>OY992776.1:8828259-14655770 GCA_963921325.1 Logfia minima | reverse complement strand
TGATTGTTTAGTTAAATGACTCAAATTCTCTTCTAGAAAAAGGAAAGGAAAAATACTACTTATAGTCATGAAGTGATCGGATGTAACAAAGTTGTAGTTATACGTAGTTTTTGTGTGTGTAAAATACCATTATTAATTCGAAATAGATAACATAATATAACAAGTATTTTAATGGTCTCGTTAATGGTTCTCTTGTGGGATCGACCAATGCAAAATTCCATAAAGCTTTTCAAGGTGTTATTTTTTACTGGGTTGTGGAGCATTTGGGAGTGGCAACTCGATCACGCATCGCTCTCCCGATAAGAGATTGGGCTTGCTTCAACAAGACGTTTTATTTCATGTTCAGTCCATCACATTTTTGGGGTTAAAAAATAGAGGTCATATCCATGGTGTTAGTTGGGTGCAATGGATTCATAATCCTTACGATTCACTCTAATTATATTAATTGGGAGCATGAGAGGATATTATTTGCTTTTATTAATTTGATTTTATCCCTTAGATTTCCATTTGTTATTAGACATTAAAATAGGAAGTATGGGCCATAAGGTACCTTAAAAGGCCCAATATGTTTCGCACACGGACCCGTTTCGCACAAGAATTCCCAATTTAGCTACCTTTCATCATTTTCCTTCTAGATAAATTCGAGAACCAAAGTACAGTATATTTCAATGGCATGTACGAATTAGCTACACTCATCAGCACTTTCAGATACTATCCTGCCATCTACCAGCCACCGGTGCTATACATCGTCCACAACTTTCCGGCCAATCACTTTGTCCGACGGCCAGTCGTTTTTCTCTTCAAATCACCAATACACACCCCCAGCCACAGCCGTTCATGCTTAGTCCAAACGAAACAAGGATTCTTACATACAAACGAAAACGACGAGTATCAGCTTCACGTCAGTTTATTGACAACTAGGTTTATATTTTCAAAATTAAATTCGTAGTTTAATACTACTAATTTAATATCGTGTCAATTTCAAATTAAAGTAACTGTACGGAACTCATTACTCCATCAGATTAGGTGTATGTTTAACACTCTATTCAATGATTCCTACTACAGTATTACTTAACCACTGAACTCTCACTCCGTTAATGGTATTTATTTTCCTGATTATCATAATATCTCAATAATTATATTTACATGTTTATATTAGCTTATTACGCCGGGCTATAAACGAGTATAATATAAGAGACGCTTTTCAACATTTGCCTTTCAAAATTGAGTGACGTGTCGATCAACATTTGCCTTCCAATTCCATTTTATTAACACCGTGGTACTTCATCCCAAGTTACTTACCTATAACGTTATTTCATAATTACGACGTTATACAATGAACGGATCTATGCGAGGAAATAAATTATCATAACAAGATATCTCTGTATCTATTATTCAATGTATTATTACTACACATAGTTTGCATGGTAATTTTAGCTCCTTTCGTTTTTGATTAATAATTTTAAGAAACTAGATCATTTCATATTGGTCATCCAATACAAATATCAAGAATCCAAGAAGCATTTCTTCCTTCATTGTCCGGTTGTCAAAGAATTTTAGCGACATGTTTTCAATGGTGGAGTATGTATTCTTCGGATGTTAGATCAATGATATATTCAAACCAAGTGAGTTTAGCCTTTATATTTCAAAATATATATTAGATTTAAACTCATGCAGTACACGACAATTTAAATAATACATTTTTTATGACACAAAATTTATTCATCACTAAAAAGATAGATGATCGTAACTTGAAATTACAAAATTGATAAAAAAATCCAATTCTTACTTTTAAGAAATAAAATAAAAATATTAATATTATTAAATTTAGTATAATTAATTATTTTTAAATTCTTAGATCGCTACTTTTAAGAAATTAAATAATAATATTAATATTATTAAATTTAATATATATTTTAATAGTTTAATATTATTTTTCAATAATGTTTAAGTAGAACTCGTCGCTTCTTTTATTAATTAATATTATTATTCAAATATTATCTAACTTGAATTTTTTATTTAATTTAATTTAAAATTATGAGAGGTTGTCATGTGGCGTCTTTGCTTAAGTGGCAAATTCTGAACAACCTTCTATACTCCTTTAGTGTATATATATATATATAAAGATAAAGTAGTATCCAAATTATCAGATTATTTTGGATAATTAAAACTTATGTCTAAGGTTAAAATTTATGTTAATGTTGAGATCTATTTCATACTTTATATTCCAATTGAGTCTTTTGACGTGGGGATTGAGAATGACTCCAACTTAGATTTGAGAAATTGAATAATTTAAAAGTACCTATGTAGATCCCTTAGGATGGATCTTTTGATCAAATCGAATGGTGAAGACAAACACAAACACAAAGAATATTAAACTTAAAGCAATAAAGTGCAAATCAATAATAATACTTTATATTTCTTTCTCAATAAAATAAGCAGCCAAAAACAGAGAATAAGTGTGTGTGAAAATCCCCAAAAGTCTCTTCAATTACAAAGTAATTTGAAGTATTTATACTAAAACTGGCCGACATTAGCGACATAAGCATTATGTCGCTAAGACACTATACGACATAACACTATGTCGCAGACACACTTAATGCGACACAAGGCTTATGTCGCATAACACATAAAATGTAATTCTAACTAACTCAATTACATTAACAAACACATTACAGACTTGACCAACTGACAGACACACTAAGATGCATCAACAAACTCCCCCATGTCTTCAGCTTGGTCTTCAAAATCTTCAATCAAATCCAGCCTTTTGGAAATACACCGCTAGCATGTATTCCATGTGTTACACAAACGTTGACAATCCGCTGAAATTGAAATGCAATCTTCTTATTCACAGCATTTCTTTCGTTAAAGTGAATTGGATTATCAAACAATTTCCTCAAGAATCAAGAATCTGACTGTTTACCAAAATTTAATAATTACCCCCCCTGAACAGCAGAATCAATAGTTGTCTTTTCTTCAAGCAACAACTTTAAGAACCCATTTGAGCACGCTGCCAATATGACTCTTCTTTTTCGAAAGCCATTTGTAAGTGGCGTCGATATAATCCAAAGACATTGAGTTCCATCTGAAATTGAAACGTGATGTTTCATATTTAATAACTTTTCGTGGAACCATTGTTGGTAGAACCATTCTTGGGGAGAAAGGAACAAAATCTCTTTGCATTGTCACCACCATACGACGAGATGGTGCAAGATCAAGCATTTGCTTTCTTGAATATACAAAAGATCTTGTTTCACCAGATTTCGATTGTGTCGGTTTCAATATATTTGTTGGCTTTTCAGATCTTGAAACCAATCTTTTAGTTCGTTGAAAGTCTACGGAATCACAACAATCAACCTTTTGATGATCAAATACTCTAGTTGATTGTGACTTCTCAAAATACTTCTTATTCTTTTGCAAAGAATAATTAGTAAACTGTGAAATCTTTTTCGCACAAACCACTTTTGGACATGGTTTGGAAGATTTAGTCGGGTAAATCTTCTTAGTCACCTTGACTTGTTGTTCAGGTGAGTGAGAGAGTTGAGGTTTGGTTAGATGCTCAAATTTTAAAATCCGCTTTTCAAGTTCAACAATTTTTGAACGTATTTCTTCACGTTCAGTTTCCATGTGAAGTATTTGAAGTTGGAAAGCTTTAATCTCTTCTTCCTTCTTTATCAACTTCTCATTTATCCCTTTGTGTGAACATTTATTCAACTTATCACTTCTTGCATCGCGTTTAGATTTCCCTTGTTTAGAATCCACAATATACTCATTAGTAATGATGTGATTTTCAGGCTTAACATCAGATTTGTTAATCTGTTGTGTTGGTACATCACATTCTTCTATTTCATGAACAATTTCAACAAACTCATCATTGACCGGTATTGATGTATATCCGATACCAGCTTTGGATTTCGTATCCTTTTTCTGAGAATGAATCAGTTGATCCAACATCAACGAAGATGCTTCAAAATTTGAGAGCTTGAGTTGATAGGTTAAAACTTCACTTTGAGCTTCAGCGTTTTCTTTGCGAAGTAAATTGATTTCAGTCTTGTAACTGTGGATTTCAATTTGTTGATTTGAAACTTTAACTTTCAAATCATGCATTTCAATGCTTGGATCTTTTTGAATTTGCTGTTTATCATTTCCTCCGTAGCTCTCTCCAAGTGATCTCCACAATTTATAAGATGAATCTTTATATTTGTAAAGTTGAATATCTTGTGCCACATCATTTGGTACACACATGATAATCTCTTCACGTGCTGTCTTGTCGTTGTCAAAAGCTTTTTGTTCTGCGACTGACATTTGACTAATGAGAGTTGGTCTCTCATATTTCTCAGTAATAGAAGTCCACAAATCTGAATCAATGTATTCAATATATTCTTTAAACTTCTCCTGCCAGCTAGCATAGTCGTTATAGAACAAAGCCTTCAAATACCTTGGATATTGCGAGTACATTTTCCCTCCAAATTTTTCGAATTTCGTGGGAGTAAAATAAAAATTTTCTCAAACTAGAATTAGTCAATGGGAAGCTCAAATTCAAATTTTGATAATTGTAGAATTTTCCCGCCTTTTTGGTAAGAGTAAGCGACACAAGAGTTGTGTCACACGCTATGTCGCAACTTTATGTCGCAAACATTAAGGTCGCTAAAACCCTATATCGACACTAAATTGTGTCACAAGATTGTGTCGCAACTTATGTCGCAAAACGGCGCTGTCAGATCCCAAATACCTCAAAGTCGAAAAATTTCGAAACCTAATGAGTTTTTAACGAAAAACTTCGTAAAACCTTCAAATTTTAGGCTTAAAAACTCCAATTTTCAGCTCCAAAACACTTATAATGAAAATCAAACACCAAAATAGATGTTAAATCATCAAAATATGTATTAAAAACTTACCTAAACGATTTGATACCACCAAAATCCTTAGATTATGGCTCTGATACCAATTGTAGATCCCTTAGGATGGATCTTTTGATCAAATCGAATGGTGGAGACAAACACAAACACAAAGAATATAAAGTTTAAAGCAATAAAGTGCAAATCAATAATAATACTTTATATTTCTTTCTCAATAAAATAAGCGGCCAAAAACAGAGAATAAGTGTGTGTGAAAATCCCCAAAAGTCTCTTCAATTACAAAGTAATTTGAAGTATTTATACTAAAACTGGCCGACATTAGCGACATAAGCATTATGTCGCTAAGACACTAGGCGACATAACACTATGTCGCAGACACACTTAATGCGACACAAGGCTTGTTTCGCATAACACAGAAAATGTAATACTAACTAACTCAATTACATTAACAAACACATTACAGACTTGACCAACTGACAGACACAGTAAGATGCATCAACAACCTATGCTAGAGATAAAGTACTAAAGAGAAAACAATTTTGATTTGAGCTCAGTCAGGGGTGGAACTAGAATCAAATGTCACTGGTTGTACACATTTTTACTTAACATTAGTTAATTAAAACAAAACATTAAAAGGAATTTGAGCTTATTAAATTATAAAATTTTGAAAACTGGACCAGTGGTATTATAAATTTAAGAGTAGTTTCAAATCTAATATACTAAAAAATATTAAAAAAAATTACATATACATCACAAATTGACTAGTAGAACGTGTCATCCTCGTCACCATAGTAGTTCCACCCTTGTTCTTAGATACGGCAAATGAAAATGGTAAACAAGGTTTCAGACGGCCGTGGTTTGGGTTGGATTAATATGAGTTAAAACGTTCATGTACCGGAAAGTTCTGACAATTTCAACAAGTTTAACTATGTCGTGGACCATTCGGAACATTTTTTTTCATCACAGAGCTCTGCAATGAACTTGGTAAGCCTGTTTGTTAATGTTGCATTATTCACGGGATAATTATAATTATAATTATAATATTCGATAAATGTTGTTGTTGTGATATGTTTCAGTCATCAGAAGACTAGGCTAGCAAGATACATGAAGAGTGGAGGACTATTGAGGAACAATTACCTGGTAAGCCAATTCAGTATGACCAAGTAGTATTGTTTGATAAAGTAGAAAATTTCACTATTTTATGTTCTTTTGCTACTGCTGTAGAGACTATATATGTGAGGGTTTGTCGACAGAGGATCGATCTTTTAAGAGCTGCTATAATTGGATTAGAAAGGACTCCTTATGGTGATAGTCTTTTATTTTTTGATGTGTGCTTCCCAAGCGACTATCCTGCTAGCTCTTATTATGATTTACAGCGACTACCCTCTCTAGCTAATTTCTGTCTCTTCCTTCAATCCTGTTAATGGAGTAACCGGGTCTCTTTACTTGCGTAGGACCTGGACCTAGACCTGATTGGCCTATCTTGTAATACTAATACAGACCAGCCTCCTCCATGGTCCATCATTTCCAGCCCGGCTGCTGGTCAGGTGGGTGAGGTTCTGGTGAAGGATAAAATGCATGTAAAAAAGGGGGAACTTATGTTTGTCTTGAACTGCGAAAAGTCGAGATCAAGACGCTTCTAGAAAAGCAGTCAGGTTCCTCAGTGCACCAGGACACTACTACTGATAATATCAATTTTGCATGGCTTGATAACGATGATGTTCCGGTCGAAAGCTATCAAAACTTCAAGAAGTTCGATACCGTCATGGACCATTCGGATCATAGTTTTTCATTCCCGCAAGTTCTAGCGGGTCAGGTAAGTCATAAGTGTGTGTGTGTGTGTGTGTGTGTTTGTTTGTTACATTTCACCATTCTCATACTCATACATGTGATCTTTTTCAACCACCAACAGAATGGGTTAACAAGATATTGGAAGAGGGAGGAAGATCCTCGAGGAACACTTGCCTGGTATGCCATTAATTTATAGACATTCGATATCTTTTTTCTCTATATTTCTACATCTGAGCATATTCGATATCTTTTTTCTCTATGGTCCAGTTTTCAAAATTTTAGCACTCATCATTGAGTATATTTAACGAATGATTTGACTTTTTGTTTCATCCTGTGTACTATCACTTTGGTGGTCTTGGTATTAGTCCAAATTTGTACAAGGGTGGTAAAGTTCAGTTGAGCCTTCCCAAAGTAAGTGTCGACCAGGAGACGTTATGGGTGAATGGCACCACAACCATCATACAGCATCTGGTCTCCATACAGAATCGGATTTTGAATGAAAAACCTTTATTCAATGATCTCGCGTATCCAATTACAACAAACTCTTATTATGGAGGAAAGTCTTCAGTCATATACAACCAGAATGCGTTTATGAAAACCCTTAAAATGAATATGTATTATATGTCCCGACCACCAAAGGTAATATTTTTACCCTTTTTATTTTATTGTATGTTTATTTCCTTTCGAATGGTTTACCATTATGCTAATGATCTAATGAGATGTTGTATGATACATTCAGAGCTTTGAGAAGTTTGTAGTTTGGTATTTTCGCAAGAGTGTGCAATGTCTCATGAGTCTATCTACCTAGATGCCCCGCATAGCCTCATTTTAGAAGGATTTAGCTTCGTTTGTGAATCCTCTTGTCGCTGCATTCAACAAAATTGGAGTAGAGGTACCTTAAGAATACCTTCAATGAAGTTGAAAAAAAAAACATTATCTTAATATGGTATTTGTTGGTGAAAAACAAGTCGATGTAAAACTTGTTAGACACTTGGTAATTGTTGGTTAATCAATCAACAAGTCGAACTTTAATAGCTTTTGCTATACTAGATATGAAACTACACTCAAATGGTCCAGTTTTAAAAAATTTAGCACTCATCATTGAGTATATTTAACGAATGATTTGATTTTTTGTTTCAGCCTGTGTACTATCACTTTGGTGGTCTTGGTATTAATCCAAATTTGTACAAGGGTGGTGAAGTTCAGTTGAGCCTTCCCAAAGTAAGTGGCGACCAGGAGACGTTATGGGTGAATGGCACCACAACCATCATCCAGCATCTGGTCTCCATACATATGTGTGCAACCCTTGACATTTGATCCTGCTATCATCCATGTCTGAAAATATTTTCATTTAATATTTTCAAGCACTAATGATTACTTGAAGATATGAGTTTTATATATTTGTTGATGCGTGATTTTCATTTAAGACAAATAAGTTCCCTTTTTGGTATTGAAGTTGGTATCATTGCAATTCTAGCGTGACGAGATCAGCTTGATGGTAGATCGTCGACGTAAAAAACCTGATTGCGAGTCTTTAAGACCAAATAAACCAAGCTGAAGATGGAGGCGTTGGCGACGGCGGCAACGACAAGGATGAGGACGAGTATGAAGAAGATAAAGAGGATGATAGGGGTGAACTGGTAGATCCAAGTATAGTATTATTATTATTATTATTATTATTATTATTATTATTTATAATTATTAACTTTGATACATCCGACTATTATTATTATATATCCAATTATTTTTTTATATAGTTTTGTATTTTCGGCCGGTCAGAAACACTGCTGGGGATATAACGATGCTTGGGATATAGAAGAAGACTAAAGTTGCTTAATTACTTTAGAAGATTTAAATGAACCAACATCAATTTTGTGTGGGATTCATGAGATGGTTAATATGTGGTTTGGCGTTTGACAACTATTTTGATTGAGATTTGAATCGCATCTTCAAAGTTGACTTATATTGTTTCTTTTTTACTTTAGTTAGTTAATTTTTAAAACATAGTTTATTAATACTTTTTGAAACTCTCCTTTTTATACATTTGCGAATGGTCATGTGTCGTTTTAGTGTTTTTTGTTGTTTTCTACTGTCCACAATTTGTTTCGATTTTGTTTGCATTTGTCCAACTAAAGTCCCCTTGAATAGTCGTGTTGAAGTTATATGTTCTTATTTCCTATAGGTTTACTAATGATACATAGAATCACATGTCTAGTTTATAAGTTATGATCGCCGTACACGGGACATTGTATCTCCCGTAAAAGGTAGATTATAACTAAAACAGATGAATATCCTACAAGTGTTTGGAAATTGTTTGCTATCTCCGACGATGATTTTTTAATGGTAACTCACATTACATATAAAAGTAATTGGTTATACGTCACAATTTAAGGGTGGAGCCAAGCATGTGCAAAATGGGGAGGTTGTACTGATGTCATGATCTGACTCCTTTTTTAGAGACTACTGTATGCATTGCTTCCACTTATTGGAGCCTACATAATGTTGCTTCTGCTCATATATATAATTACACTAGAGTTGTAGAGGGGAAGTATGAATGAATTTGTCCATTCCATCATCATGTCGTGCTTATTTATAGTCAAAGTATGGATGAGGGCTAGACTCAGTTAAGGTCCCAACGTTTTCAAACCGGTAAACTATTACAAATAACTCATTTTTGGAGTTGACTTTTTGCATGTTAAATGAGACTTCATAGCTATCGAAACTGGAAGTCATACTATATTGGTCAGAATCAACACATATATCCTCAGAAATTGTAGGTATCATGTTAGATATGCATCAAACCGTACATTGAAAACATCATGCATGTATCCTACAACTTAAATATACATTTATAAAGAATTGTCGTCCACTTTACGAGATCTCATAAGAACGTATTACTAGCTTACAAAGTACATAGTGATCCGTCACTTCCCTAATAAAAAACAACTATCAGTTGAGGAGTCCGTGTATTGAAACAATCAAGTACAATTAATAAGATTTAATTTTCATAGGAACTATTTTTGAAATAACTGAAAACTAGAGAGAAATAATTGATAATTTTAATACTTAGCCATACGTGATCCCGAAGCTACTGAGTTCACTCATGACTCACTTCCGAGTCCAGACCCATATGAATACATAATACCCATCACTCTCACTTCACTCCCTCCTTAATTCTACTTCTCTGCTTTCACACACACGCACATTCAAATTCCAATTCCCCTAAATTCATCCACATTAGGCCATTCAATCTCACTCTTAATCTCAAATAATCATGAACTCTGCATCGTTCAACTCCGATCAATCTATCCGATCAAGGAAATCGACGATTCCGACGTTACGACGAGGTCAAATAAAGCGTAAAATCTTCGGTCAAATCATGAATTCAGCTGTTTCCGTTGCTTCGGTTGCTACGAACGTGATAATGATGAAGAAAGGAAGTCGAAATGATGGTGAATCTAGCTCGACGTGCAACAGCTCACCGATAACACCTACCGATTGATTTCCGACAGAGTTTCAAATTCCGGCATATGACGGTTGCTCACGATTGATCAGGAATTGATGTAGTATGTTTTGTCATTAGGTGATTTGTTGTAGGTTTTGTATTAATATGTCTAATTTATTTGTTTGTCTGATTGTTGCTCTGTTTTGAAAAAGGCTACTGCCGTTGTTGTAAATAACATGTAAAGTGTAATAATACATTTAATTCAGTTTGATATCGATTATTATAATAGAATCGTATCATTTGTGTAAACAGTAATGAAATTGATTAAAGTGTTTATTAGTATGTTATTATTGTTCTTATTAATTCACATAGTGTATATATAGATTCGTTATTGTTGTTTGATGTAATCAAGAGCGATGCGTTCTTCTAGATTCTTTGATTCCGATCCGATTCGGTTTCGGATCTCTTGGTTCTTTATTACTACAATTCTTGTTTGACAATTTTGAATCTCGATAGACTCTTTCCGTTCTAAAGGAAGTGTTTATCTTTCTATTTTATTTTATTCCAAATAAGTAAGTACTCATTTTTTAAAATAATATATTAACTACTAATTTACCCATAATTTATTTTTTATAAAACTGATTCATATAAGACAAGCACAAAAGTTAAAAGTAAAATTGTTATTATTTTCTTATATAATATATTAATTATGTTTTTTTTAATTTTTGTAGATCTGATTGTTAACACTTATTTTACATTGAGTAAGTATTAAACATAATATGAGAAAAAGAACAAACATATTGCGAAAGTATCTGTGAGTTTATTTTAAAGAAGGAGAATGTTAATCATATACCTTCTACATATTATATTTAATTTAATTTCAAAATTATAACTCACACAGTCACACTTATAATGAATGAACTCTCTTACTAAATTTACATAAAAAAAATTAATATTAAAAAGAAATATCCATACTTTATAATTAATTTCACTTTATTTAAAAATCACAAATATAAAAATCTTAATCATAGTCGAAGCTCTAGTTATCATTTTCCGTTAAATAAATATTCCTTAAAGAAAACGATGTTTTACAGATAAATAAATAAATGAATATTGTAAAGTGAGTTCACACTTTACACAACAAACATAAATGATAGTAACTTTTACATAAAGATAAATTAATCAGTGCTTAGTGATTGTCGAATTAGGAATGTTTCTTTTGACTCATTTTTGGATAATACTGTACGTCTTTTTCTTTCTTTTTTTGAATTTCTATACTTGACAAAAAGTAACGGACAAAAAGTAAGAATGTGAGTATATACTCCGTGTTTTCTTGTTAAAACTTGAATATCCTTGGACTTCCTTTTGTTTTCAGACTTTAAAACAGCAAATGCATGTGAGCCATAAGGTACCTTTAAACATAAGCTTGTAATCTTGCGATGTGTTTTCTAGCTTCTTGCTAGTGTTTAATACAATATACCGTTAAAAAGAAAAGGTACCTTTAAAGACCCAATAGGTTTTAAGTGGGTTAGCTAAAACTGAGTTGATCCAATGAAGTTGAAAAATTAGACCCAATCAAAACAAAACTTATTTATCTTCGTTTGTGTACGTATTTTTTTAAGAACGTTATTCTCGTATAAGTTTCGATTTGAGTCAAAACTAACCAAAGTTATTTGAATTAATTGATTTAAGTTTATATTTTTGATAGTTTACAAATTATATGTATTGGGTCGCACTCTTAGTCCAGACAAAACCACCTTTAGTCTATTTTGTTTTCTACTCCATTATCTTTCTTTTTCTTTTTCCTTGGAAGTATATATTGGTTCACACTACGTGTCGAAATCTGGACTTGTTTCATTTTTGGTCAAAAACTAAACCCCCTAGCTAGTGGTCCATCATTAGTGTTAAACAATCATTTTCTACTTTATTTACTCCAAATTTATCTATTTATGGTCCATACGTCAAATGTTTTTAGCCTTTTAGGATAAAAGACGTTGATAGGAAGTAAGAATATCATGTGCAAATGTGTGCATTATTCACCCTCATGATTTTATTACTGTGACAACTTCAATTCTATGGCACAACCGTATTATGATAGTACTTCTTTAAGACGTGTAGTGTAATACCTACCTATAATTTTCATTAAAAAACGTTGTTTTTTGTTTGATAGTTCTTGCAACATTACGGGAAGTATAAGTTCACACTAGGAGACTCGATATTTAGGTTTACACTAAAACAAAATTCTGATTTACCATCATTGTCGATTAAATTTGTTAATTGTTTGTATGTAGACATTATTAAATAGTAAAATCTGTTTTTATTTCATAAAGCGTGTGGGCCCGGTTTGCAACTAGGACCAGAGACCCACCACACGTGCGTGTGAAGAAAATGACGAACGAAAAAGGAGAATTATACCAAGATTCTTCACCACAAATTTATATCATCATTTAATGATGTACTTAATTCATTATATCATTTTTTATTATGAAATATCTATTGTCAGTTTTTGGTCTTTCAAGTCGTTTAAGAGCTAAAAACGATTTATAATGTAGAAAGAAAATAGAAATAAAGAATTAATGGCACCTTCCTTACATATAACCTAAAGTCCTAACTTAATTGTCACACATTTATCCTACATATTTAATATTTATGTCTTCGAATCCAAAAATAAATAAAAAATGTTGCAATAAATAAAATAACAAATGACTTAAAACCTCAATCAAGATTCATAGATTTCATTAATGTATCTTTTTGTTATTAGATTCCTTTTTATGTATCATATAACACATATTTAGATCCACTCCTGATTAAGTAACAAGTTAAAGTACAAAATCCATATTTAATTCCAAATTAGACAAAAAAATAATAATAACATATATAAAAGTACGATCTGCTAATATTAAAGGAATATTTCATATTTTCCTAAGAATCTTGGAGATAGACATTGTGGCCCTATATGAACACGCGTGAATGCAAGATCAATACCGCCAATACATAAACAAAAAACTATGGGTGCTAAATAAGTGGATTTTGAAATAATCAACCTAATTGGGTCGGGTTTATTTATCTTCTGACGTTTAAACATTATATATGGGTCGGGTTATTACGTAATTAACTAATTAAAGATTGTGTTCGTTAGTTCCATTTTTTGGTTTTTTCCTATAAACCTTAGGCTTTCCAATTATGTCCCACTAAACCGTGTTGGTTAGTGATAAATAAAAAGGTTATATCTGTTTAATTTATTACTAAAAAACTTGAAGTTATTTTTCATAATTTTTCTTTAAAAGTTTGAAACAAACAAGAAAGTCTTTGTGATTCTTAATTAATAATGAATTTAGTTCAATCTAGCTACTTTAAACTCAAACTACAACATCTTGTATAACAATAAAGTAAAAAACTTTATTTTCATTTTAATGAATTAATAATAAATGATAATAATAATATAAATATAACATTTTATAAATCATTTATTCATTTTATAATTGCTCAACAACACCATGCATATTTCTTTTGGCCTCTATATAAGGCTCTTACCCTACAACCACTATTCTACTATACTCCTCTCAAGTTGCAATAAACAATATCTCACTTCTTTCACTTCACCGGATTTTAGATCTTATCTCCGATCACAAATGGCTCCTTCCATCAAACGTGGAAAGATCAAAGCTCAAGTTTTCGGTGATGTTTCCGGTGCAGTTACTTCTTTGGCCACCTCTTTTGGTCTCATCGCGGACAACACAAACAACGACTATAACAACAACAACAACAACAACAACAACAACAACAACCACAACAACGGTGGTCCGGGGGGTGGAGGGGGACCCTACCCACCTGGTCCACCTCCAAACGCCAACATTCGTCGTTGATTGGTGACATCATCCATCTGTTAACTTTCCTCTATATTGTATTTCGAATTTATATTATAAGTGTATGAATTAAATCGTGTAGAATAAAAGGGAAGTTGGATGTTCGTCTGTTTGTTTGTTTTTGTCTATGTAATTCTGGATGTTTTTGTGTCAGGATCTCATGCATCTATGTCAGTTGTACCGTATGTTTTGTTAGTTGTGCTTTTTGTTCATTGTTTTCTGGAATTGAAAAATATGAATTCGTGTAAATTTCTTTATATTTTCTGCTTGTGTTTTAGCCGCCAACATAGATTTCCTGTTTTATTGTTTCTTATTTGGTCATGGTTTTTAAATGGGGATTGGAATTTTTACCATAAATTTTGATAAATATGTTACAAATATGCATTAATAGGTTGTATTGTACAAATAGATAATGCTTTGATCTCTTGTACATATTGATGATAACGTTGTATGGTTCAAGTCAAGTGAGTGATGTGGCATAACAATTAACAAATAATGGTCAAATTTTCAAATGACCTTCGCATGGTCCTGAAACTTTATGTGTAAATATCACAATCTTTTCGGTCCGTAATAAAATTAGTGAATTTTATCGGATGAAAATGAATTAACTTGGATTTAGTACTTTATCGAAATTTTAAGTAAAACTAGAACTAAAGAAAATTATGAACCAAGTCAATCCGATATTTGTGATTATAACTGATGATGATGTAATTTCAATTCCAATCCTACTAATCATGAAATCATTTTTCACGGATTTTTCCTTGCGATTATTTGCGCGTTTTTCCCGCTCGATATCTCCAAAGGCGTTTCTGCTAACTCGTTAGTTGTTTCTTCATCAAAATTAAGGAAATTTCAATTCCAATCCTACTAATCATGAAATCATTTTTCACGGATTTTTCCTTGCGATTATTTGCGCGTTTTTCCCGCTCGATATCTCCAAAGGCGTTTCTGCTAACTCGTTAGTTGTTTCTTCATCAAAATTAAGGAAATGATATCAAGTTCCTTAAATGTGAAGAGTGAGACTTTTTCTTGATCAGCCGATAATTGCTATTTCTAGAACTATTTTGTTTGTTGCAGTTTTAGTTGAGTGTGTTATGAAAACTACTTAAATTCTCTCTAGAAGAAGAAAAAGAAAACACATCTTATTATCATCAAGTGATCGAAAGTAACAACTTTGTAGTTATATACTTATATATGTAGTGTTTTTGTTTCTAAAATACCTTTAATTCGAAAAATATTATAATAGAGATTCTTATTGTGGATAAAAGATTTTAAAATCGTAATTAATTACTAATTATTTTCTCTTCTTAAAAGAAAGTTATCAAAATAAAGATATAAAAATTACGTGGGTTCTATTCCTTAAAACCAACCGATATGTAATTAATTTAACAAGGTATTCTCTTAATTTGCAAACGAGAGTATTGCTATTTAAAGGGGTATCGAGTAACTACTCACGTGGTTCTCTTATAGCAAAACATTACCTATTATCGACTAACGTAACTTATGCAAATATGGTCAACAATGCATTTAATGCGGCAGTCAATGAAGAAGTCAACATGACAAATTAAATACACTTGTAACCTATTTTGTTAAATTTGATTTCGATATCAGATTGAGCAGAAATTCGTATAGCTACTAAAAATAACTCATCGAGCAAGGCTTTGAACCCTGACAAATTAGACTCGCATGAGTTAGTTCTTTACATAAAAGTTATTATGTTGAGGAAAAATGGACACCTTATGGAGAAGCAAAAAGTGGTTTGAACACTTTGAACACTACCAGTGATTTGCAACCTCATATATTCCTTCTAATTGGACTCGCATTTTTTGTTCTTTAATTAAAGTTTTGGTTAAAACTATTGTGTTGAATGATATCATAATACCACTAAATTAAATATATCGTATCATATATTATATATTATATATTATATAATAATAATTCAAATAACATATAGGTACGGACACAAGTCATAGAATATAAACAATTCATTAAATTATATATATATACATAATATATGTATATATATATATATATATAAACAAATAGCAATTGTTTTTTCTTAAGAACTTTTCTCTATAATTCACTAATAAACCCACATTACGGCCTTCGAAATTTGTAACGTGTTCCAATTAAACACGCTATCAAACTGTAAAAATGTGATGAAAATAACTTGAATTTTAATGTAACATAGTTTTTTGACAAATTTAACAAATGTGGACGAGATATATACCAACTAAAACTCGCTTCATGGTTCATGCAAATAAATCGTAAAGCTTGATTGTGAAATGTGAATAAGGGCAGAAGTGGAAATATTCTACGCAAGAGTTCATGAGATGATTATTAGAGCAATAAATTGCAAATACTATATTATATTTAATTATTATATATATATAATATACAATTATATATATAGCGTTTTGCTATTCTTAATTCTAAAGACTATAGTTAATAAACTAATTTTTATGAGGTGGTTGTCTATTTACAGTTAAAAAAATCAGGTTTATTAATCTAATCGTAACCGTTTGACAGTTTTTCGTGAGTGGCGATTTATTGATAGAAGTCAGCTCTTCTTATCTATAACTCTAAGGGTTACACATAACATAAACTTTTCCTTTTAATATAAATATATATATATATATATATATTCCTTTGATAACTCCTGTCAGTTAGATTGTATTGTACAGTTTTTTTTTTTTAACTTGAATTACTTTGTGCCAAAAGATATTTTGTAGTTATTAATAGGTTTTCTGGACTTCTTCATACGCTTGATAATTATTTTATTTTATTTTATATTATATAAAATATATATATATATTTAGAGTACGCGTATATATTCATGGTCCAAAAGATTCCTAGGCCCTTGGATGAAGGACAAAGATATAGTTACGATTTAGTAGTGTTGCATTTAACCGATTTCAGATATCAATGGAATATGTTTATTATTTTATCATCTAGACATTATACTATAATGAACAAACAAAACATGGTTAAAGTAGTTGGATAACAAAAGTTTGTGGGTGAGTTTTTTATATTATTTGTGGTAGGTCCTTGTGCTATATATATTTATCTACTTTTATATAATATAATAATGTATAAAAGTGTACTGTGTTAATTTCTTACATATATAATATGTTCTTTTTAACATGTTAAGCATCCATTATCATATTGAAGACTTAAAAAAATCAATTTAGAAGCAAAATACAACTTGCGAACTTATTAAACTACACCAGCTCAAATTCTCAACATGCTTCACGCCAGGGGGATGTATCGGGATCTATATCTGATTCGATTAGCTCCATTTATATAATTTATTGGATCCAAAATTATATCCATTAATTCAAATAGCAGTCCAATAAATCGATTCATTTTAACTGGATTAATACCCTCCATGATCCATTCGAATCGATTTATTTAAAATTTTCAAGATACGATAATTCGGATTCATCTTCGATGTTAGCCTCCTGGTCTCACACTATCACCACATCAAATAATTTATCAATAAAGATAATTTTCTCAGGTGGTCAAATCAACAATCCAAAATAAATTGACAGATTTGGATAAAACTAGTGAAGAGATTTTGAACACTAGAGCTTCGTTGTTGAAAGAGCTTCATGATCTTAATTTTATTGATTCCTTAGAAATTGCTCAAAAAGCCAAAGTTCAGGGGGTGGAGGTGGAACCTATCCACCTGGTCCACCTCCAAACACCAACATTCGTAGTTGATTGATAACATCATCCATCCATTAACTTCCCTCTGTATTGTATTTCGAATTTATATTATAAGTGATTAATTGAATCGTGTAGAATAAAAGGGAAGTTGGATGTTTGTTTGTTTTTGTCTATGTAATTCTGGATGTTTTTGAGTCAGAATATCATCATGTCAGTTGTACCGTATGTTTTGTTAGTTGTATTTTTTGTTCATTGTCTTTTGGATTGAAAACTATGAATTCGTGTAAATTTCTTTATATTTTCTGCTTGTGATTTAGCCGCCAACATAGATTTCATGTTATATTGGTTTTTATTTTGTCATGATTCTCAAATTCTTCATTCTTTGATCACTTGTACATATTGATGATTACGTTGTATGATTCAATCCAAGTAAATGCGGCAGTCAATAAATAAGTCAACGTGACAAATGTACTTGTTAAGATTTTGAAAATCGGTTCAATCGGTCGGGCTGATCGATCCAACCGAGAAATTCCACTTTTCCAGTCGAGATTTTGAGCCTTTGTTAACTCAGTCAACGATCGATAGTCGGACTGGGAACTGGCCGGTCAAACTGGAACCGTGAACCCGGTATTTGAATTATTATTTTTTACAATAGGCGGCGAGGTAGTTAACATGTGCCGCCGGTGAGGGTTTGAGGGTGGTGAGGTAGCTATGTTTGACGGCGAAGTTGAGACATTCCGGAAGTTAGAAGAGACAGGTTTCTGTTTAGACTGCTGCCGGAAGTTTGATGGGAGATGGTGCTGCTTGTGTCGGAGAGTAAGAATATGGGTGGTGGTGGGTGTTGTGCGGATGGTGTATGGTGGGGGAGCACGTGCAAATAAGTGACAGGAATGGGATATAAATAGATCATTGAGATGGTTGTTTTTTTAGTATGAAAATGGAGTGAGAGACAAAGGAAAAGACACAAATAGAGCATTGAGATTTGAGAATCACACAAGCATTAATATATTCTTTTTTTCCATCTGTATGCGATTCTTTTTGTATTATTATTTGAGAATCAAGTGTTCTAACAATTGGCGTCACTTAACTTTAAAGAAGGTATAATTTTATATAATTGATATTTGAAAAAAGGATTTGTGTTATGAGTAATTGTATATATTTAATAATTCGTTACACTATTTATTAAAATGAACTTTTAAATTATATTCATATATATATATATATATATTGTTTTACGAATTTAATTATTTGCACGACTAGTTTATCTATTTTATTTTCTAATATAATTGTTAGCAAAATAAAATAACAATAGTACAAACAATCAACATATCACTTTTTAAAATCAATTTCAAGTAGTTACATAAGACAATCTTTATTTATAATTTTATAAATTCATATTTTAAAAGTCTATTTTAAGTATCACATAAAATCAACAATTTTAGTAAGAACTCTATTTTGTGTTTTATTCTAGTTTTCAACAAAACCCCTTTTATGACATGTATACAACCAACAATCATATCATAGGCATTAATAAAACACATATGCATACCTAGCCCAATCTATGTTCGATTTTCATGAGCCAACATGAAAACCTATGATCAAATTAAAGACAAAACATATTTTTTCATAGCTCATTTTTTAGTTGACATTTTCAAGTTCCATAAGCTTTCATTCTCCATCTTCATACAATTACAAATTGAAAAATACATAGACCTAATCTTGGTACTTACAATTTGAAAAGAAATACATTACATAAAAAAATTTGAAACCTAATTTATGAATTTAAATTTCATTGGTGGCACCAAATTGCTAATAAAATAAATACATAATTGGTCAATTGCCAA
Organism: Logfia minima; assembly: GCA_963921325.1. NCBI lineage: Eukaryota > Viridiplantae > Streptophyta > Magnoliopsida > Asterales > Asteraceae > Logfia > Logfia minima. The sequence continues at coordinate 14,636,293 of OY992776.1, read as the reverse complement.
CAAAAATACAATCAATAAACAACACATTCATAAGTCTGAAAGGGGCATCACACAACATCACAATTAATATTAACAATATTAACAAAGCAATAACTCGTTTAATGGCAAATAATGATAAACAATTAGAACGTCTTTAAAGTTGATTCTCACACAAACACTTTTGATATTATCAATAGAATATAAATTTTTAATCAAGCAAGTAAATGATAAATAATTACAATTGATTATTCAATGAAAGGAAAAGATTTTTTGTTTTTTCTTTTTATTTCGTCATTCGTAAACAAAACAGTGAGGTGTTCTTTTGATTCGTTTGGTCGCCACCAGGAAACCTAAGACTAGGATTTTTAATTGTTTTTGTTTTCATCCTATCCCGCTCACAGACAAACATATAATATATAATATATTGAAAACGAAGATCGCAGAGTTCAAAAATATAATTAAATATTTATTATATATTTATAAATAAGTTACGGATTAAATAATCTTTTTAATTTTTCTAATTTATTTGAACTCAGTTTAGTTCAAAAATAAAATAAAATTATTTTATTTGTTTCATTACTTATATAAGATATTCTACATATATATTATTAATTGGTGTTTCAATTTTTTTCTATATAACCTAATAAGTTCACATATAATTAGTGATACAATTATAAACGTTATATAATGCACATCATTTCAACACGAGCAAGTCAGCGCGAATACATTGGTAGTCTAATTTTCCAATGTGGATTTTCGTGGCAGAATTAGGGAAAATTTGCATGTCTATTTAAAAACGATCAACCTCAAAACTTATCGCTTTGTCATGAGCCTCATAAATTTTCACCTAACTGTTTAAAAGTTAAAAATGACTTATAACATAGAAAGAAAATAGTAATAAAGAATTAATGGCGCCTTCCATACATATAACCTAAAGCCCTAACTTAATTGTCACACATTTATCCTGCATATATATGTCTTCGAATCCAAAAAAAAAGATGTTGCAATATATAAAATAACAAATGACTTAAAACGTCACTCAAGATTCACAGATGTCACTAATTTATCTTTTAGTTATTAGATTTCCTTTTTATATATCATAGTAAACACATATTTAGATCAACTCCCTAATAAGTAATAAGTCAAAATACAAAATCTATATTTTAATTCCAAATTAGATAAAAAAAAAAAAAAATTATCATCTATAATAGTACGACTCTGCTAATACTAAAGGAATAATTTGCAATAAACAATGGCCTATATAACCCCCTTATAACCCCATAAAAACTATGGTACTATAGTACTATACTCCTCTCAATTTGCAATAAACAATATTGCACTTCTTTCACTTCACCGGATTTTAACCTTATCTCCGATCACAAATGGCTCCTTCCATCAAACGTGGTAAGATCACATCTCAAGTTTTCGGTGAACTTATTGGTGATGTTTCCGGTGCATTTAATTCTTTAGCCACCTCTCTTTGTCCAACCGCGGACAACACAAACAAGAACAACAACGATAACAATAACGGTGGTTCAGGGAGTGGAGGTGGACGCTACCCACCTGGTCCACCTCCAAACACCAACATTCGTAGTTGATTGATGACATCATCCATCCATGTAACTTCCCTCTGTATTGTATTTCGAATTTATATTATAAGTGATTAATTGAATCGTGTAGAATAAAAGGGAAGTTGGATGTTTGTTTGTTTTTGTCTATGTAATTCTGGATGTTTTTGTGTCAGAATATCATCATGTCAGTTGTACCGTATGTTTTGTTAGTTGTATTTTTTGTTCATTGTTTTTTGGAATGAAAAACTACAAATTCGTGTAAATTTCTTTGTATTATCTGCTTGTGATTTAGCCGCCAACATAGATTTCATGTTTTATTAGTTTTTATTTGGTCATGATTCTCAAATTCTTCATTCTTTGATCACTTGTACATATTGATGATTACGTTGTATGATTCAATCCAAGTAAATGCGGCAGTCAATAAATAAGTCAACGTGACAAATGTACTTGTTAAGATTTTGAAAATCGGTTCAATCGGTCCGGGCTGATCGATCCAACCGAGAAATTCCACTTTTCCGGTCGAGATTTTGAGCCTTTGTTAACTCAGTCAACGATCGATAGTCGGACCGGGAACTGGCCGGTCAAACTGGAACCGTGAACCCGGTTTTTGAATTATTATTTTTTACAATATGCGGCGAGGTAGTTAACATGTGCCGCCGGTGAGGGTTTGAGGGTGGTGAGGTAGCTATGTGTGACGGCGACATTGAGAGTTTCCGGAAATTTGAAGAGACAGGTTGCTGTTGAGACTGCTGCCGGAAGTTTGATGGGAGATGGTGCTGCTTGTGTCGGAGAATAAGAATTTGGGTGGTGATGGGTGTTGTGCGGATGGTGTTTGGTGGAGCCGGAGGTGCAGATGGTGGGGAAGCACGTGCAAATAAGTGACAGGAATGGGATTGAAATAGATCATTGAGATAGCTATTTTATTAATATTATTTGGCTTATCAGTGTTTTTTAATCTTAATTGATACCGAGTACTCAACAACGCAAAAACTAAATATTCACATTTCATCACTGTTAACAATGATATGTAAGAGTTAGGATTATACATGTATTAGTGTTCTTCTTACTAATCAATTAATCGTAAAGAAATGATATAATCGTTTAACTTGTTTATTATATAAGTTTAAAGTATCATATTAAAAATACATGTGCATACTAAAGTTAGTAAACATCATACACATTCACGAGGAGATGATGATTAATTAATGAGAGTAAAAAAAGTAACAAAAACTCATAAAAAGTTAAAAATCGATTTTCATTATTTCAGTTGTAGCCTATTTAGTCAAATTTAATTTTGACGTCGGATTGGGTCAAAATTCAAGATCCATTGAGCAAGACTCTTTACCAGCTATGTGCCCTGACAAATTAGACTCGCATGAGCTGGTTCTTTATGTAAAAGTTACTATGTTGGAAAAAAACAAATAGAAAAGACAAGAGAAAACTTATGGAAAAGCAAAAAAAGTGGTGTGAACACTACCGGTGATTTGCAACCTCATATACTCCTTTCAATTGAACTCGCATTTTTTGTTATTTCATTAAAGTTTAGGTTGAAACTATTTTGTTGGATAATATCATAATACCACTGTATTAAATATATTCATATTACGAGAGTGATCGATAGGAAATGAGTAATTCTCAAGAAAATGAGGAAATAAATCTGAACTGTCAATAACATTCATCAAAGAGAGTTAACGTTCACCAAATGGGTTAACATTCTATTTTACTTGAATTACTTTGTGTCAAAAAATATTTTGCAGTTATAAATGGGTTTTTTTGGACTTCTTCATACGCTTGAAAACTATTTTATTTTATAAACAACATGAATATATTTAGAGTACGTGTATATATTCCTGATCCAACTACTTGTTGATGAAATAGATTCTTTCATAATCAATTTAAAAACATCCGTGGGGAAAAGGATTCCTCGGCCCTTGGATGAAGGATAAAGATCTAAATAAGATTTAGGAGTGTTGCATCTAATATCAGATATGAGTGGAATAGTTTATTCTTTTATCATCTACACATTATTATACTATAATTAATAAACAAATCATAGTTTAAAGTAGTTGGATAACAAAATCCGATGAGCTTTTTATATTATTTGTGATAGGTCCTTGCGCTATATTTGTTTATTATTTTTTTATAATATAATATATATTATCTTACATCTTTATAAATTGATTAACCCTTTTCTTTAATAAATTTAATTTTTAAAGAACAAAAATAACACAAATATCCTTACCTAATTTTGAAAACGACATAGACATTAATTAAATTAAATGTAATTTAATCTATAAATAAACAAGTATATATTTGAAATACATGTTTATAAAATTAATAAATGAAAATAAATATTCCGCTACTTTGTGCGGGTATCTACTAGTAAACTATAAAATGGTGTGTTAATTTCTTACATATATAATATGTTCTTTTTAACAATTTAGGCATCCAGAAGACTTAAGAAGTCAATTTAGAAGCCAAATACAACTTGCGAACGTATCAATAGATTGATTCATTTTAACCCGATTAATATTTGGATCGATCCATGATTTATCCGGATCAATCCATTTAAAATCTCCAAAATACAGTAATTCAGATTCACCTTCGATGTTAGCTTCCTCGTCTCACACTATCACCACTTATCCCAACACTAAAAGTAATATACTCAATCAAATAACTTATCAATAAAAATAATTTTCAAAATAAAATTACATGCAAAATTTTTAACATGAAATAAAAGGATATAAAAATCAATTTACGTTGAATGACCATCTCATCTGTACTCCGCTCTCTTCTTTGTCGTCTGATAACTTAAAAAGTTGTGTCGTGGTGTCGAAGTGTTGAAATAGCTATAATAGTTCGATCTATAATTTGACCTACTCATCTTCTTTTGGTGCTACAAAAGGTTTGATTTGAAATCACCAAGTGTGTATATTCAACCTTATTGCTTTGCGTTGATTTTCATTTTCATTTTAATTTTAATTTTAATTTTAATTTTATTGATTTTGGAACAGCGAACTTTAACCGATGCAAAGTTGGATAGTCATGTACAAGGGTCTATTTGTAATTGAGTTGTTTCGATATGCATGCTACACTCATATTGTAAAGAATTGAGGTAATTGAACTTTTTCTAAATGGATCGATCCGGATGGATTGTTATCCATTTAAATTAGTTGAATATGATTCGGATCATGATCATTTTAACCGAATTACTAATAGATCGGTCTAATTATTTTGGTCTACACAAAATTAAAAAAGTTAGATAAAGAAGATCAGGTTTTGTGAAGATCTCATACACGACTGTTGTATAGATCAGAACTATCTATCTATTCAGCAACAAATCTACAAATTCTAATAATCTGATATAATGAAATGAAAAACAAGGAAAATGGTGTGAGAAATTCAGGTTGGGGTGTAGAAGTTGGAATTGGCTTCAAGATTGACCAAATTAGTCTTATAAATTCTCACTATAAACTAATGACCAATGAATGACTAGTTCTTTTGCTTTCATTTACTCATAATTATTAAATCTAGTATTATTTGGTTGATTGGCATAATATAATTCCAGTTATTATGGAATTGAAAACTGCTCCAAACCTTTTGATAAACTCACTAAATCTGTAAATCGCTTGTATATATAATATATAGAAGAAGACCCGCGCAATGCAGTGGAAAAAGGTTTTTAATTTCACATTAATTCAACATGTAATATTATGATTTTTTAAATATTTTTAAAATAAAAAACTACATTACAATGCACAAACAATACTTTTTTGTAAGTGAGAAAATCACTTTTAACAAAAAAAAAAATTTAATTGTAACAAAATAATCAAAAATTAAATATATCATAATATGTCATTACAAACTCGATGGTCGGGTTGTGAGTTGTAAGTGCCGAGTTTCGAGTTCTTAATGGACATATTGCGAGTTGTGGAGTCGTTTGTTGAGTCTAGAAGTTTGAGTTTCACTATTTTATTATAGTTATTTTATTATTTTATTATTTTTTTATTTTCTGTATTTTGATATAAACATTATCCACATTGAATGGTAATTCTAAAAACCATCTCAAATGCATCATATAATATAATAGTCTATAAATATAAATATAAAGAAGTTTAAGTTAAAATTAAAAGTCATATATTAGTTAGTTGATAGTTTAATAATGTTTGTATTAATGAAAACTTAATAAATAATAAGTAGGGGTATGTTAATTAAATATCACAAATTAATTAGTTTTTGTTTTAATAATGTATGTATTAATGAGAATTTAATAATTAGTAATTAGGGGTATGTTAGTCACTTTTATGAATTTAAAAAAGGCTCTTAATAATTGTAAGGGCAAAATAGTAAAATCTATCTTAAAAAAAGAACACTCAAATATATTATATATTAGTAATAGATAATATTAATATAAATTATTAATAAAAAAGTATATATATTTGATTGATAAAGTAAATGAAGATTATATTAATGTCAAAATTAGCTAAAGTAAATTGCTATACATATTATTTTTATTAAGTAATTGAAATTAAAGCTATAAATATTTAAATACACATGCAAAAGTCCAAACCAATAAAACTAGTTGTGTTGGTGGCGATGGTGTCTTGTTTAGTACCGAAATTGTTTTGGCAAATTCGATGAGGTTTCTTTTTACCTTTTATTTCACCTAGTTTCATTAAATAAAATATCGGATTTAATTTGCTTCTTTTGAATATTTCTTTTTGGCTTCTTCGGTTAGATTTATCTAAAGGATAATAATTAATTACATTTTGATTACTTTATTTTATTTGATTATTATAACTTGGAAAACATAATATGTGACCGTAGTATGTAATTTTAAAAGTTTAATCATCCTAGTTTAAGTGAGACAAATCAAAGCGATCAAGAATAGTGAATTAAAATGAAATGATATTGAGTGAAAGATAATGATATTGAGAAAGACGGTTGTCACAATGTGAATGTGTGTTTGTATAACACGTGTAAAATAACGGAGTTGGGATCTGGTGTGATGCGGAACACTTCTAAGTTTGTCTGGGAACCAATGAGATTGTAGTATATTGGTTGGTTGGTGACGTGGAGGGTATTTATTGGATCGGAATACTGATAGTCGGAAGACAACCTTTTTCTGGTGGATATTTTGTTCCTCTTTTTGATAGGTTGGTGTTGTTCTTGATTTAAAAACATATAATATTGATAAAGTCTAGAGTTTTATGAAATGTATAAATATCAAGTTTATACATCCAATGCTTGATATATATTTTAACAGTTTATTTTGTTTTAATTTTTAAAACGTAAGTTATGAATACTTTTAGAAATCTCCTTTTATACATTTGCGGATGGTCATGTGTCGTTTTAGTGTTTTTTTTTTGTCGTTTTCTACTATCCACAAATTGTTTTGATTTTGTTTGTATCTGTTTAATTCAAGTCTTTTTGAATAGTTGTGTTGAAGTTATATGTTCTCATTTCTTTTTGGTTTAGAGAAACATAAAAAAGAAGATGAAAACGTTCAGATAACTCAAGTTGAAAGATAAAGTTTTAGATATAGCTGTTACAACAGTTTCTCAAGAAGTTAATGTGATGAATACCGACAAAGTTTCACCCTTACCTATTGCAAATTTTGAATTGGAAAGGCAAAAATGTGTTTCAACACCTTCTGAATATAAAAAAGTCACCTTTTACACTATGTTCTCGAGTTAATTGTAGGGTGGAAAAGAAAAGAAGTGAAAGGATTGAAAATAAAATTGTGTTCTCGAGTTTTTTTTTTGCAAGGAAAGGAAAAGAAAGGGAAAGAAGAGGAGGGAAAACTCAAGTGTAATTTTCTTCTAACACTTTCCTCCCACTTTTGGGATGATTGGGAAGGAAACTCTTTCTTTCCTTTCTTTTCTCTCTATCTTAAGAACACCACTCTACAATTTTTTTTCTTTTCATTTCTTTTCTTTTCTCTTCTTTCTTTTTCCTTTCTCTTTTTTTTCTCCTAGTTTTTAACTCAAGAAAATAGCGTTAAGAAGCGGACAGTGAATTTGTCAAATGTTTTGACTACAAGTGAGAAGAAACTTTTCGAGTACTTGTACTCACTCCATGATCAACTTTGGTCAGTAAATTACATATCAAATTTATTATAATATGTACGCCAAAGTTACTTAATTAGAATTATTATATAATGAGATATTTTGTGTGATTTTCAGGAAAGTTTTATTCGAAAGCAAAACACACCAAGAAGCCAGAAACTATCAGCAGACACATCCATTCGATTAACTAATAAGTAACACTACATAATCTATATAATCACATAATATAGCACACTAATCACAACATTTTAAAGTTAAGTTACGTGATTAAGTCATAACTATCATCATATAGCTTGTATAATCACCTAATAAAGCACAATAATCACATCAATTTTATTTAGTATACACACTTAAATTTTGTGATTGGCCTATAATTATCAACCCATAACCGAAATAATCACATAATACAACACAATAATCACATGAATCGTATCTAGTTTATATAATTCAAAACCTCATCACCGTGATAATCACAGAATCTCACAATTATCAAAATAGTTTCACAATAAACACATATTCAGTGTTATAAAATTCATATATTCTAGAATAGTTATTCAACAGCAATAAAATTGATATTATACACAGTTTGATGCTAGCAATATACGAAATTCACATTGAAACACAATATCATAAAATTCACACAGCACATGTAATGAAATTGCTAAATATTAATTCAAAACTTGATGTATTTTGGGCTTACAGTGATTATCGTTGCAACTCGACGCACGATCGTGATTCATGTTAAGGTTCTCATTGCTACCACACGCACGGTTATGATTCATGTTAACATTCTGATTGCTACTAGACGCACGTTCACGATTCATGTTAGCGCGAAGAATCGAAAGAAAAAGCTAGGTCGAATTTGTGACGTATGTAGCAAAAGTTAATCGGGCCCAAGATTAATAAATGTGGTGTTTATTGGATTGTGTAAATTACCAAAAGGCCCATGCTAACATAAAGAAGCGGCAATTATTTGAAGCAGGTCCAAGTTTAATTTTGGTTGTTGATGGACTAATGCAACAGCCCAAATCTCTTCTTACCTTCTCACAATAATTATCATTTTTATTTGAAACCTCCTATATATATATATAATATATAATAGTACGACTCTGCTTATATTAGAGGAATATTTTGCTAAGAATCTTGGAGATAGAAATTGTGGCCCTATGTAAACACGCGAAACAAAAAACTATGGATGCTAAATAAGTGGATTTTCAAAGAATCAACCTATTTGGGTCGGGTTATTTATCTGCTGATGTTATAAGTAACCAAAGATTGGGTTAGTTAGTTTCATTTTTTATTTTTTAAACATTTAAACCATAGGCTTTCCAATTATACCCCACTAAACTGACTTGCTTATTGATAAATAAAAAGGTTATATCTGTTTAATTTAATACTATAAAACTTGAAGTGATTTTTCATAATTTTTCTTCAAAAGTTTGAAAAGGACAAACAAGAAAGTCTCTGTCATTCTTAATTAACAATGAATTACTTCAAACTCAAACTAAAAGATCTTACATAAAAAGGAATAACCGTATAACAATAAAGTAAAAAACTTTGTTTTCATTTTAATGAATTATTAATAAATGGCAATAACAATAAAAATATAACATTTTTTTATAAATTATTTATTCATTTTATAATTGCTCAATAACACCATGCGTATTTCTTTTGGCCTATATAAGGCTCTTATAACCCCACAAAAACTATTCTACTATACTCCTCTCAATTTGCAATCACTTCTTTCACTTCACCGGATTTTAATCTTATCTCCGATCACAAATGGCTCCTTCCATCAAACGTGGAAAGATCAAAGCTCAAGTTTTCGGTGATGTTTCCAGTGCAATTACTTCTTTCGCCACCTCTATGGGTCTCATCACGGACAACACAAACAACGAAGATAACAACAACGGTGGTCCAGGGGATGGAGGGGGACCCTACCCACCTGGTCCACCTCCAAACGCCAACATTCGTCACTGATTAATGACATCATCCATCCGTTAACTTCCCTCTATATTGTATTTCGAATTTATATTGTAAGTGTATGAATTAAATCGTGTAGAATAAAAGGGAAGTTTGATGTTCGTTCGTTTGTTTGTTTTCGTCTATGTAATTCTGGATGTTTTTGTGTCAGGATCTCATGCATCATGTCAGTTGTACCGTATGTTTTGTTAGTTGTGCTTTTTGTTCATTGTTTTTTGGAATTGAAAACTATGAATTCGTGTAAATTTCTTTATATTTTCTGCTTGTGTTTTAGCCGCCACCATAGGGTTCATGTTTTATTGATTTTTATATGCTCATGATTCTCAAATTCTTCATGCTTTGATCACTTGTACATATTGATGAGTACGTTGTGTGATTCAATTCAAGTAAGTGATGTGGCATAAGAATTAACAAATAATGGTCAAATTTTAAAATGACCTTTCACATGGTCGTGAAACTTTATGCGTAAATGTTTTCGGTACGTAAAATTGGTAAATTATATCGGATGAAAATGAACTAACTTGGATTTAGTGCTTTATCCAAATTTTAAGTAGAATTAGAACTAAAGAAGATTATGAGTTAAATCAATTCGACATTTGTGATGATAATTAATGATGATGTAATTTCAATTCCAATCCTACTAATCATGAAATCATTTTTCACGGATTTTTCCTTGCGATTATTTGCGCGTTTTTCCCGCTCGATATCTCCAAAGGCGTTTCTGCTAACTCGTTAGTTGTTTCTTCATCAAAATTAAGGAAATGATATCAAGTTCCTTAAATGTGAAGAGTGAGACTTTTTCTTGATCAGCCGATAATTGCTATTTCTAGAACTATTTTGTTTGTTGCAGTTTTAGTTGAGTGTGTTATGAAAACTACTTAAATTCTCTCTAGAAGAAGGAAAGAAGAAGAAAAAAACACTTCTTATCATCATCAAGTGATCCAATGTAATAACTTTGTAGTTATATACTTGTATATGTAGTGTTTTTGTTTCTAAAATACCTTTAATTCGAAAAATATTATAATAGAGATTCTTATTGTGGATAAAAGATTTTAAAATCGTAATTAATTACTAATTATTTTCTCTTCTTAAAAGAAAGTTATCAAAATAAAGATATAAAAATTACGTGGGTTCTATTCCTTAAAACCAACCGATATGTAATTAATTTAACAAGGTATTCTCTTAATTTTCAAACGAGAGTATTGCTATTTAAAGGGGTATCGAGTAACTAACTACTAACACATGTGTTACTGCAACTAACACATGTGTTACCGCACCTGACACATGTGTTATCAATTTCGAAACCCACCAAAATATGAAAAAAAAAAAAATTCGTCGAAAGTATATCTTGTGAGATGTCTAATCGAAGAGAAAAAAATGCCGATTTTTATGGTGCAATTTTTATATTTTTTTGACTAACCGTTTGTGAGATATTCACTTTTTAAAAGTGTTAGGGGTATTATTTTTTTGATGAGATGGATGGTTGAGATTGATTCCTCCATTCTCACAAATAATATCTATTCTCATTTGAACCTAACTCATATAAACAAATAACAATTATTTTTCTTAAGAACTTTTCTCTATAATTCATTAATAAACCCAAATACAAAAACTTTTCCTTTTAATATAATATTCCTTTGATATCGTGTCATACAAATTTTATTGTACAGTTTTTTTTACTTGAATTACTTTGTGCCAAAAGATATTTTGTAGTTATAAATAGGTTTTCTGGACTTCTTCATACGCTTGATAATAATTTTATTTTATTTTATATTATTAATAACAATATAAATAAATATATATAGAGTAGGTGTATATATTCATGGTCCCCAAGATTCCTCGGCCCTTTGATGAAGGACAAAGATATAGATACGATATAGTAGTGTTGCATTTAACTCATTTTAGATATGAATGGAATATGTTTATTCTTCTATCATCTAGGGATTATACTATAAATAACAAACAGATCATGGTTAAATTAGTTGGATAACAAAAGGTTGTGGATGTTTTATTTTATTTGCGGTAAGTCCTTGTGCTATATTTATTTATCTACTCTTATATAATATATGTATATATATGTATAATAAAAGTGTACTGTGTTAATTTCTTAGATATTTAATATGTTCTTTTTAACAATTTAAGCATCCATTACTATGTTGAAGACTTAAAAAATCAATTTAGAAGCCAAATTCAACTTGTGAACTTATTAAACTACACAAGGCTCAAACTTTCAACATGCTTCACACTAGGGCTGTCAATGGATCTATCGCGATCCAAATCTATTCGATCCGCTCCATTTATAGCATTTATCGGATAAAAAGTTATATTCATTAGTTCAATTTAGCGGTTCAATAGATCGACCCATTTTAACTGTGTCGATACTTAAATTGATAATGATCCATTCTAATTGATTCATTTAAATTTTTTAAAATACGATAATTCAGATTCACCTTCAATGTTAGCCTCCTGGTCTCGCACTATCACCCCTCATGCCAACAATAAAAAAGTAATATATCCAATCAAAAAATTTACCAATAAAAATAATTTTCAAAATTAGGATTACATGTAAAATTTTTAACATTAAATTAAAGGATATAAAAGTCAATTTACGTTGATGACCATCTCATTTGTACTCCACTCTCTTCTTTGTCGTAAGTGTCTGATAACATAACAATTTGTGTCGTTGCGTCGAAATGTTGGAATAGCTACAATAGTTCGATTCTATAATTTGACCTGCTCATCTTCTTTTGGTGCTACAAAAGGTTTGATTTTGAAATCACCAACTGTGTATATCCAACCTTATTTCTTTGTGTTGATTTTCGTTTTCATTTTCATTTTAATTTTAATTTTCTTGATTATGAAACAGTGAACTTTAATTGATGCAAAGTTGCATAGTCATGCATAACAGTATACTGAGTTGTTTCAATATGCATTTTATACTCGTATTGTAAAGAATTGAGGTAGTTGAATTTTTTTTTAAAATGAATCGATCCGAATAGGTTGTGATCCATTTAAATTAGTTGGATATTGATCGGATAGAGATCCATTTCACGATCCATTTTAGCCGCATTACATCAAATCAAGATCTGTTACATATTCATTCATTAACACTCCTATTGCACACTATATATATTTCACTATTTGTTATTTATTTATTTTGTTGTGAAGATCTCATACACGACTGTTGTATAGATCACAAGTACCGTTCAGCAACATGTCTACAAATTCTAATAATCTGATATAACGAAATGAAAAAACAAGGAAAATGGTGCGAAATAAGCTGAGAAATTGAGGTTAGGGTGTAGAAGTTGGAATTGGCTTCAAAATTGACCAAATTAGTCTTATAAATTCTCACTATAAACTGATGAGTGACTACTTCTTTTGACTTTTCGGGTCTTTATTTTTAAAATAATGATAAGCTATGTTTTCATTTACTCATAATATATCTGGCATTATTTGGTTGATTGGCATGATATAATTCAAGTCATTTGGTTACGTGTGAATTGGAAAATGCATCGCATTTTTTATAAATTTATTAAAATTATAAATTATTTGTGTGTACGATATAAGTTTTCAATGTACAATTTACGTAAACTTATACAAAAATATATGATGAAAATATTCCCCCTTTAAAAAACTTTATTGTAGATTTCATAACTGGCACGCTTTCTTTTAACAAAGAAAAACTTATCACATATTTTTTCTATTAACGAATTAAAATTAAAGCTATAAATATTTAAATACACATGCAGAAGTCCAAACCAATAAAATCAGTTGTGTTGGGGGCGATGGTGACTGGTCAAGTACCGACATTGCAAACCTTGTTTCGGCAAATTCTATGAGGTTTCTTTTTACCTTTTATTTCAACTTATTTCGTTAAAATACCGGATTTAGTTTGCTTCTTTTGAATATTTCCTTTTGGCTTCTTCTGTTAGATTTATCTAAAAGATGATAATTAACTTCATTGTGATTATTTTATTTGATTATTAAAACTAGGAAAACATAATATGTGACCGTATTATGTAATTTTGATAGTTTAATCATCCTTGAACGTGATTAAAGAAACGAATCAAGAAATACAGTAAGTTTAAGTGAGACAAATCAAACGTGGTCAAGAATATAGTGAATTAAAATGAAATGAGTCAAATAAGTTAAAAAAAAATATAGTCTAGAAAGTCAAACTGGTCAAATTAGTTAAAAACATAGTGAATTGAAATGAAACGGGTCAACCGAGTTTGGGTAGCTTTAAGACCGTATTTATAGAAGCTAAATTTGACATTACAAGTTCGGCTCAAACTGATTTGGGTACACACCATAAGCCTTAGGAAGATACTCAGATAGAACGTGGACCAAATTGGGTGAATGTTGGGCCGGTATTGGGCTAGAATGAGAAAATTAAAAACATAAGCATTTTGCACTTATGGGCTTGTAACCCACATAATAATTTTAATTTGAAGCGAATAACTTTTGCAAGTTGCTAAAATGTAAATTAATTAAATCAACTGTAAAGATGTAATTGACTAATTGAAAGGATTCAAGTATTTTAAGATGTTTAAGAAGTTTTCAGTGATTAGTTTGTGACAACATATGAATAAGAAGAATACTAAGTTGTATCATAAATTCATAATTAGTGGCTTTAAGTTACAATTAAACCAACATTAATCCAAAAATCAACTTTAAACTTAGCAAGTATGAACAAATATTACCATAAGTCTATACCATTATCAATTTAGAGTGATATGCTTGTTATACTATAAATTCTAGAGTAAGCATCATAGTCAAATTAACTAAGATCTCGATTAACCATTTCCTAATCTCGTTAGGATTTTGCATGACTTTCAAGTAAAACAAAATTAAAATACAATAATGTATTTTATTCAGAATAAATAATATATTTTCTGGAGAAGGATTGACTGAGTTGGTCAAATGGAATATTGTAGAAGTAGAATGGAATATTTGTCGATTCGCTAGTTACTAATCACACATAGCAAATCAATTTTGGATCATTTGTTAATTAGTTTTCCGTCTAATCAACCACCCCCATCCACATAACCTAGTTTACTTAATTTAAGTATATTCGTCCTTATAATTTAACGGCGTTTAAAGTCAGATGTTGTTAACTACACCTAACACTTACCCTTATAAAAACTAACGAATCTTGTTAAACTAAAAAGTGTATGAAAATCCAAAAAGATACTCGTAATAGTTTAGTCAACAAAACTTATGAAGTTTTTGTGTTGCTCTAAAGTAATGTAACAATAGTGACAACTTTTTCGTGACTTCCCTTTTGTAAGTATTGGCTTTTACTTGTGAAATTAAAGAATGCTGTCCATTTCAAAATTAGATGTTACTCCGTATTATTTAACGTTATAAAGTTAGAACAAGATAATATAGGAAAATATAGTATAATATATTATTTGGATTTGGATGATTTGTTTGTTCGCACGTGTTAGAATTTGTGTTGAGCACGACATCGCCGACAGTTGGGAATTAGAATGATTTCTGGATATTTTATAAACATTAATGTTAGAAAAATGAAAAAACATAAGCCGTATGAGTGGGTCGTTGACTAATGCTACAATGACTTACGTGTCCAAAAACTGGTGATGTTCAAATTAGTTTTATAATCCAATAATATCATGTTTGTAGAACTGACTACGAATTTCACTTTGACAATTTGAGGATGATTAACCATCTAATCATAATCTTACATATATATGATTTTTTATATTATATATGCATTTCAATTCAATATATTATAATTATTTTAAGGGGAAACGATTTTTAATGTTAAAAATTTAATATTATGCAAAGCTAGTAAAGTGTTAGTGTAAATTAGAGGCATTTATATACATTTAAAAAAGTTAATAATTAAATTGTAAATAAATTAATAATTTTTAGTTTTAACAGTACGTAACTTAAATCACACGTAAATATATATATATATATATATATAACATTACATATGTTATTTCTTATTTTAGTGAACAATGTAACCTAATCTTTTAGACTCTCAGTATGTTGTCATTTCGCTAGTTAAATTGTGTTAATTGTAAATATATAAATAGTATAAAATGTGAACTTTTTATATTCGAATACAAGGTTGTTAAAATAGAGATTTTGTTCAAGATCGTAAGGTTATACGATAAGATCGCAATTTTGATAATTTTGCTCTAATGTTTTGATTGTAGTTTCAAAATATCATAATGATAATAACAATAATAATAATAATAATAATAATAATAATAATAATAGAGGTGTTGAGAACAACTCATATTATCAACCTATATAGATTTAGAAATATAGTAAACTTTTGGTTACGTAGAATTACAAGGTTGTAAACATTTATCATCGATGAAGGGAGAATTTTTGAAATTCTAATTGAGGGGGCAACAAAATTAAATTTTTATATTTTCTACAATTTAGGGGTAAAAATATTAAATATCAATAATATTCTTAAATTTTTCTTCTTTTACATAAATAGTAGTTTTTTGAGACGACAACTATTCTTTCTGTAATTTCGCCTCTTAGTGATGATATATCATCATATTACAATACATAGACACGTAAATCCAAATGAAAATTTATGGGCTCTTCTAGTTAACATGTTACAGTTAATGGGCTTGAAGGCATAATACCCTGCACATATCATGTCCTACAATTTACATATGTCAATCGAAGTCGTGAACGGTAATCTCGACAACGTTGTCGTCAAAGTAACGACTTTTGCCCCCAACATTGTTGGTACATTTGAGCACCTTTGCCTGGCCCCTCAAACTAGACTTCAAGGATTTATGTTACGAGAATGAGGAGATGACTTTAAGGTATCTTGTTATATTCTAGACTTTAAGGATTTTTGGTTGAAAAATAGAATATAACAATGGAGGAAGAAGCAACAACTATGGATGGTCTCAAGGGTATTCAGGTAACTGACTTATAGAATTTAACCATTTTCAATAAAAAAACCTTCTAGAAAATTCATATTTGAATATTTTATCTTTTTTCCATGCCTTCCATTTTTATTTCTTTTACAAAACGGCTCAGAGTTTTCTGCAACTAAACGTTTTTTCTTTTTTTTTTTTGCAAACTTCTTCCCCTTTTGATCATCTAACTCTTTTATGATGAAATTGTTTATGAATTTGCAAAATCTGTGTTTGATGTGCTATACAAAAATTGTTGATCTGCCTATCTTGAATGGCCACAAGATGAAGATTTTGGCAACTCATTAATCGTCCCTCTAATTTAATAGGGACAAATTCATTAAGCATTTTTGAACCTCATCATTCTAATTTAATAAGAATAACTCATTTCTCGTCATTTATAAAATTGTAATTTTAAGCATGCATACTTAAACCTTCGGGCAATCAACAAATAATAAGATGTACAATAAATGTTATAACTCAAAATAATCATGAATTACTGTAACACCCACTCTTACGGCCTAGGGTAATCCGGTAATTTTTCAATTTTATACTTAATTATAATTTTATTAATGTGTTTATTAGATAGGAAAGTTAGTTAATGGTCGAATAGTTAATTGTGTCAGGTAAAATATTAATAGTTTTAAATTAAATTAGTTGTCGGTATAATAAAATAACTTGTCTCGCAAAACGGTTTTCAGGTTCCAGACAATAAGCCAAACTAGAGATTAAAATTAACAAGCTTTTGTGTTGGTGGGTGGTATAAAATCACCAAACTCATCACTTTCATTTCATTTGTCACCTACTCCTTTCTTAAAATTTTCTTTCAAAGCTTTCTTCCAAAATCACGAAATTAACATGTAACATCCTATCATTCGGTCTGTTAATTTCCATTATTTTAATTGATTATTTAATTGTTTTAGAACTATTTAATAATATGTGTTTTATTGTAAAATATTAGTAGATTTAAAATTTGTAAGTTTTTGATTTTCTGCGACACAAGGGTTGTGTCGCAGGACTGTGTCGCAAAACGGGCTGAACTGAAATTAATTAAGGAGCTTAAGTGTAATTTGAAATTATATATATATAATCGCCGCCCAAATACTTCCAGACTATTTCCAAAACATTTCCAGATCTTAAAATCGTTTTGAGAGAGAGAATTAGAGAGTGAAAGTGATAAGTAACTACAATTTCTTATTTGAAGCTTTTAATCCGTGATTTCAAGGTAAGGGTTTGATTATTATGTGTTGTTATTGTTTATAAGTGAATTTCATGGATTGGAATAAGTTAATTTGAGTATTAAATGTTTGATTTCGTGAATTTTGAATCTGGGAACTGGTCTGTTCTTCATTGCGACACAAGGCTTGTGTCGCAGGTTGTGTCGCTTAAATGTATGCGACACAGTGGTTATGTCGCTAAAGGCGGCCATTTTGAGTATTGCGACACAATGTTAGTGTCGCAGGTTTCTGTTGTGCGACACATTGGTTGTGTCGCAAGGGTTTGTGGTGCGACACAGTGGTTGTGTCGCTAAGTTTATAAAAGAGATTTTTGTTTTGCAAATTTTGAAAATGCGTGTGTTTTTGAGACGCGGTTTTGTGAAAATATCACTAACTCAGATTTAGTTGAAATTCGCATGGTCAATCGAAAACGACCTAGTAATCAAGGCTATATTCTAATAGCCTAGGCAGTTTTTGGCCATCCGGGGTTATCTAGGACTCGAAAATGGCATTTTTCAGTTTTAAGCGGCATTGCGGACTTTTTCTGAGTTTATTTCTGAGTGAACTTTCGTTTGCCTAGACTTCAGGGATTACCTGATTGGATAATTAGACTATAATGATATTTATGGAACGAACTTCTGACTTGTGTATGATTTTCTGTTTCAGATCAACGTAAGACTCAGTGATATTAGAATCCTGAGTGTGGAGACGTCAGAGGTATCGGTGAGTGGATTCGGAACTCATCATTTGATTTAGTTGTAACTATTTGGTTACAACAAGTAAACGTAGATGTGTATTAGACTATTTAGTCTTGATTATTGATTATTGATCTACGTGGTATGTGAACCAATGTGTATTATGTTATTGAGGTGAACGTGTAGTTGGACTTCTGGTTATTATGTGTTTTACACAGGTTTTGATTCATTTGTTGTGTTTGAGACCTGTGTATGTGTTTAATAACCAGTAGTTATCGGTCTATTCTGTATTGGCCATACGGATTGACGGTAAGTGTTCTTGGGGGAATCCCCGGGTATTATGATATCCCCAGAGCCACCGATCCTCATTGAATTATGTGTGTTTACGTTTTATTGGTGTAATTAGCTAGTTATGCTAAGTTGAATGGAGTGTGATGAATCTATTCACTTAGCTTTGTGCTAACCTCTCATTTTACTTCCTGCAGGATATGTTTTGATTATTGTGGGTGCGGGAGGTGATTGTTTGATCAAGGGAATGTTTGACTGCGCTTTTGGTTCTCTGATATGGTTTTTGTAATAAACCTTGTTTTGTAATTTTATAATACTCCGCCTTTTGTAGTTTAAAAAGTTTGAAATTAGTGTATTTTTGGGAATTGTAAATTGTTTAATGTATTTTAAATTCATGCTTACGTGTTTATTAATATAATATTCTTAAATAAGAAAGAGGGGTGTTATATAACATCAATTGAGTTGTGATATAATCTGCTGTGAATCCTTGTTACCATCATCATCTTCATCTTGTTCTCATTTTAGTTGTAAGCATTTTCTATTTTTTTGTAATGAACTTGAAATTGATGAATCTTTGGAATGTGAGTGCAATTGATGTTGAAAGCTTGTTATTTGATGTTTAGGAGATGCTAGAAAGCTTGTTAGATTGTTAGGAAACTGATTTTCGTGTTTGAGAGTCGAAATGGTTCGTTTTTGGGGTTTCTGCGTTTCAGTTCGCACTGATTTTCGTGTTTGAGAGTCGAAATGGTTCGTTAGGAAACTGAGTTCTGCGAACTGAGTTCCTGTCCTGCGAACTGAGTTTTTGCAAATTTTAAAAGTGCATAAGTAAAAGGTTATACTTTTAGCGACCAAAATTTAACAGATTCTTATTAACTGCGGATCGGACTCTTATTAACAGATTCTAGATTACAAGGGTCACCTGCTTGGATTAATAGGTTATAATAATGTTTCGAAATTGTTAATTGAATAATAATTAAACAAGCGAATTGTTATAACTTGATATAAATTGATAGTTGTAGAGCGATTATATCCGATATTTGAAACTTGGTGATTGTTTGCCATTTTGATATTAAGTAATGAAATATGTTATACGATCATGGAAAGAGTTACTAACTTCTAAATTATTATATTCTCAGATCAGCAAAAGACTCAGTAATATAAGATCTTTGAGTGAGGGCTGAGACAAGTCAGGTGAGTGGATCTGCAACTCATGATTTGATTTAGTTGTAATGGTGTGATTACAACAAGTAACGTAGATATTGATAGACTGTCTAGTCTAATTTATGATTGTGTATCTGCTTGTTATGCTTATGTGGCCTTCGGGCATCTGTGTTGTTCAGAGGTCAATTGTTATTGGACTTGGTATCTATTGTGTTCAACACAGGTTTCGAATACATGTGTTGTTGCTGGAAACTGTGTTGTAGTGTTGTAGTGCCAAGTTATCGGTAAATCTTGTATAGGCCAATACAGATTGTGATAAGCGTTATTTGAGGGCCACCGCGGCTGTAGGGTTCCTCAGTAACCACCGATCCTCTTGAGTTTATGTGTTTTCGGTGCTTAATGTAAACAGATTGTTATGCTAAGTTGAATTATTAGTTGTACATTCATTCACTTAGCTTCGTGCTAATCCCACCATTTCTCTTCCTGCAGGTTATGTATAAGTTTGTGGGTTTGGGCAGGAAGATGGGCTTTTGAAGGAATGTTTGACACGTGTCATAACTCTGATAAATATTTAAAGATGTTTTGTTAGTTACCATGTATGTAGATTTCGAAGAACAACAATATATGTTTTGTTTTAGGAATATTTAAATGTTGTAAAACTCGCAAAAAGTTTATGGTCATTTTGTAATATAATATATAATATTATTTTATCCATCGCTTCCGAGTCAAATGACAAATTTAATCCTGAGATAAAGTATGGGGTGTTATAATTACTGTATCACAATGAATGTATATAGGTGTAAAAGTTAGCTAATAGCAAAATAAAAGTGCAACATAATTGATGCAACATAACGAAATGAACATAAGACTCAAAGTGGAGACATAGAGAAACTTACAATATTTTTGAAATGACCACGTGTTGAGGAGAAGCTCTTACACGATCCTTTATCCTAGGAAATGTGATTCTGAATTTTATTTGGGTGTACATTCCTTCGTAGCATTGGCTAGTACTTATACTAGTTGTATGTCATCATTTCTCATATTAAAATTTTCGGTCGCCTCTTATCTTAAGACTTCTACATTCAACCTATCAATATTACTAGCCGCTTTTTATCCTAAAACTCTTTTCCCTATACTCCCAAATATTACTCTTGAAATGACTTCTCAATGAAAGCCATCATCTTGTCTTATTGCCTCTTTGCTCAACTATTCGAATTGTTATCCTTGGCCTTGTTTACTAGCTTTTGGTGACTTAGTCCACAAGTGTGTACAAATATCTTATCGTAAGTCTAATACACTAGTCTTATATGTTTACAAATGTATAGTTATTTTATAGTCCTTTCATAGGTACATTTTTTATTTTATTTTTTTGGCTTTTTTCATTTATAAATTCAAAGTACTTTATTATATAATCAAAATTTTCTAAGGTGTTACATACTAGATGAATGGTTACAGAACAAATATTATGGTACGACTTATTGTAGTTTAGAGTCTTGACCTAATATGAATCCGAAATGGAATCAATTTTTATCAATATGTAGTAATAAGATTTTATATTATTTATTTATTTTGGAGACTTGTTATTGTATACCATTCATCCTACAATAGAATGGAAGGCTAGAAGCTCAATGATTATATTCTTGGTGGTCTATCTACAAATACTGTTTATTCCTAAACAGAACATGTACTTTTTTGTAATGATTATGAACTCAAAACAATGACATAATTAATTCACATGTATTATATGAGACATGTCTCATCTTGTCTCATGAAGCACGTGCTTAACTATATTCATGTTAAGATTATGATATGGCATTTCTTTTCATTTCTCGTTTGGAGTGACACACCTATAACAAGTGGCTCCTTGTTGATTTTATCACCAGAGAGAATCAAATTAAGACATGAAAATAGTTTTAAAAATCAACAAATTAAAGAGTGTATGATAGGAGAAGAGAGACTAACTGATATCATTTGTCAAATAATGTAGATGTATATTTAGATCTATTTTTAAGTACATTTAACATTTCTTATTGCATAAGTATAATAACATTGAATTGTTTTCGATGATTCAAACTCCAAAGTTAAAGCCATTTTTTGTATCATTAACATAAAAGATGTGAGAAAAGCATCTAATATACGTATTCTTACAACTATCCATTAAAAAACTTAAAATAGAATAATTGATGAGTTGCAACTTAGTGCTTACTATTTCCAATAAGTGTAGGTGACCCTTTTTATCTTTTAGCCATTTCATCAACCGAACTACGTTTTATTGGCCATTTGTAGAAACATACGTAAGATTGATGTTGATTGCAATGCACTAAATAGCTTATGATTATGTTGTGAATTCAAAAGGATATCTTAGTTTAGAATTGTAATCATATTTAAGGTAATGGTTTATATTTTAATGTTTTCTATATTCGATAGTTTGCTTGATTTGTGTGTATTATCTTTTGTTTGGTTAAGTGGATTATGGTACATAGAAGTTATAAAACAACTGAAAAGCAGAAAGAAAAAAAAGAAAAGAAAAAAAGATTATGTTAATGGTTTAATTTAGAACAATTTGTTAGGATAAATGAAATATGATAGACCAGTTGCAACGCAATCGTGGAGGTCTCTCCATAGCACCTGCACGACCACCACGGTCGTAATGGTGGCTGTGGTGAGTTGTTATTGTGGTTCAAGCACAACACTTCCACGGGATACAGCGGGGCCCATATGACTTTTTTAATGTTTTTTTTCATTTCAATGTATTATTAAAAAATATAAAAATAAAAGATAATTAAAAGGTGAGTCCTAGTTCGTAGTGGTGTGAGTGGATGGATTACCATTGCGAGTAAGATAACGATATAACGCAGTAGAGGCTGATGTAGCTTGCAATGGAGCCTCCATGGCGCGTGACGATTGCAAATGATCTTACTATGATATCCTCTTTTTATAATAATAATAATATACTATATATGTATATAATATAATTTATGTTTCCTTTTATTTTAAGAAAGGAAAATGCACCCCACAAGAAGAATGTCTCCTCTAGTAAATTATGACCTAAAACTTGCAAGTAGACGATATTATATGATATCGATTTATTATTTATAAATTTATTAACAATGTTTACAACCACGATGTAAATGGATTTTAAAATTGTTCGTGCTTCCACCCACTTTGGGGTTGATAGATTAATAATATTAATATTAATTGATACTAAAAGAAGATTTTTAAGTTGCAAATAATTTATAAAGTCTAGTTTAATTAAATGGGAAATGTTAACGATAAGAAAAATCAGTTGCCATAGCTATGCTAGAAGCTTTTTTAATAATTTAAATCTTATTTTATATATATGTTATATAAAAGAAAAGTTTCAAATGTATCACATGCAACGTTTAAATTTATTAAAAAGCAATTGTGAATTAAAAAAGAATGTTAACCTTTAATAAATACATTTATTTTATCTTATTGAAATCTCTAAAGACATTAGTGGGCATATTTATCTTTTATTACCATTATATAATAATATATTTGACTTATTTACTTAAAATTAATAATTCAATTGAAAAAATTGACTATATTGTCTTTAAGTATTTACTCAAATATTTAAATGCTATCTCACCAAAAAAGAAATGTTAACTTACTAATATCAAAATAATTAGATAGTCAATGTCAACTAAATAATAGTACTAATTTGAATAAACTGTAATTACGTATAGCATTATGATCATAATAATTTTTTTATGAAAATGATATATTTTAAATAATTGAAAATCAATACGACATTTTAAATAATCTATCGTATCGATATTTAGTAATGACTTACCAACCGAATTAAATCTCCAATGCAAATCGAATATGAAAAACTAAATAATTTAAAACTATATATTTCAACGTTAACATTATAAATCTTCATTCGGTATAGTGCTAGTTTTAATATCTTGAAGTCTAGATTTTTTGAAGAAGAAAAAGAACTACTCCGATCCGTATATAATACTCCGTAATATATTTTTAGTTTAAGAAAAAACTCTTTGCAATATATATTTACATTAAACTAAATTGTCACCATGTATTCATATATTATAATTATTTATTGTTTATCATAAAGGCGAATATTATATTTAACTTTAATCAATCAATGTACACTGAGATCACATACCTGTCCCACATTCTAAAATTGGACGGTGATAAAAATAAAATCGTCTGTAACACCCTAATTTTCATGATTCATATTGTGCCACCGTGGCACACTTAATTCTTTTTATTGGTACAAAAATTTAACGCAAAAACAATAACTACTACAGTAATATTTTTACATGACTATTATACGTGACACGTAAAAATAAAAATATCATTAACAACAAATTGTAGAGTTAATGAGTTTAATAATTTTATAATGATATTAAGAAGTATTGATAATGATTTATTAAACGGGTCTTTACATAGTAGTTAACGAGCTATAGAAATGACCTAATTAGGTTGACCTGCTGACTCTTTCTTCTCAATTAAAATTATAAATATCTGATACTAAATTTTATAAATAATACTAATGAAACACCCTGTTAAAATTATAATTAAATAACCCATGTCCATTTAAATTTAAACATATTTAAAAACATTATTATTTGTTTCATTAGCTTTATATTTAGTTATTTTTTTTATGTTTTTTACAAGATTATATAAATATATATATATATATGTGGATTCGGATACGATACATAGTTGATATATATTCTTAACAAAAAGAAGATTAATGTTTTACATTTGTTAAGATTATGAAAACCTAAATATAATATCTATGGCATGGTATATATATGGAAAAAAGAATTTATACGTGCCACGTCAGATGTAAAGTCTTTCGCAACAAATACGCGTACGTGTGGAGTACTGCTCGGTAAGAAGGGTCAACGATTTGACCGACATTTCTAATTTTGGTGACGTGGCACTAAAATGTTGGTTACCTGTAAACATTTTTTTCCTGCCGAATTACACCAGAAAATCCCACTCGGTATATTTTTTTATCTGAGAAAAGCTATGTTTGCCCCTTAAAGTCATCTGGTTTTATAAAGATATACCCCCAACCTACTGGAGATTGATGGTATAGCTCCTTGAACTATAGGTGATTGATCTTACGATAAACAATTATGTATAAGATCTATAGGTGATTGATCTTACGATAAACAATTATGTATAAGATTTCAATTACTTGTCATTTTCAAAGTTCATGAAAATTATTTAATGTACTTCAAATACTAATTTTTTTTAGTGTTTTTTCAATTTACAGTTTAATTAAGATCGACCGATTTGTACAATTAAGAATTTTCTGGGTACATATGCTGTGACGTATTTTCTATTTACGAGTTAACTAAGATTGTTACCAATTTGTCGTTGCCACGTGTTGTATACAATATGAACCACTTTATGCCTAGTATATATACCTTATATTTTAGAATTATTTTATAAATAAACATATTATTCTTTGAAATAAATATTTCAAGTGGAAAATGTTTGATACAACTAATAATTCATCGTCATATTGCATCTTCTAACAAGTCACACTGAGAACACTAGATATACCATTGGGTAACTACTATCTCGAGGATATGCTTGATAATACATAGTCAGTGTTTGAAGTTGAAAGTTAGTGGTTGAAGCTATAGCTACTTTCCAAAAATTATTTGGAGATACTTTTTTATTCCTTGCCAAAAGAAAATTGTTTATTTATAAAAGTTAAAACTTATCAAAATTATTAGTTTGATCCATAGTAAACCCTCAAAATTCTTTTACCAAATATACACACCAAGTGTTCTAGTTTATATTAAGCATTCCTTTTCACTTGGACTTTAATTATTATCTACTTGTACACTTGTACCTTATAACTCGATATCCATAGTGCATCGTGTTTAGAAATAGATGTTAAACAAATATTTTTACAAAGACGAAAAATTTAAATTAACATTACACATCTAATATTATCATAATAATCTAAACTATGTATCTCACACACAAGTCACATGTTTCAGATGATCATCATATAAGTAAGCTTTATATTCTATATAAAATTTTTATCTCGAGAGATCTAGATAATTCCAAAATGATGTTTACTAAAAAAAAAAAGATGCATAATTGTCTATCAATACAACTATTTTAACTAAAAGATCTATAATGTTTTATGGGTTTAAAATGACAATACAAAATAGTAATAGGGCAAACTTTCCACTTTTGTACAAACTCAAAGTACTCATTATTCTTTTTAAAACTAAAAGGAGTTAAATTGAATCATAACCCAATGAAATATGAAATGTCTTTGGTTATTTCTCTCTCTTTATAAACCTGCAATAAACTCTCTCCCTATTTCTCTCTCTCTCTGGTCTTCATTTCAATTGGTTTAAATTTTGAGTTTTAGCAGAAAACATAAATTATATTGAAAATATTATAATTTATATGTTTTTAAACAACAATCAACAACTATATAGATATATATAGGCATGGCTTGTTTCCTTTGTGCTGGGGGAGATTCTTCAACAAAAAAATCATCAAAAAACAAGAGAATTGAAATCACCCACAACGATCAATCAAAACCCAAAACTTCTGGTATGTAAAATTTTCATCTTCATCAAAGATCATTGAAATTTGATTTTTTTTTTTGTTGGGAAATTTTGCACCTTAAAGTTTTCATTTTTATTGTTTTTTTTGTATGTTTCTTGATTTGGGTTTGTTGTTTTGAATCATGCATGCTGTTTAGTTCTTTAATTGGAATAATTGTTGATGGTGTTTATTTTTATTGGTTTAATTTGTTGCTGTTTGATTATGTTTAGTTTGGGTTAATAGTGAAACTGGGTGTAACTTTATGTGTGTAGTATAATAATAATTTGTTATATCAATTGGGGTTAATTTTAGTTGAAATTTTCTACTTCAACTTTTGTCGTCATTAGTGACCTCATCCAGTGATAAAAGCTTTTAAGACTTTTGATGTTGAACCTATTAATGACAAAAATATTTTAATTTAATGACTAGTTAACAAAAACAGTTATAAATAGGTGGTAGTTGTTAATTGAATTATGGATTACTTCTTTAAAAAGCTCATAGTCTATATGATTTGTGATAGAAAAATACTTATGCTATCGAAAACTTGAAAGTGTTGCCCTTTCTAATCCGAAAACCGTTGGTGGAAAGTAAGGGGTCTATTTCAAAACTTGAATAACCAGTTTGATAGTAGCTATTTTAAACAAAATTAATCACATCCAAATGCCATGTTTTGTACCATGTTTTATAACAACTAATTATTTGCTTTATTTATTCAATATCATATAGTCATTTTCCAAATGCATATCCAAACACCACCAAGATAATGGGATATTTTAACATTGATAGATGAACGGGATATGGACTCTCTTATTGATTCATTATTTGTTTTCTATTTAAAATTTAAGTAATTGTCATGTCCCCTTCATTTTAAAAGGTCATGAGGAAGTTTTATCCTTTTGTGCTTTAAGTGACTTCTTGTGTACTTTTCCACACATAAGAATTCTTGACGTTTATATATAGTACTTCTATTTGAATTTTTTTGGTGTATTTGATATAGTTACAATAAGAGTTGAACGTTCTAATGAAGTGAAGAAGGAAAATGCACAAAATGTCATTCAAGCATCAGTTTCAAATGAGTTTGTTGAGAAGAATACTCCCCCTGAAGATGGAGGTCCTAGGAACACAGCAAAAACGTTTACATATGCACAATTAGTGAGTGCAACTGATAATTTTAACGCTGCTTATTATTTGGGTGAGGGTGGATTTGGCAAAGTCTATAAAGGAAATTTGGAAGATTCTGATCAGGTTAGTGAAATTGATCTTTCTGTTGATGTATTTTAGAGGTGGCAATTTTGACCCATGTAATTATATGAAATGGTTGATTTGGGCTTTGTTAAATCTCAAGCGGGTCAGACAAAAAAAACTTCAGCTTTGAAGGGAATGGATCAAATGGGTTAAACATGCTGAAAGACTTCCAAAGTCTATATTTTTATTGCATACAACTTTCTACACCTTTCTAAACAAGAATTTAGAGTATTATTGTTATAGTACTGTACTACTGTTTTTGTAATCAAAATTGGTGCATTAGTTTTATAAAGAAATGCATAGAAAAGTATTTGCATGTCATACCCACTCTGACCCGTCCTAAAAGTACATAGTTTGACTAGTTGCCCAACCCGCCCATCTTGCCACTGTTAATGAATTTTGAATATGATTACCCTATTTTAAAATAAATACAGTTGAGTAAGATAAATTTGCATAATGAATATATAGTATGCCATTTTTGAACATATCAACTATTTACAAAATTGCAGGTTGTCGCCATAAAGAAATTGGATCGTGAGGGGTTGCAAGGAATTAGGGAATTCGTTGTTGAAGTTTTGACATTAAGCATGGCTGATCATCCTAATCTTGTGAAATTAATCGGCTATTGTGCTGAAGGAGAGCAAAGATTATTGGTCTATGAGTACATGCCATTAGGTTCATTAGAAGACCATTTGCATGGTATTCACTGATACCCTTTTAAATTATTATTTTGTTTTCTTTCTGTTTAAAAATCTTTTTCTATGCAATGCAAGTGCTGAACTACTAGCTAGTTTCCTGAAGTGCGCTGTTAACAGTAAGTTTAATTTGCTTTATAGCTAAATCTATAGCTGTTATACATGCAACAATGTGCTTTGAAATTTGAAGTAGTTTGTTTGACTTTCAAAGTCAAAGTAGGGAGTCAACTACATTAAATATTCTAATCCACCAATTTGTGTTAATCAAATGTCTACTTTTTAATAATTTAAGCAAGTCAGTCGATCATTTTTTCCTGAACGTTTGCATCTTTATGGCAGATCTTCGGCCCAACAGGAAACGGCTTGATTGGAATACTAGGATGAAAATCGCGGCTGGTGCAGCAAGAGGGTTAGAGTATTTGCATGACAAGATGAACCCACCTGTTATATATCGAGACTTGAAGGGTTCTAACATTTTGTTAGGTGATGATTACCATACCAAATTATCAGATTTCGGATTGGCAAAAGTGGGCCCACTTGGAGACAAAACTCACGTTTCTACCCGAGTGATGGGCACTTACGGTTATTGTGCTCCTGATTATGCAATGACGGGTCAACTCACGTTTAAATCAGATATTTATAGCTTTGGGGTTGTATTATTGGAGCTCATTACGGGTAGAAAAGCAATCGACAATACAAGACCTGCAGCAGAGCAAAATCTTGTGGCATGGGTAAGCCTTTTAATTTCTTTCGTTTGTAGTCATAGTCCAAGTCATAGTAGCCTATTTTTAACTTTTTAGTATAAAAAGTTTTGGTTTTTATACTCAACTTCTATCGAAAGCCTTTGTGCTACTAGAGAAACAAACAAATATTTTCATGATTTGGATTTTAAAAACTAAAATGATCAAATGTAGCTTTTAAATTTAACTTTGGAAGAAGTTGATTTAAAGATTTCCCATTAGGAATCTCTTTACTGAAATATTGCTTTATTGGGAGTCATCTACAATCCAAATATCTCAATCTCAAAGTTGTGTGGTTTTGGGGGTCACGTATCAAGGCATCAAGCAAGCATATGATGCCATGTTCCTATTTTTTGGTGTTATTATTGGCCAATGTTTCTCTTCTCTATCTTTATACATATGAATACATTCCATATGATTGTCGACCTGTTTGAACCGTTCCTTTTTAATTAAATCTTTTAGCTTAATTTATCTGACCCATATGAGAATAAAAACATAACCCAAGTCGACCCATTTTCTTAAATAGCATTTTTTTCCTTCTAAAAATCAAATAATTAATGAATGAATATTGGTGGACAGGCCCGACCGTTGTTTAAAGACAGACGAAAGTTTTGGCAGATGGCGGATCCAGTGCTAGAAGGTGAATATCCGGTGAGAGGTTTATATCAAGCATTAGCAATTGCTGCAATGTGTGTCCAAGAACAACCTAATATGAGACCTCTAGTTGCTGATGTTGTTACGGCTCTCAATTATCTTGCTTCTCAAAAGTATGATCCCTTAACTAACCCTGTTCAAATTTCCCGGAGGTCCTCTCGTGGACAACGATCCAGTGATGAGAAGAAGCCTGATGTGTAAAGATGGTGTTTTAGTTTTGTCCTTGTGTTCATATGAAAAGGGCGTTCGGTGTTTTTTTCTGGCATCGTAACGAGTAGTAACTACAAACTTTTGACATTGTTGTCGTAGTTTAGGATAGAAAGGTTTTAGAGAATAATGAAATTATATACATCTTTTTTGTTCAAAAAAATTATTGTCACTTTTGTAAACTAGATTCCCCCCCCCCCCCCTTGGAATCGACATGATAGACATTGACAATCAACTTGGGTCAAGGCTAAAATAATTTAGACATACAGATGCTTATGATGAACATGATTGCCAGAAGAAATTATCAATCTTTGAGAGAAACAAGCATCCTGTACAACTTTCAATCTGGAAACGACAAGCAATATAGTTGCCATTTGTGGTCCATTTAACGGGTAAAAAGCAAGTTGCATAAACAATTTTTTAACAATCTTTCGTCTATAAAAGCATATTGAGGTCATATGCTAAGCACGTGGGTAGCGTGAGCGACCTTTCTTTCTTAAGAACTCGGGAATTTCTACCGAGCTGCCTTCTGTGAAACTTGTCGACCGCCGGTTAATTCCAGTGACATCTGCCTGCATTTCCAATGATTGTCATCGAGTTGTAATTAGGCTCCTAATGAAATTTCTGAAAAAGATCAAGTGTTAATGGTACCTGAAGAGGCGGGTCATCACTTTCTTCTTGTCGCTTGAATCCAGTTGCTATTAGAGTGATGCTGACCTGAATTGACATTATTCATTTTTTTCAAAATTACGGAGATGGAAAAAGTTCTTAAACGCTAGTGGCATAGAAGTAATGCTAAAACTTACTTGACCACTTATCGATGGGTCAATGACGGCTCCAAAGATTAAGTTTGCACTGGGATCCACAAGATCGTATATGACCTCGGCTGCAGTATTCACCTGCGATCAGCCAATGACCCATTTGAAGTGCTAGATCAATATGGCAATCTCAGAGTAACAACTTGTATAAGATTTGATATGAATAACTTGTATAAGATACTATCTTATGAGAATCTCAGAGAAATTAAGTGTTGTTGACCATGTAAAATGTGTAAAATAGAATAAAAACCATCACACAATAGGTCATTTAACTTTGAAAAGGATATGTTGCAAATTTTTTAGGGGACCTCAAAATAATGTTGCCATTGTTACAATATGTTGAACAAAAACTCCAAATTGATCACTAAACCACTAGATCTTAGAATAACACGCCATGACTATATCTTATACTGACTTGATGCTTAAACTATACTCCTTACTTATGCTACTTTGACTTTGAATGTCAAACACACTACTTTCAATTATAAAATTGATATGGGATCTTTTAGAAGGTGCCAATATATACATTTAAAGGTACACTAAAAATTTTAGATACAAAAAGGACAGGCACTGAAATGTAGAAGAACAAAACTTAACTCCAACTTTTTGAAACGAATAAGAAAGCAAAGAGACAGTGAGAGATACCTCAAGCAATGTTAAATCAGTACCGCCAGTTATATTCCAAACAATTCCAGTAGCCCTTTCGATACCAATGTCTAGCAAAGGCGATTGAATTGCGTTAAATGCAGCATCTCTTGCCCTTGTCTTCCCTGTAAATAAGAACACACTAATTGACTTCAATGAAGTGCAAGAATAAGAGACTAAATCAACATAAGGTACATATCAAGTGTTTTGGTGATCACCAAAATTCACTGAACAGAAATAGAAAATAAAATTAAACAAAATGGAATCACAATGTGTCTTAACAAAGTAGATTTTTTCTACTTGCCAGTTGCAGTTCCTATCCCCATTAACGATGAGCCCGCATTTGCCATAATGGCTCGAATATCAGCAAAATCCACATTAACCAAACCTGGTATCTGCAATTTTAAGGTAACTATGTATGGTAAGTATCAAGGTTCATTGATTCTAGTAGAAAATATTGATGACACTGATGTGCATTTATAAGCGTGAGAATAAAAAAGAGTATGAATTTTCAAACTACAAAGAGAAAGTAATTATCTCATAGTTCAGACGTTAAGTATATGGACCATGTACTTAACCTCAAATCTCATCTTGCTTATAGTGCATTAATATCAGTCTAAAGATCAAAATCATAATGTAGCAGATGAAGTCTCCCTAAGTTTGACTATATTGTCTTTTCTTCTCTTTTTTTATTTTTTTATTTTTTTTTTATTTTTGACAGTCTTAAGGAGTGAAAACAAAGAAGGTTACCCAAGAAAGTAATTGTACCAAAGTTGGGTACCTTTCTACACAGTAACCCTTTTTTTTACCAGTCATTCGTGAATTTCATACCGTAATTATATCCGAGATGCCACGAACACCTTGTCGAAGAATATCATCAGCTAAATTAAAAGCTTCGGTTACAGGAGTAGACGGAGAAATTGCAGTCAATAACTTATCATTTGGAATAACAATCAAAGTGTCAACGTTTTCTCTCAAAGACGCAATTCCTTCTTGTGCTTGAACAGCTCTCCGTCGTCCCTCAAACGAAAATGGAGTCGTCACGATTCCAACAGTCAATATGCCCATTGACTTTGCTACCCCTGCAATCACAGGTGCGGCACCAGTACCTGTTCCTCCGCCCATTCCAGCCTGCACACAACGTGATTATATGATATTGAATAATCAGATAATCAGTTGTAAAAGATAGTTTTTCAAGTTATACAAGAAATTTTTATATATCTATTTTAATTTATTATAAACTTTTTTAGAGAGGCAAGCCTACAATCAATCACTAGTTATGCACGAACTGATTAAAAGGAAATAACTTACAGTGACAAAAACCATATCTGAACCATAAAGAGCTTCTTCAATCGAATCTCTACTTTCTTTAGCAGCATTCATACCAACATCAGGGTTACCACCGGCACCAAGTCCTCGGGTCAACTCTTGACCAATTTGCAACCGTTGATGAGGAAAAACAGGCGACATTCTCATAGCTTGAACATCAGTGTTCACAATCCAAAAGTCAACACCTTTCATTGCATTCTCAATCATACGGTTGACCGCGTTTGACCCACCTCCTCCAACACCAATCACCTTAATCTTAGCCTCATTGTAATTTCCAGGCCTCGTTGAATCTCTAAGACTCTCGTTAATCTTATCATCTTGTCCTGGACTAATCACTGTTTTGTTTCCTTCACCTCTAAGCAAAAAATACTCGGGTCGTAAATTGTTAAATGAATCTTTGTTATTGAAATTATTAATCGCTGAACACATTATCTTCGGTGTATACAAAGCAACATTGCTATGTTTCCCATTGTTCACCTTCAAAGTTGATACTCTCCTTCCAAAAACAGTTAGCCCCCTCATTGAATCTCGAGTTTCTAAAGGCATCCATAATTGCGATATACATGTTGCCATATCTTTAAATCCAATAAAAATGTATATCCAAAACCAAATGAAAGTTGTCTACTAATATGGGTTACCTACAAACCAAAATAATGAACTTGAATCTTGAACTTTAAAAACTCAA
This sequence comes from Logfia minima, assembly GCA_963921325.1. Classification (NCBI taxonomy): domain Eukaryota; kingdom Viridiplantae; phylum Streptophyta; class Magnoliopsida; order Asterales; family Asteraceae; genus Logfia; species Logfia minima. The sequence continues at coordinate 14,602,817 of OY992776.1, read as the reverse complement.
TTAATAAGTATTGGGATTTTATAAATAACAGTTAAAATATAATAAAATAACAATAAAGTCACGAACTTGATAAGTCCTAATAACATCATAACCACTGAAGCTTAAAACCCACAAATCTGAACCTCTAAATTTAGTAAATTTACAGCTGAAATTAAAAAGTAAATGCAGGAAACAAAACCCAATGCGGCAATCCTAACAGTACAAACATTGAGCAAAACAGCAAGTTGAAGTGAAAATTATGAAATAAAAATGAAGAAAAATAATGTGATAAATGGGTGTTTGGTGTGCGTACCTTAGTGGATTGAAGATGAGCAAACACGCAGTTGTATCAAAACTTGAAGCGATTTCCATTTGAGAAAAAAGAAAATAAAGGGGGGGTCAAAAAAGTGGGTTTGTGTATTTAAAAGTTGTTTGGATGGTATTTTATGGAATAACCTAATTGTGGTTTAATATTTTTTCTTTTTTCTTTTTTCTTTTCCCTTTTAATAACCTAATAATAAAATAAAAATGTACTAATAAAAATGTAGAAAGGTATACATAGTCCTTTTTCTTGGTCACATATATTTGTAGGCGTGCGGTTTGTTGTAGTTTATGGTTTAGGTAAATAAATCTCTATTATTAAGGCTTAATAATTAATCTTGAATTAATTTGGTTAAAATTATTAAAAGTAGCAGTATGTATGTGAAATACTCATCGGATGGCTTGAAATATTTGAAATTAAATTCTATTCTTCTATATACTGTATACTTAGTTTATTGATTCGTATTTACACGGAAATTTAATAAAAAAAATAAAATTATAGAATTATTTTAAATGTTTTGGTAACATATGGTAAATATATAAATAAGTTTTATGTATGAAATTTTGTGTCATTATATTTTACATGTAAATTAGTGATGCATTCATGTAATGACCAATATATATAGGATAGAGAAGGTTTCAATTTATTATTATTATGCTTTGCAAGTTCCATTTTAATTTATAAGATAGAAAACATTTTGCAAGTTCTATTATATGTAAATATGTCGATATTGTTGATGTGTGCAATGGTTTACTAAAATGACCAAATATAAAGTTTAACACGATAGAGTTCAAATATGGGACAATTGACTATATCACCCATTTTTGAAATAAACTTGCTACAAAATCCCACATATATATGAAACACTTGTTTAACAACTTAAGATATAGAACTATGACCAATATTAGTCCAATTAATGTACCTGCAAAACTTATAACAGATCACCTTTTAAACAAATTTGAAAATCAAATAACCTGTAAACGATCAATCAGATACATTAATACTTACTGTTCACGACTTCAAAAGAATATTCAGGATAGAGTTCAATCAGATACATTAATACACCTTCTAAGTCATAGATATTTCTTATCCTTTTGCTTCTTAGGTAGACTAAATTCAATAATCTAGATATCAAACAGTTCAAGAAGCATATGAATAATAAGAAACATTATTGAACATTCCCTTTTGGTAGAGCTGTAAAATAATAGTTGACTGTCAATATGTAATACATAGTAATAATTGTAATACAGAGTATACAGACTATAATAACCTACAACATGATGTATAATCAAATAATTACTACAAATATAATGTTCGCAAGGATTCCCCGAATGAAGATTCAAGAAAGTAAGTTACTATAGTCGTCAGTTGAGCAATTGTGTGGGTTCAAGCACAATCCACTCAACAAAGTCTCTACAAATCATATAAAATGGAAGACATATACCATTATAACTGAACTCGTTATTAAAGTGAACCAATTCACAAATTGTTTTGTTGTTTGTGAACCGAGAAAATGGAAAGGAATTACAAAGAAGGGGGTGAATGGTACTAATCTGATAAAAAATATTCAAAGTGTTAGGTTGTGATTTGTTTGGTATATTGAAAGCCTTGCATGTTAAATATGATGGGTTAAATAAATGGGTGTAATATATGTAGTTAGAGATGGTCTATAATGTATATGTATATAGCCTTGTAAATAACTTGGTTTGGAATAAAGAAAATTGCCTTTTCTAAAAAATATAGTTGTGGAAGTTCTTGATGGTACTTTATATAAATCTTATATGAAATATATAAATCCGGTTTTTTGTATGATGGACAAGTAAATGGTTTATATATTTGATTTGGCTTTGTGTGTTTTTTCTTGATGGTACTAAATCATAAATACTAAATCATGACATATAAATATAAATGTTATAGGATATGGTACACTTTTTGACAGGTCTAACTTGAGAACATGAGTTTTCTTTAGATTTTTTATAAAGGCAATTTCCTTTAAAATGCCATGTTTTAAATGCATTATCAAAATTAGTATACTTTTGAAAGTTGTACACTTTTTAAATGGTACTAATTCAGACGTTTAATTTACGTTCTCTAGTCGAACCTTAATCTCTTGAAAGTTACTTAACAAACTTCGTGTTTACACATGTCACTACCGCATTCACTCTACTTTTTTAATATTTTATTGGTTATTACATAAATGACTCACTAAAATGACTAAAAAAGAGTAATATAAAATGCAATACATAAAACTTATATATATACATTTATTAAAGTTAAAAATAAATATAAAATAATCTTAGACTTTTTCATCAAACCCGTGTAATCACAATATAGTGTAGTATATTTGTCTCAAAAATCAATGTTAGAACAAATATAGTGTAGTATCATGTAATAAAAAAGAAGTATCTTGTTGTGAAAGCAAATCTAATGTACATTTTAGACAATTGGGTTTTGTTTTAGCTCTAATGATAACAAAGATTGGGTTGGAAGCCAACTAGAATGTCTTCTAAGTGCAAATTTTTTTTAAATCATTTATTGGTGCGATTTGTGATCATATTTAGCTTCTAAGACATCATCATATCAATAACTTTATTGATAAATTACAAAAAGTTAATTACGGGTCATCCATATTATGTAAATTACCTGTTTTGATATGAATTACTTTTAGCTCGTTAGCTCTTGTTCATATTCCCATAATTCGACCGCAGGGATGGTTTGGAAGTAAAAGCATCACGATTCGCCATGCAAGCTTGAATCCGATCAACATTTCCATACTAAATCGGGTACCTTTGAATACCAATCTTGATTTATGAATCTTTTCATGGTTTTAACAAAACCCTCACTAAATTCTCCAAGATAAACACAATGTTATTGTCTCCCATCACCAACCACCTCATATCGTTCAATCCCGAGTTCATTGTCTCCCAAACCACCCTAAAGACATGTATAACCGACTCCAATGCATGATAATTGGTGTAGCCAAAGGTTATACCCATAAATAGCTGCGGTTTCAAACTCCAACGACAATGGTCTTTCGTTGCTAAATGTAAAGCTGGATGAAGATGATGGTGTTAACTTTTAGGGTGATTGATATTCGGTATTCGGATCTTAATGCTTGAAAGAAGGGTGAAAAGGTACTAGAAATTAAAATATGTACAATTATGTGCATGGTGGTTGTCCACGGATGATTTTGTAGTTTACTGGATTATTAGTTATTACAACATAGAAGAAAGTATGCTAAGCCTATGGGCTGAGCCCAACCCACATTCTACTCTTTTAGTTTCCAATGTCATAATCTGTATAAAACTATTTGGTAATCCGAATATATATATATACAGTGGGAAAGAATCCATAAGAAAACTCTAAATTTTAGAGAATGAGGGAATTAAATTTTAGTCTTTAATTTTTTCATAAATAAATATTTTTAACATTCATTTGTGATGAATGTTAAAATTTTAAATTATTTGTGATTTTTAAAATTCATTTATGATGAAATCAATGATTGAGATTTGCTTCCTTCCTTCCCTAATTTAGTTGTTTTCCTCTTGATCCCCACCCTATATATATATAAAAGAAGTACGAGATAATTTGTATTCATTATATAATAAAAATTTTATCAGTTTCATATTTTAATTCTTTTGAATATATGAAATATAATTTTTTAGTCTAATACATATAAGATTGTTTAAAACTAAAAGGTCTTGGCCTTTAAGTTGTGTAAACAGTTCGTGTATCATTCTTGTTGCTGGCCTGCTGCTTAATTTGCACCTTCGACATCTTGATCGATCAACACCATTGAGCCGCCACTTATCATAACCACGGTCCAACCCTACCGCTATATTCACATTTCACACTTACTAGTAAAATTTGACACGTGCATTAAGCTTTAATTAAACAATAATTATGCAAATTGATTCAGGAACGAAAATTACCATATTTTCAAGCCACTTTTAAAGTGATTTTTGCTCATAGTTTAGAAGTAATAACTATGGTAGTTAGTGACTAACACATGAATTGGTAGGGTATTAGACATTTAAAATGTAACACTCCCGAAGGGAGCTAGAGTATATAGTTAGGCCCAAAAACTTTTGGACCGACATTACCAAGATAAACATTTTATCAACCGTTCAACACCTAGGGTAATAGTGTTAGAAAACGGGATTATTGTTCACTCGGATGATATTGAAAGTCGTGATTCACTTTCAGATTGAAATATTTCGTTGGTACTCACGAAAATTCAATCGGATAAAGTTCAGTATATTTCAGAGAATTTGTATGTGAAAGTTATGATTTTCTGTACCAAATGAGATGAACAAAACTGACCAAATTGGCGGTTACAAAACCGTTTTTCAAACGTTTTTAACCATTTTTAAACAGGCGGGTCAAACCGGGTTTCATTTCCAATTTCGGATCTCCAAGGCATTTTCTAGGTCAGCTCGACCCCAGCCAGGGGCTTTGCCCCTTGGACCCCACCAGGGGCTGCCGCCCCTTGGACCCCGCTACCGGGGGCGCTTCCCCCGGACCCCTGTTGGACCTAAACGAATTCAAACAAGCGTGCACCCCGCACCACCAAACTTGTTTAATATTCATTTAAATCAAATTTGATCAATAAGTTTAATCCCATTACACTTAAATCATATTGGTGATAAATCACCAACAAATAGTACTGAGCGACATGATATATAGAAAGTGTGTCTTTCAAATAAATTAAAGCACATTTCTTTCTTTTAAATAGATACCTTAATCCTCATGAATACATAAAAAATGACCATGTGTCAAGTTTTTGTGACTTTGATTTGATCCCGGTGGGATGGATTCAATTCTGGTGGGATTTCGAGTGAAAAACATGACACGGACTTTGATCCCGACGAGATCAAAAGTGATTCCGGTGAGATCGTGTCAGACGCCAGATTTGAATTTTAGCTTGTATTCCCAAAACAAAAATAACCATTATTGTTTTTAACTCTAAGCCACAAATATACTTGGTGCCATTTCTATAAAAAAGAGATAACAAGTTTTTGCCCATATAGATTAAACGAACCATATCAATCGAATATAATCACATTAATTTTACATGTTCTTTTTATCTCTTTCTTTGATTTATTGCATTTGTTTGATTGCTCGTAATAGGTCATATTTCCTCAACACCCTAGATATTGAAGTACTCATTAAAATTTATATGACACAAAATAATGAATTTTACTACACGACTACACATCCAAACAACTCTTGCATTAATTGAACACCACATGTGTTTTGTTCCTTTTTGGTGATTGATTTATTAGTGAAGTCTATCTCAAGTTCTTCGACCTTCAATAATGTAGGGCCTAGTTAAATCTTGCATTTAATTTATTTCTAGTAACAAACTTAAAAATGATGATTTGATTCAACACTAAGAACGATTACAAGTTCACTAAAACTATTAGACACATTCATACAACATTATATAAATAAAGACATTTTAATCATTTTTAAATGTTTGTGTTACTTTAATACAACTTTATTTAAATATTTAATCAAAAATAGAATTATATTTTTATTTAATTTGAAGAATGAGAAGAAATGAGGTGGTTGTGGGATGAATACGAAAAGGAAGGACAAGTAGCTAGGCAACCCAGCATGGCCCGGGAAAACTGATGTGATCACACCCACGGCCAAACTAACAACATACGTTGATTTTTATTTTTTATTCTTTCATTTTCTTATTTTCTTTTTTTAACATAATGACCCAAAAATAATAATTGAGGAACACATCTGAAATTGTAAATATAGAACCCTAGGATATGTAGTTCACGTGGCATGGACCCATTTCCACGTCTCTTCATCTACTTTTTATGGATACAAAAAGATAAAAGAAAAATATAATAAAAATCCAGATAGATATCTACTTACATCGTTTTCTTTTTATCTTATAACTTATCTAAAAACTTTTCCTTTTGTATGTGACATAAAACTGCAATATCTCTCCTCCTAGATTTTTTTATTTTTTTATAACTAAAACAACTTATATTAGCAAATTAAATAACCACCCTTGATGACTAACTAGATTTTTCGATAAGTCCGAGATAACTAATTAATAAACACTATGACCATAAGAAGCATTGTAAATGGACATGTAATGAAACTTGCTACTCCTAATAGTGTTATAAGGTTGAAGAATACAAGACCTCAAGTTCAAAATATAATTACTAGAACACAAAAAAATCATATAATATACCTAGGGCTAACGCAATACTAGCACGCCAATACTGTTAGGAATTTAGGGGTCCGAGCAAGACATGTATAATCATAACTATACTCACTAACAGTCAACGGATCAATTAATCTAGCAAACACGCAATTAAACAAAACAATCAAGATAACAAGAATGAAAGAACACAAGAAATTAACACAGTTATATCCAATCTACTTAATTGGTTTAGTCCACGATCAAATTAGGAAAAAATCTTATTAACTTCAAAGGTGTTAGAATTACAAATAGATATACAATAACAGCAGCAAAAGTACCCAAATCCCGCCGAGGGTTACAAATACATATATAACAACAATACCCAAATCCCACCGAGGGTTACCAATACATGTGGTATCTTAATTTAAATAGGAAAGATAAACTTGTAGGAAAAAAACACGTTACTAGACTGCTTCTCGATTTAAACAAATCAAGTCTCGATTTACTCGAATCGTGTCTCAATTTACCAACATTGCATCTCGATTAAAACCGGCTAGCAAATCCAATTCGTTTTTCTGCCCAATCTTCATCCGAACAAATAAATGTGTCATGAATATTTTCAAATCAAAGATAAAAATTACGATTCATCTTTACGGTTTTACCGTTTTCTAAATCAATATAAAACAGTCTAGATCATAGTGAAAACCGATATCTTCTTGTTGATGGTGCCCTAGCTAAACTAGTAAAAAAAAGGGTAGTGGTGCACATAGATTTAGAAGATAAATAGCTAAAACAAAGAATGTTTATCTATATTTGTACATATAATTGCATTGATAAAATAATTCACAATTTTAGGTTACAAGATAAGTGTGATTGATGATGGAGATATTGGAAATGGTGTAAGGAGCATGTGAATTTGTATGTGATGGGCATGAGCATGGGCTATTACACCCTTTTCTTTCATCTTTCATCCTTTTCTTCATTATAACTCTTTTAAAAAGGATCATATAAATCATAGATACTACCTGAAGTAAATTGACAACTCATAGAAAGTTGAGTGAATGTACTCAATGTTCATTAATTTGAAGCTCAACAACTTTCTTTGCTACAAAAGGTAACTCTACTCTGATTTCTTTACTATCATATTTGGATTTATCTTCATATTGTACTTGGTTGTTTCTTTTAGATATACGTATATAAGGGCATTTGTAATGCAATTCAATGGAAATTTGTATGAGCCTACATGACATTTAATGGCATTGAATCTTCATTACAAATGTTTATGTGGATCGAGTTGTATCTCACTAACGGCTGATGCCCTTCAAATGTTAGAATGCGTTATTAAATGGTTTGGTTTTGCTTGTCATATGAGTTGTATTTGTTACGTCTATGCACTAGTAAAGTTGTATATGTGAAAAAATAAATTAAAATGATATATTGATGTGACATTTCATTAGTAGACTTCAAAAAATTACATATATCCAAATTTATGACGTTCATTACTTATGCATGGATGTAAAATCACATACTTAAAGTGTCTTCTTTTATCGTGTATATATATATCATGATAAAAAGAAAGAAATTTTAACAGAGAAAGGGAAAAAGGATATATTTAAAATTATAATTTAGAAAAAGTAAATATAATTTAAAACTGAATTAAAGAGTTATTTTACTGAATCGAAAGGTTAAAAATTCTTTTTTTCCTTTATTCATCAAATTTTCTTTCTCCGTTGAACCCACTCATATATATATATATAAGAGTAATAAGAAGACTGAGAAACAATTCAAACAAATGTCTCGTCATATGTGCGTACGTAAACAAATTATAAATTAATTTCTTTTAAATATATGCACTTTTAAGTGCTATTTCTGATTTTTATAAATAAAATAAAATATTAGAACTCTTTTATTTATTGCATAGTTTTAGAAAATATCCAATTTCTCATGATATTTATTGTTGTATGATATTGTTTAAGTTCGAGTTGGTTTTTGCCCTTTTCAGAAAATTAATGTTGATGTCCATAAGTAGTTTCTCCCCATTCTCTCGTATATATGCACCTCACAATCTCATTGGCTAGCATACACACATGACCTATAACAACTTTATTGGACACAAAAATTTAATAATGAAAGTATTTAGTTTTTTATTTTCTAAAGATATTCAAATATATTATTTATAAATAAATATGTTAGATTGAAAGCTTTGTCATGTTATTGGTGTTGTAAGTTGTGCTTCATTTGATTTTTTCTCTCTTTTGTTTTCTTATAAGAGAATGAAGTGTTCTATTGAACATGATAATTTTAACTCATGATATTTATCAAATTCGATTTATTTGATTTCTAAAAATTACTTTTAATAGCTAGAACGGATAAAAAATATTCTAAAAAATATTTAAATAATTACAATATTCTGAATTATCTGTAACAATTACAAGTTAAATATTGCATAAAGTTCAAAAGTTTAAAAAGATGTTCAGGAGTTATATATATAACTTAAATAAAAGCATTGTGTTATATTATAATAATGTAAATATATATAATAAAAATACCACATAGAACAAGTGATCCTAACTTTCATGTTTTTGTCGTCTCCCTAGCTATATTTATTTTTGGCATATGGACTACGGTGGATCGATGACCAAATTTATAAAGAAAACCAAGTTCGATATATACTTTTTCATTTTCATATCCAAAATTCACACATAACGTGTTTATATATATTTAGATAAAGGAGATTTGCTAAAAATGACTAATTAATCAAATAATATGTTAAGAAAAAAAATCACTTAGTTTATAATTTCTTAAAATGTACCATATAAGATGAAGGGTATTTTTGTCTTTAAATTCATTTTTTTATATCACCTTTTTTCCTTTCCAAATTCTTGTGGTTAACAAGATGCTCTTCATCATATCTTTACTAGTAAAATATCAAGATTACCCTTGAATCTTAAATACTTTTTCATTTCATGTTACTATCATATGTTATATCAAAACCTAAAAATATCTTCCACTTCCATTTAGGTATCTTGTCCTTCAATCCTTCACAAGTCTCCACTAGCAACACCATCCTCATCTTCCAATCTTTTCTCTAAAGTTTGTATTTCTGATAAATTTCCTTTTTCGTTGCTTTATATATTAAATGAAATGAACTTTATTTAAATTAGATATAGCTAGTTTTAAAACTATAGCCTACATACCAATTAAAATATATGTCACAACTTATTTTAGATTCAATTTTTGCATGTTGATTATCATATAGATAAAATGGAGCCAAAGCAACAACATGCACAAAACAAGCCATCGCCATTATTCCAACAAGCTCAAAGGGATGTCCGTGGTTCACTTGAAGTATTCAACCCATCAATCGATGATGTCATCGCACCGTTACGGTCACAACCCACGTGGCGAACATGGGTCGAGTCACCACAAAAAAATCCAGAACCACAACCACCACAACCATCAGCAGATATCAATGAGAACATTGGCCTTTTAGGGTCTTATTCTGGTAGATTATTACCAGCTGATGAGATCACATCATGGATGGCCCTTAAAGATCCTTATCCACCACAATCACCACCTTTTATTTCAACGGCAGTTGTGGGGTCACTGGCCCCACAATCGCCAGGTGGAATAGTGGGTGCGGCTGAACAAAGGGCGGCCGAGTGGGGATTGGTTTTGGAAAAGGATACTGAGACTGGTAAGCCACAAGGAGTTAAAGTGAGAACATCGGGTGAAGATCCGAATGCTAAACCCGGTTCGAATAGGAGGGATTCGGGTAATTCGGTTCAAAGTTCAAGTGATGTATCAGATGATGGATTAGGTAAGCACATATTCATGAATTACGATATATATGATCGTAGTAAGTTTTGATTTAAGCGTTTTTAAAATGATTTAACTAGAGTAAAATCACAGTGTATGATGTGTTTCAAATTGATTATTCTGATTTTAGTAATTAATTTGAGTAGAGTCACTTTATGTGATTTTTTTTATTTTTTTTTGTTGGCAACATCTTACTATTTGGATAAAGGAATTCTGCTATTTGTATCCTAGCCTATATAGACACTTTTTGAAATTTTATGATATGATGTAGGTAAAGAAAGAGGATTTCCGAGAGTATCGGAGGACTTGAAGGATGCATTATCGACATTTCAACAAACTTTTGTGGTTTCTGACGCCACAAAACCGGACTATCCGATTTTGTATGCAAGTGCGGGATTCTTCAAGATGACCGGCTATACTTCTAAAGAAGTAATCGGTAGAAATTGGTATGGTTCCGATCTTTATACTTAGTGATGTATCTATTTCTTTACAGTTAAAATGGGTAGATACAACTTCATGTGCATTGTGACTACTAAAAGTAGTAAAAAGGCCAGTTAAACGAGTTGGATAACTGGTCAGAACAGTATTGTGTCAAATACGTAATAAAATATACTTTGAACAACTTTTAAAACCCTTTGATCACTTGGTATTTTTTTTACTAATGTTTTACTTTAGATAAAAATGAAATGGTTCTCCTCAAAATGTACCAATTATAATTGGATAGATTCCAATTATTAGAAATGAAATGATTGAAATGATTGGGTTAAATGGGTTTGGTTAATTGGGTGCAGCCGGTTCCTACAAGGTGCAGACACGGACCCGGAAGATGTGGCTAAAATCAGGGATGCGTTGTTAAAGGGTACGACATATTGTGGCAGACTACTTAACTACAAGAAAGATGGGTCCCCTTTTTGGAACCTTCTTACAGTTTCACCCATAAAAGATGAATCCGGCAACACTCTCAAATTCATTGGGTGAGTTTTCATTTAGTCTATTATTGTCTAAACTCCAAATCATCATGAAACTTATATTATAAAGGTTACAATATAATTTAAGTTTATTATCAAGAATCGTCTACTATCGGATAGAGATATGACTATCTATATCTTACCTCCTCCATACCCGTCAATGACGGGAGTCGGTATTGTTATTGTTGTATCAAGAATCATCATCAACTTGTTAATGTCATGTTAAATGAACTTTTTTCCATGGTTTCGATTCTTCTTATTTTGACACTTATTGAATTTTATAGCTAGATTAAATATCAGTATAAACGTTCATCGTCACATGATGTATAAATTAGACACAGTTTTATATATATGTAACATAACTCTTACTATAATTAGTATTTAGTTACGTTATTCTTTAGCACATCCGTTTGAAAACAAAATATTCAGTGAATATTGTCTACAAGGCTTAAAACCATACTCTAATGGTTTTTGGGTCATTTTGATACCTTCAAGTATATATGACCTAACGAACAGTCGAAACTTGCCTGTTTAACTATATATGAAGAAAATGTATGGCCTGATTCTTTCGATAAGTTGGGTCGGGTTGGGTCTTGTAGACGTAGTACTAGTCATACTTAAAATAGATATTTAAGCTTACTTATTCTATATCTAGACATACATTATTCCCTTTATATAACTCGGTTTATGACCGCGACACATATACCATACCTCATGTTCAACAGTATGAGCTACAAACAAACTCTTCTTTAGCCAAATGAGAACTCTACGTGACTTGTACATTTCTTTCCTATCAAAGCAAGTCCCACATAACTTGTACAATTTTGTCATCTTATCAAGTAGTTTTCGGTTTAAGACGTGCTGATCAGTTACATCTATTTCACGAAAGATTTTGAATCTATACAAAGATTAAATTTCCCTATCGGTTTCTTTGGCCAAAACTATATGAGTGTTTAGGCCATTGACACGATACATCTTTTTTCTTACCAAATTCCTAATTAAACATGTCCACAATGCGATACATATTTAATTTATTTCCGTTTTTGTTTTATTTTGTAAGGGGGTGATGGAAGGAGATTGTGGTCCTTTTGGACCATTTGAACCACATTGTGAGTGAAGTTACTAAGTGATTGTGAGTGATGATTAGTATATGGGCCAGCCCTTGTGGTCTAGTCCCTGTTTTTCCTATGGCTCCATTTGGTGACCATTTCGTCATTCTTTATTTCAACTTTTCAATAATGTTATTATGACTTTAAATTTTATTTTTTTGATATTCCATAGATTTTAACATAACAAGTCCAAAATTCAGCACAAGGCTGTCACATGCTTGTTGCTGTTGTTGATCAATAGTCCAAAATTAAGAGCATTCGACTAGCTATGTTATAATCATACAATTGATATTTCAGAAGGAAAATGGCTGATAGACTTAACTATGTGGACCTAAAAAGAGACCCAAAAATAAGATTGGTACATGTGTCAAGATGAATGGTAAATATGATGAAGATGGTCATTAAACTTTAAACTAAATGATCCAAATCTCCTTAACTATAATCCTTAGCTTGTGAATTTGGGCTGCATTTGGAAACAATCATATATATGATCTATGCTATTGAATAACTTGTTTAATTATATCTGGTTTTTGATCTGGATTAGTTGTTATACACAGAATGCAAGTGGAGGTTAGCAAGCATACAGAAGGGACTAAAGAGAAAGCGTTACGACCTAATGGGTTGCCTGAATCGTTAATTCGATATGATGGTACTCCTACTTATCTTTTAGTACATGTATACTCGCACGAGTGAAAAGAAATTATACGTTATACTTTTGATCTGATTGGTGAGAATTAATGGAAATTTTGTAGCTAGACAAAAAGATATGGCAAATAGTTCAGTGACCGAGTTGGTTGAGGCAGTGAAACGACCTAGATCAGTTAGTGAGTCAACCAATCGCCACCCATTTGCGACAGAACCAAGAAACAATAGCCACCAAGAAAAAGTCGATGTGTTAAGTTTAGGCCGAAGAAAATCAGCAGAGAATATGTTTCCCCCACCACCACCTCCTCACCGACGTAATTCACATGCCGGTGTTAGAACCATCACCACAATGCAGTCTATCAATGAACTCCCAGAAAAGAAGCAGAAAAAATCAAAGAGGATTTCATTCATCGGGTACTTACCAATATATAAAATATACTGTTAATGGTTGTTTGTGATTGATTATTTAAGTGCTTATGTGCTGATTGCTTATTTTGTTAGCAGATAAGCAAATTTGAACACTTCATTGAAAAATGGTTATTTTGGAAAGGAATAAGTAGTTAAAAATACATAGGTTGATACTTGCATACTTTCTAAGCCGATAAACACTAGTATAAAATAAGCATTTCAAACAATGCCTTAGTCCAATAATTTGTTGATGATATAGGATTAAGAAGAAAAACCGAAAAAGTAGTGATGAATTTGATGATGGATTTGAGGGGGACATTAACATTCAAGATACTGATGGTGAGGTTGATGATGAAGATGAAGAATTTGAGCCTAGAAAGGATGATTCAAGGCCAGAAAGTTTAGACGATAAAGTACGAAAGAAGGAAATGAGAAAGGGTATTGATTTAGCGACAACACTTGAACGTATAGAGAAAAACTTTGTCATTACAGATCCACGACTTCCCGACAATCCCATTGTAAGTCCTTTACTTTACTGGATCACATTTTATGGAGTACAGTTATTTTATAGTTCTTAAACAAGATTCAAAGTTTCTAACATTTTTATGATCACTAGATTTTTGCATCCGATAGCTTCTTGGAGTTGACAGAGTATAGCCGTGAAGAGATCCTGGGAAGAAATTGCAGGTAAGCGAGAACAGAAAATGTTTCAGAACTAAGTTGTTATAATTTGACAAATTTTCAATAACAGTGGCAGTATGATATTTTCTAGTCATAAATTTATTACTTTATTTTTGAAAGGTTTCTTCAAGGGCCTGAAACTGATCCATCGACTGTCAAGAAAATAAGAGAGGCAATCGATAACCAAAGAGAGGTTACCGTACAACTCATCAATTATACAAAAAGCGGTAAATACAGATACATATGTTTTACGGTATATGTTTATGGATATCATAAATTATATAAAAAACATTAGTTTATTTATTGGTGGCTAAATCTTCGTTCGTGGCTATCAATCAGGCAAAAAGTTTTGGAATTTGTTTCATCTTCAGCCTATGCGTGATCAAAAGGTACAATGTCCTGGACTTGCACAGAATGTACGTTAAAAGATAGATATAAAGATTGTGTGCAATTTGTGTGATACAGGGAGAAGTACAATACTTCATTGGAGTGCAATTAGATGGAAGTCAGCATGTTGAGCCACTTCACAATTGTATCCCTGAAACTACTGCGAAAGACGGTGCACTTCTGGTAACTAATATTTAATCAGGAAGAATAATTATTCATTACATGCCTATATTTGCATTTTACTGCATCTATGGACCTCAAAATAAGCATCCGTGTTTGATAGTTGCTAAATTATTCTGTTTTGGTTATTTTAGGTGAAAGAAACTGCAGAGAACGTTGATGTAGCAGTACGAGAACTTCCAGATGCTAATATGGTATAACCTCTAGCTGGTAAACTTGTGTTATTTTAATAAATAGTGTATTTATTATAAAATACATGTTGAGATTTCTTAAATTTACACAGACCCCGGATGATTTGTGGGCAAAACATTCAAATATGGTTCACCCGAAGCCTCATAGAAGGGATACATCAGCCTGGAAGGCTATTCTAAAGGTACGATAATACCTTTAGAATGTGCTCTAGTATTCTTTAGATAAATGGGCTTTTTATACTCAAATTATTGATTTTATGATGTTTGGTTTATGTAGGTTACCGAGAGTGGGGAAAAGTTAGGACTGAAGCATTTTAGGCCCGTAAAGCCTCTGGGATCGGGTGATACAGGTAGTGTTCATTTGGTCGAGTTATGTGGAACTGGAGAATTTTTCGCAATGAAAGCAATGGACAAAGGTGTTATGATAAACCGTAACAAGGTAAGAAAGACATTAAATTTTTAGCTCTGTTATGCCAGAAAAGTCCATTTTTGTCGCAAAAAAACAATTTTGGGATGTACTTTCTTTTACATGTGATAGGTGCATAGAGCATGCGCAGAAAGAGATATCTTGGATGTTTTAGACCATCCTTTTCTTCCAGCATTATATGCTTCATTTCAGGTGAACTTTTGCTATAATTTTCGTAGTTTCAACTTTCCTAGATTACAAGTGTCCTTTTGTAGAATATCTGGTTTTCAGCCTATGAATAGCAAGGTCAAGTTGTAACAAATGGAAAATATTTGCAGACTCCAACTCATGTTTGTTTGATCACTGATTACTGTCCTGGTGGAGAACTTTTTATGCTTTTAGACAGACAACCGATGAAGGTCTTAAAGGAAGACGCTGTAAGGTACAGAATCCAATGAAACTTAATTTTTGTCGTCTAATTTGTAACTAGACATCAGTTCAATTTTCCTTCTGAAAAGTCCTCATTAGTGACCATAAAGGTTTAGTCACTTAAGACAATAATCCCCAACCTTGGGTGTAGTGTGTTAAATTCAAAGAATATTTTTTTACTTGTTTTTCTACACAGATTTTATGCTGCAGAGGTGCTAGTGGCATTGGAGTACCTTCATTGTCAAGGTAGACCATAGTTTTTGGTTATTTGCAATGAAACATCACATGATCATTGATTAGTGATCAATCTGAATCTATCAATAGTATCTATCCATATAGTTTCTTAAAACCAACGTAAGTAACAAAGATCATAATTTGGTGGGCAGGCATTATATACAGAGATCTGAAGCCAGAGAATGTATTGATACAAAGCACTGGACATGTAGCTTTGACTGATTTTGATCTTTCTTGCTTGACATCCTGCAAGCCTCAGGTATCTTTAATTTCTTATTCATTTCATTATGTAACGTTGTATCGAAGTACATTATATACTAATCTGGATTGTGTTCTAGTTAAGTTTTTTTGCTAATGAATTTTTTTAACTTCTTGATTCAGCTATTAAATCCTGAAATAAATGAAAGGAAAAAGAAGAGGCGTCAAAAAGGTCAACAAAATCCAATTTTTATGGCTGAACCAGTACGAGCATCCAATTCCTTTGTTGGAACAGAAGAATATATTGCTCCGGTTTGTCTACTTCTGTCTTACCGATCCCTTTCCCTTCCCTTTTAATCCTCGAATAATTTTCAGATGTTTTTTTTTCTTTTGCAATTTTCAGGAGATTATAAGTGGAGTTGGGCATTCTAGTGCAGTTGATTGGTGGGCGCTTGGTAAGCTTTCTTATTTTTCTATCAATTTCTGTTTATAGATTTGTCTAGTTGTTCAAAATTCTAAGGATCTTTGTCCCTGTTCATAGGTATTCTTCTCTATGAAATGTTCTATGGGTACACACCATTTAGAGGAAAGACGAGGCAGAGAACATTTGCTAATGTACTTCATAAAGATCTCAAGTTTCCTGGTAGCATATCGGTGCGTTTTCTAATGAGTGTGTTTTCATGAGCTTGTTAGTACATGGGTTGATTTTGGTTCTCTTTTATATCAACGAGTCAATGGAGAAAATAAGAAAATGGGCCAAACAGTTCGAAAGTCACCCAAACTGTAATGATATGTAGCACATTAATTTATCAATGAAGTGCAAACATTCTAAAATAAACATGACTGTTTCAACCCGTACTAAGAATTAATGCGTTCTGACCTGTCCATTTTTTCACCTATAAAGTTTTACATGCATGCTTCAATATCAGAATATATCATATGTAAACGAAAGTAAAAAGAACTTGGATGCAATGCAGGTAAGCCTTCCAGCAAAGCAGTTGATTTACAGGTTGTTACACAGAGATCCAAAAAACCGTTTGGGTTCACGTGAAGGTGCAAGTGAAGTTAAACGACACCCTTTCTTTCGGGGTATCAACTGGGCTTTAGTTCGTTGCCAGGTAAAATTTTTAATCTTTTTTCTTTAAATTGCTTTCGTTAAAAGGAAAATGTTTAAAGATAAATGATCTAATTTTTAAAGTGAATTAACTTAAATACAAATTTTATTTGTATGATTCATTCAGACCCCTCCTAAGCTGGAGACTCCAGTGTTTGGACCAAATGAAGATGAAAAAGTCAAAGAGGTTGACCCTGGACTTAAAGATTTGGAGAACAATGTTTTCTGAAAGTTTTTTAAGCTTTTTTGTGTGTTTTTTTTGGTTAATTTATTTCTGGTTTTATTATAGCTTATAGAAATAAATGATAGATAACATTATTTGTGTAATCAACTGTACATCCTTTATGTCAGTTTGAAACTTTTTATTTTCACATTATGAATCCCATTTATTTGTTGTGACAAAGAATTGAGAAATCATGGCATATGTGTTTACTAAATCTATCTAATTTGTTAAAGTTTTACTGATTCATTTTATTATTTTATATTTGGTATGGTTTGCTATAGCTAGAGCAGTTTTTTCATCAAATTATAATATTAGATCTTGTAATTCTAGCTCTTCTAGAATCAAACATACATAGTCTTATTATAAACTATAGGTGAAAGGAGATGATTATACCATAAAAATTGAATTCTAGTGGAGCTAGAGGGGGAGTTGGAGGTAATCAGCTCAGCAGTTGTATTAGAAGTTTGACTTATGTCCATTAGTAGTTTAGTACATATAGTATTATGTGATGGGCCTTGTTAGATGCCATCTGATTTGCTTGAATAGTTTAGTCGTATAATTTCAGAAAATGTGCAACACAAAATAAATAGAAAAATCAAAAATCGCTATAGAGTCTTTGGTCCTGAATTCTTCTTTATGGGTACTATGTTTTCTTTTCTTTTTTATCTTCTATTTTTTTTTTTATGCAATTCTTTATAGATTCATTCTTCTATGTTTCTAATTGTTCTTTTACTAATCCCCCCTTCTTTTCCTATAAGTTATTATTTGAAGTCTCCTAAACAAAGGATAATTGAAACATTTAAGTTCGATATGCAATTAAAGAATAAATTTTGTATTTTTGTATTTGTGATGTTTTATGTTGTTAAACACTAGGAGTAAAAGGTTGTGTGTAACTTGTAAAATGCATAAGAAACTTGTTGATAACATTAATAATAGTAATTGAAGTCGATGAGATACTTATGAAGGTATCATTTGAATTCATTAGAATTTTTCATCACAAAAGTTTTTGTTCGTTTAGAATATATTCGTTACAGTTTTAAAAATCAACCAATGCCTCCTAACTAATAATCTCGGCTCCACCCCTACTTATTTTCTCCCTGCTTATTTTTTTCCCTCCTTTTAACCAATCATTTTATCATATTCACGGATTAAATCTTTGTAACTTAAAATTTAGAGATAATAAATAATTTTCTATAGAACACAACTTGACGCACAAGACACAACACACATGACGTTGATATTCGAATGTGAATGTCTTGTTGTACGAGTATGGTAGACAACTACACATTAATTTATTTTGATGGAACATTGAAAAGAAAGACTTGTCCCCCTCTCCATATTATTAGATGAAAATGGACACATTGGAAAGCCAACTTTAAAGTTACCAACGAAGTTTTAAGAACATGAACAAAGAATCGGATTGGTAACCCGTTCACTAAGGTCGAGTTAGTTTTAATTTTTGAATCGGTGCGACTCAACTGGTTTTTATTGAACTGACAAAATGGACTGGATAAATATTATATTGACTAATTTTTCTTTTTACAATAGTAAGCGAGTATTAATTTTATTGAAATTTTGTATTATTTTTCAAGAATATTTATTTATAATTGGCGTTTTTTTAATAATTATTTGTAAGAATTTAATAAATACATTCAATAATAATTAATTATGGTTTACAAAATAAATTAATACTACTTTTAACATATATTTTGGAGTATAAAATTAAGTAGGACTTCAATAATCAAAGACCTATAGAAATAAAGAAAAGAGAAATTTACTCAAAAAGACAAGTCAAACTTCAAAATACGAAAATAGACCGTGTCAAAGATTTTATTCAAATTTAGACACACAAATCGCCGAAACTAAAAAACACAAAAAGCGATGGAGACGATTTAATGAGGTCCACTCATATGTAGCCATGTGTCAAAAGTTATTGCCAATCAAAGAGGCAAAGAGAAAATTGAATTTCGACGATTTTGACACGGCGATCCCGGCGATTTTGTTTATCTAATCAAAAGGCGACACGTGTCGATATAGTTCCCGGTCAAATTAGGCAAGCAATAAATGCATTTCGGCGATTTACTTTGTCCAATAAAAGTCGACACGTGTCCCTAAACACCTAGTCAAAGGACAATTGCATTTCGGCGATTTAGACCCGACGATTTCCTTAGTCCAATCAAAAGTTGACACATGTCCCTGAATACCATTGCATTTCGGCGATTTAAATCCGTCGATTTGCTTTGTCCAATCAAAAGTCGACACGTGTCCCTGAACACAATTGCATTTCGGCGATTTATGTCCGGCAATGTGTTGAAATCTCGATTTTTTTGCAATCAGACAATGGATTATACTAAATCGCTGATTGAGTTTTATAATTTCAGCGATTTAAGCGTCTATTTTTGATAATTATTTTTAATAATGTCTATTTTCGAAATAAATAGTTTGAATGGGTTATTTGACTAATTTTCTCTATAAGAAAAATATGTCATTAAAAGCACTTGTTTGTAGCGAATAAATATTCAGCGCTTGAGTCGAGTCAATCAATTTTGACCACATTTGCAGTCACCCGTGTTCCTTCACAGCTCAGAGCTCACACTGTTTAACACACACACACACACTTTCAGTGAGGTCTCTTTCAAAAACATCAAATCAAATCAAATATCAAAAAACCAAAAGCAATTACAGTAATTACGTCAATTCATCAATCGCAGCACCATCTGATCTCACTAAATCAAAAAAAGTTTCCACTATGTTAAAACAAGGGTACATTTCCGATCTCTTCCTTTTCCCCACCCCGAAACCCATACCAACATCCACATCCACACCAAGCCCACTCTCTTCGAAATGATGTCCTAAGAACAAGCGCGTGACTCCACGCACCAACAACACCCACAAACCCTCGACCCGACCCGGTCCCGGATAGAAGAACGGGTCGCCAGGGTTTTATCTGAGGCGTTTAGAAACCCAGGTGAGTGGGGTTTAGGGTTTGGTGATGTGAAGCTCACGTGCAAGGCACGTGATGGGTTCAGTGTGTCGATGGATGTTCATAGGGAAGTATTGGTGGGCCGGAGCCGGTTTTTTAAAGAGAAGTTGGGCCGGAGAAGTGGGTCCCATTATTCTGTTTAGATTTGTGAGTGTGATGATGTTGTGGTTTATATTGAAACATTAGTTTTGATCTATTGTGATGATCCTAAAATTAAGATGGTTGGTGAAACTGTTTCTAAGATCTTAGGTTTGCTCAGGGTATGCATTTGTTTATATATTTATTTATTTAAATTATTGTGATTTATTAAGCCGTTTGGTGTGAAATGTACTGTTAGATTGTGTATAAGTTTATGTACTAGCAATAACAAAAGTGTTATGTTTTAAAAAGTAAAAAGAGACTATAGAATTCATGCTAATTTAGGTTCTAAACATGGCCCGTTTTGACTCCAGAAGTCGACCAAGGTCGAAAATCTTTACCAAATTTCTGATTCAAGTTTTGATTTTGTTTCAATTGTTGGGAAAATTTGATCTCCACAGTCTTGTGCTAATTTACATTCTTACTATGGTGACGATTTTTTTTTTTTGAGTGTATAGTATTGTCAAAACCGATCAAGTTATCATTTTGTTTCGATGCCGTGAACTTTTGTGAAATTTTGGCCTACAATGTATATTATCGGCTACATAAATTGTCGTGGCGTGCAAATTGTCTAAAATGTGTGATGCTGCGTGTCAGTTGTGTAAAATGTCTGTCGTAGAGTCCCATCAACTATTTTACACAACACAACGGGCATACCGCATGCATGTCATCAATTTTAAAAAATTGGGAAGCCGCATAACTGTTGTACACGATTGACACGCCACATAAGCGTAAGCATATGTAGTATAAGTCGGACAAAAATGTCACAAAAACTATCACAACATTGAAACAAATATGGAACTTGATTATCACTATTTTGGTGAAACTTAATTAGTGCTATTTTAGTGGCATTTGCCATTTTTCCCTAAATTCTATCACGTAACAACATTTTTATTCATCCTTATGTTTGTAGGTGTAAGGTGTGTGATGCGTTGAAATTTGATGATGGCATATCATCGTGTTTAGAATATTTAGAAGCGGTACCTTGGTCTGAAGATGAAGAAGAGAGAGTTAATGATGAACTTCATCATTAATGAACTTCATCTTCATAATGACCGCGAAGTCTTACAAAGAGTGGTATTGAGCCTACAACTTCTTCAAGAGTTATTGATGTTTTCATGAGGTTACTCACAGGAGTTCTATATGCAAAAGATGAAAAAGCCGTAAAGAAATGGAATCCCTAATATCTCGATTACTTAAAAAGAAGAAAGATGAAGTCCAGATTATAGTTATTCACACTATAAACTTGAAATCTCGAAAGAAACACTTTATACCATTTGTGACAAATGTGTTACTTCTCTTATACTTTGCTTATCTGAAGCAACGTCTTCAGATGAAAACAGGGGAATGATGAGTGAAATATCTCGAGAAGCTGACAATCTTGAATGGGTTGTCGATATCTTGATTGAAAAAAGGATTTTTGAAGAATTTGTTAAGTTATGGTCGGGTCAAAACGAGCTCGCTATACTTCACTCAAAAGTTCCAATATTGTATAGACATAAAGTTAGCAGGATTACTGCACAGTTATGTATTGCAGTCGGTAGAGGGAACATATTGGTGCCAAAAGAGACACGGGTCGCTTTGCTTTCAACATGGTTGGAAGCTTTATACGACGATTTTGGATGGACAAAACGTGGGTCAAGATCAGTTGAACGGAGGTTGATTGAAGATCGGGTGAGTAAAATCATTCTTACATTGCCGTTATCACAACAGCAATCGTTCTTGATGAGTTGGTTTGATCGGTTTCTTGAAAAAGGAGATGATTGTCCAAATACACAACGAGCGTTTAAGATTTGGTGGAGACGGGCTTTTGTTAGGCAGCTGGTGGTTGAACCGCAGTTGCAGATAAGCGTGTGTGATTACCCCAGCTGATTATGGCGTATGAACCGATAAGTACATGTGAGAAAGTAGTTGTATTATTTGGTTTGTTGATTATTAGTACAATCTCTTTTGGAGATCAAAAACAGCAAGTAGATGGTGTACCTTAAAATCATTTATTTACTAATATAATCTACTTATGTTTATAACTTGGTTCTTATTATGTACAAATAACTCAGGTCACATTACTTAAGATCAGTCAACCCTTTTTTAGATTTCAAGCTTTTGGTGTAATCAACATAATGTAAGAAGAAGGTAGAGTAGAGAAGTCCATGAAAAAGTTATTAAAATACAACCCATGAACTCTTTGGCCCAATCTTGTTACAATGAATCAAATATTAAAGGCCCAAAAGCGTATGTCATGATTTACTAAAGGCCTGATCTTGTTACCATAAATCAAATTCACAAAGTGTTCATGTGATTTTTTAATATTACATGTTTCGTTTCTAGTTTTTTTTTTCTTCTTCTTCAACCTCGCCCCTTTAACCAACGACGTTCCAATTTCACCGTCAAGTGGGCATGTGCCAAGCTTGGTGACATTGTAAGAGCATCATGTCATTTCTTCATTTCCATCTCATTTATCTTGGACCACATGAACCGTTAATCCTATAAATCGACTTCTAGAAAAAAGTTAAATAATGGGTCAACCAAGGTTATATAAATGAGAGTAAAATGGTATATATGATATTTTAAAATTAAATAAATATGTTAAGAGCCTCTATAAATTTTTTTAAGTAAATAAAGTTTTAAAAGTCGTCTGTCAAACATACAATAAAAAGTTATCAAGAGACACTAGTCCAAATTGTTGTTTTCTTCTTTGCTCTCTAATGTGAGAAACTGATTTTCACATGTGCGGTGATTTTGGGTGTCAGTAAAATGCGGTTTTGCTCTTTGTTCTCTAGAATTAGAAAATTAAGGTTAGTATGTTCATTTACACATCTAAAATTGTTAACTTTGAAATTCTAAAGGGCCGTATTTGCCATTCTAGTAAAGTGATAAATGTCAAACCGATGTAGAGTAAAAGATAAAGGTTTATTAGATAAGTAATAATAATTGTCTTTTATCAGTTGCGTGTTATTTAATAGAATTTCATAGTTTCTATTGATAGGAAGGCTATAATAATTTGAATATCTTTGATGATTAGTTTATTAATAATGGAATTGCAATATTCAGTTATATATATTTAGTATTTTAGATACTTAATTGCATAGTAGATGGATTCATAAATTATTGCTAATAATTGCATGTTTTAATTTTATGGAAGTCAGTAACTTTTAATGTGGAAAAATTATTTGTTAATTAAATTTTGATTGAGATGTAGCCAATTATTATATTTTTTAAAAAACTTATTTCAAATATAACTTTGTGGATTAAAAAAATGAAATAAGACAAGATAATGGATGTAATTAAAGTGGATTGTTATTTCATTTAATCATTTTCTGTGAATCTCTTAAAAGCACTATTTCATGTTGTCTGTCCTATTAACATATTTACTATAATCACATATCATAAATAATTCATCACCCTAGTTCATAATTATGCAAGTGATAATTAAATTGATAGAATACATTATTTTAGCCCATTTATTATGTCTTCGTGTCTTGTTTTTGAATTTTGGTTGTACGATTTACTTTATTCGCAACCTTATAAGGGAATGATCGCATTTGCAATGGGAAAAATGTATTTGAAACATATTTGTTAGATTCTTACAAGTTACGAGTTGAGTTTTACAGATTGAGATAAAATTTTAAAAGATAAGATGATTTTGGACCTTGACTCTTAAATAACTTTGACTCTTACGAATCGTTTATTGTCTTTTCCAAGTCTTGTGCGACTCTCACGAGTTTGAAAATCAGACAATTTAGTGTAATGAAATACAAAAAATAAAATGATGAAATAGAAAAAGAAATTACTATAATCTATTTTAAATTAAATCTTTGTGTTGATCGCCGGTCAATGACTTCATTATCGACTCTCATCCTGTTTTACTTCTTTTAATAACAAAAATCTTAAACAATAACATACATATACATATTTATTATATATATTTATTGTAAAATAGTGACTTTTACAAGTCAAGTCGAGTTACGAGTTAAAAATTAAGATTCTAAGTCACAATTTAACAACTATACAAATATGGTTGATACTTCAGCATCCGTAATAGATTCATTATTTTATCTAAATAATTACTAATTTTGAATAACTTAATTAATCTCTAATGCTTTTAATGAAATAATTCAATAACAGATACACTACAAAAATACGGCTAGCTAGTATTTTGAGCTTTAAACAAAGCTTATTGCTAACAATCCAATATACTATAAGGAAAAATTATACGTACAACAAATTGTGTAGATTAATTAGTATAGTAAAGTACAAATTAGAGAGAAATTATGTATATTTCATAAACTTTAGAGACTAAATATGTAAATTTTGTTTCGCTATAAAAGCTCAAGTGCATCTATCATATATCATCTCAATCGTATATATGATGTCCTTGTATTATAAATACTTCAATATTCGTCCACATCCATCTAAACTATATTTTATTTAACATGGCAATTATTGATCGAGTAAATAAATAATTTAGAGAATAAATTTAAAAATAGGTTACAAGTAAAAGTGTGTTTCCATAATATACATCATCTACTACAAATTGAGCCTAATACAACATTTTAAAAGGTAGGACTTTTAAAAAATGTTACATTCCTTATGTCAATAGTTTATAAAGCAACATTTATAAGATAAGTGTTGCATATAAATACCTAATAAAATGTGTTTTCGCTAAGTGTTGGCAAATTTTATTGAAAGTGACAACACTTCTTCAAAGTGTTGCAGTTGCTCACATAAAAGCAACACTTAATTTGTGTATGTTTCATTATAACATGATCCCAAAGATTTCATTGTTATTCTTCATAAAATGGCAGCCCATAATTTAATGCCAAAAAAATGGAATCCAGTAAGATCGTATTGAGCTGATACAAATCTGTAAGATGTTTCTTGCTAGATGACTATTTAACTGCATGCAAACTAAATCTTGTACGTATATATGCATGCATGCTTAAAACTTTCACTGACTTCATGTTTCATATATATGAACATGTGTATTTATTACTTACCATCCGGCCTATATATGTCTTTAGTTCGTCTTTATCAACTATATACACGAGTCATTTACTGAATTTAGCAACATGTATTAACTTTAGTTGTTATATATTGCCAAATATGCTAATGATTAGATCTATAGCATTAATAGTTTTTGGTTGTCTCATTTATTAAGTAATTCAGAGTTGCATAAACTTTCAAGTGTTCTGAGTAGTGAGTACTCCATAGTTTTTAGATCCATTAAAGAATACATTTTTCATTTTAAATATAACATTTAAATTAATTTACTAAAAGTTTTTGAGTTAATTACCAAGAGTACATAAACTTGATACCCTTTATAACAAGATCAAATAAGGAAGACAATCTAAGCAAAATTAATATCATAAATACCTAAGAAATGATAAATGACAACATAGTGATACAATGACAAACTCAAATAATCCACATGATACTTCGTTGAAGAATAATAATATATCTATATCTGGACTAATTTAAACAGTCTTAATGATTGCCATTAACAAAACACAAAATTTATTTGTACAATTGCTAATCAACAAATAGAGAAACCCTAACTTATCATTAAAGATACAAATATTTTTTCCGTTGATAAGCCAAAGACGAAGTGTTATAGCGTTTCTCCGTAATTCTAACTGGGAAGTAACAAGTGTTAGGTGATGCACAACTCACATTTAGTTACGTTCGTAAAGTTCTTTTACGATGTTAAATGTATATTATTTTGTAAGTTTATGCATAGCTTGCAACGAAACGTAGCATATGTTTGATAAACTTTTATATGAATAGAAGAAATAGTTCTTTTAATATGTCTTTCTTCAACCATCAATCATATCTAAAACAATCAAGATTGACATAGTTGAGGAAAAATATTAATGCATAAAAATCAAGATTTATATTTATGTATTTTTTATTTATATTTTACCATTGACAAGAATATTTTTTTCATTATATAGCTTGTAACATTTTTTTTTCTCTTCTAAAAACATCTATTCTAACACGTATAGATAACCAAATAAAGCTTGTTGGTGAAATTGCTTAGAGTTAAGTTTTAGACATGTAAAAAAGCAGTAAAACATTATCAAAAAATGGTGAAAGTTAGCGAAATTAGTATTTTATATATCTTTAAAATTTTAATGATTACATACACCATCTTAACAATTTTTCATTGACGCAAAGAGATCTTTATCATACTCAACTAAATAAGTCCACTACTCGTTAATGTTAAGTATGTGATTAATCTCTTTATACTTCGTGGAGCAGCATGCTCTCAATGATCTTATCTTCAAGCCTTACTCGCTAATGTTACATTTGAATCTTCGGATGATGTTTGGTCTTGGAACATTGATGACTATGACTGCTTCTCTGTTCAACAGGTTAAAAACATCATAGATCATAAAATGCTTCCAAACGGTTTATTTCCAACCTTATCGAATAAATTTGTTCCAAAGAAGTTAATATTTTCTTTTGGAGATATCGACTTGATAGGCTTCCTGCTCGTTCTAATTTGGACACCCGAGGTACTGACATCCCTTCCTTTCTTTGCCCAATATGTGCCAGATATAATGAAAATTTTGATCATATCCTTACTTTATGCTCCCTTGCTTTGGACATCTAGAAGTTTGTATTCAAATGGTGTGACTTTCAATTTTCCAACCATTCTTTTTGTTGTTGACTTGATGACTTGGTTGGATTCTACAAACGTTTTACCAAAGCAAAGACTCATTCTCCATGCAATCATAATGACTACAAGTTAGGTGATTTGAAGTTCCGAAATGCAATGATTTTTAACGTCAAGAAGCCTAAAGATTCGTTATTAGACTCCATTGTTGATCTTTCATTCACTTGGTTTATCAATCGGAATAGAGAAGCTAGTTGTAACAGGGCCTCTTAGCTTCAAAACCCTCTTTTAGCTTTTTCTTTGTAATTTTTGTTACCTATTTGCTAACCTTTTAATATATTTCAATCCGTTTATAAAAAAATGTGGTTTATTTCTCTACCGAAAAAAGAGGGAAGCAGGACGACATCAGATTACTTTATAGTGTACTATGAGAGAAATATAAATTTAAAAAATAAAAATGTTTACAAAAGAAAAGGTTTAAAAAAATATCTATACATGTCGAAATAGTAGACATAATAAATTTAGAAAGAAAAATAAAATGATATAAAGGTTAATATTGAAACAATTGTGACATGTTGTTATAGGCAAATATAACGTGCAACAAACCGTACCAAATTTTTCAGTGACATAAGTGTATTTTGAGAGAGTAGATATAAATAATTCATATAGTTAAAAGAATATATGAATCGAATGATTGTATTATCAAATATTCAATTAAGCAATAAATTTTTTTTTTTTAATATTAAATTAGCTAAAATTTAATACATCATGACATTATCTTTTAAAATTAAAATTTAAGTGATCAATTGTGTCACTTTATTTCACATCATTTTAAAAATAGAACCTTATACTTTAAACTATTAAAGGATAATTGATGATTAGATAATAATCGGTTAGTTATAATATACAAAGTGTAACAATCAATATCTTCAATTTTTATTATAATTTAAACTTAATATTTATTTTAATCCTTATATATTTAAGAATTACGTTACATACTCATATTAAATATATATTAATTATTATATTGTCTCATGGCAATTTATCTATTATTGTGTACGTTTTGTTAAAAATTGTTTTTTTTGTTGACTTTTTATTTTTTATTGTCAAGTAATGACTATATGTGAGTTATACAAAGTGAATTAAAGGTTGTAACTTTCTTACCAAACACGACTTTGCTCGAATAAGAAAATAACATGGCTACTAAAATATGACTTGAAGTGTTATTGATTCAAAGAAATAAGGACATCCGTCATTATAAATCCTACATCCACCACAACTGTGAGGTAATCAGAACTTCTATATAACAATGTTAGTTATATGTCGTAACTTGATAAAAAAAAATATTTTTTGTAGTTGTATACTTGTGAAGTTTGATGCCAGAAAATTAAAAAATTGATTTTGATGTAAAGTTTTAAAATATGTAACTAACTTTTTTTAAGAGTTTACTTTTTTATATTTTTTAGAGTTAGTTTACTAAATTTGATATAATTAACTAAACATATTTACTGTGATTTAAAATATACATGATGATATATATAAGATGATAAAATTATACATTTATTCTAAAATAAAAAAGTATATATTTATTTATACTACCCATAGGTACACGTGTCTAAAAACTAATGTTAAATATAAAATAGATGCTTGTCAAATGTCATTTTTTAAGATATATAGAAAGAGAAATAGGAAAAAATTAGAGCAAAACTAATTATCGTGAGTTGCATCAATTCACCTAAAGTAACATTCAAGCTTCTAGATGACATGAGATTACAAAACGAATTAAAAGATTACAATATGAACTATTAAATGATGAAATAATATAAATTGGTGTGAGATGACATGACATTATAAAATGAATAAAAAGATTAGTTTAAATTGAAAAAAAGAAATGACATGATTTAATTAGTAGAAAGGGTGTGACGTGTTTGATTAAAGGCATTAGGTTTTTTTTTTATATATATAAGAGAAAAAGATATTAATTGATCTTATAATAAGTATCAACCACGTAAGTAGGTAAATAATAATATGATAATTTTAAATATAATATAGAAATTGGTCGATGACGTTATCAAAAATTCAATTGGTAAATAAAATTATTTAATTTTATTAAATTGATTAAAATTAAAAATTTAATGGCATCATAAATCATAATTTAAAAATCAGATAATATGCATAGTTCATATATTCTAAGTATTAAATTGTTCACTGTTTAACTTGAGCAATAAACACATCTGCTAAACCTAAAACACTTAGTTTTTGTCGTTCATAAATTACATGAGTAAGTCAACCTCATACTTTTTAACTAAAGTTTACATTTAAGAAATAATATAAAAAATATGTTTGTTTTGTATTCCTATTTATTTAATTTTCTTATAAGGTACCAATTCTTTTTTTTTATTTATTAATTTAATTACATATATTTTATAGTATGAAAGTTGTATTATGAATAAAAACTTTTAGAAATGTTTGTCAATAACTTATATTTTTTATTAATATAATTATATATTATAATATTAAGATATATTACAACGTCAATAAAAACATTTGGAAGACGTTTTTCTAATTTTGTCAATGTAGCAAAAAACAGTTGATTGAAACTTAAAATTGAAAATGCTCTTGATTGTAAAAATGTATTACTATTAAATTAACAGTTTGTAAAAAACTCTACATTTTAAAGCAATTTAATTGCATTTTATGAAAACAAATATGCATAACATCGTCAATAAAAATTTCGAATAAACTTTTAAGGTTTTGTCAATGCTTAAAAAACATGTTCTAAAAGCTTACAATCTCAATTGCTCTTATTTGTAAAGTTTTGGTAATAAATTATACCCATGAGCAATTGGCATTATATTAATTATATGGTATCATATAGTTCGAAATTCATGCTCTTCAAAGTTAAAAAGAGGATGAGAAGACATACTTCAATTCAGATTGGATATTATTTGTCAAATAGAAATTATCGATAAACTTGAACAATTTTTGTATTCGCCTGAGATATTAAATAGACTGAAGGCATTTGGGATACCAAATCACAAACTCACACTTAAAAAGGGCACGACAGTAATGTTACTTTGGAACGTTGATCAATCCAAAAGGTTATGAAACAGAACAAGATTACAAATTAAAAGGCTTGATAAACATGTTTTTGAAGCAAAAATCATTTCAGGTTCCCACATTGGTGACATAACTTATGTTCCAATAATCTAACTGATGCTCCATATTACAACTTCATTGTTCATGATTACTACCTATTATAATTTCTTTAAACTTTTGATTTTGTGATGTATAATTAGATTTTTTTACAAAGTGTTGTTTGACGGGATAATTGCTCTGTTATGCGCTAAACTTTAACTTTTTTCTATTGTATGCACCTAACTTTAAAAACTTCTATTGTATGAGGTAAACTTTTAAAACCTCTCTATTGTATGTTGATTTGTCTTTTTTAACCTTGACAAAAAAGGAAAAAGAATGAAACTTTCCTTTTTTGGAGTGGTAAAAAATAAAAATATTACATACAGTAGAGAGGTTTTGAAAGTTTAACTCTTACAATAGAAGTTTATAAAGTTAAGCCCATACAATAGAAAAAATTTAAAGTTTAACGTCTAACAGAACAATAAACCCTTGTTTGACTCATCTTAAATGCTTTCAGTTACAAATTTACTGTCAATATAATCGATTTTGTATATGAAAGATTTCATTAATATGACACAATAATAAATAAACATAACACCTTAAATAATTAAAAAATCAAACAACATTGCAAATTTGTTAACTCGAATAAGCTGTTCCAGTTCATCTTATAGATTATTTGTACAGTTAAAAAAAACAAATACATATTCAACAGAACGTGTGTAAACACAAGTTTGAAATCTAATAATAATATAAAAAATTACAAAAGTTAAGTATTTTATGCAAGTCAAATGTATATTTTACGTATACTTTCATATATGTACCTTTTCTGAAAATATGTAAGAATGGTAAAACTTAAATAAAAAAAATAAAAGAATAATAATTAGTACGGAGTATTTGCGGTTGACATTTATCTTAAAATAGATTAAAATAATAATAGTATGGTGTAGTACTCTGGTCGGAGTAAACTTTTGAAATAATATGTATCTTACTACGGAGTATTTGCAGTTGTCTCATTTTTCGTCGTCTCATGTTAGTAAGTTGTATGACAAAATTCATCTATGAACTTATTATATTAAGGTTAAAGATATATATCATGAATATTATGTGTATATGTATACGTATATGTATATGTATATGTGTAATAATAATATAATCTAGTGTTGATATAGATTGCTAATTTTTTTGTGGGACAGTACTTGGATGATATCATTTAAATCCATTCTGTTTGCAACCGGATAATGAGACATTAATTATGACAAGAGTCACAATTATTTGAGGCGCTAAAAGAATTATTGTTTCCAACTATCAAAATTCAACATATGTCTTATGTTTTAATTGTTGGGACCCACACCAGAACTTTTATGTTTAACGTGTGACAGAAACCTTGTCAATGCAGAATTTACTAAGCACGGACACAAATAGTAGAAAACCGATACATGTACGCAAAATAAATACGTGGCTAAGAGCATCTAATTTAGTTGGATGAATATTTTTAACTACTTTATATATCAGCGTTACGGTCACCTTTTTTTTTGTACTATTTTTATTTCATTATTAATCACTAACGATTATCTAACACTTTAAACTTTCCACACTAAAAAGGATGTACATCATGGCATCATGCAACAATAATACTACATAAAACACTAAATAAAAAAAATGGAAATTGCTCGGTGTCAGAACCAAGATTCAACCAATCTGACCACGACCAAGTTTTGGTTGCTATGGGATGAAGAAGGACCAAGATCGGCGTCAATACATGAGCTCATATTATAGCGTTTGCTCTAGTGAATTAATTGGAACAAATGTCAAGCGATTGATAATACAAATAATGCTAATAAGTGAAATTTATGTATGAAATGCTAAAATAATTATGCGAGTAATTAGAAATATATATATAATTGTTTTTAATTTTACCGCCAATTTATATTAGTTTTATGAATTATAAGATGCCTGCGTTTTCTATGATCTAATTAAAAGGTTGAAAATTGTTAATTACGACGAATTAAAGATTAGTTACCTTAATCGAGACCAATTGAAATTTTGTTCTTTATACCTTTAATAAAAGTTGAGTAACTTTTCATGGTATTTTACTTTTGAAAAACTTATGATAATATAATACTGTGAAAATATTTTTGTATGATTTAAAATCACATCAATATGTTTTTGAAATTTGGAAATAAGTACATGTATCTAGAGGTGCACAAATCGAATTTCAAACTGGTTTGGATCAAATATGGTCAAAATCGGTTTGAATTCAAACCGGTTCGGTTTGATGCCGATTTAGTCCCAAGAAAGTTTAAACCGATCTAAATCAGTTTCAAACCGCAGGATCTTAAACCGCTACAAATCGATCAAATCGATTTCGGTTAACAAACCGGTTTTTTTGTTCATCTCTACATGTATCCATGTAAATAATTATACTTCTTGTTAAATCTCAATTGACAAGTATTAGGACATTTATACCCTTCTTTCCTCTACAAATACACTTACTATTAGTTATCTTACGTCTTAGTTTTAGAGGTTCTACCCTAATTGAAGCACTCAGGTTCAATCTCAAAACAGATTACTAATGTTACAATCAGAATTCTCTAATTACAAAATAATTGTAGTAAAAAAGTATTGATAATTAAGATCCTAATTCATGTTCCACAAACCTCATATCAGATCACATATAGGAATGTAACATAGACACGAAATGTACTTTTTAGAGTTGCGTTGTTTAGAATGTTACAACGTACTCTTAAATTTTGGATGCATACACAATTGTGTGTATTCCTAAATTTTACTTTAGTTTCATGCACAGAGACCATCTTCATGACAATCGTACATGAATCTCTCATGTACAAATAATAATAATAATAATAATAATAATAATAATAGTGAATTTTTTTAACTTTTACCCAAAGGGCATACATTAAGAACCATTTAGTGAAGCAAAGTTTTCTAGGAATAATTAAATTTGTAATTAATATACATACGTATTTGGAAATTAGAGAGCATACTGAATGAATTTTATATTATTAGCGTCAAATTTCGCACACAGTAATAAATGAAAATTTTGTATGTTGATGTTAAAGAGATAAATATTTAAGAATACCTGAATACAAGATTAATTGTTACTTCTTTAATGAAAGTGAATTGTTTTAATATTTTAAATTATTGTAATTGTAGATTAAAAAAATGTGATATAAAAGAGAAAAGAAGATATATAATTGTAAAATATAATATTAGAGAAAAATTCAAATAAAAATGTTAAAAAAGTAGAAAATGGAATAACCAATAAGAGTGCTCCATTTCAAATACTCATTTCCACTTTTTTCTTTAAAATTAAATATCTCACAAATCGTACATCAATAAATTATAAAAATTACATATTCGGAATCAGCGTCATTTTATCTTTAATTAGAGATCTCACAAGCTATACTTTCGACGACATTTTTTTTTTCTATTTTTTAATGGGTTTTAAAAATTCGTAATGTTAAATCACATGTGATTTAAACACTAAATAATAATCACATGCGATTAAATCTTCAATCACATGTGATTTTAAATAATATCATATATGAATTATCATATACTGGTAAACTAATCATCAAACATCAATGTTTAATTGAAAATCACATGCAATTAAACATTACCAATTTTAGTTTTTTTTTTTTTTATCATAAATCACATGTGATTATATTTTTAAGACTCGCTAAAAAAAATTGTCGGAAGTATAACTTGTGGGATCTCTAATTAAAGATAAAATGACGCTGATTCTGAATATGTAGTTTTTATAATTATTGATGTACGATTTGTGAGATATTTAATTTTAAAGAAAAAAGTGGAAATGAGTTTTGTAATAAAATTGAGCGATCATGTTGGTTCTCTCATTCTCTACTTTTTTAACATTCTTATTTGAACCCACCTCTATAGTATTAATTAAATTATTTATATATTTAATAAGTGAAGGGATAAGATGGTAATTTTTAATATTTTTATTTAAAAATTAAAAAAGAGAGTGTAAAATAATTATAATTAATGATAGATTATAGATAACTGATAAGTTTTAGTGCGTTTAATAAAATTTATCTTATACTGTTAAGACATAAGTTAGTCAAATCCAATTGTCTGTACCATATAATTTTCATTGTATGCATTTATATATCAGGAGTTCAAATGTTTATTACATTTCACATTTGTGCTGCTCCTTTTAAATATTAAAATTAAAAACAAGTAGGATTCTCCTAGATCGGTAGCTACGTGATTTAATTACGAAATGGGCCCAAATAAAGGGTTGTTAAAGTGGGGCCCTTTTATCTATCAAAATGTTTGCCTGCATTAGACAGTCAACTTAGGGCCTTGTTTATCGGAGTTGTTGGAGCATATATGGTCTGTGGTCCAACAATGCCCTCTAAAAACTACATAGGTATCTTTTAAGATACTTTAACTTCATGTAATATTAGAAAAGAATGTGCAAAACCTTAGTTATAAACATAATCATCATAAAAATATAATGGTCATATTTATCATGAGTAAAATAACACAATATAAACATTCAAAAAATGTCAACCGTTTAACTATTTACCAACGGCTATAACAAATGAAGAGTGATTTGTACAATATTTTTATCCGTTTTTCTTCTAACTATTTACCAACTGGTATAACAAATGAAGAGCGATTTGTACAACATTTTTTAATCCACATTAATAGAAATACTTTATAATATTATATTATATAACACTATAAAACATATCGAGTGCTCGTGAATAAAAATAGGTGGTCTATAAATTATCATCGATAACAAATAGAGACAGTGTGGACGTACATATTAATTAAGTTAAGCAAAACTTTTTATGCTATGGATGGATTACAAAAAACTAAACTTGCTTAATCTTAATAATAGTGTTTTGTAAAAGGATTAATTTTTGCAAAGAAAAAAATAAATTTGTCAATATTTAATTAGTTGCGACATATATTTTTATTTATTTAATAATATAACTTATCAGGGAATGAATTTGGATGTCATATCATGCATATAACACATGATCATAAAATATTATGGTAATAGTTTGATGTTTTTTCAAGATTAAAGAAAAATTGCCTTAAAAACAAAAATTGGAATATAATACTTAGGTGAATAAATGTAATTTTGAAGAAAGATAAAAACATATATAAACCTAGAGCAGCTTAACTCGGTGGTTGAGACAAGATATGTGTACGTGTAGGGTCTGGCTGTCACTACGTACGTATGTGCTCTTGTTTTAATTGTTTTTATTGCTTTACCAAATATATTGAACAAAAATCATTACTCCGCACATATATATTTATAGCATTTTATATAT
This sequence comes from Logfia minima, assembly GCA_963921325.1. Lineage (NCBI taxonomy): Eukaryota > Viridiplantae > Streptophyta > Magnoliopsida > Asterales > Asteraceae > Logfia > Logfia minima. Next base: position 14,567,150 of record OY992776.1, on the reverse strand, counting down.
TACGTATATATATATATTATAAATATTTTATATAATACGTTACGAATATCATCTATTGATGCCTCATTTGATGTCATATATATCTATCTCTATCTCTTTATTATAATTACCATTCTCACAAGTAGGGTGGTATTGTGGTAAATGAATCACAAGTTCGACGAATATATAGTTTATGAACCGTTGAAAAGTTTGTTTTCATTTGATTATTTAGTAAACAAACGAAAGCAAACATAATTTTATGTTTGTTAGTAAATTAAAAGGAGAAATCCCCACATGTCTCATTCGATCATTTATCTTAAACATTCGAAAACTTTTGTTAAGTCAGTTAAGTTTTCGATCGAATTTAGAGAAGCCAATAAAATAATTCATTAACAATATTAGTTTTCCTTTTAATTATTATATCATATAATATAATATATAATATAATCACTATTAAGCGGTGAATTCATGATAGTGATCAATTTTTTGAATAGCAATAATAGTTACAAAGAAAATAATCTTAAATAATATATATGAATCATACTTGTGACATCATCATGTTAATTTGAAATCTAATTAACCAATTAAAAACCATAAGTTAATTAAAATAAACTTTTTAAATTGAGTAAAATTAGAGATTTAATGACATCATAAATTATGATTTTAAAAAATAAAACAAATAACTATTTTAAGGATAAACATAGTAAACAAGATAATTAGTAAATAATACTACTAACATTATCTAGATTATATACTATTAATTAATTAATGAATTAATATTTTTTATATTTATTAAAAAAGTATATTCAGGAACATAACGAATCGGATAAAAAACCATCGTCCAATTTATGTAAAATTTATTTAGGTATGTAGCTTTGGATTTCAAGTTAATTAATAAGGTTCTAACGTTTCATGAACATGTCTATGACTTATGATTAATATAATACAATATGATTTATTAAACCATCTATATTATATTAATTTTTATCCAACAAACTATATTAATATTACAATTTGTTTGTGTTTTCATGAATGTATGAAGTAGGTTTTAATTTAGGATGGAACAAGACATATTTTGTGCATTAAGATGGATAAATGATTTTCATTGTGATTAGAGGCTCTATTATCATAACTTTATGTAATGAATATTGTTTTTAGGTAGTTTCATTTCAAAAATATAGTTTAAGAATCATCTAACAATAAGATTCAAGTGGAAGAAGATAAAACTTAATTAACGTTCAAATAAATAAAAGACAGTTATTTATTCAATATCAGTGTATATAACGGGTATTTTAAGTACTCTATTATTTTTTGAAAAAATTATTAACCCTTAAGATATATAAAAAAGATTGGTTGCGTAACGATTTCTTTGAGGTTTTTAATAGTTTTATATTGTTTATTATATGAAGTGCTTCGAATTTAAGATTACTAATCATTATTCACGAATTACACTTGCAATTATTTTCAAAAAATTTCAAATAATATTATTTCGTATTTTTCAAAATGACCCGTGTGTATACACGGGTGTAAAACTAGTTATTATAACAAAAAAATGTTAATAGTACGCTAATTGAATTTAGTTGTAGTTAAGTCTACCCTTACATATAAGTTAACTTCACCCCAAATACCCTCACATTTAGGGTGTGTTTGGCACCATATTTTCAGAGAACTGAGATTAGAAGTTCAAGATCTTCTAAAAAATAATTATTGTTTGACAAATAAAAATAAGAAGAGATTGTTGAAAGAATAATCATATAAAATATCTTAACTCCAACTCCAGCTACAAGCTTCAGTTGTAACTAGCTGTTGTCAAACACACTCTTATACAAAAATATAATATAAAGTGAGAAATTTATAGGTTAATATCACATTATGTGTGTGTTTGGCAAAGGGATCGTGGAAGATTCTAAGAGCGTTAGAATCCCTTTTCAAATTAGATACTTTAAATGATTTTTGAAAAATAAAATTCTCAGTTACCGACTCCAGCTTTAACCACAACCTCCAACCATATAACTATTATGCATTAATTGTGTTATATAGTTACGTAGGGTAATATAAAAGGAAGATTTCAATTTATTATATGCTTCTTATTATTACGTGCACTAAGAGCATATATTAGCAAATCCCTAATTGCAATTGTAAGGTATTTGTAAGATTTATTCGATCGGTTGCATATTAAATTAATTGAGAATTTAAGAATGTACATCCTTTAAACCAATAAGGCAATAACCAATAAGAAATTGTGTAAAGAAGAGACAGGTGAGGTAGTTTGGACTTTTGGGTATAGACAATAGCGCCTGGTGTAACTGTAACTGTGAATAAGAATAAGTCTAGCTAGGGTAAAATTGTAGTAATCCGCAACCTGCCATTCGAGGATGATCCATCAATCAACCTTTTCAGAATTTTTCTAATTATTTATAATCTATATTGACTTTTCCTTTTTTATATGTTTAGCGATCAACAAGTTTTAAGTTTTAACAGTATAAACATTCCTGATATATATGTGTCATTTTGACTTTTCTTTCTCGTAGAATTTTGTATGTCATTTCATGTAAAAACATTCCAAAAACTCGATATACTAGACCTATAAAAATAAAACATTGATAAATGAAAACAAACTTTTTAATCGACTATTTGTAACAAAACTCGATAAGACATTCAAAATAAAAAATGTCATCGATATTAGAAGGATCAGAAATAGAAAAGGTTGCATGGTCACATCCAATAATTCAATCCAATAACAACCATATTATTAGACCATGTTCCATCAAATTTCTTTATTTGTGTGTCAAAAAGTACGTACATACATACATGATCATGACGTCATCCATTTCACTTTTTCACCCCCTCTATAAATACCTCTTCGAACCTCATTGAAACAATCACCATAACTCAAATAATACTCCTAAAACTTAGAACAAAAGAACATATATAACATACTAGAAAAATATGACATCAGCGCTAGTGACCGTGACAACAAACGGTGGTACGAGTGGTGGTGGTGGTGGAAGTAGGTGGTGTCCAACACCAGAGCAAGTGATGTTATTAGAAGGAATGTATAGAGGTGGCCTAAAAACACCAACGGCAACTCAAATACAGCAAATCACCTCAAGGTTATCGATTTATGGTAAAATTCAGGGCAAAAATGTGTTCTATTGGTTTCAAAATCATAAAGCTCGTGATAGACAAAAGCTTCGAAAGAAATTAATGGCGTTGTACCAGCAACATCGCCTTTATCCTACTCATGATAATCCATTTCTTCCTCCTCTTCATCAGGTAATTATTAAGCTTCTTTTTATCTAAATGTATTTTTTTTTCACTTGTTATGTAGATAATTAGGGTTCTATGCATGATACTTATAATGTGGCCATTTCGTCAATTCGGATAAAGTTTACAATAACTGTTTCGTAATGTGGCCGAAGTGTATCATTATGTGTGAATTAATATATCTATATTTGTAAATAGAGAAGTTTAACCAAAAAAATTTCAAGATTTCCTGATTTACATTCCTCGTTTGGGTTCGTCGAGTTCTCTTGTAGGTGTTTGACTTTTGATTTATTATGATTTTTTTGCATCAAACATATGTACTCTTTTTTCTTTTATGACATATATTGTACTTCTTTGAAGAATTTTTTAAAGGAAGATTCATTAGTCATAAGAATGAAATAGCTAAAGTAATATGGCAAAAGGATTTAATATAAAACTATAGTAATCCATGAAGTGTTAACTTATGAAAAAGAACAATATTATTTGATCATTTAAATTTTCTTGAATGGCTTTTATCAACAAAAGTACTTGCTTTTCTGCATATGCATTAATAACTTTCAATATACCTATTTATTATCTTTTAAGACATACATTAAATTCCATTAAAATTCCTCTAATAATTTTATGTATGAAACATGTGCATAGGTTGGTGGAGTTGAAGATGCATCAAAATGTAAACCAATTATCAACAATTGGAAGGCGGATCTCCCATCTAATCAGATCAATTCATGCAAGCTCATGTGTGATTGCCCACTTATGTCAATAGTGATGATGGATCATAATCATGGTACAACTCCACATTGCCCAAGAGTACCACCAAAAACCCTACAACTCTTCCCAATCACCACCACAAATGTCGAAGAAGATGATCACTCCACTATCATATCAACTCAAAACCCTATTTAATTAGCCTACTTTTGACTCTTTATTTTTTGGGTAGTATTTGTTCCAAGTGTTTTTGTAGACTCTAACCAACAACCTACATTAATCCAAAACCAATCCTGGTTGTGATTCTTGATATAGTAGAAAAAGCTAAAAAGGCAGTTAGGGTAGGTTAGGATTAGGGTTAGGGTTTAGGGTTAGGTTTTAAATAAAAATAAGTTGTGGGTTTCTTTTATGTCGATCACTAGACCTTTGCATGGCAGTGTAGTAGTACTAGTAGTACTATATATAAAGAAGAAAAGATGAAAGATCTGAATTGCCTAATAAACTAGCATTCAGTATGTTTTTAGACATGGAAATTGAAGTGTCTATTTCATAATCTTGGAGTATGCATGCAGCTAGTTGGATACTATTGGTAAAGCTTTTTTTGTTTGATTTTGGTACTGTTGTGTGTTTAAATTATATTGTTGATCTCATGATACATAAACAAGACAATATGGAGACATATAGTACCTAAGTTTGGTGGTAAAGTTTCAAATGGTCATCAGTACTTTATGATATGCATAGACATGTCTTTAAAAGTCAGCATTAATTTACTTGTCTTACAAGACTGTCAGCACCAAAGTTAAAGTCAATTGTATTGTATGCAAATGCCAATATTACACTGCACTACACTAGTCTAAAATCCATCAATAATACTAACAACATTCACCTACAACTGTACATGTACATGAATATATGCAAATGCCAATACGTACGTGATCCATTTCATAATTATGTGTCCACGTTACAAATTTTAGTACAAATATGCATAGTGAACATGTATCTATTAAGTTTTGATTATATTGTCGACATAAGTACAAGGTACATTAGTAGTCTAGTGGATCTGTATGTTTATATGTTGTAATTTATTATATAAGATGTGATGACTTGTACATAAACACTTTTTATCAATCAACCACTTTTCATTTTTTACGATGTGGTACATTACAACATCATCAAACAATTTAGTGGTGAATGGAGATAAAATGATGGTGTACAAATCACTACCCTATTAATTACGAACATCTCAAACTCATCTCACATGTTTCGGTAAGGGGCTATATATTGGTATGAAATTTTTGGCGAAAACAAGTCATTTGGGATACAAAAATAAATATGGCCGTTGAATCGAAGTATTTGCAAGTGATACTCATCTTGCACTCTTTGTGTTGATTATGCACACAAAATTTGCGACCGATAAATTACATTACATGTCTTATGTATAGTAAAAGGATTAGCATTTTGGACTATAGTAAAGAAACTAAAGCTTGTATATAAGTTTATGGACTACTATCTCTATCATCAATTGGTTTTAGAGTGGAACCTCATCTAAACTTATATACTGAACTTTACACGAGTTGGGCTGAAAAAGTTCTAATAAGTGGTACCATAGCCACGGTTGTATCCCGATGTTGATGTGGACATAATTCTTGTTAACTCTCAACTCCAGTCGATAATCCCTGTGATTGCCTGATCTCGTCCCTTTATTTCCGAGAATAATAAGGCTTGATCTTGGGGGAAGTAATATCATTGAAATGGAGGAATTTGGGTTTGAGGGGAGGATTGTTGGGTGCAAACCTAAGTCCCACATCGAAAACATAAAGAAACTAAAGTTTGTATATAAATTCATGAGCTACTTCATCTATCACCAACTGATTTTAAATTGAAACCTCATATGAACTTATATACAGCACAAACTTGTAGACATCAATGTCATTGTCGCCCTGACCAACTTCATGGCCAGCTATATATATATATATATATATAGTGGGCTAACGTTTTGATCTATCGTGTAATTGAACCCAATTGAGTCATGGTATGAAAAATGTTACGGATTTAGTTAGGGGCCAAACGATGTAATCTATAATCGTGTTGCATCTATAAACAATAAACTGAATCAATAAATTTAAAAAAACAAGCAATAATCACACAATCAAGAATACGAGAAACAATCAAACACAGGAATTAATATGATTATACCATATCTATGCGATGGTTTTAGTTAACAGCCAAATTAGAGAGATTTGTAATACTTTTCCTATGTTTGGAGTTACTGATACATAAAGGATGTATTTATAAGGGCTAAATAACTTTGACAATAAGAAAAATAACCCTTCAGCTGACTTTGATTTCTGCCGTGCAGTCGATACTTTATCCAAAATTTTGCTCGGACAATGTAGTATCTCGATATGTGACCATAGCTAATTTAAATTTTCTTGTTTTCCTTTTGTTAAATTTCACACCCAAACAAACAAAATACTGCTATCAATGGGTTAAAATTGATTTAAATTGATCGTTCTATGTTATATGCGACATAAATTAATTGGTCATCATGTGATTCATGGATCTGACTAGCTAATTAATGATTTTTTATTAATAAAGTAAAAGTATGAGGATACAAATTGAATACACACAACTATATCTCTACATGTATGGTACAAGTTTCTGAAACACAATATTAAAGTTTATATCTAATAACAAGTTTTCTCATAACACAATGTGTACGGTGTAACTGAAAAAACATATGTACGTCTAAAGTACATCTTTTTGTAGCAGAATTCAAACTTGAATAATAATTATTGCATGGCATTCTCCAAACACGAATAGTACCTTTAAATTGAACACATCTTTGCTTGCAGGTAATAATAAACTTATTAAGTGCCAATAACAAGTAATTTAGTTGGTATTAGATGAGGGCATCTTTATCACAAATAATGTAAAATCACATGGTCGAGTCCTATCATCCCATTAACACAACTGTCAAATGAGGCAAACATTATAAATTGACAGCTGATTGTAACCGGTCTAAATTATTAGTTACTACTAATCTTTCGTCACAAAATAAGCTAATTAAGCATGATTGTACCACTATAGACAATAAACAATACTTTTTCTAGATTAACCTTTTTATTTATTTCTTCACTGTACATACCTGAAAATTAATAAAAAGAAAAGTTTCACATTCATAATTGTATATAACTGATGATAAAAATTGAGTAAATTGTCCGAAATAAAGTAGTATCATAACACATATTCCCCAATAAGTGGATGTGAACATTTCTCTCCCTCTAGAAAAAAATGAGATGCTTTAAATACAAACTTTGTAAGAACTTTTAGAAAGTTTCGTGCCAAACATTTAATTACTTTTTACACTTTTAAATATGGGGTAATTTTAATAGGTTGTTTTCGTTTCAGTTTAAATACAACAAGAAGAATTTAGCTAGATTTTCTACCTTTTACATTAAATGTACTACGTTATAAGTGGTAATAATTTGTTCGCGCTTTTTGTCTAAGTTTTTATTTTTTAATAGTGGCTTCTAATGACTTCACAAATGTTGATAATTTTCTTAGATTTTAAGAGTATAAATATACCTAAAATATGTGTAGATCAAGTTGACTCATTTTCTTTTGTTGTGAGCACGGAACCTTATAGGGATAAAAACAAAAGATTATTAAATTATGAGATTTTTTAAAAGTATAGAAGTATCAATAGAATTGTGTCATTTGATAAAGGCTTCACTTTTTTCACTTTCCTCCACTTCTTTTAAATTTAAATATGTTAAAAACCGTTAGTCAAAAAATTATAAAAATTGCACCATAAAAATCAGCGTTTTCTCCTATTCGATTTAAGATCCCACAAGGTATACTTTCGACGAAATTTTTTTTTTTCATTTTCTGGTGGGTTTTGAAAATTTGTAACATATGTGTTATAAACAAATAACACATGTGTTACTTATAACACATGTGTTACGGGCGACTAACACATGTGTTAGCACCGACAATCGATTGTAACACATGTGATAGTCGTTGATAACACATGTGTTAACCGCGGGTAACATTTTTGTTAATCCATCATAACACATGTGTTTTGAAAATTTGTAACACGTGTGTTATAAACAAATAACACATGTGTTACGGGCGCGACTAACACATGTGTTAGCACCGACTATCGATTGTAACACAAGTGATAGTCATTGATAACACATGTGTTAACCGCGGGTAACACTTTTGTTAATCCATCATAACACATGTGTTAACCCTCCAAAAATGAAAAAAAATAAAATTCGTCGAAAGTATGCCTTGTGGGATCTTAAATTGAAGAGAAAAAAATGACGATTATTATGGTGTAATTTTTATTATTTTTTGACTTGTCGTTTATGAGATATTTAATTTTTAAAAAAGTGGAGGAAAGTGGGTTTTGCCACGTGACACGTTTCTATTAGTACTTTCATACTTTAAAAAAACTCATACTTCCATGAACTCACCTCTCATAATAAAATACTTTTATACTGTTTTAACAATCTAACATTCTATTAAAAACAAAAAATAGATAGTCGAATTTTGTAACTAGGAACAAAATTAATCAAGTAGTAACTTCGCACAATTGTAACATTTTGAGGCAATGAACCGAAGGATTCAATGTGATTATGGGAATGCAATTTTACCCATGTATTATACTATTACATTACAAAGTTGTGCATAAGCCATGAGCCCACGAGTTAAACAAACAATAAGGCCCAAATGGACCTTTTGTCAGTTCTTATAACTTATGAGTTTAGCTAGAAGCCTAGAATCAACAAAGGCCCAATGTGCCCAAATTGACCTCTTAAAACTTTTCGTCCACCGTTTCTCCTTAAAATTATTACTTCTTTCGTCTGATGTTCACTGTACACACAGTTTTAATAATAGTCGGGTGAGTATATTATTTACCAATTAAATATTTTTATTCACTATAATTTAATTTGATTGGTTGTAATATGAAAATGAATATTTATTTAAAAAAATCTAATACAGTAACATGAATACTTGTAGTGAAACGGATGTAACATAAGTTAAAAATTTGATTATTTAACGATAACCAATTTTTACATGTTATGATTTTACCAAGAGAAAAATAAATCTTGAAGGACCTTTTGTTAAAAGGTTAAAATAGACTTTCATCATGAAACAATGCCTTCGGAGTTTCCAATATGAAAGTGAAAAGATAGAGTCGAATTTATAAGTTAATTGGAGTAGCAGCTTAAAGATTATGGGCTCTTGTTGCGTTTTTACCTACTTATTGAGTTATATTCTATTGGTATTTTAAAAACTTAAACTACTACTTTCAATTCATTAATTTACTGCGTTCTCTACTAAAGTTATCATATATATATATAATATATCCAACACAGTTATCGTATTTTTAGTTGTTTTCGGTTAAAACGCTGTTCGTTAATCTATTACAATTCATTATTCTTTGTAAGGGTACCAAACTCACACTCATTTGCAAGTGACCGATCCTCATCACTTATAACTGCAGGTAAAGTCAAAAAGTTATTATTAACATTGCAAACCTAGACAATATAATTTAATGAATAAAAATGAGCATTTCTAAAGAACAAAATATTATTTTATTATTAATTATAAAAGTAAATTTTATTATACCATTAAAATTTTCTTAATCCCCAATCTGTCCAATCTAATCCTACGTCTCCATTTTATTGACATTCATAATGTGATCGATTTTCCAGTATAATATCGAATCACACACATTTCCTAACCTCTTGTTACAATTTAGGTACCCTTACAAAGAAACAATTTATGCAAATTACGTCAAACATTCAACGATATAAGAACAAAGCCAACAAAGTACATTATAAAAAACTAACAAGATTAAAAAAGGACCTACAAATATGAGTTTTTTTTTTTTTTTTTTCCTTTTTTTCTCTCTTTTCACAACATCAACCGACTCGACTGAGTCACTCACTCAGTCTCTCCTCCTCCAACACCAAAAACACACCACCAAAAATCACCATCTCCCCCCTCTTTCTATCTCTCTGCAATCCTACACGCTTTTACTAACCCTAATTCCCCCTTTTTTGTTTTTTTTTTCTATAATTACCCACAAATCAAACGGCCCATATCTCTCCACGTCTCATTCATCACTATCATCTTTCTTCTTCTTCACCTATCTATCTGTTACCTCACAAAAATCAATTCCCATAAGATCCCTTTTCTAGGGTTTTCTACACACACTTAAAGTTCTTGCGAAATAAACTCAAAATTAAAGAAATTTATCTTTTTTCATCGAATTTTATCATCGTCTGAGCTTCCGCTATGTGGGTTTAGCACAATTTAGGTAATTAATCGATCTAATTTCAATGTGCTAATTTATTGTAATGATTTTATGCGTTTTTCAAGATTTTTTTGTGTTAAGTTTCTGGTGATGATTAGTACTGTAATTTTGTGAATTTATTGCATTGTTTGTGATTTGTGTTGATGGGTGTTTGTCAATTTTTGATTTTGATTTAGGGTTTGTGATGAATTGAAGGAATCTGACTTGGGTTGATAAAATCTTGAATTTTTCGGATGGCGATTGAAAAGAATAGCTTTAAAGTTGTTCCAAGTAGTACTAGATTAGATTCTGAGTTTTCGTCTCGTAGTAGGGAAGAAAGTATGTCTAGTGAAGATGATGAGTTTAAAAAAAGAGGAGGTGTTGAATTGGATGATGAAGAAGATGATTATGATGATTGTGATTCAGGTGCGGGTTCGGATGATTTCGATTTGCTTGAATTGGGTGAAACTGGTGAGGAGTTTTGTCAAATTGGGGATCAAACTTGTAGCATTCCGTTCGAGTTGTATGATCTTTCGGGGTTAGAAGATATCTTATCAATGGATGTTTGGAATGATGTTTTAACCGAAGACGAGCGCTTAGGTCTTACGAAATATCTCCCTGATATGGACCAAGAACATTTCATGCGAACCATGAAAGAGCTTTTCACGGGTTGCAATTTTCATTTTGGAGCTCCAATTAACAAGCTTTTCGAGATGTTAAAAGGAGGTTTATGTGAACCAAGAGTTTCACTTTATCGACAAGGGCTCGGGTTCTTTCAGAAGCACCGACACTATCATGTCATCAGGAAACATCAAAACACGATGGTCAATAACCTCGTTCAGATATGTGATGCGTGGTCAAAGTGTCGGGGTTACAGCATTGACGAGAAGCTTCGTGTGTTGAATATCATGAAAAGTCAAAAGAGCTTAATGTATGAGAAAATGGAAGAATTGGAAACTGATTCTTCAGAAGAATCTGCAGATGGTGTATGGAGCAACAAGAAGTTAAAAGATCATAAACAGAAGCTGGGTCAGGGTCGTGCTCATTATTCCACTTATCGATCCAGTCCAATATTAGAACCTGCAAATTTCGGGAAGCCAAACCCGAAAGGAACCTTAAAGGTTTCGGGCTCGAAAATGTCTACCACCAAAGAACAAGTAAGCCCGTTTTCTCCTGTTGAATTAAAACCCGGGCCTTCGGGCTCATCATCAGCTCTTCACAGACAATTGAGGGATTATTATGAAGAGAAATCGATGTATGATGTCACTGTTCAGCGAGACCATAACTTGACAGATAAAGTTGGCAAAAAGTATAAAGGTTTTAGGGCAGAAGAACTCCCCGAATCTTTCATGGGTTTGCCTGTGTCATTGAAGACTGATATGCATACCTTTGGTAGAAATAGAACTGTAAATCAGTTGTCAGACATCAAAGTATTGACTGCAAAACCGTCTAACTCAAGATATTCATATGATTACGGAAAGAAGCCTAAACGACCTGAGAATAATCAGAAAATTGGCGGTGATGATGCATTGAGGTACAGGAATCCACGCGTTTTAAATCCTTCACAAATAGATATACAACAAGATATGTATTCTGGAGGTGAACCGTTTTGGCACAATCAATCACAAGTAGAACACATGAATCTACCATACAGGTATGTTGATTTGATTCGTAAGAACACGTGTTTGGATTTGTGTTTGAAACTGCTTATGTTATAGTCAGTTTTTAATGTTCTGATAAATTGATTCTGTGGCTAATTATTTAATTTAGTTAGAACAGGGGTGTAAACAAGCCGAGATCATGAGATGTTTTAGAAGCTCGAGCTTGGCTTGGCTCTTGGGGTCGATTCGTTTATTACATATGTTAATTATTTAGTTTTTCTATGTATATATAATTAGTTTTTATTTTTAGTAATTGAATTGTACATACAATAGTAGGTTTTATTATTAATAGTATTTTTAATTTTAATTGTTAATACTATATATATCATTTTATTATGTAAACTATGTATTTTTATTGAACATTACACTATCTTATATGTAAATCAATGATAGGCTCATGAACTTATTCTAGCTCGAGTCCATTTGTTAAGCGAACTCGTAGATATGTTTAAGCTCTGCTCAAGCTCAGCTCGAATCAATCTTTTAACGAGTCGAGCTCAAGCAGCTCATGAGTAGCTTGTCTTATTTACACCTCTGATTAAGAATTAACCAAGGAGTTTTCGATAATCAATATCTGCAAGCTGCAACAGAAATGATTTGTTTCTGCAATTTGATTTATCTTAAACGACATATTTTTCCCCAAAACAGCCTTTTAAAGTTAATGACTTTTCGCCTGTGGACAACAGGATGGGGGTTAAGAAGGGCAGAGCAGTTTCTACACAAAACGGAGGAAAACTTGTGGCAGCTGCTGAAGGAATGAGAATGCTTGCAAAAGGTGAGGAAACGGAATCAGATTCATCTGAACAATTTGCTGAAGATGAAGACGACGATAATCCTCTGATGAGAAGCAAATGGGCTTACCCTAGTGGTGCAAGTATGAAATCCGGGCCAAGTTATAAAAAGCCCAAACTTGGTGGAAAGAATAGTAATAAGAACGTTAAAGATCTTGATATGCCGTTGCAAAGTTTAAGAAAGAACGGTGATTTTCACGTTCCGTTAAGAAAAACATATCCTGGTGGGAAGAAGCAAAAAGGAGAATTTGGGCGTGACTATTTGACCCTTCCACCAACACATGTAAATGATTATGCTCCCAAAAAAGGTCAAATGATTGAAGGTTATGGTCAAGATCACCATGAAATGGTGGATATTAGGTTATTAGGGTGCAATTCAGGGTCCAAGAAACGTAAGATAAAAGATGAGATTATGTACATGGACGATCATGATCAAGAAAGTCACGGTCAAGGTCAACTTGATGTTGGGTATTTTAGAAGTGTAGGGAAGAGGAAATGGGCTGAAGAGATTCCGTTTGATAATGTAATTCCCGAGGCTCCGATTATGGATATTACTGAGGAAGATGCAGAGTTAGAAAGTAAAATACAGAAAAAACCGTTCACGCCAATTACTCCTACCATTCACACAGGATTTTCGTTTTCGATTATACACTTATTGTCAGCTGTAAGAATGGCAATGGTTACTTTACTTCCTGAAGATAGTGTAAATGATAATAAGCAGGAAGTTGTTAATGGAGATCAAGGTGTGACTAGTTGTGATCCTAATGTGAACCCAAATGTCCCTTCTTTGACCGTTAAGGATATAGTCAACCGTGTGAGGTCAAACCCGGGAGACCCATGTATACTTGAAACCCAAGAACCACTTCAAGATCTGGTGAGAGGGGTTCTGAAGATATTTGCTTCAAAAACCGCACCTTTGGGAGCAAAGGGATGGAAAGCGCTCGTGTCATACAAAAAGTCGATTAAAAGCTGGTCATGGGTTGGGCCCATTTCCCAGATTTCACCAGATCAAGAGATTGTTGAGGAGGTAACTTCTCCTGAATCATGGGGTCTTCCCCACAAAATGCTCGTTAAATTGGTGGACTCATTTGCTAATTGGCTTAAAAGTGGTCAAGAAACGTTGCAGCAAATCGGGAGTCTTCCCCCTCCACCGCTGGCTTTAATGCAACAAAGTTTGGATGAAAAAGAACGTTTTCGAGACTTACGGGCTCAGAAAAGTCTCAACACGATTAACCCGACTTCTGAGGAGGTTCGGGATTATTTTAGGAAAGAAGAAGTTCTTAGATATTTAATACCCGATCGGGCTTTTGCATATACAGCCGTTGACGGTAAAAAGTCAACTGTAGCTCCATCACGAAAGGGTGCGGGAAAACCAACTTCAAAAGCCCGTGACCATTTTATGCTGAAAAAAGATCGACCCCCGCATGTGACCATTCTTTGCCTGGTTCGAGATGCCGCTGCACGGTTACCGGGAAGTATTGGGACACGGGCTGATGTTTGTACTTTAATTCGGGACTCACAATACATTGTAGAAGAAGTTTCTGATGCTCAAGTGAATCAAGTGGTAAGCGGTGCATTGGACCGTTTGCATTATGAACGGGACCCATGTGTTCAGTTCGATGGGGAAAGAAAGTTATGGGTTTATTTGCATAGAGAAAGAGAAGAAGAAGATTTCGACGATGATGGAACTTCGTCGACCAAAAAATGGAAACGACAAAAGAAAGAAGCAGTCGAGCCAACTGATCAGGTTGCGGTCCCAGATCAGGGTGCGGTCACAGATCAAGGTGCAGTCACGTTGGCTTATCATGGAAGCGGTGTGCAAAGTGGGTTCGATTTGAGTTCTGACTTGAATGTTGAACAGTCTGGCATCAATGAAGCTCCTGTGTTAGATAATGAGTTAGTATGTCAAAAGAATTCTACCAATCAAGCTTTTGATGATAGCCGAGAGGCTGATCAAAAAGAGGTAGCTTTTGAACACTAGTGTATCTCGATGAAATTCCATAAGGTAATGTCTCGATCCGTACTTATTTTGATAATAGTTTTTTATGTTTTGTTAGAAAATGTAACGGTTGATTACTATTTTGTTTGAAAGGTACGCAGTCAAGTCGAGGATGGTTTGGTTATATAAGTGATGTAGCAATAAAATGCACAGAAACAAATGGATTTTTGACGTAGATGGTACAAGAAGCACATGCTTGAAGTCTTGATGATTGATATGTAGTTTGGTATATAGCATTATTATTTTTTGTTTTTATGTTTTCACAAGCTTTCTTGTGCTGATATGGTCTGATCCATGGTAAGATGGTGGACTAATGTTTTGCTGGTTGGCATATGAGCATGATTTATCAGATGTATACATTTTATAATATGCTTTGTATATGCTACTACAAGTTACTTGTATACTTGATTCACTATCTGGTATCCATATCCTTTTATTACAGTCGGTAGTTACTATACGATTTTTATCAAGTTTATTTATCAATTTATAACCTTATTCTCCTAAAAGGTTGAAATACCGACAACCTCGTGTACTCAACCGACTCATACCAAATCGTTACAGACATCATACGAAGAAGTAAATTATTACGAAAGAGGTAAATCGATTATTACGAAAAAGTAAATCAAATTCACATAACGTGTGACCATTGGAGGCCTTTATTATCCTTTACATCATATGGATACAAAAGATTGATAAGATGGATTAAAATTTAGAATATAACTGATGGTTTATATATAAGGGATTAGTGCGTGAGAATGCACTTAATTTTTTTTCGATTTAGTATTTTGTGTGTACCCGATGACTTACTCATTCGGTAGTCAGTTTTCTTGACAATGTGACAATTGTATAAGTTGTCATGTCATCTAACACGTCATAAAAAACAGAAATGATTCACATCAATGATTACAAGTGATAACAAATCAAACACACAATAAATTAAAATTGAAATTTTGATGCACACAATAAATCAAAATGAAGTTGGATACACATTATAAAAATTTGACTAAAATTAAATGCATTTAGACACTAATCCTTATACATAATGACTATTTGATGGGTTATACTTGTAAACAGAAGTGTATGATGTTGTGGGGGGTTCAAAGTCATAAGAACAAGTGTGTGCGAGTATTTATCGTTCAAAATAGTAGCGTACAAAAACTTGATAATGGGAACAATATCGAAATTGAGGATTTAACGACAAAATTAGCTTAGAACCTAAATCTGTCAACATACGCCAAGTTTACCTAGAGAGGGTATACTGTAGCTCCTTGCATATACAACAATCACAATATTACATCATGATATACTGTGGCCCTAAATAAGCAACACTCATACACCAACACAATTATGAACTCTTATAATCTGAGATCACAAAGATTAAAAAATTACTCCAGATTCAAAACTGAAATTTGAATCTAGAAACCAAATGTGAGCCTGTACATGTTTCTAATTGTTTCTCAATTAATAGCAGTGAGTGGTAGTCGAGAATCTCTTGGTGACTGAGGCTGCTTAACGTCTCCATTTGGTAGCTTTGAGGAAGCTTTTGAATCCCAGAAATATTTCAGTAGCTCCTCGAATGACGGAGTTTGTAGTTCTTCAATGGATGTGATGCTTGGTAGATTGAATGGCCTCTTTTTCGGTGTTGAACACGACGGTTCATCAACCTGACAAACAAATATAACAAAAGGGTAAATTGTCAGGTGACCTTTTTGTTGGTAAAGATATATGAGGATGAATAACAACACCAACCGTATAGTCATTTAAAAGCGTTTTTCCAGCATTTTCTGTGATCTCTATTATCTTATGGTAGTGTCCACCCTTTAGTTCTCTCAGTTCTCCGCAACAAGGAACAATGATGGAGTCAAGATTTTCGCGTGCATCATGGTCCAGTTGTAATGAGTCTGCAGTTGAGTTGTCAAGAAATAGGAAGCTTCAGTGATATGGTATTAAAGACGCATTGTAATTTAGTTTTTGCTTCAAGAAAAGTAGAAGCTCACGGTCAATTGAGGAAAGAAGGTTTTTGCTTGCGACATTTGTATCAGCAAGTACAGATGACACAGCAGCTGAATACCGTGTACGCAAAGTTTGATTAGCTTCCAATCCTCCCCTATAGAAACAGTGAAAAGGATAATAAGTGTATAGCAGTCGAAAAGACAGTAGAAAGTAACATTAGCGTTTATGTAAACTGTAATATATGTTTACCTGACTATTTCATCCACAGATGCAACATTGCTCTTCTCTAAGCTGAGCAACGATTCCTGAGCACTATTCCATTGTTGTGACCCCAATTTTGTCTTTTGTAAACTATAACAAGAAATTAAAGTAAGCAAAATCGACATACTAAGAGAACCCTCGAGATTTTTTTTGTATAAAGTGCACGTACCAATTCTGAAGAACCTCGTCCAGGTCTTTCTTTCCAGATTCAACTGCAGCAGTGTCTTCAAGATAATGGCTTTCAGCCTTTTTAGTGTAATTTGTCCAGTCACCCCTAATGCAAGAGCTTGAATCTTTCATTGTTGACATTTCTTGCTCAAATCTGTCAGCTTTACTAGCTGCACTCTCACGCAGACCATCCACGGCTGTTTTAACCTGTACAGTATAATTGTCATAATCTAAAAGTTAAAGCTGTATACTCATAAAATGTATCTGTGGGTGTATGGGTTATCTTACGTGGTTATGTGATATTAGAAACGGGTTAATGAGATGGTGTTTGGACGTACTTCTACTATTTGAAATTTTCACGATAAAAATAATCTGATGTTTGAATGTATGGAAAATTTGAAGTTGCGATAATCAAATTATCAGTTGTAAAACGCGAATCCAAACACCCCCTAAAGAAAAAAGCCTTAATAATTTGCATGTTGGTCCTACCAGTTCTTTCTTCCTGGCATTTGAAACTGCAAGCAGTTCTGCAACTTTCTCTAGAAGTTGTATTTCTTCATTTGCGGTGCATTCCTAAAAAAATATACCAAGTGAGACAACCAACACATGTTATATCTAGTAAGATGAAAATCCCGAGTATAAGACAAATCTTATTACCTCAAACTTTCTTTCAAGTTCCATTAGTTTTTGGTCATTGACTACCTGACCCTCTTCAACAATTTTCGTTAATTTTGTCGCATGCATGTCTAACGTATCAAAGAAGCTCATTGTAGTGTTAGATATTGATCGTGATGTTTCCACAGCTCTAGAATGTGCCTGCATATCATGATGTATAAAAGAGACGCATTATTACAATTATGGAAAATATTTATTTTATTTTATAATGAAACTTTTTAATGTCCATCATGCTAGTTTAGTTAATTGGTTTACAATTAACTTGGTCATTGACTATCTCACCTCTCGTTGTTGTTGCGCAAACGTGCTTAGTTTATTTTCCTGGCTGTAGAGAATGTTTTCAAGGTTATTAAGCAAATTTTCAGCTTCTGATGCAATTCCCTTGAAAAGCTGGACATGAAGAACAAAACCAAGTTAATCATAAACCAATAGAATTCTATTTTGGAAACTATTGAAATTAAGATATACATACCTCTCCAAGAGCAGAAGAATTTTTGGAGACTTGGGAATTCACATGTCCAAATGTAGACTGTGAGTTCCCATCAAGCTCATCAGCTATATCATCCAAAGTTTTAATACCAGAGCCATACATTGTTTTCAACTTCTCCAGAGCAGCACAAAGTTCTTGAGTTGCCTACACTCCCCACAAAGTAGATTAAAATATTCATTTGTTCATGCATTGCGAAGCCACTAATGGCTCTTTGTACAGGTTGCAATTTCAAAATTATACTTTAAAAAAAGATTATTCTTGATAGTAATAATTTTGAAATCAATTTTTAGCACTGATCATTATAAACAGTTCAACGTTTTTGGACAAAAGGTGCTTCAGATCAAGCCAACTCGGCCTGTTACCTGGCCCCCTCGTTTTTCCAACTCTACTTCTCTTGATAAATTGTTTACCTGGGCCTTGGTGGATACAAAGGATTCCATATCTTCCTCCATGCCTTTCAGCTGTTGTTCTTGTTGTGTTACAGAAGCTGCTATAGTCTTATGTAAAGTGTCAAGCTGTTTGGTTAATTGAGACTGGAATTGCTGGACAAGAATTCTGTTTTCATCTTCAATTTTGTCCTTGCGCTCTGGAGCAGTGAACATAATAATTGAATTAAACATCTATTCTGGCACCTTTTGCAAAAAGATATTTATATCTTATAATTCAAGGTTCGTACCAATCTTGGTGAATAAACTAGATACATCTGATGCAGCATTCTCGAGCTCTCCGCGAAGGTCAAATGCCCGCTCAAGAAGTGCTTTCTCTGTAACATTTAAAAAGACCATTGTCAAATGGAAAGTTTGACGACAACCCATACTCTGTTTGTTACACTCCCAAATAACCAGCTTGCAATAATACAACATTTAACATTGCTAGGGCAACTCGGATAATGGGTCATAACCATTACGTTTTGTACGGATCCAGTCGGATAGGGTTGACAGGGAACACTTTTTGTCTCTAAATTTTATTATTTTTTTCTAATATATAGTTGGCTTGAATTTTATATTAGTACAATTGTATCCTTTCAATAGTAATTCAATTCTTCAAACAAAATGATTTAGGAGTTTGTGTGCATTAAAAGAACATTTTGGACGACTTCCGGCCCATTTTAGGCTGTTTATCCAACTGTACATGTATGACCCGTTAAAATTAAACATAGCCTAACTAGATCCATTCATATGCAAATGAGTAAACCTCTTTTAAAGGAAACAGAAAAGTCTGACTCACCAGATTTGAGAAGGTTGGAGATAAGAAATTCTTTCTCTTTTATTGTTACATTTGCTTGTCTGTGCTTTTCTTCAAGATCAAACAATGAATGTTCAGTTTCTTGCAGCTTTATCTGAAAGTAAAAAAGTGTGATTCTTTAATCTCAGGGAAACTAAAGCTGAAGCTGATGCATTTTAACTTGACTACCATGAACTAAAAATCGTACCTCTGTTTTCTCAAGCTTCTCAG
This sequence comes from Logfia minima, assembly GCA_963921325.1. Taxonomy (NCBI): domain Eukaryota; kingdom Viridiplantae; phylum Streptophyta; class Magnoliopsida; order Asterales; family Asteraceae; genus Logfia; species Logfia minima. The sequence continues at coordinate 14,547,433 of OY992776.1, read as the reverse complement.
TTAAATTCGCAGTTATTAACAGCTGAGAGTTATAAAGTTCTTGAAGCTCCATCATTTGCTGTTCATGGAGATAGAAATATCAACCAGAGCTGTCACTAAAAATAAAAATAAAAACAGTGGAAAGTCAATGTATTGGTTATACCTTTCCCCTGGATTCGTTATCAAGTTCCATTCGCTCTATTTTTTCAGCCATTGCCTAGATTTAATCATAAAAAGAAAAGAAAAAAAACCACTAAAACACAAATTCATGGAAAATCATGTCTTCAGTCAAGCTATGTGCAAATTTATGTAAATTTACCTTCTTCTCCTCTTCTTCCTGAAGATATCTTTCTTTTGGTACGTAGATCCCATTTTTCTCTCTAGCAGCATATACCTCTGCTCAAGCATAACAAATTGTCAGTTATGGGCCACCCAACTGACAGTGATTAGAAAGAGGGGTAATAACGTAATTTCGGAACCTTGCTTAAGCCGTTCAATTTCAGAATACAGGTCCTTCATCATTGCAGATTTCATCAATTTCTGATTAATCTGAAAAATCAAAGAAAATGAGCAGTCATCGAAGGTTTAAAAAGGGAGAAGTTCGTCAATAATTAAACAAACTGATCTCAGCAGCACTAACCTCGGGCTTGTTCTTGATATTTTTTGCACGGTGGGCGTAGTCTAATGTGCTAAGTGTCTCTTCCATTGAATGAATGGATGGGGAGATTGTAGCAATTATGCATGTCTTTGTTTTCCCTCCCAATGAATCCCTCAACAATCTTGTTAATTTACTATCCCTGTGTTACGAACAAACTTTCTAGCATCAATATAGTTCATCTGGAGTAGTGTAAATACTAAAATAATCACATAAACACGTATTAGGTAACAACCATAGTAAATAAAATAATACCTATATGGTATATGTCCAGAACGTTCAACTAGTGTATTTATGACTCGGCCAAGTGTAAGCAAACTTTTGTTTATCTCACCAGCTTCCCTTGCTCTTCCCTGCAGCATTGAACTTCATAAGGACTCGATAAATGTTCATCTATAACATAAAATGGTCAAAACAATTACAGCTTGCTGACACTTGCGACTTCATACCTCTTTTGCACCGGACCTTGAAATATTCTCTGAACCAGCAAGATCAACTAGATTGAGCTTTCCGCATCTAATTATCTCTTCACCCTCTGGAGTACGCTCCTTGATGTGAATTGTGATAGAAAATATTGAATGAGAACGACTACTTTGTTTATTCATCAGGGTTTCAGCCGTACGCCTTTTAGCAGAACCTTTCTCCAATATTCTGTATATTTCATCAGCGGTGGAAACCATCTCCTCTTCCAAACCTCTAACAAGTACACCACCCTTTCCATCTTCCATAAGTGCTATCGGTTTCTTGGACTTGTCTTCGGGAAATTTTGAAACTTCTTCCGGAGCCAAAAGATCTGTTATCTCCTCATTGTACAGTTCTAAAAACGTAACTTTCATACTATACTCCGCACTTTGAGCTTCTAATATATCAAATATCTGTTTAACAGCCCTGGGAATAACACCTGCATCACTTGGGAATTCCCCATTCTGAACACACAAAGACAATTATTAAAATGCAGTAAGCTCCTAAAAAGCAAAACAAAACATAAGGGGTCCGGTTCGGTCCTTTACGAGCTAAAAGTTTACCTTTTTCCTCCCTCCTCCTTCCATCGTGTACGTTTTCCCAGTTCCTGTCTGCCCGTAGGCAAATATAGTGCAGTTATAACCCTCAAGAACTTCAAAAACAATAGGAGATACCGCTGAATGATACAAGTCCCTTTGTTGAGACTTTTCACCAAATACCTGTATATATTTTACCATATTAGCACATGAAACAACACCAAATTAAATTCAATAACATATACATTTTACAGTTCAACTATGACCCTAACAAGTTTAATATCACTACAGTTGATAAGGAATGTTTTCAATAAACAGTAAAGATGGCTACTTTATGATAAACTTAACCATTTTAATCGATATAATACAAGATAACACATACCTTATCAAACACAAATGATCTATCAATCTGCTTGTTAGCTACAGTCTGAACTGCACATACTTCCCTTTTGTTTTCTGAACATGTAATAACCAGTGGTGTATGCAGTTTCTCCTCATCACTATTCATTGGTCTACACATTCACATATAAATACACCATTTTTCATTAACAAATATCAAAATTTGATTCTTTAAAAGAAAATCTGGTTATACATATATATGTAATATACACACCTGCATCTGACAACAACTTGAACATTAACACCTTTTTCTTTATCATGTTTACCACTGATATTTCCTTCTGTATGTCTAAGATCTCTAACTGCTTTGTCCATTGACCTCGGCGTATGTAACGGTGAACTCGGAATCGCATTTCCACCTTTTCGTTCCATCACTTTACAGTTAGCTTCTCAAATCACTATCAACGAATTTCAAATCTGAAAAACTAAAAATCATTCATCAAATTAATTAACAAAAAATCAATCAGCTAAAACACATAGCATTTATAAATCAAATTGAATAACAATAAACCTAGATCACGAACTCATAATAAACAATACTTTGACTTGTACACAATCAAGTCAAAATCATGACTCACTTAGTCAACTCGATCAGCATTACAGATTTACAGAAAATGTAGATGAAGACACAAATGTAAATTTGTAAAATACACAAATTTCAGTTTTTTAATAAAAGAAAAATGAATGAATCTGAGGTAATGAAATAGTAAGTGGAGTAATAAATTGAGCTGAGAAATTAAATGAAAGAAAAAAACCTGAAATCGGTGGCTGTTAATTGATTTAAAATGTGGTGAAGTGAGAGTGCAGATTCAGTGTAGAGGAAATGATGAAATTAATATTAATTTTAATATTAATTTTAATTTTTTGGTTAGGTTAAAATTAAGAATGAATACAGATACAGATACAGATATAGAGAGAGAGAGAGAGAGAGACCGTGAGGATGAGATGAGATGAATATTTGTTAAAGAAAAAAAAGGGAATTGAAAAAACATTAAAATATATATATATATGGCCGTTACAGGGGCGTTTGAATTTTGCTCGTTAAACTTGACGGGGATTATTTTTATTTATTTATTTATTTAATTCGATGTTTGAAAAAAAAAAACATAACGTTAGCAGAAAAAACCAAAACTTTTGAAATTTTAGGTCGTAGTTGATTGTCACATACACTCTATTGAGCACCCAATTGAAATAAATCTAATGACAAGTATTATAGACGTGTCTAGTATGAATTTGAATAATTACTTACAGTTTAAAAGATTATAAATCGCTAGCTAAGACAATATTGCAACATATAAAAACTAAAACCTAATATATAGGCTAAAATATAAATTAGGTGAGACTCATCACGTTTTTGTCTATTTTTCATGTTACAAAATTTTCGAACAACAATACCATTATAAAAATAGTAATGTCAGCATTATTATTATGATACGAAGGTAAATATTGCAAATTTTCATTTTTATATTTGATTAATTGTTATTGTCTATTTATAACTTTTGGTATCTTGCTAATTTACTTATATATAGTTATATATTTATTATTAATACATAAGCCTAAGATAAAATGATTGTGTTAGTTAAAAAAGGAAATCATAACTCAAGACCCACTATGAGTTGGTAAAAAACTTAACATTGTTAAAGAAACCCTAAAGCATTGTGTACATCAAGCTAAATTGAGTGAAAGATATACCAAAAATTAACTTTGTGAAGCTAGCATTCAATATTGAACCACCATTTAAGACTTGATATGATCCAACATTAAATCATTGGTAAGAAAAAACCATATATATGACTAAACAATGAAACGTACACCTTCATTTAAATGCCTACAAATGGATAGTGAAATGATTTATTCATAATCTAATACATCTAACTTTGTTAAGAGAAACACGTAACAAAGATGGAAGATGTGACCCTCTAGCTCATTGAAGGTGATCGAAAATTTGAAATAGTACTAGAGAAAGCAAACCAAAAAGGTTTAGTTTTTAACATTTACATAATGATTTATTTTCAGAAGTTTATGACATAATAGAATCCTATATTATTTTATCATAAGTATTAATTTATAAATAAATGATAATTAAAATACTAGTTACTATGATAAAAATTATTTTTTTATCTTTTCTTTGAAATGACTTTTGTAATTTGTAAACCACAAAATATAATATCGAATTAATTAAATAAAATGATGTGAGACCAGGCAACCATCACGGGGTCCTCTCACATTATGTTTAACTGTAGACGCGATCATATTTAAGAAAGTTAGTGTACGAAATCATCCATGTAGTAAGTATATTATTTATATTAAAAATAAAACTTTTTAAAGAAATAAAATAAAGTAAAAAAATCTGTACAAACAATATGAATTTAAAATAAAGAATGGTCATTAAGAATGTGCAAGTTGTGCCATTACACATGACCTTTGAATTTTACAGGCTCAAAATTTCATATATAGAGCGTATTTATATATGTTGTAAATTTGTTTGCATAAACATATACACATATTTTGGGCTTTAAATAAAATATTATTAAAAACTGGACCTAAGTATATATGTAATGGGTGGTGATATATACATCATTATTTTTTATAGATCCACCAAACTTGTACATTAAAAACTTGTATTCTACACATCAGTGTTGCATAACTTTAATGGATCTATCAAAAATAATGATGGATATATCACTACCAATATGTAATAGATCGGACCGTATTTAAAAGAAAAAAATAATATACTTATAAAACCTTTGTAGCTCATAAAGACGACCCAACGTAAATAGAATCTCGTGAAAACAACTCATGAATAAAAAACAAGAAATACGAGACTACCAAATGTTCCAATTAGACATTGTGCTATACTGTTCTCTCAATTTTTAACCCGCTTGTGATATGTGTGATTGTCAACTTAATTACATATTTTAAGAATAAATAAGGCACCAATAATAAAAAAGGATATTGATAACTAAATATGGATGATACTAACCAAATGATAACCAGAAATTTGAGAGTGATAATGATAATGTAAATGTTGATCACTAAAACTTGCATGATAATAATAATCAAAATATAACTAATGGTAACGAATACTTAGACTCTAATAGAACCCTAAGTTACTAGTTAACCATGTGAGAATAAAATTATTTATTTAAAGGTTAAATTCTAAACTAGAATTTAATAATTAAACTTTTTTAAAATGTATTTTTTTTTCTTTGTAGACAATAAATTTGAAATGAAATACGTATTATTTATTTTTGTAAGGGTTTATTTTGAGATTTTCAACAGGACCTCTAAAAATTAAGGACGACTCTATTGGAAGTCACAAAACATCGAGTCCTACACTATTACTTTCTTGTTTGAATATTTTAAAAGATTTAACATCGAGAAACTTCGTAACTAAGATGATATTTACCTCCTGTAGATAGTTTTAGACAAGTTTTTTTATTAAAAGTATATACCCGTATAATATGTTCATCATTACTGTTATATTGTTACTAGTTAAAGTGAATGCTAGAAATATTAGTTGGATAATTTATTTTGTTTTGTCAAACCAAATATGTTCTTCTCATTTTTTGATAGAAGATTGATAACTGATAATGCAGATTAATTCACAATTAGCTGTCTATCTATAATGTGGGACATACTAACTCACTTAACAATTACTGCTATGAGGTGTCAGCTCTTGAACCCTTAACCTCCTATTTTTGATGACAAAATGTTTTCATTCATTACCAGTTAAATTACATATCATTAGCTGTTCTTCTCGTGATACTTAGAAAAATGGAATTAAAAATTATAAAAGGTAAAACCGTTGTAATTACTAGTAATCTTGTAAAGTATTACTTTATGTATACGCAATACGTAGTGCGTCGAGTTCACTTCTATACCAACAAAGTGTTAGATTTACATTTGGAATCCACGTGATCTGGCTCATGCATAGATTGCTTGTACTCTCTATAAATGCAAGAATCAAGCACAAGTTTATTTTTTAAAATATTTACAAATTATTACTAAACGTATAACAGTAAGTGTAACACATGTGCATAACAAGGATATAATTTCAAAGGTTATGCATGTTAACACGCATATATGTAACCTTTCTGTTTTGTTTTTTTTATATATATTTTTCCATTTTGTTATATTTATGGTTTGTCGTTTCTGAATTTCAACGTGCTAAGTATAAAGTGACTGAAACTCACGAATTAAGTTGAACTTCACTTTATAGTGAATGATATCAACAACTACAGTATGTGTAAACAAAAACGATCATCGATTTATAACCATTGGCCGGCCCTTTATTTTATAGCCGGCTGGCCGGCCCTTACTATTTCTTGAATCGTAGATACTGTTATCCGATTAAAGTTGGCAACCAATGACTTATTTTGATCATTTGCAAACCTAGATAACCAAATCAAAGACAGGTTAATATAAGTCAGATTGTCTCATTTAAAGTTATTTTAATTGAGCATTAATAATAATAAAAAAATTCTATTGTGGTTTATTTTATGTTCCCACGAACCCCACCCCACATGCATGTTCAGGTTTTATTATGGTAGTGAGTCGCTGGGACTACCAACAAATCCAGCTTTCTTCATGTTTAATCTTCAATTCCACCCACAAGTTAAAATTCGTAACAACCTTTCGTCAGTCTTTCGTAAACGAATATATTTTTTATAAGTTTCCCATAAAAAAAAAGTACCCATTTCTTTTTGTCTGACTCCTCCATATAAAATAGAGTTTTTTTTTTTTTCTGTTTTTTACTTATTATATATCTAATTTTCTTTCGTATTATACCTTCTGTTGGTGATTTAATAGGTTTATTCTTTTCTCTAGAGAATAATATACTTAAGTCCTTCTATTTTATAGTTTTATATCTAATTGATGTTACTAATATTGAGGTGTACTCTGTAATATTTTATATTTTGGAAGTCAAGATGGTTCTTTTTAACTATAAGGCTTTTTCCTCAACTAAAATGGCAATAATATAGAACGCCTTTTCGGCCCTACTGGCAAAAGACAATACATTTAGTAACCCTTTCAGGGTTCCAGCCCATAAAACACTGGCCCAATGTACGAACCAAATAATAATTAATTCAATATTTTTCTTCCAAACTTGGATCATACCCAACAAAAGCTTTTTGACTCACATAATTTCATTCATCCTCATAGTATAGTATATAAATATATAAGACTGAAGACCCACATAGCGAAAGATTATACAATCTCAGTAAGGTGATAAAATTAAAATGGATGTCAAAAATTGAGACTTCCCTCTATTGAAGACTGTGTGACCAGGCTACTACAAGTGAGGAGACTGGTTTTAGCTGAGTTGTTTTAGTAAAGAGCAGTCTTGTAGGTGGTTCACTCGATAAGATCACTTAGACTCCTGCATAATGGATGAAGTAACTTTTGTAAGACACCTTGCACAGAAGTGTTAATAATCGAAAATTGTAACTATTGTATTCACATTTGGGTTCCAAAGAGTATCAATGTAGAAATACAAAAAGAATCCCCACACTGAATAATTATGCAAGTAATACACTACTCCAAATTGTGTGATCTCTAAGGTTTATGACTTACATTTGATACATATCAAATGTTTATTTTGCATATTAATCAAGAATGACCAACACATCTTATACCTCAAACTACAGAAAAATTAGAAAAAGAAAATTATTCACAAACATCGTATGAGCTTATTCATAAGAACATCATGAGATTACTAAAAACCCAAACCATATGTTATATTCTTCTCATTGGTTTTTTATACTCAATTTAAATAAAACAAAGTGCAGATACCACTTACAGAGTTGTTTTTGATATGAGCTTCCCGGCTTTCTTGAACTGTGAAGGTTTCAACAAGCGTTTGAAAGGTAATGATACGGATCGACGTGAACTCTTTTGCCTTCTTCGGACTCTATCTGCATAAATGAACAGACAACATGATAACTTATCCAATAGGAACACCAAGTCTCATTTTAAATTAATTAAAGGTAACAGCATTATAACTTTATCCCAGGTAAGGCTTTGTTAAAAAGAATCAGTACCTGATGAAGACTCAAGTGCACCCACATGATTCATTTGAGTTTCATCTTTGACCTCTAGTTGGACTTCCATTGACACGTCTTCCAATGGCTCATGATCAACTGAATTAGCACTGTTGTCTTGCAACTCATCACGAGATCCGAAAGTGGCTAAAGTACTTGAAGGTTCAACTGAAACATCTTCCACTATTACACTTCTGTGTTCTTCTGGAACGTCTTCGTTCAAAGAAACACCAGACAAGGGCAAAGATGAGCCAACAGGTGTAACCGCAACCTCAACTGTTCCTCGCACGTGTTCTCCTTTTAGAACCTCTTCACACAATGATGCATCAGATTAGAAACAAATTGAACAAAGAATAACCTATGATACTAATACACGGTGTTAACCAAAAAGATACCACCTATATTTAATAGGTAAGCCAACTCTACTAGATAACAGTCTACTTTCAAGTGGTAAACCATCTCTCCTACTGATGATCACTCATTCAAATCTTACTAATAATGGTAATAAGCATAATTCACCTAAAAACCTCAAAAAGTTATAAAGATTTTCCTAACAAGAATCCATAACTTACTGAAGTACAGATCCTAGTCCTTATCTAATCAATAACACATAAATTACAGAAGAACAATGACGCTTATCCATAAACTACTAAAGCATTAATTTGCTCAATACCTGCTTCATTGAATGGAATCGTTAGTGGAGATGGGGGAGCCCCAGAAAAAGAGTTGTTAGCTTCTTCAAACTGGAGAGTAGAATATAGATTATCATCAAACGAATTTGTAACTCCTGCAGTTGGAATAGCACTAAATGTATTTGCACTTCCATTTTCATCACTGACTTTTTTTTCATATATAGCCTCGTGAATTTCTGCTTGCAGATTTTTCTGTTCAGCTTCAGGAGAAAAAAAGCATGTGTTCGAGTCACTTGCTATCTTGGTCTCTTCTTCTACATCCATACTACAAGGCTCACCTACTTCAATATTGTCTAACACTTGAGGATTTTCACTTGCTAACGGCATTTCACAATTACCAAAACTTGATAGATGACCTTTCTCCAGAGTCTCCATCACCGAAGTCTGATCATTCTTAGGTTGATCATGTAATATAGGATCTAAGTTTGTCTCAGATACCATGTCCTTGATATGCAATCCATGTGATGGCAATTCATCCATGATTGAAACAAAGTCAATGGCTTTCACAGTTTTCTTATCTTTATTCGCATCTGCAAATGACTTTGCCATGTCATCTAATAGCATATCGCCTTCACCACTGGATACAGGGTCCCACTTAAGCCAGTTCACAAAAGCATCAGACTGTTCGGCTGATGAGATTAACTCCACCCTGATGGCCTCTTTAACGAATTTCTTCTTCCGTAATGAACTTTCTAACAGAGCTCTGTAGATCAATTCTCAGTATCCGTATCTCAGAAAAGAAGGAACTTAGCTATATTAACACATGCTGAACTGAAAAAACATCTGTAAATAGTATTACCTACATGTTTTGGAAACAGATGCTTTTGCACGTTCCGCAGATAAACCAAGTAAACATGCCAGATTTGCAACATCATACGGTCCTCTAAGTTCAGTTACGGAAGGGGCAGCACTTGAAAAGATGATATTTTTTCCTCGTGTCCAATCTACCAACAGCTGCAAATAGCATTAGTCTTATCAGACAACTACTTGTACATGTGTGTGTATGTATGTATAGACATGCTTCCAAAAATTATAATAGTTGTGATCAAGAAAACTAGGAAAGTTCACAACTGCCTTAACGTTATGTTAAGACACTATGAATTTCTTATACAATGCCAAGATCACGAAGATAAACATATAAAAACCGAAGTTTTCAGTTTCGTAAGACATTGTTAACCAAAGTACCAAACTACTTGATACATAAGGTTTGGTGTTGCAGAAACATATCCAATATAATTATACATAATAATATCATAATGCAAGATATTTACCTTAGCATTGGATATGATCTGCCTTCTCAACTGAGCATCCATGATAAGACCTGAATATGTAATTTCAAAATATACTCCTCTCTGCAAATCAACAATAATAACACCATATGTCACAATTATAAGCATCACTCCACCAGTGCAATTTTCCTCTAAAATTTGCTAAAACTCAGCTACATGCAAGCACTTATATAGGGCGATAAGCTACAAGCACTTGAATCATAGCACCCCCAAACAAGAAATAATGAGATGAATAAAACAATAACCTCAATAGCAGCTTTAATCAGTGGTTGCTTCAATCGAAACCGAGTCTCCGAAAAATCTATTGCGATTATATCAACCTATATGTACAAACACATTCACTATCATTAAGCACATTAATTAACATTGATGATAAAGTAATCACAGCAAGGGCTTGAAACAAAGTAGATTCAAAACCTCATAATTTTTACAAGCTTGATCAAACGACTCCTGCTTCAAAGGCCTAACAGCAACAATATCATAAGTTTTAAGCACCGGATTACCGGAATTAAGCGCCGAACCTTGCGCCGGTGAATCAACAACAACCGTAAGCCGAGTGTACTGACGGAACGGCGTGGATAGCGGAACGTTAAGTAAATTGCGGTGAAGGTTAACCGAAGACGAAATTGACGGTGACATTTTGAGAATTGAAGAAAGAGGAAATAATGAGATTGAACAACGGTCGTGTTCTGACATAACTCCGGTGATTGTGCGGTTATATGCAACACCGGTGTAACCTAATTCAATTGCTTTAATTGTGAGTTTTAATCGTGCTGTTTTATCAGTTGTGGTAGAATTTTTTTTGCTTGATTCGGTGTATGGGATGTTGAGATCGAAAAACGCCATTTTTGATTGCTGAAAGGAAATTAGGGTTTTTCGTACACAGTAGTTAGGGTTTTAGTTCAAGAAGACCCGACCCGTTTAGAAATAAAACCCCCATTTGTAGACTGTTTTAGGGGTTGTACAGTTTTAGTCCCTCTGGTTTTGGTATTTTATAATAGTGGGATAAACACGTTCTAATTAAAATTTCCAATCACCATCATATATGGACTGATTTAAATACTCAATGGATAGTTATAGATAAAGTATCGATGTTAAAATAGTGTTAATTCAATAGAATAGACAAAGTGAGTAACTAATATTGCTTATAGGCTGTTTTTCTACTTTTGAGTCACGTTACATGTTAACTTTTAAATTTGTGATTTTAAAATTTAAAGAACACTTCGTATTATACAGAGGATTTGAAAATTTATTGTCATGTTACTTTATAGGAAAATATGTCATACTCAAATATAATAAATAAATGAGTATAAACTAAAGGATATTCATAAATAATAAGAAACAATTAAAATCTAAGTAAACTTATTTCAAGGAGACCAAATTAAGTGTTTGACACGGTTTCTTTACACCACCAAATTTGTACTAACATGACTAATAGACCTATTTTAATGGTACAACAATCATAACAGTTCGTACTAACGTGACTAACAATATCAAAAAATTTATCAAAAATACTTGTAACTCCATTACGAATATACTTGGTGTCAAGAACTGAAATTTTCCATGTTTATAAAAAATAGAGAATATAATAAATTTACTACAGATAATACAACTTACTATTGGTTAAAGATCACAACTCTCATTAGTCAAAATCAAACGGATAGTCAACGGTTAATAAACGGCCAAAGCTATTTGGACCAAAAATATTACTATTTGGACCAAACCAACAAAAGCAAAACAAATGTGAGAAGGTAACGTAACGTTTTTATCAATTGTTATTAACGATTTTGAAGTGAGTATATATTATTATTACTCATTGACTACTAGCACAATACCATGGATAAATATATTATTTTAATTTTAAATATAAAACAAATATTCAGATAAAATATATAGATACTTATTGCTTAAAGTTATAATTGTTTAACTATATATAGTTTATTTACTCGCGTTCACGCGAATTACACATATAATTTTTAGTAATTAAGTCATTCATGTGAAGACACCTAATTTTTCATACCAAAAACATGAAAGAAAAAAAAAATTATCGAAAGTATATATCATGTGACATGTCTAATTGATGAAAAAAAAAATGTTGATTTTTATGGTGTAATTTTTATAATTTTTCGACTACCGTTTATGAGATATTTAATTTTAAATAACGTGAAAGGAAACTGTGTAGGTGATATAAAATTTAAAAATTTTAGATGTACAATGTTTGCATTGGTGTAAGGATAATTTAGATATTTTTGATATTTTTTTAAATAAAAATTGGTAATCTTAATTAAAATAATAACTATTTAATTTAATAGCTAAGTCAAATTATCATTAAAAAGTAAGTTATGTGGTCGGCAGTTGTTCCAAATAGTAACACTTTGGTCCAAATAGTAACACTCTTAATAAACAACCATTCGATAATTCCATCCCATCACAAAACAAGACAGTAATTACAACAACATAAACAAAAACCCGAAAACGAATCCTAATAACCCGATCCAGTTCAAAACACCCCAAACCCTAACCCATTTTTTTCTTGACAACAAGACTTTCTCACAAACCCTAAACCCTAACCACTTAAACCATAAAGGTGTACGGCCTTGATTGCAAGTGTCTCTTCGTAAATCAAATCGCTTATACGTTTAACTCCACCTCTTCTCGCCAACCTTCTGATTGCAGGTTTTGTGATACCTTGAATGTTGTCTCTTAACACTTTACAATGTTGTTTTGTTCCTCCCTTCCCTAATCCTTTTCCTCCCTTTCCACGTCCAGACATTTTTGCTAGATGTTAATATGCAAAATAAAATTTAATCAAAACTTAAAAAACCCAAAGATTTCGCAAAAGAATTAACAAAGTTTGCGAAACAACAAACATATGGTAAAAGTCGTATATATATACAATGAAAACTTGTTTTTATATGCGTACTTAATTTAGCCTAAAATACAATAAATCCAAAAAGAAAAAATAGTATTTTGCAAGAACTTTTAAAATTTTACGAAATGGCAAAATTGCGCAAACTCGTACTAAGGTAACTTAAGTCGGTATCAAATATCGAATAAATGAGAGGATTAATTATAAAAATTTAAAAATATAAAAGTATTGCTGACCTGAAAATTGTGAGATAAATGAAATGGAAGTGCGAGTGATGGTTGAATGAGATTTGGGGATTTGAATATATAGGGGACAAAGTGGGAGTTAAGGTGGATCTGTGGAAGTGTGGAAGTGTGGAAGTGTTTACTGGTCGCTGATGAGAATGGACGGTTTAGATTTGGGTGGAGTCAAGCAGATTGGTGACATGGTATACTTGTTTTTGTGGGGAAAATGGGCGTTGTTTTGAAATATCATTTTTCCATTTCAATTTTAGGACATTGGTTTGGGTAAGCTGGGTTGTGCTGGGCGTGCTAGGCCGTAAGTTCATTAGCAAAATCATGATGTTTTAGTTGAAAATCATGAATGATAGAGAAAATAATAGAATGGAGTAGTTATATATTAATTCTATATTAAACTTTTGAAGGTAATCTTGCAACGCAACTTACGGTAAGTGTTGCAAGATATTGAACCATATTTAATTATTATTATTTTCATTCTTATCTTATTAACACCCTGACGAATTATAGATGAACTAAATGTACTATGGTATTAACAGTCTCATGTGTAACGTGTTATACTGACATAATTATTCAAACTCATGTTTTGCCACGATAAAATAACCGTCTAACAAAAATATAACCTTTTGCGAAAAAGCTTATACTATAGTGGGAGGGATAGATTATCATGCCAAAATATGTTTTTGAATAATTTTCTTTAAACCGGTCTCTATAGTCATGTTATATAACCGTCTTGCTTGAACCTTTGAAAACACTCCATAGGCAACACTCCATCTTTTAAAAGAAGTGTCATGGGAGAGACAGAGGAAGTGTAGAGTCAATTTTAATTTTTTATTGTTACCTTTTTATATATATATAACCAAAATAAACGAATTATTAGAATGTGACAAAAAAAGTTCAGGGTTTCATGTCATCATAAGTAGTGTTCATTCTTTCTAAAAAATTGTTGACGTGATGCCAAAACTGACATTTCAGCTATTCGACCTTTAATCTCATTAATCATTGTAGGGAGTGTCTTACGGCTATAACTTTTTTTCCATGTAGCTTGTGTTGCCTGTTATACATAAATACACCCAAAAGTAACATTATACGATGCAATTGCACTTGAAGGATAAACTATGTTGAAAATCTAGTTGGGGCTTAAAACATACGCAGCAGGTTGGAGTAGACAAATGTACACGAAGAAAAAAAAAAAACTGCAGAAAGAACATAGAACTGAGAATAATTTCTTAAATTGTTCAGGTTCTGGTTCCAACGAATATTAGCTTTGCCAAAATCCCAAAACATACTAAAAGAAGTGAAAAAAGATCATACTAACTTCTACCAAAACTATCACTAAAGATGTGTCCATGATCCGACCTACTTGTACCGCTTTCAACAAGAATAAAGGGCTTGCAAGAAGGCTGGACCACAAGCAATAAAATGTCAGTCAACAAATTCATGTGTCTTTTCTTAACATAGGGACTGTTATCCAAATTATCATATCACTCTGTTTTCCGCTTTGAAGGCCTTGGGCTAATTTGACTTCCTTGAGTCAACCGACCCACAAATTTAAGAATCTCATCAATCAATATGACAGGTAAAGCAACAGCCAGGACCAACAGCCACTCGTTGAAGCTTAAAGGAACAATCCCAAATACTTGTGCAAGGAACGGAACGTACAGGATCAAGAAATGAAGCCCAAACGAGACTGACATTGCTAGAAGCAACCATGGGTTGACCCATGGTGGCATGGTCAATAGGCTTTCATCTTCAGATAACGCATTGAGAGAATTAAACATCTCGATTGCGACCAATACAGATAAGGAGAGTGTCATTGCTTTCACTTTCCCACCTTGGAAATAGTCGCATGGGTTAGAGTCAAAATTGAAGTGACGGTCTCCAGCTACAAAAGGTGAGACGGTGAAATTTTCCCATGATTTACATTGACCCCAGTTTGAAAGCTGGGAGTAAGTGACAAGGGTGTGACCATCTTGACCCAGGTCAATACCCAAAAATGAGTCATGGGTGTACCATATGATGAAAACACCCACAGTCGCCACCCCAACATAGAGTCCAATTACCTGCACAGCAGAATAAGTTTAAACTGGTCAAAACAAGAAAAAAATATATGCCAATCTAGAATTCTGAAATGATTACATATAAGTTGCAGAAAAATGGGCAGGGTGGAGTAGATAGGTAAGTAGGTAGTGGGTCAAAACAGATACTTTTGCACAAGTCTGGTTGGCCTGACCCAAGATACTTTCCGAATGTTTTATAAGGAACTACTCTGTCAAATATGATCACAGTATTATTAATCTTTCAATAGTATTCTCTTTAAAATGAATTATTCAATTCTTACACATTTATAATATATACTTTGGGGTGACTTTAACCCACTTGACCCCATTTCCTATTTAAGTTATTATCTCAATTTCGAATGCTTGGCCCGTTCAAGATGAAACTGACACATTCATTAATTAATGGAATAAAATTCAGTTGTCACCCTGATATGATAACAAAAATTACATTAGTTCGATAAAAGCTAATATATTAATTTCTATACACTTTTTGTGTAATTTTTCTGCCGTATGTCCCATTTCATTTTTAGCTAATTTTTTTCCACGTAGACCCGTAAGAGATATGACATAACCAAAGTTGACAATCGAAATTGCCACCTCTAGATGGAGGTGATATGTAGTAAGGAAGTGAGGAAATAATACCAGATAGCGAAATAAAATCCAGGCACTGATTAATGAATCGTCACTCCTGCGAGGAGCCTTTTTCATGATGTATTTGTCAGGTGGATTAAAACCCAAGGCTGTCGCAGGGGGTCCATCAGTGACAAGATTGACCCACAGAAGCTGAACGGGAATCAAACCTTCTGGAATGCCGATAGCAGCAGTCAAAAATATGGAAGCAACCTCACCGATATTCGAGGAAATCATATAGCTGGCAAGTGAAAAAAACAATTAGTTTAAGAAAATAAGAGTAACGGAGTAAATCTGGAAATATTTATAATTATCCCAATAAGAAATCATTATAATCAACTAATCTTGATGTCTCACGTCTTTGACCTAAATCCCTCCCAAAAACATTATCTTAAAGCTTTTACAAAGATGGAAGAGAAATTTACCGGATAAAGGCCTTCATATTGTTGTAAATAGACCTGCCTTCTCCAACAGCAGCCACAATTGTGCTAAAATTGTCATCTGCTAATACCATATCAGAAGCTTCCTTTGCAACCTGCACAAATTAATTAAGAAAGTTTATCTCTAAATAAATTAATATGTAGTAGCATTAAACAAAGACAAGTGAAACACATTAAATGTGTAAAAAATACACAAGGGTTAATAGTTTTGGTTTTAAAGAGACTGCAAAGCTATTTTGAGGGCATGCTATCAATATCAATAAGCATGCATGCAGGCATTTGGATTTAAAGTTCAGACAAAATGCAAAAAGGGAACAGTTAGGAAAGTAACATGCATGTGACCCCGCAGTGCCCCAGTCTATGGGTTGAAATAGCAATTGCTAAACACATATCTCAGGAGCAAGGAAAAATACCTCAGTTCCAGCAATACCCATTGCAATTCCGATATCAGCCAATTTCAATGCAGGTGCATCATTCACTCCATCCCCAGTCATGGCGACCACTTCACCTGCTTCTTTGAGCAGCCTCACTATCTCTTGCTTGTGACGTGGTTCAGCCCTAGAAAATAGAAGTCCTCCTTTGTATGACAAGTGGCCTTTTTGATCATGATGATCCATAAATTCCCTTCCTGTTAAGCTCCTTAAACTGATGTCCTCATGTTGTCCAAATACACCTATCTCACGACAAATTGCTTCTGCTGTGTTCTTGTTATCTCCTGTTATAACAATAACTTGAATTCCGGCTATTCTGCAGTCTTCAATTGCTTGAGGAACTTCTTTGCGAGGGGGATCCTTGAGAAAAAAAATCAACACAAGAACTCAGTTGGAATCTTTTGGATTGCTAGAAGCCTAGAATCACATATGCAATCTTTGGTAAGAATGGGAAAAAAATAGAATATAAAAGGTCGTCCAACCAAACAAACCCATCAAAAGTAATAAGTGAAAACCAAAATAGCATATAAGTGCTCACCCTGAGTCCAGCTAAGCCGGCAAAGATCAAATTACTTTCAATGTTAGAGTAATTAGCTGGATCAAGTAAGAGATCATGAGCAGGATGGTCTTCATCGCCATTGTATGTGGTAAACTCAGGAGGGTCCTCCTTGTATGCAAAACCCAGAACACGTAATGCAGAGGATGACAGCTCGTTAAGGCTATCTAAAATAGCTGATTTGGCTCTGCTATCAAGTTCCACAACAGAACCATCAAGCAACTGGATGTAGGAACTCCTTTCCAACAAATTTTCAACAGCACCCTGAAAAATTTTAACAGCTTCATCAAGTATCACAAAGGAACCCAATATGACCAAAATTATAATACAGCTAAAACATACGGAGCTCAAAGCTTGCTTCAACATAAAAACTCATACATAATTAAATACTAGTCAAATGAAGCAATGATTGCTTTTGTATCTTGATATACAATAATCTGCTAAACCTTCTTTTTTATATAATATAACAATGAACCGCTTCATGTAACATTATGTTATTTCATACAGCTTCTGTTTTAGCACATTTAACTAGAACTGGAAAAGAAGACACAATGCATTACCTTTACAAGCAATGAGTTTCTCCCAGATTTGGATGTAACGATGACCCCCATAGATTTCCTATCACGGTCAAACTCGAGGGTGGCGATTCTGCTTTCGACTTTACTCCACTGCTGAGAACAAACTGCTTATCACAATTCACAAAGGATCACAGTGGAACATGTTAGTACATATGCATTAACAGAGAAGATACTAATCACTAGTGACATACCCATAAGGTCATCGTCTCCTTTAGATGAACCAGAACCCATTCCAGCAGGAAGACCCATTTTCTCAACAAGAACCTATAAACAGAAACCGGAAACATAATAATTTCTTCAGTCCAAAAAATCGAACAAGCACCATTATACAGTGATATTTCAGTTACTGATGTGTGATTATTTATAAGATAAAAAGGTTATTAGTGGACATAAAAAAGCAGACTTCTTTAAGCTACTATACCTTTAATGCTGCTTCAGTGGGCATTCCAGTGGCAACGTAACCTTTCTCAGATCGTTCAATGCCTGCATCATTAGCCAATGCAGCTATCTTTGCAATTGTCTGAAGGTTAGCATCCATTCTCCCAGCTGGCCAGTCATTTATTTTCCCATCCAACGGGTTGTATGTGGTCCCTTCCACATTGAAGGATCGGACAAAACTTGGTCCCTGACCCATAGCAACGAGCTTAGCCACACCCATCTGGTTAGTGGTTAAGGTACCGGTTTTGTCAGAACAAATCACTGTTGTACACCCAAGAGTCTCGACACTAGGTAATTTCCTAACAAGAGCATTCTTTTGTGCCATCTTACGTGTGCCAAGGGCCAAGCAAGTGGTAATCACAGCTGGCAGACCTTCTGGAATAGCAGCAACTGCTAATGCTACTGCAATTTCAAAGTAATAAGTGCACTTCTCGAATGAGAACTTGAAGTTTCTTGGCCAACCATCAACATACTCCCATGACAAGAAGTACTTCACATTAATTAGCCAAACAAGAAGACAAATTAAACCAATTAGCATAGTCAAAACTTCTCCAAACTCATTCAATTTCTTCTTCAAAGGGGTATCTTCTTCATGCTGAGATGCCTCTTGAATCTGAGAATGCACCTTTCCAATCTCAGTGTTCATCCCTGTATCTGTAACCATACAGAAACAGTTCCCGTTCACAACAGTCGTCCCAGCAAACACCATACATTTTTTCCCTTGGATATCCGTCTCCTCAGGGACAGGTTTAGTAGTTTTACTAACAGCTTCACTTTCTCCAGTTAAAGAACCTTGCTCAACCCTAAGGGTTGAACTTACTAAAGTTATGACCCTCATATCAGCAGGGATTTTATCTCCAACCCGAAGCTCAACAATATCACCAGGAACAAGTTCCTTCGCCGGAAGGCTATTAATTTTCCTGCCATTACGTATCACAGTGGCTTGTTCTGATTGAATCTCTTTAAGCGCTTCTAAAGCCTTCTCCGCGTTACTTTCTTGCCAAACACCAACAATAGCGTTAACAATCAATATAAGAAAAATCACCAAAGGCTCAACAAACGCTGTGATTTCCATCTCCCCACCTTCTTCACCATCATACCATGCCAAAACAAATGATATTACAGCTGCAGCAAGTAAAATCCTAACTAAAGTATCATTAAACTGATCCAAAACTAAACGTAAAATAGATTGTCCTTCATGTTTTTCCAGCTCATTCATCCCATACTTCTGCAACCGCTTCTCAACTTCACCATCGGTTAGACCAGACTTACTATCCACCTGGTAGTTTTGTTCGCATTCCTGAACATCCTTCGCCCACGCGGCATATTGGTTCGAATCAATAGATGATTTGCCAGTATTATCTTTCTTACCATAGTTCTCCCCTCCTTTTCCCATTAATCCTCACTAACAAAATCAATATCTATCTATAGATATATATATATATATATACCAATGAGTTAAGAAATTATCACATGAATCACCTGCAGATATAACAAAAATCATATATCAGTAAATAAATAAATTAAATCAAATTATATCTGTAAAACGAGACAAAATCAACTATCAGTCGTAACAATCGCAACTTAATACTTCAAAATCAAACTAACTAAACCCTATCCCTAACGATCTACAACAATAACATCAAAATAAAAATAAATATCAAACAGATGAAAACAGATCTGACCTAATCATACAGACGAAGCATCAAAAGCAACAATACCAATCAATTACGTAACCAAACACGAATATTATGATATGATAACCGCTAACAAATAGAATTACCTGTAAGTGATAAATATATAATGCAATTGATGCTCTTTTTTCTCAATCCGTGAGTTCAATTTCACTCTAAAGAGAAAAAGAGCACTCGAATTCGAAGAAATTGAGTGAGAATGAGGAAAGAGATCTTATGCACAATAAAGCCCCTTTCGATAAGCAATTGTTATAGTTGGAGCTCGCTTATAATTTATTTTTTTAGATTATAAGTGAGGGCTTTGTGGTTACCTTGAACCTTCGTTAACTTTAATTTAATAGATTTTTAATTGATTCAGATTTAATACTTATTATTTTTTATAAATAAAAAGAAAGCGATATCTATTTGACTCTTATTTGGTTAATTTTTTGTAGTGGTCTATATTGAGTTTCCATTAACCCTACGCCACGTAGATGGCCTTTGCGTTGTTTTTGGTGACGTGGATAGTTGTGATTGCTCGTGAATTCGTAGTGGTGGACCCGGGGTTAAATCATTGACATTGCCTCTCTCCCTTTTTATGTGAAAAAGTAGTCTGTGAGTTTCAATTGGGCTACTAAGATTTTAAAAATTATGTTTTGGTCCCTTCTTCTTTTCTTTTAGTTAGGTATTTCCTTTAAAATAATTTCTTCCAAAGATATATATAGATATTTTTTCAAAAGTTAGGTAAAAAAAACTTAAAAGTTAGATAAAAAAAACTAAGGACAAAATGATAATAGGTCAATAAAACAACTTCTATTAATTTAAAATATATTTAATGAGCATTTAAAGTATGATCATAGTTTGAAAAATATCAAATTTACTTGTTTTTGTGTGACTTGAACGTAATGATATGTTAAATAATTTACTACTTAATCAATATGCATGTGAATATTATAAAAATGTTGCTTAGATTTGTAAACTTAGGATTGAAACAAATCGAAAGGATTTTTGCAAGGTTACATATCACATTTGATATTGTAACTGGCATGTGACTTTATATTTAAATAAATAAATAGAGTAATTTATACTACAAAGACAATCTTAAATCTTTAAAGCAAACGTCTTTATTAATAACATAACCCTTAACTGTATAGTTACTAATTGTCTATCGTCATTTAAATATGTAACTATTTCGCGATGATGATATCGCTAAAGTTAGCATCTATTATTAAGAGTTGAAAATTCACACACAAAAACATATAATTTAAATTTATAAAAAAAGTATGTTGTTCATCTACAATCTTATTTTTAACAATTCTCATGACAACTCAAAAACGTATTATAAAAACTAACTTTCGAATAATTTAACAAGACATCTTTAACTTCATATATGTGAATATGGTGTGGCTAAAGTGTCTAACTTGATACTAAAGTGGCTAAACTATAAGTTTAAGATTCTTTAGAGGTTATAATAGTCTTTTCTGATTCTTAGATATATAGATATATATATATATATATAGGTTTTGAATATTTTTACTTTTTGGAATAAAATAAGTGCACAAAAGAAAGAAATGGAAACTTCCATGCAACTAGGGGGAACCCATTGCAATATTTTCGCTTTCAAATGGCGTAACAACCACCAATGGTGACACCACCAGATCCGCAGCATATTCTTGGCTTTTTCACATTATAAAATTGATAATATAGTGCTTATAATAATAATAATAATTCATATTCATATAAACCAAGTTTCACATGTCACGGTCATATATGTTTAATTTAATAAATTGATAATATATATATATATAAATTTAGAGTAAGTTGATATTTATATCCCTTTTATATTTGGGAGTTATTTTATTTTTGATTAATTTTTTAAATTGAAAATAAAAGTTTGAAGTAATTAAAAGGTTAAAAGACTTTTTTATGGCCATTAATTGCATATCAAGACACCATATGCATATATTTTCTATTTGTGCACAAAGTAAATAGACATTCAAGTGTTTTGTACTCATTTTTGGATTTGAGTAGATCAAATGGATTAATTCCAGTTATATCAATTGATTATATATCTTAATTGATTGTGAAAATGCTGGCTTCATATACAAAATTAGACACTTATTCTTATAGTGTTAGACTTTTTGAGAAATTCATCATGTAGTCATCAATCCAAGTGTTAAGCACGATACGTATCTATACACACGCATTATGAAAACAAATATAAAATTGTAGAATAAAAATAGATAAACAATTGAAAATTATGATGAAATAAAAAGACTTGTAAAAGATTAAGGTCTTTATACATAATATAGTACACACATTTTTAACAAAAAAACACTCTCTCAACCTTTTTTGGAGTTGATCCATAAGTTGAACTGTTAGTTTAGTGGTGCGAAATTACTATCAATACGTATCTATGCACACATATCTTGACAATAAATATAAAATTCTGGAATAAAAACAAATAAACATTGGAGAATTATAAGAAAATAAAAAGCTCGCTAAAATATTAAATCATTTCGCGAGATAATATCAATGAGGTAAGAATTAGAGTTTAATAGTGTGAAACTAGTATTAATATGTGTTTATATATACATAATATTGTACAAACTTTATATATTATAGAAAAAAAAAATTCAGAAAAAACTCACCAAATGCGAGACCTTTTTACGAGTTGATCTGTGAGTTGAAATTTGAGTTTAGTGGTGTGAATTTACTATCAATACGTATCTATACACGCATATCTTGACAACAAATATAAAATTTTGGAATAAAAACAAAGAAACAATAGAGAATTCAAAGATAAGAAAAAAATCCGCCAAAAAATTAAACCTTTTTGCAAGATAATATCAATTAGGTAAGAATTAAAGTTTAGTGGTGTGAAATTAGCATCAAAATGTCTTTATGTATACTTGTTTTCAATTCCTTTTAGATTTATATAAAAAACTAGAAAATAAAAAATTTAGAAAAATTTCGCCAAAAACGTAACCTTTTTGCAAGTTGATTCATAAGTTGAAATGTTAGTTTAGTGGTGCGAAGTTACTATTAATATCTATAATCATATATCTTGGAAAACAAATATCAAATTTTTAAATAAAAAATAGAAACGGTAGAGAATTTCGAAAGAATTGAAAACAAGTCATTACTAAAGGAATTAATGTACCTTTACTGTTACATTCAGCATTGTCCATCTATCTATTTTTAGAGTAACATTATAATCATAGTATTACATTAAGAAGCAGAGCTAGAGAGAACTTTTTTAAAAAATTAGAAAAAAAAAAAAAACATACTTTGTATTATTTTACTTATGATAGAACTAATTAATAAATTTCACTTAGTACGTAGTATGTATATATTATTGTTCGATGAAATATTTATCAAAAAACATACACATCACAAAAATCTCTATTTTTCTTGTCCAGTAATTAGAAGTATCATCACCAAGATACTTTTCCTCTTTTTTGCTTACTTTCTTTTCCTGTTCTTGCATAAAGGTTGGTAACCAGCCCACACACCCCATCTCGAGAAAAATATATGTAAGATAATGTTGAGCATATGCTACAAACTGACCAATCAACCTGTTAAGGAGAGTCTTCGTCTGTTTTGAGAAACATGACCATTTTATTGCAAAATCATTTTCATTGGAACCAATTGAACTACGTATATAAGAGTTGACCTCAAAGTTACAATTAGTGTGAATTGAACAGTTTTCTTTGAAAATTTTCATGTCTTCACCACTTTTTGATTAACTTATTTTATTGCTAACTTCATTGGCATCTCATTGATTTGGATTTTGTAACATAAATTATGTTTGCACGGCCGTAGTACTCTATTTTTACTTGGATCTAGTAAAGCCAATTTACTCTTAACATGGGAAGAAGTTTCCCATGCATCTCAGGCCAAAGCACCAAACCATCCGACAAGGATTAATCTATGCAAGATGCTGGCTGGTTTCCATAAGCAACACCCAAGAAGTTGCCAACACAAGTTACATATGATTCCCCACCACCTAAATAATATTGTCTCAATTACCATGCCTTTTAATTTTTCTATATTCACAAATAATGAGTAAATAGGTAATTGTAATTTACAAATCACGCACGGTTATAGTTAATAAAAAGGAATATGGTTTGTTGTATATGATGATGAAAACTATTGTATTACGATATCATATTATATTTTTGAGAAAATGGTAGATATTGTTAGCGATATTTATTTTGGGTACAACATTTGTCTTTTAAAATCTACATCACTAGTCTTTTAATTTTTATACACTTTCAAATTTGATCTTTTGTATAAAATATTTTAGGGAAATTGTCCTTTTTTGTCCATATGATAGACGTGTTTCATGGTTTTTATCCTTTTTCGATTTTGCTCGCGATTTGTGTCCCTGCAGTTTTCAATTTTGCCGATAACGTCATTTTTACTAACTTTTGTCAAAAAGTCCGTTAAGTGACATCACGTGAGAAACACGTGAGGGGTATTTTTCGTCCAATCATGTTTCCCTCTCATTTAAACACACAGACAAACAGATTTACACTTTTTTTCTATCACTCTCTTCTCTCTCCCCGTTCGCACCTCGATCGCACACACTCTGTTCTCTCTCTAATTATTCGTTTTGAGTAGCAAAATGGTGGTATTCTGTGTCTGTGGCAAACCTGCAATAATCCGAACGTCATGGACCCCGCTTAATCCTGAAGACGTTTTCATTGCTGTGCTCAGAGAGTAAGTTAAATGTTGCCCTAAATTTTACCCTATATTTTTGTTGCGTGAAATTGAGCCCTAAATTGATCGAAAACCTAAATTGTTGGCTTTTCAGGCTGTGAAATGTGGGTTCATTGGGTGGTTTGATCCACAGGAAAAAAAGGGACAATTTCCCAATATTTTAGGTAGAGCAACATAGGGGTGTGCAAGACACAGTACGAATTGCGAGAATCGGCAAATCGTACGGAATCGAGCTGGCCCGGACCATATATTCATATGATGGTTTTGTTCCTTGTTCTTACTTTTAGCCCTTATGAGTTTGCAGTTCAGTTCGGTTCATTTTTAAAATCGAAAAAATAGTTGTAAACTGCATGAACCGTAAATAAGAGGGACTTAAGTTGCCTAAACAATTCTTAGTCTGATTACATACATTTCCTTATAATCTAAAGAGGTAATATTAACTAATTTTTACCATCTCTAATATCATAAAACTTTAGCAAACTTTAGCAGATGACTTTTTGCTTCGCATTTTTCTTTTTGGCCCTTGTCCCACCATTACTTCACATTGCAACCTCGTAACACCACATATTATCTATCATTTAATTTAAGCCTAGATTAACAATTGGACGCCTTCTTGTTAGTAGTGACATTTTCTTATAAAACCGTACACAATATTTTGAATATTGATTTTGGTTAATTAATATTTTAGATCTTTATATTTTGTTTCTACGATGTATTTTATCGAATAAAGTAATACAATATGTATACTTTTTTTTTTTTTCATAACCAAACCAAAAATACTACAATAAATGGATTTTTCGGTACATCATATAATCCAACGTGTAAAACTGGAATCAACTGTACCGAATCGCTTCTTTATGGTACGATTCTCGGTTATAATATTTACATCTTTTTGGTTTGCAGTTCGGTTAGATTCGGACCGATTCTAGCACTTCGCACAGGCCTAACGCAACATTTAAGATAGGTGATGCACATAGTGTTGTTACCAACACCAATCAATAATAGGTCCACAACATGTTGTTTACTAATTTATGTAAACATCAACATAAATGAAAGTTAATTAATAATAGCAAGTTGGATTACGACTTGAATCTTGATTCGACATTGTCTATGTGTGTTTGCTTGATCGATTTGGATTATGCAAGGAGAGTTTCAATATGGGTTGATTCTACATTGTATACTTGTTGTTTCATTAACTTGGATTCTGCCAATAAAACTGTGTCGAATTTGATCCTAATTAGGATTTGTGGTAATTTCTATGCGGTTTCGAATTTCTTTGTGAGAGTTGTTTATCACCTTTGATGTCTACATGATTTAGCATATGTATAAAGTCTATACATCAAAAGAATTAATGACATAATTGTGCTATTATATATTTTAAATTAAAGCATAACAAGTACGTTGTTGATAACACAATAAATACATGCTATTGATCAATAATCATTCAAAGAAAGTTGTAAATTTCACATTTTAACTCTTCAATTTTTAAAATGTACACAAATAGACCATGTTCTAAAATTAACTGCACGATTAGATCCGTGCAGTTAACAACTTAACATTACATTTTCCTTTTAAACTACATTAGTGGAATGATATATTTCACTAATTATAAACTTTCATACAATTTTTATAAAGGCCCATGTCTTAATTCTACATAATGCAGTTGTTCACTACCTAATAAGTAATAAGGAGAACTTACGTCCATTTAAAAAGAAAACTAGATAAATAAATGTAAATCTTAGCTAAGCCCATTAAGCGGGAGATGTTACAACTAACTAAAACATTGACACCCAGTCCGCATATATTGGGCTCAAACTAGATCCATACTTATGTAGAAGACATAAAATGGCCCACCCAGTTGTTACTTGTTAGTTAGTCATAAACTCATAATATAACCAGTTTTAAAACAAATTTATCGTACCTTGAATAAACTTATACAAAATTTAAAACAGAACATATGACTTCACAATATCAGTTTATTGCCAAAATACATGTTATAATTAGGAATTAAATATGATAGTATAATGTTATTTCCGAGGTTCAAGTGTTAACTCATTTTTTGATGACGCTTAATTATAGATAAAAAAGAATAACCATGGTAAATTGGTTGCATGTTTGAGAATTGAGACAATAATCTTCTATTGGGTCTTTAACATTTACTGCTAGATTTATTATTAGTTTTTCTTAAAAAAAAAAACAAAATTATTAGTTTGTTGATGGATATAGGTGGTCTGATTCTTTAGCTTGGTGATCCATATAAACAAACCAACTGCAATGTTTATTCATGGAATCAACTAGATTTGCCTTTTCAAACCTTCCAATATTTGTGGTAAGGGGTGGTTTTGATTATGTAACCAATTTTTATATTTATTTATCTATATATCATGTTTTTTTTAACAAATAAGAATATAATTCAACATATAAATACTCCAAAAATGTTATATACAAGTCATCTCATGATGTCTCATGTACCCCCATAATACCACATCATTACCACTTTATTCCCCACACACTCATCATGCATCCACCCTAAATAAACAAACTAAAATCACACTTTACATTTTACACTCCATCCTTTCTCTCTCATTTTTCTCCATTTTAATCTCATTAATCCCACCATCAACAAATTCAACCCAGCCATTCTCTCCCTCATGGGCTCAACTTGCATGTCAACATGCATAGCCAACGATGCCCGCGTGCCGGTTCGGGCAACATATGTTAACCTCTACAAATGGCCTGATTCTGACCGTGAATTTGTTCGGTCAGTTAGTAAAAATAGCCAAGGAGAGAGCCAAGGATACCCTCGTGTGGTCGATAGTATTTCATGCAGGCAACTTTATCTTAGAAGCTACACTTTCTCGAGAAAAGAAAGTTTGAATGAAAGAACTATGAATTGTATTGGACGAGTTAAAGAAAAAGCATCGGTTCGTGGGAAAGAAAGAAAGTCGACGACAAATAGTGGAAAGAGGAGGAGGAGAAGAAGGAAGAAGAAGTGCACGGTGATTATGAAGGCGAAAGAGGCTTCGTATAATGCATTGGCTTCAATCTTCCGTAGGTTGCTTTCGTGTACCACTAAGGTTGATGTTGTGGATTGAGTTTTTGATCAAGTGCATGAATATTTAGGCTTTGGATTTCTTGTTTTGTTTTTATTGAAAGTTTTGGTTGTGTTGTTACTTTATTTATGTTTATCGATGTTAATACCATAAAGTTATTAAACTTAATTGATACATCTCTTATTAATGTGTTAATTCTTACATGTCTGATAAAAAAGATATAATTGGTCATATACATAAGTGTAGCGGTATCGAGATAATATTTCGAAGATGAAATTATAGGTTGACGTACATATTGATAGATAAATGTACATGTTTGTGATAGTTGTACGTGGGTCCTTGCCTCCATAAACAAAAAGGAGTTATTTATATGAATTTTCACGAATCATTATTTAGATACATTGAGTAACAATACCACAAATATGTATATTTCTCTAGTTAAGATATAATTACGAAACCATTTATAAGACCCTAATCAATTATTAATTAAGTTAGTATCCATGTTTCTGTAAGTCTTCTTGTGTATCCTACTTAATTAATCAATTGAAGTTGAAAGCAATTATGTTTAACATTACTTAGCTTGAACCGGATGATCATATGAAATAATATGGTTTTAAATGATTTGATTATAATAATGATAGTATACAAGAACAAAAGGTCTTATATTATATAACAAATTCATTGCTATACATTGACTGTATTAGTGACGCCGAACAAAAACGATAATAAAACTTAAAACGATTATTAAGTTTGAAATTAAAAGAAAAAAGATATTATTAAACGTAAATAAATAATAACGATAACCCTAATTATATATATAAGAACTCTCATCGAAAGGTAGAACTCTTATTCTCTAATTAGATAATAACATAATTAAACTAGAAACAATTCCTAGACTTTTATTCAAATTAAAATTAATTATTTAAAATATTTAAAAACGATTAAAATAGTAAAATGTCGTTTTGAGGTCATAAACGATCTCGAATCGTTAAAATTGCTCATGGGTCCTGACGAAGCAAGGATTCTAAAGCGGTTTTTTAGTGACTGTGCGAATTTCGTCTAATTTTGAAACAGTAAAAATCAATTTGACACTTAGAAAATAATGATGATGATGTCACTCAATTTTCATTCTTACTGATTATAATATCATCATCCACATATTTTACTCATGGTTATTCATTCATTTTTTCCATTTGAATTTCTTCATTAATCGCGTACTCAATAATATATGTATATGATGAAAATTGTTCTTCACTCTTTTATGATTTTGTATGAGAGATTTAGTGGCCACTATGATGAGTAGAAGAAGCATAAGAAAGGAAAAAGAAAACAAAAGGTTATCTCCAAATGAAGAAAGGTGGCACAATACAAGTATACAATACACAAAGTCAATGTAATGGTCCTTACAATGCAAGAATGGTTGTCTTTTTCAACAAAATAATAGTTTCTAATACTTTATTTACAGTTATATTTTTGCCATGTTTAAACGATTTATATATGTGTATCGAATATCATCATATCAATTTTCATACGTAACCTAAATTTACTTGTTTGAAGTCAACCTAGCGTAGGTACATCGTACATTTACTCATTTAGGAACTCTAGATTTGATTAATTTATTTATTTTATTTTTGTTACGAGAAAACATATGTATCATTATTCTTTCACTTTCTTTATCATTTAAATTCAGAACTACATATAATGAATTCAAACAATGGCTGGTTGTATTGTATGTGACAATTTAAGGTTGTAATATGTACTAGGTTTTTAGTTAAAATAAGACATATCCATGGTTGTGTCCATCGGATAAATAATGATACTAAAAAAGTATAATGATGAGTTGAAGGCATGCAATTAATCATAACAAGGCCATGCCAATAAAATTATCTTTATGATTATTAAAGTCCTAATCGATGTTGTTGATCATCATCATTGTATTTATAACTTGTCTAAAAAATAAATTATAAATTATTAGTTATTATTAGAAATCAAATCAAATCCGCTTAATTTGTCGGCCAGCAAATTCCACACTCTTGAGGGACCATCACATAAGCCCAACAGTTAAGCCCATTAAATTAGCCCAATTGATATCAAAGTTCCCGGATTCTTGAAATTGGATCTATTCAAGTCCATTGATCATTTAGGTGTTTCCTCGGACCCAAATATCTTTCTCGAGGTTAATATTAATTTTGAATACATATGTGTTATATATTACAAGTTGATGATGTTCTTCCAGTTACTTGATCCCGGATTCGAAATGTCATTCCAAGTGTGTGTGTTTTTTGTTTTTGTTTTTAAATAACAAATAAGGCAAGGAAGGCTGATATTAACTTTGAGAAGAATATTTTGCACCTCACATGTATTAGCTATTTAGCCGTAACGTCTACACGAAATAGAAGGAAAAATGTTCGATATATATGATGTAGGAGGATGAATAAGAAAGTAATAACCGACGAAAACATGAAAAATACTGACAATTTCACCGAGAACTAAGTTTTCGACGACATAGTGTAGGTTTTCCACATGTGGTAAACTATATATAAAAAATATCTTTCATAATATTTCTAATTTAATAAATATTGTTTTACAGTCACGACATGAATTTGGAGGTGATGGGGACATGGCTAGCTAGAGTAATGTGGGTT
This sequence comes from Logfia minima, assembly GCA_963921325.1. NCBI lineage: Eukaryota > Viridiplantae > Streptophyta > Magnoliopsida > Asterales > Asteraceae > Logfia > Logfia minima. The sequence goes on along the minus strand of OY992776.1, from coordinate 14,517,043 downwards.
TTGGTTACATGACTTATCATGACAATCCTAATATATGCATATGCTCATAAGCTGAGTTTGATAGTATTTATTTATAGGTATACATATCATCATGCTTTATTGTGTATGTATAAGTTTAGCAGATATAACATGGTTAATGTGGTCATTCTATGCAAAGTACCCTTATCTTTCAAATCCTCAATAGCAACAAGACGTCGTAATAACTATAAAAAGTGATATTGATTAGAGACATGTCTGATTGTCGAGTATGTGAAGTGCTTAACCATATATTACACGTGATATTTGGTCGAAAAGATCGAGCGAAGATAATGAATTTTCCTATTTGCTTTGTTAGAGAAAGCATCGCTGTCATATGTATCTAACTTCGAAGCCTTCAAAGGTAATTCACAGGTTATCTACACATTAATTTACAAATGTTTACACGTTTTGTCCAATAAGACTTAAATTCACGAACTTCAATGTAATTGATATATTTCCTCGATATTATTGGGCTAAAGATTCTTCAGTTATCGATCCAAGGACTTTTAAACATAAGGGTGATCACCAAAATAGCCAAAATCGTAAGCTTATTATTATTACTAGCGTTTAATCTCATGCATAACAGTGGGTGAAGATTCCACATGTTGATATTAATTAAATGATTTATATAATTAATAAGTAAATGGATAAGTGGAGAGATAAAATAGTAATTTTCGATATCACTTTTTAAGAATTAAAAAAGAGAGTGTTAAATGCTTAATAAATTTTATAGATTATTATTATTATTTTATTATTATTATTATTAGTCTTTCTTTCTAAACATAAGTATCGGCCAAATTTCAGGATTTAGTTGAACCGGCCAAATCGTCTAGAATCAATATAGTTCACATAACATAAATAAAAAAAATGACAACCTTTAAGGGGTTATCATTAAAACGTTAGAACATACATAAATATTTGTCTCCGGACGATAATAAATAACACATGTATCCCTTGAATATTAGTTAAGATACAATTTTGACGCTTTAAAACAAAACATTAAATGAATTAATAATACATGTGTCCAACAATCTATAGTCACATAACGTTTGAAGTAGTACGTTCTACACTTTGTCATTTCACTATATTCCAGGTTTTGTATAAACATCTTAGCCAAATTTCACTATCCCCTCCTGTTAATATTGGCTTGTGATACACTTAATGAAGTGAATGTTCTTCACATATTTAGCTATATATGTTAAAAGGGACCTCGTCCAACATTTACGTTTCTTTACGACATGTTTCCTTCACTCATTTGCGTATTTGCTCTTGAATAGGATATAAAAATCTATCTGCATCAATCGTCGTTGGCTCCTTCAAGGTACGCGATTATTTAGAAGATAATCTATATATATATGAAAACGACAATGCAACCCAAATTGGTCACGGTGTTTTTGTTGGCACAACAAACGCATTGAATCCTTTCTTCATTCGTTATCATGTGACCTTTATAAGTATGACCCATTTTTTTGCGTTTTGATTATTGCAACGTTAAGAGTTTTCATTGAGAGCTTTAGACATGTATTAGGCATAAATTTAGACATGTACGTTCAACTTAACCACCTCCAAGTTGTTGGTGATTAGTAGTTAAAGTACAACATTTTAAGGCACAAAATAAGTTATTAAGGGATATCGTTAACACGTAGTTACTTTGAAGCCATAATTGTAAGCAAATTCATTAAGTCACTTTTTTGACACCATAAACAAGTGAAACTTGTGTACCTTGTTTTGCAACAAATCTAGAATTTATAATCACTTAGTTTGTTCTATAAACTCTATTAGTAAGATTGGATGAATTGAAAGATGGATAAGTCAATAAAATGTAAATAAGCAATGATGAAATATAAATTATCATGAATGTTAAAGGACCCACGATATGAATGGCATATTAATGCATGTACCAAATCACATGAAAGGCTAGAAAGGATCTTATGTTAATGGCTACTATGCAATTGGAACTTTTATATGTATTAACCTTTTGGTAATCCTTGGCTAGATAATTAAATTAAAGGCATTGAATACTTGTACTTAATACTGATTCAGTAGTACTCTGATATTCAATCACTTTGACACTTTTTAGTATGGATGGTCAAAACAAGTACATCACAATAAATTAAAGTTAGTTTTTGTTAGCAAAACAGAAATTGAAAATAAATGAATCCAGCCGTGTCAATTAGATATTCGTTTATCATGACTCTTTATAATTTTTTTTTTTACTAATTTTAATGTGAAAGATTCTAAATAACTATTTTATTCTTTTCATTTATTCTTTTTATTTGATAATTAAAATATTACGTTAATTTTTATGATAAAAACAATTATACATTAAATATGATCATAAATATTTAAGATTTAACACAATCAACATTTAATGTTATTTCTTTACAATTAATTCACATTGTTAGTATATATTTTTTTAAGGAATTAAAATTTTATACTATTTAATTTTTTTGTTGTAAATAAAAATATCATTAAAAAATCATTTTTTGTTACATTATGCGAGCACCCCACTAGTATATCTTATAACTTTTGTTATAGTACTAGAGCTACTTAATTAATGATTTAAATAGTAATCTTTACATGCTTTGAAAATACCATATATATGTTAGAAGTCCAACATTAAAATAACTTTAATGTTTACTTAATCATGATGTACTTCTACTGAAAGTTAAGCAATACCATGAAAAAACCTTCCTTGTAATTAAATGGAACAAAAATCTAACGACAGAATTCTAGGAAATACATAAAACTTTCTAAAAGTATAGTTAATGGTATTAATTTAATTTAATTTAATTTAATTTAATTTAATTATTATTATATGATATGATATATATACATATATATGAATGAAAACTTTCCAAAAAGATAGTTGTATTAATTTCATTTTATATTCTGAAATGATATGATTAATAAACGATGAAACGATATTCATATGAAACTAACTGAATATCGACCTTTAACAACTAACTAACCAAGCTAATTAATTGGTTGAGTTGACTTATAATTAGTATAATGTGACTTGCAAGTTACAATTAAAATAATCAGATTTAAGTATCTGTCAATAGATTATTATGGTTATTACATTTTATTATTTAATACTTATACTATTAAGAGTTGAAAGATTATTAAGAAAAATATAAAAATTAGTAAATAATAAAATAAAAGGATGAATAAAATTATTAAGAACAATATAAAATTATCTGTCTAGTACATATATAGTACTTTAGGCCAAAGCGCGCCCAATTATTTATTTTTATTTGAAGTATTTGTAGTTATTTTGTTAAAAATATATATATATATATATATATATATTTATAAATATACGCTGTAAATTACACATAAATATATACTCAGGAAACAGTTATTGTAAAACAATTATATTCAACTGTAAATCTTAATTACACATAACTATATACTCAGGAAATAGTTGAAAATTACAACTAAAGGTACTCTATAAGTGAAATTAAGTGTGAATTTCATCAAACAATACATAGTACAAACAAAGTAAATTACACACAATTTAATATACCTTTTCTTTTTCTATAAATAAAAATTGAAATGACCTTTTGTCTTTGTAATTAAATTTTTTCACTCTGGTACCTTAAAGGTGTTAATGTCTTCGTCCTGGATCCAACCATATTTCTCCATGAATGGGTTGATTAGGGTTTGTGGTGGATAGTCTTCAATATTACACTCTTTCCACACGTTTTCTACTCCTTCCAGATCACGTACAACTTCCCATAAACAACTATTGCACTTGAAACCTGCCCCAAAGCTTATCATAAACAATTTATCACCTTTTTTTAATCTTCTTTTGCCCTCCATGTACCCTAAAACATACCAAACGCTGCTAGCTGAAGTATTACCAAACCGGTGCAAAGTCATTCGTGCTGGTTCAATGTCATATTCACTTAGACCAAGACTCTCAGCGACCGTGTCAATCACAGCCTTTCCACCAGTATGGAGACAAAAATGATCCACACCGGTCTTAAAGTTGATCACAGCTCTAGGTGACCCTGTTGACTTTTTTTGACCATTATTGAGAAATTTTAGGGTTGCCGAATGGATACCAAACCGGAGAAGCTCCCGGATTGGTAATATCTTGGGAGCAAGTTCTTTCAAATTGTCGACGAATGCTCTTGTTGCGGCTTTGGGTAGATTCTTACCTAGATGAAACCCTACCCGACCCTGATCGTCTTCCGTTTGTATGCAACACCTATAAGATTCGTCTTTTGCACCATGATGGGTTCGAACTAGGCAATTCAACTTTAACATACATTTGTGAGCTAAACTTGGCTTGTTTGTAAGAATCATTGCACACCCTCCAGATCTAAACAAACAATTTGAAAGTATCATGGATTTATCATTACCAATATACCAATTCGGAGTCAAAGATTCAGATGTCACCACCATAGCTAATTGATTTTTCTTTGATTTGAAAATACTTTCAACAAGATTAATAGAAACTATACTTGCACTACACCCCATTCCACTCAAATTATAAGTTTTGATATCTTCCCTCATCTTGAATTTGTTCACAATTCGACTTGATAATGAAGGCATGCAAGCCAACATCGATATATTAACCACCAACACATCAATCTCCGATGGAGAAACACCTGACCGCCTTAAAAGTCTTTCAATAGTGTACTCAAAAAGCTCTTCCATTTCTACAATTGCATCTTGGTAAGTAGGGCAATCTTCTCGGCCTTCAAACACCATTTTTGGAGCGTAGGTTTCTTCACCAATGCCGGAGCTCACAATGGCTTTGAGAAGAAACTTGTACTCGTTTAGACCAAGATTCTTTGTTCTCTTGATGACTTCACCACAAAATTCTGTTGATAGTTTTCGGTCATCGGAGGGTTTGTACAATTGGTAATCTAATAAGTAACATTTTTGATGCCTTTTTGTTTCAAGAAAGTTGTATAGAATGTAGACAAGGTATAATAGTGAGAAGAAAGACAAAATGGTGAGATAAAACACCATTCTGTAAAGTGAGTGAGTGAGAGAGTGAGAGAGAGAGAGAGAGAGAGAGAGAGAGAGAGAGAGAGAGAGAGAGAGAGAGTGTGAGAGAGAGAGAGAGAGAGAGAATTAAAGGGTTTGGAACTTGGAAGCTAGGTTGATATTTTATGATGTTTTTGTAGTGAAATTTGAAAAACAAAAGTTGATTTGTATAAAAAGAGAGTTCACTGCTTGCATGCCTCACTCTAAGTTCTTTAGAAAACATATCTATCACTCAACTTCAACCAACTAACAATAACACATTAGTGACTTTTTTTCTAGAACAAAGCCTTTGACTTGTATGCTATTTTGACTCTTACAAGTCAACCTAATCATGAAAAACTCACTATGATGGGTTCTTTGCTTCAATTATTGGCAAATATTTAAGCACCTATGGTGCTTAATCTGCTTCTATATATTCAAGAGGTGGCGAAATGGTGAGGTGGGCGGTTTGGGTAACTTGTCAAAAGGATTATTTTGTTATAGATTGGAACGGGCAGGGTTGGTTGACTCAGATATAGTGATAAAAGTAGCCTTTTGTTTATACACACAAATGATTCCAAAGATAAAGGCAGGTGATTTTTGATGTTTGAAATTAATATATTTAATTATAAACGGTAAAATTTATAAATTCTTTCAGTCAAGATGCTTTCAGAGAGATGATCAGGTTAACATTAATAAGTACGCGACCTAACTAGGAAAGTGCATGCTATAATAATTGTATTTAAAGTTTTAACTCCAAAATACAACCGTGTATATTATTAGTACTTGTCATCAATACACGAGTTGAATTTTTAGGAGCAAAGAAAGTACATCAACTCCCTTTGGATTATTTTTTTAAAAAGAAAAAATGTTACGAATTTTATGTCTATGTCTATGTCTATCTTAGAAAACAAAAACAAAAACAATTGAGTTGAGTATATGTATTATTATTTTTTCTATTTAAAGAATCATGTTACATGTTCCACAAGAACATGTGTAGTACTCCGCTCTATCTAGCTAATTTGTGGTTTTTGAATATGCATACAGTGTCTTATTTGTAGTTTTTTTATAGCCCATGTAGTGCCTTACATGGAAACAGAAATAAATGGCACTTATTCGTAAATGCGATTATTATGTTAATTAGCTGATTACGCAATTTAATTAGGGTCAATAAACAAATATATTATTCTAATTTGTGAAAATTTTTAGTTAAGTTACTGGACTATTAATTTGCTTAATTGAATTATTGAATAAAATTTATAAGTTAAGTAGCTTGATCTTCTTTTGTAATATTTATAAGTTAAGTAACATAATTAAATTCATAAGTTATGTAAACTGATATGCGTGTATAATATTTATAAGTTAAGTAACTTACATATCATACTTTAGTAAATTTAGCAATTCAATTGAAAAAAATGATAGTCAAGTAATTTAATTAAACATTTTTGCAAATTAAAGTAATGTATTTGTCTATTGACTCGTATAATTAACACAGTTTTGTTAGAAACAAGATTATATTTAGTCCCTTTTTGATTTTCAAAACCATTAGATCTCAAACAAAGATGTACATAAATTGTATTACATTTTGCTAACGTTAATCACCAATCATTAGTTGTTAATCATTTTTATTTTGCTATACAAAGAATGAAAATGACAAAACATCTTTTCTCTAAATATGTAAACACGTATAGATAGGACAAGAGAAGAAAATGTATTAAATAAACATGCATAAGCTGTTGTATTTAATAATGAACAAGAAAGTAGATGAGATGTATCGAAGAAATTAATGGATTAGTAAAAACAAAGAGGTGGGGGACGAATGAAGCAACAATAAAGATGCCAATATCGGATGAAAATAATTAAGCAATGATAGAAATTTCCTAGCAAGAACCAACATGTATATGTACCATTTCCCATCTTTTTCTAAAACCATCTAAAGATTTTCCCTTGCAAAATCAAAACTTTGTTTTATGTTTGCTGAATACATTTGAGAATTTATTGAATGGTTCATGCATAAATGTAAACAGGAAATCTTCCGTGCAAGAAAGTGCATGTAAAATAGCTGTGTGCATTAACTATATTTTGAGGGACCAATTATATATATGTATATGTATATATATATATATGGTTAAAAGAATTATATACATAGTAACATAGGGGAAGGATCCATAGGGAAGCTTTAAAATTTGGGGAATGAGGGAAGTAAATCTTAGCCTTTGATTTTTTTATTAAAAAACGTTTTTAACATTCATTGGTGATGAATGTTAAATTTGAAACTTTTTGTGATTTTTAAAATTCATTTATGATGAGATCAATAGTTGAGATTTACTTCCCTCCTTCCCTAATTTTTTTGCTTCCCTCTTGATGCCCTTCCTATATATATATAATATGGTTAAAGGGTACGAATTTATCTAGAATCGATTCGACATCTTTTCATTGAAGGCAAAGTCGCTTGGCAAACTTGGTCAGTTGATCCGATTCAAGGCATCAATTCTTTTCTCTGTTTTGTTGATCGTTGCCAAGAGGATCTCGGATGCACGAATTTATTAGAAGCAGTAGATAAATTTGTTTTATAGGTTCTATGGGGATTCAGAAACATAATGATATTTGACCTTCTAGAACCAAGATCCGAAACAATCGATGACGATTATTTGTTTCTACGATTCCCAATCGAAATAGGAAATTTAAAGTCAACCGACTAAAGTGGGATTGTAATCCTAAACATGTTCGTTCAACTTGATTGTACTTGCTTCGTAATTATATTTATTATTTCATTTTGTATCTACATTAATTATACTAAACAATTCTAAATAAATTTTAGTTGATTTATTTTATATAATTTTTTTTAATTATATAGAAAATCAAGTTGTTAAGAAGATATCTTATGCCACTCTCATCCATTCGTCACTTTTCACGTTAATTGGAAGTGACGAAATCGACACCAATAGCACGGTTTCGTCACTTGCTTGCATCAGTTTTTTTCATCGGATAACTCAAGGTTCGTCGTTTTTTTTTCCTTTATTTTTTGTCTGTAAATTTAATAATAATAAAAAAACTGACCGACCACTGATGGCACGGATCCGTAAGTTAGTCAGTTTTAGAAAAACCTGACGTGACACTGAGTTGGCAAAAACTGACCAGTCAGTTTCAGTTACGAATGAGAATGGCCTTAGTAATTTTAATATTATTAGGGATAATTTAGTAATTTTAAAATTTTAAGAAAAGATTTAAATTAAACGTCGGAGGGACCGCAAAACCATCCGTAGATTTTGTCTTCACAAACAATTGATAAAGAATTTGATGCTAGGTAGTTGCACAAGCCCACCAGATGACCTACAAATTAATCATCATTGGAATTGAAATTAAACAAGTAAATACCAAAAACTTGTAACGAAAAATATGTTGTGTCTATTTAAACTTTCATGCATTTTTACACATAAAAGGCATAAATTAACAAAGAAAGATGGGTCAGAATTCCGTTAACTCTCCGTTAGCTTTACCAAATTGTTTGATCTATTTAAGAGTGAATTGCATTTTTCTTCATGAGGTTGACCACTTTGTTGATTTTCTCCTTAAACTTTTATTTCGCATTCTTGTCCCTGAGTTTATCTAATTTTACAATTTTTATCCTTTTATTTAACACAAGCTAAAATTTTACATTAATTCTAACAAAAATTACCAAAATGTCCTCCTCTTCTTACTAACCCAAATCACATAACCCTAAACAAATCCTTCAACAGCCACAGCAAAAACCCAAATCACATCTTGACAAATCAATGAATCGCCATCATCTGTCATCACACATACGTTCCTCCTTTTCCTCAAAACTTGATTCATTTTCTTTGTTTTTTATTTCAAGTCAAACACTTGAATCCATGATGGGTCTTTATGCATCTGATTCAGAATAAAAAAACAAACCCGAAAAAGATTATTTTCAAAACCAACAAGAAAATATTTATTTAATGTTTATCTTCATCACTAATAACATACCTAAATCCGTCCTAAGTCTGGTGGCTTTGAAAACGACTTCCGGCGAGTTTATCGATTTACACCAGCAAATCCGTCCTCGTGAAGTCGTTTTCGGTTCCGACGATGGCCTGAAGTATCTAATGGAGAAGATGAACGGTGGTTGTGTTCGTCGAATCTGTCCGCTGCCCGATCCGAAGGGGCTGCTGTTATTGCCGAAGAAATAGGTGGTGGTGATTGTTATTTAGAGTCTTGGTTCCATCTTTTCTTCCTCTTCAGTTGAAAATCTCATCTTAATGATCTGTGATCTATGTACATTTATTTTGATTTGAAATTTATTGATTTTCATTTGAGATTCGTGGATTTTATTGTAGGTGTGATTTAAGGTGTATGGATTTTAAACAGGGTTAGAATTGGTAAAGATGGAAAAAATCATAAAATTAAGGTTTGTTGTGATTTGAAGGTGAGGAAGAACCCCCACGGCATTTTAGTCATTTTAACCGATTTAACGGAGATATTTAACAAGTGTTACTTAAAACGACGGAAATTACAAAATTGAACAAATTCTGGGATAGATAATACGAAATTAAAGAATAAATAAGGCGACAAAAAAAGTTTAAGGAATAAATAATGCGACAAAAAACTTTTAAGCATAAAATCAGCGAAAGTGGTCAATCACAGAATGAAAAACGCAATTTACTCTGTATTTAATATGAAACTTTAATGTCGCGGGAGTTATACCCGCGAAAACTTTGTAGCTTCATTTGCATAAAAATATCTCAAAACTTACGATCTCCATATCAATTCATTTAATGAGATTGAGACTTTTTTTGGTACCAAACATTTCAATTCTTTGAGGACGATTTTAAACGATAAAATTTGTTTATTCCTTCAATGGGATGTTGTACTACTATATGCTAGTAAAAAGAGTGCAGTTAGTTGAAGAAATTGATCTATATATTTTGTTCTACTCAGAGATTTGTTGGGTTCAACATCAAATGGTACATATTTTTTATTTTTTATTTTTGAATCATTGAATGAATTAATGAACCGTATATATACTTTATAAAAATTTGACCACACCTTTGGATAATGTCTAGCTGAACCATACATGATAAGAATCCTAGGACCTAGATAGCTATTTTGTTGTACTATTCAATCAAGAATCTAGTACCACAACATATTCAAATTTACATCAAGATTGACTAACATATTTATGAAAACGATATAACATCTGAACACTTTACGAAGTGATGTGACTGATATATATATACATAATGGTAATGAGACTGATACGTACATACATATATACCCAAATGAATGTGTATCTAAAAATTTACGGGTGTCTATTTAGAATTTATGTTATGGAAACACTCTACGAGATTGAGACTGATACGTACATACATATATACCCAAATGAATGTGTATCTAAAAATTTACGGGTATCTATTTAGAATTTATGTTATGGAAACACTCTACGAGATTTTTATTGACATGACGCGAGATCAAAGATACATAAACAATTTTTTAAAAAGAGAAGAGAAAGGCTCATAATCATCACGTAAGCTCAATGATTGTTTCTTGGTGTCTAAACCCTTTTATTATATGGTGCTTTATTTTTTTTTCTTTCTAAAATTGAATCTTTATCAACGTAACCAACTATAGTGGTTATATTCAACACTATATTCATGTAAGAAAAAAAAACCATATAAATGGTTGTTAAATATAAGTATTGAATATGATAAAACATAAAAGTAGTGCATATCTATGAAGTCATAATTGTATGGAGGTGGGGATTGAAGAAATTGATTTACATGTTCATTTGATCTACTCTAGTATTGTACGTTGCACATATGAATACACGTGAAGCTAATGAAAGTTGAAGGTAACACCAATACATAAACTTTAACTACTTTTTAGTTGGAGAAAAACTTTTAACTACTTTTTCTTTAGAAAAAAACTTGTAACTACTTTCATGAAAGAAAAAGACAAATAAGTTCAATCAAATCTTGATAGTCATAAAATGAAATATTGAGAATACAACTTCGATCGTGTAATCAATTATCATGAATCGTATTTGCAACAAAAAATTCATATAGTGCGTGTCATGAAACATCACTCTCGAATTAAGAATTTCTTACATGTTTGTATGTTTAACAAGTACACAAATTCATCAACTATGAATATAGTTACGTTTAATCGTAGACATATTCATCAAGTGATGAATAGTTGTGATACTTGTTGATAGATAACGATCTGTATTAAAATGTGCGCCAAACATACAGTTTTTTCTTTCGATATACTATGCATTTGTATATTGAAAAAGTACCCCAAAAAAAAAGACTTGAAAAATTTGCCCTTTCAAATTCTTCTTATCGCATATTGCTTCATCCAGTCGAAAGGCATCCTGGTCTTGCGTCCGGACATATCCCCGAGTATGCACCCGAGTATGCAGGTCCCAAGGGTCCTTGTGATAATAAATAAACTGCAAGTTCGACAACGATCAGCTGCAAAATGAAATAAAAAAAAAAAAATTTGAAGCAAATTTTTTAAATCTTTTTTTTGTTGACATTTTTTGTAATTTCCCGTTAAATTGCTTAGGGCACATGTTTGAAATCGGTATATATTTAATCTAAACTAACAATGGCGTGATTGACCATATATCATAATCATAATTATAAAATAATGGAATCATCAATCATGTCTTAATCAACCACGCCAATCGTAGATCGAATCTTGTGGTGGTGGTGGTCTTTAAGCAGATATGCATCAAGCATGCATTGATCATGATATGATAACTCTTGGGGTACCCCCCTAAAGTGGTAGGGTTGTCTTATTAACAAGTCATGTCAACTTAGTTCACGGCTATCTATTATTGCAAACCTCAACTTGTTTCTATTTCACTTCAATTCCTCATCAACATTTTAAATCTAATTAAGTTGCTAGCTATCAATGTATTGATTAAAAAGCGGATTGAACCGACTCATTTGAGTGATTAGACCACCATTGGTTGAACAAATACGAGTCTAGCTAGTATGGTAGTACATACAATCTACTAAACAATCAAAAGTTATAAAGTTGACAAAATTCCCATATAACATAAACATGATTGCATATATAGTCTTCTTTACATAACTAACATCAAGTTAACGTGCAAGATTGTAATTAAATCTTAACTTAATAAGATTAAGATAACATGTCAAAAGAATTGATCAATATAAAAGGCTGTTCTTAAAGTGCAAGGCTTGTGCTAATGGGCCATTTTAAACTACTGCATAGTTTGTTTAGCCTTCTTTTTAGCAGGGAAAAATTGGGCTCCACTTTTTAGGCCCAAGTTTTTGGCTTCATGTGTATCATTTTTGGAGTTATCATGTTTTGTAATTTGTATAATAGTTTTTGTTTCTCTACTAATCCACAAAGATTTATATGGTTTTTAACGTATTTTGTTTTGCTGTTGGTAATTGGTTATTGATGTTGATGTATTTCTTTATCTCCGTCAACTTTTGTTGGAGTATCTCTTTCTATTATTATTATTTCAAACGATTGATATAATAAAATGATAAATTAATGGTATGAATTGGTTGTGTAGAATATCGCATAAAAATATAATTTCTAGGATATCAGAGCGATGATACACATTCAACTTCTTTTTATAATTCCATATGATTAGTTTGACATGTTTAAGGGTTTAATTGAGTTGCGTGTACAAATTATTATTCCCATTTGACAATAATATATTAATAATTAACTTTGATAATGATAGGTTATCATGCTGAAGTTTTAATTTATATGATAACGTAAACGATATGTAGAACTTCAATTGAAAGCTTACAATATATTGAAACGTGTGTTCGTGTACAAAATAATGTTCTTATTAATTCCAAATAGAAAGGATATTTGATCAAATACCATGCAACTTTTAATGAATCGACCTTGCGTACTTTGACTAACATTGAACGTTTTTGTGTACATAAATTAACTAATTTAAACGGGCTTTCTTCAATATTTGACAATAATAAGGACTATTATGTCCGCTTGTTGCGTCGAAAGTTTCACTTGAAGTTAAGTGCTTAACAACGTATGTCTAGACAGATTTATCCATTTATATATATATTCACGTCATACTTAAGGGCTGCCTTTTATACGAACAGATTACGTCCAATAGACATTGCTCATCAAAAGATGGTGCCTGCCTTCTTGCAAAAATGAACGAAAAACAAATAGTGTAAAGTTGGCTGTCTATTCGAGCGGATTTTCATTTTTATTATGAAAACCTTACATTTATGAATTTCAAGTATCAACCTTCAAAAGATATTATAAGATAAAGTCACTACATTTATAAATGTACACTGTTTTACTTATTTTGCCGCAATAAATTGTTTTTAACATAGTGTACGTTATTAATTAAATATATGTATATTTAAATCACATTAGCCTATAATATAATCTATCTAATGTATATAATCAGATACACTTGCAACATCATATCATATCATATCATGACAATTATTTATGTTACCATATATCACTCTGATATACGGTAATAATACTACCAAGGAAGAATAGCATGAGACGTTAAGTGCGTTTAAGGAAACATTTTCTATTTGAACATATACTTGGTCAGTGGTCATATATAATTATTTTATATATTTGCAGACCATTAAATAGAAAAAAAACATTATATTTGTTGTCTTTCACGTCTTAACTAATATGCTTGGTCATAAAACCATTTAGTCCATATAATAAATCATAGAATCTTTAAATGAATATAATAGTGTGTGATATTTTTGTCATACATGAATAACACAATTGCATAAGGAATACCGAGTCGTAACTATGAAATTCATTAAATTATATTTATTTAAAACAATAAGAAAAGGTTTTGTCTTAACTCCAAAGGTCAATTCCTATACTTAAGAGGAATTATAAGATAAGCTAAAGGTACCTCTCATCAATATAAATGTTTGATCTCATTAAATATATCTACTACTATTACATACTATAAAGATTTTTCATTTGATTAGAGTCTTAAAATCTTTTAACAACCAAAATTATTATATTACTCCCACATATAGTTAACTTTCAATCTTATATTATAATTATTGTATTTCCAAATTACGATATTAAATTTAATACAAAACTCAAATTCCACCAACTCTTATTGTCGAACACTTAATATGCCTATATAACTACATAAACTAATACGATACTCGTATTGAAAACAAATCATAAAGAATATCACGTTATTATAAAGCTTTTACACCCATCACTAAACACCGTTATCGTCTTACTGTATTGCGCGAGTATAAATGCCAATTAAATATAAATATAAATGAAAAAAAGAATATTTCTAAATACGAATTCTGCCTACATATATATGCTTGTTCAACATCATTTCCATAAGTTGCTATTGATCAAAAGAACATCCAAATAGAACATCTTAAGCACTTTATTAAGATGCCGATTTTTGAAGTACTCAAGAGTCAAGACTCATTCAAATTAATTAAATATACAACAATACAACAAATCTTCATTTGCTCACCTAAATAATCATATTTATTAATTAACCACCTTTACAATTTTCTCTTGTATTTTATATTTAATCCAAATAATAAAACAATATTTTTTTTCTTTTAAACACTCTACATTCTAATTCTACAAACCGTTTCATCGGCTAGAAGACGAAGATGAATACGACGTCGTACTAGCACTTCCCGGAGCTCCATTTCCATGAAACAAATCCGACAAATAATTCCCCAAATCATCAGGCGCAAATCTAACAACTGAATCAACACCTCTAAACAACCCTCGATAATTCTCGTAAAACGCTCGGTAACACGGCACAATCTTTTTCGCAATCGAAATCTTAATCTCGTCTCGAAGTTTTGAATCAGATATAATCCACGTCGATTGTTTTCTGTACGCGTCGTTAAACTCTAGATTAAACCGTCTAAAACAATCCCTAGCCGTTTGGATCGGTAAATTATCAACCGTTGGATCATTAGGTAACGACGCGATCACTTTACTCCACGCCATTCGCTCGTAATTCCCTGCGTATTGCTTCACTTTCAGCTCGTGTTTCTCGATCCAATCGTCGCCGATTAAAATCGCTAAATTCGAGTTGTTAACCTTCGAAACGACGTAATTTAAATTGTTTACTAAAAATAAGTACGACTGCGCTACGTCTTTATAAAGCTCAGCTCCAGCGTCGATTTTACACAATAAAACGAGCACGAGCCATGCAAATCGAGAAGATATCGTCGACGATTCATCCGATGACATGGACGAAAAGTACGATTCTGGTAATGGCGATTGAACCTGTAGCGGCCAGTCCGCTACAATATCGTTCAATGCTGGACTATAATCACTTAAAAAAACTAAATAGTTCATAACGTAACGCGTTAACGGATGAATTCCTCCGCCGTTTACCGGATTCTTCAACGTTTCTTTTTGTATCGCGGTTTCGAAGTCTGTTAACATAGCTCTAACGGCGTCACCTAGTTTCACGAGCGATGTAACCGCTTGCGTTCGAACGATCACCATTGATTCGAACGAAAACATCATCTCGATCTCGTTCCATTGATCTGAAATCGCGTTGTACATATCTAGTGTACGGAACATTCTCTCCATTGATTTCTTTGATTTCGCTACGAGCTCTGGAAACTCGAATAAACTCGTAGCGCGATCTTTACAAATATCTGAGAAACACGATTCTCGGATCTTATCTGACGATGAAAACACGTAGTCGCAGAGAATCCGTTCACCATAAAATAACGATTTCACTGCGACTTTTTCGGCGTGTATCCATGTCTTAATTTTAGGTTCAAGAGTATCCCAATCTAGCTTGTTGATTTGATTGAAACTGTATTTCTCAACACCGAGATTATACAGCGTCTCATCAACAATCGATTTCCTGATAATTTTGTAGATTTTTACACATTCTTTTCCATAGCCAGAAGAAATCATAGAATCCGCAATCGATTTTAGATCTGCCATAACGAGTTCTGAAACCGAAACACGTTCTCCATCAGAATTACTAGATCTAGATACCGAATTTCGATCATCTTCATCTGAAGCATCATCGTCATCAGAAACGCTTAATCTAGCTCTAGACGAACGGTTAGAAACTGAAACCGATTCGGAATCTAGAACGTCTCTATTCACGGATAAAATCTGGTAAAACTCTTTCTCTAGCCTCTTCATGGCCACTTGCATCAACTTTTGAGCATGAATAAGTTTATCTGAGCTCGCACTTTCGGACACGAAATAATGCATTGCGGATTGCAAGTTTTTAACCGATTTAAGAAACTGTCGTGCTTCGTATTTGTCTCCAGTGAACAACGAGTCTTGTTTCGTGTAAAGCGCAGAATTAAGGTCCCATCGGTTGATGATTTGTTCGGCGTATAGCAAATCTTCTTCCATGATCGAAGCCGAAAAGGTTTGACGATGAGGCGTGCTCATCGGGCTCATCGTAGACCGAGCTGGTGATTGAGCGTAAGAATTAGACGGCGATGAAGCTTTCGATGATGTAAATAGCTTACTCCTCATGATTTTCCGCTTTTCTTGTAAGTTTTCCGTATTTTTTCAGTTAAAAACTAGTTAAAGCTGAATCTGGTGGAAGCTGGTGGAAGTATATGATTTAAAACCTTTTTGAATTGTTTTAGAAAGTTGAAATGATGTTGGGATGAAATCAAAGAAGTTGAGAGAACAAGAGAGGATATCTATTTGGAACTGAGGATAGTGAATACGGATTTAGGGGTATTTATAGAGGAAAGTTTTTTGGGATAGTTGAATTGGTCAAAAGGTTTGATTTAGCAAGTTGGATGAGATAACGCGGTGGTGCAAGTGTGCAACATATAGATACTAGTTTGAAATCAAAAGCATGGAACTATATGTGAGAGGCTGAAAATTAAAGCAAATCAAGTCAAACAAAGTTATCTTTGATTGGTCAGAAATGAAAGAATTGATATAATGGGTTGTTGTTTTTGTTTGTATACATAAAATTGAAATTAAGGTAATTTCAATGTCAATATATCTTGCAAATCAAAGGATTTAGTGTCAAATGTGTTGGTTTCTTATGCTTTATTTATATGATGTTACAGTTTAGTAAATAACTACCAAATAGTTACAATAATTATTTGATGAAAAAAACCATTTGTGGGGGCTAATATAGCATGTAAGATTACGTGTTGTTAAATCAGAAATTAAGACGGGCCGATACTAAAGACTCTTTAACGTAGTAGTATCTCAAAACCGAGCGACTAATAATTTGTGAGTTCAAATTTAAAAGAGACAATTCATAAATATACATGGTTGTATATAATATGTATGGTATGTTGTAAGTTTGTCTTTCTGAAAAAATAAAACGGGTCAATTGTACATATCATTATATTATATTATATTATATATATAATTAAAAGAGGATACGATGAAGGAATTTGAACCCTTTATTGTTTTTCACTATCTGCGATCTAACGATCTTAATTTCTTTCGTATAGTTACACTTTTGACCCCTTGAGTATTTGATGTATTTATTTAAATTAAAAAATAAATCAAATATTGTATTCATTTATAAAAATTAAAGAGTCTATAATTATATAAAAAATTGAATACAATATTATATTAATTCTATTAAAATTAAATTCGTCGCATCATAACGAGTCTATAAACAATATAAAAAAATCAACCAAATAAAAGTTAAATCATTTATAAAAATTAAATTAAAATATTTAATTTATTTATAAAAGTTAAATTCGTGTCGCTTTATTGCGGGTTTATAAACTATATAAAAAAATCGACTAAATTGACCATAATTTTTTCTTATTCATTTATAAAAATTAAATTATAATATTTAATTCATTTATAAAAAATTAAATTCTTTTCGCGCTATTGCAAGTTTATGACCTAGTATGAGTTGAAGTTGGAAAACGTGAAAAGTAAAATGATAACCCTATTATTAAACGTTCATCCGATTATCGTGTAAGCATTTTATAACAATTACAACTCATTCCTAATTATTTTACATAGGTGAATACGCGCAATACAAAGATCAATTGATTTAATTAGTGTCCAACTATCAAAAAACGCTCAACCTTATTTCAAATCTTAAAAGCAATATCGTACATGCCGAAATGAACAAAGCTGGAATACATGCCGAAATTAATACACCACGATTATTTTAAACTGAAATAAGAATTAAATGATTAAATCCCTCCATTTTTATATAGAGATTCTAATTTGTGCATTGAAGGTATCTAGCTATGTGCAAATTTCAAACGGTAAACGACATAGATGATAAACCAAGGCAAAAAGATGAACGAACTTTACAATGGGGAAATATAGCTTACCTTTTTTCAGCTGCCAATTAACTCGAATATTGACCTTAAAGACAAAGGTTATAATGACTCCATAATAGATGTTTTTAATCGTGTATATAGGAAGTTGCCTTGTAGGTGCGTTCTTCAATACAATTTGATTTGTTCATGCATCTAGCGACCTACATCTTCTTCATGCAGGCTAAAACCATAGGCAATTAATTTCTCAAATTATTTTTGTTAATTAAGTCAACTAATCAACGAAAGTCTTACACCGTTGCACGCCCAATTCCTTCGATATGTTATTTTGATGAGCAATGTTATATCTATTTAATTAGATAGACTTCAAAATATATCTAACAATTCATATTTTGACATTTAAGGAAGTTAAACCCCAACTTGAGTTTTACAAAATTTCTTTTTCTTTAAAGAGCGAAGAAGTTTTCAATAACTAAACGCCCGATGTGTAACGTATTTCCAACTTGAAATCGTTAGAAATGGATTTTTGTCAAGACACTTAAGTCAAATAGATCTAGATCCAGTCATAAATACCATGTGCCTCCCTTACGTGCATATTTGCTTACCCTGTATTTTCAAACACCTTTTGAAGCACCTGTGAGTCTGTGACCTGTTCCTTATAATAGTTTTTTCTTATATTTATTAATGCAAAAAAATAATCTACTTCCATACGGAGTATAATTCATGCATTTAAAAATTAAATGTAATCTTTGTGTAGAGGACATATTATATACCGTTTCATGACACATGTCATGCAAGTTGATCTTGCTTCAATAAAATAGTGTTAAATGTTTATTGCTATTTCATAATTATTTACCGTTTAGAAGCATCAACTAAAAAGAAATCAATTTTGACAAGAAGTTCGACTTGATAAAAACTATCTAGTAATAAGTAAGCTAAACAAGAGATAACATGGAACGATAATTTAGTTAAGCTTTGTAAGATTGCTATCGGACCTTATATAATTTACCGTCTTTGACAAAGCAGGTCTCACAACTTATGTGAAATTTTAAACTTATAAAGGATTCAAACTTCTTATCTCAAACTGATTTTGAACTCCGAGAGACTATTAGCTGTGATACTATAAATAACGTCATCCAAAACTAAAGCAATTAACTAACTAGATATGTTAAAATGACAATCTAATTTTGAGTTTGATCTTATTGGTTGTTTTATGTTATTGTAGGATTAATTTTGTAAGAAAGTTTGTTGATGATATGATAAAGGGTAATAGAGCAAAAACTAAGGGACTTATATGCATCTTTGGAATTTTGGAGGGACCTAGATGTTGCTGTGGAAACCTAAGAGTGTAAAGTGCAAGATTGTCAAAGAAGAAAATAAAATAATAGTAATATTATTTTATTTGTTAACTTAACACAAAATAATCATTCTATTTCTCTCCCCCCGGTGATCGATCTAGGGTTTGCATATGTTAGTTCCAGGTTCATCATCTTGATGATTCATGTGTATTCTTGTTAATCATTTGATCACAAATACATGTGATCATTGTTCTTTCTGTGTGAGCTTGTGTTCTTGTTATGTTTGTGAAAGGTTAAGCCAATCATTTAGTTATTGTTGTGTAATTCTGAACGTTATTATTCAATTTTAGTATTGTTTACAGAATACCTTCATGTTTCAACTAGAAAAATTAAAATCGACTCATTGCATCGTTGAGCACTCAACACTAACCTTCAACACCGACTCAACACATCGTTAAGAAATCAGTGACCACTTTTTAGGGGTCAACACACCCTGCCCAAAATCCTACCCAGGTCAAATCCATTAGTAATCACAGGAAGAAAGTGGTCATTATATAACTATTAGATACCAAAAAAGTTGTCATTATCTTAATATATGGACCAAAAAAATGGTTGGGACCATGTCTTCTTAGGACTATTCTTTCTCTATCCATCTTAAGTTGAAAATTGATATGCTAGATTTCCAAACCCAAAGGTGGCAACTTCAAACTATTTACCGATTTACTTGTCGAATCAGATTACGTTTTGTATAATAAAACAGGCACCAAAGACACTGTTTTGATGTGTTACGCAACCGAATCATTTTTGCAATGTGGATTTTTAATAACGTAAAGAGGAATTGAAGTTCTTACCTTTGGGTAAATAGTCACCCATTCACTGAAGGACAACGTTCAAACTAAATAGTCACACATTCACTGAGAAATGTATTTTGACCTGTGGGCAGGAGAAGGATTTCACACAATAGTCACACATTCACTGTAAGGCCTTCAAATATACATATGCAAATAATGCAAACTAAAAAGTCAGCCAATTCGTAATATCATCGCCGAACCTACCATTTAAATATCAAAATGCTGACTACCTCACAATTGAAGTTCTCATCTTATAATGTCCTGCGATACATGTTCTTACCAATTGAAGTTCTCATCTTATTACTTGAAACATCTAGCTCGAAATTTTGCAGATTGATAAATTAATGAATACAGGTAGCAACGAAACCTCAAACTTAGAACCAATGTACTGCTTTCATGTGTATCACAAATATTGGGATGCATTTAATCTACATCGAAACACCTCCTTTATCTATAAAAGTTAATGGTTGAGTTAATCTTACCATGCCAGATAGAATCAACAATGCGCCTGAAGTTATCTCGTAGATCCAAGAAACTGTGTCAAACAAGCAATTCATCTCACATTGTTTCATCAAACACCTTCACCATTCCCACCGGCAATCTCCGTGGTAGCACATCCCCTAGTTTCTTCCTGCTGTATACCAAAAAAGAAGCAAACATTCAATTCTAATAATATCTGCTATCTCACACATACATACATATATATATATATATATACTAGCAGAATACCCGCACAATGCAGCGGGAATAGTTTATTAGCATCATATTCATTCGATGTATAGTATTGTGTTTTCTGAAATATTTTAATAATTCAAAACTATATGATAATACACAAAGTATACTGTTTTGTAAATGGAAAAAAATCAGTTTTTTAACAATTTTTCAAAAAAACTTGTAATAAAATAACTCAAAATTAAATCATAAGATGTCATTGCAAACGCGATGGTTGGGTTGCTAGTTGCAATAGTCGGGTTTCGAGTTCTTAATGGACATGTTGCGAGTTGTGGAGTCTTTTGTTGAGTCTATTTGATTTTTTTATTTTTGGTTTATTTTTTTATATTTTGATATCAAGCATTATGTACGTTACATTGTAATCCTAAAACTTGATCAAAAAATTGAATTACTCGTCCCAACCTTGATTAAACGCTTTCATCTCATCCCAACAATTTCGTCCATAATTGGCTTGTCAAGTAACTATTAACGGTTCAAAAGTTATGTCTTTCTCGAAATTTCTCATCTGTAGTCATTTATATCTTAAAATTTTTATCTCAAATGCATTATATAATAGTATAGATATAGAGAAGTTTAAGTTAAAATTAATTGTCATATGTTAATTAGTTTATGGGTTAATAATGTTTATATTAATAATAATTAAATGTCACATATTAATTAGTTTATAGTTTAATAATGCTTGTACTAATGATAATTAAATGTCACATATTAGTTAGTTTATAGTTTAATAATGCTTGTATTAATGATAATTTAATAAATGTGGGGGCATGTTAGTCATTTTTATATATTTTTAAAATATGCTTTTAATAATTATAAGGGTAAAATAGTAAAATTTATCTTAAATAAAAACATTAAAATGTATTATATAATAGTATAGATATATAAATATATTACATATGCATATATTACACAATACATACAGATACACACACATACATATATTAATATCGTTCCTCAAGTCCACATGGCTTCTCTCAATTGTTAGGGAACTTTTATCCTCTTAATCTTTCAGACATCCATGGATCTCTTTTATAACAAACTAGCTTGGTCTCTTACTGATCAAGAGGTCCCCTTCATTCAGAATTTCAGATGCTTCCATTGTTCAGCTTTGCAAACGCAACAACATAGTACTTTAATAGTTTAACTCCACTCTTTTTCACTTAACCTAATACACTTATACTAAATGCTCCTTCTGTACCTACAAAGGAACATTTATATTTAAATTCACTTATCCAAAAAGTTAACAATAATGACAATATCAATAATAACAACAAATATATAAATAAAGCTAACAAATGACCTGAACTATTAGTAGTCACGACGGTAAGAGATCTATTAGATGCAAGGAGATGCAGCTCCTGCCTTAGGTTGTTGACGTAATCAAAACAAATACAAGGCAATATTCAAGCAATTATTTTTAAAGCACGAGTGAAATGGAAGTGAAGGGGCATGTTATAGGAATTTAACATAGCATAGCGTTGTCCAAAAATGAACATTCATACCTGTGGCACTAATGAGTCATTGAGTGGTTTTGGATTTTGATGGGGAATCATCTTCGTTTCGGGCATCTTGTTGGACAGAGATCTTAATATCTGAAATAAATGTAAATACTGGTTAGACCACAAGCCAAACCCCCAAATACAGAAAAACTCTTTCATCACAATTGAAGGAAAAACAAAAAGAAGTCAACTTTAATACCTAAGAGAGGTTTCAGAAGGTAAAATCGTACTATGAAAGCAATCTTACACGAGATAAGTACAAATAAGTAAATTACACACAAGCTACTCTTTAAAATGAAGACATTTATGGTTAGAAAACGTGCAGGATCAAATAGCATCGTTCAGAAAGTAAAATCGTACTATGAAAGTAGGATCGCTCGTAAGATCGGTGTACTATCTGATCCTACTTGTACAGAATAAGCTGTAATTTTTTAAATGCTTACAAATAAGCTAAATATATATATAGCCCTTAGCCCAAAGTCCAACGTATGTTACATTATTTTCTCTAATTGTTAATTTTCTACACGAATTTGAATATCTAGTAAATAAATAATGATGTTTTAATAGTATCTTAAGATCTCGATCTGATCTTATTATCCTAATCTTGCAAAGGCAAAAATGATGCTACGTATGATCCCCATTTTGACAATTTTAAATGGATGTATACTCGCAAAAGAAGATCTCGAAAACTCCCCTGCATATTTAACTAAACATCGGGTAGAATTATCATTCCGGTGACATTATTAAATTTTAATGACCATTATATTTTGTTCTCTAAATGACCAATATTTTTGTCACACACCCTTCCAAATCACAAACTTTTTACCTTAATGCAGGTGGGTGACGATTATGCTTTTGGTATCTAATTTCCAAATTAGTGACTACTTAGTGACGGCTAGTTAGTGTTAGTCACCAGTTTTCAATAGATACGAGAACTAAGTGACGACTTATTTGTAGTCATTAATGATGTTATTGTGACCAAATTATCCTCGTCAGTAAAGTTACTAACGGGGATTTTTCTTGTAGTGTATACCCCGTTGAAATACTTCTTTTAAGTTTTATTTTAATTTTGTACATTCTAATTTTATTTATTTGGTCTCCCAGTTCCAACATCGCGGAAACGTACATTATCACAAAAACAAAATAGACTTGAATATTTAAACTTATATAAATTTGAAACACATTATAGTATGTATTATGTGACACTTATTAATTGTCGAAATCAAAGTTGATCTCGTCCCCCTGACCCCCTGTCTGGTCTTAATCGATATAAATCGACATTGATGCATACAAGTGATAACAAAACAAACGAATGGTTCCAAATTCAAAGAAGAAAACAATTTCACATGCATTAATTATCTATGTTCGGGACTTTTCAACAAATTATTTATATTTATATATATAGAAATAAAGAACGACTTAACCTAAAACAATCAAATTTAATTTAATTGGATTTTATTCCGTGTCGTCACTTAACAGCTAGTATCAAATGCTATTCATTTCTGTAGATATAAGTTTAAGATTAATTTACCTAAAAATTTAATTAATATATTGTCACAAATACAATAACTTAAAGTTGTATTTAGTAAAAAGTATTAAAGTGTTATCTTATCATCTTATTTAGCTGCTAGCTTTATAGCTATATAAATAATGTATACATTTGTTGTCATATATTATTAGGATCATGAAAGTCCATTATCGTTATTATAAGTCCCATAACGGGAAAAGACCTGTACTGTCAGCATTACGTAACTAAAGTATAATAAAAAAATACGCAAGCTTGCAGCATGTCACAAATAATTGTTTTAACATATAGACTAAACATTAATCAACAGGTTAATTAACGTAAATTGCGCTTTAGTTTAAACTACTTTCCTACAATAAAATAAATTTGGACGGCAGTAACAAAAGTAGAATCAATCCATCTATATTTTCTGTCTTCGACTTCATGTCTTTTCTTGCTACTTCCCTTTCATTTCCAAAAATTGTTCCCAAAAACCAACAATAACTAACGTCGCATTAATTCGAAGTTTCTACGCGTAAATATGGCTGTCCAAACTGTCTAGATAATTAAACCCTAATCTCATGCACACTTTTGGGGAACATTTCAATGTCCTAAACCTAATTGAATACTTGGTACAAAGTTTTAGCAACGTGTTTGGTTTTGATTGTCTTATGTTAAGTGCTAGAAGATACCCTTTTTAGCTACAACTTTAATTAGTTTTTTACCGCAGATTACAAGTTCCTTGCTGGTTCCAGGAAGTTAGGATGAATCATCCAAGAAGTTCAAGGATATTACATTGTTTTTTTCTTGTAATTGTTTGATGAATTCATGAAAACACAACACGGAATAGCATGATTTGTTAAAATTTATAAGATGTATTATTATATTGCTTGGCCAATCCAATTACGTAGATCGGCCGAGATCCATTAGGTGTACGATTAAGGTTTATTATTCTCTTGTGCTTTCTAAATGATTGCTTAATTACATTGTAAGCTACAGAGTTTCATTATTTATCAAAATTACTTGAACAATCTTTTGATGTTCGATATTAAATTAAATATTTTAGTGATACCTATGATTTTGGTTTGGATGATAATATAAGTAAACTTAGCGTGACTTTTAACTCAACTTGAATATTATATTCAAATAGTTTTTTATTGTTTATTTTGTCAATTTATTCGTATCACGTACCTACGAAATAAACGAAGTTTGGTATTCTGAAATAAAATAAGTACCTTACAAAGATTATAGTTAATGAGTGTCTCATATTATAATCTTATCTTATTTATATATATATATATATATGTATCAACATTCAACGTACCAACACACACAAGTATTTTTTATTTTTTATTTTCTATGATTATAATAAATATTCAAGGAATATTCAAATAATATTGTATTGATTGAAGTTGCAATTATTCAAGGAGAAAACATGAAAAGCTAGTTAATTCGTTACCTTTTTATTTCAACAAATTGTAAATCATCTATACATCAACATTTTAACTTGATCAAGTTAATTTGATTTATTTCATATTATTAATTATTAACTTTTACAAAAGAAAATTAAAATATTAATCAATTATGGAAATTAAAGTCATCGATGGATATTAACATCCTATATCAATCATGCATGCATATTTCCACTTTAAAAGTGTTGCAGGCTTAATTATATATACTTTATTTGACTATTTCAACTAGTCACCATAATTAGTTGACGAAGACACATATAGTTACTAATTACTAATTTAAGACCCATCCGATAAACAGACAAGTGTTTAAATGGAATAATGACATATTCAGAAATTTATATCGTAAGGGTTAAAATATTATTACGATAAAATTTTTAAAATTAAATTAAAAACTAAAAATTAAATTTAATGTGTGTAAAATTTTTGTTAAAAACAAGTGAAAAATTAATAGAAATAAAGGCAATCTTAATGTTTTCTCTACACAAATGAACTATTTATAGAAAATTCAATTGCATTTAGATCATTTTATTTCTATTAAAAATTTACATGTACTTTTATTGTTAAACCCAATAACATGGAACCCCACTTGCTACATTAGATACACCCTGAATGTGTGAGATGATATATGGAATGATGTAGATATAAAAAAATTAGCAACATGTTGTTATACATATATGACTGACGTCCATACGAAAATGTAATCAAAATATTAAATCATATCTAACACGTTGAAATTGTAAAGCATAAATATAAAAAAGTATAAAGCTAAAAAAACAACCTTTATAAGTTTGAAACCTTAGGCATTCAAGAGTGATGTTTTGCATATATAATTAATTAACTAGTATCCTGGCTTCATGAAACACATTATAATTATTTTTAACTCATAATGTTTGTGGTAAAAAATCATGCGATATAAAATCTAAGAATGATTTTGACTCGTACGATGCAAATCAAGAAACAAAAGTAAAGGTTTAAAATTTTAATGTATAATACAATTTTTTTAACTAAACTGTATAAAAGAAATTCCGTATGACACCTAAATTTAAGATAAAGTTATTAAAACTATAGCTGTGATTGATATAATATTTAGAATTATATATGACATTTTAATTATAAAAAGGAAAATACTAAAAGGTAAATTTTTGGATAGGAACCATTTCGAGTCAAAGACAATGCTAACTGTTACAACCTACTCCGTAACTTCACCGTTTTCCATTACGGAAGCACTAACCTACACCACTTGTTGGAGTGTTGTCTTCATCTTTTTGCTTTCATGGCTTATTTTTCTATCCTCATTGTCATTAGGCAAGTCGGAAGAGATTTCTCATATGGGTCTTCGTCTTGTATTCTGGCATCTTTTATGAAACTAATTCAGGATGACATCCCAATCTATCCAGAATAGGTTAAAGAAAATACCTCCTCAGTGCGAGCAATTACAAAGGCACCAGAGGAAGCCAGCCTTACAAGTGAAATCAAGAATCACATAAAATAGTAGTTACAGATAACGTCATTTTTCACCCGTAAAAAATTAATAAAAGTTCATAATAAAAAATTTTGTAAAGCAAAAAAATTAAAGGTTCAAAAATATAAATAAACTGTGAATGAAAACTGAAAATTTTCTCATTGAATCCAGTCTCAGTGAGGGAGTTGAATATTACCTAGATGGCCAATCCAACAAGTCTAGATGCTAAGAGCCCTTTCGTTTGGATGAGACAGCTTGTATATTGGGACGTTAAAAAGAAAAATATGTTTATAACACAATATTCTTTATAAACAAAATTTATTTTCAACTCCCTACTTACTAATGAGGCTCAAAATCATAAACTGTTAATTTAACATGCGAATGTGAACATCCATGTTCTATAGTTAAAAAATCTCACAGTTTTTGGTTTTGAGCTTCAATAGTGTGTTACAAAAGTTGCTAGGTGTTGTTATGTTATAAAACTTTGTATACACAAGATGAATGGAGTGAAAAAGTTTGATTTTACAGTGTTTGACCAATCTACATATGAAAGACAATTAATATCCCTCAAAATTGATAGGGTGTTGTATATGTTATAAAACTTTTATGGTGATATTACGGTGAGTCTCTCTTATGTTTGAGAACTAAATAATAATTTGATATTACGTTACAAAAAGACTCCTATGGTAATATTATTTTTGAGAATTATATACATGATAATTAAATTATTATATTCACAAGCTTGTGTATAAATATATACATTAAGTGCTTTTCATTCTTGACAATGTCAAGCACATTAGATATATAGTGGATTCGATGAAGATGAAAAAGACTTGAAAGTTTTACGTATTCGCAAAACGTGTTATAGAGTAAGATTTTTTACTTGAATGACAATCCTTAGACAATTATTTCTTATAACTTGTAGTTAACTTAATATTATTGAATTTTTAGGAGTAAAACTGAAAAATTGTCATGGAAAATGCTCGTAGTAAGCACACGTATATATATATATATATAAATATATATATTGAAACACTTGATATGTGCAAATTGATCATATAGTATATTTTGTTTAACTATCTTTGTACTTCAATTCAATGTCCTCAACAAGAAGACAGTTGAAAATGTAGGTATTATGTTATGAAGCATATGTATCAATTCGTTATAACTATACAATCTGGCTTTCCACTCAATGTAAGTCATTAGTAATATCATTTGTATAATTAATGCATTAAACTATCTCCTTTTAAGTTTTAATTTAAATGTTAATAGGCTTGGTGCACCCCGTTACCTTATTTACCCGGTCAATGGGAAAAAGTGATACTTGAAGGCACACCATAATTTACAAAGAGGTACATTCATGATGGTTTAATAAAAAAAAAATAGCTAACTAACATTATATTCAAACATTTTTAGTTGTATTTATTTTATATATATATGATTTATGTGTATATGTTTTGGTTAGATTTGGTTTTGGATTTTCATTTGGTTTTTGGATTATGCTAATTTTGATATTTGGATTCTGCATGTAGTAACATCCTGTAAGAAATTACACAACTTAATAAAGTTGTTACAAAACGGTATCAAAATAAAACACTCCATGCATTATTCTTTAAATAAAAAATTATTATAAACCGCCACAAATATGTTTACAGAAACTGTTCCAAATATTATTTATTTCTTGAAAAATAGATATAAAATAATCACTTTAACCCGACACAAATGATAAAGAAATACACTACTCACATGACATATTTTTTACAAATATTATTATAAAACCGTCACAAATACTGCATAATACACAGCTTCAAAATATTATTGAATATTTTGTTGTTCAACCGCCACAAATGTCATTCAATAACCATTACAACAACAAATAAATTAAACCACTACGGACATGTAAAACCGCTCCATGTTTTGTGGTAACCGCTCGTATACTTGCACTAATGGCGGTCGTTTAACCGCTGTAAAAGACCTCCATCGCTTTGTAGTGCGACAGTTAAGACGGTGCGTTCACCGCCACACATGGCCATTTCAGTACTAGTGTATAAAGATGAAATGGTTTTCAAAACATTAAATTCAACCAGTTGCTTATAGGGTACATCCCTAGATAAGGCCTAATTTAACATTTCAAAATCAGTGACTTGATCAAGTCAATAAGACAACAACAACCTCTACAATAATTATTTTGCTTACTTAACAATTAATTCATCTAATTCCTAAATAAAAGCATGAAAATAGTAATTAATTGGTCATTTTCATGATTTGTCATACCCCGTGATTCGCTCATATCATTGTGGAGTTAAAAAATTCTTTTCTTTTAGAAAAGTGATTTTTTAAATTCACAATTAAGGTAGTCATCTTCCTACTAACATACATGCGTGTGCATATAATTTAAATTAATTCATAATATCCTTCAATTAGTATTAAACAATAATTCACAGCTTGCATCATAGAGCAAGTCAAGGATTTAATTTAGCTCCTAATTTCTATGTCTATATTATTATTAATTAAAAAAAATATATGTTATAATAGCTCTTTGAATAATTAACTCGTTATATCACCACTAGATTTTCAATTAGTTGTGATATAACGAGTTATGTATCTGAAGACCTTGTAGTGATATAACGAGTTAAGTGTCCAAAGAATTATTATAATATATCTTTTTTTTATTAATAATAATATTATATAAAGATAGAAATTAGGAACTAAAATTAAATCTTTGACTTCTCTATAATGCAAGCTATGAATTATTTTTTAATACTAATCGAAGGAGATTATGAATTAATTTAAATTATACATATGCACACGCATGTATGTTAGTATGAAGATGACTACCTTAATTGTGAATTTTAAAAATCATTTTTCTAAAAGAAGAGAATTTTTGGGTCCATAGTACAACAACACCAAATTTGACAATTTTGAATTTTGTATTTTGTATTTTTTGGGAAATTAACCTTCACATGGACTGGTTATCGGTATCTGAGTCATAGGAGTATTGGGCTTCAATAATATGGTTCATGTTTGTTGGACAGCTAAGCCCAATATATAACATCACATCTTTAATTAAATAGGGCCAAGTGACAAAACAAATTAAAGTAAAAACACTTGCTATTCTTTGATTTAATCCTGTTTTTTTTTTTTTAGAAGAAGTGTTATGAGTGACTATGTTGATACATGAAGAAAAAAAACTAGAGAGAATGTCTTCCTGATACTACATGATATTCAACTGCTGTGAGTGTTTGTCATTGTGATCAATCTTACGAATATTATCATGTTTCGGTTTGCCAAAAACTGCTTATAACATGAGACGATTTTACCCGAATGATAACAAGGTAGTGGAAAAGGAGAAGTTTGTACAACATAACTATCAACTTTATCATTATTTTTTATCAGATTAACTTACTTTTTGATGGAAGAAAAGAAAAAGTAAATGGACGGCATATATTCATACTAGCAATCTATCCATGTAATGCGGTGATAACAAACAATAGAATTTCGTAAAATGTTAGTTAGCAATATGTTGCTCTCGAACAATTTTGGTTTTCTAGCCATACATCAGATTTTGGTTCCCATTGCTATCTGAATTCAGCTTGAAGAGCAACACTGGTGACTGGTCATGCTGTTTTTCGAATTTGTTTAAAAAGAATGATGTGTAAATGTAAACTTGAGCAATCGAATGTGTTGATTTACATACAACGAAATTTAAATGAAATGCAAGGAAATATTTTCCATATGCGGAAGTTTCGGGTCTAAAGTGTGAAGCTACCTGCCTACTCTAATTAATCGATTAATTAACTAAAATAAATCTTGGATTAAAGATTTAAAATATAAAGAAGAAAAGAAAAGGGCACATTAATCTGGCCACTAATCAGCCAAAGGCCCGGTGATTAAATAATTATTACTCTTCTCTATCCACAAACAACTAATTATTTACTATTGGATAAACTTGTTGGACCCACCCAGCCCCACGATCGACATATTCGTGGTGTCTGAAAACCCGACCCAAAATGATGACCCGGGAATGAGAATATCCATATTGGGGATCAACATAGAAAAAAAAGATTAAAAAAATTGAGAATCCTTTTACTAAATCTGTTGAAAGCTCATATACATTTTTATTCCACTTTACTAAATCTGTAGTCTTGAAGACTTTTGATATATATATATATATATATATGAAGTGTCTCCTAATATTTATATCTTAATATAATAAGCCAACTTAAGTCACTATCGCTTACACGGTGTTGCAAATTTCATTGTTGTTATTTGAAGTAAATTATTGCCATTTTTTTAATGTGCCATAAGATCTCAATTTTGTTCATATCATTTCATTATTAACAAAGTAATTGGATTTTGAGAAGAACTATTGAATGATATTCTAAAAACTTGATTGGTAATCTATATGGCATACTCAATTATTTCTATCATTTGTTATTATTATTATTTTTAAATGAATATAACATTATAACACGCATAGTACGTACATAATCATCACAAAATATTATATGTACACCGTTTTAAATGAGACTTGAATATACGACGTGTTGATCGATGAGTTTTTCTCGTATGTTAGATTAAAGACTATTTGGTAATTATTCTTATCATTTATTTTCAGTTAAGTATCTTATTTTGATTTTAATTACACAACCTATTTTGCTTTTATTTTCAAAATATTTGATTTGTTTCATACGATATTGATTGTTTAATAAGGATGAAAATAACATATAAAGAAATAAATAAATTAAATGTACTTTAGGAATAATTTGATTCAATGGAACCTCAAAGGTCTGGATATGTGACACAAGTACATTATATAATGATGGGTATAATTTGGGTCCCAAGTATTGTTATCCCAAAATCGAAGGGGTTAATTAAAGGATTGTTTACCCTTTGAGTTAGTAGTTAACTTTCTCCAATATGCCAACAAAATCGTCCCTTTGATCAAAAAGTAATATTATTGGTAATTATGATGTGTTACCCTTTTTTTTTTTTTGTCTTTCTAGCAAGCCACTCTCTCTTATTAATGGATATACTAAATGTTCAAGTCTATCTACACTAGCAAATTTATTTTAATTGAATATAAAAGTTATAACTTATAATGAGTAACAAAATTGATCGTTATGGTAATTGCCACTTAACTTTGAAACGATATAATTTATGATAACAAGATAAGGTCTTTAATAAACCTAATATGTATACTATTTATAAAATCTATTCTTAAGAAATAAAAGAAAAAAAAAAAAAAAAAAAAGAAGAAAAGAAAAAAAGATTTCACCTTTACATGTCAAATTTGGGATTAGCTTAGACTTTTTCACCTTTTTTTCCAAAGCATCATCATTACTACCACACACATTAGGTATTGCCTTTCTTTCTTCTTTTTAATAATATATGATTTTTGGTCGATTCAATTTACAAGAATAAGATTCAAAAGATCAAAACAAGATCTCTCATCTCATAATATGATGCATGAGTTATGGATTTATTTTGCAAAAGATAACTCGGTTCTGAAAGCTAGATGAGTGTTGGGTTGCTTTATAAGTTGTCGACATATCATATGGTAATCCATCACGATTAAAGTTGTACTTTAATATCATGTTTTTCATTATTCATTTTGGTCATTATAAGCTTCGATCTTTGATTGATAGAGTACTATGTACTCGAGTTCTTCTCATCGGATCAACCATAATTTGTTTTTATTTATTTATATAAATTTGGTGGGAATCATAAAAAAAGAAAAAAAAATTGTGACACCAAAAGTGTCATATCAAAATCCGACCACCTATGCTTAAAATACTACATATATAACTTATTATTAAACTTAATATTCATATTTGTTTGTGAAAAAAGTTAAATTATGTATTTTAATTTTTAGTAGTCACTAATTGAACAAAAAATGATCATATATTTATATAAATAAATTTGAATATAGTGAAAGAGCTTTTGCAGAAACTAAGGATGGTTGGTGGTTAGTCCTGTAATGATGTCCTATCAAGTGATTAATTTATTGTAGTCCGTTACTAAACTAATTAGCAAACACGATTCATTTACTTTAGATATATAATCAAATCCACTTAATCTTTAATCCCTTGTAGCTTAAGATACCCCTATGTTATAATTAAAATGAAGATGGCCATGATAGGTCTTCTTAAATGATTAATCTTAAATTATGTCGATTTGTTCAAGTACATAGCACCATTCATATACCAACTCAAACCAATCATGCTATAATTTGTATGTCATCCGTTGTCGGGTTTTATAGATTGAAATATGAATCGGTTACCGTAAAATAAATTTTATGAAATATAAATAAGAAAATATGAGAAGGTGACACGTAACAATTTCTTAGACCAGACCAGTGTGTATCACTTTTTTTAATGCTCAATGATATGCAATTAATATGTATTGGTTTGCCTTCATAGTCTTATTTAGTGTTGATTATATATGTCTTTATTATTAACATAAACTTTATTATACTTAAACTAGCTCCTACTGATACATAGATATAATTTGTATAAGTTTCCCTCATTTTGGCCACGTTTAGATGGGATTGTTACAGAACATGGGTATGTCTGAACTGTAACTAAATGCAAAATTTGAAGGGACATGCATTGCCCAGAAATCCCGTGAGTATTATGTCATTACAAACAAACAATTTAAATTGTTTAACTAATTGTTGTCAATACTAATACTAATTAATTAATTAAAATAAAGTATTTGTAACAATAATAAATGAAACACATATATAATATCACGTGATTAGGAGTGTCTGTATGCGATTCATTGAATATTTCACCATTCTAATTAACTCTAGTATTTTCCCTATTATTTATATTCACTCCTGTAAAATCTTGCCCATTTTTTGGCTTTTCTATTGTCTGTTTCAATAATACCACTCAATTTCTGTATTCATTTAAGACTTCTTAATTAAATCAGATTTGATCTACTCACTTTTAATATGATTTAACTTAGATATTAACATTTCTTATTAAGTTTGGTTACGAAATAATATTCTTGCAAAAGCGTCATAGCAACTTGCGCCCCGATTTGTGTGATTGCATCGTGACAATCGCATTTACACGATCTAGTGCTAGAACTTAGAAAGTTACTTCGTCGTAGATGTGACACTACGGGCGAGTCAAACTAAGTAACAGGTTAAACTGAATTACGTTCGTAATGACATAACGAGCTCCCGAGCTACCTCCATACGTCTTGTGTGTGGATCAAAATAAGTCGAGTTAAACTCACATGTACTTTTTATGTCTTTTTTTTCTTCTAAGGTTTATTCAGTACTTACAAAACATTGTTAAACGACAACATTCATACATGTACTGCTCCAAGAATAATATGTGGAAACTAGTGTTGAATAAACGTTTCAGACTGATTCAGTGATCGACTACCGGTATAATAGGTCACCACCTAGATTGGGAAACATGAACATATCGCAGAGTTTTCCCCTAATGTACCAACTAAGTTACGCAACTGAACAATGACCACAAAGTTATAGTTTTTGAAGATTGAACTTGAATCTGCACTGTGTATTCTCAACTCTACAATCATTAGGCTACGATATAGTTTGTGGTTCGAGTTTTTTTAATAATTATGATAGAAAAAACTATATTCACGTATACAATAAGATAATAATTCAATTTTTATACAATTTAGAATATAAAGAAATTTTGTAGAGGGTGATTTTCGCCTTATCGGTCCCGTTCAAGCATCAACCTACAGTATTAATAAAAACAAATATATGATTGATAAGTTCACTCATAAAAATGATTGAAATGACATCATATACATATTCTTATCGTTATGTATTAAACTATACATACATCATATGTAATATAGTAGAATATTTTTTATTAAGGTGAAATTAAAACATGGATATTAAAGTAAAAATATTACTAAACAAAATATGAATTTAAGCAAACTAACATGGTAAATAATTATAAATTTGACTCTTAGCCCTATAAAGTGCTCATAAACATTGAAGCTTTTTCTTGTTTGTTGATGCAGTAGTTTGTTTGTTCTTTTTGTCTTAAAATGATGCATATATAAAAAATGTTGTTTACCAAACACAACGTGGTTGTCGGTCTTAATTTCTGCTAATTTTTTGTCTTGTATCTAATTTACGTTAACAGTTTCTATCTATAAACTATATACAGAGTATAATTATTTATGTAATAAGCTTGATAATTATAATTATTACATAATAGCAAGAATTAAATTAGTAGGTTTCTTGAATATCTTTCATAAATCATAATAATAATGATAAAATAATGTTTTGTTATAATTAAAGCAAAATAAGAAAAGGAAGCACATGCAAGAAAGTTTGTATAAGTTGCTAATTACCATAGAAGTTGCTCCATTGATTCAAAATTAAAGTTAATTAGGTCAAAATGCAAATAGGCTTTTTGTGATGAATGCCGGATTAACAATGATATTGCAATTATGATTTCATAAAGCCTAAAGCTTTAAGGAAAATGGATTCAATGGTGTGACCCAAAGTTAATCGTCTCAAAAGAATATATACCAATAATTTATATACTATTTAGACCTAAAAAGGTCACACCCATCCTATCTAAAGTATTGTACCCCTTGATTTTATTTTTATAATTTATTTTACTTTTTTTTTTATGTACGCGTACGGAATAGAAAAGAGGTAAAATTAATATATGACTATATGAGTGCAATGAGTATTTTACAAGATGATTGTATATAGATATACCAAAGTACAAACAAATATATATTTCATTGATTTTTCATTTAAATAATCAGATTACACCAATGAATAAAGTTTTCGTATTACTCCCAAGTTATAATAGTTATTCAGAAATTTTATATAAATAAAAAAGAGTAGATATTTATATATTGCATGTCCTACACTTTCCTCCTATAAATCATTCGAACAATATATTTATACCCTTTCCTCCAATAAAGATAGAGAATTAGTGGATGATAGATATCATCGGGCAGTAGAAGAATTACATAAAAGAAAATGTAAGAGAAAAATAATTCCTTACATGCCTATTTTTAGTAATGATATTTGTTAACCACTAACAAGTAACAACGGGATAAAGATATAAATGATGTCATCTATACAACACGTTTTAAGATAGGATATCAAATATTCCTTCAATTTAAGTTAATAATACCTGAGAGCATTGTTACATGCATATATTTGAATGGTACGATACATAAATCTAATTAACTTCATCGAGGATGATGTTTGTCCAATATCAAACAATTGATGTATGATATGATGAATGCATAAGAGAATTGATAGCGTTTAGTTTCTTAAATAAGTTTTCTATTAAGCTTGATAAAGATATTACGATGTAAAGTATTTTATCATTAATCCTATTGGTATTATTTATACTGTTAGTGTTAATCACATAATTTCGAAAACATCAATGTTTACAATCGATGATATTTATTTCTAACTGATAATATGTGTACCATGATATATAGACGCTACCCTCCTCGATATATGAGGGTTTCTAGCTACCACACGAGTTTGTTAAGAGACGCACATGAAATTAGAGATGCTAATGGGGCAGATTTTGATTTAGCTCTGCCCCGCCCTATTTAT
Source organism: Logfia minima (assembly GCA_963921325.1). Classification (NCBI taxonomy): domain Eukaryota; kingdom Viridiplantae; phylum Streptophyta; class Magnoliopsida; order Asterales; family Asteraceae; genus Logfia; species Logfia minima. The sequence goes on along the minus strand of OY992776.1, from coordinate 14,480,373 downwards.
GTGACCCAATGGGTTGAAAAAATGGACCTGTGGACCCAACAAGTGATTTAATGGGTCGCCCATCTAGATGGATCTCTACTTGGAGCGACCCGTGACCCGTCTGAGTCGACCCATTAAAAATATAATTAAAAAAAAAAAACAACAGTGTTTTTAAAAAATAATAATCTATGTACAACCATTTCTAAAAATAATATACTCTTTGTTAGATTACAATTATTATAAGTTTTGATACTATCGATTGAATTATAAGTGAATAAATGAAATTTTTCTCAAGATATAATTGTAGGTTGTTTTGTGTTGATAAACTCCACTACTATAAGAACCATTTTTCTTTTATGCATTTTGTCAATAGTTGTTGTGCACTATTAGTATTTACAATGTTTTTATGCACAATAGATAGCTAATTATAGAACAACTAGTAATTTTTAAAACTCAAGTGAATGATGTTCAAAGTTTGTAATACAATAACAACATTGCTTAATGAAATTGATATAATAAGGAAAAAATACAAAGGTCACTTGAAGAAATATATATTGAAAAGATCAAAAAAATCGTACAATATTACTGAAATAAATTTTGTATGTTAAGCATTTTAAAGTATTAAAACATACATATATATTTTCAATTTAGATTTATTCATTTTAACTTTTATATGCACTGATAGTAAGAAAAAAAATATTTTTTTTACATTAAATGAATCAACTTAGATGCAGATCCATTTACATAAATTAGTTGGATTTTGAATCAGATTACGATCCATCAACAAATGAGTCGGATCATGACCTATTTAGTTAGATTTTCCAACCTATTGAATCAGAACAAAATTCAACCCGACCCGCCCATTAGTAGCCCTACGTGAAACAATTAAGTCAGATAACAATAAGTCTCTTGTCTCTTGATATGTTCACTTACAATTCCATATAATATCGAAGTATTTATATTTATGCTATAACTTTCAACCAAACTCGCTTAAATCATGCAAATTTTAATCCAACCGTTATATAAACACTTTCACATTCAACCAACTTATAATTCCATTCGGTTGAAATGGATAAACCCTAAAACAACAAAGATGTAGTCTAAAAATAAACATGAGTATTTATATGCCTTTGAAAATATATCATCATGTCTAGTGATGAGGTGTCCTTATAATACTATCTTAGTACTATTTTCATAACCTCTTTTTCATTCTTTTTGAGTTATATAATCTTTTTCCATTTTTTTCATCATTTCATTCCCCACTCCACTTTATAACCACATCAAACACACCCCTCAAATTCTCACACACAACCATACTATCTTCCAAAAATACAAAAACATGAAAATCAAAACAGCCGAACTTTTTTGTGCATCTCCGGCGTCCACCGCCATTTGCACCACCATGAACCAGCATGCCATGGTCCGACGTGGCAGTGGTTCAACTCCAAGACCAATTAACCACCGGCACCATGACTACTACAATAACCATTATCAATTTGATTTTGGTGATAAACCTAAGTTTAAAACACCAACAATCCCATGCACTTCACAACAACATATTGATCCTAAACCCTACACTTCTTACTTACAAAAACACCGAAAAAGTACTTCAACTACCATAGGAAAAAACAGTAGTAGTCTTATAAGTCGAAATATTGATGATAATAGTGTTATGTTAACAAGAAGAAAAAGTAGTGTTGAGTTAAGTGATAGAGATCATCATACTACTCGTAGTTCGTCTTCTAGATATCTTTTGAATAATAATCCGATTTTTTTTGAGGATTTGAAGGAAAAGGAATCTAGTGGTGTTATTAACGCGGGTGCATTGGTGGTTAGTGAGCCGGTGTGGCTGGATTATAGTCATGATGATGCATCGGTGATTAAAAAGTCTTTGTCATCGAGACGGGTAAAAGGTGATGATTCGCCTGCGTTGGGTAAGTCTAGATCGTCGTCAATTAGATTGGATTTGGCAAAGGTCGAGTCTCCAAGGTTGAAATCTTCGAGGTCCAAGTCTCGTGATCAGGTTTGTTATTACGTTTTAAATCACATGTAGTTAGTTTTGATTGTTTTGAAGAACAAAAACTAGTTATGTGATTGTTTTGAAGAAAATTTGAAGTGATTTATCTATAAATTATAATTGTTTAATTTGGATTTTTCTTTTGTTTTAAAATAAAAATAAAATAAATTAAGCTGAAAAAGATCGAGGCCAAAGCTTGGCTTTCAATATAATGATTCGGTATTCAAAAGATTCAGATGAATATGTTGTTTTAAAATTCAAATTAAAGTAATACTTTGATTAAATATTTGATTTTATTTTATTTCAATAAACTATAATATAATATGAAGTTATTATGTAGAGTTTTATTGAACTTTGTAAAATAAAAGATGGATGACAGGTTAATATTCTCCGTACTTTCTTAAACTCAAAGATTCGACACACTTTATCTTTAAATATATTACTCCATTAATTAAATTAAATCAAAGATATTTTAATATAATAATAATAATTTCAAATAAAAGTTAATTTGAATTTGTTTGTGCAGGTTGTGGAACTGAGGGTGTCGATTCATTGCAAGGGTTGTGAAGGGAAAGTAAGAAAACATCTTTCAAGAATGGAAGGTATATGTTTATTTCAGGTTATGGAGTTTTAAAATTCAATCAATAATAATTCTACGAAATGATAATTGAGGAATTAATAAATAGTTAAATATTAATTATTGTTAATTGGCGATCTCATCTTTTAATTTATTTATTTAATTTAAATAAAAAATAAAACAGAAAATTTGGGATCGATGTCATCTTAGAAGAGGAATTTTGTATATAAAGTTAAACACGTAATTTTAAAAATGGGACATTTAATGACTATGTAAATTAAATCTTCAACAACACTATAATATTATTTCTTTAAATTTGTAAATACATCATACTTTGACCATATGGAATAGCTCTTTTTGACCATATTACATTGCTCTTATTTGACCTCTTTATTAAATTTTCAACTAAAATATTTGGACTTATAATTAAAAAGGTAATCAAAGATTATTTGATCTTTTGCAAGTATAAACCTTTTCACAATACCAAACAGTGAAAAAGAAATGAATTAGATAAAGCCAAATGCTTGATTGAGTAATAACAATCTCTCTCTCTCTCTCTCTCTATATATATATATATATGATCTTTAGTTAACTACAATTTTAATTTAGACTAGCATATAATAAAGTGTTTAACTTTTGATGAAAAACAAGTTTCTCTAAACATTAATTTTGGTGTTGATATGATGAATATATGCAGGAGTAAGATCATTTCACATAGACTTGGAATCAAAGAAAGTTACAGTGGTTGGAGATGTAACTCCATTAAGTGTTCTTTCAAGTATTTCAAAAGTCAAGAATGCACAATTATGGCCTTCTCCTACTACTTCATCTTCTTCTTCACCTTCCATTGCAATTGGATACTAAATTTGCACATTATCTTTCTACTTCTTTTCTTGTTATTTGTAATGAAATACGGAGTATTTAGTTTGTATTAATTCATATTAGTTCCAAACGTGTGTTTATTTATCAGTGTACGTTTGTTGTAAAGTACCTAAATACTTTAAGGTATATGATCAACCCGTATGTAAACCGTACTCATAAAACGTCCACTCAAGTACATACAAGACTTACTTTCCTGAAAATATGTAGCAGCACGTTTTGATAGAAATGTAGTTTGTTCGACCCTAATTACGAGCAAGGTGCCTATATATGAGTAATTAGTTATAGTAGACATATTTATAAAGGAGACTCAGAATGGTGTCAGATAACCGTTTTTAAACATCCCTAAATACGAGTTAAAATAAGGGTCTAATCACTTTTGGCCACTACATGTTTTGAGATATTTTCATTTACCGTTTCTCGGTTTGTATTCTTGTATGACGTGTTAGGTTAAAATAATGTTTTATTGATGGCCGTTGGACCAAGTGACTTAAAACTTTCAAGCTTTAACCAGAAAGTAAAAGAAATAGAATACTTCGTATGCTCTAATTTAATTAACCTAATAAAGTGAAGTAGTGAGAGAAGAGGTCGGACTACAATATACAGAAATACAAGAAATATCATCTCTTTTTCTTTTCTTTTTCTTTCAAAGCAGTAGTTTCGTCAGGCTAGCTTTACAAAGACTTAATGGGTTTGGTCTATTAATTACATATGACTTATAGTGATCTTAATCTTAATGTCACAAAACAGATTATAAGGTAAAACTTTTTTAAGGCCAATTTTACCAATGTGTGACTTTATAATTAATAGATATGATATATAGCTACATACTTGACCATAATAATTAGAAAATTACATAAACAACCTTTGATCCATCCTTTGTAAACCAAACTCAAACTATAACATGCAAATAAATTCAAACCAAAGATAGGATGGTTGTTATATACTTCACATCCAATCAACTTACAAGTCACTCTTGTCTTTTTTCACACAAAAAAACCCGAAAGATAGCCTGATAATGATTCACCAAAAGTAATTTCAGGTTGCGAAAACCTTGAAACCGACCAATTATTGATTGCAGACAAATTTCAGGTTCATGAGCGCGCACCGGAGATATATAGTTTAGGATTTGCAGTTTGATCATCCTAAACCGACTTTTCTAAAGAATTTTTCTTAGCATCATAATCATAATATATGAATGATTATGCTCTACTTTACAAAAAACAATCTTCAGTTATAGATAAAATAACATTATTATGATATGACAAAAAGATAGGTAATTTAATACAAATACCATAAACTTCAATGATTATATATGCATTGTCATTCTTTAGTGTTATACAAACAGAGGGAATTAAGATGCCAAGTTAACCAATCAAAGTGTAACATTTTTTTAATAAATCATAAGATAAATTGGACATGTTCAGTATATAGAAGCTATGTGGACATGCAGGAATCACAAAAATTGCATAGTTTACAACAAGCTTGATAATTAACAAATCAGGTAAGCTAGCTTAATATTTTATTGTAGGATGAGTTGGTGTACAATATATTCTACAAAATATTTGTCATAACTAATTGAAATAAATATTAAGTTTTAGTGTAGCTAATAAATTCAAATGCAATTATTTTTAAATTATTACATATTGTTGTGTCTGTTTTCTTGCATAATATACAATTGAAACTACAGATCAGTTATACACAACTTGTGGCATGTTTATTGTCTTTTGCAATAGTGTTTGACTGTTTCAGTTTGGATTATGTTTTTACCATAGCATCATTGATTACTTGATTCCAGATCACAAACAAATATTGGTTTTCTCTTCTTTTCTTTTTTTCTTTTTTTTTTGTATCTATATATCTATATGCATTTGATGTACATTAACAACCAATATAATACGTGAATAATAACGTACACACGAATGCTCTGTCCTTTTGATGCCATTGACCTAGTTCGGGAACGTGATAATGTAACGTCTTTAGGAAAAGATCTTTTGGATACATATAGAAAGAAAAACACATGTTCTACAATATCTACACATAAAATCAACAACCAACACTTGGTCAATTTTACTTTAAGTAGATACCTAAAATAAATCAAAAACATATATAGAAATTTCTCTATATTCCTTGTGTTTTAAATTGAAACAAGAATCCTAAGTTTGGTGCATAGCAATAGTAGAGATATCAGAAGTGAATAGAAGAAACATAACATTAAACATCGTGTCATCTTTTTGGTGAGTGGTCATAGTGGGTACGTTTTTACCTTTTACAAGATTTCAACTTCAAATGTGTACTCTGCACAACAAAAAGTTCCACCAACTTATCTCTAAATTAATAATAATGTAATTTTTGTAACAATAAAAATTATACTTGCTATGGTACATATGTAGATAAGTTTTATTTCACATCAATATTTATCGTGAATATTAAAAAATTTATTACATACAATGAAAACTTGCATATTAAACTTTGCTTCGATACATTATGATACATTCACTTGCTCATGAACTCGCAGCTTCATCAAAAGCTACAAAGGGGGGACTTGACCATTTAAGAAAATATATACATTGTAAATATGTAAGGTGTCTAATTTTTATTATTATTTTTAAAAAAATATTGTGATATTGAGTGTACGCTGAAAATATATTTTTTTGCAGGATTTATTCTTATCCATTCCGAAAGGACAACTAAAAAACTTAAAGGAATATTTGATAGTACATATTAAGAATTAAGTTTTTTTCTATTATTCCTTGGTGGTGGATCACATATTCACATGTCTATTATTTTTTATTATAAAATGATTTACATTTGATTTGTTCTTCTTTTAGCAATAATATGTTAATAATTAGAAGTTATTGAATCAAATATTAATTTTTCATTATTTCTGATTTCACAAGAAGTATTATTTGTATTGTTTGTAACTTTTTATAACTTCATACCTATCTCATGGCTTTAATTAAAGTCATTGGTGCTACAATAGCCCCAATTGCTTTAGCTACAAGTACAATTAAAAATGAAAAAAAAAAAAAAAAAAAAAAACATTTAGTCAACGTATTTCAAATTAGTAAGAAATATATATGGTTTTTGGTTTACCAAATGATCATGGTGACATGCATTTTTGTTGGTAGTGTGTAGTAAATAATGCGGGTACCCTCTAACACTCGTTTAAAGAAAAACGTAATGATGAAAGCAAACAACACTTTTGTGACAATATGTTTTTTCTTACAATTTTTCAATGGTGGGTTCTACTTTTGTCTCCCAAAATTCCTCTTGTTTTCTTCTTCATGGAACTGTCTGACATCGTCAAGCCATCGTACTTGAATTTCGAAAGCTTTGAAAAGAGGTAGAAACTTTATTGAACACAATATGTCAAGAATGTATTTGGAAGTTAAATATGTGAATGGTGGTAAAACTTATTGGAACTTCAAATTTTATGGTGTTTTATGGTAGCTTGAACTTAAAAATGTGATGAATAAACAATATATTTTAGTTTGTTGTGAATTTAGTGCAAATTTGGAGGGCTCATTTTGTATGTAAATGGTTGGTTTAGCTATGTAACAACTTTGTTATGGTAGCCAAATTGCTTTAACAATACGACACTGCGTGGAAAATATGTTAAGGGTCCTACATTTATCTATTAGCCTCACAAAAGGGCAACAACTGTTTTGGAAGTTATACAAGCCCACCACCGATGACTTATAAAGATTAACAAATCTAATCATTAGTCAATATTGGGTAGACTCTTGTTAAATTGTTATTACTCTTAACATTCATCGTCCTCTTATACATCTCAATTTGTTCGTTAAATTACCATCTCAAGTGCATTTTATTTTCTTTTTCAAATGAAGGTTCAATACTAAAGTTCAAAACTTTTATTCATCATAGTTTGTAATTTCATCTTTCGAAAGTTCTATAGGTGTTACTACCCTTAACCATAAAAGATATGCTCACTCGTGCATGTTGGCAGACGCTGTTGCTCTGGGTTTACACACAACTACCATGATCTTAATAAAAAGTGTGTTAGATGCACGTCGTTTCAAGTTCTACTTCTTGTGATGATGATTTTTATTAGTAAAATGTACACTCTTACTTGAATTATGCAATAAATTTTGGCTATTCTCCTCTCACTCCGTATGTATGTATATATTAATGAACATTTCTTGGGTTATTAATTTGTTACGGAGTATTGTACAAGAAATACCAAAGACCAATATTAATGTAAAGATATTAACATATACGTGTCAAGTTAAAAAAAAAACAATTAATACAGAAGAGAGAATAACCCCACCATACTTCTTGATGTAATAACCACATGATGTTTCTTTTACAACAAATAAAAAGGAGAAATGAACTGATTTGATCTTATATGAAGAGCAAGAGATTTACTGTGTGCGCTATTTTAATATAGGAATTTATAAATTCATCAGAATTAGCTGATCTAATATATTAAAGAGATGTTGAATTGACAAGAGAAGATCTAGAAATCTTTAAAAAACCTTGAAAATTATAATTCCTCTTAGTTGAGTTACTTTTATTGTAGATTGTATTCAAATAGTAAGACTTCCACTATTTAGTTTGTCATTTGTTGAGATACTTGTTAGAAGTTAGATGCCGAATTTGGGTTGTGACATATTAATCAAATCTCTTGAGCGGCTTGGAATAAAAATGGTCAGGGAAAAGGTTGAATCTGGTGGGGTCATATGGTTGGTGTTAGTGGAGTACCCCTTACATATTTCAAAAACAATAAAATAATACTTTCTCCATTCCATATTTAATAATCTGTGTTTTTATCTTTTATACGTCTTATATTAGTTATTCACTTTCAAAAGTATATATATATAATTAAATAAAGTGCATATATTAACTATATCTTATATGTATGTTATAAAAATATGTGTTAAAAAATTTAAAGTAAAACTGTCATCTTACATAAAAGTACATTTGTAAATATATTTTCTTAAACTGTGTGTTTTCATCTTTAGACAATAAATTTGGGACGGAAGAAGTAATATTATTAATATAATAGTAGCATCTATTAATCTTAATATCAAATTTATTCATAACGAGGATTTTTCACTCGCACGTTATGACGGAATTTTAAGGTAAATAAATGAATACATATATGTCGAAATTGAAAGGCATCATTTTATATACATAACTAAAACTAGTGACTACCCGCGCAATGTGACGATTCATGTGGTAATAGTAGGTAACAGTGATATGGTAATGGTAGAGTGATGAGAGATTGAGAGTATGTATATGTTTTGAAGGTTTATTGTATGTTTTTTGTGTTTATATATTTAAACAAAAGTTCATTAAAATATGAGATTTTTTGAAAGTATGTGAGTACCAATAGAAATGTGCCATTTGGCAAAAACCTCACTTTTTCCCATTTTCCCCCACTTTTTATAAATTTAAATATTTCAAAAACCGTTAGTCAAAAAATTATAAAAATTACATAATAAAAATCAGCGTTTTCTCCTCTTCGATTTAAGATCCCATAAGGTATATTTTCGACGAATTTTTTTTTTCATTTTTTGATCGGTTTTGAAAATTTTTAACACATATGTTAGCACCGACTATCGATTGTAACACATGTGATAGTCGTTAATAACACAGCCGCGGGTAACACTTTTGTTAATCCATCATAACACATGTGTTAATACACAAAAAATGAAAAAAAAAAAAAATGGTCAAAAGTATACCTTGTGAGATGTCTAATCGAAGAGAAAAAAAAAGACGATTTTTATGTTGTAATTTTTATTATTTTTTGACTTACCGTTTTTGAGATATTTAAATTTAAAAAATGTGGAGGAAAGTGGGTTTTGTGACAAATGACACAATCTTATTGGTACTCCCATACTTTCAAAAAAACTCATACTTTAATGAACTCACCTCTCTATATTTATGTATATGGTATTATAGTGGAATTTGACTTATATATAATAATAATAATAATAATAATAATAATAATAATAATAAATATTAATAGGAAGTATAATTGTTGGATGATTCAAATACTAGAATTATGTAAGGACAATATAGTCGTTTTTAATGATTGAATTAAAAATTAAATCAATAACTCAAAATGCATTATAAGTAGTTATAAATATAGATAAAATAGTCAACTAAGGAACCTCATTATTAGAGGACTCAACATATAAAATAGTTATATGATGGTTTAATTATAGAGAGCTAAATTCTCGAATGGTTCTAACTTCTAACCATTTGACATGTGAATTAGAAAACAAATATGTAAGACAGAGGTACTCGAAAAACAGAGGGTTACCATCATCTTCTTCCTAAAGCAAAAATCCAAACAAAATCACTATTAAACTCATCAAAGTTACATAAGTAGAAAAGGTTCAATAGTTGTAGAAATTTGAGGAGAGAAGCTTTCTGTAAAAGCCAAATTGTAACAGGAAAAAACATGAATTGATAGTGCTAGGTGTAGTTGATATGGAGGATGAACCATAATGGGTGTGGGAAAGGGTGGGTGGAATGAATGATATTTACCCAAAGGTTACATGGCCAACCAAAAAAGTACAACACTTCAATAGTTTACAACTTCTTGGATGTACCATCTGAATTATTTAAATGTACTATCTGAATTATTTAAGATTTGTTTTATGTAAAAAGTGGAAAGCATGGAGTAGTCACCAAACATCGAACAATGAAAGTTTTATATATACTAACACTTTTTTTCACTGTACAATCACTGTTAAACAACAACTTAGTATCGACTTTCTTGTGTTTTTGAGTTGCTACAACTAATATTTTTGAGTTGGTGAGTGCTGAGTTTGCAAGTTTGCAACAGGTTAAAAAGAGTTGCATTTACTTTGGTAAATGTTATAAAGTAAATATATGTAATGAGTAAATTACAAAAATGGTCCCTATGTTAAGCATTGCCCTGCAATTTTAATCCTTTGTGTAGAGTTCTTTCACGTGTTCAGTCTCTACGTTTTGTTACATTAATAATCTTTTTTATCCTCTCGAATGACTAAAATATCCAAATCTAAGGGTAAATCAGTCATTTCCAATGATTAGGGACTGTTAATAACAAAACGTGTTATTGAGGGATTAGACCTGCAAATAACCTAATCAAGGACTCAAAACTGAAAATATCAGTATAACACAAAGACCATTTTTGTAGTTTACTTATTTGCAATAATATATTATACATCAGAAGCTACACTTAGAAACTTCCAGCGAAAATACTGTTTACATAACCACATGAGCAATCTTTGCGATGTTTCGCTCATTAGTTGTTCCAAGACCAAATGTCAAAAACTAATGAACAACTGATTGTGCAACGGCTTTTAATGAATTGAAGTAATTCATATACATGTAATTACACATATTGAACTTTTATGATACGATCGGTAAACAGCTAAACATCCTCTACAATAATGTAATATATTGTTCAAAAACTACTAACACTATAATTCCGTAAGCTTTACATCCAGATTGTCAAAATCACGAACATATTTGCATATTAAACTACGACTTACCTTGTGTTGCAACTATTTGTCATAGAATCATGAAGTTTGCACCTGAACAAGATGCCTGAGAATGAAAATAGAAACAGTTAACGTAAATACTATCAACAGAAACATGAAACTAGGGTGCAGTACTGCGAAAATATGTTTTATATCCGTGCTCCGATATCCTTGTAATTATAGACAAAATAATGTGTCATTAAGGTTTGAAATACAGTCAACAGACGTACAATGTATGGATGCCTAAGAATATGAACACCGGAAATGTTGCTTGTATGAATATAATCAAACCCAACACCAATTATTGAATATATTGGTGCTCTCAAAGTTAAATTTAAGCATACATGCTGTGCATCTTCGTTCACATGCTTCAAACAATGCCATAGCCATGCCCACAAATAAACTAAAAGCTGTATCAACTACCTTACCACGTTGCGACAGATATAACTTTTACTTAATATGTGAGAGTGGGACCATCTATGGGACTGTCCTAAGCACGTAAACGTCTATGTAAAACATAACCCTTGAGTAAAAGCAACAGTTGATACGATAACACTACTTATGTGGTCTTATGTGGTCAATTACCATCAACCATGACGTACTGATCCTGTGGCATGATTAATCCATTGATGAGTCTGCCTATGAAACCTCAAAAAAAACTTTGATTCATGAACTTCCTTAACTTTGAACAAGCAAACACCAAGACATAAAAGATTCTCATTTGAGCAATAATGAAGTCAAAATAGCTATGCCAACAATGAAAAACCAACAAGTTAAACAAATTTCAACAAAATACTACACTTTCTTACACACTTATATGTTGTAACTGTATGGAAAATATTATAAGAGCCTAAATTAGTACATATTACAACTAAATAGAATCACTGTCAAATTCAACCAAAATTACAACATATAGCAGCAAACGATCACTCTAATTCAGATACAACTATAAATTTTCACACGGAGTTAAATAGTATTTATCCTTATCAATTTAGGGCTAGAAATGTGCGGAGTTCAATTAGATGCAAATAATAAATCAGTGAAGGTAGTTTATTTACTGAAAAAATGCCATGAGATGCACAGAATTGAAGGAAGTTGGCGTCGATTTTCCTTCATAGATTTCAGTACCCCAGCTTTCTCGCGTTTCCAAACTCGCTACGGGAATAAAATGGGTTCTAACTCGCTATGTATTTACATTTAAAAAATAAAATAAAAATATATACTCCACTTTTTTCTTTTTCCAATAAAAAAAGTAATTAAATTACTAGATACTTCCTTTTCTCAATCAAATTGAAATATGGTATTCTGCAAATTTATATCTTGAATTATCTAAACGAGTATATGATTATTTATATTATAATAAAAAAATTATTTATTATTCAACTTATGTAATATAATTGATTACTTATAGAAATTAGATCTTGTTATCTTCTACTATAAATAAATATAATTATATATATTGAGCCACATATATATGTGCCCAATAAAAGATTATGGAACACGATATTAAAAAAGTTAGTGTCACTTGAAATAAAAGAAGATAAATAAATGACAAAAAGAAAATAAATAATTAAACACCAAATGTTATTCACGATATAAAAAAGTTCAAATTTTAGTTTTTGATGTCTTGACAAAAGAATGATAGTTATAAAATTTCAATCTCAAAACTTAAAAACCTGGACTTTATAGCCCATATGAAAGATGTTCAGCCCAATGTTTAGGCACTAGGGGTCAAAGCCCATCTCAAAAGTTATTGATATTTGATAGGCCTTGCAATTCCTCAAGGATTAAAAACTAAGGAATGCTACATAAAAGATTTTTTAGAAAAACAGAATGGTATAAGATTGAGAAAAGCCTTTTAAACATTCAAAATGTTTATAAGCCATCGAGACAGTTAGATATCTCATCCTCATCAAAATCAAATCTAATTAGAAGAAAAGAAATTTATCTATTTTGCATGGAAACAATATTCCTCATTTGGCTTATTATGAAAAACCAACATTTACAAAGTGTAAATTTGGTTCAGGAAAACCTGCACATACTTGGGCAAGCCATACATATGTCAAACAATAAAACTAGAAAAGAGCAAGATAGAAAAACTAAAAACCAGTACCATCAAAGTTGTAACAGCAAAAAGCAAACCACCAAAAGGTCCATGAATATACCAAAGAAGTCATCCAAAATCCAGAAATGATTAATTACTAATGCATTATTTCTAAAATGCACCATAGGACGACACTCAGTTTGTTGGAGCAAAGAAGATCTCGCTATTCATCCTCTTTGAGCGGAATGTCTTCTCCACCTCGGGGGTCACATTGAATGAAGCCTGCAACACCTCAGGAGACAACGCCTTCCATACAGAGGTCCTTCCAGCCATATGAGTGAATATCGGACTGCAAAATATAAACATTAAGCCAGTGTTGGAACAGGACAAACAAGTCAATAACGGAAATTCTTTTTAACAGCTAAAAAAGAGAAAGACTTACTTTGGAGTAGTGATGATGGAGAACCACTCCAAACCATCGTTATCAGAGATCTTGGAAACAACAAAGAACCTAGGAACAATGAACAAGTTTCCGGCCTTAACAGTGGTTTCAAGAACACGTTTCCCATCAACACCGACGATCTGAGCACGTCCACTGCCCCTAACAATGTAGGTCACTTGAAGAGCAGAGTCACATGAGAATCCAGGAGAGCACATAGCATTACCATCCAACCTCACAAGATCAGCACCCAAACCAACTTCACCAACTAAAGGCAAGTTCTTGGTGTTAAGCACAACCACTCTACCACCACCCTTGATGTCAACATCCAATGGAGCTTCCAAACAGTTCAAAGCCATTCCGTTCCTGTGGTCTTTATTGGGCTCAGGCATCTTAGCACCAGCATCAACTTTGATGATTCCATTGTCTTTTTGGTTAGCAACAAGTGCTTTAGCAGTGGCTTCATCTACATCCCAAGCACGACACACAAACTCCGTGGAGAAACCAGTGAAGATGCCATTAGAGCCAGTTAGGAAGAAGTCGGTGAATGAGCCTGGCTTGTGGGCAGTTTTGGTGTCACCCAAGAAAAGGACTTGGAGCTCAGTGTCGTCTTTGTTGTACCACCATGTGACTACACCGAATGGGAGAGCAATTGCATCGCCAGTCTTGATTGCGAGGACTTTCTCTTCTTTCTCAGGCAGAACAATGCCAGCAACTCCACTCCCTGTGTCAATCCATAATTGACAATCATGTAATGTGTAAGACAATATTAAACTAAATTACACAAGCATGTGTACGCATTTATATTAAACAAGGGACAATAATGTGATGTGCAGCATCTATGATTAAACCATAATATCATAACCAGTTATTCTACTATGAAAAGTTAAATGCAACATATAAATCTCAAGCCAAACAGATAAGTAATATATATGGAGTAGTATTATACCTTAAGCCATCACCAAAGACAAAAACAGGTAAAATTATTAACAACTAATAGAATATAAATAAGAAACAATTTCATTTAGAATATATGATATTCATAAGGTTAGCATATCATAAGTTAGGTTTCAATAAATAACAGTTGAGTAATCCCAAAATCTTGCCCAATTTTTAAATATGAAACAGGCAAACCATGTGGTCCATATTATAGGCCTTAAAATTGACTTTGCTTTACACTCAATATTTAAAAAATCATAAGACAATAGAAAACCAATTGTTTACAACAGCTAAATACAAAGGTGACACTATCAGCCAGCACAGAAATAAATTCACACCAAAGTAGTGCTCCTATTCTAATAATTATTCAGATCTCTTTTGTATTCATTCGATTTTAAATCAGATATTAAATTCATTAAAACAACTCCATCACAATTATTATATATTTAACACTATTCAAATCACATTATATAAATAAAAATATCAAAACTATCAATCACGTTCCATTTTCATCTTCTCAACCACTATAAACATATTACATATACACACCCAAATTCAGTTATTCATTACACATGTGAACATATATATGAGTATATTTGAATCTCCAAATACATATACATACGTATATGTGTGTTGATCACTATACACATACATATATATCTGTCGGTTGATCACGATACACATACATATACATTTGAATCTGCAAATCATGTATTGTGTTTGACTGTGAATTCAGATAAACGCAAACTAAATTAAACAATAACCAGAATCACAATTATTGATCAATCGTAATCAGAATAAACAAATTAATCAAACAGTTATCAGAATCAAACCACTAATCAAAATTCAATAATATTAAACGATCACAATCAATAAACCTAATCACGATAAATATCACTCAATCAAAACAAACAGAATTGGTAGTTATACCTTGGAGAACGTAAGCAACTTTAGCAGAATCAGAATACCGCGGGAGAGCTAAACCGTTTTTCTCGAGAAACAATTTTCCGGCACCGATGTTACCTTGTTTAAGCATCGGAAGATCATTAGGGCACCAAGCATGATACGATCCACCAGCACCTCCATATGATTTCTGAGCTAGCTTTGGTGACAAATCGAGCTCCATTTATATAAGTAACTGAAATTGATTGATTAATGATTAAATGGAAATTGGGGGGTTTTGATTGCGAGTGATGTTGAACGAGTGAGGTGAGAGGGTGTATTTATAGTCTGTGAAGGTTTACAGATTAGTACGAGTAACGGTAATTGTGGGGATTAGTGATCTGGTTAATTAATTTGAACTTTTCATAATTAATCAATTAAATTACGGATAAATAATTCTATTTCTATATATATTTTGCATTATGTTCATACAATTTTTATATTATAAAGTCTTTAAAATTAAAAGTTACGTAATCTATCTTGGAGATAATATAAGATAAGATAACAACAAAAACATATTAAATAATTTAATTTTATCCTTATTATCTTTATTGAAGTGAGTTCAAATGAGTGAATGTTTTGTTTTAGAATGGGATTATTAAGAAATTTTTCATTTAGCAAAATCTCATTTTTCTTCTTGTTTTTTCAAATTAAATAACTCAAAATGCTGATTTTTACAATATAATTTTTATAATTTTTTAGATAGTTACTTTTGAAAATGTAATAGTTTTGTTATTTTGATGAAAATAAACGGTCGAAATTGATTATTCTATTCTTACAAAACTTTTCTTCTCATTTCAACTTTTTTTTATTTAGATTATATTGTTTTTAAAAAAGTGATAAGAACATATTGATTTTGTGAAAAACTTTAGCAACAATTAAATTTTTTTAGCATTTAATTTTACATCCAAAACCGGATAGGATGTTATAGGAAAAAACTTTGACTTGGATTTACATATTTGATCATGGCTCTTTGTTAAGAAACTTCAATTGTTTTAATTTTATCATGTAGTCAAACAACCAATATATAATGTCATATAAAATATATTATTTATTATTTATATTTATTCAATATTATTTTGGGTCTTTTCAATATTTTATGGAATAATTTTTGCATAAATTACCTAAAGTTAGGTTTTCTTTGATTAATAATATTCAAGAGAGTATAATAAGGCGACACGTTAAAAAGTTTATTCTCAAAGCAAAAGTGATAACAACAAGTATTATTTCCGGATAGGATTATACATAAATTTTGCAACAAGATAACCAGTTAGTTAACTTTTACTCGTTATATCCAAACCGGATAGGATTTGTTATATCTGGATAGGTTTTTTATATTTCTTTTTTAAAAAGTATATAATATATATAATATACTATATATCATAAAAGCTACGTACATGGCTTTGATAAAATTAAAATAAAATAAAAAAATACAAAAACCATCTTTTTTATTTAATGATCAGTAAAATATTATCTTTAAATTAGATTATTTTGTGAATGACTTACGGTAATCATTCTTGTTTCAGTGGTTGTCTTTTTTGTTTGATGATGAATTTTGTACCCAATATCAATATCATTAGTTAATCATTATCACATCATTAGCATGTGATGAGTACTTTGGCCATTTAAGAAGTCAAATCTTTAAGGAAAATTACAAAATTCATAAGACGTTAAAGCTGAGTAACAAAACGAATATATATTTAGGAGTGAGTTTAATTAAAAATAGTAAATTATTAATTAAGAGATTAAATCATTTTATGTATTCAGCTTCTTTAAAACTCTAAACTCTTAAATTATATATTTGAAAAATGGTTAATTGTAAAATCATTCTTTACGGTATTAATGGTGAAAACAGAATTTTTATTATTTATTAACATATATATATATATATTTTTTATAATAATATCAAAATTATTATAATTTTATTTTCGTTAATATAAAATTAATTTAATACATATATATATGATTGCACAAATTAAATTTGTAATACACCACTTTTTACATGTAATACTAGAACTTTAATAGTGTGTATCACAAAAATTAGTTGTGTATCACATATTTTTATTTAAAAATTTTATTTCAAATTAAACAGCATAAAATTTTAGCAATTTTAATATAACATTTTTTATCAAAAAAATTGGCTATCGTTAGAATTAAAAATAAAATATTAATTACTATCGTTACTACCGTAAAAAGAATTCATGCTTAAACCTTCCCTTGTATATTTATGTTTCAATCACAAAATTGATAACCACATTGACTATGGTCGTTAAAAAGAATCAACCATGTTTCAATATTTTTAATTATACTGAAAAAGGCAAATGTTGAAAATGTGAAGTTGCGAAAGGCTATTCTTATATAACTAATTAATTGCTAATAATTAACAGGAATAGGATTAATTATGAAGGTAAATAAAAAGACGATCAATTCAAAGTTATCTAATCATTATATTCTATGGGAAAGGATCCATAGGGAAGCTTCAAATTTTGAGGAATGAGGGAAACAAATCTTAGCCTTTAATTTTTTTTTATAAAAAAAACGTATTTAACATTAATTTGTAATGAATGTTAAATTTTGATTAACATCATCACAAATGAATGTTAACAATATTCATTTATGATGAAATCAAGGGTTGAGATTTACTTCTCTTCTTCCCTAATTTTTTTACTTTCCTCTTGATCCCTCCCCTATATTCTATCATGCAAATTCTAACAATATAAAAGAGCAAACTACATATCATTAATCAAAAAGCCAACCCATAAAAATCTAATTATAGTACAGAACAACATGACCAAAACTCCAACATAGTTGGTAATACTATTTCCGTTTCATAGTAATTTGTCACAATTAAATTATACAAAGTTTTAAAAATGTATAATCAATATATTTTTTAAGAGAAAAACAAAAGTCTACTTTTACTTTTAACACAGTTTTTTATAAATTAGTATTGTAAAAATTAAATTATGAATAAATTGATAAAGTTAGTATATTACTTTTGAAAGTAAACACTTATTTTGTTTCAAAATAGAAAGACGAACACTTATCTTGACACGAATATGTTAATATAACATGCAAGTATATATTTCGCCGGAAGTTTTTTGTTCAAGTAGAGACACAGATTGTCTCTCATCTTCACAGCCTCTTCATCATCAGGGAAACACACTTTTCTCCAACTGCTACTTAAGGTTGAGTAGTTTTATCTGAATTTATGTAAAAAAGATAATAACTTGTTACTACATTGATGAAAATAAAAGATGAAATTTGCGATTTATCTTTTTAACTACAAATCACTTTTTAACTACAAAGTTGAAATTTATCTTTTTCTTTTGTAAATATCAAGGAGACCATTTCACTCTACTGTCATTTCTAAATGTGTTTTTTTTTTTTTTTTATACATTTACAACTTTGATCGGTGAATATTATAGAACCAACATAACACTCACACAATTTGCAACAATCAAGGTGGGATAAGAGTGAAAAGACACTATGAGAGTTTATTGTATACTTTTTGTGTTTATATAATTTATATATGATGATAGAGCAAAATTTGATTTATACATTGGAATGATATATATTTGGAGTATCTCTAACGTTATCACTATATGTACCTTTTTGCCTAAAATAGTGCAAAAGTGTAAAAAAGCTCACTTCAGTGTTAGCACTAAACACTGTACTTTTTTAGTGCAATGATAAATAGTGTTTAGTGTTGCACCAAACTATTCATATTAAATAATAATATACAATATATATAATATATAAAATGAATTAATATGATGTGTTTATTATAAATTTGTGATTAATATTTATAAAATTACTAAATATAATGTTTGTTATCATATATATTTAAAAAGACATAATTTTTATAAAGTTTTAATATTTTTAAAATTTCTAGATACAATGATTGTTATTATATTTCTTAAAAGAATTTAATGATTACATAAAATTATCTATAATATATTATTGAATTGTGTATTTTAAATCAATTAGAAAAGATTTAGTGCAACACATTATAAAAAAGAATATTAGTGTAAACATATTTTCAAAAATTCTATTTTTACACTATAATATTGTAATTTAGTGCACTAAAATAGTGTACACATTGGAGATGCTCTAATATAAAATACAATTGTTGAGATGATTTAAATGTTAGTAATAATATAGTCATTTTTCGTAATGAATTGAAAATTAAAACAATGCTAGACATGCTTTATATAAAGTTAAGATAAGATGATTGGCGAAGAAAATGAGAAGGTGTAAATATAATCGATGTGTCATTGAACGTATGAATTAGGTAGACTTACATCAGTAATTTAAACGCATTTAGCATTACTTAGTTCCTTAATATAGAAAACTATACCCTCCAGTTAAAATAGTACTTGTCACCTTGGAGTTTCTCCTCTATGTCAGCTTGTTAACAATTTGATATGTAACAAAATTATGAGAGGATGGTGTTGTGAAGAATAGACAAAATATATATTCCAAATATTTTACTCTAAAAGGATCATGTATGATATAGGAAATTCTCCCTTGATAATTTTTATAAATAAAATAATCCACTTCCATTTTTTAGCCCAACTTATAAACTTTCTTCTTATTGGCAGGAAATAAAGCCTGCTTTTAGAGGCCCTGCCCGTGAAGAGGTCAGGTATCATCTCATATGGTATTTAACATTTTCAGTCCAATTAGTTCATAAAGACTTAAAATGTTTTCACATTGAATATACAAAGTTAAGGTCCTATTGAATTAATAGAAAATATATTACTGGACAATATTAAATTACAACAATTACAATCCAATAGAACTACAATTACAACATAATTAAAGATAATTACATCTACACCACTATTAAACATGATAATCCTAATTTAACCATAAAAACTAGTACTTTAATGGTTATTGTCGTCTAGGCGATAAGCGATAGTAACCAAGTAGTGAGAGTCCGGGAAACATGCAACTTAAAAATCAAAGGTTATAGGTTCATTATATCCCTTTAATCATAGATTATACGGCTCGACTTTCATATACTAACCATGAGACAAGTCGATAAGGGCTACAAGAGAGCCGATTAACCTTCTTTTGACAGGTATTCGTCGTGTCCTACCAAAAAGAAGAATCCAACTTAAACATGATACATGTTATATGAATTTAAGGAAACATATAATTTATTTAAATGGAGTAAAACCCATTGTCTAAGTATAAATTAAGTAAAATAAAATTTTAAAGGGTTCTACTCTGAGAGTCGATGTTTTCTTATATTACCTTTAAGAAAAAAAAATATATAACTTAATGAAATGGAATATAACCCATTAACTAAGTATCATTAAGTAGAATAAAAATTTATAGTTTGATTTTCAGATTCGTTGATTAAAGATGAAATTTTTTAGAGAAAATTTGCCCAGTAGATACTCAATTTGCCTCTATATTTGGAGAGATAAGATAATAGTTATGGTGGAAATACGGCCTTAAAGCTTCACCTTGTATATCTACCTGAAGAAAAAAAAATCTCTAACAAAGAGCAAAACAATAGATTAACCTACATTTCTGTAGTTCATAAAAAATTAAGGAAAATAAGATCAGTTTTCCATTGGTAAAATTCACATTCCGAATTCTATAAACCTTTTAACTATAAATGTATCTAAAACCTTTTTACCAAATCCTAACGAAAAAACCTCTGTATTACTCGATCACCTTCAATGGAACAGATGCTTCTTCATCTGGCTTGTGTATTGGGGGTAAAGGTTGATCAGCTTTTCTTTTCAAGAAACCCCTTGCATAAAGAGATCCAAACACAATGACCTGCGAAATGGGCGGGTCATGTATCTTGTCAAAACGGGTTTAAGTCAAAAAGACAAAATTTGCTTTACGGGCCAATGTTTTTTTGTCCAAATTCTAGTATTCTTTAACAATTAACGATTATAAATAATATCATAGGAAAAATACTTATTTTATTTTAACAAATCGACTTAAAAGGTTAAAGACATTTGAGTAAGACTCGGCCCGTTAAAGATAAAAGCTAACCCAAATCAAACCATTCAAACGCGGATGGGTTAAACATTTTATTTGCCTCCGTTATGTAAAATGATACTACAAAAAGGATGTAAATGGATGCTTACGGCTCCAATGAATTGTTCCACGCTAAGGGGGTGACCAAACCAAGCACAAGACAGCAAAATGCTCACTAACTGCAGAATTTAAAAATAATTTTCAGTAAATAATAAGTTAGTCAAGAGTTTGGACATGAAGAGACATGATTGAAAGTTTGAGTTTACTTGTCTAGTTGTCATTATGGTGGCAAATGTAAGAGCTCCGAATGAGCGAATTATGTAAGATATGAAAAACTGGCTGGCTGTTGCAACCTGCAGTCAAACAAATAAGATAAGTATAAGAAAAACAAAATTGTTGCCAATAAGAAAAATTAGAAGAAAACAAATAAGAACTACACATCTTGACATTAGAGGATAAAACCTAGTCACGATAATTCGTTTAAATGCACATCCAAACAACCTTTTTATTCAAAATGAAAAGGCTTGTATAGAAATTTAAAAAAAAAAAAAAAAAAAAAAAAAAAAAGTAACCATAGCTCAGAAGATATAACACACTGAAAAATTGCCAATAGATTTTATTGGTTCAAAACTTCAAATATTACTACTGGTAGACCAAACAGTAGTAATGACTTACGGTTGAAAGCAATGCAATGTCAAAGAAACAATCCTTGTGGCGAGAAACAAAATCTATTGCCATAAGAAGATTGCCCTGCAACAATAGACCTAACAAGAAAGAAAAGAATCAAATAACACGAGCAATTCGAAAAGAACTATAACACAAACGTAAAAACTTAGAAATTTCAATTCTTTTACAACTTTCAAAAAGGAGTAATTAGTTTCAAGTTACATATACTTACCAGTCAAGCTAAGTATGCAAGAACAAAGAGTAGTGTAGAAAATCTGGTTGTAAATTCCCATATCATATCCTTTGAATAATTTATCTTGAAATGTGCTAGTAAAACCGTCAAACCTGAGATATAAAGATACAAAAAAAAACGAGCAAACAATATTTAGACAATCATGTATGCAGTAGCTGCAAGAAAACTGTTACTCGTATTAACATAAATTACCTACCTATCTCTACTTTCTAGCTTTACAAAAGATATTATATCTGATTAACTAATTCTTAAATTTGCAATGATCAGTTTAGAAACTGCTTAAGTGAATATAATATCATATAACAATCTCCGATCACCTCATTCTGATCCTCATTATTGAAAAACACAGTCATACACCAAACATTATTTCTCTCAAAACTTAGGATATATATATAATACTTGGTTTCATGATATATTAGGTGACATGTATATAACTCGAGAGTCATACCCTAGATAACCAATCATCAAGGAGACACCCCACACTGTACTTTCTCTTTCTTTGCGGTAAGGGCTTAACTCGCTTGCTCCCTACATTTAGAAACAACGAATTTGTTGTCATTCATTTTCTCAGTCTTTCAAAATGGGAAATGTGAAACCATATAAGTTACAGAAGAATAAGTGTAGTATTTACCGGAAATAGGATAAATAATGAGCACCCGAGGGTAACTAGTACCGCCAAAAAATAATCTGGCCCTTTGTATTTCTTTTGCATAATTAAAGTTCCCCAAATCTGCACCCAAAACAAAATCATGTAAGAAGTCATTAATTTGGAGGTAATAGTTTCTTTTGATACTTACCATTACGGGTATCATTTTGGCACACTTGGCTAGAGTCTGGACAGGAAAGCTAACATATTTAAGAGCCTGAAGATATAATAAACGAAGAAAAATGTTAATATGTACTATGTAGCTCAGAAGCACATAGAGCTAATAACGTTTTTAATTTAAATCAAAGTAGAATGGTAGAAATACGGTTGTAAATAATATATAACCTCGTATTGACATGTTGTGGTTAGTATATTAGATACTGATACAGCACCATACTTGTAAATGGGAGCAACAGGATCTAATGACTTTTTACTTGTCTGCAATAGAAACAATTCATAATCAAATAAAAACTTCTGATATAATCAGTTTCATACTAGCTGTGATTATACTGATTATTGAAGGTAGAATAAAATTATCTAATCACCAATTCTTTTAACCTAATTTGAAATACTTTTACTTTCCTCTAACAAAACATATCTCCTCTGTTTTTAAACAATCAAACATCTAATTATCTGATTTTGAAAACTTAAACAGACATACATCACCTGACACCATCTCCTATAGTCCTACAGCCCATTTTATTAAAGTTAGCTATCTAATTCTGATCTTGATCAATGATGATTGTAAAATCAAGTTCGACTAGCGAAACAACCAATAACCACTTACCAATAAAAAAACAAAAGATACTGCAGATGTGGTAATGCGGTTACAGAAAACGAGAAACAACGAATGTCTGAAGAATTCGTGGTTTAGACCGTATGGAACTCTCATTATCTTCTCCTGCAAATAAAGATTCAAGAACAAGCTTTATTAAGGTATGACAAATATCATTTTTCAAATTGATTTCATCGATTATTCAGCTCATGTTAATAGAGATTATAAACCTCATTGTTCCCTAAACCTGTACAAACGTAAACGTAAACGTTATCGAACCACAACTTACACATACTATATGTTACCAAGTGAATGCTATGAAGCAAACTCTTCATATGCATTATTTTACACATGAAATAAGCCCCATTTTTCAACATTGCCCTTTTTTCAACAGGGTACAGAACTAAAAACATCAATATGCTAACAAATAAATTTA
This sequence comes from Logfia minima, assembly GCA_963921325.1. Lineage (NCBI taxonomy): Eukaryota > Viridiplantae > Streptophyta > Magnoliopsida > Asterales > Asteraceae > Logfia > Logfia minima. Next base: position 14,456,276 of record OY992776.1, on the reverse strand, counting down.
CATCATTAACAATGGCAAAATAGGAATATACAAACATAAACTTTAATTATTTTGAACTAAATCAGAGTATCCAGCTCTTTTTAATCATCAAATCCAAGCATTGCTAGCAACATTTCTTCAAAATGTTTTAATTCAAAACCTCATTTCCACAATATCTTGATCAATAAATACCCCAAACAACACAACCATATAATATTTTTTTAAATATGTGATTTTCAACATACCTGTAACACACCATAGATAACAAGAGTAGACATGATTCCAACAACAGCAAAACTACCCTTTAGAAACTTCCCCTTAACATCAACTGACGGTAGATCAGCCATACTAACACCGCCGGCGGCGGCGCTGCTACTACAATATGTATGTATAATGTATGTATGTATCTGTGTTTATGATGAAATTTAAAAGTAGAAATGAAATGGGTATTTGATAAACCCTAACAAGATGACTAAACAGTAAAAACCCAAGAATAAAATTGGAATTTTTATACAGTAAACGAGGCATAAGGGTTTGGGGCTAATGATGATCGATGGGCGGTTTCACCGGCGAGTATTTCTCATAGTTTTCACCGGGGATTTAAATTTTTTTGTTTCGTGGGAATTTTAATTAGAAAAAGGGGATTACTTTTTTATAATTTCTCTGTAAGAAAAACAATGATGGGTGTCGCGACTTTTCGTCTGTCTTACGCTTATTTTAAAAATTGGGTTGATCTTTTTAACAGGAAGCATTATATTATATAGAGGAAAAAATTAGAATACGAAAAAGAAAAAAAAGGTTTTTCTCTTTAGATTTTATTGATAGATAACATACCAGTATAAATATAAATATAAATATAAAAAAAGAAAAGAAGTAGAATTTACATGTCAACTAATAAAGATTTAGACATACAATTCGGTTTGTATTATTTTATTAAAGCGTAAATAAGCAAAAGAACGACGTAGAAGAGTAATTCTTATCAATTATTTCAGGCTTCCTCATGAAATTAATATTTATTAAAATAATTTAAAACCGTAAGATACATGTTATGTCCCAACTCAATAGTTTAATGACTTTTTCAAAAAATAAAAGATTTTCTCATCATTGATAGTCTATGTACTCGTGAGATAACTACTAACCTTGACAGTATAATTGGTAGTTGTCTCATATCTGCTTACAGTTCTGATCGACTAAATTATAACATAAGTTCTATTATTTTTTAAAAATTTATTTTTAAAAAAAGTAATTATATTTAATAAAATAAAAATATTTTATAAATAAAGTTTATAACAAATTTTAATAAAATCTAATATAAATTAAGATTTTGTACTTTATTTAGTATGTTGACGTTGGGTCTCAAATTTGTTTAAAAAAACCCAAATAAAAAAACAAGTCCAATTAAATCATTTATATGGTTATAATGCATCACCACCAGTACCACTACTCGTTTTTCTCTATACAAATCTGCAACTCCGTCTTCCTCCTGTTTTTTAAACGATTTTCTTCTCTTTTCAAAATTAAATATTTGAGAATGACTTTTTATTAAATCATTTGTAAGTTGTAACTAATTAAATGATAAGAATGAGAAATTGAATAAATCTTGTAATTTTCAAATTTTTTAATTTTAAAGCATATGATCAAAATTATATGAAAGCCGAGAATCTTATGAAAAACGAAATATATAATCTATAACTACTTATAATGCATTAAGTCATTGATTTAATACTCCATCATCATCCTCACCTACCATCACCATATGGACCGTCGCATTGCGCGGGTGTTTGCTAGTCTTATCAAATCGTGTATTCATTATCAATGATTTAATAAACGACTATTTATAACCACAACTTATTTATAGCCCATTAGTAGTGTAAAAGTGATATTAAACGACTATTTTTTGTGTGCCCCTAGTTTGGGAAAAACAATGTACTCACTTGGGTTCTCCTGAAAATCAATAATTGATAAGACCTTCACGTACACTCCAATTCAACAAGCTAGACTATGTAATAAGAAACATATTGGTAATCACATAAGTAACTAGGGCTATTGTTATTATTCACCTTGAAACTACCCCCTTAATGATCATGTCGATTAATATTATATGATTTAAGACATATTAAGGGGGCCATGGTCGTGGCGCAGGACTTTCATGCCCATGGCAAATTGTTGGCGGCTACTGATCTAGGACATGTCCATGGTGAATATAGATCATGATCGTGATCTGTTGTATTAGTACTTAAATTGATTTTACTCCATTTTAGAATCAACAACATAACTTTCCAAAACATCAACAACACAAATTTGATTTCAATTCTTTATACATGTAATTTCATACTAAAACATATGTTCAACAACACCATCTAAAATTATTAACATCAATCCTTTCATTACAAACAACTATTTAGAACCACTTTAAGTTATTTCGACTAATTAAAGTTAACATTCACACATAATATATTAAGACATCATAAATTTGTATGTATAAACCAAGATTATTTATCCATGTCAAGACTTCCTTTTAGTTAATAAAAAATCATCTTTAACATATGAGTTCATTCCAACAACTTTTATAATCAATCTCTTGAATATGTCAAAACCCTAAAAATTTAAATGGATTGAAATCTTTAGGTTCATCCCTTTGATGATGTTAAATCTTGTGTAGTTAGTTTCCTCCTTTTTGTTTGTCGTTGATTTCACTATTGCACGAGTTATTTTCACACTGAATCACTTGAATTCCTACTTCTTGTTAGAGAAACACACACAAATACACTAAGTGTTCTTATTAATAATGAGCCAAAAAGATGTGTTTAATCCCCTTTTTGTTCCAGCCATCAAATTTATGTTGTTTTTGACAACTTCAGCCCCTGCTCCTTTTAGTTGATTATATTTACCCCAAAGTCAAACAACTTTCACATTTAAGTACCACTTGCACCTTTAATTCATATTCAACATTTCACTAGAATGTAGGATTTCTTGGCTTTAACTTGCTTTAAAATAATGTTTTAATTTTTGGAATGTTACACTTGAATCTTGAAAAAAAGAAGAAAAAACAGAACATCAAAAGAGTACATATGTAGTTTCATGAGATTAAATATGTAGTTTCGAAAGGTTTCGTATCTAGCTTATATGTGAAACAACTTCATGTTCACTTTGACTATTTGATTTATTGAGTCATCGCTCTTTAAATAACTAAATAAATAAATATTCCGTATTAAAAGTAATATATGTACTTAGCCTTATCTTATACAATGCAGGGATTAGTACATGATTTAATTTGTTTAGTTTTATTTGATTTGCATTTCTTGATCTTCATTTTCTTATTGGTTAAAAACAATACAACTAACGTGTGAGTTGGACGTTGTCTATTATAAATCAAGGTAAAATGTATTTAAGGCACGTTTGATTATTATCTTGAAGCTCAACAACTTATCTATCAATCAATCATCAATCAACATTATTATAGGACACTGAAAACAACTCTTTATGGCCTTTCTTAAAAATGGATAGTTAAAGCATCCCCAATGATAAAAAAAAATTAACAAGTTTTTTTCTTGTCACATTAATTTTTTATAAAAAATACTTTTAACAAAAGACAATATGTCCAATGATATAAGCTTTTCAAAGTTTTTTTTTTGAAAAACTATACACACACACTTTCAAAAAAGCTTTTCATGTATAATTTGAGATTTCTCAAGCTTTTGCACAAAAAGGCATTTCCTCCAATAAAGAAAAAAACTTTAAAAGTTTTTTTGCATTAAAAAAACTTTAGAAAAAAGCCTTCATTGGAAATGCTCTTATATTCTTTTATTTCCATAGGACATTAAAAATAGCTCTTTATGTATGATGTCATTAATCATTATTTTCCATAGAATTTCTTGGAAGTCAAAATATGGAGTAGTTATTTACCATGAATAATAATAATAACATAACATTGAATAAATGAAGATTGAACTAAAATACATTGTTATTGACTATTTGACTTATTGTGTGTTGACCCTTTGACTAAAAGTACTCCATATTAAAAGTTAGATATGTATATAATCTTATCAGATATGGTGCTTTAATTAGGGTAGTTGGTTGTTTTATACACCGATTTAACTTGTTTAGTTTGATGAAGTTTGCCTTTCTTGATCTTCATTTCTTGTTGGCTAAAAACAAATATTATCTTGAAGTTCACAAGTTGAAATGTATTTAAGGCACATTTGATTATTATCTTGAAGTTCAACAAATTATTTAACATTCACAATAAAAATAAGAGAATTATATAATCTTATATATTTGTCAGCAAATTTTTTCAACATAAATTATGAAATATTAGATATAAAATTTTGTTTCACTTAAATGTAGTTGAACTAAAAGTCACAACACTATAAAGGTGAACTGGAATCTAATTAAGGGTGTGTTTGGCGATATTAACCGATAACTAAAGTTGCAAGCTTGTATTTAGAGCTAATGGTTCCTATTTATAAATGAAATACGGAGCTTATAATTTTCTAGAGGTGTTTGATTAAGAAGTTTTAATTAAAAATGTAAATTAAATTAATAGGACAATCCTATGCAAAAAATTAACATATAATAAATAATACTAAAGTAAAGTGTGTTTATGTAATTTGAACTTTTATGAACTCTAGATTTTCAAAAGCTATTTCAAGTAGCTTCTTTTTGTAAAGTTTATTTTTATAATAAATTTTTAAATTGATATCATTCAAATAATGTTTATAGTTTGAGTTTTTAAAACAATAAATTTAAGCTTCAATAAATTATACGTTTAAATTAAGATTATCAAAGCAAGATATATATATATATCTATAAATTATGCCTTTTAACACTTCTATTATGATAGTTGGTTGTTTAGCTGGGATTAGTATTTGATTTCATTGTGTGTGTTAACTCTTTGACTAATTAAAGAAGTTCTTCATATAAAAAATTTAGATCCCACTTTTTTTTTAAGTGTTAAATAAATACACTGTCTGTCTGAATATATAAATCTGTAATGAATAAGTCAAATGTAATTAATCACTGTTTGGTTTATATATTGAATGTCAGAATTGTAAAAAAACAAAAAATTATAAATGACTTAATAAATAAAGGGTTTATTGATTCGTGATACGGTAAACTTTTATGTTTTTCTATTGTATGGGGTTAATTTTGAAATTTTTTATTGTATGAAATAAACTTTCAAAAAATTTCTATTGTAAACTTTTCTTTTATGAAATGGTCAAAAAAAGAAAATATTACATACAATAGAGAAGTTTAGAAGGTTTACCTCATACAATAAAAAATTTTAAAAATAATTTTATATGATAAAAAAAATAAAAGATTATCACATCAGGAATTAATAAACTCATAAATAAAGTTTCTTTTGTATTTAGTCATTAAATGAAAAACAAGCGGAGGTACCTTTGATAAGTATTTATTATATAATCTCATCAGATTTAGTGCTTTGATTATGATAGTTGGTTGTTTGGTCGGTATTAGTATTTGATTTTTATTTGTTTAGTTCTATTTGGTTGGCTTTCTTGATTTTAATTTCCTTGTTCGTTGAAAATAAGTACATACAAGTAATTAATTTAATTGTCTTTTATAAATTGAGGTGATGAAATGTATTTAAGGCACATTTGATTCTTATCTTGTAGTTCAACAATATATTAAACCTTCAAAATACAAAATAAGACAATTCTTTAATCTTACATATCTATCAACATTATGCAATATGTTGTTTTCAACGTAACATTATGCAATGTGCTAAAAAATAGTACTATCAATTATATTTATCTCACTACAATATGTTTTTTTTTTTCCTTTTTCAATAAGGTCTTGATCTATTTACATGTTGCGATTTCAACTAGATTTGCAAAGTTATTTGCGAAACCGTATGATGTAGGGTGAAATTCTCATTTTAACTTGATACTTCATTATATTTTTATCTCTATTTTTTCTTTTATATATATATAAATTATATATTATATATAATTAAAAGAGAATATAATAATAAATTTGAACTTTTCATTGTTATCCATCATTTGCGATCTAATAATCTTAATTTCCTTCTTATAATTACACTTTTGACTCCTTACATATTTGATGTATTTATTTAAATTAAAAAAGTAGACCAAATATTTTATTCATTTATAAAAATTAAAGAGTTTATAAACTTTATAAAAAATCAACCACAATATTTTATATATTTTATTAAAATTAAATTCGTCCCACATTATAGCGGGTCTATAAACTATATAGAAAATTATAAAATCGACCAAATAAAAATTAAATTCGACTCGCATCATCGCCGGTCTATAAACTATATAAAAAATCAGTCACAGTATTTTATTCATTTATAAAAATAAAATTTGTCTGACCTTATCGCCGGTATATAGACTATATAAATAAATCGACCAAATATTTTTATTCATTTATAAAACTTAAATTCGTCCCGTGTTAATGCGGGTCTATAAACTATATAAAAAATGACCAAAATATTTTATCAATTTATAAAAATTAAATTTGTCCGGCGTTATTGCAGGTCTATAAACTAGCAACGATCAACATTTCTTTCGTATAATTACACTTTCGACCCTTAAATATTTAATGTATTTATTTAAATTAAAAAAATCGTTCACAGTATTAAAAAAATCGACTAAGATTTTATTCATTTGTTAAAGTTAAATTCGTCATGTCTTATCGTCACAAATCGACCAAAATATTTTAATAATTTTTAAAAGTTTAATTCATCACACATTATCACGAATTTATAAGGTACCATCTATCTAAATCTAAATTCGTATATCTAAGTAATATTCCCTTTCAAAATTTAATAAATCAGAGTTGCCTTTATTGATGTGATGTAGAAGATAGTCAAACACAATGATTCACATTTTGGGCTCGGGCTGAACTTTTCCTAGACCAGGCCAAGCTAGTCTTCATTTTTAAGCTTATTGGGCCACGGTAGAAACAAGTTAACCTTGTCGGGTTGGGCTTCCCAAGTTAAACCTTATTTTTTTCTTGCTTTTGTTCATTTCCCATACATACTATGGTGTCGGTCTTTCCCCATTTAACTAACAAAAAAACTTCATATTCATTTTATTTTCTTCAATTTATTTTGTGGATAATGATAATTATATGTCTCTTTTTGGATAAAAGGTCAAGGAGGATCCAGTAAATCTACACTTGCCTATAAACACTAACTTTTTATCCGTGCGATGTATGACGACGTAAATAGCAAGACATATCATACAATCAACAATGCTAAACAACAAAGAGAATCATTTTGATGGAATAAAGTTTAAGTTGTACAGTACATGAGATTGTTAATCACAAATAACAATCATCCAATATCGCACAAAGATGACAGATTGCCATAACCATCGTTCGAGCTTTCAAAGTAACAAGTTGGTGCTCATCGTTACCGACAATGGTTATTGTAGCTACTTGTCCATTTATAAACATTAGAAATATAATAAAAACACATGTTTTACTTGATTAATATATTCAAAATGAATACTGTGAGTATTTAAGGAATAGATGAGCCAAATTAGAATGTAAAATGTACATAAACTTGAATGTAAACCCTTTTTAGTAAAGGGGATGACACCACACAACAAACTTTAATCAGTAAATCCCCTATACTTCAATATTTGGTTTTCTTTTTGATATTTTGCTAGAGCATTTTGTGATCTTCGATCCAAGTATCCAACAATATATGTTAATATTTTCTTTATTCGATACTAACATTTTATTTTTCTGAATCAGTTTCATCTTGATGTGTATGTTAAAATCGGAGAGAAATTAAGTGGCACGTGTTACTGAAGTAGTAATGGTTTTGGGAAAATAAAGAACAAGTCAATACATGCATTTGTCATTGACTTATGCTCCATATTAGTAAATTGGCTAAAGTTTATCGTTTGGGTAGTCTTGCCATAAAGAAGCTCACAGCTCGATCTATCTAGAAGTCATAACCATTGAACAAAAAGAAAGCCACTATGTGATCAGAAAGTAGAAGTAATAAGAAGTGTAAATCTATAAGTGATTCACTTATCTATAAATTTACCGAATAACTTAACCTAATTTGTGCTCTTCTAACCAAATTGTATCCATATCAATCACCCAAAAGAAAGAATAGGTTTAATTAAATGCAATGAGGCTAGTTTATTCCAAAGTTCAACGTACAAGCGATCAACATGATGAATGTTTGACTACATCATCTTACATATTTTCACTGGATAACAATTACAACAATCAAGATAGTGAAATAACAACTTTTCTTTAGTGAAAACATAGTCATTAGTTTGCCAAATCAACAATCTCAAACGTAAAAGATGATTCAAACTGTAATCGTATACAACCTTAATTCAGGAGCTACCAAATGTGACTGGTAACTATTTACCTTTCAAAATATTTCTCTCAAAATGTTTAGAGAAAGATGAATATCTAATGAAAGTTTTCTCGAGATGGTTGGAAGCCTGTTGTCGAACATTGCAAAACGATGGTAACATCAAGGCTGACTGACATAGCAAAATATAAGTTTGCAACCAATATCAGTTATATATAAACCTAAAAGAGTGATATGAAGTCAATGAATATCAATATATCATCGATAAAGAACGCAACGTAAGATATATCCATGATAAGCGTTCGTTTTAACTGTTACAATTCAATCTTGACACGCACTCGTATTGTAACAAATTTACAGCATGATGACCATATAAATATCCAATTAGAATAGCTTTAACAAATGATAATACCACGTGATCAGAAAGGAAACGTGCATAATTGGCCCGTAACACCTTAGGCAAATCCCACATTGGCCGTGGACACGAGAGATTTCGGACTTATAAAGTAAATATCATCCTTACCATACAAAACATGTTTTGGGGCCACAAGCACTGCAGATTCCGTGAGAACTCTGCATTTAAGCATGTTCCATGCACGTTCATCTGCCGGAGCCATCAGAGATAACATTATCGGAGAAAGATGCTGATGAAGGATGATGAACATGAAGATATCAGGTTTATCATCATATCAGTAGAACCTTTTGAATTTGTTAGGTTACATAATATTCGGGAATTCAATTTTTGTCGCGCACATGATTTTAGCTAGGAAGGCATATCTTTGACACCAATAAATGATATAATAACGAGTTTTTCTTTGCCCGCGCTTCTTGTTGGGATAGAATTTGTTAAAGCAAGTTTCATTCATATCGAAATAGATCATCTCTTGAATCCAAAAATTAACAGTTAAGTCCTCTCCCATACTCACATATATAAGAACTAAATAAATCCAAATTCGAGTATATCTTTAAGTGTGAGAGTTACAAACTTTTTGTGTGTCTGACATAACATGATTTCTGTTCTAATGGTTTACACTATTATTTAGTTAAAAACATGTATTAAAAGGTAAATTTACATATTCTAAATTTATTTTTATTTGCATTTACAACTTTGATATTGCATGTAAGTTGAAAGATTAAACAGATAAATAATCAAATGATATCTTAACATACATATAAAAAGGTTGAAAATAACATAACTATTAGAGTGCATACTAAACAATCATCTAATATCAATAGTGAAGTTTAGATTAAATGTTACTTATAATATACATATATTTGGTACCCATTTTCTTTTATTATTTGGTAAACTTGGATTTTATATATAATTGATTTTTGGATTCTTAGATTTTTCCAACAAAAGACCAATTCGCTTTTGAGTTCGGATGGGGAATGATTACTAAAATTTAAGAAACGAAATTTTAATAAAGGAAAAACAAAAGCCCATTTAAAATTGACTGAAACCAAAACCATGTATAAAGGTTAATGACGTGGCAATATTTGTTACATAGAGAAATATGGCACATGGGATAGATAGTATTCTTCTTGTTGAATTTTCGCTTATTTGTTACATAGAGAAATATGGCACATGGGATAGATGGTATTCTTGTTTAGTTATATAGATAGAATAGAATAGAATAGAATAGAATAGAATATAGATAGATATAGATTTAACATGGGAATGTGGTCACTTGTGGAAATGGGTTTGGGTCAATACGGGTAGATGTTTATTATATGGCTGAAATGGGCTGGGATGGTACGCAGAACTCCTTTGCTCTGTTTCTTCAATTTTGCATTATTAGCTCTTGTGTCAAATATTTATGTATAATTAAAATAAGACTCTGATCTTTTTAATAAAGCTTATTTAGTAGATTACCTACGAGGGACTTTCGAAACCATTTGACCCATTTCTTTGTTATTTAGTCATCTTATTTTATCTAGTAGAGATAAAGCATAACCTGAATCCAAATATTCATTAGCAAATGAGTAAATAATTGTTGCCTCTGCTCATAAGTAATGATTTGAATTTACTTGGCAAACAGGGAGACTTTGGGAACGGGCGTGATGTGTTAGTAAGGGTTCACTCAGAATGTTTGACAGGAGACATATTCGAGTCGGGTCGTTGTGATTGTGGCAGCCAATTGGCATTGGCTATGCAGATAATTGAAGAACCAATCAGAGGATCTCTTATCTATCTTCGAGGACACGAAAGGAGAGGTATAGGATTAGGACACAAGTTACGAGCGTATAACTTGCAAGATCTTGGTCATGATACCGTAGAAGCCAATGTAGAGTGTGGTTTTGCTCCTGATGCACGTGAATATGGAATCGGAGCACAGGTTAGTCTGATGATAGTTAAACCTACTTTCCAAGTTGTCAACTGGGTTGGGTAGATTTGGTAACGGGTCAAAACAGATGATATTTTATTATGGTTCAATACTAGTCAGATCGACCCATAATATAAGTTAATTTTGTTTAACAATAACAAATGATAGGTTTCAAACATTTCATAACACTTTGGGTGATTTTTGACTTGTTCGGCTTTTCGACCCGTTTTCTATTTAGTCAAAGCTGAACCATTTAACTGTTTCAGAAAAAAAACTATAAAAGAAAAAAAAATAAAAAATCTGAACCATTTTGTTTTTAGCCAAAGCTGAACCTTTTAACTGTTTCAGATATGAAGAGAAGAAACCTGACCCAAAAGATTCCAATTTCACATATAGGGGCCGAAATAGCTACTACATGTTATTATATAATCTGTATTGATGTATTTTCAATTTTGACAGATGCTGAGAGACATCGGAGTTCAAACGATGCGGCTAATAACTAACAAACCGGCAAAGTTTACTGGGCTCAAGGGCTGCGGCTTGGCAATTGTCGAACTAGTTCCAGTAATTGATTCCAATTACTAATGAAAATAGGAGATACAAACTAAGAGAACAGAGATGGTCATATATATGGGTCTGATTTACCATACACTTGGATCTCGAGTAGGGGGGAAAAAGTTATCTATTAGTTGGGTAGATTGGAATTGTAATCCAAATTGTTCTTGAATGTCCCTTTTGTAACTTTACTTCTTCCTTTTAGTGTCTTTTTAGAATGTTAATAAACTTTTACTGTTCGAAAATATATATATATATATATATATATGGGTCTGATTTACCATACTTCGGTAACAAGGACTTGAAGGATACACTAAATATAGATCTATAAAACTAACATTTTTCACTTTGTTACAAATGTTCTTACTGTAATCAATAAAATTGAACTCTGAACACATGTATCTGCAGTTCCAATCAAATTGTTTATGTTTTCAACAAAATAAGATAACTTGTAATGAAATGATGTAACCATTGACATGTAGTATAAATTTTTGACATAAATATAAATTATATATCTTAAAACCGTGAATTTAAACCACTGTCATGAAATTTAAAATCCCACTCACAGGGTATCACCAATTCACCATATACACCATCATATATCTAAACCCTTTACAAAAAATTAATCATAAAACTTTTGGCCTCTTAATGTAACCTTTGCCTCTTTTGATGTGTGCTGAAATTACTAGCACCAGAACAACCTGCCATCATCCTCCCTTGAAAATTACTACCAAAATTAACATCACCAAAACTCAAAACACCACCACTACCGCCACCAGCTGCCATCATCTGGTAAGCACTCCGACAAGCCATTTCTGCATACGGTTGTGAGGGTTTCAACATCATTGTCGGTGTTTTAAGTAAATTATTTGGGCTCCCTACTTCCATTTTTTGGGCTGCAGTAATCTGATCAACTGCAGCCACCATAGGTGGGACATGGAAGGTTTGGAGCGGGGGCGGGTTACGCCACCTAGGAAGCGGGCCCGCTACAAACAAGTTCTGCAGAAGTGGGCCTGCTTCTATCACTGCTTGCAGTAAATTTCCCTTTTGTGGCAAAGTTTTGCCTTTAATCATACCCTCCATCACCACAGTAGCTTGATCCACCTTTGGCACGTTCACTGAACCGTTAAAACTGCTTGTAAAAGGACCGTTCTGATTGTAATCTCGAACAAATGGATTTTCAACGTTAATATTTGAAAACTCTGGAGACGAAATGGGGTCAAAAAGCGAGTCAACAGGAGATGAGCTATGATTATGAGCCTCAGAAAGACTGTTTGATTCGGTGATGCTCGAATTCGCTTTATTTGGCATCATCAACGGGCTTTGTTGATGTTGTTGAACTTGATCACTTGTGAAAGAATTAGGAATTGGTGTGTTTGTAGCGTTAAAGATTTGTTGATCATTTGAGGGCATTATTTTATTTATTAGCTTTTGAAGTTGATCTTTTGCTTCATCTCTTTCTTGACAAGTAATCTTTAATAGTTGTAACAATTGTTTCATCGACTCGCTGTTTCTTTTCATTTCTTCTTGTGTTTCGGATTTTACAGCCTCTAATTCAAGTGTTGTGTAGAAAAGCTTTTGTTTGAGTTCATCAATGTTCTGCAGTGTCAAATAACTCAATAATTTAGATACAATATATCAAAAACCGACAAAAAATATTAGCAAGATCAACAAATAAATAGTTTATGTGACCGAAATCGGATCCTATGACGCTTATACCACCTAGAGGAGACAATATACCCATCAAAAAAACAATCTTGATGTGGTAAAAATGACATTTATGATTAAAATATGACAAATTGTTCAATACGGGTAAGATAAATCAACATCAACAAAGACTATCAATTGCAAAAAGACTGTTTTTTGATGGGATATGTAAAGAAATTCTAAAAGCAAACAAAAGTAGACAAAAAAGGAAGTTTCATAAAAGTGTCAATAAAGAGAATACTACTAGTAATTTCTTAGTGTAAAATGACGGTTGGACTTTATAAACTTGAGTGTAACTACAAATATCTATGTCTAAAAAAAGTTACTGCATAAATATTTATCGTAAACTACGTGCAAATCCAATTACAGAAATAACATAGATATCCTGACCTGACCAATAAAGTTATACATGATTTATTAATAAAAACCTTTTTGTTCAAAAACACACAATCCAGCCACATTAATGAGACCAAAAGGTCCACAATCCACATGGATCTCACCATCGAAAACTTAAGAATTTATTGAAGACAAAGACATTATTCAGAAAGGTTTTAAGCAGTTCTCAAAGAAGAGAACATCGAGTAAATAAGATCACATCTTTAAAATAACACAGTACAATCTCAAATTGACCAAAATTCACTTCTGAATTGATTTCAACTCTGGAAAAATGCAATCAATTACTTCATATTAGCAAAACCAGAGGAAAAAGCTAGAACTTTATGCGTTAAAATGATGATTTTGATCAGCCAATATCACTTCTGAATAGTTATTGCTTTTTAGTTCATTTGTAGTAAAACATTACAGAAACACTCAACAATGGCTGAAAAAACAAGTCTTTATGGCCAAAAAAACAGAGTAAAGTTTCAAAATTCTAACAGAAAATAGAGAATGAAGCATAACCCACCTCCTGATAACTCCATAAAGATGCAAATTCTTCCATTCTTTCCATTTTCTTCAATATTTTGTTATGATTGGTGAGAAAATATAAGCAAAATCTTGTGGGGGGAGTTTAGAGAGAGAAGGGTATTGAGTCTTTTATAGAACAAAAAACTCAATATAAGACAAAACAAATGACATAATTTTTATTTATTTTTTCAATTAAATAATGTTTTTAGTGTTGAAAATATATAAATATTTCGGTGGGGCTTTTTTTTTTTTTTTTTTATGTTTTTTCTTGTGTGTGAAAATACTTGAAAATTAGTTCCATTTTTTAAGGGAAATTGTCTCTTGCAAAAAATAATATCTCTAACGGTTGTTAATGAGGAATAATCCAATTAATACGCGGTTTAAATTTCCCATTTGAACAAAGGTAAGTTGTTTTTAATAGCTCTCCTAGCAAAAATACATGTTGACTTCTAACTTGTTATTAATGGGTGATAACTATTTATAGTATGTTTTCTAATAAAACTTAGTGCTCCATTGACAACTTGAATGAGTTGGATAATCGATTAAAATGATTCTGATAAAATAAAAATGAAAACTATTATGTGTGAAGCAACTAGCAATTACTTTTAGGTAAAAAGTTAAGTTTATAATATGATTCAAGTTCTGTGTTCTTGACCAAAAGATTTTATATATTTGTGGTTTAATTTCTTTTATTTATTAAGTTATCAAAAATCAAAATGTGAGTACAAATGCCACAATAAGTAGTTATATAATATAATATAACAATTAAATAACTATAAACACTATAAAGTTATAGATTTTTAAATATAGTTTGATAGACTTTCAAGTTTCAACATGTTTTTAGCTAATATGGCTAGCCAGAATTTTCAGCTAATTTTTCAAATCGTATCTATTTGACTTATCTCTATCTCTATCATTTTGTTATTTATCTTAAAATTAGACTAAATTTGAAAAAATTGACTAAATTGTCCAAACAATAACTAAATAAGGCAAGCAATCAAAGGAGGATGGTCAAATTAATTACACATATATGAGGCAAATATCAAATAAAAAATGATTGGTGATTTTAGAAGAATTTACAATTTGAATTTCAAAATAGTATGTATTAACGGTATAATATAATTCACAAAAACTCAAAATGAAGTTTAACTTTGTCTTTAAAATAACAATTTGAGACATTATTACATGCATGATAAAACACCAAACCTACGTTCAAACTTTGTCAAATAAGATATTATAGAAAATAAATTATTAGTTAAATCAATAGGTTTAATGTCTGCGAGTGCATTTAACTTATCATGAATTTCTGGAGTGGATACCTAACTTACGAGTAGTGTTTTTAATGCATCCAACTTTTAAAAAACGTGTTTTGATGTACTTTGCTGATGTTTTGATGATGTGTCAACCTCTACGGATGCCACGTGGCACCTTACACGGACGACACATCAGCAAAGTACATCAAAACATGTTTTTTGAAAGTTTGATGCATTAAAAACACCACTCGTAAGTTGGGTACCCACTCAAATGATTCATGATAAGTTAAATGTACTTGCAGACACTAAAATCTAAATCAATTTCGTTTAGTTATACAAATAAAACTAAACAAATTAAATATCCCATTATTTTGCATGGGTACCCTCCTTGTTAAAAAAAAAAAAAAAAACAAAAAAGGTTTCAACACTCTACAAGTACACAAAAAAGGTTGTTTTAACGGTTAGCTCTAACTCAAGATCATTTGAATCTGATTTGACCCTACTTGAACAATGTTTAACTGTTTATTTTAATATCGCAAAGAGTTAAGATTGAACCTATACTATATTTCAGAAAACACTTCTTTACGTGATTTGCGAGGACATTTACAATGGAGAAATGATACCATTAGGTTATTGCCACAATGGTAACATGTGAAGAGATGTAAACATATACAAACTAAGAAAACATTATAACCTTATAAAAGCGTAAAAATTATTGTTGTGGATCTTATCAAATATAATATAGTACTTACATTTATATATAATTAAAGTAGAATATTGTGAAGTAATTCATTTGATAGTTATTTTTAGATATTAATGTTTAGTAATTCTTATTCATGACCATTAAAAATTAAAACTTTCGGATAAAAATGTTGAAAACCGATTGTTTAGAAAACGAGAAACTAGTGAAAATGTTCTGGGTCTCACTTGTGGCTTTTTATCGATGACGTGTATATAATTGATTGGATATACCGAATTTTAAGGAGTATATGCACGCAATCGCCACCGTCAAAAAAATTCGGTACTTCTTCTCCTGAAGAACAAATCGAAACCTATATTTTGAGTAATTTAATATTAAATCCATTAATTCTTATATACAATATTATTATTATTATTACTATTACTTTCCACCTGGGTTTTTTATATGAATATTTGAGTAATTATATCTTCTACGATCTTTATTTTCAATAACACCTTAATAGTTTATAGTATATGTCTATGTCTATGTTGATATGTAAATATAATATGCATATTTTTTATATATGTATGTATTTATGTATTTCGGATGATAATCAATGATAAATTTTATCGATATCTTTTTCATTCACAACCGTATTAACAGCCACCATTAATCCATTTTAGATCATTTATATTGGTTATTAGTGAATGATCGGATGAATATCCACATGATATCATTTTCATCTCTAATTTTGTATGATTTATTTACTAAAGAGTTGCTCGAACGGCGATTCGGCGTAGTTGACCTAGCTAGCCTCTTCATTAATTACCATTTCAATAATAATTTTAAATAATTGTAGTATTTTTCCCAATCATTTTAAGTTAGTTGACAATTCGATCTAAGAACTCGAAACCGTGTACCAGTTGGGAAATGTGAAGGTGAAGATTAAAATAATTAGTTTAAGTAGATAGCTAGACTACATATAGAAAGAGTATTTTTATAATTTATGGTAAATAAGTCAAACTTATAAATAATGATTTTCAGTTTTCTTGGGCAGTTCACTACGACATCGCCCCCTAATGACTGTATAGTCATTTACGTCTGAAAAAATATATATATATATTATATATATAATTAGATTTAAACTGTTTCGCACGGCAATTTAAGTAAAATAATTTTTATATTTATAATTTCAATAGATTTAATAATTTAATGTTATTTTTCAATTAGTGTTCGAGTAAGACTTATAGACTTTTTAATTACTTTTTATCATATATAAATATTACGTAACTCTATCTAAATTTATTTTTTAGTTTATCTTTTAAATATAAATAATTATTTATATTTAAATTTTAAGAAGTCGTCACGTGTCATTTTACTTATGTAATAAAATATGGAACAACCTTTTATTCTTTTTAGTATATATATAGATATAAATTAGAAATATGAAGCCATACAATATCGACACGTGAGAGCAAATAGACCAGTGAGATTTCAACCGAGCTAAATGATACGAGTAATACTTCATCCGTCTCGTTTTAGTTTTTCGTTAATAAAATATATTTGGTTTAATATAAATTAATATAATATCACTTTTGATCTTGTTTTAAGACAAATTTATTTAAAATATTTAAGAAATTAATAATCGAGAATAACAAAAGAAGGTAAATTAGAAATACTAGTATTTTTTAAATTTATTTTTTGTAAGCTAACAATTTTTTTAGACAAATAAAAATAACAATGTGATATTTAAAATGAGACGGAGACACTTGTTGAGTATTAAATAATTATTCTAGATATGCTTGTAAGTCATGTAAATGTAAACTAAATTGTCTTTGATCGTAGATTTCAAGTTTACTATTTCTTCCGTTCTAAAAAGAATGTTTTAGGAAAAGAATTATTGGATTTATAATAGTTTGATAAAATGTTAATTTTATCTTTATATTCGAGACAAGTTTAATTGAAAATATTTGAGAAAAGTAAATTATTGAGAGTAATAAATGAGAATAAATTTGATATTTTTGAATATTTAAAATGAGATGGAGAGAGTAATTTGTAACGATTATATGTCTAAACCATGTCCAAGATATCACCACAACTTTAACTATGAACTGGGATCCTTTAAAGTTATTTTTTAATATGAGAGAGCAAAAAATGTATATGAAAATATGATCAATTCAGCTTTGTTTTGTTTACTTAAACCTTTCTATGATGTTTTTCTTACAAAATCAAATGATCAATATATGATCATTACTCAAACCGTTAAAATTGGATCATTATTAGAACGCATGTCCAATTGTCTAGAAACTCATTTATCAACTTTTGGTGGCATTTTTTAAATTACAATAATCACTTATTGCGACTTTAATCGAGTTACTTGACTTCTCATTCCATGACAATATGACATAGAACGTGATATCTACCATGTGATAAATACATTAAACGGATACACAAGAGTAGGCATGTGCAAAAGGAGAGAATCGGACTAGACCGAATCATACCGATACGTATCAAGAACTGAAAAATTACAAATTATAGAACCGAGAACCATACCGATACATGTATATACGCTTAGTTACCGGTATTTTTCGGTTTTTTGGATACTGTAACATCCTCCCCAACGGCCTAGTATTTTTTCGGTAAATTTATTTCCTTATTTACTTTATTTAATTGAATTAATTTATATGAAATGTTTGAATGGGTAATTGTTAGGAATAATTAAATGAGAATTATAGTATTTTTAGTTTAAAATACGGATAGGCCTAAGTATTAGAACTAATGCCATCGTGTGCTAGATTAATGATAATAATACATCGTAGTATACGTAAATCAAATTATATAAACCAAAATCCAGAAAATTCATCATCATTTCTTCCTCAAACCACCATAAACACACACACAAACTAAACACACACACTCAAATTGAAGCTCAAATCAAGATCAAAACACTTTCAAATTATATGGTTTAATTCGGAATTCATCATCAATCTATCTTGCAAATCGTTTCAGAGTATTACATCAAGTTTAAGGTTAGTTTTTGGTTAGTTTTCGGTTTTTTTTAAAAAAAGAGAAAAGATAGTTAGTTGGATTTAATTATGTGTTTTTATGTTAAATTGATGCATTTCGAGTGTTTGTTTATATATTTGCGAAGTGTTGGAACGTTCAATTGGTGAAAAACGATGTTAGAATTAAGATTTGGGAATTTTTTTGTGGAAACAATCCTGTTTTCTTCAAGTTCGCAGGATGAACTGGTTTGGCGATATTGGTAATGTCTCTAGTAATGTCGCGGCTAATGTCGCTAGTAATGTCGCCGCCAGGGGCCAGCCCCTTGGACCCCGTCAGTCGTATTGCCCCTTAAACCCACGCTGATTAGTCGACCTCGAGTAGGTCATTGCGAATACCATATGCAGGATATATATATATGTGTGACTATTTATATGAATATTAAACATTGAATTATGTTAACAGATTACTGACTTATATTCCGTTTATTCTCAGAGACGCAGAAGACTCAGTGATATAAGACTACTGAGCTTGTAAGCCGATATACCCAAATGAGTGGATCTGCAACTCAATTTGAGTTAGTTGTAATAATGTGGTTACAACAAGTAACGTAGACTTGATAGACTGTTTAGTCTGAATTATGATTGTGAATATCTGCTTGCTATATTTGTGGCCTTCGGGCATCTGTGTTATTCAGAGGTCAATTGCGATTGGACTTGGTTACTACTGTGTTCAACACAGGTTCCAGATACATGTGTTGTCGCTGGAAAGTGTGTTGTTGTGTTGTAGTGCCAAGTTATCGGTCTATTCTGTATGGGCCTATACAGATTGTGGTAAGTGTTACTGTGGGCCACGCGGCTGTAGGGTTCCTCAGTAACCACCGATCCTCTTGAGTTTATGTGTTTACTGTGTTAAATGTAAACAGATTGTTATGCTAAATTGAATTATTAGTTGTCCATTCATTCACTTAGCTTTGTGCTAATCCTACTATTTCCCTTCCTGCGGGTTATGTTTATCTTTTGTGGGTTGGGCAGGAAGATGGGCTGTGGAAGGAATGTTTGATATGCGCTCATTCTCTGATAAATATGTTTACGTTTTGATAGTTAATATGTATGTAGATTTTGAAGAATAACAGAATATGTTTTGTTTCAGAAATATTTTAAATATTGTAAACTCGCGAAAAATTTATGTCATTTTGTAAGATAATATATAATACTATCTTTTATCCATCGCTTCCGAGTCAAGTGACTAGTTTAACCCTGAGATAATAAAAGGGGTGTTATAGATACGTACGACTTTTGCATAGAACTACACAAGAGATATAATGCTCATGTGATATTTGATTAAATGATCTTGCAAATCAAATACAAATTTTATAACTAAGAAATCAAAATTCAAAGAGGTATTCACAAAATTATTTATTAATCAAATCAAGACTTTTCAAACCCTAATCTCATAAGTGTTTAAATACTTTTGGATGGAAGCTAAAACAAGGTCCATCCAAAACAAATCAAGCAAACAAAGTTCAAACAAATCTTAAACTTTAAAATTAAAATCGTAAATAATTAAAATAGTATCTTCGGGCCGTAAATAAATCCGGATTGCCAAAAATATTAGGACTCATAGTAAAGCGAAGATTTTTGTTTGTTGCACCAGTTATTAAAGTAAAAAAGACTCTTGACGACTTTGACTGGACCTTTTTTGAATAGCCATGCAAATTACGCTTCAATCTGATACCAAAATTAGATTCACCAAATTTAACTAGAAATAAGTTGTTAACGATGTTATCACTAGTAAGAACAGAATTATAATAACATAAGTTTCAAGATGATTCCCATATCAAGATAAATCATAAAATCTATCGATATCAATATTAATATTAACATTTAACGCTTATGAAAATCACGAGCTAAACCTTTTACTTTTTACGATTGTAAAAGATGAGATCTGAGTCAGCAAAACTCAAAACTCGAAACTCGAAAGACGACATTTAAAAAAGTGATAGAAGTGGAACAAAAATTAGTGCATGTATGTTATTGCCCGAAGAATCTTAAGATTTTTAAAATAGCATGTTTAAGAAAAAAAAGGAAACCGTCCACATTCTACATTTGCAACAACACCACCTGGGGTATGAACTATGAACCAATTCATTAAATGTATTACTCCGTACAATATTAAATCAATAAATTAAAGGACAAAAAACAAAACAATAAAATACAAGTTTATACCCGACACGCCGTTCATGAATAAAATAAAGCTCGAGTGTTTATTTAAACGGGGTATTTTGTCTTATTCTTATTTCATTTTACTTTTCTAGGTTATATATATTTATCTATTATTGTGCAACCGTCATAAATAAATTTAAATATTATAGCCCAATAAATAAGTATTTACATCTATAAACAATAAAAATATTGACATAATTAAACTCCTAATACGATATTGATTAAGGAAGATGTGGTCAATCTTGTGTAAGAAATTTTTATGTATAAGGTCTTGATCTACACCGTATGATCATTCAATTCGTATCCTTTTTGATCTTACTTGACTTGAAATAATGAGTTGAAATACTGGATATATATGTGGTAATTTTATATATATATAATTACAACTAACATATAAAAAATTATAGTATTTAAACATAATTTTTCAATCTTGATCTTGTGAAGACAAAAAGTAACAATTTTCAGTAAGATTTCAATTTTAACAAACTTTCTATTAACAGATCACCAATTTTATATTTTACATGCTCACATCGTTGTAATATAATTATAATTAAATATATAAGGGAATATATTAATAGTATTCTTAGTTTCCAGGTTTCATGTGTGTTTCAACTTTCATAAGAAGACAAAACGCAAAATATTAAAATTCAACCCTTTTAAAAAGACAAAGACGATGGATTTGTTTAGAAAGTTTGGGTTCCTAATACATTGTATTTAGCAACCTTATTCATCTTTATTCACATTATTCTTGAACTTATTATTTAATTACTTTATCTTATTTAACTAACTAAAATACAAACAAAATATAAAAATAAAATAAAAATAAAATATCATGCTCCACAATCCACATCCTAGGTTGTCTTTTAAAGTTGACCTCAACCAATATTTCCCTTCTTATGAGTTCATGCTAATACATAAAAGTATCCCCAAAGATACATCTGCTCTCTAAATATATAGTCATAGTTTGAGTTAGGAATGTATACGCAAATTACCTCAAGGTGGCATGCGACTACTTATGACCTTCCTATCGCATTGTTCATCCCATATTCTCTCGTAATCCAAACTTTGATACTTATAAAACGTATTTTGGAGCTAATAGATACGGTGCGATAGTAAAAAATGTAGAATATAAAAGTATAAATTACTTTTTTTTGTTTAACTCATTTAATAACAGGGTATTTATATTTTAAGATATCTAAAAGAAAAAGAAATAAAGATGTCTATTAGATTAAAGCAAAAAAGGTATTGAAAAAAGGCACTAGGAGTTGAGCTCTATTATTATCATGTAATCAAAAGTAGCTTAACATTGATTGTTTTACTATTTGTTACAATTAATAAAATGTTATTCTTGAAATACAATTTTAAAAGAAAATTGCATATCCAAATATGAAGTTGAAGTCAAATGCCAATTGATGCCGACAATGGTAATCTCTATCTTTTTTGTTAAAAAAGTGATTAAGTAATGATAGAAAAATAGGAAAAAGCAACAAGGAAATGAATGTAGGGACATATTTAGTAATTATAGGTTGAACAAACACGATCATTTCGAGCCCACCGAAAAACCGGTCGAATAAATGCAGACCCGTTTACCGTTTTTCTGGTTTCCTAAAAACAAGTAACGACTTTACCGGTAAGGCCTAATCATGTGAACAAACCGTTTTCTTTTACCCCAAAGTAATTAAGTTACCTACTTACTCCTTGACAATTACTTTTATGATTTGAAAACCTATTTATATATTTGCTTAAATAAACTCATACATCCTCATTATCATTAACGTTACTAAAATAAACCTGTTCAAAAATACATCTTTCTAGCACAAGAAATTAAATAAACTTGTCATGATATATAAACATTGTTTTGAATAAGTAATGTCATGAAATATAACATCATTTTTCTACAAACACATCAAATAGCTTTATTTTCTATGCTTGATTCTTAAATGCTTAAACCATAAACTGATCGAAATCGTAGAACTAGAGTTTTAATTCTAACCTAATACGTACATAAAACAATCATCGTAAAATGTTTCAGACTTTTACTTATTAATATCGCAAAAAGGAGCATTTTATAGTATGTACAAATGATTAAATTAGGTTATCTACACGTAAACTATTGTTATTCATTTCCTCAAGCTAGGTAGTATACGACTATTTATGACCTTCATATTACATTGTTAGTCCCATATTCTCCTAATCGAAATTAAAACCGTAATATATTCGAGTATATAAAAAATAAAAGTACTAATCCTTATAAACCCCTGTGTACACAGACATTACATATCACATTAATTTTCATGTATATCCAAAGTAATATATATGACAATGCTAACATTTTATATAGAAAAATTATTAATATTGATACTAAATTCTAGTTTGCATTATATAATATAAGTATAAAGTTATGGTCGGCATTTTTAGCATAAAAGTAATTTAAAGTTATTATGTTTAACATATGTGAATTTAAATATACACAACGAGCTTTGAATTTGAAGTATGAACATTAAAAGAGATTTTAGTATCGATTAAATTAACGTTCATAATGAATTTGTTATTTTCACATTAAATGAATTTTCACAAGTAATTTGTTCATAATGTAAGTTTTGTATTATTGCAATAAAAATTATGTATAATAAATTGAAAACATATATATAAATATAAAATAATTATATATTTAACTCATTAAAAGATATAAGTATAAATTTCTTTTTATGTTCAACTCATTTACAAAGTATTTATATTTTTCATAATATGTGTAATGGAAATATAGTTGAAAATAGTCATTGTAAATTAAAGCAAAAAGGTATTGAAAAAGGCATTAGGAGTTGTGCTCCATTATTAGCCGGTGGCCACATGTCGTCTCATCGTTTGAGCATCTACCTTTCTCAAACAACCTTTTGGTGGTTATGTGAAGGCTTTTAATTAATTAGAAAGAAAAAGAATAATGCTAGATTTTTCATATAAATAAATAATTGTATGACAATTTTTTTAATATATGTAAAACTATTTTTGAATGTTAAATATTTATAATAAATAAATAAATAAATAACATCGGCTCCACATTTCACATATATATGAAATGAATTCGCATATATGTAATGTAATAAATCTAAAACCAAAACTTGTAAAATTAAGAAGCGTTGCATTAGATGTTACAGTATCATCGTTTTATGCTATACAATAGTAAAGTAATTAAATAGAAAAATATGGAGTAACTACTAATTAAAATGATAACATACCATTGAAAACAAATAATTCAATAGAGTCCGCACCACATATTTGCCTCGTTTACAAGGCATTTATATGCACAGTTATTACGTTTCATTTTCTTTGAAATTTGACCACGTTGTCATAATCGTTGAACAACACAATCAACATTTTAAAACAATGACTTTGAAACAATGATGATAATAGAACGATAAGTTTCTAGCAAAAATGTTGATAACCGGCATGCTCTCGCAAGGATGTCCGCTTATAACGTGAAACTTGACCATATTCTTGCAAAGTCCTCTTCTTCATAACCAACTAAGCTACGTGCATAAGAACTGATCTTAAAATTGCAGTCCATGAAACAATTTAACGGAATTATTATCGGTTTGTTTAATATCCTAAATAAAAATATTGGAATAGGAAAAGAACCATCATTAAAACTGATTTTACTTTTGTAACTATCATAACTAAATGGATCTCGAATAGACCCGTGAACCAAAAACCAACAATACTAATATTAAAAGACAAGACATTTGAGTGTATAAAAAGAGGTCAAAAGGAGCAATGTGAGAACCCTTCAAAATGGTGGGTTGTGTTCCCTCTTAATATAAGATGTCTTAATCATTGGCGTAGGGATTTATTTATAAGTAGCAACAAAACTATAGATAAAATATTACTAGCAAAAACTGAACATGTTTGTAAGAATTATTTTATCATGTAACATACTCATTAAATAATTATCATTAATCATTAACTATGTATACGATATGAAATATTAAATAGAATAAAACATAATAACTAACTACATTTAGACAACAAACAAGTAAAATTGAATTAATTAAAAGTTTTTTAACTTTGTTTTTGGCTTATGTTTCTTTTTGGAAGCTCTGTTTTATTATCTAAACTGTTTCAAGTTCGTTGAATGATCATAACGAGATGTAAATTGCCCGCTCATCGTGCCGGGAACAATAGGTTATTTAAACTTCGTTTTATTTATGTGTTGTTTTGTTACTTTGATTTCAAACAACAATATTTGCATTGTTTACCTTTCAACTAAATCAAGAAATGATATTCACTTCAAAGAGATCACTTCTTCATGCATCAAATTCATGCTTTAGATGAATTTTAACGACTATAATAATGATCGTTTAGATATCTAGAAGATGGTAGCATTTTTAGTTTGTTTGAAATCCTCTATATTACTTTTAAAATGTTTTATTTAACTTCAACTATATATTGTATGCTTCATGTATTCAACATTTTGACGGATATGTTAATGGGTCTTTGTTAGAAAGCCTAAAGAGGACAAAAAAGAAGAGGAAGAAAACGTTAGAGAAAGAAACGTATACAACGAAAATGATTTAGGAGAAATGAAAAAAAAATAATAATATATGTTTAGTCAGGATAAAAGATTGTAGCGAAAAGACAACTTTATCCTTGAAAATCTCATGAAATATCAATTTATCATGAAAGTCCGTATTTATCTTATCTCTTGACAAGTCATGAGAAAGTGGCATATTTTTCATCGTTATGTCACGAGATTAGTTGGACAATTGATATCCAAGTATAATTACAAGCAAAACTTTAGTTTACTTATAAATTGGTTTTTTTATATCCTTTTAAATGTTTTGTTGTTTTGTGCGGCCGAAGCATATGATTGAGTCTATAGAACTGTTCTTGGGTTGTTATCCCTTGGATTCATGTGTTCCTTCATGTCACTAACTCTATGTCTATTAATTTAAGGGGGAAAAAACTCGATCATTATTGAGTACAAAATCTAACGAAAGTTTTATTAATATTTTTAAAAATACTAAATATTTTATACGTTTTTGAATATATTAAGTACGTTCATGAATGTCTATCTATACTTTTGAGTTACTAGAAGTATGGATTTTTACATGATATATTGTATACTCACCCCTGATGATCATTAATGCAAGAAAATAGTCCTTTACTTTTATTAGTTTATAGAACATGAATCATGCTATTAAGGGGTGTTTGGTTCGTTGGTAGGAATGAGAAGTATATACCTATATGTATGTGTATAGAATTCATAAGTAAATCAAACCCTTTATACGAGCTTTAAGCCTGAGCTTTGAGCCTTGAGTTTTTAGGTATGATATCTTTTTCTATAAACAAAACGTACTCTTAATATCGCTTTCAGGTCAAGTCTCACACGATTTAAAAATGTCTAATCCGGTGTTATAAACATTTAAAAATAAAATTGCTTTCTGCAAATAATTAAAGATGTATATTAGAGTTACGTAATATTTTCTTTTATAAAATAATAAGTAATAATTGATTACTCTCTTCATTTTAATTAAAGTGTTCATTCTGACTATATATATAGTTTTAAAAATGTTTATTAATTACATTTTTTATTTATCAAATATTATCTTTATTTGTTATAATTGTTTTTAAATATTTTTTATTTATCAAATATTATCTTTATTTGTTATAATTTTTTTTAAACAAATGAAATATACATGAAATATTTATTTAAAAAATAATAATAATAATAATAATAATAATGCCGACACACTATCATTACGAGGGAGTAATACCTTAAACACAAATATTACAAGTATATACTTCACTTTTTAAGTGATTGCTTTTTCAATAGAATACAAGAAATTTAGGGGAAGTCTGCATAGTCTATAGTTTTAACGCGCCGAGCGGTACATAATGACGTCACGAGGACACTTGGCGAAACGAGCGTATCTAACGCCACATGCACTTTGTCGTCTACTTACTTCTCTTTGGTAGGTCGCACGTGCTTCATGCATTTGTATCTATTTTATATTTTTTAAGAAAATAACCTTATTATATTTTTACTAGTTTATCAATTATATAGTCAAATGAAAAAAAATTGATATTCGTAAGTCATTATTTTTTATCTCTATAATACTAAATATGTTATATATTATTATATTATTAAAGAGTCAATCACAAATTTAATTAATTAACCAATTATAATTAACAGACTAATCATTTGACTAGGTGTTTTAATAAACTAATTCACTTTTGATCGTCAAAACTTTCAATTTGTTTGATCATCAATTAAATTTTAAAATGTATCCATTAATTACAAAGTCATATACTAATTAATTAATTTTTAACATACAGTTAACATTAAAGAATTAAAAAAAGAAGAAGTTTTTATACATTTAGCAGCTTTGTTTCATGTACATTGTGACTAAGCAACATTGGAAAGATAGTAATACTTGGCAACATTTGTTGCTGATTAAAGAGACAAGGTTCAAGTTTAATTTGTTTATTAAAATATCAAAATAAATGTATCAAAGACTCAATATGTTGATAATCGAAATTCGATCAAATTAAAGAGACAAGGGTTTGATCAATTAAATATGCTTGATTTTCATTAATGTATTTAATTTGTTTAATTTCGATCATCAACATATTTATGGGAATTTCAATCAGACGTAAGTTCAAGTTTTCTTTTTTTCAAAAAGAATAATATCAAATTCGATCACGATCGCATATATATATATTTTTTTTAATTTCTTTAATTTCGATTATAAATGATGGAACTTCGATCTGGATAACAACGTGTCACAATGTAGTTGGTGATTGAACCCTGACCCACTTCCATCTATAAGAGTTTATTGATTCGTGACGCGTATAACTTTCACATTTTTCTATTTTATGGGGTTAACTTTGAAGTTTTCTATTGTATGAGGTAAACCTTCTAACTTCTCAAATTGTATGTAATATTTCTTTTTTTTTGCCATTCCAGAAAAAGAAAGTTTTCTTTTTTGTCTAGGCCAGAAAAGGCAAGTCATCATACAATAGAAAGTTATTAAAAGTTTACCTCATACAATAGAAGATTTAAAAGTTAACCCAATACAATATAAAAACGTGAAAGTTAAATGCATAACGAATCAATAACCCTTTTTTTTTCCTTCTTAATTGTTTAATGTTGATTGTGTGTTAAAAATGAATTAATTAGTATTTGACTTTGTAATTAACAGATACATTTCGAAAATTAGTTGACGATCGAACAAATCGAAGCTTTTGGCAATCAAAGGTGAATTAGTTTGTTAAAACACTTGGTCAAATGATTAGTTTGTTAATTGTAGTTGGTCAATGGATCAAATTTGTAATTGACCTATTATTAAATTATACAACATTATAAAGTTGATTTAGTGATTGTATAGATAAAAAATATGACGTGTGAATCATTGTTCATAAAAAAATCAATCATGATCATAGTAAAAGGAATTATTTCAAATTGATTGAATAATCTGAAATAGTGAATCAATTTGAAACAACATGATATGAGAATTAATAATTTGTTTATAAACGAATAAATGGATGAGGTTTTTCCTGTTTAGGTTATCCGGAAAGGCGAGTGTTTTTACTTAGATGTATACAGTATACCTGGAGTATCCTTGTAATCGTTTCTGACCCTTCCCTAATCATCCAAAGATGTGTAACTAGTGAAGTTTAAACATGCGACTTCTTATGAGGATCAAGACGTCAACCATGACGATGGTTTAATAATCTGTTTATCTATGGTCAATTAATTAGTCAGAAATTTTGTTATTAGCGAAGTAATTAACTAAGTAGAAAAATAATTAACATGACTAAAGCGACGCATTATATGAATCTATGAAATTGTAATTAGTCACAAATTTTGTCATTAAGATAAGTGTGATGAAGTAGACAAGATATAATAAATTACGCATTTCAAGTGTTGTGTAATTTATTAAATATAAACTCTTGTATTTTTGTTATTGTAGCTAGCATGGTATATTTTTTTGCAACTTTTAAGAAAAAGGGTAATCGATTTTCTGGAAGCTTATCAATTGATTTCACGATTAATATGAGAGAAGTAAATCGTGTAACTTGCAGTTAAAGAATATAAGAACGAAGACTAAACCCGTCACCTCCGCTTTTATGCTGCATGTTTCTAACTGTTAGGCTTCAATCGCAGAAACATAACTTAATCGCTTCTTTATTATTTTACTTTCTTAATGTTAATAATTATTATATATACTTGCATTTTGCTATCTTTCTCTGTGTGTGTATATATTAGAAAAAGGTTGACTCTTTGGGGATATCTAGTTATACCGCATGCACCACACGCTCAAAAGATTTCTACTCCTACCTCAAAAGGAGGTTTGACTACTTGTACACAAAATGGTCGATGTTGGTTTGACTAAACAGAATAAAAACATTCGAAAAATATCCATCACTTCCTTGTAAAGCATTATGTACAAGTTTGTAATGCACAAATGAGAGAATTAAAGTAGTGTACCTTGATAGTATATGATACTAAAGTTGTGTGGGATGAGTTTGGTGTGTAAGTAGGTGTATTTGATGGCAATAGTGGAAAAAAAGCTTTTATTATGGTCAAAGAGAATGACTTTTGTTGGAATAATTTTCAAATAAAATTGGCCTATAACAACATATTAGATTTTGTTTTGTGGGGTTCAATCCAAGTGAAAGTTGATTTGGGGCAAGTTTTTTCT
Source organism: Logfia minima (assembly GCA_963921325.1). Taxonomy (NCBI): domain Eukaryota; kingdom Viridiplantae; phylum Streptophyta; class Magnoliopsida; order Asterales; family Asteraceae; genus Logfia; species Logfia minima. The sequence goes on along the minus strand of OY992776.1, from coordinate 14,426,614 downwards.
TGTGCCCCACTTTGAACTATCTCAAACTCACTTAACTTACAAAGAAGACTACCTAACAATAGCTCCAGTGGACCAATATACCATTGCATAATACCTTCATTTGACATATTTTACATTATAGTCTTTAAATAAAAACACTTTTGCCTTACAAAAATTGTACATAAATTGAGGTACAATAACCGTTAAATAATTAGCGAATAGCCTCACACGTTATAACGAATTATTAAGGGAGACATTATGGTGAACTCAAAAGTAATTCTCCACATTGTACCAAAAAGGAAGGTAGCCCCACACGTTATAACGAATGATCATATGGTTTTGTTAGTTACACCTTTTAGGCTTGTTAATAAATTATTTTATTTTATGCAATAAAGGAGGTACAATAACCGTTAAATCTTTAGCGAATAGCGATAATGACATTTAGCTTTAAAATATAATAATGTTACACATCAAATTTATTCTTATCAAAAGTCTTTACTTTTTTACGGTGGTTATTATATTTCCCCTTCATTTAATAATAACGATAATGATAATGATTGATGATTGATAATTGTTTTTTTTAATTGAGAGAAGAAGTATTTGGTATAGTACGATTTTTGCTTTTGCTATCGTAAACATCATGTTAACCTAAATTGGCTATACCAAAGATGGGTCACTTTACGTGGGCTGAAGTCTGGGCTTCATTTCATGTTTTTTACTAGAATATACTCCATAAAGCAGGGTAGCCTATTTATCTTAAACACATTTATTATCCATTATTAATTAAGTACTCCATATAACTTTTGTGTGCATATCAATTTTTGTGGTGTTTAAATTAATTAGATGGCTATTTCTATGGTTGGGATCAATTCTTATGCCACATGGTAACATCAACATAAATTGGAGGCAACTAAAAAAGGTTAAATTTGTAATATATCATTACAATTACAATTTCCTTTTGAAAGTTAAATAAAAATAAAATATATTCGTAACCCAACTACGTATTTTAGGTTAATTATATAAGTTTGGTTACGTAGGCTTTTATTTTACAACTTTCTTTTGATTATATAAGTTTGTCTACGTGTAATAATTTTCTAGCTTCGTGTTACGGCTCAACAGCAGACCCATTTGGAAGGAGCCCAAGAACCACTTATTCATAACAAGAGACAATCAAATAAGCCCACTTGGATGAAGGATTATGTGTGACTTAGTAATTAGGTTGTTTCTATTTTTATTACTATTATGGAATAAAGATGTAACTAGGCCCACTGATTCACAACTCTGTATTTAAAAGATTAGAGATTTTTTTAGTTTTCTTTATGCACAAGATTTAATAAAACTCCCTGTTTCATTCTCGAGATTTAATCCCATCTCTTAAAAGGGATTAGTTTTATTGTTCTGCTTTATCACTTAGCCTCTTAATAAATTTTAGTATAAATTCAATATAGTTGGACAACTTGGCATTATTTACTCTAGTACTTATTAAAGGAAGTTCTTCTCATTAGTAGTTGCTTACACCATCCAACCTAACTCCTACAGATCATTCCATTTCACTTGAATCAACTTTTCAATAACAAATGAACAACTTGTGCTTTCATACTTCAAGTCTCATACAGTGGGCATGGCATTTACATACCACATAAAGCAAATTAGACATCACCTTATCACATTTCATCCCTTTCTCTAAACACATATATAAACACAAATATCTAGTTAATTTGGAAAGTGTGAGCACTAGAAGAAATTAAATAGGATATAGTTACAACAATATAATTGGCCTTTTGTCTCACATGATGATGCTTAAAGTGAAGATATATATCAAGAACTCACATATCAAGTAACAAAACTAATAAATTATGTTCATTTAGGCATTATAGCCATTTGGGCAACCCTAGGTCTTAAGTTAATAAAATAGTTGCTTCATATGATTTATCAGACATGGTGTAAGAACTTATGAAGCAAGTAAGCAAGGTAAAGTTATGCATGAGTTAATTACAATAGTTATACACTAAAACACACTTAATTAACATAGTATAACATCACCACATGATATGTACAAGTACTTAGTGAAATTTATTACATCTATGAACATCAAATTAATAATGAAATAACCTAATTAGCCTGTTAACAGCTCGCTTGTTGCCGGGAAAAACATATTTGCGCTAAACTCTTGTTGACCACCATCCATCATCCAAAAACTATTAAGAGAGTAATCCCATATTTGAGGTGTCACAACATTACTATAAGGATCAAAAACCGGTTTAATACCTTCATTTTCTAACAAATCTATATCTTTCCATATCTCATCCATCGAATAAATCCCTTCTTGTTCTTCATTATTAACTTTATTATGCTTTACCATAGTATTGTTATTGTTACTTTTGCTTATGGCACAAGACACCATTTCAATTCCACCAATATCGTAAAAGCTTCGTTCTTTAGTCTCATCCATGGGCATTGAATCAACAGTTGGATCGTTAGTACAAGTTGATGATGATGATGAGGTATTTGAGAATGATGTTGACGGAGAGGAACACTTTTTGTTTTCTTGTGCTTTCTTTCTCATGTGAGTCCGCCAATAATTTTTGATTTCATTATCAGTTCGCCCTGGTAATTTTCTAGCAATTCTTGACCATCTGCATTTTTAATCATGGTACATATGTTGTATTAAAAGCACTAATCTAGAACATAAAATAAGTTAAACTACAAATCAACAACATAACCAATACACTAAACGAAACAACATAGCTAGCATTCTTAAATCTTCCATATCATGAAAATAAATATATAGGCATAGATTGAAACTATAAACATAGGTTAGGTCTAGAATCATAGAGTAGATAAAGGTTTTCATATGAAATTGCATCCTCTAAATCTAAAGCATATATCCATTGAACAAACTAAAAACATGTATTATTAGTAAGAAAGGATTTTAATTAAGACCATCCTAGCAAATGATAAACTCAAATTAGATATGGTTGAATTGCAAATCTTTTGACCCAAAAGTTTAAGGCATGAGTATCTTTGGGGAAAGGATATGCACATATGTTAGGTACCATAAATGTTAACTTAATTATATCTATAGCTCTTTAACTTTGATTTGATGTATTATACTTGTAATCCTTCGTTAAAAACATCTAAGGCTTTGTTGTACCTAAAGTATGTGCTATACACAATACCTATCATTATCCCTTTATCGTTATATTAGTAAAATCATTTAAATAAACTTAACTTGTTACTTATTCAAGAATAATTGGACCAAAGCATATTTAACTAATGAATCAGCATATAAACTTTAACACAAGATAGAATCATGGGCAGCCATTTAAAAAGAATATAGAACAAGGAACAAAGCCTATATATGATTATACTCTAATTAAACAATGTTAAGAGATAATTATAATTTAAAAAAATATGGAATCAAAATAAAAAGATCAAACCTATTTCCCCATTTAGAATGGTACTCGAGAACAAGCTTTTCTTCATGAGGAGTCATCCTTCCTCGTTTCAATCCCGGATGAAGATAATTCACCCATCTTAGTCTGCAACTTTTTCCGGTTCTTTTTAAACCTGATAAACGTAAAATTTCACAAAGAAAAATTCCCCCAAAAAAAATTATTTGGGGTAAAACAGAAGGGGAAAAAAGTTAAAATCTTTTTTGAAAATAAGAAAATTAATTTTCTTGGCTTTCTCCCTGAACAAATATGGTAACCCTAGCTAGCTAAACCTAATATTTGATATTGCTATTTCTATCTCCCGCCACCTTCAAACCTGAAACTTTTGCTATGAAATCCCATCGTCGATCACCGAACATGTTCACGTAAAAAACCAATTGAACATCTTCGTGTTCGGTCCATGGACCTTTTCTTAGGTTTTCATCTTCTTCAATATGATTCATTGTTTTTCTTTTTTTGCCTTTTTTGTTTGTAGAATATGAAACTTTTTGTGTATTGTGTTTGCAAGTGCTGGACACCAATTGTTTGATATTTATAGTCGTATATGGTATTTCGTTTTAGTGGGTGGAGAGTGGAATTTTGTGATAATGTTCTTAACTCTAAAGCAAATTGCATCGACGTGTGCGGCGCACGTGCTGGCTAGAAGCTCTTCCGTCAATCTCTCTAATGATGGTTACTATTAAACTAGTAAGAAGATGAAACAAAGAATTACAAAGGAGGTGAATATGAATGAACTTAGGTCATAAGATGAATCCATCCATTTTACATTTACATCAAGACACTCACTAGTAAGTCAAAGAAAAGAAAAGATTTTAACGTTTTTAAGGTGTCACTTCTCAACCTCTTGACATTAAAGACAACATTATTTCTATACTTTCAAGTGATCTAAGAGTGTCACTTCTCAACTTCTTGACATTAAAAATGACATTATTTCTATACTTATGATTTAAAGTGTTGTGTAAAAACATGTTCCTAAAGTTTCATGACAATGCGGCAATTCCTAAAAAAATACAATTCATTTTGAAGCCCTCATCACACGCGGCGGGCATCTAAAGGAATCAATGCTCATTGTAACATGACTACATGAGATCTATTATTGGATTCTAATTAGGTGTGTTTTTTGTTTCTTGTTTTGGGGTGTGACACTTGTTTAATTGTCCTGTAAAGTATGTATGAAATTTGACTAGGATTTGACGTTTTAGTAACTAGAATTCTTTTCGAGTGATTATGAAACTATGATTCATGCCATCTTGCTAACATATAATTTAGAGAAACTAAAAAGAAAAACATGGTATTGCACATGTAGCTAGCATTGAAATAATTCTACCGGATAACATATATACTGCTAGTAGGATTCAAATTAAGTATCTCTAACGTAAGAGTTTCAAAAAATATTTAAACTTTCACTTGCATATTTTAAATTTTTAGACATCTATTTGACCACTCCCTTATTATAAGTAACAACATCTAACTAATCTTGCATGCTACTAAGTACTAACAACATTTATATTTATATTATATAATAAATAAAAATAGAAATTAAAAGCAAACGATTACACAAAAGCATGATATTTGGGTGATATAAATATTAATTAATTAATTTTCTTTAGTGGGTTACGAGTTGGTGATGTAAGCCCATTTAGAAATATATGTTTGCAGACGTTTGTGGTTGAATTATCCTCAACACCAAAGTGGTTTGATACGTGGATCGGTGGATGCAGGTTGAATGGTACTTCTTAGATTTACTATACATGCCACTAACATTATTTACCCATTATTCAATTATGTCCATCAGTGCTTGAAAGCAATCACATTCTTCTTCTTAGTAAATAAATAAATAAATAGATATCTTAACTCACTTATCGACACTTTGAGCTAAAACTGTCGGTTATTTTAAACACACCGTTTTTTATTTGTTTTTCTTTTATTTTAAGATTATCACGATTATGCTTATTAGGTAGATGTTAAAGTTAAGGGTAAGTGCTTGATACTGTTAACAATACTTAACTTAACTGTTGTTAAACTAAAAGCGAGTGGTAATCATGTAGATACAATAAGCTTGAAGGATAAAAGTGTAAGTTATTATGACACTGATTGCTTAAGAGTACGTAACTTAGGTGTTGTTAAACTAAAAGTGAGAGATACACAAATATATACAAGAAATTTGAAGGATAAAAACTGTAAATTATTATGTCATTGATTGATAACAACACTTAATTTTGATGTTTTCACTATTAGAGATGATAATGGTCACCTGATACAGTGGATATCCACCTGATCTATTCACTAATAGTAAATATGGACGATCTAAATGAATAAATTGCGGATATGTATATGAATATGGATTATTAGTGGATCGGATATGGATGATAATGTATCACCCATTGATTTATCCATTATCAACCGAATACATATACATATACATACATATATGCAAATATATGCATATACATTTACAAATCCATATATATGTATACTATAAACTATTAACGTGTTATCTAAGATAAAGGTTCTGGAGGATATAATTATACGAATATTCATAAATTTGTTTTCTAATGTAAATTTGAGGTTCTTTTTTCATTAATTTTTTTTTCTGTTATTGATTTATAGCAAATTGAATGTATGTATCCAACTCGCAGAGTCAAATTTTTTTCTCAACCATATAGTGAAGTCACAGTGGACGATAAATAACAATCAAAACATGTGTGGTTAACCAATAAACGTAGAAATTACAAATATACATTTGTCAAAACCTATGATTACTTGTAATTGTAACAAATTATGTTTCATTAACGATAATAGTTACACGGTTTTTTACTATATTATCTTATGTTACTTATATTTTTATTTGTTACAAATATATTTTTGATTTCTTGTAGAAAATATTTTAACTTTTTTCTGAATGTCCAATTGTTATTTATCAACCCATTTAGTTCAATGGATATGAATATGAATATAGATGAAGAAAATAAAATGAGTGTCGATGTGAATGTTACGTCATCAAATTCATATCCAATCCATTAACATTCATATTCACTAATATATTTCCTATCCCCTAAAATTAAAGAATTAAAAATAATAATATTATTTTTTAACACTTTTATTATTCACCAACAAATTAAATTTTAAGACAGTTATAAATAATGTAATTGTTTCGTTAGCAAACTGTTATTACTTACAAATTTGAAAAGATAATAAGGGACCACAGCCCAACAAAACCCCCCACTTTGAAAATTTCCAATTAACTCTGTTTTATTTGATATAATATATATTTATATATATTTGGGTGGGAATTAAGAGGGAAGAAAAAAAATTAGGGAAGAAAGGAAGCAAATCTCAACCATTAATTGCATCATAAATGAATTTTAAAAATTACAAAATGTTTTAAAATTTAACATCCATCACCAATGAATGTTAAAAACGTTTTTTAATAAAAAAATCAAGGGCTAAGATTTGCTTCCCTATTTCCTCAAATTTTAAAGCTTCCCTATGGATCCTTCCCCTATATATAAATATAAATATAAGATTGATCTACAAAAAAGTGGTAAGTCTGGAGGAATGATTGAAGCTAATCTTGAAGAAGGAGGGAAACAAATCTCAACCATTAATTTCATCATAAATGAATGTCGATGAATGTTGTTATCATTCATATGTGATGAATGTTACTCAAAATTTAACATTCATCACAAATGAATGTGAAAAAAAAAATTTATGAAAAAATCAAGAGTTAAGATTTGCTTATCTCATTCCCCAAGATTTGAAGTTTCCCTATGGATCCTTCGGGGTTGATCGACAAGGAAGTAGTAAGCCTGGGGAAGGGGGAAGCTACTTTGAGAAGCTAATTTAGGTTGTTCGTTAACATTCATCACCATGAATGTTAGTTATCATTCATCACGAAAAATGTTAACATAGTTGGCAAGGGTTATGATTTAACTTTTTTCGTGGTGAATGATAACTAACATTCATCGTGATGAATATTAACGGATGATCCAGATTAACCTCTTCCTTTCATCAGCATTATTCTTTCCATCTGAATCATTTATATATATATATATATATATATATAATTAGAATGTTATCATCTTACCATTGATGAAGCGACTTTCATTACGTATGGAAAGGCACTCACCATATTTGTGATAAAAAGATGTTTGCTAAGTGGAATTTAGTCAAAAGCAAATGTCCCGATCAGCTTTCGATCTCTTTCAAAAACATATATATATTCTCTTTAGTTTCCATAATAATTTAATAATATATTCATTTTACTAAATATAGAATAACATAACATACTTCCTCAAAAGTTACTTCATTTTTACTTCTAAAAATATAAACTATGGTTTGACAAACAAATATGTTTTAATCCAAACACTGCGGAATGATAAGTGGTGACATTTCAAAAATAATTTTAAGAGAAAGTTGAAAGAACATTTTGATACCATATAAATTAATAATTATATAATTAAATATAATTGGTTTAGTGTTATTAAGGTGACCTCTCTAATAAGAAGTTAAAAATTCAAATCCTCAAATAAAACAATTTTATATATTTTTAAATTAATGTATATATTTATAATAATTATGTTTGTGAGTACTTATTTTTCTAAAATAATAATAATAATAATAAGCATGCGTATATATCCTATAAATGAGTGTTGATTTGTAACCAATAATTTTTCTGAACTTAACTGATTAGTTAATACTAAAAACTTGGTTATATAGATCTTCTATTACCTTAGACTCACTTATAAGATATTTTGATATATAATTTTTCTTTCTACAAATTTAGGGTATTAATCTACCTTTAAAGTTTTAAATGACTATATTATCCTTAAATAAATATTTTTATGAATTTTGAATTTAAATTCTATAAAATTTAAATTTACTAAATTTATTAGATTTACTTTTAATATCAAATCCAATTTTATATGGTATAATATATACACAAAAAAGATTTTGGTACGTATTTATAATATCGTGTTTCTTTATATATTTTAATATCTTTTTACGTTTATATTTGAAAATTCATTATGAACTTTTTGTTTTTATGTATATATATGTTCATGAATAGCGTATATACTGGTATTTGTTATAATTTTTTCTGTTACTATTTGGTACGACTTCATTTTATAATGTTTGTTTTTATGGAAGTATGTCTTAATATAGAATGTCTATGTATCTATGTATATATATATAACATTTTTTATGTTTATATCTTGCGTATAAAATATTGTTTGACATAAGAGGTAAATTTTATAATAAAATCTTAATTTTAATTATGTAATCAGTACTCAAAGTTAGTTTTAAAATTGTTTCTTTAATATTACATTATTATTAAAAATTTATAAGGAGATTAGTAACATAAATTTTGATAAAATAATCATATGTTAAATTGAAGAAAATTATATTAGTGAGTCTAGAGTGGTAGAAGAGACATGATTAATCAAGTTGGGGATAACATGCTAGACTATTCATAGTTCAAGGTAGTAGAGCACCTAATCAACCAAATTCAGGGTAATAAGACCGGTGCTTATTGTGTACTTCGTTCTCTGTCCTCCTTCCACCTGGCATTCGTCCTCTCATAGATATAGCACCGTCTTCGGGTGTCGTCCTGGAATGTCCGTCCTGCTGAGAACGGTGAGAATGGAGTATATATATACTTTGATTTTACTTGTTATTATGAAAGAGAAACATAGTGATATAGATATAGATACATAGTGATATAGAGAGAGAAACCAATGGTGAGAAAAATAATGAAGAAGAGCTGGGATTGTTGTAATGAAAGAGAAGATGAAAAAGATGTACAAGTTTCTTTGCACCGGTTACAAGTATTGTACATCAAATGAATTTTCATATACAAGTTTTTAATCATGAGGTACAAGCGATGTATGTAAAAATTTGATTGCTTTGTCAGGTGTTTTATCAAGAAAATAAAAACATGATTTTTGAGAAATGAATAATGTGTTGTTGCATTAATGTAATACGTATTTTTTATTTATTGTAAAAAAAATTTAAAATATAAATGTATTTATTTTAATATTTAAGAAATGACATGGTGCTGATGTGGAGGTCAGTCATCAGTTCTGGGGTGTCATGATAGACAGTGTTCAGTTCTGAGTCAGTCCTCAGTCCTTGTGCTGATGTGATGCTGACGTGAAAATCAATCATCAGTTCTGAAAGCCTCACAATATAGAGCGGTCTAACATAATTTTTCACCTTAATAAATAATAAACGATTGGGTGGTGTACAAATAACTAAGTATCATTTCAAAGGGTGGTGTATCCTCGTAGAAAATCTTAAATCTAATGTTGTATGATCATGCCTCTTGAACAATAGCCTACCTTTCTCGGTGATATCGTTTTATTGAACTTTACATGTTCTTTGGAACCGGTTTCGTGTTCTCCTATTCAATCTAAACTATCCTTGTAAACCTGTTCGACCAGATTTTCTCTTTTCACGCTCCCTATTTGATGTTAAATGTGAATGACATGGCCCGATCTGGTAACAATAGTAGCCTGACTGTCAAGTAATATAAAAAGTTTGAAAATTTCCGAGAACCATATAAATTAAATAATGAAAAATCATATAAATACTTTGAATCCAGAAATGAAGACTTTAGAGTTACTGGAGTTGATGAATTTAATTGAAAAAAATTAATGAAAGTCCTGGTATTTCTTGTGATGATGAAGTTAATTACAGTATTCTTGATATAAGAGTTTGGGATGGTTTAGATTAAAGAAGACTTACTTATCAAGAGATGGGCTAAATATAACCTAATTTAAATTATACATGAGATAGATTAGGTAGAACTTTTTTGTGAATATTATGTACATTATCTATGAATTGACGTGAACATGAGCCACTTAAGTTGTGACTTGACGTGAAAATAAGCCACCTAAATTGACTATGTTTTAAACGTTTGAAAAATGAATGTGTTAATTGTTTACAAAATTTAATAAGAGCATTTTCCGATCATTTCTCTTGGTACATCAATAAACTCAGAAACTTGCCCCTGCCATACGGCTCTTTTACACCATAAAGAGTCATTGGCTGATTTGGCTCATTGCTTCAATTCCTTTGACCTCCTCATTCTTTCAAGAGTGGAGCAAAAGAACATATGAAAGGTAGACAAAATTTAAAAATTAGCTTTTACTTTTAAATGATAAAAATAATAAACTTCAATCTATGGTTTAGGCTAACAAAAATGCAAACGCCTACATGAACTTCAACAAGTCTAATTCGAATTCTAAATTTCGAATTCTAAACGTGACGACCGGTTCCTCAAAATCGACCGGTTTCAATTACTTAACAACATTTATCCATGATTCGAAGAGCATATAATCATACGTACATATAAGTTAAAACAAGTACTTATACTATACTCGTTATCAGCCCAAAATTTATCCATGAAGAAAATCACTCATAAAAAAGTTTCTTAATACGTAACATTGTTTATAGGACTATAGGAGTAACATAAATATATATAACCACCTAATGGCAATTGGCTTTGGCTATAATGTATCAAAATCAAACCAAAATGAGTGATGTGTATGCCACCAATCATTTTTTATTTCCATGACCACTCAACTTTTTATCTTCATTTTCTTCCACACACATCCATGACCATAGTCCCTATATATTTTATTTATATACACTAATTATAATAATTAAATTGAAATTAATATATGTTTAAATTATTACTCATCTCTATGATTCTATGTGATATGTCTTCCTGTAAATAAAGAAACCATATTTAAGAGATGATACTACTGACGTCGTGGTTCTAATCTATGAGTCAAAACCTTTTGTCTTGATAAACTCTAATCGCTTAGTTAATAAAGTAACTAAGTAATTAGTTTATTAACATCACTTAGTTAATAATTAAACCAGATTATTGTTGTAGGTTTCTTTTTTCTAAATTTCTAATTAAGTATATGGTCAAGCATTTGATAATAAACCAAACTTTGAAACCGATTCAAATTAACACATCTTTCATTTCATTAATCATCGTTTCTTGTATGTACCAATCATTCGTAATGAAACCAAAAAAACAAAAGTAAGATAAGCACCAATTATTCCTTTCTCTTCTAGCCCAAAAGGCCATAATATTAGAAGATATGATGTGGGCTGAACGCCTAGCTAAAAGGCAAAAATTAAATGGGCCCAATGGATTGCTCTAACCACTAAGGACTAAGGAGTAGCAATTGGCTACAAGCCTACAAGTTTAGCAAGATGGAACTCATGGAAGTCATGGAACCATGTTAAAGTTGATTCAAATGGATTATTATGTTCATGCTACTAGCCTACTAGTACTACTATATATTCTGGCATTTGTGTGTTTTTATATAGAAGAGTAATGCTAAATCCATCAACATATTGAATCCTTATGACGTGCACTTGGTAAAATCTGCTAGTGGTTATGAGGGAATGAGTAGAAATATAAATATTGTGTTACAGGATGACGACTCACAAACTAAAAATATACAATGTGACTGTATAACTTCGTAAATACATGATGAAAAGTTGGAAACTAGTTTTGTTGTTTGTTTATAGAAGAACAAAGCCTGGCTAGATATAGCCCGGCGGTCCATAACCAGTGCAAGTGTAGCAGAACAAGGTGGGACTAAAATTCTCTCCAACTTTGACTATGACAATTGGCATAAATTAACTTAATAGAACATAAATTAATATTGTTATAACTAAAAACAAAAACAATTTATCTAATTGAGTCTTGATAAATCAGAACAGATGTAAACAATTCCTCATAGATTGTGCTTTGATTTAATTGTCTATGTTATACAATAAGAAATAAGGATTTGTATATATGAATGCACTTAACTTTACTCCAATGTCCATTTCGATAGTATATAATCAACTTCATTTTGTTATCAAAATTTCAATTTTGATCTATTGTATATCTGATTACTTATTCATCTGGTAGCCGTTATTTTTAATAAAGTTGAAACTTTATAAGTTGCCAAGTCATCTGATACGTCAGAAAAAATGGGTATCACGTCATCACTTACAAGTAATAACATGTCGAATACACATAATAGACTAAAATTGAAAGTTTAATACAATCAATAGACCAAAATAAAATTTGATATATACTTTAGAAATTGAAAATTGGAATAAAAACAAGTATATATCTACGCAGTGATCACTAAAAAAATAAGTTGGTTAAAGAATCCTAAACATTTCATATATATGTATATATATTTATATCAATTTGTGCAAATTTATTTTATAATAATATCACCATTCATTTTCTTTTCAATTTTTATTTAATACTCTTACATTTCTTTCACTTCAAATTTGAATTGAGTATTGTAAAATAGAGAACACTAGTAAGATATATTAAAATTAAAAGGTAAAAAGGTACTAAATATATAGTAATAATTAATACAGACAATCTTGAAGTTAAAAGTCTTCGCCTCAAAAGTCTTCACGCACATCATCTTTATCAATTAAATACACACATATGGAGACAAAAACTAAAACATACACAAAAGAAGAGAAAAAATGCACCTAAAGTATTAAAAGTATATTATGTCGATTTCACAAATAAAATTAACTTTTTATCCGGAGGAAAAGTAACTTTTGAAAAAACACCGATGTGTATACCAATGCGATCCAATCCAATATTATGAAATTAATTTTAAAAAATAAAAGGTCGTTGACCTAACGATAAGTTTTCTATCAGAAAATTTGAGTTCAAATTCAAAGGTAAATATATATATTAGTAAAAAAGATACATTTTTTAACACAGTGACGAGTCCGTTATTTTTATAAAAAAAGAAGATAACGATACTAAAAAGTTATTCTATTTTACAAAGTTAAAAAATGAATTATATTCACATGTCAACCAATTCAATTCAAAACCCCCCATCTACCTACATAAACCACCACCATATGGCCTGTGATTTTAAGTAACCATACATAAAAGACAACATTTTGTTTGTTTCTACGTTGTCTTGAGCATCACATTTTGAATAAATCATCGCTTCAGTTCCCCCCAAATTCACAACAATGGAACTTCATCATATGTCTAAAAAATGGAACCATCAACGTAGTCCCGAACGCACCAAAGTTTGGATCGAACCGTTTAAACAACGTCGAGTTCCCGTTGTTTATTACCTTTGTCGTAATGGCCAACTCGAACATCCTCATTTCGTCGAAGTCCCTCTCTCGTCGTCCGACGGCCTTTATCTTCGAGGTAAACTTCAAATTCTCGACTATTTAATATGTACAGGACCGTCTCCGAGTTTTTAAAAACGTTCAGCACAAAAATCACCAAATTACTAAAAAGTTAGTATGTTGTTAACATGAAAATTAAAAAGTGGGCACGTATTTTTAGTTCAGTTAAATTACACTACTAAAATTTGACTGAAAAGATACATTTAAATTCTGATCGATCATTTGATATTATGTTTAAATTTTAGATGTAATCGATCGTCTGAATTCGCTTCGCGGTAACGGAATGGCTGCATTATACTCGTGGTCTTCCAAACGGTTAGTATATGTTTATGAATTTACACTTCAAATGTTAAAAATGTAATTGATTCGATTGCGATTGTGTAATAGGAGTTACAAAAACGGATTCGTATGGCATGATTTATCGGAAAACGATTTCATATATCCGGCACACGGCCACGAGTACATTTTGAAAGGATCGGAGCTCTTCGACGTCGCAGGATCCGGCGCCGGAGCATCCTTCAGTTCAAAATCCGATGAAGCTCAATCAACACTTTCAAAAAAATCATCTGTAAAATCAGCTGACGAATTTGATTTACACGAGTACAAAATTTACTCCGGCGAGTTATCGACGGGAAGGATCGCCGCAAACGCAGCAACTCAAACCGACGAAACTCGCCGACGCCGGCGAGCGATGATTAACGAACTTGACGAAGAAGAGGAGGAAAACATGAGTTCCGTACTGAGTAGAAACGAGATTTCACCACCGCCGTCCGATTCAAGTCCTGAAACCTTAGAGTCGTTGATGAAATCAGATGGAAAGTTAATCGTACGGTCAGAAACAGATGATGAGAATCCGACGGCTGGAAATAAATTAAAAGCATCGTCTGTGTTGATGCAGCTGATCACGTGCGGTTCAGTTTCGTTTCGTGATTGTGGACCGGGTTCGTATAGTAAAGAAAACCCGGGGTTTTCAAATTGTAGGTCTAAGATGGTGCCACGTGGAGAGGAAGATGTTGGAACAGGGGAAGACGTTGTCGTTTTGGGGAGGAAAAACATAATGGGTAAAAAGGAGGTAACGGAGGATAAAGAATATTTCAGCGGGAGTTTAATAGAGACAAAAAAGGACGAATTTCCAGCTTTAAAGCGGTCTAATTCGTATAATGCAAATGGCTAAAACAATTATTGTTTTTTAGTCAATATATGATATGAATATTTTTATTTATTTTAATGTTATTATTATTGTAAGTTGTAAGTTAGTGTGACTTTTTAGCTCACCTTCACTTTCGCTTGTAGTTTCAATTACCCATGAAAAAATAATGCTTTATATGGTGTAGTAATATTTTTTGTTTTATTAGTAATTAGTAAATAGTAGTAGTAATTAGTAAACTTTAAGATGTTTTGTATATATGCTTTTAGTTCTTATTTGGAAAGTAATTTACCACTTTTACCAACAAAAATATATATATATATATATAACTGAATATATGTGTAATGTAGCAATTTTTTATTTATTATTTTCACATTTATTCAATATATACACGAACAAATATTGTTTTGTAAGTTGAAAAATCACTTTTGTCAATTTTCAAAAAAAAAAAATATTATAACAAAATAACCTAAAGTTAAATATATCATAATATGTCATTACAAACTCGATGGTTGAGTAATGAGTTGCGAGTGTCGAGTTTTGAGTTCTTAATGGACAGATAGCGAGTTGTGGAGTTGTTTGTTGAGTTGTTTGTTGAGTTTAATGGTTCAAGTTTCATTATTTTTTGTATTTTGATGTTTAACATAAATGGTAATCTTAGAAGTTGATCAACAAATGTGAATTATTCGAATATAGAAATTGACAACATAACAATGAAAAACATGTAAGTAGAAGTGTGAACATTAAATTCCATTAAAAAACACATTACGAGTTTGTTTTTAATTTAAAAAAAAAAAACTTGCAAATACGTATAAAATTGGTGGAAAGTTTAACTTTTAAAGTATATAGAGACAGAATTTAACTACAAAAGATGGACAAATCGCCTTTGGCAGTTTGCTAATGTTTTCGTCTCATACCAACCTTTCCGTCCGTAATAGGCACGTCTCCTATGAAACTTATAAGCATCTTGTAGTTTAAGTTAAAATTAAATGTCATATATTAATTAGTTTATGGAATAATAATGTTTGTATTAATGATAATTCAATAATTAGGAGTATATTAGTCATTTATATTTTTAGTAATTGTATGGGCAAAATAGTCATTTCAATCTTAAAAAAACATTCCAATTGCATGTCCCCTATGAAACTCATAAGCGTCTTGTAGTTTAAGTTAAAATTAAATGTCATATATTTGTTTGTTTATAGTTTGATAATGTTTGTGTTAATGATCATTCAATAATTAGGGGTATATTAGTCATTTTTATGAATTTTTTAAAAAGCCTCTTAATAACTGTATGAGTAAAATTGTTATTTATATCTTAAACAAAAAGATATTTTAAATACATTATATTATATAATAGTATAAATATTAGAAGCAATTACACTAGTAACATAAATAAACGATAAACATTTTACTGTAACAAAAAAGATGTACAATGTTTGAGAATTAGTCATGTCCCTCACTTTCTTGTACCAAGATTCGAGGTTCAGAAAAGTATGATGTAATTTTGATTCTCTTACAAACGAATCCAGTTTTTGCCCCGCAGTCAACCAAATTCTGATTCAATTTATTTATTTTATTGATATTGTACAAATTTTACCAACTATGCCTTTTCTTCTTCTTCCACAACAACTATTTTGTTACTCCTTAATACTCCGTAAATTAATAAACAACAAAAGTTTGTAAATCATAATAAAAGTTGAAAATCTTTTGGTATAACTTTAACGGTAATCATTAAAACATGCAATAAAATATACGTTTAATGTATTTAAACTATTAAAAAGTATGAAAGTGAGTACTCCAAATAAAACATTATATTGTTTATCTTGTGCATAATTATTTTTTACCATTCTTATCTAAGCGAAGTCATGTTTCGTATTAATTATATTAATAGATATATTTCTATATTTTGGTTCATTTCTTAAAATTGGGAAAATGTAAATGAAAAGGTATTTTCTCCGTTTCATATTTATAGCTTATGTTTATTTTTTTGACATTTTAAATTAGTTGTCCACTTTCAAAAGTAGATGGGTATAATCTACTAAAGTTTCTATATATTATTTATTTTATATGTGTCATAAAAATGTGTAGAAAGTAAGGGTAAAATTGTCATATTATATAAAAATACAGTGTAATTATTATATTTTCTTAAACTGTATATTTTATTTTTCTATGAATAATGAATTTAAGATGACGAAGATATTATACTTTACCCAACTTTCGAATTAAGAGACGATTGTTATTTTTTTCAATTAACTATATTTGTCCTATCAACTTGTCATCAATTTAAGTCTATAAAATAGTCGTTTCGGTTCAATTTCGGTTATACTTAATAACCTAAATGTATGTGTTTATCATGATTGTCGTTGTTATCAAAATATGAAAAACACTATTCACACTTTGATGGGTATGATTATAAAAAGAAAAACATATATAAAGAAACCAAGAATGTTTGTAGTTGTGAAAAGGTGATTCTATATGTATAAATATAAAAAATATAATCAACAATTCAACATCAAGTATACGAGTAGTATTCTTTTAGACGTTTCTATAATATCTTGCAGCTTTCAATAAAAAAAATCCCTTTCCATATGTATAAATATCGGTACGAAAAAATCATTTTCTTTGGGTCAGAAAATTCTCTGGAAAATCACTTTCTCATTAAAAGATATAATGCACAATAATACTTCCAACTAGTGTCACGCAATGGGCCTACCAGCTGTATGGGCCCGTTCTGTAACATCAAGTTTATGTGATACAAATTTATTGTCTTCCATATCCATATTTTATATTTAATTTATTTTTCATTTATATATTTATCAAAGTGAAATATAATGTCGATTATATTTATTGCGTTCAAGTGGATGTAATGTGTTATAGCACATCAGAAATTTAATTTAATTTAGAATTCTACAATCTGCAGAAAGTTGTTTAGATCAAAATATGGTAAATAAGTAAAAGTGTGAATAACCCATGTGAGGCTGTAAATAAAAAAAATAGAATGTACTACTATAAGTTATGAGCATAATGGTGACAACTATGAGAGTACAAATAGTGGTTAACTTCCAAATGAAGCCCTAAAGGCTAGCATTTTTGGGCTCTAACATATTAGCAGAATGTTCATTGAAATTTGAGTACCAAATCTTGTGGTGGTAAAAATGCTTAGGTATAGGTAAACAGGAAGAGCTTTTAGGTGAATATAAGTTTATTATATAGTCAACTTAGAATGACAATGAAGTTATATATGCACCACATAATCAACCTTTTAGACACCACACCAATTAATCAAAAGACCATAAACTTTTCATATACATGAACACCAGTACACCACACTTGTTGGAAAAAACAAATAAATAAAAAGTAGAAGAAGAAAAGCCTTGCAACTAAGAGTCTAAGACCAGGCTTATTCATGGGCCAATTGGAAAAGATAGAATGTGTTGATATTGGGCTTCTAAACAGTTACATTTGCTTATCAAAATAATACTTTTTGTAATGTAGTCATAAACCAAAGCTTTTACCTTCATAAAATTCAATAACTTTCCACCTTTATATATATATATATATATATATATCATACATTTATAAATAGTATTTAACTTATATATCAAAATCTCAAACCCGAAACCCTAATAATAATCGCCGTCCAATAAACATTTACTTTCAATTTCTTTCTAATCAGCGCCGATTGTCTTCTCTTATAACCTATCATTGTGGCGTTGCACCAATGTACATTTCTTCCGCATACATTTACTTTTAGTTTTGTTATCTGATTGTCAGAGGTGGCGACGATCACTTGATTGTGATTTTAACTGATAAATCAAAATACCAAAGTCACAACCCATATTAATAATCGCCTTTCAACATACATTTTCTTTTTACTCAGCGCCAATTGTCTTCTTTTATAACCAGTCATTCTATCGTCGCACCA
Organism: Logfia minima; assembly: GCA_963921325.1. Taxonomy (NCBI): domain Eukaryota; kingdom Viridiplantae; phylum Streptophyta; class Magnoliopsida; order Asterales; family Asteraceae; genus Logfia; species Logfia minima. The sequence goes on along the minus strand of OY992776.1, from coordinate 14,407,911 downwards.
ATGTATTTATTTCGTACATATTTCTTTTTTGGTGGTAGTTACCTAATTATCAAAGCTTCCGTTGGGTATTAATGCTTGATTGCTTTCGATTTGAGAAGATCTAACACACTTTCATGTGTTGTTACTAAGGATTTACTGTAATACTTGTGTATTTCTAAGGATCTAGTTACTATTAGTATTTTGTGTAATTTACATCTACCAAATTGTGATAAATTTATTTTTATGTAACAGATCTTTAACCGAAGCTACTACCCATTCGATCTGCAGAGAGTAGACACGTTTGAAGGTATATCTTATCGTTAACTTTTAATAATTTAAGCAATTTTAGAAGGGGGTGAATTGTGTTGATTCAAAAAAGTTGAAAACTAAATATAATAAATCAAAATCTAATGAATTGTTGATCGATCAACATCACATTTAATTATATTTCAGTTTGTTTGTAGTTCATCCTTGACACTCTATAATATTTTGAATAAGGATGGGCTTATTTTATCAGGATGAGGTGTACCAATAAAAATGCCTTCTCAAACCCTTGGAATTTGTTGGTACACATATATTTGTAGGTCGTATATAACTGTCAAAAGTAACAACTAAATTGTATATTAGTAAAAACTATTTTGATTCATGTAACCATTTTCATTTGCCCGTTAAATTTTATTACAAATCCACCGACTAAAACGAAATATGTGTGTAACATCCTAAAATGTTAAAATTTTGATTTCTGCGACACAAGGGTAGTGTCGCAGAGGGTGTTGGTGCGACACAAGGACTGTGTCGCAAGACGCATCTGATCGAAATTAATTGAGGAGCTTAAGTGTAATTTACGAGTTATATATTCTAAAACACGTCTAAAACATTCCAGAACTCATTAGTGAACGTGTGTGTGTGTGTTTTAAAGTGAAAAACAAGAGAGAAAGGTGAGAAAGAAGTGGAAGTTGAGTTTGGATAAAAAATTGAGCTTTTAATCCGTGAATTCGAGGTAAAGTTTCAATTATTATGTACTATAACTGTTGTTAAGTGTTTTGAATGGATTAGAACGGATTAATTTGAGTATAATATGCCTGAAATTGAGAATTTCGAATCTGGGTTCTGATATGTTCTTCATTGCGACACAAAGGTTGTGTCGCAGGTTGTGTCACATGAATGTTCTGCGACACAGATGGTTATGTCGCTAAAGGCGGCCATATTGAGTATTGTGACACAATGTTAGTGTCGCAGAGTTCTGTACTGCGACACAAGGGTAGTGTCGCATGAGGTTATGGTGCGACACAATGATTGTGTCGCTAAGCTTGTAAAAGAGTTGATTTTGTTATGTTTAATTTACAGACCGGCGTTCTGTACGTATCTGACGAAGATATTCAACCGTACGATTATCCAGGTAAGTAATAGAAGAATATTAATCAATTGATACGAATATTCAGATTAAGCAGAAGTACTTAAGTGTACTGTATTTATTCAGCAGGAGTACTTGAGTGTACTGTATTTATTCAGCAGGAGTACTTGAGTGTACTGTATTTATTCAGCAGGAGTACTTGAGTGTACTGTATTTATTCAGCAGAAGTACTTGAGTGTACTGTATGTATTCAACAATAGTTGTATAATGAATGTGAGCCCTCTTTATGTTGAGTAGTCATAAATGGAAGCCCTCTTTATGCTGAGTGGTCATAAATGGCATAATAGTGTGAAAGTGAGCCCTCTTTATGCTGAATGATCATAAATGGCAGCCCTCTTTATGCTGAGTGGTCAATAATGGCATAAAAGTGTGAATGTGAATCCTTCTTATGCTGAGTGGTCATAAGAGGTATAATAAAGTGAATGTTAGCCATTTTTACGCTGAGTGATCGTAAATTGTTTAATAGTGTTACTACTGGCCATTCTTATGCTGAGTGGTCATAAATGGCTCAGTGTCGTGATATTGAGTTTTGATTGAGTAAAGTGATAAATGTGGTTACTGCATTTATAAGATTTCTATCTTATATCAGTGTTATGATTCTATTACTTACTAAGCCGATGTGCTTACCCATTTTCTGTTATTACTGATAATACAGGTGGGTCGAGTAAGGGAAAGGAGGGTCTTGGGAAGGAGCCGCAGCACGATTAGTGGTGTGCTTGCTACTGCTGGTAGTAAGTGTTTGATTTCTCTCGTTAAATCATGCTCGGATATTGTGGGAGTCTTTTGAGAAAAAGAACTTACGTTGTGAAATTTGTAAACAATATAATGTTTGTATATATATGAAAAGTGTTGACTTTGTTGTTATATAAATTGATTTTAAAAAAATAAATAAAATTGAGTGTTATAATGTGTTACAAGTTTTTCTAAATCCTATTGAATTAGCGACATTCTTTTTCACAATGTTTTAAAATTCGAGTTTTAAAACGACCCGACATAGTGATCGGGTCCGAGTCAACCCGGGTCAACTCAATTTGTGACTCGTTTTCAGAAAATTGAATATTTATCAACGCATATGATTGTGTACTAATTTCAATCTTGTTTTGATTTGTTGAACTATGACAATAACGGATTCTTAGTTGGAAGTTATAGATAATTAAATATTATTACATAAATCATGGTTTTTAAGAAATCGTGTACAGATACATGAACGAAAGATCGGAAACATTTTTTAATGCGATACAAATATCTTTTTTAATATGGTTTAATGATTTATAATGACTACTTTAATGACAAACTAATAAGGTTAAACTTAAGAAGAAAAAATGAAAATGACATGAATGAAAGATTTATCAAACTTTAAAAAAACGGGTTTAAAGCTATAACCGGATCAACGGGTTCCGGGTCAACCCGTAAAACTCGTTGGGTCAATTCGAGTCAAAATATACCACTAATCTGCTCCAAGTCAACTCGGTGATATGTCCGAATCCATATCAACTCGAATAATCCAGCCAGATCAACTGGAGTTTTAAAACGTTACTTTTTCAAACTCATTCCTGTAAGAACTAATATCTTATTTATTTAATTAATTTCACTTAACATTATATACGTTATCTTATAACTAAAGAAATGGTACTTCTATTCAATTACTATAATGGGTACAATATCCAATTCTTATATTTATATACTCTTATTTATGTATATTGATGATTGATATATTAATATGTAAAATATATTTAAATGATAAATTATTTTTCTTTTCAAAAACATGCATGTCCTGTGAACCCTTAAATGTTTATACGAAATTGGTTTTTCAGTGTTTCTTTGTTTCACAAATTTTGACTAAGTTCCAGAAGTATGTTTCTCATTCTTAAAACATTGTTGGTTTATTTATGAACTAGGTTTTGTGCTGAATCATATTCATGGCTCCCAAAAGATCAAACAAAGGTAAAGAGATAATGGAGGTCGACGACAATGAGACTACAGTGTTTAAGATACCTGCTGTACCGAGTCCTGTTGGTCAAAGGGTCGTGTTCTCCAAAAGGATTGCTCGTACGTTCTCTTAAAACTATCTAGACCTTTTATATTCTCTATACTTAAATAGAAGGGTTCAGTTAAAGTCATGTTACTGGACCTGTTCATATCATACTTTTTCAATGATATACTTAAAATTTTGTAACAGCACTGTAGGAATAACACTATTATTTGTGACTTTTAAACTCACCTGTTCTATTTTATTTGAAAATAGTACAGCACAGAAATTTATTTTGATAAACGTAGCTTGTGTAAAATCATCTCCAATTATAATTGACACCTTTACATCTCTCCTTGATCTTCTATACGTGTCTTTGCAGTTATGGTATCGCCAACAAACACTGAGGACCTCTTTGAGTCATTATTTATCATGTCAAAGAAGTCGTTTAATTATATACGCTCAATGGTACGCGATCACATGATTCCCCAGGCCACACAATTCTACTTCAAAGATGGCAACCCGATGTCAACTAGTGATCAAGTCGCGATAGCATTGAGAAGACTGAGCACAGTTGATTCAAGTCTAAACCTGGCAGCTTTGTTTAATACAAACCGACAAACTGTCAACGAGATAACTTGTCTATTCGTGGAGACCTTAGTAGCACGTGGTCGCCACCATATCTCATGGCCATCGGATACAGAACAGATGAAATCAAGGTTCAAAAGTATCGGTGATTTGCCCAACTGTTGTGGGGCAATCGAAACGACTCATTTAAAGATGTACCTACACGAAGATGAAACTGAACACCAAGTGTGGGAGGATCAGGCTAAAAACTACAGTATGAAGTTGCAGGCTATAGTGGACCCCACGATGCGGTTTGTTGATGTGTTTGTTGGTATTCCTGGAAACATGACGAATGACTACGTACTTCAAGGATCGAAGTTCTTTAAATTGGCTCAGAAAGGAGAGAGGCTAAATGGAAGCGAAATCGAGCTTTCTGAAGGAACAAAAGTCCGAGAATATTTAGTTGGAGGGTCGAGTTTTCAGCTTCTACCTTGGCTGATAACTCCATTTCAGGACGCAGAAATGAACGGATATCAAATCATGTTTAACCACATGCATTTGGCAACAAGATGGGTTGCTAAACGGGCTTTAAAGAAGTTGAAGGATGATTGGGCCTCGATTGACGGAAGCATGTGGCAGCCCGATAGACATAAGCTACCATTAATCGCAGTGGCTTGTTGTATACTTCATAATATCCAGATTGAGATGGGAGGAGATGGGACTTCGAGTGAATCAGATAAGTTTGACCACGACCCTGAGTATCCGCAAGAGAAGAGTGGATTAGCTGATAAAGAAGCTGTGGTTGTGAGAGACAAAATCTGTCTCTACTTGGCTGAACAACTTGAAGATTGAGGTAATCTATTGGTTATGTTTTGCTATAGATAATTAAACATGTACTTAAAATGTTACTTGGTTGAGAACTTCCGTTGGGCGGGACCAAGGCCACTCATTATTGTGCGATTCTTTTCAACCCATGGTGTTTATCTTTTAGTAGTTAAAAACCTCATGATGATTTAAAAACATGTCTTATGAAAAGTACATCAGTTAGCTTTAGTTTTCTACCATAATATACACGCATTGATATAGCATAAACACCATTAGTTTTAGTTTTGTACAAAATTGTCCCTAACTACTTGCAAACTTGTCTGCACAATCATCAGAACTACAAAGTCAGCCTCGAGTGCACACCTGGCAATAACCCAAATGAAATCATCAATATCAAATATGTATATATTAACGACTCTTCATAACATAAGCCCATCACAACAATTTGATTAATTAATGGTGTACCCAATACCTGTGCAACCTGAAATTGCTGCATTGTGATTGCTGTTATTGATGGATACTGTAAACCTTCTTCCCCACTGTTGCTTCATAGAATCAGGAACTGGTGTATCTCCAACGAAAGCATTCCAAGTTTCCCCTCTAGTATCAGGAATAACCCAATTGATCCTACTTGGAGGACTGTTAGATGATGAACATTGCTCTTTTTTGGAAATGCTTTTCTTCCATAAATCATATGAGCCGTGGTTCTGTAAAATAATATAATAATATAGTTAATTATAAGTTCTGATTGATATTCAGTTGAAAAAAGTCAATGTTACACTGTCAACCTTTATAGAAGGGGCTAACTTGAAAGCCTTGGCAAGGGGTAAATTATTTTCTTCATGTTCTTCTTGTACTACCGATAATGATGAATTTTCTTCCTGTTCTGCTAAGTGCCTCTGGACAGCTGTCAAAGATCGGAACTTCTTTTGTGTCCCTGGCTCATAATAATACTGCAAAAAGAAAGATAATAAAATTCTTTCATTTCAGTACTTCTTTCGTAATTATCAATTATAATTAAGGTTGAAGAACATTAAAAAAAGGAAGAAAAGAAAAAGAACGATGAAGTAATATATGCAACAGAAATGAAACATTACCCTGTCGATATGCATTTCATCCGACCTTCGGGGCACCTCTTCTACAATCCAACCATCAGGGAGTTTACAGGTGGAGGTGAATCGAGATCTTGTGGGGGTTACAGTTACCAATTGATATGCATTATCTTTGTCTTTATCTTCATCAAAATCTAGCATCTGCAACATCATTAAAAAATATGTTTTTGATGAATTCGTGCACTGGATCTAGTAACTAATAGTCGAATCAAGAAAGGTATGTAAAAGAATAATTTTTGTGTCGTGAAAGGTAGTGAAGTTGTAATCATCAAACAATCAAATGTTTGAGTTTTAAGTTGATTACGATTAGTTAAAGAAATAATGGATAAAATGACCAAAAAAGACGTCATATGCTAGTGTCACTTAAGAGTAGAACTGTAAAAGTCCCTTAAAATTAGACATTTAAAATAAGTAGCTTTATTAAGCCTTTAGATGATCAGTTTTGTTGAAGCTAGTAAGATAGAGACTATTCAAATCTGACTGGGAGACTAAAAAAAACAGATATGTTTACCAAATCATTACAAAAAAGATAATTGGAACTTCAAGAAGCAACAATAAGTAAATCAATTCCAAAACGCAAATCTAAATACCCCCATCGTTTGATTGTACCTTGTCGCACAACTAAAACCTTACCTCTCCACTACAGGAGATCATTTTACGTTTGTTATTTTTCCGCAATTGCTGAAAAAAACAACAGATGCATTAGTAAAAAAACTCACACGTATATTAACAAGCTGTGAGTCTCACCCTCTCATAGTAGTTCCGGCTGTTTCGCCTCTTGGCTTTTGATCCAGTAGGTATAATTCCTTCTGTAAGGTATCTCTCGACATCTTTAAGGGATCGAAGCCTACGTCCAGTTGCTGGATCATGGTAGTACTGCAAAATATTATCAACATGAATTAGTTAACCGTAGATGCTAATTGCATCTTATCATTACAAAATATCCAGTTTTCTGAATACTTGATACTTGCAACTTCGTACGCTGAAGCAAACAACCTTTACGACTGTTTCACTTTTGTCAAAGTATACTTAACGAAGCAATTATGAAGAGCCGTATACAACATATTAATGGTTTTTAACATATCATCAATTCAATAACTAATTTATCGATGTTAAATCAAATTCCTATTACCTTGTCAACAGCAGTTCCAGACTTACGAGGTACCCTCTCCACATACCAATCTTCAGGTAGAGTGAAGTTTGAGGTGATCCACTTACTTTCAGAAGTTGCCTGCAGCAACCATTTTCACAACAAAAAAAAAGTCCCATAATTTAAAATATTCCACTACAGTACCAGAATGCAAAGAAGCAGATAAAAAACTTACGTTATCTGCGCAGATGATCTGCTTACTTTCAGGAGTCACCTGTAGCAAGCATTTTCACAAAATTTCTCTCATAAATGCCAATATTATACTATAGTACCAGAATGGAGAGAAACAGATAAAACTTACATTTTCTGCACAGGTGATCATCATCCTGTCTGCAGATTTCTATAACACGCCAAATAACATCACATTACACTTCTGATAGGTAATTAAGAATAAAGCTTTCTTGTCAAAAATAGAACGATAACAACTCACCTTAATTCTAAGCTTAAGTTTTGAAGGCCTGGATCTGGCAGCTTTATATTCTTCACCATTCAGGTATCTTGAAATCTCGTATCTAGATCGAAACTTTCGCCCTGTTTCAGGCTCTATGTAGTACTGCATTATACCAAAATGATACATGAATGTTATAACATCAAGTTTTTTTTTACCCTAACTTTAGTTGCAAAAGACACTACATTCTAACCCAATATAAATTAAGCTAACATAGGTTTCACATCTCACAACTAAAATAAAATATTCATCATTCCACAAAAAGACTCAATGTAGTATCACATTATACCTTAACAAAATGATATAAGATGTTAATGTTAATATTTTAACTTTTTAACCCTAATTTGAACATGCATAACACATTAGCTAATAATTTCCAAATCAACTAAGCAAATAGGTCGAACAACTTATTAATAGTATAATAATAAATGGATAAATAAAAATCCAAAAGGTTCAATGAGTACTAATTAAGCTGTTATAAATAATCAACATCAGCATCAATTTATAAAACTTTTATAATATTAAAATTATGACCCTAACTTGAACATGCAGAAGTCACTAGGTGATAGTCCATAATCAATTAATTAATTAATTAATCTACTACAGGTTCAATATGTCACAGCTAAAATAACAAAATTAAAAAAACATTACATAATAACCAAAATCTAACTAACTATTCAACATAATCAACAAAAATCACATAAACGCACATACTAAATTATCATGCATGCGATTAATTTCAGAATTAACCAAAAAACTAGTGAAACTGAACTAAAACGTAATTAATTAAGTATGATAACTAAATTAATACAATTTCACGATATAATGTACAGAAATGTACGGATATACCGTATCGATCCGAGAGCCGTGGAAGCGAGGTACTTGTTGAATAATCCAGCCGTCGGGAACGGAAATCGGTGAAGAAGTGACGGAATTCGCAACGGAATGTGAGTTAGGGTTTAACACGTCCGAAATAGCAAGTTGACGGTGGAAGTCATAATCATCGACGTCGGTGTACGGTTCTGCCATCGTCGGAACTGTACCACACGAGTACTACAGTATGATATGACTAGAGCAATAGCATTATTGTTGATTCGGTAGATAATTGGTTTTCGTGCGGTTTATTGGGCCCATATAGTTTTGGTTGGGCTTAAAAGTTTGGGCTTTTAATTTGACAAAAGCCTACACAAATCAATTATCGTTCGCCTATAATCATATATAACAAGTACAAAATGAACTTTTAACCCCATATAGTTTTAGTTAAATGATGACTTACTTTAGTAATGAGATGTTAAACCTAAGTTGGCTAAATCAATTTTTGATTAGAATGTAAGGTCTTCTGTATAATTCAATTAGGGTTAAACTTTATATTATGATAACTTTATATTGGTATGGGATAACGCAGTATGACATAGAGTCGGACATATGTCACAAGTTCCGATGTAGATATGAGGTTACAAGAAACTTGAATGGTGAAAGATATCAAACTGTCATATCCACCCCTATGATACTTAAACTTATAATTAAGGCGAGGTTTCTATTTTCGTTCTAACTTATCGACAAGAAAGCGTTATTATTAACTATCTATCATAAGTGTAATGTGAGTCATCTTTGACGTGTTATAGAAATTAGCGGATCGGATCATGATCACATGCTAGAAAATGTAAGTTTTGTCTATTTTTACAATCTAGTAGTGAATTATTGCTAATATGGGTGAAATTTTATGAACATGATTGTTACTGGTGAATCCTGAAAAAAAGTAGATCACCACAAAGTTTACTCTATGTGAGAAGATTCATTTGTAGAGAGGGTAGCTCGAAAGTCTTGAAGTATAAAATAATATGAATTTGCTTTGACATCGACAAATAATCACTAAATCGATAATAAAAAGTTAAAAACCATTTATTTGTTATATATATACTTAGATCACTCACTAAAATCTCATGGAGAAGTGAAGAACTTACGGTTACATTACCACAACAGTTGAAGAATTGAAATAGAACTGAACTCTTCCCATAATAACTGAGGAACTACACTTTTCAAGGTCACGTCATCGCCACTAATAATAACTTAAGTATTAATAAAAATTACATTTATATTTTTAAAATACAATAATAATAATAATAATAATAATAATAATAATAACAATAAAGTACGTTACACTAATAATAAAAACCACATTAATTAAAAAAGTACGTTACAACTAATAATAAAAACCACATTAATTAAAAAGGTACGTTACACTAATAATAAAAACTACATTAATTAAAAAAATATTCTTTACACTAATAATAATTAAAAACGATATAATTAGTCTGAAATGTGTCTTCCTTTGTGGGGTCGTGAGACCTACAAAATCTCATTTCATTTCTTCCCGAATTTTGTGGAGAAATGTTTGTTCTTCGGCTGGTAAACTTGGATTGATCGGGCTATTGGGAACCTAGAACATTAATTTATTTCTAGACGCTTCGATTAATGTTTCTATTGTTACTTGTTGAGCTTGTGTAGTTCTAAGAAGTTGGGCCCGACCTAACAACGTGAGGAATAGCATCCGATGAACTCGAAATTTTTTGGCTTTGAGCCCGACCTTGTGGGCGACGTATCGGGTCGTCGACGAATAAATGGTCAGAGTTCGGGTTACCATCGGTCAAAGGGATCAGAGCGTCTTCGTTTTCAAGATTGATTGGATGGTTCTCGTCTTTCATGGGTCGTTTGTTGTTAATTATACCTAGAACTTTGAGTAATCTTTCAAAGAACGTCATGTGGACTCGTAAGGGAAGTTCCTTTTTTTTCGATTTTTGAATCATTCACGAGCCGCCAACATAATGTTTGCATCGTCCATATTGTTTTGCCACTCATTTTTATTGGTAGATGCTTTGAAAAAGTTTGACATCTCGTTGAAGTTTTGACCATTTGTTGGTTATTTGATCAATATTATGTTTGGTCTCAACACAACGGCTCTAACTTTCTTGTATCACTCTCCAAAAAGAGTCACCCGTTTGTGAATTCTCGATCACTCCATTTTGATAAGTGTTGACCTACCGTTTTTCCAAATCTTGTTTTCTTCTGCAGTCTACAACACTTTTTGACCTTTTTGTCGCTCGCTTGGTTCCGCCACCTTTTTCCTTTATTTTTCCTTTTGGCCAATTCGAATTCGGATTCGCCTACGACTTCGACATCTAGTGGTGGTGTGTGGACATTTTCCGATTGATTTTGGCTTAGTGGTGTTGTGGGTATTGTGTTTGTGAGTAATAACCGAATCGTTGGGAAGGTTGATGATACCATTGTTGATTTTAGTATCGAGATCGTGGGTCTTCGGGTTAGATTGAAAACGATTGGCTATAGGTGCGAATTGTGCAAAATTCATGTGACTTGATGAATGATTGCTCGATTAGGGTGCGGAAGACGAATTCACCGATGAATAATTTGTATTTGGAGTATGATTATTGATTAAGTAGTTGAAAAAAATCAATTGATTGTGATTCGGAATTGTAGTAGTGTTGGTTAGGCATTTTTAAGTGCATTTGTTTGATATATTTTGTTTGTAAAATAAGTAGAGATTGTAAGGATTGTGTGTGATATAAATAGTGATAATAAAGATAGACATTTCAAGTGTATGTGTTTGATATAATTTGTGTGTAAAATAAGTAGAGATTGTGATATTTGTGTGTGATAAATAGTGGTAATTGTTTATAATTTGTATGTAAAATAAATAAAGATGGTGAGAATTGTGTGTGAAAAAATAGGGATATGTATATATAGGATGTTTGAAATTGGAAAAAAAGTATTTAAAAGATTTTAAAAAATATTTTTGTTTTTGAGCGTTTGAATTTTTAACGGATTAAATTTATTTATTTTTTACTCGATCGTTGCACACAAAATCGAGCTCACTTATTATCGTTTTGCTTCCGTCTTGTAGAGAACGGAGCCATGAGAACGAGGTCGTGCATATAGCGGAAGGTGGAGGATGTAAAGATGGGCGACACATAGATGGAAAACGGTGAACCGGTCTCCCATAGAGAGATATCTTATATTAGTAATACTTAGATAAAAGTGAGTGGTGAAGTAGTTTGTTTAAGTATACTAAGTTTCAAGTATCTAAAACTGAATACTTGTTGATGGTACAACGCAATTATTATATACATTTAACTATTTAACGTCTTTAATGTTTTTGTAATACTAGCATGATTAAACTGTTGATCATAGCTACTTATAGGTCATATACTAGTATATGACATCTTTAGATCTCTAATTTATATTGATAATGACACAGTATAATGACATACCATGCATGATTAGTGCTTAAACTGGTGAATCCTTTTTTATTTACTCGTAAGACATTGTTAATTTGCCAGTGCTAAAGTATTGGGTGAACTATCATTAGCAATTAGCAAGTTACATTTAAATGCAGTAATACAAGAAAATTATAGTGACAGTTGACAATGATAATCAATATTAGTGTAAAGTAGTTTTAGATGTAGTGATATTTATTGATGATGATTATTATTGTTGATCATATTGGTGATCAGTAGTTTTGATATTTTACCTCGAGTAATTAATTTTAGTTTGACATGCATTTTCAACTTCATGTTATATGTTGATATTTTTTAGATTGATAAAATAGTTGATGAGTGCGTATATAAATATTTAATAGTACCTGAATGTGAAAATCATTTTTTAATTCTTTAATGAAAGTAATTTTCTTATAATACTTTAATTATTATTGTGATTGTAAATTTAAAAATGTGATATGAATGAAGTAAATTGATATTTAAATTTATTATGCGAGATATGATATTGATTGAAAGATTTATATATTTAATAAGTGAAGGGATAAAACGATAACATCCAATATTCATATTTAAGAATTAAAGAAGGAAAATATAAATAATTTATAATGGTTTTAAATATCATAGTTTATTAAAATATATATATTTTTAAGTAATAATAAGATTGATTTCTTGTGTAAAAGCATAAGTCAAGACACATTACATTTCAACTTCAACCAACGTGAGAGACCAATATTAGATTATTTGTTTTTTCTAAGTCGTTAGTATATTATTTGCTTGAAAAACGGGCAAATGATGTCATTTATTTTTAGATACTATTAAACTAAAATAAATAAGTTTATGCATATTTCTTGATGATATCCAAAAGTCATATTTCATGCTTCGAGACATTTGTGTCAAAACCATTAGAACACATATCCATATGTGTCTCCAAATTGAAGTTTACTAAAATCTTTGCACTTCTAGTCTAGTCTAGACTATTTACTAAAAGATCCCTAGAACAAATATTTGTTAAATGACACCTATTGTATTTAGGGAAGAGTGGTAGGAAATAAGCAAGAACATACTAGTTTTCAAAATCAAAGTCGTTTTAAGGTAGATTCAGGGCCTCAAAACAAAATATGTCTCTTTTGTTAATTTCAAACTCGATCCGCAAAATGCGTCATACATGAATGTTTCTGTGACTTCGAAGACATCTTTCATGATCTTCACGCATATGTTCCTATAATTCAAATGCATTAAATTTCATATCCGTTTGCTTGACTAACGCCCTAACGGACACCCTAGGTGACATTCAAAAACCTCTAGAAATAACGAAAGACTTTTCAACTCAATTACTCATAAAAAAGCTATACAATAAAATTCATCTAGTCATATTGTTGCCTTGTTAAAAAACGATGTTAGTTTTTATCTTAACGAAATAGCATAAGCTACTCTTACTAAACGGTGCTTTTCGTGTAGTCTTTGACGCTCTCACAACTATTTTATAGATTTCAATTGTGAATATAGTGTTTTTGAGTTTTTGAAATGCGTTTGTAGATGAAAAAGAGTGTTTTGATGTGTTTAAAATTTTGTTTGAAGCGTGATATTTATGGACATAGCCGTTGAAATACTTTTTGTTCTAAATAACGGTTATATAGCTGTTAGAAAGAAAAAATAATAATGGTTGAGCAGTGTCCTAGGTGGGACGTTATCGCCGAAACATTGTTTAGAAATGACAAAACGCCGTTCTAACAGCATCACGATGATAGACGGGTATGCATTTCTCACCCATTTACGTACTCTTGTGTAGCTAAGATATCTACATGGATATGTAGCTAAATTATCCTCAATTTCTATATTTAAAATTTTAAATATATAATAAAAGAGACATTTTATTGTTAAAAAGTAAAAATTTATATTTTATCTAAAATTGTATGACATTCACTAATAAAACACTGTTAGTTTTTTAGGACGAACATACAAAGAAATAATAACAACTTTAAAATTATTAATAGGGAAACTACATTAAGTCTAAAGTGAAACCTTTGTAACTCTACCAACAAGTTGCTCTCCCCAAGTAAACCATAAAACAATAAACTAGCAACTTTACGAACACACTACACGGTAAGTTACAGTCTTTTTCTATTTTTATCATATTCGAATTCACATTCTATGTCACTATGTATGACGCATATCAACGTGGCAGTCACTCCTTAGACTATTCACGAACTTTCTCGAGCATTTACTTCATGCTAAAGACCCATACAATTTCAACTAAACTTCATTTGTCCTCCAATATTTATCTAGTTTAATAACTCAATCTTATCAAAAGATATCATTTAACTAATACCTGTTGTTATATAGTAGATTACTTTCAAAACCAAGGCTACTTTTTTAGTCATCATACATTGGCTTTTTAAGTCTTTAACTTTTACAAGATAAACACATCATTTGGGGTACCCCTTAATTATCTTTCACGTCTTAGGAAAATAAATAAAAATTATATAAGATCACAAAAAATAAAAATAAAAAAAAAATCATTGGCAGATAATGTGTTTGACTTAATGTTATTATATTTTCTTTCCCAACATAAGAAAAAATAAGCATCAAACACTATTTGTTAAATGAATATTTTAATAACTCATAATTGAAAGATAGACTTTAAAAAGTAAAATTATTTAAAAAGTTATAAAAGATTGATTATGAGTTAATGTGTTAAATCCGGTGAACATAATTAACACCTAAATAAGCTAAACGACATATTAATGTTAGAATAATCATCAAATTATTTAATTAATAGAAGACTTAGAACTTAGAAATGAAACATATGACATTAGAAAAAGGACAAATTTGCTACCTCATCACTAACGCGGTTACACGTTAACTTCCCCGCCACTCTTTCTTTCTTAACCAACAAGAGACACACGCCTACATAAAGCCACTCAGTTAGTCCTCGTTATTATCCTCATCCTCATATGTATATATACCCATTCACATCTTCCCACAAATTATACTCAATAAATACCACTCAACAAAAAAAAAACACATTCCAAAAAACATCCTTAAATTTTCTGAACAAACTTTCAAGTACCAAGATTGTTAAACAACGACACTGAAATCGAGACCATGGCAATAGCTAACTGCTTAATGCTTTTATCACGCGTCGGTAAATCAAGTAATTCAATTTCAAAACCGGACCGATTATTTCGTTGCAAGACGTGTAATAGGCCATTTCAGTCGTTTCAAGCACTCGGGGGTCATCGAGCTAGTCATAAACGAGCGAGAGTAAGTGATTCTGTAAGTTTATCACCATCAAAACCTAAAACACACGAGTGTTCGATTTGTGGACAAGAGTTTGCTATTGGACAAGCCTTAGGTGGTCATATGAGACGGCATCGTGATGATGTAACGAAGAAGGTGGAAGTGAAGAAGGGAAGTGAAAGTAGAAGTTTGTTCTTGGATTTGGATTTGAAATTGAATTTGATGCCATATGAGAATGACTTGAAGTTGTGGCCAATTGTTACTTAGTGATGTAATTAGGGTTTTTATTTTTATTTTTATTTTTATATTCTTAATTTGTTGTATATGACCGTTTATCTATGTTTGAGGTACAAAATTTGGATATTAATAATATATAGAGTAGACTCGTAATATTCTGTATCTAGAATTTTTTTACCATTTATATATAAAATTTGGATATTAATTATATACAGGATTATTACCATTTATTAGATGGTGAAAAAAGAGTATGTATGTTACAACTTAGAAGTAAAAAGCATATTTATAATTTGAATACTTATTTACCATTAGCAACATATTGTTTGTCAAATATGTGACATAAAAGCTAAGCTAGCAGCATTTATCACTCAAATATTATATTGAAGTAGAGTGTGGTATGCACAAGTAAAGGCATATTTTTATGTTTATTTTACATTGGTGTTTAGCAACTAATTAGCTACTTTTAAGCGACTTTTGAATACATGCATGTAATCAGATTTTTTTGAGGACAAGTTAATGCACAACTAATATTTCTAAACAATACTGAAAGTGGTCACAAAAGGGCAGGTAAATCATGGTTACCAAATTATATATGTGGTGCATTGTTATTGACTTATTGCTGATTATTGATAGTGTGAGCTCAAATATATAGACATTTGTGTGTAAAATTTTCGGTTGTGCCAAACATATTTTGAATTCAAGTTTCCCAAAAGTAGCACCAATTTTATAAATTTAGTTCTAGTCACATTCTTGCCTAACTTAGTCAATTTCTAATCACATGAGTCCAGCCCAAGCCACATATGACCTAATTGGGTTCACTTAATTACACTTTTATGAATACGGTTTGATCTCAACCCAAGTCTGTTACACTAGTCCTGGATCTTTACAAGTAGAAAATGTGGATGAAAGAAAATATTTTAGCTATTTGGAGCTCGTCAATTTTTTTTTAATTTTTTTAACCATAAATTTAATTAACTTTGAATATAAGAAATTACTTTCATAAAAATGTAGCCATGCCTTTAAAATAAAAATGTACCCTAACACCGACTTGAATAAACCTAAGGAGCGTGTTCAATGTGCTTACAAAGTGATTAATGTCATAAAAGTTTTGAATCAATTCCATATTATTACCCAAATTGTGTCTTCAATTCCATTGACAACCCCTACTTTCGTTTTCATCCTAACTAAAACAAATGATGGCCGGACTATGAATGACAACATTTTCAAAATTGAGAGCGTTGCGTAAGAGTTTGATTTTACCAAGTGAGTTTCTATGATCGACCCGTAGAGTATTTCGATGAAAGCGTAGAACACAAAATTTTGAGAGCACGTAAAGGGTCATCAAAACAATAGAAGCACGATGTAAAAAAATAAATCAAACTACTACCCGTCTGCTTTGCTGTTTTTGATTAGTTAAAACAATTCAATTTTACAAAATGTTGTTTTGTTAACGTTTTATATTCCAATTTGTTAGTCCGTGTAATCACGATTAATAAACTAGTACTTTAAAAAATAAATACACTCGACCTTCTAGATTTTAATTACTTGCAAGTAAATAAAATATATCTATAAATTATAAAAAAATTTAAAGTCCATTTTGTAATACATGAGGTATGTGCTCCTGTCACTCTTATCCTAAGAGTAATAATTATTTTTAATCTTCTATGATTCTAGAAAAGAGTTAGTAAAGACATTAAGTAGGTTTTACGTACAACTAAAAATCACATAGAATGATTGATCTTTGTCATTAACTATAAATGATTTAAAATAGTTTTAATAACAATTTATTGGACTTGAAGCTTATAACTGAAGTTGATTTTCTTCAAAACTCGTATATTTAAAAAGAATTAAAAGTTACTTGTCGAAATTCTTAAAAAAAAATAATCTATACGTATTTTTATTTTCAAAAATTAAATTTATATTTTTACAACAAATTAAAATTGTAAATACTAAAATCTCATTCTCTTAAAACTTCTTAAAAACTTACCGTCAAACGCATCCGTCCTAATGAATGAAACCGTTTTTTTCCTCGAGAATCGTATATCCCTTTCAATCTTTTTATAAGCTTACCATTCATTTATATATTTTTCCTAACCAAAATAATTTTTACACTTTCTTTTAGCAGTAATTAAAACATATATTTATTTAACACGTGATATGCACGTGACTGTAATCCACACATACTGTCCGTGTTAGTATCATTATCCACATTTCATAGAAGTTTCCCTGTTCCTTAAGTCTCGCAATTACCTCATCTTTTAGTTCACGGCGTACTCGGTCACACGCGCTTTATCAGAACCACTTTAGTTTCACACCGCACACGTCTGCCAACTAACGTCCGCCAACTATATATATGTGTAACAATGTCCCAAAACACCATTCCAAACACCTTCTAACACAAAAATATTTTTCTCTCCTTTTATCATATAAATTTATTTATTATTTGTTTGTTCTGAATTCAACGTCACACAAACTCATTTTTTAAAACGTTAGAGATGACTATGAAGAGAAGCTGGGAAGACGATAGAGAAGTCGAAAATTTAGCTATGGCGAATTGTTTGATGCTACTTTCAAAGGTCGGTCAATCGGGTGGTAGAGTTTTTAATTGCAAAACGTGTAACAAAGAGTTTAAATCGTTTCAAGCTCTAGGCGGTCATCGTGCAAGTCATAAACGTCCAAAAACAATGAATTGTAACGAAGTGGAATCGCCACCTAAACCAAAGACACACGAGTGTTCGATTTGTGGGTTGGAGTTTGCGATTGGACAAGCGTTGGGTGGTCATATGAGGCGGCATCGTGATGGTGGTAATGAGAAAAGTGGGCGGGCCGTGCCCGCGATAAAGAAAATAGGGTTGTGTTTGGATTTGAATTTGACACCTTCTGAGAATAATATGAAGTTATGGAGTACTAGTGTTAAAATGGGTTTTGCTATATGAGTTAAACGACTTCGTTTTGTGTATATAATGGAAGCTGATGGCCTTGATAATCATCACTTGATGTACATATATGGTTAATTGGGTAGAAGATATGAGTTTAGCAATTTAGTTTTGTATTTAACTTCATTTATTTTCTTTTTTGGTTGGTTTATTTTACTTAATTATTATTGTAATTAATTTGAATATTTGAATAGATGGCTACATGGCCTAATTTGCTATCAACCTGTTTTCTTATGATCTTGTTGGCAGTATACAAATATTTCCTTCTTTTAGAATAAATCGTAATTATAGAGATGATTAGATGTAATGATCAAGCTTAACTTAATTACCTTTTCTGACGACTAGCTATTATCAAACGTAATTACTTCTAAACCACAAAAAATAAATAAACAAGTGACTATACTCCATATTTCTTCCCCTTTTGCTTTTGATTTGGAAGACGGCTATTGCGTTTGGTTTGAAAGGCATGATTTTCAGTATGTCGGATAGAAATCAACTAATTAAAGAGTAGTTGCGACTTGGAAGGAGTTAGTTAAGATCTCCTTCCCTCTCATTATTATTATTTACATTTTTATTTTTGTTTGATCTGAAAGATTATCTATTTATTAAAAACTAATATTCAATTATTTTTCTTATAAATATATAATACGTACAATATAAAAAAGTACGTTCGATTAATGATCTACAAAAGAAAATTAATTGTACACAACTCATTACCTAAACTTATAACTTACCAAGAATCCAACACAAAACTTGTGATTCTTCTTGTCAAACATTTCTAGGAACTTTCTAGAACTTTTGAACAAAGACCATGCACGTACATTGGTCCAAATTCAAATTGTTTACCTCACTCCTTACGCTCTCACACATCATCATTGATTTCCTAAATTTACTTACTTACAAGTAACATATGAACACAACTAATTAAGGTGTTAAATTTAC
This sequence comes from Logfia minima, assembly GCA_963921325.1. Classification (NCBI taxonomy): domain Eukaryota; kingdom Viridiplantae; phylum Streptophyta; class Magnoliopsida; order Asterales; family Asteraceae; genus Logfia; species Logfia minima. Next base: position 14,388,800 of record OY992776.1, on the reverse strand, counting down.
ATAATGCAAGCAGCCTAAATTAATGGATTAACAACAACATTGTTAAACGTAATGGCGAAAAAAATTGCACCGACGATTGTTGGTTCAATAGCACGAGAGATTTGTATATCGATTTTGATTCGAATCTGACACGTATAAGAATGAAGTGAAGTTACTAAATCGAATTCAGATTAGAAGCTATAGTTACTCCCAATTAAAAAAAAAAAGTCCCACGAAATTAAGAAATTTACAATATATCTTATTAAAATAACAATTTTAATGAATTTATTAAAAAAATGAGTAGAAATATCATCAGTTGTCTACTTTTGTACGGAGTAATTTCTTAAAACAGTCAATTTAATATGATTAACTAAAGAATTATAAAATTATATGGATAAAAGTTGGACTCTTTTTATCTGCATATTTTCAAAACAATTGCGATGGTGAAAAGAAAACGCAAAAAACGATAGCATGTTTAAAACAATATATTTTTCCTAAACCATAGTTGTTATCTATCATTAACCCCGTACGTACACAAATGCCACTATCTTGTATCGCTAACTATCCTCCTAATCTCGCTAAACTGTACGTCCAGATTATCATCTTCTAATTCACTTTGAAACAGTATTGTATACACACGGACAGTCGGTTGTTGGTTTCATATTTCGTAAAGGGTATTCGGTTTTTTATTAAGTATGTTAGTTAATAATCATTTAGTTGGTTTGAAGCAAATGTTGTTTTGGTATATGAATTTAGGAAGAGCTGAAAGGTTAAATATTTGATACAGCAGTTTGCTTCTCATGGTCATAATGTTGACATATTCACTTCTCATCATGCTTTTGTATATATAGGTGCAATACTTGTTTGGATAAGATATCCATCCACTAACTAAATGAAAAGGTAATACTAATGTAACACCACCAACGCATGCTTGTACAATCACTCTAACAAATCCATATAAGGCTAAACTATATACAGAATATAAATAAAACCATCACTTTGACTGTTATTCAAGTGGGTTTCTTTTGATGTTGGGATTGCCGTCTGTTGTTCCAATTTTGAAGGTCGAGAAGTCTTCTCATTTGTTGTTGTGTCAATTTTGAAGGTCAGATGCGTATAACTTTTCTGGAACAAATAACGAGGATGGCATATCTGATTCTTGTTAACAATTTTACTACTTTCTGCAGCAACTTTAATCGTCTTGATGCTAAGTGCATTAACCCAGTTGTGCTAATAAAGCATAATAGCCATTTAGTTGGTTTCAAGCTAATACTTTTATCGTATATGAATTTACATACGTAGATATTAAATTTCTAATTTAGTGATTTAAGATAAATCAATCTACGTATAAGTATAAAGCAATGTAAGTATATATAACAAAATCAAAAGTATAAAGATATTAGATGAGATAACAATTATATGGATATAAAAGTCAAATACTCGGTCATATGATAAATTTAAGAAGAGGTTGCGTCATGTCAATAATTATTATAAATGGCAATTTAACATATTTATTTATGAATCGGTCAATGCGGATTATGCCTTATTTGTAATGGGTCAAATAAGTAACATAAGTATAACCAAAATTAAATATAATAAACACTTCATGCCATATTCAAAAGTCATAGTATCTCAAAACAATTTCATCCCATTCATGAGTATATGAGTCAAACGCTTACCTTAGTGCAAGTAAAGAACAAACAAAAAGTTCACCACTATATTTATGACACCAAAAATAGTTACTATTAGACTACAAATATATCAATATAATTAGCAACAAAAAGTAGTGATTTTTGTAATACCCGAAATTTTTAATTAAGAATAAGTATTAGAATTTATATGATATTTAAATTAAATAGAGATAATAATAATAATAATAATAATAATGTAAAACGTTAAAATAAAGATTAGTTCAGGAATTTTGTTTAAATAACTAGATGTTATACAATAACAATAAATATATGACTTTGAAGTTAGAGTACTAGATCTTGTCAAACACTTTGAAACATGGTTGTAACTCCGTTTCTTTGGGTCCAAGTAGAAAATTTAGCGGCCAAGTTTTACGTTATAAACAACCTCACTTCCAAACAATTCATTCACTAAAAACAAACTGAAAACTTAATATAAATATACTTGATAGAAAACAGCAAGAAAGAAAAAAGATTCGCGACTACGGCGTGGGACTAAAGTTTGGTTCGTGCTTGAATGCGTACATACATCGATTCGTTTCGAAGGTAAACATTTAACCAAACTCGAATACTAACACGATACTACACTGTATTAATCATCTGGTCTATATATATTTGACTGAAACGAACCGAATCAACCGTTGAAGTCGTCTTCGTTAACGAGATCGGACAATTTTTGAGTCTAAATATAGGTGACTTTTGAGTATGATTGGAATACAAGAATTTATAGCGATACTCTATCATATGTTGATTCTAGTTCTATTTAATTAATTACGATCAAAAGATGCAAAATTAAAAGAGTTAGAATTTAAATTGTGTGCTCTGTACGTACCAACGAAGGAGACGATATCATGTAGTCACATATATACATTTACGCTTTGACCCTTGAATTATGAGCTAAGTTACAAAATAAATAAATAGAATTCAATAGTGACACAGTTGCAGTACTTATTATCGCGAAGGTTAATTGTATTAAAGTCCCTGAAATACGAACGTTGTTCAAAAACAGGAAGTCTAAAAGATAATATGTATGTATCATAATAATTTAAAATACTTAATTAATTGTTAAGATAGTAACATAACACTAGGTATAAAACACTTTAAACTAGTAATACAATTAGTTAAATAATCGTAATAAGCGTTCTGTTAATTCTTGTAGATTGTGGAAGGGGATTTTGGTTAGACTCGTTACTTATTGAGGTACAGATTTTCATCTTGATTATAAGATGTCATTTGATTATTTGTACGGATCTCTAATCGTATTATTAAGATTTCTTGTGTTCATTATATGTGCTTGTATTGATTCTTATCTTATTTGTAAGAAATCATTTGATATATTGAATGAACCCTTTTGATAATAATCTTCACATTCTTAATTACTATTACGTTCTATTTCGTGATCATATATTGCTTTCAACGTTTATTGGATTCTTTACGTTATTGGCATTCCTATTGACTTATTGTGATGACCTCATTAATTTGGATTCGTTGTCATTGTTTGCAATTTGTATTGGCCTAGGATTTGTGACTTTTGATTCGTTATTAAAACTTTGTTCTTAGAACTTTTATCGTTATAGGTCATTTGTTCTTTTAGCGATCTTTTATTCTACTCTGGGTATGCAAGCTATTTACTACCTATGGGGTTTCCATAGGGGCGTCATTGTGGCACCGATGGCATCACACTTTCCGTGGCAGTGTGATTAGTCTGCGGCGTCTCCTCTTTGTGGTGTGATAAGGGATTTTTAGGAGGCGTATTGGTTAACCATAGTTTTTGTTTTGTGTTTGACTGTGGATGGAGGTGTAGTGCCCAACGCCTGATTCACCTTTGTGGATACATTGGATCTGAAGGTTCAAGTATCGTTTGATTTCGTTTAAGAAGCTCGGTTTGCCGTACCCCTTTGGACTCTTTGTATCGTTTGTTCAAATCTCACTGTTAGATCATTGCCATTATGCTCATCATAAATATCTTTCGTTTGTACTGCTTTATTTTGTATCCGCGCACTGGGCTTTTAGCTCAGCCGCATTTTCTTTCCATGCGGCAGGTGATCGAGTGGCAAGAGGAAGGACTTGCAGGCAAGGACCCGAGCAACAAGAGAAGTTAGTTCTAGTTTGGTTTTAGATTATTAGTGATTATTTCGATCGGTTCACTTTTGGACATTTTGTTTAGATTTCTTCAATGAGAACTTATTATCTTTTGTATATCGTTGATGTGACCTCCGATTTTCACCTTCGAAAATGGGGTGTTACAATTTTAGCACGGGAAAGCTATATCACTATTGACCAATGGGCAACGACTAATCGTATGTTAACTCTGTGATGACTGTTGAGCTAGCATAAAGTGGGTAAGAAATTACCTAACATATAAATTACACCCGTGCAAGCATGAAGCCATCTTCAAGCTATAAATCAAATAAATCAATATCAGAAACTTATCATTGGCATCTCCATTCCATTTACCAGAAGTGTTGGTGATGCACCACCGATACCATAGTTCCCCATGTATAAATAGAGATATTCTTTATCACGGGTTTATTCCAATTTGCTATATTTTGACGCAGTTGTAGATAATATTGTCGATTGATGATTGTTGTTTAGAGATGGCGTCTAAAGAAGATGATTATTGTTAGAATTTGTACCTTTCTGAAGAAAAAAATTGACCATGATATTTTAAAAAAAAAATTTATTTAATTATATCTAGTTTATTTATTTCGTGATTATGCAAAACCCATAAAAAAAGAAAAAGAAAAACTTTAACTAATTGAGTCATTTATATAAAAACACTTAAATTTTTGTTGTTTATAGATAATTAATCATTTTCAAAACCCATCAAAAAATGAAAAAGAAAAAATTCGTTGAAAGTATATCATGTGAGATGTCTAATCGAACAGAAAAAAAGCTGATTTTTATAGTGTAATTTTTATAATTTTTCAACTAATCGTTTTTAAGATATTTAACTTTAAAAAACGTAAGGGGAAAATAAATTTTTGCCAAATGAAGCTATCTGGTTCCTCCATTCTAATAAAGTTTAAAATTTCATTTGAAACCCCATCATTCAATTAATTATCAATGACATTATCAATTTAACTAATTGAAATTAATTGTGAGATTACAATTAAAAAATACATTTAAAAGTTAAAATTAACTAATAAAAATTATTATGACATTATTATAATTTTTTTAAAAAATATAATAAAGAGAAAGAGATTTATTCGATCTATAAATATTTAATTGAATATATGTTGAAAATGCTTGACCTTATTGGACAATGAAAGCTGATGTGGAAATATTGTCTATATATCGATTATTATTATTATACTAGAATTATCTTTGGGATAAGGCTTCGCAAACCCGATAATCATTTGTTTATAAGTCTATGAGATATCATTAGTATTTTACAACGAACTAATGTTATACCTATATAAATTTTTCAAAGAAAGATAGATAAGATGATGTGTTAATTCATTTGGATCAATCATATTAAAATTAATTTTTTTTCTTATATTTTTTTTATTTCATCCCATTGGTACATCTCATTGTGTAATTCTAACTTCGTAATTTTTTTGTAACTCCATTATTTCTCTTAACAATAAAGTTCAAATAAGAACGAAAAATTTTGTGAGAATAGAAGAATTAATCACAATCATTCACTTTCATTAAAATAACAAAATTTTCACATTTTTAAAAATTGAATGTTTCAAAAATGCTAGTTAAAATATTATAAAAATTGCATCACAAAAATCAACGTTTTTTTCTATTCGATTAGACATCTCACATGACATACTTTCAACAAACTTTTTCTCTTCATTTTTTGGTGGTTTTTGAAAACTAGTAATACATGTGATAGCCATTTTGTAACGCATTTGATAGCCACTGCAAACACATGTAATAGTCATTTTTTAAACCTACTAAAAAATGGAAAAAAAAAAAAATTCGTCAAAAGTATATCATGTGAAATATCTAATCCAAGAGAAAAAAAATTTATTTTTATAATGTAATTTTTATAATTTTTTGACTAGCCGTTTTAACGAATATTTCATTTTAAAAAAATAAGAGAAAAATAAGATTTTTCAAAATAGAATTTTTTTTATTGGTCCTCTTAAAGATATATGGTACGACTGCTTATTTTAAAAAATACTATTTCTAACCATTTTCCACTTCTTTTTTATCCTAACCATAAAAGTGAAACGGTTTGAAAAACCAAAGAATCTAATTCGGCCCATTTTCCACCTCTACCTTTAAAAAACTCAACAAAGCATATGAATTCTTCACCCAACAAAGAATGGGGTGTTGTAAATCGTAATGGGAATGTTTTTGATTTTTCTAAAAGGTTTGGATGTAAGTTTCACAATACATTATACCACAATATATATCACCTTGCAACCCAACCTAACATTATAACAATAAGGTTGTGAAGAAAAACAAAAAAGTATCCTGCAGGAAAGAATCCAGTACTTGACCCTATGTTTCACACTAACATAAAAGGTTTTAAGGAATAGCAGCAGATAAGTTGAAATTACAAACACCTCCCATATCATGTTGTCATGGCAGTTAGTTTTAAGAACCACAGCAAGCAGATTTCTGTGCAGCTTGACCACTCCCAGCTCCCCCGTCTGCTTGATTGATCTTAATTGTCGTTGGCTGCAGCAAACAATACAACAAAAAACACATCATTTTGCAATCTAAATACGAATCCTCGTTCTAGATTCAACCATGTTCTCAGTTCTGATATTATTAGAGGCCCCAAATTGATGGTAACAAGTCAAAAACAAATTACACTTGTCCAAAATAGCTGCTTGTAAATAATTATCAACATATAATTTGAAAAAACTTCATTATTATCTGTAAGAACCAGATACTCTTCGGACAACTTTTGACCCATTTGACCCGTTTCCACAAATGTAATTATTAATTTGACTCGTTAAAAATAAAACACAACCCAAATCGACCTATCTATAAGTAAACGGGCTGGAATTGGCACCCTTTAACTGTAAAGGAGGATTGATGAAAGGAAATTGCATTTACCTCAGCCTTGGAATCGGTGTCGGAAAGCCTTTGCTTGATATCCTTTGCAATTGAAAAGAAAACTTGCTCCACGTTTAAATTCGTTTTAGCACTCTGCACAATTCAATATAATATATGAATTGTGCCTATTTTACAATAATAGAGTTTGATTTTCTTCATCTTAACAAGTAATGTGGAGCTTAAAGAACAAGGAAAATCATCTGTTTACTTACAGTTTCAAAGAACTTAATGCCATACTCATCAGCAAGTGCTTGGCCCTTAGCGGTAGGAACAGCCTATCAATAAAAGAATGATGCATGTCATATTATCCATTTCTTAACTTCAAGGAGTCAAATCAAAATTAAATTTATTAGAAACTAAATAATACCCTTTTGCTTTCATCCATATCAGCCTTGTTTCCAACCAAAATCTTGTTAACATTGTCTGAGGCATGTTGTTCAATGTTGCGAATCCAGTTTCTTATGTCTGCCAAAAAGAAGACGAGGAATAACTATCAAGTATCAATTAAATTAACAAGCAGTAAATTAGAGGGAGTAAGGGATACTGCAAGGTAATTAATAGAAGTGGAGGGAAGAAAACCTTACTATTGAAAGATGACTCATCTGTAACATCGTATACCAACAGAATACCCATGGCTCCTCTGTAGTAAGCTGAAGTTTTCACCAAAACATTTGCATATTAACACTACACTACCCTAATCTCAAACACAACATAATACATTAAAGATGTTTTAAACAAAGAATAAAGCAATTCTCATGAGTAGACCGGTTCTTTTCTTTACTAACTCTTGGATCTGTCCCTCACAAAGGTCAAAACTATCATTGAGGTGGCTTCGACCAGTTAACTTATATATGGGTTGTCATGTTTAAATTTTCAAGCGGTCAAACAGGTATATGAAAAAGATTTAAGATAATATGAGTCAGATAGGTTTAAAGTCGTTCAAAGTGCCTTTTGCATAAAACATCCTAAAACAATTTATTCAAAAACATTTACATTATTACTGAGTTTGCCACCTCTATAATCCAGTAATGTATTTTAGTGATTAATTTATGTGTGATATGTCAAGCCATGTTATAATGATCAACAAAAAGGATATAAAACATACCAGTTGTAATTGTCCTGAACCGTTCCTGACCAGCTGTGTCCCAAATTTGAAGTTTGATCCGCTTGCCATCAAGCTCTATGGTTCTTATCTTAAAATCAATACTGCCATTCCAGATTATAGATTTCAGTGTCAATATTAATTGTCAAAATTATATATCAGCTGTCTAATGCAGAATTTATGAGATTAACTCACCCAATGGTAGTGATAAAACTAGTGGTGAAAGAACCATCAGAGAAACGCAAAAGAAGGCAACTCTTCCCCACACCTACAAGAGGCAGCAGATAATTATTTTGCAACCATGATAAAGCATATAATAAAGAACTATTCTTTCAAATTATCTCACCAAAGCATATGCACTGATAACACTGTAGAGAATGAATAACAATGAAAAGGATACAAGTACTGACGCAATGATCACACAGAACTCGTAATAGTAACTTTGTGAAACTAGGAAGTAATTTCTTTTACAAGCAGTAAGTAACGTACGTTTATATAGAATTATCAATTATAATCTGAACTTCATAATTTCATACCCTTAAAGGTGGATTAAAGTCACTGACATCGGCCGCAACTGGTCAATGTCTAACGGCAGTTTCAACAGTTTTACCTTCTGGTATGAATCAGCATAAAAATAACGTGAAACGTGTATTTACCTTGAATTTGTAAAACTAGAATGTAACTAAAGCAAGTTGAAATGACCAATTAAGTTTTAAAATTGACTCTCTCCTACCCTTAATATGACACAAAATAAACATGACTCGTCATACATGGCTATGCGGTGACGTTTATCAGTCCACATTATTCAAACTTGGATGATGACGATTTTTATCAGACTACTCTTTGTCGTATAACACATCCAATATTAGAAAAGCATCACCTTTTAGACAATCCATGCGCCTCAACTACCTAGAACTTATAAAATGTTTGGAATGTTCCTAACAAGATCGACCTCCTCCCCTTGATCGCTAATCTTGATTGACACTAGAATTTATTCTGGAATAATTTGGAATGGAACAATTAATATAGATTTCACTCCAGCTTCTCACTTCGAACATTGATGTGAATAATTGGAAATGTTGTAAAGGAATCAAAACGGTTAACGTTTAGTTTGTATTGCATATATATGCGAGCAGTATCACTTGTTACACTCTTTAGAGATCTGATGAAGAATGAAACTTATTCTTAACATTTTTTTCAAATCAGCAGCATATAGACAATGACATTATGTTCCATATATGATAATCATACCAAGACATAGTGATAAAGTGAACCCAAAAAGATGATCTCAATGCTTTTGCTCTCCTTTTTCCCCGTCTCTCGGTAATAACAACCCCACAGACAATATATAGATGTTCTTAATAATCCATCACATCACAGATAACATATTTAGCTTTCATTGACATTTCTAATCACTATCATTTAGTGTAGGATCAATCACTAGTCACTAGTTGGAATATAAGATTAGACTTGTTGCCTCATCAGAACAGTAAAACATATATAATATGCCTAAATGCTTCATATAGGGCGAGCTGCAGCCTCATTTCTCCAAACTATTAAGTATAATCATTCTACAGTCAGCATATATATACATACACACCTGATTCATGATTAAAAACACTAAATCGACCTAGATCCGTATCGTTAACGACCATCAAAGAGCTATGAATTATTTAAATTGCATCAAATTAAATAACTTACCGCTATCGCCGATCAAAAGGAGCTTAATCAGGTAATCATAATCTGCTCGTGCCCTAACCGGTGGAGCAGCCATTGGATAGACGATTAAAAAGCCCTACAAATGAGCGTATATATAAGTATATATACACACACACACTTATACCTACAAAATCAAAATTAATCAATTAGGATCAACAGATCGGCTATGAACGATGAAGACAGAGAAATGATTACCGTAAACAAGAGGAATAAAACGCACAATTACGATGAATGTGTGCTAAGATGCGCCACTTCCCTCTTTGTTTTCTGTTTTTTATTAGTTTCTATTTGTTTTTTTTTTTTTTTGTTAGTGGTGCGCAGGTTAAGAGTTAGCGTAAGTTAGCGAAACTGGAGTGAACAAATGAATGAATGAATGTTAACGCGCATAAAGATGGAATTGTGTAGACAGTTGTCGGTTTCTTATAAAAAAAGAAGTGGGTGACCATGGTAAGTATGGTGTGCCCGCGACGCAGGTCGCTAAAACATCTGTTCGCTGACCGAGTGATTGTTGATTGGTGATGATATTTTTGGGTTATTATTAAAATAATAAAATAACCACCAAACTATACTTTTTTTTTATTTGTTGTACCATAAACTAGCAAAATATATATATATATTATTATTTATATTTATATACACGTTGAAGTTTAATCGATTTAATAGTGTTTTTAACTATTAATTTTTCCGTTATCGTTGTGAGTTCAGTTACATGGTCATTTTGTTTCTTATTTTAATGTATTTTATGATAATTAAACCATTTTTAAGTTATACATGAATACATCAAATGAGATGGCATTAATTTAATATTTTTGTATTGAAACTTTTTGAATTCATCATCCACTAATAATAGCCATCAATACAGCTATGGAATCTATTATGATTTAATTTCATGATTTGCCCTAATAATGAGAACAAAAAATAAGTTTCATGTGTAATAATCTAACTTATAATATAAAGTATTTATATTTTTGTTTTAGTAATCATATAATTTCAACAATTTTATATTAAACTTCTGTAATTTTCATTGACTTACTTGTTTGTTATTTTCACATTCTTTATCATTAATTCATTATATTTAAGTTCACAACTCTACGTATGAACACGAAAAAGAAATATGACATGTTACTATCATAAATTCATTGTTTTGAACTAAAGTTTGTATTATGTTGCATAGCCTCATAATTATGGTAGTTTCAAATAAACAGTTATCTTTTTCTAGGAAGTCTAAATTAATACTAGAAAATATTTGAATTAACGATATTAATTAATACTTTTAAAATATCACTATCATATCGTGCGTCTACAATGCCTAATAATAAAATAATTGCTAGACTGGTTAAGAGGTTTATGCTGAAAAACAGATACAATAATTGTTGGTTTATTTAAATTTTAGAAAGTAAACTGATCATTAAAGGGTCATGAAACATGAAGTTAAGGGACTAAAATTGATTCCCTATGATATTAATGTTTACAATATAAAGACCAATCATTGGTACGGTTTTCTTTTCAATGATGTGATATACAACTGTGAGATGCAACAAGAGGGAATATACTAAAGTCGTTAGGCCCGTTAACAGTGAATCAGAGCCCACGACCTAATTAATAATGACACATAAAAATAGCTTTAATGATCTAATATATTTTTTTCAATTTTTATTATTTATGGAACACATAGCCTAAAGAAATTTTGGGTAATGCTAAATAAACCTAACTCATTAGTCAAACTCATAAGCCTAATCCATATAGTTTTTGACACATGGATTCCACTCATTCTCTCTCCTTATATCATCCAATCATTTTCTCATCTACCAATCACATTTTTAGACATATATGCCTAATTAGGCGTATGAATCATTTTCCTTAACCTAAACATTGAGAATGCTATAGTCATCCACGAATTCGCCCACATCTGAAATAATGAAGCTTGTTATTCCAAGAAATTAGAGCTTGAGACTTGACCGTCCTCACTTCGAAGCCAATAGGACGACTTGTCCATCAAACTTTCTTTTATCTCAAATGCAAGAAAGCATCATAATCACTTTTCAACCGAAGAATCATCATCGTCTCTTGTTTTCTCATCGAAGGACCTAATTTTGAGGACACTTTGCTTGCGAGAGGTTGAGTATCATCATCTAATGGTTATTAACGAGATATATTTAGACCCACTTCTCAATCATCTTTTGTATATTTAGGGTCTCATTCATATAATTAAGGTTTTGAAAAAACCAAACAATACTATTTGGGAATCGATCCATTTGCCACCTCTACTATGAACATCTCTGAAAACAATTTGTAAAATTGAAGCGCATAGCTTTTTTGTCCAATGACTTGCAAAATCTAAGTCTTTAAAGAAAAGGTTTATAAAAGACGGTGATCTAACTTTCAAAAAAGCTAATAAAAGCTTTTGACATTGGGAGCTCTAAAATATGAGTGCAAGTATGAGAAAAATTCTGAGGAATCATGTTAAAAACATAGCATGTATACATAGTCATAGTTCGTCGAAGATAAGGAACAAATGCTGCAGCAGATGTAAAATATACTGAACACTCAAAAAGTAAATGCGTGTATCGATCAAATAAACGCATTTTAGCAATTCTACGACAAAAGCACATCATTTTCAAAGAAGAAAACAAGTGATAGACCTTTCCAAACAAGAACACTTCATTAGATCATCACAACTATTTCCTGTTCCTCCTCTCAGCCTTTCTTTTGCGGAACACATACGTCGGGAAGTGAGTTCTTATTCGGCTGGTTTGTTTTTGAGAAGTATGTAAATTCATCACTGTATTAAAATCATCATTCTGTTTACTGTACGTTTGACTTCTACTTGAAAAACTACACTGTATTTATTATTACTATATAAAATCATCATTCTGTTTACTGTTTGTTTGACTTCTATTGACATGTGAAATTATATCATCTATACATATATACGTCTGTTTTTATTGTTAATTCTGTTCACTGATTGGTTAAGATGTGAAATTAGCATGTGTGCTTTTATCTGAATGCGTTGAATTGTGTTTCGTGTGTAGTAATTTGGTGTTAGATTGATGAAGTTGAAACCTAGATGTGTAATTGGATCTGGATTTGTGCTCAAGCTGTTACTTTGTGATTTGGATCTGATTTAAGATGAGGTTTAGGGTTTGAGCTCTTGTCCTTACAAAATTAAATTTGACTTTAGAAATTATGTGGTTTGTGTATATTATCAAGTAAAAATTGCTTTGTCAGCTTAAGAGGGGTTTGTTGCTTTAATTTCTGTATGAAAAAGTACTAATATTTGTTCCGAAATTCTGTTGTTTTATAATCTATTGGTAATCAGAAAGAAATGGTATGATAAAATTTAGGTAAATAGTCTGGATACAGATTCGAGCAGTGAAGTGTGTATTGTTTGTTTGCTAACGTGATGATAAGATCTAAATGGTATTTTAATGTTTCTGTTCTTGAATGGTTATTTAAAGATGTAAGACTTTCTGTTGTAGAGTACATGTTGTTAGAAATCGGAATTGTTGATTACTCAGATGATACTAAAAGTCGTGATTCACTTTCAGATTGAAATATTTCGTGGGTACACACGAAATTCCAATCGGATAAAATTCAGTATATTTGCAGAAATTAGTATGTAAATGTTATGATTTTCTGTACCAAATGTGATTAACAAAACTGACCAATAAAAACGGTTACAAAAACCGTTTTTCAAACGTTTTTAACCATTTTCAAATGGGCGGGTCAAACCGGGTTTCTTTTCCAATTTCGGATCTCCAAGGCATTTTCCACCAAGGGCTGCCGCCCCTTGGACCCCGCTACCGGGGGCGCTGCCCCCGGAACCCCGTTGGACCTAAACGAATTAAAACAAGCGTGCACCCCGCACCACCAAACTTGTTTAATATTCATTTAGATCAAATTGGTCAATAAGTTTAATCCCATTACACTTAAATCATATTGGTGATAAATCACCAACACATGTTAAAGGGAGTGTAGTATTGGGTCACTCCTTGTGTCCAAATAGAAATGTCTCTGTGACTTGGTACATTACTCAATATCAGTTAGGTGAAATTTTGTGTAAATTAGCTACGTATCTGCTAAGGTTAAAAATTGTTGTGTACTCTAATATTTCATACGTGTACTACGTTGATTTAGTTAAGGAAGCATGAACTAGGAACAATTATTAGTGACTCTGAAGTTATTTCATATAACCATTGTACTGTTTCATGCATGGTAGTTGATGCACCTTTTGTAAAAATAATGAAACGTATGTAGTGCATTTGCTATCATGGGGATGTATTATTACTCGTGCACTAATGAAGATGAAATTGATGTTAATGGTACTATTACATGCTTGGGTTAACATGCCTTTCTAATTAAGTGAAAACTTGCCTTAAGTCCATAATAAAACATGTTTGTGTCCAGTGGCGGATCTTGAACACTTATTTTGAGAGAGCCAATATCGTATTGATATTATTTTTTTTCTCAATATTTGGAGGGGCCAACATATAAATTAATATTTTTTTAACCCCTGTAATATAAATTTACACTAATGGCACGAAGTTGTGGAGGGGCCGGGACCCCCCCCCCCTTCCCCTTAAAAGGTCCACCAATGATTGTGTCATTTATAATTGCTGTAGTATTTACATGGATGTGGTCGTCCTAATAGTTAATAAACTGTAATGTTGTGTAGGCTAACGCTGCATCTGGGATGGCTGTGCATGATGAATGCAAGCTGAAATTTTTGGAGTTGAAGGCAAAGAGAACCTTTTGTTATATAATCTTTAAGATCGAGGAGAAGCAAAAGGAGGTTATTGTGGAAAAGGTTGGATAGCCAACTCAAAGCCATGAGGATTTTGCTGCTTCCTTACCTGCTACTGAGTGCCGATATGCTGTTTTTGACTATGACTTTGTGACTCCAGAAAACTGCCAAAAGAGCAGGATCTTTTTCATTGCCTGGTAGTACAAATTGAATCAAATCATACCTTTAGCTTAGAATTAGAGGTGGCAACTGGTCTGACCAGGCAGGTTGGGAACGGGTTTAAACTGTTAATTTTGTGTAAGTGACAAAATGGGTCTGGTTGGGCTCCCCTTCTCCAAAGTTCTAATATAATTTATAATTTATCAATTGTGATTATAGAAATTACAATTATTATCTCAATTTAATAATCTTAAATTCAGTTTTTTTCTGAAAAGATGACTTGAGAGGTTTAAGAGTCAAAAATACTGTTAGGGAAATTTGGACCCATTGCTTCAGTCCAAACTGTATTTCTTACAACTGTTTTATCTTACCCATAGACATGTTAAAGTAAAAATCATAACCCGAAAGTAAATGGGTTGAACTTGCCACTTCTACTTAGAAGTTAGAAACATCATTCTCTAAAGGTTCTGTTTATGTGTCTTATCTTTGTATCGACTTGCAAAGGTCCTACTGCAAGGGTGAGAAGCAAAATGATTTATGCTAGCTCCAAGGATCGATTCAAGAGGGAACTTGGTGGAATTCAGGTGGAACTTCAAGCAACTGACCCAACAGAGATGGATCTTGATGTTTTCAAGAGTCGGGCCAATTAGAACACTACAATTGAAGTTGATCATTGTCTACTTGCTCAAGAGAGATGTTAATAGCTTGTGGGATATCTGTTCCTTTGAGCTGCTAATGATATGTTCCTGGTTTGTTGTTGGAAGGGTATTTTAAGTATTATTGGTTCTTTCTTAACTTTTTTTTTTTTTTTTTGCTTTGGTCCAAGTAGCAAATTCAGTGATCTTGAGCAAATATTTTGTTATGTGTTTTTATGTGAAAACTTATGACAGATATGGGATATTCATGATATTACATTTCGGTTTGTTTCTATTCCCACAAATTCATGAATTTATATGTGTTAGTTTTGTTATCTCTCATTTTTATTGAGCATCTTCCTTGGCATAAGGTAAACCAAAGTATCCTATCTGTATTTGTACATACCAGGTGATAGGTTATCAAGAAAAAAGAATCGGAAACTCACAAACTTTGCAAGATGGTTGTGTTTAATGTAATAGGAGTAATTTTTTTTATCAAAATACTTCATATTATTAAAATGTTAAAGTTTGCCATTCAAAATATTATAGAACAGTAATTGTGTATCTCGAATTGCATCATCAAGGCTGGCTTTGTTGCTCATACTGTATTTTCTAATGGACTAATAACTTCATGCAAGAAAAGGCGAACAGCTATATTGTTATTTCTTCCTGGATCTCTGTTACCTTGAACTCGTTATTCTTGTTGTACATGACAATTTTGTGAAACAAATTGTCACTCAACTGATAGTTGGTTCCTGCTGGCTTCTAATCATGCCTAATCCACACCATGAAACAAGCTCAAGTTCGCAAAGGGTATGGAAATAATATGCGCATATGCAGTTTGGTCATTCTGACCAGAAACTATATGATGCGGTATTCAATTCCACATAGCAATGTCGATCCAAGCCCTTTCCTTTTAACTCAGCAGTAGAGTGTTAAGCGTAAGCCCTCGGTTCAAATTAAGAGACTCTTTTTGATGTTTGTGGATATCCCAAACACAAACCTTAATGAGCAATGGTTAACACATCCATCATGTTTAGCTTCATCTATGTAAAAAATCATGGTTCTCAATAATCAATGTTTTGTAAAACTTGCAATCTATCAGATACACACTTGTTAATTGTGTTAAATAAAGTAACATTAGGTGATTAAATTGTGTGATAAACAAAGTAAAATTATTGGTTCATCAAGAAATTTACTTCATTTTGTATTGAACTTTCTATAAATTCTGTAAGTGTAGCATTTAAAAACCACCTTCAAACACATAAAAGAAGAAAATGAAACTATTACTACCAATTAGCCCTAATTCATGAACTGTAACCATCTTATTCTAACAAGCCCTAATTCAATCAGCTCCACATCAAGAGTTGAATAAACATAGATCAAACATAAATTAACAAATCAAAAGCACGTTTCAATAACCTCAATTATATTCATTAAGATTTAAAATCGATTACATCAACATCAATTGAAATTCAACAAAAACAATAACCTCCTACACAGTCCAACTACCCTAACCCTAATCATAACCCTAACCACCGAAACCATAAAGTGTACGGCCTTGTCTCTTCAAAGCGTAAACAACATCCATAGCAGTAACCGTCTTCCTTCTAGCGTGTTCGGTGTACGTAACAGCATCTCTAATCACATTCTCTAGAAAGATCTTGAGCACACCACGTGTCTCTTCGTAAATCAAACCACTTATACGTTTCACTCCACCTCTTCTCGCTAACCTTCTTATTGCAGGTTTTGTGATACCTTGAATGTTGTCTCGTAACACTTTACGATGTCGTTTCGCTCCTCCCTTTCCTAATCCTTTTCCTCCCTTTCCGCGGCCTGACATATTTGAAATTTAGGGTTTTTGGTATTTGAGGGTGAACTTGAATGTGAATGTATGAAGGCGGTATCGAGGGGGGTTTTTTATAGGTAGTGGCTATTCATGTTGAAAACTTCAGAGATAATGATGGTCGTTGATGTGTATTTAATCGGACGGTGAAGATGTGTTTTGGATTGTGATCCGTGTGGTGTGCTTTCTCGTTTAAAAAGTTGAAAAAAGAGGCGTATGTTCAGTCCAATTTTAAATTTTCATAGCTTCTGTTACTTCCTCCTTTGAAAAACTATTGTCAACTAAATTACAAAATATGCTATAACAATCAATTTTAATACTTTTTATTATTCTTTTACAAGAGCATCCCGATTTTATGTTTTCAGTAAAAGCTTTTCCACAAAACCTTTTTTATAAAGAGGCGATCACATATATACCTAATTTAAGTCGGATAATTACATATTTCCTCAAACATGTTTTAAAATTATTGTATATTATGCACTAAACACTTACGTTTTGGGAAGATATGTAATTACCCAACTTAAGTTGGGTATATATGTGATTCTCCCTTTTATAAAAGGTCGTTGCTCTACTGAATAAAACCTTTTTAACATTTGAATTCTATTATAAAACTAATGTAATAATGTAAAATGGTGTGAGGTCTAGTATACTTATAGTTTAACATTTCTCTATCATATTTGTAAACTCGTGATTTGACACGTAAGACCCTTAGGAGTGGAATCGTCTTCATTCTTGTGCTTCCACCAAGTTCACCACGAGTGTAGTGGTGGCCATTGTAACGTGTCATCGTCACACCTGCAATGGAACCAGTACGAACACAATGTGGGGCCCACTTGTTTTTGCTTTTGGTACAACAAATAAAGCACAATCTCTAGTTATTTATTTATTTATTTTACTTTTTTTTGTTTTGTTATTACACTAAAAGTTTGTCTAATTTTTTACTCGTAAGAGTGATGGGGTGGCACGACTAATAAGAGTAAAAGGAATTTAAGAGATAGAGTACGAGTCATAAATTACCCATATACATCTTTGTCATATAAACATGTGTAACAAGTTTGTTGGTGCATGTTTTGTGACAACAGCTTCTAGTTTGTAATAGTTAGGTTTAGAAGTCATTTTGTTAATCGTTGTAATCATTAACTTAAGTTTTGTCTGTGTATTTAGTAGGTTCGTACGAACTTGTAGGTTCGTATGAACTTAGAGTAGGTACGAATTTGTAGGTTCGTACGAACTTAGAAAGTACGTACGAACTTGTAAGTTCGTACGAACTTAGAAAGTACGTACGAACTTGTAAGTTCGTACGAACTTAGAAGCAGCTAAGTTCGTACGAACTTGACTGCCTATAAATACACAAGTCCGAAAAGGAGTTTTCAAAGGGTTTTTAGGAACTGGGTTTTTATGCCTAAGTTCGAATAATCTGTGTAAGTTCGAATGTATCTCGTCTACATTCAATAAAAGTGATTTTACCCACTTGTATTGCTCGTTTGTTAACGTTCTGTGTATGTGAGGATTCTGCACTCATATACATCATATTACCCCGTAGATCCGAGCCCTAAGGGGCCGTACAAGTGGTATCAGAGCCTACGAATTCGTTCAATTTGGTTCGGGGTAAAGAAACTTTAAGGAAACGAGTGAATACAAAAGATTTGATGTTAGAAACTTAGTTTTTGACATCCAAAGGTGTTATAGATCACTTTATACGGAGTGGATTCGAAGTTGCAGATTGAAATGTACCCAGTTTCAGATATGAGTTTTTCAACAGCATAGCCTTCGAACTTACTAGATCTTGCGAACTTAGAAAGTACATTCGAACTTATAAAGTACTGTAAGTTCGTACGAACTTACCCTTCGAACTTACCAAGTTCGTAAGAACTTGGTAAGTTCGAAAGTTTGAAATTTTCTAACTTCGCACGAACTTAACCCTCCTAAGTTAAAAAAAAAAAAAAAAAAATAGAGTTATTTGGCGGGAAATTTCCGGAAAATTTTGTTTTACCAAAATTTGAATTTAGACTTACCATTGTTTAACTTTGGTTTGAGAAAATTTAAATTTTACTCGGCAAAATTTTCGAGAAATTTTGGAGGGAAATATGTGGTTTGAGTGAACTTGACCTTAGTTGACTTTCTACTACAACCTTACCTCAAATCCGTATATACTCTATTTGAGGATGTCAAATGTGAACAAAATGATAGAAATGGATCATACTTCTCCGCCAAAGCTTTTAGCTGAAGATTACTTCGGGTGGAGAGAAAGATTTGAATCATTTGCAAAATTCCATGACATCAATATGTGGATCTGTATCACTGAAGGGTATGATTTACCTTCTTATGAATTCGAAGGGAAACGTGTATTTCGTTCGTATTCAACGATGAAGGAGGCAGACAAAAAGATGTATGATGCAGAGAACAAGGCGTTGTCTGCTATCATCAAGTGTCTTCCTAATGAAATTAGGTATACCTTCAAACAGCGTTACCACTTTTCTCAAGAGCTCTAGGTAGCTTTGGATAAGAGATTTGATGCTGATGCACAGATCAAAGAGGGTAGAGCTGTCTCATATCAAGGGACGTCTACTAGTGATCAATACTCGGGGAATAGTGCACATTCTAGAGCATTGGTTACTCAAACACATGACGGTTCATATGATAGGAGTACACCTTTTGAAGAGCCTCGGGAATTCATGACCACAAATGATGAGGCAGATCAAAAGGGTGCTAGTGAGAAGAAGACTAAAAAAGAATTACCTGCTTCAGAGACCAGGGTTATAAGATTGGAGTCAACTGATACTATGAGTACAAAGGACTTCATTACATATATGGCCAACATGGATGCTGAAAAGCATAAGGTTATTCTAAACTTAGACTCAGTAGTTAATGCTTGTGTTTTATGTACTAACTTTGCAAAACAGGCCGAGAACTTGATTGAGTCATCTAATATGATGACGGCTCAGCTAAATGCTTTAAAAGAAGAAAACACAACTTTAAAACTGAAAAATTATGAGTTAGTTAATAAAGTTAAATCTAATAAAGAGGATTTAAAAGTTTTAAAAGACAAAGTGAACGAGCAGAGTCAAATACTTGACTTAGCTCATGAACATGTTTTGGATTTAACTAAACAGTCTTCAGATAAAGAAAAAGAACTAGCAGACACTAAGGTTAGGATTGCAGATCTTATTAGAAAACTAGAACTAAGAAGATTTTCAATCAAAACTTTAGATAATCTACTAAGTGTTCAGAAACAGCCTAGTGATTACAGGGGAATGGGTTACACTGAAATCCCTTTTGATGACATGGACACACACTTGCTACATGTCCCTTTTGATGACAAAGGTAAACAAACAGAATTGGAGCACCAGGCGATTCTCAGGGCTCAAAAGAAAGCCTGGGAGAAGCGTTCGTGCTTCACATGTCATCAAAAGGGACATGTAGCAAGTGTGTGTCCATATAAGAAATCAAAAGTTTCGACAATTGATAGTCCAATAAGCACTTCTCCTAAAACAGGAAGCTTAAATGGAGAATCAATTCGGTCGAAACATAGGCCAGTCAATCAAAGACTTTTCCAAAAGTCTCCAGATAGAAGGTCTAATGGCAGCTTCTCCCATTCCCCAACAAGTGAGAATTCCAGAGTATCCAAGTCACCTGAAAGGCGAGACGGATATCTGAAGGAATTTATATTTGTTGATGCCAATGGTCGATCCAAGTCCGTGGTGGCTTGGGTCCCCCTTGGTAACTAATGATTTTTATCTAGTGTACAGGAACACAGACTTCAGAGGCTACAAGTTCAGCAGAATACGTAGCGAATGAGGGGGAGATAAGATCAAAGTTGGGATGATAATCTAGCTGATTTTGTTGGTAAGGCTTTTTGATAAATCAAGTTGTGAGTTGTTAGTCCTCATCGCTGGAGTAACAATCATGAGTAACATATCTCCCTTAAGAACTTTTATCTATCTTTATTTCTTAGGATTTTTAGTTAGTTTTGAAAAACTATAAAAATATGAGTGTCACTGTAATGACGCGAAGAGATGATGAAAACATTACCCATGCCTAGAACATTTTTATATGTGTGGCTTTTAGATGTAGTACATACACAGTAAAAAGTATTTTAAATATAAACGTAACTAATAGCTTCATCATACGATGTATTGGTAGGCATACGACATAACGGTTTTCAAGTACCCAATAAACTTTAAATAATACGATTATTCTGTGTAATCTCTATTTTGATGTATGACATTAAGTCTTAATTCTTAGGAGATAGATTGTACCTGAATACATGTTTTTGGATAAATAAAAACCATTTCATATAGGGGGTTCACTGACTGTTTCTTTTGCAACATCTTGAAACATGTTGACCTAGACTCAGTCAGTGTATCCTAAAAATAGAGCAAACTTGACCAAGAAACAAGAATACCGTTTTCAAGGTCTCTAGTCAAACTATGTCGCTTTGTTGTACGAAAGTACAGACCTGTCACCTCTGGTTTGATTTTAGATTAGTTAGGCTCTAACCCTAGTCTAGTCTCTTCACATGTACAAAAGTACATCGATTTTAATATAAAGGATTTGACTTTAGAGATGAATTTAAATTAAAAACATCCATCACATGGAATTCTGGACTTTCTCGATCCTAAGGGTATATCAAATGTGAGATACACAGATAATCGTGAACATATAACTAACGTGTACTTGATAATTCTGAGTGTTGTCTGCTTAAGTGGACAACAATACCGATAATCGTCGTGAACTATAAATTACATACATAATAACCAAAGAATAAAATAATTTCTAACTGTGTATCGTACGCATTATGGCTAATATGATCTTCGTAACAGTGACTCTCCCAAAAAGAATGTACTTTTCAATATGAATAATTTCATATTTGTTTGTTTATTTTTAGTTATTTTTCAATTTTAATTTGTACAAAATTTAAGTTCTTGCTAAATGGAGAGAAAATTACTTTTGATTGTTTAACTATGCGATTGGAGAAACAACTCGAATGCGATTTATTCAAAGCCTATGAAATGACAAAGCATTAAAGCTAGAAGATCAAAATTCGAGGAGTAAACAGACTGAAAGTGATGATGAAGATGAAATTCCACAGTTGGATAGATCTCATCATAGTTGGATCTCACTTAGGGTCTTGTTTTGTGACAACAGCTTCTAGTATGTAATAGTTAGGTTTAGAAGTCATTTTGTTAATCGTTGTAATCATTAACTTAAGTTTTGTCTGTGTATTTAGTAGGTTCGTACGAACTTGTAGGTTCGTACGAACTTAGAGTAGGTACGAATTTGTAGGTTCGTACGAACTTAGAAAGTACGTACGAACTTAGAAGCAGCTAAGTTCGTACGAACTTGGCTGCCTATAAATACACAAGTCCGAAAAGGAGTTTTCAAAGGGTTTTTAGGAACTGGGTTTTTGTGCCTAAGTTCGAATAATGTGTGTAAGTTCGAATGTATCTCGTTTACATTCAATAAAAGTGATTTTACCCACTTGTATTGCTCGTTTGTTAATGTTCTGTGTATGTGAGGATTCCACACTCATATACATCATATTACCCCGTAGATCCGAGCCCTAAGGGGCTCTACAAAGTTCCTTATACAATGTCCAACAAACATTCAAACATTTTATATCTCCATTGAAATTTAATTATATTTTTGCAAAAATAGACACATCTATTTATACTTTTATGAAACTTCAAAGTCACTTCATTTATAAATTCAGTATGCTTGTACTGAAATATTTTCTATAAAATAATGAAAAAAATAATCATATTGCTATTCAAGGATAACATGTTGTTTAACAAACATACAATTCTACGGAAATAACATATATAATTTGGTGGTCTCCGCCACATCGCGCGGATAAAAGGCTAGTTTTAACTAATGCACATAAAGAAGTATCCTTGACCTTATTTGTTCCTATTTAACATGAATATATATTGATGCACAAGCATAAATACGCTGATTCACAACTTTGAAGAGGTTGATGCACACAGTTAACAGTTGAATAAACATCAATTCTTTTATTAACAGGTCTCGTGAAGTTAATACATAAACAATATTTTCATAAAGCTTAAGAAAATAATACATAAATAGAGTGATTTTTTACATTGATGCACAACTTAAAACATGTGATAACAAGTACTGATCCTCAACTCCTTTATCTTCTCCATCTTCCATGTCATCTTCATTGATAAATACATATTGATGTAACCCGGACAACGTGATATACACCTGACATTAAAGGTGATGCACACCAATAAACTAACACTTGAGTGTACCACAAAACAAATAGGGGTTCGAATCTTGTTTGGAACTTAATGGAGATCATTGTCGGAAAACATTATACATAATGGAAAAAGCTTGTATGAACCGAGAAGTTGAATGGAGAAGAAAAGACAAGTGGTCATCAATGGTTGTTGGTGTTTCATCGATTCACTTTCTACTTTTAGAACGATCTAGTTATGGAGGTGGTTGGTGTTCTGACGTTTAATTCGTAAAGAGGGATAGAATAGCAAACAAGGAGATAAAGAGACTTTATGAGAGAGAAAATAAATACTACACTGCATTCTCGAGTTTATTTTGACTGAAAAAATAGGATGAAAAAGAAAAATGAATAGAAAAGAATGTAATCTACAATATGTACTATGTATTCTCGAGTCGAAAGAAAAACAAAATAAATAAGAGAAAAGCAATTGGCTATAGTAATAATCAAAACATGTTATATATAGGAAATTTAATCAAAAGACTAATGTTGGGTCAGAGACCCCACTAAGTGTAATTTATAGATGACAAATTACACTTAGTGGGGTCTCTGACCCAATAATCTCCCCCTATTTATTCATGACAAATTATCTCTTTTGTTTTTGGTTGACCCTTATGTTCTGTTTTTGGGTTCTTTTCATTTTACTTTATATGGAAAGCAGTAAATATAAATTATCACATAGAAAACATTGATTTATATATATAACAAACCAGAGTCAGATACAAAATAAACAAACATTCACACAATTCATTAATCTAACAGCTCCTGTTTGACTTTGAAAAACTTGAGCTCATCATCATTTATCAGCCTCACTTTCAGCTCATCATCAACCAACTTCATAAATTCAGGATCGCTGTTAGTCCCTTGACCCATGTACTTAATTGCCACCAGATGCTCAGTTTTAGCAATTCCAATCTGGCTAGCCCTCTGAAAGCAAATCTTCTTATCATGATTGAGGAAGTACATCTGTAACATTCTAAAATTTGAATTTTTGGCGTTCTGCGACACAAAGCTTGTGTCGCAGATGGAGAGGGTGCGACACAAGGGTTGTGTCGCAAAACGATCTAAGATGAAATTAATCAAGGTGCTTAAGTGTAATTCGCGATTTATATATATATATAAACATCGCCAAAACATTCCAGACTATTTTACACAACTTCTAAACCAGTTTTAGTGAGAGAAAACACAGAATTAGAGAGAGAAAGAAAGAAAGTAAACTTTGAACTCAAATTAAAGCAAATTGATCCGTGAATTCGAGGTAAGGCTTCAATTGTTATGTGCTATAGTTGTTATTAAGTGAATTGAACCAATTGGAATGAGTTAATTTGAGTATTTCACGTTTAAATTCGAGAATTTCGAATTGGATCTGATCTGTGTTCTTCATTGCGACACAAGGCTAGTGTCGCAGGTTGTGTCGCAGGATGTTCTGCGACACAAATGACTGTGTTGCTTAAGGCGACAATATTGAGTATTGCGACACAATGATTGTGTCGCAGGAGTATGTTATGCGACACAATGTTAATGTCGCATGAGTTAGTGGTGCGACACAATGGCTATGTCGCATAATCTTGTGGTGCGACACAATGCTAGTGTCGCTAAGTTTATGAAAGAGTTATATGGATGCTTATGCATGATTATCATCTTGTTAAAGTTTGGTTATGCAAATTGGATAGGTATTGATCAAGCAGGAAACTCAAATAACAAGCTAGCATCCTTAAATAATCAAGGTGAGTTCATATTATGGTTATATTTATTACGTTGATAAATTAGATCCAGTTTACATTCGTGTAAGCGGACTTATGTGAAAGATGATACGGTGGTTCCATGTTGTTTATTGGACCACACAGTTGGCAGATGTTCAGTTGTCAGATTTTTAAATGGATCCGGATTACATCCGTGTAAGAGGATCCAAATGACAGAGTTATAGGTGGTCTCATATTTTATATGAACCACATGACAGAGTTACAGGTGGTTTCATGTTGTACATGAACCACATGACAGAGTTATAGGTGGTCTCATATTTTACATGAACCACATGAGAGAGTTACAGGTGGTCTCATATTTTATATGAACCACATGACAGAGTTACAGGTGGTTTCATGTTGTACATGAACCACATGACAGAGTTATAGGTGGTCTCATATTTTATATGAACCACATGACAGAATTACAGGTGGTTTCATGTTGTACATGAACCACATGACAGTTGTATAGGTGGTTTCATTTTGTAAATGAGCCACACGACAGATTTTCTAATTGCTAGAGACTGTTAGCCTTGTGCTAACTCAGTTGAATTGAGAAAGTAAAACAGAGTACAGATCGTTACAGTTGTGCATATCAAACATATACTAGTTGTTAGTCAAATCATATTGACTCTTGTTGTTATTGACTTCAATTGTGATTAATATTGTTGTTCAGATTATTTATTTAATCCTGTATGAATTCACTAAGCATTAGCTTACTCCTCGAGCTGTAAACGTTTTGTAGGTTTGAGTGGACCGTGTAAGAAGGAGGTACGCGGGAAAGAAAAAGCTTAGTGAAGGATTGCTGAACACTTGGCGTGGGTTTGCAAGTGTTAAATCTTTTGAATCATGTTCTGGATTGCTCAACTTGTTGTTTAAACTCAATTTCGCCTGTAAAAAGGTCAAACATGCTTTGTTATGAATATAAATGAAAGGGTTGAATGTTTGAAAATCAAGTTAGCATATAAATTGAAATTTATCAAAAAAAAAAAAAAATGGGCGTAACAACACCCCATACTCAGGTTCTCTGATAACTCTGCCAGAGATGAGCATGATGTTGGGAGGAAGAGAGATGTTGAGATTGACTGGATCAGGAAGAACACCTCTACGCTGAAGATCTTTAATAAGAGCAGCTTCAGCAGCTTTATCTCTTCTAGCTCTGGGAGCTCTGATGGGTCCTTGAACATTCAACTCAGATAGAGGTTGATTCAAACCAGCTTAAGTTCTATTCAGATTTTCCACAAGTTCATCAATGATTTTCAGTATTTGTGGCTTGGCAGCACTTGCTCCATTCTGAACACAGGTGTAGATCTCACCTAGTTCATTGAATCCAATCTCCTTCAGCTCAGAAAAGTAGATAGTCTCTATCTTCTCAGATCCATCTCTTGTCAGCTTTATGAATGATTTCTTGTTCTTGAATACTCTGGGAGTGACTTTGATGATCTTAGCAGGACTCTTCCTGACAGAGAGATAAAACTTCAGTCTTTTCAGCTCCTTATCTTTCTTCTCTTTTTCTTTCTCTACCAGTTTCAACAAACGCTTATTGATTTCAATTGCAGATTCACCTTTCTTACTTTCAATCTCCATCTCCTTGGACACAGCCTTGACAGCCATATCACTATCTTAATTAAGCTGAGCTTGTTTCTTAGCTTCCAATCCCTCTTTTATTAATTCAACAGGAACTCTCAGTTCCTTTGCCTTCTTCTTTATATGATCTTCATCATCAAATTCTGACTCAATCACTAACTTTCTCTTTTTCTTTTGATCACCAGGTACAACAGTCGCAGTGACCATCTCTTCTTCTTCTTCTACCTCAAGATCTTCATCATTTTGCTTTCCTTTTCTGATTATAGAGGATGATTGCTCTGCACTTTGCTCCCCCATGCTCTGTGCACCAGTTTGCATTTCAGTTTCTTTCTCAGCAGCAGCAGCAATGGGTTTCTCAACTTGTGGAACAGTGGTATCAGGCTCAGGAGTTACAACAAGAGCTTCTTGAACTTTCTCCCCCAGAACTGGTGAATCTGGTAGATCAGCAGTTATACCAATAGAAGTCTTGGAGATTTGAGCAGTGCTGGAGAGATTAGAGATGACAGGCTTCATAATTGCCTTCATTGCAGAGACATCTTTTTGCAGAGAGGTCAAATAGTTGCTGGTGAGAAGTTGTGATTTTGTGATGAGATGAAGTTGAGTTCTGTCAGCTGATGTGAAGGAATCAGTTGGCAGTTGGTTGACTTTGGTGGAAAGTATAACACCCCTCATTTTACTCAATATTAAATGTGTCATTTGACTCGGAAGCGATGGATAAAATAATATTATATATTATATTACAAAAGGACCATAAACTTTTCGCGAGTTTTACAACATTTAAATATCCCTGAAACAAAACATATATTATCGTTCTTCGAAATCTACATACATGATAACTAACAAAACATCTATATAATTATCAGAGTTAAAGCGCATGTCAAACATTCCTTCCAATAGACCATCTTCCTGCCCAACCCACAACTTATACATAACCTGCAGGAAGATAAATGGTGGGATTAGCACAAAGCTAAGTGAATGAATGTACAACTAATAATTCAACTTAGCATAACAATCTGTTTACATTAAGCACGAAAACACATAAACTCAAGAGGATCGGTGGTTACTGAGGAACCCTACAGCCGCGGTGGCCCTCAAGTAACGCTTATCACAATCTGTATTGGCCCATATAAGATATACCGATAACTTGGTACTTCTAAACAACACACAGTTTCCAGCAACAACACATGTTCCTAGAACCTGTGTTGATCACTATTAGTAACCAAGTCCAATCACAATTGACCTCTGAACAACACAAATGCCCGAAGGCCACATGTATAACAAGCAGATACACAATTACAATTCAGACTAAACAGTCTATCAATATCTACGTTACTTGTTGTAACCACACCATTACAACTATGTCAAATCATGAGTTGCAGATCCACTCACCTGACTTGTCTCAGCCCACACTCAGAGATCTTATATTACTGAGTCTTCTGCTGATTTGAGAATATAATAATTAAGAAGTTAGTAACTCTTTCCATAATCGTATAACATACTTCACTACTCAGTATCAAATGGCAAACAATCACCAAGTTGCAATTTATCAGTTATAACCGCTCTACAACTATAAATATATATCAAGTTATAACAATTCGTTTGTTTAATTATTTACTCAATTAACAAATTTCGAAACATTATTTATATTTATCCAAGCAGGTGACCCTTGTAATCTAGGAAAAATAAAAGTCCGATCCGCAGTTAATAAGAATCTGTTAAATTTTTGGTCGGTAAAAGTATAGCCTTTTACTTATGCACTTTTAAAAATTTGCAAAACTCAACTCGCAGATCTCAACTCGCAAGGCTAAACTCAACTCGCAAGAAGTCAACTCGCAGTTCAGTTCATGCTGCGAGTTGAACCGCAGAAACACCAAAAACCGAACCAAAACACTCACAAACACAAAAACTCAATTTCCTATCAATTTAACAAACTTTCTAGCATCACTTAAACATCAAATAACATCATATAACAAGCTTTAAACATCAATTACACACTCAATTCATAGATTTATCAATTTCAAGTTCATTACAAAAAAAAATAGAAAATGCTTACAACTAAAATAATAACAAGATGAAGATGATGATGGCAAGTAAACTAGATTCACAGCAGATACAATATCACACTCAATTACAAGCAAATTTGGTGATTTATATCACCTACCAAACTCAAGTGGTTACAAATTTTAATCCCTTGTTTGGCTTATTGTCTGGAACCTGAAAACCGTTTTGCGAAACAAGTTATTTTATTTTACCGATAACTATTTTAATTTAAAACTATTAATATTTTACCTGACACCATTAACTATTTGATCTTAATCTAACTTTCCAATCTAATAGACATGTTAATGTCACATAAAACTTATAATTAAACATAAGATTAAAGATTACCAGATTACCCCTAGGCCACAAGAGTGGGTGTTACAGAAAGTGTTGAGAAGGAGTCAGTGTTGGTGAAGATTTGGGATTTCAGGGATGAGATCTCTGTGGTGATGGGGTTAGAGATAGCAGAAATGTTGGTTTGCATAGAGTTACATCTTTCAAACAGAGAGTTAAAAGTATGATCTGTAGGAAGAATATGATTCTGCGGAATCCCTTGAAGATTTTCAACTTGAGATGACAAAGAAGTCATCTTAGACAGAAGGAGCTGCAGTGTGTTGGTTAACTCTGTTGCTGATGACTTAGAGGGGGATGGTGGTGTGATAATGGTAGTAATGAGAGGTAAAATGGGTTTAACATTGATACCTGGAGGTGGAGATGGTGTAGCTTCTGATGATGGTGGTTGATGAGTTTGAGAGTTGATGTGTTCTGATGGAGATGGTGGAACAGAGGATGGAGTTCTCTGATGAATGCTTGCATATGATTGAGTGATATGTGGTGGAGTTTCTTCAACCTCTTCATCAGAGTTAGTGTTGACAGACATGTGGATTCTATTATTTGATGTCTCTCTACTGACACTTAAAGAAGATTTGACCTGATCAGCGATACATCTATCAGCTAGATGATCTTTCCTACCACACTTGTAACATTTCCTATTTTTAGGGAGAAATGCTTTTGGCGGTTTGTGAGTAGGTACAGGACCTAAAATTCCTTTTTCTTTATCAGAGATGACAAGAGTAGTAAGGAGAGTAAGCTGATCAGACATTGACTTTATTTGATTTTTATGTTTTAAGTCAATTTTATGTTTTCTAGGCTTAATGATTTTCTTGCCTAGATCTTTTCTAAGACATTCTTTTATGATGGGTTGTTTGCCTTTGATTTTCAGAGAGGATTCACTGATAGAGGTAGAGAGAATTTTCTCTGATTCAGTTTTCTCATTTACTGAGATACTAGATTCAGAGATATTAGTGACAGGGACATCAGATTTGTTTATTAGAGAATTCACTCAAGTGGTTTTATAGTTTACTGCATCTGTTAGCAGTGAACTTCGTTAGAGTAGAAAAGAAACTGTTGCTGATCAAACTGATCAGCGAACAGTAACACTTGGAATATTTTATGTCTACTCTAAGCACTGCATATGTTGGCAGTTATTTTCTTGTAACTTGAAGTATCCTTAAAGACTAGTCGCTGATGAACACTTAACCTTATGAAGTTACTTAGGCTGTCGCTGAAAAGAACAAGTTTCATCTAAGCTGAAGTCAAAGACTGAAGACAGAGACAGAGAACAGTTCAATGATGTGGAAATCATCACTGTTCTATTTACCAACGATCAGGCCTTTATCCCAGGAAGTACAATAGGTCTGACAAATACCTATTGTACAATAGAAGGTCAACTTATGCAGCACACTAGAAAGCGTGCATATCTTTTCAAAGATATGTACGAACACTTATTGTACAATTGCATTAAATACCTTGTACCTTCTTCTGTAACCTAGGATTAAAGTAATATATAAACTTTACTCCTAGGATGTACTGTCACTTCCAAGTGTTGGAAGTTACTTTACTGTCCCAACCAATATGGTATTGACACGTGGTGGTTTATCTCATTATGTGAGAGTATAAATACCACACACAACAACCATATTAAACGTCCAGAATTTTGTATTCAAGATCAACCTGTGATAAAGCACGTTCCTACTCTCTAGTGAACCAAGTGCCCTCACTTATCTGTTAAGTGTTGATCACTAAGCCTTATCAGCGAGCTATTTGCTGATAAGCTGTTGAGACCAAATTTGTCACAAGTTAGTTTACTTAGACTTATCTGTCTTGTCTATTTCCGCAAGTAAACTTTGTAAAGTATTCAATTGATTCAATCAATAAAAGAAAACTTTAAACTTGAATTTGTTTGTCTATTTACATTTGTTGTTAGTAGTTAAACGTTTTATTTGACAAACCGGGACCAACAACTAATTAAACATTTATGATGGTGATTAAAATATATCAATAGGTTGCTAATGTTTAATTGTTAGCTTTCATGCATATAGTATTATTATTATTTGATGATGAGATTACCTTTAATTTCTTTATATATGATATGATTTAATATACAATTTCTTTGATCACAAGTCATGATACGAAACGGAAAATCTATTTGCACTCTAAAAGAGTGTTTTTTACACGAAGTGAAATGAAGGAAGCAATGTATGATGGTGTATGGTAATCTTGTTAGTCAATGAGTCATGTTTAATATATTATATCTCTAAATTTAATTTACGTTATATTTCGTTTTTCTCTAATAATTTTTTATATACTATGTTTGGAATAATTATGAATATATATTTATGATTAGTGTGTATCTACATTTCGACATCAATTTTATCATCATATGATATGTATTTAACAAATTTAGTTTTTAGTTTTAAAAAATAAATTGGTCATAGTGGTATGTTTGAATTTAATATATATTTGTTAAACATGCATGAATGTCAAGAATCTGTAGCATCGAAATGTGCACTTTGCCATTTGTCACCATAATTTCACATGTGTATGTCAGATTGCATTTGTCTCAAAATTTTGAAAATTTCATGCTTTTCAAAATGGTAATTATTGATTGGATAATAATGCTACGAGTGCAAATTCTTACATATACAAACTCAGGCCGAGCCATTCTTCATTTCAGAAAACAGTCTGATAATAATTCTTAGAATTCACCATAAAAAACCGTAAGCAATTCAAAATGAATTGAGGAGAATATATTCATTCATATGATGATTGGTCTTCTTTCAATAAAATATGACGTGCTCTAGTTAGATATAAAACAATGAAAGCTTACATAAACAACTTGAACTAACTAAACACTTTTTTTTTTATTTCCAATATCTAGGTATTAATTTATTATATAATTTAAAATAATTATACATTTTAATAATTTTTTATGGGACTAAAACAAATTTAATTATATTTCATGTGTTATTGAATATTTAAATCAAGTGTGGTTGACACCGTATAAGGAAATGTTTGTATTTGTCTGGATTGATACATTTCTTAACTTTGGTAATACTGCTACCAATATAGTGAAGAGTCAGCATGCCTAGTTAAAAAAAAATTTGGGAGTCATCACAAGCAGATTTGTAGACTGCAATGACATATATTCATAAAGCGATTGAGTCACAATATATATTAATTAAATAATATATTGAAAATAGCATATTGTCATTTTGCATACATGAAACATATCACATTTCTAACTTTTACTTGGGTGTGTTTCACATCATTCACTTAAAAATAATGTTAAAAATAATTTAAGTGGTCTAAATAATGAAATAATGTTGAAATAGCAATTATCGAGGTTGATCTTCAGTCAATCATCCGAAATAAGTTTTGGTTTACCCATCCTCCTTAGGCCATCAAAAGTGATGGCTTCCACTCTCCTAATTGGTACTGTCGTCGGTCCCATTCAAACATGTCTAAACTATCTCAGTCGTCCTTCTCACAGCTTGTTAGTAATATTTGCCACTTCTAGCTTCTCCTTAAAAACTCTGTTCGGTATCATGTCGAACATAGTTTTACCATATGTCCACCTTAACATTCTAATTTTTTCCACTTCTATCCTAGTCGTTGGGCCTTCGTTATTGAACAACACTCTGACCCGTATAAGCATAGTTGGCCTAATTGCCACCATATAAAATCTTCCTTTCAACTCAAGGGGGACTTTCGGGTCGCACAAGACTCTTGTTGTTACCCTCCACTTCCACCATCCTACTCCTATACGGTGGGTCACATCTTCGTCTATCATACCTAACTTGTTTAGCACCGATCCTAAATATCTAAAAGATTCCTTTGGGTGTAGAATCTTGTCCCCAATATGAATTTCCTCTATGTCGTCTCGTTCTCTCTCGTTCCCGACGAAATTACAATGAGGGTATTAAGTTTTCTCTTTGCTGATCCGTAGACCCGCGTCTTCCAAACCTTCTTCAAGTACTCCAACTTACTATTTCGGCAATCCTTTGTTTCCAAAACTAGCACAATATTATCGACAAATACCAATTACCATGAAATACTCTCTTGCATCTCTGGCGACAACTCGTGTACTATCAAGGCAAAAAAGGAATAAAAGCCAATCCCTGGTGTAGACCTACTTCAACGGGAAGATACTCCGTATTACCCACTCTAATTTGTTAATGTTCCACATATACACACTATAATTTGAAAAATATAGTTATATTACTTTTGAAATCACATTTACAATCCACAGTTAAGATTGGAAAACCTTTATCTCAATATGACCTATTATTTCAAATTTCCAAACCCAACCTCACATGGTCGAACGAGATATCTTCATACACTCATAATACAAAAAGAAATAGATAAGTAAAAACTAAAAAATACGCTACCACAAAAAGTATAATGTTTTCTATAAAACATCTCAAGTTAAGATCGTGTAAACTGCAGACTTTTCAAACCCTCATAAAATCCTAATATACATTCATTAAGAGTTCTTGGTTTAACATGTATTTTCAAGGTCTTTCATAAACCCTCAAGTTTGTATATCAAATCGATAAATGTAATGAGATTTAAAAAATTATCAACAACTAGACGAAACAAGATCATGAGGGCATGTATGAAATAGAGGGAAGGGAGAGCAGGAGATCCAAGACATCCATTTGTTTGATCAATGGTCTAAAAGTTATAGGGGCGCATGGGTTTTATCATGTAAATAGCTGAAACGTGAGGGTTAAAAGTGATAATTTATTATTTGACTTGTTATATCAAAAGCATATTTTCAGTCACACACTAAAAAACACACAAACACAAATTTCTTCTCTCAGTTAAACACATACAAACAGATGCTTTTTCTCTCAATTTAAACACACATTCACACACTCACATACTCTCATAAACGACGCAACCCACATATGACCAGACTGATGCCACCACCGAGACCTGATCGTCGTGTTCGCCGTCGTCCATTTTTAGATCTATCATCATCACCACCGAATCTTTCGATTTGTTTTCCAGATCTAGCGCACAAAGATGATGGTTGTTCGATTTTTCATATGTAGTAGTAGGTTATTTTTTTCATATCTACTATATATATGTAAATTTTGTTAATTTTTTGTAGTCATGTTATGTGTAAGTTATTGTATTTTAAGTGTGATTCGTTATTGCATATAGTTTTTATTTTTAGTCACAAGTATTGGATCATGTTGGTATGTTTATACCTTATTTTGATGTTTGTTTACTGATTTTATTATTGCATGTTATATATTCTGCATATTTTGGTGTTTGTATTTCTAAATTATGTTTTGTATATTGCATTTGGTATTACCTATATCATATTTTTTTATCACACGTTGATGTTTGAAAAAAAAAGAAACAAAAAGAAAACATTTTAAGAAAGAAAAATGCGGCAATGGTGGTGACGACTGGTGACAGAAGATGGAAGTTGATGGTCGATGATGGTAAAGGTGAGAGAGTGTAAATATAGGAAAAATGAAAAATAGTATAATATAATATAAATAAAATAAATGAGGTCAAAATATTTATACTAGATAATACATGACATTATCTGATTGACCTAATACATGACATTATCTGATTGACCTAAAACATACTTTTCACTCCTCTCCTAATGTGTGCTCTTGAATACTTTTCACTCCTCTCCTAAAACATATCATATATGGGTAATGGGTTATCAAATATAATTTTTGAGCCCATATTTATCTTTTAGAAGCCCATTATTCACAAGCCCATATTCCATCCTCCTTTTCACTCACTGCTTATTCACATCACATTACAGTATCACACAAAATTCACATCTAACCATTTTTACGATAATCGGAAAACATCCGCAAAATGAGGAAATTCGATCCGTGGGGTAAATTTTTCAAGAGAGAATTCGAACGGAACTGGCCGTTTCTCGTCGGATTCGCCGTCACCGGAACCATCATCACCAAATTCTCCCTCAGTCTTACTGGTTTCTATCCATCCACTTCTTTTTATATTAATATCTGACTCGATCTGAAATTTGTGATTTAGGTTAAACTGATTGCGTAATTTTGTGTTTAATTAATTGCAGAAGAAGATCGGAAAAACTCCGTATTTGCTCAGAGGCACAAGAAGTACGCTACTATACTATTTAATTTTGTTTGTAATTTATAATCTGATCTATTGATGTGCGAATTTTGTAACCCTAGATATGAATGTTCGTATTGTATATTTGGTGATACTGTGTATGTATATTATAAATTTAAGCTAGACTAGATGTATAATTTAGCTAAAAAGTGAGGGTTATTGTGATTGTTAAAATTTAGGGTTTCAGAATTGTTATTGAAAATTAGGGTTTGTGTAAACGAACAGTAATGAGTTAATGTGATACTGTTGAAGCTTGATAAAAGGTATGAATTGATTAGGTTTTGAGGTAGCAGTGTGTCATACAGAGTGAATTTTTGTAGTGTGTACATGCTGTAGCTGAATGGATATCGAGTATGCGATTATTGTTGGTTATGTTACCGATTTTATGAATGAGCATCGTATATTTTTGAGCTGGAGTGCGTACAAGTGCATATTTAATTGAGTAGAGTAGTAATGCATAGTTTAAAAAAAAGAAATTGAAAGGTTAATCGCAGGAATTGTTTATTTCAAAGTTTCATTGAAGAAACTTATTTACTGATGTTCTGTTACATAGTCGAGGATCCACCCGTGTATTGCTAAAAGATTAATAGTGAATTTGGGCTTTTCACCATGTTATCATGCACTAGAATTAAGTTTAAAATATTTGTTTGGACATTTTTAAGTGAAGTAAAGTATTAGTAGCACATGGTAAAATAAGAAATTGGAAGGTTTTGCGCAAAGCTGTTTGGTAGGAGAACTTCTGAAAAGTTAATCATAGGTTTAAGTACGTTACATTGACGAGGATCCACATACATGCAGGAGGGTATTGGTCGATTTGCATTAGAATCGCCCCAGCCTTATTTGCAACTCATTCACAAGCCTATGAACTGTGACGTGTTTGTTAATGTTAATGAACATCTCAACTATGTTGTTGTTTCATCTAACTGTTGGTATTTGTGTGATGTTCTTTTCATGTACCGTATTTAAGGTATCTTTATGACAGATTTAAGACTTGTATAATCTTTCTCTTACATGTGTCCTGTGTTTCGCAGTTGAATGGGAGGCCAACATGGGCGAGTGGATCTTTGCAGCGATGATTTGAGTATTGAAACATTGCTTCCTATTGTATCCAATATTAATAAATAGATTTAAGATGAGAGTTTTACATTGAATATGTATCATCATATAACATTTCTTTAAACTTAATTGAGATTGTTGTTTGATTGTCAGTTTTTTTCGTGTTTTCAATCATTTTGAAAAAAGCTATTTGCTTCTCGTATCAATGTATTTGAAGTATCAATTCTATAGGATGAAGGTTCTAATAATTTTCATTCTTCCTGAATTTCTATGAGCTGATATTACTTCCGATAATTCATCGTGCTCATTAGAATGATGAAAAGTTTCTTTTTCCTTCAATCTTGATTATTGGTTTAGTGGTACAAAATTGGTGAAAAGAATACCTCCCGTTCTTTGTAGTCGAAGTACTGTACAAGTTTTCTTGCGTTTGTCGTAAAAAGAAATTAGATTCTGTCCAAGTGGCACTCAAGCTAATTAGCTGATTTATCAATAGAGGTGGCAAATGAATGGGTCTGACTAGTTGCACAATGGGTCCAAATGGCTTAATTTTTTGGTGTCGGTCGAATCGTACTGGTTGGGCTGAACATTAAATAAGAATGCGTTTCAAATATTCAAGAACTAATTCATATTATATTTTAGATAAAAGGAGAAATTTTTTGATCTTCACATTGTCACGTGATTAAAAGAACTACATTTTCAATAAATACTATTTTACAAGTTATTATATAAAAGTTTCATAATTCGAATACATTATAATTAACTAGCATTGGGCTTCGCGCATAGTAATGATTAAAGATTTTGCATGTTGGTGTTGATTGACAGATTTTGAATTATTTGTTTTCTTATACTCGATTTGTGTTGGAGTTTGAATTCGGTTAGAATTCTTACAAAGTATTATTTACAATTAATTAATTAATATATGTAATGTAATTATTGTTTATTTAAATAAAATTTTGTTAGATAAATTTAAAGTTACTTAGTTTCTTAAGTATTATTTTGTTGGTACAGCAAGTTACTCAATTTTAGATTTGCATTTCATTTTTCTAACTTAAAACCAAACAATAACCCAAAAGGAGCCAAAGCAGTAAAGTAACAACTAATTAACCCTTTGCCGACCCCGGGTACCAACAGCACTTGGGACACAAATCATTCAACACTTGAATTTTGTACATCATATAATGATTAGTTTAAAAAAGTCAACTCCCACAACACAACATAAACATGATTATAGTAAAATAAATAAGTTAATTAATGTTTCTTTTAAAGAAAAGAAAAGTGCTCCATATGATAACAGTGGATAATACTTACTGGGGTTGTATTTGAATAACGGGTCAAACATAAAACATTATAAACATTAGTTAACAGTCACAAATCGCCATGTACCAAACGGTTAGGCGATGATAAACTTGGTAGTGATTCAATATACACAATCAAACACATCACTAACAAGTTTACCAATAGTTCATTAAAACATTAATAAAAAGTTTAGGGTTGATGGTTGTACCAATAGCATTGGATCCTGAGTGCTACACAATAATAGGCACTACAAATTTCAAATACATATATGATTACTACACAACTTGTTACAGTGAGGAAATCATTGACACAATTTGTAATCATCATACTTGAACCAACTCACCAAGGCCCCATTTCTATCTTAACTTGTGCACACTTGAAACATTGCACTCTCAAAATGAAGACACTGCAGATTCTGTCTCATGTTCTCCTAATTTGGCTATTATTGCAGCTACCGTCCAACAATGCATTGTCATCCAAAATTTATGAAACTAAATCAGGTATAGAGAGATCACCTTTTAGTTTTGAGATTACTCTCTGAATTGGAATTTTGATATGCTTGGTATTTTTTTTAAATTTATGGATATCTTCTACACAAAT
This sequence comes from Logfia minima, assembly GCA_963921325.1. Taxonomy (NCBI): domain Eukaryota; kingdom Viridiplantae; phylum Streptophyta; class Magnoliopsida; order Asterales; family Asteraceae; genus Logfia; species Logfia minima. The sequence goes on along the minus strand of OY992776.1, from coordinate 14,350,858 downwards.
TTCTAAGAATTATGTACATTTTTAAGTAGTAATGTAGAGTATTACTCTGGAAGTCAAGCCTAAGTAATTATGTTAAGACTATTTTAACGAGGCTTAGTTTCTAAAATGCTACACCTATTTATAGTCAATTTCAAGGCTCGGGCAGCAAGATATAACTCAAAGGCGGGCAGTGTATACGGGTCTACTCCTCAGGCAAGTACACCATTAATCTTTTCACTCCATAATCACAACTATGTGAGCTTCATGGATATAAAAGGGGTTAATTTTGGTAAACATGAAAACAATAGATAAAGTGCGGGTTGGTTGACTTGGCTCGACCCAAACCCAACCTGCCCATTTTGTCACCCTTACTTTAACGTGTCTGAGTATATTTTCTGTATTATCTAGCAGGATGACAAGAGGGTTTATAAACAGCCATCTGCACCAAACCCAGTGGGGAACAATCTTCCGCCTTCAGGAAAATGAACAGATGATTCAGTTTCACTATGGAACAAGAAGAAATGGAAGAACTGAAATAATTTTAATGTTTCCCAAGGTGAGAAGGCTATTGCTATGTTGGAGAAAACAAGTTCATTCTCATTGTATAAAAAATGGTATAATAGGATGGAGCCTTTGTATCTTGAGCATGTAAAATATGGGTTTATATTACATTGGTGGGGTACTGGGGTTGGGTTATTTCCTCTATTGTAATAGCATTTAGACAGTTTCTCATGGTTCTAAACAATTTCCAAAAGAAGCATCTACTTCTTGAGAGTTAGCAATACTGACCCATTTACTTATGAATGGGATACAACAATCGGACCCACTTACTAATGAATGAATTATTTCCGGTTATGATTTATCTCTAAAGGAAAAAAGAATAGCTTAAAACAAGACAATTGTGTTGAACCAGTTAAAAATTGTTGAAAGTGTATCTAATGCATAAGACCTAAAATCAATTTATTATAATTTTAGATAGTATTTATTATTTGATAATATAATTTTTGAAATCATATTTGATAGACTAATTATGACAACAAAGCATTTTGTGTCAGTCCAACGTGGCCCGTTTTCTCATGTTACCCAGCCCATACGGCCATTTTACCGACCCAGTCCTAGTTAACTAGGTCGAACCAGATAACAGAAGTTACCCGTCCAAGGGAACTTTTTAATTAGAAATTACTACGAAATCATGGATAGATAGTTATGATATTTACATAACATTATTTCTACATGCTAAATTGGGGTTAATATCACATTTCCACTGAGAATGCGGACTTTATGAATCTAATCAACAAATGACTGTTGCTAGTATAAAAAGTAAATCAGCCAACAGAAAATGGCAGCTATATATTAACTAAAATGCGGATTTTACAAAATACAGGATTCAAAAATACAGCTACACACTTATTTGTATCATACCGAACGCTTTCTCTTCGATCTCTTACTCCTCCCGGGAACTGGAACTGGTTTGCTGGTGCTAGATGCATACGCCTCTTCCAGAACCTCCTGAACGTGTTAGAATTCGACATCAGCTCTTGAATTTATTATTAACTAAAAGAGAGCTTACTTCTTTAAGTTTCACACTGGCATATCATAAATCATTTATAAAAGGGACACAAGATTTACGAACTTGTTTGTGACATATGCAAACTTATAACAAGGCTCCTATGTATAAGTCAATCACTACATCCATTACAGAAGATGTGGCAAATTAGACATAATTACTTATGAATGGATATATCCAGGTTATGTTTTATCTCTATTAAGTCAAATAAATAAAAGAACTAACTATCTTTTAAGAAAACAGGTGAAATGGGTCAAAAGTCTCCCAAGCGTACTTCTAAGTTCTAATGCATACAACGCCTAAATTATGTTATTTGAAAGCTCAGAGCATCAATGAAATGATATAAAACATTTGACCAAAAGTGTTACAACTTTCAAGTTTACCCAACATAACTCATTACGCCACCTGCTCACCCACACATATTGCCACCTCTAGAATGGTGCGAAGTAGTCAATGATATGTGTGAAATGCATGATGATCTTGCAGTAAACATTCACGTGAAGTAAGTGAATAAAAGTAAAAAGGACACTGAAAATTCAGGATGTACCGTGGACTTTTCTTCATCTGTATCTTCTTCAGACTCGGATGTGGATGCCAAAACCTGAACATCTTGGTCAGGCAGTGCCTTACTTGATTTTCTCTTCTCTTCTTCTTTTAGCTGCTTAAACCTGCTCACATTTCAATCCTCTCTTGTCAGAAAATTACTTCTGACTACATAAGTTGCCAATCCATATATAACAAAGGTGACAATTTCAATCCATTTACTTGAAAATGGATTAATATGGGTAGGTTCTAATCTGGGAGGTCGAATGTGTCAAGCCTTTGACCTTGAAACCTTATTCAAGAGTGAAACATGTCATATGGATTGAAAGTTGCCCAAAGTGTTGTTCAAATGTTTTCAACCTCTTAAAATCAATTTATTCTAACAAGTTGTATAATATTTTACCAGTACATAACTTATAATCAAATTACATACATTATCTAATGGCGGGCATCCAGCCCGGCTGCTCACCCATCTTGCCACCTCTAATATTATATAGAGAAAGACTAACCTAGAACCAGACTCTGATGGTTGAGAAGAAGATCGCTTTGCACGACCTGCACTTATTATTCCACCTGCATTCTCATCCACATTAGGCTTTGCACCTCCCAACTTCCTTAACCATATTTGCTGGGCAGTGCTGAGCACGTTGTTTGTGAACCTGGTCATACCAAGCCATTACAATTAGTATAATTACAAAAAACATATAAGATGTGTTGGATATATTGGTCAATTAAATCATTTACTTGAGTATTTCAGATTTACACAATTATATTATTTACCTAGATAATATGAATAATCATCTCTTAGCGTTAAGTTTGTACAGAGATGTGATAATATTATAATGGTATAGTTTTCTTATATTTAACAATAAAAGTGGTAGCGTCCTCTAATACGATGAAACAAGTGATCTACTTGACGATAGATAATAATTATAATTTTTATTGTCTAAACAAGTGAAAACTAACCAGTAAATTGATAACCCTGATGGGACGGACAAAGAAAAGTAACCAATCATGAGTGGAAGAAACTTGAAGACAAGAAGAGTGTTTTTCTGTGCTGGATCATCAGTCTGCCAAGAAACAAGACAGTTTCGAAGCATATAAGAAAAATGAGAATTCAAGCAAGTATGAAACATAATATATAATATATTAAGGTAGGTTCTGACTTGGGGTGGCTTCATGATCTCCATTGATACATATTGAGAAAGAACAAGAAGCACAGGTAAAACAAGGTAAGCTGCTGTGTCGTACCAACCTAGTGGTGGATGCCCATCCTGCCAATAAAAGATAGCATAATAGACTCTTTTAAGTTTTCTGGTGACAACAAATATTTAAAAATTTAAGTTATGAAGCTGAAGGAGATTATGTTACCACAAATGGGAAGAGCCAAGAAACTCCTGATCCACTTTGCCGAGCAGCAATTGTTGTTGGGCCTCCCAAAGAGGGAATCCAGAAAAAACCCTCAGTGAACAGTCCCTGTAGCATAAGTAGTTGCAGAAATTAACAGTTATATCACTTTCTTAAAATTTGACTACTCCCTCTGTCCTAAAATAAACGCAACTTCTATAACTTGGCCCATATTTTTTAAGAAAATGTGTTCCATTACGGAGTACTAGTTAACACTTAACAGGACAAAAGTGAGGAATTTTGTGGACAAAAATCCAGTATACTTGGATTTTGAAATGATTACAAGTACGTGAATTGGAAAATATGGATTAAAACTTGAGAGAGATGTTGCACTGCCCAATATTGAAATTGTTGCATTTATTTTGGTACAAAGGGAATATTTGAAAATATAGCACTTAAACAACACTTTTTATATAAGCAAAATGATGGTTCAAAGGTCCATACCTCATTTGCAACATTTGAAAGAGCTTGATACAAGCCTATCCATACTGGTATTGTGGCCAAAGTAGGTAAACATCCTGCCAATACATAAAAAGGATAAGATCTTAGTGCATATCATATTGATCACTATGAAACCGATGAAGTTCATGTAACTATGTGATGAAACATGTACATAAACGACTTGCAGCTGACTGATGACTGAATAACAATTTTTGTACTCCTGTCCAATGAAAGTCCTAACAATTCCTTATTTGAATTTTCAATGAAACTGCAATATTTTCTTCATGGGGAAGTAGTATGGTTTAAGTTACCCATTTGTCCATTTATCATCATTTTGGTCCACAATTATAATATATTTTGGTCCACAATTACTACTATAGAATATTTGTAATAGAGTATGAGAAAATTTAACTGCAATAAGACTTTGACTAAAAATGATACTTTCAACCATGATACGAACCTGCCAAAGGATTGACCCCAGCCTGTTTATATAACCGTGATGTCTCAAGTTGTATTCTTTCCTGAAAGGATATCAATCATTCAATCTTGTTAAACACAGACAGATGGGAGGTAGGCTTAACACTACATGACATTATAGAATGTAGTCATGGTAGGGGCCGAAGGGTGAAATACAATGCAAGTCCTAGACCTACTCATCCAAGTAGCTGCAATCTAGACTCCAGATACCATATGTCAATTGGAAAACTGAGTAACAAATTGGCTAATGGCAAACCAATGTGGGTCTTAGTCCCACCCTATGCAATTCAGTCACTTGTATGCAAGAAACATATTCCTAAGTCATGATTCTAGCAGTAATTTTGAAGGAGAAGCACAGTACTTGCACTGATGATGTGGTTCTTAGGTTAAAGGTCAAGCTTCATTTGACTGCCGTCAATGTCTATGCAAGTAAAGCCATACCATCTTACCATCACTATTTTAAGTTTGTTAAACTAACCATCCAAGTAGCTTTTATATTTATGTTTGCTTTACAATAGTTAGATCGCTTCTAGGGATCAATAATACATAGTTACATACAGCTGTTTTAGTGGACCTATATGACAACATTAATGGCAGATTTCCGGATGATAACCAAACTGCTTAGGTTTGGAAGTTTCCACTTTGTTTTTGTTGGTCAATGGCATTTTGCTGCCTCTGTGTGTGGTGGATAGACTAAGTTGAGATGAATCAGGCCCCTATGAAGTCTCTGACTTAAGGTTTCCATTAAATCCTAACACATTACTGTGGATATAGTGTCCAAGGTCATCAAATGAGTCGGTAATATTTGATATAATAATAGAGTCCTTTTGGGTTGCCGTTAAGACCCAACCTAATGATTACTTAAGGGATTGGTTTTGTCATTAATTAACAGTTTACTTAATTAAAACAAAGTCCAGGGGGTAAATATAGAATAAAGGAATATGAGTTCGATCCCAACTAGGATTCTAATTCTATTATAATAGGGGCTTAGGGCAAAAACACTGATTGCTCATTCCTCTTTTCTTACTCCCCTTTGTGGTCGTCGACCACTCCCTCCCCTCTCTTGATTCTTGATTTATTCCATCCTTCTCTAGGGTTTGGTTTAATCAATCAAGCTTAGAGGTTATACCCGGTAATCTAAAGGTTGTCGTTTTGGGTGTGATTCCATTAGAAGGATTCTCCTTTGGATCGTTGCATTCAAATCAAAGTGGCAAGAACGAAACTTCAAGCAAGGAGATCTTTGGCTAATGGAGAGGTATGTGTTTCTAATCTTTCTTTTAGTTACAACAATAGAATGAACATAGATGCTTGTAGGTTTTAGTTTGAACATGTTAACAAGAACTTAGTATGTTTCCGCTGCCATAGAATAGTTGTTAATATGCCTAAAACCTAACAATTACAAGGCAATAAAGTGATGCACACCATTCCCAATAAAGGGACAAATAAACTCAGCTGATCAATGATACACTCACTTTTGCATACAACAATCATTTATTTTATAAGTACGACATACAAGATTGTAATTACAAATTTGCACCTGATTTCCTGCATATCTTTGTTGAATTGCTTTGAGCTTCGGCTGAAGGTTTTGCATCGCCATAGTGGACTCAACCTTTTAAACGCAAGTGAATTTGTCAAAACATAGTAGTGTTGAGAAAAAGAAGGATGCAGTTAGTAGCACTACGAGAATAGTAATAACTTCTTTGTATTCGTATATCGTGGAGCAGTTATAGTTAAATGGGTCTGTATTAATGACATATCTAGATCATCCACATGACAAAAATCGCCAACACCATAAAACATATTTGACAGGAGTGGTCACCTGTTGCTTTGTCAATGGCAAGGTAGCAAGCTTAACAAGAACGGTAAGCAATATAATTGCAAATCCATAGGCATATGGCACATGAACGGCAGTCAGTCCATCCTTCAGTACCTGGTCAAGATAGTGCAATTTAACATTAACAATTGTAACTTGCCAAGTCAAAGTAAATGAACTTAAACATTTTACAAACAAAACCAAGTCCTTTTTTACCTGTGCGAGCACATGATGAACCAACAATAGGAAAATATATTACAAACACAAAGAATGGCCACTTCTAACCATGTAATTGTTATTCAATCATGTTAGGCGGGGCGCAGATATACGTTTTGAAACCAAAAGCCTGATTATTATAACCTCAAATTCCAATAACCAGTTCTTTTATCACATCATCGTTTACTTGCTAAAATAACTGAAACTTGTCGTTAGTCAAACACTCGTATAATTCAGCTAAGCTAACTATTACAACAAAAAACAGAAGTAGTCATGTTTTATTCAGGAAAAAAATCATATCACATATATCATACAAATATAAACGTCTATAACCACTAAATTTTCTACTACTGCATAATCAATCAATTAATTAATTATATCAACCACGTGCATATAATAACCAAACTATTGAAAACTTAAAATAAACGACCTTCAAAACAACTTCCATAGCATCGGAAATAAAACCGAACCACCCGCCGGACTTCTGCACCGTCGTAGTAACCGTCGAGTCGCCGGAAACAGAAGCAGCAGAATCAACAGCAACAGCTGCATCAGCTAAAGTATACATTAAGCTTTCAGCACGGCTAACAATTGCAGTGAAATCAACGGAAGCACCGTCGAACGAAGAAATCGGAGGTAATCCATTGAAGCTGAATTTAACTTTAGTTGAAATAAGTTTACTATTTCTCGGAGAAAAACGTCCGGTACGAAATTGTGACTGAAACGGTGTTCCGATGAATGAAGAAGGTGATGAAATTAGAGATTTCGCCATTATGCGTTATATAGATATATTGAAGTTGTATGTATATATCTACTTGTTTATCTATCTCTGTAATTTAATCACCTTCTCATTTGTGTGTGTGAAAATGAAGGGGAGAGTGCGTGTTGTGTTATCCGGTTTCTGTGTGATGATAGAAAGAATAATAAAAAATAAAAATTTAATTAATTTGGGGAAATTATGTTTTGTGAAGTGGGATGTTACACAACAGCCAATAAGTTTGTGCCACGTGTACTTAACATAAAGAGATACGACACCCAAATAAAGATGATTTAGAAACAAAAGAATTTAAAGAAGAAAAAAAGGTAACAACTACTTGTGTTTTGGTCTTAATCAATCTTTTTTAATAATAATATAATAATAATAATAATAATAACAATAATAACAATAAAAACACTATTTAACGAACCAAAAAGAAAAGAAACCGCATTTATTTATATGATTCATAAATTTATGTATAAAATTACTTATTTTATGTGACAGTAATTGCATGTTAAATATTTTAACTAATTTTTGTTTTCTTCATACTTGGGCCACTCATACTAGCACAAACGGCCCAAGTTGTTACTGATTTTTGAACAGTCATTTTGCAGAACTTTTTTGACGGCGGCCCACTTAAGGATTTTGAATAGTATTGTTTTTAACTGGATCTCGGCCCACTGTTGTTACGATTTTATTGACTTTCAGTCGAACTTAATCGAGGTTAGAAAATTGTATGATTAAAGTAAATTAATATATTTTAATTAACTAATTAACTACACTAGCAAATAAGCCAAAAAAACCAAAACATACGAAATTACGAATGTAACATAAGGTAAGCTTAACTAAGAGGACATATATATGAAAAAACTCAGAATAAGAAATTATATATTTTTGCCAACTTATTACATTATATAGAAGCATAGAACCAAAACCAGCACAAATTAATCAGCAACATATGCATGCATGTTAGGTTTAACCATAAATATTGGCCTTACAGATAATGAAGTATCAGTCGTGAGTCGTGACCTAGTCAAAATTGAACTGGTCTTGTGAACTATTTGTAGAGCTCGACGTACAAGCATTCAAAGCATAAGCATCAACATTGTATGAAGTTGCTCCGTTTTGTTGCAAAATTCCAGTTAAGATGAAGTGGAAAAAAATCCGAAGTTTCTTGATGACTAGAGTTTTTAAAGTTGACCATCTTTGACTTGATCGGATTATTACATTCTCTTTGCGTGGGCAGCATTAGGTATTAGCATCTATGGGTATTGAGTGGCATACAAGATTAAGTCATTAGAATATCTTCAACGTATGCATTAAATACTATATTAAATTTAATATGATAAAGAAATTTTTTATGAATATATTTACATTAAATGTGATTATCTTTTAACATATACATTAAGTTACTGCACTGAGATGACTCTCCGCCGAGACAATATTGGAACCTTCAGGTTTGGACAAAGCCAAATCTTTGTCTCTCATATTGAAAGGAGACCTCTCCTACTCAGGTGATCCCAAATTTCATTTTATAGTGTCTTTGTATGAAAACATGTAAGGAATAACAATCTCTCGAACTTTATTAGATCAAGAAATTGAGGTTCATTGACGTTCGGGATGGAATGTTCTAATCCTATTATTAACATCAAATATATATTGTAAGTAACGAGTATTAATATCATTATTGAAGTAATATTGAACTCTTAGCGTGGTTTAATAATATGATGTTAACATAACTCACAGTTAGTTATTTGAATTTACACTTTAATCCTAAACAAAAAGTAATGATGTATACTCATCTAACAATTTTATATGAATAATCATTAACGTACAATGTAAGTTATTTTATGTACGGTTAATTTTAGTTGTTCTTAACTTTTGTGACTTGAAAATTGATGTTCAAGGTGAAATTTCATGTATGGACTTTTTCACTAACTGAACGAGTTTATGAATATTCATGGAAGAAATAAATTAGGAAGTTTATGATTATGGACTTCGTAACTAAAAAAAGTGAAAAAATACGAGACTTACTCACAAATACAAAATCTTAGTTTATGATTTATAAAAAAATATAAAATATAAGTGGAACCTATCTATTTACTTGTTTAGGTTTGTAGAAATAAAATAGTGAGTTTATAGAAAGTACGTAAAGATTTATAAAAATCTAATGACACTCATATGAAGTTACTTTTTAAATTTAATATTAATTACGATCAGCTACACTGCCACAAACCTAATTCACACGGCCCAATTTGAACACTAGTTTTAAGTTAGACCCACTGCTACGACCCACAAGAACTTTTAGGATTATTTTAAGTTATATTTCATTTTATAAAAGATATATATCTGCTACAATCTCTCTTATACTAATCGAAGTAAGACATTTGTATGCTTATATCTAACTAATTAACTTCACTTGCGAATAAGCAACAAAATCATAAATGATAAACACAAAAGGATCATAAGACAAACTAACCAATAGATATACATAAAAAACTCGAATAAGAAACAATATATATTTGACAACTTGCATAAATATAAAACCGAAACCAGCACAAATTAATCATCAACATTTGCATTCATGTTAGAGAAAAAATAGCTTTAACCATGGCCTTAGATACATAAATCTTGACCACCAAAAGGTCAAATCTTAATCAATTAGCTAGATAAAAAGTCAAAATAGAGTTGATCTTGAGAACTATCCATAGAGCCCGATGTACAAGCATTCAGATCATAAGCATCAACATTGTTTGAAGTGACTTCTTTTTGTTGCAAAATTCCAGTAGGATGAAGTGGGAAAAGATCCAAAGTTTCTTGATGACTATAGCTTGGACCATTGACCATCTTTGACTTTATCGGAATATTACCTCCGGCTAGGTTTCCAGCACCGGTGGATAGCTTGTGTTTGGAAGTCCGGTGTGATCTTCTTTTTGTAGTGGTGGCATTTGGCATTAGCATCTTTGGGTACTGATGAGTGTAGAACCCTAGGTCATTTTGTGGCATATAGTATTGAGCATATAAAACTGAAAAACAGTTCAAACATATAAAAAGTAAATTATAATGAAATAAAATAAAAGGACAGCTTATATTAAATTGAATCAATCAAGAGAAAAGACTGATGCATGATTCTCACTGATATAGCACTATGCATGGTAACTTATTATCAAGTGAATTAGACTTCCAACATGTAATTCATCAGTCACTTTTCTATAAATTTTAATAAATTATCGTAATTTTGAAAATGCGATGATCGATCGTTTTGCTATACAATTATAGATAAGTACTCGTAATTCAGAGCGTTACAAATTTATCAATCCCATGCACGAGAACTATAACAATATCTCGATCAGTTCTTTAGGAGAATTTTGATTTTGATTGATTCAAATGTATGTAATTATAGGTTTTAGTTCACAACAAATAGTGAAACACTATTACGGTTATAAAGATTTAATGTTGGTAGGTGTAATGGTCAAATAATTGTAAAGTTTATATAAAGGATTGACAAGGTGATTCAAGGAAGATAGATGGTACATAATAAATCTTGGAAAAACAAGACAACAAATGTCAGAGAAAATGTGTAAAAATGTTGGAATCTAGAAATAATTTGACAAAGATTATGAGTAAAAGCCCATAAACAAACAAAAATCAGAAACTTTTGGATTACATTTACAGTACAAACTAACAGATGGATAAAGACAGATAGAAAGACAGACACTTAATATTTTACAAGTACTATTTTGTTTAACCCCCATGCATGAGTACTGGTTACAATCTAGTGATCTACTGTTCTTTTTGACTTCCAATCCATGATTTATTATAATAAAACGAAAATTAATATTAAAAAATTACCAACTTTACAATTTACATTAATTCTGCCCTAGAAAGATAGTAACAACTAATCAGCTTAAATTCAAGATTTGGAAACTGTACCTTGATGTTAAGCTAGCCATAGTACTACACCTAGTACATAGTATGACAATATCACAGCGTATAAAATTCATCATTTAATCATGAAAAAAGCCAAAAACATTATGAAACAAACAACAAATTAGATATGAAAGGTACTAACCATTTTGATGATGGGTAACCGGAAAGACAACCGGTGGCTGGTGGTGGTTGAAGTTGTTGTGGTGATAATTGTGCAAATATTGATGGACACAAGACATATGATCTTGTTTTTGTTTCTGTCTTTGTCTTGCTTTATGATTTTGGAACCAATAAAATACATTTTTGCCTTCAATATGTCCATAAGTTTGTAACCTTGTAGTAATATCTTGAATTTGTTCAGCAGTTGGTGTTCTCACCCCTTGTTTATACAAATTCTCCAACATGTTTATTTGTTCTTTAGTCGGATTCCACCGGCACGGTGCGGCGAGTCCGGCAGGATCTTTTCCGGCAACCGTACTTGTTACATCAAGGCTAGTGTTAGTGGCTTCCATGACCATTGAAATGGTTTTTTGAGACTGTTTGGTTTCTTTTGCTTTTAGTAGTGTTTGCATGGGCATTATAAAGGAAACAGAGGTTTAGTTTTTTACATATTTTCCCCTTGGAGTTTTGTGAAATGACAACTTTAGTCCCTTGTGTTTTTAGGTATTGGTGGAATAGGTGATAGGTGTAATGCGGTTTCCAAAAAATCCTACCCGTGAATTGAAAATTGTAGTGTATTTTGCGGATCGGTTTTTAAGAAATCCAAGAGATTTGATCCTACTCGTGAATTGAAGTTTTTATTGTTTTATGCATGTATTTATATGTCATCACAAACTTCAAAATTGTGATTAATCCGACCCTAGAGAAAATTACATCATAATTAACCACCTTTACATATTACTATTGTTCTAAAATAAATTTGAACTTAATTATAACCTATCAATTGATGTATCATCTAGGCCAAAGGTTAATACTTGTGAATGCATGCATAAATATACACTAACTATGTAATTAACATTAATGTGGAAATTAAAACTTAATATTAATTATATCTTTGATACATGAATATGTGTTTTATATGGAATAATATTCTTGAATTGATTTAAAAGTCTGATCCCAATTAATATATTAAAGTTTAACATATGAGATGATAAAGTGGTCTTCTAGAATTACTTTGTTTCACTACAACGCAATTCACACACAACCTTTGAAAGGAATCGTATATCTTTATTAGAATTTTAACATATTTTTGTTTCAAAATTTTGTTTTAATTTATATCAACGTATACGTCTATATATTATTGTCATTACTAACTAACTACCGTTGTTTTCATTGTAATATAAAGTTAAAAGATAAATAAATTACTCTACTTTATGAAACGGATTGTGAGTTTATATACCTTGACTTAGAATTTATACTCTTTAATGATTACATTTACACACACAAGAGTCACATACCTGTCATCTCAATCATTACATTCACTATTACAAGAGTCACGTGAAGGGTGTACAAATCACATGACCCTTCTGTCTCTTCGAGCTGTACCAAAAAAATAAGTTTCAGGGATTCAATTTGTGATATTACTTATTCTTACTTAACGAGTTGTGAAAATATTGAAATTAAGTTAGTGAACTATAATTTAGTAAAATCAAATGTATATCTGGGTGAACATTTTACAAGAGCTGGAGAATGCACGGAGGAAGAGGGGTTGAAAAGAAACTTGAGATGAAAGTACAATGGCTAAGATGCAAATTATTAAGTACAATTTCTATCCTTAACATTTTTCAAAACAATCATAATATCCGTAGTCGTTGAGTTATATGTGTGTGGAGAGAGATGATATATTGGTTTTTGGTGCAGAAGTATCTCTGAAAACATTGAGGGTAGCGGTTAAATTGAGAGAAATTAGGGAGGGGTGCAGGAATTTAGAAGACAAAAATACCCCTACAAAAGGCAACAAGGTGAGCATCTTGGAAATGAAAGAAGGAAGAAAGAGATAGAGAATGAAGCCAAAGAAAAAGAAGTAGGGGTAAAAATGGAAAATGAATGACAGTGATAGTAATAGTAGTTATTGGGAATTGAAAGTGTGATAAAATGACATGATGTGGCTAAACATCGAGGTGACTCTTTGGAGAGGTGAGTTTAATGAATCATCACTCTCCATTTGTCATCTTTTCATCTGTTTAACTACTCACATGCCCTTTTCACTACTATACAGTACTAGTGTGGTACAATTGCATATTTGCAATGTACTCTTAGACTTCTCACTACGGTATAATTCTCCCTCCGTTTTCGTCCGATGTGGCCCGTCCTTCCAAAAAAATCATAAGCACCCCCTAGTTCTCATAGCTAGTTTTTGTTCTTCAAGGGACGAAATGAGAACGGTCACTTTAAACTCAAATGTTCTAACATTAACATTTACTTAAAACAAATAATGTTTTCTTTAATTAATTTTTTTCAATCTCAAACACTTTAGATATGCACAATTGGTCTAGACTTTTGAGAGTTATAGTTTTCATTCAAGAAATCAAGTCGTAAGTTAAGGGCGAAACTACTTTATAGGTAGAAGTAAGCATGATTACGGGTCGATTTGATTTACGTATTGTTTATAGAGTGTAAATATTTTCTATGTTCTTTGTAAGTGATTCTGACCGTAACTATTGAAACACCGATCACCATCAATCCTTAATCTGTCACACTGACTCGTAAGCCTTGGTAGGCCTCGCTGCTTGTTGGTTGGAAATTTGAGTTCTTTAGTATGCGTGATTTTGTTGAACTTAGTGAAAGTCAATTTCTAAGTATATTTTTCAAATGACGATGATCAATGATGACGTTTCACATTATGATTTAATTTAACTATGATCAAGTACACCATTATTTTTTTATTTTATTTCTTTGAATAGGATACGAATATATTACGAGACGGGTTAAACAAGATGCTAAAAAACTTTTAAAAAGAAACAATTACAATGGACATATTAACCATGCATTCCACGATACACAAATCTTGAAAACACAGTTATTGAACCAATTAAACGAATGCAATACAATTAAATCAAACATAATGCTTTTCCTTATTGATTTGTCATTATACAACACCGAATTGTGTATCTCTACAAAGTCACCACTCATCTAGACAAGTTTAATTTATCTATCAAATCAAATTTAGATATGTTTGTGCACATTTGGTTGAAACAATACAACCAAGTATTCAAACCATTTTGTTTTAGTTATCAAGTTATGTTTAAACTAATTTTAGTAATCATATATTGTCTTCAATCACAAAACACGTACACATTGTTATCACTTCACTCGAGTTTTTGAGACCTTTCAAAAAACATGTAATGTCTAGATTATTGAAAAAAAATACACTAATTATTGTTACTCTTTATACAATAACCCTCTTAACTTCTGTTAAAGAACGATCAATTTCTTTTAGGACAATTCGAAGATACATTCACTCTAAAATTTTAAAAAGGCACAAACTCATGATGATGATTTACTTGGATAAGTGACCTATTAATTGCTTTGCTTTTTGTTGTTGTTTTTCATCATTACGTTGGCTTCATCCAAATCCAAAGTATATGTATTCACAAAATATTCCGTTTATTCATTGACTTTTTTCTCTTTTAAGCTTCATTGGTTCTAGTAAAATGTGATCACCTAATCACAGGCGTGGCATTTAACTCTCAAAATCGGTGTACACGTAATCGATCTCAAAATTATAAGTATTTTTATTCAAAATTTTAGCATGCTAAAAGGTTTACAGTAAATGGTTTCAAAATATGTACATACCACATACCATTGCCTATTAAGTATCGCGTTACAATTTTGATGTGCATACCATAAAATTATAGTAGTATTAATATCATATGGTATATTTATATGGATAATGATGACGTACAAATTAATGGTACACAAATCATCTTCCATAACAAATAATAAAAAGCAAAAAGATACGAATGAAAAATAAGAATTACCAGTTCGACACTTTTCTAGTTTGGGTTAGGCTGTTAATTGAGCCCATCTAACGGGCCGTGCAGCCCGTTCTTTCAACCCAAGACCTTTCTCTAGGATCAAACTGATGTACATTGGGCTGTCTTGCTAGGTATAAATTTGATTATATGGAAGTAATATTATTGTTTCTTTTACCAACATAAATATGAAAATTAAACCCAAAATCACATAAATTAACATCTTAAAATACAAAGTAGACTTTTTTGATTGGATTTGGAAACAGTTATTATCATATACTTTTTTGTCAGTGATACTATTAGCATTGCACTTAACTCTATAAAATTTAATGACACTAAAAAATCACAATGTTTGAAGCAGGGCAATTTTTCTTGCTATAGGCATTAAGAATAAATAAGGTTTTGTAGATGGAAGTTGTGAAAAAAGTATGTATGAAAATGATGAGATTTTTTCTGGTCAGTGGGATAAATGTAACTCAATTGTCTTCTGATGAGTTATATTTGGGTCAAATCTTTTTTAGTAATGATGTAACTTTGCAGCAAGAATTAAAAGAAAGTTACGATAAAATTGATAGGTCTATAACTTTTATCCCACATCGTAAGGTAAATTCATTGACTAAAAATGAAAGCAATTTTTCTAAATATTATTACAAACTTACCTCTTTATATAAAAATAATATGATGCACTTACTAAAGTACTTACTTGTACATGTAAAGCATTAATGATTGTTACTAAAAGCTATTATATTCATTGAACATAACAAATATTCGTTGATGATGAAAGAATAGTATAATTGATGACTGATTCGAAATACTATTTAAGATAGCTAATATTCATTAAATGAGTATTAGCTAAAACTATTATATTCATTAAACAAAACTAATATTTATCGAATGAATCATTAAACGATCCAGATATACATCGATGAATGTATTCTGAAAATATTATTATTTAATATAATTAATATTCATCAACAAAATTTTAAAATATTCATTAAAGAAACGTTAATCAAAAAGTAATATATTCATTCCAGAGTATTAAAAAATAAATACAAAAAAATATTAGAAAAATCGATGATAAAGGCGTAGTAACAATTGAAATATATAGTAAAACGTCAAATATAAGAGAACGTCAGTATTAATATGCACAACTTTGCTATGTATTGTGGTAGTAGTAGATGATCATCAAGCCTATAAAACATCGTGTAATTTTAGTTCACATAGCTGTAAAAGAAACTGTAATCTTTATAGGCGCTAGTTGGTAAAAAATATTTATGCCAATAAAATTGTAAAGAGCGCAATAAAAACAAAATGCGAAAAGCAACAAAAAGTTGTAAAAGAACATCATGTGACGTGGCATACAAATTATTTGGGAAATTATGAAGGTTACAAATAAGATTTTATTTATTTGTTAAAAGAAGCTATATCACTTAGGGCACTCTCATCCCTTCGTCACTTTCCTTGTCGGTTGGAAGTGACGAAAGTGACATCAATATTACGGTCTCGTCGCTTGCACCGTCGGTTTCAAATCGTCGGTAATCTGACGGTTTGCAACGAGTATTATTTATTTTATTTTATTTTATAATTTTTTTTGTTTTCTTCTTTAGGAAATGTAAGTTTTTATTTTTTTAGAAAATGTAATATTTTATTTTTTAGAAATGTAAGTTTTTATTTTTTAGGAAATGTAATTTTTTTCTCAAGAAATATAATGTTTTTTTTTTTAATTAATGTAATGTTTTTACTTTAATGAAATGTGTTTTATTTAAATTATTGTGTTTTAAATAATTAAATAATGGAAACAAAAAACTGACCGTCACGGATAGCAGTGGGCAGTCAGTTATTAGTCAGTTTTGAAAAAAGTTAACGTGACGCTGAGTTGGCAAAAACTAACCAGTTGGTTTCAGTCACGAATGGGAGTGACCTTAGGTGTAAGAGCATCTACAATACATTGAACTTTTGAGAGTTCAATACACTGCTAAATTAATGCCATATTAATATCTTACAATTTTATAAAATACACTCACAATCCATTAAACTTTACAAATCTTATTGAACTATTACATCTTTATTATTTTATATATTTTTTTGTCATTTTTCCCTTTAGTTAATTCTAAATGGGGGAGATGAGGCCACAATTTGTTCTTTTCACCGTCAAAAATTTGTTTGTGTAGAGACTCACACTTATTATGCGTAGGTTGACATATCACTCCTATAATGGGTTAAACATTTGCCACATATAATTATTATTTATATTGCACAATGCTATGGTGTAGCATTATGGAAGCTCTAAGTTATTTCTCTTTTAATTATATAGATAAATCACGTGACGTTGCAAACAAATTCTTTGAGAAATTATAAAAATGGCACATAAGATTTATGCTTATTTATGAAGTGAAGAAGTATGTCACATAGGGATAAGCTACTTTTTCTTTAATTATGTAGATAGAGTAGATGTTTCGTATTATTGAATTAGTTTATGTGGCAAGTTCATTGGGGAAGTATGACAAGTGAGAAAAAATTGAATACAAAACTAAGTAACGAATAAAGCATTTCTATTTTTATGGTCATATTTAGGTAGTTAGACAGTACATAGTTTTATACATGGCACTCTATCCGCGCATGTGAGAACTCATCATTTTCTTTGGCTCTTGTGAAGTTTCTTAGCTTAAAATATCCCAATCTTGATTAATTAATTTAGTGGGTTGTTGTCAATTATTTAAAGCACAATCTTCCAATCAAATTTCAATTAGTACTTTAATTTATAAAAACCTTGCCTTTTGGTGAGTACTTAGCAGTTCCATAGTGTTCATAATTACTCAATATAGATTTACCAACAACTTCTTCTTCTTCTTCTTCTTCTTCTTCTTCTTCTTCATCATCATCAAAAGGTTTCAACAAAATTAAATCTTTTTGAAGCTTTCATGTTGAGGTTCTCAAAGGGTAAACATGTCAACTTCTAGTGGTTTAGAAATTGGTTTAAGTTTTTTATGTGGATGTGTTCTTTTGGGTTGTGCAGCACAGGTCTATTATTTTCTATGGTGGAAGAAAAGTAACATAGATATTGAAAACCAAAAATCATCTTTTTCTTCCAATTATACCCTTACTCACCTTTCCTACATGTCATGTTGGAAAAACAATAATCCCACAAAACCCACAAAAACCCAAGAAAATAATCAAGATCCAAACATGGGTTTGGTGCAAAATCAAGTTTTTAATGATTCAGAAGAAGAAAGTTTGGATCTTGAACTGATGAGGCTGCATAATCTTCATGGCCCACCGAGATTCTTGACCACTATCAATGAAGAAACTAAAGAAGACTTGGAATCACAAAGAAGTAGAAAGTGTTCAAGAACCAGAAGTTTAAGTGATCTTGCTGCTCATTTTGATACCCCACAAGCTTCACCACCAATTAAAGGGTCACAATTATTAAATCTTGACAGTTGTCAGTTGCATCAAAATGGACTAAATTTAAATCCTTTGTTTGAGATTGATGTTAATAGAATGATATCTTCACCACCTCCCACATTTCAGTTTTTGAGAGATGCAGAAGAAAAGCTTTTGAGGAGATTAATGGAATTAGAAGGTGAAAAAAAGGAGGTGAAAAAAGATGGTTCTCATGTGAAAATGACTGCAAGTAAAAATCATGTTTCAGCTGCTAATTCAAAGGTGATTCCATTGGCTTCTTCACCAACAAACAATTAGTCAAATTGATATGAAATGAAACTGTCAACAGTTAGCAATTTAGCATGCAGTAACCATGCCAGTACCTGAAGTTGGTAAATGGTTTTTTCTTTGTTTTGTAAACTGTTGTTTTTTATTTGTTTGTCTTGGTATATATATCAATGATGTGGATGTACAATAAATAACATCAATTTTACTAGAAGTCTAGAAATAACTTATAATAACTTATACAGTAATATCTTTTAACTGTTGGGATGAATTTTACAGTTAGTTGTTAAGCAAAATACTTTAATTTAGTTAGAATGAAGCAAGGCAAAACAGAGGAAGCAGAATATATATATTTTTTGTTATGTTATAACTTTTAAAAAATAAGGGTAGATCTTTTTTCTCCCTTAAATTGTGCATTTTTTTAAATTCAAGACGATGATTTATGATTTTTTTTTTTAATTATTCACAATGCACATTGAATATTATTTATATCGTGGTTGATGATTTTGGTGTTCTTTACATCACTCTAATTAGATATAAAAAATATTTGTCCCTAAATAATTAATTAAGTTGCACAAATAGGTGTATTAAGGGATGTCTTGTTATAATTGAAAGAAGTAAATTTCCTATTTGTTCCTCCTTAATATTAATTACGTATATAATATATCACACCAGACATTACAATCTTAGTTTTTGGAGTATTATATAATTACAAAAAATGTTTGTATATATATATATATTTGTGGTTGACATGTTTGGTAATGATTTTGATAACACTTATCAGAGAAAAATGGTGATAAGCATGAAGCATGTTCTTGTGCTTACTTCAAAGGAAAACTTGTGGGGTAGTGTGTTCATTTGTTTCTCATTACTTCGCTCCCACTCCAATTTATATATTATTGCATTATAAGTTATAATAGCATTAATATATATTATTGCATTTTAATTAACAATATTTTTACTTTTCTTTATACGAACAAGGTAAGTGTGGTTTCTTTGTTTTACATTAGAGATTGTGTCTTAATAATTTTTAAAACGGGTTATTTATGTAAAAAGAAATTTTTTTAATTTTCTTTTAATAAACTTGAACTAGTTGCATTAACTCTTAGCCCATGTTTCCATTAATATAGCCCAAAATGTCGAACAAAACTATTGCCCGGAAGCCCAAAGCAATAATGTAGAATCAGCAAATTATTGACTTATTTTCTTAATGGCCCAAGCATTTTAACAAGTAGTGTTTTAGCGGGTGGTTAATACTTAATACTTAAAAGACCGGGTCCGGCTAGAGGTGCTAAAAAAAATCGGATCGGGATTCGAAATCAGTTTTCAAACCGGAAATCAGTTTGGTCAAAATCAGTTCGGTAGAAACCGGTTTGACCGGATTGGACCGGTTTGAGATCCTACAGTTTAAAACCGGTTTGAAAATCGATTTGGACCGATTTCGAACCAAAACCGATTTCAATCCGATCCGGTTTGAGTCAAAACCTGTTTTGACCGGAGTTGACTCAAACTGGTTTGGTTTAGGCCAAAACCAGTTTTGCCCAGCTCTAAGTCCGGCCACTAAAACCTGTCAGGTTTGTGTAGTTCGTATAACTATTTTTTTACTTTGGGCCTTGCAATGACAATATTGGGCTTCATTTATTCCATCTTGTCAAGCAGAATAAATTTATTATACTTTTGACACTTGTTGTAAGATATGGTCTATGACCTTTTTTGAAAAGTACAAGTATTCACCTACAAGTATTACATATTTATCAACGAATATTTATATTTGTCTTACTTGAATCCACAACTTAACAATTATTCGATTTACATCGATACCCTTAGAGTAACGGACCAATTTTAGGATGAATGGATGTAAGACCAATTTTAAGCTTATGGGCTTAAACTCACGACATATTACTATTATTAATGGGACCATTATTAATTTAGTAACTAAGATGTCTCTAGACCAAAACTCTTTGATCGATTGATCGACTAGCTTATTTTAACCGATTTATAAGCTTATAAGCAATTATTTCACATTTGTTAAACTTATTAGATCGTTAAAAGTAGAATTCATTATCTTGTGTAAAACTGGATTTATAAACTGATAAAATAACAGTCACTACAATGTGGTATTGTCGAAAGAAAGAATAACCGACCAACAGAATCTTGATGAATTGGGGAGAATGGGTAAAGGCTATCGTTACTGTCTGTCACTTTTATCTCAAAACTTTTGCATGGTCCACATTTTCAAAAATGATTCTTCACTCTCATTACATAACGCTGATTGGTTAGCCGTTGAACCATGTTGGGCACTAGGCCCCCACCAGCTAATAGCCCAATACGTTGTTAGAGTACGAGTAATTATGAATCTAAAAGTAAATTTATATTAATGTTACAATGTGACATACTGATTTTCTAAAATTTTTTATTTTTTATATACTTACTCTTCTATTCCTATAAAGCTAAACAAGTTTATAGTTAGGTCTCACTTACTTTTTACTATTAAAATAACCTTTTTTACTTATTTTTAACTTAAAAAAAAGAAAGTGGAGCTCTCAATTTTTTCTCTCCCAACTCCATAACCATAGACTTCTTTAATCTCTCCTCCATAAATTTGAAGGAATAATGCATTGTAACTACTGCTCGATCGAAATGGGTCTAATTCTGATATAGGTATTGACGCATTTGATTAAAGAATGTTCTCCGCCTTTTTCCTCTACCTACCAAGCTAGGTAATTGTCGAAATTTGCTTCACTGGAATGTAGTCAAGCGGTCCTTACTTTTGTTTATATACATTAACTCTATGTCATCATGGACTAATTTTATGGATAAGGATTACTGATGCTCTTATGCTATGTGCTTTAGACGACTTACATTACAAGAGTCGAGAGATATATTAAGATGGGTGATAATTAGTAAAATATCATTTGTTTTCATATAGAATTAATTGTATTTCATAGTATTGTATTGTATAATATTATGAAGTATAGTTAAGTACGAGAGAAAAACCAATAAGGTACAAACACACCTTTATTAAAATGATCACTGTTAAGCCAAATGGAGTAATCATTTTATAATCACTCAAAAATGTTGTCACCTCAGCGTCACATCATTTTCACACTAAAATCACACCAACACTCATTTTTATATGTATTCATCACATTATTGTCACATTAAAATTGGACCCACATTTAAACACTTTTTAGTTTTATAAATAAAGTATACACACACAATATAAATAAAATAATAATAAAAGTGACTATCACTTAAAGTGATTGTCACCCTTTTGAAAGCCACCAAGTTTTAACCAAGTTGAAGGGGGAGTGATCACATCAAAGTAGTTTTTGATTACTTTGTGCTACCTCCTCCCACTCCTTTTGCTTTTAGTCAATAAAATTTTTATATCCAACAAAAACTATTAGAATGATTCACACATTGATTGAGTCTTGTACACCAACTACTAAATTTGGATATATATCAATGTTTAAAAACTAAACTTTAATAAGTTCTTAAAATTTGCAAATTTAATCATTTCATAAACTTTGTTTTGAAGAAACAGATCGGCCAATATGGCCTTTTTAAGGATTAATAACTATCACCAAAAAGACTATTTTTGTTATTTACGTTATAGCATTAATATACAACAAACTTAAACAACATGATAAATATGCCCATCTCAATCATATATATCACACTATTTATAAAAACAATTATCATATATTACATTAAATCGATTATGCATGTTAGTGTAAAATTGATGAACGATTATTCAAATTAGAAAATAACTAATGATTATTATGGTTGTATTATTGATAGACAACCCTTACATTTCATGTAACTATAAAAATGGAATAAAACAAATAATATATTAAAATTTACACATTTTATTATCGTGTGTATCAAAGTTTTTGAACCTCTATTGTATATATATGAAACTCTTCTACTTACGTCTATTCGGTTTGTCCTTGTCACATTTCCGATCTACATATTGCATGATCAAACTTGATAACCAAAAACTTGATAATTAGTGCATATGTCGGATACGTTTCAACGTAAATTTGATGATAAAAACTTAACGAAAATTTAAGTGTTTCAAGGTAGACTATAAAGTTAAATGTTTTTTAATTGAAAAAATGATATTTATCTAAATAAATAATAATTTATACAGAAAAAGCAATGTTACCAATATATATGCCACATTGCCACTACCTCAATTGGACGTAGTCTATTCATGTATAATCAATCAATATATAATAAACAACATGCATGCACGATTGAACAATCTTTTTGTAATTTAAAATAAAAAATTTCATAGTATTTCATTTAATTTGTCTTCTTCCAAAAATACAATAAATCTCATGCACTAAGGTAGAGAGATGAAAAAGAAATATGATACTTAATGGAAGGTTACGTGAGTGAAGATTTAGAAAGGTGTCTACCCTATTTTGTGGTTGTAGCTTTCTTTGGACCATACCCTTTAATTAATCTGCCTAAAAGAATCCATACTTTATAATCCTCTAAATTATAACCCTTTGATTGAGATTTGAAGTCCTTTTAGATATTGGCCAAGTTCATCTTGAACTCAAATGGGTTCTAATAATTTCTTCAATCTTGGGTGCTTTATGCATTTGATCAGAAGATAAAGAGAAGACAATTGTGACAAATGGAGCATGTAGACATGGTGCACCACTTGATATGGAACGTGTTTGAAGTTACTTATTTAAAAAGGTGATATCATTTGTGATGTTAACCGTACAAAATCAGGTTCAACGTACACTAAATTTGTTTTTATTGATTTATATTCTAATTTTCAACTTTATTTTATGTATAAAATATCGATTTCTCTTTAATTTTTTAATCTAATAACACATTAAATCTAATAACACATATATTGTGTGTTTTAGTTTTACCATATATTTTTTTCACTTAAAATAATGGGGTATTCATTATGTGTAACGATTTATTCTCCCGTCATGTGAATATATAATTATAGAAATGAAGAACATAATTAATTAACATCAAAAGTTTAAGAAAAAACTCGAAAATTCTTTTAGAAACGCAATTACCCCGAGACCACTTAGAGTGCAACAATGTTTGTCTCTATGGTGGCATGATGATAACAGAGCGGACGGAGTGCATTCGTTCTCGACACTTTATCGTAGTGAAATTAATGAATAAGAACGACAAAAAAGTGAGTTATGATGTATTTTTCTTTTCTTTCTCCCTTTCTATTCTGTATAAAACAAAAAGGTTTTTATTTTATTAAAACAATAATATGAAATATTATTAAAATTAAATGTACTCTTTTAGAAGTTTTAGGATTGTTTTTACTTTTTATTATTGTTTATTGTATTTTTAGGAATATTTTTATTTTTAATTATTGTAATTTTTTTTTTAGTATTGTAACGTTTTATTTTCAATTAATAAAATTTTATTTAAATTAAATGTAGTGTTTTATTAAGTAAAAGTAATAGTCTTTCAAGAAATATGAAAATTAAATAAAATAGTGAGGCTCATATTAAATCATGAGTAGTGGTGACAATTAGCACTACGAGTAGTTGTGCGACGATATACAGTTGTAGCTCGTAGTCCTGGAACGATAGGTTGTCACGATTGCAAGTGGTCTAACAACACCACTACAAGAATATATATATATATATATGTATATAAATATATTACTCACAAATATGTACATTTTGTCTTATCTTTAGAACTTGAACGTCAAACTTTAAAATTGAAATATTACTTTAATACTGTTGAGTCAATGATCATTTGATATTTATTTTTTTCTATTTGATTATTTAAAGATGGTTGAGTAGTCTAATACTTGAATCACAAAACATTTTATTTATTGGAGTTATTCTAGCTAGATTCGATTCGTACCAACTTTAATTCTTAATAGCTTAATTATGCTCAACAAATAAAAAGTACAAATAGAATCTCTTGGGAGTCGGGAGATTGGAGAGGCTAGCTAATAACGTACAAGTGGATGAATTTGATGTTATTATCTTTGTGATCATATGAGATTTATCGTTAATTTCATAGTTTAGTGTTAGATCTTTTTATTGCCATTTTAAGAAGGAAGAATGAGATGAAAGCTTTATGAGATACTACATTTAAATTTTTAATTAAAAATATATTAATCATACACGTATTCATTCATTTCATACAATTATGAAAAGATAGGCTGTTGAGTACCTGTATGAGTTTCATTGTTAAATTTCAAAGAGACCATGAAAGTAAAAAGTAAAAAGGAAAAAAGTCAAAAATTAAAGACCCCTTTGAACACGGTTTCAATGATGATTGCTAATGGTCTTGTTATCGTCTTAATCTGTAAGGAAAGTTTTTCAAGCTTATTCCATGTTTCTCCGAAAAATATATATAATTCTTTCCCGAACATTTAAATCTATTTTTTCTTTTTCAAAATCATTGTCATGCACATGCATATACAGCGCGCAACAGCTTTGAACAAAGGATCACGCGAAACAAGTTGACGACCAACGAATCGATCTCTAGGTGTAGAAACTGCAAGAAGTTATGTAATTTTTTTTAATAAATGTTTTTGCATACAATAACGACAAACAGATGTATATATGATGGCCATTGGCCAATATATAGGTGTAGAAACTGCAAGAAGTTAATGAAAATTAAACGTTTGATTATTCGCACCTAATTAAATTAACTATATATGCATCTTAATTTATTTGTTTAAGTGAAACAATTTAAGCTAGTAGATAAAAATACAAGAAGCTTTATTTTTATTTTTTATTTTTTAATGTGGCTACACATTTGGTTCTATATTGTCATAAGGGTTGCTTGAATCTCACAGTGCACTTATTCAGTTAATACCTTACTTTCCATGCTTTTTAAAGTTTATAAGATGAATCGAACAATCATATATTTGTGTTTAAACCAATAACAACATAAGTCCTTAGCCACCAAGGAACTAACTATATGGCTAAATTTGGGTATAACTAAATTAACAAAAGATGGATAAGATATTTACGCTAAAAGTCCCCCGTCTGCAGGCCAGCTAAACTTTACTTCTACCCCCTATGTAACATCAATTACGTCTTGAATTATGATGCATGCCATAATATAATCTTTATAAAAGTCTTAAATTATTTTTGCATCACCTAAAGATTATTCCATAACCTTCACGAAACAGGCCATATATAACTTTGGTAAAGCAGAATTACTTTCTATTGAATTGAATCTTCAACAATGACCTTTTATATGTGACATGACAAAATATATATTACTTCAGGTGAACGTAGCATGCCAAACTTGGTGTCTAGAAAGGATCTCGTTAAATAATATTTAGCACATATTCGTCGGATTCGAGATTTCTGTTGTACAAATAAAGTTTGACCTTGCGAATTTTCGAGAAAGAAAATATATCTATGACGATAAACGAATAAACGTATGGCTTTTTGATATATATGCTTGTAGTTGAATTCATAGCTAGCGAACATTATAGGACTTTTAAGACACCAACGCCGTCTCCTCCATCTTCACAAAGTTGTTATTCCAAGGAATCGGAAATATGGACCGGTTCTTCTACTAATAAAGTTAATGATTCGTATATACACCGATATTGAAATGTGACATTTGCTAGACTAGGAGTTTTTGATCCACCTCTTTGATAAAAATCGTTCGAAAAGTAAGGTTTCGAGTCAACCTCATTCGTTTCTTTAGTACGATGTTTATTACTTTTTTGGTGATAAATTTACTTAAAGATCATGGTCTTTTTCTAGCTTCATTCATCTGCAAATAATAATGAGATTTAATTAATCTAGTTTCAGAATTCGATTTGAGCTCAGCTCAAGTGGCGTTGTACCTATTGACCTAAATTTAAAAATCGAACTAATTAGGTCTAGCTACTAATGCAGATTATAACTCCATGTTTTATTATTGGGGATAGAAACAAAAGATTGGTATCACTAATTAATTACTTGTATGTTTGTCTTTGACCCTGCAATCAATGAGAGAAAAAGGGGGTTGTGTTGTAATCAAGAAAAGAAAGGAAAAGGAAAAAGTAAAAGAAAGAATGTTTTGCTGAAAATTGTGGAAGTTTGTTTGAGGGTAGAAATTAAAGGGTTCAGTTAAAGGGTTCTTCCCCTAATTATATATTCATATGCTACAAATATACCCCCTTTATAACTATAAAGATTTACCTTTAGAATTTGTTGTATTGTTATTCATAGTTCATATGTAAAGTAATCATTTTTTTTACTATACAATTTATTAATAGAGTTCTAAAGTTATTCATTTGAAGTGTTCAGTTATAAACTTATTTTCACTGTAAGATAGAGTTATGTCTATTATTTCGCACTTTTTAAAATGAATCTGATAATCCTAGATTATGCATCTTCAATAAAGACATGTAAATATTTACTTTGTAGATGTTTATTCATATGGTTTGATGATCTTAAAAATCTCCGAGATTCTCTTGTAAAACGTTGATAAACTGCAATGTTGATCGGCTCACATGCTTCATGTTGATCGGCTCACATGCTTCACGTCGAGTACGATATGTGAAATGATGTTGAGCATACATATGCTTCAGATTGACCCAGTTATCCGTCAAGGAGAGTCTTCGACACCCATATTGAGTCCATAATCAACTGAGCTACAAGCTACATGTGTGAGGGCTGGTCCCAAATCAGTTGCTAAATCTCCTAGATTCTAAAGCAGATTTTCTATGAGATTATTTACTTAACGTTGAGGGTAATGTGCAGTAACTTAACTTAGCCGTTTATATATATTTTTTTCATGCATGCACAATTGCACATATAGATACTATACACCTCATGTGTGTGTATATCAATGGAGTGGTCAGTGTTCTCTTTTTTACCTAAGCACTAATAATGAAGTACTGTGTCACAGGGTCACTATAAGAAAGCTTAAAGGCTAAGAAACTTCATCCACTCACTTGAAGAACCCTAATTATTATAATGAATACAAAAAGAGAAATGCAAATTACAAATTACAAAATGGAAATATAACAATAGAAATAAGCAAAACAAAAGCCTCCTCTCCCTTATCTTTGCCTTCCCATCATCATCTTCTTTTTCTTTTTATCCTCCTCTCACTGCTCTCTCTTTTCTGTAGTTATTCTCTTGTTTTTGATTCCCCAAACTCATATATTATCAAAATTAAAACCCTTTCAATACTTTCTAAAAGAGATAAAGAGAGAACAAATTAATAATTAAAACATGGTTTTCTCATCAGTTCCACCCTATCTTGATCACCACAATTGGCATCTCCAGGTATGATCTTTAACCAATTCTTCCTTTGATGCATGATCCTTTTTCCGATATTTCGTATTAATTCTTCATCCGCATAAAAAAGGAAAAGCATATATCTTTCTATAAGATGATATATACTCATTCATAAATACATATTCTCTTTTAGTAAATCTTTTCTTGAATATACCATGTACATGTACTACATAGTATTATGAGCTTATCTCTTATTTTTCTTTCTTCTTTTGTTTACTTGTGTTTTCATGTTAGTTGCAACAATCAAACCATCAACAAGCACACGTTGGAGGTATCGAAAACCCTAACCTCCCACCACCACCTCAACCACAACCTGGTGGCGGAGGTGGTGGTGGAAGTGGAGAAGGTTCTATTAGACCAGGATCTATGGTAGATCGAGCACGTATGGCCAAGCTACCTATGCCGGAACCAGGATTAAACTGTCCACGTTGTGATTCAACCAACACCAAGTTTTGCTACTTCAACAACTATAGCCTCACACAACCTCGACACTTTTGCAAGACGTGTAGACGTTATTGGACTCGTGGTGGTGCTCTAAGAAACGTTCCGGTTGGGGGAGGTTGTAGGAGGAACAAAAGGAGTAGCAAGAATAGAAGCTCGAAATCACCAAGCCAAAACGGGCCTAAATCTGTAAGCGAAAGTCCATCAAGGGGTAGCACAGAGACTATGCCAAGTGCTCAACTTTCTCATCCTCCATCTCTTCAATTACCATTCATGAACTCTCTTGCTCAATATGGAGGTGTTGGTGGCAATATTACCTCAAATCTTGGTGGATTTCAACCTCAAAATGAAATGGGTAATTTTCAATTAGGAAGTGGGAGCTCAAATGGGAATAATTTCAACAATATGTTATCAATTGGAGGGGTTGAAAATTGGAGATTGCCTTTCTTGGCTGGATTCGAGGTACCCAATAACACTAATCTATTTCACTATCAAAGTGAAAGTGTAGCTGAAGCACCACCATCATCGATCGTAGGAGGTGATCATACGCGAATTTCAAACTCTGGAATTGACAATAGTACTCAGGTAGATCCTCCAGTGAAGATGGAAGACAACCGAAGCTTGAATTTATCAACACGACAGTTTCATGGTGTTCCAGAAACTACTGTTAATCAACAATCATGGCGTGGAAATGCATGGAGTGAATTTTCTAGTGTGACCAGTACTTCTTCTACTACTCCTACTACACATTTCATATGATTTGGCTATTTCTTCTTTGATATCGAATTATGCATTTCAAGTACAATTCAGCTCAAAGTTGCATGTAGCAGTCTAATTATAATGGAAGTACTGAACTGAAATTTGGATCATTCAAGCCCTAGGTAGCTAGAAAGAATGTGATATCGTCTGAAGATCAACTAAATTAGGGTTCCACATCAACGTTTGATTGTGTGCTGAAGGAGGACTAATGGTAGGTTTACTTTCTATGTCAAGTTGAATTTGAAAGTAGTATCTTGTGTTTGTTGATTCTATTAAATGTGTGTAAGTTTACTTGTACTTCTATGTGGAATGTTCCAATAACTTCTATGTAAGTGTGTGCTACTTTGCTAATTAATCATGTATTATTTGCTATTGATATATAGTCCTTAATTATTTGGCTTGAACTTCATGAATTTATTAAATTTAGTTGCAGTGGTTATATAACTTATTGTAGCATATTGTACTAGTACATGATCGATCAATTCAAAAATGGTTGAAAATAATTAATGAATCTTTACCTTTGCAAAAAAAATTGATGGAATTTCCAGTCATTTACAAGCTTCAAACATGAAAACTAATCACATTCATGCATTCGATTGAAGCTAGCTTGTAGTAAGTTTCTGAAGCAATTACTTATAAACTGAAACATGTGATTTGCCTAATTGTGCATGTTTATGGAAGAATTTTTTAGACAATATATCCTTTATAGCTAGTAGTTCTTGTTCTCGATCGGTTCTCAAGTTCTCTCCATGATGAACTAACTCCACAATGATATGCAATTACACAAAGAGTGCAAGAGGGTTTTGCCTTATTAATTTAAAGAGAATTGAGAGCACAATCCATATTCAACCTAGCTTTAAGTCATCCATTAAATAATTTTGTTGATCTAATTTATAAACTGGCCTTCATGGTCAAAAGATCTCACTAATGATGAATGAATTAAAGTAGACTTGTTTTTAGGTCTATATTATTAGATTCATTTAGCAATACTCTTCGCAAGTTGTTAGGATACTTGACACTTACTTTAGATAGCAAAGACACTTATGTCTGATTAATTTCCTCATGAAGCATTTGTGGTCTTGCAGTTACTATTGTAAATTTGTTTTGGAAAGAGAAGAGATATAGGAACCATCTTATCCATAATTATATATACCCTAGCTCATTTTCCAATGCTACAACAAATTATAATATGATAAAATTAAGGACAACAAGAAACTTGCAGTGGAACACTGGTGAATTGTTCATGTCATGCAAATAGTTATAGTAATGATAATGCAATAATAAGAAAGAGAGTAAAGTGTAAATCTTTAGATAAAACGTTAAGAAACCACTCAATTTCATGCAACTGTTTTATTCTTGACCTCTAGCTCATAAAGAAGATATATAGATAGTGAAGAGTACTACATGTACAAGTGCATTGATAATTATGAGGTCAAAAAGAATATATTTGGTGTCTTCATATTTGAGAAGAAAGAAAGCCATAATTCTCTCTCTTTTAATTTTTTCTCTGTGAAAAGGTAAAGGAGTACGTAGTTTGAGAGCAAATCTTGGACTGATAATTACGAGGAAATAAAATGAAGGGTGATTGCTTGAAAATAGAAGAAATAAAATGAGAATTAATTTGTAATTTAAAAAGAAAAGAAAAGAAAGGAATCCGGCAAGGATAGATATTGCTTTATTGAAAGGAACAACACCCTCCATTAAAGCTTTAGACATATTGCCCAACTCATGGAACCCTAAGCTACCTCTTTAATTCTACCCCTTAAAACATTCCTAATTAACATAAGTAAAGTAATCAAATCAAATCAAATCATCATCAAGTATATATAAAGAAGATGGTTAAGTTTCATGTCTACGTGGCTCGATCAAAACCATGGGGTTAATTATTTGGTTCCGTTGAAAATCATCATAACAAGCTTTTATAGTGTAATTCATTTTATAGTTCTAACTGTTCTCAGATTAAAAAACAAAGTTCAATCATAGTTATAATCATTATTATTTATATAATAAAAGTTGTAAAAGTTCGTCAAGTCGGCCGACTACGTAATCAATCGAGGACTTGGTGTGCGAAACACCCGAAAGTTTTTTTTCCTTTCTAATTGTGGCGCAATTTGTAGAGTTGTGGCACAACCTGAGTTTAAAAATTTCCATGAAGCTACTGCAACTGAATTCCGACGCAACTGATATTGTTGTCCCACAACTCCTTGTATATTAGTACTTACCAATTTTTATTCCAAACACCGATATTAACCAAAACTTTTACAACTTATTTTAACCACGACTTTCACATCACCATTATCAAATTGCATCATATTTTTGCTACGCAAAACATTACATTAAACCATACATTTGACTCAAAACTCAAACTAATAATTAAAGAACAACTTTGACTCCTAATTTAGCAAGTAATAGTTTGACCCAAACATCAGTTTGACACCACTTTCCTTATATAATGACTACTATATTTGCAAATTGTAAACACTTCAATGACCCAATATATAACAACAATATGCAAAACCATTTTCACATAAATATAAACTTTCTTTAAAACTTATATTAGCTCCAAAACAAAATCATTTTAAATATGCACAAACCGTCCCAAAAACTTACATTCCACATTAATCATAGTATGACCTTACAACACCACTTGACACATTCCCACAACTACAATTTAACCAAAACCATTTGACCCATATGTATACCATCAACTTTTTAATTTTAAAATCACGTAAGTACATAACACCAACACTTGTACATAACTTAATAACTTAATCTTTATGATATAAGTGACTCATTGTACATTCAAGGTGGTAATTCTAACCCCAAAGATCAAAACATCATTTTGACCAAGCTTCATAAACAACATTTGTGCAAGTTATGGTTGCACATGACAAAAGAGTATTCAATTCCATCAAAAACATAATTTAAAAAATAGACTTGTTACCGAATCGACCAACAAGTCTCACCATTAGCTTCCCATTGACTTTTTGTTCAAATCGCCCCTTAACCCACTTGTCTCATCTACTACATTTAAAAACATAACGGTAAGCAAAATAATGCACATTGAATATTCTTATATCTCGAATGTTATTACCTTATTCTATCCATCAATTACTCACCTCTTATTTGATTAGGAAAGCTATTAGTAATTTCAAGCCTTTGATCACCTACTACATAAGAATACATGCACATATATTACACACAAGGTAAAATAATCTAAACTCTAACAACTCCATCAAATTCTTTCTTTCTTTCTAATCAATAGGTTGGTGTTATTATATCTAACACCACAATTCTTTATTCATAACATTCATGTTATAATTCCTAACGCCAACAAATCTCTATCGATTTATTCAATCTTTTCTTTCAAAATATATATCCTATTAAAATATTTGATTATCTCCATAATGAACATCATATATTACACCGTCTCATCAAAATCTCTACCTACACCAAATCACTAAACAACCCTAACACACACAGACTCATATATATATATATATATATATATTTTATTCATGACTTTTATCAAAATAAATTTACTCTTGTTTCCAATAACATACACATATCATTCTTATATCAATTAGACTCTTTTTATCCAATCTCTACCATTTTGAGTTTAAATCAACATAACTCTAAACGTCAAATTGATAAACTAGAAAAATAGACTACACCTTAAAGTTAACCTCAATTTGATACTTGTGTTCTTCCTGCTCCTTGTCTCCACAAAACCGACTTCAGCACTCCCTTTCTATTTCCTTTTTGATTTTTGGGTGTAATGAGAAAGAAAATGAGTGTGCAGAATTTTAATTAAACATATTACTTTCTTTACTCCTAAGTAACTTCATTCGGCAATTTTATTCCGTCACCTATACACTTTCACGTCTTACCCATCTCTACTAATATTTCACATTTCATTTCTTTACTACCACTTTTAGTGGAATATAAGTATTCACGTATTGTCAGTTAATCACATATTTAATTTAAAATATTACTTCATAATTTTTGGGGCGTTACAGGGTGTAATCGGGAATCTGGGTTGTCCCGTGGCCACTCGGGCTGAGTCAGCTTAAAAAAGGTCAAACTTGATTAACGGAAAAAATTGGTTAAACTAGGCAAAATTGGTAAACGTTCTGATATAATTCAGGGTTTTGACTTTTGAATTTATTAATAATTAAACGATTATGTTTATATTTTAGATAATTATATTTATGTTTATTTCTATATCTTATATTTATATATATATGAAATTTATTACTTAAATGAATAAAAGTCTAACCCGAGTACTCGGGCTTCGGCTGAAAATACGTTCAAGGTTCCACTCGAGTACGCCTTAGGAATTTGTCAACCTTCTATACTGTTAACCATGCATATAACATATCGTAGTCTATTTATGGAAGGTATAAACTATAATTTAAGCAATTAACATAAAATATGTATAAGCTAGATCCATAGTTTGAGGCTTTTTGAGCATATATTTGATGATCAAAATGCATTATTATATATCTGTTCAAAAGAAGATTTGAAAAAAAGCATAATCAAATAGGCAGGCAGTTTAGCATGAAACTTTGAGAAAAAGGCTAATTATTATTATTATTATTATTATTATTATTATTATTATTATTATTATTATTATTATTATTATTATTATTATTATTATTATTATTAATGTAGATATGATCACATGATGTGCATTCATAAAACAACGACATTTTCATCAAGGCAATTCTCTAAAAAATTTAAGCATATGGATGTTAAATTGGAGATGGTTCTAAGTATAAATGTTTATTATGATTAACAATAGTAATACATATTTTTATTTTTAATTCTAATATTAATTAAACTTTTTATAAAAAAATTATAATTAAATATGAGATAATATTAAAAAATATATATAATAGACAATCAATTTTTATAATATACACTATTAAACTTTTAGTATGTATCACACATAAAAGATGTATATTATATATTTAAAAGAAAACAATTTCATGTTAAATAAAATATAATTATAATAATGTTGATATTATTTTTTTATAAAAAGAATATACACGTATTAAAATTAAATATCAAATATCTATTTTCACTGTTACTATTATAAAAAGATAATAATTCTATAATAACTCTTTCCATTTTATATAACTAAAACTAAACTTGCTTTTTATGTACCGTTAAGTTGTAGCGAAACCAGGTTCGTGCAATAAATTCTTGATGCACGTTATGCTCTATTTCCATATATGCACATGCATTTGGATCATGTAAGAATTTATCGAAATTGTGAAAAGAGAGAACAGAAAAGATCCTCGCTCTGTTGTATCTTGTTTTCCGTGTAGTGATTCAAATAGTACTATGAAACTACATAGACTGCTTTTGTTTATTAGGGACATAGATTCGAATCAGCTTTACACTTTTTCTTTCTTTTTCACCTACATTTATTCTACTTAAAACGTACACTAATTTTTTGAGCTATATACATAGCCGATGACAAAACCGGACAATGTACTCGGTCATTTCTATTAGATGATGGTAAATAATTCTTTTTAAAGAACTATTAAACGTATTGGATTAATAAAATTATATTACATTGAAATTTATAATAATGTAAGTGTAAACTAGTACGACTAGTAAAAATTACTAATACATCAAATTTAACCTTCTTTTTTAATAATAAGAGTATTTTTATAATTTACCTTTTTAATATAAAATTTAAAATATTTTCAATATTTATCCTTTCAATAAAACTACTTTTAAAATTCATTCCCCTTGAAATTTACATTCTGACTCTAACCCTAACTATATATCCACCTTATACAAATTTTCTGACTATGGATCACTACTATACGTACGTGCTGCTTTGAACTAGTAAAGCCTTTAAGTTCGGGTCTTTGTCGTAATTTAATTTAATTATTACTCCTCGTTGAGTAACTAGTAAATAGAAGGCAACAACACGCGATGCTGGCACTACGAGTATGCAACCGGCCCATCATTTACCCAATCATCTGGTTTACATTCCTTGAAATGTAAAATGTTTTCCATTTCGATCTTGGTATACATTCCTTGAAATCAAGTTATGTAATGAATATCGTACGTTAAAGAGCTTATTAATTAAAGGATCGGACCAAACAGGCGCAGGTAGCTTGACCACCTCAAGATCTCTGTTAATAACTGGCTAACTGGAATTAAAGTTTTAAAAAAGTTGGTGGGTTGTTTTAATTAACATATATGGCCCCATCTATGTTGAATTCAACCCTTTTGAATCAAGATCAACTTCGCAATATTCTAGTTTTCTGGTTCCGATAAAACATGTATGTTTTCGCGTTGTGTTTGTTTCCATAATAATAAGTTTAATGCAAAATAAAAGCCAAATAAATCTCTTAAGATTATACACCATTAGTAAAACACAAATTATATTTTTTGACCAAAGAAAAGTTGCAAACTCATAGCATATCGATCATCGTATATTTATCATAACACATATAATTTATTTAACTTCTTATTCAACATAAAGATACCATAAATGTCTTATAACTTAACATTAAGAAAATGTACTAAACATTCTTAAATTTCAACCACAAATTTCAATAGCTTTGACCTCTGGTTTCTTCACCTCTTGCTTTGGCACTATCACAGTCAATACACCATTCTCCATTGCAGCTTTCACTTCATCAACTTTAGCATTTTCCGGCAACCTAAACCTTCTCAAAAACTTCCCCGAGCTTCGCTCAACACGGTGCCATTTATCGTTCTTATCTTCATTTTCTCGGCTTCTCTCCCCACTGATTTGTAAAACCCTACCCTCTTCCATTTCCACCTTCACATCCTCCTTCTTTAATCCCGGAAGATCCGCCTTTAAAACATGAGCTTCTGGTGTTTCCTTCCAGTCAACCTGGGTCAAGAAACCGTCCAGTGGGTCCCATACGTCTAGAGAGAAAGGATCAAAGATATTGGATTGCCTAAAGAAGCTTGGAATGATCGACATTAATTAATTTTTACAAAAAAAGAAAAGAATACTTGATAATATGTTACACGTACCTTGGAATTTTGTTGCAATTAAGAAATTGCTGAGATGATGGATATTTATAGGTAATGAAAGAAGGTTGACCTTCAACAGTTCAAGAAGCCATCTAGCAGTGTCTCCATTTTTCCTTCACTAGAATTAAATCTAGAACCCTCGTGCTAATATTTTTTAATAGATTAATCATGAATAAAAAGTTGGGTTATTCTAGTGTCATCCAGGACAAATGTGTACATAAAAAATGATTGTAATGGTTGTAATAAATAAGATTTTTTGACCAAATATGTGGTGATATATACAACCAAACTTATTTCCACATATCTATTAACTGGACGATTTTAAGAACATTACATGTGTAATGTTGACTTTTTTAAAAGTATAGATTGTTGCCAAATATCAAGTAGAGAAATTAGAAGGAAAAATTGATATCAGATTATTATTTTGGACCTATCCAAATTGTTGTTGAGTTTGGGTGGGTTGGAGATAGGACCAATGCAGTTGGCCCAACTAGCCGACTAGTACTCAATGACTCAAATGTATAACAATTTTAAATATTTGTTCTAGCCCAAATGTTATTAGGCCCCAAGCCCCCAAGTAAAGCTCTAAAGAAAAGTTTCCCAAGCCCAACTAAAACTTCAAGTGAAAATATGTCAATCAAAACTAAAACTCTAACTCATGATACTTTTTCTTTTAACTGTTTAGTTAGTGTCTTTTTATTATTAGGACTACGGACTACCTATAAGCGTTTTTGGATGTTTAGGTTGTCTTCAGACCCAATGTGTTGCTTGGCCTGTACTTCAGGTGACTTAGTCATGCATGCGTGTAGAAAACAAGTCAATTTCAAATAGTTATGTTTCGTCATTATGGAAGTTACAAGTTAGGAGGCTTTCAAACAGTTCGCAATATAGATCATCTTCATCTTCAACTTAAAGTGTACAAATGGTTTCATTTTATCGTAATCTTAATAACTGATGTAAACATCTTCATCTTTGTCTTAAAATTAATTCAATAGTATCTAATTAAACCTAAGCCATTTTGAATATCGGACCACATCCAAACCGAGATTGCCATCCTTGTGAGAGAGGGCCACGACCGTTCATGCTTATTTGAATTTGAAAAGGTCAATATCATTGTAAGAGATCAACCCATGCATAAGTTAATGGCTACTTCCCGTTAAACAACTCAATTTCAAATAGTTATATCTTTCAGCATGGTTGAAATTATAGGTCGGAGGCTTTCAAACGTTCAAACATAGATTCTCACACATAAATTTTAACATGTCGGACATCAAGACAAACACGTATATATGGTGGTTTGGCCCATCCGTTGGGCCCAAATTGCTTTGAGGTTGATCACTTTATTTACTTGCAAATTTTGTGTTTTAATGTTTCAAATGTATTAAAAAGCAATACAACATTAATCGAGAAACGAAATTGTAAGATCAATATGATAGCATGATACAACCAAATCTTAATTTACTTCCGTTCTTTTTAAGTAGATACTTCCGTTTCATAATAATAAAACTAAAAAAACAAAGTATAAAACATCCAAGTCCAACAACTATACTGTCATATATTATTTCATAGAGTTACTGAAATATGCTACAAAGTAATTTACCTTTTATTTTAGGTATATTTTGGTATTTTTGACCCTGGTAAATAACATGCTTTAGACTACAAAGTAATGCTTAAGACAATTTTAAGCTTGCGAGTTAAAGTCCTGAGATTAGACTATTGTTAATATTCGTAAAAAATGATATATATATATATATAATCGATGTGTACGAGTATTTACCTTTGTAAAAAGAAAAAGAGATTATATATTTGGAGGTCACTCAAATATATAATTTTATTTTTGTAAGTCACCCATATTTGAAAATGATTTTGTAAGCCACCCAAACATATCATTTTGCTTTTGTAGGCCACCCATATTTGAAAACGATTTTGTAGGCCACCCAAATTTGTATATTGTTTCATGATTACCAAATTCGACTAAAATCTCATCGGGAAAGTGTAAAAAGGACACAAATACCCGTGTATTTGAATAAAACTAAAATAATATAAATAATGTTAATTAACAAATATAGGGGTATTTGTGTCCTTTCACAATTTTTTTGATGAGTTTTTAGTTGAATTTGGTATACATGAAACAATATACAAATTTGAGTGTCCTACAAAATCGTTTTCAAATATGGGTGGCCTACAAAATCATTTTCAAATATGAGTGACCTACAAAAATAAAATAATATATTTGAGTGGCCTTCAAATATATAATCTCAAAGAAAAATAAATAAATAAATAAATGAAATGCTTTAATTCTCAAAATAGAAATAAAGATTAATTAATTATATTCCAAATGAAACGCGATGTCTCTCCGCGTTTCTCTTACACGAACACTTGACTCTTTCTCCCACTCTACCATATCAAACTAATCACAAACACAAAAATTTCATTTTTTTCTCATTTAAAAAATAGCGATTTCGAATCGTTCAATCGTTTCATTCGATCAAAACGATGGGTAAAGGAGGAGTATTAAGCGAAGGCATGTTAAAAAACATCATCCTCTCATACACCTATGTCGCGATATGGATATTTCTAAGCTTCTCCGTGATCGTGTACAACAAATATATCCTAGATCGAAAAATGTACAATTGGCCTTTTCCAATTTCATTAACCATGATCCACATGGGGTTTTGTTCTTCATTAGCTTATATTCTTGTCACAATTCTACAAGTTGTTGAACCGGTTCAAATGACTAGAGAAGTGTATCTTAAATCCGTTGTTCCAATTGGTTTACTTTACTCGATTAGTTTATGGCTTTCAAATTCTGCTTACATTTATCTATCTGTTTCGTTTATTCAAATGCTTAAAGCATTAATGCCTGTTGCGGTTTACTCTATTGGTGTTTTGTTTAAAAAAGAAAATTTTAAATCACAAACCATGAGTAATATGTTGTCTATTTCTTTTGGTGTCGCGATTGCTGCTTATGGTGAAGCGAAATTCAATGCATGGGGTATTACGTTACAATTAGGTGCAGTTGTTTTTGAGGCGACACGTTTGGTTTTGATTCAAATTTTGTTGACATCAAAAGGGATTACATTTAATCCTATAACGTCGTTATACTATGTTGCTCCTTGTTGTTTGGTGTTTTTATCGGTGCCTTGGATGGTTGTTGAGCTTCCAGTTTTAAGAGAGACGTCTAGTTTTCAATTCGATTATGTGGTTTTTGGGACTAATTCATTTTGTGCGTTTGCTTTGAATCTTGCGGTGTTTTTGCTTGTTGGAAAGACGTCCGCTTTGACTATGAATGTTGCGGGTGTGGTTAAAGATTGGTTGTTGATTGCATTTTCATGGTCAGTAATTAAGGACATTGTGACACCAATTAATTTGTTTGGTTACGGGATTGCATTTTTAGGTGTTGTGTATTATAATCATGCGAAGTTGCAAGCACTTAAGGCTAAAGAAGCCGAAAAGAAGCCGATTGATGAAGTTGGGAAGCTTTTGGAGGAAAGTAAAGGAGAAGATGGATTA
The DNA here is from genome assembly GCA_963921325.1 of Logfia minima. NCBI lineage: Eukaryota > Viridiplantae > Streptophyta > Magnoliopsida > Asterales > Asteraceae > Logfia > Logfia minima. Next base: position 14,311,065 of record OY992776.1, on the reverse strand, counting down.
AGGAAGATTGAATCTAGTGCTTAGATTTGATGCAATGTTTTTTTTTTTTTTTTTTTTTTAGGTTTTGATTTCTTTTGTCAATTTGTTTCGAGGTTTTGAATTGTTTGATCGTTACACGAGTTTATAATGTTTCTTTCATGGGCTATAATTTGAGTGATATCGAGTTGAGTTATCGAGTCTTATAAAAGTATAAACCAAATATATAGTTGTGGGTTTGAGAGTTGTTTTTGTTTCATTTGATGTTCTTACTTAAGATCTATTTATCATGCCATGAATTTTGTTACATTTTGCCCTTTCCTTTTTATTTTTGCAAAGTTACTGAGCGATTTGTTGGTGCTTAATTTTCTTGTTACTATCATAGTGTTTTGATCAAAGACCAAATAGTGAATGGCCAAATAGTACTTTAATCTAAAAGGTAAAAATCTACGTGTAACTACAAATGTCAAGTCTTGGCATTCATGAAATTTTATAAAAACGGATAAAATCACTTTATGACGTAAATTATATATCTAACCAAATTGCTAGAAGACATTATACTACATAATAAGAAACTTTAACAAACTATAGTTTGTTTTAGTTAACTACAAACATACAAAACTAGAAATGTTAACAAGCAATCGAACCATTGGAACCATAGGAAAGCCAAAAATAAACAAGTAATTAACAAAAACCAAGAATTTGTCAAAAGCAACAAAAAAGTAAACAGTTTTTTATACACTTCTTTTGTTACCTAAGTGAAACAAAAATTCGAGCTTTTACACAAACTTCTTAAAGAGGGAGAGCGACGGAACACCTTCAAAGAAAACGTCGAGACACTATTAGTTTGGACACGATTAGTCGTTTGTGAACAAATAATCAGTCGATTAACCGCAGTCTATCTTTAAGCAATGATATCAACAATTAGTTAGCTAGTATATGTCTTTGATATTTTTCTATCAATTTGCACGTCAATTACATGGTGGGTAAGGTGTCAATATTTGTGAAAATGAGGTTGATTTATTCATATTGGTCCAATGATCCAAAATATAAAATATAAAATTCAAATATTTAAATAAATAATTTAGAATAGTTGAATATTATGAATTAATGTTTCTTTGCTTATTTAAGATGGTATACTAAGCAATTATGCATAATTAGATGGATAAATATCTATTCCCCATTTATTAAGCCGATAAGCAATTGTAATCGAACACCCCTTACACAATTTGTTTGATATGTTATGGTTTCGATCGGATTGCTTGATTCTTGTATAATTTATGAGTTTGTAACTATGCTAAGGTGACAAAAAAACATTAATTTTTTAGTACGAGTTTTTTTTTAAATATGCAACTTGCAAGCAAACGTAAGACAAGTTAATTGGTGTGATCAATATTCTCTTAAAGGACCAATTAAGTGGTTCGATCTCCAACTGGTATTATAGAACTAAATATATTTGGAGGCCAACCGTTAACGATTACTACATCAAATAGTAATTTTAAATGACATGTCAATTTACACCCTATTGAACAACATGAATGTTTTAATATACAGTCCCATATGTGACATGTTCTTATAATAATAGCAAATTACTTACGAGTATTGCGACAGTGACAATTAATTTTGATATTTTCATTCCGTACGATAATACATTTGTTAAATTACATGTCACCATATTGATATATGTAATATAAGTTGTAGTATGAATTTTATAATTATCATGTATAAAAATAACTAAATGTTTTATAAAATAATTAAAAAATTTCTTATTATTTAAAATCAACTCAAAAAAGAAATTATAAATTTTAAGATATATTTATATATAATTAGAGATAAATATTTAATATTAGAATAAAAAATCTGCCTATTTAAAGTAATTTTATTTATGTGTATAATATGAGTAGATTAATAATTTTAATTATTTTTTAAGATCCAATACTCAACATATAGAGATGCTTTATAAACAGTATTAGATAAGAAGAGTACATGACAAAATGATCATGTGTTATATCATTTTTTTCAATTCATGTTCATCAGTTAATAAAAAAATTTATATGTTTAGTCCTTAAATTGGATGTTTCATTACATTTTAAGTCACTTATAGACATGAAATGATTAAACTACCCTTAAATTTAGATAAAAGGAAAACTAACACATTAAGAGTATTTTAATCATATCATTACTAACAAGGGACTGACAATATAACGAAACATAATGTTTAAGGATTGAATATGTCAAAAACATGATTAATGGATAAAACTTGAAAACCATAATATAACACAAGGATCACTTTTGTAATTTACTCTAATAACGAACACTCGTACAAGTGGTGCTGCTAGACTTTGTAATTTAGGTTGAGGCTTTATTAATTAGTCAACTGGAAATTATTTAAGATCGGAGTCTGGAATTGATTATGTAAAAAAGAAGAAGAAGAAAAGAAGATGTGCCAATCGATTCAATCGATTTATGTAAGAAATGTAAATGTGTGAATAAGAATGACTTTGGTGTTTCTACAATGATTTGGCCGTTTGTTTCTTGTACGTATTCTTAATATTAATTATGTGCAAACAATAATACATTAATACTTTAAAAGCATGTGTGTTGTCTGTTTTGGTTTGTTTACATTTTGTTAGATATTACATGTCGATAATTTGCATTAAAATTAAAATATGTACCAACCGCAAGTTGGGTCATGAGGTTCTTATTTTAACAAATATACGAGTGGCTTTAATATTTCCAACACTTCTCTAGATAGCAGAGACAAATTATATCTTTTTACTTTATAATATGATGAAAAATAAAAATTATGTTATTACACAATCCACTTACCTAACGTGACAATAACACCGTCAAGATTTAATGATCCAATTGAACAAAAGTACGTATTATTTTATATGGTGGTTTCTCTACTTCTTCAGTATCATGAATATATTTAAAAAGGTTATTTATATTAGAGTGACATAGGAAATATCATTAATATGGCTTAGCGGTAAGGTTGTTTAATGTTCTCACAAGAGATTTTGTGGTTGAGCTTCACCGACCGCACATTTTAGAAGTGGTCAAGAAAATGGTTAAACAAAATCTCACTATAATATCTTAATTAGAGGGTGTACATCTGAATCAAAGACTTATACTTCCAGAATAACTTGAATAGGCCAGGAAAACGTCACTCGCTAACTGTCTATATTAGAGTGACATAAAAATTAATGCTAATTAATGTTGCAACTTGCAGGTGAACGATAGACATATTGGTTCCATCTTCAACTTGTAGTATAAAATAAAGGTGTTGACCTCAAAAATTGAAGTCCACGTTACCACGTACTCATATATGGCTGATAACTACGTTAACAAGTAATTTAATGAGTTACGGTAGATGAACTCGACTTCAAAAACATCATTTTCTTAGTATGTACTCTCGTGTGACATACATTTCATTCACACAAAGCATCCGTGCACAAGTAAGTCGATATTCTTCCTTATACTTATACTACTATTAGTATTGGTAAGTGGTGCTAGCTTTTTTTAGTTACACTCTATTTGAGTCAATAAAGTGTACTTGAGTTGACAATGGTTTGAAGTATCTTTGTCATAAATAGTATAAAGTTACGAGTTTGAGTTTTGACACCTTTATAATTACAACTGCATAATGAATCAGATGTATTCTTATATTATAAATAGATAGTTAATTATCAACCCGTACGAATTTCCAATCATTAACCTTTTATCACAAATTACATGCTTTTTACAGCCGCCAATTTAATTGGTGTTTCACATATGGTGGAGTCGTAATATCTACACCACTTTCTTTGGTTTAGGCCTAGAAATATCATCTCTTTAGTTTTTTGTGGTCATTTCTGGTGAAGGTTTTTAGGATGTCATTTCTAGTGTTTGGTTTTCCACAAATAAACAGAATATCTTATTTTGCAAGAGCTTCATAATGCCTAAACTCTTTCACAAAAATAAAATTGTGACACCTATTTTTTCAATGTAACTACTCAAGTTAATTGTTATAGTTAGGCCTATAAGACAATAAAACTATGTATAGTAACTTGATATAGTAATTAATGTAACAAAAGTAGGATGGATGTTACAGTTTAGGTCCACCCATATAATCGGATAGTGAGGGCAATTTTATACAATCAGGACCCCTCTTTTATGTCTCCCATACCTCTTTTGATAAGAAAATAATGTCTTAAAAATTGTAATATTTACTTAAAAATTATAATTATGTGAGTGTTGACTAGTAAGATTAATATAAATGAGTAGTTTATTGAGCTTATAGTCTTATACCTTATATGATTATTGATTAAATATCAATAACATAGTACTAACAATTATTCTTTCCGTCCTAAAATTATTATACACAGATAAAAATACAAACATTTTTATGAATATATATCACATTAGTATTAATAAGATCTCATGATAATGAATATTTAAGAAAATAATTAAGGATTCAGATTAATACTATTACGAGTTGAGTCGTCTTGATGAAGAGTATGATCCTAGCTCGTTGGACATGAACTTGAGCGAAAATTACTAGTAATATGTACCTCGAAACGACATGGGTTTGAAATAATATTTGTTAATTGAGTAGCAATTGGACAACTATGACATGTAGTTTGTCACAATGTCACCCATTTAATGGACATTTTCATGTAAGTCAATAAAGTTTACACGGCAAATGGCAATATGATAATAAAAAAGTATTTACTTCTAGCTTTTCAAAGGTTGATGTAATTTATTAGGTTAGGTTGTAAGTAGTCACTTAAAAACAATAAACCAATCTCACAAAAAACAAGCTAACTTTGAAATTTAGTACAAGCATTCCAACTACAAATTATATGGTATTGAATGGCATTTTTAGAGGAACAACAACTTTCATATGAAACAATAACTTCTTTGTAACACATTAAAAAATATTGGATTGCGACTTTGAGAGAAGACTACAAAGAGGGTTATAAATTATATGATTGTGATTTTATATATAGTTGAAGTTGTGATTACTCAAATAGGAATACAATGAATTGAAGTATATTTCTTGGCAACTCTAATACACTTCTAACTTTAATTTAATTTGCATAATATTCATCCACGAGCAATAGAACGAAGCTTTACTAATGGTTTTCTCTCTACAAAAACACGTTGCTTGTACATTAAAAAGTTATAGAACTAGAATTTTGGTCGGCTTCATTTTGTATGAAATAATGTCATTGTGTTTTGAATGATTTATCTACTTCTACTAGCTTCCTAATAAGATTGTCTTTTTTGGTCCTATGTAAACTTTATGATTTGATTTTGATAGTTAAATTAGAGGTAGCGAAATGGGATGGGTCGGATCAGGTATATTTCGGATCAGGTAAGTGAGTTAAAATGAGTTTGGGTTATAATGGGTGTGACTTAATATTTAGTTTAAATTTGAATTTTTTAGGTTATTTATCTCGATTAACTCTAAAAAGAAATTAAAAATAAAATTACAAAACAATATAATTACTATATTTTAAAAATAATGAAAATTGTAAAATAATATGCAAATTTTATAAATTATTAATATTATTTATAATTACTTGCATTTGTTATTGTTTAAATATTTTATTTTTATTATTAAAATTGTATGGTAATATTGTAGTGTATGGTTCACTATTTGAAAATAATAAAATTTTAGTTTCATCTACCCATTCACTCATTGTACCCGAAGCGGAAAAGATAGATACCCAGTATAACCCATTAAAAAAAAGGAGAGTCAAGCAAATTCAATGGTCCATCAAAATATATTTTTAAAGGCTTGAACTAAATTATGAACTCTAATTAAAGTTATCAAATGACTTTATTAGTACCTAAATAAAATAAAATATTACTCTGTGTTAGGAAGATAAAACTAAAGACAAATCAAAATATCTAGACTTTTAAACTTTTCGTATTGATGATCAACAATACAATTAGTAGAGATTAGAATTTTCATCCGACTAGTAGTGACATTTATCTTAAAGGAAGTGATATTGATACCATGATTTTGATTCAAATATCAAACATTTGCACTCACACAGTACAACTTCTTAACATACAAATTTATTGTTTTAATGATAACGTAAATATCACTTTTATTAACTAAATCCATATATTCCTATACAATCATAATAAAATTTGTTTTTGTAGTAGCAAGTCATCACAAATGTGGTATAGTGAAGTTTAAATTTGATAGTTCCTCATCTTTAAGCTTTTAAACAAAAAAGCTTTTATAAAAATAAAATCATTGTTTAGAATGTGCAATTTGTAACTTTGAATAAAATGAAAATTTTAAAATCTCAAAACTAATAGATTAGCTTTTTATAAAAAACTCCAAGTCTAAAACTACAACCTACCGCTACAGTTACAACTATAACTTAGAACTATTTCATCAAAATACTTGTAATCCATGAATTATCACTTAAATTTCAACTTACAAGTTGTATTAGATTTGTTTTGTCAAACCGCATTTTAGATGCATTATTTTCAACTACTTTCTTAAACCGTGATTATCTTTCAAAAATTACATTTTTTCATTAATTAGTTGAAGGCAATGAAAACAGTCGACAACTCGACTTTATTTTATTTCTCTTGAGAATCCACAAACCTGCCCGTAAAATATCTGACTACTGCCCGGAGTCAGATTAGGTCCCTCCTTTCCCTTTCCCATCTGCCCGTCCCCACCCTCCAAGACGTGCCCGCTCCCAAGCATTGCTCTCTATCTCTGCTTAAATGTGAAACCTTTACCACATTTCTTCTTTCACCACCTCAAATCTATCACTCCGGTGGTTGTAGTGGATGTTTCCGGCGGACATCCGCCGTCCTCCGCCCTAAACAACCACACCCCAAAATATATATATTGATAAAAATGGGGCAGGGACTTAGTTGCAGAGTACAAGATGAACATGGGTTATTTACTGCAGTACAATTTGGTGATTATGAACTTGTAAAAAAACTTGTAGAAAAAGACGCATCTATTATTTTGCAAACAACTGTTTATGATCGTCATTCTGCACTTCATATAGCTGCTGCAAATGGTCAGATCCAGGTGGGTGTTTAAAAATTTCCAAGATTTCTTGAAATATTGATAAAAAATTTGGTAAAGTTTCAACCTTTATGCAAATTTGATAGGTTATCCTGAAATATTTTTGGTGGGTTTTTTTTTCTTTTTGGTTGTTAGATTCTTTCTATGCTGTTGGAAGATAGATCAGTGAATCCTGATTCGTTGAATCGTCATAAACAGGTGTGATTTTGCATAAAATGTGGTAATTTAGTGATTAATGTAAAGTTGAAAACTTTATTATTGCCCATTTAATGGTTTAACTGATTATGTTTGATTGACTTTTTGGTGTTGTTTGGTTTAGACTCCATTGATGTTAGCTGCAATGCATGGGAAAATTAGTTGTCTTGAAAAGCTTATTGAAGCTGGGGCTAATGTAATGACAAATTCTTTATTTTGTGCACATTTTCAAGATTTGTTCTTAAGTATTTTGGGTTGAAGTTGAATTGCTGATTATATTGTTTTAATTTTATAGATTTTGATGTTTGATTCATTAAATGGAAGAACTTGTTTGCACTATGCTGCTTATTATGGTCATTCTGATTGTGTTGAAACAATTCTTAATGCTGCCCGGACCTCTCATGTTGCTGCTTCTTGGTAAGTTTCTGTTAAGTTTATTAGATTCAATCAATGAAAATATACTCTTTTTTTATGAATCGAGTTTAAATGTTAATTGAATTGGGGTGTCAGGGGATTTTCAAGATTTGTGAATATTAGAGATAGTAAAGGGGCAACACCTTTACATTTAGCGGCCCGTCAAAGACGGTCACAATGTGTTCATTTGCTTCTAGATAGTGGAGCTCTTGTTTGTGCCTCGACTGGTGGCTACGGGTACGAATTTATGGCAAATATTTTTAACATATATTTGTATTATGTAGAAGTGGCTATTTGCCAATTTCCATCCATTTAATGAAAAATAGGTTGATTTGGGTGGTGATTTATCTCGAACGGGTCAAATGGGCTAAATGACTAAATATAGTTAAGAAAGAGACAGAGTTGAATGATCAAAATTCACCCAAAGTGTATCAATTATGCTTACAAATAAACTCTTAAGTTGTATACAAAAGATATTAGCTAATATTGCTACAGTATGGTTTATAATCATGTCTAACACATTAATAATTTATAAAATCTATTGTGACCCGTTCCCACCCACTAATTTTTGCCACCTCTGGTATGTTCATATATGGTTTCTATTTGTCGTCATTTACAGTTTCCCCGGTAGTACACCGCTTCATTTGGCTGCAAGAGGGGGCTCAATGGATTGCATCCGAGAATTATTGGCGTGGGGTGCTGATCGACTTCAAAGAGATGCATCTGGGTACAATCTATTTCCATTTACAAATTACATCAATCTTTATGTACCTAGTGTGGTGAAACATCGTTTTCTTGATTAGTGCAATGCATCTAGATTGGTCTTTGTTATCGTGCACAAACCTATACGGAAGCCCATGTGCATATCATGGAACCGTTTGAATTGTAAAAATATAAAATTTGTCATTCCAATGCATCTCCTTGAAAAAAATGTTATGGATATTGTGGTCGAAATTCTTGGATCCGATCCAAACTTTGCACCTCAAGATGAATTTGTGACTGGTTTCCCGTTATTTTAACTTTTTTGCAAATAAATGCAGGAGAATTCCATATTTGGTTGCTATAAAGCATAAGAACGACGGTTGTGCAGCTTTATTAAACCCATCGTCTGCAGAGCCGTTGGTGTGGCCATCACCATTAAAATTCATTAGTGAGCTTAATCAAGATGCAAAAGCTTTGTTGGAGCAAGCTCTGATGGAAGCTAATAGGGAGAGAGAGAAAACAATATTAAAGGGTACATGTTATTCTCTACCGTCTCCATCACATTCGGATACCGGAACAACTGATGATAATATCTCCGAGGTAATTTAATATTGATATATTTTAATTTAAATGTGTTATTCTTCTGCTTATAATATAATGTTTATGAAGTCAAGAGCAGGGACTAGTGGACTACATAACACTAGGTAAAAAGGCTAGTTTTGAAATGTTCAAAGTTGATGACTTTGGACTGAAGCTTTAGATATCTTTGTTGACTTGATGCAACTTTGGAATTGATGATTGAGAAAGATACAATTTTTATAATTTGATATAGGGTTTTCGCTTAAATGACAAAGGTTTATAATTTGTATGCAGACAAGTGAATCGGAACTATGTTGTATATGTTTTGACCAAGTATGCACAATTGAGGTCCAAGATTGTGGCCACCAAATGTGTGCTCAATGCACCTTAGCCTTGTGCTGCCACAACAAGCCCAGTCCTACAACCTCATCACTTACAGCACCGGTCTGCCCGTTCTGCCGAAGCAACATTGCCCAATTGGTGGTTGCAAAAGTCAAAGTCAACGCTGCTGATAATGAGGTTGACTTCCATTCTTCTACAAAACTACCAAAATTGAGAAAAGCTAGAAACTTTAGTGAGGGAAGCAGCAGCTTCAAGGGTCTATCGGGTGTACCATCGTTCGGGAAAATGGTCGGTTGTGGCTCGGGGAGGATCTCTGCCGACAACGAATGCATCGACAAACCATAAAATAGTAAAAAAGTAAGACATTTTAACATGTGGCATGCGAGGATTGGCTGAAGAAAGTCTGGGTCCCAGTTTGGTAATTGTGGAAAAACTGTCTTCTTTTTACTCTTTATGAAGATCTCCAAAGAATAAGCAAAGAAAAATGTTATCTTTTTGCAGATTTGGGATGGTGGTTATTTTTTTTATTGTAATCTTTTTATGTTTTACTTCACATTCAAGAAGCAGCATATGTTAAGAAAAGAAAAAAAAAAGTATTCTTTCTTTACCATTTTGAAGGTTAGAAAATTATCAATGGTCTTCTACATTCCTAAAGTTTGTTCCTAAATACATATTTTAGTTATGCAACAAGACTTGTACATTGAGTTTTGGGCAAGGGTTTGCCTTGGCCACTTCAAAAGTATAAATTGGTGTGTGGTAAATTGGACCCCACCTTTTGTAATCTTGTTGCTTGATTGAGCATGGAGTGTAGCATTGTTTAATGAAAAAATTCTTGGTTGTTTTCTTTATTCTACTTTGAAGAGAATAATTGAAAATTTCAAGAATAAGTCACAAAAAGAAACCTGTGTAGTTGTTGGTTTGTCATGACTCATGTGAGCATGTCTATTGGGAGATTATATATGCAATTCAATTAACATATATGCATTTCAATTCAATTTCAATTATATACAAGTTACGTGTGGCAATATAATATATTTGTCTTCAAATTTATTTCTACTAGTCCTTCCAACAACAAGATAATAAAAAGAATTAGTGGATATGACATGTAATTACCATTACCATTACCATATGGTACTAAAATGATTCGTTTTTGGAAAAATAGTCTCTTTCTCAAATAATAATTAGAAGTATTGTCACCTTATAATTTTTAATATAGATATAAATATAATATAATATATATTTATAAAATGAAGCAAAATTGAAAAGTTGGGTCATATCATTTAATGGTTTATATAGGTGTATTTAAACAACTTTGTTCTATAAAATCTATTTGGTTTCTTTAATAAAAGAAAAGATTGATAATTTTAGGTATAAGTCACGATAAAGCCTGTGTGGTTGTTGAGTTTTCATGACTCATGTGATATATGCATTTTAATTATATATAAAGTTTACATCTGCCTTTTAAATTTGTTATTCTTGATGCATTTGGAAGTTGCATGACCTCATTTGATGTTATTATTTAACTACTTGTATTGTATTTGATAACAAATTAACCTTTTGGTATCTATTTTCAACAAGTAATAAATTTTTTTCATCTTAAACTTTTGTACATGATTATCCTAACAAATGTCATAAAAAAGTTGGATACAAAATTACCCATTTTTTAAGGAAAAGAAAAGGGTACGGGCAGATGAGCATAGGCACATCTCCATCATCTGTTCATCATCATCAACTTTAAAGTTTCACTTTTGTTAGTGTTGGTGAATAAAGCTAAAAAACACAAGCTCAAAAACATACCTTATTAGAAAGAAGACAAAACATGCAAAAGTGTTTAATGATAGTGTTTTGTTTAGTATTGAGGGAGTGTTGCAGGACTGAAACAGCATCCGTTGATGTGTGGTGAAATCATTCAAGTCAAAAGGAGCAAGAAACATACAGAAAAACACAAAACACACACCTGGAATCAGAGAGTGATGTACTTTAGCTCTTGTAATTGAGTATTGATTCGTACACCACCGGTATTTGACCGTACACCGTCAAATATCTTTTACACTATTATACACTATAATAGTGTAAAAGATATTTGATAGTGTAGGAATAAAAAAATTATTATACAAATCATCACTCTTTTTAATTTAGATCGACTGAATATGGTTAATGCAAGTGAAAAGAGACAAAGTGTCATTTCATTTATCTTTGATACTACTACACAGAAATAAATGATTTTGGGTAGCATGATGGGGTCATTATGCCTTGGATCCTCATAAACTCATCCCAAAGTTATCTTCAACATAACCATTTACATTTTTTTTATAAGAATGTAAATTAAAAGGTGATTCATGCATAGAAAACATGTAATATGAATCAAGATATGTTTGATAACAACTTGTCATGTAATGTTTGACATGAACTGTATTTTGCTTAGTATATAAGATACGGAGTAATTCTTTTTCTTTTGATATATGACAATTTAAACTCAATAGCTTTGAAGGCTTTGTTCCATTTGGATTTTTTATTATTATTATTTTTTTTGTTGTTGAGAAAGTAGAGTACCGCATTTTGACTAATTTACTGAATTTTAATCGTAGATAATTTTATTTTGTGTTATCAAATGTTATGATATTGAGTTGAGACTTTCATTTTTATATATAATTAAAAAAGAATACGATGGAGGAATCTGAGTCTTTCATTGTTTTTTATCATTTACGATCTAACGATCTTAATTTTTTTTCATATAATTACACTTTTAGTCCCTTAAATATTTGATATATTTATTTAAATTAAAAAATTAGATCAAATATTTTATTCATTTATAAAAATTAAAGAGTCTATAAACTATATAAGAAAATCGACCACAATATTTTATTCTTTTATTAAATTAAATTTGTCCTGCATTATAACGAGTCTATAAACTATATAAAAAAATCGACCAAATAAAAATTAAATTCGACGCGCGTCATAGTGGGTCTATAAACTATATAAAAAGTTCGATCATAATCATTTTATTCATTTATTAAATTCGACCCGCATTATCACGAATGGTTTTAAATCAACAGTTAATAATATTGGGCTTCTTTCTGGACTAACATTACTGGGCTTATATGAAGATATACCACTCAATTGTTATATGAAGTATCAGAGTCTTTTACCACTTCTTTAGGTCCCTTGTTTATCCAAGTACATGATTAGTTTTTGTGAATCGTCCATTACTATGTTTAGAATCCATTAATTTATTTTATTTTATATGAGAAAAAAATTGGATTTAGGGCATTACTGATTTAGTATGTCAATAAATAAATAAATAAATAAATAATACTCCGTAAATAGTTCATCATAAAGTTAAATTGTGAGTGTGTATAAGTATCCCTAAATGACTACAACTTCTTATAAGCCCAATCTCTTAACCTTAATTAGCTTCCTTGTAGCCCAATAATTAAAACCCATAATTAGCTTACTAAAATCCAAAATTAGCTTATTCAAAAATGGGCTCACACAAGTTTGTAGTGAACCCAGTTGGGCCAAAATTACATCCAACCCGTTGATAAAAATTACCTATAATTAGAAAAATCTCCTTGTACACTTGGAGCATCAACGCACGTATGTTTAAAATGTAAGTCTAAAAATTTAACTAGTGCACGTAATATTAGTTCATATTATATAAATTAGACACATCTTTAGACATATTTTTTAGACATGTTTAATTTATTGAATACTTATCCTTTCTCCTCTTAGCAAACATAATATTAAGACTTTGGCAAACTAAATCAAGGAAATATTAGTACTAACATGTACATATTATATTATATAATATTTAATTTATATTATTAATGAAATAAAATTTAACACGACACGCGACAAAATGTGTTAGCATACGATAACTAAAGTTTAAGCCTCACGTAAATGGCATGTTAGCAACTCGGGCATTTACCGTTTATTCATCTCTTTCATGTGTTACACACACCTTATCTTTTTGTCAACTAATATAATTGTTCGTATTATAAGCATGTTGTTAGATGTCATTAACATAACATTTCATGTGTTTTAGAGTAAATAAAAGGGCCAATGATACTACTGAGTTTTGCTAATGACAACCTTTTAAGATCTTCAAATACTTTACTTCAATCAATATTTAAAGACATTAAATCTATTATAGTCTAGATGCAACAAATATCTTATATGTCTTCAGATTTTAACAACGGCTCAACATTATCATTACTTAGCAAGAAATATAATTTAATATCAATTTTTTATTAATAAAATAAAACACTCCTCATTCTTTATGCTTTTGGTCTGGTTTTGACTTTTGACCATACCCTTCAATATTGTAATAGTTTATCTACTTTTATAAATAAGTTCATTAAAATAATATCATTATGGCATAAAGAAAAACTTAGGGACCATGTCACACAAAATTAAAATAGAAATGGCACAAAGTTGACCAAAACCCAACTACTTTTAATTTAACATTTAATAAAGAGTGAACCCCAAGTTCCAAAAATTACAAAATGGACATCATATTTTAAATCATTTTTCTTTTGATCTTATTTGCCACCATATAATAACATCTCCCACGTGCATTTTTATATTTCACAACCTTTTTGACTAAAACGTTACAAATGTTCAAACTTCACTTTCATTTGATAACATGATTATGAAAATGTAAAGGTATTAAAGTCAGAAGATATGAGATTTGGAAAAATAAACAAATCTTGGGGATAAATAAAATCAGTTACATAATTTTAGTCAGAAGCTAATTTATCAGGGAAAAGGTTATGATTGGATCAGTGTGTCTAGATAACTATTAAAACAGAGGGGACTAAAAGTTAAAAATCTTTTGAAATAGTAATAATCAACTTTATCCACCAACTTTATTTTCATTTAATTGTTATTTACTATTTACTATTACTATTACTATTACTATTACCATTTACTATTTACTATTAGTATTTATTATATTATATTTTATATGATAAATTAAATTAAAATAAAATAAACTCAAAAATCAGTCTGTTCCTATTGAAGTTAGTTTTTATGGACTTGGATAAGAATTGAAGGGATGAGAACTAGGACTTGAGGTATGCTTAAGTTATTTAATTTCGTACTCTCGTTTTAATGTCTGAAAGTCTTTCGGATTCTTGAAACGAGAGTAGAAGTTTTATTGACGCGCTTAATTGGTCATGTTTCGAGTCATGAAGATGAGATTTTTGTGGTTTGAAAAGTGACACCAACACCAGTGGGGAACTGCATTTGATTGCACCAATGAGTACCTGAAAATGTTGGTTCAAAATATTAACTCTCAACTACATTTTGCATTTACTATCGCTCCTTAAAATCCCATAATTTGGTTGGAAGTTGGAAGCAAGATGACGATAAAGAAAAACGACGTGTGATTATGATCGTACCCCACATGAAATTTTGAACGAATTCGTGGAGTTATATAAACCAACGTGTCATTTACTGGTTCGTCACATTTAGTCAAACTAGTAACACCAAAAGACCGAAAATGACTTAACTGGCATTGATCATTTGTAGATGGAAAGCTAGCAAACTTTTGTTAATGAACCCACATTGAACCAATTTATGTGTAAAATGTGCTCTTTAAAAGTAAAGACTTCAAAAAGTCTGACTTTTTAGTTTCAAAGTCATAAATCATAAAGTCTTTGACTTCTCTTCTATATGTACAGTTTGACTAAACCAAATCTGAAGAGAAAGAGTTGTACATCAGTACATCTAGTAATCATCATTATTTGGTACAGTACAATTTGATAACTGAAACAGGAGTTATTTCAAACTAAAAATGTCATCTATATCAAAAGAAAAATCATTTGTTTGTATGAAATATTTGTATTAATCAACATGGGGCAAAGTTTTTACACCATCACAACTAAACTTGTTGTTTCTCAAAAATTAATTCATAAAAGAAAAGATCAAAAATTCGAGCACCCGATCTGAATTTTCCTCTGTATATATAATGTAGTTCTTGTTGTTTTTATATCGTTTACTCACACACACGACCTCCATATCCTTCCTTCGAGTGAAATGACAATAATTGAAACATCGTCATGGTAACGCCTACGATCCCCTTGTGGTATTTCCAACAATTCATGAAAATCCATACCTGGAAATAAAAAATCACGTCATTACATGATTTTCAATTTTTATAAAGTTATGAACTGTTTTTGAACGGTTTTGACTAGTACCTGCTTTCTTTGCTGCACGAAAAAGAACCTCCTCAACTAAATGCTGAGCAGGGTCGCCTTCGGGTGACCATTGAATAAAGAGTTCAACTTCAGAAACCGCCTCCTCGTTAGTGAAGTATTGATA
This sequence comes from Logfia minima, assembly GCA_963921325.1. Lineage (NCBI taxonomy): Eukaryota > Viridiplantae > Streptophyta > Magnoliopsida > Asterales > Asteraceae > Logfia > Logfia minima. The sequence continues at coordinate 14,295,482 of OY992776.1, read as the reverse complement.
TAACCCGTCTGAGGATAGTATCAAGAATCGGTCTCTCGGGCCTAACTTGTGATGGTGAAGATAAGGGACACAATTTATGTATGGTGAAGTTCCAAGATAGTCAATCCTAAACATTTCAAGTAGTGCATTGTTCCATTTAGGCTGCAAAAACAAAAGGAAACAAGACTTTCAGTATTATAGATACATTTAAGTACTACTGCAAGAAACACGTTTTGTATAATGGAATTCAATTTACGCGTTTTTTAATGTTATTATGTAGAGGTGGCACATATGGGTCAGACAAATTGGGTAACGTGTAAAAACAAGTAATTTCGGGTCAGGTCTTGTTGGATTTGATTTGAAGAACTTTTGTTCAAAAAATTCACAACAGTTTGTAAATACGTACTTCAAATAGTATTACAAATCGCTAGTTCACTAATAATCTAATATTTTTACATATAATGACCAAATCGACCCATTCATAAGTAAAATGGTCCTGAAACTTCATGTTTTATTGTAAATAATACATGTCAATCAGATACCTGTTTGAGAAAACCAGCACCAAAAGCTCGAGTGACCTTTAACGAGCCTTTAACACGATCATTCATCACAGCACAAGGATCATCTGCGTGTTCATTTTTAATTCTCTGAACTTCCTGCAGAAAATCAAACACTATATGAATTTTGAGGACATAGTAACATTTGAATTTATATGAATAATGACTTAAGTTGCATTGTTTCTTTTACCTCTTCAATTGAAGTACTATGATCAATGCTAAGTTGACAAGCAGTTAAGCTCGGGTTTGTACTGCCATTATCAGTATCTGAAACCTCAAGATCATATGAAGTTTCTTCATTTATCCTTTCAAGATCTTGCCTCCATAGATCAGGCTCGGGCTTTTGAGCTAAAACCGCACGACTATCACCTACATTCATCACATAAACATCTTCCCCTTTCATTAACATAACAAGAACGCAAGAACCCATTAGAGCTAATTCGGGATTCTCATCCAGCATTTGGTCTGCAATATCTAAAAAGGACTCTTCGGTTTTTTTCAACCCGCGAGACAATGCTTTCAAAACCTCAGAATGATTAGTCGAATCGGGCCCATTTGAATTTGAATACTCTTTTAGTCTTCGATCCAATTCTAATCTTTCACGATCAAATTCACACTTCCACAATCTTTGATTCTCGGATACTCGTTGCCTAACCTTTGAATTCTTGCTCTTTTTTCTCCTTAAATTCTTAAAATCCTGAGTTCCAGATGGGTAACTTTCTTGTGAATCATTAGATTTCACAAACCGATTTCTTTCACAATGATCATCAACAGCTTCCAAAGATTGAACTGAGGAACTCGAATTCGATTTTGATGAATCAAGTTTATTATTATCATCATCCCACAACAATCCCTTGAGTTCTTTATGAACAAACTGGTACAAATTTGACAACAAAAAATCAGGAGCATCAGGACCATTAAATCCATCATAAATCCCAACAAAAACCAACCCATGTTCTTCAGAAACCACAACATGTACTCTATCTTCACCAGCTTTCCCTTGAGCCCATTCAAGATTTTGACTTTGACTTTGACTAAAGCCTTCATCATCATCATCAAGAAAACTACTTTCACTACTCAAATTAGCACTACTAATTGTCAATTCATTGTCTTTCTCAGCAGAATTCAAAGAGCCAACACTCTTAATCACAGGGGTAACAATTGAATTATGCCCATGTGAAACAAAAGTTCTTGAAATCACCCTTTGTATAACCCTAATTAAAGACACTTTTCTTGATCTTGATTTATAACCATAACCCACTTGTGAAAAGCTTCTTTGAAACTGTTCTTGAACACCCTTCTCAGAAAAAAGAGGACCCGATTGAAACCCACGTTCAATCGGGCCAGAAAGGAACCCTCTTTCCATAGGACCCGAATAAGGGATTTGACCCGAATGTAATAAAGGACCTGAATTCATACTATTTCGAGGTAAAGGTTGAAGTGGGATTGATGCAAATGATGTTGAACTTTCAAAAGCTGAAGCTTTATTATCAATTGTGTTGTATGAGTAGAAATCTTGAAGGGATGTCGAAAGTGGGGTGGCGGTGTTGGCGGAGACGGCGGCGCCGGAGATTGATCGGAAAGTTGTTGTTTCATCGGCGGAATGAACTTTGGATGATGATGATATGTAAGATTGATCGGGTCTAACGTAACAAAAAGAATGACCCAAATCATCTAATGGGTCGGAAATTACAGCCGGAATTTGTCTTTTCCGGTGAATTACGTCGTTTCCGGTGAAACAAATTGTTAATTTCCCAACCCCATTTCCCATAGATGAAGAAAGTATACAACTTTTTTGTAATTCAAGGATTCAAATTCTGATTGAATTTTTTGATTTTTCGTAGGAATTGACAAGAGAGATAGAGAACAAAAGGGTTGACTTTTTGGGGCGGAGATATTTGAAATGATAAACAAGAAGCTTTTTAAGGCATTTACTTTTTATTCAATTTTTAGTTTAATATACGATACGATATAGTATGAAATGAATTGAATTTTATGTTTTTAAATCTTATGCTATTTTCATTCATTGCTGTTTTGAAAGTTGAAAGTTGACTTTTTGTTTTCTTTTCAAAATAATACTAAAAAGATGGTTGACAAATGGAAGGGGATAGGTTTGGCTTAACTCAGAGTGAGTTAAAGTTTGGAATCAAGGTTATACGTCACCACTTGCATGGATGGCGCGTGTATGTCACTGTCTCGCAGTAAGGTATATCTTGAGGATGATGTATTAGAAAAATAATCTCTCTTTATTGCATATAAATCTCTAAACTATTTTTCATTACTACCTAGTTACATCGACTAAGAGATTTTTATATCACAGCAAATGTCATGAAGGTTATAACTTTATCAGTAGTTCGTGTTATGAGTCTATTTATTTTTACTAGTGTAACAACTATTTAAAATAATTATATTATTTGTAAGTGCTATTAATATATAAAAAAAAATTGAAATATCAGTTACCATCGATTATGGGTCCACCACTATTTATTAGTGCATATTCTATTCGTGAAGTACAAATTACTTAATTCATTTTTAATGTATGCATCAAAATATTAAATTTGATATTTTGATGTAAAAATTTATCTTCAACCAACTCACTATATTTAATGAAAATTATAGTGTACATCAAATTTTTGAAGATTTTGCACCAAATATGATGCAACACTAAACTCTATCAATTTTTTAATTTTCATTTTAACTCTTTTAAATGAAATAATTTTATTATGCAAGTTCAAAACAAAAAGAAAATAAGAAAAAATAATCCAAAAAGATAATGTACGTTTTTAATAACAATAGTCCCATACATGAACAATTATAATTCTCTAGCTTCATTAAATCACCTTAAGGATCCAATATATAACAATTAATTTAACAATTATTCACAATCCCTTAGCTGCTTACGACCTCTACTCGTCATTACCATCCCAAAACAAGGACTTATTTCGGTATGGTAGCTTACCATTCTTGGTATAGACCCATTCCACTTTCCCCGTGTGCAATTCACAACAAGGACATAACAACAATGTCATTCATTTCATATTTCCATCGTTCATAAGGGCGTAAGCCTCATAAATACAACACTTACTCTTCTTATTTTATATAATATGTTTAAAACCTTTTTAGCTCAAATCCATAACACAATAAGATAATTGGAAGCATTATATTCAAATACTTATAAAGAAAATTTCAGAATTTGGCTATGTATCCTAAAGATAAGAGAAAAATCTCATGAAACTCACTTTGAATGGATGGTTGGAACGTTGATACTCTCTCACTTTGTAATTCTACTTCTTTAGCACCTATAGGTTTGTCCATGAATGTTTATTAGCTTAGGGAGAACTCAACCATAACTCGATACAACTCTATTAGTTTCAATTGGCTATTTTTATTTTAGCTATTGGCAAGTTTGACTTTTAAAGTCAAACCCATACTATAAGGAAATCAATTAATTCTTGAGGATCCCTCTTATAAACTAGAAGCTTGGACATTTATATCACATTCATTATCAATAGTTTTCAAATAACACATTTTGATTATAGTCTAGTAATTACCTTCAACCTCCCTAACTTCATTCTTACCTAAGTTCTAACTATCTCAACTCTTGCCACATTGCCACTTTAAAGAATCATTAACAATACTATGCATCACCAATCATAATTATCAAGAGAATTCCCAATCAACAAGTTTATTTCATCAATGTACTTATTCTATCCTATATTCCCCAATTTACCCAAATTAGGTCAAAATAAGGTTTGAGTACTTACTTGATGTGGAGGAAGATAGATGATACTTGAATCCACTCTTTCCAACTTGAATCAATGAAGGTTCCCCCTCATGCAGCTCCTTCTTACTCTCTAATATTCGTAATGTGAATTTGGAAGGTGAAAGTGGGTGAAAAAAAATGAGCAATGTACAACCTTCTCTATTATTTAGCTGCTGGAAAAACATCCAACCCGGACGCGTGGAGGGTCACCCGGGCAGGTGGCGACATTTGGCTCCCGTTTGGGTTAACCTCACCTGGCCGGCAAGAGTTCCAAACACACCTCACCCGGACGGGTGGGGTCCCTCCCGAACGCGTGATTTAACTTGCTGAACTTCCTATCACCCATTCACCCGGTCGAACAGAACATTACCCGATCCAAACACACCTCACCCGGACGCGTGAGGCTAAATCCTACAGATTTCCAGTTTTCTTTTAAAACCCAAATCCAAGACATCTCAACTATACATTAATTCAAAAAAAAAATAAAAAAAATTAAGTTGTTACACATATATTGGAGATGAATCACATTTGGTGTAGACATATTCTTTAAAGATTATCTTTTTGCATCAAATTTAGTGCATCGTTTGATGCATACGTTAAAAATGCCCTTACTAGGGTATTTAGATTTCAATAGTTATTTGCTTTATCTATTGATTTGTCTTGTCATTGATATCTTAATATAATATTAAATTAGTCTTATAACTAAATAAAAGTATTTGATTAATGTTTTACAATTGTATCTCTCTTTTTTTGACGTGGATATACATCATTTGATTGGTCTTACTAATTCTGTTCCATGTGTTTTGATCATGCAAAAACTTTACCCATTATGATGTTTCATGACGATTATATTGTTTTAAAGGAGCTTTATAAATGGGTAGACATAAGAAAGTTTTTTTAATCTGGTTATTTGAGAAGGATGAGTTTTTTTTTTATTCAGATTCTAGGGATATATTTAGACATATATATTGACCGTTTTCAACCATTTCTTTCGTCATCTCAAGATATTTATCTAGTAAGTTTTGAATATGTAATATCTTGCGAGGAGACTAAACACATTACAACTAAACTATCTTAATAATGTTTTTATACCTTTATATTCGGTTTATCATCGAACAACGGAATAGTCCACATATTACATATCAAGTAGAAAGGATTACCAATGATATTGATATTTTATAATTATTCTCAAAATTTAGCTTTATTCGAACTGTCGTTATTGTATAAATATGATAGTATTGGTAGGAATAAATATTGATATTTTTATTAATTAAAATTTGTATCAAAAAATTGTATTGAAATTATTATAATTTTATGTTTTTTAATATGAGATAAATTTTAAAAAAAAAACATGTGATACACACTGAAGAAAATTTAGTGTGTATAGTGTGTATCACAGTTAAAAGTTATAAAAGTTGTGATATATAAACTTAAGTTGTATATTACACATTTAAAAAAAAATCAATCCTATATTATAAAGAATATAATTATAATAATTTTAATATTAGTTTTTCTAAAAAAATAAATATATTAACATTTAAAATAAAAATACATATTCATACCATTATCATGACAAACTAAACTACAATAAATTCTCCAAATAAATTAATTAGAATTATAAATGATGCAAATATGGATTTGTATTTTTCTTATCATGAGTGCGTGTTGAATATGGATTTGTATTTTTCATCATGAGTGCGTGTTGAATATGTGTGTGTGGGTGAAACACTCGCGAAGGATGTCATGTGTGAAGGATGTCAAAACAGAAAATTAATTAGTTGTTTAATTAGCGTGAAAAAGTGTGCCATGATGACCGTTGGATCAAGAACAAGAGGTTGGACTTTTAATGATAAATGATAAAATTGATGGTCAACTTTAAACGTATGACTATTCTATTGCCACTTATTCATGTCAAATAAATATAAAAAATAGTGTCCCAAATTTCTTAATCTATTTGTTTCAAACCATAACTAAACCACCTAGAAATGTCAAGAAGACGTTGGCTCAAATTTTATTTCAATAGAATCTAACCAAAACGATGTCGTTTTGATTTATTTGACATCTAGGTTTAAATAGTCGACAACATCGTATTCACTTTGCCCATATAAAAGTACATGTGAATACATTTTAAATACAAGTTACGTCGTAATACATAAGTTTGTTTGTAGCATTTTTAAACATATTCTTGTGTATTTTTATATTTATTTAATTTATATTTGGTAGTAGTGTATCAATCCTAATTTGTGGTGTAGTTAAATTGGAACAAAATAATTACATATAACTAGTGTTCATAACATTTATTCTATAACTTAGCATCACGAGTTATAAGTCTAATCACATCACATTGTTAATTAAAACGTATTAGATCTAATCAATTGAAAACAAACACTAACTAAGATAATAGCGACATTAATTTGTGACTTTGTGAAATATTAAATTCTAACATTTATTTTCATATTAATTTTTTTTAAAGTCAAACGCATTTTATATCACAGAAAAAGTTTACAACGGTGTCATTTGAATATCATATCATCTACACGTTGCTATAATTTGTTTAAGGGGACAAATTGTATATTTCTATGTATACCGCATAAGTTAACGTGTTAAATAAATTCAATAGCACAATAAGGTGAGTAGGTTCAAAGAACTCAACTCATCGGAGATCATTGAAAAACTAGGTTTTAGTCTGGCTTAAATTTTCAAACGTGTACATCAACTCATATCGAAATTTATAACGAGGTTTCAATGAGAATGTTCGTTACTCATAGTCTGATACCGTTATCTTTTGTACGTACTAGGATAGATTTCTTTTTCGTATACCTAGACACCGAATATGGAAGATGAAGTATTCCACGAATTGCGAGCACATTCTCTATGTTCGTTTGAATTTAGTTCATACCCATACAGTTAAAAACTTCCATTAACTAAACACTACAGTGCTCATCTTTAACTATTCTTTTAACATTATGTTATTCGTAATACGAAAAACTAATTATATATAAAATCTGAAAATGGGTAAGAAATATAATATAGGTCAGACATATAAGCAATCGATATAAAATGTGTCATAACGACATAACTTGTGTAGGCCCATATAGTAAAAGGCTTTTGCCACCCAAGATTATAACAATTAAAAAGTAAGTGGCCTATAGGAGCCCAATGGGATGCACAAGTGCCCAACCATCAATTATACGGAGCTTCTGGAACTCTGGAAGGATTTAAATGGATCTCAGCTTCCTATATATATTAAAATTAGCGTAATACTTATGCTATGCCGTAAAATATAATATTTTATTATAAATTATAATTTAATGACAATTATATATTATGTTTGTTCTTTACGAATTGTTTATAATGGTGACTCAATAACGGTAGTTTACTTGTACGTAGAGTTAAGGATTCAGAAAACGGTAGTAAGTCTTATGAGTATGATAAAATTAATATTAAATAAAAATTACATAAGTTATATTTAGAAATGTTGATTCTTAATTTTAAAATTTTCCACGTATAAAATACCAATATGGTTTATATGTTAGTAAGTATAAATAAAATTAAATCACTATCTTTTAAATAGAAAAGGTATGGTTTGTTTATCATCGGTTGTTATAAGAAAATACTACTAGGTTGTTATCAAAGGAATGGTGACAATTTCCTTAAATCAATCAATCATATCGCAATCTCGTCTACTCACCAATTGACAAATTCTAACCTCTACTATGGCGTGATTGATCATTCCAAGGATATATAAAAGATCATCTCAAAGACATCGGACCTTGTTTTTGTAGCTTGCATGATCGTTACAAGAAAAAAAAGAATAAGATGATACTACCTTAAATATTACTTTAGAACTTTTGTGTTTAGACAAAACACCATTAGGAAGTCATTTATAGTCTATTATCGATAGTTTATATGAAGGTTTTACTAACTATCTAGTAGCAAAGAACTAGGTATTTAGCAAAAACAAAAGTCTAGCTTCATGCTACTAAATTCTACATGTCACTTCTTTGGATAATATTGTAACCTCCAAAACATAAACGTTGAACATGTCGATGATTTTACTTAGATAAATAGATAAAAACAAGAGAGATACTCCTTTAAGGCCCAATTTAAATAATTGTATTTGGATATTTTCATTTTGAAACGTTTAGCGTATATGTTGGATGGCTTTTAACTTTTAAGTAGTTTCATTTTGCTTTTTGTTGTTTAACTCATATGCCATAATGTTGGATGGCTTAAGACCTATCGCCTTTGTTAGTGATTCAGAATGATAATAACCATATAAAGTAAAATCCTATAAAATCTTATGACATCACCAACTTTTTTTTTAGAAGGCCAGACAATATATAAAAAATAAAGGGTTTGCTCCAAAGAGCTACAAGAAGTCACAGGAGGTGACCAAGAACAGTATCAAAAGAAAACTTAAAAACAAAATTCAGAAAGCATAATGAGAATAAAACATATACTAGAAGAATAGCCCAAGGACACCAAAATATTTATAATAGCAGATTGTCGTTGGGTCCGAAATCCAGCAGCTCCATCTCAAATCCTTTGAGGTGCATCTATTGCCAATCCTTTGAAGAGACAAACACTGCACACTAGGAAATATATCATCACTCAAAACAGATTGTCTAGCATCGTGATTTGCATGAATAAGACGATTGCACCATTTCCAAATAGCCCAAATGAGCACAATATGAACTCCGTGCAGAATTTTGTCGAAAGATTAATTGCCCGAGGAGCTCACCCGACCCAAAGCTATGTCTTTAATAGAAAGCGATTGAAAAGAATCAAAACATTTTTACAATCTTTGTTGGACTCCAGAGCATAAAGACGCGGGAATAGGTCCATTAGATGACAACCATTTTTGCACCAAACATCTTTCCAAAACAAGGTACTTTCACCACTTGCCATCTTCCTTATGAAAGATTTACTTAAATTGACACCAAGCTTTTCCATTTTTCTGCTATTAGCAATAACGGAACTCCAAATCCCATTCGAGCCACTGATGTTCTCATCAAACCCACCATTTACGCCATAGCATCTTCGACCAAAAAAGCATTTTCTTCATTAAGAAATCTCTACCTCCATTCACCTAGAACCCCATGTAAGACTTCCAACAAACCACCCATTTTTTACTACAAAGAATTCTTTTCCATTTTTTGTAAGAATACTTTTGAATAAAAAAACAATGAAAAACAAAAGTTGCTTTTAGTTATAGAAAACTTTTCTCACTTTTTCAGAAAACTAGAAAATTAGAAAACGTGTTTAAATATGAATTTCTGAAAAAAAAAATAAAAAAAAAATTCATATTTTCCTTTTTATAACTAAAATTTAAAATCTATTTTTTATGATCCTCTAAATTATTAATCTCTACTATTTCTTGGGAAATTTTTTTTCCATTTCTCACATTTGAATACATTTTTTAAATTTTCTTTATTTTTCTAGAGATATAAAAAACTCCTCATTTTTCAGAAAAAAAAAAGAAAAATAAATAAAAATTTCCTTAACTAAACGCGTCCTAAAGGTTCCTAATGTCCGACATTGTTGGTTTGAGTATTAATCCAGATTACGCCAAGTATAAATGGAATTGCATATTAAAATCAAGATAGTCTTTTTTCTTCTTCAAAGGAACAACTATCTCCTCGATAAATTGTAAATTATGTAAAGGATACATTTTTAAAAATTCTATTTACATTTTAAAATTTTCTCTAGGAGAAAAAAATTACCACCTCAGTTATAACATCCCACCTCCACCCTGTGTTTTATCGTAAATAATGAACTTGATCGGATGTTTTATCACGGAAGCTGATGTTTGAGTCAATTTGTGAATTTTTGTTGAAGAAGAATAATTTTAAAAGTTGAAAATGGATGATAAAAAGGATGAAGCTTTATAGAAAGCAACATGGGAGTCCTCTATGTCCATTCTTTTGCTTTGAGAAAGAATAACATGGGTAGGAGAACTTTATCGGCCTTACTTTCATCGGCCTTATACCCACCCACTTCATGCATATAGTCATATAGATAGAGATGTAAACATTCAAATGCTTGGATGGCTTGTACATTCTAAATGTTTGGGTCTAAATGTTTGGGTGGCTTGTTATAGTATAAATTATAAATGTGTAGTTTTTTCAAAGTTTAATTGACTAAATTTTAACAATTACCTACGAAATAATATAGGAAAATAAATGGTGCTGCGAACAGCACATAATGTGTTGTTGTCTAAAGATAAGGGATGAATTTGTTTTTATGAAAAAAATTACGAGTATAAAAAATAAACTAAAAATTATTTATTTGATAATTGATTGGTCAGCTGCATATTTCAATTGTAATGTCAATTACATAGTTGATATTTCCGTTAATTTATAACTAGTAAATGATTTTATGACATGTTTTAAGGTATTTACTGATGCTTTTAGAATCAAGTTTACATAATCTGACGGGAAAAAAGTGCCTATATATAGAACCTCGAAAATTGAGACTGTAACATCTCAAGATTTTTAGTTATGTTGCGATTCAATAACTTCGGATATCAATTCAAAATATAACGCGAGTTATTAGTAGTTTACTAACATAAATGGAGATATCATTAGGGGAGTCTACATCAACAAACTATTTTGTTATTGACCAATCATTTATTATATTTTCCATTTTATATCATTTGTTTTTATTATACGTACCTATTCAATCCTCTAGCATATCATAACATCACTTAACTTTAGGTGTTCCTGTACCGTTATGTTAACCGCACTTAGTAATTCTCACAAAATATGATTTTACAAGGTGTTCAAATTTACTCACAAAAACTTTTGATCTACTTATTAGGCCTACACACTCTCAAAAATCAATATCCGTTATGTGCTCATTTAAGAACTTCATATATCAACTTAGAAGTATAATTAAGTTATTAGTTTGATAATATAAAATTGAGCTAATTGTTTAGTGATGGATTTAACTTTACGTTTACGTCTTATTGTATGTATTAAACTTTGTAAATATTTCTATTGTATGTAACTGATGACCTGAAACCGGCTAAATGCTTACGTGGTACCCGTTTTGATATATACAATAGATATTATATAAAGTTAGATACATATGATAGACATTTTTCAAGAGAAAAAACCAGATACCTCTCATTCAGGTCACATATTACATACAATAAACATTTTAAAAAATTGCATACATATAAATTATTATTTTTCTTAAAATGATTACGTACTATAGTCTAAGAGGTAAGTTAAATATGTCGGTAAACAATTATTCCTATAAAATTGTAAGGATATTCAACTTTATATGTGCTTGACTGAAAATCGTCAATCAACTACCGGTTTCTCTGTAAATATATCGTGAATGACAAACATATACCGCGTTACCAATTTTTGCATGTTTTATTAGTGTAGTTATTCGTCACGTCACTATTATAAATTATCCTAACTTCTAGATCAATCTAAACCAACAAGTTTTTTTTAGTTGCTTTCGAAAAAGAACTACATGTCTTCTTACGTGTTTCATTTAAAGACCAAATGATAATACCAAGTCGATCATTGGATGAAAACTCTAGAGTCCATAATAAATTTTAGCATCTAGAAACTTCTTCATCGGTTGTTAACTTAATGGCGTATGAACGTATTGACATACGTCTTTAATTAATTTTGGAATATACAATTTAAGTTTGGAATGTCATGTTATAATGAATTTGATTACGTGTTTAATACTTTTTCAAGGATCAAAGTGAACAAACCAAAAAAAAAAAGGACTTAAATGCAAATTTTCAATTACCTTTAACTAGAGACATTAAATATATTTTCTCAATAGTTTTATTAGTGAAGAAAATCACATCTTTTTTGTCTCTGTATTCGACTTATCACAATTAGGGTTGATTGATTATTGTGGTTTCCGTGTAATCGTTCATCGAAGAATTGAATGATTCAGTTTCTAGATACGATTATGAGAGTAGTAGTGACAATCTTTATTTAAATTTTTTCAAATTTAATTTTTGAAGTAATCAATCTCAATCGTCTTATTTTTATATAATAACAACATTCATATACTAATTAATAATGAGAGAATAACTTTCAAACTGTAAATGATAATAATATTTAATTGTAAAATACGATAATTTTATGCGTCAAATTATTCTTTATTGACAGTCATAAATGCTATCAATGTCATATGTTATTATCACGATTCAAGTTTACTTGATTTTGATTGCCCTCTTAAATTTTGGATGTATGATTTTTGATTGGCGTTAAGGGTCGTTTGACCTTATTTTATTCACTATGTCTATGTTATATGAATAAAAAAATGGTCATAAACACATTTGAAGACATAACGATAATATTGATAAATGAATAGCTAATTTTCAACGTGAATGTCAACATGGAGCCAAGCTCCGTGCCTTAACGATTTAACTCAACTAAAAATTAAATAAACAATGTTAAATGTATACCTATCGTAAATTTTTATAAATCATTTTTTACTTTTCTCTTACTAATCTAAATGTGAAAGTTATAAATAACTAATTCGCTCCTTTCATTTAATATTTTTATTTGATTGATAACTATAACATTATATTAACTCTTAGGATGAAAACAATTATACATTAGATATAATTATAAAAATTAAAAATTTATCATAATTAACATTTAATTATATTTATTTACACTGAATCTACACTGTTTGTACGTATCGTTTCAGAATTAAATTGAAAATTTAAATTTTTTGGTTTCTTAATTTTTAATGTGTGATAAAAATATCATTAAAAAATCATTTTTCGCTACATTGTGCCGGTTCCATTAAAACATACAATTAAAACATATTTGTTATATCTATATCGTATTATAAACTTCTTTATAGTACTTCTCAGTTTTCTATTTTGAAGTAAAAAAAAGTAATCATAATACAAAATTGAAAATTCGAAAACCAACTCCAAAAATATATACTACGTTAAACTACATGATTTTGAATGAATAATTCGCTGTTTTGCGCAAAACCTCTACTGGTTCATTTTTAAAGTATCAAGTTGGTGAAATAAACACGTTTGCGAGTCTTTTGTATAGTACATTTTAACTTGGAACCGAACAAGTACCACGTACAAGATAATAAGAAGATTCTAGATCTTTATAAGTTGATTTTTTCAAATTATTTAACTACGACATGGAAAAACAAAGATTAAGCAATTGATTAAAGATCTAAGTACTGATTATTACATGTGAATGTTCCAAAAAAGAATCAATCAATATATATGACTAGTAAATTATCACGATCATATGGGTATTTTTTATTTACTGCAAAATGTTCAAAAATATACTCAATTTAGCACGTATTTATATTTGAGGTACTAACTTTTTATTTTTATTATTCAAAATACCAAACTTTATGTTATCAAATTAGAGTCGGTTTGAGTTGTTGTTCCATAAACTATGACTTTTCAATGAATTTCTTACTTATAAACATTATTTATATACACTCTGCTCTGATGATGCGCTCTTTGCCTATAAAGTTATATATCGAAAAAAGCATTAATATGCTTACTCATTAGTGTTACCAAAACAATTTTAGAAAATATCTAATAAAGAGGAATATAGGTAAAAGGGTGAGTTTTATTATAAAGTTCAAATATAATTTTATATCAATTCGCAAGTTATTTATGAACATAATTTAATTCTTTATAACCTTATGAGGTCACAATTTTAAGTTGACTTGTTGATAATTTAATTAAAGTCATTAATTATTAATTATTGTAAGTTTAATACCTCAAAATTGAAAAGATAAAAACTATTATACTTTGAATAGAATTTGTGAAAAATTTATATTATTATATTGTTTACAAATAAAATATCATCTTTAACAATTTTAAAATTTGTTGATTGATCATTATAAAAAGCCTGAGACATTTATCTACAATTTCCCTTTTTATTTAAGCAATATTTGTATTTGTATAATATGGAGTATATCACCATTACAAGTAACGATATTTTTAAGGATTAAAGAAATTCTATAAAGATAACAGTGTTTGCGGGTTTATTTGGTTTTTTATAAGCAAAAGAAATATATTTTAGAAGTTGTTAAATATATTAGTTAGATAAGAAAATAACGCTTTAAAAATTATGATATTATTTTATAAATTATAATTATATAAATGTTGACTAATAAAATTAATAGAAGTAAATATTATATTGAGTTTATGTCTTTTAATTATTCAATCGACGAATGAAAATGACATAACGAATAATTTATCACCTCAAAGAAAACCATACGCAAAACCTATCATATCCATACACGTGTACGGCATACATCTCTTCAATGCACTATAAATAGCACCAATAATTACACATTAAAATCATCCATCTTCAATCCATTCAAACAATCAAACAAGTACTTTCTAAAACAACCTCAAAACCTCAAAATCATGTCTTGCTCAAGTGGAAAGTGCAACTGCGGCTCAAGCTGCTCATGCGGCAGCAGCTGCAACTGCAACTCGTAATTCTTTTTACCTTTTTTATTCATTTTATTATTTTCTATAGAATTCGATCTTCTAAACGTTCTTTTCATCTTTTGTTGTAGATGCAACGTTGAGAAATCAACCGCCACCATGATCATCGTCGATGGTGTTGCACCTAGGATGACGTACGTATTTCTACCACTTTTGATGCATATATATTATATATATATAGTATATAACGATAAATTTGCGACAATGATCTTGATCTTATGTATTTTTTGAACCGCAAAGTCACAAGTCCAACTTAACTTACACATTTGTGCATGTGGGACCCAAACTTTTAGATATTTTTATGCTAAATACAACACTTACCTATACTAAGTCAAAGATCATTGATTTAGCGATTGTTATTTTCTAATATCGATTTTTCTTTTAATTTTTAAAAAAATATTAACACATTTTAAAATGCTAAAAGTTAGACAATATAATCGTTGATCATGACATATATGGTTATGTATTATGTTTTGGTTTTAAGGGGGTCTACAATTTTAATCATTTTCTTTTTCTTTTCCTAAATCTGTATAGAAAAATTACTTGACCAATCATCGTTTTAATTATTAATCGTACTTATTATTATTATTTAATTAGCAAATAAGAAGTATAAACTTTGTTATCCCAAATTAAAGTACTACGATTTAACGTGAATTAATTTAAATATTTAACTTTGTGACATTAAATGATTTAAAATTGTAAATATGCAGCTTCGCCGAGGGAACCGAGACCAGCTTTGTTGCCGAGAGCGGAAACGGATGCAAGTGCGGAGGAAACTGCAAGTGCGATCCTTGCAACTGCTAAGCATATGATCATATAACGGAACCATATGACCCGAACAAGAAGTTGTGTTTTCTTTTGTGTTGTGTTTTCGTGTAATAAATAAAACGGAACCTATATGTGTTATTCGGAATTTGTAATGGGTTTCCATGGCTGCTTTCCGTTTATGTAAAACTGAATTATATTAAAATTGACTTGTTTGGGTATATATTTATCAAAAGTTTGGCTATTTGTTTATACTATATGTGAGACATGGATGAATGATAGTTCGACAATTATTTATCTAGCTATAGTTTTTTATGTAAAGAACATAAATTGTTGCTGTAACTACTCTTTTCAGCGTAACCAGTGTAAAACCCAGTATATGAATCCTTTTCGGTTTAAAAGTAATTAGCGATAAAAAGAGTTAACTTATAATTTATATACGAGCTTTAATTTTTTTATGTTTTTGATGTAAAATATAAAATTTGTTGCTAAATAATTATAAAAGTTGTAGGTTACTAGTATTTTCACTTACAACGTGAAACTTTTGTATTTTCACTTACAAAATTATACAAACTTTAAATGTATGGTTTCTTTTTACAAGTAAATGAGTTATATTTGAAGATCAAATTTAAGTATCATAGTGTTTAGAAAAATTTAAATGTAATTATTTAAAAAAAGTAACAGTAGTCAAACCTAAAAGCATATATATCTAGAATTATCAAGTTGTATGTAATCATATACATATCCTAAAGAAGTTTGACTTTTAGGTAAGTTAGTAGTGGGTGGGAATAGTAAATAATGATAAATGTCTAAATTGTGCTTGTGTATATATTATAGTATAGTTATTAGTAATCTACATTTAAAAAAAAAAATATATGTTCTTTCTAATTATACATACACTGTATATGTATATTTATATGAGGTTTATAATTTGATAGTGTATTCAATTTTACTCTTTTTATTATTGTATGTACTAGTCAGTCAGACCCGTGCATTGCACACATATTGTATACATTTTTTGAAATTTGATATTTAATATAAATGATTAAAAGTATCGATAAAGGGCTTGTTGAAAATGTCAATTATAACTTATTAATTGATTGGGTCGGGTCGGGTCGGGTTGCACCAGCTCGATGTTTACTAATAGCTTGTGGTACAATTTTCAATTCAATTTACGTATGCCGTTTGCTAAGTTTTATTTGGTTTAATAACAATATATTTACAATCGACGGAAAATAAAATTTAAAAACACTTTCAACATAACTCAAGATTATTAATCGAACACAAAACCAAAAAGAAACTTTTGACTAATCCTTTAATTACCTCAATCTAATCGCAAACAACTACGGTAGAGTCTCGATTAAAGGTTGTATTACATTTGACAACTTAGACAAAAAAGGAATCTTATCATTTTTAAAACTATTTGACATTGATATTCTAGCATTACATTAATCTTTAAGACTCAACATTTAATTGTACGGACTCGATTTTTAAATAGATATAGAAGATACTAAATATAAATTTATAATTATACTATTATTGTCAACATTAATGACTTGAAATTTAATTTTTATATATTTGTATTATTATTTATTTATGTTTATATTTATATTTATATTTATTATATACCATCATTTAAGATCTTTATATTTGTATACCAACATTTATGACTTAACTCAACTTTTATTTATATAATATTATATTTATTTATATTTATTATATACCACCATTTATGATATTTATATTTTTATACTAACATTTATGACTTGAAACTCAACTTTTATATATTATAAATTTGATTTCGAAACTTTCTATGATATTTATTAAAGTTTTCAAACCGTATATTGCATTTTTTTTATATGTTTTTGGCTATATAAATTGATGTATTTTTTGTATGTTCTATAGATACAATAGTAAGTTAAATATATACAAAAGACATTTTCAAAACTTAAATACATACAATAAGAACCTTCAATACGTAAAATAGTAAAAGATGTAAAACTGCATACATCTTTACACTATAAACCCTATATATATGTACTAGTATTGTACTTGTGTAATGTGGTGGAACAATGGGTGTGTTATATAGTTGATAGTTTTTTATTGATTGACTAACTTTTTTAGTTTCTAATGGACGTAGTTACGGATTATAGATCTATATTTATATTTTAAAAACGTATAAAAATTTGTTTTTAAGAATACAAACTGTATTTTTATTGCACTTT
Organism: Logfia minima; assembly: GCA_963921325.1. Classification (NCBI taxonomy): domain Eukaryota; kingdom Viridiplantae; phylum Streptophyta; class Magnoliopsida; order Asterales; family Asteraceae; genus Logfia; species Logfia minima. The sequence goes on along the minus strand of OY992776.1, from coordinate 14,277,701 downwards.
AAAGTTAGATGCATATAAAATATTTATTTTCTATCATTAAAAGACTATATTAAAGTCATTTGAAAATAAAAAATACAACTTACATAGAAGATGCTCTCCCAATTGATAGAAGAAATAGGTGGTACACTATCTTTTTGATGTAAACCCTTTTGCTTCGAATCCACGACATTAAAAGTGATCGAATTAGAACCATAGAATTATGAGCGAGAGTTCTTCCGTAATTAATCAACCAAAGGTCAAAGGTTACAAAATTACAAAAGGTGACGTCTATTAGTTGACAAACATAAAGAAAACTATATGTTTTCCTATATAACGAACTTTTTGTGTATATGTTTGTTTGAGCACATATTCTTTAGGGTGTGTATTACTGTGTAATGGTACTAAACAAGAGTATGGGCTTTCACTATAGAAGCCCAAATGTATTGTGTATAATGGGCTAGGTAAAAGACCAATTAATAGCCTATTGTAAAACCTTTGTTTGCAACAGAAGACAGATAAAAACCCTAATTTCAGCAGCAAAATAGAAAGAAAGAAGAACAAACCGGATCGGAAAATATTAATAATCGAAAATGGACAAAAGTATGCTCGGAGATCTGGGGGATCTTCAACCAGAAGATCAAGCTCGCATGTCCACCATGATCGAGCAGCTTCAAGTTCGTGACAGGTTTTCTTTTTTGCATTTGTTTTGTATGATATTGATATATTCTGCAGTTTAAATTGTTTATGTAATTTATATTGTTTAATGTGCTCATTTATTGTTGATTATGTATATGTATACATTCTTAATAAATTAAGTCCTAGTAATAGTTTGATTGTTTTATATATGGTTTTTATTGGCGGAAATTAGAGTTTAACAGATAAAAATATGATTAAGATAGACCAAACAGTAGAATTCATATATAAAATTGTCAAGTTTTTGAATTTGAAATTTTTTATGATTCAAATTGTGAATTTAGAGTATTATTACAGTACTGATCAGTATCTAAGCTCTTATTTTATGTTCTTCGTGTATATGTATGTATGCATTCTAAGTTGAGATGATTGGTCAATATTAGTTTTTAAGGTTAATGCTATTTGTCACCAACTTACTCTTCTTCATTTTCCGAGATCACCAACATACTCATTTTAATACTAATGTCACCAACATACTTAGTAATTACCTGTTGAGATCACCAATATACTATTTTTAACCGGGAAATATTTGTTGATGCCTTTAAAATGTTGTCCCGGACGTTGAATTTTTTTGGAGATGGTATGAATTTGCGTTGCGCGCGATAGGGGTGTCACTTTTATCCGAAATCCGAAAAATCCATCTGATCCAATCCAAGTTAAGTTAAATGGACCGGATTATTCGGATTACGGATCACTTAAATGGATTACGGATTTCATAAACGGATTACACCGATCGGATAAAGGATCAAAATTAAATATTTTGGATACATCCGAATAATCCGTATAAGATTTGAGTAATTAAAGAATTATACTTTTACTAATATATTAATGTTTACCATATAAAAAATCAATAAAAATAAAATCTTATATATTAATAGATAATTATAGCTAATTAGGATGAAACCGTATAATCCGAACACTAATCTGAATCCGTTTAACCCGTATCCGATTAATCCGTTTCTTATTCGGTTAGGATTACGGTTTAACTTGTGATTGTCCAAAATCCGAATAATCAAAACCGAATAATCCGAAATCCGCATAATCCATCCGAATGACACCCCTAGCGCGCAAAGAATGAAGGTCATTACGTTGTCCCGTTTCATTTAAGTATATAAGTGCTACGTGTGAATGGTAACCGGTTGTCCCGGTTACCGATTACAAATTGGTGACATCGAAAATTTTTAACCAAGTATGTTGGTGACATTAGTATTAAAATGAGTATGTTGGTGATCTCGGAAAATGAAGAATAGTACGTTGGTGACAAATAGCATTAACCCTTAAGTATATAAGTGCTACGTGTGAAAGGTAACCGGTTGTCCCGGTTACCGGTTACAGATTGGTGACATCGAAAATTTTTAACCAAGTATGTTGGTGACATTAGTATTAAAATGAGTATGTTGGTGATCTTGAAAAATGAAGAAGAGTACGTTGGTGACAAATAGCATTAACCCTAGTTTTTATTAGAACTCTCTCCTATATAGTTTTATATCGTAAATGAGTTATATATAATCGAGTTTTCAACAAAAAAGGATTCGCAAGGTTGAGTCTTATCTTGGAATTGATGGGCATCGAGCTTGTGAAATTCTGTAAAATAAACTTGAATGCTACTTGATCCCCATACGTTATAGTACTTCGTAAGGAAGATAAATCAAGAAGAATTTTTGTGTGTAATTCTTTGGTAGGTTTTACGTGATTATGTTTTAGTCTAATTGGCTTGCTACTATTCTCCAGGGTTTTGTTTTTGTTTCTGATTCTTTTTGTAATATATCTCCTGACATCTAGTTCTTAGTATGATTTAAGAGTTTAATTTTTTACTTTTGCTACGCAGTAGAAAGATATCTGTTATAACTTGTGTTGATGATGTTATCGTTTTTTTTTTTATCGTAGTCTAAGGATGTACAACACGCTTGTGGAGAGATGCTTTACAGATTGTGTGGACACATTCAGACGCAAAACTTTAGATAAACAAGAGGAGACATGTGTGAAGAGATGTGCTGAGAAGTTTTTGAAGCATTCAATGCGCGTCGGATTGAGGTTTGCTGAGCTTAACCAAGGGGCTGCTACTCAAGACTAAAGCCACTGTATCCTAGTCTTATGGTTTATTCCAGCCTCGTTTGAGGTAGTTAGTATCTGCATTTGTGCGGTTTAATAGAGTTGATTTAGTCTTTTGAGTAATCACCATAAACACATATGTATACACTGTCATGTGATCTTTGAATTTGCTGAGTTTCATAAACGTCTTTCCATTAACTTTTGCGCTCTTCTCTTTTGTTAAGGTTGTGCAACATTTTTTTGTACTGCGAGACTTCATGTACTCTATAAGATATGTAATTTCGCTATTATGCACCCTTCTTTCTCGTTTATTGAAGAAAAGAACGTTGTAATATGACCATAAACGTTGAGATTTCAAGCCATGACGTCAAGTGTTATTATTGCCCCAGTAATAGACAGTTTTAAGAGTTGTTCATTATAGGATGTTCGGTAGGCAGTCTTCAAAGTTGGTGATTTTGATTGACTAATGAACGAGTCTAATGTTTCATCTGATGCTGTGCTGGTAGAATGTATCAAAATAATTTTTTCTACCATAAATGAAATGTCAAATGGGTTGAAATTTGAATTGGTCAAAACTTCTCAAAATTTCTCAGTAATGCATACCAAAAATTTTCAAATAAGTTATTGCTAGATGCTTTCAAATCTACAATGGTACATTCCAGGTTTAACATTTTTAACCACCTAGGTAATTTTCCTCTAAGTTGGCAATAACATACATACACAACTCGACTATGAAACTAATGAGAAAATCAAACAGTACCTCAGAATGCTTCAATTCTAGGACATACACACTTGACATAGAAATGAATCGAAAGACAGATTTGCTGAAACAAGCCTGCTGGGGTACCTAACAACCGCGTAAAAGTTCAATTTCTACAAACAAATAACTCATACAAGTACATAACAGTTGATTGGTAATAGGTTTACATGCCATAACGACTAATACTCTTCACCAAACAGATCAGCATGCCGATTAGCACCAGTAAACGACAGTCGGCTCCTTTATTCCGATTCCTGCAAAACTCCAGGTGTTAGCAATCAAACAAGACACCTACAATACAGTTAGTAAAACAAAAATACAATCCGTTATAATACAACATCTGTGCATTATCCACAGCTCCAAGTTGTTGGCAATAGTTCGGTAAGAGTTGCATGAAGCATTCAAGGGAAAATAACGGCATAACATGTATTATTATTTATTATTCTCTTGTAAACAAAAATTTTACACGCTGTGTCATGGCATATTTGGTCTCGCCACTTCCCATAGTGCGCCATGACATGCATCAATGTGCAACACCATGGACTTTAAGCAACAAAATATAGGGTGATTGAGTTGGATACCAGCAGTTGTCAGATCATCCATCATTCCTAATTGGTAAAGGTGGCAATCCTGATCTATTTAGGTTGATATGGGCTATTCTATCTCTAAATAGCTACAAAAGAAACATGCCAAATGAGTCGAACAAGTCAAACAAGTAGAATGTCACTCAAACTCCAACGCGTAAGTTTATGCATAAAACTTCCTAAATCATTAAAATCCAAAAACTAAGATTTTTATTTAAATAATATAATTTTTCATTACTTTCAAGACACTAATAACTTATCAAAAAAAAAATTAATCTACTTGCTTGACCGGCATCAAAATTTACTTGCTTGACCTACTACCTAACATGCCCATTTTGCCACCTTTACTAATCGGGCATAGGTATACATAATTGATTTTATTTTTTACAAAACGGCAAGCCTACAACGTAACACACACACACACACTATTTACAACCACGATAAAAATATACACACAGTGCCGCAAGTGAGGCTTGAACCCACAACCTCTTGGTTGATGGGTTCCTCTCATACCGCTACGCCAAAGGCCCATTGGTGGTAACTCAAGATGATAGGTACCTTAACTATAATAATACTGATTACCATTAAAATCATCTCATGGATTTCTAAGCACAGTAGCATCACCTAGTCTATGCAAATGAGAACCACTCAGTTGTAACTGATAACAATCACAACACATCATATATGTCCAATCCCGAGTCTAAACTAACCATAAAGGGACAACAAACAGACACCTTGAGCTATGGGGTGCAAAGGAGAGAAAAATTCGGAGGAATCATGTAGAAAACATAGCATGTATACACAGTCATATATTTTGTCAAAGATAAAGAACAAATGCTACGGCACATGTAAAATATACCAAACACTCAAAAAGTAAAAGCATGTATCGATCAAATAAAAGCAAGTGAAAGACCTTTCCAAACAAGAACACTTCATTAGATCATCAAAACTATTTCCTGTTCCTCCTCTCAGACCTTCTTTTGTCCCTGCCAACCCTTGAATCCTCAGAGCTGCTAGCATCTGAATCTGACTCAGATCTTCGTTTGCTCTTACTCTTCCTCTTATGCCTTCTAACTGAGCCTTCAGAACTATCTGAATCATCTGAATGCCTATGACTCCTTCTTCTCCTCTTCTCCTTCCTACTCTTCCTCCGATGCGATTGACGTTCCCGATCCTCATCAGATGAATCATCCTTTCTCCTCCTTTTTTCTTTCCTCCTTTTCCTACCACTTTCTTCATCATCTGTATCACTTGTACTCCTCTTAACACTTCTCTTCTTTGACCTACCCCGTTTTTTCCTCTCATAATCTGACTCATCTTCAGCTGAATCAGAATCTTTCTTCTTTCTCAGAGACTTCGATTTACTACTCAGCTTCTTCCCATATTTCTGAGCAATAGCGCGCTCAATTTCCGAATCATAATCAGAGTCTGAACTCTCACTCTCCTCTTCATCACTCTCATCTGAACTCTCATTAGTTCTCTTCCCTTTCCCTTTTAGTTTCTCTAACCCTGCATTAACAGCAGCCTGAATAGCTTCTGGATCCTTGTCTTTGTCTTCTTTGATGCTCAAGAAGTTTCTACACTGGAATGTCAGATGACCCACACGACCACATTTCTTGCAGGATCCACGAGCCTCATCAGCATTTGACCCGGTAATTCGGGCAAGTGCAAGCAACCCTTGGAAACTAGCATAAGCATTTTCACCCTCAGGTTCTGCATTGGAAGATTGAGGCTGGGCGGATTTCTTGTTATCTTCTTTGTTGGGAGCATAAGGGTCATATCCAATCGCACTTTGCCATATACCATGGGTTTGCAAGGCAGCACTACTGTGCACCCGATTGTTGGCTGGCATACGAACCCTACCTGCTGTGGCCGGCATCTTGAGAGCTCAAAAAGATGCCTGCAAATTAAGATTCAGAATCAGGATTTACATGTTATACTAGAGTATAACTCTAGAATATATGTCAGTAAAAACGTTTGTATACTAGAGTATAACTGTAGAATACAAATATATATGTATCAAATGTGTGGCTATATTACAAGCCATAAGTATAATATAAGAAATAAGTATAAAAAACCATCATAATAAGGTTAAAATGCAGCTATAGTATATGGATATATGGGTACTATAAGATATAGGCTTAAAATATTAATTAATATATTATAGATCTCAATATAATATCACTATATGTAGGTATGATGAATTCGCCATAAATATAAAATAGAAAGTAAATAACAGTAATTAGGTATATGTAAACGATATACGAAAATATATAAGAATACATGAATGTATTAAATATGAATGTAATATATATCTATAGATACCATATATATTAGACCAAAACTAAAGTCATACATATAGTTTTAATAAATATAGATATATTATAAAACAATATAGATTTGTAAATAGAGATATAGTAAATACCAGTACGGCGGTCTGCCTAGGTACTCTAGATGGTCCTAAACTGCCTACTCACCATATTCTTCTATCCTAATCCTAATCCTCCGCTCGTTCCTATAAGAGATCATGTCCTCGGACAACTATATACCCAAAAACAGTTAGATAAATTTAAAAATTTCAGAAAAATGTAACATATTTATCAAAAATTTCTATTTTTTTTTGGGAAACCAAGCATGATACTTAACATATACAATTGAAAAATAGTAAATAATATTCTAATTATGTTCAATCCTACTTGATAGATATAATATATTTACTAAAATTTCAGAAAAAAGGTATGACTAAAAGGGAAAGTTTTTTTTACTTAATTAATAACATCTAATGTTTTATTAACTCAATTAGAAAAATTTACAATTAAGTTACATTTTTGGATAAAATTTTCCTTAATTTATCATCAAAATATAAAATAGAAACTCAATTAAAAAAATTTCATAGGTATGTTACATTCTTTATGAAATTTTGCCCTAAATTACTATCAAGATGAGTAATGTAAAGCTTAAAGCCACCAATAATGTAAAGCTTAAATGTTTTGTGGAGGGGTCAAATACTCAACTGCAAACTAGCTGGACAGAATGAACTATAGAAGGTGTATTTGGATGTGCTGCAGCTTGATACAGTGCGCTGATTATTGCATCTTCAAGTAGTAATCAAACATTCAACCTAGATTCTAATATCAAGGTCTTTTAGAGCCAAAACAATCAGATTTCGAAAATGTGATATAAAACTTAGTTGCAACAAATCTGATTTGTTAGGATAAACGTAAAACTAACCATCTCTAACCTTATTTTGACCCAGGAACCTTATAATGACCCAATAACCACTCTGAAAACACGCATCCAACAAAGGCTAAATCACTAAATGTAGAACACTAACTATCTCTAACTATCATCTATTATTTCGTTAAAGTTGCCTTCACAAAAACAGAGTTAAATCCCCATCAAAATATGCAAAGATAAAAGCATGATCTCCAATCTCAGACCAAGAATTATAGTATAAGCAAACAAAAAATGTTCAATACTTTATACTCTATAAAACTATAAACCAGAAAACCTATAAGGAATTATTATACTACTAATTCTTGCAATTTGACAAAATGTACTGTAAACATAATTTCATAATCCATAATTGCAGGCAGACCAATTGTCAAGATTCTTTCTTTCTTTTATATTCTTAACACAAAGCAATAGTTAATCACATCAATGCCTATACATTTAACTATATACCCAAAAACAGTTGGATAAATTATAAAAATTTATCAAAAATTTCTATTTTTTTTTGGGAAACCAAGCATGATACTTAACAAATACAATTGAAAAATAGTACATAATATTCTGATATGTTCAATCCTACTTAATATATATAATATAATTACTTAAAATTTCAGAAAAAGGGTATGACTAAAAAGGAAAGTTTTTTACACAATTAACAACATCGCATGTTTTGTTAACTCGATTAGAAAAATTCTAAATCAACTTACATTTTTGGATAAAATTTTCCTTAATTTACCATCAAAATATAAAACAGAAACTCAATTAAAAAAATTTCATAGGTATGCGACATTTTTTATGAAAATTTGCCCTAAATTTCTATCAGATGAGTATAAAAATTGAGAATTTAATCTTACTTGAGATAAAAGGTTTAATCACTAGATCCCAAATTGAACTCGGTCCAGGCAATAATTGGTCTTCTTTAATCTCTGACTATAATCCTGTATCCGTGGATCTAATTTAGCATATATAAATTTAGTTCGTTTTTGAATTAGAAAGGAAATTTAGGCAAAGATGATTCGAGATATAGATACATACCTGTACGTATTTAGGTTTTGACGAGCTCTAAGGAAATCAAATTTGTCGAGATGAACTTTTTGTGATTGAGGAAAAAGGGGAAACTTCTTATAAGATGAAGTTTCTCTGAAAGTATATTGAAAAATAGTTTGGGCCGGGTCAACTTTTGGGCTTTACTTTTATATTCTCTTCTTAACAAGAGAGAACTCCATTTGAAGCTCTCTTACTGCCTTGTACCCGCACAAAGCAGCGGTGTTGAATATTTAATCTGTATTTTTTCTATGGTGTTTATTATGTATTTTTATGTTTAAATGACATGTATGTGAGATGGACAAATAGAGTGTAATAACACATAAAACTTTTAGTAATTGAATCATTATGTAAAAACAGCTAAATTTTTATTCTAAAAAATGAAAGAAAAAAAAATCGTCGAAAGTATATCATGTGAGATGTCTAATCGAAGAAAAAAAAAACGCTGATTTTTATGGTGTAATTTTTATAATTTTTCGACTAACTATTTTTGAGATATTTAATCTTAAAGAAGGAGGAGGAAAGTGGGTATATTTGATGTAAATATTGATATAAATGAAGGGTATTTTAGTTTTTTCAAAAGTGTGTAGGGGAACTCACCCCTACACCCATTAGAAGGGAGTAAGAGGGTGTTTGGCCTGGCTTCTCAATCTGAGCTTTTAGCTTTTTAGCTTATGCTTTAACATAATGCAGTTTTAGATCTAGTGTTTGGATTAGCTTATGCTTTAACATAAGTCATTTATTGAAAGCCACTAGAGAAAAACTTTTTGTTTGATTAAAAGCCAAGATTTCTTGGCTTCTCAAAATGTGCTTTTTTAGAATTTGAGAAGCTAAAAGCCAAAAAGTGTTTGGATAGAGGAAATTGACAAAGTGGCTTTTTAATGGTATCTAAACTCTAAAAAGCTAAAAAGCTTCATTTAAAAGACAGGCCAAACACCCTCTAAGATTATTATTATTATTATTAATTATTATTATTATTATTATTATTTTGTTAACAGTTTGCAGAATCACCCGAAGTTAACTTCCGTTATTCCAAAAAAAATAAAAAGGATGAGAAGGGAGATGGTATGTATGTATACATTTCAATTGTTAATGATGATTTGCTGTTACTAATTAACACGTCAGCAATTAATTAAGTTGATGATGTCTATGTTGTTATTTTTTCCTATAGAAGAAGCAGCAGCCAACTTCGTCCTGATTCTCGTTATCGTGTGGAGAGACGTGGAAATGATGCTATCATGTGATGGATAGCTTCAATAACACTCATTAACAACAGTACGGAAATGATGGATAGCTTCAATAACACCTCATTAACAACAGTACGGAAATGATGGATAGCTTCTACTCCCTCACAAAATCTGATATTAAATTGACACAGAGACTGAGTTATGAAACAGAAACAACTACTCAACATAATTATATTCAACAATTTTTTTTGGTTATAATCTTTTAGAAGGGAGATTATAGGTAAACATGTTTTATAAAGCAGAAATCTTACACCTTAGCCCTTAGGTACTATCTGACATACTGTTATATTTATGCAGAAAAAACTCAATAAAACTACCTATTTAGAGTGTCAAAGCTGGCATAAAATATGCTATCATGTGAAAGAAGCCCAATGATCAAAACTGTATCCAACTACAAGATAGAGCTGAATGAAACATACTTTTGAGCATTTTGTAATGCCCAGAGAAAACATTCTCGGTATGACTGGAAAAATGCTAAATGATCAGCATTTGAGGACTGGGAATGAACTTTTTCCAGCCCAAAGATTCTGGAAGAACTCCAGGAAGAATTTCTCCATTGTCATTGCTTTAGGAGGCACGCAATCTAAAAACAGGATTAAAGCGGGATAAGATACTTGTTGAGATCCATTTGCATCAAAATTAAAGAGATAAATTCTCTAATTGCCACCCGGATTGCCTTACCAACATACACTCGGTCATCATCACCTATTTTGTTGTGTAGAAGAGGAACTGTATTATGTATGTGTGAGAGGATTGCATGGGAAGGAAAATCAGTTTTTGCTGCGCTAAAAGTGATTGTTGTTGTTGATGATGCTTCTACAGAAGTTGAATCTGGTTTTCTGGCCCCTGCAATTTTTGACTAATTTGTTGATCGGTAAATTGAGATGGCAACGGGATATTCTCATCAAGGAAGATGATTAAGCATTACCGACAACTAAACATGTCTATTAGATCGTTAAGGTAGAGAGTCATTGGTGATGTTCCTATATAAGAGAGTCATCACTCGATCCAAACGACATACTATGATGAGTGCAAGTTTGTTTAGTAAAAAGCGTGCATGTTATATATAAAAATAAAACCAGGGTCAATCTTTATTTAAACAAGAGAAACATAAATGTTCCAGAATAAACATTAAACATTTACATTCAACATATCACAGAAACATTTATAGTTCACCAGCAACACACTTCAACAATTTCAACAGGTCAACTTGATTCTTTCCTGATGCGGCTTCCAACTTCTGCAACAGGAGGGAGGATTGAAGAGCTTGATAGGTGCCTATATCGAGTTATATTGCCACAATAAACATTACTTACAATCTTTCGTCCACTTCCAATTCTAATTAAACATGATTACCAATTTTCACCAATTAATTAATTTATTTATTAATCGTGTTTAGATATATAGATACATACCTGTGAGTATTTAGGTTTTAATGAGCGCTGAAGAAATCGAATTTATCAATGAACTTTTTAGGATCGATGAAAAAGGGGAAACCTATAAAATTAAGTTTCTCATGAAATATACAGAAAAATAATTTGGGCCGGGTCAATTTTGGGCTTTCTTTTCAGTGGCCTGTTTTTACCTTTGAAGTGTTTTTTTTTTCTTTTAAAAAAAACATGAAAATCAAATATTTCAAGTTGCTAAATGCTAATGCCTAATGGGCTAATGGAATAATGGGTTGATAACTTAACATGTGATCGCAAACAATTTTGTTCATATTAGTCACTAAAGTTATGTTATTGCATGTAGAGTTTAGAAGGTTGATGGTACACTTAAAAGACCACTTTCGGTCCTTTAGGCTTAAGTTATTTCATTTTGGCCTCAAAGAAATGTCAAGAGGTTTGTTCAAATTGAGAATACCATACGTCAATCTTTTTACTTATTACATATTACACGTGAGAACTGTTAATTTATTTGTATTTTTATACGTGAATCATCAATCTCTCTGCAATATAATACTTCTAACAACATAGATACGCGGGTAGTTATTGATGTGGCTATGTTTTGATGACCTGCAACTTACGTTGGGTTTTTTTTTTATAAATATGCATCGTATTGTGTATAAAATCATGCTTATGTAGTTTAACATTCAAAATTAGAGAGTATTGAACACGCTATATGAAGAGAACGACAAGAAAATTGTGTCATCTTCCTCTCAGAGTTGCAGTAACCTTAATGGAAAATTACCGCCGAATTCAATTGTCGAAAGTTAGTGAAATGCTGAACTTTCTGGACCAACGGGTTACGGAGTAATGATACACAAATAACTTTGTAGTTCACGTATTGTATTTGTAAAATTGATGACATCTCTACGATCTTAAGCCTTTCACTTTTAGCTACAAACTTTTAATTTGGCAATGTTGATTTCACGATAACATCTAGAAGTTTGTTTGGATTAAGCGAATGATATATTTGGTAGGAAAATAGGTAATATGGACTAATTTGTTGATTATTATTTTTATTTATTAAAAAAATAAGAAACGTTTGCCGTTAGACTACGATGTTGCACAACTACTACGATACATAGCTAATTAATTACTTGTGATAAAAATGAATATAATTCTTTTATTTAATTATGTGTGTCCGTATAATGTAATGATAACATCATCAATCAATCAATAGTGTTATTATATAAAATAGATAATATAATCAAACGAAGCTTTCTTGTATCATCAAAATATCGTTGCTAATTAAAAAGTGACTTTAATTAGCTAGAGATAACGTAAACACAGGAATCTATGATACAGATACGTCGTTATCAACTAATATCAAGTCATACTACCACTTGTGGTTGCTTTTTTATTTTTATTTTTAAAAACATTAATAATAATTACTTTTACATTAATTACAACTTTTCGTCGGATGTTGATGGAATTTAAGATCATTACACATTTTGCAACTGTTGATCAAAAGCGTAGTAAAATAATTGAAGTATTTATGTGTCTATCTACTTAAAAATATGCACGGTTAGATATGAGAAAAATCATGTTATGCATACGCTTTTAGGTTTGAGTTCGTTATGGGTTTACTTTGTAGCTTTAATCAAATAACCTCTTAAAAAATTAAAAATTTTAAAAAATATACTAAAAATGAATAAAGAAAAAGGCAATTAACACTAAAAAAACTACAATTCCACACGCGATCAGACTACGATCCCAGACACAATCCTGGCCATAGGCATACGCAACCCGCAATTTGCAGGTTGCGTGTGGGGGTAATTTTTGACACTTTTATATATTTAAAAGTATATTTTTGATATTTTTTTGGTGTACTTGGTTAATTTCTCATTTTTTATTTTATTGCCATAACTTGCATCTCTTTTTCTTGTTAATTTATCTCGTTTGTCCTTAAATTGTAATTAATGATACAACAAAGATGATTTATTGGAAAAAATAAAATCCAATGAAGCAATTATGATCGAGTCATATTAAGCGGTCTATGACTTAGTATCTAAGAGGTTGTCCGTTGTTACTTTAAGGCAGATGACATTTATATAATGTGTAGATTAGTTTCAAAAGAAGTAAAAAGTTGTGATGAGGTCATGAAATATTGTGATTGTTCTAGACGAAAATGATAGGTAAAGATATGGTGCACAATAAAAAAAATAAACAACTTGGATGGTTGTTTTCTAAAGGTGTCTATATAGTCAATCCATCTTAAGTGTGAATCATCTCATGATGGTTGTTTAAAATATTTGTTTTAATCTTAACTATTAATATTAATAATCAATCATGGTTTACATGAAATGTGGCGACAAAATTGATAGTTTTATGTTGCTTTTGACGATTTATGGTGATTTTTGACTATGGTATTGTAATAGAGATAAGTAGATGACTACATACCGTATTATTATTGATCATGGTTACGGATCACTTGTGAACTCTAACCTAAAGCTAATATTTCATCTCACGTATTACCGAGTTGGCTTTTTTTTTCATCTCAAGAACATTATTGTTCTTAACAAAAATAAATAAGTAAACCAACTTTTTATAAAATAAAGTTTGAAAAAAAGGAGGATCATGTTTCAGAAAGTCAACTTTGGCACCAATATAAAAAGTCGTTTGGTTGACTAGTTTTAGTACACCCGTGACATTCTTCATCGTGTCAGCTCGGCCCACGAGGCGAGGATCCTTTGTTCGGTGGGCATCATGTACATAACATAAAGGGTGTTAGTTTCTTTTGACTTTATAAGTATGCATTCAAACATGAAATAACTTCCTTTTTTGTCCATTGTTCAAAAGAATCAATATGTCTAAGAACAAACTTAAAAGTATGATTTATACATATGATAATTGATAATATTAGTAACGATAGATGTTGAAAAAAATCGTTTAAAAAATTAGATATCCAAGTTATCTATCTTATTCGACTTCACACAATACATAATTCGAGATTAAAAGAAGTGCTTATAGATGTAGATGTTTAGAACCACTCATCTAAAATATAGATTCTTTTGTACTATATAACTATAACTATTGAGTTTTGTTAATGGCATCACCAAGGATTGTGTCTAAATTTTTTGGAAATGTATAAAATTTTTACTTCAATTGGTTGAATTCATTATGATATGCTTACAAGTATCCATGCATGTTCTAAGACATTAACGATACTTTTTAAAAATTTCGTTATCATTCTCTTAGACTAGAATACTATGTAATGAGTAATATCAAACGTGTCTAAAAAGATAGACTTAAGATTAAATACAATTATATACTTTTTAATACGTGAATTTCATTAATTATTTTTTTTATATCCACAAATTAAAATTAAAGGCTTAAACCTAATTTAATTATGTCATTACAGTCACATCTATCTATCATCTCATTACAAGAAACCACATATGGATAATGAAAAATATAGTATTTATTATCGTTCGTTATCAATCAATAAGGATAAAGAAGTAAGAGATGACACATTCCTCATCTCTTGTTATTTTATATATTATATTATATTTTTGGCAATATATTTGATAGCCAAAGGTCACAAGCCTTAGTTGCCAAGAAAATTTATTCATATAATAATGACAGAATTTGTAGAAGAGACAAGTCCTGACAAAAATTAAGACTCAAATAACGTATGTAAGGGGGTCAGAAAAGGATACGAGAAAATTAAATAATTGAGACAAGTGGTGACCATAATTTTACACTTGTAATTTTAGTTATCTCTCTTATTGGTCATTGTGCCATCAACCAAATAGACAAGTGGTAAAACTAGATTGGAGTTTGGACCACTTACAAAGTAAGGGGCCTATTTGGTCATTATTGTTGCATGGACTATGGAGTATTTAAAAACCCTTTCTTTATGTTTCATAAAAATGAATCATAATTTAGGCCACATAAAAGAACTTATTTTGGGGGAACATGCTTCTTTAACTAACATATTTAATTTCCTTGATTCAAAGTTTTGCATATTTCTCCCATATATTTCTATTTGTTTCTATTTCAATCCTCCTTCTTCCGAATTTGTTTTAAAACTCGTGTTTTGAATAGCATCTCATGTTTTGTAGAGGTAAGTTGATGCAGGTTATAGTGTAGAGGATCGGTCCTTATATTTTTAGACGGCTATATTTTTAGAGGGTCATGATGAGATGACTAAATGGGTTGCACGGAGAAGGCCATAATTTGGACTACGAGGCTCCATTTTAAGCTTATGACCGGTCAAATTGAAGCTTGAATCAAGTACCACAACTTTTTGGGGCCCAAAAACCTTTCTGGAGGGAGTTATGGATATTTTTCTGTTTTTTATTTTTTTACTTTGTATTTTGGGCTTGTGTTCGACCAGTAGCTCTTTTAGGCTCATTCGAAATTCTGCTTCCCTTTTAGGGTTCAGTTGTGTTCATGAAAGACTTAGTTTTAATCTTTATGAAAGTTGAATTTTCTCTCAATTTGCGTTCATCAATTGAGTCGAATTAATCCTAATCACAGTATTCTTTGAATCAACGTGTGTTGGAAGAGATTAACCTGATATTCTCTGAATCAATAAGTTTAATATGTGTTCGTTTGTTGTACACTGCATCATAAGTCCAATTTTCATCATGATATTCCTTTAATCACGCGTTACGTAATTTATCTTTCTCATGTTGATCATTAGGTCGATAAATGAGGAACTGTCAGAAAATTGATCTTACCCTTTTATTCGTAACCAATATTGGTTATGATTATTTTAATAATGATTAATTATTAATTATTAAGATCTTATGTATAATAAAAATGAACTTGATGATGAACTCTATTTCATGACAACAATCTAACTTTAGTACCACAACTACAAAGTTGATGTTATGTCATATGTTAGTTTTATCACGTAGTAATGACTAGTAGTGTGCTAGTATTTTTTACTTTTTTTTTACAAATATAACTGTTGTTGTTATTGGTGGCTATTTATAGAGTTAAAACATGTAACTAGTTTCTAATACTGTCAAGCACTTGTAACTTTCTGAATATTTAGTCACAAGTTACCGTCTATATGGAATGCATTTAATTTAAACTAATGAATACAAATAATAAATAAACACAAGTAAATACTAAATACAAAGTAGTAAAAGATAAACACAGGAGAATCGTTTATACGGTTAAGTAGAACGCTAAATATTATAGAAATAAAACTAAATATCTAATAAACGATTATATGTATCCAAATATTTATAGTAGATGTAATTAAACTACAATATCCTTGTTTTTGTAGTCGGCATACATATGACTATGAATCCACCATTGCAATTTGCAAATGTATATATCAGTCAAATCCCTTTCATATATGGTACCCTACCTTTACTTTTACAACTTTGTGTGACTACTAGGTTTCATTTTCATACTTCTTTTCACCCATTATAGAAACTCGAATGAAATAAATGGTTTATCAAAGGGTTATTACAAAACAACACAATGAAACAAATAAACCTAATAGTACAACTTGATTTTTCTTTTTTTTAACAATTTCTAAAACTTTAAAAACAATATTAAAGTTTATATTGAAACAACCGAGAAAGAATAAAAAAAGATGAATGTAATATAAGTTTAGAGTAAATTATTTGTTTTCTCTTTTTTTTTTCAACTGATCGTTCTTAATTCTAAAAGCCATTTTAATAGTTATTTTTTAAAATCTCGTTCATCGGTAATTTGGACTATAGATGAACAAAGTTTCAAAAATTATGCAATTTTAATAATTCATTTTTTAGACTATCGATGAGTAAAATTTTTTAAATTGACTATTAAATTGGCTTTTAGAAACTATCTGCGCTAGTTCAGTTGGACACCAAGGTTTCTTTATGGGGCCTTGTGGAGGGGATGTTTGGCTTGGGGAGGTCTCAAGTTCGAGTCTCACCTGAGACTTTTACCCCTTCAGGCGATCAAAAAGGAGGACCATGAGGGTTTCAGGGTTAGCATACTACCCAATTGGATGTCGCTGCTACACCTGAACCACTAACATCTAAGCCGTTAAAAAAAAAGTAAAATAAAATAAAATTGACTTTTAGAATTTAGAAATGACTTTTGAGAAAAACGAGAAAACACGTGAACATTTTATATAATTTACTCCAAGCTTTACATAAAGTCGATCATAACAACAAAGTTTTACCATGTTCAAACTTTATTAATGTTTTTGATATATGTAAAGACTAAAACAACAAAACTTTAAGTAACACTGGAGGTTTTATTACAATAAAACAAGATTTTTATCTAGATACAGAGTATAAAATTGTATGTCATCAATTTTAGTTGTTCTATCCTATAATTAGTGAGTAAATTATATTCCATTTCTATTCAGGAATTTCACAACAATTACTCGCAACATCTAATCATATCCCTCAAAGTTACTAAATATTGCATGGACCTAAAGCTTGCCACTCTGATAAATCTTGTTATTTATACTCGCAGCACAAATACAAACACTTGTAAGCTTTACCCCCCATCTCTTTAAACAACACAAATACAAACACTTGTAAGCTTTTTTACGAGACTATTTTGCAATTAAATGCTATCTCCCCCCAACCTTCATCCACCACCACTTTTCATTAAGACCCACCATTCCACCAATGGCCTTTTCTCTCTTCTCACAAAGATACAAACTTTAGGGAGTTTTCAAGAAAATTAGGACAATTTTCAACTGGGTTTATTTGATTTTAAGTTTTCTTAGTGTAATTCATTATAAACAGTCTTTAAGTTCAAGGTTTCATACCCAGATCCTTTTGTATGTTTTTCATCTTGTTGTTAGCTATGAAGCTGTAGTGAGTGCTAACCAGAAACGAGAATTCCGATGGGTGTTTGTTTCAGTGCTCAGTTTAAAGAAAAGAGCCCATTTCACTCAGGTATTATTATTGCAATTAGCTATGTATTCTGGTATTTGATTTACATCTGGACATGCTTTTTGCATCTTAAGATGCTTTTATTTGTGGGAATTCTGTGTTTTCTTTATTTATTTATGTTTATGTTTATGTTTATTGAATGTTATAATTTGTAATCTGAGATGGGTTGTAGTTAAATTACTAATATTTTGATCTCATGCTTTTGTTTTTCTTGTTTTCCAACAAATTTGGCCTTAAAGTTCTTCAGAAGTCTTTGAAGTATTGTTCTTTATAAAAAGTGTGTGTAAATGAACCAATAAGTGATATATCTCAGCACAATTATCGGATAAAGTTCAAATTTTGGATAGAATTTGTCTAGTTTAGGGAGTGTTGGATGTGAGTTTTAAGAATTATTATTTAGAATTCAAGGATCAAAATAATATAATCAACTAATCAGTTCATGAAAGCAAGGGACAATAAAGTTGTTTTACATAAACTAATTCGATTATAAACCACATCTTTGTTTCAAATACTTAGTGTTTAGAACTTGATTCAAATCTTTTGTGAAATGTGAATGATTTCAGGGATAGATTCGGAGAATGTTAATGATCTTAGCACTTCAGGCAGCAGTAAGGTCTCATCTGTGCCACCAACTCCTCGTAGTGAAGGCGAGATTTTGCAGTCACCCAATTTGAAAATCTTTAGTTTTTCTGATCTCAAGATGGCTACTAGGAACTTCCGACCCGATAGTGTGTTGGGAGAAGGCGGTTTCGGGTCAGTTTTTAAGGGTTGGATTGATGAGCAATCTTTTGCTGCTACTAAGCCCGGAACCGGCATTGTCATTGCTGTCAAAAAGCTTAATCAAGAAAGCTTTCAAGGTCATAGGGAGTGGCTGGTGAGACCCCATGTTTTAAATTTTGTATTAATTGTATAATGGATAATCCATAGAGGTGAGAAAGAGGGTGGAACATTGGGTAATGGGTCAAGGTTGGCTCGGGTCAAAACGGGTTGGGCCCCGTTAACCTGTCAAAACTGTTTTTCTCCACTTTTGAATTTCATAAATAAATATCACTCATTTTAAATCATAGAATAATAACCTTTTCAAATAATAAAACGATCTAAAAGGTTTTAAGCAGTTTACTGCGTTTCAGACAACTTTCAGCCAGTTTCGACCCACTTCTTTGATAGTTAATATTTGATAATTTCCTGGTTTGACCCAGTACAGTAAGATACAACCCGAATCGCCTCGCTTTCATTTAATAAGGTTTAAATTGCGACCTCTTGTAGTTCTCCAAAACTAGGATTTCAATGCACGTGTACGGGCTTCTAGATTTCCAAGTTCTTCAAATTATACATTTATGCTTTCTGTTTATGTAGGCTGAAGTGAATTACCTTGGGCAATTTTCTCATCCAAACCTTGTTCAATTGATTGGGTATTGTTTGGAGGACGAACAACGGCTTTTAGTCTACGAATTCATGCCTCGTGGAAGCTTGGAAAATCACCTGTTCAGAAGTGAGTTCTTTTTATTTTCTAATTTTTTTGGATTTATGTAAAAGGATAGAAAAAAGTTCATATTTTTGTATGATGATTGATCAACAGGAGGATCTTATTTTCAACCATTATCGTGGAGTCTTCGGTTGAAGGCTGCTCTTGGAGCTGCTAAAGGGCTTGCTTTTCTTCACAGCGCCAAAACTAAAGTGATTTACCGCGATTTCAAGACTTCTAATGTTTTGCTAGATTCGGTATGTTGTCTTTATAGCAACCGTGCAATCTCAAAATGATAATTGGCTCTCTGAATTTGATAAAAATGTAGATAATCAATGGATAAAAGATTAAAAGCTCCAAATGTTTTTCTAAAATCATCAGATTTATAAAATGTTTTCAGCGTCTGGCGGTCAGCCCGACCCAACCTAGTACAACCCATACTGCAGGTGACCCGTTTTGAGCACTTACCCAACCAGCCCATATGGGCACCTCTTTTAGAAATTTGTGTAGCTACAAGCGTTGACATTTTGTTTCTTACATATATGGTCATACAGAGCTATAATGCAAAGCTATCGGATTTTGGGCTGGCCAAGGATGGCCCAACAGGTGACAAGAGCCATGTTTCAACTAGGGTCATGGGGACCTATGGATACGCAGCTCCTGAGTATTTAGCTACCGGTATGCAAATGGATTTGTGTCAGTTGTCCCAAATTCGTTTTCTTGCTCTCTAGCGTTTTTATTTTCGTTTTTTTCTTTCATTTTAGGTCATTTGACATCTAAAAGTGATGTCTACAGTTTTGGGGTAGTTCTTCTTGAAATGTTATCGGGCCAAAGAGTTGTAGACAAAAACAGACCAGCGGGAAGACACAGTTTGGTTGAGTGGGCCAAACCTTACTTGGCCCACAAACGTAAAATCTTTAGGGTTCTGGACAGCCGTCTTGAAGGCCAGTACACACACGAAGCAGCCCATGCCGTCGCAAACATATCTTTAAGGTCTTTATCCGTTGATCCCAGGCTCAGGCCCAGTATGGCAGAAGTGGTCAAAGAGCTCGAGCAGCTTCAGGACCCAAAGGGAACACGGCCTAGAAGACACTCGAGTCATGGAACCAGGCCAAGGAAGTTGAGCCCCGAGGACCGTGCCGCCGCTGATGGTGGCGAGCCCACTACATATCCCAGGCCTCAACCTTCTCTTTGTAGCAAGTGAAAAAAAAAAGAAGACTAATTGGGCCAAATGATTGTATTGTTATTTGGGCTAACTAATTTGTGAAGAGACCATAATCTTGATTCTTGACAGTTGACCCAATTTGCATTCGAGTTTGTCTTTAAACTGAATTACAAAAATCATCCATGAACTTTACCTACTTCTTCCTTTTTGGTCGTTTAAGTGCTAATTGTGCAATTTTTGTCTAAAGTGACAAACCATATATCCATCCATTTTAGTAAAATGTATATGACCTTATAAGCTTATACCACTTTAATTGATGCAAACAAAATGAATGAGAAATTCGCTCGATTATTTAAGGACAAGTAAAACGACAAATAACCATAAGTTAGTCACGATCCTAAACACATATAGTGTGAAATCTGAAGTATATGTCATTCACATGTTATGTTATTTTAGGTATATAAATTAAGCTTTTAAATATAATTCTAAAATTCTAATACTTTATATATTTTTGAAGTTGCTAAACTTTTTAGAAAAAATTCCAGTTCTTTGTATATTTCCAAACTTGCCAACTTATGATAGCATCCAACCATTCAATATATTCTCTTTTATATCTTTTTATAAAAAAAATTATAATTAAATTTTGGGTAACATTACAAGAGTCAGCTGCATTTTGAGAGAAACAAAGGTCAGACGATTTCAACTGTTGACTTCTGTGATCAATAGCCTAAAGTTGTTGCATCTTAACAACACCGTTTTTCAACGGTTGATATTATCTGTCTCTCATTAACCTCAAAATGCAACTGACCCTCTGATATTACACTTTAAATTTTATACCTATTTCCAAACTTGTTTAAAATTTTGTGACCAATTTGGTCATAAAATTTTTTGCAGGGAAGTAATTTTGTACATCTATTTATAATTAAGAGAATCATCGTAATAAGCGTGCGATTTATTGTTTCACATTCTTGTAGAAAAATTCTTCAAAAATAGGAAAAGTTTGTGTTACTAATATATCTTTTCTATTATGAAAAAATAAAAACTTTATCATTTGAGAATTATTTTATATATCTTAAATTGTATTCTAGGGATACACAACACATTTTAATTTTCGTAAGAATTGAAACACAAAGCTAGAGAAATTTTCAATAACTAAACAGAAATTTTGTTTCCTTACATATATGCTTAGAAAAACTAAATATAATTCTTTGTTCTCAAAAGTTTCAATATTTGAATACTAATAAATAAAATATATGAAATATGAATAGAGTGTCGACTTGCACTTTATCCACCCAATCGGAGAACACTCAAATCGAACTCCCACGTCCTTTTGGGCAATAGGACGTGATATCCTAAAAAATAATTTTTTTGTTTTTCTAGATATGCATCCAACAAGATAAACTACTCAATTAAAGAACACTTGAATCGAACTCACGCATCCTTTTGGGCAAAAGAATGTGAGATCCAAAGAGATAACTTTTTTATTTTTCAAAATACGACTCCAACAAGATAAACGGCCAATAAACACTTTATATTGCAACAGCGCCTACATTTTTTTTACTTACTCTTAGCAATTTGATTTTAAAATTCGGCTCTCTATCTTCCTTTCGACCCTTGGCCTGCTCAGAAGTGGGAAAAAGATATTGAAATTTATCAAGAAAGTTTTTCTTTCATCATGGGAATAGGATGACTTTGAAAACTATTATATTTCTGTATCTCATTATGAATAACGTTACTAAGAATAAATAGACATTAAATACGAAAACTCTAAGCACAGCAAAGGGCTAACACGAGCTAAGCCTATTATATTATGAAGATGAAGATGTGAGTTTATTATGAAGATGAAGATGTGAGTTTATTAAAGTATGAGTTTTTTTTAAAGTATAAAAGTATCAATAGGATTGTGAAATTTGGCACAAAACCCACTTTCCTTCACTTTCTTTTTAAAATTGAATATCTCAAAAACGATAAATAAAAAAATAATAAAAATTACACCATAATAATCATCATTTTTTTCTCTTCGATTTAAGATCCAACAAGGTATACTTTCGACGAACTTTTTTTTCTTTCACTTTTTGTGGCACTACTAGAAAAATACAAATAGAATCCTCCTAATATAATCCGATTTTACAAAAAGTCGGATTCTAATACCAAAACAATAAATGGAACTCGGTTATATATTTATGTACAAACTAATAGAACTCGGTTATTTGGTTGAAACCGCAATCTATATAAAAATACATAATAAAACACAGTTATAGTAATAAAAACTGGGTTCTATCAGAAGCAAGCATACCGGTTTATTATACAAAAACCGTGTTCTATTATTCAACACAATAAAATCCACTTTCATTTTAAAAACCGGGTTCATTTAACTTTCAAAAAAATTCCCCAAAATCAAGCGCGAAACAGGTTCCCCCTTCTTTTTGAAACAAATAGAATCCGGGTTCAACCAACAAATATATATTCTACACCCTTCTCCATCTTTCTGGAGAACCCATTTTGAAATTGGAAGAGACATACACAAACTAGCAAACACAAAACAACTCCATTTTACAATTGTTATACTCAACTCCGGTCTTCTTCAAAGGTACATATATATATTTTGTTATTTTGTATAATGTTTTTCTGCTTAGATCTATGCTAACCATTTTATATATGTTTAGATTTATAACGTTGGAGATAAGATATGTGGAGGCTTGGGATGCGATGACGAAAAAGAAAAATATAATCTAGTGAAGAAGAGAAAGATTCGTTTGAAGCCGATGGTAGTACAAGCTGTCCATAACATTCGGTTGCGGTGAGAATAAGAAGATTAGTTCAAAACTAGAAGGTTCCAACTAGCAAGTGGCTTTTCACTTTTGTCTTTTTCTTTTAGAAATGGATCGTTTGTAATGGTGAATAAATGAAATTTGAGATCATAGTTTTATTGTTTTTTCTTCATCTTCTATGTCGTTCCACACAACACATCTATTATTTCTTCATATTATTGTGTTTGCAAGCAAACTGCTTTTGTGTATATGTTTTCCCAGATTTAAACAAGAAGACATGTACTATTGAGAAAATATTTATTCAATAATGCAAATGTGACAATCTCCTATACCAAACAACTGGATTCTATTTGCTCTAATACGCTTTTGGACAAAACAAATATAAAACGGTTCCAAACATAAAAACGGGTACTATTCAGCAAATAGAAGCCAGTTATTTAACAGTATTCTATGTAACTTCAAATAGACTCCCCTCATTATAGAATCCAGTTCAATAACCGAGTTTTATTTCACTTTTAACCGGAGTCTATTTACACTTTTCTAGTAGTGTGGGTTAACACATGTGTTATGATGAACTAACAAAAGTGTTACCTGCGGGTATCACATGTGTTATCAACGACTATCACATGTGTTACAATCGATAGTCGGTGCTAACACATGTGATAGTTACCGATAACACATGTGTTATTTGTTTATAACACATGTGTTACTAATTTTCAAAACCCATCAAAAAATGAAAAAAAAAAAAATTCGTCGAAAGTATGTCATGTGCGATCTTAAATTGAAGAGGAGAAAAACGTTGATTCTTATGGTACAATTTTTATAATTTTTGACTAACGGTTTTTGAGATATTTAATTTTTAAGAATGTGGGGTTTTATTATTTTGATCAAGATAAACGGTTGAGATTTGTACTCCCATACTTTCAAAAAAATCTTATACTGGAATGAACTTTTATCATATTATCTAATAGACGTGTTATGAGAACTGATTTCCTTAAATTTGACATCACAAATACTTAAAATTACACTTAATTTATTTATTCACTGGTATAATTTTACAATGTTTTAGCTGGTGATAAAATTGATTAAAGATGAAGAATTAGGTATGATTACAAATGATACTTAATTTTGATTTTATTTTACTTGTTTTTCGAGAAAAAATAAGTATTTTTCCGAAAAGGGCTTCGTGAGTAACATATTTCTTGTAGTGCGATCTTGTTATCTTGGTAAGCACATGATATTATGCAATCAATCTGCTATTGCTACTAAACTATCACATTCACATGACTTGTAGATCTATTCGATTGCTTGTTTAGAGCCCTCGATCTCATGTTTTACTTTTGGAAATATACATATGTTTGTGATCTTTCGTGAGGTCATAACTAACTTAAGCTACATAACTTGAATGATGTGGAATTTTTTTATGGCTACTTCATAATATTAGGAAGAAAAAAAAAAGATCTTTTACACTTTTAAATCCAAACATTTCAAAATATCTTAAAATTAACACACTAGCTAGTTGTTAGCAGAACTGCAGAAGCATTAGAGAGCTCGAGGGTGATGTAAACGTCTTCAATGTTGAGATATATAACCAGGCGCTTGTGGATAATACTGCTGATAGTATTGACCACCACCACCTTGAGGCGGTGGCAGTGGTGGTGGTGGATAAGTAGCATACGGTAACCACTGATCACTTGTGTTCTCACCAGACCCACCTCCTTCTTGAGAATGAGTCAGAGCCCCCATTCTCTGAGGATCCATGGAAGGATAAAACCCCCTACCATGTTGAGCCGGTGGTGGTGGGATATTAAAATATTGCATTTGTGGTGGGTCCTGGTTAGCGGAAGTTCCAGGTGGCTGAAATTGGTTTTGCTTATGTGATAAAACAGCCGGGGGTAACAATCCACTGTGTGCAACCGCTTGATGTCCTTCTGGGTCAGTCTTCTTCTGTGTTTGTGGTCGGCCCCACATTAGTTTTAACAGAAGACCTTTCATGAGCAGCTTATTTGAGAGTTGATCAGCTGCGTTTTCTGCACCTTGTCGAGTTGTGTAGGTAACAAAGGCACAAGCACGTTGAAGAACAATATTGACAGACTCAATCTCACCATGAGAGTAAAATTTGTCTCTAAGGTCTTGCTCTGAGACTCTTGCGTCGAGGCCTCCCACGTATAAGGTTCTGATGCTCTCATCCTCTGGGCGTTCAGGAGATGTCAGGTCACCCGCCTTGTTCAGTAGTTTGAGTGCAACTGGATCATTAATTCTGTAATCATAATGGAGAATAATGTTAGATACAGAAAGTTTTCAAAGTGTGGTGTGTTTTTAAAGCGATAATGTGATATTGAATAAACAAAATCAGGCACCAGTTGTACCAAAAGGTAGTGTCAAAAAGGCAGTGTTCGGATGTGCTTTTGTTGTTATCTATTAATCAGTTGCTTTAATGATAATACGTTATACATTATGTTAGAATGTTTGACAATGTGTCCTCATAAAAATGAGTGTGTTTGTGCAAAGCAAGGTGTGCTTATGGGAATGTTTGACGTGTGTGGTGTATGCTTGTGGGTAGTGAATAGTTACATACCCGTAGTAGCGGTCTTTGATATTCTGGTGGGATAATTCGCCAGTGATGGGCATCTCATGTCTGTAAGGGCATTCAACCCCTCTTGTACATTCACCTTTGACGAAGAAACTGCAAACTTTGGCCCTGTTTCTGTTGTAACATGGTTTTGTCCTTTGCAATTTCAAAATAGTATCATTTGGCTGTGCCTTCCCATATGAGGAATCGTAATCTAGACCAGCCCTTACCTGCTAAATAAAAAAAAGGGATCCACTGGATCAACATTGGTACTGAATAATAATTTGCATACTCAACATGTCAGTGTATTTTGCAAAAGCATAAAGCATGGGGCTTGGGAGTAATTCAAACCAGAATTTATAGCATATTTTAATTAGTAAAGAACAAAATAAGATGTACAATTTTTTTTATTTTTTTTTAAATAAAGAAGAAGAATAAACTCTGTATCAAAAACTGCCTGCTTTCACTTGACACATAGAGATACAGATGTTTAAATGTTGATCAAACGTCCAAAATGTTCCTTAACTAAAAAAGAATGACCAAAAGTTTTTAACTTGCAGTAACGCTAACTTGAAGTATTTAACTTGCATCTTTTGGAAAAGAGCGAGCATGTTAAATCAATTGTGACTGTGGAAATAAAGTTTATATTGAAAAGCTACATACCCTACGATCATGCTCCTCTGCAAAGTATTCTCTGTTGACATCACTCTTTGGAATGGCATCATTCGCGTTGTGACCGAGTGCAATATCACGAACCTGAACGGGCAAACCATATTCAAGATCTAGAAGACACACTTGACACACATTTCTCAACTTGCAGCAAGTTTGGCAAATCTCAGTTTTCTTGTATCTGGCATGCCGACCAGGTCTCCACCTGAAAACTGTAAAGGGCCTCGTGCAGATCTTGCACTCCTTATCATAACTTGCATTTGTCTGCACATAAATATTAAAGTTGTTTAATACCAACCTCATTACACATACATTTGCCAAATTTTGTCTAATAGATAAAAAATAATATGTACCATTCGAACACAGGGATTGTCACCAAGGCATGACTCGCATATGATAGGGAAGTCAGATCGTTCCCAACCATCGGCTTCAACGTCTCTATGTGCCATAATGACTTCTGTAAAATATGTATATATTCGTGTTAAAAAAATCAAAATATATATCTGGATGTACACAATACAGTAACTAAAAACAATGTATCACTTTCAAAACTAATAGAGTAAACATTAAAATGCTATTAAAGAAAAAAACAATGTATCAGTTAACATGCATTGATCATCTCCTTAAACACATTCACAAAATAATGACTTTATTTTTAACATCAATGTTTGTTGTTAGCTTTCAGGGCACTCAATCCAAACATACATTAAACCACTCACGTTTTATTACATTATATTGAAAAATATTATATTATATAAGTTTTATATATGATTAGATACTTACCCTGTAAAAGTAGATCGAATGAAATCCGCTTGGGGTTTCTTTTGGTCGTCGGCCGAACAACGTAGGAGAGGTGAAACAATTTTTTTGTGACAACAAATGGATGAATGAGATGAGATATATCCAATAAATATAGCACAATTTTAACGTGGACAATCGGTCGGCCAATTATGGGCTAGACGAAACACATATGGATTTTAATTTAGTCCATTAAGTTTATTAATCCGCCAGATTAATTAGCCCAGAATTTAATTAACCCAGCTTATTAATTAACCAATTAACGATGTAACGCTTTACTCTTACACATATACTACTTAAACCCACCCGTGGTTGTATACTAATACTAAATAGTGTATATGGTAGAAGTCTAATGTTTTAGAAGTGATTAGTGACTTCTATTTTTTATTAGGTTTTAAATCTACATGAAAAGCTGAATTTGGTGATTAAAGGTTATCACTTATAACTGCAACAACCGCATTGTTTGGGTGTTGTTTCTAATAAAGCATTTAAGTTAATATGTATACTAAGCATTTACTTGGTATCATATTGACAATGGAGTAGCATAAACTCGAGTTTGGAAGCCTTCAAAAGTAGCAGCTCATGTGATCGTTTATGTATGCATTGTGTGTTTTTCTTCTGTTAGAACAAGGGTGTGTGATCCCCATATTTTTTATACACAAACATTTGCTTTAGGAAATGGGATCATGGAACAATTAGTTCAGTCTAGAAATATGGAAATGTGAGAAATGGGAAGACGGTTGCAATCTATTGATTGCCATCCATATCTGCCCACATACCCCCACTTCATTGTTTACCAAGTCCATACACACACATAAACTCTAACTTGTTAGTTATCGCTTCAATAATTTGTACCATGAGCAGAACAGTTATACATTAAGTCACCACAAAGACCACTTGTACATTCTGCTTCATATGCATCAAACTTGCCAAACTACTTACTAATTCCAACATCCCCACTGGTTGGTAAGTTTATGCTACTCTGATAGGCTATGTCACGAAGGTCCCAAATCGACATATAAAAAAAAAAAAAATACATGATAATGTTTATAGAAATCCTACAATACAGTAACAGCCAATGTGGAATATAATGATCAATCAGTGAGCACTAATGACAGTAATTCATCCACGTGAATGGCTCAGCAAATGGCATATACATGATTTTCTATTAGATACATTTTGAAGATTTACGTTTGTGAATGTTTTTATCAAGAATCGGTCTTTGTTAAGAATAAGTACTCAGTAATTATCAAATTGATGCACGAAAATATATTTATATTTAATACGTAAAAAAGAAAGAAAGAAAAAAAAATAAAAAAGCTATGTTGATGATACACATTTGCTTACTAAACAAACAAATACAAATTGAGCATATTTTTATATTCAGAATGAAAGATCTAAAAGGAAGCATTAGGAAATCGCCACATTTTACCTGCCATCAGTGTCAAGTATAAGGACGATTGTTGGAAAGCCAACAATTATGTTGCATACATACGACTCTGGAGAACATAATACAACTTCAAGTTCTACTTCATTGTTGTATCTCTACTGGTTTTGGTTTCGTTATGAGTTATGACAGAACGCCATAACTTTAAAATAGTCACCCATATGTTATATAAATTTTTCTTAACAAAAGAATAACATTCAGATAAAAGATATGAGATTTCATAGCATAACATAAAACTTAAGACCGACCAACACAGTATCTTGGTAGCCCATCAACTAGTTTTATATGAATGCAGTTCCCCTTTCACATTTTCAGTCCATTCCAAATATCATGACAGTAACTAAAAGTATGACCATGTAGTATGTAAACACATATAGATGTCTTTTATGCAAAAGTACATAACCAAATATAAACCCACAGACCACAGGTAAATTGAATATGATTGACTAAATGGCTCCATCACTTCTTCAAGTTGCTAAGGGCATGTGATACAGGCCCAAGTGTGGAGGAACGGGCCATTTTGTTTATGGAGGCTCAAGATTGTATGAGTAAAGGGGCTTCAAAAAAATGAGCATAACTTGGGCTCCGGGGCTCCGTTTCAGGCCCATGACCAGATTTTAACTTGGGTTTCGGGGCTCTGTTTCACTCTCATGGCCGCATCTGGACATCTGGTCCTTTTTAGGTACGAGATTATAACTGAGCATGTTCGTTTGTAAGTGATGAATCTTCGAAGTATGTGCATGGTGGCTCAAAACTTATACGTGCCAGAACCTCTAAACTACAATACCCGATATGAGAGTGGGGAGCAAGTTATGTACCGATTGGTTCCCTCGGTTGGCGATGATGCATTCAGGGTCATTGCTTTTGTCGTCAAAGAGGAAGATCTAATACCGAGAACTGCCTATATATCTCTTATAATGAACTACGACAAGTGAGGTATGCCATTGGCGAAGACTTTGATCGATTTACAAACCATGAGCAAACAATTTTTGTATATCAAGATAATCCCGCTTTCAAATCTCCGCAAAGTCCGATGTCTTTTGTATCTACAGGGTTATAGACGTTGATTTGATACCCATTGCATTTGAGGAGTTACCATTTGGTCCACCGGAATACGGTTGGCGTTTAACATCCCACCAAAGTTTTGGTCAATGGAGTAACCAGGATCATATGTCACGGGTTGCACAAGTTTTACATATAATATAACTAAATTAATCCAATTAAAAATGTATGGTTTCAACAAAATACATGACTCAATTCCTTTTTAATCAACTATATGAATTATAGAAAGAATGTAAGTTTATTAGATTGGAAAACTTTAAGAACGGAACCAAATCTAACGGATAGCAAAAAAATTTCTCATAAAATTAAATAAAATAAAAGCAACTATAAATGTGGCATTATAACAAAATACACTGGCTCAAATCTTTTTTATTCAATTATAACATGTTATAAAAAGAATTTGAGCATATTAAATCACATAATTTTGAAAACTGGACCAGTTGTACTAAAAATTAAAGAGTAGTTTCACATTTAGTATAACAAAGAATATTTTTAAAAAATTACACTACACATGAAAAATTAGTTAGTGGCACGTGTCACACTCACTGTCATAGTAGTTCAGCCCCTGACTCTATAGTTGAGTCACAATTAAGTTTACTTCCATGCATTGTTCAGGTAAACTTCTAAAATGAGCTCCACCCAAACACTTGTTTCAATCTTATTGTATTTTAATAACAAAATAAGCAACCAAGCACTAAAAATTTACCCAAACACACCCCTTAAGTTTTTGGCTTACAAGTGCTTGTTATGATTATTTACCTAAAACGTATGGTTCCAACAAAATACATTACTAATATCCTTTTTTAATTTACTATAGGGATTATAAAAGATATTTAAGTTTATTAAATTGAAAATTTTTAAGAACGAAACCAAATGTAACAGCTAACAAAAAAATCTCACATAAAATCAAATAAAATAAAACTAATTATAAATGTGGCATTTTAACAAAATACATTGCCTCAAAATTTTAGTATAACTCATCAGATATATTGAGTTTATTAAATCACACATTTTGAAAACTGGACCAGTTGTACTAAGAATTAAAGAGTAGTTTCATATCTAGTATATCAAAGAATTTTGAAAAAAATACATTATGCATGACAAATTGACTAGTGCCACGTGTCACCCTCGCCGCTATAGTAGTTCTTTCCTTGGTTCTAGTAGAGATGGATTATATATGTTATATCAAATTGTGTTTCATCCAAACAATAGAGCGTTATGTCGGCTACACGGAATATGCATACTTAGGATCTCCGAGGATTGGGACACGTATGTGGTCTTGTCCACAATCCCGGACGTGCTTATCCTGAATCGTATCCGACGATTTTGTGATGATCCATATATTCTACAAACGGATCACTTTGTGAATGTTATATTCATCACAATAAATCTTAATGATGACCGGGAGATTTACATCCACCAATTCATATATAACGTTCTTGACGACGCTTGGGAGAGTACAACTACTTGTATTGAGCATGTAATGATTATCACAAATCTCGACTGTCTAAACGATAAATCCTAATAAAGTTCACATACCTGTCAAAACACTGGGCGAGATAAATGAGGAACATGAGTATAACAAGAGTGTCATGCATCCTGTGCAAGAGCTGTGGAACAACAAGGAGAAAAGGAAAACGATTTTGAAAAGGGCATAGACTACATTCTAAAAAGATGAAGATTCTTAAGCAACGAAGAAGGGACTAAAGCTTTGATATGCACTTTGGTTACATGTAATGTTATATTATCTGTATACGTTTTGTCATCAAATGTGTCATAGAGATTTAGCCGGAAAATAGAAGGGTTTATATCATGATCAAGCAAAGAAAATACTTGAGTGCAAAGATGATAAAACAACTCGTTATACTCCGCTTGACGTGAATAACCCTCAATCAAAATGATGATTTTGATTAAGGGTGGTAAAAGTTACTTGAATGTATGTGACTGTAATGGTGATGATCGTTGGATTGTGATTTTGTAATGTTGTATTGTTGGAGACCATGAAAATTGTCCGTCCCCTTTACTTTATTATGTCTATACTTAGAAATCAGGAATCATGGTTCGTGGGTTAACTACCACGTAATTTGGTAGTGGGCTAGTTGGTTGACATAGTCAAAAGCAAACTATCCACGTGTTTGTTAGACCTCTGGGCCGATGTAAGACGTAGATGTTCTTCAATTGGAAAAGTGTTCAAGAGTCTAAAATTGTTTTGCGATGTTGGCTATGCTCTTTTTACATTGAGAAGGGTATGTACAGATGTGTACCACTTTGTACATATGTAAATGACTATATATCACTATATCGCAATGGCGATATGTTGGTTAAATCCAGCCTTTAGCTCACATATGTCCATTTGAAAATTTGTGGCTTTTGGTATTTTGATTAGATGTATAAAGGGTCAATGAGAAGTCAAATACAAAATCTGAAAAAAATAGCCATATAGCACTAGTTGATTTGTGAAATGAAATATGAGCAAGTATGCTAACCTAATGGGTTTTTAGTGGTGTAAAAAACAATTGTCCAAGTAGAACAGAAATGTGGTCAGTGTGACAACGAGCAATGCTAACTAGTACGCTACAAACCATTTTTCTCCTTCGGGGTGATGATTCCTTTTTTTTTTTTTTTTTTTTTTTTTTTTAAAATAAAGTCAGTTATTGCACGTTGTTAATAAACACAGTAACCCACTAGTAACATATAAAAAGGCACCTCCCGAGTCCCATACTTATTGCAAACAACATGTATTTTATAGATGATAGATTTGATTTATTTATAAACGTTTGACAAAACTAAATAGAACTGAAAAATATATAATTGTATCAAACAATACATAAATAAATTCCAAAGTAGAAAAAATAATTAATTAAAGGACATTGATGAAATGTTTATTTATTAAGAGATCGTATTTCTGTCCCCTCAAATTCCTCTTAATCAATTTACGTAACATTGTTTATTTTTAAATTAAATTAACCTCTACATTTATTATGTACACAGTAAAAAAGTAAATTTAAACTTGCCTAAGATCCAGGTACATAGATAAAAAGCTTGTGAATAAGCCTCAAAACATCTCCAAAATTATTTCATGCAAACACTTCTTCTCTCAAGGATTCATCCAACTTGTTGGTGAGTTTTTCTTTTTTTTAATCTTTTCATTTTGCTGTTTTTGTTTTATATGCCACTGTTAGTATGAGTAATACTTAAATACTAACCTGTTCATTGTTTTTTTTATTACTTTATTTTTAGTTATTATTAATTTTTTATTTTTTTACCAAATGGGGTCATCTCTTTTACAAAACTTTTGTTCATGAGTTCCCATGTTAAAGTTTAAAATATGACCACAGCTGCATGTTTGTGTTTAGTTTAGTTGTGTGTGTGTGTGTATTTTTTGGTCATCTTTATTTATTTATTATATATTTACTTTTCCTTTATATTAATGGATGTTAGTGAGATGAACCAGATGGAGAGCATGTACACTGAAAACACCAAATCACTAAACAATATTCTCTTGAAACATGATGAAATGCTTCTTGCTTATACTTCAGGTTTGTCTTTTTAGTGGTTTGTTTATTTCCTAAAATATAAATAAATAGGGTAATTTTACCAATTTCTTACTTCAGGTACTCATTATTTTAAACTGTTGTTATAATCAAAGTTTGAAGTATATAAATTTGTTTAGCATAAAAAGGATTTTTATTCCTTTTTATGCTTTTTTGTAGTTTCAAGATATTTTGGAATTTGGATGGTTGTGGAATTGCAATTTTAGATTTATTAAACCTTTTGGAGCATCCCTACACACAACAAAGAGGTCCCCTTATTTAACATCAGAACATGTATGTAAAATTTCAAGTTGATAAAAATAGGTTCTATTTGTTTTTACTGGTTGAAAAACTTAAATACCTTGAATTGAAAAAAGAAAGTTGATTACCAGCAATGAGAAATTTGATAATGTTGGATGTTAGTTTTTGTGCCATTTACCCAAATAACTATATGTAATTTTAATTGTTGCAATAATGTAATACAAGCCATTGATCAACAAAACACTAACCCAATTTTTTTTTTCTTAAAATTTGAGACCAATGTGTCTATATGTATAAAAGTTATAGACTTCAATATAAATGACCATTTGGTTGTGGTATTACATATGTTTGGCATAAGTTTAAAAAATATTTGAATTCCATGTTCCTTGGCTGTTTAATCTTTAAAGTACCCATCTTTTGAAACACTGGTCTTTGGTTTTGTTTAGATCACATAAGGGTGAATGAGAAGATTAATGTTGAGTGCGAGGAATTTGTTGAAAACTACAAGCAGAAATGTGTTCAGTTAGAAGTCGAAAGCAAACTTCTGCAGCAACGAGAGGACGAGTTGAAGAAAACGGAGGATAAATTGAAGAAAACCGAACGTAAAATAATGAACGATAGGAGCAGGCTGGAACTCCAGAAGAGAGCGGTACTAGTTGCTCGCCATTAAACTAGTTTCTTGTTTTTCATTTCATTAAATTACCCGTCAAAAGAACACAAAAAAATTTATGAAAAAATTCACCTTATTTGCCCTTCAACTTTCTTATATATACACATATACCCCCACTTGGTTTCCGGCTTAGGTGCATCTAGCGGCACATTTAATTTCCGCTAACTTGAACCCTGTTATGTTTACCATGCTAGAGAGAGCTGCTGTCTTGTCCCAAACAATTGGGCAATGAATATCACCCTTACAAGAAAGAATCAGAAGATCTAAAGGTAATTATGCTATTTACTACGTTAGGAGTATGCGGTAGTTAATTTCAATCCATTTACTAAAGAATGGGTCGATTTGGGTTATAGTTTATCCTTAACATGTCAAATAAAAGAATTTAGCCAAAAAGGAGACATCTGATACCTCGTATAAAACCTCTCGTAGTTAACCTTCTACAAAAATTAATTTATATATGTATTTCCTGTTTGTTTTTATAGGAATATCATTCCATAATCATATCTAAAGCATTCACTTTTGGTAAAAGGAGGACAACCGAAGTTTTAACCTGAAATAAGATCATGTTTGTAAGAACGTCTGATAATTATTAAGATATCATATCTTTATCTGCAGAGGGAACTGGAGAAGCTTCATGCACGGGCAACAGAATTGGAGGAGCAACTTGAGGTTAAGAATGAAAAAATACAAATTGCACGTATGGAACTTGAAACCGCTTTACAGGTTTCAGAAGATTGGGAAGGTGTGGACCTAGAGGAAAAGAAAAATAATTTGCAGAGTAAGTTGATAGAGACAGAAGCAAAACTTCAAGATTTGAAAAAGTATAACTTGTGGCGCCAGGTAATAGAGGATGAGCTGGAAGACGCCCGTAGAGAGCTCATTGATGTAAGTGTTTAATAAAGAAATTAAATAACTTAATTTGATAGATTTCTAATTTATGCTCCAACTATTCAACACCTAGAAAAATATCACTTTGGCCTTTTGGATCAAATTTAGTACCCTTAAATTAGGCATGGCAATTCGTGTCAACAGTTTCATACATCCTGACAGTAACCCGACCTGTTTAGTTAATAGTGTCGAAATGTTCAACCATAACATAGACAAGTTTATTGAAAGGTTTAGTCGTGCCGACCATATTTCTTTTTGAACTAGAATAAAGAAGATACATGACAAATTTTAGGCATAAACAATGCAACCATAAGGTACTACGTAAACATCAGTAACCATAAAATGGTTGGACCTTTTGAAAAGAAAAATAGAAATTGAACCAAACTTTTACTTGTATTCTTAAACGGGTCAGGAATGGACTGGGAAAGTCAACCCTAACCCAACCCATTTATTAAATGGGTTAGCCATGTTGCATTAAAAAAGTTTGGTTAATTGCATTAAAAAAGTGCCCACTTTGGTCCAATTATGAGTGTATTTACATTGCTTACGTGAAAAATAGTATAGACAACCCAAAAAAGAATATGGACATAGTTCTTTACTTTTTAATTCGGTTATCCTATTTCAATTAGAATTTTACATTACGTAGAAATTTTACATCAAAGCCTAAGGCAATTGTAACTTTCTTGACTATCTTAACAGGAGATGAAGACGATTTCTAAACGAGCTAACATCAGCGTCAAGACACTGGAACTGGGAAATGAGAAGCGTCCTCCAGTGCAACAACTATGGAATAAAAAAGAAGACAAGGAAGCACGTCTAAAAGAATGCATTGAATTCATGATGAAGAAATGGAAGACAGGAAGAAAACAGAGAACGGATTAAAAGGTTCACTATGCACTTGTTTGAATGCTTATTCGGTCTGTCTTTTGTTAGTATTCATGCATGTGAGAAAGATTATGGTTTTCGCTAGCGACGGTCATATGTTGACTGATTGTGGCCTTTTGTTAAACTATATGCCTAGTTAAAACTCGAAACTAGTTGTTCAATGATTGTGGCCTTATGTTTCTTGTTTCGTCTGCAAGACTTGTTTCAAAAATTGTTAGTAAGCTCAATGGGTTTAAGTGCACGTGATTGCGAAACAATAGTTGATTTTGGATGCCTTATGTAAACAGATAATTATAGCATTTTTGACTTTTTGAATCAAACTTTGAATTTTCCATTTCTCTATCGATACATGTTTTGTTGTGAATTTTAGATCAATCTTCCATTCTGTTTGTAGATGTTGTACTTTCATGATTGGGCTTCCGGTTTGGGTTTTGAGACTAGGCCTTGTAAACTTTACTTTTAGATTGGAAAAAGTATTGGGCTGGATCTGGGCCTTAATAGTCCATTAATTTGTTTGTTTGTTTTTATTTTTAGGAAAAGGAAAATATTGAAAGAGGGTGATAAAATGTCAATAATACCCTCCGGGAGTAGTTGATTTGTGGAATGACAAATGAGCAACTATGCAAAACCTATGAATTTCTAAGCGGTGTAAAAAGCTATTATCCCAAATATTGAGTCAAACATTGAGTAAAGAACAAAAAGGTAGGGTAAATTTTCCTTTCTTTTTTTTGGGATTTTATAAAAAG
This sequence comes from Logfia minima, assembly GCA_963921325.1. Taxonomy (NCBI): domain Eukaryota; kingdom Viridiplantae; phylum Streptophyta; class Magnoliopsida; order Asterales; family Asteraceae; genus Logfia; species Logfia minima. The sequence continues at coordinate 14,240,874 of OY992776.1, read as the reverse complement.
TAATGTCTCATGTCAACTTATAACATTCCAACATTTCTACTATTAAATTCTCAAAAAATAATTTTAAGTATAATGTATTTCAAAACCAAGTAATGAAACACTTAAGCGTGTTACTTTCGCTTGTGTTAAACACTTCAACAAGAGACGTTTAAACTCGTGTCGTTACCGGTTATCGAGTGATTTGTAACTTTTTTAGTTTGATTATGGTTAAAATTTCTTGAGATGAGTTTGAGGAATAGTTGAATGTTTCCACAATTTGTATGATTTTGCCCCCCACATGGGCTACTTGTCTACAATTTTACGCTAAAGATTCAAAAGCATAACTCAACATCAAATATTCAAATTATAACTTTAATCATAAGTTTTCAACAATTTTCCCTCCTCTTTCGTTTTCTTGCCGCCTCTTATCTTCATCTTTTCGTAAAAGATAAGATTGGGTTATATTCTTTATTGTACATCAAATAAAGCGAATTACATGGCGGTAACTACCATTTTGTTTTTGGTACATATTCCATACACATAACTTCAAATTATTCACCTCCAAAATGAGTCACTTTTCATTATATATTGAATATAAAGGCAAGAAATGTACTGTATTTTGCATCTATTCTAACTTTCATGTACAAATATTTTAAGATAAATCAGTATTTTTTTTATATTTTTCTTTCAGAAACTTGTTTGAAAAAATAAGTAGACCTTGTTCCAAAACATGTTTTGTCACATCCTGTCTTTATATTTCTCCAATAGTACCCCAACACAAGACACTGTTTCGGACAACAGATACCCTTATGTTTGTCTATAGTACTAGTAATTTCACAAATAAAATCGTTCATTTAATATAATAAATAAATAATTAAATAATAAAACCAATAAAATAAAACAATAAAAAGACACATTCAATATTAATACAAACCAAGTCTTAGATTAAACTAGTTGTCATTCTCTGACTTACAAGATGTAAATTAGTAGTCCCACAAACCCTAAATACAATTCACTTTTTAATTAATAATAACCAAAATACTAAAAATAAAAACCACCACTTTTTGATTAAAATTCTGTAGCAGAATTTGCTGCGGGCTGCACCTTTTTGCAGCCGCCTCAGACTCACTGCACTAAACATAAACCCTAAAAATGCCGGGAAATCTGAAAAAGTTTCCAAGCATGTCAATACCACCCCTCCATCTTTCCACATATTGCCTTTCTCTACCCCCAACAAAAAAACTCCACCACTAGACACAAAATAACAGTCAACAACAAAAACTAAAACATTTTTTTTCCTAAATAGGTAAAACTGGCGATCGGTTTCTCCTTACACCCGGAAATTCTTTCCGGCAAAGGTTTGACCAAACTGCCAGTTTGCTGGTGCGATGTTCCACGAGGTGGATGTACGACGGTCCGCAGCAGTGACTCTGAACGAAAGCGATTGACCAATCAGAACTGCGTTCGATTGCCAATTTTGCCCCCAGTTACGACTCATGCTCATCCAATTTGTTTTCGTCCCTTTGATCCACACCTTCTGGATATTACCCGCACCCGCAACATTACTAATCAAAACCAAGTTGAAGTAACGAAAACCATTGATTGTGAACCTAATCCCGCCCGCTTTCCTACATGGTACCCTACATAAAACGTATCAAAACAAAACGTCAATTTAATAAACAAAATAAACAAAAAAAAAACAATTTTAGCTAACAATTTAAGTTTAAGAAATTCTACACTTGCAAAAAATTACTATAGAATACAGTTAAAATGTCGTTATATTTATAAAAAGCTACTAAAATTGTGATAATTACAGAAGGACATGCAACATGTTAGCATGTTACAAGGGAAAGTTGATAAATGGTAGTACGGCAATATTGCTAGCACATTGAAGACTAGTGTCCCTACCAACCAAATTTGATGAAACCAACGGTCACGATTTCATCAATCAAATTGCCATTAACGGTAGACACACCACCATAAATCACGCGCTATAGTATCTACGGTAATTATGGTAGGACCTAAAAACCTAATAACAATCACGTGGCTAGCATCCCACATGCAGTCAACCAACCAAACGACACCGTACACATTTAATTTTCCAACTTTCAATTACGCACCAATCTTTAAGACATCCCACATTACACCATTTGATATAACTACCCCACATTTACACTAAGACACACTTTAAATGTGCATTTCTTACTTGTACCTCACTCATCTCTACTTGTACATCATCCCAAAAAAGTCCTACTTATAGCGCGCAACATATTTAAGGTCATTTTAGACAAAATAAGTAAACTCAAAGGGGTAAACTGAATTTTATTAGGACCGAAATTTTTGAACCCATATTTTAAGTTTGTAGCAAACAAACACAATACAGAATTTCGTGACATTTTAGTAAACTTGTAAAAGTTGTTAAAATTATTTAAACGAGAAATGTGACTTGTACTTGACGCATTAAAAGTTGTACAATCATACCGACGATACGAGACGGGGACGATTCCGGCGCGATACTCGGCGATTTTAAGGAACATAGGCATGGCGAGGTCAAAGTGAGTACGAGGAGGGTTACACCAGCCACCATTGTCGTTAGGAAGAGCATAATTCGGTGGACAAAAGTTGGTTGCGGTGACGATAATGGACGGGCTGCCGGGATGACACCATCTCGGGTCATCCGCGCACTTGATTTCAAAACACGCACCGCAGCTCAGCCCGTTGTTGAACAACGCGGTGCTTAGTGCGGCAGTGTTGACACCGTAACCTTGGCTGTACAAGTTACCGTACCCACAAGCACCACCTGTTAAGCAAAATTAAATTAGTCCCTAAAATGTTGTATATAACTTAATATTATAGTTAGTTAACTTGTGTATTTTTTATTTGTACATTTTTTTATCGGTCTAGAAATTGTAATAAATTGAATAATATTCGGTTGTTAAATTAATTAGACAGGTTAAATATGTCACTTTGGCAAGTGTATAGACACGAAATATCCGTCGCTATTATTCACTAATGTGACTATTTAACATATCATGGTTTATTTAACAAACTAGTGTTATTTAATTTATTACCACGTCCAAACTATAAACAGAAATAAAAAAACAAACGTAAATTACGAAATTCAGATACTACGTATATTTTCATAAAAACATGTTTCAAGAGCACTGTGATAATTATAATTATCAATATACATAACATGAAATAAGAGGTGGACCAACCATATAACTTTTTGTTCCATCTTTATTTTCGCATATTAGGTTTATATAATTTTACGTAACGATTTTATAAATATATTGTTACTCTTTAATTTATATGTACACTCCGTAACTAATTTTCAAAGATTGTAACAGGATAAAATTCTAGATAAAAGATACTATTGAATTGTACATAAACATTGCATCAGCTAGTAGTACTGTACAACTTTGTAAAACTTTAACGTAATGTACAACATGTAAAAATGTGCAGGAGCTAGTTGTACCGTACAAGTAATACATTATAAACACAAAATGTAGATGAAAATATATAATTATGAAAATGTGACATACCCATGGTACCAGAAGCATCACTACCACCGTAGAACGTAGCATGAGCACCTTCCCAGTTACCGCCGGCGAAGTTTCCGGGAATTCTAGCGACGGAGACGGCGGCAAACACCGAGAAAATGGTGAAGAGAATGGCGGAGACAAGAGCCATTTTTCAGGGGAGAGAGTAAAATGGGGGAGAAATGCTAGGGGAGTGTTGGGACTACTTATGGAAATGGGTGTGTAAAGGGTAATTTTGTACTTTTCTTTTGTATTTGGGTGTTGATACGACGACGTATTGTGATGGACTTATACAGACGTATTGAAAACAGAGAGTGGAATTTTTGTTAATTGTGGCCCAATGTGTATGATTCGGACAATCGGACCCACTCATCTATAACCCTTATAAAATATATGTCTATCAACATCAATATGCGAAATCTTTATCCGTTGCAGTATGCGGAATCTGACGCTAATTTATATATTATATATGCTGTCCCAAAATCCATCTTTCACAAATGCAGATATCTGTGTGGCTGCCCAATTACTATCCTTTCTTAGCCAACTAGGTTGTTATTGAATATTACGGATTTGATGAAGGACTTGCTATAATATAAGCTGTTGTTTTGTAGTTCGTCATGACTAGAGAGCATGCACTTCTACGCCATGCCATTGAGAAATTAAATAAAGTCATAATACATTTTAATATCTTATTTTTATAATATCAAAATTTTTTAATTACAATTATAATAATTTAAACTATTATAAAAAATTACTCTCATTTAAAAAGTATCATTTTTTTTTTCATTCATGTACCAATTAACATATGTCTATCAACATCAACATGCGAAATCTTTATCCGCTGCAGTGCGCGGGGTCTGACGCTAGTTACATTTAAGACGTACGTAGGAATGTAGGGTACGAGATTTTGGTATGTATTAATTTAACGTATAAAACTAATTACGTCCATATTTTAGAATTATTGTTTATACTTATGGTGAATTTTTTTAATAAAAATAACTTACAGTTACACTTATTTTATAAAAATATTGGTGTGAGATAGAGAGTCAACTGCATTTTGAGTGAAAGAAAATGTTGATAATTTCAACTGTTGAAATCTGTGATTGACGGTTCAGATTCGCAACACTGCATTTTACGTAAAATAAAGTATTATTAAGATGCAACTAATATGTAACGTTAATCACCAATCTCAACGACCTAAATTGTTTGTCTCTCATTCTCCTCAAAATATTAGCTATTATTCACTTAATAATCTTCTGAGATAAAACTGATAATTTAGAACTAAAAGGCAGTAAATTTAGTATTAACAGTTGATTCATGTTTGACGTCAAAATTCGTCACCACTCACCAACCGATGATAGGTGAACCCCTAATCATGTGCGAGAGCTCATGGGTGGACACTATGACATATGAATACTAACCAAATTGGTTGCCTATATCAAATAAGAATCTTGGTCTATGTGTCTTTTGGACCTCTCTAGGCATCATTCCCTAACCGTATCGTTCACTTGATTCTCCTTTGTTTGTCTCGTTGAATTTTACTTTAAACGTTCGACTTTAAACCCTAAAGGCACTTTGTTAATTTAAATACCCTAACTCCATAAGTATGTACCAATGTGAGAGAAAGAAAAATATAATTCATTGACAAACACTTGAGAAAAATATCAACCTATATTCCTATATATCCCTAATCCCTTGCTATCAAATTATGTAATTTCTTTTACGGATAATTATGTATATAGCTAGAAACTGCTTCTAAGACTAAAAGAACTGATAAATTTATAGTTTATATCCTTAAATTTAAACATATGTACGTAAGATATCATATTTTTACTTTTGAAAGCATATAACTTATGTGTTGCTAGAAGCACATGTGTCTTATTTTTTTTCTTTTTCTTTAGAGGTGAAGACGTTATTTATTATAATGACACACACATGTGCATTGCACATGTTGCAATATTCTTTAAGGATTGAAAGAGAAAAGGTACCAAACCCATTTTTCATATGTCAATGAATGAAATCTACAATGGTTTAAGGCTAAGTTACAACAATACGAGCATGGTTCTTTTGTCAGAGTAGAAACTAGAAAGCAAGCACCAAATGTACCTCAAAGTTCCTCAAGAGGGTGTCACATGGATATGGACCATTCATATTCTCTTTGTTATTACTACCCTTACAGTTATAATACTCCATGCATTTAAGATTTGTACTTTGTGCATTCAATGTGGTTTCACCATTTAGGTTTTTATATAGTTCAAACATTTAAAAGTTGCACATCTTGATTGGCGTCTTGATATTTTCACAAAAGGTCTTAGATTCAAACCTTACTAGTTGCACATCTTAGGGTGGTAAATGAAAGAGTTCGGAAACAGTCACGAGAATATTCCAATTAGGATGCGTACATTTAAGTAAAAATATTTATCCTCTCGAATAATCTGAACAAAGAAAAGCTCCTCCGTTTAACCCCTTTATTTAAAAGTTGCAACAAAACCCTTTAGGATGAACCATATTTAAGTACCAATTATTGTCAACCTTAGTTTGATGATTTAGTTATAAATCGCCTCATAAAAAATGTCATGTAAGCACAAAATGTAATCATGTGGTCAAGATAACAAATTAGATCCTTTTAAAAACTACAATGACTTGAACCGAAGACTATTACGTGTCAAAGGGGTTCAAACGAGAACAAACAAAAAAATTAAGAACCATAAAAATCACAAGATTACTTGTCTGTTCAGATGGGACGAAGTTCATACATTGATAAAGGTTCAAACAAAAACATAAAGTTGATAAATAACATATAAACACATTTTAGTTGATTAGTTTACATGTGAATTATATAAATGTTTATGGGTTAAGTTCAAATGAGAATGGAAATTTGAGTGAAAATGAATGAATCATGATCATCCATTTTGCAAAATTCAATTTTCCCCTAAAGTTAAATATCTCACAAATGGCTAATCAAAAAATTATAAAAATTGCACCATAGAAATCAGCGTTCTTTTCTCTACGATTAGACATCACTCATGACATATTTTTGATATTTTTTTTTATATTTTTTTTGGTTGAAAACCAATAACACATGTGTTAGTGGCATGTGTTACCAACCACTAACACATGTGTTACCGAAACTAACACATGTGTTACTAGTTTTCGAAACCCACCAAAAAATGAAAAAAAAAATTTCGTCGAAAGTATACTTTGTGAGATGTCTAATCGAAGAGAAAAAAATGTTGATTTTTATGGTGCAATTTTTATATTTTTTTGACTAGCCGTTTGTGAGATATTTAATTTTTAAAAATGTTTGAGGGTATTATTATTTTGATGAAATGGATGGTTGAGATTGATTCCTCCATTCTCATAAAAAATTTCATTCTCATTTAAACTTAATTCAAACAATCATATATGAAATTATTAAGAAATATGCTTTTACACGTGTAATTAAGAGTTTTTATCATCTTTTTTCTTGTTTAATTATGACCTCCATCGATGTTCATAAGTAACTTGAGTTAAACACGCACACGTGAATTAACATGTAATCTTTTTTTTGTTGTTCTCAAAGTTTTATTTTCTGGCATTTGAACCGGTCCCATTACACTAACCTTTACGCCTACGGTTTTATATTTTGCGGTCAAACAGAAATCAAGACCTGTTTTTTCATTAAAAAATTAATAGACATTAACTAAGCTTATTTGCTTTACTACCAAGAAGAACCGCAAGAAATACACATACAAATTATGTTGCTATTGAAATAATGAAATATAAGTGTATCAAATATGTCACCAATATATCTATGTTTGAAAGATATGGTTACCATAATCTGATGCATTAGTTATTGTACCATTAAAAAGTTTCCAAGCGAGTACGATCCTTAAAATACGTTTAGTTGGACGCGGATATACTTAAAAGTTAACCGGCCAAATACATATTCATAAATGACCAATGAATAGAGTCTAGTTGTTAAGTCAAGAATGATCTCTAACAGATAAATAAAGTTCGGTTAGAAAAAGAAAATATGATTCCTTTACAAATGAATAAAGTCCGGTGTATTTAAGTGTCCAAATATTTTCTTAAAGAATAGAAATACATTACCCAATGAAATCCGGCTAAATAACCGGGCTTATTTGACAAGACTTTATGCTTTTGTATGTAGTAGTGCAACAACCCAAAATTGACATATTTAACTTTTTCAAAAACTAGTATTTATTTCATTAAAACAAAAATAATATTTATTTATTTGATTCGTCTTAAAAACGACCATTTTAATAGATACATGTGAGATAGGGACATATAAACATTGTGAAAAGAATATGTTTTCCGCTCCAATTACTTGATTTTTGAAAACGACATCATTGATGAAAGTTTGCAACGATCAGGCGATGATCAGCGTTTGATGAACAGAATGATTACGAAGTATTAGTGTTGCTTCAATGTGAGATTAGTTATTTGATCATTATGGACTTAAACTCTAATAATTATGTGACAAAGTTGACTAACTAATATTAAAATTAAGAGAAGGGACCAAAAGTGTACAAAACTATTAACTTGGACTGTAAATGTGAACTTAAAAGCTATAGGTGCAACTGTAACATGTTTAATATTATTGGGACCGCATATCTCATTTAATCATAAGTCATAATGAAAAATAAAACCTGCTGTATAGATGCTTTACTGTGAAGTGTGAATCACATATTTATGTAGTTTGATATGCAGACTCTAAACTTTATGGTAAATTTAGTGATTTTAATTAATGTATATCCAATTTAATTGAGTTGACAACTTTTACCCTCTGACAAAAGTTAAGATATGGCAAAATTCAGAAGTGTGCAGTAAAAAAAGAAGTTACAATGACTTTTGATAAAGTGAACGAATGAATGGATCCAAATTGAAAAATTATTTAGACAGGTGCTTATGGGGTGATGTGGGATTCTTTCGAAAGTAGTTATAGGTACAGAAGCTTCCTTCAAACCGTCTTATTTAGTTTTGTTAGATGAAGAACGGTGAGTATAAATCTAACTTCTTCTTCTTCTTTTTTTTGTTTTTTTTTTTTTAATAATAAGATAAAATTGATAAATATAACATTTAACAGTCTATCGTATCATTATAGACAGTTTCAATTTTAATTTTTTAATCAAATATTGACGTAACATTTCAGTATTTAACTATTAGTTCATATTTTAATGTCAGTCTTATAAAATATATCCATGTACATTTGAAGTTGAGAAATTAAATTTTTTGCCCTTTCTTGAACTTATATAAAATTTTACTCAATAAAAAAATTATAAATTTTTTTCCTACTCGTTAGCAAATCGCAAATTTGCGATTCGGGTGTTCGAGGTCGTGGCTTGTTTGGAGTTTGCGCGTTCAGGATTTGCGGGTGACTTCAATTTTTGACCAAAACACCTTATCTTTTTTGATAAATTTTCAGAATTTTTAAAATTGCTATATATAGTGACCCTGAAATAAAAGAGAAGACATTTAGCTAAAAATTTCAACAAATCTTAATAAATCTTGTCTAAAACAGATACTAGAGAACACATTTTAATCAAAAATTAAAGCCACCCATAAAATCTCGAACACGCAAACCGCGTATACTTAAATCATTATGTGATTAGCAATTAGCAACCTTTAGCAAATGTATAACTATAGTTTGCACTTTGCAGTCTCTGATAAATGTTTAATTATAGTTTGTTTGTGTATGCTACTCCATATAACATAGCTCCAGTATATGTTTGCCAACAATGCGTTTAATTTTATGACTGATGCAAGAGCTAAAAATCACTTCAGAAATTATAGAAACTACTTGAAAAATCTTTTATTTTAAGGGATAGCAGAAGATTCTCTTTTTCTATAATTTTTCTCTTTTATTTTTGTTTGTCAAGTAAGATTTCTTGTCTTATAAGAGTTGAAGGGGTGTTTGTTTGCAACTGAGTTTGATAATATACAATATTAGGAGAGAGGTGATGGAGGATGAAGAGAGCATGACCAATAATGGGTTCTATTTGTCAGCAAATCTTCAGGTAAAATCACCATATCGAACCGGTTTGTATTCCATAAGGTTAATTCCTAGTAGTAGTTTTATCTTTAATGTACTAACCAGACAGTATATGAAACCTATTACCTTATTCTTAACTCTACTAAATACATACCTCTTGAAACTTTTCAGTCCCCTGAAATCTTCTAGAAGTCTAAAAAAACATCGCGCTAAACACTCTAAAATTATCCTAAATTTCCTATAAGTTTCAAAAATTTGTGATACAAGATTAATGACATGGAGTTTTGATTTTGAAAAGGGTAAAATAGATTGTGTCTCATCAAAGTGTAAAAATGGGGTTGTCCTTGAATACAAACCCATGTGCAATTGGTCACCCCCTACCACCCCTTACTTCCTACAAAAGATTCCCAGATTTGGTAAGATAAAAAAACGATGACACCAAGTTAGATGCCATTTTTAACCCCCTCAAGTTATTACCGGTATAACTTAAAAAAGTACGTACATATTCAAAATTATACTGCGTAATAAGTTAATGTTTTATTCTGGTAAAATAAGTTATCAGTAAATCGTGATTAGTTGGTCTCTAAATCAAACATTGCTACAAAAAAAATTGAATACAGTTGTTTGTTGGTCAAACTTGAATGTGTCAGTCGTCCTCATTTGGATGGTTGTTTGTCTTTTGTTTATAGAGGCATTTGACCGTACAAGATGTTGCATTCAAATCCAAATAAGGTTTAATTTTAGCGGTGCTATTAGATCCTGTTTTTTTAGTTTGAAATTTTGAAGATTTAGATAAATCCTTTGTCATCAAGATCGGCTTTATAAACTGGCTAATAGTTATCACTTTGAAGTTTGATCTAATCATCAGAATGATAAATGGTTTGTTTTTTTTTTGTTTATAGAACCACGTCGTTTATTTAAACCCGGGTTATATTGGCTTTATAGTGCATTGCCTTTTATGCGATTTTCCCGTTTTTATAATCATTCTATCAAAACAAAGGATCGATACAATAAGCTAACCAAACAAGATATATGGGCTTGAAACCCCGAAACAAAAATTAGATAAAAATATCAAGCAACAGAACCCAACACGTTATACAAAATGTCTTCTTGAAACACTAATGTGACGGTATGGCAAACAAAAGAAAACGTAACAAGTTAGAAACTAGAGCTCCATGAAGGAAGTCTAAATATTACAAATTTGTAGTACATTTTCCAGAACGAAACTAATATCTGTAATGTGTTCGAGAACGATAGTCAGGTAGTTGCGCTGCAGAAGAACGGTAATCACTTGGATGCCTGACATCACGATAACTAGGTACACGAGTCGAGCCTCCAGAAAGACGATACTCTGGTGTTGGGACTCGAGGAGGGGGGTACTCTCTGCTTACGGGGTGGTACTCCGGTGGTGGTAAGGTGTAGAAAGGATCACGATACGAAGGTGCCTCTCTACTGTACATGTGATACGGGTCCCGTTCCCGTTCACGGTCCCGCTCTCGGTTCCGTGATTCAACATTGAGAACACGGTAAGTGTGATGCTCGGGTACACGGTCATGCACATAAGGTGGGATATCTAAAGGTCTTTCGTAGGTGTACAACCTTACCGGAGAGGCCAGGGCAGGTGGGGGTGGTCGTGGTGGTGGTAAGTATCTTGGAATGGGTTCTCGCTCGTATAGAACAGGGGGTTCACGCTCGTATAAAACAGGGGGTCGTTCATAGTCGCTGTAGCGTCTTTCTCTAAGTGGTGGAGAACGGGGACGCCGCTCTTCTTCTAGCTCCCGTCTTTTACGTTTCTCTCGGGGTCTAGATGAGTGTAAATCATCTGCTCGACTTCTACGGATTTCAACGGGTCTGATTCTATGGTTTTCAACGGGTCGGATTCTATGTGGCTTGGGAGGAGCTTTGGGACGGGCACCTCCTCTGCCCATTTCCACAAAGAGTTTACATAAATTCTTCACCTGTCAAATTTTAATTTATAAATGATGTAACTAAAGATTGTTCTGCAAGTCATTACTTCGTAATTTAAAGATATTAATACGAATATAGACAGAAAAGTACAAAAAACAATTAGAGAAGAAGAGAGACCTGATCTGCCTTCAGCAGACCTTCAAACTTATTCCGAGAGTAGTAATTTTCTTTAAGGACCCCCTTAAAGTTCTCTTCTGCTAGAGGCAAGCAATCATCGAGCACAATAAATCGAACCTACATGATAATATATGCATATGTTAAAACTTCATTCATTATCAACAAGGAGGTGTTTTCCAAACATCATCCTAGGAATGGGGATACGGCCATACGGGTAGGTGGTCAAGCCTAGGAGAAGTGAAGTGGACTGGTTGGGTAACAAGTGGGTTCGAGTCAAAACTGGTCATCCTTAAGTACGACCCTGGTTGACCCCTCAACATTTTCGAGTAAACAATGGGTGGTTTGAATTGAGATATAAGTGGGTTGGTTTGTCCTATTGGACACATACACTTTTGGTCCAGCTTTAAAACCTTCTATTGCAAAGAAGGTCACATTAAATACAAATCTAACACAAAAAAACAGAGAACGTTAGAACCATATTAGAAGAAGAAAACAGATTTATAAAATTGCAGTGTGGTAGTACGTCCGATATATGACAGCTGAGACCTGTAACATCATACAGGCATTAATAATTTAAAATTTTCCTAGCATATAACTTTAATTGTATTGTTATCGTTATTTTCTATATAATTTAACGAAGTTAAAAGTATGCATTTATAAGTCATATAAGCATATACCAGGATCCATTTACACTAACCATAGCAGGTGCCATTGGCTCTCGAATTAACATACATTTTGACATCTATAATTCACAAGCAGGGGGACGATCACTTTACGACATCTACATGTGATGTTTCCTCAGGAAAATTTCAAGAATCGTCATTCACAAACAATTTCCACTGAAACGATGTTTGTAGATTGTGATTTGAATGTTTTGTTTCAATTACTAATATTAAGCTCTTACTGTATAATCAAACAGAAAAGAACCAAACTGCTATGATGAAGATAATTATCAGTCGTAGAGTATCTAACTATAGTCCACAAGACATAATGGTAGAAATCGGATCAATAAGGCTGAAATAATTATATGCATATATATTTACGTATATATAATACTAACTTGAGATGGGAAGTCCGCCTTGAAAGCCTTCGGTTCAAGATTATAACCTCCGGGTCCAGCAGCTTTGAAAATCCCATACATCAACCTCAAATCAACATCAAAGAGAAACAGTCTCATCCCTTTATAGATCTTTGCTACTTGATCCTTCTTATTTCCAGGTAGCCCAAGGACCTTGTAACGAAAGCAGTCAGTTTTAGTTTTTGAGGTACACATGAAGACCATCCCCATGCTCTCAACCCTCTTTGAACCCTTCTTTTTCCTAGAAGATTCAGGCTTATCTCCATTAGCAACCAACCTCTTGGGCGCTTTCTGTTCACCCTTTGTCTTGCAAGACAATTCTGGCTTTTCTCCATTAGCAGCAAACACTTTCTGTTCATCCTTCTTTTTGTTCCGATTCCTAGGTCTAGGTCTTTTACCATTACTCTTTGAATTCTCACCTAATTCATCGCCACTCTTTGGTACTTCAGATTTCTTCTCATCTTCTTTAATAGCATTTTCCTTATAAGTTGCATCTTCTACTACAGCCTTTCCTTTTTCCCGCTCTTTATCCGTATCAAGTCCTTCATCATTTACCTTTTCTTCTACTTCTTCGTCTTCCTCTTCTTCCGAGTTTTCGTATTCATCCTCGTATTCCTCCTCTTCATCTTCTTCCTCCTCGTACTCCTCTTCATCCTCATCCTCGTTCTCTTCCATATTGCCAGTAACTTCAAACCCAACCTCAGTTTCTTCGGAGTTCATATCTGGCTTAGATATTATATATGATGGATCGATAACTGACTGACCTACATCAGCTTTAAGACTTGAGTTCGATTTTGGAGCTTCATCTTTATCATTTGCATCAACCATCGTCCTGCAGAAACTCAACGTTGTGAATCCACAAATTGTTGAGCGCTAACCACCGAAGAAACCATCCAAAATGATCGCAAGTATGAACAAACAGACCCATATAAATCTAATAACACTAGACACTCTTTATATACAGAAACCAAAAGAACCAGGCATTAACACGCCATATACAGGTACACATTTAATGAAAAGGTATAGAAGTTTTAAAAAACTCAAAAAGTAACTAATCACAACATGCTTCACAATGTATATAAGTTACTGGCTGAAACAGAAAAATCATTTTGGGAAAAAGTAACGTTCTCTAATTAACGGTGTACCTGGATCTGGACCCTCATAAAGCCAGATCCAAATACTACTTAAAGCTCTAGAGCAAGTCTAAGGCTCCAAACTCTGTTCTCAATGTGAGGTTTATTCGTATTTCAACCACAAAGTTTTCATGAGTATGCTTTCCAGAACTACCCTAAAGCTGCAAAACTGTCTGAAGCTCCAAAAGTACTTAATACACCGAAGCTTTGCAGTCATAACCACAGTACCACACTCACCGGGACGTCTGGTTTCCGCCCTCTAGATCCTGTCAGTATTTGTTACAACGTCAAGAAATAGCTATAACATTCATTGGCTGTGAAATTATCTTCTAGAAGACTCGCCTTCTACATTGGCTATATTACATTGTCTTCTAGAAGATTCACCTTCATCATTGAGCAATGACATTGTCTTCTAGAAGGCTCACCTTCTTCATTGAGGTATTCTACAATATACACCATAAATCACCAAGCAAAATTCTCATGCCAAAGCCAGGACACAGGCACTCCGTGTTACAAGATTAACAGTTTGAATCTCTAGGTCCATCTCATAGCCGCAGCTGATCCTCTCAAACGGCTTCTTTTCGATATTCGATATTGCTAATAGATTTTTTTTACAATTTAGAAAGAAACCCAAATTCTCAAAATTTAATCTAAACTCAAGTGAGTGACCTTTATTTATAACTAACAACATGTTATCACCATTCACTTCTCAATTATAATCTGTGTTTGCCAAAAAATAGTCATAAACTGTTTCGTAAATCATAAACAAAGTGACATTTTTATATGTATTTCGCCTGATGATCCAAACATCGTGTGATAAATCCCCTCAAAATCATTAACTGAATTGTAACATGAACTGAAACTTAAATCAATTTCAGAGCAAAACATGAGCTGAAACTTCAAATTCATTTATCAATTACCAAAAAATAGTCATAAACAAAATCATAGACTGAGTGTTATTTATGAATGTATTTTGCCTAATGAGCCAAAAATCGTGTGGTATCGCCCCTAAATATCATTAACTGATTCGAAACATGAGCAGAAACTTGAACCAATTTCAGAGCAAAACTTGAGCTGAACTTGAATCAACTTCAGAGCAAAATTTGAGCTGAATATGAATCAATTTCAGAGCAAAACATGAGCTGAAACTTCAAATTCATGTACCAACTACCCAAAAAATAGTCAAGTAACATTAAATTTCCCAACTTTAGTATTCAATTGAGCATATATATATATTCAAAACCTAATAAAACGACTAAATACCTAATAATTCACAAATACAAACCCTAGCCCTAATTGAACATCTTGAACAATTTGATTCGAAGGAATACGAATACAGGATTAGGAATCGAAAAGCTACAACATTTGATTTTGATTAATCAGATTTTGATTAATCAAATCAATAACGAAGTAGAGATTGGAAAAAGATGCGATAAATTACCTGTAGTTGCGGAGAAATCGGAATTATGATTGAAATTGTATCGCATCCCATAGTACTCTGTAGGAATGTGGGCTTTTTTCTTATTGGGCTTCGACTTATTGCCTCTATAATTGGACAATTATTTATTAGCGAAGTTTAGTAAATAAATGACCTCAATAAATAATAACTCAAAATTGGTTATAATTATTTATCTTGTTTTTCTAAATAAACTAGGCGTGACATGACGGCTTGATTACGCTGAGAAGTGACCGTCGTGGATTAACAGTGATAATAATATGAAAGTGTTGGCGTGCGTTTTAAAACTGTGTAATGTTTGGTCATACGCGATCGGGGGAGATATTGTGTTTTGTTATAAGATGTAGGAGTCTTAAGAGCCTGACGAACTTTTAATAAGGTTTTCGCCTTCTCTTGACGGTTTTTAGTGACGGTTGGGTATGACCGGCTACGTTGGTATTAAATATTAATATTAATAAAATAAAACATATAAGAAAAAGAAGTAAATGATCTGTAATTTAAAATATACTTAGTGAAACATCGTAGTTTAAGACTGCTCATTGAATGTCGTGATACTAGGTTGTTAATAGGATAGGATGTCTGGGAGAATACTCTTTGCTATATTTCAATGCGGTTTATTAAAAATGTGTTATCTTTATTGTAAAAAGTAAATAATTATTATTTTTGCTAAATACATTTTATAGTTATTTGAATTTTGTTAACACGACAAATAAGATAATTTCACCTAAATCATCTTTTTATGGTACGAGTATGGGTTCAAGTACAATGCACATAATTGCAATATTCATTTTTCAACCACGTTTAAATTGAAACGTTCTTTTTCGTTGTGTACTTTTTTAGCCTCTACTACTAGTATATAGTATTGAAATGGACCTTTGGGCATCAATCTTTAATACCTATGTCAAAATGTACAAAAGAGAAGCTATTAAACATTGATATTATAAGTTGTTCTAAACTTCTAACCATTTTAAAAATTAGTTTTGTTGTAACAAATTTATATTCTATAATTTTGAATTAATCCATGTTTTCCCCATTCTAAATTGACCGGTTCATGCCGGACTATGATCCACCATTTTTGCGGCATAGCAGAACAGCTTTTTTCATGATCAAGCTTTAATTTTTAATGAATTTTTTATATGTACACGATCATGAAATCTTGAAAACAAAAACCTTGGATGAATGTTGTGAAAAATGGGGTGTCGTTGCAAAATCTGGTTGGTACTTTGTGCGTTCTTCATTTGTTGGTATTTCATGATACACAATGTTAAATGGTATAATTTATCTTCACCTACAACCACCTTTCGCCGCGAATCAAACCCTGTCGAAATCGTAGATTCAAAAACGACCCGTGTTGTTGAAATCGAGAAAATGACATCCAAGAATAGGAGCATTGCGGGTAACGATCTAGGTGAAGGACTCGACGATGATATAAAAAACACTAATCGTAATTTTGTTGTTGAAGGTGAGATCGATTGGCTTCACGATATAACTCAATTGAGGGCTCTTGAGAAAGAATTGGACCCCGTGCTCGAGAATTTAAAACCTAAACCGAAGAAGGCAAATGACAAGGTAGTCGAGAAAGTAGAAGAGGAAAAAGGGGACAAGCGAAGATCTCGACCAGACGAGAAGAGAGTGAACGAGATGGTGATCGATGAAGTAGTTGAAGAAATGGGCAAAACCCGAAGAAGGAATCGGGCTAAAAAACCTTCGTGTTCGGGCCGGTATGTTTATGTTCATGATCTTCCGGCTAGGTTTAACGATGAGATCCTCGACGATTGTCGAGCTTTTAATAAATGGCAAAACATGTGTCCATACATCGATAACAATGGGCTCGGGCCGAACCTAGGTAAACCCCAAAGGGTTTTCTCAAGATCGGGCTGGTATTCAACGAATCAGTTTATGTTAGAAGTCATTTTTCGTAATCGAATGAAGCAATATGAGTGCCTTACAAACGACTCATCTATCGCTAATGCTATTTACGTGCCATATTATGCGGGCCTAGATGTTTGGCGGTACTTATTCGGTCACAATGTCTCTTCTCGTGATGCTTTATCGCTTGATTTGGCTGAATGGTTACGAGATCAGCCCGAGTGGAAAACAATGTCGGGCAAAAACCATTTTCTCGTCGCAGGGAGAATAACTTGGGATTTTCGACGAGAAGGCGACAACGATGATGATTGGGGTAACAAACTAATGTTGCTACCTGAGTTCAAAAACATGACGACGTTAACCATCGAGAAAAGCCCGTGGCATAGTAACGATTTTGGCATACCTTACCCGACATATTTCCATCCACGAACTGATGGAGATATCAGCGATTGGCAATATAGAATGAAAAGACGACGAAGGAGAGCTTTGTTCTCTTTCGCAGGCGCCCCGCGACCCAAAATGGAAGAATCAATTCGCGACGAGGTTATAGAACAATGTATCGCCTCGCAAAAATGTAGGTTGCTAAAATGTTCATATAATAATATAAGGTGTTATCAACCTATAGATGTAATGAGACTATTTCAAAGTTCGGTTTTTTGCTTACAACCTCCTGGCGATTCATACACACGGCGATCAACTTTTGATTCAATTCTCGCCGGCTGCATTCCAGTTTTCTTCACTCCCGGGTCAGCTTACGTGCAATACTTATGGCATTTTCCTAAAGAATTCGATAAGTATTCGGTTCTTATAAACGAGGAGGATGTGAAACGAAGGAATGTTAGTATTGAGAGCATTTTGTCGCGAATTCCTGCTAGGAAAGTGTCGCAAATGAGGAACGAAGTGATCGGGCTGATCCCGAATGTGGTTTATTCTGACCCGAAATCGAAATTGGGCAAATTTAAAGATGCATTTGATCTAAGTATCAAAGGGGTTCTTGAAAGAATTGGGGATATTAGTAAGAACGCATCAAGTTTTGATTTTGATGAGAGATTTAGTTGGAAGTATTACTTGTTTGGTTCTGTAAAGAAACATGAATGGGATCATTATTTTTGGCATTCTATGAACTCCAAAGTGAAACAAGTAGATGTTGAAGATAATTGAATCAATATAAAGTAATGCTATTTAATTAGATCTGTTGTAATTATCTTTTGATTTAAAGTGTTATTAAAGCTTAATTTTTTTCATAGATTTTCAGTAGTTGTATATATTAGATTTGTCTATTGTATATTATAATCATTTTTGTAACGTAATGGTACAATTATCTTCCTATTCTCCTACACATGTATTTATCTAATAGTGATTGTTGTTTTTTATTGTCATGTATGATACCAATTTTTAATTCAAAAGCATAGACTAAAAAATCTAGTTACATTTTATGTGATATATTAGGATTCTGAATTGTATTGGTCATTTTTTGTTAGCTAGAAGTTTCTTTTTGTCACATGATAGAATGTTAAAGTTAGTTAGATATCTTCGAAATATATATGAATGGAAGTTGTACAAATGTAAAGTTACACGTGACAATTTAAAGTCTTCCTGTGAAAATAAGTAAACTTTTCTTATAATTATTTGTAAATAGTTTTAATGGATAAAACAGAAAATTTAGCTAAAAGGGAAACAAATTTATCGAGTCAAAATTGTTCAATTTAACACTACTTAAAAGTATAGATATTTTGAAACGAAGCGAATAGATTAATTAGTTAGCCAATTAATCCACACTGTTACAACATGTAATATTATACTACTATCTATCAATTACCCCTTTAAGTTGATTTTTTTTTTTTTTTTTTTTTTACAACTTATTTTAATTTGAAATTACAAAATGTAGACATAACTAGCGTTTGTAGTCCAACGGTTAGGATAATTGCCTTCCAAGCAATAGACCCGGGTTCGACTCCCGGCAAACGCATTTTTCATTGTTTGTTTATCTTCTTTCAATTGTGAATGATCATAGTTGTTCTTTTTAGGCAATTTAATGATAACTAATGAAACACAAATCTTTTAATATATCTAATATTACATATAATGCATCTTGCATATATTTTTATGTTCTTAATTTCATCCAACAATTAAAATTATAATTTTAGTGTTACTATATTAACTATAGTATTAAACTATTTTAAGACTTTTAAATGTTTATTATTAGCTATAATAATTATAAATTAAATGTAAACTATCTTCTCTACATCATGAAGACCTACAATTCGAAAGTATAATTTTAATGTTTTATCATTACCAGTTAGGAAGGTAAGAAACAATAATAAATTCTTAAATTAATGTTAATAATAAAAGGTATGAATTAATATAATATTTTTTTTCCCCCGTTAGGCGCGAGTATACGACTATTTAGCTCAATGGGATATATAGGTGGTCGACATACGAGATGGTTAGTGGATTCATATTCGAAAACTGACAAATATGTACGAGTTATCTTTAATAATTACGGAGAATGTCCTTATATCATTTTGGTGTTTAACACTTTAGTCTGCTAAAATTACCATTTTTGACTTTTTAGTCAATCTTTGCATTTTTTACTTAGGTTTTTTTTTGTCGAAAAATGAATTAATAATGTCCATTTCTGCATTTGTGGAGGATAAACTTGTGATCTGTCATAACACCAAATCTTCATCTGTTCAAGATGCAATTTTCCCTATGTCCATTTAGCAATACCCGTCCGAAATATATGTCTTTGATTTCCCCTGAATCAAAGCTATTGCAGTCATAATGGTGCTGGCCAAAATTGATGTTTTGAAGCCATTTTCAGCTTAAGGCCAGTATATAAATCGACCAATGGCACATAAATAAATGGAAGAATGGTACAGAAATAACCCCAGGTCGCTCTAATTTTCATGAAATCATCCAGAATGGTTTGTGTTGATAATAAAACATGTCTCATGTCTCCCATATTTGGAGACAAATAACTCCAGCTTTGTAAACTTAATCAATTGTGAGAAATTAAAAAAGAGGGAGTTAATGTATTTTTAGCATATATTAATTTGTTTGTAAGTAGAATCAGTCAATTTTCAAAGTTCAGCAAATACTTTTAAAAGACTAATTTTTAATTCTTATTTTAGTCAACTACTCCAATATATAATGGAGGTTTTTGCCTTTTTGGTAATGGCTCCAGCAAGTGTGAATATCTATATATATCTTTGTGTATGGTGGCATGTTTTTAAATTATTTAATATATAATTAAATCTTATCTTAAGACGACAATATAATAGGTGTGGTCTATCTTCGATTTAACACGCAACTGACAAATTTTGGGAATTTTGGGAAGTTAGCATTATTATATTCTGACTTAATTTGAGTTGACTTAACTTATTAGCATCTTTATAATGATTCTATTATGAGCAATGTGAATTTAATCTCATAAAGATCAACTGAAGTTTGTTACCTAATTAAGATTATCAGATCCATGCTTCAGTCGTTAGAGATTTTGATTTTTTTCTTTATTCTGATCATTCTTACTCGTTTTATATGGATTTCATTATATCCCAAAACGAAGAAAAACTTACCACCGTCTCCATTGAGGCTTCCAATCATTGGAAACCTCCACCAACTAGGCTTAGCCCCTCATCGCTCTCTCAAGGCCTTAGCCGATAAATATGGTTCACTTATGTTGATTCATCTAGGAAGTGTGCCTGTGCTCATAGCTTCCTCTGCTGAAGCAGCCCAAGAAATCATGAAAACTCATGATGTAATATTCTCAAATAGGCCTAAATTGAGCATTCCAAACATACTAAGTTACGGTGCTAAAACTGTAGCGTTTGCTCCTTATGGAGACTATTGGAGGCAGTCGAAGAGCATATATGTGCTCCACCTCCTAAGTTCAAGAAAAGTTCAAATGTTTAGAAGTGTGAGAGAAGATGAGACGAATTTTATGACTGATAAGATTCGAAGTACTTTAGGTTCTGTAATTGACTTGAGCAACATTCTTTTGTCACTCACAAATGATGTCATAAGCCGGTCAGTTTTGGGAAGGAAATATGGTGAGGGGAAGTTTAGGGACCAGTTGAGGGAGTTGATGGAGTTGTTAGGTATCTTTAGTGTTGGAAATTACATTCCGTCACTTTCATGGGTGGATCGAGTAAGTGGTTTGGAAGCAAGAGCGAGAAAAACTATTAAAAAATTTGATGAGTTTCTCGAGAGTGTAATTGAAGATCGTTTGGATAGGAACGGAAAAATGGTTGATGACGATGATAGAAGTGACGGTGACAAAGATGTACTTGACATGTTACTAGAAGTTCAAAAAGAACAGGCGACCACGGACAATATTGTTCATAGTGATACCCTTAAAGCTTTAATATTGGTAAGATAATCTCTAATTAAAAGCTTTATCTTCTTAATTGTAGAAGATCTATGTTTCTAAATCTTATTATGCCCTATTATACTAACTTTTTGGGAGTAACTATTACAATGTTTTTTTAGACTACTGAGTAATTTTTCTTGGCTTACATTGCATATGCCTAGCTTCATGTGATCAACCAGGATTTTAAGCATATTATATTTAACTGATATATACATAGCCCTGATCTTTTTGGGGGAGTCACTAAATCTACAGACTATGTTTGAACATTTTGTGTTTTATGTAGGAAATGTTTGTTGCTGGGTCTGATACTACATTCACAAGTTTAGAGTGGGCAATATCTGAGCTAATAAGGCATCCAAGAGTTATGAAAAAACTCCAACAAGAAGTAACAAAAATAGCCCAAGGAAGACCTGAAATCACAGAAGAGGATTTAGAGAACACGCAACACCCATATCTAAAAGCGGTAATGAAAGAGACCTTACGCTTGCATCCGGCCGTTCCACTACTTGTTCCTCGAGAATCAACTCAAGATGTTACACTAATGGGCTATGATATTGCAGCGGGAACACAGGTACTTATCAATGTTTGGATGATAGCAAGAGATCCTGCTATATGGGAAGAACCCGAGGACTTTAAACCAGAGAGGTTCTTAAATAATGATATCGACTACAAAGGTCTTCATTTTGAATTCCTCCCCTTTGGCGCTGGGAGGAGGGGGTGTCCTGGCATTGAGTTTGCTATGGCTCTTAGCAAGCTTGCTTTAGCAAACTTGGTGTACACATTCAACTTCAAAATCCCAAATGACGGAAGAGTAGAAGAACTAGATATGAGTGAGTCATTTGGCATTACAATCCACAGGAAGAACCCTTTGTTGGTCGTAGCAACTACTTGTTAAAATTTAGGACTTCTACGGTTGTACTTGCATGTCTTAAAGGATGTATGTTGGATTGTTGACCCTAGGTACCCTTAAGATGATTGTCTTATCTTTATTCTTCAAAACTTTAATTTATATAATATTAATATCTTCAAAAAGCATATGTACGTTATTGCATTGGTATCATTATCAAATTAGGATGTTAGCTAAAAACTTATGATACTACATATACTAGTTTATAAATTCGGGCATAATCGAGTTTCCTAGGTAAAATGTTGAAGATGGTATATTCATGCTCTATAAATATTATTAATTTATTTATATAGTAACACGTATTATATCTGAATTAAATTCTTTTAATATAAATGATATGATATATGCTTATTCTAAATATATAGATTTTATTTTGTTTATACACATAAATATAATAAGATATTAATAAATCAATCTTAGTCTCATTTTGAACGCATACAAACAAACTTTTTAATGAGATAAATGTTCTATACTCTTTGTGATTCGAATCATTGCCCAACCTAACTACTTAAACTCCATTATATGAAGTACAATGATTATTTTAAGACAAAATGGTATTTGCTATGATGATTTAAATCTATTTCGTTCATTTTCTTCATAATTTAATTCTCGATAACATAAGATGGCTAGACGGTATTTATATATTTTTATTTATATAGATAGATATAATAAAATAATATAAAGTTTTATATATTGTCGTTCAAAACATGCAACACATCCTTAATTAGTACGTTCTCAATTAAAGATTTGAGTAATTTTCAAACTTTATTTAATAAACAATTTCAATAGATGTCTTTAATAGTGTTTTATGAAGCAAGTAGATTATACTTCTACGCTCGATATCATCTAAAAATAAAAGGAGTAACTCGTACGTATTATTCTTATTCGTACACCACCCAAATCAAAATAAGTAATGCGCAAATTATGACTTTTACAATAATGTGACAATTCATGGTGAATTAATAATTAACTACTACGGTATATAAAAACAAAAAGGTCTACGTGTCGAACTTTATAAAATAAAAATAAATTTTTAGCATGAAACGCAAAATTATAAAATCAATTTATGTTATTTAAATAACTTAATTGAAAATATGACGTCCATAGAATAGTATGGTCATAAATTTAAGCAAATTGGTTCAATATTAGTTGAACAGTTTACTTTCTAATTTTAGTGAAAAAGTTGGGTAAGAGTGGATTGTGGTAAAGCTTTTTTATACCTAAAAATAGAAAGCTCAATTCAAATGGATGTCTGAATTGAAACAAATTTACATACCAAAATGACCAAATTACGCCTTGTCATTTGTGACCCAACGTTTTTATCGATCCCACAAATGTACTCACAACCATAGGATTATTTGTTAAGTGTCACGTGTCTTAATCTGGACAATGTTATTGCGTAGAACCGGTCATATAGGGAGTGTGTAACCTGCTATAGCCGGTAACCACTTGAAACCTTCTACCGATCCTTACGGTAACAGGGGTCAATGAGTATAATAAACATCTGGGAGGTTTAAGCCAATTGTTGGGGTGGTTTTCAGAGGGTTTTTGTTTTTGATTTTTTCTAGAGAGAGAAAGTGAAACAATAGAGAGAGAGAATAAAAAATGATGTAAAGAGATTTGGTTTTTGTTAATGAGGTTTGTTTAAATGATGAACAAGGTTGTGAATTGGGGGTTTATTATGTGAATTATATGATCTTGAAGATGGGAATTTGAAGAAAATGGTGGATGACTTATTGGCAAAAACTTGGGGGTAATTTAGGTAAGGAAAAAAGATTGAAATTTTTGATGGAATTCTTGAATTTTACTCAATTTTGAGATGAATGTGTTGATAGATTTTGTGAAATTTTTATTTTGGTGGGTGTGATCTGATGTTTTATGTTTCATTTTAGTTTTGATTTACTGATCATGGTGTATGCTTCTAAATTGATCTTTTTGTTTTTTATATTTACATGATGATCTACGTCTATAATTGAAGTGTCATCCATCTGTTGCATAAATGTCTGTGATTTTTATGAATTTTTTTTCCTTTCAGGGTTTTGTAAGGGTTTTGAATTGTATCATACCCTTTTTCTTATTCAAGTTTAGTTTTTTCTTACAAAAATAGCTTTTTTAGATTTTGAATTTCTCATACAGAAATTATTGTTGTGGTTTAGTTTCAAGGATTTGATTATTTTGGTATAATTTGATCTGTTAACTTATTTATTTGTTAAAGCACATTATGTGTTATGATCTATGTGTTCTCTACTTTTGTTTGATGATTGTAAAGATTTGAATTTTGTAGATTTATTTGTTAAAAACGCATTTGATGGTGACTTTCAATCAATTCTTTTCATCAGGATCATAAAGATTTTGAATTGATTCATTAAAGTACTTTTGGGTTCTTTTTTTGGTTACAGTAACCTTTAAAATTTCTTCATGGGTCATGTACTTTTGTTAATTCGTTACCTTTTCGGTGTGTAGAGATCTTGATTCAAATTTCCTGATTTGCAGTAGATCATTACAACTCATAAATTATGATAATTTAGTGAATGTGAAGCATGGTCAATTTCCATTTTGTATACATGAAAAGTTATGCCCGATTTTCAGGTGTTAATTGTGTTTAAAGATACAGAGGAACGATAATCATGATGTTGAAGTAGGTTGTTGTGATATGATCACTAAGATATGGTGTTGCAAAAGCAGTTAGAATATGGATTTAATGGCTATCAAGTTCCTCCAACGCCCCGGGCTGCCAGATCAGCCACGGTATTTGTTTTTCACTCCTTTTAATTTATCATTTTTTCCATTTTCACTTTTTTTTATAATCTTGACTTATATTTGTTTTTTTTTTATATATATTACAGAGGAGGGTTCCGTTTTGGAAGAAAACGGAGGACCATAATGTTAACAATAGCACTAACGTAAATATTAACGCTAACAAGCAAATGTGTGCATTCGACTTACTGGCTACTGTAGCTGGAAAGTTATTGCAGGAGGGTAATGATAATGAGACTAAAACTGTTAAAGAATCCACTATTAAGATCGAACTACAACCTGTAGAAAACGAGGCACCAAATGTTAATATTTGTGATCAAGCAAGCTGCAATAGGTCCTTTTTTGTGTCTGAGATAATATCACAAGCTCCGGTTATTCAGGATTCTAATTCAGGACCTTCGTCAGGTATTACCATTTCTGATTCCTCCGAGAAGTCAAAGGTTGACAAAGTCAAAGTCCCGTTTAGTTGTAAAGTAGAAGATAAGAATAGTAAATTGATAACAAACGGGGCACCAAAGCCTTCGGTAGATAATAACAACAATAATGTGAACTTTCCTTTTTGCAAAGATAATGTAAATTTAGTCGTTAGAGATGATGATGAAAACTCTTATGGGGTCACTCGAGATCCTAGTAAGACCATTAAGCCACCACCGCGTATTGGTGATCGAAGAATTAGGCGGTTTTTGGCAACCAAGTACTGGAAAACAGGTCCACAACTAAATGATGAAGTGAATTGTGATGCTGGTGAGTGGTTTTATTTTCTTGGTCGTTTTTCTTTATTGAATTGTGGATATTGTGTGGTTCGCTTAATTTGGTATCATGTAAATGTGTTGTTTTAGATGGTTACCATAATAAGAATACTTCCTACAAGCGACATAGATCGTTAAAGGATTATCCTTTCAAAAAGAGACGGCTTTATGAACTAGAAGACTTTTCGCACTCAGAAGATGTGGTCAATAGTGGTGATCGATCTAGCCCGCTTCGAAAGGAATCCATTGAGGATGATTCCAGTTTGAGTGTCAAATCCGAAGGAGGTTTGAGTCTTTTTGGTTATAAGTTGATATTAATGACGTGTCTGGATATGTTTTCTGAAACTGATTATCTGATTATCGCTACATGTAGTCTAATAATAAGTTTTTGATTTTTTGATAAACAGTTTGCATTAATTACTCATCTTATAACCTCATTTTGGAGACTTTTAAACTCAACCCAAAAGACAAATCTTTTTCTTTTTCCCACTAAAATGTGCTTTTTGGTCATTTTTATGTACTACTTTATAAATAATCAGGATCTGATCAACAATCATGCAACTGATTATTACAACTTCAAAGTTATAGTCACTTTTTTAAATATGTATCCAAACACTTCCTATGCTGTCTTTGTTTTTGTAATTGTATATCTTGATGTGCATAACAGGTTCGAAGACATCAAAATTTGAAGCAAAGCAAAATCCAGCCTTTTACTCTCGTGATTCCCATGGTAATTGAGCGCCTTTCGATTGAGTTATCGTTATCTAGTCAGAAGTCTTATATAAAAGACGCTTTTGATTTTGCTCAGTGAAGCTCAAGATCAAATCTTTTCGGGTACCTGAGCTTTTCTTTGAGTTACCAAAAACGGCTACTGTTGGTTCTCTAAAGGTATCCTATTGACCCCTCTTTCTTTATGTCAGTTCCCTAAATAATTAGAAAAAGTGTCTGTTTTTCTAAACGTTATAAATTAACTTATTGCTGCCATTTCAAGTGGCAAGAAATCAGATATGAGTACAAAGTGCAAATCCAAACACCTACTTACTATAGTTCAAAATGATAATAAATGTGGTATTAATCACGTGTTGACCGACATTGACTTTCTTTTTCAACAGAGGACTGTGATGGAGGCCGTGACATCTATACTTAGCGGTGAGCTGAATGTTGGTGTGATGCTTCAGGGGAAAAAGATTAGAGACGATGACAAGACTTTGCTACAAACCGGCATACATAACAAGCTAGAAGCATTAGGTTTCTCCTTGGAACCTAACCATATGCAAAATCGACCAACTTTATGCCCAGAAGATCAACCATTTCCACAAACTCCTGATACGCCTAAGCCCTTAATATGGTACGTATTTTTCAAACCATGTATGAAGAACTTTTACCATGTGCAGGAACAAGCATTACCAACTTGTACATTTTGTTACGATCTTAGGCATACGCCGGCTTCAAATGTTGGTAACCAGGTGGTGCGACAACCGGTGGTTTCTGAATTCTCGCCAGATCCTTTGGTGACAGATTTTGGGGGTGGTTCGATTGAAAGTGATCATGACTCGGCCCCGTCACCACCCAACATGCCTATGGATCACAAAACTAGTTTGGACTCAAGGGCTTTGGTTACGGTTCCGGCTATGAACCCGAGGGCACTGGCTGCGGTTCCCTTGAGGAAATGTAAGCGGTCTGAGGTGGCACAACGTAGGATTCGTCGACCTTTTTCGGTTTCTGAGGTGGAAGCATTGGTTCAAGCAGTTGAAAAGCTTGGGACCGGAAGGTGTGTTTTTTTTTTCTCTTCATGAAAGCGTTTTAAAATGGAAACCCTAGAAAATTTTTGTTTCATGTAATTTAATGTGATTACCGTTTTGATCATTTAGATGGCGTGACGTCAAGTTACGCGCTTTTGATAACGCCAAGCACCGCACTTACGTTGATTTGAAGGTACATCATCTACTTGGACAGTTTATATAGTTATAATGAATTCCATTCCTTGTTAGTTCATAAGTTTCATTCCTTATAGTAGACATAAGGGTAAAATATTGTTTGAAAATGTTCGGAGGGGAGGACTTTGCGAAAATAGTCACGTTTACCAATAATGGGTAGACACTCTCCTTAGTTGGTCGTTGGTTCGGCCTTAAAATTGCCTTCCATGTATGAATCCAAATGAATAATATCAATCTACTCGTAACGACAGAAAGGTGTAGATAGTAATTAAAAGTTAAAAACAAATGGAACTGTTCCACATAATTAAATATCATTATCTTCCTAACTTTTCATCATTTCAATCAAAAGACTTGTTTTAATTGGTGTGCAATAACACTTAGCTGGTTTTGATCTGTCCATTATGCAGGACAAGTGGAAAACGCTAGTGCACACCGCAAGAATTTCACCACAACAAAGAAGAGGCGAACCCGTGCCTCAGCAACTCTTAGACAGGGTCTTAGCTGCACATGCGTACTGGTCACATCACCAAGCTAAGCAGCAGTTCAAACACCACCACAACCAGAAACTTATCGACTCCTTTAAATAAAACAACTAAAACTCGCCAAACATATCATAAAAAAGTAGGTAGACATTTTGTTTCTTCTTTTTACTTGTTTCTCCCTTAATATCGTTCCAAATACAGAAGTATTTGTAAGTATCTATTGTTGGTATAACTATAACTATCGAAACATAATGTAAAAAGTAACAAAAAGAGGGAGAAAGAACGGTAAAAGTCCCGCTTCTTTTTTTCTTCCGGGTTGGCGCGATGCTCTTAAATGGGTCGACCGAATAAGTGCTTATGTAGCTAACAGATTCTTGCCCATACTTGTATGGGTTGTTTTTCTTGTTAATGTTTTCGGGTAGTCTTTTGTGTTACAGTTTTTTTTTTCTTCTTTGTTTCTTTTTTGTGTAATTTTAGGAAGTAATGGTAGGTTTATTTGGTTTATGTTGTTGAATAAGATGACCAAATTATGGAAGTTTTGATGTATTTGTCCAGTTGCTGCATCTGCTTTCGATTCCAAATTATGCCATTAAGGAAAGTATTGGTATTAGTCATGTGTTTAGTTAAGGATTATCATCAAAATCAGCCTAAAGAAAAAGGTTTGGTTTTGAGGTTCAACAAGATAATGAGGTTCATTAGGTATGTTAAATGGTCAGATAGAGTAAGACTATATGTGCTCTCAAATACAGGTCTTAAAGTATGATTAATACATATGCTGTTAAACAAATGTCTTAATTTAATGCTTAATCTTCTAAGCTTTGTTATTAATTTTCATACGCATTCAATTATCTTATTAGATTAGACATATCTTTAGGCACCTGTCGTAATTATATGAATCTTTTATGTTTTTCTACAAGCGGTATAAAACGGATAAATGAAATAGATTTGGCTCATTAAATTCATAAAAAGAAATGTTTCTAATTGTAATTGTAAATATTCTTATAGGAAAAGCGATTATGGTAAACTATGTAAGTAGGCTTTGCACAAGAAGTTGCTTCCAGCTAGTTCGAGATCGGTAATGGTGTGTTTGGTTAATAGAAATGGGTTTACTATTACAAATACATAGTGATTTTCTAGTAGAATTTAAATTTAAGTAAAATTAAGTTATTGCATAAATAGTTTATTTATGTGAAAAAAATATTAAAATTATTTCATTTTAATCTTTTATACATTTTTAACTTGTTTTTAAGAAATCTTTTACATATACTAAGTTTTATTTTTAATTGGATATTAATATATTTCTTTATTATAATAATAATATTCTGCTTCTCACAATGTAAATTTTTGAATGTACCGGTGCTTATAGTCGTTATAAACTTATACTCACCATGTAAGTTAATATACTTAAACAATATTATAAAATATTCTATATGTATTTTTGGGTGAAAATTCGAGTTTATTATGTTTCATTAGATTAATTTGTCGGATGTGTTTGGAGGTGACTATCGAAATCATGGTATGATGATGAAATTAAGTTATTTATTATAAAGTTTTCGGATAAGACTATGTCAACATGTAAGGACAAATATAACATGATTTATTTTGGACGAAAAGATAATATAGATAGAAAATATTTAAATAAGAATATTTACTTTATCAGTAAAAATGAATATCTCTAAAAAAATTTGAAATTAACTAAATTTTTAATAAACAATTATATTAAAATTATAAGTACTTTATACTCTTTAATATGAGATAATTTTTTGAAAGTTATACGTGATACACAACTAATTTATCACATATAAAAATTATATATCGCAAATTTAAAAATCAATTTAATATTAAAGAGAATAAAATTATTACACTTAAAGGTATTTTTTTATATTTTTGCAAAAGGGTATACATATGTTGTAAATAAAAATAAAAATATTTATTTATACCGTTACTATTATAAAGAATGTTTCTACAATGACCCTCCTTTATTTTATCTGACAATTTGTTGTTTTGCTGCTATATAACCAATAAAACAATAGCAGGCTTTTTTATTCCAGTGTGTTATTTATAATA
This sequence comes from Logfia minima, assembly GCA_963921325.1. Taxonomy (NCBI): domain Eukaryota; kingdom Viridiplantae; phylum Streptophyta; class Magnoliopsida; order Asterales; family Asteraceae; genus Logfia; species Logfia minima. Next base: position 14,210,466 of record OY992776.1, on the reverse strand, counting down.
TGTAATTTTTATAAAGGATTTTCGCTCCAACCTTTGAACTTACAATTAAAGATCTGAAATTACCATATTACCTTTTTTATCTGTAAATCCATCCATTGACTTATATAATTAGGAAATAATTAATTCAAACTATGATATGAAAATTATGGCGTCAGTGAGGAACCTCTATAAAGTAATTATTTAATATCTTTCACAAGGCATCTTGCTAAAGAGATGAATAAACTATGACCCTCTTTATATCGTTCTCTAATATTCTAGTGGTAAAACTATAATAAATGTCTAAGATAATTATTCAACTATGAATTAGAATAGATCAAAGAGGTTCTAATACACTCATTATACTTTAAAAATATTATTCTATAATACCATATATGTATGAACTATCGTAAAAAGTAACAAATAGATAAAAAGAAATTATATACTAAGGCGTATTATTAATATCATCATAATTTATACTATTTCTTTAGCGTATCTAGAACTAGTTGTTAACCGTAGCTGGTAGCTGTAACTGTTAGTTGTAAGTTGAAGCTGGTAGCAGTAGCAACAAGCTGTAGCTTTATTTGTAAACTGTGTTTGGTAACGTGGATGTCGCTGTAATATCAAAGTGTAAAATGATCAAAAAAAACTCATAAACGCTAGTTGGATGGGCTTTTAAATTAGGAGCTTAATATTCAAATTAAAAGCTTTAAGCTTGTGCATTCAAACAAAGCTTCATTTTTTAGAGGAGTTTAATTTTTAAAACAAAAAGATTTAAGCTTCAACAAACTCCTAAAAACTCCATGCCAAACAGACCTTTAGTCTAAAAAAAATTATTCACATTACATTGCAACGTGATGTATATCACTTTCTTACCGATACGTGGTGCTGAATGGTCTACCAGTACTAACAAATAGAGTTAGTATCAGTTTCTCCAAAAGTTTAAATACAAAATAGGTGAGTTGACATCACTTTCATCAGTTTCCTTATTTTCATTTTGTAACACGTTTGTTAAGTAGGTTTTTATCTAACCTTATTTTAAATTTTACAACCAAAAGTTAAGGATAGAGATGACAAAAACTCGATACCGGACAAGGAACTTGATATTTTTTTATTTCTTTTTAGAACGGATTGTTAGATGTTAGTGGTTTAGGTCTAGCAGTGACATTCAATTGGACAGTATGCTAACGACTCTAAGACCCTCCTATTCCTCTTTTTAGAACGGCTTGAACCCAATTTAACCGAAGGAATCCTAAGTTCATCGGAGTTAAGGATGCAAACAGAGAATTTCCGATATTAAATATCGAGGATGGGGACATGATAGGCCTGGGCATACATCTCGCTCTTGGATCGCATTATCAAACTCTTATCCAACGGGGATTTTATCGAGTTAGCAAATTTATTCCGAATTATATATACTTTATGCAAAATAATTTTTATACACATCGTATAGGATAAATTATATTATACACATATATATTGGTATTTTTAAATCTTAAGGATTAATATGATCAGTGTAAGAAACTGAAAACTGAATATATTATTGATTAACCTACTAATGAAATATACAAAGGGTTTATATAGAAATAGAATACTGAAACCCTAAACACTAATGGGCTTAACCGGGCTTAACCACAATGGGCTTTATTAATCTAACATCCCCCCTCAAACTCACAATGCAGCAGCAACAAACATTGAGAGTTTGTCAGACAAAAAACGGAAACGCGAAGCGGAATGTGGCTTGGTAAAAATATCAGCAATTTGTAAAGCAGAAGGGACAAACGGCAAAGAAATGGTGCCCAGCTGAAGATGATGACGAGTGAAATGGCAATCAATTTCAATATGCTTGGTGCGCTCATGAAAAACAGAGTTGCGTGCAATTTGAATAGCACTCTTATTATCACAATATAATGGGGTGGCATGGCGAACCTCAACACCCATATCAGCAAGTAACCAACGTAACCAAACAATTTCACAGGTGGTAACGGCCATAGCCCGATACTCGGCTTCAGTGGAAGAGCGAGAAGTGACATTCTGCTTCTTACTCTTCCATGAGATAAGAGAACCACCAAGAAAAACACAAAAGCCAGTAGTCGACTTACGATCAGTAGAGTCACTATCCCAATCAGCATCACAATAGGCACGCAAATCTAAAGAAGACGAGGAGGGAAACAGTAAAGTCTGAAACTGAGTACCCCGAAGGTACCGAAGAATACGAAGAACAGCAGCCCAGTGTACAGTAGTAGGAGCAGAGACAAATTGACTAACCACATGAACGGCATGAGCAATATCCGGACGAGTGACAGTAAGATAAACCAAACTACCAACAATAGTGCGGTACAAACTAGGATCAGACAACAGAACACCATCAGTGGGGGTATATTTGGCATTGGCCTCAAGAGGTGTGTCAACAGATCTTTTGTCAGTGAGACGTGCTCGATCAAACAAGTCAGCAATATACTTCGACTGAGATAAAAGATAGCCTTTTTCAGATGATGCAACTTCAATACCCAGAAAATAACGTAGTAAACCCAAATCCTTCATAGCAAAACGACGTGATAATTCAGACTTCAAAGTTTCAATGCCCTGACAGTCATCTCCAGTAATAATCATATCATCAACATACAAGGACAGCAGTATACGACCATTAGAAGATCGTTTGACGAATAAGGCAGAATCATGATGACTGGAGATGAAACCAAGTGAAGTAACAACTGTAGAAAATTTTTCATACCAAGCACGAGGTGCTTGCTTGAGACCATAAAGGGCTTTCCGAAGCTTGCAAACGTCACCAAAACGATGTTCAACACCAGGAGGGGGTTTCATATAGACTTCTTCAGTAAGATCGCCATTTAAGAAAGCATTCTTGACATCCATCTGAAATATCTTCCATTTGCAACTGGAAGCGACAGCAATCATAGCACGAACAGTCGTCATTTTAGCAACAGGAGCAAACGTTTCTTCATAATCCATACCATACTCTTGAGAATAGCCTTTAGCAACCAGACGAGCTTTATATCTTTCAACAGATCCATCAGACTTCGTCTTAATTTTGTAGACCCAACGAGACCCAATAACACGTTTTCCCTGTGGTAATGGTACCAAATCCCAGGTATGTGTCTGATGGAGAGCAGTAAGTTCCTCAGCCATAGCAACCTGCCAAAGTGGATCACGAACAACCTCTCTATAGGATAAAGGTTCACGGAGATTATGAACAGAAGCAACAAAGGCAGCAAAATTACTCGAGTAACACGAGTAAACAAAATCGTCTTGTTTGGTAGACTTACGCGTACGTTGTGGTCGAACAACTGTAGTAGGATCAGGCGCAGCAGGAGATGATTGGGTAGCCGTAGATGAGGAGGTAGTCGTAGATGGTTGAGAAACAGGAGATTCTCCCTCAGGAGAGGAGGTTGGAACGGTTTCTAACACAGATTCAGGGTCGAGATGTATGGGTGCAACAGGGTCTGTATTAGGAGAATGTTCTTCAATGTCAGTAGCAAAGGGATCTAAGAAAACGAGATCCGATTGTGTGAGATTATGGGATCCAGCAGGGATGGAGAAAAAGGGAACATGTTCCAGAAACACAACATGTCGAGAGACATACAATTTTTTACTAATCGGATCAAAACAACGATATCCTTTTTTACCAACACCATAACCTAAAAACACACAGATAGCAGATTTGGATGATAGTTTTGTACGTTCGACATATGGTTTTAGAACAAAACAAGTACATCCGAATACACGCAATGAGGAATACTCAGGAACAGTGCCATACAATTTTTCAAATGGAGACAGACCAGAATTGTGTGAGATCGGAATCATATTGACAACATAGGTGGCTGTGAGCACCGCTTCTCCCCAAAATTGACTGGGAGCTTTAGCAGACAACATGAAAGATCTGGCAGTTTCAACTAGATGACGATGCTTCCTTTCAGCAACGCCATTTTGTTGAGGGGTATCAGTACAGGATGTTTGATGTATAGTTCCATCAGAAGCAAGTAAGTGAGTGAAATCATTGGAAGTGAATTCACCTCCTAGATCACAACGAAAACATTTAATCTTAGTGGAATGTTGAGTGCTCACAAGTGCTCTAAAGGTTTTAAAAACAGTAAGAAAATCAGACCTATGTTTCATCAAGTAAATCCAAGTGTAACGAGTGTAATCATCAATGAATGTAACATAGTATCGGGAACCTCCTTTTGTAGAAACAGGAGAAGGTCCCCATACATCAGAATGAATAATATCAAAAGGAGCACTAGAAACAGAAATACTTGTATTAAAAGGTAATGCCGAAAATTTGGCCAATTTACAACCACTACAATCAGAAATATCATGACTGTCTAATTGACCTAAGACTCCAGTAGAAACTAAAAAACGCAAACGAGAAGCTGAAACATGACCCAAACGAGAATGCCATAAGTAAAATGCTGAAGAAGAACGACTCAACCAAAAAGAAGATAAATCTACGCCCGCAGCTGCAACAGAAGCGCCTTGAAACGTATCCAAGAGATAGAGTCCCCCGTACCTACGGCCTGTCCCAATCACCTTCCGTGTATACGCATCCTGTATAAAACAGTCAGAAACAGTAAAGAAAACATTACATCCAGCGTCACAAATTTTACCAACAGAAGCAAGATTCATAGTGAAATTCGGAATATAGTAAACATCAGACAAAGATACTGAGGGTGTAGTAACAGATCCGATGCCTGCTAGTTGCATCGAATTACCATTTGCAGCTGTAATCGATTTGGTTGAATCACGAGATAATGAATCAAACCAAGACAAAATATGAGACATATGGTGAGTGGCACCCGAATCCAATATCCATTTCTTTATACCTGATGTTGACGGACCGGTTTTAGCATTAGCTGAGAGTGCATGAGCACCTGAAGCAAGAAATTTCTGAAACTGTTCAACCAAAGTCGGGTCCAAAGAAGGTGCAGCCACACCATTATTAGACTGAGAGGAGCGATACTGCTGTTGTCCAGGTGGCTGTTTCGGTCGATTAGGACATTGTGATTTCCAATGACCCTTCTTTCTACAATATGCACATTCGTCAAAAGATACCTGCATATTAGGTTTATTTGTAGCTCCGGGTGATGGACGATGTAACATCCTCTCCTGCAGTCTGGTAATTTCTATTATTATAATTGATTATCTAATTGTTTTAGAAATTATTTAATATTATGTGTTTCATTGTGAAACGTAGATTTGGGTTCGCAGGTCACTCGGAAACGACCTAGTAATCAAGTCTATATTCTATTAGCCTAGGCTGTTTTTGGCCATTCGGGGTCATCTAAGGCCCGAAAATGACATTTTTCAGTTTTAAACGTCATTGCGGGATTTTTCTAAGTTCATTTCTGATTGAACTTTTGTTTGCCTAGACTCCAGGAATTTCCTGATTGGATAATTAGGCTATAATGATATTTATGGAATGAACTTCTGACTTGTATTTGATTTTCTGTTTCAGATCAACGTAAGACTCAGTGATATAAGAATCCTGAGTGTGGAGACGTCAGAGGTATCGGTGAGTGGATTCGGAACTCATCATTTGATTTAGTTGTAACTATTTGGTTACAACAAGTAAACGTAGATGTGTATTAGACTGTTAGTCTTGATTATCGATTATTGATCTACGTGATATGTGAACCAATGTGTACTATGTTATTGAGGTCAACGTGTAGTTGGACTTCTGGTTATTATGTGTTTTACACAGGTTTTGATTCATTTGTTGTGTTTGAGACCTGCGTATGTGTTTAATAACCAGTAGTTATCGGTCTATTCTGTATTGGCCATACGTATTGACGGTAAGTGTTCTTGGGGGAATCCCCGGGTATTATGATATCCCTAGAGCCACCGATCCTCATTGAATTATGTGTGTTTACGATTATTTGGTGTAAACAACTAGTTACGCTAAGTTGAATGTTGTGTGATGAACCTATTCACTTAGCTTTGTGCTAACCCCTCATTTTACTTCCTGCAGGATATGTTTTGTTTAATTGTGGGTGCAGGAGGTGATTGGTTGATCAAGGAATGTTTGACTGCGCTCTTGAACTCTGATATGGTTTTGTAATAAACCTTGTTTTGTGAATTTTTATAATACCCCGCCTTTTGTAGTTTTTAAACAGTTTGAATTTGGTGTATATATTGAAAATGTAAACTGTTTATGTACAATGTTTGATATATATTTTAATGTAATGTATTTTAAATTCATGCTTCCGAGTTTATTAATATAATATTCCTAAATAGAAAGAGGGGTGTTATAGACGATGTGAAGCTGCAAACACTTATGGGTTTTGTGATGAAATAGGTTTCTTATCATCCTGAGATTTTAGACGAATCTCTTCAGCTAACAGCTCACTAACAACAGAATCAACATCTGGTAGAGGATCACGGTGTAAGATTGAACCCCTCAATCCTTCAAAATCATAACGTAGTGCCATAAGAAACTGAACCAAACGCTGTGAATCTCTCCTTTTGATATATGGTTCAAAACTACTCAGTTCTGCAGGTTCGGTTAGTGCCAATTGATCCCACAGAGCAGACATAGAGGAATAGAATTCTTGAATACTCATATCATTCTGCTGAAGCGCACGAATGTCCGTTTCTAACTGATACTGTTTCGCAAAATTTGACTGTGTATATAGTCTAGCCAAGTGATCCCACACAGCCTTAGCAGTCTCATATTTAGCTAACTGAGCCCCAATAGATTGAGTGACTGAGTTATTGATCCATGTAATAATTTTAGAATTATCAGCTTCCCAAGTATCAAGTAATGAGGCATAATTTTCTGCTTTTACATCCGGAGACTTTTTGGTACCTGATATATAACCCCACATTGATTTGCCTCGTAAGAAGTTTTTCATAACGTAACTCCAATATGTGTAGTTTTTACCATCCAATTGAACACTGATTGATTGAAGAGAATCATCTTTCCGAGAAGCCATTGTAATCTGTGAACTGAGATAATTGCGAACCGAGATGAAATGCGAACCGAGACGAACTTGCGAACTGAGATGAACCTGCGAACCGAGATGAAACTGCGAACCGAGATGAGACTGCGAACCGAGATGAAACTGCGAACTGAGATGAGACTGCGAACCGAGAGCGAACCGAGATGAAACTGCGAACCGAGATGAAACTGGGATGCGAATTAAAATCTCAATTCGCAATATGAACACGAACAGAAACGGCTCTGATACCATGTAAGAAACTGAAAACTGAATATATTATTGATTAACCTACTAATGAAATATACAAAGGGTTTATATAGAAATAGAATACTGAAACCCTAAACACTAATGGGCTTAACCGGGCTTAACCACAATGGGCTTTATTAATCTAACAATCAGATCTTACGTTTCGCTTTTTACAATCTAACATTCGTTTTATCAAGTTCTCATTCATATTGTATTAATTGTGTTACAGAATATTCAAACTTGTGGTATTCATCTCAAAACCTTAGACACAATTTTGTCTCTTTTGATAATAATAAGTCGGTCTAGTAATTGGAAGCTTTTCAGAACTTTAGCTTTTAGTTTTTGAACAAAAAGTTCCTATGAAAATAAAAGCTTTGTTTGTCATATACAAGCTGTAGCTTTAGAATCCAACGAAAAACTCAAATTTTCAAAGCTACTAGAAGTAGCTTTTCACAAAAAGCTCCAAACCTAAAGCTACAGCTACAACCTATAGCTACAACTATTTCACCAAACATACCCTATATCACAATGGTTTACATGATATATTTTATTGGCTGACGATGTTATCACGATAGTTTACTAAATTATTTTTAAGTGTATTTGAATTTTATTTCCGATTCTTGTTGGAAATGAAATCAATATCCAACAAAAATGGAGTAGAATAGGGGTGTTCAGGTTTACTATTTAACTAGTAAACATAATCGAACAGTGTGGTTTATTTCGGTTCAAATAATGTATTTTAACCCAAATTAAATGATATCTTAAACTTTTGCATTTTGAACAAAACTTAAACATACAAAGTCACTCTAATAGTTTATATAAATTATCATAGATCATAAATAATTTATATGTATACTATATATATATATAGATATATTCATATAAATCATAAATAACTTATATATATACACACATATATAGTTATATGTTTATATTAAATAACTTTTTTGGTTATTCGGGTTATCCGAGTTCTAAAATATTTATTTGTAATAAGATTCAAATAAGAGTTGGGTTATTCAAATTCGGATTATTCAGGTTCGGATGATCGAATAAACTTCACATTCAGATTATTCGAATTCGAATTAGAAATAGTTATTTGAGTCCGACTATTTGTGACACCTCTATAGTAGAGAGTAGGGAACAACGATGTGGGTGGGGGATATGATACTCAATATTCTCCATCCTGTTTCCATATACATTTACAAAGTGATCCAAATTGCCTAGAATTCAAGTTCTTTCACGTAACAAGTATTTTTGTGTATAATAGACATCAAATTTTTACTTTACTTTAGGTTTATAAAGCTTCCGAGTATACATCCCTTGCAGTCCCTATCGAACTAGTTTTTTTACGCGTTAAAAACGATATCAACCCACAAGTCTCATATGTTTGAATATATATTTTGCCTACCTTTTTATATTTGGTTGTGCTTTTCAGTAATAAAAAACGTTGTATAGTATACTTTAATTAAAATAATAAACGTGGTTTAGCGTTGCTGGATGTGTGTAGAATAATAATCCACCGAACCACTTAACGTTTGACCCTAGTATTATATGTTCTACTTTTTGAACCACACAAAAACCATTTTTGACTATTAAATTATTTATTTACAAGACCCAGGTCATTGTATAAATTATTTGTCTTACGTATCATACTTTGTGTTTTGAAAATCTATCTCCCATTCCATTAATTTAAAGACTAATGTTTCACAAGAATCGTACATCACGGTCTAGCTTCTACGACATTGATTGATTAGTAAAATAAAATAGAATAAAATAAACCAAAAAATCTTCTACTCATTATATGATTATATTCCTAAGTCCTAACTAGCTTAAATAATCAATTTAGAAATAAATTAATGTACAACATAGCGTTGTAAAATGACAATGTTAATAAAGAAATTTATCAAAATGATATGTTTTGACCTTTTATGTTAAATTATGGACAAAATCTTAAAATATATCAAATTTGGTCGAGAATCTCAATATATCACATCAACCTTTAAGCGAATATTTAAAAACTGATTGCTAGTTCGCTTAAATTAAAAAGAAGATGACTTCGTTCAAATTTCGTTTCAAAAATAGCTTCAATTCGCTCAAATGTCCTAAAATGCATAGGATCCAACTAAAAAACACTACATTTCGCTCAAATTTCCCGCAATTCACTCAAATGCGTAGAAATTTGCTCCAATTTAAAAAAATACTACATTTTCTCTCAAAAGCCTATAAATTCGCTAAAACTAAGAAAGACACTACATTTCTCATTGTTTTTTTTTTTTTTTGCATTTGAGCGAACTACTAAACATTTTAATACTACAATTCGCTCCAAGTTGATGTGATTGTGGGAGATTCTCTACCAAAATTGATATTTTTAAAGATTTGGTCCATATTAAGATATAGGAGGTCAAATATGACCGCATAGGTATTTTTCTCATATTAATATACTATCTAGACAAGTTTAAAAATATATTTGTTATGATGAATATCTTTTCAACATCAAACTAAAATTGATATAATTTTCGCTTTTTAAATTTGAACATTCTATAAATTAAACAGAAAATAATAGGGCTTTAGTAGGGGTGTAATGGAGTCGAGTCGATACATTGCCAAGCTCAAGATCGACTCGATTAGAAAACCCAGAGCTCGAAACTCGACTCGAGTTCAATCGAACTTGTATATTCGAAATTGAGCTTGACTCGACTAATAAACTAACTCGATAATAATATATTATTAAATAATTTAGAATGAAAATCAATCGACTCGATACTTTCAAGATTGACGCGGCTCGACTCGATACTTTAATGCTCGACTCAATTTGAACTTTATTAAATAATACCATAAATATGTAAAGGGAGGGTAAAAATGTAAAAAAGTGCAGTTCGATTAGGCTCGCGAACCTCTTGAGCCAAGTATTTTTAATACCCGAGCTTGATTCGAAACTCTACTCGAGTAGTTTGAGCTCGACTCGACTTGTACCGAGTCTATTTCAAATATTTCTTGAGTCAATCTTGAGTAGCTCACGAGTTGTCTCGTCTCTTATTTAATTTATATATTTTCATGTAGGTATGCATTTTTTGGGTGCATTCATAATAAAATTTTATATATAGTTTAATAAATATTTATTAAATTATATAAAATAAATAGAAGAAAGAAGATTCAACGGTCAATAATAGAGGCAAATTGATACATTGCTTGATGTATAAGTCTAACTTATCTTGTTATGATTACGTAATTATTGATACATATTTTTAATTCTATTTATATAATACCCTTATAGAAAACTTAAAATAAAACTTTTGCTAGTTGTAGGTAATCTACACCTCACATAAAATTGTTTTTGGATATTTTGATCCAACTAATTGTCTTTTTAATATAGAATTTAGTTGCATTTCCAAAAAGCCAACTATATATCCGTATAAACTAAGTTGATATATCCATATATACGATACAAACACCAACTATTAATAGGAAAAGGGCACTCATGATATATTATAAAGATATTATACTTAACCTTATTCTTGTAAAGAACAATACTGTAAATTAACCAAATTAATCATTCATTTTAACGATTATTAAATTCCCATCCACATGTTTTTGGAGGGAAGCGTGTTTCGACCAATACCAAGATTCCAATGGCCGGTCACTGGTTTTTTAAGATACTTTTCTTGAGAATTTTAATTTTAATTCTTAGTTTAAGTAAATGAAAAAATCTTGTATAATAACTGTCTTGTTCTCCAAACATTTGACTTGACATATATAAGTCACCGGAAATGACCGGTAACAAGTTGCATATCTTATCTTAACAAAATGATAAAAGAAACACACTCTCCATTAAACAGACCTTTTCTCTCCAAAACAAAGCTAACGTATTAAACCTTACAAAAACTTATAAATCACTAAATCACAATACAAGAAAAGGTTGTGATTTTTAATACAATCAAGAAGCCAATAACTCAGTACTTTATCAAAATTGCTTAGTTAATGTCAAATCTTAATCCTTATAGTGGCGTGCTACCTTGATTGACGGGGGTAGATGGCCCATCCAATAATTCTTTTTTTATGACTCATGTACTATAACATTTAGGTACTTTGATTATTTGTTTTCAATTTGATGCACTAGACTCTTTTTAGAGCATTTAAACAAATACGAAAATTTATGAATTAGCAATCATCACTAAAGTGACTTGATAGTAAGATATCATGATCTCCTCACGAGATATCTTAGGTTGAGAATTCACTAGGTATTAAAGGTTATCAGGAAAAAGTTTAAAAACGATCACGGAATAGCCTTGTAAGATCATGTTCATCTTAGTAAAAAAAATTCTTTTCAGATATCAAAACAAGAAAAACGTCTTACATTTAAAAAGGTATCGGCTAACGTCATACAACATGAGAACTCGAACTGCGATGTGATTCATGATTTGAAAATCGTGACGATTATCGATTAAGTTGTGAGTTCTGATGTTATTTGGCCATTAACAAACTCTACGAAGCTAACAATCAACATTTTACAACAAATATTTATCAATCATAGTACGCAAAATAGTTCGTGATTCAAAGGAATTTCTCTCAATAATATGTTTTACTTATGTATTTTTCATAGTATGCTTATCAGGGGCCTAGTTAGTGTCTTGTATTTTTCATATAAGCTTATCAGGGGCCTAAGAGTATCTTTTTGGAACAACAAATTTTATTACGCCATCATCAACAGAAGAAAGGGCAAACCCAAAAAAGATAGAATACACCAAAGTCAAAAAAAAATAAAAAGCACATAAAGCTTAAGAAGCACTAAACAAGAGCCAATACAAGCATTAACCAACTCCACACGAATCCAACAAGAAAGATCTAACAAATTTATAAGCCACCTCTCCCAATTGAAAGATAATTTCATGTATGAACTGAAGATCCACAAGACGGCTAAAGATAGACTTCTACAAAATACATCTTGATTTCCAAAAGTCTTGTTTATCTTCAATCTAGCATGCACTGAGAGCCTCCAATTCCAATGGTTCCACAAAGCAACGTTATCCATACCTTGAAGATCTTCGTGTATATATCAGTATAAAGATCAAAATTTGAGTAGTTAAATAAATCACACAAACTCAAAATAGGAAACGAAGATGGGACAGGGGACTTCCACCATTGAAAATTTTACGTCAAATACTCATAACATGTGAACACTCAAGAAGAACACGATCTCGGGTGTCAAGTGAAGAGCAACAAAGTGGATAAAGAGTAGATTCACAACAATGCCTCAAGTAACCAGATTCGAGAAATGAGGGATGCACTCCAAAAGAAAATAATCTGTATGGAGTATAATTTAATTTAATCTAATTTTATACTATAAGATTTTCTTTCTACCAAAATAGATAATATCAACTTTTTAATTTAATTTAATCTATCTAATTTTATACTATAAGATCACTAGGTTTTTTAAATTAATTATGCCGTTTCAGTTAAAATGTTCACCTTAACTTTATATATACTTTAAAAAGTGTCCATTAAATATCTTCTCACCGATCAAATATCAAGTTTATTCACTAAAATGTTTTTTAATTGAGTAAATAAAAGAATAAATACTTATAATAGTAATAAAACAATTTAAAATAATAATCCGGTAACCTACAAATTTTAAGTGAGACGGAAAAGTATCTCATAATCAATTTCTTCATCTATTCTAGTCAACTAAGAAAAAAGACGTCAAAATGTCAAATATATCCCACGGTCGAGTCGTCGACCGACAATAGCCGGTTGTGACCGACGACTTAGTCAACTCAGCAGCAGCAACCTCGATCCTTCTTTCCCGCACACTACTTTTATAAAATATAAAACCTAACAACTACCTTCCACAATTCAATTTCAATCGTGCAAAATTATTTCATTTCTGTATCTATAGATCTCACCGTCCATTAATTCAGCTGATTCGAGGTATGTAATTAACAATTTATTTACTTAATTCGCGTTAATTAGGTCTTAGTTTATTGGTTATTTAAGGTTACATACTGTGTTTGTTTATAATTTAGTATGATCGTTGCTAATTTGATCTATCAATCGTAGTTTATGAATAAACCTGTAATTTTTGTTCGGAGATCAGGCTTTTATTTACGCTTGATCGCTTTATTTTTTGTTGATCGATTTGCTATAGATATAATATGCGTGTGTTTATTGAGTTTGTATGAATAGATTATTCACGCGTTAATTTTTTTTTGTTGAAACTTTGCCTAATAACTATTGATTATTAGTTGATCTAGAATTAGAGGATACTAAGAGTTGAATTTGTGTGCTTACTGTTAATTCAGGTGCTTTTGTGGTTGAGTTTTTAATTGATATATCCTGGAGATAGAAGTTTAGATGGTTATGGAGCCGAGAGATGATGAATATTCGGATTATGTAAATGGTTTCTCTTTGGATGATGAGAGTATTATGCCGGTTTTCAGTCACTCATCCGGTGGTGCCAATGGATATAGGTTCAGAGATGAGCCTTTAGATTTAAGTTTTCTTGAAATTCCTAAATCGGCACCGAATTCTGGTCCTTGTATGTCAGATATGTCATCGTGTTTTTCGTCCCAGTCCGACTCTCCTGATGAGTTTGCTGATTGTGTTTTTAAGTACATAAATCAGATTCTTGTGGATGAAGATATGGAGGCTAAGCAGAGTATGTTTTATGATCCGTTGGCTCTGCAAGCAACTGAGAAATCGTTCTATGAAGCGCTTGGTGAAAAATACCCTGCTCCTGCTTTAAATGTTGAAACACATGAAGAAAACTTTTTTAACAGTTTAAATGAGTACAGTAACAGTAGCACTAGTGGTAGCAACTGTACTGATTCCTACTGGCCTGGTGGTGATTCTCTTGAAGCGAAATCATCGGCTATGCCAGCTCCTTCTCTTGAATACCCTTTGTTGTCATCATTTGGTTCTACTACTAGTGCTACTAATGATCATTTTGGCGCATTAGACGCTATGATTAATACACACCTCGTTGAAAATATATTCACCGATAGCGAGTCTATCTTGCAATTCAATAGAGGGATGGAGGAAGCTAGTAAATTCCTTCCTCCTAGTAAACCTTTAGTTATTGATTTGGATCAATACAATTTGCCTTCAAATTCAAGAAATTCTCCTTCAGAGGTTGCTGTCAAGGAGGAGATTCTCGAGGCAGAAAACTCGTCCAGTGGGTTCAGGGCTAGGAAATATCATCAAATGGAGGATAACGGTTATGTGGAAGAAAGGAGTAGCAAGCAGTCTGCTGTTTATGTGGAAGAGGACGTGTTGTCTGAGATGTTTGATAGAGTTGTTCTCTGTACTGATCCTGGTGGTCCATCAATGTCTGCTTGTGAAGAACCGCCCAGGCATGTAACTAAAAAACTACAAAATGGACAAGCATATGGTAATAGTAGCGGTTGGATTACTCGTTCATGGGGAGGTAGTTCAGGTGAACCAACAGATGTTAGGACTCTGTTGGTCAACTGTGCTCAGTCAGTTGCTGCTGATGATCGTACGAAAGCAAATGAACAATTGAAACAGATAAGACAACATGCTTCTCCTACTGGTGATGCTCCACAGAGGTTAGCTCATATCTTTGCTACTGGTCTCGAGGCACGCTTAGCTGGCACTGGTTCCCAGCTTTACGCCACTAAAAGTGCCATGACGATTTCAGCTGCTGAAAAGTTGAAAGCCTATCAAGTCTATCTTTCAGCCTGCCCTTTCAAGAAGATAGCTATTTTCTTCGCTAATAAAGTCATATATGAAGCAGCTTCAACAGCTTCTACCCTTCATATTGTAGATTTTGGTATTGCATATGGGTTTCAGTGGCCTGTTCTTATTAAGCATCTTGCGGAAAGACCTGGTGGGCCACCTAAGTTGAGGATTACTGGAATAGAGTTCCCAAAACCTGGTTTTAGGCCTGCTGAAGGGGTAGAGGAGACAGGGCGTCGTTTGGCCAACTATTGTGCGAAGTTTGAAGTTCCTTTTGAGTATAATGCCATAGCAACTCAAAACTGGGAGACAGTTAGAATTGAAGATCTAAAGCTCCAGAGAAACGAGTGTCTTGCTGTGAACACTCTGATTCGATTCAAAAACTTGCCTGATGACACAGTTATGCTGGATAGTCCACGCGACAGTGTTCTGAAGTTGATTAAGGATATGAGACCCGATATTTTTGTCCAGACTGTAGTCAATGGATCTTATAGCTCTCCATTTTTCGTCACTCGTTTCAAGGAGGCCCTTTTTCATTTTTCTTCTATGTTTGATATGTTTGATGCTACTTTAGACCGTAATGATGAGCAAAGATTGAATTTCGAGAAGGAGTTTTGTGGGCGTGAAGCTATGAATGTGATTGCATGTGAAGGTGGTGAGAGAGTGGAAAGGCCCGAGACCTACAAGCAGTGGCAAGCCCGACTCTCAAAAGCTGGATTCAAGGTCAAACCCTTGAACCGGGAGCTTGTTTCTAAACTGAGGGCCAAGGTGAAAGCAGGGTATCATAAAGATTTTGTCTTTGATGAAGATGGTAAATGGGTGTTGCAGGGATGGAAGGGTCGGATATTGCGTGCTAGTTCATGTTGGGTACCAGCCTAGGAGTCTTATATTGTCGATTCCACGTGGAGGCCAGGGGAATTCCTTTGGACTTGTCTTTCATGGAACTCTCCTGTGTGGATTTTTTGGAACTTGACGAAAGGTATGGTTTCTCAGTTTCTCTAAGCCTAAGTATGTAGATTATAGAAGCAGAAAAATGGGAGGATTGGGTAACAGGTTAAATTCAGTAATTACCTAAAACACTTCTCCAAACTTTGAAGTGTCATATGCCCTTAATTAGTGTGTCAAATATGATCAAAAAACATTATTCTATTTAATTAACAATCTTAATTTTTTGAGTAAATAACCTCAAGAGGTTTTATGCATTGAAGACACTATCGGCAAGTTTTGACCCTTCTCCTTATAAGCAAAAAAATTTATTTTACTCTTTTGACCTGTTAGAGTTAATACAGAACCCGAATCGACAAGGCACCAAGTCATAAGTATATGGGTCGAATTTGGCACCTCTACAGCAGACTATTGTTACTATACTTAAAAATTTAAATTTTGTATGCCATTAGTAAAAGGCGGTACATTCAAATTAGTAACCTAGTAAGAACCTCAAGTCATCTTATTAACCATCTTAAAAGTTGACTTAAAAGTAAGTTGCAAACTTATGCATCTCCATAGATGAATCTTAAGTAGTGTCAGTAGTGCTGTACTGGTGAAACATTTACCAGTGCTAAGTGTGCTGTTTAGCTAGGCAATTAGTTTAAAGGTATGCTAGTAATTAATCAGTTACATAAAATGCTTCCAACTATAAGGAACTAGAAAAGTCTGGGAACAAAAAGCTAGGTGATTTTGAATTAAAATTTTGGCAAGAAAGGGAGCGTCGCAATTAGTAAACATATTTTGACAGATTCCATCAGTTCTATTTACTTATTAATTCTAAAAGGCTAATTGTATAGTGAAATGTTTACTTGGGAATTGACTCAGTGGGTTGTTATGTTTGTCAGATGATCTACTGTGGTGGCTGGTTCTCTTGGAGGTGGTCTTTTGGATAAGAAGGATGATATATAAGGACCAATTTTGTGAGCTACTTGTAAGTCATGCACTATATCTTGTCATTAAGTACTTGTTTCAGGAGTTAATAAGTAAACATGGTCTGATCACATTTGTTATGGTCTATTTCTTGATTACATATCATCCCCATAGGAATACTGTGTGCTAATGTACTAGAAATGCTGTTGTAACTGAAACTTTGTGTGTAAGTTCCCTCGTTCTGAAGTAGCTTTAGATGTCACATACTCTTTTTTTCTGTCTGTGTTTCACATATCTTTTCGGCTGCAACAGGTTCTCTCATTTTGCATAGTTACTGAATGCTAATATCTTTACAGGTGAAGTCAAAGACATAATCCTGTATAATCAGAGCATCTTGTTGACAGGATTCTGTACCTAAATATGGGTGGAGTGGTAGCAGAAGGTTAATCGTAATGTTGTATATCACCATTTAATTATTAATTTTTGGGTCCAATTATTGGTTTAAAAAGGCGATAGGCGCTAAGGCGAGAGCCTCACGCAAATACCTGATTTCAGAAAGTCAACAAAAGTCAAACTGAAGAAAGTCAACAGAAGTCAAATGTAGGTGCAAAAGTCGACTAATCTAAATTGAAATTGAAGAAATTGTCGATTAGAAGTTCTATTTACTCATAATCCGGCTTCAATTTGGGCCCCAATATGCCGTTTCTTGCTTCAATTTTCCAAAAGAACCCTCGGCGCCACTTTCAAGGCGCCTTACGTCATACTATCGCCTAGAGTAAATTTGAGCGACATTGCTAGAGCCTTAAGGTGCCTAGCGCCTAGGCATGCTTTTCTGAACCAATGTCCGATTTCAGGTCATTTGGCAGCATATGAGTTGCATTATAGCTGTGAAGCTTAATAAAACGATTTAGTTTTAGAAACTCTAGTACCCGAGTATTCATAACTCGATCACGTGATAAGTTGAACAGGAGACCACTTGAGTAGTCGTCAATTGAGTGTGTGGGTGGTCGGGTCACACCCTTTAAAGATCCACACTAATAGGATAATACACTTTGCTGTCTGCCCCCATTAAATTCCTGTCAGCATCATTCAGCCCATTAGCACTTAGGCTAATACAATATCGAAAGTCATCTCATGCATGGCCTCCAAGTAGTATTGCTAAGAAATTGACGCAGCAGATAGACTGCCCACCGGCCTCGTCGGATCGATGTGCTCCACCAATGAACAAATGTGCAACAAGATGTTTATGCAATAAATTCCGCTTTGCAAACTACATGGGCATGGGATGTGGCATGCTTTTGTTATAGAACCTTGGTCCTGGTCCTTAAGAGTGGTTATTATCGTAACTTGCAGAACCTGAATTGTCACCAAAGTCACTCACCACTGCTAAACCCAATATCACTCTCATAATATGCACGTCACTAACCAATTGGGATCCACATTTATATTTATTCATATTTGTTACATACACGGAGAAAAGAAAATAAAAATGGGAAGGGAGAACTCACGTTATGGAGATAATGAGAATTACCACATCACCACGAGAACTTGAAGGTGCCTATGGTGACAAGTGAGAACTTGATGAGAACGGCCAGCAGAACGATCCCATAGGCAGTCCTCTAAGGATGACAATCAAGAATTAAGAGTTGCCTCATGAAATACTTAAAATATACTCATTGTACTCTAATGCTCTATCAAGTAAAAAAGATAAATTATTTATAATTTATAAAGTTATCGACAAATCGATTGTTTTGGATTATATATCTTCCTAAACAGGTAAAAAATTAAATTACATCATATTTCTCAGCTATTGGATAAGGGGTCAAGTGGTTAAAGAATCATCCAAATCGAACT
This sequence comes from Logfia minima, assembly GCA_963921325.1. NCBI lineage: Eukaryota > Viridiplantae > Streptophyta > Magnoliopsida > Asterales > Asteraceae > Logfia > Logfia minima. Next base: position 14,191,885 of record OY992776.1, on the reverse strand, counting down.
AGAAACTAGATGAAATCTTAAGTCATTTTATTAATCAAATAAATAGGGATAGAGTATAGTAGTTAGGGCAATCTCAATCGTGACAAAAATCAAATGGTCAGTTTCTGTCAACTTAGCGTCATCTCAGCACTTCTCAAACTGACACAAAACTGACACACATGTGCCAATCGTAACCGTGTCACTTTAATTTTTGAGTCTCACATTTACCTATATACCTTTATTTATATGCATTAAACAAACAAACAAAATATACTGACACCCGCTCTTCTTCTTCGTCGGAAACTGACTTGAATCGAAGTGAAGCACCAACTCACGAGTTGGTGCCAATGGTGTCAGTAAAGTGACACTCGTCGGTTGGTAAAACTGACGCCCATTGGGAGTGCCCTTATGTACTTCATAACGATTATTTATAGCAACATTAACATTAATATACTAATTATTTGACCAAACCAAAAAAAAAAAAAATAGAAAATAAAAAAGTTATCATCACATCTACAAAAAATAATGGATGTACATCCTCCATCGATGATGATTATACAAAAAAATAATGAATGTACATCATATGTTATATCGGTGCAACTTTAGTAATATATACTTGGATAAAGTTTGTTGGTTTGATGCCTATTATCGCACTTGTGCTATACTATATATTCGATACATATATTTTTGAAATTGCGATATCATGATGATACTAATTGATTCTCATACGGTCTGTTACATACACCCTTAGCATTTTTAATATAAACAAATATACACGTTATACCGACGTTCATATTACAAAAGGTAAAATTGTTTGCTACAAATTCAAATCAAGACTTTTGTAAAGTCGAATGCACCTCTTAGAACGTTTGCGATCTTTCTTTTTAACCTATAATTCACTCCAACTCGTTTTTGTACTCGACAACAAAATAACACCTTAAATTGTTCGATCCCCCTAATACTAACTTTCATTTTAACCCTTAAAGATAATACAGATTTACAAAAGAAACCCAAAGTTATAACAAATATACAAAAGCCTCCCAATAAACAACACACGTTACAATACGATCCCCTATATATATATCGTAAAGTTGGATTCAGAATATGAAACAATACAGGGTTTACACAAACCTTCCAACTGATTTACAGAAAAGCAAAGGTCTTTGATTATTCACTGTTCTTTTAACAACACCTGGATGATTATTTTGATTGTTATAAACCCCTTCTGATTCATCTGCTTACATGTGTTTTTTGTAAAATAAAGTCTTCATCTTTGATAATTGAATATGATTGATAGTTAATCTGGACTGAGACTTCATTGTTTGACATTATTTTACTTTTGAATTTTATGCAGATTGCAAGTGATCGATTAAATTATTTGAATTGAATCTTTCATGGCATTGGTATGATTCTTATTTATATACTCATCAATGACTTGGAATTGAATTGATTGTGATTGATTAGTGGGGCAATTGTATATTGTAGTTCTGTAAATATGTGAGTGAAAGCCTCTGTTTCGGTAGATGTTTGATGTGGTTAGTTTTTAAGCATTCAAGGTGTTTGTTAAAATCCCTGACTGAAAAGTGAAAACTCAAAAGTATGCCAAGAGGTTTTAATTTTTCTTTTTAGAAGTTTTTCAGTAAGATGATTAAGTTTCCATTTGGTAGATTGCTAAATAGACCTTTAGATGAGTGTTTGCTTCAACAAGCTTTATGTTATGAATTGCTCACTTTGATTTGTTTACTTGTCAGGAGGACGAAGTTTATGGTGACCTTCCTTCGATGTTTGAACAGAATTATCGATGTTACCCTGTTTCTTTCATTGAAAAGGTTTTTATTCGTATTACCTTGATACGAACTGCTAAATGATCAAACTAAGATATCCTTTTTATGAAACAATAGATGTGCACCGCATAACTTGCATCATAAATGCTAATAGAATCATATTACAAATTATCTATCCGTGTGATTAAATGCTTTTAGTGCTTTAGCTTTGATATTCGTCTCTTTCTGAAAGAATGTTTTTTTTTTCTCATTCGTTTGTCTCATGCAGTCTCATTTGGAAAAGGGTGATAAAAGTGAGTTTATTCTGTGCAAGTTGCTTGATATCCCTCCCTTCTAAAACAATAATTCGGTTTTATACTAACTAAATTTTCACCTTTGGCTCCCAGTTATAATGCCTCCATCTGCTCTTGATCGCCTTGGTTAGTAATTTTCCCCTTCTCTGTTTTGTTCATCTGAGAACTACAACTCAATTGACTAAATATTTATGTTAATTCAACTGTGCAGCCTATTTGCAGATCGATTATCCTATGTTATTTGAACTCAGAAACCCTTCGGCAAGTAAAGTTTCTCATTGTGGTGTACTCGAATTCATCGCAGATGAGGGCTTGATATACATTCCGTATTGGGTTTGTATCGTTCTTTTAATAACTAAAAAAGATACTACATTTGCGTAACTTTATCTTTGATCGTTTCATCTTTAGATGATGGAGAACATGCTGTTACAAGAAGGGGATATCGTAAAGGTCAAGAATGCCAGTTTATCTAAGGGAACTTATGTGAAACTTCAACCTCACACCATGGATTTTCTTGATGTGTCGAACCCAAAAGCCATGTTAGTGTTATGATAGCATATCATATTTTTCTTTGTAATAGAGGTGGGAAAATGAATGGCTTGATTAATAGGTCAAACGTGTTCTGGTCAAACCGGCAATATATCACACTCGTTTAATGGGTGGGTTTGGGTCTTTTCTGCAAGGTTGTACATTTTTGTAAACAACTAGTGTGCCAAACATGACAGACAAATTTTATACACTTTCAGTAAAAGTAATAAAAAGCTTAGGGTATTTTACATATTGAAATAGACTATGGATGACCTTCAAGCCGTTTGACTAGTTCTTTTCAGCTGTTTTTCAAAGTTTGCCCGTTTGACTTGTTAGAGATAAAAAAAAATAGTTACTTGAATCGACCCATATATAAGTAAATGCCCAAATGGGTTGAAATTGCCACCTATTCTCTATATTATATGGTCATTATTTAATTCTTGTTTGATCTCTCTTTGAACTACCAGCTTAGAGACAACATTAAGAAGCTACTCATGTTTAACAACTGGTGATACGATCATGGTGGCATATAACAACAAGAAGTTTTATATTGACATAGTTGAAACTAAACCATCAGCTGCAATAAGCATAATTGAAACAGATTGTGAAGTTGACTTTGCACCACCACTCGACTATAAAGAACCTGAAAGACCTTTGAAATCTAAGGTGCCTCCAGAAGGTCTGCTCGTTTTGAATTTTCCAGTTTTTTGTTTTGTTTTGTTAAACAACTCTAAAAGTTTATGCATTGTGGCAGTTGAAGAAGAAGAACCAGCGAAGAAATTACCCAAGTTCAATCCGTTCAGTGGTTCAGGAAGACGATTAGATGGTAAGCCAGCTGAGCCTGTGGCTGCACCGTTGATTCAACCACAAAAGACCGAAGCTACAACCAGTGATAGCAATGGCTCTACACCATCAAGCTCTGGTTCAAGAAAACGTGCAGGGAAGCTTGTGTTCGGGTCAAATGCAGATCAAAATCCAAATGGAAATCCAAAAGTATGATAATCATTCAAAAAAGTTCTGTTCTTTCTTTTATTATTCCCATGAGTAATTGAATGCATTATCGCTTAAAAGTTGCAGGCTGCCGAGAAAGAAACAAAAGAAGAACCATCGAAGAAGGAAGAACCCAAATTCCAAGCATTTACAGGGAAGAAGTATTCCCTAAAAGACTAATTATGTCAAGTTAATGTTCCTCGTCTTCTTTTTTGTTTTTTAATTAGTATTCATGTTCTATATTGGCTGTGCATTCCCAGTAATCTCCTTTTGAAACTCATGTAGCCTTGTGCATTCACTAGAATTCTCATTAAGTTATACAAGTGGTTGCACCATCTAGTCATGATTGTTCGCAATGTAGCCCTACTATGTCTTTTTACTTGTTCTTGTTTCATCGTGTTACACATAAATCATATCGGAGTACCAATAATAGATGTGTGTATGCCAGTCATCTATGAATAACTCAATCACACCTAACGCGCATTGATCAGTAAATCTTTTTTTCGACGAGTGTTGGTATATGTAAATGGAAACACAACTGCGAATTTTGTCTAAAATTGTTTATTGACCGGCGACGCTGAATGGTCCACGCGCCTAAAACCACTAATTCTTGAAAATGGATCATTTTGAGGTACAACTGTTTGTTGATTTTTAATTCAAACTCTTTGGTTTCATCTGTAGATGGCTATGTTGAATTTTTCAAAAAGTCTTTTGCCAATCTGTTATCTTCACTTGAAATAGATGACTTCGCTTGTCATTTATACTTATTTTTGTTTTCTTAGTGAACTTTTGTGACAATGGTGGGGCTTCATAGGGGCAAGAAGGGGCTGTGGCCTGTGGCCCCAAGAATCTGAGCTGTAATTATAGTGTTTATCTTAGAGGTAAAAAAATGCGTACATATTAATAACATATCAAAAACTTGAAAGCTGAATATCATTATGTCGGAAAGCCCGATGTCTCCGTCTTCAAAAATACTAATAATATTAAAACAAAGAGTACCTAAGGAATTTGAGATATAATTTATGAGATGAGATTGGGTAGGTGCTCTGTCTTTAGATATAATATCTTTTTATCCTTTGGAATCCGTGAGATTTTACAAAATAACAATTTAACAGATTACTTCAATCGGACTAGTTTATCCATTAGATGTCTAATTCTAGATTATTTAGGTGTATTTGATGAACTTAAAACCAAAATTATGGTCAAGTCGATTTGTAGTTTTCTTTTACTTCAATCTATGTATCTTTACATTCATAGATAACTAAACATACGTGTTGTGCATATAAGTCTTTCGTATATTAAGCGAAGGGTTAAAAGCATTTTGTTATTAATATATTTTTCTTTATTTTCTGAGATCATTACCATACTCATTTTAATACTAGTATCACCAATATACTTGTTAGTTATCTGTTGAAGTCATTAACATACTATTTTTGACCGAGAAACATTTTTTTACATGAAATTGTCAATTTGTCTTGTGTATAATTGTATTTGGGTTGTTGTTTTGAAGTGTAGTAGGTAATTTTATGTGATGGAAATTCAAATAAAATAGCAATAGCAAATGTTCATGAAAAATTATGAAAGTTTTACCATCTCGAATTTCTGATTATTTTAAGACTTGTGTAAAAATTTTAAGTCATTTGGAGCAATAAAACCTGATTTTTCAATATTTTAAGATTAAAAGCACACAAATTAACACATCAGAAAAAGTTTCAATAAGTTTTGACCTTGGAAACTAATTTTCATGACTAAACACTTCATTTTAGTAAAAGTTTTGTATTAAATTAAAGAAATACATATGGACTTAAAATTCTCAAATTTTTATATTAAGTTTATATCCAATATTAGTTTATGAAAATAAAGTTTGGTAATTTTTGGAACTAAGTTTCATGTGTTTACACAATTATGATTGCAAATTAATCATTAAAGTTATTGATTAACAAGTATGTTGATGACCTCGACACGTAACTAACAAGTATGTTGCTGACATTAATATTAAAATGAGTAGGATGGTGATCTCGAAAAATGAGAAAGAGTAGGTTGGTGACAAATGACTTTAACCCTTTTAGTATATGTGTGCAACGTGTGAAAAGTAACCGATTGTTTCGGTTACCGATTAATGGTTGGTGACATCAAAATATTTTTAACAGATATATTGATAACATTATTATTAAAGTGAGTATGATAATGATCTCGAAAAACAAATGCTTTAATCTTTACGCTAATATGAGTTCGCCCTATAAAATTATTCGAGTTCCACCAGTATAGGTATAAATTTATGTATGCTAGATTAAGTTTCTAGTAAACTAATCGTTAGATAAATTATATTCTCTAGACAACAATTTATTTAGAATATCCATTTTGTACTTTCTTATTTTACACATTAAGATGAGATGAGATGAGATATGCAGTAGAAAGCTAGAGATGTTGTATAAGTGACAAGTGTACGTTCTAATGGTAGTTCACCTTTTTGCCAACACGTGTGCACACACGTTTCACCATTAACCCAACAAGCATACACTTACCTTGGGGTAAGATATTTATATTATGTTAAGTCATCAATCAAATTGATAATAATTGTATATCTTAATGCCTAATGCATCAATAATTATAAACATAAGTTTCCCATAGAAACTACATTAATCTCCTAAGAAAGTACCTTTGCTTGCTTCAACTATATTTAAGTAAATGTGAGTTGGACCATTTTCACCCTAATTGACCTTGTTTGACCTGTTGTTTTAACTTTCAAGATGTATTATTGATTAACTTTATCAATTTTATAGAATTACAATTTGACTTAAATTGACCAACTTTCACTAAATGAATGATCCAATTATCATCATTGTCATACTTATCATCAAATCTAGATAAATGATTTTTAAAAATTTAATCATAGTCATAATTTTGTCATCATACTATAAAGAGATAATTATCAGTCAAGTTTGTTGAAAGTTAGTTGACCTTCTCATCTCCAATCTATACTCTAAATACATATTTTTGTTTATATTTAAAGTTTATTATAAAAACATCCTTTACGACAATATTTTATATTTAAAAATTTTTAAAAGCATAAATAAATTTACTTCAAATATAAATATTACTATTCATCCTTTAATTATTAAATTTGCATTAATAAATTTATTAGTTTAATATATAAGTATTTGAAGGATGATTTTTGAAATACATGGTTAAAAATAAAATATACTTTAAATATGCTTTTTTTCTTTCATTTATAAAGTTACAAATTTTAAAAATAATTAGATATGGCCTAACTAGATCGTATTTTAAACAATCAAACGACATTTAAACTCTTAAATTCGTACAAAAGTCTTCAATATTTAGTTGAAAGACTAAACACTAAATTATTTTATGTATAAATCAATATATTTTACTAAAAATCAGATTTTATAATGTTTATTTGACACAATTTAGTTAAAAGAATATTGACACCTCCTTATTACCTCTATCAAATCAAAATCTATTACTAAAATATAGTAATTATAATAAAGATTTTGTCATTAATACATAATCTAACACATAAATATCAAATTACATTTAAAAAACATATAAACTCTAATTAAAAGCACAAAATTTTCCATTATTCTCTCTCTTCTCACCGTTTATATATCTAACAACATCATTCTCAAAAGAAAAAACACATTGTTGAAATATGGAACATGACTACGACGGCGAGATGGCAATGACGGTTGCAGACGAGGGTTGTGCGACACCGCAGCACGATAGTTGTCGTATACCGTCGGTGCTGAAAGTTTGTCCTCCGCCACCAAAGAAGAGACGGTGGTTAACTTACATTAGTGGCGGAGTGAAGAGAAAGCCACCGAAAAACGGGTATTTTCAGTCACCGGAAATTGAAATATTTTTCAAAAAAGTACATGAAGCCTTTGCATAAGATTATGAAGTTATTTAGCGTTTATAAAGTTAGTTATTTAGTTACGAGTAGGTTTTAGCTATACTTTTTGTTATGGTTTTAGAAGGATGTTACTGTATATTTTCTATATATTATTATGTGTGTGCGTATGTGTGAATATATGTGTCTATATCTTAGCTTTATATATATATATATATATATCTTTGTTATAAAGTTAGGTTTATAGTTTTATAGTTTATGTAATATATGAAATTATGAAGTGGTTTTTAATTGTTCATGTTTATGTTCTTCGACAATAAACTTCACGTTGACCAGACTTTGATTATGGATATATGGGTACTTACCACCATTTATTATACAAATATACTAAAGTTGTGCATTAGTTACTTCTTAATGTATAATTTTGGTGTATTAATTACAAAGATTGTATAAATTTCACTACCTTGATTATGGATGTAGTAGTTCAATTTGTGTTTTATAAAAGAGAGATGTAGGCTTATAACATTTGATATAAAAGTATTTACAAATTATTTGGTTCGCGAAAGTAAGAGATTGGCAATCGACACTCGGTGATGTTCATGTAGTCATCTTGCGGACTAACATTGAAGAGGTAAATCGCGTACGCAAATATATTTATTGAACCCATGTGATAGATCATGAACTGCTTAACATGATTGAGAACAGGAGTGTGATTAGACCATCCCAAATGTTATATATAACATGTGTAGGAATTCAATAATTTTGTTAAAAAGATATGGTTAAAATAAAACTGAAAATGCAGTGAGAGTGACCCATTTTATCTATGTTTGTAGAAAAATACAGTGTATTAGAAGGCAATGCGGTTCAAGTTTTGAGCCCTTTATTTACGAAGATGATAATGCTAGGTTACTAAATATCGTTTTTATGTTTGAAGACATCATGGAAATGAGATTCCCTCTTATTTCTTTATTTTTATTTTTTAGGTGAGGGGGTTGGGTTTGGATTATTATTTGTTTTAATGTTTAAATTGATGTCATTTATTCATTGCATAGTATTTGTTTTAATCACTTATAGTTCTTGTTCTTATATAAGTTAAATAAGTAAAAGAGAAGTATTTGTGTATTATAACTTTTGAAACTGTTTTGTAGCATTTAGATGTTGGAAAATAAGAATAGGGTGTGATGACGATAATATTGGATAACATTTTTAACTTGTGTATATTAATGTAATTATTAGCATTAATGTAAATTATTTTTTTTAATTAATCTAATTTTTATTATTAATGTAATCTACTTTTGAAAATATAAATGTGTTTTGAAAGTATAAATGTGTTTGTATTAATAGTTAATAAATGACGTGGTGTTAACATGATGCTGAAATGTTTGATTATTCAATTATATATTTAGTGTTCAGTTTTTCAATTTTTGTACCAATGTAATTAACGTAACACTGAAAAATTTAATTATTCTGTTATACAGGTAATACTCGGTTTTTTATTTTTTTTATCAATGTAATGCTCATATAACAATTAATTATTTGATTTTAATTTGCATCGTAATAAGTGGTTTAACATTTATTCAAAAGAGTAGTCTTATCCATTGGTTAAGTAGACACAAAGTTTGATGGAGAGACGCACATGTTCATACATAACTGTTCATACAAAGTTTGATGAAGAGACACAAAGAATAGTTTTATTTTTGTTATAGAGGTGAGTATTTAAACATTACGAATATATATATATATATATATATATTTATTGATATATGAATATATATTAGTTTCATCTTCAGAATTTGCACCCTTAATCTTTTAGTTGAAAAATTATCGTATTAATAGACCAATGAATGTATAGTTTCAGTCACACTAAAATCATTATGACGGTGTTGCCTTATTTTCTAATTCTTATTTAGGGCGACATCAAAATGCCAAAAAAGAAATTTGATCTGAGATTTCAATTCAACAAGGTCACACTTTGGCCTTTGTTACTACTAGTTGCGTTAGCTAGTCACGCTAGCTTACAAACATCACTCAGTAGGTTCAATGCTCGTAGAATTTATTAGACGAGTATGTTTACTTGTACGTTGCGATAAAACCTTTTAAATAAATAACTTTTAACATATGAAAAAATAAAATATTTAAATTAAGTTTAAATATTTAATTTATTTTAAATAAATTTACTTTATTTATTTGTAAACTTAAATAAATATTAATATTTAACAGTAGAATGTAATGTTATATTCATTATCAATAGAATAAATTATAAGTTTTATCAATAACAAAATTTAAATTATTGTAGTGACAAATATTAATTTTATTATGTAAAGAACAAAATCTAAAAAATTTTAGTAAATATTTAAGGTTAACATGCAAATAGGAAAGATTGATTCTTTTTATACAAATAGATCTATTATCCAATATAAAATATATTGAAATAATAAATACATGTTATTTGTGATGTATATCAACAAGTGTATGCAAAATTAAAAAGAATATATGTTATCTTAAAATAAAAAAAGATATTTTATTTTCAAGTTCGAAGTATAAAATTTTTAGCTAAATTTTTCTGAAGGACCATAATGTATTTCTTTTTGTGCGGTATATCACCCTTCTTTTATATTGAAAAACCCCTCTATTTTGTTGTATGAATGTTTTATCTTAATAAACTTTATGTTAAGTTGTTGAAATATAGCTACAATCTTCTACGTAAAAGTTGTTATATATAAATTTGTATAATATATAATTTTCTATAACGATATATGAAAATATTAATACTTAAAGTTTACCATCAAAAGATTATTTGTCTAGCTTGTTAATTAACTTATTGACTTCAAAATTATATTTACAAATACATTATATCAAAGCTTCGACTATCTTCTCATTTATGTCGTCTAGTTTATCACCTTGAAAATTAATCATTTTTTAGTTTATACTATTTTTTCAACTTCAAATTGACAAATGCAATAAAAACAAAATCACTCTATAACATTCAAATATTAAAATTTAAAATTTATGTATATCGAATGATTCAAATTAAACTCGAAGTGTTAGTCTCGACCAATACTAAAACTAAACGCTATCGAAAAAGATAGCATCAAAATACGAAGTTATTTTTATCAAACTTATAAAATATTTTAATTATTTAAAGGATACATCTTATAAAATATTTAGCTAAGTATTTTAAAATAACAAAATTTATTATCTACTGAATAGTTATATTTACTATGAGTTAATATTTTCAAATTTGTTACACCGATTACATCCTTAAGCATATATATTATGACTTTTGAAAAATGCACCATAAAATACGAAAATCACACCCCCATCAACATTTATTGACATAATGTTTTACCAACCTAACTTTTTCACCAAGATAAAATGATTCCAATTATGTTATGTCCCTTGTTGACAAGATATTTCAGTTGTCTACATTTTATTATAATCTTCCCACTTTTAAAAGAGATAGGATAAAATAAATATTACCCAGACAAATGTACGAGTTTTATCTTTTTAAGTAATTAATAACTGCCATCTTATTTATAAATTTATAAAATCTAGAAAAATACCTTATCTTTAGAATTGATATCGGTTGTACGCAACTAGGTGTTAAATTTTGTTCATTTCAAGATTTATTGGCTGTTTGTTACATTAAGTTGTTGAATTATAAATCTATTTGAAGTTTTTACTTTTATGGTATGTATTTAATTATCTAAAATTAACTGGCTAGTTTAGTTGGCCACCAAGAGTATCTTTGGAGAGGTTGTTTCCTCATGCGAGAGGTTTCAGGTTTGAGTCTCTCCGTGGGGTTTTTTTCTTGGTGGGAATTTGTGAGATTCTGCCTCATAAATGCGTCGATTCGAGGCTGGCAGAGACTACCTTCTAGGTAAGTACTGTGAAATCGAATCACTAACTCTAGTCGTGTACTGACTACACGACTCGCCGTTAAAAAAAAAAGAAAATTAATTATCTAAGATCAAATAGCCATGACTTTGACTGCGATTTAAATAATAATAATACAAATATGACATAACCAATTACGATTGAAAAAGAAAAAGAAATTTAAAGAAATGTGGTTGACTTGACCCTGGTCTTTGATGCCTTAGCCATTTTTCATTTTTCAAGTTATGAGCCCACATGACCGGCTCACTCACATGGGCCTCCTAACGTTTCACATGTCCATCAAATTTTTTAAAAAAAAACTTTATATTTAATCTAAAATTAATATCTAAAATCTAAAACTAAAATGGTTAAAGTGTATAAAATATAAAGAAATTCATTTTAATTTGTATAATTCATATTTCTATTTCTATTTTATAATATTCTAATACATATGTTATTATTCAATACTTTTCTCATGTAATCCATTAAGTTATATTTGAGTTACATATTCTAAAACATTAATTCTGAAAATGTATATAAGTAAGCAAATACTTAAAAATAAAACTATTATTTTCTTTTTCTCTAGATATATTCTTTTTTAATTCACCAATCGTATCAAATTAAAGATACAAATTGCACCTAAATAATGTGATTGATTTAACTATGAAAATATATAAGTATTTATAGATGGCAAAACTTTGATGTACAATTAATCAATACGAGTAACTTATAAAGTCATTGTCGCCCACAAATCAATTAAATGAATGCTAGGTTAATTGACATAGTACCAAATAGTATCACCCAAAAGGTTGACTGGTCAACATCATTTTTTGAGGCAGCCCCAGCTTCCATCATCAATTTAGTCAAAAGATTCTTTAAAATAACATTCAAACTTACCAAAATTACCATGTGAAATAGTGAACATTTCAATATTTCATACATAACTTACCTGCATATATTAATGCTTGCAAATAGCTATAGCTTTATGCTCTTGTACAACATGAAATAATACTTATAAATTCATTTATCGGCTATAAGTTTCTACACAAACCAAACCGCTCATTTAATTTGTAAAAATGTGACATAAAATATTATTATCCTAAACACATGAATGTACTAAAGTTTTACCATAGCGGTGAATACTGACATTCTCTGAATGAGGTCTCAAGTTTAATTCAGGTCGTTTCTAACCTTTTCCAAATGAAGTTTAAACTAACGGATGAAGTTTTACCAGCTAGTTTTTAACTAGAGTCAGACACGGATCCATGCACACCCAAACGCACACGCATGCAATGTACAACGTTGAATGTAGGTACATCGTATAATGTACTCCGTAAGAGTAGTACTATTTTGATGCAATTTTGCAAGCAAAGGGTCCACAGATATAAATCAAATTAACATGCATAAACTATATACCGAAGGCATTGGATGCCTTTCTATGTGAAACCATTAATTTGAGAAAGACTAAAGAGTTGTGGTGTAGGGTGTTGGCTTCAAAACTCAGATTTATTCTCACAATTTCAAAGTTTAGGCTGACACAGCAGCATGTGCACGTGAAACTTGTAATCCTTGTTGCTAGTTGCTACCCCACCCATCTTTCAGTAGTATTTATTACCAAAAAAAAAATGAAAAAATATTACTTGTACAACTGCTAGTCTAATTCAATACCATGACTACTAGTTTGGTCCTACCCCACACTGCTAGCTCATAAGTAACAAATGCAGTTTTGTTGATGAGTCAATGTAAAAAGATGAGTCAATGTAAAAACAATCTTACTAGCTAGTAATTCTTTGTGTGCATATAGAAAAGGGTATTGTAAGAAATGTTATTGATTTCCAAGGGTAAATTCGTCATTTTGATAATTGATCATGTGAACAAAAAGAAATTCGTAACCAGAGAAATCTCATCCTAGCCAGCTTTGTTAACTTGATAGCCAACTTTAAAATCTCATCCGACCGATAAAACCTTATATCGATCCAAGTGATTGCAAACTAGTCCTTCGACATATGATGATCAATAGTAACACATCAAACGCCAAAAATGGGTCATTTGAGGATGGGTCGTCTAAACTTCATGTGACATCAAACGCCCACGAAACGAGTTTGTTATAGCTTATTTTCAAGTAATGGCAGAAGGGTAACTTAACACTTAAGAGTATATATAATGGAACATGTGTTGGAGTCAAAATTAAGGAATCAAATCAAATGATAAAAATCAGTCAATCAGATCAACCACATGCCAAAGTTCAAACCATATGCATGGATTAGTGGTTTCATGGTACTGCCATATATATCTAGTATAATAGAAATTACAGCTCATTAGCCTCAGAAGGCTATTGTCTTTTTTCCAAGTTCTACTGCTACCTTCATTGTCTTCTTCTAAGTTCTAACTTTATCTATTATTATTGTAAACCCCCATCTATTTTCTTCATTTTTATAATATTCTATTTATGAGAATATGTTCTATGCTGCTAGCGATACACATCATGCGTATTTATATACATGTTGGATCACACACACTCCATGCCCCATATTTCATGAACCGTGTGCACTCCAGCATATAACAGTATGCAAGATGCTGACTAGTATATTGCTAGCAACGCGGATCATTTCTCCTTTTTATTTAATTAGATGATTCCACGAGTAATTATGCATAAGTTACTGCAGTAAACAGGTAAAATTTATGCAACAAGGCAATAGAATAATCTGAAATTAGATGAAGTATTAGTGGAATAAATAATTAAAAGATAGGATACTTTATGATATAAATAAATGTAAAAAAAGTACCATGGTGAGCAGTCCTCCAGGAAGGTAGCAATTGTTTAAATAACCACCGACCTCCTGCCCAATATGGTTTATTCAAATTCAAATATTTGAGTTTTCCCATTTAACTTTCAAAGAAAGAAATACTAGAATATAAAGAAACATTAGTGTACTAACATTCTGGCGGAAGTCTTTCTGAAAGCAGTCTCTCTACCCTCAGATAAAGGTACGACTGTTTATATCTTACCTCCTCATACCCTGTCAATAATGATTGGATATTGTTGTTGTTGTTAACAAGTGTACAAACATCCATTATTTAAGCTAACTTGTCTTTTATATGGAGTAAAAATTATCTTTAACTTTTTGACCTACTGTTAGAATAGTCATTGAATATTTATGATTTGGTTTGATCAGTTTGAACCATAAAATGCCATAAAAATTAGTAAGCTCGATTTAATAAGTTTGCAACCCAAATGGCTCAACTAACAAAAAACGGTTTTCACTTACTTTCACAGGTTGGATAGAATTTGAAATATGTATTCTCAAATTGAAACACACATATCTTATGCAGAGTAGATATATGACCCTGTACTCGTATGTAGCAAAATGAGCGGGTCAAGTCAAATCACTAAGGAAGTAAATTCACAAAAGCTACATTATCCCCAAAATAATAATCTAACTTGATAATGAATTTTAACTACATTTGGGTGAACTTTTACCCCTTTTACCCCTTTAACCCATATTTATTGGATTTGTTAAGGTACCGAATGATTTTTTTACCAGTTCGACCCATTCACAGGCGTGCCTAGTGATATTTTTAGGACCCTAATTTGAGAAAGAGAACTAAACATTCCCTTTTGCTTCAAGCTGGACTACCATCACTAAAAATATTATAAACAATGATAATTAACTATTAATCATTTATGAGTCAGTCAGTTTGGTCAATAATATCTGAGGCATATAGAGATTTAACTGTCCACCATGAAAATATAGTTCATATATAATATAGGTAGACATTTAAGATGAAAACGTCATCAATTAATAATTTTCTATATATATTCTAGAAAAACACAGTCAACATCCACTTTCAAACCTACCATTTTTTCTTATTCTGCTATTTATAGCTTTCCATTATCTCACCTCACCCCACTCTACCCTAAAATCTCTCTTTCATTCTCCTTCTTATTCACAAACTCTTATACACAAAAAGCAGAAATCAGATCCAATTCAATCAGTGACTGCATGGACAAGAAATGGAAGCTATCAAAAGAAGACCCATGCAATCATTCATCAAAGTCATCATCACTTTTAAGAAGCATTTCACAAAAAAGTTCAACAAAATCACCTCTTTTGAGATCATTCTCAACAAAAAGTACTATTTTTTCAAGAAGCTCATCACAAAAGAACAAGTCTCCAAGTGATCTAACGAGAAGTTCTTCACAAAAATGTGCAAACTTTACTCGAAAATGCGGTAGTTTGGCTAAGGAACAAAAGGCAAGATTTTACATTGTCAAACGTTGTGTTACAATGTTGGTATGTTGGAAAAAACATGGAGATTCATGAAGAAAAAAATTAAGTTTTATTAATTAGACTTATTTTAATGATATCTTTACTTCTACTTAAGAGATGGATCTGATTTGGGTTTCAAAAGCCTAGAGTTTTTCTGCCATCCTATAAGAATGAAGAAGAAGTAGAAATCATTAACATTTTTATTTTTTATTATATTTATTTTCTTCTTTAGTTATCATTCTTCTTTATGTGCTTAGATTTAAGTTTCAAATGGAAGTATCCATGTGAGATAGTAGGCAACTTGAAGAGCAGCACATGCAATGATGCAACAAAAGAAGGATGATATTAATGTACCATATATATAAATATATATAGATTTTTAATGGGCTAACATATATCTTATTTTGCTCTAATGCTACTAACTGTCTTTATCATCTACTTGTCTCATGTGCCATTACTATTCATGTCTTGATGAGAGTAAGATTCTTTTTGTGCAGTATTATATGTATATAAATGTTATCCACATTTTTTAGTTTTTTCTATGCTATGAATTTCATGTAAAAGCTCTCTATATGAACTAGGCTTTGCCCTTTAAGAACATCAGGGGTCGCTCATTTGAGAAAAATAGAAGTGGCAATTAATTTTTTCTCATTTTCTTAGAAATTAGTTCATTTGGGTTGCATTATATCTCAAACAGCTCAAATAAAATCCAGGTGAAAGAACAGGTAAATTTAACAGGTTGAAACTTGAAAGTCGTCCATAGTAGACTTTTAACACTTACAACCTCTTTGTATCATTTTATTTGTAGATTTGGTTTCGTGTTTGTAACAATATTGTTTTAAAATTGTAATTAACGCATTAACTATGCATTGAAGAAGTTGACATAGAAGTGCTTTGCATACCCATTTTGACACGTAATAAAATGACCCGTTTCAACTTCACCACCCCATCTTGAAACCTTTAACAAGAACCGCTCTAAGCAAGGATCAAACCCAAGTCTCTGAACATTTAGCACGTTAGATCCCAGGCTAATTTGCATCAGGGCACCCTTTCTACAGTTAAATTGGTAACTTGCTCCATAAATTCACACCAAAATAGATAATTTATACCTAAGAAAAACTAAGTGTTAATGTGTTTAATACTTCATTTCGTTTCACTTAGTTATAGGTCCCAATAAATTCACGAGATGATTATGTCATATGGGTCCTATAAAATAAAGAATAAAAAATCAAAATAAACTGAGCTACAAACAAGGGAGTGGTTGTCAAAGAGAGTTGCATATAATATAGTTATAGTGATTGGATCTACATTGAAAATGCAAAAATATAACCACCTTGAGATATGGGGAGAATGGGGATCACTTGAAGTGATCATAGGGTATATGGTGATGAAAACTTGAAAACTATATACTACAAAACTTGTTTCAAATTCAATGCTCTTCTTGGTTTGGCCCAAAAGGAACTTGATATAGATAATTTCATAAGTCATTATCTCATAAGCATAGCCACAAAAAATGGAAAGAAAACAGCTTATGAAGTTAGTTAATATGTGTTTAGGATGAGTAATCCACAAAGCTTTTGAATTACATAAAAGAGAGTAAGACGTAAAATGGAATTTACACAAACAAGTTGTCTATCAAAAGACAATGCAAAATCGATGATCGGATACATGAAGCATAAAAGCAGAGGTAACCGGTTCAAATCAGGGCCGTAAGTTTACATGGTTTAAATCCTCGATGATGACAATATTATTAAGAATTAAGCGTCTTTTTTATATTAAAATGTAGAGGTGAGTTTAAATTAGTATATAGTTTTCAAGTTTAATTTTAAAATGTAGAGGGGAGTTTAAATTGGTATCAAAGGGGTTCAATTTAATTTTTGTACAAGTTAGGAGGCGTGAAGTCACACTTGTATTAGTCTAGGTTGATCTCGGTTCGACTGAAATGGTGGGGTCAAGGGGGCAGATTATGTGGTGAATACACAAAAAAACCGAGATTATTTGATACACAGAACAAACATATGAATTCTCTCTACAATCATCAGAACATCGAACTTGATTTCTTGCCAAAATCTAGTTTGTTCTTCGCGAATTATCCACATAATTTGAATTTCGTGTAATCCCGACATACATGGTCGAAATATCAAATTTGGAAAGTAATATAAACACGATCGTAAGACAATCCGTGATTCAGAAACACACCATTGTCGATTCAGAAAACTAACATGTATGATATCTGTGCTGGGTTGAATCCATTACTGGCCTATGCCGTGTATAAATTGATTGGGCAGGGTTGGGCTGGACTGGGCAGGGTTAGGCCGTATTTGGTGATTGCTCATTATGGAGCATTAATATGTATTTGAATGCTGTACAAACATTATCATTAAAATTTTCATTAAAAATTACATAAGTAAAACATGTCAGTTTCTCACGAACTTTAACTTAAAAGGTGTCACTTTACTTTTCAAAAATTTGTTTTGTTAAGGAAAATGTTGGAGGCCTTGGTTTTGTTTCATGTTGGTGCTTATTCCGAGTCTATCCAAATTTTATGGAGCTAAGTCATGGTCATATAGTACCGGCTCACTTGATACAAACTACATATGTACTTGTAATGGGCGAGTCGTATGGATGAAGTTTCAATTTATCAAAAAGACAAAAAGAAAAAAGATCATACGACCCATGCTCTAAAAGCATCTAAAATAGGGACTTATAAACGTTTATGGTTTCTATTTATCGGTTACTTGGATTTATGGGTTCAGTCTGTACGTACTTTCTCAATACTTGATAAAACGTATTATTCCTATTCATTTGGTTTTGATTTTGTATATTTTTCTTATGCGTGGAAATTTAATTTGCATCGACTTCTATCATTTAAGATCATTCTTGTTTCAGAAAGGTCTACTTATTAAGAAGGTACATTTGTAATTTAAATACTTCAAACTAAAAAATCTGAATCAAATAAGATACCAATACCATAGATATAGATTGTATATCTATATAAGAAATAAATAGTACATCGACATAAGAAGTTAAAATTATGGGAAAGCAGAAAACCATGGGAGATGCAGAATAGCACTGATATCCAAGAGTCTGTATGTTAAACAAAATGGATCCATTCAAGACTTGCTGGTCCTTATCTTGGCTTTTAATTTATATATAGCCATTTTGTGACACATGGTCCACACAAAAGTTGACAGACCTTTTACTACTCAAGAATCTAAAGCACAAACACAAACAAAAGCTAAAGTTTAATCAAAGTCACTTTGATTTATCTTTTCACTTTATATTTCTTAACCAAAGTTGCTTCCTTTGAATCTTTATCTACACAAAGCTTCTTTCATGAGATATGCATACTTTAGGTCAGAGTATCAAATTGTAAAGAACGAACATTGTCAAAGGAGAAAAAGGGAAATGATCAGTGAGTTAATAATAGCTAGATATGTCAAATATTGTATAAAGCTGACTGTCATCTCACTATACCTAATGCATTATTCATCATCTTGGATATGATAAAATGGTTTTTCTTTGACCAAATTACCCTAAAAAGCATTCAAATTTTGAGCCTAAACATGTAATTCCTTTGTTCTTTAGATGTTTTTGTGCTGCTAAAATAGTCTTAATTGCTCACCAACATAACCTATGTTTGTGTTTTGTCTAGTCCACAGTAGAGATGCTAGATAAAAGGTAGAACTAAATGAATCAGACAACACACCCTATCAATTACTTGATGTGATTGGAATAAAGATTGGTACCCACATTTTATAATTAATCATTCAGATAATGTGATGACAAGATATTAAAAACTAAACTGTTCTTTAGAATTCTTGATAGTGAACCAACTACCCTTATTCTTCTGCTAACCCATGTAAAATGATCGTATGAATTACTTTTAGTTTTAATTCTATCAGTGCTTAAACAGAACCTTTACTTTGGAAGCAGAAAACACTGCCAAAATTCACCTACTTCAGGTAGTGTCACAATCTTTATTTCTGCAACTAGTACACACTTTATGGCATCAGTATTCAATGAGTTCTTTGGCCTTCTGTTACCCTAGCTATTCAAAATTCAATTATCAAAACAATGAACTGTCGGATGAAATGCCATAAAATTGAATTCAATTCAAGTCACAAAATTAAGCTAATTATGTGTTACATGTTAATAAACAGAATTCAACTTCATTAACCCAGTTACAATATCTACAAACAAAGAAACGTAATCAAGACGACCTTATTTGAACATGATCTGTTCTATAGGCTCGTACATCTGTATTCTTGATTTAGATAGCCAATTCCTAAATTTAGTTTCTTTCTAAAATGTTAGAATATCCACAATCCCAACACACCCAGTGAGATGAAATCGAGATCACCTAACAGCCCGCTCATATAGACGCTCAACCAACTGCATCCATTCATCACGTTCTTCGACTCAATTGGCAATTTCATTCTCAATCTTGAACCCAAATTTATTTACATTTCAATTATGTTTGTAACCTACATTCACAACTCTAAACCTCGAAATCGAATGTCACCATCTCGACAAACCATTTTGTTCATCCAAAATCCACGTCCTACTTCTCCTCCTGCTACTCATCCGACTAAAAACCGAACTAGACAAACTCCGGCTTCTCGCAACAAATCCACGACCACTCGAATTCACATTCGAATTCGGCCTTAATCTCCCAAAAAACGAAACCACATTACGAAAAACTTGCCTTACCCCACTCTCACCGCCACCGCCACCGCCACCGCCACCGCCACCACCACCACCACCATTCCTCATATTCTCCCACATGATCCGCCTAGGTGTACCCGACCCGTTACCAAATCCACCATCCATTTCTGTATACGCAACCGGAACTTCTCTCTCACCCGAAAACCGCCCAACCGCAAATCCGCCACCTGGCAATCTCCATATTGTCAATCCAACGCTCGATTCCTCTCGATTCAATCCCTCATTATTCGATAAGTTAGTTACATCTGTTTCAAGTTCATAACGGCAAACAGGACACGAATTCCGTAACCCTAACCACGGAAGTATACAATCGGAATGATATATATGCTTACACGGCATCTCACGTGCTTCAGATCTAATAGAAAACGCTTCTTTACAAACAGCACAATGAGATTCCGTACTGACGTGTACATCCGTGATTTCAATCAACGGTAGCGATTCAATTGCTGATTTCGAAGCAGGATTGTTAAAACCTGACCTATTTAATCCATTCATTTCAATTTGCGATAACTGATCAAGTAATCGATGGAAACCTGATCCCATTAAAAACTCCGACATCGTCGGCGGCAACGGTTGTAATCCGGTTCCAGCTCCGTCGTCGTAGTAGAGCTCAAATCCGCCTCCGGAAGCGGCGGTGGTGGGGTAAGTGTCTTCCGCGTCGGCGGCAGAGGCGCGAAGGACGACGACCGGATTGAACGGTGAGAGGTCACCGATGTGACGGCGACGGTGTGACCGGAGATCTGATCGGCGAGTGGATGACGGTGGTGGTGGTGATTCGGTGGATTCAACGGTTTCAATGAATCCACCGTTGCAGTACGGACAAACGACGGTGGTTTGTGATGATAATCTGATGAAACGTGTGCAACGGTAGCACCAATACGACGTCATTGTTGACGTTCTTGACATATTTTATTATTTTAAATACAATAATTAATTGATGTATTTTTCCAACGGGAAATGAATAGGTGACTGGATATTAGGTTGTTTGACCGGAAAATGTTAACGGAGAAAATGAAATGAATTGGTTTGAGGAGAAAAGCTTTGCTTTTGAAAACAGGCGTGATGAATGTGGGTTATTGGTTCGAAGTACTTGTGTTGGTTTTGTACCGTATGGGTTAAAATATTGTCTTCGTCTCTTAGTAAATATAAAAGAGTACATAATCAATCAATATACAATATACGATATACAATATATAGTATACAAAAGAAATGATACTGTTAGTATTAACTTTTACACAATTTTCTATTAATTAATTATGTGAAAAGATAAATCATAGATAAATCGTTAAAGTTATTATATTATATTACTTTTGAAAATAAACACTTATTTCGAGACAAACTAAAATGGAGGTCTGAACACTTATTTTGAAACAAAGAGAGTATTATTTAAATACATGTAATTGGATGATAAATTGTAGGGGAGTTTGTAGTTCGGTTTGATTTGTTATTGGTCAAAATTGAATCGAATTGAAAATTTCAATTATCAAAGTTGTTCGGTTTTGAATTTGTAACCATTCAATATTTTTAGTTATCGGTTTGATTTTTTGGTTATTTTCACTTAATATTTGAGATTTTCACTTATTATTATTATTACTACAATTATAGACTTATAGCAATATTAACAATATTGTATATAAAATACTTAATAAATATTTCAATTAATTAAAAAAATAACGACTCGATTATCAATGGCTCGGTCTTTAGTTATAACCTGAATCGAATTGAAATATCTCAGTTATTACATTATTAAAAATCAAACTGTCGATTTTATTATCATTTCAGTTATTTCGGATCAGTTATTTCAGTTATAGTTTGATTTTTCAGTTTTTCTGCTCACTCCTAATAAATTGATATGCTTATGTATATTCGATTTGTAAAAAATTAAAATAAAAATAATAATAAAATATTCTTCTACATACATGTATGTTGTTATTTTTGTTTGTTTATGCTTAGATGCTTAGAACATGATTTTTTAATTTTTAATCTGATCTGATTTGCTATGTTTGTTTGTTCATGTTGTTAGTTCAAGGGTACGTTTTATGTGACGTTAGTTGTATGAAAGATTTTGCACTACTTATATATAGGGAAATCACCTAAAATAAAATAAAATTTATTTGTTGATTTTAAATTTTAGAAATTAACGATTAAAATTATTAATAAAGTAAATCAACTCTCAATTTAATTCTAATTTCAATAATATGTTATCTAAAAATTTGAAAAAATATGACATATTATGTATCATATTACTAGAATTATAATGAAATAAGTTGATTTATATTATTAATAGTTAACTTATATAATTCGAAATTAGTCAATAGTTCGTTTCTGTTTTTGATAATTGTTTTTTATATAATGCTACAAAATGTGAGAATCAGATTATTAAAGATTCAATGGTATCAATGCGTTATTATGATTAATAATAAATCTTTTTAAATCTTCATCAGTTTACTTTTGTGTTATATTCACACTTCGGTTTGGTTGTCCCCAACATGGAACTATTATTCCTTAGTAAGAATTCAGGACAAATTTGAGCAACATAAATTGCTAAAACGTATTTGCTCAACTTTTATAAAACCTTTTAGACGTTAAGACTAACTTTTCTTTTCTTAAACAAATAGTGTATTAAAATAGCAACTATTAATAAGACAATACCATTTAGAGCATTGTATGACTTTTTGTTATTGATGTGCCATAAACCTGTAAGGATTCAAGACGATCCTCATGGTCAATAAAATATTAAAATGTTGTTTATACACACACCATCACTATATTTCTATATTTTGGATTTTATGGTTGTTTTATGCTTTTATCATAAAATTACTTGTGCTCGCTTTCTTGTTGTTTCTCTAGTCAACATGAGTGTGTACATGTTTTTGGTATCGTCAACCAACATCTAAAAGGTTTTTCGTGTCGGTTTCGTATTGATTTTCTTTTGTTGGTAAGTAATTATAATTACTCAAACAGTCCAATATGGAGTTTAAAATCAATACTCATGAAAAGTGTTCTTAAAATGGTTAGAAAACAAATTCCCAATGCAAAATTTGTACTCAAGCAAATTAGGCCTGCTTTTAGTAATATTTTAACATAGAGCATTACAATGTTTTCTTGTAATTTGAAGTATTTACCCATTTGAAAAAAGTCCAAAACAATTGACAACAAATGATGTACACGGAATACATAAATTTCCATGAAACACGGTGTTATATGTATAAAAGTATAATACACTAAATATATCGAGTCTTTGACATGGGATAAACATGTAAACATCGGAGATATTTTACGTCCAATTTACTAGAAATGGCGAGTATTGTTTTCTCATATGTTTGCGGTTTAATCAGGTATACCCGTAACCGTTTCTAACCTTTCCATGGCAGCCTCAAGTTGTTTACTTACAAAGGTTTGAGCATTAGACCTTTTGTGAGGATACCAGAATACTTTAGGCCTTCTTGGTGATGATTAGTCTTTAAGATGGGCTGTTAAAAAGAAATATATATATTTTTAACAGTAGAAATATTATAAAACTAACAAGATGCTAGAAATAGATTACAAAGAAGACTTGGGGTTTTGCAACCACAATGTCGAATCTAATCTAGATTTTTTAAATCTACTATAAAGCCAATCAAATGAGTTAACATGTTAAAAAGAAATATGAGATGGCAAAAAATAAGTAATACACTTTAGTTATATGAAATGCTTTTTTATTTTGCCCTTCACATGTATTTTCTTTTTTAGTAAAAGTGATATACATGCAAAACAAATTATTGTGTTACCTAAACAGTATTTTTTTTTTTTTTAATGATTGAAAAGCTTTTACATATGTGATATAGAACATACATTTGTGTAATGTGTTTTTGCTGCTTTGATAGTACTAAAGGCCACCAAGGTTTTGTCAAAATACTTACTTTTGCACACAAAGTGAAAAGAGGGGCAAAAGGATGTTATGAAACTTTGCAATTAAGTGGCAAATCAAACTTTTGAACTTTAGGATAACATAGAAAATGGATTGAATGACATAAGGAAGCTTGGTGAAAATGAAATTTATTTAAAAGTTTGTTAACTTTATTTACGTGTTTTATAGTTTTAGTGTTTAAGTGAGAACTTATCAATCTTTTGATGGTGTTGTTGACAAAGAAAAAAGGTGATAAGATTGGATAAATCTGTAACAATTCAAAACAATGAGATAAGTTGGGTCATACAGGTATATTGTACATACTGTTGATCCAATCCTTTTTAATGTTATAGACAATTAACATTTTTACATGTACCTATAGCTTTGATAAGATTATCTGATTACAATAAAATAGTGCACAATACTTTGCTTTGCCACAATTAAGAAGCATCTTATTTTTGTAGTGAAAGAATTTTTGTAATTTATGAAGATGAAACAAAAAGCTTTAAAGATGCAAAACATGAGCTAGGTATGTGCTAATGTCAGTTCAATAAAAGAAAAAAAGAGAAGCATAAACCAATTTTGCAAAACTGCAAGAAGTTTGTCAAGTCTTATATCAACCGATAAAACATTACAATCAAAATTAGTTTCAGAATCTTTTTATCAACATGTTACCAGTATGGGTTGCGTTAAACAGCCGATGGTAGTACATGAAAAAGTTTCAAAATCATAGATCTCAATGAGAAGTCGTTTAAGTGGTTTGCCTGCCATCTGGGATAGCATAGAGTACAATTTGTTTGGAAGGTCTGATGAAAGGAACATCACATCTGAAGTAACCTTTTCTCTCAAGTTGGAGTATGTCTCCTCGCTTCAAATTTCTCATATTTGCATCTCCAACTGCTGCAATCTCCTTCTTAGTATCTTCGTTCAACACGTCAACAAAATCCTCATCTTCCTCTAGCTATATCAGCAAACAATTACATAGTCAAACTCAGCTTCTCATTAACATACATACATAAGAAGAAAAAAGAAAAAAGAAAAAAAAAAAGGACTATCCAAGTATAACTATTGCACTTTTAAGTGGTAACTGTATAATCTACCTTTGCACACACTTCAACACAACTTTTGTGAAAAAATACAAGTAAAGGTTGAAGAGGAAATTTGGTACATTATTTGAAAATGGACACGTATAGCATATTTGTTGTCTCAAAAATCCAAGGTACTAACTATCTCTTTGTACAGCAAAAGAAGTTCCATACGTCCTAACTATATCTTAATTATGCAACAAAAATCCCAAACAAAAAAAAATCATCAAATAAGAAATGGGTCGAAAGTCACCCAGATGTAATTTTAATGCAAATAAAAGAGAATATTTATACAATAATCATATACCTTTAGTGATCATATTTAGCGAACTAACTATTTATAAAAAGACTTAAATGTGAATAAATGTTGGGTCAACCAGACCGACCCAAAAAGACCTGTACCATGAATTACCCATTTTGACCAATTACCCAACCAATCAATTTATCCACGTCTACCGTTTAGATGCTATCTAGCAACTTTTTGACGTAAAAAGCTAAATAGAGAAAACGATATCACAAACATACCTTCTTTTTCCTGATAAGGTAATTGAACTCCACTAGAGTTAACGGAACAAGTTCATTAATCTCGGGTAACCATGTAAGTTTCAGCTTCGTGGTCTTAACAGATCCTTCAAGATGCAGAACACCAATTAGTTCTGTTACGCTTCCATTTGAGTCCTTCTTGATCTCTTTAACAATGGCATTTCCCCAATCCATTAAAGTAATTTCCTCATTAGGTGATATAGCCTTAGCATCAGCTTGTTCTATCCATATTTTTTTTGTGAAAGTGGTAGCCTTCTCCCCAGCACCTGCGTACTTCTTATGCTTTGGAATGATTCGTACAAATGGACTCTCGGGCCCATCCAACAAAGTCAACAAGACACGCTGGTCTTCGAGAATTGCGGTATGTCTAGGGCAAACAGGATCGATTATTTTTTTATTGATGTTCCAGAGTTTATCCCATTCCATAAGATTCAAATTCTTTGACGCCCCCTATATATATTTTAAAAAAAAAGTGTAAGCTCTAGCAACAAAAATAAATGTAAAATAGAAGATTGCAAAGGCCCATAAAATAGTTTGATATGCAAAAGCCTAAAGAATGTGTTTTGATATATTTGACTAGCCTCAAGTTTGATTGGAAGTTCCAGAAAGAATAACAGCATAACTCAAGGTGCCAATTTTGACATTTACTTATGAAATGGTTGATTTGGGTGTTATTTTATCAGTCGCCAGGGTGAATTTATAAAGCAATACTTTGTAGGTCCCTTTATTCAAAAATTTAGATCATTGTAATAGTAATATAGTTGTAAAATCATATTTAGCACACTATATTATTAAAAAATAAATGAAGGACAAAAATGGGTCAACCAAACATGAACCTTTTCAAAGTTACCTTTCTTTACCAGCTACCCAACCCACCCAATATAAATGAAACTGGTAGCCATCCACATAGCAATTATTCTATTTCTAAAAAGTTGAGGGCAAAGACAGTTACTTGTTCAAGTATGAATTGTATCAATGCCTCAATCTGTAGACCTCTGCGCACAATTCCTTGGACAGTTGGGAAACGAGCATCATCCCACCCATCAACTTTCCCATTCTGAACAAACCAAAGCAGCTTTCGTTTGCTAAGAAGCGTATACACCATATTTAACCGGCTGAATTCATATATATTAACCTTCCTGAGCCCCATATCCTCTTGAATTCGAAAATATTGAGCATTTCGATCGTGGTACTCACTAGATCGAAGTGCATGAGTAATACCTTCAACAGAATCAACAAACGGGCATGCAAAATCATACGTTGGATAAATTTTGTACTTCGACCCGATTCTATGATGAGGCATTGGATTACAACGGTAGTATACTGGATCTCGAAGTGACTTATTTGGATCTTGCATATCCAATTTCCCTCGTAAACAACATTTTAGTCCTCTTTCAGATCCCGATATCATTTCCTTCCATAACTTCATGTTCTCATCGACAGTGTTTTTTCGACAATCAGATTCAATACCATCCATCCTTTCTTTCTGCATCTTCTCACGCGGGGTGTCGTCGATGTACGCTTTTCCTTCTTTTATCAACTTTTCTGCCATGGCCATGAGCTGTGGGAAGTAATCAGACGTATACGTAACTTTTTCATAATTAATTCCCAATGTCTTGATATCGATTAAAAGATTATCGACAAATTCATTGCTTTCTTTGGCAGGATTTGTATCGTCAAAGCGGATGATAACTTTCCCATTGTATTTTTGAGCAAAGTACTGATTCATCAACGCGGCTTTTGAATGGCCAATATGTAGATAACCACTTGGTTCGGGTGCGAATCTCAAGCAAACTTTTCCCATCTCTGCATCAGGCAGATCTACTTCGGGTCGATTGGAAGCTTTCACAATTTCGTTCACAGTTTGTTTTTCGCTTGCTTTTGTTTTTGCAGATACAGGCTTTCCCGAGTCCTTTTTCTTCGTATATGCTGCAGTTAGTTCATCTAAGATAGCAGCATGATTTGTAGCAATCGAGGTGTACCACCTTACCAAGTTTTGATACTTTGTTGACTTCAATAAGCTTTCCCATCTCTTACCAGCCACTGCAGCAGCAGCAGCAGCAATGTAGCATTAACTATGATACTAACGGGAAGAGATAAACAGATAACTAGTGTAGCAATTTCGACATATTTACTTATGAAAGGGTAGATTTTTCTATGTATCATCTCTAATGGGTCATATGGGCATAAAATAAATCATATAAAACTCCGAAAGTGCATATTAAGTGCATGAGAACTCCGAAACCATTTTATTTGAAAATCTTAGATTGTTACCGAAGTCATATAATTGGCAAAATAATTATATATATAAAACAATTAAAAGAATTCGGTCAAGCTGCGCTTTATCTCAACCCCAACCATACTCGTTTCAATCCATAGCAAAAACCCCGCCCATTTTGCAATGTCTACAGATTATGAAAGCAACAGGGAACAAGTATGTATATATACCTGCAAGATATGACCAAACAACTATATCTGCAACTGATAAACTATGACCAACCAAGAAAGTGCGATGCAGCAAATATCCATCAACGTACTTACATGCCCCCTCATATTCAGAACCAGAAGAAAAGATAGGGGCATACTCGAGCCACTCATCAATCTACAAGAAGCAGTAGAAACTCAGCATAAAACAATTCATACTAGTTCTTGGAACAAAAACATTGTGTTTCACATTAAAAAATCCTTACAATAACATTGTGCTTCAAATTGAATATCCTTTAGAAATAAAAAGACGAAAAGGGTGGGTCAAGCCGATTTGTTAACAGGTCAAAACGGTAATGCGGGTTGGGTCTGTCCAAAACACTTTCTGTCAAAAATTATTATTATTAAATTTTCTATATATGATTAGTCTGTCAAATACGATTATAAAATGTATACTATTTAAATTGTAATCTAATCAGTTCAATAAAACAACTTAAAAGGTTTTACACATGAATACAAACATATTGTGAACTGCTGACCCATTCAAAACTATAGAGACAAAAATTGCCACTCTATATAATACAAATGAAAATATTATATACGTATACATCAAGAAGATTCACCTGCCCAGTTTCAAGAGCATCTCGCTGGTACAAATCGGGAATACTTGTTGATGTACGACCAAGGTACCGAATAACTACAGTTGTTCCACGGAGCTTCATCCTATAATTAATATATTGAGTTAATACAAACAGCTTCTCATTATTAGTTTCATGGTGAAGTACACAAAAGCAACAGAGAAAAACATGCAGCAACTCAAAATTATAGAAACCAAATACAAAGTCATATAAGTATAGGAACAATTGTCCATTTTTGAGTTCAAATGTTAAAACATATACTTGTTGCACATTCAAATTTACCTAACGAGTAGTTCAAACGAAACAAATTTACATCCATGTTAGTTGGAAAAAAAGTCTATTTTTCTCGCATTATTAAAAACAAAAATAAATTATTAGTCAAGAAGACGATATATGAGCATCATCTTTCAAATCCAATATACGGCCAATGTAAATCAATTAGTAAGAATATTACTTGTTACAGGAGTAATAAACAGTAGCATCAAAACTAAAAAAAATATAAAGCCATAAACCAATTAAGATTCACAAAACTTTGCATTGTAATTGAAGATTCACAAAATATGAGGCAAACGGGCCATACCCGTTGGTTAGGACAAGAACGGGCTGCGAGGCTGGCTCAAGAGTCGGCTCGAGAGCGGGAGAAACTCCCGCAAGGCAGGCCACAGCAAGGACAGACAGAGGAGCTGTCCCATCTGAAGTAATGAGCAGCTTCAGTTCCATCATTAACAACAAACCCTGAGAGAGCGAATTTGATTCAGATTGAATCGTACACCTTCTGGAAATCAGAAACAAAATGTATATATGTTACAGAATTTTAATTAACATTTAAAAAAATCTCTTATTTCTTATATATTATTCCACATCTTATTCATAAGATGACCTTTTCTAAAGTCTGCAATCCAATCCAAAATCAACAAAAAACATATCGTCTATAATCAATAATAATATAACAAAAGAGTAAAAATCATGAGCACATAATTAGCTAATTTTATAGGCTTATCAGCTTATTAAAATGACAAAAGTCCAATAACCTCAGTTTTTACGACGAGCTTATCATCAATTTTTATTTAGGGCTTATTAAAGCTCATAAGCTCAAAATGATAAGTTCGTACGCGGTAAAATTGAGCTTTATCGGCTTATTTTATATTAATTGTAAATTATAATAAGGCAACAAGTCTATAAACCAAGCTAAGCCTGCAAGCTAGACATTACAATTTACAAACAACACGATGTGAAAAGAAAAAAAAAACAATCAATAACCTGTGGAGCAGCCACGACGGTGGTTAGGCCGGCGGCGGCGACGATTTGGCCGGAAAAGGGTTTGGACTGGATCTACAGAGAGTGTAGAGGGGGATGGGTTGGATTAGGGTTTAGGTTTTAAAACGTCTGCGTTTTACAGAAGCTATTCTTTGTAACTAAAATTGTTTGGCTAAAAAAATATATATATATATAATCTATAACCTATAATTTCTTAACGTAGAATATGTATTAATCTTCTCTTCTATGCTATATTCTCCAAGTTTTTTATAATGAAAATAAAAGAAAATTAACAAAAACAATGATAGTAAGTTATTCTTGAATTTTTTAATAGGGAAGAGAGGAATAAAAAGGAAATGAAAGGAAAAAGGTTTTAGTCATAAATTTTTTCCTTCTAATTTTGAGGTGATTATGAAAAAAAACAATAGATCTAATTATTTTTCTTCATTTTCTTTTACTTTTCTTCCGACTCGATAATATATTACATTCATTTCCATCATTTTCTTTTCCACCCCATTCTTTTCCACTTAAAAAAACTCGAGAACACATTATGCACTTTATTAATCTCAAAATTATAATTTATATTTTCTTTTTATTTATTTCAATTATTTATTTACTTTTATAAATAAATAAATATAATCACTTAAATTTATTTGGTTACTCCTAATATAGATATAATATAAAAAATGTAAAATAATCAAAATAAATCCGTCATGTTACAAAAAGTAAGCTTATAATAATTATATCTTTTTAAACTTTATAATTTTTGTCAGATGACAATAATTTCAAAACGGCGAGAGTAAATTAGTGTAACATTCAATGTTACCTAAAAACATTTGAGATATAAAACTAGTTTGAAAAAAACATAATTAAAAATTATAAAGAGTGGAATTAAACTCTAATCATTTAAGAAACTCGAAACTCAATCTTAATTTAAACATTTATTTTTAACTTTTAGCTTAAAGTAGAGTAACTATTTGATACTTTTGAGTTCGGTTAAATTAGAGATATTAATATATTAATAATAGTATAGATCAGATTAAGTACTAATCGAATTGATACCTTCGATTTTGACTTCATATTTTTAAACACGACTCGACTCTACGATTACGATTACTATCTACTCGACTAAAAACTCAAAGGTATGCTAACTATGTAGGTATACATCATCCAAATAAAGAGTAAAACTATAAAGTGACACATGTTCGATAGGATTTCGAGTGCTTGATGAACTTAGTATTTGATTGGTCGAACTTAATTTAAAAACTTACTTGAGTAGCTCAACTAGCTAATTCCTAAAATTCCAAACTATGCTCATGGTGAATTTATACTATCTGAATAAGTTTTTAATCTTTTATCTATAACTCATAATCTCTCTCTTTCCTTTATTTTTAATTTTCAACTTTCAAATCTACTATTTTCTCCGCTCTCTCTTCCTTTAGTATTATAAATCTACTATTATCTATCATAATCATTATCAAAACTCATTTACAACTCATGCGCATCATAAACAATCAAACTTGTATCAAACGGTATAAGACTTTGAAAATATATTTTTTTTAAGAAAACAAAAAACACAATCAAAATAAATCAAAGAAAGTAGTATATTTTAGGTGCAATATCATATGTACTTTTATACTACTTTTTTAGAAAGAGACAAAATATTACTAAAATTAAACCAAATTATGTACACTCTTCAATTATATATACAGACACTCGCATACTAGCTATACCCCCTACATACAGACTTCTATTGAAATATATACATTCCATCTCAGATCACAGAAACATGACTCTGAAATTGGTAAACCTTGTGCCCACATTTTCAGCCACAACTACTACTGCTCAGACCCAACAGATGCAATTAGACACCATTTGGCCTCCATTCCAGCTGCTGTAAACACCCTTTATAAAACTCCAAACCTTCACCTTTCGTTATAATACGTTCATTCACACATTGACCCACTGTGCTCGGGTCATTAACCCATGAACCCACCTCAGATCCATCACCTTCAGCCTCACTTTCATCCATTTAAAGCTTCAGATTTGGACCTCCTGGAACAGCCCAATCCCCCTTAATGTCTTACCACCTCAGATCCATCACCTTCAGCCTCAACATATATGTACTTTTATATATGTTGTTGTATTTTTTAATGTATACCCTAACAATAACATTTTGTCACTTGGGCACATAAAGTGAAAAGGGGCAAAATGATGTCGGGTCATTAACCCATGAACCCACCTCAGATCCATCACCTTCAGCCTCACTTTCATCCATTTAAAGCTTCAGATTTGGACCTCCTGGAACAGCCCAATCCCCCTTAATGTCTTACCACCTCAGATCCATCACCTTCAGCCTCAACATATATGTACTTTTATATATGTTGTTGTATTTTTTAATGTATACCCTAACAATAACATTTTGTCACTTGGGCACATAAAGTGAAAAGGGGCAAAATGATGTCATGAAACTTTTGCGATTCTAAAATATGGGTCCTTTTAGGGCATCGACAAAAGTCATATTCCCTTTATTATCAAATTTTGACAAATTATTTACTTTTTCATGCCATTTTCCTTTTTAAATATTTACAAAAACTACATTATTACTTTTATATTTATTTATCTATTGCTACAATAGTTTGATCGATGATGATGTGTTATGCATCTAAACACATTTTGGACCACAATGGATCCATTTCAACGTGAAGAATACTTGATTTTACTAACTAAGAAGAAAAACTAATCAAAACTTATAAAACACATGAAGTTAATTTAATAATAATAATAATAATAATAATAATAATAATAATAATAATAATAACATACATGGTATTACCATCATATGATATAAGTTATGTAACAGCAAATGAAAATATTAAAAATTGTGATTTTATTTCAACATTAAATTCTAGTTCTAATGTAAGACACGCATTTACTTTGAGTATATCAATATGTCAGCAGCTAACTTTAGCTTCTAGTAGTGCCAAACTGCCAATTCAAATGTTCATTACCTTCAAATCAAGCATAAAGAGTAATGCTAATGTACAATTAGAACTTGAAGCATATTTTCATATTTAGGTAAAACCTGAGTTTATAGATGTTCTGGGCACACATTTGCAAAAACTACAAAATACTTTTACAGAATAGTGCATTTTGATCATTTCTAATAATGTATGTTTATATTATATTATATATAAACTTGTAAAATTGTTGAATATTTATAAGAGAGTGTTTTGTACACTCTCTTTGTTGATATTTACACCACAAATGTGCATTAAAAGTGTTGTATATTGCGCATTAATAATACAAGTTTGTAGTGTGCACATAAAAAAAAGTACAACTCACCTCTCATATTTATATGTCAACATGATCCAACCTGCATTGTATATACTACTAAAATATTTAGTTATTTTAATTCAAATCAATTTTGTCCACGCACCTTACCGAGCTTACTCTATGTATAACACCCCTCAATTTACTCAATATTAAATGTGTCATTTGACTCGGAAGCGATGGATAAAATAACATTATATATTATTTTACAAAAAGGACCATAACAATTTCGCGAGTTTTACAACATTTAACTATTTCCTGAAGCAAAACATATATAATTATTATATAAAATCCGCATACATGTTAACTAACAAAACGTCTATACATATATCAGAGTTATGACACGTGTCAAACATTCCTTCCAAAAGACCATCTTCCTGCCCAACCCACAAACTTATGCATAACCTGCAGGAAGAGAAATGGTGGGATTAGCACGAAACTAAGTGAATGAATGTACAACTAATAATTCAACCTAGCATAACAATCTGTTTACATTAAGCACCGAAAACACATAATCTCAAGAGGATCGGTGGTTACTGAGGAACCCTACAGCCGCGGTGGCCCTCAAGTAACGCTTATCACAATCTGTATTGGCCTATACAAGATTTACCGATAACTTGGTACTACTAAACAACAACACAATTTCCAGTAACAACACATGTCCATGGAACCTGTGTTGATCACTAATAGTAACCAAGTACAATCACCATTGACCTCTGAACAACACAGATGCCCGAAGGCCACATATATGACAAGTAGATACACAATCACAAATCAGACTAAACAGTCTATCAATATCTACGTTACTTGTTGTAACCACACCGTTACAACTAAATCAAATCATGAGTTGCAGATTCACTCACCTGACTTATCTCAGTCCACACTCAGAGATCTTATGTTACTGAGTCTTCTGCTGATCTGAGAATATAATAATTAAGAAGTTAGCAACTCTTTCCATAATTGTATAACACATTTCACTACCCAGTATCAAAATGCCAAACAATTACCAAGTAGCAATTATCAGTTATAACCACTCTACAATTATAAATTTATATATCAAGTTATAACGATTCACTTATACTTATACACTTTGAATTTAGCAAAATAAAACTTTCAGAATCACGTCTAAAAATTCTCAGTTCGCAGGAACATTTCAGTTCAGTTCAGTTCGCAGTTCAGTTCAGTTCGCAGGAACTCAGCTCAGTTCGCATTTCAGTTCAGTTCATGCTGCGAACTGAACTGCAGAAACCCCAAAAACCGAACCAAATCACTCACAAACACAAAAACTCAGTTTCCTATCAATCTAACCAGCTTTCTAACATCTCTAATACATCAAGTAGCATCATATAACATATTTCAACATCAATTACACACCTATTTCAAAGATTTACCAAATTTCAAGTTTATAACCAAAATAACAAAATGCTTACAATTAGGAGAAATAACAAGATGATGATGATGATGACAAGTAAAACAAGGAATCACAGCAGATCAATAACACTCTCAATTTAATGCTAATAGGTGTTTTAGGAAAGGAACTTGAGAGAATTGAAAGAAATGAGTAGGTAACCAAATGAGATGAAATGAAGGAGGTTGGTGATTTATATCACCCACCAACTCACGCGTTTGATAATTTTAATCCTGTGTTTGGCTTATTGTCTGGAACCTGAAAACCTGCGAGACAAGTTATTTTATTTTACTGACAACTATTTTAATTTAAAACTATTAATATTTTACCTGACACAATTAATTATTCGACCTTAATCTAACTTTCCTATCTAATAGTCATATTAATATAATATAGAAATTATAATTAAGTATACAAATTAAGGATATTACCAGATTACCCTAGACCATAAGAGTGGGTGTTACACTATAACTTCACATGAGTCACATTTTAGCATCTCTATCATATATCACAAAATTATTCGAGATAAGAAACAAAGTTCCATGGAATCCTATAATCTTAAAAGCATAATGTCATTTTAGTTCTTGAGACATCAAAATATGCGATGATGGTGGCCTTTGATTATCACCCACGAGTCACTACGAAATCTAACACAATTATTACACATGTGGTTTATGGACGGTGAGATATCCATAACTTTTTTTTATAGGGAAAAAGATTAAATAAAAAGTTACCGCTTAGAGAAGCGACATAAAGCATCATTAAAATATTAGTAAAGTTGTTATTATATATCGATACAAAATATAATAGTTTAAATCGTCTAACTTCACGATTTCTTCTATTAACAATAAAATATGTATTTCATACCTTGAAGTAAAAAATCTTTATTTTAAGATAATAATTTGTTTATTTGAGCTGTCAATTAAGTCATAATACACATGTTTTTATGCAAAAAAAAATCCATTCCTAATGCTATTTATGAGAATTATATACATATTAAAATTAACAAGGGCTGATCTGTAAAAGGTTTAAATTTGTAAGGGCTAAAAATATAGTTTGAAATAATGTGAATTTGTTTGGCAAATGAATACATAAGGGGACTATCGTTAAAAGTTGTCATCTCTTTTATCTAACCACCAAACACGTTGTCATTTTCACATGTATTTTTTCTCTTCAAGTTCATTCCAACTATCTATAAATGTAACTACACTAAACTTACGTATAAATATACATCAAGTAGTTTTAAGTCGTCGGGAACAGGTAACCCCATTTGCCATGAGGTCGATCTGCCCTTGAATATGGCTAACAATGAAATTATATCAACATTCGTATTTATTGTATTTTCGAAGTCTGTAGATTCGAACTACAATTTTTACAAAGAAGCGATAAAAATAAAAAATAAAAATAAAGAACACGTATTTTTTCAGAACAAACTATTTTAAGGAAAACCCCGATGAGGGGAAGATACAAAGAAATAAAAGCTCTCGAAGAAACATAACTAAAAAGAAGGAACGAAAACACAAACTAACCAAAGACATAAATGATCACCACCTATGAAAGGGCTTATGGTGTAGTGGTATGTGACGAACTCATTAACCAAGAGGTTGTGAGTTCAAGCCTCGTGGAAGGCACGTATATATATGTGTATGATGTATATATATTATGTGAGTTAGGTTAGTGTTTACGAATAGAAAGGAATGATAATCATGACCACCACCTAAAATAACACAAATAGAAAATAAAATAAAATGGCGCAACAGTGCATCTCAGCAGAGACCTAAAAATTGTCATTTAAACCTTGCAATATCAATCCAGAAGGGTTGTTTATCCGGTCACCCCATATCATATTGAAACCTTTTGCTCGAGTATTGATCCAAAGGAAACATTGTTTATAAGATTTACTAGTTTTTGTACCTGTCTGATAGAACAATAACAACGTAACCCGAGAAATTAGTTTACATAGAAATTATCGATAGTAGCATTCGTCAATAAAGAACTCAATATTGCGTTGAAAATGTGATTGATTGACAACGTTAGCCGATGAAAGCTATATTTGTTATAAATTCAGAATTGTGAGTAAACCTAATTATTAATCACGTATAAAAAATAGTTTGAATTTCAGGAATTAGACATAACTGCCAACTCTATATAACTAATTACATGGAGCCAAAAACCTTGCAATTAAACTCCGGGGAAGGTCACATTAAAAATTAACACTAAACCGTTTGACCCATTAAATTATAGCCCAAAAATTGACCTAACATCTAATCGTATGCTTTGATACCTTGTAGTTCATATTTAGAACTAGTTTCGGATTGCAGTGGTTGATCACCATGTGAATGTAAAATGTCAGTAACTGTTATTTGCTTTAGGCTTATTTTTCTTTTTTATGAAGTTCATATTATAAACACGAAACTGAGACATCAAATATAAAAAAATATACTAATATTTATCTATATGTGGGATAAAATGACTCACATGAAAATGAAACTAACAAAAGAAGACATGCGAAGTACCTTGAATAAAACTAAGAACAACATAAGTAATGAGTCATAATTATAACTCTATAAATTATTTTCAATTTTTCCCTAGTGAAAGATTGAAAAGACTATTTTGTCATCACACTTAATATTGTCATTTGGTAATTAGGATATTGTGTCAAACTCTCGTGATAAATATGATCATAAAAATTTAAAATATTGTTTGTACATATTTTTAAGAATTAAATTGAAAATTTATATTATTTAATTTTTTAATTTTTTAATATGAATATCGTTAAAAAAATTATTTTCCCCTACATTATGGAGCATCAAACTAATATTCTTAAAATACGTGTTCTCATAAAAAAGTCCATTAAGCCATAAATTGATTCATCTTCATGACATGCAACAATTACCATAGCCTACAAATACAAAAGTGAGCTGTTAATTACCGTAGTCCATAAATAAAAAGGTGAGATTGAAATGTGACCAGTTTAAATTACAGAAATCATACAGATTGCATACTTCTATTATATATATGAATCTGAAAAACCAGTATAAGAAATATCCACATGCGATTAAAACATGGATCATATTGTTGAAATTCTGAGCATCTTACCCAAAAGGGTATTAAGTAAATATGGATTTTGAATATACAAAGATCTTCATGCCCAATTTTTTTTTTTGTTATTTTACTCTAAAAGTTACATACAGTCAAATTAAGCACAACTCAGTCACTTGATCCAATGGCAGATAATTACAAAAGAGAAGAGATACAAATTCAAATTCAAATTGGAATGCATGAGGCATACTCAGTACTAAAAGTTGATTGGTTTAGCAATTTGGTAATTTGTAGCTTATAAATCATTTTCAAATTTATATGGTAACTAAATAAAAGTTTTACAGTATATTATAAGACTCTAAATTTGCATAGTATTACCAAAAAAGTTCATTGAGATAATCATAGTTTCTCCTTGATTTAAGAGATGTGGGGATTGAAGAGTAGTCATCTACTATGGAAATCATAGCAAATCTTTTGGCATAAGATGAGCTCAATATAATGTAGTAAGAAACAGGTTGTTAGTTGTTTTCATGGGAACTGCTACCTGATAAATGAAAGAAATATCAGAAAATGTTATTAAACTAAAATATTTTTAAAATAGTTGAATTTGGATTTTGAATGATGTAAAATATATTTTTAATAGGTTTTCAAGTTATGATTTAAAAACAGAGTATATCAGAAGTTACAATATTCACAAATTTGGCAAGTTAAATACAATATACTATCCATGTCCCAACTAAACAACATTC
Source organism: Logfia minima (assembly GCA_963921325.1). NCBI lineage: Eukaryota > Viridiplantae > Streptophyta > Magnoliopsida > Asterales > Asteraceae > Logfia > Logfia minima. Next base: position 14,153,200 of record OY992776.1, on the reverse strand, counting down.
AAATCACATTTAATGATATCTCTACACCACTACTGACTTCCTTAGGTTCCAAGGCTGAGAAGTTCACAGAAGGCTTATGAGGTAAGTCTAAACATATTATTTTAAAATTATATATTTAAAGACCATTTAAATATATATTTTATTTTTGTAGGTTATTTATATTTGAAAATGATTTTGTAGGTCACTCATATTTGAAAATAATTTTATAGACCACTCAATTCTGCATGTTGTTCTACATATATTAAATCTGACTCAAAATTAATCGAAAAAGTGTAAAAGGACACAAATACCTATATATTTGAATAAAACTAAAATAATATGAATAATGTTAATTAACAAATATAAGGGTATTTGTGTCCATTCACATTTTTTTGATGAGTTTTTATTCGAATTTGGTATACATAAAGTAATATACAAATTTGGGTGGCCTATAAAATCGTTTTCAAATATGGGTGGCCTATAAAAACAAAATGATATATTTGGGTGGCTTAAAAAATGATTTTCAAATATGAATCACCTACAAAAATAAATGATGTATTTGAATGGCCTCCAAATATATGATCCCTATAAATTTTTATTATTTTCAAACTCAATTAGTCGTGTACAAAATAACCGAAACCGAAACCGAAACCGAAAAAAAAACCGAAACCGAAACCGACCAAAACCGGTTTTTTTCAAAAACCGGTTTCGGTTATTAAAAACCGCCGGTTAGTAACCGGTTATGGTTTTAGCCGTTGGACCGGTTAACCGGTTCGGTTATTAACCGGTTATTAAAAACCGGTTATTAAAAACCGGTTATTAACCGGTTTTTTTCCTATCCGTTATCTAGCCGTTTTTTTGCCCGTTTTTTTCAATTTTGACCGTTTTTTTTTCACTTTTTTTACCATTTTGCCATTCCAAAACACTTATAAATAGATACCTTGAGTTTTGTTTAATCACAACTCTCAAACTCTCTCAAAACGCTTACAAAGTTCACAAAACGCATATACAATTCACAAAACGTATACAAAGTTCTCATTTCTCACAACAATCAAACACTCTCAATTCTCAAATGGCAACTCAATGTTCTTCAACTTCCGTCGGTGTTGGTTCTTCAAATGCACCGACGATTGTTGAAATTTTAGAAACAAAACGAAATCAAGAAGTGTGGTGTAATTACGACAAAGTGTTGTTGTCGGATGGGTCGATTAAGGCTCATTGTAAACGTTGTGGAAAGTTTTTGAAAGCCGAATCTAACTCAACGTTGAGGCAACATAAAGATAAGTTTTGTGGTGCACTAAAATCAAATCCGGAAGTGGGTCAATCATCTATTTCACGAGATGGTAGTTTATTTACATACGAGGTGGAGCGATGTCGGGAACAATTTGCAAGCTATGTGATTCAAGAAGGTTTGCCGTTCAACCACTTCGACAACCCTCGGTTTACAAGGTTAGTTCAAAATACCCTTCAACCTAGATATAATCAAGTTAGTCGTGCTACTCTTAGACGTGATTGTATTAAACTATGGAAAAAAGCTAAATTACAACTAATAAATGGTTTTGAAAACTTATCTACAAATGTAAACTTAACAACCGATGTTTGGTCGGCTCCTCATGGTTTGCCCGGTTCGTACCTTTGTGTTACCGCACATTGGCTTGATCCTGAAACGTGGCAAATGATGAAGCGTACGATTGCTTTTGAAAATTTTGAATATCCTCACACCGGTCAAAATTTATTTTATATGTTACGAGATGTATTAAAAGAGTTTAAATTAGAAAAAAAAGTTTTTTCAATCTCATTTGATAATGCTAGTAATAATACAAACGCCGTAGGAAGACTAATCCTAAAATATCAACCACCTTTGAATGGCGTTTTTTATCATAGTCGATGTGTTGCACACATAATAAATTTGGTTGTGCAAGATGGACTAGCGGTGCCACAAATAAATTTTATAAAACAAGCTTTTAAAAATATGTTGGGAGATGTATTTTGTTCGGGTAAAATTAGATATAAACATTATATGAAATTGTGTAAGGATACGGATTCCATCTTTTTAACCCCTAATTGGGACATGCCTACAAGATGGAATTCGACTTATAAAATGTTTATATGTGGTTTACGTCAACGCCAAACTTTACAAATTTTTCATGATGAACTTGTACGAAAGGGTAAAGCTAGCCCATTTTCGGTTGAATATTGGGATGTTATTTTAAAACTAACCGAATTTCTCAAAGTTTTTAAAGAAGCAACAACTTTATTATCCGGTGTTTATTATCCTACAATTCATTTGGTACTAAATCAAATTTATTTAATGTGTGAAAAACTAAGTGAATATGAATTTTATGGTGATTTATATGCAACCATGGTGATTCCCATGAAAGAAAAACTAAGGAAATATTTTCAAGAATTACCACCGGCAATTACTTGTGCCGCCGCATTGAACCCATCTTTGAATGTATCTGGGGTTGAACTACTTATTGACTCCATTAGTAATAATTTGGAGTTGAATGCCGCGGACCCATGGTTTGCAACAAATGCAAAAAAAGATTTTAAGAAAAGTTTTATCGATTTATTTAATGTGTATTTTCAAAAATATGGTGAAACAAATGTTTTTCAAACTTCGGCTAGCGGATCGTTTACTACATCTAGTTCAAGGGATCCGATGATTAACTTATATAATAATTTAAGACAAGAAAATACTAAACGGGCTAGGGGTGAGGGTGGCGGACCATCGACTACCGAATTTGGGAGGTATACGGGAACCGATTTTTTAGCCACTATGGGACCCCATGAATTCGTTGACTTTGATATTTTGGCTTGGTGGAAAGGACGGGGATCTCAGTTTCCCGTTCTAACCTCCGTGGCCCGAGATTTACTAACCGTCCAAGCTTCTACGGTAGCTTCGGAATCCGCTTTTTCTCTTAGTGGCAGGGTATTATCTATACGAAGAACGAAACTCACACCGGCCTCATTAGAGATGTGCATTTGCTTGAAGGATCACTTAGACGCCGCAGAACGTATACAACACATTTCAAGTCTTGAAGGTGAACTCGAATACGAACAAGATTTACACGATGTCGAGGTGGAAACGGGAATCGCATTCTCACTTTCCGATGAAGAAATCGCAATCGATGAAGCTTCGCGCGAGGCTAGCTCCGAAGAAGATGTCAATGTCGACGAATTAACAAATTATACGAATTAACTTTTATGTTCGTATATTAATAAAAGTTGAAGTATGTTTAATTGTTAAGTTTATGTTACCATTTCCTAGTGTTTTCGAACAATGTAATGCGAAGTTGAAGTTTATGTTATCATAAGTTATTAATAAAAGTTGAAGTTTATGTTTTCATAAGTTATAACGCTCAAAATCAAAAAATGTTGAATTATATAGAAAAAATACTAATTATATAAAATGTTCGTATATTAATAAAAGTTGAACTTTAATGAGTTTATTAAGTTTATGTTTCCATTACTAGTGTTTTCGAACAATATATGATGAGTTTATTTAATAAAATTTGAAGTTTACGTTTCCTGAAGTTATAACGCTCAAAAACTGAAAAATGGGGAATTATATAGGAAAAACCGGTTATAACCGGTTTTTTCAACCCTAACCGGTTTGTAACCGGTTATAACCGGTTAGGATCGGTTTCGGTTTTTAATACCCCAAACCGGTTCGGTTAATAACCGGTTTTTAAAATAACCGGTTTTTTTTTTGGGCCCAATAACCGGTTCGGTTATTGAACCCGAACCGGTTTTCGATTTTAACCGGGTTTGTACACCTCTAAACTCAATTACACACATTTTAATAAACTTAAACATATAATAATAAACTTCTACGTCCATTTATTCAAAAGTTAGAATATTATACATTAGCGATCTTGTATAATAGATCCCAAAACTGATGAAAAGAAGTGGCAGTAGGATGAAAAACCGCCAAGTTTGATCTATTACCTAACCTATTCATTTACAACCTTGCAATAAAGTCTAACTCGATTGTTTTCTGGCTGTAATTGTTTCTCTTTTGTTTACATTTTTCAAAATTCGTGTACAAATTCTTAAAACCAAAGAGCCATGTAACTATGCGAGTATCAAAAAGCTGAAAATGCAACAAAGCATTTAGGATGTTTTTGTAAATGACAAAACATACCTGCAAGTCCATAATGTTGAAAATGTTCCCCCTTTTTTGCTCATTCTCTATTAAAATGTCTATAGGGGAATAAATAACCTACTCATATTCCTCTAATCATTCAAGAAAACTTTATAGACAAAAAGGAAAGGAAAACGGAGAAAAATGAGGACACAGCAACCACTCCAGCTTTAATTAGTGTTTGGCTAGTGATGCTTCAGTACTAGAATCTTCAATGACTTGGGGTTGATGGTCAACTTAGGCGCTTTTTTACCACTTATGAAACCGTAGTGAGTAAAATCACCAAGATCGTATACAAATCAACCTATTAATTTTCAACAATTATGTATTTACCTACAATTCAAGTGCTTCTTTAATTCAATAACTAATATTTTGACAATTTGTACTTAGATAATAGTAACATATAATATGATTCAACGTCACATGAGAGTAATAGACAATTCGATCTTTGACCGTAATCAATGAAAAACGTTTGCTTGCAATCAGGTAAAAAAAACATCTTAATATATTGAAAAGTATCCCGGAATAGGACTAATGCAGATTCAGAAGAATGGGTATGGGCTTTCGAAAAGATGAATATGCAAAGGGTAAGGTAAAAGAAAGTCTTTTGAACAACCAACCTGACATAAGAATTCTAGCTTGTCCACTTAGAGCAGACGGAGATCCTCGGACGGAGAAAAACGGCACTCGACATCTATTAAACAAGACCAAGAACAAAGCCATCATTTGATTCCAAAAATAACAATAATAACAATTCAATTATATAATTGTGCATATCATAGATTAAGATCGGGTGTAAAAGACTTTTCTTTTTGATGGCCCTGGCGGAAAACGTAGAAGTCGCAAAAATTGAGGTGAGATTACAGAAGAGCCTAAAGACAATATTCTAATCTCATGACAATTTAAATTTAAATTAAGATTACTTTTTCGGAGGATGCAATAATTGGGGTCCACGTGGCACTCAAAGTTTTTGGGAGAGTATGGTGAGGACACATTGAAAAAAAATCCTAGTTGTCGTAAAAAGAGAGTTTTTACGTAGGGTGTATTCTATCATTCTTTAGTTATATAGATGGATGGATGGAAGGATGGATTAACTTTCCTGTTGACCGCCCACGACATGTTGTAACTTCCATTATATCTTCAAAGCGACGAGCGACTTCAAATGTAGACTTTTGCAACGACATTGATGGCTATATGCTTACATAGGAAACAAGGTTTTAAAATCGGTTGGACAGGAAAAATCAAGTTTTATGGTTTGTTGTGAACCGATTTTTGATCATATTCTGGATTTGAGAGGAGTCCCGGTTCACCGGTCGGACCGGGAACTATAATCGGGATTAAACCGGTTTTCCCTTTTTTTATGAAAAAATAGAAATTTGAATAGATATTGATGCGTTTGAATTTTGAAATAAGACTTGTATTCATGTTGAACTATTTAAGGTTTAGATTTGTAATGTCGTTTACTTGTTTTGAAGTTGAAACTTGCATTCACGTAGGATTTTATAATTTTAGTACATTTATTGGAGTGAATGTTGTTTTATATGTCTTTGTATGTGTAGTAGGATTTATATCGACGTTCCATCCGATTCAATTAAAAAACGATTCTCGAAACATTGATCCGAGAGGGATTTGTTGGAGAGATGAATGATCGGGTTTAAACCTCCAGAAACTAAGCATGACGATGAATATGTCGATAAGGATGAAAACTTCATACTTCTTTAGCTAACTCAATAGGCAACCTAGTACAATTAAATCACATGTTTCACATAACTGAGTCCATTTGTTTCTTGTGGTGGTTCTATCGCATAAGAACCAAATATACATTTTCTATATGGAAAAACAGTGTTTAGTAGAGGCTACATGTATTAATCCTCATTCTTTAGATCATCTAACAGACTAACACAATCACTAATGATCCTTGTACAATTTGGCTCATATGAATGAAGGTATACCAAAAGTGTCATTTAAACCTCATCCACAAAAGAAAAAAGAAATCCCCAAACATGGCAACTTCCCTTCTAAATCATGCTAAAAAACTGACAAGAACTTTTAAAAAATCACATAAACTACATTGGCCAAATGTATCTTACTCTATAGTCTACACATGCTTACCCCCAATTACCACATCTTTTTGTCCTTTATAGTGAGTGTTTGGCTCGACTTAGCATTGGGGCAGAGTTTCCACATTCTTCCTATAACAAACAAATCTAGAAGATTTATGTGGCAACCTCATCTATCTCTATCTCTTACTATATATACACACACTATTAATTTATTACTATAACAAAATAAAAATTGGTTTTTTAATATTATTACACATGACTTATATTATAGATATCATAATCACTAGTCACTAGACTTTATAAAATGGGTGGTGATACACCATTCCTTTTCATACATCGATAGTAATTATGCATTATAATCATGTATTAGGACCGAGCTTATATTGTACACATAAATAATATATAATTTTGTAATTTTATAAAATAACATAGTAAATATATCATTACGAATATACAATTAATCCATCTCTAACAAATTTTGTCACTCATATATATGTGCACACCGTTCTTTATAAATTACCCTACATTTTTAACCTTGTTATAGAAATGTTTCATGCATGTGTACAGTATTTTTCTAAACCATTAGCTGCATCTAAACTTAGGTACCATTAGTTACTGCTCCAAGCTACTACACTATCACTCTTGTAACTCACTAAGGGGGTGTTTGGCTTGAAATGACTATGGGTGTAGGAATAGGTTATCAAACCCTGGATCTTAATTGGGTTTAGATCATACTGTTGATTCCTAAATTTTAAAATCAATCCTATTCATACAACACTTTATAAACCATTCTCATAAATCAAACACAGTGGCTCATAAGCAAAACAAAGAGAACCAAGTTAAAATCGTTACCTGTTAGGGAAATTTTAAGTTACTGAGTTTAGTCTTTGTTACAGCCAGTAGTTGTAGTTGAAAACAACAAAACCCTAAAAAGGGTTCTCTGTAAGAATAAATTCGCCGCCTGTTTAACCTCTTTCTCACACACATATATACATACTCACTTGCCTTTCTTTCTTTATACATACAAAAATACACATAGCTCAAAATAAACAAACCCTCATCACTATCGCTCGCCTCTATATCTTTTTTGGCAACCCTTTTCTTTAAGCTTGCTGTTCTTACAATCTAATGTGAAAAACAGTAATTTAAACTTGCCAAAATTATGATTCCTTTTTATCTCCGTCTTTTAATTTGTTAATTTCTGTTTTTTTTTTGGGATTCTTGATCATAAAGTTTTGATCTTTTAGTTATCAAGAACTGATTTTTAGGTGTTGGATCATATTTAACCTCAAAGACTGTTTCTTTTGTATTAGGGTTTTTAGGGTTTGTTTATTTTTGCGGTATAAGTGATCAAGATTCGATTTTTATCAGCTCAGCTTACTAATTTTGCTAAATTATCATCTGGGTATGATTGTTTAGGTTATAAAATAGTTTCTTGCATCTGGGTATTTTTACTATTAGCTTTATAGGTTTAATTGGGGTATATGAACAAATAGTCCCTTTATCAGTTTATATAATATATAAAGAATGTTGTCTGAATTGGGTAGGAGACCGATGAATGATGGTTCATTCGGAGACGAATTGGAGAAAGAAATAGGATTGTTGCTTCATGAACAAAGGCGAGAAGCCGATGATCATGAAAGGGAGTTAAATATGTATAGAAGTGGCTCGGCCCCACCGACTGTAGAGGGTTCTTTAAGTGCAATTGGTGGTTTATTTGGGAATAATAATGGAAGCAATAGTACTAATTTAGCATTTTCTGAGTTTGCTGGTGGAAATGGATTTATGTCTGAGGAAGAACTTAGGGCTGATCCTGCTTATTTATCGTACTATTACTCGAATGTTAATCTAAACCCTAGGTTGCCGCCACCACTGAAGTCGAAAGAGGATTGGCGGTTTACACAAAGACTGCAAAGTGGTGGTGGTGGTGTCGGTTTAGGAGGGATTGGAGATAGGAGGAAAGCTAATCGAACTGATGGTGGTGGTGGTGGTGGTGGGGTCTCTCTTTTTTCTATGCCGCCTGGTTTTAATTCGAAGAAACAAGAGACTGAGAATTCTGAGGCGGAGAAAGTCAAGGCTTCGGCTGAGTGGGGTGGCGATGGGTTAATTGGTTTGCCTGATTTAGGGTTGGGTAGCAAACAGAAAAGCCTTGCTGAGATTTTTCAGGTGAATTATTGTTCTTTTAGCTTCACTTGCTATGAACTTTGTGGAACTTTAAGTTTGATTTTTTATGTTTTGTGATGGAAAAATATTGTGTTATGTCACTGAATGGTTATGAAGTTTCTTCTTAGTTTATGTTGTACAATATAATAAGGCTTAGGGGGTGTTTGGATGTGCATATATATGGAAGGGGTGTTTTGGATTGCTTACCTTAAAGCACTTGTAGGGTTAAATAATATGAAGGTACCAAGCTACATTTTTTAAGCTCTTTTTTCTTTTAAAATGAACAGATATGCAGTTTCTATTTGCTTATCTGCCGTAAAAATAAGCAATCTCAAACACTCCCAAAGTTCGGGTAAAAAATGATTATCACACATTGAGAAACATGTAAGAATTTACTGCTAGAAATTGAGTATTGCAAAACTAATTTGTAGCTATAATTAATGAAGTATCTGATGTGATTTTTTCTGATCATTGTAATTATTTTCAAGATGCATATCTAAAAACCCTCTCAGTTGATTCAATGTGAAAGCAATAGTTGGCTCCCTTTCTCGTTACATTGACCTTATGTTTTATTTGGCTAAAACTTTTAGCTTATATCGTCTTCATTCACGAGTTTTTAGAATGTTACCTTCACAAGTTTTATCGGATTACACATTCACATAATTGCATATTAAGGTGATGGCATGTTTTTATGATGTCGGAACTAATCATGTAAAACCGTTTGCAGGATGATATGGGTCGTTCAACCCCACCTTCTGGTCATCCATCTAGACCAGCTAGCCGCAATACTTTTGATAATAACGATGAAACTCTGGGCCCAACAGATACCCAAGGCCAACACAGCAACGGTCTGCCAACATCATACTCTTATGCTGCAGCATTGGCTGCTTCTTTATCAAGGAGCGGGACCCCTGACCCGCAGCACGTTGCCCGAGTTCCTAGCCCTGTTCCAACTCCTATCGGAGGCGGTCGAGTCAACTCTAATTTATCTGGTCAAAATATCTTTAACGGTGGCTCATCCCACTCTAAAGAATCGGAAGATTTAGCGACAGCATTGTCGGGAATGAATTTGTCAAATGGAGGCATGGGTGACAGCAAGAATCGGAATCAGTTTGATCAGAATCCTGATTATCATTCAAGTGGTTCTAATAATCTGTATGTTGATGGATCGTCTAATAACTTCTACGGTGCCTGGGATCCATCATATTCGAACTATGGTACAACCGGGTATTCAGTCAATTCGCCACAAATGGCGTCTGGTCAAGGCGGCAATTTGAATCTGCCACCACTTTTCGAGAACGCTGCGGCCGCCGCTTCGAGATTTGGATTGGATTCACAGAGCCCGGGCAGGATCGGGAGCCAGATGGCGGGAAATGCGTCTTTTATCGACCCAATGTATCTGCAATACCTGAGGACCACCGAATACGCTGCCCAACTAGCTGCCCTAAATGATCCAACTGTCGATAGGAACAGTTATCTCGCCAATTCGTATACGGATTTACTTCAAAAAGCGTATCTTGGAATATCTCCACCACATAAGTCACAATATGGTGTTCAGTTTGGTGGAAAGACCAGCAGTCCAAACCACCACGGTTACTACGGGAACCCTGGTTATGGAATGGGCTTATCGTATCCCGGGAGCCCATTAATGAGCCCACTTCCTAATTCTCCTCGTGGCCCAGGAAGCCCGATTAGGCTCAGTGAACTCAATACACGATTCTCTCCTCAGATGAGAAACTTAGGTGGAGGTGGTGGCGGTGTTATGGGGCCATGGCATTTAGACGGTGGTGATAATAGTTTTGGGTCGTCCTTACTTGAAGAATTTAAGAGCAATAAAACCAAGTCATTTGAGCTTTCTGAAATCACTGGCCATGTTGTGGAATTCAGGTATATATACATTTGTAATTATATTCTTCCTGAGATGTTACACGTCAACAAACTTAGGGGGCGAAGGTGTTTGGATATACGTTTTGGAACTAGTTATGTGATTATTGAAACTTTGAAGTCGCAATAATCGGTTGTTAATGTATGGATAAACTAATTGTATATTGGTCTAATGATCAGAAATTATTGAAGTAATATAACTTATTTATCTCTTCTTTTAACTAACATGAGAGACTTATTAAATACCCCTTATCTCCTTACAATCCCTTAATAAAATATCTCCTAATTTGCTTTAAATTGTCTTTTTCTTTTTGTCATATTTTCAATTTTCTGTTGACCTTTTTATCACTCCGATGATCTGATTCTTATTTATGATGGTCAGTGCGGATCAATATGGGAGTCGTTTCATTCAACAGAAACTTGAAACCGCAACCACAGAAGAAAAAAACATGGTTTTCAAAGAAATCTTCCCACAGGCTCTTACTCTAATGACCGACGTCTTTGGGAATTATGTGATTCAAAAGGTATAGTCTTTTTCTTCTTTGTTTTGTCAGTGTTCAATGGGACCCACAAAATAGAGCTGACCTATTCATTTCTGATTGACTTTTTGTGTTTTCAGTTTTTCGAGCATGGAATGCCAGCCCAGAGAAGAGAATTGGCTGCAAAGCTTTTAGGGCATGTATTGACGCTCAGTCTTCAAATGTATGGTTGTCGTGTTATCCAGAAGGTAAAAAATTATGGCGTTTTAATGATTTTTTTTCATGTGGTTTCTTTAAGCATGGACATTTCAGGCAATTGAAGTGGTTGACTTGGACCAAAAGATCAAAATGGTGGTAGAGCTTGATGGTCAAATTATGCGTTGTGTACGTGATCAGAATGGGAATCATGTTATTCAGAAGTGCATCGAATGTGTTCCCGAACAGCATATTCAGTTTATCATTACTACTTTCTTTGATCAAGTTGTGACACTTTCCACCCATCCGTATGGTTGTCGTGTTATCCAGGTTGATATTTTTTTTTTTAGTACCCTATATCCATTTTAGAGGTGGTAAAGTTGGTGGATTGGTAACAGTTCAAAATGGGTTTGGTCGATGTGATTTTTGTTTGCTAGTCAAATTAGTCAGGTTGGATTGGACCCATAAACACTTCCTATCTTTTCTTCTTATTTTCTTTTTCTTTTTTTTTTTTTGTATAAATATTAAAAGTAACTTGTGTTAAAACTTAAAATATGGTCACAAATACTATTTCAGGTGTCTTTTAACTCGTTTGACATGCTTCCTTTTTGGTTAATTTCTGTAACATTTGTCCGTTGGATATAATATATAACCTAAATCAACTCATTAAAAGATAACCTATGTTCAAAATACTTGAAATTGCATCTCTAATCCAACTTGTTCCGCCTTCCAAGAGAAATGGAAATTATATTGGCTGTTTTCTTTATAAAATTTCTTGCAGAGGGTACTCGAGCACTGTGAGGATCAAGAAACACAAAATAAGGTGATGAATGAGATACTTGCCTGTGTAAGCATGCTTGCACAAGATCAGTATGGAAATTATGTTGTTCAGGTTCGTTAGAATAATTCACTGGGGAGTTGATATTTTTCTTACCTATTAAATATTTATTTTTTATGAGATTTATGTTTAAAACAGCATGTACTGGAACATGGAAAGCCAAATGAACGATCTATAATAATCCACGAATTGGCTGGAAAAATTGTTCAAATGAGTCAACAGAAATTCGCATCAAATGTTGTCGAGAAATGTTTGACTTTTGGTGATGCTAGCGAACGCCAACTCCTAGTGACTGAGATGCTTGGCACCACTGATGAAAACGAGCCTCTTCAGGTAGATGAGACGAGCATTATATATCTTTATCTATATATATTATTAAACTATACGTTCTAATGATGTCACGTTTCTTTATTTGTTATGTCAGGCAATGATGAAGGATCAGTTTGCGAACTATGTTGTGCAAAAAGTCCTGGAAACTTGTAGTGATCAAGAACGGGAGCACATTCTGTCACGAATAAAAGTTCATCTAAATGCCCTGAAAAAATACACGTATGGAAAACATATTGTTGCTCGTGTAGAGAAACTTGTTGCTGCTGGTGGTACGTATTTATATTCTTTTATATACAGTTCATTATACGATTCTGATTAGCACCATAATCACTTTTAAAAATGCACGTCCAATTTTTCTGATTCCTGACTTTCGAAATTGTTTGACTTAAAAAGTCAAATATTTGACTTTCTCAGCCTATATCTAAGTGTCATATGAAGTGAAAGATTGTGATTATTTGGTGTATTGAGGTGTTTTTGTTTACGTTTACAGAGAGGAGAGTTGCAGCACAGTTGTCACACGCTGTTTAGGAGGCGTAGGACGAGAGTTGTACAGCTAACCGAGGCTAGTTTGAGCTATCGAAGACGGTCAGTGTATGTGCTGATTTGCAAATGAAGTTTATTACTTGTACTAGAAGAAACTGTAAATGCCGTAGTTTTTAAGGTTTTATTATACATAGTCGAGGCTCATGTTTCCTTGGATAGGGTGTAAAAATTGAGTGAAAAATAACTGGGTTTTTTGTTACGTGACTGTACAAATATGTTGCCTACGTTAAAGAGCTGGATTGTCGCTCATATGTATCGTATTTAAACAGTAATCTTATGCAGCTGAGAATGTATCTCTGAATCTGTTTGTGCTACCCTGAGTATCTTTTTCCTTTTGGTTCTTGCATCCTTAGATGCGTATTTTGAGGAGATTTGGCAAAATACATGGTTATGGGATTCTTGCATCAGGTTCTCATGGTGAGCTTTTGGTTCTTATATGAGACAAATAAACTCGTTCATTGGTTAATGACTCGTAATCTTGATGCAAAACCCAAAGAAAACCTATTTTTAGCTCGTTCACATCCCAAAACAACTTGGGGACATGTTACATGCATCTAAAACTTACATAAAACTCTGTAATACAGATGTTGATGTGATAAAAGACATTTCAATGTTCTAACACTTGAATCTGCCAATTAAGATGAACACGAATTGTAATCTGTAATAACTCGTACATTTTTAAGCCGAAGATTTCTACAATCTCTATAAATCATCATCGTCGTTGATCTTCTGTCCAAACCCTTTGGGCCCGACTCTTGGTCGTGATCTCTTTTTCTTGCCGCCTTTCTTTGCTTTCTCAGCTTCTTCTTTCTCAAATTTATCTTTCTCCCTTTTCTGTAAGTAATCCGTTACTGCTATGTAGATAACCTGAAGAACACATACAAACACATATCTCAAATTTAATTGAAAAAAGAATTGTGTTTGACTTCCAAATAATATTCTTTATATATAGGCTAGCATAGAAATATGTAACTAATAATTTACGTAACTAAAAAGTGTGTTAGTAGTTGACGTGAGACATATTGTTGATATGTGTAGGGTAGCATAAGTATAAAACTAATAATTTACTTTGAGTTTATGATCTTAAAAAACACAAACCTATACTAAGAGTTGTTTTATAACATCACTGAATATATAAGATGCCACTTAATTGAATTACGATCTACATGTGTAATCAATTATTATGTGAGTTACTAAACGCAAAAAAAGGCACTAAGATTATTTGAGTTAATTGATGATTAAAGATTATCCATATTTTTTCATGTAATTCACATTTTTAAATTGTAAACATTAAGTTAACACATCTAAACTCTTTATAATGGTTATAGATTTAAGATAAATAAAAAAAAATATCAAGTTTAATCAACTTAATTGCAAACACTAAAGACTTGCACTTTGACTTATGAAGTCAAACATGTCACCAAAGAAAACCTGACAGTTGACACCATTCCTTCCATCAGGCCATCATAGTAGTTCGCTGCAAAGTGTATTGAAGTTGCAATATTTTTTTTCTTTCCAGAAATGACATCTAAGTTAAAAAAAAAAGAATTAGTCAATTTGACCTCGAAGTCAAACCAACCTTTTTCTTAGCTAAAATGTTCAGCATTGCGATAACTCGAAATCAAAATCAACTCACTAAGTGTTAACCAACACATTAACGCTTTACCGTTCAAAACTAGCAGAAAAAAGAATAAAATTTTAATTTACGTCTTACAGTACCTTACCCCAATAGTAAGAACCGATAAGCCAACAAAAGCAATTGTAAGAAGAACTGAAATCAGGATGGAAACCCCATCTCCGTTATCGGCGGCAACAATTTGGCTGGAATTCCCAGGTGGGTTTGCTTTTGAAAGCAGAAAGATTCCATTTTGGGTAGCGTAAATTGGGCGGTTTACGGTGGCGCGTGGTAGAACTATACTGTGGTGGGTGTAATGGGTTTTTGTTGTTATTAATGGTGATGAAAGAATTGAGGATTTGATGATAGCATGGTGATGGTATCTAAAAATTGAAAGAGATGAAGTTGCAGTTGTTACCACCATTGTTTCATCTGTTTTCTGAACCACACGAATAAAGTTTTGATTTTTGAATGGGGTATTGTTTGCTCATAATTGGTTGTTTGTGGGTCGGGTTGATTGCCCATGGGCGTATGTAATGGCTGTTAAATCTGGGCTGTGGGCTTAGTCCCATTTGATCTGCTCTATAGGAATACCGGTAGTAACTCGCGCGTTACGACTAGACTATTAAACTTAACATTAAATATTACGATCATCATCGAATAACTCTTTTTAATAGAGTAAAATATTTTTATAATGTAAATATTTACGTTTATATAGTACTTCTTAAAAATTAACATATAAAACAACTAAATAATAAACGTTAAAACATTTTCTCTCCAATAGAAAAAAAGAAAAATGATATGTAAACCTAAACTTGTAGGAGTAAACCTAAATATAAATATGTGATTAGTATATGAGAAAAATTGATCGGATGAGACTAAGAGAGGAAAAAATTCAACTAATAAGAAAATTAGGTCTAGATTTAGTCATATGTAAATAGTCCTATATGTAGGATATGTTGTACACAAAAAAAAAAACAAATAAACCACATCACTTATCATCTATATATCATTTGTCTATTTTGAATTGTACATATATTTGAGATATGTTACGATTTATTTGTAGAATAACGTGAAATAGGTTGTACAACGAACTACAAGGATAGTAAATATTAAAAAAAAATGCATCATTTATCTACTTTGAATTGTACATATGTGTTAGATAGACTGTATAATTAAAAAAAAAAAAAGAACTTTTGATAATTTAAGGAAAAATTAAAATGATGACAACACTAAAGAAGACATATAAAATTAATAGTTTGTCATCTATATATTATTTATCTAATTTATATTGTATATGTATATGTATGTGAGATAGGTTGTACAATAAAAAGAGACCCCACTAAAAGGCAAAATAAGTTACTGTTTATCGAGTTCGTAATTGTATGTATACTAGGATTATATACCCCGTGGGTTGCGATGAGGTAGTGAAAATGAGATTCTATATTAGTCTGGACAATTATAAATTTCAAATTCCTATTACACAGGTTAAAAGAAAAGAGAAGAAATAAATGATTCATGAATCTCATATTACAAACTATAAATTAATAATGGACGAAATTAAAAATAAAAGCTAAAAAACCAATATTTAGAGGAAAAATATAAAACAAAAATAAATGATAGAATAACTACTTGAAAAAAGATAAAGTAAAATGCAAGGATGAAAATTACAAAGAAGTACATGAAAGGAAAACCAAAAAGGAATAAAAGAGAGGATTTTAAAAAATACAGAAAGAAGAGGGACAAGACTTAAACTTGCGCCTCTTTTATCAATAAGATGGGCAAAGGTCGCTAAACCAAACATGCATCTGTATATATTATTTATCTGAAATATATATTAACTAACATCATCTAAAAAGAAAAAAAATTTGAAGAAGAAAATAAAGAAATAAAATTTTTAAATAAAAAACAAGTATAATTCAGTCAAAAAATAAATATGATTTCAAAAATGCTTTATATGATTCAATAAATACTTATTTATGATTCAAAAAACAATTTTATTAATAAAACTTTTCTTGAATCAAATGGTTAATTTGATTAATCAAAGAGTTAATTTGCTTAATCAAATGGTTAAAGGAACATTTCTCCCATTTCTCCACCAATTTTTCTTTCTCTTTTAAACCCACTTCTATATACTAAAATATAGTAAAATTCAGATAACATAAAATAGTCACTTTTCATCATGCAAATGTGTATATATAATATTAAATTTAACCGAACCGAACCGAATCAAATTCATAATTCTATATGTCGATATGGTTTTGTACACTATATAATAATAATCAACAATGTTAACCGGTTTAGCCCAAGTGATAACATACGAAAAATATGTCTAAATGCACTCAACGACATATTAAAAAGAAAATACGTCTCTACATCTGAAACCAACTGAACTACGTATGCAACTTGACCCTAAAATTGAAACAAATGAGAATAAGATTTCAATTTAGATTTGCACTAAAGATTTTCAGATCTTCAACTATTAGACTAACCCTTCAAGGAGGGTCATATATGATGGGTCATAAGAGAGATAATAATAATAATAACAATAACGTTTTAGATTCATTTTCAATCTAAAGAATGTATATCTTTATATAACATATTTTGCTTTCATCCATTTGATATCTAAATGTACACAATTTAGAAGTATGTTGTTAATCAATCTTTAACAATGAATGACACCATATTTTGATGACTCAAGTTTGTACTAATATTTTTTTATTGAATGTAACGTACATGAAAGTTTAAACGGAACCATGTAACAATAAGGTACATTTTTATAGGATTAAGTATACCGTAATATATTAAATTAACTTATGACATTTATAATATGTAATAAATTATTTGAATTTTCATTATGTGTAGTGTATTTATTATTTATTGCTATTATATGTAGCATATAATATTTTTACTGACATCATATATAATATATAATATATAACATATAATATATATATATAAGGTGACACATGACATCTTTACAAGATACTGCATCACCAAAATACATATAATAACAATAAATTGAAAATTCATTATACACAATAAAAGTCCGAATAATTCATTCTAGATTAATTTTTAAGCCATTTCACCAAACTAACTCATTTCTTTTTAATTTGACTCAAATCCTTAATTGTGATCTCTAAATGCAACTATTTCCCCTTTTCCTTCCTTATATTTGCTTTAAAATATTATCTTAGGTGATCATTTTACAGATTCAACTACATAACTCCACGTAGCAAGTTTTTCTTTCAAGAATCCTGTGCCCATCATTCAAGTATGGGCATTCAACTTGCAAACAAGTAATCGAATCCAACAAAACATAAATAATCCAACTTGTGGATCAAAGTCGAAGTTGGCCTACTAGAAGAACAACTAAGCCATTACAAGTTGGTGCATCAAGACACGTATCAGTGCAACTAGTTCAATATCTAAAGATTAAAAGATTTTCAGTCTCAACCCCATATTTAGAAAGATTTCAGCGAACAGAAGAATTAGACAATAATACAACATTAACAATTTATCTTATGCAACTTGGAGATGCAATAATAACATCATGGGGTTGTTATCGCTTTGATAAAGTTATATACTTGAATCGTACTTGGCTTTACGTTACATGCAGATCATAATTCCTACTTAAATGCAAAAGTGCTACTTAAATGGTTTGGTCTTGAAAGATGCAATGTTTGTTGCATTTATGTTAACTCAATGGTCAGTTTGTAATGAAAAGTCAAAGTACAATGCTTCAAACTTCAAAATGTCAATTGCTCAAATACAAGACATAATATCAAAGTCATTTCAAGATTTGAAGAATATGCAAGCTAAAAAATGTAGGGAGATATTAACACTTAGCAGTCCAAATTGAGCAATTCACTTTCAAGGTGAATCAACAGGTAGGAATATACAGAAAAAGTCATAAATGCAGCCTAAAATTAAATGAAAGTCAATTTTAATACAACGACTATAACAAATTTTATGCGCGTGTGATACACGGGTCTGATCATTACCGATTAATCTTAAGTAAATGGGATTCTTTTATTGTATTAAACAATATGAAAAGTTCGTAATTATTTGTTAACTCAAATATTTTTAAAATTCACTTGCCCATTCTATATTTACTAACTCAAATTTAAATTTTAATTGATTATACATTAGATGATAAGCCAATTAAATGACGTTTTATATATTTATTTATGTGCATCACACGTGTTTTAAACTTTATTAATTTAATCACTATAGGAGCTATAATCATTTTATTCCCAAATAACTTTACATGAGATTTCAACGTAGTCATTTTTTATGGGGAAGAATCTTGTTAGTCTTTTAACTTTACTTATGTCTTACATCTTGTAGTTCCATTTATATTTAATTGACAGTTTAATACAAATCGAAGTAATGAAAATAATATCTTTAAAATATGCAAATGTAATCTTCAAAGGTATTTGATTGGTATCTTGTATTTTTAAATTAAAATGTCAAACCACGTCATTCTTGTTTTCCTCATCGAACACTTTCAAGGCAAAGTAGGCCATGTCCAATTAGTCATTAGTATTAATTTTAGGTTTAAAATTTTTAATTACTTTTATTGTGTCTAATGAGATTAGTTGACATGGATAGATCAAGTTTACTCGTTATTGTTCTTTTCAAATCTATGAAATTCGATTTAAAACATCATAAATATTGAATTATTTGAATATTAAAATTCAAGTTATTTGATTGGTATATGCTTGATAAACCTTATAATAAGAATAAAAAATTATAATCGTTAGATTATAAAGAAATGTATCCTTGGTGTATATTATTATTTCAAAGTATTTACTAATATAATTATAGATATGTTCTATATATATATGTGTGTGTTTTACTATGAGATTTTTATAATAAATTTGTTTATAAGATATGATACAAATATGCTTAAAGTATAAATGATTTATTAACCTTTTCAATTTTTTTTCTTTTTTACTATCATTTAGTGTAGATTTTTTTTTCTTCCTTTTATTATTATTATTAGTTAGTATAGTATAGTAATTAATCAAATATCAAATATTTTATCTATTTATCATCATTTTCTATAGTGGTGAGGCTAGAAAAATTATTGTATATTCTTTACCATCACTTATAGTGTTTATCAAGTATTTTAATTCTTATTATTATTATTATTTGTTAAAGTAGTTACTTAATTTACTTAATTGTTATTACATGAAGACTCAAAAATTAATAGTATTGTAGATAAACATCTATCCATCTCTATCTTGAGTCACTAGAAAAAAGATCTACAACTACATTGAAAAGTTGAGTAGTAGAACAAACAAGATGTCCCACTGAAGTGATAACACTAAAATCAAATCATACAAACATTGATACATACCTAACTGGCCTCTGTCTAATAACACTAAGATCATTACATTCACATCTCTTGATTCATAAATCAAGTCTATTTCCAATAAAAATCAGTTTATTTGCCATGTAAAGCTGGGGGGCCCACAATAAATATATATATACACAATTTACGGAAAGTTTCAATTGAGAACTACACACAATAGATAAAGAAAGTATCAAATGAGAATTATATAAAAGTTGAAATTTTTTAAGAAATATAAGAATATGTAATTGTTACACGTAATAATCTTTATATATATGTGAACATTCACATTTGTTCGAATGAATAACAAAAAAATATCAAAACTCGCAAAGTTACGTAATATAAATACATAAAAATATATATGTTCACAACTGAACAATTTACGTGTGAACAAGTCGGTTAAAGTTAGTTAAAATAAGTTCTAACACATAATTTTTCGGTTTTCAAGGTTTCATTGATTATCATTAACATTTTGAGTTAATTATTTCATTATGTATCCAACTTGACATTTTTTTACTATTGCATGTAACCACCTTTTAAACTTCCTATTGTATATATCGAACTTTGTAAACATGTTTATCGTATGTAACAAATGACTTGAAACTGGCTAAGTGCTTACATGGCATCGGCTCACTACATACAATGAGTATATTAACAAAGTTAGATACATACAATAGACAATTTTTCTCTGAGAAAAAAACCGGTTACCTTTCATTCATGTCACATTTTACATACAAATAGACATTTTGACCAAGTTCTCCGCATACAATAGAAAGTTTAAAAGGTGGTTACATAAGTAAAGTTAGATACATAACTAAACAATTAACCCAAATAATTATATAAATATTTTGACATTACTACGTATAAACAACCACGTGTTTTTGTGGTTCTCAATATTTAGGTGATTCTCATTTAAACCTCTACCTATCCTTCTATGCCGTTTTAGGTGAGTCGGACTCGATCATTAACCGGATATTGGGACTTCACCCATGTTCTGAGAATCGCTACCAACCGGGAATGAATTGCATATGTTGGTTGAGAATTACTCGGGAATTCATTGATAATAATAATGACTTTGCAAGTCTCCAAGTAAGCCCTCTTGATCACACACGACCTTAGCTTTATAGAGAATTTCGCTCCCGTCTTGTAGGACTTGTAGCTCGGCTGTCCACCGAGTGAGTTTTCTTTATCCAAACATGCTCAAATTGAAATCATGTAATGGCATAAATGGGATAGACAAAAGCAGGAACTTTGGTTGAAGATCTTGTTACAAGTGATTGACATCTACTCTCTTTCTTTTTTCTTTTTTTTTTCTTTTTTTTTTTTTAACTTGCAAACTACATCTAAACCTAAATTTTTACACCATTTTAGTAATCTAAACAATAAACATCTCATTTATAATAAAGCAATGCATATAAAGAAACTACACATACAAAGTAGCAAAACAAAGGACTGATTTATTATTCATTCAAAACATATACAAAAAGGAATGAAAACCTCACCCCTCCTTGCTTCCAAAACCTCCAATTAAACCATAATCTCTATTTATCGTTCGAAGTCATTCGATGTTGATACCTTGCCATATCATAAGCAGCATAAGAATTCGACTCAATTCCACGATAAGGCATCGGCATTTGCATCGGCATTTGCATCATCTGTGGCTGATAAGGCATTTGAACCGGTTCGTGTAAATTTTGAGAACCAAAAACTTGATCCGAACCCGAAGGATTATCAGTACTTACATCTTGCATCCTTTTTAAATACTGCCTATACTTTTGCAGATGACTAGCAACATTCTCACGAGTTAATCCTTCTACATTCATTAACTGCATAATCGTTTTCGGAACCGCGCTTTTAACGCCTAAATGTGCTACAACTTCTATAAATCGTTTATGCAGTTGGGGTGTCCATACTAAACGTTGTCGTTTTGAAGCCCTAGATGTTGAATCATCATCGACTAACATAGCAGAATCCATTTCCTCTATCACTCCATCACCGTCAGCGTCACGGTCAACATCACCGTCACCGTTACCGTTAACTCTCCGTGATTTCGAATCAGTTAGATCGGCGACTTTATTACTAGCTGAATTTAAACTATTGAATTTAGTAAACGGTTGTTGGTCATACTCACCTCGAAGATTCGAGAACGTGTTTTGAGAAGCACGATTGACGTCAATCATGCTCCGGTGAGGCTCCGGCGTGATGCTGAACGCCGATAACATCTCCGATGAGATTAACGATTGAGATAACGGCGTTAGATCAGCTACGTTTGGTAACCCTAGCTCCCACTCCATAACTCGTTCGTCATCCTCACGGCCGCCGTTACCGTCACCGTCACCACCGCCGCCGCCGATTCTCACTTCTTCCGCCATAGATATTAGATACAAATATGTATATATAGTTACAAACTATACCATAACTAAACTGGTTTTTAATTTTATATGATTGACGGAAACAGTGAAGATTTTGAGATGAAAAATTTGATTGAAATGATATTTGTGTGTTTGATAGGTGAAATGGATTATTTTATTTATTTATTGTTAAATTATTGTTCAAGTCTTTTTTGGGAAGGAAAAGCGAAGGAAAAAAGGTAACGAATTAGATATTTTAAGCCAATTGGTGATTCTTTTGGATACTTTTCAATAAATTATTTATAAAAAATACTTTTTTAATAAATTATGGATTGGATTGGTTTTGGTGTGGATGTTGATGGCGTTTAATCCACCGCCCCATGTACCGTTAACCGTCATATTGATATGATGAGTTGTCGGTATAACTTTTATAGAAGGTTTTGATTTGGCTTGTCGTGTTTTAATAATTTGTGGTTACATGAGTAGCGATTAAATTATTATTGTTTAATTATTTAGGTTATTTTTGAGAAAAAGGTTTAGTGATGTAACTATAAGATATTAGCTTGTCATGTCTATCTTATATACATACATATAAATATAATGAAGTGTTTATAATCGACAAAGCTTATGTCTAACTTTGAGATTAATAAATAGTATGAAAAATCAGCAACGGAATACACGAGTACGAAGAAGACTAGAATAAGAAAACTTATTTACTTTCGAGGTACGTTTGAATAAAATCTTTTAAGGATTTTGTGCAGGAATTATATGCTTTGGATTAGATGAGTTTTGACCTTTTCAGCCTATTTGACATGTTCCACTTTTAGCCAACCTTTTTAGTGTGATTTGTTAGAGATAATACATAACTTAGATTGACTCATTCTTTAGAAAAGTTTCAATTTGATTTGGTAATTTGTTCTCTTAGGTGTGTGTACGTGAAAAGAAATTTGATTGTAATCTTCCTGAGTGTTAGGGGAAGAGAATTTAACGTGTAGAAGTTTTCTTAAGCGTTACGTGCAGACTTGTTGATATTATAAACTTTTTTTTAATACTTGCATTTACGTTTATCATAATTACTTGCTAAGTAATTATCAAATTTCAAACCAAAAATATTAAAAACTCAATATTTTTAATTATAGCTTAAGTAACACTCTTCTCTCACAAACTTGCAATATCATATAACAAAACCTTAGAACACTATCTTTAACATCGTGTTCTTTATTGTTGGTATTTTTATTAAAAATAAACCATGTTGATACATATTACTCCTAATATGTAAATAATACATAACTGAATTGTGAACTAAAACCATAAGCAACAACCTTACCCTCCTTTCACAAATGATAGCAACAGCCTTAACTTCTTGTTCACTCTTGCTAAAATCCCGAGACTGATTAGGTTCAATACGACCACTTCTCAAAAAGAGAGTAATTGGGTCATAAAGCGTAAACTACTTTAGTATGCATAGAAACCATTCCCTTGTAGGCTTACATAAAATAATAATTTTTCAGCTCTCGCGTTAGTGTCATATCATTATTATTAATAAAAATATATTTATATTTTTAAACACAATAATAATAATTTAAAAAAAGTACATTACACTAAAAATAAACATGAACATTATATTAATTAAACAAAAGTACGTTATACTAATAATAAAAATTACATTAATTAAAAAAATGTGTTACACTAATTAAAAAATAGAGAATGAAAAGTGTATATGAAAAAAAAGTAATAAATGTTTAATATAATCTGTGTCTAAAATAAATATAAATAATGAGAGTTGTTGCGAAAAGAAGTGGTAGCCATATGGAATTGGAAAAAGGTATTAAAAATTATAAAATATCTCTTTTCCGTTGATTTTTTTTTTTTTGGTTAACGGTTGCCTTGATCATGAACCCACTTGATCTTTCTCATTCCATTCCCAACCAGAACAAGCACCTCAGGACGACATCATGCCTATGGGAGGATGTGAGAAACCATGCCAACTCGGATAGAGGACGGAGTACTATCATGCCGTAGAGAGAAGTCTTAGTTACTTCTTCTAGTTCTAATCTTAATAAAGGCAAACACTTAACATGTCTACGTCAGTGATTATTACAAATTTAAAGTAACAAACAAATAAGTTTTGGTTACTCGGGGAGTTTGAATCATTTTTTCACAGATGTACGAGATCTACTGAAATATCCACATAACATATTCTATCATTTCTCTTACCACCACAAGATACTTTGAAAGTTTTATATCAGATAATCTACTTTGAATTTCAACGATTTATATTCACTTTACGTAAAACACAAACACATTTTTAGATTCCCTGCAGTAATTTACATCTCATATATATAATCATAATTATATAAAATCATATCAATACCATTAAGCACGACCATTTGTGGTTATGAGGTCTAAAACAACAACTAACAAAATAAATATGTAATTTTGTCTCTAACATGAGTCTAGACACTCGTAATTATTCAGACCGATAAACATATTACTGTTAGCAGTTATGACATGCACTATTATGTCCACTTTAGATTGGTTAAAAAAGGTTGTCACATTTAAGTGAGACTAGTTTTTGAGGATCCATCAATAGTAATATTGGCCTACCTCTTAGATGTTGACAAAGTATACAAAGTAACCGTCTGCTATCATCATAGTGGTTGCTCTAATTCTAATAAACAACCCAGTTTAGTGCCCGTACAGGCTGTCACAAACGATATAAATCAGATACAAATATTAAGATCCATCTTCGTTGCCTTCTACCTTCTGCAACTTAACATTCAGATAAAACATATTGATACTTCCAAGTACTTGCTTTACACATAAAATCATCACACCAAGATTTTGGAACTACAAAGGTAACCTTAATCAATTTGCAACTGTATTTACATTCATCATCAGCTCTCAGAACCACTTTATGTCATCAATTGAAAGTTGAAACAACATTACAATTGCAACTTCAGTGCAAATAAACATGAACATAGGCATTATAAGAGTCTTCACAAGCTTGAAAGTTATCAAAACATGATCATATCACTTCTTAGAATACAAAAAAATTTAACCTATATTTTATATCTTTTGGAAATACTATAGCCACGTTATTGACGCTACAGTAACATATTATATTGTGACCCGCTGAATTTAACAGCTCTAGTAATATATGTCAAGAGTATAATATTTACTTTCTAACAGTTACATATCAATAAACCAATTAACTTATTAATGTTGTGGGTCATGTCAAGACTAATCCAACTTGTGGGAAATAAACATCAAGAGCAAGTAGACCATGAAGATTCACCTTATAGAGTGTTTTTTTTTGTTACTAATCCAACTAGTGGGAAATAAACATCAAGAGCAAGTAGACCATGAAGATTCACATTTCAAAATGAGTGGTAGAGGTCTACGGAATCTAATGGCTAACATTTATGTTTTGTATATCTAATACTTCTTTATATTTACGAGGAATATTATACATACATTTTACAATTACAAATGTTATGTCTCAACAAGACAACAACCAACCATACTACAAACAACGTATATACGATCTAAAGAGATTATGTATCAAGACATACACACACTCGTTTAAACTTTAATTAGAAATATTTAATAACTTATTTATCATTTTAAAATTCTCAACTCTTCATGTTAACAACAATATTTTTTCTTTTTCTTTTGGTTTTGACTTTCCATTGTGCTAGTAATAAGAAAACCAATGTTACAGAACTTAGATTGTGATTATCTTGTAACTATCGCAAAAAGTACATACATCAAATATTAGCAAAAGCTATTTATGAGGTTATACTTATAAGTTGAGCAAACTCTTAGGGCCCAATCTGCGAAATTGTATCAAGGGAGGAAAATGGCAAGCTATTATATCCCAGGTATAAAAAGGGTAACTGACCCTCTCACTCCTCCCACCAACTGGTCACACGGCCTGGGAGAGGTTGGGGACATGACTGATTTCACAATCATCCAAATGTCTAAAATATATTACCAATTCAAGATTAATGAAACACATAATCATGAAATTCAATCATTGGGAGTTCGTCAACAACAATCTACACATGGCCTGATGGTTTTAAATCATAATCTCACACAGATTCTTTTCTACCGAATTTGCAAAACCAGATTAAGAGCTAAACTCAAGTTTAAATTCTGAAAAACATGGTTTAAATCCCGGATCAAAAACAAATCTAAATGAGTATCAAAACCTTTCTCCAAACCTGAAAAATAGAGCACCGGTCCCTGAGTTGTGATCGATTGCATATTCTGCTCGTACTAAACCGAGTTTGGCACCAACACCATAAGATGAGCCCTGACCCATTCGCCGGTATACCTCAGTTGGATTTCCCTTTACGTCCTTTGAGGTCCCCAAATCGTTCCCATGCTCTGCAAATGCGTATACATGGGTGTTTCTCACTGGTATACGTAATTCAGCGGCAAGCTGCAAGGAATGGTAGTATCAGTCATCAGTTGATGCAGGTAACAGAAATAATATTTGACCCACATCAATTTAAGAGTTTAGAAACTTTTTACACTTGTGAGAAGATGTTGGTAGACTTAACTCTCTACCTCACGAGTCATAACAACTAACATACTTATCCAATATCATTAATCTGAAGGACTGATTAGTGATGATATTGATTTAAGCCCACAAGTTCCTATTTTGTCATACATAAAGGGTACTAAATACATTAACCTTTTACCCATATATATTTATAAATGAGTCGATCCAGATTATGTTTTATCTCTAACAGATCATATTGAAAAGGTTGGCTATAAATGGAGCATGTCAAATGCGCTGAAAAGTTCAGAACTCATTCAAAGCAGACTATCACTGGACAACACCTCCTAAAATTTTTTATCCAAAAACCTTAATAATCAATGACATAATATAACTTTTGTAATAAAACTTGACACACTATTAAATTATTAAATAAAACTAAAACTTATTTAACCTAAATAAAGCAACCCTACCAACCATTTTGACACCTCTATTTCAAGCTATGTGTAGTTGTGTACCATCTAATTTTATAACTTTAACGAGGCCAAGAAGCATAGGAAACTTATTTTTAAATCATGCTCACCAGGGTAAGAAATATCATGAATTTGACTGACCGCATATGTAACTTTGGAGATAGTATTACAACTTATAGGAGCAATCTGTTAAAGAAAAGCAATGTGTATGTACCTCAAGAATATTTCTAGCAGCACCAATCTCTCCCATGTTGTAACCCCGCACGGAATAAGGTCCCCCGAGAGTGAAGGCATCATAGCTAGGAAGGTCTCCAACACATCCACCATAATGACCATGAAGAACAAGGACGGGTGGTGGGGGTTTGCCAGCACCTTCTTCAACTTCCTTCAGTTGTAAAAATTTTGTCAATGTCAGTTGGTGGCGATTGAAAAATGGGAACTTGCTGCCAATGCCCAAACCTTGATCAAGCTGCAATCCAAGTAAAAGTGTATACATGTTAGTAAGTATTTCAAGTTCCAAAACAAGTAAATTCAGCATCAGGTGGAAAAATTATAATGGTAACTGTGCAAATTTTAGCTGATTATAAATAAATTCACGACCCACACAGGACACGAGAAAGTAGAGAAACTTATAATGGTAAATATTACAGGTTGCAATCAACCCATCTCATGGATAAATGTTCCCATTTTTGGCTTATACCCTTGCCTATAACAGGTCATATGGGTAAAAAGAAATGGCTATATTGAAACTGACTGAACAAGTCAAGCTTCTCAAATGGTATAAAAGTCATCCAAAATGTATTCAAAATGCATAAAAATTCCTCAAATTGTTTCAGTTAAAATGTTAATTATCATTGTAATAATTAGTTTTGGTAACCATATTTAAAACATTGAATATCTGTAGATTAATAAAAGATAACTCAAAAGGTGTTCATTGGTCTGCGGCTCTGCACAAACTGACCAACATTCGCCCGTTATCAAACTCGCCCATTTGGGGACTTCTAGTTAAACATTAGCCTAGAAGACTGACCTGAAACACATTCCTCTCACCAACAATTGCTCCATTTACAAACTTGGTGTTGTCACGTGTAATATTTGCTTGTAAAAATGCCATACGGTCTATACCCGTGCCGCTAAGTGTAGTTGGAGGGCCATCTGCACTAATACCACCATTTGGCAATACTCTTTGACCATTTGAAGAAATATGACTACTTTCATCACGTGTTGTTATCTCTTCCATTACAACCCCATACGTAAACTTGCTTTGACGAGTGAAATTCTGGACCCAAGGGACAAATTTTATCATAAGATAATGTAAATGTTTCACATAGTTCAACAAAAAAGAATTGATCAGAGAAATAAGGGTTATATAGTACTTTACCTCGGTAATATTAGTTTTTACACCTGCTCGATCAACCCATATTGGGGGAACTTCATCTACTCCAGGTCCACCAGTGAAGACTGGACTAAGCTTTCTGCTGTTGAAGACACTTGTACGCAAAGTGCGGTTTCGGGATTTAGATACACCATCTAAGTAAGGATGCACGTACTCGAGCTTAAAAGCAAGATCATCCTGCAAAAACTTCCTGTTACCACTGTTCTCTACATAGTCTATTACTTATAATGCGTCGAAAGTCAAACAGGTAAAAAAAGTAGAACAAAAAGTGTTTTGGGTTAGGTTAGCCCATCCTGTTTTGACAGTCACACAGCTCGCCCATTATGCCACCCTACCACTCTAAAAGCTGCTAGACAGTAAAAATAAATCAAAAAAACAATAAATCACCTGAGGATTAAGGAAGTTACTAGTTGTCACAGAACCAAGAAGAGATCTATTAAGCCCCTTGATGTTCCGATGCTCAAAAGAAACAGTTCCACCAGGCTGAATTGAAGCCTAAACATTGCATAACAAAAAGGCATTTAGAAATAGTTGGTAACATGAATCCAATGGTGAATTTTTATAGAGCAGTTATATACCAAAGTAGGACGGCCTCCACGTCCAGGAACAATGCTCCATTCAGTACTGACTTCAGCTGATTTTTGCTCTAGCTCTTTAAGCTTAATCTCAACAATAATTCCACCCTCATTTTTCTCATCTGGACGTGGATTGACTTCAATGTTTGAAAATAAAGACAGGGAATTGATGTTACGCAATGCTTGCTTCCCAGCTTCAATGTTAAAGACATTTCCTTTTTGAAGCTGCAAATCAAATACATTGCATGATTGAACAGAAGATCTATCATGAAATATGCATATAATGAAAGCACACCACATCAACTCCCATATTAAAACAATAATCAGAAAGAAAACTAACTATTCACGATACAAACAATTGTTTCAACTCTCTATCACCTCAATAATCAGACTTGATAATAAGATGACCCTTATTATCTACAACTAGTAAATTACCTGCGCAATGCAGCAGAAAGACTTTTAAAATCGATCAAAAATGAAGTGATTAACCGTTGCAAGGTTGATACGAATAATATATATTAAATAAATGACATTTATAAAGGTTGAGAATCTGATTCTGTAAATATATTTTATTGTGTAAAAGTTTGACTTTCCATAATAGCATGTCATATTATTTGAGTAAATGAAAGGGTAAAACAGGCAATTAGCATCTCCCCATATTAAACATTAAGGAAAAGAAGGTTAAATGGTTTATAAGGGGTATAGATTCTACATTCATTAACTAGAAATCAACTAAGCTTCTATTTGTTGGCATACTGTTCATATCTTTTTAATGGTGTAATCAGTGTCCCAATTTGCATTTCACAAAAAATTGCTTAAAAAAGAATACTTTTAATAAGTTGGATTTCTTTGGCTCTAAGATCCCAAACAGATAACAGTTAGAACAAGCCCATGTTTTTATTCGAAAACCAGTTCCATAAACTATAATAAAAATCAAATAAAGCTTCAAACTTTTATAAAACTATCAATTCTTAGCTTTTAGAACATTATTATAATTCAAGTTGAATACTAGCAAAATTATAAACGGTACAACCTAACCAAAATAACTGAAAAAGAATACAAATTGCATAATATACAAGCATATACTAAACAAAAGCAATAGTCAAAAATACCTGTTTAGGCAATTCTCTCTTCACAACTCCAACTTGAGTATTCCCTTCACATACATTTCCAAGTTTATCTTGAAATTGAATCACAACCCTAGTAATATCCCCTTCCACAACCTCACAAACAACTTCATTTGTATTCAAATTCCCAAAATTCACAACCTGAGCACACGCATACCCTTCATCGTGATACCATTTCTGAACCCTATCTCTAATATTCTGCAACATTCTAGCACTCACATTCCCCTGCGCCAATATCTGCAAAATCTCACCATGAACAGCACGCGGCAACATACACGGTCTAGCCCGTTCCATCCTTCTCCTATAATCCCGTTCCTGATTCCGCATATAATCATGCTTCTCTTTTTCAGTCATATTGTCTTCCACATCAACCGCTTTCGATTGTTGCATTAATCCAACATTAATACACTTAAAGTGATCAGCCTCTTCCCAAGTAGACTCCGTAAAGGAAACCGTTAATCCTATCGTTCCATCAGCGTTAGTTTTCGCTTCTAAATCTACTTTCTCAAACATACCACAAGTAGCTAGGGTTTCAAGCTCCTTTTGAAGCTGGGCTTTAGTATAAACACCTCCAGACTTAATCGAAACCATTTCGAAAAACGAATCCTCCGAACCAACAATAATCGATTTCACTTTATCTAAAAACACAAGCTCGGATACCTTATACTTTTTAAATCCACTAAGTTTATTCAATTGAACTAAAATATCAGCAGGCAAACCATGTGAATCCCATTCAGGCGACTGATTCTCATCTGCATTAGCCGCTGGAGATAGCAGTCTCTTCCACCATCCTCCTCCTCCGCCGCCGCCACCACCTCCACCTCCGCCGCCACCTCCAGCAGCACCACCGCCGCCATTACCGCCACCGATACCTGAGAAATTAGGATTTTTATACGCGACGTGAAACAAAACACCGGCGGCAGCAGATATTGAGAGATTTTTGACGGAAAACAGATTTGATTTCACGTTTCGTGATTTTGAGGGTTTGCTAGGGTTTTGAGATGATATTTGTTCGCATCTGATTGTATTGGTAGTGGTAATAGAAGCGGATGACGGCGGAGTGGATACGTTTGACCGGTGACGAGACTGACGTTGTCGGAGGTTGAGAAATTGGCCGGGGCCGGCGGCGATTGACGCCATTGGAGATAAGAGTGAGATAGAGATTGAGAATTGGGGTTTATGAGTGAGTAGGTGAGTTAAACAAGGAGTGTACTCGTTTTGAATATATTATATGTTTTGGTTTAAAGTTTAGACTTTATACTTTGTTAAAATTTACTTTTTAAGCTGATTAGCTATAACAATGGTTATTCGGCGGACTGATAGATATAATAAAAAATTGTACTCTTTTCGTCTCAAAATAAAAGTTCGATTTGACTTTTACAAGTTTTTCTTTTTTTCAATTTTAACTTTCAAAATATATTTTTTTTATTATATAATACTTGATGCAAAATATACAAATGTATTGAATTTTAAGGTCAAAGTTGAATGAGAAAGATTTCATAAAAACAAAACTGAACTAATTTTTTAAAACGAAAAGAATATGTTTTAAAACATTATCTAATAAATAGGTTATTTCATGTTACAGGATGTAGTATACTAATTAACTTAATTATTTTTATAGTTTATTACCGAAGTAAGCCTTTGTTATTACCAACATTATGGAAAATTTGATATAAAAGTAGGCATAAATGATCTCATACAATTAACATAGGCTTTTAAAAAATGTTTAAGCCAAAAACAAAGAACGTGTGTTGTATTTGTACGAGTAAGATTTTTTTGAAAAATAAACAACCATTAAAATACTTGTTAATGGTGTACCACTTACTTGGACCGTGAATTCAGTTTCTGCTTTTCTATGATCATATCGTATGTTTTATTGAAATTGTTTGAATATGTGTTCGTTTTGATGTGTTAGTTTTGATGTAATAGTCATATGTATGTGTTAAAATTAAGTGTAATATAAAAAATCTATTCATTAATGCATATTAACTTTTAAAAATGAATAATTATTTTGATATAAATAAAAACAATAAAATAAATAATTTGACACGGATGAAGTGTTTAAAATTTAAAGGGACTATATATTTAGAGGCCACTCAAATATATTATTTTATTTTTGTAGGTTATTCATATTTGAAAATAATTTTGTAGGTCACTCAAATATATCATTTTGTTTTTTGTAGGCCACCCATATTTGAAAACGATTTTGTAGACCATCCAAATTTGTATATTGTTTTATGTATACCAAATTCGACTAAAAACTCATCAAAAAAATGTGAAGAGACACAAATACCTCTATATTTGTGAATTAACATTATTTATATTATTTTAATTTTATTAAAATACATGGGTATTTGTGTCCTTTTATACTTTTCTGATAAATTTTAGTCGAATTTGATATACATGAAATAATATATAAATTTGGATGACCGACAAAATTGTTTTCAAATGTGAATGACCTATAAAAATAAAATAATATATTTGAGTGAACTTAAATATATAATCTCAAATTTAAAATATGAGTTAAATTGAATCTTATCAAAAGCGTTGAACATTGTCATTTGTGTATTCTATGTTTATGACATCTTAGGTTGTTGTAATAAAAAACCCGTACCTTTAATTTTGATTGTAAATTCATTATACTATATAACATTTACCAACTGGTAAATGAACTATTCATTCTACAGTTCCTTCCAATGCAGGTCTTTTACTGTACAAGCATGGTGGTGATTGTTGGCCCATTCCCATCTCCATCCCTATCTTTCCCTACACTACAATCCCCATCCTTCCCCACACTTGCTGTTCCTTCAATTCTTTCTCCTGTTTGAATTTCATCAACGTGCACCCCTTCAATACGCCTTCAATTCATAAACATCATTGCTGATTGCAGCAGCCTTCATCAAGGATTTTCGCCTCAATCTGACCCTAATTATCTCCTGTCACTCGAATTTCTAATGGCCAGGTATTTTCTCTTTGCTTTTGGTAATAATATGCCAAATTTTAACCTAATTATTCCACATAGCCACACAAATGGCTCGTAATTTTAACCTGGATTTGGCATTTTCCTTCTGTAATGTTTAAAATTTCTGAATCGGCTATTACTAAATTTAATTAAAATGAAATATGGTTAAGGAAAAAATTTGGCATATCCTGTCACTCGAATTTCTAAGGTTTATATGACAATTTTAGGTTCGTATGATGCTTGGATGCTAAATCCTCTTGTGAAGTGCTTTCTGTCTCTGCCTTCAAGTTCAGACAATTATCAGCATGTTCCAATTGATGATTAGATAATCTCATTTTAACACATTTAAAAAAAGCTTGCAGTTTTACTGGAACATCAAGACCAAGTTGTTGGTGATTGTTTTATGGACTGACTTGCAGAGGTATGTTTTTTTTACTTCAACCTTATCAATTGTGTACTAAGTTATTTCATGGTTGCCTAAGTCTTTTTATTAAATTAGTTTGGACGTCTGTTAATTATATTCTAGAAGCGGCTAAATTATCGGGTGTGAAATATGTGCAGATATATAAAGGTTAAAGGTTAAATGTTAATTGTATAGTTTAGGGCACTGGTCATATATGGCCAACATATAAAATTTCCTCAACTCTTATGGGTTGTTTTCGTTACATTGCCATCTAACTGTGCTATTATTATCAAGTCTAATGTAGAACTTGCAGACCTTGCAAAGTCTGTTTGGTCACCGTTTCAATATCATACTAACCATTGCCCTGAACAAATGACCAAAAACCCAATCTAGCACAGCTTCTTCTTCTCTAATCGTCATTTTGGTAATACAGTCGATTTTCCTTTTTTTTTTTTCTTTTTTAATGTTGGGTCTATATATGAAACTGAAGTCGTTTAGTTGAATGCAGATGGTATATAATTGAATGGGGAGAGATCCCATCATCATTAGTAAGTTTATTTGCTTTATTAATGATTGATTGAATTGTAACTTACAGTTATATTTGGCATTTGTTCTCGAGTTACCTCTGAAGTTAGCTCATGTAGTTATGAGGTTGGTATTCATGATATTTTTTTTGAGGTTTCTAGATATTAATTAATTGTTCTACTTGATTATTTACATGTACGTTGGTTTACTGTCTTCAGGTTATTTCTTCTTCAATGAGCAATTGGAATCCCATGTTGTAGTTAACATAAGGTGTTTTCTTCGTTTAATGTTATCTATTCTTTAGTGGTAACTAACTATTTAGAGGTGGCAAATGGGTTCACTTCAAACGGATATTTTTGGACGGGTTGAATGGATCAGGTTGGTTGGGATACAACTTTTTGTCCAAAACTTTAAGTTTTAATAAATAACTATCGTTTGGTGTTCAGTCGGTTTATACAAGTTTTGGGTATACGGGTCAGTTAGTTCGGGTTTTAATTTCTATAAAACATAACCTTATGGAATAATGGTTCAGGTATATTCGGGTTCAGTTAAGGCAATGTAACAAAATATCGCTGCTGAAAAGAATAAAAGAAACCGACTACTAGACTAGAATCTAATTAGCAGATGACTCACATTTTACATTGGAATACCTGAAAACCGTTTTAGTTAATCCATTTAATCTGAACCCGATTCGGGTCGGACAGGTTGTTTGAGTTCAGTTGTTTCTGACCCATTTCATATAAATGGGTCAATTATATCAGCAAAGGGTCAAACGGGCAAACATTAGTAAATTGGCCAAAAAGAAAATGAATACAATGGGTCGACATTATCAAGTTAATTTTTAGATGCTTAAAAACTAATGTATCTTATTAGAAAAAGATTTAGTGGTTATCAATCTCATGGTTATGATATCAGTTGTTTTTAAAATTATAACAAATGGAAAAGGTGTTAATGGGCCAGCTAACTTGAACTAACCCGTTTGGATAGGTAACCCAACACATGAGATCTGCCCTTTCTTGACCCATTTAACATTTTCCCATTTTATTTTCTTTTGTAGTTTTATCTGGTTGATCAAATCTATGCAGACCTAAGTAGCGAGGTTAAAGATCCTTATTATGTTACAATTGAGCAGCCCCTCAACAACTACAGTAACTACTTTAGCTGATGGGTCAGACCGATCGGTGTTTTTCCAAGGTATGCAGTTATTGTAGAGGCTGGGTTGACCTAGAACTCTTAGTTTTAGTAAATAATTTGTACTTCAAAGTTGATTAAAAAGCCGTTAACTTTAATTATCATATACAGTTTCAAATATTATTTTCAGCTAAAAGATACAATATAGACAGCTTTTTACATGCTTGTATATTATTATAATACTACTCCATTATATTTTGACAACTTGATTTTTAAGCATGCAGTAGCAAGCATGAACACTATTTCTCAAATTCTTGATTCTTCTGTATGACCCTTATGCTTCAGGTGAGGAGTGTGGTGTGCCCGTTGAGGCCATGTCTGACGTTTTCATAGATAGCAAATATGCTACCATTGGGAATATGACTAAAGTCATGACTAGATACATGAAGAGATTAGAAGAAACCAATCATGCTGGTTGAATTTCAGAAGTCAAAAAGTTTAGCAATCTAAGAATAACAAGCAAAGGAATTGGGCTGTGGTGAAGTTGGTCAATATGGTGATAGTTTGGAACGTCTGCATCTCTAGGGCCACTTATAGGCTACCTCAGATTGATATAAAATGAAAATATAATTTGAATATCCCGCCGCAATGCGCGGACCGAAACACCTCGTTTAAGACATTACCCATTTACCAAATTCAACAAGAAAAACATAAAACAATTAACCGATCAACTCAACCTATTTAAAAATCTGCTTATTTATAGCTATCTTACCGACCCATTATGTCTCATAATAAGGATACTAACCTCGCGCTTAACTGTGAGATTTTGAGACCAACTTCGAGTGTTGGTTTATTAAATGTTAGAAATTTTAATTAAACTATAATATTAATAATTATAATTATAATAATTATTACTAATATTGAGTAACTAAAAATAGAATCAACTTGAGTTCGATTACTCTGTGAAAAAAATACTTCAACTCAAATAAGTAAAGAGTAGACTAAAAATAATACTCCGTAATTTAAAATATCATACACATTTTACTTCTTTTTTTCATACAAAACAGTAACTTTATAAAAGAGTTAACATAAAATATAACCTACTAAGAATAAGGTTTATGTTTTTTATATAATTATTTGATAAGATAAATAATATACTAAAAGTACTCATTATTGTAATAAATAGTGCAAGGTCATTTGTTTAATCATGAGGTGCATGATCTATTGGCCAGTTTGTAAAAATAAGAAAAACCATGAAAATAAAATAAAATAAAATTCAAGGGCTACATCATGTGGTACGAACGCGAGTCCCTTCGATCAAGAAAGTTGTGCTGCACCGCTAGGCTACTTGGACTTTCTTTTTGATTATAACACCAACAATCTACCTATATAAATTCAGTAAAGTGCGAAATGACCTTAACGAATAGCATAAAACGGCATTAAATCGTATCAAAACGATACTGAATCCACCTTAGATGTATATTAAGTAAATAAATGGTGTAAGTGGCATGTCTGAAGCTTGTGGGGTTAAAGTGTCATTAATATATATTGTCCATTTTAGACTATCTTTTTATCCATGTAAGTAAGGATTTCACACAAGTACTCACAATTTCACTATGATCCTGCAGAGTTCTTGAAATATCCATTTATATGCACAGAAAAATATACAAAATCAGTTCTAATTGAAAGATAACCAAAGTACCCTAAAAGTACAATGTACCAAAACTATGGTCATGATGGTGATGTTGCAGTACAATGCAACATTGATGTACATTTAACTTTCTTGAAACAAGGTTCAATTTACAATTGTAATCTTTCAGCCTGCGTTTAAAAATCTCGTTAAGTAATACACACAAGAAGGAACGCACATTGTATATTTGTATCTCCATTTGCATGACATGAAGGTGTCAATTTACGAATTATTTACTCATTAGTAGGTCACTCGTTAGTAGGTCAATCTACATTATGTTTTATTTCTCACGCATAAAATGACAATTTAAAACCCGAAAAAAGTCCGTTTAAAATAGAACAAGACAAGATCAACCAAAATGTAGTTTTGAATGATAAGCCTTTTAATTATGTTATTTTAAAGAATTAAATTATAATAATTGCAACAAGTAATGTCATTAAGAGGGGCTCTTCCAACCATGATTCGTTTAAATTATATAAATTTTTTGTAATCATATTTAACACTCTAATAATTTATAAACAAAAGTATTTCATTCGACTCAACCCTGAACTGCACATTTACCCGTTTTGATCAATTACTCAACTTGTGGTATCTGCCAAATATGTTTGCCACCTTTAATTCACGACTCGCGTTAGAAAGTAAGAAAACACTACCTTCATGGGTCATGGTTACTAGTTGAAGCTGGGTCTCGAGTTGCATTACCACTTGGGTTTGAATTTGACTGATGTGAACTCAACCCCGAATGTGGTTTCAAATTCGAACCAAGATTTTGGTTGTGCAATGAAGCACTAGTCGATTCAGAGCACTGACTGACATTAGCATCAGAAAGATTCGGTTGGAGCGTATTGCTTAAACTCAGATAATTAGTCAATGAACTTGATTCAACCGATGAACTAGGTGGTGTTATATCATGTTCCAAATTTGAAGTTCTTTTTATTGACTCTGCGGATTCTTCGTTGCCTAAAAGTGAGTTCACTGCCTCTTTCATTCGTTCCCGTCTTGGACTTAGAGTCTGTGAGATTACTTGAGAAAGGGCTCGCTCATCATCTCCAGGTTGGAGCTTATGCATCAAGTATTCCTTTACTGATACACCTTTATTCTGTGGACTACTTTCGGGCTTTTTAGCATCGGGAGTTGCGGTTGCAGTGGTTTCATGAGTTGAGATAGTGAGGCCCGAGAGTTTTGCATCAGCCGAACTTAATGATGGTGCATCATTGTTTGACGTATCGAGCTGGTCTTTTGCAGACTGTTTATCGATATCTGGCGGAGCCGAAGGTTCATACACTGAAATTGCACATTCAAAGAGTTAAAATCCACCACTTATGCATTTGAGAAGTATTAGAAGGTAAAAAAACAATTAGACGAGTAGATTTACCAAACAAATACAATCAACCAAACAAATACCGACTGATAAATGAACAAAATTTTGTGTTCATGTTCGTTCATCAAGAAAATAGGTTTGTTTGTTTTTGTTTATTTTTGTTTATGCTCATCCATTAAGATGCTAAACGAACATGAAATGAACATAAATGACAAATTAATGCATAAATATAAGATGCTAAACGTACACGAAATGTTTTTGTTTTTTCTTTTTTTTGCCTTTCTAAAAAAAATAAAGAATGCATAAACATAAAAGTAAAGTGAAAATTCACAGTTCTAAAATATCCATAATACGGTTATCATTATCTAGAAATCTTAAGCCTAAAAAGTTAAGTAAAACGGTCCATATAAATAATTTTGCCTTATAGTTAGAAATGGAAAATTATGAAAATCAAGATTTTATTAATAAAGGATATATTACACGGTGAACCAAAGTATTCGGAGCCTTCTGTCTCATCATCCTCCACAGGACCAGCAGCGCTTTGTGAATCCTCTCGACGCTTTCTCACACTTAACGATTTCTTTAACTTTTGGGCCTTTTCTTTAACCTTCTTGAACACTGATTTCTTGTTATGGTGGTTCGCATGGTCATCATGATCATGGTTTTTTTTCACCTTAGGGGAAGAATTAGATGACCCCCTTGACGATCCACCTATGAATACAGACCAGGAAATTTGACATTTTATGGGCATATAGAGAGACAAAACAAGAGATAATGCATAGAAGGGTCATGCATACACCAAATTTGCAAAAATACCTTTTTAAGGTTTTTAAATTTTATGTTGACAAAAGGTGACCTTCTTATACAGTACCATGAACAACAAACAGACACAAACTACGAATTACCTTGCTGATGTTGAGAGTGAGGGGAGGTTTGAGATCTTGAACTTTTCGATCCTGGCGAATCTTGGGGTCTTGGAGCGTTTGAAGCATCAGCGGATGTCGTTCTTCGTGTATCTTCTGATTGAGCCATTGCTAAGAATCCAAAAAAGTATGGTTTTGTGTTTTCATGGATATCAAAGAAAACTGTTAACAGCAAATAGTAATCTATTTTGGTGCCACAATTTCAGGCACTTGTGTGAACCCTATCATAGGAAATAGACAGTTGACTAGGTCTTGCAGCATCAATGATCTCCCAAAATAGTAATCTTTTCATGGTATCTAAGTTTACTTTCGTCAATTACCTCACAGTCAGTATCAAGACAACGAACTCCTAAAATATCTGCAGCCAAAAACGGTAACCGTAGTATCTACTTAGCATGAAGATAACCTGAAAATAAGCGATTTCTAGTTATCACATTTAACTATAAGATCAGTAACAACCCCTTTTCTTTTTGGCACATATTTTTATTTCCAAATCGATGGATTGAAATTGCCCTTTAACTGAAGTTAATAATCCGAAGCAAGATATCAGTTGCTATTACATAGCAGCCCATCCGAATGTAGTTTATTACACATTTATAATGTACAATGTGCAAAAACATATACATGTTGTACATCAAAAACTAACAGTACATTTGGTGTGTTTAGTCCATTCAACACACCACGAAAGGTTTGACCTTTGGTGGAAATCCAAATGTCAATCAAAATCTCATTTCAAGATTTTGTTTTCAATTTCCTCCAAGGTGAGTCCTTTTGTTTCGGGTACATAGAGTATCACAAATGCAAGCGATAACAAAGCAATTGCTCCAAAAAGGAGAAAAAGATTTTCTGCACCAAGTAGTTCCTGCATAATAAGATAAGCATATGCGCTAATAACTTTTGACATCATGACTTAAGAAATGTTGACTTTTTTTACTTTGAGAAAGGAATGCTGACCTTCAACGGAGAGAAAGCAAAGGTTACTAATGCATTTGAACCGAAGTTAGTGAGAACTGCAAGACTAATCCCTTTTCCTCTTGTACGAGAAGGGAATATTTCGGATACCATAAGCCAACTTATTGGTCCAAAAGATATCTGAAAATGCCAAATTTCCATTCAATGCAAGGAAGATTTGTTAGAATAATAGGCGAACGAAAAAAGGATACTTCAAATAAATAGTATTTAGATGGTTCACCAAAACTGGCTCCATCAGTATCACATGAAATTTTGAATTACATAGAAATATGGTGCACTCTATATGGGGCCATTTGAACTCATTTAGTCATTTGTGAGAAAATGTAGCTTCTTGAAAACCTGTCAACTCAGTATGTTTAAAGTTTCAGATAGCATGGAGATGGATCCAAATGGGCAAACAGTTTAAAAGGCCCAAATTAGTCAAAGTGTTTACCCTCACAAATTGCTTTGCTCAAAACAAATCATATCATTCTATAGTAATTATATTCAGTATGTAGTAGGCTTCTTCTTTTTTCTTTTTTTTTTTTATCAAATTCTATACCAACAAAAATAATGTCTCGGTGTCATGATAATATGGTCATATAGGTACTCTATCTAGAAACCAAAGATTAAGTAGTATCATTCTTGGAGCCAATATACGTAATTATCTCAATGTAATTACTTATATATTTGTATTTTCACTCTAAATAAAAAAAATATTTTTCTTTCTTTTACTAATTTAGGTAAATAAACACAAACTATTTTAAAAAAATTACCTGGTAGCATCCAACATAAAGAAGTAGAGCACCTACAGCAATCAATGGGAACCCTCCAAGGAATTTGTAATAAGCCGTAAGGAGAAGTAGTGAAAGGGTCTGTAACAGAAGAAAGTAGCACACATTTCTTAATACAGAAACTTATTCCACTAACAAAGGTGGTTTACTTCTGTAAATGGAAGGAACAAGACACATACGATTCCACTAATTCCCCCGATCAGTAAAGGTTTTCTGCCGAGATCATCAACCTTCAGAATGGCTACACTTGTCATCAACAGCTGTACAAACATATGTTATATATAGTCATAAAAAGGGAAAGAAAACGGGTGACTAACTCTAAGAATCAATATATAATTTCCAAGAGCGAGTGACTTGGACAGTTTAGAAAACAAATGCAAAAAAAGAAAAGATTTTTGACACTTTTCTTGCAAACTTACATACTGCAATAAAAGGCCCCAATAGTGTATGATTCTGTCCCAACTATTTGTCTATAATTAGTTGTTTCGGAGTCATTATGCATACCTTAAAGACACCAATAATGACTGAAACTCGTGTTGCATCAGCAGCAGCTGAGAATCCCGCAGTCTTAAATCCATAATTTACAAATAAGCAAGCAGAATAATAAGCATATATAAGTACATAAAATTGTAGAGAAAGTATTTTGTCAAAAACCTGAAGGATTTGACCAGCATAGTATAAAACACTTGGCTGCCCGGTTATCTGTTATATTGAGATGATACTCAGTTAGCTTAGATCAAGAAACATAACATTCAATATTTAATATCAAATTCATATCCTACATCCAAAAATTTCTGTAATTTACAAACAACGAACAAGAGAAGTTTGAACTAGTACTTGTTGAAAAAGGACCAAACCTCCACCAATCACAAATGCTTTTAAACTCGGGCCTTGAAACACCTCAAAAATACTCCCTTCAGATTCTTGATCAGCACTAAAAGCAGATTTTAGCGACACGAGAGTGTCCTCGATTTGTTTTTCGGAAACTTTATCGCCAGCAGGGCGGCCCCTAAGTTTGCTTAAAGCAACAACAGCCTTCTCTTTGTAGTCTTGCAAAGATGCTTTACCTTGGACCGCTCTTAATAGTAACCATCTTGGAGATGGAGGGAGGCCCCAAACACCTAAACCCATTAAAAGAGCGACTGGAGCACTAAATCCGAACATATAACGCCAACCTCCAATAGAGTTGATCTGAAAGCTGCCTACAAAGTAACCCAACTGTAGAAAGAAGAAATGCCCATTACTGAACTTTGTCAACTTAACTTGCTGACACAAGTAGGGGTGTGTACAGTTTGGCCAAAAACGAGTAAGCAGCTGAATGAAGTGAATTGGTGGTGATGTAAAAATTGGTGGGTGGGTATTGGGTCAAAACAGGGTGCAGTTGATTAGTGGGTAGTTTTTAGCACGGGTCAAAACAGGCCAGTCCAGGTAGAGTCATAAACACTTTCTTATAGTTTAAAAAGAAATTGATTAAGTAATGCATAAATAATAACTATATAGAAATATTATTACTGTATAAATCTGAATGATTGAACAAACCATTTAATAGTTTGTACACATTTTAAATAGAATTTCAGCAACTTTCAACCCATTTTACCCATTCATCTTTCTGAAAAACAGAGCCCGACGCATTGTATTCACAAGTTTGGACTGTAAATATGTCAAACTGAGCTTACAGGTTTAACCGACAATTTGCAACCTACACCAGCCAGATAGAGACATGTACATGCCTAATGATTAACTAGAAATACATACCAAGATTCCAAGAACTATAAATAGTTCTTTCAAAGATATTAAAGTCCCACGAATCTGAGACGGGCAAGTCTCGGCAATATAAAGGGGTGCACCATGCATAGCCTGAAAAATCAAAATGAGAAACCGCTTGATAATGTTTCATATTGTTTAAGTTTGATTTACTGAATGTTAGGATCCATGGAAGCTTACCAAACCGATACCTAAGCCATAGAGAACTCGACCTAGTAAGAGCACACCAAGACCTGGAGCATATGCCGTGATAGAACCACCAAGCAAATATAGTAAAGCTGCTAATAGAAGTTCCCTCTTCCTACCTTCATATGTCAATAACTAATGTTTTACTATGAAAATTCTCAAGCTGTTCTGAAGTTTATTAATGGAGAAGAAGTACCGAGGAAATCTGCAATAGGGTAGACTAGGATAGAACCAAAAAGAGCTCCATACAGGGAGCCAGAGACCTGCATTTGTATAGAATCAATAAGGTAACCAGTACATGTGCCATAATGAGCAGGTTTTGTAAGTGGCCATTTGAACCCATTTTCTTATTGCTGGGTCCATTTGGGGGTATGTTTATATCTATAACTGGTCAAATGGGTAGAATCAAAAGATCACGCTAACAAGAAATAGGGTCAAATGGGTTCAAAGTCACCACAAGTGTATTTTAATGCATACAACCTCCTAAGCCTTATTCTAAAATTAGATAATATAGTTTTAGTGTTCTTATTAAACATTATAAATAGATATTTCAATAAAGAAGTTTTGGATTGAAATTGATTGTGGGTCAACCCAACCCTACCTGTACATAGAGTACCCACTTTGACTGGATACACAATCCGCCCATGTTTCACCTCTAGGTTTGATAATGGGTGAAATATGTTGAGGTCAAAATGGGTAAATCTAGCATGAGTCAAACTTGCCCGCCTAGGTTGACCCGTCAAGACTTTGTTCTCCTTTATCTTTAAATTCATTACTAATTATTATTATGTATAATATATTGTAAAAACTATCATCAAAACAATGATCCACTTTTATTAAACCAATTTAGTAGGTTGTGATTTGTGAACACTTGATTATGCCCAGCCACTTTTACTAGTTTCATAGTTAGCAAAAGAAATTCCATCTTACTCGTTTAACCCCTCATCAGTATAACGTTATCCAAATTGACCCACTTTCACATAAATGGACTGAAATTACCACGTAATAACCCGAAGAAAAGAAGTGAATATAGAAATAGATAACTTACCACAAGACCAAGTTGAACAGCAGATAGATTAAACCATGTAGTGCCACTAAGCTCAGCTGACTACATAAAGATTAAGGTTGCTATGAAATTCAAAAATGGAAATTAACATGAAATATAGCATCCTAACATAGTTCATTGCATTTTCGTATCCAAGAACTAAAATGTAGTACTCACATTGGCAAGATATATACCTGTAATGAGAGAGTAGCACCAGAAGTTGCACCAATGTCGTACCCAAACAGTAAACCTCCCAACGCTGGGAAAACAAACCTGAAATAGTATACCGAAAGTTACAAAAAAAATGAAAGTATTTGTCTTTTAATGCTAAACAGTAAACACTCTAGACTACAACAGTGGCTGACACTTTGAATTTGACAAACTTGCCACTGTAATATTGAGCTCAGCCAATTAGAAGATTCAGATGCTATTTTAGCAAGAATCTTTTTCCTTTTGTTCAGATACTGTATTTCTATTGATAATAATAATAAATAATAATGTAAAAAGAATTTAATTTCATTCCTAAAAACCTCACATTTTATAGCTTTAGGTACCATGATGGCAAAAAATAAAAAATGTGGGACAGAGAACAGTTAAGCTAAATACATTCCAACCCAGAACGAAAAATTGAAACTTTATTATAGAATTAGCATACTCTGAAGCAAATATACATATTATATAATTAATTAATTAATTAACGATATAAATAAAGGTAACATACGGTAAAATAACAGAAGACCAAGAAAAATCCTCTTGATATGCTTCTTCCCCTGCTGCTGAAGCTTTAACCTAATTAAATTTTCAAACAAAAACACCAAAACTGCTTATCTATTCAATTACACAC
Source organism: Logfia minima (assembly GCA_963921325.1). Lineage (NCBI taxonomy): Eukaryota > Viridiplantae > Streptophyta > Magnoliopsida > Asterales > Asteraceae > Logfia > Logfia minima. The sequence goes on along the minus strand of OY992776.1, from coordinate 14,108,637 downwards.
AAAATCAAGGTCTAAAAAGAATGCGAGTTACAGTTCAATCACCTTAAAATTAAACTTTTTAGATGGAACTAAAGGCATGTTTTTGAACAATGGGCATTTGAATTGAGTGTTGAACTGTGAAAATGAGCTGCTAATTTGAGGGAAACTGAGAAAATTACTAGGGTTAGATAAATGGGTCTTGTGAGATTTAAGAATTAGTGGAATTTGGTGCTTTGAATGTGAAGAGAACTTGGACAGAGGTTGAGTTGAAGTAGTAAGAGCCATTTTCTGGTGTGTGTAAAGATATGAGTTGTGATCATTTTGTGGTGGATTTGTATTGTCAGAATCTAAACTTTTGGTACCCACCAAAGAAATACTCCGTAACTGTTTTTTTACCTTTTGATCAAATTTGATACTATAAATTGGGACAAACCAGAGAAGTGTAGAAGATGGGTTCAATTAATCAAAGCAGTAATCAAGAATGTTGCTCTAGCTCCACTTAATTAAAGCGGTTATTGGTCGGCGTGGGTCGCATGTTCTGAACATTTTGGAGTGATCGGTTATTGGTCGGCGTGGGTCTCATGCTCTGCGCATTTTGGAGTGATAAAGTGAAAGGGTAAAAAATGGGTAACGTACATCCGAACGAGCATCGAATAATTTAAACAGAAAAACTTTTTTACATTTAACTGTGGCTTTAACTTCATATCAATTAAGAATATACTTAGAAGTCTTAATATCGTTTTATTAGTATTGTAGTGGGACGGAGGTGGTATCATATTATGTAATGTAATTTTCAAACCAACCGGATCAAGTGAGAATAATGGAACATGTTTATTCTTTGATGATTTTTAATCAACTTAGGTTAGCTTGAAGAAGTAAACCCACATGTTTAACCAAATTATTTAACTGTTGTATTTAAATCATAACAATGTAATGTTATAAAAACATGAGCAGTTTCTGGAGTTGAAATAATTTTGATCTATTGTTAGATAAAGATAATTCGGTCGTGAGTTTTGATGAAAACCAATTAACATTTGTTTATCCTTTTCTTTACCAACGCGTTGCGTTGATGTTTCCATACATTAACTTGTAGGAGTATTCAAACGAACTTTGACTATCCATTTTAAGTTTGTGAATTCATCAAACTCGGATTACTAATCAGTTATTAAGGTTGAATAGTATCATTTTCGCACAACCACACTTAACCAATTTTAATGACATGGATACTAATCATATAAACAACCAATCAGAATGACATGGATACTAACCATATAACCAACCAATCAGGCACTCATGAACCAAGTCCTAGATCCTTAGACATGAACACCTCAATCATAACATCACAACAAAACATTTATCACACCTCAGTTGCCACGAGTGCACATCCAAACCCAAACCAGAAGTACAGGTAAATGACTGACGCGAAGGACTCAAAAGGTCGAAGAATAATGGACACCCTCATTGCAACCAAACCAATTGAACTAGGATAGCCTCCTTACATTTTCAACATTCACAATCCAAATTCGAGGTCCACATTTCATAACTAATGCAGAGATCATCTCACTTCCTAGACCACACATATCGACTTCAAAAGTAAAACATCTATCTTTTAATTTCTAGATCAATAAACAAGCACAATATCTGTTCCCTAAGAATGTATACCCTACCGGCCAAAAAAAATTGCAATTTAGTAGATTCGCCACCCAACTTAACCTGAATTTAAGCCAAATTGAAGGGTGTAGATAGTAACCATAAATCCCCATAAGGACACCAACTACATTCAAAGCAGATAATATATAGAATAAACAATGCAGTTTAATATAACGGTTCACAAAAATCCAAAGGGTATACCCGGAATTACTTGTCCCATGAAAGACATGTGGTTTTTTTCATGGGACTAAAGGTAGCCCATTAATACTAGGGCCAAACAAAAAGCTCTCCATCTTTATATACATCAGGTAGGCCTTTTCACCTCATAAACATCAATTACGTCAATTGAGTTCAGTTTTTCACTTAAAAGAGATGGTCACTCTACAAATTTTTCTGATGATAGCTCTGCGCCCTCAGTTGACAAGTGTTCAGATCTCTGGGCATAATCAGAAGTCGAACTCCCCAGTTGCCTGAGACAGGAATGGAGAATCAAAAAGTCGGGAAAAGAATAATGAAAATCACTAAATATATACATCCAAACGAGCCCAAATGGGCAGATTGGTAACAAGTTAAGCAGATTTGGGTCAAACCTCGGAAAACGATTAGGTACGGGTAAGTTTAGCAAAAACAGTCAAAAACTATGGAACGTCTTGAAATCATTAGCATGCCAAATATGATTAGAAGATTTGAATGATACTTTTTTAACATAAATTCAACAACCCATTCATAAGTAAATGGGTTAAAACTGCGACCTCTAACTACATCTGTCCCATAAAGATTGAACGTTTATAAAAAGCAAAAGGCTCTACGGAATTGTTTTGACTATTTATCAAACCCCACTTCTATGCCAATGACAAAATAAGAAAATGTTATCAAACCAAACCAATAGCCCCAAAAAGTAATATGAGGATAAGAAGTAAATCTGTAATTTAAACAAATGCATCAAAAAGAAAATGCTGCAGTTTTCATCGTTAACTTCCAAATCTAAGGTCAATGTTCACACGGCAATGAAAGTGTTTATTTTTGAGGCAGAAATTTGATCTTAGAGAAATCCTGATGTGAAATAGCAAAACAGACCTTATTGAACAGAACATCCTTGTTGTTTATATGCATGATGCCATCCTTGAGAGTGCACCTCCACCTGCTCTTGGCACGAGTCACCTGCCAAATAATAATATTGTTCATGATATATGATATTGGAAGAAGTAAAATAGTTGATAAAGGTCACAGAGCAATTAACGCAAATTGCATGAGATGTTCTGCCAAAAGTACAAAAAAGGAAGGAAAAAAAGAAGAAAAAAGGAGTGATGCACAGACTTCACAATTCTAAAACATGTGTAACATACCTTGTCGAACTGAGCCAAAACCAAATGCTGTGTATTTAGTTCCTCTCCTTGGTCCACATCATCAAGATCATCATCGTCGTCATTTTCGTTTAAAGGCTCGTCTTCATCATCATCTAAAAGATCATTTTGATTAACCATAGCAGGAGTTGGTGCTTGTAGCTCTGTGCAGATGGAGACAACACCAAAACAACGAATTCAGACTTGATAAACACAGAAAAAGGAAGACAAATTTGGTTCAACATGTTTACCTTGTGGAGCTGGGGTGTTTGCTACATTATAGTCTTCACTTACAACTCCTTGATAGTTGTATATCTTTAGTTACAGGAAGGAATTAGTTAGTAACTGAACATAGCCATATCGCTTGAGGTGAACAATAATTTGATGAAACAACTTATTACGATACCAGTCCACTTAATTAAATTGAAGATGTGTGTCATTACTATTGTAGGTATTGCGTAAGTATTGTATGTGTGACAAAAAATGCAGTTAGGAAGTGAGTCAAATAAAGTTAAAATGCGGCATGTTTCTTTTATTACTTCCAAGTGCATTTGAGAACACCTAAGGCAATTTTTTGACCCACCATTTGACATGTAAATGTATATTTGCTTAGCATGCCTCACAAAATAATGTGCTTAGAAAAGCATAGGAATGAAAGGTAACCCCCTGTAATAACATAATAATGGATGTGACAGTCCTAGCACACACATGTAGATTTCCCAAGTCTTGCCGCTAGAGGGCAGGTTCGGTAATAGATCAGAATGGGTTAGGATAAAAACAGGTCATTAAAGAGTCAAAACACGTCCAGTTGGGTCGCTGCAAACATTTTTGCTCCAATTAACTTAACTTTTTTATAAACTATTAGTGTTAAATATACTCACAAAATTTATATTATTTCAATCAATACTAATCTAACTTTTTGAAGAGAGGTTTTATGCATTAAATATTCACTCCAGACAACTTTCAACACATCTGGCCCATTTGACCAGTATGCTTTTTAGCTGCTTTTTAGTAAGTGCCTGCCTGAATAAACAAGAGGAAGATGCTTACATTTGGTGTAGAAAGTGCATCATCATAGGGATCGGGAATAGGACCATCCAGTTGAGGAATCCTAGAAGACAGCGTAAGTCCATGACCAGGTTGAGGACTGCTCCCTTGAACAACCTGACATAAAAAACATGTGCCAAACAATTCATCATACATGCATAGAAGCACATCATTCACGTCCCAATAAAAATGTTTTCACTACGTCTTTGCTGACGTTAACTCGGTGGTTCCTAATGCCTTGAATTCATTTTGATTCATTACAGTGAGCCATTAATCATACAATGAATCCTCACAAGAAGCATACATGCAATGTTGAACCCATTAATGCCATATGTCCAGGCATTAACCCCTAATTCAATGCTTCCTAATATCATGGATTCATTTAATGCTTATTACATGTAAAAAACATGCCTTTGATAATTAACATTAGGATTTTCTGTCTCCAATAAGTAATGTTTTCTCCAATAATAATTCTAAGCAGTGTAATAACACCAAAGATGGGACATCAATCTTAACTCATGCTCATGTATAGGGTTAACTGAACAAAATATCATGACGATAAGCAAGATTTGCTCAATTTCAACAGATTAATATAGTATCCTGAATATACTACAATACTAGATAAATGGATTAAGCACATCATATATGTCATAATGTCAACATGTAGAAATTTAAATGGATTAAGCATCAAGAAGCTTCACCTCAAGTTTATCAGCCATCACATCTGCAGCTCCATCTTGCTGAGGAATATATCCACCTGGACGATATTGTGGAGGAAACTCATCCCGCTTACGCTTTCCAGATAAAAGAAAGAAATCCTAAAGTATTTAAATTACGATCAATAACAAACACTTCTATGAAATACAATAATAAAACATAACACAAGGCATCCTAAAAGATCATTTGTGTAAGTTGTAGACACAACAACCAACTATAAGATTCACTTGAAGATTGTCAAAATCAATTTTATAATTTGAAGATTGTTGAGATTCAAATGTTCCCATTGTTACATACATAAAACGAGCATCAATAATGCATGTGTGCAATACAAATTGCTGACTCATTATATGTATAAGTGTAGTAATCGTTATTCAGAACTATGGTTGATAGTCGATACAAATGGCGAAGTTCACTACTTGCTTGTTCATTGTTTCTAGTATTGAAGTATACCTCCAGATTGTTTTCTTTTATTTTTATGTCCTTTTCTTTCATAAATAAGCAATTATAGGAGATGACAACACATGTCCTTTTCTTTCTTAAATGGGCTACTAAAGAAGAAAACAATCTTTAGAAAAATGAAACAGCTAATATGTGCAGAGCATCCAAAAGTAACCAGAATATAGTATATCTAATATGTATACACCAAAATCTATTCCAGTTGGCCCCTGATGTTTCAAAGAATGAGGAACCTCTTGCCACCAACCAAGGTTGCTTGCTAACTAATGGTAATATGGAGATCGAAGGTTGTCAGCACAGGGAGTAAAAGGGTATTTTTCTCATATGGTTAAAGAAAAGGAACACACAATTATTGACAGTTTGACACCTTGAATGATGACGCACACATTCTAGTAAATTGTTGACCTTTTGCTTTCTTGTGATACCAAGGTATCGAAGTAGATTATGCTGTTTCCATTTCTATACCAACAAAACCGACCTTTTAACATATAAAACAAAAAAGTAGTTGAGGTTATAAATTATAGCCATGTAATAAGTGACAAGAAGAAGATTACACCGACACAACATGTCTTTGCCTTTAAGCATATAGAACTATAAAAAGTAAATCAGGAGATAATAAATGACAACAATTCACTAGGGTAACCTGAGTCGTTGGTTGATTCGCTGCTACTCTGTCAGGGTCTTCACGGCCTTCCACGTAGGCTGCAACAATATCCAATTTAGAAATTTAGCACAATTAAATTATGCATGTATACAATGAGTACACACGCATGTTTATAATCAGCACTGAAAGAGATCTTACCAACATTCACATCGAGATTAGGCCTTTGGTTCAACCAAGGAGATGGTGGTTGCTGTGAATAAGATGAGAGTTCATAAAGTCAAAATTTCAACCACAAAACAATTTACATCCAGTGAACTTTTGCTTTAAATTGGATAGTAGATTTTGAAGTTATATGAAACCCCAACGAAGATCTAAATGCAATAAAATAAATATCAGATGAATGGAATAATATAGCCAACAACATATTTTACATAACCAACGAAAAGAATGATTAATTGCACTTGCCATGTATGTGCTAGGCCGACCGGCTTTGTCTGGAGCTCCATTCTCGTTTACAGAGGAATAATCACTTGGGGTAATGGGAGTACCTCCAGTAGGTATATTGTATGAATTGTCCATTGTACCTGGTAAAGGTGTTGGAGCTGTCCCCGGTAGCGGTGTTTGAGCAGGCAAAGGCGTTTGCATTGGAGTCTGCAGTGGTGTCTGAAAATAACAAACAGCTTAAGAAAACAATCCATTAAAGGACAAACTATAAATGAAATATAGATATCCTACTACGGAGTATTTCATCATCCAAAATAGTAAATATACTCAGTCAAGCACCCAAATTTCAATTGAAAGACCCTTTTTCCCTCTTAAATATTGACAACCTTAATCTTTTTGCATAATAAATACACACTCGATCAGAAAAATCCATATATATTACTATACACTGTACACAATTTCACCTACATCCAGTTACAAATAGTACAGCATAAGCATCAATTACACCATTGCAAACAATTTTTCACATACATCAGATTACTTACAGGAGGGAAAAGCAAATCAGCAGTAGGAGTCTCATACTCTTCTGTCCCTTCATACGGCACATTAAGATCATGCACCGTGTTCGACGCCCCAGGCAACATCGATTTTGCCACAGCAGATCTATCAATCGGACCAACTATCGCTCCAGCTTGCATCATCTTCAACTCCCATAACTACATAAAACCACCAAAACCACTCATCAATACACGAATTTCACAAAAACAGATCCAAACAACCTCATATAACCGCAACTAAATCACATCACACCAGTAATGATAAAAAAAACCCTAATTACTAGATCTAAGCTACCAAAATCAACAGAATTCGAATAAAGTCGTAATCAAAACACTCACGCCTTGTAGTTCGCTAAGAACGCCTTCACCCGGACCGCCATTGTTGATGAATTCCTCACGAACTTTGTTGATGACGTCTTCGATTACTTGGATATAAACACTACTGGTGGCGGAACCGGCCATTACGATGATCGATAAAACTGTAGCAGTGAAATAGAAACCCTAATTTAGGAATTGAGAAGGTGAATTGAGGGAAGGTTTTAATTAGGGCTTGGAAGTGTACGGCGATTGAGATTGGGGATAGCGGAACAGAAAAAAAGGAATAAAGAGGGGAATATAAATAGGTTTGCATCCGTTTATATGTTTGTCAAGGTCTACGTGGCTTTATATACCGTCACTTTCTTACTATAGCTGTTTCCCATTTTCACATCCATAATTTAACTTTGTCCAAACCAACTTAAGATAATTTTTAGAATTAGAGAATTAACCTCTTTTCTAATTTTAACATTAATTTTTTTTAATAGTTTCACTTATAAAAATAACTAAATTTATCGATATTTACACCATCAGTTTTACATTCTCTTTTTATGCACACAAGATCCGTTCAGTTAACTAAATATATGATTTTTCTATGTAACTATTAACGCAAATATAATTTTCGTGAGAATACATACAAAATATCAGCTTGTACCAAGAATAAACTTATAAGGCAAATATGAAAAAATAGAAAAAAAAAATTTACATGAATGAAAAAAAAATCCTGTAAATTTTATAAGTTATCATAAAGTCATGCTATAAAATGATTATTCAAATATATTTGGTGATATGTAGCACCTTCAAATTTTAGACACTAGTAATTCATTTAACAACTAATGTATGTCGAGTGGTTTTAAAGTTGTGTGTAAGACTACATATTCCCGTAATTACGTTGTTTTCTCTTTTAACGATTTGCATTGCTTTACACAGCTGGAAAAAAAAAGGAAAAAAAGAAATAAGGAGTTCATATCATGGAATGCTACACAATGTTAACCGTTTTGAATGGATCAAGAACTTCATCTTTGAAAATAACTTGGAACTACATTGGATAGTAAATAGAAATATAAAGTATATTATGAGACAGGATAAATATAAAGAGAGTGATGATATCTTATTATAAAAAATTAATAAATAAAAAAGAATACCATAAATAATTTTGAACTTTTAATTAATCTTTTTTTTAGATTCAACGACTTTCATTTTTTCTTAATTCAGTATTATTTGATCTATATAACAAATAAAGTAATAACAATATAATAATAAAAATCGGCCAATCATAGACTTTGTGAGTTCCCGTTTTAGTTAAAATCGACCAACCATAAACTTTATGGGTTTCTCTTTTGGAATATCTACTATACATATATTTACCAAGTTCCTCCATTTACAAATTTTTTAAACCAAATATTATCTACAATAAGAAGATATTCGAATCTTTCTTAATTCTTTATATGTCAATATATATGCCTATATAAACATATTATAACATATCATCACTCGCAAAATTTGGTTTCAAACTATTTATCTCCTCTGTTCTATTCATATACATATCATACTCATATAAATTCACCAAATTTACCATGTATTCCAAATCTTTCACAAGAATGTTCATCACCAAAGACATTTGATTGGTAAATTGGTAAATTCACGTGATACAGATGGTCGTACACATAACTTACCTACTACCAATGAAGTGGATGCTCTAATTATCGGTGATATCAATGGGTCTGGTGATAAAAGAGACATTATTTTACAAACTCAATGGCGTGAATTTTAACGTATAAGTGAATTGCATCTATAGTACCTTGCCTTGCAATATCCATTGTTGTTCTCTAATTCTAATGATGGTTATAGAGTTGATATCTTAAACAAAGGTATCCAAAGTGATAGTAGACCGGGAAAGATAAAATTGACGGTGCGTGCGTTCATTGCATACAAAATACAAATGTGTGTGGGTGAAGTGTCATTAATTCTCCTTTCGAAGAAATTATTTCAACAGTTTTTGGTGATGCTTTTACAATGGTAGAAAATCAAAGGATAACTTAGATTCATAACAACCCGAAAATTTTGCGGATTGCTCCATTTGATAACTTAGCTACAACAGGTGATAGAGGGACTTTTGATGTATCTTAAATGGGCAATCGATTTGTATTACCATCATCTTTCACCGGAGGTTTGAGATACATGCAGCAAAACTACCTTGATGAGTTGATGCCATGGCCCTTTGCAAACGTTTTAGTCATCTGGATTTGTTCATAACACTTACGTGTAATCCAAAATGACCTGAAGTTCTCGACAGTTTAGATAAATACGATCTTAGTACTTAGGAAATGCAAGATATTCTCACTCGAGTTTGAAAATCAAATTAGACAATTAAGTGGTAACGACGCATGAAGTGACAACTCATTAAAAGTTCTCGACAGTTTAGATAAATACGATCTTAGTACTTAGGAAATGCCAAATATTCTCACTCGAGTTTGAAAATCAAATTAAACAATTAAATGGTAACGACGCATGAAGTGACAACTCATTAAACTTTAAAGTTTGTGTGTGTTACAGATATTCTTAAAACATATAATCAAAGTACTGAAAAGAGAACGATTCCAACAAAGATTTTCACATCACCATATGTTCATCTCAACTCATTTGAAGTTCTAACTAATGTTACACTAACGCTTTGTTAGCGCCAAGATTCAAATTAAAATGATTTCGTTGTTTTTATTCTTTATTTTCAAATAGGAAATGTTTCGTATTTTTTAAGAATTAGTTTAGGACCGAACATATTATGAACCTAAATGTGATGAACGTGACCTTTAGCTTAGTTGCAAGACAATTTCATCCAATTTCATTCACTCACCTTCATTGATCTTTGCATTATGAGTGTTCATGGTTTGGGTTTGGTTCAATTAGTGACAATAACAGAACCATAACAAATATTTTTGCTTTTACAATAATCAAAAACAAAATTAAATAAATTATTAAGTGTAATTATCACCTACCTTCTTAAATTTTAATTTTGTTTTTAAAAAAAAAAAGAAGTTAAAAAATATTTTCTCCCGGGAGTGTTTGTTTGCCTCTCATAACGTCTGGTTACCCAACTTTCAAAATCAGATAACGCCTGACACGTGTCACATTATTATTGACTAAAACATCTCCACTTCATCATCCAGATAATACTCAAATAAACATCATCAAAACCACCCAACATGCATACACCCATAAACACAAACTATCAAACCAAATATTTCAATCTAATGGCAGTTTTCACACATTAAATGTATCAACTTAAAAGAGCCCAATTGATACACTAACAAACAGTTATTCAATTATGGCTCCAGCTCTCACTGCAAATTCATTTCTACTAACAACCACAACTCACTCAACTCTTGCTTCACTAAAAAGGTCCAAAAGATTGATCGTCTGCGTGAAAAAAAATGACGGTGAAACGGAGAATTTGAACCGGTTTGGGTTCAGTTTTGACTTTGGGAAGGTATCGGATATGAAGTCGTTGATACCGGTTGTTAGTAATCCGTCTGCATCCGGTGGCACGTTGTTTGGTAAACGAAAGGATCCGAATACCGTGTTTGTTGCTGGTGCAAATGGACAGGCTGGCATTCGGATTGCACAGACTTTACTTAGGGAAGGATTTAGTGTTAGAGCTGGTGTGAGTGAGCTTGGTGCTGCTCAAGATTTGGCGCGGTTGGCTGTTAGTTATAAGGTTAGTTTTATCTAAATCTGACTCAAGTTAATGATTTGTTTGTAATTTCAAAAGGGGTAGTTGTAGAATGAAGAACTGAAGTAAAGGCGAACACTTGAGGCCCTAAAGTTATTAATTATTTAGTTTTATTATAATTAGACGAGACGGTTCAACAAATTTGAACCAATGGCTAATGCTAAATGATAAATATATGTCTGTAATTTGAAGGCCCTGTGTGGTCACGCATTAGATCTAACAGACCTTCAAAGATAGCTCTGATGCTTATGCACTATTGAGATTCACTAGATACAATAAAAATCTTATTAACCAACATGTATTTAAGTAAATGTTGAATTGCATATGTTGTGGTCGATAGGGATAATACTTTGTTTTCAGAGTGAAAATGTTTTGGATGTTAGAAATAATAATTTTAACTTATAATTCCTGCATAGGAATCAAACAATATGAACCTTGTCCAATGAATCCAAAGGTCCGTTCCAGGTATTTTAAAGATCTATGATGGCAATTTTAAAGATCTACATGGGTCAACTTGGGTGTGTTCTATCCTTCACGGGTCAAATGAGTTGAAAGTCATCCAGATTGTATTTAAATGCATAAAATCCCATAATTCACTTTATTAAATAAAGATTGATTATTTTTCCATTGGTGAACGTCAATTATATAGAAAAATTAAAAATGGATAAATAAAGTTTAAACACGTTTAGCAAACCCAACCTGCTCAACCCGCCCATTTTGCCATATTTGTATCATATCTAACACTAATCCAATCTATAAACTCTGCAGGTTATCTCAACTGAAGAATCCAAACGCCTTAACGCAGTTGAATCCAGCTTCCAAGATCCTGAAGCCATCGCAAAAGCAATCGGGAACGCCACCAAAGCTGTGGTCACAATTGGTCCAGGTGAAAACGGTCCCACAACAGAACTCACCACATCAGAAGCCCTGCAGTTCATTCAAGGCGCTCAATTAGCCGGTGTTGGCCACGTCACCATAATCTACGACACTGCACCACAAGCTTTCACCTCAACCAACAATGTCCTTAATGGGCTCTCATCATTCTTCAACAACTTGTTTGCAAAATCACAGCCATTGACTCTGAAAGAGTTTATTGATGGTTTAATAGCAACCGATGTGAACTATACTTTGATCAAGACCAAATTGACTGATGATTATTCTTCTGAGAGTTCATACAACTTTGTTGTGACTGCTGAAGGGATCACCGGGGAAAACGACTACAAAGTAATGTAATGTATGCCATTGTTTCTGTTATGTATGCAGTTGAGTTTGTTGCCGCCGATGATTATGCATGTTTTGTTCGTATCTGACTGAATTTTGATCATGAAAAATGTAGGTAACGAAGTCACAAATCGCGGCATTGGTAGCAGATGTATTCTCTAACACAGAAGTGGCCGAAAACAAGGTATGAACTCTTAACTATAAACTATAAAGTATTACTTCTAGTCAATTTTGTCTAGTATGTATATAAATAATAGGGTTAAGTGTCTCAGAATGCATCAAACTTCGTCAAAAAAGGTATTGTGTGTATCGTCTTTTGAACGTCTCTATTAAATGTACTCAACTTGTAAAAACACACAATTGTATGTAATATTTTGACGTGGAACTTTGTATGAGTGACACGTGGGTGCTTGTATGGATGACACACCAGTCAAATTACATTAATAGGATGTTTTTACGAGTTGAGTACAATTAATAGAGGGACGTAAAGCACGATACACACAATAGATTTTTTGACAAAGTTGAATGCATTTTGCGACACTTAACCCTAAATAATAAGATGTTACAAACGTATGTTTTTTTGGGTATCACAATTTCAAACGAGAAAAGTTACAACCAAACAGTATTTCTTAGGCCTTTTTTATTACATTGCTATAATAAACGATTCTGATTATATAATATCACACCATCACTTTTTAAAACAAACTTGATATTTTATTCCGTAAATGAAAATTTTGAGTTATTTTTCTTGTTAGGTTGTTGAAGTTGCTACAAGTCCTGCTGCAGCTGCAAGGCCAGTGACTGAACTTTTCAGGTAATGGGTAAAATTATAAATGCAGGAGGAATTTCTTGCAATTGGCATCTTTTTTTTTTATTTACGTTGAAGGTGGCAATTTTGACCCTTTTTACTGGGATTAGGGTAGGGGAATGCACCAAACTATTACGCGATGTCTATTGTGTTGTTCCAACTTACGTTTGCTATTTTTAATATATCCAACTTTCAAAAGTTGTGTTTTAATGTATTTTGATGACGTGTCATCTGTTTAAGGTGCCACGTGGCATTTGTAGATGTTGACACATCATCAGAAGTACTTAATAATACATTAAAACACAATTTTTGAAAGTTGAATGCATTAAAAATAGCAAACGTAAGTTGGATACACACAATAAATATCACGTAATAGTTGGGTGCATTCCCTGCCTTAAGCCCTTTACAAATTGGTCAATTTGGAGTGTGTTTTATCATCGAACGGATATAAAAAGAATTTAGTTAGAAACGAATTGGCTAACGGGTCAAACAGGTTAATAGTCGTTCAAAGTACGTTTTTGATTTGTTCAGCAACCTAAATCCAATATTCAAAAAGTTAGATTAATACTGTCATAATATGACTTATGCTCATTTTGACCCGTTATCCAACCAGCATGGCCCACCTATATTTTCATCTTTATTAATGTAACTAATTCTGAATTGTATTCTTCTAGTGCAATTCCTGAGGACGGTAGACGAAAAGCATACACAGAAGCCATTGCAAAAGCAAAAGCTGAGGAAGCTGTAAAAGCTGCAGAAGCAGCCGAAGTAGCTGAAAACCAGGTAAAAAAGTTGGAATCATCAGAAGCCACATCATCAACTTTAGCCGAAGATGTCCAGGAACGGGCCACTACAGCCCGAAAGTCATTTACAGATCTCGTGGACAGATTCAAAACCGCCAACAAACCCACAGAAGAACCTGAGCCCATAGCCGAAGAGGCCCCAGACCAAAATGCTGCACCAGGGTTAGCCCTCTCATGGCAAAAAATAAGCTCAGGGTTCACATCAGCAGTTAAAAACAACCCCATTGAGTTACCAAAAGTGCAAATTGCAACAGTTAGAGGTCAAGCCAAAGCTCGAACCTTGCCACCTAAGCAAGCAGTGGTTAGAAAACCAACAACTAAAAAGGTGCCCCCAGTGCAGCCCAAACCGAAAGAATCAAAAGCAGAAGTGAGGAAGATTTTCGGGGGGGTGTTTCAACAGGAAACCATATATGTCGATGATTAAAAACATTTGGTTGTTAACATTTTTATGTTTATATGTGAAATGTAGTTGAATCCTCGATGGTCGAATGCTGGTTTGACTCTAGCTCGAGCATCAACTTGTTCACGTGTATCTTGTTTTCTTGATCTAGTATATTTTTTTTTTTTTCGAGTTGCAATATATTTATTCGCGGTTTTAAGGGGCTGTTTGTAACTAGTAACGTTGTAAAAATTTGCGTAATTTTTTTGTTTTTTTGTTTTTGTTACATTTAGGTTCATATATATCCTCATAACAGTTCAAAATTTCATACTACGTTTTCTCTTAAAAGTATCATTACTAGGAAATAAAAGACATAAATATATAGACATTATTTTTGTAACAGTTTCAATATGATTAAACAAAAAAATAAAATTATTTTAATACTAATACGCAGTCGCTGCTATGCTAAAATGAGGGGTAAAAAGTGTAAAATAAAATTAATATAAAAGCCACCAAGAACCCATAGATTTAGATCACACGATCCACTCTTTCTTGTTTATCTCTATTAATAACAATCACGCATTGATCGAGCCTTAAAGCATTAAAAACAGCTTAAAAAACCTTCTTAAATGATAAGTCTTTCATGTATATTCACTTTTAATCATTTCGGTAAAAAAGAAGAAAAAAGGTCCATCACAATCGTGTTATGAATAGCCACATTTACATGTTATGAGCCATAAAACATGTTAAAAGAGCTCAGTGCATAGATAACATTCACATGAAGAAGCAACAAGCTTAAAGTATCAAAAGTATAATAAAATAAAATTTCAAGCAACTTATAAACACAAATAACTTCAACGTTCAAGTCACTAGTTCACTTCCCTTCATTCAAAAATGTTAAAACAAATCCACAAAAAATATAAAACAAGAAGATTATGCAAATCTTTCATTATAATCTCATTATTCCTCATCACAATCTTGATTACGATCTTCTCCACCAATCTTTGTTCCGAAACAACACAAATCTTATTACCCAATTTCAATGTCAACTATTTCAAGAATACCCATGGTACTATTTACCCAAATCCCCAAACTACCCCTACCAACGTCTCCGATATCGTGTTTGGTATCGCGGGTGTCGTAAAAACTTGGAGCGCCAAGAAACATTATATTGAATCATGGTGGCAACCTAATGTAACTCGTGGCTTCCTGTTTCTTGATCAAGCACCTATCGAACACCTCCCTTGGCCTTCCACATCACCGCCTGTTCACGTGTCTAGTGAGAGCACGAACAAAAGAGGCGTACCTTATACTATTCGAATTGCACGACAGATTAAAGATACGTTTAATGCTGAGAACAAAGGCGTGAGTTGGTATGTGATGGCGGATGATGACACCGTGTTCTTTTTGGAGAATTTGGTTGAAGTTTTGAAGAAATATGATCATAATGGTTACTATTATATTGGTATGAATTCAGAAAGTATTATATCTAATAGTCAATTTTCATTTGGAATGGGTTTTGGTGGTGCTGGATTTGCTTTGAGTTATCCTCTTGCTGAAATTTTGGCCAAGAATTTAGATGTGTGTTTAAATAGGTACCAAAAACTTCACGGTAGTGATCATATTTTGCAATCTTGTGTGGCTGATTTGGGGGTTTCACTTACTCAAGAAAAGGGTTTTCATCAGGTAAATATCCTAATATATGTTACCATACCTTGAGTTTAAATTTACAACCATTTGGTTTAAAAGAATCAACCTCAATATCCATCATAAGTAGTCCAAAACGGTGATTTTTAGACTAATTCTTGATGATGAATCATGTCTTACTAATGTTGCAAGAACAAGTTTTTGGAACATTACATCAATCTCCCATAATTTGGGAACACAATAACGGCGTAAAAATATGTGTGCTGACTTTTGAAACTCTTTTTGTGCAGATCGATCTACGTGGGGACATATCAGGTCTTCTATCAGCACATCCACAAACTCCATTGGTGTCCCTCCACCACCTTGACGCAGTACATCCGCTCTTCCCCGCCATGGACCGCCCCCAATCACTGAAAGTTCTAATGAAAGCAGCAAAAACCGACCAGTCAAGGCTACTCCAGCAAAGCATTTGCTATGACCACCTTAAAAATTGGAGTTTCTCTTTGTCTTGGGGCTACTCTGTGCAAATTTACGAGAAATACATCACTCCAAGCCTTTTACAGGTACCCCTTCAGACGTTTAGTGAGTGGCGAAGAGGAGCCCGACCCGGTTTCATGGTGAACACCAGGAGTCTCAACAAGGATGATTGTGATAGTCCTCATTATTTTTACTTTGATTCTGTGGAGGAACCTGATGGCGGTGAAAGGAAGCAGCAGGTGATGACGAGCTATGTTCGGAGATTTCCACGGCGGTTGCCGCCTTGCTCAGTTAATGGAAATCAATCGGCAGATTATGTGGAAAAGATTATTGTGATCTCTCCGGTGAAGAGACTTGAAATAGTGAGTACATTTTTAGGTAGCATTTTAAAAAAGATGTATGAATTATTAAATATTTAATACAATGCACATATATGTGTACATTACTAGCATCAAATGGTTAACAATTTATATATTTTTTATATTCTTGTTTATTCATTTATCTGTTTTCCTTTGTTTTCAGGAGGGAGCTAGAAGAGAATGTTGTGACATTGAACAAACGGATAACGTGAATGTTACAATGATCAAGCTTAGGCCTTGCATGAAATATGAAATAATTGGGTGATTCTTAATTTGTTTATTTAGTTTAAAATTCAGCCAAAGTTAATATTCATGTTCATCGGTTATGACGCAGGTTGTAAGTAGTCCATCTCATTTACATTAATTTTATGATGGTCATAATGCCAAAATATACATTGGACAGCTTTTGAAAGCATATGAATAATGGTAGCACAACAATATTAAGTTATTTTGGACAGCGTTTTCAACTGTTAACTACATGTGGCAAAACTGTCAAGTCGGGTTGAATTGGATCAAATGGTTTGTTTCTCAACCAGAATTGAAGAAAGTCATGGCTCAAATGGGTTAGATCGGATTAGCTTGACCTCTCTCGACTCTTTTTTTCTTCTTCTTCTTTTTTTTTTCTTTTTTTTTCTTTTTTTTTATCCGAGTCATATAGACCAAATTTGTCACCTCTGTTTTTGACTAGATGCAAAGAGGAGTACAAGTCTTAAAATCATGAAGTAACATAGGCACATGTAAATAAGAAACCAAGAACACAACACCCGTAAAATTAAAAGATTGAGTTCTCTCATCTCGGAAGAAACTTTGAACTGATTCTACAACGGTATCGATCAAGTCGCTAAAATGGGGGGTTGGGTGGGATCAGAACAATAGGCACATGTAAATAAGAAACCAAGAACACCCGTAAAATTAAAAGATTGAGTTCTCTCATCTCAGAAGAAACTTTGAACTGATTCTACAACGGTATCGATCAAGTCGCTAAAATGGGGGGTTGGGTGGGATCAGAACGATTACCTTTATAGTACATACTTGATGCAGTCGAACAGCCGGTTCTAGTTGGTGCTTTTAGTTCTCTTTAATCTCAGCAACTTCTTCACTTTTCAATGCCATCAGTTTTCTGTAGCCATGGTCTGTACCAAATATCCTGATAGAAAATTTAAGTAAGATCACCGAATAATGCATAATAGGCCAAAACAGGACGGGTTGGGCTGGAGTGACCCAAAATACTTCTTTAAAAGCAAAGGACTGAGGATACAGTGGTGTAATGTTAAGAGGTCATGCGACATGAAGACATTGATAGCAATGATTTCATTAATTCTATTATTATTAACTAGTGTAAGTTCTCAAATAAGAATAAAAAATTAGTAAGATTTCAATAATAATCCAAATTTTAGAATAAATGGTTTAGAAGGTTTTTTATGGATTCGAAATACACTTTGGACGAGTCTCTACCCATTGGATCCGTTTCTTTTAGCTGATTTTTTTAATTTTACCCATTTCATCCGTTACAGATTGAAGAGGTGGGTTCAATGAAGAATGGTAAAAAATTGTAGAATGAGAGAACCAATAGAATTGCTTCATTTCATTCCAAATCCTACTCGAATTTTTAAAATTAAATATCTTATAAACGGTATGGCTAAAAATTATAAAAATTACATATTTGGAATCAACTTCTTTTCATCTTTAATTACAGATTGCACAACCTATACTTTTGACAAACTTTTCTTTTTGTTCTTTTGTTGGGTCTTAGAAAACGCAACGCATATAATCACATGTGATTTATGATAAATTTTTAAAATTGGTCGACGACTATCTATTAATGTTATTTATTAAATATTAATTCACACATGATTACAGTTCAATATATATTCAAATGAATAATTATAAATAAAATTTGGAAGATTAAATTTATTTTCACCCACAATCACATATGATTAGTGGATTTGATGTTTAATCACATGTGATTTTGTATGTAATCACACGTGATTACTACTTTGATTTTTAATCATATGTGAATACAATTGTAATCATGTGTGATTACAATTTTAATTTGACAAATAAAATTATTTTCATAAAATTTTTAAACTTATACTTGGTAATGCGATTATTTACATGTGATTATAGTTAGTTCATTTAGTTTATAATTTGATTATTAATCAATGATAAAATCACATGTATTTTTACATTATAAATTTCAAACACCCATTAAAAGTGAGAAAAAAAAAAGTTCGTCAAAAGTATATTGTTGGTGCATCTTGTGTGACAACAACTTCTAGTTTTGTAATTAGTCATTTTGTTTATCTTTGTAATTGTAAATGTTTAATACTGTCTTAATTAGTATGTAAGTTCGTACGAACTTAAGGTAGGTACGAACTTAGATACATATTTTTAACTTAGGACATACGAACTTACCTAAGTTCGTATGGGCCTGGACTGGGCTAAGTTCGTAGGGTCCAACCCATACGAACTTGAGCTCTATAAATGTCCTAAGTCCCTACGAATTTGGTAATCAGTTTTTGGCATTAGTTTTGAGTTGTAATTTACAGAGAGATATCGTTTGTGTGAGAGTGTTTAGTCTTAGTTTGAATGTAACCGAGATTATATTCAATAAAGACGTGTTATTAGTGTTCATTACGTATTCATTACGTATTGGTGTTTAATCGTTGATTATTGTTAGGTATATTCAAGGATTCCGCACTTGTTTATCTAGAATATCTCATAGATCCAGACCCCAGGAACCTACATATATCATGTGAGATCTCTAATTAAAGAAAAAATGACATTAGTTCCAGTGGTGCAATTTTTATAATTTTTAGACGTACCTTTTGTGAGATATAGTATTTAATTTTGAAAAAAAGGTGGAATTGGGTATTTGAATGAAGCAATCATATTGGTTCCTATATTTTTCAAATATTTAGCATTCTACATTGAACTTTTCTCAGAGATTGAATAAATATTATCAGAAGTAAAATTTAAAAACCAATTACTATCACTTAAAGTTGCAATAATCAGAAAATCATTTAGAGCCTTACCAGTCCATGTAGACAAATGTTGACGAGTAGTTGCCTGATTTGGTATAGATCAGCCGGTGATGATAATCATGAAAATCAGACCTAAAAAGTACAATGGAACATAGAAATTAATCACAGTATGTTGAAACTGAATGCTAAATTCAAAGTAAGCTTACTAACCCTCCATATAATGGCAGAAAATTTGAGGGGCTCCATGGGAAATGGTAACCACAATGTGCTTCAACCGTCTCCAAAACTCTCACCATCATCCACAACCAAAGAGTTATCAGATGAGGCCCCGTGATAGCAGGACCAAAAATTGTAGCAAACCCAAGGAATAATATTTCAGCAGGGTGAGCATATTCAGAAGTCAATCCAAACGGTGTTGCATACCTGTTGGATGATACCATATGAATCAATTAGAGGTAGCATTTTGACCCGTTTAAAATGGGTGAATCTGGCTAATGTTATCTCGTCGGGGTCAAACAGGTAAAATAATGGGTATTTAGCTAAAAAGGAACGGGTTAAAAGTTGCCTAAGTATTTAACAGAATACAGCCTCTGAAATCGGTCCTTTCAAAAAACTAAATAACTATTATAAATTTAAAAGTGTATTGTTTGTAAGCATATTTGGCACACTAATTATCTATATAACTTTAACAACTTTAGCACACCAATTATCTATGTGTTTTGACCCATTACCCGGCCAACCAATTCCAAGTCAAGCATCAATGTATACAGATAACACAGAACAATAACAGGTGCAACACATATCAGAAGACCATAAACCACTAGGTGCCTTCACGTACTCATGATGGACACTGTGGATATGCTTGTACAGCCATTTGGTATGTAAAATCCGGTGTCCCCAGTAAAATATGAAATCTTCCACAATGAAGTAGAACAGAATCTGAGTTGATATGACTTTCCTGTATAGTAAAACAGCAAGTGAATTACTTGCCAGAATAAAAACACAGAGTGTAAAAGTGACAGAAGAAGAACAAGACTTATATAGATGTATGTAAAACAAAATATAACTTCCAAAAAACAGGATGCTGATAATCCAGCACCACCCACAGGTACATGCTAGAGATGGCAATTTTGACCCATGTAATTATATATGGGTCGATTTCGGTTGACTTCTATCTCAAATATATCAAATGGACCAAATAAAAAGTTCTAGCTAAAAGAGAACGGAATAGATGGGTTAAAAGTCACGTGAAGTCTATTTTAATAATAGATTATTATTATTATTATTGTAACAATATCGTATTTGTAATCATAACTAACAAATTATTTTAGAATTTTTTTTTGAAGATAAACATGTGTTTGCAGATAAATCAGGCACACACTAAAAAAGTAGTTTCAACCCAACACCATTTCGACCCGTTACCCAACCCATCAGATCCATTCATCTTGCCACCTCCAGTACATACAGATCTACAACTAAAGCATTAGTATATAAAGAACCTGAAAATACCAGGACGGCAGCGGAAGACTGCTTCTCATTCCCATGAATCTGAAGACTGGATAGGAAGCAAGCATAACAGGTAGGTTGACGCAAAAATGATACAACAGTAGGCGAGTAATACATTTCTCTTGAGCTTCAGTGGTGTTATTTTTGGCCTGTAAATATAATGTCAGTAGTTGATGACGATGATAAGACGGCTTCAGTTAAAACATGTTAAAGATATCTTGAGCAAAGGGATTTACATATGCAACAATGAGTGTAAGATATACACATTAGATATTTTTTATTAGTTGTACTTACAGTAGTAATAAAATCATTGCCTTTTTTTCATAAATGAGATATATCATTAACAACATATGAAAGGTACGAGGTTATGAAATAATCTTAAAAATTTCTGCGTTAATAAATTCACTGCCATATTGGGATTGTTAATGTTTCTGAGTTTGTGATATAAAAGGGTACAGAAGATGTCAAGACCTGAATTTTGTACTTTTTGAGCCATCCTGCCCTTTCTATGAATATGAAAGGAAGTCCTGATAAGAAGAAAACAGCTTCATGAAGAATAAAGCTACCAACACATGCCAACTGAAAGTCACTGAAATGAGTGATCAAGTACTGCAAGAACAAGTAATATGAACAAGTCAACAACCATCCTTCATCTCACCACTCCACAAGAATATCAAGGTTTACATAAATAAAAAGCAGTGTATCTAACGTTCTTAAACTTTTGTTCCTATTAGATGAATATCTCATGCTACACAGCGGTTCTATTCACCAGCACAATTTGATTGTCATAAGACCAGTTGTGGAATTTAAACCACATGTTATTAATATAATATATAGCATTTTGAATTTTAAATTAACCATAAGGATTATGTTACTCACAGATTACCAGTAACTGCATAGAGGGAAGATTCGCTTTATCAAATAATATGTTTGACACAGAACGAGCGATTGATGTTAACTTACAGGATTGAGCAACCAGGAATCTACTTCTTCCAAGATGCCAACATATACTGCTTCTTATAGAAGAAATTTCCGAAGTGTGACAAAGACCAACTAATAGCATGATATACCGAAACCACTAATTTGTTGTGAATTTTAGGAAGTAGCAAATTTGTAGTCTGCTTAAACGTATATTAAACGTGAAAAATTTTGTCACTCATCGCATACTGCGTGTATGATGTGACCAAAAAGATATCAAAGCAATAAACTCTATAACCACAAATAGTGAACTAACTAGACCACATAAGATCCTACGGTCCATACTTTTTTGGTGATTGATCTGTCAATTTCAGAGCCATGGTCCCTTTATGAGATTTGTTATATAAATATACTTACAAAATCAAAGACCACAAAACTATATAATCTAATGCTTCATTTAACTTTTTACAATTATTAATGAACACATTAATTCATATTTCCAATCAAAACAATTAGTTTAACCTTATCTCTGTACGACATAGACCCAATCCACTTACTCGATCCTACTATGACTATCCCTCACCTCAAGTTCACTCATCATCATCCACTCATTTCATAATTGCATCCGTTCATTAAAATGCATGTTCCACACTTTTTTTGCTACAGTTAAGATCATCATATACCAATTCCAGTTTATATACATAGCAACAATAAATAGTCAAATACATAATATCGTAATCCAAATCAATGCCTCATTACAGCAGTTATTAAACAATAACACAAATTTTCATTAGTAATTCGTAAACCTATACCTCGTTACTTCATTCAATTACTAGATTCAAATCTAACAACGATAATGTTGTATGAATCAATTTACCGGTGATCAAATTAGGGCAAAATAACGAGTATACATGTACATAAATTAACAATAACGGAAAATAGTTGAAGACACAATGATAGAGAAAATATACGGTCCAAGCAGCTTCAATGACGGAAGCCATGAGACGATGAGATTTAGAAGCGTTGGTGGAAGTGAGAGAGACGACGAATTACATGAGAAAGAGATGGAAGAGAACAGACTGTCATAAAGGCATCTGAGCTCGTGGGGGCATATAGATACAGATTCATGTATGTATTTGTATTTTGTACTTATTGTTGTTTTACGTATATATGCACTTCAAGAATATGTTATGTACTTGTTCAAAAATAAGCTGTTTTCGTATAATTAGTGGTGTTTTTGAATTATTATTATTATTATTTATTATAAATGTAAAAAGAAAATGTTAGGTTTGCAATTAAATTGATATAAGCTTAATGACGTTTATTGACTTACAAAATTCAAATAATAAAGCAAGTTGATGATTCTGATGCATTATTTGAAATCACCTATTGAGGGAGCGTTTGGTTACTTATTATGAATCACTATAGGAATGGGTTTCATGTAAGGTGAAACGGAAATGGATATCAACTTAGGTATGATCCTCAATTATGTTGTTTTGTTAAATGTGGGGTTTATTTTCAAGAATATATTCATTATTTTTTGAATATATATGTTTCTCTATTTAAAATTAGTTTGACTTGTCATCTTGTAATCGGAAGATGCATAACAAAAACTGTAACACATAATGCATAAATGACTTCACCTCTCATCCATATTATGTCATAAAGAACAGAATAGAGAATAAAGACACAAGAAAAGTCATAATTATGTTCATCAAATTGGATCGTAAAATAAAAGCATAGAAAAATGTGATAGACTATTAGATGAGAATACATCCATTGAAAACTTGTAATGTTATCAGTAATAACAGACGAAAGAGACAAAATATCAGAATAGAAAACAAACCCATCTCCCTTAAAGGGTTTGAAACTAGGAGTTTCATTCTTACCTTTTTATACACAAGTCTTAAACCAAACAAAACGAATGAACCCATTTGCATTCCCCGTCTCAAAAACTAATTGCTCACTACAAAAATTGAAAACTATTTATAAGTTTAAAATGTGTGATCAAAATATGTATAACAAAAAGATAAAACAGACCTTGAATTTAAATAAATCATATATACTTTTAGCCATCCATAAAAGCCAATGTCTATGAATGTTTAGTATCACTAAAATGGATTACTTTTTTTATATATATATACTCATTCAAGTATGTAGAATGTAAATGCTAAATAGTCCTTTTAACAAGAGAAGAAAAAAGTGTCTGAGCCCGGGTTCGAACCGGGGACCTCTAGTGTGTGAGACTAGCGTGATAACCGACTACACCACCCAGACAACTTGTTTCATATTTTGTTACCATAAATATAAATATAAAATATAGTTCATCTCTGGTTAACCACCGCCGTTACCTGTCGACGGCAGACCACAATCGTCAAAAACTCAAAAACCTCAACCCAACTTTTTTCTCTCAGCAATGGCATCGCATCATGCATCTCTCGGTCGCCGAACGGTATTATTCATTCAATTAATTTCAATATCTGTTACAATTCATGTTTCTATTTCATTTTTTACATAATTATTGATTACAATAGCTTGAAGAAATCCGTCAAAAAAGAGCAGCTCAAAAATTAAACAAAACCTCATCTGGACCTGATCTCACATTACCTCCTAACCCTACCGGTAACATTTTTTTATATCACATACATATTCTCTCTCTATATATTGTATAATCGTGTATAATTGCATTTACTGATCTATTTGCACATGGATCTGTGTTGTGATTTAATGTATCAGAGGTATTTGGAATCAAAAAGTCATCTAGCGGAAGTGGAATCTCTGAGGTTGCTAATCTACTAATTTTACTTAATTTAATTAGCAATTAGGCGAAATAAAATTGTTTAGGATTTTGGTTATGCACGTATGCTATGAGAATTCGAATTGTATGTATACTTTGATGTTTTGTTGCAGAGTGATATTAGTGGATTGGTAACACAAATACAAGAGTTGCAGAAAAGAAATATGGAATTGGATGAAGAGAATAAGAAACTTAACTCCGAGGTTTATAACTTTTTAATTTGTTGTAGTACATTCATGTTGTTGAATTCAGAGTTTTTATGCTGTGATTAATGATGTTAACGCGGATTATGATCCTATATGTGATTCAGCTTCGTTCTAATGAAGCGGAGAATGATATGCTTCGGAGGCGTGTCACTGACCTGGTATGTTTCAATGGGAAATGCTATATCGTTTAGATGTATAGTTTGCATGGAGATCTTAATATCTGTATAGATTTATTATATAGGCTTTTTGCTGTTTTCGTTGCAGGAACAAAACACGGTACCTTCATTAAGAAGAGCTCTCAAGGATGTTGCAATGGAAAAAGATGCAGCAGTTGTTGCGAGGGTATGGGCATTTTATGGTTATTTGTTAATTGTATTGAAGTTTCACAATTTTGTATGCTAGCATTAACAAATATGTTTTCTAGTGTAGGAGGATTTTTCAGCACAGGTTCGAGCACTTAAGAAGCGTATGAAGGAAGCAGAAGAAGAGCAATATCGAGTAAATAAGCGACTACTAGTTTGTATCTTATATGTATTCTTTTTTGTATTCGATGGTGTTCATTTGTACATAAATTTCTTGAAATAGGCGGAGGAAGATGCAGCTGCACTAAGAGCAGAATTAAATTTGCTACAGCAACAAGCAATCAGTGGTGATCTTGGTTCTGTTGCTTCGAGGGGAGGCCCACCGGAGCACATGCAAGCTATTGAGAAGGAACTTGCTGAATTGAAGTCCCAACTGGAGGTTAGAATGAGTTTGAATTGAATGTATTGTTTGTGTTGTTGCTGTTTTGCTGAGAAAATTAAAGGAAGACATTTCTGATGAATAATATTGATCAATTAATAGCAAGAGTCAATGCTGAGGCGTCAAGAGGGAATGTTGAGGCGGCAAGAGCAACAACAATTAGCGGAGGAGCAAATGAAGATATCTGCCATCATTTCTCAGAAAAATGAATTGGAAGAGAAGTTGACGGTCATGTCCAGAGAGGCCTCAGGTAACAGAGACATGCAAATACATAATGAGTGCAATTTTTACTATATTCCCCTTCATCAAAATATTCTAGAACTAGTGAACTGACTAGAGCGTGCATGGGCAAATCAACTATGTCACATCTGTTACTGGTTTTTGGTAATTGTACTCAAGATTACAGTTGACTCTTCTGCTTTTGACGATTTCCTGTGTAATGCAGGAACTTCTGAAAGAGCCCAGTTCACAATGGTAAGGAAAAGGACTTAAATGCACTCTTGAATGGTCCAGATTTTGTTTCAAACTTACTTTTTAATGTCATGTGGCTCTCTATCCACAATTTTGCCAGAGTTAGTAGTTTAGTTCTTAATTAGACCGTATCCGATGATTGTAGGAAGACAAGGAGAGACTTGAGAAGCAGTTGCATGATATGGCAGTTGTTGTTGAGAGATTGGAGAGCAGCAGACAAAAGCTACTATTGGAGGTTCAACTTTTGAGTTAAAATTTTTATGTTGTCCACATCCCGGCATGATACATGAGCTTTTATATTCATTTGTGTACAGATTGATTCACAATCTTCCGAGATAGAAAGGCTCTTTGAGGAGAATTCTAGCTTATCGTCAGCTTATCAAGAAGCAACAGGCATGGTGGCACACTGGGAAAATCAGGTAAGTTTTACAAGTTACAAACTCTAAGCCATTCGTAAAATTGTTTTTATTTGAAGAAAATTGGATAGAAATTTTGATCCATTCACTTATGTATGGGTTGATTTTGGTTATAAACTAAGGGTCAAATGGGTGACATTAAAAAAAGTTACCCGAAAGGAAGTGGGTCAAATGGGGTGAAACTCGAAAGTCACCCAAAGTGTAGTTTTAATGCACTAAACCTTCTAAATCATTATATTATGAAAGGTAGATTATTTGGAAAGATAGTGTTTTAGATCAATCCAACCTGACCACATCCGCACAAAAATTACATGTTTTGACTCGTTACCCAACGCCCCAGCCCACCCATTTTGCCAGTTTTCCTCGCATTCCAGATCTGTTTGGTAAACTGCACTACATAACATGTCTTACACATGATCTATGCAGGTAAAAGATTGTCTGAAGCAAAATGAGGATCTCCGCAGCATGCTAGATAAACTACGAACAGAACAAGCTAGTATATCCGCCGTGAATGGTCATGAGAGTTACAGAGGTATAGTGGAATCGAACAAAGAAGGGGTGAGTGAGGGTTATACTGCTGAAGTTGTATCTCTAAAGGTTAGTCGTATAATCTTCTCAAGATGATCCGATCTTTGTCTATTCCTATGCACTTGTACATGCATACGCACACATATGATGGTACTTATGCAATTGTGCACCTTTTTTACATGAATTTCCTATTTGTAATTTGTGCCTTAAGAATGTGAATTGATAAATGATAAGCAGTATAGGTGGCAATTTCAAGCCACTTGCTTCTGACTTTCTGAGTGGCCCAATTTAATTTTTCTTTTTCTTTAACAAGTCAAACTGGAAAATAGAAGAATTATATGAAAAGAAAGCTTGTTAAAATCGCTTCGGATTTTCTCCTTAGTTCTGCCTAGCTAATCCACAGAGGCTCAATCTATTTTGTAAGATATCTCTCTAGATTCTGACATCCCAGATAGACTAGTTTGGCATTATTCCCCTTCAGTTCTTCTCCTCTGCTTCAGTGTATTCTCAGTGCATAAACTTTCCATATTCAGCAAATTAGATTATCGTTGAATCATGTAATTTTTGTATTATAGTTGACACTCTAATTATTTATAAGATTTTGGACAAAGGTATTTCGGGCTGACCCATACAAAAAACTACTTGTACTTGTTTTGACCCATTAGTCAACCCGCTCATTTGCTCCCTCTAATGAGCACCATAATCTAAATCTTGGATACAGGGTCAACTTGCTAAAGAACAGAGCAAGGCCGAGACATTGTCTGCAGAGGTTTTGCAGCTCTCAGCTCAGCTTCAACAATCCATTCAAGCCTATAACGGTCTTGCTCGCCTGTATGCTTCTCTCTCTAGCCTTTTTATATCCTTTTCCAGCTCAATCTTTTTTGTTAAGTTAATTATCTTGGAAGTTATATCAGTATTCATACACTGGTTAATAATTGCAGCTACAAACCCGTGTTACGGAACATTGAGAGTAATTTACTCAGACTGAAGCAAGAGGGCTCGTTGACTGTGCAGTAAACTGGAGAAGGAACACACTTCTGGTGAACACATACAAAAAAATGTAACTAGTATCAAAGTCTGCATATCAATTTGTTCATACTAGTTATATCATAGTTACAACATGAGTTTGATTGATCTCTCTTTACTTACTAATCATTGTTGAAAAGATTCTGAAAACCAACATTCATCATTTATAAAAACTTTTCTTTATCAACTAGAAACTATACATGTATAATCCCTTTAGGCTCCACTGCAAACTCTACAAACAAGAAACCCTTGTTGATTATAATGATGGTGATCTGAGTATGCTTACAAACATTACCAATAATCTCCACATGAACAAACCCCATCTTTGAAACAGTGTATGCGATTCACATCACGAACCATAATCTCTCTATTAGCAAATTTAGACAAAAACTTTGTAACCGAATGACAGTCTTCACATAACCGTAAATTCTTTGTAATCCTAATTGTTTCTCCTCCAGAACTATTAATCAGCCCAAATGCAACCGCCAATTTCTCACTATGACCCAATAAAATCCTTTCTTTTTCCTCCTCGTCAACATCGTACAATACGACTTTAGTCTCAGGCCTGTATCCTTGCTCCTTCATTTCCATTGATAATTGGAGTAAAAAAGCATGAAGTTGGTCAATAAGTGGATTAAATTCATCAACCGATGCAAACGAGTATATTTTCCTCTTTAGTTCAATCCAACTACATCCTGATTTCTTTTCAAGGCCTCGATCTTGCAAGAGCTTCTTCACTCTTAACACTTCATCCCATAAACAAGCTGAAGCGTAAATTTCAGCTAAAAGTACATAGTTACCCGCGTTTGAAGGCTCAAGCTCAAAAAGGCGCTTGCTTGCTCTCTCGGCTAGCTCGACATTGCAATGAATCCTACATGATCCAAGAAGAGAACCCCACACCTTAGGCCCGGGTTCCACTCTCATATCTTGTATAATCTTAGCTGCTTCATCTAATCTGTTGGCTCGACCAAGAAGATCTACCATACAAGCATAATGCTCAACGGTAGGCCGCATGCTATGATCTTTAGTCATAGATTCAAACAATATCTTCCCTTCATTCACAAGACCCGAATGGCTACAAGCTCCTAGAATACTGACAAACGTTATAGGACTTGGAGCAATCTTGTGGGAAATCATTTCATTGTAAACTTCAATCGCCTTTTTGCCAAATCCATGCAGTCCATAACTCGAGATCAAAGCATTCCATGAAACCACATCTCTTCTAAGCATTTGGTCAAAAACACGTTTTCCCACTTCAAGTTCACCACATCTTGCATACATAGTAATTAGTGAAGCAATAACTGGCAAAACCGAATCAAGGCCTCTTCTAAGTATGTATCCATGCAATAGCTTCCCCTGCTCTAAAGCTGCAAGTGCACCACATGCTTGAAGAACACTAACCATTGTCACTGAATTTGGTGTCAAATCATCAACTTCAACCATCATTTCACCGAGAAGTTGCAATGCCTCGAATGCTCTCCCATTCTTAGCATAACAAGCTATCATAGCGCTCCAAGAAACCACATTCTTCGACGGCATTTGATTAAAAACATACCCTGCTTCTGCCACACATCCAAATCTAGCATACATATCAACTAAAGTAGTCATAATATGAACATTAGTCTCAAACCCATGTCGCAATATATGGGCATGTATCTCTTTTCCTTTCGGTAACAACGAAACCGAAGCATCTGATGCAACACAAGCCTTTAACACATAAGTGTAAGTAAACCTATCTGGTTTAATCCCATCCGTATTCATACAACTAAACAAACTAAACACATCTAATCCATGGCCTGCAAGTGTTAAAGCCTGAAAAAACGCGTTCCAAACATAAATGGTTCTGTTAGGCATTTCATCAAACACTTGGCGTGCGTAGTCAATCGACCCCAATTCTGAATACATATCAATGAGTTTAGTCGCCAAAAACGGATCTTTATCGAACCCATCATCGATTAGGAGACGATTAACAGTTATAGCATCAGAGAGAGAATTTGCAATGGAGCATGAGAGAATTAATAGTTCATAAGTGTGTTGAGTTGGGTTGGGTTCTTGAGTGAGTTTTTGAATGGCTTGTTTGATGTGGCCTTTTTTACAGAGGGATTGGATTAAGTGATTGTTGTTAGTGGTAGTGGAAGGGTGGACAGTGACGGAGGTTGGGTGCTGGTGCGTGTGAGAGTGGATTGGGTGTTGGCGGCGAGTGTGTAGTGAAAAGTGTGGTTGTTGAGGAGGTTGGCAAGATAGCCACATAGAGAGAATTCGCCGTCGCCGGAGAATTGAATTGTGGGAGGTCCAAATTCCGAGCAATGGCGGTGAATTCGTCGTTGATAACCGGACAAATAAGAAGATAAATAGAGGAATGACTATCACTTTTGCTATTTTAACATGTATTTTTTTTAATTAGTAAATATTCGCAGAAATATTGGTTGCCATGAAAATCTAAAATTATCAATCACAAACAAAAAATAAATGAAATTTGCATAAAGAGATACACCAGAAATTATTTGAATATTAATTTTTGAAATTTCTTTTAACAATCCGTTAAATCCTTCAATATTTTTTCAGCAAAATATCGCATGGTTCCATAAAAATCTTTTAATGAAATGACATCATTTTAAAAATACAGAAAATGATAACAATTTATGGTAAGTAAGGCTGTATCATAAAATAAATAAATATATATGTGTATACATATAGGGGCGGGATTAAGAGGGGAGTAAAAAAATTAAGAAAAGAGGAAAGTAAATCTCAACCCTTGATTTCATCATAAATGAATATTGTTAACATTCATTTGTTTGATTTAACATTCATCACAAATGAATGTTAAAACCATTTTTTTATTAAAAAATTAAGGGTTAAGATTTGTTTTTCTCCTTCCCTCAAATTTGAAACTTCCCTATGAATCCTTCCCCTCAAATGTTAATTACATATATTATTATATGGTTTTAGATAATAATAATCATCAGAATTGATAGTCCAACAAAAAAAGAATCATATTAACTATAAAAAGTTATTATGTATTTTAAAAGAAAATATCTAATATTAGACATAATCAACTATAGAACGATCAAGAAGCTTCTGTACCCATAACTAATCGATTTTAAACGAGCAATCATGGAAGTTCCATAAGGTTCCCTGATCTTATTTATAAACCTAATCATGTTCCACAAATCTCAAACCAAAATCATCAACACAACAAATTGATCAACTTAATTCTCTAGCACGAAACAATGTCGATCGTTCCAAGCTTATTTGGCGGCCGAAGAAACAGCATGTTCGACCTGTTTTCACCTGACGTTTGGGATCCATTCAGAGACTTCCAGAATATTCCATCGTCTTCCGAAACATCTGCATTGTTGAACACACGTGTGGATTGGAAAGAAACAGCAGAAGCTCACGTGTTTAAGGCTGATCTTCCCGGGATTAAAAAGGAAGAGGTCAAAGTGGAAGTTGAAGACGGAAGGGTATTACAAATTAGCGGTGAGAAAAACGTGGAGAAAGAAGATAAGAACGAAAAATGGCATCGTGTTGAACGAAGCAGCGGAAAGTTCACAAGGAGATTTGTGTTGCCAGAGAATGCGAAAATGGATCAAGTGAAAGCGAGTATGGAAAATGGAGTGCTGACGATTACTGTGCCGAAAGAGGAAGTGAAGAAGCCCGAGGTCAAGTCCATTGATATCTCTGCCTAAAAATGTCTATGAACAAGCTTTATCATGTCCATTAGTATGATTTGTATGAGTGCTTAAGGTTGTCTAATGTCCTTTTGTTTCATGATGTGCTTAGCAAGAAGAATGATGTAACTTTGATTCTGAATAAAGTGCTTGTTTGCTTTTAACGTTCTCTGTTTTGTAAGTTTGAAATACTACAAACAATAGAGAAAATTTAGGTTAGGATAAGCAAATCATTTAAATGTTTTGCAACATCAGTTTGAATGGCTAAGCAAGAAGCATAAACTGGTGTTGTATGGATAGAGATGCTCCAAATAAACAATTAGCCTCTTAATTGCATCTTTTAAAAATGACAATTTAAGTTGGCTCACCATGAGCCATGAGGGCACTTCTCTTTTGAGTGTGTCAAACGAAAAAATATTGAGAGGGGAGGGGTGCTTTCATCAACTTAAAGAAATTCCTTTTAAGTTTAGTATGAACTTTTAATTCACTCATAGATTTCAGTCAAAGATTTCATCATTGATAAATCTATAGGTCGATAAGTTACAAGCAGGGTACAGTTCTATTCTAATCTATTTCTATTTCTATTTCTATTCTATATTATAATAGAAACGGAATTACAAAATCACAATGACAACTGGTGTCTTCTTCAAGAAAGCTATTGGAAGCGAGTATTAGCCTTATCCTTATGGCTAGTTTATGCAATGGGCTTTCCTATTGGGCCATCGGAAGATGCAGAAGGGGGAATTTAAACAACATTAAGAGGCAATAATATATAACGGAGATCAGCATAATATCCGCGCTATGCATTGAAATTTAGTATTTTACTGTAAACGGTGATTCAAGGATAGTCATATATTATTTTTGTTATTCACTGGTGGATTACCTGTAATTGTGAGTTGATAATAATAATTTGTTTGTACGTAAAGTTTGAAATTCGGGATACAATTGGTAAAAAATTAAAAATATATGAAAATAATAGAATTATATTGTAGAATAGGAATTAGATACCTAAATATGAAAATGTTTAATTTTAATTTAAAAAAATTTTAAAAATAAAATACTAAGATGCTTTATATAATAAGTATAAGTATAAGTATAGACAATCAAATGAAGAGTTAATTACATACCGCATTGTAAAGATACCTAGTTAATCAGAAAAGTCCTTGATTTTTTTAGCATTTTATCAAGCATGTTGTCTCTCTGTTTTTGGTTAAACTACAGATAATTAAAGCTATAAAAATATATAATGCTGCACTATTACTTCAGCTGCATTCTGAACATTTTATGCTTCATTGAAGAAACAAATAGAAGATCTTTTGAATAATTTATACATGCTTGACCTAATAATCAAATTTTGGAAATGTGTATAAAACCAACTATCCACAAAAAGGTCGTGATTTAATGAAGTCCATTAACTTATCTAACCATGTAATAAAGCATAGTTTTTTCCAATATCATTTATAAAAGCCAATTACAGGGATCATGGTGAGACATTGATGGCAAAATAAATACTAATCTGTTATGACAAAATGAGACAACAATATATAAGACGGTAGATCAATTCATACACAAATCTATAAAACTCAAAAGCAAAAATAAGCTCAAGTCAAAGGACACCTTCCTTCATCTAGACATATAACCAAACACGTAGTGAGCATCATTTAGGTGTTCCTTAAACAAACACAATCTTCATTTTACCATGAAACTTGGATTTGTTAAACGCTTCATTTCACCATTTCAGTTAGACTTTCATTATGGGTTTTATTTACACTGTGTTTGATTGACGAAGTAACACCGATGATATTTTGGTTTAAACTATATTTGATTTGCTTATTATTTGCGAGACATCTCCCGCATTACTCTATTATTTAAATGATATTTTTTTTAAATTCATGTTTTTAAATTCAGAGTGTCACAATTATCGTCAGCATAAAGGCATGTTGGTTAATAATAACAAATTTTTGTAATTTCTAGCTACTCGTATAAACTATGTTTGGCAAAATTAGCTAAAACTGAAGCTGATAGCTGAGTTTATTTCAGAGCCGGAAGTTGTACCTTATATTTTTATAAGTGTTTGACAAAGTAGTCAGAGCTATGAGCTTATAACTATGAATTGACATAAAAGACACACGTGCAAAATTATATAATAAAAGGCTTTTAAGTAATTTCATATTTTATAAGCTTTATTTTTTTCAAAAGCTACTTCAACTAGCTTATTTTTCTAGAGCTTATATTTTTGATAAGCACTAAAATTATTGTCATCCAAAAAATGCTAACAGCTTAAATTTATAAAAGAAATAAGTTTAAGCTTTAATAAACTTATATGTCAAACACACCCATAACATACTTATATGTCAAACACACCCGTAACATACTATCTACATTTATAGTTATCGACCATCTTCATTTTTCATACTCGTGTTTAAATACCTAAGACAATGGAAGACAGACACAAATAGAGGGCGACTGATTCAATAAAAATCTTATACCTTTCTTGGTAAATGGAATATATCTCTAACTCCAATTATATATATAATGCATGACCATCATTATCTTTAAATTAATCTCAAGATGAGAAAATGTTTAAATAAAATTTATTTTTATTAATGGTATAATTGTTTCACTTTTCTAAATTTGTAAAACTATTCCCTATTAATGATATATTATTACTACATATAAATATAAATTAATAAATACAATTTCTCTTTATTATATTAAAATTAAAATGTAAAATGTATAAAAAAAATATTTCATACAAAACACATATAATAAATTTTTAACTTTTCACTAACGCCATTGTCAATTACCATCACCATTGATTCTACTGTTGCATTGTGCAACGTATAAAAAAATAATTAAATAATAAATAAAGATAATAAAGTAGAAACTAATTTATGTGACGGGGAATTTTATGTGACCGAAAGAGTCAACAAATGGTAAAGAGGGTTCACTTGTTAAATCTTTTATTAGTACAGAATAACTCTTTTATCACATAGGTTTGTATGTTACTATCAACTCTCAATTTAATCGTTCATATTTTTATTTTGAAATATCGCAAAATAAATGTCTATTTTTATTTTCAATTAATAAAAAAGAATTTAAGTAACTAAATGAAAAAGTTACTCATTAATGGTACAATCATTGTACTTTTCAAAATTTGTATGTACCATATACAAAAATTGGTAAAAACATTTTAATGAAAGGTAATTGCTTAACAAATTGTTATTTAAAATAATTATCATTAAAAGTTAATAGATAAAATTGATATAAAAGTTAAGTTGCAATATCATTACAAACAAAAGAAAATGCAGAAAAAAGAGCTAATGACTTGAAACATTAAATAAGTAAAATTTGAGATTAAATTTTTTATCAACCCTTTGTAAACATATGTAAATATCCAATTCCAATAAGAAATAAAGATTGCTCAGTCAAAGACAAATGGGCGTTCATAAATGGCTCTTGATCGGGTTGGTGGAGCTATAAGTCTAACCTCAGAGGTCGATCGGCTGCTGATGTCAATTTTATGGTGTAAGTTATTGGTAACTTGTCTTTGACCTCAGGGGGGCAAGACTGATGGGTCTAGTCTCTTTATTTATCAGGTGAGTTCTCGGTTAATCATCTAAGTAGTTCAGACTTCAGAATAAGCTGTTGGATGAAAATAATTGTACTACAAAGTTCAAGTGGAATAAATGGGTGCCGCGTAAAATTAACATTTGTGTTTGACGAGCGAGTTTTGATTGTCTTCCCACCTGGAGAACTTGGTTAAACGTGGAATTTCTTTAAACTCAACCTGATGTTCGTTTTGTGGCTATGATAATGAATGTGTGGATTATTGTTTCTTCAATTGCTCCGAAATTCATCCTATATGGGTCAAAGTTTGGAGTTGGTGGTTGATTTCTCCTCAGAGTTCTATGACAGTGGGCGATTTATCTTCCGGTTCTCTAAGTTTCTTCAATCATGATCGGGACAACTTATTCCGTGCG
This sequence comes from Logfia minima, assembly GCA_963921325.1. NCBI lineage: Eukaryota > Viridiplantae > Streptophyta > Magnoliopsida > Asterales > Asteraceae > Logfia > Logfia minima. The sequence continues at coordinate 14,072,851 of OY992776.1, read as the reverse complement.
GTATGTTATGTGCTCATTTGAACCGTTCAGAACTGTAGAAATATAATTCTTCGTGCCCCGAGAGAAAAAATTGAGATAATTATCCATGAAGATATTTGTCATTCTATCTGTTTTTTGAATAAAAATAGGTGCTCTTGTAAAGATATTATTTGCATTGACTGTGTTTGAAATTCTTTGGGAACTATGTCTGTTGCTATGTAATCTCTTTTGCTTGTTTTTGTTGTGTTGAGTTCTTGAGACTCTTGGTTGTTCTTTTGTATTTGTCGCCTGTTTTGAGTTTCTAATATAATTCGGTGGTTTTTTTTTTTTTTTTTTTTTTTTTTTTTTTTAAATAAAGTTAACAAAAGTAATTCCGTTGTGCAGAATAGGCCCTCTAATTTGATTCTACAGATGAGACATGAATCATCTAGAGAAGAAACATAAAATCTGAAATAAGAAAGCAGTCTGCCATTGAAGGATCAAGAACCTTCTTCATATTTCCATGTTTAATTTGCAGTCACCATTGATATAAAACGCGTCATCATGAAACTTCTCGAAGGTGCCCTGATTATATATGTATATATATATTAAATAAAAACTCATAAAACGATCATGTTATAATTATAAATGTAATGATAACTATATATATTTAATCGGTTGATAACAAAAGGAATATCTAAATACTGAAAATATTAAAATGTTATTGGTTAGTCTTACAAAAGTGAAAAAATACAAGAGACTAAATGCCATTATAAATTCAAATTACTTTTATCGTTTACGTCAAATCATTTAGAGATATAAGTAAGTTACGAAAGCCAATTGATTTATTAACTAAATAACATTAATAAAGTTAAACTATCATCTAGTATGATAACAAAAGAAGTTCTAAAAGTAAATATCTGTTAATTTTCTATAATTACTTTTTTTTCACAAAAACCAAAGAAGACATAATTTGTAATATTATTTGAAGTATTTAGTCTTAAATTTTATAATTATTTTAATATCTATTAATTAATTATTTGAAACTTCTTGAAAATTATCGCTCTTAATTAAATTACAATATCACATTTGCGGATATAGTTAAACTTTCTTTCAATATGTATTAATAAAGTATAAACGACATCAATTGAATCCATCAAACTTTTCTATGATATCATTAGAGGAAAAAAAAAAAAGAAGATGAATGAGCATGTCATTCTATCCTTAATAAAATTGTTTAAACAAAATATTACACCATAAAAAATATAAAATATTAATCTATCGAATAATTATCTTGATGATTTCTTAATCCAATTGAGATTCCACCATTTATCAAATTTCGTATGTATATGTACACATATTAAACTATTATTATTAATGTATTGATTAATTTTTCAAAGTATCACCTTAGTCTTGTTTCATACATAGAACTATAAACGATTATAGTTGTTATGTTTGAATAGAATATATGATAATTATTTAAAATTAAATATTGCAAATCTTAATATTAGACGATTATTTAAATTATTTAAATGTAATTTATTTACTAAATCAAAATTATGAGAAATTATCATATGATGATATGTGGTATTCGTGCGATGTACAACAATTTAAAATACATAATTATTTCAACGTTTTTCTCTATAAATTACATATATGTAAATTTTAATACATAATAAAAAGTTAAAATACTTATTAAAACCTATTTCAATTTCGATAAACTAAAAATTCATCATAATCCAGGTATTATATATATATATATTTGGTAAGTTTATGTTCATAAATTAAAACATAAAGTATAATATTTTTTGATAGTATGGGAATATAAATCTCAACCTTCCATTTTTATCAAAATAACAAAACTCATACATTCCTAAAAATTAAATATCTCAAAAACTATTAGTCAAAAAATAATAAAAATTGCATTATAAAAATCAACATTTTTTTCTCTTCGATTAGAGATCTCACATGACATACTTTCGACGAATTTTATTTTTTCCATTTTTTGGTAGGTTTTGAAAATTGGTAACCCATGTGTTATAAACAAATAACACATGTTTACTGGCGACTATCACATGTGTTACCATCGACTATCGCTGTAACACATGTGATAGCCGTTGATAACAAATGTGATAACCGCGGATAATATATTTGTTAGTCAATTGTAAACATGTGTTAACATACAAAAAATGAAGAAAAAAAAATTCGTCGAAAGTATACCTTATGAGATGCTCAATCGAAGAGAAAAAAAATATTGATTTTTATGGTGTATTTTTAAATTTTTACTTACCGTTTTTGAGATATTTAATTTTAAAAAACATGTGAAAAAATGAAATTTTTACCAAATAACACATTCTATTGATACTTTCATTCTTTTAAAAAATCTCTTATTTTTATGAACTTCTTATAACACCCCTATTTCTATATAAGAATATAATATTAATAAACACGGAAGCATGAATTTAAAATACATTAAACAGTTTACAATTCAAACTTTTTAAACTACAAAAGTCGGGGTATTATAAAAATTCTCCAAACGAGGTTTATTACAAAAACCATATCAGAGTCCTCAAGCGCAGTCAAACATTCCTTGATCAACTAATCACCTCCTGCACCCACAATTAAACAAAACATATCCTGCAGGAAGTAAAATGAGGGGTTAGCACGAAGCTAAGTGAATAGATTCATCACACTCCATTCAACTTAGCATAACTAGCTAATTACACCAATAAAACGTAAACACACATAATTCAATGAGGATCGGTGGCTCTGGGGATATCATAATACCCGGGGATTCCCCCAAGAACACTTACCGTCAATCCGTATGGCAAATACAGAATAGACCGATAACTACTGGTTATTAAACACATACACAGGTCTCAAACAACAAATGAATCAAAACCTGTGTAAAACACATAATAACCAGAAGTCCAACTACACGTTGACCTCAATAACATGGTACACATTGGTTCACATATCACGTAGATCAATAATCAATAATCAAGACTAAACAGTTTAATACACATCTACGTTTACTTGTTGTAACCAAATAGTTACAACTAAATCAAATGATGAGTTCTGAATCCACTCACCGATACCTCTGACGTCTCCACACTCAGGATTCTTATATCACTGAGTCTTACGTTGATCTGAAACAGGAAATCAAATACAAGTCAGAAGTTCGTTCCATAAATATCATTATAGCCTAATTATCCAATCAGGTAATCCCTGAAGTCTAGGCAAACAAAAGTTCAATCAGAAATGAACTTAGAAAAATCCCGCAATGACGTTTAAAACTGAAAAAATGTCATTTTCGGGTCCTAGATGACCCCGGATGGCCAAAAACTGCCCGGGCTATGGTACATAGTCTTGATTATTAGGTCGATTCTGAGTGACCATGCGAATTTCATTAAAATCTAATTTGTACTAAGATTTTCACAAAACTTAGTAACACTTATGCATTTTTAAATTTTGCACAAAAAGACAAAAAGTCAACAAAAGTCAAATTCTCACTTCGCAGGTCAAAAACTCAGTTCGCAGGGTTTGGATTCGCAAGATTCAACTCGCTTCGCTAGTTTGGATTCGCAAGTCTCATTTCGGTTCGCATGTTTGGTTTCGGTTCGCAGCCTAAATCTCGGTTCGCAGAGTCAACTCAGCTCGCAGGCCAAGTCAACTCGCAGGATGAACACAAGTTGCGAATTGAGACGCTGTTCAGCCGAAAATCATACTTTTTCAACCCAAAACTCAATATTTTGATTTCCTTTCAATCACACAAACTTCCTAACATCAAATAGGCATCAAATAACTACTTTTCAGCTTCAATAACATCCTACAACCAATAATTCACCAATTTTCAAGTAGTTTGCTAAAAATGGAAACATACTTCTAATTTGAACAAGGAAGCTGATTGATGAAGCTTATGATGATGATTATGGTGTCTTTGGTTTCAATTTTACTAAACACAAGCTTTGATTTCAGTTGGTTGTGATTTCTTTTGAGGTTGAGAGTTTTCAAATGGAACTTAGAAGAAGAAGGTAATAGCCAAATGAAAGTTCCTGATGCCAAAGGAAGCTTTCTTCACTTTTAAGTTATGTAAAGGCGGTGTAGTTTAAAATGGTATAATTTCTATACCCGTCTGAAATCTATTGTCTGGAACTTAAATACTAATTGCGATAAATATTATTTTATTTTACCGTTATCTATAACAATTTAAAACAATTAATATTTCACTAGTCACAATAAGTCAAAGAACTTATTCATCTAAGTTTCACAATGAAATACATAATTTCAATTAATTTCTAAAAGATTAAATAATCAATTAAAATACTATAAATTACCAGGGCACAGGAGAGGATGTTACACTTCTTCTTCTCAAATATATCTCAATATTAATTGTATTTATTATTATTATTATTATTAAAAAACAAAGTTAAAATCTAACCTATACATAATTACCTACGTGGGTTACAAAGTTATAAGGAAAAAATCTTTAACTCCCATTAAAATTATGTAATACGAACATATTTTATTTAATTGATTTAGAATTAAAATACTCGTAATCAGAAAGAGTGTGCACCATGGGTTAGTTTGAATTTTGATCATTGTCATAGCCAATTTCAAACGATATGTTATTAAATTAATGTTTAATTTTCAAGTAATCAATTAGAATATACATAAACTGTTTAAATTTAATTGAACTTTTAAATAAAAAATTTAAAAGGTTGATACGTGATATGTTTGTCTATCTGATAAATTTTAAAATTTTGGTTTATATTCATTTAATATATATATATATATATATGGTGGGAATTAAGAGGGAAGTAAAAAAATTAAGGAATGAGGGAGCAAATCTCAACCCTTGATTTCATCATAAATAAATTTTAAAAATTACAAATAATTTCAAAATTTAACATTCATCACAAATGAATGTTTAAAACATTTATTTATGAAAAAATCAAGAGTTAAGATTTGTTTCGCTCCTTCCCTAAGATTTGCTTTCTTCTTTCTCCAAGATATGGAGCTTCCCTATAGATCATGTCCATTAAAGCTAGTGTGGTGTCCTTTTATTTATGATGATATGTATATACAATTTAGACGAATGGTGTAATCTTTTGTAATTTTGATGATGGTATTAATATTCAGAGGCATTCAAATATATTATTTAATTTTTGTAGGTCATTCATATTTGAGAATGCTTTTTTTAGACCACTCAAATATATTATTTTATTTTTGTAGGCCACTTATATTTGAAAACGATTTTGTAAGCAACTCAAATTTATATATTGTTTCATGTATACCAAATTTGACTAAAAACTCATCAAAAAAAAGGTGAAGAGACACAAATAACTCTATATTTATTAATTAATATTTTTTATATATTTTTTATTTTATTAAAATACATGGTATTTGTGTCATATATCATTTAGACAGCATTATGATAAGATAAATCATATAGAAATGGGTCAAAACTAAGTCATATATCATACTAGCACCTAATTTAGGGAGTATCAAGAAGGGAATTTGAAAATAAATCAGTAATACTTCACATCGTAATAAGATATAGTCAGTAGCTTATAGCTAAAAATTAAAAAAAATAATAATAAATAAATAAATAGGAATTATGTTTAGAAAGTTCGATCAAAAGGAAATACTCCATCTATATTAGACATGACTTTACAATAAAAGGATCAAGAAGCTTCTGTGGTGGACGGATGGAAGGATCAAGAAGCAAGTTCACCTTTACAAGTTTTGCAGCCATAATATCTCCATCTATAACGGACCATCATGAAAGTTCCAGAAGATGCCCAGATCATACATATAAATCCCAGCCACATTCCACAAATCTAAAACCAATATCACCAACAGAGCAAATTGATCAAGTTAATTTTTAGCACAGAACATCTTATTAATCAAACAATGTCGATCGTTCCAAGCTTGCTCAGTGGCCGACGAAGCAGCATTTTCGACCCATTTTCTCTTGACATTTGGGATCCATTCAAAGACTTCCAGATTCCATCATCATCCGAAACATATGCACTGGTAAACACACGTGTGGATTGGAAAGAAACACCAGAAGCTCATGTGTTTAAGGCCGATCTTCCCGGGATTAAAAAAGAAGAGGTCAAAGTCGAAGTTGAAGACGGGAACGTGTTACAAATAAGCGGTGAGAGAAAAGTCGAGAAGGAAGACAAGAATGATAAGTGGCATCGTGTTGAACGTAGCAGCGGGAAGTTCACAAGAAGATTTAGGTTGCCAGAGAACGCTAAAATGGATCAGGTCAAAGCGGCTATGGAAAATGGAGTGCTGACGATTACTGTGCCAAAAGAGGAAGTGAAGAAACCCGATGTGAAGTCTATTGATATTTCTGGTTAAATAAATCGACCAATTTACACATATCATCATGTCCATGAGTATGAGTGTTTAATGTGTTTGTGTGTTGTCCTTTTGTGTTTTGTTTGTCCAGAGTGTTTATGAAATCCTAGAGTAACTGGTGTACTTGTTTGCAACTTCAATAATGAATAAAATGGTTGTTAGCTTCTAGAGATTGTTGGTTGTGTTCTTGTGAAAAAAGTAAGGCATAATGAATTTGTGGTTAGACAACATTAAATGATGATAATAGCAAAAGAAATATAACAATCAAAAGAAGGGTTCAATTAGAATTGTCGATTAGCAATCTTAAGTCGACAACAATTAACCATGGTGTTGGCACAATTCACAACACCGAATGTATTTTACCTTGTCGTAAATTGGGATACAAACATGACTCGTAATAATGACATACTGAAAAAATTGGCACTTGATCATCTGAATATAAAGAAGCTGTCCACCAATCTTCCATAGCAGCCTGGAACTACCACCTTAAAGCAGCAAGACTTGAATGAATAGTGTTTTGACAGAAAATTAAAACAGCAGTGTGCTACATCACAAGCATTTGAGGGCAGCATCTGAGGGTTTCTGCAATAGCAGATCACTGATGATTCAAGCATATAAGAAAACAGGTACATATTAGAAACATATCTGCCTAGAACAAAAGTAAAGTGGAATGAAGTTGTGAACTTAGGATCTTAGTATCTCCGGTGTTTAAGTAATTCTTACAGCTACACATTTCTTGACTGCTAATAGGTCCTCAAACTAATGAATGCAGTTATACAAAGAAAATATGTCAATGACCTACTCAATAAACTGAGAACAAGCAATGAGAGACTAAATAACCCAATATCAGACATCAGAACAGCAAAGGCGATCTGATGTAGAGATCATGGTCACACATATAACCTAAGTAAAACCAATTGTGGAATGACTGATTCTCAATCAATTAATACATCCTCAAAAGGAGCACCCTGAAGTCTTATATTGAATTCTACTTTATAATCCCTTTGAAGGCCTAAAAATGAAACTTGTGGACAAGTAACACAAATTGGGCAAGCTCGGTAATTAATATAAAAATCAACATAGGTTTTGCATGTTTGGGTCAGGAAACTTTGTCATGGCAGCAAGGGGTTGTTTGAAGTAACACAGAAGTAGGATAGATCAATGCTAATGGAGTCTGCAACATGATGTGCCAGAAACATGTTAAAGGTACTTGTTGCCAAGCCTGCCATGGGTATGAGACTCAGTGACATATTAATACTTCCTTGCATATCATTGATATGATAACTTAAGGTTAATAAACAAATTACCATCAACCAAAATTGATATTACTTTGATAACAAAATGAAGAACACAAATAAGCTATATATGTCAAACAACACTCTATATTACTCTGTGACTCGTCATAACCATATCAAATGATCTCAGATTCTCAGTATCTCATCACTAATAGAATATAGATAATATATGGCTTTATGTGTTTGAGCCTATAAATATACCTCGGCATTTACCAAAGTATTAAACGAATATGATCATGATACTGACCTCAAAAGCTTCTGGGTCACCACTTTCATCATAAAAATCTTGGTTTCCTATCAGCTGGTTTCAAAATTTGGAAAGAACACATTAAGCTTTCATCAACACTCATCATTGCACCGGCATTATCAAATTCACCACAATAATTTGGGGCCGAGAATATCGTAACAAGCTGCCTATCGGCAAAGAATTCATACCCATCTTCGACAACCTACAGAAAGTAACATTTAGATTACATCAGAGCTCTAATAAAAATCAAGTATTGATAGTAGTGCCCAAATGAGCACATCAGCCGAGTTGGATAACAAGTTTAAGGTCATTTATAGTACAGGTTGAAACAGGTTGGGTCAAGTTGGATTGACCAACAACCATTTCTTTGTTCGTTTATATTGGAATATCTTAATGTGGATATTGATTAAAAACAATAACCATCTAGATCTTTGAAAGAAAGCTTGAAAGGATGTATTCATTTAAAATACACTTCAGATGACTTCTGGCAATCTGACCCCTCTGCCCACTTGATCTGTTCCCCAATTTTAAGTTAAATTTTCTGTTTGAATATAAAGATAAATCAACTCAGCACATTCATAAGTAAATAGGCCACTATAGCCACCTCTAAGTAACACTATACAACTTTCAATTACCTGATGGGCACGGCACACAAGATCCATATCATGTTGCATCAAAAACTCAGCCACCTTTTCAGCACCAAATGTATACGACACCCCTCTATCACTAATTCCCCAGCCTTTCATATCTCGGCTAGGATCTGACCAAAGTAAATCACAAAGCAAACCCGAGTCGGGGACATCGGTAGGACGAGACAAATTTCTTATCTGATCTAGGTTTGTTAGTTCGGGAGAAAGACCCCCATGCATGCAAAGAATTTTGTCATCTATTAGAGCAGCAGCAGGAAGACAGTTGAAGCAATCAGTAAAAGTTTTCCAAAGTCTAACGTTAAATCGACGTTTACATTCATCATAGAAACCGTATATCCGGTTGATCGAAGCACATTCATGGTTTCCTCTCAAAAGGAAGAAGTTCTCTGGATATTTAATTTTGTAGGCAAGCAGCAGGCATATTGTCTCTAGACTTTGTTTGCCACGATCAACATAGTCTCCTAGAAACAAATAATTTGCCTCAGGCGGAAACCCTCCATATTCAAAAAGCCTCAACAAATCACCATATTGCCCATGAATGTCACCTAGAATCCAGAAGGTACCATGAATTATTGTACTTTACAAAGAAATATAACTCTATTTATGTTCAAATAACCACTGTAGATGGAATAATCACAATTAATAAAACATATGATTAAAAGAATATTCAATTGGCATTTAGCTACAAAAGGATTATCTTTCAATTGAACATTTATGCAACAAAAAGAAACAAAATGACACGGAGCTCGATATTCCTAGATCAATGTAAGATAATTTCTACATAGCTAGCACTCAATACAGTTTGAAACATTAGCAACCTCAGGAATCCTACAGCTTACGTATCTGGAACTTTTTCTCTCTACAACATATTTTAAAACTCATGTCTACGTTCCTACATGTAGAATGTAACATATAGCAGTCATTACAACAACAAGGAGCACGGAACAAACCTTACCTAGAAATTAACTTACCCAGGTTAAAAATCTTACTAGCGATGCAAAAATGAAGTAGAGAAGAAACACATGGGTGACATTATTATATTAAAATATACCTTTCTTCTTGCACTATATTCTATCCTGCCAAATAATGTATAAACGTTTACATAAATCTAGAAATGGTAGTATAATGCTTAATAAAGTACCTATAGTTCTGCACTTCTACTTAAGCAGATACGTAATCTCTGTGTAACTATGTTGAATGATGACTAGACTGCCCATCTCTGTTTGATGTTTTTAGAACAATGTATGGTGTGATTTAGAAGTATTACTTAAATCAAAACCGTTACTGCTTTTCAAGCTAACACAGTTTCGAAAGATCATTAATTATTTAAACATTATAGTTATTTTTAAGAAGAGTATCAGCTGTCATACTTTTTCAGAACCAAGAATAAGCATTTGTTAGCTCACGTAATGGGGAACACACAATCACTGTCGCAAAAATCCATGATTTCATATGCATTTAGTAACCACTTACAAAAGAGACTGCAATATACTAATACTTACTCAAACGTTAAATGAAGATAGATTCAAAAAAAGTGTCTGACTTTGCTTGAAATTACTGCTACATACTTGGGGTCCTACATATGGAGTCTGAATTAAGAATTATAGTCACTAAAACCTAAGTACAAAAACTTATATTGATGTCAAACGTAAATATGATCACACTGTGTTCCCAATTAAATGACTACAAACAACTGAGTTATTTTTTAGTGTTCCAATCATACTGGTAAGAAATTATGAATCAAGTTATATAATTAGCATGCAACCATCAACGTAAGGACATTTGTCAGAATCAATCAAAGCAACACATGGGAAGTGGTCCATCCTTTCATAAACGACGCTACATTCATCAAAATCAATGACCAATAAAGCCATCTAAACCGATAAAATTACTCCCAAATTCATTAAATAACAATGCCAAACAACCTGTTCATGACACATTACACATACACAATTAAAATCACAACAAACCTACATAAAAACAAGATGATATCCTACCAACAAACACATGACACACATAATTAACAATATACATATCAATATAAAAAACATGCATTTACAAATATACATATCAGTATACAAATATACATAGATATAAACAAAAAGGATCTAACTTCTTTACCGCATAGCTTAATCGGAGCTTCAAGCTCTAACAAATTAGGTTGTTGGAGAAATATTTCACGTGAAACGGTACAAAGTTGCCGGATCTCCGATTCCGATAGCTGAACCTGCCGGACCGTTCTCGCCTGCCGGAACTCCAACAACCGATTAATTATATCATCAAGTAACGCCGGCTCAATCCCCTGACCATTTTGAGCCATCTATGATAAATCCCCAAAATCTAGGTTTTCAAATAAACGGACAAACCCTAATTTCTCAATCACGTATAAATTAACCAAAAAAACACAAATGTGTTTCAACAATTGATACAGTAATAGCAATCTTTGATAATAAATATGATGAACGTATATTTTAAATATATATAATGGAAATAAATTGCATTGAAATAACAAAAATAAATAAATTTATTCGAAAGAAAAATGAAAAATAGACTGCAACTCCGATGGGGCGGAGATGCCGAATTAATAAAATTGTGTGAGGACGGACGATGAATCCGTGGCGGTGATGTTGATATTGTGAAAATTATTATGTATATATATTCTTCTAATTAAACTTTAGCTATTGATGTTAATAAATTTAAAATGGGATCAATTTGGAACTGAAATGAAATCTAGGGTTTTAATTGTTTAATTATGGTGTGGTGCATTTTTGGAACTTTTTGCCTCTCTTTTTTTCAAGATAGTGTTATAAAAATAAACAATAAATAGCATAACTTTCATTTGAATTATGACTGTATGAATGTGGCACATGATCGATCACATGGAATATAATTGGTTGACAATTCATTTTTTATTCCATTTTGACCACTACTAATAATCTGTCTTTGAAATAATTTGAATACTTCAATTTTTTTTTTTAAATTATTAGTATTGATATATTCATTCTACATTTTGGATGCAAATTATTAGATAAGATTTCAACTTATAACTTTTTAGTTGACAATTACATTATCAAAGATACCATATGAGTATTGTGATAACCTTCTAACTATAAACTTGAGAGTTCAAATCTTAAAAATAGGACAAATATACATATTTGTAGATTAATTAATCAAATTTTTTAGAAGGGCACCCTATAAATACCTTAAACATTGTAAATAATACAACTTGAAATGATCTTAATTTATGAAAAATATACGAAAGAGCTCTCGTATACATTTCACATAACAACTTGATTAGCACAAGGCTAATGTATCTCCACTAATCAAACAACCAACTTGTGGTCAATACACCACATTTGTGCATATTTGCCATCTACACATATAAATCCTCTTACACTTATGTAATCCAGATTCATATATTCATTTTATCCATTAAATCACTATATCACGCACCTTTAGATTTGGAGGTTTACGATTCGTCAATATGAACCGTCACTATCTTAGTACCTAGTAACATCACATAACAAAAACAATATACATAACAATCACTCCATACAACTCTTATTACCACTAATTCGCTACCTGAGTATCATGTATTGCCCATTTCGACTTTTAAAGTCAAACTAAGCATAAACTCACCAATTAAATCTTTCATTCATTCCATTGTACAAATACCATTAACACCACTTTAATCATCACTACAATCATCAAAACAACACCTTTGAATTATCAATTTAATGAGTTATCATAAATTCATAAGAATCACTTTCTTTAAGTTGGGGTATTGCAATATTCAATGAAATTTCGCCACCATTTGGCATAAAATCAACAACTAAAAGTTATAGACTTTCATTGACATCAAATATACACAACTTATAGTTAACTTCATCTATTGTAACCATTTTCACCCCAATTCACCATTTTCTCAAATATTTAGGTCAAATGATTAGAATAATTACTCACCATTTGGTAGAAAATTTAATATTTTGAGAAAATACTATAAAATAAAAAATTCGGTAAAAACGCGCCAAATGCGAGACGTTGTTGCGAGCTGGTCAATCAGGTGAAATATGAGTTTAGTGGTGTGAAAGTACTTTCAAAACGTATCTATACACACACATCTTGGCGGAAAATATAAAATTTTACAACTAAAATGATGACACAGTAGAAATCTATGAGCAAATAAAAAAACGCGCCAGAAAATTTAACATTTTTACGAGATAATATTAAGAAAGTTAAAATTTGAGTTTATAGTGTCAAATTAGCATCCAAATGTCTTTGTATACGATTATATGGTAGGAAATTTAATATTTTTAAGAAATACTAGAAAATAAAAAATTTGAAAAAAACGCGCCAAATGCGAGACGTTGTTGTGAGCTGGTCAATGAGGTGAAATATTAGTTAAGTGGTGCGAAATTACTTTCGAAGCGTATCTATACACACACATCTTGGCGGAAAATATAAAATTTTGCAACTAAAATGTCGACACAGTAGAAATCTATGAATAAATAAAAAAACGCGCCAGAAAAATTAAGGGTGTGTTTAGTTGAAGAAAAAAGGGGCACTTTTCCAGAAAATTTTTATAAGAAAGGTGAAAAATTAGAAAACACTTTCAAAATGAGTATTTTCCATAAAAGTTTTCCAAGAAAATGGAAAAATCACTTTTCCATATTATAACTAAGAAATGGAAAAACAAAGGGTGTGTTTAGTTGTGGAAAATTTTCTATAATTTTCCATCTCGAATTTTCTAAACAATGAAAAGAGTTTTCATTCTCTAGAAAAGTGTTGAAATTTTGAAAAATGTGTTCAAATGTTATTGCATTTTCCTTTTTGGAAAACTAGATAAGTGGAAAAGTGAAAATAGTGTTATAAAAGAAAAAAAATGGAAAAGTAAAAATCTTTGTTTTCCAATTCTTAGTTATCATATGGAAAAGTGACTTTTTCATTTTCTTGGAAAACTTTTCAGGAAAATACTCATTTTGAACGTGTTTTCTAATTTTTCACTTTTCTTATAAAAATTTTCTATAAAAGTGCCCCTTTTTTCTTCAACTAAACACATCCAAAGATTTCACTTTTCCATTTTTTTTCTTTTATAACACTCTTTCCACTTTTCCACTTAACTAGTTTTCTAAAAAGGAAAATACAATAACATTTGAACACATTTTCCAAATTTTCAACACTTTTCTAGAGAATGAAAACTCTTTTTCATTTTTAAGAAAATTAGAGATGAAAAATTATGGAAAAATTTTCACAACTAAACACACCCTAATACTTTTATGAAATAATATTAATGAATTAAGAATTTGAGTTTATAATGTCAAATTAGCATCCAAATGTCTTTGTATACGCATTATATGTTCGAAAAAAACGTGCCAAATGCGAGACGTTGTTGTGAGCTGGTTAATGAGGTGAAATATGAGTTTAGTGTTGCAAAATTACTTTCGAAGCGTATCTATACACACACATCTTGGCGGCAAATATAAAATTTTGCAACTAAAACGTTGACACAGTAGAAATCTATGAGCAAATAAAAAAACGCATCAGAAAATTTAACATTTTTACGAGAGAATATTAACGAATTAAGAATTTGAGTTTATAGCGTCAAATTAGCATCCAAATGTCTTTGTATACGCATTATATGGTAGAAAATTTAATATTTTTAAGAGATACTAGAAAATAAAAAATTTGAAAAAAAACGCGACAAATGCGAGACGTTGTTGCGAACTGGTCAATCAGGTGAAATATCAGTTTAGTGGTGTGAAAATACTTTCAAAACGTATCTACACACACTGTAACACCCACTCTTATGGCCTAGGGGTAATCTGGTAATTTCTTAATTTATACTTAATTATGACTTTTATATATATTATGATTTTATTAATGTGTTCATTAGATAGGAAAATTATATATAGGTCGAATAGTTAATTGTGGCAGGCAAAATATTGATAGTTTTAAATTAAAATAGTTGTCGGTAAAATAAAATAACTTGTTTCGCAAAACGGTTTTCAGGTTCCAGATAATAAACCAAACAGGGGATTAAAATTAGCAAGTCTTTGAGTTGGTTGGTGATATAAATCACCTAACTCATCTTTTTCATCTCATTTTCTCATCAAACCAACTTTTCTTCATTTCTCTTACAAGCTTCCTTCCAAAATCACGAATTTAACATCAAGTGAGTTGTGTTTTAACCTGCTGTAAATCCTTGTTATCATCTTCATCTTGTTTCTATTCTAATTGTAAGCATTTTTGCTATTTATGGTATAAACTTGAAATTGGTCAAATTCTTGAAATGGTGTGTAAATTGATGTTTAAAGATGTTAAATGATGTTACTTGATGTATTAGAAATGTTAGAAAGCTGGTTAGGTTGATAGGAAACTGAGTTTTTGTGTTTGTGAGTGAATTGGTTCGGTTTTGGGTAGCAACAGTTCATCTTGCGAGTTGAGATTGGCCTTGCGAGTTGAGATTGGATTTGCGAGTTGAGATTGGCTTGCGAGTTGAGATTGGCTTGTGAGTTGAGATTGGCCTTGAGAGTTGAGATTGGCTTGAGGTGAAATATCAGTTTAGTGGTGCGAAATTACTTTCGAAGCGTATCTATACACACACATCTTGGCGGCAAATATAAAATTTTGCAACTAAAATGTCGACACAGTAAAAATCTATGAAGAAATTAAAAAACGCGGCATAAAATTTAATATTTTTACGAGATAATATTAACGAATTAAGAATTTGAGTTTATGGTGTCAAATTAGCATCCAAATGTCTTTGTATACGCATTATATGTTCGAAAATTTAATATTTTAAGAAATACTAGAAAATAAAAAATTCTGAAAAAACGCGCCAAATGCGAGACGTTGTTGCGAGCTGGTCAATGAGGTGAAATATGAGTTTAGTGGTGCAAAATTACTTTCGAAGCGTATCTATACACACACATCTTGGTGGGAAATATAAAATTTTGCAACTAAAATGTCGACACAATAGAAATCTATGAGGAAATATAAAAACGCGCTAGAAAAGTTAACATTTGTACGAGATAATATTAACGAGGTAAGAATTTAAGTTTATAGTGTCAAATTAGCATCTAATTGTCTTTGTATATGCATTATAGTTAAATACCTTAAGTACAATGTAACAACATTTTTGCAATAACATGAGATATTTACAACATTTCCTTTGGTTTTCCTATTTATAAATAAATTCAACACAAAAAAGGACCATATGTTAACTAGTAAATAAAATTAGTGTCTACGTCGTATAAAAAATTTATTATTCACTAGGCCTGTGCAACGACAAAATTTGTAACACATCAGGCAAATCTCACAGGGGTGGTAGATATGAAAGATCTCGAGCTTATAAGGTAAATCTTATCCTTATTAGACACAACATGTTTTTGGGTCACAAGCACAGCTCTTGAGAACTCTGCAGTTAAGCGTGCTTGAGCAGGAGTAGTACTAGGATGTGTGACCTCATAAGAAGTCCTTGTGTGGTCGCCAAAAAAAAGTCGTGCACCTGCAGGCAAAGTGGACAATATTGTGGTTATGGTAAAGCGGGATGTTACAAATGGTAACAGAGTGACTCATGTACCGTTCGTGATGGTGGCGAAAACCGCATCGAGGACGATGAGTCCCAAGGTGGGGGTGGGGGGGAGTTGTAACGCCCCAGGCGAAACCTACATCGATTGTGAGAGATCTTGGGCTTACAAGGTAAATCTCATCCTTATCAGACATAACGTGTTTTGGGGTCACAAGCACAAATAGATATCGTGAGAACTATGCAGTTAAGCGTGCTCGAGCAGGAGTAGTACTAGGATGAGTGATCTCCTGGGAAGTCCTCGTGTGGTCGCCAAGAAAAAACAGTGCACCTGCGAGCAAAGTAGACAATATTGTGATCGTGGTAAGGCGGAATGTTACAGAACCAGACCGGACAGTACCGAGAACTGAAAAACTACGAGTTATAGAACTGAGAACTTTACCGAATGTTATTGGTTCGGTTCGGCCTATGCAAAAAAGGCAGAACCGGACCATACCAGCCCGTACTGAGAATTGAAAAATTGCGAATGAAAACTGTGCCGATACGTGTATATTCCGTTCGGTACCGGTATGATTCTCCGGATCTTTCGGTACATATGAACTTTTACACAGACTTATTATTATATAATGTTATTATATATATTTTAGTAACGCATCCATTTATAAAGATGATACATATCTTCTCCTTATATAAATAACACATCCGTAAAAGTACATAGTAGAAAAAATAATAAATTTCTTCCCAGTAAAATATATATCCGAATAATTGAGTATGCACTCGTTTGAATATAAGAACTCCGTTAATTGCAATTTTTACGCAGCCTATAAATTAATTAATAGGTAAAAATATAACGCCATCTTCCATCATCGGTAGCAAAATTAGGGCTCAAAACAAAAACAATCGTGTTAAAACAGAATAAAAATGAAGAAAGAAGACACAGTTAAACTAATCAGTGCAGAAGGATTCGAATTCGTGATCGATAAGAATGCTGCCATGGTTTCTCAAACGATTCGTAACATGCTCACTTCTCCAGGTTAACCCTAACTCTAACCCTAATTTTAATTTAGTTTTCTTCAATTAGAGGTCATAATCGAATAATTAAGGTATCTGAATTGAAATTGATTCGTTATATTAATATAATCTGAGATGGTGGTCTTAACTTTAACCCTAATTTCTAGCTTAATTTTCGTCAATTAGCGAGTTCCATTGAATAATTATAATTTCTGAAATGAATTTGATATGTTACATTAATTTAATTTGAGATTTATGGTGTTATCCCTAACCCTAATTTTTGTTTAATTTTCTTCAATCAGCGAGCTCCGTTGAATAATTCAAGTTTCTGAATTGAAATTGATATGTTATATTGATTTAATTTGAGATTTATGGTGTGTTTGATGAAGGTGGTTTTGCGGAAACTGAGCATGGGGTAGTGACGTTTCCGGAAATAAGCGCCACAATTTTGGAGAAAATTTGCCAATATTTTTATTGGTCTCTTCAATATGCAAGGTATGTTTGCTGCCGAATATGTAGAGTTAAGTATCACTGTAGAGTAGATAATAATCAGCTGTAACAAAATGGAATGTAGGATATAGTTTTTTTATTTGCTCATTCTTTAACCAAACGCGATAATTGGAAAAGCAGAGTTTGTGTGATTTTCGATTATACTTATTTGAGAGTTGGTGTTTGGCTTAGCTTAATTGGGTTTATTTGGTTAGTGATGAAAAAGAGGATAAACTCATTTTTTATGGTTTATGAGCTTATTAACCTGAAGTTATTAACTTTAATAAGCCATAAGCTGAAGTTGATTAGCTCATAAGCCGTCAAATATGAGCTTGTTATCTTCCTAAAATTTCAATAAGATGATACATGTATAAAATTAGCTAATCCAAACACCTTAAGAGGTAATATAATCTGAACTAGATAAGCAGTTTGAATTCTCAATATATAACTAACCATTCAAAAAAAGTAAAAGAAAAAGATAAGCGGATTTAATAAGTCTTTGGCGTGTACCCTAGTTGGTTCCAGAGATGGGTGCATTTGAAAGAATTATTGGTTCAATTCCCACCTGAGGTTAGAAGGAACCTAATCTATTAAAAAAGTTCCTTGGTAAAAACGGATCAGTTGATTGGACTACCATTTCAGCGGGCCACTTGACGAGCTTGATGCCTGCTAAATACATCATTGAACTTACCATATCATGAAGTAACACTATAAATGTATGAAAGTACGTATCTTTTCAAAGGGTGAACATATGATGCATACTAAATATATCATCAAACTTAGCATATGATGAAGTGACATGATAATTTAGTTAAACCTATTAGGAAATGCGATAAGCCATTATGTCACATTATCATGCTGCACTATCATTAGACTTCTAGAAAATGCATGTCTGTATTAAATTAAAGATTTTTTATAAATTAGCGTTGTGGAAATACATAAAGAATTTGGTTGTATTATGCCGAGCCACAACTTAGTGATCAGTATGTTAAATATAATTGATATGAACGCCTTACCATCTTGTCACTTTAAGGTTATCGAGTTATCAATCTTTTCCATATTCTTTGTAGCCATCCACTTTTACTTAATTGTTTTTGTCATTTAAACTTTCAAATGGCAGTGGGAAGGAGACTGAATTCCACATTGAACCTGAACTGACACTGGAGCTGATGATGGCTGCTAATTATCTGCACACTTGACAAATCTCCTCGTGGGCAGCATCTTGGTCTTGACCATGGTACCCTTCTTCTAAGCCCATACACAAAAAGATCACATGGATACCCAATATGAGAAAATTTGCCGTGGTCTAGGGTTTGTGCAGCTTCTAGAGGACACAAATGGGAGGGCTAGTTAAGGGTTAAAACAGGTCCTTTTATCATGGGTCTGGTCAAGTTGACCCAAAACTATCTCTTACCAAAATTTTAGATTTTTCAAATAATATGATTTAGCAAATTATCTTTATTTTCTTCTTTTTTTTTGAAGAGCATTAACCTGACCGCTCATACGTAAATGGGTCGAAAAGGCAACCTTTAGAACACCCATTACCCACAACTGTGGGTATGGCTAGAAGATTTATTACACCTGGGTCACATGTTTCTAGTTGTTATGAGTTATCTGGTTGTGGCCTGAAAGTTAGTTGATTAGACATGTCTGTTTTTCGTGTCTTAACATATTTGTACATCATCGTATTACCCTTGTTCCTATTTGTTTATTGTTGCTAGATCGAGGATGCTTGAGGATCGTTTGTTGGCCATTGTGAAGATCAGATTGTTATTAGGAGTTATGACCAAGTCGTAGATGTATTGATACTTACTAGTCCATCTAGGCAGTGGTAGGAAATGCATCTATACAATATATGTTATCTTGGTTATATGCATACTTTTGATTCGGTTTGTGAATATTGTATTGTTGAATATAATAGTTTTTTTTTCTTGGCAATAAGATGTTACATTAATGCATTTCACTTGTTTAGTTGACACTACTCTGAACTTTGTCCCAACATTTGAAGTCTGGTTGTGAGGAATATTGTTTTTTTTTTTTTTCCATTTTGATTAATCTGGAAGCATGCAGTACTAATTATGAAAAAGAAGTTGACCACTTATTACGAGTTATTTGGTTGGCACACATGATGTTTTACTGAAAACGTCAGAGCCCCAAAGAAAGGGCACGTTTGTCGTCAAGTTTTGAGTATGAAGTTACTCGTGTCCAGTATCTCTGTCGATGAGGTTAAGCAACTGATGGTCTAAGTCAACACAGAATATGATGGTTTTATCAAGCATTACTAGCTCACATGATTTTGTAAAGGAAACATGACAAAGATTAAGGAAGTCAAGGCATTTGAACTTTATTGGTTGAACGTCAAATTTGATCTAACAAATGAGTTCTTGATTATATTTGTGCAAGAACAGTTTGAGTGGTACATACGGCGACAAAGGCATGTATTCATATCTTTGTTCCTTAAACAATTTATTTATTTTTTGATAACTCTTTCAGAAATGATGTAAAATGTTTGAAACTATAGAGGTTTTGATAGAAGATGAAGAGAAAATTGTGTAAAATGTTGACACATAACCAACAATTTGGAACCAAACATGATACAAAAGAAGAAGAAAAATCTTAACGGTCTAACCTAACAAGCTGTTGAATAATACATGGAAGAAATTTGTGATTAGGAAAATATTAATAGAATTTTAGTCACTTTCAACATACTTTGTGATCTAAAGATTGATTTTGACTAAAAGTGATGTTTATGTGTAAAACATTACAATTTGATATTTTATACTAGACAAATAATTTATAACAATTATTATGAATAATATATGAAGATTTTTAAGACCACTAATTCAAAGAAAACTTTTTAGCCACATCAATCATATCAATACTTGGTTATGACATTGGTAGGGATGTAAACACAAACGTTAAACATATCTCGAAGGTAAAATGTATCAAGGGATACAATACATGTGCTTGACAATTGAAAAAATAAGGCCTAAAAGCAGAGTTGACATAATGGATTAGACTTTAAAAAGAAAAAGAAAGTAAAAATAATAATAACGAGTAAAGGGTTGTTAGAGAGAATTTGATGAGTTGTTCGTTGATTTACATGATCCCACTTTTGTTAACAAGTTATACTTTGTTGTATGATGATATATTTCATGGGCTTTCAACACCGTCAAACCTATAAAGTTTTATGTTAAAGTGAGTCCATTCCGTATAAAAGAGAGAAACTATCACTATCAAAGATCATAATGCACATTATCAACATAACTTTCATGTTCTCTATCTTCTGGAGAAAAGTACCATTCTCATTCTCCTACCATACCTCCATCTTCTTTGTACAATTCGAAATCATAAAATGATTTTGACCCTTACCACCCGCGACTAAATAATTATCTACCGTTTTAATTGTCACATTTACCTAAGCATACTGCAAACAAATTTTTGATACACACAGAACATACATATTCAAAGATCTTATTGTCGAAACTTTGAATAATCTTTTGAAGTATCCCAAGACGAATTCACGAACTCAGACAAATTATGATAGGAATAATATTTTTGAAAAGTGATTTTAATACACAATTTATAAAAATATATCCCATCATTCAAATCATATAGTTTGTTCAATTCGCAACATACTTTTATGTTTACGTTCTAGAATTAAAAGGAACTAGATTAGGAGATTTTATAATCATTTAATAGTTTTTCTAACAAATAAAAAATGAACCTATAAATAACAATGGGTATTTTGATGCCTTCCAACATAAATAAACTAATTAGTTTTCATGTAGCGCACACCATTTCAATGGGTCCACTAGGTTGTGAATGTACATTTTCAGGCTTATCTAAATTTCCTTTATTTAAGGCTATTTATAAACAGGTCCTTCAATTTATATAGGATCGACATATTACACTCGTATTTTAAGCTTTTTTTCAGCTGCCTCCTTAAAGTAATTCCAGTTTTATTTGAAAATATATTTTAAGAAAAATAATTCTATTTGTTGGATGTCGATAACTTTATTCATGGTTTCCTTAGATGGATTGATGATGTATGTTGCACAAACTAAACACATTTTAAATTTTATTGAAAGAGTATACGAAGATAATTGATTTGAGTTAACTTTAACTCGTTACAGTGTAAAAATATTTCATTGTATATATTTTACAATGAAGAAAATAAGAATAATATCATTCTTATTATAAAATGCGAATAATCGATAAGAATTACCAATATATATTATATATATATATGACAACGTCAAGTGTTTATTCGAATTCAAAGAAGTTTCAGTCGCCATATTTCATGTTCACACGATGTAGTTGTCAAACGTTTCACTCAAGTTATCACCTGCCATGAGGTTATTTTTGGACCATAATCTACAGCTTTTTAATAGAACTAGATTTAATAATAACGTAATAGTAGTCTAAAATATGTAATGCTATAGTTTTTTTTAAGCAACTTACTAAAAGGAATCCATGAACCATTTTTATCTATTGAAAATATGACATGTAATTATTACATAACCCATTTTAAAAATGTAACTGATTTGCTAAACTATTTTTTCTGTCTTTCATAAAACATTACGGACTCGGTAATGTGATTGGATCACGAACCCTAAAACTTCTTAGAAAAGGTCACGACTATGAGTTTTTCCATAGATTTTTAAAATGGGGAAAGCTAATGTCACAAGATAGTGATAGCGTTTTAAAATTGTCCGTTAGTTAAAAAATTATAAATAGTGCTAAATGAATTTAAAGTATAAACTTAATCTACTTATCATTTGATATATCACTTACATATTTGATTGCATTAACCGATTTAACTTTTAGCCTTTTAGGTGCGTTGAAATAAATGTAAGGCGTCACGTACTTGGCATGAAAAATTTAATGTAGATGAGTCAATTTGATATGTCGATGAATCAAATCAAATCATCAGAAATGTGTACATAATAGAACTGTATATGTATATCTAAAATCTGATGAGTTGATCACATTTTTGTTGTACATATGAATCATATCCACGTGCTCTGTTTTCACATCTTTTGTACTTGTATTTTGTCTCTATTTAACAAATCTTATCCACCGATTTTTCGTTCCTCTGTTTTTCTCTGTTTTCCCCTTTGTATAATTATATTTTTCCCTCATTATAACAAACTAACAAACAATTGTTTTACACTCTCATTAACAATGGAAAAAAGGATTCAACCCACTTCATCACCGTCATCGTCGCCGCTCCGGTCATCACTAACTGCTGAACTTTTTGGTGACAATGACTTACAATCATCATCCACCGGAATTTTTTCTTCAATTTTCCCACCTCCGTCAACGGTATTATTGTTTCTTATTGATACGTTTTATTTAAGTTTTATGACCCACTTAACCATTTTTAGTTTTATTGTTTTGTGGGTTTCGTTTTGTTTTTCTTATTTTGGGTTAATTGTAAGTTTCTTGAACCCTAATATTGAGTGTTTTACATAAGAATTGTTAAAATATATGCTCAATTAGGCTTATAATGATAATTGAATGCTAGTTATAATAATTAGCTCATGTGAGGAAGTTCATAACTGAATTTGATCACATTCGTTAATGCATAAATATATGATCAAGAGAACTTAAAGTTGTGAACTTTGTACCAGCTTGTTGTTCGTTTATCTGGGTAACTCATTAACTTTTTACGTCTCGATTAGGACATAGGTGTATGTAACAGTTGTAATGGTGTGTGGGTCTTTGCTTTTCAAGACGAAGTTGTGAACTTTTTATGTTTTTTGATATGTTTAGGTATTTGCAAGAAACACGAATTCTTCGCAGTTTAATGGAGCTATGCAAAAAGAGACATCGGAGAGCCAGGTGTGGACTTCCACTCATGGAACTTCAGGTTGGCATCTTGATAAATTATATGGTAGTTTTATTCGGTATCGTGATCCTGGGAGTGTAAAAGCGTCATTTGACTTGTTGTTGATACGTTAGAAACTGAGATTCTTGACAAAAAAATTCTTAAATTTACAACAATTATAGTTTCAAGATTAACGTAATTAATGAACGATTTAAATGAACTAAACATTCACTTGACTCACCTTATATGTGTATCTTTGTTTTTGCAATGAGTTGTGGAGTCAGTCGTCTGCTAGATTACCATAATTATTTAATATACTATTAGGGTCCTGAATGTTACCACACTAATTGAAATTGCAATAACTCTTGGTATTTATTTTTGAGCAGCTGAGAATGCAGCTAAGAATGCTGCAAATTCTAATAGTAGTGTAATGAACATGGATAGATGGCCTTTTGAACAAAGACCCGACCCTTCTCCCCTAAGTTCATCTTTATATTACGGTGGACAAGAAGATATGTACGTGTGTTCATCAAGTAAACCGACTTCACATTCATATTCCAAAGTGAGTAGAATTGTCAATTAGCTATTGTTAAGAAACAAGATAAGCCCATTCAATTAAAGTAAAGATTGTTTTATGTTAATTCTGTATTTAGTTCAAAAAAGCGGACGGGAAAGATGATCCTAATCATTTGCACAGTGCATCTCGAGGAAATTGGTGGGAAGGTCAGTTGTGATCGTATATTGAACGTCAATCATTACCTGTTCTCATGATATCATTTTAAGTAATGTTCTTTTGGTGCAGGATCGCTTTACTATTAAGACAATTCCCTTTTCTAGGCAACGACATGAATTCTCCGACTATTAACTAAGGTATTCTCTACTTAATTCACTGTAAAATTCTTAATAAGGATACATTATCTACCTACTTTCATGTTCAAAAGGGGAGGTAGCAAAATGGGTGGGTTGGGTGGGTCAAAATGGGTTCAGGTCAAGGCTGGTAGTTTTTGGTATGGCAACACTTTTTGTCCAATTTATTAATTACTATTACTATTTAATAAATAATAAATAATAAATAATAAATAATTTGTCTTGTTAAAATTGATTACCAAAATATTTAGGCAGGAATCTATCTTTTGGTACAAAAGGATTTAGTAGGTTGTATGCAATTAAGAGTACAGTTTGGCTGAATTACAACCCGTTTAAGGTTTGACCTATTCTAGTTGTTGTTGTTATAAAGAAAAGAAAGCCCATGTCAACTGCTCACGATTTAATGGGTCTGTTACCTCTATTTAAAAGCTTTGTTTAACGATGCTACTCTTTTTATTCTATTTATGAGTTATCTTCTCGTCAAGTAAATGTGACCCTGAATCATCTTTATTTCTCATTGCACCATATAGAATGAATTGGTTACATTTCAACTATGGAATTTTTGTAAAAATAGTTGCTTACAGTATCCAGGGTGCCTGTGATTCCATGGTGCCTGTGATGTTGATTTTGCAGGAAGTTCATGGAGTCTTTATAGAAGTTTGAAGTTTTTGTTGATATATAAGCAGTATTTTCTTCATCGTCACACATATACCCTCTCTAGTTTTTCTTCTTTTGTTCCCCTAGCATCTCGTATCGATATTTTTGGGACTTCTGGTATATGTTTTCCAAGGTTTTTATATAAATAAAGACTTTGTTATGCATCTTAGCAAATAAGCTACAGTTCTTGTGTTCCCCTAGCATTGTGTATCGACAAATTGGGACTTTTAGTATATGCTATCTTAAGTTTCTACATTAATAAAAACTTTGTTACGCATCTCAGCAAATATAGTACATATCTGTGCAATTATCAAGGATGCTAGTTTATAAATAAAATCGTACTATCATATTACCCTGTCTATACATAATGTGAGCCCTACAGTCTCAAGTGTCTAATATTTGCAGTAATCTTGGTGATTTTTACCATTTGAGATGCATAGAAATAGTCTTTCATATGCAGCTGCCATTTTTGCTGCAGTAAAAAGTTTAATACCTCTTTCTTTAGCAGCCTTACCTTTCTGTTCCAGAACTCCTCTCCCATCTTCCCAAACCTCATAAAGACATTTTTTGAGTGAATCAACGGTTGGCGAAAAGGTATACCCATGTTCCTTCCCCATGATCACCGAGCCCGTGATGCTAGCAAGCTTTGTAGCCATCAACGGTTTCCCGGAAAGAACTGCTTCCAATAAAGTGTGATCCAGACCTTGAGCCCGAAGAGTAGGGTTCACAAAAATGTCAATTGCGTTGTAAAATCTAGCTAGTTGAGTCTGTTGTAATGGACCCAAAACAAGTAAGTTAGGTCCGAGATCTTTGTATCTAGCACCCCATGGACCATCTCCGGCTACTAAAACCATCACGGTCTCCTTAAGAGTTGAGTTTTCGGAAAATATCTGCTTTAGAGCTTCGAACATCAATGGGTGTCCTTTATCTTTAACGAGTCTACCCGCCATTCCTAGAATCAGTGATTTCGATGGCGGGATTCCAAAGTTTGACCTAAAGTCTTGACCTTTTTCGTTATCCGGCTTGAAAACATCTTCATCTACACCATTGAGTATGATATGAACTCGATTATCCGGGATCATGTAGATCCTTTTCAGTATGTCGCCTACATGATCGCTTGTAGCAACATGGTGAGCGTAGTGTTTGAAGAATTTAATTTCTTCGACTACCTTAATACCTCTTTCGGTCAACTGGTTAGCCTGGTTTTCGTTAGGTGCTCGCAGGAGTTCCTGAATGATATCAGAGTGTATGGACTCGTATGCAATCCCATGCCAGGAAACCGCCAAAGTTGAAATGTTTTTTGATCGAGTATGCATTAGGCTCACACTTTCGGTATGAACCACATCAAATGGTCTTTCAGTTGTGTTCTGAGCTTGGAATTGTTTCCAAACGAGCGCTTGGTCAAGATAACCGGCACCTGTCGGTTTTGAGAGATGGAAACGTAAATTCTCAAAAGGGTATTTTGGGAACGAGAAGTTCGAATAGGAAGCAGTGAAGATATGAAGCTCGTGGCCTCGTTTAGCCAAAGCAAGGTGAAGCGTCAAAGCATGTCGCTCTAGTCCGCCAGCGTGGTGCCTCTCAGGCCATTTCTTGACAAAAAGTGCAATTTTTAGTAGTTTTTGAGGTGGGTTGGAGGGAAACGAAAGATGGTTCCACGCTAATGGGAACGTTAAGAGATCAATTGGGTGGTCCGGGCTCAATGCCATTCCCAATCCTGTTCCAAGTTCCAATCGTTGTTCACGAAAGTAGAACGAAACAGAGGAATGGGACCAATAGAGTAAAGAGATAGACGATAGAACTGAGAGAAGGACTAAAACAACGCAGAAACCGCGAAAACACTGAAAACGCAACACCATGGATGAGGCCTTTGAACAAGATTAAGATTTGGTACCAATATTTCAATATAATTTAAACATGAAATCTGAAAAGAAAAGAAAAAAAAAAGGATCAAGTGTTATTCAAGATCGAATCAACTTGGTTGGGTGGGAAGAAGGTTTTATTCAAGATCTAAGGTGGGTTATAACATGACAATCGGTGACCTTTTGCACATGGTGGTAAAGTAGATCTTAAGCTATGGATACAGGTTTTTAGTTGACCACCAACGATTAAACTAAGCTATGTAATATAATATTGTTAGATACTTAAGGGAAGGTTAAGTAAAGTCCAACCACTTCAATTATATTTGACTTATTTAATGTAGATAAAAACAACTATATGCCTTGCAAAGAAAAAAAAGACAACTATATACTTCTATAAAATTTTTTTTAAGACAATTGGACAAAATAAGGTGAGATTTAATTAAGCATAAACCTGATTTGGTTCATTTAGGTTCGAATGGACTTATCTTACATGTATTTAAACTAACGAGTGAACGCATGTAACACGATATATATGTCCAACTGCGACTAGACCATGCCAATCCGAACAACCCAATTTCGCGAGCTTTATCTCAACCAAATCAATCAAAGGAAGACTCAAAAACAAACATCCCGACACTGACCCACCAGCCGATGCCAAGATCCTACCTCGTAGAACCCTCAAATTAACATGAGCAATGGTCCCACTCCCCTCACTCACCTCAACACGTGGATCACCATCTCTAGCGGTCCTAATACCTGGAGAAAAGAAAAGAAGAACCATGTATTACACTGACAACTATTTATAGAATCTGAATTGAAAAGGATACAAACTTAAACTTCAATGGACGACGCTAAATCCTAGTATCATCTGTATTCGTTAGTAATACCTTGTTATAGCCCAAAAGCAATATGGCTTGAGAAAAGGAACGAACTAAAAGAGTACACATGGAATGCTACAAGATTCTCCGCTACAGAAGAAGTTGTAAGACACGCGGCATCGGAAGAGTCCGCAAGTGTGTAACTTGGGTCCACAGGGTTGACCACAGGCCCAAGAAAGAGACCAAGAGTGAAGTGGGAATTTACGTTGACGATACCATTCAATGCCATGACGTGGATCGTAGTACTCTTTAGATTACGACGATCGCTAATGGTAGCCATTTGGTTGATTGTGAAAATTGGTTAGAAAAATATATTGTTTGGATGCTTGAAGGTGGAACTCGGAGTGTTTGACTGTATTGAGTGTACGGCAGTGCAATGTTACCAAAAAGTTTGTTATAGAATTAGGAAGTAAATAGTTAAATAAAAAAGAAAAAGAAACGCCGCTGCCGGGGATCGAACCCGGGTCACCCGCGTGACAGGCGGGAATACTTACCACTATACTACAACGACTTGATGGTTCTGTTTGAATAATTAGAAATACAAATTGAAGTAAAGATATTAAAAAAGTAAGATGCTGTCCTTTTTTTTCTTTTTTTTTTTTCTTTTTGGCAGGTTGCAAGTCACTACTAAGTTATTGTTCATATGTTTTTTTCTGTCTTTGCTTTTAGTTTTATATTTCTAATCCTAAATTTTTGTAAGATGTGACTCACGCATTCTTGAATAGTCGATATATCTATCTTTCTATATAAATATATATATACAATATATAAAAGAAAATATCATAGAACAATTTGAACTCTTGATGGGAGTAAGAATGATGCCGAGGTCTTAACAGAAAGCGATTGATAGTCTCGTCTGTTAGACTTTTCCAAACTTCTCTTCGCCTTTCTATCTCTTAGTTAAGGGGGTTGTAGAGAATCACCAAACGAGATATGGTTGTCAAATGGGGGAAGAGGAACGACGGGCGTGCTGAAGTTTTCCGGCTCACTGGTACGTGACTGGGGGATTCAAAAAGAAAAATAAAAAAAAATGCCCATGCAATCGTTCGGATCCATTCTTCCTTCTTTACTGAGTTTTATCCATTTGATTCAACTATGTATATAATTTTTTGACTATAATTTTGATTTTTAGAGACGTGCCTAAATGCTTACGCAAATGAAAATTTTGGACTTTATGTATTTCTTTCTAATCTTTATGTTACACCCACAAATTTTATTTTTATTTTTACTTTTTGGGATGAATAGTGTTATCCGTCGGATATGTCCCACCTATCTGCTTGATGACCCTTTTCTGTCAAAAATTTGCACTGTCGATCTCGGATAGGCCTGTTTAGTCCAATTTTCTGCCTCTTTTCAAATTTCAACTCCAAATATAAACAAAACACATTCCGTTGTTTCAAATGACCAATTGTAACTTATAAACCAACTTTCTTCACATATATTCATCATTAACAACCAAATTTCATACCAAAAACATGTTTGACCCATTTTGACACATACACAAAAATCTGGGCATACGCAAAAAAAGTCTAGTATTCGTAACTATGTTTAAGTTAATTAGACTCACATAACCTATAACGAGTATTCCTCCACGTTGTCCCTAATCCACCTTCTTTCCATGTTCATCCTTCTTACCCAACGAATTTTCAACTAACGGAATAAGCGAAACGCTTAGTCAGAGTATAGATTGTTAAATAAATGAAACTATATCAACATCATTGCAACTTGGTCAATTAACAATTCAACTAGATTCACAAGAGTAACTGAGCAATTTAAACATCACTAATAACTTGATAACAGCTATCATTTGCAACAACCATCAACTACATATACATCAATACAACTTGGGCAACCACTAACAACTTGAAACGACTAACGACTGCATCAACCAACAACTTAATCAACAAATCAATAACAATTAACAACTGAGCATTTAACACGAGGCTAATATTTCTCCAATGAAATTTCAACAACTTGTCGTCAACCACCATATACAACTACTTCACATAAGAAATTAATTAGTCCAAGACTAACATATATCTCCACAATTAAATGAATCCACTTTCAATCCACATTCACATAACAACTTAGTCAACATAATTTAAATCATATTTCCATCAATAAATCAACGGAATTATGGTAATTCATCACATTCCAACATGACCATTTAAATACATGAACCCTTTTACACGGATGTAATCCGGATTCATGTATTTAATCCATCTATTTTGCAACCAACTCGCAGTCAGACACTAGATTCAAATACTTCACAAAACAATTAAATTAATGCACATCGAACAAACTTCACTATATCAAGTCAACTAATAGAAAGTCATTTACCCATATTCAAACTCCACATAAAATACTTTGATTATTACAAAATTAGTGCATCTATACTATTATTAACCATTAAATTAAGATTATTATACCATTTTCAAGCAGCTTACCAAATTAAGCATATGAACCCTGTAACACGGATGTACTCCGGGTTCATACACTCCAATTAATTATTTAACCTCCTATATACTCACTTATTGACTTGATGTTTGATAATTCGCCAATTGGAGTTGTTACCTCCTTAGTACCTAAAAAGCATCATATAACAATAACAACATAATACAACAATTATTTCATACACTTTTCTTATACTTTCACCACTTACTTCCTTATATTGCTCAGTTTGACTTTAAAAAGTCAAACTAATCAACATTCACCGATTCTAACCGCTAATTCATTCAATTGATTAATTGTTCTTAACTCTAGTTTAATCATCATCAAAACTTCTCAAAACAACACTTTTAAATAACAATTAAAATGAGTTATCTTTATTTGAACAAGGATTCAACATTATAAATTTGGGTAATCAAACTTATCAACTTTTTCATCATTTTATGGTTTTAAGATCAACACTAGTAATTAAATACTCATTTAAACATCAACATAACATAAATTAACTTTACTCATATATCATCATCATCTAAACCCCAATCACCCCTCCCCCCCCCCCCCTCCCAAATTGTAGGTTAAAAGAGGGTGAGAATACCACTTACTTCTACCTAGAGATAAAGAAAGAGGCTTTAATTTCACTTTTCTAAGATCAATTTGAGAGATTCCCACATACTTCTTCTTCTTGAAGTTCCAGGAGGTGAAGTGAGTGTGTGTGTGTGTGTATGTATGTATGTGTGTGTTTTGATCGGTTTATGCATGTGGTGGGTGAGGGTTCTAGAGTTTTATTTTAAATGTAGTGTTAAATTGGTATAATACACCCTTAACCTTCTAGTCTCATTATCTTAACAACATTTCATTCCCAATAAATATATAAGCAACTTAAGATACCTCCTAATTAATCATAAAATACCACACAACTTATAAAAATAGGACATACTTTAAGCATTAAAATATTACTACTATTTTGGGGTGTTACAACTTATACTTAAAATAACATCACAAGATGTCAAATGTAAATTGTTATTCTTAATATTAAGTCCTTATTATTTGGGACATTTGTCTACACCTATTTTAAACTCACATTTTTTGGAAAAAAAAGTAGCAGATTACGATTGAACATAAGCAGTATTATGTTAAAAGATTTACATTATTTAAAAAAGTAAAGAGTTTAATTCCAGATAATAATAACCATGTAATATATAACTGGCCTTTGGTATTACAAAAATCAATTATTATTCAAATTTAATTAACCGGAATAACGCCATGCATACATAAGCATTATTGTTAAAAAAAATTACTTTGTTAAATGAGTTACCACAACATCACACTTTACTGATTATTATTATTATTAATTATTATTTTTATTATATGTTGTATTCAAACTGAGTTTTAAACGAAGCATAACACTAAATTATTAATTATTAATTATTTAATATAGAATTAAATTTTGTTGAAGATGATTAGTAACCTTTAAGATGTAATCCACTTACCATCCTTTTGAAATTTAAAATTTTTATTAAAGGGTTTCCTGAATTAGTGTGCGAATTAGTCAACAATTAGTTATCAAAAAAAAAATGTTTCACTTATTTAATTTTTTTCATCATAAATTTCACTGATATGGTAAATTTGTAGGTAATTAGTGTAATCATTACCAATACCCCTAATATCTCTGAAAAATTTCATTTATCGAAAAAAAGAAAAAAACTTATAACAACTTCATTTTCTCTCCCATTTCCACCCCAAATCGGATCAAAACCTCGCTTCACAAACTCTAATTTATTTTACATCCATAGTAAAACAACAATGGCCGATTCCGATAGTTCCATCTATGCAAACTCTTTCGAAGTTGATAGCGTCACACAAGAGCTTGATTTCAAAAGAGAGTGCCTACGGTGGACAAGTAATGCTATTTGGCGATCCGTTGAGTAGTTTGGAGAAAGCGTCAATTACAAAATCTTAGAGAGTCGTGAGTCATGCAGCAAGGTTGAACAAGCAGAGCAACAACCGGGTCCGAGTACTTCATCGAGTAATTTGAAGAAGTGTGTGATAATAATCGTAAGTTTTAAATAAAATATCTTTTCATATCTTTAATTTCAAATGTTAGCGATATTATGCCTGATTCTTTACGTATGACTGATTTCGATACAATATCTAATGTTTACAATTTTTGGTTTATAGATCATTTCTAAAAGATTCGTTGAACTACATTCATTTGGTGATCATATAGCGACAAAGCTAAGTTTTTTTTGACAATGTTTACACTTTAAACTCAAGTTGTTTAACCATGTAAATGATAATAACATTGAAAAATGCATCATGTACGTACAGTTGAAGGTGTATAAACTATTGATATTTAAAATAAAAAATATTTATAATCTGTATACGTGGTATATTGGCCGAGAATCGGATCCCTTTTCTTTTCGATACTCAAAAAGATTTACAACATCATAAGGACCCACCAAGTTTGTTGTTATTACAACAATACAACATACAGCAATACAACAATAATATTAAAAGAAAAAACAATTCAGAGCTCATTGTTACCTAATCACCTTAATATAAACATACCCACCACGTTTTTCACACACCCTCATCACTATTCACTTCTACTATAATAACTACAAGAAAGTAGAAACAAAAAATTGGTCAATTGACAATTGATAAGAAATTATGGCGAGAGACAAAGTGCCGGTTATTGATATGCTTAAAGTTGATGGACTAGCAGAAGAAATTGTGAATGCGTGTAAAGAATGGGGGTATTTTAGGGTTATCAATCATGGTGTCCCAATCGAGCTTTTGGCGGAAATGAAGGTGATCAACGCCTCACTTTTTGATCGCCCGGTGGAGATCAAGAAGGGGACGCTTGGTGGCGTATATGGTAAGGGTTACTTGGAACGTAATCCAGTTACTCCGTTTCTTGAAAGTTTGAGTATCGATGATATTTCTACTTTTACCGACGAGTTTTGTGACCGTCTTGATGCTTCCCCTCACCAAAGGTAATAAATAGATATGATTACAAAAAGTTTTTTTATGCGTAATTAGTATTTGTCATTACATGTGCGCTCTTAAAACTGTCATTAATAAGTTTTGTTGTGATTGTACTGACGGTACTTCAAAATTTAGATTTAAACGGATAATAATTAATTAGTGCTCAAAATGTCATAAATCTATGATTTAGACATACATATAATTTTAGAAAGACTGTTAAAACAGTCAAATATATTATTGGTTGCAGAGAGGGAGACACAACTAAAAAGCATCATATAATGTAAGAAAGTTGTATATTGAGGGAAATAACAGAAACTTGCCCCTTTAAAAGGAAAAAGGTTAGGAGTATATATTTTTAATAATTGCATCATTTTAATAACGATTTTTTAGTTCCGTCCTCAAATTTAATGCAAAAAAATAACTTCTTAGAGATCTATTTATGTAGGGAGATTATACACAAATATATAAAGGCTATTCATGATTTAGCCGGAGTTCTTGGCCGGAAGTTGATTGAAGGCAGTGGATTGAATGGGGATTTGTTCGATGGATGGTGTTGTCAAATGAGAATGAACAAGTACAACTTTAGCCCTGAAAGCGTAGGATCTTGTGGTGTTTTCTTACACTCGGACCCTTCGTTTATGACGATTTTACAAGATGACGAAGACGTAAATGGTTTGCAAATGGTTGATAAGTATACCGGTGAGTTTATTCCGGTTGATCCTGTTCCCGGAACTTTAGCTATCAACATGGGTGATATTGCCAAGGTAATATATAGATTTGTTTCAACTTTCAAGTATTATAATATGATTTAGATTGCCATTTCTTGCAAGACTTATTTGATGCATATAAACTATTGTTAGGTATAATGTGTAGATAGACTAGTTAAATATTTAAAAGTTTTAACCAATGTCATCTAAATATCAAAACCTTTTAAGAGGTTATCTAAGTATCATTTTGATTTCATATTTTCATTTGTATAAATTATACTCTGAAATGATAAAATGCTCATAACTTTCTCCACATCTATTCCGAGCTTTAAAACAACAAATATGCTCTTGAATTACTTTAAAACGAAAAATTCAAGATTGATTGTCAAAGATTATAATTTAAAGGTATTTTTGTCATTTAGCAACTCTAAATGTAACAAAACTTCAAAATTAGGGGTAACTATGTCATTTTGAAGTGATTTATTTCTCAATAAACCTTTTTTTTTTTTTGGTTGTAATTGACGTAGCAGAAACTTAATTGATACTTTGGTGGTCTATGAAATTGTATTAATATTTGGACAACATTTATAAAAATAATTTGGTCGAACCCATTTAGACTGACTAAATCGAGGTGATTTGGTCAATTTGTCTATGTTAATTTTTGATAATTGGTTTACTGGGTTGAATTTATTCAAACCATCATATATGATACGGTTTGCAGTTTTAAGTCTCAAATTACTCGTTTAAACCAAACTGGATTGCATCATAGTTTCTTATATAAACTGCTAGGTATATGTGTTTAATTTAAAAGATTGAGTATTTCTTTAACAAAGAAATTTCATATTTGCTTCTTATATAATATCAAAAGTGTTGAAATTATGCAAACCACTAGTTCAATCATGCAACTAATTGCAAAGAAAATTTCAATTGTGTAACAATATTATGAAAGTTAATTTTTATTGAATGATATTGTTGAACTTTTTTTCTTTTCCAATATTATGTTATGTAGTTGTATATTTAAAAAATTAGTAAGATAATAACAATTGAACTAATATTTATATTATGTAACTTGAATGTTAATTAACATAATTTTTATTAAAAGTTAAATACAATAAAGAATTGATTCAAACAATTAAACCAGTCGAACTAAATCAGTTTCAATTACACTAATTGATTTGGTTTCACACATTAAACTGGAGTGTTTAATTTAAGTGAACATCAAACTATATTTACCAGTTTGATTGAAATTTTATTCTCAAACCGTATGAACATCCAAAAACCATATAATACTTCGGTGATATACATAATTACCATCATCCCTTGTTATGATATTTCTTTTAGGCCCCTTTCTTCTTGTTAAAATTAACAATTAACAACTTGTGCAAGATGTGATGTAGGCATGGAGCAACGGGACGTTTTGTAATGTGAAGCATAGAGTTTGGTGTTTCGAACCCAAAACACGTTACTCAATAGTTTTATTCATGTTAGGGCCAAACGGTGAGAAGGTTGAAGCTCCGCCGGAATTTGTGGACTCGAAACACCCTCGTCTTTATGTTCCGATCGATATCAAGGAATATAGACAAGTTCGAAGTGCTAGCAAGTTATCCACCGGTGATGCTCTTGAGCTATTTAGGATCACCGCAACATGAAAAATGTGACTACCTCCGTCCCGTCCCATAATAAATGTCCACATTAATAAAGATGCTTCTCGTGATGAAGTCTTATGTATGTTGAGTTGTTTACTATTCGCCCTTTCTCATTTGAGTCGACAATAACACCATTTTTATATGAAAAATATTATTATTGTTAGTGTTATTATTTTTAATGTGAATTTTGCTAACGGAAACCTTTAGGGCTTTCATTGATAAAGTCGTATATGCATAATCATTTATATCTTGAAGCAAAATTCAGGGTCAATATAAAATCAGGAGAAGACAGAGAGTTTGTTATGATTTTAGTACAACTATCAATGTATGTCTGGAAGACTTGATGAGAGTTCTAAGAGTTCCCGTTAACATTTTCCTTTTAATATATAACTTATATCTAATATCATAACTATCATATAGAAACAATTTAAATTTCAAATCAAATACTCCGTACTATATAGGTTTTTATTATACAAGATTTTTCACCCTAAGTCTTGTTACTTTAATTAATTAGTTAATTAATTATCATAGTATTATTATGCTGCAACAACTTTGACTAAAATTGAAGTAATTGCTTCCAATAACTTGAATGTGAAATAGCTTTCACTCGTACAGTTGTACGTGTTTCACGTCGGTATCAATTCATTGTGCTCGGATTTGATTTATATTGCTTATTTCATTTTTCTTTAGCACTAAGAGCATGAGTTTTTTTTTAGGTTTTTTATGCACTAAAAAGGATAATAATTTTTTATTTTTATTTTTTAATTTCAAGAGCGATTTATTAGTATTTAATGGAATGGATATAAAATTTATGCAGTGTGTTTTTTTTTTTCTTTTCATTTTATGGGCCTGAATTTCACGAATCGCATTAAAAGCCCATATCACAAAAGACATAAGTATACTAAAGTGAGCCCATCCACTAAACAACACGATGGTGAATTTATCTGAATATTAAAAATGAGTAACTGGTACCAAAAGTCCAAAAGTGAGAGGTAACGTAAATACAGAAAATATAATATTTTATGTTATCTTATTTTAAATATAATATGGATATAGATAGAAAGCAGGTTTATAATATCATCAATCTAATAGATTAATAAAATTATTTAATTTAATAAATAATTAGATTCAAATAATTATAATGAATGTAACATTAAATTAATTCAAATAATTATTAATAGGAAATGATAGAGTCATCAAAATTTTACAAAAAGTTATTCACAAAATGAGGTGATCCAATGAAATGAAGAAAGAGAATTATGAGAGAGAAACAAAAAATAAATTTAATTGGTAGATGTTCCATAATTTTGTAGATGTTTTCTTGTAAATTTTGTGTGGATGTAACATTGTTAGGAGTTGTAGCCGAACACATTTGCTCGAGGAATCAAAGTCACCGCTTAGTGTTTTTGTTACTCTATATTTGCATAGCGTTCCTTTTCTACTTCATAATTTTTAAAGTTAAGAGCATTATTAATATATCATTATGTGCTTTTTTCATTTTATTTTTGTGTCCCTTTTTTTTAAGTTTGTATGGTGGGTAAAACCATTAGATATCGAATGAACTATTACTAAGGCTAAAAATTGTCTAGCTAGATTTTCTTTCAGATGCCTTTGTATGGAATCATAGATAGCTGGATTAACAACAAAAGGGAATAAAGAAGGAACTTGCATATAATATACATTATCTTAGTGTTAAGGGTACATTTTTGTTAAATATGTTAACGTGTCTAAACGAATGTATCACGATGTTTGTTAGCTATGTTTCAATGAAAACCACGATAGGTAGTGGTGATACATGTAACGTTTAACTTAAATTCATTTGTAACTATCATTGTAATATGGCTAACTTTGTAACTAACGGTACTAAAATAACTATTAATTAATTATTCTACCTAATAATAGTTGATTTGAAACATGAGACAATTACATGTATTAAAAAAAAGGTTAATATCAAATGGTGTGATTTGCAACTCTTGTATTATTAATAAAATAATATCATATGCAATCATTGATTTGCAAAATTAAGTAAATGCATTATATATTTGAATTTGCCCTCAAAATATTTAGTTCACTAATGATACGCTTATCATAAAAGTTTAAATGACTCGTTAATATATACACGAATTCAAAAACTAACTATGTAATATACAAGTAAGATGTGAATAATAAATAAATAATAATACGGGTCGATACAATGTCAAGATTGTCACTTTTGGTGCCAACCATTACCATTAAATACACCATGTACAAATCCTTAAATAAAAGGCTTACCATCAAATTGAAAGAGTTTGACCAATTGAAAGAGTTTGACCAAATCTAAAATTTGTGTAAATTATAAAAAGAAAAAAGAAAAAAAGGTTACGACAAAACTATCATATCAATAAAAATTAAATTATAATAATTATATTTTCTTAAACCGTGTATTTTATAATAAATTTGAGACAAGATATGGTTTCAAAATACACATATACACGGGGCAAAACTAGCACCATATATCTAGCACCATATATTACAGAAAACACAATTTTTATTTTTATTTTTGTGAAAAACTAAACAAAATCAAAACATCAAAAGTAAAAAGAAAAAAGAGCCAGGATTTCAACTAAAACGATTACATAAAAAGATATGAGTTAAAAAATACAAAAGAAAAAAAAAACTAACCAAGTTGCACCCTTATAATCAATTGTCTGTGACGTTCATAAAACTTGTAGCACTTAAAAATAAGATTAACTGCACCTTTGTCATTAAAAATAATAATAATCTATTACATCATGGAGCAATTAACTAGTAACATGTGTCATCTCAACATCAAAGTAATCACGTTCCGTAAGCGCATAAGAACAAAGTTTTTGCGTCTTGGATCACGTAGCAAACTAACGACTAATATCACATTGAAAAAAGCATGACACAGAACCCACAAGAAAAAGTGAATTAGTTATTGACACGTTAAAACACCGTCCCAAAAGTAAACATATTATTGATTTCGATAGATCTTCTATAAATGATATATAAGCAACGTACTTCTAGAAAGATTATGAATATCAACAATTTATTTTTAACTAACTAATCCATATAAGCCATATAAGTACCAAGTGTATGTCATATGAGCATCAAGTGCTACATAAGCACCTAGTAATATAGAATTATTGTCTATCACTTAAAAAAGTCAGGGAATAAAAACAACAAAATAATGTTTATGATAAAGTTTCAGAATCCATTTTACAATTGTTAGAACGGATGAGATCAAAATTTTTTGGCGGTGAAAATGAGAAAAAATGAAAGTTGACCTGGATAAAATGAGACAACGTGTTATCCTCTTATGATAAAGGTGGTTTAGTTATTAGAAGTTTAAAGGCCTTCAATCTTGCTATTCTTAAAAATGGAGATGAAGGTTAGTTAATAATCCGCAAGCGTGGTGGGTTAGATTGATCAAAGCAATACACGGAGATGAACCAGGCTTCGATATAAAAGGCTGCAAAATGCATGGGACGTGGGAAAGAATTGTTGGTTCAATAAACAAACTACATGAACAACAAATCATTTCAAAAGGGCTACTTAGAAGGAAAGTTGGTGATGGATATAGTGTGAGATTTTGGCAGGATACATGGTTAGGAAGTTGTCCTCTAAGTCACACTTATAACAGATTATATCGCCTACGTGTTCAAGAGGATTTTACGGTGAGAGATCGGTTTGTAAATGGTAGCTGGATATGGAGCTGGAGTAGACCTATTTCATGAGGTAGATGTGGGACTCTATGGGACTCGTTGCGAACAGAATTAAACCAACTCCATCTTACTTTCGGTAACCAACAGGATACATGACGATGGGATTTAGATAGTGAAGGTGTGTTTAATGTTGGAGGCACAAGATGTCACATTGATGAGCACATTCTTCCTTCCATGGTACCGGTGACAAAATAGTGTAAAATCCTACCTCGAAAAGTAAATATTTTTATGTGGCGTTTGAAGGTGGATAGACTTTCCCATCGTCTAAACCTTTCTAGACGAGGCATAGAAATTCAATCGATTTTATACCCGGTATGTAATGTCGGTGTAGAATCTAATGATCACATGTTTTTTTCTTGTGAAGTAGCTGCTACTATTTGGCGTA
This sequence comes from Logfia minima, assembly GCA_963921325.1. Taxonomy (NCBI): domain Eukaryota; kingdom Viridiplantae; phylum Streptophyta; class Magnoliopsida; order Asterales; family Asteraceae; genus Logfia; species Logfia minima. The sequence continues at coordinate 14,033,308 of OY992776.1, read as the reverse complement.
TGGTGAGAATTTGGAGTCATAATGTGTTGCCTTCTGCTTCATCAATGACATATTGGATCATGTGGTCCGACACATTAACGGGATCCCAAACAAGAAAGGAGAAAGTGGAGGTGATTTTTGTTACTACATGTTGGACGTTACGGAAGTATCGTAATAACGTCGTTGTTAACTCTCAGGCAATGAGGAAAAACGATATTCTTGATTGTATTTGTTTCTTTGTTTTTTCTTGGTTAAAATGTAGAGGTTCCAAAATATTAAGTTGAAATGATTGGTTATTAAATCCTTTGTAATTCTTCTAGTTTTTTGCTGAAAGTTTTGTTTATAAAAATCGATGCCGTTAAAAAAAAAAAAAGTTTATGACTATCTAATAATTAGAATCATCTTCTATCCGGTAAAAAAAAAATGTTAATAAAAATGTTCAAACAAAATTCAAAAGTTTCCATGTTTTTCACGAGATGTTCGCCCATGAACACCCATTTTCATGGTGTGTTTGCCAAGTGATTTGCATCCATTTGAGGGGTGACTTTGAATCATTTTCTTGTTTCCGAAAGCAATAGTAACTTGGGTTAAACATGATTTTAGCGCGTGAGGTCTCCTTAGTGAGTTTCATAGGTTGTTTAATGGGTTTAGTATTCTAGTGTGGTACTCAAGGTCAAGTTCTTATATGTATTCCACAACAATTCAAGAGTTAGAACTCATGATATTGATATCAATGTAACTCCATGGACAATAATAGGCTAGAGTGGTTTCATTGTGTACTTGCAAGTTCTCGATGTCTTATCATTTGGATTTTTCAATCCATATCGATATTTGTTAGTGATATTTTTTCGCAAAAGGATTTACATAACACGGAGTAAAAGAAAATTTTGTTCATGCAAATACTTTTTAAAAAGGGTCAACGTTCCGTGCAACTAAAATCATGCAATCTTATAGATTGTCCCTTTAGAAAGTATGTTGCTATTATACTTTAGAGAGTATATATAGCTAAATTAGAGGTGTGATCGACGTCAAGTTGAGTCAATACAGTGTAAAGTTCGAGCTCGACAATAAAAATCAGAGCTCGAAATGCGAATCGATAAGGAAACTCTGACCTCAAAACTTGACCTTGACCTTTTTATTTTCAACCTCGAACTTGACTTGATTAATTGAGCGACAGTTTTGAACTCGGATCGAGTCTATTAAACTATTAATAATAAATTATTCAATATTAGTGTTAATGTTAATCGACTTGATATTTTTATTCTGAGTTTGGTCTGAAGTATATTGAAAAGCATGGTAAATACGTTATATCTACATAATAGATGGTATAAAAAACTTATCGAGCTAAGTATCTAATACTCGAGCTCGAGTTAGAGACTCCGCAAGTAGCTCAAGTTCGACATGACTCGACTTGTTCCGAGCTGATAACGAATAACTCCCAATTTGACTCCATTGAACCTCTAAGCTCAATCAGAAGCGCTAAACCCAAACGTAAACTTAACGAATCACTAACTCAGTCTATATTGAGTAAACCCTAACATAAATTTAAATTTTAGAATCACCTAACCCAAAAAATGTACAGATATACCGAATAATTAGCAGTAATTCACTAATACCAACCGTAATAACCATATAAATACATTAATTAAAAACACCCATACAAAAAAAAAAAAAAGAATTACATAATCGTTAGAAATCAAGCACAAATCATCGGAGACAGATCCGAACTCTTATCACCACCAACCGCCGTCGTAGGTTGTCGTTTCTTAAAAACCAAAGTCCCAAACACCAAAAACCCAACCGCGTGACCCGCAACCGCCACCAAAAACACACCCCCATTAAACGACATAACCGCCAACATAACCATATAAGCCAACCCGGCCCGAATGGTATGCACCAATGTTTGAACCAACCCGGCGGTCACAGGACCGAACCCTTTCCGGGTGAACCGGGAATGAGATAAAAACTCAACAAGAACCGCAAGAAAGAATACAAATATAAGAACCAAAGCATACATACCCGAATTAGTACCGGGCCAACCCGGGAACAGAATTTCACCGTTTTTGCCCCAGAAGAAAGCCATGTGCATCATCACGTGATGGTGCATTGTTGTTGATGGTGGTGATGTGGTGGCTGTTGGTGGTGACATATCTGACATGCCGTTCATGTGACCGCCGTCCATTATTGTACGTATAATAGTATATTATTTGTATGTATATATTTTGGTTTTTATGTCTCACGGATGCACCACTAGATTGGGCGTTGGGAGGTGTAAAGAATGAAGTGTACATTTCTATGATTTTATTGCCGACTAGTTAGTTGGTACTCATAATGGATATGTTTATAGATGAGTTGTACATAGGTGCATTGAAGTTGTACTAAATTATGCGCTTTTAAGAGATCCAGTCGTAAACGAGTCGAACGATTAATGGATTATTTGAGTTTGAGCTCGTTTAATTCAATTTTAAGTTTGATAATATTCGAATTTGAATCAAATTCAAACAAGATTATACCATTTGATTAGTTTCTGACGTTGAGTAAAAGAGACCACTATTCGACTCCGAGAACTTGTTGATTTTGTCAAACCTGATAATCGAGCTTAACAACACTAGCCTATATATCAATTATGCGTAGGATATTCATGGGTACTCCTAACAGCATTTAATGTTTGGTGCAACTACTCACAAATAAATTATGTATATGTCACCAACTAGAGTATGGATCAAATAAGAACACTTTAAAAATAAGAACGGTAAAAACGCTTCAAATTTTTACTTATATTTGACAAAATCATTCAATTCACATTTGTATATCTCAAATATGCAAAGAAATATGAATGCACATTTCTAAAAATGTATACAATTTGAGAAAAACGATTGATGCACAATTTTACATTTTTCATCTAAAATCGTGCATCGATCATTTTTTTGATTTTTATGCATTTATAAGGATGCACATCTATTTTTGTCTGCATATTTGAGATGTATGAATGTGAATCTATTGATTTATGGGATATATTTGCGGATATGAAGTGTTCTTACCCGTTCTTATTTTTAAAGTGTTCTTATTGGAACTCTACCCTCACCAATATAAGGATTAAAATTGTAGTAATATTTTGCAGTAGTTTCGCCCATTTTGTATACTTATTACTTTAAATGAATGTCATTATTAGAATACAATAGCTAAAATATAAATGATTGTATGTGAGCTTGATTTTGTTTTGCAAAGCTGAAAAATTAGTTCATAGAAATATATTATTATAAATAAATAAATTCAGTCCAAATCGAATAATGAGTAAACAAACCTATGTTAATATCTTCATATTCGATTCGATTTGGATCACTGGCAGCTTTAGTGCGAAAGTTGTTTTGCTAATGTCCCACTATTATGGGTGTCCATGTGTGGTCTAGCCAAAACCTCAAATTTGAACTCGATTGAATTGATCGTAATTTTATTTTCATACTCGAGGTAGGTTGATTAATTATACTAATATTTTTGAATTTAGCTTGATTTAACTCTATTTTCAATTTTAAAAGTCAATAATCTATCCGTCTCATTTTTATTGTCCTCTAACATTATTTGTTGCACTTAAAATACGTTATAAAAATTATTATTTTTACCCATATATTCAAAACAAGTTTGACTGAAACTTTTTAATAAACAAAATGAATTATCATAATATAAATGAGAGTAGAATTAAGAATTTAATAATTTTGAATAGTTATTCTTTTGCAAGTAAACAAGATTTGGGAACAAATAAAAATCGTAAAGTAGACAATAAAAATGAGACAGATGGAGTAATACTCCCTTATCCCAAATTAAATGTTCGCATTTTTATTTTAATTTGTTTCAAAATAAATATCAATTATAAACTTTCAAACAATGAAAATATTTTTCATAGATCAAGATGAAATTTTATATACACTATAATAGTTCTCACTTTTCTTAAACATGTAAACTAAAATGTACATTTAATTTGAGATATAATAACTATATTATTATTTAAAGTTCGAGATTTACGTTTATTATTGATTCACTTTGATAATTTCTAGTTCAATACTCTCGTATTTTAATTTATACATATATAGATACACGTAAAAGGTATGACATATGACAAACATGTCCCGTGTTATGTTTCTGTCAACTTTACTTTAATGAATTGAACACACAACAAGAATTCCCAAAATAGTATTATCATCTATTTATAGGGAAAATGCTATCACGAGGAAAACCAAAGGTGGAATCTGGTACTTTAGGCCCTAATTACACATGGGATAAAATGTGTTTCATATAAATAGGCTTTTCACACGAATTTGGGCTACCTTAATCCGTTCACCTCTTACATCCTTACCTAATTTAGCCCACAAACTGAAATTTGGCCTAAACATAATTAATAATGCCACAACACGTAGTTAACAAACAAATGCATCTATTTAAGAACATGTTAATAAGAAATATTGTCATATTTATTATTAATTAGTTAATTAATTGGAACAGAGAGAATACCACTCATAACATATAACATAACATTATTATACCAATTGCAAATCCATTAGACTATAGAATTATCAAGCCATCGGGTATAAAATTTAACAAGCCATCGAAGTCACCTCCGAATCTTTCTCAGTCGATTTTTTAAGAACTCGAAACAAATAGTACCCGATGGCATGTCCAGCTACCGCCATCACAAATACACCAATGTTGAATGACATGACCGATAACATCACCAAATACGAAAACACCACACGCAAAGTATGTATCATTGTCCTCATTATTCGGTTGGATTTTGTTGGAGTAAGATTATTATGAGCTAACCATTCTATAATTATCGCAAGTAGGAAAACGAAAATAAGTGCTAAAATATACATTCCCATACTACTTCCGGGCCAACCTTTAAATAAAATCCAGGCGTTTTTTCCCCAGTAAAACGTCATATGTGTCATCATTTTCCTGTTATCCATTCCCATTCCCATTGGATCGTTATCGTTCATTGACATTGGTGTTGATGGCGGCATTCCTCCCATTGTTCCGTCGTCATTCATCGCCATCCCGTTATGGTCCATATTTTGTAATTTGGCTTCGGATGTACTTCGAACGGAACTTGGGATTTTTTTGTTAATTTTCTATATCTATTTTTCACCTCTATTCATATTTTAAACCGTTATCTTATTGGAATACTTAAATACACGATATTTTATGTGTTGGACACGTGTATAGTATGTGGCTTACTTTTTTGTGATACATGGTATTTGACCGTTGACCAGTTCATAATGGTTGGTTATCCCATAAAGAAGCGATTCCATTGGTAATTTAGAGGCTCAAAAAGCTCCAACAACAAATTACGTTATTAATTTTCAATAACAAAAAAATGTAGAATCCTAATTGGTATACTGATTAACTACTTCGTCTTTGGGCATACGTGACGTAATTTCTGACTAACTACCAACGAAAAACATACATAAAATTTAATAGTAACTTAATGACGAACACTTACAAATTAGCGATGGCATCTCTTTCGTTGAAAAACTAACCATAAATAACAAAAGCTGGTGACTAACTTTTCGAGGTATCAGCGACAACTTTCAAAGTCCTCCTAAATCCCTTAGAGATATTATTTTATATCTACATTGTTTTTACATTTAATAAAATGTTGAAAATTCTTTGCTTCCTAAGAATTTTCAGCAGAAAGTTATTTGAAGTTCACGTATAGAAAAGAAATAAAAAAGTTAAAGCTTTGTTTAGTGAAATAGCTGTAAACTGTAGTTGTAAGTTATAAGTTGTAGGCGGTAAGTTATAGGTTATACTTGTAGAATTCTAAAGCTCCTCAATTTAATGGAAAACTATTTCCAATAGCTTTGAGATTTTAAACTTTTTATTGGATTCTAAAGTTACAACTTGTACATGTCAAACAAAACTTTTAATTTCATATGAACTTTTTGTTCAAAAACCAAAAGCTAAAGCTCCAATTTTTGTGTACTAGTTGTAGTTTTGAAGTGTAAAATAACATAAAAGGACATGAATATAAATAGATAATATCTAATTATAGAACTACATTTAGGTAATTTTTTTCTCTAAAAGTTCCTTAATTCTATGGAAAGCTACTTCCAAAAGCTTTTCGATTTTGAGTTTTTCATTAAATTGTAAAGTTATATTTTGTACGTGCCAAATAAATTTTCTTTTTTTAAGAAACTTTTTGATCAAAATTAAAAGTTTAAAGCTTTTAAAAATTTCACTGCAAACAAATCCCTAAACTTTTATGTTGGTATGCTACTGTAATTTAGCGTTTGTATTCGATTAATTTGGGTTTGTGAATTTTAGGTTTTAGTTCCAATATGTGTGTTTTTTTTTTTTTCTTTTGCTAACTGAGTTATCAATAATTGATATTTGAAGGTACCATGAAAGCTGTTGAGTGGAGGATGAAGAAATAGGTGATTGAAGTGAAGAACCTTGCTAGTTTAGAAATCATGCATAGCATTTGAAGTAATCTATAACATGTAAATATGCTATATCAATTTATTGTAAATTTTTAGAAATAAGTTATTCATTTTTATTTGTATATTTTTATTATTGTTTGCAGTTTTAAATTTCAGCTACTTAGTAGTAATTAATTATAGGATTATAGATACATATAAATATAAATAAATATAACTATAAAAGTTGTATTTTTGTATAGTTTTTGAGGAAAATTAATATGCTATTTATAAATTGTAATTAATTTAAGAACGTATTTCGAAGGAAAATTCCTTTAGAAATCTATTGCAGAAGAGCTCAATTTGTTGATATGTTTAGACTCTTTCTGACGTATTTTGTGATGGATTTGCAATACATTTTTTACTGTTTTCATACCTTTTTGTAATTGTTATTATATCTCAGGTGACGAATTTCCAATGAAAATTTCTGTTGAAAGCCTAAAAATTCCGTCGTAATGTTTTTGACGAGGTGTTTTCCGATGGAATGATTTCGTTGATCGGTGAAAGTCGTTTCCAATGAATTTCTAACGATTTTGCCGTGCCGGTTGCTGATGCCCAGAAGTGTCAAATCAAAAGAGTCAAAAGCAGAATCGAATAATAATATTTCGATACGTACATACTATAATAAGTACAAAATGACCGCACATTATTAGATAACGCTCCCAATCCTCCTTTAATTAATTAATGTTATCTTGGAGACAACTTAGTCAATTGCTAAAAAAAAATTCAAAGCAGTGGGTCCTTCACTCATTCTCATACGACTAACAAGAAGAAAATATCTTGTACATCAACCGGAAACTCATTCATGGCGGATCACGGCGGCAAATTGCGGCGGTTAGTATTAGTAGCAACTCCACTTCAAGGCCACATGACACCCATGCTACAGCTTGCCACATATCTTCATTCTAGAGGGTTCTCAATAACCATTGCTCACTCACAGTTCAACCGGCCCGACCCATCTAACCATCCTGAATTCATTTTCCACCCCTTGCCCGATAACTTATCGGGCAAAGAGTTGTCTGCGGGCTTCATGGTTTTCTTGCAAACTCTTAATGATAACTGCAAACCCCATCTTAAGGAACATGTTAGCCAGATCATGAAAGTAGATAAAGAAAGTGATAAGGAATCAATGGTTATGATCGTTCATGATAATCTTATGTCTTGTGCTGGATCTGTTGCGAGCGAGTTGGGTTTATCGTCTATTACGTTGCGTAGTAGTAGTGCGGTTTTTTTTCCTGCTGCTATGATCATTCCTAAGTTACATCAAGAAGGTCGATTTCCCGTTCAAGGTAATTTCGTCTACTAAAACGTGCCTATGTAGAGTCATTTTGAAGATAATTATTTGATTCTTGGATACTTTAGTAAGACTATTATTCTTATGAAAACTGGTTATTGTGAAATCTAATTGTCTCTGGTTTTAAGATAAATTTATCTGATTATTTTACCATGTATAAACTTACCATTGACCTTGTTACTTAAAAATGTTTTAGTTAAGATTAAACTTTATGTCAAAAGGGTAAAATGTTTGGAAATATATCGAACTTTATTCGAAATCTATTGTATTTATCTGACTTCAGTTACTTCTATGGTATGTATCAAATCTTTAATTATTGTTATTGTATTGATCTGATCTCTTATAAATTGTAAACTATTGACGTCACACAAATTTTGTTAACCTGACAACTTATATGGCTGTCATATGAGCAAAATGATACTTACGTATCAACCCAACTCAATATGTACTAAAAGTAATTCATTTTAACGTGAACCTATATTAATATGTTACTAAGATGCCCTGTCTGGACACATCTATGTACGATCAATTAACTGACTCTTTATTGAAGATTCATTGTTGCAGGAAATTGTACCAGAACTCCATCCATTTAGATACAAAGATCTACCCTTTCTTAGCCGACCAATAGAACAGACCCTTGAATCACTCATCCTGATCATCCCTAAAACACCCCCTTCTGCCTTCATTTGGAACACCCTTGAGTTTCTTGAACAATCGGCGCTGACCCGTATTCGTGATCATTTCAAAGTTCCAATCTTTACTATTGGCCCGCTGCACAAAATAATCCCAACTCCTTCAACTAGCTTACTTGAAGAGGATACTAGTTGCATCTCATGGCTAGATAAACAAGCACCCAAATCAGTTCTTTATGTGAGCTTAGGAAGTTTAGTGAATGTGGACGAAAAAGTATCAACTGAAATGGCATGGGGTCTAGCCAATAGTAACCAGCTATTCATATGGGTCATTCGACCAGGTTCTGTTAAAGGGTTTGAATGGTTCGAGTTTTTACCAGACAGTTTGGTGAATGAAATGAAAGGGAGAGGTTTGATCGTAAAATGGGCACCCCAGAAGGAAGTATTGGCACATAATGCGGTTGGTGGATTTTGGAGTCATTGTGGTTGGAATTCAACTTTGGAAAGTATTTCTGAAGGGGTACCAATGTTGTGCCAACCATGGGATGTAGACCAATTGTTGAATGCTAGGTATTTGAGCCATGTGTGGAAAATAGGTGTTGATATTGTTGTTGAGCGACGTGAAATTGAGGGTGCGATCAGAAGAGTTTTGGTGGATAAAGAAGGGAAGGAAATGAGTCAGAGAGCTGTTGAGATTCAAGAAAAAGTTAAAGCTGCACTCAGCCCTGGTGGTTCTTCACAGAATTCTTTGAATGACTTGGTAGAGTTCATTTTGTCATTGTAAATTTGCAGTTATAACTTTGTAAGTTTGAGTATTATTTTGAGCAATGTCAAATCGTATTTAGTTTAGTTAAATATCAAAACACACTACTTTAATCAGCTGCTTCTATGTGGTTAAGTGTTTTAGTTGGTTTGATGATCAGATTTCATCTTCCTTCCTCTTACAACTTGTAGATAAGGTGCTATTCTCAGCCAAATGGTTGTTAATCGAAGTTTCACTTGGGATAAATATATAGATAGAGTGTATGACCTATGGGAGTTCATTAGAATTAATATTATGTCTCTTCAGATCACTTCAACAAACACAAATCCTTATAACTTTTTAACAAAAAGGAAAGATCAGCATAAATGTCGGTTCATACCCATTACAAATTCCTGTTCTGAATACATACAATTAGTTAAAATAATATATGTTGTACAAATCACCACATATTTTTTAGAAATCAACTTCATACAAATTTTACATTCTTTCTTTCCAATTGTTCTGCAAATAAAATTTTCCTTAATTACATATCACTAAGCTGATAATGCTTCATAAAAAATTAACTGATGGACTGAGACATCACATTCGATATTATAAGTTCAAAAATGTTTTTAGTTGTTCGAATTATATAAAATACTGATGTGACGTTTCAAAATGCTATGCCAGTATGTGCCCAAATTCTGTTTAAACAAATACCTAGTGAGTAAACCAAACTTAAAAAAGGTGCATTTCTATAGAGTATAAGAACTCAATTGAGTGAACCAAACTCAAAATACTGTATCCGAGAACACAAGTTTGTAAACAAGTACTGAAGTACTTACATCAACATAGTTTCTATAATCATATTTTATGGCTGAACTATATATATAAATTGTCAAAATTATATATTTGTGGGCAAACCAATCTGACTCATGACCCATTTCAGCCCACTTGACCCATCTAAAACACCATCTCTAATATTTCTAAGTGGAACACATCAGCTTTGCACATGCACACTTTATATTACAACGTATTGTATTATATTTTCAACCTATGCATACGGATACTTATCAATACGTTTACTAAAGTGGGGACACACTCCGTATATAGACAGAGAAGAAAGGTTTTTATGCAAAATAGTCAGTAAAGTTGGCTTATTTTTCAAAATTGATCAGCCCACTTTATGATACTAGTCAGATTGTATTATATTTCCAAGTAGAAAGCAGCAAATGGAGACTTATGAATTACTCTGTATGTAGACAAAGTCAGTCAGCCCCTCTGCTAATTTTCATTCTTAACTTTCCCTGAGTCATAACTTCAAGAAAAAGCATCTTTTCCATTTCCAAGGGCTGTTGCTGAAATATTTATTGGAGCATTCATCACTGTGTTGTTTGAAAAATTGGCCTCTGCTGACTTGACCCAGCTAGCTCATTCTGAAGGCATCTCTGGTGAGATCAACAAATGGAACAACACCTTGTCTCAGATCCAAGCAGTGCTTGTTGATGCAGGGCAGAAGCATGTCAGGGATAGAGCTGTTCAATTATGGCTGCACAAACTCCTACATTTGGCATATGAGAATGATGATGTGCTCGATGATTTGGCCACCGAAGCTATGCGTTGCCAGTTGAATCAAGAGTCTTATGCAAGCACCAGTAAGGTATTGAAGATCATTCCAACTTCTTTTACAAAATTTACTCCACATACAATTATGTATGTTAGTAAAATGAGTTCTAAGCTAAATGAGATTACAACCAAGTTGAGTGCTCTTGTTGAGAAAAGAAAATTTCTGGGTTTGAATGATAATGTTGAAAGGTTAAATAGAGCACGCAGACGGTTAGAGGAAACTTCAACTTGTTGATGAGTCAAAAATTGTGGGACGGGAAGGGGATAAAGAGGCATTGCTGGGGAAGTTGTTGGGAAATGAATCATGTAGTCAAAATGTGAGTGTTGTGTCCATAGTTGGTCTGGGTGGGATAGGCAAAACGACTCTTGCACAGGGTTTATATAATGAAAAGAAAGGGAGGGAGCACTTTGAACTGATGGCTTGGGTATGTGTTTCCGGAGAGTTCATATATTTGATATTAGCAAGGCTATTTTTCAAGCTGTATGTGGGGAAGACAAAAATTTTGATAATCTAAATCTGCTTCAGGTGGCCCTTACCAAAAAACTTTCAAAGAAAAGGTTCCTACTTGTTCTAGACGATGTCTGGAACGAAAACTACAATGAGTTGGAACTCCTCCAACGCCCTTTTGTTGTAGGGGCCCCCATAAGTAAAATCATCATGACACACAGAAGACCATGGTTTCATCAGTGATGGACTCCGTTCAAACTTACCCTCTTGATCTTTTGTCCAGTGAAGAAGCTCTATCTTTGTTGGCATACAATGCACTGGTAAAACAAAACTTCGATTCACATCAGACGCTTAAATTTCATGGTAAAAATATCATGAGGAAACGTGGCCAATTGCCTTTGGCTTTGATAACACTTGGAAGGGTGTTGAGAACAAAAACGAATGATGAAGAATGGGAGGAGTTTCTGAATAGTGAGTTGTGGAATTTACCCAGTGGAAGTGATATTCTTCCTGCCCTTAGACTAAGCTATTACGATTTACCTCCATATCTAAAGCAAATGTTTGCACGTTGTTGCTTATTCCCTAAGGATTACTTGTTCAAGAAGGATGAACTAATTCTACAGTGGATGACAGAAGGGTTCTTGTTCAAATTAAATAGCAGCAAATCAATGGAGATTTTAAGTCGAGATTGTTTTGAAGAGCTGGAGTCAAGGTCGTTTTTTCAGCATTCAACTATCGATAAATCACAATATACAATGCATGATTGGATAAGTGAGCTGTTATATTTGAAAGCTAAAGTACTGTACTGGAGTTGGCCTAATTACTCAAACAACAACAAGAATGATTTTTTCTCTACCGTTATGAGACATACCATATGCACAAATTTAAATCACACACTACAAGACTTGGAGTCACATGAGAGTCTCCAATGACTTGTATTATAACTTAATGAAACCAAATTCCTTGACATTGATTTGAAAGCAATGTCCACACACATGAGCCCACATACACCGTTGGTATAGCATAAGCAGAAGCCATATTAATCATGTAATCTAAGCAATGATAATAACTAATGTATAAACTATAAAGCTACAAATGTATACAGAGTTTAACTTATATTTTCAAATAATGGAAGTACAATGTTACAACTTGAAATCACATTACACAAGAAAGATAATGCTATACACTAGTTACTTCCTGGAAAACCTTAAGCATAGAGTCATGATAAAAACCACCAAAAGCATTACACTTGACTAATCCTAAAAAATTAGTCTCATGTTCAAAAACATCAGTTTTGATAAGTTCGAAATCCTTGCAACTACAACTCTATAGGGAAATATTGGGAAATAAACAAATCAATAGTAACAAAAACTTAACCTAATACAAGATACCAACAGTATATATGTATTTTAGAGATATTAATTTGATTAAACAAAAATACAAGAGAAAAGTAAGATGAAAGTAACCAAGTACTGGAGTCATGTCTGTGGAGTTCTGGATCTAGATGAGATGACTGCCGAAGAGAAGTAACGAATTGGATTTAGGAAGTAAAAAGCTTAGTTAGGTTAAGTATAGTGAAATTAAAAATTTTAATGGAGGGAATGTGAAATAATAAAAAAGTCCCGCAACTTTTTGGGATTGCAAACTAATGGTGCCCTGAAACCTCATCATATAGACCGGTTTTGAGCGTACATCAAGACCGATTTTTATGGGGTTATGAGGACTGGTCAAAGGAGTTAAAAGAGAACGAGACCGGTTTGGTAGCTAGTAACTGGCGGGGCAACTCTTCTAGACCTGGTATAGTGAAAGCCGGTCCAAATAAGGGGGTCTTATACCACTCCTAACATTGGGTGTGTTACTTTCGTGTTAGTTGTGTCAGATTAGCACCTCTCAAACTCTCAAACTGACACAAAATCTACTCACTCGTATTAACTGTAGGTGTGTCACTTTCATTTTTGAGTATCACATTTACCAATATACTTTTATTATATACGATAAACAAAAAAATTAAAATAATAACAGATGAAGTTGAAACTCTCGTCGCTATACCGACACTTTGCCAACCGGCGCATAAACTGACATGGTGGTGCCAGTTGAATCTCCCAACCGATGCACAGGTTGGGAGTTTTCTTAATATCCTTTTGTTTAGTAGTGCTTTGTTATTATAATGGTTTATAACAACGAAAAACTTTTCTTCAATGTAGCAATAGCTTTTCTGAAAGCTTTTTTATAGAAAGCTCTTACATCAAATTTTATAAAAAAGACTTTGTAAAAAGCTTTCATCGGGATACTCTTATCTCTCTCTCATCTATAAGTTCACTACCAAACATAAAAGAAACACAGATCAAACAATGTTGCCTCTTCACTTACCTCTTCAACCAAGAACAAAAAATTGCTGATGTAGTTTGTTCACAGTAGGTGACTTAGAGTTGAAGAGGTTTGGTTCGGTTTGTTCACAGCAGTGGTGCCGGCCGGAGATGGTCAAAGTTGGCCGGAGATGATGGAGATCGAAGACAGCAAATCGGTTCTCTTGGTATATACTCCTATTATTTAGGGGTGGAAAAATGGTTGGATCAGGTTAGATTGCCGTATAAATGGTTTTTTTGTTCGTTTTACTGTTTAAAGAACTTTTAATGTAAGGTTACAATCTGATGTAACTCATATCGTTTCTTAAGCAACATTGGAAAATGAAGCATTGGAGCAAAGACACACAGACACGCATGCGCAAGCTTAACTCATGTTATTCAACTTTCTTACTAATGACCATGTCTGTGGTGATTTTCAACAAATGAAATCTACATGTGTACCGAGCCTTTCAATGCAGGGTCTTTTATTACAATTCACATACCCAAATTAAGGACACCATGGATATACTAACCTAATACATGCATTCTCTTACATATTGATATTCACACTTAATGTCTTTTAGTCGGGCGTATAAGTAGTTATTAGTCAAGTACATAACGTTGGCAAGCAATGAGGCACTTCCCATAAAGAGCTTGAATAAGAGCAAAGGGAGATCACTTAACCACAAAGAAGTTTGAAATATCGTTGTCAAATCATATTCACGTTGAAATTACACTTAAATCAACTTATACCCGTACTCATCACACTGAAAGTTAAACTCACATTTAAATATTTTTCACATTTATATATAAAGAAACACACAAAATATAGAAACAAAAAAGCAAAAAGTAGCTACCACTCAAAGTGGTAGCCCCCATATTAACCCAACCATTTTGTGAATCAATTTGAGAGTGGAGTAATCACTTCCATTTGGTCACTGATCACTTTGTGTCACCTCACTCCACTCCATTTGCTCTAAGCTAGAGAGTTATTAGTGGTCAGTTTATGTCAAAATTAACATCGTTGATATGTACTATTAAAGCACATAGAGTGGCAAAATTATTTTTTAATGTTTCGAACAGTGTTTTGTTATTTAAGAAGTAGATGAGTGAAGAACAATGGTGTGGAGAGTGTTATGGACTTCTAAATTTTTTTCTTAGAATTTAAATAATTTAATAAACCTGAAACAAATAAAATAATAAATTAAATAAAAGAAATATATTCATTAAAATAGAAAATACATAATTGAAATACAATCAATTAAAAGTCCTAATAATTAAAAGTACGTTAAACAAATTACATAAATTTAGAAAAAAACGATAAATTAAAACAAACTAATCACGATTCCTCCAAGTATGCTTCACAAGATCGAGAGCCCTCGTGCATGTCTCTATCATGATTTTTTTTGGTTTTCCTACTATATGTGTCACACCTCTCGATCCAACTACCTTGTATATTCCTAACATGTACATAATACTCCTTATTCTCGACAATAATAAAATCGTTGTCTTCAGTAATCATGTTATGCAATATGATGCAAGTACACATCATTCGTTTTATAGCATAAACGCTATAAGCTCTTGCCAGTTGTTGTAGTATATTCCACCAACCTTGGAGGACATCAAATGTCCGTTCAACATCCTTTTAGGCAGACGCTTATGCTCGAGTAAACTTCACTCTCCTCTTTATCAACATCACTTGAAAACCCCTTTAACCGATGATGCACATGTCGGGTACATCCTGTTAGCAAGATAGTATCCTATTTCGTAATCCATATCACACACTTTATACGTGATTTAGGTAGCGGAGTCATTTAGGAAGTTGTTGAACAATGGAGATGAAGTCAAGAGGTTTAAGTCGTTGTTCGACCCCGCAACCCCAAAGTATGCATGCCAAATCCACATGTTGTAGGAGGCAACAGCTTCAAGCATGATCGTTGGATACCTGTGATCGCCTCATGTGTTTACCCTTTCCATGCATTTAGACATTTTGTCCAAGCCCAATTCGTACAATCTATGTTTCCAAGCATTCCCGAAAAATCATGAATCTCTTCATGTTTTGCATATAGCTGACAAATATCTTCCTCGGTTGGTTATCTCGTGCATATGTGTGCATATAAATCAACTACGCACCTTGTAAGAGTTTGTAAAGTTTCATGTGACATTGTTTTTGACATTTGCAAATATTCATAAAATGCATATGATGTTGTGTTGTGTTCCAATTAACGTAGGGTGGACATCACTTTTTAAAATAGTGTTAAAACCCGGAACATTACGTGCATCTAGTCGTTGTTGAAAATATTCAAAATAATCGGGTATATGTTCGATAGAGTAAGTAAAGTAATAACTTTAACAGTTCGGAGGAATAGTCGTTCTCTCATACATAAGCGATGTTTGAAATACTCGTCGGGCTATTTCGAGTTTTTGTCAAACTAATCGCTCATTAACCTTTGGTGTGCACCAACCAGATCATGATATATGTACCGACGTGATCGGTTTAAATTTTCAGCTTCTTCTTGAGGATTAAAACTTTATTATGATAATTACGAGCTAGAATGAGAGGTTTCAACGTTGTTTCGTTATCGGAAGAAGAATCAAAAGACATTATTTTTTTAGTTAATTATAGAGTTTTTGAAATTTTTAAGTGTTTGAAGATGATAATGAGTATTTTGAATTGTGTTTGAAGTGTAATATTTATATATATATGAAAATAAGGTTTTAAAAAAGTTAAAAAAACGGATAGTTTTTAAAATTATTTTATTTATTTATTTATTTTTAACAAAGGGTTGTTGGAATTTAAAATAAAAAAAGTTTAGCAAAATACGTTGTTGTATATAATATACAATAGAGATTTTAAAAGATTTACTTGATACAATATATTAAAAATATTTAAAGTTGTTTTTGAGCATTACAATTATGAGAGAAGATGCATTAATCAATTGTCAAGTTATTAATGCATTAGATCTATTTTTAAATCTACATAATCAGATCTATTTAGTGTTACTCGATAGATTATGTATCACTATGAAATCTGAGTAGTATGTAATGATAGATGATTTTGTCTTACAACAATGTCATCTTTTCTCACACATCGCACACTTGATTCAATTATAACTTTAGCATCGTGTTAATATAATTCAGATATGAATATAGTTAATAAAAATATGTATGTATAAATATGTATGATATACATATTACGTATGGGTTAGTGTTTGTAATTGTATTTCTAAAAAATATATATATGAAACACTATTATATACTTGGTTTCTAATAATTTATAATTTTAATAATAATAATAGAAGACAACCCCACCTTGGATACCAAAAGATTTGTATATAATGTGGGCTCAATTTGTCTCAAAAGATTCTGGTTTTGTATTTAGCGTGTGAAATGACTCTTTTGTCATTTTCTGTGATTTAACAAGCAAAACACTAATCACAACTTGTTTAATCTAATCAAACGTTACGTGTTGTTTAACTTTATTTAATGTCTAGAAAAAGAAACGTCAATAAAACTATTTTATTTGATCAACCACATATAAGGGTTGAAAATATGTTCAATGTTTATCGTCGTAGTTTTATTAATTAAATTAGATACATAACATCAATTTGAAATCTATTTGTTTTAAGTTACTAAAAGAATTAGCACTTATATCATAATTAATTAATTAAAATTATAGTTTTTACTTATTTTAATATTCTAACCGTCTCAAATTTATAATTCATATTTTCTTTTTTCTTTTTTATTGTTTCAATTCAATTTTCCACTTCAAAAAATATTTGAGCATAATTTACTTTAACCAAATTTATTTAATTGCCCATAATAAATAGATATGTTCTAAAAAAGTGTGTGACTAGTTAATGGTAAAAATGTCATCAAATTAGAAAGTAAAGTTTGATGATTATGCTTTTTAAACTGTATATTTTTATACGTGAATAATAAATTGAACGGGCATATGCATTTTTTTTTAAGATCGATACCATCTTGTAGTAGTGGGGTATTCGTGAAGGAATCGAATTTATAACCCGTAACCGATGACAAAATGGTTTTGTTTTTAGAACGAATTAATTAAATTCAAGATTCGTACGATTCATCAAATCTATAACAATTATTTTTTTGTTTTTTTCCCCATGTAAGATTCTTCAATAATTACAAAAATTAAAAAGTTATATCGAATCACGTATCTTTCAATAAAACTATTCATACATGTTTAGAAATTGGAATCCTCTAGCATTAGAAAATTCACAACCAATACTTACATATTATATTTTCATGACTTGGTAGTTTTATTTATTTATTTGAAAACGGTAAGTCTCGATCTACTAGAAATCGTAATAATTTTTTAATTAAGCAGTGAAACGGCCCTTTTCAATTAATATTATTAATTATTATCATTAATATCTTAGTTTGGTTAATTGAATTGATGATGTTGAAGTTATGCTCATCCATTAGACATTAATATTATCATGATGGATGAGTCCAAGTATTTTTTGAATGGTAACGAAAAGGTATCTTTTTAAAAGGACAGCAAATTGGATGGTTTGCAAATTATGTCGTATTATTATTATTATTATTATTATTATTGTTATTATTATGTTTATGTTAGCATCATTTTTATTATTATAGTAAACATTGGATGAGATAATAAGAACTAAGCATATGGGTGAAAATAGGGACAACATAGATTATTGATGTAGACTAAACAATCAAATTGACTGATAATAATTGGAGAAATAAAGTTTTGTATTCATAACCTTTTTATCTCTAGAACTAGAATAAATAAGGGCCTAATTTTAGCAGTTTTAGACTTATAGTAATGCTTTTAAATTCTACATAATTACCCTTTCTAGCCCTTTTCCCTCTTTCGTGTATACAATGTATCATGTATGAGTGACATTTTTCATGAAAGAAAAAGGTTTCACATTTTCTGTAACACATGTATAAAAAAGTTCATTTCGTTGATGCTGTAGATTCCTGTTCCAATGAGTTAATAGTCAAATTTTACAATATAATAGTAGTGTATCTTTTAATACAAGTTAAATATCTTTGACCTATGGTAAAAGTAAAATTTTAAAATAAAAAAAGCAATGTGAAATGAAAGATGACCTTTCCTAAATGCAAAGAGACCTCATGATTCATGAGATGCTTTTCCCATTTCTCAAAAGCCAATGTCTCTTGCTCCATACTCACTCTTGCAGAGTCTTGTGCATGTTACTACACCTCTCCACACACTAATTACACAACAAACACATTTCCCTTCCCAAATTACCAAAATACCCTTATTGGAATCTAATCATACTGGCCAGGTACGATCAAACAAAAGATTCAAGATGTCAAAAACAAGTGTATCTCATTTCACATGAAGCCAAGAATCCAAGAAAACGGAATCAACTCAGATAAAAAAAAAAAACTTAATAGAAGGAAAAAAAGAAGAAAAAAAAGTAAAAGAATGAACTAATCCTGCAAAATCTCACTCTTTTTGTGTAGTTTTTTTTCTGATTTTTATGAGCTCTTCCACATTAATTAATCACCGGAATATACTATTTATCTATAAAGAAGATATGTAAATTTCTATGCATTATCTTTGCTTGAGATGTGAAGAAGGCCCTTCCAACAATTATTCTCAGATTTCTCATCCTCTCCATCATCAATACTATCACCACCAGTGGTTGAAGTTCCACCGGTAGCACAGTTCAGGAGCGGTCCATCAGGAGAACCCGACTGAGAATTCAAGTGATTTTCAGCATACTGATCATGGGGTTGGGTCCTTAAACCTCCAGAGGCAGTACCTGATGGAAGTCTTTTTGTATGCAGACGGTATTTCTACAATTGGAAACATAAACGAGCCCATTTAGAATTTAGCATAATAGAGAGGAATTGCAGAAGGTTAATAATAGAATGATAGCTTACTTGCAAATGGCTCTTCACTTCATCATTGGTGAGACCATCAACATGCATAAGCTCTCGAATCTGCTTTGGGGTAGCAGCTGCAAGAATATTGGAACCAAACTTGATTTAGGATTATGAAGCTCAAATGTCTTTGAAACTTTTAGTGAATTGAACATAATATGCACTAAATTGAATCTATAATAATATTATGCTCCATAACCTTAGAAATTATAATTCTTGTCACATGAAAACTGTAACAGTAACTAGACATTCACATACACTTCCATAAGTTGTCAAGTTAGTACCATCAAGTTTTGTAACAATGCCTATAGACAAATGGTTGCCATTTTCCAACAAAGTTTGATAATAAATGGACACATAATCCAATCTATACATAACCAATGGCACGCCATTTCACAAGTTTTGGTTAATAATCCGAAAAACCTGAGTTTGATCTAAATCTAACATATTTAGCATGAAATGAACATTCACATTTCGAAAACTAACCTTTTGAACCACCAAGTTGTTGCAACGCATTAACAAAGCGCCTATGCAATTCTGTAGACCAGCATCTTCTTTGTTTCCTAGATGTCTGCTGTTGTGGCTGCTGAGGTTGAGGGTTACCAATCTGTATATCTGACTGAACATCCGGTAAAGAATAAGGAACCAGATCATTCTTATTAGCAACAGGTTGTGTATTGAAAACATTTCCTCTCGATGAATTATTGATTCCAGGAGTGATATGGGAAAGCCCAGGAACACTAATTTCCTCCTTAAATGGGATAAATTTGCCACAAAACAAATCGTCGATCATCTCATACCGTTCTTCCTCAGTTCTCTATAAGAAAATCAAACACATATATGAACCCAATAACAAAAGTTGCGTACACTTAACCAGAACATGTATCTCTATATATTTCTAACTTTTTTTTACCTTTTGAATTACTTGCTCCACTGATTTCTGTTTCGAAATTCGATTTGTACCCAAATCATTGTCAATTGTGTTCCATAGCTGAGTAGAACTCAACCAATTCTTCTTATCACTTTCAACTTTTGGATCATCATCATCATAAGGCTTCTTAATTGGTAAAAATTCTTCAAGTACAGGCTGTTTTTTTGATTTCTTACACACCATTAATTCCTCCTTCAAAGTAACAATTGCTGAAACAACAGATAAAATAAACCTATGAGCGTCGAACACTGGGCAGTTGGCACAAATCTACATAAATCATAAATTTTTAAATCTATTTCATCAAACAAAATCAAATTAACATACTAACCATCATTCATTAACAGCATACACAGAGGTAGTTCACGTTTAAACGCATCAATTTTACTAATTTCCGTCTCTAATTCGCTAATGAAATCGTCGATTTTTAATATCTTCTCAGATACATTACCGATTCTTGTAATTTCACCCAAAAACTGACTGATTGTTTTAGGGATAAAAATCGGTTTGAAATCCAAACTCAACTCATGAGGTGCAATCAATTTACCCATTAATGACTTTTGATTTTGATGATTGCAATTTTAAAACATAGGAAATAAGGATCTGTATCTGTATCTATACATATAGTTGTGTGTAGATATAATTAAAAATTTGTAGGAGAAAGATTGAAAAAGGAATCTAATTAACAAAATAAGATCGTTATATAATTCTATATATAGAATAGAATATACAGATATAGATTTAAGATTTATAGAATAGATACACGGAACAAAATGAAAACTCTGTGAGAAAGAGAGAATGAAGATTCTGTTTTTTCTCACAAGCCCGGATTTTGACAGTGTATATGTGTGTATATTTTCACACGGCTCGTCGCGTATTTTTACTATATTTTTTATTTTTTATTATTATATTAAATGACGAAAATGCCCCTTGACTTGGACCATTTTGCAATTTGAATATACTCGAATAAGTCGGACCGCGTCGGATATAATATGTGAAAAATAAAAATAGTTGCAACATTTTATATTTAATTAAATTAAATTGATAAAAAGGAATTTATTAAATAAAAGTTTGTGAACATTTTAGGGGGTTTCTCGACTTTTTAACAAATTTAAGATAACTACTTTATATGATTGATTAAATGTTCGTTATTGACCGCACAAATTATTGTAGATGCCATTTTTGAAACATCACTAGCAACAATAAAAGGTGTTACGTTTATAGATAAAATAAACATACACCTATGATGTTTGGTGGACATTCATTCATATCATTATAATTGTGTAACATGTGTCTTAATTACAAATGTTAAGAAGACCAACATAAAATGAACGCTTAAATCCATTAAATATTTATTAACATATATTCTTAGGGTATATATTATACAATCCAAAATGGTAAAGTCTAGAGATTTATGGGTTATGGACATATATTCCTTCCTAAGTTGATCCACCTATAAAATGGAATAAACTTATATGTGCATCTACTTTGACCAAACTTATAATGTATACGACTCTGTTTAACTATTCTTTTATGTCTCTTAGCTTTGAAATCCATATTTGTAGCACAATAAGTTTAAGCTTTTCCATGATTTAGTTAGATATATTAGTCATGTGGACATCATGATCAACATCTATTGATTTCATCCACGAGGCTTGTGACACATGGTACGTTAGCTGTCATGACCTTTTTTGTTAACATCATTGAAAGTGTAAACACAAACGTCAAAAATATATGGTCTACTAATTTTCATGTAATCACGATCAATAGTTAAGAATTTATAAATCATTAATAGTGAAGTATATACCAAGTGTTTGAGAGAAAATATGGTAAATATCCAACTACTCAATTCAGTTTTTCCAATGAAGAATGGATAATTGATCTAAAACAATCAATCGACAAGAAGATAATAGTCATGAAATAAATTTAATGGGTGAATAGTGTTTTTTATTTGTAACGATTTAATTGAACATTGAATAACAATAGTAATAAAAGTGGTGCACAATAAATACCCACCAAAAATAGAACCAAGAATTTGAACCAACATGTTGATTCTTTTGAACGCCGTGAATACCTCGAAAGTAATCACAATTCAATTGGATTTGTCAAATGCCCGAATCACGAAATGGAAATATATCTTTATTTACTGATTGTAGTCAACATATTTATTTATTTATATGTATATATATACTAAAAGATGTATTAATAAAATAAATATATATCTAGCTTAAACACCATACAAATCTTGATACTACCTTCAACACACTCTCAAATATGTAAACGTTTATCTACGTATAACATCCTAAAATACATAAAATATATATATCGATCTAAAAACAACCAGTTCATCGATCATAAACCTACAGTAACACTGTTATATCCATAAATATGTATCTTGCTATAACATCATACCTATCTATTATAGTTCTACTTATAAACATCATACTTAACTATTTAATTATATATAAATATTCCAATATAATATAATATATATCAGTCTACCTAAAACACCCTGCTCCTCCATCTTAATTTCGGTCCTCCACAAATTCTTATAAGAGGTCATGTCCTCGTTCAAGAGAAGCTCTTCATGTCGAGTTTCAATTTTTCCTCTTACATATGTCTTGGTCTACCCCTTTTCTTTTTGTCATCGACAATGAGGGCTTTCACTCTCCTAATTGGCGCCATATGTGGTCTCCTCTTTGTATGTCCAAACCATTTTAGTCTTCCTTCTCTCAACTTTTTAGTGATGCTCACGACTACTAGCTCCGCCTTAAAAACTTTATTGGGTATCATATCTAACATGGTTTTACCACATGTCTATCTAAACATCTTTGTTTATGGCACTTCCATCATCATTTCTTGTGTCTTAGTCATCGGTCAATATTGCGCTCCGTACAACGTATCAAGTCTTCTTACTATTTTATAAAATTTATCTTTTAGTTTAAGAGGAATGCTATTCTCACATGTAATATAAATACGCATGAAATAAATTTAATAGGTGAATAGTGTTTTTCATATGTAACAATTTAATTGAATTATTGAATAGCAATAGTAATAAAATTGGTGGACAATAAATATCCACGAAAAATAGAACCGAGAATTTGAACCAACACGTTGATTCTTTTGAACGTCCGTGAATACCTCGAAAGTAATCACAATTCAATTATTGGATTTGTCAAATGCCCGTATCACGAAATGGAAATAGATCTTTATTTGCTGATTGTAGTCAACATATTTTATTATTTATTATATATAAATATAAATAGAAGTATATATAATTTTTAATTTAGACCATTCCCTATGGTGACTGAACAAGACTGCAAGACTGCAAGACTGAACTCCACATCAGCGCCACGTCAGCGCTAAGACTGAGGACTAACCTAAGACTGAACGCTGTTTATGGTGACTGCTAAGACAGAACTTTTTAGTGCCATGTCAGCGCCACATCATTTCTTAAATATCAATACAAATACATTTTTAATTAATAATTAAAATTACAATAATTAAATAACTAATTTATATTAATAATAAAAATTACAATAATTTAAAAAGTACGTAACATTAATAATTAAAATTACAATAATTAAAAAGCGATAAACTAATAACTAAAAAGCAATACAATTAATCCGAGTCGGTGTCTTCGTTCTCGTTCGTACGTTGGGTAGGCGCCACACAATCGCGTTTAACTTCTTCTCGAAAAGAACGGAGAAATTCTTGTTCCTCGGGTGGCAAGTTTGGATTGATCGGGTTGTTGAGAACCTTGAACGCCATAAACATTGATTTCTTTCTTGCAGTCTCCGCTAATGTTTCCATTGTTTTTTGTTGAACTAGTGCGGTTTCAGAAGTTGGGCGCGAACCTCGTCGGCCGAAACACGTGAGGAAGTAGCATCCGAAGAACCCGAACTTTTTTGGCTTTTTCGACTTTGTGCCCGACCGGGTGGGCGACGAATCGTGTCGTCGACGAATAAATTGTCAAAATTCGGTGTCTTCGCTTGGTGTTGATTATTGGTGTCTTCCTCGTCAAGATTGACCGCCTCGTAATCGTTGTCTTCCATATGTCGTTTGTTGTTCATAACACCTTCCGGAAAAAAGAACTTGGGGACATCTTTTAAAACTTGCCATGTCGACTGGAAAAGAAAGTTCCGGTTTGTTCGATCCTTGAATCCTTCACGGGCCGCCAACATAAGGTCTACGTCGGCCATACCACTTTGCCACTCGTTTTGATATTTTTGGTAGATGCTTTGAAAAACCTTGACATCTCGTTGAAGTTTTGTCCATTTGCCTGTTATTTGGTCAAGATTGTATTTCCTATCCGCACAACGGTTGTAACTTTCTTGTACGACTTTCCAAAAAGAGTCACCCGTTTGTGAATTCCCGATCGCTCCATTTTGAGAAGCGTCAACCCACCGCTCTGCCAATATCTTGTTTTCTTCGGCGGTCCACGGCACTCTTTGGCCTTTTAGTCGTTCGCTTGATTCGGCAACTTGTTTACCTTTCCCTAAATATAAATTAAAACACATTTATATAATTGATAGTAGTACGTTACAAACACAATCTATATAATTAATAATAAAACTATATAATTACATCTATATAATTAAAATAGTACGTTACAACTATAAATATAATAAATAATAATACGTTACATTTATATAATTAAAATAGTACGTTACAACTATAAATATAATAAATAATAATACGTTACATTTATATAATTAAAATAGTACGTTACAACTATAAATATAATAAATAATAATACATTACATTTATATAATTAAAATAGTACGTTACAACTATAAATATAATAAATAATAATACGTTACATTTATATAATTAACAAGTACGTTATAAATAAAAGTGACATTTTCCTTTTCTATTCCGTTTGACCGATTCGGCTTCGGGTACGATTTCGGCTTCCTCTTCGGGTGGTGTGTGAACGTTTTCGAATTGATTTCCCGATAGTGGTTGTTGTGAGAATTGTTGTTGTTGTGTGTATTGTTGTGATTGATGATACATATTTAGATAAAGTTGGGATCGTGGGTCGTCGGTTGGTATTGAAAACGGATTGACGAGAGGTAGATATTGAGCAAAACCCGTTTGACTAGAGCTCGAATGTTGTGCGGAAGACGAACCCGTAGGTGAAGTCATACCCGGAATTGGGTTGTTAAGTAGGTTATTGAAAAAACGTTGGATGGTGATTGAGGTTGGGATTTTTTATTTTGTTTTTTAGACATTTTGTGGAAGTGAATTGGGTGTGAAAATAATGGATAATTAGATAAAGATTGAAGGAGAATTGAATTGTATATGAAATAGATAAAGATTGAGAGAATTGTGTGTGAAAAGTTAGATAATTGTATGTGTATTTATAGTGTTTGATATTTATTTAATTTTTTTTTTTTTTTTTTTTTTAGAGATGCCCGTTAACTAACCGTTGGGCCTGTCGCACGCTCATTCCATCCGTTCTCCTCGTTTTAGCTCCGTTCTCGGCAAGACGAAAGTCCATAGGACGGTCCCCAAGACGGGACCGTGCCTATGGTGGCGACGGAAGACGAAGGCGAGGTGGCAAGCCACCTAGGACGAAGACGGGGACGAGACCCCCCATAGGCACCGATCTTATAGTTATGTGTTTGGTACTTTAGTATATACATCAACATTTTATAAATGTGTATTAGTTTGTTACAATTGATAACTATAATTTTTTATGGAGTAATATAAAGAATGACAGCTGCATTTTAAAGAGAAATAGGAGAAATTGATCTCAATCATTAATTATTATAATTAATACTTTAGATTCGCTGCATCTTAATAACACTGAACTATACGTAATTTGTTACACGTCTTGATTCATTTAAACCTTTTATATTCCTTCAAAAGTGTTAAGTACTACCGATTAAACTTTGACTCATACCTATGGTTATTATTTTCATTTAAACCATTTATATACCATTTATATAAGGAGCTGCTCGTATAAGTGACACAACGCCGCATGATGGACTTATTTGAGGGATGATATCAAATGTGGGTAAAATATGTGTATAAATCAATGTCTAATTCATATACCATGTGATATGTGTATTTTATTCGTTATTTCTAATTTGTCTACTAATCATTTTATTATATCCATCAATTAAATCATTAGAAATAGATTTAGAGATATATTTTTAGACTCGTGAAAGATTTTTCTTATTTTAAATAGTTCATATTTCTTAGTTAGACCTGCCATATTGTGTGGAGCAGAGTATTGACCGATGATCAAGACACAAGAAAGGAGGATGGAAGTGCCGGAAATGAAGATGCTTAGATGGATATGTGGTGAAACCATGTTATATATGATACCGAATGGAGGTTTTAGGGCGGAACTTGAAGTTGGGAGTATTGTCAACAAGTTGAGAAAAGAAAGATTAAGATGGTTTGGACATGTAAGTAGGAGACTGATGACGGCGCCTATTAGGAGAGTGAAAGATCTCCTTGTAGACGACATGAGAAGAAGGGGCAGATCAAGACGTAGATGGGAGGATAGATTGAAACTCGATATGAAAAAACTTCTCTTGACTGAGGACATGACATCTGATAGGAATTTGTGAAGGGCTAGAATTAGGATTGATGGATAGAGTGTCCTAACTAGACCACTATGTTTGTTAAGTATTATGATTATCAGTAAATAATATATACATAACAAACTTAATATTGTTACTATATTATTTAAAAACTTATAGTGGATTATTTAACAAATTTAATATGATTACTATGATTATCAGTATTATTTGCAGTTTTATTTTTATTAATTTTACCATAAAAATTATTAGTTTGTTACTTTATGTCGGATGTCGTTTTGGAAGCAATCTCTATATCTTAGGTAGAAATATGACTGTCTACATCATACATCTCTCATACCTCACCCTCAACGGGATTGGGTAGTATTTTTGTTGTTTTTTTTCCCTTTGTTAACCAAATTTCTTACATTTCATATTATGAAACATGAATAGATCGTTTTTAATATTTAGATGCATTTCCTAATTTTACGTTAGCTTTCAAAGGTACAAACACTTTTCAAATCTTTAGAAAATAAAAGAACTTCTATATTTATGTCTTCTTAAACTGCTACAAGTAAATAAATAATGAATACATATAATTTTTTGAACCGCAAGAAAACGCGACCTTCTTATCCCTGTTTACCAAACGTCACCTAATTAAGTACTTTACTATGGTTGGTTGAACAATGAATACTCAAAATCTCATTAATTTTTTGCATATTTTAATTTCTTGATTACGGCCCAAAATTTAGAGTATTCATTAAAGCCCAATTTTGTTTTGGAAAGCTTATTCATCGTTTTGACATTTTCCAAAGTCAAAGGGTAATTCGGTAATTCCGTCCTTTACCTCTTTCCGTCCCAAAAAAGGTCAGTTATTTCTGTTAGTCACCACTTTCACCAAGACCTATGTTTCACTGATCATAAAAATTAAAAATCAAACCCTAATAAAAGATAAAACCTTTCGGAGTTGAGCGAGTCACAACTTAGTGGGTTTCAATTTCAACTCATTTTCAGTCAGATTACTCCTTCCTAACAATCATTCACAATCTTTGTGATCACATTTCAATCTTCAACTGTTTCGATTTAGATAAATTTGAATTTAAGATCATGAATCCATCAAAGCTTCCGGGTATTGATATTCCGATTGTGCATGATAGCGATCGGTATGAACTTGATACTGCTCGCAGTAATTCGAAAGTGATTATCGAGAATATGGAATTAGAATCAAGAAAATTCATCACAATATATCTTTTTACCGAAAATCAGAATCATCTAATCAAAACAAGTTTCAGTAATCAGTTTAATTATTATTATTTATCTTTATCTTAAAGCATAATAAATGGTGAAGGGGTGTTGCAAGATTAATGAGTGATAGACAACTAATGAACTTGTAGCTGTTAAGTATCTTAAGAGAGGTGAACAGATTAGTGTTTATATATTTATCACAATATTCATTTTACAGAAAATCAGAACCATAGTCAAATTTTGTTTGAACACTCTGTATTTGTTACGAGTATTATTTATCTGAAAACCAACAATTGGTGAGTGATAATAATTAAGATAATACACAGTGGTTGATGCTTATTAGAAGACTATATATATAGTGACACCTATGGTTCAATGTATTAGATTTATGTTTATTTTGATCCATAGATAGGACAGTTAGTTTAAATTTGAATTTCTTAATCATTTAAGATTCGTTGGTAGCTCTCAAGGTTTGTTGTGTTTCTACGGTGATAGCATAAAACCAGGTGGTGAGTTTCCACATTTGATAAAAAAATTGGTTGTTATTTGGAATCCTTCAATAAATAAGTATGTTCAGATTGTTGTGCCTATGTCATATGATATGTACTCGTGTATAATATGGTTTGGGGTTCATCCTAACACGAATAATCCGATGATTGTCAAGATTAATAAACTTGATTATCCTTGGTATATTGAGGTCTTTATGTTAAGTTCGCGGTTTTGGAGAAGTACACGTCGTAATGGGCCTCATAAATCAATTCGGTTAAATGGTCTTAAGTAGCTATGGATGGGTTTATTTATTGACATGCTACGGATACAATCAGCAAGGGTAATGATGCTGATCCTATATATTTCTGCTATAATCTAGTTATGTCATTTGATATGATGAGTGAAATATTTAAAAAAATAAACCTCCCTGATTGTTTAGCGTCTTATAGGACTGATAAAAGTTTGTCCCTTTCTAAGCTAAGGGAGTCTCTTGTTGTGCTTGAATACTATAAAGATGTTCAGAAACCAGTTTGTGATGTATGGAAGATGACTAATGGTGTTACAAAATCGTTTGCGAAGCTATTCACTATTAGTATTTTTCTGTTGAAGAAAATGCTGAGATTTCGGAAGAACAGCGAATCTATAATGGGAAAATTGATGGTGGTCGTGAAGAATCAATCAAACTTGGAGTTTACCATACAAGCGTAGATGAAATCTTGAATTATGCAATCAATGGAGAAGTTGGTTTATTCTTTGTGAGCTCATACAAGGAAACTTTAATTCTGCATGATCAGAAAAATCGTGATTATATCCCCATGAATTGTAATTCAATACGGTAGATGCATCATATATCGATTGATGATTGTGTAAGCAGCGAGATTGAGTTCTAATCTCAACCGCCAATAATAGAATCGTGGTATTTCTAATGGACCTCTTTTTAGTTGTTTTGAAACTATTATTAAATTATATCCCTTTTCTGTAGAGTGTGTTCAATAATGTTGGTAGAAGTGAAGTCAATTGTTTGGAGATGCTATGTTGGTATAGTTTTTATTATCAACTTTGTGGCCTCCTTTACTGATGAACTTATTTTCTGTCCAATGCATTCATAACAAACAACTTACTCAATCTATAAAGTAAAAGTGATTCATCCAAGAGGATTACTTTATATATAGTTCCTTAGAAATATATATTATGATAACTTCAAAAGATCTTCGTATTTTGTTGAATTGATTTCATATGGGAATTGAACTGGTGTCAAGGATGTCCTAGTATATTTATATATCGGTATAGAGTGCCATATATGATGTTTGCTATTAGGCATGGTACATACCATGGATGCTATAGCTAATCAATCACCTATCTGTGCATGTATTCATAAGATGGAATAGTGATGCTAGATCAAATGTTTGAGTAAAGTTGGACCTAACTTAAGTCACAATCGTTAAGTGACACATACATGTTCTCTTGGTGCAGAATTTTCTTTTCAAACTTACAGTTATGACTGTTAATGTAATCAGCAAAGTACCGTAGGTGGGTGCTTGGTGCATATGTAAGTAGAGCTCAACCATGAGGATAACCTGGTGACTAAGGCAATCTTTGGAAAAGGTTAATGAGTTGTTCTCAAAGGGGTGTTGAATAATGACCGCATTTTGAGTACCATTTTGAATCGCATATATATACTTTTACTTATCATACTTGTAGTAGTAGTACATTTAATCTAACAATTGTGCTAGTTTGATGTGATTGACAATGAACTATATATCTTTGAGCGAATTTATACTAGTATACCCATGCCAAAGCTATATAACTAATGTTAACAGGATGCTATTTATGTTGCTGACAACGTAATGAATAATAATATGTGTTGTTGATCAACTATCAACTAGGTAAATTTTTATATTTTACAATTTTGGCACTTGAACTTTTCTATTTATACCTGATCAGTCCCTCTATTTAAGCTAACAACACCTAAGACCAAGTGTTATTTGCTACACATAACATTTTTTTATTATTATTATTATACTGTATAAATGATGTAAGAATGTTTTACGATGAATTTCAACATATCAAGTAAACTAAAGATGTTGATATCAATCATCTCATCATATCATGATATAAAATTAAATAATTTACTAAAGTGTGCATACTATATGCAATGGTACACTTGGCATGGAGGTGTCAACAACAAGCTTGTGTATGGTACAAATTCCACACGAAAACATATTCCATCTATTTTGTTACCTTTTATAAACATACATCTAACACACTTATTTATATATTTTATATGCTTAAATAACACGTACGCATACACTTAACCACGCAGCCACACTCATGCATATAATTATACACATGATTTATGAAACTGATACGTTGAAATCAACTATCTTAGAATTTAAAACCAATAAAATATTCCGAGTTGTATGACACACTTGTTACAAATATATGTACACGTAAGTTTTATATAAGACTTCTAAAGCCAAAACATTAATATTATAAAACAAAATTATGATATAGCATAAGCGTCATGTAACATATTATAAATAAAACTTTATTTTGTGTATCGAAGTTTAAAAATTTGTATTGTCTGACCTTTTAATTGATGTTATATGCATATAGTTTCTTGACATGAAAATTTGTACTTATATCACATGGCAACTACCTTATATAGATGATACATTAATCAAATTATGTATACATACGGAGTAGCTATAATTGAAAGTTGAGTACACATAATACAAGTT
Organism: Logfia minima; assembly: GCA_963921325.1. Classification (NCBI taxonomy): domain Eukaryota; kingdom Viridiplantae; phylum Streptophyta; class Magnoliopsida; order Asterales; family Asteraceae; genus Logfia; species Logfia minima. The sequence goes on along the minus strand of OY992776.1, from coordinate 14,001,929 downwards.
TTAGAAGCTTTTAATACATACAATAAATTTTCGGTGATACTTTGTTACAGTTTGATGCACTTTAACTCTATATTATAAGTCTTCTCCTCTGGCCTAAATAAAACAGTAAATCAACAGAAACACATAAATAGATTCATGCACCAAATAGTTACAGTTTAGAAGCCTATGTTATGTTAGTGTCCATCGATCAAGAAGAATCTATGTTTGGACAAACTAAAATGCTTCAAAATATTGGTTAGGATGGTGAGTTTGTAACTATATTGAATATTATATTAAATATTAAAATATTAGGTAACTGAACTTAAGATTAAACAGAAAAAACTAATCATATCCACAGACATTTTTATAATGCAATAGGTTATGCATATATAGTTGTTGTACCACATATATATACACCAGCTTATCATCGTCATTTTCTTATCAGCCTTCCCACAACAAGAATTATATATTCCTTAAAATTTAAAAATAAAAATAAAAAATGCTAGCATTATCCCCTCCTCTGTTTTCAACAACCTATGGATGGCCCTTAGAAGTTGAAGCAAATTCATATGATCATTCCCTTCTTGATTTTCCTGCATATGATCAAATCAAACATGATTTCGCTCCAGAAAATTCTGTTTCTTCCGGTGAAGCTGTAAATGGTGGTACTAGAGAGGATATGACAGTGGCAAAAAAGCTCAATCATAATGCTAGTGAACGAGATCGTCGTAAGAGGGTTAACGACTTGTATGCGTTTCTTCGTTCACTTCTACCCATGTCAAATGATCAAAAGGTACATAACATATTGTGTCACTCTAAATAGACCAAAACACTTCAAATATGCTATTTACTTGTATTTTGCGTTTTATTGCAATTAGACTCAAAAGTTTTCATCTTGCAACAGAAAAAAGTTAGTATTCCGGGGACAGTGACGCGTGCTTTGAAATACATACCCGAGTTACAAAAGGAAGTAGAGACATTAAGACGTAAAAAGGAAAAGCTTTGTTCGTATTCATCAGCACCCATTAAGCATAATCAGAACCAACTTGGAGTAAACAAACAAAGTGCTAAAGATGCTATAATCAAAACAAATTCATTGGTTGTTTCTTCACTGTACGTTTTAGGTGAAAACGAAGGTGTCATCCAACTGATATATCCAACTGATTATATGAGGAGAAATAAAGATATTAGCTTCTTGTCAAAGGTTTTGGAATACTTGGAACACGAAGAAGATGGGATTGTTTTTCTAAATTCGTCAACTTTTAAAAGTTTGGGAGATGGGATGCTAAACACTGTCCATTTTCAGGTACATATATATACACCTTCTTCTGTGTCACAAATTACAAACAATTTATTCGGCTTGTGCCATATCATGTACCAAATCCAACACATGTATATGCTTTCACAACCAAAGTTTCGTACTAATTTATATTCGCGTATAGAAACACCTTCTTCTTAGTCATCTTGAATATAATTAAGTGCAGTATACTCAACTACTTAAGCATATTGAACTATCATGATGCTAATGCATATATAAATCCTCTTTTTTAAGGCACTCATCATATTTCTGTTGTTGTGTTCTGACTTCTGAGATGATAATACAAGTAATTTGGTAAAACTAAACTAGATAGAGAAAGTCTTTGCTTATAGGATTAAGAACAAATTTAATTAGTATTTAATTTTTACTTTGGGAATATTATACTATTTTTTTAAAATAAACATTGTAGCCCAAATATTACTCGTAGGTACGTTCTTTTATGTTCAGTCAACTCAAAGAAATATACCAAGTTTTTGGATGCGACACAAAATTTAATCTGATTTTTGGGATTGACTTTATGATAGTTTTTATAATTTGGTGAATCATATAAACAATGGGCCAAATAATGGGTTAAAACGTATTTAGATTTTTAATAGATTGAAAACCCGAGGCCCAATTATCAAGCGGGCCAACTAATGGGCTAACTATATATTTTGTTCGGTACATTATTTCTTATTAGGCTTTTTTCCATTTCTGATATATCTTTCTCTTTTTTTCTTTTTATTAATTATTATTGTCAAAATAACCAGATTTTGAGAAATAGATAAGCTATGTCGTCAAGACTGCTTTCATAAGAAATTGCATACAGAGGTCACTTATACTATCAGCCATTATAATTTTGATAAATGTCAATCGACTTTTAATTTATTGTTATCTATATTTATATCAATTTATATGCAAAATTACTATTTGTATAGAAATCGTGTTACCCCATGAATTTCGGTGGCACTGTGCCGTAACTAATAAATAGTTATTTGGACATTAGAAGTTCTTTTTATTGGTCGGAACTTCAATGACTTCTTTGTATATGGAATGTCCCATTGATTGTATCTATTTGAAGTATAAATGAACTATTTATGTTTAACGTTATACAGGGATCATACGCTTATTGTACTCACTAATGACCAAACCGGAAGATTGCTGAAATGCAATCTCGAAACCAAAGAGGTCTCGGTCCTACTTTATAACCTCACATTTCCAAACGGAGTGGCTTTAAGTCAAGATGGTAATTTTCTTCTTGTTGTTGAGACAACGAGCTGTAGAGTTTTGAGATTTTGGCTTAAAACACAGAAAGCCGGTATGCTAGAAGTTTTCACCAATCTTCCAGGATATCCTGACAATATCAAAAGAAACAAGGACGCTGTTGATTTTTGCACCATACTCAAACTGAACGTTTAAGCCATTTTTGACCCATTTCACCCATTTTTAGAAGTTTGCTTCTTTGAATTATTACATATACCAAATCAAAAGCTTTATTATAACGTTTAACATAATAGCTGTATTGAAATTCAAGGTACAGTGATTTTAAATCACTCTGGTCTAGTTTGAAATTACCCATGACGTATTTGATTCGTTTCTTATGCCAACCCTTTCTGAGACGAACCCATTATGACATGTTACCGACCCGTCCTACCCATTCTTCCACTTCTAATTTGATATTCTGATGTGTAGCATATAGCTCATTAGCAAGAAATTACAGACATTATGATTGTATGGGGAGAGCCACAAACAATGAAATCCTACGTGGACAGAGTAAAAAAACCATTAATTGATCAAATCCCCGAAATGAGTGAAGCTTCCTTTCATCGTTCACTATATTTTGTTAAGTTGTCACTTTCAATCTTTATGCTTTATGTGTCCATTTATATCATCCTAATCAACACTTGCATAACTACATTTATTAAGTTTTACAAAGGTGGGTGTAGAAAGAGGACGGGTTAGATGCCCCTTCAAGAAATCTCTTTTACGTATTCGATTTTCTTTATTATGATTATTAAATTAATGATATTTTGCATTTTTTGTCCCTTAATAAAATAGAAAAATAAAGAAAACTAATTTTTGCCTCTCATGTGTAAATTATATTGTTGTACTTAATTGATATGGACCATTTTCTAAGCATTATAAAATATGACATATTTTCACTTTATAGTTAATGGTAAGCTAAACTTTTTTTGACATGTTTATTATCTGAATTTGCCCTTGATCTGTTTTCACTTATCACTCTATCGTTAATCTAGGCCATTTTTATTTTATATTATATTATTTTTGACACTTTATTCAAATCTAATCGGGTAAATCCAAAAGGTTTAACACTCTTGTTATAGTAACTTAATTGTTTAACTTAGCATCAAACTCAATAATAAGATAATGACATAAAACAAATGTAGCAAACAAAGTGTTATAACATTGTTATCATGTTATGGCATGGTTGACTTAATTGTTTGCTAATTGCCATCTATCTATATAATCAAAAGAGGATATGATGAAAAAATCTAGATACTTTATTGTTTTTTGCTCTTTACGATTCAACGATCTTAATTTCTTTCGTATAATTACACTTTTGACACCTTAAATGTATTTATTAAAATTAAAAAATAGACTAAATATTTATTTATTTATAGAATTTAAAGGGTCTATAAATCATATAAAAAAATCGGCCACGATATTTTTACTCATTTTATTAAAATTGAATTTGTCCTGCGTTATAGCGCGTCTATAGACTATATAAAAAAATCGACCAAATAAATGTTTAAATTACAAAAGTCGGTCACAATATATAAAAATTGACTAAATATTTTATTCATTTATAAAAATTGACTTCATCTCACGTTATCGCGGGTCTATAAACTATATAAATTATCGACCACAATATTTTATTCATTTATAAAAATTGAATTCGTCCCGAAATATCACGGGTTTATACCTAGTTTTTTTGTTAAAAACAAATACTAATAAATTTTTAATCATAAAAGCACTACGGAGTAGGATCCTTTAGATATTCAACAAACGATCACAGAGATCTTTTAGTTGGCGATTTGAAATAACATTTCGATTTGATTAAAATACTTTAATTTTTTATTTTTATATGCATGCTCCGTAATATAAAATGCACCATAAATGTTATCATGAATCCACCCATGTTTGAAATCGTGAGACCAAAATTATTTCTCATTATAAATAGTTGCCAGTGTATTTGTATGTGTGCGTCCGTAAACACTGAACCCAATCAACCAATCTCATCTGATACTTCTTTATACGCTTTACTATTTTATAGGGATTTGTACATTCTGCAATAAATTTTGTACCATAACTATACATATTTGTCCTGTCAACATATGTGATGTCAGAAGATTTGAGATTCGGAAGAATGGCGTTTTGAGCGCCCCAATCACCAACATTCTATTATCAAAATCGTATATTTTTTCTTCTTTCTAAAGCCAACAAGTTGTTACTTTCGATTTATCATCAATACAACTCGTAAAACGGGTACAAGTAAAAAATAATAGGGAAGAAATATAACATATAACATCTTGATAAAAGAAAAAACGTAAAATATAATAGTTTATTTTATTACTGATTGGTCAAAAGCATCTAACATTTAGACCGTTGATAGAACAAATACTATCTCAATTTTACATATCTCAATACTTTATTATATGTACTAAAACTTTCTAATTATAACACAAAATTCATTTATTAAACTCACCAATTTTCAATTATACATGTTTTTTAATTATAATTTATATTATATTATTTATGAAAATAATTTTAGAAAATCCCAAATGAATATGAAAATTTACAAAAAAGTTCTACTACTAAAAAAACCATTATGATTCAAGGCCTTGGTTCCTTCTCTACTTAAGTAAGACATAGACATTATAAAAATTTAGTATAATCAAACATCATAAATTTCTAGATTTCTAGAGTTAACAACCATTCAAATTAATAAAACATAATACATATTTAATTATAAATCAAACAATTTATTGGATTACGAATCAGACTGTCTAATTCTTAAAATAGAGAATACCTATATCAAGATTTTATATTCAACATTTAATATAATTATTATAATAAATAATAATAATAATTAAAAGTATGGGCATCCCCACCACGATGGGATATTGGGTAGAGAATGATATGATATAAATCGAGTGGGTTGTTTTATGTAGCCAGGTACCCTGGACTTGAAGGGATGCATCCACTTGTATGGTATCTATCTCTATCACCATATATCAAAAATGGTATCTTAAACTTTCTGCTTTCAAAATAATACTATATCACTTGAATCATAATAAAAATCATTCAAAAAAGATTTACAATTGTTATGCTATCATTGCTATTGAATCTATAAGTAAATTTACATCAAACTCTAATACATAAAAACAGAGTTTTTGATCATATGAATGATGAGTTTGGATGTCTTAATCAGTTATGCGGACTCTGACTCACGATACTAAACCACCATGTGGTGCATGTGGCGTATTAGTGGATTGCGAGACAAAGTTTTGAGTTTCCACAGCACAAGAAAACAAGAAATATCTCGAAGGGATGTACGAAAGTAGGCAAAATTCGTATCTCGCCTTTTGAAGTGTTATTTTAGGATATCGTACGATGCAAATGAAACGTGCATTTCACTCATAGGGTGTGTGTTCATTCCGTTACCTTATAGAAGTTCTTTTAATCATGCAATACATGTTCGTACAAATAGCGTACAAATTTAGAATTTTATTTTAACACAAAAAGAAAAAGCGAAAGGTCACTTTATATCAAATTCAAAGTAACATCCAAGTTTCAAATCCCTTAAAATGCCCATGCTTTATATTTATGGTTGTTTATATATAATTAAAGATATAAGCTCTTTAGCACACTATATATAAACCTTTCCTACTTGACAACCATCAACACACTCTCTATTTCTCTTTAAGTTTCTCTATCTCTCTTTCTCACCTTGCTAGAAGCACACCTACATATATACATATAATTATACATAAATATACATATAAAGATGATGCAAGTGAAGATAGTGAAAGCATGGCTTAAGAAAAGGAGGCGTGCAAATGGAATTGTAGCTTGGTTACACTGTGAGAAGTTGTGTCCATGGGCATTCAACAAGAAATCCGTATTTATGAATGAAGATGATGAAGAAGATTACATTCCAAGAGATGTACCAAAGGGTCATTTGGTAGTCTATGTAGGTGAAAACCAAACAAGGTTTGTCATCAATGTAAAATTACTGAAAAATCCTTTGTTCAACGCATTGTTGGATCAAGCTCGAGAAGAATACAAAATTGCTGATTCTAGACTCTATATCCCATGCCATGAAGATGTCTTTCTAAGTGTGGTACGTTGTGCTATATCACCAAAGGTAGGAAAACTCACATTCTGCATTTGAATTTTGAGGGGATCTTTTTTACAAGATTTGAAAATTTAGTGTAAAGTATGTAGCTTTTATTCAAGATAAAGGAACCCCATTTTTTTAAGGGATTCTTAATGGATGATTGAGTCACTGATGATTTCCAATTTCATGTAAAATGAACTCTTAGCCATCTACTTTAAATAGCCTGCACATATCAACTAAAGACAAGTAGATGTAAATATGTCTTGAAAGTGCATAAAACTTCAATACTTTAAACTGCCATCATATAGTGGATGATTTTGAACAACTTTTTTTTATCTACATCAATTTAAGTCAATAATGTTAATTATTGAATGAATTATATGTGCACAAATGGGCATGGGTCAAGAACGGCCCAAAAAGGTCAAGTCACCCCAAAATCCTAGTTACAGGCTTGGTTAAGCCCAAAATGAGCATTTGACACCGGCCCAAAAAGGCCCGGTCACCTCAAATCTTAGGTACAAGCTTGGCTAAGTCCAAAATGAGCATTTGATACTAACCCAAAAAGGCCCGGTCACCTCAAATCCTAGTTTCAGGTTTGGTTAAGCCCAAAATGACCATTTGGTAATTTTCATTTTTCCAAAGGCCTAAACCAAGGCCTGGTTAAGCCTGAAAGCTCAACCCTAAGAATGTAAAACCACAACAACCATACATAATCTTGCAGTTTGATTTACATGTATTGTATCGGCGACGCCTGCAATGACAAAACAATCATTGCATTAAAATTGTGGAACAACCAATCAAAGATTGTAGTCCTACCCACATTATACAAAGCATGGCTGCAAACTCTCTTTCACCATAAGATATCCCCTTACTCTTCGCATCCGCAGACTTCACAGAAAAGTAGCACGTCATCAATGTCATCTTAAAGTATATCTCAATGAAACACTCATAAGAAAACCAAACAAGTGTGTAAAGAAGAATTTCGATATCGAAAATCTTCATATGAGTGACAAATACAATGTTTAGTGATAACTTGTAACGCTGATGTTTATAACCATGTGACCATATTTAATTCAATAAATAACAAGGAATTTTCTTAGTTAGTTAGAAAATGCAATAAATACACATTAATCAAGTCAAATATTTATATATTTAAGTTGATTTTTATTTTCACGAAAAAAGTTGAAGCTCATTAATTACTTCTTATCTTAACCCTTAGGTTACAATTTAGCCTAATTCATAAAAAGAATATTGTTATTTGATTCAAGCAGGTTATGAGTTAATTTATGGTTAGAAAAATAATAAATTATAGTTATTTTAAAAGTTATTTGTAACATAAAAAGTTACAAAACCTTTTGCTACAAATAATAACCGTTATTTGGTTGTATAAGTTTATCATACTTGTAGGTTGAGATGTTTATTTAGATTTCTATAAGCTTTTATGTTGTTTTCCGTTGTCTTTCTTGCAATGATATTTGTAAAAGGAAAAAAAGAGCAAACCTACATCCGTGTATCTCACACATTATATGTACAAACACAAATATTATGTACATTGTCTCTCACAAGGTTTTGAACTTACAATCTTTAAATCGAATGATTCGTCACATCCACTAAGTTAAAAACCCTTAGTAGTATTTATTTATTATTATTTTATTTTTATTTTTGTAAATGACGGCTAATTAATACTAAATATTAACTATAAACTTTAGTATTACCTAATTGTCGAGAGAACCTTTATAATATAACAAAATATATTTTATTAATCAAAGTTTCACCCTTTTTTAAAAAATGTTTGAACTGTATTATATTATCATGTTATCATTATACGACTCGTGTATTTATACAGATTTAAAGCTAGTAAATACTATACGTTGTTACTAGAATCTACTTTGTATAAGATATATTGCTACTTAATGGTTTCTAGTGTTATTCATTTGTGTGTGGGTGCGTGTGGGTGCGTGTGTTGTGACTCTTATGAGTCAAGTCACGAGACGAATCACAAGTTAAAATTTATGAATTTAAGTCACAAGTTGAGTCGCAAGTCGAGGACTATGATTTTTCCTAAGCAGCAAACTACACATAAGACTAAACTAACTAGTTTATATTACAGTTAACGACGTACATAGAAAACTTAGTGGTTTAAAATAAAAAATTCTAAATTTCATTTAAAGTACAAATCACACGACATAAAAGTAATGGTAAATAAATTAGTCATTAAATTTAGAGAAGAGAAATGCTATGCTTACTTAAAAGTTACAAACAAATAAACACAGGCTGATGTGGCAATATGATCTGGCATTCCCCATCATATAACTTAAATAACTCCTTTTGACCTAAGTAAAAAAATATACTTAACTCATTTCGTCTTTAACTTTTGACTAAAAACTAGCGCTCTCTCTACATCACATGCCCATTATCATGGAATAGTTTTTTCCGGCAGGCTCGTCATGGTCCCGTAACAAATCGACGGTCAATGATGTTGCTGCACGATTTTCCTCATAGTCGACGGTGCTTGATTTATTTTCCTCTCTGTTTGCTTAAATCCCCTACAATTGTTGTTTTCAATTGGATTGAGGAAATAAGGGACTGAATTCATGTTGTAGTTATTAGATGTAGACCAACTCTTTGAATAAAATCCTCACATATTTAAATATGATTGTTGTTTTCAGTTGGATTAAGGAAGTAATGACACATATTCATATTATAGTTATTAACCGCATACCAAGTGTTCAATGAAAAGTCGCAAGACTCGATAATGAAGGACTAATTTGAATCAAAGTGGATGTTCCAACGACGGAACCATTCCAAGTATGGTGATGTGAAGTATGTTGTTAAAGTGCCCGAAATTTCAAAAAGCTCGGGAACCAAATGTTCTTTACGACTTACACTTGTAGTTTAATTAGCTTTCTCGTGATATGAATATTGTTTAGAGAAAAGAAAGTTCTTGTAACTAAGGCATTGTTCATAGTTTGTTATAACATCTCCTCATGTAGTTCAATGAATATATAAACATGCAGTTTGATGTTTTTAAAGGAGAAAGTAGAACAACAAAATCAAACACCACAAAAAGTCAGAAAGACAAACAAGATACAACACATATCGTTTGCAACCTATAGAAGGATTACCCTACAAACTAAATAACGAAAAAACCAACAATAACAAAATGATGTCCTTGAATCTGCACTAAAACAAACAACGCCACACAATTTATTGTATCTATTCAAATAACATTTGGATAGATAAAGGTTGCAATTGTGGTGAAACGTACGTCCATTTTGTGTAGGATATTGTTGATGTTGCATAGCATAACCCAGAATGAATCCACCATAGTGAAGCGAAAATTAGAATAACCACTATGATTAATATTACTATGAACATAATGGACATTTTGAGTTCCCTACAATCAAAATAACACACTTTGAATAGTCGTCATGAAACAACTGAACATAATAATATATATATATATATATATATGTGTGTGTGTTTGTGTAGGAATGGGCTCAAGGGTGAAGAAAAAATTGGTGGAGAAGGGGGGGAATAGTTTTTTAATCCTTTGATTCAGCAAATTAATCATTTTGTTTTTTATTGAATCATACTTGTTTTTTGCTGAGTCATAGTTTTAAATATATATTCTCTCCCTTCTCCCCCAAAATTTCCTTATTTTTAGATCCTGATACTATATATGTGTGTATATATATAAACTAATTATGCGTTTTACTTGGTGACTATAAATTAACTCTTATTCCATCTTTGAACGTTTCTTTTTTGGTTCCCTATTTTGAACTTCACAACCAACCTGATTATGATTAGAATCTCCAACATTCTAAAATAAAAATTGAGTAGAGGATCAAACTGTCTAATAAATTATTAACTTTTTCGATGAATATACAATTGAGTTAGATACTTTTTCTTTTTTTTTGGATCATTGTAATGATTTGTTCATACTTGGACTTGAGTCTCCCACTCGGGGGACAATCTTTTCCATGCACGGCCAAAGGGTTAAGAATCTTAATGTTATCCTTGTTAGAAGCACTTATTTGTGGCGTACACAGGAAGCTACTAGGTCTATTTTTTTACCTAAAATTTCACTCTTTAATTCATTAACTCGATCAAGTACAAGGCTACATTTTTCGTCAGCTCAAATGCAAAGTCCACCACTTCAGAGAAAGCATTGCAGAATTTATCATAACGACGCCCAACATCCGAGGCAACCCAATCATTGTAACTTACTTTAACCTTAGTATGTATTCTCTTAACATCTTTTATACATCTTCGTAAGATGTATTTATTTGGAACTAAATATATTTTTTTGTCAATTAGTACCATAAGTGCATGCGTGCACAACATTCCTCGCAACTCAAACAAATGACATATACATCTAATATCACATTCTTCATCTGAATTACCCCTTTTGAACCAAAATGAAAATGGTTTCTTTATCCTGAATCACTTCATATTCTATATGGTCATCTTGTGATTTAAAGAACTAATATCGCAATACATTTTTCCCGTTAACTCTTCCATAAATTCCTTAAACTTAGCATTGGTGAAAACATCCTTCATTTGTCCTTCCATGGCATAACGGATAATTGACGGGTACACCGGATTGTAGGAATCAAAATCTTCTACGTTTTCCTTCTCAGCCTTATCCCTCAGTGCATTTTCGTATTGTTCCAAAAATTGCTTCAACGTAGTTTCTTTTTTACATTTTTATCAAAAAGAAAATGAATTAATACTCTCACTATGTTGTGTAGTAGACATACCGGCCCAAAAGAAATCTTTCACAAACACAAGGGACCTATCGATTTCTTTTAGCATACTATATTTTCAACCATTTCTTTTCTAGGTGGTACTTTTCTAACAATTGATTCCAACCGTATTCAAATTCACTATGAGTCAAAGAATCATACACAACCTTTTTAAGCTTGTACTTGATGGATTTGTGTTTCTTATATTTACCAAACTTTTCTTGTGGTTCCCTCATGATATGCCACAAACACCACCTACAATCATATTACATAACAAAGTAAATAATTTTTAAACAAAGAAATTACAAGTTAAAAGCTACATGCACTATAAAAGCGAGTTAGAAATTACACATGACGTGCATCTAGAAATACAATCTCAATTGCATTTGCCATAGCTTGGTCTTGGTCCCTGATAATGGCGTTAGGAGCACGCCCAGACATGCACGTAAGCCGTGACCGAAAGAGCCATGTAAATGTCCATGTATCTTCATTTGATTCAGTCCACAACCAAACAATATTGATTAACCATGATGATTGACCACCACAAAAGGAGTCATTAACATTTCATACTTATTTGTCAAATAAGTCGTATCAAAAGTTACTACATCCCCAAATTCCTCATAAGGTGCCCTAGATCTCGAATCCGCCCAAAACAAACTCTTTAGTTGATTTTCTTCGTCTAATTCCCATGCGTAAAAAAAATCACGATTTGTGGATTGAACCTTCGTGAAATAATTTTTAAGTTGCTTCAGCATCACCTTCTCCCAACCTCAAGCATTTAACTTTATCAATATAGTCACGACAATATTTTTCAGTACACGGTATATTTTCATGTCCTCTGCTCTCCATGACAAGTGTTTTGAAACCCTTATTCATTCTTACTCCAGCCCTTTGATAGACTTCAAGTCGTCTTTTCACATGTCGATTTATAACCCTGTGACACCGATAAAATCGTCTTTTACCTGGACTAAATGCGTGATTATGTTTGAGTTCAACTTTCGAAACATACCAATTTTTATCGAAGCCAAAAACTGCATTAATTTCGGCGCCACAAATTGGTTTTTGTAATGGGATGAGGTTTCAAAGTACTTTTCAATTTTGACACCGACTTCCTAGCCCGATTACATGCAATAGTAGCATACATTGTCGTTTCATCTTCTAGATTCTTTTTGGAAGACCTTTTACATACTCCAAAACCCATTGTCTTCATATATATTGCATAAAGATCAACAAGTTCTTCAGTTGTGTCAAAAGTCATGCCAATTTTAGTTTCTTCAACATTTTCATCATGTTGATCACTCTTATTAAAGTCATCTTCCTTACACCCACTTTCATTAATGTTCTTCTTGCAACTGGTTTCTTTCTCCGAGCCATTATGATGATGTCTACAATCAATATGATTTAAAAAATTATAAAAATAATACTATATAAAGCCAATTCTAAACAATTGTGTTTTTGAAAGAAAAAAAATGTCTATTTTGGATGACAAAATTGCATTATTTAGACTAGTTGATATATGAAATAAAACTACACAATTTTATTCCTATCGGAGAAGTAATGAAATCAATAACTCATCAAATTTATTCCACTTTCTTTCTCACTATATTGTAAATCTCGAGTTTATGATGTTCGAGATAATAACTTTTCATCATCATGTAAAGGAGAAGAAAGAGATAATGATTTCTCTGATTAGAATCAATCATGCTGGAGGACGGTTGCAATCTTGAAGACGTAACATAATATTAAAAGTGGATCAGTTGAAAATATTTATTTATCTAGATTAAATGAGTTATTTAAGTGGTATAACATTGAATGTCGAATTGTAATGTCACATGAGTCGGTATTTATTTGTTTGTAATTTTGAGATAATAACTTTTCATTTTTATGTAAAGGAGAAGAAAGAGATAATAATTTATTTGATTCATGTAATGGAAAAGATAGAGGGGATTATTGATCGCTCTGATTAGAATCGATCATGTTGAAGGACGACTGTAATCTTAAAGACGTATGTAATATTAGAAATGGATTAATTAAAAAAAATTATTTATCTAGATTAAATGAGTTATTTAAGTGGTATGGCGTTGAATGTCGAATTGGATTGTACACATGAGTCGGTATTTGCTTGTATGTAAATTGTTATTAAGCATACCATTGTCACATGAGTCGGTATTTATTTATTTGTAAATTGTTATTAAGCAATAAGCATAGCATTTCCCTTGTTCAGAAGTAAACGGATATCCAGATCAGCCCTCAACCGTCCAATCGAACTCATCATCTTTCTCTCTCATCCTTATTAGTCGTCTGACTCAACAGCTACTATTACTAGTACTACTACTGCAGTTATAAATTTCAACCCCCATAAATAAATTACTCTCTCTTTTCTCTCACTTTCTTTCACACTCAACACATTACACTTTTACTGTTAATTCTTTCTTTCTTTTCAACCGTTGTGTTTCTGGGAAAGAAGCCACAACACTCAAAAGTCAAAATCTTTATCCATTTTCTTTAAGTTTTGAGTTTTCCTTCTGATTTCTTCACTTACTGTACCAAACATCTTCTTGTGTGTTCTGCTACTGTGTTCTGTTGTACACATTTTGTTCATCTTGGAAGGAATCATTCGTATATTCGACTAACGGCCGGTAAGTATTTGATATAATGTCTCAATGAACTGTTGTTTCTTTTTTGTTAAAGTTCTAGATGATTCTTGTTCAGTTTAGTTATGTCTTGGTGGGTATCTTACAAAAATCTTGAAAATATGATTTAGGGGGAAAAGTTTGAATCTTGGAACAGGTTGAATCATATATTGCCTTTGAATCACATCTTGAATCTAGGTCTAGTTTTGTATGTGAGATAGAAAGAGATTATTGATTCCTTTAGACCAGTTTTTTAATTATTAAAAAAAAAAAAAGGAAAGTGAAGACTAAAAAAGAATGTCAATGTCAAAGAGAGAATGTGGTTTTAGCCTCAAAGTTTTATTTTTTTTAATCTTTTATTTTGTACCGTTTCTTTTGTACCAATTAGAGATTCAATATTCAAAACATTTTGAAATGTTATTTACCCTAGTACTTTACTCAGAAGGGAATCTTGGTTTATGTGTTTCATGTGACATTCTGCAATTATTAGTATTATTTTACTATCTCTTGGTTGTTATAAAATTGTAGGACCACCATTTCACACTTTCAGTTCCTTCCTTGTCCATACACTCTCTGTTTTGCAGATCTAGAACAACCAATGAAAAAATAGAGCTTACTGTGAATGCTGTTTTCTAACTGTATTTTCTGTAGTTAACTGTTGTACTGTGTATGTCAGGTTCCAAATACTGTTTTTAACTGTATTTGTTTTAGAATTATACTATAACTCTAGGATGCAGAAGTTGCAGCCACAAATGGTTCGGTTTGATTAAATACATAGTATATTTCTTAGTAGTTGATCAAGAGTGGTTCGGATTAAGGTTGTTATGCATCTAACTAACTAGATGTTAAAAATAAAAGTTTTACCACCTTTTCTTTTAGTTTTTAAGCAATACATGAGTTTTCCATGTGAAATGTTACCTAGAGGTGGTTGATGATCATGCCAAAGTTGACTAACATAACTAACGATAGATTCACATGAATCTTCTGTACTCTTAACTTCAACTTAAAGCAACCAGAAAGACATAATTTTGAATGTAATTCATTAGTGTGTTTGTGTCTTGGTTAATTAATATCATACCAAATTTTACTGCATATGTAGGGATTCTTTTACTTTGACTTGGCAGAAATGATCTGAGTTGATTCAGTTGGCTTCTGTTTGAAGTTTTGCTCACATTAACTGACAGAAAATGGGTGACCCTATCTCAGCCAGGTCAACCCATGGTCATACATTGAGAAACAAAATTGAATTGGAGAAACGCTGTATTTCTTATGCTAATCTTCATTATGAAGATGTGAAGAATCGACTAAATATGGCTGCATCACCTTCAAACCATACCCAAATACAACGCGTTGAAAACAAAGAAATCGAGAGGGGTGAGATAATCCGTCACATGTCAATTTTGCCAAGTTTTCTTGATCCGACAAAAGCTACCCCTGATAGAGCTTTAAGTTTTGGAGTCATGGATTGGGGGAGATTAGAGAAATGGCGGTATCAGCATCTTCAATGTTCACCGTCTAGCAGCAATTCTTCGCCGTTTTTCTCGGCTCACGGGTCAACTCCTCAGTCAACCAGAATTCGATGTTCTCCTGCTCCTCAAACACCTCATCGAGTAACCCTACAATCTCATTTTAACAAATCTTCGTGTTTAAAGAATGTTAACAAGTTTCAAGATTTCAAGGATGCTCCGTTTTATGAGAAGAAAACCGAGCCAGAAGATTGCACGCTATCTGAATTATCGATTGATACAGGAAATTGTCAGAAAAAATTGTCATGTTTGAAGGGAAAGATGAAGATCCAAAATGAAGCGGTAAGTGAGCCATGTACAAGAAATTCATGTAGTACGTCCGGAAACAACACCCCAGAAGCAAAAAGATCATCTTTTTGTTCCATAAAATCGGATCTTAAACCGAGATATATGTCCCCAGTTCGCCGATTTAGCTTTAGCACAAAGAGAGATGAGTCCCCAGTTTCTCGAAAATCAATGGTGGATAATAAATGTGTCTCAAACCGCTCTCCATCAAGTCCGTTAAGAAGGTTATTAGAACCACTCTTCCCGTTAAAAGCAACTAATCCACGTAAATCTACCGAAATACCTCGAGATGGTTCAAAAATAAAAGTTAAAGCAAGGTTGGATTTGAGTAATTGTGGTGAAGTTATCAGTGATGATGATTTAGATAGAAATGTTACAACGCGAGCTTTTTTTCAGATAGCTGTCAAGAACGGTCGGCCGCTATTCACATTTGCAGTTGAAAACAATCACAACATACTTGCAGCCACAGTACGGGATTTAAGTTCTTCCGGGAAAGATAACAGCAACCGTTGGATCTATACGTTTTTCACCGTTGATGAAATCAAGAAAAAGAACGGGAGTTGGTTCTCACAAAGCAAGAAAGATAAAGGTCACGGTTATGTTCCAAACATGACAGCTCAAATGACAGTTTCAAATAGTTCGGTTTCTAATTGTGACACCAGGGAGTTCTCTTTATATCGTGTGGACCCGAATCGGGTTGATGAGTTGGCAGGCATTGTTGTGAAGTTTTCAGGAAATGTGGTGGATGAAGAGAATCAAGAAAGGTTTAGCACAACGGTTATTCTACCTGGTGGGAATCATGGTGTATCGAGTAATGGGAAGCCTTCACCATTAATTGAGCGGTGGCGGTCTGGTGGTGCATGTGATTGTGGAGGTTGGGATTTAGGCTGCAGATTAAGAACACTTACAAACCAGGTGCGATCTAGTAGAAGATCAGACACACCCACTGGCCAATTTGAGCTTTTCTTTGAGGTAAATATTATATATTTTGCATGTGTTTATTACTTGCTCTTAAAAGAAATGACGATCAGGATTAATAATCACACAACTAGAGCTGTAAGATGCTAGGGTTCTAATATAAGATAGCTAAGTTTGGAAGTCGGTACAAACAAAAAAGGTTGACAGTCTAGAGGTGGTAATTTTGACACATTTAATTATGAATGGGTCGATTTCGGTTATGTTTTACATTTAACCAAACTGGTAAAGATAAAATAAAAAATGGCTTAAAAGGAAATGGATGTAAAGTTGCTTGAAGTGTATATTAATTTTTATAATGTATAAAACCCCTTAATTCATTTTATTAACAAGAAATTATTATGGAAAAATGTTTGACACACTAGCTAGCTATATAGACAACACTAAAAATCTTGGTCAAGAGTTTTTCGGGTCAACAAAACCCATGTAAAAGTTACCCATTTTGACCCATATGCAACCCACCCTTTTTTGCCACCTCTAGTTGACGCCATTTATAAGCAGAAAATTCACACAGAATAACGGACAAGATAGAATAACTGCTTTCTGTAACCAGTGTGATAGATTATATTGGTCTTCTGCAAGGTTGCAATTTTACCCCGTTTACTTGTTAATGGGTAGTTTCGGGTTGTATTTTTCTAGTTATTTAATATAAACTATTGGACAAGGAACCTGTTTCAACCCGTACCAAAACTACACATCTTGATCTCAAGTGTTATACAAGTCCTAACCTCTACAAGACTACTGTCTGCACTTTCTATGAAGCTTATTACTAAATAGTAAGAAAAACACCGCCTGTCATTTCAGAATGCCGATGTACTCATATTTACTCTACCTTTTTAACAGGGAGACGCGACAAACGAGAGACATTTCTTTAGCCTTCGTCCGTTAAAAGATGGCATATATTCCACGGAGTACAATTCATCTCTCTCACCTTTTCAAGCATTTTCAATTTGTATATCTGTTTTGGACTGCAGAAAATCATCTCAGCATACAGACTCCAGAACGTACGTGGCCAAAAAAGTTCAAGATGATCCAAATCCGGTACGATTTGCTTCATTTCCACCTCTTTCACCTGTTGGAAGGGTTTAGAACTGAAAAATTGTGTTTTTTAAATCTAGTTTAATAGCTAGTGTAGGCAGTTTGATAGGGTATAAGATAGAGAATTTCGCGTAAAGTGTTGCATTTACTTGTGTATAAGTAATGTGATAACATATGATATGACCTTTTTTGTTATCTGTGTGTTTTGGAAGGTGGTACTGTCTTCTCCATAACAAAAACATCTTCAGTATGGAAATTGATATTGTGTTTAGTTTCATGATTTATGTAGTCTGTGTAAAGTGTGTTGTGTGGGCTTCTGTACACTAAGAATGGGTGCAAGTCTTCGATAGAGATGCTAATTGGGGTTATGTGCTACAGAGTACATCTAATTGCTCAAATTGGCGTAATTAACAAAACTAGTTAACATGAAAACATGTCAAATTGGAGGTGATTTGTGCACCAAAATATGCATTTAAGGCGTTGTACAATGTTTATCAATAATGTTGTGCTATCTTATCTTAAGGTACACATAATTAAAAAAATGAGATACAAATTTTTCTCCCTAAATGAGGTACAATTCATCTCCATATCATATTGACCGAACTCACCAACATTGTATTTTTGTGAACAATACCTCCGTAAAATCATTTTAATCTAGCAAGATGTAATTATGTAGCACAATTTAATATTGTTTGACAGACTAACTAATTTTTCAAAAGTTAAATATCCTATCTAGAGAAAGTTTTGTTAGAAAATAATGTTGTAATTTGAATTATATTTACAATTTTACATATCTTTTTTGTAATTTTGTACAATATCTCTCCCAAAATTATTATATATATTATTGATCTAAATCACTTCACATTTTTCCTTTACAATATGTAGTCTAACTAATCCAGGATTACCATAAAAAAGGTCCCCCACTTCATATGAAAAGATTCAAAGTAAAATTGCAAAAAAAGAAACTTTAGTGTCTAGGATACGTACTTTTTCTTTCGGTTTATAGTATTCTCTTTCACACAGAATAATATTGTTGCTAAAACCCTCGGTCACAGTCAAATTAGGGTTTTTTAGACTTCTGCAGACTTTCAAGAGATTATTTTAATATATCGAATTAGCGTTGTTCGATGATTTTATCTACTATTCTTACCTTGTTTGTCATATGAATTAAGCTGTTTTTATCGGTGTTGTAAAAGTTGGCCGACCGGTTGCTCATAAAAGCTGGTCAACGAAAGTCAACGCAGTTAACAGGTCAAAATCTGGATTAATCGGTATTAGTCGAAATAAGTCGGATTTTTTGTCAAATTCGATCAAAGTCATGGTCAAGATTTTAAAATATTAAAATTAGGGTTTTGGAACACATTTAGGCCGCTCTTTTATGGGTTTCTCTCTGAGGTAATACACGCACGCACACAGGCACAGGCTATCTCACTATCTGAGTTTCTCAAAATCACGCTCACACGCACAATTTTAACTTCTGGGTTTCGCAAAATCACGCACGCACAGGCTTTTTGGGTTTCTTCAAGGTATGATTTCGTTTATAATTTCAGTTTTTGATTATGTTCAATTGTTCATTAAGTTCAATTTTTAATTTATGGCAGTAGGCAGTAGCTTGTTCTTGGTACCTGTTCTTGTTACTTTAGCTATCCAATTTTACATGTTACCTGTTCTTGTTACTTTATGGCAGTAGGCAGTAGCCAATTTTGTTTATATTTTGTTCTCTTCTATATTTAGGCATATAATTTGAATTTTTTTATTTAAACGTAAACAAAAGTCACCAAAAGTCAAAATCCAACTAGTCCCGACTAGTTCTTCCAAGGTCCCGACCGACTAGTCCCGACTAGCGACTTTTTCAACCTTGGTTTTTATTCACGTATATTCATAAATTTATTATCTTATTGGGTACGCCTCAAAACTGATTGATATAATGTCTCAACCAATTGATGCATATAATCTTTGCATACCCACCTAAAATCTGATCTATTATCTGCATTTTGAACATTAGACTGTGTTGTTTCCCATTGAATTGAAGCTCTTTTACTTCAATATTTGGACTATTGGTTATGATGAATCGCCTCTTGTCAAAATGAGCTTCAAATGTTTTGTGTTCAAATGCTTATACATCTATAATTGAATGCATAAGTTTAATGTATACCGACACACTCTATTTACTTAGTTTCTGATATATTCAAGTTAAAGTTATAATATATGTATGCAACTTGAAAGAAAAGTTGCAGTTTGTTTATTGTTGTAACTTACTTGTATAAAATTTGCTGCGGTTTCAGTTTTGTAGTCAGAAATGGAACACGGGTCATTTCAGGATCAATCAGCGTCAACGTTTTCTTTAGCCGATGAAGATCATACACTGGCGAACTCCTTAAGATTTGCTCTCAACCAAGAGTAAGTATATGCTTTCAAGGTCTTGCATTTTCACCTTTAGGTTATTGTAGAGTCTGAGGCACTTTGCTAGCAACCTTTGTTATCTGTTACAGCTGTAGATATCTTGCAGATACATTAATCGCACAAGTTGCGACCTTTTTCATAATGGTTGAGCCCAAAAGTTATTTGTAGATTGTAAAATGTCTTCTGAAGTCGTGTTGATTAGGTCATGATTGTATCAATTATATATGTGGTTGCAGTCCAAGAGTTTCAGTCTGTGGGTACAGCATTCCTCATCCTTCAGAGGCTCGTGTAAACATAAGAGTCCAGACAACTGGTACATATTTGCGTTGTGTTATTTCTAGTTATATTCGATATTTATTATATATTGGGTTTCTTTTTGTAGTTTATTTTGTTTAATTTGTGTTCCAAGAATTTGCATTACTAGAATGTTAACGTAATGACGTTGACTTTGGCTATATGCTTTCGTTTTGTAGGTGATCCAGCAAATGAAGTATTGAAAGATTCATGCCAAGATCTCATGCTGATATGTCAGCATGTTCAGAGCACCTTCAACAAAGCCGTTGCCGATTTCAAAAACAATAAAGGTTCGGAAAGCGAGTAGATGAAGACCTCTATGTTGTTCAAGTTACAAACTTTATTTTTTGATCTGTATGTGTTATGATTGGTAGAATTTTGTCTTCATTATTCGCAAATGAAGTAAAAGAAATTGTGACATTGATTTAATTTCACATTCTGGGAGGATTTGTTTGATTAAAAAGTTATATTATTATATTATTAATATTACCTGATTTTATGTATAAAGTACTTTGAGCAAAAAGTGTTTTGAGATCCACCCAATTTGACCTGCTAAATAGCACTTGCTTTAACCTATTACTTAACCCACCCATTTTGCCACTCTTATACTATACCTGTGAAAAACTTCATAATTTGGTCTGATTCGACACAACACGATGAAAAGTTAATCCGGCCATTTTGCCACCCCAGTATCATATTTATGACCACTTTGGAATTTCTTTCTGATTCTACACATACACGATGAACACAGACAGTTTTTGAACTCGAAAATCTTGTTACGGATATACTTCCTGACTTGCAAGTATATACATTTCTGTGATCCAACATCCAATTCATACAAACACAGAGAAACATATATAGCCTCTCAACACTCTTTTTTTCCTCGGCAAATGACATAAATTAAGGCAATACATTAAAGTGAAACAGCCAAGAAATGATGAATGCAAAAACCATGCAACCCAGCAAGATATTCATGATTCTGCGACCCTGCCAGAAAGTCCGTGTCTCGGTAGGAACCACCATGGGTGCTGTGGCTGATCGATCCACTGGCTCAGTTTCATTGTTGGTGTTGCTTGTCTCATTTATCTGATCCCCACCGACATTTTGTGCTGTGGCACCACAGATCTCACAAGTCCTGGATCATCAACATACATTGAGCACAAACATGTTAAGACTAAACAGTCCAAATCAACTCTTCATTGTTCACTTGGTACATTAGTAATTGTACATTTGTACACTTGGTTACAGCCCTTGAAGCAGGCTTTTTGATCTAGAAGTAACATGGACAATCAAGGAAATGAGGAACCCCAAATGAAATTAGACCCATTTACTTATTAATGGGTCAATTTGGGTTGTGGTTTATCTGAAACAAATTGAATAGGTCGAACACCCAAATCAAAATATTTAGCAGAACGAGCCAAACAGATTGAAAGTCATCCAAAGTCTATTTTTACAACATACATTATACAACATTCTAAAAATTACTTTTGTTCAGAGATCTAGATCACTACAGTAGTTATATTGTTTTATAATCATAATTAACACATTTATTAATTAAAAAAGGCAATATTGTTTGCACGTTAACCCAAACAGAACTAAACCCGACCACACCCTCCCATCCTACCACCTATAAATGTAATGTCACAACATGAATGGAGTGCAAGCAATGACAAAGACATGATGCAACCTTAATCATATACAACCAAATATGCAAATTGGCAGGAAAAACGGAAAAGATACATAGAGGATCAGCCGAATATTGGCCCGTCAACTACATAACAAATATTATATACCAATCGTTAGAGTTCAGAAATAAACAAATTAAAACAAAACATGTAGGTATATAATACTGATTATCAAATAATGAATAAACACATATAAGTTGTTTGAGGTTAGGTAACCTCATATCTTAACAAACAAGATTCCATTAGCATGAGTAGATTATAATACATATAAATCCAATAGTAGGTTGTACTTATTTTATTGTTGGTCTCCTGTGCATCATCAAACATGATGTTAACCTTAATTCACATTAAATTTTTGACGCCAACTATAGACCACCTATAAACCAAAATAAACGAGCTCGTCTGAATTAGGACATGCTTGTTTATTTTGGCATCGTGAGTAGCTAACAAGATGTTCTATGATTAAATTAATTATTAGCATTCGTTGAACTTACTTATTGTCACGGGTATATAATGATTAAAAAATGAGGGTTAGACACAAAGAAGGTAGTCTATGTCATTTTCTTGACTTATGCAACCAGGGTTAGGCAAATGATTAACAAATGACAAAACTAATTAATCAAACACATCAACATCTCGCTAAACAGAACTGTTTCTTGAAACTTCACATCTAGTTTATTTAAATCTTAAATTGGAAAGGGTTTGATAACACAAAAAGTGTGACATTTCAGTTGTACCCTAGCTTATCTTTTAGATATGTTTGACTCATAAGTCAAGTTACAAATTAGTTTTTAATATCAAAATCGGCATTCATTTGCTTAAACTCTAAAGCGAAGAATTTCCAGGTGGCTGCACAAAATGTCAATTAGAACTCATAAACTTACCTTTGTCAAATTCTTTTTACACCAATAGTTGAATCCAAAGTCAACTGTATCAATTATCAAATGTAGAAAAAGTAACCCAAAGACAAGAACATCTAGCCATTGAAAACTTAATCAGAACATTGTAATCTCTCTGCTCCTCCTTCCATATATATAGTTCATCCTTCTTCCTTCCTATATAAAGTTCTCATTTTAGCAGTCAAAGTTTCAATAAAAAGCTTACTGAATTCATCAGCTTTACCAAACTTTGAGATGCATTTTGACTATTTTTTAGTCAAAGAGTCCATCTTAAATATCCCATTTACATACATATTCATGTAAAACTCCTAACTTCAATTTTACCAAATCAAGTTATAATGAAGAGCAGACCAAACAACCAAATATTAACCTTCAAAAACAGAATAAAAAAGCATCAAACTTTGATCCAAAAAATGATAACTTTGACCACCAAAATGTAGCACTATATCCAGGAACAGGGAATTAATGAGAGGGAACACCAAATTCAAACCTTAAGTATAAACCTTTCTCTGACATTTCACCAGGTAACCAAATTATGTTGTCGTACGGTACTACTCTTTCTTATTAGCACATTATTCCCCAAATTTTCATAAACCTAAAACTCAAATTTAAGCTCAAATGCAACTTCATACTGTCAATTATACATTTATAAATTATATCCCAAAACAGTCCTTAATTTAGAAATAAATTCACATAATTACTTAAACTTCTCAAATATGATCATACATACACACATACATAATATGCACATATATAAATATAAAATTAAGGAAAACTTACATGTTTCCTTTGATTTTAAACCAAGTTTCTGCACATTGTTTATGAGCAGTTCCCAGATCCCCTTTACAATTACACCCTAACTCAATAGCACCACCACCATCACCTACACTACCGCCATCACCGTCGTAATCCACCGAAGAATCACCACCACCACCGTTTACTTCAAAATTCAAATGACATATTCTACACTGCTTATCATTCTTCCCTA
The DNA here is from genome assembly GCA_963921325.1 of Logfia minima. Classification (NCBI taxonomy): domain Eukaryota; kingdom Viridiplantae; phylum Streptophyta; class Magnoliopsida; order Asterales; family Asteraceae; genus Logfia; species Logfia minima. Next base: position 13,977,817 of record OY992776.1, on the reverse strand, counting down.
AAAAATGCACTTTCATTTCCAATTCACCACTCTCCAAATCAATTTCATCAGAAGATGCTTCCATACGACTGTGATTATACGAGAAGATTCCAGAAGATCCACATTCATCTCCGGCGACTGACGAATTGAGCCGCGCCGAAGACTGCGCGTCGGAATCAGATAGTCCAAAGCTACTGCCACCGCCGTCTGTAGCTGCGGCAGTTGGTTCGACATGAGAAGGACGCCGGCGACGGCCAGAACGAGGACGGCGCCGGCGCCGGCGAGGTGGATGAGGTAAGGTTCCGGCGGAAGGTGGTTGGATGGTAGTGAAATTGTCGATTGTTGAAGACATTTGGGGGAATTTGAGAAATGTAGAAATGGTGTATGTATAGGTTGTATGTATAGGTGTGTGGGTGGGTGTCAGTGTTGAAAATGAAACGCGAAGAAAAGAAAAGAAAGGGACTCACTTCTTATTATTACTACAGTTTTCTTTCTTTTCTTCAGAAGTTTGTCAGATAAAGAAGACTTGTGGGCCCCGTTTTTTCCTTTTTTAACAGAAATAAATCTTTTATATGTATATTTATTTATGGTGGATATGTTGATATGTATAGTTGGTTGAGAGTTGAGCCCATTGGTTATAATTCTTATAAAAGAAACGTTGGGTTAGGCCTGCTTAAAAGCCCAATTGAGAAATGGGGATATAACAAATGGGCTTGAAGTTGACATCAGGGAAAAGATTGTTTTGACGGAGACCGCCAATAGGGGATCGTTTGAATTCGATGCAACTCTTTCTTAGACCATTCTCGTTAACAATCCAGCTTAACTCTTTTTTTTTAAAAAAAAATTATTTTCTTTATATTCCACCGATACAACTCAACTTAACTTATCATTTTCACACATATTAGCAACCTAACCCAATCTAATACTTTATTGATTAATTTAACATATTACTACTTTTTAAATTATTAAAATTATTAAAAGACATTAAATAATGCGTGAACTCTTTTGTGACCTAGGTTGTAGAGGTGACCTAGATTGAAAGGAGGTTACCATGTTTCTTATTATTTTATTTGTATTTTTAGTGACCTAGATCATTCAGATCCCCCAGTGGAGTAGTCTTATGAATCGCATATCGACTTATTTCATAAAAGTCCTTCCGGTTGTGGCCCTGTAAGGACATCTACGCTGGGGGAAAGGTATTGTTGGGTTAAACTTTAAAGTACTACGATCTGTTACATGTCATTGATACATGAGTCATGAGTGCTAGAAAATGTTGTATCATTTCACAATACTTTTTATGAATTTCAGATTGCATTGGGTTAAATTTTAAGGTCAATGTATCATTTTTGTAAAATTAATAATTGTTATGATGATTAAAAATGTATATTACCCAATATAATTTGAAATAACTGATCATAAATGTTTGAAGAAAAGCAGCCTACAAATACAAGTCATGTGAATGCAGAACGCTGTGGCTGCTGTGAAACTCAAGAAAAAAAGACGTTAATATGTATGCAAATTTCTTTGCAGCATCAGCAGCAGTTAAGCCTGAATAAAAGGCATCAACATGACAACGCCATACTTAATTTGTGACAAGGGACAACTTTCTTAGTTTGAGTAATGAAGTCAAATGGATTAGCTTTGAATGTAAAATTTGATACGAGTTCTGCAGCTATTTGTCAAAAAAAGGAGAAGTGGGAACTAGATTGAATCATACAACACAGAAAGTAAACAGATGACAGTTGGTGATAAAATCATGATAAATCATTAATACATACTTATTTGATGTTCCAGAAGAAGCAAGTTTGACCTCAAAAGTCAAAAGAATTCCTGATCTTTATAAATTGGGTAGCTTGACTACGGGATTTAGGGGTGTTCATCGTTTTGATTTTCAGTTTTCTGAGTTTAATCGCTTTTGAAATTTTTGGGAGCAAAACCAAAAACCGAATTCAGATTTAGAAACTTAACCGAAAACCGAATTCGAATTCGGTTCGGTTTCTATTAAAACCGAAAAACCATAAAATATCATAATTGAACCAAAATAACCATTAGCAAACAAAACTCGAAATATATAAGATTACGCCATACAAAGTACATACATTTAAGCATTAATAAGTGGAATTTAAAGTGCAAACAAACTAAAAACAATTGTATTTTCACATGCACATGATCAAGATATATATATATACTAACTTGAATTCGGTTTTCGGTTAAACCAAATTAAAAATTTCAAAACCGAAAATCAAATTCGGAATTCGGTTTCGCTTCAGATTGATCCGAAAACCGTTTTTTTATCCGGTTTGATATTCGGATTTAACGGTTTAACACGGAATATTGAACACGGTAGTAACTATCAACAAAGCTGGAAAATTTAATGAATTATGCAACAAAGTTCAGTTCCTATAGGATACATGGAACATAATTAGTTTTGAATGGACTGGTAACTTTTAAACTTCATAAGAAATTACAATTAACGCTCTTTACAAAACTATCATCAAGAGGCTATACTCGACGCAAAACTTCCAACCACCACATTTGGGATGCATACACCACATTTCAAGTTCCCTAAGATGTAGCGGATCTAAAAAATCTACAGCCTAGCTAAATTTACACCTTTATTTTTAATAATACTCTTAGCACCTTTTATTTTACTCCCATAAGAATTTTTAGCATTCCAAATTTAATAGCTATGTAAAGTGTAAACCACCTAAAAACCATCTAGGAATGCACACGTATACTTTAAAACTAAGTAGAAAATATCACCCAAAAAAAGATTAGCAAAAAGCAAATATTACAGAATTTGGTATTCAAATACACAAATAAGTGAATAACACCCGAACCTCCCAGTAAAACAAAATTGCACTAAACCAGTTTTCTTTCCTACAGTGTTCAGTTAATATGGCAGGCAAGCTGAGATTACAACCACCAATTGAAATCACAACTCAGAACTACATAAAACCAACACACTTCATTACCATAATAAGTTTTATGTTGTTTCTTAAGCTTCATCGTACTCCTCTTCCTCCTCATACTCTCCCTCCTCATCGGCAGTCGCATCCTGGTACTGCTGATACTCGGAAACCAAATCATTCATGTTGCTCTCCGCCTCGGTGAACTCCATCTCGTCCATACCCTCACCAGTGTACCAATGCAAGAAAGCCTTTCTCCTGAACATAGCAGTAAACTGCTCGCTCACACGCCTGAACATTTCTTGAATGGAGGTTGAGTTTCCAATGAAAGTCGATGCCATTTTCAAACCAGTTGGTGGGATGTCACAAACGGTGGACTTAACATTGTTTGGGATCCACTCAACAAAGTAAGATGAGTTCTTGTTCTGGACGTTAAGCATCTGCTCATCAACTTCCTTGGTGCTCATTTTACCACGGTAGATGGCTGATGCGGTCAAGTAACGCCCGTGTCGTGGGTCAGCAGCACACATCATATTCTTGGCATCCCACATTTGTTGGGTGAGCTCAGGTACAGTTAGAGCACGGTACTGCTGGGATCCACGGGAGGTGAGGGGCGCAAAACCAACCATGAAAAAGTGGAGACGCGGGAATGGGATGAGATTCACAGCAAGCTTTCGTAAATCGGAGTTGAGTTGTCCGGGAAACCTTAGACAACATGTCACTCCAGACATGGTTGCAGAAATGAGATGGTTTAGATCACCAACTGTAGCAAGAATTATATTGTTAGTTACATCAGATATTAAATCATCATCATCATCATCATCATCATCGTCATCATCGCCATCATCAATACATAACAGTTTTCAAGATTTAATAGCACTTACAACTTGGAGTGGTCAGTTTGAGTGTTCTGAAGCAAATATCATACAAAGCTTCGTTGTCAAGAACCATACATTCATCAGCATTTTCAACGAGTTGATGAACAGACAAGGTGGCATTGTAAGGTTCAACAACAGTGTCGGAAACCTTTGGTGATGGGAAGACAGAGAAGGTCATCATCATACGGTCAGGGTACTCTTCCCTGATCTTTGAAATCAAAAGGGTACCCATTCCGGATCCCGTTCCACCTCCAAGAGAATGGCATACCTGGAAACCTACAAATCAAAAACAATTCATTAGTAAAAGATCCTATGATGAAGTAATTAAACAAAAAGTAGTAAATCAAGTTAAAAGGATCACATGAAACAGCCTTATACATTTACCACATCACAGTGTTATTTGAGTTAAGTAAAGTAATTTCACATAAGATTCAAACTTTAAATCAAACACAAGTGAGTGAATAAGTTAGAGTTTATTAATAAAAATCTGGATCAATGTTCATACTCATTTCATGTGTAGAATGATATAACAAAATCTAGAGCATGTCCAATTGAAGAGAAAACCATTTCCATCAATTATACTTGGCCTTAGTCATAGATCATACTGTAAGAGTTTAAGTTAAAATTAAATATACATTACTATAATTAAGCTACCTTACAGCAACACATTCTTTAAACTCATATTGTGCATATTTATTCACAATAAAATGATTAGTAAGCACAATCAACTAGCCCATAGAATAGATATATCCTTTTTGTGTATGCACATAAAAACAAAGTGTTAAATATTTTCACATCAGAAATCCCAACATTCAATTCAATTGACACACTTCTAGTTAGAAACAAATTTATTTGGCATTTTTCAAACGCACTATGATTATTAAGAGAAATCAAATAGTCTAATGATTCTAATCATTATTCAAAAGTAGCATAGTGTGAGATCTGAAATAAACAGTAACAGATCCATAAATTATACACACATGTAAGCCATATCATAGCATATTCATATCTGATATCTCAACATTCAAAACAATTTACACTAATTGCAGCTATATTATGCACTTGTATAGATAAGCAAAAACAAATCAATTAATATAACATTTAACTAAACAAATTCACGTAAGAATCTATCAAATGTCAGATCCAGACCACATAGCTAACAGATCTACCATTTCTACTTCAAATCAATAACTACACAATCACATGGATATATAAATACAGATATGCATAGAGATATACCTTGTAAGCAATCACAGTTCTCAGCTTCCTTCCTAACAACATCCAAAACTGAATCAATCAACTCAGCACCTTCAGTATAATGTCCTTTCGCCCAATTATTACCAGCACCAGATTGACCAAAAACAAAGTTATCAGGCCTGAAGATCTGTCCGTACGCTCCAGATCTGAGACTGTCCATCGTTCCTGGCTCCAGATCCATAAGCACGGCGCGTGGAACAAACCTACCACCACTCGCTTCATTGTAATACACGTTAATTCTCTCAAGCTGTAACTCTGAATCACCGGTGTACTTTCCGGTGACGTCGATTCCGTGTTCCGCGCACACTACCTCCCAAAACTTAGCTCCGATCTGGTTTCCGCACTGTCCTCCTTGGATATGTAAGATTTCTCTCATTTTCGCCGGCGATTTGTGTGTGTTTGGGAGAGTGTAGTGTGTGTTTGGGAGTGACGATTAGGGTTTACTTAGAAAGAGTTAATAAAGGCTGAAAGTGGAGGTTTTTATATTGAAACTAGAAATACAAGTCACAAGTTCAAATTTTGACGTATTTCATTGTATGTTTCATTTTATAAATTTTGATTAAAATATCTATACCAATATATATAATTCTATTCAATACTTTTTGAAATAGATTTATTATTTTACCTATATAATTGTTAAATTTTAAAAATTAATAAAAATAACTAACATGCTCATAATTATTAATTATTAAATTCTCATTAATACAAATATTATTAAACTATAAACTAATTAATATATGACATTTAATTTTAACTTAAACTTCTTTATATCTATATTAGACTATTATATTATCTTATTCATTTGAGATGTTTTTTAGAATTATCATTTAGTATAGATAATATTTAATATCAAAATACATAACAAAAACAAACTAAAAATAAAAAATCAATAAAACTTAAACCTCTAGACTCAACAAACGATTCCACAACTCGCAGCATGTCCATTAAGAACTCAAAATCTAGCACTCACAACTCGCAACCCGACCATCGAGTTTGCAATGACATATTATGATATATATATATATATATATAACTTTTGGTTATTTTGTTACAATTTTTATTTTTATTTTGAAAATTTATTTATTTTCCCACTTGCAACTCTTCGTGTATTTTAAAATATTTTTTTCTTTTTAAAATATTTCAGAAAACATAATGCTACACATCGAAGTAATGTGAAACTAATAAATTTTTCCCACTGCATTGCACGAGTATTATTGTATCTATACTAATATATTAAGCATTTGATGTTTTTTTAATATAGGAAGCACTACACTATTTTGCCCTGAAATTTATCAAGACTTTTTTTAAAAATCAAAAGAAATTATTAACATATCCTTACATATATATTAAGCTCTCATTAATACTATCATCTTTAAATCATAAAACTAATTAAAACAAATAACATAACTTTTGAGCGGTTAAGGGTTATAGAACGTGCCAAATATAGATAAAAAGGTTGGAACGAAACGAACATTTTGGCAAACGGTCTTTCAGTGTCAAATTACGCAAACCATCAATTTTAAGTTTCCCTCAATTTTGCACATGTTAAAGGTCTTAAAAATTAAGAAAGTGGACCCTTAAATGTGCTTTTCTGAAATCATAAAATTCTCACCTTTATTTACATTTTAAGCATGTGGTTATGTTGTCAATTTATATTTTCAATAACTTCATTTTTTTTTTATCATAACACGGTTCTAAACATTAGTGTATATCTTTCAAAATAAGTATTGTTGCATTGCAACCTTTACGTGACAATTTTTAAATAAATATCAAGCTATATTACAAAGGAGATGGTAAAGCCTCTAAAAAAGTTCAAACAACCCAGAGTTTATAACTCATGTGTGGTGTATCAAAAAGTTTTATACGATGCACAAAGTATATTAGTATGTGATTGTGGATTTCATTTTATCCATACATATACAACGTATAAAGCTTCTTAATTCACATTAAACTAGAGTAATCTATTTCTTAATTCACGATGGTCACCATTGCACACTACAAATATTTATTATTCGTAATTTTGCGCCGCAACGCGCAGGTATAATGTTAGTTTTTATTATACGAGTGAAAATAAAATTACAAACTATAGGTACTTTTATTATACATCTAAAGTTAAATACGTTACAGTTGAAGTTATATGATTCATTATTAAATCAATAAATAATATTTTCCCATACACAATACCATAACTAAAAGATTAATTTGTATAAAAAAATTTTACAAAATTGATACTAGACACAAGCAGTAAACAAAATTTTGAATTATCGTTTTAATTTAAAAAGTTCTCACCATCTATAGCATATTTAGATTGGGGTGGATTATTGTGAAATAAAGCTTAAAATATAATAAATATAATTTAGTCTGAATTGTTTAATAGTTGGCTAATTAGGTGAGGAAGTTAATAATCATCAAATATCTCTAAAGAATAAAAAGAATAATTATACAGTGTTCATATTTTTTATGCCCGTTAAAGTAACTTATGTAACGCATTAATAGATACTAAAATGTATGTTATGATTGTTTTTATCTAAATAGTGTAGACAAATTTAATATTTTATTTTTTACAAATTATATAATCTATGCTAATACATAAACAATTCGACACAAAATTTAAAACTATTAACATGAAATTCCTTTACTATTTTTCAGGTATTATTTAATACTTAAAGTCAATTCAATAAGCATAAGAATGATTGTTATTTGAATTACTAATATATAAGTAAGTGAGTAGAGGTGAATCACTTATTCTATTATTATTAACCGATTTTATCAATTTAAAATCTTTAACATGAAACTTTGATGATTATTTAACTAGCAATTCTAAACAAAGAAAATATGTAAATAATTAGAGGATAGGGAGTGACTAAATTGTTTTTTAGTGTTATGGACATTGTTTTGTGAGGAAATTGTTGCAGAAAAAGTACATTAGTGGAGAAAATTGTTTTTCAGTGCTCTAACTTTTTATTTTTTAATTTTTCTAAATTCAAATAATTTAAGAAATTGAAAAAAAAAATAACCAAATAAATACATTCAGCAAACTAAAAATTTACATATTACAAGTCCAAAAAAAATACATAGCCATTTTAATTTAGTCCACCCAATTAAAGTAATTTTAATAGGTTTGACAACAACTAACTAAAGGCTAGAGACTGTGGTTGGAGATGGAGCTAGAGATTTTGGCTACGAATGGAGTTTGTCACTACCAATTATTTTTTTGCACAAGATACTTAAAAAGTCTTATCTGAAAAGGGATTCTCAGGGATTCATTTTTCAGTAATCCATACTATTTTTTTGTTGCAAAACAAAGATTATTCATTTATAAAGGTTTGAGAGTTGTTAAAAATAGAAGCTCAATCTACTATAAATCCATAAAAGTCTTGCGTCAAACACATCCAAATCAATTGTTTTTACAGGTTGTAGTTCGGGTCAAATCAAGTTCCGGGTTAAAAGTTGACAACATGAACCTGACCAATTTGATAAATGGGTTAGCTGGTCAAAAGTAATCAACCCGAACACGGGAGTGCAGAACAGACCAGCTGAAGAAGAAATAGTGCACGTTGTGGAGCCTAGAGCTCGGGAAGCTCTAAAAATAAGTGAAAGTCGGAAACATAGCAGGGTTTTGAAGCTTAGGAGAGGGTAGGAGTGAGTCTACCCTGCAAAGCAGCTTCTCACTATAACACCCCTTAAATTAACTCAAGGTTAAAATAGTAATTTGACTCGGAAGCGATGGATAAAATAATATTATATTTTATATCACAGAAAAGACAATAAAATTTCGCGAATTTATAACATTTAACTATTTACGAACCAAAACACTTATAATTGTTATACAAAATCCACATACATGTTAATATACGAAACATAAATATATCAGAGTTAGAGCACGTGTCAAACATTCTTCAAAACCATCTTCCTGCCCAACCCACAAAAGACAAGCATAACCTGCAGGAAAGGAAGTGGTGGGATTAGCACAAAGCTAAGTGAATGAATGTACAACTAACAATTCAATTCAGCATAACAATCTGTTTACATTAAGCACAGTAAACACATAAACTCAAGAGGATCGGCGGTTACTGAGGATCCCTACAGCCGCGGTGGCCCTCAGTAACACTTACCCACAATCTGTAAAGGCCCATACAGAATAGACCGATAACTTGGCACTACAACACAACAACACAGTTTCCAGCGACAACACATGTATCTGGAACATGTGTTGAACACAGTAGTAACCAAGTCCAATCGCAATTGACCTCTGAATAACACAGATGCCCGAAGGCCACATATGCATAACAAGTAGGTATACACAATCATAACTCAGACTAAATAGTCAATCAAGGTTTACGTTACTTGTTGTAATCACACCATTACAACTAACTCAAATTATGAGTTGCAGATCCACTCACCTGTCTGCTACTATCCACCTCTCAGAATTCTAATATTACTGAGTCTTCGACTGATCTGAGAATAAAACAGATAATGAGTTAGTAACTCATTTCGTAAGCGTATAACATATCTCAACGCATAGTATCTAGATAATAAACATTTATCAAGTTTAAATCATCATAATAGCACATTCTTACAAGCAGGTAATTCCCTGAAGTCTAAGGAAATAAGAGTTCAATCTGGAACGAAACTCGAAAATCCCGGAATGTCATTTAAAAACTGAAAAATGCCATTTTGAAGCCCAAGACGACCCCGAAAGGCCAAAAACTTACAGGGCTATGGTACATAGTCTTGATTACTTGATCGATTCCGAGTAACCATGCGAATTTCATCAAAATCAAATTTTTAGTAAGATTTTCACTTACGCATTTTCAAAATCTGCGACATTAAAAGCGACATTGCCAATATCGCCATAGTGATATTGCCAATATCGCCATAGCGACATTGCCAATATCGCCAAATCACTAGCGATATTGCAAGCGAAATTAATCGCGATATTACTTGCGATATTGGTGGCGATATTACCAATATCGCCTAAACTAGTTCATCTGCGAACTAGGCAGAAAACTGAGCTGATTTTCACCAAAATTCTCAAATCGAATTATAACAACGTTTCTACACAAATTAAACGTTCCAACACATTGTAGTAACATAAACAAACACTCGAAATACATCAATTTAACATAAAAACACATAATTAAACCCACCTACTAACTTTTCTCACTTTTTGTAAAAAAACAAAAACTAATCAAAACTAACCTTAATCTGATTTAATCCACAGAAACGAGTTGTAAGAATGATCTATAATGAATTCCGAATCTAATGACACAATTTGGAGATGGTTTGGGCTTGATTTGAGCTTGAATTGCAAATTTGAGTTTAGTGTGTGTTCTTGGTGTTTGTGTGTGTTTTTTGAGATGAAGAGTGTAGATGAAATGGCTGATTTCTGGATTCTTGAGTTAATATATATATAATTTACGTATACTACGATGTATTATTATCATTAATCTAGCACACGATTGTATTAGTTCTAATAGTTAGGCTAATCCGTATTTTAAACTAAAAATACCGTAATTCCCATTTAATCATTCCTAACAATTATCTAATCAAACATTTCATATAATGTAATAAAGTAAATAAATAGATAAATTTACCTAAAAATACCAGACCGATGGGGAGGATGTTACACTCACCGCATTTGGGAATTAGGAGATCCGACGTCAAGTGTAGGAATTGTTGTCGAAGGGCGAAAAGAGTCTCAGTCTGTTGTTAGCTGGTCCACCCGTTGTCCCGGACCATAACTTGTGACAACCCTCAAATTTCGGTAGATTCCGTACATTTTAATTACGTGCATTTAGGCTAATTACCTATTAAATTAAAGTGAATTCGTTTTTATCAAATAAAGTCTAGCAAAAAGCCCACATTTGCATATGAGATGCACAATAATTTAATGCGAGATGCATTAGTGATTTTTAAAAATTATACGAAACAATCGGTAGAGACCGAAATACACGAACATTGGTGATCTATTTTCTTAAAATAACGTAAATCTATTTAATAATAAATAGTAGTCATTATTATTATGATAATTATATTAATTTAAGAGCATAGCGGATTTTAAAAATCGATAAACGTCCACGTGAACTAGAAACGTGCAACAATGAAATAAATTGTGAATTTAATCGAAAAGGGTATCGATAAATACTTGAACATTATTATAATTAATAGTAGTTAATTACTATTATTATGCAAGTTACTTTATAACATTCCAAATAATCAAATCAAAAGATTATACGAATTCGATAAATGCGAAAATGTAGAGATTTCGCGAATAACAACAAACGAAGTATCGGTAAACGACTTGAATGCTATTTCAAACAATTAACAACATTATAATATTTTAATAACCTTAATCTATCTTAATTAACCTTAAACTACCTTAATTAATCCTAATTAACCTTAATCGTACAATTAAAACCTAAGTAATCAAGACTTGTATCTAAGGACCAAAATATCTAGACTTAATCAAGGATTAAGCCTCCTCCCCCTTGACCAAAAATCTTCCCAAAATCCCCCATAATCATCCCCCTAAAACAAGGAAACAAGAGCCCATGCTTCCATGTCCCTTACACCCCTTAACCTTGACTTATGCATATCATTCTCCACATTTCCAAGCAAAAAACACACACTTTTCTCTCCCTCTAGATCTCTGCTGGAAATCAGCAGCCTTCCCTCTCCTTCTTTGTCCCCAAACAACCACTACAAGTTCACGATTACACCACCACTCAACCACCACTCCACCACCATCAACCACCATGAACCACCACTCCAAAAACACTCATCTTACTCTCATTTTACTCACAATCACTAGCTCATTTCATTCCCATATCATTCCAAGGGTAAAACAACTTTAAACTTTCATATTTGGAGCTAGGAAGTCAACCACAACAAGTTCAAACCGTCATCTTGCTCAAAATCGCCTTTTTAGGCTTTGTAAGGAAACTCTAACTAGAAACTCTTTGATTCTTTTATTAAAATGATTATATAATAGTTATAATATGTTTAGATGTTCACTCATGCTAGATATAACCTTAAAAACTCGTATTTGTATGAACTATAACAAGAATGTGTTAAAAAGAACCAAAACAAAAGTTATAAAATTCGGACAGAAACATTGCTTGACTTTGGAAATGAATAACTTGGTCAAAAATTAACTAAATCTAGTGTTTCTTGAGTCTAAAATTAAGTTCAAAGAGTTAGCTTTTCAACCCAACCAGTTTCACGAATTTTAGACAAGTATTGATACTTCAAAACATATTTCTAAACCAAAGTGTACAAACTGTTTTTTAAAAGGCAGAAACTGACCTAACTTTGGAAAGACATAACTTTTAGACCACATATCTAAATGGAGTGATTCTTTTTCCTACAAGTCCCATATGTTTTTGGCTTTCAAATTAGTATAATTACACTTCGTGAAAGTAAGTATAACTCCGTGTACAAACATATCTTTGACCAACTGTCCAGGAAGATACCTGTTGGACCTTTGTGTGGTATTAAATATGTTTGAACACCTTAAACGTGACAAAAAATTATGAACCTTACATTTCTGTAAAGCTAAGACATAGAGGAACATGTGGTAAAAATTTCATAAAAATATAAGCTCATTTGACTAGTCAAAATTTTGGCCAAAGAAGGACCAAAATTTGGACAGAAACTGTGAAAATGTGACATATGAAAACTAAAAAGGACCAAAGAGATAAAAATCATATATTATGGACTTTTACTATAAAAATGAGTAGATTTCATGTATTTAAGTATAAATCAAGTATTAGAACAATAATCTAGGTTGTGAAACATTAAATCACTAAAGTATTGTGTTAAAAATGAGATAAATGAAACTATAACGACTAAAATGAAAAGATCCGTAATTATGGGGACTGAGATGTGGAAATCAGTAAATAAAATAATATTATGATTTAATATGTATTTTAGAGTTTAAAAATTGAGACTTGTACGATTAGATATTGAAAAACCAAAATTTAGGATAAAAACGGGATTAAAACGAGTTAAACGGTATTATAATGATAAAAGTTATAAAATGGATTATAAACATTATAACGATATTGAAAAATATATATATGTACATACATAAGTACATATATATTTATATATTGGTTAGGAATCAAGACGATAACATATTACCATACGATTCCTGAATTAAAGTTATAAAATAACGAATTGTAAAAGTTATAACGATATTGACATATATATACACGTGTTCAAGTATATATATATATATATATATTTGTTAAAGTATCATGACGAGATTATATTAACTTACCATTCCTGATTTAAAAGCCGATTTAACGAAGTCGAGAACTTGAGACAATGTACAAATAAAGAATCGAAATCAATAATCTATATATTATGACTTGTAATATGTTAAAACGTTGACTTAAACGATTTTAGTGTTTTGAAAACTAATAAAGATCACAACGTGTCGCTTTCGCCTATAATGGCCTTACATGATATTCAAGCCCGTCGATGGCATATTTAAACCTAGTTGAGTGAACAACTAGCATAGACTGACTATTGAGTCGTCTACATATATTAATTTGAACTCTTGCGTTTAGGGCGCTAAGAGACTTGATTGGACATTTATATATAAAACTGTTTTGCTAGCACGCTCGGACTCAGGTGAGTTTACATCCCCACTTTTACTGTTTTACTGTTTTCAACTTGGGATGAAAAACATATAACTGAATGTATGCGATTATTAAAACCTGACATTGTATCCTTATGAGCGACTAAGTTGGATAAGTTGTAGTGCCGAAAGCCTAGCATGCAATACTATAACCATTAGTTAGATGACTCTAACCACTGAGTATACAGATAGTACTATCGGGTTTGACAGGCCTATCCCAGTTTGTTTAAAGTTAGTCGCACTAACCTGCGACTTCATTCGCGTGTTCTTGGAGATTAGTATAGTTAACCGGTCCAGGCAAATGTTTCATCCATTGTTGTGTTGCGGTTTGGTTATAGGCTTAGTTCGGCATATTAACTCGTCGGTTTAGCTAACCCTCGGGGGATCGTAGTCAGAGGTTTTAATTGATTTAAATTGAGAATAATCGCACAATAGGCCTTTGTTGCTATTTTTGATCTGTTGATTAAATTTTTATAAACGATGGTTTATGATAGAGTCATTAAACCTGTGAATTCACTCAACGTTATGTTGACTTTTTTAAAAATATGTTTTTCAGGGGAATTAGCTATGCCGTAAGACACATGCATATTGGGACCGTACCTGCCACGATAAATTAGGATGCCATATTTTAAATTTGAACAATGGGATTAATTGACTTGTAGTCTTATTTATGAAATACCGAAACTTGTATTTTATTTAAAACGATGTATTCGATAACCTTGACAATTGAACGGCTCGATGAGCCGAAATGTTTGTAAAACTATTTTGGCATCCTAAAATTATAGATGTTCTGCGATAGTCATACGCTCGAGGTAATGTTATTCGATCGTCGTCACGCCCAGAAAGCTTTCGCATGATTTACTATAAACGTCAAATTTGCGGGTGTGACATAACTCGACCCTGATCGGAAAATTTAAGATAGTTGGTGGGTTTGGTTTAGCATGCTGATGGGTTGAAAATTCAATCCTAAGTTGTTACTTTCTGTGTTAGTTACGAGTTAGATTACAATTTATATCAAAAATTGTCACGACTAATTATATCATTTGAAATAAAATTAAAATATATAAAATAAAGTAAAAGAATAATATACAACTATTGTTTCTATTTTTACTCAAATATGAACATCTTTGAACAAAAGTATTACGCAAATGAAAATTTTATCGACGTGCATTACACAATTACATGCTAGTTATTTTGAAAGGACAAGAGTGCTAGACTACTCAAATTTGGATGAATAGACAGTTTGTCAAGTTAAACTGAATGGAGATAAATAAGTGGGATTTTATGGATTAGTCACTTGCTATAAAAACAATCAAGTAGTTTAGAATGTTCATTTTAAACTTTGTAACACATTTTAGAGCACAATGTGTAAGCAATATGGTATTTCATGCTACAAATAGCAGGATTTTAACTTTTAAGGAGAACGATTCTAATGTGGAAAGAATATGAAATCCAAGGATTACACGAGAATGGTCTCTTACACCGGTGCGAAAGTCCTTGTGTTTTAGCTATCTTGTAAACAACGGCGATTCAGAGCCGACTTTTGAATCGATTTGTGAAAAAAATCTTACTCAAAAAGCATTCGTCGGATAACACTGGTGGAAATAAAATATCTCATACTCTACGACAATAACAGAAGTAAATATACGTGTCCAAGTTGTATAAAAAAACATAAGTATCGAACAACCATGAAAGATGTACCGCGACTCCAATGTAATTTTTGTTGACAATATAAAAAAGTATGGAGCATTAATTTACAAAATGATGTGGCTAATTGGAGCACCGGGATATTGTCATGAAGTTGAAAAATGTAAAAGTGTAACTTTGACTTTTAGTATGCGATATCCGAAGTATGTACATATGGTTAGTTCGTTGTGTCAAAACGCTAAAGGAACAAAGTATATAAAAAAGTATACAGAGCGTTAAAATAATGAAATGAATAAGAAAAATAATAAATAGACCTAGTTAGATACATTAAAACTAACCTAAACAATATAAGCGTAACACATGTAAAATTAAATCAATAAGTTAATGATAAAAAGATATTCAACTGATAAATCGATGAGGTCTAGTTTTAAATATATATGGATCATTACTGTTGCAAACAAAATGTCAAATACAATTGTTGTACCATTTGTTATTTACATGGAACTCCGATACGAAACTTCAGGTTTTTAAAAGCCTTTTAGACAAATCGGTCAACCGGCGGTTAAACCGGTCAAACCGTGGAGCGGGGGACTCTGCCATCAATACAGTTCAATGCTAGAACCGAGTTTTTAAACCTTGTGAAAATCGACTAACCCTTCATAAGTTGTACGAATGAGACTCGAAAAATAATAAACACAAACTTTCCTTTCACTCAACGTTGATGCATCCACACTAACGCCCTTACAACGGTGGGGAGTGATAAGTCAGGCACGAGAGAAAGAAGTAAGAACCATAGTTTGATTGGAGCACCTTTTGTTACAATGTAAATTACGGGGCAAAACAAGTTTCAAAGAATAGAAGAGCATACTCAAGAAATAAAAACCATAAAAGATGAAACCAAGTAGACAACTCAACCAACCAAAGATTAACAAAAAGGAAATATTACTTGATATCCAAATAGACAAATTACACCCAAATCCAAATAACACAAAACACACTAAACCAGTTTACTTTACTACAGTGTTTGGATAAAATGGCAGCAGCTGGGAATTACAACCACAGGTTGTAACCAAAACACAAAACTACAGAAACCCAATACACTTCATTCCCATAACACGCAGTCATTAGTTTTTTAGGCCTCATCATACTCCTCTTCCTCCTCATACTCACCCTCCTCATCAGCAGTTGCATCTTGGTACTGCTGATATTCGGAAACCAGATCGTTCATGTTGCTCTCAGCCTCGGTGAACTCCATCTCGTCCATACCCTCACCAGTGTACCAATGCAAGAAAGCCTTTCTCCTGAACATAGCAGTAAACTGCTCGCTCACACGCCTGAACATCTCTTGAATGGAGGTTGAGTTTCCAATAAAAGTGGATGCCATTTTCAAACCAGTTGGTGGGATGTCACAAACGGTGGACTTAACGTTGTTTGGGATCCACTCAACAAAGTAAGATGAGTTCTTGTTCTGGACGTTAAGCATCTGCTCATCAACTTCTTTGGTGCTCATTTTACCACGGTAGATGGCTGATGCGGTCAAGTAACGCCCGTGTCGTGGGTCAGCAGCACACATCATGTTCTTGGCATCCCACATTTGTTGGGTGAGCTCAGGTACAGTTAGAGCACGGTACTGCTGGGATCCACGGGAGGTGAGGGGCGCAAAACCAACCATGAAAAAGTGGAGACGCGGGAATGGGATGAGATTCACAGCAAGCTTTCGTAAATCGGAGTTGAGTTGTCCGGGAAACCTTAGACAACATGTCACTCCAGACATGGTTGCAGAAATGAGATGGTTTAGATCACCAACTGTAGCAAGAATTATATTGTTAGTTACATCAGATATTAAATCATCATCATCATCATCATCATCATCGTCATCATCGCCATCATCAATACATAACAGTTTTCAAGATTTAATAGCACTTACAACTTGGAGTGGTCAGTTTGAGTGTTCTGAAGCAAATATCATACAAAGCTTCGTTGTCAAGAACCATACATTCATCAGCATTTTCAACGAGTTGATGAACAGACAAGGTGGCATTGTAAGGCTCAACAACAGTGTCGGAAACCTTTGGTGATGGAAACACGGAGAAGGTCATCATCATACGGTCAGGGTACTCTTCCCTGATCTTTGAGATCAAAAGGGTACCCATCCCGGATCCTGTTCCACCTCCAAGAGAATGGCATACCTGGAAACCTGCAAATCAAAAACAATTCATTAGTAAAAGGTCTTATGATAAAGTAATTAAACAAAAAGTAGTAAATCAAGTTAAAAGGATCACATGAAATAGTCTTACGCATTTACCACATCACAGTTTTATTTGAGTGAAGTAAAGGAATTTCACATAAGTAAGATCCAAAATGTAAATGAAACAAAGTGACTGAATAAGTTAGTTTAGTTTATGAATAAACAATCTGAATCAACGTTTATACTCATTTCTAGTGTAGAGTGATATAAAAAGATCTGAAGCATGACCGATTGAAGAGAAGAGCATTTACATCAATTATACTTGGCCTTAATCACAGATCGTGCGTCAAGTTACCAAAATTATATATGCATTCAAATAGACTATAATTAACCTTCCTTAAAACACATACTTTAAATTTATATTATATATATTTTCACAGTATATTGATAAGTAAGCACAATCAACTAGTCCAGAGATTAAATGGATCGTTTATATGCACATGAAAACAAAACACTTAATTAAATTCATATCCGATATCTCAACGTTTAAAACAATTGACATAACTATTTCACATTTTAAAATTTACTATACTAGAAGAACTAAATAGTCTTATAATACAAAACATTATCTCAAAATTGCGTAACGTGAGATCTGTGACAAACAGTAGCAGATCTATCAATTATACACACATGTAAGTCAAAGCATAGCATATGCATACCTAAACAGTCAACATTCAGAAGAATTTACACTAATTACAAGCATCCTATGCATTCGAAGATAATCTTTAACACTTAACTAAACAAATTCATATAACAATTAGTCAAATGCCAGATCCAGACCACATAACTACTAGATCTATCATTTCTACTACAAATCAAAACAACACTCAAACTAAATCAAATCAATAACTACACAATCACATGGATATATAAATACAGATATGCATAGAGATATACCTTGTAAGCAATCACAGTTCTCAGCTTCCTTCCTAACAACATCCAAAACTGAATCAATCAACTCAGCACCTTCAGTATAATGTCCTTTCGCCCAATTATTACCAGCACCAGATTGACCAAACACAAAGTTATCAGGCCTGAAGATCTGTCCGTACGCTCCAGATCTAAGACTGTCCATCGTTCCTGGCTCCAGATCCACAAGCACGGCGCGTGGAACAAACCTTCCACCACTCGCTTCATTGTAATAAACATTAATTCTCTCGATCTGTAACTCTGAATCGCCTGTGTACTTTCCGGTGACGTCGATTCCGTGTTCCGCACACACTACCTCCCAAAACTTCGCTCCGATCTGGTTTCCGCACTGTCCTGCTTGTATATGCAAGATTTCTCTCATTTTCGCCTGCGATTCGTGTATTTTAGATCTGGAGAGAGTGTGGCTGTGTTTTGGAGTGATAACTAGGGTTTAGACAGAAAGGTGTAAAAGTAGTCTGAAGAGTGGTGCAGTTTTTGACTTAAATCAAAATTTTGAAAAAAACTGATTATTAAAATTGATGCCTCGTAAATTGTGTCGGTTAAGAGGGCAAATTTGTCACACGATGCATACAAACGAAATAATTTTGTCTTGAAAACCTCAATTTTACCATCCAATTAAAAAAACTGATGGCAAATTTGCCACTTTAAATCATATATCATTTTATTTTATTTTTTAAAATAATAATAATTATTATTATTATTATTATAGAGAAATTTTAAATGGTTTGTATAATGGAATTTTAATTGTATTTCTTTTATTAAATCGTCAATAGTTCATCCAACATCTAGTAAATTTTATTATTATTTTATCTTTAAATTTAAACGGGTTGTTCTCTTTGATCTCAAATATGATATTGGAGTAAATTCTAGAAGTTAACGAGATCCAAGTTACAAAACTGTAAGTGATAATTTACATGCAAATTAGTGAAACAAATTACATAAATGTTTTTTAGGGCAAAAAGATTAGACTAGCAAATTAGAAAATATAGTAGAATAGAAATTTATATAAAGCAATATTGAATTTACAAATATGAATATCGGACGAAGTAGACGATAATATATATAATGCATTTAAGATTTCAGTATTATATAAAGTGTGTTACTTAGGATCTGATTGGTGAAGTAGTTGTAGCTGTAGGCTATAAGCTGTAACTTTAAGTTTTAAGCTTTTTATGAAAAGTTGATTCCAACAACTTTGAATTTGAGCTTTTCATTGAATTCTAAAGCTACAGTTTGTAGATGACAAACAAAACTTTTATTTTCATAATAGTTTGTTTTCAAAACTTAAAAGCTACAACTTCTAAAAGCTCCATGCCACATAGGCTTTTAATGTAACTATTGTAAATAATAGTAATTTTAAACATATTTAAAATCATTAGTGTTTAGATTATTCATTTGAAAAATACAATGTTACTAAGTTGAATGGCAAATTTACACCAATTTCGTAAGTTAAATGGCAAAATCGAGCATTTCAAAAGTTGAAGGGTAAAATCGCTCATTTGATATGTGTCAAGTGACAAATAAACCCTTTTGACCTTATTTTTATATTTCATTTTATTTATAATTGTGAATAAAAATAATTATTATAAGTAAAATTTTAAAAATTGTAGTTGCTTTTTGTTCTTTAAATACGTTATAAGTTGAAGTTATACGGTTTAAAATTCAAGTAATGAAAGATATTTCTCATATACAAGTCGATAATCAAAATAATATTTTATATAAAAAATTTACGAAGTAGACACAAGTAATAAACAAAGTTTTAAAAGAGTTAATAGTTTGTAAAGTTGTCATTATTAATTTGGAAAAGCCAAACTACTCAAAATTGGATGAATGGACCGCTTGTTAGTTTAAATTAAATAGGGATATGATAGTGAGATTTTAAGACTTTGTTGCTTGATATAAACAGATCGAAGATCAGATGCTCATTTTCAACTTTGTAACAGTAACGGCACAAATTGTGGCACCAAAGTGAAAGCGACGTGATATTTAACACCGTGAATGGTATCAGGTTGAGTGATTTTAATTTCGAAAACAAACAAACAAACGCTTCATATTTTTATCAATAAGATTCAAAAATTAAAATAAAACAAAAAAATACAGAAATAAAATTATTTAGCGTTGATGCATTTACACCTAGGGGCGGTCAAAACTGGTTTTGGCCCAAACCGAAACCGATTTTCAAATCAAATCGGTTTGAGTCAACTCCGGTCAAAACCGGTTCAGTTTGAAACCGGTTTGGTTCGGAAAAAATCCAAACTGGTACAAACCGGTTTGAAACTAATTTTCAAACCGGTCCAATTCAGTCAAAACGGTTTCAAACCAAACCAATTTGTTCAAAACAACCAATTTTAACCAAATTGATTTCCGATTCGAAAACTAATTTCGAATCACGATACAGTTTTTTAACACCTCTATTTGCACCCCCACATTGTAGTTGGGCTCCTCTCCCTAGCTCTAAGTGAATACTTGTGGGAGTAATATGGTGACTTGTCATTGTAATAACACTAGTCCATGTATGTCTAGTAGTTAGTACTGGGGAAACATTCCTTGATTAATTTATTTTAACAAAATAATTTTTTAAAATTTATTTCTTACAAACAATTTTACATTTTCGCATTACTATCAAAGCATATGAAACTAATGTAACTGATATGAAAAATTAGTCGTTTAAAACGTAAGTTAATCAAGACCCACACCCCTATTCGTATTTCAACGTGCGATGCGTCTGGTAAATCCATTTACACTCTTTAATTTCTTCATATCTTTATTTATATAATTATAAGCGTCCCATTGTAGTCATGGCATATAAACTATATGAAATAGAAGTATTATATTTTGAAATAGTTAAATTATGAGTATTCATTTAAGATATTTCATGAAGTCATGTTTAATAGTTTGTTATCTTCTTCTTTCTTTTTTCAATTCTTTTTTTCTTTTATGTTTTTGGTTGTTGACCATGCAGATATTCGAGATCTCCAGATATATTTAAGCGTGGTCCAAACTCATAGTGGTCCAAAAAAAACAAAAAAAAAACAATAATAATAAAAACAAAAAACAAAGCTATTTCATGTTACGAAGGATAAGTATTTGAGAGACTACGTGAAAGTATTAACTTTAAAATATTTGTCATTTACTCGTCGAGGATATCAAAATATAAGATTTCATATTTGAGTCGTAAATGAAATATAATAAATGTTACTTAGAAATATTTTAAATGGGAGTTCTAAATTTAAATATTTCAAAATATAATATTTATCTTTGATATATTTTAAATGACACGATTAGAATCGGACTCTCATGATTATAATTGATTAAAATTGTCAGTCAATCTGAATTATTAGTTATTAACATTTTACCATAAAAATTAGTGAAAGTTGTGATTTGTGATTTTCTATTGATATATTGATGTATTATTTTTTTTAGTATACCAATAATTTTTTTTTACAGGATATACAATAAAAAAATAATTAAAGACAAAAACTTACATTATCTAATACTTTTTACACCATCACTGCTGCATCACATGTTCACCGTCACTATTTCTCCATATAACGCGAGTAGCATACTAATTTATACTAAAATTACCGGCCAGATAACATTATACATACGATCATCAGAATTGTTATATGTATGTCAGTTGTTTTATAATTTTTCTTAGGAAATCGATTAGTATGCTTAAAGTTATATGTAAAACTAAGAAGAAATGTTTGATAAAGTGGAAAATCAAAAGTCACAATAAGAAAAGCGAAAGAATAAAAATAGAGTAACTTTTAAATACATTTTATATTATACGTTAAAGTATGTTATACTGGCAAGGTTTAAGGTTTAAGCCGATGGATAAAAGTTTG
This sequence comes from Logfia minima, assembly GCA_963921325.1. Classification (NCBI taxonomy): domain Eukaryota; kingdom Viridiplantae; phylum Streptophyta; class Magnoliopsida; order Asterales; family Asteraceae; genus Logfia; species Logfia minima. Next base: position 13,955,474 of record OY992776.1, on the reverse strand, counting down.
CTTTATATTTATTGACCATTTTTCAAAAAGCTTAGACAAGAGATCCTTTTACACATATACGATGTTGTGAAGTTCTGTAGACCATTTTGTGACATTTCAAATTATGGGGCAAACCAAGTTTCAAAGAATTGGAGAGCATATTATTAAGAAATAAAAACCATAAAAGGCGAAACAAAGAAGAAAAATGAACCAACCAAAGATTAACAAAAAAAGAAATATTACTAGTTATCCAAATAGACAAATTACACCCAAATCTCAATAAAACAAAACACACTAGACCAGTTTACTTTACTACAGTGTTTGGATAAAATGACAGCAGCTGGGAATTACAACCACTGGTAGTAACCAAAACTCAAAACTATAGAAAACCAATACACTTCATTCCCATAACAAGCAATCATTAGTTTTTTAGGCCTCATCATACTCCTCTTCCTCCTCATACTCACCCTCCTCATCAGCAGTTGCATCTTGGTACTGCTGATATTCGGAAACCAGATCGTTCATGTTGCTCTCAGCCTCGGTGAACTCCATCTCGTCCATACCCTCACCAGTGTACCAATGCAAGAAAGCCTTTCTCCTGAACATAGCAGTAAACTGCTCGCTCACACGCCTGAACATCTCTTGAATGGAGGTTGAGTTTCCAATAAAAGTGGATGCCATTTTCAAACCAGTTGGTGGGATGTCACAAACGGTGGACTTAACGTTGTTTGGGATCCACTCAACAAAGTAAGATGAGTTCTTGTTCTGGACGTTAAGCATCTGCTCATCAACTTCTTTGGTGCTCATTTTACCACGGTAGATGGCTGATGCGGTCAAGTAACGCCCGTGTCGTGGGTCAGCAGCACACATCATGTTCTTGGCATCCCACATTTGTTGGGTGAGCTCAGGTACAGTTAGAGCACGGTACTGCTGGGATCCGCGGGAGGTGAGGGGAGCAAAACCAACCATGAAAAAGTGGAGACGCGGGAATGGGATGAGATTCACAGCAAGCTTTCGTAAATCGGAGTTGAGTTGTCCGGGAAACCTTAGACAGCATGTCACTCCAGACATGGTTGCAGAAATGAGATGGTTTAGATCACCAACTGTAACAAAAATTATATTGTTAGTTACGTCAGATATTAAATCATCATCGTCATCATCAATAGATAACAGTTTTCAAGATTTAATAGCACTTACAACTTGGAGTGGTCAGTTTGAGTGTTCTGAAGCAAATATCATACAAAGCTTCGTTGTCAAGAACCATACATTCATCAGCATTTTCAACGAGTTGATGAACAGACAAGGTGGCATTGTAAGGCTCAACAACAGTGTCGGAAACCTTTGGTGATGGAAACACAGAGAAGGTCATCATCATACGGTCAGGGTACTCTTCCCTGATCTTTGAGATCAAAAGGGTACCCATCCCGGATCCTGTTCCACCTCCAAGAGAATGGCATACCTGGAAACCTGCAAATCAAAAAAAATTCATAAGTATGTTTTTTAACAAGATCATATCATCAACTACTTACGAGTAAAGTTATTAAATTATCGGAAGGATCACAAGAAACTGTCTAGTACGTTTTCATATTGGTGTCATTTGAGTTTGAAGCAGAAGAGATTCATAACATCATAAATCTAATCAACTATCAACAAGTGAATACAAGTTAAGAGATTATGACAAAACAATTTGGATCAACTTAAACTCAACCACATCAGTTAAACTTAGGCAAATTTCATATTTACACTGATCGATACGCAAAATCAACTACAACAGTTTAAATCAGTGTTCAAAATATTTCATAGACTAAGATCTAATTTTAATCGATATACAATACAAATAAACCGTCACAGGTCTATAATTTCTAAGCACATAAGAACTTATAGTAACAGGTTACTGATAATTATAAATCTTAGTCAACAAAATAAATTCAAGAAATAAATCATCAAAATATCAGATCCAGACCACATAACTGCTAAATTTATCATTTCTACTTCAAATCAAAGCGACATTCAAGCATAAAACACACAACTACAAAATTAATTGAATAATATAACTAAATAAATACACAGATATAGATATATACCTTGTAAGCAATCACAGTTCTCAGCTTCCTTCCTAACAACATCCAAAACTGAATCAATCAACTCAGCACCTTCAGTATAATGTCCCTTCGCCCAATTATTACCAGCACCAGATTGACCAAACACAAAGTTATCAGGCCTGAAGATCTGTCCGTACGCTCCAGATCTGAGACTGTCCATCGTTCCTGGCTCCAGATCCATAAGCACGGCGCGTGGAACAAACCTTCCACCACTCGCTTCATTGTAATACACGTTAATTCTCTCAAGCTGTAACTCTGAATCGCCGGTGTATTTTCCGGTGACGTCGATTCCGTGTTCGGCACACACTACCTCCCAAAACTTCGCTCCGATCTGGTTTCCGCACTGTCCTCCTTGGATATGCAAGATTTCTCTCATTTTCGCCGGTGAATATAGAAATAAATCGGTGATTTAAGAGTGAATTTGCGTTGAGAAATTAGGGTTTATAGAGAAGTAGTAAACCGAGACTGAAATTGGGGGTTTTTATATAGAATTAACCGTCTGTACGTATAGATTGTGTATATACAGGTAATATATACGGTATTATTTAAATGGCTCCAAAATGAATTGATTTGAAATTTGAATCAACGGATGAGATTCAATTGAATTATTTTGATCTGACGGACAAAAAGTGTGTTTGACAGATGTGAATTTTTTGAATATATGATATTTTTTTGATAACTGGAATCCAGCTAATATTATTCTTTTTAACTAGGGTTAAATCTTTTAACTAGACGTGTAGGCGTTATTAAAAATAAAATCAAAATGAAATTTATAAATTATTTGACGTCCGTCGGGCCGTCCAACCAAGCAAACACATGTTCGGACATGTGACAATGTGATCTTTGTGTTTTATGAATCTGTAAGGTATACGTTGAGATCTAATCGTTAATTGTTGGATTGAATTAAATATCAAAATTATTATTCGTTGAATAAATTGTTATGTTTATGTTAGATATATACCTATAAAGTGAATGTTTACATCTATATAATACTCTACTAAGACAACGTAATCATATAAAACAAAATAATTATCTTACATTTTATGTCCTTATAAAAGGGTTTAACTCTTTTCTTCTATAAGTCAAATGTTTCAATAATATAAATGACACAAATACCTCAATCTTCAACAAAATAGATCAATCTACCATTATCTAATTTTGAAAACGATATAAGTATTTAAGATTTAATTGTATATTAAATGAAATGCAATATAATCCATGATAAAATAAGTATACATTTAAAATACGTACTTATAAAATCATTAAATAAAAAAAATACTCTGCTATTTTGTACGGTTGTGTGTTAGTTATTATTATTCATCTCAGTGTAAATTGTTATTAATTAGGACTAGTGTACCATGTACGCTCTGACGGAGTAATGAAAATAAAATTCACGTTAGCTGTGTGCATCAACATCTATAAGTTATATAGATGAAGCTATTAAGTGTTATGAAATATAAACAATATAAAAAATTAATCCTTTTAATTAGAAACAACGACAATACGTTAAGTAATAACCCTTACAATAATAACAATAATTATTATAATTATAAATATAAATGGAGCAATAATAATACAAAATAATATATAATATATAATGTAATAAAACAATATATGATATGATGTAATAAGAAGTAATAAGTTAAGAATACAATACATATAAACAATTAATATCACACAACTTTACACTAATATAAATGTATTTAAGCTTTTGATGTAAATGTAACACTTTATTATATAATTTCTTATATGTATGAATATTCAAGACATTATCAAAACATTTCAATTTACATTAATGAATATATAACTTGTAAAACTTTCAACTTCTAATGTTCAAAACTAAAATTTTAAGTCGTTCTTTTAGGCAGGGGCGGACCTAGAGGGGTTTTCGGGAATCCGATGGAAGTTTGTCCCGTAGTGTAAATTTTCACTAAAAATCTCAATTTTTGTCAAAATGAACCCGGTCTCAAAATTTGATGTCACGTAAATACTTTTACGCAAGCAATTTTTCGGTATGAAAGATCGTAGGCGACCTAATTAGGAGGTACGTTATTAATTTATTTATTGGTTTTAATGAAATCGTACATTTTAGTTCATTTTTATTTCCTTTATACTCGTAAAAAAAAAATTATACACCTGATAACTTAGTGTTCTGGGTCCACTCCTACTTTTAGATTTTACCGTATTTGAGTCATTAATTGACCTTTTTCCTAAATTGATAAACACTATTTTCATTCACTTTTTAAAAAAATATAATTGTTAGGTAAGTTGATAATACGAAAGATTTAATTATCAAGAGTTTGAAAAGGACATCCCAATCAACTAAAAAGTTGAAAATAAAAACTTATTAAATAATACAAAATAGTTGACTTTGTTAATGTAAATTATACTAATCATATTTTGAATATACAGTAAACTTTTTTAAATAAAAAAATAAATCCTTGTTAGAACTTAAACAAATAAAAATAAATTATATCTTCTTAAAACAGAACAAATATAGGGGAATACAGAAAAGGTCTTAACCATTTACATATTGCAACCAAATAAATGGTACATGCAAATATCAATAACTTCGTCTATATTGCAATTGATGTTAAATGCAATATTAATGCGTATATGATTAGAATTTTTTAAAGTACCTGTATAACCGTTAAGTAGTAGGTTTTCTTATATGAGTAATTATGTTTTGATGACCATTACATTGCCATTTTATCTTAGGTAAACATAATTGTGTTAAGATTTCATAATTATTAATATCGAATATATGTGTTTCTTTTTTATGTATCGGATGAACTTTTACAACATATAATATAGACAAAATTACACTAATTGTTTTTAAAGTTTTCTCAAATTTCACCGGTAACCATTTACAAACTTCAATTACAAGAATCATACTTTTTTTTAAACTTGTTACATCAATCGTCGTTTACACTATCGATCGTTAACTATACCTTAAAATCAGGACGTGTGCTGGGTAGGAGCAACACCGAGCCCTGTGCTAGTAAAAACTCATATATACACAAAGTAACAAACTAACAATTTCAAATAAATCTATTTATATTGTGCGTTGGACTGACCAATTAATCACCATTAGTCTTTACTGACTCCTTAATTCAAATGTCTATTATATTATTTTAAATTATCTAAAAAAATATCCATCTTCACATTATAATAATAATGTTTCTAACATGTATATACGACATTTTATTAAAGTACATTAATAATTACTTGTGCATCTTGAAAATAAATATCTATATTGAGACAAATCGTGACTGTGATGAGGTTAGTCTATAACTTTTATGTGGGTTCGGTTTGGTATACCTGCCATCACACTTCACACTTTTCATTTATATTCAACTCCACAAATCATTCATGAATGATCATTAATGAGGGTTATTGTGACCAGCGGTTTGCTTCGAAAGGATAAAAGTTCTATTATTGGTCCAACTATTTCCACTTTGATTTTGATCTGATACTTTGACTCAAGGCTTATAGTTTAATCTAATATTTTGTATTAACCTAAAAGATATATATATATATATATATATATAAATCACAGATGAAACTACATAACAGATGACATGCACTTTTAATTTTGCATAAACATATTTTGGTAAATAAATAAATGTTTAGCTTGTGAATCACTAGATTTAATTTATAAAATTTTGTTACAAACATTCTACATATAAAGCTATATTCATACAAATTTAAAACAATATATTTGTAATTTATAAAGGAGGTCAATACAAATATCCCTTTTATTTCGGAGACATATCTACCTGTACACAAACATAAGAGGTGGCGATGTGCCCTCGTTGCTTGCCTTATAAATGACAATATAAAAATAAAAATTAAATATAGATGACTGTTACTAAAAAAACTTTTTAAAATTTTATCACAAATGAAAATGTCAGAAAAGATGATAAAGAAAACCTAATATTATTCTCTATTATCTATATCTATAAAACAAGAAGTGAAAAGTATGATATTTAAAAGATCACAAATTATCATTAATAGTACTTTTTTCAAATTAATCATGAGCTTAATAGAGTTAATGTGTAGTTTATATATCAAAACTTTTTTGGCAAATTTAATAAGCATAAAATTGTGGCGTTATGTATTAATATTATTTTGTTTTGGCATATTGAAAACAAGAATACGACTAAATGTGAACGCATAAGATAAGATTAAGATCAATACACTAAAAGAAAGAAAGAACTACATCAAGAAAGTTTACAAGAAAACTAAACCTACAGAATTGTTCAACTATGCCAACATGAACAAAATGAAAATTATACTTAAAAAATATTGTTACATACTACAAAGTCTTAATTTCAATTTCATAACAGCCGAGCAAGGTACTTCAGCTTATCAAGATTTGTTCTCTTCGTCATCTTCTTCAATCTTAGGAGCCAAGTAAAACCTTATGTAGCCCATTTCGGCAATTTTGTACTCGACCACAACTGGAAGCTCTGAAGATAAGCTGATTGTGACAGTACTCGACAGTGGAGAGGCCTTGGTAAAAGAATTCATATACCTCAATGCAAATGTCAAAGAAACAGGCTCCTTCATCTCAATAACAGTAGCTTCTTCTGGCTGCACATAAAATATCACATATAAATTAAAACCACAAGCATTTAAAACTTTTACTTAAGAGACTTTCACCTTCAACAATAAACAATAATCCTACTGATCAAAACGGTAACGCAAGTGGGTCAGACTGGTTTTCAACATATCAAAACAGGGATAGTTTAAACATGTCGTCTTTTAGCGTTGGTCAACATAAGGCAAGCCAAACTTTTTTGTCTAGTTTTAGAACTTGTTGTTTATACATTAGCTTCAATCTTTAGATGAATTTTTTTCCAGATTTTACTCGTTACAAAAGTAGGACTCGGGCAACCTTGAACCCATTTCAGATAAATCACAACCTGAATCAACCTGTTTATAAGTAAATTAATCAAGAGTGCCACCTCCAAAGCCTACAGTATATGTACCTTGTCTACTGTTGTGTTCTGTCTACAAACAACATTTGCAGTTCCAATATCACCTCTTGTTGAGAACTTCACACCTTCCTTAGTCACAGAGATTACAACTACAAACAACAAACAACCCATTAAACTCTATTTTCAGTTCATTAACCAGTTAAAAAATCAAAATTAAATCATGCTAGTGTGATTAAGAGCTAAATTCAGTAAGAATCTACCTGTGTCACCAATACTACTAAGATCTTTACAAATTCTTGCAAACTCAGCTGAAGGCATTCTAACAATAGCATGATACTCTGCTTCAGGAATGCCAAGATGCTCACTATCAATGTCCATTAGTTTCATCTCAAAATCAGCAATCTTATCTTGAGCTGCAGTATTAGATGACAAACCAACGTTAAACAGATAATAAATATTCCTAGCTTACTTGATTATATATCTATTAATTATAAATAAGCTTCAAACAATTAGCAGATACAATATCCATTTCCAAAACTACAATCTGAGCATAACAAAGTAAAGTAATACACTTTCCTAGCTTAACTAAATTAAAAAACCGATAAATAGACTTATACAGATAATGTACAACAGTAAATATCAACTACAGCAGAATGTAGACAATCATATATAAACTATAAAGTATATTATATATACTATACATAATTAAATATAACTTTCAAACAAATAGCACATGTTACAGTTCCTGTAATTATAATTCCTAAATTTCTATAAAACAATACATACAAAATCTGTATCTAAAACAAAAGATTAACGATAACAGATCACTATTAACATTTTGATAAGAGATTGAGATGTATATACTTACTCGGACTCTCGAACATGAAAGTAACAGTATCGCTTCCATCATCAGCTTTAAGCGTAATGATATCATCATTTCCAGCGCATTTTAGCATCTTAGACATATTATTCAAATTCATACCCATAGATATGTTACGATCACAACGATAATGTTCAAATCCTTCAGATCTAAGAAGCAAAGACACTAACGCCACGTGGCTTGAATCCATCGCCTGAAGCGAGAATCCGGAAGCCGAACAGTCAAAATTGGCGTCGTTGACCAAATCCTTGATCGATTCCATCACCTTCTTTAGCAAACTGCCTTGAACCAACCTGAGTTCCAACATTTTTGTAAATTAGGGTTAGGGTTTTGAAAAAAAAGGGGGGAATTGAAATGTTGAAATAATGGGAAAGAAATTTGGGGTTTTGGGTTTATATATAGTAAGGGGAGGAAAAAGGCTTACGAGGGAAGCTAAATTATAATTGGCGGGATGATTGAAAAAAAAAGGTACTAAAAGAACTGGAAATAATTTTGGGGTTCCCGCCATATTTTTGTGAACAATTTTTGGCCCATTTTTTGTTGATAAGAGCCCATCTTCGAAATTAAGGTGTGATTTTTGGCTTCAAAGGTTCAATGCGATTGTACCTCTGTTCAGAAAGCTTTTTGAGTTTTCGATCACTTTGGATATAAAACATAAAACATGTTTTGAACACATCATCGATCCTACTCTTTAGTAAGTTTTTATACAACTTTTAACTCTCTCCATCTACCATTATTTAAACAAATCTATGTCAAGGTAGACCTTAGATATGTTTTTAAGAAGTTTGTGTTTTTCATTGGTTTCTTTTTTAATCTTCGTAATGTATGTTAGGAATGGCTCATTTTGTGGAGGTATGGAGTAGCACTAGCTTGTGCATATTTTGTGGAACAGATATCTAAATAAAGAAAGGTGGGACGCTTATAGGTATGAAAATAGATAGATACGTAAATTATATTCTTATTGTGTTCTTTTTATTTTATGGATACTATAGAGATCAGATTGATCTTCGAATTTTTGTATCGACTTCTTGAGGAAGTAAATATGCATGTGAATAGTATAAAAAGATGTGTGATTGTAATTTACGCATAGACAACACATAAACATCAAATTGAAAAATTAGGAAATCATATAGATCTACACTTGTAGCAACCAATCTTTGTGCTAAAAACACATACAAATCACAAAAAAGAGGAAAAAATTAATGTTTTATAATCTCGTTCACTGATTATTAAATACCTTTGATATTTGGCGATCGAAAATGACAGAGTTTGATACTCAGCCGATCGAAAATGAGAGAAAGAGGGGGAGATAACTGATTCATTTCAAACATACAATTTTGAAAATAGCATAAAATAAAGAATTCGATGATTTATTGTTATGAAGAATTTGAATTATAGGCAAGAAAATAAGGAAATAACTAAAAAATGGAAACTTTCTTAATTAGCTATTGAGGGTATATTAGTCTTTTAACATGAAAAATTAGGGAATAAATATATCATGAGGGATGATTGAAATAATTGACCTTTCATCCAGAGGTCCTTCGAAGTTTTTCTTTTAATGACTAAGATAGATAGAAGATAGATAGATAGAATAGATACAATAAAACAAAATGATGATGTGAAGTTTAAATTCATCTCATAATAAAAAAAAACAGAAGAAAACAAACACATATTCCATGTGAAAAAGAACCAACCAACGAAAAGATCATATTTCCTGTGTAATAATTCAATTCATTTATTTATATCTTCAAACCAATCATAATTTTTATAATAGGACAACGTACTCAATCTCGTCTCTAATTTCAGGAACATATACCAAACACGATATAACGAGTGATAAAATATTTGGTGATAAGAAACCATAAAGATTCCGAAAGCAAAAATATGAACGAAAACTAGGAATAACACATGCAAAGTAAGTAACTATCAGTCTTTATCATCGTGCAACCCGAGTTAGAAAATTCAAACGGAGGAGAGGAAAAAAAAAATTATTTTGTTTTCTTCTATAGTTTTGTTGAGGCAAAAATTTAAAAATATTATTAATATCTTAATTTTTTTTCTTTTTATGTATTTTCAAATCCGCTACCCCGACTCTAGCTCCACCCTTAGTGCAACCTCTAACTTTTAAACATTTTGGTTTTTTATGTGTTTAACTTCCGAAAAGTAACCAAGTTTTGTCAACTTTTTATTAACGGTAATGGGTAATGTAGTCTTTTTCTTTGTCATCAAGAAACCTCTAGCGTTATGCGTTAATTTTCTAAATAGTAACCAAGTTTTTAACTTTCTATTATCAACGACGGTAAGATGGTATTTTATTTTGGGTACTTATAAATATACATTTATTTTACATATAACACATACAAATAGATTAACCTAATAAAAATAATCCCTATAAAGATAATGATTTTTGAACATATACAATAAATCATACGTGAGTCTTGTTGCTTTCATTTTCCCTTTCAAGAAAACTTACACAACCGACTCCCTTATCCACCCATTTCATCTTCCACCAAACCTTATGAGTTATGATACGAATACTAAATTACAAAATATTACATTTTACGCCCCTACAATTCACTCTTAGGAACAACATACACCCTTGCTTTTACAATTGACCCATTCCCAACCTTAAACCCCGGGCTCACCGGAAACCCAACCACATGGCCCGTGGCCACTCGACCTCCCGGAAACCTCACCACGCTCTCCATATATTGCGGATGGAACTCTGCTCCCCTACTTCCCTCAAAATGAGTCGGTGGTGGGTCTAATGAGAACGCAAGCAAATGAAGAAGCCATACTGCTTTCGCCAACACTAAAAACTCGCCATAGAATCGTGTCCTTGGGTGGTTTCCCGCCAAGACTTGACGACGTTGTTCTAGATCACCAAACAACGATTCCTCCATTTTTGGGTGGACGATTGAAAGGTACTTTTTCGAGCAAAAGCTTCCGAACTGGCAAGTAGGGAGGATACCGAGAAGCTCGATTGGATCCATTGCTTTCATGTCGCGATATTGAGTAAAACATTCAGTTCGGAATTGGTTAGGGTTTAGGAGAGACGAAAGACTTCCGTCCATGTAAAATGTCTCGTGGTCAAATCCTTGGAAGATCTTTCGGTTCACGTAGGATTCGAGAGCGTATTTAGCGTGGTTTGGTCCGACTATTGAATCCCGTGTGCCGGCTGGCGCACCATTCGTGGTGTTGGAGGCTTCGATGGATCTAACAGTGGCTGCAATGTCCCAATGTGCCGATTTCATGAGTGATAGAAGCAGTGATGTAAATGATTTCGATCCTTCTTTTACGGAACTTATGCATGATTCGAAAAGCTCTGGCATGGGCGACGGCGAAACTGCATTAGCAAACAGTTACCGTTACTATATAAGAATAAACTAGCATTGTACAACTAACATTTTACTCAATATCCAGGTTAATAATTAATATTAGTAGCATTTGATTATAAAACCCGCTACTTCATACTTTATATTATGTAAAATTGTATCACATTTACACTAAAATCATACTAAAAGTCTAAAACTCATTTAAAAATATATCGTAATGTTTTTACTATTTTGTTATAGTAAACTTTTCAGCTCATAAAAGTTGCACGTTACAAGCAATTAGCTATTTAGCTGAACTATTGTAACATTTTACTCTAGTAAATACTTGAAACTTGCAGGATACACAGCAACAAATAACAACGGATTGAGCAAATAGTTGTACTGTACAAGTGACAATGCATGGAGGTGACATTTTAATTTCAGTCAAGTTAACATTGTTGTACTGTAAATACGAGTCTCGTAAATAGTTGTACTGTACAAGTTACATAGCAATGAATGATACTACAATATTCTAGTCCAATAAATAGTTGTACGTTACAAGTGGCACAATGCATAGCATAGGTAAAGTAAATCATTATTATTAGTTTATTACCTTGTAATTGACTACTATAGTTGACTTTCTTCTTTGACTGATGCGACCTACTCTTCCGACCACCATTTCCGCCGCTACTCACCGCCGCAGTCGCCGCATTCAACTTCTCCTTCAAATTCTCAATCTCGGCCTCTTTACTCTTCACGTCACTCTTCAATTTCTCCATTGCCGCCTCATACGGCGCCACCACCTCCCTCAACGTCACTCCAGCCACCATCCTACCGGCAGCCCCGCCGCCGCCGCCAAATTTGACCACACTCCGACGAAACCGCTCTCTCAAAACACCTAACTTTCTCAGCTCAGCAACAACTGCCACATCAGACGACCTCATTTTATCCGGATCATAAGGACAATTCGCTTCCTGTAAACTAACATAAGCTTTTTTCAAAAACGACACCGTTTCGAAGACTTCAGTCATAAACGTCATCATTTCCATTTGCTTACTATTATCAATTTTATTATTATACTCTGTCATGACTACGGGAGACGCCGTTTCGGATTTTGTTTTAATTTGTTCTTCGTAGTCGGAGTCGGAGTCGGAATCGGAGGACTGAATGTCGGTGACGTCGTCCGCGTAATGACGGCCGGAACCGATTGGATTGATTAAACAGTTGGATGTAACTCGTTGAATCAGATCTGAAATATTGGACACCTTATTAGCCATTTATTTTTATTTTTTGGGAAATAATTGTGACACAAATTTAAGTGTAAGTCCGTTAATGAAGGGTGAGATGTGTGTTGAGATTCGGGAGGTGAGTGTGGGGGTTTGGTGGTGTTTATTGTTAATAAAACCACCGGTTGTGTTATCACGTGGTCCACCCTTTTAATTAGGATTTTGATTGATGAACAATTTTTTTTTTTTTTTTTTTCTAAAATGATTTTGAGAGAAAACTACTCCATTACATCACGGGCTATTGGGCTAAATAATACTTAATAGTAGAGGTGTAGAAATGGACTAGTCCGAGACCGAACCTGGGCCTGGCCCGAAAATGCCCAATCTGGCTCAAACGTCAAAAACATGTCTAAAACTATTCATAATAACCCGGTCCAAAGAACGAAAAAGTAATTACTTACTTGCTTTCGTTCTAACTAGAATAGACATAAAAATCTTGCGCCTTAAGCAAAATATAAATATAAAAACCTTGCTTATTTGCCCACTTTGCGAGAAAATCTTTGTCAGTGACGTGATTTATCTACAGACATATAATAACTGTTCTCAATTAACATAATTTGATTAACCGTATATATGAATGTATGGTGTGTCTTCGTATTGCAAATCTTGGTTATAGAATGGTCATTTGTGTGGTAAAACAAGTTATAATATGATTCATTCTATAAATTGGGTTGTGATGTCGTTGATATAGATACATGACACCCTTCAACCCATTTTCCGTTTCGCTAACTTTTTTCATTTGACCCATTTGATCCATTATAGATTCATAGATGAATCATATTCCGAGTTGATCCATTTACTTATAAATGGATCGAATTGCCAAATGTAATGAAAGGTTTAAAACATACCATCACTAAAAGCTGACATCTGGTAGTGTCTTGAAGCCAGATGGTCTCCTCATGCGTCTCATTCAAAACATAAGATACCAATAAAATGGAAAATGAAATTCAAGAGAAATTGTAATCAACAGGAACTAAATGAAACTTAAAAGAACGTATAAATTACTTGCAACATTTTATCCAAATTAAAAAGGAACCTAATGCATTTGATGAGATTATTTACAGAATTGTGTAACTTAAATCAACACGTACGAATAGATAAACAGTTACAAGTACTGCCTGCCAAAGGTCCTTGAACTCATTTAAGTGACACTTAATATGATGAATGGCTCCAGTAAACACATATAGGGAACACCCCATTGTGGCATCGATTATTTAGACGCTGTTTTGTGTGGATCACTACAGCACACGAATTTCAATGTTAACAGCCAGTTTGAAGGGTAACTATAAGCAAAAGCAAGAATGCATAGACACACTTGTATTACGGAGATAGAAGAAAAGTATGGTAAATAAAAGTAGTTATAAATGGCATAGTGCATGCTATGAAGTTTATCCATATTAGACTAAAAAAGTTGAATTGCAACAATGTTTTACTGGTCATTGAGCACAAACAAACTCATGTGGCGTATTAGAAAAGGCGAAAGAAAGTAAGAGAAAGCAGAAAAAGATCAATTATCTTACATGCAGCCAGGCAACCCGGGGAAGAGGAGCAAGGGGAAGACTAACAAAATATATTATAGAGAGTAAACGATTCCTGAAAATGGCAAGAGAGCATACTTACAAAGGTAAAATACATAAGATGCACAATGCCTAATCTAGGTTACTTGAGAGTTAATATTCTCTTAAAGCACAAAAGAACAGAATTGCGGAAAGATAGACAACTTACTTGATAAATGCGTAACGCAGGTGGGCCACTTGTATAAGGCGGCAACTGAATAACAAACCAAATCCTAATGGACCGTTAACCCAAACTGAAACGAAGAAATTGCTATAAGCAAAGATGAATTTACAAAGAAATATACTTCAACTGTGACTTTAGTAAATAAGGTAAAAGCAAATCAACCTGCCTAGAGAGAGCAGGATAGTGAAATACTATCATGCATACACGATCTTCCAAAGGAACATTGATAGCAATACCCTGGAAATATTATCATACATTGAAGTTGTTCAGATTTACTCAATCCCACAGTTACCGGAAAACCATAGAAATCGTAATTAACTTCAAAATACAATAACCGGATAATTAGTTAACAGGGAAAAATGAGCTGATCTAAAATGGGTACAAAAATAAGTGACTTCAAACACAGACAATCTTGTGCAATGATAGTGATATTAGAAAATAATGTGCCAAAAAAAGATGAAGAACTATAACAGGCTGTCATATTATAGGGGTGAAATTTGCACTGTTTATGTAGACACAGGTTGATTTGCTTTTTATTTCACTCCTAACATGTTAAACATCTAAATTTAACACATTAACTCAAAGGGAAACATGATAATGTGGTTTCAGGTAGGGGTGGAACTGAACACACACACACACATATATGTGTGAAAATGGGTTGATATGGGCTTAAATTTAATCCTAAAGGGTTGAACTGCTTAGTTTTGAAAAATTAACTTACAAATAGTACACAATTGCACATTCTAGTATTTATATCATTTTATTTCAATCCTAACGGATTGAACTGCTAAATCTTAAAAGAGTGTTTTTTGAACATTCTATATTTAGACAAATGCATAGGGTACGATTGATATCATATCATATAGAGAAAGACCATAAATTTTAAAGAAAGTAGAACACCAAGTTTATAGATATCAAAATGAATAATTTTTTTTTTTAAGAATACATACAAAAGTATAGCTTTCTTCTTCAAGCCCTCTAAATTAGGATCCCTAGCACTTATTTCTCAAATATCACTATATCAGGATACAACGATAATATATTATGACGAAATAAGCTTTTCATGAGGCTATAAAAGCATTAAAAAGTTCTAGTACACACTGCTAATGAGAGATATATGCATCCTTTTTCATCCTCACATACGGTAATTAGCCAGTGCAATTGCATCAATTTGCTGCTCCCTCACTTTTAGCTCCTTTTTTCTTCTCATTTTACTCTGTTTCTGTTTGAATAGAGACCCAAAAGCTGTTGTAACTGTTCTTCCATTTTCTTCATATCAATATCTTTCACCCATGGATTTTAATGTGAGAGATGAAGAATCTGAAATTGTAATCAATTTGCGTCACTATATTGGCGTGCAGTGGGTCTAGAAATAGGATGTATTTTGGATGCGGCATTGGTGCGACCATAGATGTGACATTTGACGGTACATGAAAAGTAGGGAGTATCTAAACATTTTGAATTGATAAGAGAATATTATTAAAAAATCGTGATACTGTATTAAAAATTGTGATCATGTGAGTAGTACGTGAGTAGTTGACCAGTAAAATTAATAAAAATACTAGTACATTCAGCTTGACTCGAAAAGTAACATACACAATAAAAAATACGAGTATAATAAGTATAGAAGCAGAAACTTCTACCCTCACCAAGGTACATGACGTTGTTGCCAAAAGGACGGATGAATAAATGGAGTTGAATTATGTACAGTGGGTCGCACATTTCCCCCAATGAAGACGATAATATATAAATCACCCAAAGGTATATGTGTTCTTGTATCAATAGTGTATGTGTGTCTATGATGTATTGGTAAATGGATGGAAGTCTTTAAATTTCTGAAATTTGAAATTGAAGAAAGCTCAATGATTTGTTTACAAGATTATACGTACGCTATTAATATACAAGATATACCTTACATAACAAAAAAGCACATATAGTGACGAGTTCAAATTTCAAAGGTAATTCATTTAGTAACAAATCATGTAAATGAATATCTAAAATTAAGGAAGTTTGAGTTGGATTTTCCTTAAAAAAAGCTAGTAATTGACCAATATTGTATTGTCTTAAATAAGTTCTAAACGCCTTCATTGGTGGTCAATCCATTCAATATGGCAAATTAAAATTGCAGTTATTGACATTAGGTATTTTGAACAGATCATAGTTGTTCATTAATGCTATTATTGATTGTGGAATACGCTTTTGACAAATTTCCGTACGGGAATTAGTGTCGCATAATGTTTTGATGGTGATGCTAAATCTACCGATAAATGATTATTTGTTAATCATAATTAAGATTTTAGAACTTGTGCTTCTATATATACTATTCAGGTATCTTCAACGTATGCACTAAATGTTGCATTAAATTTGATGTAAAAAGAAAATCTTTAAAGAATATGCCCATACCAAATGTAGTTAATCTCCAATGTATGCACTAAATTTCTGCATCAAATAGTTACTTGCATTTACATATTGCCCCATAAATTATATATTTATATATTTAAAATTAATTACTATTTATAAAAATTCAAATTTGATTATATAATGAAACATAAATAATTAATACATTACAATGATAAATATTAAAAACTTACATTATCTTTTTGGATCATTTGTCTTTATTTTCTTTTGGTTTTGGACTTGCATAATAAAATTATTTCAATTAAAAGTGTTAAAATGAAAATTAAAAATTTGGTGCAAAGTTTAATGTTGCACCAAATTTAGTGCAAAATCTTCAAAAATTTAATGTACACTATAATTTACACTAAATATAATGAGTTGATTAGAAATAAAATTTTACATCAAATTTTATATTTTAGTGTATATATTAGAGATGACCTTATATACCACTAAATTAGGTGTCATTACTAATGAAAGTATTAGTGGGATTCCTGGTAACTTAATATTTTACATGGTAACATGTGTCAAATTTTTTGACTTCTTTAACAAAATGGTTTGAACTTTATTTTTTTCTTCAACGTTTTACGTTTAGTGAATAAAAAATGAATTAATTAACATATAAAATATATTTTAAACCTTTGTGTCGTATTTCAGTTTTTATTAATAATATTTATGTATGAACAAATGTAATTTATGACATTTCGTGTGATATAACAGTAATTTAATCATAAAAAAAGTAATTTTATAATTTCAATAGATAAATAATACAATACCTAACATGTTATAAGTTATAACAGTAATTTTGTTACATAAAATGTAACTTGTATTAAAAAAATATAAAAATAAAATATAAAACCTTTAATTATATTTACAATATTAAAAGTTTAGGGTGTGTTTAGTTGAAGAAAAAATGGGCACTTTTTTAGAAATTTTTTTTAAGAAAAGTGAAAAATTAGAAAACACGTTCAAAATGAGTATTTTCCAGAAAAGTTTTCCAAGAAAATGAAAAAGTCACTTTTCCATATTATAATTAAGAATTGGAAAACAAAGATTTCCATTTTTCCACTTTTTTCTTTTATAACACTCTTTCCACTTTTCCACTGAACTAGTTGTCCAAAAAAGAAAATGCAATAACATTTAAACACATTTTCTAAATTTTCAACACTTTTCTAGAAAATGAAGACTCTTTTTATTTTTTAGAAAATTAGAGACGGAAAATTATGAAAATTTTTCCACAACTAAACACACCCTTAAAAAGTATAAAAAAGAAAGAAACTAATGACAAAAAAGAAAGTAAAAGGAATATAAATTTTACGACAATAACAAGTATATTAAAGAAGGTTAAAAAAATATAATTATTTTTAAATGATTAGCCTGAGTTGATAAATTGAATAATTTAATTGGTATGAAATATTTACCCCAATTTTAATATATTTGAAAATGTTTGAAATCCTAATTAATTGTATGCCACTAACACATAAGTGTGGCCTAACAATTCATTTTGAAAACAACCTTATCGGTGTATCTATGTTCGCTAGTGAGTTTTAATGAACGAGTTAATTCGACTATTAATTTTACTAGCCTAAATCAACATACATTATTTGATCTTAGGGATGTGATAAATACCCACATCCTTATAACTAACTCGAATTCAAATATGAATAAATCGAATCTTATTCGAATCAAATTACATGTTAAATACTTTTTTAGAATTTGAATAACCCAAATGATATGTTATTTGATGTACAAACATAAATTTATGTATACATTATTTAGGATTTAAATGAATCTTTCTATACTTATATGATTTATATGAAGTTAATAGTTTTATTTTATGAAGTTTAAGTTTTATTCAAGATATGAAAACATATTATTTTATTCGGATTAAAACTCATTACCCAAAATCCGATGCGAATAACTCAAACTTGAATAACCCAAATATTATTCAATTCGATTTACGAGTTAAATAATGAACTTAAAAACCTAAAAACCGAATAGATTAACAGAATAACACCCGTAAATTATCTAAGGTATTAGAGCATATTTAGAATTACTAATTGGAATTATCTATGCACCAGGTTTAATAATTGTAGACAATTAAATGAGATGAAAAAAAGTATAACATTCGATTTTAAGCAATTATGTTTAGAAGAGCGTATAAATTATTGTCACGTGCTAACAACAAATATATGAGTAAAATAAATAGGACATAAGATTTCCTTTTCACCATCAAAAGGAAAGTAACATGATGAAAGTTAAAAGAGTTTAATGTTATTTGTTATTTTATGTTTGTTTTTAATTGTTTGTTTGAAGAAGATACTTTTACTTGTCCATGAGAGTATCCAAAGTCCCGATAAATAAGGTTACACGAGGCATCGTATTTCAGGCAATGTTAATACACAGTTTTTTATATTTGGGCAGAATGCACGTGCACCCTGTCCGCGGTCAGTGGTAACACTCACATAAGTTACAACCAGCCTACCACCAGAGTAAAATTTCCAGATCTTGCAAAAAGATTAATTTTCACTCTTTACCCCCTTTCTTTTTATATTAACTTATTTGACACTCAAACTTCTATAAAATCATAAAATACCACATTTGGTTTGTTATTGGTTTCAAGTCCATCCATCTTGATACCACATTTGGTTTGTTATTGGTTTCAACTCCTAATATATATATATATATGTGTGTGTCAGTTTCATTATTACACCTCAAGATACTTTTTGTAGTTTCTCATTTGATACATTACAAAAACTTTTACATCTATATGTAATTTCTTTGACGCTTATTTAGACAAAGTTTATGAAAAAATCTAATAGGTATAATACAAATTAATTGCGATCTGAAAAAGGAATTGATGGCTATGTGTCATAAATGCAACATTGCATCTTCTATCATATTCTAACAAATATACCAAATATTTATAAATCACTTACACAAAACATATATAGACGACACATATCTAAGCATTTCACTTTTTACTTAGTTTTGAAAAATAATAATATTGACAGCTTCAAGATTTTCAATAGACACGTTTTTTTCTCATACATGTACGTTGATGTCTAATATCTATCCCTCATGTCAAAAGACATTCTGTTGTTACATTAGGTTAGTGTGGCAATATTACAAAGAAATAAAGTTGAGGGTGAAAAACTGAAACTTGGTCAAACATTATTAAACCACATCATGTAGAACAAGTTAACTTGTTCAATTGCTTGTGGGGTTTATGCAGGGTTTCTCTCCTAAAACACTCACTGATCCCCCTTTTGTCATCACACATTTATAACCGTCGATAATTAATAATTATGATCTACCGGTCAATAATGCCACAACCTCAGTCCCGTATCGTCACCAAAACCCGTACCCGAACTTGCCGGTTCACCGCCTGTCACCGTCACCCTAGCGAACCTGTAACCGGTTTTTGCGCATTATGTTTACGTGACCGGCTCGCCGGTCTAGACTCGTCTGCTTCCGGTTCAGGTGAAGTTGAGAAAACAGTTGTACGTAGTCTCCGGACAAGAGGTCATGGTGTCGCTCCGGCCCCGGCGACTGAGCTCCGGCGAAGTAAATCCGTTGCTGCTGATAAATGTGAGGTAGTTGATGGTTGTGTAATTGATCAGCGAAGGAAATCGTGTGATGTTAGAGCTCGTAGTAGCTTATCGGATTTGTTTGTTGTTGAATCGTTGAAATTAGGGTTTTCGGATATTGATGAAGTTGAAGAATCTAGGGTTTCGGATGAATGTGATGAAGAAATTAGGATATCGCATGAATGTGATGGGGAAATTAGGGTTTCAGATGAATGTGATGATGAAATTAGGGTTTCAGATGAAGGCGAAAAGAAAACGATGAAAGAAATGATCGAAATCGAGATCGAATTACAAAACAAGAGGAAGAATTTTTGGGAAGCAGCTTCTGTTTTTAGTCAGAAATTGCGAAGATGGAGACATAAACAGAAAGAAAAGAAAGAATGTAGGTCAAAATTAGGTCAACTTAGGGATAGCAAATGTCAATCTGAGGTGGCAGATTATGGATTAGGTAGAAGATCATGTGATACAGAACCGCGGTTTTCGATTGATGCGAATCGATTACTGGTCGATGATCCGCGGTTTTCATTTGACGAGCATCGGGCTTCTTGGGACGGATATATGATTGCGAGAACGATTCCTAGGCTTACACCGATGCCGATTGTAGACCATTCGATTAATAGGGGGATGAATTCGATAAGTGAAGATGGTGCGAGTTCTGGTGGTTCAGGGCAATCGAATTCAGATGATAGAGGAAGTAGTTCGAGTTCGATGAAAAGTTCTAGTAAGAAAACGGTTGGATTAGGTGGTGTTGAGGATGGGAAGTTGGGTTCGAATGCTAAGGTTTTGCCTGCGAATGATGTTATTTTTGAAGGAACCAAGTTGGTTATCACTGAAAAGGAATTGAAAGATTGGCATTTGAATTCTGTTACGAATGAAAACGTCGAGAATACCTCGAATGGAGCGGTTTTGAGTAGTAAAACGAGTGTGATGAACTCGTCTAACGGGCATAAAAAGGTGATTTCGAGTAGGTGGAAAAAGGTGTGTAATTTATGGGGTCACATACACAAACTTGATGACAAAAAGAATGTAGAAAGTATCCCATTTGATAAACGGAATTCAAGTGGAAAACTTATTCGCGTTAACCCGAGTATTGTGAATTCAAGAAACAGAAGTGAACAAAGTTGTAGAGATTTGGTGTTGGATCGGCACAGGAGCACGAGGTATTCGACTAGTGATATCGATAGCGGTTTGTTGAGGTTGTATTTGACACCATTTAGGAACACTAGAAGTAGGCCCGGCAATGGATCGATTCATTAATCCAATTAGTAATTCAAGAATTCATGTAATATCACTTCTTTAAAATATTAACATAATTTTATAGAAAAAAATGTTTTCTGTATAGAATATTACATATAACAACCATAATAATAATAATGATAATAATCATTTTTATTATATAATTTAATAATACGAGGTTAGATTATTGAAAAATTCAGTTACAGTCATCACCATTTAGGCCATCGTTTTGTTCTCCTACTATTGTTCATTCATTTGTATAATTGAATCTTTTCATTTTCAATTATGATGTTTGTCGTGTTCATGGCTTAATTTGAAACTAAGTAACAGTAAGATATGTATTCGTTTATGTAAGAGGCTGGACGAATTCCATTACCATTACTAGCTCATCTTCTTTCGTTGTGCCTCGTTGTCGTAAATGAAAACCTAACACGTTGCTTACAAGTTTCTAAAAGCTATGACATTTCACTATTCAATTTGACCTGCTCATCTTCTTCCGTTGTTACAAAAGATTTGATTATGAAATTCCCGTGTACCTATTTTCAATCTTATTGCTCTTTGTATTGATTTTCGTTTTGATTTTATTGATTTTTTATTGTGTCTTCTATATATCTTAAATATAATATAAAAATTATATAATGATTTTATTAAATATTCAATTAATCAATAGAATTCTTTTAAAAAACTATAAGTTGGTTAAATAATGATATTTTTTAAAATTAAAGTTTAAATCAATTAAGTCCATTTATTTTACTTCATTTAAAAATTAAAACCTCATAAACGATCATATATAATTATAATCTCATTTAATTACTATTTTTTATTTCTTTTCCCTTCTAATACTACCGTAATTAATTATAATCTCATTTAAATTTTAATTTCTTTTTTATTTTTCCCTTCCAACAATACCGTTCTTTTAATCACGAAATAAATTAAAGAGAACAAAGTACTCGAATCCTCATATGTTTTGATAATTTTCTTGAGTCGATTGATTAGTTTAATTCCCTTAATTATTTCCTAACTTTACATCCAAAATAAGCCTATCAAGAACTTTAGTTTATATCTTTACAGCATGATTGTTTCAATATTTATTATTTACTTGATGATAAAACTAATTATTATTTACTTCTTTCTTCTATATATTCTGATATTGCGTGTTGTCATTTTTAATTCTCTTTATGAATAGTGTAAATAATAATCTAAACTTATATAAAAAATTTTAATGAGTCAGTAGAATAAAAAGTAATACAATGATTTAAAAGGACAAAATGCAAAGTGAATTTTTTTGAGCAGGACAACTACTGCAACTAGGAGATGCCTAAACTGGAGTAGTAAAAAATTATGGTTATGACGTAAAAATAAATATCGCATGCTTCTCTATTTGAGCCAGGGAGGAGATCGAGCAAATATATGGAAAGAGGATTGAAAAGTATGATGATAGCGACATTTGGCTTGTGATTTTCAAAATTATTCGAGGTTAAGTATGATTTATGAGGCGAGTTTGATGTGAATTTTAGATTAAGTTGTACAAGAAAAGTTCAAATAAGAATGCTAAAAAGGTAGAGAAAGGGAGAATCAATAAGATTGTTTCATTTCAAATACCTATTTTTACTTTTTCTCTAAAATTAAATATTTCACAAACCGTACGTCAATAAATTATAAAAATTATATATTCAGAATCAGCGTCATTTTATCTTTAATTAGAGATCCTACAAGCTATACTTTCAACGAATTTTTTTTTCTATTTTTAATGGGTTTTAAAAATTTGTAATGTTAAATCACATGTGATTTAAGCACTAAATAATAATCACACGCGATAAATCTTCAATTACATGTGATTTTAAATAATAATCACATATGAATTATCATATACAGGTAAACTAATCATCAAAGATCAATTTTTAATTGAAAATCACATATGATTTAACATTACCAATTTTAGGTTTTTATCATGAATCACATGTGATTATATTTTTAAGACTCGCAAAAAAAAAAAAAAATCGTCGGAAGAAAGCTTGTGAGATCTCTACTTAAAGATAAAATGACGCTGATTCCGAATATATAATTTTTATAATTTATTGATGTATGGTTTGTGAGATATTTAATTTTAAAGAAAAAGGTGGAAATAAGTTTTGTAATAAAATGGAGCAATCCTATTGGTTCTCTCATTCTCTACTTTTTTAACATTCTTATTTGAACTCACCCCTAAGTTGTATTTCATTTTATATATTTCTTATTCAATACGGTGTTAAAAAGTTGTCGTATGAGATGTATATCAAATCATAGATTTTGCGAATACATAAATATATGATATGAAAATATTACTAAATTTATTGATTATTTACTTTCTCAATAATAACGAAATTGTAAGGGTAAACAAAGAAGAAATTAAAAGATGGTAAATATGGAAATAAAGAAGAAAATTGAAATTGCAATAAATGTTGTTTGTATGACAAATTGATGTTAGAAATTGTTAGCTGAAGTTTGTTATTTTTGCAAAGCTTTTGTGAATATATTTTTATAAAAAAATTTATTTCTAACAAAACTTTTAGTTGACCAAAAAATGTTTTAAGATTTTTGCAACTCTCGATGGGAATAAATGACAAATGTATAGAATAGAGTTCGTGACGACTTTACTAAAGTATTAAATAGACGATTTCACTAAAAGTGATAAATTGTAAGACTTAGCATTAATACATCCAATCTTTTTTTAATGATAACACCATAATTACTTACATGACCCATATATATACGAGTATAAATCTAGTATATATATATAGTTAACTTTTCAATCGGTATCCCCAATCAATTGATGGAATTTCTTGAACTCAAACATTGAATTATTGAAAGTTTTTGTTTATCTTTTGAAGCTTTGTGTTTGGAACAATGAACTTGAACGTACATATACAAAATTGCAATTTAAATTTTGGCTTTTTGATTTAATTTCTATAATCACATATAATGATAGTTTTGTAACTTGAGTTGCTATTCCAATTATGCATGTTGTAGTCGTTTTATAAAATTATGATATTAATATATTTTAGTGGATCGATCCGGATGAATCGTGATTCATTTAAATTAGTTGAATATGGATCAGATCACGATCCATTTAGTTAAATCACAGGTTGGATCATAATCCATTATAGTTGAATCACTTGTGGACCATTGCCAAGAATTTACTAAAAACAGGTGTCCATTTATGGTTAGCAATGGCTTCCAATTGAATGGAAATCTAGAATGTTGTTAGTCAGTATATTTGCGAATTTATATTGTTAATGACTGATGATTCGTAGACCACCACATTTTTGTTGGATGTGAAACTTAAAAAACTGAAAACTAGAAAAGTTGAACAAAGACGGTTTTGCTAGGGGAGATCATATTTCGCCTGGCGAGAGCATGTTTCGCTCGACGAGAGCCTTTTCGCCTGGCGAGAAACAAGGTCAGCTGGAGAAATTATTTTTTTGTTGCCAAATTTATTTTTCCCTATAAATATAAACCCTGGACCGACGAAAAATTTAATACAATTCTCTCTAGTTTGGCCATGGATTAAACCAATCGAGTAGATTGGATATAAACATGTTAATTTCGTGTGTTCGTTTACTTCTCTTGTAATCTTAATTGCGTGTTTGCTTTTGATTTGATCCATTTATTGTTGTGAGGGTACAATATCGTGTTTATACATTCTTGTTTGGGCTCAATAAATTCTAACAAGTGGCATAAGAGCTCGTGGTTCGAATTATTAGGAACAATGACAGATAAAAACAATGTTAAGATTTACAAGTTTGATGGTAGTGATTTTGGTTTCTGGAAAATGCAAATCGATGATGTTTTGTATCAACCGTTGTCGGGTACTAAACCTAATGAGATGAAGGAAGAGGATTGGGAATTGAAGGTTAAGATTTAGTTGTCATACTACACCCAATGTGTGTTGAGTAGCCATCAATCAAATAAAATTATTTTCTTCCTCTTAAAATATCTTTTATTCGCCGTGAGAGATCATTGTCATCGTCAGCAAAAGTTGACTACCAAATTGCCGCTCCATTTTAAAGGCAAAACAATCCATGATATACAAAAAAGGACATAAAAAGAGGAGGAAACCGCCAAACAATATGCAACTCTATCACCGAATATTAGTCTACCTCCATGCAAACAAACAACAAATAATAGAGAAAAGATTGGAAAAAACTGATTTTCAAGTTTCAAAGAAGAGGATTCTTCAGGCTATCAACATTTGTTCCAGTTTCGTACGTTCGGAAGCCTCCTGTTTAAACTGTGAAAAATATTAGATGATTAGATTAGGTTGGTCCAAACCTGATTGTGAATTTAGGGTCCATTAAATTTAGGGTCCCCAAGTTATATTCTATTATAAATAGAAACACAATCCAACTTATGTAATCACAATTATAATCACAATTAATATATTACTATTTCACTATTTAATAGTTGCTGCGAGATACATCATGTCATTTTTGTGTACGTAAAGTTGTAAGTTATAAGGTATTGTTTTGTGTTTACTTTATGTTTTGATTGAAGTTAATTTTGTAGAACTGCTTTAGTTAAATGACAGTTATCGTCTCAAATCTTAATCAAATTTATTGTATGTCTGCAGTTGTTAGATCACAAAACCGCGGTTGTCCTAAGGGCGATAGTTGTTGGGGCGGTTGCTGGGGGTGTTGGCCATAGGATCGCAACTTTATGTGTACTCGGTACCTTTGATGAATAATGGTTAGGTTTGTGATTAGATATATGTAAATAAATTGATAGCGTTTCATGTTTGAGGTCTACAATCTATGACCCTTATAAATCATTTAACACTTTATTTTTTAATTTTTAAAAAGGGATATCGGAAATGGTAATTTATCCCTCCACTTATCTCTCCATTTATTTAATATATAAATAATTCAATTAATATTATATTTCACATAATACATTTAAATATCTTATTTATTCTTTTTATCATATTTTTTAATTTACAATTACAATAATTTAAACTATTATAAAAAATTACTTTCATTTAAAAGGTAGCAATTATTCTTGCATTCATGTACCATTAAACATATGTTTGACAACAACATGCAAAATCTTTTTCCGCTCCTAGACGCGAGATCTGATGCTAGTATAAAGTAATTTGTTTTTATTTGGTTATTTCTAAAGATATACTCTGTTGGAGTTTCAAATTTTAATATCGACTAGTATTAAGGCCCGAATTTAATATATGGACTAGTACTAAGGCCCGATTATCCAATTGACTGACTAGCGGACTAACGCTGTACACTTTGAAAATAAGACATTTGTGTTTGTAAAGACCATTTCAATAGTTGGTTTAATTCACAATATGCATAAATAAGAACAATATATGTATTTCTGCAATCCATCTTATATTATTACATTTGACAATCAACCCAAACAAACAGTTCAGAAACATCAAACTCACAACTTAAAAGGACCAGTAAATGAATTATATGTACTGTATAACAGTCATTGAACCAGTTAACGAAGAGTCCCGACTGCCCGTTTATAAGTGTACCACCTAGCCACAAGAAGATAAGCTCCGAGATTTAGCAGACTCAAAACACTCAAAAGCCAGAAGAAATTCTGCAGTGACCCACGATTTAAATTATCAGGTATCCAACCCGGTTTACCGCCTTTAGTACTAATCCCCATTACAATCGTCACAAGTAACGAACTCAAATAGTTCCCTAAAGCAACTGTTGTGAGCGATAATGCAGAACACAAACTCCTCATAGAATCAGGAGCTTGATCGTAAAAGAACTCTAGTTGTCCAATGAACGTAAAAACTTCCGCACAACCAATCAAGAAATACTGTGGTACCTGCCAGAAAACTGACATGGGCATATTCTCTAAATCATAGTAATTGTTTCTTTTAACTATCCCGAGCCTGATGACTTCTAATATTCCGGCTGATAGCATTGCGAAAATTGAGATCACTAAACCGATGCCCATTCTTTGGAGCTGGGAAATGCCCATTTTGTGGCCCGTGTATTTCCGGGCATATGGTACAATCACCTGGTCATAAACCGGGACCCAGAAAAGTACACTAAGGGTATCGAAGATGCTAAGCGATGCTGGCGGGATCTCGAATTTTTTAATTGTGATGTCCATGTAAGAACCTTGTAGTACGAATAGATTGCTCATTTGACCGTAGACTGTGCTGAAGATGATAGTTGTGGCCCATATCGGAAGGAGTTTGATGATGGATTTGAATTCCTCAACTTGGGTCACAGTGCAAAGACGCCACGGATCGATGGATGCTTTAACATGATCTGATTGTAACTCTACAGCCGCTTTGTCCAAGAAACTACAAAATAACAGATTTTAGTAATCAAATTTGAGTGTTTGACGCAGTTTTTCAAAAAATTTAAAAAGTTTGATGGGATAAAAGGTGTTTCATGGCAACCCAACCCGGACCGAAATAAAAGGTTACCCATTTGACCGGAACCCATTATAAATTGCCAGACACCTGACCCGCCCATTTTGCCACCTCTATGGCAGACTATAGCTTATGCTATCCTTTTTGCAAGAACATGTTAGTTTGGTTACCTAAAATCTTTTGTATGGTCAAGCTTGCGACTTCCCACGATACTAGACTTGGCATTCGTGGTTTCATACAAAATTGACTTATCATCAGGCACACGGACCCCACGTTTCCTCCACGAAGCTACAATGACCTGGCAAATACGAGTAAATGGGCTTCCACCTGGTTTCTGATTCCGGTACAATCGAGTTCCTGAAAAGAATGATCCAACCGCAATTGCCATGGCCACTGCTGGTATACCAAACCCCCAACCCCAACCCACATTATCTTGGATCCAAACAAGAAGTGATGCAGCAAGTAATGCACCGATATTGATTGAGAAATAGAACCAATTGAAGAAAGAACTCTTGTGTTTCTTCTCGACCTCATCAGCATCGTCAAATTGATCTGCGCCATAGGATGAGACACACGGTTTGATCCCTCCGGTTCCTAGGGCCACTAGATAGAGTGCCAAATATGTTACCGCAACGTCTGCACTGGTAGCGTGGCAATTCTCTTTTGACACACAAGTTGGCTTTAGTCCTGGTACCGATGCTGATATGGTCAATAAAGCCATTCCCTGTGGAGAAAAAAAGTCAAAATGATTGAATTATTATTGGTCAACAGATATAAGCTGTGTAGATAACTTCTTGGCATTCCTTCTACAAACCAAACGACTACGAAAGGAGTAATCCACAGTTCAAGGAGGGGCCAAAACAGGTCATTTTTGGTGCGGCGGGGTTGACCCTAAACACATTTTGTCCAAAAATGTTTCAATGTATCTTATAATTCTTGTGTCAAATATGATTAAAGAAATTTTATTTTAACAGTAATCTAGTTTCTCAAATATAATAAATTATGAGGTTTTATGGAATAAAAAATACACTATGGGCGATATTTGACCCGCTTCCTTCTCACATAGTTATATATTTTGGTCTTAACCCTCAGACCCGTTAGATATAAAACATAACACGAATCCAACCTTTTAATAGTAAATGAATTGAAAATATAAATTTTATAAAAAGCTTTAAGCATACCAGGACATAGATGATGGAGAAAATGGCAATGGTCCAATATCTGCCTAAATAGGCATCAGCGAAGAACGCCCCAAGCAATGGCGTGAGATAACACGTCCCAGACCAATTCGAGAGGTTTTTAGACGCGGTAGCACTATGTTGATGAAGGTTATTCTTAAAATAAAGCAATAGATTTGTGCTCATTCCATAGTATGCCAATCTTTCGCAACACTCATTTCCTGTTAAAGAGATTAAATGGTCAAAAACAGCATACAGTGAACTATGTTACATATAAACAATTAGAATAAAGGTCAATGTTTGATATTTAAGAGTCAAATGAGTTGCTTTTTAACTTCAATATTGAAATCGAGCGATTCATCTATTGTACGGAATACTCGATAAATACTAACAACTATATGAAAAGTATCATCATAGTGATAACTTGGAGATTCAAAAGTTACAATATGTGCATCAAATCTATGCACGAACAGTACTAGGTTTTACTCCTAAAGTCAAAAGTGGACAATTTACCGAGAATGAAAGGGCAGGCCCTCCAGGTTCCTGTAATCCTCTTGTCAGCAGGATTGTTTTGGTAATCAACTGTGCCATCTTTAGTGTATATATCTTCTTGTAGATCAACCATTGCGTTTCTATAGACTATTTCAGGCATACTCTCAAAGTTCTTATGCCCCCAAATACGGTTCTTTTGACCGTCTGATTATTACTTGAAGTCCTCAATTACTGCAATTTACAGGCAAAGTGTACAAGAATTAGCAACAATGAGATGTGTAGGAGTGTATCAACAAGTAAATTGCAAAGAACAAATTTGTTAAGAATACTTTACAACAATCAATCACTCCCTCCAAAAACTTTGCAATCTTGGACTTTGACTCATACCTCACTTCAAATGTTTGACTATATGCATACAATATATTAGAAAGGGTGCTTGTAAACTTCTATTTGCTTAACTCAGCAAATTTGAAGTGTTTAGAAAAAGAAAGACTAATCTGATGATCCCATGTCAGTCCCAGTCAACTTCGTATTAACAACAACAATTAATAATAATAATAATAATAATAATATAATAATAATAATAATAATAATAATAATAACAATAATAAAAGAAATATGAAAGATTAAATTTTGCAATCTAACTAATTAACCCGATTTCAGTATATATAAGATAAGATATATAAAGAAAATAACATACAAAAAACTAATACTCCATAATTCCAGAATATTCTTGATTCTTGAAATCACTGAAAATTTAAGGTTGTGACTGTGACAAACATCCAAAGTTCAAAGCCAAAAACCCTTTTATAAAACATAAATTTAAAGAGTAAAGGCAATAACTTTAAGCTAAAAATGAAATAGATATGAAGGAGTACCTGAATTAATGGAAGCTTCAGTTGGTAATAAGAATAGAAGAAATGGCAAATGCTTTAAAAAGAGAGGGATTTTTGGTGGAGGTCTAAATTAAGTACTTAATTCGGTTTAATTTCTACTTAACTGTCCTATTGTAATGATGAATTAGGAATCTTTTAATCGTTTGTGCCAGATTCAGCACAAATAAACACCCACTCTGTATGTTCCACGTGAGGGGTATTATTTATATAGTATTACAAACAAACAAATAAAAATGACTTTTACCATATAAAGTTATATGTCAATGGCAACATTGTTTTAAAAATATTTTGAAGTGGAGCATTTATTTTTTTCAAGTCCTCATGATTTTAAGACAGATAATTTGCAAAATGTGAGTTTATCATAAATACCTATACATATGATGTTATATAGTCTAATACCCGCGCAATACGACGGCGGCAATAATATTATTCAATTATATATTTGGCGGTGAAATTGATTCGAATATATGTTTTAGATCAAACAAATACTAATAATATGAAGTAATATGATGAACAACACTTAAACAAAAAATCATAGAAAATACTATATTCATATGGTGATGTAAAAAAGAACATAAAAAAGTAGTAGAAAATAAAACTATATTTCAAATAGCAAAATTCAAACACACATGAAGAGATTGGTTTAATAATAGTGTGTTTAAATTGGTGCATCAAGTTTGTTTAAATAGTGTTAGGTAGTTAAATTTATTTGTATATAGTGATTTTGTATTAAATAGAGGGATTATTTCTAATTGTGTAAAAGGGTAAATTAGAGATTTCGCATATCCCCTTTTTAAGTTTTAAACAAAAAGAGGTAAATGCTTAATAAGGGTTTAAGATTGAGCATATATTATGTCAAAGACCTCATGATTTTAGGACAATAATTTGTTAAATATAAACATTTATTTTGTGAGTGCACCTAATTATTTAAAAAAGATGATAAGTAAACCTAATCAGAAGGTCTAAAAATATGTCTAAAAAAGAGAGTGTAACACACGAAACAATTAATGAATAAAATAAATAAAATTTAAATTTATTCAATGAACATCATTGATTTTATTGGAGTTTTAATGTCAATTTTGCTTCAACATTTTTCTCGAACTATTAATTGGAGTGAATTTTATATTTTTTACTATCGGTGACCAAACTTTTTGAGTTCGTCACTGACCCTCACCAATTCAAAATTTGTAACCAGAGAGTACAAACCATCTTAACCATAAGTCTTATTTTTAAGATAAAATGTTAGAGACTGTAGTTATCATTTTTCTATACGAAAGCTACATTAGAGAGCCAAAAACGTGTGTTGAATTTTTGTGTACTTTTTTCAACTTTGAATAAGCAGTTATTTTGAACAATTTTGATGTTGAGTTTGTGATATTCTTGAAAACGATCGATCGAGGACTATTGGTGTTATGAAAATCGTTAACAAAGGGTTGTGTGTTCACACAAAAGTAAAATTCAAAGAGATAAGTGGATATCTTCATTGTTATAAAGTCAACATAAAGAGTGAAGGAACGGCACGCATGACAATAGCGTACAGCTCATCGGTCAATATCCCAATGAAGATACATATTAATTAGCCTCCTTTCATAACTAGTCTTTCACATTATTTTTTATGAGATGATACTTTCACTCTTTAACTTTTTCACATTTCTTAATGTTATATTTATACTTCAGAGGAATAAAAGAATTCAAATTAATTATATTTATCTATTTTTTAAATTGAACAATAAAATACTTAATTGTACGATTAATTGAATTATTTACTTTATTTTTATAATTTTTATTATATTTTATGATAAAAAGTTAAAAACTAACTTTCATTTATTCTTATTATCTTTAATTTAACAATTTATATAATTTCTTTTTGTAGCTAAAGTGTGACATTATTTTATCTTGTTAGTCTTTCTTTCAATTAGAGTATCTATATTATTATTTTAAATTGTTCACTTTCATACACCAACTAATTATAATATATAATTGGAAAAATTATTTTTAAAAAATAAACATTGTAATGATTGAGCATCTTTAAGGTCACGTGCATTTTTTAAAGAGGACTTTTATAATGAAATGGACGGGTTAGTATTTATACGACTAATGTTACATGATCTTATAAACTAGTCGCGTGTAACTTTTCTCTTAATTAGATGACAGGTTTATATGTACTTTAGCCTTTTATGCATTATGGTGTATTTTACGAGGGGCTTGTGAGAAATTTTTAAGGGATTATGGTATTTTAATTTTTACTTCAAAAACTTTTAATTATTCATTTTCAAATATAATAATTAAAATGTCTTAATAAATCACAGGACCAAAAGACCAATTATATAAAAACAACTAACGTCTAAATTGGGTACTTACTTAGTAAGACCCAAACAAACACAACAACTTGGCCATTAATACCAAGCATCCTGAAAAGATTAATAAACAAAACACCTTTCAAGGACCTTTGATATCTAATATTATCTTAACCTCGTGTAATATGAATATTTATTATGAGTATACACATTTTTCAAGGGTGCCGGGGCCCACCCTGAAATTTCCATCATAGCTACATCGGGTCCATCGGGAGAGATTTGGCCCATGTATAAAAATTTACTACGTTAATTTTAGTATTGGCCCAACCAATGAAATTAAAATATAAATTCATATTTTTTAGTTGGGCTTTAAGAATACATTTAGTCCGAGTTGCGATCTACAAAGGAACTGATTTAATTTGTGTATATTTAAAATTGAAGAATTGCAGGTAATCAAACAATGAACTTAGTTTGTGATTATACATATTACATGTAATTATTTATATATTGATAATGATAAATTAAATCTATGCATCATTATCATTATTTTTATTTATTAGATTGTGCTATTTGTAGTTTTAAGAGTTATGTTTAAGAATTAAATTTATGTATAAATTGATGGTACATTAAGTTGTGAGTAGTTATATTTAAGGGATTGAGTGGTTATTATCAAGGTACAAGTAATTTATGCACGTATAAATTTCTTAAATATAACTCTAAGGTTACTTTTGGTTCATGGAATTTTTTTAAAGAAATTGAAATTTATTAAAGAAAATAAAATTTCAATTCCTTTAATGAAAGGAATTTGATGGATTCTAACTAATAAATTATTCAACCAAACAAACTAAGGAATGAAATCTTAATTTCAATCAATTCTGTGAACCAAACATGTGTTCGCATTTTCCATGTTTTAAAAGGATGTTCAATATCCATAAATTGACATTTGACTTTGACGTTCAAGTATTTAACAAAATATTGCACGTTAATTAATATATTATTATTGTTTAATATAAAGTTATATGTTCGATTCCACGTACCATAAAGTGTTTATTTTAGAATGAATTATAATTATTTAATATATATTATAAATCATTATTTTTAACGTGCTCATAATAAACGATGATGGAGCAGTACGGGCGGGTACTCCCATCATTATCCAAGATATAAATATTGATTTATTTTGCGTTTTAATATTTTATTTATGTATTTAATTCATTTTTTTCACCAATATAAAATTCAAACCTTGCCCCTTTCGTCCATCAAGGGTCACATACCCCAAATGTATTTCCTTAATTCCATTCATTGGACAAACCACCCCTTATAAGAAAAGTTATATAAATTATGACAACATAATAGATGATACAAAAATGAGGTTATTCAAGGATCAATATCGATAAGAGATATATCAAATACGTGTAATCTTTGTTTTATAGTCGTGAGTCATGCCTAATCAACATTTAATAGCATTTTATTTTAAACGTATTACTTTAATTGAGTTCAAAACATATAAAAAAAGTTACATCAAGGACTAATGAATAAATAAATAAAATAATAAAAAAATACATAAATAAATAATGATGTAAATTTTGGGTTTGAAGAAAGGTGTCCATTTATTGATTAGGGGTGAGGGAAAGGCCCAACTACTTCGGGGTATTTTGGAACATTATTGGTGGAAATAACACCTTCCCTTTCAATTATACTATATTTTATTATTTTTAAATCTTTTTATCTATTTAAACATTTTGACACTAAACTATTTGTCTCATTTGCTTTCTTGTCTCCAAAATATGATTGATTATTGTATATATGATGCACGTGATGATGTAAGTATCAACTTTGCCAGTTATACAGAATGAGGGGCCTGAAACTTGCGGTTCGCTGCGGGCTTATATAATTAATAATAAGGGAAATTTCAATTAGACATCTCCGGAATTTTAGGTGGACACCTTTATATTTGTAAAAGCACTTCTAATTAGAGGGTTTTTGAAGTTTTTTGAACAAATTTTTTTTTTTTAATAACTCAATGCTATTGGAGTTAAAAACTCAATTTGGCAAAAGTTTTGCCAAAATAGAGTTTTTGCTCAAAAGCTCTAATGTATACGATATCTGTGTAATTTTTTGATAAAAAAAACTTTTGGAAGGATTTTATGTGTGTAGTTTTTTGATAAAAAACTTTTGGAAGAGTTTTTCCATTGGACTATAAAGGTTTTTGTTTAAGTAAAATTTACGAAGTGATTGTTTGTCATAAAAATTCTTTTCAAAAGCTCTAAACATTGTGGATGCTCTAAGTGTATTTGTCTCATCACCCCCTATATATGTATGTGTATATCAGTTACATCATCCTTTAGGGGTGTCCAATTAGTAGCTCTCAATTACAAAATATAGAGACACTATTAACTACGAATTTACCTATTCGACAAGTGCAATAATTAAGATCTTAAGACTCTAATTTCCTTAATATGTTATTGTTTTTTGTTAACTACTATTGAATTAGAACTATTTCAATTTCAATATTATATTATTGGACAATTATATAGGGGCTTGTAAGGTTTTTTTTAACAAAATTATAAAACTTTTAAGTCGATTAAAAGAGGAATTTTTGGTGGATGTATCTAGATAAGATAAACATTCTAAACTTCTTTATTATATATAACTTTATTGTATACTCTTAAGTTTAAAATATTCTATTGTGTGAGGTAAACATTCTAAACTTCTTTATTATATGTAATTTTTCATTTTTTGTCATTTTAAAAAATGAAAGTTTTACTTTTTGTTAAGGTCAAAAAAGGCAAGTCAACATACAATAATAAAATTTTAAAAGTTTACCTCGTACAATAGAATGTCTTAAAATTTAAAGTATACAATAGAAAAAAGTCTAAATTAAATGTATAATGAAACAACTATTCATAATTTATATGTAAATTAAGTATTTAATGGACAAAAATAGGTACTATCAAAGTTTTAAGAACATTAATCGATCTTTCATTTCACACATTGTGTTCTTGCGTTTGAATAATGAGAGAAAAAAGGATAATTAGTGAAATTGTGTTTTCGAGTTAAAATGAATGAGAGAGCCATAAAGATATTAAGAGAGAGACACACGTTAGAAGATCTTCTAACATAAAACTCATATATTACATTAATATCCATTTTACTCATTTTACTTATATTTCAATACAAATTTCTTGCTAGATTCTTAATATAGTAAAGTGATTAGAAAAATATATGACACTCTATTTTATGTTTTAAAATAAAAGATACTAAACATACTAGTTTGATAAGAGAATACTATTCTGAAAATTGTAATATTTCTTTAAAAATTACGATCATTTAAATGTTGACTATTAAAATTAATAAAAATAAATAGCATATTAAACTTATATTTTCAAAATAAATTATATAAATACCGCTTTCATAATTTAGAAGATTTAAAAAAATAATAGACAGTTTTTATTTTCGTTTGGAAAGTGGGAAATAATCCCAAACTCCCAAAGTACATAGGGAAGCCATTGTTTGACACGTCCTAAGAGTCCAACACTGATTTTCGTTGGGGTACTTCAATAATTGAGAAGTCTTTGCTACTGTTTGAGAAACACACATGCTACATATGTTTTGTGTATCTCACTTTTAATTTAATTTTTCTTTCTTTTTTAAGTACATTTTCTTTTAGTTATTAATTGATCTTTATTGACATTGCTAAATCTGTCATTAATAAAATCTTAAATTTATTAATTATATTTTTCATTTTTTTTAACCTCATTAATAAAATAGAAAGTAAAGACTAAAGAAGACTACTTTTTTGCCATGTTACACTTTAATAGATATTTGTACGATTGACGTGGAACATCGTAAGAATTATAAGGCACAAATCCTTTTTTGTTCTATAAGAAAATCTTCACGTGTTTATCTTTTATCTTTGCACATGTGTTTATCGCACTGTCCGGTGGTACTGTTACAATTTTGAAGTCACTATATGTTATATCGTTATTATTTCTATAGTTATAAGTGATAAGTGAACATCATATCATATAAAAAAGTTCAACAGGAAAAGTTCAAAGTTCAAACCTTGTCGAATCCCAATTGGATGTTGAATAAATTGACAGCTAAAGTTGGTAAGGCTGAGAATCTATTGGTAGTTCTTTTCTAACTTATAGATATGGTCAGAGTAACTTATAAATATGCTCAAATAAATACGGTTAGAGTTACTTGTATATTAAATTAAATAAATACTTTAGCATATAATAATATGTTTGATGTTGATTAGAAAATGACCCCTTTAGTTACTCTAACCATATTTATTTGAGCATTTGTTTGAAAACATATCACGATCAAGTCAACCATATTTATTGTAAGTTGACACAACCATTAAGTATATAAACTATCGGGAATTGCAGAGGATATTAGAGACTTGAGCTTTCACTTTTAATAATTTTAATCTCTTACAAATCAACTTTCTTTATTTTTGACAATAAAAAAATAATAGAATTTCTTAAAAAATATTTTTTTAAATCTCTTTTTAAATAATCTATTTAAAATAACTTTTAGAAAACATAATCTATAACTGTAGCTTCATCTAGTTATTGTCAAGCATAAACCCTAATAATGAGTCGTAGTCATAACGCTTTAGCAAGATGTATAAGAGTTATGTTTTTAGGGCCATGCCAAATACATATCGCTTACATAATTTTTAGCGTAATATATATTTTACCTATTATAATTATAATTATAAGAATTTTACTAACTATAATCCTTAGCACTATGGTTAAGATGCATCAAAATGTGTTATATGGCTGTTATTTAAATTTTTAGAGTGACAATATTATTTATGTACAATCATCTTCTGCGTGTTACTCATAGCCTTAATGGCTACAAAAACTCTAATTATAATAATTATAATGATGTAGTATAAAATAACGTATTTTAAATAGATAGACGTTTATTAATTTGAGAGGTTGTCCTAGATAGTATTAAGATAGTTATATATATTGTTTTATCTAAACATTTACGCATTTTACTTATGCATTAATTGATATATATATGTATATGTATATATATATTTAACTTGGTTATATACTTACATATTATATATGTTTTATATATTTATATTAATATTTATATATCTCTATATATTATATTACTACTACTATTGATTTTACTAATGTAATTATTATTACTATTATTTTTATTTATGCTTACGAGTTTGTTGAAAGTTTCTCTGAAAACAATTTATTTACTATCGAATAAAAGTATAATTGTTTATATCTTATTTTCTTCATACAGATCGTACTTATTTTTTAAGAATTGAGTATTATTGTTGTATATTAATAAGCCAATATGCCAAAAGATGGGCTCCATTTGCTGGTGGCTTTGGTGAAAAGTGAAAAGCATCCCATGTGGATCCAACGAGGATTGTTTTCGGTACTATTTTTTCTTTGAAACCAAATGATTTATGGATAAATCATCCGTGCAATTTATACTTAAAATTATTATGCAAAACAAGTGATTGTTTATTGACCGTATATGATGAAAGTGATATATAATCGAGCCTTTAATCCAATAGCTATGAATTAAGAGTCAATTACAACATTTAGGTCATGTAAGAAAATAAATTTGTGCAAATCATAATGAAAATATGCTCTTTCAACACTGAAGTAGTTATTTTAATAAGTACAAGTAGTCCTCTTTAAAATGTTTTTTTTTGGTCGAGGAAGTGTTGCGTGTCAATTGCTCAAGAAACTACTATTCTAACACGATTTGTTTTATATCGTGCTCGTCCTAAAAGAATTTATGACGTGGAATAAAATATTTTGTTTAGCAACCAATGAAATAAATGGCTAATATTTATGTTAATAAGAGGAAAATTGAATAAACTTTATTATCTTTTGAATTATGTCTTACTACACAAGTAAATATTATTCACTTTGTTTCAATTTGAACGTTCATTTTATTATTTATATATGTTCTAAGAAGATTATACATTTACAAAAATCAAATATATAAAATTATTAAACTCTCAAATTTACTTTTATTTATTACTTTTAAATAATTCATTTATTAAATATTTTCAGTTAAACTTACACTAAATAAAAGAGCAAAATTAACATTTTATTTAACTATCATAAGTTAACTTTATTTTTATTAGGAGACATTCTTTTTGAGATGAGTGAGACATTATTATTTAGGTTGTTTAGTAATTAGTGATATCTAATTAGTTCATTATATTTTCAAAATTCTAATTAGAATAGGGTAATTAAATAAAGTCTTA
The DNA here is from genome assembly GCA_963921325.1 of Logfia minima. Taxonomy (NCBI): domain Eukaryota; kingdom Viridiplantae; phylum Streptophyta; class Magnoliopsida; order Asterales; family Asteraceae; genus Logfia; species Logfia minima. The sequence goes on along the minus strand of OY992776.1, from coordinate 13,916,491 downwards.
AATGTAAATATAAAGTGTATTAAAAGTGATCACAGAAAATACATATTCATTTCCCTAATTATACAATTGATGGATTTAAATAAGTTCTACTAAAACATATGAATCTATACAACACACTCAATCAAATCTATTTAATCAACAAGTAGAGTATTTGCGCTATACATCATAAATAAATATAGAACATATCGAGAGTATTTGCGGTATACATCATAAATAAATATAGAACATGTCAGTTGTCTATCATGTGTTTTGAAGAAAATGGAGTTAATGTAACTCACTTTGAATAGTTGAATAGTAGCAATATATAAATTCATGTTTTTCATGTTGATTTTTAAAAATTGTAACATTGTTCTTACAAAATATTTGAGAATTAAAATTGTAATAGAAAATTTTCAAACTTTCATCTTCTTCATATTCCATTTTTAAGCAAAAGAGTCATAAACATATCTTTAGTATATCAAAGACAAAGTACAAAATATTTCTTACATACAAAATGTATTGTATGCAAAATTAATTAATATATGTTTCATAATGTTATTATCATCCATTTCTTAAAACAAGCTTGAACTTTTGCACAATAAAATGAAAAAATAAGTACATTCATATCAAGTTATAAACAAATATCACATTTGATTATTACTTTAAGCTTAGTTACTTTAGTAATAACATAGAGCTAACAATATATTATTGTTACATTTATGTTGTGTTTTACTATCTAACATGATACTGTAACAAATTTGGTATGCCACTCAATTGCTGCACTTACACATTATAAGCCAAAAATTGAAAGTATATATATTCATTGCAAATAGTAATGTACCCACGTTATGCGACGACGTAACCTGAGAGGGAAGATACATTAGTGAACACTACAAATGATTTGCAGCAGTGAAGAAAGAAGACACAACAACATTATTAGTTCTTCTTCACTGTATGCTTTCTTATACATAAATCAAATATAACACACAAGATAACACACTTTACATTCTAAGGTTAAAACAATATAAATTTTAGTTTAAAAAGTTTAACTCTACAATCAATATGTAATTTTCAAGAAATTTCAACATAAAACTTTAGAAATAAGATTTCAATAACTTATAACAATTAAAAAAAAATAATCTACTTAATTAAGCGTCTATGATGCTTCAATAATAACTTTTTAACCTACAAATTCATATGCCTAGAAAATCAATTATTAATTTATAATTAATGATTACTCATGCAAAACACCGTTTTTACACCGTTTCTTTGGGCCGGTATTAAAAAGTGTATCTAAAAAGTAGAAATGATATAATCTTATACTAATACCGATTATTTATTACTAATTATATTTTACGGATATTCCTAACTATATGAAAAATATTTTAACAATAGTATTAAAAATTAAAATTTAATGCGGAAAATGTCTAAATTTTCATTAACTCATATATATTATTGATTAATTTTAAAGTCATTTGCTATTAACAATCTAACATACGTATATTCTAGTTTTTCAGTTTAATATATAAATTGATACACAACAAAATGTAAGGATTAGAAGAGAGAGAATAAATTAATTAATTTCTCATATTTACAATTTTAAGTTACAAGAGAGAAAATATGATATATTTTTATAGGTACGTACAAATATACAAATTGGGATAATTTATAGCATCTAATGAAGTATACCTAAGTCTATTTGTATCATGAAAACAAAATGTAACGATTACCTAATCTTTTACGTGCACAACATGCTAAATAAGTAATTATACACTTTGAGCAGTTTTAACAATAATTACTTACGATATATATATTGTTATTTCAAATGTACCTCAGTTTATTAAAAAGTTATTGATCTAACAGCACTAACATGAGTGATACTAGAAAAAAAGTTAAGTAGAGGTAGAAATTAGACCTTTCTAATTGCATAAGATTTCTTAGATTAAGATTTTCGTCAAGTAGTACAGTAGATTGAACTAAACTTGTTTTTGTATGAGCACATAGCAAAATTATAAATATTGAGCGATGTTAAACTAGCAAACATTACTACTCTCGTGTTGTCATTCACGAGTTCGTTTTTCTGGCTTTTCTACTTTTTCATGTGTAAAAGTTTGTAGCCTTTTCTATTAACTTGCACCATTGAGAAAAAAGATTAATATATATAAGCGGTAACCATATGAAGTATAAAACTTATTATACACCGATAAATGTTACTTAACATTTGATGAATTTAGTGATAACATTCACTAATGAATGTTATAATTACTGTATAATAACATATATGAGTTAATATTTATTATAAATGAATGTTTAAGAATATTAAATTGTAATTTTGAGTATTCATCACAAACGAATGTTAAATGTCGATTTTGAGAGTTTTTTTATTTAATATGTAAAATTATAACAACATTATTTGATTAAATGATGTATATAATCGTTTGATTCATATTTCAATCTTTAATTTGATAAATCTTGCTTAAAAATTATGTTTTGATGATAAATGATTATTTGATTTTCTACTTCTATAATTTTTTTATTTTTCTCTTAATTTCACCATATATATATATATGTATTTATATAATTATACTACTTATATTAAGAACTCACGTAAGAACATTTGTCTACACTGTTCGAGTGTAATAGTGCCCATGAGTATTAAATTAATCTTTCTTTTATTATTTGTGTTAAATTAAATAAATTTAGAACGGGGAGTAACATTTATAATAAACAATTGTTTTTTTACGATGGATAGAGGATGTGAGATAAAAAAAGAAAGTAAGAAGAGAAGGATGGGGGTGCAGTAGGACCCAGTGGAGTAGACGTGTAAACCACCAATAGGAGATCAACGCGGTGGAAATGGGTCCACTTGGTCACATCAGATTGGGCCCATGCTCTGTCTTTTTGGTTTCGTCTCTCCGTCTTTTGCACAAATACCATTTGGTTCCATTTATAATATCTAATTGTCGATTTACTTTTTCGTAAATATCTATATTACTGTTTTGGAAGTTATGAATCATTTTCCTATTTTAAAATGATTAATTACTTTCATAGTTACCAATAAAAAATACTGCTAAATGATGGAAATGATACTTTATTAGATAGAACTCTAATGGTTGTCTATTTATATAATTATGTACATTTTTAAATTGAACAGTTAAATAATATGAAAATAGAAGGTTAACTTTTGAGACATAACTTGATTTTATTATGATCGATTCGATTATACTAATTGAAATCAGAGTGCAATTTTGTATTTTGTAAGACATTTTCACATTTTGTAGTTTATATCTAATAGATATAAATTTAAAAAATAGCTAAGTTTCAAGCGAATTTTAATTTGTTAGTTGGAGATTTTATGTTGGAAGACACTTTTTTTTAGACTGAGAGAGATTTTACATGTCACACATTTTAGTATTGTTGTTTTGTACTTTTGTATATACAAAATTGGTGAACATAGTTAAAATAAAAATAGTTGTAACAGCTCTATGTAACATGTGAGTTTCATACATTAACACCCAACAAGTTCATATAAAATATAAGATATATCGATGATAATAAAGTTTCATATTGATTTTCGAATATTTATGAAAAAATCTCGTAAATTATTTAAAAGGATAGAATTATTTATAATAATCGATAAGGAAGGTTTAAATAGTAAAGTTTATTATGATAGTAATGATAAAAATGAACATTTTAATTTTTAATTTTAAGATTAATTAAGTTTTTTGATAAAAAGACTGTATTAAAATTTTCAAAATTTTATACTTTTTAATATGAGATAAAAAGTTTTTAAAAAATATATGATACACAACTAATTTTTGTGATAAACACTAAAAAAAAGTTATAAAACTTGTGATACATAATTTAAGTTGTATATGATACATAAAATTTTTAATAATTTTGATATTATTTAAAAAGAAAACATATATATATATATATATTAAAATTAAAAATAAATGTTTTCATTCTTACTATTACCCAATGTAAACTTTACTATAACCCGTTCCAATAATTAATTCCCTCAACATTATTTCCCTAACAAAAATATTGTGGATATGTACGTATAAATTGTATTGAAGCCCCATTGACCAGAATATTTGTTTTTGTGTCATCTTTCCTTATTTGTAAGGCATTTGAATCGCATTTCTATGCACACGCAATAAGATTCCACATTTATAGTATTAAGTTTTGTAGTTGGGCATTTATTTTCTTCTTGAAATGTTATATTTGTATATAAAACTATTAAGTTATGTAAATAGTTTCCATTGTCCCTCTTATTCAACAAAAGTATGTTCATATGAGAATTATTTTTGCCAACTCAATAAACAACTTTGATTGTATTAATTGAAGAATAAAAAATGCAAAATAGATAGAGGCTTATAAACTTGAAACTTATAGACTCTTTTGTAATGCACTATATTGTGTTCATTGAGAGCAAATTTGTATACATACTAATACGTAGTTTAGTGATAAAATTACTCTTAAGCCCGAATTCAATGGAACTAGCACATCTATACAACAGGTTTAACTCGTCCATAGTTGATATATAGCTTTAAACAACTTTTTTTAGGATGCGATTAATTTAACTATTTAATACCAAATAATAAGATTCTATCCCTTGTATTGATGAAAACAACTTGATATTTGGAACGACTAATCTATTACTCATTATCTACTAATGAACAATACAAACAATGGTTTTCCTATGTGAGTGTATGGATCGGTTTAGTATCGATGGTTATCACTTATCAGTATCAAGATCTGAACCTAATACCTTATTTGAACAGTGTCAAAGTAAACACTGCTCAACCACTTTTATAGTTTACATAACGAGCACTTTTATAGTTTACATAATGAGCAATTTCTATTGGTATGTACCATATTCGAAAAGAAAGCAAGTTATGAATTTACAAATGATCTACCAATGCATCTCAAATGTTAGCTATCCTATTTTCCAAGTCAAGACTTGCTTGCTACTAGATATGGAGGGAATGTGTATAATATAATCAAATATTTAGTATGATGAGGTGACCTCATTTTTTCAATATTAATACTTTAAAGTTCATTGACAAAAACTCCTCTTTTTAGCTTTTTGAAGAATATGAAATGGGATCAAATGACACCAAATAGTTCTACATGTCATGAATTCAGCCAAGTTTTTTGAACGTCATAATTCACAACAGGATCCTTTTGGAGGTGTCCAAATGTATTCTTTATGAGTTTATGTGTCCAATCGAATTGTGTTATGTGATTGTGTCCAGGTTTTCCATCATGATTATGAGATATATATTTAATAGTAATAACATTTGAAGCCTAATCTTCCACTTCTACTTAGATATTGAAACAGAAGATAACTCCATAAATACATCATTATTAATTATTGTCCGTTTGATTTATTAATTTGTTTGTATGCTTATATTATATTTTTTTTCTTATTTTTCAATAACCTTCTTTCAGTCAGTCTCAATATTAAGTTGGTAAATTCATTGAATTGGTTTTACTCAGTTTAAATGGTGCTTTAGTTTTAGTTGAGATGATGGATCACTGAATGTGTTTGTTAAGTGTATGATGAGTTTCTAAACCTAAAAACTATATGACATTATTGGTCCCCCGATAATAACGTCCAAGCTCAGTCTCTGTCAATATTGATACAATTCGTTTAGCTGTTTAACTCACAAATTCATAATAGTTAATTAGTTATATTCAATTTTTCATGATACAATTCCAACACCTGTCAATTTTCTTTGAATAAAGAAAAAAATTCAATAATTAATAGGAGAAAGAGTGCACATTAAAATAGTCGCTACATGTTTTTAAATTGCAGTGCCCACAGCACCATCTCCTCCAATCATAATTCACCACCTTCTTTCATATCTCTCTCTAGATTCATTTTCTAGGAGAAGGACTTGGTATTCTTTGCTTTTTCCTTCTCAAATTCACAATTTTTATTCTCATAAAGAAAAAGGGTAGAAAAATCACCAAATAAACCCTTTTTCTCCTTCACAAAACCCAAAGTACCAACAATTTCAACCCAATCTTTCTCAATTTAGAGAGATATTGAAGGTTTTTTCATTTTCATTTTTGGTGTATTTTCTTTACCGTTTCAAGCTTTTGAGGAAACCCCTTTGCATACATCCACAACAGCACTCTCTCTATTCTCATTCTTTCAACTACCAACTGCCCTATTCCCCTTTCCAAAATTCGATGTCAAACAGTTCTCTGCTTTCCAATTTTAGAAAGTATGTAATTGGTTCAGATCCTGTTCAGTGTATTTAGGGTTTTATGGTTCTTGTTGTTTATCAACATAATTTTGGGGAATTACTTTGGTTTGATTTTTTAAAAAGTGGGCTTTTAAAGATTCCTTAGGTGGTTGCCCATGGTAAACAGAAAAATAAAGCTATTCTGATTCCTTTTTGAAAAATTGTTTCTTGATTGATTTAACCCCTCATATTTCTGTTATAAAACACTCCTACATTTGCTCCCCTGCTCCAAGTTTCATCCGTTTCACCCTCCAAACCCTTTAAAGATTTTGTTTTTATTACTGGGTTTTACTATAAATCAAATTTCATAAAACTCTTACATTTGCTCCCCTGCTCCAAAATTCCATCTTTTGTCACTCAAACGCTTAAAAATTTTTATTTTGATTTCTGGGTTTTATTCAGAGTTCAATTTTTATTGAAGTGTGTCTTATAAAGATTGCTTCTTGATTGATTTAACCACCGTATTTATGTTATAAATTACTCCTCACATTTGCTTCTCTGTTTTTCCCCTGCTCCAAAAATTCATCTTTGTTCACTTAGACTCTAAAAGTTTTCATTTTGATCATTGGGTTGTTATTAAAGTTAAGTTTTAGTGAAGTCTGAAGCAGATATCATGTCAAATTCATCTAGTTGGATGATGGAAGATAGCTTAAAAAACACAATTTGGACTCCTATTGAGAACAAATTGTTTGAAAATGCACTTGCGAAATTTGATAAAGACACCCCAGATCGGTGGCATAGGGTGGCGGAGATGGTTCCCGGAAAGACAGTCGCTGATGTGATGCGGCAATATAAGGCATTAGAAGATGATGTCAGCAGTATCGAAGCAGGGTTTTATCCAGAATATGGATATAATAATAGCAATAGTAACAATTGTAGGTTTACATTAGAATGGGGTAATAATCAAGGGTTTGATCGGTGTAAATCTCCGCCTTATGGTGGCGGTGGAGGGAAGAGGTCGCCGGTGGCAGTGGCTGCCGGCCGCCCTGTTGAACAAGAAAGGAAAAAAGGTGTTCCTTGGACAGAAGAAGAGCATAAGTAAGTCTACTTTTTAGTTCACTATGTGTTTTTGGTGTTGTGTGTGTCTTAATCTTGATGTGAACTCAATTTGTTTAATTTGATCAAAGTTTAAATGGCATTTGTGTAATTGATTGCAGATTGTTTCTTTTGGGTTTAAAGAAGTATGGAAAAGGAGATTGGAGAAATATATCAAGAAATTATGTTGTAACAAGAACACCAACACAAGTTGCAAGCCATGCTCAAAAGTATTTCATTCGGCAGCTCTCGGTTGGAAAAGATAAAAAAAGAGCAAGTATTCATGATATAACAACAGTCAATGTTAATGAGAATCAAACCCCTTTGCCGAAAAATAAGAGAACATCGTCTGAACAATGTAAAATTCAGTGGAATCAGCCCAATGGCAGTGGTGATGGTGACGGTGTAGGGGCGGCATTCAACCAAACAAATGGTAATATTTTCATGTCCTCTCAATACAGAGGTAATGTGGGGTTTAGAATGGGTGTTGGTGGTCTACATGATTTGTATGGTGGACCTCAAAGTATGGTTTTTCAGATGCAACCCGCGATGCATTACCCTCATGGATGAGTGATGCATGTTTTAACATATGTAGTGATTTTGATAATTGATTGGTTTCTTTTTGGTTTGATTTGAGTAGTTTTGTTAGATGTTCTTTCATGGTGTTTTTTGGTGTCTCTTGTGGTGTTATCTATAATGTGAATATTATAGTTGTTTAGCACCTTGTAGTCTTGGATAATGAACACCATTGAGATTATGACGTTCTTCGGTAATTTGTTTTTAATCAACATTAAAAAGAAAAGAACCTCATAAACGTCGAAATAGCTTTCTCTGTGTGATTGCCCTATTGAGATGCACCACATAAGTCTGTATGTTCTATCCATGTAATTGCTCGCCTTTTTGCTTGGTTATCCATAATACAAACCTCACGACTTTTAGACAAAGTGAGTCGGTCATGATGTGGATGACTCGTCTTTCTTGTTGGATTAAAGCGTCATTAATCATTAGGTGCAACTAAGTTTAACTAATGTACAAAGTGTACGTTCAACTCTCGTTGTACTTCACTATTTGACCATAGATCAATGATGCTCAATATCATACAAACCTAGTCTTCAACAACTATGAGTACTCTTTTTTGCTTCATTTATATGAATATTACTAAAACTAGGCCAAACTATGTGCATGCAGTTTGATAGATGCTCATTGTAGTCAGTTCTACTGTATACATGACCCAATTTTCGTTTCCAAGATCTCACACACTCGATGTGGAATCAAGGTGTTTATGTAAGCTGATTATTCGTCCAATTGACTTGCTAACATGTCGTTGTTGGTTGCGACTGCTAGTTCCTAGTAGCAGCCGAATCTGAATTCCATTAGCAGATGAATTTCAGCATCTTATGCTTAAGGACCACAAATATCTTCTACTTTAACCTTTATCTTGTTAAAGATTTTTTTAAAGTAATAATCTCCTTTTAAGATCCTACTTATACGTGCACTTGATCAATGATTAGACTATTAAAGCATGATTTCCTTGTACAAAGTAAGATTCATTTCTCTAAGCCTACCTTTTGTATGGGTCAAGATATACACTTTGATTTTCACTTTCCAGTTTCCGAGACTAACTTCAGATGATCTCCCGTACGTGTGGGAGCAAATCAATATTAGTTTTGCTACTTGCATCAGTCTAAAGATATCTTTATTATCTGCGCAAAATCAAGATTTATCTATATAAAACATAGTTTATTAGACAAAAATTTGCGTAGTGAGACTGTTTGGAGTTGCACATACTGGTTTTTCTATGTATTAGTCTTCTCTAAAAAGCTTAAACTCATTTTTGTTCGGTGTAGAAGTAGCACGAATATCAGTTTTTTTGTTTGAATATTGATGACACTTTGTTTTAGTGAAATTGTGGAGAGACCGTAGACAGAACATTTTATTTTTAACACAAGGGTCTTTGACATAGTGATATGTGAGGAATTCTTCAATTAAGATGTTATTAGTTCAAGTCTCATTATGAGACAGTTTGTATAAATTGGGGAATTGTACATATTATGTGGGGTAAGTTTAGTGGCGGTATTACGGTGGCGGCATCGTGGAGAGTTGCCCTCACTAGGTTCAGTCGATTACGTTATATATAAATTAAGTGAAAACAATTGATTATGTGCCCATATAGCTTAGCGGTTAATTGTTGGTGACTTTAATGTCACCAGTTCATTTATGTAATGGGACTTATACGTGTTTCAAAGGAGACCGTATCTTAGTTTTAATGCAAGTTAGAAGGTGTGGAGTGCACACTTGTATTTCTCTATATAGATCTCGTTATGACTAAAAGGTGGGGGTTAAGGGGGCCGCGCCCCCTTGCGGGGTTTCAAGAACGCCCCTTGGTGGGTAGGAAAAAGTTACTGAATTACTAGCAGGACCTTGATGGAAATTGTTAGGATTTGGTGGATTTCCAATGTAACATTGGTTGGTTATCAACCATAACCGTTTTGGCCAACTAAATTCAAAAACTTACAGACATTTTGAAATACACGATTTACTCTTCAAGTTCACTCTAGTTTTAATCGAATTTTCTGTGCTAAGAATTTCGATTGTCCATTTGAGAATTATTCAAGATTGAATTTTTTGTAACCCTGGCATAGGAGAGATATATCAATTCGAAAAGTAACTTTACACGATCTTTGAATGATCCGGTGATCATCAAAGTAACCCCTGTTTTCTGAAACATTAATCACCCTCTTTGCTAACTGGATGGTCACAACTCACAAGTTCGAATGCCAGCCAGGTCCTTTGTTACAATAATATAATGTTACGTTTGTACTTGTGTAGTTTTTTTATTTCTTTATTCCGTGATAGCTTTAAGTTTGGTTTTCTTTCAAAAACTTTTATGGTTTTTGGTTCCTATTATACAAGGGAAATAAATACAGTATCTGTAAAGTAAAGACGTTAAACAAATGGAATATTTGACTTTGGAAAAATCTCTTGTTCTGCGACATAGGATTCGATGCGCTATCTTCAAGACGAGAATTCTCATGCATGGAGATGAATAGTCAAATAGGTATCCTTTGTAATTGATTATTTAAATGTTTTATTATATTTTTTTCGTAATAAGTAAGATTGTTAAACACTTTCGAAAAATGTCTATGTCCTTATTTTGAAACGGACAAAATAATACTAAAAACAGTATGCAGATAAGTACTTTATATTCGCTTACTTAAAGTCTCAAACAAGAACTTTATATACGCATACTCAGAACCTCGAACGCCCGCTAAAAAAATTATTAAGAGTTTTTTTACATGTTTTGAGATGATCTAAACTATTAAAAGTTAATATTCATCTTGTCTCACACAGTTTGATCTCATATGCATTTCCTGACAAATTTCTATGATAATGTATACATAACTTGTTGGACTTTTTGGAAGCTATAACCCACACACAATTCAAGAACTCTTAAGAGATAGAACACCTATACAACGTACAATTTACTATCAAGATGCATACAAATTTGATATACTTGTTCTTTGATCATTTTAGCTTTTTAAAAAAAAGATAATAAAGGATTTAGTTCCCTTTTCCCTTTTGTCTTTTGGATGAGTTAATTATATGTAATCTATAAAGCCTTGCCACCATCTTTTATTACTCGACACAAGTATATTCACTTCAAGTCCCCACCATTAACCAAAGGAACTTGATGCATATTGATCTTATATTATTATTACCATTACCTATGCAACTTGCAATGGGAGAAAATAAAAAAAGGTATCTTTACCAACTTTATTCTAATGTTTGATCACCCCACACAAAGATACCCACCAAGATTACAACTTACACTATACACCACACATTACAACATGAAATTATATCAATTTCCATTTTAAGATGTTCAATCATTTCAAAAGGTTGTAAATTGTAACTCTAGTAGGAAGTTATTGATTATAGTCTTCGCAATTATTTTTATTATTCCTTAACAACATAGAGGATCAAAAGTGAAGATTTCAATAAATTATAAAATGCTAAATATATTCTTATTGGCATTTTACCAAGTTTACAAAAAGTTTTACATATATTAGTCTACAATCCAAATAAGATAATGATAGTAACAAATTAAAAGAATTTTGTACATTGAAATCATATATACCAATAATTTATAAAAGAAGTTTATTGTTTCGTTATGTGCTAAATTTTAAACTTTTTACAATTGTATGGTCCTAACTTTAGAATCTTCTACTGTATGAGAAAAACCTTCCAAAACCTCTATGCTATATTTTGTGTGATTCGACACTGGGAATTGTCGGTCATATGGTCCCAACTTTGGACCATCTGACATGTACATATAACCGGCAATTATCGATTTCAAATCACACACAACATATAATAGAGGTTTAGAAGGTTTACCTCATATGATTGATGGTTTTAAAGTTGAGATCATACAATAATAACAAGTCAAAAGTTTAGCGTATAACAAAAAAATCAACATTTTCTCTTCGGCTCCTTTTTCTCTTCGGTTGATTGAGATTTTTTCCTTACATTGTTTTGTTATCTATACGATCTTCTATATTTCAGATTAGCTCATATGTACCATTGTGCCCACAATTTATTAGCGAACTCATTTTCCTTTTTAAAACAATAAGAACAAATGAAGATTTGTTGTATTCATTTTAGCATTTTTATGTGGCAGGGAAGGATAATTTACATAGCAATGAAGGATAACACCATTGAAAGGCTAAAAGAAGTCACCCAAACAAAGCAAAATCCATCAGAAATAGTTGGAAGAACAAGAAATCAAAAACGTAGTAAACTTAATGTGCAATTTTACCAATGGAGCTTTATTAGACATAGTGAAGTAATACCACATGCTCAAGTGAATCGGATAGTGCTAAAATTACAAACAACATGAACCGGACCCGTGTTTAGACTTCACATTTTAAACCATACCCAAGTGGGAAAAGAGGATCATATGAGTTTTGTTGATGATCCATAGGCAGTTGATCGACCGACTTGAACCAAGAAACAGGAAGCCGTCCATGGAACTCGTGATCTCCAAAAATAACATCAGTTATCCCGTTTCCTTCGGTGCCTGGCAACCAAGCAGCAACTAGTGCCTCCAATGTTTCGAGAGCCGATGGCTCTAAAACCAATGGCCTACCAGATATCAAAATTGCAAGAGTTGGGATTTTCTCTGCTACCAGCTTTAATAATTCGTCTCCTTTGAAGGGAATGGTGAGTTCTGAATTATCACCACCTGATTCAACATATGGAGCTTCACCAATGGCTACAATAGCATACGAGAAATCTTGTCCAGAAAGACTTTCAGTTGTCGGGTTTTCTTCATATACCACTTCAGTGTTGTCTCCTATTGCTTCTTTAACAGCATCGAGGATCGTTGTTCCTGAACACAAAGTTATCTCATATATCACATGTAATTAGAGTAATTAGAGATATACGGCATGCGAATGCCTCTAATGTTTCTAACAAACTAAAGATACAAGTATTATAGTTTAACCAAATAGCAAGAGTCCAAGCACACTGATAGGCATTTGCAATTTACCTAATTTTCAAATTGTGCCTTATGTGATTAAAAAATCTTTATAAAAGGTTAAAAGGGTAATTTTCTAGTATTCCGTCACTTAAAAAACAATTATTCGGTGTTCATTAAGAACAAGATCTAGACAGCGCCTTAAACCATTCAGGCATTCAACACATTCAGCACTACAACGTTCTATTTTATCAAACAGACATTAGATATAACGATGATGGTAATTACAACTTACCAATTGTGATTCTTCCACTGGTTCCTTCCCATGTAGCGGTCCAACCTCCACATTGGTAACCCAAATCATCTGCATGTTTTCCAGCAACGAGAATCCTTTTCACATTTCTATCTAATGGTAGAAATGGTTTTTTTGAATCTTTCCCATTTTTCAACAAGACCAACGACTTGCGAACTGCTTCACGTGCTAATTCTCTGTGTGGCTGGAACGATGATTTTTGTCATGTGTAATAGAATAAAAAGTACTGGAAAACAAATATAGGTTCAACACTTTTATCTGCAAGTTTACCTTGCTACCCACAATATCGAGCAAGGATCTATCGGACATGGGATATTCAAAAAGTCCAGCAGCAAATTTGACTCTTAATATTCGTTCAACAGCATCATCGATCCTTGCCATGGGTACCTCTCCTGATTCTACCAAATATGTTAAATCCTCCAAAAACAACTGATATCTGAATGGAACCATCACCTGCAAGTTTCAAAAATGTAAAACTGGAAGCGTGCACAGAGGTGGCAAGATGGGAGCAGGAACAAAAATGGATAGGGCTGAAGTTGGTCTTTTTTATCAAGAGTCGGTCCACTTTTTATGTTTTCTACAAATGACTAACACATTAATGATGATTACGAGTATGATAATCATATATTTGAATAAAATGATTTAGAAGACTGTATGAAATTAAAGAAGACTTTGTGAGACTTTCATTCCATTTACAAATTTCCTCTTTTAACCAAGTTTGGAGATTTGACCCGTTTGAAATAAAATACAACCAAGTTGACACATTTTTATGCAATGGGTTGAAAATTGCTACCTCTTAGGGTGCAAAACAAATTTTTTTGAGAAACTATAGTTTACACTACCATATCAATTCCAGCATTAACTGCAGATGAAACTGCACTTCTGTAATTTGATCCATGAGGCTCGTGGAATCGATCAAGTGCTTCCCAATCTGAAATTACAATACCCTGTAGAAAATATGAGATATTGTATGCACAAACAAAAACAAATAACAATGTTGTGTAGATCTCAAATGGAATTCCTTAAAAGCATAAATGCAGAAAAGTAATGACATATTATACTTGCCTTAAACCCTAACTTCTCTTTCAGAATATCGGTTAGGAGATAACGATGAGAGTGCAATTTAGTTCCGTTCCAGCTAGAGTAGGATGCCATAACGGTGCAAACACCTTTTGAAATACAATCTGGATAAGGTAACATGTGGATGTTCTCCAAATCCTCATATGAAATTATGGTATTGCCTTCATTCTTCCCTTTGTCAGTACCTCCATCTCCAACAAAATGTTTTGCACATGCCATAACATTGTTTCTGGAATCAAATCATCATTAAAATGTCTACATGGTGCTCATAATTTATTATAGATATAGAACTGCTCCATTGGTTTCTGGTTTAACTACAAGAATGGTAACGGTTCTTTGTTTACCTTCCAGCTACATAAGGATATCCATTTGGGTGGTCTTTCGGAGGTTTCCCCTGCAAGCCTGTTACTAATGAAGTCATCCTTTTAACTAATTCGGTATCTTCACTATAGCCTTCGTAGCATCTTCCCCATCTGGGATCTCTGCATACCTACCAACATCAGTTCAACTAATCAGCACAAAAGTTGTAACATAAAATCTAAAACAGTGATTCACGATCCCGTATAAAAAAGCTTCAACATTCATAACATGAACATCAGATTTGCGGAATTTCAGTTACTTAGATAAATGTTCAGCAGGCTAAGCTTCTTTGTTTGCTTCATGGGATAAGAGTTGAGAGAAACTGGCAATCAGATGACCAAGAAACTCCAAATATTCATCAATTTAAAATGTGATGCGCATGCATTCATGCTATAAAGCTACATAAATATATAACATCCATGGCCACTCTTTGCTGCAAACTACCCAAAATTTGCAAATGTGAATAGACGACCATAATTGAAGTGATATAGTGAAATGAAAAGTTTATGCAACTAGTGCAGCTAATTTTGATCACTCTTCTGTTGCTAAAAGTATACTATCTTTAGAAATGTGGTACATAAGCAGATCAACACTAGGATTTCAAACCATAAATCTATAGAAGTTACTACTGACTACAAAATCAACTTGGTTCATTGGCTATACAAGTTACAGAAATCAGCTATGAGAGCCCCTCATAGTCCACAATTGCTACTTTACATGTTCTCATGATAATCGATAACTCATTGTTTTATTCACCAAAAAGCATTGTTAAAATAATCAAATACCAGGATATTGTTTCGATACTCATAATCTCATTTCATAAATAACTTACAGCAACACAAGGAGCAAATGCATACTGAACGCCACTAGCCCTGGTTTCCAATGCAGTAGCAGCACCTATCCTCTCTACCAAATCTGGATCCCTGCAACAAGTTGAACTCTTATGTTACTTCTACCGCCCAATTCAAAGTAACTGTAAGAGTCACATATATCGATATGGTGTAACTTAACACTTGCCTGGTAGCACCAAGCCCAACATTATGAGGAAAAATCGTTGTACCGTACACATTATTATTACCATGAACAGCATCACTACCATAAAACATCGGAATGCCAAGCCTCGTCTCCAGAGCACCTTTTTGTAATCCGTCCACCATATCCGCCCAATCTGATGATGTTGCGTTATCAAATGGCTTGCTTCCACCACCACTTAACACACTTCCTGTCAACCAATCCACACAGATTCAAACTATTTAACTGAAAACAACACTCAGGCTTAGGATCCTGTGAGTAACTAAATATGCATTAGAAGTAATCCATTAACTAATTTTGTAACTTTAATTCACAAATTTACATTATTTGAGTAGATGCACAAAATCTGAATCAGTGCACCATAGTACCATATTAGTTAATCAGTTTGTCTCTAACGATCCTCACGAATAATTAGGAAGTAAATGCTAAAATTAGTAACATACATACACACGCACACACTTATACATAAATAAACACATATACAGCAAAATGAGAATCAATGCTACAAAATTAGTGAATCAGTTCACGATTCTCACTGATATACAGTAAGTAAATACAAAATTAGTGAAATAGTTATCACGAGTATTAAGTAAGTTAATACATAATACGAACATATACATCTAATAATAAATATACGTATTACGTATACCTATAGAGAGGTCTCTGATGACGTCAGGAGTGGCGACACTGCGTTCGATTTGAGTCATTTGACCTAATTTCTCTTTGAGAGTCATACGAGAGAGGAGATCGTTGACTCTGGATTCAATCGGTTCGTTTGCGTTTTTGTAAACGATATTGATCGTGTCTCCCATTGTTATTGAACCGGAACTAGTAAAACGACGCCGGATTGAATGATCGGAGTGATATGATTTGCAGGTGATTTAATAAAGTGTGATGAGTAGATAGCCGAAGAATGTGCAAGTGTAACAGTTAGCAGGTGCTGGTGAACGGGAAATGTGATCGGTAGGTAGAGAGTTGGATGGGTGGTAGGGACCCACATGGTGACGTTTGAATTATTACCCGGTAACTACACGTCAATTTAAAAATATATGCTGCTTACGTGGATTGCATAATTCAGTCTTATCACTACACTAATTTTGGATTGTCCTAATTATATTCATGTAGGAAGGATGTGTAAGTGAGAGAAATTAATTATTATTTAACATATGTCTCCCTTTTTATTAAACAATTTTTTTTTCCTTTGTCATATTTGAAATCTAATCAAAGCCTATAGAATATCATCTTTCAAATATGCGAATCTAATCACTTTTAACTATCACCTCTAACCGATCACCCTAGTCAATAACCATTATTTAATCACCTTATATTCTTTATCACAACTGTTTCATAACATTTAAACCACAATCTCTACTTTTATTTAAAACTATCAAAAAAGAACAACAAAAATCAAATCAAAGTTGAACAAAATTCATAAAATAAAGTTTGATTTAATTATATTCAATGAATCTCAATGTATAATTCACTCATCTTCATCATACTTTCTGATTTCTTCCTGTTTGTATCTTAAATTCTTATAAACAGAACATGTTTTTTTAAGTGCACATAAAATGTTCAATGAAATGTATAAGTGAATGTTTGTTTAAAAATTGAGATTTTGATGCAAAAATTTCATAATTACATAACAGTATATCAAAATCTTGTTTACAAAAGAACTTAAAACGATTGAGATTTTGACGTACCATTTTATAAATATGATACACCACATTTTAACAATATGATGCACCTTAATCTACATATGATGGTGTTTATCACGTAAGTTAGAAGTTATATAGTATGACTATGATGCACCAAATTTATACGTTGATGGTGTTTACTGGATAGTTTGAAATTTGTGCATCATAGTTGCATTATAGTTAAATACTTGATGCATCATATATATAAAAATATACACAAAATCTAATTTATGTTTCGCAAACTCATACATTTGTAACATGCACATAATTTGTTGGTTTTGTTCGTAAAATTGTTTGAAAATATAAATAAAATTAAAACATTCACAAAAATGATATATATCTTGTTAGTTCAAAAAATATTCATCTTTGAACTTCTTAATAACAAATTAATCACATTGTTTACAATTTTTCAATGTGATGTAGAAATTTCATTAATCATCTATTAATGATGTCAAAATTTTAAACTGTTTTAACAAAATTATATTTAAGTTTTAAAGGTGGATATTGAAAAGTTAACAAAATGATAATATCTGAATTTGAGTTGGTTGCAAAAAATAAAAATTAAAAAAAAATCAACGGTCGAATTCAAGTAATTGATAGCGGCGGTAACCGAATTCCATTGATAGACGATGGTGACTGATGGTGGTAATGGATAGAAGTACAAGTTTATTGTTGGTAAATATAAAAGGGAGGGTAAGGTGGGGGGAAGGAAAAAGGTAAGGCCATTTTTCATAATTTTAGTGGCTTCCTTTTTTCGTCTCTCATAACTACATCTTCTCCTTAGAACTTTACCCTAATTATATATTCTAGGTGATATGTACTATATATTTTTGGATTGAATTCTTATGGGTAGGAATTATTGTAATTATTTCTTTTAAGTACTTCCCTTAATAGAAATTCTTAGATACGAAGTATATCAGAAATTGAGTTTTTTCTTTTTTTCTTTCTTTCTAAATGTGCATGTTCATCAAAACTAGTTGGTTGTTGAAGCTGTATTTAGAGCTTTAAACACTTACACTTATTTTCTTATAAGTATTTAACAAATAGTTGAAGTTGTAACTTAAAAATGTTAAATAACATAAAATTACACAAAAGAAAAACTCAAGCATTTTAATAAAGGGTATTTATGTAAAATACAGTTTATATAAGATCTATAATTTTTTACGAACTACTTCAAATAGTTTTTCATTCTAGAGTTTATTTTTTCAACAAACTCGCAGTAAGCTTCTGCAATTTTGTCTATCACATAAGGATTCTAACTTGAGATGTTAAAAGAGATAGGTTTAAGCTCTTATAAACATCTCCTACCAAACATACCCAAAATTCTTTATGTCACGTTATGATATGATCTTTTTTATATGTTTAATATAATTTAATATAAATACGATTACTGTAATTATTTTCTATCTTACCACATGGTTATTGGATTAGAATCCTCTCAAGTAACTTAATGGATCATATTGTTATATGTGAGTCATGAGGATATTATATAGAATAAATAATGTACAAAAGAAATGGCTCACTCTATTTCTTTCTCACAAAATAAACAACACTATCTATCATGTTAAATTGTAAATTGAGAGAATTCAAATCCATGGGTATTACTCAAATGAAGAATAAGTTGGTACAATTTTGTATCAAAGTTTATGCTCTTCAGATTTGCTTAGATATAATGTGTACTCGCTAATATCAATTTAGGCTTCAAGTTTAAGTTTCTTTTATCAAAATTCATGTTAAGTTTAGTTCATATCTTTCTAAG
This sequence comes from Logfia minima, assembly GCA_963921325.1. Classification (NCBI taxonomy): domain Eukaryota; kingdom Viridiplantae; phylum Streptophyta; class Magnoliopsida; order Asterales; family Asteraceae; genus Logfia; species Logfia minima. The sequence continues at coordinate 13,897,503 of OY992776.1, read as the reverse complement.
ATGATCGGTTTCATAACATGAGACACTTTTCATGATAAACCAGTTAAGTAGTTTAAACGTTATTACTTGTTTCATATTTGTAGGAAGTGAGATGTGTGAACTCCAAAGAATCACATATTATTCATGTTTTGCAAAAGAAATAATAGGGATAATACGTAATTTACTCGATACAAAATGGGTGCATTAACGTTGCAATTTGGGTCGAGTCAGATTGATAAGTTATGGTGGACAGATAAAAAAAACTACTTGATTTGATAAATGTGTTAAAGATTTTAACGCTAACTTAGTACCTTGTGTACGAACATAAACCACAAAACATTTCTTAGTAATTAGGTCAAACAAGTTTGTGTGTCAGTTTTGAGTTGAGTAAGTTAACTTGGTAGATGTTAAAATTGTTGTATTTTTAGAAAAATTATTCTGGGTAGACAAGTTGACTTGTGATCTCGACTCTAACTCAAAACCGATCTTAAAAATTAAACATGTTGACATGATGAAAATCTCGAACCCGACCCCATTTATTTTCATTTTATGTTTCGAGTCATTTAAAATTTTAGGGATTAATTCTTGTGAATGTACTAAGCTACAACCCAAAGTCTATTATATTTATCTAACTCTATTTTGGTCTATTGTGTGTATTGAACTTTCAATAATGACTATTGATATCTCCAACCTCTTATTACTTTGATGATGTGACACTCATTTTTCGATGATATGATGATGACGTGGTGACTTATACGGTTCCCACATCATCAATAATAACGGCTACCGGATGACAAAGTCATCACATACATGCAATAGGAATAACTGAAAGTTTGATACATATAAGATACTAAAATTAAGTTGTATACATACATATATATTCCCAAGCATTAATCACTACACTTTATCATCCTTATTGCAAAACAACAATACAAAAAATAAATATTTCAATTAATTAACTCTTTTAAATTATCAATTTTGTCTAATTTTCATTAGAAATGAGTAGTTCACGACTTTGTTACTTTCATAAAGAACACAACCGAATAGGAATACTAGGGGTGTCAACGGGGCAAATTGGATCTTGTCATGATCCTATGGCTCACATATTCAATTAAATGGTCTGGGTCTGGGTCTGGCCCACTAGTTAATATATTGTGATCCGACCTAAAATCCAACTAGTCCATGTAAATGGATCTGGATCTGGATCTGGGTTGATCCATTTAATGTAAAAAAATTATTTATTTTATTTTTTTCTACTATCAGTGTACGTTAAAAGGAGGTAATCTACATTGAAAACTCATTTCTATGTTTTAATACTTTATAAGATACTTAACGTACCAAATCTATTTCAACAATATGCTACATTTTTTTAGAATCCTTGCAATATTTTCTTTCAGGTGACCTTTGTATTTTTTTTCCCTTTACTATATTAGTTTCAATAAGCAATGTTGTTATTTTATTACAAAGTTTGGACATCATTCACTTGTGTTTCAAAAAAATACCAGTATTTTCTATAATTAGCTATATATTATGCATAAAAACATTGTAAATATTAATAGTGCATATTAACTATTTGACAAAATGCATGAAAGAAAAATGAGCATTGTGAGATTGGAACTTGTTAGCACAAAGCAACCTAATGTATTATAGAAAATTTTTATTTATTCACTTACATTCAATCGATAGTATCAAAACATTGCAACAAAAGTATGTCCTATACATTTGGATCATTTCAATAAGTTAAGTTGTTAAATAAATTTTCATTTTAGTATTACCGGTGTCATATTTTTGAGTTAAAAGAAAGTACTGTCATAATGGATACATACTATTTTGTTGTTTTACTACGTCCACTATGTATATATACAAAGTAAGAAATTTAATATAAATATTATTTTTATATATAGCAACCGTAAACTAATAAAAAAATATATTATTTGTAAAAAGGTTGTGCATAACTTTTTTTTATATTTTCTAAAAATATTATTTTCTAATTATATTTTTAATCATTCAATTCAGACGGATGATGAGTTGCACCAAGTAAAAATTTATCCGGATGATTGAACTCACTAAATCATTTATTGGATTTGTAGATTTACTTTTTCAACCTATTAAATGATACTAGCCTTGTACCCGCGCAAAGCAGCGACGCCGGATGTTTGATCTTTGATTTTTCTATCATGTTTATTATGTGTTTTTATGTTTAGATGACATGTATGTGAGGGAGACAAAGAAAACGGAATAACACATATAACTCTTAGTAATTGAATTATTATGTATAAACACCTAAATTTTTTAATTCAAAAAATGAAAGAAAAAATAAAATTCATCGAAAGTATATCATGTGAGATGTTTAATCGAAGAAAAAGAAAATGTTGATTTTTATGGTGTAAATTTTATAATTTTTCGACTAACCATTTTTGAGATATTTAATTTTAAAGAACGTAAAGGAAATGGGTAGATTTGATATAAATATTAATATAAATCAATGATATTTTAATCTTTTCAAAAATGTGTAAGAAAACTCACTTCTACATCAAGAATAACATAAATAGTATCAGATCACGTAAATAGAACGGGCAAATCGAATTTACGTATTAATGGGCGGGCGGGTCGAATCTACGTCAAAATCCGACACCCACCTCAAAAATCTATTGAAACAAGATAACACACACTCATCCGCACTTTTTTCACACACAAACACAACAACGATGGCGTCTTTCTTAAGAACCTCCTTCCTTTCATCCTCCACTTTCTCCAACCAATCACCTTCCACTTCCCTTTTCATCAAACCCCCAAACCCGACCCGTTTCCCCAAATCCACCACCGCCGTAATCCGTTCCGAGCTGGCAACACTCCCAATTCTTTCATTCGACGGCACCAAAATCGGCGAAACAACACTCAACCTTAAATCAGCCCACCCAGATACCGCACGTGCTGTCGTCCACCGTGGCATCACTACCGACTTAAACAACAAACGTAGAGGTACAGCTTCAACTCTTACTCGTGCTGAAGTTCGTGGTGGTGGTAAAAAACCATTCCCACAAAAGAAACTCGGCCGGGCCAGGCGCGGGTCCCAACGGACGCCACTGAGGCCCGGCGGAGGAGTTGTGTTCGGACCAAAACCTCGCGATTGGTCCGTGAAAATTAATAAAAAGGAAAAAAGATTAGCCATTTCGACCGCGTTAGCGAGTGCGGCGGTTAATGGGATTGTGGTTGAGGAATTTGGGGAGAAGTTTGAGAAACCGAAAACGAAAGAGTTTATTGAGGTGTTGAAGAGATGGGGGATCGATCCGAAAGAGAAATCGATGTTCTTTATGTTGGATGTTAATGATAATGTGGCGCTTTCGAGTAGGAATATTGGGACTTTGAGAATGTTGACACCTAGGACTTTGAATTTGTTTGATATTTTGAATGCGGATAAGTTGGTGTTTACACAAGATGGATTGGATTATTTAAATGATGTTTATGGGGATGATGATGGTGAGGATGAATACGAAGACGATGAAGAAGAAGATGAAGGTTAGTTGATTTCAATTGAAAACAAGAGTGTTGTTATTACGTTTGATCTGTATTTACGTTGAATTTTTGAGCTGCATAATTTATATCTAGATAGTATCTTTTATATTGAAATATGAATGCTCAAGTGAATTTGTGTCGAAGTTGATAGGATTAGAGGAGGAAATTAGGAGATTGGTGAAATGCTTAGTTATAGAGATTGTAGATCTTGGGATTTAGATTGAAATTAAGACCTGTAGGCTATTATGAAGAAAGCCTAAGTGTTTGAGTAGGCTTATTTTTGCGGCTTATGGGCTTTATTGGAAGTTGGATAAGTTGATAAGCTCATTTTCAAAGGTTTACGGCTACCAACTTGAGCTTATCAGTTTTAGTAAGCCGTAAGTTAAAATTCGTAAACCATAAAAACTAAAGCTTTATCAGCTTTTATAGTAAACTAAGCCCATAAGCCATGAAAATAAGCTCAACCAACCACCCGAGCCTGCGTGTGGTGGTTTCTTGGTTAGGTTAGGCAAGTACATAAGAACTTAAGAAATAACAAGCCTACTTTGTGGATTATCGAACTACATGTTGTATCTGTGTAAAGTTAAGCCATTGTGATGCTATTTTTCATTATCCGAGTGTTGAGAATAGTCGATATTAGTTGCAAATACATTTGATTGGCTGAGCCTTTAAGCAACCAATAAAGTTCTAATTTTTATGTGTGAAATGTCGGTCATGGGTTTACGGAATAGCAAGTAGCATGGAAATGCATTATACTCTTCAGCCCTTGGCCCCTTTCTGGTTTATGATTCATATGTTTAATGTTTACATTTTTCGAGGGTTGATACTTTCAACTATTACGGTTGTTCATATATTATCTTTGTGATGTCAGCAAATAAGGTACATTTGGACTTAAATAATTGATTTTGAAAACATGGGTTCTAATATGTTGATTGTATAAGTATGAATCATAAACTAGAGATTGGGTAAAAAGTATGCTGTTTTTATGCAATTTTTAATTTATGAATGTCTTTTTGACACAAATGTAAGAAAATGGTTGCAAACTCCATCCCTGTAGGAGCCTGGGTGCAGGTACATCAGATTCAGGTGCGTTTCTAGGTTTGACCACCTAGTTTTATGGGCCAATTTTTTTTTTTCTTAAACCATAAAGATTCATTCAATCTTGGAGTTGCATTATTTGATAGACTCGTAACTTCGTAAGTTCAAGTGCATCTCAGGGCTTTAACATGACTAATTAAAGACTAATTGCTTCTTGTTTAAATGTGAAAAACAGGAACCGAGACAGAGGAGATCGTGTTGCCACCAAGTGATGCATAAAGACTCATTGAACATGTGTTCCAATTTGGGTAACTGGTCATCGACATTCCCCCCTGTAGTTTGAAGTTTCATCAGATTTCAGTTCTGTAAATCAAATTTTTTGTAGCAACTATCAGATTGAAGTGGATCTTAATAGAAGGAAATGAGGTGTTCTATGTTTACTTGTGTTCTGTTATCATTTGCACTAAGAGTACAAACGATGAAATGCTCTGTTCTCCTTTTCTTATTCTTGTTCTACTGTGACAAAAAAAAAGTGTCTCCATTAGTTTAGTCATTTTCTGGTTCGAAAATGACTTGCTGCGTAGTTTATTAACAATCTTTGGTTATTGTCATTTGAGTTACTGAAAAACATCTATTTTTTAGAAATAAACTATCAAATAAACCAACTATATATAGTTGTAGTCCTTAAATACGTTTGCTTATTGGAGTAAAACAACTCACTCTAATAATGCATGCCAAAACACCTCCGAACAATGAGTTGCTATGTCAACCCAAGAACCAGAAACAAACGGGTCATGTGAGTAGAGTAACATGCTAAAATAAATTCAGATATAAAAGGCTGGTTCTTTTGTATGGGTCAAACGGGCCGGGTTATCAACCGACTATGGAGTTTGCAGACACTGAAGACGAATAACACAACTTTTAATCTCAATTGCGCGTAAATGTGCGAGTCAGAAATTTTTGGACTCCTGAATTAGAGGATCCAACAAACCTCATATCCATAGAAAACTTTACCCCACATTAACAATCACAACAACAACAAAATCTGACATTTTTCAATCAGACAATTCTTTCATGAATCAACCCTAGGTAAAGTAACAAACATTGATCCTTTGTTGTTCATCTAAATTCCCTCTAAGGATTTAGTTTCATTTTTTCAATTCCTTTCACCAATTTTGCTCATTATAATGATTTAGATTGAAATTAGAATAAATATACATGTAAGAATTAGTATGGGCGCTAATGAGATCCAAAATTTTGTGACCAAATCTGTAAAGATGTTTCGTCAAAGTTCTTTATGTTATGTTAAAAGATACCCATATCATTTATGTATTATGCTTTTGTTATGCATTTTGTATCTGTATTCACCTTTTGTGTCCATCATTTTAGCATATTGTTTCCCTGTTCTTGGGATTGCTTTTTATGTTCGTAGATTGTTTGTAGGTAGGTATCATCGTCCAAAGGTTAAAAGCATAGGATCAAAACGTAAAACGTGGAAGGAATTGAAGTCGCGTAGGAGTTTTAGGTCTGTGTATCGTGTTCATATTCCAAAACAACATAATGAAAGTAGTTTTATGCAGGATCCACCAGTCGATCGACAAGTTGCAAAGGAAGTAAGTAACAAAATCGTTAACAATATGAATAATAAAGACAAAGATGTTTTCTCAACAATCAACGATAACTTGGCTGATAAGAAAGCGTTGATTGAGGAGAAGCCGAAAGAAATACAAAAAAGTTTGGATGTTCATGAAGACAAAGGAAAACGACATGATCATGGAAATAAGATCGTTCGATGGATGGATGATAATGAAAAGAGTCTAATGGATCTTGGAATATTGGAGGTCGAAAGAACCAAGAGGATAGAGAGTCTTATGGAAAGAAGATCAAGAAAGTTTTCAAATTTTCATATTATTAGAAATGCGATTGGAGTTGGAAATAACAGCTGCAATCAAATTTCTTCACTCCATATCCCGAAAAAGAATCCATTTCTTTCAAGAAGTGCAGGTGATCTAAATTCATCTGCTCCTGCTTCAGCTCCATCGTACATGGTTAAAAACAACCCGTTTGACCTTCCTTATGACCCACACGAAGAAAGGCCGATTCTTACAGGGGATGGCTTCGATTACGAGTTCACAGCTACTCGCCAGAAAGAAGCGTTACTCAGCAGGCATGATAATGAACCAGATTTTGACATTGATTTTGCCATCAAGCAGTTGAGAAGACTGGGAACTTCAGAAGTAGGTAAGCACCATTCGGCACTTATTGTTCTAGCATTCTGATACATCAACATTTCTTTGCAAGGTGGCAAAATGTGGGGGGCTGCCGAGTCAAAACGGGTAACCTTTTGTATGTGTTTAAACAGGCTGGGCCGGATTGGTCAGAAACACCCCTGTCCATTTTAATGATCTATGAATAGTTAGCCTGTCAAATGTGGTTATAAAAAGTACTGTATTTTTAAATTACATAATACCTAAAAATAATAATATAGCATGTATTATGCATCAAAAATACTTTTTGTGGGACTTTTGGCCCATTTGACCAATTAAAGATAAAAGATTGACTTGTTCATAAGTAAGCGAATGGACCCTCAGTCTTTGATGGTGAATTTTGTTGTCTAGCAATCAAGGAAGATGACAACAAACAGCCTCAAGAAAAAAGTTCGATTCTTAATGATGTCACTGATGATAAACGTGCCATAGAAGAAGGTGAATCCTCTGAAAAAGAGGTTGATGAGGTTGACATTCTCGATGAAAAACCTGGAACTGGATCATATACAAAAGAACACGAGGTTCACAGTGATGTGATCGCCAGTGATCAATCAACTTCATCATCTTCCTCAAGTGAAGATGAACCGATTTTAAGGCCGAACAAAGAAGCGATTTTGCATTGTCTAAGTATGTCACGGATGAGGATAGTTCCACAGGGAAGTAATATTCGTAGAAATGCTGAATCATTCGACTGTGGACCGTCTGCACTGTTTGACAAGTCAAAAACCGATGGTTTCTTTTTTGCGGCCAATAAACGGATTCATTATGGTTCGACAAACTCGGTTGCTTCTGATATGCAGGTGGAGGTCTCGGAACTTGGTTCACCTCCATCAACAAACATGTCATCTTTAGACGAAGACGTTAAAGGAAGTCTGGTTAACTCGACAAACCCATCTGAATTGGATTTAAATGAAGTACGGTTGAGAGATATAGATGAAATGAGTGAGCAAGGTATGATTGATCCACACCCTCTTGAATCAACCATGAAGACAGATAAGACAGATGAACACGATGCCCATTTTTTTATGGAAGACGATAGACGGTTGGCACAGGATCACAAGGATAGTTGCACAAAGCTAGAGGTTAGTTCGTTTTAGAGGTGGCAAAATGGATGGGTTGGGTAACACCTCAAAATGGATTCAGGTCAAAATAATACATTCTTTATATGGGTCCAAAGGAGTTGTATTTTCTCCTGTACTTTTTAAGTTTAAAATTTTTACAGTACTTCAGTACTTATTTTGAATAAAATAATTTAGTAGGTTCTGTACATTAAAAAATACACTTTTGGGTGACTTTGGACCCGTTTCTTTTAAGGGAGTTTGATTCTGTTTACCTGTTAGAGATAAGCATAACCGAAATCGACCCATTTATAAGTAAATGGGTCAAAATTTCCATCTATAGTTTCTTTCCATGACAGATACGTTTCATTCCTATTACCTCAACTTCTTGCATATCTGTTTTACAGCCCGAGTCATCGACTGATCAGGGCTTGTCGTCCAGTTTTCTCTATAAAGGTGCCAACGAAGTTCACGAATCAAATGATCGGACAATTGTAGTTGAGTCATTGGATCACTTGGTGCCTGGTAGTTTACCTCCAAATGTGAATGACAAATAGATCATCAAAGAATAACCACTAATGAGTGTATCTCCTGTTATCAACGATTCAAGAAGCAATATAAATGACTTGACATCAAGAACTACTGGCAGAGATAAAGAAACACTCCCAACGTTTATCGAAAACAACCCATCTCAAATCAAGAAAATTGCAGGTGCATAATCACAAAGACTTTGAATTTATCAGATTTCAAAAGGATATATTCGACAAACGACACACGAGAGTTTGAAATTTTCAACCTTCCAACTATCTTGAACTAGTTGTAAATACTTAGAAAAAGAACACTTGGTAATGCAATCGTGTTTGAATTGTTGCTGATAGAGACTGTAATCTACTAATCTGGCACTGGATATTTGAATTTATAGATACATTGTATGAGATGAATGTCAAAAGTTAGTGCAACTAAGGCACATGATTACAACGTGGAGTCAGTTGAATTTTATTAATAGTATTTTATTTTAATCATTTACTTAGTCTTAATTACCTGGTCCTATGGTTTGTTAGTGGAGTTTTTATTTGCTACTTTTATGCTTTTCAGTTAGTAGTATTAGTGGAGAATGATTCTATAAATAGAGTATGTAACTTTGGAAATTAATGCAGAACCCAATTTTCATTTACTCAATTATCGTTGTTCTCTCCAATTTAGCTTCTAGTTGTCTTCTTTTATTTTAATAAAATCTTAATTTATTTGCATATAGTATATCCATATGATCCTCAAGATATTCAGATTATGTTGTTTATGTTTATGATTTTACTTTGTAAAAGAAATCTATATATATTATATTATATATAATATATATTTACTTCATATCAAAGTTCCACAACTTAAAACTTACCTTGGTTATTCCATAATGCAAAACTAAAAAACATATGACTCAAGTTTTCCTTTGAGATGTAATCAATGAACTATAGTTCTAACTTACTTTTAGATTTCTCGTTAGATTAAGTTGCTTATCATTTTAACCGATATATTCACTCAAAAAATATTTTATTTGTTATTTGAAATAAATATTTAAGACCATTGAAAATAGGTCTTTGGATAATGATTATAATATACTAACTGCCATATTGCATCACAATGTGTTGGTTAGACTAGTTGAAGGCCATGCCTATGCAAAATGAAAGAAAAATTGATCATAAGGTGGAAAAATCAGAATATGTCCAAATCTAGCATTAAAAAAGTTACATTATCCAAAATAAACATAAAATTGTTATAAACTAAAGATAAAGAACGAACACAATATTAAAAAAGATGAGATGAGAAATTTTTTAATTGATTTTATAACTTGCATTCGATTTTTCCTGAACAAATAATTGTTGGATACTTGCATTCAATCTTTTGGGTGTCTATGGAGGCAATACCACGTAGAATTAAAGCGAAACCGAACCAAAACTCATAATACAAGGTGATGGAATCAAAATTGAACCATTTTAAATCGATTTTGACGTTTTGTTATGATATTGTGAAAATAGATTATTTTAAATCTCAAATTTTCTAATTTAAAATAAAGAACATCTTTTAACTCCTGAAAACAATAAATGTTTACTAGGAGGACATTGTTTGGCTCGAACAAATAACCAATTTTTAAAAATTCTTCAAAATTGAAAGTTGAACCGAACCTAGCCGGTTCGGCTCCGGTTCTATTTTAATTTTAATTTTGCACTCCACCAAATTGTGTAAAGGGGCTGTTCTGAATATTAACTCAATCTTCAGACCTCCGAGTGCAATTAACCTGTTGCTTGTTAACAATCTCATCGTTCTCTCTATCGAAACCCTAATCGTAAAACCCTAATTTTCTTACAACACGAATTCATGGAAGACAAAAAGGAGCAGATAATATATCATGAAAGGCAAAAGTTACAATTTTGTCTCTTACACGCTCTCAATAATCTGTTCCAGGTACCAATTTGATATTTCTAATTATACATTTTCTGTATCTATATATCGTCAATTATATACCAGTGTTTATTAACTTTAATTTGTTAATATAAATTATTTAAAGGAGTGTACTAGCAACAGTGGAATTACATGAGATCATACTGTTTAGAATATGGAGATCATGAAATTTTAGTAAATTTTAATGATCAGTTATTCCATATTTTTCAGAATTAGGTTTAAATTTCTTATATTTTTACTGATTATATATCTAGATTGATTGTATATATTGTGATCACCCAGTGACAAACTGTGGCAAGCTAATGACATGATATTGGATGAATGCTAATTATAAAGTCTCAGTCTTGTACTCTATCAAGTTTCAAGTTTAAAGATTTTGTGCAATTTTGGTAACTTAGAATATTGTAATTTATGTTGTGATTTAGGAGAAGGATGCGTTTACACGAAAAGATTTGGACGATATAGCAGAAAAACTAGTGCTAGAAGACCCATACAAAGGAAACTGGACAAGGTTTTCAGTTATTTTCAAACCTCATCATAATTCATTAACAGGTAATTATGATATAAACGTGTTAATTACTGCGGTCGATAGGAAGGGGAAGAGGGTGGTTTGGCATGATCGGCGTAATAAAGCTTCTTCAATTAATCTTGATGAATCTGATGGTACGTTAATGGGAATAGTGTTAAATATTCCCGTTAAAAGATATGGTGGGATTTGGAGGGGTAGACATTGGGTATCCTTGCGAAGGATTAATGGCGTTTGGTATAATTTGGATAGTGATTTTGAAACTCCTTACGCGTTTGAAAGTAGCGAAGAATTAAGGGAGTTCTTGGATAGTGCCATTGATGGTGGTACGGAGATACTTCTTGTAAAGGGTGATGATAGTTAGTTACTATAAAGGTTGGTTAGTTTAGGCACTGTTGTACTGGTTGTCGTAGTTTTTTAGTTATGGAGTGATTAATTTTTATTTTTTTTTCTTTCACAATTCAAGTCTTTTGTATAAGTTTGGTGAGCTATAGGAGTGTTTGTATATATTCTGTTAGTAATTTCAAAAGAACTTTGATTTATCATGTATCTAGTTGTGTTTGTTGCAACGATACTTTTAGTACAATAGTAAAAAATGTTAAAGTTGAGATGAACCTGAAGTTATCAACAGGTTTGAGGAGCATTTAAGATGCCATGGAGTTGGCACTTAAATGTGACAATGGTAAGATAATACAATATGATGACAATGCTGCGGTTGTGATTGATCAAGAAGGAAATCCTTTTATTTGTTCTCTCTAGGGTGCTTGTAAGATCATGTGAAACCAAAATACTGAAAACATAACTCTTCTTTAGAAAGGTTACAAGTAGAACTCCCCGGTTGGGCTAACTCGGCTTCGATCGTTATGCTTTCCTTGGATGTGGCAATTTTGATACATTTACTTATGAATGGGTCAATTTGGCTTATGTTAAATCTGAAACAGGTCAAATTAGCTAGAAAGGTAAGGGGTTTTATGGGCTGAATGGTTCAAACAGGATGAAACTGGTCCAGTGTATGTTTAATGTGTGCGACATTCCAAATCATTTCATTCAAAGGTTCTGATTGTTAACATACTAAGATCTTATGCAGTAATTATGCATTAAAAAATGGATACTGAGTGTTCTGGGTTCAACTCAGCCAGACTCACTCTGTCTTGCCACCTCTTGTGCTTGTTACTTCTATTTCATATATTTAATTTTTTGTAGCTTGTAGATTCTAGCATACGTTACAATGCAGAGTGCAGGCATTTTTCCTTTGCTTGAGCAAATTCCCTGTACATCTGTGTATACTGCTGAACAATCCATTTCCTTTCTAGTTTCATGTTTAGGTTGAAGAAAAAAAAATTATACTAGTTTTTTCAGTTATCTCTTATTTCTGAACAATAAAAATAGCATTTTGGATTTTTGGTACTTGCTTAATAATAGGCCGAAGAAAAAAAAATACTCCACCTACATCCAATAAATCCAAGGTGTCCTATCTGAGTAGATCTATACATTAATAACTATTTATTGTGTTGAATGACTTGAATACCTTCACCTCTTGAGAAAGAACATAAATGAAATTGACTTGCCTTTTATGTTGACTAGTACTTTGTTAATCAAGAAATCCTGACCCATATCTATTGAAATCTGTTTAGTTGCTAACTTCCTATTAAAGGTGCGTACTTGCGGTGATCCTGCATTAGATTCATTAGTCTTCTTATAATCTGTTTCCTTGCTATTTAGTTCGAGAATGTTAAAGCTACCAAGTTTGATAATCAGTTGGTCTCATGACTTAAAAAGCAGCCATGTTTGTAGGAAAGTTGCTTGAAGCAACCCAAAGTTTGATCCTGCAATGAAAACATGTTTAGGAATACAATTAGTGATACTATTATATATTCTTCCTCAGCTAACTCTCTAGTCTCTTCCATATTTTGCCTCGTTTATCTCTCTTAGCCCCCCATTCACCTTGTTAGAAAGTGTGGTAGTGTTATTATTGTTATTGTCTAACTTATATGTTTTGATAGTTATGTATGGTGGAACGTCTTTGAGAAAGATGCATAGCAGCACTAGCCCTTCCTAGGTCATACATGTAAACACTGTTTAATAGAGGTGGCAAGATGGGCGAGTTGAGTGGGTTAACATGCAACAAAGGAAAACAAATTTTTTTTTTTCTTTAATAAATAATATACTAATTATGCTCGGAAAAAAGTAGTAATAATCTTTTTTCTTGATGATGATGATGTCATATACTGTTAAAAATAGTAATTTTGTAACTATGAAAGTGTGCATTTATGGTTGTATCTGTCTATTATATGCCAGTGTACATTTAGAGATAACTGTTATTCAATGAAACCTTAATTTCTTTCTACTACTGGTAGGTCCAATTTAAGAACAGGTTTCATACTACCTATATTGTCATAAAAGCCCTTGTACCTTACAACTCAGTCATGCATCAGTAATGATTATATTGCTATGTTTCATATATAGACCCATACTACCACTGTTAACATATATACATTTCACATTATATGTACCCAAAATTTCATTTCATTTCTTCATCCCTTCCCCACCACCACCAAGGGACTCCACATACGTAATTAGCGTATAAAGTGCACAGTTGGCACAAGAGCTACGATGTCCTGCAAACTGAATTCCAGTAAAAGGGTTGATGGTGGAACAAAGATTGCAGTGACTTGCAAATACATGTCGCCTGTGAGATACCTTAAACACGTCAGTGGTTGGATGGTGGCGATGTTTTGTTTTGTTGCTCCTCGAAAACGGCGTTCCACAAAGGTATCTTCTTCAGGAACACCAAAACGGGTTATCATGTCTCCTTTTGATTCACAAAGAGCAGAAGCTATTAAGGATTGCATCGAGTTCATCAACTCATCTTCATCGTTAACAAGGTCTAATTCTGTTTCTAGTTGAACTTTTGTTCATGATATTATGATGCAGGCATTATATTTAGCTTTTATAGATCCAATGTTTTATGTTGGATTTGTATTGTTAGAAAATGAATAATGGAGTTGGTAGTTGGATCTTGTAATGATAAAGATCTTGTTGTAGAATTAAATGAAACAGGATATATCACATGTTATGGTTTATATGTTATCATAGCTGGATCTGGTGTTCCGTATGAGTAGGCTCTACATATTTGCTATTCTGTGCACCTGCCAAAATTGACCATTGAATACAAAACCTACAGTTGAATTTGTATTAAGTTTTTCAAGCCTTATGTATATGTTAATATGTAATTATTCACAGTCGATTTTCAGTATATATTTTTAAGTAAAGCTAACTTGTATGCTTTACCAAAGCAACGAGAACTCAACTACTTCAACAACACTCGTGAAACAAAGTATTGCATATGCAAGGTTACATACAAAAAGCAATATTTCATTAATGCTGAATTTTTGTGTGTGTTATTAGTATTGTAGAGTATACAGAGTCTATCAAAACGTGTGTCTAAATCTTCCTATATTTCTATCTTTGCACCTGTGAAATGGCCGTGGAAAAAGGTGATCGTAATATACAAGAATGTTTTCTCACCATTTCTGTGTGCTGAGAGAAGTCATCTTTTAAGCTTCTGAAACATACTACAACTGTTTCTATCAAGCCTCGACAAATGCCTGCACCCATTTGTCAATTTGATTTCGCCTCATCATGGGTGACAAATCAGACTGTATTTGATTTAGTCGATTATTTTCTCGCCAGTTGAAAAAAGATTCCATATCACAGTTCCAGCCAAATATAGCCCGATTGCCACATCGAAGACCTCGTCCCAAGAACCTGGTCACATGTCGCTAACTGTAAAGTTTCTCCAAATCTTAACAATCTCATTCATATTGTATGGGATAGTTATATTATCAATGAAATAATATAATTTTTGTGATCATAGTTGAGACACTAATGGTTTATACAAAATCAATTTCTGATGAGAAGTGTTTCGTATCAACCCAAGTACCCAACATACTCATTTTGACCCGTACCATATTTACCCATAGTAACCTGAACCTTCTGACCCGTTACCCAACCTGCCCATTTTGCAATATCTAGCAAAGTATGTTTTTATTGAAGGGATAAAACATACCATGTTGCAAGATATAACCGGTAGCTGCAGTACCCAAGACACCCGCCAAAACTCCCGCAGTATTGGACAAACCAAGCAGCACACCCTGTTAACAAACAACAATATTAAGATTTAACAAATTTGGAAAGCGGGATCTTTGCTGTGATGGTAGAGTCAATCTAAAAGTGATTGAGAAAGAGGAGATGCTCACAGAATATCGAGGGGCAATATCTTGATGATTTGAATATAAGCCCGACTGTGAAAATGCATCAGAACCCTGTAGATAACTTATTTGGTCAATTCTTTTCATCATTTAAATTTTGTCGCTTTTGAAGAATATATAACCTGCCAAAATTCACCTATACTTATGTTTAAGGAACTACGTTATATTTCAATATTTTCAAGGATAATATATAAGTGAACTAGAATCGTGCATTAATTAACACAAACCTGACTGCACGCCATGCAGAAAACAGCCATAGCAGGAGAGTCAACATGGCTTAACTGAGATAAGAAAAATGCAGGTCCAAGAAATCCAACTGACTGCATTACCTGATATTCGGATAAAGTTATAAGTAACTGTGCAACAAAAAGAACGTTAGATCACTGATACATTTTTTGCAATGATAAATACCTTTCGTACTGTAGTCACAGACCAACCTTTGCTCACAAGTGTGTCAGCTATCCATCCTCCAAGATTGGCCGAGAAAGCCATTGTAAGCCAAGGCAATACACAAAATAGCCCAGATTCTGTTAGATTGAAGCCCAGAACCTGTAGTAATCACATTTAACACATTATTTTTTTAAAAATAGTTCGAGAAAATGGTTAGATGTCTTTGAGGGCTGGTCCAACCCGACCCAACCGATTTTGCCCGCAGTTAATAATGTCCCGTTTATACAAGCAGCCCATTTTTTCACCTCTAATTATCAAGATAGAAATTGGTAACATGTTCAAGAACACAAAAATTGGAAGACTAACCTGGTTATAATAGGTAGGCATCCATGTGAGGAGTATAAATGTTCCCCAGTTGTGACAAAAATGGCACGTTATTAAAGCCCATACGGGTGCTTTTGACAAGATTCGTCCCCAAGGAATAGTTTTTACAGGTTCCTCATAAACTCTATTGCGGAATATCAGCTTTTTTTCTTCAGGACGAAGTCCAGGATCTTCAAGAGGTGAACTGTATGCCTAAAATTCAGATATATTTCCCAAATGAAAGGAAAAGATTGCGTCAGTTGACCAGCTATCGACAGAAGTAGAAATTCCGACCTATAACTTAAGAAAGGGTCAACTTGGGTTATATTTTTTCTAAAGATCAGACGGATAATTAAAGAAAAGCTAAAAATAAAAAGGGTCAAACGGGTCGAAAGTCGCCCAAAATGTATTTTTCATGCATAGTATTCCCTAAATCGCTTATTTAAAAGTAATACTGTATAAAATTCTTAATCATGTTGAATACACTGGTTGTTCAAATCTGAGAAAAGTTACAAGATTTGGAGAAGAAGTGCTTCAGGTCAACCCAACTTGGCCCGTGTTACCCTTTTTGACCCTTTACCCAGCCCACAAATTCGCCACCTCTAACTACTGATGTTGCAAAAGTAGGAGAGTGATTGTACTTTGAAGAACTACCTTATTTAACCATAATGCAGCCCACACTGTCCCTAAAGAACCGAAAGAGAAAAAAACTGAGGGCCATCCATACGAATGTATTAAGAACGGTGAAAAGGCAAGCCCGGTAACAGAACCAAGGTACATTCCACTGTACACCAGAGCCAATGATCTACTTCTCTCTGCAACAGGAACCCATTTTGACAGAAGATTATTCATAGCCGGCATGGCCACACCCTGATAAAGAATAACCGAGTATATAACAAACTAAAAGATAAATGTATAAAAGAATATCAAAAACGGTTAACGATTAAGTAAAGATGAAGAAAGGGGACCTCGCCTATGCCCATGAAGGCACGGACTATGAGTAGGAAAGGTAATCCTAACTTTGCAGCAATTGGAGTAAGGACTGTAGCTACAGACCACCAAATAACACCGAAAGCTAAAACACGTTTCCCACCTACAGTGTCTGCCCAAATGCCTCCTGCGACCTAACCTCAATTACCGTTAATTCAAAACAGTAACCCAAGACCAAAAATAATGTAAACAACGAAAATCAAACTGAAGAAATTGTAGAAACCTGAGTGAGAAGGTATCCCCAGAAAAACGATGACTGTATCAAACCAACTGTTGTAGAATTCCAATGGTACTCTGATGACATTGGTAATATAGCAATGCTCATATTCACCTGCCAATGGTTACACATTTAATTAGTAATAGTTCTCCAATTGATCATATCCCATCAAACATACTATCCACATAACCAAATCAACTCCTTTCGATTTTCAATCAGATACAGCTTAATATCAGAATGCTTTGCACACACAAGCACAAAAAAAAAAAAAAAAAACTGAACAAGACACTATCAATTGTATTTGTTTTATTTAGTTTCCTTTTCTAGTCCCAGAACTTCTTGGTTGATGGGCTATCCAGATATATACCGCCAAGTCAGATGCAAGTTGTTCATTACATACAGTTCATTTTCCTCAGGATGAATACAGCTTTAATTTTTTGAATCTTGCATAAAACATGTTGATGATTTTAGTGTCATCAAATTGTTTATTTAACTGAGATTTACACAAGATTGAAGGGATTTCAGTATAAGCACTAAAGTTGGTTAGGAGGTGAGAAGTGCACACTAGCTAATCTGGTTCTAACCACCTGGGGGGGTGGTCCGCCAACTGTTTTTCCTGGCAAAACCAACTTCGTTAACCGCTTTATGTATAACCCTAGGCATAGTGGGACGAAATACTAGTCTGAAAGTGTTTCTCATACAATTCACAGTATTTATCCAGATTGTTTTCCGAATTTTACCATTCCTACACACATATCCCAAACAAGACGTATAAAATTCAATCATTTCAAGTTATCTAGCACTAATTCAACACTATGAATCAAAACAATAGTAATAACAAGAGCTCACTCTATCCATATTGCATAGAAGAAAAGCCGAAAAACATAAGATAACAATCGTCCATCGTTTCGGAAACTCTTCCCACCACGGCACATTAATGTCAACAACTTCATTTCCATTTTCATCATTCGATACAGCAGTAACTCCTAGCTTATTTTCCTTAAACTTAAACGATCCAGGTGTCATTGACTTCGAAACCTCGTAAGGTTCCGATTTCAATTCTGATTTAATTCTCCATGCCTGATTATTCCTACCAACACTTGAGCTATTCAAAACAACATCAAACCTTAATCTAAAGTGTTTCAAGTTTGAGTTTGACTTCAAATTCGAATCGAAACAGAGAACTTTTCGGGGAAGTGGTTTGTCCGGTGGCCGGTGAGGAGAGATTGGAAGTGATCTTCCGGCCATTGGTGATTGAGTTGAACTTGCTTGTTGATGATACATATATTTAATATTTATTTTTATTTTTATTTTTATTTTTATTTTTGAAGCGAGTGTGTGAGTTTGGTATTTTTATTTTTACGTTTTTGGTGGTTTTGATCGTTGAAGAAAGTTTATTTGGGAAACTGATATTTTAAATTGTGATTGGTTATGATTTTGACAAGTGGCAAATGGAAATCCTATACAGTAGATAGATTAAGAGGTAGGTCCTACTTGATAATGTTGCCGTTTTGGAGTTGGACTTAAAAGTACTGATAGTTAAATTGGACTAAAAAGTAGAGAACTACAGAGTAGAGATAGGTAAATTGGGCTTTGAAGTATAAAGTTATCAAACTATCAATAAATCATCTCTTGGGCCAAGCTCAGCTACTGAAGTATAAAGTTATTTTCTCTCATTTAAAAAGTAGCAAATTGCTACATGCCAACGGCCCAACAGTAATGCCAATCATAGTTTTCCAGAACTTACTTTATATACGGGTTGTTCATGTAAGGTTTATTGGAGATTTGATAAATCGAAAACTAATTAACCGAATTATTGATTATCATTTTTTAATTTAAACCTAAATCATAATCGAAAAAATCCGGTTAACCAGTAATCAATTAACTAGATTTTTTGTTCGGTTATACGATTAACCAGTTAATCATTTCTTATTTGCTATTAGTTTAAAAAGTAAATATTCTCATACAAATATACACTCATAAATATTTATTAAATTTTAAACGTGTTGATCTTTCTAACCAACATATAATAAGCACATTCGTTAACTACAAAAAACACATGCATGAATAGTAAACGAAGTTAGTCACAAAACCAAATTTTCAACTACTAAAAGTTCTAAAATATTAACACACAAACTAATATAAATACTAAAATATAGTAATCTTATATTAAATAAGAAGATAGTTAATAATATTTATGTATATCTCTCTATATATACATATTAATAATAGTAATTTAAGTTTATCGGTTTTTTCCGTTAACTGTTTGTTCAAAAATTGTGAACTGTAACCAAAATTGAAAAATCGAAAAAATGTCAGTTCAGTTAATCAACCAAAAAGCAAAAAAAATCTGGTTCGGTTAAATTAAAATTCGGTACGGTTCAACCGTTTTTCATGTAGGAAATCTTTATTCAAGTATGAACTTTGATAATATTAAGGTGAGTTGTGGAATTTGGTAGGGTATTGAGTCAAAAATGAAAAGGGAACACAAATACACAAGGATTTCTAATGCCAAATCAAGATTACAGTTGGCCCATTTTATTTAATTTATTTAATAATTAATACAAAAGATATCGTGGTCTATCTTGTTCGAGGATATAATTTTTGATAGGAATATGTGGATGATTAGGATTAGAATAGATGATTAGAGATTAAGTATAAAGATTTTTTAGTGTTGATTTGTTGAGTATTCATTAGGTATAATACATTCAATAGTAGCAGTATTTGTTATGTTTAGTTACTTATCTATATTTACTTATAGTATATACTATACTTATATGTACATATCTATAGTTTCGTTAATATACACAATTATTTATTTATATTTTATTTGTGTATTGAGATATATTTAATTGTATGATTATATGTATTTGCATATTTATGTTTATATCATAACTATAACTATAAATAGCCATATAGTATAGTACAATAGATGTATTCATTTATTTCTATTTACTATATTTTAGTTTTATGGGTGGGGATCATGAGGGAAGAAAAAAAATTAGGGAATGAGAGAAGTAAATCTCAACCCTTGATTTCATTATAAATGAATTTTAAAAATCACAAATAATTTCAAAATTTTACATTCATCACCAATGAATGTTAAAAACGTTTTTTATATACAAAAATCAAGGGCTAAGATTTGCTTCTATCTTTCCCTAAATTTTGAAGCTTTCCTATAGATCATTTCCTTTAATTTTGTAATATATTTATATTTATATTGATATTATATTTGTATTATACACATATATCATATATTATATTTATGTCAATACTATAGCTATCATCCTATATATATCATATATATAGTATACATAATATATATATATCTATACCGTAGTGTAAATAATACATAAGTTTACCTATATCTAGTTACTTATCTATATTTATTTGCACTCGTTTATATATAGTTCATATAATATTTTATGTCGGTAGATGAATGACTATCTACATTTTACCTTATCATACTCTAAAAATAATAAAATTAACCATTATTGTTATTGTTGAGATATCATGGTCTATCATTGGTCTTTTTTAAAACTACTAATAATCAACTACAAAAAATACATTACTTAATTATCATTATTACATTATAATATCTCTTTGTAATAGATTTATCAATCCTAAATATAAAGGAAATAAATACTATTAACAGTGCGTTTAAAGTAAAATATTCACTGAACTCTGAAATTATGAAAATGCTAGAATTAGACCTGTGCTAACGGGAGCGTCTTGCTCCCATCCTTCGCACGTCTTCGGGCATCTTCCGTTGGCACCATCCATCTTTCAAGCTTCCTCGCATCCTCGTCTTCCATCTGTATCTCGACGAAGAACTCCGAAGACGGACAAATGGTGGAGCTCATTGACAAGAAAAACGTTTTCGAACATCTTTCACGTTCACTATTAAAAAAGGTCTTTGTAGCCTAGTAAGAAACTATAGTAATAAATAAGATTTAAGCCAAATGAATCAAAGTGTCCTTCAATAACATCTTTTGTGCCAACTCTCCACATCACACTTGTCCTAAACTAAATGCAAGTAAATATGGATGTGGATGTAACTAACATAAAAAGTTTGATATATAGTATTCTAAATGAAACTGGAACCAACCTTTTGTTATTATATCTATTTTGCCTTCAATTAAAATAACAGTAAGTTAATTTTGTTTTAATAAATCTCATTTTTAGTCAATATTAATAATGACATTTTTGAGTAAAAATAAAATAAAATAGGGAGCGGTGGACAACTTTGCTACTTGACTTTTTGTCCAAATACATGTAACTAGTAGTTGATGTATTCTTTCGTTAAAAAGCAACATTAATTATCTATTTTTCCTTGGCCTTGTTAAAAATATTTATATTATATCAGATGGGTTGTATTTTATGTTAGTACGTACGTAATAAACATAACTATACGTATAGAGAGGTGATATATACACTAAACAAATCGATCATACATCGTACAACACTTGAAGATTACAGTACAAACATATCACAACATAAATCTGGTGTATAAAATCTATTTGTTTGGTGTATATATAAGTATAGATCAAGTCATGAAGAAAGTAAATGGAATCAAGAGCAAGACCAAACAAATATTCGTAACCAAGAAAACAAAGATTCTTATGTTTAATTTAAATTTTAATTCGATACGTTTGTAAGTTTAATAACAAATTAACTGATTATATAATGTTTTTGAAAGAACATATACATAGAATCCACAGAGAATACGTAGATCAAGGAATATCCACGTGATCAACAGAAGACACTGCTCAAACGTGTCTTTCTTTAAACACTATGTATGTATAAAAACATACGTACACATTTGAATTATGATATAATCTATTATTATTATATTTTTTTGTCAATATCATAAATTGACAAATAGACATGATCTTGGGTTATCTATAAGTCCAAAAATGTCGACAGCTTTGGATGTCCTATTGAATAATTGATAGAAGGAAACACCATAAACTGATGCCTAAAGTATTTGTAATTTCTAAATGTATTAAAATATATTTGTAAATTTGCATTAGTGTTTTAACACTTAAATCAAATCTTAAAACTATAACTTCCACCCTTTCTCATCCTTTCTCATCACACCACTAGAAGTGGTCCGTCCTTGGCCTTTCGTGCACTCATCACGGTCGGAGTGGAGTCATAGTAATAACGTTGTCGTTGAAGAAAACACGGGACACCACGAACCAAAACCTGGACCCACAGGATTATCTAATTTATTTTTCGTTTTGTTTTTAATTTAAATAAAAAATAGGTTGCTCATAAAAAATTTCAAAATTTTTAAAAATAATTTTTTTAAAACATTAATAATATTTAATAACTTTTAAATCGTAAAACTAAATATAAAAATAACAAAAAAAATTCGTTTTACCATCAATAAATATATCCCAGCTCTCCATCGCCTAGAATTATTTTTCCTTCCATTATTCTCTCTACATATTACTCTTTTCATGCCTTCGCCACCATCATTCATTCATTTTCATATCTTTTCCTTTTACTAAAAGAACAAATTAACATTATTAAGCAAGTAGCAGGAAGCTACAATAAGCTTGTTTTAATAAACCATATATATAACAATCTTTCACCTATAAACATTAACAAGATAACATATGACCAATTTACGTCCATTTTTCACAAACTTAATCGTCATCCTCATCAACCTTGGTTGCTTCATGATCTTCCCAACCTCCCACCACCGAAACCGCTCTAAACCACCACAAAAACCACCGTATTCATCGCCTTTTTTTCGTGTCTCCCCAAGCAAACTCAAACGCCATAAATCCATCTCATCTGCTTGGTCATTCATCAAACAAATCTTCTCATCAAAACCCTTATCACAAGTTACCCAGATACCCTCATCAACACCATCTTCATCAACCCGATCCTTATCCGTGGCCAGGTCCGGCCCGTTCATCCAGCCTGATTACGAGATCCACCCGTGCCCGATTTGCGGTGAGGTTTTCAATAAACAGGGATCACTTGAACAACACCAATCAATCAAACACGCAATTTATGAGCTTTCAGATGATGACCCGAGTAAAAATGTCGCCTGGATCATATTCGAAACGGGCTGGCCCAGAAAAAGCCCGACCATCAACCGGGTCATGAAGATCCACAACAACCCTAAGATACTAGCCCGCTTTGAAGAGTACAGAGAAAGTGTAAAGTCAAAGGCGGCACGACACAGAGGATCGTGGCAGAGGGATGAACGGTGTATCGCCGACGGTAACGAGCTGCTCCGGTTTCATTGCACCACCTTTTTGTGTGACCTGGGGCAAAATGGTAATTTTAGCATTTGTACCCATCAATGTTGTAGTGTGTGTGGTATAATCGGGTCCGGGTTTTCACCCAAGTTAGATGGTATATCCACATTTTCGAATAGTTGGAAAGGACACATGGCAATTCCTGAGGACATCGAAGATGAGTTCGGGTTTATGAATGTGAAACGGGCTATGCTTGTGTGTCGGGTCATAGTGGGCCGGGTCGGGTGTGACCCGGGAATAGGCGATATAGATGACCCTGATTATGATTCTTTGATTGCGAGGGAACATGGTGTGGGTCAGACCAAGTTAAATGATGATGATGAGGTTATTGTGTTTAGTCCTTGGGCTGTGCTTCCTTGTTTTGTGATTGTGTACAGCCTTTGATTGTGATTTACATACTAGATATTTTGGGCTCGCAAACGGGCTTTTAGAGTTTTGGGCCCTGATAAATAAACTGTCGGGTTGGTTTTGTCAATCGAAGTGGCTATTCCTCACTCATGGTAAAAGCCCACTTAAATGTGTAGAAGACAAGGTTATACGACAATTATGTACTGTTTTCATAAAGATATTTGATGTATTACTTTAGCTACTATAAATTAAAATGAGATGTTAACCGTATATAGCTGTATATAGTATTTCGATTTTGATATATATATATATGTAAATGTAACATATATATATATATATATGTTATGAAGTTTATTTACATGAATGTTTTAAACAATGAGCACCAAATTAAAACTACTGTTAATTGTAGGAAAAAGAAAATCTTAAAGAGCAAATAAAACATCTACACTAAAAGCATACCAAATTCCAAATTATCATAAACTACAAACTTTCTGTAGTCTGTCCCTCTAGATTAAAAACTAAAAAGGTTCAAAACAACACTAATTTACTATACTATCCCATGACTACTGCAAGCTTGAACAAACAGTACCTTAGGAGTTATGACACATAATCAAACAAGAAAAAGAACCAAATAACCTTAAAATTACAAAGTTCCAACCTTGTAAAAACTCTCTACCAAGTCCATGGCTTCTTGCCATTTGATGAAATACCATGTCCCTGACATCCATGATCACTTGAACTAGGCCTTTGAATAGCATTTTCCAATTGGTTGACATCAAGAGCCACTGACATATCGTCTTCAGGGTAATTATTCAAGTACATATTCGAGTTCACGTGATCAAGAAGACATGAAGAAAATAATGAAAACCCTGTAGGATGATTCATAGTTGGAGATTTCGGCTCTATAACATGGCCATATGACTCATTAGAGGTAGTTGTGTTGGTGGTTTTGAAGAAGGTTTGCATAAAATTCAACTCATCATCGCACGACTGAGTGATCTCTAGAGATGGATCAGAATCATTGTTGTTTAAATTTGCCAGCTCAGTGACAACATTAGCGGACTTTGAGGTGGTCGTTGCGCTTGTGTTTGTGGTGGTGGATGAGGAGGAAGATGAGGCAAGATTGTTGTGATTACTAGTTTTGCTTCTAATATAGTCTTGTAAAAGAGTAAAAGATTGAGACTTTTTACTTTTAGTATCATTTTTCTTGTTCTTTCTACTACAATTTTGCTTTCTTTTTGTAGCATTCCATTGATTCTTAACCGAATTTTCAGTTCTTCCAGGGATAAATTTAGCGATTTCAGCCCATTTGTTGCCTACTTTTTGATGAGCTTCAATTAGCATTCTCACTTCATGTTCACTCCATGAATCTTTCTGAAAGCACACAACATAAAAATGAATTCCAAACACTTTTTGTCACATATTATGATCATTTGATGCAAAAAGCTTCTAAAATCACATGAAAAGAGCATTAAAGCGTATATGCACATATAATCGAGCGCGTGAAGAACTTATGAACATTATATGTGCCGGTGAAAAAGGAACAACCGTTACATAATATATATGAACACGACAAAGCTATATCTGTTACATATGGTGAACATTATATGTGTCGGCGACAAATTAAAGGAATAACCGTTACATAACATGAACATTATATGTGTTGGCGAATGAGGAACACTCGTTACATTACTTGCTAATTACTTCAAGCGTACACTTATCATCGAGCGCGTGAAGAAGTTTAATTTGTTATAACGTCATAGTATATTATACTTTTTATGTCTATGTCGATGACGCGTTGGTAAATGAAACTAAAACTCGCACCATGTATACAAAAAGTGAAACAGATCAAGATCGAATTCACGAGTTTATGAAGATGACTATTCAAATCTGTAAAATTTTTTGCTTTCACAGAAAAAAGATTGATATTGGAATGCAAAAGATAGCTTTTTTCATTGGGATAAATTATCCTAAAATTGTTTGACAAACTGGACACAAAATCTAAGTTACTAGATCTCATATCAATCAAATACCTCTTTAATCAGAAAAAGTGAGAACATTGTTGTGTATATAATTTAGATAAAATCAAAGAATTAAAATCAATAACAGAAACAAAACCTTAATATCAGGCCGCAAATGATTGCGCCATCGTTCACGACACTGTTTCCCTGCCCTTCCGGTAATCTTCTCCGCAATCAAAGCCCATTTCCGCTCTCCATATTTGTTCACCAGCCTAGTTAGCTTACTAAAAAAATAAAATAATAATAATAATAAATAAACATTGATAACATATTTAACATCATGCATGAACTTCAAGAACAATTAAATTACAAACATGTAAATGTTAAACAACAAGAAAAGTTATTAATAGTTACCTATCTTCTTCATCTGTCCATTGTCCCTTGATGAAAACCTTAGAAGTGATATTACCACCTTTTGTTTTCTTCCCAAAACCACTTGAGACATTTTCGGGCTTATTTTCACGAATTCGATCGCCTTTTGGGTAACTTTTTAGTTCATCCCAAGTAAGAGATTCACCAATCTCATTACTAAACACATCTTTAATATTATCAACACGCGTTGATAAATATGGTGTTATACACATTCGATTTTCATTATTAATCCCACCACCCAAAAAAGAAACATTTGGAGATATAAATGATTGATTGATCATCTGATCATGGTTTTGAGTTTGGTGATTTATTTGAGTTCTACCCCATAAGAATCTATCAATGGCTGTTAATGGCGGTGGTGCTGGCTTATACAAAGACGTAAGATGGTTTTGATAATTTACATAATTATTAGAATTTAAATAATTAGTAACACCACCGTGGCTACCGCCGTAACCATCGTCGCCACCGCTATAACCACAGTGATCACCACCGTCCATTTATTGAAGAAAAGTTGAGGTTGATTAGAGCAATGGGGGTTACTGTTTTGGTGTATTTATTCTCTTAAACTATTGAAATAAAATTAGCAATGAGCTCGGTAACTATATGTTGATGACAGCCGTTGGATGATGAGGTTGATCTAACGGATGAGAAGCTTTTTTGACAATGACCTTTGGACTTATTTCTTACATGAAGTCTTACGTGGCGAGATATGGTTGGCGGATGGGTATTAAATTTTTATTTTGTTTTGTTAATAAATTGTATGTATTTATTGATTGGAGGGTATTCGGGAGAATGGAGGTCATCAAGCCATGAATGTTTTTCTTCTTAAATTCACCAAAATTAATTATTAAAATTACTTTAACCATCTAAAATTAGTAATTGTTAAATATATATAAATAGTTTTCATGACGTAGTTATATACTATATTATATTATTTATTATTATTATCATTATTATTATTATTATTATAAGATATAAGATATAGTATAGTATGATTATTCTAGATATTACATATAATAGTTTTATGATGTAGTTATATATTATATTATTATATGTAATTCTATTAATGTGTACAAATGATGTGCTCAAGTTCGAGATCATTGAACTTCTGCTCAAAATGAGTTTTTAACGAGTCGAAAATTTAAGTAAGTCGAGAATAGTTTGGCTTATTTACAATCTTGCAATTAGTCGTTAAAGATAAGATTTGTCCAGAAGCCTATAGTTTGTGCGAACAATAGTTTTGGGCTAAATCTTAGTCATCATGATTGGCCCAATGATTTAGAGTCCCAAACGGTCCGGGGAGATATAATTCACAATAAATTTAGATCCTCAAATGTCTGAAAGTACGGAGCTTATAATTAGAGGTGTTATTAGTTAAATTATTTAAGTTTCAAGTTATTCGGATAGGTTGTTTGGATTTTTAAGTTTATTAATCAACTCGTAATCCGAATCAAACAAGGTAGGTTTATTCACACTACAAGAAAAATGCTCTATAGTGTCGAAAATTCAGTGACAACTATTGTTTATGCCACTAAACACTCAACTTAGTGACAAAAAAGCATGTTGACACTAACTAGTGACGATTCTCGCGATTGTCATTCATAAATCAGTAAATTAAGTGTCAAACACATTCAGCTAAAGTTAGAGACAAAAATTAGTGACAAATAATCCCGGTCACAATAATATGATAGTTAGTCACGAAATTAGTCGTCACTGAGTTTATAAACGTTGATCACGAATAATTGTATCACTAATTTGAGTAATATATTGTTGGCCACTTGATATGAATAAATCATAAAAGTATGTTGTCACTTCGAATAATGAACTACGTAGTATGTCACTAGAGTAATGTTCAAAAATTTTAAGTTTGCCTCTTCTAGTTTATCACCAATTCACCATTACTCTCTTCGTAGGTGATGGTGGGTTAGTCTAACCTATTTTGACCCGTTGCCTAACTCTCTTCGCTGACCCATTTTGCCATCTCTAAGTGAATTACATTCAGAGAATTGCCTATCACTACTCTAACTAGAGCTATGCTTCTTCCTGCAGGTCCCAAATTAAGGTGAAGTTCGACTATATCTTGAAGGGTTGGCAGCTACTGATAAAGTGAAGATGTATACGTAGAGGTGGACAGGCATGGCATGTCTGACCGACCCAGAAGATCATGCAAACTATACTGTAACCACTAAAGATATATTGAACATATATTTTTATGTTCATGGGTTTATTTATTTATATTAAAGGAGAAAATGGAAATTTTGGTATAGATCAGGTTGGGTTGGGTTGGTTCAGGTCAACCCAGAACACTATTTTTTCCAAATGATTTATACATTTTATATCTCAGACAGTTTTGATGTGACTAAATAATTAGAATTGGCGAGACGTTCACCAATTATTTAAAAGATATCAATCCTTCTTTCCCTAAAGATTATTATACTTCCTTTTCTGTCTAATCTGAGTAGCAGTAATCGATTGGAGCTTTTGGACAGCTGTGACTTGAAACTGTTTTGACCCATTACTTCACCCCGCCCATTTTGCCACATCTATCTATAGTCCTGACACTTGATGATCGTGATAGTACCTTACTACAAGGGAATGGATGAAGAAATGTTTGTGACAATTGGCGAGAGTAAAAAGCAGAGAGTACTGCTTGGATGACACTTGAATAACACAGCAGAAGTCAGAAACATGCTTCAGTCTAGGAGACGGTTTTGGGGGCTCATCTTGAGTTTTCTTCTTTAAAACTTCCTTTTTTTTGTCACTTTTTGGGGGCTCATCTAATCTGAGTAGATTATTAGATCACTTTTTATTCGATATTTCTTTGTTTGAAATTTGTAAGATTCAAAAGACCGGGTGTAATTGTTGGTACGTTGTGGATATATAAGTGATGTGTTTGTTTCTATAGTTCCGTCCCAACAATTTTCATATGTTAAAGAATTAAGATTCTCGATTTTCGTTATTACAACTTGTTAGATTGTATATTGAAAAGTCAAATTTTAGTAGAAAAAGTGCATTTGCTTTTGTCATCTCTTGTTGCAAAGTGACGACTTCTTTTTGTCACTAAACAGTCAACGTAAGTGACAACTTTATTTGGACATAAATGGCATCACTAATATGCCAAATTAGTGATGACTTCATTGGTTTAGGAGAAAATTTAGTGACGATTGAGTCGCCAGAAAAGTAGTGACAACTTCAGTTTCGTGACTGCTCAGTGACGAATTCTATATTTCATGTCTAAATGGAATTTGTGACGGACCTGTAGTGACCAAAGTGACGCATGAGTTTTGTCACTAGACGACTTTAGTGACGAATTTTCTGCCTTTAGAAATGAAACTTGTCACGTCACTAAAGCCATTTTTCTTGTAATGTCGGGTTCGGGTAATTTGGGTTGGGGTTGGGTATGGATAATGTATTTTAATCCAAATAAAATGATATTTTAAATTTTCGCATCTTGAACAAAACTCAAACTTCACAAAATACCACTATTAGCTTCATATAAATCATTATAAGTAATGTATATTATATTATATATAGAGAGATTTAGATAAATTATAAAAAACTTCTATAAATAATTATATTTGTATTGTAAATATCTTATTCGGGTTATTCGGGTATTCTAAATTCGAAAATATTTATTCCGTAACCCGATTCAAATAAGATTCAGATTATTTGAGTTCTGATGGTCAAATAAGCTTGGAATTCGAGTTATTCGGATTCAAATGCGAGTAAATTATTCAAGTACATCTATTAATGACACTCGTAGCTTATATAGGGCATGGTCATGGACTTTTGTATATCCTTAGTAGCATTTTTCATTGTTTAGGGACTAAATATTATACTGCATCACTCTTATCCCCAAAATGCATAAATGAAACGTGCAGGGTTAAATTAGGTAAAACCCTTGAACGTTTGCATTCTCTTACGTCTATCTTGATTCTCAGAACCTTCAATCTCCAACATCTATCCAATAAATACTAGATAACAAGTTTGTTTTATTTAGGTGCTTATTTGATTTATATATCTTTGTTCCATTCCATATTATATTTTTTTTAATCCCATTCAATTTTAAAATCTTTTTTGGTTCCATTAAATAAATTGTATATATGAATTTATTTTAATATATTTTATCACAAGTCTTCAAACTCTAATTACGAAGAATATATTTTGTTAAACTTTGATTTATGATAATATTACCTTTATCAGTTCAAATGATGTTAAAGTTACTAACCCACTCTTGATGACAACTAGGTTTTGACTACAATATATTACCGTTGTTTTATCCTAGTTTATGACATTAAATAATTGGTTAATTGCTTGATAACGTGGATCCCGCAACGTTGTCTTTTCTTATAATCGTATGAACGTTTTATTTGGATATTGCAGATAAGAGACTATATGCTTGCATGTCTTTGACTCCCTCAATTTTAGTGTTCCCTCAATTTTAGTGTTCAAGCTTCGTCCCTGTCTGATTTTCACAACCTCGTACTTATATTTTTGTTTTGTTTTGTTTTGCGTTTTATTCCGTATGCTAAATCTTAGTCATCATAATTGGCCCAATGATTTAAACTCAGTTTGGTTGCTTAATTTTGAACAGAAGTAAAATGTTGGGCTTCTCAAGTTTCATTTATACTAGTATATTCCAAAAACATGTGCTTGAATCATCGACATAAAAAGCTCTGAGCGAAAAACCCAATAAAATTTTATCAGTTCTCATTCTTCTTTGGTGATAAGTGATATTATGAGTATGTGATAAGTGATATTATGAGTATGATATTTTGCTCTGGAAGGTACTAGAAGATGAACGTGTTGCAAGGTACTAGAAGTCGAACGTGTGAACTTCATTTGAGCTCCCTGTTGTGCAACAATCATGTATCGTATCGGGTTGAATCTCGTACTCCTTATATAACTTGTAAAAGCCATCAACAATCAATTTCACTTTCTTTTCACGTATTGTCTCTTCAAGGTTAAGTTTTGAAAAACAAAACTCAATAATCTTAACCTTATATCGAGGATCCAAAATAACCCCAAATGACAAGACAATACAATAATTTTTCCAATATTTATCAAACTTCTTTTTCATGTACTTTGCCATTTTCTAAATAACGGGATCTGAACTGTTGATCTTCTTTTCAATATTACATTGCATTTCCCATACTTTGTGAAAATACAAGTTAGAAGTTGGATAAGAGTTACCAGAAAACAAAGTTGTAATCTCATAGAAAGGTTTCAAAAACCTTGTGATTTCTTGTATCCTTGTCCATTCTTCTTTTGATGGACAAGTCAAGAAATATTGATTAACAAGTTCTAATCGAGAATAAGCTTGCATGTAAACTAATGCACAATCAAGCATAACATATGTAGAGTTCCATCTAGTTGGCAATCTTGATACACAAGTCTTCCACATTGCAAATTAAGTTGTTGAATACATTTAGCAAACTTAAATTTTCTAGCAACACTTCCTCTAATATACTTGACCGAATCCCGAACCTTACAAATAGCTTCATCAATTACCTTTAATCCCGCTTGAACAATTAGATTTAATACATGTACTCCACAACGGACATGCATAAATTCTCCTTTACAAACTAATCCACCATTCAAAGACAAATGAAGTCCTAGAGTATCTACTAACCCATCATTATATTTTGAATTATCCAACGTGATAGTGAAAACCTTTTTTTCAATGCCCCAATCAACTAAAAAGTTTATCACGTACTCTGTCAATATAGAACCGGAATGAGGAGGTGGAATAAATCTAAAGTTAAGGACTTTTTTCCTTAAAACCCAATTCTCATCGACATAATGAGCCGTCAATGCCATATATCCATCTGTTGTGATCGAACTCCACAGATCAGCCGTCAAACATATTCTACTAGTTACCTTTGACAACTTTGTTTTAAGAATCATATTCTCTTTCTCATATATTTTTAAGATATCCGCCTTTGTTGTGTTTCTTGATATGGGATTCGCATCTCTATGTAGAAACTTATGCAAGTGTCTTGTTGCCTCGTGTTCAACATAACTAAAAGGGTAGTTATGTTTAATGACCGCTACTGCCATTTTCTCTCTATACATAGCTTGATCCAAAGGGGCAAGCTTTTGTTCTGGACCTGACACGCTAATGTCAAAACACTTTGGGAGATGTCGCTTCAAGTTAGACGTTCCCGAATTAGAATTGGCACTCAACGTTTTATTACAACCGGTTCAAATTGCCATTCTTGACCCATCCGGCTTAATAAACTTTTCAAAATACTTCCATACATCAGAACGCTCTTTGTTTGATGTCGATGAACAAACATCATCTTTATTCTCCTCGTCAATACTTTGTTGTTCCGACATCTTAACCAACTATTATGATTATCTACCAAAAAAAAAATATTAAAAACAACTATAAAGAATACTTAGATACAAACTCTTTGCTATCAAAAAACAAATCCTCCAACTACATCATCACTGATTATATATGTATATGTCAACAAATATTTTAGACACATATTACTTAAATGCATATATATAGGAACAAATTCCCAACTGCACCTAAGAATGATACTGTTTAGGGCACATATTACTTAAATGCAAAATTAGAGTAGATAGACTTATATTAGTTGTTTGCAACAAATTACAAATACAAAGGCTCAATTAATAACTGCCAGCTCTTTCATGATTTACATGTCCTTAAAATAAGACCTCCTGAGCTAGCACCCAAACACAATCTTTAGGTGTTTTTGGCTAGGAACTATAGCTAGAAGTTATGTAAAATAGTCACATGAATCAAACAAACTTCAATTCTTTCAATCATATAAAAATACTAATACTAATAATAATAAAGTCAGCAAATTTAGTCCTTTTGGCAACACTGAGCTATTTCAGCTGATGAATCTATAATTTTCACAGTTTATCACACAAAAGTCAATCAACAATTTGGAATACGGTCTTTCTAGATTTCAATTCGAAAGAAGTAGACGGTACCTTTATCAACAACAATATACATAACGATAATCAGGATAAGCACACATTTATCAACAGGATATGAATCCAATCGTAATCAGACAACCATGATAATCAGGATGATGAATTACAGTTTGGAATCATTTCAATTAAAGTACAATTTATCAACAGGATATTATTATATGATTCATCAATAATGTGCTCAATTTCTTTCAGCCAATTACATGTAAATGAAGATTATTCCTGTCAATTGCTTGCAGAACGGTGATGAACTTGTGAGAAGTAATTTAGGGTTTTTGAGGTTGAACACAGTCGCCCGGCCGCCCAGTTAGTGCTGGCAATAGATGGATGTGGATGGATCTTGATCCGCTCCATTAGTGATCCAACTTAAATGGATCATGATCCGATCCATGATCCAATAGAATGGATCATGATCCGATCCATATCCAATTAATTTAAGTGGATCGGATCACGATCTGGATCGATCCAATTTTTTTTTCTTTTTTGAAATTATTTAGACAAAAATACTTTTTACGACCGGGATCAGTGCTTCAACAATACATCTACTATTTATCAAGACCAATAACATATACATCTACTATTTATTCAATCCAATCATTGGTTGTGATCAATGCTTCAACAATACATCTACTATTTATCGTTTTTTTTACGTTTTTATTCGTTTTTCTTCCTTTTTTTACTTTTTCTTCGTTTTTTACGGTTTTTTTTTACGTTTTTATTCGTTTTTGTTATTTTTCTTCGTTTTTTTTCGATTTTCTTCATTTTTTAACGTTTTCTTCATTTTTTTTACGTTTTTCCTCATTTTTTTTGGCTTTTCTTCGTTTTTTTACGTTTTTATTCGTTTTTTTTACGTTTTTGTTTGTTTTTTACGTTTTTGTTTGTTTTTTTAATTTTTCTTCGTTTTTTACGTTTTTTTTCGTTTTTCTTCGTTTTTTTTCGTTTTCTACCCTTTTTAACTTTTTTTACGTTTTTTTTTGTTTTTCTTCCTTTTTTTTACGTTTTTGTTCGTTTTTTTATTCTTCGTTTTTTTCGTTTTTTTAAAAACGAAAAAACGTTAAAAAAACGAAGAAAAACGAAAAAACGTAAAAAAACATAAAAAAACAAAGAAAAACGTAAAAAAACATAAAAAAAACAAAGAAAAACGTAAAAAAACGAACAAAAATTAAAAAAACGAACAAAAACGTAAAAAAAAAAAAGGAAAACGTAAAAGCGAAGAAAAATTAAAAAAAACGAAGAAAAACGTAAAAAAAAACGAACAAAAACGAAGAAAAACGTAAAGAACGAAGAAAAACGTAAAAAAAGGAAGAAAAAGTAAAAAAAACGAAGAAAAACGAATAAAAAAGGTAAAAAACGAAGAAAAACGTAAAAACGAAGAAAAACGTAAAGAAACGAAGAAAAACGAATAAAAACGAAAAAACCCGAGAAAAACGTAAAAAAAATGTAATTTAAAAAAGAAAACGAATTTAAAATTTTTATTTTAGTTAAAATCCGAATTTTAAAAACCCTACCCTTATTTATTTTGGTAGATGGACCGGTCCAGATGGATTATGGATCGATCCAAGTGTTGAATTGGATATTTGGATTGATTTGTTGGATTGCTTAATGGACTAATGGATATTTTTTTTAATCCAATAAATTATGTAAGTGGATTGGATCATATTAGATTTGGATTGATCCATGATCCATTGACAGCCCTACGCCCAGTACACCAATTTTTTCTCTTTCACCTTGCCCAAATAGACCAAACTCTTTCTTTCTCAAGTCCATTTTAGCCCACTTATTATTTTTAATAAGCCCAGAATCACCTCATAGATAATTAAAAAAAGTCCCAAATAGTTCAGAATCTAATAAATGAGTTAATTTTGTCAGGCATGAAGGATAAAAAGATGTACAAAATTCTATCATTCAATTATGTATGATGAAGGACGGATCCAGTCCACTACAAAGTAACTATGTTAAGGAACTATTATTTAAATAGCATTGGATTAATACATTAAGGAACAATGTTATAAATCACGGGACCTACCTTATTCAACTCATTATCAATATACAATTGGACTGTTTGTTGAATGTTAAAACCCATCAACTATATATTAAAAATATTAATCCAACCCATTATCTCAAATTTAGCCCATATATCTTTTAACCCAACTATTTCAATATATTGAAATATTTATATTAATTCAACCCGTTATACGTGACACCCTGTGATCCTTCCGGCTTCCCCTTGGTTAGTTGTGTAAAATATTGAGTTTTGATAGTTTTCTACCTAAATTGTGTATTAGATTTCAGTTTATTAGTTTTAGCAATATGGCTTGTGTTATTGTTTACGACTTAGAGATTAAGTTTGATTGTCTACCCCTAAATTACTAATTGTGCATTAATTTGATAATTTTGATAATTTTACATCTACCTGGGATTGTGCATTTGAACAATAAAGTTGATAAAGAGTGATTTTCATTGCATAATAAGAGATAACTTAGTGGATACTTATTTATATAGTATCATACTACCGTAAAAATGTATTAAACATGTATTATTTGGTGTAGTAATGAGTTTTATTTATGAATCATTTTTAAGGTATAAGACGTTGTTGAAGATAATCATAACAACTTTCACCTTTTAGCATTATTAATGAATTTTTGTTCTATATATTACCCGATCCGACCCCTTGACCCGCTCATTTTATCATTATATCTTGTCGCCTCAACTAAATTATTAAGTTAAGGTGTCAAAGAACTATGTCAGTGCGTATCCTAAATCCGTCATTGTTTACGATATGGTGGTTCTAGAAACCCTTAGATGGATGCGTATAACTTTGTTTTTACAACTCTCGTGATTAATTGATTATACTTTGTATATAAAATTCTATTTCTTTTATGTTTCTAAATTTCGCATTTTGTGGATTAGAAGATCTAAAATATAAGTTTTATACACACATAATATTATCATATATCGTATAAAATAAAATATGTGATTCAAATAAAAATAAATCAAGATGTGAATAAAAAGTAACCTTTACACTCACGTTTGTTAGTTAAACATGTGAAAGCTGAGTTGACTAAAGGCCCATAAACAGCATTCACTTAAGTTATGGTTTTGACAAGCTTATACAATCAAATTGCAGTTTAAAGTTTAAACGCAACAATATTAAACAAATTAGTAACTACAATTGTTACATTGATATGTAAAGTATTGGTTAAAAAATAGAGACGTTACATCTATATATTTGTACATCTGAAAATAGTCCAACTCGTAAATTACTCTTTTTATTAAATTGTATACCAAAAATTTTCTTTCGATATCTTTTTCCCAGAACAGAAACCACTAAATCCAG
The DNA here is from genome assembly GCA_963921325.1 of Logfia minima. NCBI lineage: Eukaryota > Viridiplantae > Streptophyta > Magnoliopsida > Asterales > Asteraceae > Logfia > Logfia minima. The sequence continues at coordinate 13,861,109 of OY992776.1, read as the reverse complement.
ACCAACATACAACACTCACAACACTATTACTCCGAACTTAACCATTCCATCTCTGGAAAAAGAAAAGCCAATCTAAACTACAAAATGAACAAATGCCATGAGACCTTATTTTCTTTGTTGTTCTTCTATACATACTCATTTTTAAAACTCATCCGAGCTCATATTCTCAGGTGACTCGAGCGGGTAACAGGTATCTTCGGCCCCGTTAGACCATAAAAATTGTGCATAAGAAGCGGTATAAAACGAGTTGCTAGGATCAGCGGAAATTGCTTCTAAAAAAGTCTCTTCTGCGGCCCATAAGTCGTTTTTAGCATGCCATAAAAAACTTGCATATTTGCTAAGCGCTTCTGCATCTTTTGGCTCAATTTCTGAAGCCTTTTTGAAGTATGTTTCAGCCCTGTTTCGTTCCAAGACAAAAATAACAAAAATATCAAGAGATGAATATTTGAATATGTGATGCATTTTATTGCCATATATTTACATCAACCACCCATTTCTTCCATCTTATCAATCCATAAAAAGATGATAAAGACTTAATTACTAACAAATAAATTAATCAATCAATTTTGTTATAAAAGACAACTGATATTGATAGTAATGAAAATGATTGTACACACCATCAAAGTTTGAGTTGGATGCTAATTAGTATCAAACTTATTAAGGTAAATGCAAACTATGATAGTCAATTACATAATTGGTCAGAAAAAAGTATAAACACTATATAAAATAGTTTTCATCTTATATGAAGATTTTAGTTTAACCATGGTATTATAAACAAAGTTCATTGTTATTCTTTGTTTTGATTAATGCCTACTAATTCTAACCAATTTATAACATTTTAACCAAATTTAATAAGAAGGAACACTTAATAAAAAGTTCTTCATAACTTCAGACTAATATTATCATATGAGATTAGGAATTGTATTTGTACCTTTTGTGATCATGGGCAAATAGGTAGAGAAACTGAGCATAATTAGCTAAAAGAAGCGGGTTATTGGGTTCTTTCGCTAAACCCATTTGATAAACAAACTCCGTTTTCAAGTAATCATCCGCATCCACATCCTCCTCTATTTTCACTGTCACCGGTGACACAAATCTTTGCATAGTTTCATGATCAATACCTTCCTTTCCGTTCACTCTATCCATCTTTTCAGCTTCCACCACCATCGACTTCCATAAGCCCCATTCGTCGACTTCGCTCACTTGACCCAAAATCGACTCCTCACCATCATCCGTACCACTAGTAAGTGGTCGCGGTTTCCCACCACCCCCATTAATTCCCCCGGAATTAGCAAAAAAGGTCTTGATTGTTGCAGAATCAAACTGTGTATCCTTCTGTTCTTTCATCGTGGAAACAAGTGTTTCTGTTTCCAGGATGGAAGGAAGCAGTGGTGCTGCGAGTGCGACACTATTTGACATAGAATAAACGCTGTAGTTCGCTAATAGTATCATCACATACACCATTAATGTAGGTGTATGTGAAAATACTTGTTGAAACAACCAAACAAAAGAAGCATTCATTTCTTTTTGTACTCTTATTAATGTTTCTTGTAAATCTTCAAAGAATAAAACTTCTCTCATTTGTAGACTGTAACTTTGTAGCTCTCTAATTATAAACACCATTGAAGAGAATGCTTTCTTTATTGAACTATAAGTAGAATTCTTTGCTACTTTAAATCCTTCCTCCCATTGTTTCTTCTTTTGTATAATCCGCAACGAAAATGGCAAATCTATGATATTTGCCTTTCGTTCTATACTTCCAGGAATCATACCCCCAGACCAGTTCACTAACTGGTCTGGATTCTGGATCGCTGATTCTTGATTATCTGATAACGAGGTCTTCTCGCCGTCAGATAACTGAAACCTGATTGCCAATTCATCAACCTCTCGCAAAAATTCCGAATCGAAATTCGCACTTGCAATTTTTTTCAAAGAGTTATGACTCTTGGACGATTTCAACGTTTCACACGATCGAGATCTATAGAGCTGGGTACCAAATAAAGTCGAGCGATGAACGTGGAGACAAACTAATGAAATGTCGGTAAAACCACGTCGTTTTGATGAAGGTGAAGATATTCCTGACGCTAATGTTTGTGGTGATGATGATAAAGAAGATGACGATGATGAATGTGAAATCGAAGATTGTGACCAATTTAAACACCCACTCGCCACCCTCACTCCCATTTAATAATTAAATAATTCGTTGATTAACAACCTGCATAGATTAAGTTTACAATCTTACATGAACACCAATGCAAATTCACATCACGAAATTATTATATACCAATTGAAATAATATAAATTGAATTCAAATTATGGAAATATTATATAAAATCGATTAATTACGTACCTCAACGTACAGATTCTTTTTCTGACGATATGAATTGCGGGTTAACTTAACAAAACGGTGTGTAAGGTGAGATATATATATATATATATACACCTTTACCCACGAGGAAAATGGAGAAAATATCTAAGGAGATGGTACAAATTGATTTAAGTACTTCGTCAATCTCAAAATAAATTTATTATTCTATTTTAATTTATTTTAAATTAAATATTTATTTTTAAAAATAATACATTAACTTTATCAATTTATTTATAATTTAGTTTTTGTAAAACTGATTCATAAAAATTGATTCGAATATATAAAATAAGAATAAAACTGTTATCTTTCTTTTATACGGTATATACAAATATGAAATGAAATGAATGAATAAATAATTATGTCTTGTTTGAAATTTAATATTGTAAAATATAGTAGATAATTCTCTATAGGAGACCGTAGGCATATACGTGCAAAGTAAGGGACCGTATACGGTAAAATGAAGCGACAAGTGTCTCTGTGTGTCGGGAATCCGACTTGCGTTTTTGTCTAGCTGTTTTGGAGTTTTTTACATTTTTGTGCTTGAAATTTTTATTATTTTACTTTGAATTTTCTATATTTTTTAATGTATTATGCGGGTAACACTCTAATTTTGTTTATTATAAAGTTTCGTGAGGTCCGGAATAAAAAAGCTTAAGATAACAAATAAATTGGTATGTGGTTAAAAGTCATTTTAGTGGAAAAATAATTGAATCATCTACGTGTTTAACTATTTCACAATACACATATTAGTGGAGAAACAAGAAAAAGAGAACATTAATGGTAGACAATTGCGCCAAGTGTTATGTAGACTTTCACCGCCATTGAAACGATGAAATCACGTGTTAAAAATGTACGCGTACGTTTTAAATCAATAATAAGTCAACTCAACTTGAAGTTTCACGAATCATACATTTTATATTTTGTAATAATTAGCTTTAAAAATGAAAAGAAATCAACTAATAAAAAGCTATAATAATATTTAGTTACCAAACAACCAAAAGATAAAAATTGTAGCTACTCTTTTATTTATTATTTGAAAAATGATCATGATAATTTTAGAGCTTCAATAAAAAATCTCTGAGCATATTTATTAAATTTAAAGTCTTTTTTATAATTAAAGATTTCAATTAACACATTATTAATTAAGGAAAAGTTTTAATGAAATAAATGCAAATATTAACTGCATTAATTATAATTTTGAATAAATAAAGAAAGTTTAGCTTTAATAGATATTAAAAAAAAGATTATTGACAGCTTTAAGAATTATCGTTATTTATTTATTTATTTTTTATATATTTTTCAACTACGTTGAATGTGACTCGTAAAGAGATGAGGATTGATTTTTGTATTTGAGAATATCTGGGTGGCGATAAAATCAATATAGGATTGCAAATGTAAGGAGTCTAATAGAAATAAAATAAAAGCTTTTGATAAAGCCTATCAATCAATAAATAAAAATGAGTTTTCGAAAAAAGACAGTGACTCCAGATTATGACATGCATGAAGAAAAACTAACGCCACGCTCGTATACCTATCATCTTATCTTATTTTCTGCTTTTCAAATTATATTTTTAATAATTTCATAAAATGTTAATTTTGTCTTTATATTTATTTAAGTTTCATCGAATATATTTAAAAAGTAAGTTATCGAGACTTTGAAAGTAATAAATAAGAATAAATTTAAGAATTTAATGAGTTTTTATATTTATTTTTTATAAATGAACAATATTTTTGGAACAAATACAGATATTAAGATTGACATTTAAATTAAGATCAAGGAAATATTTCACCTTCTATATATGTCTATGTTTAAATTTTAAGTGTTTTTTGTCTAAGTTTTTGAAATTATCAACCTTGATTTGAACTAATAATTTTTTCGTCATTACTAAAATAAAATATAAATACCTATATGTTTAAGTGATTATTTTCCTTTAATTTTATTATGCTTTATTGATTATTGAACGATACGTATGTTTTGAATTAATATCTATCAACTTGCGTGGATGTCTTTAACATACTCTAAAATAGTAATACAATAAACATCCAATACTATATATGTATCATTTATCTTGTACAATGAGAGTATTTTACATTTGTTGTATTTAATTAGTGGACCGTAAAAATAAGATAAAAGGAGTGCAATTTTTGGAAACAATTAAAGTAAGACAGTTTCAGTTTTCTATTGTATTTCGATGGACATTTTAGAAACATAAATGCTAGAGTTAAAATGTATCATACGAGATCAATGACTTTATTTGACCTCTTATTTCGACTTTTACTTGGTTAAATTGTTTTCACAAGCAAATGAATTAAGTGCGACTTGGGCACCATAAACAGGTTTATGACATTCTTGTTACTAAATTTGAAATGTTTGTCAAATTTGCAGTTTTTCGAACGGGTTAAAAACTAGTAACATATATATTTTAATGTAATATAATAATAATAATAATATTATGAAGAAGAAGACAAAGAAGAAGGAGGGGGGAAAGGTACCCTACTTTTTGTATTTGTAAGTCTTTCTTTTAATTTTGGCATGTCGACACAAGGGTATTTTTTATCTATTGGAAAATTTAAATATGAAGACATTTTGTCATAATACATATTGGTATTCTGAAAAACACCGAAGTTGCCGCCAATAGTATCAAGTTATCAACTTAAAGAGCAATCTAACAACGGCAGCTTCCATGGCAACCGGGAGCATACCGATCACCACCCTACCACCGCATCCATCACCACCCACCACCAACATCCATAACAGTCAATAATAACGACCGATACTTTTCGAACCACGCAACCAATTTACTCATCAACCAATGCTCAAATTCAAACCAACTCTAACAAATTCACGCCCAAATGCTGCGCACTGGTCTTTTCTCCGACCCATTTTCAGCCAGCACTCTCGTTTCTGCTTTTCCCAGCTCACCTTTACATGACATCGATTATGCACGCAAAGTATTCGACGAATTGAAGTTCCCAAACCAAATGTGTATACTTGGAACGCGCTTATTCTTCCAGCAAAGTACCCGCAGAAAGTCTAGTAATTTTTAAGCAAATACTTTATAGGGATAATGAAGTGTTCCCAAATAAGTTTACATACCCGTTTGTGACTAAAGCTGCAGCCAAGGTTTTTGATACGAGAGGCGGAGAATGTGCTCATGGGATGGTGGTAAAGATGTCGTTTGGTTCGGACGTTTTTGTACTTAATTCTCTTGTGCATTAATACGCGTCGTGTGGACGTTTAGATTTTATGTACAGAGTGTTTTCGAATATTCATGTAAAGGATGCTGTCTCTTGGAGTTCTATGATTACGGGGTGTGCACAAGGTGATCAGCCTAATGAAGCATTGAAGTTGTTTTATGAAATGCGAAATGAGGGTATGAGATCGGATCAAGTGACGATGATGAGCGTTTTAACTGCGTGTACAAAGAAGTTTGATTTGTAAAGTGGGAGATATGTGCATTCTTATATCGAAAGGAATGGGATTATAGGAAGCTTGAATTTGAACAACGCATTACTTGACATCTATGTGAAGTGTGGAAGTTTAGATGATGCTAAGAAATTGTTTGATAAAATGTGTGAGAAGGATATTGTGTCGTGGACAAATTTGTTAGTCGGGTATGTGAAAGCAGGAGAATATGTATCGGCCAGGAGGCATTTTGAGACTATGCCTAAGCAAGATATAGCTGTGTGGAATGTGTTGATTTCGGGTTATGAACAAAGTGGTATGGCGAAAGAAGCTTTGACTATTTTTAATGAATTGCAGATAAGTAACAAAGCGGAATCTGATGAGGTTACTCTTGTTAGTACTTTCTTGTGCTCAAGTGGGTGCAATGGATATGGGCGGGTGGATCCATGTGTATATCAAGAAATATAAAGTCAAACTTAGTTGTCATCTCATAACTTCGTTGATTGACATGTATTCAAAGTGTGGTGATCTTAATAGGGCGTTAGAGGTGTTCAATTCTGTTGTGAATAAAGATGTGTTTGTTTAGAGTGCCATGGTTGCTGGTCTTGCGATGCATGGTCGTGGAAGAGATGCAATATAATGTTTCGAGAAAATGAAAGAAGATAATGTGAAGCCTAATGGTGTCACTTTCACGAATTTACTATGTGCTTGTAGCCACAGAGGGTTGGGGGAAGAGGGCCGTGATTTGTTTAAGAAAATGGAGTGTGTTTGTGGGGTTGTCCCTGGAGTGAAGTACTATGCCTGCATGGTGGATATGGACGTGCGGGTTGTTTGGATGAAGCGATTGAGTTAATTAAGACGATGCCAATGCCTCCTTTGGGTTCAATTTGGGGAGCTCTATTAGGTGCCTGCAAACTCCATGGGAATGTATCCGTAGCAGAACTAGCTAGCGTTCGTTTACTTAAACTGAACCATGGAATCATGGTGCATACGTGCTTTTATCTAATATTTATGCAAAATAAGGAAAATGGGATAAAGTTGCAATGCTAAGAAAGCGAATAAAAGATGTGGGATTTAAGAAAGAACGAGGTTGTAGCTCGATTGAGGTAGATGACTAGATGGCAGTGTTCATGAGTTTGTTGTGGGAGATAATACACTCACTATCCAAATCGATATATGGAAAGTTGAATGAGGTTTCTGAGAGGATAAAGTTAAACAGCTATGAGCCAAATCGGTCTCAAGTGCTTCAATGTGTTGAGGAAGAAGATATGCAAAAACAGGCACTACATCTTCATAGTGAGAAGTTAGCCATTGCCTTTGGGCTTACTAGTTTGAAAAAGGGTCAACCAATTCGGGTTATGAAGAATCTGCGTGTTTGTGGGGACTCCCATAATGTTGCTAAGTTGATTTCAAAAGTTTATGATAGAGAGATTTTGCTGAGAGATCGTTACAGGTTCCACCATTTCAAAGCAGGGGACTTCTCATGTAAAGACTACCGGTAACGGGAATATAATATGAACAAGAGTTGATTAATCTTTATCTTTATATATATATAATTAAAAGAGGATACGACGAAGGAATCTGGGTTCTTCATTGTTTTTCACCCTTTATGATCCAACGATCTTAATTTATTTTGTATAATTACACTTTTAGCCCTTTAAATATTTGATGTATCTATTTAAATAAAAAAGGTAAACCAAATATTTTATTCATTTACAAAAATTAAAGAGTCTATAAACCATATAAAAAATCGACCACAATATTTTACTCATTTTATTAAAATTAAGTTTGTCCCGCGTTATAGCGGGTCTATAGACTATATAAAAAAATCGACCAAGTAAATGTTTAAATCATAAAAGTCGGTCACAGTATAAAAAAAATCGACTAAATATTTTATTTATTTATAAAAGTTAAATTCGTCACACCTTATCGAGGGTCTATAAATTATATAAAAAAATCAACCATAATATTTTATGTATTTTTAAAAATTAAGTTCGTCCCGCGTTATCGCGGGTTTATACATAGTAGATTGTAAAATTTAGGTCTGAAAATATAATGGATAAATTCATTTTCATGGCATAAAACCTGTCAAAATAACATTTGCATAACAATTGTTAATCTAAACAAGAGGTAGTAAAAGATGCGTAGGCTGGGTTACGACTCAAGAAGGGTTGGGTTGAAACGGGTCGAGTTCGCAAACACATTTTTGTCCATATACGAGTGTATCTTTTTGAAACGTTTTACTTATGAATACAATACAATATTATTACAATAATTAACTGAGGATGTGGTTGGTGTAAGGTACATGTTTAAGGGAATGAGGTTTATATTTTTTAAGAACCAGGAATTCTCTAAACCATTTATGTATATTTTGACCGAAACTATTTCCATCGTGTATTTTTACTGCAAACCACACCAACTAAATGGTTAAATCATCGAGTAAAAAAACATTTAGGAGGTAGTATGCACTACAAATTATTCTGGGATACATTTAACCCTTCGACCCATTCCCGTTTTAGCTGAGCTTCGTATTCTACTGATTTAACCCTTTTGAGATAATATAAAACGAAAACTGACCATTTATAACCAAATAGGTTGAAATTGCCAACTCTAATCTAGACCGTAATTTAAGATTCCGTCGACTCATTTGTGACAAGATCAAGATATGGTCCACATCACGGGTTCAAAGAAACCAGAAAGAATGATAATCAAAATTCCCTTCAGCTAATTATATATAGAGATGAAAAAAGGGAAATTCAGGGTGAAGCCAGCAGGATTCCCAGTTCTATAATTGAAATATATATTTATGTACACCTATAAGACTAATTTTAATCCCTCATCTCAGATAAGAATCACTGGGATTTGGAACAAGAGGTAATTTCTCTATGTACATGAACAACCTTTTTGAGTTCTCTTTAGATATTACGGCAAGATCAATCATGTCACTGCCTTCGATACAGATCCAGAGATCAGTTAACTTCACACCTTTCAGGCATTCTCTACAAAAAGGGCATGAACGTGATCTCCCATGCCTACAAAACAAAAGACATAAGTCAAACCATTAATATTAAAACACTGAGAATTTATTTGTATCAGTTTAGTAGCTAAGTTTCTTGAATATACCCTTGTAAACTAACTTATGTTTAGCTGAAATTCAGAAGTTTTAGCTTGAAATAAAAGAAATACCAAATAAGAGAAAAGGTCAACATTTTAAGTTAAACCATAATCTTAAACTGACTGACATGATCGAGATTTGGTCAACATTACCCTGAAGGCTTGAATCCCTCAGCAGGTAGAGGGAAATGGGCAGGTCGTTAGGTAACGGGTCAAACAGGTTCAGGTAAAAACGAGCGATTTGAGCATTGGCAGAGTTTTGTGATAAACTTAAACCGACTTATATGGTCAAGATTTGACCAGCGTCAAGCTAAACGACTTTCAACTAATTTATGTATAGATGGCAAAATGGGCGGGTGTTTACTTCTAAGTCCTTTAATTATTGTAGATAGTATTTGAAGGGGGGAAAAAGCTCACCAATCACGATAGCACTTCAAGCATAGTGAATGGTTGCAGTTGGGCAGCACCACTTTGCTATTCGTCTCCATGCAAATCCCGCATTCTGCTTCTATTTCCACATCAACATCCGAGAGTTTTCCCTCCAACCCGTCCTTCGGTGAGTACCTCTTCAAACATACATCTTTCTGTTTCCTCTCGTCCAAATCCGAAATCCCACTTTGAAGTTGCATAATTGAGGGAAACACAACACCTATTCACAATATTTCAAACATTAAAACATTCTTAACAACTTAGAATCAAGTTTCCAAGTTCCAGTACCACAACTTTCAAAATTCTCACCATAAAACTGCCTGATACTTGCTTTTCTTTCATGAACATGCATAGTAGTTTTGCCATCACCATGTACCTGTTTCGGTAACCATTTGCATCTCAATTCAGCAAATAATTAACATAATCCTTATCTTTTGTACCCTTAACACAATATATAAATAAAATTTACCATATAAATGAAAATGTGAATCAAACCAAAAAATCCAGCGATTCTACAATCTGCCCAGGGAAAAAGATAGGAGAAAAAAGCTGCAGCTGGACTAAAATACAGTCTCATCTGAATACATGCTCCATTAGCATCCTTAACAGAATTCAATGCCCTGAATTAAAATCGTCATAAATTCATCAATGTAAACAACTAAACATCAAAACCACATTTTCCCAAATCAAATATTTTTATTAGTTCAACAATTAGAAAAACGAGTAAATGTCTCAAAATCTATCAAACTTAACTAAAATTGTATCGTATGTATCCAACTTTAAAAGTTCTTATCATGTGTATCAAAATTTAAATTACTTGCCATTGTATCTTACCCGAACTCTTACGAATTGTAAAACAGTGATGTGGCACCCGTTTTAACGACGTAGCAACTTATCTTGATGCCACATCAGCATAAAATACTGGTCATCTTGACATAGAGTAATCGGATATTGACGAAAGCAATAATTGAAAGTTTTGCACATACAATATAGACCTCATGAAACAATGAAACTAAAGATTACTTACAGAGTATTGCTATGTTGTATATCAGTTTCAAGAGCTTTAATTGAATCCTTATAATTCTTCCTCATTATCATAATTCACCATCAAAAACTTGAAAAAAAATCAATAGTTGAAATTGAGAAAAAAAGAAACCCTTTTTTAGCAGTATTCAAACACAGTTGTCAATAAACGTGGAAAACCCAAATTGCTGATTTCAATGAATCGAACTTTTTCCTTGAATTTAGAAAAGGATTAAATTTGCGCCTACTAATGCCACACCGAGTAACGAACTGAAAAGCTTCTTTTTGTATTTTATTCGGTTTCTTCCAATCGAATAATCTTGTAATTTATATGAAAATTGGTTTACGACGTCAGGAATAATAAGGTTTGGCTTTGTGCCAAATTTTACAGCTTCCATCCTTTTAAGTTTATGAGTTTATAAATCACATTGAAACAATTGTTTTTCTAAATATATTAGAATTGATTGATAGTTACGAAAATAAGAATTTGTAGCGACTATAAAAGTTATTTATCAAAAATATTATAATAAAGCTATTACTAAAACATATAGTTGTTACTTTGTATTACGAATTCATCATCTATTATTAGTATTTTTATATATCGTCATACTTTTAAGTTGGTTATCTTATAATTGTTGTCTTTTTTGCAATAATATTTGCATAACTAATATTATATTTGTATATATATAGATATTGCCTTATTGATATAACCTTTACATCACTTTGAGATTATCATGCTAGCATCAAATAGTATACACGAGTTTAGAAATTAGTTTTATACATAAAATGATTTTGTTAAACTATGGATAATGATTAATAATTGTTAGGTGTTTGGTAAATGGTGATTAAAAATCGACTTGGTGATTAAAGTTCACTATTTAACTATAATAAGTGGTTAATAATCTCATAGTAGGTATCGATTTTTTATGGAAATTAGTTTTTCTAAGGAATTTACATTTGTTTTAAAGCAAAATCATATAACCATTAAAAATATCTTTTAGTACTGTTTAATATGCACGTACAATGTTTGTTATACATCTAACTTTAGGGTTGATAATTTATGATACACGGACTAAGTTGTGAATAGATCAAAATGACAAACACATAAAATAAATAGTTTGGATAAAATTTGATTACTCAACCAGTTTACAAATACATTTAATATAGACTTAATGTTATTTAAGTTGAGGCAATCCAATTTGGGGATTCTATCATAGAAGTTAGAAAATGATTAGTCTTTTTTATAATACATCTACTTATAATGGCATGAGAGAGTCATCATATAGTAGTAGGATTATACTAACACAATGTACTATTTCCGGTGAACTTTTGAACGTTTGTCACTATATAAGGGTGCAAAGTGAAAGATTTGTTGGTACCGCAAGTTTTAATTTACTGACTGACTGCGGACTGGACGAATAGACCTGCGCTGGGCCCATGAAACCGACCGCGGGGCCACTCCATTTCTCAAAATGGGGGCCCACTAAGAACTGACATATCACTTTTACGTCCCGGCGTCCAGCCATTTTTATTTGTTTACTCTTTAAAGTCCTTGATGACGAATCGAATTATACATTTTCAGAAATTTACTTTATTTGAATCATATTTAGTGTGAATTATTGACTTAATGTCCCGTTTTCAGCATAGCGACAACATATTCTACAATAATGTTTTTGTTACAATGAAAAATGATCATGCTTACTTAACTATTAAGTGTAATGGACATGTCATTTAATGTTAAGTTTTATTCACCGGTTATCGGCTAACTATTATTAGTTTATCAGTTAAGTTGTCGATTATAATCGATTAACGGTTAACTATCAGTTTTTATAAAATTATAAAAGACAAAATTCAACATGATTGTCTAAGAAAAAGAATCCTTACAAAGTAAATAAAACACCTCACTTTTACTTGTAAAATATCTACCTTATCTATTGTTAGTATATGCGTTTATGAAAGTCGTTAAACGACATTTATGTGTGTGTGAAACGTCAAAACAAAGACGAACAATTAGACTGCTAACGTTTGAGAGAAATACAGACACATCTTAATTTTGTTATAAATGATATCTCGTACCTTCGTATACAATTGTTTGAATTGTATTGCCTTCATAAATGTATATGTATTTAAGTATATATAACTATATATTTATTAAAACTAAAAAATACATATAATTGGACGGTTCGTTTAATGTCAGTTAATTTGGGTTGGTTATAGTTGGTTAACCATAACCGACCCAAATTAGTCAATTAATTAAAAATTCAAAACCGAATCGTCGTTTATTAGTTTAGGTCGGTCAATTTGGTTTGGTTATTCGTTTATGGATATATTAACGTTTAACTTTGCTCACCTCTAGTCAACTTATACAACTAGTGTAATACTTAGACGGTGTCCCTAAAACAATATTATAGGTACCTGAGATGTTTGACTATTCCTTTTAGCAAAATCACCCTGCAATGCAATTGTAGGTTATTTAAAATCATCAACAAGTCAATTTTCCAAGATGGAAAGGAAACAAGAAAGAAACGAAGCGTCATACTTAATTCGAAACAACAAAAACCACCCTACCAAGTACACCTCAACATAGAAAAAACAATGCAAACTAACATTTACAACTAAGAGCTAATGGAAAACACTTGTGGGATTCTCGATCCATTGTGATTATACCATTAAAAAATCTACAAAGAACCTTTGCATATTCAAAGCATACCAAAAACGATATCATAAGATAAGAGATTTTACAAACCTAATCAGCTGGTTAACGATATGTTTTTAAAAAATCAAAATTTTATTAAACTGAGAAGGATAGCATACAAAGCAGGTCAACCAAGCATAACATATATTTTATAATTTTTTGATTAGTTGTTTTTGAAATATTTAATTTTAAAGAACGTCGAGGAGGAGGAGGAAGTGAAATTTTGTTTAAATGACTTTTGTACCCTTTCAAATTAAGTTCTCTTATTGGTTCTTTCTATATTTTCAAAAAAAATATGTACTCAAGTTAACTCACATTTATCCTTGCTAATAAAGAAAAATGAGAATTACATATTTCCATTTCAAAAATTTGTCAAAATATCATATATATACCCAAATACAAAATTTTAATGTATGAATGTACTTGTTACAAATTTTTAGAGAAAAATATGTAATTGACCCTAAAAAATGGATACAATTTTATGATAAAAGTATGATAAAAGCTAGATATTCATTCATTCATAGTTAAAACATATGTTATACAAATTAATATATCCGCAACAAAGAGATAAATATTTAAAAATAAACAATTCAAAACATCTCCTAATTATTAGGATCGACATAGCCTAACGATCACAAAACATATAGCCTCATCTCGGACGTTATAATTAAACAAAGTTCTTATACCATTTTCAACTAGATCTTTTCCTGATGTATGCATACGCATTAGATGCACTGGAATATGCGTTTTCTTCCTCCTGTATTTTAACCTTGACAGCATCAATCGTTTTAGATCTTTCAACCTTCAAAGGCGTGGGTCCACTCGTTGAGGTTATAAGATAGATGAGTGCTGATATTTACACATACTTAAGTACCGTGTCAACGTCTCGTCAATCATCAATCATCCAATTCAAATAATATGTGTTTATAATATTTTAAGATTTTGTAACTACTTTCTTATTTGTTTATTATTTAAAATATAAACTGCATTTTTAGTTGATAATTTTTGATATAAATGAGCCTTTAATATACCAGATATAATAATTTGTGGTTAATTCATTATTCTGCTTTTCGTAAAAAAACTTTTTTATATATCTCAAAATTATAATCTATATTTTATTTGTCTACTTCCAAAAATAGACAGGTGCAATTAATTGATTTTACTTTATTACCATTAATGTATATGAATAACATAAAATGTGTGTAAAAAATATGAGTAAAATTGATATTTTACATTAAAAAAAATGTTATAATAATATTTTCTTTGGGTAAAAAGGTGAAAATAGCTATGAATATATATATATATATGTATATATACGAATTCAAATCTTTGGCTACGTCAAATGAAGCTTACATAACTAATTAATTCTTATAAGACAAGACGAACTTTTACAGTAATATTCTTTATGATTATTATCTACTTTAAAAACTATAATTACTTGTACGTTCATACGTGCAAATATATGGGTCTAAAACTAGTGTATATATATATATATGTAATGATTATATTTTTTTAAATTATGATATAATTTTATCTTCTTCGTATATATATACTAGATTTAAACTGTGCGATGCACGATAATTTAAGTTAAGCAATTTTTATATTTAAAATTTGTATAGATTTAATAGTTTAATATTATTTTTCAGTTAGTGTTTGAGTAGGATTCATAGATTTTTTAATTTTTATTATTATATTCAAATATTATCTAACTCTATTTAAATTTATTTTTTAGTTTATCTTTTAAATTTAAATAATTACTTATTTTTAAATTATGAGAGGCTGTCACGTGTCATTTTACTTATGTGGCAAAATATAAAGTAACTTTTTATTCTCCTTTAATATATATATATAGATATGAAAATATAAATTGAGAGTTTGAACTAGAGATATAAAGAAAATAGAATTCGAGGAAACCCTAGAAACTTGTAACTTTCTAATCATTTTGATAACCATTACACTAAAAGTACTATCGGTTAACCATTACACTAGCATACATTTCATAATTATAATTTAATTATTTATAATTATAATAATATCAATCAATTTAAAATTTACTATATGTGTGAAAAGTTATTGATTAAATAACAACTTGAAATTAATTTAGAAAAGCTTAATTAATGATCTCGAACGTTCATCAAATGTATCGACATCAATAGTGACTTTTTATGTCGATGATCATAACCAATATCATATTTTAAATTTTCACGAACACTGCACAAAATTAGTTCAACTATGTTTAGGTATATGGGTCTGAAAAGAAAGTCCAATATAAAAATTAATTTTCACCCCATTTTTCTCATCTCCTTTTTATTATTTATTTATTTTTCTAAATTGTTCTTTATACACGTGTGTTAATGTTTTAGTTTTTGTGTGTGGTTTCACATTAGCATTCTTTCAAAATATATATGTTAAGAGTTTTTATTATAATTAGTGCAATTGTATTTTTGTTTTGTGAGTGTGTATATTTTCTTCGGATGGATTAAGGTCTACCACTTTAAAAAGGAAGCATAATGTATGCTTATGGTTTATACATGAGCTCAAATTTTCCTAAAGTTTGAATAGGTTAAATTGATGATTTTATGCTTTGTATTCGATCGATAAAGTTAATTTGTTAGTTTTGGAAGTTAATTTGAAAAAGGGTAAAATAATAAAGTTAATTTGTTACTTTTGAAAGTGGACATTTATTTTGAAACAGACAAAAAAGGAAAATAAGACACTTAATTTGAGACGGAGAAAATAGATGTTTTTGTGTAGTAGTTGAAGTAGGCAGTGGTTGGTGGTTCATCTATGTTATAAAATATATAAATGATTGATAGTGGTGGTACGGTGCTGGATATATGAAGGTGTGGGATAAACGGGTCAAAGAGTTTAAGATACAATTTAACACATATAATTCAATTAGAATAATATAAAAATCATACAATTATATATTTAAGATGAGAAAACTATCAGGATATTTAGTTCGAACCGTTGATATAGAAACATAAAATTCTTTATGAAATGATTATATTTCTTTAATTGTTTATAGATAAAATAATAATAATAGAAAAACTTATATGCTTTTGAAATTGGTTAATCGAAAAAAAAAAGGTAAAAAAGAAAAGAAAAACAAGAATGTCACAGGAGAAAATGACAATACGTAGGATCGGATAAAATATTGCCAGGCTTAATTACAATCCTTCAATTCATCCACAAATCTTATAGTTATTATTTCTTATTAAAATTAAATATAAATAAATAATTTTTTTAAATATAATAAATAAATAAATTCGATCACAGCTTCCATTTAATATCTGAGTAAGTTATTTTATGGATGATTTATATTATTTATTTATGATTGTAAAAAGAAAAGGCGGGAAGTTCATTCGTCGACCATTTTTTAATTAAATAAGACCAAACAGATACCACCTAACCAATTTACTAATATTATTATTCACATAATCCCCCCACATCGATCTCGTTTCACACTTAATTAAGTCCTTGTGAATTCAATGCGTTTTTCAGTACACATGTGTTTCTCGTAGACTTCTCTTCTTCATTGACCTTTTATTTATATAATTACAATATACAATATACTAGATTCAACTTTGCAGTGAAACTACACAATCACTTAATTAGATCTGAGTAAACTAAGGAGAAACACAGAGAAAATTCCATGGGAAGTTACAGAGTGTGTTGTTGTTTTACTCGAAAATTCAAAATTACAGAAGCCGATCCACCGAGTGATGTTCGAGATGCGTTCAATAAGTATTCTGATGGAGCAATTCATATGACGGTTGAACAGTTAGTAAAGTTTATTAATGAGTGTCAAGGTGGCAATGGTGGAACGGTGGATGTTGAACGGATAGTTGAAAATGTTCTTCATAAAAGGTATCCGATTACGTCGTTGATTAATAGGAAGAGTTTTACTTTAGAGGATTTTCATCATTATTTGTTTAGTTCTGAACTTAACCCTCCTATTGAATCCAAGGTATGATTTTGATATTTGTGTTGAATTGATTGGTTTATGTAAATATTTGCTTTATTAGATTAGATTTTGTGATAAGTGATTTAGGAAATGAATGATTGTGCGAGGGTGTGTGCAAGATGTGAGATCGTGTAAAATTTTTAGGCCTCAATATTTACATCAATAAAAAGAATATTGTGTTTGGTTACACGTTGGCTCGTACTGTTTATGAAATATAAACTTGATGGCATGGAATGTATGCGGGTCCAAATAGTCCATGCTCTCAAGTTTATATTTCATAAATCGCAGAGCCTGATGTGTAATAGCATGTAAGATGCGTAATAGTAGTTTCATTATCATATCATCATATATTTGAATAGTAATAATGAAAAGAAAATTTGAGATGTAAATAAAATAAATGAAAAACTTTTTTCTTTTCTATTTTCTTCTTACTTTTGTCTTTTATATGTTACTTGTTTTGATATCGAAAGTCAAAATGAGATTGTGATTGTGGAAAGGTTTAGTATTTTTATTGATGTGGATGCTTGATGATTATCACTTGATTGTGATGCTAATTATTAGTTAATGATTGGTACTTATGAGGCGATTGGTTATATGGAAAACGAAAGGTTAGATACTAAGGTTGGGACATGTTAATACTTCTGGTTACAAATTTCTACTTATGGCCTATTTGGTTGCTAAGGTAGTAATCATGTTAACCCAAAATTAATCATCTTCTAATATCCTGTATGTAATGTTCCAAAATTATGTACAACTGTTTTGTATATGCTAGTAATTTTTTTCAAGTAATCAAGTATAAGCATTTCCAAATTGAACTTCAATATTCCTGTTGCATATGTTTGTTCTTAAAGAAAGAATTTGTTATTTCAAGTGGTATGTAATATGGCTTCTAATGTCAGGTTCATCAAGATATGAATGCTCCATTATCCCATTATTTCATTTACACGGGCCATAATTCGTACTTAACTGGAAACCAGTTAAGTAGCCCTTGCAGTGAAGTCCCAATCATCAAAGCGCTGAAACGTGGTGTAAGAGTAATAGAACTTGATTTATGGCCAAATTCCTCAAAAGATAACGTACATGTTCTTCATGGAGGGTATGCAGCTGAACCCCATACATACTTCTGAACCACAATTTTAAACGATTAATTTTATTGTCGGATGGATACAGGACACTGACAACACCTGTAGACCTCTTAAGATGCTTGAGATCGATAAAAGAGAATGCTTTCGGGGCTTCTCCTTATCCAGTCATCATAACACTCGAAGACCATCTTACACCTGATCTTCAAGCAAAGGTGGCCCAGGTGAATACACTTCCTTTTTTGCATATTATGATTTTTGACCCGTGATTGTGGCATCATGTTATTGACGTTTTTTTGCAATCTTCTTTTCTAGATGGTCACCGAAACTTTTGGGAACATGCTATTTTGTCCTGAATCGGGTAAGTTAAAAGAGTTACCGACGCCCGAAAACTTGAAGTATCGGATTTTAATTTCAACAAAACCTCCAAAGGAGTACCTTGAAGCTGAAGAGGACAAACGTACTCAATCACAGAGAGCTAAAGATACCCCTGATGATGATGTTTGGGGCGAAGAGCCCTCAAGGGCTATGTCATTCATAAACAACAACATTAAGGTTAGAAATTTCAATTTCAACCAGTTTACTTGTTAATGGGTTGATTTGGGTTGTGTTTTAATTCTAATGCGTCAAAACGAGTTGAAGGTTGTCCGTAGTCAACCTCACCTGCATGCAACGTTCAACATGGTTTTTAATCAAAGATTTTGATTATTATTGTGATAATCTTATTTCTGTAATCATAATCAACCCATTAATTAGAAATTATTTTAAGTTGGGCAAAAAATTGTTTGTTAGTCAACCCAACCCAACTTTTCATCTGACCCGTACTAAAAATAACCTGTTTCAACCCGATGCCAAGTTTAATCTTTTATTTATTATTTCTGAGTTTGATTCTATTTAAATTGCAAAATGCTGTTTGTTTAGTGAACGATGTGTTATTTGTGAGCAGTATGAAAGTGATGAAAATGACAATGATCTTGTTATTGAAGATAGTGAAGATCAAGTAAAAAAATCTGATTTATGTCCTGCTTACAAGAGTTTGATTGCTATTCATGCTGGAAAACCTAAAGGTGGAATAGGTGATGCATTGAAAGTAGAAAAGGATAAAGTTCGACGTCTGAGTTTGGCAGAACAAGCATTGGAAAAGGCTGCAGAACGACATCAACAGGATATAGTAAGGTATAGACTAATAACCACATCAATAGTGAGTTATAAATATCTTTAATTTAGGTAAATACTGTGTACAGGTGGCTAATAGATGGGTCAGTTTGGGTAATGAAAGGGACAAATAAAAAAATATCTAAAAGGAAACGGGTCAAAATGGCTCAAATTGGTTTGAACGTCACCCAAAGTACTTTTCTAGTGCTTAAAGTCCCCTAAATGTTTCTTTTCAGATTGTTGTTTCAATAACTTAGTTTTGTAATCATATTAAAGAGTTGATTATTTATAAAGAAGTGGACAAAACTGTCGACCCGACCCGTTACCCAATACGCCCTACAGACCAGACCTGATCATGATTTTCTTCATTCCAGGTTTACCCAGAAGAACATTCTTAGGATATATCCTAAAGGCACTCGTTTTACCTCCTCTAATTACAAGCCACTAGTGGGTTGGTTACATGGAGCTCAGATGGTTGCATTTAACATGCAGGTGCACATTAGGATTTTAGTTTTATGGTTATCAGAAGAGCTCATTGCATAAAAATGTAACCAATTTTGAATTTGGTTAACCAACTTATGTAAGGCCAAAGTTTCATCAGAAGTTTCAAGAATTTGGGCTTAAGGGAATTAGTTATGATAACTGATTTCTGGTTGGGACATCATGAAAAACTCAACATAGTCAAGAATTCCAGATATGTAATCATTTTTGGCTTAACATAAGTTGGTTGCCTTTCTATGCAGTCACCCATTTTTAGAACGAGAAAAGTACTTAAGTGATCGTTCGACCATTTCAGTATTTATATAAAAATGAAACTCGTAATGTCAGTTGACTAAATTCTACCTTTTGATACAGGGATACGGTAGATCACTGTGGTTGATGCATGGAATGTTCAGAGCCAATGGAGGCTGTGGTTACGTGAAAAAACCAGATTTTCTAATGACAAGCGGACCTAATAATGAGGTGTTCGATCCCAAAGCAAAGCTGGAAGTAAAGTTAACATTAAAGGTCAAATAATAACTTGTACATACTTTTGATTCACATTCTATATCGAAAGGGTCTTAATGATATGTAATGATTTAACAGGTGAAAATATATATGGGAGATGGATGGCATCTGGATTTCAAGCAAACTTATTTTGACACATATTCTCCACCAGATTTCTACACAAGGGTAATCTACATAAATTAAATTAATAATGAGAATTAAAATGTTGCAAATAAGGGGGAATTTTCGATTGCTTATTTTGAAATGCTATTCTTCTATTTTTTTTAAAAGTAGGTATCAACATGCTTACTTCTAAGTGTTTATTTCTGCTAAGATAAGCAAATAAATAGTTTTCAGAAAAGTGTTTGGTATTGCTTATATGCTGTAAAAATAAGAGATAAGCAGATAAACACTTAATATGTTAAATATGAAAAAGTAATGTTATTGTGATATAATAACAGGTAGGTATATCTGGAGCACCTGCTGATGAAATAATGAGAAAAACAAAGACGATAGAGGACAACTGGACACCTGTTTGGAACGAAGAGTTCATATTTCAATTAACGCTTCCAGAAATAGCGTTACTTAGAATTGAAGTTCATGAATATGACATGTCTGAAAAAGATGATTTTGCTGGCCAAACTTGTCTTCCTGTTTCCGAGTTAAGGCCTGGAATTCGTGCAGTTCCCTTATGTAACCGTAAAGGAGATCCTTTTACTGCAGCAAGACTGCTCATGCGGTTTGAGTTTGTGTCCAACGTTTCTTGAAAATGTCACTTCCTTTGGACTTTTGTAAGCATTGTATCATTCCAAATAAAATCGTTTTATATATAACTTATCGAATTGGACCTCTTATTATGTCTCATTTCCAAATCAAAACGTTGTATCTACAACTTCGCGAATTGAACCTCTTATTAGCTGGCGATATTTAAATAGAATAGAACAATATCAATAAAGTGAGATTTTTTCTCTCCTTAGTGACAATATTGATGTTCACTTCAACAGAACTGCTATAGAACTATAAAACAGTAAATAAAATAGTAATCAAGTATGTACGTTGATGTAAATGGTCACCTTGAGGATGAAGATTTTGTACTAGATTACATTCTTTGATTAAAACAGATTTTAATTTAAAGGTTGAAAATTAATGAGAAAAATAAAATTCGTAACAGGTGCAAATTCTATAATTGATCTATTTTATTTGAATGATCCAATTAAGCCCAATTATAAATAGTTATGGCCCAGTTAAAAAAAAAAGGAGTTCCTGCGTTTATACTTTACAGTATTAAAAATTAAAAAGTTAAACAAAGATGCATGTATATCATGCTAGAGTCTACAAAATATAAAATCTTTGTTAGATATCAATTTAGCATAAGATCTTGTACTGTTTATATGTTTCAATTATTGTACTTGTATTTGTCTTTTTTTATGTGTATCGAAGATGAGTGACACCCACTTTTTGATTAATGTGATCACTAAGAATATAGGAAGTGTAAATGTACCAAGACACAACAAAAAGAAGATAGTGTTTGGAGGAATAAATTTTATAAAGATGAGATAGATTTGACTAAACTTTACAAAAAAAGGTTAGCTTTTTAAAAAAGCTTGTCAAAGTGGAAGATTGAATTAGATTCATATATGATATAACTTTGTTACTAATAAGATTTTGAATGATTCTTACACCACAAAAGGAAAGGACAACTATTCACTAGTACAATATAAAGATGAAGATCAACCTTCATATGTATCACAACAAAGGGTATAAATGTCATGATTTTATCATGTACTCTTCATGTTTGTCAAAAGATGAATGTAGTTAATTTCTCTATCATACCCTTCTCCTTTTTCAGGAAAAGACAAAAAAGTTGTATACAAAAATTTAAAATCTTGTTGATTATCTATGGATGTGTATTCTACTATTTATAGATATTCAAAAGTGGGAGCTGCAAAATTATATTAACGATTAACTCATGAGAATATTTAAGGTATTGACATTTAGTGACACATCTTGCTTGATATAACCGAGTTGTTACCGTCAGGGGCGGAGCTAGGAAATTCAAACGGACATGATAAAAAAAAAATTATTTTGTTTTTTTCTATAATTTTGTGGGGTCGAAAATTTAAAAATGTTATTAATACTTTAATTTTTTTTTCCTTTTATGTATTTTCAAATTTTTTGTGAAGGTAGTTGCCCCGCTTCCCCCACTCTAGCTCCGCCCCTGATTATCGTGATGATTATTCATTTAAATGTTCAATCTATCACAATTCAACTTAACATATTTCACAATTTAAGTCGGAATTTATGTAAGAGATTCAAGTATCCATCTTATTATTCGGGTCCAAACCAAATTAGTTGAAGTTAGTTTGTTTAGTTTGACTATCAAGCTTATTATCCTTATTATCTAGTTTCTGAATCATCAAATAGTTATCATGATTTAATTAAAAAGAAACGGTCAAATGAAATGAAATAGGATAGCGATTGAGGACATGATATGATAGCATAGTGTTGTTTTCCTGTAGGAAAGTGACACGTGTGAGTTGGTAAAAGGAGAACGTCCTCAACTGCTGGACCAAAAACGAAAAGATAAAGACTGAGAGGAAGGGAATTATTTAATTTTAGGAAAATATATGAAATTATACCGTTTACACATACAAGAATACATGTAAGTAAGATTTTGACATATCATATGAACATTTGAAAAATTGATAAATAAGTTTAATTAAATATATTCAATATTAGTTCCACGAAGTGAGCATGACATATGAAATGTTGATAAAATTTTATTTTAATTGCATATTAGATAAATACAAATAATTAATGTTTTAGTATTCAATTCAAATCGGTCGACGTTGAAGGGGTCTGATATTTGAACACCCCTAAAGGGGTGATGTAACTAACACATACACACATACATATAGGTTATAAGACAATCACACACACATACATACACATATAAGAGTGTCCATCTAGAACTATAGGGATATCCATTTGAAATTCCATAAGTACAAATGTAATAAGAGTTGGTAAATTACCTGACAAAATGTTATTTTGATTTTTTAATATTATTTTTTTTGTATTTTATAAAATATTTTAATATAATTGTAATTAATAACAATTAATTGTGAAGTGGAATGGAACTGAGTCAATGACATTTCGATGACTATACTGATTTTAAAATATATAATTAATTATCATTATATATGATTGATACTTAAACACACATTCTAAAATTTTTATAATAGAAGGGGAAGATTGATCATCTCGTTCACCTTAATAGACGACCACATAACATGTAATTAACGTTGAATAAGTTAAGCATATAAGAAACAATATAAATTTTACAATTTCAACCTTATACTCTATTAAGTAGACACATTTAGTACCAAGTTTACGTTTTGCCGCAAGCAAGCACCAAAGGGTCACAGACAAAATGAAAGTAATACTACCGGTAGTAATAAATGGTACAGGTGTGTAATACAATTGTGACCACCGAATGTTGGATAATGAAAAAAGTCTAAACGGCTGTCACAGGCAAATAACTTTTTGGTATAGGGACAACGTTAAGGGGTAAAATTGGAATTTCGTCTAAAAGAAGTGCATTATCGGCCAACGGAATCCAACAATATCGTTACATAATAAAAGAGGAGAAAAGGGTATGATGTGACCTCGTTTATTTTCTCTTTTCATTCATAAATCACAATTCAATGTCATGTGGGCACCATCATAATTTAGATTATTAAGTTCACATATTTATTGGTGTGTATAAAAAATATTTAGTGAATACTTTTTGATATTATATGTCCAATTTAGATGGAAAAGAATTATTGAATAATGCTTAATTTTTTTTAATGTTATAAAAGAATGTTTAACTAGAAATTAGTTTGTGTGAATGAATTTTACTTTGGCTCAATTTAAATGGTGTATATCAAAAAAAAATTTTGTTTATTATATGTATTCGATTTTTAAATACTTATAAGTGCTGACATAACACTCATTTCTTATAATGTGTCAAATGACATGACGGACGGTTAATAAGGTTGTTACGTTTTCAAAAATACCGGCTACGGAATAAACACATTATTAAATACACATAATAAACCAAAACTAAAAAATTGATACACATGATAAACTAGTAAAATTAACTAAGTGTATTATTACACATTAATGTCTTTTAACTATTTATTATTTTTCAATGGGGTGAGGAATTTTTTTTCTGCTTACAAATCAAGAACTGTTAAATTATAGGTTATCTCAAACTAATTTTTTAATGGTAGTATATTTGATTTATAGTTACTTTTATGTATTTTTATAGTACTTTTCAATTTATATATTTAAACTTACGCTTTAGCGATAAAAAAAACACCTAAAAAATCACGTGGCTAACTGCGAAAAGAGTGTCCCGTGAGATTGGAAGGAACACTTTCATTGTGTTTTAATAATAGTGTCTTTATTCGATTGTCTTACAATCTTATAAGTATTGCGAAACATCATAATTAAGTGCTATTTGTTGGTAATTATCGTTGTAAGAATAAAAAAATCCGACTTATTACAATTATTAATTTACAACAAATAAGTACCTTTTGGTAAAAATTATTTAGGAAACTACATATATCAATGGAAAGTGGTGTCACTATCTATTGTAATTGTTTTCCACACGGGGTAATAACCAATTAGACTTGGCTATTAAATAAGTCAACATCGAAAGTCAATTATGAATATGAATATGATTATGATACCTATATATATATGTATATGATAATGATAATGATAATGATAATTATGATACAAAATTCTGTTTTTCCTGTTATGTAACTATATTTATATAGTTAATTTTGTGATAGGGGAATGATATAAAAACTTATATTTGATGATATCAAATGTCTCATTTTACGCACTCAATTTTTGTTTAGGTAATTTAAAATGTATTCGATTTTTTCTACCTCTTTAACCATTTAAGCATCGTGACGCCGAAAAATACGTATTTTTTTCGTAAACTCTACGAGTGTGGTAAAATAATACTTAAGTATCTTAAATTGAAATGTTTGACCAAGTTTAGTAGTATAATGTTGTTTCATTTATAGCTGTTAAAAAATTGTGTCATTTATTATTTGTTAAAATTGTGCATCTTCTAATAAATAGAATCCTAATCCTAATCACTTAAGACTAATCTTCTAATAAAGTAAGCACCACTTGTGTTGTAACATAGTACGAAAATACTCATGTACAAGTATATATAGTTGTAGGTATAAAAAAGGGTTAAACTGATCGACTCAAATTTGACAAGGAAAAAGTTAAGATGAAGAACAAAATGCTCTTATTCTTTCTCATCATCATCATCATTATTTAGTGGTTCTTGACTTTTGTAACTACAAAAGTCAAAAGCAGTTTGCCCTTACAAATATACACGTGTACATGCACTCTTCTACAACTTTATTACCCTTTCCTATCTTCATGCTTGATAAAGATTTTCGAATTCGGATTGGTCCGATCGAGCAGACCGGGCAGACTGCAATATGAGTACGGGCAGACTGCAACATGAGTATATAGTGGGGTTAAAACATGTCAGATCAATTTTAGTTTCTGATTTGGTGTGATTTGGCGGGATTAGTGGTTTGTTGGTGACTCGGGTTAGATTTACTCAGCCAGTTTGTAATTTTCATATTTCTAAAAAGAGTTTGACCAATCTTTCGTTTATGTAACTTTCATATTTTGTCATTAAAGTAGTTATCATAAATCAATAAACTATATTAAAAAGGATATTAGCATTGCATTAAAAAATGTTTTGATTTTTCATTCGTGTATATGTAAACCGTTTCTTAAACATATAATGATTTATCTACTAGTATTTAATTATCTATAACCTCCAATTAAGAGTCTATTATTGTCACAATTCAACAAATCAAGATAAGGTTGAAACTAGTATTTAATTTCCTAAAAACGGGTCACAACCGAGTTGACTCGGACCAGTTAAAACGTCGAATCTTTTTGAAACCTTGATTTTAAAAACATTGTGCTTGATATCATTGAAAGAAGTTTTGCCTTACAAATATCATATCGAAAGGCATTGACATTTTACATTTGTTAGAGTACTAGGAGTGAAAATAGTGTTAGTTTTAGTACTCAGTTATACACTAAATAAGATAACTGGAAAAGTAATTGAATATCAAACTTAAGGTAAAAATAAGCTCATATAATATTTTTGGACTAATAAAAAAAATAACAAATCATTTATTGTGCCGTTACTCGTCAACTTCGACTTTAACGCCGAATCGAATGTGTTGCTGTGAGATGCCGATCCGCCGCTATAGGCTCCGATACCAACCACAACTCCATGTATGTCTTGTATGTTTTCAGTTTAATCAAAGAAATCAAATAATCAAGCTATAGAAAGCTTACCTATAGTCTATAGATATACAAAACTTACAGAATATATTTGTGCTGATTTTATGCTACATCTAGTAATAATAGTATCACACTCCATTTCAACATTTGATTCTAATAAGCTATTGACAAGAAAAACTAGTCCCACTAAATCATTCATCATTTCCCTTGACATTTTCTCAAGAAGGTGGTGGTAAACATCAATATTTTGATTATTAATTTCAACAATAATTTATTATTTAAATTAAATATGAGAGAAGGATTAGATAACAAATTATTACAATCTTGTACTTGTGGAGTCGTGACGTAGACGGAGACAATCTTTTGGGTAAAGCAACGAAAGCTTCTTTTCCCTTTTCTTTTAGTTTATCTCTTACTCTATACCGTATTTTATTGTTATGTTATTTAATTAAGAATCAGATTACTATTTTGTATAATTTTTATAGCTAAAATATGGTCAAAGATATAATTAGTGCGACATAATCAGTGCACTAAAATGATCGGTGAAGATATGGGAATAATATATTATGTAAGTGTCAAATAATATATTAGCTACACATATTTACGTCTATATTTTAAACGTACATAACGTTACTTTTTATCAGGTCCTACCGGTAAGTTGATTTTTTAGATATTAAGTTTATAATTCAAGCATAAAAGATGAACTTGAAATGTATATGAGGCTGGACTTGATCTATTTTCAAGTCTTACATAACGTATGCATAAGTATACGTACACATGAGAATCTGAGAATGATATTATCGTAAGAATGGTTATTTCTATAGTTTCCAAACCGATTCTTGAAATATACGTACAAGTCTCTAACCACTAGACCGTCTCATTACCTCTAACCTATCATAAGCTTTACATATTCTTGAAATAAGTCTAACCGTCAAAAATGAATTTCATATATAAATTAGGAATATTCGTGTCGACCTTAAATCATCCTCAAGTTGAATTCAAACTTGTATCGTGAGTATTCATGAAGCTCAATGTTAGTCTAAGTTATTCGAGTTGACTCAACTCGTTTGCAACATCATGTCGCTATATATAATATCAAAAGGAAAGAAAAACTGATTAAATTGTCGTTAGTCATGTATTTAATTAACTTCTAAGTTAATCAATCCTTAAAAAGGGAAAAAGTGTGAAACAAAAAGTAGGTGCGTACCTACACTTATACTTAATTATGTAAAGGATTAGAGATAAAATGGTTGTTGAATAGAAAAACAAGTTTCTTTCTCTTCAAAAAGCATGACAATGACCTTGATCACCATTGATGCCGAAACTTGGCCCATTTATTTGTCAAGTGGACACGGCATCTTTCTCTATCACACACACATCTCTCAAAAAACTACTATTCTCCCATATAAAGACGAACGCACAAAGATCTTTCCAATCTTTCATTCATTGTCTTTCAAGAATCTATCCTCTCCATGTGTTTGTTTCCCTACCCCACCACCCTCCCAAATTAATAGTAAAAAATAATATCATCACCAATTCACTACTCAAAAAATCAAAAGCATCGCATAAGTATCGGGATTAAATGACAATAAATGTATCTTATTATGATTTAAAGTTTATTGTATGCTCTAACTTCATTTAGATACGGCGTGTCTTAAACTTTTTAATTGTCGCCATTATATGTATATGACACGTTATTTTGTAACAGCCAATGTGATAGTCACTTTGAATAACGAGGTAATATATACGGTTGACACACCATTAAAAAATTCAGTTACTAAATAAACACGGTTGACTAGGTAATATTTCATTGTGCATATCAAAGTTTTATTTATTACTTTTTATTTACCCGAGTATCAACCTCTTATTAGTTGTAATTACTAACGTAAAACTCATTTATAATGATTTGACAATAACGTCTCAAATGACATGGCAATTCATACAATTATCACCAAATATAAAAATTATCGAATATCAAATAAATAAGACGATAATATCAAATAAATAACACAATAAATCATTAAATACCTACAAGTAGAAAGTTTAATACAAAGAATATATCACCTCACAAAATTAAAATAGATGTTCTCATACACTTAGCACACTTTTGAGCGATTGATAGTATCTGCATCTAGTTTGCCCAAATATAATACTCCCTTCCATCACACTTCAATAAATAATTCCTAAAGTCATTGAAGTTAACACTCTCTCATTTATATAATACTTTTGTCTTTCATCTTTATTTTATTTATTATTAATTATATAACTATATTTTTGTAATTTCTTATCCTTCCATATATACATGCTAACGCCGGTGAGCACAGCTCGTCAATGTTTAACCGACGAATCCGTCCGCGTGTTAAACGACGCTGTTTCAGTCGCACGTCGTCGCAGCCACTCCCAAACGACGTCTCTCCACGCCGTTTCCGCTTTATTATCCTTACAACCAACATCAATTTTACGTGACGCGTGTGCACGCGCTCGCAGCTCGGCTTACTCACCTCGGCTTCAATTTCGCGCGCTTGAATTATGCATTAGTGTTTCGTTAGACCGGCTTCCGTCGTCTAAAAATAAAACCGGAGATGATGAACCGCCGGTTTCTAATTCACTTATGGCAGCAATTAAACGGTCTCAAGCTAATCAACGACGTCATCCGGAAACTTTCCATTTGTACCAGATGCATCAACAGTTGTACAACAGTAATCAAACGACCTCGTTGTCGTGTGTTAAAGTTGAATTGAAGCATTTTGTGTTGTCTATTTTAGATGACCCGATTGTTAGTCGGGTATTTGGTGACGCGGGTTTTCGGAGCACCGATGTTAAAATAGCTATTTTACATCCCCCGAATATTTCGGGGTTTAGTAAGTCTGTTAGGTTGCCGCCTCTATTTATGAGTAATTTAAATGATTTCAATTTTAATTCAACTGGATTTTCTTTTCCGTTTGCGGTTGATGAAACGAGAGAAGATTATAAACGAATCGGGTCGGTTTTAGCTAAAAGGGCCGCGAAAAATCCATTACTAGTTGGGGGTTCTGCTAATAGTGTGGTGAATGGGTTTATAGATTCTGTGAAAAAAGGTGGAAATGGTTTATTGCCTAGCGAAATCGAGGGGTTGGATGTTATTGGTATCGATAAGGAGATTGGGGAATTTGTTTCGGGGAATTTGAGTGAAGAAATGATCGATTTGAAGATGAAGGAAGTTAGGGAAAAGGTCGAGAATTGCGAAAAGTGCGGTGTGATTGTGAATTTTGGTGAATTGAAGTTGTTTTCTGAAGGTGGTTCGATGGAATTTGTTGTTTCGCGATTGAGTGATTTGGTTGGAGTTTGTGGTGGGAAGTTGTGGTTGATTGGGTCTGTTGAGAGTTACGAGATTTATATGAAAATCGTGGCGAAATTTGATAATATTGAGAAGGATTGGGATTTGAATTTGGTTCCGATTACTAGTTCTAAATTGAGTACTAATGGATCACAAATGATATCTAGGTGAGTAATGTTGTATGCGTTTAAATTTATAATTTAAGGTTTTACTAATGACAATGTTACATTAAAATTTGTACTTTAACCCTCTAACATGAATAGTTATATAGAAAGTACTATCTTTAATATCTGTTTGACTATCCTAAGGCCTGTCGTTATCAAAATCCTATAATTCATATCATAAACTTGTGTGATTGATGTGAATTTCTGATATTGATGATGTTCGTATCTGACAGTACGATGCTCATGATAATTACAGTTTGATGGGGTCATTTGTGCCATTTGGTGGATTCTTTCCTGGACCAAACGAGTTGGGAAATTCATCGAACAAAACCGATCAGTTCACTCGTTGTGGTCTTTGCAACGAGAAGTATGAGCATGAAGTTTCAGTTGTTTTGAAGGGAGGTAGAACTGTATCTGTTGCTGATCAACAATCCACAGGTTTAGCTTCTTGGATGCAAATTCCTGAAGCTGATACAACAAAGGGAAACAATACGATAGAGGTGTGTGATTTCTTCATAATCTTGTTTTCTTGATATGCTACGATGCGATTTATGATGATGTCTTTCTTTATAGGAACAGACTAACTATGTTGTTAATGTGCATTCATTAGATTGCTAAGCAAAGTAGATTTTAGATATTTTAGTTAATCAAGGGATTTTAGGTTAGACTTGGTAACAAGTAAGTTCACACCCGTTTAAGCTCAATAATACCTTACCCAGAAAAATAGTGGGTTCGTAGGGGCAGCACCCCATAACTTCAATTAAATGCCAAGTAGGGTGGACGTTGAGTCGGTGACCTTGGTTAGCTGATGAAAGCTGATGCTGATGGGCAGCATTCTTGCTGTGACGAGTGACCCACCCAACAGTAATTGTTTGTAACTCCCAAAGCAAATTTCGTGAAACGGATTTAATACAGTTGAAATATTGCTTCTGGAAAATGATTCCCGTACATGATTCACATATATTATATCCAAGTCATTGCAATCTTGACCCTATTCATGCAGACCCAGTTTCTTAATAGTTACAAGGTCATCATCTAGTTTAAACTCAATTGAATCCTGCAACTCATGTTTGGGAAGCTAATAATAAGTCATTTAGCCGTGGTTAAAGTGTCCATGTAGACTTTATGCTGTGTTAGAGAACGTCAAACACCCTGCTTGCTATTTTGCATTAAACTTCATTCTAGAAATACATGTCTCAACATATGGATTATGGACCATCTTTTCAGTGCAGGCTATAGATCATGGTGGTGTATTCAACGCCCGGGTCTTGGGGCTCCAGAGGAAATGGAACGATATTTGCCACCGTATTCATCAAAGTTCGCCATCACAACAAAATAGTTCTCAGATCAGGGCCCGACTCCCTTTTCTTCCCCACTTCCAGCCCGATGCCACGATAGCGGAAATCAATGGCCAGGATTCAAATCCAGCGATCGGATGTAGAAACCCATCACCACCTGTTGACTTTTTTGCAAAAACGAAGCATCCAAGTACTTCATCTTCACCAACAACTTCCATAACCACAGATTTGGGCCTTGGAACCATTTATGTTGCACCTGATCTCAACCCAAGACCGCTGGCTCATGAAACCTGTCTTCGTAGCTTCAATGGGTCAGGCTGCCCTGAGGGATATGAAATAAGTAAGCATGCTTCAAATGAAATAACAAAAGAGTATAAGCAACTTTACAGAGCACTTGCAGATAAAGTTGGATATCAAAATGATTCTATTCGTGCCATCTGTCAAACAATCACACGATGCAGAACCGAAAATGGAAGGCGCCATGTCTGGCTTCTGTTTTCTGGGTCTGACCCGGTCGGCAAGAAGAAAATCAGCACCGCACTAGCTGAAGTTGTTTTTGGAAGCCACGAAAGTATGATTTCTATAGATTTAAATTTTGAAAATCAGATTGGTCAACCGAGTTCCATTTTTGAATGCCAAAGTTTAAATGTTTCTGATATATCGTTTAGAGGAAAAACCGTCACAGATTTCATTGCTGAAGAGTTGACCAAGAGACCTCGGTCAGTAGTTTTTCTTGAACACATCGATAAAGCCGATTTATTGACTCAAGATAACTTGTCTCGAGCCCTAAAAACCGGAAGATTATCAGATACCCGTGGTAGAGAAACCCGAATCACCGAAGCTATCTTTGTGACCACCACAAGCAATAGTAAAGAATCAGATGATCTAATCTATTCAGAGGAAAGAATCTTGAATGCTAAAGCCTTACAAATGAGCATCTTAGTAGAATTAACTCAGGCCGGAAGCAGAAGCTCGAGTGTACTAATTATGCCTAAAGAATCAATTTTGAGAAGCCCCGGAATGTCAAAAAAAAGAAAGATCATCGAAATAGACGAGTTCAAGATCATGGTACCAAAAGTCAAGAAACTGAAGTCTTGTTTTGATTTGAATCTTCCGTTGGAAGAACCCGAAGAAAGTGATAATGACACAGTTTCCGACACTAAAGAAGTGTGGTTAGAAGAGTTTATCGAACAAGTGGACGAAAAGGTTGTTTTTGAGCCGTTTGATTTCAACCCTTGTGCAGAAACTATTTTGAAAGAAATCAGCAAATGCTTTCATAAAGCATTTGGAACGAATGTTGTCTTAGAGATCGAGAATGAAGTAATGGTGCAAATGCTCGCATCGTATTGGTTATCAGACCGAAAGGGTGGTGTCGAGAAGTGGATAGAGAGCATACTTTATAGAGGTTTTCTGCGAGTCAAAGAGAAACAACACGTCGATAGTGAATCATTGGTGAAACTAGTTGCAGTTGAAGGGGATACGATTGAAAATGATGATGCATTGTGTGTTTGTCTTCCTTCAAGTATTATGGTGAAATGATATACTGTAGGTACGTTACTGCTGTAATTATTATGTATGTACAAGGCTAGCTTTTAGCATCGGAAACAGCCGTCTTTTGGCTGATTATATCATATCGTATCATATCATATCTCAAATTTTACGAATGGTTGCTATTCTGTTTTGTGTTATTAATGCTTTCAGTGGTGTAACATAGCGATATGCTTTCATGTATTTTGTTCATCATCTTTCTTCATATGCAATTGCTACTCTATTTTAGTGTATTGTTTCGTAACGTTAGTATTAGGCTTATCAATCATTTTCCTTTAAATAAAATGATTAACACATCTCAATTCTCAATCCCTCTCTAATGAGATTATTACTGATTTGCAAGAAGATAAGTTATGTAAATTATAACGCAATTATTATAACACTTAAAATTTACTATTGAAGACCATATCTATTTCGTAAAGAGTTCCTTTTATTATTATTATTATTATTATTATTATTATTATTATTATTATTATTATTATTATTATTATTATTATTATAAAGTTACTCGTTGGAGGTCCTTCAGTTAAAGTTGTAATACTAAAGTTTCTATATAAGTTTTGGATGGTAAAATATTAAATAACTAATTATTACAGTAGTAGTTTAAAATTTTTGTTGTTAAGTTAAAATAATGTGACTGGGCCTAATTTCCTAAGCTAGTTTTAGATTCCAGGCTTTAAACATGTCTGATTTTTGAGGAAGTTCCTAGCGCAGATAAAACCCGTCAAGATTGGGCCTTAAAAGGTCGGGCCAAAAAATGGGTCAGTCCAAACCTTGTTTTTAGCTAGGGAAAAACTAAAAATGGTTGTGCACTATAGTCTATAGGTCAATTATCTCCTATTTCAGATAGAGAGCATAATTACGAGAACAGGAAATATACTAAACATATAATATGTGTTTTCAAACTAAGAACATGCATGAATGTACTTGTTCTTTTGTTAGGTTACAATTAAAAAGATAGAGTTTACATCTATATCTATATCTATTCTTAAAAAAAAAATATATCAAAGTTTTTTAAAGAGAATGTTGTTATTAAGCAATAAGTTCCATTATGGTCCATAATGTAATGAAGAAGTGAAGTGTGTTTAGCGGATCGATCGTAGGGGATCGAAGGGATTGAGTTTCTCTTTATTATAATTTCAATCTCTATGGATTAATAATCTTTGTTTGACAATAAAAAGATAATCAGGACTTCTAGAAAAAGATAATCTATTAGATAATTTTTTAAAGAAATTAGTAAAAGTAATTTTTAAAAAAATAGAATCTCTAGTCACTGACTCCGTCTCCAATTATTTGTCGCCATATACCCAAAGTCCTCCCCATGAAATGCAAAATCATTTTATTTTATTTTTTGAATATGAAAAGCAACCATTTATATGAAAAGTTTATTAACGTTTTCAAGCTCAACCACATATATATGAAATGATACCAACACAAAACACACGAACCCTCAAAATAACCAAACGTATCCAAACAACATATGTGACCATACAAATCGCACACCAAAAAGTAGCATATCCGAAGCCACGTAATCAAACCAAAAGTACCACATAAATCAAACCAACATAAATTATTAAACTAATGTGGAAACCAATAATCGCACCAAATCAGAAACACATAAGCAACAAACACACACGATCAAACAAAAAGGACAACCGAAAGTACCACACATTCAAATCTAGATAACAAAAATATATATTATAATGTCATCCCAATTTTTATGAAATACAGTACGTTATAAGAAATACTATTACTATTTACGATAAACCCTGAAATCAAATAATGATCTTAAACAACGTTGAATGAAACCCAATCAAAGAAATATATTTCTAGTGAATAAAACAAATTTAGCGTTTAACTACGTATAAACAATTTTTTTTTTAAGGTTTTAAAATGTGCTAAACAATCAAAGATACTATTTTACCTCTAATACAATACTGACATATCAACTGTTATCATATTTAAATGTAACGATCAACATGAACGTATACTATAGATAGTTCCATTCCATCATACAAACTACTTTTATAAATGAAATGATATAATCGTTTCCTGTTTTGTGTGAGTATCACGCTAGTTAATCATAATGTATGTACAATTTGCAACAAATTTTCAAAAAGAGTAAGTTAAAACTTGTAGCGATATAAAATAAAATATCTCTATTAAATAATGGAATCAAATCAGATTGAAATGAAACCAAAACCGATCAGAATTATATGATCCAGTTCAAGACCTTTTATAGTTTACTATATAACGTACACCATTCAATTCACATCTCAATGAAAATAAAATTATACCGAATCAGTTCACTTAATTGGGCCGGGACCATTTGTAGCAATGACAATTGAGTGGTCGAAAACGTAAAAACAATTGGATTCTCTTACAAACGTTGTCCATGTAAAAGTGGGCCTAAATATAATCAGTTCAACAACGTATTATTATAATTTTGATAAAATGACAAAAATGACCCTTGTAGTGTTACCTATTTAAATCTTGGTGATGTGATGATGCATTAACATAATGGTTAAACATTATGATAATAGGAATTACAAGAAAAACAAATAGCAAACCTAAGATAAATATATGATTTTTTCATTAATTAAAATCAGGTTACAAATGTTTCATGAAGCATTACACAATAATAAATGATACAATATTATAACAAATAATATCGTTTTTTTTTTTTCTTTATTTTTTATCTTTAGAGATTTTTCTCTCGCAACGAAATCTTGAATTTAGGGCTAATCATTCCATTTTCTTACCAATCAATCGATAATCGGTCTGGTAATAAAGTATGTCGCCCACATCACTAACATAATGGTCTTGTTGGATGCTTCTAACCAAGTTGTCTATCAAATGAACCGGTATTGGGCCCGATTTTTTTGGCTCGCGATAATACTTGCCGAGCACCGACTTTGCTGCCTTTGTCTGCATAACACGTCAAATATTCGTTAATAAATTAAAAGGCGATAAGTGTGACTTAAAATTTTGACAAAGACCTACCGCTTCAACCAAATGATAGTGAGGGATTTGAGGGAAAAGATGATGGATGACATGAGTGCCAATGTCATGATGGATGTTGTTGAATATACCATAATCTCGGTCAACAGTAGTCAACCCTCCCCTCAAATAACTCCATTCCTACACAAAACAAATGTCATATGTAACTTATATTATTCAACCGTCAATATACTCCATCATTAGGGTTTAAATAGACCCGTACGTACCTTGCCACGGTACCATGGTAGCTTTTGCTCGTGCCCGTGGTGATGTAAGTATGTAACGGTATCCAACCATACAACGAATATCTATCGATCAAAATCCGTCAAGACAATTTAAAAATTTATAATAATACCGTTTATTTTATTATTATTATTATAATTGCTATTAAAATAATAAATTAGATAAAGACTCACCAAATAAGGAATGCCATAGAGGTTGAACAGAAGGGTTGGGCCAATGACAACTGATAAATAGATTAGATTGGCAACCATAAGGGTCCAACACAAAGTTGATGTAACAATATAATGTCTTTCATTAGGGGAGAACATGTCACTATATGGGTTGTAATGTGACCCTGATTTCCCTGGACTCCTTTTCCACTGTTTATTAAAAAAAAATTATGTTAGCAAAAAAAAAAAAAACAGGAGCACTGGTGTGCATTGTCAAGTTGTACAGTACAAGTCAACAGTACTTTTGATGTGAATACTATACCAAGTATATTGGGTAAGCGAATAACGGGAAAGGGACTTTGAATCTGAGCATTTTTGTAGGAGCATCCAATGCATTGTAAGTCTTTTCTGACAACTAAGATAAAATAGTAAAAAATACGGTTAGTTACTAGATACAATAAATATAAATAAATAAATAAAATAATATTTAACAATCCAAATCCAAATCCAAATTTTATACTATAATAAAAATAAAATGCTTAAAAAGAATATTACCGGAACCCATGATTCATCATTTTCTACATGCCCATGGTTTTGATGATGAGTTCTATGGCTGATTCTCCTATATTTCAAGATATATAACAATATATCATTATGACATTAAAAAATGATTAGGATATATAGGTACATGTATGCGTTAAGCTAATTATATGTATATCAAAACTACTCTAAAAGCCACATAAATACGTATTCGTATCCTCGATGCCAATTCCAACTAAAACTTATGATCAAAATAGCTTACTTTCGCATCATTGAACATGTTTTTCGCTACAATTGATATAAAAGAAAATACGATACATATTTAGGTGGTTGATAAAGCAATTTTAGGCCCACGTATCATTTTCTATAAAAATTTTAAAACACTAATACTTTATCTCTAAATAATTATAGGGGAGGGTAAATTAGTAATTTTAGAATGCTTACCACCCATGGAAGGGTACAAGAATGGAAGAATGCAGAATGTGGCCGACGATGCTATTAAGAATAGGGTTGTCTGAAAAGCTTCCATGACCACTGAAAAACCAAAAAACAAGATTTCAGATCAAGAATAGTACACATAATACAATTATCACAAGGTACAAGTGCATCAATGGGTAAAGGTACAAAAAGTAAATAATAATAATGTGATGTAAGTAACATAGTACCAATCATGTCCAAGAACAAAGATTGCCCAAAACATTGTTCCTTGTGCAGCCCAGTAAATAGGCCAAATCCATGAACTAGTTTTGAAGTAAACAGCCATCACAACTAATAATGAAATGACCAAAATGTCCCTAACAACATAACTTAGTGACCTCCATGGATTTTTAACCCAACAATGACTAGGAATTGCAGCTCTAATATCAGCCACTTTGAATGGAGGTGGTGCACTTGGATCAAACTGTTCCATTGTTTCGTCGTTTTTTGTCGAAGAAACCGAAACTGCCATTGAAGGAGAGCTTGAATGTGGGGCTCGAGGGAGTTTGTAGAGAGAGAACTTGTTATTATTCTTAACTCCAAAAAGAAAGGGTATGGGATGGTGGGTTTATATATATATATATATATATTTAGAATAAGGTACGTGAGTATATATGTAACAACACCACCCTCATGTAATAACAAAAAAATAAAACATAAAATAAAAAGAATCTGAAATGAAGTACTTAATATGGAAGTCATTCCTACAAGGATTGACGTAAACTTTT
Organism: Logfia minima; assembly: GCA_963921325.1. Taxonomy (NCBI): domain Eukaryota; kingdom Viridiplantae; phylum Streptophyta; class Magnoliopsida; order Asterales; family Asteraceae; genus Logfia; species Logfia minima. Next base: position 13,823,078 of record OY992776.1, on the reverse strand, counting down.
TTCGTCTCAAAATAATTTTTTTAACTTTCCTTTTATTCCGTCTAAAAATTATGTTTTCTTCCAAATAATGTATTAGTTTCTTATTTCGTCTTCATTTTGATATATTTCCATAATTTGCAACAATTTAAAGTGTAATAATTATTTTCATCAAACCGTATCATGTATTATAGATAGTCTACCGGTTGAAATATTGATATCCTCACAAAAAGCTTCAAATTTAAATCTCACTAGCTACACATTTTGGCGTGATCAAGAAAATGTTTGAAAACGATCACTAGAATACCCCGGTAAGATCTTGTACATCTAAATAAATATTCATCCTCTTTGAATAATATGAATATGAAAAACCTCATCCGTTTACCTATTTTACTTATCTCACAGTTATTTTTAAATGAAGAGAATAATCAGAAGGTGACGTTGTAGATATGTATTATATGTGTGTGTGATTAACCTTATTGGGGAAACTAAGACTATGTTTAAATATACCAAAATGCCTTTAGCCCGTCGATATGTGAATAATGATCGATAAAAGTTTGAGGTCATTGGGTTTATTGGTAACTTGAGATATATAGATAACGTGATTATGCATAATATGATAACTAGTAGATGACCCCTACTATACGGCTACATTTCTTTAACATCAACCATGTAATGATGTGATTAATTGTTGTAAGAGCGATGAAAGGATAAGTTATGTTGCTTTCTAAAGTCATTTTAAAGGGTTTCATATGTACGTGTAATGTTGAAATTTGATAAGTAATTTTACAAGTTTATAAATGTGTTTAGATAATGTTATAATGATCAGTCCTTTTGTGTGAGTATGTGATTTAGTGACATGATTGCATAATATATAGTATATTTTTGAAAAAGTTGTGTATTTTCAAAGTGTGTGTAAAGTCTAAGATATGCGTAAATAGACTGTATGAAATGTCTAACCTTGTAATGGTCATTAAATAAGTATGACTATCCATTATTTTCAAGTTGTGTGTAGAAATTTGTTTGATATCTTTTTGTCAAAATAATCTATAACATAATAGAGCTGGAACCGCAAAACCAAAAAAACCAAACCACAATGAAACTGAACGAATGATTTTGATTATTGGAAAACTGAAATATTCAGTTATAATTCAATTTTAATCAAAAATCGAATTGAATCGAATCACAAACAAGTGTACTTTCCCCAATGTTCTTTACTAAAACATTTCCTCCTTATATTCACATCTACATAGAACAGATAAAATCACATTTAAAATAATGTAGCACTAAAATGAATAAACCGCTAATCTATATTCTACTATAATTTATTTATAACACACTCTCTTTCTTAAATTTTAATTTTATATAAATGGTAAGTTAATTAAATTGTTATTATATATAATATTTACCGCATTCGGTATTTTTCTGTCACATAATATATGTTAACTTTTGCTCAACAATTCGTAGAAACTTATTTGACCAAATGTTGACTTATTACATTACTACTAACATTTAGAGATTTGTTTCTCACGTAAATATAAAAAAAAGTTTTTCGTTCTCCATATTTAGCAAAATATAAATATTTCATCAACTATTATTCTAGACAAACTTCGTATTCATAACTAAAATTTACTCAAAAACAATTAACCTACTCATATCTTTATATCAAACTAAAAATCAGGGCCGATCCATTGATTTCAAGGACCCTGTGTGAAATATAAAAAAGGGCCCTAATTTTTTTTTATATATAAGTAAATTCTATAAAATTACGATAAGTCGATAATTGTTATAAAAATACCTATGATATGAGTAATGGGCTTATAAATTATAATCAGTTATTTTTAGTGGACTACAATTATTAAATGAGCCATAATAATGGGTTAATATAAAGGATGGAAAAGCCTTTCAGAAAAAAGAAAAAAAAATATGGCTTTCAACATTCGAACCTGCACCAAATAGAAATGGTGTAAGACTGAAGGGGGGGGGGGGGGGGTGGCACATTGCCAACTTATCTGCCATACATTTATGATTTGTTTTACATAAAATAATATATATCAACATATATAATATATATTGACTAAATTTTCGGACTAAATTTCGAACCTTATTTTTCCTTGGCTCTTTACAATTGCACATCCCGCACCCCTAAGGGCCGGGCCTGCTAGAAATGATAACGTTCGCCTTTTCTTTTGGCTCCTTTTTTCTCCAAGCCTACCTTCCATTAAAGACGACATGTTTACATTCTTTTAAAACAAAATAAAATCAAAAAGATACAAATTATGGTCCCATATCCAATAGCAATGTTGTCGGCATTGGTTCACTAACATTTATTACTTGGGATTCAACACATACAAAAATAAAATAAAATAAAGAGAACGAAAAACAATGTGTTCACATTCATGCGCCAAAAACCCTAGTTAAAGAGTTCGTGGTAATTAGCGGTTGAAATTTCAACCACTTACTACGACCTGCACTACAGGCATATATTAGTGATTGCCAAGTGATATATTATTGGCCATGGTTTCCTTCGTGTTCGTTTTCAACTTTTTTTTTTTTCCTTTTTTCTCCCTCTATCTAAAACAATGTTCACGAAGGTTGTTTTGACGGGAGCATCTCTAACTCAGAATTCTTTGAATCCAATGCGACCTCTCTTTAAGTATCATATCTTAGGTAATGCTCAGATGTTTTTTACGAAATCGTTGGGAGTTGAGTTTGAATTCAAGACCTATTTCATAAAAGCTCTTCCTTTCGCATTTTACAAGAACGTTTGTTCTGAAAAATGAAAAAAGAAAAATGTGAGTCTATCCGTTAGTGTTAAGTAAATTATAACATAAAGTTTCTTTTCCTTGTTCAAGTGAAAATTGATATTCGAATCTTTGAAGATTTAACACGGCAATGACCGTGATGATGACAAAGTCACCATTGTTTATCATTATCAAGATATTGTCTTATTTTAATGTTTATTAAGTTAGAGAATCAAAATCTTATAAATCAGTTAGGGGCATGACTGTTTTGGTATGTCACATCATATTCTTTGTGCTAATTATGTCTCAATCTATTTAATAATGAATTTATAATGTACGTACGTTGTGGTGAACGGATTTGCGTGATGCACACCTAAAAATCATTTTTATTGCATTAATCCTTTTGCTTATTTCTCGAAACTAATTTTTCTTGAAGAAAGAAAATATTAATTAATAAAAAAAAAATGATATATATGTTTAATTAGATATGTTTATCTAAAAATGTAATTGATAGATAAGAAAATAACTGGATAAAATTAGAAGAGAGAATAAATAATGTACATATGTCAAAAACTGTATAATTAAACATAAATTAATCATGACTAATTAAGCCTATTTAACATTATCCACTAATAAATACTCAAAGTTCTATAAATAAATAATAATCAAAACATGAAATTTCATGTCAAGACTTTCTATGAATATGGAAAATGAAATATACTCATTAATTAATTATGTTTTCTAATAATTTGACTTAAACTTCATTATTTAGTGAATTTAATAATTTTTAGTTACACGTAAAGCATTTCAATGTTTGTTTTAGAATCTTAATTTCCTAAACAGAAAATAAATTATCGTACTAGCATAAATACCATGTTCAACTATTTTTCATAAAATTTTATTTAACTTTTATTGTTTATAAATTACACTTGTGATTCAAGTATAAACTATCAATTACATATTTATATAAACGGGCACATATAATCATTATTTTTATCTATCATATTTTAATAAATTAAATAATATAATCATCCAATACTTTGTCAGATATCATGATATGATACATATATAACAAACACCAAGTAACGCCAACTTTGCTTCCTCATTTCAATAGTCATTTAAAGAAGGTAGGAATACGAGTTTAGCTTTGAAGATTATAGGCTTAGCTTCTTCCATCCTCGTACAAATTTGTTTGGTAGAAGATTATAGGCTTAGCGTCTTCCATGATCGCACAAATTGGTTTGGTAATTATTAATCAATCACCAAATCTTTCCTACAGGCTACAACTTTAACCAGTAGGTCTTGAAATCAATTATTTCACACACATATTAGCGACTCGCTCTAACCATTAGGTCTTGAAATCAATTATTTCACACACATATTAGCGACTCAACGATAAAGTTTTTCATTTCAAGGGTAATTGTGTTAAAAAAAATTGTTATATTGTACACAATTCGCATTAAAATGTTGTACGAATCAAACACATATTTAAAAAAAATTCTAAAAATATTAAATAAATGAGTAAGATATATTTTATATTTTATATTTTATTCAAATAAAAACTTATACTAAAAGGTGATAGAACAATGTAGCCAGAAGGCAAAAACCAGGAGTGGGTGTTGTCGGAAGATGCCACCATCTTCACACTTCCCCAAACCGCACCCACCATTTTGTCCTCTTTTTAAACTTGAGATCTGGCCTCGACTCCCACCACTCACTCACTACCTTCTTTTATCTTAATTTTCACCCATATTATTTTCTTTCTCCTCGTAACCGTGTTGTACAAAAGTATTAAAAAATCAACAAAATTCGTTTCTGTTATTCAATTTAAGAAAAGTTATATGTACGTCTAATAATACGTGTCTCCCTAAAACTAAACATAAAGATATATGTAGTAATTGGTACACATCAAACGTTGATAGGTAACAATGAATAGAGACAAAATGCAAAACTAATACATCAAAAAGGACATATATGGTACGCCTAAAATGTAGACATAAAGATGTACATAAAAACTAATTGTTACGCCTATAAAAATGAAGAGAAAATAAATAGAATGAGCGTTTCAAACACTATATCATTACACACAAGTTTACACCTATATTTTTGAACTTACTTATTATTACTCCTCAAAAAGTAAAGCGAATGAAATGTACATGAATAGAAAAGAGACCTACTTAAATAGACTTAAACTAAACATGAAAAAGAGACGATAACACGTATTAAATCTAATTTATATGATAATAAAATATAAAATATCTAATTAATTAAAAAATTTAATTTAATTTTAAATCTACATCAATATGTCTATATATCCTTACTTATTTGTATACATAGTATATTTTTAGCATCACTCTTCATTTTATATTGTTTGAAGAGTACTTAATTTAATTTGTCGTAAGTTAAGCATTTACATTTCTATTTTATTTTTATTTTCCCTTTAAAATAAGATTTGGACAATAAAAGGTCATAGAAATGTTGATATTTCTTTTACAAATGGTTTTGAAAAGTATTTTTATACGTACTTTTTAAATGAGGTTTATTGATTCGTGAGGCGTTTAACTTTTATATTTTTATATTGTATGGGTTTAAGTTTGAAATTTTCTATTGATGAGGTAAATTTTCAAAAACTTTCTATTGTATGATGCATTACCTTTTTTGGCCTAGACAAAAAAGAAAACTTTCCTTTTCTGGAATGACCAAAAAAGTAAATATAACATACAATAGAGAAGTTTAGAATGTTTAATTCATACAATTGAAAATTTCAAAGTTAACCCCGTACAAGATAAAAACATAAAAGTTAAACGTATCACAAATCAATAAACAATAAGTTTAACTGAAAAATCATCATATCATGTATATTAATAAGTTATGGTACTTTATAGATATCAATCTATTATTAGTATTTGTGTCAGGATTTTATTAATCATAGCTCTAACAATCAGAATTCGTAAGGGTGGTTAGTTTATGGTAGTTAAAAAATCAATTTAGGTAGGTTAATTCTCGTTATTTAACTACTGTGTTGTCCTAAATAATTATTTTTAACATTTTTCTTTGATTTAAGATAGATCAGCTAAATATCAAATTTATTCTTATATTCAAGATAAATTTGACCAAATTTATTTAATAAAATAAAGGACTTAAAGTAATAAATGAGAGTAAAGTAAGAAGTTTGATAATTTTTAATATTTATTTTTTGAAAACAAATATGTACTAGGGACATAAATAAATATCACTGTGTATATTTTATTTAATACAAAATAAAGTATAATTAAGTAGTTGATGGTTTTGTAACAGTTATCAATCTTGTTATGAATATACTTTTAAAATAATAATAATAATAATAATAATAATAATAATAATTTTTAACATAATACTCCTGACAATGAATGGTTTCATCTATTAAATTACCTGGAAGATATTAAATAAAGAATATACAAAATCACTCTCGCCATTAAAGACTTTAATTCTTTTAAATTGGTTACATACTTTATTTTATTTTTTTATCTTATTATAGAAATAGAGACGTAACCAGTATTTTGGACACCGACTATTTAATTACTTGCTTCAAATTTTCATATCACATGATTTTGACTTCTCATCTTTTCATTAATTTAGAGTATCTTAGAAGTCCTAATTAGTCATTAAATCTTGTTTAAGATGTTTACGAAACAAGAAATTGAAGCAATTTTCATTCCTTTGTACGTTTGTTCAAACTTCTATTAACTACCATTTTGATTTTATTAAAAGCATATATATATATATATATATGTGGTGTACGTATAATAAAAGAGTCAATTGTATTCAAGCAATCTCGTAAAACCTCTCATATTTTTATTCCAATCCTCACTTTATGTTGACAATTAGTGTTACTAGTACAACATTTAGAATAGATTGATAGTTTACTAGCAAGATGTTGATGGAACTTTAATTCTTAAATAAATTGGTAGAAGTAAGCACAAATGTCTATATTCACGAATATTCGAATGTGATTACGTGCAAAAGGAGTTGTTCCTATAGGATACGTTATTACGAAAACTTTATTTTTCTTTTCATAGAGTACAATCGTATATGATATTATTTGATTCAGATTAACTCAAGCAAGAGAGTGTTTAAATTGTTTGTTTTTTTTATGCTAATCTGCTTATTACTTATTTTGACAATAGATAAAAAAATAAACACTCTTCTAAATACTGCTTATCTACTTATTTTTAAGGAATAAATACTTAAAAATAAGTACGTGAACATTTACTTATTTTTAAGCATAAAAATGTTGAAAAAATTGGAAAAACAAAGTGCATTTTTTCCTAACTTTGGATCTAATTATCTACATGTAAATGTAATAATTATATGTAATATTTTGTATGGTTGTGTAGCTCTTGACAAGAGCTTCGTAACGACGTATTATATGTCCAAAGTTGATGAGAGATGAATGAGATATCGAAACTCAAAGTGAGGTGTACGAAACAAGGGAAATTGGGTTTTTGGAACCATCCCACATCGAAAATGGGATCAAATTTTGGAGTGGTTTAGAAGTAAAAGGTTGGATGCTAGTTCAATAACCTTATCACCACTTTAGACTCCAACTCCTACGCGCGCGCGCGGGAGGCGGGGGGGGGGGGGGGGGGGTGAATCTTGGGACAAAAACAGGTCGAGGCTCCTGATCCATGGTGTGACCTGCGGACACAAATGCAGCTCGAAAAAATTCGGGTTTGCGCATGCTGGTTTTTGCCTAGATCTACAATTTTTTGACCCAACCCATAACCCATGGATCGAACCCAGTTTGACCTGTTTCTGTTGAATGGATTTGCAAATCATCACAGTTACACTTCGTGAATTAAAAACCGAATCTTGGTTGCTTCGGTTATGAGATTTTGTTCTATTTATAACGATCTCATAATGCATTATATAAAGAGTAGATACGCGAAACATAATTTGGATAAATTTTCTCTCGAACACATATTACCTGCAAGTAGATTAACTCCGGCTGTACAACAGTTCCGACTATTGTACCCTGGGAAATATACACGAAATATGTTTTAAGGGAACCGTGTTCAACACGGACCTCGATTTTAATCGATTCGACTATTGTACTTTCTGTTTCGTTTTCTTGTTTCTGTTAACAGGTTCTTAAAAAAATCTTATAAATAAGCAAAGTAAACACTCCTCACATTTTTGACATGAAAGTGAAAATATTTACTAATTCTTCTCTAGAAATAACCTTTTGGATTTATATATAACATATATTTATATATAATATCTATTGAAAATGTTTCCTTTTGATATGTTGTCTTTAGCTATATTGATGAAATCTACGTGTCAACCAATAAAGATTTATACCTATATTTCTAAGTCTAAGCATTTACCTATATTTCTAAGTCTATATAGCAATACTCATACCTATGTATATGGCCACTAAAAATGATTTTTTTTTAATGTAACCAATGTGTTTGGTTTTAGGTTAATCAAGTCTACGCAATGTCGCAATTCAATTCATAGCCTAACACTATTAAATCTATAGCGTTTGGTATTAGGTTAATCAAGTCTACGCAATTCAATTCATCACCTAACACTATTAAATTTATAGCGGCCATAGGTCTTTCTCAATTGAAATTGGTTTTAAAATATGTAACTTTGTTTCCCGTGAAAACCAAATGATGCTTGCGTTACAATCACATATTTGTTGAGGAAATTGACTATTCTAAATAAATAGATAACAAAAAAGCTGGATTAGTTACACGTTAGTTATATAGATGTCTATTGTTTTATCGTGATAGATTATACGCTTACCATAGATAATGATGGTGTGTTTCTAACCTAATTGACGTTAATGATTACTATTTATAGTACGGATAGAATCTATCACGATATGGTCAAATGTTATTAATTAAAGTTTAAACATCCATCTAATCTAGTAAGACTTTGCAAGCTTATAAGAATGATCTAAATATACCTAAATGCATCATCCCGACCCGACTTTTAATACTTTTTTGATAACTAAAAGAAAGTTAAATATAAGTGATTTAGTTGCAAACATGTTAAATAGTTGTGTGTTTCATGACTTTGATGAAAATCACAAGTTAGATATGTTAGCTTCAATTTAAATGTAGATGATAGTAATTTGGTTATTTGTTTTGATATAATGATATCAAACAATCTTGAGTAAGTCACATTTTAGTAGAAACCATGTTGGGACTTTTTGGGATTCAGCATGTTTAGTTCTTCTTTAAAGAATTTATTGCATGTTGTCTTTAGACAAATATTTCATATTATTTAGACCATATGTAATAACCACCACAATTAGTTCTCTAATGATCCTAATATTGTGTTGTAAATGAAAAATTATAGTATTGACATGATAGACTAGGTTGTCCAAAAACTCACAATTGGGCATTTTGGAACACTTGCTTGATTTTTTCTTAAAAGAATTCATCACTTTAAAGTCGAGAAGAATGACAATATCGTTATTTATATACATGTAAGCGTGCGATTTAGAAGAGTTCGACCGCCAAAAGATCGATATAGAAATCTTTATTGTGTTAGCGCTATATATTACATATATGTTCACGATTTTCGCAATTTCATGTATATTTTCACCTGCACTACCACGGGTCTGCTTATTCATGTGCAAATCTGTTTATTGTCTTCAACATCAAGGCGCCTTTCGGTTGTAATTTTCATTGTAATGTTAAACTTGTCGGGAAATGGCAAGATTTCTATATATATATATATACGGAAATGATTCATAGAGAAGTTTCAAATTTTGGGAAAGGAAGGAAGTAAATCTTAGTCTTTGATTTTTTGAAAAGTAAATGTTTTGAACATTCATTTATGATGAAATCAAATGTTGAGATTTGTTTTCCTCAATCTCTAATTTTTTTGCTTCACTCTTGATCCCCACCCTGTATATATATATATAGATAGATTTGGATATACTAGCTTTAGATCCATGTCTACACACGAGATACACACAAATAAATATATATTTTTTAACATATATGAGTAATCAGTTATATATGTGTTACTAGAAAATTTTGTTTCAGAATTGCTGATGCAGTTTGTAAGTTAATTATATTTAGTTGTTTGATTATGATATGAAGAACATGTTTAATATTTTTTGTGGCCATTTTTTATCATGGTCAAATGTCCTTTCACTTTAGATAATGTTATGTATAAAGCTAAATTTTGTTATTGTAGCTTAGTTATTTTAAGTTACTTGTATTTTATTATAAAAATGAACATATTAGTTCAATATTTTCATGGAAATAAACTTTTAAATTGTTTCATATAATTTCTAATAACAGTATTACCAATATATAAAATATATAAAAATTGATAATATTACTAAACTACTAATATTAATTAGGGTTAATTGTCTCGTTATGTATTTAACTTTAACTTTTTACTATCGTATGCTTCAGCTCTAAGATTTTCTATTATATGAAGTAAACTTTCAAAATCTCTATATTAACTTTAGATAATGACTTATGATGTCATCGTATCTTTAATTTAAGTCAATTTAACAAAATCAAATAATTTTATCGGTCAATCAAACTTTTATAACATCATCGGCCGTTTCTTGAATTATATTTAAGATATTATACCATACCATAAAAGCTCACAAATATTCAGAATTTATTTTTAAAATTTTGGTAGTCCTTCTATACTTTATTTTCCGAATAAACAATAATCTAAAAAATGGTATAAACTCTATACTTCAGTATTTGAAGATTACTAGAACCATGTAATCTTTACATAATAAACTGAGGAGAAACAAAAAGAAACAAAACAATCATTCTGAGTTCTTCGATGCGATGATGCTCCAAGTGAACCATTCCGGAACAGCAAAGAGATTGAGATTGAGATTGTGTTCTAGGTAAGAGAAGTTCTTCTTGTATTTTTATTTCCAACCGAGTCAAATTGGTATAATTTTGAAACCTGGTTACAAAAAGAAATAAGTCAAATAGGTCGACCAACTGAAGCATGTCAAAACTCACCCAACGCGTTCTTTAAATGTTCAGAAATTCTTTTGTGAAGATATTTTCTTTTGGACAAAGAAGTGTTAGAAAGGTTAGGCCCAGGCCAATTAGATTGCGCCTGCATTAAAAAGTATTCAACATTGACCCGTTATACAACCCGTCAATTCTGACACGTCTAGCACCTATTGGTTTAAACGTTTTAGAAATAAATGCACAGACTTACCGTATCTCACACTGTTTATATACGGCTTATATCACGACCAAACACGAATGTAGTCAGCCAATTAATCGCCACATAAAATCTATTCCTCCAGCTTACGACACGTGTGAGATAAGCAGAACGCCAAATGAACCAACTAGGAAATCCCGCAAGTGACAAACCTTTCCCTTCCTGAAAACAAAGAGATCACACACAGAAATCAAAAACCATCTCATTAAACAACAGAAAGTGGGAAAAAATGAATTCTGTTACCTTGCTTTGTCTGAGATCCACAAGAGCCTTATAACTCCCAACAGTGGCCATGCTTCCTAAATGTTTATAAACAAATGAGGCCCCAAGTTCCATATCGCTGCCACCGTTAGCATATCCGCCACCTGCCTTACCGATCTTGTTTAGAAGCTGTGCTAGGTACTTACCCTCCCTCTCTGCCACCTGTAACATATACCTATGTGTGTGATTAAAGATAGAAAGAAGTATAGGTGGCAATTTAGACACGCTTACTAATTAAATGGGTCATTTCGTTTTATGCTTTATCCCAGACAGGGCAAATAGAAAAGGTTAGCTAAAAAGGGGAAGAGATGGGCCAAATAGATGAAACAAGATAGAAGTGGCCCCAAAACATTTATTTTATGGCTAACAACCTCGTACATTGTTTTATATAGAATGAATATTCTTGTTGTACTAATCTTGATTTCTGATCATGCGTACACATGAATCACCTTTTTAAATGGACAAAACCCCAACCCGATGCAGTCTGTTTCGACCGGTACTAACAATGACCGGTATTGGCCCATTACCCAACCCACACGACACAACGATCTGGGCACCTCCTGAAAAGAGTAGCTGAAAACATGGCATGTGGTGCCACTTACTTGGGCCAAAGCCGGAAGGGTTGCTTTTCCGGTACTCTCAAGGTACCCACTACAATCACCGATTGCAAAAACATCAGGTGCTGATGGCACCCTTAACCACTCGTCGATCCCAACCCTACAAACGTACAATGTTGATTCTAAGTATGAAGACGGATAATAGACATCTTAGATGTCACAAACAAGGCTCCATATGCAACAAAATCGACATATTATGCACATTTGTGTGAGCATATAATACCTTCCACCAGGAGCCTTTGGAAGATCCAGATTTCTGATGAAAGATGAGGGGCCCACACCAGTAGACCATACCAATAAACCGTATGGAACATCAGTGCCGTCGCTGAGAACTATCTTCTTAGATTGAACATCCTTCACGGTTCCGCGAACTAGATGAACTCCGGACTATAAAAGAAGCTCGATATAGTGTAAATTTAGTTAAGCAAATCTGTACTCCCTCTGCTTTGACTTCCATTTTCCACCTTCTAAATCACCAAATCACAACTATGCTTTATCTTTCTACTGTGTTAACGATCAAGATTGTATCTTTTTTATGTAATTAATATTTTTTCACAAAATAAAAATGGAAGTAGTTTCTTTAATACCAAAATCAGGAGTGATAGTATTTTACCTTAGTCAACTGTTTGGTTGCATACACCCTAAGGCGATCATCAAACGAAGATAAGATATCATTGGCCTGCAAAAATTCATGTGGCATTCAACGTGTCAAATTATGTATAGAAACAACAAGAGATGACAATTTTGACCCATTTGTTTAAAAATGGGCAATTTGATTTCTGTTAAATCTCAAATGGGTCAAATCATGAAACTTAACTAACAAGGAAACAAGTTGGGTTAAACGTGTTTAATGGGTTGAAAGTCGCCATAGTGTATTATTAATACATACATACATTGCTTTAGTAAAAAACTTACATCATTATTCTATTTTGTTTTTGTGATCATTAATTATTTAACAGGAATACACAAGACAATGGTTGATGCTGAGAGGCTGTTGAACCAAACCAACCACACTAAAAAATAATTGCTTTTGACCCGTTACAGCATCACCCAACCCGCCCAACCACCCACCACTACAAAGAACCTCCAAATGTGTAAACCTCACCTCGATCAAGGTGACATGAATGTAATCTTTCACATGTGAGTATCTTTGACGAACATCTTTCATGATGAAATCACTTAATTCGCCACTGAATTCAACTCCAGTGGGACCGCCACCAACAACAACACAATGCAAAAGTCTACGCTTTTCTTCATCAGAAACTCCTTTAACAATATCACATTGCACACATATTCAATTAAAAATACGTGAAATTAAACAAAAAGCATATTTTGAAGTAGAAACAAATTAACATACCAGGCACATCAGAGAGCATCAAGTTTAGAAGCAGCTTTCTTCGAATTTCTTGAGCATGGTGCACCTCGCGGAGGAAAATGGCGTGTTCTTTTACACCCTTGATTCCAAAAGTTGAAGCCTCGGCTCCAGAAGCAATGACTAATTTGTCATATGAAAGCTTGAAATCCCATGGCTCTAGTGACTGTAATCCGTCAGTTATTGTTTGACAATGCACCTAAAAATTTCACAGACCATTCATGATTAATCATGATCAAGTATCGGATTATCTTAAAGATTTTAATAATAGAAAATCGATACCGATAGTTGGGTAAAGTTACATTTATTTCAATAACCTTTTACAATTTCTTAGATAGCTCCCTAAAATCCAATCATTTTCACCCTAACAAAATCATCAAATCACAGTCACTTTTATCCAAACAGTCGAAACTAATTATTATGATTACAGTTTTATACAAGCGCTACTAGCACTCACTTGAATAGCATTTGAATGCAGAACCACCAGAAAGCATTAGGGATGTGATTTGCACCTATTTAGCTAGTTCTAAAGCTCATTTACGTGTAACATAATAATTCTAGCAACTGACATGAATGTACACAAATTCTATAACCACGTACATCATATCATCTGACATATATGATCATTCAAAATCCATTGTTTAGGTTAGGCTAATTAAACAACCCCAATTAAGATTATTAAAGGTTAAGCAAACAATTCAACAAATACATTCAAAATCAAAATTTTCAGGCTCAATTGGTCAAAGATTCATACTTTTTCCACATTCAATGATCTTGAACTAAAAGCACTAACATGAATGTACACACATTATAGTTCAAATGTGTAAAATCATAATTCAAGATCTATAGTTTATTTCAGGCTAATCAAAAATACCAAAAAAGGGTTATTAAAGATTAAACAAATATTTAATTCAATCAATTAAAGATCTGCTTTTCATATCAACGATTCAAACTTTATTCCAAATTAAGGAATCTTGAATAAAAAAGTATCAACATATATACATACCTCATGGTTCTTGGCATCAAGTCCTTTACAATTAGCCAAAAAGAAAAACGAACCGGGTTCAGTAGAAATCGCCGGTTGAATCCTACCGATGGGTTCAGCAACAGACCGGAATTCAAGAGTACCAACACAAGTAGAAGCTAATAAAGGAGTAAAAACCATATGATTTCTAGGAGACACACAAACGACATCGTATAAGCTAGTATCAATCCCTTTCATTAACCTACACCCGGCCCAACCAGTTCCCAATACCACCACTCTTGGTTTTTCGGTTATCTTGGTGGGTCCCAGCCCGGACGTCGGCGGAACAGCCGCATCACCGGTGGCGAAGTGGTGGAGGTGTTGTAACGAGAATAAAGTGGGAGTGAATTTGATGGTGGTAGCGGTTCGGTGTTTGACCGGTGTGGTAAACCGGGTTAGATTCTTGAACCATGACATGAGCGGTTTATTTTTTTGGGAGATGAGAGGTGATTAAAAGTCCCTTAAAAGTGGTAAGAAGATTGCATGTTAGTGATTGTGAAGTGGCAGTGTTTTTGGTTTAGCTAAAATGTTGGAGAAGATGAATACATTCTTATTTATATATATTTTAAGGGAAAATGGAGGGGACAGATGGCGATTGGCGGCTAACAGGGGTAGTTGGAAACTTGACCGGAAGAAGATGAATTTTCTCAACGAAAATTTGTAAAAAATAGATGTGAACGAACGGAGCTTAATAGTGTGTAGAAACGGGTTTTTTAAGATCAGTTTGGGCTCCGTCTAAGCCAAGGTACGATCTGGTTTGGGCTCTATGTGTTTCTACTTCTAGGGTGAAACCAAATTATTTCGAGTCAAGATTGTGTGTTTGACAACAGAATTTATATGCTCAAGAATAACTATTTCACCTTCTATATAAATACCTCATCTTCCTCTTTCATATTCCAAATCTAAAATTAGGGTTTACAATTCATCTCTTCCTCCTTTTATTCATATATCTACAGATCTATTTCAATTTCAATGTTTCCATGTGCTTCGCAATCTGGTCGGCACGAATTTAATCAGTTTCTGTCTGACTCGTTCCCTTGAAGCAATATAAAGCGTGCCCGTTTTCTTAGCTTTTTTAATCTTCCATTGATTTTATTTTTATTGAAGAACACTTGGGCAGCTACATATATATATATATATATATATATTTACTAAGTAATATATGAATTTGACATTGATGAGCCAATACAGACCTGTAATGATTTGCGAAAATGATCGCAATTATTATGAACATCTAAGGGACTGAGTCAATTTTTATTTTAATTTATTACTATTTGTGGTTTTATGAAGGTTAATAGTGGATTTGCTGGAGCTAATTATAATTAGCGATTGGTAAGTTTGATTAATTGGATCCTATAACAAATGTTTCCCTCGCTATCCGGTGTTAACTTACAATGCTCCATTTGGACGTTGGGAAACAACATTTGTTTCAATATTAATTTCTACATTCTAAAAAAAAAAAAAAAAAGAAGAAATTACTCCATGTATATTTTTGTTATCCAAGGAAGGTGTAATCGAATACTACTATGATGTTAGTCTAACGATAGACATAGTAGCTATATATTTAGGTAGAATTAAATTCAAATTCAAATGAGATATTTTTAGAACAGAAAAATCAATTTCAATCATCTATTTTATCAAGATAATAATATTTTCAACATTTTTAAAATTTGACTATCTTTTCGATTAGTAAAAGAAATATAAAAATTGCACAATAAAAATTAGCATTTTTTTCTTTTTGATTAAACATCTCACAAGGTATACTTTCGATGAACTTTTTACTTTTATTTTTTGATGAGTTTCGAAAACTGATAACACATGTGTTAGTGGCTGCTAACACATGTGTTAGTCACTATCCTTGGTTTACAATGTCAAAGATCATTTATCTTGATCTTAAGCTTATATTGAAAAATAATAATTGAATTTCACGGAATACATGTCTTCAAATTTCACTCTTCAGCCTTCAAATCGCTTTTCTTCACCTCCTCCTCCCTAAACATACAAAAGCAAATAGTTAAAGATCAGTTACAAGTAGTAGTATTTTCATGAACTAAGATATTGTCGCAAAGTAAAATCAAGATACAAACCTTTTGATGTAATCATTATCTTCTAGTAAGTGTGCGGATTTCTCCTTTTCCTGCACGTATGTTCGAGTACTCGCTGTACTTGGCCCAATCCAATTCCATTCCTCCAACTATTTAAAAATGTGGTATAAATAGTTAGTATGAAAAGTATAATGAGAAAAGCTAAAATAGTCTAATTTTTGGGTTATACAATTTAGGATGTTGTATGTCATAAAAAATAGTATTTTTTTTGTGACTTTCAACTCGTTTACCTTCTACATACTTATATATTACCATCCATTTAACTCGTAAGAGCAAAAGTACAAGCCGATTTGACTGATGGAGATTCCTACATCTAACATAAGCTCTAATAAAAAAGGGTGAAGGAATAATTGACATTATCACCTTATATACTCCTACATTTGCGAGCATAGACAAAGGGATCACCCAACGAGCCTTCAATCCCGGCTTAACCAATGAGAACATGACTCCCGAACCAAAACCCGACGCCATACTGTAGTAAATAATACCTAGATAAGTAAGACATCAAACCAAAACTAACATGTCTTGTTCAATTTCCAATAAGTAAGACATCAAACCAAAACTACATGTTTTGTTTCCAATAGACTTAATAGATCACCTACAGTGACATGGACTAGAAGCTAGCTTGCTTCAAAGAGTAAGGTGGTGTTGTTTCGAAGTGAGTTTTCAAGTAGAATCTGATAACAAATTAAAGCCACATGAGATGGATTTGGTTGTATTTCTAGCGTCTATAAGTTGTAGTAATTGCATCAGATTATGTTAAAGATATAAATCGTAACTTCTTAATTTTCTGCAATTCAACAGCGGTATGTATAGTTCGCATTGCAACTGATTTTCAACCCTTCAACAAATCATATTGTAAAAGGGCCAAAAGTTCTTTGTATAGGGTTAATCGTCTAAACCACCCTTGTAGTTCATATTACTATAAAAAATTAGAGAACTAACTTCACGATAAGCGTTATTAGAGTATATGTTATGTTATATTAGGTTAGTATGACTCTACTCGATTGGAGTAGGGTTCATTAGGGTTAGAGGGTAGGTATCTATCTTGATATTCTATATATAGTTGATTAATAACGAGTATTATCATGCCTGCGCGTTGCATCAAGTGATTTACATAATAATATTAAGTGCTTAACAACATATGTCTTATTTGTCTGCATAGTTCATACACATATTACTCTTTAATATCAATTATTGAACTTATATTATACTTAGTCTTAAAATATATCATCTAACATTCAAAAATGTGATAAAATGTTATATGCTAAAAGAAATTGCTCTGTCATACAAAAATGAACAAATAACATATTAACATATAAAATAAATAAGCAAGGAATGAATATTTGAATGCTTATTTTGTAATAATTAATCGTCATCAACAAAGTATACATTATTGATTAAATCTATATTTATTTGAATCACATTACCCTACAATATAATAAAAAGTATATAATCATATACACTGACAATAGCATATCATAACTTTTTTCAAACAAATTTAGAGTGTTATATATTAGAAGTCATTGATTGATCCAAATATGTTTTAGTTATCCAAGCTTAATGAGAATATAAAACTACTATTTAGATCATAACCTTAACAAACATATGTGACAAAAAGTATGTTTAATATTAACAATTCTTAAAAGGGTAAGTAGATTAAAAATTACTTGAAGCGAAAAAACTAACATAAACAAACACTTAATATATATATATATATAATCATGTTTGATATTGAAAAGCTATCATAATTTACATAGTTTATATAGAATTGAAAATATAGGATATAAAAACAAAAACAAAAGAATAAAGAAAAAATGAAAAATAATTTTATAGTAAAAAAATCCACAAAATAGTTACTGCCGCAAGATTCGAACTCACATGAGATGAGCCAAAAGTATATCCATCAACAACTTGATCTAGCACACTAATATATACAAATTTGCTCTATCATTAATATATATGTTTACATAGTATATATAGAATTGAAAATATAGGATATAAAAACAAAAACAAAAGAATAAAGAAAAAATGAAAAATAATTTTATAATAAAAAAATCCACAAAATAGTTACTGCCGCAAGATTCGAACTCACGTGAGATAAGTCAAAAGTATATCCGTCAACAACTTGATCTAGCTCACTAATATATACCAATTTGCTCTATCATTAATATATATGTAAATGTAAATTTGCTCTATCATTAATATATATGTAAATGTAAAAAAACAAAAGACTAAAGAAAAAATGAAAAATAATTTATAATAAAAAAAATCCACAAAATAGTTACTGCCGCAAGATTCAAACTCACGTGAGATGAGTCAAAAGTATATCCGTCAACAACTTGATCCAGCGCACTAATATATACAAATTTGTTCTATCATTAATATATATGTAAATGTAAATTTGAAAAAGACAAAAAAGTTACTATTCATAATAGTTCACTAATTATTCATCTAGTTTAAAAAAATACCATAATATTTATTTATCTACCGTTAGTAATACGATATAAAAAGAAGAAGAAAAACCATAAAAGTTAAGGCTTTGAAATGGTACGAATTTATAAAAAAAACAACAACTATGTTGGAACTCGAACCCGGATGAGTGAATTACAAACTTCACATGCAAAGGGCAAACAACTTTATCTATTCTTTAACATATTGTATGCCATTTGTTTTAACTACTTAAAGATAAAGAAAATTTAGAAAAACATAAAAAACAAAAGTTACTATTCATAATAGTTGAGTAATTGATATTAAGAGATAATTATCATTAATATATATGTAAATGTAAATTAGAAAAAGACAAAAAAGTTACTATTCACAATAGTTCACTAATTGATATTAAGGGGTAATATGTTTTAACTATGGGGTTTACATTATTAATATGGTATCAGAGCGGGTCTAATCCTCATACCTAGTTGTCGGTGGTTGAACCACCTCTCCTTATGGTCAATCGGCGCCTCAAACCGTCCTAACCCATCAATATTATTCTCTCTAAAATTTATCTTCCTTCCATTTCATTCTTCAATTACCTAAAGCCTAATCCCAATGGACCCTACCCTAATCGGGCAGGGCCACACTAACCTAATCTAACATAACATATACTCTAATAAGCGTTACCTTGTCACGATATCCTTCTTGCCTCTTGATCTTTCCATTATACAACTTATACCTGTATTAATAGTGTCGTAAACACCAACGTAACGACCAACACAACGAGCGCCGGGTAAGCAACTAGAAATGGCAGCCCACTGAACGGCAGTTACGATGGTGCCTAAACCGGCATCCTTCAGTATAGACTGTTTGGCACGCCATTGGTTTAAGAAGGTTTTATACTCTTTGTATCTAGTCCAAAACTCTGTGATCGGGTTCTCGTTACCTTTCTCCATGAACGAATAAAGTGGTGGACAGTTTTAAGTACGTATAATAGTATATATAGATTGGGATTAAATTATGGAGTTTAACAAGGAAAATGGAAAATAGTGTACGTATATATCTCCTAAATAATTGCTATTCAACCCTGACTTTTTACAAAAGTTATAGAACATTCTAGGCACAATGTATTATCGTTGTTGGATCAATATATCAATATATATGTCATATATATCTTTCTCTTCAAAATAATAAAATAAATAAATTTTTGTGTATAAGAAAAATGTTGTATGAAAATATGTAAAATCTGTGTATAAGGCAACCGTAAGTCTATAAACGATGAGTTTCTTATTCCATTCTTTAAATAGAATTGTATAGACTATTCACAATAATTAACAACTTAAAACATCTATATATGTATAGCATATAAATAAGAAGAAAAAACTTCACACTTAAGTGTACCGATTTAATTTGAATCATAAGTTTTTGGTTAGCTTGTTATTTTATTCGTATGCAAAGTATATACAGTTGTTTCACAAACAAAATGGTTAATTGTAACATATAAAGACGTAAGGATGTGTGAGTCATTAATTAGTCATCTTCTTGAATAATATAGTAAAATGTTCTAACGTTATTTGTTGCAAAAAGATTATAATACAATATATTTTAATTAAATAGCAAATTTACTAAAGATAGTTCTGATGTTGTTTCACTTAGTAAGCAATACAATGGTTGATACTCGATTCGTTCATGGGATAACAGTCCTAAATGTTTTTTAAGGTATCACGAAACCAAAATACTTGAACGATTTAGTTAAATAGATATATCATTGTCATGATTCGAGTTCTTTTTTAAAACTTGTACTCAAACGAGAACAATATTTCAACTCAAATGGATGTCTTCCTCCTTGAGTTATTGTCATCGTTTTCCTTTGTAACTACTCCAAAAACAATCATAAACGTCTCTTTATAAATGTGAAATTTGATTTCTAATTATGACTTTTCAGAGATGAATTGAAGCAACCATGTCACCCTTAATCATTAGGAAATGCGATATGCTATAATAGTATAATATCGCCTAAAATGATAGTTAAAATGTGTAGTTCCTTATTAATACTCTTACTTTGTACTTACTTTGTACTTATATGTTTAAAATAAAAATTATTCGATTATTAAAGTTATTAGTTTTAAATCTCGAATAAAACGTATTATGAAAATTTTAACTATAACCCTAGATTAACAAGTGTTGGAACATTCTCACAAACACATTAATTAATTAATTAAAAAATTACCCCAAATGGCCAAATTTATCAATTGAGACAACGTAGTATTAGCAGCTTCCCACACTAATTACCATTTTGGAACACACTTTAACAAAATTGTACTTTTTAAAGCAAATGCAGTGGACTTGCAATTAACCTCCAAAACGGCAAAACCTCATCAATGGCGACCGACATTAAAACAAGACAGATTTTTGGAGCAATCAAGAAAACGCCGGAGACATAGTCATTCCCCAAAGCTTCTTCCTAATCAACAAGTTGAAGTAAGTACTTTTTCCCTCATTTCATTTTTTTTTTTCTTTTTCAAAACCTAATAGATTGCATTTTTAAATGTGGGTTTTGTGTTCTTTTTGTTTGGGGGTTGCCTACATTGTGTTTTTTTGGGTTTTTGTTTGTTCTTCTTGACCAACAAGTTGAAGTAAAAGTAATTTTACCTTCATTTCAATATCTCCTTTTTTCCCACAAAACATAAAAAGATTGCATTTCTATATCTGGGTTTCTTTTATTTAAATCTTTTTGTTAGGGGTTGCCTATATTGTGTTTATTTATGCTATTCTTTTGTTTGATAATGTATTGTAATGGTCATTATGATGCTAAATTGAGGTTTTAATGAAAGTGGAATTGTACTTGGTTTCCTTGTTAGCGTATAGAGTGGCTTTATGAAGGACTAAAATTAGTTTGTTTTTACTGTGTTTCTTGTTTGTGTTCGAATTCGGCTTTATGATTCCATCAAATGTATATTCTTACGGTAAAAATTTGTATTTTGCTTCACAATACTACATCTTCAACTGTACATCTTATTTCATGTTTTGAAAATAAAAAAGTGTGTTGTTTAGTAATAAAAGCTATTTTAGGTACGGGGTGTTGAAGAGGGCATTCGTGGCATCACGGCACCGTGATCGAGTGCAGAACTCAAATTCGTGTTGTGAAATACAATCATCTCTTATGTGATGATGGTTCAAATAAACTTGTTGAGTTCGTCCCGGTTCATTTGCAGTTGATGTCAAAATTCCAGCTAATTAGTGATCGTCTGATTTCCCTAACTATCGTGGCAAGATAAGACCAGTTCTATCAGAGAATGAAGCGATGCTAATACTGATGTATTAGCTTTGTATTTATAGTGAATTATAGATACAAGATATCGTATAGTTTGTTACAAGGAATAGATAATAGATAGTTATTGACTCTAACTAACTAGCTAGAAGATAGAATACATTCTTATCATTTATCTTCAACATGCCCCTTCAATCTCAACGGTATGAACAGGAGGTTGAGATTGTCTCGAAACTGCTTGAATTTATTCAATGGTAACGGTTTGGTTAACACGTCTGCAACTTGATCGTTAGTAGAGATAAATCGAATATCCAATGCACCATGAGCTACCCGTTCTCGAACAAAATGAAAGTCAATTTCTATGTGTTTCGTACGTGCGTGAAAGACTGGATTTGCAGTGAGATAAGTTGCACCAAGGTTATCACACCATAAACAAGGAGGCCGAGCTTGATAAATTCCAAGTTCTGATAGAAGTGATTGTAACCACATGATTTCAGCAGTTGCATTCGCCAAAGACTTATATTCTGCTTCCGTACTAGATCGCGAGACGGTTGGTTGTTTTCTAGAGCTCCAAGAGATTAGATTTGAACCAATAAAAATGAGATACCCTCCTGTTGACCGACGATCATCTGGGCAGCCTGCCCAGTCCGCATCCGAGAAGGCAGAGATGAGATCGGATTGTGACTTTTTAATAGCTAACCCAAGTGTGATAGTACCTTTAAGATATCGAAGAATTCTTTTCACCGCTGTCCAATGGATTGTTGAAGGAGCTTGTAGGAATTGACACACTTTATTCACCGAATAGGCAATATCTGGTCTAGTTAATGTCACATATTGTAGAGCACCCACAATGCTTCTGTATTGAGACGTATCGTTAACATCTAATGGTGCCCCCATTGTCTTTGAAAGCTTCTCGATTGCGCTCATAGGTGTAGTAACTGGCTTTGCGTCCATCATGTTAACGCGGTTGAGTATATCAGCAATGTATCTTTGTTGTGACAAAAGAAGTCCATCTTGAATAGGAACTACCTCAATTCCAAGAAAGTAGCTTAAACGCCCGAGATCTTTAACCGCAAAATCTGTTTGAAGCTTCTTAAGAAGACCATTAGTAGCCAACGTAGATGAACTTGCAATGATAATGTCATCAACGTAAATGAGAACATAAGTTATTACACCATTCTGATTGTAAATGAATAAAGAACTATCAGCTTTTGAAGATACAAAGCCAAGTTCAAATAATCGGGAACTCAGTCTAGAAAACCAAGCACGGGGTGCTTGTTTAAACCCATACAAAGCCTTACGTAGCTTACAAACATGATTTGGAAATCGAGTGTCCTCATAACCGGGTGGTTGCCGCATATAAACTTCTTCATTAATAAAACCATGTAAGAACGCATTTTGTATATCAATCTGCCTTAGTTGCCAGCCTCTTGATACCGCAAGAGATAAAATAAGTCGAATTGTAGCGGGTTTGACTACGGGACTGAAAGTGTCCCCATAATCAATTCCGTACCGTTGCTTAAACCCCCGTGCTACTAATCGTGCTTTGTGTCTATCAATGCTCCCATCAGCTTTCCTTTTAACCTTAAAGACCCACTTACAATCAATGATATTCATTTTTGGTTGAGAAGGGACCAACTGCCAAGTGTCATTTTGAACTAATGCATCAAATTCATGGTCCATAGCTTGCTTCCATGATGGATCCTTTAGAGCCTGTAAATGGGATGTTGGTTCTACTGAACTAATAAAGGCTTTAGAGTAACGAAAAGTACCATCAGTAAATTGTTTCGGTTTGGTGATATGATCACGTAACCGAGTCTGCATTGGATGTTGGTTATGTGTACCTGGGGCTTGTCCAAAATCAGATGGTGATGAAACATGAGTGCCAATTTCCTCTTGGTCAAGTCTATTTAAATTTGATGAGCTAGAGGAAGGAGATAAGATACTCATAGATGGCATATTAGCAGGCTCACCTTGAGTTGAAATAGAATTAGTAGTAGTAGTGGGTACCGTTTGTGGTGTATGTGAAAAAATATTAGGTGTTGGCAAGAAAATTGGTGCATGATTTATTGGCTGATTATTTCCATTATTAATAGAAGATTGTTTAAAAGGAAATATAAGTTCATCAAAAACTACATCTCTAGAGACATACACCTTACCAGTAGACACATCAAGGCACTTGTAACCCTTGTGACTTGAACTATAGCCAAGAAACACACACATTTTTGAACGAAACTCAAGCTTTCGGGAGTTGTAGGGACGTAAACATGGTCAACAAGCACAACCAAAAAATTTTAAAAACGAATAGTTAGGTTTTACATGAAATAGTTTTTCTATGGGTGAAGCATTACGTATGACATGACTAGGTAACCGGTTGATAAGATAACAAGCTGTTTGAAAAGCCTCGTCCCAAAATTTAATCGGCATCGATGCTTGAGATAGAAGAGCTAGACCAACTTCTACTATGTGTATGTGTCTATGTTTTCTTTCGGCAGATCCATTTTGTTGGTGAGTGTGTGGACATGAAACTCTATGGTCAATACCAATGGATAGAAAATATTTGTGAAGTTTTTGATATTCTCCACCCCAATCAGATTGAATACGTTTTATTTTTCTATTAAAAAGACGTTCAACATGCTTTTGGAATTGAAGAAAAACTCTTTCAACATCAGATTTGCATATTAAAGGAAACAACCACACAAATTTACTAAAATCATCAACAAACGACACATAATATTTGTGACCGTTAACAGACTCAATTGCTGGACCCCAAACATCAGTAAAAATAAGGTCTAAAGGAAACTTAGAAACATGACTAGACGACAAATAAGGTAAACGATGACTCTTGGCTTGTTGACAAGCATTGCAAACAAGCTCATTTTTATTCTGAATAAAAGGAAGACTATTATTATAAATAACCGACTGAACAACCTTAGTTGATGGGTGTCCAAGCCTCTTGTGCCACTGGTCTTTGGTAACTCGTACTCCAAGAAATGCAAATTTTGATTGAGGAATGATCTTGGATTTTTTGAGTTGATAAAGACCGTTTCTACACTCGCCTTGCAGAAGGATTTTCTTCATGACTTTGTCCTTGACAAAAAAATAATCATCATGAAATTCAACAAACACAGAATTTTCTTTTGTAAGCTTACTAACAGAGATAAGATTTTTGGTAATTTTTGGGACATGCAAGACATTATTTAAGAGTAATGGTGCTTTTTGTGTAGGAATTTTAGAATGACCAACATAGGAAATCGACAAACCTGCTCCATTTCCAACTTGAACTTGGTCCATGCCATTGTATTTTTCCTTCAAAGTGAGCTTGTCCAGGTCATTTGTGATGTGATCGATTGCACCGGTGTCTGTGTACCAGTTTGGATCGATTTGGTATGTTGGTGTAGCAGCTAATGCAGCAAAATGATTTGCTTCTGCCTGGTACGCCTGATCAAAACGATGATAGCACTTTATTGCCGAATGACCAGGTTTCTCACATACTTGGCAAACAACTTTGGAGTTTGCATTAGAGGAATTACTTCTACCACGACCTCGTCCTCTACCTCGAGGGTTAAAGCCTCTCCCTCGAGTGTTATTGTTTCTTCCTGCAAAATTAGCCGAAGAACCTACAATAGGTACTTGAATCATTGTGTTATGATGTTCAAGTCTCAATTCAAAACTCAATAGATGTGCATAGAGATCATTGAGTGAAATAGGATCAATTCTAGTAGTAACTGATGTTACCAATGGATCATACTCAGAACTTAAGCCTGCTAAGAGATAGGATACAACCTCAGTTTCTTGAAGCGGTTGTCCGACTGAAGCTAGCACATCCGCCAAACTTTTAACTCGTTGAAAATAATCAGCAATAGAGAGATCTTTCTTCTGAATGGTAGAAAGTTGGAGCCTGATTTGCATAACTCTTGCATGAGACTGGGATGAAAACATCTTCTCGAGTGCTACCCAAACTTCTCGTGAGGTCGAGAGGAAAACAACATGTCCTAGTATTTCTTCAGAGAGAGAAGATAAAAGTGCACTAAGGATCATCTGATCCTGCTGAAACCATGTCTCGTAGGCTGATCTTGTTGCATCTACATCGCCCGTGCTTGATCCATCATTGTTTGAAATTGGTGGACACTTTATGGTGCCATCAACATATCCCACGAGTTTTTGCCCTCGAAGGTATGGAAGAAATTGAGCTTTCCACAGTAGGTAGTTATCACGTGTAAGTCGGACATTAATGAGATGTCCAAAGTTTACTGATGGTGTAAGGGAAGATGATAAAGAAGGAATAGCAGAAGACATGGTTGTTGATGAAGACATCGTTGATGAAGATAAACTTGATGAAGGAGTAGTTGACAATTTTAGGGAATGATTAGTCAACTAGCTCCGATACCATATCAGAAAATGAAGCGATGCTAATACTGATGTATTAGCTTTGTATTTATAGTGAATTATAGATACAAGATATCGTATAGTTTGTTACAAGGAATAGATAATAGATAGCTATTGACTCTAACTAACTAGCTAGAAGATAGAATACATTCTTATCATTTATCTTCAACAAGTTCCCCCTCCAGTTTTCGAAGATGAATTTTGTTTCCATTTTGGACAATGTGTGGATGTATTTCATGAACATGCATGGTGGGAAGGTGTTGTATTTGATCATGATGATGGTTTGGATGATCGATTAGCTTTCTTTCCTAATGTGGGTGATGAATTGAGGGTTTCATTAAAGAATTTAAGAGTTACTGAAGATTGGGATGCAAATAGTGATGAATGGAATCTTCGAGGCTATTGGATTTTTCTTGAAATTATCGAGGATTTGAAGCTAAAGTTTGTGGGCTTTTATTCTGTAAAAATATATGGTTTGAAGTGAGGATGACAAATTCTTTTGTTAATGAAATGAAAGAGTGAACTTTCCCGTGAAGAGGAGTTGGAAAGAAACTCTTAAGGAGGTAACGGTGGATAACTTTAAGTTAACCATGGTAGATTTATTTCATAGACTTAAGTTTTCAGAGGATTTGAATATGAAGAAACGTGTTCTTGATTCCATGATAAAAGTTGAAAGACCATCACTTTTTGAGTCTCTTGTTGATGCTGATTTTGATTCAAATCCAGACACTTTTTTCGCTAGTAAAACTGATAATGAGAATCTTTGTTTCCCTTCGAAAGATCCTGATTCTACGTTGACCAAAACTGTTGACTATCGTGCTGTTACACGTTCATCCGAAGGTATGTCTTTTGATTCATCTGAATAGCTGATGTTTTAGGAAACCTTGAATCTTCAATATCATCAACATGAATATCCATAACAGAGGAACCACAAACATGTGAGTTACATGTGGTTGAATCAGAATACTGCCCACAAGCCATAGTTGACTATTATTAATTTATTCATAAGGTGCGGGATTTGCAACATTAGCCGGAGAAGAGGTCATGTGATTGGTTGCTCCGGAGTCAACATACCAATCTGGATTAGAGACATGACATTGAGCATGAAAGGCTTGTGCAAGATTAGCATCCGCAGTTGGCACAGTTGATTGAGCACGGTTAACAAACGTGGCTAAATTAGGACAAACATTTGCATAATGACCATTTGTCCTGCATAGTTGACAGTGGGGTGGTCGACGACCCCGACCACGACCGCTATTGGAGCCTCCACATGAAGAGCAACCCGACCCCGTTGACCAGAGAAGTTCTGTGGAGAACCAAAATTGGCATGAAGGCAGCAGGAGGTTTAGTGCTGAATCCGTGAAGAGAGTGCAGAAAAAGCTCATGGCTTTCGGCGAGGGCTGTTGGGCGAGGGCTAACAGGTCACGGAAAGCCGGGAAAGGTTTGGAGGCATGAGTGGCCGTTGAGAAGGGTTCGAAGGAGGCACCGAGACCGCACAGAAACCAGTGATTTTTATCCATATCATCCACTGGTTGACCAATAGCAGCTAATTTGTCACAAATGGCTTTAAATTGACGTCCATATTCAGTGACAGAGGATGTGCCTTTAGTTCTGTTACGTAGTTGATCGCGAAGTGACTGAATCCGTTCCATGGAGGAGTTGCTGTAATCGGACTCGAGAGCCGTCCAGATGGCGCGGGCATAAGAGAGGTTGAGGACCTCTGTTGAAGCTTCTTTAGAGAGTGAAGAGATAAGAAGAAGAACAGCCCGCTGATCTGCATCGGACCAAGAGAGAAATTCTGGAGTCGGAACAGATTTTCCGTCGGTAGTGATGGTGGCAGGCGGCTGTTCAGTGGTGTCGACAACATGATCCTTGAGCTTTTGATAGGAAAGGAGTGAAGCATTTGATTTCGCCACAAAAGATAATTAGATGAAGAGAGACGAATGGTAATCATATGAATGATGGTAGACATAGAAAGACTGCCATCAGTATTAGCCATGGCGGCAGTAACTAGGGTAATGAGAGGGGAAGAGATGAGACGTAGAGAGAAGAGAGGAGGTTTGTTAGGCTGATACCATGTGAATGATGGAAATCGTACCGCAAAACTAATGGGGTGAGGTGTATTTATATTAACAAAGGATAATACACAATATTACAAATAAATAGGAGATAACAACAAAATATATACCATATATAAATCATGATTTTATACGGCTAATAAAAAGTACAATACTACTGTCAGAAAGTTGGGAGTTTTTATGAAGGAAGGTCGGGTAGCTCGTGATGGAATAAAATGTAATTGTTGTAAACGTACTTTTAGTCTCTTAAAGTTTCAAAGACATGCCGGAAGCAATAATGGGTGACCGTCGGCTAATATATTTCTTGAGGATGGTAGCTCTTTATTGGATTGCCAATTGCAACTTAAACTTGATCAAAATGCTAAGATTAAAGGGAAACCAAGATGTAATAGAAAGTGACAATGATTATATGTGTTCTGTTTGTCACTATGGTGGAGCATTAGTGTTATGTAACCAATGTCCATCCTCATTTCATACATCTTGCGTTGGATTAAAGTTAGTATTCATTCTTGGTACTTATCTCTATATTTATAATTCTCGTTTATTCAACTTTTATCCTGTTTTGTTAGTTATACTGACTGATAAAGGCTTTTGATTTTACTTGATTAGGAGGTCCCGAATGGAGAATGGTGAAAACGGATCGAGTGAATATCATGAACAAGATAAAGATAGTAATAGTTTCCAATGTGAACAGTGTGACAGACGATGTATGTAGCCTTGTATCTCTTTATGGCTTGTTTAACTTGAGTGTTGGATAGCTTCTAATATATTCATTAAACTTGATGTGGATCATATAGAATGCTTAAAAGGAAGAGAAGCTTTCTCGAAGGTGAAGAATCATTTTAAAGCAAATCGGTTTTGTAGTTTGAGATGTGAAGAGGTATGCTTAATGCATTTAAGTTTTGATTTCGCTTATTAAAGAAAAAAGTCTATCCTTATTAATATAAGTTTACTAAGAGCTCTTTTAAGCTTGACACGAATCGAGCTTTTTAACAAATAGGTTGGCTCGTTTACACCTCTTCGAGTTGAACTCTTCACTTTTATAGTACGTCCGTGCCACAATCATTTGTCATACTATCCTTGACAGTACAGCTAAGGATTCTTTGTAATTAACGAATTATTCATAAGCATAAATAAAGTACTCCGGTTAACTATTAAATTTGGTTCGTGGTGTTTAATTTGTTTGATAAAAAAAAATTTTAGGATTAAGGGGGTGGATGTGTCATTTTACCAAGCACCGTATTTGATGGATATTGATTCCGTTGATGGCCGGAGAGTACTTAAATTGGAGGATATTTCTAAGAATTCAAAGGCTTGGATGACTGCCGATGTGTTGATGTTTAACACCTAACTACGTTAGCTAATGTGTTTTTTAAATATCTTAATTCTAACTACTTATAATGCCTTTGACTCATTGATTTAATTTTTTATAAGAAATGACTATATTGCCCCTACATAATTACTAATATTTAATCATCTCAAATTTCACTCTATTATAATATATATATATATATACATAAATAAATATATAAATACAAAAAACATACAATAAATCTTTAAAATATACATACTTTCATTCTCTCATCCTTCTACCATCACTATCATCAACTCCATCAAACATCACCATATAGACCATCACACGAGTATACGATAGTATTATATAATCAGTAACAAAATGGCTAGGGTTGAATTGTGTCAACCCATTAACATTTATTTCCTTTTGCATTTATTTAAAAAAAAAAGTATATTCTTAATAGATAAAATAAACAATGGATTATGTACTGTAAACTACTACAAATTTAATTTATAAACTAAAAACAACTTCGAATATTGTTCATTTATTGTAATAATCGTTTCAATAGCTAAAATTTTCTGTTCTAAAAATAGGAAACTATAAATGTTGTTTGAAAACATATATGATAGGTGTAGTTAATTATTTGTGGTGAAATAAGATTTCTATAGTTAATCTTTAAAGTTATTGAAATATATATAATTGATCCATTATGCATACCATGCTGCATGGATAATTTGTGCAATTTGCTAACATACGTGTTTTCCTTTATTTAAAAATATACGATAATTATTTGAGGTTTAAAAATATACGCATATAACAATGTTGATGCTATTTAATTCAAATGCAGTATCAACGTTGTTATATGCGTATCTTTTTAAACCTCAAATCATTTTCATATATTTTTAAATAAAGGAAAACGCATATGTTAGTAAACGCAGATTACCAATGTCAACATCGAGGATCCATCTTTTTGCTCATAACCTTATTCCATATCGTTTTTATTGCCACCATGAACGTATTTGTGCGAATTGAATCCTTCTTGAAAATAAAATCATAACCAAGTTCAGCAATGATTTCACATGAGAGCGAATTTATAACAAGCTAAATACGAAAGAAAGACATATCAGGAGGCCTAACCATTTTTTACATCATCAAATGATACAAATAGGATTTAGTATTTGAATACCAAAGCAATTAAAAAGAGTTGTTTAACGTAATCAAATATTAACATGTTTTTTCACTTTCGAGTTGAAAACCACTTTGACTGCTTAAGACATTTTCTCAAACAGTTGGTGAACACTAAGCTTAATTGTGTTCAATTGCAAAAACTATCATTAGCTTTTCAACAAAAGAATGTGTTAATGATATAAGCCAATAAAAATTACTTTAGCTAAGAGCATAGAATCTTGCTGCTGTAGTACGTCCGCGATCACATTTGGTTTCTCATAAAAAGCGTACATAAAGTACTCCAATTAACATGACTTAAGAAGGTAAAACCGATTCTAGCTTTGAATCTAACTATTAAATAGATATTTTAATTTAAATGGAAACTGAGTGCATTTAATCATCCTTAATATATGCCCTTAGTACATAAATTAGCCAAAATCCACAATTAAATAATGAGATTGGGCGGGATCCTTTTTTCATTTGGACCAAGTAGATGTGGGAACTGGGAAGTTTTTGACATCTGGCATTTCTTAGATCTTTACTCTATGCAATAATTGATCCAAGCATATAAAGATCACAACGAAAGTTACATAGTTTAACAGCCATGATCCATGCAGTGTTTAAGGTAACAATCAGTGGCAAAAAAAGGATACTTATACACCCACAATCCATTCATATTACTTGAAGTACCTTTCAGGTATTGATCTCTTCAAAAATCCCTCTTGATCAACAGTTCCTTCGAGATCTTCAATTTGTGTTCGACATATTCTATGGACCAAAATACAGAAAATTCAATTATAAAGTCAGAAAGATCATCATCTTAAAATAAAAATAATACTTGAACAAAAAGATATATCAAAATGACATAACACTCCTAATTTACAGCCACTTCTATAAAATATATGTCTGACAGGAACTTATAATAAGTAGTACACTACCATGATCAAAGATATGTACGTACCATCCAAGAAGCCAAACTTTTTACTAACAATACATCGAACACCTTGTGTGTTCAAAAAACTTCAAAAGTTACAATATATTAATGAAAACACAATACGTTGATAAATTTATCATAAAACATTAACGAAATCAGTAACAATTCATGATAAAATTTGAATTACAATTGTGGTCTTCCTACCAATTGAAGGAGTAACATTTACAAAGATTGTGCTGAGATCTTTCTGGATTTGATTCCTGTAAGAAATTGAGGAGAATCAGCCAATAAATTTGGGAGCGATGGAAAGTTTCCATATGAATCTGAACTTTTTGTTAACCGCAACTACGTACGTGAATAAACCTTAGTTTAACCATGAAGTGCCACGTTGGATCTTGGTTGATTGTAGGCTGACAACTAAGCTTCCAACTTGGATTAGTTTTCAAAAACATATTCTATTACGTCGGGATATCTTGTCTGATATAATTGTTTATCAAGCAGGATGGTGAATGATTTTATGTAGAAAGACCTTTTCTGTTATAAACTTCTTCAGATTTTTGGTTTGGTTGATTTTATGGTGAATGATTAGCTTCATGAACACATTGAATACCCATTTTCTTCAATTTCGACCTAATTCTTCAATTTTAATCCGCAATTGAACAAATTAATTACTCTTCTAGTAATTAGAATGATAAAACGTGACTTTGAATGGTTTAATTTCACAAAATCTTGATCAAATCGATAAATTTGATAATCTCATAATATGAACAGTACGTAACTTTCTTTAACAATTCTTGATAATTTCGTTGATTTTCGATTCGTTTTTTAATTCCTTTTCTTCAAATCGTCAAACTCTCCGGCTTCTGATACCAATTATTTATCCAATATCAAGTAATCATATAATGAATCATTACAAAAATGTATGAACTTTGAGAGCGTTTATTGATTTATTAAAGTGGGTACTCCTACTATAAATGAAGCTTTAGTAGCTGTAGTGGCTAACATTCTTGACGGCACACTTAATAATTATTTGCAGCCATAGAATCATTCAAAAGCGTAAATAAAAAACTTCAATTAAGTTGACATAAATTAAAAGATAATTAAAACATTTTGTTTTCAGATATAATATTCTTGAACATTCAAATAACTAAATAAATGGGAACGGAGAGATCCTTTTTTCATTTGGACGGAGTAGATGTAGAAGTTTTTGACATCTCGATCTTTTCCTTGGAGTCTTTAGCCACTTTGGGCTCCAATACCTTATTCTCATCCTGTGAATAAAATAAACAGTCAAAGATCTATGAATTTACGAATCAATTCTTAATACGTACTTTTATTTTGCCTATTTTAAATCAATTTAGTTTTATGTCACCATTATGTAACATAGTGATTTTTTTATGATTGTCAACTTCTTCAGATTCTTTGTTTGGAGGTCTAATCCAATTGGTTTGACTCAACAAGTGATTCTGATTAGTTTCATATTGTTTGTGAGTTCTAAAAACCTACTACAGTTCATCATATTTAATGAAACTACATTAATTAAAACCCTATAAAGTAAGTATACCTACAGTATATTTTCCATGAAATCATTGTTTAATACATAGTATTACAATTTTTGTGTAGTTCATCTACGTTGGTTCACTATTTTTAGTTTTTGATGAATGCCAATTATAGTACTGGTAAGAAACATTTAAATGAAGCAATAATTAGCATCTAAAGATATGATAACTTACTTGAAACTCTAATGCCTTCTCAAGTTGTGTTAAAACTTGCTTTGATGTTGGACGTTGTTCCCTATCATCATCTAAGCACTTGAAGACAATATTTAGGAATGTAGTCAATGATTTTGGAACAATTTCGTCCTTTATATCTTTAAACACCATCTCATCTTGTTTCCCGTTTTCAAAGTTGTATTTTATGAAACTGAGTAGAGGCTGATTCTCACGTTTGGGGATTGTATATGTTGCTCTACCACATAAGATCTCAAATAAAGCCACACCAAATGAATAAACATCAGATTTTACCGTTAAAAGACCTGATTTTAAGTACATCGGGTCCACATAATCCTTTGTGCCGCAAGGATGATCGATGGTAAAGTGTGTTTGCTTATTTATGGTACTTATCAAAGAAAGTCCAAAATCACCAATTTTCGCCTTCCAATCATCAAACAACAGAATGTTAGCAGTTTTGATGTCCCTGTGTATCACCACCTTATGTCCTCGAATACCTCCATGAAGGAAATTCAACCCCGTCGCAACATCGATACATATTTTAAGTCGTTTTCTCCATGTAAGAGTAGCATTTTTTAAATGCTTATCAAGACTCCCTTTGGATGCATGCTCATAAACGATGAGCTTTTCATCAGTTTCATCACTATAGCCGATAAGACCGATGACATTCTTATGATTATACTCGTAAAGAATTTCTAGCTCATTGTAATATTGTTTCTCTCCTTGACCTTGACTTTTATCCAACTTCTTTGCAACAATGGTAGTATGTCCATTAACCTTTCCGTGTGCAAGTTCTCCTTTGTATACTAGCCCGAAACCTCCTCCTCCAATGCAATTTGCACGATCAAAATCTTGTGTGGCCAATTTAATGTTATTAAATGACATTCTCAAGAGGTCCTTGGGGTTTTCCTGTGAATCGAGAGACACTGGATAAATAAATTTGCCAATAATTATCTATTAGCACTAACATTTGTACGTAAGTCTGTTGAAGTAGATCGAAAGTCGATAATTTCGCAACTTTAATCCGCATCAATTATAATATCTACCCAATTTAGAAAATAAAATTTTGTTCGATGATGAATTATAAATTACAAACTACTTCAAACATAATTACACGTATTTTTGTTTTTACGAAGTTAATTATACTACTTGTACTACGCAAAAATTGTTGTGTCGAATATTTCCGATAAATAGTACAATATTATATTTTCAAATCGTAGCTACATTTGTATGCAGTTGATCTTTTTCCCCTTTCCAATAGCCCTTTCGCATAATACTATTAAATTACCTATCAAGTAAATTGACGCGGATTCAAGTTTCAATTGTGACAAAGGTGTTTAAGTCTTTGGCTTTCAATTTATATTTCATCTTATTATGATTTATCCAACTGTGTTCACAGTCGTCAGCCAACTCAAGCGACCTCAATCAAAGGTTCAAACGAGAATCACAAAATGATTGTGAACTACAAGAACTATTGAATTACAATCACATCTTACAACAACAATATCATCACCAATACTTTGTAGAATTTTCTCAAGCTTTTAAGCAGATCCTAGTTAGCTCAAGTTTATTCTTAGTTGTAGGTTTAGTCATCTAGAATTTTCTCAAGTTTTTAAGCAGATTCTAGTTAGCTCAAGTGTCTAGTTAGCTCAAGTGTATTCTTAGTTGTAGATTTAGTCATCTTAGATATAATTTACCATGAGTGAAGTGTAATATGTTGTTCAGCTAATTTTTATTAGGTGTGTTTACTCACATATATCTATTTCGCAATTTGCAATGAACATGCAATTCTCTTTATATACATTTACGAGGGTAAAGGCTATTGTTCTTTGAATAATTTTAAACAGTAACTATATACAACAATATCTATATTAAGGTGCATTTTAATTAACTAGATGATATTAAGGTGTTTTTTAATTAACTAAATGATATGTGGCACAACGGTTGATTGCTTTTACATATTTGACGGAGTGCTTGGGTTCGAATTCAACCACCTGTTGTTTGGTTATTTATGTACCCTTATCACACATTTCCTCCTCCATACCCATATGACTACAAGAGTATACCAAATCATTTGGTGAAGACCTAAAGACTTGACCCATTCTTCTCTTATTTCTTCTACACACATTTCGTCCCTCTCAGCCATTGGTTTTCAATTTAGAACAATTTAGAAAGAAATTCGCATGGTGAGTGGAAATCGGGCCAACGAGCAAGAGTCATCACTATGTCATGAACTCGGGCAGTTTTTGGTCGTTCTGGATTGTTTAGGGGTCAAAAATGGCATTTTTCAATTTTACAAGCTTTATCTACTTTTCGATTTGTTTCCATATGTCTAAATTATCAGAGAGTTTTCTTTGTTGCCAAGTATTAATACTTAGTTGCTTTAGGGTTTGAGCAGAATTATAATTATTTATTTTTTACACGAAAGAAATGCCCACGAGGGAATTCAATTATCTTTTTTCTCCTTGTTATATCGTTTGTGATTGTTTTGGCCATTTAATCTGGCATTAGTTTTGGTGTGTGGTTCCAGTGGCAATTTGAAGATTAATGGTGACTCGTAGCACATTTTATATATCATACTAATTATATGATAATTTTTTTAATGTTAATAACATATAGATTAGCTTGGTATTCCAATTTATGTGAACCTGTAGCACCAATAACGAATACGATATTATTATTTTTGAACAAATTACACTTCATGGGTCAAAAGGACTTGTAGTCAGTGTCACCCCTACCTTCTACGTAGCTTCACCCCTGTGTGGTTCATCCTGTTTGAGGTCGAAGATGGATGAAGAAGTTGTAGTCTTTTGATGTAATACATATTTGGTGAAAGAGAAGTTAGATTTACATTTCTTCCAATTTCAAGTTTGAAGAGTAAAAATTTACCATACTCATATAATTTGCTTTCTTTTTTGGACAAAATATAATTTCCTTTCATTACTTTGTTTTTTTAAATTCTTTTTTGCATTAAGAAACATTTGAGTACGTACCCCCCTCCCCCCCCCCCCCATCTCCCTCTCCCCACATTACCCTTTGGAGCATTAAAAGCATTAACTATTGTTATTATATTCTTCTTATAAATTCAACTTTGTAAGTGGATGCCTTCAACAACATATTTTTATTTCTTACTTTTGTATGTGGTTGGTTTATATAACCTAATATCTTTGTAGGTATACAGGGTCGGTCCAAGAGTTCATTAATTTATGTTTGAAGTTGACGTGTCAAGTATTTAGACATTTATATTTTCATAGTTAGCTACCTGCTCATCCGGTCACCCGTTACATACAATATACGAAATTGTAAAGTTCGATACGTACAATAGCACTTTTAAAAAGTTGTTACATACAATAATAAAAAATGTAAAGTTCGATACATAACCAAATAATTAACCCTTTGAAATATTATGACTTATGGACACATCTGTTCATAACTCGTTTAAAACCCGTTCTTCACTTTTATGGCTTATGAACAT
The DNA here is from genome assembly GCA_963921325.1 of Logfia minima. Classification (NCBI taxonomy): domain Eukaryota; kingdom Viridiplantae; phylum Streptophyta; class Magnoliopsida; order Asterales; family Asteraceae; genus Logfia; species Logfia minima. The sequence goes on along the minus strand of OY992776.1, from coordinate 13,786,000 downwards.
TTAAGTTCAAACCCGTTTTGATTGAAAAAGCTCAACTGTGACATTCATTTTATTTGAGAAACAATATCAATGATTTTGAGGGGGAACTTGCACAATATCCAAAGACAAGTTAAATTCACCTTCATATGTTGATTTTCATAACATATATGCATATGTTAAGGGGGAGTGTTATTCAAAATAAAACTTCCAAGGGTTTAAATCTTTGCTATATGTAAACACTTTGGAAGATTTTCAAAGGATTTTGGTTCTCGTCATCATGAAGAAATCTTATTGAAAGATTCAATCGAAGGAATACATCAACCATTCTTGTTTTGGCAAAATGATGCTTATCTGCACATAGTGTTATAGAATAAAAATACTCATACGATCAAATAGATTCGGATGGATCTACCTAAGGAGCCACCTTCCAAATTTATGATGAAAGGGTCTATTAGTTATAAGTGAGATGTATGGTGGAGATTAGGGTGTTGATCATCATACTTTCATTAATCAATGTCAAAAGAGGGATGAGTTGAAAAATATGAGGTCGAGTGAGGAGTGTCGTGTTGTCGCATCTACTATTGGATTTCACTCATTGATTTATGGTATTGAAGAAAACATCATGAACCCAATACAATGCACATTACCTTCCTAGCCACTTAACTACTTCTTAAAAAATTCTCATTTCAAATTCTTACGGGGATTTACACATAATCTACCGACATCTCATTTGGAGATTGTTGATATTGCAACAAGAGGACATTTTACTCCTGTCCTCGAATTCGTTTTCTCACTTACTGAGTCTAAAGCTAAGTGAATTACACATTCTATAGGACACATGTGAATTCTTACACTACATGTTCTTGTGATAAATGCATGTCTACGTGACAATGCCTAAACATTCATAGTGATACCTTAATAATGGTATTCCACGATGATTGGATAGAAATCCTACAAGTGCTAATATTAATGCCAACACTGAAAGTTGGTCTCTCAATTGATTCATTTAATGAATTGAGGTGCAAACTGGTAATCTATGTGATCCAAAAGTTAGAGTGTTTCAGAAAATACAACCAACTTTTCCTCGATTTACTCAAGTGAATTGTTGTATTACCCAATGGTTACGAAATCAATGTTTTACTTGGAATTTCCAATCATTTTCTGCACCATTATCATGAGATAATTGATTTGATCGTATTTTCAGCAAAACTGTTTTGTAACAAATGACGCTTATTGAAAATTCAACATTCAACAGAATGTTCTTGAAAACTTAGAGAAGTCTGTTAGCCTCGACTATTCTTCAAACACCTTGTATTACACCATATTCATGATTTCATGATGCATCATAATCATCATGAAGGGGGAGAAAATATTTTGTGTTTGAAGGTAGTGAAGAGAAATAAAGATTTGATATGAAGAAAAAGAGTGGTCGTTAGAATCTTATGGAATCTATAATGGTTGAAAAACCCGAGATTTCTAGAGAGCTCTAGAAGATGGATTGTTAGAGAAAAGATGGAATCTACTCAACAAAACTTGACAAGTGTTTAATGAAAGATAAAGCTTCAATGGAGACGTCATTGCTTAAAATGTTGAAAAAGGTTTTAATGACAACATACATTATCTTTCTACAAAGTGAAAAGAAATTATTGATTTGAGGGGGAGCAGATTCTGAGAATATAGAAACATTTCAATCGGAAGTTGAAAAGGCTCCAGAAGATGAATATCCAATTGAGGAGAAGCCATAGATAAAAAAAAAAGATTAATTGATATCAACGAAAGATCAAGATTTTAAAGATCAATCATTATCTTTCATATATCAGAATTGAGAAGTTAAAAGGATTCATTGGCAACAACCATTGAACATCCGATAATTTGATTACAATTTTGGAATAATTTGAAAACTAAGAGTCAAGTCTTTTGACATTAACATAATTCGACGAAATAGTACTAGATATAATGTCTTTAGTAATAGGTCTTCCATATGAGTTTTAAAAATTCCCTTTTTCCCGCATAACATTTTGTAATAAAATAGTTTTATTATTCAATTCCCTTTTTAAACTGGATACGTTTTCTATTTCGGTTTTTACTTTATTTAGCAGGTTTTGGTTCATAGTGTGGGATGGAAGTTAATTGTACCTTGGATTTGGACTCTTTATCATCGTCAACAAGAGACATCTTAGCCATAACAACCATGTTGGCTTCCAGATTTTCATCTTCTGAATCAGTCAGATTTAACCAAGCATCATTCTCTGTCATCAACACTTTTCCGGCTTCTTTCTGTTTGCAATATAGTTTCATGATTAAGATCATTAAAAAGATGTTTTCAAAGAGAAATATTCCAACAATTCATTCAAGACTAAAAGTTGCCGTTAAAAATCAAGAAAATAATTTGTCTTCATCATGTTTTCGGGTATTTAAAAGAAAGACAAAGATGAGACATGATTATCAAAAAGATCTCTTTAACGTGGTTTTTAGCTTACAAAAGATTTTCGGCATTCAACCTTAAAAGTTATATATCCGATTTTAAGACAATCCAATCAACGCTTACAATCAAGGGAAGATTGTTGAAAATAATAAATTAGGAATGTAAACATTGTTAAATGTTTAGTAATTGTGTTTTCGAGAAGTATAAATACCTAGTATATACTCAGAGTATGTAACCATTGGTAAAAGACTTTTGAATAGAATATATATTCGTGTGTTTAGTAGCAGTTAATACAATTTTACTATTCTTTGGATTCTTCCAGACACCGTTCAATCAAATTCATAACAATTCTCATACAAAGTCAATTTAGATCATTTATATTTTTTCAAGGATGTACTCCCAGATTACTAGAGAAATAATATAAAAAATATAAAATAATACAAATTAAATATTACAGCTACTACTTCACAATGTATATCTATGAAAAACTTAAAAATAAAGAAGATAAGAGATTACTATTTTGTCCCTTTAAAAGGTCTAAATCACATAATCGTCTACTAACGAACCATACGCATTTTCAAGTTTCTAAATTAAAATATGAAAACAAATAGTTAAATGTATTTTACAGGAAGTATTTAAATCGGAATATAATATGAATATTAAAAGGTCGATTTTACAAATTGTTGAAAACTATGGAAATAAATAAATACTAAAATATTTAGCTATACGTTATTTTAATGCGACATTTTGTTATATGTCTCTAATTAATCCATAACCCTTAAAATGCATTTTAAAGCAAACTCTATTGGCTTAAAACTTTATAATGTGATATTAGTTTTCTACATTTACCTACTAACAACGATACGGAAACATTTGAATATTTGGAAACCAATGTTTTAAAATTATAAATTGAACCACTAAACCTTTGGAAATAATTTGAACAAAATTTTGTGTTTTTAATAAAGTAGGTATGTCAAATAACATAAACACATTAAAATTTTACTTTATAATTGTGGCCAACAATTTAAATAGATATAACTTAACTCTGTAAGCATGATAAATTGATATTAACTAGTATGAAAAAAAATTAAACAATTAGTTTAAAAGAAATTATTCATAATAACTTCATTTAACATAATTACCAAACATATATTAACTTATGAAGAATACAATCTATTGTATGGTATTTAGTAGCATTGTGAGAGTAACATATTAATTTCAATTAATTGTAACATTGTATCTTCGTGGAGAGAGACGTTAAAGCTTATCTTTTGTTTATGTTTTCAAATAAAATAACATAACCGGAAGGATTGTCTTACTTGTAAATCTTTTGCTTCCTCAAGTTTACGCCAAAGTTCGTGCGCTTCTGGGCGTACTCTCGAATTCTCTTTTAAGCAAGAATACGCTACTTTTGAAAAGCATTTGAATGATTTCGGATTCATTTGATTCCATAGATCAGGATGAATTATATCCTTCAGTGTTCCTTTTTTATAATGAAATATGGCGAGTGGAGCGAGCAATCTATTTTCTTCGAATGCTTTCCTCCCACACAACAATTCAAACAAAACGACGCCAACTGAGTAGATATCTGACTTGTGATTCATACCTCCACACTTTTCAATGGCAGGGTCTATATACCCTTGTGTGACAATCGCTTCCGAAATGACATCTCCGTTCTTTTGTTTTATTAATTGTTTGATGGAAAATTCAAATCCAGATAAGCTAGGCTGCCATTTCTTATCTAATAAAATTGTGGAGCTGTTAATGTTACGGTGTATGATATAACTTCCCTGATTGTCATGGATTTTGTCTAATCCCCTGCAAAGTGAATAGGCAATACCCAATCTTTGGATCCATGTAAGGGTCGGGTCCCTTATATATAAGTCAAGAGACTTCCCTTGGGATAATGTTTGTTTACGATGACCTTCTCATCTTTTTCGTCACAAAACCCAATCATATTGACTATATGATTGTCATCGCGAAAACTAGAAAGCGTAGAAACCTCCGTCCAGAACTCGACGTCTCCGTGCCCATACTTACGATCTAACCTCCGAGCAGCAATTCTAATCATCTTTCCGTCATGCTCAAGTTTCCCTCCGTAAACTTTTCCAAAATCACCTTTGCCGATGATATTCTTATCAGAAAAGTTGTTGGTTGCATCAAGTATCTTTTGAAGTGGGATTTGTAAGTAAGCAAGTTCTCTTATTGTACCCTTTTGTGGAGAGAGACTTGTTCTGATTTCCTTAATTGGGAGCCCACGAGTATTAGGATAAATGCAATATTGAAATTTATTTAAATAAAATACAATCTTGATTGTGATTTGAGTGATACTTCAAAATTCTTTGATCTTTTTCAAATCTGTATGAATTTTTCTTTTATGTAATTAAGTGTAATTGTTGGTTTAAACTTTAAACCATATCTTTTGTTTATGTAGACTTCTGTCTTATAAATATTTTAAAAGATTGTAATGTCATGGTGAAAGAACTCATTAAAGTTTGAAGTATAATTTATTATATAATTCAAAAGTGTCTTATTGAAAGAAAATAAAATAACATAACAGGAAGGATCGTCTTACTTGTAAATCATTTGCTTTCCTAAGTTTCTCCCAAAGTTTTTCCGCATCTGGGCGTAGTGTTGGATCCTCTTGTAAGCAAGAATACGCTGCTTTTGAAAAGCATTTGAATGATTTCGGATCCATTTGATGCCATAAATCAGGATGAATTATATCCTTCAGTGTTCCTTTTTAATAATGAAATTTGGCGAGTGGAGCGAGCAATGTATTTTCTTCGAATGCTATCCTGCCACACAACAATTCAAATAAAACAACGCCAACTGAGTAGATATCTGACTTGTGAGTCACACCTCCATACTTTTCAACGGCAGGGTCTATATACCCTTGTGTGCCAATCGCTTCCGAAAGGACAAATTGGTTCCTTCGTTTCACTGGATGTTTGATGGAAAATTCAAATTCAGATAAACAAACCCCCCATCTCTCATCTAATAAAATTGTGAATCTGTTAATGTTACGGTGTATGATATAAACACCTTCCACCTCTTTATGAATATCGAGTATTCCCTTGCAAATCGTCTCAGCAATAGCCAATCTTTGGCTCATGTCGAGGGTCAACGGGTCGCTTATGTACGACGCGAGACTTCCCTCGGGATAATGGTGATTTACGACGATCTTCTCATATTTTTCGTCACAAAACCCAATCATAGTTGCTGTATAATCATTTCCCTGGAAATGAAAATTCGAAGAAACCTCAGTCCAGAACTCGACGTCTCCGTTACCATGCCTACGATCTAACCTCCGAGCAGCAATTTTAATCCTCTTTCCGTGGTGCTCAAGTATCCCTCTGTAAACATTTCCAAACTTACCCTTCCCGATGATATTCTTATCAGAAAAGTTGTTGGTTGCATCTAGTATCTTTTGAAGTGGGATATGTAAGCGAGCAAATTCTGTGATTTTAGATGCCATATTTCTTTAAATCAAGTGAAAATTAAGAAGCCCAAAAGCAATGGGTTACAATTTGAGGAGAAAGTAAGATCTACGATCGAGTGATTAACTAACTACCTACACAAATATATATATATATATATAAATTGAGTAGAAAAGAAAAGGGATGTATCGGAAGATAGAAGGGAGGTATGTTTGAGTGTTTGTATGTGGTAGCTAAAGGGAAAAAATATCATCCGGATTAGAATGATAAACTTAATTCAGATATACGATTCGAGTAGAAAAGAGAAGGGGGAAAATGATGGATCAGAAGGGGAAGAACAGAGAACATATGGTGTGTTTGTGTTTCTACGTGGTAGGTACACGGAAAAAACTAAGGATTAAAATGATAAAGTTCTAGAGAGATAATGGTCCAACCAATAAAATTAGTAGAGGTATTAAATTAAGAGATCTCAATTAAGTTTTAGAGCTTTATTTTATGGTTTTATTATTTTTCACCTAAAAAGTACAAGAGTATGTGTGTATGGAATTTTCCAGAAGTTTTATATCAACTAGTTTAAATATGATCAACTTGTTATATCGCTATTATGAGTTATATCATTTTGTTAAGGATTAAAGTTGTTAGTGCATTTAGTGTCACGTTGTAACTAATTAAAGGAGAGTAGTTAAATTACATTATCACAATATAATAAAGTTGACGTCATTAGACAAACACTTGCAGTTAGAGATTTATTTTGGATAAAAAACAAACGAATAAAGGGATGTGGTATACGATATAGATCGATTTTATCCTCCAAAAACATTGATAAAAAACAAACGAATAAAGGGATGTCATATAAGATATAGATCGATTTAAAAACATGAAAAAAAAAACATCAAAAGATGAGTTCGTGAGTCGCCACCGGTTATGTTACTAGAAATAAATTTTTATGAGACCATGTCTAGTTTTTTTTAATTGGTCAAGTAACTACTCCCTTTTCTTTTAAAGAAATTCCAACAAAATATAAGAAAACAGTGCAACTGACCGGCTTATCCGGTCAAGCCGGTCCAACCGGAACGGAATGAACCACAGGTTCATGCTCATCGGATAAACCTGTTTTTAAAACCTTGGTCTAACTAATTGCATTGTTATCCTAGTGATCAAGTCCCTGATACCACTTATGAATTAAGTGATATCGAATTCAATAAGATAGCTTGAATTGTGGAACGGGTTGAATATAATTTAACCTTTTGATTATAGTATTTTAAAATTCTAAACAGTTATTAACAATTTTAAGATACTTGTATAATAAACAGAGTAAACAATTGCAAAGCATTAAAGATGGTAAACAAAAAGTTGAACACAAGTTAACTTCAATGATGAATTTATTGATAACAAATTACGTCAACATATCAGATTGCGGAATAGTTAAAGCCTATGCTAAAACTAATTCAATACGATAACAAGTTAAAGCATTACTTGTTGTGAGAATAGAACTTCTATTTCTCACTAACACAATTTGTAGTTAGACAATCTTTATCACTGAGCGAAATCAAAATGATAGCCACAAATCGGGTAAACAATTAGGTGTCATATGTCACTCTATTTATAGACAGATATTTTTCATAAATATATCCTATTATCTAGGAAATAGAATGACACGTTGTGCAATTTGCTTCCTTCTAACAAACAAACGGTTAGAAAAAAATCTAGTGTGGTTCCTACATGTCACACCCTGCCAAAATCTAATCTGAGAGACAAACTGGACCAGAAGCAAACTTGAACTAATCGAGAATATATGGTACGGTCATTAAAGTAATGCATTTTCTGGTCTCGGGTTGGTCCGGACCGAACTCGAAATACACCAAAAAAGAACCGAACTGAAGGTTAATGTATAAATTCTTTGAGTATTACTACACGACTTATTCTTATTTTTGGAATATTATTATGTGAGTACATGTTATGTCATAATTATATTGTCTTTTGAATAGATATCTCGGATGATATCAAAACAAGTGATTGCGAGCAACCTAATATCCAATTTACAATTGCACTTTTCTCTTATAAATTGGTAAATTTTTGGTAGAGTTTATCATTTAGATTATTTACTTTACATGATTGAACTTGCAATTAGTTATAAGCTTATACATTTACTTCTTTGTTGTATGTGTGTCTATATATATATATATATGTATGTATAATGTGATTAAGTGCGGATGGATTTTGTTTGTGTATGTGTGTATATATATGTGTCTATGTGTGTGTATGCGCGTGTGCGCGCACATTTATATACGTGTTTATGCATATCAAAGTTGTTGTATATGTATAAAATATATATGTTAATTAATAGGCCTAAGTGTTTGAAAATGTATTCAACTTTGTCAAAAAAGTTATTGTGTGTATGAACTTTCAAAATCTATATTGTGTTTATCGATTTTCGATTTTCATTAATTGTATGTAATTTTTTTACGTAGACTATGTATGAAAGACACATAGATGTTTTAGATGAATGACACACCAGCCAAAATACATACAATTAACAATAATTAAACCACAATAGAGGTTTTGGAAGTTCATACACATAATAGATTTTTTGACAAAGTTTGATGCATATATGTGTTAACTCTCATATATATTTTATTGGAAACGAGAAATCATACTGAATTTTAATTTTCAATAAATATACTTTTTCGATCGGTTTTATGACCATAACTCTAACATCCTCTCATGCGGTCTGGTAATTTCTATTATTTTAATCGATTATCTAATTGTTTTAGAAATTATTTAATATTATTATTATGTGTTTCATTGTGAAAAGTAGATAATTAAGTCCTTTGACTTATTGTGACTAGTGAAATATTAGTCGTTTTAAATTATTATAGATGACGGTAAAACAAAATAATATTTCTCGCAAATGGTATTTAAGTTCCAGACAAAAGATTTAGGACGGGTATAAAATTATACCAATTATTGTATGAGTCGGTTGCAAGCCGACCTTGTAAACCAACATATATGTTCTCATATCTTCTACTAGTTTTCATTTTGATAAGCTTGCAATTCAAAGGAAACCTTAGCCAAATTTAAATTCAAGCTTGTACTTCTGTGATTTCGAATTCAAAGCATCAGAACCATCATCATCCATATCCTAACCTTCATCAGATTAGAAAACCTTTCATTTTCAAAAGAAAGAAAAAGAAGTAAGTTTGATTTTGAGTGGGTAAATCGAATTGAAGCTTGATATGTTGTTATTAGGTGTTGTTTGATGTTACTTGAAGTATTAGAAACCATAGAATTGAGTTTTCTGAAGTTTTGGTGAGTTTTGGTTCGAAAAACTGGTAACAGCAGCGAAACTCGCAGTTCTCAGTTCGTCCTGCGAACTGAGTTGACATGCGTGCGAGTTGACTTGCGGTGCGAGTTGACCTGCGAGCCGAGTTGACCTGCGAACCGAGTTGCGAACCGAGTTGACCTGCGAACTGAGATTCCTGCGGTGCGAGTTGACTTGCGAACCGAAAATTTTGTTTTGCAAATTTTGAAAATGCGCAAGTGTTTTGAGACGCGGTTTTGTGAAAATCGCACTAACTCGGATTTAGTTGAAATTCGCATGGTCACTTGGAAACGACCTAGTAATCAAGGCTATATGTTATTAGCCTAGGCAGTTTTTGGCCATTCGGGGTCATCTAGGGCCCGAAAATGGCATTTTTCAGTTTTAAACGTCATAGAGAGATTTTCTAAGTTCATTTCTAATTGAACTTTTGTTTGCCTAGACTTCAGGAATTACTTGATTGGATAAATAGGCTATAATGATAACTATGGAACGAATTTCTAACTTGTATATTTTCTGTTTCAGATCAACGTAAGACTCAGTGATATAAGAATCCTGAGTGTAGAGACGTCAGAGGTATCGGTGAGTGGATTCAGAACTCATCATTTGATTTAGTTGTAACTATTTGGTTACAACAATTAAACGTAGATGTGTGTTAGAATGTTTAGTCTTGATTATTGATTATTGATCTACGTGATATGTGAACCAATGTGTATTCATGTTATTGAGGTCAACGTGTAGTTGGACTTCTGGTTATTATGTGATTTACACAGGTTTTGATTCATTTGTTGTGTTTGAGACCTGTGTATGAGTTTAATAACCAGTAGTTATCGGTCTATTTTGTATTGGCCATACGGATTGACGGTAAGTGTTCTTGGGGAATCCCCGGGTATTTTGATATCCCAAGAGCCACCGATCCTCATTGAAATATATGTGTTTACGATTATTTGGTGCGAACAACTAGTTATGCTAAGTTGAATGGAGTGTGATGAATCTATTCACTTAGCTTCGTGCTAACCCCTCATTTTACTTCCTGCAGGATATGTTTTGATTGATTGTGGGTGCAGGAGGTGAATGGTTGATCAGGGAATGTTTGACTGCACTTAAGGACTCTGATATGGTTTTTGTAATAAACCTTGTTTTGTGAATTTTATAATACCCCGTCTTTTGTAGTTTTAAATAGTTTGAACAGGGTGTAAATATTGAAAATGTAAACTGTTTATGTGTAATGTTTAATATATACTAAGGTGATGTATTTTAAATTCATGTTTCCGAGTTTATTAATATAATATTCTTAAATAGAATGAGGGGTGTTATAATAACCGAATGGACCAAAGTGGAACCGGAACGAAACTGAACCATATGTAATTGGTCTGGTCCTAGGTTCTTGTTTTCCTAGTGATTCGGGTCTCGGATCGGGTCGATCCTAGCCCGGTTTGGTCTAGTCTTGGACCATCAATATCCATAGTCATGTTACCAATTAAATGCAATTTAATCCAAAGACGAAGTTAACATCATTAGACAGACAATTTCACACGTTAAATGTTTATTTATAGCTATCTTATTGTTTACGGTAAAAGATATAACTATTTGAAAAGACCCAAGATAAAAAGTCTATCAAAGATACCGTAGATAATAAAAGTGTGATTCTAACAATTCTCACTAATATTTAATATGTAGTTTGATCCTAATAAAACGACGTCTAATAAGACAAAACGACTACTGTTCATGTTCATAGTTGTTTGAAACGTGATAGTAAAGGGAAATTATGTAAACTACAAAAAATGTATGCATGACACTCATGTGGAATTAGAAAAAAAATCAAGTAAAAGATTAAACTAACAAAAGGGATGTCTTTATACATTATACATTAAATTTTATACAAAAAATAAAATAAAAAATACTTGGTCGGTTACGTTATTAAAAGTAAAATGTTTGATGACATCATATTTGAAATGATTGGGTAGGTTATATTCTTATTATATGTTCAATAATACAATTTTATGATACAATAATGAAACTAAAATATTGGTCATGGTGAAGTTATTCAATTCCAAGTGTACTCAATATGTCAACTCTTGAATAGTTTACATAGTAATTGTCATCACATTAAAATAAAGAGAATGATTCCGCTAAATTTGGCTTTAGTCAGAATTGAACGTTAATGTTAATTAAAAGAATCTTAATATGTGACAACTATGTATCTTTATGTGCAGAAAGTTAAATGTATGTAATTGAGCTTATTACTAAATATTACTAGTAGAAAAACGATACATATACATAATATGAGTCTAAATATGTGTCTAGCTACATGACTAGTGATATTTGAAAATGATTAAGTGAAGTTTATGTATCAATCAATAAGTGAAGTATGTATGATAAGCAGACCAAAACATCTGAATATAAATTAATTGGATAAATTAATTGGAACAATACTCTATAATGCATTTAACTTTAGTTCGATCTCTATAGTGTGTACCTAACTTCATTTTGTTCTATTGTGTATCAAACTTTCAATTTGGTCTATTGTAAGTATTTGATTTGGGGTTTATTGTTTCGTTATCTGTTTAACCTTAACTTTTTACTATTGTATAGTTCAAACTTTAAAAACTTCTATTGTATGAGGTAAAATTTCAAAATCTATCTATTGTATGTTGACTTACCTTTTTTGCCTTGACAAAAAAGGAGACTTTCCTTTTTTGGTATGGCCAGAAAAGGGAAATATTACCTACAATATAGAGGTCTAGCAAGTTGACCTCATACAATAGAAGTTTTTAAAGTTTAGAAAATACAATAGTAAAAAGTTAAAGTTAAACGCATAATGACACAATAAACCCATTCGACCTGTTATTGCTTGTAACTTGTAACTTCTGACGTGACATTCGTTTTTGATGATGTATCAGATGACGTGGCGACTTATACGGTTGTCACATCATTAAAAATACCGGTTACCGGATGAATAAGTCATCGGATACATACAATAAATCAAATTTGAAATGTTGTATATTGAAAAGCCAGTTAAGTCTAAACCGGTTCGGGACCGGTTTAACAATGAAACGGTTTCAAATCGATTTCTTACAGTACTGATATTACTCGATTTATACATATTTATCTTTAGCAATATCTCTCATTTTATCAGTATTTGTCATGAGTTTAATGAAGTTTTGATACTTAATATGCTTTGACTGTATTTATTATCGTTAGGAACAGATGCAAGAAGAAACAAGTGAAATGTTGAAGAAAATATCAAAAAAAGAAGAAGTGTTGTAGCCTCGGTGAGGCTCCACGGTTTTGGCAATAACCCTTTCATACGGACTCTGATTGAGGTGATTCAAAAGCCTAAATTCTCATAACTAAAAGGGCTACAACTTTCAAAGAGACATCAATGCTGAAAAAAGAATACCAGCCGGGTAAACATGTCTACTAGTCGGGTACTAGTTACTAGCTTGATTCATTCTACTCACCCGGGTAAACTGTAACAGAGATTGTGAAAAAGTGGAGTAACAGCCTGGTACTCGGAGTACTAGCCGGTTAGTATCCAGACATGATTTTTAGGTTTAACCCCGATTCAACCCTAATTTGACCCCAAAAAATTTACTTAGCTTTTTCTCTGGTTCCTCTTAAGCGATCTTGGGCGACTTTCAATTGACGTTACTTTTTTTTATTAAATTTTGGTATTATAATCTAAATCTCATAATTAGTTAGTTTATTAAATGGAAGAATTGTTAAATGAGCTTACTTATACGTTTAAAAATAAATATATTGTGTATTTAAAAAATGTTTTGAATACGTCTGGGTATTGTCTGTTGATCTTAAAGGACATGAATGTACATTGCTTGCCATCCTTTCAGGATATCAAACCCACCAAAACTAGTACCATTTACGACTTCTTGAAAGCTTCCGAAAATTGGCGGGATGAACCTCATCAACTCTTGTGCAACTCTCCATGTACATTTCATTTTTTGTATGTCCCCATGTCAAATTTATAATGATCATCCCTTCTTTCTATATCATTTTTATCTCAATTTGTTCTACAAGCATTTAAAGAAACATATCTCATATGAGATAGTAAAAAAGCAACTATTAGATGAAAAGACACTTGCACAATTAGCAATGAGCATAGTGTCTTAAATGATGCCTGTTTCGCTAATGAGTAGTTACTTTCAACTAGATAATAAAGGATAATTCCACCCATTTAGTGAATATGAGTTACTTATGGTCATTATTTGTCGGGGAAGGTAACGAGAAAATGAAATTACAAATATGTTTATCTACAAATGGGTCAAATGATTAAAGTGATTCAAAAATCACCCACAAAATGTCTTAACTTTTACATCATTCACAATAATTTAAAATAATATACCATTATATAAAAAATTGAACAATATCTAGTATAACTACTAAAAAGTTCAGATGAGAAACTGTCAAAGGTCAACTCAATCCAACCCATTAAACCCTTCGTGAAGGTAAACTTCCGTTTTTTTTCTTTGAACTCATTTAACATGTTACCTGACCCGTTTATATGGTGAATATCAGTAGCAAAAATAAAAAGGTACCTTTAAGCAATATAAATTAAAACAAATATATTGTGTACTTAGAAAATATTTAGAGTATGTTCGATCAACAAAATTAGAATTTATTACCGTATACATATCTTTTATACTTATATTAGCTTTTAATCTCGTGTATACACAAGGGTCGTTTAAATCAGTAAGACAAAATGACATTAATAAATTATACTTTTTGACAAAAAAAAAAAAAACTCTATAATTATCATGGATTAACTTAATTCTATTAATCAAGCGTTGTGTTATTCTTTTATTACGACAAAAGTCACAAATCACACTATTATATTTGTCCCTATAGTTGTCTCAATTCTCAAATAAGATATTATCGAGTAAGAGAATTGGTAGTCTTCTTAGTACATTTGGTTAATTAAGAATTGGGCATGGTAAATGTAACTAAAAATGGTATTGATGTTTTTAATTTTGAAATTCAACTTGTAGCACCATATCTCATTCTTACTTCGTACACTTTTTAAATTTCAAAGACGCTCTTACTATCTACTTAGTTGTTGGGAAATCAAAACTATAATAAAAATAAAAAATAAAGGAATGTACATGGTTTATAAAACTGTGTAAAATACATTAATATGATTAGTTGATAGTTGGTTTGATTAATAAAAAAAGAATATGATTGATTATAAGTAGTTTTCTTATACAATTATTCGTCTTAGTAGTAATATATACCATTACTTAAATCATAGAGTACAAAAAATCTTATCGATGCTAAGAATCTTACGAATCATTGATATATTTAACATTAATCGATGAATAATGATTGTTAATTTATAAACTCATTAACATTCATCATGATTTAATGTTACCAGAAAAGAATATAAAGTTGACGAATGTTATCAACAACGTGTATTTGACTAATATTCATTGAATAAATATTTTTTTGATAAATTTTATGTGATAAGCTCATTATACTCATTAACGTTTATTATGGTTCGTTCGATGAATGTTAACGAGTTGACAACGTAAAACATTATTGTATAATCTTTAAATGAATCCTCAACGAATATTAGTCAAATACATATTTTCAATCATTATTAGCTAATAATATCCACTTCGGTTAGCATTCATCAATGATAAATATTCACGAGTTATTAGTAAAGTAGCTGATGTTGTAACTTATTGAAAAAAAGTCATCCATGACTATTAGTATTTATTGCATATGCTTTAATTAATATTTATTGATAAAAAAATTGTACTTTTGATTAACATTCATCGTGAATAAATGTTATTACTTCTTTCTTTTCACAAAAAATAGTGATTCCCTCTCGATTCGAACCCTGTATATATTATATTCAAGTATTTAGAAAATTCAATATCCGTATCCAAATTTTGAATACACATTACTAATATCAAAATCTATAAGTTAAAATTTAGAGTATATGAAATTCTGAATATCCTAAAATAAACACCCTTCAACATTACACATAGAAAACTAACGTATTCGTAAAAAAAAATTCGATAGAATGCTAGTACATTAGGAATGAAAACATATCTTAACAATAACTTAAAACAAAGTCTTCTAAATCTTCATAAAGATATTCTTGAAACAAATAAGTCTTCATAATTCTTCATAATTCTTCATAATCTTCAAAATCTTCAAAAATCTTCAACTTTTATTAATCTTCAATTCTTCTAACATCTTCAATTTGGGTAGTCTTCAAATGTTGAAATCTTCTTCGGAGGAAGCCTCTCGCGAAGCTTCATCAAGAGCAATCTCTTCATCGGAAAGTGATTGTAACACCCACTCTTATGGTTTAGGGGTAATCTGGTAATTTCCTTAATTCTTATATTTAATTATAATTTTTATATTATATTAATATGTCTATTAGATAGGAAAGTTAGATTAAGGTCGAATAGTTAATTGTGTCTTGTAGAATATTAATAGTTTTGAATTAAAATAGTTGTCGGTAAAATAAAATAACTTGTCTCGAAAAACGGTTTTCAAGTTCCAGACAATAAGCCAAACAAGGGATTAATATTAACCAACATTTGAGTTGGTAGGTGATATAAATCACCAACTTCATTTCCTTTAATCTCATTTAGTCACATACTCATTTCTTTCAATTCTCGATCTCAAAGTTTCTTCCTAAAATCATCAATCACCCAAATTAACATGCAATTGAGTTAGAAGTATAATCTGCTGTGAATCTAGTTTACTTGCCATCATCATCTTCATCTTGTTCTTATTTTAGTTGTAAGCATTTTCTATTTTTTTTTTTTGTAATGAACTTGAGATTGATAAATCTTTGAAATGTGAGTGTAATTGAAGTTGAAAGCTTGTTATTTGATGTTTAGGAGATGCTAGAAAGCTTGTTAGATCGATAGGAAACTAATTTTCGTGTTTGAGAGTCGAAATGGTTCGTTTTTGGGGTTTCTGCGTTTTAGTTCGCAGCATGAACTCAGGCTGCGAACCGAACTGAGTTCATCCTGCGAAGCGAATTGAGTTTTTGCGAAGCGAACTGAGATTTTTCTGACGTGATTTTAAAAGTTTTATTTTGAAAATTTTCAAAGGTAACAAATTCTTATTAAATGTGAATCGTTATAACTTAATATAAATTGATAGTTGTAGAGTGATCATATTTGATAATTGCAACTTGGTGATTGTTTGCCATTTTGATACTAAGTAAGGAAATATGTTATACGATTATGGAAAGAGTTACTAACTTCTAAATTATTATATTCTCAGATCAGCAGAAGACTCGGTAATATAAGATCTCTGAGTGTGAGCTGAGACAAGTCAGGTGAGTGGATCTGCAACTCATGATTTGACATAGTTGTAATGGTATGGTTACAACAAGTAACGTAGATATTGATAGACTGTTTAGTCTGAATTGTAATTGTGTATCTGCTTGTTATACATGTGGCCTTCAGGCATTTGTGTTGTTCAGAGGTTAATTGCGATTGGACTTGGTTACTAATAGTGATCAACACAGGTTCCAGGGACATGTGTTGTTGCTGGAAACTGTGTTGTTGTTTAGAAGTACCAAGTTATCGGTAAATCTTGTATGAGCCAATACAGATTGTGATAAGCGTTACTTGAGGGCCACCGCGGCTGTAGGGTTCCTTAGTAACCACCGATCCTCTTGAGATTATGCGTTTTCGTGCTTAATGTAAACAGATTGTTATGCTAAGTTGAATTATTAGTTGTACATTCATTCACTTAGCTTCGTGCTAATCCCACCACTTCTCTTCCTGCAAGTTATGTATAAGTTGTGGGTTGGGCAGGAAGATGGATTTTTAGAAGGAATGTTTGGCACGCGCCATAACTCTGATAAATGTATTGATGTTTTGTTAGTTAACATGTATGTAGATTTCGAAGAACAACAATATATGTTTTGTTTCAGGACTAGTTAAATGTTGTAAAACTCGCGAAATTGTTATGGTCCTTTTTGTATCCATCGCTTCCGAGTCAAATGACACATTGAATATTGTGTAAAACGAGGGTTGTTATAGTGATATTGCCATACCCACCTCGATATCGTGTATATCTCCTTCGTATTCCATTTCACCTTCAAGACTTGAAACGTTTTGTATACATTCCGCCGCGTCTAAGTGATCCTTCAAGCATATACACATCTCTAATGAGGCCGGTGTGAGTTTTGTTCTTCGTATAGATAATACCCTGCCACTAAGAGAAAAAGCGGATTCCGAAGCTACCGTAGAAGCTTGGACGGTTAGTATATCTCGGGCCATGATGGTTAGAATGGGAAATATTCCCTCCCTTTCCACCAAGCCAAAATATCAAAGTCAACGAATTCATGGGGTCCCGTAGTGGCTAAAAAATCCGTTCCGGTATATCTCCCATATTCCCTAGTGGCCCTTTGGTCACCATCACCCCTTGCCCGTTTATGGTTTTCTTGTCTTAAACTATTATATAAGTTAATCATCGGATCTTGGAAAGAAGATGAACCAAACATTGTGGAAGCCGAACTAGAAGAAACCATTATTGTTGAACTATATTTTTGAAAATAATGGCCAAATAAATCTTTAAAAGATTTGTTAAAAAAATCTTTTGTATTTTGAGCAAGAAATGGATTCTCATCATTCAAATCCAAATCGTTACAGATGTTATCGATAAGTAATTCCACCCCGGAAATGTTCAAACATGGGTTTAACGCGGCGGCACAACTAATTACCGTTGACATTTCTTTAAAATATTTTCTTAGTTTTTCTTTCATGGGAGCCACCATTATTGCATATACATTACCACAAAATTCGTATTCGCTTAGTTTTGAACTCATTAAGTATATTTGATTAAGTACCAAATGACTCGTGAGATAATAAACACCCGATAATAAAGTAGTTGTGGTTTTAAAAACTTTGAGCAATTCGATTATCTTTTGAATAACCTCCCAATAGTCATCGGAAAATGATGTTGCAAGGCCTTTTTGAACAAGTTGAGCATGAAAAACGTATAAAGTGTCGCGTTGCCGTAAACCACATATAAACATGTTGTAAGTCAAATTCCATCTAACGGGCATGTCCCAATTAGGGGTTAAAAAATGGAATCCGTTTCTTTACATAATCTCATATAATGTTTGTATCTAGCCTTACCCGAACAAAATATATCTTGTAACATATTTTTACTATGCTTATTTCTTCGACCGCTAGTCCGTTTTGCACAACCAAGTTAATGACGTGTGCAACACATCTACTATGGTAGAAAATGTCTTTCAAAGGTGGTTCTATATTACTCGCGTTATCAAACGAGATTGAAAAAACCTTTTGTTCTATATTAAACATTTTCATTACATCTCGTAACATGTAAACTAAGTTTTTACTCGTGTGAGGATAGTCAAAGTTTTCAAAAGCAATGGTACATATCATCATTTGCCAAATTGAGGGATCAACCCAATGTCGGTAAGACAAAGGTACGAACTGGGCAAACCATGAGGAGCCGACCAAACATCGGTTGTTAATGATACATTTGTATTTAAGTTTTCAAAACCGATTATTAGTTAACTTTTAACATTTTTTCACAATTTAAGAGCATCACGTCAAAGAGTAAGACGACTTACATGATTATATCGCGATTGAAGAGTATTTTGAATGACCTTAGTAAGCCAAGGGTTGTCGAAGTGGTTGAACGATAAAGCTTCTTGAATCACAAAGCCGGCAAATGCTTCTCGACACCGCTCCGCTTCGTATGTAAAAATACCCCCATCCTGTGACATAGTTGCTTGACCCGATTCGGGATTACTTTTGACTCCATCACAATACTTTGTAGCATGTGATTTCAAATTAGAGTTGGAGTCGGCTTTCAAAAATTTTCCGCAACGTTTACAAAATGCCTTAGTGGAACTATCCGACAATAACACTTTGTCGTAATTACACCAAATCTCCGGATTTCGTTTGGTTACCCAAACTTGAACAATAGTTGGTGCATTTAAAGAACCAACACCGGCGGAAGTTGAAGAAGATTGAGTTGCCATTTTGATAGCGTTTTGAGAGGAGTAGATAATTTTTTGAGAGTTTCGTACTTAAATCGTAAGCGTTTTGAGTGTTTAAAGACTAGAATTAGCAAAATTGAGTGTTGTGACTAAACCAAACCCAAGGTATATGTTTATACTAGTTTTAGTATGGCAAAATGGTAAAAGAAAACTCAAAAATACGGTAAAAAACTCAAAAAAAGGGCTAGTTAACAGGCAGCTCAAAAAGCTAGTTTTTCAAACCGGTTCGGGTAAACCCGGTTTCTAACCGGTTCTCCAACGGATATATAAAAATCGGTTTCCGAACCGTCAGTTTTTGTCAAAATCAGTTTTGACCGGTTTCAATTTCGATTTCTTTTACACGCCTAATTACACATGCAAATGTTATATGGGTTATAGACCGATTGTTATAAGAATATGTTTTCTGGTCACGCAATGGGCCGGCCTTATACTATTTAAAGCGATTCCATTTATCTAAGACCAACAATCTCATCCCTAAACACAAATCTGGATCATCCATCACACCTATTTCACCTTCTATATAAATACCTCATCTTCCTCTTTCATATACCAAATCTAAAATTAGGGTTCACAATTCATCTCTTCAGCCCCTATATTCATATATCTACATATCTATTTCAATTTCAATGTTTTCATGTGCTTCGCAATCTGGTCGGCACGAATTTAATCAGTTTCTGTCTGACTCGTTCCCTTGAAGCAATATAAAGCGTGCTGTTTTCTTAGCTACAAATATATTTACTATTTTATATAATAATTCGAATTGAATAACTAATTTTTATGATATATATGAATTTGACAGTGATGAGCCAATACAGACCTGTAATGATTTGCGAAAATGATCGCAATTATTATGAACGTCTAAGGGACTGAGTCAATTTTAATTTTAATTAATTATTATTTGTGGCTTTATGAAGGTTAATTGTGGATTTGCTAAAACTAATTATAATTAGCGATTGGTAAGTTTGATTAATTGGAGCCTATAACAAAAATGTTCCGCTCGCTATCCGGTGTTAACTTTTAATGCTCCATTTGGACGTTGGGTAACAACATTGTTTTCGATATTAATTTCTACATTGTCAAAAAAATAAAAATAAAAATAAAAAATTACTCCGTATATACTTTTGTCATCTGAGGAAGGTGTAATTCAATACTAGTATGATGTTAGTTCGACGATAGACGTAGTTAGCTATATATATATATATATATATATAGGGATTCAAAAAGCATGTAATATATTTATATTGAATTAGCATACATTTTTGGAAGCAAAAAACCGTAACCATTACCAAAAACCCATGCATTGTTTTGATGTGACCAAATCAATCTAGACAACTAAACGCAGCCAAAGTTTACAACTAAGAATGAGATCGTATCGTGTGATAATGTCAATTTACAGAAGATTAAGAATTGTAACTTCATAATTGAAGATAAGGGATCTATGAGATTGCTTATTTATTTGTTTATTTTAACAGCCGACAAAGTAAAATCAAATACCATTTATGAAAATTCAATTGGTGTACTCATTATACAGAAAGACAATATTTTATCTAATAGACAAGTACAATGGGCACATGATGCTACTTCTTTGATACAAACATTAATAGAGACAATATTTTATCTAATAGACAAGTATTGGTGCTTTAAAACTAATGGCCTTTCCCCACAGTCCCTGATGCTAAGCCCTGGCATGATTAATTAATCTCAAAGAATCGATCAATTGGTGAGCGAAATTCCTTGGATTCATATGAAGAAGGTCTATTTAATCAAATGGTTACAAACTATGAACATCTGGAAATCATATATTCCATGGAATTTTTAAGACTAAACTAATAAATATCTTTAAAATCCTATTATCCTTCTTATTGTTAGATTAATAAAGCCCACGTGGTTAAGCCCGGTTAAGCCTATTAGAGTTTAGGGTTATGTATTATATATAAACCCTTTGTATATTTCTTTTTGAGGTTAATCAATAATATTATTCAGTTTTCAGTTTCTTCATGGTATCAGAGCCGAAAACCTGATCGCAAATTTTCTGATTCGGGATTCGGCTTGTTTCTGATTCGGTTTCTGTTTCTGGTTCGGATTTGTCTCAGATTGTTGTTTGTTTTTGCTTCTGTTCGGTTCGTCTTGCGAGTTCAGATTATCGCAGTTCGCAATCTCAGCTCGCTGGTAAATTTTCAGTTCGCAGAACAATCTCAGCTCGCTGGTAACTTTCAGTTCGCAGTTCAGCTCGCAAGTTTTTCAGTTCGCAGTTCAGCTCGCAGGTTCTTTCAGTTCGCAGTTCAGCTCGCAGATCATCTCAGCTCGCAGGATAAATCTCAGTTCGCAGGTTAATCTCAGTTCGCAGGTTGGTTCAGCTTGCAGATTATCTCAGCTCGCAGGTTAATCTCAGTTCGCAGGTTAATCTCAGTTCGCAGGTTGTTTCAGTTCGCAGGTTACAATGGCTTCTTGGAAAGATGACACTCTCCAATCAATCAGTGTTCAGTTGGATAGTAAAAACTACACATACTGGAGTTACGTTATGAAAAACTTCTTACGAGGAAAATCAATGTGGAGTTATATATCAGGTGCCAAACAGTCCCCGGATGTAAAAGCAGAAAATTATGCCTCATTACTTGATACTTGGGAGTCTGATAATTCTAAAATTATCACTTGGATCAACAACTCAGTCACTCAATCTATTGGGACTCAGTTAGCTAAATATGATACTGGTAAGGCTGTGTGGGATCACTTGGATAGACTATATACACAGTCAAACTTTGCTAAACAATATCAGTTAGAAACAGACATTCGTGCACTTCAGCAGAATGATATGAGTATTCAAGAATTCTATTCCTCTATGTCTGCTCTATGGGATCAATTGGCACTCACCGAACCTGCAGAACTGAGTAGTTTTGGGCCATATATCAAAAGGAGAGATTCACAGCGGTTGGTTCAGTTCCTTATGGCACTACGTTATGATTTTGAAGGATTGAGGGGTTCAATCTTACACCGTGATCATCTACCAGATGTTGATTCTGTTGTTAGTGAGCTGTTAGCTGAAGAGATTCGTCTAAAGTCTCAGGATGATAAGAAGCATTTTTCATCACAAAATCCATCAGTTTTTGTTGCTTCTCATCGACAGTCACCCGGGGCTACACATAAACCCAATATGCGGGTATCTGTTGACTAATGTGCATACCGTAAAAAGAAGGGTCATTGGAAATCGCAATGCCCTAATCGACCGAAACAGCCACCTGGACAACAGCAGTATCGCTCCTCTCAGCCTAATAATGGTGTGGCTGCTCCTTCTTTGGACCCAGCTTTGGTTGAGCAGTTTCAGAAATTTCTTGCCTCAGGTGCTCATGCACTCTCAACTAACGCTAATACCGGTCCGTCAACATCAGGTATAAAGAAATGGATCTTGGATTCGGGTGCCACTCACCATATGTCTCATATTTTGTCTTGGTTTGATTCCTTATCTCGTGATTCAACCAAATCGATTACAGCTGCAAATGGTAATTCGATGCAACTAGCCGGCATCGGATCTGTCACTACACCATCAGTCTCCTTGTCTGATGTTTACTATATTCCGAATCTTACTATGAATCTTGCTTCTGTTGGTAAAATTTGTGACGCTGGATATAATGTTTACTTTACTGTTTCTGATTGTTTTATACAGGATGCGTATACACGGAAGGTGATTGGGACAGGCCGTAGGTATGGGGGACTCTATCTTTTGGATACGTTTCAAGGCTCTTCTGTTGCAGCTGCGAGCGTAGACTTATCTTCTTTTTGGTTGAGTCGTTCTTCTTCAGCATTTTACTTATGGCATTCTCGTTTGGGTCATGTTTCAGCTTCTCGTTTGCGTTTTTTAGTTTCTACTGGAGTCTTAGGTCAACTAGACAGTCATGATATTTCTGATTGTAGTGGTTGTAAATTGGCCAAATTTTCGGCATTACCTTTTAATACAAGTATTTCTGTTTCTAGTGCTCCTTTTGATATTATTCATTCTGATGTATGGGGACCTTCTCCCGTTTCTACAAAAGGAGGTTCTCGCTACTATGTTACATTTATTGATGATTACACTCGTTACACTTGGATTTACTTAATGAAACATAGGTCTGATTTTCTTACTGTTTTTAAAAACTTTAGAGCACTTGTGCGCACTCAACACTCCACTACTATTAAGTGTTTTCGTTGTGATCTAGGAGGTGAATTCACTTCCAATGATTTCACTCACTTACTTGCTTCTGATGGCACTATACATCAAACATCCTGTACTGATACCCCTCAACAAAATGGCGTTGCTGAAAGGAAGCATCGTCATCTAGTTGAAACTGCCAGATCTTTCCTGTTGTCTGCCAAAGTTCCAAGTCAATTTAGGGGAGAAGCGGTGCTCACGGCCACCTATGTGGTCAATATGATTCCGACCTCCCACAATTCTGGTCTGTCTCCATTTGAAAAATTATATGGCACTGTTCCCGAGTATTCATCGTTGCGTGTATTCGGATGTACTTGTTTTGTTCTAAAACCACATGTCGAACGTACAAAACTGTCATCAAAATCTGCCATATGTGTGTTTTTGGGATACGGTGTTGGTCAGAAAGGATATCGTTGTTTTGATCCGATTAGTAAAAAACTGTATGTCTCTCGGCATGTTGTGTTTCCGGAACATGTTCCCTTTTTCTCCATTCCTGCTGCATCCCACAATCTCACACAATCGGATCTCGTTTTCTTAGACCCTTTCGCTACTGACACTGAAGGACATTCTCCTGTTGATCCTGAACCTGTTGCAGCCATACACCTCGACCCTGAATCTGTGTCAGAAACCTTTCCAGCTTCTCCTCCTGAGGGAGAATCTCCTGTTTCTCAACCATCTACGGCTACTCCACCACCTACGGCTACCCAATCATCTCCTGTTGCGTCTGATCCTGCTACCGTTGTTCGGCCACAACGTACGCGTAAGTCTACCAGACAAGACGATTTTGTTTACTCGTGTTATTCGAGTAACTTTGCTTCATTTGTTGCTTCTGTTCATAATCTCCGTGAGCCTTTATCCTATAGAAAAGCTGTTTGTGATCCACTTTGGTAGGTTGCTATGGCTAAGGAACTTACTGCTCTCCATCACACTCATACCTGGGATTTGGTACCATTACCGCCGGGAAAACGTGTTATTGGGTCTCGCTGGGTCTACAAAATTAAGACGAAGTCTGATGGTTCTGTTGAAAGATATAAAGCTCGTCTGGTTGCTAAAGGCTATTCTCAAGAGTACGGTATGGATTATGAAGAAACGTTTGCTCCTGTTGCTAAAATGACGACTGTTCGTGCTATGATTGTTGTCGCTTCCAGTTGCAAATGGAAGATATTTCAGATGGATGTTAAGAATGCTTTCTTAAATGGCGATCTTAATGAAGAAGTTTATATGAAACCCTCTGCTGGTGTTGAACATCGTTCTGGTGAAGTTTGCAAGCTTCGGAAAGCTCTTTATGGTCTCAAGCAAGCACCTCGTGCTTGGTATGAAAAATTTTCCACAGTTGTTACTTCACTTGGCTTCACTTCTAGTCATCATGATTCTGCCTTATTCGTCAAACGATCTTCTCATGGTCGTATACTGCTGTCCTTGTATGTTGATGATATGATTATTACTGGAGATGACTGTTAGGGTATTGAAGCTTTGAAGTCTGAATTATCTCGTCGTTTTGCTATGAAGGATTTGGGTTTACTCCGTTATTTTCTGGGTATTGAAGTTGCATCCTCTGAAAAAGGCTATCTTTTATCTCAGTCAAAGTATATTGCTGATTTGTTTGATCGAGCACGTCTCACTGACAAACGATCTGTTGACACTCCTCTTGAGGCTAATGCCAAATATACCCCCACTGATGGTGTTCTCTTGTCTGATCCAACTTTGTACCGCACTATTGTTGGCAGTTTGGTTTATCTTACTGTAACTCGTCCGGATATTGCTCATGCCGTTCATGTTGTTAGTCAGTTTGTCTCTGCTCCTACTACTGTACACTTGGCTGCTGTTCTTCGTATTCTTCGGTATCTTCGGGGTACTCAGTTTCAGACATTACTGTTTCCCTCCTCGTCTTCTTTAGATTTGCGTGCCTATTGTGATGCTGATTGGGATAGTGACTCTACTGATCGTAAGTCGACTACTGGTTTTTGTGTCTTTCTTGGTGATTCTCTTACTTCATGGAAGAGTAAGAAGCAGAATGTTACTTCTCGCTCTTCCACTGAAGCCGAGTATCGCGCTATGGCCGTTACCACCTGTGAAATTGTTTGGTTACGTTGGTTGCTTGCCGATATGGGTGTTGAGGTTCGTCATGCTACCCCATTATATTGTGATAACAAGAGTGCTATTCAGATTGCCCGCAACTCTGTTTTTCATGAGCGCACCAAGCATATTGAGATTGATTGCCATTTCACTCGGCATCATCTTCAGTTGGGCACTATTTCTTTGCCGTTTGTTCCTTCTACTTTACAAATTGCTGATATTTTTACTAAGCCACATTCTGCTTCGCGTTTCCGTTTTTTGTCTGACAAACTCTCAATGTTTGTTGCTGCCGCATTGTGAGTTTGAGGGGGGATGTTAGATTAATAAAGCCCGCGTGGTTAAGTCCGATTAAGCCTATTAGAGTTTAGGGTTATGTATTCTATATAAACCCTTTGTATATTTCTTTTTGAGGTTAATCAATAATATTATTCAGTTTTCAGTTTCTTCACTTATTTCCAACATTGCTTGAAGAATTTTGACCAATTCAAAACTTTCTAATTTCTTGACTAAACTTTTATAATCTTTCTATTGTTTTATAATGATAGAAAATCATGTGGTGTTTCCTAATTGTATACTTATACTTTCACCGGTTAATTGAAGCTTGATATAATGTTTTATATCACCTTCATTTTTGGTACATCAAGGCTCAAGCTATGAAAGAACCTCTAAAAACCTTAAAGACGGCTATATTCAATGACCTTTGAAATAATTACTTCATTTACTAATATTCAAAGACCTACTCGTAATTTATGTTCTTATCATATTTACTCAAATTCAGGTTTCCATCTATTACCAAACTAAAAAGACGTCACATTCATTTTCTTTGAAGACTAAATTACATGAATGATCCATGAGGTCCCGTCTTTCAAGGCTTTTTTTTATTCGGTTCAAAAAGTTCATTTTTATCACGTAAATAGTCTCCGCTTCATTTTAAAAGTACTAAAATACAAGGTATGAAATGATCGACGAGGACCGTCTATGAAATGATGTTAAGTTATTAAATTGAAGACATAAGAACATAAAACGTAGTGACGATTTTCGTAAAACAATATAACGACGTGGTCCATTCAAGTGATTTACTCTTTTCAAAAAGTAAAACAAATCTTTTCATTTATTTTGAAACAACTTTGACCCCTAACCCTAAAAACACGTACACTAAAAGATCATGTGTTCAAAGTCATGTACTAATAATATAAAACGAAATACCGACCATTAATTTTGCAATCAAAGACCAAACTTTCTTCGTAGTTTCCGCCAAGATTCATATCCCTTAAAAACTTGCCATCTGTCCCCAACCTTTTCCCAGCTAAGAAAAATAATATAAAGTATGAAAACATAAAACAGTAACGAGATTCGTTTGCTTTCTTAGATTATAAAATATCAGATTCAGAAATAGGTACAATCCATGATGCAAGATGTACAAGTAGGTAAGATATATTGTGGTGAAAATATATTTTATTAGTGTGTTAGGAAAGCTACATGAGGAGTGAAACGAGTCAAACACCCAATATAATTCTGTTCCTAAATACCAATAACGTGTTTGACCTTTTAATAATACTAAAGCCATGTGTTACCTAAATTCTGTTCATCCGGTCCTTGAGATTTTTTCTGTTTTGACTAATTTGCCCTTTTCTAAAGTCAAGATAGAAACCAATCGGGCTAGTTAATACAGTCCTATAAGTCTTTTAATAAGTCACTTGTTTGAAGTTAGTTTGATTATAGTGAACACAAAAAGAAAATAAACGTTATACTAGGACTTCAACAGAATTTAAAGATTATTACAATAAATATCACCTTGCTCTATTGATAATTAATTTGTATGAAGATATTACCTCGTATTCATTTGGTGCAAATTAGTATTAAACGAGTTTTACTTAGAAAACGTAGATTGAGTCAAGATCATAAGTTAGGGGCACACAAATTGGTATCCAAATATCATGTTTGAAGTGTTTGTTGAATAATAAGTTCCCATCCTAGTTACTTTAATACATTATTCAAATTAATTGTGCATAAATATTTATTGTTCAGATTAAAACGATGAATTTACCGCATCAAACGTGTATATGTTTAGTCTTAAGTATTCCATAAACAAACTAATACGTTTAAACCACAATAAGAAAATATAGATATAAAGTTAACCCGACATTATTTATAATCTTATATTCTTGAATAAGCTTTAACATTTCTATCTTAATTAGAATATATGCTCAAGCATATCTTATTAGTTTTTTTACTTTTTCTTTTCTAACATTATTATCGTTCTTTTTATCACTAAATTAAAAATTAAGTTCTAATAACAACGAAATGTTTTTATTCTCATGACAACAACATTTCGACTTTAAATTTAATAAATTGATTAATAATTATTATTGGTTTATAACTCTACATGGACTTCTATTACAAAGTCTCTTTATTAGTATTATAGGTATTATAAAGACGTGTTTAAAATAGTGAACAATCTGATATAATGCAAGTGAAGTTCATGTTTATTCAAATTTGTGCAAGAATTTATCGTCTTGTACCAATATTTGATGTAGTAATATTATACGTTTTCTCGTACTACAAATAGTTGTCAATATAAGTTTTTCAAAATTTAAGATTTTGATGCCACTAGCGGCTCACAATGTTATAAAAGTTAACGGATTGATATTGATAGTAATTCGAACATCTTATTAAAGAGTAGTGATTATAAAAGTTTGATCAACAATTTTATTTTGAAGAATGTTCGAAAAATAACATTTTTTAGTAAAAAAATAATATTATTTTTCACTATTGTTGATCCATTATGCAATGACTTCGATACTTTCATATATTTATAACAATTTTTGTAACGTTAATGTATTTTTCTGTGCATATATAAACTTTTATATGTTAGGGTTTATTTCTAAATATCGCATGGGCCCTTCGAAATTTATTTGTCGGTCCTATACATACTATCTAAAATAATCCGACTTGCAGACTTCATTGATAACCTTTTTTATTTATATAAGACCATAGAATCTTATCATATATATTTAATACTTATTTTATAAAACTAAATATAAATTTAATAGACCATATGTATAAATGAATTTGAAGACTAGCATAAGTATATAAGATTGAAGTCTAAATACTCATAGATTAATGTCAAAACTCTCATTTTGCTAATTTGACATATTTTTTTAAAACAAAATTTGACTTTACAAAAACCTACATTTGAATTCATGAGGGCAAATTAGTCAAACACATGTAATCTAAAATTTAGCTAGAAATATTTCAATGAAAAAAACACAAAATTAACACGGAGAAGAATAATGGGTCCCACTTTGACCATAATTCCCCATATAAATAAATTCACAAAAACCACTGATCAAACTTCATAAAACAAACACACACAAAAATTCAACCGTTACATACACACTAAAGAACAATATGTGTACCGTTGCAATCTCAAACTCGCCTGTATTTTCACCATCATCAAAACTTTCATCATCAATCATCTACAAATCATCGCCAGAATCTTTAACTTTGACTCACTCTCCATCATCGTGTTCATCATCGCCATCATCATCGTTCAAGTTCCGGCTACAAAAACCACCGAGTGGACTAATTAGAGCTTCAATTGAAGAGGGACCCACTTCTTGTTCTCCAACTTTGTTGAAGAGAAAAAGACCAACTAGGTTAGATATTCCGGTTGCTTCTTTGAGTTTATGTGCTAATCGGTCAACGCCGGGGCCGGTGACGACGGAGGATCGGTGGAAGGAGGTGGTGGTTGAAGGTGAAGGGTATTCGGTTTTTTGTAAAAGAGGGAAGAGAGAAGCTATGGAAGATCGGTTTGTAGCTAATGTTGATTTCAATGGACAAAATAAAAAGGTAATTTTTACCTTTTTTGCTGAAAATTTCAAGTTTTTTTTTTTTTTTTTTTGAAATTTGGTTTGTGAGGATTTACTACTACTTTTGAGTAAACACGCTTAATTTTGGATTTCTGATAACATAAGTCACTCAAACACGCTTGACTGCTTTAGTTATATTGATAATACGCTTAACTGCGGACTTCTGATAACTCAAATAAGCTTAACTGTGGAGTTCTAATAAAATCTATAGCTCAATTACGCTTAATTGGAGAATTCTTAAAAATCAGCCTCAAATACATTAACTGCAGAGTTCTGATGGGATCGGGAATTGATTGTATTTTTTCTTGATAATTTTTCAGGGATTCTTTGGTGTTTTTGATGGACATGGTGGATCAAAAGCAGCTGAATTTGCATCACAAAATCTTGAAAAAAGTATTGAAATTGAAGTAGAAAAGAGGGGTGAATTCGAGATAGTTGAAGCTATCAAACAAGGTTACTTAAATACAGATTCAGAGTTTTTAAAGCAAGAACAACGCGGGGGAGCTTGTTGTGTGACCGCAATCATAAACTCGGGAAATCTCGTTGTATCAAACGCGGGTGATTGTCGTGCTGTCATTAGTAGAGGAGGAGCTGCAGAAGCACTCACTTCTGATCACCGCCCTTCACGACAAGACGAGAAGCAACGCATCGAATCACTGGTAAGAATTTGATCAAAGTTTACATTTTTAATTCGATTATACCACACGTTTTATAGAATTGGATCATTGAATCTTTATGGTTAATTTGCAGGGTGGTTATGTTGATTGTAGTCGAGGTACTTCTCGAGTTCTTGGATCATTAGCTGTTTCAAGGGGAATTGGCGATCGTAGCATGAAACAATGGATTACAGCTGAACCCGAAACCAAAATCTTTAAAATTACTCCCGAATCTGAGTTCTTGATCAGGGCTTCTGATGGTTTATGGGATAAAGTTAGCAATCAAGAAGCAGTTGATTTAGCTCGACCTTTTTGTGCTTCTAATGATAAATTAGAAGTCGTTTCGGCTTGCAAGAAGCTTGTGGAACTCTCGGCTTCTCGAGGATCAGTGGATGATACAAGTGTGATGATCGTACAATTGGATCGTTTTTGTTGAAGATAGAATGTGGAATGTTTAGAAAGATCATCACGAAAACATTTTTATCGGATTTGTGATGATCCTTCTTCTGATCTTTACTATTTAGTATTCTTAGTTTGACATGATTCATTGTAACAATTGATTAACTTAATTCATTCATTCATTCTTTTTTAACATGATTATTGTTAACAGGTTTCGTAGTTATAAAAGATTCATTCATTCTTTCTATAAAATGTTTTATTTTTTATAATTAGTCAAGCATGTAAAGTATATGTATAAACTTTGTCAAACTAATATAGTTTGTGAGCATGTTTAACACATTAGTTAGTGACTAACTTTGTCAAACAGTTGTTTGAAACCAACCTATCTACTATATCTTGATCTGTTACTGAACCTCTTAGTCCCACCAATTTGTTACCACTACTCGTAAAAACGTATACATGCCAACTTCTTATACACCCTGACTAGTTTTCGGTCTGAAAGTTCTCGCAACGCTTTCAAGACCGTTTAACGTCTACAAACACCATAAGAAAAAAGGTGAAAGAAAAAAAGAATACAGAACAACTATTAATGTCCAATAGAAGCCAAGAAAAGAGCCGTTGAAGCCATTGATCTATCAGTCAAGATATGCCTACTACTACTGAATTATTGACATTTTTGCTGTTGAATGAGTTGTTGACTTTGATCCATGATGGTTCTTTTTATATATTTAGTTCAAGACATTACCCAATCATACTAGGCTGGCACTATTAAATTGGTAGTAACATAATGGTAGCTTATAAATTATTAGTGAACTACCTCATTTGTATAGAATTTCTTTTTGTTTTTTTGATAGTTTATGGGCTTAGTCCATCTTTGACTTAATTAAAATGTTTGTTAGCATGAAACATTTTTAAACTAATAAAGAAACATTTGGACCTTAATGTTTTGGCCCATGTTGGTTGGCTGGTATAACCATGAAACATGTTTTTTTAATATATGTGTGTGTATGTATATATAATATTGATTTGGAAATACAATAAGAAGATATGATTTTGGAGTTGGAGTTAGCAGACCAAATCCTGAAGATGTTAGACCTTGTGTTGAAGGCAACAACTACAACCACATGAGAGTTGTAATGTTGGATAAAATCTTGCCACTGATTTTTTCAATCTCAACTCAATCCCCACTACTTATATTTTTATAAATATTTTTTGTATTGTATCACTCTTTTGTTTTGGTATTTGGTAAGATTTAGTTCAAGTCAAACGAGCTTGTGAACCTTTGAGAAAATAATTTGTTTATGGATCGGTCTTGTAGTTTGAAGGATGCTTTTTTAATACATAACTCATAGACGTCCATTTTTAATATTTTGACAACGTTAATAACTAAAAAGATGTAATAATGTACTTAAATGAACTAAAATTGTATGTAAAAAATAACTTGAATCCATAAGATTGAGTGGCTATGATACCGTTCTTATGGTTGTCTTTTTCAAGGACGAACGAAGAAACGCCACATACACAGTCACGGCGTCCTCCGTTCTTGTAGGAGTGCGTTTGCACAAAGATGGAGTGAAAGCGGGTGATAATGGGGCCGGATGGATTATCTTTTAAAACTTGCATAAATTTTGGAATAAATTGTCCCACATCGGAGTAAGGAAAAACATTTCATCTCCTTATAAACCAAAACACATACTAATACCAATTTGGACTAAGGCTTAATTATGGGCTTGGTATTGAATGGTGTAGGTTGGTTTAGGCTTAATTTGCTTAAAATTGGGCTATATATGTAAATGGTCTAAAGATGGACTTTGGAGCTCTAATGATCAAAATTGACTAGTTTTAACCCTCCTTTTATCAAACCGAATTCAGTTATTTTTTAGCCGATTTGTAGATATATGATGTTTCAAACAGAGACATACTTGATGAACGGTTGCAATGTTATGAACGGTTGCAATGTTTCAGTAACATACTGAATACAGAAAGCTCAATTTCACATTCGTCCATCGTGTTCAATAGTTAAATTCGACATATTCAAGTTATCAACTTAATTAGATTGTTGTATGCTCTAGACAGTCGCGTACGGACGAAATTTCTGTCTTAGAACACTGCAAATGCATGTCTCAATCTTGTTCCTAGAATAGTCAATCATTGAATCAAAGTCAGTTTTCATCAATTCTTGATTCTATAATATTTATATGTATTGATATATTATACGAATTATATACATATTTATAGATACTTCTCGTTTATATTATTATTATTCTAATTGTTGTTTTTCAATTCCTAACATTATATAATATATTTTTATTAAATGTATGTTTTTAAATGTGTTATGTTATTTAAAAAAATAAAAATTTAAATAAGTGATGAGACCCGAAACATTGACTTATCATAGGTAGAGAAATATTTTTGATTAATTATTAGAAAGATTTGATATGATTTTGAACTGACATTAAATTCTTTAGAATTTAGAGTTATCATAGTAAATGGTGTAACTAAATTTCTTATATTAAAGTGAAACCTCACATATAGATTGGCCAAAGACACGTTCAGTAGTTAACCAATTTTTAACGGTAGCCAATAATCAAATCCGTAAAAAGCAATCATAAAGAAAAGTTTTGGTGCCTTATTTGTAACTTTTATAAAGATTGCCACTTGGCCTCAAAATTTAGTCAAAAGTAGGGAAGGGGGTCCACAATATATGTTGATACTCGAGGGGTATTTTATGTGATCAGGATTAGCCCAAAAGAAACAGGGTGAATAGTGAAGGAGCACATGAAATCTCTTATAATCGACAAACCAACAAACATCCCACGTCTTATGTTTAATGTTTCTTTCCCTCAATCTCATCCTCAAATATTTTTATGACACCTTCACTTTTCATGTCTTCTTATGAACATTCGAGAAAAACATGATCATTAAGTCAAGTCTTGTTATGCAACTAAACATTATTAACAATTGATTAGATAATAATCACATTCGGAACTTAAGCCTTAAATTATGGCGGGGTGTATCTACAAATTGTAAGAGTTAAGATCAATATGAAGTTAATTTACATTAACCATAAATTTCATTGTGTTAGCAAGACAAGACCGGGATTATAACTAGTCACAAATAGACAAAAAGTTGATAATCGTTGATCTTGCCTGATTTGTAGCGTATGTATTTGTGAAACTAACGAGTATGAACATTTTTCTCAAAACGTTGTAATCATTAACGTTGATCGGTTTAAGCACCCCGTTTCAAAAAATTATATGGAAGACAACGTTGAGATCTTATTAATATAACACGTGGTTGAGCATTTTAGCGAACTAGGTTTTGAAAAGTTCGATTTATCTATAAAGAAGATGTCACGTACCTGACTCTCTGGGGCGTAGTGAACTTATGTGGCAGTTTGTCACAAATCAATTCGTATTTAGATTCATGTCACATATTTGACTCTTTAAGTCGTATAGCGTGTTTATTCAATACTTTTACCTTCCATCGTCTTAACAAAAAAACACAAAATTCGTTATTAATTGACCACCGCTTAGATTTCAAGAGTTGAAATGAATACTTCAGGGATTTTGTTCACTAAAACCATGCATAGAAGCTGTTATTAAAAAGCTATTACGTGCATTGACTAATTGTATAAGTTTAACTTTAAGTACGATTATTTACGCTTGTCTAGAACTGCTAACAACAGCCCATAGAACTTTCATTATCATTTCACGTATCTTAAAATTTGTTCCTGATACAACTACCCTGTACATAATAATTTAAGTACACGACGTACATTGAGAAGATGTTCCTTTTGAAAGTATTTGATATGCAACATGAATTGGGTTCACATCCAACATCAGAATCCAGCTTTCATGTAACAAAAACAGAGAGTGGAAACATGCTCACATGTAACCTTCTAAGCTTTTAAAAAAAACTATTACAAGATTCATGAATACATATTGCATGTGATTTGTTGCCCAAGTTGGGGTGGCCACTGGCCAAAGACCAAATGAACAACTTGGAGTCAATAAAAATAAATAAATAAATCACACTTAAATAAACAAACTTCATAAGTTTGAACCATAAGTTTATAACATCTTTTTCTTTTGTAAAAAAGGAATATTAATCTTGGTTATAGACAACGATTCAAATGAGTAAAAACAAAAGAACATAGAAGACCTTAAATAGTTTAAAAGTCTACTACAAAATACTTCAAGTATTTATAATTTTGTAATTAACTATGTCCTTAATGTGATAATAACTTTTTATAATTATGTTAAGAGCGTGTTTGGTAAAACTAGTTGAAAGTTTATATGTGGAGTTGGTACGTAGTTGAAGAATATAGTTAACGTCGAAAGCGAATTGACGTAAAAGGACAAACAAACACATGATAAAATAATTATACAGAGGGAATTTATATACTTTATCATTTCATAAGCTTTTAACTTATTTTTAAAAGTCTTTTTTTAGAACTTATTTTTTCAATAAACTTTAAAATTTTGTCTAACAAATAATGCTAAAATTTGAACTTATAAAGAAAATAAACTTAACAATCCATAAACTTCCGTAAACTCAGTTTTCCAAACATACTATAAATTTGAGATATAACTGGAAAAAAATAATGAGATCATATAATTGCAGGTTAAGTCTAAGGTATAACATGTGTGCTGGTATTTGAGAGTTAGTTATGCACGTTGCATTGTCTACCGTTCGTCTGGGTTAGTTATGTAAGGCCTCATTACCCATTTTCTCACCCAACATCACAAAACTTTATTTTTCTTCCAAACCATATCCTAAACATTTTTACTTACTAGATTCGCATAAATACGACAAAATAAACGAACCGTTTTCTGTTACCATACATATCATTAAAAAATCATTTATTTGAATATTGGTATATTTGTTTTAACTAAAGAATTCCCATGGACACATCAAAATCGTTAACCGTATAAAAGTAAGAAATCTAACAATCAGGCATACGACCTAGAAAGTTATTATTAAGAGACGGACTTAGACGATCGAATAAAGGTAATCGAAAATGTCTTTTTTCATGGAAGCAAAATACGCTTATTATCGTTAATTTAAAAGCTCTTTATTTTATAGAATTTTTTTGGATAGGGCAGATGCCTTCTACCCCGCTAAAACACTCTTAATCATGGTGTATCGAACATTTTATATATTTGAAATACCCGCATCGTAAACAAAACAATAATTTTCGTTAGCTAATTGCATTTTTAAGAAAATTTCACACATCTTTTAGAAAATCTAATCTACTAGAAAATCACTTTTTAACAAAAAATGACAAGGTTGCCATTATAAAGGATCCATTGATGAGATTTGTACTAACAAACAAACAAGGTATGAAGCAAGATCATGAACTGGATACTTCAATTTGCAGTTGATGTCGACTTCAGAATGAGCCATTCCTCCATTAATGCCTTATGACAATTTCACTTTCGGTTGCCACATTCAATTCCATCTCAACACCCCCAAATTAATATTTTTTGACCTATATACATTCGCTCATATACATATATCATATATGCTTATCATATGGATATGTATATATGTTATAACTTGCAAAAATGACTACGATACTTTTAGCATGCTATACGAATAATTGCTACTAAAGTTTATATGCGATTCTAGCATTTACGTTACTAAAAGAGTCGATTCGCCTTTTGTTAGATCATGCCAAATTGGGACTTTGCCTACCTCGAATTATCCTTAGCCAGACGTTTTGATGTGGACGAACACACTTGCCTTTTTTGTTATCGTTTATCCATTTTCTCCGAAATGTAGTTATTTATTCTTTGAAAATAGTAACATTGCAACGTTAATTATAGAATCGTTTAATTATACACCTATAAGATAAGATTAGAACTTTATATATTATTATTGTTGTTGTTATTAAAAAATAAACGTTAGATGTTAATGATAAAAACTACAAAGTACACTTTTAGTTTTATACTTTTATGGAGGTAGATTGATTGTACACGTCTAGAAGTAATGTAGACATCCCTATTGGCATATCTTGTTGCTCGCTTTTGATCCTTCTGTCGCACTGACGTGGAGTTATTTATGACTGCCATGTCATCATACCCGGACCCACATAATGCTTTTTTGCTTTTACTTCATTAGTTCATTGCTGTCGCCTTCTCCATGTCTTCTGGCGTCTCGCCTACAATGTTTTTTTTTTTCTATTTCATTTTTCTTTCTCGGTTATATATTAGCCACACAAATTTCAACATTAATAAAAAGACCCCAAAAATCCAATGTGTATATATATTATATATATGAATTGATAAATCAAAGTCAAATTCTATCACAAGAATATAAAAATCCATAATATTAAAAAATAAAAATTTGAAACTAAATAGTGATATTGAGATAACCTAATAAATATGAAGTTGTAAATATAAGTTCTGAAATTAAAACTATAATAAATATTTGTAGAAAATGATATATATTCGTGATATGTTTTAATGAGCGTTTGACTTTATAAACAAAATGAAACTAACTAAGTGTTCGTAATTGTATATTAAATATTTAAATTTAAATGAAATGGTTTTAATTATCAAATAGATGATTTAGATAGTTAATGTATAACACTATTATTGTAAAAAATTAAAGATAAGACTGTCATTTTTCTCTTACACGATGTATTGATTATGTTTTTTTTTTAAATTTTATATAATTTAATTATTGACACTTATTATGAAACGAAAAAAGTCTATGTCAAATTTGATAGATACAAATCAACTCTAAGTATCTATATGAATAAGTTGTCCTTTTGCTTCAGGATATTATCTTTTTTTACTCAAAGTCGTGTAGAAGTCCAAAATGCGAAACATTTATAAGAATTTTGACAATGATATAATATATATATATATATATATATAAGTGTATATATATTTTTTGTCTTAAAGCATATGGTAGAGATTTGTGTTCTTTTTAGCAGTAAAAAAGAGTAGAGGTGTATATTGCTCTTATCCACTTATATCTTCATATTCTTAGGTTTGGCTTTTAGGCACCGTCCGATGTACAAACTCTCACTCTTACAAATACCTTCAAATATGTTTCTAAGAAACAAATATCTACTTATCACAATGTAAAAAGAAAACAAAATAAAAATCATAAAATATCCTTTTATGTTGCATCTTTATCTATGGGATTAAATAAATATCTAATTTTCTACTAATAGCAAGTAACAAAATCATTGACTAATTATATAAATGATATCATAACACACTATG
Source organism: Logfia minima (assembly GCA_963921325.1). Taxonomy (NCBI): domain Eukaryota; kingdom Viridiplantae; phylum Streptophyta; class Magnoliopsida; order Asterales; family Asteraceae; genus Logfia; species Logfia minima. The sequence goes on along the minus strand of OY992776.1, from coordinate 13,748,380 downwards.
TAAATACATACATTCTATAATTAATGATTCAAACCTAAAAAGATCTAAATTGAATTTTATTGTTTTTAATTTTTATTTTTTTTGTTAAAACAATACTTACACACTCGTAACATCAATAATATATACATCAATATATGGGTGATCAAAATACTACTAAACCTTGTTGTATTTAATCATTATAATATAATATTCTTATAATCCTATCAAAATCCCATAATTGTAATTAGCATTGTACTTTGACCAATAATTTGAATAGTTTTGGTTATCTAATTATAACACTTTGAAAGATAAACTTTTACTATAGAATCTTTTATAGTTTTAAAAAGATGTATTACGCACATTTATTTCCATCTAATCTATCTAACTATAACTATCAAAAAAAGAGAGAAGGATAAAACACCGTATCATTCTCCCCATATCTCACGCCAACTTTTTTCTCTTCTATAAATACCTTATTTCCACCTCCCATTTACCACCAAAAGCCCCATCTCCATTATTACCAAAATCTTCACTCAAAATGATCATCAACAAAAGCACAACTAATAATTGGAGTCGTAGTCGTTGCATCGGCAAAGGCTCATTCGGAACCGTAAATCTCGCCCTTGACAAAACCAATGGCGAGGTGTTCGCTGTTAAGTCAGCGAACCAAACTTCGACCAAATTCTCCGAAGCTTTAGAGAACGAAATTCGCATTTTGAAATCGTTATCATCGTCTTTTGTAATAAGCTATCGCGGTGACGACGTGACGTCAGAGAATTCGGTTTTGTGTAGGAATTTACACATGGAGTATATGCCAGGTGGCACCGTTGCTGACCTGGATAAATATGATGACGTCGTGGTTCGGAACTACACGCTATGTATAGTGTCTGCTTTAAGCTACATTCATTCGAAAAACATTGTTCATTGCGATGTTAAAGGGAAGAATGTATTGGTTGGGGCAGATACGAGGTCCGCCAAACTGGCGGACTTCGGCAGTGCACTAGTATTGGGTGTGCCCAATTCAGGGACTCGTGGGAGTCCGCTATGGATGGCACCTGAAGTTGTTCGGGGTGAATATCAAGGACCAGAATCTGACGTCTGGTCATTGGGGTGTACGGTGATCGAAATGATCACCGGAAAGCCAGCATGGCAAGACAGAGGAGTTAACACTCTGTTTCAAATTGGGTACTCTGATGAGTTACCCAATTTGCCCGGTCAGATATCTGACGAGTTACGCGATTTTTTGTCGAAATGTATTAGAAGAAACCGTTCAGAAAGATGGAGCTGCGAGCAGCTGCTACAACATCCATATTTGTTATCGTGTTCCTCTTCGGAATTCGTCGACAAAAAATGGTCGCCAAGATGCGTATTCGATTGGTCAAACTCGACTTTCTCCGACGTTTCTGACGAAGAAATTTTAGAGATTGACGATTCAAATTTGAGAAAAAGGATTGCAACATTGTGTTCCGGTTCATCTCCGAACTGGGAATCCGACGGCTGGGAATTGCTGAGAAATGTGACGGTTACAACAGCCCAACCGTCAGATATATTATTCGAAGAATACGAGGAAATGGAGGTAAGTGTGCCGGAATATTCGGATTCGGTGGTAGCGACAATTAGCAGAAGTGAAAGGACAAATTGGGAAGGGTCCATCTAAATATACACCTCATTTTCACTATTTGAACACTAATAATAATGTAATTATTAAAATATTTTGACTAATCATTTTCACTATATAAGCCCATATTAATTAGCAATCATTAGTGTATTTGACTTAATCCTTAAAGTTGTCTTAATAATTACACTAATCATTAAATAATGATCACTTTATATTTTTTTTTATTTTGTATTTTATCTTTACGTTTTTCATCGTTTTTAACGTTCTTTTTTTGTTTTTCGTTTTTTACATTTTTCTTCATCTTTTTATGTTTTTTCGCGTTTTCTTCGTCTTTTTTACGTTTTCTTCGTCTTTTTTACCTTTTTCTTTGGTTTTTTTTGTTTTTTTCATTTTTTACGTTTTGCTTCGTTTTTTTTACGTTTTTCATCTTTTTCTTCGTTTTTTTTACGTTTTTATTCGTTTTGCTTTGTTTTTTTTACTTTTATCTTTTTTTTCTTCGTTTTTTACGTCCTCATTTGTTTTCTTCATTTTTTTTTACGTTTTTTCGGTTTTTTTCGTTTCTCTTCGTTTTTTTACGTTTTGTTTCGTTTTTTTACATTTTTTTTCTTTTTTTTACGTTTTTTTTTTTCATTTTTATTTACGTTTGTAATATACTTTATATACGTATCCAATTTAACTACGATGCATTGTAAAAGTTTATGCATTATATTATATAAACATGATGCACTCAGACTTATATGATAATGATGTACCATATCTTATAAATATGATGCACTGAATTTTTAAAACTTACAGAACCATGATGCACCATATCTTATAAATATGATGCACTGAATTTATATGATTACACGTAAAAAAGGTAATAAAAACTTAAAAATCGAACAAAAATGAAAAAAAATGAAGAAAACGTAAAAACGAAAAAGACAAAAAAAAACCCTTAAAAAAACGAAGAAAAAATGTAAAAAAAAACGTAAAAAAACATGAAAAATTAAGAACGACATAAAAAAATGAAGAAATACGGAAAAAACATAAATTAACAAAAAATAACGTAAAAAAAAACTAAGAAAAACGTAAAAAGAGAATAAAAACGTAAAACAAAATGAAGAAAAACGTAAAAAATGAAGAAAAACGTAAAAAAACAAAAAAACAGAAAAAATGTAAAAAAAACGAAGAAAAAGGTAAAAAACAAAGAAAAATGTAAAAAACGAAGAAAAACGTTAAAAATGAAGAAAAACGTAAAAACGTAAAAAAGCGAAGAAAAACGTATAAAACGAAGAAAAACGTAATAAACGAAAATTCATTTATGTGACGCTAGATGAAAATTCCCCAATCCCACCAAATCACCCAGAATGGAGGAGATACAAAACTGAGGCCGCATCCGCATTGGAAAGTATATATTTAAGCCGATAACGCATGTATACTGAAATTAATCAGAATGAAAGACAAATGTAATCACGACTCTTTATTTTATAAAGTTAGTACAATTATTACATGTTTCTATTTTTTAAATGCGTGATTTATTTTCTCGTTAATTATTTGTATTCCGATAACACACCGACAAAAATATATAATTTTAAGAGTGAAATAATTAGGTACTAATAATTATTTAGGTGAAATAATGAAAAGACAAAATACAAAATACAAAATAAAATAAAAAAAGATAAAGTGATTATTATTTAATGATTAGTGTAATTATTAAGACACTTTTAAAGATTAAGTCAAAAGACACTAATGATTGCTAATTAATATAGATTTGACTAGTGTCCATTTAGTATTTTTAGTGTTCATTTAGTAGCACCCTTTAATAATTACATTATTATTAGTGTTCAAATAGTGAAAATGAGGTGTATATTTAGATGGACCCTATAAATATTGATCCTCCAGGATGAAATGAATGCAACAACTTTAATAGAAAGTTGTTCTAAATTACATAACACCTTTTCCTTTCATTCACTAAATTTGATAACACTGTATATCTTACCTTTAGTAGCTACTGCAACATATTAATGACATAGGGAGCTTAATTCATAAAATCTTTCTCATTAATTAAAGAGTTAATTGCATAAATGATTCTTTCACTTTGCATACATTCTCACCGGTATACTTTAATTTTTGTATTGATAGTTAAAAATGTAAATGTTGGCGCACACTCAATCTTTCACCCAAGTTAAATGACTAAAATGCTCAAAGATTTTTAAAGTAATTAAAAATAAAATAAAATAGATAAAGAATAAGGATAATGACATTTTAGTCATTTAAATTGGACGAGAAATTAAATGCACAACAACCTTTGTGTTTTTAATGGAAAAAATTAAAGTATAAAGAGTGACGGTATAAATGTGAGTAAACTATTCAACCATCCATACAAAACCACTACATTTTTTTACTCTATCCATTTTGAATTAAATTTACTTTTGAACTTCTAAAAACACAATAAACTTTCAATTTTTATTACTTTCAAACAATTATGTAGCTCGAAAATCTAAGGCATTGTAAGAAATTAATGAACATAATAAAAACATTGTAGGATTAAAACCACTACAATGATTCAACTTATTCACTACCTAAAATTGTTAGACATTTTACTGTATTAGGAAAAAAAAACCTTGTAGTAAAGGTTATATAAATGAAATAAACACATCTAATGTGATGTATATTTCATATTTTTGAGTGCGGTCACATTTAACCAAATCTCAAAAGAGGAGTTTTAAATTACAACGCAATGGGTTTAATTTTCAGGTTAAATAATGGTTTAAAATGGAGAGAAATTAAGAAACTCAAATGATTTGTGGGAGATAGACAAATACATGGATATAAAACATTATATATATATATATATATAATGACATCCAATTTAATCCATATGTACGAGTCTGCAGCTGCAATATTCCAGTTATATCGTTGGTTGTGGGGGCAAAATATGGATATGCATTTCATGATCTGACCATCTTTGTTGGTCCCAAACGCAACACCTCTTTATGTCTTGTCGTTTATCCAAACTACCTATTTACTAATATTTTGGTACTATGAAGCTTTAATATTATACCAAATATATTTATAATCTTATACGTAGTATATAAATTACATTTTTTTGTTGCAAGTTACATTGTATAAATAAAAAAGATTTAGAGATTTTATTTAGTTTATATGTTATTTGGTCATATTCCAATTTCCACGTTCTTATAAATATCTGATTAGAAAATACAATAAATTATATTATGTCTAACAATTACTATTGAGTTAGGATCCTACAAATCAACTTTTACTAAATATCTAATTGCTCATGTCCAAGAGAGTGTTTATTTTTTGGATTCCTTACTAATTCTTATACTATCTTTTTTTTTTGCAACAAATATCTCTTTGGCATTTAGTAATCCCCTACTAAATACCTTGGCTCTATTTATCAAAAACTTGCTCATAGGTGTAGTAAATAACATCAAATCTATTAATTTTAGTGCGTGACCAATCATGTCCATCATATTTTACACGTTATACTTTAAGCTCAATGTACTAATAAAATTTACTTAATTTACTAATCAACATTTACATTATTCCAATTTCAAATGTAATATTATAATTTTCAGTGTAATATTTATTTATTAAAATAATATATTTAGTAGCTCTCTTATTATAATTTAGATGCCCAGTAACGATTTTTCCATATTCTTTTAAGTGGCATGTTTGGTAATGAGAATAAATTAGCATTAGCAACATGTTAAAAGTAAGCGATTGCTTATTTTGACCCTGCAATGCTCTATGAGTTTTGACATGTTTTATGTTTTTCTTTTTTACATATTCTTTGTTATGTTAAAGGGATAAACGGAGAAGGTTTTTTCTATTCAGGTTATTCGGAGAGGACGATTAGTTTTAGTCAGACATATGCGGTCTAACTGGAGTATCTCTTTGACTGTTTCCAACCGTTTTCCTAGTCCCTCTAAGAAGGGCAGCTTGTGAGATCTTAACCTAAAACTTCTTGTAAAAATTTCAGGACGTCAATCACTAGGTCATCTTTGTGATAGGGAAAATGATACATATGACTAATTAGGCATATGTGCCTAAAAATGTGATTAGTAGATGAGAAAATAATTGAATGATATTAGAAGAGAGAATGAGAAGAATTCATATATCAAAAACTATATGCATTAGACTTGTGAGTTAGACTTATAAGTTAAGCCTATTTAGCATTACTCCAGTGATAGTTATGTTCGTCCCGTTGTTTAACAATATAAAAAGTTAATGTTTTGGAATATTACATACACATAAAAGTTAAATTAATTGATACATACACATGTTAATAAAAGAACAAAATGACACATTTCAAACACATCACAATGAGACTATTGTTTTAAAGCCATAATCTCTACTTCTTATTCCTTTGTGTAAACCCTACCAATGTTAGATAGAAAATAAACTGAAATTATGACATGCATCCTGTTTACCTTTTTAATTTTTTATAGGAATGTATGGTTAAAAAGATAATTTAAGATATCATATACCTTAAGTTACACAAGTTGATAGAAACTAACGTTTAATGGCATATTTGTATGGCACTATAAAACTATCCTTTGCTGGCCGCATCAAGATCAGAGTTGTTTTAATCCGACTGCAATAAAACCACATGATGTCGAAGAGAACGACAAGCTTTCATGTTTTCATCATAACTTAAGTGGTGAATTAACATACCTTCCCCATTCCCAATAAAATATCATCACAAGCGATAAATAACTAAATCAAATCCAATATTTCAAAATGACTCGATCATAGTTGTAAAAACATAACAGACGTATGGTAATATGCAATCGACAACAAGACTCCCAACAGATGAACAAATAGCATCTGTGAACTCCCAATATCTATAACTGACCAGACTACTGACACCCAAATTGGAACTAGACCGACTGACCGACCCAACGCTTAACCTTCACACAAATCCAAGACCCAGACCCTGACCCGACAGACCGACTCCACTCTTGCAACATGAACCACATTGCATTGCACCTCTCAGAAACTTAAACCAACCAAGAGATGCTGATGTTCCAACTTAGGCAAAGAAAGAGATATAGACCTCATCTGGTTCCTAAAGGTATTGTTACAATACCTGCAGCCAACACTATTCTTCTTTCTTCTCTGAATCAGCGGCTGCTTTTTCAGGTTCCTCAACTTTTTCAGGTGTCTCCTCCTTGACTTCCTTCACCTTTTCAGGTGCATCCCCCTTTTTCTCTTCCACACTTAACTTTTCTAGAAGTCCGGCAGCATCTGAAGCTTCTTTGTTTTCTTCCTTGTCTTGTTGAGACTCGGCCACCTCTTGAAAAGTTTCCATGAACTTTTTGCAGTCTATAATTCAACAACGTAGAATATATGAGAAGATGAAAAAAACTATATTTGCTTGAAGCAAAACGCATGTTACAGATTAATGGATATCATAGAAATAGAATGTAAGCAAAAAAAGATTTTGGCAAATACTCGAACACGATACTTATGACACAGATAAAGAAAAAGTGAGAATGACCGCGTGGTTTGAAAGATTTTCTTGACCAAGTTTCACATCACAATAGAGAAAAATGATATTGTAAAAAAGGATTCTGGTTATGAATACACAAGCAATTTAGAATTACACAGTAGAGAAAGGTAATCAGCATCCTATCAATTTAATTTCAAAGACCACCCAAATGAGATACTTAAATGTGAATATTTACAGAGGGACGATCAGCATACAACTTGTGATCATATGCAAGAAGTGGCATGGAAGGTTGAGATGTTGCAGCAACGCTGGACAGGAATGTTGGGAGAAGTCTAAGTTAGCATTCAATACTAGAATGCAACCCACGCCTTTTGTTACAACCCTTCACCAAGCATACATCATATGCATTAGGTGTTGTATGCTATAGAAGAGGTTGCGAATGTCACAATGCTATAACTTGAACAAGGACAGGGGCCCTCTTCAGGTATTATACCAACATCCCCTCCTTCCACCACCATATCTTGCTCAGACCTTTTACTTGAGACATCATATCAATCCCGGTTTTAAATAAGTGATGTAACAAATACATAATAAAACTAAAATATGAATGAAACAGAGATTCTAACATTGTAAAAACAAAACAAAAAAAATAAGAAAGCATCAATGAGAAAATACCATAGATAAATGGATGCTTGAAATGTTTTGACTAAGGCCAAACCATCATAAAATGACAACATTCCTAACTAATAGAGAAAGACTAAACAACAAAGTGTAAGCTTGTTCAACAAATAGAGGAACTGAGGTATTCAACACTCTACTGCAATGAACCTACACTGACCTACTCTAACAAAATAGACTACATTTCTCTTACGCACATCTTAGTTAGATTGATATCATTATACATTTGCAAATACAAAAAAGAACATTAGTAAACAGTAACGAGTTGATAACATATACATATAACTAATAATACCAGCAAAGCTAATACAACCCTCAACCACAAGAAAAAATCATTGCAAACACTTTCAGACTTCCACTTAAACCTTGATCCTCCTAACATATCATAAATTCAGCATCAATTCAATTTAGTTTTGAGTCCTAATCATTTAAGTAAAACTTATACTTCCATGGTAAGTCTTAAAATAATACTATGTACTGATTAAAAGTTATATACTTTGTCACTGACCAATCAAAAACCAACCTTTAACTACCAAAAACTACAGAGTTATATGTACCATGCTATAAAACTTGCATTCCAATACTCATTAGAAATATATGATATAGCTATATAACACAAATTACATGCATCAAAAGCTCAAGGATCAATACGAAATGACAAAACAAAATAATGTGAAGTAAACTTACTTTCAACTGAAGCAAATCTGATGCAAAATAGCTCATCCTTAAGTTCACCATCAGAAAAATCAGCCGCATGCCACACACATGACTTCTCATTACCAGCATGCTCTTGAACAGACATAGTAGCAATAACTACAACACCACAACACATTTAAATCAATAACTAAACCTTTCACAGATTCAGATCCATTAAAAATAATAGTCTATTTGTTCATACCTAGATGATTAGCACAGATCTTTAGGGTTTTGGATTGACGCATAACCAACCGCACTTTACCACTTTTTTTATGCTTCAAAAACTTAACTGATCCAGCACCTCGCTCCTTCCACTGGTTTCCATCCTTATCAAATCGATATAACTTCGCTTTACTACAATTTCAAAACATAATTTAAATTCATTATATAAGTAAACTAAATCAAAATACGTACAAAACTTCCAAAATACACACAAATGCTACATATTATACATGTTAAAAGTAACAAAATCAAATGCATACACGAACATATACTAACATAGACACACTAACCTGTTGATACATCCACTAACATATAAAATATATACATGTTAAAAGTAGCTGAATCAAAAAATATACACGGAGATTATATAATATCTACACGTTAAAAGTAACTAAGTCAAAATACAGACACATACACATATATAATACATGTTATTAGTAAATTTTACATAATATATGAAAAAGCCAAAAGTAATTAAGATGAGATCGAGAATGAAAAATTACAGATCGAGAATAGCGTCTTCATCTTCTTCACCGGTAGTGACGGCGACTTCTTCAAGTTTAACGATCGGAGCGATCTGAGCTCCGGTGTCTTCGTCTTCAACAGCGGCGGTTTCTTCTTCTTCTCTGTGCTCAGGATCGTTACTCGCCATTGATGCTATTGAAGATTGATGAAATTGAAGGTTCGTGTGTATGTTTGTGTTAGCCGATGAAGACGCAATGAAAACGAAGCTTCTGGATGCCGAAACGGCGGCTAGATATGAGGGTTATACACGCCAATGGAGATGTGAGGGTTTTTGTATTGCGAGTTTAAGTTGGAGAGAGTTTTGGGTGTTTGGTTGTGAGGATAGCCGTGACCTGCTCGTGTTTGGGCTTAACCCGTCTTGAATTTGCAATAATTAGATTAAGGATTTTGTTAGAAGTAGCCGTTTTAGTTATGAATAACAATCGAACATTTATAAGTGGTTATTAAATAGTGGTTAAAAATTTAGATTATTTGGTTAATCTTCATAATTTTACTGTAATTACTTAGTCTGTTTTACGATCGTTTGTTCGTTTTTAATAAAGTTAATATCTATATTTATTCTATAACGGTTGATATTTTTTAAAAATAGTTCTTAACTAAATCTTAACAGCATCTTCGATTCAAAAATCTATTGGTGACTTTTCATACGACAATCCATCTTACACTTAAAAGCTTTATTTTATAAAAACTTGTTACCTCTAATAGAATAAGTTTATATTCAAATTTTTACACGTACAATTCACGAATAAAGCATTTACTCTCAAAGTTCAATTTTGACAAACCTTGTACACAAAAACTTTTCCGATTAATAAAGAAGAAAAGCTCATTCGATAGCTTTCTTTAACAAGAATTTCTTTTCTTTTTTTTTAATAAACATTCAATTGGAGATGCCCTAACAAATAATTAAAATTTGGTCTAAACTACGCAACATCAATTTGTTATTTTTAATTTGAACTTTTTCTCTTGTTTTTTTTCGCATTCCATGTCAAAAATTTAAGCCTTTATTTTAGATCTAATTTTTAATTAATCGATATGTTTATCTAACAATACACCTGCAACATATCAATTATATTATATTTCAAATTATACTTAAAATCGCCACAAATTATGCTTGAAAACAAAAGGGCGACGACGATGGTGCATAGAGAAGGAGGTCGTTGATTGTTGTTGGTTTGATTTTTAGTGAGATAATAATTGTACAAGTCTATAAATTTTGATGTCATGAAAATTGAAAAAGAAAAGGGAAGTGATGAAGAAGCTGCCAAGTTAGAAGAATGGAGAGAAGGTGGTGAGCTCACTTCCTTTTCATTTATACCTCTCAAATGGTAATCTCACTTCCTCTTCGTTCATCATCATCGCTCAGAGGACAAAGTAAGAAAAAAATGACGGTGAACGGGTACGGCCGTCCAGCGTCCTTTCTTTATGCCTTTCCGTTTTCTGGTAATTTTCACGTATATAGAGTAGTCTAACATCTCCTTTATTCACAAATATTAATTGCTTGAATTCTCCATTATGATAATTATGTAATGATGACTCTCTTGCTACTAACTAATTGTCATCCTCCTTCACAAACAATAAATCATCAATTTCAGAATTTGAATTTTTCTCTGACTTGGTTTTCGAGCCACTTTTTCCAAGCTTTAGACTCCGGTGGCCGGTGGACCTTTGTGTTTCATCCATATTTGTTCTATGTCTTTCTCTCATCTGCGTCAATTTCGATAGCCTTTTTACACTTTCACGTTCTCATATTCAAGTAAACTACAAGCCTCAATCTCAGTCTCTCAAAGAGTAATCTTGAAACCATTGATCTCATGTCCTTTTCATATGACCGTAGTCTTTCTCAATCGTTTTTTTCACTTCTCACAGAAACATAACCGGTGTTTTCTCTCATGTCGATGATACCTCTGCCTGCTTGTACCATCTCATGAAATCGTCCCTACCTCTTGCTGATTCACCACCCTTTTGAATTGTGTCGATAGCGATTCACTGTTGCTCCGGGAACCGGCTTGTGCTTTTGTTAGTTTGACAGGATTTCCCTCTACTGACAGTCCTCAGGATTAGTCACATGCAGACTTTTGTTTCCACCGTAGCAGAGTATAACCCGTCTGTCTTTCGGAGGTTTAGGTACAATATGTTCGTTTTCAATATCTTTCGTGAAGGTGTTTGGCCATTTCTTTGTAGGTTAAGTGTTTCGTGGGTTCGGCAACCGGAGTTTGTGTTTGGGTTGTCCAGAGGAAAGCTTCAACCCATTATCTGTTGGATCCGTGTTCATGCCATCAAGATTCAAGAGCAAGTCAAGGGAAGAATGGGTTCTCTCAGTGTTAACTTCAACACATTTGAAATTTGATTATGTTTTTACTTACACTTGTCACAAGCAAGAGATCAATGTTCAAATTTTAAGTCACAAGCAAGAGATCAATGTTCAATTGTGTAGTTTCAAAATTCAAGTGGTTTGAGCAAGTTTCAAGATCATTGATATATCTTTGTTAAAAAGGGTGTTCGTCAAGTACTATATGGTCACAGCTAAATATAATAAATTTCTAAATGGAGCTCTTGTTTACTTTAAAAGTATTTTAAAGTACGTTTAGACCGGTCCCAACCTGCATCAGTTTACAAACCGACGTGCATCGGTTGAGTGACATCACTAGCACAGGTGTGCTGTTTGATGTCTCACTTTGATTTGTGTCGCTTTGGAGACAAGTATATGATGCGTCAGTTTTCTTAATGTATATAAAGAAAGGGATATTGATAAATGTGAGACTCAAAAATTAAAGTAACGTAGTTACTTTAGCAATATTGTATAAGTTTGAAATATGATGACGTTGCACAAGTAACACAAAAGTAACACACCTAGGGTTGAGTGGTCTTTAACACGATTGCCAATTTGCACTCTAACAATATTTCATGTCAACGTAATGTGAAATTAAAGTAAATGATTAGAGCGCAAATTACCATATTAACTACTACACGAATGTTGGTGATTGCTAATGAAAAGAATGGCAATAATTATCAACAAATCTACTTATGCTTCTAGACAAGTAATTGTCGTGATTATCAAAATCACCAATGAACCAGATTCTCAACGTCCTCTAATTCGTTTCGTCGTCTACACTCAAAGGTTTCAGGGACAGATAAATAAACCTTGCATTAGTAGTAGGGTTCTACACTTCCTAAACTCATCAATTCTGTCTACTTACTACAACATCACTCGTTTTCAAGTCTAAGCACCTGCTAAATCATATTTTTGGCATACAACCTTAAAAATTATACTAGATAAATCAAAAGTATTGAAAGTTCAACCACAATAACCAAACTTAATTAACCATTTCTTTCATAAAAATAGAACTTAATTAACCAAACTTTACCAAAAACTATTGAACACTCAACCAGGCTCAATTAATTTTTTTGGAAATCATCAGATAAGGAAAACTCAACTAAAAAAGGATTAAATAAAACAATTCTGATAACGAGCAGATAAGTGAAAATAATGCTAGTAAATCCATTTCACCAAAAAACTGTAATTCAACAAGCAAATGTATGATTAAATAATACTGAAAACAAAATTCATAGAGAAGCTAACAATACGGAATCAAAAAACTGGAAACAGATCTATGGTGGAGATCAAAAGCTTGTGATGGATTGAGTTTACTTGGATCTCTGTCTCATCTTTCGACGCTTCCTCTTCAATCTCCTCATTCTCTTCTTCTTCCACTGTTCAACAACAATCAATAATTAGATTAAAAATTTAATCACATATACACACATATTAATTAATACTTGAGTAATATAGTTTAATTGATCGAATTACCTTAGCTCTCATGGTGACGCCGGAAGAATTTCAGGGAGTACGAAAGGCGGCAGTCGACCGACGAAATGTTGTGAAGGCTTGCGAACGTCAGTTGTTATGGCGGTGAATTAGATTTTATAGTGAAACCCTAGTTCCTTAATTTTTTATTTATGCTGTAGATTGGGCTTGGCCCAATAGGACCTGCTCCAAATATGGCCTTATCATTATGATCTTTTCAGATAATATTCGTTGTATTGTAGTTGTTTTGGTACCAAAATTGGTGATTTATGTAAAATATACAAAAAAGTTGCTTATAAGATTTTGTTTATTCGTTGGTGGTGATGTTACTAATTGTTTGAGAAATTTAAAACAATTATTATTATTATTATTATTATTATTATTATTATTATTATTATTATTATTATTATTATTATTTATAAATTTATAAACTATATGAAGAAGATACAAAAAGAAATGAATTCCATTTTTGTAAATGAAAAATTGCCAATACATATTATAGTTGTAGTCACTATCATATTAAAGTTGTCAAAAAACAACCAATCTTGTGCATATATCTCATCTTATCCATAAAAGTATGATATGATTTCGTGGGCATGCCATTAAATTCCACACAAAAACACATCCCAATATGTCAACGTTATATGTATATTCTTCCATCATATACATGGTCAAACTAATATGTAATAAACCGCATCATCATAAATCATAATCATCAATTACCAATTTGGTAACAGTTTTCTCTCGATAGTTGTTAAGATGTTTTTGATTTGTGTATCAATTCCAATGATATTTTGAGATTCTTTAATTAGTTGTTGTAAAAATTGCTAGAGTGAACACATTATTAATGTTTAATTAACTATTATTGTCTATGTCTATGTTCTACAATGAGGTGTGATCTTGTTATAATATTATGAGAGTTGACGAGTGAAAGGAGCGGTAAAATTCTAACCATGTTATTATTGAGACTACAAGTAGGAGATATTGATTCAAACTTGATCTTCAACTTTAGCTAATTTTGTATCTTTTGATCTTTGATAAAAGTACAAATGTAAGACATACTCACTTTATAGAAAACCGGTTGAACAGTTATATTAACCGGTTAAACCGGGAAAACTCGTGAATCGGGTGTTAGATCGGATCAATCTAAAAACCGAGTTTTAAAACCATGATAATGTACATGGCCCCATTTTGATGATATGAACTAGGCCGAATGAAAGGAATAAAAAGGGCACGCCAGCTTGGTTGATATTTCGGACCTTTTAGATTCCATCCGGATCCACCCGACACCACAACCACCACCCATATCCACCATCCCAAATACCAACAAATAAATGAACCCAAAATTCTCAAAAACATAAAATTCTTTCAACCCCCATCACCCCAATTTCATTTATTCATTCCAAAACACAATCTTTTTACGTTATAACCAAAGTTTCATCATTTAATTTCAACTAAAAAGATGCCCCATCTGGGTTCCTTATAAAAACCACTAAAAATTCAATATTTGGTGATCACTGATCACTGATCAGTGACGGACTGACCGAATCATAAAAAAAATGGGAAGTGGATCATCAATAAATCTTAATACCACTGGAGATGATAATCATGCCGGTGGTCAACTGTACGTTTGTTTAAAAATGGAAGATTATAGCCCTCAAGGAGACCTTGTTCCTCACCTCTATGGTTCTGTTCCTCTTGTTGGTTCTTGGGACCCATCTAAAGCTGTAATCTTTTTTTAACTATTTTTACTTATTATATAATTTACTTCAATACCCTTGTTTTTAATTTTGTTAATTCTTTATTTGTATTAGCTTCCATTGGAACGTGAGTCTTCTTCAATGTGGCAATTAAGTTTTGTTGTATCTCCTAATCATGGTATGGTCTCACTTCCTCTGTTTATTATTGTTATTATTATTTTTTATTTTTCATTGTATTAAAATTTATATTATTGCTTATTAGTTTGAGCCCCACTTGAATTTAAGTTTGATAATTGAGTGATTAATTACATTTGTTTCATGATCACCAAGTACAATGGTTAGAAAGTTAATCATTTTAAATACGAAGAACGCAAATTGATTATAGAAGTTGAACTAACGGGGTGTTTGTACATGCGTTTTGAAAGTGATTATATGATATTATATAATTATAATCATAATGTATTTATGTTGTTCGAAGTGTTAATAATAAGACGTTGTAGCTGGTTGGCTCACCTTTAAATTTAAGAAATTAACAGATAAAATGACTAAGAAGGACACATGAATTAGTTTTGTTGCACTTGGTATAATGATTAAATAGTTAGATAATGAAAAGCAAATTCAGGTTACCTAAACATGAAAATTGATTATTGTGATTTATGACTCGAAGTTGCCAGAATCTCATAACTCTTAAAAAATGCATATGCAAACATATGTTAAAGCATCTCATCACAAAATTGGAAGATGGTTATTCGATTAAATCACTAGTAGTAATTGATATATCTGGTTATGTTTTTAGAAACATTGGACTTCAAGTTCTTATTGAAGTCGAAGGATGACAGTGAACCATACATAGTGGAAGAGGGTCCAACTAGGCAGTTCAAGGGTGGGACCTTACAAGGGGTCACGAGATTGGCGTTGTTTAAGCTAAACAATGAGGAGATTCTTGAATATAGGGTGTGTATTAAGGCTGATAGGGTATCACCTTTTGACCTTGCTGCTAGTTGGAGAGCTTATCAAGAAAATCTTGAACCGTCAACTGTACGTGGGATCCCTGATGTTAGTATAAATGCATTACCCGAAGGTGATGAGGTATGACCATTTCACCTATTTTTGAATGCACCATGTTCTCCATAATGCACGTTTTGATGTACATGTATATGTGATTTGAAAGTGATTATTTGTGTATTACACTTGAAATCACAATGATCAACATTTGATATTTTTTTTTATAAAAATGTTACTTAGAATGGCTCTCCAGCAAGCTTGGATCTTGATCTTGAACAATACGTAGTCCCAACTCCATCGACTCCTGTGGTATATGCGGCTAATTTGACTGAGAATCCAAGGTCAATGAAGCATGAAGTGGAGTCTATGAAAAGTGATTGTTCGGATAAAAGTGTAAGTGTTTCCATTGATCCACCCACCATTATAAAGGTTTCTTTTTTGATCATTTATTTAGGATTATGATGCTCTAAACCTGAAATTTTGTACATCTGGTAATTATTAACGGTGGAAAAACTGTGGGTCAGGTCAGGTGAGTTGGTTAATGGTTTTCATTAAAACTGATGAATTTATTGACCTAAACACTTCTTGTCCAGTTTTAAATTTGTTATGGTTTTTGTGTTAGATATGATTACACATATATATTTCTGTATTACGATAATATTAACTATTGAATAAAGTGGTTCTTTAATAAGGGAAAACCTACAACCTATACCACATATGTGTACAATCCATGATGAATAAAGTGATTTAACATGTTAACCAACCCATCCGATATGCTACCTCTAACCTCTCTTACAATTGGTTATGGCATCTGAATAGGAACCGGAAGTCACGGGCCTCGAAAAAGAAACAGTTGGCTCAGATTTTAATAAGGTGTACCATTCACTTGGCATGGTTGAGTCAAAGTCAGTTGGTACGTTTTTACCGATACAGAAACAAAATAGTGAGACAATACTTTTCGTGGATAGAGGTGTTGGATCTTCTCGATTAGTCAAATCTGCAAGTGCAACCCATTTACCAGATTCAGAAACCAAGGTTTGTATAACTCTAACTTATTTAACAGTGTGAAGATATAATTGTGAACTCTTAGGGTGTTTTTCGTCTTTTTTATCTTGTAACGTATTAAACTATTAGAACTCGATGCCCGCTGCTGCTGGAGCTGTTGCAGCCGCAGCTGTTGCTGATCAAATGCTTGGACCCAAAGAAGATATGCATCTCGCAATTGTCTTGGTAGCCCGTCATAATCTTTTTATGATTCAATAGCTTTCTTGAATCTTGCTTCTAGAGGTCACAAACTGGTGGGTTGGGCCAGTCGGTCATCATATGGGCAACCTTTTGGTACGGGTCAAAATCGGTCGGCATGCTGCATAGGTTGACCCGAAAGCCTGTAACAAGTTTGTCTATCTAATTTAAAAGAGATTATATCTAGTTAGCGTGTCTAGTATGATCTTAAAATTAAAAATTCACTATGGGTGACGTTCAACTCGTTTTCTTGTAACCTACTGTATTATTGAAACTGTTTGACCTGTTAGAGTTAAACATTACCCTAAACGACCCATTGTAGTTAAATGGGTTGAAATTATCACCTCTATTTTTTAATGTAGGTGGCAAAACAGGTAGGTTGATTAAACAGCCGGGTTGAGTTGACCTACTAACCTTTTTTGTGTCTCCTTTTATATTTATAAAAGAGCAACACATTAAATTGTGGTTATAGAAATATTATTACCAAACTGATTCAATTTTTGAATAAAACAATTTAGGAGGTTATAAACAGTTGATTACATTGTGCGCTACTTATAAGTTTTGACCCTCTTAACCCGCGTGACTCATTTCCATCTTAGTTAAGCTTTAACTTTACCCCTTTGACCCATTACCATTTAACTAAATTCCAAATCAACCCGTTTTCTCATGGTCGGGTTGAAACTGCTACTCCTGTTTATGATTCAGTGAATCTTGCTATAAATACTTCTAAACGTTTGGTGGTTATGGTAGGTTGGTTTGCCGGCTCGAGGCAAAACTTTTACTGCTGCTAAACTTACAAGGTATATGCGCTGGTTAGGTCATGACACTAAACATTTCAATGTTGGAAAGGTGATTACTTTTTTAAGATTATTATGATCATCCATTGTAACCTACTAAAGCGAGATAAATAGTCTGATATTCTTTTTCTTGCTGTAACAGTATAGACGACTCAAGCATGGAGCTAACCTGGTATATCTGATTCTGTTAACTCACTGTTTGTTGTTCTAATCCTACTTAACACATCAAATTTGAAAAAGTCAATGAGATTGAAACAGTACATTGTACTTGGAGAAAAATTGGCTGGGGTTAGTAAGGGATCAAAATGGGCTGAGTTGGATCAGGGCACAATACTCACTTTTTTGTAATCTGAGTCAACAAGTAGATAATTCTAAGTATGGTTTGAAAAAACTTTATTGTTACAACGATAATCTATTTTGCAGAACAAAACTTTTTAGGAGTTTTTATGAATTGTCAGTACACTTTTGGTGACATTTGAACCGCTTGACCAGTTCTATTTGGCCCATTAGTGGCACAATATAACCCAAATTAACCAGGTTATACATGTATAGGTCTAAATTGCCACCTCTAATTTACATAGATGTATGATGGTCGAACTTATAATTTGTCATTGATTTTTCACTCTGGAGAATGTTTTTTACATTCTAGCAATGGTGTTGATTGACCCGTCTATCATTGATGCAGAATGCTGACTTTTTTCGAGGTGACAACACAGAAGGCATGGAGGCTCGGAATGAGGTGAACGCCCATTAAAAGTTCTGTTTTTAATGAGGTTAACGAGGTTCTGAACCCACTCATTCTTCTACTTTGTTTTGACACTAATTTTTGCTAATTCATGTTCCCTAATGAAATGTTTGTTTCTAATCATGTGTATTTATGGTTAAATTATGTTCACTTTGAATTGCTCATACCTAATTATCTAAAGGCTTATAATAATCAATAATAAGTTAATACTATTACTAAATAGTAACTAGAACTATAGAACACATTTTAAGAAAATTTGTCACTGAAATATCAACAAAATCTAATTAATCCTTCAATGCTATCTGGTACACTGTATTGACAAGTTTCTTTGCAAATAGTTTTAATACATCACGTGCTACTAGGTAGCCGCTCTGGCAATGGATGACATGATTGCTTGGATGCAAGAAGGTGGCCAAGTAAGTCTTTTTTTGTTCATTTCTTTAGACCACACACCCTTCATTCACAACATGGGTGTAGCTACTATTTACATGAATATAGATAAATTATAGGGTGAAAACAGTAACACTTATCTAAGGTCAAGGT
This sequence comes from Logfia minima, assembly GCA_963921325.1. NCBI lineage: Eukaryota > Viridiplantae > Streptophyta > Magnoliopsida > Asterales > Asteraceae > Logfia > Logfia minima. The sequence goes on along the minus strand of OY992776.1, from coordinate 13,729,364 downwards.
TGCGTGGTGGTAGAAATGGAAATGATTGTAGTGTGGAAACTATTAAAAAGACCTCATTGTCATGGTAGTCCATACCATGATTGAAAATTATGTATCTAAGGTTACGGTTGCATGTAGGTAGGAATATTTGATGCAACAAACAGCACTAGCCATCGAAGGAATATGCTTATGAAGATGGCTGAAGGCAATTGCAAGGTATGTTGCTGAATAAATATTGGATTAGTTTTATTATCTATTTACATTTTTGAAGTGCCCAGGAACATTATTATATAACTTGTATCGAGGACATAATATTGGATAATCTTTAAAGAGACTTCATTTTTCTCTGATTTTATTGGTATAGATCATCTTTCTGGAAACAATATGTAACGATCCACAGATCATTGAAAGAAACATTCGTCTCAAGATTCAGCAGAGTCCTGATTATGCAGAAGAGTAAAATATCTTACTACAACTATCACTTTTTTTTTTCTGTTAGAAAGCTATGCATATAGGATTGAATTGTATAATTAAAATTTGCAGGACGGATTTTGAAGCTGGGTATCAGGACTTCAAGAGGCGACTTGATAATTATGAAAAGGTGGTGTTTTCAATCATACTTTCTTTGAAGTTTTCATTTTGGCGCCTATTCATAATAGAGGTAGCAAGATATGCAGTTTGGGTAACAGATTAAAAACGGGTTTAGGTTGAAACTAGTCATTTTTTAGTACTAGTCAGAATGGGCTGGGTGTGTTTGGGTTTACCCGCAAACACTTTTTTATCCAATTCAGTCCATCATGATTACAAGTTGTGTACATTAGTAATTGACACTGTGTGACTTTTGACTTTGAAACTTGTGACTCATTTGAGATATAGCACATTCCATATCATCCATGCATAATCAAATCGAACAAAATTGCCACCTCTAGTTAAACCATTTTCTTCTTTTTTTGAAGTGTGGGTCCCATCAAGTCAAAGCAAATGGGACTCTAGGTCTCAATTTCATTAATAGGATCCACAACATAATATTAATTAGCAAAATGTATAAAGCCTAAATATTTCCCCCTCTTATTGCTAGATGTATGAGCCCGTGAATGAAGGTTCTTATATTAAAATGATTGATATGGCTAGTGGACAAGGCGGGCAGATACATGTAAGTCGTGTACTTTTTTTGAAAAATTATTGTGGCATACATTTTTTAGTGTAGAAAATAGGGAAAAGAACATCTTTTCCTGATAAACTCACCCAAGATTTTCTGTTATTCCAGGTGAATAATATTGGTGGATATCTTCCTGGACGGATTGTGTTTTTCTTGGTATGTCACAGAATAATCAATGTCCATCTCAATTTACTTTCGTATTCTTCATACTAGGTGTAAAGGAAGCACAAATTTCTATTAAAAAAAAAAAAAACAAATGAATTGGTAAAAGGCTAGTTTTTTCTTTTTTAGAAAGGCAAGTACTCACGCACACCACTACCACGAATATGTACAATTGTCCCAATTCCAGGACTTGGACTGCCAGCCTAATTAAAAAGGCTAGTTGATCACAGATAAATGATCAACGATGCCTTCCTAAATAAAAGAAGATATTTTTTTACAAATAAACGATACTTTTGCTATTTTTACTTGGGTAAACTATGTTGGTAATATGTTTAAGATGATTTTCAGGTGAATACACATCTGACACCACGTCCGATTTTGCTTACAAGGCATGGAGAGAGTCGTGATAATGTCAGAGGACGAATAGGCGGTGACACTGTTTTGAGGTTTGTTCTTTCCGTTGATAAACACAATTATATTCCATTTGCATCCAAATAGATGTGGAAATTTCAACTCATTTAGCTAAAAATGGGTCGATTTGGGTTCACATTAGTTAAAACATTAAGCTATAAGATTTAACTAAATAGTGAAGTCATCTGAAGTGTATTCAAATGCATACAATCTCCTAAATCGCTTTATCTTATAAAGTTTGATTGATATGGTAATAATATAATTTTCTGACATATTTAACACATCAATTGTTAGTGGAACATTTCAGTTCGACACGAGTCCCAACCCTATCTGACCTGAACCCCGTGTCCTGCACTGGCCCTTTTTCCAGCTTTATATTAGAGCTAAAGTATCAATTGTGCTTTTTTGCTAGTTTGTGTAATATATGCATCTTCTTTGACAGTGGGAAAGGTGAGCTCTATGCAAAGAAACTTTCTAACTTTGTGGAGAAGCGACTCCAAAACGAGCGAGCTGCTTCTGTAAGAATTCTTTTTGATTCAGTATGTTTGACTTGGATGTTTTATAAAAATTTCCACATCATCTTCACTTTGAACTTGTAGATATGGACAAGCACGTTGCAGAGAACTATATTGACAGCAAATCAAATTGTCGGATTCCCCAAGGTTAGTCTAAATGTTATGTTTTTCTTTTCCTACATGAAGTATCATTATCGAGTTAGTGCTTGATATTTGGTCAGACTTAGCATGGTTGCATATTTTTTCTTGTAGATACAATGGCGTGCACTTGATGAGATAAATGCTGGTGTATGTGATGGTATGACATATGAAGAAATAAAAAAGAATATGCCTGATGAATACGAGTATGTTTTATCACCAAACCTCCAAACATTATACTTTCTGCCTTTTGTATCTTTTTCATGTATGATAACACCAGTCACTAGTTTGTTTGAAGGTCGTGTACATTCGTTTTTAGTGTTAGTCATCTTGTGAAATATTTATATTGGATTCATTGAAGGTCGCGGAAGAAAGATAAATTGAGGTATCGATATCCTCGTGGAGAGTCTTATCTGGATGTGATACAAAGGTTCACCATTTCTTACCCGATAAACTACTTTTATTAATTTTAAGTTTTGTTTAAATAGAGAAAAAGTTAAATGTTCAAAAATTCATACATGTTGCAGGTTGGAGCCTGTGATCATCGAACTTGAACGGCAACGGGCTCCTGTCGTAGTAGTATCTCACCAGGTCAACCTTCCTACATTACCCTCTTTCTTTTATTCACCTAAACAAAGACCCGGCATAAATATATGAGCAAAGTTCTCTCTACAATGTTCATGAATCATGTATATATAATTGAGTTCACCTTCTATTTTTGGTTTTGCGCAGGCTGTTTTGAGAGCGTTATATGCGTATTTTGCTGATAGACCGTTGAAAGAAATACCCCACATAGAGGTAACAACATGTTCACTAAAGGCAGTTTTGACCCATTTACTTGTAAATGGGTCATTTTGAGTTTTGTTTTGTCCCAAATAAAAAAGTAACTGGCAAAAATGTGTTATTATAAATAAAAGTAAAGAAGGGGGCAAAATCGTGTTACGGTCAATCCAACCCACCCGCTACCCACTGAGCTAATAATAGCCCATCGTGCAGGCCCCCACTGGGGGGCCACCCATATTCCACATCTAATGTTCACAGATACTTAGTTTGATACTACTGTTTTTCAGATGCCATTGCATACAATAATAGAGATACAAATGGGAGTCACTGGAGTCCAAGAGAAAAGATACAAGCTCATGGATTGATCAATTCTCGCAAAGGCGAGACACTGTTTTCTTGTAACTAGCTAACACTTGCATCAAAGAAATGGTTAACTCTTACACGATTCATTGAACTTTTAAGTTTCGAAAAGGAAAAGAAAAATTACACGTAACATCTGGTTACTGAACATTGAATAAGTGTTGTCGATGAAAAATGTTTTTTGAACACACATTTGAATAGACCTACCCTTTTTATTCGATGCAGAAAGAATGGGCAAGACGGGTTAGATAACGGGTCAAAAATGATTCGAGTTCAAATGTGTTGCTTTTAGTACGGGCTGGAAGACATGTTTTGTCCATTTTATTTTGTTTTTGTATTAATAGCTAATGCTGTTAATCCTGTTATTACAGTTGAAAAACATGTGCTTAATGTTATAATATTTTCTTTTATAAATGATTTTAGCATATTAGTAAAAACATTAAATATGGTTGACTTTAATTAACACGTTTGATATTTTTTATCTTCTAGCTGCATGTTATATTTTGTGCCATTTAACCTATTAGCATATCCACAACCCAAACAGATATATTGGGTCAAAACTGAAAGATCTACCTCACATACATGATACATATTTATGATGCAAAGGGTATCTACAATGTATGTTTTTTCTTATAATCATATCGATGAAGATACACTTATACGAGTGGTTCGCGAGGCTAAAACTACGCTAAAACAAGAAGATTCAATTGTTACACAGGTAGATGTATCTTGCATATAACTAAACCCGACTTGGGGTTGAAAATTCAGATCAAGCCCAAAGAGCAAGAATAGACATGGAAGTAGAGCCAAGAACAAGGGCCAAAAAAGACGTCTTTTTTAACCAAGTTTCGGAACTCATCAACTTATTATGAAAGAAATCAAGAGCAATGAGATCCACAAGACCCATGTATATGAGTATTCCTGATGACAATGAACCCAATAGTCCTTCCATGATCAATGCGTTCGGGTTGCTATCATCGTACCCCGTCATTGAAAATATGATCATTCCCAATACTATCCCCATCGGTGTTGTCACCGAAAACATAACACACATGTAAGCCGTTGTTCCAAGTTTGAAACCCGCCTGCACGTAAAAAATGTCAATATATATATGTTTATTCATAGATCAATAATCAGTTATATAAAACATAACATATTGTAAAAAATGTAGAATACAGAGAGAAGACGACACGTGATACTTGTGTATAAATTTTTTGACCGTTTGAAAAACTAGTACGCATCGTTCTTTCATTAATTCTACCTTTTTGCTAGGAAGTTTGTTTTACATTAAACAATCTCATCAAAGAGTAAAAAAATATATGCGTATAAAAAATATTTCAAATAAATTATGAGAAATACTAGATACTACACTTATAAGAGGCTTACCGCAATTTATACACAAAATGATGCATACTTATAATATATATCTATATCTATATATTACTACTAAAAGGTTAGGACTTCAAGTTTTAATTGTTTAAAAGAGGGACAATACAAATAACTATTTTGTCTTTTTAAATATTTCTAATGAGTTTTTAAACCACTAATTTCAATGCAATTAATTATAAAAGTTAATATATCATAATTAATTTTGAAGTTACAAATGTTTAACCCAATAATTATTTGATTTGTTTACAACTGACATAACTAATTGAAAATGTCAATTACACTTGTTTTAATATAGATATTGGTGAAATTTGAATATTATTTGCAAATAGTTATCTTCTATACTATTATATAGTTTGATAAAAAAAAAATTTTAATCTTACAAAAAGGATATTTGAAATTTATTCACTACACTTTTAAGTATGTTATTTAATATCTACACTTAAATTAATTCAAGTAGTGCAATACTACAACTATTATTATCTTTTATAATTATTATTTATTTAATTATCTCATATAATAGTTTTTAATATTTGTAACCTAATTTTTAAATTGTCATCTATATTTTAAATTTGTACTATTTATATCATTTATACTATTTAATAATATGTCGTCAAACAAAAAAAATATTGTACGCTAAAAAGAGAAATGAGTAAAAGGGAAAAAAAAAAAAAAAGAAACTACGAGTAATATGATTGATTTACATTTTTTTTGTATACAATTTTTATTTTTTAAAAAGTATATCGTGTACCATTTCTCATTAATTATTATTTTATCATTTAAAAAAAAGAAACACTCGCTAGAACATCAATCCCATCACGTGAAATCAATCCAATCACGCCAAATCCAACTGACATTTGACACATCATATACGTTGTTACCAACCTCAGAAATCAATGCAAAAGTGAATGGTTCAAATTAAAACAAATCAACCAACAAAATTCTACACTTAAGTTTAATTAGTGATTACCTGAGCAATACAACCGCCAAGTCCCATCCCTTCAAAGATTTGATGAAACGCCAACGCCGCAACCAACGGTTTAATGGTACACTTATTTTGTGACATCCCCATCGTTACTCCAATTATCACCGAATGGAATATAATCCCGATTTCTAATACCTATCACACATACTTAAAAGCGTTACGTGTTTTGCCAAATGAAAGATATAAAAGTATTAGCTATTTTGCAAGCTACAAATTATGTGTATACACACATGCAAGTATTAGCTAAAGCCCAACACCTCAAACATTTTTCTACTCATGTCACATTTTTATAAAATAATTCGAATAAATACACTTTTCAATTTAAATAAACAAAAAAAAAAAAAGAAACTAAAACTACCTGCGACACCATCCTCTGTTTCATTTTCACCATCTCTTCCTCCTTCAACCGCCGTCGTTCCTCCGCCGCTTCCACCACCTCAATCTCCACCACCGTCGTTTTCTTCAACTCCTCATCTTCTCCAATCCGGGTATAACCAATTCTATCACTTCCGTTACCGTGATCACTTCCATGGCCATGTCCATGTCCATGACTATAACCGTCAACATGTGACGTCGCCGTTAAATCAACTAACAACGCCGTCAACACTCCAACCAACGTAATCAATCCAGAAAATGGAAAATCCTTCCACGGATGCTGAGACGAAACGTGGCAATCCGCGAGTGCATCGTACGCGTCAGGAAGTACGTGAACAAGTGATGTTGATAAAATCACTCCAGCAGCAAAACATTTTATAATTAAAATTGCTTTATCATATAACGGTTTTCCGTGAAATACACGCGCTAGCATCACCGGTGCCGAGATTCCGATTACGCTCGTGAAGAATATAACGAACATTGAGATTAATTTGAGCGTTGTTGCCGCATTGCCGTCGCGACATGCGAGTGTTCGCGCGGTGTCTGTACCGCATATTGTCATGGTGTTATATGATATGATATTAGTATAATTAGGGTTCTTTGGTTGTAGGAGTTTAAGTTGGAATTTTGTTAGAGGTTTAATTTTGTTGGTGGAATTTGTTGTTTAAGTTTTTAATGAGTGACAATATGTGTAAGTGTTTCTTTAGAAAATGATAGAAGAGTGTGATCTTACTATGAATTCCACAAAGTATTGTGTTTAGTTCATGTTGAGTCCTTTTACTTTCGTGAGTTTTGTTTTTGTTGCCTTGTTGTTATGAATAATGCTTTACAGATGCAAAGAGTCGATAAAAAGTGATAGAAGTATGTTATTACCAAGTATTTATATCAGAAACGTATCAATAAGAAGCGATAAGCTTTCTGTTAAATCTAAGAACATCTTAATTGCCAATCACTTAACTCTAAATTTGAAAATACGTATAAAATTTCTTTGTCCGTCATCTTTTTCTTTTTCATTCTTTTCCTCTCATCTAATACTCGAGAACACAATGCATGTGATGTGGGTCATTTGAAATATGACAGTTGCTCTATTGGGTTTCCATACCTTAAGTACAATAAAAAAACCTTTAGGTTTTGTTTGTTCATGTTGTTGGTGATAGTAATTGAGTTAAACGGTTTAAACCTACATCAAGATGGGGTATAAATAGACAATGATTAACTTAATTTTATATGTGATATGTGAAAAAGTTATTTATCTTTTAGTACATACACGTTTTGATCTTAGAAAAAATTTAGTATCCCACAACACCAAATAGTACCCCATACACGATAAATTTTTTTCAATCAACCTGAAGTTTAATTGAGCTTAAACTGAGTTTTACGCGTAGAAAGCTAATAAAAGTTTAATTTTATCAGGTCACGTGGCCTATTGTGCGAATCTATAACAACGAGGGCACTATTTGTCATTTCAAATAACTTTAGGGGTTGTTATATAAATATGCATTTTAAGTAAAAAGTTGGGTTACAACTTACAAGTGCCTGATGACTAGCACTTTCACTTGGGCCCGTTCTTTATCATTTACTGCAACTCTTTTTTCTTTTTACGCACTTTCTTCCAATAAGTGCTTTAATAAATACTTCTTTTATTATGACTAAAAACTTTTATTTATGATTTAATAAAATGTATTATTTCCAAAAGATTTTTAGCTGCCAATCAGTATATTATATTATATCCTATTATTAATTAATAATTATATACATATAATTTGATAAATGATCACTATGTATTTAATTATTAATTTAAATATTAACTTGTTAAAGACGAAAAGTAGCATATATATATATATATAGTTCACTCGATGATGGTGACATACACCCGCTAAGATTCATGAATGTTGCTTGCTGAGTTGGTGCACGTAAACATGCTAATGTGTATGAAATCCATATTCTTAATTTTTAAAGCTACAATCCTTAAAAGGTAGTAAAAGCAATATTAAGACGTTAGTGGGTACACAAAATTCTTTTACATTTTGTATACAATGTTTCATGAAAGATACGCAGGACACGTGTCTATCGGTTACATCTTTTTTACACTTTACACACACAGAACACATGCACACGCAACAAAACACACACTCGCATACCATTTACGCATGATAAGCACGTGTCATATATACCATACATACATACATTACATAAGAAAATACCAAAAATAATCATGCAAGTAGAAGTATTAATTCATTACTTTATTTTATTTTTTACTTTATTTCTTGTTTTTGAATTTTTTTTTTGTTAGTTAAAGTAAATAAATTTTAGAGTTGTTTTTCTGCTTTATAATATCAAATGTCAATCGACAAAAATAGAATAAAATGTAAGTGAGTTTTTTTTTAGTAAACTACTAATATTGCCAAATGCCAAGCTAGAAAATTTCCATAAATTTGTAATGGAAACTTTAAGCCAAGAATCACAAACAGTAGGCCAACATAGCTATAATGGGCCTTATTCACCTATTGAAAAACCCACTAGATAAACCACCCGCCCACCCGGTATATTGTTATGGGCCTAAACTGGAAATTTATAAGTACTTGGTATTAGCCTATTAGGAACGAATGTTCGCATACAAAGAAAAGTAAGTCACTAAATTTATGAATCTAGTGACAAGACACTTGATTTGTCCACTTTTTGATTTTGATAAGGAAAATGATTAATGATGGCAATATAGTCCAAAACAAGAGATTATAGAATGACAAAAGATTAAGTATGTCGATCATTAAGAAAAGCGTAATCATCGACATGATAATCATTCCATAAGTATTGTCGATTTGTCTTTATCTTTATGATGAAAGTATAACTCATATCCTCATCAAAGCTCTAATCTGACTACACGTAATGGTCGATCTTTTCATACTAAACATAAGTGACATATTCCGTTTTATAACAATATAGATCATGTTGTGACAATACCTTGTTTTGCTCTCAACCATATGATCACAAGACATATTAAGTTAGTTTACAATTTGTGAACCAAGCCACTACACAAATTGTTTGTCAATTTATATTTATAGTTATTGTTATAATACTGTCTTCAGAACTTATAAGGGAAAGGAAATTTTGGTAAACTTTTCCTACTAAAGGTAAGAAACTTGGAAAAAGAAGGTGAGTTTGGATTTATTGGACATGACAAAAAAAATTAGTGAATGAAAGATTATACAAATCATGGTAAATTTTGTTAACAATACATGTTATACCATATAAGTTTCTAATACCAGTTACTATGAATGAAAAAACTAAAAAACTGAAAAACTGACTGTCACATCAACATCATATCAGTAGTATGAAAAAGGATTGACTAATGATATATCATTGTCTATCAAGAACCGAAGAGCTTGATCTTTTTGGAACCCACCACTTAGATAAAAATACATCATTTAACTAAAAAAACGATTACAAATGGAAATTGGGCCCCACATTTCACTCGTTGTTCACATGCGGACAAAATCAAAAATAAACAGACGTGAAACGCATTGGTGCCTGCGGCATCCTCCCGTCCTTCATGTCGAGAACATAGAAGAATGTTCCCGTAAGGCTCAGCTCTCCATACACTATCAAATGAATGAAATTTGCACTATGAAATTCAAGTGTATATAACTCTTAGATTTAAACAAGATAATAACAAATAACAGATAATTAGTGGCATATATAGGCTAAAGTCACATTCACACATCTCTTGGATCTACAAAAGGAGGTTTTGTTTGTGGGATTCTTGCCAATTCATTAATACTTTATCCCTCTTCACTTTTCAACGCCTTTATGCAGCACATATCTTTTGGGCATGAAAGCATCCTCCAACGTGGAATTTGAGGTCTCACCCTCTCATCATAACTCCCCACTTCAGTCACCACCATCTTGCAATCCACATCCACTCGAGCCATATTGTGCACATACTTGCAAAGGGCTAGAACCATCTTCCCGGACATTGGGCCCTGTTGGTGCACTCCGTACAAAAATTTGAACCCAAATGGCTCAAATAGGTTGTCATCAATCTTGGCATGTTAAAGCATGCAAACGCTTTATCGATCATATTAAACACCTCGGAGTACACCAAACATGAAACCAGAGCTCTCCCTATTCGTAATTTGAATAAACCTCCACTATTCCAAATTCCAAACATTCAACACGGCCCAATTAGTTGGGAAATTACCATGTAGCCCAAATAGATCGTGCCGTGCAGTATGGGCCACACGGCGATGTTGGATAATGAAACATGTGATTTCGGTACATCCGAATTACGAAAAGTAAAAATAGAATTGTATGGAATTACATAAATTGAACAATTGAAATTGAAGAATTAGTAACAACATATATAGAAATTTGAAGAAACATGTGTATGATTAGATGTGATATCTTCATTGGGGACAGACATAGTGTTGTTGTAAACCCTTTTAGGCACCTGTAAACATGAAACAATAAATAAATAAATAAATAAATAAAATTCAGTATACACAAATTAAAGTGCTGATTATATTCGATTAGTACAAAACAATGGCTAAACGTATTGTGATACGGGCTGGACTAATGCAGCAGGCCCAAGTGCACCTTATTGAGACGTGATTGGTAATTTGGTATCTAAAACTTGGTCCTTTGTGACCATTCCCCACTTCTCCCACTCCCAAAATAATAAGAGTTTATCTATGAATTGTTATTTGAATTAAGTACGTGGTGTTCTGCATGTGGATCATGGAAGGCATGTTTATTTGTTTTAGGCTTAATATTTTGCCTCACGACGTAGATTTTTGAATCTGCCCCTGCTAGTAGTTTGTAATTGTTCTTTTGATGAAATAGTTAAGAAGAAGAAAATTGTTAGTTAAAAGTAGTCTAGGTTCTCTCTAGTATTCTTGAAAGATTGATCGTCGAATCGATATCTATCGCATTGTTAATTGTTCATCTCCAAGGGTACAAATAATAATTGACTACTGATCAATCAGAGTTTGTGTGATATGTATAACGTACCTATATTTATACGAATTCAGATGTGAATGGAAGTGGTTGAGAGAAAAGGTGTTGAATTTTCACGGGAAAATAAATAATTTGATGGTGATGAAGACAGAGAAAGAGAATTTCGGGTTAATGGATAAGTAAAAGATCCCACTCGAAGATATATTGATATTTAATTTTAATTAATTTAAAAAAAGAAATACAGGAATTAAAAAGTTATTATATTTTAATTAATCTAAAAAAAAAGAAATACAACGATTAATATTTAGAAAAAGAAATTGACAGCTGTGGGATTTGAACCCACGCCCTTTCGGACCAGAGCCTAAATCTGGCGCCTTAGACCACTCGGCCAAACTGTCACATGTTTATTCTTGAGCAATTAATATTTTATCAAAAAGCAGTCATAGTTGCTGTGTTTGGATCATTTAAGTGTGTAATGGTTATGTTATGAATTGTATAAATTATTATTATGATTATCGATTAATCTTTTTGATGTATTTATATATTATCTTTAAGCATGATAAACGAAAGTGATACTATTGTAATTATGCGCTTAGTAAGAACTTATATGTGTTTTTAATTTGGTCTTACAAGTGACTCAAGCATAAGTAAAAAATGTATAGGAATCAAGCATTTTAAAGGAGTGTTTGGTTGGTGGGTTTGTGTATGGTTTATAGAATATAGACAAAATAATTTGTTCGGTATAAGGTATAAATGAACGTAATTGTTACGAATGATACCTTCAAATTTTAGGCATATATAAAACTTATATAAGGGGGTGGGTTTGAAAAGTGTATGTGAATGACAGTCATTCTCATAGTCATTCAATTCAATAGACCAAACACCCCCTAAAACTCCGTAATGCTAGTTTGTTTGTTAGAACCAAGTGCTTGATAAGAGAGCGCGCAAGACATGTAGCATGATAGCACAATAATGCTCGGTGAGGTCTTTTTCGTTCATATATATATATATATATATATATAGGTATGATAGCACGATTGTAGTTTTACATATTTAATTATGTTGTAGTGACGATTATAATAATATGGATAGTTTTAGCCATATATGTTATAGATTTCTGAAGATACAGAAATTAAAAGTAATTCTATGACTATGGCCCAATTTACCAATAAGTTAACCCCCTAAGTTAATATGAATCCTACTTTTATGGCTTGTAACATAGTTTTTGTCGACCCATAAATTGTAAAAAGCTTATTATCATGGATTATATATCAAGAATGTACTCAAATACTATTACTTAATTGTGTAATCTAAACAACTGGTTCAAAGTTTGTTTCTATTATTTTTGAATTACTTTGTTAGTTTGATTTAAAAGTAAAAAGAATTGGATCATGGGAAAATATTAATACCTAGGTAGAAGAAAAATAAAAAGGACTAATTAAATAATCTAGAAATGGAGGACATTGAAGTATGTACTAGTTGTATGTACCAAGATTAAAAAAACAACGCATAGGGAAATACAATGGATTTGAAAGTCTTTGTAAACAACAAGTTCTGAACAAGTAAAGACAATATGTGTTCACCTTAATCTTAGGGGACTGTGTGAATATATCATGGATCCATGTTCATGCATGGCAAGAATGTTTGCTCTTCTTAATTATATATACTAATAATAATTAACATTGGGTTGCAGTATTTTCAACCACCAAGATCACTAGATTTATATTGCCCTTCACCACCATTTTCAAACATATTTTATATTTTAACTTAGTGTTCTACTATTTCAATAAAAATCTGCAATTTCTAGATGGATGCTTGCAGTCACATGTGTTTGAAGTTTGAACACTGTCATATATGTGAAACTGCAAGTTTTGTATATTCAGTTACTTGATCAAGTCAATATATAAAAACCTTTTAAGGATAAAGATATATATTGGTAGTTTATGTGAACATTTGCCAAACTAACAGAACTCAACATATAAGTACTCATGATAATGAAGAAAGACATACATTTTATTTGAATTTTTTTTCTTAGTAATTCAACCCAATATATTCCCTTAAGATGCTTCTGCACCACAGCTTTCAAATTATGTTTATAAAACCATAAGTTGACATCAAATGATTCTTAATAAGTGAGATATATAGATATGTAAAATGTAGATTATATTATTTTGAAGAAGTGGAAGTTATTTTGCTTCTAATATTTCAACCAACTGTACCACTGTTTCTTTAGCTATTTCTTCATGAAAATTGGATCCAGGAACGGATTTGAGCGAAGTGCAAGATCACTAACATCAGTTTAATTAAAGATGCTATGAAAGTGGAAACATAAACTATGATCGATGTGAAATAAATTAATCAAACGAGAAAACATGAATTGAGAAACGATAGGTTTCATACAAACATCAAGAGAAAAGATGAGTTCATGAAACTCAATAGGCATTAATATACTAACAAGTGCTTCAAAAAAAAAAATAACTGTCATCAAATAAACCCTACAAATTAACCCTAAAAATAAGCGAGTACCAACAAGATCTCACTAGAATTCTCGAATTCATATAGTCAGATCTAGAGTACTCGCCAATCTTGGATTCTTTGCACACTCACCGCCTTCTAACCAGCTAAACCTCGACGAATGGAGTGGATTCCTAAACTTCTTTTCCTTCTTCGGGGAAGGGGATAATGAAAGAGACAAAGAACTGTCTACTTCTTCATCTTCTTCTTCTTCTTGTGATCTTACCTTCATACTTAATGATAAATTCAAATCAAGACCACTGTCTACTGCTTTTCTCTTCTTTGTTTCAATAGGGGTATCAAATCTTTGACTATTCATGAGTTGATGGTCTACAAGAGTTGACCTAGTGTTTTCTAAGGCTTGTTTGAGTGCCCATTGTTGCATCAATCTTGCTTTGAAATTTTGTTCCTCCAAGGATGAGGTCAAAATTTTGCTATTACAATTAGCTTCATTACCTTTGATCAAGCCATGATCTATCATTCTAGCATTCATGCTGTTTCCCGATATCAAACTTGCCCCGTAATTGCTGCATATATAATGTGATTATCTCGTGTTATAATCAAGAATGTAAAGAATTACTTAAAACTAGTTCATGAAAAAAGTGAGATGGGTATACCTTGGATTTGGCCTAAATGATCTTGGATTGAACATAGGAAGTTGCCACAAATTGTGAGCATAGTGATTGTTTCTTCCAGAATAGTAGTCTCCCTCATTTATAACTAGAAGTAGATAGCAAAAAGAAGTCAATACCAATAATATAAAATCATCAAAGATCAAGAATCTTGAAAACCCTAATATGAAGAAAAACAATCAAAATATGGATCAATGGTTTTTAAAAAGATAGAGCTTTGAACATACTTTGTCCCTGATCGTCGATCCTCTTGCTCCGATACATCTGTATTTGTAAGAAAATAAAACAATAATAAGTCAATAACCTTGAAATACAAGAAACTCTATATTGAATTATTATTGAATTATTGAATTGAATAGTTACCTGTAGATGGCTTTTTACATGAGCAATGCTGAGTCCCTTCATGTTCATAAGTTGTAAAACCAGTTTTGGAGTTGCTCCTATATAAACACAAAGTAATTCAAAGAAAAATTGTTATTACAAACACACAAACCCTACAAAAGAACTTGAATATCAAGAAATATTTAATAAAATCAAAGAATTACTTTCTTGACCACCGAGTCGTTCCACAGCTCGAACGAATATGAGATGAAGTTCAGGAGTCCATCTCAATCTAGGCATCTTGGATCTAACATATTGCCTAACTCGAGTAGATGCCTCCATCTTTTCACCATCTTGTTGATCCACTATGCTATTATTCCCCGAGCTCTCACTCGATTTCGTGTTGTTTCCATCATCCTCGAGTTTCCTAGAACTATCCTTATCATTCATCTCTGAAGAACCCGAACCATCACAGTCACCATCTTCCATCATCTTTCTTGAGTCTTTAATATCAAGCTTTCAAGATCAATAAGTACTAAGAACTGATGATGAGTAGTTCTTGAATTCATCAATCTTTAATGAATCATCATGAGAACACAGTTTGCTTTTCAAATTAGAAAGTCTTGATATGATATATTTAGCTTTGAATCTGAGAGTTAAATGACCAAAAGAAATGGGCATGACTAAGACCTCTTTAAAAGTCTATGGATGGACTTATCTATATGTATGCTTCAATAAATAAATGAAATATTCTATTCTAATTGCATGTACATACATACACATATATGTATAGACATACATACATACAATAAATGCATGGGCCATATGCAAGTACTATGTGTGGACATGATAATTTGTAAGACTAGAGAATGGACTTAAAAGTTAAAACGATAGATCAAGTATTTTTAAGCATGGAGGTCAGCTAGCTAGGGCTAAGTTTTTAAAGAGGAAGTTTTCCATGAGTTATAGAGGACTTCTTCACCATTCCACACCCTAGTCACTATATTATTTAATGCTATTTAATTTTTGTAAGACAAATGGCTAACTTAGAGAATTGTACTTCCCTTTCTTATTATTATCATTAAATTCCTTTTTTTTTTTCTTTTTTTCTTTTTTTTTGATTTATCTCATTCATTTTTCTTTAGAAAAGCGATAAAGTCAATACACCTCGTTATGGATATACAATTTTCTTTTACGAATATATACATATTTTCATCTCTGAATTCAAATCCACACCTCACGATTGAAATGTCATTTACATACCATAGACGAATAACCCTTTGATTTTTCTTTTTCATTTATGAGCTCATATGCATAGGAAGGGAAATGGGTAACAAATGTATATATTTACTTATTATAAGTTTTTGAACACATACGTGACTAATTAGAGAGCAAATGACTATATATAGTCAAAGTTGAGTAAATGATACACATTCAGAAAATTTATGTGGAGATTGAGTCATTGACTTGACATATATTATACTTTTATAACAATTTAAATGTCGTAAATAGAAGTAACCAAAAGGAAAACATGTAAAGGTCATCATTTACACATACCTAACTAAATGTGAACTTATATATTAAAAGATAATAAGTTTCCTAGACAAATTATTATTATTAATCAATTTTGTACGTATGGTTATTTTTTTATTATTTATGATATTTTAGATTGTGAAAGAAAAAGTTGATAACAACTGTTGATAGTTTTATCGCACGTCTCATGTTCTGCTCTGTTGGACTAATTAAGTTGTAGACTTCAATTGTTAATAGACGATCCATGAACTTTATAAATACAACTCCTATCATGTAACTGCTAATTGAAATTTAGCTATAATTGATTATATTGGCTCAGTAATGACACCGTATATGGGCATGTTGAATTTTGACGTGTAAAGGGTAAAGATTTCAATGATCAAATATTTCTTTAAATCGTGTTATTACTTTTCAAAAACAACAATTATACTCTATAAGTCTAGGTTACATGAATTAATTGAGACAACAATGCAAAAACCTTAGTGCTGGACTCTAATTATGTTTCTATCTTCTCATGTGAATGTGGTTCTATACTTATAGAGCACCCGAATTACAATGGAAATTATTAGTATTAATTAGATATAATTATCCAATAATGTTCTTCATTATTGATAGCGATTTCTTAACTTTTGAGTTCAAGGATTATTAAATTATAATGACTATAAAGTTTCATCAGTTACATACACACCAATCGTCCCAACCCATTGGTCAAAATTGATCAATGTGTCAAAACTGCTCATACGTATATTCTTGCATCTCTATTGTTTTAGGTTAGGTACTTTAATTAACTTAATATGCGTACACTTCGTTAACTCATTTACAAATCTAATAACTGTATCCCTCAATTACACTAATTACTAAAAGGTGTTTATCGTGTCACGTTTGCATAATCACCTTGTTTGTTTGCGCGATGAAAAGTTCATACGTGATGTTTACGAACATTAAGGTTTTTTCGTTAAATTGTATGCGAGTCAGTTACGTTGTCTTTCTACGCGAAATAGCATCACAGACTAACCTTTGATCATCAAATTAAAGTTCATTTTTAATGTTTTCATTATTTAGTTACAAAGATTATAATAGTTTAACAATTATACTATACGAACTAACTAAAATATGTTTCTATAACAATACATAGGCTGAAATGCCCTCTGAATTTTTTTAAAATTTTCACATATTTATTTGATGTGGAATTAAGGTGTTTTTAATTTTCAAAATCTTATGTTTAAGGATAGATCATTTTTATGAAAAGAGTATGATGAAAACGTACAATTGATTTACAACTGCTATGTTGTCTGCAAATTACAATGGTGACAATTAATTTATTTATTTTTATTATATATAATAGTATGTTTGTTAATTTGCATGTCATCTTTTAATCGTAATAATATAATATATTTTTTCATTGTTAATTAAATAGATCATATTTCAATTGATTAAAAGAACATGCTAAATGTTTTATCTATATCTATATCTATATCTATAGTATATATTAGATAGTCTGATTTTAAAGATCTGTGATGGAAGGTCATTAGGTGATGATCATTGGACGAGCTAACTTTACAAATACCAATGGAAGGTCATTAGGTGGTGGTGGTCACCGGAAAAACTCATATAATTTTTGATGTGGTGATTCAAGCAACTATTTGGATGGTATGACACTACAGAAACAGATATATATACTTTCTCCTTGAAAGAAGATCAGGAGTGATACACTTTGTAATGAAGTTAAAAAGATTGTAGTAATTGAATAGAATGAATTTGTAGCTATCATCTCACTCTGTAATCTTTTCTCTTCAGTATTAGCATCTTGTTGGTAAGTTTAAAATGATTGAAAAACAAAAATAGAGTAATTTGATTAGATAAAGAGGGGTGGGTGTGGGGCCCAATGGAGAAAACATAAGTATGCGCGGATGCTATATGTCCGATCGATCCGGTATGTCGGTCGGTCTTTGACGGATTCCTTTTGGGTTACCGTTATCTCTCCCTTTTCTCCGTCGATACAAACAAATTTCTTCTTTTTTCCACCTATTTTAACTTCAATTTTCTATGAGATTCCTAGCTAGCTCTTGTTACTAAACCAACCTTTTTATGTTTTTTTCTTTTTTGTTATAATTCTTTTTCTATGAAAACAGTATTCTTGTTATTTAAATATAAAAATGAAAAATAATAGACAGAATTATTTAAATAAATCCAGAATTAAATCTAACAAGAAGAATACGACACATAAAAAATTCAACGTATAAAATGGGCGGAGTAAAAATTTCAAACAATAAATGAGTTACGACTAGTTTTAGGTTTATATAACTAAATTTATATATCACAACTCTATAAAACTATGTTGTAAAATATACAATATGTAAAATATAGTTTGTTTTGTTTCTTTTCTCTTTTATACACATTATACACATTATATGATAATGACCACTAACGTTAATAATTTATGTAACAAAAAAACAAATATCAATTATGGTTCTTGTATTATAGTGAAAATATAGCTAGTCAAGTTGGTTGGATGAGTTATATGTATATATAAATTTTTCTTGAATATACATATGTACGTATATATATTATAAAGTTTATGTATTTTTCTTGAACTGTTTGTGATATAACATTAGATTTATATTTCTTTATTGGTTGTTTTAGTCATGAGAATTCGTAAAAATGAGCAGGGACCATAGAAAATAAGTGGATATATATAAACCGGGCAAATTAAATAAAATATATATGACTTATGATATTTTGTGCGTGTTTTACATTCATATTGGTCAATATTGTATGGCTAATTTGTTAAATTATTTTTGTGAAGAGAGGACCAGTTGATGACCGGAGGCGTCTCAAGAAGGGTTTTGTGAATGATTGTCTGGTTGGTTTGTAACATTCAAATTTAACATTATATGTCATGGTGCTTCCACATATATATACATATATATATATGTATATATACATATATATATTTAATGTGTTTCTTGTTAGAAATATTCTTGATGGGACACACAGTCTTCTTTATAATACGAATATGAGAAGTATATTCATTCGTTTAATCTGTACACAATAAATGTGTATCAAAGGTATTGTAAGTTGTGCTTTAATGATGTAATATTAATATTATAATGTACACATTAAAAATTGAGTGTACGAATCATCTTTCTTATAATATAAAAAATTCGTGTGAATTATGGAAAATGGGTACGTGAATTTATTGAAAATTATAATTAATCAAACAACGAGAGATTTATGAGAAAATAATTTTAATTAAAAAAAGTATGTGTTAATAATCAACGGATCTAATTTTTACGCGTCATTTTTAACACTTAAATATCTTATTAATTTAGATTCAGTTTTCTAAGATTGAGGTCATTTCAATATCGAGTTTCTTTTCCAGATTTAATCTTTTACAACTTTTAAGTGTATATTTAAAGAAATACAACAATATTAAGATGGCCAAAGCAACTTTTTATTATATATTATTGGAGTACATGGATTCCTAGCGTCGAATTCCATTAAATCATTTCGGATCCTCAAGAACATGTTAACGTTCCCCATTGATGGTAACACGGCACACATAGAAAGGCACCCGACGGAATATATATGCATGATAGTTTTGAATGTTTGATGCACATCCTTGAAATGCAATTGTTGCGAGTTTGATTTCACTAGCTAGGAGTGTTAATATGTTCGCGTTTCGGGTCGATCTAATTAATCTTTTACAAATATGATACTCGTAGATAGTTCAAGTGTGTAATGATAGAATTAATTCAAAAACTGAAATACATGGACCTAAATTTAGTGTAATTACAAATAGTCAAAATAACACTCTACCTTTAAACTTTTAATTAAATTAATGCATTACCAGATATATTTTATGTACGTAAGTTAATTAATTAGATATAATAATAATTAACAAATTAGGTCTCTATACTAATTAAAGAAAATAAACTAGGTAAAAGATTCACTTGGACATTGAAGATGGTTAATTGAGTTTTCTATGTTTTCTTGAGACAATAAAGTCTAGGGTTTTGCATGAAAGATTTATTAAATTAATAATACATTTTTGTTTGATTAGACCGTGGAAAATGGAAATAATGCCAGTAATAAGGTCAACTCTCGACAATCCCATGCATTATTTTAACATTACTATTATTAAAATAATAACAGTCCAAAAGGTTCATAGTTATTTAAATAAAAATTGCATGGTTATATGTTAAACACCACCTATTAATGCGGATCAACACCATCGTTCCAGAATGAGCATGTTTGTCTTCACTCTATCCCTTTGATTAAATTATCATCATCATCATCATCATCATAATTGATGATCATGTATGCATGTCATGGTTAAACCCGTGTATGTAATCTCTTGATAAACATGCGATCATCATATATGTATATATACATCATGTATATCTTCCATATATGTTTCACCATCATGAACGAGTCATGACCAACATTGTGTACACATTACATAAGATAGTTACTTATTTACTTACTTAAATTTTTTTATTTGTATCTAGTTTCAATTTGATTAATTGAAATACATTATATTTATTGTAGTAAGTCATTCGAATGCGTTTAGCAATATGTTTTTTTATAGAGTTCGAATATACTTATACATATACCATACTTAACGTACACTAGCTTAAATGACATTATTCTGTCATAATTAATCAACATATATATGTGTGTATATATATATATATAGAGTTAATTTACAGGGGATTGATAATCTTGAGAGAAATGGAAAAGCAAATTTGAGTCGTCCATTAACATTCATCATAATCAAAATTAACATTCATCATGATGAATGTTAATTAACATTCACCATGATAAATGTTAACGGATATTTCAAATTTGTTTCCTCTTCTTTTGAAATTATCTTTTTCTCTCTGGATCTATATATATATATATATATGAATAAAAATTGAAATTAAAATTAAAATTTTAGACAACATTTTATACCCTCTCTGCGGCAAATGAAACTTGTGAATATGAGCATATATAAATCACCACATTTTGTGATGTGGTCCCACTTAAATAATGAGTCAACGTACCCTTTCCACACAATCAATCCAAAAATAAAATAAAACTAAGTTACTCTCTTCCTCCAAGAATAATTATTCTTTAATAAATTATTTTCAATTAAAATCATATGTATAGATTGTCAATTGTATTTAAATCAAATTTAACTGAAATTTACTAACAATTATATGCTTGAGAGTAATATGGTGGATTAAAAATAATGAGATTAAGTCATTTTTTTAAAATAAATAATTTCTTTGACAAAAAAAAAGTAAAATGAACAATTAAGATGAGACAAATCTCTAGATCAAATATCTATATTTAAAATGTCATTAACAATGATTAATGTTGTAACATAATGGAAAATTCCCAATCGAAGTTGATATCTAGAAAATGCTCAACAATTATGAAAAAGTTGTCTCAAATGCAAATCTTGAAAAGAAAGTGATGGAAATAATCTAATAATTTAGAGTTATTTAAATGAATTAACAATAACAAACAACAATCCGTTGTAGTCTAGTTGGTTAGGATACTCGGCTCTCACCCGAGAGACCCGGGTTCAAGTCCCGGCAACGGAATTTTTTACTCTATACTACGTACTTAATTTCTTAAATAAAATACATTTATTTTACTCTATACATAAACTTAAATTCTTATAAATATATATTTTTTATTTTATTGAAAAGAGTAGAGACAATTGAAAGTTTATGACGATTACACTTGATTCTATCATCAATAACACCATAACGATCAAGTAATTCTAATTATTTAAACAAAATGTTTTTCTTAAGGTATAACAATAATTATTTCAAAAGAGAGCAATAGTCTTCTCACATAACTAATTCCTAACAAAGCTTGACCAAATGGTCTTTACATCAAACATATCAATAATACATATAATTATATTATCATTTTGTTGACCATTTACAAAATTCCACCTAATCAAGTTTGATTTAATATATGAGAACTTTATTAATTATAAAAATTTGTAGTATCTTAAATTAATTAAGAATAATATGGTCAATTTCATCTGATATATGAGAACTTTATTAATTATAAAAATATATTATACATTCATTACTCTTTTAATTATTTTTATTGAATAAATGTTAATCATGTTTTTTTTTCTAATATTGAAACAACATTTAGTAAGGTCACTTTTAATCGTGATTGAAACCGACTGGTCATTTTTTGTCAATTCAGCGCTACGTCAGCTTTTTCAAAACTGACTGAAACTGACTAATAATTGACTGACCAGTGCCAATGGTCACGGTCAGTTCTTTTTCACTATTTAATTAATATATTTAAAAAACAATAATTAAAATAAAATATTACATTTCCTAAAATAAATACAATAATTAAAAACATTACATTTATTGGAAAAAAATACAATTAACTTTGATAGAAATTTGGTGGGAAATGCGCAACGTGTTCTATTAGAGCATTGCGAAGTTGATGATGCACCATTCGATCGCGTAATTCTTTGTCCATATGTAATTGAGTTGCAACCCTTTATTGCCACGAACTTCGGGGTAAATTAGCCGGGTTTGTAAAATAATCTTCTTCAAGTTGACACATATTTTGACCATTGTCCGCGGTTATCATGTTGTGTAAAATCAAACAACAATACATGATTCCTTTTATTTTGTTGATGTTATATGGTCTTGCTGGGTTTCTAATGATTTGCTAACGGCCTTAAGCACACTGAAAGTTCGTTCCACATCTTTTCTTGCGGATTCTTGATATCTCTTGAAATGCAATTCTTGTTGCGTTAGTGGAAACTTAAACGACTTTACAAGAGTAGCCCATTCCAGATAAATCCCGTCAGCAAGATAATAGCCTTTGTTGAGTTGTTGTCCGACAATTGTGAAATTTATTTGAGGAGCTCTATCTTGTAGTAAATCGGTGAATAAATCTGATTCATTTAGAACGTTGATGTCCTTACTCAAACCTGCATGACCAAAGAAGGCGTGCCAAATCCACATATTGTAAGAGGCTACCGCTTCGAGCATGCTCGTTGGATAATTTTTTCAATGCCATTGCATACAATCGATGCTCCCAAGCATATCTGAAAAATCATGCAACTCGGCACGATGTTGTTGTAAACGTTGCACATCTTGGAGAGTAGGTTTTCTTAAGTACTGGTCGAATATTGATGAAATACACATTTACAAAAGTTGTCTAAACAATTGTATAACGTTTGTTGACCCATGTGTAAGTATTCATCAAACGCATTGGCGGCACAACCGTATGCCAATTAGCGTACGACGAAAGTGCACTTTTGGTAAACGTTAAAACCAAGTGCACCAGTAACGTCTCGACTTTGGTGAAAATATGCAAATTATGGAGGTAGCGGAAGTTGGGAGTACGATAATATACCTTGACATATACGGATAAATAAAGGTGGCTCATTCGATAACGTTGTCGAAAGTAATCCGCCGGGAATGTTGGGTTCTCGGAAAATTAGTCTAAAAATAAACATTCGCCTGCCTCGTCGCATTTTTTTCGTAAAAATCGTCTTTGTTTTCTTGGCGGATTGAATGAGCTTTCTCCGTCTTCGTCCGAATCGGAATCTATCGAATTAACCATATTGATTGCAGCGGTCATATCAAAAATACTTGTAAGCTCTTGAAATTCTTCAATATCGGAATCAGAATTAGCCATAATATGTATTTTTTGTGAATAAAATGGGTGTATAATCGTATAAGTTATAGAGTGAATTGATTGTTTTTTATGTGAATTATAGTTGTTTGGAGTGGGTATATATATGAGTGATTGTGTGTATTGATTTAGTTGGAAAAAATAATTAAAAAAAATATTAAAAAACTATACTAGCCGTTGGGTTTCACAGTTTTCAAAAAATTTTAATTTTTTTTGGTAACAGTTACTTTCAAAAAAAAAAAAATACAAACGTTTCAAACCGAACCTTCATCGATAAACCGACTTATCTAGACCGACACACCATCCGACAAGACCGTATCAATGACATCGATGTCGTCAGTTCAAACCGACCCCAACCGACAAACCATTGACATTGTCCTAACTATTATTATTATTATCATCACATTTAACAGTCATACGTGATTTGTCATCAGTGAGATTTTAAGAAACTTAAATTCATTCCAATACAACATAGAAAAAATAAAAGCTGATGATTTTCAAGTAACGCGAATTTTATGAGTTAATTATTAAAAAAGGGATAACTACCTCATTTTTTGTTCTTTTTTGAATTTAGAAGTTTCAGACTATTTTTTCAAAAGAAATTATTACTTTAAAAATATACATTAAAATGTACATATTACTTATTATAATGATAATACAAGACTAAATATTACTTTTAATGTAAAAAAGATGATAATATAAGATTAAATATCATTTTTTAATATTAATTGTAGTTATTTAAAACGATTAACGTGTATAAATTGCCCATATATTATTTAAAGTACGTTTTTAAATTAGTAATCCTTTTTATATAGAAACATTTATCAATATTTTAAGATGTCAAAACGTAAATTAGTTCTTATCCTTTTAGGATATCATATTATTCAAAAATATAATGAGTTATTTCGTCTTCGACAATATACCCTTTTAAGATTCCATATTTTATCTTTAATTGCATAGATCTATAGATACTTCGATAAAACGTGTGCGGTATGGTGTCATATTCGAAAATTGCCATCTTACCCGCTTAAAATCTTTGAAATCTTCCATGAATTATCCCAATTATTATTATTATTATTATTATTATTAATTATTATAATTTAATCCCAAAAAAAAGAAAAAAGGAAAACATTCCACCCTTTCATTCTCTTTAATCACTATTTTCAAGTTGAACCCATTCTAAAACCACATAAAAGAAAATTCCAAGAAAAAAATTCCATCAATTAAATTCCCTTATCCGATAATCACCGTCAATTAACCGCCATTTCCATCGTCAATTTCATGTTTTCCCCCTAATTTCACTTCCATTTTTTTTTTATTTTAATTACCCTCAATTGTTTTCTATAAATGGATTCGATATATGGAATTACAGCTTTTATGAATTGCGTATCAGTTAATCGGAACCCTAATTGCATAATCCCCCAACTTAATTCCACAAT
The DNA here is from genome assembly GCA_963921325.1 of Logfia minima. Classification (NCBI taxonomy): domain Eukaryota; kingdom Viridiplantae; phylum Streptophyta; class Magnoliopsida; order Asterales; family Asteraceae; genus Logfia; species Logfia minima. Next base: position 13,704,042 of record OY992776.1, on the reverse strand, counting down.
TTCCACCAATTCATATCCGAGGGTTTCAATCATACACAGAAACCCTAATACATACATCATATCCTGTAAGTCTACAAAATTAGATACAGTCATAACTAGTGACAATGAAGATGAAATGAGTGAAGGTTTCTTTGAAGCAATAGAAGAATTAGAAAGAATGAATCGAGAACCATCAGATATACTAGAAGAAATGAATTCAAAGTTATCATCAAAAGAATTACAATTAATGTTAGTTTATTTTTTAACACAAGAAGGAAGGGATTCATGGTGTGCATTAGAAGTATTTGAATGGTTAAAAAAAGAAAATAAAGTTGACGATGAAACAATGGAACTTATGGTTAGTCTGATGTGTGGTTGGGTTAAGAAGTTAGTTGATGGGAGACATGAGATTAATGAGGTGGTTGACTTACTTGTTGATATGGAATGTGTTGGGTTGAAACCAAGTTTTAGTATGATTGAAAAGGTGATTTCTTTGTATTGGGATAATGGTGAAAAAAGTAAAGGTGTTTTGTTTGTGAATGAGGTTTTGAAGAGAGGGATTGGGTGGTATGAAGATGGTGAGAAACGGGGACCGAAAGGTGGCCCGACTGGGTATCTTGCTTGGAAGATGATGGTATGTTTTTAGTTTTCAGCTTTCTTCATGGTTTATATAGTTGCTTATGGATATAGATACGTGTTTTATAGTTTGAATGTTTAGTTTCTTATGTGCAACTGGTCCTCTTAGCTAGGTTAGTTGTGGTTTGATAGTTTTAGAATGAAATTTTAGCATGATATATGATAGGCAGACTTGTGAATGTGTGTTGTTTCTCCAAAATAACCTACTTTCGAAAGTTAGGTTCTCTCCAGTGATTTTCGTGTAGCCTTAAGGATACTTATATAGACTCGTGTTACACAGGAAACAACATAATTGCCATATTTAATAAAGAAATTGTAGCATAATTAATGATTAACATAGTCTTGAATTCAATAATTTGAAAGTGTGATTTGGTTATGTACATTATGTTAATATGTTCACTTTTGTGTGCTTGTACATGCTATGAAGAGTTTATGTTGATACATGTAGATGAACATTACCATTTTTTATATAATTAATTTGATCTTTATTAGCATTTGTTTCACCGATCCTTTATAGCTGATAGGAAAACTGATATTCCTTAATGCTTTGCAGTTTCCTTTTTAGTGATGGCCCAAGTTAGTTTTATGTTTCTCATTTTGGCAAAGTTTTGGTCTAACATTACCTCTTCACCCATTAGCTAAGTAAATGTTACAAAGTATCCATAATGTTATCATGGTATGCATGATTCTTCTGCTTTATAATTATCGACTGATCTTTAGATTATTTACTAAATAGCATAAAACTTCCACGCGCATTCAAAGTTTGCATTTATTTTTAGTAGGAGGAATAGTTAATCTGCAAATTGTCCAGTGATGTTTCTTCACTTGCCAATTACCAAATTTATTCATATTGTATGAAAAGCCATCGGAAACTAGAACTTATATAATTTATATATTTAATGGTGCACGCGTTTAGGTTTCTCCATGCTTATATTGTGTCCTACTCGATATAGAAAAAATCAAATATTCATACATGAAATTTTTCGGTCAATGCACTGATTGTATGACTTCCTTTTATTTTCTTCTAATAGAAAAGCAAAACGTGACATTTCTATCGGCATAATATAGTAGTAACATATGCATCATACTGTGCTTTGACATATGTTTAATTTCTTCTACTTATAGGTCGTTTTTGTGCAGCATTTATACCTTTATAGCATATTTTCAAATGAACAATCGAGCTTATAAGCTACTCCGCTTTGTGCAAGTCGAATTGGCTGCTAATTTTTACTGTCAAGCAGTCGAATTTTTAGCATTAGTAGTGATATGATTTCTATATATTCTGATAGAGTTCAATAATAAACATTAATCTTTCAATCTATTATACGATTATATGAAAGCTTTAATTGTGTGAGAATATGTTTTGCTATGTATATTTGATAAGTAACAAGTTTGATATTCGAAGTCAAACTCTGTCAAAGTACTCTGGTTTTGTTTTCGTGAGTCAGTTGATTTCATATGGAAGGTTTAGATGAAGTACTTTATGGTCATTACTTATTTGTATAATTCTGTTATCATTTTACCAATCATTCAATACTAAAATTCTAAGGAAAATCTGAGTTACTTTTTATATCATAATTAACACATATGGATGAAGGCAACTTCAGTTGACATCATTCATGTGGTCATGGCTCGAAATTTAGTTTAGTCTTATTAAGGTTATGAAAACTTACACATTGAGGAGTTTGATTTCTCTAATCACCTTGGCCAAAAGGCTCACATGAAGGGGGTATATCAATATAATTTAGGTTATATTAAGTACTAATTTTTGAATACTGATTTATCGATAATTGCTTGAAGGTGTAACCTTTATGAGCCTCTCTTTCTTTTTTTTCTTTTTTCTATTTCTTCATTTTATAACACCTGACTGGCTGACTGTTTTGACTTCTGATTATCTGTTTAATCAGGAGGACGGGAACTACAGTGATGCAATCAAGCTAGTGATCCAAATTAAAGAATCTAATTTGAAGCCAGAGGTCTACAGCTATCTAATTGCCATGACCGCTGTAGTCAAAGAACTGAACGAATTTGGAAAAGCTTTACGCAAGTTAAAAGGCTTCACCAAAAGCGGTTTAGCTTCCGATCTGGATATAGAAGACACACAGCTCATCCAAAATTACCAATCTACCCTCTTGGCTGATGGGGTCCGCTTATCTAATTGGGTAATCGAAGAGGGAGGCCCATCATTTCACGGAATGGTTTATGAACGTCTCTTAGCCATGTACATATGTGCGGGCCGTGGACTCGAGGCTGAAAGACAATTATGGAAAATGAAATTAGTAGGAAAAGAACCCGACTCAAACCTTTATGACATTGTGTTAGCAATATGTGCTTCACAAAAGGAAACAAATGCTATTTCACGATTGCTCACAAGAATGGAGGTCACGAGTGTGCTGAATAAAAAGAAAACGTTAACATGGTTATTAAGGGGTTATATCAAAGGTTCTCATTATGATGATGCAGCTGAGGCAGTATTTAAGATGCTTGATTTGGGTCTGTATCCCGAGTTTCTGGACCGGGCTGCGGTTTTGCATGGATTGAGGAAAAGAATCAACCAATCTGGAAACGTGGAGACTTATTTCAAACTTTGCAAGCAGTTATCTGATGCAGGTTTGACTGGACCTTGTCTTATATACATGTATATAAAGGAATATAAGCTTTGGGTGATCAAAATGCTTTAATCAGTCGACGTAGAAACTCTGACTTTTATAGTTTATAAAGATCATCATGTATATGTGTAATGTGTATAGAGCTATAATTCGTGAGGTGTAGTAAAAGTGTTGATATTACATGTTCCCATGTGTATCCTGTAATTTTGGTTTTCAAGATTTAAAGTGTCTCTTATGGTATCTTTGTTAAAGGTGTTACATTTTGGATCAATGATCTTGAATTCGTTTTCTTGAGTGGATCAAGAATCTTGAAATGCATCAACATCTTATTTGGTCAGAGCCAATGGTTTGTTAGTTAAAGTTCTTATCTCTGTTAAAGTTGTACAATATGGATTTAATGATCTTGAAATTATCATCTTGAACTTCACTGAGTAAGGTACAAGAATCTTGGTTCAAGTTCTTACCTTTTGGATATTGAATCTTGAAATGCATCAAGATCCAGTCTTGGTCAAAAGTCAATTGTATCATTGTTAAAAGTTATGAAATTTTGGATCAGGGATCTTGAACTTCGAATATATGTACTTTAATTGTAGGTAAGCTCTAAGTATACAAGTACCCTTCAGAAGTTTAGAGTCAAGTAGTCAACTAGTACTGATCAAGGTCAACTGAGTCTTCCTTCACCTAACCTTTTCCAGTACTAGCTCATTTCGAAGGGCAAAAGGGTCATTTCGTATGGGACAGTTGAGCTGGAATATGTATGCTTGTTGCATTTTGGAATCTCTTTTCATATATGCGGAGTTGCAGACAATCCATGCATGTGATGGCTCATTCTTGCCTTGCTGGTGGTTTTTTTCTTGCAATGTGTGTGATCATTGACTTCTATTTGTTTTTGTATTTGGTTATCAAAGGCTTAAAAAGTTGTTGTTCGGGTTGAGTAAGAGATTAAAGCGAAAGAATTTTGAAGCGGTGTCAAAATGGGTCGAGTTGATTTGATCCTTATTTTTTCGTTGATCAATTATTTGAACCTCATAAATGACTAATCCATAAAGTTGCAATCATTAGTTATCGATATAATTGTCTAACTGAAGTGATCTTGGATGTATATCAAGCTTCATTACACATCTTAAAAAACAAAATGTGTAACTTATTTTGACCGGTTTTGCAATATGTACTAGTCTTGGTTATAATTTCGTGGCTTGGGTAGTTTTATGAACCTTTTCAAAGGTTAATACTGAAATCTAACACACGATTTATTTGAAGTTATTTACCTTTATAAAAAAGGAGCTTGATATATTTGGTAGTTTTATACTTCTACGAAATAAAAAATTAACAAAATGTAGGTATGAATTATTTTAAGTTCGTAACTAGTGTTTGTTTTTTCATGCCAATAGTATCCGATGGCATTGGGCATTTCAATAAAATAAATGAAAGGTTGTAAGGCTTGCGTTCAAATGTTCATATATAAAATGAATGAATGAATACTATTATAAGTATACCTAATCAATTATTTATCATATAATTCTAAATAGTAATAGTATTGTTCAATAATTGATCAACTTTTTTCTTCATGCACGAGATTTATCCTGTGCATTGTGTCCAAATGGGTATTTTTTTCAGGTCCTAAAAACTACATTATCTCTAAAGTTTTTAAATTATTAAATGTCTTCAAAAATACACATTTCCTTTAAATAAGAATTATAAATTATAAAATATTTATATTATAATTATAAATATAAATAAATGTATATTGATTCTAAGTCCCTCCGTAAGGTAACAAACTTCATCGGTAGTTCGTTAGTTCTTTTCAATATGTACCAAATTAATTATCAAAGATTGTTTAAAAGATTCTATTTATTATTTTATTTTTATCATGATTTATTAAATCAAGCTATTTTTTTTAGCTTTACTCAACTTTATAAAGTCTTCTGAGGACTAAATCCAAAATTTTTTAGGAATATAAATTGATATATGCACACCACTTGTAACTTTAAATAAACAAAACTTATCCTAAAAGCCTAACATTTAACCATAATGGCTAACTCGACTTTATTCTATAAATGTTTTTCCCAAAATCTTTAAATTCTAAACGTCCTTATCAACTACAGTATTATATTTATATGGTTTGTTTATTAATAAACGTCTAACATCATTGATATTATTAACTTTCTTAGTTAAATATAGTAAGCAAAAGTATGTTGTACGTTTTATTTCTTTCCTTTCTTAATCTAACAACAATTAAACTAACAAATGTTATAAAAAGATCAAGAAGAAGTGTTGGCTATGAGTAATGAAGTTAGGTGTTTGAGTATTATTTATGGCATTAAATAAAAGAAAACCTTTTAAAAAAAGTTAATTATGTGATATATAGATTTAATAGCATACTTCATTTGTATATGATGTCACGATTAATTGGTTAATCATCAATTTTCTACTGCTAATCAAACAATAAGTGACAATTCAATGTCACAACTGCCATACGTAACCAAGTTAGCACCAATTCTAAGAGTCGATATTAAAAACTTATGAAGTAAAATTTGAAAGAATCATAAGCCTATGCTCTTATCCAAGAAACCCAAAATAATTTATTTAGGTTAAGACTAACGACTAATAATGAATTAACGAAGATGATCATTTTCATTTTTCACACACTGAATTTAAGAAGATGGTCATTTCTCCAAATATGTGAAAATAGATGACAGAAATATTTGACGAGTTTTTATTGTTTATTGCTGAATTCGATGAGGGAGTAATAATCTTCTCTTTATTCACTGTGAACTAATTCGCTAGGGGTTGAATACAATTTATCACTTAAATGGTGTGTTTAAAACTTTAATAGATTATTAACAGTTTAAAACGCTTGTTCAAATAAAACATAGTATGAATTGTATAAGCTGATAACTGAGAGTACAAGGATAAATAACTTGAATGATGAATTTGTTAATCACTAATTACACTAAGTATCGAATGCGGAATAATCTAGTCAATGCTTAGAATAATTCAATACAAATTACAAGTTATTGTACTACTCACTGCGATAATAAAAAACCTGAACACACAAGTTAATTTATTAGTCGCTGACACGAATTTGTACTTAGACAAACTTTATCGCTAACACACAAGTGATATATATCAATTGGTAAACATTCAACTACAATTATTAAGTTGATCATCGACCAGTGACCCTACATTTATAACTAAACAAGTAATTGATATCTAGAAAGATTTAAAGTATATATAGAGTTGAAGCCTCGAAGGAACATTTAACAAAAGAGAGATTAATATCCTTCATTGCGTTCACGAGAATGAAATCAACCTAACGTGATTTGCTCTCATATTAAACAGCTTATCACAGGAAGACCACGGATGAAATTTATAATGTTCTAACCTATCTATAATAAGATATATGGAAAAATATCCGTATTGTAAAATGTACAGATCCATCCATGCTGTTGACTTTAAAACATTAGCTATTTGTGTACATTTAAAAAGGTTAAATGCTTAAAATGTAAAACTTACAAGTAATTCTTAATGCTTTTTAGTCAACAACTCAACATCATCATATATTTATTGTTCTATCAACACCATATTTGTTATAGTGTTGTACGGAAAGTATATAAAAGCATATATATTTTAAAAATATATACATAAGAAAATGATACCAATGTCATGGATGAAATATGCTCTAAATTGGGGTATATCAACTATTGCCCTAAGGCACCACGTCTTTCTTTACGATTGACATAGGAAGGACCTTATCGAAAGCAAAGAGGTACTTAGCTTTAGACAAAAACTACGAACAATTAGCTAAACATATAGATCTTATCTTTATAACCTTTTAAAAAATAACATAAATAATTTATATCGAAAAGAAGTTGAGAGACAAATTGTGGCAAACAATTTGGAGAAAACATGTTTTTCTATATAGGAAAGGCAAGCCAACAAATGTTGACTCACATCAACTAGTCGCATTGGTTAGAACGTAATCGAATATATCCTTTTGACTTCGTAATACACCAAAAGCGTCAATTTCATAATTATGCAAAAAATAATGTGATTGATGCGTCGTCATCGTGTTTCGAATCCTAATCCTTTTAGTCTCCACACATTTGGAGGAATAATGTATCAACTTCAATGGCTAATATACTACACTTTTATAAAATGTGTGGCTCATATCATTAATTATATAAACTTATATTACAATTAAATAAAATTATTTTTCAAAAATATTTTTACCTTTTATGTCTAATTATTATTATTACTTTTATTTTAATTCAAGACTTTCGTTTCTATAGTTCGTTGTGGTTTGACATGATAATTATTTTTCGTTCATTCTTTGAAAGTTTAGTGGACTATTAATGTATTAATAATTAATACAATTATATGAACGATGTTATTGTAATGATACTTACCTTTTATTAAAAAAATAAGACGACTTGATACTTACCTTTTTTATCGTTTTATTTAATTTGTAAATAAGGAAAAACAATTAAATTGTAGTCCTTTCACGACCAAGAAGGAACAATGTTAAATTGCATTGATAGTCAATAATTATGCATGACTATTTAATCGTATAATATAAAAAAGCTGTGCATACTTTTAAATATTATTACTTGCAACATATTAGTTATAAATATATTCTAATTAAAACTATAAATATTTGTTCACACCTTATTATAATGTCAAAATCAGTTAACAAACTACCAAACTTTTGTCTTAATACTAATTTGGTAGTTGAAAATGATAAAAATAAGAAAACAACCAAAAAGCTTTCCAAGTGATCCATTTGCTATATTCATCTAAATTGCATGTTAGATTTAATTAAGTTCGTTAGAAAGCAACTGCCATAATTAAAGCTAACAATTTCAATTACTTAACTATATTTTTTTTTTTTAAAACTAGTGATTTAATTATATAAAATTTTATGAAAAAATAAAATACCTAAATAAAGCTAAAAAGTTAGAGAATGAGAAAATGAATATGATTGCTCTATTTCAAATATTCATTTTCATTTTTTTCTTTAAAATTAAATACATAATAAATCGTACATCAATAAATTATAAAAATTATATCATTAAAATCAACGTTATTTTATCTTTAATTAGAGATCTCATATGATGTACTTTTAGTCGCATAACAAACTTATTAACTATGAATTTAGAGTTTAGAGAAAAAAAAGCAGTTGGCATTTTAATAAATCAAAATAAAAATAACTGTTTTTTAACTAGATAACATAAATTTATAAAAAACACATCTGTAATCGAGCTTCTTGTCCATTTTTAATTAAACTATCTTCAACTTCACTGTCCTTTTCCATAAAATAACCATCCATTATTTATAAATTATTTATAAAAACACAAAACTCCAAAAATATTTTAATATTTCACAGTTTACACCACAAATCTTTTTATAAAATTAACAACTAACCCTCAATAATAAAATAAATCATAATTAAATCCCTTAACCATCTTCTTTCTTTTTCTCTCCTGCATCTATCATTTCAATGGGGTTCAACTAGCTTCTTAATTTCTCCACATTTTTCTCAACCGTTGATTTAATTTCATGTCGATCTCAAGTGTTGATCATGAAAACTGTTCATCATCATCATCACCACGATCAGCTAAAATTCTAAATCTGATCCGTCAATTTACATCCACCATGAAAACCGGCGGTTCAAAACTTAAAGACCGGTCGAAAAAACCGGCTCAAGTTCACGCACTTACTATCAATTCCATTTTATCATCATCCTCCGAAACGACGTCGTCCACGTCATCATTTAAATCGTCTCATTACGGAATACCTAATTTACATTTAATTGAACCGTTAATTGTTCCTTATTTAAACCATGTTGACTTCATTGACTCACTTTCTGATCTTTACAAAAGGATCATAAATTGTTGTGAAAAATCTGAACTTTGTTGTTTGTATTTGGAAGAGTATGCGTTATTTTGTGTTTTAGGTGATTCGAAATTGCTTAGAAGAAGCTTGCAGTGTGCTAGAGAACATGCTGTCGGTGTGCATGCAAAAGTTGTTTTGTCTGCTTGGTTGCGATTTGAACGGAGAGAAGATGAACTTGTTGGTGTTTCGGGTTTGGATTGCATCGGTAAGGTTATCGAGTGTCCGAAATTGAGTTTGGTTGATAATGTGTGTGAGTTTTCGTGTTCGGTTTTTGATCGTTGTCAATGTGCTTGTGAAAATGCCTTTGAGAATGTTAAGAGTAGTACTGTTTTATCAAGTTCGGTTTTTGATTGTTGTCAATGTGTTTGTGAAAATGCCCCTGAGAATGTTGAAGGTAAAGTTTTATCTGATAGTGATTGTTTGGATAATGTTAATAATAATGATGATGAGATCGTTGGATTTCGTATTGGGAGTGAGGTGGTTAAGTGTGTTAGGCGTAAAATAGCTTTGTTGTCTAGCCCGTTAAATACGTTGTTGTATGGTAGTTTTGTTGAATCGGAAAAGGAAAGTATAGATTTTTCACGGATTGGAATATCTGTGGAAGCAATGAGAGGTGTAGAAGTGTTTAGTAGGACGAAAAAGTTTTTAGATTTTGGTTCTCCTAGTATAGTTTTGGAGATTTTATCATTTTCACAGAAGTTCTGTTGTGAGGAAATGACGTCCGCTTGCGAGGTTTATTTAGCTTCATTAGTTTCTAATGTTGACGATGCGTTGATCTTTATTGAATACGGGTTTGAGGACAATGCAAGTCTTCTAGTAGCTTCTTGTTTACAGGTTTTGCTAAGAGAGCTTCCGAGTTCTTTGAAAAATCCGAAAGTTCTAAGCTTGTTCTGTACTCCTGAAGCAATGGAGAAATTAAGTATGGTTGGTCATGCTTCTTTTTTGTTGTATTATTTTCTAAGCCAAGTGGCTATGGAGGAGAGAATGACATCAGCAAATGCAGTGATGTTATTAGAAAGGTTACTAGAGTGTGCGACAGAAAAATGGCAGAAAATGCTTGCATTTCATCAATTGGGTGTTTTATTATTTGAGAGAGAAGAATATAAAGACGCCCAAAGTTGTTTTGAGGCAGCATTTGATATGGGTCATGTTTATTCAGCCACAGGTATTGCTAGGACTATGTACAAACAAGGAAGGACCTATTTAGCACGTGATCTGATCAACAAAATTTTATCCGAATGTAAACCAAATGGATGGATGTATCAAGAACGATCTTTGTACAATCTTGGAAGTAAAAAGTTACTAGATTTGGAAGAAGCCACTAAATTGGATCCTACACTTGCATACCCGTATAAATACCGAGCTATATCGATGGTGACCCAAAATCTGGTCAATGAAGCTATTCAAGAAATTAATAAAATCATCCGATATAAGGTTTCTCCTGATTGCCTTGAATTACGGGCATGGTTTTATCTTATTCTTGAGGATTATCAAGCTGCTGTGAGGGATAGTCGAGCCTTGTTGAGTTTGGAGCCTTATTACATGATGTTTCATGGTAAGATGAGATGTGAGTACTTGGTGAAGGTCTTGAGTAAGAAAGTACAACAATGGAGTCCTGCGGATTGCTGGCTACAGCTTTATGAACGGTGGTCTTGTATAGATGATATTGGCTCACTCGCCATAATACATCAGATGATGGCTCATGATCCGGGGAAGAGTCTTTTGAGATTCAGGCAATCGTTACTTCTTTTAAGGTAAACTCCATGCCTAACGCTCTTTTGATTTGTTGGTATTTTGTTATGTAGATGTGCTTTTGGAAAGATTATGTGACTTTAGATTTATACTTAATAGACCAAAATGGCGCTCTTTTTCATGAAATGAGATGCGTATTGTGAGATGGGAGTAAAATTCTATAAATTAGGCTAGCAGAAGGGGTAAATAGGTAATTTTATTATACCTTTAGACAATCAGTATTGTTGCCTCTGTCACTGGTATGAAAGTGCTTATCCAAAACTGGTTATCTGACTCGTAAGTAATAAGATAATTAATATCTACAAGCTGTAGCAGTCAGACAGAAAGTTCCAAAACACATCCAAATACCCTCATAAACTGTTATTATTTGTCATATTTTATATTAGGATCTTCAATCTTATAAGAACCATTTACCTGTTGGGCACAGATTAAACTGCCAAAAGGCGGCCATGCGCAGCTTACGGTTGGCTAGAAATCTTTCAACAACAAAGCATGAGAGACTTGTCTATGAAGGGTGGATCTTATATGACACTGGCTATCGTGAAGAAGCTTTAGCTAAGGCCGAAGAGTCGATTTCTATCCAGAGATCATTCGAAGCTTATTTTCTTAAAGCTTATACACTGGCAGATGCATCTTTGGATCCAGATTCCTCTTCTTTTGTTATAAAACTTCTTATTGATGCTCTCAAATGCCCTTCTGATGGACTTCGGAAAGGACAAGTAAGTAACATATAGATGTTTACTTTCACTACAAGAAACTAGAGGTGGCAAGATGGGCGGGTCAAGCGGGTTGGGTAACAGTTGAAAATGGGTTCCGGGTGAAATGGTCCAATTGTAGTATGGGACGCTAACAGTTTCTTCATTTTTTATACATAATGAATACATTACTTACGATTATAACAACAATCCAGATCGTTTGATACAACGATATAAGAGGTTGTATGCACTAAAAATAAACATCGAGTGACTTTCAACCTGCTCGACCATTTTAGGTAAATGGTCTGATTTGACCCATTATCCTAGCTTGAGATAGAAAACAACCCAAATTTGTCCCATTCATAATTAAATTTATCAAAATTGCTATCTCTACAAGAAACAGCAAAAGAAAGGAAAAAAAAGAAAATTGAAAAAGGGTAAATTGTGTTTTCGGTTATTGCAGGCATTAAATAATCTAGGGAGTATCTACGTGGATTGTGGGAAGCTTGATCTTGCTGCAGATTGTTATGTAAATGCACTCGATATAAAGCATACAAGAGCTCATCAAGGGTTAGCTCGCGTGTATTGTCTTAAAGATGAAAGAAAAGCTGCTTATGATGAAATGACAAAGCTCATAGAGAAGGCGGAAAATAGTGCATCTGCTTATGAGAAACGCTCAGAATATTGTGACCGTGACAATGCTACTAGTGATCTATGTATAGCTACTCAGTTGGATCCTCTTAGGACATACCCATACAGATATAGGGCCGCAGGTACATATTCCAAATCCAAATTCCAAATAATGCAACTTAGGAAATAATTGTGATTGAGATGAATAAATGATGATCTTGTTATGGAAAGAAATCGTGTGTTTGTTTAGGTGTGTTGTGGTAACCAAACAAATCTCCATTCTTGAATAGGGATTTTCGTGTTTACACAATTATTTTAGGCATTTCATAACGATATGTTTAGCTTTTCAAATGTTCGTCCACTTTTATGTCCATTTGACCCCTTCATACACTGTTTCTACTTTTGCCACCAAATATTGTCTTTTTTCGTCATTGTGTCTCGGAGGTATGGGTTACTATATCACTACAATGGGTTAGTAGCTATGTTATATCCCCTTTCATCTATTCAGAAATCAGAACTTTTCAAACACCAAAACATCTAAATATCTAATTATCCGACTATTACTACTTCAAACAATTGAAGTGCATCCTAACACTATAATTTACTGTAGAGTAATTGTATGTGGCTGCTTTTGTTACTTATTTCTGTAGCTTTAGCTTGGGTTATTGATGTATTAAACTTTATCCAACCAGTGTTAATGGATGAACAAAAAGAAAGTGAAGCTGTTGAAGAACTTACAAAAGCCATTGCTTTCAAACCTGAGCTGCAAATGCTCCATCTGCGAGCAGCATTCTATGAGTCAATGAGTGACTTTAGCTTAGCCCTTCGAGATTGTGAGGCAGCACTTTGTCTAGATCCCAATCACAAAGAGACTATTGAACTCTATAACCGAACACAAAAACAAGCTGCTGAATATACATGAGTTAGCTGTACAGTTCTCATTGAACCCATTTTTTGCCTTTCCCGTACATCTTCTAAAGAGGATTTGAAGAACATCTACACCCTCCATTGGTTCGATTACCACCGCAGATTCATGGTACATATGCATGATAAAAGAGGGACTTCCAGTGACAGATATGGAGGAACAAGAAATTCTGTAGTTTAGAATCAAGGATATCATGAGGTACAATTCAAGGAACATCTTACATGTATCTGATTAGTATCGAAAAGATGGAGAAAGTCGAATTTCACGTGTATGACCCTTGGAGGCATGTTGTAAGTTGTAAGTTGCAAGTTGTAAAATCATTGATTCTTCATTAATTTTTGAATGATAAGAGCTTCTGTATTGCTATCTGGGCAGACTATAATTATTTTTCCAAATTTTGTTCTTTTTGGATAGAGCTATCAAATGGGCAGGGTGAGCGCCTGAGCATGTCAAAACAGGTTCTGGTCGACACGGTCAAGTTTTTTATATGAACCAACCACATCGAGTCTGGTTGAACCAAAACACATTCTGTCTAAAATGATAGTGTCACAATATGAATTACGTAAATTATAGCATCTAACTAAAAACCTTTTTTTTTTTTTGTTTAAATTAAAATTATTAAAGAGGTTTTATACATCAAAAATAAGGATCTTTGATCTGTTGTCCATTGACCCATTTCTTATATAAGCAATTTGTTTCGTTATATTTGTAAGGTTTTTTTGTTCAACCTATTAGAGATGTAACAATGCCGGCATTGACCATTATATAAGTAAATTGGTTGAAATTGCCAGCTCTACTTTTGATAACGAAATTCTCTTTTTCTTTTAAGTGAGGTATGGAATTACAGAGGGTTAAAGATGAGCAAATCAATACTTATTGACTGTACAAAACACTCGGTCAAGAATTAGATACAAATTGAATAGTTCCAATCTAATTGGACTCTGTTGATGATAAGATCTCAAGTTCAGCCCACCAAAGTGGAGAAGCTCTAGGTATAGCACCTTCTGGTGCCACGTCAGTGATCTCCTTCAACCTGCCCGTGATCTCTCTCATTGTGGGCCTTTGGTTCGGGTCCGAAAGAACACAGCTTTTTACCACTTCAAAGAGCCCGTTAAGCGTGTCATTTGCAAAGAAACTCAAAGTTGGATCCACCATGTTTGCAACGGGCTGTTCAGTTTTCAATATATCTGATACCCAGTTTTCAAACGACCCATCAGGCATCTTACCAGTGATCAATTCAAACAAGATTGCACCAAAGCTGTAGACATTGCTTTCTGGAGAAGAAGGTGGGGTCTCCAAAAGCTCAGCTTTTGTGGGTCCCGTTTTTGAAGAATCCCAGAAGCTGAAATCTGAGATTTTGGCTGCATAGTCTTCGGTCAGATATATAGATGATGATTGTAGGTTTCTGTGTGAGATGGGTGGGTTGAGCTGGTGTAGGTACTCGAGGCAGTAAGCCATCCCCATGGCTATACGCAACCGCATTGACCAATCCAAATGTTCTGCTTCTTTAACTGGATTATCAATAATGATATGTATTCATCAGTCTAGGTTGAAATTTCGACCAGTGACTTATACATGAGTCTATTTCAGTTATGTTATTATCATAAATGGGTCAAACGGGTAAAAAAGGACCAGCTTAAAAAAAACAGGTCAAACATCCCCAAAGTGCAATTTTAACTCAAACTCTCCAAAATCATGTTTATTTCCTCAAAAAGTCCATTGAAATAATATAAGCTACGTAGTCGTATCTATAACGCTAATTATTTGACCTGTTACTAAACCTGTATTACCCGTCTAATTTGCCACCTCTAATCATGAGGAAATGGTCAATAATTATGAATCTCTACCTAATCCTTTCAATGGTATGTGATTTCGATGTAAACTGGTTGTCATGAGATAAGAATAAGGTGCAGTTCAGGACTGAAGGATCAATATCTAACTAGTTTGAAAATTATAAGACAGCTATCCCCTTGTTATTCTTGATGCAAAACAGATTAAAGGGTCTTAATAATTCTCTTGATTAACATGAATTATTGGCTAGCATGCATGATTGATATAAGAATCTAATGAAGATAATGAAAAGGTCAAATAGTTGACCATGAACTCAATATTATATTTTAAATTGTCAATTCACAAGATTAATAAAAGCTTTTTAGTTTATTAAACATAAAACTAAATTATAGTATATATTTCGGATAAAATGCATGATTTGTCTAACAAATCTCATGAAGATGATGAAAAGGTCAAAATTTTGACCTTGGAAACTAGTTAAGAAAGTAAACAGAACTTACCGTGAAGGTGCTCAAAAAGAGTTCCATTTGGGGCATACTCAAAAACCATCATTCTAGTGAAAGGTTTTTGTTCTTCACAATACCCAATTAGATTCACAAAGTTCTTGTGATTCACCTTTGACAACATTTCAATCTGAAAAATAAACCACAAAAAAATTTATTAAAAAAATAAGCACACTTTCAGTCAATCAATCAAGTTTATAACGATAATAAAAGTAGTCAGACTACATTCCTTTCATATGAAATTTGTCTTAAGCAAGAGTTATGTATCAATAGGTTCCTACCTTGTTTCTGAACTGCAATTCGAGCTTCTTTGTCCAATCTTTAGCCGACGTTATTGCAGTGGATGTCACAGCTATTTCGACCCCACTAGAAAGAGTCCCTTTGTATACAGTACCATCTATCATAGACCCAATTATATTACTAAAATCTTCACAAGCTGTTACGAGTTCTGGGCGTTGAAGACTCGGGACACCTGATTTGAGATACTAGATATATGAGCATGTGCATAAAAGATAGGATGAAATGAAACCGAAATGAAAATAAAAAGCGAAAAGAAAAAAAAGACCTGTTGTGAATGCTTTCTGAAGCTGCCCACTTAAGCCTGTAGCCCACGGGTTAACTGTCACTACTTTATTTCTTTTAAAGAAAAGAATTCCAAAAGCCGAAAGAAATATAAACATAGAACCTCCAACGACCCCAGACCAAATCAGTTTTGTGTGACGTTTTGTTTTGAAAGTCCTAACACTCGGGATTAATCCAGGTGAAGGAGCTAGAGGATCAACTTCGGGTACTAAAGAAGCTGTTGGCGGATTTGGGAAAACCAGCAATGGGGACGGGGCAGCAATTGGTGACGGTGATGGTGAAGGAGATTCTGATATGGTGGATGGAGGCATCGATATAGATGAAACCGGTATCTGTACTAATGATGGTAAAAATTGTAATAGCTTTCTTTCTGTAGCATCTCCAGTTTGAATACCATTTCTACAAGATTTAAATAAGAGTAACAAAAATTAACTTTTCGATCCGAGATTTGATACGGGTATTGTTACATATCATATTTAAAATCAGAAATTAGTCTACTTGATTGTAAACTCACACTTTACCTGCCATTACAACTAACATCATTATGAGAGGTTGTAAGCTGATCCTCATCTACTTGAAACTCAGAAAGTGTCTTAAGATTGTTTACTTCAGGTGAAAGTGTATCTAAGAACTCATTGTTATCCAATAAACTGCATCGATCAGCATTAGTGTGATGAACAAGTTAGCACAAAGTTTATGAACATTTTACTTAAGTAACATCTGAAAATACGACTTACAGAATCGATAAGGATAGATTATTGCCAAGATCAGATGGGAATGGTCCAGTGAAGTTATTGTATCCCAAATCCAACACTTCCAGATCTTCCAAATCTCCAAGTTCACGAGGAATTGTTCCGTATAAAGAATTGTTACGTAAAATGCTGCCCATAGAGTGTACAAAATAATCATCAAAACATGATCAACGATTAAAACACAACTAGAAATAGTAAACTCAAATGCTTACATGGATTTCACATTTGTTAGCTTCCCAAGCTCTGGTGCAAGTGTTCCTCCAAGGCATTGATCTCTTAAATTCCTAAAATATAGATTTTATAACAAGTATAAGTTTCATAGACTAAAATAATATTCTTGGACTAAATTATCATATTCGGATCAAATAAAAAGCAAAATAATATTTGTGAAACCCGTGAAAAATGACCTGATTCACGACTTCTATAAAGCTGGTTGTAAAGCTGTAAGCTGATACACTAGCTTTACAAAAGTTGTGAATTTAACTGTCTGTCTCACGTTTCTCACAAATATTTAATTTTCACACGATCCTAAATCCATATGAACATAATCTAATGTGTAACAGTTGAAAAAAACTTACAAGACGACAACTTTTCCATTCGAACACTCGACCCCAAACCAAGAACAAGGACCCAAATCCGAGGCTTCATCGTCATCATTCCAACTAGACAAAACGCCAAACGGATCATCCTCAATTCCATCTCGAAACTTCAACAACGCCAACCCTGCAAAACCATAAATCCCAAAACCTAACCAAAACTAAACTTGAACTCCCACAATTAAAAAGAGAAGTTAGTTTAGAAAGTGTCAAACCTTCTTTATTAAGACACCAACAGCAACTAAAACCATGATCAAGTATTAATACAGCAACAAATACCATTGCTAACTGGAGCCTAAACCCAATATTGTATTTCCAAAATCTCTCCATCTTCAAACTTACAAAAAGATAACAAGACAGAAGGAATTTAAGGTGTTTAATGGATACAAAAAAACGCGGTAATATGTAACAAATTTTATTTAAAAGAAATGGTTATTGATTGATTCCAGAGAATGTGGGTTTCCGTTACAGAAAGATATGATCTAAGAATGAACAGAATTATGAGTTTCGGAGATATTTCTTTTTGTTGTTTTGTTTTTTGTCATGTTGGATTTTGACTGTGTTTTTGTTTTTATAATCTTCATGACATGTGGTTTGTCACGTGACACATTTTTTTAGTTCCATGTTCTACTAGGCCATGTTTGGTAAAAATGTTGTTTATGACTATATTAATTATAATTATAATTATAATAATTATTATTATTGAAGGACGTATAATAAATGGTATTTTACTTGTCTACGCATTTAACATTATAAATGTGTTACTATTTGTAGCTTTTTAGCTTTAATGAATTAAATGATAACTTTACGATCGTTTTATATTTAAACGAAAAACATTAGAAACGCCTGACTCTTACAAATTTATCCAAATGCAATACAATAACAATTACACCAACACGATAAAACTATGTTGTTTTTCAATAGATGACCTTGTGTACTTTATTGTGAACGCGTAGATATACATATATATATATATTAATATATATATATATATATGTACGATCTGGTTCTTTCAAAGATAATCATAATAGTTGAGTACGATGAAGATGGAAAATCGATAAACTTTGGTTATTATTATTATTATTATATTTATTTTATACCAAATATTCTTGTTGTTGGTATTTATATTTTAATTTTAAATATCAATAATAATATTATAATGCTTTTTACTTGTTACATGTTTTAGTATTTACTAGCTTACATGGTCAAAGAATATGTAATTCATCAATTTTATTATGGGAACAACCAATTAATTAAGTAATTAAAATTGGTTGACTATGTATTGGAGGTTAAAATAAGTCTTGAAAAGAAAGCTAATACACATGACATCGTCCAACAAATGTACCATGAAATTACTTATAGAAGACTTGGCCAAATAAGACTAATGTTCACTTGAACAAGTCACTATCCAATAGCACTACAAGTTGTAATATTAAGAAATTGGTTTATTTTTGTTTCAAATTCAGAAAGTAGTTTTGATTTAATGATATGTGTGCAAAATGTTACAAACATGTCTTCTAATTTTGATTCATTACCTCTTATACAAACTAGTTTTCATTTTATAACATTAAGATTTAAAATTCAAATAAAATAATATAATTTTTATTTTTAATAACATTTAAATTTAAAATTCAAATAAGTAATATAATTGTCATTTTAAATTGAAATTGGTAAATAACTCCCTAGTCTTTTTGAAAGATGTTACAACCAAGTGACTTTGTTATTATATGTTATTTAAAAATTAAAATGATTGACAGTTGATAAATACACTATTTATGTTTTGACTCTTACACTGAAATATCAAAATATCAATGTATTATATATCTATACTATTATATAATACATTTTAATGTTTTTTTTAAGATAGATTTTACTATTTTACCCTTATAATTATTAAGATAATTTTTTAAAATCTATAGAAATGACTAATATCCCCCTACATTTATTAAATTATCATTAATACAAGTATGATTAAACTATAAACTAATTAATATGTGACATTTAATTATCATTAATATAAGCATTATTAAATCATAAACTAATTAACATATGACAATTAATTTTAACTTAAACTTCTCTATATCTATACGATTATATAATACATTTGAGATATATTTTTTAAGATATAAATGATTACAGATGAGAAATTATAAAAAAGACATAACTTTTGAACTATTAGTAGTTACGGGACATGCCAATTATGAACGGAATGGTTGTGATGAGATGAAAGCGTTTAATCAAGGTTGAGACGAGTAATTCAAATTTTTGATTAAGTTTTAGGATTACAATGTAAAGTACATAATGCTTAATATCAAAATACAAAAAAAATAAACCAAAAATAAAAATTTTCAAATAGACTCAACAAACGACTCACCAACTCGCAACCTGTCCATTAAGAACCCGAAATCCGATACTCGCAACTAGCAACCCGACCATCACGTTTGCAATGACATCTTATGATTTAATTTTGAGTTATTTTGTTACAAGTTTATTGAAAAATTGTTAAAAAAAAAAATTCTCATTTACAAAATAGTATATTTCGTGTATTGTCATATGGTTTTGAATTTTTAAAATATTTTAAAAAACACAATAATATACATCGGATGAATGTGAAGCTAATAAACTGTTCCCGCTGCATTGCGCGGGTATTTTGCTAGTTTTCTTAATGCATGACCTTTTATGTTATGTATGTACTAAAAAAAAATGATTAATGAGTAAGCTTAAGTTGCATTTTCTTTTTAGTTCACAACAGTCTCTGCCATCAATTCAAGCTTTTTTAGAAGTGACTTAAAAACTACTTTTTCCTTGAAAGGTAGATGGTGATTTAGTACTTAAATTAGGTAGATAATTATTGGAAATGAATATATAATTATTGGTGGCTTTACTAGTTATTTATCACAATATAAGGTAGAACCAAATGTAACATACACTTCTTAACTCATTACAAAACTGAAAATGACAATTGTATTATTCTAAGTTCAACAATCAAATCAAGGAAATCACATATCAATCTAAAGTAAACTTTGATATTTAGAAGTTGATATCATAACCCATTGGAATTTTTAATTAAGCATAAACTAATCAATATCTTATTTTGCTAAATATTTCCTACTACTTGATTAGTAATCTATTTTTTACATACATAATAAATTCATTAAAAAATTAAACATGACCCCTTAAAAATAATAGGAATTGGGTTGGACTGTTCTTGGTTAATTCATTTAAGGATATACCTGAATATATTTCAGGCAATATTCTGATACAAGTGGACTAATTCAGTGTCTTATTTTAGAAGGGGTATCTTTTTTCTTTCCAAATTCATGGATTCTCATTTCCCAGATACAATTAAATACTTTTATGGATTTTATACTATAAAAATATATGTATGTCATATAGAGAAGGTTTTCAACTCGTGAGTTGTAATTATTATAGTGAAAAATATAATATTTATTTTATTAATTTCAAATATAAACTGTATTGAAATATGGTGTACTTGCTAAGATTGAAATTTTGTGAAGTTATAGATGTATTAAAACGGACAGAGTCAGGTCAGGTTGATCGGTTAACTTACAAACAATTCGATGGAAACCGACACCAAGAATTGTGGTGTGGAAGTCATGGTTTATGATGCACACTAGCTACCAAAAGCATTAACTTTGTTTTGTAATCGATCATTTGTATCTTGTTAAATGCAATTTAAAGTGGGGGGCCTTATTTATGATAAAATTTGGTATGTTGATGCTTGAAAAATTGTAGTCCCGTTATGTGGGGTTTCACCATGTTACATGTTCTCATAAGACTTGCATTTAAATCTACATGTTTTCCTTTTGTTTTGAAGAGGAAGAAAAAGTATACAAGTTGGGTTTATTTTGGTAATCTAAAATGACCTTTTAACTATGTAAACAAGTTCCAATTATAATATGTCTATAGGTGTAATGTAACTCAGTTTAAAGTGGCAAGGTGGGAATATTTGGTAAGAAGTTATAATGTGACAAAAAAGCATGTCTTGTGGGCTAAGATCCCTCCCTACTTAGAGATGTAGAGTGATCATCTTACTTCACTCATGGATCATCATCATCTCATTTTCTTTGAAGCAAAACTTTGATACACCAATTGCATAAAGACATAAAGTTATTAAGTCAGTGATCTAAAAAGGGGAATTACTGTTAACCCATAGTCTGATTTTATCTCTTAAAGAACAAATGGTATTCCTTTCAATCTCATTTTCATTGTCCATGTTACTGGCTTTTATTTGTTTCAAATAAATAATCTACTTGTAACAAAGTACTATCAAAAACTATATAATTTGTGTTGTGACTTATTCCTTAACGTTACACAAACCTTTGTACAATCATTTGGCTCGTTTTCGACTATTTTTTATGTTTTAGTTCGATTAGTTAAATACTATGATCAAAATAAGCCTCTTAAATATCTTGTGAACATAATAAATATGATGATGTGTACAACAAAAAATATACTCACTTTTGTTTTTTTCTTATGGAAACCAAATTTCGCAATCATGTATACAAAATAAATCTAAATTGCACAACTCACTAGGTACCAAGCGAAAAATCCTTTTGGCATCTTGCTTCTCATACCTTAGCTGGTTTGTAGAAGTGTCGAGACTACTAATAACTATGACCATTGTACAAAAGAAATAATTACATCGACTATTAAAGGATCATACATTAGAGTGGTAAATCGAAACAACCTTTTTTACGTATAAATAAGACAATATATTTTAGTGGAATCTTGGTAAAGAGATACTAATATAAAATTGGTTTGCTGGAGAAAAGGTCCCTTCTCAAAATCCGACGAAGATTTTGCATATTCAGATTGGGCCCAATATTACTTTAAACTACGCAAGTATAGTACATCGTTTGGATTTTATGGACTTTTCGTGCATTCACCTAAATACCTAATCCATAATCAGGGCCCAAAGTTTTTAGAATTGAAATAAAAAACACAAAATTAAACATACACTCAACAAAATGAACGGTATAATTATAAAGACGAAAATCATCAAATTAATCGTTTTATTATGATATCATTGGTGTAAAGTTAAACAAACATTTACAAAAGCAAAATGTCAAAAAACAAACTTTCCATCATGTTTCAAAAGACGTACACTTTTTATTAAATGGGCCTTCGGGTTTAAACCAGGCCTCAAAGTATGGGCTTTTACAAGAAGCCTATTGGCTTCTGATAGAGATTTCTCTTCTTTTATGTTCTGCAGATGGCATAAGTTTATTGCAAAAAATGCCAACAATTTATGTGTTAATTTTCACACCAAATATGTAAGCTCATAAAACCGATATGCATCCCTAAAAATATAAAAGAGCAAACTATTGAACTATCATACATACAATACAATTACATTTACATTTTTGTCCTTTTATATCACAATTAATTTTGGAAAAAAATATAACATGTCAATAAAAAATTTAAAAATATCGTTGCACTCTCATAAAACATAACTCTCTTTCCTTTATATCACAATTAGAATAGAGTATGAGTAGCGTTTTAATAAAAATAAGGGTAGGATTCTAATAAAATTGGTACGGAGTATAAGATAAAATATATAAAAAAATTCTGATGGTGATAATAGTGTATTATGATTAAAGATACATATCATTCTACATAATATAATATATTTACACGTTTATGCATTATTATTTTAGCTATGTTTAAAACTAACATATTAATTAAAAAGTCTTTAATCTAGTCGTATGTTATAGCACAATATGTCACATTTTTCATGATAATGTCTAACATAGACTGTCTTCAAATAATACTACATTCCTAATCAGAATTTACCTAAAAAAAGTTATGCAAATAACACAAACTCCTCAATTTTCTTCATATTTTCCCTCATAAAATGCATTAGACACATTTGATAAAATCATTTCATTATTATATATGATTGTATATATTTAACTACATGAACAAGATGGACACCTGATAAGACCATTTTCATTGCACTCCATACATGTCCTAAATCCACCATCATCTATGTAACATCTATGGCTTCCATTACATTCATAACACAATATAAACCGGAACCCGCCACAACTGTCACAATCTCCGGCAGCCACCGCCGGCAACCCCGATACAAATTTCTTCAATTCACCAATTTCATGCAACTCCACCACCTCATCGGCCCCACCGATATACCGGCCGCCGATAAACACTCTAGGCAATGTTATCCTTTTGTCACCAAATCCTGCTTGACCCATTTGACGCATTATCTTCCGTATTTCGTCACTAAATGATGCGTCCATTGACAAGTCTCGTTCGTCGATGGGCACACGAAATCCTTGTAATATTGATCGTACGGTTCTGCATGCCTCAAATGTGGGTCGGACCGCACGAATGCTTGTCATGTAAATGACTACTCGTTTTTCGCCTCCTGGGACCGTGATCCGTGGGCCGGTTGTCACAACTATTTCAGGCTTCTCCACATTTTCAAATCTGTCCAAATTTTCGGGTTGTTCGGATTTATTTGATTCTGATGAGATTTCGTCTGATTTACTTGATTTTGGTGAGATTTCTTCTTGTTTAATTGATTCCGATGAGATTTCTTCTGGTCTGGGCCTAGGGGTGAAAAGGCGGGAAAAGCGGTTAGCGAGGTGGACACGGTGGAAAATGGAAGGTTTTGTGGGGGACATGCACGAGGCGGCACGAATTTGTGGGGAATAAGTTGATGATGGTTCATCTTCTTCGGCGATTGTATTTAATTGTGAATTTATTTTATCATCATTAGATAAGAGAGTTTCGATATTCTTTAAAGATTGAGGATTGAAATCGGGGTTGGATGGTATTCTACGAATTTTTGGGCTACAGGAGGCGTTGCTGTTATTATTATCGTTATCTTTTTTGCTGGATTGTCTCCGGTAGGGCCACATTTCAATGTGGAGAATTCGACCGGAAAATTCGAATAAATTTTAGAAAATCGAAAGGATACGTTTGTTTTCTTTTTCTGTGTTGATTGAAGGAAATCGTAATAGATCAAATGATGGAGAGAATTGGGGAAGATGAAAACGTAGATGCAAATGGGGTGGGATTGAAGGGGGTCAGCTTTTTATTGTATTTGGTTTGTGTTTGATAATTTTAGTTTATGAAAAAATAAAATAAAGAAAGAAGATGAGAGCTTAAAGGAGAGATCAAAAGTTGATGGGAGAAAAGAAATGAAATATTTCAGCGGGTCGTTATGACAGTTGGGAAAAGTTAACTGTCGGTAAAGAAAGATAATGAAAAAGTTGGTGAAAAATCATAATTGTAGACTTAATTTTTCATTATAAAGTATATAGTTTCACCACAAATTCACAATTATATATATAGATGATCTATTAGGAAGCTTCAATTTCGAGGGAAAAGGGAAGTGAGTCTGAACAGATCGTTAATATTCTTTAGGGAGATGAATGTTCAGTTAACATTTTTTACGGGGAGTTAACTAACATTAACTAACATTCATGGAATGTTAGTTAATTTACCTCATATATATGTATGTGGTGTTTGGAGATGTCTTTTGAAAGTGTGATTAAAACTGCAGTGATGTTTGTGTAGTTATTTTCATGTCATAAAACCTTAACTAAAATTTATTTAACAAACATTAAAAACTGATGGTTGAAACTTCATATTGCAATAAATAATTAATATTACAATTAGTCAAACACCTCTTTAGATTCAAGTGATCGAGGTCCAAAGGATGACGGCAACGAGTTAGTCGATCTTGTGATCAGTTTATTTTTTTAATAACTTTGAAACTCAATTCATACACATTCATCTTTGTTTCGTTAAAAAAGAAGAAGTTGTAATCACTTGGTTGATAAAATACCTTATGTATAAGTATACAGCTTAGATGTCATCAAATCAAATATATTTTTTCATAAATTTTAAAAACTATAGTTCGTATTAAATGAACCTTAACATGTACTGTTCAAAAATACATTGCTAAAAGAAAATTATCGAGTAAACGAGCATGTGAATGACCACGTGAACATGTTGATCCAAATCCTCTTAAAGGAAACGAGTCATGTGTTATACGAACCATGAATGGACCACAAACTTAACAAATGTAATACAAACAAGAGTACATAATCGACTCAAACAATACTGTATGGTATTCATAATTCATTGGTATTTTTTCTTTGTACTTTATCTTTGACCGCAATGAATCAAGTACTTGAAGCATTTTCAACTAAGTAGTTATATCGCATGGGACGATATGTACTTTTAAGTATCATAGATTAAGTAATGTTACTATACTATACGAGTGTAGTATGTTAATCATAGTACGATATATCAACTACCATTGTGGAAAATTCCGTTGTGTTCTTTACTCTCATTTGAGAGGTTTTTTACTCAAATAATTGTTTGTTTGTTTGTCTGTTAACGTTTGATTGATTATAATTTTGTTGTGTGATTTCTTGCTACGTTGACCAATCTCAAAGATGGAAGAAAAACAACATATGTAATTTTTTTTGTTATGCATCTTATATCATAAAAAGTTTGATGAGAAACCGTTATCATGGTTGTTCATGGAGTGATAAATATATGTAAAAGTCATAGATTTTAATGCATTTTGTAATTTATAGTAAACAATAGTTGAATCAAATTTGCATTAATATAAACACTCCAAATACTCATCAACAAAGAAATGTACATGGAGGGACCATTTAATTATGCCAAAAGTAAAAGGCTAACAGAAATTGGACAAGAGTTGGTGGTGGCTTTTCTGAAAAGCTTCTATATGTTTGTATCACTACTTTACAAAATAATGAATCTTTTTTCCAGATTCATGTCAAGTGTCAATGTTCAATCAATCTAAGAGTAAAATATTATCTATCTAAAAAGGAATCATCTCACCATTTATGAATATAAGAGTGTAAACATAATAATTTAACTTGCAAGTATTTCTATTACTAGTAGAATTTTGATTGATATATGTAGCTCTTTGGCTTATAATGAAGAGGTTAACTTCCATTGAGAAACTGTTAACCACCGAAAAACAATAAAACTGTTAGGATTAAATTGTAAAACTAACAATAAAGTCAGACTTTTAACCATCAATAACCAACCAATCCCATCAAAATTAGTTGATAACCATACCCAGAGACACTGGACTTACTGAAAATTATCGGTCCTTCCACTATAACTTATTTTCTCATTTTCCTACTTTTGCACATAATTTTCCCAATTTAGTGGTCTACAAATGCAGAAACCATTTCACATATTTATTTCTACCAGGTCAAATAGAAAAAATATAACTTTACAAACCATGTGCCACAAAAGATTTCCAGCATGAGAGAGTAGAAACGATGCAGTTTGTATATAAGAGTCCCGTTTTTGGTTATGCAAGTAATATTAACCGTATGTTCCTCATTATTAAACAAGATGTATATATACAGGAGCATAGCAAACTACCATCCCTATCTATTAGGAAACTTATCATATCATAAGTATTGATAAACATGGACTCTATTCAGCATAACTAGCTAGATATATATACATTATCTATTAGGTTATGCTGGTGATCTATGTTCAAAATGTAGCAGAAGTAGCTATTTACAGCCCCTCAACAAACTAATGTTGACTTCTCTTTAGACACGTATCTACCCAACAAATTGAGAAATGAATCGGAGTCTGATTAAATCTTCATGGCTCTCGTATTTATATATACTTCTGTATTCGACTACATCAAAACGCTCTTCAAGATTCCTCTTTTATCTTCTTTTGAGAAAATATATTGTGTTTAAACTAGCCACATATAACATCAGAAGGTTCGGTTAATTCTGGGACTCGGTCCAACACACGGTTCATCTCCTCAGGAAACTCAATCTTGGCTCGGTTAGTCTTCCCTCCAACCACCACCGTTGTTCCATCTTGTAATGCCCATATCTTTAAAAATTAAATTAGTACAGTTTGACTTTCAGAAGTCAAAATTAAAATATGTTTCTTTTGAATTTTTTTAACTGATTCATACCTGTGTGTGAGATAGATAACTAATGCAAGTTGTAAGCATTAATGCACCAAAGCCAGCATAAACAATCGGCACCCCAGGATCAGTCTGTGCAGATATTATACAATTTAGTCTCAGTAGAATACAGGTTATGTTAAAAAGGAAACGGCTCAAATGGGCAAATCATAATATTAATTACAAAAGGAAACGGGTCAAAAGTAGCCCAAAGTATATATTCTGATAGTATAACACCTCCTAAATCATTTTAAAAAGTAGACTGTTATCGCAATAATGTAATTAGTGTAATGATAGTGACACACTAACTTCTCAAAAAATAATGTTCAGAAAATTTGGAAAATGTAAAACCAACATGGCCCGGTTTGATCAGACCATTTTTGCCACCTGGAAACAGTGAAATTCACAATTATGCAGATAAAAGTGCTGCATTACCTTCATATCAAGGCCACTGCTGCCAATTGCATCTACAACTTCGATTTTTGTACCATCGATTTCAATTGGAAGCTTCGAGTTAGGCCTACGAACCCCAACGAATTTCCCATCTTGATCATATAACACAACCGACTGAAGATCACGAAGAAGCAGTGATCTGGTTCAAGAAACAAGAAAACAAAAACCAATTCAGTCTTTTCCATTAGAAACATGAAGTATACACTATAAAGTAGAGGTGGCAATATTAGCCCCTTATTATGGAATCGGATCAAATGGAGAAAATTACTTGAAATGAAACGGGTCACATGAGCGAATGGGTTAAAAGTCGTCTAGTTTGTAAAATGTAAATACTTACAACGTCCTAAAACATTTATTTTATATTTTCTAAAAGTATCTTGAAAATTTCTAATACTTATACTTAATAAATTGCTAATTTACGAATTACAGAAAAGTATAGGGCATCACGTCCGACCTGTAATCCAACCTGCCCATTTTGCCACATCTACTATAAAGCATAAGCTTCAAGTCATTTAAAAAGTAGATACAAAAGGGTTCTTACATTCCCTTGACATTTGTAGAATCGGTATTTCCAATAGGAAGAAAGCTTCCATAGAGCTTCTTATCTCCATTGACAGCCAGAGGTGCTACAGCTAAATTAAATGGACCTTCATCGTCTTTAAGTACTTGAAGTGCGGAAATGCTCCAGTCCGTTTGATATATGGTAACTCCTTCATATCTTAAGGGATCATTTACACTTATTGTCTTCCTCATCACTTCCTTCCCATCAATATCAATCAAAGAAAGATCAGTGTGGAATTGCGAAACCTGTACCATAATAAAAGCAAATGAAACACGATAATTAAGAGCTTTTTCTTTTTTAAAGTGTTAGAAGTGTGAAATCTGAACCCCATCTAAACATGGTCTGCAAATTAAGAGGCAACATCTGAATACTAAGCCATTCAGACTCTACGAAAAATATGAAGAATAATTAGGTTACTTTTCCTTATCCTATTCTTTTCTTACTTCCATTTGTACATACGAAATTTAAATTTTATTACTTAAAGATCACAAACATGACTGAATTATTCAAACAAAAAACCCATTGACTTATGAATGGGTTGTTTCGGGTAATTCTAATTTCTAACAGATCGTAGCAAAAAAAATCGGCTAAAAAGTAAATGGGTTGAACGGGTCTACAGTCACCAATTGTATTTTTAGTGCATAAAATTTCCTAAATCGTGTTAATAGAAAACTGGAGTATTATTGAGATAAGATCTCTTTGCAATCATATTTGACACACCATATATGATACACGAATTGCTTGCTAAAAAAAGTTGTAACTTATAACTTTTGGACAGAATGCGTATCGAGTCAACCTGGACCATTTTGACCCGAACATAAAAATAGCCATTGTAACATGATACCCGATTCACCCATGTTGTCATGTCTAAATAGAACTATTCTCACCTCTCCACTGTCATAGTAATCCATGTAGAAGCGGTTGACATGAACCTCTGTATTAAAAGCTTCCGTAGGAGTAGAAAGGAACCCATTAGGTCCTAACACATCTCCCATAACAAAGCTCAAGCCCTGTGGAACTGTTACAGAACCTCTAAAACTTCCTGTAGCGGTATAAGTTCCACCACCCATTATCAAGAGTAAAGCTAAGTGCACGCCAATTGGAGCAAACCGACCAGCCATCCCTTTGAAGGCATATAAAGATGGTCCTTTCATGAAAACCTAATGAGAAACATTGTATCATCAACAAATGTCTATAATACGTTTTTAATACCAGTCAAAACAAGGAATCTTCTAGACCCAAATTAATGTAATAAGTTCTGTAATCAATAAGCAAGCATGTAACATGTGTTTTTAAAGTTACTAAATACCAAGAAAGGGTTTGAAATGTCTATGGAATGTTCCAAAAATAAAATAATTGCGACATTTGCGGGTGTAACTGAATATGACCGAACAAAAAAATTGAGCAATTGCTCAATGCTCACACCTTATAGCTAGAGGCAGCAAAATGGGTAAGTCAGGTAACGAGCCTACACTGGTAACTTTTAGTACATGTCAAAACGGATCGGGTTAGATCAGCCTGAATACTTCTTTTTCTTTCAAAAAAATATTTAGTGTGTCAGATATGATAACAAAAGTTATTTTATCTCATCAAGAATCTAGCTTTTTGAATATAGTGATCTTGGAGGTTTTTATGCATTAAAAACGCTATGGGTGAATGTCAATCTGTTACTAACTTGTTTATAATTCTAACACTTCGAGAGAAATCATAACCCGCGTCAGCTCATTCATAAGTAAATGGGAAAAGTTCTCATATACCTCGTATCCAGCTCCTGACAAAACGACACCTAAATCCTGAATTGAGGCTTTAGGCAGAGAATCTGCGTACTCCAGCTTTCGAATTGTGTTAGCAGATTGTAAGAAAGACCATCTGTAAAATGGTTCAGGTTAAACAACATAAACTATAAAGGACTGTTATCTGCCTAGAAAAATTACTACAAAATATATTTCGCTGCCTATCAAAGTGAGACTTTCTTTTAGTTTGCTATAACTTATCTAGTCTGGTTCTTTCACGCATCATCAAATTAGCAATTAGCGAATTACATAAAATAATATCATAGAAACATCATTTCTTTATCAAGATTCAAATGGAAATAAGTTTGCATACTATTATCATAATTTAACATTTACCTTCTTGCTACCTTGACCATGGGAATTTGTGTGGTGTATGTGCATGCCATTAGGGATGCTCCCAATAGAATCAACGTTCCAAGAAAAACCGGAGATGAGAACATATGATCGAACCCGAGAGTGAGAATCCATTTCCATGTAAAGAATCCTAGTACTGGATTATCTTCTGGGTATTTTTGGAAGTAGTATTCCGGAGCCTCACCTTGATCAATTGCAGTACCTGAATTAATCATTGCATACAAATGAGGCTAATTCAATAGTTCAAAATCTCTTATTCACCAATGCGGATTTCTGTACAAATATAATGTTTATAGTGAAGTTCAACAGAAATATAATTTCTTTTTAAACAAATAAATTCATGTCATGTTGAGGGTGAAAGTATAACTTATGTCTCATTACAAATACCTATAAATTGCCTAAACTAGATGTTAGTGAAGGAACTTGAACACGAAAAGATATCCTATGTCACAAGTTCTATAAATCGTCTGAAATTGTAAACTTTATACTAAGTTATAATCCCTAATCAAAATTCATTGTTTCAACACTCCATAGTACCAAAAAGTTTTGAACTTTAACTTTGTTTTATGTCAAACCTTGTATATTTCGAAATGCAAAATTAGCACGGATTTACCACTAAATTGATCAAAGGGATAGCTCAATTTGTACTATCTTTAATATCATTCAACAAACCTAGAATATTTTAATGTAAGAATCGAACTCATATCAAATTTGAATTCAATAATAAATATTATTTGACTTAAAAAGTCAAAATACATACCCAAAGCCATTAAACCAGCAATGGTGAACATTTCACCAAGAGCCAAAGGCAAATTAGCAAGAAATGCCAAAACCCTTTTGCTCAACCTCTTCACAAACACCCCACCAGACTTCTTTCGCTCCGGTGCCGGCGGTGGTGCCGGCCCATTTTCCTCCGACAAAGATGGTGCTGCACCCGGGACCACAACCTTTTTGTTGGTGGCAGTGGTATCTTTAGAAGGCTGTGATGTGAGCTTACAAGAAACTGTGGAAAACAAATACTTGTTGTTTATGCGATTACATATTCGAGAATTTGGAAATTTTAGAAAATGGGGTTGGGGTTTTAACGGGTTAAGTGTTAAAAGAGTATCCATTGTTGAAGGGTGATAAAATTCTGTATAGCTATAGATATAGATATGGATATAGATCGATACATGGGTTAAGCTCGGAAAAAAAGATAGTCTTTTTTATCCAAATTGGAGATTTTTTTGTTAAGTCGATCGTTGAGATTTCGCGGGTGTATTTTTGGCCACACGAATACCGGATGTTAAATGTTTTTGGGGTATTTGTCGAAAATAATACGGAGTAATGTACTTTTTGAGTAGTCTTTTTACTTTTTAGGTTATCATACTTTTTATTGTTTAATTTTGTTATTAAAAGTTTAGAAGATAGAAGATGATAACTTGTCTCAAGTCATTTAATAAACAAATTGCTTAATAAATTATGACACAGGCGCAAGAGTAGTTGTAATGCAATTCAATAGAGAGTTGTTTAATTGAATATATATATACTGATATACATATATATATATATATTTGCTTTAAAAGATAAGAAATCTAGATATAGATGAGACATATCAAAACTAAATTTGACTTCTTCTCACCTTTTACTATCTAAAACTAAATATTTACAATAAAAAGATGACATATTTATTTTCCTCATACCATTTAAAATTACTTACACACACTTCTTTCATGACAAATGATTAATTAAAACGGGGGGATTATAAGTTACAATGGTCATGAAACCATACTATGAACTTTTCCTAAGATCCCAATCTTGATGCTACGATCCCAAATAATTTATAGTTAGATGCTACGATCCCAATCTTACCGATACAAATATGATCTAGGAGCTATCAATCTCAAACAACTTTATCACCAAAATCCTTTTCAAAATTACAAACAACTCCCACAGTTACAAGTCATTCTCATTAAACCGTTGTTGGCACATGTCAACGCAAATCCTGATACATCAATACTATTACTATGATATAATTACAATGAACCCAAAACCGAAAGTATCATAAATCCTACTTAAAGTCTCAAGGCAAACGTACTAGTCTAAAAAGTCAACAACACATGGTCAAACCACATGACCCTTTTTATCATAATACGATGGCAACATCATTTCTAGGTAAGAAAATATTGTCCACGACCTATGATAACTTTAGAGATCGGTTGAAGAGAAAAAGAGAGTAAAGTATCCGGTGACATAAGTTGTACGTTACCTTTTTGCAATTTCTTTGGTTATTTTCTTATTATCCGTCAATTATTTGAGTATATTAAATATTAATGGATACATAATAAACAATTTAACTCATTCAAATGTGGTTTTCAAGTTCTAGAAACAGAACATAACAATCTTTCATAAAAAATTATAACAAATAAGTACTTTCTCTAGAAATCATTGATGATTGATGATTAAATTACATGACAATTGTAGTAGATAGTAGATATTCTGTTCTTATCAACACATAATTGAAAAATGAATAAATGTTAATGAAGTAAATGCACAAATAAAATGCTAATGTACTTCTTTTTCTTTCCTTACTATCCAATGTTTTCATAACGATAATCAAAAAATTATGTATCTTGACTTGTATTTGTCGGCATTGGTCCAAATCGTTTCACGGTCATAGCCATGTATCTGCCTTGATGTTGTGCAAGTTCAAGTTCTCGATCACTCGGTTCTCTGGTACCGTCACCTGAAAATACACCAGCACCATATGGAGAACCTCCACGAATCGAGTCCATTTTGAACATTCCGGCACCAAATGTATATCCAATCGGAACATATAGCATCCCATGATGTGCTAATTGTGTAATTGCTGTCCATCTAAAACCAAAACCAACCATTCCCAAAGATTAAAAAAGCTATTACAAATTAATAGGAGTAGTTTAACAGAAATCTTTTAAGTAATGATAAAGTACCAAAAGTATCCTTTACTTAGACAAAATTACAGAGCAAAACAACATTAGGTAACACAATTAATGCAAATACATATAATAGTTATGTCTTTCCTCAACTTCCATTTTTGGAAATTTTGATAATAAAGAGAAATTGCTATTTATTTCTATTATTATATTTTGTATTACTATTTAGGCAATCAATGACCAAAAACAACATTCCACTCAACTTTTTATGAGAAAAAGAAACATAATTGTCTTCAAAAATAATTTATTTATATATATTATTATTTCTATTTTCTCATAATTCTCCCCTAAAATGACAACTATAATATAGATGAGTTGTTACTTATTACATGCCAAAATAGTTGTCTGCCTTTTCAGCTTATATTATTATAATAAAAGTAATAATTTACTCCCAAATTAGAAAAATTAAAATTTATCATCACACTTCCTAAAACCGCATTAAAATTACATTTAAAAACCTCAAAAATTACCAAAAAATGATTAAACAGAAAAAAATAATAAAAATCGTACGTGATTCACCGAAACAATCAACTAAACAACTTTCGTTAAAAAAAATTATATCATAAAAATCAAACACAACCATTATATAAAAACATGAACCAACCAACAAATAAATCAAAAACAACTTACGCAGTAGTTTCTTGTCCACCTCCTTGTGTCCCAGTACTAACAAAAAAACCAGCAGGAACTCCAGCAAGTTTCTGTTCCTTCCACAACCCACTCGTTGAATCGAAAAACGCCTTCATTTGAGCCGACATACATCCGTACCTTGTTGGAAACCCAAACAACAATCCATCCGCTTCCACCAGATCATCAACCGATATTTCCGGAACATCATTTTCCTTTTCGGGCACTTTCATAGCAAACAAAGTATCACTTGACAACGTTTCGGGCACCCGAAATAAAACACCTTCAATTCCATCAATTTCATCCACACCTTTTTTTATATTCCTAGCCAGACCCTCAACGTGCCCGTACATCGAATAAAACACAACAAATATCTTTAATTTTTTTGTTGTTACAATTGGAATTGAGTCGTCGTTGATGTCAGTTACAAGAATTGGATTAGGATCAGTTATTACTATATCCGAATTATTATTGGATTCAGACTCAGTAATAACTGGTGGTTTGTTTTTGCTAGGAAAACAACCACCTCCTTTACCCATTGATTAAGAGATGATCAAAATTGTTAATTATGATGGAGAAATTAGGGGAAATTGGAGAGTTGACCGGATGTTTGACTTGAAAAATTGGAGTGAATGTGGATTGGTGGGGATGGAAGTGTGGAATATTATGAATTTTATGATTGTGGATTCTTAGCTGGCTGTTGTTATTCTTCATATTTAGTTCATCTGGCAGAATATAATAAAATAAAACAACTTCTTATGAATAATATTATTTTATTTCATTTAATATGTGACATCATATGGTGTAAAAATTTTTATACTCTCATATTTACTTTATATATGGAATATTGTTTTAATTATCTTATTAGTAAACTAATTAGCTGGACCATTGTTATTGTTATATCATTTTTTTCATATAATAATTTATAATAAACACAAGTCTCTTAGACCCAACAGATTCACATTCACATTTCACAATGAGATTTAATAAAAGCCCAGAAATGCATCATAAAAGACTTTCAAGACATGTGTACACAATTCTTAGATTATGCAAAGTTTCCAAAAGGTTCAACTTTGTAGTTTTGATTCCCAATTCTAACCACTTGAAAGATGCTATCATGCTAGTGAGACTGTTTACTTACAAAGTGATCAACTAAAATTCAAAAAGATGCAACTCACTTCAGTGTATGTTATGCTACTTTTGTCCAGAAAAACTATGGTGAATCAGAATCGTCATGAAGATCCGAATCGCCTCCAACTTCCTTGCTTGCCTTCTTTTCCCTGCCCATGAAACCAAAAACAGTAAGGCCAAGTTTAAGGTACTAATTTCCAGAAATAAGATCAACTTAAACAGAGAGATGCAACTGCAAACCTATTGATATGATCAAAAATACGCATTCTAGCTCCACGAGGGATCTTCACCTCTTGCAGATCACTGATTGGTTAAGATACATCACAAGAATCATAATCAGTTGAATGCTAATTCAGACACAAAAAGAAGAGAAAAACACTATTTTTTAGAACTTGCCTATCTGTAAGCAACGGTAGAGTGGTGTCTGTCAACATTCCCTTTTTGAAGTTCTTTTCAAACTGATCAAAGCCAAGAGCAGATAACATGTCTCTCGTCTTCTCATACATCACGTTTTCCTCTTCTACTCGTGAGATCTTCTCAGCTAACTGCACGTTGATTCACATCAAAACATGTATCTTTTGGCCTTAAATAACAAACTACAAATACAAGTAGCTAGCATGATAAATATGATTATAGAAGCAAAATTTGTACAATAATTACAATTTAATGATATGTGACGCTGTATGCGTCAGATTGTCACATCAACATATTTTCTAGAGAAGGTTGATGAAGTTTACCTTATACACACCTTTCAAGATCCCGAATACAATACCACGTTAGATGACTCCTGCAGGCTCATTCCCACGAACTATGCCATACATGAGTCCAGCACCAAAACGTTTGAGTGAATTTCAAACCTTTTCGTATCTTCCTATATATTTTTTTCACTTTACCTATCTGACTAGTTAGAGCCAAAATGTAACCCCAAATGATCATTTATTATTAAGTGCGGCATAATATGTAATAAATTTCAAAAGGTGAAGGAAGAAACAGCATGATCACCTGAAAAGCTCCACCACTTAGGAGGGCGACAAAAACACCAACTGAGAGTACATCAGGACCTCTCATACCAGTAACCAATGAGACCATGACTCCAGCACCAAAACCTGCCACCAAACTAGAATAATATACAGACATGAGCAAGAAATCAAACCCAAAACATCATGTATTCTTCTCACAGACAAAACAATATAGTTATGCTATCGACTAAATCAAGGCCATCTATCCGATATCAAATGATTAAAAACGTTCTTTTGAACCCGTATGAGGATGTTTGGATATGCTCTTTGAAAATGATTTAATACCAAAAATCAGAATCCCATAAAACAGGGTGCATGTTTAGCAATTAGCATCAAACTTTATCCACTAGCATAAACACAAAAAAGGCCTTACATTTCTGCCTCTAGCCATCCCAAATTACCAACCATCAATTAACCCTTTATTAGAATACATAAACTGTAATAAACATATGCACAGAGTTCTAATATTTATATTAATGAGACCATTCATACATTGATTAAAAATAGGATACTAATTATTTGCATAAGCTTACTTTGTCTGGACATCCTCCTTGCCCCTTGATCTATTCATGACACAATATAAGCCTTGATGAACACCAGTCACAATAGCCAAATTACGAGCCTTTAACAAGAGTGACTATAAATACAATAAAAGAATTTCATATACATCAGCCCAAGTGTATGCATATCATATTCAGCAACCAACAACAAGTAACGACTTAGTTCAGATTTAGAAGAGTTTAGTATGTTAAGCATAGCCTTGGGTCCGGTCAGTGGACAGGAACGAAAGGATAATTTGGTATAGCATATACTGCTGAAGGCACCTGCGATAGCTGCAATGGCAGCCTCGACAGCAATCTCGACAGGTAAAGACTGTTTAACAAGTCAGTTATTAAAACTCGTCTCAAGTTCTTTGTAGTTAGAATTCAACTGTGTGATTGGGTTCTTTTTAACCATCACTAGAACTCCTTGCTCATTGTTATCCATTGTTTTCTTTTATGAAAAGAATAAAATCCATACATCATGCATGATACATACATAATAAGTAATGAAATTCTAATTGAAATGAACTTAAGTGCTAACAAACAAAAGCAACTAATGATGTAACACTTCTAAAGTAAAAAAGTACTACTACCTTATATCAAGCTTAACATAACTCATATACTAGAAGACCAACAATAAAATATAAAGAAAAAAAAACATTGATTACAATTACAGGTCGAGTGTTATTTACCTTGACTGGAATTAAAACTTATAACTAAGGCACACAGCCACACAAAACAGAATACAACAGAAAACAATCAAAATTAATCTGCAAATTTTAACTTGAGATGTTTGGATCATAATGAACTCAATTAAGAATGACTAACCTTGGAAGCAAAAGTTGATGTCAAAAACAGTACAAATTCAAAAGTTACTTTTGCTTTGCTGCTTGAAGTATTCGAGACCTTCTCAAATGTATATATTGTTAATTAAAAGAATTGAGATCTAATACATTTTGGTTAAAGACTTAAAGAATCTAGGTTTGTTTTTTATTTCATATTATTTATATATATTAAATAGTGTATTTCTTGTCGGATGTGACAATTTGGTAACATTGCCCCCTTTGTTCTATCATCTCTTGAGTCTAGAGTCTTGAGTCTTGAGTCCTGTCACAGTGTCAAACCATGTTCTCCACGGCTACAACCCAAATGATTATTTTCAAAATTCATTTTACAAATATTAATTGTCTTTATACTTAAGGTAATATTAGCTATATTTTTTTAGGTAATGGTATGTAATTGAATTTATAACTTCACATTTCATACAAGAAAACAATCTTTATTTATAACTTTAAGTGTAGTTTAATATTTAGCTAATGCTAAGTAATTAAATATATGTAACCAAACACACCTGCCTCAGCTCTGTCATTCCAGATGACCAAATCTAGTTTTCCTTATGCGTCGTAAATGAATGGCAACATTCGCAGTAATGAACCTCAGCTCCACAAATTACAGATTTAAAGATGATTTCAATCGCTAATACAGTGGTTCAAAGTTAATTCCATGATCATGGAGTCATCATCTTTTCTGGAGGTTTACTAGCAAAAACAGTTGAGTAATGAAGGTAGCTACATATAGTTTTCACCCTTAAAACAGAAAAAAGAAACTAACTACCAAGACATGATGGTATAGCCAAAATATGTCCACAGTTTCCACCTTCAAGCTTCATCTTACCTCACCTCCTTTTCTACCTACACAATAACAGAAAGTAACAGATCAATTTCAATCAGTTAACTGGTTTCATAGAGAAGAAGAGAGCAACACAAACCTTTTTGATGTGATTAAGAATAAGATGTCTTGCTTCACCAGGGATTTCGACCTCTTTCAAATCACCGATTTATGTTGAAAAAAATGGATTTTAGTGCAACAATTTTTCTCAAACTTTGGACCTATATAAATATATGTACGTATGATAATTACGTGTGATGTTCATATGGATACGTAATCCTTAAAAAAAGCCTCGTAATGGTATATTGTATTTACTCTTAACTTTTAAGTACCGATGCTACCTAGCTATAATAATATCTTGTATGGGTTGCATTATCGTAATCATAGAAATGTCGACTTTAAGGTATTCATAGAACTAAACAGTTGACATCAATAACTCAAACATTTACAATCAAAGAATAGGACTTAATTGCTTAAGTACCACGGCTTCTGAGCTTATAAGGTTTAGCTTATTGCGTGTTAAAGTTCACTAGTCACAACTAATTAGATGAAATTTTTTGAAAGTTCAATTGTAATGGTCATGATTCTCTACGTACATTTATGAACGTTGGATTCAAGCAACACAAAACTAAACTGATATTAGTTATGTCTAGAGGTGTTAATGAATTGAACTACTCGAGTTCAAACTCCGTTAATTAACTATATGTGTTTGAAAAAAACATGTTCACCCTACACACACAAAAACAGTAAGTAGACGACCAATTCTAACTACTATATCTAAACACTAAGATGGGTCAAAAAAGAAAAACATGTTCCAAAGTTCAAACCCTTTCGTGACGTACTGGTTTCAAATAGTTCAAGCTCAACCCATGGGCCATGGTTAAAATAAATCGCTATCGTAAAATAGGCCTTCTAAAGATGTAAAACTAAAAAATCTATATATAAAAGTTCATTCATAATAAGGAAAAATCGTTATGGATATATAAACAACACTGTCATTATCTTAGTAATATACTTATTCAAATTCTTACACCGAAATAGTGAATTTAAACTTATTTTTGAAATGCGACAAGGAGCACCCTTTTTATTCTTGATAAATATAGTCACTCTTTAAACTACATTCGAAGTAAGATTGTTGATTAATCTATAAATAGATAATTGTCATGGGCCAACTTTGAAGACCCAACCAAGAAGATTTAAGGCTCATAAAAACACTTAGAATAATCTAGAGTATCTATCATGGTTTCTAGAAAATCTTATCGATGTGATCTCTAGAATAATCTTTAAAAGCATCTAGTAGAGTAGACTATTGTCCAGGAGTATGTGTTTGACCTCGTCTATATAAAGTCAACATTCCCTCATTTGTAATTACATCACATTTGAAATCAATGTAAGTATTATTTATTTTTCATGTCATTGGTTTTCATGCTAAGCCTCATTTCTCATTTGCGAGTGTTTATATTATAAACATCTTCCCTCTTACAAAGGCTTACTTGGCATGGTTAGTTGTAGGATTTATGAGTGGTGCACGGGTTGAGAATTTTACCCGGTGCTACGGTACTCTCTAACATATCTATAACTCTTATAATTCGTTAAAGGTATAACGTTAAAACTTATAAATAAGAGATAAAAATACCTCTTTTATCCTTTTCATTAAACTAAACTAATATGGTTAATTTAACCATTTATTACCCATTACTCAATTACAATACGCTAATGACTACTACATACGTATAATATTTCTATATATTAATATTCATCTTTTTGTTTATTTAAAAACTAAAAAACAATCAACAGATTGTTTGAACAATTGCAATAATTTAACGTAATCTAATCTAATCTAAGTGTAATATATAAGTTTGAGTCTTGATTGTCTGATTCACGATAATTATATATAATCTATAATCTATAAATCATTTACACATTTTTCCTTATTCTTTAAGGCTGGAAGATTAAGAAGTATCATTTTATCTCTTTATTGACTACATAAATATGAAAATGATAAACATTCAAATAATTTAATGACACATATTTATAATACCGAGTTTCCCTTATTTGATTTTCTTATTAAAATACTTAAATTTTTGAAATTAGTTATAATTTTGTTCAAAACAATAAATGTATAAAAATTACATCTATACATACATAAAAATTGTATGACTGTCAAAAAATCAACATAATGTTAAAAAGATATTGAATTAGTAGAATATCACAATGGTTAACTATTGATGTCAATCAACGTTATTGATGATCATCGCCAATAACTATCAATAAACATCTATTATCCACATTATTTAAGTTATTAAAATCGACCATCATTACTTTATTATCATGAATTATTGTTGCATAGCACGGGAAATTTACTAGTTATCAAATGATATCATTATCAACTAGCCTTTCTTATGTGACATTGAAGCCCTACTTTCACAAGGCCTTAGTTGATGGTGATTTTTATTTACACAAAGTTATAGTAATAGGAAGAGTTTCTAAAATTTTGAAGCCCTACAAGATTGGTGGCCCGGGCCGTGCGATAGCACATACCGCACTTGCCAAGATCCTCCACTGCGTATAGGTTTAATGAACGAGCTCCAGAAGTGTGGTTGACCCCTGCAATTTTTTTCATTAAGAGAATAGCATGAAGCCAGTGATAAACAATAAGAAATCAATCAACTAGTTGTTCTTGCTTTTGGGTCATATGTTGAAGTCTTTCTATAAACACATTGGAAAGTATTGAACCGGGCCTAAAGATAGGACCATGTAAGCAAGTTAGCCCAAATGGACCGCTTGATCTTTGTGAGCAACTTGATAACTTAATGATTGATTAGAAGGCAGGGGCGAAACCACTATGGCGGTGAGGGTAGCATGTGCTACTAGTCAATTTTTTTCGCGTAATATGAAAAACTTAAAATTTTTCATATTTTTGTAGAAGTGCAACTAGTGAAAATTTTGAAGTGCAATATGTTCATTATAAAATTACTAACTAAACTATGCAATTTTTATTATAAAAGAAGGGTTTTTGATCTAAACTAACAACTTACTTTTCATCTTTATCCTTTTGAGCCAATATTTTTTTTTTGTCCTTCAGGGCCTTTGAAACTTGACTTTTTTGTCCTTCAGACCCAGTATTCGCACTATCCATTGGGAGATCCGGTAAACAATTGATGATGTACAACCGGTTCAGTTTTCAAAATATTATAATTTAATAAACTCAAATTTCCTTTTTTATGTTTTATTTTAATTAATATTAGATAAAAATGTGTGCAACCCGTGACATTTGATCTTGATTCCGCCCCTACTAAAACTCCTAACACATTGTAGAAAGGTAAGCGACCAATATTGATATAAGTTAGTTCAATCGTACCCATATCCTAATAACTTTATTTGAACCCCAGTTTTGAGGCATACGCAAACAGATGATGAAACTTTGTAGCATCTTCATTTCTACCAAATTCAAAAAAAGACTTATTGACCCTAAACTCGATAACATATACAGTTCTTCTATCAATATATGTAAATATGTCTTTCACTACATTGTCACCCTTAAGTTTCACCTCGATCAACTTACCTTCCCTACGTGGCCTACCTAATATTTCATTTTGAATAACATGTATTGTCGTTTCGTAGTCATTAAATAGATCTACATTACAAATCAAATTCAAAACAGTTCTTGCCTGGTCCTTCGTATGAGCAACCGTTCAATTGCTTCTAATACCTTGGGAAGCTTTCCTCTCAACTGCTTTACCATGACCAGCCATAGTCGTAATTATCCTGTCTAACTAACATTGTAATAGAATTATAAAAAATTATTTATCTAATTAGAATAAAATACAAACTACATTTACTATATAACTAACATTCATTTTATGATTGTAACTACTTTATAGTTTCTAAATAACTAACAACTAATGAAGTAATGCATATTTTCTTCCATTATTGTTTTATGTCATTCATTTTTGTGACTCCAATTAGGGACGGAACCACTATGGCGGTAAGGATAGCACGTGTTACTAGTCAATTTTTTTCACATAATGTTACTAGACATGGATGGAGACACTTATCCATAACTTCCAAGAAAGTTGGAACATGCTAAACAAGAAGAAGGACCGCCGATTGCTAAAAACGACTTTGACTATGGAGAAGATCATGTGCAA
Organism: Logfia minima; assembly: GCA_963921325.1. Classification (NCBI taxonomy): domain Eukaryota; kingdom Viridiplantae; phylum Streptophyta; class Magnoliopsida; order Asterales; family Asteraceae; genus Logfia; species Logfia minima. Next base: position 13,661,467 of record OY992776.1, on the reverse strand, counting down.
AATGCGATGACATATAGAAAAAGGACCGTCCATCTTCAAGGTGAATGTCGGTGAAAACTATAAGCTGTAAATTTTTATACTATATATGAAATTATTTTCAAATTTATAGTAGGTATGAAACTACTACTAGATGTAATGTAATATTTTTTGTTATACAAGATGTGAAATTACTCTAAAATTTATAGTATAACCGGTCCAGTTTTCAAAATATTATATTTTAATAAACTTAAATTTACTTTGATATTTTATTTTAAATTAATACTATATAAAAATTTATGCATCCCATAACATTTGATCTTGATTCCGTTGATGTTAGAAGGTATATTTTGATGTAATAGTTGAGTTGTTATTAGATCTACTCAAGATAATGTTGAGTTCTCCTACATATAATTTATGCATTTTGCAATCAATGTTTATCTGATCTTATAGAATTAATTTTCTCCTAGTCAATTAGTCAAGCTTACTTAGCTAATTTTGTTGTATGATTTTACATAAATTTATGCATTTTGCGACTATAATGCCTTAAGTTTGAAACTGTCATCGATTTCTAAGGTACCATAAACGATTATCTGTACGAATCTTTTTGTAGAAATTATATCAAAATCATACATACATATTGCACAACATAAGTTCTTGATTTTTTCTTCTCTTTCAAATTTTTTTCTTTATCTTTTTTACGATCATGCAAGATCTTGACCTACTAGCCTCATTAGATGTTATTATATTTTTTCCTGTTCAAAATATATATAAAATAACATATACAAACAACATGTATATAGTACGTTTTTAAAAAGATAGTATCTACACAATATTTTTGTTTAAGATAAAAGTGTTGCTCACATCTAAATAACCTTAAATATAATTAATAATTATTTATTTTTGAATAATGTATTTTGTAGTATTCGAAAACTCATTTTATATAAATTTTCATATTATATATAATATATATAGGTCGATCAAGGTGGATCTATAGAAGTTAGCCACACTTTTTTAATTTTTACATATTTATTTTTAAAAACTTATCTTCTAACTACCTTAGTTAATTCTATGTGTTAAATAATAAGTATACGTAGTTTTGTATATAAAAGTGGATGTTTTTTTTTCCGTGGAAACCATGCAACCATATGGGAGGGAACAAATAAAATAATAGTAAATTAAAAAGGATACGTATTATCTTAAAATTCAAATTTTAAAATGAGTTAGCAATCAACTATATCACTTACAATAACTAATTAAATCTTAACCCTAATATAATTTGCACGTTTCTGAATTCATTAATCTTCATTATTCTATTCACTCTCATATGAGCAACCGTTAAATTGCTTCTGATACCTTGGGAAGCTTTCCTCTCAACTGCTTTACCATGACCCCTCATACTCTTAATTATCCTGTCTAACTAACATTGTAATAAAATTATAAAAAATTATTTATCTAATTGGAATAAAATACTGAGTACAGTTACTATATATAACTACTTTCTAATAAACATTAAAATGCTTTGTCATGAAGGGACGTTTCATCACACTTCTATCATTCATTTTATGATTGTAACCATTTTATAGTTTCTAAATAACTAACAACTAATGAAGTAATGCATATTTTCTTCCATTATTGTTTTATGTCATTCATTTTTGTGACTCCAATTAGGGACGGAACCACTATGGCGGTAAGGATAGCACGTGTTACTAGTCAATTTTTTTCACATAATGTTACTAGACATGGATGGAGACACTTATCCATAACTTCCAAGAAAGTTGGAACATGCTAAACAAGAAGAAGGACCGCCCATTGCTAAAAACGACTTTGACTATGGAGAAGATCATGTGCAAAATGCGATTACATATAGAAGAAGGACCGCTCATTTTCAAGGTGAATGTTAGTGAAAACTATAAGCTGTTACTTTTTATACTATATATGAAATTACTCTCAAATTTATAGTAGATATGAAACTACTACTAGATGTAATGTAATAGTTTTTGTTATACTAGATGTGAAATTACTCTCAAATTTATAGTATAACCGGTCCAGTTTTCAAAATATTATAATATAATAAGTTTAAATTTCCTTTAATGTTTTATTTTAAATTAATATTACATAAAAATATTTGCATTTCATGATATTTGATTTTAACTTCGCCCATATTAAAAAATATTTTTTTATGTAATAATTAAGTTTTTAGATTTACTCAAGATAAGATATTAAGTCCTTCTGCATATAATTTATGCATTTTGCAATCATATGTTTAGATCTTATAGAATTAATTTTCTCCTAGTCAATTAGTCAAGCTTACTTAGCCTCATTAGATGTTATTATATTTTTCTTGTTCGAAATATATATAAAATAAGTATAAAATACACAAACAAAATGTATATAATACACTTTTAAAAAGATAGTGTTTAGACATTTGTGTTTAACATAAAAATGTTGCTCACATCTAAATAACCTTAAATATAATTAATAATTATATTTATTCTTGAATAATGTATCTTGTAGTATTCTAAATTAAAACTGCTTTTATATATATTTTTATATTATATACTAGATTTAAACCGTGCGATATACGGCAATTTAAGTTAAACAATTTTTATATTCATAATTTTTATAAGTTAATAGTTTAATATTATTTTTGAATTAGTGTTTAAGTAATATTCATAAATTTTTTAATTAATTATTATTTTATTCAAATATTATCTAACTCTATCTAAATTTATTTTTTAATTTATCTTTTATATTTAAATAATTATCTATTTTTAAATTATGAGAAAACGACACGTGTCATTTTACCTACGTGACAAATTATGGAGAAATCTTTTATTCTACTTTAGTATATTCAAATATTATCTAACTCTATCTAAATTTATTTTTTAATTTATCTTTTATATTTAAATAATTATCTATTTTTAAATTATGAAAAATCGACACGTGTCATTTTACCTACGTGGCAAAATATGAAGAAATCTTTTATTCTATTTTAGTATATATATATACTAGTTAAAAACCCGTGCGATGCACGACAATTTAAATAATACAATTTTTATAACACAATGTTTATTCATTTAAAAAAAATGAATAGGTGATCGTAACTTGAAACTTCAAATTCGATCAAAAATTTCAATGGTTACTTTTAAGAAATTAAATAATAATAATAATATTATTAAATTTAACACCAAAAGAATATGAAATCGCTATTATTATCACCAAGTAATAAACAAACTACATAAAGGAAACACAAAATCGTTACCTTCTTTAACCAAACTTTGAAAAATGCAAAACAAAAAAAGATCAACACAGAATGACTAACATTATAAGTTTTGCATGACCCAATACTCAAATACAAATATTATTATTGATCAAATCAAATAGAAATATGAGAAATAGGTTAAAAAACTAACCTTCTCATAAAGCATGCAGAGATAAATAAAAGATTTTTTTGATTTTTTTTTTGTTACATAATGTTTTAATTTTATAGTGATAAAGGATTTTATAAAACTTCAACATCCTGGATCTTCGGATGAGTTTGATTCGGAGTAATATGTCAAACTTGAATTTAATTTTAATATTTTATGGTATTTATGTCAATTATTTTTGTAGTTTCTATATAATTTATATATATATATATATATCTAATTTTAAGGTATTAATCATTTGACACATTTGTAAGAAAATAATATTGAGTTTCATGTGGGAATGAATTTGAGACTTGATTATATATGTAAAAATCTCTTAGTAAACCTAATAATATAAGTTGCTATCTCTTTTAATTTTTTAGACAGTTTCACATTATGTATGTGGTTTGTGGCAAGAAAATTGGTTTTTTTTATAAAATTGAGGGATGAAAATAATATTATAATTATAATTACTAAAAACGCATGATTTCAATTTATTTATTTATGTTGCTCGTTGATTGATCTACGGGAATCGATAAATCGTAATATATATGTATATATATCTAATTTTAGATCTAAAGCTAATTTATTTTATTATTAAATTATAAGAAAATATATATATACAAAAAATTATAATAGATTTTAATTCGATTATTTAATATTATTCTCTAATTAGAATTTGAATATGATTAGTATATTATTTTTAATTAATATTATATTTAAATATTCTCTAACTTTAATTGTTTATATTTATTTAAAATTATGAGAGATTGACATATGGCATTTTACTTATGTGGCAAAATATGAAGCAACATTTTATTCTCCTTTAGTATATATATATAAATAGATAGGTCGATCAAGGTGAATCTACAGTACTTAGCCACACTTTTTTTAGTTTTTACAGATTTAATTTAGAAACTTATCTTCTAGCTACCATTCATTAGTTAATTCTATATGTTAAATAATAACTATACGTAGTTTTGTATATAAAAGTGGATTTTTATTTTCGTGAAACCATGCAACTATATAGAGGGAAAAAATAAAATAAAAGTAAGTTAAGAAGGATACGTATTATCTTAAAATTCGAATTTTAAAATGAGTTGATAACTCTATCAACTACAATAACTAATTAAATCTTAACCCTTATATAATTTGCACGTTTCATTGTTCTATTCACTCTCGATCGATCATAATGGTGACCGGAATAACCAGAAAACTATCAGATCATAGTGATCAAGATGTTCCTGAATCATCATCAAGAACTCGTCCCCGGCTGGAAATCACAGATCATCAAGATTTGCAAACCGAACTGACTATGAATTTCTATGTCCAACAGCCTCAACTTCAAGCTCAACCGCCACCACCACCTACAGTAAACATTAATCAAGATTCAAATCTTGAAACTGAACTTACAATGAACTTCTACGTCCAACAACCCGAACAACAACAACAAGAACCTGAACCACAACAAGAACAAATCCTAACACAACCTATCAATAACCATCTCCCACAAAAGCAAAGACATCCATTAGCTGCACCTGGCCAACGCCGTACTCGTAAAAAACCTACAAACGCACCAAAACAAGGTAAATCCGTAACTATCGAACCTCCATTCGCGTGGGCCGCTAATCGACGTGCGCATGTATATAACTTAAACTATCTCACAGAAAAAGGAATCAAAAACATTTCAGGTGATGTGGAATGCAAAAGATGCCAGAAAAAGTACCAAATCGAATACAATCTTGAAACAAAATTTAAGGAGGTTTTCGAGTACGTGGAAAAAAACAAGGTGGGTTTTTATGACCGAGCTCCAAATGTGTGGATGCAACCAATATTGCCTAAATGTAATTTTTGTCATCAAGAGAATAGTATGAAGCCGGTGATTAACAAGAAGAGATCGATCAACTGGTTGTTCTTGCTTTTGGGGCAAATGGTTGGGTGTTGTACGCTGGAGCAGTTGAAGTATTTTTGTAAACATACTGGGAACCATCGAACCGGGGCTAAAGATCGTGTTTTGTTCTTGACATACATAGAGTTGTGCAAGCAACTCAATCAGAATTGACCCGTTTGATCTTCGAAGATAAGGAATTTTGCACATGAACAGGTTTGTTTTTTATTAAATGAACTAACATGAGGTTGTTCATTTGTTTATGTTTGAATCAAAATATATTTGGCCGTAAAATGGAAATAAGTGTAAATATCTATCTGGATAGTCTTATGTTAGGTGTTTTGGATTTAAGATATCTGGTTATTGATTTTCAGGTTATGAATGTTTGGAAGTTTTATCTAATAGTTGCATTTTGCATCTTTTTAAATGTTGTGCTTGTTTAATTTCTAAATTGTTATTTGGTTGTGCTTATTTGTGTTTGCTCAAACTTCCTTTATAAAATGAATATTGACAAATTGTTCAATACATATATATATCCTCATCCATCAATAGGATCTTAATTACGATAAACTTTTATGCAGGTCTCATGCATTTTCCTTGTTCGATATTATTTTAAGTGTACACCATCATCAATAGAAAACAATGCATAGTTCACTTTATTTAGGAGAGCCAAGTCAAGTGGTTGATTAAATGTATTATGTTAAGAGGAATGGTATGGTTTCAAAACTTTTACAAACTTCGTATGCAAAGTGACGTGACAAAAAAAGGGAAAATTAGTTTTGTACGTGATCCCTTATATCTTTACTAGCAGTGTGTCCGCGCATAGCTGCGAGAACAAATAGTTAATTTAACTTCACATATTTTATTGTTTATACTATATTGTTGAAAATTTAATTTAAGGATATGTAATGTTTAAAATTTAAGGGTTGCAATTTATAAATTAGTTGTTCATTTGGAAAATAATTAATGATTTTTAAGGTAATTTGGACATTAATCATTGTTGAGTCTAATTTTAAAAAAATAAATAGAGATGGTTTATATATAGTTAAGAGATAAATATGTACTGGATTTTTTCCTATATATTCTTTCTTCATCAGTTTAGCCGTCTCAACCTTAAACTTAATATATACCACTAATCGATCATGGCCCGGAGATATCCTCATCATCGCCACTCAATGCAATTAGATAGACCCTTACCCATTGAATTGAACCACCATGCCCAAGTACACAGTTTCAAGTACTGTTACGAATCAACCCCGTCTAGTGGATATATATTGTCTTCTTTGGTACCTCAACCTCACAGGTTTGTTTCTAGATTGTGCTCATACACCAACCCAAAAGGAGGTTTGCACTAATATAACGACCATCTTCTCCATAAGTGGTCAATGTGGGGCAAAGAATATGTTAATTACCTAACAAAAAATGCATCAAAACTATATTCGGTGACGTGCAATGCAAGCTTTGTAAACAAGTATACTCTTCGATCATCAGTGTATTAGCCATCTCAACCTTAAACTCAATATATACACTATATCATGGCTCGGAGATATCTTTATCACCGCAACCCAATGCAGTTCGATAAACCCTTAATCATCGAACCACCATTTCCATCGGTCACCGACCGCTGTGCCCAAGTACAGAGTTTCAAGTATCTAACAAAAAACGGCATCAAAACTATTATTGGTGATATGCAATGCAAGCGCTATAAACAAGTGGGTACCAAATCGAATGCAATCTCGAAGAAAAGTTGAAGGAAGTCTCCGAATTCGTGGAAAAATCACAAGTATGAGTTTTTGAACTCCAACTTTGCTTAACCCAATACTACCAAAATGCAATTTATGTCATCAAGAAAATAGCATGGAGCCGGTGTTGAACAAAAAGAAGAGATCGATGGTTGTTCTTGCTTTTGGGTCAAATGCTCGGATGTTGTTTTTTGAATCGGTTGAAGTATTTCTGTAAGCACACTGGGAACCCTCAAACCGGGCCCAAAGATCGGGTGCTGTTCTTGACGTATATAGAGTTGTTGAAGTAAGTTAACCAGATCGAATGCGCCATTTGATCTTAAACAACTTAGTAACTTGACCATTGGATTGAATTTATAGTCTAATTTTGGATTGAGCTACCAAACAAATAATTGAACGTTCACATAAAATTTAAGTTCAAGTTCCATGGCGTTTGATAATTGGTTTTGCATGAATTAGTTGTAATAAAAAGAAATCCATTTCAAATAATTCCGAAGCCAGCTGATCAATGATTAAAATTTGAAAAAAGTTACTTAACACCGACTATTTATAACTAGTACGTTGTATTCGTAATACAAGGGTCAACACTAATGTATCTATTTTTATTTCATTCAATAATATATTAGTTAAATTAAATATTTCATGTTTCATACACCATATAAAAAATGTCAGTTAGTGACACATAAATATTGCCAAAAAAACCGAATAAGTGCCACTAAAGGTAACTTTGCGAAAGGGTGGTACAAAAAATTAGTGCCATCAGAAACGCTACCACTAAAACTATTTAATGGCACTTTTAGGTTGTGCTGCTGCAGCCTTTTTGGGATATAGTGGCACTTCTGCTTGACAACTTTGGTGGTGACCTTGGATTTCAATAACTAGATTTTCAGTAGCAAGTCAAACATGGATATGGGTGGAGGTTGTAAATAATCTTCTTGGCCTCCTATCATAAGATTTACAAAAAGAAACACTATAAATGAGTTTAGCTATCTTAACACAACTATAATATGAAAGTACTATGTGTTGGTAATTTTAATATTACTGGTTCATTTTATATAATGGAATTTATATATGTTTTAAAGGAGATTATATCTTAGTTTAAATACAAGTTAAGAAGTACGAAATGCACACTTATATTATTTTAGATTGATCTTGGTACGATCAAAAGAGGGAGTCAAGGGGGTCGCAACCCCTTGCGGGGTTCTAAGGGTTAGCACCCCTTGACGGGTTTCCAATGTAATTTTGATTGGTTATCAAGTCTTAACCGCCTTGGCCAAACATATACATAAAACACATATGGTTTTTGAAACACACGAAATTTTACTCTCCATATTCTGTCTAGTTTTAATCGAATTTTTTGTGCCAAGAATTTCGATTGTCCTCTGAGAATTATCCAAGATTGAATTTCTTGTAACCCTAACATAGAAGAGAAATATCAATTTGAAAGTTGACTTTACACGATCTTCAGCTATCTTCATGGTGCCTAGTAACAAAAAGTTACAATTTACGGATATCAAAAACACAACAATCAAAGAAACTAGTATTATAGGAAGTGTACTTAAAATTGATTTCGTTAATAGTTCTAGCTTTTCACATTGGCCATATCTTTACTTTTTCAAGCTCCGAAATTTTACTCTTCCTGAAATCTATTATTTATACATTATGTCATCTAATTTTCGTTAGTTATCGAATTGATAATACGATTGTCTGTTATATTTTGGATTGTTAAGATTACAATATTGTTTAGATTTAAATCGAGGGATATGATTTCATATGTACTAATATTTATTCTCATAAAAAATAGATTTATCTGCATTATTATTATAAACTATAAATAAATATGAATAAGTAATATTATTTGACTTTCATCTAATTTAAAGATTATTAGCTCAGTTAGGAGAAAAATAAGAGAGTCGACTATCAGCTATAATCATTGTTAGCTGCGTATTTGGTTGACTAGCTTTGATCCGAGCTCAATTGGCTCCTTACCTTGACTATCCGAATCACCCCTTTTATCACCTTTAGTGAACACGTAATTCTATATCATTATATAATAATCAAAATTTGTAATCAAAATCGACTATGATCTATTATTATTTGCATATATCTACTTTGTATTGACTTTTAAGTTTATTATAAATTTATGCATTGTACAATTTGCATTATATTAGGCACGAATTATAAATGTATATTCTTTAATCATCACAAATAATATTAAATGAGGTATATATAAATGAGTTAGAAGGGTAAAATGGTAAATTGCACTATACAATGACATATGATGATTGTAGTTAACCTCATTTATTTAATAATAGTATTAAACTAAATGAGATTTATAAAAATGTAGGGGTAACTGAGTAATATGAATTATTCTTTTCAAGATTAAAGTGTTAATGTTTAAAAAATAAAAAGATATTTAATTATAAATTTCATGTTAGAATATGTCATGTAACTTAACTTAAAGTATTAATATGTAAAAGAAAATAGTTAAAATACATTATTGGACAGTCATATTTACAACTTTAAAAATTAAAATTTAATCTATAAATTAACCACACCCATTTGATTAAGGAATTAACGATAAAGTGAAAGGTTTATGATATAACCTAAAAAGGGATGAAACAATCAACAATAAAGTGAAAGGTATATGATATAACCTAAAAAGGATGAAACAATCTAGAGCATACATTGACAACCTTTAGGGAAACAATACCAACAAACATGTTAGCTATGGGACTATCGATAGCTTGAGCACCATTTTCAAAATCACAAAGGAGGTCAGGTTTTATATGTTTCAATTCTCGATCTCTATAACTCTTGTTGAGATCTCCTACAATAGATATCAATTTGTCTCCATCTAATAAATAATCGACTAGTCTTTATTTTTTACTACAATTGCTCCATAGAAAAATAACTAATTAAACCTAGTCCAATTTTCAAAATATATCTATATAATAAACTCAAATTCTCTGTAAATCTTATATTTGATTAAAAAACATTTGACTCCATGTATTTTGATAGAATTATATCTTTTTAGTTGTTTTGTTTTGTTTAATCTTCCATTATATCAAAGTTAGGATTGATCAATAAAGCAACAGCAACAACATTGATGGTCTTTGCGTGATCAATATCCGAGTCATGAAACAATAACTATCTCCTAGATTGCTTTTCTCGACTAAATCATCGTCAGTGATTATTAATGTCGATTCCTCACCACATCAAACTCCCATTAATGCTAAATTTTCAAGAACGCGCATCCTATTGAGCTGAATCCTAAAATAAAAAACCGAGTCTCTTTTAATTTTTCAAGAAATTAACAATAAAATAAAAGGTATAGGATATTATCTGAAAAATGAACTTTTTATAAAACTTGTCTTCTAGCTAACTTCCGTTAGTTAATTCTATTTGTTAAATAATCATATATGTAGTTTTTTATATAATAGTGGACTTTTTTTTTTTCCAAGAAACCATGGAACAATATAGGTGAGGAAAATTAGTGAATTAAAAAAGTTACATGTATTATCTTAAAATTCAAATTTTGAAATGAGTTGTAATCCCAAATAACTCTATCACTTACAACAACCTCCTTGGAAAGGATACCGCCAAACATGGTAGCCATGGGACTACGGACAACTTGAGTACTATTTGCAAAATCATAAAGAATGTCAGGTTTAATATGTTCAATTTTTGATCTCCATAACTCTTCTTGAGATCTCCCGCAATAGATATCAACTTGTCTCCATCTAATGAACAATCGACTAGTTTTTATTTTTTAGTGCAATCGGTTCATAGAAAATAGCTAATTAGACTTAGTCTATGTATTTTGATGGAATCATATCTTTTCAATTGTTTTTTTTTATTTAATCTTATGTGAAAGAACTTGTTCAACCGGTGAAATTTGGTCCTAGGTATAATATCAAAGTTAGTAGTGATCAATGAAGCAGCAGCAACGTTGTTGGTCTTTGCCTGACCAATATTCGAGTCACGAAATATAATCAAGTATTCAAACACATAGAAGTAAACGAATACAAGATAGTAAAATTAACGCAAATCGACCACAAGAATGAAATCTTCTTAGCTCGGTTGAATATCTTCAATCCATTACTCTTCTAATTCTCTAAAACTCCAAAAAAACCTCTTTTGTAGGTGCCTTAGTCGAACTAGGGTTAATGGCAAAGATCCCCAAATTAATTAAATTAACTTGGTTTAAATAGAAAACTAGCCGACATACCCTATCTACCGGATAACACTATTATGTCAGCTTTCTTAAAGTTTTCATTTTTCTTTGCTTTGTACTACTTTCGACTCCTCTTTGCTCCAACTTCCATTTTTCAACCTAAATACAAATATTAACCAAATAAATACTAAATTCAATAGTTTTGCAAGTATTATGAAAGTAAGTACATAAATACAGTCTATAAAATATGTATAAATAAAACCATATCATATACATTGTTCATATCTTGTGTAGATAATTCACAGATCTAAGAATAAAAGGTATAACCCACATCTTTGATCAAATGTATGGAGATATGCTCTTTTTGAAAAGCAAATAATTTATTAAGGTCAAAGCTTAGACACCAAAGTTTTAAAATTATTATCTCCACTATTCGAGTATTCACACGAGAAGAAATTTAGACCGGACTACTGCATCAATATGACAAATGTAATTCTACCTTAATTTTACGAAAGTTTACAAATTCACGAACTCCATTTATAATCTTTTTGCACATTTGTTTTACATCTATATGAGCGCTAGACATAAATTCGAAGAAATATAAGTGTACGACGATATGTTATAACGAGAACATGTATTAGCATAAAAAGTTATTTACATAATCACATTACAATCTAGATTCACTCACCCAAATAATCAAATAGTACATAATAGTTTAATTAAATGCGAGAGTAATAATTGAACACAGTAATATATTCAAACAGACGCTGATAGGTTCCTTAAATCTTTGGTTTTAAAATAGGAAACGTTGGTTGTAGCCAAAAGTAGTGAACTTTATATGAACAAATATATCCCAATGATTGATGTGACATTCTATGTTGACTATTTGTTTCTACTTCCACTTGATAAATATTTTAACCCCTTATTGTAGATTTAATTTATGATCGAACGCATATAATATGTTGTTGATGCAATTTAATGTTGGTTATATGAATAATTATTTCCATCAGTTCTGTCAACCATAGAATTGTTGTGGATCGATATCTTGCTGAAGAGATCATTGTGTACGTAGATGGATATGATATATATTATTATTATATTATATTACATTGATTACTAGTAATATTATTTGATATACAATCATTAGCTTTCATGACTTTAGAGGTCATTGTCACTCACTAAGAAAATGACTCGACATTTGAAGGCTACCCACATATAAGAGGTGGGTGTTGGATCATAAATAATAAATTTGAAAAACATAAGTTTTTTATTTATTTATTTTTCTTCTTTTTTTATTTAAATGAATTACTTCGTATATGAGTGTACTCCCGTTTTGTAAATTTTAAAAGTAAATTGTAACACAAATCAACTTCTTTTTTCTCTTCTTAAAAATAGTATTTATAGATAAATGACATTTAAATTACAATTTCAACTCTGCTATATAATTCAGGTGCGAAGTCACCTTGAAGCTAGATAACTATCATTATTATAGTCTATTACTTAATTATTGTATGCTTCAAAGAAAGATTACATTACTGAACCTTGATTTTTTAGACCACTCACTATAAAAATTGAAATTGTTGACTTTCATATTCACGCTACTATGTCAACATAACTTGTCAATGACTAAAAATATTGTCTATCACAACATACCCATAACTCATCAATCGAGCTCCATGTTTACCAATAATATCTTTATTTTATATCAACAAAAAGAAAAATAAGTTAAGTTGAAGTCCACTCACCTTCTGTCTCCTTCTGTCACTCGATAAACAAAAACATGAGAGATGAACAGTGACGGAATGATGCCTCCCATGTCCATCCACTCGTTTTACCCAAAACAACCAAAAACGTCAGGGACTGATCAAACACAAATATCTTCGAAAAAGTTTTTTGTTTAATTCATTATATCATGGAGTTTATGGAGCAGCATATGAATGTATATGTGGTTGTTCTTTAACGAATATAGAATTACTTTTCATGTCAATTCCATTTTTCACCAACAAACTATTTTCATGTTTCAAGTTTCAAGTTTCAAATATGCATTAATATGCATTACTCCTTCCATGTTTTTGCTACCCACAATAATATAACGTGTTAGATGTAAATCCTTGTTGCAAATTAGACAAACCTCGGGATCAATTTTATATTAAAATTAATAACTACAAAAAGTCAAAGAGGATATGCATTCTGATGTCAACAAACGTCAAACCATCATTTTTTTGGTAACCGTGATACCCTAAATTGGGTGAGTGGATTATATATATGTTTATACACAAGGATTAGAATAATATCAAAACATTATGAATTAATAATTTTTTTTTTTGTGATGATAACTATTGCGCATCAAAATGGTAGCGTCAACAAATATAAAATTCATTTTAATAAGCTTTTTCTTTTTGTTTATAATAATATAATATAATACTAGTTGAGAGTTAGGTTCAAATGAAAATGGATATTATTTGTGAGAATGGAGGAATCAATCTCAACCATCCATCTCATTAAAAAAATAATACCCTCAACACTTTTAAAAAGTGAATATCTCACAAACGGTTAGTTAAAAAAATATAAAAATTGCACCATAAAAATCAGCATTTTTTTCTCTTCGATTAGACATCTCACAAGGTATACTTTCGACGAATTTTTGTTTTTTTTCATATTTTGGTGGGTTTCAAAATTGGTAACACATGTGTTAGGTGCGGTAACACATGTGTTAGTAGTTAGTAACACATGCCACTAACACATGTGTTACCGAAACTAGCACATGTGTTACCGAAACTAGCACATGTGTTACCAACCACTAACACATGTGTTACTGGTTTTCAACCCAAAAAAAAAAAAAGATTTTTTTTTACCGAAAATATGTCATGAGTGATCTCTAATCGTAGAGAAAAGAACGCTGATTTCAATGGTGCAATTTTTATAATTTTTTGATTAGCCGTTTGTGAGATATTTAACTTTAGGGGAAAATTGGGTTTTGCAAAATGGATGGCCAGGATTCATTCCTTCATTCTCACTAAAATTTCCATTCTCATTTGAACTTCCCTCTACTAGTTGATCCCAATGTGTCGTTGCTAATGATTAATTTATCGTAATTAAATAAAGAGTTATTATGTATGCAAAAACCTTCAATATGAATTAATAAAAAATATAAAATTGAGAAACAAAAATGCTAAAATTATATTCTTTATTGCAATAAAACTTATTATTGTGATACTTCCATAAACAATATCCTAGAGATCGTCTTCCATGAGCTCTTAAAAGTATAACTTAAGTTTGTTGCACTATATATGTGAATTTAGTCGTTGTGTTGTTGATGTTTTATAATGTTTTGAAAATACATTATTATTATTATTATTATTATTATTATATTATATAAAATAAATAGTCGTAATAAAGAATTAAAGATCTTAAGTCACAAGAAAGATAAAATATGAAAATAAAATATTAAAAGTGGAAGGAAGATACGGAGAGAGAGAATGGTGGAGCCATGAGGATGGTGAATAGTCATCTTGTCTCGTGGATTTGGACCCACCACGTGAACCCCTCCCTTGGATGCCTTCTTTTCAAACGAAATAAACTTACACGATTGGTCTATCATTTTATTATTATTATTATTTTTGTGAAACAAAAATGTATTTATTTTGAGAATCCAAAAATCATATTTTAATTTAATTTTAATTTGTTGCGAATATTTAATCTGCATTTGAAAGTTAAGTGGCGGTATGAATCGTAAACATTGACTAACATTTTTACATGCGAATATGCAATAGACAATTTTTTTAATTAATAATATATCAAAATATATAAATAATTAAATATGAAACTGAGTGTTGGGTATGATTCTAATTTAAGTTAGAGAGATTTGTAAACAAGGTTAATTTGGGTAACAAGTTATTTGGTAAAGAAGTTATGTAGTTGTCTATAAATATATGAGCATTGTATTAGGGTTATTAGGTGAGGAGGTTGAGAGAAATATACAGTACATATGAGAGTCGTGTTGTGAGTCTTTTTTCGTTTCATGCGGTGAGTCTCCGGTAATTCAATAAAAACGGAAACAAATTCTGTTATGTAATCTATCATTGAGAGTAGTGTGAGAATTTTTTAGTATCTTCAAGAGTGTTGAGAGAAACGTCTATTCTTGTGATATTGTTCATAACGTATTAAAGTGTTAAGTGGCCTATAGGTCCTGTAATTTTTACTTTTCCTTAAGAGGTTATAAAACATCTATATGTTATGTTTTTCTGTTTCTTATATTTATGTACTTACTTATAAATCATCATATTATTTATTTTGATAGTAATAGATCTCATCGAATGGTATCAGATTAGGTCAATCCCATCAACATGGGTTATCATGTATATTATTTACTATTTAGCTGATGTGTGCTGTATTGAGAGTTGAAATAGTGTAAATCAAATAAGTTTAAAATAAAAACATGCGAAAATGGTTGTAGAGTTAGAGACTTTAAAGTAGATGATTTCTTGGTGTATGTTACACAACGCTTTGAGATATAATATATAAACAATTGTCTTAATAAGTTACTATCTATATAAAAAAACAAGTTAAACTATTATCGTGGTGCTCATTTTTAACCGATTAATTCACAAAGTTTGAGTTGTCATCACACATTCAGTAAAATTTAGCCATAAAGAGCCTGACGTGACCACACAAGCTTGTGTTATCTTTATATAAAAATAAATAATAATAAAACAACAATTAATTTCAATGACTTATTATAGGTTCAATCCAACTGATGACTTTTCATTGTATAGAATTTAATCATTTATGTTATTAGCAATAAAATACAACTCGAATTGATTAAGTTAACAGTAGCCGAAATTAATACTTTATATAATAATTTAGCAGAACCTATGAAACAATAATGGAATACTAAAAAGTAAAGAAATAAATGTAACACAATTTTTTTTCACTATGATTATACGTTTTATTCTTTAAAGTAACGGATAATTTAAAAAAAAATGTAAAATAGTTCTTTTATCAGAAACAGTAGTGGCCGTAAAAGCCTTGGTAAGAATGGGTAGAAATCTCAGTGTAGTTAAGACCGGCAAATAGGATGAATACCAGTTACATTGATGATTTAATTAACTACTCGATCATCTTTAATACATATATACCGAGTATATAGTTATATATTAGTACTTATTGGTAGGATGATTGAGTAGGAGGATGAATCATTAACCTTCAATTCATTGAAAAATCTGTCTCAATAATGAACCATCAACTACGTGATGGCCTTTTCTTTTTCTTTTTCTTAGACATTCAATGTAGAACAAATAGAAGTAGAGGTTCATTTGAAATAAAAGAAAAGGGGTACCATCGAAACCGAAAATTAACCGGTATATATTTATATTAATGTTCATTCCAATCGTACACTTATTGTTCCTACGTATCTTTCAACTACATCGTCACACAAATTAGAGTCATAACCTGGAATCTCGATGAACCCTATTTATCAAAATGTACATGTTCAATTAAACCCAAATTTTAATTGGGGACATATCATGGTAACCGAAACAAATGGCTTTGGAGTAACACTAGTTTTACATCCTAGCTAATAGTTAAAGGTGACGATTATTAACATTAGAAAATAACTGTTGTAATAAGCTTAATTGGTAACAAAGAAGTTCTTTCATATTCATCGTCTCATCTCCTGCTGATCATATTAAGCCAATTAAAAAGACAAAGCCCACTTAAGTATGTCTAAAATAAAGAGCTCACTTTTTTTACACCATCTCAGGACATGATGGATATATTTATATTATAAGATAAGATGACATCTAATTCTTGAAAACAAAATATAAATAAATAGCTATAAGTACCAAATAATAAGTTAGGATCTTGAAGTGTTAGACCAGTTCTAATCAAGTCCTGAAAAACTACATTTTTAACAATTGTATTTCCGGTAAAAAAAATGGAAACTAATTAAACAATGCCAAAATCGCCTTCATGACCACAATATATAAAAAAGGAAACCGTGGATCCTACAAGAATAATAAGTCTCTTGAATATTGCCCCTGGCTAGTAAGCAAGAGCCTTCATTCATATTTCCTTTTTATATTACGTCGCATCTATCTCTCTTTCTCTCTCTTTCTCTCAAAACCACCACTATTTTTCTAACAATCAATCAATCAATCCAAAGACCCAAAAACAGAAAAATTCTCAATCTTCCTTCCCATGGATTTACCATCGGGATCCGGCGGACCAGGACCGCCTGGTCCGTCAAATCCTGATGATGTAACAGAACTAGTCGTGGGAAGATCAGGATCTCATGCGGCTGCTCAACAACCCTTAAGTCGTTATGAGTCACAAAAACGCCGTGATTGGAACACGTTCTTACAATACTTGAAAAACCACAAGCCGCCGTTAACGCTTGCGCGTTGTAGCGGCGCACACGTTATTGAGTTTCTTAAGTATCTTGACCAGTTCGGGAAGACGAAAGTGCACGTGACTGGTTGTCCCTACTTCGGCTTCCCAAATCCACCTGCCCCGTGTGCTTGTTCACTGAAACAAGCTTGGGGCAGCCTGGATGCGCTTATTGGGCGGCTTCGAGCTGCCTACGAGGAGAACGGCGGGCAGCCTGAATCGAACCCTTTTGGTGCTAGAGCCGTGAGGATTTATTTAAGGGAAGTTAAAGATAGTCAAGCAAAAGCTAGGGGTATTCCATATGAAAAGAAGAAGAGAAAAAGAGGTGGTAGTAGTACGGCCAACGTCACCGCAACAGCAGCAAATACGACGGTGGCGCATGATGGTGATGGTGGTGGTGGAGATGGTGGAGCTAGTGGCAATATTTCTAGCAGTGAGCCTGCTCCGGTTACTTCCACTGTATAGTATTATTAAAAATAGTTTTTGTATTATTGAGGAATTATTATGTAGAAAATTTTCTAATCATTATTTAAAAGAATATTTCTAATATGATTAAATACAGTAATCATTAATCACATAGTTGCATTCCCTACTTCCACAATTTGCTTAAACTAAACTATCACATTTTTGGCATCACATATCTTGTAGACTTGTACGGATATATTAAGTTTTTCAAACTACTCGTAATTCTTTTAACATTTTCGTTAACTGTATTTACTAAAAATAACCTGGAGCTTGCAACTGTTATTTTAGCTTATATTCTAGATTTAACACATTTTTCAAAAGCATGAAGAGTATTATTTTTAATCCCCGTGTATGTTTTCTAGTAGCTTATGCAAAGTATTTATATACAATTATATTATATTAGGATGTGGGGTTTTAAACAATCAAGTCCATGACGCTTGTTGATTTGCATATGGCCGATGTATGCTCGATTTGTTACATTTGTTTGTTTACATAAATTATAGGTTTTAATTGAGAAAACTGTAGGTGCTGCCATTAACAAATGATGATTAATTATGTAAATATTTTTTAAGGCTAATTGTTTCAAGTATCTAATTTTATGTGTTTTACTATTACATGTAATCACTTGTAAAACTCTGATATTGTATGTATCGAATTTTACAATTGCGTATATTGTATGTAATGGGTAACCGAATGACCAGAAACCACCGGTTTTAATACATACAATAGACATTTTTTCAAGAGGAACAAACCGGGTACCTGTTCATCCGGTAACCCGTTACATACTATATACGAACTTGTAAAGTCTAATACATACGCTAGTACTTTTAAAATGTGATTACGTACAATAGTAAAAAATATAAAGTTAGATACATAACGAGATAATTAAACTTTAAACCATTGACAGTATCTAACATGATTCCAGTCAACTATTTTTAAATCTTTTTCGTAAATCCGTTGGTTTATATGTCATGGAAAATTATATATCAGTTAGTTTTACACATTAAATTATTATTTTTCCCAATCTTTTGTCACTTAATAATAAGCTTTGTCTCAAGTTTTTAAACATTATTTTGACATGTTTCAATATAAGATTTATCTTTTTTAATCTGCTCTTAAGTCTTAACCTAATATCAAACCAAATGCTTAATTATGCAACGATTCTATGTTTTTCAGCAAAGATGACATTACTTGACACATATACTGTGATTGACTTATAACATTATCGTATTATGTATTATGGTCTAAGTTGGTCCATAACTTTCTATTTTCTTACTAAAAAGTACAATAGACCAAAAAGAAATGTTATACGAAATAGGTACAATTGCCAAAAATATAAGTTCGTACCACAATGACAAATTATAACACTTGTACAAACATAATGTTACAAACTTTAAAGATACAAATGGTAGAAACAATGATATAAGCATTGACGGAAAACAAACGATATAAATGAAAGAATTGTCATGTTAATATTATTAATTAATAAAATTGATAGAGAGCTGATTATGATAAAATGATTCTATAATTAGGGCATGTTGCATGGACCACATTCATAAGTTTGGATCGAGTCATGGTCCCTTCGAATTTTGGGTCCTCGGGTCAGATCATAAACTTTTAGACGCACGTGTACCTGCTGCTATGTGTTGTAAGATAACACCTGATGATCTCAGGTGCCTGCATCCCTTTCAGTTAGTATAAAAAATAAATAAATACTTACACTACATTGTTTAATATGATCTTTTTTATAAACATTCTCTTTAATGGTATATATTGTATAAGGGTATATAATATCGGCAACTGCAGTATGTGTCGGTGTACAGAGCATCAATACTTTTAAGGCCTCAAAATAGTTATGCCGTTTTACCTAAAGAAAGAGAAGGCCGTACATTCTATTAGAGAGTGTAATGATAAAGTTCGATGAAAGCTTTTATTTCGAACAATGCTCGAAGGATATAACTTTCTAGTTCTCCTGATACTCAGAAACGAGTAACATGTCGATTTGTTCTATAGACTTCACAGTACCTTTCAATACGACTTAAAGTGGCTGGTTAGGTCGAATTAATTTGTATTATGTGTTGAACAAAAGATCAACACGCAAAGTGTATTTGATACAACTCACTCTCACAGGGGCTCACAAATTGAATATATATAAGTAGAAAATGGACTCACGATTTTTTGCACTGTAAATGTGCTTTTTTTTTTGTGCTCATTAATTCACTACAAAACAATGCCTTATATAGGCTTACAAAGAAAGACTAAAAAATAAAGCATAACTCCACTATCTATTCTAACTAACTACCATAACTCCATAATGCTAAAAACTAGGACTACCCATTGGACTAGGTAACAACTAACTCCACTAGCCATATTATTTTGCAAATAAACTAAACATGACAAAATTACTTAGTCAACAAAATCACGTGAAGAATCTGGTGTTGCACTTTTAACACTCCCCTTCAACACCAACTTTTACTTTGTTCACCATGCCAAGATGTTGACAAAAGCTTTCCAACTTGTTACCATCCAAGCCTTTAGTAAACATGTCTGCAACTTGACTTTCTGTTCCAACATGCTCCAGCTTAATTTCTTCCTGCAAAACCTTCTCTCTGATGAAATGGTAATGTACTTCAACATGCTTAGTTCTAGCATGAAAAATCGGATTTTCCGCCAAACGTATAGCTGACAAGTTGTCACAATATAACGGGACACCATACTCTATTTCTTGATGCAACTCCTTCAATAACTGCACAATCCAAGTGATTTCTTGAGCTGCCATAGCTGCTGCCCGGTACTCGGCTTCGGTGGTTGATAAAGACACGGTTGGTTGTCTTTTGCTACACCAAGAAATTGCACCAGAACCGAGCAAAAACACATACCCAGTAGTTGAGCGACGGGTATCATGGTCACCTGCATAGTCGGCATCACAGTAGCCAACCAATCTGCAATCTCCACCTTTTTTAAACATGATACCATAACCAAGTGTTCCTTTTATGTATCTGAGAATTCGACGAACCGCTTCCAAATGAGACTTTTTCGGGTTTTGCATATAACGACTCATCACTCCAACTGCAAAAGATATATCTGGCCTAGTTAAAGTTAAGTAAATAAGACTACCCACAAGTTGCCGATACATCGTCGCGTCTTCCAAGTCTTTTCCTTCATGAGCACACATCTTTGTGTGTGGCTCCACTGGTGTTGAAATTGGTTTACTGTTAATCATTCCAAACTTCTTCAGCAAGTCTCGTGAGTATTTTTGTTGATGTAGAAACATTCCTGTTTCAGTATGATCAACTTCTAGACCAAGAAAGTGCTTGAGCTGCCCAAGTTCTTTCATTTGAAAACGAACTGACATGTTTTTCTTTGTTAGAAAAACTTCTTCTTCCTCATCTCCCGTGACAATTAAATCATCTACATACACAAGCACAACAGCTAGCTTTCTTTCTTTAACCTTGACGAATAAACTAGAATCTGCTGATGTCACCGAATAACCGCTAAAAATAAGAAATTCAGCAATCTTACCATACCAAGCACGCGGTGCTTGTTTGAGCCCGTAAAGTGCCTTTCGAAGCTTGCAAACATATTCAGGATGATCTCTACTTCGAAAACCCGTTGGCTGATCCATGTAGATTTCTCGATCTAACTCCCCGTGTAAAAACGCATTTTTCACTACAAAACAATGCCTTATATAGGCTTACAAAGAAAGACTAAAAAATAAAGCATAACTCCACTATCTATTCTAACTAACTACCATAACTCCATAATGCTAAAAACTAGGACTACCCATTGGACTAGGTAACAACTAACTCCACTAGCCATATTATTTTGCAAATAAACTAAACATGACAAAATTACTTAGTCAACAAAATCACGTGAAGAATCAGGTGTTGCACTTTTAACATTATGGAGTAGTTATAAGTTAATCACAAAGTTATATGATATATACACCAAATAAAATGATAAATACTTTAAAACTATGCTTTAGGTTTTGTAAAGTTGACGTATCTATAATCAACTTATGATGTAGATATTATCCACCATACACGTACGAATCATAAGTTTGTTTAAAAGTATTTCAAGGAAGAACGTTAATTATAAAGAAGGCAAGTATTGCTGTCTTAGGTAATGATATCCTATATAAAAGATAGAAAAAATCAATTGGTAATCGCTTTAACCTCAACACATAGACATACTTATGATGCTATGAGATACAAGTAAAATATAAGGATAACATTATACATGGATAACAACATTTATGTGTTGTTAGCTTTAGAAAAAAGAGTTAACGACACCTATGTTTTGTTTTTATACAAATAAATAAATAAGGGGGCTGACTTGTAAAGAGTTACGTGTTGTTGATACAAAATTTTGTTTTAAGAAAAAGTTATTTTCGACCCTTTAACTTCTTACAATATACACAATCATTCCCGATTTAAATTTTGATGTACATAAGCATCCGTACAGTTAAAAACACAAATGATTTTTCCATTAATAAAAAGTATATTAAAAATTTAATGAAAGGCAATGCCAAAGACTAGTTTTTACACAAGTTGAAGGGTGATTTCTGAAAATATCAATCACGAGTGAAGTCTAAAATTTAAATAGAAAAAGTATTTAAAACGAAATTAGGTAAAACGATATAAAGAGTTAAATTTGACAAAATGTAGCATAAGACTCCGACATGGAAATAAAAATGGGGATAGGGGTAATAAATTAAAAAAAGACAAAATATGTTCTGACCTTTCATTTTCTTGTATTAACAAATAGGCCCCCTCATCTTTCAAAGTAATCTCCGCATTTTGTTCTCTTTGCACTTTACAGGGCCCATTAAGGCATTGTTTGTTCGTATCAAATTTAAGTGGTGGATCCAAAGTTATAGGCCACCACACAAATAATATCCAGTCAAATTAAAATTTTCAAACCAAATTGGCCAGAAAAAAGTATATTGGGTCATCCAAACTAAACGGGTTGGTTCAGCCAATTTAACGCTTTAGACTATCTATTTTGTTTTACTTTTAATAAATCTTATAGTTTCTTTATTATCTGAAATACCAACGATGATTTGAAAGGATGGTTTGCAATTCATTGCACAAGGGAGGCTTCTAGAGCTGTTTGACGAGACAACCATCAGCATTGTGAGTCTTTAGTGTTTAGACCTCAGAAACCAATGTACTAATAAATATGCGTTAAAGAGATTATACTGTACAAATAAACTATGAACATTTTGAGTGTATTTATCAAAAATAGTTATAGAGATATCATTACACTTCAAGTTGAGGGATTTTCATAATTTAGACTTAATGGGCTGCTCAGCTATAAAGATGAAGCTTGGCTCTTTTAAAACTATTGGGCTTTTCTATTACTTTATTTGGGCTTTTTGAATTACTATTTGGGCTGCTCAATCATAAATTGCATAGGCTATTTTCAATGGTTGGCCAAGTCAAAAGCAGTAACCTGTCTACCATAAGTTTATAACTTACTTCACCGTTTTAGTTAAAGCATCCAGTTTGACTATGAATACAGTTTTAAAAATTTTCACTAACTATAGTGTTCAGTAATCAAATATCATCTCTACTTACTAAAGTCTCTTTTAAATGGTTGAAATATAAAGTGGACAGTTATTTTGGAACAAACAAAAATATAGATATAAACACTTGTAATGAGACGGATGGAGTAACATTTTTATTTGCACAAGCATCCATTTCCAAACTTTTTTAACCACAAACCACTCGAATTGCTCGAACCCGAATATGAGATTCTAGGAAAAGTGGTTGCAAACATACTAATATGATCTTACATCGATATATTCTACCATGCAACATGATCCATCCAAGAAGCTATTGCTTTTGAGATGATTTCTAATTGCGATAACTTTACTTTATCTTCTTCATTGAAGCTTACTTGATGATTATAAGGTTTTGCATTGTCCTTATGAGTGATAGTGGGGTTGTTTAAACCATGGCAAGCTTGGGGCACAGTTGAGCCTTTATAAACTTTACAGATAAAGCTCATGAAATCTTCATACTCCTACAAGTCACACAAAAATGACATTTCCTCTTTCAAGTTAACTGTTGTAGTGTAAATCATGAAAATATGAAACGGTTAGAGTCTAAAATACTTGCTTCGTAAAGTGGTTGACCATCAACGACGACCCATGGCACATACATATGAGGAGGTTCAAGAGCCTTTATTTCTTCAGCATATTGTAGCTGAAGCTGCATAATAAATGTGCACATGAGGTTTAAAGCTTAAAGGAAAAAGTCTTTATCAGATATGGAGGGTTACATAATACACGATCAGGTATAAGGAATGAAGGTAGGGACACTTGCTCCAATCAAGAAATCTCAAATTACGTCAAATAACATCTTTTAAGGGTATTAATGACATTAAAAAAAAATTGTCTTTGAAAAAAAAGTTAGGGACAGTTGACCTCTCAAAAAATCTTAAATTATGTAAAAAACGTCTTTTAAAAATATTAATGACAAATTATAAATTCGTCATTGAAATAAAAACTTGTTTAGGGGTATTTTTCAGCCCAACTCGTCCACAACCCATTATATATGGACGCATATGGGGTTCCACTCTAAAACCAATTGGCGATAGAGGGAGTAGCCTATAAACTTATATACATGTTTTGGTTTCTTTATGTATCCGATATGAAATATGAGTTTGTATCCAACAAAACTAATTTTGGAGTTAGCCAAGTAAACTAACCTTATGTCCAACACCATTAGTGTAACAATCAGTAATAGGTTTTGGGTCCAGATTTAACTTCTTAAAACAAGTTTCCCATTCGGTGTACTTGTCTTCATAATTTAAACTTTCCACGCAATAGATAAACAGAAAGTGGTCACTCTGCATCAAATATTCGCGTTAAAAACGATTAATTTCGCCAAGTACTAAAAAAGGATCATATTAGTATTAACATATCAGTGCAGACATATAAAGTCTGAATCTTACCACAGCAGGCCATGCATGAATTGCACAAGCCTCAACAGTATTAAGCATACACTCCCATTCACCATGCTGCAAAAAAAAATGGTTTTATTACAACCGAAAAACGTTTAATAAGTAATAACCAACGATTCTCGATGATGGGTTACTTTAATTTAAGGGAAAAATTATATGTTTCACACTGGCTTACGTTGTGTTAGTGCTAAATAAGTAGCTTTTATGTATATCAAAATATAGAGGTCCGAAAGTGTAAGTTTCTTGATTTTTTTTATTATTTTCTTATAATTTATTTTATTTTATTTATATTTTAGGACATTTGCAGCATCTAATTTGTGATGTTAAATAAATCATAAGATTTAATCTGATGAGAGTAAACAAACCTGACAAATGATGGTCCCATTAGGACTAATCTTAGCATTCCCATAAGGACTAAGTTCGAGATCAACAATTGAAATCAAACCATTTTCGAAAATCTTGTATAGATAATTAACCATGAAATCTTCACAACCGGGACACAATGCTTCATAGTATAATGTCAATTTCACTTTTTCTTCGTCGTTCGAAGATGATAACGATCCCGAAAAAGATAGCGACAATTTTGCACCAAAGGAAACGATCAAAACAAGTACTAAAACATATGATCGGAGAATGTGGCGATGGTGAGACTCCATGTTAATTACAATGAACAAAAACTACTTGTGACAAGACAATATAATTGTTTTGTAATTAAATAATTACCCTTATCAGTACGTTTATTTACATTGTTGACATTATGAATTCTTTTAGTTGTCTGTGTGGGTGGATCATAGATGAAGTGTGATGCATAGGGGTGAAAAAGTAAATTTGTTTAATTTGTTAAAGTTGGTGGTGTATTGATATTCATGGACTACATTACAAAAAATGAGTTATGATAAATAATCAATTTAATATTCTTTACCGAGAATGGTCGGTGTATATGACGTGTATCCGTTTCGTGAATATGAAAATGATACGTAATAAATTTGTATTATTCTACAAAAAGATAAGTGTTAAATTATTCACAATTTGACACCTTTTACGATATTTAAATAAAAAAGTAAATTTAGCAAAAGATTTACCCTTCGATTTCTTTTATTAATTATAAAAAATCCAAACTTTAGATGTTGACCTCCTTTTAATCACAACATCAATATCCTCAAACCCCGTAACACATTTATCTTTCTCCCGAACTTGAATTACTAACGATATAAAAGTAAAAAATTACTACAATCTGCATAATCCGAAACTTACAAGTTAATAACATATAAGTTAAAAACTTAAACATTTATATGCACACATAAAAGTTATTAGTGTTGAATCCTACGCACAGCAGCGGTGAAAATTTTACATGTTGATATTGAGAGACAAATATTTAATGGTACCCGAATGTAATAATAATTGATACTTCTTTAATGAAAGTGATTTTGTATAATAGTTTAAATTATTGTAATTATAAATTCAATATTGTAATATAAAAGAAGAAAGAAGATATTTAAATGTAGGGCTTGGTTCATATACAATAATTCTTATTGTAAAACAAATAAAACAACATTTTAATCAAATGGTGAATTAGTAATTTTATTTGTATAATTATGACCATTTAATTTAAAATTAAAACTTATCCACTTTTTTAGCTCATAACCCCCCCCCCCTCCCCTTCCCCCTCCCTATCCTCTCCCCCATCACCCTAATCTCCATAATTATGAACATAATCAACAAGCCAACATTTTTGACTATGCACTACCAGAATTATGATGTGCATCAAATATGTGTTACCTACAATTTTCAAATGGTATGAAATTTGTATCATCGGAAATTTCAGTGTGCATCATCGGAACATTTAATGCGCACCACCGGATTTCTTACTGTGCACCACCAGAAATTTGATCGTGCACCATCCGAACTTTAAAGTCAGACTGTGCACCATCGGAACTTTAACTTTTGACTGTGCCCTACAGGAACTTTGAATGACCCTTTTGCCATTCAGAAATATTTAAAGAGTCTTTGACTATTTTGAAAAATTAATTTCATCAAATCTCATCCGACGGTTGATATGTTATCTTATTTGTTTTACGTTAAAGTTTGTTTTATAATAACCAACCTCTTTAAATGTATTATGTGAAATATAATATTAATTGAATTATTTAAATAATAGATAAGTGAAGGAATCAGTTGAGGGATAAAATAGTAATTTTCGATATCCTTTTCAGTATTAAGAAAGAGAATGTTAAATGCTTAATAAGAGTTATAGATTATAGATTATCTCGGTTTACAATATAGTTATTACTCTCATGTTGCAATTGTAGACATATACATTATATGGACACAAGAACCACGCCTGCTGTTGGTTGATACAAAAACAGTATAATCAAATGGTCGTTAACCCAATTCTATATTGTCAAAGTTCATATAAATATGCATATGTCTAGAATTGCAAACTGAGATATAAATATGTATATATCTACAATTGAAAATTTAATATATAAAGGTGTGTACATATCATTGTCTTATTTTCTGTTTATATATTGTCAAAGTTTAAGCTATAATTCTCTAGCACACTCAAAAGCGATGACCTGTATATCATAAGCTTATGATGTACACAGTTTTAAAAATCTCCACTAATTACAATCTTCATTATCAAATATCATTTATACCTACTAAAATCTCTTTTGGATTATTGAAATATAAAGGAAACATATATTTTAAGACAAATAAAAATATAAATATGGACATCTATAATAAAACAGAAGAAATAACATTTTTATTTCACAAGCATAAAATTTTAAACATTTTTAACCGCAAACCATACCCGAATATGAGATTCCAGGAAAAGTGTTCGCAAACGTACTAATATGATCTTACATTGAGATATTCTACCACGCAACATGATCTATCCAAGAAGCTATTGCGTTTGAGATGATTTCTAATTCTGATAACTTTACTTTCTCTTCTTCGTTGATGCTTACTTGACGATTAGAAGGTTTCACATTGTCCTTGGTGATAGTGGGGTTGGTTAAACCTTGGCAAGCTTGGGGCACATTTGAGCCTTTATAAGCTTTACAGATAAAGCTCATGAAATATTCATACTCCTACAAATCACAAAAAATGGCATTTCCTCTTTCAGTTTAACTTTTGTAGTGTAAATCATGAACATATGAAACGGTTAGAATCCAAAATACTTTCTTCGTAAAGTGGTTGACCATCAACGACGACCTAAGGAACATACTTATGAGGAGGTTTCAGAGCCTTTATTTCGTCTGCATATTTGTAAAGCCCAAACTAAAATTTCCTAAATTTTTTTTTTCGTCTTATCCTATACGCCGTATATGGCAAACCTATACGCCGTATAGGCCCTTTCTGCCCCCAAAATTGACTTTTTTTGCATCCTATACGCCGTATAGGGTAGCCCTATACGCCGTATAGGCCAATTCTGCCATTTTTCAACTATTTTGCTCCAAATTTCAAGTTTAACATCACTAACCACTTCCATTACATCAAAACATCTAAATTAAATAGTTTGACATCAATATTAACTACATTCCATCTCAAAATAACCACTTCAATATCAACTCGATTTCGACCCATTTTAACACTTGACCCGTTTGACATATAAACCAAAAATTGGGCATCTACGACAAGTGTGATATTTGAACAAGTTTAAGACAATTAAGCAAGCTCCACCTAATGTGAGAATTCAATCCATGTCTACACTAAGCTATCCCTTTACCACGATCATCCTTTTTGTCTGAAGCACTTGATCCTACAAGACATAATCAACTACAAGAGTAAGCTTTCGCTTAGTGAGTAATTAAGTAACCAAATTAATTAAATAACTAGACAACAATTATAATTACTAGTAAAGCTCATCTTGTACAATAAAATTTGAATTAATTTAACCCACAACTAATGCACAACTAATAACCAAATATCAATCTCAACATTAAAACCACGTTTAGAAACCAAACATCAAACAGATCATAAATTACCAACCAATCATCATAACATTTGAAACACATACAACTATACTTGGTCCATGACCACTTCCTCCTCTCCACGGATCCGGGATCAACAACATCAACATATGACAACGGAATCTAGCATAAAGCTAAAACTTCTCCACCACCCACTTGTGGTGTAATTCAACATATACTAGATTTACCAACAATCATATAACATCCATAATATATACATATACTTATTCTTCATTGTCCACACCATACAAATCATAAATTTCAAGAAATAGAATCATTTATATAACTATAATCACATGGATCCTTTTACACGAATGTAGTTCGAATCCTTGTGATCGATTTTATCAATTTAGCTCCTAATTACTCACCTAGAAGTTTTGAGCTCGATGTAACACCAAGGCGAACCTCCACTTCTTTATTACCTATTAATCATCACCAAAACAATCACACTTATAAAGATTGCAACAACTACCTTTACACAATTATCCTTACAATATCATCATTTGATTCTCAAAGTTGCCCAGTTTGACTTTAAAAGTCAAACTCAGCATGTTTCACAAATTTTTAAACCCCTAATTCATTCTATTGATCAATTGCCATCTCTACTACTTGAATCCATTAAAATAACACCAAAGCTATTTCTTTTGACTAATTATTTAGTAGGATTATCTTCATTTGTCAAGAATTTAACCTTATAAGTTTGGGTAATCAATCCTTAACAACTTCTCACAAATCAATTGATTAATTTAGCAACTAATGTTAATGCATTCAAACAAGTATCAAATAAACACAACTTAAAGTTAATATCATCTATTATAACCATATTTACCCTAATTCATCAATTTCCCCCAATACTTAGGTTAAAGAAACAAGAACACCTCTTACCTTAGATAAATGATGATGAATGATACTCAATCTTGTTTCCTTAAGCTCAATTTGATGATACAACCCTTGAATTCACTTTCTTCTCCCTTGTTCTAGATTGTAGGTGAGTGTGAGTGTGTGTTAGGTACGTATTGTGTGTGTGTGTGTGTGCAGATTTCCTATTAAAATTGAGTTATAAATGATATTTACACTCTAAGCCCTCAAGTCTCATTTATTTAGTAATGTTCCCCATAACTTAATATCACCTAAACTTAACTTATCATAATAATACTAATAATACATAACTTAAATAAATAAAATAAGTCATAAATACGAATTAAAATATTACCCTTATTTTCGAGGCGTTAGAATATTGTAGCTCAAGCTGCATAAAAAATGTACACCTGATGTTTAAAGCTTTAAAGGAAATAATCTTTATTAAATATGGAGGGTTACATAGTACACAAGCAGAGGCAAATGTATAAGGAAGGTTGGGACAGTTATCCCACTCAAGAAATCTCAAATTATGTAAAAACAATCTTTTGAGGGTAAAGATGACATTTTATAATTTCTATCATTGAAAAAAAAAAGAATTTGTTATTATTGTTTTCAGCACAACTCGTTCAAAACCCATTATATATGGGCGTAGATGGATTCCACTCTAACATTAATTGGTGATAGAGAGAGTAACCCATTCAACTTACATACATGCTTTAATTTCAATTCTTTATATTTCCGATGTGAAATATGAGTTTATACCCTACAAAACTAATTTTAAAGTTAGCCAATTAAGTAAACTAACCTTATGTCCAACACCACTAGTATAACAATCAATAATTGGTTTTGGGTCCAAATTTAACTTCTTAAAACAAGTTTCCCATTTGGTGTACTTGTCTTCAGAACTTAAACTTTCCACGCAATGGATAAACGGAAAGTGGTCAGTCTGCATCAAATATTTGCGTTAAAACGATCAATTTCACAAACTACTAAAAGATCATATTAGTATTAACGTATCGGTGCGTGCAGACATATAGAGTCTGAATCTTACCACAGCAGGCCATGCATGAATTGCACAAGCCTCAACAGTGTTAAGCATACACTCCCATTCACCATGCTGCAATAAAAAAATGGTTTTATTACAATCAAAAAGCGTTTAATAAGTAATAACCAACAATTCTCAAGAAGAGCTAATTGTGTGCTACATAACAACAACAACAACACTATCCATTTCTGTCGAGAATATGGGGTATGGATTTGTGCTACATAACAGAACATAAGTTACTCCTTAAACATATCTTCATGTAAGTCAAATATAAACTTTTTCTACCGAACAGAAAAGCATAATAATTCTCTAATACCATTTTTAAATTCAAAGTTTATAAAAAGGCTCTGAAAATTTATACACTAGCAAATAGCTTTCTTTTCAATAATGGATATTTTTTTGTAAAATTTTTCTTTAAATCACTTTTTTCGATGATAATTTTCTAATCCTGGAGTACTGTTTGAATTTAATTGTATATATGTACGCATATGTAATTCATTAATTACCAAGACACCTAACATTTGCCTTAGCAAAATCAGCTTTTTAGTAACTAATAATAGTTAATCTAATTGTATAAAAATATAGATGGATTAGTTTTAATTTAAGGGGAAAATTATATGTTTCACACAACCTTACGTTATGTTAGTGCTAAATAAGGAGCTTTTTATGCATATGAAAATATAGAGTCCTGAGAGTGTAAGTTTCTTGCTTCTTTTTTTATTTTTTTTTATGACATTTGCAGCATTTAAGTTAGGTGATATTAAATAAATCATAAGATTTAATCTAATGAGTAAACAAACCTGACAAAAGATGGTGCCATTAGGACTAATCTTAGCATTCCCATAGGGACTAAGCTTGAGATCAATAATCGAAATCAAACCATTTTCGAAAATCTTGTATAGATGATTAACCATGAAATCTTCACTATAAGGACACAATGCTTCATAGTATAATGTCAACTTCACTTTTTCTTTGTCGTTCAAAGATGATAACAATCCCGAAAATGATAACGATGATTTTGCACCAAAGGAAACAATCAAAACAAGTACTAAAACATATGATCGGAGAATGTTGCAATGGTGAGACTCCATGTTAAGTACGGTGAGACTCCGTGTTAGGGACAATGAACAAAAAACTACTTGCGACAATGAAATATATAGTTTTGTGATAATTACCCTTATTATTATGTTTATTTACGTTGTTGACATTACGTATTTTTTAGTTGTTTGTGTGGCTAGATCTTAGATGAAGTGTGATGCCCTGTAGGGGTGAAAAAGTAAATTTGTTTAATTTTGTTAAAGTTGGCGGTGTATCGGTATTCATAGAGTAAGAGACGGGTTTAAATAAAAATAATAAAAACTTAAATAACGATAGAATTAATAAGATCAGTTTATTTTATTATAAAATTTACTTTCATTTAAATTGATAAGATTAAATGTTTAACAATTGGTATATAAGTAAATTATAAACATTTAAGTTTAACATGTGATTATATTTTAACTTTGTATTATTAATTAGAGATCTCTCAAGCTATATTTTCGACAAACATTTTTTTTATCTGATTTTAAAAATATAATTAGATGTGATTTATTATAAAAAGTTAAAATTGGTACACGATTATTCATTCATGGTATATTGTAATTAACACATGATTTCTAGTTTAATATTTAATCATATATGATTTAGCGTATAATCACATGTGATTTGATATATAACCACATGTGATTTTCATTTAAAAATTGATCTTTAATAAGTAACTTGTCAATATACGATA
Source organism: Logfia minima (assembly GCA_963921325.1). Lineage (NCBI taxonomy): Eukaryota > Viridiplantae > Streptophyta > Magnoliopsida > Asterales > Asteraceae > Logfia > Logfia minima. The sequence goes on along the minus strand of OY992776.1, from coordinate 13,628,799 downwards.
AATATATATTATTTCAACTTGATATATATATATATATAATTGTATAACTATAGTCAATGATTGAAATTCGTATTTGATTACTTTTTAATGTTGATTGATACTTTGATATTCAATCGCATGTATTTACAGCTTAGTTTTTTTATGTTGAAATTATTTAAATCATGATGATTTGAATTTATAATTTGATTGAAGATATAATCGCGCGTGATTATTATTTAGTGTTTAAATCACATGTGATTTAACATTATGAATTTTTAAAATCCATTAAAAAAGGAAAAAAATTTGTCAATAATATATTACGTGATATCTCTAATTAAAGATAAAACAACACTGATTCTAATGGTGTAATTTTTATAATTTATTGACGTATTATTTATAAAATATTTAATTAAAAAAATTATAAAAGTGAGTATTTCAATTGAAACAATCATGACTAAGAGAAAAATTCAAATAAGAATGTTAAAAAATTAGAGAATTGAAGAACCAATAGGATTGCTACACTTCAAATCCTCATTTTCACGTTTTTCTTTAAAATTAAATGTCTCACAAACCGTACGCCAATAATTATAAAAATTACACCATTAGAATCAGCGTCATTTTATCTTTAATTAGAGATTTCACATGATATACTTTCGACGATTTTTTTTTCCTATTTTTTAATGGGTTTTAAAAGTTCGTAATGTTAAATCACACGATATTTAAACACTAAATATTAATCACACACGATTATACCTCCAATCTAAATAATAATCATATATATTTATCATATATCGGTAAGTTAATAATCAAAGATCAATTTTTAATCGAAATCACATGTGATTATGTACCAAATCATAGGTGATTATATGTCAAATCATATATGATTAAATATCAATCTAGCAATCACATGTGATTTTTGTTTAAAACAATAACAATTTTTAAAATTTTATTTGTAATATTCATGTGAATAAATATTAAGTTATAATCACGTGTTAATTAAAGTATACCATGAATAAATAATCGTGTATCAAATTTATCTTCTATTTTTTTTTTATCATAAATCACATGTAATTATATTTTCAAGACCTATAAAAAAAATTCATCGAAAGTATAGTTTGTGGGATCTCTAATTAAAGATACAAAAATGTTGCATTTGAATGTGCAATTTTTATAATTTATTGACATACAATTTGTGAGATATTTTATTTTAAAAGTTAAAGTATAAATGAATTTTATAAGTAAATGGAATAATTGTATTGATTTTTTTTATTCTTTACTTTTTTATAATTATTATTTGAATCCACGTGTACAAAATATGGGTTACCATGAATAATCAATTTAATATTCTTTACTAAGAATGCTCGGAGTATGTGACGTGTCCGTTTCGTGAATGTAAAATGATACGTAATAAATTTAGGTTTTCTATAAGATGATAAGTTTTGAGTTATTGACAATTTGACACCTTTTACAATATTTAAACAAAGAGTGAACTTCACGAATGGTCACAAAAAAATTTCAAAGCCATTAAGTTATTCATCTGCAACTTGAAACGATTCAAATACTTTTAATTAAGTTTTTATTTATTATTTTTAAAAATAAAAGTAATAAATAGATTAGGAGTATTTTAGTCATCTCAAATGATAGAATTATAAGGATGTCAATAAGACAAATATCAATCTAGATCGGATCCATTTTGCTCCATTTATATGATCCAATAGGTTGAAACTAGACCCTTAAACTCCATAAACAATCTAATGAGTCAACCCATTTACAAATAAATTTAAGATCCTACGACTTTATACTTTTATGTCCATATATAATGATTTCTCAATTGCTAATTTGTTAATACACATAATAAATTAAATTCCTAAACTGTTTTAAAGATATTGCTTATAAGTTAACATACTCATATATAGTTGCACGCACTTAGCCATGCTGCAGTTCATGGGGCATTTTCAACTAGGCGTCTGGCTCCAAGCTTACTATAATATGAGCTCTTTGTGAACAACAACAGCTTCCTACCCTACTTCTATCTCTATCTATGATACTCAACCAAACTCTCATTGCAAAATACTAAAACTGGAAAACCAGAACAAAAACAGCTCCTTTGTACTCCTTTCTTGGTCAAACTTATAAGTTCTAGCAGTAAAAGTTGATTCCGAATTATCAATGAATTCTCTATGTTTCCTTTTAAGATGTTTCCTCAAGTGATTAATTCCACCATCTCTGGCAATGCTTGCATTACAATGGTTACAAATCACAACAGATTTCACGTTTGATTTCTTTTATTTTTTATAAGAAAGTCAAACTGTAGATGTTAACCTCCTTTGATCACGAAATCAATATCCTCAAACCCCGTAACAAATTCATCTTCTTGTAAACTTGAAACACTAGCCATCTATAAGCAAAAAGTTACTACAATCTACATAATCCAAAACTTACAAGTTAATAACATAAAAGTCAAAAACTTCCACATTTACATGCACAAATAAAGGTTATTTTGTCGGTTTATAATATATTCATTACTCTTTATTTTATTTGCAATTGTAGACATATACACATTTATATGCACACAAGAACCGCGTGTGCCGTTGGTTGATACAAAAACAGTACAATCAAATGGTCGTTCAATTCATATGATCTTTTGTATATTTTCAAAGTTTATATAAATATGTATATGTTTACAATTGCAAATTGAGATACAAATATGCATATGTCTACAATTGCATATATAATATATAAAGGGGTATTGAAATCATGTCTTATTCTCTGTTTATATATTGTCAAAGTTTATGCTATAATTCTCTTGCACATTCAGATACAATCACCTATACACACACGTAATCGTTAACTGATTCTTGATAAGCAACCCAATTCACTTGCTCAATCCCCAAATTAAAGTCCAAAAGCTAACGATGCACAACTATGAATCCATATTAGCACGTATTGTAAGCAATTAACAAAAATTCCTCGTATATATAAACCGAGAATAAGTAATTGCAATTTTAACACAAGTCTAAATTGCAATTGAGACTGACCATTAGCAATTTGTGATCTTCTAAACACTTCGTAGTTCGATCTTCATAAGCGATTTTAATATTTTGGGTGTGTTTGATTTAGTGTTTGGCGATAACGAAGGGCTTGTTTGGCGTGGAGCTTTTAGAAGCTTTAAACTTTTAATTTTGATCAAAAAGCTCCTTAGGTCAATTTTTGTGTTTCTGTTTCGAAGATATAAACCTTTAGAACATTGGAATCTATTACATTAAAAACCACTTACTGATCACCAAGGTATTCATGAAGCTTATGAAACAAAAACAAAAACACAAACCTCATATACTCAACGATTGTGAGTGAATGAGTTTCATAAATTCGTAACCCTACATGCCTATAACGTACTTGATTTGTTAACAATAAACCATTATCTGATCTTATATAGATTCTGCCATGCCAACATTTTGCATCCAAGAAGCTGCTATTGCTGATAAGATTTCCAAAAGTGTTGACTTTGACTTAGCATTCTCTTCTTTGTAGCAAATATCATTCATAGGTTTCGCGTCCTTTGGAGCGCCAATGGGGTGAGATACACTGAGGCACGCATTAGGCACATTAGAGCCTTTGTAACCTTTACATATGTAGCTTATGAAGTCTGTGAAATCCTGCAAATTCACAATACAAATGTCATTTTTAAGTGTGAACTTATAATAAGAATATTGAAACAAGTTCTAATCATTTGTACTTTTTGTTGCTTAGGCATGTGGAATTTGAACCTTTTTGTAGCAAAAATGTATGCAAATCATGAAATGGTTACAATCTTAAGGCGAATCGAAATTACTAACATCATAAAGCGGTTGTCCATCCACAACTGTTGGAAATCAAACTATAACAGGATCTGTTCACACCCAAACAAGCAAGCAATAAATTAAATACACCGATCGAAATGGAGCAATTTTCTGGGTTTTATTTCTTCTGATAGAAACTGAGATTACAAGGAATTAAAAATGCAGGAAACTTCTTCTACTATTTAAAGCTAAAACATTCCTAATTTTACTGAAAAAAACTAAACAGAAATCAACGTCCACTTTCTCCTAAACTTTCGGTAACCAAATACCCATTTTCTCCAACAGACTCGGTAAAAATAGGACCGAGTCAGAGTTAACTTTCAACAGTCTCCCCCGTTAACTCTGACTTGTCTCTTCTAGATTTTCAACACCTAACATTTTCCGCATCTCTGTGAACTTCACTCTCGGGAGCGCTTTGGTTAGAATGTTAGCCTTCTGTTCTTCTCCACTGATATGCTCCACGTGAATCAACCCTCTTTCAATACACTCACGAATGAAATGGTAGCGGATGTCGATGTGTTTACTTCTTCCATGGAACACCGAATTTTTCATTAACTCAATCGCAGACTTCTTGTCCACCAGTAACTTGACTTTCCCAGCTTCCTCTCCAGTTAAATCTTTCAATAAACTTCTCAACCATAGTGCTTGGCAGGCCGCTGCAGTTGTGGCCATAAATTCATATTCACAAGAAGATAGAGCTACCGTGTGTTGTTTCTGCGAGCACCACGTGATCAGATTATCTGAGAGATAAATGCCGTCCCTGTTGTGCCTTTCCCATCATCCTGATCCATGTTGTGACTGTTATCGCTATACCCAATCAGCTTCCCATCTCCACCTCGCCTATATATCAAGCCATGTGTGATTGTGCTCTTTACATACCTCAGAATCTGCTTTACCGCTTTGAGGTGACTCACTCTTGGGGTTTCCATATATCTGCTAACTACTCCAACTGAATACGCAAGATCCGGTTTTGTATGTATCAGGTACCGCAAGCTTCCAATAAGGCGTCGGTATTCTGTAGCATTCACCAGTTCTCCATCTTCATCTTTTGTCAAAGATAACTTCGGTTCCATGGGGTACTGTGAACCGTTACAGTCCAACATTCCAGTTGTTTTTAATATTTTTTTCACATACCCCGCCTGAACAATTACAATGCCATCTCTAGACCGATGAACCTCTATGCCAAGATAGTAAGATAACCTCCCCAGGTCACTCATATCGAACACCTTTTGCATTTGTTTCTTAAATTCAGCTACCTTTTCTTCACTTGAACCTGTCACGATCATATCATCGACATAAATTCCGACTATCAGCTAGAATTTTTGGTTCTGAAGCTTGTACACAGCCTGTTCTTGAGGGCATCTTTTGAAGCTCAGTTCTTTAAGTGGTTTGTCCAAGCGTATATTCCATGCCCTTGGAGCCTGTCGTAACCCGTAAAGGGCCTTTTTCAACCGGTACACCATATGTTCCTTTCCTGTAATTACAAAACCATCGGGTTGAGAGACGTATACCTCTTCTTGTAGCTCCCCGGTCAGGAATGCCGATTTTACATCTAGGTGGTGAACCTTCCACCCCTCCTTCGCTGCTAAAGCCAGTAACAATCGGATGGTTTCCAAACGTGCTACCGGTGCGAAGACCTCATCAAAATCTATGCCTTTCTGCTTTACATACCCCTTTGCTACCAAGTGGGCCTTGTGCTTCACTACTCTGCCATCTGCATCCCTTTTTAGTTTAAACACCCATTTTAAACCAATTGGTTTTTGGCCTATTGGAAGAGTAGTCAGATACCATATGTGGTTTTTATTAATAGATTCAAGCTCTCTCTTCATTGCTTCCTGCCATTCTCGATCACTTGATGCTTCTGAATAAGTTGTTGGCTCTTCATCCACAAACATCAATTCTTCTAGTTCTAGTTCTATAGGATTAGTTTCTTGGTAAACGTTGGTTACCGTTCGAAATCCTCGAACGGGTGTGTGATCGTATGCTGAAGAGTCCCAATCTTGTCCCGTTTCTGTAACAAAACTCCCCGTTCCCGTAGTTAGAGGAGTCGCACTTGACGACTGACCTGAACTGTAACTCGCTATTGGCGAAGCGAGTAAAGGTGACTGTGGACTGTTTACGTTGTGATGCGGAGTAGGGTTATGTAACACCCACTCTTGTGGCCTAGGGGTAATCTGGTAATTTCTTTAATCTTATATTTAATTTAATTATAAGTTTTATGTTACATTAACATGTCTATTAGATTGGAAAGTTAGATTAAGGTAGAATAGTTAATTGTGTCTGGTAGAATATTAATAGTTTTAAATTTAAATAGTTGTCGATAAAATAAAATAACTTGTCTCGCAAAACGGTTTTCAGGTTCCAGACAATAAGCCAAATAAGGGATAAAAATTAGTATACACTTGAGAGTGGTAGGTGATATAAATCACCAAACTCATCTCTTTCATCTCATTTTCACCAACTCATTTTTCTTTCCCTTGCAAGTTCTCTCCTAAATCATATCATCAAATTAAGCATAAATTGAGTTGTGATAATAACCTGCTGTGATTCCTTGTTTACTTGTTATCATCATCATCCTGTTCTTAAATCTATTAAAGATGTTAATGATGTTACTTGATGTATTAGAAAGGTTAGAAAGCTGGTTAGATTGATAGGAAACTGAGTTTTTGTGTTTGTGAGTGAATTGGTTCGGTTTTGGGTAGCAACAGTTCATCTTGCGAGTTGAGTTCATCCTGCGAGTTGAGTTTGGCTTGCGAGTTGAGTTGCCTTGCGAGTTGGATTTGGCTTGCGAGATGAGTTGCCTTGCGAGTTGAGATCTGCGAGTTGAGTTTTGCAAATTTTAAAAGTGCATAAGTAAAAGGCTATACTTTTAGCGACCAAAAATTTAATAGATTCCTATTAACTGCGGATCGGACTTTTATTTTTCCTAGATTACAAGGGTCACCTGCTTGGATAAATATGTTATAATAATGTTTCGAAATTTGTTAATTGAGTAAATAATTAAACAAACGAATTGTTATAACTTGATATAAATTGATAGTTGTAGAGCGGTTATAACTGATAAATTTCAACTTGGTGATTGTTTGCCATTTGATACTGAGTAGTGAAATATGTTATACGATTATGGAAAGAGTTACTAACTTCTTAATTATTATATTCTCATATCAGCTGAAGACTCAGTAATATAAGATCTCTGAGTGTAGGCTGAGACAAGTCAGGTGAGTGGATCTGCAACTCATGATTTGACATAGTTGTAATGGTGTGGTTACAACAAGTAACGTAGATATTGATAGACTGTTTAGTCTGAATTGTAATTGTGTACCTGCTTGTTATACATGTGGCCTTCGGGCATCTGTGTTGTTCAGAGGTCAATTGCGATTGGACTTGGTTACTAATAGTGATCAACACAGGTTCCAGGAACATGTGTTGTTGCTGGAAACTGTGTTGTTGTTTAGAAGTATCAAGTTATCGGTAAATCTTGTATGGGCAAATACAGATTGTGAGAAGCGTTACTTGAGGGCCGCCGCGGCTGTAGGGTTACTCAGTAACCACCGATCCTCTTGAGATTATGTGTTTTCGTGCTTAATGTAAACAGATTGTTATGCTAAGTTGAATTATTAGTTGTACATTCATTCACTTAGCTTCGTGCTAATCCCATCATTTCTCTTCCTGCAGGTTAGGTATAAGTTGTGGGTTGGGCAGGAAGATGGGCTTGTTGGATGGAATGTTTGACACGCGTCATAACTATGATATATGTATATGTTTTATTAGTCAACCTGTATGTAGATTTCGAAGAACAACAATATATGTTTTGTTTTAGGAATATTTAAATGTTGTAAAACTCGCGAAAAGTTTGTGGTCCTTTTGTAATATAATATATAATATTATTTTATCCATCGCTTCCGAGTCAAATGACTCATTTACTACTGAATAAGTTGAGGGGTGTTATAGGTTACCAACTTCATTGTTGGTTGACTTTTGGGCTCTGTCTTCAATATCTGGGCCAAGTATTGCATTAAACCAAGATTGCTTTGATGTGGGCTCATGATCTTGGATGCCAGCCCAGTCCCACTTTATATTTTCTTCAAAAATTACATCACGTGCCACCACCACTTTATTTTCCATAGGGTTGAAAAAACGATAGGCTTTTGTTCCAGGTTCGCTCCCTAAATACACCATCATCGTACTACGATCGCTGAGTTTTGTGGTCTGATTCTTGGGTCTCTTTACATGTCCGACACAACCAAACACCTTCAAATGCTCAAGTGTCGGCTTCTTGTTCTTCCACCCTTCATATGGAGTCATACCTTTCACCCCCTTGTTGGAACTCGATTAATTATATAGACAGCATGTCGAAATGCCTCCCCCCAAAACTTATCTGGTACACACATAGTTTTCAACAGAGATCTTGTAGCTTCTAGGATGGTGCGATTGCGGCGTTCCCCTACACCATTATGTTGAGGACAATACGGAGCTGTTAGTTGCCGTTTGATGCCAACTTGTTTACAAAAATTGTCAAATTGTTGGGAGGTGAACTCCCCCCGCCCCCCGATCAGTCCTCAACCCCTTTTAGCTTCAACTGACACTCACTTTCCACCTGCACTTTGAACCTTTTGAAGGTTGCAAAAGCCTCATCCTTCGTTTTGATCATGTAAACCCACATATAACGGCTATAGTCATCAACAATCAACAGGAAATAACGGTTACCTGGTATTGTTGATGGATCGATTGGTCCACATAAATCGGCATGAACCAATTCAAGGGGTTTGCTCGCATGCCACAACGCTTCTTTTGGGAAAGGATGACGAACTTGTTTAGCAACTAGACAACCTTCACAGACTTGTGTCGGTTGCCTTATATTTGGTACTCCCCGTACCATGTCTTTTCTCACCATGGATTCAATGACTTGAAAGTTTATATGACCCAACCATGCATGCCATAGCCAAGCTACATCGTCGAGGCATGATGCGAGACACACATGCTGAGTGGTACGAAGAGCTATCTTGTACAAACGGTTCCTGGACCTTTGAACTTTCATCATCAGCCGCCCACCTTTATCTTCTACTCTCAAGTATTTATGTACTATCTCAATTCTATACCCGATTTCAGTCATTTGTCCAAGACTTAGTATGTTGCTACGTAATGGTGGAATAAAGTAGACCTCGCTGATTAGATGTTGTTCACCGTTGTTACACTCTAACAGAATCGAACCCTTTCCTGCGATTTGAACCCTGGAGCCGTAACCAAAACGCACCTGTCCAGTAATGTTTTCATCAATTTCAGCAAAGAAATCTTTCACCCCTGTCATATGGTTGCTTGCCCCGATATCTAGATATCATATGATGACGTACCATATAAGCTGAAGGCATTGGGCCGAACCTTTAGTCGAAGCTCTTGGCCAATACCCATCGGCCAAAGCAAGCTTCGAAAACCCTTCGGCCAAAGCAGGCTTCCAAAACCCTTCAGCCAAAGCAGGCTCCCAAAACCTTCGACCAAAGCCATCATCCAAAACTCCATCGGCCAAAGCCATTAGTCGAAGTCATCGGCCAAAGCCATCAACAAAAGCTATCGGCTGAAGCTTCTAAAACCGGTGGACTACATATGTCAAACAAGAATTCGGAATACACGTTCTTATCCGATAGTCATCTACATGTGTTCAAGGATGCACCCCTTTACCCAAAGTTAGTCCTATAAATAAGACTCACCCCCTCATTAGTAAAGGATCTCAGACCTTGGACTCTCTCTCCCCCTCTCTCTCTAACTCTCTCTACTAGAATACTTCTAACTTTGCTCCCAAACTGGAGGAGGCTTCCGACTCGTGGCGTACAACCCACATCCACTTAAATGTGGTGTAGGTTACCAGCTAGGAATCGCCAGCCAAGGAGATAAATATCTCTTCGGTTCGGGGCCTCTCGCGGTATACGATTCGAAGGACCCCTTCATCCTGAAGATCATTCATGGATGAAGGATCCTTCATCCATCAGCAAGCACTGCTTCGTTTCGATGGAGCAACATTTGGCGCCATCCGTGGGACCGCTACAACTAGCTAACGTGTTCCATAAACTCTTCAACCCTTCTTCGGGTTTACAGGTTCTAAATTTCTAATCTATACTATTACACTTTATGAGATTTTCCTCTTAAGGCAAAACTTTTAATAGTTCACTCATTCTTTGACTTATTCATTCATGCTTTGAGTTAGCCTTTCGACCCTTCATGCTTTCGAATAAGGAGATTTTTTCTAACTTGAGAGAAGGAAAAGTATAAGTAAAAATGTGTATATAAAATGAACTTCAAAATAAGGTTTATATACGATGAAAAATGTCATGACACTCTTGCTACAATTTACATGAAAACCGAAAAATATTGGTTATCAAAGGACCGGAGTCTCAGAATCAGGAGGTTTAAATGTCTATTTGTTTGTGCTAAAAAGAAAAGAAAAGCCTTTCACTTTTCTGGTAAGTTCATATCTTAGCTTCTAATAAAACTATTAGAACTGTTGAAGAAATTGGTTTTGCCTAAATCGGAAATTATCCAATATTTTAAAGTAAAAGTCATCCGACTTACAACCACATTTAAACCCTTCGGTTTTTGTTACTTTGCCTTCGGCCCACCAAACCTTGGTTCAGAGGTTTTGAGATCTACAACCGTATCATTATTTGGAATTTGAAATTTGATGTAGATGTTACAAGGAAATAATAAAGATATAATTTATAATAGGGTGTACAAATTATGCCATATAAAGTACATAAATATCGATATCTTCCTTGGGCAGTTCATTTGTGATTTACAAGTTGAACAACATCAGGTACAAGTATATCTTCAACTATCGAGCTGTCATCTAGGCATAAAATTTGTTTTTTGTAGTCACTTGAAATTTAGTTAACACATACCCTACGGCTTATAACTTCCGGCTTGTAACCTCTAAACCTTTTAATAACTTCTACGTTTCAAGACCGTACAATCAGATTACCTTCGGTAACCACCTTCGGGTTTTGCTGTGTGTTTTCGAGATCCGGGTTTGGCCGGACGGAACATCACCCTAAACCTATCGGTCTTTGAGATCGAGCTTTGGCCGATGTGAGTTTTTTATTTTAAAAAACCCTTCGGTTTTTTCTTTCGGTTTTGTACCTGGCCATTTTTGCTTTTAATACTTTCGGGTTTTTGGAATCTAGCGGGGGCCGGACAATAACCATATCAACTCTTCGGCTTTCTGTTCTTTACTTTTAAACCCTTCGGTTTTTGTTATTTTTCCGATCGGGTTTGCGGGACACACCTTCTGCCTCTCGGTTATTGCTTTTGTCTAACACTGTAACTCACCGGTAGTCCTTGAACTCCTGCAGTAACCCGAAGGTCTGGCCGGAGGATACTCACTTAAATCCCTTCGCTCTTGGCCTATCTGTTTGAGATCAAGTTTGGTCCGGACATATATTACCAATAACCCTTCGGTTGTTGATCAAGTTTTGACCGAAAACCGCTAGAATCCTTCGGTTTTAGGATCAGATTTTGGCCGAAACCGCTAAAATTCTTAAGCTTTTGAGATCAGGTGTTGGCCAAAGATCACTAGGACCCTTCCGGTTTACCTCTCCGGTTCACCACTCAGTCACTGACAACAACCTCTAAATGGCATATTTCCATTGGTTTTGACATCCAGGGTACTGCTCATGGTGGCCCGCCATCGGGTGTCGACCTTCGGGATACAATCTTCTTCGGGATAAAACTTGTAGTTGGCACAACTCATAAAGGAGTACAAGATCTTTTTTCTTTTAGAAGTTAAAATTGAGATATAGAACAAAAGATTATAAACAGTTTTCTTCATTTATGAGTAAAATTACCCTTTTATCTATTTTACCTCCAAAAAAGGTAACAAATCACGTGGCTTTTGTCTTTCAAGCTACTATCATATATAAAAAGGTACCATTATGAAAGAAAACACAATTTGGATATCACTAATTACTTATTTTCGTTAGATGGCAACTCTGCCAACCGACTAAAGTCGATGGGATCTCGGCCCACGAAAGCCCTATTTACCTTTTAAAGTGAAGAATGTTCGACATAAATTCGGTCAAAAAACTTGTCTCCGTATTTTCTAAAGCCGAATGTCATTGTTAGCAACCCTTCGGTTGTCGACAGTTGTGGGTGTACAACATGATACAAGGTGTATACTCTTAAATTGGAAAAGGAAATACAAAATATATATATATGATATAGTCAATCCATGTAGTTGTACTACAAGGTTACAAATTTTTAAAAGATCATACGAATGCTTATCTGCTTGTATTAGATTTATTACAAAAATACACTAAGTTCAAAGCAATTTACTATGTTGTGTTGGGGTTAATGTGGCTGAATTGTCACCACATCACCATATTACTTTTAAGTATCATTTATTTGTTGTCTATAGTAATAGATAGATAAACACACTACGTACATAAGAGATGTAATTTACACAAGTTATAATACATAATGTACAACTATAATTTAGACAAGATATTTAGTCAGAATGTACAATAAAAAAAAATCGAAAAGGTACACAGTTATTAAAACATCTTTGTTTGTACAAAAGTCAAAAGAAAATTATTTTCATTTGACATAAAGTAGTTATGAGTGTTCAACTAGAAGTATTAGTTGTAGACTTGTAGAGTTGTAGTCCAAATTTTTTACACTAAGATTCGAAACAAAAAAAGGAGCAAGGATCCAGGCATGCTTTCTTAAACAACTTCCGCCATTTGGTTCTTTGCCTCCGGTTCGCCACACCCTCCGGTCTTTGCTTTCGGTTTTCGAGATCGGCCGAAAATCATCAAACCGTTCGGTTTTTGCCTGTGCTTTTCGAAATCAAGCTTTGACCCTTCGGTTTTTAGGTTGTCCGTCGGCCGGAGACTTGTGTAACCCTTCGGTTTTTAGGGGTCCGGCTCACATCCTTCGGCCCTAAACCTTATATCATCGACCATATCTTTTCTAATATGTTGAAGAACTCACAATATTATGTTCGTATTCATCAAAACAAATTAAATGACAAACAAACACATGCCTTGGTTACTCGTTTCATATATTCCATTTGTTATTTGTTCTGTTAGATTTAATCAACACGAAGTTATTATATGAAATCTTCCAGTTTCAGTTTTTATCTGTAATTTTGATCAAATCTTCGGGTTTGATATGAAATATTCGATTTAACCTCATTTCTTTTCATGTTATATTCTTTGATGAAAATATCTTCTACTACAAAATCGTATATGAAGTGAGATCCCTAGCATTCTTGTAATAATACATTATTAACTCTAGTGAGTAGTAAAACCTTCATCCAAAATTATATAAAGATTATTCTCATTAGTAAAACCCCGGACGCACGAGGCTGAAAGTGATTTTAAATTTCAAAGTTGGAAAATAAAGCTGAGAAATAGAGAAAAATGAGAAGAAATCATGGTTGAAGATATTCTCTCCATGATGTATCAAATCTTATTACTCGTGCACGCGTCAACTTACATTTTAAGTTCAATATTACTAGTCGAAAGTATTTAGTTAGCAACATTAGATTGGGGCTATATTGGTATAATACTAATAAGTAAAATCTTCGGTTCATTAGCGCGGAAAAATGCTCGCAAAGGATTTACTTGGGATCGAATAACCTCCGATCAAGGAAGGATGGGCCTGACCCTACAAAGTTGTAATAGCTTTCAAAAACGGGTCGTATATACTAGTGAACACTGAGGGAGCAAGACTCCCACGCACTTGGAACCGTTCCCACCTTCGCAAGTAGTATCTTTAATTTGTGATATTTTTATATCATGTACTGAGGTATAATCTCATAAACTAGTTTTGCTGGTTCATGTTCTAACTGTAACTTTTTCTTATTCTATAATGAATGACCTTTTTGGCACCTCCCAATAGTGGATTTAATGTCAAATTGTGCTTTGTTTATTAAGATAGTCTAAATTACGACGTGAACTGCTGGTATTACACCGGTTGAGCTCACCCCTCAAATCCGCTCCTTTGTCTTGGCAACGGCTAGGGCATCGTAAGGTTAAGCTTTCCTCTCTAATTAGCTTCATATGTTATAAACATACACTATAACTATGAGGTACTGGCCGCCTAATAAATTGCCACGTGTCTGCAAGGGACGCCTTGTTCAAACACAATCATTTCAGCCAAAGTCGAGAAATTTTTGGCCTAACAACACAATCATTTCAGCTAAAGTCGACAGACTTTCGACATCACAACACAAGACAATAAAAGCAAAATATTCCAAATCTTTTGACTATCCAAGCGATTGCGAGAAAAGAAGTTTGAATATGTTCGAAAATTAAAGAAATTCGCGTTTTATTTACAACCCTTCGGTTTTCCAAGTGGTTGCAAAAATTAAAGAAGTCCGCTTTTGATTTCCAACCCTTCGGTTTTTCAAGTGGTTGTGAAAATTAAAGAAGTTCGCGTTTCATTTCCAACCCTTCGGTTTTTTCCAGGTGGTTTTGAAAATTAAAGAAATTCGCGTTCTATTTGCAACCCTTCGGTTTTCCAAGTGGTTGCGAAAATTAAAGAAGTTCGCGTTTGATTTACAACCCTTCGGTTTTCCAAGTGGTTTTGAAAATTAAAGAAGTTCGCGTTTGATTTACAACCCTTCGGTTTTCCAAGTGGTTGCGAAAATTAAAGAAATTCGCGTTTTATTTACAACCCTTCCGTTTTTCAAGTGGTTGTGAAAATTAAAGAAATTCGCGTTTTATTTATAACCCTTCGGTTTTCCAAGTGATTGCGAAAATTAAAGAAATTCGTGTTTTATTTACAACCCTTCAGTTTTCCAAGTGGCTGTGAAAATTAAAGAAATTCGCGTTTTATTTACAACCCTTCGGTTTTCCAAGTGGTTGGGAAAATTAAAGAAGTTCGCGTTTGATTTCCAACCCTTCGGTTTTCCAAGTGGTTGCGAAAATTAAAGAAATTTGCGTCCGATTCATAACCCTCCGGTTTTCCAAATGGTTGCGAAAGTTAAAGAAATTCGCGTTTTTTTTACAAACCTTCAATTTTCCAAGTGGTTGCGAAAGTTAAAGAAATTTGCGTTCAATTTACAATCCTTCGGTTATCGAAGTGATTACAAGCAAAGATGTTTTAACGTAGCGAATTTCTATTTTACTTGAAACAAAAGTGTAATTACAAACAATTACAAGAGCCATCACCAAGGACAAAGGAATTATATAGGTTACTTGACTCTTAATCCTTTGGCTTATCAAATCACAAAAAGGAAAGTGAGTTTCGAGTAGAAGCATCGGTTCGTGGAGGATCAAATGATTTAATGGCTTGGAATTTTCAGACCATTGTGACAATCTTCACCTAGTTTCTACACATACGGATATTGAGTGAGAACAGGGACACCGACCTTCTCATCTATCTTGCATTCGGCACCCATGTTGCACATCTAAACATCAATCCATTTTTATTGGCATTACTATAGTGGGATTTCAAAGAAATGGGCTTCATTTTTTAAGCTTCTTATTACCCGCAAGAGTCCCACTGCCGTTAGCACCTTTTTTATGATTGCTTCTAAGTACTCAAGGCTAACCCAAAGAGTTTCAAAAGCCTGATTGAGAGCGTAAACCGATAGTATTCAGCAACAATCCTACGATCAAGATCCAATGACTAAAACCGAAGGGTTTAGAAAAAACCCATGTAGCTGAATGCTTTTCCGGTGTACCGAAGGGTTGTGTATGCCCGAAGTAAAAATCGAAGGCCGCAGGATGTACGTGTATCTGGTCGGGATCTAGCCAAAATGCCGGAGGGATGTCACTGACCGCGCCACATAACGCAATCTGAATTTTCATGAGTTCGGAAGTATAATGACCTAAGAGTAAAGATCAAATATACATCAGGTTTTGTATGTGCACCGAGTCATGGACAAAAAAAATTAGGGTTTTGACTTTGAAGTGGAATTTAATAAATGGACTTGTGGGCTAAATTTTTTAAGTGGGCTCAATTTAATAAATGGACTCATTTTAAGTGGGCTAAATTTTTAAAGTGGGTTAATTCCTTTGAAAATAACTTTTTTTTTTTATTTTTAATAAATTAATTTCTTTTATTTAATTTCTTTTATTATTTATTTCTATTTTTATAATTATTTGAATATTTTAACAATTAAAAAAATCAAAAAGAAATTTCTGAATACTGTCCTGAACACTGTTCTCACTCCCCTCATTTTCAGCAACAGTGTTCCCGGAGAACAGAGAACACTGTTGCTGAACACTGTAATACAAGGGTCACCACTCCCTGTGCTCTTAGAGGGAGTTTTAAGAGAGAGAAAATCAAGCTCGAAGAAGAACAAAAAATTATATAGATACACAACATATATATACACATACTAGCGTTCAAACCCGTATATACACACATGTCGTTTAAGCTACTAAAATAAACATTAAATTAAAAAATCATAATTTTTTTGACACAACAGTTCAAATGTCATAACTTAATTATGTTAATCAATGATTATATTTTTTCTAAGAATTATAAATGACACAGTTTAATTAAGAATTAGCTTTCTAGATTATAGAGCAATAACTTATATTTATCCTTATTACTAATTTTAAGATTTAAGATTATATGTTAGTTGAAACGTTGGAGATTTTTTGACTCCGCAAATCTTATCCTAAACTTATAACTTGTTAATTGAAAAGGTTGAATAAAATTACATTATCATTTGAGATGTACATGGAAGTATTTGAAGTTATTTTATATATCTAAATGTATTTAAAATGATAAATTAGTATAATAAATGTATGTTATATTATTTTACTGAATTGAATGAATAGAGATATATTTTTCCTTTGAAAGTCCTTTGAACGGATCCAAACGGGATTACAATGTGTACTAGTTTGCGGAATGGTTTAATACACAATAACAACAAGAAAACAAGTGAATTGCAAGTGTTTATAGTGTATGTTCGTATGTATTCGAAGATAGCACTGTATATTCGAATAACTCTGATTCGTAAGCCTCAATAAAACATTACAAGTTTGTTTATATAGCCAGCTAAGTTCGTACGAACTTAGCTGGTCCTAGGTTCGTACGAACTTACATGTTCGTACGAACATATAGGTTCGTACGAACTTACAAACAAAACGCTTTAAAATGCTAAGTTAATATTACAAACTACAATATTAACTACAAAACTAATAAAAAAACTAACTATTACAAAATAAGAGTTGTTGTCACAAAACATGCACCAACAGACTCCTCCTTGACAATAGCTCGGTCAGTCTTCAGTCTTCTGGCTCTGTCGAATCTTGATACTCGATCAACTCTGTCGAGTCTCAGCCCATAAGCCTTTTTCAATGCACACTTTGACGACCCTCTGATATTTTTGGCCTTCATGCCTCCAACTATCTCTATATAAGATCTTGTTCTCATGAAGCTTTAACAGGACATCTTTCGACAAGTTTACCAGCTGTAAACTGTCATACACTCTCAATAGCTCCTTCTCATCAGCATCCTCCATGACTGCTTCAGCTGTCTTGCTGTCCACGTACCACCACTTAAGATTTGCAAGAATGTTCTGTGGCATTTTCTTCAAAGGAACCCTCTTCAAGCATTTGACTGGTCTGTAGACCATCTTCATCCACGACTTGTTAGTCAGTGGGTCAATCCGAGTCAGATCAGGAACTCTCTTTCCCGGCTTTGGCTTTAAACTTTCAAACTGATTAGATCTTCCTTCACGCTTTAAGATTCTTTCTAAGGCACGAGCGTAAGGATCATCACCAATATTTACCAAGTCTAGCCAGGCTAGCTCCTTCAGTTAAATCTTCGGCAACGAGCTAAAGGTCTTCAGTTTGTTCTTCAAGTACTGAATCCCATCATATCTTTTTAGAATGAACAACTTCAGATCGTTGTCATAAAACCAACTTATGATGCCTCGCTTTAGCTTGCCCGATCCTCTGACCCTGATATCACCTTTATATTTTATTTCCGGTTCCTTTTCAGCCTTCTTGAACCATAATTTCTTTAACTCTTCTCGAGTTGGTTCAACTTCTTCAGAATCTGATTCAACTTCAGGAGCTAAGTCCTGCTCCAAGTTAATCACTTTCTCACTAGCTTCATCCTCAACAACTACTTCAGTTACCGGTTGCTTTGACACTATAAATTCATCAATATCAGCATCGTCATCTGGAATGATCTCATCATCTGATTTCCAGTCAGCAACCTCCTTCTCCAGAATCTCTCCTTCCTCTAACTCAGATCCCTCGCTATCAGAATCGTCCAAACCAAGCAACGCTTCTATAGTATCAGACTCTGTTAGATTTACTGGTAGCTACGTAGATTCACTGCCAGCCTTCTCAGCTTCGTTTTCATTCTTCTTTGCACCCCACCCTGATTTCTAGCTGCCACCAGCATCTGCCGCTGCACCACCACTAGGCCTTGTTTTTGCCCCCAACCACCTTTCTGATCCGTTTTTTCTTCAAATTTTCTTGCTCCAGTCTGACCCTTCTGCTGGTGCTTCACTGGACTCTTTGTTCCATCCTTCAGATGGTTCAATCTCTTCTTGAGGCTCTGTTGTACCTTGTCCAGATCCGCTCGCTCCATCACCTTGACTAGACTCCCCTTGAGCTACAGCTGTACCTTGCTCTCTAGATGAAGAGCCAGGAAGCTCACCTTCTTTGGGTGCACTTGGATTATCGTCACGGTCATTATCAGCTTTAGATTTTAGCTCATCCTCCTTACACCCTAATGCATCTAGATCTAGATGATGAGCCAGACTCCCCCTGAGGGACTTGCGCTTCATCTCGAAGATAGTGACCTCATGCAGACGTACTTGGTCTTCTAACTTTTCATTGCGCGTCTGGAGTTCGTGAGATATCTTCGTTAAGTTCTCAATTCGAGTGTCCTGACTGGCAATAACGGTCGTTAGACTTGCAACTAAGGCAGCTAAACTCGTGATTCGGCCATCAAGATAGGTGAATTTATCTTGATCAGAGAGACTGGTAGCCGGATGAGAAGTAGTGGGAGCGGTGGTTGGTGGAACAGATGTTATCGTCGGTGGAGTTGTTGTAGAAGTAACAGACGGTGAAGGTAGTACATTTGGTGGTTGGGATATGGTAGGAGCAGGTGGTGTTGCTACATGCGGTGGAGCTGTGGGTGGTGTTGTATGTGAGACAATCATAGAAGCTGAACCACCCTCTCCAATAACCACACCTGTGGGTTGCTGGCGCTTGCGAGCCTGCACCCTAAACTGTTCCGGTTCAGATTCATCATCGGAGTCCCCGGGAAGGTATTCATCGTCCTCCTTGACCTTTCTCTTCCCCTTTTCCTTTGCCCTGGCGGCCTTGGGGTCAATCAACACCCCCTTTGAGCCAAGGAACCCAATCATAGGGCGGTCCTCGTCATCATCATCATCATCATTATTATCATCATCACCTGCATCAGATTCTGTAGCCTCAGAATCATGAGCTGCATCCTTATCAACTTTAGCAGCAGGTGAAGACCCTGCGTCTCGGTCTACAGAGTTGTCACACCCCCAAATTTGACACTTATAATAATTATTGCGGAAGCTTTCGGGGCGTGACGTGCGATCGAATAACAATATATATTGAGAGCATATGATTATCGCAGAACAATATATATTAAGATGCCATTAAAGTTTTACAAAATATCACGGCTTATCGGGCCGTTAAAGTAGTCAATGTTATCAAATACATTGTTCAAAAACAAAAGATAAGTTCAAGAGAGATTTCATAATGAAACTACATATGTTCAATATTATAAAGAAATCTCAAAGTTTTCAAAAGTGGCATCCTAATCATCGTGGTAGGGCGGTCCCAACATTCATGCAGCTTACGGCAATGGTAATTCCCTGAAAAACATATTTAAAACGTCAACATAATTGTTGAGTGAATTCACAGGTTTAGTGACTCAATCATAAACCATCATTTTGTAATTATTTCATCAATAGTTTAAAAGGTGGCATCAAATGCCTAAGTACGATTATTATCAATGAAAAACCTCTGACTATAATCCCCCATCAGGTTTGCAAGTCCTATGAGTTAATATGCCGAACTAAGCCTATAACCAAACCACAACACAAATGAATCGTTTGCCATGGACAGGTTAAGTATACTTCGTCCCCAAATCATGCGAACAAGGTCGCTAGTTAGCGCGACTAACTAAAACATACGTGGGATGGGCTTGTCAAACCCGATAGTATTATCTGTATACTCAGTGGTTAGCGTCATCTAACTAATGGTCATAGTATTGCATGCTAGGACTTCGGCACTACAACTTATCAACTTAGCCCTTCATAAGGATACAATGTCAGGTTTTAATAATCGCATACATTTCAGTTATATGTTTTTCACCCCAGTTTGAAAGCAGTAAAACGATAAAAGTGGGGCTGTGAACTCACTTGAGTCCGAGCGTGCTATCAAACAGTTATATATTTATAACGTTCAACCAAAGTCTCTTAGCGCCCTAAACGCAAGAGTTTAAATTAAAATATGTAGACGACTCAATAGTCAGTCTATGCCAGTTGTTCACTCAACTAGGTTTATAAGTTGCCATCGACGGCTTGAATATCGTATCATGTTATTTCAAATGAGAACGACACGTTGTGATCCATATTGGTTTACAAACGTATTAACACTCGTTTGACTTGTGAACTGACTTTGACTTGCGAACTGACTGTGACTTACGAACTGACATTGACTTTCGAACTAACTTTGACTTGCGAACTGACTTTGACTTGCGAACTGACTTTGGAAGTTGACTTGCGAACTGACTTTGACTTGCGAACTGACTTTGGAAGTTGACTTGCGAACTGACTTTGACTTGCGAACTGACTTTGGAAGTTGACTTGCGAACTGATTGACTTCGCAAGGCTGCTGCACTTTCACAGCCCCTTTTTTAGATTTGTGCCTATCTTTGGCTACGTTTTTGACTAACCAAACCAGCTTGGATTTTTATGAAATTTTAACCACATGTTCTCCTACATCTTTGCTTTCCAAAAATGTAAGTTTTATAATTTTTGGTTATGTTTAAGGGCTTCAAATATATTTAATATTACACAAAGGTCCGAAAGTACCTCTTGGTCTAAAAATACGTTTTGAGGTATCAATACTTGTCTAAAATTCATGAGATCGGTGGGGTTGGAAAGCTAACACATTAAGCTTGATTTTAGACTCAAGAAACACTAGATTTGATTAAGTTTTGACCAAGTTATTACTCTCTAAAGTCAACCCATTTTTCTGTTTTGGTTCTTTTTAGCATAGCATTGTTATAACTCATATGATTTCGTGTTTTTAAGCTTGTATCTAGCAAGAGTGAACATCTAAACATATTCTAACTAGTATATAAACATTTTAATAAGAAATAGAAAGAGTTCATGGTGGAATTTTCTTACAATGCACTAAAACGCAAATTTGAACAAAGTGGGGGTTTGATCTTATTGTAAGTGAGCTTCTAACTTCCTATCCTTGTGTTCTTGAGTGGTTTTACTTATAAATGATATGAGGGAAGATATGTGCACATTTTTGATGGTTAAAAGTGTTTAAAAAGAGGGGTTTTGCATTGGTGATTCATGGTGGTGGAGGGTGGTGCAATGGTGGTTGATGGGTGGTGTTATGGTGGTGTGGCTGCTGATTTCGTGAAGGGGCAGAGAAGAAGGGAGAGAAACTTGAGTTTGTGTGTGTAATTTGTGAGGAAATGATGTGAGTGAAGTGAGTAAGTAATGGAGTGTAAGGAATGGGAGGGTGGTGCATGAAGTCAATGATATCCTTAATTTAGGGGATTTGTAAGTGGCTTTGGGCAGATTTTTGGTCAAGGGAGGGGATGGAGGTTTAGTGTTTGATTAACCTTAGATATTTTAGTCATTAGTTGATAATCTTGATTACTTAGGTTTCAATTGGGTGATTAAGGTTAATTAGAGTAGTTTAAGGTTGATTAAAGTTACTAGGATGTAACTAAGTTATTTAAATACTAATCATGCAATTTTCAGACACTCGGTTTAATTAATTTCATAATTTATCTCAACTCCGCACGTTTTCTAATTAGCATATATATAATAATAATAATAACTACTATTTAATATCAAATAGATTTACGTTATATTTAAAATTCGATCACAACGTTCGGGAGTTTCGGTTTCTACCGATTGATACATGTAATTCTAAAGAATTACGAATGCTTCTCGCATTAAAATGAATTGCATTTCATATGCAATTATAATATTTGTAACAAGTTTAGCTTAATAAAAATGAATTCACAAGATTAATTCGGGAATTAGCCTAAATGCACGAATTTAAAATGTACGAAAAGTACCTAATTTTTAGGGTTGTCACAAGAGTAGTCATCAATATCCTGAAAGATATCATCAAAAGTGGGCTCAGAAGAGGCAGTAGCAGTACTTGGACTTGCGCCGCCTTGAATGACATCTCTGACCAATCAACAGCCACATTAGCATCAACATGCTCTCCCTCAGCAGGATGCTCGATCTGGTGCAGTATATCTTCAACCACCTCCTGCTGTGGCTCAACTGCAGCCATGTCTGCTTGTGCATGTGCCGGCTCTAGTTCTTGAACGTGAACTTCAGCAGCTGCCTGGGGCACAGGCACATCCAACCAACCATTATTTGGTGGAGCCTGATAATTAACATCAAGGATTGACCCAAACAACGGCACTACCTGAGGCCTATCAGCAACGACCCGTCTCTTGTTGTAACTGAGACAGTGGGCAAAGATCTTCTTGTCAACCGGCATCAGATGAAGAACCGGGTCGATGGCCGGAAGATTTGGAATCAACGCATTCAGCACCATCATAACAAATCTAGGGTACAGGATGAAATGCTCCTTAACACTCCCCTTAATCTGTTGAACCATCTCATCAAAGAAATACTGGCTGAAACAGTAGGGCTTGTTGTAAACACGTGAGCGCATGAGAAACTCCAGCATGCCTCGAAACGATGTGGTCGCCGGATTGGCAAGATCAAAAGAAACTGCCACGTTGTGCTTGTTATGGAACTCACGCAAAAGATCAGCCATTTCGGCAAAATGAAACACAAACACACCAAAAATAAAGAATAATAATGTTAGTTAAAAGACATAATTAATTTAGAACCCTGCAAACAAGATTCTACGATTAAAACAAGTCTTAAAATTTTTTTGAAGTTCAAACCATAGTAGGTTCGTACGAACTTACTGTTTGACCAAGTCAAACTTAAGTTCGTACGAACTTACATTGGCTAGGTTCGTACGAAACTATAAGTTCGTACGAACATGTAGGTTCGAACGCAAGAACTGAAAAAGCATTTTTAAAATTTTTGTAATAAAAACGCAATCAGGAACTTGGAAAGGGTGCGCCTATATGCGTATAACATATTGCAACACATCAATTTTAACCATAAACACATTACAAAATTTGAATTTTAAGTGATTTTTATAAACCCTAAATAAAAATTCAATTTTGTTATGAATAACGGTCCAAATCTTGTCTAAGTTACTTACAAAGATTCAATAGATGATAGTGATGAAGACTAACGGTTTAGAATCCAACAATACAGTCACAAATTTGATTTAAGTTCGAAAATTTGAAGCCGCAGGTAAGTTCGTACGTATGTTCGAAGGAACTGGGTATGTTCGTACGAATATAAAGTTCGAAGGTTTGAAAATGATAAGGGTTTGACTGAGATTTGACCCTTTTATAAACCAATTCTAAGTTCGTACGAACTTAAACTTCGAACATACCCTCTAAGTTCGTACGAACTTAGAATCTTAAAATCAAAAAGTTTAACTTTTTCAATTTTAAAACACGTAGCAATTATCTAAATACTTAGACACTTAAATGAGCAAGGTTGTAAGTCCGTACGTATTCGGATCGATAACGAGGTTATCTAACGTATTAAGGTGCGGAATCCCTCTATACTTAGTTATAGGATCTATAACGATTTGTTTCACAATTATAGTGAATCGGGTATCTAATTGCTTTGTATTGACTATTAACGAATGTTAAACGATCAACACCTAGCCTTTAGAATGTATATACGTTCTGGAAAACTCAGGTAGTTCGTATCAGGTTAATGGCAAAAGTTATTTAGGTTTAAACCCTAATTTGTATTTATAACCGTCTCAGTTCGCGGGTTATGGGCTTCTGCGAACTGACTCGGTTCGCAGCCCATTATGGCCCAGCGAACTGACTCGGTTCGCAATCCAAATTTGTCCTGCGAACTGACTTGGTTCGCGGTCAACCTTGGTCAACATTTTTCAGCTTTTTGATTCTTCACTCTAAAATGTTTTCCAACCAAAATTTTTCATTTACAATTCAAAACCAATGTACAAACTCGATTACAATTAACACTAGACCTATTACAAGCTAAAGAGCCCTATTACAAGCTAGAAAAACTAATTTCAAGCTAGATCTGTTGTCACAAAACATGTCTCAACAGACTCCCCCTTGACAATAGCTCTAGCTGTCTTAGTGTATTGGTCTTCAAGTTTGTCTTTAGTAATCACTTGTAAATTTTACTTCCAGCATATATCTTCAGCTTGATGCATGTCTTAACCATTGACTGATATTCTCGAGCAACATCTTCCCAACCTTCAATTGCAGTGATCCTATTCTTGTGTAACATTAATAGGTCAGCCTTTGATAAATTCATCAGATGTCAACGATCATAAAATCTTTAGGATCTCTCTCTCTCTCTTCATATTTAACTTCATCATCATGTTCAAACATGAGAGTTTCACCAGTCACAAAATCCACAGACCATCTCTTCAATTTGCCTAAAATATCTTGAGGCATAGTCTTTAATGGAATCTGTTGCATGCACTTAACAGCTGGATATACTTTCATCCTTCGACGCCTTCCAGTTCTTTTGCTTTTTTCATTAAGCTTTATCGTTTTTCCAACCCTTGGCTTAATTCTTTGAAACTTCATAGATCTACCCTCAGTCTTGATAATCTTTTCTACATACCGTCCAAAAGGATCATTACTGGGGTTAATCATTTCTAATCTAGCCAAGTCTCGGATTTCAAAATGTGGCAATGAACTGAAGACTGTAAGCTTCTTTTCAAAATATTGAACTCCGTCATATCTTTTTATTGCAAAAAGCTTTAAGTCAGCGTCGTAGTACCATCCAATGATACCTCTTTTGGGTATATGCTTTCCTGTAATATCCACCTCTTTAATCCTAGTCTTTTCCTTTCTCTTTTTCAAAGGCCTAAACATCGGATTGTTTTTAAGTCTATCAGGAAGATCATCTTCATATTCAGAATCAGTTGATTCAGCTAGATTTTCATCTAGGTCTATAACTGTTTCTCCATCTTCATCCTGAATAACCACGTGGGTCTTTGACGGGCTCACAATGTGTTCATCGATATTAGCATCGGGATCTACACATTCGTGTACCTCAACGTCAGAAGTGGATGTCCAATCTTCAGGAGGTACAAACTCTCCCTCCTCTACATTGTAATCAATTTCCTCATCTAACTCATCTGGCATATCGCCTTCAGAATCAGATAGGTTGAACATTTCCAGACCTAAAAGAGCACACACACAAATAATATATTAATACATAAATTCTTTCATTGATTTCTCTGAATCAATCTAAGAATTTCCTTATTAATCCTTTTGTGTATCTAATGCTCATTACATATAATCTTTATAAGTCTTTAAATGATTTCTCTGAATCATTCTAAGAGATCTAAGATTATGACGTACTAGCAAACATTAATTAATCTTAAACATTAATGTATTGTGATCAAGAATGATCATCAAACATTCAAGTTTACAATTAATTAATTATATAATTTCCAAGACTTAATTGAACGATTAAGTGTACGAGACTTAATTTTCAATTATATTCTCTAAATTATATATCATTTGCAAGTTATAGACAATTGCATAAATAACTTTCCAATTAAAAAATTCTCAAGTCTATAATGCATAGACTGTTATAGAAGTTTGACCGCTGATATAAAATCAGGACATACCACACGACTATATATTAGTCGGAAGACTTTCGATCAAAATTCCACACAATCTTTAATCATCGTAACTTATTTAACATATTTAACTTGTTATTATAAAGCTCAAGTCAAATAAACATATTTCACTTGTAATTAAAATCTCAAGTCTAATACACATATTTAACTTGCAATTAAAATCTCAAGTCTAATACATATATTTAACTTGTAATTAAAATCTCAAGTCGAATACAAAATAAATATTAACTTACAAATTTAAACAAATACTATTAATCTAAATGAGTAACTGGTTCACCTTCATCAGCAGCTCCATCTTTCGTGCTAGTACCAGCACTACTTCCACTTGCAGACTCCCCGTGAATTATAGGAAGCTCACCAGTCGTTGACGGACCAGTCGGCTCTCTATCTTTCTGTGCCTCGAGATCTTTATCTGCATCATCATGCCTCTTCTTTAATACCTCATCATCCTTACATTGCTCATGTCGCCTCTTCTTTAACTCTTCATCTTCTTGGCGAGCCAATTGATATGCCAAAATCTCCGCCTGAGACGGCTGGCCCGTCAACATACTAGCAACAAGACGTTCTAACCGGTCAATCTGACGTTGCTGATCAGAAGACTCGTTGAGCAGAAGTACGTGAGAACGCAACAGATGAGTGTTGGCAGCCGTGTGAGTAGCTACCTGTGTAGCAAGCATACGATTTTGATGTTCTAAGGTCTGAACTCAAAGCTCCAGATTAGAAATCCTCTCAGAAGCTCTTATAGGAACAGTAGGCGGTGGAGTAGGGGCACGGTCAGAGCGAGGAGTATTCTGTTTAATCTGAGCAGCTACATCTGCCAAAAGTAAGTGAGCTGTAATGCGACTAGCTTTAGTAGTCGGAAGAGTAACAGGAACATTAGCAGCAAGCTCTGAAATAGGTGAAGGTTGTAGAGTAGGCTTTGTCTTTGGTGGAGGTGAGGTTTGAACAACTGGACTAGGCAGATCACCAATAGTCAGTTGAGCTGTAGAAGAACGGATTCTCTTGCGTCGTTGAGTCTGAAGTGGTTGAACATCTTCATCCTCAGAATCCGAATCAATCAAGTAATCAGGATCAGGATCAACAGCTTTACGCTTTCCTTTCAATGCAGGATCCATGATTAGCTTGGAACCCTGACGAATCATTCCTTCTGGAATACCCGAAGAATAAGGGTGAGGAGCATCATCGTCTGTCTCCTCAGAATCAGATGCAGTGGCACCATCCTTGCTAAAAGCACCAGTAGGCCCAACATCTCGATCATCCTGATCTCGTTCACCTTCAGGTCGAACGACCTCGAGATCGACGATTTCAGTAGCCTGAAAATTTTCCACCTCAGTAAAGAGTGGATCAGTGGCCTCGTCATTTTGTATCAAGTCATCATGTAAAACCTGAGCAGCAATATCAGGTTGAGATGTCTGATTCAGCACATCTTCAATAATCTCCTACGGCTCAAGATGTTGAGCTTCAGCAACTGGCAGAGGTTGAACTTGTGCAGGAGGTTGTGGTTGAGCTTGTTGTTGAGCACCGGCATCCAACCAACCATTATTTGGGGGAGCAACATAGTTTTCATCAAGAAGATGCCCAAAAAGATCACAAGCTTCCGGCTTGACTTGATCTGGACGGCGGGAGGAATGAAGAAAACAGGCATTATATCCTCTGAGTCCAAAGCGATCTACATGCATGTCTGACTGAATATTCTGTAAGCCAGGGATGCGGTGACGAATGATAAGCATGCAGAAGCGCGGATATAGCATAAACTTGGATCGAACAGCTCCACTAATCTGACCAATAAAGGAGCCGAAAATATATGAGGAGAAACTGTATGAATTGTTATAAACCAGTGACAGTAATCCAGAAAGAAGCTCAGGGCTCAACTCGTCATAACCGCCCTTTTTGTTACCAAAGATAGTAACAATGATATGGAACAGAAAGCGCCATTGGCCAAGAACAAAGGCCTTAACAAATTGACGTCCGCGCTTGGGTCCAGAATATCCCATACGACCAAGTGCACCCTCAATGAAGTCCGATGAGTACACAGACAGACCAGCTTCCTGCTCAATTGTACCCAGATGTAAAATCTGTCTCAGATCATTAGTAGAGAAGACAACAAGGTGTTGATTAACCCTAGTACGAATGACAGGAGGGTTGGCAGCAGCATCATACTCAACATTATCCCAAAACTGATCCAGGATGGATCGGGACAATGGTGGTGATTCCGTAACGGCATATCGAATCCTCGATCGTGCCAAGTACGTCAGAATCTCAGTAAATCGCTCAGCTCCACGCTCATTGACATCTAGATTAACCAAGATGTTGTGAGCTGAAGCAAAAATCGAGCAGCCATATCTGTAATCAGAAGAGTTACACAAATGGTAATTAGCTCAATGAATAATAAAACTTAGCGAACATTAATTAATTCTAAACATTTATGTATTGTGAACAAAAAAATGATCACCAAACATCCATGTTTACTATTAATTAATAACTTAATTTACTGAACTTAATTGAACAATTAAGTGTACAAGACTTAAATTTTCAATTATATTCTCTAAATCATATATATAGTTCGCAAGTCATAGCGCATATTCTGAAAAGTCATACCGCCGATCGATTATCGGAACACGCCGCACGACTACATAAGAGTCGGAAGTCTTTCGATATGAAAGAACATAACATATATAATATAAATAATACGCATTTTACTTATAAGCCAAACTCTTAAGTCGAAACGTATTATGAATAGGTAACAATGTCAGACTTATAAATTATTTGTAACATAAATGTCGCAAATCGAGAATGAGTCTAATCATGTTAAAATTTAAACGAGACAAATAAGTCAATCAAGCAAAGTCAACAGTTCAGTTCGCTTTGCAAGTCAACATAAATAATGATCAGTTCGCATCGCAGTCAACTAAAGTCAACAAATATGGAGTTCGCTTCGCAGGTCAACAAAGTCAACCATTCGGTTCGCTTCGCAGTCAACCAAAGTCAAGGACTTTCGTTCACAGGAAGGTCAGAAGTTGGGTTCGCTTCACAGGAAATCAACCAAGGTCAGCCTTTGGTTCGCTTCGCAGTCAACGAAGTCAACTAATGATCTCACTTCGCAAATGAGGTTGCGAACTGAGATTGAAACTCAGTTCGCAGGAGCGTATACAAAGTTCACTTCGCAGGATGGGGTTGCGAACTGAGATTGGATCTCAGTTCGCAGGAGCGTGCTGACGAACTCAGAATTTAAAACAAAGATCCAAACCGCAAACATGAAATTAATCTATAGATACATGTTTAATATAGATTTATGGAACCTTTAAATTAATTTTATGCATTAGTTATCATTAATTTCGAAAGGAATCCACAAAAACCTCAACTAAAAACATTAAAACACAAAAATGAGGATTAATCACAAAAGAGCGGATGAAATAGTATAAATCTTACCTCAATAGAAGCGGAATCGAAAGTTGTAAATGATGTATGGGCTGAAAAATCGATCCTTGTGTTGAAAATATCAAAAATCAAAGAAAACACTCGGTTCGCTTCGCAAGGGTTCGAATCGCAGATATTGGGTTCGCAGGAGAGTTTGGAAAAGTGAGAAATTTGGACCCGTTGACTTGTCCCTTTATGTACCAAACTCACTTCGCAGATTTGGGTTCGCAGATTTGGATTCGCAAGTTTTGGATTCGCATGTTTGGGTTCGCAGGATTTGGATTCGCAGGTTTGACTGGAAGTTTTGGATTCGCATGTTTGGGTTCGCAGGATTTGGATTCGTAGGTTTGACTGGTCAATAACCCAAATTATGTCTCGTGGACTTGTCCCTTTTGTATTTCAAACTCAATTTGCAATTTTGACTAGTCAACTATGCAAATTTAATTTTAAATATAACAAACGATTATTTTGTACAAGTCAAAAACCAAAACTGTCCATTGCATTGAATAATTCAAAATTATTGTATTTAATCCACAAATCGTAATTGAACGATTAATTTTGTAAAACTTAATTATCAATTATAATCATTAAATATATAGATACAGTTAATAATGATAATTGTGTGCTGTAACTTGTTACATAAAGTCTCAAATTAAAATATATATAACTTATTACCGAAAGTCATAAGTCGTATATTTTGCATATGCTTTTACGTATTCACAGTGAAGTCCATACGTCTAAGCATGTACGCTTACAACTGATTATTAGAGTAGTAATCAATAGTTCTTAAGCTGTAAATGAAACTAATTGCAGTTTTGTCACATTGAAACAACACGGAATATTAAAGTATATTTGAATTGAATTCCAAAGAATTATAATTATTAAAACAATAAAGTAACGCGACAAAGAAAGAATCAAACAGAAACATAGTTATCAAGTACCATTTTATTAATGAAATAACGAAAATAGATTAATACATATGCTTGACATTAACAGTTGAATCTGCTCAGGGATCATATTAGAGAGAATACGAAGTACTTTAAGATTTAATAAGTCTTAGAAGATAGTTAGTAACATACCACATGAAATTCACAAGAAGTTACACAAAAATACAACTTAACCATTTGTCAACTGATATTTATGAAAGTATAACTTGATTACCTAGCTCCACAACATATATCACGTTCATTAATCATACATTTTCAGGAATTGAGAACAAATGATTCAACAATCATGAAATGTTCAAATATCATAGAAAGTTCAAGACGATTACCGATATTATGATCCACATAAACAAGGTCTACAATGATTTCATAGCAAGCCTTTATTGTTGGTATGTATATTACCTAATGTGATCCAAAATATGACATACTGAGAAATCAAGTAAAACACATAACACTGTATCTTTCAGATTCAAGGTAGAGGTTACTAAATGATGTTCTGTTCGAAGCATATAACATACCCTTGAGTTATTTTAATATTTGACAAACATCAAAGCTATTTTGAAGATACTAGTGGTTCTAGATCTGTACGTAGTACAACATAAGATCCCTTAGTATGAACAAAATAAGTTTGAAACCATTGGCAAAACTAAAGGAGTCAGGTATGTACTTAGTAAAACAAAGTCACCAGTAGTTTAGCTAATAGCCATAATTCTTACTATTTGTCTTGACATATATTCAAAGATCCTTGATAACAGTGTATGGTTAGACTATCATTCAACAATTAAGACTTATGTCATACATCATATAGCAGATCACACCAAATAACACACAGAAGAATTATTACTTATTATATGCTCAGAAATCATAACAGAATTTGCCTATCAGTACATCATATAATGAAGCTGTCTAGATTTAATTATTATATATTTTTTTTAAACAAATGATAACATGTGGAGAGAGGTGTATACTAAAATAAACATAAGTAAAGGCCTGGTTGTAAAGATGTAAATTTAATATAACTAACTGGAATCTACTGACACATCTAACCTAAGACTTTTACTTATTGTTATTAAGAGTATTCTTCTAATGTACTATCATGTCCCAGCAGATAAAACCATAACGTTTTCTAAAAGAAAATAATGCAGAAAAATAAAAGAAACTACTAAGTATGACATACTCCTTTGGAAGACAAGTTATTCAGGATTCCTCATTCCGTTAGTTGAATGAATGTCTCAAAACGCGCCATGTCAAAAGCTTTAGTATACAAGTCTGCCAAGTTGTCAGTTGAGGGAACTTTGACTAACTGTATAAGCTTTTTCTCTGCACAGTCTCTGATAAAATGATGACGTATGTCAATGTGTTTCGCCTTGCTGTGCTTTACAGGATTGTTGGTAATTGACATGGTGGATTCGTTGTCAATCATCATTGGAGTATTGGTTAAATTTAACCCATAGTCCCGCAGTTGCTGTTGTATCCACAGAACCTGGGAACAATAGCTGCCAGCAGTAACATACTCAGCTTCACATGTAGAAATGGCGACTGAGGTTTGCTTCTTGCACTGCCAAGAGACTCGTCTACCCCCTAGGAATTGACATCCACCAGTTGTAGACTTTCTGTTTTGATTGCATCCTCCATAATCAGAATCAGTTTAAGCCACAAAGTCTAAGTCTCCATCAGTTGGATACCAAAGTCCCAGCTTCGGCTTCCCTTTGAGGTAACAAAGAATTCGCTTAACGGCTTGCATATGAGACTCCTTAGGATTAGCTTGATATCGTGCGCATACACATACTGCAAACATTATATCAGGCGTCAATGCAGTAAGATACATTAGTGATCCAACCATGGCCCTATAAAGAGTAGGATCCACGTCTCTATCACTCGATGTATCAGGACCAAGTCCGTGAGCTTCTGGTATAGGAATGTGATAAGTTCGAGCTTCATTCATCTTGAATCTTTCTAACAGCTCATTGGTATATTTATTTTGATGAATGAAATACCCATCTTTCTTTTGATCGACTTGCAATCCTAAGAAAAACGTCAGTTCTCCCATAGCAGACATCTCAAACTTGTGTTTCATAACTTGTTCAAATTCATTACACATCTTTTCGTCAGATGACCCAAAGATGATGTCGTCAACATAAATTTGAACAAGTAGAAAGTCTTTTATTTTCCATTTGACAAAAAGTGTACTGTCTATTCTTCCTCTTGTAAAACCATTCTCAAGAAGATAAGTAGACAGTGTTTCATACCACGCTCTCGGAGCTTGATGTAATCCATATAGAGCCTTATCAAGACGATATACTCTATCTGGATACTTTGGGTCAGTAAATCCCGGTGGTTGAGAAACATACACCGTTTCCTTGACTTTGCCATACAAAAAGGCACTCTTAACATCTAGCTGGAAAACTTTCATTTTCTTGGAAGCTGCAAATGCTAAGAATAACCTTATTGCTTCTAGCCTAGCCACTGGTGCAAACACCTCATTGTAGTCAATCCCTTCTTGTTGATTGAACCCTTGAACAACTAGGTGAGCTTTATTGCGAGTTACGATTCCCCGATCTTCTTTCTTGCACTTAAAGACCCATCTAGTTCCAATTGGATATTCTCCAACAGGAAGGTCAACCAACTCCCAAACTTGCATTTTTGAGAACTGAGACAACTCTTCCTGCATTGCCTCGACCCACGAATTGTCCTTTAATGCCATTTGAACATTCTTAGGCTCAATTTGTGAGATAAAGCACGAGTAGGAACATTGATTGATAATCCCAGTCTCCATAATTGCAACATATAGGCTCGAGTACTCAGAAGTACTAGCCCTGGTTTGAACCGATGCATTTGGATCACCAATGATATTCTCAGTTTTGTGAATCCTTGTAGTAATAATCGGCTCAATCACCATATTATCATAAAGATTGGTGCCAATTTCTTCCAATGGTGGCATATCCTCATCAGTACTGTACATCTCATCAGAAGTTATCCTATTGGTAACTGCTGGTGACGTGTCAGTCTCTTGAGTGTTGTTCACCGGAGGTTGTTCTGTGGCACTTGATGTTGCATGATTAGGATCCATAGAAGCAGTCGATGTTGGAATGGAGCCAATATCTCCATCACCCGACAATAACTGTTCAATAAGTACAGGATCAACCGTGTAATCACACAATGGGACATTAAATGACTTAAAGAGATCAGAATAGTCAAATTGCCAATCTAATCCCTTATGTGAGTAATGTGTGTAGCTCGTAACTTCAACGTTATAAACTATTTCCACACGTCCCGTAGCTTTATTAAAAACTCATTTATTTGGTGAGTTAGGCACATAACCTAGGAAATATCCTTCGTCAACCTTCTCACCAAATTTTGGTTGAGACCTAGTTTTCAATAAAGTACATGAGACACCAAAGGGTTCAAACCCTTTTATATTCGGTTTCTTATTGTTCAAAAGCTCATAACAAGTCTTGTTCTGCTTTTTAACCGTAAGAACCCGGTTTAGAACATGACATGCAGTATTCACCGCTTCTGCCCAAAAAATGACCGGAAGCCTGGAATCTGCAAGCATTGTTCTTGCTGCTTCAATGAGAGTTCTATTCTTCCTTTTAGCAACACCATTTTGTTGAGGTTCATATGGTGCACTGAATTGATGTTGTATGCCTTTGCTTAAGCAATATACATTCAACGTAGAATTCTTGAACTCAGTCCCATTGTCACTACGAATACTCTTCACTCTCGTGTTGTAGACATTCTCTATTAAGTCTAAGAACTCCATAAGAATTCCTGGAGTTTCATCCTTAGACCCCAAAAAGAATATCCACGAGAATCGAGAATAGTCATCTGTGACAACTAAGCAGTACCACTTGCCACCTATGCTTCTTTTGCTTATTGGGCCGAAGAGATCCATATGTAGCAATTCAAATGGCATGGAAATGGAGTTTTTAGTTTTAGACATGTGTGGTTTCTTATGTTGCTTTCCTTTTAAGCAAGAAACACACTTGTCTTCAAACTCGAAACGCGTAGATGGTACACCTAGAACTAACTCATTCTTGGTTATATAATTCATTTTTCGAAAATTCAGGTGTGCCATTTTCCGATGCCAAAGTATAGAATCTGCTTCTGAAGCCTTGGATAATAAGCATGTCGACTCCATTGAAGATGCAGGAATACCCATGTTAATAGCATAGATATCCCTCTTCCTTGGAGCCCTCATTAGAATCCATTTTTCTGGAATAACCAGACCCGGCTTCAGGACTAAGGCCTCTATATCATTAAATAATACCGGATGACCTTTATCACAGATTTGGGAAACACTCATTAGATTGTGAAACAGTTGTTCAACATAGTTCACATTCTCAAGAGTCAAAGTTCCGTTAGAAACTTTTCCTTTCCCAGTGATGATTCCACCTTTCTCCCCAGCGAAATTAACTCGCTGCTTCAGTCCCCCTTTGAAGTCCATCAGTAGACTTCTATCTCCTGTCATGTGTCTGGAACACCCACTGTCTACGTACCACCAGCTATCTCCGTTCACAGTTTGTTCCTGCACATGACAGTTGTACACAATTAGTCGTCAAGAGGGACCCAAGCCATAACAGACTTGGATCGTCCCTCATCATCAACAAACTGTTATTCTTTAAAGTAACCCTTTTTCCCATCTCGGGCCTGAATTACTTTCGAAGGAGTTCGAGTTTGTTGAGGAACGGTGGTCTTGGGTCTATGAGGTGAATGAGAAACAGGCCTCTCTAACACATTACCTTGGGATTGATGTCCTTGATTACGATTATAATTATAATTATAGTTAATCCCATGTGTACGTGAGGTAGAACCACTCTCATAATGACTATGGTTCCGAGAAGTAGAACCAATCTCAAAATGACTATGGTTGCAATGAGGTGTCCTAAACCTTGACGGTGTTTGATCTCGTGAATGATTGAAAGTATTATCATTTAGAAAACCGTTTAGGTTTAGGTGGAGAAACACTTTGTGTTCCTAACCTTTTCAAAATGTTCACAGGTTTAGATATGGGTTGACTTCCCAACCCAGGTTTAGAACTCGACCTGTCTACATCCATCTTAGAAGTACCCGGTGACATGTCTCTGTCAACTGGTCTATGTTTTGTTTCTGACTTCTTATTGGGACAACAAGAAGCCACGTGCCCTCTTTCATGGCATTTGAAGCATGACATTATCTTCTTAGACTTAACTTCTTTTGCCTTTTCTAAGTCAGTAATTTTCCGAGTCACTGAAATTTTACTTTCCTGTCCTTTAATATCCTCAACATCTAATTCAGTTTTGCACTCGTTAGATGTTAGGTCTTTAATAACAGGCTTCTCTAACTCAGATATCTCTGACTTATTTATTGGAGTTTTCTCAGAGTTAACAGGCACATCCATCATTTCTAAGTCTTCATGAGCCTTAGTGTAATTAGAATTAAAAGGAGGAGGTACATCATGGCGACCTAGTCCAGATCTATCAT
Organism: Logfia minima; assembly: GCA_963921325.1. NCBI lineage: Eukaryota > Viridiplantae > Streptophyta > Magnoliopsida > Asterales > Asteraceae > Logfia > Logfia minima. The sequence goes on along the minus strand of OY992776.1, from coordinate 13,593,201 downwards.
TTACACTCCGTTGAGAACTAATTATATGATCTAAAGTCAAGGAAGATATCCTATAACTTTCAATCTTATGATTCAACTCAACTAGTTTCATTTTAGACTCAGATAGCTCTAGCTCTTTATTAGCTACATCTTTGTTCAAGTCTCTTAAGTTTAGATACAGACCGTCTATTTTAATAGCTTGTTTATTAATAGTATCTCTAAGACCGATCTTATCTGCCATATTAGACTTAATCTTTTCTTTTAAAGCTAATTTATCCTCATTTAGCCTACGTACATTACTTTTTTACTTGTTCTAATTCAGATGTAACAGTCCTATGTGATTCAGCATAAACATTTACTTGGGACTGTAAACTAGCAACAAGTTGAGATATATCGGTAAGAGTGAGAATATCAAGACATACCCGTTTTTTATCGGTTTGGAGATCAGCCATATGCGCCACAAAATCTTCAGGACATAGATCTTCAGTAGATCCCAAGTCCAGCACATCAACATCGACTGTTGACATCTTAGTATCTTGTGTTTCCACCTGATACTCTTCAGCAGTTGGCATGTAAGACGTGGATTCAACCATTTTGTCTTGATCTTCAATATCAGCCATGAGTGCTTCTTCAGATAAAGTACTCCAGTCATATGAACCATCAAGCTGTTGAACCACCAAGGCTTTTGATGCTAGAGAGGTGCCTTGTCTTACAGGATTTGTAGTCTGCTTATTCTTGGGTCTTTGGCATTCCCTAGCGAAGTGTCCAAAATTTTGGCAATTATAACACTTCACTTTGGACTTATCAAAGCCCGGTTTATTACCCACCACTCTCCTTCCAGTTTTCTTTAAGAAATTTTTGACTCTCCTTGACACCATGGCTAGTTGCCACTGGAGATCCATTTCCTCTAAGTCCTCTGGATCAATTTGATCATAGTCTTCATCAAATTGAGCGGGATCGTTGATCTTCCCTTGGATATAGTTTTCGTAAGAAGCAACGAACGAAGCAAGTACAGACAGTTGCTGTTCTGCAGATTTTACACTCATCGGCATTTTATGTTGCCCTTGAGGTGACTTCTCAGAAGTAGTCTTACTTCGTTTTTCACTTCCATCCGAAGCAATGAAGCACAGATCCTCAGTTAGAATTTCACCTTTGTCATCAATTCCACCAACCAGTAACGCAGAAGTTGATGCAGACGAAGAATTCGAGAGACTTGATTTTCCATGGTATAGCCCAGGATCCTGTACCTGATCAAAATCCGTGTCCCTCGTCTTCTTGGTAAAATCATACCCTCGGAGCTTGTCAATAGCCTGCTCTAGGGTCATCTTAGAGTATCTCTCTTCATATTCCTTTATCATCACTCCGTACATCTCCCAATTAGGAGGCAAACCCTTAAGGAACTTGTCGGTTTTCTCCCTATCAGTACAGAGTATTTCATGGTCATCCAATTCGCTAAGGAGATGGTAATACCTAGTGACATAAGCATCTAAGTCTTCTCCTTTCAAGGTTTTAAAAACGGTAAATTGTTTTGTTCAACAGACTCTTTTTACCTTCTTTCACCTGTGGACTACCCTCGCATCTCTTCTCAAGAGCTACCCAGAGCTCTCTAGCAGTGTGAAAAGATTTGAGTTGATGATTAATCTCCCTTGGAAGACTCATCTTGATCGACGAATGAGCTTTGTTCTCAGATTCATATTCCTTCTTTTGCTCATCGTTCATCCGGCTATAAGGAATAGCCATAGTCACATTCTCAACGACTTGGGTAGGAGCAGTGTATCCATTCTTGATGCATTCCCAAATTACCAAATCATGGAATCGACAATAGGATTCAAACCTATCTTTCCATCCATAGTAATTTTCAAGTCTGAGCAACTTAGGTGGAACATTCGATTTTCCGATCTCATGATCCATCTCAATCATTCTACTTAGGTCTGACATCGTTGCAAATCACAAAAGTCTCAAAAAATCACAAAAACAGAAATTCAGTTCGCAGGGTGAGAACTCAGTTCGCAGCCAATCTCAGTTCACAGAGAAGAACTCAGATTGCGGGACAGAATTTCAGTTCGCAGTCACTCAGATCGCAGGTTCAGAAACTCAGTTCGCAAAAACAGAATCCCAGTTCAGTTCGCAAACTCAGTTCGCAGAACAAGATCTCAGTTCGCAGAAACGGCTGTAAGCCCCAAAAACGAAAATTTTAGGTTCTTGAACGTCTAAACCCTAAGATTTCGAACGTAAACAAACCCAAAAAAACTTTCAAAGACTGATTTTGGTAAAAAAATACGCACTAATTGTACGTACAAACAACCCTAAATCAATCGTTATTCACCCTAAACAATCGTTAATACCCCAAATAACCTCGAACCTACAAGTATCTAGCCGTAGGCTCTGATACCAATTGTAAGTCCGTACGTATTCGGATCGATAACGAGGTTATCTAACGTATTAAGGTGCGGAATCCCTCTATACTTAGTTATAGGATCTATAACGATTTGTTTCACAATTATAGTGAATCGGGTATCTAATTGCTTTGTATTGACTATTAACGAATGTTAAACGATCAACACCTAGCCTTTAGAATGTATATACGTTCTGGAAAACTCAGGTAGTTCGTATCAGGTTAATGGCAAAAGTTATTTAGGTTTAAACCTTAATTTGTATTTATAACCGTCTCAGTTCGCGGGTTATGGGCTTCTGCGAACTGACTCGGTTCGCAGCCCATTATGGCCCAGCGAACTGACTCGGTTCGCAGTCCAAATTTGTCCTGCGAACTGACTCAGTTCGCGGTCAACCTTGGTCAACACTTTTCAGCTTTTTGATTTTTCACTCTAAAATGTTTTCCAACCAAAATTTTTCATTTACAATTCAAAACCAATGTACAAACTCGATTACAATTAACACTAGACCTATTACAAGCTAAAGAGCCCTATTACAAGCTAGAAAAACTAATTTCAAGCTAGATCTGTTGTCACAAAACATGTCTCAACAAAGGTTTGAGCAATTAATCGAACCAAATGTAAATAATTCCCAAAAACGAAGAACTTTTATTCATATAATGATTTATATTACTTAAACTAACATAAAAAAAAGTAAAGTAAAAAAAACGAATATGAAGCTGTTCATATTTTGAAAAGTACAATCTTTTTGAGAGTGTCACTGATACAAAGATCGAATTAGCCATGATGAGCAAAATACACAGTTAGGAATTTGAATTAATTCCTTTGATTAATATTTTTGTAAATTATAGATCACAATGATTATCGGTATTGTTGTCCACTTAAGCATTCGACAGTCAGAATTCTCAAGTACTTTTTAGATTATTGTTCACGAATTCCTGTGTATCTTACATTTGATATACCCTTAGATCTAGATAGTCAAGAATAGCATGTATTGGATAGTTTGAATTTTTATGTCATCTTTAAAGTCAAGTCGTTTTGCTTTATCAGCAATGTACATAAGTACATGTTTCGACGATAAGACAGGACTAGGGTTAGAAGCAAACACATCTAAAATCAAACTAGAGGTGACAGGTCTGTACTTTCGTACAACAGAGCGACTTAGTTTGACTAGAGACCTTGAAAACGGTATTCTTGTTTCGTGGTCGAGTTTGTTGTAGTTTTAGGATACACTGACTGAATCAAGGTCAGCATGTTTCTAGATGTAGCAGAAGAAACAGTCAGTGAACCCCCCAGATGATTTAATTTTATTTTATATCCAATAACAAGCATTCATGTACGATATATCTCCTAAGAATTAAGACTTAAGCCGTACATCAAAATAAAGATTGCACAAGAAAATCGTATTATTTATGATTGATATAGTACTTGAAAACTATTATGCCTAATGCCTACCAATACATCGTAAAGTGAAGCTATCAAATTACGTTGGATTTTAGGTATTTTGACTGTGTATGTCCTGCATCTGAAAGCCACACATATTAAAATGTTCTAGGCATGGGTAAAGGTTTCGTCATTTCTTTGCAATTAGTACAGCGACCCTCAAAATTTTTATTGGTTTTGTAAAGATAAAAAGTAAAATAAACTAAGAAATAGAAAAAAAAAATACTAAGTTCTTTGTGGGAAAAATTTACTCAGGATTTCTCATCCCATTTAGTTGGAGTAAAAGCTCAAACCGAGACCGATCAAATGCCTTTGTATAAAGGTCAGCTAGATTGTCATCCGTTATGACCTTAACTAATTTAATCAAATGTTTTTCTGCACAGTCACGAATGAAATGATGTCTAATTTCAATGTGTTTCGTCTTACTGTGCTTTACAGGATTATTAGTTATTGACATGGTTGACTGATTGTCAATCATAATAGGGGTGTTAGTAAAGTTCAAACCATAGTCACGCAGCTTTTGTTGTATCCACAATACCTGTGAACAACAACTACCGGCTGCTACATACTCAGCCTCACAGGTTGAGATTGCGACCGAGGTTTGCTTCTTACATTGCCATGAGACAATGCGACCACCTAACAACTGACAACCACCCGAGGTAGATTTCCTATTCATGTTACAACCTCCATAGTCTGAGTCAGTGTAGGCAACAAAGTCAAAATTGCCCCCCGAGGGATACAAAAGACCTAACTTAGGTTTTCCCTTAAGGTAACGCAAAATTCTCTTTGCTGCCTTCATGTGCGATTCCTTTGGATTAGCTTGAAAGCGTGCACATAAACAGACTGCAAATGTTATATCCGGTCTAGAGGCAGTTAGATACATGAGAGACCCGATAATGGCCCGATATTGAGTCGGATCAACATCTTCAGAGATTTCAGTATCCGGTCCGAGATTGTGATTCAATTGAATCGGAGTACCATATGACGAGCTATCTGTCATCTTGAAACGCGTAAGCATTTCATGAACGTACTTTGTCTGATGGATGAAAAATCCATCCTTCTTTTGATCAACTTGTAATCCTAAGAAGAAATTCAATTCCCCCATGGCACTCATTTCAAATCTCCGCTTCATGACTTGCTCAAAATCTCTACACATTTTCTCGTCAGATGATCCAAAAATGATATCATCGACGTAGACTTGAACAAGCAGGAAATCCTCCTTTTGCCATTTAATGAACAGTGTGCTGTCAATCTGCCCTCTCTTGAAACCATTTTCCAAGAGATAGGTAGATAATGTCTCATACCAAGCTCTAGGTGCTTGATGCAGTCCATACAGAGCCTTGTCCAATTTATAGACTCGGTCTGGATGGTCTGGATCACTGAACCCCGGAGCTTGTTGGACAAACACCAGTTCCTGAACTTTACCATATAGGAAGGCACTCTTTATATCGATTTGATAGACTTTGATTCTTTTATGTGCAGCATATGCCGGAAACAATCGGATTGCTTCCAACCTTGCTAGTGGTGCGAACACCTCTGTATAGTCTATCCCTTCCTGCTGATTAAATCCTTGAACTACTAGCCTAGCTTTATTGCGAGTTACAACTCCCTTGTCATTACGTTTGCACTTAAACACCCATTTGGTGCCTATTGCATATTCTCCTGTGGATAAATCAACTAGCTCCCATGCTTTGAGCTTTTTGAATTGCTCAAGCTCTTCTTGCATAGCTTCTACCCACGAGTTATCCTTGAGAGCCATTTGAACATTCTTAGGCTCGATTTGAGATATAAAGCAACTGTACAGACACTTATGCACGATTCCTGTGTCTTGAATCGAGACATATAGACTGCTGCTTTCGGATATCTCCCTTCGAGTCTTTACTCTAGAACTCGGATCACCAATGATATTATCAATTGGATGATACTTGTTCACTCAAGTCGAGACCGTAGTGTCAACTGTTAAGTCAGATCCTAGATTTGATCCAATCTCCCCCTGAGGTGGTACTTCATCCTCTGCAAGTTCTTGCACAGGGTCTGTAACCATTGAGGAAGATGGAATGTCATTCAGATTTGAATCACTATCTGTAATAGGATCGACAAAAATTTCTTTCCTTTTATCATTTGCATCTTCTGAACTTGGAACACTAGATCTTGGTGCAAACATATTGTTTTCACCATCATCTAGTACAACATGTTCTAATCCTAAAGTGTCAGTTTCACTTAGGATCTGAAGATTGAATGACTTGAAGACAGCATTATAGTCGAATAACCATTCTGGTCCAGTTTGTACAGCTGGAGTATAAGACGTGACTTGTATGTTGTACACGATCTCAACTCTTCTAGTTGTCTTATTATAGACCCTTTTGTTTGGAGATCCGGCTTCATAACCTAGGAATAATCCTTCGTCAGCCTTCTCACCAAATTTTGATTGATGTTTGTTCTTTAATAAAGTACATTGAACACCGAAGGGTTCAAGACCAGTCAGGTTTGGTTTTCTACCATTTAGAAGCTCATAACACGTTTTGTTTAGTTTCTTAACGGTTGAAACCCTATTGAGTACATGACAAGCTGTATTCACTGCTTCACCCCAGAAAATGACGGGAAGCTTTGAATCAGCCAGCATTGTTCTAGCTGCTTCAATCAAGGTTCGATTTTTTCCTTTCAGCGACACCATTTTGTTGTGGCTCATAAGGTGCACTGAACTGGTGTTGAATTCCTTTGCTTAAGCAAAAGACGTTCAATACCGAGTTTTTGAACTCTAAGCCATTGTCGCTTCTTATTTTCTTGACTCCTCGTCCAAATTGATGTTCAATTTGGGTAAAGAATGTCATTAACATTTCAGCTGTCTCATCCTTTGATCCCAGAAAGAATACCCATGAAAAACGTGAGAAGTCATCAGTGATAACTAGACAGTAATGTTTACCGCCTATACTCCTTGCATTCACAGGACCGAATAGATCCATATGAAGAAGGTCAAAGGTTGAGGCAATGGAATTTTGAGTTTTTGACTGATGAGGCTTCTTGTGTTGCTTGCCTTTTTGACAAGGCACACATTTGTCCTCTAGTCCAAATCTCTACACTGGAACACCTAGCACTAGTCCATTTTTGACTATGTAGTTCATTTTTCTAAAGTGCAAGTGTGCCATTTTCCGGTGCCACAACTGAGAATCAGACTAAGATGCTGTGAATATTAGGCATGTCGAGTCTTGGAATGATTCAGTAACACTCATGTCCATCACATAAGTATCATTCCTTCTGGGAGCCCTCATGACTATCCATTCATCTGGAATGACAAAACTGGGTTTTAGTATGAGTGCTTCTCTATCCGTGAAATGGACAAGATGTCCTTTGTCACAGATCTGATATACACTCATCAGGTTGTGCTTCAGCTCCTCAACGAATTTGACTTGCTCTAGCTTAAACTTTCCATTTGTTATTGTGCCATATCCTGTGATTTTTCCGCCTTTCTCTCCGGCGAAGTTCACATATCCTCCCTTCCTGTGTATGAAATCCACAAGAAGTTGTCTTTCCCCCGTCATGTGCCTGGAGCAACCGTTGTCCACATACCACCAGTTGGCAGCACGTCTGATTAACTCCTGCACAGAAAATTTAAAAGATGGCACAATAGTCATCACGGGGGACCCAAGCCACGACGGTCTTTGGTCTACCATTCTCATTCACGAACGTAAACTCTTTTAACTATCCGTTACTCTTTACTGTAGAGGTGGATGCTTTGAGAGTCACATTCGATTGAGTATGGGAGGAGCTAACACTATGCTTTCTCTCCGGAGACTTCTGAAAGATTCTCGGATTTACTGGCCTGGGGTTTGATGTAGATCTAACCATAGTAGTATAGTTATAATTCGAATTATGATAATTCCGATTATTACTATTAGGGTTGTGAACACGGTTGGTGGGAGCTTGAAATCTTTGTGGAGTCTTAGACCGTGAAGATTGTCCATAAGAACTTCCTCCAGAAGAGGTAGTGCTCCTTGAACTATCATGGGCCGAAAACTTCACAGATTTTAGTGAGGATTGTGTTCTCTGAGAACTCTAAGTTCTCTTATATCCCAACCCATTTCTCCTAGGATTCCCTGCATTTTCATTTTCTTTATTTTTGACCTCGGGTATGAAAACGCCAGACAACTGCAGTTTAATACTTGTCACCTCTGGATTTTTCTTTTTGGGAGGTTACACAGATTTTACAGGTGATTGGTCTTTCTTCACCTATATGTTTCCAATTTTTCCCTTAGTTGGACAAATACTTGCCACATGCCCCTTTTGATGGCATGTGAAGCACGAGCGTTTCTCCCAGGCTTTCTTTAGAGCCTTGAGAATCGCTTCATTGTCCAACTCAGGTAAACTTGGAGTGGGTACGTTCATAACCTTTTTACCCTTATTTATTAATTTTTCACTTTCAAATTTGGGTAAACTAGAAGTTACTTTTTTTTGTAACTTCTCCTCGACACTTGCTTGTTTAAAAGTACCTCCTTTCACAAAATTTATTTTTAGTTCATTTATAGGTGGCTTTGAAGTGTCGGTAGGTTTTGATTCAGTATCAGTACTCACTTCAACTCTCGCAGGTCTAACGAATTGCATTAGACCCGGAACAGCTGATTGAATAACAGAATCATCGACAGGTAACATCTCAGTATCATCAGAAACATAGGAATAGTTGTGATTAAATGGAGGAGGACTTTCAGAATAACCCATTCCCGTGTGATCACCAGGCTTTTTGCCTACACTAAGCATGTTGTCTAAGGTTTCGATAGAAAATTTTCTTAACTCTAATTTTCTGTTAAGATCAGCTATCCTAACCTTAGCATCAGCCAATTCCTTATCTCTGTCAGCAGACAGTTTAGTCAATTCTAAAATGTGTTCATGAGCCAAGTCATTTATTACACTTTGCTCATTTAACTTATCTTTTAAGTATTTCATGTCTGCTTTATCAGATTTTACTTTACAAATTAATTCAAAGTTTTTGATGTTTAAAATGGTGTTTTCTTCTTTTAAAGATTTTAACCGAGATGTGATGACATCAGATGATTCCAATAACTTCTCAGCCTGTTCCTGAAAGTTAGTACATAGCACACAAGCTTTAACTACAAGATCCAAGTTAAGTAATACCTTTTGTCTATCAGCATCAAGATTTGCCATGTAGGCAATGAAGTCCTTTAAGCTCATTTCCTCAGTTGATTTCAGAGTCTTGATCCTTTCTTCATCAGCCGGTATATCAAGCTCCATCTCTGTAGTTGTTTCTTTCTCTGAATCAGACTCAGCATTTCCTTCCTCCTTTTCTTCAGTAATGGAGGCCATAAATGCTTGTGATTCCTCAGACTTTGTGCTCCAATCATATGCCCCTTCTTGAGATTGAACCACCAGAGCTCTTGAAGTATGATTACTTCCTGAGCTCTGATTGTTCTCAGAGGAACCTTGATTGTAGTATCTTGACCCGTTCTGACCAGGAGTTTGATCTCTTTTCGGTCTCTGACATTCCCTAGCAAAGTGCCCACAACCATCACAGTTATAGCACTTTACCTTGGACTTGTTGAAGCCCAACTTGCTACTTACAAACTTTCTCCCAGTCCGGTTCATGAATCTTTGAGCTCTTCGAGCAATCATGGCCATTTGCCATTGCAAGTCGATTTCTTCTAAGTCATCTTGGTCTAATTGATCATAATCCTCATGTGTTAATTCGGGATCCGTGATCTTTCCCTTGATGAAGTTTTCATATGAAGCTATGAATGAGGCAAGTAGGGCTACTTCCTCTTCTGCGGACTTGATGCTCATTGGCATGGACTTGAAACCATTTGATGTCCCAGTCTTTGGTTTCCTATCAACCCCTGAGTCTTCAAATGAGGCAATGTAACAGAAATTGCTACCAGAACTTCTAATAGCCGAGTCTATTTCAGCCTCGACAGTAAAAAATGCTGCAACACCACCACTTGTAGATGCAGTGGAATCAGACTGTTTACCGTGGTAAACACTAGGATCCTGAACCTGATCAGATCCGGTCTCTTTCCTCTGCATGTTTAAGTCGTAGACACGCAGTTTCCCGATCACTTCATCAAGCGTGAGAGTCTTATAATTGCTACTCTCTTTTATCATCAAAGTATAAATATCCCACTTCGATGGTAGTGCCTCTAGAAGTTTGTTATTCTTAACTATATCGGTATAGCTAAGACCAACATTTTCCATCTCTGTCATCAGATGGTAATATCGAGTAATGATATTCTCCAATGACTTAGATTTCATATGCTTAAAAACATAGAATTGTTGTGTAAGCAAATCGGTTCTACCTTCCTTGATCTGCTCATTTCCTTCAAACCTCTTCTCCAAAGCTAACCATAGCTCTCTAGACATGTCATATTTCTTGAAGGTGTGCTTTATCTCTTGAGGAAGGCACATAGTCAGAGCAGACAACGCCTTGTTTTATGCTTCATACATCTTTCTTTGTTCCTCTTTCAGTGATGAATATTGCACCACCCTTTGTTTGCCTTCAAACTCATAGGTTGGTGCCTCGTATCCATCCTTGATACAGATCCACATATGTACGTCATTATACTTAGCGAATGACTCAAATCTATCCTTCAACAAAAAGTAATCTTCTCCCTTGAGAAGTTTTGGTGGAGAGGCAGATTTACCTACCTCGTGGTCCATTTCAATTAGCTTACTTAAGTTAGACATTATTCGTAAAGTCAACAAAAGTCTAGCACAAACAAGTCAACTATGTCAAACTGAAACATTCAACAGAAGTCAAACTCTATGTCCATACGAACTTAGATTAATTCGAATTATAGGTTCGAAGACTATCTAGGGTCGTATGAATTCAAATGTTCGAACTTACAGCTGGCTAGGTTCGATGGATAAAAGAGGTAAGTTCGTACGACACTTTCTGATTTGTACGAACTTGCTGTTCAAACTCAAATCTGAGCAAAAACTCAGATCTAGAACAATGTAACCGATGAAAATGAATGAGACTTGAATATTATGAACCACTAACACCCAAGGAAGCCGAAACTACAACTTTTTCCTTCCTTAAACACTTAAAATCTTGTTTTCCTTGTGTTTTATCAATCCCGAACCCAACAAAAGCTTGTTGAAGCTCTAATACCAATTGAAAGTCCCTTTGAATGGATCCACACGGGATTACAATGTGTATCAGTTTGCGGAATGGTTTAATACACAATAACAACAATAAAACAAGTGAATTGCAAGTGTTTATAGTGTATGTTCGTATGTATTCGAAGATAGCACTATATATTCGAATAACTCTGATTCGTAAGCCTCAATAAAACATTACAAGTTTGTTTATATAGCCAGCTAAGTTCGTACGAACTTAGCTAGTCCTAGGTTCGTACGAACTTACATGTTCGTACGAACATCCTAGGTTCGTACGAACATATAGGTTCGTACGAACTTACAAACAAAACACTTTAAAAGGCTAAGTTAATATTACAAACTACAATATTAACTACAAAACTAATAACAAAACTAACTATTACAAAATAAGAGCTGTTGTCACAAAACATGCACCAACATCCTTAATCTGTAGGTATTATATAATGCGTATACAGTTTCTCTAATGACATTTATATGTATATTGCGATAGTAGTGGAACAAATAGGTAATATTAATAAAACCTACTATTTCATAATTATTTACGGGTAGTACAACTTTATTATATGGTTCATACTATTAAAGTATTAGTTAATAATTTTGTTTACAAGGTTTAAAATTTTAAATTGATTAAAATAAGGGAGCTGATTGCTTAATTTAACTCTTTTGAAAAATTTTGATGTCATTTTTTCCTTAATTTTTATCAATTTGAAAAGAATCAAATAAACCTATTGATTAATTAAATATTTGATAAAATAAAATTTTTGTTGATGTATGTCTTAATTTAATAAAAGAAATGTTACGTGAATTTCTATATACATAAAAAAAAAAAAAAAAAAGAATCGATGCAAACACACCAGAAATTTATAAACATAAACGCAACACAAAGAGATAATATAAATAAAAATATATTTGTTGGTGATTTGAATAAAGTTACGTAAAAGTTAGAGAGAACTGTTCGAAATAAGGGTAGATATAAATTGATAGTCTAAGAGATAACAATAGATAATTAAACAGATATATAAATATAATAAATATAATTATAATAAAATGTAGGTTATTCTTTTTATTGAAATTGAGTTGAAATTTCATTTTTAAATTGAAGATGCATAATGTCATTAACGTGATTCGTATATATTTCTTTACGCATAAAAAACTTAACAATAACGTTTATTGATATAAGTACTCCTTTATGTTTGTGAACATATACAAATACATGAAATAGATTTTTTAAATTTTGATAACGATATAATATTTCTGTTAAGAGTTATATAATTTAAAAAGTTTGAGACTGTAATTTTGAATTGAGCAAAATTAAAGGACTTAATTGACAGAAAATTTAAATTAAATGATGATGTCATCAAATCTCTAATTTTACTTAATTTAACAAAATTAAAGAATACTATTGGCCAATTGAATATATGATGATGTCATCGTCCGCTTCTTATATAATCTTCTACCGATCAATTAAATTATTTCGTTGTTTTATATTTCTAGGGCAAATTCATTTGATATTTGAAATTAGGGCAACTTAAATCAAACAAGAACCCTAACAGGTGGGGGAATAGTGTGTGTATTAGAGTTTTTGTTTGATGTAAGTTGCCCAGATAGAACAATTTGTCATAATTTGTACTCTTTATAAGCGTTAATAACTAGTAACTTTGACCTTGATGCTAACGAAAGTGTACACACAAGAATTTAACTAATATAATTTGGTAGTGGTACTTCTAGAAATGACCTTGATCGGTAGACCCAAAGAAGGATATGGCATAGGTTGTCGAATGATTGCTTCATCTGGATATACAAGTGAACATTCGAACACAGTCAGGAGCTTATGTATCACACTTAATGTTTCAACCCTTGCAACACTCGTTCCCTATGCATGAAGGTATTCCGCCCCAAAATATGTATATAGAAAATACGCATTCTTGTTCACTAAATCCGTAAAAGTGTTCGAATCACACGGATTCTTTGATGGATTTTTGCTAATCATTTCTTTGTTTTCTTCTTCTCTCGCAAATACAACTTCTTTCTTGTCATACAACTTGATGAATTTTGACGAGTCTCTTTTTCAAGAAGTCAACTTTTATCATAAATAGAATGCACTGTGAAGAATCCCGCTAAGACCAATCACTATGGTTGCTTTCTCGCCTCCCGTTCTCGTTCCGATCGTCCGTTCTTAGAAGGACGACATAGGCACGACCCCGTTCTAAGGACCTACCTTGGCTGCTTCGTACGGTTGTGGTGTGGGCCACACTCAAATGACCTATATAAAAAAATTAATAATTTTTTCCTATATATCTACATACAACTATTACCATTTTTAAAACACAACTCTCATAATCTCTACTTATTTTACACACAAGTTATATCAAACAACTACCACTCTTTTCCACTCGCAATTCTCACTTTCCCTTTATTACTACATCAACTATATATACATACAACCTATATAATTCATACACTTTCTCTTTATCAAATCGTAAATGGATCCCTCTTAAAATTCCGACGTAGATTCCGATATGGAAGATTTCAAAGCAAGTATTGATTATTACGATCTGAATGCTATGCTCGACATTCTTGAAACGTTGGAAGTAAATGAAGAAAACGTAGCCGAAATTTCTCGACCAAATTTCGTAGAAGGCAAATACATAGAGATGGTCTCGGTGCTAGCGAATGTTTGTAGTGCGACTACTTTTCCCAAAACCTAGTTTATCTGGAAGATTACTTTTGAAACAATCTTATAGAACACATTGGAGCCTTCCGCCAAATTTTCGTGTTCAAAATAATGTTACGCATAACAAATTCACGAGGGAAGACACGCACGATGAGTAATTGTATCGTTTTCTATTATTAGTGTAACGTAATTTTTTTTAATTAATGTAATTTTACCATTAGTCTAACGTCCTTTTTTTAATTAATGTAATTTTTATTATTAATGTAACGTACTTCTTTTAATTTTTATTATTGTGTTTTTAATGTATTTGTATTAATAATTAAGAAATGATGTGTCGCTAACATGACGCTGAAAAGTTCAGTTCTGGTTCAGTTTTTCTGTTCTTGTACTTATGTGGCAGCCAGTTCTCCAATTTTGGGCTGCACTATAGGGAGTGGTCTAAGCCAAAATCTTCCAGTCCACATGCGCATTGCCACAACAAACATCATGTTAACAGTCTTTCTCATCATCTTGTTAACCATCTTCCTCACCCTCTTTCCCAACCCTCGGATCTTCAATCCAACTAATACCAAATTTTAGACCGAGTGAAATATATGTACACCTAAAACATTGATGGAAGACATGATTGTAGATCTTGTCATTGGTTTAATCGACAATGTCAAAATTTGAACATTCTTTTTCAAATTACAAATAAGAAAAGGAGTATTAGAGATATTGATCAAGAATTCTTCAAAGCAAAAGTCTATCCTTATTAAGATAAGTTTACCTAAGAGCTCGTTTGAGATTGACATGAATCGAGCTTTTATTAAGTAGCTCAGCTCATTTACACCTTTACGAGCTGAACTCTTCACTGTTATAGTACATACATGCCACAATCAGTTTGCCCTACTATCCTTGACGGTAAAGTTAAGGATCCTTTGTAATTAAAGAATTATTCATAAGCATAAATAAAGTACTCCGGTTAAGATGACATAAAAATTATAAACCAATACTGTCTTTGAAAGTAATATTTTTAAATAGCCAAAACACAATTTAATTAAATAAATGCGATTGGAGAGGATCCTTTTTCCCTTGGAACGAGTAGCTGGGGGAACTTTTTGACATCTGGAATTTGTTTTCTTGCAATCTTTCGAGAGTTTAGGGTGCTAAATCTTATCCTCATCCTGTGTACAAAAAAACAGTTAAAGATCTCAGTTCTTGTAATGATACAAGAGGATTTTTTAAACGTACAAAGCTTCACAAAGATTAGGGACTAGATCGATTGCAAGGAGCATGAAAAATTAGGGACCGAAGTGACAGTATGTATATATATGATAACTTACTTGAAACTTCAATGCCTTCTCCAATTGTGCTAAAACTTCTTTCATTGTTGGTCGTTTGTCTCTATCATCATCTAAGCACTTGTAAACAATGTTAAGGAATGTAGTCAATGAATTCGGCACAATTTCTTCCTTTATAGCTTTAAACACCACCTGATCTTGTTTCCCATATTCAAACTCGTGCTTAATGAAACTGAGTAGAGACCTTCTCTCATGTTTGGGGAGTGTATACATTGCTCTACCAGACAAGATCTCAAATAAAGCCACACCAAATGAATAAACATCTGATTCTACGGTTAAAATACCTGATTGTAGGTACATCGGGTCCACGTAGCCCTTAGTGCCGCAAGGATGATCGATCGTGAAGTTTGTTTCCTTATCTATGGCAGTTATCAAAGAAAGTCCAAAATCACCAACTTTCGCCTTCCAATCATCAAACAATAGGATGTTAGCAGTTTTGATGTCCCTATGTATCACCACCCATTGTCCTTGAATACCTTCATGAAGGAAATTTAGCCCAGTTGCAACATCGATGCATATTTTAAGTCTGTCTCTCCATGTAAGACTAACATTATTCAAATGTTTATCAAGACTCCCTTTCGATGCATGCTCATAAACAATGAGTTTTTCATGAGTTTCATTGCTATATCCAATAAGATTGATAACATTCTCATGCTTATAGTGGTAAAGAATTCGTAGCTCATTGTAATATTGTTTATCCCCTTGACCTTGACTTGTATCCAACTTCTTTACAACAATGGTAGAATGTCCATTAACCTTTCCGTGTGCAAGTCTTCCTTTGTATACTAGCCCAAAACCTCCCCCTCCAATACAATTTGCACGATCAAAATCTTGTGTGGCCAATTTAATGTCATTAAAAGACATTCTCAAGGGGTCCTTGTGGTTTTCCTGTGAATCAAGAGACATTGGATGAATATATTCGCCAATAATAATCTACTAGCACTAACATTTGTACGTAAGTTTGTTGAAGTAGATGTAGAAGCTTTTAAGAAGATCCTAGTTAGCTCAAGTGTATTCTTAGTTGTAGGTTTAGTCATCTTAGATATAATTGACCATGAGTGAAGTGGAATATGTTGTTCAACTAATTTGTATTACATGTGTTACTCACATATATCTATTTTGCAACTTGCAATGAACATACAATTCTCTATATATACATTTACCGGTTAAAGGCTATTGTTCTTTGAATAATTCAAAATAGTAACTATATAATAATATCTTTATTAAGGTGCTTTTTAGTTAACTAGAGTTATGTGGCGCAACGCATTTACCAGTTTAAAGGCTATTGTTCTTTGAATAGTTCCAAATAGTAACTATATAATAATATCTATATTAAGGTGCTTTTTAATTAACTAGATGCTATGTGGCGCAACAGTTGATTGCATTTACATGTTTCAGGGAGAGCTGGGTTTGAATTCAGCCACCTACTGTTTGTTTATGTACCCTTATCAATTCGTCCCTTTCGGCCGTTGGGTTTCAATTTAGAACTCGAACTTTCTTTTTCTTTTTATCTTTTGGGTAAGTGCACGTGTAGGTTTTGCTTGAAAGTCACAAGGAATCTAGGATGAATTAGTTACTGATACTTTGTTGGTTTCACAGGTGGATTAATTACTTTATGATTTATGTTTGTTTAGTTGGTTTGTGTTGTTTTTGATGCTGGGAGTGAAAAAAACGTTCAAAACGCTCATTCTTCATATATTTGCCGAGGTTGATTTTGGTGGCGGAATGGAACGAAATTCACATGGTGAGTGGAAATCTGGCCAATAAGCAAGAGTCATCACTATGTCATGAGCTTGGGCAGTTTTTGACCATTCTGGATTGTTTAGGGGCCCAAAATGGTGTTTTCGTATTTCTAAATCGTCACCGATTTTTTCCTTTGTTTCCAAGTATTAATACTTAGTTATTTAAGGGTTTTAGCAGACTTATGATTATTTATTTTTTATATTAAAGAATTAAGGGAATTCAATTATCTTCTTTCTCCTTGTTATATTGTTTGTAATTGTTTGGCCATTCGATCCGGCATTAGTTTTTGTGTGTGGTTCCAATGCCAGATTCAAGATTAATGGTGAGCCATAGCACATTTTATATATCATACTAATCATATCTTAAAATTGTTAATGTTAATAACATATAAATTAGCTTGTTATGTATAGGATCGGTATTCCAATTTTTGTCACCAACAAAGAATATGATATATTTTAAAACAAATTACACTTCATGGGTCAAAAGGACTTGTAGTTAGTGTTGCCCCTACCTTTTATGTAGTTTCACCCCTGTGTGGTGTGTGGTTCATCCTGTTAGAGGTCGGAGATGGATGAAGGAGTTAGAGTCTTTTGATGTAATATTTGGTGACGGAGAAGTTGATTCACGTTTCTACCAATTTCAAGTTTGAAGAGTAGAAAATTTCCATATCCATATAATTTCCTTTCTATATTGAACAAAATAAGATATAATTTCCTTTCATTACTCTGCTTTTAAATATTATATTCTGCATTAAGAAACGTTTCAATATGTATACCCCCACCCCCACCTTATTCTTTGGAGCATTTACAGCATTAATTATTGATATTAGATTTTTCCAATAAATTTAAGTTTGTAAGGGAATGCTTTTAAAAAAATGTTTTTATTTCTTATTTTTGTAGGTATATCTAACATGGACTCATATTCATAGAACAATAATAAAAGCTACCATGCTTTCATTTTAATCACATATAAAAACTAGGTTGTTCTTCTGTTATTAACTTACTGGTTTATAACTGTGATCTTTCGTACTCTTATACCTTTTTCTTATAATTGATTAACTCAAAGCTGGTTTTCGAATTGCCATATTTATTGGCAGTAAGTAGTTATTTGTTTGGTGTAGTGAAACGCTATCAACTTTTAAAGTATTTTAGCTACTTCCAATTAAGTCTTAATGATTAAAATGTTTGGTGTCCGATTTTGATTCCAAATTAGATAACTTAATTATTAATAATTAGTATTAGCTTTAGAGTTCTAAATACTACTAAATTAGTTATTACTTGCGTATACTTAATATCAATGGGGTTTAGTAAATGTATATATGATATAATTCAATTAACTTGGATATATATGATACTTCTATAGTTTAGATGGGGTTATATGTTAGTCATTATCGATCCTAAAGGGGTTTACGTTAATATCATAGTTAAAAATCTCTAGGTATTGCCTTTGCATTTATAAAAAATATTTTCAGCATGCTAGACAACTAAATGTATGCAAAGTCTTTATAAAATAAACATAAAATGGAAGGAAAGAAAAAAAAAAAAAAAAAAAAAAAAACTAAATTGTATGTGCATGTTAAGGCAAAAGATAGAGATGATCATCAACAAACTGCACATGCACGTTAAGATAAAAAGGAAAGATGATCATACAGGGTTTTAGTTATAATGTTCATTATTACTTTGATCTATTTGATCTTTAATATACATATATAATATAATATATATTAGTTAATTAAAATATATCATATAACTATTTTTTAAACCAATGTATATACACAGAATTCAAATAAAAATTGTAACTAAAACTTTTTTTCATGAGTATTTCAATCCTAAAATCGTAATGTTGTTATGTGACATGAAATCAACTTTTATTTAAAATAGGTGATTTTGAGCCCACAAAATGATTTGAAATTTATTTTTAAAACGTAAATATTTTTCACCTGTTATTATTTAAGATATTAGTGTGTCATTTATTAGAGCATGTAGAAATTTTGAGGTATTCTTATAATTTATTAATAATTATGATAATGAAACATACATCCGTGCAAATGCGTGGGCCACGCAACTTAATAGTACAATTTTTTTAAAAACATCAATTTTTATTAAATTTTTAAATATCTCTAAAAATATATGTTGATATTTGCATTTTTTTTTTGTGATGATCATATATAAAACAATATGCTATTTTATCAAAAATCTTATGTCATATCTTTATATGAATAATTGATCAATCAATATTTTATGTGTTTAAGTATCATTTGAGATAATAAGTAAATAATATGTTTAATTTTATACATATAATGTGAAATATTTTGTGTGCTTAACATTTGAATAAACAAGATACTTTCATAATTATCATTTTATCATGTATGTTCATGGTATATATGTTTGTTAAAAACATTTATGTGTTTTTATAGATTTATTATGTAGGAACATTTATGCTTTGGTTGATTTAAGTAAAACATTTAAAGGGTTAAGTATTTTTTTTTTTTATATCTTGAAATGTGTGTTAAAGATAATCAGTTACGAATAATAATAATAATAATAATAATAATAATAATAATAATAATAATAATAATAATAATAATAATAAATCTTGACATGAAATAAAAACAAAAATAATACAATATTCTATGATTATTATAATATTATATATATGTGTGTATGGTTTAAAAATATATATAATGATATATAAGGATGGGATGATGTGTCAACTTAATAAGTGTTAATTCTTAAGCTTAGTGTTGATTTTATAATAACTAATATATAATATATATATATATATATATAAGTATGATTAAATACAGTTAATGTAGGAGTTGCATACTTGTCTTGAAACCTGAATAAAACATTATAAAGTAAAATTAAGATAGTTTTTATATTACTTCTAACTAAGAAACGGATATATTATTAATATTCTGATATTGTATTAGTCCATTTTAATTTATTTGACTCTTTTGAAATTTAGAAGAATGTTAGATTAAAATGCTTACATATTTATTTAAGACATTTTGTTCCTGATTCTCTATATTGTTTCTGTTGCATTACACCTTTAGGGGTCCTTTTTGATGATTTGTTCATCTATTACAAGTTCAAGAATTATGATTGCTAAACATACATTAAAATAATTTACATTTTACATTGAAAACTTGTATTTTGATATAATATGATATTTAGAGGGTTTTACGGGGAAGATATGTAATTCTCCCTTTTATTTTTATCCTCAATCCTTAATTATCGGTTTTCAATTTTCATGCATCGGATAAATTAATTGGCACTCTAGCTATATCAAATTATATTATTTGGATGAAAATCTTAAATGCGAGATCAACTATGTT
Source organism: Logfia minima (assembly GCA_963921325.1). Classification (NCBI taxonomy): domain Eukaryota; kingdom Viridiplantae; phylum Streptophyta; class Magnoliopsida; order Asterales; family Asteraceae; genus Logfia; species Logfia minima. Next base: position 13,573,170 of record OY992776.1, on the reverse strand, counting down.
GTTTCAAGTATGCATGTATTATGATAACTCAATTGCAAACATTTTCTTATACTCTGTGAGTGTAACATTTTTAGATATATATATATATATATATTAGTTTTTTCATTCTTTTAAAAATAGCAACCCTATAATCTATCATATATATACAATCCATCAATTATATGCATATTTTATCATCCCTAAGACTTGAACCGATAACCACTTAGTTGATATCCCACCGCAACGCACTAGTTAAAAAAAATTTGTTCTATGATAATGTAGAATAAGTAGTTGACAAGTGAAGTCATTTTTTTTTTAATCTCAGTTAGATATTCTTATATACTTCTTAATTAAAATTAAGATTTTTCTTATTCAACCATGCTTCTCTATAAATACTTCTTGTGATAAGATAAAATATTAGAGATCAATTATATCAATAAAATACAACGATTACCACTAGGGATAAAAGAAATAGAAGAGGATAAGATATAATATTATTTTGAAATATTGACTTACGTGAAAGGATAATGCTTTGTATAGTTCCTTGATGACGACTTTGATATCCGGACGATGGTTCTGGAATTCCGCCAAACACTTATATGTAATATTAATAAATGTATCCAAAGAATCTTCGTTGGGCCCTTTATTTAGAAATAAATTGTTTCCTTTATTTTCTTCCTTAATTCTGGGAGCTAAATTCTCCTTTATTGTTCCCTCGTCAATCCATCGTCGCGCCAAAGATATTATCCCTTCGTCTTCTTCGTCTTCTTCACCTTCTTCGTCTTCTTCACCTTCTTCGTCTTCTTCGCCTTCGTCACCTTCTTTTTCTTCTTTACCTTCTTCGTCTTCTTTGCCCTTACCACCTATCAAATTGTAACCATGTGCCCCACATAGGATTTCAAACATAACTACTCCAAAATTAAATATATCTGATTTTTCATTTTGTACACCGGTCTTAACAAATTCTGGATCCATGTAATATGGATTGCAAATAATCTTGGGCTTATCATTCAGAGGATCCGTGTAATGTAGATTCTCAATAATCTCATTTTGATTTGAACGTAAGATTACCGACTTTTCAAATCCAACAATCTTTGCCCCCCAAGTATCATCTAACTCAATCTTTACACTATTTAAGTCACCGTGAACTACCATGTTTTGGTCCCCCATCCCATTGTGAAGATAATCTAATCCGTGTGCAACATCAATGCAGATCTTCAAACATTCTCCCCACCTAAGATTAAAAGTACCCAAACGAATGAAAAGATTATTGGGAACATACTCATAAAAGAGCATCATCATATCACCATTATCATAAAATCCAAGAAGGGATTGTATATTGGGATGCCTACAGCTGTCAAGTATTTCTATTTCTCTAAGGAACACATCTTCTTTATAATAAAACATTTTGGCCGATACAGTGTGGCGTCTCTTAGGTAGTTCATTTGTATTCTTCTGTTCCACAAAAGAAACATATTCTCTATCGTAATATTCAATTTCTTGTTTGAAAGTAACAAGGGATTGGTATCCAGGGTACGGTAAATATTCACGGATGAGAAAGGGTGGGGGTGGATGAATGTGTGTCAGGTTAATCCTCAAATGTTCCCACTTCTTTACCTGTAGCATTGTGAAAAAAGAGGGAAAGATATTTACAACTTATCTTCTTAGAAGAATAAGGATGAAATTGAAAACAATGTGTATATATATATGTATATAAATAGTAGACTAATTACATTGAATATTAATTAATGAATATTGGTTTATCATTATTCATTGATGATTATACTACATAAACCAATATTCATCACTGAATGTTCAATATAATTTCGGAGGTATATATATAGGGTTGAGTTTCAGTGAGAACACAATGTTAAGAAAAAGAATAATGAGAACAAAAATAAAGCTTTACTCTTTTGTAAGTTTCTATGAAGTCAAAAAATAATGAAGGTTCACAATTATAAAATTTATGTGAAGCCAAAAAATAATAAAGGTTCACAATTCAAAAAAATTGTGAAGCAAAAAGAGAAAGGTCCAAAGAGAAAAGAGAACGAGAGAACCCCTCCATTTTTCAATGAGTATTAGTTTATCAATATTCATCGATGAATATAACCTATAATCAATATTCATTGGATGAATATTCAGTGTAATATTTATAAACCAATATTTATTGATAAATATAACATATAAATCAGTATTCATTGATGAATATTCAGTGTAATTTTGGAGGTTCTCTGGTACTCTCTAAAATTGGGGTTCTCTCTTAATCTAATTCACATATATATATATATATATATATGGATGCAAGCCTAAAGAATGTTTCATCATTTTTTTCAACTCATTATTATCGTCGAAACTCATGCACATATATATATATATCGGTTGGTTATCGTAAAACAAACCTTAACGTAAAACAAATAAGACAACATATCAACCTTTGGATGAAATTTAATGAAATTGAATTTTCAAAATAGTCGTAGACTCATTAAATATTTCTGAAGTTTAAAAGGGTCATTCAAAATTTCGGTGGTGCACAGTAAATTTTTCGGTGATGCACAGTAAATTTTTCGTTGATGCACACTGAATTTTCCGATGATACAGATTTCATACCATTTGAAATCAAAAGCTTCACATATTTGATGCACGAAGAATATAAATATGATGATAAACTTCGGCTAGTGCACGATGATATACACGAGTGATGCAAATGACGATCTATAAAACCGTTGCTAGTTTGTTGTTTCAGCTAATGGTTATGGAGATTGGAGTAATGGGGGAGAGGGAAGTGGAGAGGGAGGGGTTAGCTAAAATAATGGGAATGTTTTAATTTTTATTAAATGGTTATAATTATGCAAGCAAAATTACTAATTCAAAATTTGACTAAAATACTATTTTATTTGTTTTACATTAAGGATTTTTGTATTTAATCCAACCCATATATATATATATCATTCTCAGTGTTACTCAAAAATATGTTTAATTAATTTTCTAATATCTTAAGCATACTAATACAAACTACCTCTTAAAAAAGTTGTGTTCAAATGTTGCGACTTAAAATTCTTAAACCATTTTAACCCCTTTATCATCTACAAAATGTAAATTACGGATTAATTAATTTAAATTGACGTTTAACGCACGGGACTTTAACCTAGTATAAATAGAATTAAGTTCAAATGAGAATGAGATTTTTTGTGAGAATGAAGGAATTAATCTCAACCATCCATTTCATCAAGATAATAATACCCCCAACATTTTTAAAAATTGAATATCTCACAAACGGGTAGTCAAAAAAAATATAAAAATTTCACCATAAAAATCAACATTTTTTTTCTCTTCGATTAGACATCTCACAAGGTATACCTTTCGACTAACTTTTTTTTTCATTTTTTGGTGGGTTTTGAAAACTAGTAACACATGTGTTAGTCGTAAGTGTTACCAACAACTAGGTAACACATGTGTTAATTGCTGGTAACACATTTGTTAGTCGTTAGTAACACATATGTTACCAACCACTAACACATGTGTTACCGGTTTTCAACCCAAAAAAAAAATAAAAAAAATTCGTCAAAAGTATATCATGAGGGATGTCTAATCGTAGAGAAAAGAACGCTGATGTTTATGGTACAATTTTTATAATTTTTTGATTAGCCGTTTGTGAGATATTTAACTTTGGGGGAAAATTGAGTTTTGCAAAATGCATGGCTATGATTCATTCATCCATTCTCACTAAAATTTTCATTTTCATTTGAACTCAACCCAGTATAAATATTAATATGCATAATAGATTAAATTTTATATATAGAAGAACTTAGCAATTGGTGAAAGGGTAGAACTATAATTATGTTAAATCAAAGCTATAATAAATGTATGTTTTCTAAAATTGCGATGGTGCATGCTAGGTATTTTATGGATGTTAAGTACAAGTTTTTATTAATAATTTAACATTTTTTTTGTAAACTAGATATCTTTATAAGCATACCTTTTGTGCCTTTCTTTTCTTTTTATGAATTAGGTTAGTTGTAACCGTGCTCCGCTGCATATATTTTTTTGTTTGTTTTGTTCATTATAAAAGTTTTGCTTAAAATATGTCTTATATTTATAAGTTGTGTGGTATTTTATGATTAATTGGGAGGTATCTTAAGTTGCTCATATATTTATTGAGAATGAAATGTTGTTAAGATAATGAGACTAGAAGGTTAGGGGTATATTATACCAATTTAACACTACATTTAAAATAGAACTCTAGAACTTTCACCCACTCTCATCCATAAACCGATCAAATCACACACACAAACTCACTTCACCTCCTGGAACTTCAAGAAGGAGAGGAAGGTAGGAGAAATATGTGGGAATCTCTCAAATTGATGTTGATAGATAAAGTAAACTTAATTTATGTTCATTTGATATTGAGATGAGTATATAATTACTAGTTGTTGATCTTAAAACCATAAAATGTTGAAAAATGTTGTTAAAGTTTGAGTACGAATTTAAAATGTTGAATCCTTGTTCAAAGAAAGATAACTCATTTAGATTGTTATTTGAAAGTGTTGTTTTGAGAAGTTTTGATGATGATTAAACTAAAGTTAAGAACAATTGATCAATTGAAGGATTAGAAGTTAGAATTGGTGAAATATTGATTAGTTTGACTTTTAAAAGTCAAAATGGGCAATATAAGGAAGTAAGTGGTGGAAGTATGAGAAAAGTGTATGAGTTAGTTGTTGTATTTTTAATATGTTGTTATTGTTATATGATGCTTGTTAGGTACTAAGGAGGTAACAACTCCAATAGGCAAATTATAAACCATCAAGTCAAGAGGTGGGTTTAGGGTTTAGGGTATATAGGGGGTTAAATGGGTAATTGGAGTACATGAACCCGGATTACATCCGTGTAAGAGGGTTCATGTGCTTAATTTGATAAGTTGCTTGAAAATGGTATAATAATCTTAATTTAGTTGTTAATAATAGTAGAGATGCACTAATTTTGTAAGAATCAAAGTATTTTATGAGGAGTTTGAATATGGTTAAATGACTTTCTATTAGTTGAGTTGATATAGTGGAGTTTATTCGATGTGCATTAATTTATTTGTTTTGTGAAGTATTTGAATGTAGTGTTTTACTGCGAGTTGGTTGCAATATAGATGGTTTAAATACATGAATCCGGAATACACTCGTGTAAGAGGATTCATGTATTTAAGGTGATTATATGTTGGAATATGATGAATTACCATAATCCTGTAAATTTATTGGTGGAGATATGATATAAATTATGTTGACTAAGTTGTTATGTGAATTTCGAGTGAAAGTGGATACATTCAATTGTGGAGATATATGTTAGTCTTGGACTAATTAATTTATTATGAGAAGTAGTTGTATGTGGTGGTTGACCACAAGTTGTTGAAAATTTCAGTGGAGCAATATTAGCCTCGTGCTAAATACAGTTAAAAGGGGGAGACGACACAGACCCGTGAAGTAGAGTTTGAGGTCTTTGACCCAATTCAGTTGCTAAATGCTCAGTTGTTACTTGTTTAGTGATTAATTGATTAAGTTGATGGTTGATACAAAATGTAGTTGTTATCAAGTCGCTAGTATTTATTCGAGTTGTATTTATGTGTGTGTAATTGATAAATGTTGCAAATGTCAGTTGATATCAAGTGGTTATTGGTGTTTAAGTTGCTCAGCGGATCTTGTGAATCTAGTTGAATTTGTTTTATGATCAACTTGCATTGATGTTGATCTATATGCTCACTAAGCATTTTGCTTATTCCATTAGTTGATGTTGTTTTGTAGGCTCGAATTCGTCGGGTAAGAAGGATGAACGTGGGAAGGAAGTGGTATAGGGTCGCGTGGAGGGATACTCGCTATAGGTTATGCGAGTCTAATTAACTTAAACATAGTTATGATTACTAAAGTTGTACGGAATACCCATATTTTGTATAAGTGTCAAAATGGGTCAAACTTAAATCTTGGAATGTAAGGTGTTGATAAATGTTGTAAATGGGCAAATATGATGTGTTGATCATGTTTTTGAATGATAAAAACGAAAGTATGGAGCTTGATATCAAGGGAGTCAAATTTGTGAAAAGTTGTTGAAAAATGATAGAAAGCACCCATCAGGCGGAAAGGTTGTACCTATCCGGCGGATAAGAAATGAATTTTTTAGACATAATGGGCCTACACAGCGTATAGGTAAAGACGAAAAAAAACTAAAAATTTGGGGCTTCACATAAAATCATTGTGATTTCAAATATAAGAGCCATGAATGACTAACAAGAATTCGAATAATCATCAATTCTTTTGATATTTTTTTCATAATCATTGTGCAACTTGCTATTTGAAACATGATATTCCATGTAAAACGAATATTTTACTAAGATATTGTTATTTATTAATATATATTTGAATATCTTACGAATTTACCCACGAGTAAATCAAATGGGTATTGTGGGTTTGTAGGTCGGGTTTACCCGAAACAGATAGTTGGATGCATATCTGCGACCTACCAATAGGTAGTATACCTGTAAGGATTAATAGAACCACTCATGTGAGTAGGTACCAGCGCCTCGCGGATTCTTTTGTGATTAAACCCAACTTATTAATTTGATGAGTCAATCATAGTTCTAAACCAAGTTTCAGATTAAACTGGGTTTCAGATTAAACTGGGTTTCAGACTCAACCAGAACGAGAACTTCAAACCAAGAGCTTTCAGACTTAGAGTTTCAGATCATAGCGAAGACTTAAAGATTTCCAATAAAAGATAATCTTTACAGCTAGCATATGAAAGGAAACGAAGATAACTTGGTAGTTACTATCCGATACATATTTGAGTAATTAGAGGTTTATGTTTCCTTTATTAGCTCGAATATATTTATATAAATAGATACAGGTTAGAAAAAGCTAGTGCTTTTATACAAAAAGCACTTATGTACGTACAGTTGTTCTTATTCTATATATACAAACTAGTGTAATCATTGATTATACATATTCAATAATATTCTGCGATTATTGAGTTCATTCATTTAGTGTTGATTTTCGCTATATACAATTCATATACTTATGATTGTTAATTATTTAGTATTTAACGTTTGAAACTCTATTTGATATTGATTTCAAGTTCTGGATTGAGACTTTAAGACCTAACAGATTCATCTCATGAAAGAATAGTATGGCTAGGTGTGTGATTTTTACGTTTGGATTAGTTACAGTTTATTCTGGTTTTTATTCTACTATGTATGCTGATGTGAATTAGAATACGTTGAAGTAATAAATAATGGAAGGCGAAGAACGGGGCAACCCTAGGCACTTGTCTATTTTGGCACAATTAATTGATGTGACTCGTTATAGGTGGGGAGTCATATGTGTATCAATGAGGTCAATCGATTGTTTTAGCTATTTTAGTGTAATATTAGTATGAATTTAATGTTATTATTTTAAGGCATACAGAAGTGGAAATATATTAGTGGACATCAATATCTGAGAATCTTAAAATAAAATGAAAGTATAAATCCGTAGTTAAAGTTAGTAGGATAACTCATTTACCATAATCACCATTAATCACGTATGTAAATTAATTAATTACCTTCCGAAGGTCAGGTGATGATCTGTCCAACACATTCTTTAATATCGGATGTTCTTCATGTGACTCATCGTCCTATTAATTCGGTGAAATAAGACGTTATTGCCCATTGCAACTGATTACAATTAAAAAGGGAAACATACAGTATGGAAAAAAATATTCTTATATTTTAAACTGTCTTTAAATTCAGGTGTTATCTGAACATGCTATAAAATGTTTAATTGTTGTTAATATGTTGTCAAATGATTAGTCCGTTGCAAGAAATAACTTAATGTACAATTCTTTTAAAAACACTTTAAATTAAAAAAATTTACTAAACTAAAAACAAAACAAAGAAACACATACAAAACTAGTTTATTATTCTGTATTAACTAATAAACAAAAAAACACATATATATTACTTAACTCAGTAAGCATGATAAATTGATACTAGCTAGTATGAAAAAAATTTAAACAATCAAGTTAAAAGAATTTATTCATAATAATTTTATCTAAATTATTACCACACATATATTAACTTACTTATAATTATAAAGAATACAATCTGTTTTATAGTATTTCGTCGCGTTGTACGAGCAACATGCTAATTTCAAATAATTGAAATATCGTATCCTTTTGTGGAGGGAGACTTGTTCCGATTCCTTTAATCGGGAGCCCACGAATATTAGGATAAAAGCAATATTGAAATTTATTTTAATAGAATACAATCTCTGACCGATACTTCAAAATTCTTTGATCTTTTTCAAATTTGTATAAACTTATCTTTTATGTAATTAAGTGTAATTGTTGGTTTAAACTTTATAGCATATCTCTTGTTTATGTAGACTTCTGCTTTTCAAATATTGTAAAAGATGTAATGTGATGGTGAAAGAACTCTTTAAAGTTTAGAGTCTAATTTATTACATAATTCAAAAGTGTCTTATTGAAAGAAAATTAAATAACATAACCGAAGGATCGTCTTACTTGTAATTCACTTAATCCCAAAAGTTCCGTCATAAGACCGTACGCATATGGGCGTAGTGTCGGATCCTCTTGTAAGCAAGAATACGCTGCTTTTGAAAAGCATTCGAATGATTCCGGAGTAATTTGATTCCATAGATCAGGATGAATTATATCCTTCAGTGTTCCTTTTTCATAATGAAATTTGGCGAGTGGAGCGAGCAGTGTATTATCTTCGAATGCTTTCCTCCCACACAACAACTCAAAAAAAACGACACCAAGTGAGTAGATATCTGACTTTTGATTCACACCTCCATACTTTTCAATTGCAGGGTCTATATACCCTTGTGTACCAATCGCTTCCGAAATGAAAACTTCGTTCATTCGTTCTTTTGAATCTTTGATGCAAAATTCAAATCCAGATAAGATAGGCTCCCATTTCTCATTTAATAAAATTGTGGAGCTGTTAATGTTACGGTGTATGATATAATAATCACTTCCCTGCCTATCATGGATTTGGAGTAATCCCAAGGAAATCATAAAGGCAATATCCAATCTTTGGGTCCATGTAAGGGTCTGGTCCCTTATATGCATCAAGAGACTTCCCTTGGGATAACGTTTGGTTACAATGATCTTCTCGTCTTTTTCGTCACAAAAGCCAATTATATCGACTGTGGTAGCTTCATCGCGGAGACTAAAAAGCATAGAAACCTCAGTCCAGAACTCGACATCGCCGTGCCCGTACTTACGATCTAACCTCCGAGAAGCAATTTTAATCATCTTTCCGTCGTGCTCAAGTTTCCCTCTGTAAACTTTTCCAAAACCACCTTTCCCGATGATATTCTTATCAGAAAAGTTGTTGGTTGCATCTAGTATCTTTTGAAGTGGGATTTGTAAGTGAGCAAGTTCTGTGATTGCAGATGCCATATCTCTTTAAATCAAGTGAATATTAAGAAGCACAAAAGCAATGGGTTATAATTTGAGAAGAAAGTAAGATCTACGATCGAGTGATTAACTAACCACCAACACAACTATATATAAATAAAATTGAGTAGAAAAGAGAAAGGGATGTAGCGGAAGGGGAATTGAAGAAAAGAGAAGGGAGGTATGTTTTTTGTATGTAGTAGGTAAAGGGGAAAAAATACCAACCATTTGAATTAAAATGACAAAGTTAAGACCTGTATAATGTTTCAGTCAAAAAAAACATATATTGTGGAACCCAATAGATTTAGTAGAGTTATTAAATTACCAGATCTCGATAAAGGTTTAGAGCTTTATTTTATGGTTTCATTTAATTACCAGATCTCAATAAAATTTTAGAGCTTAAAAATACAAGAATATATGTGAAAGGGATTTTCGAGAAGTTTTAATATCAACTGGTTTAAATATGATCATGTTGTTATAGTGTGATTATTAGTTATATCATTTTGTTAAGGATTAAAGTTGTTAGTGCATTTAGTGTCATGTTGTAATCAATTAAAAGAGAGTTGTTAAATTACATTATCCCAATATGATGAAGTTAACATTATTAGACAAACACTTACACATGTTAAATTATCAGATCTCAATAAAGATAATGATTGATCTCCTTAGGCTTAATCAAGTTACAATTGAACGTTATTAAAAGCATCTTGCGACTTGACAACTACTTAAATTTATTTAATATTTAAAATTCAAACGTACGCAATTGTCATTTAGGGGATGATATTACTAAATTATTGATCAATTGATCAGTGATTATCGTTGATTATTGTTTTCTTTATTGATGGTGTCATGGTGGTTAGCTAACTTAAAATATAGATTCGATAGGGTGTTCATAATCTGAGTTATTTAAGTATAGAGGCGGTAAAATGGGCAAGGTGGATTGGATAGCGTGTCAAAATGAGCTTGAGTTATGATGGGTTTGAGTCATAATGGGTTCGGATCAAAACAAACCTTTTTAAATGAAAATTTATGACTAAAAATCAAGTATTTAAAATGCTCTTAAAATATGAGTGGTAATAAATTCACCATTTATTTTGACGAATCCATCCAAAATTATGCATTAACAGGTTGTACTAGACAATTTATTAATACATACTTTTAGTGGATTAATCAAAAATGGTAGAGAATTTATCATTAGCCTTACATGTGACCAAAAATCTCTGTCTGTTGACCGAACAGTGTACAACAGTTGCTGTATAGGAAACATTAACGACTCGTAAATTGGAAAAGGAGCTTTAAGAATGATATGGTGAAATATCTTTGAGAGATATACCCGTCACTTGTAAATGAAGTTGCTCTGTCTTTTCAAATAGCTCGTGAATTTTTGTTCCCATAAAGCTCAGTGCAGTTAGTGACAAGATTCAAATGTGCTTTCAAATGAGCATATATGACAAGCTTCATGTGGTTTAGTTGTTTTAGAATAAATCTAAAATAATAAGTTTAACTGAAAATCATCAGCAAATGAATTGAATCATCAACACCAGACAGTACACATTTGTTTACAGTCTCAAATAGTTAAGAATTTAATTAAAGTAATCAAAACAGAGCTACTAGTTTAACTAATTCTTGACGGTACATTTAAGATTTATTTGCAACTATAGAATTATTCATAAGCGTAAATAAAATATTTCCATCAAGTTGACATAAATTAAAAGATAAAACATATTGTTTTCAGATATAATATTTTTGAACGAACAAAAAGCAAGATGATTAAATAAATGGGATTGGAGAGACATTTTCTTTCATTTGGCCGGAGTTGATGCGAGTAGCGTTTGATATCTTGATTTTTTCCTTGGAGTCTTTAGCGACTTTGAGATCCGATATCTTATCCTGTAAATAAAATAAACACTCAAAAATCTGTGAATTTAAGAATCAATTCTTTATTGCCTAGTTTAAATCAATTTTATTTTTATTTTCCCATTTCAATCATTATTATATATATATATGTATGTGTATATATACACACACATACACGTTTACTTACTACATGAAGAGTACCGGTTTTGTCTTTCTCTCGCCATTACTCTTTTTTAATTGTATAATTTATCTCGTATATATGTACGATCTAAAATAATAAATGATATATAGATGATTAGTGATTTTATTTATATATTTTTTTTTTGTTTTTGCATTTTACATAAATAAAATAAGGATTAAAATGATAGAATTAAGACCCCTGTTTGTTTCAGTCACAAAAAACATATATTGTAGTGGAGACCGATTCAACTAGCCAGTTCAATGGTCAAACCTAATAATTAGTAGTTATTAAATTACCAGATCTCAATAAAGTTCTAGGGCTTAATGGTTTTATTATTTTTTACCCTAAAAAATACAAGAGCACATGTGAAAGGAAATTTCGAGAGGTTTTAAATACCAACTAGTTTGAATATGAGCAAGTTGTTATAGCGTGGTTATTTAATTATATTATTTTGTTAAGGATTAAAGTTGTTAGTGCATTTAGTCTCATGTTGTAACCAATTAAAGGAGAGTTGTTAAATTACATCATTCCATTATAATAAGGTTAACATCATTAGATAACACTTGCATATGTTGGATATTTATTTTGGGTAAAAGTTAAACGAACAAAGGGATGTCGTATACGATATACATCGATTTTATCCCGCAGAAACACTAAAAAGAAACATCAAAAGATAAGTTTTTGAGTCACCACCGGTCATGTCCTTATTAAATATTTAATGATATCATAATCAAAACAGAGCTACTAGTTTAACTCATTTATTTATGAGAAAAAAACTGATAAAATTCTTTGTAAGTCCCCTTAGGGCTCGAATCTACGGGGTAAACTTGCTTATACGAGTGCGAAATCCTCACATAAAATGGACGGGGCGGTTGGGTAGCGTGTCAAAATGAGCTTGAGTTATGATGAGTTTGAGTCATAGTGGGTTCGGATCAAAACAAGCCTTTTTAAATGAAAATTTATGACTAAAAATCAAGTATTTAAAACGCTCTTACAATATGGGTGGTAATAAATCCACCATTTATTTGGATGAATCCACTCAAAATTATGTATTAACAGATTGTACTGTACAATTTATTAATACATACTTTTAGTGGATTAATCAAAATTAGTGGAGGATTTATCATTAGCCTTACATGTGACCAAAAATCTGTCTGTTGACCTAACACTGTACAACATTTGCTGTATAGGAAACATTAACAACTCGTAAATTGGAAAAGGAGCTTTAAGAATGATATGGTGAAATATGTTTGAGAGATATACCCGTCACTTGTAAATGAAGTTGTTCTGTCTTTTCAAATAGCTCGTGAATTTTTGTTCTCATAAAGCTCAGTGCAGTTAGTGACAAGATTCAAATGCTCTTTCAAATGAGCATATATGACAAGCTTCATGTGGTTTAGTTGTTTTAGAATAAATCTAGAATAATAAGTTTAACTGAAAATCATTAGCAAATGAATTAAATCATCAACACCAGACATTACACATTTGTTTACAGTCTCAAATGGTTAAGAATTTAATTAAAGTAATCAAAACAGAGCTACTAGTTTAACTGATTTATTTATGAGAAAAAAACTGATAAAATTCTTGACGGTACAGTTAAAAATTATTTGCAACTATAGAATTATTCATAAGCGTAAATAAAATACTTCTATTCAGTTGAGATAACTTAAAAGATAGCGCATATCGTTTTCAGATATAATATTTTTGAACGAGCAAAATGCAAAATAATCAATAAATGGGATTGGAGAGATCTTTTTTTTTTTTCTCATTTGGACGGAGTGTACGTGGGAAGCGTTTGACATCTTGATTTTCTCCTTGGAGTCTTTAGCGACTTTGCCCCTCAAAAATATTTTTATGAATATTTATCCCAACCTCGCAAACTGAACTTGCAACCTGCGACTGGATATTGCGATCTGAACTTGACAGTACGACCTGCGAACGCGAGACTTGCGACCTTGCGACCCTGTGACCTTCACCACAATCGTGCGACTGCCATATCCAGATTAAAATAACCCTAGCCCCACTACACTTGCACTTGCGACCAGTGGCGTAGCCAAGAATTTTTGATAGGGGGGCCAAAAAATTTTAGGATAAGACATGCAAGAAAGTAATGAAATTTTCTTATTTTAAATAGCTTTTTAAAAAAGAATTAAGTAAAATGTAGTCCATTAGTGAATACAATTGACATTTTTCAATCCAAAATCATCAATAATTTGGTCAATATTCAACAATTTAAGAAACACAAGATAATTTTTAACTATTTTATAAACTGTGGCCATAATTACAAATTATTCTAATCATCAATTGCTGATATGTTGAAGATAATTGATGAAGTATAGGAAACCAATATAATATGTTTGACATTCATAAATAAATATAATTGATCACCAAATAAATAGATATCGTAATTGTATATTTTAAGAACAAAGAAAATGAGCGTTAATTGAAATCGAATAAATAAATGAAGTTATTAAAATAAAGAAAATATAAAGAGAGAAAGAAAAAAGATTGAGCTAGAACTGAAGTCCTATTTGAAGACTTGTCGGCTTGCTGCCATTTAACCGATGTGTGATTAAAATTTAGGTGGGCCAAACTTGTTGAAAACTGGGAATTAAGGCAAATATACATGTAAATATGCTATTGAGTTTTATCTTTGGTGGGCGTTGGCCCATCTGCCCTTAAACATAGCTACACCACTGTTGCAACCAGCCACCACCACTTTCACCCAATTGTGACTTGCGACCAGCCACCACCGACGCAAGCGAGTGGCTTTTTGCCCATTTTGAAGCTTTATGATGTCCAATACTCAGGTATGATTGTGATTCATGTTTTCGTTTTTAGTTTAATTCACAAATTTCATTGAAGCATTTCATCGAACATTTGGTGTGTATTCATTTTTTTATATAGCTTAAGCACTTAGATGGTTAGTTATTGCTACATTTTGTGATATTAACCTAATATGAGTGTTTGATGATGTATTTTGATGTTATTGTTTGGTAAAAAATGAAAAGACCTGGCTTAATTGTCAAGCACTAACGGGATAAGGTGGGGAGAGTTGTAAAACTCCAATTCTCAAACTGCAAAATTGGGGCATCAACTGTTCGGGTGATGGGTTACCCATCCGGGTGAGCGGTGTTTGGTTCGGGTGATGGGGCATTGGATCGGGTGATCTGGGACAGAAGCTGGGCACCTTTAATTCACCCGTCTGGGTGGTCGTTGTCTTGAGCAGTGTTGGTCCAGGTGGTGGATGGTTCAAACGGGAGCCAAATGGTTTCACCCATCCGGGTAAGCGGGAATTCGGCTGTATGTGACAACCGTCAAAATCTCAGGTCATTACCGCTCTTAAATTCCTAGAATCTCAATTTACGTTTACAAAAATTCTTAAAATCCTATTGGAAATTCTAGGATACGACTCCTTAAGTGACTGAAATCGTGTATGTCTTAGAGAATTGCTTAGCAAACCTTAAGTCTATGAGAAACACTTCATTTGGTTATGAAGTGCCAATGAAAATAAAGGAAATTTAATTTCATATATCATCACAAGATTTTGTCTTATCGCAAAAATCGAAATTAATCGGAATTCCGTAACTCGGTAAACGCAACCCGAATCGAATAAATAACGCGCGAACATCAATCGTAAATGAATCAAATGTATATTGATGTAAATTAGAAACTTAGAAAATAAATTTTATAACTAAAATATCAACCATTAAAACATCACAAATAAACCTTACATTATTTACAAACTTATACTAATTAAATATGTAACTTAAGACTTACTATTATACAAGTTATTTAACAAAAAAGAAAAATTAAAAATACGCACCCCGCCCCCCCTTCCATGTCTACTCAAATTACCCCACTTCAATTCTCTTTACTTCCATAATCATTTCCCCTCATTTCCCAAAACACACACACTTCATTCTCTCTCATTTTCTCTCAAAAACACACACCGACTCTCTCAAAACACACACAAACTCAGCCACATTTGGAATAAAAAGCAAGAACTTGAAGGTGTTCTTGCACCTAAACAAAGCTTTAAAGGTAAAACTACCATCTTCTACTTTCATATCTTTCAATTTTTTATGTTTTTTTTTTCTTGTATTTTGGATTATGTGCCCTATCCATGGCTAGAATCCTTATTAAAATCTTGATGTTTGTAGGTTATCCTTTACACATTTTCATGTGTTAAAAGAAAGGATAGCCCATGATCAAACCGAAAATCAAGTCGAAAACCATATTTTGCTTGTTAAATCATCATAAATACATGTTCTTTGTCATTTGAATTAGTTGTAATGTTGGAAACCATTTCTAATGCTTCATGGATGTATTTCAACACCATGCATGTGTTAGAACATGGATTTAATGGATCAAAAGTCAAAAGCTCTTTTGGTTGCAAGTGGTGTTCTTCATTTAAGAACAAATACCCATTTTTGTGACCTGCATAAACCAAAATTATAGCTAGATCTTGTATCCACATAATTTATATAGAAATATGAGTGCATGCATACTAGGCCTAGGTCAATGATTAACGCATAGGGATTGATTTGGTAGTCTAAACACTCCAAAAGCTAACATTTAGCTTGCAAGCAATCTGTCCAGATTTTAACTCAACTTTAACTAACCATAACTAATTGAATAATGGTCCAAAAATTATGATTTTTCTTCTGGGATTTAGCCCTATGTCTTAGCTTTCAAAAAAAGTGGTATCACTAAAAAACACTGAGTATTCGACCTCCAAACATGTCACACAAATCTGGTGCGCAAACAGAAAGTTTTCTGTAACCACTAGATTGTGATGCATGTTCAAGGGTTCTAAAGTGTTCCATAAATAATTAAATAAAAAATTAGTCCTCTAACATGTTTATCTCATTAGGATAAAAATATAATATTTTTTTTGTGATGATATTGTATATTTAGAAAATTCGTGAACACGACACTTGAAAAATCCCTTGAAATATGAAAGATGTGTATATTTAGAAAATTCATGAACACAACACATGAAAAATCCCTTGAAATATGAAAGATGTGTGTTTTTGATAATACAAAAATCCAAAAATGTATTCAAAATCGTGCTAAAACTATGAGAACTACTTTTCTTAGTAACCTACATGTGTGAAGAATCTTGAGAATTAAATTTGGAATTTTTGGAAAAATATATGTATTTTTCTTAAAATAATACAAACTATGGTTATAACAAGAGAATAAATCATGAAGATTAGATTTAAGTCTCAAATAATTATGGGAATTTTTCTGTGTCATTTTCCTCATAAAATGACACTACACTCCAAATTTCACATCATTTGGGTGTCTTATGATATGTCTTTCGGTTTGCGTTTTGTTAATCATAATTTATTGGGAACCAATGTTCGAGTGCTCTAAACGACTTGAAATTTTACACAAGCTTAATAATTATTAGAAACTGACCTAGTAAAAATTTTAGAATTTTTGATGGTTATTTACTATAAATTAATTATAAATAATCTATATATCAAAAAAGTCACAAATTTTCACAGAAAAATTGTGAATTATATTGTATGATGTATGAAAAGTTTGGTAATTTTTGGATGTTGTATTCTCATGTTTCCATTATTTTGTTGACAACTCGAATATTAAATGTTAACGAAATTCTAAGGGAATTCAACCTATATTGGCCCTTTGTAATTTAATTAACTAGCTAAGCAATTCTAACAAACCGAATTAGACGAGAAACTAATTAGATCCCTCGTCTTCATTGGACTTGGATAGGAGTCATACCCCAAAGGCACGCACATTACATCCAACCGTTACGCTTACTCTCGATTGTGAGTATTCACAACCCCATCTTTTACTGTTTTTTAAACATTTTTGGGGTGAAAAGCAAGTTGTACTTGTTTGCAAACATTGTCTTGAATGCTTACTGCTTATACGCACATGGTTATATGCTTGCTTTATCTATCGTATCTTAAGTTCCCGGTTTGAATCTTTTACACGACCATTGACTCATCATGAGCCAATGGTGTTTATGGATAGTACTATTTGGAAGCGAGAACACTTCCTACTCACATGGCCACGTGAGTGCATACCACCACTTACATGCCGACAATAGGGCATTGCTTGGGGCGTTTGAATCGGTCGATAGGGTTGGTTGTAGACTCAAGCATGATAATTCGATAATATGATAAACATGATAATTTGATAACATGATATTTATTATAATCATACTATTTTGAAACATTGTTGATCTTAAATCGGAATTGCTCTTAAATGATCCTGGTTCTTAAATGAACCACTTTTGCGTATAAACAACGATTCTTAAATGAATCCAATTTTCGTATGAGGATCGCTCTTAAACGAGCCTCGAGCCTCGTTTTTTTTAAACGAACCACTCTTGCTAACCTACCACGTAGCAACGTGGATCTTTTTAAACATGATTTCGAGAACTTTTGTAAAGGTTTTTCATATAAGGAAACTGTAAACTCACCAACTATGTTTCATAGTTGACCCATTTATTTTACATGCTTTTCAGGATTTGGCCATGAATTGGTTATTGAAGCTAAACCTGAGTTTTAGTATATGCTACTACTGCGTTATGGACTTTTGTTTATTTTGGATGTAATCACATGTTTGATTATGTACCTTTGCGCTGTAAACGTATGTAAGACTTTATGTAATGCTCTAGTAGTAGTGTGTTGAATGGTGAACTTTTGTATCTTTCGATTGTGAATCTATTGTACTGTTACATCTCGCGTTTCCGCTTTAGCGGGGTGTGACATTGTATACTGGGTTTCGTTCTAGAATGCTGATTATTTTACCCAAACATCATAATACCAGTTCACCTACTTTTCTGTAAATTCTGCAGCGAGGAAGTGAGAAGATAGTTGGGTCTTATCAACAATTGAGCTAAGAAGATTGGAATTAGAGTCTTTCACAACCATCTAGCCAAGATATGATAGTTTATGCTTATTTGACCTAATATTTGGGGGAATGAAAAATTAGAGGTTTAAATAACGAAATAGAAGTTCAGTAGCTAAATATTGTATTCATGTAAAAGATGTGGTTATTGATTATTGATGTTTATATATCTACTAATCCGTAATGTAGTTGAAAAGCTTATAGAAAATGTAGAAAATATTGGAATTATTAGTAGGTGATGAATCTCTAATTTGTTAATCAATAACGTTGTTTACTAACCTATTGGGATGATTAAAGAAAGATAGTAATAACAATTTAACTTAAGGATAGGAGTAGTAGTAATTTGGATGGAATTATGAATAGGTTGACTTTAAGAGTCAAACTATACACTAGATCTTATCAAGAAAGGGGTTGGAATGGGTTGAGAACTTGTATTCAGTGGTTGTATTCTAAATGTATCACTGTGTTACATGATGATTGATAGGTGCTAAATAAATGGAAGAAAGTCTAGCCCACTTACCTTCATCTCAAGCTATAGGTGAGTTTATAGTAGTTGAATAAGAATGTTGCATGAATCTGGATTACACTCTTGTAAGAGGATTCATGTATTCAAAGATGTATATTGTTGTGTTATTTATTTTTCCTAAATGTTTGTTGTTCGATTTATGTTGAAGATGTGCATATAAATTTGCTTTAAGATAATTCTTCAGATGTCAGATGTCAGATGTTATTGGAGGAACATGGATCCATGTATTTATTTTAAGGTCTATGACCTAGTAGATGTTGGTGCGTTCAGATGTTACTTGCACCTCTGTAATGTGTTTTTGAGTAGTTTTGATTATTGACAAATAAAGAATGAATGTTAATGTTAATAGTATGGAAATCGTTATGTTTGTCCAACTAACTATAAAGCCTTGTGCTTATGTTGTTAGTTGAACTTCTTTTGTAGGTACTTGTGATTTGGGGAAAAGGGAGCACCGAGGCAAAAGTTTGGCCTAGTTGGGACGTGGATGTGTACTCTTGCTTTATTTTGTAGCAAGTCTAGTTGCCTTAAATATTAGCTATGAATATTAAACTTGATCGAAATTGCCCTCCTTTCTTTTATTTTCAGTGTAAAATGGGTGAATTATATTTTGTGTTAACAATGTTATGAACTTATAATGCAACTCTTTTCTGGTAATTATATAAATGAAAAGTGTTCTTTCGATAATTATATAAATGAAAAGTGTTCTTTCGATAATCTAAAGTAATGGGGCCTTTCACTTCTGCACCGCAAAGGGGTGCAGTTGATAAAAAGAAACAATGTAATAAGATACAACATCCAAGAAGACGGGAGTAGGGGAAGCTGGAGATTGCCAATCTCCAAGGCTTTGCCGTAAACCGCCACGTTCCCTTGAGGTGGCGTATAAGCTCAGTCGTTCAGTGACGAGGTAATAAGTCTAAACCTGGAAATTTCCGGGAACCTGTCCAGAAGAGCTCTTATCATTTTGCCCGTGACCGTACTCACCTCGGTCCTCACCTTCGCATATACGCGCTTCGCTCTATGAGGGTCATCATTAATAATGGTCACAACGTTCGACGGCTCAACCATGAGAAAATATAAGTAAAACAAGAGAAGTTTTACTGACCTTGAAGATTGGGGGTGAGTCGTCGGTAGCAGGAAAAGATAGCCGGAATATATGAATGATCACAGGCATACTCTCAAAAATAAAGATTGCGTAAAAAGTTAATGCAAGGGTTGTGGTAGGTATTTATAGTAAATGCCGAGATAGACCGGTGCTTATGGGCTTCAACAATGTTGGTACATATTTGTGTGACAATCAACGTGTAGACATATTAGCATGAACGAATGACATTTGTATATGATTAGCGAAACTTGTAGTGCGACACTTGCTATTTTGCGACACTTCCATAGTGTCGCAGGTAGTGTCGCAAGTACTGTGCAAGAACAGTATATATACATCAGCAAGTTGTCATTTTCGTTAATTTTTTGAGCTTTTGATAGACAGATTCTTCAAAACAGATTTGAGTGAGACAGAGTTGAGATTATATTGTAAAGCACTTATGTAATTCGGATTGCATATCGATTCAAGAATTCACTAAACGAGTTAAATTCGGATTATGTACGATTTAATTGTTGATTAGAATCAGATCAGAAGGTACGGAACCTGCAAACGACTGCCCTACACGTGTACAGCCGTGCAAAATTCGATACGTTACCATTTGTGTGCCAGCATGTCTATACAGTGACATCAGCACGACGGACACGCTTCTATCCAATCCACTGACCCACTGAACGGCTCGAAGTGATCGGCAATAAATTCATTCACCATGCTCATTCAATGCGCACAATCCCATTAAATGGAAAGATGCGCAGAAAGATCAAACATTTGCTTAGCTCATGTAACATCCTCCCCAATGGCCTAGTATTTTTAGGTAAATTTATCTTTTTATTTACTTTATTTAATTGAGTTAATTTACATGAAATGTTTGAATGTATAATTGTTAGGAATAATTAAATGGGAATTACGGTATTTTTTAGTTTAAAATACGGATTAGCCTAACTATATTAACTAACCATCGTGTGCTAGATTAATGATAATAATACATCGTAGTATATGTAAATCATCATATATAAATACCCAAATCTGGAAATCAGCTCATTTTCTTCTTCTTCTTCATCTCACACTAAAACACACACTAGAAACACCAAGAACACACACACACTTGCAATTAAAGCTCAAATCAAGCCCAAACCATCTCCAAATTGTGTCATTAGATTCGGAATTCATTATAGATCATTCTTACAACTCGTTTCTGTGGATTAAATCAGATTAAGGTTAGTTTTGATTAGTTTTTGTTTTTTTACAAAAAGTGAGAAAAGTTAGTAGGTGGGTTTAATTATGTGTTTTTATGTTAAATTGATGTATTTCGAGTGTTTGTTTATGTTACTACAATGTGTTGGAATGTTTAATTTTTGTAGAAACGTTGTTATAATTCGATTTGAGAATTTTGTGGAAAAACAGCCCAGTTTTCTGCCCAGTTCGCAGGATGAACTGGTTTGGCGATATTGACAATATCGCCCTCCAATATCGCTACCCAATATCGCGAGTAATATCGCCCCAATGTCGCTATGGCGATATTGGCAATGTCGCAGATTTTGAAAATGCGTAAGTGTTACTAAGTTTTGTGAAAATCTTACTAAAAATTAGATTTTGATGAAATTCGCATGGTCACTCGGAATCGACCAAGTAATCAAGACTATGTACCATAGCCCAGTCAGTTTTGGGCCTTTCGGGGTCGTCTTGGGCTTCAAAATAGCATTTTTCAGTTTTTAAATGACGCTCCGGGATTTTCGAGTTTCGTTCCAGATTGAACTCTTATTTCCTTAGACTTCAGGGAATTACCTGCTTGTAAGAATGCGCTATTATGATGATTTAAACTTGATAAATGTTTATATCTAGATACTATGCGTTGAGATATGTTATACGATTACGAAATGAGTTACTAACTCATTATCTGTTGTATTCTCAGATCAGTCAAAGACTCAGTAATATTAGAATTCTGAGAGGTGGACAGTAGCAGACAGGTGAGTGGATCTGCAACTCATAATTTGAGTTAGTTGTAATGGTGTGATTACAACAAGTAACGTAAACCTTGATTGACTGTTTAATCTGAGTTATGATTGTGTATACCTACTTGTTATGCATATGTGGCCTTCGGGCATCTGTGTTATTCAGAGGTCAATTGCGATTGGACTTGGTTACTACTGTGTTCAACACAGGTTCCAGATACATGTGTTGTCGCTGGAAACTGTGTTGTTGTGTTGTAGTGCCAAGTTATCGGCCTATTCTGTATGGGCCTTTACAGATTGTGGTAAGTGTTACTGAGGGCCACCGCGGCTGTAGGGTTCCTGAGTAACCGCCGATCCTCTTGAGTTTATGTGTTTACTGTGCTTAGTGTAAACAGATTATTAGGCTAAGTTGAATTGTTAGTTGTACATTCATTCACTTAGCTTTGTGCTAATCCCACAACTTCCCTTCCTGCAGGTTATGCTTGTCTTTTGTGGGTTGGGCAGGAAGATGGTTTTGAAGAATGTTTGACACGTGCTCTAACTCTGATATATTTATGTTTCGTATATTAACATGTATGTGGATTTTGTATAACAATTATAAGTGCTTTGGTTCGTAAATAGTTAAATGTTATAAATTCGCGAAATTTTATGGTCTTTTCTGTAATATAAAATATAATATTATTTTATCCATCGCTTCCGAGTCAAATTACTATTTTAACCCTGAGGTAATTTAAGGGGTGTTATAGCTCAAATTAGTTATCTTGAGTTCGGCATTCCATCTTTACATAATGCAATACCGAACTGAGTTCGGCATTCTTACAAGAAGGTTTTATTACAACCGAAAAGCGTTTAATAAGTAATAACCAACGATGCTTGAGAAGAGCTAATTGTGTGCTACATAAGAGAAGATAAATTACTCCTTAACATATCTTTATGTAAGTCAAAATATAAGCTTTTCTTACCAAACAGAAGAACGGGATAATTCTCTCATACCATTTTTAAATCCAAAGTTTATACAAAGGCTCTGAAAATTTATACACTAGCAAGTAATTCTCATTTCAATAATGGATACCTTTTGTAAAATTTGTCTGTAAATTACCTTTTTCTATAATAATTTACTAATCCTGGAGGTCTCTTTGCATTTAATTGTATATATGTATGGATATGTAATTCATTAATTACTAAGACACCTGACATTTACCTTAGCAAAATCAGCTTTTAGTAACTAATACTCCGTAATAGCCAATCTAATTGTAAAAAAATATAGATGGGTTACTTTAATTTAAGGGAAAAATTATATGTTTCACATAGGGTTACGTGATGTGGTAGTGCTAAATATAAGTAGCTTTTTATGTATCAGAAATCACCGATTTCGATACATATGATAGACAATATTTCAAATTTCGATACATACCATAGACATTTTTCAAGAGGAAAAAATTGGGTACCTACTCATCCGTTACATACAATATATGAAATTGTAAAGTTCAATATATATAATAACACTTTTAAATGTTTATTACAAACAATAATAAAAAATATAAAATTAAATAAATAACGAGAACAATTAAACCTTAAGCCCTTAACAGTATCTAACATGATTGCAATCAACTATTTTTAAATTTTTCGTAAATCCTTTGGTTTATATGTCATGGAAAATTATATATCAGTTCAGTTTTACAAATTAAATTATTATTTTTTCCAATCTTTTGTCACTTAATAATAAGCTTTGTCTCAAGTTTTTAAACATTATTTTGATATGTTTCAATATAAGATTTATCCTTTTTAATTTGCTCTCAAGTCTTAACCTAATATCAAACCAAATGTTTAATTATGCAACGGTTCTATATTTTTCAGCAAATGTTTAATTATGGTCTAAGTTGGTCCATAACTTTCTATTTTCTTACTAAAAAGTACAATAGACCAAAAAGAAATGTTATACGAAATAGGTACAATTGCCAAAAATATAATTTCGTACCACAATGACAAATTATAACACTTGTACAAACATAATGTTACAAACTTTAAAGATACAAATGGTAGAAACAATGATATAAGCATTGACGGAAAACAAACGATATAAATGAAAGAATTGTCATGTTAATATTATTAATTAATAAAATTGATAGAGAGCTGATTATGATAAAATGATTCTATAATTAGGGCATGTTGCATGGACCACATTCATAAGTTTGGATCGAGTCATGGTCCCTTCGAATTTTGGGTCCTCGGGTCAGATCATAAACTTTTAGACGCACGTGTACCTGCTGCTATGTGTTGTAAGATAACACCTGATGATCTCAGGTGCCTGCATCCCTTTCAGTTAGTATAAAAAATAAATAAATACTTACACTACATTGTTTAATATGATCTTTTTTATAAACTTTCTCTTTAATGGTATATATTGTGTAAGGGTATATAATATCGGCAACTGCAGTATGTGTCGGTTTACAGAGCATCAATATTTTTAAGACCTCAAATTTTTGAGAAAACTTGCAACTACTATAATTCTTTGAAGTCGAAAAACAGTTATGCCGTTATACCTAAAGAAAGAGAAGGCCGTACATTCTATTAGAGAGTGTAATGATAAAGTTCGAAAAGCTTTTATTTCGAACAATGCTCGAAGGATGACACTTTCTAGTTCTCCTAATACTCAGAAACGAGTAACATGTCGATTAGCTCTATAGACTTCACAGTACCTTTCAATACGACTTAAAGTGGTTGGTTAGGTCGAATTAATTTGTATTACAGAGTAGTTATAAGTTAATCACAAAGTTATATGATATATACACCAAATAAAATGATAAATACTTTAAAACTATGCTTTAGGTTTTGTAAAGTTGACGTATTAATAATCAACTTATGATGTAGATATTATCCACCATACACGTACGAATCATAAGTTTGTTTAAAAGTATTTCAAGGAAGAACGTTAATTATAAAAGAAGGCAAGTATTGCTGTCTTAGGTAATGATATCCTATATAAAAGAAAGAAAAAATCAATTGGTAATCCCTTTAACCTCAAGACATAGACATACTTATGATGCTATGAGATACAAGTAAAATAAAAGGATAACATTATACATGGATAACAACATTTATGTGTTGTTAGCTTTAGAAAAAAGAGTTAACGACACTTATGTTTTGTTTTTATACAAATAAATAAATAAATTAGCGTTGAATCTCGCGCATAACAGCAGGTAAAAATTTCACATGGTGATATTGAAAGATAAATGTTTAATAGTATCTGAATGCAATAATAATTGATACTTATTTAATGAAAGTGATTTTTTATAATAGTTTACATTGTTGTATTTGTAAATTCAATATTGTGATATAAAAGAAAAAAAAGATATTTAAATGTAGCATGTGAAATATAATATTAATTGAATGATTTATAATTTACGAATTAAAAAAGAGAGTGTTAAATGACTAATAAAAGTTATAGATAAGGGGCTAACTTGTAACAAGTCAACGTGTTGTTAATACAAAATTTTGTTTTAAGAAAAAGTTATTTTCAACCCTTTCACTAATCAAATATCATCTCTACTTACTAAAGTCTCTTTTAAATGGTTGAAATATAAAGTGGATAATTATTTTGAAACAAACAAAAATATAAATGTGAACACTTGTACTGAGACGGATGGAGTAACATTTTTATTTGCACAAGCATCCATTTCCAAACTTTTTTAACCACAAACCACTCGAATTCCTCGAACCCGAATATGAGATTCTGGGAAAAATGGTTGCAAACATACTAATATGATCTTACATCGATATATTCTACCATGCAACGTGATCCATCCAAGAAGCTATTGCTTTTGAGATGATTTCTAATTGCGATAACTTTACTTTATCTTCTTCGTTGAAGCTTACTTGATGATTATAAGGTTTTGCATTGTCCTTATGAGCGATAGTGGGGTTGGTTAAACCATGGCAAGCTTGGGGCACAGTTGAGCCTTTATAAGCTTTACAGATAAAGCTCATGAAATCTTCATACTCCTACAAGTCACACAAAAATGACATTTCCTCTTTCAAGTTAACTGTTGTAGTGTAAATTATGAAAATATGAAACGGTTAGAGTCTAAAATACTTACTTCGTAAAGTGGTTGACCATCAACGACGACCCATGGCACATACATATGAGGAGGTTCAAGAGCCTTTATTTCTTCGGCATATTGTAGCTGAAGCTGCATAATAAATGTACACATGATGTTTAAAGCTTAAAGGAAAAAGTCTTTATCAGATATGGACGGTTACATAATACACGAGAAGAGGCTGATGTATAAGGAATGAAGGTAGGGACACTTGCTCCAGTCAAGAAATCTCAAATTATGTCAAATAACATCTTTTAAGGGTATCAATGACATTAAATATTTTTTGTCTTTGAAAAAAGTTAGAGACAGTTGACCTCTCAAAAAATCTTAAATTATGTAAAAAACGTCTTTTAAAGATATTAATGACAAATTATAAATTCGTCATTGAAATAAAAACTTGTTTAGGGGAATTTTTCAGCCCAACTCGTCCACAACCCATTATATATGGACGCATATGGGGTTCCACTCTAAAACCAATTGGCGATAGAGGGAGTAGCCCATAAACTTATATACATGTTTTGGTTTCTTTATGTATCCGATATGAAATATGAGTTTGTATCCAACAAAACTAATTTTGGAGTTAGCCAAGTAAACTAACCTTATGTCCAACACCATTAGTGTAACAATCAGTAATAGGTTTTGGGTCCAGATTTAACTTCTTAAAACAAGTTTCCCATTCGGTGTACTTGTCTTCATAATTTAAACTTTCCACGCAATAGATAAACAGAAAGTGGTCACTCTGCATCAAATATTCGCGTTAAAAACGATTAATTTCGCCAAGTACTAAAAAAGGATCATATTAGTATTAACGTATCAGTACAGACATATAAAGTCTGAATCTTACCACAGCAGGCCATGCATGAATTGCACAAGCCCCAACAGTATTAAGCATACACTCCCATTCACCATGCTGCAAAAAAAAATGGTTTTCTTACAACCGAAAAACGTTTAATAAGTAATAACCAACGATTCTCGATGATGGGTTACTTTAATTTAAGGGAAAAATTATATGTTTCACACTGGCTTACGTTGTGTTAGTGCTAAATAAGTAGCTTTTATGTATATCAAAATATAGAGGTCCGAAAGTGTAAGTTTCTTGATTTTTTTTATTATTTTCTTATAATTTATTTTATTTTATTTATATTTTAGGACATTTGCAGCATCTAATTTGTGATGTTAAATAAATCATAAGATTTAATCTGATGAGAGTAAACAAACCTGACAAATGATGGTCCCATTAGGACTAATCTTAGCATTCCCATAAGGACTAAGTTCGAGATCAACAATTGAAATCAAACCATTTTCGAAAATCTTGTATAGATAATTAACCATGAAATCTTCACAACCGGGACACAATGCTTCATAGTATAATGTCAATTTCACTTTTTCTTCATCGTTCGAAGATGATAACGATCCCGAAAAAGATAACGACAATTTTGCACCAAAGGAAACGATCAAAACAAGTACTAAAACATATGATCGGAGAATGTGGCAATGGTGAGACTCCATGTTAATTACAATGAACAAAAACTACTTGTGACAAGACAATATAATTGTTTTGTAATTAAATAATTACCCTTATCGGTACGTTTATTTACATTGTTGACATTATGTATTCTTTTAGTTGTCTGTGTGGGTGGATCATAGATGAAGTGTGATGCATAGGGGGTGAAAAGGTAAATTTGTTTAATTTGTTAAAGTTGGTGGTGTATTGATATTCATAGACTACATTACAAAAAATGAGTTATGATAAATAAATAATCAATTTAACCGAGAATGGTCGGTGTATATGACGTGTATCCGTTTCGTGAATATGAAAATGATACGTAATAAATTTGTATTATTCTACAAAAAGATAAGTGTTAAATTATTCACAATTTGACACCTTTGTAAATTTCGCAAAAGATTTACCCTTCGATTTCTTTTATTAGTTATAAAAAATCCAAACTTTAGATGTTAACCTCCTTTTAATCACAAGATCAATATCCTCAAACCCCGTAACACATTTATCTTCTCCTGGACTTGAATTACTAACCATATAAAAGTAAAAAATTACTACAATCTGCATAATCCGAAACTTACAAGTGAATAACATACAAGTCAAAAACTTAAACATCTATATGCACACATAAAAGTTACTAGCGTCGAATTTCACGCACAGCAGCCGGTGAAGATTTTACATGTTGATATTGAGAGACAAATGCTTAATAGTACATGAATGTAATAATAGTTGATACTTCTTTAATGAAAGTGATTTTGTATAATAGTTTAAATTATTGTAATTGTAAATTCAATATTGTGATATAAAAGAAGAAAGAATATATTTAAATTTATTATGTGACATATAATATTAATTGAATTATTTAAATAATTAATAAGTGAAGAAATAGATTGAGGGATAAAATAGTAATTTCCGAGATCCTTTTTCTAAATATTAAGAAAGAAAATGTTAAATGCTTAATAAGGATTATTATAGACATATTATGTCGGTTTATAATATAGTCATTACTCTCATATTGCAATTGTAGACATATACATATTTATATGCACACAAGAACCACGCGTGCTGTTGGTTGATACAAAAACAGTATAATCAAATGGTCGTTAACCCAATTCTATATTGTCAAAGTTCATATAAATATGCATATGTCTACAATTGCAAACTGAGATATAAATATGTATATATCTACAATTGCAAATATAATATATAAAGGTGTGTACATATCGTTGTCTTATTTTCTTTTTATATATTGTCAAAGTTTAAGCTATAATTCTCTAGCACACTCAAAAACAATGACCTACATAAGCTTATGAGTTATACCCTTCTGTCCTAATCAAAGTTTCCATTTTAATGATGTATATAATTTTAGAAATCTCCATTAATTACAATCTTCATTGATCAAAATCATCTATACCTCCTAAAATCTCTTTCAATATAAAGTAAACATATATTTTAGGAGAAATAAAAATATAAATGTGAATACTTATAATAAAACAGAAGAAGTAATGTTTTTATTTCACAAGCATAAATTTCTAAACATTTTTAACCGCTTCAAGCTATACTTTCGACAAACTTTTTTTTTTTATGAAGTCTTCAAATTATAATCAAATGTGATTTATGATAAAAAGTTAAAATTCATACACAATTATTTATTCATGGTATATTTTAATTAACATGTGATTACTGCTTAATATTCATTTATAAATAAAATTTTAAAAATTGCATTTGTTTTCAGCAAAAATCATATATGATTGCTAGTTTGAAATTTAATCATATATGATTTGGTAATCACATGTGATTTGGTATATATAATCACATGTGATTTTCATTTAAAAATTGATCTTTGATGAGTAACTTACCGATATACGATAAATCATATATGATTTCAACTTGATATTTATTTAATTGTATCATTATAGCCAATGATTAAAATTCGTATTTGATTACTCTTTAATCACGTGTTGATTAATACTTTGATATTCAATTGTATGTGATTGCAACTTATTTTTTTATGTTAAAATTATTTAATCATTAATGATTTGAATTTAAAATTTGATTGGAGATATAATTGCGCGTGGTTATGTGATTTAATATTACGAATTTTTAAAACTCATTTAAAATAGAAAAAATAGTTTGTAGAAAGTATATTATGTGAGATTTTTAATTAAATAAAAAATGATGTTATTTCTAATTGTATAATTTTTATAATTTATTAACGTATAATTTGTGAGATATTTAATTTTTTAAAAATAATAAAAATACATATTTAAAATGAAGCAATGTTGACTAAAGTACAAATTATGTTTTATCAATGTAGAATTAAGTTCAAATGAGAATGATAGTTTTTTGTGAGAATGGAGGAATCAATTTCAACCATACATTTCATCAAAAAAAATAATACCCTCAACATTTTTAAAAATTGAATATCTCATAAACAGCTAGTCAAAAAAATATAAAAATTGCACCATAAAAATCGGAATTTTTTTCTCTTCAATTAGACATATCACAAGATATACTTTCGACGAACTTTTTCTTTTCATTTTTTGGTGAGTTTCGAAAACTGGTAACACGTGTGTTAGTTACGGTAACACATGTGTTAGTGGTTGGTAACACATGCCACTAACACATGTGTTACCGCAACTAACACATGTGTTACCAACTACTAATACATGTGTTACTGGTTTTCAACTCAAAAAAAAAAAAAAAAAAATTTTACCGAAAATATGTCATGAGTGATGTCTAATCTTTGAGAAAAGAACGCTGATTTCTATGGTGCAATTTTTATAATTTTTTGATTAGTCATTTGTGAAATATTTAATTTTAGGGGAAAATTGGATTTTACAAAATGGATGGCCAGGATTCATTCATTTATTCTCACTAAAAATTTCATTCTCATTTGAACTCAACTCAACCCTATCAATGTATGTGACGTGTCCGTTTCGTGCGTTTCGTGAATGAAAAAATGATACGTAATAAACTTTAGTTTTTCTACAAAAAGACAAGTATTGAGTTATTATTGACAATTTGACACCTTTTACGATATTTAAACAGAGAGTAAATTTTACGAATGGTCAAAAAAAATTTGGAAGTCATGATTCATCTGCTATATGCCACTTGAGACGATTAAAATATTCTTAATTAAGTTTTTATTTATTGTTTTTAAAAATAAATATAATAAAGAAATTGTGAGTATTTTAGTCATTTCAAATGGTAAAGTCGTAGAAGTGTTAATGAAACAGATATCGATTTAGATCTGATCCATTCCACTCTATTTATATGATTTAATAAGTTGAAAAACTAGACCTATGAATTCAATAAATGATTTAATGAGTCGATTCATTAACAAATAAATTTTAAATTCTACAACTATAATGATTTCTCAAATGCTAATTGGTTAATACACATAATAAATTAAATTCCTAAACTGTTTCAAAGATATTGCTTATAAGTTAACATACTTATATATATTGTACGTACTTAGCCATGCTGCAGTTCATGGGGCATTTTCAACTAGGCGTCATGCTCCAAGCTTACTATAATATGAGCTCTTTGTGAACAACAACAGCTTCCTACCCTACTTCTATCTGTATCTACGATACTCAACCAAACTCTCATTGCAAAATACCAAAACTGAAACCAGAACAAAAACGGCTCCTTTGTAGAAGTTGATTCCGAATTATCAATGAGTTCTCTATGTTTCCTTTTAAGATGTTTCATCAAATGACTAATTCCACCATCTCTGGCAATGCTTGTATTACAGTGGTTACAAATCGCAACAGATTTCGGGTTTGATTTCTTTTTCTTTTTATAACAAAACCAAACTATAGATGTTTTAACCTCCTCTGATCACGAAATCAATATCCTCAAAGCCCGTAACAAATTCATCTTCTTGTGAACTCGAAACACTAGCCATATATAAGTAAAAAGTTAGGGTTAATAGAGATCGTGTATCAAACTTTATTCGAATATTCACTTTCATGAATTATCTTTATTTCGATTCGATTGGATGAACAAACTTCTAAAATTATTCAACAAAATAATTCATCTAATGAAATTCATTCATCAAGGTAAACTATCTTAGAAGTTTGTTCATTCAATCTAATCGAAATGAAGATGGTTCATGAAAATGAACATTTGATTAAAGTTTGATACCCGATCTGTCTATTAGCCCTAAAAGGTTACTATAGTCTACATAATCCAAAACTTACAAGTTAATAACATATAAGTCAAAAACTTGCCCATGCACAAATAAAGGTTATTTTGTCGGTTTATAATATATTCATTACTCTTTATTTGCAATTTTAGACATATACATATTTATATGCACACAAGAACCGCGTGTGCTGTTGGTTGATACAAAAACAGTACAATCAAATGGTCGTTAACTCAATTCATATGATCCTTTGTATATTGTCAAAGTTTATATAAATATGTATATGTTTACAATTGCACATTGAGATACAAATTTGTATATGTCTACAATTGCAAATAAAATATATAAAGGTGTATAGATATGATGTCTTTGTTTATCTATTGTCAAAGTTTATGCTATAATTCTCTTGCACATTCAAATACAATCAGCTATACACACACATAATCGTTAACTGATTCTTGATAAGCAACCCAATTCACTTGCTCAATCCCCAAATTAAAACCCGAAAGTTAGCGATGCACAACTATGAATCCATATTAGCATGTATTGTAAGCAATTAACAAAAATTCCTCTCGTATATATAAACCGAAAATAAGTAATTGCAATTTAACACAAGTCTAAATTGCAATTGAGACTGACCATTAGCAATTTGTGATCTTCTAAACACTTGGTACTTTGATCTTCATAAGCGATTTTAATATTTTGGGTGTTTTGGGTGTGTTTGATTTAGTGTTTGGCGATAATGAAGGGTCTGTTTGGCGTGGAGCTTTTAGGAGTTTTAAACTTTTAATTTTGATAAAAGCTCCTCAGGTCAATTTTCGTGTTTATGTCACGAAGATATAAACCTTTAGAACATTGAAATCTATTACATTAAAAACCACTTACTGATCACCAAGGTACACATGAAGCTTATGAAACAAAAACAAAAACACAAACCTCATATACTCAACGATTGTGAGTGAATGAGTTTTATAAGTTTGTAACCCTACATGCCTATAACGTACTTGATTTGTTAACGATGAACCATTATCTGATCTTATGTAGATTCTGCCATGCCAACCTTTTGCATCCAAGAAGCTGCTATTGCTGATAAGATTTCCAAAAGTGTTGACTTTGACTTTGACTTAGCATTCTCTTCTTTGTAGCAAACATCATTCATAGGTTTTGCGTCCTTTGGAGCGCCAATGGGGTGAGATACACCGAGTCACACATTAGGCACATTAGAGCCTTTGTAAGCTTTACATATGTAGCTTATGAAGTCTGTGAAATCCAGCAAATTCACAATACAAATGTCATTTTTAAGTGAACTTATAATAAGAATATTGAAACAAGTTCTAATCATTTGTACTTTTGTTGCTTAGGCATGTGGAGTTTGAACCTTTTTGTAGCAAAAATGTATGCAAATCATGAAATGGTTACAATCTTAAGGCGAATTGAACTCACTAACATCATAAAGCGGTTGTCCATCCACAACCATGGAACATAAGTATGAGCAGGTTCAAGCATTTTTGTTTCATGTGCATATTGTAGCTCAAGCTGCAAAAAGAATGTATAATGCGTCATATATACAAAATGTACTAATCAAGCAATAAACAGTGTGCAGACAACATGCATTAGCCCGAAAACTAACCTCATATCCAAAACCACTACTATAACAATCTGCAACAGGTTTTGGATCCAAATTTAACTCCTCGAAACATGTTTCCCACTCTTTATACTTAAAAATAAAAAATCAATTTTCCCAGCTATATCACATAATTAAAATAAAAAAGGTAAACTTTGATGATGATTAATAAATAGTAATATATGTAAAAAAAAATCAATTTTCCCATGTTAATCATTACAAACATTAATATTATAGGCGATGATTAGTTAGTTTTTGTTCATTATTGCAAAATAATTACAGTAAGAGTTTAAGACAGTTGATTATAGTTTAAAAGTTTGTTAAATCTTACCACAGCAGGCCAGACTTGAATTGCACAGGCCTCTACAGTATTAAGCATACACTCCCATTCACCATGCTGCAAAAAAAGTAATTAAAATTTTCTTGTCAGTTAATTAGTACATCTTATCTACTAAAAGATTCAGTCTCATTCATAAATGTTAAGTCTTAAAGCATCGTAACAATTTAAGAATTATTTCATAGTGTATTAAGTGCTACACTTACAACACCAAGTGTATGTAACCATCAAGATGAAGTTGAAGTTGAAGTGTTGTTGGAGTTTCCATAATACTAACTATCTCCAATTCCCATGAAAAGTTCATGCACTTACAACACAAAAGCATCTCACATCTATAAATAAGATATGTTTTCCTTTAAATGCACCATCATATATATACTTCAACAATTTACACAAACATTGCGTAATGAATAATTTTATACAAACTGTGTGCATCACACGGGTCTGAACAACTCGTTCAAATAATGTTTAAGACTTTAAGGAATAACTAAATCAAAATTAAACACTAAATACCTCACTGAGAGGAAATATAAAATCATTGTAATTATATACTGTGATGTTCAATAAAGACTAATGTCATATGATAAAAAACATATTTTCAACTTTGGTCCCTTTTCGGTTCGTTTTCATAATCATATGTTCAATTTATTGTACACATTAAAATTTTAATTACTAAAATAAGTTATTCCAGAACTTATCACTACCATGGATCCAAAAAAGATGTATACTTGTAAAAATGAATAAGAATAAAAGTAAGTTATTATTTTATGACATTTTTCTGTCTAACAAACTATAACTTAACGCGAGTAAACAAACCTGGCAAACGATGGTGCCATTAGCACCAATCTTAGCATTTCCATAAGGACTAAGCTCGAGATCAACTATCGACATCAGTCCATTTTCAAATATCTTATACAAATAGTTGACTATAAAACTCACAGAAGTCGGACACAAACTTCATAGTATAATGTCAACTTCACTTTTTCATCGTTTGACGATAATAACGATACAGATGTGGAGAGATTTACGGCTAATGACACGATTAAAACAAGTAGTAGAACATTTGATCGGAAAATTTTGCAACCATGAAACTCCATGTTACTATACATGTTAGACTGTTAGTTAATTTACTACATATTGCAACAAAAGTTGGTGTTTAGTTATACAGAATTTGGCCACCAGAATGCCCCAAATTATTAAATTTATTTACATTCTTGACATCATGTATTTTTCTAGTATTTTGGTATTATGTATGATAGATGGAGTTTAATGCCTAAGGGTGAAATTGTCCGGTTATCTGGTTTCTTAATATATGTGCTTGCTATTTATTCAATGACAGAAAAAAGAATAATGATAAACGGTGAGCTTGTCCTATTGTTGTGGTCCTAGAGGCCCAATTATGATTGGCCTGATAATTTGGCGGGTTGGGTCGGGCCTATAGTTGGATCTTGGATCCACATATTTCAGTTACTAAATTACAAACATAAGGTCTGCTCAAAGAAAAAATTACAAAGGCGTGTTTATTTTTAGAAAAATATCTTATTTTTTCTTTTTCATTTTTTCACAATTTTGTGTCATTTGAAAAACTATTGAAAATTCAGACAATGCATTTAAATATAGGTGAAAAAGTTTTCATTTTTCATAATAGAAGAGGTACAAAATCATAATTTTTCTTATAAACATCTTCAAAAAACAGGAGCTTAAACACGTTTTTTAATTTTTTAATTTTGTTAGAAATATTATGGAAAACTGAAAAAGTTTTCCATAATTAACTACGGTAATTAAAAGTGATTTTAACAACAAATGAAGTGGAGTATAAGTTCAATATACTTATTATTACTTGTTTCTAAAAATATGAATGTACAACTTACTACAAAAATGAAAACAATAAATAAAGACAGCAATTAGAGTTCACCGAACATTGAATCTTCAATGTGAAATAAGACCACAAGGCCAAGACAAAGTTAGACAAAAGTGTTCACTAAGTCACAGCTCTATGATCAGGCTATTAAACAAAAACTTGAAAAACATAACTAAAAAAAACAAACACAAACAAAAAACAAACAAAATTAGCATGGATTGCCTCAAGGAAGCGCCTGTTTATTATTGAGTCATTAGCTTGACTCTACCCAAAATTTCATTGTTTAGTGAGGTTTGAGCTCCCCACACTTGTTTCATTGTGAGAGCTATGGGTGGAACGCGTGCCTTTGATCATGGAAGTCAACCAATCATTTGTACCTTTGGTGGTCATGATGATGTCAAGAAGTTTTCCCTTCTCTTTCGTCGACAAGTTTGAAATAAGTCGATTACTCAAAGAGGTATCACCTCTTCAAGTGGCTTGGTGAAAGTGTGAATACAATCTCTTCATTGATCTCTCAACGGTCCCTTCATCAACAGTTTTAGCCTTGGTTTCCAGCTTACTTCCCCCACACTTATCTTTTAAAACTTCCTTCGCCTTGCTTTTCGACTCACCATTAACCTGTAAAACATTTGAACTCATTGCAAAAACAGAATTGGTATCTTCGGGTGAGTGAGATATAAATGGTTTATTATAAAAAGTCACCTTATCTAAATCAACTCTAAGAGTTAGCTTATCGGCCTTAACATCTATAAGGGCACTAGTGGTTGCCAAGAAAGGTCGACCTAAGATGAGTGGGACATCTCTATCCTCCTCCATATCTAAAACCACGAAATCAACTGGGAAGGTCAAGTTTTTAATCAAGTTTTTAATCTTAACAGTGATGTTTTCAACTATACCAACAGGATAATTATAGGATCTATCGGCTAAACGCATACCCATCCTAGTTGGCTTAAGGTCAGCTAAAGCTAGTTTCAAATACAAAGAGTAAGGCATCAAATTAATACTAGCCCCTAGGTCAGCCAACACGTCATATACTACTGAATCACCCATTAGACAAGGGATTAGAAAACTCCCCGGATCACCAAGTTTTGGTGGCATCTTCTGCTTTGTCAAAATGGCCGAGCACTATTCATTCAAGAAAGTAGTTGACACCTTCTCCAACTTTCCTTTGTTAGAAATCATGTCCTTAATGAATCTCCCATAATTGGGCATACCTACAAGGACATCCACAAGTGGTACATCAATATTGATTTGTTTAATCATTTCGGCTAACTTACTGTATTGTGCCTGAAGCTTCTCAGTTTTCAGCCGTTGAGGATAAGGAATGGCGGATTTATACCCTCAACTTGGGAGGAGCTTGTGCGGTACTTGGTGAGCTTTTAACAAGCACATGTTCCTCCTCTTCAACAACCTCACCATCCTTTTCCTACAAAATAACATTAAAACGGTTTGTGGGAGACTTAGGAGTCTCGGGATTCACCACTTTACCACTTCGTGTGGTGATAGCATTGACATGCTCAATTCGGGTAGTCTTATTGTTTGGATTAGCTTGAGTGTTTCCTGGTAGACTATTCTGTTGTCTCTCATTCATCAATTGCGACAATCGACCCAAATCTCTCTCCAAATTCTGAATCAAAGCTTGTTGATTTCTTTGAACTTGCTCATTACCCAATTGAACTTGTTGAAGTAGTTGTTTAGAAGTTCATTGGTCTCTTGTTGTTTTTGAGCAAAATTCATCATAATATCTTCAAAGTTAGACTTCCTTGGATCCTGATTTTGAAAGGGTTGAGATTGCGTGTTCTGATTCCCTTGATAGAAACCCGACGATCCTTTTCTTTGAAAGCCGAAGGTCTTCGGATTATTTTGATAAATCGAATTTCCCGCTTGATAGTTCCCTTCCCCTTGATTACCGAAATAGTTTACTTGCTCATGAGAACTCATTGGTTTATCATCAGAATCACAATCCTTGGTTAGGTAGGGACCACCACATGTATCACAACCCACTTTTAACACTAAGACGGTGGTATTTAGCTTCTCAAGCTCTTTCCCAAATTATTTGAATTGATTAGACGAAGCTATGTTATCGCTTCCTTCATCTTCATCATGCATTTTAGCCACCGTTCTCTTACAAGACTGATTGCGTGGAGGTGCCATTCAAAAGTGTGAACTGACATATCCTCCAATAAAGTATAAGCTTAATTCGGTGTCTTGTACATGAATACTCCTTCGGCTGAAGAGTCTAATTTCCCAAGGTGTGTTCATCAATCCGCCAGTAAAAAGTTTGGACAATTTGGCCTTTAGACATTCCGTGTTGAGGACAGTTTCGAAGCATTCTTTTCAAGCGTTCTCAAGCTTCGTAAAGAGTTTCATCATCTTTCTGTTTAAATGAGGTGATCTCTGTACATAGTCTCTCAGCCTTAGCAGGAGGAAAATACCGGGTGATGAACTTATCTCGAATTTGGTGGAAGGTAGTGATTGAATCTGGTTCCAAAGACTTCAACTATGTTGTTGCATCACCGGATAGCGAGTAAGGAAAAACCCTCAACCTGATAGCATCAGAAGATAATCCTTTATTCTTCTAGAGATAGCAAAGGTCTTCAAACGCCTCCATATGTTCAACGGGGTTACTATTCAACCTCTCATCGAATTGGTTCTCGTGCACCATATTCATAACTCTGCCCCTTAACTTCAAAATTTTCAGCAGTGATGGCTGGCTTCCTAATGGCTGGAAGTGCACCAGCTGGGGCAGTTTGTCTTGTTTCCCACATCGTTTGATCATCTTGGTTAGCCATTTCTTCTTCTTCTGATGTTTCACTTTCAGTTTCAGAATTTTCTACCTTGTAATCAAAGATGTCTCCCTCTTGATCGTCTTGTCTCTCTTGATGTTTCTTATGTAACTCTGTTTCCGAATCAACAAATGGTTCGTCTTGCCTGGAAGATGACAAATGGGTCATAAGCTACAAACACTAAAAGAAAACAATAAAGCGCAAGAGGGTAAAGATAAGACAAGTAAGTAACTTTCTTGAAAACAAGTTTCAAGAAAGGATTGACTAACTAAAAGTAAATTAAAATCATAACTGAAAGCACCGTCCCCCAGCAGCGGCGCCAAAAAGTTGATGTGTAAAAACTATACTTATAAAAAGATATGAAATACTACTAATTACTATTACACAAATAGGCAATTGAACCTAATCGTATAGTAGATAGCTAACAGTATTCCGAGTATCGTCTCCTAAGAGAACATTGTTTATCTAAGAAATTAATTACTAATCATTAATCTAGTAAGGGGGTTTATAACTGATAGTTTTGCAACTCGCGTTGCAGATTAATTTAGCAAATTAGACAAGTAATAAAATAGAAATTAACTAATGCAATTAACAATTGGATTAAAGATATTCACTTGGATTTGTTCCCCTTAGTTCATGGATTGCTTGTTAAACTCAATTACAACTATTGCTTCGATTAGCGCCACTACAAATCTCTATCGAGTAGCCTATAGGTTATTAGAATCAACCTAATTGTTGTTAAGACAATATCAACCTAACCAATTCACTAACTATTGAATTACAAATCAATCTAAAGCCTTACTTTCGTAAAACTAAAACTATACTGGTGTCCCGCATATAACTTCACAATCATCAAGTCTTAGTCAATGTTCTTAAACTAACCAATATGTCTATTAATTAATTACATCAAATAATCAAGCATAAGTTATTAACAATCATTAACCGTCGTTAACAAGTTAATAACCCACGTGTAAGAACAAGTAACCATACTCATTAATTATGGTTATTCAATTAATCATAAATCAAAGTAATTAACAATAACTAAATTTAAAAGATAAAACAATCCATGATTAGGGTTCACATCATCCAAGCAAATACTAAGCAGATTAGCCCATTGTGTGGGTATCAATCATCAAAAACATAATTAAACAAAGGAAAGACATAATTCTATTCAAAAGTATGATCAAACCAATTGTTCTACTAATTGATAATGTTGTAATCTTCAATCCATGTGTTAGAATGGTGAAAAGATGATGAACTTTGCTCTTGAAATCACCCAAAATTCATCCCTCTTTGTGCCAGCCATTCCTTGCATAAATGAAAGTGGTGCCCTAATTTCTCATTAAAAGGAAAAGTCAATTTAGTCAATTTGCGTTCGTTATCACAGCTGTGATGAAATCCGTCATGGGTGTGATGACCCTCAGTCAATAATCTGGTCAACCCACATGTGACAACTATGATGGGGGTGATGGCATCCTAAATTTCTTAGACTTTGAACAATTTCCTTGATTTAGGTTGGATCTTCACATCTTTTCTTTGCAACTCCACTATAGGACTTGAAATGAATCCAACACGTAATAAGTATCGAAAGTTCATGAATTCATCCATAAATAAGGTATAAAAGAGGGATATTGCTATGATAAAACATGTATAAAATAACCAATATCAATTATACAAGCCAATAAACATTAATTTATCTAAGAGCATGATCGAACTCTTCGTTGTTGTACTCGGTATGTACGCAATCACAATCAGTTTCTCAATAAATTACAATGGTTTCTCGTTATGAATTATTAAAAAGCGTAAATAAAGTACTCCAATTAAGATGACATATATAAAAAGGTAAAAAACCAAGACTGTCTTTGAATCGACTATTTTTCAACAAGCAAAACACAAAATAATTAAATAAAGGAGATTGGCGAGGATCCTTCTTCCATATGGACTGAGTATGTGGATGTGGGAAGTTTTTGATCGACATCTGGATTTTTTTCTTACGGTCTTTGAGTTTGTGTTCCTATATCTTATCCTCATCCTGCGTATAAAATCAACAGAAAATATAACAATTTGTGCCAAATTGTAATTGTATCCAATAAATTTTGTTTGTTTAATTGCTTATTTTTTTACACTATGCATAGTATGGTGATATGCTATGTCGTCATGGTCTTTAAAACTAATGACCCATAGCTTTGATATTAAAGATTACTTACAAACATCGGTAACTTTTAGAGGCAAAGGCTGTGAAATATACAATATAGCTCGGATTATTTCAATGTATTAGCTTCTACATTTGTTAATTAAGTTTATTTTGTAACTTACATATCAATTAAATTGACGTAGATTCAAGTTTCAATTGTGACAAATGTGAAAGTCTTTGGCTTTCAATTTATATTTATATTTATATTTATATTTAATACTCCGTATTATTTATCAAACTGTGTTCGCAACCATCCCTCAAGGACCACACAACTTAACCAAATATATCTTCATCTTATGCACCTCTTGCCAATGCCACCATCGTTGGCAGACCAAAGGTTCAAAAGAAAATTACAAAATGATCACGAACTGCAAGAACTATTGAATTAATAGCACATTTTAGAACAACAATATCATCACCAACACTTTTTCAAACTTTCTCAAGCTTTTAAGCAAATCCTGTTAGGATATGATTCAATTTCCCGAATTAGCGAGATTAGATCAAGTAATTTGGTTAACTAATTGCTTGGGGAGAAGTTGAGAGTTGTCTATAAATATTGGAGTTACATGTAAGGTTTGAAGAGAACGTTGAGAGAAAAAAAGAGAACCTATGAGAGTCATCTTCGTCTGTCCCATGTGGTGAGTCTAAGGTGATTCAATAACGTCAAGGGCGGTCTCCGTTATTGTAATCTATCGTTGAGAGTGGTGTGAGGATATATGTGATTGTATTCAAGAGTGTTGATAGGAGCGTACATTTTTGTAATATCGTTCTTATTATAGTGAAATTTAAGTGGCTATTTACTCTCCCTTGAGAGGTTTTCTAGGTAAAAATCTTGTGTGTATTGTTTTTCAATTTCGTGCATTTGTTAATTATTAGCTTATATTTGGTTTTATGATTTCTTGTTGTGGTAATCGATCCTACAATGGTATCAGAGCGATGTCAATCACAATAAGTGTATCGAGGTTCTAAGTTTTGAGAGAAACAATCACACAACCGAGATAAAGCTAATGAGAGAAATAGGGTGCAGTTTGTCATATTATACGCAGTGACGGGAGAATTGAAAGTGTGCATTCGTTAACCATCGCATCGTCGTGAAATTTGGACCGTAGGTTCAGAAAAAATTGGTCTACCATCTTATCATTGGGATTTGTGATTGGAAATAATGATAGAGATATTAGTTTTGTCGAAATTTGCTGCCGAAAATTCATCGAGTATGGTGCAGGTGTAGGGATTTAAATGTAGGGTTTTAGGTAAGGAGTTTGAGAGAAAAAGAGAGAAGTAATGAGATTCATCTCCCTCCGACCCGTGTGGTGAGTCTCCTAACATCCACAGCGGCTCCATTGTTGTAATCCAGCGTTGAGAGTGGTGTGTAGTTATATGTGATGGTATTAAAGAGTGGAGAGGAGAGATCATTCTTTTATATTGTTCATATTATAGTTACATTTAAGTGGCCTCGTGGTCTCGTGGTTTTATCATCTCTTGAGAGGTTTTTCAGGTAAAAATCACCAAGATGGCCCGGTGATTGGTGTCCTGATATCCTCACAAGAGGCCGCAGGTTCAAACATCATTAGTTGCACATCTTTGGGGTGGCAAGGGAAAGGTTCGGAAACATTCACGGGAATATGAAAAACATCTTGCATTTACCCGTGCGTTTGTTAATTATTGGCTTATACATGGTTATGTGATATCAACAAGTGATATCACAGCGAGATCAATCACAACAAAATATCCTAGTTTGCTCAAGTGTATTCTTAACTGTAGCTTTCGTCATCTTATAGATATAATTTAACAAGACTGTGTAGTGAGTGAATTGTAATGTGTCGTTCAACAAGTTTTGTATTAGGTGTGCTATTCACATCTATTTTGTAATAAACATATAATTTCCGATATCAATAATGTAGAATAAGTAGTTGAAAGTGTTGTCATCTCTTTTTTAATCTCAGTCAGGGACCAACAATAATAATCAACACCTTACCGGTTGAGATTAAAAATAAAAAGGGAATGGGGGTAAATTGCCAAAAATAAGAAACAAACTATTGACTGATTTTAGAAATTAATTATTAAATATATTAATAGCATAAACCAATTCTCAATTTCACTATAATACTAGTAATGTTTACATGACACATCATATGTTTTTCTAA
Organism: Logfia minima; assembly: GCA_963921325.1. Lineage (NCBI taxonomy): Eukaryota > Viridiplantae > Streptophyta > Magnoliopsida > Asterales > Asteraceae > Logfia > Logfia minima. Next base: position 13,530,556 of record OY992776.1, on the reverse strand, counting down.
TTTCAAGGTAATATATTACTAGAAGTATGAAGAAATAAGAGCCGATTCTGTTACTAATAATGTTGATAGTTGGTTTTTAGATTTAAAATTAGACAATAGTTGGTTTCTATTTTGGGTAATTTGTCAAAAGAAAACGAAAAGAGCAAGATATATTATTATTTTAAAATATTGACTTACGTGAAAAGAGAATGCTCTCTGAAGTTCCTTGATGACCACTTTCATATCTGGACACGAGTTCTTGGTCGTTGTCAAACACTCGTTCATGATATCAATAAATATATTCAAAGACTCTTCTTTGGGCTCTTTATTCTTAATTACGGGACATAGATTTATTGTTATATTATTACTTCGTTGGGCCCTTACTATCGCCATATGGCGGCAGTAACTCTTTATTTTGTCGTGTGACTGCTCCCCAGTTAGTATTTGATACATAACTACTCCGAAACTATATGTATCTGATTCTTTTTTTAGAAGAACGGTCATATCACTTTCAGGATTCATGTCCCAACCATCGTGATCATCAGACTTGATATCGGCAATGAAACGGTCCTCATTGAATTGTCTGATAGAATGATAATCTTGACTCGAATGGAAGATACCCGACTTTTCAAATCCAACAATCTTTGCTCCCCAAATTTCATCCAACTCAATGTTTTCACAATTTATATCACCGTGAATGACAATCTTTTTGTCCTCCATCTCATTGTGAAGATAATCTAATCCGTGTGCAACATCAATGCAAATCTTCACACGTTTTTCCCACATAAGATTACCATCGTTCAAAAACTGATAAAGGAATTTGAAAGAAACATACTTATAAAACAACATCGTCGTACTACCTTCATCATAAAATCCAAGAAAAGATTGTATGTTGGGATGGTTACACCTGCCAAGTATATCTATTTCTCTAAGGAACACATCTTTATATCTAGCCATTTTCCGCGCTACTATGTGATGTGTCTTAGGTAGTTCACCTATATTCTTCAAGTAAGCATACTCTCTATCATAACATTCAATTACTTTTTTCTCAAGAATACGGTCTTGGATAGTCACAGACGATTTCGAAGAGTGACTAATGTGGGGAAAGTTAGATATTTGTGTCAGCCCAATCCTCAAATGTTCCCACTTCTTTACCTGTAGCATTGTGAAAAGAGTGGAAAAGAGACTTACAACTTAGAGGATGAGTAATGTGAGCTTTATAGGAGTTGTATAAGGAGAATATTTAATATGTGAGTTGTATGGATCACACTTCTCTGTTAGGGATGATGATGTGGAATTGTATCCCATAAAACATATATAGGATGAATCTGATATTGTATAGAACATTTTGGTGGGGTTTATAAAGTAGTATGGGTTACATGTGTTGAAATGTAAAGTTATATAAATGAGTGGAATGTTGATGTGGCAGTTTTGTTGTATGCATTGTGGCACCCCAAATGTAGGAGTTAAATTTACTTCACTTTTAAATTAGTAAGATAATAATAAAAATGCAATTCAGTGTAACGCAACTTGTAGTTGATTTACTTGAGCTACATTAGAGTTGAAAACCATACTTCTAGATGACTTACGGGCGTATATGGAGATCTGAGACATGAAACTCAAGTTGCCCCTTTATTATCGAACCCAAATATTTTATGGGTGCGGGGATGCTTTATAAAACTTAGTGGTGGAAAAATAAATATTTCATATGGTTGTATTATAAGAGATAACGGTTTTTAGAGGAGATGATTGAAAATGGAATATTTTTAGAGAAACAATACGTTGAAACGATTCCATGTTTCATCTATATTTAGAGATAAATATAGAATTATGGTTAAAGAGTACCTTAGGATATCAAGTGGTTTTTACACGTTAGGTATGAAAAGTTGATAACATTTCTTAGGTGGTATCATTTTGATTTTTACTAAAACAGTATTTATCGTTATGGTTGTGATGTAACATGCTTATTTGAATGTACTTTTCTATATAGTTACAAAGTGACTTAATGTTTTATTTGGAATCAATTCATGGTACGTAAATGGATTAAAAATAATGAGAGTGCCACATGTCATGATCAAATATTGGGTGGACTCGAATCAATTTTTTAAAAACTTGATGCATATCCGTCTAAAATTTGATGTATACACATCCACCACGTATCACACGATCTTTCTTTTGATGTTTGGGTGTGCCACTTGTCTAAATTCTTTCGGGTTATTTAAAGTATGACATGGAGTGGCAAGGATGGATAAAAGGAATGTTTTTTGTGTTTGGTTAGGAGACATGAAAATTTCAAATCCTTTTTGGAAGAAAAAATATCACAAATAAGCTCCACTACAAGTTCCTAGAGCTTTTTTGGGGAGGAGATTTCTCGATTTCTATGCCTAAAGTTCTTCAAAGTGAAAAATTATACAAATGTTACCATCTTAATCCAATGCTATAGTTAAGGGAGCAATTTCGGATAGACATGGATAACAATTTAACTATATGGGTTGGTTTTGGGAAGTACTATAAAAAATAAAAAATAAAAATTCATTGACAAATCCCTTACCCACGACATTCCTAAGATGTATGGTTATCTAACTACTCTTTTCTAATTCCTTTATTAACACTTACAAGACAACATTCTTTTACTGTTTTAGAGCATTGTTATAGATTCATCTCGTGAAAGAATAATATTGCTAGGTCAATAATTCTTAGACGGTTCAGATTAGATGCAGATGCAGTTTTTTTTGTCATTTATGATTGCTAGGTCTATGATGCATGTTATCACAAAGTTTGTAATAGGTGTGCCCCGGTCTAAGTGTCTGAAAATTTAACACACTATGACAAAAAGTTCATGCACAAAATAAAGTTTTTTCTTATAATTTGTTACATTTTCAGACACTTAGCAATTTTTTTAAATGTGAAAATTTGCATTAATGATATGCAAAAACGGGTAAATATTATATTAATCTATTTAAGGAATAAAAAATGCATATTTTCATATTTACATTAATTGAATCTTATCATAAGCCGTGGGAGCACACGTTAAAGGAAAATAAATATATCAGTGGGCACTTGAAATATTTCGGTCCATAAACATAAATATGAAAAAATCAATAATTATATATGAGATAATCGTTATTTACCATAATAACCCTAAAGAACATACCTTCGAGTCCTCCTTATCCTTCCCATGTTGTTCATCCTTCTCATCCTACATTAAAATCAGTGAAGTAAGACGTTGCCATTGCCCATTGCAGCTAATTACTACTAAAAAGAACTAGATAACATTTCATTGTAAAAAAACATATCTTATATTAATTCTAAATGTTAGGATATAGTAGCAATTTTCAGTGGGTTAAAGTGTAGCTTAGTTAAGTATAGGGATTTAATTGAACTTAGTATATAAAGTAAGGATTATACTTAAACTAGGATACTTGGCTTGCAAGAAAAGAAAGGGCCTTTAAAGGTTGTTCTTTGGAGGACGTCTTCCATAGATTCATACCCGCTCAACTCTATAGAAAGGACGTGACGGGGATGCTAGTTGTACATTCTTCCTGACTCATTCGTTGGTTAATAACGGTTTAACGTTTGCGGTTATGTGTGTAGCTTTCAAGGTTTGCTGGTTTTCTTCTAACAATTGGAAGTAGAGACAAGGTTACGTTGGTATCTTGAAGCTAGGTCGACTCGAATGTAAAAAATCCAAGCAATTAGTCTTCTCTCTTTTTGGTTCGTTGGTTTCTGCGCAGTGGTGGGAGAATTTCCGCTACATGTTCCTTAACCGTTGGATCTTTGTGACTCGTAAACCGGAGGTTGAAGACACCTAGATATAGGTTCTCACCTAAGGGATCTTCAATCAGAGGTTCATATAGAGAGATACGAGTAGTCAAAGTTTCTCTCGAGAATTTGCGAGTTCAGGTACAAGGCATATTTAGATAAAGGGTTTGAAGGCTAAAAGATTGTAAGGTTATTTGCAAGAGTCTTGGGTTTATCAAGGTTGGCTTTTTAAAGGTTCGGTACGAAAAGGGTGCAAAAGCATCGATTATCATAGGGTTTCTTGGTTATTTATTTTTGACACAAGGTTTTTTGGAATTTATGTTTTGAGCTTCAAAGGTGTCAAGGTTTGCAAGGGTTTTCGGTTTTAGGTTATTCAAAAAGGTTGAATCTTCGAGCTTCAAGAATACAGGTTTGAGAACTTGGGTAAAGTATTGATCTTGAAGGTTTATTCAAGGTTTTAGTCGATTTGAGAGTTATTAATTTCTTGAAGGTGTTAGGTTTGAAGGTTTTCGTGGGTTTCTTAGAATTCAAGTCTTGTTGATTCTTGGAAGACAAGTAAGGTTTAGCTTGTTCTAAGGAAGTGATTACTTGAAGTGTGAGGTTTCAGGTTTGTAGACTTAAGGTGGAAGGATCAAAGCTTTAGGGTTCTAAAGGTTAGTAGATCAATATTTGCAAGAAAGCGGGTTTAACACACAACTTGCGAGACTTGTCGGAAAGGTTGTAATGTTAGAGTTTCCAAAGGGTAAAAGATAACTTGACAAGGTTTGTAGCATGGTTTAAGGGAAAATGGCTATATCTATAACTAGGGTTGACATCGAGAAATATGGGACGAATGACTTCGGGTGTTGGGAAAACAATGATTAAACCCAACTTATGAATCTGATGAGTCAAGAAAATATTCTAAGTGTTTATTTTCAGTCTAAAGATAGTTCAGTCTGAAAGTTTAGTCTGAACTTTATTTTCATGATTAAGTCTGAAGTTTTTAGACTAACAGCTTTTCAGACTAAGACCATGTTTCAGACTCAACCAGATAAAAACTTCAAACTAAGAGTATTTCAGACTTGGAGTTTCAAATTCATAATTCAAAGTTAAAGATTTCCATAAAAAAAAAAAGATAATCTTTATAGATGGCATTTAAAGTGATATGAAGATACTTCAAATAATAGAAGATTTATATTTTGTTTAGTAGTTATGTAGTTTCATACATATTGGTGAGGTAGTAACTTTTGATATATTTGAGAAATAGGAGAATTATGTTTCCTATCTCAAATTTATGTATAAATAGAGGTCATCAGGTTTAGAAGAACCTACTCATCGATTGTAACTTTGCATCTACATACACAACTTGTGTAAACATCGTGTATTACGACCTATATAATCATATTCTATAATATACTTTGATTGTTGAGTTCATACGGTTATTATCTAATTCCACTAAACAACTCATATACTTAATATTGTTTATCAATATAGTATTAAACGTTTGAAACTTTGTTTTATTATTGAATCCAAGTTCTTGCTTAATACTTTAAGACGTAACAACAGGTTATGGCAGGTAAGGTTGAAGGCTTTGCTGGTATAGCATAAATTAGTTGCAACAGTGGAGGAGTTACATGCAGCGAGTCCATCGGTGTATGATGATGTCATTAATAATAAGGCACACAATACGTTGATTCTTTGTTTGGGTGATAGGGTTATGAGAGAAGTCACCAATGAGACATATGTAGTAGGAGTTTGGGCTAAGTTGAAGAGTTTGTATAAGACTAAGTCATTAGCAAATCCTTTGTATCTCAAAAAGAAGTTGTATACTTTTTATATGACGCACAGAAAGGAGATTTTCGAGCACGTTGATGAGGTTAATAAGTTGATTATGAATTTGGTGAACGTTGAGAATGAGATAGCGGATGAAGATCAAGCATTAATGTCACTTACATCTTTACCGTGGTCATGCAAGCATGTCGTGTATACTTTGTTGTTTGGTCAAGATAACCTTGACTATGGAAGATGCGTTGGCCGCACTGAACTCCAAGAATTCAAGAGGAAGACCTCACAAAGTTGGATAACAGTGAGGGGTTATTTGTAAGGGGTGAATCTGATCGTCGGGATAAGCATCAATCTAAGGGGAGTTCTCGGTATAAGTCACGAGGTGGAAGGTACAAACTTAAGTGTTTCATATGCCATGCAATTAAGAGGATCATCTAAAAGAGGAATGTCCGAGGAAGATGAAGTCTATTAGGTCTGTCGAGAAGGGTAAGTATAATCAGGATTCTGATTCTTCTAGTAGTGACAGTGGGGAATCCTACTATGTATAACTATAATGGTAGTTGGAAATGATAAGGTTGATGAATGGATAACCGATTTAGGGGGATCTTATCATATGACAACGAGGAGATACTTCTTGTACTACTTTAAAACACGTAATGGCTTGGTTCGGCTATGAGATGGTTGGACATGCACTATCAAGGGGATAGGTAAGGTGAAGATACAAAGGGGTGATGGAACGAGTTTTGTGCTAGATGACGTGATGTATATTTCATATCTAAAGAGACACTTTATATCACTAGGTACTCTTGAACAAGAGGGTTATATTGTGAAAATACAAATGGGAAGAATCAAGGTGATCAAAGGTTGTCTAGTGATGATGACTGGGATTAGGATAGGAAACTGTGTTTACGTGATAATCGGTAAAGTGAAGACTTTTGGTGTACAAAGGAATAAAGCTTCTGCACAAGTTGGATCTCAACAACTTGGTCATGGTACTGAAACAGAATTTCATGGAGTACATGACAAAATGCATGTTAAGGTTGAGGAGGAACTGCAGGGAGCTTAGGGAAATCGTGAAACTGGGGTTGATTAGGGAAGTAATGATTGTTATGTAGTGACTCAAAGAACGGCTCAGTTGAAGGTTTATCAACTTGAGGGGAGAGACATGAGCTGCTTGGTGAAGAATTAGGAAAAGTTACACCTTGGTATAAAGGTATTGGCAGACATTACGAATATCGGAGTACCTGGTTGAGTAGGTGCAGAGGGTAATGTTGTTGGGAGGAAGAAGATGACAAGGTCAAGCTAAGATTGGGAATTTACTACGTTGGATGAAGTTGTTGAGTGTCGATGTAAACTAAGAATCACTACTAAGGCAGAAATTGTTAGGATATAGTAGCAATTCTTAGTGGGTAAAAGTGTAGCTTATTTTACTATAGTGATTTAATTGTACTTAGTAAATAAACTTATGATTAGACTTAAACTAAGATTACTTGGCTTGCAAGCTAAGCCAAGGCCTTTGAAGGCGGTTCTATGGAGGATGTATTACATAGGGATTCATACCCCCTATTCTCAATAAAAAGGAGGTGGGGTGGGGTGGGGTGGGGTGGGGGGGGGGGGGGGGGGGGAGGGATACTAGTTGTAAAATCTTCATTGCTCATTCGTTGGTTAATAAAGGTTTGATGTTTGCGGTTACATGTGTGGTTTTTTCGAGTCACTATATTGTGCTAGCTATCAAGATTTGTTGGTTTTCTTCCAACCCTAACCTAGCTTATAAATTCGCGCGTATAACTTGTACATTTGGTTGTTTTCGAATTAATTTTTATGTAATTGTCATTGAGGTTAACTGATGTGGTAAGATTTTTTATTATAAATTGTTTCGAATTTTTGGTTTGGAGGTTTAATCCAATTGATCTAGTTATGTGGATGATTTTGAGTAGTTTTATTGTTTTTAAGTTCTTTTAAGTATTTTTATAGAAATGGAGTTTGTTACATCTAATAATATTTTTGATGAAAGTGAATTAAATTTTGTTTCGTTAAACCCAATTAAGTACATGCATATTTCTCGTGATACTAATTGTTTAACATGCCCTTAAGATTTTACACATTCTTAATTTGGTGTATTTCTTTCGGTTGGATCACTATTTTTAGTTTTTAATGATATACATATTATATTTTTGGTATAAAATCATTTATGCGAAGTCAGCTATAACATGTAAAGATATTATAACTTACTTGAAACTCCAATGCCTTCTTCAGTTGTGTTAAAACTACTCTTGTTGTTGGTCGTATCTCTCTATCTTCATTTAAACACTGGTATACAATGTTTTGGAATGTAGTCAATGATCTTGGCATGATTTCTTCACTTATAGCCTTAAACACTAGCTCATTTTGTTTTTTGTTTTCAAACTTGTGTTCAATAAATCTGAGTAAAGACCGTCTCTCATGTTTGGGGAGTGTATACGTTTGTCTACCAAACAAGATCTCAAATAAAGCCACCCCAAATGAATAAACATCAGATTCAGCGGTTAAAATACCCGATTTTAAGTACACCGGGTCCACGTAGTCCTTTGTGCCGCAAGGATGATCGATCGTGAAGTTTTTTTTCTCATTTATTGTACTTATCAAAGAAAGTCCAAAATCACCAACTTTCGCCTTCCAATCATCAAACAGTAGGATGTTAGCAGTTTTGATGTCCCTATGTATCAACACCCCTTGTCCATGAATACCTTCATGAAGAAATTTCAACCCAGTCGCAACATCGATGCATATTTTAAGTCTGTCTCTCCATGTAAGACTAGCTTTATTCAAATGCTTATCAAGACTCCCTTTCGATGCATGCTCATAAACAATGAGTTTTTCATCAGTTTCATTGCTATATCCAATTAGACTGATAACATTCGGATGATTATACTCGTAAAGAATTCGTAGCTCATTGTAATATTGTTTCTCCCCTTGACCTTGACTTGTATCCAACTTCTTTACAACAATGTTAGAATGCCCGTTAACCTTTACGTGTGCAAGCTTCCCTTCGTATACTTTCCCGAAACCTCCTCCTCCAATGCAAGTTGAAAAATCTTTTGTGGCCAATTTAATATCATTAAATGACATTTTCAAGGGGTCCTTGTGGCTTTCCTGTGAATCAAGAGACACTAGATGAATAAATTCGCCAATAATAATCTATTAGCACTAACATTTGTAAGTAAGTTTGTTAAAGTAGATATATAATGTTCTCAAGCTTTTAAGCAGTTCCTAGTTAGCTCAAGTGTATTTTTAGTTGTAGGTCTAGTTATCTTAGATATGATTTACCACGAGTGAAGTATAATATTTTGTTCAACTAATTTGTATTAGGTGTCTTAGATATGATTTACCATGAATGAAGTGTAATATGTTGTTCAACTAATTTGTATCAGGTGTGTTACTCACATATATCTATTTTGCAATTTGCAATGAACGTGTAATTCTCTCTCTCTATATATATATATATATACTAGGGTTGACCATGGGTCGGTCCGGTTTGGGTTTTGGCCCGAAACCAAATCGAAATTTCGGTTTTTGGATTTTTAAAACCCAAACCGTTCGGTTATTTCGATTGCGGTTTTTTAAGGTTTTTCGATTTTTTCGGTTCGATTTTCCAATTAAGCTTATTTATCAAATACTTTTATAAATATACATTTTATATGCATATATTTATATATGTTCAATAATACAATTTTATGATACAATATTGAAACTAAAGTATTGGTCAGAGTGAAATGATTCAATCCCAATCTCAAGGGGACTGATATGTCAACTCTTTAATAGTTTACATAGTAGTTGTCATCACGTTAAAATAAAGATAATGATTCCCCTTAATTGAACATTATTATTAATTAAAAGTATATTACAACGTGACAACTACATATCTTTAATGTGCAGAAAGTCAAATGTATGCAATTGAGCTGATTACGAAATATTACTGGTAGAAAAACGATACGTATACATAAAATTTGAATCTAAATGTGTGTTCAACTACATAACTGGTGCATATTTGAAAATGATTGAGTGGAGCTTATGTATCAACCAATAAGTGAATTGTGTACTTGAGTAACTTCTTTGTTTACTTGATGATTAGTGTCATGTTAATTAACTTCTTTGTTTACTTGGAGTAAATAAAAGGTCAACTGCAACTATATGTTAAGAGTAGTGATTTAACATCATAAGTGATCATTCTAATATTCATCCTAACAATAAGATTATGACATTTGTAAAAATAGAGATGAGAAAAGAGAATTCATGTCACATGTCCTCGTCATGTTGGATTGAAAAGATTAATAATATGAAAAATCATTTTTCATATAAAAATATGTGTTCAAAGTTGAAGAATAAACACGATCAATCATAAACTAAAGTGACAGATATAAAAATAGTTCTTACATCTTATGACAATTTGATAAAAGTTCATCATAATTTGATGTGATAAACTAACCCTATTAACGAGTAATCTAAATATATTTCGATAAAAAAAATATGAAGTTTGTTTACAATGTAATTAAGATCATTATGTCAAGACAAATATTTCTTCGGTATACAAAATGTTAGAAATCGAGTGTTGTAAACAGGGTAAATGATTTGATTGACAGGATATATATCTATGTGAATCGTGTATGGAAATCACTTTCCAAAGACAATAATTTGACCCTTTAATTTCCTGGGTTACACGAAATTTATCTTGGGATAATTCAAGAGAATATTCAAGTATTTGACAATTAGTTCTTGAATCCGTGTGTTTTATGTGTATTTAATTTTATGTTTGTATCCCTTAAATGTTGTCTAGAAAAGTTCCTAGAATTTTGAAGCTGTTTCCTAAATTTTAGGATATGCGAAAGGAAATGGAGATTTATTTTAGGTAAAAATTCAGAAGAATAATTTCTGTAATATGATTAACTGACTTTGAGAGAAACAAAATTTGATTATAAGAAAGAAAAATAGTTAATCATAGATAAGAAAAAGAAGTAACCATGCCTTAACAGGGAATCTATATGGGAAAGTTGATCTTTTCTTTTCACATATATGTTTTGTTTTCTAAATTAGGAGTAAATAAGTAAAAGGAATAAAATGTAGCTATATAAAAAGAATCAAATGCATAGATTATAAACTCTAACAAGAAAGTTATGATTGTGATTATTTTTTAAAGATAAAAACAAAAGGAAACGAAAGCCTTGTTGTTGAAACTGGCGGCAATTGGCTTCTATCACCAATATGGAGGATTTGTTTTCTTTGGAAAAACAATATAAAGCTAAAACTTTAAAGAAAAGGCTGAAGAAAAGTTATGGATCAACTGTTAAGAAGAAGAAGAAAAGATAGAAGATTAGAATATACGAAATTCGAGGACGTGGAGTGCGAAAAGAAGAGATAAAACTCTAAAAAGTCCAACACTGTATTAGTTTTAGTACGACCAAGTTGATTCTTATATCATTTTGTTAATTAAAGATCAAGTTGTTAGTACATTTAGTGTCACGTTGTTAGAGGCCGGGTTGTCTGATCGATTAAAGGAGATTTAAGGATCAAGTATTAGTAAAATTACATGATCTCTATAATGAAGTTAGCATCGTTTGACGAATAGTTGCACCTGTTAGAGATCTATTTTATAGCTTTACTTTAGGAATAAGTGTAGTGAAATGCTCTTAATTATTGCATGAAGTCTATTGTATATATTCATTTAAATTTCGCTCTATTGCGTGTACCGAAACCAAAAAATGGCACATTTAATTCACTTGTTTACCGTTTGACCTAAGTCGAATGTACATGGCATAACATATAATAGACTTTGAACAATAGTTAGTGTATTTCTCGGCACTAAACTCAAATATAAATCTTTAATGTGTTTAGTCAATCTTTGTGTGTTTAAATTGTCATTTTCAATTGAATATTTCGAGTGAAAACAAGAATTTGTCTGGAGCTCCTTATAACAAGAATGTAATTATTGTACATCTTTTCGACACATTGACTTCTTGTTGCAAATAATCATGTTGATAGTAACTATAATTTGCTAAATATCACCTTCTGTCTAAGGTAATGTTTTAACATTATTTGTAAAACTTCATCTGTATTCAATTGATTATATTAATGAATCAGATATTTTCCCAATGCCCCTTGGCGGGTGCCCCGCTGACCTAGGAAAAAATTACCGAATTACTAGCAGGATCTTAATGGACATTTTTGGAATTTGGTGAGTTTCTAATGTAATATTGGTTGGTTATCAACCATAACCACTTTGGTCATTTTCACTTACGAATTTACAGAGATTGAAACACACAAATTTACTCTCCAAATTTACACTAGTTTTGATCAATTTTTTGTGCCAAGAATTTCGATTGTCCGTTTAAGGATCATTCAAGATTGAATTTCTTGTAACCCTGACATAGGGGAGAAATATCAATTCGGAAAGTGAATCTACACGATATTCAAATAATCTAGTGATCATCAAACTTTAACCCCCGTTTTCTCTGTAACATCATTTAAATATTATGATTGCAAATTTTGAGAGAATTGGAAGGACCTCATAGAATTCATCCTTCAACCAGTGTAAATCGAAATGCTTTCCAGAAAGCTGACCTGGATGTTTCTTTTCTTCCAAGTCCGGTAAGAATTTCTTTGAGAGGGTTTGCATCAAAACAGAATCGGAGGCCATTCCAACCCTACTAAGGGCTTTAAAAGCTTTGATTCTGACATTCACACTCATATCCCTCACCATCTAACGGAGCTGTAAAAATACTTCATGTGATAAATAGTCAAAAAATTGGGATAAAATACACCCATAAGTTGCACGATAATTCAATCAAGTTGGATCACTTTTGCAGTTTTTGTAGAGATAACTCAGTCGCATGTTAAAAATGTCATAAAACTGAGAAATTTAAATGTTTATCTATTTTAATTACAATGTTTAATATTATTGTTATTATGCTAGATCTAGGATTTGCCATGATTAGCGAGTAGTTACCTTGCGTGTTTGTTATCATGTAGTTAGTTAATTAACTATGGAATAACATTACGCTATTTAATCAGAAACGTAGTATTTTAATTATGCTTTCTATTTATGATTTTAAACCTTATAATAAATATCGCATTTCCACCAATGAACGTGATTACAACTTTGATATTAAGACTTCGCGAACCTTAATACAAAGTAATTAATATCTATGTTTTGGTTTAATTACGACACTATGTAACCATCGTAGAAGTACATCATACATTACTATGGAAACACTACAAGTGGAATACATCGTAACTACTATGAAAAAGACCATAAGAGGCATCGTGATGTACTTAAGCTATAAAATAACTATGATCTAAATTATGACACGATGTATTCACCATACCGGTACATCATAAGGTTATTATTGGTCCCAAAGGTTAACAACAAATGTTGTAGAGGGGGAGGGGGTGAATAAAACTTCTTTCAATGTTTAAACAAGATAGTGAATTGTAGTTTTAGCTAATAATAAGAACAAATGATAGTTTTTTTTTTCAATTAATTCTTTTATTTTGATAAATCAAAGAATTACAAGTTAGATGCGGAGTATCTAACTCAATTGAATACAGAGTACTAACACTAAAATCAGCTGAGAACAAACTCAAAGCTGGTTACATGTAATGCTAGTTCTGCTAACACAAACGCTCTCTTAACTAACTATTAATTCACTCAGAATTTCACACACACATACTTCATAAACTAAGTATGATATTTATAGAGAGCTTGTGTAATGCTTGAAACTTGATCAGCCAATAGATGTCTTCCAGATGTCTTCATCTTCATTGGTTGACTTCAGACATGGTTGCTTGTGTGTTCTGATGAACTCTGCACGACCAGGTCTGCAGTCTATCAGAAAGTACATTACACATCTTGTCTTGTAGGTTGACTATGATAAGGAAACATTATGTGCATAAGCAGCCAAAATGGACAGGTATGTATGTTGTGTGCAACCTCTGAAGATGCCATTTTATCATACACATAAGTCCCTAAGTGTTACAAGCATGTTTACTTGAATCTGTAACAAGTAAAACATTCTTCAATCTCTGTGTTGGGTGAACTGATCATTAGTCTCTATGTTGAGTCTTCAAACTTCTGATCAAAACTCATTCTTGACTAGCAAAGAGAGTCTTCAGCACTTGATTGAATAATCGTCAAAGATGTATAGATTACAAATCTCTAATCTTCTATGTGCTGGTTATTCTTCATCAGATTTCTATCTGCTGGGTGAACTGCCAGTTCTGTCTGCTGGTTGAACTGCTAGTTCTGTCTGCTGGGTGAACTAACAAACAGCAGATCCTTTGCAATCAGCATACAGATGACTTAGCTTAACTTTGAAGAATACCTTTGCTGGATGGATAACACCATAACGATGATGTTAACTAAGAGTTGTTGTCATTATAAAATCATCATTGAGAGGATCATGACTTAACAGTTACTATGGAAACACCAATAGTACATAGTAACTATTATTGAAAACACTGTGAACAACATCGTGTAAGTACTCAAAGCAATGGATCAACTAATTAATAGTTGATTTACATTGTCAATAACCATAGGACGTTCTCTAAAAACGGTCTGAGCTTGAATCTATGGAAATACCGACAATAGATTACATAGTCAAAAGCTTAGGGATTTCAGGGTACATTTTGGAAAAAAAAAAATTTAATCATAAATATAGTTTTTAAAGTACCTAAATACAAGCTTAGTTTATAAATCTAAAACGAAAGACCAAGAATCAACAAGTATTCTATTTTCCTGTCTATCACCTTTAGATTTTACCAAATCTAGGAAAGCAAATTAAAACACCAGACCTTAAGGTTATATTTATTGTAATGCGGTGTTAAGAACAATCGATGTACAAAGGGTTCTTGCATATTCATACACCCTGGAACGTTCATGTTCCTAGAAGGGTCATTGTTCCCGTAACTGGGCAATGTTGAAAGTTGCGCAAAACCTTTCCGATCAGAATCATTACGACTTAGTTCCTGGTGACATGCTAATTGATTAGTAGGGAATTTAGCGTTCACACCAGTAACTTTCAATATAACCAAATAAATAAGCAACCTGATAAACGTTTCTGTTATATACAACTTCAAATGCATTATCTCATAATATAACTAATGAAGTGATAACAAACACTACTTCTTTATCATATGCATATACATTATTTTTATTCGCTTTGCCTTAGTATAATTAAAACCAAAAACTCCCCCACTTTTGATAAACCTCCCAGTAGTTAGAACGTATTCACCTAAAACATCTCAGTTTCATTCAGTTAATCTTTAAGAACGACACCTAAGTCATATTAACTACGTACTAGTCACCACTTACTAACCCTAGTACTACAAATATAAAACACCCACTGATACCCCCGCTCGCTCACCTTCCGACGATCCCGACCGACGACGACGCGTCGTGATAATAACCGACCGTTCGGGCCGCATCAACACTCTAAAACAATAAAACTGATGTGATAAATGGCTCTTTTTTAAGAAGCAACAGACTTAAACAACCATTTTTTCAGCAACGAATTTTGATAACACAAGATGTTCAGGGCTTTTGTAATCAATTCTGTTTGATGGTAATTTTGAAAAGTTAAGAAACCAATCATCAAGTGCATAAATAAACGAAAATTGGAGTTTCGATGAAGGTTTTTCCAGTTCAGGTTAACTAGGAAGGGCGAACTTTTTTTTTTTTTGAACGGCCGATAAATATATATATATATATATATAGAAAAAAGCAACTAGCAAGGCGCTAGAAGCTAAAGAGTACAAACATATCTAGAAATAAACAAAAGTAACACATCCTAGATACCTCCCGAGGCTTTAACTGCGAGGGCTACAAAAATGATGAAAAAACTCTAGCCAATTACTGCGAACCACGACAAGAGAAAAATCCCCATTCACGGAGGCCAAGCCACCGGTTTTCACTCCGGAATATTTTTGATGCATCCCCATACAAGCCTCGAGGAAAATAAGCGAAATAAAAGGCATAAAGCTACAAAGAACCAAAACTCCAAGCGAATCCAGAAACTCCCAACAGCGAAGAGCAAAACACATCAACGAAGGCCAGAAATAGGAGATATTAACCAATCAATCCAACTACTAATTTTACGACCTCTAAACTTAAGCCATGAAAAAGAGTACATACAAATATTATCGAACATGTCACCTTTCCTCATGGGATGAGAGTTAAACATGACACTGTTACGATAACGCCAAATCAACCATAGAGAGGACACGATAATAATGTACACACGTTGCTTCTTCTCACTAGAAACAGGCCACGAGCTCAACCAATCTCGAAAATGATTATAAGAAGTGAACAAAGGGATAGAAGTGTCGCACCACACATGAACAAGTCTCCAAATATCCTTAGCAATATCACATTCGAAAAAGATATGTTGTCTAGACTCCACGTTACCATTACAAGATGGACATGAAATATCCTGAATTTCTATACCTCGGGAAGAAAGATTTAAAAGATGGGGGAGCCTATCTAACCTCAAACGCCACATGAAAATTGTTAAGTTTTCGAGGAAGAATTTTATCCCATATCGTCGGAGGATCCAAAGACGGAAGTAAACAATCATCAATGTGACGACGAGTAACGCCAACTGAAAAAATGCCACCTTTGGTAAGAGACCAAACACATGCGTCTGTATCGGAGTCAATATGGACGTGACCAATCTCAGCCAACATGGTTGAAAGATAGGACGAGGCACGAACCCCTAAATTAGGTCTAGACCAGTTCCAACACCAATGCCCGTTAGAAATAGGGCGAGTTTTTTTTACTCTGATGTACGCGGCCTAACCAGGTTATCATGTGACCGTTTCCGAACCCTTTCCCCGACTACCCCAAGATATGTTGCTAGTGAGATTTAAATTTGAGACCTCTTGTGAAGATATCAGGACGTCAACTTCTAATTCAACTTGTGATGATGGTTCAAAGAAAAGTTGGAGTGTTAGACGCAATCTAATATTTTGTACAACACCCAACTTTATTTTAATAAAATCCGTAATAGTTGTAGCTATAGTTATGATGTCCATGCAGCGGTAAAAAAATTAAGTCAAATATCTCAAGCTGAAACGAAGTTTGAATACAAAATTAATAAAGGAACGGTATATTTGTTGGCAGTTTATGATTGGTACCAAGTGAACGACTTTTGATTGGTCAGATTACTATTCATATAATTGAACATAAATGAATATATATACAATATTTTAAATTTGAAGAATATATTAGGGAAATTCATAAATTTGCCCCAAAAATTAACATTATAAAAAAATTTGCCCTAAAAAGTTATTTTTATACTCAAATACCCCATCCGGTCGCAAGTCAAATCGTGACTTGCGACCCGATAACTTGCGACTCCGACACCGTTCATTTGCGACCCTGCGACTCGGATTTGCGACCCAAAATGGCGACTTGCGACCCAACACCGTGATTTGCGACCGTTGACCAATATTGACCTTTTTTTTTTTGTAAATTGTGTTAAGTTAAGTGTCTTGTAAACTTTGGAAAGTCATATCTTTTGACTTGTAACTCCGATTAAGCCACCATTTTTTTGAAAAGGTCCAAAAAGTCAAAAGTTGAATTTTTCAAAATTTATTGAGGGTTATTGTTTAGTTACATTTCACATTGACTCTAAATTTTACGAATTTGAAATTCGAATTTTCTATAGCAAGTTATGAGCAGTCAAAGTGCATTTAAAAGTCAAAATTAAGGTAAAGTGTAAAATTGAAGGTCAAGAAGGTCGAATTTTGAAATTTTTTTGGGACAAACCGCCTTTGGCAGGTTTGCCAACGAATAGATCTCGAAAAAATACACAAATTAAAAAAAACGGTGACTTAATCACAGTTATAAGTTAAAAGATATGAATATTCAAAGTTTACAAGAAACTTAACACAATTTACAAAAAAAAAAAAAAAAAAGAAGTCAAAATTTGATTCCCGGTCATAAGATACATTTGGGGGTCGCAAGGTTTGAATCCTGGTCGCAAGAACAATTTGGCGGTCGCATATCTTCGGGTTCGGAGTCGCACCACCGAGTCGCAGGTTCGCAAGTGAATGGGTCGGAGTCGCAAGTGAACGGGTCGCAGTCGCACGTGATCGGGTCACAAGTCAGGTTTTGACTTGCGAACGGGTAGGGTAAATATGTATATTTACAAATATTTGAGGCAAATTTTTTATAAAGTTTATTTTTGGGGCAAATTTGCTAATATCCCTTATTACAATTAGGTTGGAAGAAAACATGAAAGCAAAAACAAGTAGCAAGATTCTGGATTGCTTGAATACAGCAATAATCATGATTAATGTTTTTAAATTTAAATTGTATCAGATAAACAAGTACATACCGGATGCGAGCATCAAGACACAACAAACTTAGTGGGACGCCTATAAATTTTAGTGGTGAACAATCACTTATGCATTAAAATGGGCGCATATAATCAACCACTGAATATTGGTCATGGTTGGTTTTGACTTCTGAGTTGGCATGGTTTGTTGTTGAGACTTTGACTATTAGGGAGAGCTGGGCTTAACTCAACTATTGGGCTTAATGAACTAAATCCTATATGTTACTCGTTGCCGAGGAAGGAAAAATTGGGTTGATTCTTATGTAGTTTGTTACCCGTTATTTTTTTGTCAACACTGATGTTGTAACTTGTATGTATACAGCAATATATTTACCTTGTCGTTAGAAATTGGACAAGATAAATAAAGACAGAAATCACTATTATCAGAACTTTTGAATCTATTACACAAAATGAGCAAGACAAAGTCTGACAAAAACTTCTCTTAATAAAACTTGATAGTGATGGTCTTACGAGTTTTTCATATAATCACCAGACCTCTTGAATTACACATATGTATGATATGCACTTTCATTGTTGGATCTACTATTTATATAGCACTTATTGACATTTACATACTAGTCTTGGGTATGCCTAGAAAATTGTGCGGGTTTAGTTCGAGTCAAAACGGGTTCAAGTCAGACGGGTCATTTTTAGGCTGATCGAACGGGTACGGTCAAACCCAGGTTGGTTCGGGCGTATATGTTGCAATATGACCTGTTTGGCCTAGATTGGTAAGTACCAGCTATAGCACATCAAATGCAGCAAGTCAAACTCTAAAATATTTGGTTGGGATGAAATACAGAAGCTTAACTAACATTAAAAAAGATTACGCTGCTTATAATACATTTGATACAAGCTGAATAATAGTATGTAAAGAAATATAGATCGATCATAGTATATATGCTGTCGCCACTTCCGATACAATATTCAATATATAAATTCCACCATACCTTCTCCCCCTATTTATATTACATCATATTTTGCAATTAGTTGCATAAAAAACTTGCCAATAAAGTTTTACAATACATATGCTCTTCAAAAAATGAAGTTTGCACTTAATCCTCTACCGTCTCTGCGTGTTAGATAAACATAGTGCAAATATCCACTGTTTGAAGTGCAAATAGCAAAATCAATAAGGTATTATACAAATTTACATTGGGGTTTGCCATTTCTTCTTCCTGCATTGTGGTGTACCTTCTTTTTATGCTACCAAATTTCTGTTGAACATTAAAGACATCAAGGATGATCTAAGTTTTGACAGTATCAGATTTGATGATTCTTCAGGATAAGTAACTGGATGAAGAGGGATCACTTTATCCACAGATTCCTCAATGTGGTTTTGGTTTTCAGGTGATGAAAGACATCTTAGGCAAGCTTTGGGCAAAGTCGGGCCCTTGTACACAGCACAGATCCTGGTTATAATGTATATGTAGTCCTGAAACATGAACAGAAGATGTCAACCAAATATCAGCAAATGAGATCAAAAGTTGTGCTAATGGATAATTGGGCGGGTTGGGTATCATGTCAAAAATGGGTTGGCGTCAAGATAAAGTGATTGCTTGGACAGGATGGGTCGGGTCAGGTTGCCCTGAAATACCATTTGTCCAAAAAATTTACCTTTTAAATATAAACTATACCTTTTTCAATTAAAATATTATATATTATATTTTGAATAAATACTATATGAGGCTGTATGAATAGTAAAATACAGATCAAAATATCCACCACTAAAGTAAAGTATCGATGCTTTTGAGAATGAAGTAAAGAAAACTAACATCATAAAGTGGTTTTCCATCGACAACAACCCATGGAACGTATTTCTTTGGTGGCTGAAGAGAATTTGTTGCCTCTGCATATTGTAGGTTTAGCTGCATGATGTAAATTGAAAGTAAGCATAGTTGTCATCTAATTTCAAGAGCTCAGACCAAGTAACCAATCAAGGCATTAAAATCAAGAAGATCTCACCTGGTATCCGTATCCACTAGTGTAGCAATCCTTCACAGGTTTTGGATCTAAACTTAGTTCCTCAAAGCATGATTCCCACTTATCAAACTTATCAAAGTAGAGGTATCTTTCGACACAATAGATGAAAGGGAAGTGATCATGCTGCATATATAGATTATATATTTTATAGAAAGAAGTAAAAAAACTTAGGCAAATGATCTGCTTCTAGTTTTATCTGAGCAATATCTTTCAATTATTAGCTTTGCATAAAACATCACACTAGCAGACCAATAGAACAATAGCATAAGCAAAAACAGAAAACAAAAAACAAGCAGCAAAAATTTAAAGATTTACTTGAACAATACTCATAAATGATGCCATATCTTACTAAAAGTCTTCCTAATTGATACTTGAAATAATTTGAACATGTCTCATGTACAAAAGCCAAAACATAATTAGATTCTGTAAAGTGTCAATTAGGTGTACAGTTGGACTAATACACAGCAAAATATAATTTAACCACAAACATATGAACTTTATAAATAATCTTAGATCCCAATAGTATTAATTACGATCCCAATAGTCCTGATGAAATTAACACAAGCTAAGGTAATATACTAATATTCGACAGCATAAACAGAGTATTTCAGGTATATTTTGTCCAAAATATTTAGATAAAATTGGACCTAAAGAGATAAAAGCTTACCACATCAGGCCAAGCATTGATTGCACAAGCTTCAACAGTGTTAAGCAAACACTCTTGTTCACCATGCTGCAACATATATATATATATTAAGTAACATATAAACAAATAAATAAATTCCTACTTTCAACTCAAAAATCTACAAACTAATTAGTAAATGATGATATAAATGCCCAAAATATAAGCACAAAACATGTCTAATCCATACAATGTTTGACACATTTTTTGTGTTTTTCTGTCTTAAAAATATTCTCATAATATAGCCTACAAACATGTTATCATAATCATTTTATTAGGCACATCTGTGATCTATAGGCATGTGTTTTGAGCAGATCAATTAATTTTCAAAAATAAACAGTCAATGTTTAGTAAGGTGAAACCTGGCAAGTGATGTTGCCGTTGGCATTGACTTTAGCATTTCCATAAGGAAACAATTTTACGTCAGCGATAGCATCGATTCCTTCGATGAACACATCGATCAAATAATTAACGATGAAGTTTTCGCAGTACGGGCAAAGGGATTCGTAGTATACTGTTACTTGAACCTTTTCTACTTCAGCCTTTTCTACATCTTTCAGAGGAACGATTTCGATAAGATCAGATGATGATGGTGATGCTGAACGAGTGTTGATTGTGAACAAACAGATGATGAAAATGAGCAGAATTCTAGATTCCATTGTTGGGAAATTTGTTAGAGCTCAATGTCAACGGTTTCTAACAGCCAGTCATGTAAGTGGTAGTTAGTTATATGCACGTATGGATCTTGATATTTTTAGGGTGTTTTGGAAGTTTTACAACTTTAGTCCTTCATTTTTGTAATTGTTATTAAAATGACTATTTTCATTATTCTTTGTTTACTTTTTTTTTTTTTATTGTAATTGTATTTCTAGGATCTAAATAGTTAGATATTAAAATGTGGGTGTGATAAAGTTGATTGTTATTTTTCATAAATACAATGTTGTGAACTTATCTGTAACATTAATTTAAAATTTGGTGATGAAATTTTAAAATTTCACAATAACTATATTGAAAACAAACGTTTGGACACTCATTAAGTAGTGTTATAGTATGTTTGTACCATTTGGTTTTGTAGCATCCATTGGTTGTGAAAGTCTCACAAAGATATATTGTGCAAGTCGATCTCGTATCATCTGAAAGAAATAAAACGCAATACATGTAAATTTATAGCTATGTGACACAAGTTCATAGACTGGTTTCATCCATATACATCTAGTCAAAGAAGTGAACAACCTTTGAAGAAACATGAATTTATTTTGAATCGATAATGGTTCCTAGCGTGGGGTTAAAGGAGAATAAATAGAAAGTTATAATTATGAGATATATGACATAAATGATAACTACTAAAAGTGTAGGGGCCAATTATGTCATTTTTCTGTCTTTCGCTTTAGAGTGCAGCACTAATAAATTTAGACATGAGGAACTTGCGGCTCTTATTTTGACAAATCTATTCAGAATTAACCTTATCATATTTTTAATCAATAACCTGTAACCTATAAATATGTAAATTTAAGAATTTTATTTATAGATCTTTATCTTAAATCATATTCGACTAATTTATTGTTCAGTGATTATGTAAATATAAATATAAAAATTTAGAATAATTGATTCATTATTAATTCGTTGTGTTATATATTAAATTTAAGTATGATGAATTATAAACTTATTATAACAATAAAAAAAGACTATTACATAAAATTGTTCATTAATAAAATAAGTGTCAACCGTTTGTTATTTTATGTTTTGAGTGATGAAAAATATCAACTAAAGTATGACTAACATCCTCTCCTGCAGTCTGGTAATTTATATTATTTTAATCGATTATTTAATTGTTTTAGAAATTATTTAATATTATGTGTTTCATAGTGAAACGTAGATAAATAAGTCCTCTGACTTATTGTGACTAGTGAAATATTAATCGTTTTAAATTATTATAGATGACGGTAAAATAAAGTAATATTTCTCGCAAACGGTTTTCAGGTTCCAGACAAAAGATTTAGGACGGGTATAAAATTATACCATTTATTTATAAGCCGACTTAGTGAACCGACTTTGAAATTCATATGTATATCTCATACCTTCTTCTTGTTCTCATTTGAAAAACTTGCAAATCAAAGAAACCCAAAACCAAAATTGAATTCATGCTTGTGTTCCTGTGATTCCGAATTCATAGCATCAGATTCATCATCATCTATATCTTAATTGCATCAGATTTATCCATCCTTTTATTTTCAAAAAAAAGAAAAGAAGAGTAAGTTTGATTTTTGATTGTGTAAATCGAATTGAAGCTTGATATGTTGTTATTAGGTGTTGTTTGATGTTATTTGATGTATTAGAAACCATAGATTTGAGTATTATGATGTTTTGGTGAGTTTTGATTTGAAAAACCCGTTTTTGCAGCGAAGTTCGCAGTTCTCAGTTCATCCTGCGAACCGAGTTGCGAACCCAAATCTTGCGAACCGAACCCAAATCCTGCGAACCGAGTTGCAAACCCAGAACCTGCAAACCGAACCCAAATCCTGCGAACCGAGTTGACCTGCGAACCCAATTTCTGCGAACTGAGATTTTTGTTTTGCAAATTTTGAAAATGCGTAAGTGTTTTTGAGACGCGGTTTTGTGAAAATATCACCAACTCGGATTTAATTGAAATTCGCATGGTCACTCGGAAACGACCTAGTAATCAAGGATATATTCTAATAGCCTAGGCAGTTTTTGGCCATCCGGGGTCATCTAGGACCCGAAAATGGCATTTTTCAGTTTTAAGCGGTATTGCGGGCTTTTTCTGAGTTTATTTCTGATTGAACTTTTGTTTGCCTAGACTTCAGGGATTACCTGATTTGATAAATAGGCTATAATGATATTTATGGAATGAACTTCTGATTTGTATTTGATTTCTGTTTCAGATCAACGTAAGACTCGGTGATATAAGAATACTGAGTGTGCAGACATCAGAGGTATCGGTGAGTGGATTCGGAACTCATCATTTGATTTAGTTGTAACTATTTGGTTACAACAAGTAAACGTAGATGTGTATTAGACTGTTTAGTCTTGGTTATTGATTATTGATCTACGTGATATGTGAACTATGTGTACTATGTTATTGAGGTCAACGTGTAGTTGGACTTCTGGTTATTATGTGTTTTACACAGGTTTTGATTCATTTGTTGTGTTTGAGACCTGTGTATGTGTTTAATAACCAGTAGTTATCGATCTATTCTGTATTGGCCATACGGATTGACGGTAAGTGTTCTTGGGGGAATCCCCGGGTATTATGATATCCCCAGAGCCACCGATCCTCATTGAATTATGTGTGTTTACGATTATTTGGTGTAAACAACTAGTTATGCTAAGTTGAATGTTGTGTGATGAACCTATTCACTTAGCTTCGTGCTAACCCCTCATTTTACTTCCTGCAGGATATGTTTTGTTTAATTGTGGGTGCAGGAGGTGATTGGTTGATCAAGGAATGTTTGACTGCGCTCTTGAACTCTGATATGGTTTTTGTGATAAACCTTGTTTTGTAATTTTATAATACCCCGCCTTTTGTAATTTAAAAAGTTTGAAATTTGGTGTACTTTTGGGAAATGTAAACTATTTATGTATTTTAATTCATGCTTCCGTATTTATTAATATTATATTCTTATATTGAAAGAGGGGTGTTATAACCCCTGAGTATGAGAATTTAACTGTAATTTAAAGACAATTAAATGTTAAATAAATAAAATAATAATAAAGCATTATAATAGATTCATATAAATTCGTATAAGAAAAAGAGTTATTTAAAAGAATACATGAACTAAAAGGGTTAATTATAAAATGCGGGTGCTAAAAATGACATGTTTAACAAACATAAATGTGTAACATGTAAGGGATGTAAAATGTTTTTGTCAAATAAAAATAGTTACGGACGCACCTATAAAATTAAAATGTTAATTAAAATTAAATATTCACTTTTAGATGATAATGAAAGAAACTTAATCAATAATTCGGTGCATTTCTTTATTTATTATGTTTTAATATTATATATATAGAAGATAAAAATAAAGATACAGATACAGATAAAGAACAATAATTTTTATTAAAAATAAATTTGGTGTATACGTTCTTTTTCTCTATTTTATTTTTTGAAGATGACTCTCAAGTCTCAACAGTCTATGATGGACATTTTCTTTATAAAACGGGCCAATAGCCAGGCCCAAAACCTGAGCCCAAACCTTTTATTTATTTTTATCTTCTTAGAAAATCTATTATTTGTCCCAAATCCTTTTAATTTTGTTCGGGTTTCTCTCTGACAGTTAGTTAAAAATCCGCCTAATAGTTAGCTACACAATCTCGATTACTTTCTCAGGCAATATATATATATATACTAGATTATATACACTAGATTTAAACTGTATGACGTACAACAATATAAGTTAAAAAAATATTTATATTTGTAATTTTTATAGGTTTAATAGTTTAATATTATTTTTCAATTAGTGTTTCAATAAAATTCATAGATTTTTTTATTAAATAATATTAAATTCAAATATTATCTAACTCTATTTAAATCTATTTTTTAATTTATCTTTTAAATTTAAATAATTATTCATTTTTAAATTATAAGAGGTCGTCACGTGTCATTTTGCCTATGTGCCAAAATATAGAGAACTTTTTATTTTCCTTTAATATATATAGATTTAATAGTTTAATATTATTTTTCAATTAGTGTTTAAATAGAATTCATAAATTTTTTTATTAACTAATATTAAATTCAAATATTATCTAACTATATCTAAATCTATTTTTTAGTTTATCCTTTAAATTTAAATAATTATTTATTTTTAAATTATAAGAGGCCGCCACGTGTCATTTTGCATATGTGGCAAAATATAGAACAACTTTTTATTTTCCTTTAGTATATATATAGATATACTAGATTAAAACCGTGCGATGCACGACAATTTAAGTTAAACAATTTTTATATTTATAATATTTTTAGGTTTACTAGTTTAATATTATTTTCAATTAGTGTTTGAGTAGGATTCATATATTTTTTTAATTAATTGTTATTATATTCAAATATTATCTAACTCTATCTAAATTTCTTTTTTAATTATTTTTTAAATTTAAATAATTATTTATTTTTAAATTATGAGAGGTCGTCACGTGTTATTTTTTCTATGTGGCGAAATATGGAACAATCTTTTATTCTCCTTTAGTATATATATATATACTAGATTTAAAGCGTGTGATGCACGATAATTTAGTTAAACAACTTTTATATTAAATTTTTTTTGAGTATTAATGATTTAATATTATTTTTCAATTAGTGTTTGAGTATGATTCATAGATTTTTTAATTAATTATTATTATATTTAAATATTATATAACTCTATCAAAATTTATTTTTCAGTTTATCTTTTAAATTTAAATAATTATTTATTTTTAAATTATGAGAGGCCGACACGTGTCATTTTGCCTATGTGGCAAAATATGAAGCAACTTTTTATTCTCCTTTAGTATATATATAGATATAGATATTAATGGATCTAGGTTCAAATAAGAAACTTGAATATCGTAAGAACGTAAGAATTGACTTCAAAATCATTTTTAAATATCCAAAATACGTTATTTCATAAAATTTTCTTAGTAGCTCCTTATTCAAATAACGTTTAGATGCTATTTTTTAGATAAAAAAAAATTCGACGTTTTTTTCTTTTCTTAATTATTTTTTATAAATTTTTTATTCATAATAATCACATTTTATAACAAGATAAACACATGAATAATATGTAATTATCAAAATTCTATTTTATGATTATCTCAAACACATAATAATCACATTATATTAGAGAATAATCACATGTGATTATCATGTTATATTTTGTGATTATTTTAAGTAATCATAACAGTAACGAATGTAAAAAAGGTTAAAAAAAGTTAATATTTTTTATTAAAATTTTTATCATAGTTTGCAAAAGTTATTTCAATAATAATCATTAAATTTTTTTTGAAGAAAAATGTGTTTTAGATATTTAAAAGGTGATTTCAAAGTCATTCCTACGTTGTGACGATATTTATATTTTTTATTTGAATCTTCACGTATACAACTATAGATGTAGATGTTATGAGTTAAGCACGTTAAGTTTTAGCTAATTGTTGTTTAATTGTGCGTGCACGTTTCACCGGGTGGAACAATGACAAAACAGACGAATAGGGAGAAGTGGGTTGTCAAACAGTCTTTACCGGTCGAGACTGCTGTAGTCACACTGACCAGAGATGCTCTGCTATCGTTGGAAATGTTAATGATCTTATTGATAGTATATGTGGTAATAAGCAATTCAAGGTATATGGTTTGTATATATATTTTATATTTATTATTTATTACTTAGCATAACCTATTTGATACTAACAAACAACAGTATATAAGTGCCTCACTTAGATGCAATGTTTCTGATCCTATAAATATTTGCATTGTGGAATTCCATGGGTGTATTAGTATTTAGTTATTTATATCAGAAAATTCTATCGGTTCATGTATAGGCGCCCAAGGGGCCTTCCCTTACAGCTGGAGGGTCTTTCGTATCATGGAGTAACATTAAATGAAACATCCAATAATTTAACATAATTACTCAAAATTCTCAAAAATCATTCCATTTCACCTAATGATTAAAAAATAAGGAAATGAAATTTAAACGAAATGTATCATATAATTAAACAATTAACATTCAATCTAACATTCTAACCTAATTAATCAACAATTTCAACAATCATCCAATTCAACCTAGTTAACAAAACTAAAAGAAGTGTTTGAACATAATTAACAAAACGAAATACAATTATAGAAATAAAGGGGTAAGAAATTTAAACAAAATGTATCATATGATTAATCAACACACATTCAATTTAAACTAATTAATCAACGCAAATACAATTTAAAATTTAACTTGTAAAACAGAGTTTAAGTTCATACTTTCAATTTGGAAATCATCATCGATTGAATAGTAGATTCAAGAACAAAATTAGACATATTGATTGAAAATTAGGAGAAAATTGAAAAAACTCGATATAAAATAATTCAAAGAATGGAATGAAATCATTTATATAGAAGGTAGTTAATTGGAATTAACGGAAGCTAACCTCAGTTATGAAGTGGAGTTAAATTACCAAATTACCCTCAAGTACCCAGGGCGGAGGTAAAAAACGACGAATTGAACGGAGGACTCGTGACAACTAGTTGTGATTGCGCTTTCTGTGTACCAAAGAGAGCCAACGTACATGAACCACGATCTTCCCATACATAAATATAAGATTTATGCAACTTTATTCTCCATTTCGTGGATATAGGGTGATAAACTTGTTAAAAAAAATACTATCTTAATGTAGAATGAAATCATAAGATGTCTAACTATTTGATAATAGATGAGTATGTTACTTTTTATTGTTCTCATATAACTTTTTAATAATTTTTTAAAAGCTAAGACCTAAAAACAGACATAAAAATTTAATTATTAACATATTCATCTACATTTTTATTAATGTAAGAAAAGAAGTAAAAGTTAAGGGAACTAGTTAGAATAAAAGTTCTATAAATTTAATTTTCTTGTTCAACAATTTTGTTACTTTTTCTTTTTCCCAAACAATAACATATGAAATGCTCTTCCTTTATTATCAAAAAACAACCAACAATTCTCTGTCGCAACACTCGCACACTACAATGCCTTTACACCTCCACTCTTTAATGGCGTTAATTCTAATCACCACCATCACACTACCCCACACATGTAGGGTTCAATCAATCGGAATCAACTGGGGCAACACCGCATCCCACCCTCTACCACCATCAAAAGTTGTCGAGCTTCTAAAACAAAACAAAATCACCAAAATTAAACTATTTGATTCCAACCCACAAGTTCTTGAATCACTCTCAGATACCAACATTGTTGTCACTGTTGGCATTCCTAATTCCATGCTCCGTACGTTGAATTCTTCTGTTAAGGCTGCTGAGAGTTGGGTTCATGATAATTTGACCCGGTATCTTTCGGGTCGGACCCGGATAGAGTATGTTACACTTTGGTCCATTTTTAGTTAGTGCATTAAACTTAATGTGTGTGTTACTATGTTACACTTTCTGCTTATTGAATATGTGTTAAATGTTAGTTATTTATGGGTGGATTTGAGTTTAATTGATGGTTTGAAGTTTATTTGAATAATAATATATGGCAATTAATAGGTGTATGTGATGAAATAGCAACTTACTTCCATTTATGTACATGCATTGTTCTTCCATTATAGATGTTTCTTGAAAGGGCGATTTGTCTAAAAAGTTGCATAAAATGCAAAATTTAACAATGTGGGTATATACTAAATTCTCTCTTCTTAGTGCAAAGTTTAATCTTTGACACACATATGAGTGAAAGTTCAGATTCTTATTAACTAAAGACTCAAATATTGTTTTTTGACCAGATTTGTGTATATTTCTAAAATTGAACTTAGACTCATCTCATGTCTTGGCAAAACTTGAATCTTGCACTTGTTTTGATGGATAGAGAAATTAGTGTATACCCACGTTATCAAATTTTGTATCTTATGCTACCTTTTATTGACAGTTTTCCCTTCAAAATATAACGGAAAAACTTATTATTATGGTCATTTGGTAACCTGCCGATAAAGTGGTGACGTGGAGGTTAAATGGTTATGTGTCACTCATGTGTCATTTTTTTGGGGTGCTGATTTGGCGTTTCTATATAATAATGTTAATGAAGTGGTGACTTGGAAGTTAAATTGCTAAATTTAAGACGACATGAGCGAAATCTGTTCACTTTGAAGTTTGAACTGCATTCCCATGTTGAATTGCATATTTGTATTAGCATGCATTTGTGGAGAGGCCCATGCCTCGATTGTACTAAATCATTTTCATAATTGGTTAATTGCATAAGTAGTACGTACACACTGGAGCTCGGTTTTGGTTCCTTTCACCTTCAAATGCTAATGTGTATTCATCTATCATCAATTTTTTTGTTGCATAAGTTATCATTGACGCCTTTTGGCAAATCAGCATAGTAAGAAGGTCCTACATTTTGCTTTCTGGCCTATTCCGTTATGTGTACCCTTTGTCTTCTCATCAAATGCACAATAACTACTAGCTAATTATAAGTACATTTTGTTTTTGAACTTATAGCAAGGGGTTATAACAATGGATGAAAAGTTTAGACTCTTTTTAGCATTGAAGGAGTAGTGCTTTATTGATCATTTTACATTTCGGAGTAGAGGTGGCAAACTGGCAACTTCGACCCATTTACTTATAGATGGGTCGCTTTGTACTGTAATTTATATCAAATGGGTCAAATAAAAATTTCATCTGAAAGCGCATGATCAAACAGATCTAAAATCACTCACAGTCTATGATTAAAGAATACAAGCTCCTGAACCGTTTTTTATCCAAAATAGTTATTATTGTTATGTAGTTATTTTTGTAACCATAACTAACACCTCCATGATTTATAAACTACTTAAATAAATGGACACAATAGGTGTTTGTGGCCCAACCCAACCCGGCCCTTTTAACGCATACTAAATATGTTTCATTTAAACCTGAACCTGTTTTTGCCTTTTACCAAACCCTCCACAACCTTGCTACTTTTACTTTGGAATTTTGGATGGTATATGGTCCTTGTCTGTTAGTCTGTGTGGTCATTTTGCATATTTGACTGTACTAATTGATTGTAAATACGAAGCTGATGTATATAATTTCTAAACAGATGTAGAAAGTCTATTTCAGTATGTAAGGCTGAACGACGGATAAATACATATGCAGGTACATTGCAGTTGGAGATGAGCCATTTCATCAAAGTTACGGTTCACAATTCTACCCTTTTGTGGTTGGTGCAGCCATTAGTATAGAAGCAGCAGTTACCCGAGCTAAACTACCAAACAAGGTTAAAGTCGTAATTCCATGTAGCTTTGATGCGTTCCAGTCAGAAACTGGTCTACCTTCAACAGGACACTTCCGATCCGATGTTAACAAAACCATGATTGAAGTTCTCAACTTTCTCACTAAAACTCGATCTCCTTTCTTTGTAAGCATCTCACCTTTTGTAAGTTACTATCAAAACAAAAACATTTCACTCGATTTCGCCCTTTTCAAAGAAACCGCACGTCCACATAATGACAGTCATAAATCATACAAAAACAGCCTCGAGTTAAGCTACGATACACTTATTACTGCTTTAACAGTTGCCGGATTTCCAGATATAGATATCGTAATTAGCCAAATTGGTTGGCCAACAGACGGAGCTCCAAATGCTACCGTTTCAAACGCAGAGATGTTCACTAAGGGCCTTTTAGACTATCTTCAGAGTAAAAAAGGGACCCCACTTAGGCCTCAAGGTACGCCACTAGAAACGTACATCTACACCCTTGTAGACGAAGACCGGAAAACGATAACTGCAGGAAACTTCGAACGACATTGGGGTTTGTTTACTTTTGACGGGCAAGTCAAATACCAGGTTGACTTCTCCCAAGGCGTGAAAAGGCTCGTGAATGCAGAGAGTGTAGAGTATCTTGATCCAAAATGGTGTGTAGTGAATAATAACATAAACACATTGAATGCAACTGCACGTGCAACGGAGGCCTGCACAATTGCTGACTGCACTGCACTTTCACCGGGTGGTTCTTGTTTTAACCTTAGTTGGCCTGGTAATGTGTCGTATGCGTTCAATAATTTCTACCAACAACATGATCAAAGGGCTGATAGTTGTGATTTTGGAGGGCTGGGAATGATCACCACCGTTGATCCATCAGTTGGTAGCTGCAGGTTTAATGTACAACTAAAAGAGTCTTTCTCAGTTTCGTTGCACGGGTCAAAGTTTGACTATCGTTTGATCTCGATTGTTGTAACCGTTTTGTTGTTATTACATAGGCTATGATGGTAAAATTAATTGGAGTAGTAGATTAGGGTCAGTATTGTTTCTCAGTTATGATTGTATCATGAAATACTTGAAAATTTTGCCACTAATCTTATGCTTCTTCCCTATCATTTTTTATTTTCTTCTTTACTTTTACATTCTTTTATGCTTCACCTACGTTTCTAATTATAACTGAAATGTCAAGAGTACAAGGACCATGTCGCACTAAATGCTATTTGTTATTATACTAAAATAGTGCATTGTTAAGTCTAACAATAGAGTGCATTTTTTGCACTATTTTAGTGTAAAAATATACTTTTAATGCTGACATTGGAGATACTATCCCCCGATTGGATCGGGGGCAAAACAGGTAATTAGGTAACAAAGTAAACTTGAGAAAACATACTATATTTAAAGACGTGATTAGTTATGGAAAAAGATCTTCATTTTTCTTTTTCCTTTTCTTTATAGTTGTTTTTCTATTGAAAACTAATAAAATTTTAGAAAACACATTCAAAAGGAAGGGATGAGGTTATCATTTTTCTAACACCATAAATCATTGAATGTGTTTAGTTACTGAAAACTCTTCCAATTTTGTCAAAAAATTCCTTCAGTTTTTCGAAAAAATTTCTAAGAAAATTGAAAAATTATAAAACATAAGTTGGCATGTTCCAGGGACACAAAACTCTAGAAAATAGAAAAAGGAGATATTTTTTCGTAAATAAACACGCTATTAGATTTTCATTTTCTTATAAAACCTTGAAAGTATTTTCTAACTTTTCAGTTTTATTAGAATTTTTTTTTCAAAATACGAGGAGTTTTCTTAAAATAAACTCACCCTAAACTTTTATTGTGTTTTATGCTCTTGAGTAACATCTAATTCTATATACTAACAATCGAATACGTTTGTAGTTGAACTCTTTTATATTATTCTTTGGGTTTTTCAAAATGTTATTGACTTATGATCAAAGTTTTCCCTTTTATATTTATACAAATTTGAAATAATTTCCTGTTAATATGAAATGAGGTTAGTTAAAAAAGAAAAACATATAATTCGCGGTTATAGAAAAAGAAATTTCTTTTTAAAATGTCATAAACTAAAGTACTAAAAAGTTATTATACGCTTTATTATTTGTAACGAGTCGGCCAGTCATGCCTTAGCATATAAATAACGCTTAAATTCCCTCTTTTACTCTCTTTTAACACAAACTAAAAACAACGAAACCCTAACTCAAACTATGTCTGGTTACGGTCACGAAGGAGATGGATCTGCTCCACCGCCCGTCGGCGGTGGCTACGGTGGAACTGGCGGTGGATACGGTGGTGGTGGAGGATATGGTGGTGGCGGCGGTGGTGGCGGAGGTTACGGAGGGAGTGGTGGCGGAGGTGGATCTTATGGCGGAAACCGTGGCAGTGGCGGTGGATATGGAGGCGGTGTCCGTGGAGGAGGTGGTGGCGGTGGCGGAGGTTATGGTAATCGCGGCGGTGGTGGTCGAGAAGGAGGCGGCGGCGGTGGTTACGGTGGTAATTCACAAAATTGAGGCTTTCTAATCAGTCGGTTTTTTTTGTATCAATTGTAGTTGTTGGAATATGTAATTGAATTTGTTTATTTTTTAAAAAAATCATCAGGTGGAGGTGGAGATCGAGGTCGAAGTGGCGGCGGCGGTGGTAGAGGTGGCGGTGGACGTGGCGGTGGTAGAGAAGGAGACTGGCCGTGCCCTAACCCAGGGTAATTTGATTAATTTGTTGATTTGATATGCTGTGTAAACTATACACATATGAAGTTGTTTTTCGCATTTCTTTCAGAATGCATATCACGATAATGACATTGGTGGGAATATATGTTGATATTATATATAGTGTGAGTCATGTTTTGATCGTATTTGCAGAAAGTCTGAAATGGTTACCAAATGCAATGTTTTTACAAGTAGGAGTTAATAATTCATGAACTCTCAGTTATCTAATTTCAAAAAGTAAGGCACTTATCTTGAACCGCTTTCTTATAGAGATAGAAAATTTCAAAACATAAGGTACTCAGCTTGAATCGATTTCTTATATTTTCGAGGAGGTGTTTGGGATTGCTTATAGAAGTGCTTATCTGCTTATTGCATTTTTTCGTAACTGTTTCAAACATTCTCTTGAAAACTACATGTGTGCTTATTTTAGTAGGAGTAAACACTTGAACAATAAGCATCTTGGTATCTTCTTATTTACCAAGTAGCTAAGCACCTAAAACTAAGCAATCGAAACACCTTTAACTGATTTCAAATAATTTAATGATCTGCCAATTTTGTTTTGTGAACACATGTGCTGCAACTCTTATCTGAGTTCTTATAGTATTTAAAAGTATATTACTTCTCCAACTAACATAAGTTGCAAGCTTGTCTTCATTAAAGTTATTGTCAAATTGACCCTCATATTTTATTGCAGGTGTAACAACTCAAATTTTTCTTGGAGAACTGAATGCAACAAATGTGGTACACCTTCCCCTGCTGGCACAGGCGGCGGCGGTGGCGGTGATCGTAGTCGCAGTGATGGAGGCGTTTACAATAAAGGCAGTGGTGGGCGCAATGATGGTGGTAGTTACAGTAGGGGTGGTGATAGAGGTAGTAGGGGGAGCTATGATGGTGGGAGTGGTGGAGGAAGTAGAGGAGGTGGTGATTCCCATGGAGGCAGAGACAGTGGCGGTTATGGTCAGGGTGCTGCAGGCGGATATGGAGGGTCTGATAGTAGTTATCCTCCTCCACCTAGCTCATATGGGGTGAACCCTGCCTATGGAACCGATGCTGTCCCTCCTCCTGCAAGCTACAATGGTGGACCAACTTCATATCCACCATCCTACGGTGCTGGTACTGGTTACGCTGGTGATTCTTTGCCTGATAGTCGCGGTGGTGGTGGTCGGGGCGGTTCAGCTGGTGGATATGGTAGTGCCCCACAGAGTCAAGGTGGTTATGGTGGTGCTCCACAGAGTCAAAGTGGTTATGGTGGTCCTCCGCAGAGTCAAGGTGGTTATGGTGGTGCTCCTGCTGAAGCACCTACAAAGGTTAAGCAGTGTGATGAAACTTGTGATGAATCCTGTGACAATGCACGTATCTACATTTCGAATTTGCCTCCAGATGTGACTGTTGATGAATTGAGAGAGCTATTTGGAGGCATTGGACAGGTACATAGAATTGTCATTTATCTTTTATTATCAATAAGTTGCTCTTAGTGTTAGATGTGGAAATTTTGATTCCTTTAACTTATGAATGAGTTGATTTGGGTTGTCTCTCATCTCAAATGGGTCAAGTGGGTGAAATAAAAAAAAGAAAATAGTTAAAGGGGAACAGGTCAAATGGCTTTAAAGTTGTCCAAAATTTTCTTTTCAATGATTTGGGTTGTTTTTATCTTAAATTTTGGTTTTGAGATCATGATCAACCCATATATTATTTTTAAAAGTTTCTAAAGCATATGGCGTGTCAACTCAACCTGTCCTGGCTGGTTTTCTCTCATTACAAAATTTGTCCCACTTCCACTTGGACCCATTTTTGGCTTGTTGCCCGTCCCACCCAGCTTGTGAACTCTACTCCATGGTGTTCCTTTATTTTAGTTTGAAAAGTTGTTGAATTGAATTTGCATATATATGGTATTTGTAGGTTGGAAGAATTAAGCAGAAGCGAGGCTATAAGGACCAGTGGCCTTATAACATTAAGCTTTACACCGATGAACAAGGAAAAAACAAAGGAGATGGTGCTTTGGTCTATGAGGATCCTTCTGCAGCACATTCTGCTGGCGGATTCTACAACAGTACGTCCTTTTTACCGAACATCTATTTAGGTTATGTTACTTCATTATGTGGGTGCATCTAAATGTTTTCTTTTTCATCAGATTATGAGCTGAGAGGTCACAAAATTAGTGTTGGGATGGCTGAAAAATCTGCTCCAAGACCTCCTCCTGCACAAGGGTATGTGTACTGATCAACTCATTATGCACTTATACGTGTTATTTCATCAACTTAATATGCGATTATGCAACATATATTTCTCTTGATAAGTAATTCACCATTTAGGTAAACGAGAAAATACAGTGTTTAGGGAATTGTCTCTGATCAAAACCCGTCCATAGCTTCAATTAATTTTTGATGTGCAATGATGTTCCATCTTACATGTGATTATGTATGGATCTTTTTTTTGCTTAGTATTAGGATCTTTTAGTTCTCAACTAATTTCAGTGGTCTAGAATAAACTGTGACTGCCGCTAAATACGTCCTGGGGCATATTGTTTATTAGGAGTTTTATTCTCGTGGTGATAGTGGAAAATTATCTTGTTGTATGATTAGCAAATAGTTTGATGAATGGTCATACAACTAGGAGGTGTTTTTTCTTTCAGTAACTACGTGCTACGTTTCTGTGGGTTCATGAATGAGATTTACATTGCTTAATTTTAATATCATGGAGATGATACTATATGTATAGACTAGTAGAATGGTATAATCAGAATATATTTTCTCCCAACTGAATACCTTCCTCTCAATTGATGTAAGTTTTTTTTTAATTTGATCTAAGTGGTATTCTATTACGGTTCCACACTGATTTTTGATTTGCCTGATGATTGTGCTTTACTATTTCATGTCGCATATCAAATTGTATGATTGTGACAACCATAACAAATTATCCATATTAGATGTAGTTTTGTGCTTTTGGAACTTTGGATGGGCTTATACAGCATGAAAAGTAAATGGCAAAGTTCCCTTTGTTTGTACTTAAGTCGATAGAATATGGTGCTTGAAATTTCATCAAGAGGTTGTGGAATCTAGGTAGAGGTGATGCCTGTTTTATCTAGGAATTGACAGTCACCCCTAGGGAATACCTGTCATTTTTTTATGCGTGTGTAGAATGATGACATTTATGGTGGTTATGCATTTGGGTTGTTCTTGTGATTAGCTTACCCAAACTACTTGGGAATAAAATCCTTATTGTATTATTGATTGTTTGGTAACTTTCATCAAGTTAATTGGATTTTAGGCCTTCTGTTTTTTGTATCAACCGGAGGTGATATCTGAGAGCTTCTTCTATTTAATGTTAAGCTCCTGCATATTCTTGTAGTTGTTAAACAGTATTTCTGTATATGTCACTACTTTTGAGGAATTTCTGTATATGAATGCAGCATTTCGTATAGAAGATCCATATTAGTGTTACTATAGTATTGATTAGTACAGATACCCTGTTTATGTGGTCCGGGAAGTAACCATTTCATCTTCAGTAATGTGAGTGTTTCAGACATTCTGTTTCACTTACCAATGCTGAGCCCCTACTTTGAAGATATAATTTCGTTATATTACCTCAACAATGATCTAGATATTTAGTTTTGTATTTTAATGACTTGAGTGGGGAGTTTTCTATAGATTCCAAGTACAGGTGACTTTTCATTTTTAGCTATTTTTCTGCCCTTCTGATAAAGCGTAACCTGAAGTTTGTCGGAGTTTCCTCCTACATGGAAAGACTAGAGAATACGAGGAGCTTTTGTGTGTTTACTGGTTCTCTGACTGTACTAACATTGCTTGTTTGTGCAGTGGTGGTGGTGGAAGAGGTGGTGGCGGCTACGGTGGCGGCGGCTACGGTGGCGGCGGCGGCGGTGGACGCAGGGACAACTACAGAGATGGTGGTCCAGATAGGAATTATCATGGTGGAAACCGCTCTCGTCCATATTGATTTTCACCTGAGCAATATAATTAGTAAAACTGTTAACAAAAAGAGAAGCCTTTATTGTAGTCCATTGCAGGGGGATTGTTCCCTTACCAGGAGATTAAGAGGTAGGTTATCCACTTACCCCTTTTCTCCTCCTTTTACTTTTGCAACTTGTCGGGTTGGGATTATTAATCTGAATTGTGTCAATGTTTTTATAGAGGCCAGTGCCAAGTGGATGATATATGTACTCCAAATGCTTCTATAAGGTAGGTTTGAGATTTTCAGGTGAGTGTTGTTTTTGGATAACCAGATCCCACTAGATGATATACAGATAGGCATGATGCGTTTCATTGTTTGTTATAACTTCGGACATATGCATCTTGTCATGATGATCATTAATTACAGTAGCTAAAGACTTAAGAGATTATAGTTCGTCACATAAAAAATTATGAAAAAAAGATCTGCGTGATTTTTTTCTTCTATTGTGAAAGTTGATGAGAGTCTATGGATTGGGCCGAAGGAGTGCTTATAACTGGAAGTCCCAAACTGGGTTCAAAACCGGATCTGCTCTGTTTGGCTTGAAACCCATTAGGCACCAGTTACAATTGCGTAAAAGGCTAGTTGTAATTGGTGCTTAAGCTCCAGCCTCTTTTATCATGGGAGTAAATGACTAAATCTAACTACTCATGCATGTTAAAGCATTCATGGAAAGATGTTCTGATTATGGGAAGGATATCTTAGCAGCCTCTTTTCGCTGCTTTTCACCAAGATGTTCTGATGAAGTTGAACATGCTATATCTTTATCACCCTTTTCCCGCTGCTTTTCACCAAGATTGGTGCTTTGGGGACCCCTGGTTATTCTACCACAAAATTCGAAGATTTTGATATGCTTTTCATTGTTTTATCATTTGTCGACTCTGCAAGGAAAATGCAGATAGCCAATCGTTTTTTTGTTTTTGTTTGTGTCCGTGAAGCAGGGAGGGAAAGGAGCAAAAGCATTGTGGAGAAGAGGTTTAATGACGGACTAACTTGCTAATGACTCTGTCCCGCCCTTAAGTAGAGCACTCAAAAAAATTGTTATATGTAAAAAATTATGTATGATTAAGTAGGAACATGATACAGTCTTGACATTTTGCTCTCAAACATGTCTTAATCCACAAATATAGCAGTAGCACCTTTATTTTAAAAATTATTCTTATTTTAAGCCTAGTTATAGACTTCTATGGGTTTATTCTGCAAAGTTGCTTCAACTTGTCGATCAGTAGTTTACTGTCTATTGAATCATAATGTGAAAAGATCAATTCTATTAATGTGAGCCTTACGTCAAGTACCAATGTTTTAACAACTCGGTTGTTACAAACATGATAAAAATGTAGACTATTAGCTTGTTATGGAATGTGGATAACCTATCAGTTTTATACTTACGCTACAAGTAAAGCTAAAATGTCGCGTGAAAAGATGATTGCAAGGCGAGATAAGAGAGGATAATGACTAAGAAGTTTAAGACCGTTCACTTTTCAAGCAGTTGTATACTACATCAAACACTAGCACATCTAATAAGGCTAGTGCAATATGACAACACTGATGGCATAGTCACCTAACTGGTTTAGTGTATCAAACGAATAAATCATTAAAGCCAAGACTTGACAGATTTAGGGTGGTAACCATCTAAGTCTTGTTTTGAATTAATCAAAAATACTGCTCGCATATGAATGACGAGATGCATTACCATTATATGCAGCAAAGTGGGTGGAACGGACATGAACTGGTTTTCTTTAACTGACAAAGTGTCAATTTCGATGTTAATTTTATGAATAAGTAATCTGTTTAGTATATGATTAATAGAAAAGACCAAATGTTAGATAACTATCTCTTTTGTTTAAAACAAATTTAGAACGGTATATGTATTAAAATGCACTTTTCATATTTTGTATTACTTTCAACTCTTTTATCTTTTAACTAAACTTTTCAATCTTAGTAACTGGACCCGTTAGACATAAAGTATGAACTGAAGTTGAACTATGTATTGGACTATTGGTTAATGAGCGTAAATAGCTGCCCTGTAATTAACATGACTTATTAGGTTTCGGTTTACATTTGTGACTGTAATGAGTAACCTGTATATTAAAAGACAGTTACTTTAAACCAAAATTACAATTTACACCAAGAAAAATGTGTTGTAAATCAACTTTCTATAAAACCAAAATCCTGCTTCATTTTCCTTGCTCATCAAAATCTTGAAACCAGTGTAGCTTGCATGTACATAACAGATTCTATCCATGTATATCGCGGTATTGTTTGTTACAAGAAATGACAAACCATAAACCATTCTTTCGGAATGATAACCAGCATCAACTTGACCTCCAACCTAAAATATGAAAGAAAAAAGTGGACCCATCATGTATACTATAAACTTGATAATGCATGCATATTTTCAACCATGAGACTACATTTGTAGCAGCTTCAATATCAATATAACAGATATCTAACTAATCACTATAATCTTTATAATTAGTTATTAATTCATTAGTACTTCTGTGTGATTAAATCTAATTATTTAGAAATAGCTGGATATTCCTGTTATGCCAAAAGACTTTCCAGCAGCATATCCAGATTCCTGTTTAAGGCATATTGAACCTCAATTTTTACTAGTTGACTTAAATTAAAGTCATGGAGGAAAGTACACGTAGACTAGAACAAAGTCAAAGACCTGGAACTAAAGCGGCTTCCACTGCAGCTGCCGCCCTTGCTCTCTTCCTCGCATCAATAACTTCCACTTTCAGCTGCTCAATTTCACGAGCCATAAGTATCTTAAACTTCTCCATTAGTTGACTTTTGTCAATGTTACTGGCAAGAACCCTTTTCTCATGTTCAATAACTGTCCTGCATGCAAGACACAAATGTATGTTCATAACATGAAAAGGGTAGCATAGTTCCAAACAAATCGACTGTATTTGAAACATTTGACGAAGTAGCATTCCTTTTCAACCTTCATTTTAAGAAATAATGGTATACCTTTTAGAATTCAGTTAAGTGGAGACACATGTGTTTAACATGCACCTGAGGTGATGTCTAGACTCTAGAAACAACTCAACAAGACATAGGCATAACTAATACTCAGTAATAAGCACTTCTTATGATCACATTAAGATAACTTCATCACCACCAATGCGTTAGCAAAACCATGGTCTTTTTAATTTTGTTCGTCATATAAAAACTTAATGTAGCTGGTTGAGTATGCAGCCGCATGTTTTATGTATCAAATCCAGTGAGTTATCATCCTCGGAAGGTTAACCGACCAATTAAATAGTGACAAATCTCAGAAAACATTAATGGGGTCATTCCCTAATGTAAGTCCTTAGTGCCATCGTTCATGCTCTAATGAACAAATCAAAATTAAACACCAACAAATACTCTCATTTAAAATAAGAGATAACATAGGTGCAAGTGTGCAACAAAGACA
Source organism: Logfia minima (assembly GCA_963921325.1). Classification (NCBI taxonomy): domain Eukaryota; kingdom Viridiplantae; phylum Streptophyta; class Magnoliopsida; order Asterales; family Asteraceae; genus Logfia; species Logfia minima. The sequence continues at coordinate 13,490,000 of OY992776.1, read as the reverse complement.
AGAATATATCTAAAAGTTAAAGTTATACTTTTACTCCTTAATATTCCCTTTTTAAATCAAAGATAAAAGATAATATATGTGCAGTTAACTACACGAATGATAGGTGCCGTTATGATAGCATGCTAAACAATATTTAATATATACGAAATTAATTTTCTATTTTGTTTTTGTTGCACCTAAGATCTATGCAGGTAACTGTACATACGTGCACACAATATTCACAAGCTATAAAAAGCAAAAATCACCTTCCTCTTTGAATTTCTTTCCTCATGAATTCAAGTTCTCCTTTCGCCAACAGAAATCGTTTCGAATCCAACAACACATTCGCAATATCCCCCCGAACAGTATCCAACTTCTCATCAAGTTCCTTCTTTTCCAATCTCGATTTCTTCAAATCAATTAATACTTTAACCAGCTCACCATTCATTTCATCAATCAATTTCACCTCATTCTCCATTTTTAAAAACTTATCATAAACCTCGCGAACTTCTGCATCCTTTTCCGATTTAATTTTTCCTGCGACAGCGGAAAGGCGGCGGAGATCGGTTAGTGCGGCGGAAAGGGATTGCTCGAGTGACACGTGCGGTAATGATATATGTTGGTTTTCAATAAGCAGTGATTGAATTTGGTGGTGATGATTTGTGATTGTGAAATGAGATGGTTGAATGTTATGTGTTGGGTTTAATGCGTGTGGTGGAATGTAGTTTCTTCCTTCCATTTGATGATGAGTGTGGATGATGAATCGGTGGAGTGGTTACCGGTGACTACCGTAGCGCCGCCGTGTGTGGGTTTTAGGGTGGGTTTTCAGGTTTCCGGCGATGTGATGTTTTCACTGTGTTTGGTTTAGTCTTTTGTAATTATACAGCCAAAGTAAGATATTTATTATCATAGTGCGATAGTAAAAAACTAATATGAATAAGTTATTAACTTATGTAATAATTATTTTATAACGTTTTAGGGTTTAAGATTTAGGATATGAAAGTGCTTTTTCTCGGTGCACATTCCCAATACGTGGTGATCAAGTTCCGAATAGTAAAATGATAGTCGACGATTGGAAAATGGGTAGGAAGGTGATATACGAATATGGTAGTTGGGTTACTCAGAGAAGAAATTACGAAACTCGTAAGGAGTTTTATGGATCGGGATAGCGTAGAGAAAAATTGACGACGAACATAGCTAAAGAAATCAAGAAGATTTGTCAACAAGCTACTATTAGATGATAGATTAGAATGATCCCTATAACGTATTAATTCATTTTAAATAAATATCCAGAAAACACCTTAAAATCTTTCATGATCATCTCATTAGCTCAACTCCATCTATAACTTGGATTCCAAGTTTTAATTTACCTGAAGAAAACTCTCTCTCACTCATTCGATTTAATTCTTCTCTAAATTCGTCATTATCTGTTCGATTGTTAATCATGACGGAATACACAATAATAAGAGAAAGGAAATGCAGGAAGAACATCGGAACAATGTTGTCTTTAATGGATATTATAGATAATAACATTGTTGCTGATGCAACAGTTAGTAAGATGCTTGCAAAATTACGCCAAACTGAAGAAAACAACTCGTATAAATTCCCTACAACTGCAGCTGCTGCCGTGCACAAGAACATGAATAGTTCTACGATCAAACGAATTGTTTGCAAATTGGGTGGTAAAAGTTGTGTCACTGATCAAGAATCGCCCTCATCGGTAATTGTTCCTCTCGAACCACCACATTCGAAATCCCTAGTAGAATTTTGTAATAAAAATAAAAGTATATGGAGTTAAAAGATATTCTAAATATTATCCCTAGTAGTTGTAATTTAAAGATGATCAATGTTGGTGATGTTGAAGATGATGTCATCATGGAGTTAAAGAAGGCTAATAATATCGAAATAATAAATTCAAGAATGAATGTTGAATGTTCAGAAAACCCTAATGTGGAAAAGGATTCAAGAAACAACATTAAGGTATGTTCACATAACCCTAGTACTAGTTCTAGTAGGATGAATGATGTCATGATGGAGTTCGAGAATGGAGATAATATTGAAGTATTAGGGTTAAGGAACAATGTTGTTTTATATTCCAAAAACCCTAAATTTGAGATGACGAAATTAAAAGATTTTATATTGGGGGTATAAATATTGAATTGGTGCTTACAAGCGGCTAATGAAAACAGATGTCAATGATAAAGAAGGCCGATTCTTGATTCCTGCGAGACAAGTAGAGAATGAGTTTTTGTATTTAGATGAGATAGTGATTGTGGCAAGAAAAGATGATGTAAGTGCGTCTGTGTTTGATCCACAAAGGCGCGAATGGACATTGAATCTTACACAATGGACAAAGAATTATATGCTGAAGACAGGGTGGAATAAACTTGTAGAAACAAATGAGTTGAAGGAAAATATGAAGATTCGGGTTTGGGCATTTCTTCGGCACGTCGAGAAGAAACTTTGTTTTGCACTGCTTCACGTTTGATTAAAGGAGACTGATTCGTACATTACTATTTTTTCTTCCTATACTACTATTTGCGCTTTATGGTGTTGTATATTACGGTACTACAAAATAAAATTAAAAGTCTAAATAAAAGAAATAATGATGTACGATCATCACCTTTGATTAAAATTGAGGGAAGCAATTAACATGGTATCAGAGCTAGGGTTTAGAAATCAATCGGAGATCAATCATCCTCCGGTCGCCGGATTTTAGCCGGCGATACGAAGAGATATCATACCTTTAATTCTGACAGTTTATCGTACTACAACATATCTTCGATATTCCAATTCTTGCAACAACGTTCGCCATATGAATTCAATTCTCTTATTGACCGCAATCTTACTTTCCTTTTCTCAATTCTAATTTATTTTGATTTCTATCTCTTTAACGCAACCGTCGTTGTGCTTGATCATGGCACGTGGTCACATCCTAAATTCCTAGCAACCGACTTGTTGTCATCCAAGTAATTTTTATTTATTATTTTTTTATCCCAATTTTTTTTTCTTCTTTGATTTGTTTATGCGTTGATCTTGATCAGCTCACATTTAAAACTTTCTGAGGATCACTTCATGCATTTGTTTTATTTTTCTTTTAATAAAACTATAATTTACGAATGCTGCTTGTTGCTTACGGATGTCTTCATCAACAAATTACTTACTGCTTTAATGTTTTTAGCTTTCAAATCCAATCCGAGCTTTCGCGAATTCGCCGCTCGGATTGCGGGGGAGTATTAGATGATAGACTAGAATGGCTCAAGCCCGCTTGTGGGCTTCAGGTCCGTTAGGGTTTAATTAGGTATTGATTGTCCTCTATATATAGTTGATCAATAATATGTTCTACCAACGTGATTTTATTATTCAACAGCTACCGCTCAAGAAGGATCGGCTCAACTAGAGCTGGATTTATTTGTTAGTAACATTTTAGAGGTTGCGACAACCATTTGATGTATAGATTTTATTGCGAAATAAACGGCTTCTATCATATGAATTGGGTGTAAGAAATATCATGTTCAGTCTTCAACAATTGTGCTAAAATTATTATCCCTAGTTTTGAGAGTATATCTGTTATCAAGTTTATAGTACTAATAGCTGATGGTAAGTTTTCTTATCTTTAAAAAGTTCAGCTGTAAAGTTTTTTTTTTCTTTATCTTGTATTGTCAAACTTCGTAGAGCATATTTGTAATATACGGAGTAATTCTTATAAAGAAATATTGAGTATGAGCATATACACCTTACCTGTATATTATTGTTGTTATTATTTTAGTAAACACTGCCATGACGAACTAAATGGAATAGGGATGTGTACGTAAGAAAAAACCATACGACTACCATGAGTATACACATTTCAGTAAAATATGTGGGCTATTTGTATAAGAATTAGAACGTGATATATTATGAGGCATTTGTAAGTTATTTATTACGGGCCTATTTTTGAGTTTTTAATCGAAAGAAAATAAAAGAAAATGAAGAATATTTTTACATTTTTGAGTTGTGAATTTATATATTTTGTGTTATCAAGTTGGAAAGAAATGAAAGGAAGTGACATTTTATAAATTGTTTCATCTTTCATCATTCATTTTCCTTTAATGTTAGAGAGAAAGTTTGAAGAAAAAGAAAATCCCACTCTTACTTATTTTCTCTTTTCTTCTCCTCATAAATAAAATTGAAAAACACAATCTGATTTTTTTTTTTTCTTTTGAAAAATAATTTAGAAGCGGACCTTTTGAAAAATACAATGGGATTTTTATTTTTATTTTTCCCTTTTTTTGTTTAAAAAACAATCGGGAAACGAACCCTTTGTGCGCTTATCTTTTAAGAGGAATAATAGAGTTTGTTAAATGAGAAATTTATACATAATACTAAAATTATGTAATTATAGTGGAATGAAAATGTTGATACAGAGTATTTAATTTCCTTTTCTTTTTACCTAACATTACCTAACTTATTTAATTTGATCATTATGTGTTATCTTTTCAAATGTACTTTTAAAAACATACCATTCATTATTTTCAGTTAGCTCCGTATAATGCGCAATAAATATATTGTTTTATTTTTATATATAAAATGATTATTTAAATGTAATTTGTAGATATCTATTACGAAAGTGTGTATGTGATATATAAAGTTTGAATAATTAAAATATATAATGTTTGAATTGCTGTATGGGTAATTTAGATATTTTCAATATATTTTGAAGTCAAAGTTAGTGATGTATAATAAGATAGTATAGATTCATAGGGATCCTTTTCTTATAGTGCCCAATTTTCATTATTAACATGCTTTTATCCTAAAAAATATTTTACTTAATGATGGTGTAGCTTCTTAGAGCATAGGGAGTGGTGACATAAGTGTCACAGTGTTCAGGAATTTCTTTTTGATTTTTTTATTTGTTAGAAAATTCAAATAATTTAATAAATATAAATAAATAACAAGATAAATCAAATAAAAGAATTAATTCAATAAAAATAAAAACGAATGTTACACGTCCTATAAAATAATTTATTAAAGCAATAGTCAAATTTTAAAAATGAGCCCAGTAAAATGAACCCATTTTATAAAGAAGCTAAAAAATTTACTCACTTTAAATGCTATACCTAATTTGTATACGAATAAAATTTACTGCTTCTTAATTTCTGGTCGCCTCTATTCTCAACACCACCTTCACACCTTCTCTTTTCCTTCAAATCAAAATAAGAAACAAAAAAAAGAAAGAAGAAAAAGAATAAGAAAATAGAAGAAAAAGGAAGAAAAAGAGAAAAAGAAAAAAGAATATGGAGGACACAGGGTCCGGTTTGAGACGCTCAGGCCAGAACACCATTTCGGAGTGGCAGAACGACGTTCTCGATGACATTCAAGTCGGAAAACGTGCACGTTCAGCTCTCACTCAATATGTTCTTGTAAGTCGATTTTAGGGTGAGCATATAGACCCTGAAACAAAAATAAAAATAATCAATTCAAAAAATTGACCCAACCCAAAAACTGCAAATTTCATTTTTCATTTTCAAAAATCAAAATTTGTGATTCGGTTAGAAGTTTGGTTGACGAAAAACCGAACCGAACTGTTTGTAAATGTAAATTTGAGTTTATAATTAGAATTTTGAAGAGGTAAATAAGCTCTAACGTTTCAAGCACTTTCTCGTAGACATGAAACATATACTAAATATATACACTTTTAACTTTTGATTTAGTAGGCTGATACTTCAATTTCTCTCTCTCTTCGTAGCATTTACCTTCTTCAAAATGTTTAAAGTACATATATAAATCATCTTTTAAACTCTGGTTGCATCAAAGTATCGAACAGTTTGAATACAAAGCTTATCAAAGAAAAAAACAAAAAATGAAAAGAAAAACCCCAAAAAGAAGCCGAAATCCTAACTGACAAAATCGAACTGAAAAGTTTCAAAATCGAAAAAACTGAACTTTTATGGTTCTTGAAAATCCAAAATCGAACTTTCAGTTGGATTCTCGATTATAATCAAAAACCAAACTAAACCGACCTATGCATACCTCTGACTATTTCTCTTGTATATTTTGACAATTTTGTCCTGTACTTACAAAAATGAAAACTTTAGAACTTTTAAGTTTTAACTTGTTACACATATGTGGGGCACACATGAATATATCATAAGGTTGAGGTTTATTGAAAACCAATATCAAGAAGATAACCTTTACACATAAATCCAAACTTCATTTCTACATTCAACAATTTCCGGTTCACTAATGGATGTTCAGGCAGACACCATGAGCTGCCACGTGGTTGCTATACCGTACCCTGGCCGGGGCCACATCAACCCCTTGATGAATCTTTGCAAGCTCATGGCTCTTCAACACCCTTCGGATTTTGTTATAACGTTTGTTGTAACCGAAGAATGGTTGGGATTTATTGGGGATGAGCCGAAACCGGATAACATCCGGTTTGCTACCATTTCAAATGTCATCCCATCGGAAGTGAACCGGGCTGCTGATTTCCCGGGCTTCCTGAGGGCCACACAAACGAAAATGGAAGATCCGGTCGAGCAGTTGCTCAACCAGATGGAGGTTTCAGTAAGTGTACTTATATATGATAGTTATCTTAAATGGGTAGTGAATTTAGGGAGTCGTTTGAATATTCCGGTGGCGGCATTGTTCCCTATGTCAGCGACGGTATTCGCTATGTCATATCATTACGATCTCCTCGTACAAAATGGTCATGTCGGAGATAACTTTTCAGGTGCGTTTGACGAAAATGTCTTACATTGTGTTTTCGAATTTTATTTTATAGATGAAGTATTAAAGTTCATCCCGATTCTTGATATATGATACTCCGCAAGGGTAATTAATCATCGCCGTGTTACCGCAAGAGTAATTAATCATCGCCGTGTTGCACTGGTATCATACATCAATGCTATAATATTTCTGCACAAATTATCAAAAAAGGTGTCGTAAGTCATGATACATAGGATTTAAAAAATAAGTTTAAATCAAAACCTTATAAAATCGAACATTAAAGTTCTGTACATAATAGCTTAAAATGCAACGAATCATTTTATTTATTTATTTATTAACTTAACGCCTAATTGACAAAAGAAATATAACCAATTCGTGTGGCTGATCTTGTGATTATTTTGTGCAGAAAAGAGTGAAGAAATAATAGATTACTTACCTGGAGTCCCTCCAATTCGTGTGGCTGATCTTGTGACATGCTTCAATGGCAAAGGGAAAGAAGTTTGGCCACTTACTTTAGAAGCCATTTTAATGGCAACTAAAGCTCAATTTCTTCTTTTTGTTTCAATTTACGAGCTCGAAGCCCATGTCATCGATGCCTGTAGATCCGAGCTTCCCATACCTGTCTACGCCGTGGGACCCGCAATTCCATTTTTCCATCTGAACGATATGCAAAATGACCAAAATACCCCTGAGTACATCAAATGGTTAGACCGCCAACCTGAGGCGTCAGTGTTATACATTTCACAAGGGAGTTTTCTCTCGGTCTCGAATGCCCAACTGGAAGAAATCATTGCGGGAGTGCACAAGAGTGGCGTAAGTTACATGTGGATTGCACGTGGGGAGACTTCTCGGTTCAAACAAAAAAATGATGAAAATGGGTTGGTTATACCATGGTGTGACCAATTAAGAGTGTTGGGTCATGGTTCCATAGGGGCATTTTGGTCACATTGTGGGTGGAATTCGACAAAAGAAGGTGCATTTTGTGGGGTGCCAATGCTTACTTTTCCAATATTTTGGGATCAAGTTCCGAATAGTAAGATGATTGTTGATGATTGGAAAATAGGGAAAAGGGTGATGCTCGAAGAGGGTGTTTTAGTCACTCGAGAAGAAGTTGCGAAACTTGTAAGGAGTTTTATGGATGTAGAAAGCGAAGAGGGAAAAGAGATGAGAAAACGGGCAAGAGAAGTTAGGATGATTTATCGACAAGCGATGGAAGAAGGAGGGTCGGCTCAAAAAGATATCGATTCGTTCATTAACGACATTTCAAAGAGTCAGTCTTCATGATTGATGAACGATGTAAAAACTAATAAGTACAAAAAAGTTTTTGAAGAGCATGATAAGAATTTAGTTTTGTTGTATGACTATATCACCCCCTTTTCATATTTTCTTTTAAGTTTAACCAGTTTAGTGTATCAAATATGATTTGAGACGTTAGAGTATTAATATGATAAAATTTTGTGCATAAAACAATTAAAAAAACCGTAAATGATCATGCTGTTAACGGTTTGATTCGAATAACCTACTTGCACAAACTATGAAACATGAGAAAACTTGGCTAGTAACAACATACTTGGACTAGTGAAGATTGAGTGCCTAAAAGTTAAAAGCGTAGATGACCTAATATAGTATGGACATGAGGTAGCTAGAAGTCCTCCAATGATGCAAACGTTTAATGATGGTTGGGCTGAATTTTCTGTTTTTGAATTCCTTTTAGTAAGTAGAAATATAATGATTTTGTAAAGTGACATGTTGATAATTGTCATGATGTACCTTTTATAGATTTGACACGATATTAATTTTGTAATAAATGACGCTAGCTTTCATTTTTTGGTGCATAAATGTAGGGTGGCAATTCAATTTGGATCGGGTTAGTGGTTTGGGTTGGTAAGTCAAAGTTACTCAATCTAAACTCGATTTGTTTAGATGAAGTGCTTGGATATTTAAACCTTAATCTGTACTCAGTAAACTCAATTACGGGGGTAACCCGTTTAAAAGATTAGTTGAACAGCTTGACAAATCAGTTTCACGTTAACAAATCAAATGTGTTAGTTTCAGGTCAAAATTTGGTCGGTTTGTAAAAAAAAATGATATTCTCGGTGTGACCGTTAGAGTGAGATTGAGATCATATAATCTGAGTTGGATAATACAAAGTATGCCAATGAGTTATATAGGTGCGTTATTATAAAATATGAAAATAACTGAAATCCAAACGGAATCAAGCCCCAATATACGTACAATATTCATTCGGTCATAAAGTAACCAAATATTAATTTTCCTTTTTAGTCTTAAACGCACTAAAAAATAATTTATTTAAGTAGATAAAATATTTAAAATGCCCCTAAACATGTTGCCACGTCAACTCGATTCCGCACATACCAATTCAAAACTCGACTAAAAATAAATGGATTAACGAGTTAGTGGGTCAAAACTTTTAACATGAAACATTTTCTTTTTAATTTGGAACTTGTCAAGTATTGTCGGCCTCTCACATAAAACTCCGAAAGTGATACGTCAAAACTCATAATACAAATTTTTAGTAAATTAAACGCATTGTTTATGGGTTTTGCTATTCTTACACGAATAACCCTATAAAAGAATAGTCGATTGAACATTTCCAGGTATTAGATTTTAATTTAGCACATTAACTGATCAAAATGTCAAGGACTTGATTGATGGAAAATAGCAAATCATAAGGATGATCAATCAAAACTGCTTAAGTGGTTCAAAATTTAATCGATCAAAATTACATATCGAGAAACATCTACCGTAATAGTAATGTTTCCATATAAAAGACGATACAAATACAATGTGTGTATATATTTGTAGTGTATAAGGACAAAACTTGATGTTAGAAATAATAGTGGGACTCTACATATAAAACACAACACGCTTTAGTGCCCCTTCCAACTATTTTGGACTGCACAAATAAATAAATAAAAAAGCAAAACCCTAATTTTATAAGGGTTTCAAAAATCCCCCTTTTAATTCCTGTAATAATTATTCCAATTCAGTTGCTATTCATCCCCATGGCAACAACAGAAGCCGCAAAATTCAAAAATTCCGACCTAATTCCAATCCCACAACCACCAGATTACCACCCTGAAATCACCGTCTCGCCCTCACACGACGGCCTACACTTCTGGCAGTTCATGATCGCAGGTTCAATTGCCGGCATGGTTGAACACATGGCCATGTTTCCAATTGATACAATCAAAACTCGTATGCAAGTATTAGGATCCTGCCCGATTAAATCCGTGGGGCTCCGACAAGCTTTACAGTCCATATTAAAGACTGACGGACCTGCCGGACTTTACCGCGGCATCGGCGCCATGGGGCTCGGTGCCGGTCCAGCACACGCTGTATACTTTTCGGTTTATGAGATGTGTAAAGAGACGTTTACGCAGCGAAACCCTAATAGTCCGATTGCGCATGCTGCTGCGGGGGTTTTTGCAACGGTTGCGAGTGATGCGGTGTTTACGCCGATGGATATGGTGAAGCAGAGGTTGCAATTGGGTAGTGGGAGTCCTTATAAAGGTGTGTTTGATTGTGTCAGGGTTGTGTTGAAAGAGGAAGGGTTTGGGGCTTTTTATGCGTCGTATAGGACTACAATATTAATGAATGCGCCGTTTACTGCGGTGCATTTTGCAACGTATGAAGCGGCGAAAAGAGGGTTGATTGGAGTGGTGCCGGATAGTGCGGATGATGAACGGTTGGTGGTTCATGCTACTGCTGGTGCTGCAGCAGGTGCATTGGCTGCTGCTGTTACTACTCCTCTTGATGTTGTGAAAACTCAGTTGCAGTGTCAGGTAGTTTGTGTAAACTGAAAAAGCTTATTAATTTGCTAAAGAACATAAGAGTTACATGATTTGGTGTTAACTAGTGTTTAGTAGTGTAAAAATGTGTGCTTTATTAATGGGCATGCGAATATTATCCCTTGTTCGTTGAAGACTTGGTTGCAGTGTCAGGTAGCTTTTGTAAATGGAAAAGCTTCTTAATTTGCTAAAGGACCTTTAAGAATTATACAATTTAATGTTGATTAGTATTATCAAAATGTGTGCTTTATTAATGGGCTTGTGAATTTTATCCTTGTTGGTTAAGACCCTGTTACAGTGTCAATTAGTTCATGGAAGGTTCATATTTTGATAAAAAAATGTGTGATTTGCTTTCTTTGAGCTTTGATAGATTATTAGAAATTAAAAGTTAATTGGTGGAAGGTCACTTCTTGGGTATTTAGGTTTCTGTTTGACTGTTTGTGTGAGTGTTATTTATAAAGTTTATATATTTGTTGAAGCAACTAGGAATTTGTTTATATTAGTATTTATAACATATTAACATTAAGAATGTGTGCTTTACAATCTTTACGCTTGAATAGTTCGTAGATTATAGTCTTATTATACAAAGGAGATGCCGTTAGTTAGCTTAGGCTTCTTACAATTGCAAACGTTATCTAGAGTATCTTGACGACTTCATGCTGTCACAGTGTCACACTGTCACTACTCCATTTGAATACTTGAATTTGTCAAGACTCGAGAATCGGTTGCAGTGTCCATTAGTTGAGTAGTTCACAGAAAATCTCATTAAGTTCTGTTAGCTGATAAAGTTATTGAATAGCGGAAGTCTCTTTATGTAAGAAGTGAATGTTTATCGAACTCAATTCTTAGGGTATATAGGTTCCTGATTATGTTATGGAAAATCTTGTTAGTTTATTTAACTGGTAGCCTCTTTTAAGATGTGTTATTTGCAACCTTAAGTTCGTATATTCATAGATTATGATGTTGACATAACTTTATGACAATATGTTAGTTTATTTATGCGTTTGTGAATTCTGTCCCATATTAAGTTAAGCTTTTTATAATTTTATCCCTTGACAAGAGTTTATTGATGACATCATGTTAGTTGAAATGTAAATTGTGTCATAATGTTGTATTGCTCACTGGAGGAGCTTGTGATTGGTGGAAGTATTGGCTAGTCGATTTAAGTGTTGGATAAGAAGTTGAACACACATATCCTTCTAATATGAAGTTATGAACGGTTAGGAAGGATCTTGGTAAGTATAAAGTTGAGACTTTTGATTATGGTATTTGATTTATACATATGCTGAACACTGTGAACAGATAATTGTAAACTAAAAACCTTTATGAATGATAAGTTGAGGTTTGGACGTGGACCATCAGTTACGTGTTAAAACCTTATTGTTGGAGTATAAGTTGACTAAACTTTGAGGCCTTTGCTGTAGATGCTGGGAGATTTTAGTTATTGTCAAATTCAATGGAACTGTCTTGTTTCTTTTTGTCATTATCACTAAGCACCATCATTTTTTTCGAAATTGTGTCCTAGCATTGGTCTGATTGTTTCATATACTGCGTGTGGAGTGTTTATATAGTCCCGTTTATCGGTCTAGTAAACATTTGTTATATGTGTTATTACTACACCTACTGCCTGAATCTAAGAGGTCTTGTATTGTTGGGTGATTTTTTTGTTCGACCTATTAACAGTCTTTGCACTTTCCCTAGCTCAAGTGTCATCAACAGTTCAAATAACATATTTGCAAGGCTTAGCATCAACAAAGTACTTTGTTTTTGCTATATCTGTGCACACAGTATTACAATCTCATAACTTAACTACAATGCAGGGCGTGTGTGGATGTGATAGATACGTCAATGGTTCTATTAGAGACGTTTTAAGAACAATTGTGAGAAAAGACGGATACAGAGGGCTTTTTAGGGGATGGATGCCAAGGATGCTTTTTCATGCTCCGGCTGCTGCCATTTGCTGGTCAACATACGAAGCTGGAAAGTCATTTTTTCAAGACTTAAATAGCGGTGATAGAAGTAGCAGGATGACCTAAGTTTTGACATTCAGTTTTTATTCATGTTGTATCGAGGAATACGCACATAAAAATGAAGGATCGAGTTCTCCAAGTCAGGGCCCACATACTTCCAGCTGTTATATGTATTATGAGCTTCAAATTGAACTCGATTTGGTGACGATTAAGTGAGGCAAAACAGAAGAAGGCTCGGTTTGGTGTAGGTAAATTATTCATGACATATGCTTTTGAGTTTAGCAACTGTAACTGTTCATTTCAAAATAATTTATTCAAATCTAGTGAGAGTTTTGTAATGCCAGATTTTTTGGTAAGTTCTGCAGGATTTCGAGTTTTATATATTTGTGGTGTTAATTATCACGGCTATTTTTTAGTATTCGCTGATAGTGTAGTAAGTACTCTCCCCTGGCTCATGGATATTGGTCCGAAAACACCTATTAGTTTGTGAAATAAATTTTTGGTAACGTAAACATGTTGAGGTATGGAAGGTGTATTTCATAGAGTAAAACCCTTTCCTTGGGTATCCAATTCGGTTGAGACTGGACCAGTTAAAACCAAACCTGAAGGCGAACCAAAATGTGTTTGGGTAGATCTAAACAAGTCCGATTCCAAAGCAAACGGTGAATTGAATATCAACTGAACCAGTCAACCAGAAAGTCTTGTTTACGTATACCATAACATCTAAGGGTTAAAACCAGACCTGAAGGCGAACCAAAATGTGTTTGGGTAGATCTAAACCAGTCCGATTCCAAAGCAAACCGTGAATTGAATATCAACTGAACCAGTCAACCAGAAAGTCTTGTTTACGTATACCATAACATCTAAGGGTTAAAACCAGACCTGAAGGTGAACCAAAATGTGTTTGGGTAGATCTAAACAAGTCCGATTCCAAAGCAAACCGTGAATTGAATCTCAACTGAACCAGTCAACCAGAAAGTCTTGTGTACGTATACCATAACATCTAAGGTTTAAAACCAGACCTGAAGGCGAACCAAAATGTGTTTGGGTAGATCTAAACAAGTCCGATTCCAAAGCAAACCGTGAATTGAATCTCAACTGAACCAGTCAACCAGAAAGTCTTGTGTACGTATACCATAACATCTAAGGGTTAAAACCAGACCTGAAGGCGAACCAAAATGTGTTTGGGTAGATCTAAACAAGTCCGATTCCAAAGCAAACCGTGAATTGAATCTCAACTGAACCAGTCAACCAGAAAGTCTTGTGTACGTATACCATAACATCTAAGGTTTAAAACCAGACCTGAAGGTGAACCAAAATGTGTTTGGGTAGATCTAAACAAGTCCGATTCCAAAGCCAACCGTGAATTGAATCTCAACTGAACCAGTCAACCAAAAAGTCTTGTGTACGTATACCATAACATCTAAGGGTTAAAACCAAACCTGAAGGCGAACCAAAATGTGTTTGGGTAGATCTAAACAAGTCCGATTCCAAAGCAAACCGTGAATTGAATCTCAACTGAACCAGTCAACCAGAAAGTCTTGTGTACGTATACCATAACATCTAAGGGTTAAAACCAGACCTGAAGGCGAACCAAAATGTGTTTGGGTAGATCTAAACAAGTCCGATTCCAAAGCAAACCGTGAATTGAATCTCAACTGAACCAGTCAACCAGAAAGTCTTGTGTACGTATACCATAACATCTAAGGTTTAAAACCAGACCTGAAGGCGAACCAAAATGTGTTTGGGTAGATCTAAACAAGTCCGATTCCAAAGCAAACCGTGAATTGAATCTCAACTGAACCAGTCAACCAGAAAGTCTTGTGTACGTATACCATAACATCTAAGGGTTAAAACCAGACCTGAAGGCGAACCAAAATGTGTTTGGGTAGATCTAAACAAGTCCGATTCCAAAGCAAACCGTGAATTGAATCTCAACTGAACCAGTCAACCAGAAAGTCTTGTGTACGTATACCATAACATCTAAGGGTTAAAACCAGACCTGAAGGCGAACCAAAATGTGTTTGGGTAGATCTAAACAAGTCCGATTCCAAAGCAAACCGTGAATTGAATCTCAACTAAACCAGTCAACCAGAAAGTCTTGTGTACGTATACCATAACATCTAAGGTTTAAAACCAGACCTGAAGGCGAACCAAAATGTGTTTGGGTAGATCTAAACAAGTCCGATTCCAAAGCAAACCGTGAATTGAATCTCAACTGAACCAGTCAACCAGAAAGTCTTGTGTACGTATACCATAACATCAAAGGGTTAAAAACTTAAAACTTATCATGTTATATCCTGTTTTGAACTTTTGTCTGATTTGCAAGATTTTTACCAAAAAAAAAAACTAAATAAAATAATAATGTATGAAAACCAGATTCTTTATGACATGCCAAGGGTTGGAAAGGTTGCAATCACAAGTATGATTATGATTTTTGAGGATCTTTTGAAGTTGTCATTTATAGCAGCAATCTTATAAGCGAACTGATTGCATCATCAGAAGCTATGCTAATATCATAATTTCTGTTCATAATGAATTCCTTTATATGTGAGTTTTCTACTCCCAGCTTCTTTGTTAGGTTTGCGGGTTGTGGTCAAGAATGAATTTGGCAAGTAATGAACTAGGAAGGACTCAAACCCCCCATGGGGCCATGATTCTGGTTTGTAGCCATGATTACAGTTTGGTTCAACCAATGGTTCTTACTCACTCGAACATTCTTTCACATTTGAACCATGTTTCAATTGATGATACCTTTTGAGACAACAAGGTTGGGCCTTTGTCTACCAAAAGCATTACAAACACATTTTGTTGGATCCTTAGAATAGAAACCGTTCTGCTTTACCAATAATCTCCTAAAAAGATACAAACCATGTGCAAAAATTACCCAATAGATACAAACATGTTCATGGAAGCAAATACCTTCAGCTTAAGCTGCTGTGAGCAAAATCTGTAATAATTGATTATGTTAATTGCTAACCACTTCACCAACAATTACAGTTATATCATCCATCTTTCCACCTGCACAGGAAAACAAAAGTTTATCTTTACGACTCGTCAACTACACCTTCTATAAAGTATAAGAAGTATGTCAAAGTACAAATTTTTCAAGCGAAGAGAAGATCAATGAAACTATATAAAGGTCATGCCTGTTAGCTTTTGTCCCAAGACCTTTTTCCACCATGGAACATCAAACCCCTGTGAGTCAACAAAAGAGGTCATTTATAGGTTAATACGTCTATTTGGATTATAGCCGTTATATTAGAGGTTCCAAATGGGCGGATTGAAGCGGGTTGTGTAACAGGTCAAAAGAAGAAAGTTTTTGGTTCTGGTTGGGTTTGTTCAGCTTGAAAAATTATTTTACCAAGATATATCTTTTTGTAATAGCATTTAACATGATAGTTATTGACCCATACTAACAACTTAACAAGGTTGCTCGGTTTGACCTGCCCCACCCTATTTGTCACCTCTAGCCTACGAAATTATTGTGAATCTAATAAAAATGGAATGAAATATTCACTCTGCTTCTGGCTTTAATCGAATATGGGGAATCGAAATAGAAATCCACAGAATGCTTCTAAGCAAGATCAGCCAATACCTTTGCTTGCAATGAAACCAAAACTTACTCATGGAACTTGAAATTGAGTTTGTGTGCCTATAAACATGTGATAAAGAATATTCAGGAAATAGGTACCGGTCTCCACAACATCTTTATGGTTGGCTATTGTTGAAATAATCTCATGATCAAACAGATTATCAAAAAGCCCATCTGAACCCATTACTATAATGTCCCCCTTCACTGAATCGATACTAGTCACCTGCATTTGTGTATGGATATAAAATAATGAAAGAAAGATAAATATTAGAGATGGAAAGATGATTAAATTGGGCATGTTGGGTAACGGGTCAAAACGTGTTCAGGTTGAGATTAGTCATTGCTTAGTACAGACTAGATCAAGTTGACATGCAAACATTTTCCTTGCCCATTTTTCTGAAAAATATGAGCAACTAATGTCTTAATTACGACTACAAAAACAATATTATTAGAATAATCACCTAGTTCTGTAAACAAAACAGATTTGGGAAGTTGTCTATATAGACTTTGGGTGACTTTCAACCCATTCGACCCATTTGACTCATTTCCCTTCTAGTTAGATATATAGTAGTTTCTACTAGTTATGTAATCAAGACAGAATCGTTACATGCTGATAGAGCGATGAACCTTCTTACCGTGGCATCTAAATATGTTTGGGTGACGGCCTCTGAGCTCAATTGATATGGACAATCGAAGTAATGCTCTTGTGGAAATGTGGAAAAGATTATTTGGCCTAAAAGTACAACATTTATTAGAAGGAGGGTATTAATGGAGTTCGAGTTTAAAATAACTTCATTGAATCAAAGTATTACCTTTGCGAATAACCTTAAGTCCACAATCGCCAACATTGGCAACCTTTAGAATCCCATTTTCGTCTGGCATGGAAATAATTCTAGTAGACCAAAAGAAGTATTGTAAATTTTAGGAGCACAAACAAAAATATGCATGCACAAAGTGATGATAAGCTGGAATACATGTCAAAACATACACAGTAGCAGAACCTGTAGATGAGGTGGCAGCATGTGCTTTTCTAACAAGAATCCGAGGATCATAGTTTACCTGTAATGATATTACTCAAAATCCACTTTCATAAGGATTGTGCATAAGAAAACACATGAAATCTCACTGTTTGATGAGATCAATAACTACGTTTAACTGTTTGAGTACTTGTCAAATGCCTTACATTTACTCCAATAATAGAACCAACAAGTCCTAATATACTAATATTGACAGTGAGCAAATAGGTACCTCCTCACCGTCAACTAAAGATGAAGCTTTTCTCATAAGTTCTCTTGAGAATTTTGCTGGATCGACATCCTTTTCTGCCCACCTACCATCAAGAAATGAAAATCAAAAGGTTACATGCAGTTTAGGCCACAGTCCATATTCACAGATCAAACATTATCTTTGTTGTTAATTCACTGTTGCAAGTTCCAAACTTGCTTGCTTTTTGCATAATAACACATCTTAACAGTTTTTAGGCTGATCTTGCTATGTGGATTTCTTAAAAAACATCAAAGGAAACAGCAAAATATACCCAGAAACACCATCTGCAACAGCAATAACTCACCCATTGTAACTGCTCACAAAGAAAGCGTCTTCGCCACCTTTTGCGATCTTCAAAGAAATGACAGAGAGGTTGATCAGCAATAGTGGCAATATCAACCCATTCACTTATAAATTGATGAACTCGGGCTGTTGTATTTGGATAAAGTAAAATTAAAAGGAGTAACTAAGAATGAAGCAGGCCAAATGGTTTGGAAGTCACCAAAAGTATATTTATAGTGCACAAACTCGTATATCATGCTCTTCAAAAAAGTTAACTTTTGTCAAAAGTGTTTTGGGTCAGCCGAGGTGTTTCAAAACATTACTTAATCCACCAAACCCACCTATTTCGTCACCACTAACTGGTGGGAAACAAACTTTGTATTTTGTAAGTGAAATGTACCTTTTTGGGGTGTGGAATGAGTTGAGTTCCAACACGGATAGTCAACTCAGCCCTACAAAAACAACAAAAAATCACAAGTCTTTTACAAAACCTGCTTTATATTATGTATTCATAGTACTTTTGGTTTTCATATATTCCACGTTATATATACACAACTTCATATCCTCATGTTCCAATGCATATTCATGGTTCTGGTCTTTTGGAGTCTATCAGCTATCAAACCGCAATGAGCCCTTTTCACTTTGAATTTTTTGGATGGAGGGTGCTTATCGTATTTTTAATAGCTCGAAAGTGCTTTAAAATCATCAAATAATTTCTTGTGCCATAGCCCTTAAAAACATTTAGCTTCATTTATAACAGTATTGTTCAGTCCATTATTATCTTTGTGATAGGTAATAGTATATAAATATAATACTTAATGAAACAATGTAAAAACTACTATAAAACTGATTCAAATAAGCTCTAAATAAGATTAAAGATTGGAAATAGAATTACTTTACAACAGGATTTGTTACTGGAGAAGAAGAAGCAGAACAACAATGAATAAACTTCATGTTCATCACTCTCTTTCTTGGAAGTTGTAATTGAATTCCAGAATAACACAACAACTGATGATGACCACAATAAGAAACATTCACTGCCATGTTTCCGACCACGATGTTTGTATTTCTCAGTTTACAGTTCACACATAATCACTTCACATAAGTGTGGGTGTGTTTTTGTACCTGGGTTGGATTCACCAGTTGCCACGTTACACCTTTATTTCTTAACTTGGATAAAAATCTTTTTTTTTGAGGTTGTATATACATGAAGCACCAGTGGTCTAGTGGTAGAATAGTACCCTGCCACGGTACAGACCCGGGTTCGATTCCCGGCTGGTGCATATTTAATTGCAGTGAAGATTACTGTGCTATATGTGATGTTGGGTCATCACAACTCTTCGATACTTCGAATAAAACCACATCTGAGCAATTACCTTTTTTTTTTATTTCCTATAAAGTGTATTCAGTCATTTAATTTTTTTAATGATATACTGATTTGTCCCAATAAAAGATAAAACATAACCCAAATGGATCTATTTATAAGGAAATGGACTCACAGTAAATAGTCAAAATACTATTTATTTATTTTTACATTTTAACAAGTACAATAATTAGCTTGCATCCTTTTTTCACCTTATTGCATAAGTTTAGAAAAAGAATATATGTTACAGCATCATACTCGAGATAAATCAATTCTAGGCCTGGAGCATAATAATGTGACAAGAACACCTCGAGTAAAACTGGTAGTAATAAATACCAATCTGATAGCATATAATCAATGATTCGAATACACTCGCTAACGAAGTTTATCATCATACACAAAAACTCAACTACATTAATTTGCTATATGTATGCTCAAGATCCCTTTATGCTCTTAACAGAAGAAAATCTTGCAACACTTCGATTATTGTGACGCCAACAAATCAATTGAGTATTCAGGCACTAATGTTCTCAATGGGAGATGTTTTGTCCATTCTCTTCACAATCCCAGCAATAACCTAATTTTACATTCAAAATGGTTCAAACTTTATTAAGCAACAAAATGAGGAAGGAAACTAAGAATTGATTATTTGTATTTAAAAATCTTGAAGACTTAAATATATTAGTTTGTATTTTAGTTTTACTCTCTACTGTACGGAAGTTGCATCCTATCAACATCAAATCCTATTCCCTCAAACAAAAAAAATATTGTTCATATAGTATAACTTTTGTTTATAGAAGTGATTATTAAGGTTTAAAAAACTGGACAAAATGTGTTCCGGGTCAACCCAATCTGGCCTGTACTGAAAAAATTAACTGTTATACCCTATTACGATATTACCCAATTCACCCATTTTGCAATCTCTAGTCTAGCAAGAACATGGAATTGACAAGAGGCAGATTTTACCTTTCCAGGTCCAAGTTCATAACTCTTTACCAGTCCCCTTGATAGGAGAGTCTTCACAGTCGTCTCCCACTGAACTGGTGACGTAACCTGTGATATAATTGTAAATTGAAGTCAGCAGAATTTCTTGTTTCTCAAAAACATACGATAAAAGGAAAAATCTTGTGAAAGTTTCATCAATTTTCATCTAAAATGTAGCACAATTATTGCCATATTCCATTTTTCGAAGAACTTACACATTAAAAGTACTTCTACACTAACTTTCACCATTAGAAAACTTTGATAACATTGACTTCCGTTCATAAGATTCCTATGAGCCCACTGATATACTTAGCTTAAAGGGAACAGGCCAAATAGGCTGAAAATTGCCTGATGTGCATTTCTAATGTATACAACCTACTCAGAGATTTAGACTATTCTTGAAAATAACTTTGTTTTGTAATCATATTTTATGCATTAGGTATCTACAGAAAATTTAAAAGAAACATACAAAAATGTGGTGCGGGTCAACTCAACCTGGCCCATATCGACTTGCGAGCCATACTAAAACTGAACAGTTTTGACCAAACCTGCCCAACTTCCCCACCACTATATGTTATTTTGTTTTTGTGTTTTACATTATAAACTACCTCCATGATCTACATCTCAGTGCTTGTATAAAGAATAGATTTAAGGTGGGTATGTAAAAATGATTAGCCGCTAACCTGACGAGCCAAGATTTTCTTGATTGTGTCAGGGTCAGCATGTGGTTGTGCATCGACATTAGATATAACTGGTATTCTTGGAGTCCTGATTTGGGTTGCTGCCAAAGCGGATTCCAGTTGGGACAAGGCTGGATTCATGGATTTGGTATGGAAGGCCCCAGCAACAGCAAGGCGCACCTACAAGAGAGAAAAAAGAACAATGTAGGAATTTAGGGTCGTTTGGGTGTACAGTTTTGTCTTTGATTGAAGCATTTGAAGTTGGCAGAGTTTCTGTAATCAAAACTTAATTATAGATTGGTGCGGAGAATGGTGAAAAGTGTTGTGTGAAACGTGAAAAAGTAAGAGCATACCGTCATTCGAGCCTTAAATGATTTTGCTTTTGCTTCTACGGCTTCAATGCCCTTCACACCTCCAGAGACTGCATAGTTTCCCTGCAAGGTAGAATACAATATGAGTCTGCATTTCCCCAAAAAAGTAAGTACGACTTTTAAGTTTTGAGGTCAAATCTATTACTTTCTAACTTCAGGGTTCAAATGTTTTTGTTATAAGTTCAACCAACTTTTCCTGTAAGTAGTAGTAATTATTATATAACTTTGTGTTCTCAAGTTCATACTTTTATCAGTATTTGTGGTGACAGGTAGTTTTATATGGACTTCAGAGCAAAATTTTCCTTTTCTTTAATGCATAAAACCTCCTACACCATATTATTTTAGAAAATTAGATTATTATTGATATAATGCAGTTTTTGTAATCATATTTGACTCACTAAATATTTATTAGAAGATAAATACTTGAACAATTAGTGTGCCAGGTCACTACCACCTGACCCATTTCAAGTTTTCAACCCATACCGATAATTTATCTGTTTTGACCCGTTAGCTAATCCGCCTGCCCCACCCATTTTGCCACCTCTAATTTATATGATTAAGGATGAAAGACTAATATATGTGAGCCTTACGGGGCATAAGAAATTTGCAATTTGAACTTTTTCAGCTTCTTCGACTTCTTCATTGGCTGCATTACAGAGTAATTGCACCTTATCTGAATCTAGTCCAATGATACTGACCATAGCACCTTTAGCAGCATCCGCAGCTTCCTGAGAATTACATTTGGTTTATACAATAGTTCTTATTGAAGCTATTGTGGTACATGAGAGCAAAAACTAATATTCATTCCCTTACTTGCATTGCTTGACCTCTCAGTTTAACCAACTTGAGACCATCCTCGAAGCTAATGATAAAGAAAACGCAGAAAAAGATTGTAAGGAGAAAAGGTATGATCATACAACATAAATAAAAGAAAGACCATGTGACACAGATGTAGAGACAATGGTATGCCTAAAATACCAGTATGACATAACCTAGCAAACAATGATGCATCATATAGTATCGTTTAGGGCACTTTCACAAGCTTTTAACTAATTAACAGTAAAGTCCTGGAAAAGAAAGAAAAAAAACCCTTTTTGGGATGTCCACAAGAATTGGAAGTCCTATTTTCCATTTTGCCTATATCATCACTACAAATCAAATCAATATTACTATTAGTTGAAGATGAAAAAATGGAAAGGTTGTGTAAGAGACTAATAGGTAAGATCAGTTAAGTTTTTAATACTAGTCGGGGGATGGGTTGACCCATCAACATTGTTTTTGCGCCTTCCAAAAAATAATTAATGTATTAAATATGGGTGATGATTTGTAGACCACCATTTTTTTGTTGTACACCACCAAACGTGCTATAGGGTGTTGTACTGTACAACTCTGTAAAGCACCGTTGGTGGTGTATGGCTAAAAAATGGTGGTGTACGAATCGCTTCCCATTAAATATGATTACAAAAGTTGTGCTATTAAAATAACGATCTAATGATCTATCCTTTCAAATAAAACTTTGAGCAAGTTTCGACCTGTTTGACCCATTTCATTTTAGCCAAGGTTTTAAGTATAACCATTTGTAATCGAACATGCCCAAATCGGCCCATTTTGAGTTTATTGGGTTGATATTGGAAGGTCAGCTAGTCAACAAGAATCCCTTATTTTGTCAGTATTAACGGGTGTTATAAACATTTTTTATAGTTAAATAATTCTTTAAGCATTTTAAGTCAAATGTTGCAATTTTCAGGATGTGGTGAACAGTTTTCAGCTGGCAGATGGTTATCCAAGATAAAGTTCTTTATTACTCGAACAAATACGGGAAATTTTGTCAACAACACATTGCTAACTAATAGTAATAGTGGGATTAAAAAGATGACTCACCTAAAGGCTCCAGCAAATGCAAGAGCTGTGTACTCTCCCAAGCTTAGCCCACATGTAACATCCACAGAATCAATTATCTGTTGACCTCCTTCCCGAGCACGAAGTATCTCTACAGCAGCTAGACTAGTAACATAGATAGCTGGCTGCAAATTATAAAATGTTACACCAATACGCAAATTTATGTTTCAACTTTTAAGGATTACTCATCATAAATAAGTTCTGAAGGAAGATACTCCCGGATACAGGGTATGCACTTTGATAACCAAAAACACTTCAGGAGAGGCACTAAAACAACAATTCTCTTGTTTCTTTCTAAGCTACCAAACATTACAAATGTATTCCAAAATGTGAACATGCACCACATAGATTCCCCCCTTCCCCAGGGTATAAGAGCTCTCTTTCTTAATTGCATATTAGAAGTGGCAATTTCGACCCATTAAGTTATGCAGGTTGATTTGTGTTTATTTATCATTTGAAATCGGTCAAAATTCTCAAATTAAAATAATTGGTTAGAGGAAGAGGTCAAAAAGTCGCCCAAAATCATTTTATCCAAATAATTAGACTATTTTTGTAAGTTTAGTATGTTTAAATCGTTTCAACCTGAGCCACTATTTCCCGTTACCTAACCTGCCCGACCAGCCCATCTTGTTAACTCTATTATGAATCACCAGAATACCTAAATTACTACTACCCTACAAAGCTACGATAATCAATATGAAGCACCCTTCATTTGCACACTGATTTATCATCTTCTGAATGTATTAACAAAAGAAAGAGGATATACAATAGTAGAGACTACAGACTTGCCTGACTTAAAACTGTGGAATCCAACTTTTCTTTCGGCCCATTAATGCAAACATCCAAGATGTCAAACCTTCATTCATACATTAAAACTGGTTACAAATCATTGACATGAGTTATCTAATCATTTCCTTCAATTTAGAACAACATATTTTAAATGCCAAACATTTAAGCAAATTAACAAAAGAATCATTAAACACACCCTAAAATTTCATTTGCCTTAATGTACAACTCTGCAGCAGCTGGCACCTTTTGAGCCTCTTGTCCCATTCCAACCGTTTGTGCACCCTAAAACAATATGATTGCGATTTAAAGATAAATCATTGATTCAAAAATATAATTTACAAAGTAATTCAAACTTTTCCAGGGGCGAAAACTATTTAATTTACAGTTTTATAACAGAATTCACAACCACCACTCTTTAATCTTAATTATAAAATATTAGACTCCACCACTTCATGTAACAGTATCGAATCAAACTTAGATATTTAACTTCTAGTATTTCCTCTAGCTACAACCATTAGTAATATATGAGCAGAGTACATAGAAAAGTATCAAACTTTCAAAGTTCCATTTAAAGGTTTAATTTTTATAAGATTTTTGCAAATGTGCAGCCATATAAGTTCTCATGTCACCGATTTACAAGTTACACTAGGTCAGATACATACAACAGCAGGGAACGATATATTAATTGATTCAAATTAAACAATAAAACTAAACAAATTATATTAATTCACAAATCTAACCTGACCAGGAAACAAGAAAGCATTAGTAGGTTTATAATCAGAAAACAATGCATTATCAACTTCAGTTGTAGATCCAACTGATAAGCTCATAGAAACCCTAGATTTCACCGAACTTCGAAATCCATGTTTAAAACCCCCAAAACAAACAGAAGATGAGTTTTTCAATAACACCGAATCATGATGTTGGTTTAGTGAAATTGATGGAAGTAATAATGATGATGATGAAGCCATTGATGATGAAAAATGATTGAATTTAGAAATGTGTCTGAGAAATCGATGGTGGGAAATAAGCATGCAATTCAGTTAATATGACTTTGAATTTATATTTATATTTATTATTAATATTTATAGTTATAGTTATATATAATATATAACGATAATGAATAAATGAGGAATAATGATTAAAGTAATGAGGGTTTTGTAGTTGTAGCGGAGATTACTAGAAGAGTGTGAGTTGTGAGTGTGAAGAGTATATAGATATAGGGTTTGAAATTGTATATTTGTATGAAGCTGTGCCAACCGCCAACGTTTAGATATTATTTTTCTTTCACTTTTTTTTTTTTGATTTTGTTAAACATAGCCCAACATAATAAGGCCTTAAATAGAAACTTGAAAATTGTCAACTTCGATAAGTAATCGTCAAACGACGTAAAATCGTTAACTACTAACGGTTAGATGGTGACCTTTAACGATATAAGTCAATTTTATAACCACAGTTTGTCAAAAAAAAAAACCCATGAATTAACTAAGAGCTATATTTAGCAAAATTCTACTTCTTTTTATGGTTGAAATTTGACAACTTTACCACATTTGTATACCATCAATAAAACACTAACTGAATTAGAGGTACAACGTTGAATCATTCACATATGTAATTTTGAGAACACTTTACGGAGGGTAATGTTCAAACTTTCATATATTCGAAAACAACAAAATGTGACCATTTTCTAAAGTTGCAATATGCGGACTCAAAGTTGCGCGGTGAGGGATTGGATGTGGGTCTCCATCAAGCCTTTCGAGGGTTCCAAAACTTTTGTTAAATAGTTCTTGTTTATATTTATCGAAACTAGTCAGATTAACTTAGTTCAAGTAAAACATGAGTTTGAGTGTATAATGCTTCTACTCAATTTTGTGGATATTAATATTTATGTTTAGTTAGAATCGAGTATTATGATATTTATGTTTTAATTCACATCGATTTTGTTTTATCGAATTGATAGATGCTTTGCAATTGCTAAGTTATTGAATTTGAATTGAAATGTTATCTAATGTGCATCAAGAAGACTCGTCAAGCAAATAATTTATCTCGTTAAACTTCACCATTTCAAAGTTTAGTTGACATGTTCTATTAATAGTATGGACAATACTTGAAAGTAGATTATGTATTGAAAAAACCTCTCAAATGTGTCATGTAAGAGTCTTTAACCACTTGTATTGCTTTGGTTGTTGATATAAGAAAAGGATTCACAAGGACATTAATAATATAATATATAATGTGAAAGTAAAGACTACTTCAAAGTTCATTAGGATATCTTTCAACATTTGTTTAGCATTTGTATTAAGTAATATATATACATATATATACTAACCATATTTTAAAGAAATGAAATTTTAAAGGAGAAGGTGGAAAAATGCATATTCAAAAAAAAAAAACAAGTGTCATTCAGTAAAAAATAAATATAATTTTAAAAATGTATTATGTGATTCACCAAACACTCATTTATTAGTAAACACTTTTCTTGAATCAAAAGGGTTAATTGACTTAATCAAATGATTCTATAAACTATTTTCTCTTATCTCCACCAATTTTTATTTTTCTCTTGAATTCACTCATATATATATATATAATGTATAATGATAAACATTTTGCATTATAGCATTTATAGGAAGTAACATACCTACCTAATGAAAAACAGTTTGCCTGATAACTAGATCATAATGATTGTTTACGTAGCACATGAAAAGTCTTTAAAAAGTCAAATTCGGGCCCTAATCTCTTGTAAAACCAGTCAATGATGGCCTAAACAGTATTAGTCAAGATCGACGTGCCTATATCTAGTAAAAGAGTAAAGAAGTCCAGTGAACTCTATATATTAGGTGGTCTTGGTAGCGACTAGCAGAAGTTAATGCGCACAACATGATCTCGAAAAGTAACTAGCGTGTATATGAAAGACAACGCATCAAAAGATGCAGCTAAGACATCTTGTTATCATCTAAACTGGGCGTGACAATTTTGTCCTGTTACCTATAAATGGGTTATCTTAAACGAGTCTAAAGAGTATAATAAAAAGAACAGATAAGAAGAGAAAAAAAAGTCAATAGGTTGATTATAACGTAGTTTCTTCAATCACGTTATAACACATTGATTATATGAGAAACCAAAAAAAATGCAGTATTTGCATGTCAACAATCGACCCAGCCATAATAATAATTTGCTCATTTTGACTCATTATCCAATCTGACTCTTTTTTGCTACCAGATCATATTTTTCGAAGACTATTTTATGGTTCAATTAGTCAATTTCGTTTCTTTCTTGCAACTACATAACACATGAACATATGTATTATGTAAATTTTTCAGAAGAAAGATTTAGAGAAAAAAAGAATCAAGGAGAAGAGTTGATGCAAGTTTCTACTAATCTAGTCCAATGCCTATGTCATGCTTGCTGGCATGTACATCAAACAAGTAAAGTTTTTATTTATAATACCTTATTTATATACATAAATACACCTCCAATATTGACATGAAGCTTTCTGTAGAGTACACCAGGCTGTAGCATTCTATGCTATGATACACCTACTTTTGAGCCGTGAATCCAAGCCCAATTAATATTTGATCGCCCACAGGCAGCCCCTTTGCGGTCCAAATCCATATCAGGTCTTCATCTTCATCAGATGCCTGCAGATAAGTCACCAACCATGCTCAGTTTTTAAATACACGAAAGTGATAAGATATTAAGATCAACGATATTAGCATTTTAGTGACGACCCCTCAAAAAATTATTTTTGGTAAACAGCCTGATAGATTATAATGAACTAAATGCATGTGCGCTTGTAAATTACACATAGTAATGCAACATTTTTTGTGGCAAAAGAATGTTGCATTACTATGTGTACATCTGTGTAATGCAACATATAATATACATTAGAAGAGTGAACCATTTTCAGATGTCCCCAAGTGATTGCAGAACTGTTTTTGACAAATTGCTGAGTTAAAATGATTGACCTATTTGTTCATTGTTAACATAAACTCTTGATTTGCATATTGAAGGGTATAATAATAAATCAAAAATTGTCAAAAGAACGACGTGTAAAGACAACCATAGCAATTCAGGAGTTCAAAGGGATCAAAGTGACAAACAAGTGGCAATGTTGACCCATTTACATATGATCCATTCAAAATAGGCTACGTTTTATCTCTACTTGGTTAAAGTAATGAAACTTTAGCTAAAAGGGAAAATGGTCAAAAGTCTTCCAAGGTATATTTTTAGTGCATACAAGCTCCTAAATATCCCTATTCGTCAAATCAAGTAGGATGCTGGAAGCGAATCTTTTTAATGGTACCTTGTGGTGATCTAAATATAATCGGCAGCCTGAAGTTCACTGAATGAATCTGATTCGCTCCTTATTACCCTCGTTTTATTGCCTTTTATTTCTAGAACCTGATCAAAGATATATCAAACATTTCACAGCATTACACAAACATATTCTTTTACTGGAGTAATATATAGAATCTGTGATGAACATCTGTAAAAAAGACGAGGTTTACCTCTGGTCTTGAATCAAGAACTCCACTAGACATCCCCACGTCAACACGCCAAATGCTACAATTATATTTACTACATGCCAAACAATATATAGTTTAATAATGGAGAAATATGACTTAAAAACTCTTAAATATTATATCTACTTAATCCTAAGTCCTAACGTCCCAATAAAATATAAAAGTTTGACTTTTCATGTTATTAAAACTTTGGCATTTTGTCAAAAGGGTTGGTTCATTAGTTTCATAAAAAATGTAAGCTCTGGTCCAATTTTTAATTCACTTAATTGCTTAAAACATCAACGTGGTCAAAGGCACAGCCATGCCATCATTGCTTACCAGATAAGTATGAATTATCTTAAAATTCAAAAATTTTGAAGGTTTGTTTTTTTTCTAAGCAGAAATGAGATAGTTACCTGAAATAGAAATTGGACCAAAGTTGGTTACCTTTTTGTGCAATTAGCCTTAAGTCACATACGTAAAATAGCTTTCAGAAAGGAAATACAAAGGATCTTGTGGACCCAAATCAATACCATCAATTTATTCGTAAAGGTATAACCATGGGAAAGTAGGTCACCTTTACATGGAGAATATTCACTTTTCATGGGGACATTTTGGGGTGGAGACTGGAGAAGATGGTAAATCAACAAATAATATTTTGCTTACCAATTTACTCCTGTAGTTTGTGGAGTGTGTCCCACTACCATTGCCTTCGCTCCAACTACTTGAAGTGTGGTGTCAAGAACTGATTGAATCTGTAGAACAAAAACCTTTTAATCGAAAATATATGTCCAAATAGTAATTGCATGATATTAGACGTCGCAATTTCGACCCAACTACTTATGAATGATTCGCTTCAGATTACGTTTCATCTCTAACGGGTCAAGCAAGTAAATTCAAAATACTAGCTTATAAGGAAACGCGTCAAAAAGTCTATAATTCATAAAACCTCATAAATTATTTTACTCATAAAAACTAGATATTGTTTAAATAATATAAGTTATGTAATCATATTTGACACACTAATTTTCATAACTATAACCTTTAGACAGAAGAGTTTTTGGGTCAACCCCTATATTTTGATGTGCACCAAAAGGCCGCCATCTATGTAATATCAAAAAACTTCTGAATTAAAATACTTCAAGTCATCTGGGATTTGAGGAACACGATAAGGAAACGAGAAGATAAATCAAGAAACTGAATTTTACTTGCCTGTTCGATGTGATGGTCTTCTAAATCAGAGGTATCTCTAGAGTATAAACGATTCCACACAACACTGTCATAGCCTCTAGTAGCTATGAACGGTATTTGAGACTCGTCGTCGTCGTCTTCATTAATATTAATCATCCATTTAGATACCTCATAATTTATCTTCTCTATGCCATAGGTAACTGCAGAATTACCAAATTTTCAGTATTTAACCCCTCAAAAATAAACTTTATCGAGAATAAATGCCACAAAACTCCCTTTTTAGAATGTCCCGATATGAATGTAACATTGTAGGGAGACAATGTCAGAATGTGCATTTGCAGTTTAAAGTTGTAGTATTCAGATAATCAGCTGTTTGAGTGTTTGACAAATTGTGATTGTTGATGAAATTAATTTATAAAATGACCAAAATGACACTATTGAAATTTAAAAGCTGAGAAACGTCTTGTGAGATAGAAATAAAAGTCACTCAAGACTCAAATATGAGAAGTGGTAATTGTAATTTACTTTTTGATAATAAGTTATGTTGCAAATTGCATATAGTATGAATCTAATTATCCAAATAAAAAAACAAGATACTATTTGACTACAAGGCACATTCATTACAGACTAATGAGCTATTGATAGGTTATGTTCTGATGTACATCACTCTCGTATAGTGCCGTTATTGATAGGAAATGACTTAGCATTTGTTTTAGTACAAAGGGAATAAAAGAAAAAAGAAGATTGAGCTATCTAAAAATAAAAAATAGCTACATATATGATGAGAGTAGAAATTTACCGTGGTGGGGAAGAAGTCCGCCGTGACAGAAGACCCAATCATCAACTTTCAGAACAACAGGATGTCGTGCCAATTCAGATGCCAATGGACCTCCTGGTCTTAAAAGTATCGATCTTGCAATTACTCCCTTTTGCCGCTGTCCTAATATGTATACAAGTCAATCAGAATCCCATCACTCTTCGTTAGAAATGAGTATATTATATAGATAGAATATCACCAAAAAGATATCATGAGCATCACAAAGACAAGGTAGCAGTATGGTTCAAGTGTTCAACATCGAAATTCACATGAATTTCATACCTTTACTAGGTTCCACGGTCCTCATGAACTCTGTGACATTTTCCGTTCTTCTTTCCAACTTTCAGATACTTCGGCCCAACTCGTAAAAGCATCTTCCCAATTATGCCCACAATCATCCAAATATTCTAGAAAGTCTGAACATTCATCAAATGCACCAGAATCAACGTATCTAAAATCCCCTTCGACATTCATAGTTTCATGATTTCCATTCACCTAACATTATCAAACTATCGAGTAAGCAATTTTAACAAAAAAAAAAAAGTAATCCATTTGACCTGAAAGTCAAAGTGAAAGTCAAAGCCTACCAGAAAAACAGCACCACCATGTTCTTTAGCTTGAATTTGTAGTGACCTTAATAAAGATAATATAGCAATTTCATCTTCACCCCTATCAAGTATATCTCCAAGCTGAACCAAGACCTGTTCAAAAGGTGTATTATTTATTAAAGATAAAATAAAATAAAAAGGACATCATATACAATTCTATATGCATGTTCAGAATGTAACAATGTAAATAGCCTTATTATAAAGGCATACCGTTTCTTGACCAGTCCACGTGTCTTGACCATCTGAACTCAAGACACCGGCCAACTCAAGTGCGCCCCTTGCTTTTGCTAGGTCCCCGTGCAAATCTCCAACTATATGAAATAAAAGTGTGGTAGTTATTTGATGAAACACACAAAGATGAATGAACTGAGAGTGCAAAGTTGTAACCAGGACGAATAACATACTATATCCTTTATAAAGTCATGTAAGTAGTTGAGAACCAGAATCAGTTACATTATTTATATGGTCATCAAGAAGCCTCAAAATGTAGCTATTCTATTCGACATTATGGATTTGATAATTTACAAGTCTCAAGTCCAGATACTCCCTGATTCTAAAAATGTAGATATAAACTGTTTGCATGAGTTTATATTCAAAATCCTAAAATTAACAACTGATTGCCGAAAAAACAACTAATATCATCACCAACAACTTAGTTATACCCTACAAAATCAGTAATTTGGTAGTACTCAGCCAAATTAAAATATCTACATCTATGTTAATATATTATGCATTAGGGCCCTCCACTTTAAGCAGTTTTAAAACTCTTTAATCTTAACTAATTCTATTTTAACAAATGTGTATAGGATTGTAATACGGAGTAACAGAGTTCTGATGGAATCCTTCGTGCTTGTAGTAGGGACGCGAACGAGTTTAGCCTAGCTCGACTCGACCAATTCAGACTAAGCCCGAGCTCAGCTTGAGAGCTTGACAAACCTTTAAGATTTAGCCATTTAGGTTCAACCTAGGCTCTTATAAGCTAGAAAACTTGACCAATTTATAACCATACATATTTCTTAAGGCTTGAAAAGCTAGATAATAGCTTGAGCCGAGCTCTTATAAATTCAATCTCGGATCCATATACATTTCAATCTCCATTTTAAAGCTAGAGCACACTCTACTTAAACCTATCATCTCTAGTGTCCACGGGGAGATGTAGGTATTACTAGAGCTCAAATGTACCAAATAACATAACTAATCAATATTAATATCAAATTCTCTAAGTAAGCTACACTAAATCCACAACACCTATTTAATTTTATTTAACAAAAATATTAATATATTACTAATTCTTCAAAAAGTCAATTAAATCAACTGAAAATAAGTAAGAAAATAATATACCGGCGACAATACGACGACCGGGAGCGGAAACGAACGTCGGAGGATCACCGGAAATAACAATCGGTTTTAAGTTGCCGGAGCTACCGAAGTTTAGAGACGTTGACGGTGACGGAGATTCAATGAGCTTGCGAGAAGTCGATTGCATAGGTACAGCATTGAGAGACGATAATGAAGCCATCGCCATTGTTGGAAGCTTTGAGAGAATATTTACAATGGCGAATGGCGTCCACTACAACCACGATTTTTTTTATCTTTTAACACCTTTTGACGTTTTTTCGATTATGAAGTTCTGTTGACTGATTTACATCTTTGGTCCCTTAACTTTTAATTTTGCATAGATTTGGACTTTGGTTTCCTAATTCGATAAAATAGGTAAATGTAACACTTTTTATTGCATAAATGAACCCTTTATTTATCCTTAACAATGGTAAAGTCTGAATGAAGTTCTGTAAAATCAAAAACGGATCTGGTTTTATTATTAAGTTTTAGAATTATAATAAGTGAAAACTACATCAAACATAATGGGGGATGGTTACTTTAAATACTTTACTCGTTGGACAGGTAGATTCAAGTTTAAATGTTAATGTGATCACTCTTTTTGAGGTCTTTATTTAACTTTTCTTTTTTTTATGAAGGCTTTATTAATTTAAGTTCGTGTTGTTAGGAATTCGAATCAATTATTATTAGTAGCTAAAAGTCGGGCATCATGTAGTTGCACCTAATTCATCCGTTACCAAATTTTTTAAATAATCGACTAATTATATACAAATACAATAATACTTAATGCTTTAAATGTTTTGAATACATAAATTTTAAGGGTTGGAAACATTTATATATTCTTTTAACTCAATTTGATTTTTAACTTTTTAACAAAACAAAACATAACATTACACATTATTACATTAATGATTTTGAAATTAAAATTATCCTTATAATAAATCTCCATCTTAGAAAACTCCATTGCTAATTATTAATGGCCTATCATTGTGCTCAATATCTTGGCCCATTGGACATGATAATTTGTTCACTTTTCATTATTGGGCTATTGGGCTTTTAGGTTACTCTTCCTTATTTTTGTAATAAAATTTGGGTTGCCGACTTAAAGAAGTAATACTTAGTTGACCCAATCATTCGGTTTTATAAATCATGAGTATACAATACACTTCATAATGAAATTATTTATTTTGCTTTAACGTGTAGCAAACTATTAATAGATTGAATAGCCTAAAGAAATACAGCTACTCGAGTGTCAAAAAACGTGAGCCCAAATCACTACCGACAAAACAACACATCAATTAGGCTATATATATATATATATATTTGCTTCTACTACTACATTTTGAATTTTGTTGTTAGGTTTCATTCCAACTTCTTATTCAAGCTATATATGTATTTTTGTCTACAATATTAAAGAGATGTAATGTCTATATGATCTTAGATATTTCTTCTTACTTTAAGTATGGACGTTAAAGAGTATACAAGAAGAATCATAAACTGAAATTTGTCTCCGGTATGAATCGATGAAATCGAAATATTATCACAATGTTCATTTGTAGAGAATCTTGCACTTATAGTTTAACAACGATTCTTCAAAGAGGGTTGTGTAGGAATTTTTTTTATTTGGGATGACTCCAATGTAAACAAGATCATGATCAACCCGATATAAACCTAAAAACACGAATACTACTATGAATGATTTTTGTAAATTAAAAGAAACAAATAACAAAGATAAAAATATGTGAACTACAAAAAGAACATGACAGCAACAAGCAAAACCTCAACCTATACTAAAAGGTCAATGTTCATCAATCAAATGAACAAAAAGAATACAGAAACCGATTACAAGAACAAAAAGCTAGGGTTTGTATATGTGTACAGAACAAAAACGATAACAATATGAAAAATAATGAAAACATGAAAATAAAATATAAATATATATTTTACCTTTTAAAGTTACACTTTGCACCCTCAACATTTACTCTTCTTTAACTCGAGCCACCCGTGCAATATTTCGTTTAACAAAGTAACACTAAAGTTTTATTTAGTGCACTTTGTACCCTCCAACAAATAATAACATACAAGTAATGATAGATATTTCAATTAAGATTGTATCAAATATTACCACATTTCATCATCCACTAGTTGATCAAAATAAGTTCCTACAAACTTCGCATTACTTTTTATGAATTTTGCTAACTTTATATAAATGTGTTCATGTTAAGTGATCAATACGTTCGATCTTAACACATATCACTTAATCAAGTATCTATGATATTAACGTATTTTTAATACCCTAAGGTCACTCCAATGTATGCATAAAAACACAAAATTTAGTATTTGGTGTAAAAATTCATCTCCAATTAAGTCATCATATTTGATGTTAATTATAGTGTACACAAAATTTTTCATTTTTCATTTTAACTCTTTTGATTGAAATAACTATATTATGTGTGTCCAAAGACTAAAAAAGTAAGCACATATACTTGTATCATTTGTTTAAATATTTATTTTTTGTCTACAATTAGACTCGAATTCATATACCAAATTTTGTTTCTATATATTATACTTGTTTCCAATGAAACTTAAAACATATATCACATTCAATGTATCATTTTTTTAAATACGTTATAAGTTGTACTATACCAAGTTTTAAAAATATTAGTCACAATTACACATACATATGCATCATCTATGATGATAATCGAACTCACAAGTCACAACCTCTAGATTGATTGGTTTCTCTCATATAACTAGGTCAAATACCCATTGAAGAAATAACTAAAGATTTCATATTCATCATCGGATTTTAATAAATGCACCATTGTATTGATATTTGTTATTAAACATATGAGGTTCATCGTTATAACGATATTACTTATTTATTTTCAGTACGAGGTTCTTAATACTAATATATAAACTAACGGATTAAATAATAACCGAAGTAATTTCTAATATAAAAATAGTTTAGTGGGTAAAATGTGTATGTTGGTTATCAGTTTGGTGTGAAAAATTGATGCATATGTTGGAAATGAATCACATTTGGAATAAACATATTCCTTAAAAATTCTTTATTTTTATCAAATTTGATGCAGTGTTTGGTGCATAGGTCGGAGATATCCTAAATTTGAAGCTTTGGTATAAGAATCCATCTCCTACCAACTCACCAAATTTGATGCTAATTCTAGTGTACACCGAAGATGTCCTAAGATACAGATATACGTAGTAAATTGTTGATTGATTTGACTTGAATATTTGTTATTCATATAGTGCAATGTAAATTATCAATATATGATCATTTCATTTTTACTTATTATTCATATTCATATCTTTTGTTTTATTATTTTGTATTATCAAAATAAAAAACATACTATTTAATTACGATATGTGATGATGTATATGCATAAACATTTTTAACCCAACTTTTTGAGTCTAAAACATTACAAATTTCCAACTCGTTTGGATTTAGTACCATCAATTTTCTAAGTATCATATATCATATATATATATATATATATATATCTATACTCTTGTAACACCCACTCTTGTGGCTTAGGGGTAATTAGGTAATTTCCTTCATCCTATATTTAATTACAAGTTTATGTTACTTAAATATGTTTATTAGATAGGAAAGTTAGATAAATGTCGAATAGTTAATTGTGTCAGGTAAATTAGTAATAGTTGTAAATTAAATTAGTTGTTGGTAAAATAAAACATCTTGAATCGCAAAACGGTTTTCAGATTCCAGACAATAAACCAAACTAGGGATTAAAATTAGCAAGTTTGTAGTGTTGGTAGGTGATATATAATCACCTAACTTCTTCTTTCTTTTCATTTTATGACATAAATTTCATCTCTCTCTTGCAAGTTTCTCATCTAAATCTAAATCATAAAATTATCATCCATTAAATTGTGTTATAACCTGTGTGAATCCTTGTTTTGTCTGTCATCATCATCATCTTGTTTTTTTTACCTAATTGTAAGTATTTTGGTATTTTTTAGTCAAATCCTTGAAATGGTGTGAAATTTGATGTTTAAAGATGTTAAATGATGTTATTTGAGGTATTAGAAATGTTAGAAAGTTTGTTAGATTGATAGGAAACTGATTTTTGAGTTTGTGAGTCGAAATGGTTCGTTTTTTTAAGTAACAGCGGTTCAGTTCGCAATTCTGAGTTCATCCTGCGAGTTGAGTTCATCCTGCGAGTTGAGTTTTCCTGCGAGTTGAGTTTTCTTGCGAGTTTAGTTTTCTTGCGAGTTAAGTTTTCTTGCGAGTTGAGTTTCCCTGCGAGTTGAGTTTCCTGCGAGTTGAGTTTCCTGCGAGTTGAGTTTCCCTGCGAGTTGAGATTGGCCTGCGAGTTGAGTTCCTGCGAGTTGAGTTGAAATTTAACAGATTTCTTTTTAATTCGGAATGGGCTGAAATTCGCATGGTCACTCGGAAACAACCCAGTAGTCAAGGCTATATACTAATAGCCTAGTCAGTTTTTGACCTTTCGGGGTCATCTTGGGCTCCAAAATGGCATTTTTCAGTTTTTAAATGTCGTTTCGGGATTTTCGGGTTTTGCTCCAGATTGAACTTTTGTTTCCTTAGACTTTAGGGATTTACCTGTTTGTATGAATGTGTTATTATGATGATTTAAACTTGATAATCGTTTATAATCTGGATAATATGCATTGAAGTATGTAATATGATTATAAAAGAGTCACTAACTTCTAAATTCTTATATTCTCAGATCAGCGGAAGACTCAATAATATAAGATCTCTGAGTAGGGACTGAGACAAATCAAGTGTGTGGATCTGCAACTCATAATTTGAGTTAGTTGTAATGATGTAGTTACAACAAGTAACGTAGACTTGATAGACTGTTTAGTCTGATTTATGATTGTGAATATCTGCTTGCTATATTTGTGGCCTTCGGGCATCTGTGTTATTCAGAGGTCAATTGCGATTGGACTTGGTTACTACTGTGTTCAACACAGGTTCCAGATACATGTGTTGTCGCTGGAAATTGTGTTGTTGTGTTGTAGTGCCAAGTTATCGGTCTATTCTGTATGGGCCTATACAGATTGTGGTAAGTGTTACTGTGGGCCACCGAGGCTGTAGGGTTCCTCAGTAACCATCGATCCTCTTGAGTTTATGTGTTTTCGTGCTTAATGTATCAGATTGTTATGCTAAGTTGAATTATTAGTTGTACATTCATTCACTTAGTTTTGTGCTAATCCCACCATTTCCCTTCCTGCAGGTTATGTTTATCTTTTGTGGGTTGGGCAGGAAGATGGGCTGTGGAAGGAATGTTTGACATGCGCTCATTCTCTGATAAATATGTTTACGTTTTGATAGTTAATATGTATGTAGATTTTGAAGAACAACAGAATATGTTTTGTTTCAGAAATATTTTAAATATTGTAAACTCGCGAAAAATTTATAGTCATTTTGTAATGTAATATATAATATTATCTTTTATCCATCGCTTCCGAGTCAAGTGACTAATTTAACCCTGAGATAATTAAAGGGGTGTTATAACTCTCTTATAACATTTAGAGTTTAGATCTTAAATTTTAAATTTCAACAACCCTTTAAATAGAGAAAAGAAATTTGAATGGTTTTGTGTTAGTATCAATGTGGGACAAATGAATATGTACAATTCAAAACTAAATAAAAAGAATTTATCCCACATTGATTAGTAAACAAAACATTTGTAACTTCTCCTTCCTATATATATCATCTATGTTGAAAAAGAAATTGTAAGCAATTAAAACCTCTAATACTTTCAATAAAACTTTAATGTTACATTCTTTATACTTTAAATAATGTTTCAAACATTTCTAATTTTTGTTCACTAAAAATGCATTTCACCATTAAGTACTATATCAAATTCTGTTGCATAGCACGGGTAACATGCAAGTATATATATATAGTATGTTTTGTACCACATTTTTTTGAGATTTTTTAAATTTAGAGATTGAGATTTTAATTTTCATAGGCTTCAACTTTTATGACAAAAAAAAATTGTTTGATAAATAAAAATAAATGAGGATTGTTAGAGTGGGGATTTCTAAAAATAAAAGTTTTGTCAAATAGCTTTTAAGATTTTATAAAAAAAATTTCAACTTTAGTCACAAACTCCAACCACTAACTCTAATTTCAATCACAATCTCTAACTTTAACTTGTTTTTGTCAAACATACTTATATACAATAACCTCATAACAATAGTTAAAAACTGTAATTAAAAATTAACTAGCATATATTGTAAATAATTAAAGAAAGTAATAAAATGACAAGGTCGTTCTGAATTAGGAGTAGTAAAAGGGTGGCAGAAGCCAGAAAGTGTATAGATTATGAATGTAGTTGCTTTAAAGAACAATGAAATGAAGGAAAGCCAAACATAATACCCACAGAGCATACATGCACCCACGTATAATATGTGCAGGAGGATTTAACTACACATGATTCATCATAGTCAACCCCATATCATGTGTTCCTTTCCTAGGGACACCTTTTCCAATGCATCTATTTCATCTCCTTCTCTATTTTTATTTTCTATTTATACTTTTAATAATAATAATTAAAATGTGACTTTCACGCAACAATATTTCGGTCTTAAAACTCATCAGCATATTTTATACGAGACTATGTACGTTTAAACTTGGTAAACCTAAAAATTGATGGTTGACACTTTATGAAACCCTAATTTATTCCTAGCCTAGAGGCCCGCTAAATAAAGGTGCGTAAAGTGACCAAAGCAATTGTAGAATTTATAAATGGGTTTTAAGGTGACGTCTAAGTACGAGGAGATCGCACTGGATACGTAATGTTCTAACAATTAAAAGGTGAGAGTATTATTAGTATTGATTGAATTAATTAAAGAGTAATAATTAATATATAATGTTAATGTATAGACATTAAAAGATAAATTTGTAATTATACATAATTTGTTTATGTTGATACAGTTTATATTCCTTTATTTTGCTTATTTATGTCTAATGTGCGGAGTAGATTTTTGTTAGACTCACTTTCTAGTCTACTTAATTAAGCGCATTCTTCATCATCTTTCTACAAAGAAAAACGTGATAAGAAATTAAATGGTATTTATGTTCTAAATTGAGAACGACTCAATCCAAATCATGTAAAGAGTAAGGTATGTTGACAACATTTTTATCTGGAGATCCTATGAAATTGAGATTTCAAATTTTAAAAACCCAAACGAACATCGAAAAAAGAAAAAGAAATTGTTTGACAAATAATCTCGTTACAAATTCTCTATAATCTTTTAATATATAAAAATTGTGGTAAGCTATAAGCCTACAACTAATAACTCCGACTTCAACTCTAGCTTCAAATACAATTTCAAACTCCGATTATCTATATATATACATTATATTATCGATTTCAAGCTTATTTAAATTACTTTTTAAAAGAATGCGACTTTTATTTAAAATATATATGATTCACATTTGACAGTCGAGATTCGACTGAATGATTAGGTTACCGTAGGTTTTTGTTACGTCACTTTCAAGTTTCTAGTTGACAAACAACTCTCATAAATGTGACCACAACCCATATTATTATTATTATTATTATTATTTTCTGCTTTTCGTTTGTTAGTTAAACAATTTAACTTTTCTTTTTATGGTTATCTAGTTACTAGTTATAGTTATAGTTATTTTTTAAGTTAATTGTTTCGTTATGTATCAAACTTTACACTTTAGACTATTGTATGTAATCATCTTTCAAAAATACTATTGTATGTATCGAACTTGTGATTTTCGTATATTGTATGTTGACTTGTCATTTTTAGCCTTGACAAAAAAGGAAACTTTCCTTTTTTGTAATGGTCAAAAAAGGAAATATTACATACAATATACGAAAATCGCAAGTTCGATACATACAATAGCACTTTTAAAAAATGGTTACATACAATAATAAAAAATGTAAAATTTAATACATAACGAAACAATTAACCCTATTTTTTATTATTATCTAACTTATTCAATGTAAGACAAATATTGCAATTTATGGATTTACTTTATGTATTTGCTTGATAGAAGTATTTGATTATCTATAAACAAAAGTTGTCCTTTTATCTACACTTTGAATATTCAAACATTATCCTTTATTTGTTGTTGGGACCAACCATTTAAGTTCCTGAAATTGTACTTCTATAAGCAATGAAACATTTATATTTGTGTTATTAATTAAATACTGTTTTAACATCAAACCTTGTTTTACAAACAAATATGATTAATTAATCAATATTATCAAGCTAGTTGAGTGTTTTAGCTAGCTATGTTTAATCAATTGCGCAACTAGTCGAGTTGTTAAATTCAACTCGTAGTTAGTCTAGAACCTTTTCTCATTCCGGGATCGACTTATAGTTGAGTAACGTATCCAAAACTTCGACTTTTTGTGCTATGTTAATAAGTCATTAAAGCGAAATTCGGTACAAATCAGCCCGAATTTAGCTACGAGTACGGGAAAAAACTCATGTAATAACAAACGAGAAGAGATACAATTACAGATTTGATTTAACTGCGCCTATGTAGGCCGTTTAGAGTAAATAAACTTACAAAATAGTTGTGTGATTTCCCAATGAAGGAAAATTCATAAACGTAAACACAATTCCATGAGTAGAATTATTGTCATTGCATACATGAAATCTACATATCATCATCTATACCCTACTTACCTACTGGCCTTCAGATAGGCATGTGGAGGGTATTTATGTCCTTTCCATTTTAGTGTATGGTCAAGTGGTGGTCAATAGTCATAGGCTTCTTCTCTTTAACTAGGCATGTGAAGGGTATTAATGTCCTTTTCGATTTATTTATCTATTAACTTTTATAATTGTATGTATAGTCACAAAAACTCAATAAAAGTGTGGGCACACCATTCTGCCATAAAAGTTGTACTCTCTTTCCGAATACTACGCCGGGTGACTTGGGGGGTCAAGTACGGATTTTTCCCACACTTATTATTAGTACTTTTAGTGTATATTTTATTGTTTCGGGACCCCTCCTAATAATTTACAGGTAGTAAATAAATATAAACATATGAAATAAAATCCGTAAAATTATTCTAGGGAAATAGGGTAACGTACAGAGTCAGATAATATAACTTTACAAAAATAAAAAATAATGATTGAAGATATTTTAACATAGCAAATAACGAGTACGCTCTCTACGTGTGTATATGGATAAACGTACTGAGAGAGAGTCAAGACAGAGCGGCGTGCCCTACCACCACCCTTCAACAATCTTTTAGACCGTCGTACACAAAACCCCTATTTTAGTAGTTTTGTTACTATTACAATATTAGTACTTAATTAAAGTTAATTTTAAGAATTATTTTGATGTAAACTGAAAAAACTAGATGATTGTTTATATAAAGATTTACCTATGTTTATGCTAGAACAAATAATGATTCTTTTAAACTTGGTTAATGATATAAAAATATATTAACCTAATTAGGTTATAATGTGTACGCATTTACTAAAGTTTATAATATATGTAAGAAAATTCGACCTAAATGGGTGTATATTTAACCTTTTTATTAAGTTTAATATACATAATAGAACCGTTAAACATTGAATATATATATATGTATATATATAGGGTAGGGATCAAGAGAGAAGCAAAAAAATTAGGGAAGGAGATAAACAAATCTCAATCATTGATTTCATCATAAATGAATTTTAACAATCACAAATAATTTCAAAATTTAACATTCATCACAAACGTTTTTTATAAAAAAAATCAAGGGCTAAGATTTGCTTCACTCCTTTATCGAATTTTGAAACTTCCCTGTAGATCCTTCCCGTGTATATATAATATAAGATTTAATTTATTCCTATATCATTATCTCTATAAACTTTGTGTCGCAAAGAACATAATGTAATTTATTTCCTTATCGTAGATAGTAATAATTGTGACCTAAAATTTCACAAATCAAACATCAACATCGTGGTAGTTATAGTGAATGCTGACTAAACAACGAATGATAAGACATGATCATGTTCATAAGATATATTGTGTTCTAGAAAATACGCATTTTAATTACAGTACTTAAATGGCCACTTAAAAGACATCAAAGTGATAAACATTATAACAAAATTGTGAAATATGTGACTCAATTCTAATGGTACACACTACATAGTTACATTCGAAGCGAAAAAAACCAAATGACCTATATACCCTCAAAGTTAAAGTTGCCCTGCAATCAACCAATGAATTCGTGTTAATGACCATAAACATACGATACGAACAATAACTGATAGCGAGTGATGTTAGAAAAATTAAAATCTAATCTAATATAAATGAGAAAAAAATAAAGGAGCATGGATTGGTAAGCATTGATGTAATTGACATTATGGTCAATGAATTCCTTTTCAGGCTTTGTTATAAATATACCGACTATCAATAATCAATATGAAGGCATTTAGTAGCACTGCAATATTACTAAATTCTCACTCCCCATTTTTAACTTTTGCTCAAAAAATATCCGTATTTGTAAAAGCAAATAAGTATAATGTTAATTTAAGATTACAATGGCGCAAACGTCTTCGTGTGTCGTGAAAGTGAGGTTTTGTAAAATAAGTTATAACGAGTTCCATTCAAATTTCTCGCAATTCACAAGAAATAATCCAATATTGTCCTAAGTGCGATCCTTAGGGAAAGTAAGATCGGACTCAAAGAATATCGAGTTATGATTGTCCGTCGAAACTATTTTTTGTTTTAGCATTGTGACTTATTGTGATGGTGTGTTTTTGAAAAAATTTGTTCAAGCACCGTTCTTTTGACTACTTTTTATACATTAGTGCCATATCTTATACAAATATGTCAACATTTTCTTTTATATATCTTTTTTATGTTGTTATTTATGTATGGATCAACAACTTATGATTCTTATGAAGAGGCGTGATCTTATAGTATTAGATTATGATTATGATCCTTCAAAACGACTTGAAAAGACAAGTATAAGAATTAATTAAACAAAAATGTATAGTAGTATCTTAAATCCAAATCGATCATGACCACAGATTATGATGGTCGGTACAAATTAAGGACTTATAAACAAGGCTCATAAATTCATACCAATAAAAAAATACCGTCGAGTCATTGACATAATAAACACCCTCGGTTCAAATTCTTGACATCCCTAGGCCTAAATAAAAACCATAATAAATCCCAAGATTTGATATATGAAAGAGTGGCCACTATACCTTATCGGCCAAAATGATACTAAACTTGTACTCCGTATTGAAGTTACGCTAAAATTAATAAAAAGCTTTTTCAGCGGACCGAGTCTAGTGTGACTCATGAAAAGTTAACGATTGCAAGTGTTAGTTCAATTTAACATTTCTCTTTCTTTTGAAAAACAAATTTATCGATGAAATTATGAGTTCAAGGCTCGTAAGAAGTATATATATATGTTCGATGTATATACAGAATAGGTTAGTTATAGGATTTATTCTTAAAAGTAGACTAATCGATATGGAAATGTTATGAGTCCAAATATTTTTATACAGTTAAAATTTATTAATAGATCCATAACTTCAGTCCTCAAATGCATGGATGCTCGTGTTTTGATATCGGAAAAGATCTATGATTTTATTTACCAAGACAACAAAATTATAAACAATTGAGAGGCAAGAAAGTTAGCAACTCACCGAGGTTCTAAAAGTGACAGATCCAAGAAGCCGATCATAAATGCGTCA
Organism: Logfia minima; assembly: GCA_963921325.1. NCBI lineage: Eukaryota > Viridiplantae > Streptophyta > Magnoliopsida > Asterales > Asteraceae > Logfia > Logfia minima. The sequence continues at coordinate 13,446,131 of OY992776.1, read as the reverse complement.
CATTTTTTATTTTTATTTTTCCTTTTTAACGGCAAGGTCAACAAGAAAGAATTTGACATAGTCATCATCTTAACCTTGCAGTCAAAGATATATTAATAAAATCAAAATATTTACAATATACATCACCCATTATACGTCTCATGTTGTGGTAATATATACAATTTATATGAAGAGCTAGAAAGGACTATAACACCAATATGTCCATTTTAGTGCGTCATGGATTCTTCTATACTTTAACCACATTAATACCATGGAGACTAAGTTATTGACAATGATAGCAGGAGTGAAACTTTATTGCTGAACATCAAATTATTTTGAACATTCTAAATGAACAATAGTAACCTTTAACAAAATGCTAATAGAATCAATCTTTTAAATTTAGTCACATTTTTTTCTTTTAACCTTAAAACTATTTTGATATAAAGCTATAAAATAAGAAGTTTTTCGCTTTTTTTAGTAAAAGTAATTATCAATTTCATTATGCTACTAAAAGAAAAAAATAAAACTAAAAATTGGTGCCACTGCCGACTACAACTTTAACGGATTTAATTTGAAAATAAAAAATAAAAATTGAAGAAGACTTTAATGGAAGTTAGTAATGAAGTTATCATTGCTTTGATTGAAAGGAGAGGTTTTGAAGTACGTGCAATATGTGATGTTCGGCTGCTGAAGGACAAAGCCACGGAACAACGTTTTGACTTTTGCTATTATCAATTTTGACCTTTGACTGCTCCAAAAGTCTCTTCTAATTTTTCTCCACTAAATTATGGAGTCAAATATTGTTTGATTGTTTCAACGACTACTATTTTGTAAGATGACCAGTTATTTTTAAAAGAATTTCTTTGACATTTTCGAAAAGACAATAAAAACTATATGATATACCTTGGTCAAATTACAAAAGAATGGACAAAATATGACATTAAACAACAACAATACAGCACGACTATTGATAATATAAAAGGGTAAAATCCTAAGTGATGCTATATTAAAATTTGTTCATATTTGAAAATATATTCCATATGTAAAGAATCATAATACATTTATTAATGACACATGTGTAGCCATAATTATTTTTATACGATAAAAAAAATCTCCCTTCTTTATATGATATTTCTTTATGTTTGTTAACCATGTCATTTTTAGCACTTGCGTTTTGTAACTAACCCTTTTCGTTCATGTATTTTATGCTAGTACTAATTTAAATTTTGGTTTTATAATTGTGCTCATAATTATTTTTATTTGACAAAAATAATATCTCTCTCTTATATGGTACTCATTTTATATTTGTTAAATATATCATTTTTAACACATACGTTATAGAAGTAAGTTTAAATGTAACATTATACTAGATTACTAGCACAAAAATAAAAGTAAATTAAGTAGGTAAAAACGTTTGTCATTTGGGGAAATAAACTTGTTTTAAACAACTTTTGAGCACAAAGATCTTGCTAATATGATTAAACTCGGTTACGTATCTGAATTATATACGTACGAAGAAAACAAAATAAATGGCGCAGATAGTATCGAAGCTCCAAAATTAAATTAAGGAGTGATACGAAAATAATAGATTACGGAATATATTAAATTCCAACTTTAAGAATATTTGTGAAATTTAGGACGTAAACCCCTTAAAATAGGCTTCTCTTATTTGTAATTATTCTAAATGAATTTAAGGTCTCTTTTGTCTTCTAGATAACGATCAATATATATGTCCTTTTTTGTATTTGTAAAATTATAATTATAATTTGTATTGTTGTATATAATTCATTTTATTTGGAGACAAGTAGTCGATATATGGATATTGATGTCGAATATATGGAGTATAAAAAAGTTATTAAGGTTTGGGCCTCTTATCTTTCATTTTTAAAAAAATAGTAAAACACTGTTTAATAGTCCTTATTAGCTAAACAAAAACATATGTTTAAGTGTTTAATTAGTTAAACAATTGAAATTATGTAACTATACTTAATATGAACACTTCTGTAAACTATAACAAGATTATTGCACACCCTTCAACTTCGATATATAATTGAGATTTTTTATAGAGTAAATAACATTATCAGTCTACGTGGTTGTTCATATATTATATTCTCGATCATTGGTTCTAACGAGTATTAAATTTTGTCCATTATTTCATGTCACGTGCGTCGCATAGAAGAGTTAACACTCATTAAAGTAAGGGACTGATGATGAAACAAAATTTCAAATCAAGGGACTGTATCTGCATAATACCTGACTTGAGGATTGAAAATGTAATATATGAACAACCACAATGTAATTTACTCTTTTTCATATATATAAGAGATATAACTTTTACAAATAAATCTTCCCCTGATCTTTATGTTCTATTATATTTGAAAATGATCGAGTCAAATTTTAACACAATCAATAGTAGTTAAATTCACAACAGAGAGTTTAAAGGAAATGTGAGGATCTTAAAGGAAAAAAAAAATAGAAATATATTGTAATTAAATTAGCTTCATATTCTGCATACAATAGCGAGTGAAAATTTTGAGCTTTGATGTTAAGGGACCTGAATACAAGAATCACTATTAAATTCTTTAATAAAAATGATTTTTTTTTATAATAATTTAAATTATTGTAATTATAAGTTCAAAAATATTATATAAAATAAAAAAAAACTGTGAAATATGATATTAATTGAATAATTTATATATCTAATAAGTGAATGGATAAAATAGTAATTTTCAATATTTATATTTAAAGATTAGAAAAAATATTATAAACCCTGTATAAGATTTGGTGGAAGCTCAACGCAATTGAATTCATAGTTTCATACCAAATAAATACCCGTAAAAGATTTGACAATAAAAATTAAATAAAGAAAAATCAATTATATATTTACTACAAAATTATTTTTAATTTGTTGTAGTTTGTAAATAGAGATTTTGAATGATTATTGATTGATTGTAAAAATATGAGTACCACTTAGATATAAATTATTTATTTAAATACAATTTTAGTATCGTCCTCATAAAATACTGTTTCTATATTTTCTACAATATAAAGTTGCACATCTAAGTACATACAGTGACTTTTAGATAACTTCCGTCACACCATAGTCTGGAGATACAAAGGTAGTGCCTTATAATTTTCTTGGTTATCATACACCACCACTTATGCTTCTTTAGTAGGATTGTACATATGTTGTACATATTGTCAAATAGTGGTGTAAGAGAAAGAAAAAATGATAGTATACATGTTATCATTCTTATTACAATAAATATTATAGATCATAGATGATTCATATGTAGATATAAAATATCTTGTAAGGTCCACACGATGATTTATTTAGTGATAGAGAATATATAACATAAATATAGAGGTCGCGAGTTCAATCTATGTTCTCATATTTCTTTAACTACATATTACGCAATTTACATATCTCATATTGACCTATAACATCGATGATAGCCATCACAAGGTCAATTATCATATTTCTTTAAAAAATAATATCATGTAAATATTTTATAAGCTTATCAAGTTATAATCAATCTATTATATACATATAAAAAAGAAATACTTTAAGTTGCCAAGCCGGATTTCTATTTTATCTTACTAATAATTAATTAAAGAGTGTAATCTAGCTTTCCAAACACCAATCCCAACCCCCACATCTCTCTTCCCCCTACTATAAGTATGACCTTGGCCCCTTTGTTTCACCACCCATCAGTATGAACACTCCCATCACTTTTAACCTTTATATATGCTTGTTATTTATATATACACACACATTTATGTATACATATCTCAATGTTTACCTACCCACCACCACATACAATACACACCAATTGTGTTCGGCAAATGTACGACCATGATGGTGATATGTGTTTATCGTTAAAAAAATATAAGAGCGGTAAGAATCTGTAAAGCTCAGGAGGGATAGCGCCCGCTATCTATTTATTTTGGAAACATATTTTCGTGGCGCTATCTATCTTGAGCCTCACGGCTTCTTCTTGCTATCTCTATTTCTTTCGCTAACTCACAAAGTACAAACGTCTTCAAGATCTTTACATGGTATGATTCTCTCCTAATACACTACATACATAATTTACATTTGACTAGAAATTAACTTTTACAACATTTTTACAATGATGATTTGTTTTCTTTAAATAAATACAAATTTGGTAGTTCATAAACCTACATTGCTATATTTAAAAAATATTATTTTTTGATATAGCCAAATGAATTTCCACCAATATCTTGGTTTTTAGCATTATTGTTGATTTTCCAGCATGTAAACAATGCCTTATTATATTTTATTTATTTATTCATTTCCTTTCCTTGCATTATAATTCGAGATTCCAGATACAAATGTTATCATTTTTGAGTCTGTAACATTTTTTTGTTCCCATCTTCATCTTGTTGTCTAGTGTTATATTTTAAACTTTATATTTTTTATAACAGTGGATAATATATGTACATCTAATGCTAATTTCATGTATTATAGTTTATTATACTTTTTTTAATTAACTTATTATTTATTTTAAATTTTTTATATAAAGTCCCCTTAAATGTTATGACTCTGATGCCTGGTTTTTGTGTAAGCAGGAATAATTAGTGACAGTCCTCAATAAATGCTATCTGAAATCTCAGATATCTCTAGTCACCAAAACCTAGAGATACATTTATGCACTAATTTACAATTTTATAATTTTATAAGGAGTAATAATATAATAATACTTGAAAGTTACAAATAATCATTATTGATTTTGAGGATGAAAAGTATGAATTTTGTTGTTGCAGAGTCTTCAATGTAAAATGGATGCTGACTGCTTTTTCAACTTCGTTTTGATCACGTCTCCTTCATTATTTTATTTGACTCTGCAATGCATCCTTCTTTTATTATTATTTTTTATTTTATTTTATTTATTTTATTATTTTATATTTCTTCGAGTTATTAATATTGTAATTTGGGTTATCTACAAATGTATACATTTCTTGACACAATCTCAATGCAGTACTTTCTTTACCAATAATAGCAATTACTTAAATTTCATTATAAATCAGACTGTAACTCACATATACAACATGGAAATCATAAGTCAACAACAATGGTAAGCAGATCAAGAAATTTTGTTTCACAAATTAACCAATACAATTCATATTTGAAGGTTAGAATCTAATTGTGTATGTTACATTTCCTCGTTAAATGTTCAAATGGTCAATCTTGTTTATAGGGGCGTTTGGGATTACGTATTATTTGATTATCACATTTTTAAAGTTGGTAAATTATTAGAAAAAAGTTTTGACAAAAAAACGACTATATGCGTCTGTTGTAGAGAAAACACAGTTAAAAAAAGTATGTTTGTAAATCTATGTTCAAAACGCAATTTGAAACACCACTTTGTCTTAGAGTGTATTATCGTTGCTATTTCTTTTGTTAGTCCCAGAATTTCATGTCATTAGCATCTTGATTTCTAGTTCATAGAAAGGTTAGAGCCTTAAAGAACTAAAAATGCAAGGTTTATGTTGGATGTAAAGTTGATTTAGTTAGTCTTATTCAAATAACTATTTTTTAATTCAAACTTTAGATATAAAAAAGTAAGTTATAACGTATACATAAGTAGACTTATCCTTTATAAAAACTTCCACATACCATGCATATTTAACAAACATCAACATCTTATCCAACAAGAAAAAGGGTACATAATTTTCTAACACTTACAATTTCCTTTATTAATAGTGATCGATAAAAGTAGGAAATCTCACCTTAGATATTGTGTCTCTTATCTCATATAAGGATCTTGTTAATTTCATCGTTGAATGATTACCCAATAATACATATTTCTTGGAATTTGTTATGTTAGTCTATTGTCACTTATAGAAAGTGAACTGACAATTTCGAGTTAAACTTTAGCTCAGTGATATTTACACTATCATTTTTTATAGATATATATATATATATTCACATCTTACACTTTTAATTATTATTATTTCGGTATTTCAGATTACATTTTGTATCTATATCGCTTAATATATACTCGAGAAATTACATTAAAATTCATATATTAAATAGCAAACAAGGTGGTTGAATAACCATCAAAACACTAGTATATGTCTTCCATATTCTAGTCAAACAAGTGTCCCACGCACTTAGTTATTAGTCCGATCACTCATTTTATTACATGAAAACAATTGCCCATTAAGCCCAAGAAAGGAAATATGCTTTCGTTTTTCGATTAGATATAGAAATGTAAATTATTATTATTTTTGTTTAGAGACTAATAAAATGGGCCAACATGTTCAAAAATCATTATAATTCACTAACAAATTTTAACATATTAAATTATTATATCAACGAATGACTGCACTAAAGCAAATAATTGCATTAGGCACAAAATGTTGTTCTTGTAACCTATGAACGTTTATTATTTGCATTTAATCGTGTGAAAATGACCGCTTATATGAGTTCAAGTGCTTAATAATGTTACTACATACTAAAGTAAAAAATTTCATGATTTTGTAAGAAAATATATATTTTTATTTTAAGTATACAATTTATTTATGTTAATTACTCCATATATGTATGTTGTACTGTCAATTTAGTAAATGGGCCAGACTAATTACTCCAACTCCAAGCTACAGATAGTAGGCCAACTTTATGGGCTTTTTAGATTCTAATTTGATACGTCTTTTATGGTGCAAACAAAAGGTAACTATGCTAAAAAAAAAGTAACTAGTTGATCAAACGTTACGTTCGCTAATCAAATGTATTCAAATACCTTCAATGGAACCCATTTGTAGCAAGAAATAGAACATAAACCAGCGATAACACGAGACAAAATCCATGATAATTCTTCCTAAATGACACATTGACAAGAATTCATCAACACAAATCTTAAAAAACTAACAAACACTCATACAATTCAACTCTTGCAACCAAAATGGATCAAATCTTTAGTCTTAACAACGAGGCAGATCAACAGGAGCGGGTAGAAGCGTTTGAGATGGTCCAACTCCGTTTTCAACAATAAATGCCATTCCAAAACCCCAAGCGAGATGGGTATCGATATGACAATGCATCAACCAAACTCCTATTGCATTCAAAACGTGTAAATAATAGGTGATTAGCATATATGAATGTTTGCAATATAAAAAATTCACTCGTGAAGTTTGACTTAGAATAAAATTAATTTTTAAATTTTTTTTACTCCTAACAACTACTCCGTAACTTATGTCACATATGTTTGCAATGAGACTTGAACCCATAACCTCTCAGTTATGGGCCACTCACGTACTGTTAGATAGCGTGTTAGAAAATATTATAATAAATATGTAAATTTAATAGAACTTATTACCAGGATTATCAGCAACAAACCGAATGGCGGCCCATCCTCCAACTGGGACGTCGATTGTGTTCCGTTGTGGTGGATCAATTAGATTGAATCTAGAACTATCTCTAGATGGATTAAAGTTACCAAAACCTTGTCCAACAACGTAGAAATGGTACCCGTGTAAATGAACGGGATGATCTTCAGTGGAAAAGATAGATGTATCTTGTAACACAATTTGGACATTAGCACCAAATTTTAAATTATAAAGTTTTGTCCCCCTAACGGGCTGCCATAACCCGCGTGGTACATTGCCTGTGTAATCAAACTTCACGGGTGGTGTTGGTGGAAAATCGCTTGTGTAAATATTAGGAATCTTGTTTGTGTACGCTTGAAGCAATGAAGCCCGTCTAGGAAGCACGAACGACACGTTGTTCATACTAGCACCAAACCGTGTGTTATTTGGTCCTTGACATCTTGGTCCAGGTGAACAGTTAAAAAACCCAAACCCCACAGCAAAAAGCAGGTTTTCGTCTATTTTTGTGGGGACGTTGACTTTTTCAGGACTTTTTATTTGGTTTGTGAAGGCGGTGACAGTGTTGGTATCGTTGTAGGCTGGTAGTTGTGGTAAAATGGGTTGTGAACTGGCGGATTTGTACTCAAGAATGGCAGTGGTGGTTGTGTTGTCGAACGGGGCATTTTGAGCACTTGCATAGGCTCGGGCAGCCATATAGTATCGGGCAGGTTTTTGATTGGCTGTTAGGAGGATGTCTGTGGTCTGACCTGGGCCCACCATGATGACATTAGTGGTGAATGGTTTAGTGTAGACTGCATCGGTAGCAACCACGGTTAGCTTGTGGTTTGCGACGGTGAAGAAAAGTTGTTGATTGAGTGCAGCGTTGATGACTCGTAAGAGAACTGTGTCACCCGAGTTCACTGAATAACGTAATGTACCTGTGTTACCGAATACATAATACACACGTTGTTAGTAGCAACTATTGGGAGTCTACGATTTAGGTTATGTTTTATTCTAAAGGGGTTAAATAAATATTTTTTAATGGGTTGAAGGTGACTCAAATTTCATTTTTAATGCATCTATTGAATCGTTTAGTCAATGGTCTGTATTAGTAGTTTAATATTATAATTTATTTAAATTAACACATTAAATTTCAATACTGGACAAAAAATTGTTCGAGAAAATACAACAGAACTTGACCTGGCCCGTTTCAACATGATCGATTTATCATATCTAGATCATACCCACAACCAATTCTTTAGCAAACGAGAATATTACTATCTAACCTTGTTTAGAACATTTGAATAGATCACCGGGTTGACCGTTGATGGTCAGTGCGTCAGAAATGTTAGGAGCCGCTCCACTGAACAAAGCCTGCTGCAGGACACTAATAATTTCTCGATTCCACCATTCACCTGTGGATATTTTCGATGACCGATTAGTAAGATTATTGGAAAATTAGAATACGAAATGAAGGTTAAGATATATTAATATACCTAAAACGATAGGGAGTTCTAGCTTTGGTTTAGGGAAAGGGTATGAAGAACCCAACTTAGGACGGATAACAAGTGCACCATAGACCGTGGCTCTTAGCCATCGACTATGAGCGTGCCACCACAATGTGCCCTCTTGGTCTTGAATGACAAACCTGTATGTGTATGAGCCACCTGGCATGATCGGACACTGAGTCACGTACTCAGGTCCATCGGCCCATGGGTTTTGCATATGTCTAAGTCCATGCCTAAAACATAAAGTACCAAAAATGTCAAGTACAACAAATTACATGCTTTATAAAGAATTAAAATAAGCCCATTCGAGGTAAAAAAACCATCGCTTGGGTTCACAAAATGAAGAATAAGTGTGAATGAAGGAAGTACTATACCAATGGATGGTGACATTATAACGAGCTTTGTTCGTGACAGTGACGCTAATAGCATCTCCATTTCGCACGTCCAAAGTTGGCCCGGGGAACTGTCCATTGACCGTTATTATCGTATGGGATTTGCATAGCCGTGTAACGGTTTGTTCTTGAACCTGTTAGTAGTACAGTTAGAATCAGCCAACATAAAACCGCAGAAAAACGAAGGGACAAAAAAGAACAAAAACCCTAATGTATATTTGTCCAAAACCATTTCTTATTATAAAATCCAGTATCATTTTTATTGAAACAGTTATATCTTTACAGTTTGAAGCTAAGTGAAAAACTGATCACTTGGAAAAAAATTGCATAAGTAAACAGAATCAAAGGTTTAGCGTAGTGTGATATGTGTTATTTTTAGTGTAATGTGTAAAATGTACACTTTCGTTTAATCATTTATGAAGGTATATAAGTTAATGTTGAACATAAAATAAAATTGGAACATACATTGAACTCATAATGAGTTTCTGGATTTGCAATGGTTATGGAAACAAGTGTTAAGAAAATAGCAAGTAAAATGGCATTGAAAAAGGGGTTGAAATGGTTGTTATTAACATGAGACTTCATTGTGTTTTTAAGTGTGGTTTATGTTGTTAAAAATGATGGTGTATTTATAGTAAGATAAAAGAAGGAAATTAGGTTATGACTTTATGACTAATGAGTCACAAAATACATTTGTGCAATTTAGTCCAACTACAAGAGGGTTTTGGTGCAACCACTAACTAGAAATCAATTATTTTAACATCTTTACATTTGAAAGTTAATCGCATGAATCTTGAAAATTTCAACCTGTATTTGGTTGTTAATTTTCTTTTAATAAAATCAATATTATTATAATATTATTGAAAAGCTTAGTTACTAGCATCTAATAGCTCCTTCAAGTAAGCAATAATGGCTTCCTTTTTGATACTCTTATCATCATCTATTCATCTTGCCCTACATAAATAAATATATGTAAACAAATAATAGATGCTTTCACTTGATCATTTGAGTTGAACTAATCAATAGAGGGGGAAAAAACCAAAATAAATATATTTTTATGGTTGTAAATGTCAATAATGAAAAGCATATGTTGAACTTGTAATATGAAAAGTAATCTAAATTTTGTTGTTAGTTGACTCACTTTTTTTCACTTGTCATATAATATCAAAGTTAAAAGTCTAATCTGCCATGTGTAGGCATAAAAACAAACAGAAAATGTAGTTGGTTTCTTTTTAAAGTTATAATTGACTTTAAACAATTTTTTATAATTTTTATTATTCAGTAAGAAATGTTGATTACATGATCATTATGTTCATGAATTTCCATGTACATATCCAGCTTTCATTCTAGAAAATATGATTCTATGTACAGGTTATACAATGGGTCGGGTTTGGATGTATTGATCCATTAATATGATTGGCCTTTTAGTTTTCTAAATACTAACTAATTTGTACTAAATTTGGTTACATATTATTCAGGTATTAGTAATGTAATGTAATTGTTAAGACTATAGGTCACGTCACTAGCAAGGCATTTATTAGCAATTTAGGTTATCTTAGATAAGGATGTTTGGTTATAGTCTTCAATCAAGGCATTTATTAGAAATTTAGCACTAACAAGGCTAAACTAAATATTGTTAAATAACAGAGACATGTAGACTCCAATAGCATAGTGAAAAAGTCAATACGACACTCATTTGAACACAATTGATAATGAAACCAAATAAAGTTAACAATGGCAGTTGCTTTGGTCTGCATTTGTCAATTACCTAACCAAAGAAGTGTTGATGAAAGGTTGAGGAGTTTAACATTTGACAAAATACTATGCAGCCTGTGACTTGTGAGAACCTTGAATCAACAACTACAATATAACCCATATTAAGAACATGAAATCAACGTATCTTTTGTCTTTAGTGTAGTCGATCCCAGTTGCATACAACTGCGCACTTCTCGAGCTTTAAGATTCGTCAAATTTCCTATGGCCACATTGTCTGTGCTACAATCGAAAATATGATTCATCGGCTCACATTACCAATGCTCAAGCACAAACTTCTACATTTTGTGTCACAAGATACACACCATTTTCTTTTGTAGAATTATTTTTATGTTGGCCTAAGTTAACTAGTGAGGAGAAGGCTTATTGCTAACGGACCCTAATGTATAGAAAAATAATGGAACTAATCTTGGAGGACTTGCAAGACTTCAACATAGATGATATTGTAACAGTGGTACGATAATTATGAAGGTAGTTATGTTGATCGGTTAGAGGTTGAGGACTCTAGTATCCAAGAAACTAGAAAAGGATGTGATGAACCTTCTTGTTGTCTATACAAGAAAATTAGCTTATGTAAATGTTTGAAATATTTTCGAGAATCTAGCAGAACAGGCTGGTAGGGGGAAAGCAGAAAAGAAAGATCGACTTCTATAAGGACTTGGGTAATCGAATGATATGGACAATGAGAGTTTGAACATAGTCGATATGAAACTTCGGGTAGTTCTTCCGAAATTAATAGACTCCCAGAAAGAAATAAAGAAAAGAACTCCAACCAACATATAAGGGAGTTCATGTATAAAATCGCTAAATCGGATTATTTAGTTAAAATTTCCTAGTGCTCAATTATCAAGAGATGGGAAAGGTTCAAAATGTAAGAAAATTGCAATGTGTTAACGATGTATATTGGTTTGGTTTTTCTCATTGATTTGTTTTTAGTCAAGTCTTTAATTCAGCCGTGTTGAGTCAATTATAGTATGGTACATTGTTTATATCTTTGTGATTTCAGTTAGTAAGTCTGGTTATGGTTGCCTTCGGATTTAGGTTTAGATTGGTTCATTATTTCGATTAAGTTTTAATATATTTTGATTGTTTCAGACATAAAGGGCCATCATGTTGCTATGGTACAAATACAATACTGATTCTTTGTTCCATAAGATCCACTTAAATGAAGGTAGAAAGTAACATGGTCCACTACTAGGCTATCACAATAACAAGTTACATTATTGTTGAATCATCAGCAGTGAGATACGACTTTTATAAAGTTAATGTAAAACACATGGACCCACATCCAGTGGGACCAAATTAGTGGCTTTTATTAGTTAGCTGTGTCTTTCAGGTTGGACCTGGTTTGACCGTGCAATTAAGCTTCCTGGTCACCGTTGGTGTTTTGTAGAACGAAGGTTTAGGTTCGATGTGTTTAAAACTTCCATGTAATTTTGACTTTTAATTAGATAAGCTATTTGTCGATGCGACCACAATCCCCTACCATAATCTACTCAAGTGCAACTTGATCAACGTTTTTTTTCCCTTTCACACAACGTAAGATTCAGAAAAGCAATGTTTCCCCTCTCTGAACCCGTGAACCCGTATAAGCAATTGTCCAAAAATTGTGGATTCCTAAAAGAGCCCAATAGATAGAAATCCAGTTTTGCCCCAAATATTAGCTAATCAAGGTAATGAAGTCTACCAAAGAACTCTATCTTAGAAAGCTACTGTATGTTTAAGTCAGTCTAGTACCAACCGTTTCAACCTCGATTTTCAGATTCAAGTAATGCAGAACAAATAACTCAACAAACAAGATAAAATGCATCATAAACACGTGCAGAGATAGGCAGAGCCGCAACATTTTAATGAGATAAATTGATGGGCCAAGTGTTTTTGCAGGCCTGAGAAAAATAATATTTCACAGTCAAACACAATGAAACAGCAGACACATCGATTAAAGTGCATGTTTCATGAACATCAATGGTCTAGCGCTACTCTACCAATCAAACTTTTAACTGACGTTGTGATCCTTTTCGTTCATAAATAACTCATTCAACTCGACTGTTAGACCATCCTTTCCAGTTTCCATCAAACTGTAGATTTGAAATACTGGCCTCAAAAAACCAACAGACGAACTTCATAAATCTCAGAGATCTTACTTCAAAGATGGTAACAGCTGCATAGGGGCAAAGACATGACTATAGAAGGTTGTTAGGCTAAAGCATGCAATGAGCTGGATTTGAGTCTATATGACTCTCATGTCAACTCAACAAGCTTAAACAAGGTAAAACCTAGATCCAGTGAGTCTTGAGCTACCTGCCAATACGTTTAACGTCTATCATAAGAGCACAGGACACCGTTCTAACAAACCAATCATACAATCTATCAGCATCAACATCTGAGTGAGAAATCGCATTCCAAATGTCCAATCTATTTGCTTATTTGATTCATCTTAAGCGCAATATATAGGGTTGTTACAGATCCAAACCTAACAAAGAGACATTATGAAACCAAATTGCCTAGCATAACTACCAATCGCATGAAACTGAGCAAAACAAGCAGACAAAATGATCTTGCGTATGACATCATGATCCTACTCTCCTATGGAGCTCGAGGCTCCAACAACACTCCTGAGTAAGTGTTGAGCAATAAATAGATTCAATATTGTTACACTGAACATAAGCATTACTGCTTCCAATCAAATAGGTACACATCATTGTTATTCCGTACAATTGCTTAAATAAATGTATAGATACTTCAATGACAGATTATCATTAAATTGTCACAAAATCAAAAGAATCAATCAGGAATATTATTAATAATTCAACAAACTACTATTCCGTAGCCGAAAAATCATAAAATTCTGCAAGATCTTACACAAATCTACAACGAAGGGATACGAATATTGGATAAAATATCTATAAAATCGACGAAAATAATGGAGTTAACATTTCGCATATCAGATGAATCAAACCTTATCTTTTCAACTCAAACACGCGCCATGACGTCAGCAACAGCAGCTGAAGTCGCAGCACCACTGAACGAGGAAAACAGTCCGGCGCCTGCCATCTCCTGATCATCAAGGAACAAATCCTCCGGATCTCTAAATGCGCCGTGAACACATACAATACCTAACCCTATCAACGTCGCCGACATGAGTAACGAACCAACGCTAGTGAGAAACACAACGAAAATTGTCAGTAGAAGTAGAATTCCTAACATCTCACGATCGGAAAACGTACGGCCGCCGATCACCACCGGCTGATCGGAGGGACGGAATAGGTATAAAAACAGCCACGCGCCGAGCAGCGACACGATAGTTAACAATGAGAACGGATGTGAAATTAGCGAAAGCGCAATCACGGCGGTTAGTAACGTCATGTAATTTACACGGAAGTAATTGAAGTTTTTGCGAATACGTGACGTGGCGTCGGTGAGTGATTCTGGTTTCGAAAATGCGGTACGGTCGATGAGCTCATACCACGGACGACGGCGAGTGAAGGCGCGTCGGGTTGATTCCGTTAGACGCGCGACAAAAGCGCGTAGGGCGGGAGTGGCGGGAATGGCGGAGGACCATGTGGCATTGCCGGTGGTGGAGGATGATGGTGGATCTGAGATCGGAAGGGTTTGAGAAGAGGACATTGATGGAAATATCTGGAAACTGGTAGGGGTATTTTGGTCAATTTGTGAGTTGAAGATTTCTTTTGACTTGAGTGGACTGGTGGGAATTAAAGAGGTGTTTGTGGGCATATATACGGTGGGATATGGCATTGATCTTTACGTCTTTTATAACTGCCTTTTTAAGATGGGTGTATGGGGGCCGTTGATGGTGGAATGGACGGTTCAGATTGGACGTGGTTTATAATGTACGCGGTATGGTAGTATGGTATGTAGCGTTTTTAATCTGGTACAGAGTATAACGTAGCTGTTAAAAATTGATATATATTATACCAGTTTACAGTAATTAAATATTAAATAAGTTTTGTTTAGAAAAACTACAAATACTTATATTATTACAGTAATTAAATATTAGGTAGTGCTACGAGTGCAATTTATGAAACTTCAGGTACCCAAAAGTATTAACATAGTATACATCTAATCGAATAATGAGCTAATATATAGCAAAGTTGATGAAAAGAAATTGAAATGGGAAAATTAAATAAAATAATAAATAAAAATAATAAATAAAAATAAAAGGTATCAAAAGAAAGATATATAATTTTTTGTAAAGAAAAGGTTTTAAAAAAACTACCTACCACATATTTTTAGTTTGCGCCCGTACATTTGCGAGTTGTTGTCCCACCTTTTATATAGTTGAGTATTTTAGCATAAGTAAACTAGACACATCCTTTGTGCCAACCTATCGGTGTGTTATGACTCATTTGGATCTCAAAATTATTATGAACTATTTCAAAAAGTGTTTTTTAGCCAACAAAAATTAAAAACGTTTTAAAAAATTTTTGTGAAACAAGTTAATGATCATCCAATCTTATGATTATAATAATATAGAATTTCTTATGGTTATAATAATATAGAATTTCTAAAAATTCTAAAAATCTCTAAACAATCTTATTCAAAACGAAATAAAAGCTTATCAAAAATAATCAACCACAAGCAAACTGAAACCACCACATGCAACCAAGCCGTTTGATTTGTATACTCGGCCACGAGCTTGTGTTCTCGGACACGCAACTCACAAATTAACGCACACAACTTGCAAACGGATGGGCACAAATTTACCGATTGCTTTGGTAGTTAGTTTTTTTAAAACCTCCGACAAAAAATTATATATATTTTTTTTGTTGCTACTTTTCATTTAATTTAATTTCCCTTCAGAATACTCACCTTGTACCTGGTCCAGGACTCCAGGTTACCAAATATAACATCAGATCAAGCCCATATTAAGAAGTCCAAAGAAGAAACAACATAAGAGCCAGCCCAATGGTAGGCATGTTCTTTATTTAAGCAGTCAGTAGCCCATCATTTGCCCACTACTAATTTTAGTACTTAAATAGTTCCTCTGTCTCATTTCAAATATATATATATATATTATATGATTATTCAACTATAAGTGTACATATTTTAGTTTAAAATCAATCAAAAAACTTATAGAATGTAAAGATAACACTTTCTTGAAGAAAAGTGTAAAACATTGTGTATATTTTCAAAATAGACAACTAAATTGAAACGAAATGAGTATTATTTAGGCTTGAAGACGTGGTCGATATTTGGTGTTTTTATATTTTATCGAACCTTATCTAGTAGTTTCTCGGATTAATAGTTGTAAATACTCATAAACAGGATTTCATGATGTTATACATGAAAGAGATCTATAGGACTAACTTGATGGGCAAATGTTGCCATAGAAATGAAATCGGACAAAAACAAATATTGAAATTAAAAAACAAAAGTTATATAGAAAAGGCATTAACATGATATAAACCTAAGTAAACATTTTCCATATAGAAGAATTGATCAACTCAAACTAGTCAAAATGCAAAGGAAGATGACGAACATATGTTCGAAACCACTAAAGAAGACACATAGTTTTGTATATAAAAGTATTAAAACAATGACGAGAGTATTAATTTTATATGTATGTATGTATGTATGTATGTACAGGATGTCTATGCACACATACACATCTCTTACGACTAAGACAAAATTTTCAATTGATTTTGACTTTTAACCTAAAACTTGGAATTATGTATTTTATGTTCAAGACAAAGTAATTTATATTTTAATTAAAAAAGTAACTTAAAATATTATAAGGGAAACAAAACAACGGAACCAATTAGGCAATTAGTGGCCTCGTGGGCTTTGTTGGTTGCACATTATTTTACTTTCCAATAAGCCACTTTCGCCACAATTTCCTATAATGTTTTTAAGTTAAGCAGGTTACACTTGACTCCGGTATACAGTCCATTATGTCTGTAAACTTTATTATAGCGTCAAAAGAGTCAAGCATTAATAAAACACATTTACTTGTAGTGGACTCTGGACAAGGAAAATGCTTTTTAGTAAAACATCACTGAAACACACTTAGGAGGTAATCTTTATACCACTAAATTTCATATTTACACATCCCTTAACATATTTTATGACGGTGTACATTACAACAGTATAAAATATATATAGTGATAAATAAATAAAAAAAGATGGTATTTGAATCATCGGCTATACAATTTGGTCGATCAATCGGCCTGAAATTCTACAAACTAAGAACATAAGATCGTATCTCGCAAATTGTAAATTTTTGGAGTGAAACATCATAATGATTAATAATGTATGTAAAAAATATTTTATGTAATATATACCTTCCTATATTGTAATTACAATTTATTTTGAAGGTTTAATAGACAAATTAGTTACTATACTTTACAAAAATGTTCATATAGATTATCACACTTTAAAAATATTCATTTGGATTACCATACTTTGTGAAAATGTTCATGTGGGTTACCATACTTTAAAAATGTGCAACTAAATTACTGTACTTTGCAAAAATATTCATATGAGTTATTGTACATTTAATTTTCACAAATGTTTGAAAATTTCAAAATAAATTCACTTTCGCAAAGTACAGTAACCCATATAAACATTTCGCAAAGTACAGTAATCCAGTTGCACATTTTTAAAGTATGGTAACTCACATGAACATTTTCACAAAGTACGATAATTCAAATAAATATTTTTAAAGTATAATAACCTATATGAACATTTTTATAAACTATAGTAATTAGTTTGTCTATTAACCCTATTTTAGAATAAGTATAATTTGACATATAAAAAAGATATTTATAATATTATAAAGTTGCCTGTGTTTGCTTTGTTTTGGATGGAGTTTGATTTTTGACCTGCTTTAGCGCCTTGTTTGTTAAAGTGACAGGCTTACTTTATCTTTTAAAAGCAATTTAGAAAGAAATATAAGCCAGATAATACAATCCTTTATTTATACATTTCATTTATAAAGTAACAAATAATCAATAATTTTGAATCATGCATCATATCAAACCGAACACTAGATTTCAATATTCGACATATTCTATATGAATGAGAATTATTGTCATGTACCCTTTAACACATGATCTCCTTAATCAATGTTAATATTCGTATCCCATTATAAAAACAAACATAATTTAAAAATATATACGAGATCAAAAGGAACTTTACATTTTGAGTGGAACGAGGAATAAACGATTTAAATCGTCAACATTTATGATTAACAACTCAAACTTGTAATATTATATTTTACGTAAAATGTAACATTATTAAAATGTAATAAATATAAACCATTAATCACAAAAATTAACTGAATCTACGTACCTATTTCCCTTTAAAATGTAATTGTACATCAAAATCTTACCTTAAAAATAGAGCATATCGTGTTCACTGTTTAGCCATAAACAGACGACCTCCTTGTATTCCGTAATCAATGCTTAAAGCAATGTCTTATTTTAACTTTTATTTCATAATTCATAGAATCTTTCTATTATTATTATATGTATATATACACGGATAGTATCGAGTTAGGTGTATAAAAATTATATTTATCAAACTTTCATAATTGAAGAGTATTTACTGCATCATAAAAGTTCCAAGTTATTACTTATTTATCATATAAATTTTACACGTTATTTTTCATCAGCATAACAACCATTTAAAGCGTCTACATCATAATAACCGACTCTAGAACACCCGTTCATGAGTTATAAAATGTTGGACAAATACAAGAATGATACTAAATGTTTAATATATAATTATTTAAATATAATTAATTTTTTTTGAATATGTATACTAAAGTTTGTGAGTATAAGTATACATATAATGTAAAACGGTTAAGATTTTTATTTATTTAGATCATTTGAATATGATAATGTTTTTTTAAAATGTACGTTATTTAATCGGAATCCATCTAATAATATTCGTCTCTTTCACCTTAAGATATTTTAAGTATCGATATTTGAACTTAACGTCTCATTGTCTTATAGATGGTGCATCGTACATCTTAGTACGAGACGATATTAGTGATGGTTGTATACATATTATTATTATTAATTAATTAGTAGATTAATTTATATTAAATTAAATTAATATTTGTTAATTAGATTGTCAATCTCTATCTGGGTATACTTCCTACCTCTTTCCCCACCCCACTCCGCCCCCCACCAAATCCTTCACTGTTTTTCAACCGCGTTTTTTTCTCTCAAATCCTCCACCTACAAAAGACCTCCCATTTTTCAAACACACTCACACTCCAATCTCATTATTCATCCCTAAAAATACTTTTAATTTCACACCATCATCTAAATCATGGCCGATAACGTCGAAGAAAAACTAATCGCAGTCGCACGTCACTTAGCCAAAACTCTCGGCCATACCGATAACGCTTTCGCTGACGATATCCTCCAAATCTTCTCCAATTTCGACGGCAGATTCAAACAAAAACTCAATCACAACACTAATTTTGACCAAACCGTTAAAAACCTTGACCGCCGGATTTCAAAATACTTAACCGTTGACCTACCGATTTGGTCAAACTCCGTCAACGCCTCATCATTCCTCCAATCCGTTGATGAATTAACTCTCCTAATCCGAGATTGTAACGATATTGTTCACGATGATGATACGGTTGATTCGATTAGTATTGACCGAGCTGAGAATTTGTTACAGCAATGTATGTTTCGATTAGAAGAGGAGTTTAAACGGTTAATGTCTGAATCTGAATATGAATCGATTATCAACGGTTTAGATTCGAGAGATTCGAGCGATGAATCTGTCGAATTTGAATATGACGAAGTTAATGACTCTGATGTTCCGATAGCGAATCGTGTATCGGATTATAATATCACGATCGACGCGCTACCGGCGTCAACGGCTAACGATTTACACGAAATATCGAAACGTATGGTTTCCGCAGGGTACGGCAAGGAGTTATCGTGTGTTTATAGTAATTATAGAAAGGAGTTTATTGAAGAAAGCCTTTCAAGATTAGGCGTTTCATTGTTACAGAATAAATCGAGTAGATCTTCTATTGATTCTGATAATGATAATGATGCCGAAATCGAAAAATGGATTAAAGCGATTAATATGTGTGCTAAAGTGTTTTATCCTAGCGAAAGAAGGTTATGTGATCGCGTGTTTGGGCACTCGTGTGAAACAGCGGATTTATCGTTTATGGATGTGTGTAAAGTTTCGGTTATGGAATTGTTGAATTTCGCGAGCGGGATCGCAATGGGGAGTATAGCGCCCGAAAGGTTGTTTACAATACTTGATGTTTATGAAACGATTAAGGATTTGTTACCGGAATTCGAGGTGTTGTTTTCGGATGATTATTCTTCGTTTTTAAGAAATGAAGCTATTGCAGTTTGGAAGAGATTAGGGGAATCGATTAGGGGGATTTTTATGGAATTAGAGAATTTAATCCGTCGTGATCCGGTTAAAACTATGGTCCCTGGGGGTGGGCTTCATCCGATTACTCGTTATGTGATGAATTATCTTCGTGCCGCTTGTTCTCGACCAACGCTTAAGCAAGTATTTGATGAGAATTTTAGTCAGTCTTTACCTTCGTCGCCTTTATCGGTTCAAATTGCTTGGATTATGGAAGTGTTAGAAAGTAATCTAGAAGCGAAAGCTAAGGTTTATAGAGATCCTGCTTTATCGTCCGTGTTTATGATGAACAATGAGCGATATATCGTTAAAAAGGTTAAAGACGATGAGTTGGGTTCACTTTTAGGAGATGATTGGATTCGAAAACAAACATCAAAAGTTAGACAACATCATGTGAACTTTCAAAGAAGTTCATGGCATAAACTTTTAAACACTTTGAAACTCGACAATAGTAACTTATCGTCGAATGTTGCTTCGAAATCCTTAAAAGACAAGCTTAAGGTTTTCAATTCGCAATTTGATGAGATTTGTAGAACTCAATCGACATGGGCTATATTCGATGGGCAACTGAGAGAAGAATTGAAGATTTCGGTAGCAGGAACTTTGCTTCCTGCTTATAGAAATTTTCTTGGGAGGTTTCATAATCTTCAAGATATTGGGAAATATGCTGATAAACATGTTAAGTTTAGTATTGAAGACGTTGAAGCTCGAATTGATGATTTGTTTCAGGCTACCGCGGTGTCTGGGAGTAGCCGGAGGTGAATTTTGAGCTACTAGTGAATATTGAATTGTGTAATGTTATATGTAACATATTATTGTATGTAACAATTGTACAATGTTTTGGTGTTAGTTTATGGATTCATTGTTGATTAAATTCTAGCCATTTGTATTTGATTAGTGTTGATTGATCCATCTATCTTTGGTTGGTTAAGTAAATTGTTACACAAATCCACAACATGCATTGGTTTGCATACATGATTTACACCTCGAATTGAACAATTCAACAAGTTGACTACTATGCAAGTTGAAGGACACAATAACAACTAACTGAAAATGATTGAAAGTAACTGATTATGCCAATGAGAGCGATTATTAAAAGACGACTCTGGTAAATGACTGCGAATCAAAGACCAAGTGTGAGTCACGCTTAAAAGTTATTGTCGCGTTAAATTGACGAAAATTAAATATAGTTGAAGCAGTAAATTCAATGGCAGCGATCATCATCAACTAGAAAACAAATCAAAAAACCAATCTAACAGCAATTGTTTCTTGAGTCTCTCCGGGTTGACTCAGTTTTAGAGTCTTCTGATATATGACAACAATTTCGGTTTGGGCTTTTACTTGAACTTAATTCTAAACCTGCAAATGCATACAATTTCAACCGTTTTCATGCTTTGTACTATTATAAATAAATGTTTCTTGAGTCACAATTTGATAAGTTTCAAACTTTCAATGTTCATAAAACTTAAACATGTTGCAAAAATATCAGTGTAGTACAACATGATATGCTTGTTAGACGTACCTCTTAGCGCATAGTTAACATCGACATTACACTTTCAATGTGTTACATTCAGTTATTATGATTTCGATTCAACTGTATGACCCGTCAACAAATTTGTTAGACCACATGTAATGTTTCATACTTTTGATCGTAACTTTGTCTTAGTAAAGTTATATGTTGATAAACCATTATAGACTTGCATAAAAGAGGGAAAATGTAACCTATGCTATGGGTCATACAAATTTCAATCGTTCACAAGAATCGGTTGTTAAATGTTATGCAAATTATATACTCCTTAACAAACTTGACATTACTTTATAAGAAAATCTGAAAACTTATATTATTTTTCCTATTAATTATAACCGTTTTAGCACTAAAGGCGTTTAGCTGAACGATATGTGAAGAACGATTCAACCTAAAAGTTGTGTGTTCGACTCTTTTGGGGGCCAACGTATATATATACACACACACATATATATACAAACACATACATTTTGAGGCCCCCAGCGTATATAGAGTGGAGCTAATGTGGCACAACATTTTTTGAAATTTAACATTGGAGGCCATTGTTAACCACTACCCTACTGGCATTAAGCTCGACGTTAAAGCCCGGAGATGAACCTTAAACACAGGCCAACCCAAACTTAAACTCTTTTTCCCTTTTTCCTTTCATTTGATTTCATTGATTGAGAAACATTTTTGTGGGTCCTTTTTAACTTCAAGTTTAACATTAAACCATTTCTCACAATTGTACCTTGTTTAAACTTCAATATTAAACTTAGTACTAAGTTTAACACAGATTTTAAATTAACCATTCATTGTGCTCTTATAATTCGGAGATCCTGAGCGGTCTTCCAAATCTCTCACCGACACTTCCAATTTTGTATATATAATATGCGAATTTGTAGTCCTAAAAAATATATTATTACTCAAGGTCACAACTTCTGATCGATAACAACAAAACTTTATAATAACTCGTATAAATAAAACTAGAAATATAATTCACATTTATGATCAAATACTTTTTTCCTTGGATATGAAATGACAATTTCCAAAGCAATACTTTTGTAGTAACTTGTACAATTATTATAGTAATTGTTTTGGATTTTGGATCTAATCATTTCTATTTAGGAAAAAACAAGCCTAACTTAACTGAACTTTAAACTTTAGTAAATATGCCTAGAGCTATTATAATATTGGAGGATTTGTTTCAAAAGGGTTTTGGTAATGAAACGATAGGCAGCTTCACTAGGATGAATGCTATCAAAAAACAGGTGGTTTTTAGGGTTTGTACATAGTGGAGTAAAAGGTGTACATATTGGCCCTGCTTCAAACCCAATTCCACAACATCCCACTTTTGTTTGGGTAAATCCTGCAAAAACATTTGGGATCATAAATAAACATATTAGAAAAATTAAATAAAAAGTAAGAGGGATTTAATTGGAAGTCAAAACAAGTGGGTTAGTTTGACTTGATGTACCTATACTATTTAATAGAAAGTAAACCAAATATAACGACAAAACCATTATATTACAATTATTAGAGTGGAACATTTCAACCTATTTATGTGAAAACAACCCAATTCAGTATAATATTTTGATAGTATATAATAACAAAATACGGAAAATATAATTATAATTATAATTTATAATATATAATATATAATACACTTAAAAAAAGATAGGTCAAATATGTTTTGTAGTTAAAGTATGGTCAAGTATATAACATATCTTAATTCATGTTTTATTTTACCACTATTATGTTAATAATTTATTATAATTATATTTATTTATATTTATTATATTTATGCTGATAATAAACAAATTAAGTTGTGGCACTCAACTCTTCCCATCTTGTGTTGTACATATTTTTTTGTTTCGTCTCAATAAAAATGGTTAGCTAATTTCAAACCATTAAACCAGAAAATTATGTAACGAGTTTTATTTATATTTTATCAATTTCAGTAAGTATATTGTGTAATATTTATGATATGGTCATATTGCAATCAAATAAAATATACCAATATCTATCATAGTTCATAAAAAACATTATATATGATACCAATTAATTCAGAAAATTTACCATGCTTTCGTGGATTTCGGATCATATCCATCACCGGAGTGTAGATATCTGTGTACAAAATCATACTTCCATAGAGCGACGATTGAAGTTGAGGTAACAACTTCTTAAGTTTCTGATTATAGACTCGAGCATCAAAATTCTGATCCTTTATGCATCTTCTTGTGAATCTCGACGCCATTTGAATCGGTAAACATCCCATCGGTGGTAGCCCCGAAACCACCATCGTTCGACATCCGAGCTTATAGAGTTCCTGCCATCAATAAGAAAATACCACCATCGAATTATATTTTTTGTACCACAACATTATATTTGTACTTTTTCTTAATTGTAGAATTATTACATTGGTACTCCATATATATTATATAATAATATTATTTTTTGAAGAGTTTAATTATATTGATATTTGGAACAATAATATAAAGAGATAGAAATTTACATTGATGAAGTTTTGGAGCCTTTTTAACACGTAATCTTGATAATCACCAATAGCAAAATCATTTCTTCTTGTACGGAGATCATAGTAACTAATTGTGAAATCATTTGTTCCGGCACTAATTGACACTAATGCCCCATTAACTATCCTTGTTGCTTCTTCTACCCCCACAACTTTCTTCAACCTTTTAAGATACCCCTTAAAGTAACGCAATTGTCTAGTTAACGGAATGACTTGAGAAATTTGAGAAGTTACTTCATCGTATCCCGATCCAGCCGAAGCAAAGTTTACTCCTGTACGAATATCATAATCTGTTAAATTCGGTTGCAAATAAGGTGGGATTGTTTCCTTTATTCCCAATAAAGAAACCCAGAAGTCTGGTACCAGTTTTCCATTAGAAAATCGACCGGTTGGAATTTGCCAGGGAAATTCTGACCGTACGGGCGATGGTCCGCTTTGAATGGGGTTGATATATAATTGTTGTTGCCTGAATCGGCTGTTGAGTCGCCGAAAACAATGACCGAAGTGAACAAATTTGTGAAATTTTGAGTTGTAATGACTATGAATTTAAGAAATAGGACGAGGATGAAAATGGTAAATGCCATTGATGAATTATTTGGACATGGAAAATGTATGCACGTGTGCATATTTATTGTAAAGTTTCTTGCATTAATTATGTATAAAAGTATTTATAGTGTTACTTTATTTTGTTTTATAATAATTAATACAATATATTTGATTTTAATGTATAAAGAACATTATTTTATTTGACTGTTAAAATTTCTTTTGAAGTATTACGACATCTTAAGGAATTTAATGTGGAAAATATGTTTCTTTATTTGGAAAGTCAAAATTTTATTAGAACACTAGCAAGAGGCTAGAAAACATTACAATAGACAATTAAGTCTATAACGCCATAATAAATCTTTCTATGAAGACCCAAATTCTAACTCAAACCAATTCTTTTTTATCTCCAATTTTGAAGGGGCTCTATTCTTGAACCAAAGTAGACTCCAAGCTTTCACCTCCCCCACCATTTCCGCAACCGACATCCTACTATTTTTAAAAACTAATTTGTTACGGGCCTTCCATATTACCTAACAAGTGATCAACACAATTGATTGAATTAACAATTTCTTAGACTTTGACCCAGGCACCATTTCATGAATTCTTAGCAGATCCACAACTGAAAATGCAAAGATAGGTGCTAGTTTACCCCATTTTGCAATCTCCAGCCAGACTTTATTAGCGACCAAGCAACCCGTGAAAATATGGGAAATATCCTCTTGAGTTTCTCCACACCAAGAACATCTATTATTTTCCAAGCTAACATTACGTTTCTCCAATTCGCTCTTAGTCGGCAATCTGTTCAACCATAGCATCCAACCAAATATATTCACTTTCTTCGGTACCAAATCATTCCAAGAATATAATTGATCCTTCGGCATCTGTTCCTGTTTTAGCCACAGAGATCTAACCTCTTTAACCGAGAATTTGCCCTGAGGATTCGGTTCCCAAGCCCAATTAACCCCATTCCCTTCTGATGCTTTTTGCTTGATAAGATCTTTAAGCCTAAACCCTTTTTTCACAAATTCTTTATCCAATTGACAAATTGACTTCCAAACTCCGGTCGCATTTGATTTCTTTGGTATAAATTGATTATTTCTCCCCTGATGTAAAGCTACCAGAACCTTTCTTCATAACCCACACTCTTCAGTTTTATATCTCCATTGCCATTTAGCCAGTAAACTAAGATTAATTGCTCAAAGTGTTGATAGGCCCAGTCCCCCTTGATTCTTTGGCTTAGTAACCTTTTCCAAGCTAACCCAATTCACAACTTTTTTATCTTTCGATCCTCCCCAAAAGAACTTTCTACGTAATCCTTCCAACTTTTGAATGATTCGAAGTGGGGCTTTAAAGAGAGAAAAATAATAAACTGGAAGACAATCAAAAACAGATTGGAGTAGAGTTAATCTACCTCCAATTGACAGCGTTGATGCCTTCCATATTGAAAGTCTCAATTCAATCAAATCTAACACTGGTTTCCAATTGTTACATAAATTCATTTTTGCACCAACCTTCAAACCCAAATAGATAAAAGGAAGCATACCCGATTTACATTTTAATATTTCAGCAAAGAGGCACCGATCCATATCACTACATCCAATTCCGTATAGCGTTGACTTATGAAGATTAATTCGTAAACCGGATGCCAAGTAAAAGGCTCTCATCATTCTTGAGATGAAATCCACGTTGTCCATCGACCATTCCCCCATAACTAGTACATCATCTGCATACATCAGATGAGAAAGTATTGGACCATTCATTGGAAGTATAATGCCTTTAAATAATCCATCCTTTGCCGCCTTATTGATAAAACATGTGAAGGCCTCCATTGCTATCACAAAAAGTAGTGGAGATAACGGATCCCCCTGGCGCACACCACGTGAGTATTGGAATTCCTTTGTGGGTGACCCATTGACCAGAACCGAGGCTCTAGCAGAAGACAGAACAGCACCAACCCATTTCCTCCCACGTGACGAGAAGTTCATTTGATTCAAGACATTATCAATGAAATTCCAGTTTATATTGTCAAAGGCCTTCTCAAAATCGATTTTAAATAACAATGCCTTCCGCTTAACTTTACCCAACCATGAGACAATTTCGTTCATCATTAATGGACCATCTAGAATGTTTCTATCCATTATAAAACCAGGTTGTGTATTCGAAACCAATGAATTTATAACCTTTTTTAGCCTATTAGCAAGCACCTTTGATATCACCTTCGAAATGCAGCCCAATAAACTAATAGGCCTAAAATCATTAAACTCCTTTGGGTCCAAGATCTTAGGGATCAGAGTTATAAAGCTAGATGTACAACCCTTACCAAGTCGACCCCTACTATGGAAATCCGATAAGACAGCCCCAAAATCCTCTTCCAATAATGACAAGTACCTGTGAATGAATTTAAAGTTAAACCCATCTGGACCGGGTGCTTTATCTCCAGCACAGCCTTTAACAGCATCACGAATTTCATCTTTTGAAAAAACACAGTCCAACGTTTCCTTAACTTCATCTGATAACCTGTTAATTCCTTCACACTGAAAGTGAGGTCTGACCTCAACAGATTCTTTGAACCTATCTGCGAAATACTTGAAAACTTGATCTTTAATCGGTTTTGGAGAAGAGCACCAACTACCATTTATTAACATACCATTAAGACGGGACCTGCAAATTCGGTTATTAATTAAACGATGGAAGAATTTACTGTTTTCGTCCCCATCAATCGCCCATTTCACTCTGGCTTGTTGCTTCAGGTCTTGACTATCCTGTCTTTCCATGCTTAACAGCAACAACCTATCTTCATAATTTTTCTGCAATTCAACCTCAGTTAGAATTCTACTTTCCAATACGATCTCCATTTCTTCAATTTTATTCTTCAAGTTCACATAATCTACTTTATGGGTAGCCTTCCTCTCTTTGACCCAAACCTTTAGTTTTTCTTTAACCATTTTCAGTTTCTTTGCCAATTTTATATCCGGAGAACCCACATGAGATTCAGCATCCTTCTTCAATATATTAACGATAAACTCATCAAACCCAGGTAGTTGGAACCACGAATCAAAGAACTTAAATGGCTTGGGTCCAAAGTTAATTGATTCCAGAGTGAGAAGGGGAAAATATGTTATATATTGATATCTTGTAATTTTATTAATCATCTTTATTTGAATAAAGTGTCAGAACTATGATAATTATTTATATTTAATATATAAAGTATTTAGATGTTTTATATATAAAAATATTTAAAATTTAAAACTCAACATTTCTAAATATAACTTATGTAATTTTTATTTAATATCAATTTTATCATATTTATAAGATTTAATATCGTATCCTGAATCTTTAACTCTACATACGAGTAAATTACCGTTATTGAGTCACCATTATATATAATACATAAAGAACAAACATAATATACAACTATTGATGGGTCACAATTTATAATAAATTATTGTATTCCGCTGCATAGCGCGAGTATTACACTTATAATAAAAATATATACTGTATGAATATTTTATACAAAAGAAATGTACTTTAGTAGTGAAAGAAATAGAACATGATATCTATTTCAAATAAGAACATCCGCAACCCCTTTGGGGTTCTCATGGGGTTGAAGTTGGTGTCAAGCGGGGTTGCGGAGTTCCACTATCAACTTTTCAGGGTTGAAATCGAAAAAGCAAAGACTCTCAATCTTTTTTTTTTTTTTTTCACCTTTTCGCTTTTTCTCAAGTTTATATTTGGCTCCTTGTGAATATAATTTGGGAGGAAAGAGATGACACACAGTTCTATGAAAAATATAGGGTTTTCAAAAAGAGTTTTGGGCATTTTTATCATTTTATATTAAATAGATGGTTTTACTGGACTTTTAATTTTTTAACAACATTGCTTTTAAGCGATAAATGAAAGAATTAAAAAAATAATTTAATTATGTAATGTTTATTTAATCTTATTGAAATGAATTTTATTTCTAATTAAATATTTTTATTAATTTGTTGTATTTGAAAAGACTAAAATGTAAAATAGGAAGAGTTCTATCGAAGTGAAAAGAGTGATTTATGAAAAAAAATTAATGAAAAATTAAAGTGACATTGATATGTCAAATATCATTGAACGGGTCGGATATTTAAGAATACATATATGAATACGTATTCATATAAAATGGCAGACACATTTTAACCACGCTAAAAGAAAGAAGTCAAAATAATATTAAACTTGAAAGATTATTACGTTAGAATCAACGAATACATAGTCCATCAGAATCTTGTCAACCATTAAAAGTTAAAAGCAAGATACTTTTTGTAGTCAACTTGTCATGAACATTCATTTTACCTTGACTTATAAGGTATTCCTAATTCTAAAGAGGAAAATTACTTTATAACTTAGCGATATCATGTCCTATGAATTATCAATTGTAGGTTTATACAATTTTAAACACGTGTATTAAAGTTACGAGATTAGTAAGTGATAATGCATTTAATTTTATTTCAAACCTTATAGCGTGTATTTAACCTTATTTTGGTATATCGTGTGTATCTAATTTTTAAATATCGCTAGTTTATGTATTTAATGATACTTTTAATACATTACATACAATGATTTTTAAGCATATTTATATTTATATGTAATTTTAATTTTATTTCGTTTTCCGCTTTTACTTTTATGAAGTGATTTTTTTTTCAAGAATCAGTATTTTCATTTTTAGTGTATGGGCCATAACTCCGGAAGTTCCATTCAACAGCCCATATAGGTTGACTACTATGGGCTTCTCTGCGTCCATTTGATTAACAAGCCGAGCACTGTGAAGTGTGAACTCGCGAGCTTAACCCAAGTGGTCCATAAGCAAACATAAGTTGATATAACTTGAATTTAATAATAATAAAAAGAATACCTTAATAGAAACTTAACTTTTTAATAGCTAACAAAAAGAATAATAATGTGCGATGGGTTTCAAGTTTTCTCAACAACAATATCTGTTGTATAGTTGTTACCGTTGAAGACTACTATTCTTACTATATTTGATATCGCATAACATCATACTGCAAGCAACACATATCTTAGGTGTTGCTATTCACAAGTTTCATAGAAATTACCATATCGGTAAATTCTCCTTAGTAAGCAAAAAGCCTACATAGCAGTTCTAATGCTTCGCCAGACAAAATAAAAAATAATTATATGTAATTAAGCAAATTTTATGTTATGTGATTCTTATAGAGATGAGAAGGTAGTGCTTGGTTACATTTAGGGCGCATTTGGTTAACAGATTTTAATGGAATTTGAATTAAATTCTATTTCATTTGTCTGTTTGGTCGATAAAACTGAAAAAAATAAAATTCAATTTCATTATATTTACATAATCACATACGTATGCAATATATTCATTCATTTATAATCACATTTATTTAAATGAGATTTAAATTCACAAATTTCAATTTCATTAAATTCTAAATTCTTTTGACGGATTCTATTTCATCGTAAATGATTTTGTGAACCGAATGAACCTTAAAGTTGAAGTAGGTTACTAGTATTAAGATTCAAATAAACTTGGGCTAAAAAAACAAACGTTAACCCAGCTTTATTAATTAGTTTTAACATCATTATATCACTAGTCTTAATGTATTAATTTCATGACAATCCTTATCATTTACTGATCATCAACCCCACGTTTTCGACTTAATTGATAAACTTTTGAAATCAAGTGAAAGATAATATAAAACATTTAATTAGTTGAAGTTTTTGGATTCCAAAACAACAACAAAAAAAGTTAAAAAGTAATAAATCACATAATGCATAACTCCAAGTTTCATAAACTAAAAATGATCCATGTAAAACAATCTAGTTGCAAATTTTATAAACAGTTCTTAGTTAATTTGATTTAAGTTTTATAGTTTTTTGACAACTCGAACATGTACTTCTTGAATATTTTAATTGATAAATTTATATATTTTATCTCATCATGTATTACACTAAAGGTAGCTAATTTGCTATAATAAATTGTAAAAGCTTGATGTCCGGAAACATGAAGCAATCTTATAAAATAATACTAACTCATGATTCTTTATAACATCTCCCACTTCAGATCCTTATTTCACCAGCTTCAGATTTTTTATAGATATTATATAACTTTATAAAATTCTCCCCAAAAGATTTGCAAATATATGTCCAGCTTGGACCAGAGTGGACTAGTCAAAACTATTGGACTTGGAGCCATACAATCAACTACAACCTAGTTTTAGTGAAATAAACTGTTATATACCATAATTTATCAGCATAATATTCACATTATGTATCGGAGTATAGCATTCTATTATAAATATTAATTCAACAATATTCATATAATTTCATAAAATGATGAGTTGATAACTTGTACGCACGTAGAATTTGAAATTTATGATACAATTGACAAAAAGTGAAAAAACATAAAACTGATAAAGTCATATTATAAAATAGGAATTACACAAACTAAACGAGGAATGTTAATTATAATTTTAAAACTTTCTAATAATAAATATCAATATCCATTATAAATAATATATGAAAATTATAAATAGTAGTCTATGAAAATGATTTATAGATGTATTCAAATACTTATATTCAATAGGAATAACATTGTAACTTTAATTTATCTTAAAAATTTTAAGATTTAATAATAAAAATGCTTCATAAGTATTATAAATAAAAGGTTAACAACTTATGTTAAAACCATTTCAACTCTGTTTATATAATTAGAGTTTTAAATAATAATGAATTTTATTGGCTATAAGTTTGTATATAGTTAACCTACTACATATGTTTGTAATTAATAAAATGTAGGCGGAACCGATTGTTATTTATGTAGTTCGTGGACGATTTTACTTTAATAAGAAATTTATATTTATATTTATATGATGTCTAACTTAACTAAGTGAGAGTTATCTCTCATTGTTTCAACTTTAACATGACCACTGTCAAATGAATTTGTGACGTTATGTGCGTTACTACATACTAGAAGCTCATTATGCCTTACAAGAAAAACAATTCAATTAGACATTGAACAATTTATATTTTTTAAAACTTGAAGTAATAAATATAAAAATATAGAGAATCATTTCTTACAAGTCAAAAAAATAACCCTTCGAATACAATTTGTCGATGACTTTATAATCAGTCAACACTCTCCATATGATAAAATTGGATGCTCATTTTTTTTTATCTAATACTTTCTTTCTTGAGCCGTAACGATCGTTTTTTCGATTTTAAAACTATACTAAGAACAAATGTCTCTAAAATATCGACGTACCTGAAAAATCGTGAGCCAATACATCAACACATAATACATTTGATGATAATCTCCACTAAATGTTAATCGACTTGACAGATGAGAAAGTGAATTTTAGAAGTCTGATATTTCAAGAGTTCAACCTCCTCAATTGGTGAACGACTCTCATCACTTCATCGCGATTTTAGGGCAGCTATTATCATCATTCCATGAACACGAGGGATTAGTTTGAGGTTAAGATTTTGATCATTAGACGATCTTTTAGATGCCATAAACTATAATTTTATGGATTGTATTGAGTTTGTAAGTCGTGTTTTAATTATTAGAGATTCCATGAAACGACGTGGAATCCTTCTAGGAATGTACGTCTTCATTTTTAAAATAACTAATTATATTTGTAACTCCAAGAATATATTAAACCGATCGAAAGCCACGAGGGTTGATATATCGAATTCTTTTTCTTAGTGTACAACATGTATCACGAAATTAAATGATGGTTGAAAAAATGTCTAATATTTTATAAAAACAATAATAAGTTTATGATTTATATCTCTAAAATTTAATGTTTTAGGTCGTATATTTTAATAACATGTTATATTATTTTTAAATTTAGTTTATAAGAAAAATGTGAAAAAGAAAAGAACATGTGAGGCAAATATTCCAAAAATCCTGCATGTAAAAGAGATCTTAATTGCATATCTTATCGAAACACCAATACATTAATTAATTAATAAAACAACACGTACACTGAACTTGGACCAACACAATTAATTAAAGTAATTAATATATAAATACTAATATTATTTTATGTATAAGACAAAAGGTAACCCATGTTGCTTATCATGGATCTCTATTAAAATTTTATTTTTAATGAAACTATAATGAGTAACTCAATAGAATAACTTGTTAAGTATGTAAACCAATGACCACCGTTTTTAGTTATGTAATTATTGACTCAAGATTCACGAAATATGTGCATTTTTAAAGAATACTAGTTTACCATTTGAAAATGATAGATTACACTTGTGTGATCATTGCTTATCATTAGACTTTACATTTAGTACTTGACCATAAATAATAATGGTAAGTAAAATACGTGTGATAAATTCACCATTTATTTTGATACATTCATCAAAATATAAATTAACAAATTATACAATACAATTTATCAATATATATTTTTAGTAGATTCACAAAAGTAATAATGAATTTATCATTCGCCTAAGTAAAATTACTCACGAATGAATATAAAAGAATAGAAATTACTATATTTTGGAAAGAGTAGCTTCTCAAAGTGTTAAAAGTTAATGACTATATAGTGAAACGTTATGAAGAGGCACTTATGTCCCTTTAACTACTTGTTACACAATTTATTTCAACTATGTTGATTGTGGAATTAATAAATAGAGTTCGTCAGAGAGTCGGTTATTTTTTTAAACAATTAATATTGAAAATGACTAAACTCTCATGAATGCCCCACGTGATTTACATGAATTTATGAAAATCGTTCTTTAACTTTTATTTTTCCGCTATCAAACTAAAAAGTTTAATGTTGTTTTGAAAATGATTCAACTGTCACTTGAAATGTCTAAGATATACTTAACCGACTTTTTTTTAATTAATTTTTTAATACGAAAATAATAAAGATGTTAGGATATGTTAGTCCTTTCAAGTAATAGTCGGATTATTTCGAGACAACATTGAACCTTTTAAACAAATATCACACAAAAAAAGAAAAAAAAGATAGCCTAAAGACAATTTTCTAACTCGCATAGACCACACGATCATTCATAAAATTTAAATTTACTCATTGAAAATAACTATTGTGAAATGTAATGAATAAATGATTTTTCGTTGCAATGAAATGATAACTCTTCAATGAATTTTCTAGAACTACATGATTAAATGTTAATTAGCATTGTAATTAGATTTAATTAGTTGAGAGTTCCAAGGAATTAGATTTAATTGTTTGAGAGTTCCACCTTGGACTGAGGATGAAGACAGTTTCACAAGATATTATATTGGTTCCTTCTTTGTCATTTACTATTAACCCTCGTGCATTTTAGCATCGGAATAATATAATTATAATATTTAACTTCAAATCATATGAAATATTTGTATATTCAATTATGAAAGCCAAAACAATAATTGAAAAAAATCAGATATGACAAAATAGACTGGTTCCGGGTTATGGGTAATAATAATAGGAATAAAGTCTTAAAAACTCGTGGAATCACGTTGATCGCCTAACCATATTTATTTCTATTTTTATTATATATTTTTCGATATAAGCATTCTATCTACTATGCGTTTTCTTTAAGTTTAATTATAACTAAATATAAAAAATATTAAATATACGTGGTTTTCCTGTACAAAAACGAAACCATTATAAAATTGGACCACTAAAATATTACCGTTCTATATAATGTTTGCAAAACGCTATCGGTGACACTGATATACTACTAAAAACTCCTTTTAGAAACATTTAATATGTTTATAAATAATAATTATACCACTAAATACCATTTTTGATAATGTTAAATAAAAAGTTAATATAGTTCGTCTATTATATATGATCTATAACCCTTATGTAGAGTTTAACTTCTTATCTTTAAAACTTACATAAAGAAAATGCGTATTATCAAAACTACCTTAATGTTGACTTGAATAAATTTAAAAACAGTAAATTGTTTTGACAACTATAATAACTTTTCAATGACTATACACAATAACTAATTAAAAATAGTTTTTTATTAATTGAATAATAACTACTTATTCATACTATAAAATATAAAGTTATATACAAATGCATTCTTAAAATCTCATACATGTTTTAACGACAGCATATGAACACGACATTTATAATGTGAAAATATATGTTTACATGCTATGTTTTTTTAAATGTACAACATCCTACTCGTAAGTTTTTAATCAAAAACCACTTATTTATAATGTAAAATACCGTTGCATTGCGCATGAGTCCTACTAATTTTCTATTATCAAACAATGCGTCAATTTTGTGTTCGCCTTAGAAAAAAGAAAACATATGATACGATAGAAAAACCATAAATAATTGCAAAACCATAAAGAAGATTATTGTTATGAATTAAGTTGCTTATAATTAAGCTATCATGAGAATGGTGGGCATCTAAACGTACACGGATTGAAGTTTCCTTGATGCTTACAATAGTATGATTAAGTACATAAACATTAAACAACTATTTGGATTATAATAATTAATTATACTTTCCAATAACAACAAAATTGGTCATGTAGAGATTCTGTGAATAACAATTTTTCTCATATTTGGTTTAAATAATATTCTTTCGCATGTTACTCATTGATCTATACAAGTTACTTATACAAGGGTGCAGTCAAGACGGCTTACCCCAAATAAAAATCAAAGTAATTATAAATAATTTAGGTTTAACTTCAAAAATACACATGACAAAATATTTTTAATTATTAGGACTAAATATGTGTCTAAACGATATTTTTATTAACTAATCATTTTACAATTTTAACCGTTCATACTTTTAGATACAGATTTTAGGTCTATATTTTTAGACATGTTAAAGATGTTTATTTGTTAATTGAATCAGTACTATATTTTCTTGAAGTGTTTGTCAACCTACAATTCGATCATTGTAATTCTTACACATTATATACAATATCTAGATATTTTTATAAGTTTATAGTAGTAAAAACTTAACAAGTTGTAAAATAATCCTATATGCTTCAAATGATAACTATAAGAAAATTTGCACGTAAATTTAGACTTAAAAATGTGATTGCTAGACGTATAAGATTATTAGTAAATGTAACAAAAGACTATGAGTGAAATTTACATGTCAATCAATGAAGCTTCGAATTTAAATTCTAAACTTATATATAATTAAATATATATAGCAATGTTCAGAAGAATGTTAAATCTATTTCGATTAATAAAAATCTTACTTTTCCAAGTTTAACTTCTATAATAGGACAAAAAGTACACTCATGTACTCTTGTATCTCAAGATAATTCAAGTCACAGCTCACAACTTAAAGATTGTAAAATATGTTGGTTTAAATTATTCCAAAATAAAATATAAATTTACAAACATTTCAAGTGCAAAAGTGTACGATCCAAGAAATTTGCAAAACTACGGCCGGGATATTATTGTAATTACACTTCACCTCATTATTATAACACCTGCCCAATATCATTATTAGTTGTACGGTCTCCTTACTATATAAATACTTCCCCATAATCAACACCAAAACATCACCTTCCATATTTTCATCAACATTGACCCCTAATCTCATCACAGCGTGTCTAAGTATCTACCTTTACACAAAAAAAGAAATCGTTATGGGAAATAGTTTAAGATGTTGTTTATCATGTCTAATTCCATGTGGAGCACTTGATTTGATCCGAATCGTTCATTTAAATGGCTACGTTGAAGAGATCACCCGTCCTGTTACTGCTGGCGAGGTTTTAATAAACCACCCGAATTATGTACTAAGTAAACCGACGTCACAAGGTGTGGTTAGGCGGATTCTTATTTTATCAAATAATTCCGAATTAAAAAGAGGTAGTATTTATTTTTTGATCCCGGCTTCTTCTATTCCTGAGAACAAAAGGAAACCGAGAAAATCAGAGAATGTGGTGAAAATCAAGACAGTGACGGGTGATCAATTGTGTGTTTCTGGCGGTGTTGTGGCGGAGAAAAAGGTAGCCCGACGGAGAGCTCGCCGGAGTGTTGATGGTGGGGATTGGCAACCTCATCTTGAAAGCATCTTTGAAGAACAATAATTATTTTAACATTACTGGTTATTGTTTTCTTGTGCATAGATAGAGATTTAAATATTTATTCTTTTTTTTTGGGAATATATACTTTTGTTTATGGTTTTTTTATAATACTTATACTTACCATTTTGTCATTCTTTCATATGCTCTCTAAATGATCAAAACTTGTAGTTAAACATTTATTACTATTTAATAATTGGAAGATATGAAGTTATAAACCTTGTTTAAAGAATTAAATTATGTTATTCAAATACAAGAGGTATTACAAAAGTGATTAGAAGCTTATTTAGATTTATATTTAATTTAAATACAAGTTAAAGTAAATTTAGATTGAATAATCTGCACATGAATAATTTTGAGAGCACGTTTGGTTGAAAAAATGTTGAAGGATTATGATGGAATTGGAATTGAATTCTATTATGTAGCGTGTTTGGTTGGCCAAAATGAAAGGAATTGAATTCCATAGGAATCTTTACATTCCTTCATTTAAAGGATTCTCATTCCTTAGGGGGGTGTGATGGAATTTAATTCCATTCCTCTCTTGAATCTCCAAAAGACTGAACTACCCTCAATCTACGTTTTTCTTCGAATTTCTTATGTTTTCTTCGTTTTTTTTACGTTTTTCTTCGTTTTTACGCTATTTTTCGTTTCTTTTTTTAATTTTTCATCGTTTTCTTCATTTTTTTTACGTTTTGCTTTGTTTTCTTCAATTTTTTACGTTATTCTTCCTTTTTTTACATTTTTCATCGTTTTCTTCGTTTTTTTGACGTTTTGATTCGTTTTCTTCGTTTTTTAAAGTTTTTCTTCATTTTTTTTTATGTTTTACTTTGTTTTTTTCGTTTTGCTTCGTTTTATAGTACCATGATGCACCATATCTTAAAATGACAAAAATAAACACGTTTTAAAAAGAGCCAAAAAAGGAGAAAAAACGGGAAAAAACGAAAAAACATAATACGAATAAAAACGTAAAAAATGAAGAAAGACAAAGGAAAACATAATAAAACGAAAAAAAACATAAAAAGAATGTAAAAAAAATAAAAATAAAAACGTAAAAAAACATAAAAATCAAAAAAGACGTAAAAAAGGAAGAAAAATGAAGAAAAACGTAAGAAAAAACGAAGAAAAACGGAAAAAACGGAAAAAATGATGAAAAACGGAAAAAACGTAAAAACGAAGAAAAACGTAAAAAAAACAAATAATTGCAAAAAGGGTATTTTCGTCAATTCACGTAATCACATTCCAATTCCTTTGACAAATTGACGAACCAAACAGAAAACAGCAAAGGAATTGAATCTGATTCCAATTCATTTTCTGACAACCAAACGGGATACATAATCTAATTCTTCATAATCTAATTCCTTCATAATTCAATTCCTATGATAGATTCCCTTCCTTCCAAAAACATTCTGCTAGCCAAACGGGACCTTAGGTATAACACCCCTCTTTCAATATAAGAATATAATATTAATAAATACGGAAGCATGAATTAAAATACATAAATAGTTTACATTTCCCAAAAGTACACCAAATTTCAAACTCTTAAACTACAAAAGGCGGGGTATTATAAAATTACAAAACAAGGTTTATCACAAAAACCATATCAGAGTTCAAGAGCGCAGTCAAACATTCACGATCAAATCATTACTCCCTGCACCCACATTCAATCAAAATAAATCCTGCAGGAAGTAAACATGAGGGATTAGCACGAAGCTAAGTGAATAGGTTCATCACACAACATTCAACTTAGCATAACTAGTTGTTTACACCAAATAATCGTAAACACACATAATTCAATGAGGATCGGTGGCTCTGGGGATATCATAATACCCGGGGATTCCCCCAAGAACACTTACCCACAATCTGTATGGCCAATACAGAATAGACCGATAACTAATGGTTATTAAACCCATACACAGGTCTCAAACACAACAAATGAATCAAAACCTGTGTAATACACATAATAACCAGAAGTCCAACTACACGTTGACCTCAATCACATAGTACACATTGGTTCACATATCACGTAGATCAATAATCAATAATCAAGACTAAACAGTCTGATACACATCTACGTTTACTTGTTGTAACCAAATAGTTACAACTAAATCAAATGATGAGTTCTGAATCCACTCACCGATACCTCTGA
The DNA here is from genome assembly GCA_963921325.1 of Logfia minima. NCBI lineage: Eukaryota > Viridiplantae > Streptophyta > Magnoliopsida > Asterales > Asteraceae > Logfia > Logfia minima. The sequence goes on along the minus strand of OY992776.1, from coordinate 13,407,003 downwards.
CGTCTCCACACTCAGGATTCTTATATCACTGAGTCTTACGTTGATCTGAAACAGAAAATCAAATACAAGTCAGAAGTTCGTTCCAAAATTATCATTATAGTCCATTTATCAAATCAGGTAATCCCTGAAGTCTAGGCAAACAAAAGTTCAATCAGAAATAAATTCAGAAAAAGCCCGCAATACCGCTTAAAACTGAAAAATGCCATTTTCGGGTCCTAGATGACCCCGGATGGCCAAAAACTGCCTAGGCTATTAGAATATAGCCTTGATTACTAGGTCGTTTCCGAGTGACCATGCAAATTTCAACTAAATCTGAGTTAATGATATTTTTTACAGAACCGCGTCTTAAAAACACTTACGCATTTTCAAAATTTGCAAGTCAACTCGCAAGTCAACTCGCAGGTCAACTCGCAGGAATCTCGGTTCGCAGATTCAACTCGGCTCGCAGGTTTCGGTTCGCAGGTCAACTCGCAGGTCAAGTCAACTCGCAAGCCAACTCAACTCGCAGGATGAACACAAGTTGCGAATTGAGACGCTGTTCAGCCGAAAATCATACTTTTTCAACCCAAAACTCAATATTTTGATTTGCTTTCAATCACACAAACTTCCTAACATCAAATAGGCATCAAATAACTACTAATAACAACATATCAAGCTCCAATTTGATTTACACACTCAAAATCAAACTTACTTCTTTTTCTTTCTTTTGAAAATGAAAGGATGGATAAATCTGATGAAGATTAGGATATAGATGATGATGGTTATGATGCTATGAATTCGAATTTACAGAAACACAAGCATGAATCAAATTTGGCTAAGGTTTCTTTTTCAATTTGAAAGTTTATCAAATGAAAACTAATAGAAGACATGAGAACATATATGTTGGTTTACAAGGTCGGTTTGCAACCGACTCAACAATTAAAGGGTATAATTTTATACCCTTCCTAAATCTTTTGTCTGGAACCTGAAAACCGTTTGCGAGAAATATTATTTTATTTTACCGTCATCTATAATAATTTAAAACGATTAATATTTCACTAGTCACAATAAGTCAAAGGACTTATTCATCTAAGTTTCACAATGAAATACATAATTTCAATTAATTTCTAAACGATTAAATAATCAATTAAAATACTATAAATTACCAGGGCACAGGAGAGGATGTTACATTAGGTTCCACACTTCCAATGTTCCAGAATCTATTTCAGCCTCTAATTAATTTGCTTAAATTATAATACTTTCAACATAAATTTCCATACTGAAATTAAAGCTCAATAATTTATGGTTTTGTGAACTCAACAGAGCAATCACATTTAGAAAGAAAAAGAATAAAGACGAATAGAATTTATTAAGAAGTTTTCTATTTAGACACTTTAATTTTTTTTAATGAATACCCTTCATGTTATCTAAAATAATATGCGTATCATCTTCTAAACTCATGGATGATTGTCATGTGACGTTAAATCAATATTTACTTTTAATTATAAACATATCTATCATTTTCTTAAAAATAAAATATGTATGAAATCGTTTTCCAAATATGCATGCGTTCGATAAAAAGCATCACACCATTGTTAGTGTAAAAGCTGGAAGGAGTGTATTGGCACTTGCCAAACCCCTCAAATGGAAGTTGATTATGCCAATGTAACACCTCATGCAAGTATGCAACTTCAACTTCAAGCACTTTGTATGATAATTTATGTGTAAAATATTAAAATTACTTGCATACAACAATTCACACCCCTACTATAAGTTTTTAATGAATACATCAAACAGTTTTCGTTGCATGAAACAAGTTTAGACGATCGAACACGTACGTATCAAGGTGCAAATTTATACATATTTGACTTTTTGAATGTTTAGAAAATTTATTTACTTTTATTTTTTTTTTATTTAAAAGCTAAATGCGTTCCCAAAATCTAGTACTCATTGAGCCTTTGGGCCTTGTTCTCTTACATACTCATTGTCATGGGCTTTACCCAACCTTAGGCCTCCTTTTCCATTTATTTCATAAGTTTGGGCTTAAGATAACATAGCTAGTTTGGACCAAATGTGAACTCCTCCAAAGTACATAGTAATTTGCAATCAAATAGGATTTGCCAGCCCAATATAAAGCATTGAAGTACTAAAGTCACCAATTGTTGCCTTGCCAAGTCCAGTGCTTTGCATGACCAAAAACAAAGTCTTTGTTGTGATTTTTTTTTCGTTTTCCTTTTCTTTTGAAGTGTTTTAATATTTAAAAACAGAAAAAACGTGATATCAGTTAATTAGTAGTGGTTAGTCACAATTAAAGGTATTTTTGATGAATACTAGTCGGGCTGATGTGATAGATAGTCATGCAAGTCCTGTTGTTACGAGTACAAGTGCTCTAATTTGTTGACACAAAAAAGTCTATTATCTTGATCAATTATGGGTATTACTAAATATACTAATTTAATAAAGAGAATACCGTCTTAGAAATCGTGATACTGCTTTGGAAACTGTATCATGTGAGTGGTTAACTAGTAAGTTTAATAAAAAAATTAGTATATTCAACTTGATCTATTACATAATAATGTGTTTAGATATCCTTTCTCATTACCATCAAAGATTCTTGTACTTTTGTTAGTCTAACTAATTGCCCCAAATCACCTCATAACTTAGCTTAATCTTTTTGTTACTAAGATAGTTAAACTTAACTTCCTATGTTACATTTCTCTTAATGTCTTAAACCACCATCATCAAGTGTTAAAGTGTCTATCTTTCACTTACACCCTAAAGAGTACGTCTTTCGAAGATTGGAAGTGATGCTATAAAATTACAAAATTGACCTAGAGAAACGTGTTAACTAAGCTACCTTTGACCCAATCAAAACAATCCTTTTTCTTTCTATACAACTGTCATATATATTAGAGTAAGTATATTACGTTAGCGATGACATATTCATAATTAAAATAATTTTAAAGATTTACCGACCCTTACATTATTAGAAAATGACACTCTTTATTCTCCTCAAACTTTTTTGGCAACCAAGTCAACCACGTGCTTCATTTTCGTTATCACGTGAATAAGCATGGTACGACAAACGAATTAAGTATATCAAGTTAAAATTGTTTAGGCCGAAAAATCAATATTTAGGGCTAGTGGTAACGGATCGAGTTGGGTTGTATCGATTAAGATTGGTGTCTAATAATCAATCGAGAAGAAGATATAATCTCTTATTGTTTAAGTACAAGTATTTATACATGTGCCAACGTCTTAATGGCACCTTAGTATACGTTGTCATTATCATTTTTTAAGGTTTCATTGTTTCATAAGGTAATTAATTAGGTTATACTAATAATGTTCGCTGTCAAATGATCATAAGTTTTTACCATCTGTAGCTGGAGGATAACATTGTTTTCTGTCGTTAATTCGTGTCATAATTGTACTATGGATACAAGATTTATTTAATACCCAGATCATACTTTTAGTCAAACAACGTACAAATCAAAATGTTCAATACTAAGAAACAGAAAGAAAATCGGATATATATTAACATGACTTCATGACAAAAAGCCAAAAGATATATATTAAATATATGTTCATGTTTAGCTTTTATACAAGGGAATCATTATTTTATGTTTTATTGTTAGTAATAACGATATATAATATAATGATAATGTGGTACTCTCACCAACTTATCTCTAATTGTGTGCATATGATAATCTTTTTTATTTAGTTAAATATTATGCTCTAGTTAGTTAAAATTATTCCATCAACACGCTTTGAGAACCTTATATCACAAGTTAATATCTGCAATTTATATAATAATATTTTATGTGTCGATTGCGTGACAATACTCGTATTTGTTTGGTTCCTTTCAACTAATTTTGTGTTAACAAGCTACAATGACATTTCAATATATATTTGCATTGCAGTTTATTTTAACTAAAGACGTGCATCTAAGTTATTATGATTTTTTGAAAAGCAAATAATTTTATTAAATTTCACTGAAAGGACATCAAAATTTTTATAACATTTAACTCAAAGGAGATAGTAGTCTTCTCACTACAAATATTTATATGTAAAGAACCAATACCACTACCACATTAACATACAATCTGATTTAACTCGGATAATTTTACGAGGGTTAAGAATGTTTAATGTTTATGATTTTTAACTAAGAAAAAGTAAAATGATATCGTGGTAGAAAAAAGCATCTTACGTAGATGATATTATTTACTCTAAGTACTCCCAAATATTTAGTTTATACATATACTACGTCACCTTAATACGTATTTTTAAGCCTATAAAAATACATATTATGTAAATACCACTTCTCTCTAGTTAAGTTGTACAAAGATTATTGTGATTTACAAGTTCGGAATGATATATGTGTTGCTTAAAAAAGAACATTTAACTTAATTTTTGTTTTAAGTCACATCCAAACACCTCAAAATTCATAATATAAGCATGTAACAACTAGAAAAGATTCTATTGTAACCTTAGGAAAATAATAATTACATTACAACAAACAAAAAAATAACAATACACTCTCTCAAAAAATAAGAGAAAGAAAAATCATAACAAATGGAAATAAATAACAATAAATCCTAGTTTCCTAGTTTCCTAGTATCACATAGTTTCTGTATAGTCCCTATATATAATATCAACAAGTTAAGCCCTTGCACAAACAATTTCATTGTAGCAAGGAGTCCAAAAAGTTTTCACTTTTAGCTTTAGACAACAAGCTCTCCCAATGTGGTTGTCGATTCATGTAAGTCGATCGTATAGGATTCTCGAACTCGGATGACCCAAAACCTCCCTCACTTTGTAAGGTTTCTAATGTATAACGTGTTTCTGATGATGGCAATAACTTGGAGTCACGAATCACATTTATCATCGAGTCATTAGCTGTCTTGGTGCTCACCTTGTTGCTTGAGTTGGTAGGCAATGTTGCTCGGTGACCAACACCACGACCTACAGGCACATCATGGTTGTGCTTCCCTTCGTAGGTTGTTATCACCGACTTTCGGTCGTGAGATGCTCGCTCCACTAGCTTTCTTACTCCACAACCGGGAGTGGTGCATTTGTAGTAACTCCTACAAGAATTACACAAATTATGTAAATAACATTACTGCAATGAATTAAACTAGATTTGCCTTCTAAGAATTACACAAATGATGTAATTTGTGATCTTCTATTTTTAAGGTAACCATTCTGTGCCTATCATGATATAAATTTCTTTATTATTTAACTTACAAATCTTACAGAAAAAAAATGAAATGAATACCTTGGATTTGGATTCCCTTTCACTATCTTTTGACCATATTTTTTCCATCTATATCCATCGTCGAGTATATCAATATCACTCGCGGTCTGAACCACAACTCTCGGCTCCCTTACCGTCCTACTTCCTTCGATAGATGTCCCTTCATTTTCACGATCCATCTTTCTAATAGCCATTTGAAGAAAAAAAACAATAAATATGCTGACAATGATCACAATCTATACTATATTCGGTCAAGTTTTTTTTATCCAAAAATGTTTCAAAACATAGAATTTGGATAAAATTGTCACATAGGAGCCAATGTGACAATTTTGAAATATAATCTTGAAAATATACAAACAAATTAACTAAATTAACTAAAAATTTTACTTTGAACAAAGTGAACTCACATTCTTTTAACTTCACCTTCAACAAACTCATCATCTCCTATAGAAACCGATGAATTTTCAGGCGAACCAACCGATTCCCATTGCCCAGAACCATTAGATTGATTTGGGAAATCATTAAATTGATGAGCTAGATGTGAACTACTCGAAGATGATCGTTTAGTAGATTGCGGTTTTGGATGATTATGATTTCCCTTATAAACAATCTCTCTAATATCTCCATCTGATGATGTCTCAACCTTTTTTCTCATTAAACAATTTTTATACGTACACTTGTAATAACTTCTTGGATTCTCACTAGCTTTTACATTTTTTTGCCCATATTTTCTCCATCTATACCCATCATCTAACTTCTTGCTACCATCACCTAGGTAATTTGATTTGAAGCTCTGTTGTTGAGATGGGTACTCTGTTTTCATCAAATTTCTTTCATAAAATCTGGGTTGTTGATAGATTTCCTGAAAATAAAATTAAATAAACCTATATAAATATGTCTTTTTATGTTATATTTATGATAAAAATTTATGCTTGATAAAGGAAAGGGAGGAAAAAACTTACTGTTGAATGACTTGATTGGGTCTGAAATTGGAATACTGTAAGATTGTTGTCTTCTTTTTTGATACCCTGTTCTTGAAGTTGGTTGTTGGGTATCGAACTATAGGTATGTAATGGGAAAGAACCAGTAGTCGGAGATGCTAAAATCTGCAAGAAATAGTAAAGAGTTAGATACTTTGATTTGGATTTATGGTTTAAATTGGCAATAAAAGTTATAAAGTTCAAAACTTGTCGCATGGGTTATTTATTTTCTCCAAAACCCATCTGTTTTTCACCAAGAAATATACAAATTTTGGTGGGAGTCAGATACTCCGATTTAGTGTCTTGAACAAAAACTGGTAATAATTAATCTGAAAAAATCAAGCTTGACGAATGGGCTTTTAATCTTTCCAAAAATCCATTTGTTTTTCACCAAAATAGTGTACAAATTTGGTTCAAAAAGTGTTCTTGTGTTTGATCACAGTAAAACAGAGCTTTAATGGCGGACTATAAATTGCAGATAAAACAGAGAGACTTACATGGGAAGTAGAAGAAAGTAGAAGGGGGGAATCAAGGAGGTCAGCGGCGGTGAAGCCGTCGGAGAAAGAAAAGTAGGAGGAAGGTGAGAACGCCGGTGAGTAAATGGGAAGTGAAGGTGGAGGAATTGACTTGAATTTTGGTACAAATCGTCCAGTGGCACGGTCATCAGCGGCGGTGGATGGTGGTGAGTTTGATGGTGATTCAAAAGAGATACCTGAAGAAGACATGAGAGGATTTGTTGGATAGAGATTAAGGGCGTTGGATGGTGGTGGTGAGTTACTGAGTTTGGTATTATGAGAAGACTAGAGAGAGTTTAATACATACGTTATATGTAATTATATGAAATGGATGATAAAAATGGAGGGATGCAAAAAGTCAAACGTGGAAGTGTACCTAAACTTACAAGAAATTACAAGGAATTTTACTTCACCCCAATGTATAATGTATTAGATTAGATGTTTTTGATAAGTTTATAATTTCCTAAACACTACCTAAAATATCTTCTTGGAGTTATCATTATTTTAAGAAAAATCAACCATAATAAACCAAAAAAAATATCACATATAAAAATATACTAAAAAAATATAAAATTGTCAAAACCTACCCTCCACAGTCCATACGCAAACCGCAATTTCCGTACACCCGATAGCAGGTTGTGCGTGCCCGTTGTTGGGGTCGTTTCCGGGATCATAGCCTGTTGCTCTTGGGATCGTAGTTTTTTTTGTGTAAATTATCTTATTTTTTGTTTGTTTTCGGTATGATTTTTTGAGCTCTTTGGAATTTTTAAAATTTCTACGAATAATATTACACTAAGATAATATAATTATTAGGGGTGCGTGAACCTATCGATAATTTTTTGAATAAAATAACTAATCTCAAAAGTACGGTTTGGATAAGATTTTAATCTTGATTAAAAGTTTATTGATTACAACAACTAAAACATTTTATTAGATGTAGATTTAAAGACATTACAAGAAATTGAACAACACAATAACATCCCCAAACTAAACGTGTGGAATGTTTAAAGCGTGTTCATCGATAGGATGAAATGAATGTGTATATGAAGGACCGGAGTCAAAGAAGAAACGACGAAACAATTTAGTGAGTAACATGTCATAGGGCAAGAGATTATTGATGTTATAATAAAAGCAACATGAAACTTAATGTTGTTTTTGATCTAATAAAGCATGAGGACCTCAATGGCATAGATAATATGTGGCTATGTGGATCGACAAAAGATATTATGACGAATAATATCAAACATTGTTCTCATCTCTAGTTTAAGATCAAAGATTTCAATAATGACACACAACTTACATCTACTTCTACTACTTCGAATGCAAATGTCATCAACAATTTGATTGGGATGAGTGATTCTAATATTAATATATCCTAGCCCTTTTCGGTGGCAATAAAATTGAATTCCTTTACATGGAAGTTGGAAGCACAACGTCAAACTTGAGAGATAAAAAAGAATAGATAAAAAATTATCCAGAAGACACAAAATGCAACTAAGGATCACACTTACCGAAATTCATATTTATTTTGCTGTAATCGGGATTTTGTTGAACAATACCTACATCAACACAACCAAGACCTACATTTTAGGGTAGAAGAAGTGATCGAGGATGTCGCTTGCGACTTATCATTTTCTCATACCACCCCTTGAGATCATGATTATTCGACTTATCATGTAGATAATCTAAATGTTGAACATTATGGGGAAGAAAATGTCAATCCACAAAAGGCATATGACCATCCGTTTGAATATGATATTGTTTGGAATGACGAGCAAGAGACAACCATGTACGAACCACTACCACAACCAAAAAGTGTGTAGATAAATTCTGGAATATGCCACCACTTTTATCATAAAATGAACTGGACAGTATAATATGGTCGATTACCATGTATGAACCCTCTTACAGGGTAAAACTTGAACAAGTTTGTGAAAGTAAGAAAGACTTGAAGCTTCAGTAGGAAACCAAGTGTCTCGAAGAGGGTTTTACAACTAAGTTAAAGCATTCAGACAAGGTTTGGTATATTGTAAATTTTTCCTTGGCTAATTGTAATTGGAAATTATGTGCACGCAAAGTCTTGCATACCGCGAACTTTCAAGTTAAGGAACTTGTTGACGTTCTCACATGTTCTCGTTCTCAGCTCCAAGCAGTTAACTGCATGCAAACATGAGAGTGTTTGGTCACATATTAAGAGATTTGATGACCAAGAAAGGACGTGTATACAAAGGAAATGACATACAAGTTGACATGACTGAGCGTTTCGGAATCAGCCTTACATACAACCAAGCTTGGAGGGCAAAGTGTTATGTCATAGAGTTGTTGAGAGGTACTCCACAAGAATCATTTCAACTGCTTCCTCTTTATCTACACAACTTAAAGTTGACTAAACCTAGAAGCGTTACAAATGTGCTCACAGATGAGAAAGATAGATTTGTAACGTGTTACATTTCCATTGTTGCAACAATAAGTAACTATATTTTATTTTCATGTTGACACACATGCACATTATACTACAATTGATATATTTTTAAATTTACTATCCTTGCAGATACGTACATTTGTTAACCATATGCGCCTAGTGATTATCACAGATGGGGCACATTTAAAGGGGGATTACTTGGGGACTAACTTTATTGTTGTAACTATGGATGGAAACAATGACATCTTGCCACTAGCGTATGGAGTCGGGGCAAGAAAGACGACCGATCATGGGACGTAGTTCTTGTGAAACTTGCGTGACACAATTTAATCAAATGGTGGGAGAGAAAGATGGTCAAGTGAAACTTGTGTAACTTTATCCAATAGGGCTACTTTAATTGCAGCCGACATTTCAATGGTTTTTTTTAAACATATTATGCATTATGTTGTCGTCATTTGTTGATGAACTTGAGAAGCCATTCTGATAGGATCAAGTTCTACGAAAGGAATTACTGGAAGATGTGTAATGCATAACGGGGTTCAGATTTTGATCACTATTGAGGTGTGATTTCATGAAACTTACAAACCTCTTCTAATACTCTTAACGATGTTCTTTATTCACACCGCCCCAACCCCGCCCATTTAGTATATTACATTACGGGCCTGTTTGGTATGAAGTAGTTAGGAGTTTTAGCTTTTAGTTGTTGAACAAAAAGCTCATATGAAAATAAAAGTTTTGTTTGTTATTTATAAATTGTAGCTTTAAGATCGAATAAAAAACTCAAAATCTTAAAGTTACTAGAAGTAATTTTCCATAAAAAGCTGAAAACCTGAAAACCTAAAGCTATAACTTACAACCTACAACTACTTCATCAAACAGACCCTACATTTGTCTCCTTCGGGCGGTGTCACTGATCACGTCTCTAAACCCGATCCTTTACATTTTGATTTATGTTTCATTCTATTAAATGTAATGTCTGTAAAAGTTCTGTTTTTTTTCTTTTAAAAACACACTATCTTAAGAATGACCGATTTTATCGGGTGTTAATATTTAATAACACAAACCTATATATTAATTATTTAATTTGCAACTACACAATCATGCGCAAGTGTACGATGCATGTCTTCTTATACATGTTAAAGATTAGTGCTGACGACTTTATAGTTTTATATGGCGATCATTTCGAAATATGAAACCCAACTCAATGAGTTAATTACATTCCTGTTGACATGATATGTCATCTATTTCACTCGCAGTTTTTGAATCGAGTTTTTTTGCGAGTTTATCCTTTGACCCTGATTTTTATTTCGCTCTAAGTCTCTCATCCCTAATGAAATGACTAAGATACCCATAATATTTTAAAACTTTTTACCTTTTGAGGGATTGTAAATGAAATGAAAATCCGCGTAAAGAGACTAAACCTAAAAAAGTTTATACTAGGGATGGGCAGTGAAGCGAATAACATATCACGGGATGGGGAATGTAATTTACTCCCACCCAATTTACTAAACATATTAGTCGTTGCAACCTGTTTACTGGCTGATGAGCTAACGAAATTGGATTTATAATACCTACTATTATTTTGTTTTTATAATTTTGTTTGCAAAGGGGTTAGCGGGTTAACCCGGACCTAATCCTTTCGTTGAAGAAATTATTGTGTCGAGCTGTTTGCAATCTTAACCCCATTTATTACGTGTCCTTTTCGTCGAACGGTTTTGTGTTTTATCGGGAATTGCACCTCAAATGAAAAGAGACTTCCAGGGCTGTTACCCATTTGACCAAGTTAGTCCGTTCGATTTAGCTAGCCTTACTAATTTGACCCCTTTCGGATTTAAAAAAGGAACAACCCAAATTGAGCTCTAGTAATTGAGTAAGGAGCGTGAAACCTGATCGACTTGAAAGGAGAGTTTACGAGACCTAACTAATTAGTATTTACTAGAAGTTATGCTTAGATGTATCAATACAAGTTAGAACAAACTAATACAGATATTGTACAGAAGTTCACACGTAAACATTAGAAAAGTGTAAGCCCTCGGCGTCAGAGATTCATCATGGTTCGATGTCATCTTTTGTCACTGATCATGTTGATTGTTCCGATTAAGAATGGTAAGTCTCGCGTCTATATGCTTCTGAAGCGGGTTGTTGCAGATAGATCTTCGTTGGATCACTTGGATCAACATATCTACTCAAACAAAAGTAGTCGATAGACAATAAGAAATATGTGTATGTGAGACTTCATCAATGACCAATGCTAGTATTAGCAATAGATTGTTTCAACGATATTGTGAATAAACTCTTTAATTCATGTACGCATGTGTGTCTATTAGAAATCACATAATGTGCAGACAGAATAACAATACAAAAATTCAGGTCACACGGGTCGGGTTGGATTTGGTGGACCCAAAAACACTGTATGTATCTTTTTAAGTTGTATTGTCATGGTGTGAAATATGATGAATAAAAAAATATTCTATCGATAATAATATATTTTTTAAAATAAAACGGCATAGAAAGTTGAATTCATGAATAATGTTAGGTGACTTTAAACCCATTCCACCCTTCTCATGTTCAGATAATGTTCTTGAATTTATTCATTTGACCCGTTAAGGACATAACACAACCCAAATCTACCCACCATGGTTTGGAATTGCCACCTATACACACATAATAAAATAAATTGAAAAAACGAGAAATGATAACTTACGCGCAATTCATCACTTCATCGATTGGAGTTTGGGCTGCCCTTAAAGGATCAACATGGGTTGCGTTTGCAGAAACATACTGTTGATTATATTGTCTTACAAATTTTATCATGTTGACAAACAACGGCACAAATGTCCCACAACCTCCATGTTTGAACAAAATCTTGAAAGAGTGAGCAGGATACATTTCTCTGTTCTGACCATTTGGAACTACCTGCAGTTTAATTAACATTAACTAACCCATTAGATAACACTAATGACCAATCTAATTCACAAGACAAAAACGTCATTTATGTTGTACTTACGGGGTCCACAACTCCTGATATATTGTTGCAGTGAAATACCGGTTGATGAAATTTTTCGTCGTGTACATGAAGCTGCAGGAATAAACGCATACGAGATTAAGAAAATGATATCATTTATTTATTTATCATTTTATTAAAACAATAACAATGGCCTATAAAATTTGACTTATTTGTTTCTAGATGCAAATATAAAATAACTTTATACACAAAATGACATTGGTCATAAACTCAATTTTGACTAATATTTGTTTTAAGATTGACTAAGAAGCATGCCATAAATTTTGTACCTGTCAAGCAACAATTCATATTTCTGGACCAAAATCTTTATCCAAATCATTAATTAGTTAGGGGAAAGATTAAGGCATATATTTGACATGTTAGCTACACTTCTTTTACATATATATTTAATGAGGTGATATTAATATATAACAAATAAATTATTTTATATATCCAAGTTATATTATTATATAGTAACAAGATCTTAAAAAAAGAAAATTTTAAGGAGAAAGGAGAGAAATAAAATTTTGAAATAAAAAACAAGTATGATTCAAAAATATATATGATTTAAAAAATACTTTATGTGATTCAATAAATACTTATCTATGATTCTTGAATCAAATGGTTAATTTGATGAATCAAATAGTTAATTTGCTGAATCAAATGGTTAAAAGAACATTTCTCATCTTTCTCCATCAATTTTTCTTTCTCTCTTGAACTCACTCCTTATTATATATTTGTAGTGTGAAGTTTAATTGTTACACAATATGATATATGAATCAACTTGTTTTTATCATCTCCCATATATTGATCATGTGCGTCAGGTTATTTGCTTGTTTGGAGCATGTGCAAAAGTCGTGGGGTTGGTTTGGGGATCATCGTGAGGTTCGGTCCAAATAACAATAGTTTCATTCGAATGTCGAAGCTTTTCTCTTTTGTAAATGTTGTGTAGATTTTAAGGTCCACTTGCATGAAAAAGAAAAAAAAAATGTAAAAGGGAAAAAAAGGAAGTCCAAAAGGGTTTTCATTAAAAAATAGGTTGAAAGTGGTTAAAATGAAAAGTTAGTGGGAAACCTGATGTATCAAATGGGGTTAAAGAAGAGTTCATTATACAATTGCGGATACTCTTACGAGCTTATTGAAATTTGAAAAGGTCAATAAACTCAATCTTAGCGGCTTATGCTCTTATCTGCTTTAACTTATTTCTCATTTATAAGTCAATAAGCTAGAAAAGCGTTAAAAGTCAGTTTATTGTTTCTTCATATTCAAATAAGCCTATCAACCGAAAAAACAAGCTTACACATAGATCAAAAGACGACCTACGCTAAATAAAAGTAACAAAATGAGACATTTTTCGTACCAGGGGCATGTCGAAAGCCGTAAAAATTTGCGTAGGTTTATCAGCAACAAAAACAATACGAACATTTGATAAAAAGATTACACCCTTTGCTTTTATAATTCCTCCACGAGCCCTGAACATATTATAAACCACCATTAACTTATTTTGGTTCAAACTAGACGTTTAATTGTAATTAAATAAATTGAGAATGATTAGTGAGGTACCCATGGATATTGTTAATCTCAAACTCGACTCCATCTCGAATTAAGACAAACATCTCGTTAACGAATGCAACCGGCATCCTGTTAGCGTAGAGATTCGGGTTTAAAGCCATGATTATGATCTGTTTGTTTAGATCAAAAACCTCCTTGAAATCTTGAGATTGTGGTTTTGAAATTGAGAGGATTTTTTTTTATTCAAATGGTAGAATCAACAGAATTGTGTATTTAATAAAATACTAAAAACAGATTCTGCTTCATCCGAAATCTACGACATTCCAGAGGTTTCAAGAAGAAACATTTTTAAGGGATTACGTTGTCTACTTTTGTTCATGCATCGATTCTTCCTTTTTTTAAAAAAAATTAAAATTAAAGTTGCGTTGCGTCTTGATAATGGACCTAAACATGATCATTTTTACTTTACCAAATACATGATCATATTATTAGCCCTATTTGGCGGCCCATCAAATCAGGGTCGGTCCGTTAATATTGAGGGCCCTGTGCGAAATATGAAATTGGACCCCTAAATTCTTTTCTATATAAATAAAATCTATTAAAACTACGATAAGTCGATAATCGTTATAAAAATAATCAAAACAAAAGAGCGATAGTATAATAGATTAGCTCAAAGTTTATGTTCCATTTTACATTAAATGATATATCTTAACATTTATTAACATATACTACATACAGTGGCTAAATTTCGGGCCCTATTTTTTTCGGGACTCTGTGCAGTCACACACCCTGCACACCTTTAAAACCGACCCTGCATCAAATACATGATCATTTTTCCTTTACCAATCGATTAAAAAGTTTCTTTTACGTAGCCTAAGTCCTAAGATATGAAACAGAACATTGTTTATCCCAAATTATTTCTCGAGAGCCCAAAACATCTTGGATAACTTGAACATCTCTTTTGTCGTAGTAAGAGAAAGGGTTAGAAACCCGTTACGAAATATACCGCTTAGACATCATTCATTTGAAAAAAAAAAAAGTTTTCTTTTTCTCTTTACTCATATTGTTCGAGAACGATCACGAGAATATTTAGAAAATAATTACGAGAATATTCTAATTATAGAATTAAGTTCAAATGGGAATGAGATTTTTTGTGAGAATAAGGAAATCAATCTCAACTATCTATTCATCAAGATAATAATACTCTCAACATTTTTAAAAATTGAATATCTCACGAACGGCTAGTGAAAACAAATATAAAAATTGCACCATAAAAATCAACATTCTTTTTCTCTTTGATTAGACATCTCACAAGGTATACTTTCGACGAACTTTTTTTTTCCATTTTTTGGTGGGTTTCGAAAACTGGTAACACATGTGTTAGTCACAAGCAACACATAAATTACCAATAACTAGGTAACTCGTGTGTTAGTCGCTGGTAACACATGTGTTAGTTGCGGTAACATATGTGTTGGTTGATATTAACAAATGTGTTAGTCGCCAGTAACACATGTGTTACCAACCACTAACACATGTGTTACTGGTTTTTAACCAAAAAAAAAATACAATAAAAAAATTGTCGAAAGTATATTATGAGAAATGTCTAATCGTAGAGAAAAGAATACTGATTTTTATGATGCAATTTTTATAATTTTTTGATTAGCCGTTTGTGAGATATTTAACTTGGGGGAAAAATTAGGTTTTGCCAAATGAATAGCTAGGATTCATCCTTTCACTCACACTAAAATTTTCATTCTCATTTAAACTCTGCTAAAAATATACTTAACATACGTTATCATTATTATTTAATAATAATTTGATCAGTTAGTGGTATCAAAACCTTATGCAGTTAGTACTAGTCTATATATGACGACATAAATGCTTTTAAAACACATAAAAGAATCGATATACAATTTGCTCATATTTCAAAAATGATATCTTTTACAAATACGAAAACATCAAGAAATTAAAAAAAGAAAAAGAAATTCAAAATCGTCATTTTTTGCAGTTCAGTAAATTTAAATCACTAGAAGAAGATGAGGTACTGAAGCATTGTAAGCAAGTTCACTCTCCCAAACATTCTTGCATTTAGGAGAGCATGCTGAAGGCAGAAAAACGTTACTAAGATTTCTGATACAAGTAACAGTAACAGATGTATCTAAGTACTCTCTTACTTCTGTTATAATCTTTCCGTTATCCACTTTCCACACGTGCACCCAATAAGTTTTTCGGTTCTTGTGAATGTGGAACCCCTCAGCTACCACCATCGACCCAATACCAACAACAACAAGAGGCTCGTAAGAGTAATTCTTGTCAAAGACACATATACCGGTGAGCAGTTGCATAAGGTTGTATTTATGAGACGGTGGACCGTGAAACCACCAGTCGATATTTGGAGCTAGAAGGTGGTGCACTGTGTCGATGTCACGTGTCTCCATTGCCTTGTAGAAGTCACACACGATGTTCTTGTTGAGTTCTTCCATTCTTTTTGAATTAGAAAGATGTAATTTTGTGTTTATATATAGCAGTTTGGTAAGACTAATTAAGGACAAAATTAACGTCCATTTATTTAATCAAATGTTAGACTATAATAGTATAATTTACGTGATGAAAAGAATTGAGGTGAATAAAAAAGTATAATTAATGTGGTCAATGTATAGACAAAAGAATGGCTAAATGTATACTCCATCTTCATGTGTTATTCTTTTGACCGCATAAAGTCGTCGAATTCATATAAAAGTATCTTGCTATTATTTTTTTCCTATGTAAATACAAAGTCATTATAAAGATTGGTCTTCAAAGAGAGGGAGGAAAAACAGAATTACAAACAAAGGATGTCGATTCAAAAACAGACATAACATTGATCTTATGATTAATAATTTTAAAATGATTAAGAAAAAGAAAGAAGAACCAAAGATATTGTAATTGTCATAAGAAATGCAAAAAACGAAATAAAAATGATGTTACACTAATAATCAAGGACAAAAAGAAGCCATTGTTTAACAGTAGATAATAGAAATGTTTTCAAAAAGCTTTTAAAGAAAATTTTGAAAATTAAAAACGTGTTAAAATAAAGCTTTTCTATAAAGTGGTAATTTATACGTCACAAAAAATTCTTCGTACACCACCATTTACTGACGCTTTAGTGATATTGTACATTTTGTTAATTATATTGAAGATTTTGATGATATATGAATCATCGCTCTTTCTACATAAAAATACATAAATTAAAAGTAGAAACATATACATTTCGGATTAAACTTCATCTTATGTTTTCGACAAGTATTTTATATAGACATACTCACAATCCTCCAAAGTTTTCCGACATATTTAATGTATGAAAATATTTAGTAGACTTAAAAATAAAGACCTAAATTTATAATTAAAAATTTAATTGATTGAAATGAAAAAATTAATTTGGTAAATCAAAAGAGTAAAAAGTACTGAGTTACACGTGTTATTGATTGTATGGTGTTGATTCAAATTCAGATATATTTGACAAAACTCTTTATTAATTTCAATTTGTAATTCAGGATTTGTACATGCACTATAATATTTTAATTACGTGGCTTTAGTGTAGTGCTGGCAATAGATGGATATGGATGGATCTTGATCCGCTCCATTAGTGATCCAACTTAAATGGATCATGACCCGATCCATGATCCAATAGAATGGATCATGATCCGATCCATATCCAATTAATTTAAGTGGATCGGATCACGATCTGGATCGATCCAATTTTTTTTCTTTTTTGAAATTATTTAGACAAAAATACTTTTTACGACCGGGACTAGTGCTTCAACAATACATCTACTATTTATCAAGACCAATAACATATACATCTACTATTTATTCAATCCAATCATTGGTTGTGATCAATGCTTCAACAATACATCTAGTATTTATCGTTTTTTTTACGTTTTTCTTCCTTTTTTTACTTTTTCTTCGTTTTTTACGGGTTTTTTTTACGTTTTTATTCGTTTTTGTTATTTTTCTTCATTTTTTTTTACGTTTTCTTCGTTTTTTTTTACGTTTTTCTTCATTTTTTTTACGTTTTTCTTCGTTTTTTTTACGTTTTTCTTCGTTTTTTGGCTTTTATTCGTTTTTTTACGTTTTTATTCGTTTCTTTTACGTTTTTGTTCATTTTTTACGTTTTTGTTTGTTTTTTTAATTTTTGTTCGTTTTTTACGTTTTTCTTTGTTTTAACGTTTTTTTTCGTTTTCTACCCTTTTTAACTTTTTTGTTAAAAAAAACGAAGAAAAACGAAAAAACGTAAAAAAACAATGAAAAACGTAAAAACGTAAAAAGCGAAGAAAAAATAAAAAAAACGAAGAAAAACGTAAAAAATGAAGAAAAACGTAAAAAAAACGAACAAAAACGAAGAAAAATGTAAAGAACGAAGAAAAACGTAAAAAAAACGAAGAAAAAGTAAAAAAAAATGAACAAAAACGAATAAAAAAGGTAAAAAACGTAGAAAAACGTAAAAATGAAGAAAAACGTAAAAAACGAAGAAAAACGTAAAGAAACGAAGAAAAACGAAAAAAACATAAAAAAAATGAAGAAAAACGAATAAAAACAAAAAAACTCGAAAAAAACGTAATTTAAAAAAAAACGAATTAAAAATTTTTATTTTAGTTAAAATCCGAATTTTAAAAACCCTACCATTATTTATTTTGGTAGATGGACCGGTCCAGATGGATTATGGATCGATCCAAGTCTTTAATTGGATATTTGGATTGATTTGTTGGATTGCTTAATGGACCAATGGATATTTTTTTTAATCCAATAGATTATATAAGTGGATTGGATTATATTAGATTTGGATCGATCCATGATCCATTGCCAGCCCTACGTGGCTTATAAGTACCTAGACTACACATGCTTGCTAACTAAACAAATTCCAGTTTTTCGGTTTTTAAATTTAACAAAGAAAAAGAAAAAGGTCTGCAAAGTTGTTTATATTTTCATGTACTTTGCAATATTAACGTAGCATATGTTATGGTTGCTTTCATACAAATATCGTAAAATACTAGTATAATCTTATTTTCATCTTTAGCTGAACTAGTCAATCTATTAATCATATGAAAAACAAACTAAAAAGGTCACGTGTAAGAGAGACACTTTAAGAGTTTAAGGCCCTTTATCTCTTGGGTTGCGGCCCAAATGATCTCTAGGCATTTTGGCCTTTTGGGATCCAAACTACACGAGTCTTCTTTTAAGTTTTAACCATGGACCAATTTTAATATTTTTACACATAATTCAAACAAGATATCTATTAGACGTTATATATACTAGATTAATTAACTTTTTTCTTTTTACAAAACATATGTAAAACGATGTACAAAAGTCTATTCTTAAGGTCTCATAACTCCAAACAAGTAGAAGACGGGGTACATAAGCGTTGAAAGCAACTTTTTAATATTGTTAGAATATGTTTAGAGTATGTCATGGAGAAAGCAAATCAATAGTTCAAGATTACAGACAAAAAATGATGAAATACAGAGAAAATAGACTAAACTAGTTATAGTAAATTCCATGAATGGTCCTTATAATTTAAAGAGATTTACAGAGAGAAACCTTCTCTAAATTATTTTTTTGCACTATCTGTTCAAAAAATTTACTTTTTTCTCATAGTGCTCACTCATCCACTTAAATTACCTAAATGCTCTTATCTTCTCATTTTCAAAATTTTGGATAAAATTTATGGTTGATGGTACTTTAGTCAATTTAGGTGGACAATAACCATTCACGAGATAAAAATAAACTTTTTGAACTGATTGTTAAATAATGAAAACCATGTGAGTGAAACATATTATTAATTAATTATATATAGAGTACAGTGAAAACCTAACTAAACCCTAATGGACACTAGCACATCTATACAATCATAATGGGGCACACTAATGTACTAACACAGATGTTCAAGCTGAAGTATAAATACATAAAAGATAGAAATATAAATGCAAAATTAAAGTAAAATAGCAAAAGGTATGACAAGTAAACGCTAACGATATAAACTTCAAATGTGGCAGTATAATAATGGTTAATTGGCGATGAAGAATCTGGTAGCAAGCAACTTTTTCTTAAGAAAAGAAAATAAGAAAATTGAAATGTTTTTGGAAGAGGGCTAGAAAGAGATAGATGATATCAAATTTCAAATATAGATTAGAAGGATTAGAAAAGAGATTAATACATTATTTGAAAAGATATTGATGAGGATTAAAAAAGGGATTAGAATAATAAGAAAGAAATTAGGATTTTGTTGAGATTCACAAAATAGAGAAGAAAAAAAAAGATAAGATGTGAGAAGAATTTTAATTTTTTCTTAAAGAAAGGGATCTATGCAAATCAAAATGTAAATAAAAGGACTAGACCTTTTAAGCATGGAAATGAAAATAGTATAATCAAATGTAATTCTATTTGCTACGGAGCTTTTAAGAACTTTAACTTTTGTTTTTGAATAAAAAGTTCATATGAAAATAAAAGTCTTGTTTAGCATGTACAAGTTGTAACTTTAAAATTAAATAAAAAACTCAAAATCTCAATAGCTTTTCGTGAAAAATTCCAAATCTAAAACTATAGTTACAGCCTACAGCATACAACTAAAGGTTTATAGTTATTTCAGCAAATATATTTATATATTCAATTTATTTACTTTTTATTTTAATAATAAATTATTATAATTATAATTAATTCAACAGAAAAGATCCAAGAGGAACACCAACCACTATTAGTATATAAAATATGTTAGGTTAGTTTAATGTGATTCAACCTAATTGTAGATGAGTTTCTATGTAGTTAGGGTTTCTATGTAATACATATACTGTATAAATATCGATTAATATAATACATAATAATTTATGGGGTTTTCTATTATACAACATAATCTAAACTCTAATACCGATAGCGTGAGAAATAAAAATTTAGGAATGATTTTTGTAAATTCGTGACTATCACATGTCCATTCATTGAATTCCCCCAAACTAGTAAGTTAGTAGTCTTTGAAAGGTCAATTTGGACTAAAGAACAAAAGTGCACCAATATTTGTTAAGTTTGTAATATGACAAAATAAATATTTTATAAACAATTAAACGCGATAACACGAATACTTAGATATAACCTTGATACATGGAATCTGTTAAGTTTCCCATTTCATGATATAAATCGGACATTGATGATGCTAAATGCTGGACTTTTTCTGCTTTTTCTTTTGGGAAGTTGTTTTGGAGTTCCTTTTGCAATTTAATGACAACACAATATCAACAATCCATATATAAAATAGCGTAACAAAGTAATAAGATTAATATTATAAATTATAACATAAGGAGACGATAGTCGACCTGTTAGAGTTAAGAATGTGCAGAAAATGAACTACAAAACTGAATTAGGACATACAATCAGCCATCTGCTCATATAAGAACATGATGATTTAACTTGGTCTTCAAAGATAATGTTTTGAGGCATACCCCTATCAAATCTGCCACTGATAGCTCAACTAGTGCTTAATTAGGGAACCTTTCAGTTCAAAATAACTAGAAGACAATCAGCCAAAAATCAGATAAATAATCAGTTTAGTCGGTTTGACCCATTACCCAAACCACTTGACCCAACCATTATACCACCCTTATACGAATCAACGAGAAGTTCTGGTTGGTGTAATAGGAGCCAAATTGACAGCCTCTTGTAGGGCACACTTAACTATTTCAGTATGAATGATTATTTTTCCAACCACCTAATAAGATGACTCCATCAAAAACAGCTACATTAACTCCAGAACAAAGACTTAGATAATAAATGAATAAAGGGAAAATGATTCATAATGCTAATATTACGCAAGCTTACATAGTATTAGTGTAAAGAAAAGGTCTTTTATGTGCATGTAAGAAAGTTTGTGCTCAAACTGTAATTATTTGCTTCCTTTTAATCTTAACATTACCTAAGTTAAGAAATGTTAACATTACGGTTGTTATCAAAACATTGATTTATCCCAGTGAATTTTACAAAACATATATGTAGTTCTAGAACCAAGGATACCGACTATTGAGGGCATCAAACAACGTATAAAAAAGAATCACTTTGACACAAGTTAACAATCTAACATGGATCAATGTAATTCTACCAGAAGTAATTAGTTACTAAACACAAGAGAGAAGAGACAAAGTTCAACAATCGATCAACCCAAATTGTACCACGGTCAACAACAAAGGGAGATAATGCAGGAATTCAACCAGTTATCACAGGATTCATAGCCATTGCCTAGACTCATTATCGTTACTATTTTATCTGTCCCAATTCATCTGAAGTTTCATTGATCAAGACTGGGTGCAATAAATTGATTGGCCAGAAACAATAACCATTGTCAATATAAAACATAGTGAACAGTGATCAACTGGAAAAAAAGAAAAAAACCCTGAATCACAAAGCTACAGAGATAAAATAAAGTTGGGTTATTGGAAAGGGTGAACTCGTTTGATGACAAAATTCAACCTGAACCAAAAAATAATTGTGACTTAAAAGAATGCGTATGTGATTAAAAATGAGTCGATTAACAGCCGTTTAGATAAGTCAAGACCGAAGGACCAATGATTCACCAAAACTGTGAACATGAGGGCGAATGTCATACTAACATTAACTTTTGTGAATAACACTATCTAAAAAGAAAGGACACAAGATTTCAATCTAGGTTCCTTTACATTTACTTGCACGTGAAGTCTAACCATTTCGACATCATCATCAACTAAAACTAACTTATGAAGACTTAAGATGAAT
This sequence comes from Logfia minima, assembly GCA_963921325.1. Taxonomy (NCBI): domain Eukaryota; kingdom Viridiplantae; phylum Streptophyta; class Magnoliopsida; order Asterales; family Asteraceae; genus Logfia; species Logfia minima. Next base: position 13,384,568 of record OY992776.1, on the reverse strand, counting down.
TAACATCGTTGTTACATTGTCCTCCAAGTGTGAAATTGAACAGCAATGAAAAACAACAAGTTTTTCTTGTAAGTTATGACCTGTCAATTACAACATCACCTCAAATTATGATCTTTCATCGTTAATTCTTCATTGGTGTTTTGTCAACTTGTTTCAATAAAGTGTATTCAAGTATCGAACGCATCAGTTCAACACGTCAAGTAGACTAAAAGTCATCTTGTGTATTAATCATTTAGTAACAATCCCACTTCAGCTAATAGAGAACCTTAATACAAATTTCAAGTGTGAACCAATATATGGTTTATCAAGAAAGCAACATTCAACTACATCATTATTAGACTCTAATTGCCATTGCTATTAAACCTAATTGTCACAAGTATAGGTATCATATTCAGGACCACCATAAATCTTATAGACAAACCTTTTTGGAACATATTTATTATAGATTTAAACTCAGGTATCATAATGTTATATTACTTTATTCTGTAACTTTGTTAAAGCATTATCTATATACCATATCTTTTCTGCATAAAACTAAATAAAAAGATGTACATATGCTAGCAAAAACACCTTTAATGTTAAAACACAAACGCTTGATACATATATTCAACTAATGTCAATGATGACAAGAATATAGAATAAAAACAACCAGTGTTACTCTTACTTTTTGATCACAATACATCACTGTCATAACTTCACAAATCATTAGCATCACTTCACAAATTATATAAAACAGCTTATAATTTTACAAAGTTGACATCATAATCATAACTTAACATATATTTACTGACATCAAATTTATAATGAATACCTCAGAGCTCCACCGCATTTCATCGATTTCAAGCCCTAATTCAATATAAAGAGAATATAATCAAACAAAAAGAGTGAGAAACCAAAAATTAGGATTTCGACGAAATACCTCAGAGCTCCACCGCGTTTCATCGATTTCGAGCCCTAATTCAATAATCAACCAAACATGAATAAAAAAGAGTAAGAAATAAATAATTGGGGTTTATACGAACACGACTATTTCGAGACCTAATTGAATTATCAACCAAACATGAATAAAAGGAGTGAGAAATCAAAAAATAGGGTTTATAGGAACAGGATTTTTGTGGGGAAAAAAATTTGGACCATTTCTCGATTTGTGCGTGTCATCCTTGCGCAGGGGCCATGCTAATCTTCTCTGTATCGTTCCAATTTTATCGGATGTCCCCGAAGGGACGAAAGGCATCGCAAGTCTGCACTTTATAAACCGGCTTTTAGTTCTTCTTCTTTTCGATGTGGGACTAAAACATGTCCGACAATATCTATTTAGTTACTTTTTTTTTTCTCATGGTTGTTATTATTTTAATTTTATCTGTTTGTTGGATTTTTAATAAACTGTGTAACATAAGTTTTAGTAATGATTGAGTTATAAATGTTATTCGTTTCAAAAGTGTAACAAGAACGAGTTCAATTGATCACTCATTGTTAGATTTATACGAGTCACTGCCCATTTAATCTTGCTAACTTAATGATATAAGTGTTCAAAAGACAACAAGAACTTTGATCGGTCTATTGTTTCATTAAATTTGCATATCAATTTTCATCATTTACAATTATGAATGACATTTTTTTTTCTAATAAAGTTTACTTTTAAAGGCTTTTTTAGATGTGAGGAGCAAGAATAACATTTGTATACGAAGTCTCCCAATTTCCAATTAAGTTTTGAAATCATTTTCTACTAAAATCAACTAACGAAGACTTTAGATGTTTAAGGTCGTTATATTACCCTATGTTACTAGGGTATCTTTAATTAATTAATAAGTATACATATCGACATATTATTTGTGATAGGTTAAGGTTATTTTCATCTAACGAATCTTCTTAAAGTATTAAACTCGTTAACTTAAATTGTTAAAGTGACTTGATATCAACTTAGAACCATTAAAAGTATTTGAAAACTTGTTACATTGAATCATTGATTTTGATGAAAATTTAATAATTTTTAGTTTGATATTTTTGTATATGAGATTGACATCGAGGAGCATAAGCAACTTGACAAAGTGTCAAGTTTGAACTCGACTTCATTAGAAAACTCGAAGCTCGATATTCGACTCGAAATTTTCTTAAAGCTCTATCTCGATTCGACTTGAACTGATCATAAGTAGGAAAACGCCGATGGTAAATAACTCGCTTTTAATATTTCAAGTATTTTTCGAAATAGATCCTATGAGATACCGCACCGTGTCTATGGACGTGTAATTACATAGAAAATGATCATAATACATTTTAGTAACCGTCACATTGTTTTGGTTGTCATCGTAACACTTGGCATCTTCTTACGCATTTTAATTTATAAGGGTGCAAATATGTCACGTATAAAACATATATACGTGGTTACATTTGTGTATGTATATGGTTTAATTGTGGATGTAGATAGAATTTTATTCCTGGACTTATAAACCATCCTAGCTCTTAAATTCAAGGTGTGAAACTGTGAATATAAATGTGTATTTATTACACCTTTCATATCATATATTGATCCCGGCCCACAGGCCCAGAAGTAGACCCATTTCTAAGAAGGTTACGAATAATCGAATATACTCCTTATTTTCATTAGGATTTTGAGTATTAGACTATCTGCATCTGCAGTGGTTCGTTTTCAAGTTTATTACGGATCACAACAAATGGAATGATTCCGTGGTAAATTGTTCATGTGGAAAAAATCACGGAGCCAGGAGGAGAAAATGATGTGGCCCAGATATTGTTATATTTAAAACAACAAATAAAGCATGAGATATAATTTACTTGTAGAAAATGTGAGTTTTAATTGTCCGTCATGAGTTGTCGTGAAAACTCTACTTTGGTTAGTGGTGGATGACAATCCATCGTAGCTGACGTGCACCCACGACGGTCACGACATCCGTGATGACTGCAAATGATCTTAGATATTTATTTAATTATATTAGCACATTATCTATATGACGCGATGATGGTGAATTAGGAATGTCAATGAACATATATAGATTAGATTTTTATCCGGTCCATTACTAATCTAACTTAAATGGGTCATGATTCGATTTGTCATTCGCTTAAATGAATCGTAATTCTATCCATAATCCAACTAATTTACACAAATTAATCACAATCCTCATCGATCCATCTATTTTTTTTCCTTTTATAGCCATTAAAAGTTACTGTTTTAATTTTTCAATATGAATATTAGATTAAGTGATAAACGTTACATAATATACACAACGTATTGAAGTTAATCAATTTTTCATATTGCTTACACGCGATAGACATGAAACATGAATGCTATAATTTTTGTAAATATAGAAAAACTATTTAATTAATGATATGTACAATTACAGTAAGAATGTAAAATTAGTAAATTATAATTGCCAGAGATTGATACAATTTATTGTTAGTTTTAATTATCTAATTTGAAAGTTATACAATGTATTGATACATATAGCTATATATATAGATATATATTTAGTTTTAACTATCTAATTTGATCGAGATCGTATTGTACATATAGATAATTTAAGTAATTAAGTTAAATAACCCTAGTAACAACAATCCAACATGCAGCAGGTGCAAATGTGCAATATACATACACTGTTCAATTACGAATAGCTGCGATTACGATACAAACGGAAGTTAATTAATTTACTATATTATGCACAGATCAATACATTTTATAGCCATCAGCCCATTACTAGTTATTAAATTTATACTGGTATATATGCATAGCTACGTATATGAATCAAATGTTAATATTAAAATTATCTTTTTGTACTAAAATAGTATGGAGTACAAAATTGTAAAAAATGCACGTCAGTTTTAGCACTACACACCGTATCATTTTAGTGCACCGTACAAATAGTGCTTACATTAAACAATAACATATATATATATATATATATTAATATAATGTATTATTTATAAATTTGTGTTTAATATTTTTAGAATTACTAAATAAAATGTTTGTTATCATTTTTATTAATAAAACTTCATAATGTTTATTAAAAAGTTTTCATTTATATTTTTTCAAATATAATGATTGTTATCATATCCTTTGTGATAATTAACTAGTTATATACAATTTTAATATTATATTGTTGAATTATGTATTTTAAATCAATAAAAAATATTTAGTGCAAATATATTATGAAAAGAATTTTTTTATATTAAAATATTATTTACATCGGAGATGTTCTTAGTAATTCTATATTATATGATATATCTTGGGAGTTGAAGGTCGCAGTCCCTTTCCCTCAGGCGAGTTCCTCACTTAACTTAAAAGAGGAAGGAGTCTTTGCGAATTCAGTAGCTATGCTATGTAATACACACCTGACTTCTACCTTCGTGTGTTACTTCTTAATCCTTACTGATGACAATCAACTTCAGAACTGCTTTTCTTCAAATAATGCTGTATACTTTAGCCTCTTAATTCGTAAGCGAGAAACATAAACCGTCATTACAAAACACACTGCTAACTCCTACGAGTATTATACTTAGTTGAGTAACAGACTAACAGTAGATGACAAAAACAGTCAATTTGTTTAACAAAAAAAGCGAGTAAGTCCCTTTGCAATCAGTTTGAAAAGTCATACAAAAATAACAATTAATACTTTAATACTACATCATTTAATTGTCCACAAATTTGAAAGAAGAAACTACAATGATAAACACGGTTTGAGTTTTACATATAATAAATTTAAAAGAAAATTAAAATAAATAATCATTGGACATTTGATAAACACACCCCATGGTTAAACAATCAAGAAAGTAACCAGACAACTTAACGGTAAAAAAAAATGCTGAGATCGAGCTTTTATCAACTATGTTCCAAATCGAATTTTAATCAAACCCCAAATGGCTAAAATTGATGGTTGACAGTTATATCTATTATGTAATATGTAAATAAATAACAATGAAAATGAAATACAATTCGTCTAGAATGGAGGGTTGTTTTCACGTTGTTTAGGGAAGAAGAACACTACGGTGGAAGGGTAGATTTATTATTAGCTTAATTTTAAATAAGAATGGGTGAACATGATATTGTGATTGTAGCTTGTGTGTTTTGAAGGTTTTAAGGAGGATATATGAAATTCTCCCGTATAGATAAGGTTACAAGACGCACACTATGAGGCATCGACTTACTAAACTAATTTTGAACAAATAAAAAATTATTATTTTTTAAATGGATCAATTCAGATGGATCATAAATCAATTCAAGTGTTGATCCATCATAAATAGATCAATTTATTGGATTGACGGATTATTTTTATCTAACAAGTCATATAATTAGATCAAAATTAAATCACGATCCGATCCATTGTCAGGCCTATAATAAATGGTACATGTTGACCAGTAGCATTCTATTATTAAAGATATATGTATCTTTTCTATAATTATAACTCAAAAGGATCGTAATAACTAAAAGTTCAAAACACGTAAGTTGCAAATATCTAGTTAAGTAGTTAAATCATTTTCAATCTTATTGATGACGTGAATCTATCATCATGGAAGAAGAAAGGGGTGGAGGTGATTGGTGATACCGGTTTTTGGATGCTTTGGAGGTTTAGAAATAATGAAACATTCTCGTCTTCTAACATTAAGAAGAGTTTGTTTTTCGACTATGTTACTAGTTATGCTTTTGATAGGATGGGTAGTAGGAACAATAAGTTTAATTTTGATTGGAGCTTTTGGCGAAAAAATCTAATTTTATGTATTCCCATGTAGATGTTTTGTTCTGTTAGTTTCTTGCTAGTGGTTGTGGAATGAATTTGATATCGTTAAAAAAAATGTAGTTAAATCAGATAATTAAAGAAATAATCTATTACTAATATATAATGCATTTCCATGTTTTTTTTAAAGATAGAATTGACTAATTTACCCTTACAATTACTAAGAGATTTTTTAAAAATTCATAAAAATGACTAACATACCCCTAATTATTAATTATTAAATTCTCATTAATACAAATATTATTAAACCATAAACTAATTAATATATGAAATTTAATTAACATACTCATAATTATTAATTATTAAGTTCTCATTAACACAAATATTATTAAACTATAAACTAATTAATATGACATTTTATATAACTTAAACTTCTATATATATAATATATATACACTATTACATTTAAAGGTGCGAAATGTGCAGACGGGTCGGGACGGGTAGTTGGGCTAAACAATGGGTTTGGGTCATAACGGGCTTGGGCCACAACGGGTGCAAGTCATTACGGGTTCGGGTCAAAACAAATTTACATAAATAAAAAATTTTGTGGCTTAATTTTTAGTTTCAATTTGAACTTATTAGGTTATGTATCTTAATTAACTCCAAAAAGAAATTACAAATAAAATTGCAAAAGAATATGATTACTACGTTTCAAAAATAATGAAAATTGCAAAATAAAACAGTATTTTGGAAAATTTGTTAAAAATGTGATTTTTCCACTTATAAAACAATATTCTTCGTGTATTGTAATGTAGTTTTATATTTTTAAAATATTTCAGAAAATACAATAATGTATATCGAATTAATATGAAATTAATAAACTTTTATTGCTGTATTGTACGGGTATTCTGCTAATATTTAATAATGAGGATCAATCATTTCTTCGTGATTTTGTATCACATGCATTAGATTTAGGTTAAAATGGCCGTTGACTGTCATTAAAACTTTTTATTCATGAAAAAGAAAGTAACAATTTCCTTTATCTACTTGCTACTGCTTATGGCCTTCATTATCCATACTGATATTTATATTCATACATGATTCAATAAAAAAAAGTGACGAGCTCTAAGAACATTTTTTATAATAAAGTATAGTTAGATTAGACATGCATACATATATACATCGATGTAAATCTGGATGACATATGATTTTCATACACGTTTGCATGTATTTGAATGACATCCGAATTATTGGATGTGATCACGTGGTTTGTAAAAAAGGTGAAATAAATAAAAAATAAATATTATTAGAAAACAAGTTTAGTAAATTTAAAAGTACAAATTTAAATTGTGAACTGTTGAAATGAAAAAAATAATAATTTAATAAAAAAGAGAATTAATAAATTACAGTTCTGTTTGACACGTAGCTTTTAAGAACTTTTAGGAGTTTTAGCTTTTAGTTTTTGAAAAAAGAGCTTATATAATAAAAGTCTTGTTTGGCATGTACAAACTGTAACTTTAAAATAAATGGTCAATTCATTAAAAATGCAACGTACTGCCATATCGTGTTCCATGTATATAAGCTACTCATTTTATAGTCTGGATATGTAACAAACTGGACAATTATGTATCGATGTATGCAACATGGTAACCGGTTACTTGGACAACAGGTAAGAACGTATTTGTAAGCATTTTTCAATTTGTTTTAAAAGTGACGTGGATGAAAGTTACCCATTTATTGTTTGGGTATGCAACAAACTGGAATATTTTGTATCGATGTATGTAACGTGGTATTCGGTTACTGGGACAACGAACTATGAAAACGGTTTTTCCGGTTTTCGTTGTCCCGGTTGGTTGCATACCCAGAACTTAAAACGGGCAGCTTGTATACATAGAACACGATGTGTTAGTACGTTGCACTTTTGATGAATTAACCTTAAAATCAAAAGAAAAATTCAAAATCTCAAAACTACTAAAAATCACTTTTCGTGAAAAACTCTAAATCTAAAACTACAACTACAGTCTACATCTATCTGGCTATTTCACTAAATATACCCTACGTATATTATTAATTATATGATTCAAATTCAAATTTTAATTCTATTTAATTAAACTAATTTTTAACATCGATTTAAAACTAATTAACAAAATCTTTCCAGTTCCTAAATATAAGATATCATAGGAGAAATAGAAATAGGAGTGAAAGTTTTGGAAAACTGGTCCTCCACTAACCTATCGAACTTCGATTGAAAAACCTCGTTCATGACTTTGGACTTACTATATTTTTTCATGTGTTGCCGTTTTCCAAATATCGCCGTCATAATGGAAGTTTATCCTCTCTTTTTTTTTTTTCTTTCTTTCTTAGTTTAACTGTATATTGAACTTTAACTTCAAAACTATCAATTATATGTTTAAATTTTAAAATTATTTTTTATTCATTTTATATTTTTACTATATAAATTAATATGTTTTTTTATAAGTAATATATAGGATAGGGATTAAGAGGGAAGCAAAAAAATTAGAAAATGAGATAATCAAATTTCAACCCTTGATTTTATCTTAAATGAATTTTAAAAATCACAAATAATTTTTAAAATTTAACATTCATCACAAATGCAATAACTAAATTTACTTAATTTAGTAGTCAATATTCACGTAATTACAATTTTCAAAGTAATATTACAATTTCCAAAATAGCATTTACTTATTAATTCAATATTTTTAACTTCACCCTAACATAATTATAAACATATGTCCATCTATCAAAGGGATTAATTCATAATCAATAGGTAATTATGATGGTTGGTATTTGTTTATATTATAAAAGTGTTAAAAACATATTTAAGATATGTAAAACTTCTTAATTATCACATATAAGAGTAAAGTAATATTAAATGCGAATAAAATTTAAATTTAAGAATTTGCATAACATAAAATATTATATATACATTTCACTTATTCTTTATTAATCATTTAATTTATTTTGATATGTGGTTCATATTCTAGGCATATGAAAGATTCTTTTTGGTCCATAACATAAATTTTTGACATATACCTTGCCTTCTAATTTTTAAAAGTTCAGGCGTCTACAAAAAAGTTAATCACTGTCTAACAATAAAATTTAAATGGGATTTATTAAAAAAGTAAATTCATATAAACTTTTTTAAAAAATAAATTTTAAAGTAGCTTTTAAAATTTCTTAGAGTCTTTTCCAACTTCAGCTCCTACAATCACAAGCTACGACTCCAACTAATTTTTGCAAGACACCCTATATAGTATAATTTTTATTAAATTATCATATTTAACTAAAAAAATTAATGATTCATAAGAGTATTCAAAAAGTTCAACATGTCCATATGTTTACTCTTTTTCACTATCATACAACTAGAATTAAGTCACTTCACATTAATATTTTGAAACGTCACATATATGTAACACTTATGTCAAACTTAGGCAAATCAAAGGACCCCAACAGATTAATATGTACGAAACTAAATCTTCGATTGAGAAGTATGGGACAATTGTATCCATCCACTTGTAATCAACATGTTCAATGTAGTAGGCATTGGCGAATTACTGGGATGACACTTAATTAACCTTGATTAATAACTTTGTCACATAATCAATTTACGTTTTGCAAGTACACATTCACAATGGAATGGAGGTAATTAACGTACAGACAAGACTAAAGACTAATTAGTATATACCAATATGGTTGCGTCTCAGGGGAAGTTAGGTTTGATGTACAAATAAATATGCAAAGTATGTTGTTAACTAACATGTTTATCTAATAATCTATACTAGTGTATAATCATAGGACTAGATTGATCGTGTACCAAATTAAGAGTTCATCTGTTTATGGGATCGATCTCAACATATTTTGTTGGAACTCTTGACAATAATACACTTCAGAAATTATATATTTGATTTCTTATTACAACGATTTTGTCTTTTAATATCTATTTCATCATAATATGGTGACCTTGCACGAGTAAAATATATTAGATAAATATAAATAACATGGTCCACATCTTGAAATTTTTGACCTAAATAAGACAATTTGATCTTCCATCTAAGGAGTGGACAGTAGTTGAAACTTGGAAGTATCATCTTTAACATGTATTTTACATTAAAGCAACTATTATTGTCATAATTAGGCTTTTAGAAAATAACTTTAGTAAGAATCACCAATCTATCATCAAATCTAACAATTTTATTGCTAACTAAAATCGCACATGTTGATAACCTTGATTAAAGTTGACATGCCTAAATATGAAAAAGGGATAACTTAGTCCTCACATGCAAACTTTTTTATTCTAAAGGTACATATTTATGTTGATTAGTTGGTACAATGTACAAATGACAAAATTATAAGTAGAATCTAACATGCTTTCCTACTTTTTATGTGTGGATCAATTCACAACATAGATCTTGATAAAGGTCCTACTATACAACATCTAGATGGTTCTACTCACACATTATACTCCTATCTAATTATACTTGATGGTTAAAAGATATATAATCATCAAGAATTCATACACGTACTACCTTATTAACACAATTTGTAGCTATATATGTAAGTGGGGATGGAGTCACCTTGAACTGATCGGTAACTCAAACGATGGATAGATTCGGTTCTAGAATTGTGATTTTCTTTAGAGAAAATGCACCCTTTTTGTTGATTACACGGGTTCAAACAAATTGAGTCATATTTTATGTTATTCATTTAAGAAATGAGGAAATTTCTGACTGCACATTTGTACTTAACATTTATGTAGTCAAGTGTATAAACGTTATCCATTTAAAATAATTATAATTTATATAAAGTTTACGTAGTCAAACTAAGCTATCAAATATGTAAATGCAATTTTTATGAGTTAATTTGTTTTCTTGTTAAGTTATTAATATTTTTTTTGCAACTTGTACCTTATAATTTATATAACTATATTTGATATTATAAACGTGCTATAAGTCACTTTGATTTCTGAATCTGCTACTGTAAATATTACGATAACCGTTTGACGCATCTGCCTCCGTCAATGGTTTGGATAACTGGTGACACTATATTCTAACATTTCGAAATAAATAAAATAGCATGACATATAACTTTTCGTTTTTGGTCGAATACGACTATACAACACTTTTGCATAAAAAACATATTCAAGTTTGGAGGACCTTGAACTAATGCTAGTGGGGCCAAAAATATGGCAACGATAATTGGTAATTAACACACTAAAAATGCTAGTACTATAAACTAAGAAGTAACAAGCAAAGTACGATATTAAACTATATATAAAACAATCAATTAAATTTGATCTGTTAGGGGGATGTCTGATTGTGGAACAACGTCCACGCATGCCTTATTATCTTTTCATTTGTGTGGCACGACTCGTTTTCCTTTAAGCAAGTTTGCATACCTAATCGGTTACATTTTCATTTAGTGCTCATTTCAAAATTTCTGCTTTGTTATTCCCATCATCCTGTGGTTTCAGGATGATCCACAAATTATATAGTTATTGTTATATTAATAATATTAAAAACTTGTGTTCGATATTGTTTTTTATTGTGAAGTGTGGAATCCGGTCAACGTTGCTGGTTATTAACATTTTACAAAAATATTAAACGTAATTCAACTTGTACACATAATTCGATTTTGGGGGAACTTATGTACGTGATGTACTAAAAAATCCTATATATGTTTTTAGCAAGTGTACGTATACGTCATTCTTAAAAGATGTCTCTTGCACATTTTTCGGTTTGGATTAACATCTTAAGTGCATGTAAATTTATAGTATGAGTTACTGTTATACATGAAGGGAATAAAATATATAAACTTTATTATACTCTAACGTAACATTGTTTGAAGGACAAAATTCATTTAATGTTTGATATATCACCAAAATTTGCACATTAGGTAGATATATAGTTTAATATCTAAATTACTGCACTCTATTATTAGACATATAATAATTATCAACAGTCGATTGTGTGTTTCATTAGATTTGCGTTTGAAGTGATCATTATAAGTTCTAGATTCATAACTAGATTTAATTTAATAATTTATAGATTTTTTTATAAGTTGGACGGCGATCAAATGATAGGATTAAGGTTGAAGCTAAATGAGTTTTCTTGTATCAAATCATCACCTATTTTTTCTCACATTCTATACATTTTTCTAATAATGAGTCATCAAACCAAAGAATCAAAAAAATCAATTTTCCAAACGGTCTTAAACTAAATTATATTAAATTATTGTTATTGCTAATAAAGTTTATAATGGATCCAAACACGCGTTGGTATAACATGAAATAATGCAAATGATTCTGACACTTTGATGTAATCCTTGCGTATGCAACTCCATAAATACACCCTTCATGCATTCATAATTTCATATTCATATGCTTCAATATAATAACTCCCAAACAAACACCATGTGTAACACAAATGGTGGTGGCCTAACATAAAACCACATATTATACCTCACTCTTTGTATCAATATTCACACACCTAAACACACATAAACCTTCTAGCTACATATATATTAACACCATCAAAATAATTCCTTACAAAAACCCTAATAATATTCAAGAAAATTGTCAAGAAAGCTCTTAAAATGGCATTTCAATGGCTAAGTTTAGTTGGTACAATTTGGCTTCAATCCTTAAGTGCAACAAACACAAATTTCCCAGCTTATTCATCTCAACTCAAGCTCCTTCTTTCACTCTCACAACTTCAACTCAACAATTTAGCTTTTGCTTCTGATGCAGGCAAAATATTTGGTTTTTTATCGGGTATTGCAGCCATTTATCTCCCTTTATGGCTTGTCCTTTTAATCGGTTCAACACTCGGGTTTATTGGTTATGGTGTTCAATATCTGTTCCTCGTAACCAATAAAGTATCATCTTTACCCTACACGGTTGTTTTTCTACTAACAGTTTTGGCTGGAAATAGTATTTGTTGGATAAACACGGTTTGTTACGTGATCGCGATACAAAACTTCCCGTTTGATCGCCAACTAGCAGTCGGTTTATCGACTAGTTATCAAGGGTTAAGTGCAAAGATTTATGCTGATGTGGTTGATGTGTTTTTTGAGTCTTCATCATCTATAGAAACAGCAAGATCATATCTTTTGTTGAATTGCATTTTACCCCTTGTAGTTTGTTTAATCGCTTCACCGTTAGTTCGAGTGATTAATACACCAAGATCAAGAAAATTATCCAATGGGTTTCTTGTAATCTTTGCAATCACAATATTTACAGGAACTTTTGCTGTGATCACAAGTATAGGATCAAGAAAAGGACTATTTCCTCCTTTGTTAATGCTGTGTGGTTTATGTGTGTTTTTAATCGTACTATTAGTAGTCCCATTAATGGAAAACTTAAGAGAAAGAATGGAGAATAAATGCTTGATAAGAAATTACGGGAAGAAAGTATGTGATGAGAGTAGCATGGTGGAGGAAAATAAAGGGGTAGAAAATGAAAATGGGGTGAAAGATGAAGGGGTGTTTGTGAATAATGATGATGAAGAAATGGGTGTTAAAGTTATGATAAAAAGATTAAATTTTTGGTTGTATTTTTTTGTGTATATGTTTGGTGCAACAGTTGGCTTGGTGTATTTAAACAATTTGGGACAAATTGTTGAGTCTCGTGGGAGTTCAAAGACTTCTTCATTGGTGTCATTAGCTTCTTCATTTGGATTCTTTGGGCGCATCTTTCCTTGCCTACTTGATTATCATATATCAAGGTAATTTTTATAATTTTTTATGACTTTTTGTAATTGGTTTATACTGTTTTTTATTAATCTTTCGGCATTTAACATTATTGTTAACTCATTAAGAACAATCCAATAACATGGGTTAAGTAACCAAGAGGTTATGTTGTTCGATTATACCAAACAAGTTAGAAAGCTCTAGTTCTAAATATAGTTATAGATCATTTTGAAAACAATGGTGCATGGGAGTGATTAGCTGTAATTATTTAAGTAATAGAGAGTCAACCATATTTTATTATTTTTATTACATCCACTTTTTCATATCAGATTCGAAAGTTCGTCGCGTATTGTTCGACATAAATTTATTATTTTAGCGTTGAAAACTAAAATAAAAATAAAAAATTGGGCGTCAAACACATCACATGATCTTGGAGTCACGTACAATAATAAGATTTGTACAAAAAGTTCTACATTGGTTTGTTGGGTCTTTGAAAAAGAATACAAGTACTTCAACTTACAGGGTAACAACTTTTCATAACTCAATAAAGATTTACCTGTTTTTCATAATAATAATAATAATAATAATAATAATAATAATAATGATAAATTATTTAATTTACGTCTCATTTTTATATGCTTCAATTAAGGAGATAAAACGTACTCCGTATAAAACAGTAACCAAATAATGAACGGTATTTATTTTTGGTACTAGAAAATACTAATTTTCATGAATAAAAATAAATAAAACTAATTTAACTATAAAAATCTCACACCATATATTTGATGGTTACCGAAATGATGTTAAACGGCTGCTAGCTTCTTTAATTAATAACTGAAATATATAAGTTTATATTTAATATTTAATGTGCGGCTCTTGATGCATAAATTATAGGGTCCATCTAAATATACACCTCATTTTCACTATTTGAACACTAATAATAATGTAATTATTAAAATATTTTGACTAATCATTTTCACTATATAAGCCCATATTAATTAGCAATCATTAGTGTATTTGACTTAATCCTTAAAGTTGTCTTAATAATTACACTAATCATTAAATAATGATCACTTTATATTTTTTTTTATTTTGTATTTTATCTTTACGTTTTTCATCGTTTTTAACGTTCTTTTTTTGTTTTTCGTTTTTTACATTTTTCTTCATCTTTTTATGTTTTTTCGCGTTTTCTTCGTCTTTTTTACGTTTTCTTCGTCTTTTTTACCTTTTTCTTTGGTTTTTTTTGTTTTTTTCATTTTTTACGTTTTGCTTCGTTTTTTTTACGTTTTTCATCTTTTTCTTCGTTTTTTTTACGTTTTTATTCGTTTTGCTTTGTTTTTTTTACTTTTATCTTTTTTTTCTTCGTTTTTTACGTCCTCATTTGTTTTCTTCATTTTTTTTTACGTTTTTTCGGTTTTTTTCGTTTCTCTTCGTTTTTTTACGTTTTGTTTCGTTTTTTTACATTTTTTTTCTTTTTTTTACGTTTTTTTTTTCATTTTTATTTACGTTTGTAATATACTTTATATACGTATCCAATTTAACTACGATGCATTGTAAAAGTTTATGCATTATATTATATAAACATGATGCACTCAGACTTATATGATAATGATGTACCATATCTTATAAATATGATGCACTGAATTTTTAAAACTTACAGAACCATGATGCACCATATCTTATAAATATGATGCACTGAATTTATATGATTACACGTAAAAAAGGTAATAAAAACTTAAAAATCGAACAAAAATGAAAAAAAATGAAGAAAACGTAAAAACGAAAAAGACAAAAAAAAACCCTTAAAAAAACGAAGAAAAAATGTAAAAAAAAACGTAAAAAAACATGAAAAATTAAGAACGACATAAAAAAATGAAGAAATACGGAAAAAACATAAATTAACAAAAAATAACGTAAAAAAAAACTAAGAAAAACGTAAAAAGAGAATAAAAACGTAAAACAAAATGAAGAAAAACGTAAAAAATGAAGAAAAACGTAAAAAAACAAAAAAACAGAAAAAATGTAAAAAAAACGAAGAAAAAGGTAAAAAACAAAGAAAAATGTAAAAAACGAAGAAAAACGTTAAAAATGAAGAAAAACGTAAAAACGTAAAAAAGCGAAGAAAAACGTATAAAACGAAGAAAAACGTAATAAACGAAAATTCATTTATGTGACGCTAGATGAAAATTCCCCAATCCCACCAAATCACCCAGAATGGAGGAGATACAAAACTGAGGCCGCATCCGCATTGGAAAGTATATATTTAAGCCGATAACGCATGTATACTGAAATTAATCAGAATGAAAGACAAATGTAATCACGACTCTTTATTTTATAAAGTTAGTACAATTATTACATGTTTCTATTTTTTAAATGCGTGATTTATTTTCTCGTTAATTATTTGTATTCCGATAACACACCGACAAAAATATATAATTTTAAGAGTGAAATAATTAGGTACTAATAATTATTTAGGTGAAATAATGAAAAGACAAAATACAAAATACAAAATAAAATAAAAAAAGATAAAGTGATTATTATTTAATGATTAGTGTAATTATTAAGACACTTTTAAAGATTAAGTCAAAAGACACTAATGATTGCTAATTAATATAGATTTGACTAGTGTCCATTTAGTATTTTTAGTGTTCATTTAGTAGCACCCAAATTATAAACCCAATATCGTGGAAAAATGATTAACCTTACAATTTATTTATACTCCCAAAAAAGGTCGTGTTGTACATACATATATTTATTGTTGCATTAATGTTGACGTGGAATATTATGGTTGAAATAATTCAAACTCAAGTCTCATTTTAGCCACCATTTTCGGTACTCATTTATTCCACATTATCACTATTTCTACCAAACGTACACTACATAAAAAATAAACATTTAATATACAATCTTTCATTGATGAGAATATCATATATACGATGCTAACGGTATGTATTATATGTTCTATGTGGCATGCGCAGTTAAGTCTTTAATTTATAGAAGATAAAATTTATATTTTAGTTCCTAAAAATTATGAAATATATATAAGTGGTCCCTCATTTATACCCGCTGAATGTAACAATTTGTTAAATTACACAAATGATATTCTTTTCATTTAGGATAATAATTAATAATAATAATAATAGTATATGTATCATTGTTTCTGATAAATTTATTAAAATTGTGCATTACTTGCATGTAGAGTAATACTCTTAATACATAACTTTAATAGATTTGCTAAAGATATGAAATCATCACTCTTTCGTTTTGTGTACTAAACTTCGAAACATGATCTCTACTTTTCAGGACCAAATGCAAAGTTTCAAGACCAGCACTAATAGCACTTATGATGGTACCACTGACGTCATCATTTTTCTTACTTCTCAACGATAACAACATATGTCTTCATATAAGCACGGCGACGATTGGGATCTGCACGGGTGCAATCACATCGATTTCTGTTTCAACAACCGCTGAGCTTTTTGGGGCTAAGAACTTCGGCGTGAACCATAACATTGTGGTCACGAATATCCCAATAGGGTCGTTTTTATTAGGAGATATGGCGGCATTACTTTATCGAAACCATGCGAATGATAATGGAAAATGCATGGGGATCAAATGTTACGAAACAAGTTTCATAATTTGGGGTTGTCTTTGTTTGTTAGGAACATTTTTAGCTATAATACTTCATATAAGGACAAAAAAGACTTAGATGTAGATATTTTAGTATATTTTAACTTTACATGTCGATACATATGCATATATATATATATACGTTCGTGTAATGTATCCAACGTGTATGTAGATATATTTTTTGGTTTTTTCACCTAGCTCAAGTTTAGCATATATGTTCGTTTTGATCGAACGGTTCAAAGGGAAGTCAAAGAATTATATTAAACGTTATTGAAAGACTTGATGTGACAATAAACATGTTTTTATATACACATGAATAAGAAGTTGTTGTTTCATAAACAAAAACGTTACTTAGAATGTTCACATGGTTGGGGGGATGTGGCCTAATTAACAGTTGAGATATGAAGGTGACTTGCTTTGTTTCTAAAAATTTGTAAAAGAGTAACTAATTGACTAACCTTTTGTTCGTAGTACATATATGGCATAATTCAATCAAGCCATCCTATAAATAGAAGACTATACTAAAAACCAAAAGGTTTGGGAGAATTACCTTCTGTTCAGACTTGAGACCACAGGAACCCTACCCAACCACAAAAGTTGGGCTCGCGTTGAAGGTCAATGTTGAGCTACTACCGACATGTACTGTTTTTTCTTTTTAAGTTTCATTTTTTCCTTTTCAATCTAGCTTATTGATTTTATGTATTTGTGTGTTAACATGGGTGTAATTTTACTCACCGGCGTACTTTGTATAATTTGTAATACAAAGTTCATGTTTCATTGTTATAGAAGGGAAAACTTACGCAATGTATCTCACATATATACTCTCCGGTGAAACTAGTAAAAATCACAACCAATTGATTGATGAATTATTTACTTACCGCGGTATATATAGACCCAGAAGTGTATGTATCACACACACACAAAAAAAAACTTTCGAGTATTAATACTAATAATGACCTAAATTTATAAATAAAAAGCAAGAAAAGCCTTTAGATATATGGGGTAATTGTGTGTGCACTAAATTACAGTTTATACCTTTGAATTTTTACGCATGTACACAAAATAGTACTGTATGTTTTCTTTTTTACAGCACATAAGATATGTACTACTAGCATCAAATACGTCATTCCCTCCCCTATATATAGACTGATTTGGGTGGTTCGAAAGTTAACTTCAATCACACGCTGACGCTCTCTTTGGGTCTAATTAATTTAATTTAATTTTTATAAAGAAACAAAAATAAATAAATAAAAAACAGTGCCTAGCCAAATGGAAATGAAAGAACCATAAAAGGAAAGCCTTTTCTGAATTCCCATGTGTAACTTACTTGAATCATTTCCTGTTTCAAGAGAAAAGTGAACAATACATTATGAACACAAAGAACACTTTTAGTACTTTGCGTATAAGCCACATCTTTCATCTTCACTTTTGTTTCTCGTCCAAATCCAAACACATCGTATCATTGAGTTTAAGTCTTGAAAGGTTCAAGATTTGAATTCAACAAGCGATAAAGCCAATAATTGTATAACAAAAAAGTATGTACCCAATGCGGTCATTTTTCTAGGAGATATAAAATCAATAGTCATCGGTTACATGACATTATATCACAAACTATTAACTTTAGCAATCATATCTATGCTCCAAGTACGCTAAGAGTTCTATTTATAAACAATTAAATAACTAGTAAGTTATTTTGTCAGCAATGAACATAATTTATAAACAGCGGTGTTGCTGTCTTGGAGAAGTTGGTTATTAGAGGGGGTAAAATGGGCGGGCTGGGCAAGTTTAGTAACAGGTCAATTTTAATTTTTTGTAGCAGGGGAAACATGGGAAACATGTTAGGTCGGTTGGAATTAGTTGCAAACACTTTTCATTATTTCTAAAGAATTTATATATAAATTAATGTGTTAAATATATTTATAAGAACTATATAACTATAAAATAATAATCTCCTTTTGAATATTATGCAATAAGAATATACGGTGGTAACTCTCGACCCATTAACCCATTTGAGATAAAACATAAGCCATAAAAGATTTAAGAAACTACCTAGAGATTGAACACATATCATATTTGGTTATATGGTATTGCGAATGCAAATATCTTAATCATTGGTATTCAAACATGAAATATATCAAATATCAATTACTTGAATCTTAGGATAAGTGTGAAGGTCAATAAAGACTAAATGAAAAGATTAGAACCAGATCCTTGAATAAGGACATTCGCTGCCTTCGATTATGACATAATTTAGGTGTAAACTACATTTGAGTTACTAAACTGGATCAGATCACTTGATGTTATAGCTTGATTTTCTAGAAACTACAATAACTAGAGCATCTTAACAAGATCACAATGATCTAGCCGTTTTTCTGCTTTAGCAGCTTTTCTTCTGTGCAACCAAAGTACAACTAGCCATTTGAATAAACAGATCAACTGCAGTGTAGTTGGAAAAAACTGAAAATGCGTAACTTGCATTTGGGAACAGAGGAATCAGAATTAAACTTAAGCTCATGACCGTAAAACAAGTTGTGCATATTCATGCTACATATGTTTGTATGTATCGCGAGATAACTTTTTTCTTTGGTTTGGTTTTAAATTTGCCTATATATGTGCACAGACACCCACGTATGCAAATCGCCTCCATATTCTCAAAATTATAGAATCTCTAAAAGCCTGGAATACTTCTATCTGCAACATGTATTCTCTAGAAACAACAAAATACAGTAGCAGGACTTTTTTATCTCAGGAATTTCGAAAATGCTATGAGCAGCACTAAATCCACATATACGGTTATGTTCAAAACGTCTCGTTAGTCTAACTCTAACCGAATTATAAGGAATAGAATATCGTCACACAAAAGTAAACAAAACTGGTATAGTATAATGAAAATAGATAGTGAATCTTGACTAAAGATGCTAACAGATTATAAGAAGAAAGAAAAAAGTAGTTCTATTAAATGAGAGCTTAAGTAGGTCTAAGTTATTAGGTATAGTTTAAATTCCTAACAGATGTGAGCCTTGAATGTGAAACGCCTGCAGATCAAATACAATGATCTAAGAAAATGAACAGTTCTGATACTAACTTTGAATCATGGACATTATTTTCATGACATTTCACTCATATTCCACATAGGATTCCAACTTTGGTCACCAATTTTAACAATAAAAAAACCACATTCAGTTAAGTGTGTGTATCTAAATACCAATGTGCACTACCAAATAAGCAATTAACAGTATAAATCCAAGCAGGGTGAAGGCAAAATTTTATATACTAGGAAGTAATTATTATTTTTCTATCATTTTGAAAGGACAACATTTTTAAAATATCACTGATTACTTAAAAAAAAAGTTTATCATCTTAAATTATTTGGGGGCAGCTGCCCCTTGCTCCTTCTAGATCCACCCCTAAATACAAGCCAAACTTTAAACATTTAAGTAGTATGTTGTTCTATAATTTTACTATTTCCAGCTTAAGTCCAACACATGTCGCATTATTTTATCAAAACTCTAACAATTCAAATATTAGTTTTATAATCAGGCAATTAATAATAATGATTTAAGGGCAAAATCAGCAATCAGTATTTTTATTAATTGAATCAAATACCGTACTTACATATACATACATACAAACTACTAAAACCTAAAATTAAACTACTAAACCCTAACCCCCACCGCCGCTACAAATTCCGGCAAACGAAACTGAAAACCTACAAAATGAACAAACCGATGTCGTTCCGTCGTCATCGTCACACTCCATCCGTTGCTGCGGTGGCAAAACCCTACCATCAGCAAACAACAATCCTTCATTAACATTCCGATCATCAACCGCCACCGTTTCACCGCCAAACAACGCCTCTTCACCAAACCGCCGTTCAACTTCCAAAAACTCACCGAGTGACGACGGTTTCAAATCATCGCCGCTACACAGCCACCACCATCGGCGTCTCCGTAACCGCTTCCGCCTTTTTTCAGATATCAGATCTACGGAACTGTTGTTGTTCCGACGACGACGTCGCCGTTGGACGGATATTCCGTCGGAGGTAGTAGCGATCGGTGCCGGAGTGCCGTCCCGACGTTGTGACGGAACGCGGAATGTGATGGTCGGAAAAGTGGATGCGACACCCATTAGTGTACCTAAACTTGTGCTCCGGTCATGGAAGAAGGATCCGGTGGATTCGGTGTCCAGATCAGAAGATGAGATTGAAGAAATTGTGGGAGATGAGAGTGGCGGTAGTAATTCCATGCCTGGATCTAGCATTTTTTTATTCTTTTTTTCTTTTATGTCTAGATATTTTTGATGATATATATGTACAGGTTTTATGGGGTATATAACGATGAATTGACTGATCGGTCTTCATGTGAAGAGGTGTTGTCACATGTCAGAACGATAAATGTGGGGTGGGGTGGGGTGGGCTCTTTGAATTTTTGGCCAAAAGTGTTGAGGTGTACTTCCAAATACTTTAACAAAGTTTTGTAAGGTTAAAATGATCATGTTTACGTAGAAGGTTAGAATTGTTACCAAGGCAATTGATTATTGAAATTAGGCAATTCATACTGATATAGTAACCATCAAATCATTCAAACTAGTAAAGAAAATTATAACTATTTATTGCATGAAACACATTCTTATAGGCGGTCTATAAGAATGTTATTAGTTTTATTGTAAATATATAATATATATATATATATATAGGGATGATTCAGAAGGAAAGAAAAATTTTAGAAAGGAAGAAACAAATATAAACTGTCCGTTAACATTCATCACGATGAATATAATTAACATTCATCACAACGGACGATTAAGATTTGTTTATCTCATTCCAGCCTCTATATATATAATGATGATTAAAGAGAAATTGATTATTGAAATTAAGATTTTGTTGACTGACGGTATTTATATTATCAGTAAAATGTACTGACACGTTTAAATTGTTGTAACTTAACATCATGAAAGACGTAAAATCTATTATAAGTTTAATATAAACATTTATGTGTTAAGACCTTAATAACATAATTTTGGTCTTTAAAGTCGCAACGATTTATAGCTTGTAACCAAATAGTAACGATTGAAATCGTAGTAGTTCCAAACAAATTGAATAGTCAAAGTTCAATTCATTTATCCATGATTGTGCATGGTGGGCGGGTACATAGGAACAACGACATTTGATTTTGATTAGAAAATCGTCTGAAACTAACTCACTCTTAAGTAAATAAGTACACGTTTAATATTGATACCATGTTGGCTATCAATCACAATTTGTTTACATAAAAGGACAAATCTACCTGATTAAAGTTGTTTTAACATGTTACCTAATCATCTACACCCTCCCAAATAATTAACCATTCTATAAATGAGCACATTATATGTTAAGCACATTGAAAATTATAGAAATGATGTACCAATTTTTGGTACATGTCACTTTAGTCGGTGTATTTGTCATCTCCCTTATTGAAATGTTAACGATCCTGAAATCATAACAAGAAGTCGAATATATATATATATATATATATATATATGTATATACATATATGTATATCTATATATTGTGTGTGTGTTGAAGAGCCCAAGAAAATATATGTCAATGTTTACAACAAGATGTAACTAAAACATCAACTAACCATAACTAAACGACGGATCTCGAAACTTGAAACATCCAAACCTATACTTTCACCTAAAGCAGACAATTCTTGCTTGACAAGACTCAACAGGAAGAAACAATGATGAAACATAAAAAACATATGTGGCCAAACATCCAAAGCGAAGATGATAATGATGTAAAATGTTGACTAGAAGATTTTGGGCCTCATAACCAAACAAGAATCTCAAAGCTATATAACCTACAAAACTTGCCTCAAACAAGCGTTAGGAATGATTGATGACAAGAGAAAAGGTGACTTGGTTTTCAAAACAATAACTTAGGGGGTGTTTGAGTGAACTTATTAATAAAGCTTATCAGCTTATTGTCTTATCAAAATACCATAAGCAGACCTACAAATTTCTCAAGAAGTGTTCATCAGCTTATTAACAAACCATCAGGTAGTTTTCACTTTAACCGAGAATAATTCTGTTAAGCCAACTATTTAACTTTCTATCTGCTGATTATCTTGACCTAAAAAGTAAAAAGGAAGAAAACATCATAATGAAATATAATTACATTCATTAATCATTAGTATCTTTTGCAGGACAAGTGAGTCGGCCCAACCAGACCCACCCAGTTTCACCAACCAGTTATTATTACCTATTTCGAACTGGGTCAAATGACCTGTTACTCAACCCGCCTAAGCAGCCCTTTTTGACACCTCTAAGGCTCTAACTTTAAAATGTAAAGACCAAATTCTTCAGGTGTAATAACAATTTTAGCTATCTGGTAGTTCTATATACAAAACAGTCTTTGGTCCAAAAACTGGAAAAAATACGTAATTACATTCAGTAGTATCATTTTTATTTCTTACATTATGTGATGATAAATGCAAATGACACTCATAATGAGATAATAATTGGAATAAAATGGGATAAACTAAGATAGCCTAAATAATTCATTGGCATGTAGTTGGGTCGTGAGCGAGTTGACACGATATCATGACTGGTGAATGTTGGAGATGGCTGCAGTAATGCTTTTACAATCTAGTTCCATTGTCTTCATCCAATTCTCAAAGTCTCCTATTTCCTGTGCAACCAAAATAGAGCAATATTGAGAAAATAAATTTTGTTATCATACTTGACACACGAATCAATTATATGAAGTTCAAAAATTTTGGTCAAAAAATGTTTCAAGTCAAACCTACCTGCCCCATCTATCTCAAGCCCTTAAAAATATACCCATTTTACACAATCCGCCCGACAGACTCAGACTCATTTTGCCACCTCTAACAAGTGAAAAACAAAGTCAAAATCCTTATTCTTGTAATGTAACCTTGAGATATTGTTTTTCCCATAAATCATTGGTCCAGTTCTGTGTACAGCTTACACAGTTGACCATATAGATGATACCTATACTTCAGTTCTTAAATTATTTGATCCTGATCAACGTAGAAAGATAATTACACAATGAAAAGTTAAACTCTAGATTAAACAGTTCTGTATTGGGGCCTTATATATTCAATGAACAATTTAACCTCTATTTTGTAAGTAAAATACGTCACAACTCACAAAGATCAAACATGCTTGATCAGACATATATTTCCACAGGAATAATCTTTTAATCTTCAAAGCTTGGATAACCATGAATATCTGCTTTATTTTGGTCTTCATAAAACTAGGACAGGACACTTTTTGTGTAAAACTTGCCACAACATGATTGAGAACTTGATCTTAACATCTTAACATCAATCAAACTAACCAGTTAAGCCAAAACTCAAATATATTGTAATATTTACCAGCATCTTGCACTTGAATATAACTCATACAAGTAGTGATTTGTAACGGAGCACAAATAAGGCGATAAGACTAAGATATAAAGCTAACCTTGATAGCATTATTAATAGCATGAGTTGAAGCAAGCCACTGATCGGTCTGCTTTGCAAATCGCATAACGGTAGTCTTCAATGCTCGGATTTCAACTTCTATTCGCTTCTCATTCACGAAACACTCTTCCACTCCTCCATTAACAGCCTCCACTAATAAATCCGATACACGAGAAGCACTCATGATCGCCTCTTTCTTCGATTTCTCTGTGAAATAATTTCCAAATTAAACAACTAAAATCAAATTCCATGAAAACAAATTTTAAAAAAGTAACAATATATATTTACCTGTCTGTTCTCGAAGTCGGACACCGGTAACTTGATGATCATTAACAAGCCGGAGTAATGAAGATTCTAAACTTCCTGATTGAACATCCAGTCGACTCTTCTCCTGGAAGGAACGAGCAACTGCTGGCGTTCGCCTTGGTGAACTCATTTTACAGATAAAACCAAATGAGCCCAACACAATAATATATCTCGAGTTATTAAATCCTGAGAGTCATCAAAAACAACTCAAAGATACTGTCTTCAATCTCTCAAAATTCAAAGAGTTCTGCTGTGACTTCGGTAGGCAAAAGATTATAATAAAGCATCAATAGTTGCTGTCATTTTACTAAAAAAGGAACACACTTGCACTAAACTTAACAAAAACTCCTTAAAAAATGGAACTTTTTGTTTCACTAAAACGATACTAAGATTATCATAAATAAAGCCATGAAGCAAATACATCACAAATACAAGAAAAGAATTACATTTCAATATATGTAAGACTATTATACATCCAAAGAGAATTGGCGACAGATCAACAAATAGGAACTTAGGTCACTAGCATAAATAGAATTAAAACTTAATACAAACTTATAAAATGAAGTTGTCACATACTAGTAGTTGCTTAGATCTAATGGATTAAGATTTTGCGATCGTAACTCGAAATTTGAATGCATATTTTTAAGTGCTTATGACTTGTGGCTTAAAAAGTGTGTTCAAATTAAACACTACTCAGCCAGCCTGAGCCAGAAATCTGAACACTTATAAAGTACTTATTACATTTAAGCCTTGAAATATGAGAACCCAAAACACCTTCAAAGGTATAGGATTTATGCTAAACATAAAACACGAAAAAACTCAAATGATCCAAAGCCCAAAATAACAATCTCAAACTAAAATAGGAAAAAAAAATATTTAACATTCCATATTGACAAGAAACATATTACCATATTGAATTATACTTACATTGCACTAATTTATACAGTATTAGAGCTCAATAACAACCTTTTTGATATCAAATTCTAAGTAACGAACATGTTAGAAGTTTGAAGGTATAACTAAAATAAGCCCATTTGATAATACATTCAATATGTAGTAACTGTTTAGCAAAACTACCAGATATGATTCAACAGAAAGATGAATTTGAAAAGATTTTTATAAGAAAGAGCATATACAAATGAGTTCTACATCAGTATCAATTAAACCGATACCATTCACCCAAAAAAAAAAACTAGACTTCAGGAAATTTAGACTATGAAGATAAATGATAATATTTAAATAGGAACACATGAAAGTACGAAACGAAATTAAGAAGATTCTAACCTTAATTAATCGATCAAATTAATCAACTAATGGAGATATAGATGGAATTGAGAAGGTCGATGGAGGAGGTGAGGTGTTTACCAGATCAAGCAGCGGCAGACGGCGGAAGCAGTCACGCCGTGGCGGCGGTGGAGCAAGAGACGGCAAGTCTCGCCGTCGATACTTTTGAGATTTTGTTTTGGGCTTTACACAAATTGAACGTGTGAGTTGTACGTACTGAAACATTTATTTATTATTATACCATACTCGTATTAGATAAAAGCAATAAATTTGGTTACTTTATTACATTTGGTTAAATTAATTTTGTATCCTTGTAATTAAATCATCACTTTCTAGTCCTTACCGTTAAAATAAAGATCTTATAAGTTACACGTATAGAGTGATACTATTTTATAGAACTGTGGCTGTGCGGTTCAATCCATTTGAATTTTAAAAATTAATAATATAATTAAATAAACAAATAATAGATATGTATTTGAGTTAGAAAAATTCATTAGCTAATTATTACATTATAAAAAGACCTATAAGAGATGACAAAATTTAAAGGGATTTAGGCATCACGTAAGAGAAGCCGTTAGTATAT
This sequence comes from Logfia minima, assembly GCA_963921325.1. Lineage (NCBI taxonomy): Eukaryota > Viridiplantae > Streptophyta > Magnoliopsida > Asterales > Asteraceae > Logfia > Logfia minima. Next base: position 13,357,908 of record OY992776.1, on the reverse strand, counting down.
AAAGAAAGCAAGAGGTGAGAACGACAGATAATCTTTTGTTTGTAGTAAAATTAAAAGAAAAACGTGCATAAAATAGAGGACGTTCTTTGCCATTTAAAACAAGACGAATAATTTACGATGCGTCAATGAATAAAGCATAATACTCCTGTACTGAAAATGTGTCCAGTTGACACATTAGGACATGGTGTTCGATAACACTTGTTATGGTAAGAAAATTCCTCCAATTTTCCATCAATAACGTGACACATCTCTTAATGTTATTATCGTTTAGATGTTTAAACAACTTGATCTTGAGTGTATATACATGATCACGATTTTTTCCGTTTTATGTCCACCAAGTAAAATGTAGCTCCATGAATCTTTTAGGAATGATATGTGTATGTTTATCATTAAGATAATATGTTGTTCCAAATGGACATCCGTTTAGACATATAAAAGGGGTTGATTAAATTGTTATATCGACTTAGTTCTTTGAAAAGTGCAACATAATAATAGGTTGGTTATATTTAGGGACTCAAAATTCGACACTTTAAACATAATAATAGGTTGGTCATATTTAACTTCATAACGTTTGCATATATTCTTCTATACTTCACCTTTGAAGGTTACACCAACCAATTTAAAGCTAGATTTTTCGTAAGAATATGATACCGACGAACATAAATTCTTTTCAATTGGACTTCAAGCAAGTAGTTTTTGGCCCTGAACTTTGGGTTTATTGTTCATTACGTACAGATGTAAATTTGTTTATAAACTATTTACTTTTAAAAATTTTATAGTTAAAAAGGTTTTAAGGGATTGAAAGCTTGGTCAGTGGTCTATGGTTTTGGTCCGTGGGTTTTGGGTTTGAGATTTTTTTTTGTTCGTAGCTTGGGCCTTTGCATTTTTTGTCTGTGTCATCGGCCATTGCGTTTTTTGTCCAGGTCTTGGGCCTTTGCGTTTTTTGTCCATGTATTGGGCCTTTGCGTTTTGATCCATGGTTTTTGAATTTATGAATTAGAATACAAACGCTAAGCACATAATTATACTTTTAGCCTCTTAAATATTTAATGTACTTATTTAAATTAAAAAAATATATCACATAGTTTATTCATTGATAAATAATTAAAGAGTTTATAAACTATATAAAAAAATCAGTTAAAATATTTTATTCATTTTATTAAAATTAAATTCGTCCCGTGTTTTAGGGGGTCTATAAAAAAAATCAACCAAATAAAATTAAATTTGTATATAAAAAATCGATTACAATATTTTATTCATTTGTAAAAAGTAAATTCGTCTAGCGTTAACGTAGGTCTATAGACTATATAAAAAAATCGACCAAACATTTTATTCATTTATAAAAGTTAAATTCGTTACGCCTTATTGCTGGTCTATAAACTATATAAAAAGATCAATCACAAATCGACCACAATATTTTATTTATTTATAAAAGTTAAATTTGTACTGCGTTATCGCGGGTTTATGATCTAGATGTAAATAAAAACATAATTTTTTTAAATTGAAAACTTTAATCAAGTAAGTGGACAAAAGTTTTAACTTTTTATTAGATTTTATTTATAGTTATATTAAAAAGGAGTAATATCTTTCACTTGGGCTAATAACATAAAAATCAAATTGTTTTCATCGTTAAAAAGTTATAAAGATCTAAAGCATTAGTTTCATCAATCAATAACTAAACAACAAAAGATATCACCCTTATTTTTATATACTCAATTTATAAAAAGGAGTTACTTTTTCCAAAATATCTAAGATACATATGATTTGGTTTTTGATCAACTTTGAAACTTTCACTGAGGTTCATTACCGTTGAGAAATTTTCAAAATATAAAAAACCTTATAACAAAAATATAATAATAAAGAAAACAAAGACACAAACAACAAATGTTTAGAAAACCCAAAATCTTCATCTGCGGTGACTTTATATCGTAAAACCCAAAACCAACCAAATCAGTGAAACAACCATCACCGTTGATGAACTTCTGTCTCATATCTACCGTCAACAAAAACCAACAAACATCACCACCGTTGTCGGAATAACCACATGCTAAACACCAAACTACCACAATACCAACGGATCTATCACCAAAAGCCGAAAACCCAACTAATCTAACACCAAAAGCGGGAAAACCAACGGATCAAGTTGGTTCTCAACGGTGTGGTTGTTAAAATACTGGTGGTTACTTCGGTTTGATCGATAAACCGCGGTAGTTGCTTCGGTCTAAAGGCTAAACACGTGGTGGACAACATATCCTTTCAGATATACGGATCTGACGGTGCGGGTGATAGTGTTAGAAGGTTTTGCCAGTGGTGGTTTGATTGTTGAACACTCACAATATATCTTATCATTTCGGCTAAAATTTATATCTGCTAATTACAATGGACTCACAACTTGATAATTTGATTGTTGAACCCCGAATTTCAAAACAACTACTTTTTCCATCTTAGCCGTTCACTAAGTTCTTTACTTGGGTTTGAAATACTATATTGCTAATTCTTGGTGTGCATCAAACAAACTCTAAGTGTACATGAACGAATACATCGTTGAGCAAAAACTATTGTTCACTCATCGTACATGTATTCTTCTAGCTAATGGTTGTGTTTGACAACCAGTTTATTGAAGATTACCAGAGCTTCTAATTGTAAAAGTTATCACTAGAGGGTTAGAAGCCTATACGTGAAATCGTCGGCACTTTGATTGGGTCATGAGGTCATCATTCAACTTCTAAAATCTATAAATTACAATAGGAGATAATTGGTTAATAACCTCAAAGACAGCTAAACTCAACGTCACAAATATTGATTTACCTAGTAAAAATTAAGGGTCAAAAGATTATTATTTGTATATTAATTAACTAATCAAGTTTCTTAGTCTTAATTGGTTATGATTTTGTATAAATTAAACTAACATTAAAAACATCAAAATCAGACCACCTTGATAATCATATTAAAAGTCAAATGGTGATTACTATATTAATTAAAGATTAGGTTCTCACAAAAATGTTTCAACAACTTCAATCAATTGTACTTCGGCTAACGAACCCACGACATTTTGATGTACTTTCAATTCGACGGTACTTCTCTTGAACTATATAAATATAAATAAACGTCAATTCAGAGTCATGTATAAATCTGGCATTATCACTTGTACTCTAACATTATATCATTTTATTAGTTGATAACTATTGCAAAGTGTATCAAGTCCGAAGAATGTTCATATAATTAACTCAGAAAAGTAATCTAGCTTGTTAACGACAGGACTAATTAAAGACAAACTTAATTAGGTACATGTTGAGTAAATACTTCCCAAGCATGTCATGTCAACTATTTTCAATGGTCAAATTAAACGGATAAAGTTTTTTTTGTTCAGGTTACTAAGTGAGAACAAGTATTTTTACTTTGATATATACAGTTTAGTCTGTATCTCGTTACTGTTTTCGACCTTTTTCTGGTCACCTCAAGATATGCAGTTAGTGAGGTTTGAACCTGAAACCTCTTATGAAGATATCGGAATGTCAATAACTAGGCTATCTCGATGGTCAACTACTACGGTCAAAATTAAAAATTAACTGGATCCAACATAAAGAAGGCTTATTGCTTTTGGCTTTCTAAACTTCGGCTGACAAAAATAGAATAGTTATCAAGTCACCCATTAAAGAATGAATTATTGTAGTAAAAGAACAGAATACTATCGAAATAGTAACTTACTTTTAGTTTGAAAAGGCTAATGAATAATTCAACATTACTATTATTTTTCAAATTATCACCAAAAGAGAATATAAAGACATATTCCTTCAATTAATTCCACAGTTTTTGCATGGCCATCACACTAAAGATATCCAAATAAATTAATAACAAAATATTTTGCATCAAAAGACCCCACCACTTTTGACAAATTCGCATACATGTCTCCAATCACGTAAACGTGTTTTCAAGTAAAAGGGAATTATTAAAGTTCCATGCAAATTAGTCCAAATTATTAGGTTAGCTGCTCTAGCAGCCTAATACACCCCTTTGAAGTTTCAACAGTTGATCTTACTATATATAGTAACCCTCTGTTCTTCTAATACACTCACTACTAGTTAAATTTCTAGTAACAAATATGACTTCTTCTATGAGCATGTACTTTGCATTACTTGTTTGCACCTTGTGCTTAATGAGCGGTATTTCATCGGCTCAACTCACACAAAACTTTTACTCGAAAAGTTGCCCAAAGGTTTTTGATGTTGTGGGCTCAGTGGTTCGAGCCGCTGTGTCCAAGGAGAAACGTATGGGCGCGTCCCTCCTTCGACTCCATTTCCATGATTGTTTCGTCAATGTATGTGTTTTTTTTTTTCTCTTGTTATTTTTCTTAAAAAAGACGATTTTTTTTTCTGTAGCTAATACATTGATAAAGTCAGAATGACTTGGTTTGACTATAATCAAAGCTAAAAAAAAGTTTCTTTTTAGGGGTGTGACGGGTCAATTCTACTAGACGATACATCATCGTTCACAGGAGAAAAAACCGCCAGGCCAAATAATAATTCAGTTAGGGGTTTTAATGTGATCGACGATGTCAAGAAGAAGGTTGAAAAAGCTTGTCCTGGTGTTGTCTCATGTGCTGATATACTAGCGATTTCCGCTCTTGAATCCGTCCTTGCTGTAAGAATAACTACTTAATATCCCATCATTCAAGAGGTTGTGGGTTCAAGCCTTATGAGAAATAATGATTTGTATATATGACATGGGATATACGGTAGGATTGACGTTTAAACAAAAATTGTGATTAATCCATCATGAAAAGTAGGTGCTAGTGTCAACTGATCATCTTTTAATTATGTGACAGATTTATCATCTCAAACATGCAACTTGTTGACATAATTTGCAGAAATCTTTTGCAACAACATTGACATCTATGACTCAAACTTATAACTAAAAACGTGGTCAACTTCAGTTAGATTAGCTAGCCAAATTGACCAAAATGCTCTGATCAAGTTGGTCAACTTATTTTTTATGTTTTACAAATTACCTGAACTGCTACATACCAATTCCTGATATTAATGAATTTCAAATCGTCTAACCAACCAATTACGTAGACATGATCAAATCATTCAAACCCTAGGAACTTGCTTCAGTTCGACTGGTTCATCTGACTTGGCCCAAAAACACATTTCGTCGCTTATTCTTACTCTTAACTTTTTTGCAGTTAAACGGGCCGTCATGGAAAGTTAAACTAGGAAGAAGAGATGCCAAAACAACAAGCCTAGCGGCAGCCAACAGCGGCGTTATTCCACCACCATCATCCACCCTAGCCAACCTCATCAACAGGTTTCAAGCAGTAGGACTCTCCACAAAAGATATGGTTGCACTTTCGGGCGCACATACAATCGGAAAAGCAAGATGCACTAGTTTTCGTGCACGTGTTCATAACGACACCAACATTGATGCTTCATTCGCTAGATCTCGACAATCTAACTGCCCAAGTACAAGTGGCTCAGGGGACAACAATCTTGCACCACTTGATGTTAAAACACCAAACCATTTCGATAACAGTTATTATAGGAACTTGGTTAATCAACAAGGTTTGTTAAGGTCAGATCAACAGCTTCATAATGGTGGTTCGACTGATTCGTTGGTTGAGCAGTATAGCAAGAATTCTAAAAGTTTTAATGCTGATTTTGCTGCTGCTATGATTAAGATGGGTGATATTAGTCCACTTACTGGTTCTAATGGTGAGATTAGGAAGAATTGCAGGGTGCCTAATTCATAATTTGTTTGTGGGAAAATGTTGTTTTATGGTTTGTTATTAAAGTTTGAAGTGTATGATGTTTGTTGTTGTATTGTGTTTTTTTTTAAATGAAGTCTTAAAGGTTAAGTTGCTTAAGTGTACTTTCATCCATGCAATTAAAGATGTTTTGTTTATCTTCATGTGCTTTTTGAGTTTGGACAATATGATAATAATACTGGGGAGCTCAAGACTTTTGGTTATACTGATTAAGATGTTTATGTGTAACTCAGATAAATTCAAAAACATGATTGATCTAATAAAATGAGACCATCTAATTTGGGTAATTCTCATATAACAGATGTAACCTTGTGTGTTTATATAAAGTAAAGCAAAATAATTTTATTTTACATCTTTGACCCTCAAGTTGATGTGCAGTTTGGGCACCTAAGAGTTCCCTATAATAATTACCCAAATCTTCATGATATGTAAAAGTCAGTAATTACCCATTTGCTTTGCTCCATTTGAGTTATACAACATGGTTTTTTATTTATTCTTATTTTTCTTTTTTTTTTTTCTTTTTTTTCAATTCGTTGTTTGGATTCACATGTCAACACTTATATATTAAATTCATATATATTACACGTTTGAGCTCTATATCTTCATGAATACTCGATACATCTTTAACCCCAAGCTAAAATTAATAGGGTAGTGTACAACTTCAACGTATAATGCAGCTCTCCTTTATTGTTGTTATCCGTTTCAATGCAACTGCAAAGCACTAAATGATTATAAGAAATGAAACACAGACGTTTCACAACAATGTAAATCAAATACGAAGAAAATACTCACAGTTTTGGTTTGTTTAGACTGCAACTGGTGTTTTTTCCAATTGTTCTTTGCCTGTAATGCCATCTTTCAAAGACTTGAAGTATTCATCATAGTCTTTCTCAGGTGGAGGATTTTGGGGATCTACTGTGTATTGCTCGCTAAATGGAACCACGCATTTCACCTGCAGCAAATTGATGAAAGCACATAACATAAAAGGATTATGATGTATTTTGACTTTTGGTCTAAGTGTGCTATGTTGAACTTTGTAAAAGTTACTAGTAAAAGAGTTTTTTAATCTTCAAATAAAGTACAAATCTAGTTTGATTAGATGATATCAAAGATGACAGTTTGATTGCAGTAGTCAAATTGGGATATAACCTCAAAGGTCTTGTCACATGCATATGGGCTTTCAAGAGCAGCAACACAAATTTTAGCAACCTCTTCTCTTGATATCTTCCCCTGCATAAGCCACACGTAATATGACTCATAAAGAGCTAAAAACAGAGATCACTCACCGTAATTACCCTCAAGAACGGGACCGTAGATAAGAACAACAGAGGTGGCGGTTTCTACCCCTTTACCTTATGAACAGGTCAATTTGGATTATGCTATATCTATAATGGGTCAAAAAGGTAAGATAATGAATACTCTACTAAATTTTGTAATTTAATGCATAAAAGTATAAAACCTCATAATATGATGTAATTCAAAAGTTAGATTATTAATACAATAATGTAAACTAGTAAATTTTGTAATCATATTTGTTACACTAGTTATATATAAAATATAGGACCAAACGCATTTTGGGTCAAGCCAACCCGACTTGTATCTGCCCATGCCAAAGAAATTATCTGTTATACCAAGTCTACTTAAAATGGTTACCCATCACCACAATCGACATCATAACCCCCTCAAAACCCAAACCATAGTTAAGAAAAAAGTTATAGAAGAATACGGTAATATTGTCTCCTTGATCAAATATGAGATCTGCTCCTGCAGGTTCCTCAGTTAATGCACACGGCCTAACTATCGTATATGGAATGCCACTTTCCCTTATCAAATCCTCACCCTGTTTTCAAGTCAACAACAGTTTAGTGTAGCTAGAAAAAAGCCATCTCATACTAGTGTTTATAAGTTCAAATTTCACTCAGTAGTAAAGTTTGAAACAAATATTTCTTTTTTAGGAAAGAAGTATGTGTAAATGCAGTAGAAATAGAACCTTCAACTTGAATGTTAGAATAGATCCAAGTTCTTTGTTCAATCTAACAGCAGGTGGTTGTTTACTCAGATCAAGTCCAGGTCTTTCAGGTCTAGTAACCCCAGCAGATCCCACGTGCACGAATCTGTGTCGTCATTAACACCAAATTAGCATGTCATTCCATAGTAATACGAATCAAAGGTGGGGTCAGGTTTATAGTCGTCGATCCAAACAGGCTAAAGGTTTTGCAGGCAATTGATTAATAAGCTAAGGGGGTGAATCGTATTATTAGCTTAAGTCTAAGGGTACTTGCTTAATTATTAGTAATGTTTCCCTATATCGTTTTGTTAAGCTTCCTTTTGATTATGTTTCCTTTTATTGTTTACTTGTTGATCAAGTTGGAGAGTCAGGATAAATAGGGTAGATGGGAACATATTAGGACATGGAGAGAATTAGCGTGACTTGAAGTCTTGGGAGAGCCTACAATCTCGAACTGTAGGGAATTTGTTCTTCTGTTATTAATTGTTCGTTCTTTTAATAATATATTCGAACTTGATTCGTATCACATAGTTAACCACCTTCTATGAAAAATAAGATAATATAAAAAATAAACCTTGGGGTGATGGGTTCTGATATATATGCACGTATGCTTGATACCGGAAGCTCAAAGGGACCTTCTACAAAAGTTGGGTTAAGTTTCCCATCATATTCAAACTTGCTGAACATTAGCTGCAAATAGGATAACTATATACATATAAGAATTTCAAAAAGAAAGAATGAGCATTTACAAGAAACAATAGTTAGGAAACATGCCTGTAATGATATAATTTGACTTGAGTCAAAGGGCTGGGCATCTGCTACTGTTTTTGCTCGAAATATTGGTCTTAAAGAAGAAAAGGGTAATCGTACCTGATGCATCATAATATGGATGTTTAATTTATGATTTAACTAATCACAAAAACTGCATATAATGATGTATCACTTACGGATTGCCATTGGTCTTTAACGGTGTCAAAACCTATGGTGTAACCAACAGTATCCCAATCACGGCTAGTACGGACAATAAGCTTATAACGACGCCCATCACCTTTCAGGCGCAACTCCAAACCATCATATGCACAAAGATTCTCGGCAACATCAAAGTTCTAGAAAGAATGCAACAACATTACTTGTCAAAACCAGCGCTCGTATTGATTCATTCATTGTGAAAGTGGGAAACATTTTCACCTTTGTCCTGATACTAGTAAAACCCCCGTTGTTTGCAGTGGAAACAATACCTGCAACTTTCACGCACGAGTGAATAACTTTTCCAAACCATCATACAAGACATGTGTTCCAACTTTAAACAAGACATTGTTCTTAGAGTTTGATTCGTAAAAAGTAACCTACTTTGTTCAAATAAGCTACCATGTTTTCACTTACAGATAAGCTCAAAAATATTAACAAATTTCAATTTTATGACTACCGACAAGTGGTTTCTCAGCAGAAAGTAAAAAACATTAACATGGTCAACGGTAGCAACATGTCATCTTCCACATCAGCGTTAATCATTTTGACCATGTAACCTGTACAGATTACCTTAAATTGAGGGGTTGTTTTTTTTGGGAAACGATAATGACAGCCCTAAGGGCAGTCAATAAGAATTTGTTTGATGCATAATTTGTTGTACATCACGGTTAAATGTCATTATCACTAACGTTTGACAGTTACTGCACCACTATTAATGCGTGGAAATTACTTTTATTGACAGACCTAAGGGCTGTCAATAACAAAGCCTTTTTTTTTATTTGAAGGCTTAATGAGTGAAAAGAGAGTTGGTTACCCAAAATAGAAATTGAACTGAAATTATCAAACAAACGAGAATGAGCACTTTTGCAAACCTTTGAAAAGACCCGTTGGTCCACCATTTTCACTACCATTGGGAAGTATTTGGAATGAACTCTGACTAACTCCACCCATCACAACATCATCTAAGGCACCCCAAGGCAAGTCTCTCGATGAGCCATCTGTAAAAATCAAACAATTAATGCAGGTTACTCACTATGGTCAATTTTTGAGGTCAAACAAGTAATTCTAGTGCACCATTCAAAAGTAATACAATGATTCATGTGTTGTTTTCGACACAGAACTCATTACCAGTAAATAATATTTCATCAATCCTAATAATCTTCATTCTCAAATATTTGGATACATTTGGGTGACCTTTTGACCCGTCAGCCCTTCAATCCGTTTCTATTTAAACCATATTAACCAAAAATAAATTGTTTTACCAATTTGACCTGTTATTCTGTTAAAAGCAAAGTTTAAACCGAAATCGGCCTGTTTCCCAATTAACGGGCCCTTATTGTTACCTCTACTAAAAATGTAGTGGCAGCTGTAGAAGAGCATGCATACCTTCAAACCCAAAGACCAATTTTCCAGTTTTAAGTCCCACACTGTCCTTTAATGCTTTTATCAGATTTTGCATTCCAATATACTCCACCTTTTCAGGTGAATCACCCTTAATCTGCTTGCATTAATCAAGATCAAATGAATATGCAAATCAAACTCCACAGATTTACATTTCAAGAAATAGGTTTTTCACCTCTGGTTCAAAGAATTTGATCCCCTGCAAAGCAGCATGTATTTGTTGTTAGTAGGTAATTTCAAGCGCAATTTAAAATAAAATTAAACGAATGTTGGAAATTACTTGACTGTATTTGGCCCGATCAGGAGTATCTCCTTCTTTTGGACCAACGATGACTGAAACCGCATTAATCACTTTCGTAACTCCTTTGAAGTAATCAGGAAGTAGGGTGCTCGCTTTCGTTATATCTCCAACAACCTGAAAATTATTAGTTTGATCATGTGACATCCTAGTTGTCAACAAATACACTGACATGGCATCCTAGATGCAGTAAAATGTTGATGTGGACAAAGGGGTTGATAAAAACGGCTGACATGGATCTTTTTATGCATATTTTGAATTAGTTAATTTATACTATTAGTATTATTATTTATGTAATCCTCCGAGGTATAACGGTGCAAAATATTTGAGCTCACCAAGTCAACATCCGGGCCTAGCATCTTTCTTGCTTTCTCTTCATTTCTAACCTGTAAGAAGTAAGATGGGACTTCAAATACATGGAAAAGAAGAAAGAGAAAACAAGAATCATGTACAATATAAATTATAAGCAAATGTACCAAAACTCTAACGGGCAACCCTTTCTGTTGCAAGACATTAACTACTCTTCTACCAACACCACCGGTGGCACCAACCACTAAAACTATACCAGAAGATTCCATAGACTTCTCAGGCTCACTAGATGATAGCCCAGACAGATTCGCAATTAGGCTTTCAAATATCTACCATGAAACATAAGAAAATGAAAACATAAGATTGTTACTTCAGGTCTCTTTTGACACATTTCGATTTGGATCATTTTTATCTTAAACGGATCAAATAAGAGAACAGGTCAAAAGGGTTAAACGGGTAAAAAATAATTCAAAATGAATTATTAATGCATACAACCTACTAAATCGTTATATTAGGAAAAATAGATTAGTATTGGTATAATATAGTTTATGTATTAATTTTGCAAGCCAACAAAACCTGACCCAAACCTGTTTTGACCTGGTACCCAACCTGCCATACCCGCCTATTTTGCCACTTTCAAAAGGTACATAGAAGAACACATAGAAGAAAGAGTCCAACCTTAAAAGGAGATGGAGGTCCATTAAAGAAGTACAATGTCTTAACAAATCTGCCAACGTCCCAACCTTGATTTTTAGATTCTGCGTATATGGCCCGCTTGTTGGTTCTCAAATCATATGAATGTCGTTGGTGAGTGATGGACTTAATTTTGTCATTTAATCGTGTACCAACAAAAGATGAAACGATCTGCAAATGACAATTTTCTACGTTTGTTACAGCTCCATGACCAAACAAGTATGAGTTATAGCTAGATTAATAAAATATATAGAAATAGTACGTCACTTGTGCATATCTAGAGGTTGGCCTTTTCAAGCCATGTACCGAAGTACATAAAAACGGGTCATTTTGATTTCTGTTATATGTTTTCTCTAACGGGTCAAACGAGTAGAGTCTGAAAAATGTGTTAATAATGTAACACGTCTAAAATCGTCCCAATCGTGTATCCAAAATGCTTACGACCTCTTAGCTCACTCTACCAAATACTTAATATGTGTTTACAACCAAGTAACTTTCAACATTCTTATTTTAAGCCATTTGTTATAAGCAAATAAACAGTTTGTAACAGATTATTTATGTACCTTGAAAATAAACAATAAGCAAATAAACATTAAAATAAACAGTCCCCAAAACCTACTAAAACTAAAATAATTCCAACATTATTACACCTAAATTCATTTGAGAATTCAAGTTCACACACATCCCTTGTTAGAATTTTGTGGATTTTGAATACTCGGATGCAATGAGAGTCGTGAATCACTTTCAGATTGAAGTATTTCGATGGTACAATCGAAAGTTCAATCGGATAAAACTCAAAGTTATCAAGAAAGAATGTGTGTGTGTTATGTTTTCTGTACCAAATTCGTATGAATGAAATAACTTACCAAAACCGTTTTTTTTTTCTAAACATTCCAAACTGTTTGGAAAACAGTTACTAAACGGGCGGGTGAAAACCGGGTTTTCTTTCCAAATTCAGATTTCCAATGCATTTTCTTTAAAGGAACATTAACCCGAGCCAGGGGCTCTGCCCCTTGGACCCTGCTACCCGGGCGCTGTCCCTGGACCCCGTAAAACCGTAACGAATTAAAACAAGTGTGCACCCTCACCGACCAAACTTGTTTAATATTCGTCAAGATCAAATTGGTCGATAAGTATAATCCCATTACACTTAAATCATATCGGTGATAAAATCACCAACATCCCTTCTATACTATTAATCATATAATCAAAATCAACACTTCTAACGTTTCATAAAATTGGAGTTGAGGTTTTTACCTGGTTATTGGAAAGCTTGAAAGCAGAGAATGTTGTGGGACAATAACAACCCTCCATCTTTATTGTTATTTCTACTATTATTATTTTTTTCTTATTTCTTATTGCTGCCAAAATGGGAGTATGAGTTATCAACTATAAATTGAAGTCTAGTCTAGAAAGCTAAATCAAATACAAACCACACGTTACGTTGGGCCCCAAATGAATCACTAAGTTAGGCCTTGAGCTATAATGAATAAGCCCAAGCCCAAGCCAAAATTTGTTTTGAAGTGTAATTGAAGCAAAGTTTCGTTTCCCAAAGCCTTTTAATTGTCCTAAATATTTAAATTGCATTATTATATACAATATTACTCGATTTGAAATTAAAAATTATTAGTCCCCTCCTATTTTAATTATACTAGCATCGTATTTGTGCGAAACAACGAGGTTAAGGAGAATTTTTGGTAATGGTAATGATGTAAAAGAGTGTTAAGATATGAGAGTGTGTCACGTGTTTTATAAATGTGTAATATGTTTTATGTAGAGTATTTGTTTATACACTATGAGAGGAACATGTGATATTTGATCATACGAGATCAAAGTTTTAAGATCGAGTTTGATCAAGTTTTATTAAGTTGAACATATTTATCAATATAATAGTATATGTATAAAAATAGCACTCTCCTATTTCATTTTCTAATCACGATGTATAACATATTTCACCATAGATATAAGGTGAAATTTTGTTTGGGTGGTATGGAGTGGTGGACTGAGATATCCGACCTAAATATCTTCTTTTGAAAATTTAGGTTGCATTTGTTTCATAAAATTTAATAGAATTTGATAAAATTAGAATCTCAATTTCATTATATAATGATATTTAATTTAAAAATGGATTGGATTAAAGGTCACCAAATTTCTTCTCTCAAATGAATTCATGCACACTCTTTGAAATTCCAATTCCTTTAATAAATTACAATTCCATAAAGAACATTCTCCGAACCAAACGCAATTTTAAAGATTGATGAAATTCAAATTAATTACCCGATCAAATAACTCTTAACAATCCGAAAGCCGTCTAGTTGAGTTCTTCTACGTAAAAATCAACACTGAATTAGGTTTGAATCCTTATCAAACTCCATATGTTCTAATCTCGTTTTTATACTCGAGCATGATTATGTACAGCTCGAATGAGTTTAAATAAGTTTTGTGTCCAACAATATAACGCGCGCGATATATATAAATGAATGCATATATCATTGTTTTATTTCATAATGAAGATGATTCACTTACCAAGAAGACCATCTGCTTAGAGTGGTAAAAGTCTATTTTTAAAGTTGTTGGTTTATATAAATTTGTTAAGTAGCTACTTATTTTTATTAAGGGAACATCTATGCAGACATAAACTAAGATTGAAAACTGAAGTCCTATAATTTTATGAATTAAAAACTAATTATTAAATTAAAACTGTTTATGTTTATTAAATTATGAGAAGGTCAACTACGTGCTTAGGTGTTGGAACTCTCTTCTTACAATTTTCACAAAGAATACTTACTTCTATTATATTATTCATCTTGAGATTGAAGAAAATAAAATTAATTTTTGCATTTACACTTTGCCGGCAACATGGTTGGTATTGTATCCCTTTTTATGCTTTTACCTAAAGGGGTGTTTCATGCTTGAATGATCTGATTATTATGAGTTTTAATATCAGAGTAATATATATATAGTTAGATCTTATAAACAAATGATGGTAGTTTATATATAAGATTGTTAAGATTGAGATCTTTGTCGTTATTAAAAGAAGTGAACGTAAGATGAAATTGAGATCGTAAAATTCTACTAATATAATTTAACATTTTTTCAGTGTGTTAGATTACACATCAAATACCAAATGTGTGATAAAATCTTATAATTTTGTTGTTTAAACATAATTATAGTAATACAACTCATTTGAACTTTTGTTATTAATGATTTGTATACTAAGTTGTTTAGTCATTAAAGTCAACAAACCAATTAAATTTTCTCTTACAAATAGTAAAATCGCTCTTAAATAATACAATTTTAGATTTACTCACTTAAATACATTTTAATTTGTTGAAATATAAAGTGTACTATAATTATAGAACAAATAAAATAAAAAGGTTAACAATTAAATTGAGTCAAACAAAAAATATAACAAGTTGATACATTAACAATTCAAAAGAATACTTGAATCACAACAAAACAATTCTAGAGATCCGTCAATGCATCCAAATGAAGTTCACTTGGTAGATAAGAATATTAAACCCGTGTGGTGAAATGCCACTGATATTTTCGTAAACAAATAATAATGCTTAGAAGGAAATTTAGTTCAAGAGACTTCTCTTAAATGTCATTTGTCATCGGGACAGAGTTATGATATTTTTTTAATAAAAATAATAAAACAATAATTCTACACGATAACAAATATAAATATATTTTCACGAGTATATATATTTTTTCAATCCTCGAACTTGAACATAAAATCTCATGGTTGGAGTTATGATATTTTCGATAGATATCTTATACTTTTTTGAAAGCAAACTTTAAGATGCCGTTAATATTTTTAAAATAATATGTTCTTGAAATTTTATGAGGAGCCAAGTTTCCTGTATAAATCGGTATCTTTTTGTCACACAATCTCAAATCGAACTTGGAATTAAATCTGAATACAATAGTTGTAACTTGTATATCTATACCATTTTTCAGTTTGATTCTATCATCAAATTCGTACTCATCTTGTTAAAATAAATGTGTAAATTTGAGAAATAAAAATCCATCATAATCTCAAATTAGATCTTATCGGCTGTTTCTTCATGATCTGCATTACTTTCATTTTCAATGAATAAAACTACAATGGGTTAAACAATAAAATATTAAATTAAAAGTATAATATTAAATATTAAATAAAAATAAAAATAAATCATAAATGTGTGGTTGAAGGAAGTTGAGGTGAAAGGGGGCAGAATACGATTTGTCTCCCCAACGTGTGCGTGGGCTTTAATTGCATCTCACGTCCTCTTAATTAACTTGACTCTGACCATCATTATAAATATAAACTAACATGCATCATTTAATTGTATAATTATTCTAACAAAAATTAGTTCCCTAATGAATTAGTATTCCAATATTTTTACAACTTTCAAAGAAGAAACTTATAAAATAATGTACAAGAAATAGAAAGTTAGAAAACATTATTACTAAAAGTTTAACCAACACAATACAAACATGGTATATCGTATTTTTAGATTGAAAAAATACGACGAATCACCCGGAACCTACTACCTTTTCCTATTAAAATTGGCTAACATACAAACATTAATTAACTAGTTGGTTTTTTAGAGGTACAAGTTGTTAGAATTATTTGTGATAAAAGGTTAATAACCGACGATTCAAACATGCATATAATCAGTTGTTTGTCTGTTCATAAAGTAAAAGGCATACATACCTATCCATAAGTCGTTATGATTATAAATACTCTCGATTTCTAGATCAGGATTTTAAAAAGCCCAAATAATTTGATCAAAATCAAGAAAAAAGTTACTGAAATTAAGAAAAATAACTAATTAATAGACCTTTAATTTGTCTTTTTCGATACTTAGCTAGCAATAAACTTCATGATTGCATATAAACGACTATAAATTTATAACATCCAAATCTAAAATCTTGATTAATGTCCACAACAAGTGAGAAAAACACAAAATAATCAAAACCCTTCTAAAAATTAATCATATAATTAATCTTGTTATAACTGATACATAAAAACCAAACAAAAAAGAATGAACTAGGGTTGAGTTTCATAACAATCAAGCAAAGTAACTTGACACATTATTATTAGGAATATTAGTACTAGTACTATAACCAGAAGTGCTAGAAGGAATTCCATAAAGATGAACAGAAGACGAAGAAGATGACGAAGATGATGATGAAGAAGATGACGATATAACAATCGATGGTTGTGGTGGTGGCGGTGTAGGCGGTGCTTGAATAGTTGACAACTGAGTGGCCGCCATAGGGCTAGAAGAAACCAATGTTGATGCAATAATATTGATGTCATGAGTATTGGCAGCAGCTTCTCTATATTTATATCTCAAAATTTCAGACCTAACTGCATTAAGATCAGCTTGTAATGATTGAATTTGTTGTTGCAATGCTGAAATTGCACCCATGCAGCCATAAATTGGATCTCTTAGCCTTACATTTGCTTCATATACTAAACTGTTGGCTGCATCGGCTCTTTGACTTTCAGGTACTTCCTAATAATATCAAATAACAACAAAATTTTAGATTATAGATAAACTTAATTAATCAATCCTACTTAATCGAAAGCGATTGATCCATTAATTAGCTTCCTTTTATAGGTGATTCATGGTTGCAAAATATTCATAATACTTAAAAAGTCTTAATTTGAATCAAAGTCGTCTTGTGTGTATATTTTCCTATCGAATGTTATGAAAACTTCAATTGACTGACAATAAAAGTTAACTTAGTATCTTTCTCATATTAGAAAATACTTTTGCTCAACTAGTATTCAATCTAAACGTTTAGGTGGTTATTTTCTTTGTTTCTTTTCTTTTTGGACGGCAAAGGAGGAAACTAATATTAAACGACGCACTCGATGTAGCAAAGAAATGTGTATTTTCTTAGTTTGTACTATCTTAAACGTGTGCTTAAACCGATCGTTATATATTTAGGACTCTATATAAACAAAGGAATTTGTATTTTCTTTACTTCTAGTTAATTGGTTCTTCAAGAAAATGAAAGGGAAGAAAAAGAGTTGGCTTTTAAGAGTACAAAACTCAAACAAAACCCTAAAAAGCCCATCATTGATATAGTCAAATACACAAATCTAAGATTCAAGCTCAAAACTTTTTTAGGTTATTATAACAAACTTTCAACCACTTAAACCGCCATACATGAACTAATTATAGAAAGAAAAAAGAATTATGAGTAATTAAGGTATTAAACAAAAGGCATCATATGTAGTAACATACCATGAGCAACTTAGAGACGTTGCTAGCACCAAAGATTTTGTGAACAGCAGCAAACTTATGAGGTTCATGAGGTGAAAAATAAGGTGAAAATGGACACTCTTCTGCACATCTTCTTCTCAACAACTTACACGCAGCACACGGTGTGATAGTGTTCAAAGTCCCCGGTGCTGGAATCAAAATCTGTCTCCTTCCCATTTGAGCAGTTGTTGTATTAATATATGCATCGATCTCTCTTTTTATCCTCTTCCCTGCATCATCATAGAATTCCCTAAACACAAAAATCAAGAAACTATCAAAAACAAGAAACTTTGTTGGTCGAAAGTGGGCATCAAGTATGTAACTTTCATTTTGGTCTTTATCTTTTTATTGGTAATCATTAGTACATATGTATTAAAGGTATTAAATAATATGCTTACATGAGTTGAATCAAAAGAGGGAGATTGATCTACCTTTCTCCAGACATTAATTCAAGAAGATGAAGAGAGAAAGAAATGAGAGGGAGAAGTTTGGAGAAATGAGAAGAAGAAGCATTTAGAGGAAGAGGGAAATAGTGCTTTAAAGGCAAGAAAAGTAATGAATATACAACATAGAAAAAAATAATATTAAATTGATTATTAATTAATGTTAGGTCTAAGTTGGACTAAAGTTATATTTATCTGGAGGTGCTATATCGGCCTCTTAGTTCATACCCAACAGATATGTAACTAGCTACCTAGTATATTTTCGTATAAACTTTTATATTGAAATAAATTGTTAGTTAGAATTGTTAAAGGAACTCTAATGTTAACATTGAAAATATTTTTTTTTTAACGATAAATTACTATACCTATATAAAAATTGTATTGATATTAAACATTGTATTATTTAGTGTAATGACAAATAATATTTATCGTTGAACTAAATATTATTCAAAATAAATAATAATATATGTAATAACATAAGCGTATTAATATGATATATTAATTATAAAGTTGCAATTAATATTTTTAAAATGACTAACTATAACTTTTGTCATTATAGTTATTAAAAACTTTTTATAATTTTAATAGAATTTTCATTTTCTCTTTAAGTTTAGAGTCAAATACTAGCTTATACTAAAAGCATTTTCAATATACATATTATTCTATTACAACAAATTATAATATTTTAGTTTAAAAAAAAGTACTCTTTTGAGAATATACTCACACTAAAAGTTACTCCAATATATTATACTAAATTTTTATATTAAATCATTTTTAATTAATTTAAAATACATTTACAATTCAATAATTTAGTATTATAGTTTTCATAAAATCATTAATTTCTTGTAATATAATATTATAGTATTATAGTACAGCATGTGTAGTATTTCTAAATTGACAATAGATATAATAGTTTGTAGTTGTTAAAAAATGTATAGTTTTAATTTTTATTAGATATGTACGGTTTTTATAGATTAAATTCATAAGAGTGATCAATTATATGTTTAATTTCTAATCTTTTAGCTTGTTGATTAATTACATGACCTAATGAAAAAGTAAAATTATAGGCTACGAAAAGAAATGATGGTTCTCGTAATTAATCGCGTACGCATTATTGATGGTCAACCACGTGCGGATAATTGCTGGTGTTGACTTTTTAGCACAAGAAGGTTAGCTAGCTGTGAATTTGTCACACGTTGAAAAAATTACTCTTTTTATTTTTACGACTTATTTGTCCTCAATTATTTACTACAAAAGTAGTATTTAAATTACTTTTCTCTTTAAAAAGTTTAATATTCTAAATTCTGAAAGATTGCTAAGATTTTTTATTTTAAGAAAAAAACTAAAAATTAAAAGAATTGAACGCATGAAGCTTCTAAGGAGGAGCCACAAGAGCACGACATCATATCTATACAAAGTAATACTCGGATTCATTATAGTGAATGCAAATAAACACGAAAGTTAACGGTACAAAAATTATTAAATTTTATACTTCTTACTTTTATACGTAGTTATATTTGATGAGTTTTATTGTGTTAATTAAACTCTTTAAAAATATCTCACGTATGTATTTAAGTTTCTATAATGTATATTAAAGTTTCTATTTTGTGTATCTAAAATCAAGATCAATACATATATTATATTTATTTATAAAGTTTAATACGTATAATAAAATTTTTAAAATATTGATATTTACAATAATAAAACTTATAAACATTAACACATTCGTATACTATTATCCCTAAAAATAAATTATAATTGATATAAAAAACAATTATAATAACAAAAAGAATCATATTGATAAAGATGGGCAAGAAATTGATAATTTTGTTTAAAACTTGTTCAAGATTAATTCATTTGCTTCATAAAAGTCCCAATATATTGTTGAAAGAAATTATAATATTAAACCATGTCTTTGTTATTTGTCATAATTATAAACAAACTTTCAACATTTTTATTGTCTTCATTGTAAAAGTCACAACATATTTGTTTTGTTAGTTAATTGTTATTATTATATGTATTATATATGTGTGTATACATATAGTACACATATCTTAAAAGAATAAAATTGTGGGAGAAAATGGGGAGAAATACGTATTCAAAATAAAAAATAAGTGTAATTCAGTAAAAGACAAATATAATTTTAAAAAAGGCATTATGTGATTCAACAGATACTCATCTATAAATAAAAAAATAGAGTTGTTATTAATAAACATTTTTTTCGAATTAAAATAGTTAATTTACTTTGAATGAAAGGCTTAAAGAAACTCTTTTTTCTTTTCCTTTTTCTTTATCAATTTTTATTTCTCTTTTAAACTTACTCATGTATGTATATATATATAGATATATATTTGTTTTGTTTAACATGTCTGTTTCGTTGAAATAAAATAGGAGCAACGAGTTTCAAGAAATAGAAACAACGCTTACTAGTTACTATATCGAGAAAAATGCGTACAATTGAAATGATAGGAACAGTAACCAGTTCTAGCTTATTTAATACTCCCATCAGTTTTATGATACGGTAAATGAAGATTCGAGACTACCTTTGATATCTTATTTAATATAAGATTAAAAAAAAAAAAATGATACTTTAATTATTTTTAATGCTTTGACCCGTATGTTAAGGCTCGAGTCGCACGTGCCCCTGTTCAAAATTTCACACCCTTCTAACTCTCGAGTCTCACCTGCACAATTTTCACACCCTTGCATTTGTAGGGACTTGTACCAGAGAAACGAAAAACTGCGGTGATAATTCAAAATAAAAAGTAAATGTAAATTAATAAAGCATAAAGAATAATGAGATTGAAGTTTATATATATACATTTAATAAAGCATAAAGAATAATGAGATTGACGTTTATATATGTAACATCCAGACTTATTTTTTATTTTATTTTTTCTTTTCTTTTTTAATATTTTATTGAACAATATAAATAACACTTTTTATATACTTATAAACAACGTATCGTTTACAAATATTACAACGAGTATTTTTTCTTTTTAAAAGGCTCCCTCAATATCCAAGCATGATTTAACGGGAGTAAACACTTACTACCAGCAATAGTAAGCACACCACTACTCGCGCTGCGGCTCCTTCCCAAGACCCTCTTTCCCTTTACTCGACCCACCTGTATTAAACAGCAACAACAGAATGGGTAAGCACACAAGCTTAGTAAGTAACAGAATCACATCAACAATTTAAATAGAAATCTCATATAACACTGTAACCATTTATAATTACACGGCTAAGATGGCTAATATTCACACGGCTAAGCCATTTATGATCACTCAACATAAAGAGGGCTAATATTCACACTTTAATTGTTGAATTAATACAGTACACTCAAGTACTCCTACAATTTGGATATTCTAATTCAATTTATATCCTTCTATTACTTACCTCGAAATACGTGTAATTCTGTAAACCTCTGATCTTCCACGACTGAACACTGGTCTGTACACAAACAGATATAATTAAACTCTTATTCACAGCTTAGCGACACTACTTTAAAGTCGCCTCAACTAATCATGCGACACTATTATTAGTGTCGCAAAACAGCACTCTGCGACTTTATCATTAAAGTCGCAACAGCTTAAAGTCGCATAACGAACAGTTCAAACCCCAAATATGAAATTCTCGGATTCAGACTTGATATATTCAAATTAATCAGTTCTAATCCATTCAGATCACGTAATAACAACTATAACACATTATAATTGAAGCCTTACCTTGAATTCACGTTTCAATTACTTCAATTTTAAGATCTAAAGCTTGATTCTCACTTTCTCTCTCTATTTCTTCGTTTTCTCTCTATAAAACGCTTTCAGAAACTTGTTTTCTGTTTCTGGAAGTGTTTAGACGAAATATATATATATATATAAGTCGCGAATTACACTTTAGCTCCTCAATTCATTTTAATCAAATTTGTTATGCGACTTTATCCTTAAAGTGACAGATCCCTCAAAGTCGCCACTTGCGACTTTACCATTAAAGTCGCAGGTCACCACCAAAGCACTCAAACTTAGCACTCAAACTTTAAATTTTTAGCTATTTTGGGATGTTACAATATATTTTTCAGGGTACGAAGAGTATAAAGTTGTTGTACAGGCGAAGCTATCAACTTGCCTGAAATTTGCAGCATAGATCGAGTGTGTGTAGATTTATTGAGAGAGAACGATCGGTATTTATTGTTTTGTTTCAATGAGAACAATAACACCATTTATACAGTGTTCAACTAAATTGTTCAATATAAGAAACGAAATCACAACAGTTAAATCATCATAATTAATATTTCAAATTGTCTGTTGTAAAATTAAAGACAATTATAACCTTATCTTCTTCCCTTCAAATTCTCCCATCATTTTTTCTCGTAACCTATGATTTCTTCTATTAACACACAAAATTAAGGAAACCATAGCTTCTTAGATCAATATTAGTCTCTCTATGATTTTATAATTATAAAGTTTAGTGTAATTTATTACCTCTTTTCTTAAACTCTTATTGATGGGTGGAGCATTATGTGCAATCTTTATAAAAGAAAGAACCGTTTTGTGCATTTATATGAATGTAGTCTTATATTTTCATGTAATTAGAATCGGTGAGACGATGAATAAAGAAAACAATATATCATCTTATCTTAAATATAATAAAAGAAGCGGATGATATCATTATCAAATATTTAATTGGTCAATAATATTCTTTAATTTTATTAAATTGAGTATCATCATTTAATTTAAATTTTTTTGTCAACTATGTCATTTAATTTCGTCTATTCAAAATTACAATCTCAAACTTTTTAAATTATATAACTCTTAACGGAAATATAATATCGTTATCAACATTTATAAAATCTATTTCGTGTATTTATATATATTCACAAACATAAAGGAATATTATATCAATAAAAGTTACGTTAAGTGTTTTACGCGTAGAAAAATTATATACGAATCTCATTTATGACATCATGCATATTCAATTTAAAAATTACAATCTCAACTCAATTTCAATAAAAAGAATAACCTATATTTTATTATAATTATAATTATTATATTTATATTTCTATTTAATTATCTGTTGTTATCTTTTAGACCATTAATGTATATCTACCCTTATTCCGAAAAGTTATTTCTAACTTTTACGTAATTTTATTCAAATCACCAGTAAATAAATTTATATTTATATTTATATTATCTCTTTGTGTTACGTTCATGTTTATAAATTTCAGATGTGTTTACATCTATTCTTTTTTATATACATAGAAATTCACGTAACTTTCTTTTATTTAAATTAAGATATACGTCAACAAAATTTTATTTATCAAATATTCAATTAATCAATAGGATTATTTGATTTTTTCAAATTGATTAATAATAAGGAAAAAATGACATCATCAATTTTCAAAAGATTTAAATTAAGCAATCAAATCCCTTATTTTAATTAATTTTAAATTTTGAAACCCTGTAAAAAGAATTAGTAACTAATATTTTAAGGCGAATTCTTAATTATAGCTGTCAATTTCAATGCGATTATATTTATCATCTTAAATTCTTAATTAATCGATGCCCCAAGATGATTACCAAAAATTCATACTCAATAAGTGTTGATTTGAGAATTGAGACAATTGCATGGTAAAAGAATCTAACTGTGTGATTATAATTCTTATAAAAAACGTAATTATTGATTAACATAATGACATTTGAACTATCCTATCAAAAAAAATATAACTTCAAAATTTAATGTTTATTTAGTAGCTTAAACGACTCGTATATATACACAAGTTTAAACGCTAGTTAAATATGATATAATAACATATTGCTAGTGTCATGCGTGTATGCATGTCTAGTTTGGGTATAACTTGCTTTGTTCTCTTATAGTAAATTTCGATGTAACATTCACTTTTTTAAGAATGCAAAAGGAACTAAAAAATCAATAATTAGTTACACTATACTTCATCTCAATTTTAAACTACAAATTGTAAAGGAAATGACGCATGAAAGGGGGGAAATTAATCGAATCGTATCCATATACAAAATGGTGAAGTTACCGATTAGTTTTATTTATTACAAATTTTTAATTATATGCATCCAGAAAGAAGGGTATAACGGTCATTTGCTTCAAAGTTGATTCGTTTTAAACTATTAAATGTGATTAAATTGATGAATTGAGTAAATATAAAAATTTACGATTTATATTAAAGATATATCTATATATATATATCTATTTATAAAGATAAAAATTGAGTCCTTACAATTAAACGTTGAGTATTAAAGACTAATGTTATCAATGTATCTTTACATATTATGATTTTTAATATCATATTAAAAATACTTATCAATAATGTTAAAATATCAATGCCAAATAGCTTTAAAATGATAATTTTTTTTTTTTTGTTTAAGTTGTCAAATGTAATACAACATTTAATCGAGATTCTTAAAGCTTTAACTAGCGATTCTAACAGTAGTTATTTGCGATTAGATTGAGATAATTAAATGATTAGTTAAAAGTTCCTTTTTGGTTTTGTGTTCGATTAATAATCTTGAGTTATGTTGAAAGTGTTTTTGAATTTTATTGTCCATTGATTGCAAATGTATTGTTATTAAACAAGATAAAACTTAGCAGAAAATGTACGTAATATTGAACTGAAAATCATAACACAAGCTATTAGTAAACACCGAGCTGGTGTGACTCGACCCGACCCGACCCGACCCGACCCAATCAATTAATAAGTTATAATTGACAGTTTCAACAACCCTTTTATTGATACTTTTAATCCTTTATGCTAAACATCATATCTTAAAAAGATTTATACAATACATGTGCAACGTACGGGTCTAAATGACTAGTGATATTAAAGTATTTAGTTGGGAAAATATTTAAGTTTGGTGTTTAAAATGGAGAGACATAATATTCTCCCTAAGAACCATAAAACACATGGATTAACTGTTGGATTTAATTAACACCTTATGACACCATAGAAAATCAGGGATACAAGGTGATATCATAAAATTAATAAGTTGATCTTGTGTAACATAAGTAATTAACAAGTCCATTTAGTTAATAATCTTGTGTAATTTGAGTTGAAGTGCTGGGCCAAATAAGCCTTGAACATATCAAGTACCATGTCTTGGGCCTCCACTTTAGGCCCATATTAACATTCACACATTCTATCATGGACTTACCCTGATAATTGATCAGGGGGTGATATCATAAATTTACTTCTACACTAGAATTCAAAGTTTATTAGCTTGAAATCTTTGGTGATATGATCAAGATTTAAACACAGTACAAACAATCAATGGATTCTACATCTAAATTCCAACATTGCTAGCTTGTAGTGTCCAACATTTGTACCATATCAAGTTATCAACCTCCCACAATATGTAAAACAAGTTACTATTAAACACGGACATACACAACACACAAGGTTCATATTCTATCTATTTATACTCAGGTCAATAGGTAGATATATTACTCTACTTTACGAAAATATTCAATTAAATTACTGGAAAGTTGTTCGATTGAATTGTTGATTGAATTCACAAGTCAAGTAACATGATATGCGTTAATAATATTTATAAACTAAAGAACCTAATTAACTTTATAATTAAGTAAACTCATATGCTTATATAATATTTACGTTATGTAACTTACATATTGTTGTTTATTAAGTTCAGTAATTCAATCAAACAAATTAATAGTCCAGTAACTTTGTGTTGACTCATGAACAGATCTCAAAATGTAAATGCAGATTAGGAAAATTTTCACCAATAAGTAATAAGTACCCAAGTGAAATTTCAGATGACATGCCCACGTTTTTACTATCAAATTCATGATACACAGTTAGCCAAAAAAAATTTTGTTTACCCATACTAAAGAAAACCCATCATGTACGTACAGATGCATCCTAGATCTGATAACCATACTACTAACCATAATACAATTTGTATCATGTTCTATAAGCTAGTAATCTAAGGGCTTAAAAACATTGTAACACGAGTTATAAGGAATACAGACTGTTATTCTACTTGTGTACAACATCTTTCCGACACAAATGGAGAAGTTTCCTTTTCGCATTTAATTATTTCTTGATTCAAGTATCGATAGTACAAGATACTAAAATGAACAAAATCAAGCACCACACGTCGACACACCAAAGTAATATGCTCACCCAATAACTCTCAAAACAACTTAAAAAACCATTATAGAAGTTATTAGTAGCACGAAACTTAGGACTTATAAGGGACCTGACTTACATGCATCATGCGCTCGTGGGGTCCCACTACGTCTGAAACGGAAACAAAGAGTTGAAACAGGTGAACCATACATCTCTCGATCTTCAAAAGACTTTCTTCGACTTTGCCTATGGTTGTTGGGAGTCATGTAAGATGATGCAGAATCTGAATAAGATGAAGGAGAGAATAAAGAAGACGATTCTGATGAAGCTGGTGAAACTGGAGAATTATGGTTTTTTCTAGAGGAACTAAGCCTAGGAAGGACAGCACTTAGAATACCACCTTTTGGCTTTGAGATCTTTTTGCTAGGTATTTTGGGAGTATTGAATAGATAAGATGGTGGTGGTGTTAATGGCGGTAATGGGGTTTCATGAAACCTAACCCTAGGTGTACCTGGTTGCGATTCCCATTTAAATGGGACTGCAACCGGCACACCACCATAATAAACTTGATCCACAGAAGAATGATGAATTATCATCTCACTTGATAAACGCCTTGAGCTACTTGAAAATTGTGTATCTTCCCTTGTTTTAATGCTCATTCTGGGAAGATCAGAACTACACGAAAGCTTTTTCATCTTTTTGTAAATGACTTGAACTTAAAGTCACCTAAAAATATTTGAAATAATGTTTTGAAAACAACAATGGATCAAGGATATAGAATGATAGCAGGGTGTTTTGAAATCTTCATTAGGAAATTTTGAAATAAGGGATGAGCTTGAATCTTGATTACTTAAATATAGTTAAGTTTCCAATACACATTCCTCTTTCTTTTTCTATAGACACTGACATGTTAAAGTTCCTACAAGAAGAGCTTTCTTTCATGTGGTAAGCCCAAGAAATAAGCTTTTTGGATCTTTATTTTATAGTTGAAAATTGGATTTAAATCTAATTAGTCAAAGTGATATATTAAAAAAAATAATTATATTAAGTGCAAGATATAGAAAGGGCACCTACAATTATAAAGACATTAATGACAAATGTGTGATTATAGAACATGTATAAGAGCGGCATTATAGCAAGAATAACAAATTAATTAAATGAAGGGTGCATGTGACAGTCAGTTGAGGCAAGCATTTTCTAGTGTGCTAGTGCAAGTGCAAACCCTTTAAGGGTTTGTAATGGTTTGAAATTTGAAATCAAGATTTTGCTCATTAAAGCACTTGGTCAAAATTTCTATGTTCTAGATTAAAGAAAAAGTTCGTGTAAATGGTGTTTGAAGATGTAATAGAGTATTTTGCTTGATATCATTTGTCACTCTTTCTGCTAAAAATGTATGATATACATACTTATAGAGAAAAAAAAACTCTTAAGTCTTACTTAAGCAGGAAAATATCGATTCGTTCGTATCTAATACAATGACTAATTAGGTTCACCTAGTAAGTCCGAGATTGTCACGCCAACGAAAAATATAACTACCATATATAGTGCCTCATAATCGTCAATAGTTTCTAAATGAATGAATTAACAAAGTTTAAAGTCATGGCAATGATTTTAGAAGCAGTGACGGAACTAAAAGAGCGGGGAATGTTGGAAATCTTTGAAAATATATTGTTTGTTTTTTTCTTTTCAAAACATTTCTGTTAACTACAGCTACAAAAATTAAAATGGACTCGAACGCAACAGCTAGAGAACAAGTTAAGATCTCATGGGCCACCTACTTATCTGTGAAACCCTAATCTTTTCAATTATTTGTTTACGCAAAACAGTTGACTAACTCGAAATTGTATAGTTATAACTTGATTTGATTCATCAACTTCCCAATATGTCCAAAAGCAACGATAAAGTTAACTGTAGCGACAATATTTTACGACTATGCGTTGTTGATCAATAGCTTTCCTTGCATCATCAACATTTATTTCAAAGCATAACTTAAACTTTTGATTTCTTCATTCGTAAGTAAGATTTGGGTGGTCATTTGTGTGTTCAGAACTCAAGATGGACATGATAGTACATATACAATTAGAATTAGTAGTTTTTGCCCCAAAAGGAAAGACATCGTGGTAGTGTATAATATTCGAATAATATAAAGAATATAACAGACAAACTACCAACAAATAAACTAACAAAATGTTGAAGGGTCTTTTTCTTCTAGTACATCTGGACTTAAGTACATTTTACATGTATTTGATGAAGCTATATTTTAATAGGATAACAACACATCTATATGATTAACATAGGATTTTTAAAATTTTTGTAAGAGGTGATTTTTTTATATATACTTTTTTGTATATTTTAGTTCATCGACCGATTAGTAGACACATGTTATATGATGCAGAGTGCACCCCCTTGTGAAGTCTTAGGGGCAACGCCTTGGCGGGCTCCAAGAGGTCATAGGTTCAATGTAACCGTAAATTCATATTTGGATATTTATCTATCAAAAACTGCCACTTTAGTTGGCAATCAATTCTACGTCTTCTTCAAACACACATAAACACTCTTAAATTGAATTTTTGTGCCAAAAGCTTATAAATTTATATGATTTTATTTCGAACCCTTTGTGAATCCATACACATATAAGGTAGAGATATCTACACAACTAACATAGATTTATCTGACTATATTGAAATCATTCACCATCTTTACACTTAATTTCCAACATAATTTATTAGGCATGAAAAGCTAATTGTTTTACATTTAATCGCAATAGTTATTTAGTGCTTAATTACTTTTATACGGCTAGCTTCAAGCTTCATGGGTCACAACTCACAATCATATTGTTTATGATGGATTAAAGAAATGATATGAACAATGAATTGTCAAAATCACAAATTAACCACATATGTATAGGAAAAACAGAATCAACAAGTGTGCAAATTGTTGTTTTATGCGTTTTAAACGTAAAGTCATATTCTTGTAGTACGATAGCGTGTTACTAGAAGCTTAAAATAATCCAACTATTTCACACTATTAATTATTAGGATTGATTTCTTCATATGGAATCTTTCCGTTTCTATTGCTTACTTCCAAAATTGTGTTATCTATTTGAACCACATGACAAAATGTACTACAACAAGAGATCGAATATATATAACTTATAAACTTTGGGAACCTAAAAAATGTGTCTCAATTAATATTTTAAATTAGAAAGTTAGAGGTACTCTAAAACAAAATTACCCAGCACAATCGAATCAAAGAAGCGGTTTTTATTTAAGGATAATTGTTTTGTTACGTGTTCAACTTTAACTTTTTTTCTATTGTATGTTCTCAACTTTAAAACCTTTTATTGTATGAGGTAAACCCTTGAACCTCTCTACTGTATGTAATATTTCATTTTTTTGGTCATTCCAGAAAAGGAAATTTTCCTTTTTTGTCAAGGCCAAAAAAAGCAAGTCAACATACAATAGAGAGGTTTTAAAAGTTTACCTCATACAATAGAAGGTCTTCAAGTTGGGAGCATACAATAGAAAAAATTAAAATTGAACGCGTAACGAAATAATTATTCCTTTTATTTATCAGCTACTAAATTATTAACTCTCGACTATTTTACATTTTTACCCCCATAATATTTTTAATACATCATGTATCATATGACAATATTAAAAAAATACGAATTTAGTAGTAAATAAATAAAAAGCAATAACGTATAAATCACCGCCATCAAATAAGACTTATGGACATTTATTTTATATATCAGGTTCGCTTATAATTATTGTAACGATGACACGTTGATGGAGGAAAAAACTATCACTAGACACACACCGCACGCGATTATCTTTATTCATAGGTTGGTACACTGAAAATGTCTCCTATTTTCTCGCGTTAAGTAAACTGCACCTAAATTTGCTTGCAATAAGTGTATTTTAATAAATCAATTATGTATATTCAAAATAGTTGAAGTGTTAATATGTTAAATCTAAAATAGTTGTGTCTTTAGTGCATGTTTTATATACAGCTTGCAACGTATTTGTTAATTGCAAAAATCTTTATGTGAAACTAATAAAATAATAGTCAGATGATGAATTTATAATTTTACTTGTATAATTATAATTATTTGATTAAAATTAAAATCTATTTATTATTTTAGCTAACCTTTACCTCTCCCCCACCTCTATTATCCTAATCTCCAACAAATTAGCAATGGTTTTATTGATCGTCATTTGTATCACTCGTCACTGAAAATTTTTATGTATCATCGTGTACCACCCGAAGCCGGAGTTCTGTGCATCATCATATTTACATTCTTTGTGCATCAAATATGTGAAGCTTCCAATTTGATGAAATTTGTATCATCGGAAGATTCAGTGTACATCACTGGAAAATTTACTGTGCACCACTGGAACTTTGATTTCTGATTGTGTACCACCGGAACTTTGAATGACCATTTTACCCTTCAAAATTATTTAATGAGTCTTTGACTATTTTGAAAAATTAATTTCTTCAAATCTCATTCGACGGTTGATATATTATCTTATTTGTTTTATATTAAGATTTATTTTACGATAACCGACCCTTTGAGTAGCTAATTTTTTGTAGATAGAAAACCAAATCATACGATCAACGACAAAAGTTTCTTCTACATAACGAACTATTTTTGGCTATAAATTATTACACGCTAGTAGTTTTCTTTTAAGTATACACACTATTAATTGGCTGTAAATTCTTGTTACACGCTATCGTTTTCTTTTAACCTTTTAAGTATACACACATCGATTTGACTTAATTTTACTCTTTGTTTAAAAAAAGTAGCAGTTAGCAATAACAGTTAACAGTAGTTTTTTGTTTAAAGAAAGTATTTGATAACGTAGCAGTAGCAGTATTTATAAAGTATAAGATTACGAAAAAGGACATATACACATTAAAATAAAAATACTAATTAAATAAATAATAAAGTTATTTGAGGGTATGTAGGTAATTTCAAAAACAAAACTCTAGTTACTAGTTGAATTCTTGCTCATCAAGCATTTTAAATAGAAGCAGTTAGACAATATGCAAATTCTAGTTGTTTTGTTGCCAAACAAGCCTTTTAACCAAACTGTTAACTGCTAGTCATTTGTCGCTCCAAAATGCTTCCAAATGTTTGGTACCAAACGCATCCTTTGTCTATTAAAATTTTCTTTATTTACAATTAAGTAGATATTTAAGTGACTTAAGCAAAAACATTTTCTTAAGTAGTAACGAGGTTAACTAATAGATTGTAAAGATTGATGAAAAGTTAATAACCATTAATGTGACTAGATATGGGGCTAGATGCCAAGTGATACGGTGGTATTATGACAGAGAAGTTCATCCCGGCCAGTATTCACAATTTCTTGTTCTCCGAGTTAGATATTTTCCTACATATTCTACGTGGATATAATCTTTTTTGAACTACAAAAATCACTAAGAAAACTTTATAATTTGGCGTTAATACGTTAGAGACTAAGTCAATCTTTACTTCGAAAATTAGATATAACTACCTAAAATTTATGTGTTTGTATTGTTTATTTATCTTTGTTTTGTTTATTAGATATTGTTTGTGAAAGTAACATTATTTGAATCGATTAGTTACTAACAATATATAAAATGATCAATCAATTGATTGTTAGCTGTTTGGTTTCACTTGAAGCCCTTACAAAGATGACCGTTGAATTAAATACACGCGGTCATCACTTGTTAGATTCGTCTCACAAGTCACAAGTCACCCCTTGCATTTGTCCTTCATATTTGTTTTGCTTCACTTTTTTTTACCTTTCACTTGTTCTCATTATTTCGTGTCACGTATCATTACATCCTAAACCATTTTCAAATTAATAACTTTCTAACAAACACTTGTACATGCAAGATAAGATATAATATCACATCCTATGACACAAAAGTTAAATATTAAAAATGAAACTTTCACAAAATCCATATGTGATGTAATCTCATGGAAAATAATAATGACAGTTCTTATGGTTTTTAATGAGAGTGACTTTGATACATAAATATGTTGTATTTTATAGTTAAGTGTCACTCATAAAATCTTTTATCTTATTAGTTATTATTATACTCATGATCTTTTTAGTATCAACGTTTTTCTTTAATGAAACGGTGTTGTATTTTTATACCATGTAATCACTTGCTTTATAAGATGAAATTTGCTAAATTTCCTAAGAAGATCTTCAATATGATCTGTTATCCATCTAAAACTTCCGTTCAGATAGGATTGGAATCATCAAAGAGTTATTGGTCTAACGGTATTGAGGTGACAAAGTAATAAATAAAATTCATAGTAGTAGTGTGCGTGAGTTCTTAAATAGAATTCAGAGTGTCTTATGTTACTCTTTTAACATACATAGTAAACAAAGTAATAAATAATATTTGTATATATTTTTGTAAGATGGGGAAAAAAAGTACAAGCTCCTATTTTAGGTCCTCTATTCTATCTAATTAATATTCTTTTTCTTCCTCACAATAATATTACAATGATCTAAAATCATAAGATGTTACTTAAAACCATAAAATTATCTCAATTCATACGGGCCTAATATAAAACTTAACAGTGTTTGAGACCTCAATCGAGAAGCCCAATTAACATCATCACTATTTTTCTAATCTTCCAAAACTGTCAAAGAATCAAAGTATAGGGACTGAAAAAGTAATTTCACCAAAGTTAACACGAGGAGTGACACATATAAAAGAGTTAGTTCACGAAACCTACGATGATATTACATTCAGCTGCTGCATGTGAACCGCGAATCCACGATACCTATTTCAATTTCTCGTCCCTCTGTTTCAATTCACTCAATTCATCAAATCCTTTTTCTCGTACGGTTTCAACTCCATACACAAAACAGGTAATTACTCTTCACTTCACTTGTATCATTCACCATAATCGAATTAAAATTATTGTAATTCATCATCATGAGTACGTCAATTTTGATACTATGTAATTATTTTTTTGAATGGTTATCATTTTGTTTATGGATTATGATACAGTCATACAGATGAAATTCGTTTTAATTATGTGGATTTGGATCATTAATTGTATTTAAATTAGAGATTAATTTTGTTTATCTTAATGTTTACTCAAGTTGTTTTGCTTTAGGTTTAGGTTTTACTTTAGCTTTAAGTTTTGACTCTGATTGAGTTGATTGTTTGAGTTAAATTTTGATATGATTAAACTTTTTAGTAATTATTAGAAACAGAGTACTGCTGTTGGTTTTAAATATGTTAATTTTAGGTAAAATTTATGAATAAGCAAAAACAAGAACAGGGTTGATCAACTCTATTTGAATGTTTTTAGGTGTATTAGATGAAATCTAGCTACAAATATGTATAGCTATAAAAACCGAGTGGGGTCAGTCTATTCCGCTTGGAAGAAAAAAAAGGTACTCTATTTTAATTTAATTCTAGTACAATCATAGTAGAATTTTTGCTTGTGAACTCCTCTACATTAATAAAAAAAATGTCACTGATTTTTAGTTTTGAACCTGGTAGGATATTTCTTTGACTCCGTCCACAAATAATTTCCCTAATTTAAAAGGTCAATTCATCGTGCACAATATGAACTTTGGGTCGTTAACATATAAATTCACTATCTGATTTCAAGTCACGCTTTAACAGTTAAAAAGGTGTGTTAGGAAAGAAATGAATGTATCTTCAGAAGACTTCCATTATTATTTTCGGTATGATATATAATAGTTTACTTAGAAGCATAATAAAATCTTGTTTGTTTTTTGAATTTTGATTTTCAGGCTTGGATTCATGTTTGATACTTCTGTTTGGTCATTGATTACAGCTTAGAGTTTGTTCATCAGGGCAGATATATAATATCTTCTGTGTTAGTGTATTGCGCTTTAAAGAAGAATGCTAATAGATGTGTCTTTTGTGCATTTCTAGTACTACTTTTTTTCATCTGTGATGAAATTGGGAATAATGTGCCTGTTTCGTTAGATTGGTGTCCCCCAACTCGTAATAAATTATGTTACCGAATGGTTACTTAATTAGCTCTGGAGGTTGGATTGTTGCAATTCAGAAGATCTTTCTACATTAGTAAGATTGAGGGTGGTTTATTTGATAAAAGCAGGAGATATGGACGTTAATGGGAACATTTTGATGGAAAAATACGAGTTGGGGAGATTACTAGGACAAGGGACATTTGCTAAAGTTTACTATGCTCGTAATGTAACAACGGGCCAAAGTGTAGCAATTAAGGTAATTGACAAAGATAAGGTTTTAAAAAGTGGGCTTATTAATCAGATCAAGCGAGAAATAGCTATTATGAAACTAGTGAGACACCCTAACATCTTGCAGCTTTACGAAGTTTTGGCTACTAAAACCAAGATATATTTCGCCTTAGAATATGCTAAGGGTGGTGAGCTTTTCGATAAAGTAGCTACTGGTAAACTTAAAGAACAAACTGCTCGTAAATATTTTCATCAGTTAATAAATGCAGTTGATTTTTGTCATAGCAGAGGGGTCTATCATCGTGATCTAAAGCCCGAAAACTTACTATTAGACGAGGATGAAAATTTGAAAGTTTCTGATTTTGGGTTAAGTGCTTTGTCTGAATCCAAACGTCAAGATGGATTATTGCACACGACGTGTGGGACCCCTGCTTATGTGGCACCGGAAGTAATCACTAGGAAAGGCTATGATGGAGATAAAGCTGATGTTTGGTCTTGTGGGGTGATTTTATTTGTTTTATTAGCAGGTTATCTTCCATTTCATGATCCTAATATAGTGGAAATGTATAGAAAGATTGGGAAATCGGAGTTTAAGTTTCCTAATTGGTTTCAACCCGATGCACGTAGGTTGCTCTCGAGAATCTTGGATCCGAATCCTGTAAAGAGAATCACAATCCCAAGAATAAAGGAAAGTTCTTGGTTTAAGAAGGACAGAATTTCTAAAGAACCAAGTTTAGACAAAGCGTCAGGGTCGTCCACTACTAATCAACAATCAACAAGGCCTCCAAGTATGAACGCATTTGACATTATTTCCTTATCTCCGGGATTTGATTTAACAGCGTTGTTTGAGGAACCTTGGCAAAAGAAAGAAGCAAGATTTACCATTTGGCAGCCTGCTTCCGTTATTATATCTAAGTTGGAAGAAATTGGTAAGAATGTGAGGATGAAAGTGAGTAAAAGAGAAGCCGGGTTGTTGAAGCTTGAGGCAAAGAAGGAGGGCAGAAAGGGAATTTTGTCAATTGACACAGAAATATTTGAACTAACTCCATCTTTTCATTTAGTGGAAGTGAAGAAATGTAATGGAGATACATTGGAATATCAGAAGGTGTTAAATGAAGGTTTAAGACCTGGACTTCAAGATATTGTTTGGAATTTGCAAAGTGATGAACAAGAGCAACAGTTATCACAGCAGGATCAGTAGTTTTGGGTTATATCCATTCACATTATTTTTAGGTACCTTAAACTTGTACCGCATGCAAAATCTTTCTTTAGCTAGACATATTTTAAAACCACCCTTTCAAACTATAAATTTTAGCCCTAGATGAAGGCTGCAATTCACTTGTCTCTGTAGCTCTAGTTCATATTTGTGCTAATGATTGTCTATGCTTCAGAAGATTTGAATCACAAGAAAGTAGAAATCGAACAAGACGCAGAAATCTCAACCCATTTACTTATTATAACCTGCTTGATTTTGAGTTGTGTTTTATCCCTAATGAATGGGTAAAGTAAATTAATATTACCTAAAAGAAACTTGTCAAATGGGTCAAAAATCGTCGAAGGTGTATTTTTAATGCACAAAACCTCCTTAAATTTATTCAGAAAGTCAGATGATTATTATTGAACTCAGACAAATTTCGTATTAAAAAGTTCAAAATTTTCAAAAAAGTGTTTTGCCTCAACGCAAGCTAATCTGACTTGTTTCCAACCAAAAACCACATTTGACTGCTTACCAAACTTGCTCATTCGGTCACCAATAATCTGAACAAGTCCCAACATGAGTACATTTCAACATGAATATATCCCATGAGCATAAGCTTTGATCTGATATTTGCAATGGGTAGTTATGGTCATCATGAGGACACGATATTCGGTTAGCGCATTAGAGGCTCTTTTTTTGTGTAGGATCAAAAGTTGGTAATCTTGCACTTTGTTGCTCAATACAGGAAGGAATCACATGTCAATTTGCTGGACATCTACTCTTTCACATCTTATTATTTGTACTTGTGACATTGAAAAAGTCTTTCTACTTTTGCTTTATGCCGTTCAATTGTAGTGTTTGTATTTAAAGCTACTTTGCTTTGTCACAATTCTTGCAACTTGAAGTGTAGAAACATTTGATTTGTTAAAGATCCATACCTTTCTCTTTCGTGTTTTAGTTGGTCTTTGATATTGGTGCGTGAAATTAAAATTACTTAACTCAAAAAGGGAAAAGAGTGAAACGGTAAGTAGCACGATAAAACTTTTTACGACATTGTAAATCGTTTTTATCTAGCTAAAACAGTTCGATCATTGGTTCAGTAATTGTTATGTAACAATACTTCAAAATACATCAACTTCCTATGAATTTCAACCTAACCCAACAAGCTTTGATCCTTTAAATATTTGTTAGTTTGACCCAAACCAAAATCTCTTTTGATCTGCTACTCAAAATCCATCCAACCAGCTCATTTTACCATCTATACTTGGCTTCTGCATAAAGGTCTCGTACTAGTTATGCAGGTTCGTTTTTAGCATGTGCTACTTCAAGAAAACAAAAACTTGCATATAAGCAGATTCTCTCTTATAGTGGTATAAAACTCTTTATTATTTGGGGGCCACAATTGGTTGTCAAAGTATAACAAACAAATACAAATTGTTCTCTCTATATCTCTAAATAAGCAAGAGATTGCATCTATGACATGTGCTTTAACAGAAAACATAAGTTAAACACATATAGGTGACTGAGTCAAGTCGATTATCTCAGGGCATA
Source organism: Logfia minima (assembly GCA_963921325.1). Classification (NCBI taxonomy): domain Eukaryota; kingdom Viridiplantae; phylum Streptophyta; class Magnoliopsida; order Asterales; family Asteraceae; genus Logfia; species Logfia minima. The sequence continues at coordinate 13,320,688 of OY992776.1, read as the reverse complement.
AGCCTGAACCCTCTGCTTTCTTCCTTCGCGAACTAGCTCTGTATTCGGGTGATGGACTAAAAACATCTATCACCTCAACCTCACCAACAGAAACAGAAATCTTGTTTCTAGTTCCATCTTTATTTATAGGCATGCCACCATTTTTCTCTTCCAACTTTTCAGAAGCAACGCCACGGTTGTTCAAGCCTGTATATGAGCTATTGGGGATGTTACCATACAACCATCCAGGAGAATCATTAGTGAAGGGCGGTAGTTCATAATTTTCATCATCTGAAACACAAATCGCTCCTTTTCCATCGTTATAATTACAGGATCCACCTGTGTTTACAAGTTCTTCATCATCATCTAACGAATCATTAGTGCAGGATGGTCGTTCAGTCTTTTGAGTATCTGAAAGATGTGTCGCTTCATGATTGTCGTCACTATCTGCAGAAACAAGAACTGGCATCCTTACATCTTCATTCCGTACCTCCAAATCAGCTTTTTCAGGTTCTTCTTCATCATCCCACAAATCATTATCATATTTGAACATTTCATCTTCTTCGCCTTCTTTGTTTCCTTCTGTGTAACATGGAAGTTCATCCATGGAGCGAATGTTTACCCTCATTTGGCTTGGCAAAGTAGGGCACCCCGCATAATGCTTTGTATATTTTGTTGAAAAGAAGTTGACTGTCAGGTTCAAGCTGATCGATAAATCACAAACCAAAGATGTTAGTAAACAGTAATAACTTTTGGAAATAGTTACCCACAGATACAATTTGGTGTAACGGTCAAAAAACTGTTATACATACTTATTCCATGCTGGTAGTGTGAGCATCGTGTATGCCAGTTTGATCTTATTTGCAAGTCCGCCAAGGGATTTAAAACCAACAGCCGCCTTTCTAACAGCTAACGATTCCACAGGGTGTTGCCAAGCCCACTCAAACTGCGACAATTGACTTACATTATAAACGAATCAAAGAGACACTAAATATTCACAGAACTCTCGAAACTAAAATTTCACTGGTTAACTATATACCGTTCAAAAACATCAAATGATTGAAAACTTTTTGATCTTAGTTTATCATTTTTAAACTGTTTAGGGTAGCTAGATGATTGATCATACCTGAAGTGCAAGAGTGTTAGTCGGGAAACCATGTATGCAAAGCACCATTTCCCAAGGGCGTTTCTTCTTCGTCCTGAATGCACCACTGCACAATTCCCCATTGTGTTGTCTGATTCGTCTTCGTGGGTTAACCGTAAACCTAAAAAACACACATCACGCAACCAATCTCATAATTAATTCATAATAATATCTTATTAAGCCAAATAAAATGTTTTCTTTAAAACACAATCATAAAATTAACCAACAAATCTAACCTGTAATTCATGATAAATAAAAAAAATAAAAGGATCTGCTTTATCAATCTTAAAATTATAAAACTGTATTAGTTTCAGAATCAGTAACACAGATTTAATCCTAAACTAAATTAAAGAGTGTCCGAATCACTAATTAACTGCAGAATCAATACATCGAGTGGTTATTAATTAATACAGTCTAATCCACACTAATTAACAAAAACAAACGCATGTAGATATTGATATAGATATATATGTACCCGATGTAAGTATGTCCTTTGTATCTAGGGCAGAGTGAGGTTAGCAAATAGCAAGCAAAGAAGCCTGATTTTACTTCTTCTAAATCATTCGATCTGAAATCATCATTTTCTACTTCATCAGAATTAGAATTAGAATTAGAATTAATTAGGGTTTGTAATTGACGCCCCTTTCTTTTCCCCATTTCTGATCTCACACACTCACTCTTGTGTTCGTTGCCGTTTAATAAAATCGGACCGTTGTGATGTTTGACCGTTGATTTCTTTTTCTTATAAATAAATAATTAAAATTAAAATACTTGAACTGGGTGTTTATAATGGCCCAACAAAAGAGCCACGATCTATCTGTTGGGCTTTCTGATTAATCGTCGACCATACTTGGTGGATTAATGTTTTCTATTTTGATGCTAAGAGAGTAAGAGATAAAAGAACGAAAAAGAAAAGAAAATGTTAAGATCATAAAATATTTTCATGAACTTTTAAAATTATCTAAACCAATGGCATAAATCATAGGGATGAATAATTTTGATTGATCCACGTAATAATTTAATTTGTTAGATATATTTCAACCCCTTTTAACCATATTTAAAGGTGTAATCGAACCAAACCAACTCGCGATACTAAAAATTGACTTGAAACACACTCGAAATTGACCAAGCTAGAGATATCCGAGTAGACTTTTGAGTCGAGCTGGAGTATCAAAATATTTTATTCGAAAGGCTCGCAAACCTTATCGAGATTATACAAATTTACATTTTTACCCATTATATATACATATATTACTGTATTTACATTACTTTCTAATAAATCTCAAGTTAAAGGCTCTAAAATGCCTCGGGACGATTGCATGTTACAGCACGATCAAATAGAGATGAAAAGCTAGTTGGGCGCTAGCACTTTATATTGTACTAAAATAATAAAATATATAATCAAATTGAGTAAAGGGCATTCCCTTATTAGTAAAGTTACTCGAAGTTGGAAAATGAGAATACAATCTAGAAGGAATAGTAGAAGAATCTATGGATTACCATTACAACCCATATACCGACTTTAATGGTTAGTTATATGCATCCGTATCTACTGTGATGTTTAGTTTCACATTGTTATCGATCTATCTGTTTGTTGGGCCATTACGAACTTAAACGTATTCTATATGATGCAAAATTAACATTAACATACAGGATGATGATGCATACAATCTTCTATTAATTGAGAGAAACTCATAAAATAATTACAATGTTCCAAAAAATCTGGGAAGATCCTTTTTTGTCAGGAAGAAACCGTCATGTGGTTACCTTACGTCATTACATACGGTGGTTTCAACGAAAGAAAGTCTTAGGGCGCTCTCTCGCAATCATCGATCACTCTATACTGTGAGTATTCTTCTTCTTCTTCTTCTTTCATAGGAAACCCTAACCATTTATTTTTAACTGTTAATTATCTAGCTTCTCTCAATCGAATTGAATCGATACCTGGATTCATTTTTTTTTTTTACCATTTTGAGTCTTAGGTTATGTGGTCTTGTCCGGTATTGTTAGAGTGTACTTGCTCTAACTATTTTGACTATTTTCTTTTTAAGTTTTGGGCGGTAGTATTACATTACTGCTACTTGTTATGTAGTTATCTTCTATACAAAAGGTGATCGTAATGAGATGTTCAGATTATTGATAATCTGTTTTAGTAGTTTGTTTTTCCCGGCAATGCAATTTCCGACATGGAGGCTGAAGGTCATCACCTAACTTAATTGGTGGTGCATTGAAAATACTTATGAACCTACTATATGCGGTCTTGTGCGGTACTTTTATTATTTTTTTTAATTTTTAAATAGTGGTTGTTCTGGTTTAGTTTTACTTTTCATAAACAAACCCTGTTTTCTTGTGCAGCCCTGGTTGTGCATCTAAACCTCTAGGTGTTGTTTGGTTTATAGGATTAATAAGTTATTTTACTTAAACCGGTTTTTGTTTCATAAACAAAACCACTATCTAAACCTCTAGGTGTTGTTTGTTGTATATCTAAACATCGACCATATTTGGTGGATCAATGTTTCTCTATTTTGATGTTAAGAGATAAAAGAAGAAAAAAAAATGTTAAGATCACAAAAAAATTACAAAAATAAGTTTATAAAATGATGTGAATAAATGACGTCAAGAGAGATAAGTAATAGAGAGAAAACGTGAATGATTTAATTGGTCTATGTAATAATCTATTTGTTAGATACATTTCCACACGTTTTAAGCATATTTAAGGGTATAATGGAAATGAGCCAGCCGGCAATACACTCAAGATCGACTTGCAACACAATCGAAATTGACTCGAGCTAGAGCTACTTGAGTGGATTTTTGAGTCGAGCTCGAGTATGGAAATACTCTATTAGCGTATTTATCGCACATCTAATAAATTTCAAATCCTGTCGAGCATTACAACCCTAACCATATCAACTATTATGGTTAGTTATATGCATTGTTATCGACTGTGATGTTTACTTTCACATTGTTATCAGCTCCGATGTTCTCTTTTTTTGTATGTCTAAGATATAATGATTTGTCAACACAATCTGTCCAAGTAGGTTAGAAATGTTATTTATTCAAAGAAGGAACAAATGAATAGTTCAAGCATAATATCATTATTAAACCTTCACAAGTAGCAACTAAACTGGAGCTCACAATTGGCAGCATACACAGACTAAAGAGCACAGATTTCTCTAAGTATAGTAAATCACTACCAACACTTCCAAGTTTCAGTTGCCTGATGGCAAATGCACCAAAAAGTGAGGCCATACACTAAAATTTATAAAAGATAGAATACGATATCCAAGCACAAAACAGCGTGGGGCCTTACATTGTACACCTTCTAGACGAAGGACACTAAAGAAGCTAGAAACATGACATGCAAAAAAGTATAAAGAGTTCATATTATAGCCTAGACAAGATGATTATATATATGTTTCTTTGGATATACAACAAAGGATGACCTAATTGCAAATTCATATCCACTCCAGTTCTAACTGTACACAGAAAATGATGCCACATCCAGACGAAGCTTTCACCTGCAAATTTGAAAAATTGAGGGATAAAATCAACACACCTGGAGGAAAGAGCGACTGAAACATAAGTTTTACAATGTTTAAAAATTCAACCAGATTAGATATATCGAGCATGGTTTTAAGGTTATACTATTTCCAAATTGTAAATGTAAATCACAGAAAAAATTATGTCTGGCACACCTGCCACAACAAAAAGCATGTAGTATCATATGGTACCTTCTTTGACCAAATCATAACCAATGAAGGCAGAATTCAGATAGAATAAGAGATATGGCATACGGGATTAGTATATGAAATCACAAAGGCTGGAAAGAGTTCTTTTTTGTGTTTCCAATAGTAATATAGATTGAAACTTAAGAGGCACTAGAACTATACTGACAACATCAGCAAGAACCAATTTTCACGATAAGGAACGGGAGAATGAATCAATAAATGCATGTGGTGCGGGCCTAATGAACCAAAAGATGAATGTTTGTTAATGTGAAAGCAAAAGGGTCTCATAACATTGAAGATAAAGCATTGTTGTGAGGAATGCAGGCCGCTGTATAAATGTTCAATACTCAAAAGCATACTAAACTGATTTTGCATAATATCACTACGACAATCATAATAAGTCCATAACTCATTCTACATCAGCTGGCAGAATTAGATGGTTAAGTAGTTGACCAACCCATATTCATTCATAAGCCACCTTCACCACACACATTTTAAATGACTACAATTCCCAATTTACCCCATATGTTATTTAACTTAATTTTTCTGCACAATGACAATAGAAGCAAGAAAGAAACATCTGGCAAATTTGATACGAGTAAGAACATCCAACAAAATTCATCATGTTAATTAAAAGTTCATAGCCATCGATGCCAATATCCTCTTTCCTATCCACTTTGATTATATTAAAGATATATACACACATTTCAACGAGGGAACAACTACACCCATATAAGACCTCATTTCCTCATAAACGAACTCCATATGAATAGTTGCAAGCAATACAAACCAGCTATAGAGTTATCAGCAAAAAGCCTAATCCTATCTATATGCCAAAAAAACACACCATTAAAGCAACTTTTTTGATCGCCAATTGTATCGTCAGATTAATCGTTTAATTTCTGTTATATATATTTAACAGTTACTGTTTAAAATAAAAGAGTTCAAAGAATAAGCAAACTTGTGCCAAACCACCAAACACAATTGACAGTTGTATATGACACGCATAATAATTAGTGTCAAACTCAACAACAATAACTATAGTTAAATTAACTCCACATAACACACAAATAAACCGATTAGTTTAACTGCAAAAACAGAAATAAAACTTACAGTATTAGAAGACTAATCCGATTTTTTTGAAACAGAAATTAGATTTTTCCACAGATAACGACCACTCGCCATATCAACAAAAGTCCAGAATCCGTTCACAAAAGCAACATAAATCTGCAATTAGCACAAAACCGTCACACATTTCCGTATAAATATAATAATTCTCCTCTAACATAACTACAAATTAAAAACTGAAATCCTAGAAATCAACACAAAACCTTAGAAGACGATCGTCCACCGCAAGTAGCGTCGGAATCCGGTGATGATTTGGAATCTTCGTCGCCGTCGATGGCGTCGGAAGTAATTGATGGAGATTTAAAGTTACGGAGAACGAAGAATCCGGCGAGAGTTGCCGATAGAAAAATGAGAATAATTCGTAAAGGACACATTGTAATTATTTTCACTCTCTAGAAATTTATAATTTGTTAGAGAGAGAAAATGATTTTTGGTTGAATGAGATTGAAGCTGTGATGGTTGTTTGTTTAATTAGCTACTACATTATTAATTTATTATTATATTTATCTTTTTTAAAAAAGGATGTTAGTTTAATTTAATTAATTTTCCCTCCTTTTTTTTATTGTTTAGTTTCCTAACTTTATGGTAACTCAAATTCCAAAGTTGACAACCGACACTTTTATAAAATGGAATTGTGTAATTTATACACGTCTTGATTACGTTTATATCATCTTTCTTTATTTAATGTCTTAATAATTTTGTTTACTACAAGTAACTCACACTGGAATATAAGTAATTTTGTAACGTTTATCAAAGTATAATTCGTATAATACAGGTAAAAGAAAAATCATTCGCATAGCAAATTGTACGGATTGTTGCGTACAGTAAAATTTAAGGGAGAAATTATTTACGTATATTTTAATAGGATTAAAATGTAAGTTGTACTTTCTTAACTGTATCAATCATAAATGTTGTTAACATCGTATATGATTTACGAATTGATGTCATTTCAAGTTAGTCTTAAATAGCGAAAATAAATAAAGTGAAAAAAAAAATATGAATGAATAGGAGAAAACTTTTAAAACATCTGTTTTAGAATTTTTCTTTTAAATATGATGATTAATTAATGATTATGATTATATGAAACAAAAATGTCAATTTTAACTCAAAAAGACAAATACAATAAGCTATATTTCTTCTTTTTTGTTTCTTTTCTCGTCTTATTTTCTTTTCATAACATTTAAAACTCGAAAACAATTTCATAACATTTAAAACTCGAAAATAATGGTAGATTCAAAACAATGATAAATTCGAAACTAATTCAGATATACTACTTAATGGCAAAATACCAAATTTTTATATCTCCATATGGATTATTTTATAGCTTTTAACACCACTAAAAACTTGTGTTATTGCTTATGATCAAACTTCCATCATGAAAATATACTATTGTTTGGTGACAAATAGTATCTCAATGCTCAGGGCGGCTTCATTCTCATCACAAAATGTCAAGTTCCATTAACTAGGCATACAACTTAAAAAGTTGTGTGATCACCATGTAAAGCAACTTACATATTTTAAAATGATGCTATCTTAAAAGACACGTTTGTACCTTTTATCTTTTGAAATTTTAAGACATGAAATTGACAACTTCAAGAGGGTCTATCAATATTAAAGAGCAAGTTTTATGATTGGCTGTAACTACCTCACTAGTCACTTGGTTTTCAACTGTCCCAATTTCAACAATCTATGGGTGAATTAAGAAGGGTCGTTTCTGAAGTACTAATAAACATATTTTAGAAGCAATTAAAAGAGGTTTAGTATTTATTTTTTATTACAATCAAAGTACAAGCATCAACATCTTGACACGACAATTGATATTAGCACTTAGCAGCAAATTAATTTACACCTCATTAGGTTTCAATTTTGATTAAACGGATAACATGGCCAACATTAACCATACCAAAGTCGTTAAAAGCCACCAAGAGTTCCAAGACCAATGAGGGATTGAAGGAGTGGTTTTGAGGCTTCACCCACTCAAAGAACTTCAGATAACCCTTTGACTTTGAAGCTCAAAGACATCAGCATTCCAAATTCAAGATTCATATGCCTTATACTATAAACAATATTTTATATGACTTATATTGAAACTACCAAATATTTTATAAAATTAATGATTTTAACCTCAAAGTGAAAACTTTTGATTACACCGATGACCGAACCAATGTGGTTAATATGAAACTGTAGCGCTAACTGAAGAAGAAACAAATGTATATTGATAATACCGCTAGAGTTTTGCAAACCGGGATATATTTGAAAGCACTGTTCTTAAACTTCTAATCCCAGCTCCAGTTTTTGAGCTAACCATCATCTGCAAATAAACAATAGACAAAACGGCTTACAATAATTTTGCATTCTGCAACATCCTAAAAAAACAAAATTCCATATTTGACTATTAAGTGTCAAGTAAGGTTCCCTTTATATTTTGAATTGAAATGAACTGTCTTCTGAGTGTAGAAGAACATGAAACCAAGTTTAACTACACAAAATGAAATATTATAGAACAAAAACAACTGTTAATATGACTTCAGGAGGTAGAGGTGGCAAAATGGGTGGGTTGAATGATAGTCAGTATGGTTATTTTGGGTGAAGGTTTAAACAGGAAATTGTTGGGGCTTTTGCACAATTTTTTATAATTAACTACTGTGTCATGTGATTGCAAACAATATTTTCTTTCTTTATATATCATGGTTTAAGGGGTTTTTTATGACCCTGTAGAGATAAACATACCCCGAACTGATCCATTCATAGTAAATGGTTTGAAACTGACACCATTTTATTGAAACGTATAGGTGGTGTGACTATAAAAAGTGGAACTTCGTTGCATTTATAGTCGATGAGACTAAACAACTTACCAACGGCTGAACAGCAGATTTCTTCGTTTTCAGGTTCTGAATAATGATCATACGTGTTAGCTCAACTTACTCAAAGAAAGTAAAAAACTTGAAAAATAAGTAAGTGTAGTACCTCCTCAATTTGCATAGCACGTCTGGCCACATTAACAGGGAAATCTAAATCGGTTTTTGTCAATACTATCTGGTATTTGGTTTTGGACCTGGCATTCAAAATAATAAGAAACTTTATAAACTTGGATCCTCCACGAACATGACATAAATATGTAGGATTACTAAATGAGGATATAGAGGCAATGCAAAATGAGCAGATAAAAGAAGCAATGCAGATGAGCAGTTAAAAGTATCACTTCGTATTATTCATATCCTCTTTTAAATGTCTATAAATAAATAATGCACCAATTATAATGTTAATAATATATAATATATAGGCATGGGATCCAGTGAGAACACAATGTTATAAAAAGAACGGTGAGAACACTTTCGGTTTTCATTTGCAGTTTATGTTTATTTGTGAACCTTTATATTTTTTTGCTTTGTGAATCTTTATTATTTTTTGGCTTCACAGAAAATTTTAATTGTGACAGAAAATTTTAATTGTGAACCTTCATTATCTTTTGGCTTCACAGAAATTTACAAAGAAGTGAAGCTTTATATTTTTTTGCTTCATAGAAACTTTTAACTGTGAACCTTTATTTTATTTTGCTTCACAGAGATTTACAAAAGCGTGAAGCAATTTTTGTTCTCACTGTTCTTTTTCTAACATTGTGTTCTTACTGGAACCCAACTCTCTATATATATATAAGCCTATAATAATCTAAGCTTATAATTGTAATCCTGTCTAAAAAGATGATTTAGGAAGTTTTATGCACTTAAAATACACTTTCGAGGACCCACTGGACCATTTGAGTCGTTAGAGTTAATACATAGCCTAAATTGTACGTATCTAAGTGATTCTGAGTAGTGTTAATCAAGATTTCGATAAAATTTACTTGCAAGAGCCAAGAGTGGTTCGCACGCAGTACACTTACCTTTCCATTAAATCAACGAGTTCATGATCCCTTGGCTTCATACCCCACTTTGTGTCGATTAAAAGGCATACACGTTTTAGGCCTTCACGGGTGGATACATACTCTTTCACCTACAAATTTACAAGATACGTCAAGAAGACCAATGACTTTTCCAAAAAGTATGGCAAAAATATTTAAAAAATACACATCCAAGACATCTTATTAAAAGGATCCAAGATGTTTAAAAGAAATAATCACCTTTTAGTGTTTTAGATAAATTGATTATGTTTCTGATTAGCTGACTATTTAGTCAAATGAACACTATACTACACAACCCATTTCTGATAACCAATGTCACAAAATCATTTTCGAAACGCATGCTAATTATATTATCCTTTAAAAGAGCCTAGATAATCCTCCAACGGTTCTTGTGCACTTACAAGTTCTTCCCATGATTCCTTGACTTCTTCTTTTGCATAAGCAAAACCATACCCAGGTAAATCAACTAAACAGAGCTTTGATCCAAGGTTGAAGAAGTTAATGGTCTGCGCAAGGTTTCATAGGCATCAATGTCATCATATAAGTAACTCATCAATCAAAGCTATACTTGAATTCTTGAAGTGAAAGAAAGAAAGATGATGTAGCACCTGAGTGAGACCAGGTTTGTCTGATGTCCGTACAACACCCCATTGTCTGGTAAGTGAGTTTAGCAAAGAAGATTTCCCGACATTCGACCTACCTAATAAGAAATTAAAAATTTAAGCCACCAGATTAGTGGTGGTAATTTTGACCAGTTTACTAGTGAACGGGTAGTTTTTGGTTGAGTTTCATCTCAAAATATGTCAAATGAATTGAAAGTTCCCTAACATATATTTACAATGGATAAAAACTCCTAAATCAGTTTATAAAAAAATAAAATTATAACCATATTTTGAACACTAGTCAGATACAAACAACTTAAAACTTTAATCGGAACTAAGACAAAAAGTGTCCCAGACTCCCAACCCATCCAAGTCCGTTTCAACCCATAACAAAAACTACCCATTTGACCTGTTACCCAACTTGCTCGTTTTGCCAACTTGAAAACATTCTAAAATGGAAATGTTACAATTTCGATGGAACGTCTCAAAACGTAAACAATTTCATGGAATTGAGAGAGTAGCTAAATAGCAATTATATTTCTTACAGACTGACACGGATAGTTTAAAGTCTACGTAAACCTTTGGAAAAGCTTCAAAATTAAACAAGTCACTATTAATTGTTGTTGATAAATATGTGGCATGAAAATCATAAAGACTTTTACCTGCAAATGCAATTTCCGGAAGATCGGGAGATGGGAAAGATGAAGACACTTTTGCAGCAGCAAAGAAATCGAGTTTATTCCTGAAAACCTGCAAAATATTCAGACCACAATCACATAAGTAAGGATGACAAACACAACACGATTTTGTATACTAAGTTAGTAACTACATAAAAAGGTATCAGATTGAAAACCGTTTATACATCCTTTCTATGCAATTATTCTAGCTCAAATAAACGACTACAAGCTTACTGATTCTTCGATTCGCTCTCTTTCTGAGCTTGTCGAGAAGGGAATATTATCTAAAGGGGATGGAAGCTCGATATTGTATCCTGCCTTTCGTAACTCAATTTCACGTCTACGTCCCAATAACTGCAATGATAATTATCCAAGAATAATACAATGAAGTAAGTGACAAGAGCGATATATATCCAACTTAAATATAACAAACAACTAGAGGTGACGATTTCAAGCCATTTACTAATAACGGGTTAATAAATGTAGCAAAAAGTAAAACAGGTCATAATAGGTTGAAATTCACGTAGGTCTATTTTCAAAGGCATACAACTTCCTAAGTCGTTTTGTTCAAAGATTTAGATCACTATTATTGTAGGAACATTCTTTCGTAATCATAATTAACGCATTAGTTATTTATAAAAATCAAAATGGGTCAACCCGACCCAGCCTGCTTCAACCAATAGTAATAATGACCCTATTCGGCCCAACCCATATTGATCCGTTTCCTGACCCACCAATTTTGCTACATGTAAAAACAATTAACCAAGACAAATTACATTTTCATTCACAAAGGATATTATAGAGGGGCTCGGTTGTATGGCCCGAAACTGGGCATTTTGAGACATCTCTTCCTTTTCTTCTGTATCTGAATCTTCCTTTTCCTTGACCGTATTATCTGAAAGCGAAACAGGTATATATTGACTTTACCGAAGACCTTTACTCTATCTTATAGATATAAAAATGTAGATGACTGAAAATTCGACATATTAAGTACTAATACAAACTTGTTTTTAGGATTGACAATCATACATTATAAAAAACAGACTGACAAAAGATGCAAAAACTAAACTGACCAATTGTAGGCAGGCTATCATCAAACCGCTTATTCGCAGTATCGTTTCGATATCCTATCCTGATCAACCGCATCTTTCTTCTTGGCCGATCAAACGACGCCATTGAATCATCATCCATATTCTTCTTCTTTTGAAATTTCTTCTTCCCAAATTCACGATCCTCTACAGGACTCTGTACGTGTTTACTGTTTTCATATTTCCCATCTCCATTTTTCCTTAACAACCCACTCCTATTTTCATCATACTTTCTTCTATCACCTCCTTCATCCCTCGATTCCCTTTTATTGAACATTCTAATCTCACCATTTTCAATACCCTTTCTTCTATCACCTCCTGCATCCCTCGATTCCCTTTTATTGAACATTCTAATCTCACCATTTTCAATACTCTTTCTTCTATCACCTCCTGCATCCCTCGATTCCCTTTTATTGAACATTCTAATCTCACCATTTTCCATACTCTTTCTTCTATCACCTCCTGCATTCATCGATTCCCGCATCATAAACATTCTACTCCCACCATTTTCACTATTCTTTCGTCTATCACCTCCTTCACCCCTCGATTCCCTTCTATCAAACATCCGACTTTTAGAATGTGATTCCGAACTTCGTTTATCATAATTACGAGACCCCCTTCTTACATTTTCTTTTCCTTCAACAACCTCATCTCTACCCTCGTTCCGTTTACCTCTAAATAAACCCTTTCCACCATCTTTACGAAACCTACTTTCCCCATTATTATCCCTACTCCTCTTTCTATCAAAATCACTACTTTCATTCCCTACCTTTCGATCTCTATAATTCGACTTCAATCCCCTTCCCCTATCATCACCCTCAACTCTTTTACTTCTACCAAAACCGGCATTATCATTATTTCTTTTTTCATAAATATCATCATCAGCAATGGAGTTACTATTATATGTATTAGTTCTCCTAACTGTTGTGATTTCACCTCTACTCAGTTTTCCTCTGAACCCTTTTTTCTTAAACCCTAGGGATTCTGATTTAACACTAGACGAAGACTTTGAAGGTTTTTTTAATGCAAAGTTTGCTTTTTTCTTAAGATTGCTAAACTTTGTGCTTGTTTCTTGATTCATTCTCCACTACTTCACAAAATTAACAACCAAAATAAACAATTAAAAAAACTCAATTCACTGAAATCACTAAAAATGAAAATAACGAAGATAAATGACGAACCTACAAATTTTGTATATTAAAGTTCAAATCTTTCTTGTGACTTCTGGTAACATAAGTTTAGTAATTTCAATTTGGTTTCTTCAGAGCAATATGTGTAAACTGTTCGTCTGTGTGTGTGCCCTGTTTTTTTCTTCGTAAAGCGACTAAGCGAGTCCTCTTCTGGTTTGCGTGAGTTATTTTGGGCCTGGTCAGGCCCAAATTTAAGCCTAGAGGGCTGGCTATTTATTTGGGCCAATCTATAGCAATTTTAAAAATTAGAGAAAAAAAAGAAAAGAAAAGAGAAGAGAGAGAAATTTGTCTGAGAGGAATCCATACATTACAGAGTGTCATGGAAAAATACGCGAGTTCAACAAAGAAAAATAATATTTTCATGGATTATATGTTCATGTTTTTGATAAGGGTTCGGTCATGTTTATGATAAGGGTTCGGTTCAGAAGAGCCAAAAGTTATGATACAATAAAATTTGTAAAAGTAAAATATAGTAATATTATGATGCAGTAAATTGGATTGCAGAACACAAAAACTAAGAGATAAAATCGTCTATTCCTCGTATCCTCTTTAAAATATCATCCCCTCCGATCCCCATATCATAAATATAAAAAGTTGACAAAAAAAAATATTAATATTTCAAAATTTTCGTTTTCGGTAAAAGAAATCATTTAAAAGTAGTAAAGTTGCGAATTTGCTAAAAACCATCATTTTTTACGTGTTACTGTGATCGGATATTAATTTTCTTTAAAAGTTGTGTATAACAAAATGGTTGCAACACACATGTCGATTTATTTTACAATGGTAAGAAAAGAACAGGAAAAGTGTAAAATATATGTCAAAAATTATATTGATTGGATAGATATTGTTTAGGAAAAAAATAATGACAACTTTAAAAATTAATAATAAGACTTCTAGACATGAATAAATACTTGTATTCATACTAAAATATATTCAGTGTTCTCTTCGAATAGTGATTTGACCCCTTTTAAATATTAGTTGAAATACATTTAATTATGCATATTTAAAAATGTTAAATGACTAAAGATGTCATTAACAAAACCCTATCTTTTATACATATATATTATGAAAATTGATATCGATGGTTCTAAAAGTTGTCATTAAAATGTCAGAACATGCTTAATATTTTTTACCATAGCATAAAACTCTATAATTCTTGAATATTGATTCAAACATAATGATCTATTTATTTCTATATATTTTAATTACAATGTTTATAATTACCTTTAACAAAATCCATAAACCAATTTTAACATTAGGCGGTCTTCGTATTTGTTGATGCATTGTCCTTATTTGCACTCTTTAACAATGTGATATAATGTGATCTTAAATATGGTTGTTTACATCATGTTGGAAGTTTATAACCATATCGAGATAATGAAAAAACGTCTTAATGTTCTTCTAGTTTGATTGCGTTTAACGTTAACCTTAATCAAATTTAATGGTGCGTCTATACGGTCTTCAAGCTTAACCTAGCACATCATTCAAATCCTATTCAATATATCACCATAAGCATACTAGTCTTGCAAAGTGGTTCTGGCCTAATCACACCGGATTTCATTACACACACCCATTGATAGTTTTATCACTACTTGTTGCTTCCATCCACTCCTTACTCATGGCTTTTCAGTGGTCACCACAATGACGTCCCCTTTGATCTTAAATCTAGTGAATGGAATCATCATCGTTCATCTCTTTTTACGTCTAATTGGTACTATCAAATCTAATATATATTCTTCGGGTGCTTCCACTTTGTAAAGTCTTAAGAACATTCTTTAAAACATAATTTAACGTATCAAAACTAGACATTTTTTAAGGGGTAATGATATACAAAGTCGCAAACAAAATAACAAAATGATACGTAGTAAATTACATTGGTAAGAAATATATTTGGTTTGTGCATAAAAAGAGCAAAAAGGTTGGCTTGATGTCATTGTCTTCCATTGCTTATTCTTGAGTGTTCTTAAGGTATATGTTATTGTCTAACATATTGATGTAACCAAACTAATACCATAAATTGTTACCACTTGTCATGATTTGGCTGATTGATATAGTCTTCTTGAACCCTGACCACTAACATTAATTTCTGTTTATAATTGCCGACTTAACATAAAGGCTTCTATCGATCAACATGTGAATGAAACCATGAGATGGTCAATTTATGTTCACTAATACCAAGTCAAATAATACGTATCAAAAATGATTCACGGTTGCACAATGTAGGAAACAAACCAACGCAAATTTGTTAAGTACGAAAGATCTATAAAATGGATTTTGTTCGCGTCCGCAACTTTCTACTTTGTCGATGATCGTTATCACGACAACGCTAGGACATATCCAGCATAATATACACAGATGATAAAGAAACTTGAATTCACAATCTTAGACTTCAAACAGACTACTAGACAAAAGATCATTTGGTATCATAACAAAGATTTGAAGTAACAAATTTATATCTTCTCAAACAAATCATTATTTTACAAAACAAAACCAAAACTTACAATTACCCCAACGATTTATGGGGCAAGTTACATGTTATGTACAAAACCATACTCTACCATTTTACCCACTCTGTTTTTTTCACACATTTCTTAAACTTTTTTCGCAACTTTTTTAATCTTTCAAAAAGACAAACATGTCAATAAAAATTAACTCGAATATGATATAACTACATACACTGGAAACTTGCCCCATCGGCGAGTACACTAATTATCTGTAGTTACCTCTATATCCCGTCGTTCAATCAACTCCGATCTAATTTTATTATTCCACAAATCGTCGTAGAATTCTTTACCTCCACTGCTACTTTGAACCTCCACCACCACTAAACTTTCCGTCAACCGGAAAACCTCAATTCCAATAACATATTTACCATTTTGGCCTCCTACCAAATCCACTCCAAATTCCTTCCTTTTCTTAATCCTCGCATTCGCTTCCTTCACTATCTCCTCAACTTTCTCGATCACATTCTCAGGCGACTTCTTCACCACCAACCGCTCCCCTTCTCCCGAAGAACTACCATTAAACAACGGCGACAAGTTCAAACCAGATGAAAACGAGATTATATCAAAAGCGTTCAATGATGTTGACTTGCATTCAGGTTTCACCATACTTTCAAACGCTTCCTCTTCTTCTGGTCTTAATTCCTTATAACCTTTCTTAAACCACGGATCATTTATGATTTCGTTCGACGTAATCCTGGTCTCTGGATTCGTATCCAAAAGACGAGATAACAACCGTTTCAAATCACCAGACATCCATTTAGGGCACCGGTACTCGCCCTTATATATCTTCTTATACATCATCATAAGATTCGAATCATTAAACGGCAAAAAAGCAGCATTCATCACAAACAAAATAATTCCACAAGACCAAATATCAGCTTTCGCGCCATCATATCCTCGTTTCGTTAATATCTCCGGCGCTACATACGCTGGGGTCCCACATAACGTGTGCAACAATCCATCAACGCGAATCTGACCTGTCACCGCGCTCAATCCAAAATCCGAAACTTTCAGATCTCCATTTTCATCGATTAATAAATTCTCCGGTTTTAAATCGCGGTGATAAACACCGCGCGAATGACAATAACTTATTGCTGATATTAATTGTTGAAAATACTTTCGACTCGATGTTTCGGATAAACGACCTTTTGCAACTTTCGCAAATAACTCGCCACCTTTCACAAACTCGATCACGAAATATATTTTCGTCTTCGTAGCTAAAACTTCGTATAATTTAACGATATACGGATGCTGCAACTGCCGCATAATGTCGATCTCTCGTTTCACATTTGAAACAAGATGCGCGTTATGCGATATTTTATGTTTGTTGATGACTTTGATTGCGACGCTTTGGCCGGTTTTGATGTCACGGGCGTGGTACACTTTAGCGAATGCGCCGCAGCCTAAAAGTTTTCCGACCTCGTATTTGTTAAATAATGAATTAGCTGGCGAAACGGCCATGCCTGAATTTGCGATCTCGGGCATCGAATGTAACAATGCCTGAGATCGTGTTAATACGGGTGGTGATAGTTCAATTGAAGTAACGGAGATTGAAGATTGAGGTTGAATAAGATCGGAGAAGATTTTGGGGTTTTTTTTGTTGTTTTTGATTTGAATGTTTGTTTGAATTTTTGTTTTTGTTTTGTTTTCGGCAGACAATTTTGGTACTTTTTGTTTCTATGTTTGAATTTTATTGTGTGGTCTGTATCTTTAATACAACAGCGGGGCGTTCGCTGTTTTTACTTTTATGAAAATATTATAATTATATTTTAAATCAAAAAGTTTGAATACACGACGTGGGTGTTCATCAATAATCAACTTTAATAAAAAGTAGTCGTGGTCAGTTAGTGTCCTAATTAATATATAAATCGTATGTTAATTGCAGAGTTGATTCATGAGTTTTACATAAAATAAACTATTGCATAAACGATTCTACCTTGTTTAATCTTATATTAATGGTTAAGTACGTTAAAATAGCTAAAATACTCTCGTTCTTCGATTTATTATTACTATTTTTTTAGTAGAATGTTTTGTTACATTTGTGGTAATTGAAAAAGATGATTGAAAAATAGTCGATTTTGCTAAGAACTAAAATGATCATTTTGACATAATCAACGATTGAAATGTTTGATTTAAAGAGAAAATAACCGTTTATACAACAAATTTTGTATTTTGAGAATTCAGATGCAAAAGGTGAAATACACATATTATGTGTATTGTTGTATGTAAATCACATAAATCAATCATGCAATTACCTCTTAATTTTGATAATTTTTAGTTAAGTGTGAAAGGTACACCAAACAAACCATAAATGTCCAATTTTAATAAATATAGTGATAGTGATTCCTTTATTGTTTAAAAGGTTTTTAGATGAATAAAAAATGTAAATGATTAGTTATGAATATAATGATAAAAGTAACTAATGAAATAATCTCAAACAAAATGATTGACTTTGTTAATTTAATGAAAAAGTGTTACAACACTTATGCTTTTGGAAATGGGAACCACCAACTACACACTGTTGCTCGAAGTAGAGATTACACTTTTTATCTCGCATATTAGTTCACGACTTGAAATCACGTTATTATAGGTTTTAACAGACTGATCAGTGACTGAAAAAACATGTGTTTAATTATTGTTGTTATAAACTACTACTACTGAGTGTGGAAAAAAACATGGGTTTAGTTATTGTCTGCGGTATGTACGGGACATGCATGTTCTCTGCAAAATGGAAAAACAATATTATTGTGTATAAAAGAACGGATTCATCTTGATGTAGATAATATCATGTCATATATGTGTATCTTTTAATCTTTTTTGGTGTGAATGCTATATACGGTATGTAAAAATTCTATAAAAATATTATATACCGTATGTAAAAATTCTATAAATTAATACTTAATGAACTATTTAAATTTATAAATTAAAAGAGTTATTAATTAATCGAGAAATTCCTCCCTCTATTATACTCTGATTTTATTTTATTGCAACTTAAAAATGACAAATCCTATCAAATAATAACTCGATTATACCAAATAAAAAAACTAGATTTCATATCATGAAAAGTTAAATCCTTATAACAAAAGTTAAAATACAATATTTCTATCAAAATATGTTATTTACATGCTCAAACATTTCATAACTATAGACGATTTAAAAAGCATGAAACTTAACATTTTATAAAAATCATTACAAAACAAGACTTTTGATACAATTAATGTACATCTCATACTTCAAACATTGTTTATAAATAACTGATTCTTTTAAATTTACAATTACTTATTTGTAAATTAAACATCTAAATTTTACATTCATATAAAACCATCTAAGTTTATGTTCTACTTTATAACATTACATCATGTATATTATTAACATTACACTTTATCACTGTTTGATATTAGTCATATTATTCGTATCAAATTGATAATGGTTAATCACATCAGTTTTAATTAATTTCAATAATTTTTTCGCTGCATCAAACAGATAATATATATATATATATATACACACAAATAGACACACACTTACACATGGTGTTATAGAACTCTATGCATATGGATCTATAACTCTTTCCATTATAGTAGAGACGGAACTAGTGTAAGCTAAAATTAAAAAGGAGAGTAATAATATATAGTTATATTTAGGTGGATTTAAAAATAAGTTTAACTCACCGATTGGCAAATACAGTTTTACTCTCTTAATCTTTTAAGTTGAACTTAACACATGTGATTTTCACGTTGTTAACACTATCTTTAGACCTATTTAAATAGGTATATATATATATATCAGTTTTCATTCAAAATTTATAGCTTTTTCTATAATTATTAATGATCACTAATTTGAAAATATTATTATATTATACCCTTTAGAATACATCAATTTATGTAATTTGAGAATTTTGAAGGGTAGGCTGTCGCCTCTGCCCTTTAAATCCGCATATGCATTATGGTACTTTTTGGACTACAAGCTAGGCTATATAGGAGATTGGAACATCATTTGAAAGAAGGAAAAATCATACTAGTAGTAGTGTTATTCTATGTATATATTTTTTTTCTTACGAATTTACGTCTTAACAACACATCATATAATTTGTAATTAATGATCATCAATTTCTAACTACTTAAGTATCTTATGTTATTATTCGAGTAGTCGTGCATGAACATACTACATGTTATAAGCAAGACATCTAATAAATAAACTATATATAGAAATCATGATATGAAATGATCAAGCTAGGCACTATACATGGTGACATATTTGCAATACTATAAATATCTAGTATTGTTTACCTGACAAACATGGTGACATATTTGCAATACTATAAATATCTAATGAGACTTTTAATCATATACATATACATATACATTATGAATAAAAAACCGTCCAAATTAATAAAAACTATATTTTCCACTGATATTCTTCAACCTATATCCTATGAATATTCTAAAATATAGAATGAATTAGTAGCATAGGTACGACTGACTTTGAAAAGTCAAATAACTTGTGAGGAGAAATACAAAGCGAGTGGCCCAAAGGTGAGGGACGGTTTTAGATCGGAAGGTCGTGAACGATTCTAAAGTCGGTTGTAGGTCAACTCCTCTTAGCTACATTTATGTCTCTTGCATACTATTTTTTATTATTTAACAAAAACAAACAGAAAATCAAACTCAGCTATATTGAGGTTTAGATTCAGATCAATTGAGGTTTTGTTAAATTATGTTTTTTCAATAATAATAAAAAATATATATTTATCCTTTTATATGTAAATTTCTAGCCCTAATCTCATAAATAAGTACAACAAAGTAAACTTAAATAAGCAAACTAGTAAAGGAAGCACATAATGTGACAGCTGAAAATGTTATAGTAAACATTTAATGATGAATATAGTCAATATACAGTATAAAAGAACATTTAAAAGTGAAGAATTTTAAGTGGGGTTGAGGACGGCGATATTTCGCTGGAAAGCGTGTTACCGTTTTATAAAATTAATATTAATTAATTTTTGAGAAATTATGGATGACGTGTTTCATACATTAATTAATCAGGTTGATTTATTTTGTTGTCACACGCGGTCTATCTATGTTTGTATACCCTATAAATACGTGTGACAAGTGTTAAAATAGTGGAGTAATAAATGCACACAATATGTTATTTGTACATACGTTGTTTTCGGATTTCTATCTCATCTTGACATTTGACACTATCATGAATTCATTCATGATGAACTAATAAATAGATGCTTGTTATGTATAGTAATGCTTTTATAGTTTTATTTACAAATACGGCAAACATACAACGTACATACGGTGATAAATATTCAATCGAACGATATGTCTACAATTAGTTGGACATAAGCATATTAAGCTAAAGTGACTTCGATTTATTATGGTCGTTTATATCCAAAGAATCTAAATGAGAGAATTTCGTGTAACTAGTAAACATTAGTTAGTAGCAAAAAAAGATTTAAGCGAATTAAACTAAACATGTAGAATTTTACAGATGAAAGTACCATTACAAAAGTGGGGTTGCAAATGTAATTGATTGAAGAAATTATTTTTATTAAAATGATACACTTCGATTTAAGACAAGTTATACTTAGTGTTTTGAAATACGAGTCAATTCGGAACTTGAATCTAAAGCTGGGCCATTCCTTACCATGTTAACAGTGGTATTCGGCGCGATTAGAATTGGCCGGTTCTTCAGTCGGACCGATTTGACCCGGTGAACCGGACCAGTCAATGATACAGTTTTTATTTTCCGACCAGAACATAATAGGTCAACCTTTCAAATTAGTAGATCATGATGGTTAGGTTGTAGTTACTTTTGTGTTTGGTTTGGAATATGTAGGAGGTCATGGTAGGTTGTAGTTTGTGTTACCATCGCTGTGGGACAACTTCAATATTAAAAGAAAATAAAAAACAATAAAAACATCTACCCCGTGTTTCGAACCTCAAATCTTATGCTTGTTGGATGTTTTATTGCCAACTAATTTAGCCATAACTTTGTAATAGTATTGTATTTATAAATATTTATTACTAGTTTGTAAATGATTATTTTAATGATTTTTCTAATAGCTCTTTTAATGAATTTTTTGACAATTTATAATAAGTTCATAGCCATTATATATTTAATTTCAAATATCATAATTTATAATTCTAATTTTAAAAGTTTGAGTGTATAAGTTCAAGTCAATGTTTTTTTATTTGACTTTTTAATTCACTATGACCACTCATAAATTGCTATAGAAAATTCTAATTTCAAAATTGCAAAATTTACAGTAAATATGGAGTGTTATTAAACAGTAATCCTCAATCAATTTTGATAAAAATAAATAAGTCAAAAAAAGGTTGAACAAAGTCAAAAAGTCAAGTAAAAGTCAAAAACTGATCCGACCGTTGGTCTAACTGGTTGGACCTATTTGAACTGGACTCAGGGACTTGACCGAATCAACTATTGACCTGAATTTCAAAACATTAATCACACTGATACTAAATCAAACTTTAGAAAAAAAAAGGAAGTAAAACTAAGCTAGAAAAATTGATCGGTCATAGTAGTTATAGTCCCCTGAGAGTGTGAGCATGCCATGGATTTCATGGCCGGGCATAGTTATTAAAACGGTTGGTTCATGTGATTAAAAGGTTGATTCTTTTCTCCCACTAATAGGGTGCATTTTTCCTGTTTTTTTAAAAAAATATATTATTTTATAACAAGTCTTTGACTGTAATTTTGGCTTCCTTTGAGACCTTTTGTTCGGATATAATTAAAAGAGTTTCACTCCTAAGAAAAAGGTGTGTAATAAGTTCCCGTTGCCTTCTTTTAGAGGCGTTGTTAGGCCGAAATTACAAATCTACCATAAACCAGGCCAAGATGGCTCACGGCCCAAGCCCATTCTAAAGTATTTTTATTCATCATTTCATTACGAAGATAAGATCTTCTCAAAATGAATAAAATAAAAACAAGTTCTACGTAAAATATGTAATCAAACTGGAATTTGAC
This sequence comes from Logfia minima, assembly GCA_963921325.1. Classification (NCBI taxonomy): domain Eukaryota; kingdom Viridiplantae; phylum Streptophyta; class Magnoliopsida; order Asterales; family Asteraceae; genus Logfia; species Logfia minima. The sequence continues at coordinate 13,297,751 of OY992776.1, read as the reverse complement.
TTAAAATAGATTGTATGCATTACTTATGGAGTATAACTTATTGACCATATTATTACAATATAAGACGTAAAACTGTAAAAGCATGGTCGATAACCATTGTACGTATTGTAAGATACGAAAACGGAAAAAAATAATCACTTGTTATGAACTTTATCTAATTCTGGTTGAATTGAAGTATATTAAAACTTTTTTTGAACTTTAGTAATCTCTTACGTATATAGTTACCTTATTGATTTAGACGTGTTAATTACTTTTTAATATACTTGTAGGTAGGTGTACAAACCCGACCCGTAAGAAGTGACACGAATGGTTCAATTTGGCTGATGGCGACATACATATATTGCCACATATGGTTGAATTAATAGAGTATAGTATGAGGGGGGACCCGGTTTGAAAATGAGTAGGTGAAGATGATGAACCCACGTGTGTGTGGATGAAAAAAATAGGATTTTTGATGTTAACTTGACACCAAAAACCACCATATAAAACTTGGGTACGGCAAACAGACATTCCTCCTGTGCTCGTACATTGATTCCTTTGTGGCAGATACTTTATAGCTGGGTGACAATTTAGATTGGGTTGGATTGACTCGTTTGAGTTATCGGGTCATAGCTTATCGACGTAAACTCGATTTAATTTTTAATTTAGTTGAGTATATTAATCTAACTCAAAACTTGTTCATTCAGATCCGACCTGATTTTTATTCGAGTTGAGTATTTTAACCTAACTCAAAACTTGTTAATCCGGATCCCACTCAAGTAACCCATTTATCTAATCAAATCACCAGATTTTTAAGTCAGTTTCGTTAACAGATCAATTTTGGGTCAAATTGGTCAATCTCTAAATTATACATCATAAATAAGCATAAAAAATGTTTATTAAATTCCAAAGAGATCATATTACCTAGTACGTTAATCAAAATTTAATACTAAAGCACCATTAGACACTTGTCTTTATTAAATTAAAATAAAAATTAAAACTTTTAACTAGCTCTAAAATTTGTTCGTGTTGTTTGGACAACCCAAAAACTCATCAAGTGACCAAACCCGACCCAAAAAACAACAAGTTGGCGGGTCAAAAATCCTGACCTAAACCTACTTATTTTCGAGCCGTTTCGTGCTGGGTTTCGGGTCGTGTCGAAAATTGCCAGCCCTACTAGACTAAACCGCCATATACTCCAAATGGTTGTGAGCACCACTACTTCAATAAGTTTTCGTTTTTTCGCCACATAATTCAAGCTATCCGCCCCTGTTATTAACTCTTGAATCATATCATAAATTATCAATGGAACGTCAAGCCACTGGAAGACCACATTCCACATTCTCGCTGCAACTTCACACCGAATGAGAAGATGCTTTAATTGCTCGCCTGCTATAGAACATATCAGACACAAAATAGAAGGTACGTCAATACCTTTATCAACTAACTTCAACATGGTGGGTAACCGATCCAGTAAAACTCTCCATATCAATATGTTAACCTTCCTTGGAACGTAGCGATTCTATCTACTTTGTTGGTTTGAACTAGGAAAAACCTTGTCATCAATTATTCCTCTCATATCACCAACCATATACACCCCTTCATCACCCCACCCCCCCCCCCTTCCACACCCATTTATCAGCCCTCGGTATAAGAGCAAACTCCTCCAACATATTTTGCAACCCTATCCATTGCTCTTGAACCACCCCTCCGATTATCGGCCTTCTCCAATCCCACTTATAACCATTATTGCCAATCTTATCAGCAATCAAACATTCTGTCTCAATCTCCACTTCAAACAATCTAGTGAACCGATGAGCAAAACATTGATCTCCTAGCCAACACTCCTTCCAAAATTTTGTATTCTTCCCGTCACCCACTTTTTTCTTGAACATGTAGTTCACTATCACCCCCTTTTCTTCAAGTTTAATATTAGATATGATGATTCGTGACCATGGGCTAGACCCTCAGGACTCGCCTTGACCAAACCCCTCCATCCTCACCAAAAATCGCTTTAATCACCTTAGCCCACAACCTCGAACTATCATTTAGAAGGTACGTCAAATCGTGAATCAAACGCAACCTTAGATGTTATTTTTAATTTAAAATTTTGCAACATTTTCTTTATATGTTGCACTTATCTATAAAACTTGGTAACACTTTAAACGGAATGTTATTATCTAGCATTAATAAGTACGACACTTATTAAAATGTTGCTATGCGTATATTCTTTTTGTAACACTTTACATCAAGTGTTGACTTTTAGCTTCAACAGACGCAACACTTCTTAAAATTACATCTTTTCTATAAAATTTGCAACACTTTTGAAAGATGTTACGTTAGATCCTTATATGCAACACTTTCCTTGAAAGTGTTGCATTATATCCATTGTTTTCTGAAAAGCAACATTGTGTATAAGTGTTGCTTGTAAGATGTCGCATTAGACTCGTTTTGTAGTAGTGTATATTACATATATCTACCTGTACATATATGTACACTAGCTAGATACTAATTTTAATTTTAATAGTAATATGCATCTAATATAACGTCGATAATCTAATAATGTTAGTACCGTACACTTTAATCACTATTTAATAAATAAACTATTAATTTGTCAAGTTACACATTAAGTAGATGTAGGTTATCATCCAAGAGTCTGAATCTTATAACAAAAGGTTGAAATCTCAGAAAAAACGGAATTGAAAACAACGATGTTTCATTGAACTTTGCTTAATGATTTTGGCGGATTCAGAATTTTAAGTGACACGTGTTACAATTTATTTCCTTTAATGTAAAATATTTTTTTCTTTTAAAATATGAGACTGATCGAAAATAGCAGACCTGAATGATCAGAAAGTCTAGAATAGCCAAAGTTGCGCGTGAATTTCCCCCTGCAAATTTCAGCTTCTTCAATGCATTAAGAAAGTTCAAAAATGAGATTTAATAGAGAGCATATTTCAGCTTCTTCAATAAACTTGTGTTTCTAATAAAAAATGAATGTAAAACCACTTATTAAATGGTTTCCTAAAGATCCTATTATTTTTGCCCTTAATATTGAGATTATTTATTAAATCAACATTGTTAATTATTTAAATAATGAAATAAAAATGAAAAGGATACAAATGAGGTCTAACATTTGCTATCGATTAATTAAGCTTCTATATAATTCTCCAATTTTTCAATATCAGTCCTAGTAAAATTGATTAATGACATAATACTCCCTCGTAAGTAATAGAACAAACACCTAGCCAATAAAAAACCATGCATCATGGCATGTACAATCTATTCCCGCATTTGCACCTCCATGCTTCCGGGTAGTACTCAGCGGTCACCGGTGTCCCAGGCGGCACGGGCACGTGAACGGGCTTGCACGGTGTGCACCGCCCGCATTTCCAAGCACAACGCGGTGGCGATGATCCGGGCCCAGTCAATCTTCTCCTTGAAGAAGTTGTGGTGTCTTTTTTACTAACGACAGTATCCTGGATTTTGCAATAGTACAATAAGGAAAAAAACACATGAGTTTAAGATGATGTACATTATGCTTTATGAGTAGTACATTGAAAAGAAATGTGTACATGGGGAGGATGGCTAACATGCGCATGTCAAAGGGACAAGGCGGGGTTCACGGGAAGGTGAACTTATTAGCGAACATGACCCCGATTTACCCGGGAATGGGTCCCTTTAGAAAGGACTGATTATTGGATTCATTAGGTCAGTTGCTAATGTGCGCCATTCACTGCTAACATGCGCCGTTTAAATAATTTGAGATTTTTTCTATGGCAAAAATGAGCTCATAAACAAAATTAATAAATGTTAATGGAAGTGGCATGTTTCATAACAAATATTTATGTAACAATTATAAGATTTTAACTTAAATCTTTGAATGCATAATATGGATTTTGTCATTTGATTTAGCTATTCAACTTTAAAATCAAATATATTATATATATATATATATTAAATGTAAAATTAAAATCATCTTATGTTAGTAATTTTATAAGTGTGTAAATAAAAAGTAGTCAATGTCGATGTCTCCTTCACTAGGTTTGGTAATGAATAATAAAGCTATTAAAAGAAGATTCGATGTGATGTAGATATATAAGTCTAATAATGAAAAATCTCAGTTACCTTAGTAATTATTAAATGTTTATTATTTGGGAAATACTGAACGAGTATGTTACTTACTAAGAAATAATTAATTCACATTGGGTAGGATAAAATAGTTTTAGTACGTGATTTACCTATATTTATATAATAATTTAATTATAGTTCCTAAAAGAGTAATGAACTTTTTTAAAGAAGTCCCAAAACAAATAATTGTTTATTAAGAAAAACAGTAATTAATTCAGAAGGTGTTAACTTTTATGCATACTTTTATTAAACTATAATTGAAACCCTACCTGGTCTTACCCTAGTTTTGATAGTGGCACAGATTATTATACTACAACACCCGAACCACTTCTTTCTTTTCATCTTTATTTTGATCTCATTTTTAACTAATATCTATAAAATATAAATAGTTACATATAGACTACATCTAAGTCCCTTAATAATTAAATTATTATATTTTCCATCTAAGTAAAGGTTACTAACAAATAGTAAGTTTTATATATCATGATACATAATTTAGTTTCTAACTATATGAATAAAATTTTCTTAATATCTAATAAATTAGCATATATTGTTGTTAAAACTAAAATTAAAATATGTACCTTAATAAGAGTTTTTTTTGTTGCACCTTTCCTCACATTGGTTTAGTAGCATAACTAAAGAAAGTGGACAACTAAAAAACTAATTGAAGTTAAAAGGAAAATGAGGTTAGAATTGATGAAGCTAATTTTGTTCAAAAACTAACTTGATAGCTAGATAAAGGCATAAACTGTTGTGGATTTAATTTACCATCATTTTGAACTAATATAAGTAATCAGAATACATATGGTTATGGTTAAACTTATGGGTTCTATGAAAAAGAATTAATAAGTTCATCTTAAGGTAGAAAAAATATCAATTTTCATTACAAGAATAACATATTTATTAACCTAAACGCTTGCCTGGAAGTGAAGATCAGAGTCTTGATCTTTGGAACCCAGTCCAGAACTGTAAACTGTGAAAGAAAAATAGGAGAAACTTAGTATGCTATCAATCAATCAATCAAAATATTAAAAGAAAAAACAAATAAAAATGGAGAAATCAAACTAATAAGAAATTATTGATTATTTGAGATCAGATTATTACATACCTAAAGAAGGGTTCTTGAGAACAAAAATGGATATCAAGAACAAGAATAGTAGTGTTGATAGTGGTTTTGTGAGAGTAGACATGATGATGACTAATATATATCACATTACCCACACAAAAAGTTTGAATCTGTATCACTTTAAAGTTGCGATTCAGTGACACATGCAACAGTTTTGGAACCAAAGATCCAAACCCACTTGTGTTTTGCTCCTGAGTTATAAAGTGCTCATATATAAAGAGAATATATGTAAAGAAAATATGATCACAAAATGAGTTTTGAAGTGTGTTCTAGAGAGAGAACATAAATGTAAAGAAGCAAATGGTATCCTTTGTGTTGCTATATTTGGAGGTGAGATTCTGTATGCAGATTATGGCCACTGTCTTTAAACAATTCCCAATCTCAGAAACTTAAACACATGTATTCTCTTTTTTTTTTACTGATCATCAGTACTCACATATACATTTGACGTTTGACCCGTAGCTAGCTTTCATAAGTTGTTGCTTACCAACTCTTTGTTTCTGTCTATATATATAATATAAAATAAAATTTTATTTTTGTGTATATGGTTCTCTTTCTAGACTTCAAAATAGACACATGAATAAAGACATACAAAGAGACATGTAGTGGTTCTTGGAGTTGGACCTTTTGTCCATGTTAGTAACCTGCAAGGGGACCTTAATTTGGGAAACTGACTACTACCAAACACTAAACAATACTACTGGTCTATGCATGGACAACATTTCTAGGGCACACACTACTTGGCTAATTTCTTGATAGTTTTATTTTATTATAACAATATCATGACATGTGGGGTTGATGTATCCTAAGACCTTGTATTAAATTTTACTTTTACATGTTCAGTGATTTGTACATTTTTTAAAATTTGTCACACATCACTAATAATAGTGTATATGTATAACACAAAACATGTGTATGAAATTTTTTTCTTGATGCAGAAATCACTGCATATCTTCCTTTATGGATAAATAATGGTATCTAAGTTCAAAGTATGGTTATGAAGAATAAGTTAAAACGAATATTATTTATATAAGGTGTTAGAAAAGTTTGATCTATAACTATCATATATCAAGTTATCAACATGTTTCCAATCAAATATATACTATCTTATCATTAAAAATAAATATAAATAATAAATAAACACAAATGAGATACTTAGACCATTCTCAACTCTGAGTGTATCAATAGCGTGTTAGTTGTGCCACCTCAAAGCCACGTCAGCACCTTCTTAACTGACATAAAACCAGCACAACACTACCAACCCTAACTGTGTCACTTCCCCATATTTATCAATATACCTATATTAATTTACCTAAACAAAAAATAAATAAATTGACGCATGCCTTTAAACTCGTCGCTATACGAACGCAAATGAAACCAACATCCCAACTTGACATGTTGGTGCCAGTGGAGTCACTTTTGTGATATGCAAGTGATGCACGTTACTTACCCAAGTTGGGACGGTCTTATGGAGTACTTGATTTCTTGATGGCAAAAATATCATACTTCGTATGTTTTTATTTTAATTGTTCACATAACTATTTTTAGCTTTAATTTTCAAAATACTTATTCACTACATTAAACATTAATTATTTACTTATTTACCTATTATACTTCTGATTTATTAACAATATTATAACGTGTGAAAGTCATTTTAAAATAGAGGGTAAAAAGACATTTTATTGATTAAAAACCTAATTGATGTTTGTAAAATGAATTAAAGGACAATTAAAATCGAACGTAAAAAGTAATAAATATCATTGATGTTTGTAAGAATTATGGAATCGTGTACGTTTCATTAAACTTAAACTTGATTTACTAAGGAATAATTGATACGGAAATATATCAAAAATGGAAATAGAAGGGTTAGGTTTATACGTAAAAGTTAAGTTTTATAGAATGATAATGATAAATTCATCTTTTATTTTAGTGAATATATTAAAATTATATATTAACAGTTTGTCTTGTATACATAAATAATGGTAAACATACATTTGTTATTTTCTAAAAAGTATTTTATATGTATAGAAATTTAAGAACAATAATTGTGATATGATCATGGAAGTAAATAATTAGATTATGATAGCTCACTATTATGTGGCTAGCATCAATTTAACTTATTGTATTTTATCTTATTTTTATAGAAAATCGACAAATATTTTCAAGAAAAAGAAAAAAACTAAAAGTTACATGAACACAAAACAGTAAAAGAGTTTATGTACGTTATTATTAATGTAATGATGAATTACTAAGTACTAATAACTAATTACTAATTTAAATAGATCGAATTTAAATTTAATTAACTTAATTTTTTTTGGTGGAGTACCATGTGCATCTCATATATGGAATCAACAACAATATCTTTTTTTAAATCAAAACTAGCATGCTCATATCATAAAACATCTTTTGCTACGTGTCATAGAAAACACAATTCCCACATTCAACTTTAGTGTGAAACGACATTTTATCATCCCATATCCATAGAAAAAAGTCAAAAACTTATATTGACTTGTACTTTACATAACAAAGATAGTACATTATCACATACTTGACCATTTTAGACATTAAAATGGCCCACCCCCATGTGTAGTCTTATTGGACATAACCAAAATTACAGTCCTTTGAATTTATAAGCAAGGACTTTGTCAACACAAGAAATAGTTAAGGAGCCAAAACGAAAAGAATCTCAATTATTTAGCATTTATGAAGATTTCAAAATCCTCTTTTCATGGTGTCATTTCAGCTATAGGGTTTAGCTAAATCTACTCCCTAGAAAAGAAATCACCTAATTTTTGTAGAAAAAATATTCACAAATCAAGAGTAGCTTAATTCAAAACAATAATGTTGTAACAACCTGTACTTTATGCAGTATAATTTATGCATTACTATATATCGATTTGATCGTCTTTATACATAGGAAGTGATCTCATTCTAAGGCAGCCCTTTGGAACTAGCCCACAGCCCAAACGAGCCGGAGACCACGACCCTAACTTTACTGAAACCAAGCGTCTTGTACAAACTTACAACCCCTTTCAGGCTTTTACAATACACATATAAGTTTGTTTAAAGACATTAGCATTTGGTAGGAGCCAGTTAAACTCTTCTTCCTTTGTGCCTGAGCTGTTGACCACAACTAAGCCTTGACCTCGAGGTCTCAATGGGTGCCTGGAACCCGACATCTTCAATGGTTCCAACGGTTTTTGAGAGGCGGCGTTTACTCACTTCCTCCACTAAAGATTTATGAAGCAGTTGACTTCTCATGTCGACAAGTGATCGATTTCTGGTTAGCTTAGGTCCAGCCCCAGTGCTAGCTTTCGACGTTGAAGCTCCATGAAAGTCAACAGGAACATTTGACGGATTCTCATGATTCTTTGAAGCTTTTTCTCCATGACCAAACCTAGTAGAGTTATGGGTTATGTCTTTTGGGCTTATAGAACGGTATTCGTGGTGATCTTCAGCAGAAACGTAACTCAAATTTGAATATGTTCCTGAAACTACAGACCCTTGAGAACTTGTGTCATCAAAAAAGTGATCTGCAAGAGCGTAATTAGACCATAAAGACGATTCTGATAAAAAAATTTCTATTGACGGTTCAAGATTGGATTTTTATTATAGATGGCCACATGCGTTTGCATAACGTGTAAAAACAGGTAGTTCTGGTGCAAGTTGAAACAAGCTGGACTGGGTTGAGCCAAAACACTTTTTGTCCACAAAAAAAATAATTTAAGTCATAAAATATAATTAAAATTAGTATGTCAAATATGACCACAAAATTTACGTTATTTTAAGAAGTATCTAATCTAATTATTTAAATTATCGTAAGATAATTAAGGACTATTCATTAACAATACACTTTGAGTGACTTTCAACCTGGTTCCTTCTCAGCTAAAAAAATTATTCAACAGATTTGACGCATTAAAGACAAAATACAATCCAAATCGACCCATTAATAAATAAACGGATCAGAATTTCCGTATCTGTAATCAATGCATTTAGCATTTTAAAAGCATACCTTGCAGCCAATCACCACCAGACACCATTTGTTGGGAAGTATTTATGCCCGAGAATGATAAGTGAGACGATGATGACGTTGATGGAGAGTGGAAAGAATGGTTGTGATGATCTTCTTCATCTTGAGTACGATTTACTTTATGCGGGTCGTCACTCCAAGTGGGTATGAGCACAGAAATCTCTGCTTCAATCATACCAGAGATATCAGAAGGTTCCCAATCTGTGATCTCAAGTTCCTTAACCATTTCAGATGCAACCTCATCCGGTGTATCGTTCAATATGTCAAATGGGAAGTACACGTTTCTCACGGAGCCTGCGTACCCACGAGGATGATATTAACTAGTAAATCTATAAGATTTTGATATGAAAGCGATTATAAGATAAATCGATATTCAGAATAAGATAATCAGTTGTAAAAGAACTGGACATAGAAGATAAAGTATGGACGTGCTTCTGATTTTTGAAGTCGTAATAATTGATGGTCAGATGTTAGAGTCTTTGGTGCATATTCATGATCATACGGTTTTGTTAAATGAAAAGGTGTCTAAGTTTGTTTTAGGCTCAAGTGTCTGAAAATGTATCAAAAAAGTATCAAGCTTTATCCAAAATTTGATTGGTGTATCCAACTTCATATAGTTTCGATTGTACGCATTAAATTTTCAATTATGGTTATCACTTATTATATGTATCTGGCCTCTTTTGACTTGTAAACTTGTAAACCAGTGACTTGGCAACTTATATGGCTGATGTAAACAAAAATATGAGGTCATCAAGTACATACAATATAACGATAACTGAAATTTTTATACAAACAATAGAACTTTAAAAGTTTGATATATACATTAGATTATTGGGTAAAGTTTAATACATTTTCAGACACTTCAACCTTTATTTTACTCTTTAGACAATCAGTTTTGTTGCAGATAGCATAAAAATGATTATGCAAAACTGACTTCTTAATCAGGAGCAAAATTTGTTAATCCAAACACTAAAAACTGACGACTGTGATTCAGTGCATCACTTTCAGAACCCAAAATCAAGTTCAAAAAGGCGTGAAATTTACCTTCTCTATCTGCAATTTGCACTCGAAGAATGATGGTATCATCGTCCGGATTCAATTTTCCTGCAATAGACATGTTGGTTCGTGGTGTATATCCATTCAATTGCAGCTTCTCGATTTCAATATCGTCATTTATAAACGCTTTCTGATGGATGTACTTTGATATGGGTGTCATTTCATCTTCATCCATGGCTAAAAATGGATCAAGCATTAGATCTTTAGCTGATAACCTATTTGAAGCATTCACCAAACATTTTCCAACGAAGCATTGGGCTTCGAGATCTTTAATTTTGTAGAATGCTCGTGGAAGCTTACCCTGCAAAGGGCTTGTACATGTAAGCTTTCAAATTCTGATATGACCTTTATTTTCTTATGTAATCAATAAAGTTGACAACCTTACGCATTTATATTTATGAGTTGAATTGGGTTACGTTTTATCGTAAACAGGCCAATGGGCAGAACGGGTCAAAAGTAGGCCAAAGTGTACTTTTAATGCATAGAACCTCCTAAATAATTTTATGCAAGAAATTAGATTATTATTGATAAATATAAATTTATACAAAAAATGGACAGAGAGAGTTGGGTCAACCCGACCTCGCCTATTTCAACCCGTAAAAAAATCAGCCATTGACCCAAGCCCATTTTGACCTGATACCAAACCTGCACATTTATTTTGCCACTTCTAGAGTTCTAGTAATTAAAACCTAACCGTACCGATGTTACTTTCTTGTAAATTTGGGCTGGATTGGTACATTCGCTGTACGGATATTCATGGGTTAGCATTTCTAGCATACACATGCCAAATGAGTACACATCCACCAATTCATCGTAGTTTTCTTCATAAAGTTCTGGCGCCATGAACTCTGGTGTGCCTGAAAGAAACAGGAGAAGAGTAATTTTAGAATAGGATGCTCAAATGGTCTACCATAATTCTTTTTTTTTTTTTTTTTTTTTTTTTTTATAGTTTAACTCACCATTAAAAATAATAGATAAATAAAATTATAATAAAGATGTTACTGGAGTGAGCTTCCAGAAAAAGTTCTTATGGTAGTGCATACCAATGTACCATGATCAAAAATCCTGAATAACGTTAGCTATAGGTAAAATGGGTGGGGATGATAGCAGGTCAAAATGGGTTTGTGTGAAAACAACTCCCTAGGGTCACTCAAAACGAATTTCAGTTGACCTGCCAGCACTTTTTTTCTACACAGGCATAAATTTCATAAGTTTCATAAATAAAACCTCTGAATCATTTTATTCGAAAAACACTAATTATTAAAAAGAATATAAACTTTGTACTCATCTATTATTAAATTTAAAGATTTTTACAAAGAAGTGTGCCAGGTCAAACCCAATCTGACGTGAACCTTACAATAATTACCCATTATGACCTGTTACCTGACTTACCATTTCGCCACCTTAAATATATATGTTTAATGCAATGTTAGAGACGTACCGATAATGGTGTGTGCTCTGCAAGAGCCACGTAGAATGGCCGCGAGCCCAAGATCACCAATCTTTACTTGTCCCAAGTGACCATTTACAAAGATGTTATCACACTTAAGGTCTCTATGAATCACCGGAGGGTCATGACCATGGAGATATATCAGGCCCGATAGGATCTGGCGAGCCCAAATCTTTATAGCCCGAATATCCACTTTATTATATTTCTTCCTGTATCTACATAAACCAAAAGGAAAGAAATAAAGTTTCCTCAAAAAAGAACTAGAAGAAAATTTTATCAACAATTAGAGGGAGCAAATGATTACTCTTTAAGGGTTCCTGAAGTGAACAGTTCGGTAATGAAATTAAAGGTTCTTCGGTCCACATCAATCCACGAGGTGTAAAATTTGATGATTGAATCATGATTGAGGGTGGCGAGAAGGTGAACCTCGGAGTAGAGACGTTGCAAGTCTTCTGGAGATCTGAGCAAGTCATGAAGCTTGACTTGGCCCCACGCCACTTCCATACCAAGAACTTCATCAATTGCTTTGTAGACAGTTTTCATCGCCCCTCTTCCAAGTACTTCCTTAAACTGAAAATAATTTGTTTTTCAACGAGGGAAACAAGTCAACTACTTTCTATCAAGAAACCAAAAGGCCATCAGAATACTCAATCTGTTAGAAAGATCATAAATACTTGGTAGAGGAGGCTAGATGCAGGTGAGGTTGGGCTGACCCGTTATCACCTTCTTTTTTTATTCATAACTAGTTAATATGTTGGTAATAATTACTCAAACAATAGTATTAAAATGATTATCTAAAACGTAGAATATAGCGCTTTGGGACGTTGCATGCACCAAAAATAAGCAGAGGACACATTCAATCCGTTTGACCCAATTCCCCTATAGCTAGTGTTCTTGATTTGACCCGTTTGAGATAAAACACAACCCAAGTCGACCCATTCATAAGTATATGAGTTGAAATTGAGCAAACCCAAATAAATTTGTAATATAGAAGAACCAAAAACAAGAACAAAAGACCATTTTTTTATATTTTATTTCTTCCCCTTTATGATAATGCAATCTTGGATCCGCCATTGTACAGCTTACTTGGCATTACTAGTTACTAGAAAAACGGCAACCAAATCAGTTAAAACCCAACTTAAACCAGTGAACATAGCCTGGCATCGTACCCACCTAACAGTAACATGAGAATCTACAGTCATTAAAGGACCAAAAAATAACTTGAAAGCATCCATGAAGGTCCAATTATATCAAGGTAATCGACGTATAGGCCTAAAATTGAAAAATTCCCTCAAGAACTAAAAGTTCAAGAACCAAAGCAGTATAATCTTTTCCTTCCGTGGTAAGTGAAGAAATTATTTCTAGTTAACCAATAGTAGAATTATGTACAAACTTCACTATAAAAATTTATTTGAGAGAGCATGCCAACATTCAAAGATCAAAAATCTCTTCTTCTTAAATTACTTCCACGAGCTTCATCATAATTTACACAAATATCGACAACTGAATTTCTTCATCAACTATCAAATTTAGTTTCTTTTTCTCATGGGAAATAACCAAAACCAAGAAAACCACTCATTCCCAAAAAAAGTATTCAAAAGCTCCTTCTTTTCTATTCTTAATTACTTCAAAGATTAATACTTTCAAGAGTTCATCACTCTTCCCACAAAATCTAACAAGCTTAGCTCTTTATTATAAACCCTCATGGAATTATAAGTTGAGCTTAAATTCAATAAATTCATAACTATAACCACCAGAAGTCCATTTCTAATTTCCGCCTTCAAAACATTACCTTATTACTAATTTAACAAAAAGTGGTACATGTGTACACACGGCTTAAATTCAAAGCCCTAAACATAAAAAACCAAACAAAACAATAATCAATAACCCAATTCAGAAAATTTAAAAACAAGCAGTTACCTAAAATATAAATGACCCATTTAAGCAAACATCTTACCCGCCCATATCGGCCGGTCGGATCAGTCTCAACATACCGATTGCAACCATCTTCATCACCTGAAATTAATCTTGATTTGGGGTTAAGCATGTCTGCAGCTTTTTTCACCCCAATAGTTGCTTACAAAACTATATATAATAATAAAAAAATAAAGCTAAAGAAGATACGCGCGTATAAAATAAAATTTAATAAGAATATGAAAAACAGGGGATAACAGAGATATAACATGAGTGCCCACCATATATATCTATATCTACATCTATAATAAAATGTAAATAAAGATTTAAAAGGGTTATTACCGTCATGTTTTTTTCACATAAAACGACACCAAAAATAAGCCAAAAATGACGATAGTAGTCAATTGTTGGCAGTATCAAAGAATCGTCAACATCCATTTGTACTGACTTTAAAAAGTCTTGTTTGCTAGTGATGCTAATTTGGGTATTAATTATAATGGTAAAAGTTTGATTTTTGGAGAGATTAAAGTATGGAAATTGGGAATTTTGAAGTGGGGTGTAAATTATAAGTGTTGAATTGACAAGAGAATATAATGGTTTGGTGGGTAATCCAGAGAAATTGGACTCTTGGTGTGGGTCAAAAGTCATTTATAACAATGGAGATGGAGATGAAGATGAAAGAAACACAAGTGGTGACAATCACAAATTAGGATCTTTCAACTTTTAAGGATTGTGGCTATGGTTTCTTGGAGCTTTTATGTGGGGGTGGGGGTGGGGGTGGGGTGGGTATAGTGCTGGTTGAGTAATGAGTCGGCTAAATGTTTAAAAGTTGGCAAAAGTAGCATCCGTATGTTTGGGTGATAATATATTCATTAAAGTTTTTGATAAAATCGATCAGTGCATTATTCATATGTTTAGTATAAGTTTTCAATATATAATCTTTATTCGAATATTACAAGTTCTCAGTACATAATCGTAGTGAATTTATCACCCTTTAAGTTTATATAGAAGAAAATGACAAAAAGGATGACAATCTTTAATAAAACTAGCATTGTATATGCATGTCACATGATGCATTATATTCGTATGATGCAACATGGTGGTGGTAAAGGGTGACAGTAACATTGATAATGTCAAATGGAGTGATAAAAAGGTGAAAGCATTTATTAGTCTTTAACGGCGTGTCATTTATGTATAGTGTGTTTTGTTTATGTAGTAAGAGAGTATAATATGATTGGTTAAGGGTTTTTTAAGTTTAAAACTTTAATCAACTCTTAAGATGCTGATCCAATTCTCTCACATAATATGGGTTACTTATTCGTTTTTTGTATAATATGTTGATTCTAAGGTAACTTTTAGGCTAGGTTTATATCTAATGAAATTTCGAGATAGAAGCATGATCTTAGATTAATGTTGAGAAGACGGTTTAAAGCAGTCTTGAATTTGAGTTCGAGAAATTCAAGTTTGAATTGACGTACAAAACATATATTAATATAAAAGAAGTTGTCGACGCAGTGGTGATTTGTATATCACCAAAATTTGTCATACACCAATTTAATTTGCACATGACACACTAAATTACACCTACAACCCTACTAAAGTATAAGTGATGATGTATAATTTTTGTTAGTATACAAAACTACAAATCATGACGATGTCTATTAATATTTTAAATTAGTTTTTAATCACTTTTAACATGTAAGTTTAAGGGTCATATTACACGATTTAGGTTATTTTGTGTTATTTAAGGGTACGTTTGCCTCAAGTAATCGTACTGGCATTTAAGTTAGTTACGGGGTTCTTTTCATTTTACAAGCTGTTTTGTATGTGTATATTATCAAGTGAAATTGTTAAGAGGGAGATAAGAAAAGTACAGAGTTATTATCATTTATGAACGAATTATAAAGTTTTCAACGCTTATAATACTCACAGGATTAGTTATATTTCAGCATGTTTTATACTTTTCTAAGCTTTATTTAAAACATTCATATTTTGCATGATATGTTCACATTTTATTTGTAGCTTATGAGTTATGAGCATCAAAAAATAACCATCAAACTCAGTAAAACAAATTTACTAAGACACAAAAAAGCCCAACTAAATAATCTTCATTGTAAAATCTATTAAGTTGGTCATGTGCCACATGCATCACCAATTTAATCGGTATTTTGGTATTTCTTTTATCATATTCATATTCATATTCAAACTAGTAATCGGATACCTTTGCCACCATCACTAGTGGCCCTCAACATCAGCGAGGTACAATTAGACTTTGATAGGTCAAAAAATTTTAAAGTCATATTCATTGTACAAAACTTTGTTTTCACTTCTACACAACTCTTATATAGAGTACACACATAGTCATATCAAATTATCTATCATGCTCAAACTTGATGTTGCCATCATATCATCAACTACACTCAATAAAAATGCTCACTTGCCAAAAGTTAAGATACTTTATAAGCAAATTCCTTGGTTTAGTAATATATGTGTATGTAGATAACAAAATTTACAAAATACAAATATGAGATATATTAATAATTCATAATAAAAAGAATACCCAGTGTATAACGAGTTATGATCGTATACAAGTAAACTGAAACTAAACGACAATAATGAAAAAGGTTGGTCAGAGTTTGCGTTGAAACATATATGAGCCTGTTCCCAGGGCACGACCGCGTAAGCTGCGTACAGCTGGAGTTTTCACTTGCCTAAAAATTACTCATTTTCTCCAACAATCCTTCACATGAATACATATAGATCGATAATCATAACATATCGCATTCCAACAGTTGAGTCTTGCATAAGATATGTAGGTGTTAGCCTTTCAACCTTCCCTTATGAAACATACTTCGTCTCATGGCTCTCGGTAGACGTGATGTCTTTGAACTGATCTGTTTTTAGTGTGGACGACAATACATTTCACACATGACTCTCATTGACAATGTTAACTCCTCATAGTCGTGTCCATTATGGTCCTGAACACTAGCATGGTTCTGAACACTAGCATGGTTCTGCTAGAGCTATTAGGAATTATGCCCCTTTAATTTTCTTCGAAGCGACCACTTCTCTATTACATAGGTGCTTCCTCAGAGATATCTAAAAGCCTTATGCTCGTATCCTTAGAAATCATTAAAAGCATATTGCTTAGCCTCATATCTATGCCTACATTAATTATAGGAATGGACTAGGAAGTTTACTAACTCCAAACGGTTACAGCTTAACAACTCCCTCGCAGCGACCCGTTTATATAATTAGGTTGTCCTATTGAACCTAGATCCTGGGATCTCCAGTCAACTAGATTAGGTTTCCTTCTTATAAACTCATTTATTAAAGGGTTTTAGTCTTATTCATCTTAACGACCTATACACTACCTCTTTGCTTAAGCCTTTTGTAGGTGGAACCGCTATATTATCAAATGACTTTACATAGCCAATAGTGATAATTCCCATTGAGAGTAGTTGTCGTATCGTATTATGCCTACATTGTATATGCCGAGACTTACCATGATATATAATGCTATGAGCCCTGCAAATGGCCGATTGGCTATCACAATATATACATATGGACGACATCGGCTTAGGCCAATCTGGTATGTCTTCAGTTAACTGACCTAGGCACTCTGCCTCGCTCCACATTTATCTAGTGCGATAAACTCAAATTCCATTGTGGACCTATCTGTAAGATTTTCAAGATAGAGTTGCACCTCCTAGTACCCACTATTTGCTTTGTAATCATTTATATCAGAGATCCAAATTGCATTATTATATCCTTCGATAACAGCTAGATATCTGTTACTATACGGTCCATATTCACGAGTAAATCTCAGGTACTTGAGACCTGAGTAGTCGATTTATACTCTTCCAATGCCCAGAGCTTGGATTACTCGTAAATCTACTTAACCAGCTCACAACATAAGCCATGTCAGGTCTCCTACAACTCATCAAATACATCAGACTCCTAATGATTCTTAAGTATTCAAGATGGGCCACATCCACTCCTCTAATCTTAGCTATTTGTTGACTCGTATCAATCGGAGTCCTAACTATGTTAGAATCATGCACCTTGAATTTCTCAAGAATTTTGTCCACATAATGTTTTTGATTTAAACAAGTCCATCTTGGATTCTTATGATCTTGACTCCAACAATCACATCAGCTAGACCCATATCTGGTTGTTGCGTCTTTCACATAGACACATTTGTCACACTTATTTATTCCAAACCTGCATTCTAACATAATGTGGTCAAAATTTTGATGCCATTGTTTTGAAACTTGTTTCAATCCAAACAATGACTTGACAAGGTTACATACCTTTCTTTATTGGCCCGGAGATACAAAACCCTCATGTTGCTCCATATAAATTTCTTCTTCTAGATTTCAATTTAGAAATGATGTTTTGACATCCATTTGGTGAATTTCCAAATTCCGAATGGTGGTGATTGCAAACGCCATTCTTATGAAGGTTATATGGGTTACCGACGAGTAGGTATTAAAATAATCAAGACCTTCTCGTTCCCTATAACCCTTTATCACCAATCTAGCCTTATGTTTATCAATGGTACCATTGGATTTCACCTTTTTTCTTGAAGATCCATCGATAGCCTAGTAGTTTACGTCCTGGAGGAAGATTTACAAGCTCCCGCATCTGATTTTGCAAAATAGAGTATATTTCACCGTTGATGGCTTCTTTCCATTGAGTCCCTTCGGAAGAAGTAATTGCCTCTCGGTAAGTGTTAGGATCACTTTCGACCATGTAAGAGACGAAATCAGGACCAAATGATTTCTCAATCCTAGCCCAATTACTTCTTAAAGGCTCAACTTCCTCTAATTCAATTAGTTCTTGTCTATCATCATGATTAACCTCATTAGGTTGTTCGGGTGAACTTAGATAAGAAAATACATTTTCAAAGAATGAAGCATTCCTTGATTCTATAATAGTGATAATATTCTTGTGTATATTGAGAATTTTAGATTCATGCACAAGAAACCGATAGACACTACTATGGTGAATATATCCGATAAATATACAATCCCTAGTCTTAGGTCTTATCTTTAATGCTTTAGGTGGTGTAACAACCACCTTATCCAGGCATCTACACACTTTTAGGTATTTATAAAATCATTTTCGTCCCACCCTTGAATCACATGGGGTTTCATTTTTCACCTTACGAAGTATTCTATTTAAAACATAGTTAGTCAATAAATAAACTATTCCGTTAACTATTTTTGTTATATTTCTAACTAATTTCATATACTCCTAAATAAACAAATAAATAAAGGAAAGAAAAAAATAAAACATTCATTGAAAAGGGCATATAAGAAATCTTGTAAACATGAGAATTAAGCTAGCTGCACGCTACTTGCAATAAGGTATAGGACCACAATATTATATTAATTTCGTTTATTTGATGATTAAACTAAAGTTAACTTAAATTGAAAAGAAAGGTATATCAATTGAAATTGGGTATAAATAATAAGTTTTTGTGAGATAAGCACCTATAATCATTATTCTATTTAATATTAGTTATTACAAACACGAAATATGATCAAACCACTTTATCATCATACGATGTTAAGGCCTACCTACATATTTTATTTCGTCTACTAATTATGATTTTCTACATACCAAATAATTGTTGTTTTTTATCTATGGGCTTACTATAACACCCCTCTATTTGGTCAGTATTAATTGTGTCATTTGACACGGAAGCAATGGATAAAATAATATTATATATTATATTACAAAATGACCATAAACTTTTTTCACGAGTTTTACAACATTTAAATATTCATAAAACAAAACATATATTGTTGTTCTTCGAAATCTACATACATGGTAACTAACAAAACATCTTTAAATATTTATCAGAGTTATGGCACGTGTCAAACATTCCTTCAAAAGCCCATCTTCCTGCCCAAACCCACAACTTAAACATAACCTGCAAGAAGAGAAATGGTGGGATTAGCACGAAGCTAAGTGAATGAATGTACAACTAATAATTCAACTTAGCATAACAATCTGTTTACATTAAGCACGAAAACACATAAACTCAAGAGGATCGGTGGTTACTGAGGAACCCTACAGCCGTGGTGGCCCTCAAATAACGCTTATCACAATCTATATTGGCCCATACAAGATTTACCGATAACTTGGTACCTCTAAACAACAACACAGTTTCCAGCAACAACACATGTTCCTGGAATATGTGTTGATCACTATTAGTAACCAAGTCCAATCGCAATTGACCTCTGAACAACACAGATGCCCGAAGGCCACATATATGTCAAGTAGATACACAATCACAAATCAGACTAAACAGTCTATCAATATCTACGTTACTTTTTGTAACCACACCGTTACAACTAAATCAAATCATGAGTTGCAGATCCACTCACTTGACTTGTCTCAGCCCACACTCAGAGATCTTATATTACTGAGTCTTCTGCTGATCTGAGAATATAATAATTAAAAAGTTAGTAACTCTTTCCATGATCATATAACATATTTCATTACTTAGTATCAAAATGGCAAACAATCACCAAGTTGAAATTATCGGATATAATCGCTCTACAACTATCAATTTTATATCAAGTTATAACAATTCGTTTGTTTAATTATTTATTCAATTAACAAATTTTGAAACATTATTATAACATATTAATCCAAGCAGGTGACCCTTGTAATCTAGAATCTGTTTATAAGAGTCCGATCCGCAGTTAATAAGAATCTGTTAAATTTGGTCGCTAAAAGTATAACCTTTTATATGCACTTTTAAAATTTGCAGGAACTCAGTTCGCTGGGCAGGAACTCAGTTGCTGGACGAACCCAGAATTGCGAACTGAACCGCTGTTACCCAAAAAAAAAACGAACTATTTTTCATCCAACTCAAAATTTCGGTTTCCTAACCATCTAACAAGCTTTCCCACACCATATATACATCAAATAACATCATATAACATCTTTCAAGCTTTAATTACACACCTAATTCAAGGATTGACTAAAAATACCAAAATACTTACAATTAGGTTAAAAAAACAAGATGATGATGATGATGACAGACAAAACAAGGATTCACAACAGGTTATAATCACAACTTAATGGATGTTAATTTCGTGAATTTGGAAAGGGAACTTTGAGGGAGATTTAAAGAAAAGAAGTAGGTGACAAATGTGAGATGAAAAGATGAATTTGGTGATTTATATCACCCATCAACACAAAAGCTTGCTAATTTTAATCCCTAGTTTGGTTTATTGTCTGGAACCTGAAAATCGTTTTGCGAAACAAGTTATTTTATTTCACCGACAACTATTTTAATTCAAAACTATTAATATTTTACCTGTCACAATTAATTATTCGACCTTAATCTAACTTTCCTATCTAATAGACATATTAGTATAACATAAAACTTATAATTAAATATAAAATTAAAGAAATTACCAGATTACCCCTAGGCCACAAGAGTGGGTGTTACACTTACCATATGTACTGTATACAGTACATAAAATATGTACTGTGAGGAGTAAATTTAAAATAAAAGTTTCAAATCACCCTTCAAGTTTTGTAAATACACATCATTAATCCTTGAATTTCATATTCAGTGTACAAAAGTGTTTGTATTGTGAAAACAGTACAAAACATTTTCCCATTATTTATTTATCAAAATTTGGTAATTACCATGGTAGTAATGATTATGTTTTAACATATACGGAGTATAAAGATAAAAATGTCTTAAGATATCAGATGCATTAATTAATTAATTAAAATGTCATAGTGTTGTTTAATTTTGTGCTATTGTAAATAAATAACTAAATAAATAAATAAAAACATTAGTTACAAGTAAAACAAATATAATGAGTTTATTATTTATTCACTATATCATGATACAATATCATCTTATATAATCACCATACATGAATATTTCTATTGTTATGATAGAGGAAGTTAATCAGTTATATAAAGGTGTCTAAACAATATAAAATCTTAGATTTTTACTACAAAGGAGCAGCTCAAAAAATAATATTTTAATTTGCAAATTATATTTCGTGGCAAAGTCGTCGACAGTTTGTAGTGACAAAAAATGATAGGCATCTGTGGAATAAAATAATAGACTTTCTATAAGGAGTTCCCCTGCATCTTGAATACCTATTAGATTAAACTTTTGCGAAAGCCAACTCAATTTTGTCTTTATTTTAATATACACACAAACACACACATATATATATATATATGGAGTACGGATTAAGAGGAAAGTAAAAAATTTAGGGCATGAGGAAAACAAATCTCAACCTTTGATTTCATCGTAAAAAAATAACAAATAATTTCAAAATTTAACATTCATCACAAATGAATGTTAAAAAAAATTTGTTTATGAAAAAATTAAGAGCTAAGATTTACTTCTCTACTTCCCCAAAATTTGAAGCTTCCCTATGAATCTTTTCCCTATATATATATATATATGTGTGTGTGTGTGTATAGGAGTGGATTCAAAGGAGAAAGAAAAATTAATAGAGAAACGGGAGAAAAGTTCTTTTAACCATTTCATTCAGTAAATTAACTATTTGATTCATCATATTAAGCATTTGATTCAAGAAAAATGTTTATTAATGAAAATGTTTTTTGAATCATAGGTAAGTATTTACTGAATCACATAAAACATTTTTTTAAATCATATTCTTTTTTTGTTGAATCATATTTGTTTTTAATTTAAAATTTTTCCTTCTTCCCTTTCTTCCTCAAAATTTTATTCTTTTTAAATCCTGTTACTATATATCTTAAACCCTTATTAAACATTTACCTCTTTTTGCTTAAAACTTAAAAAGGGGATATGCGAAATCTCTAATTTACCCTTTCAAACAAAACATTCATGTATTAACTGGCATCGATCAAATAGTATTAATATAATAATTTTCAAAATAATATAAAAAAAGTCAAACTAAATCTCTCATATAAAATTTTTCAAAGGAAACATTCATGTATTATTAACTGGCGTCGGTCAAAACATGGAAAGAATATAATAACGTCGAACTAAATCTCTCATATAAAGATATTATAATATTCTCCATTTCAATAATAATTTGACATACAGACATACAAACTAGAAAACGAGATGAAAATATACATACAGATATATTTTGCTATAATATTCTCTCAAATCAAACTAGATATCTCATAGATCAAAATATACATATACATACAGACAGCTGCAAAAGATCTTTTTATTAACACTCATGCTCTCAATAAATCAACAACAAATAAATTTACAAATAAATTCCTCTGTTAACATTAATACATAATTGGAAACAATTCTTCTATTTAATACAAAATTACTATATACAAATAAATTTAACTACCTAACACTATATAAACAAACTTGATGCACCAATTTAAACACACTATTATAAACTCAATACTAAAAGCTAAAAAAAAAAAAATGGATTCCGAAATTAGCATTACAAATTAGTTTGCATACCTTTCATTTGTAACTACATATGAAGATATTTCGCAAATTAAGTTAATCACTATGGATTTTACGATTCTTCTTATTACGGTATATATATATATTATTTCACTATTCTTATATCAAACTATCTCTTATTATTGCAAATGAATTCATGATCAAGGATATTAAACCAATCTCTTCATGTGTGTTTGGATTTTGCTATTTGAAATATAGTTTTATTTTCTACTACCTTTTTATGTTCTTTTTTACATCACCATATGAATATAGTATTTTCTATGATTTTTTGTTTAAGTGTTGTTCACCATATTACTTCATATTATTAGTATTTGTTTGATCTAAAACATATATTCGAATCAATTTCACCGCCGAATATATAGTTGAATAATATTATTGCCGTCGCCGCATTGCGCGGGTACTAGGCTATATATATATATATATTATATTCCTTTTAACTTAGTAATATACAGAACTTACTTATTATTATATATACGAGTACAATACAATACAATACATATATTTCATTAGCCTTATACAAAATATCAATTAAGATATTGATTGAAAACCATTAGCTTTAGCCTTTAGACAGATCCAGTATGCACCTTGACTTGCTAAAACCCTAGCCTTTTCGACTGTTTTAACATTAAATAATGTAACTTGTTAATGAAACACCATAAAGTTTTGGGTTGTTTGAAGTATAACTCTTTTTTATTTTTCGTTGAAAAGGTCTCGTTGAATTGCCAATAGTGATATTTTATTGCACTTTTATATAAATTACAAGCAGAAATGCAATAAGAAAATTATATAAATTTAAATTAGCACAATGATTCGAACAATTAAAAGCTAAACTTAGAAACTGTAAAATGCAAATAAAATAAAAAATAAAATAAAAAGAATTGCTCAGATGTGCTTCGATGATTCGATATATCGAACAGCTGTGATGACCCAACATCACATGGAGCACAGTTATCTTCACAGCAATTAACCATGCACCAGCCGGGAATCGAACCCGGGTCTGTACCGTGGCAGGGTACTATTCTACCACTAGACCACTGGTGCTTCTTGATTTACTCCTCATCATATACATTGATATACATGATTAGATCTGGGGAAAATACAAAAAGCGGCGGCCTAAACATGATTTACTTCTAATCATGTTGTTAATAATTTTTTATTTACACAATAAAAGAATCATTGACAACTTATAATCTTTTTATTTTTCAAGATTACATAGGGGTCTAATTATCCGTAATAAAACATATGACAGTTTAATAAAAGACGGAATAAAATTAGCTAAAACATATGATCCTCGGACCCTTGGTTGTAATAAAATTTAATGAACAATCGACAAAGTTTAATGATTACATAAACATAACACTAATATTGTTATAATTTTATTTATTTATTTTGTGAAAAATAAAATATTAATAACTCAACATTCAACTAAAGTTGCAGTGAGGGAGAGAATACAAACTTTTAACCTTGACAAAAGTTATATTGGTTGTTTACTGTTGCAGATTAATAGAAAGATATTTATGAACTTACAGACTGCAACCTTTCTTTTGTTTGCTTGTCTCACTTGTAAAAATAAAAACGGAGTACCTTAGCAGGTAAATATTGTATGGATGTAGTGAATGAAAGACATACTGACTGTACCATATGCAAAAGAAACCTGAGTAACAACATGCACATACCATTATACCATAAACATATTCCTGTAAACTGTTTATCATATTTACAAATTTCAAAAATAAAAATAAAGAAGAAAAATCGACACAAACTTTCTAAACAGAAAACTGACAGGTAAAGCAGTTGAGAAAAGCAGAAAATACCATCAAAGGTACATATATGTAGCGTCATTTGAAAAAAAAAGGCCTCCTTAACCTTTTCAAACTTTTTAACCTTTTTCCTACATTATAACACAACAAACCAAAAACCAAGAGTATATCTGTTTGAAGGGGTAACTTTCAAGTAAAACTAGCAAAAAAAAAAAAGGTTCAGTTTCCTCCCTAAAGATCAGTTCTATCTGGTATATTAGTAGAATCTAATACTATCCCGCTTTTCGGACAGCTCTTTTTTATACACGTTCATCACGAAACTCAGGCTGATAGAGGGGGAAATTCATCCTCATTCTTCAGGTGGAACGAATTCTCTCTGTTCCTGAACACCCAAACAAACAGCACATGAAACAGCTATAAGGCAACCCTCAAGAAAAACAGAAGAGGTGGTAAGTCAACTCATTTATTAAGATTAAAAAATCGGTCCATTCGCACTGTGTCAAGCACATCAGGCAGGTAAATAGTAACATTAGCGACAAAAGAAATGGGTTAAACAAACCGAAATAGCGCAAGACCCAAGGTGTAATTTAATACAAAAACCGCCTAAGTGGATTTAATCAAAATATTAAATCTGCATTGAAATAATATGACTTCATTAATTATGTTTGACAAGCCAACTATAAGAAAAGATAAATCTTCGGCAAAAAAGTGTTTTGGGTCAACCATTCCCGTCTCCAGAAGTCCAGACAGTTTTTATCTCTAACGGGTTATTTAAAAAAGTTGGATGAGAAGGAAATGGGTCAAAACTCAAAAGTCACACCCAAACTATACTCTGCCTAGAACCTCAAAATAACTTTTTATCTAAGAAGACTACATATTAATGAAAAGGTCCTAATTGTATTTGCCACAC
The DNA here is from genome assembly GCA_963921325.1 of Logfia minima. Taxonomy (NCBI): domain Eukaryota; kingdom Viridiplantae; phylum Streptophyta; class Magnoliopsida; order Asterales; family Asteraceae; genus Logfia; species Logfia minima. The sequence goes on along the minus strand of OY992776.1, from coordinate 13,271,917 downwards.
TATTTATTAATAAAAAACTTTGGACAAATGTATTTCTGGTCATCACCCAACCTGTTTCGACCCAAAAATTATTAATTTTATTCTGTTACCCAACCCACCAGACCTGCCCAAATTTGCCACACCTACAAACAGAACACGAATTTTTTTATTTTTAAATAAATAAAAATGAATTACCTTCCCTGTAGATCAGGTGGAGATGCATCATTAGTGGGCAGGTTCTCGGGCATAGACCGAAAAGATCCAAATTCAAGTTTCCTTGGTTGGTTCACATTACCATTAGCAGTTGAGTTAACAGGACTAGGGTGCTGGTTAGCTTGGTTGGATAAATTGGAATTGACATGCACTTGCTTTGGAGACCATTCTTGTAGGGCATGGCTGCCAATGTTAGCTTCAATAACCAATTTTGGTTCCCCAAAACCACCACGAGCTCGCTGGATATGACCATTAGAAATTGGTTGTCCACGGCCCCTTCCTCTCCCCCTTGTAGGGGCCGGTCTATCCTTGCATGTATTGCAGCTCTACAAAAAGAAAATTTTAATCAGATCACAATGTCAGGTGAAAACCTTGACCGTCCCATTTCTAGGATTACTCTCTTACTTTTCGCCAGATCTTGGATTAATTCATGTTAAAACTACTCATTCTTTCTAGTACTAATCCAAGACTTTTGTAAAGGTATGCACTACCATGACAAATCATTATTTTCATTTCTTTTAGCTTTAAGGCAGACCCTCCATGGATGCAGATACCACAATTTTGTAACCTGATATTTTAGACATCTGACAAAGAACCAAGAAACACCATATCTTCCTTGAAAATTTTTCATGTAACCACTTATTGATTAAAAAGGGAAACGAAAAAGCGTAGACAAATGAGTAAAGAACATACCATAACAGGAATATATGGCCCAGTCCCGCGAACAGCAACATTACACGGGTTGCGGTTGATGTCGTTGAGATACGTGGGGTGTCCCATTGATACACCATTTGCATTCACTTGAGAACCCGAACTCTGATGGAAGCCCACCCCAGACCATGAATGAGCCGCACGGTCCCATGAGTTCTTATTTCCATAAGGTGAAGTAGGAGGACTAGGATTAGCCCGAACCATAGTTGTAGCCAACGCATAACCATGACATCCTTGACCATATAACAGATTCCTTATGTGAGCATCATAGTCTCCCGTGAGATCAGAATACGGGTTCAAGATTTCAGTTTCCCCAATACTATCATTCTCTCTAGCATCAAATGATATAATATCAGAAGAATTGTCATTAGTATCCTTATTAATGCATAAGCATATCGTATCTCCATCCACGAATTCACACCCTCCTCTTTCCATCCATAGCTCAAGGTCCGTTTTCTCATCAGCAGACTCTGATTCCTTACTTTCAGGAAGGGATCTTTTCTCTATGTTAGGCTCGTTATATGAAGAGGCATTATGGTCATTTTTCAAACCCACACTGTTCACTTCTGTTGAGGCCACAGTTGATGTATCATTCACATAGTCATCAAAATCACCATTTGAGAATCTTGAATACATATCATCCTCGTAATAGGGTTCACTATGGGACGAAAGGGACAGAGTGCCAAACCCGTTAACACCAAATATTAAGGGTTTATCAGGTCCGTATTTAGGTCTATGCCTCTGCAAGGTGTTTCTAAAGAAAACCTTGATCTCATCTCCCATATTGTTGCTAGGTAGTTGCAGAATTTTACCAAGCCTACGCGCCCCATATCTAAATGCACTCCGTATCCGGTAATAATTTCCTACAAAGGTCCAAAGTATCACATTAAAGATGAAAGGGTTGTATCCACTATCCAACAATAACTTAGTAATAGCAGCAAAACGGGTAGGTCATAAGTGTTGGGTAACTAGTCATCATATGTTCAGGTTGCAACAGGTATTTTTAACATGGTTTGAAACGCGGCAAGATGCGTCAGATTGGTTGACCCGCAACACTTTCTTGAATTTTTTTATAAATAATTAATCATACAAACACTACTTTTACAAAGCTAACCTTTAAATAAAAAATGATTACAGAGGTTGTATGCATTTGGGTCATACTGCACCTTGTGGAGGCAAAAAGACGAAATGGTATATTTCGAAGAAGAAAAACCTATTTAGCACCGTATCTGAGCTTCATAAAAATATAGAATGTTTACCTCTACTAACGCTTCGGCCAAGATTGTTGTTCTCTTTCAATGGATCAATTATGTTGAGATTCTTTAGGGTAAAACCTCGTGGATCTGTCTCAACTCCCTTTGAAGGCACTATGAACATATCCATACAGTTTTTCCGAAATTCCGTACCGAGTAATACATCTGTTCCTGGGGTTTCCACTGAAACAAAAAGCAAGAAAAATTAAGATCAACAAAGAATAATCATATAACACAAATTCTCTAGACTATGGGTAGAAAAATGCGCAGGTCAGGCTGGATGGCTCACACGTGAAAATAGGTAAACTATTTGGTCAGGTAAATCTGACCTGCCAACACTTCCTTGAGCTTAATGAAATTAATTTTCTCTAAAAAGATAATTTTTAAAATTCAAGAAGAAAAAAGAGGTGAAAGACTTAGTTTAGTCATGTGGCACTCATGTGCATATGGTTAGCATCAGACCCAAGTGTGGGTTTTAGACCTTTGTGGGCCCTAAGTATGCATATTAAACCTTTTTAGATCCAAGTTTCAAACTTATAGAAGAAATCCAAAATTTTCAAATCCAGTGACAATTCTATTTATTTACCATAAATATATTGAATATGGTTCCACTATATAATCAATAGTGAAGTGATACCATTTTCAGGAGCAACTTCAGAGTTGTAAACACTAAGTATACTTGGCAACTATTAATCATTCAACCTGCTTGAAACTTAGCAATAAAATCCGACCCATTAACATATTTATGGTAAATGAGTTGAACCTATCAATTCACCCCTCTACATATTTCTTACCGGCTAAGTTAGCCATAGAAGATTTGAAAACTGGACCATCCAAACTGATGCAATAGTTATCCCAGTCAAATTTGGCATAATAATCCAAAAATCTGTAAAGAACCTACAACGGGGTAAAAATAATCATTAGTGGATTAAGGGATATGCATCTTTCATTACAAATAAGGTTTCACATGCTAAGTCCCAAGAGTTATCACCTCTATGGGGCCATTCAAAGAAGCATGGAAGACATGGAAGATGTATAAGACTAGAGTTTCCAAAGCGTAAGTAGATATTAAACCATGATGAGCACCAAGTATACGGCTTTCGTAGTAACACCATGCTTTTATCAGAATAATACTGCGCTTGAAAAGATGATCCTTGCCAGCATGGCGGTCAACCTGCATCAAAGAATGTTTGAATGAAATATAATTAGGATTACAATGATGATCATGATCAATCAACAACAACTTCTTATCCAAAGGAAGGAATGGTTCTTTAGGACTCTACAAGCAACATCTAATTTTAACTTAATTCAGGTCGCCTGGAAGCCAGTGTGTAGATTCTAAACAGAAACTTTGTTACAGTAGTGGTTCCTCTAGATTAAAATATATGTTGTGGAAGCATATACCTTGATCAAATATGCATACACTGAATGATGTGGGCATAAAATTTCACATAATGCCTGAGGATCCTACCTGTTCAAGAAAACACAGTGTGCAAAGTCCACCCAACTGATTAAATGATATATCGATGACGATATCTTGAACCAGGCATTTCACTAGCTTCACCTGTCACATAAAAGATGATATTCAATGGTATCAAAGAAATTAGGATGGTAATTTCTGTGCCCAGACATTTCAAATAAGAGGTGACAATTTAGATCCATTTAACGATGAACAGTTTGATTCAGCTTATGTTCTATTTTAAATGGGTCATATGGGTGCTATAAAAAGGTGGGTTAACAAGAAATGCAATAATCAGGTTAAAATCCACCCAAAGTGTAATTTTTAATGCATATAGCAAAATATATCACTTCTTAAAAAAACTATAATGTCCGTGTAGAAATATACTTTGCAAATCATATTTAACATAAAAGCAATTTAAAAAAACTAATAAAACAGACGGAAGGTTTTTTGGTCGGCCCGTTTTAACATTGCAATTATTCTGGTTGGACCCATTAACCACCGACCAGCCTATATTTCCACCTATATTTAAAATATCGCGGCATACATAAGCATAAAAATGATGGTACACCTTACATCCATCACATAATTATACTCCAAATTTTACAGGATAACTATCATTAAAAAACTAAAACGAAAGAATAAAAAAGTTGTGTTACAAGGATAACCTCAGCATCAATGAATTGAGTATCCTTTACTTCAAATTCAGTATTTCCATTCTGCTCTTCTTCCTGAAGAACACGAAGAACTTCACGAGGTAGAATCTCATCCAAGTTAGGAGTACTAAGGATCGTCAGATCAATGTCTCCATCAGGGAGATAAGTCTTCAGTGGCACTGAGCCATATGGAAACACCTACAAGGTGCACCAGCAACCGTTAGATCAAAAGTTCCCCACTAAATATACCCATCCGAATGACATTGTTTATTTGACACAATAATTACTTGATTATAATGAACATTGCACAGCAATTATGTCATATAATGAGTCAAAACCTACAAATACATAAGAATCGATTTACCCCTTGCAGCCAAATCAACACAGAGGCTAAAAATAATACCCAAGTAGATTCAAGAAAAGAAATAAAAATCAAGGTCAAGAATCCAGGACATGAATAGAATCCTTTGAAGATCTCATACCAAAGCCAATATCTTGGATATATTCACAACTTCGAATATGACCCATAAATGAGAGACAAGTAATGCACCAAGGTTAAAATGATGCTATCAAGATATAAGCAATTTATGCTATCAAAGTCACCGAACTCGTTACCTTCAATCCAGAAAAAAGAAGAAAATGCAAATGATACGATCAACCTACAAGCAACATTCCCATACTTTGGCCAAAAATTCTATTTTTAGTGTCGAATCTATAATTTGACCAAAAATCTAAGAAACTGACAGGAAACCAACACTCATCTTCCAAGACTAAAAACAACAAGAGCAAACGTAATATCGAAACTTTCATCAAAATGATTAATAATGGACAAAAATATGCACAACAATGTACTTAGAAATGCTAAATTCCAAGTGTATCAAAAAGGAACTCATACAAGACGAGCAAATCAATCCCGTAGCTTACATGAAACATGTACCTACACATGAAACAAAATACACGGTAGAATATGTAACACTTCATGATAAAGGGGTGTGAAAATGTTCTTTTTAAAAAAGTTCATAGCCAATTAAAGAATTCTTACAGTTATCTCAATAATCAGCCCTAAAACATCATAATCATAAAAACTATTAACCTCACATTTCCAGCAATAGACTAAAATGAACTTACTAGAAAATAACAAGATTAATAATTCAAGAATGAAACGAAGTTACATAACGCCATAGATTAATACAAATAGTAGTCCTAAGCATATAAACAATAATAATAATAAAATAAGAAAAATATAAAAGCAATATAATATAAATCGATATAACACGAAACACCGTATTATGAACAATATTTACACATGCAAAAACAAAGCAAAAAAGTGGAATAGAAATAAATTAAATTAACCTCTAATCGAAGATTATATCTAATAAGCTTCTGCACAGATTCAATAACATCTTTCCTCTTCTCCTCAGAATCCAAAGTTGGATGTATACAATTCAACACTTCCCGGACCGGGTCTTCAGCTAGGACCCACGCCTCAACCTTAATCGAATTCGGATCCGGATTATTCAATGGAGCAGCAAACGACGGCACATACGGGCGATCCTCATCCATACCAAGATCGCCCATTCAATCAGACAAAAATTAAACAGATATAGAAACTAATCGTATATATATACATATAGTAACGCAAAAACCCTAGGAAAAATCACTCAATTTCGACAAAATTGAAACGAACAGGAGTTCCGGAAGGTGAAACTGAACACATGACTGTATAATTGAAGCTGTAATTGGAACAGAAAAAGGTAAAATTAGGGGAAATGTTTACTAGGGTTTATGAAATTAAAATATACATAAAACTGTGCATCCATCTATGTGTGTGTATTAGTGTGTGTTTATGTTTATCTATAGAGACCAACTTCAGACGGCTACTCCCTCGATTTTTTCTTTTTCGTCGGTTTCTCTGATACGGATATATATACAGATGGTGCGTATGTATAGGTTTTTTCATTTAATTATTTATATTTTATTTTATTTGTTTTATTGTTTTTAATAAATAATATATGTATATGTATGTATTTTAGTATGTATTGATTTCTGAAGGAAGTACGAGACGCGACGCGGTGGGGATGACTTTCGGACAATTAGCAAATAGCATGTGTTTCATTTATTTTATTTTTAAACTTTAATATATTTATATAACTTTTTATTTTATTTATTTGAGGAGGAAAGTTACAAAAAGTGTCCTTGAAGTATTGGTTTCTTGATGTTTTTTGTCTTTTGTTTGTATACTTTACAATAATGGTTGGAACGGAAATTTAATTTGTTTGTGAGTTTTTATTTGTTAGTGAAATTTAATTAGTATACAAACTCTTTAATATATGCTAAACTCCATTAAGTTCGTGTTGTATCTATTTAATATAGCTCTAAAAAGTTCCAGCCCTTTCAACTGTTATATAGATAATACTAAGGCTAGATATGTCAAGTTTATGTTAAGTTGCAATGAGTCGAATTCAAACTAATTATAATTTTACATTATATACGATGGAATATACAATGAGTCGAATTCAAACTTATAATGAGTTAAGCTTTTTTCAAGTTTTATATAATATGTTGATGTAATCCATATTTTTGTAAGTTATATAAGGAAAAATTGATCGTTCGTAACATTAAGAAAGAGTTCATTTATAGAAAATATTAAATATAGTTATTCGAGGTATTCAGGAATTGAGCCCACGTCATATATGCTCTTTACAGTTCACAAGCCGACTTTCAACGTAAGCTAACATTCTCGAGCCAAGTTCAAACTCAAAATTCTATCGTCATTCATGATCTTGAAAATGTCAACATGCTGTTTGTTTTGGTCTCTACCGAGTCTTTCATCTTATTATTTAATACAACACAACTAACTCCAAACCTTTTGTACGTGGACTATTTCAATGAACTTTAATATAATTTTACATACATATTAATAAATTCGTGATTATGTTGTCATCCAGCATGGTTATTGTTTCCTTTATCAAACCAAGTACGAACGTAAAATGAGAAATGAACGTTATAAGCAGGGGGAGCTACGTTATAGGTTTCTTTTATCAAATCAAGTATGCACATAAAATGAGAAAGTTAAAGTTATAAACATGGTCGGAGCTACCTTCTTGGTAGAGATAGTCCGGTCACAAATACATTTGATTTGTGGAGTGCAATAACTTTTTAAAGATAATTATGTTTTTTTAAGTGTTAATAACTTGTTTGAAGTTTTCGGATCTGTTACTATCAATCATAGATCCGACACCCGTTATAAATGTATGACTTTTGCTACAATATGGAAAGATACGAAGCTGGCTTGTGTTTGTATGAGGTGGATAAATAAATGTGATTTGAAAAGTACTAAGTTTTTTTTAAAAAAAAAAAGAAAAAGAAAAAGAAAAAAAGAATAAGTATAAATATAAATATAAATAATAAAGTAATAAGAGAAACTAAAATGTCGACCATTTTGTTGTTTTTTTATAGTTGTCAAAGGAAAACGTGGAGTATTTTAGTTTGAATTAGTTAGTAATTTACTAAACACGAAAATGTTCTATTAATATTGATTTTGTTTTGAGAATGGAAAAATGGTTTTCAAATCATTTTTGTATACAAAAGCCAAAGAAAGCTTGGGAGAGTAGTTTGTTTACTTCCGATAATAAAAATTAACCGCTATAATATAGAAATTTTTGCATCGAATAGTATAACGCGTAATGCCAAAAGCCATCATGGTTCGGGTTAGTGTATTGTTTGTTTATTTTTTGTGTTACGGGTCGGGTTGTAGCTTTGGATTAACGATTGATGAACTTTTTGTTAATTACACCAAAGGTGTTGGTATCATATGCATTAATATAGTGATGATTATACCATGCATATATCAATGAAAACATTTAGTTTAAATAACTAAATATCACCTACTATTTAAAAATGGTAACTTTTTAAAAGGTACTGCAATTGCAAAGGTTTTGATTTAGTGTTTTAGTAAGGTGCTTTTTGACGCTTTTAAAAGTTTAAACCTATTAATTTGTAAACAAAAAGCCATCCATTAAATAAAAAACCTTGTTTGAAAGGAGGAGCTTAAAGCTTTTATATCAAACAAAAAGCTCCAATTGAAACGTCATTGAACAAGCGTAGAGAACTTGACAGAGCTTTTGACTATCGAAATTACATAAAAACCCTTGATATGAATCAACTTGATTGTTTCTTTATTCTTTCTTGTAGTTATGTAAGATTCAAAAACACATAAAGCATTACTCACATCGTAATTTTATTATATACTCAAAACCTGCGAGTCCAAAGAGTAGCTTAGCCTTTTGTGAGTAAATTAAATGGATAATTATTTCGTTATACGTTAAATTTTCGATTTTTTCTCTTGTATGCTTCCATCATTAATACCTTCTATTGTATGAGATTAATTTTCAAGAACCTCTATTATATGTTGTGGGTGACTTATTACCCGAAATTGTCAGTCATATAATCCCAAGTTTAAAAAGTTTATAGTTCCAGATTTAAAAATTTTAACTCATATAATAGAAATGTTTGACTGACAATTTTCAGTAACAAGTGACCCCTAGCATATAATAAAAGTTTTAGAAGATTTACCTCACACCTTAATAAGTCTTAAAGTTAATAGCATACAATCGTAACAAGTTTAAAATTGAACACGTAAAAATACAATTATTCCTAAATTAAATACGCATGTTAAAAAAAAAAAAACTTTGTGAAATGTTAGCTCGGTGTATGCGTCTACAAATGATTCTTTTCATTAAACTTAATTTCAGCGTCTCATGATTACAATCAGGTACGTACCATATTTTTGATACCGGATCAAATTTTGTCATGTTATGAAAAATAAGTAAGTAATCCAAACAATTAATTAATGTTTATTAAGTAATTTTTAATTTTTGTTGAATTTATTTACCAGTTAACTTTTTAATTCATGTTTTTTTGTCATTTTATCATGTTCAATTACAACTACAACTATAACTACATTACCAAATACATTTATACCAATCAGAGTTATAACTTGCAGCTCCAAGTAAAAGCTTCAACTTCAACTTACAGTTATCGGCTTCCACCTAATTTTACCATACCCTTAGTGTAATATCAAAGTAGTGTAAGAATCGAATGAATGTTGAACAACAATTAGGTGGAAGCTCCAATTTGACTTTCGGTGAAAGTACATTGGTAAATTAATAACACGACATACTGATATGGAGCTTAGGGAAATAAGATTGGGAAATAAATAAATAAATAAACAACATCACAGAAAATGAACATTGTGTTTCCAAAGACCGCTTAGGGAAGCTAAGAGAGTTAAACTCCAGTTCCAAAGAAAAAATGATATGCCAATACTGTGCAATAAAATCTGTTTGAACCCTGGCAACATAATTCACTGAATTGAATCTAATGCTAATGAGTAAAACAACACAACATACTGAAAACTTGTAACAACCGTCCCGAATTTGTCTGGGCATAGAACTAAAAAACATGATTCTGATACAAGATCTCAATTCAAAGCGACGGCATCTAAAAACATGATAGTTACCGATTCAAAATTGACCTTGTAATACAGTGATCAGGGTTAAACTTAAGTACGAACAGGGGGAGGACCAGCTGCACCACCAGCACGGGGTGCTTGACCTGGCTTGGGACCATCATCCTAAAATAAACAAAATAGATATCAGCGACAGGAATAAAGATAGTGCAAAAACATAACATAAGCACATAATGCATCTGGATCAGGAAACATATAGAACACGATAAAAGATACCACTCATTATTTAAAAAAATAAAAATAATAACACCGACAAGTCAGCTAGTAAATCAATACATAGTTGCTACCATTTCTTATTAAGAACAAGCATATCAGGTAGCCGCAAATGTACAAGTTATACTCAAGTTACAAACCCTATAGCAGTTGTCAAATGATACTCTAGCATATATCGTATAGCCATCAAATACAAACGTAATGATCTGACAAGTCTAGCTGCAGAGAATTGACAAATGTTCTAGATTAATATAGCAACAACCCATCATGATAAATGCACTTCTTGCGGCTATATAACAACCACATAAATGTTGTTCATTAGTGCTTTAATGCGACCGCCAAAAAAAAAACCCTACCATAAACACTATGGGTGCGTTTAGTTGAAGAAAAACGTGACCCGTTTCCAGAAAAAAAATTTAAGAAAAGTGAAAAATTAGAAAATGCGTTCAAAATGGGTATTTTTCAAAAAAGTTTTCCAAGAAAATGAAAAAACCATTTTTCAATGTTATAACTAGGAGGTGGAAAAGAAGGATTTCCACTTCCACTTTTTTCCTTCATAACACTCTCTTTACTTTTCTAAAACTTTTCAAAACCTTTTAGGCTAAACTAGTTTTCCAAAATGGAAAATGCAATAACATTTGAACACAATTTCCAAAATTTTATCACTTTTCTAGGGAATGAAAGCTCTTCTCATTTTTTAGAAAATTAGAGATGGAAAATTGTGGAAAATTTTCCACAGCTAAACACACCCTATATGTTGCTACTTTTCCCTCTTCACATCCTCACCCATCTTCAACATAACATGAACTAAATGTAATTGTGACGTATTCCAGCTTTAGGAATGGTCAATCCAGTCCCTAGTAGAACCTACTGGAAGAGTTCGCCACCCAGTTTGATACCCGGTCTTCATAACATTGCCAATTGGTCTTCCCTCTATATATAGACTCCATTTTTTTCCTTTTTTACGAACAAATTAATTACTTTCTAAATTTGAAATAATAATTTTCCGGGTTAAACGTGATATTTGTGACGATGTTAAACTAATAGAATATATAACTGGTATATACAACTTGGACCTGAAAAAACTAGTAAAATAATTTTATAAGTTGAATTTCAAAATTACGATTCGTTTTACTTACCCAGCTCAATGAAATCTACTCATTGAAAGTAAAATTAACATAAAAAAGTACATCTTCATAAGCTACTTTACTTGCACAGACACTTAAAGCTACTTTATACAGCAGACAGTTAAAAAACAGGAATCTTATGAAATTCAACTAAGTTGGATCTAATAACAAAGTCAAAGAAGTAATGCACATGCTATAAGTACCTATTCAAAAATAATAAGTCGAATGGTCAAATCCAACATTCTCCAGTTTCTATCATGGTTGCTTTCTTATCTCAATATGACGATGTTTCAGTTATAACGGCAAAAATAAATAACAATTTGAATGATTTTATAGATATTTTCTTCGATTCTCTCTTCAATTCATGCCTCTAATCTTTTCATTTTTCCTTTAAAACCCATATATAGATACCTTAAATTTCTCGTATCTCAACTAACTTGGTCACTTTTAACAATGTCCAATTACTTCTTCTATTACTCAAATTCTTGTACTTTTAAACCCCATGAACAGATTATGCTTTTATATCATATCACTAAAGTATGCATGTATATGATGCAAGACACTGTATAAAGGAAATGAAACAAGTAATTAAATAAAGCTTCCTAAAAAACTAGATCAGAAAATCCCCACCTTTGTTTACAAGATGGAATAACCTACTTTTTCCTGTATTGAAATCCTCATTCTAGCTAACTGGTTATAAACACATTTATAACCATCCAGTAACAATTACAGAAATTAAACCACTGGTTGAAGAAAGTAGCCAGAAACCATGGTTAACCACTTGTTAAATCTAGATTCGTTATTTATAGAACCACGCATATGGTTAGATTTCAGGTTTCACAGTCTTTAGAGATAAACTAAACCGTAAACATTATCATACAAAGGCTAACCGAAGACAGACTTTTCAACAAGTCCGTTACTCACAAACCACCAAAAAAACAGTACACATAGTAACTCAGAAATTAGCTAGCCAACAATAAGCAGCAAATATAACATGCATAATCAAATAACATGCCTTAAAGATAACAAATACAAATAACTACATAGATAAACAGATAATGTACCCTTGGGCGAGTGAAACGCTTAGGAGGCTCACGGTTCCTCCTGTCAATTCGTGAGCGAACCCTAACAACTTTTGAGTGAATAGCACAAGAAACGCAGTATTGCATTTTCAAGTACAATTTGGGAAGAGTGTACTCTAAAACAGTGCAACAACAAACAACAAAATTAGAACATACTATTCTTATATATATCAATCATACCAATTAAAGTACACCAAACACGAAACTTACGATCAAATGCACAAGCCTCTTGAACATCCCTAACAGCAGCTTGTTCAACTATGTTCCTCACAAGAAATCTCTTAATAGCCTTGTCCTAAACAACCATTAAAATTTGTAAAACAAGAGGCTATAAGAACTCTGTCTCATTCAAAACTATACTCGTATACGATCTATCAAAGCAACATAGAATTATACATCTGGCACCTATCAGATCACGTATTATGTATTACTGAATCAACCTCCCACCATAACTATATAATTATATATAAACAATTAGCAAAAACAAACACATAACTTTTTCATCTATATTGTTTAATGTAATCAGCTTTTAACCTAAGAAACTGATCATTCTAACAAAATCACTACAGTTATTACAAATCATCGTTAATTCGTTAAAATCACACTCCTATATCAACATTTCAGATCAACGAAACGAAAGACGAATCATTTCTCAGCTCAAATCGTTCATTATCAGGATCGATTACCTTAGGGCAGCATTTACCACAGTTAGAGCAGCGAATGAACTTGACATGACCACGGCCGTGCTTGTTGCGTCCTCCATTTCTTCGCTTGAAAGTCTGAACGAACAAACATAAGTTAAACGGAAGTGATTAAATAGATCGCCGGAGAATATTATCGGAAAGTTGGATAACGTACCATTTTCCCGGCAGATGCTCTGTGCGGTGGTTATTCAACAAAGTGGATCGGCTTAAGCTGCGTCCCTCGAGTCTAGGGTTTCTTTTTGATTATTTAGGGCCATGGTTTTTATGGTTGGGCTTAAAGATATTTTTATATTTATTTTTATAACAAATGATAGAAAGCTTTTATTTTTACCACTTCGCATAATCTTTTTATTAAAAAAAGCTTTTTAAAAGAACTCTTAATCCCATAAAAAAGTTTTCTATGTTATGGATAAATATCATTGTCTATATTTAATAGGAATTAGAATCCTACTAGGTTAAGTATACTTGAAGAAGATTCATTTGTAATATCTATATAAACATTATTATTCTATGAATAAGATATCATTCTCTTTTTCTTATTCTCTACTTTCACAACACGTTATTAGCACGAGTTTCTACCTTCTTTTCGAGTTTGGGCTTCGGTGATTTTTTTTTCTTAGTTCTTCACATCGTTATCGAGGTATTCCCTGAAACTATTTTGTTAGCCGACAATCTATTTGGAAGTAAAAAACTGCATGTATTAATTAATTATGTGTGTATAGTTCCTGACCATAATGATTGCTCATGTACACCGCGAATTAATTATGTGTGTGAGATTGCTCGTAGTCTAGTGAGATGCCAATTTATTTTTATTTTCTATCAAATATTTTTATTGTTTGTTGACCTAAAGATTATTATTACTAATTATCGATCTATTTTTTCTTTTTTTTATGAATTAATACATACATATTAAACTGATTTATTTTCAGAAGTTTTGTTTTGCTTATTTCGACATATATGAGTATATACAGATATAAAGATTACTTTCAAAATTATTACTATTAATTTGATTAAAAATAGATTTAAACAATTGCTCATGTTAGTTGTTATCTATGAGTATTTAAATGATTCAAACCCCTAAAGCATATGAACATCGATATCGATATATTATTGCTTATATGAAATTTCTTATATGATTAAAACTCATAAAACACATATAAATATATTATATGAAATCTATTTAAGTATATGTATATTGTTGATATACCCATATTGTTTGTTGGTATCGGTAGATCTAGATATATATCGTATACTGCTGGCCTTTGTATATAACCATATAACTTCAAAGCTCATGCTTTTGCATAATACTACTAATTATATCAAAAAGTACAACTACGATATTATCAATAGCTACGATTAGGTTGTCACACGTGAGAAATTTGCATATACTTTTAATGTATAATCGCTGATTACTGATTTGCTAATTACTGATTTATACCTAATGAATTTGTCAATCTAAATTAAATTGTTCATCTATTTCTGCTTATTTGACATTTAGCATGGAAAATCCATTTACCTTTAACATGTGAAAATAGTGTCCTAAATTTTTCAATAAAAAAAATAGCATCGTATTGTCAAATTCTAATACTTGTGGTTGTTTGCAATTCATCTATGTATTTTCTCTTAATATTGTTAGTACAAACAGATATATTTAAGTCACAATCTTTTTATTTTATTTTAATATGATTTGATTATCGACATATGTGAATATATACAAATACGTATATTACTTTCAATTTGGAAAATACATTTAATTAGAAGGTGCGTTATTAATCATATATAAATTATATATTTTATGAAGAAAACATTTAGATAAATTAATAGTAGAAGTAATGAGCAGGTTGAAGCTTTAAGATTTACATAGGTTTCTGGCTACTTCACGAAGTACTAGATATGGATTTTTCAATTGATATTGATATATAAGTTTAAATTAATATTTTATCTAAAAGGCTCATGCAAATCGATAGAGTTTTTGACTTAAATGATAAGCCATCAATTACGATACCTTACGAAAAAGTGTAAGTCAAGCTGCAACTAATTAAATTAAGGTTTTGGTAGTAATTGATGTTAGTCACATTACTTTATTATGAGGCCTTACTAAGTTACTCCAAATATTTTCAGCATTATATAAGCTTTGATTTTTGATTAGTTTACATTAATATATGTTTGAAATATATTATGACATGTTATAGTATGATACTACGATACTTTATAAATTTGATTATCTGAGCATATTCTTGTTACACATACAAAGATAATTAGTTTACGATACATGTATATTAGGAATTTGTGTTGCAACTTTTATATGATTTGAATCTATCTTTATATATTAATTTAGCATTTGTTGATCTTCGTATGTTTTATAATATAGTTTATTATGGCAAATCTTTTGAAATTACATTTTGATTATTGGTGTATTAAACTGTTATATGAGAAATAGATATATTCACATTTATGTTGAAAAAAAAATTATGAATCTTCTCCAAATAGGCTCACCTATTTTACTACGATGTCTAGGAAAGATAAAGGAGGTTATTTATATCCTAATGAGGTCGGTTTTTAAAATGCTACGCGCTTACCACCCTCACCGTCTTTCCTGGTCGTATTCGAATAGAGCTACCGAAAGGGGTTGAATATATAACTTTTTTTTCCCCGAATGTGTTTTTGTCTATTTTGATAATTCTATCATTGAATTTCTTATAACTCTAATGTCAACCCGTGCCTTTGTAGTGAGTTGGTAGAGTTTGATATATTGAATTATTAGGTATACGTACTTGGAACACACATGATATGTTTTAATTTATTGTCATATATTTTATTTTGAAGCAATATGAGTAATAATGTTGCATTGGCTAAAAAGGATGACGATATGTGTCTAGTAGATAGTGCTACTACACATACAATATAACACCCCTCTTTCTATATAAGAATATTATATTAATAAACACGGAAGCATGAATTTAAAATACATTAAACAATTTACAATTCCCAAAAATACACTAATTTCAAACTTTTTAAACTACAAAAGGCGGGGTATTATAAAAATTCTCCAAACAAGGTTTATTACAAAAACCATATCAGAGTCCTAGAGCGCAGTCAAACATTCCCTTGATCAACCAATCACCTCCCGCACCCACAATAATCAAAACATATCCTGCAGGAAGTAAAATGAGGGGTTAGCACAAAGCTAAGTGAATAGATTCATCACACTCTATTCAACTTAGCATAACTAGCTAATTACACCAATAAAACGTAAACACACATAATTCAATGAGGATCGGTGGCTCTGGGGATATCATAATACCCGGGGATTCCCCCAAGAACACTTACCGTCAATCCGTATGGCCAATACAGAATAGACCGATAACTACTGGTTATTAAACACATACACAGGTCTCAAACACAACAAATGAATCAAAACCTGTGTAAAACACATAATAACCAGAAGTCCAACTACACGTTGACCTCAATAACATAGTACACATAGTTCACATATCACGTAGATCATTAATCAATAACTAAGACTAAACAGTCTAATACACATCTACGTTTACTTGTTGTAACCAAATAGTTACAACTAAATCAAATGATGAGTTCCGAATCCACTCACCGATACCTCTGACGTCTCCACACTCAGGATTCTTATATCACTGAGTCTTACGTTGATCTGAAACAGGAAATCATACTCAAGTCAGAAGTTCGTTCTATAAATATCATTATAGTCTAATTATCCAATCAGGTAATCCCTGAAGTCTAGGCAAACAAAAGTTCAATCATAAATGAACTTAGAAAAATCCCGCAATGACGTTTAAAACTGAAAAATGCTATTTTCGGGTCCTAAATGACCCCGGATGACCAAAAACTGCCTAGGCTATTAGAATATAGCCTTGATTACTAGGTCGTTTCCAATTGACTATGCGAATTTCAATTAAATCCGAGTTAATGATATTTTCACAAAACCGCGTCTCAAAAACACTTTACGCATTTTCAAAATTTGCAAAACAAAAATCTCTTTTATAAACTTAGCGACACAACCATTGTGTCGCACCACAAACCCTTGCGACATAACCACTGTGTCGCACAACAGAAACCTGCGACACTAACATTGTGTCGCAATACTCAAAATGGCCGCCTTTAGCGACATAACCACTGTGTCGCATAACATTTAAGCGACACAACCTGCGACACTAGCCTTGTGTCGCAATGATGAACATCCCAGTTCCCAGATTCAAAATTCACAAATTCAAACATGTAATAATCAATTAACCTATTCCAATCGGTGTAATTCACTTATAAACAATAACAACACATAATAATTAAACCCTTACCTCGAAATCACGGATTAAAAGCTCAAATGAATCAAAACCCAACTTTCAACTTTTCTCACTCTAATTCTCTCTCTAAAACGAGTTTAAAGGTTTAGAAATGTTCTGGAAATGATTTTGAAGGCTTAGACGGTGTGTATATATATTTAATCTTACAATTACACTTAAGCTCCTTAATTAATTTCAGTTCAGCCCGTTTTGCGACACAGTCCTGCGACACAACCATTGTGTCGCACAGACAACCTGCGACACAACCCTTGTGTCGCAGAAAATCAAAAACTTACAATTTTGAATCTACTAATATTTCACAATAAAACACATAATATTAAATAGTTCTAAAACAATTAAATAATCAATTAAAATAATAGAAATTACCAAAACGAAAGAGAGGCTGTTACATACAATTCTCAAGAAAAGGAAATATTTTTCTAACTACATTATGTATCAAGCAAATGTTAGCACTATAACTGGTAGTGCTAATTTAATAGAAGTCTCGGGTAAAGCCAATGTAATATTACCGAGAGGAACACAATTTAAAATTGATAATGCTTTATTTTCCCCAAGGTCTAAACGAAACTTATTAAACTTTAAAGACATTCGTAAAAATGGATATCATATTGAGACAACAAATGAAATACATGTCGAATATCTACAAATTACAAATACTATTTCGGGTAAAAAGCATGTGTTTGAGAAATTACCCGCATTATCCTCCGGTTTATATTACACAATTCTTAAGGCAATTGAGCCAAATGCGGTCATTAATCATACGTTTATGGACCGAGATAACTTTATGTTATGGCATGACCGGTTAGGCCATCCCGGCTCAACAATGATGCGAAGAATTATTGAACAATCGTGTGGGCATAATTTGACGAACCGTAGAGTTCTTGAGTCTAAAAATATGACATGTGTTGCTTGTTCAAAAGGAAAGTTTATTACTCGCCCATCACCGGCTAAGATAGGGAATGAGTCCCTTAATTTTCTGAAACGGATACAAGGAGATATATGTGGGCCTATACATCCTCCTTGTGGACCATTTAGGTATTTTATGATTTTAATTGATGCATCTACTAGATGGTCACATGTGTGCTTATTGTCAAGTCGCAATCTAGCGTTTGCGCGATTAGTTGCCCAATTAATAAGGTTAAGAGCACATTTTCCAGATTTTCCCATTAAGACAATTCGTCTAGATAATGCTGGTGAGTTTACGTCCCAAACATTCAATGATTATTGTATGTCGATTGGGATAAGTGTTGAACATCCGGTTGCTCATGTTCATACACAAAATGGGCTTGCTGAATCCTTTATCAAGAGACTTCAAATGATTGCAAGGCCGATGATAATGAAAAAAAAGCTACCAGTTTCGGCTTGGGGCCATGCAATTTTACATGCAGCAACACTTATACGCATCAGGCCAACAAGTTATCACACTTCCTCCCCAATACAATTGGTTTTTGGTCGGGAACCAAATATTTCCCATATACGAATCTTTGGGTGTGCGGTCTATGTTCCAATAGCTCCACCATAACGCACAAAGATGGGACCTCAGAGAAGGTTAGGAATCTATGTTGGTTATGAATCCACCTCTATTTTCAAGTACTTAGAACCATCAACCGGGGACTTATTTACAGCTAGATTTGCTGATTGTCATTTTGATGAGTCAGTATTCCCGAGATTAGGGGGAGAGGAAAAACAGCTGGAAAATGAAATACGTTGGAATGAATTATCATTATCTCATCTTGATCCTCGAACTAAACAATGTGACTTAGAAGTTCAAAAGATAATTCATTTGCAAAGATTAGCAAATCAGTTACCAGACGCATTCACTGACCCAAGTAAAGTCACTAAGTCACATATACCAGTTGTTAATGCTCCGATTAGAATTGATGTCATGGATGGACATCACATTGGTAATGAGTCTAATACACGTATGAAACGTGGTAGACCAATTGGTTCCAAAGATAAAGTTCCTCGAAAGAAAAAGGGAGCAAATAATCAAGATGGTCAAACCGAGGAAAATGATACGCCAGAACGTCCTCTTGGTGAGGCTTTAGACATGATGGTTCCAGAAGAACCTCAGGTACCTGAAAATGAAGAGATTTCAATCAATTATATCATGTCTAGAAAACTATGGAACCGAAATGCAATCGACGTCGATGATACATTTGCATATAATGTAGCGCTAACAGTAATGGAAGATGATGAGGATCAAGAACCAAGATCTGTTAAAGAATGCAAACAAAGAAATGATTGGCCAAAATGGAAAGACGCAATTGAGGCAGAATTGAACTCTCTCGCGAAACGAGAAGTTTTTGGACCGATAGTTAAAATACCTAATGATGTAAAACCTGTTGGATATCGGTGGGTCTTTGTGCGAAAGAAAAATGAGAAAAATGAAATTGTTAGATATAAAGCTCGATTGGTTACACAAGGTTTTTCTCAAAGACATGGTATTGATTATGAGGAAACTTATTCCCCGGTGGTGGATGCAACGACTTTTCGGTATCTTATAAGTCTGGTAGTACAAGAAGGAATTGATTTGCGTCTAATGGATGTAGTGACCACTTTTTTGTACGGTTCACTTGATACTGAGATTTACATGAAACTTACGGAAGGGATTAATCTGCCTGAGTCATGTAGTGGAGGTTCTCGAGAACACTATTCAATCAAATTGAATAAATCTTTATATGGGCTAAAACAAGCCGGACGTATGTGGTATAATCGTCTAAGTGAGTATTTAATGAAAGATGGATATAAAAATGATTCTATATGCCCATGCATCTTTACTAAAAGATCCGGATCCGAGTATGTTATAATTGCAGTATATGTGGATGATTTAAATATCATAGGAACCCCTAAAGAACTTCCTAAAGCAATTGAATATTTAAAAAGTGGATTCGAGATGAAAGACCTTGGAAAGACAAAGTTTTGTCTTGGGTTACAAATTGAACATCTCAAAGGTGGAATCCTTGTGCACCAAGAAGGTTACATAGGAAAGATCTTGAAAAGATTTTATATGGATAAATCACATCCACTTAGCACTCCAATGGTAGTAAGATCACTTGATGTTGAAAAGGATCCTTTCCGACCTCCAAAGGATGATGAAGAAATTCTCGGTCCGGAGATACCTTACTTGAGTGCGATTGGGGCATTGATGTTTCTCGCTGGTCATACACGACCTGATATATCATTTTCATTAAACCTATTAGCGAGATATAGCTCGTGTCCTACAAGGAGACATTGGAATGGAATAAAGCAAATATTTCGCTATCTTCAAGGTACGAAAAATATGGGTTTATATTTTACACCAATGCAAAACTAGTTTAGTTGGATATTCAGATGCAGGATATATGTCAGATCCACATACTAGACGATCCCAAACTGGTTATGTCTTCACACACGGTGGTACATCGATTTCTTTGCGTTCAGTAAAGCAAATGATCACATCGACTTCTTCAACCATGCAGAGATTCTAGCAATTCATGAAGCAAGTCGAGAGTGCATTTGGTTACGTAATGTAATACATCACATTCGTGATTCTTGTGGTATTTCATCCGGACAAGAGCCTACGGTGCAATATGAAGATAATGCGGCATGCATTGCTCAACTTTAAGAAGGCTACATCAAAGGTGATCGAACCAAGCATAGTGCCCCCAAGTTCTTCACGCATGATTTACAAAAATCTGGAGATATCATTGTTCAACAAGTTCGTTCAAGCGAGAATTTGGCAGACTTATTTACCAAGGCGCTTCCAAATTCTACATTTCAGAAACTTATTCATGACATTGGGCTGCGTCGACTAGATGAATTCACATGATGTGTTCATCAGGGGGAGATTATACGCGCTGCACTCTTTTTTCCTTAGTTATGCTTTTATCCCACTGGGTTTTCCTAACAAGGTTTTTAATGAGGCAGCATCCCCACGTGTATATTAAAGACTATGTACTCCTTTTCCTTCACTAGGATTTTGTCCCATTGGGTTTTACCTAGTAATGTTTTAACGAGACATAAGCTTTAATTAATGGACATCCAAGGGGGAGTGTTATGGATAAATATGGATGTCTATATTTAATAGTTATTAGAATCCTACTAGGTTAAGTATACTTGAAGAAGACTCCTTTGTAATCTCTATATAAACATTACTATTCTATGAATAAGATATCATTCTCTTTCTCTTATTCTCTACTTTCACAACATTCTAAAAGTTTTTTTCACAAAAATAAAATGGTTAAAATGAAGAAATCTCAACTTTTTAATTATAAATATTATCCTCTGATGAAAAAAAATCTCTAAATATTTTTTATATTAAAATTTTTTAAAAAACTTTTATTGGAGATACTTTAATGACAAATAAATTTTAGAGTAAATAATAAAAATGTGTCTAGTCACTAAATAAACCAGGGGTTAAACTCTAAATTCTCTTTACTCACTAAATGATTTAGGGACTCTTTGACATGTCAACTTTGATGCTAAAATGAAAGTTCGATATCTTAAAACACAAAAGAATGATTTCGTACTCTAAATACAGAGTATATATTGGTGCAAGTTAGGTATTTTACCCTCTTAATTATTAGATACATGCTTCTTTTTTACGTATTTCTTCACGTTACTTGGGTTGATGATGGACGTGTAGTTTCGTGTGTGACCTTCTAAGATCAGCAATGTATATGTAGTACAACATTAACACCTAAATAAGATCCGTGTATCAAGAATATCTATTTTATGCTTGATCTTGCATGATTGTGTGATGTATGGACGTACGGTTGTGACATCAACATGTTACGAGTGTACATGTAGCTCAACATACTAATATAAATACGTGATTTAGTATTGCAAAAGAAAAAGGAAGCTCTATAGACAAGAGGAAACCTACCAAGCATCAAGCATTTTATGCTTACATTCAATGTAGGAGCTCACTCTTTACGTTAATCACAATATGCTTCTATATTGACACATAATTGAATTGAATTTTATAATATAATATGAAAATAAGTTAAATTTAAGTTTAAATATAACGTTTCATATATCATATAATGTAACTGAACAAAATTTCTTAGTTGAATGAGATTACATTCAAGATAATAAGGAATTGAATTTCCCCATTATATATGATTCATTATGTTAACTAAACATATAAAGAATGGAAATGAATTCCACTATTTCATGTTTTGTCAACCAAATATAAAAGTGAAATGAAATTTGATTCCAATTCTATCATATTTCATCATATCCGCCTATTAAAATACTCCCTAAAAGTTTTAACATTTTATACAAGTGGTTTTAGATGATCAAAGAGAATCTGATCTATATATATATATATATATATCTTATTAAACACACTAATATAATGCTATAATTTGGACAGTACAATCAAAAGTCTAGCTATTCTTTTAACATTAAATTTTTTATTAAATATAAACCACTTTCAACATTATAACTTGCATCCAAGTTCCAACCTATACAACCAAAAATCATACAGATACAAAACTCTACTTCTTGAAAAGTCACGATACCCTCTGTAATCATGCCATAATCCCCAAACTTTAAACAAAAGCCCTAAAAAGCATACAGCAAGAACACAAGTTCATTTTAAAAACAAAGTATTATCATTGATCGTAAGCAATATATACATGATTGAATACCTCTTTGACTTATTATTCCTTCAATTAAATCAACGGCAACTACACAAAGAATATTTAATTGTAAAATTAAAAGCAACAAAGAAAAGCACATGAATCGGAATTCTCATTTTCTATTTCAATTAGAAAATGTACTTCAATAATCGATAACGATTACGGTGATCAACGACCATCAAAATCAATCACAAACTATTGTCCCTCTATATTTCAAGATATGTTTTATTCAATAAATTTTAACAAAAATTGACGACAGTGGAAGATATTGAATACATAGAAAATTTAGTTTATCGATTTGATTATTTTTTACTTTGAAATTCTTCTCAAATGCTTCTTGATGATGAGATCTATTTCTATGATTTTCTTCAAGAGCTGCCATGATTTTAGTGAATTCCCGGTGAACAGAGGGGTGGAGGAGCAGGTGGCCTTGGTGGAAGAGCCGGTGATGAAGGCGGCGATGTTTGAGGGTCGCCGGAGCAAGAGGTCTCGACGATTGCTCTCAATATCGTTCTTGAAGATGGCTTTGGGACCTTTATTTTTGTAAGAACACAAAATACAGAAGGGGTAGGGAGGAAAATAGAATGGCTGGGTGGGAGTAGTTAAGTTTTTGAATGATCCAAAAATTCGATGGGTGAGTTGAGGTTATCTGTTAAGGCCCAAGTATAAACACATGATATAGTTGAGCGAATAAGTCTTGCAGCAATTAAGTACATCGAGGTGTAAATAGACAGGCCCTTAGGCCTTAGTCATTCACAGAGTTTAAACATAAGTCAAATATTAATGAGAATCCGTATTCGATCTGCTTTAGTATATGATCATGCAATGGATCCATAAACGGGATTAACATGAGGGTGGACCCGTTTGAGACCAAGTTGCCTGGTAACATATGGTAACAATGCCAACCATTTCTAAAAAGTCAAAAGAGTTGGTTATAGACTTTACGAATTAACATAAAGTAAGCTAGGGATCTGTTTTTGGTCTGTACCAAGCTAATTATCCCAAAAATTGGCCCGTTTGTCATATTTATGTAAGTTGTTTGATTACGTAAATTGAGACCAAGTTGCCCAGGAACATATGGTAACGATGCCAACCATTTCTAAAAAGTCAAAATAGTGAGTTATATTAGGAAAAAGCATAAAGTAAGTTAGGGATGGGACAAGTTTTTCGGTTAAAGACTCAGAGTCTACTCTTAAGTTTTTTATTGAAAGAAAAAAAATAAAAGAAGAGAATATAAAATGATAGAAAAGAAAAGAAAGAGAAAAACACTTTTGTGTTTTTGAATTGGAAAGAATATAAAGAAAATTTATACGTTTCGTGTTTTCGAGTTGGGAATAAATGAAAGGAAGCGACAATTTGTAACTTCTTTGATCTTCTTTTTTTTTTTCTTCCCAATTTTGAAGAGAAAGTTTAGAAAGGAAAAAAGGTATAATCACGTTCGCACTTCTCTTCTATTATCTCCGTAATGAAAACTCAAGAATACAATATGATTTTTGTTCTTTCGGCTTCTCTACTATTCTTCCAAAAAAACAATTCGAGAGCTGCTCCTTAGAGCTTAAACTGCTCATTTATACTATTATATATTACGTACTTTACTAAATTTGAATTATAGTCATTTTTAATGAGTAAAATTGCGTGGTGATCTATCATTGCCCGGGTATTCAATATGAGTTTTTTAGAGCTTTTTAACAAAAGAAATTGACCATTGACAAGTTTAATATAATAAAATCCCAATAGTTTGATGGCCGGTTGGAACATATGCGTAAGGGTCCTATTAAATATACCCAGATTTTATTAAATGTACCTAAAAAGTTTAGTCAATTTCTTGATCTTTCAAATTTACCTTTTAATCAGCTTTTTGATATTTTAAAATTTGACTTTGTAGTCAATCTTTTTAAATGTTGGACACAATTTACTATGTGGGACATGCATACTAAAAGGATATAAAATAGGAAGATTTACTTACTTGTATTATTACAATTTACAATTCATAATATACAATTTAAAAAGGAAAATTATTTGCTCTGGTCAGCAGATCTGTAAGGTAGCTGGTGACGTTGAAAGATAATCGGTGAGGTAACTATCTTTTGACAAGTTTAACATTAATTATAAATAATTAATTATTATTTATTATAACAAAGGATTTTTATTGTGTTTATATATAGATTCTAAGTTTCTGACGATGGAAAGGGACGTGTTTAAAAGCACCCACGAATCCCACGATAGAAAGGAACTGGTGGCATTAAACATGTAGTCTATCTACAACATTTTTGTTTAATAATTTCATTCTAGAATGAAATGTCTTATATTGCCTTTATAATCAATGAATTTTTTAATCGATTACGAAAGCTTCACTTTTCACTATTACGAAATATGTAGAATCTTTTATATGTTATAAACAAGCAAACTATTGTTTATTATTAACCTCTCAAATTTATTTACATTTATTTATTTTTTTTAATAATTTATTTTTTAATTTTTTAAGTTAAACTTGTTTTTAATATAAGAACAAATGTATTATTTTATTACTCTATTATAAATATAAATTAAACTTTTTTAATGGTGGACTTCTTTTTTAGGATAGAAGAAGTAATATAATACGAGTAGCTTATTTCAAAATGTAACACCATTTAGTTTTGACTCGTATCACTAATCAGTTTGTTTTAAAACTAATTAATTAATGCAAACTAATTGCGTGTATATAAAACTGAAAGTGATAACATAAATGAATTAAATTTTAAATAACATTAAACAATTTAATTAATTATGAATTACTTAGTCAATAATAAAAATTAATTGAAATAAATTAATCGTGTGCATGACTTATTGCTTTTAAGACATGCGTGCAACCATTGTTTAATGTAATAATAACTTATATGTATTATGTATTATTTTAGTTAGTTTTATGATGGTAATAAAAAAAATAATAAAATAATACTATGGAAAAAATAATTCACTTGAGTAATAATTTGTTGTGTGAAAAGAGAATAAATGATGTATATTTATGTATATTTGTTGTTTCACTTCGTATAAGTGATAGTCATACATTTCCATCAAAATTTTGGATAGTCATAAATTTAAAATCCATTTTATTATTGCTTTATAATTTTATTGTTTGATTTATGCTCTTTTTTTATTAAGATATCTTGGGAATTTTTTATTTTGGTGGCGAAATTTTTGTTTTTAATTATTAAACTTTTATGACATTATAAACAACCAAATGATTACATATAATTATGATTTTATTTTTTTGCAAGTATTTTTTCGTTAGCAAACGTAAAAATGTCATTTTTTTATGGAAACAACTCAACTGAAGATGATGAATTCTCTGCGTATGTGTCGTCATTTTTTACCGACCAGGTGCAATAATAATATCCTATTTGATTTATATTTATGATATTATTTTGTAATTATAATTGGACATCACCGTTTAAAATTTTTTTTATTTTAATTTTAGGTGTTTAACTCTCATGAAGATTTAAAAACTTGGGCACAAAACAAGGCACACCCTCTCGGGTATGTCATCATAACTAAAAGATCAAAGGCGAACACAAGCGGCTTTACGAACGAAGTCGATCTTATGTGTGATCATAGTGATCAATATAAGGAGAAGGAAACAAGTAAAGATACTATAACACCCCTCATTTCAAATAAGAATATTATATTAATAAACTCGGAAGCATGAACTTAAAATACATTACCTTAGTATATATTAAACATTATACATAAACAGTTTACATTTTTTCAATATTTACACAATATTTAAACTGTTTAAAACTACAAAAGACGGGGTATTATAAAATTTACAAAACAAGGTTTATTACAAAAACCATATCAGAGACCAAGAGAGCCGTCAAACATTCCCTGATCAACCAATCACCTCCTGCACCCACAATTAATCAAAACATATCCTGCAGGAAGTAAAATGAGGGGTTAGCACGAAGCTAAGTGAATAGATTCATCACACTCCATTCAACTTAGCATAACAAGTTGTTTACACCAATAATCGTAAACACACATAATTCAATGAGGATCGGTGGCTCTGGGGATATCATAATACCCGGGGATTCCCCCAAGAACACTTACCGTCAATCCGTATGGCCAATACAGAATAGACCGATAACTACTGGTTATTAAACTCATACACAAGTTTCAAACACAACAGATGAATCAAAACCTGTGTAAAACACATAATAACCAGAAGTCCAACTACACGTTGACCTCAATAACATAATACACATAGTTCACATATCACGTAGATTAATAATCAATAATCAAGACTAAACAGTCTAACACACATCTACGTTTACTTGTTGTAACCAAATAGTTACAACTAAATCAAATGATGAGTTCCGAATCCACTCACCGATACCTCTGACGTCTCCACACTCAGGATTCTTATATCACTGAGTCTTACGTTGATCTGAAACAGAAAATCATATACAAGTTAGAAATTCGTTCCATAATTATCATTATAGCCCATTTATCAAATCAGGTAATCCCTGAAGTCTAGGCAAACAAAAGTTCAATCAGAAATGAACTTAGAAAATCTTGCAATGATGTTTAAAACTGAAAAATGTCATTTTCGGGCCTTAGATGACCCCAAATGGCCAAAAACTGCCTAGGATATAGTATATAGTCTTGATTACTAGGCCGTTTCCAAGTGACCATGCAAATTTCAATTAAATCCGAGTTAGTGATATTTTCACAAAACCGCGTCTCAAAAACACTTACGCATTTTCAAAATTTGCAAAACAAAACTCTTTTATAAACTTAGCGACACAACCATTGTGTCGCACCACAAACCCTTGTGACACTACCACTGTGTCGCACAACAGAATCCTGCGACACTAACATTGTGTCGCAATACTCAATATGGCCGCCTTTAGCGACATAACCAACTGTGTCGCAGAACATTCATGCGACACAACCTGCGACACAAACCTTGTGTCGCAATGATGAACATACCAGTTCCCAGATTCGAAATTCTTGAATTTATACATGTAATACTCAAATTAATTTATACCAATCCGTGCAATTCATATATAAACAACTATAACACAATATAATTGGAACCTTACCTCGAATTCACAGCTAATTAGCTCGAATTTGATTCAAAACCCAACTTCTCACTTCTTTCTCTCTTTTCTCTTTATTTTTTACTTTAAAACTAGTTTAGAACGTATGGAAATGATCTGGAAATGTTTGGGCGGCGTATTAATATATATAACTTCAAATTACACTTAAGCTCCTTAATTAATTTCAGTTCAGCCCGTTTTGCGACACAGTCCTGCGACACAACCGTTGTGTCGCACAGACACCACCTGCGACACTACACTTGTGTCGCAGAAAATCAAAATTTTAAAATTTTGAAACGACTAATATTTCACCAATCACAATAAGTCAAAGGGCTTATTTATCTACGTTTCACAATGAAACACATAATATTAAATAATTTCTAAAGCAATTAGATAATCAATTAAAATAATAGAAATTACCAGACCGCGGGAGAGGATGTTACAGATACGGCCGCCAGAAAAACTAACTGCCCATTCATGTTAGTAGGGAAATATTCATGGGTATACAATGGTTGGACATTAAGTGTGATATGCAATGAACATAATCATCCTCCAGCGCAACATATGGAGGCACATCCCTACGCGAGGCGATTAACAACATGTGAATATCGATTGGTGGAGGATTTGACAAGGAAGAATGTAGAGGCACAAAACATTCTGTCGATAATAAAAGAGCAAAATAAAGATAATGTGTCAACAATTAAAGACATATACAATGCCCAATCTAAAATTCGCAAGGCCGAAAAAGTCAGAAAAACTACGATGCAGGTTCTTATGTCACTTTTACATTCCAATGGTTATGTTCACGACTATGACATGCATCCTGTTACAAACGAGTTGGAAGCTTTATTTTTTGTACATCCAACATCTTTTAAGATATGGCGTGCGTTCCCACACGTGTTGATTATAGATGCTACGTACAAGACGAACATATACAAAATGCCTTTTGTTGAGATTGTTGGCGTAACTTCAACAAGCAAAACATTTTGCATAGCTTTTGCATTTATAAGTGAAGAAAAGGAGAAAAACTATAAGTGGGTGTTAGAGTGTTTAAAGTTGACATTAGATGGGTGCATGCACCCACGTGTCATAATCACAGATAGAGAGTTAGCTCTCATAGGTGCTTACAAAAAAGTTTTTCCGGATTCTACTCGATTACTTTGTAGATGACACATTCATCAAAATATTATTAAGCATTGTAGGCCAATGATCAAGACACAACGTGATTGAGACTCATTTTATTCAACGTGGAAGCTACTAGAAGATTCTCGTGGATATCGTATTTGGAAAACTACAAGCAACTTCATTTAGTATTGAGAAATATATCCATGTATATTTCTTTAAATTTCACATTTAATATACATTTTATTCACTTATATATATATGTATATATTTATTTGATATCCATTTTTTTGTATTTTCAGGTGTTTTATGTTATGTGGATGAGCAGTGGTTGAACAAACATAAAGAAATGTTTGTGTCTGCATGGACTAATCAGTCTCCCAACTTTGGTAACAACACGAGCAATAGAGTTGAGAGCCAACATGCCAAGTTAAAATTGTACTTGAAATCTAAAAAATATACCTTGGATCAATTTGTGGGTTGTATTAATCAAATCGTGCAGTCTCAAGTTACGGAAATCAACGCAAGCTTTGGAAGAAGTACAACTTATCGTTATCATCAGCATAACCTACCGATTTTAACTTTATTACGGGGTCATGTTTCAAAAGAAGCTCTTGATATGATTTTAAAAGAACTTCTTCAGTTGAATGATCTTGAGTTCGACTATTCAAAGTGTGGTTGTCGACTTCGTAATAGTTGTGGGTTACCATGCGCTTGCGTACTTTCAACGTACTTAAATTCAGGTCAAAATATTTAACATCAATTGCTTGATTAAGGTCTTTTATTTTCAATAACTTTAAAACAATTATTTTTATCTTGTTACATGAGAGTATATTCCCTTGGATTCGATTGATATCTTTTGGAGGACGCTAAACGTTTCATGGTCAGAAATGGTGGAAAATGAAGATATTCGATGCGACGATGAATTACACCGTTTCAAAGAAAAGTTCAACGAGCAGTCAGACGTTGTAAAAAAGAGTCTCTTAAGAAAGCCTGTGGATATAATTAATCTGAGTAATACCGTGATTAAAGAACCATCGATTAAAAAAAAAATACCCGTGGACGGCCAAGCTTGAAGAAACAACAAGAAAAGAAGCGTGTTGACCTGAAAAGTCAAGATCTTGGTAAGCGTAGTTATTCATGCAGGTTTTTCGAGATAGATCCGAATATGCAACCTACAAGACATAGTTCATTTTCGAACTCTCAAACAGGTCGGACGATAACTTAATCCTAAACCTAAATGAAGAACCGCCAAGACATAGCTCATTTGTGAGTCAAACGTCTACGTGGCATGATTCATCTATGGACCTACTAAGCGAGACAAAAAGACTTCGTAAACAAATTCCGAAAGTTGTCCATCCTTATATTTCAGACTCGGGTATACAAAATGTCTTGCCGGATGGAAATTGTGGATTTAGATCGGTCGCTCTCGGTCTTGGTCTCCCTGAGGATCATTGGCCTAGAATTCGGTCCGATTTGGTGTGCGAGTTAGAGTTCTGACAACCACTATACAAGTATATATTTGGAACTATCGGTTATGAAGAAATCTATAGTACCGTGAAATTTGCTGGAAAATGGATGGAAATGCCAAATACGGGCTTGGTTATTGCTTCGACATATAACAAAGTAGTTGTAAATCTTTCCGACGATGGATGTTGTACTACGAGTTTTCCTCTTTGGTCCAATCCACCGCAATCAGACTCACATGAGACCATAGTGATTGACCATGTGAATCATAACCATTATATTAGAGTTGCATTACGGGAAGGTTTCCCTTTACCGTTAACTCATCCACTTTGGATCACATATAGAAGTGATATTGCATCTGGGTGGGAAGACAAATATGTTACTCGTCAAAATGATTTTCGCGAATATTATTATCGTGCTACTGAAAGTTATGATCTAACTTAATGTAATTTTGCAAAACTTTTGTGATTGAAAAAGTAAGTGAAAATTACTTAATAAAAGTTGTAATATTTAATTTCGAATTTTATGTTTATATATTTGTTTATATATATATATATTTGGATAAGTAAAACAATTAATATAAATAATGATTGAAATAATCATTTGAAAAATTTAATGAAAAAATAAAAGAGTCCTACTAAATGATTATATCATCATGAGTGTTCAAATAGTGAAAATAAAATGTATATCTAGGAAAAATATAAT
Source organism: Logfia minima (assembly GCA_963921325.1). NCBI lineage: Eukaryota > Viridiplantae > Streptophyta > Magnoliopsida > Asterales > Asteraceae > Logfia > Logfia minima. The sequence goes on along the minus strand of OY992776.1, from coordinate 13,240,657 downwards.
GATTAGGGTCATACAAATTATTATATCATCATTAGTATTTAATTAGTGAAAATAAAGTAATGATTAGGGTCCTACAAATTATTATATCATCATTAGTGTTTAGTTAATGAAAATAAAGGGTATATTTAGGTATACCCATTCGTAATTTTAAGGTGTCCTTAAAATGTTCAAATTTCGTTGGATAAAGATATTTGGATGGCCTGACAAAAAGTTCAAAAACGATCGTTGGAATATTGATTAAGCCGAAAAAATTCTATCCACATCACCTGAACAGATATCCATCTCCAATTATGTGTTTGGTAACAAATGAGACCACCATATATATTAACCGCTCCTCCAAAATGAACAGTCCAGTTGAAATTTGATCAACAGTAATATCTATCATCAAAAACTAAGTAAAATATTTAGAATATTACAATGATGAGTTTATACACACTTAAATACCTAATAAGCTTTAAGATTTATGTATAATTTTCTTAGATTCCCAAATCAACCTTCCGGTCTAAAATTATGAACTTAATTGGTAGGTTGTCCGTCGTCCAATTAGTTGAAAATCATCAAACATGCTAATCAACTCGTTGGGTCTTAGAAATGGGCCGGGTCAGATAGGGTGCAGATCAAGATCTGACACATTGAAGCCCTAAGTTGAATTCCTCTAAACTGACAATTATCAGTTAAATAAACTACTACTCGATAAATTTCAATCACTTAAATGATAAATATGACTTTTTGGGCAAACGAGATAAAGTATACAACTTAGTAAATAAGAATCCTGCCGTTCGTTGAAAATATTACAGAGTAGTAATTAATATGCTAAGCCGAATACTTCAAAAACGGTCAAACATAACGCTCCAATTCCCTAAATTTGTAATCTGTAATACTTATTATATATGGTTTGAAAGCTAGTGGTTATATATAACAATAAAATACAAAAGCATTGTTCACAAAAAAATGGTAAAGATACACAAACACATACATAAATCAATAGGTTTCTTGTGGCCAAGGCTTTTAATAGGAGAAATATTTAGCTTTCTTCAAGCACAAAAGGAAGGCAAAGGGCCTGAATGGATCAATGATAGGGTAAAGGAAATATGGACCAATGTTCAAAACGTCGCTTATGGGTGCACCCACGGTGGTCATCATAGGTCAGTCTGGCAACAAGTTTATCCTTGAGTCAAATGAAGATGTTCTTATTGCCAAACAACGGAAGACCTTATCGACTATAGCTGGAAAATATAATATTTTTGAACTCACCGGAGCAAGGTGCATGTTGTAATCTTTCTAGCTCCATGATATATAGAGTGATCTTGATTGATCATAGTGCATGGTTGTGATTTTATGAAGTTATAAAACAAAGATTTATGAAAATATATAATTTATAGATGTTAGATTTTCATGCAATTAACACAATTTAATATGGCAGCGGAAACAAACTATTGTCTAGTTAATTCATGATTAAAATCTAGTCAAGAATCAATAGTTTATAAAACTTGATGTAACTAACTAATCGAATGGAAGACATACCTTGTTTGCTATTGGAGACAATCCTTGTGATCTTGTTCTTGCCACAATGTTGGATGAAAGAGGATCCAAAGGAGAATCCCTCTAATGGAATCACACCCAAAACAACAACCTTTAGATTACAGGTATAACCTCTAACCTTGATTGATTAAACCAAACCCTAGAGAATGATGGAATAAATCAAACCAAGAGAGGGGAGGGAGAGACAACAGTCTCAAGGGGAGAAAGAATATAATGAATGAGCAATTAGGGTATTACCCACAAGCCTCTATTTATAGAGAATAATAATATGAATCCCAGTTGAGATAGAATTCATATTCTATTATTTCAATATTAACCGCTTGTACTTTGTTCCAATTTAAATTAAACTATTAATTAATGACAAAGTAGTCCCTTAAGTAATCACTAGGTTGTATTTTAAGGGCAACCCAAAAGGACTCTATTATTATATCAATTATTACCAACTTAATTGATGATCTTGGACACTATATCCAACAATAGATTTGCATTCAAGTTTTGAAGATTTTGATTTATTACTATTGTAAATGTTTGTCCCTGTTTAGTGTTTAGGTCCATGGACCAGGGTAATTTTGTTGTTTCTATATATGTAAAATTTTATGGAAATGTCAAAATAGGAACGTTTATTATGGTAGAAAAAGAACATTTTTATTTTTAATATTAACTAATTTTTTTAATCTTGAATTTGAGATATTCTTTTTATAAAAAAAAATGTGATACACAACTAATCTTTGTAATAAACACTATAAACTTTTAGTGTGTATCACGCATAAAAATTATTTATCACAAATTTAAGTTGTATATCATATATATATACATATATATATTTTTTACAAATTAATATCATATTAAAGAAAATAAAATTATACTAATTTTAGTATTATTTTTTTTATACATATATTGAGATTAAAAATGAAAAAAATCAATCTTACGATTATATCGTAAGAAATAATTTTACAATAAGCCTTCCATTAATTTTATCTCTTTGGTTTCAACTTTTCTTTACCAATTATTATTAGTTTCTTTTCATTTTGGTTTTTTTCTTTTGTTGATTTTTTACTAAATTTTTTTACTTGTGAATCAAAAACATGGTATAATGCGACAGTCTTTCAACTTTTAGGGACAAAAATTATTTTTTTCACAAAAGTCAATTTTCTTGTAGTGACACCTTTCAAATGTTCATTGAATTCCTAAGCAGGTATCAGTTGATCAAAGGAGCACTATTAACCTTCATGAAGCCAATAAAGGTTCAAACCAATATCAAGCATATAGACGATTTAATCACCAACTTATTCCTAAAATCAACCAAAAAAACTAACATAATCCCATCCGTCAACTTCATGAAACATCTCACATTCAATATTGCATCAGCCATCCTATTTGGCATACAAGACGATCTCCTAATCAATCAATTCTGCTACGATTTCACAATTGCTTTCAAAGCAGTTTGGTCTCTTCCCCTAAATATCCCGGGTATGACTTACTGGCGTGGAATGCAGGCTCTATCAAGAATAATTGATCGTTTTTTTCCAATTATAAGGAAGAAAAGAGAGGATCTTTGTGAGTGACGATTGAACCCTTCGGGTGACATTTTGTCGAGTCTGATTGGTGTTAAAGTACAAAATGAAGATGTGATTTGTGAAGATATGACTGTTGATAAATTTGTCACTTTGATGATTGCTGGCCATGATACTTCTGCGATTCTCATGAGTTTAATTGTTTGGAAGATGTCCAAAGATCCTGAAATCCACCCGAACGTTTTTGAAGGTACTTTTTTTTATTTTTGCTACTGATACTGACCATATAAACGGGTTTGGTAACATGTTAAATGAGTTCGACTCAAAAGAAAATAAGTTTAGCTTTATGACGGGTTTAATGGGTTTGGTTGAGTTTATATTTTTTTCATCTGAACTTTTTTGCAGTTATACTAAATATTGTTACACATTTTTTTAATAATGGAATATTATTTTAAATTATTCAGAAAGATGTAAAAAGTTAGACATTTTGTGAGAGATTTTTGAATCACTTTGATCATTTGACCCATTTGCAGATAAACTTATTTGTAATTTCATTTTCTCGTTACCCTCTACGACCACTAAGGACCATAAGTAACTTATATTCACTAAATGGGTTGAATTGTCCCCCTATTATCTAGTTGAAACTAACTACTCATTAGAGAAACAGGCATCCTTTAAGATCAATAGACATCTCCCAAAAGTTAATATGCTTTGATCGGAAAACAACTATTTCTTACCAACAGATTTATTTTGAGATTAGTGCATGGAAATGCACTTAACTTTAGCCCGATCTTTATACGACGTACTCAACTTCATTTTGGTCTATTGTGTGTATCGAACTTTCAATTTTGATCTATTGTGTGTATTCGATGACTTATTCATCCGGTAGCCGGTATTTTTGATGACGTGACAACCGTATAAGTCGCCACGTTATTAAAAACGGGTGTCACGTCATCAGTTACGAGCAAGCAATAACTGGTCAAATACTTACAATAGACCAAAATTGAAAGTTTGATACACAATAGAACAAAATGAAGTTATATACAAACTATAGATATCGAACTAAAGTTAAGTACATTGTCGAGTACTAATCCCATGTATTTTTATTCAGGTGTTTTGGGGTCTGCTTATAACACACATGGATAATGATATTTTCGTGAATCCAAAAGAGTTTGATCCATTGCGATTTGTAACAAATTTGTCAAAGTCAATTCCTCCTTATGCTTATATACCTTTTGGGGGCGGAAGACATTCGTGTATTGGGAACGAGTTTGCAAGGGTCGAAACATTAATTATGATACATAAGCTAGTGACTATGTACGAATAGTTGCTTGTATATACGGATGAAGTGATTACTCGACAACTTATGCCATATCCTTCCATGGGTCTACCGATCAAAGTCACGCCAAGAAGTACAACTAAAATATATTAGTTATATACACGCTTTTGTTAGTACTGAAATCAACGTCGCTGATTATCAATGTATTATGAAGAAATATTTGTCGTGACATAATGATCTTAATTACATTGTAAACAAACTTCATATTTTTTTTATAGAAGTATATTTAGATTTAGATTACTCGTTAATAGGGTTAATTTATCACATCAACATATAATAAACTTTTATCAAATTGGCATGAAGATGTAAATGAACTATTTCTATACTTGTCAGTTTAGTTTATGATTGTTCGTGTTTACTCTTCAACTTTTAACACGTCGTCATCATCATCATCATCATCATCAAAAGTGGATATTAGTCTCTAATCTTGACACGTGGCACATCATACTCCGATTTTGTCCACCCTTCTTAAACGGTTATTAATGATCCTAATTCTTCTACTCCCCTTTCAAATAATTTATTTACTTAATTGATTGATTGATTAATTTAATAAACATGATATTAGTTAGAGACGTAACTACTAATCTCTAAATCTGGCACGTAGCCTCCTTCTTCACATGCCATGTTATCATTTCATTCCCTCAAACGGTTACCACTACAAACAAAAAAAAACTTGCCATCAAGTCTCTTCAATTTTGAAGACAAAATTATTAACTACCAACATATTTTCCTATTTCCTCATGAGAAAAATAATACCCACGCTCATAGTGATTACATGTGGTCCAGATTTCACGTAACATCTCTTTAATCCAAAGCTTTTAGTGTTTTTAATAATTGATTGATTACCCATCTTAAATATTTGCTTTACTTTTCTTTTCACCAACGGTTGAATGCTTTTTTTATTAATGCACACATCATTACGTTAACATAATTAATCAAGAGAAAAGAATATATCGTCATAAACAATCACCAACGTTTATTTTCTACAATTATATTAAAAAGATATATTTTTGATTGATTGATTCTCATTATATTATATATTATATTATAGGATATGATATTAAATTAATTTGGTAATGATAATACACGCCGATATCAATTATTATTGTCTAGAAGCAAATTCATTAAATGTGATTTTATTATACTTATACATATATAACAAAAAAATCCTTTAAAGCAAGGTAAAAGCAAAAGGCAATCAATCAATTCAGAAATCGCCAAATAGATTTATTTACTAATACGAGGAGAGAAAGTTTATCTAATTACTGATTTCATTTCGAATCTGATTTGGGTCTAGATTTGAGCCCGAACTTATATAATTCAGATTTATTGAATGAAGTACCAATGCTAAAACTTCCATATTATAGGTTATCTTTAAATAAAAAATGTGTCAGTCATGTTGCTTCAGAATACTGATCAACGTGGAGGTTTATGCAATGATATAATGTTACTAGTAATGAGGCTCAGGAGACATGTAATACAAGCAAATTCCTTTATAATACTAAAGAAGATAATTCTCTTTGTTGTATGCTTCACCATGACCAAAAACAAAGGCCAAGGACATCATTGTCAGAAGTTGGATTAATATTACCAAGACTTGTATTCTCACAAGGATGATTACGTCACTATATCGAAGGGTCAACAACAAAAGAGATTAGAAGTTTTAATCACAAACGAAAATGTACACGTAATAACTCATACAACCAATGTTCTCTACAAAGAAGTCTTACAAGATCTATGAATATATGGATTCACAATTATATTCTATGTACTTATATATTTAGAAGCTATTAACTTTACTTTGTACACAATAATTTATTACGATGAATACTAAACTATACTCTTTATATTAAGGTTAAAACAAAAATATCGCCTACATTTGCTTAAATATTCATAACTATCAAAAGCTCTACACTTTGTGAGAATTTTGACATATTAACTGTTATTAATTAAATAATTGGTATTACAATTAACACAACTGTGCGTCGTATGGGAAAGTCGTATGGGAAATAGTGCTAGTATTTTTATATGAAAAATGATTTTTCTTATTACTAATCTTTTAATGCAACATGATGACGAGATGTGACACTCACTAATTCTCTGTTCTCATTTCATTCTTTGATTTTTACAAATGTCATAATTTTATTGTTAGGATGAAAATTACCTGATCAGTTATAATGATAAATCACTACTCGTAACATATAGCTGCGTTGAACTTTTATTTACTCCAAGTAAAGAAGAAGTAAACTACCATGACATTAATTATCAATAATCGATAGTAATACTGAGTATGGTATCAATATATGTGTCTGAAAATATATATCTACATACATAATTTACTTATTGGTTGATACATAAACTCTACTCAATCATTTTCAAACATGCACCGATCGTATAATTAGACACATATTTAGACTCATATTTTATGTATACTTATCCTTTTTCTACTAGTAATATTTAGTAATCAGCTCAATTACATACATTTGACTTTCTGCACATAAAAATTACGTAGTTGTCACATTGTAAGATGCTTTTAATTAATAGTAACGTTCAATTTTGACTAAAACTTAATTAAGGGGAATCATTATCTTTATTTTAATATATGACAATTACCATGTAAACTATTGAATAGTTGACATATTGAGTACACATGGGATTCAATCACTTCACTATGACTAATATTTTAGTTTCAATATTGTATCATAAAAATGTATTATTGAACATGCAATAACAATATAACCTACTCAACTATTTCAAATATGTTGTTATCAAACATTTTATTTTTAATAATGTAACCGGCCATGTACCTTCTTTTATTTTGCATAAAATTCAATGTATAGCGTATAAAGACATTCTTTTGTTCGCTTAATCTTTTACTCGAAATTTGTTCTAATTCCATATGTGTGCCATGCATACATTTTTTATAGCTTATATAACCCCCCCCCCCACCCCCCCTTACTATTACTTTTCAAACAACTATCAAAATGAAGAGTAGTCATTTTGTCATATTAGACATCATTTTATTAGGGATCAAATCACATATTAAATATTAGTGAGAATCGTACGAGTCACACTTTTATTATGTACAATATCCTCGATAGACTTTTTACCATAAACAAAAACAGAACTATAAAATAGACATTTAACATGTGAAAGTGTTTGTCTAATAATGTTAACTTCGTTACTAGGACGATACAATTTAATAATTCTCATTTAATTGGTAACATGATTAGGGCTGTTCATGGTCCAAGACTGGACTGAACTGGGCTAGGACTGACCCGACCCGATGACCAGACCAATTACATATGGTTCGGTTTTGGTCCAGTTCCATTTTGGTCTATTCGGTTCTAGTCATAAAACCGACCTAAAAAGTATATTGAATTGAGTATGATTTCTCATTTGCAATAATATATATATGAGAATTAACACGTATATTGATTAACAAAATGGATGATGGATTTATTACCACTCATTTGTAAGGGTGTTTTAAATACTTGATTTTTAGTCATAAATTTTTTGTTTAAAAAGGATTGCTTTGATCCAAATTCATTATGACTCAAACCCATTGTAACCTACGCAATCCACCTGTTCATTTTACCACCTCTATACTTAAATAACTCGGATCATGAACACCCTACCAGATCTACTATTTAAGCTAGCTAACCACCATGACACCATCAACAAACAAAATAGTAATCATCAATAATTAATAATCAATCAATCGATAATTTAGTAATTCCATCACCTCAATGACAATTGCGTACATTCGAATTTTTTAAATATTAAATACATTTAAGTGGTTGTCAAGTCGCAAGATGTTTTTAATAACGTTCAATTGTGACTAGATTAAGCCTAAGGAGATTAATCATTATCTTTATATTAATGTGGTGACAACTATGTAAACTATAAAGAAATGACATGTTGATCACACTTGGTATTAATTAAAGACCAACATTTTAGTTTCAACATTGTATTAATGTTAGATATAAAATATGATTTGCATTTGTATAAATAGAAGTCTGCGACAATTGTCATGCGACAATTAATGATTGTCGCAGTAACATATAATGCGACAATCAGGACTGTCGCAATACCTGTCGCAGGAACAATTATTGTCAAGAGAGCTAGAGGTGTTTAGTATAAATAGGTAGCTAAACTCTCATTTATAGGGGACTTTTGAATGACTTGAATTGTAATATTCATTTGGTGCTAAATAGGAAAATCATTCCAAGTAAAACTCTCTCAATCATTCATCATAATATTGCTTGAATTTGTTTAACAATTGGTATCAGAGCTTGTGTGATTGAAAATTTGAAGAAAATCGAATCGAAATTCAAAATCAGGAGAGTCTAAAGAAAAGTCAAACTCGTGATTTCTAGATCAAATTCAGAGATTTGTTTGTGTTTTGGTGAAAGTAATCCGATAGAATTGAAGCTTATTGATCAAGGAACAAGAATCAAGCATCAATTTCATAAAACTCGATCAATAATTCATCAATTTGAGGATTTCATGAAAATGGGTATTGTTGATGCATCTTAGTGTGTCTGTCAGTTGGTCTAGTCTGTAATGTGTTTGTTAATGTAATTGAGCTAGTTAGAATTACATTTTCTGTGTTATGCGACACAAGGCCTGTGTCGCATTAGTTGTAGTTGCGACACAGAGCTTATGTCGCAATAGTGATCTATGCGACACAAGTCTTGTGTCGCATAATCCGGCCAGTTTGTTTAGTATAAATACCCAAAATGTTAGGGTTTTAGAAAAAGACTTTTTGGGGATTTTCACACACACTTATTCTCTGTTTTTGGCTGCTTATTTTATTGAGAAAGAAATATAAAGTATTATTATTTATTTGCACTTCATTGTTCTAAGCTTTATATTCTTTGTGTTTGTGTTTGTCTCCACCATTCGATTTGATTAAAAGATCCATCCTAAGGGATCTATAGGTATTTGAAGTGTTCTTGAGCTGTGATTGGTCAAATTGATTATTTGGAACAGAATTCAAGAAAGTGAACCGATAAAAAGCATCATTCGATCATGCTATATCAGAATCGATCAACAAATTCAAGTTTAATCCGTTCGAATTACAAGCTTTGATCGATTTCTCTCCGAAAAGTTCATATTCTTCGCAATATTGAGTTAATCAATTTCATCTTGTTTGATGTTAATTTGATTAACATAATCGGATCAATCAATTCACAAAATTATTACAGAGCATATGTGATCATCAATTGCAAGCCTAATTCTCATATTGAAACAAGATCAGAAATTGAAATCACGAACATAGAGCTGAACAGAATGCTACAGACTGAAATCAGTTACTGTGCGACAGTCTTCATTGTGCGACAATTTGATAACTGTCTCATAAAGGTTAAATTCGGTGTCTGCGACAAATTTGAATTGTCGCATATAGTGCTTCTGCGACAATTTAGTTCTGTCGCATAAAGACCAAGTGCGACACTCTCCTAAGACAATTAGATAGATAAAAAAAAAGTGACACTCTCGTGTTAATTATTGGACTTTCGATACTTAAAAGGATGAAAATGTATTCTCAGGTATTAAAAGTCGATCGCAAGGAAAAGCGAGCGAAAGTGACATGTTTGTGAAAAAAAGATTGAAATTAAGCCTCACCCATCCGGGTGAAGGCATTACCCGTCCGGGTGACTATGTTTGAGCGGGTGAAATTGTACCCATCCGGGTGAATGCACACCAGAATGTCACACAAGTTAATTCACCCGTCCGGGTAAACCATTACCCGTCTGGGTGCCTAGTTTTTCTGCTTGTCCTGTCCGGGTGGACTATGATCCAAACGGGAGCCAGAAGTACTCACCCGTCCGAGTGAGCACTACCCGTCCGGGTGATCAGCCGTTTTTGAGGATTTGCTGTTAAACCTAAAAAGAACAAAAACTTTAACCTAATCTTTGGATAGCCGTTTTCTCTCATATTCAAGGTGATTTTTGGTGATTTTGAAGATAGAAGCCTTTCTTGCATTCATTCTCATTTAAGGATTAAAGACTAGCGATTTGGAACACGTTGTTAACTCGGTTTTTATTCTTTTCATTCTTAAGAAGATTAATTTAAGTTATTTAATTTGTTTTGTTATGTTTACTTTGATTATGAGTTAAACACTTTAACATTCACTTCGATGATGTGAACTTATGATTATGGGTGTTAATCTTTAGTTATTACCGTTATTTAATTCACGTTTAATTGAAGAACCATTTGTAATCAAGTTCTAGTTTTTGATTTATATTATTGATGAATTAATTGGTGTTTATAGTGAACCGCTTCTACACTTTAATCGATTTATTTTAATTGTTTGACCATGAATAATTATCGGATGATTGTGAACACAAGAGTTTGAATAGTATACTTTGATTGAACTTGATTGTAATTGATTAAGCTTAACTAGAGACATCAAATTAAGTTTAGTATTTTTGCGAACGAAGATTACAAGATTAGATTGTGAATTAGTGTTGATGCATCTTAGTGTGTCTGTCAGTTGGTCAAGTCTGTATTGTGTTTTGTTAATGTAATTTAGTTTAGGTTGAATTACATTTTCTGTTTTATGCGACACAAGCCTTGTGTCACATTAGTTGTAATAGCGACATAGTTCTTATGTCGCATTATTGACCTTAGCGACACAAGGCTTGTGTCGCATAAGTCGGCCAGATTAGTATAAATACCCAAATTACAGAATTTTAGAGAAAGACTTTTCACACACTTATTCTCTGCAATTTTAGCTGCTGTAATCTGATTAGAGAGTATTTGCAAAGGAAATATAAAGTGATTCTTGAATTGTTCTTCATTGTTTAAGCTTTATATTTGTGTTAGTTACCATCCTACGATTTTCGCACGTGGGTTATTGAACGATTTGGTTAAAAGATCTACATTGGGATCTACAATTGGTATCAGAGCAATTAATCTAAGGATTTTGGTGGTATCAAATCGTTTTAGGTACGTTTTTGATTCATATTTTGATCATTTAACGTATATTTTGGTGTTTGATTCTCATTCTTGGTATTTTGGAGTTGAAAATTAGAGTTTTTAAGCCTAAAATTCGAAGCTTTCACGAAGTTTTTCGTTAAAAATCATTAGGTTTCGAAATTTTTCAATTTTGAGGTTTTTGGGGTTTGACAGCGCCGTTTTGCGACATAAGGTTGCGACACAATATAGTGTCGCTATAGGGTTTTTGCGACCTTAATTTTTGCGACACAACGTTGCGACATAACCTTAGTGTCGCTACTAGTTAAAAAAAAAAAAAGCGAGAAAATTCAACAATTATCAAAATTTGAATTTGAACTTCCCGTTGACTAATTCTAGTTTGAGAAAATTTTCATTTTACTCGAGCGAAATTCAAAAAATTTGGAGGGAAAATGTGTTCGCAGTATCCAAGGTATTTGAAGGCTTTGTTCTATAACGACTAGCTAGCTGGCAGGAGAAGTTTAAAGAATATATTTAATACATCGATAGAGATTTGTGGACTCCCATTACCAAGAAATATGAGGGATCAACACTTATCAGTCAAATGTCAGCTGCAGAAAAAAAATCTTTTGACAACGTCAAGAAAACACGTGAAACAATTATCATGTGTGTACCAAAAGATGTGGCACAAGATATTCCACTTTACAAATATAAAGATACATCTTATGAAATGTGGAGATCACTTGAAGAGAGATACGGAGGAAATAATAAACAGCAAATTCAAAAAGATCCAAGCGTTGAAATGCATGATTTGAAAGTTAAAGTTTCAAATCAACAAATTGAAATCGACAGTTACAAGACTGAAATCAATTTGCTACGCATAGAAAAGGCTATAGGTCAAAGTGAGACTTTAGAATATCAACGCAAGCTCTCAAATTTTGAAGCATCTTCCTTGAGGTTGGATCAACTGATTCATTCTCGGAAAAAGGATACGAAATCTAAAGCTGGTATCGGATATACATCAATACCGATCAAGGATGAGTTTGTTGAAATTGTTCATGAAGTCGAAGCATGTGATGTGCCAACACAACAGATTAACAAATCTGATGTCAAGCCTGAAAATCACATCATTACTAATGAGTATATTGTGGCTTCTAAACAAGGGAAATCTAAACGCGATGCAAGAAGTGATAAGTTGAATAAATGTTCAGACAAAGGGATTAATGAGAAGTTGATAAAGAAGGAAGAAGAGATTAAAGCTTTCCCACTTCAAATACTTAACATGGAAACTGAACGTGAAGAAATGCGTTCAAAAATTCTTGAACTTGAAAAGCGGATTTTAAAATTTGAGCATCTAACCAAACCTCAACTCTCTCACTCACCTGAACAACAAGTCAAGGTGACTACGAAGATTTACCCGACTAAATCTTCCAAACCATGTTCAAAAATGGTTTGTGCGAAAAAGATTTCACAGTTTACTAATTATTCCTTGCAAAAGAATAAGAAGTATTCTGAGAAATCACAATCAACCAGAAATTTTGATCATCATAAGGTTGATTGTTTTGATTCCGTAGCCTTTGAACGAGTCAAAAGATCGGTTTCAAGATCTCAAAAGCCAACAAACGTATTGAAACCGACACAATCGAAATCTGGTGAAACAAGATCTTTTGTATATTCAAGAAAGCAAATGCTTGATCTTGCACCATCTCATCGTATGGTGGTGACAATGCAAAGAGATTTTGTTCATTTCTCCCCAAGAATGGTTCTACCAACAATGGTTCCACGAAAAGTTATTAGATATGAAACACCACGTTTCAATTTCAGGTGGAACTCAATGTCTTTGGATTATATCGATGCCACTTACAAATGGCTTTCGAAAAAGAAGAGTCCTATTGGCAGCGTGCTCAAATGGGTTCCTAAAGTTGTTGCTTGAAGAAAAGACAACAATTGATTCTGCTGTTCAGGGGGGGTAATTAGGGTAATTATTAAATTTTGGTGAACAATCAGATTCTTGATTCTTGAGGAAATTGTTTGATAATCCAATTCACTTTAACGAAAGAAATGCTGTGAATAAGAAGATTGCATTTCAATTTCAGTGGATTGTCAACGTTTGTGTAACACATGGAATACATGCTGGCGGTGTATTTCCAACAGGCTGGATTTGATTGAAGATTTTGAAAACCAAGCTGAAAACGCGGGGGAGTTTTTTGACTAATTCTAGTTTGAGAAAATTTTCATTTTACTCGGGCGAAATTCGTAAAAATTTGGAGGGAAAATGTACCCGCAATATCCAACGTATTTGAAGGCTTTGTTCTATAAAGACTATGATAGCTGGAAGGAAAAGTTTGAAGAATATATTGAATACATGGATTCAGATTTTTGGACTTCTATTACCAAGCAATATGAGGGATCAAAATTCATCAATCAAATGTTAGCTAATCTTTTGACAACGACAAGAAAACACGTGAAACAATTATCATGTGTGTACCAAAAGATGTGGCACGAGATATTCCACTTTACAAATATAAAGATACATCTTATGAATTATGGAGATCACTTGAACAAACCTACGGAGGACAAGATAAACAGCAAATTCAAAAAGATCCAAGCGTTGAATTGCATGATTTGAAAGTTAAATTTTCAAATCAACAAATTGACATCAACAGTTACAAGACTGAAATCAATTTACTTTGCAAAGAAAAGGCTGAAGCTCAAAGTGAAGTTTTAACTTATCAATGCAAGCTCTCAAGCTTTGAAGCATCTTCCTTGAGGTTAGATCAACTGCTTCATTCTCAGAAAAAGAATACAAAATCTAAAGCTGGTATCGGATATACATCAATACCGATCAAGGATGAGTTTGTTGAAATTGTTCATGAAGTTGAAGCATGTGATGTGCCAACACAACAGATTAACAAATCTGATGTCAAGCCTGAAAATCACATCATTACTAATGAGTATATTGTGGCTTCTAAACAAGGGAAATCTAAACGCGATGCAAGAAGTGATAAGTTGAATAAATGTTCAGACAAAGGGATTAATGAGAAGTTGATAAAGAAGGAAGAAGAGATTAAAGCTTTCCAACTTCAAATACTTAACATGAAAACTGAACATGAAGAAATGCGTTCAAAAATTGTTGAACTTGAAAAGCGGATTTTAAAATTTGAGCATCTAACCAAACCTCAACTCTCTCACTCAACTGAACAACAAGTCAAGGTGACTAAGAAGATTTACCCGACTAAATCTTCAAAACCATGTTCAAAAATGGTTTGTGCGAAAAAGATTTCACAGTTTACTAATTAATCTTTACAAAAGAATAAGAAGTATTCTGTGTGACAACCCTCGAAGATCGGTACTTTCCGTACACTTTAAAATCATGCATTCTTACGCTAATTCCCTATTTAATGAAATCAAACTTGATTTAACCAAGATAAGTCTAGCACAAGCCCACATTTGCACGTTTTGGTGCACACTACTATGATGCTTGATGCATCTCGTTATATGATTTTGAGAATTTCAAAATAGATCCGATGATTCCGATAAACACGAACGTTGGTGATAAGCATTTCCTAAATAACATAAAGCTATTTAATAGTAGTTATTTACCTATACTCTTACGTTAAGGTTTGAAGCCGTTTATCTCATGAGACTTAAGAATCAAGCTTAGACGATTAAAGTTAAACCAACGAAGAAAGGTAACACGAGATTCCCTAAACGAAACACAAACTCTTACAAATGAATTAGAATTTTACTAACCATATCGCAACCTACGTTAACCTCCCTAATGATGCTTGCTAACACCTAAACACCAAACTTGAAATCAAGTAGCTCAAGCATGTCAAATTAATTCCAAGCTTCCTAGCACATAGCTCAAACTAAATCAAGCAACTAGATAGCTAGCTTAAATTAATTCCAAGCTACCTAGCAAGCATGTCACTTAACTTCCTCCTCCTTGCCTTCTTGCTTAAATTAAATCAAGCTAGTTAACAAGCATGTCAAAAGTTAGGAAATGCAGATTTTCTTTCCTTTCTCCTTGTCGACGTAGCTTCCTTTTGCACCTCTCCTTTTCTCCTCTCTACTAGCTTGCTTCCTCCTCCTTGCAACTTGCTTGATGGGACTAAGCACCTCCCATCAAGTACTTCCACTTGCCTTGCTTCCCTTGCTTCTCAATAAGGAAAGGAGTAACACAAGATACGTACAACACACACACTTCACTTTAAAAATCTACACACTTTTCTCTCTCAATTTCCCTCTCTTTCACCACCTTCTTTATACCTCTTTGAAGATCAACTACCACCCCACCACCACAAACCACCATGGAACCACCACAAACCACCATGGAACCACCATAAACCACCACCTTTCTTCATCATTTCTCACCATCATTTAAGCCTTACATCAAACATCTAAAGGAAACTAGCACATTTAGGCATTTAAAAAGAGCTTTTGGGTTGAAGTTTCAAGTTCTTACTCTTCTCTTCTTTCCATTTCATCCTAACACCATTGTAAGGAAACTATAACACCCCATAAATTTACCTCAGGGTTAAATCTGTCATTTGACTCGGAAGCGATGGATAAAAATAATATTATATATTATATTACAGAAAAGACCATAAAATTTCGCGACCTTATAACATTTAACTATTTCCGAAGAAAAACACATATAATTGTTATACAAAATCCACATACATGTTAATTTACAAAACATCTATAAATATATCAGAGTTATAGCACGTGTCAAACATTCTTCAAAAACCATCTTCCTGCTTAACCCACAATCTTAAACATAACCTGCAGGAAGAGAAATGGTGGGATTAGCACGAAGCTAAGTGAATGAATGTACAACTAATAATTCAACTTAGCATAACAATCTGTTTACATTAAGCACTAAAACACATAAACTCAAGAGGATCGGCGGTTACTGAGGAACCCTACAGCCGCGGTGGCCCTCAGTAACACTTACCCACAATCTGTAAAGGCCCATACAGAATAGGCCGATAACTTGGCACTACAACACAACAACACACTTTCCAGCGACAACACATGTATCTGGAACGTGTGTTGAACAAAGTAGTAGCCAAGTCCAATCACAATTGACCTCTGAATACACAGATGCCCGAAGGCCACATATGCATAACAAGCAGGTATTCACAATCATAAATCAGACTAAACAGTCTATCAAGTCTACGTTACTTGTTGTAACCACATCATTACAACTAACTCAAATTATGAGTTGCAGATCCACTCACCTGTCTGCAACAGTCCACACTCAGAGATCTTATGTTACTAAGTCTTCTGCTGATCTGAGAATATAATAATTAAGTAGTTAGCAACTCTTTCCATAATTGTTTAACACATTTCACTACTCAATAACAAAATGACAAACAATTATCAAGTAGCAATTACCAGCTATAACCACTCTACAATTATAAATATATATATATATATATATCAAGTTATAACGATTCAGTTATACTTATACACTTTGAATTTAGCAAAACAAAACTTTCAGAATCACGTCTAAAAATTCTCAGTTCGCAGTTCAGTTTAGTTCAAAGTTCAGTTCAGTTCGCAATTCAATTCAGTTCACAGTTCAGTTCAGTTCGCAATTCAGTTCAGTTCACAGTTCAGTTCAGTTCGCAGGAAGTCAACTCGCAGTTCAGTTCAGTTCGCAGGAAGTCAACTCGCAGTTCAGTTCAGTTCAGTTCGCAGGAACTCAACTCGCAGTTCAGTTCAGTTCGCAGAAAGTCAACTCGCAGTTCAGTTCGCAGGAACTCAACTCGCAGTTCATTTCAGTTCGCAGGAACTCAACTCGCAGTTCAGTTCAGTTCGCAGGAAGTCAACTCGCAGTTCAGTTCAGTTCGCAGGAACTCAACTCGCAGTTCAGTTCAGTTCGCAGGAAGTCAACTCGCAGTTCAGTTCAGTTCGCAGGAAGTCAACTCGCAAGAAGTCAACTCGCAGAAAGTCAACTCGCAGAAAGTCAACTCGCAGGATGAACTCAACTCGCAGGATGAACTCAGAAACCCCAAAACCGAACCAATTTTCTCAAAAACACAAAAACTCAGTTTCCTAACGATCTATAGGCTTTCTAACCTCTATTAAACATCATATAACATCATATATCATCTTTCAAACATCAAATTACACACAATTACAAAGATTAACCTAATTTCAAGTTTATAACCAAAAATAACAACAACAAAAATGCTTACGATTAAATGTAGGAACAATCTGATGATGATAGCAAGTAATACAAGGATTCACAGCTTATACAATAACACACTCAATTTATGTTTAAGTTGGTGATTTTTGGAAAGAAACTTGAAAGAGAAATGAAGGAAATGAGTTGGTGAAATGAGATGAAAATTGGTGAGTTAGGTGATTTATATCACCAACCAACTCAAAGACTTGCTAATTTTAATCCCGTGTTTGGCTTATTGTCTGGAACCTGAAAACCGTTTTGCGAGACAAGTTATTTTATTTTACCGACAACTATTTTAATTTACAACTATTACTAATTTACCTGACACAATTAACTATTCGACATTTATCTAACTTTCCTATCTAATAAACACATTAATATAATATATATATATATATATCAAAAATTGGGAAATTACCTGATTACCCCTAAGCCACAAGAGTGGGTGTTACAGAAACTCCTCCTTTTGATCTTGTCATTTCCTACATATTTAAGTGTATTGATGTTAGGTGTTCACTCTTATGTTTAAACCAAATAAATGTATGTTAAAACAATTAGAAATGTGCTTAAATTGATCAAGAACAAGATTTCAATAAGAAAAGTAACTAACATGTTTGATTTGTGATTGTTATGTATTAAGAGATGTTGTGGAATCTTGTTAAAAATGTCACATTTGGGATAGGGAACATATTACATATGGTTAAAATGCCAAAAAATGGGTTTCAAAGGTTAAAAGTCGTGTTTGAAGTCATTTTGTGAAAAACATGGTCTGGCCGGATTTGGCCTTCACGCGGACGCGTGAACATTTTCACCCGGACGCGTGAAGCCAAATTTTGGCCTTACCCGGACGGGTGAATCTCCAGACCTGACTTTCTGTTCGAAATTACACGGACGAACAATATCTAACCCGGACGCGTGAGCTTACCCGGACGGGTAAGACCTATTTCTGATTTTTTTTTTTTAAAAAAAAAGTCTTTTGGAGGGAAAATTTATCGATTACCAAAATTTAAATTTGAACTTATATTCGAGTAATTTTAATCTAAGAAAACTTTCGTTTTACTCGCGACATTTTCGGAACAATTTTGGAGGGAAAATAACGAAACCGATTTGAATTCCAGGAAACGAGTCTTACAAACCAAACTTAGTATGAAAGTAGGAATACTTAACCCACACTTTGATCGACAAAAAAAAACGATGTTTTCAAGAAACATACATATATATATACAAAACTATCACCAACGGATCGTATGCTTTTCGAAAACGAGACACATTTCCCACATTACTGATTGAGTGAACAATTGGCATAGATATGCGGGTAGCTATCTACTTATATCAACCTAGGTGTGCGGGTAGCCACCTACTATTAAAAAATATAGATATGCGATTAGCTATCTACTTACACAAACGACCTCATGCGTTTAGGGCGCTAGGAGGCTTTTCGGGCAAACACACTTAGTACTTGCTAGCACTTACATAAGCTCACAAGGTGAGTTCACAGCCCCCATTTTACTGCTTTTTACTGCTTTATAAACTTGGGGTGAAAAACATATGTACTGTTTACATACAAACTGTTTTCATGCGATGATTAAAATCCTGACAACGAATCCTTGTGCGAACCTATGTTAAACTAGTTGTAGTGCATAGAAGTCCTCATGACTACAAACTGTAACCATTAGCTAGATGACGCTAGCCACCGAATATGCGAATAGTACTATTGGGATGACATCCCTCCCACTTTTGTTAGTCATGCTAACTGCCGATTGTATGTCGAGACGAGGAGCGTATATTCTATTGTCCCAGGCACAAACATTTAAAGTCGTGGTTTGGTTATAGGCCTAGGTGTCGTCACTTTAACTCGAGAGGTCTAGCTAACCTTCGGGGGATCATAGTCAGCTATTTATTGTTTTAAACTGTATATCATCGTACTATTTGCCATGGATGGCACAAACAACTTGTGAGACGTTTACTAAACTTTTGGTTTGATTGACGATATCTTAAACCTATGAATTTCACTCAACAATTTTGTTGATCATTTTAACTATGTTTTTCAGGGAATTAGCAGCGATGTAAGATCATGCATGCATACTTTTGGGACTCTTGTTCACCACGATGAATAGGATGTCATCCTTTTGATAAATATTGAAATTATGATTGGTGATTAAAATGTTAATCATATTGATTTGCTAAACATCTATTGTTTTGTAAACACGATGAACATGTAACCGTGTTATTTAAACTATTTATGGCATTCTAAGTATATGTTTGCGATAATCATACGCTTATTGATCGTTCTCGTCACGCCCCCGAGCTTCCGCACTTATTACTCGTTAAACGATTTTATCGGGGTGTGACAGTAACTAGCCTACTGCCCGCGCGATGCAACGCCATGAAAACTAAGAAACATAATTATTTTCTTACTTTACGCGATAACGAAACCAAAACAAAAATAAATGAGTTAGGGTTGGTATTTCTAACCCGTCAACTTGTTAAACCAGAACTGTCAACGCGTTTAACTTTTCTGGTTGGGTCGTGTTTGGTCGGGTCCAGGTTTGAGAGTTCGAGTTAATGATCCGACCTACTATATTGGGGAAAAAAATAACTTTATTTTTCTAATATAAATTCCAACCTGTCAACCCCGAAACCAGTTCGTCATCTTTTCACCAATATTTATATCAAAACAATCGTAACTGACATTTCAATATCCATCATTATGTTACGTCAATTACATCAGTTATAAAATAATCAAATAATTATGAGGTTATATATTTTGCAACTAAAACTAATTATGACATATTAACTCTTATTAATTGTATCGACTTTAAATCTTTAATGGTCAAATAGTATATTTCAAAGGGTAAAATAGTAACTTTTTATCCCCCTTTATAAGGTTTTAAGATTGTTAGCTCAAACTCTTTTCTATATTGTATAGGTGTAACACATGATTATCATTTTTTAAAAAAATACGCATTTTAACCAATATTTATATCAAACTATTTTCACGAACATTTCAATATCCATTAATATTTAAGATAAGTTACAAAATTTAAAAAAAATTATAAGGTTACATATTTTGTAAATGAAATTATTTATGATATAATAAGTTATTATAATTAATTTTATTGAATTTAAGTATTTAATAGGTAAATAAAGTTCTTTGAAGGGAAAAATAGTAAGTTACTCTTTTTTCTTTTTAAGTGATTAAGACTTTGTCTCATAACTTACTAAAGACCAAAAGAAAAGTCGTAAGTTTTAATTATTTCAAGTATATATTCTCCCGTTTATTAAGGTATCATTATTTTTCTTTTAATTTTTGTTGTACCATTAAACGTTGTACCATGTTGATGTGCCAAAATGAGAAATTTTTTAGCCTATCTCGTAACTGACATTTTAATATTCATTAATATCTTACGTCGGTTACGTCAGTTATAATACAATCAAATAATGATGGAGTTAATTATTTTGTAACCTAATGATGATATGTTTAGTTTTATAACTAATATTTAATTGCATTAATTTTTGTTATTAAAAAACTACTAAAGATGGTTAGGAGGGTAATATAATCTTTTATTATTACTCTTTTATAAGACATGTTAATTTTGGTCCAAATGTATTATTAGGTAGTATAGTAATCAACGTAAACTAAGAGCACTAAAAGAAATTTATTATTATGATATAACAGGAAATAAAAATGTAAGGCTTATATAAAAGAAACAAAATAGTTAAAGGATTAAAACTAAAATTATTTGTCATTGAACGTTGAAGAAAAGAAAAGTGAGAATATTTAGGAAAATCACATTAGGACGGTTATTGAGATCTGGTAATTTAATAACCTACTAATCTAATTGGTTGACCGGTTGAACCGTCCCCTGAATATAATATGCTTTTTAAGATTGAAATAAGGGAAATAAAATAGAGTTTGTCTGATAGTGCCAACTTTATTGAGATATGGTAATTTAGTAACCTACTAATCTGATTGGTTTGACCCGTGGAACCAGCCACTGAATCGGTTTCAGGACTTAACTTTGTTATTTAATTTCAAATGGTATGGTTTTTTCCCCTTTACTACCACATACAAACACTCAAACATACCTCCCTTCTCTCTTCTTCAATTCCCCTTCCGATACATCCCTTTTCTTTTCTACTCAATTTATATAGATATTTGTGTAGGTAGTTAGTTAATCACTCCTTCGTAGATCTTACTTTCTCCTCAAATTATAACCCATTGCTTTTGTGCTTCTTAATTTTCACTTGATTTAAAGAAATATGGCATGTGCAATCAAAGAACTTGCTCACTTACAAATCCCACTTCAAAAGATACTAGATGCAACCAACAACTTTTCTGACAAGAATTTCATTGGGAAAGGTGATTTCGGGAATGTTTACAGGGGGAAACTTGAGCATCATGGGAAGATGAAAAAAGTTGCTATTCGGAGGTTAGATCGTAAGTATGGGCACGGAGACGTTGAGTTCTGGACTGAGGTTTCTTTGCTTTCTAGTTTCATTAAAAAAAATGATTATATGGTAGCTATGATTGGGTTTTGTGACGAAAAAGATGAGAAGATCATCATAAACCACCATTATCCCAAGGGAAGTCTCTCCCAGTACATAAGCAACCGGTCAACACTCGACGTGAACCAAAGATGGGCTATTGCTGAGATGGTTTGCTATGGAATAACCCGTTTTCATACAATTTTGAAAGATGATTATATCATACACCGTAACATTAACAGCTCCACAATTTTATTAAATAAAAGCTGGAAGCCTAGGTTATCTGGATTCGAAATGTCCATCAAACATTCAAAAGAACGAAAGAACGAAGTTGTCATTTCGGAAGTGATTGGCACAAAAGGGTATATAGACCCTGCCATTGAAAAGTATGGAGGTGTGAATCACAAGTCAGATATCTACTCAGCTGGCGTCGTTTTATTTGAATTGTTGTGTGGGAGGAAAGCCTTTGAAGAAAATAGGTTGCTAGCTCCACTCGCCAAATTTCATTATGAAAAAGGAACATTGAAGGATATAATTCATCCTGATATATGGAATCAAATGAATCCGAAATCCTTCAAATGCTTTTCAAAAGCAGCGTATTCTTGCTTACAAGATGATCCGACACTACGCCCAGATGCGGAAGAACTTTGGAGTAAACTTTCGAAAGCAAAAGTATTACAAGTAAGACGATACTTGCGGTTATGTTATTTTATTGTCTTTCAATAAGACACTACAGGTAGATGTAGGAAACTAATATCGCATGATGAAGTTTTAAGCTAATAGCGTTTGCTTGAAAATGCATTTTGAAGGGTTATGAATTAATTAAAGATATATAACAAAATATCGCATTAGAATAACTTACAGATAAATATTAGTATTGATACTATTTATTTCCATAATTTGTACATTTGACTTTTTACTTCTGATATTATATTTCGATTTTGATACTTCCTGTATAACATATTTATCTCTTTGTTTTCATATTTTAATTTGCAAACTTGAAAACACGTATGGTTTGTTAGTAGACAATAATGTGATTTTAGACCTTTTAAAAGGGTAAAACAGTAATCTGCTATTTTCATTTTTTTTTTAGGTTTCATAGATGTACATGAAGTAGTAGCTGTAATATTTCATTTGTATTATTTTTTATTTTTTATTTTATTTCTCTAGTGATCGGAAGTACATCCTTAAAAAGATTTACAATGTATTTGAAAAGGGTAGACGAATACATGAAAAGTGATAGTAGTAGAATATGAAAAAATTTAGTAATGCACCAACTATCGCCCATAAATTTATTTTTGAAATTAACATGCCAAGTATTTAGACATCTATATTTTTCATAGTCAACTAACTCAACTATTGCCCACCAAACAACCTCCCATATCCCACTATGGCTATATTCACAGTGGGTCTTTTGATTTTCTATTTCTTTATTCTCTATATTTAATTTAATGGTAAAAGAGTAAAAGTTAAAATACTTTAATAAACCTTTTTTTATTGTTTTATTAGTTATTAATAAAGATTAATACACTACTTATTCTATATGTGTGTTTTTTTCTTCGACTTTTAGCTTAATAGAATTCTTAATTTAATATGTAAAAGTCTCAAAAATAGGTTGATGAACCTTTTTATTGTTTCTCTTAGTTAAAACATAATCAGACACTAGTTTTGTATGTGTTTTTTTTAGTTTAGTAAATCTTTTAATTTAATCTATTTTTAAAAGAATTGTTAATCTTATTCTGATTTAATAAGTTATTTCTTGCGATAGACTAATCATTTGACGACATATTAACAAAAAATAAACACTTTATTTATCATGTTCGAATAACACTAATAATATTCTTTTTCATATTGTATGTTTTCTTTTTTAATTGTGATTAGCTGCAATGGGTAGTAACAACGTCTTATTTAACCAAATTAATGTAGGATAAGAATAAGATGGAGAAGGATGAGATGCAACACGAAAAACATCCAATATTTGAGAATGTATTGGACAGATCATCCCTCGACCTCTGGAAGGTAATTAATTAAATTTACGTAAGTGATTAAAGGTGATTATGGTAACGGGTTATCCTACTAACTTTAATATGAATTAATATAAGAAATTTGTTTTGAATTTTTATTTAGTAGTAATTCCTTTAAAGTAATTTAACATCTCATATAATATATATATATATATATAAAAATTACAATTAAATTTGATGACATTTTAAACAATTATTATAGTTATTGATATTTTATATTTTACTTTTTGAAAAGAGTGTCCTCCAAACTAACCTAACATTCTATTAACTATAAATATAATTTCAAAAAATATTTTATATGATTTAATAAATACTTATCTATGATTCAAAAAACATTTTTCATTAATAAACACTTTTCTTCAATTAAATGGTTAGTTTGATGAATCGGAGAGTTAATTTGCTGAATCAAAGGGTTAAAGGAACCTTTCTCCACCAATTTTTCTTTCTCCCTTGAACTCACTCCTATATATATATATATATATATACATGAGTTTCAATGAAAATAATTAGTTGAAAAACATGATGAAAACACTCTCTAGCCTTGCAATCCATATATATATATATATATGAATTGGATCAAGAGAGTACCTCAATTTTAGAGAGAATCAGAGAACCTCCAAAATTATACTGAATATTCATCAATCAATACTGATTTATATGTTATATTTTATCGATAAATATTGGTTTATAATTATTACACTGAATATTCATCAATGAATATTAATTTATAAGTTAAATCTATATATATAGATGAATTGGATCAACTGAAAACCTAACTTTCAAAGAGAACTAGAGAACCTCCCAAATTCTATTAAACATTCAGTGATGAATATTTGTTGATGTAGTATAATGATCAATGAATATTGATAATCCAATATTCATCGATGAATATTAAGTGTATTTATTCTAACATATATATATATAATATGTATTACTTTCAGTTTCATCCTTATTCTTCTAATAAGTATAAGTTGTAAATCTCTTTCCCTTTCTTTTCACAATGCTACAGGTAAAGAAGTGGGAGCATTTAAGGATTGGACTGACACACATTCATTCACCCCCACCCTTTCACATCTTTAACTTTTCACCGTACTCTGAAGACCATGTTACTTTCAAACAAGAAATTGAATATCATGATAGGCAATATGTTTCTTTCGTGGAACATAAGAATACAAATGAACTACCTAAGACACGCCACACTGTAATGGCCAGAATGGTTGAATATAAAGAAGATGTGTTCCTTAGAGAAATAGAAATACTTGAAAGCTGTAGGCATCCCAATATACAATCCTTCATCGGATTTTATGATAATGGTCATATTATGATGCTTTTTTATGAGTATTTTTCTAAGAAAAACCTTTACAATAGTTTGGGTGATGCTAATCTTAAGTGGGGAAAACGTTTGAAAATTTGCATTGATGTTGCACTCGGATTAGATTATCTTCACAATGGGATGGAGGACCAAAAGATGGTAATTCACGGTGACTTGAATAGTGTCAAGATTGAGTTGGATGATATTTTGGGGGCAAGGATTGTTGGATTTGAAAGCTCGGTAATCTTCCATTCAAATCAAAATGATGATTACATCCAACCCAATGGGAATTTTCAGAATATAAATTTCTTGGATCCAGAATATGTTAAGACCGGTAAACTAAATAGAGAATCAGATGTATTTAGTTTTGGAGTAGTTATGCTTGAAATCCTATGTGGGATGCCTATTCATGAAATAAGCTTAAAGGGCAAAGAAAACGAAGCAATTGCATCTTTGGCGCAACGATGGTTTGACAAGGGAATAATAAAGAAGAAGTTAGCTACCGGAATTAAGGAAGAATATACTGGAAACAATTTATTTATAAAGAAAGGGCCCAACGAAGATTCTTTGGATACATTTATAAATATTGCATATAAGTGTTTGGCGGAATCCCAGAATCAGCGTCCAGAAATTAAAGTCGTCATCAAGGAACTATACAAAGCATTATCTTTTCACGTAAGTCAATATTTTAAAATAATAATATATCTTATCCTCTTCCATTTCTTTTAGACCTAGTGGTAATCGTTGTATCCTATTGATTATATATAAGTATTAGTCTCTAATATTTTGTCTTATCACAAGAAGTATTTATAGAGAAATGTGAGTGAATAAAAAAAATCTTAATTTTAACTAAAAAGTATATAAGAATATCTATTTGAGATTAAAAAGAATGACAACGCTTGTTAGCTACTTATTCTACATTATCATAGAATGAGATTTTTTTAACTCGTTGATTGAGGTGGGATATTAATCAAGTGGTTATGAGTTTAAGTCTTGGGGAAAGATAAAACATACATATAATGTGTAGATTGTATATAGATTATAGGGTTGCTTTTCTTGAAAGGAAATGAAAAGAAAAAAGATGACTGATATATTAGTTAAATTATCTAAAAAAAGGTTACACTCACGGAGTATTATAAAATCTTTGAAATGGAGTTATCATAATACATCCATACCTGAAACAAAATAGTGGATCTTAATTAATGTGATGCACGAAAATTTGACATAGCTAGAGAATCAATTAATTAATTTGATGCTTACAGTTAAGATTTTCATACAACATTATAATTTGATATTGCTAGAGAATCAATTAATTAATCTGATGCACGAAAATTGAAAAATGATAATTAAGGATTGAGGATAAAAATAAAATGGAGAATTACATATCTTTCCCTCCAAAACCACCTAAGTATCATATTTTCTCAAAATACAAGTTTTCAATGCAAAATGTATTTTTGAACACGTAATAGATTAAAATAACATAAAAATAGGATCTCTAAAGGTGTAATGCACAAAATCAACAGAGAAAATCATGAACAACATGTCTTAAATAAGTCTGTAAGCATTTTAATCTAACATTCTTCTATATTTCAAAAGATTCAACAGATCAATAATATATCTGTTTCTTAATTAGAAGTAATAAAGGTAAATCCATCTTTATTTAACTACATAATGTCTTATTCAGGTTTCAAGACAAGTATGCAACTCCTACATTAACAATATATAATCACAATTATATATATATATATATATATTAGTTATGAACCTAACACGGGCGATACACGTTAATTATATCTAGCTTATATGTTATTGGTGATTCTCAAACTTATATCTTTATATTTATAGATTCTAATAGATTTAGGTTCAATAGTTTAATATTATTTTCTAATTAGTGTTTGAGTAAGATTTATAGATTTTAAATTAATTAATATCATATTCAAATATTATCTAACTCAATAATTTTATTTTATTTTATTTAAAACTTTTAGAGGTTGCCACGTGACATCTTTGTCTCCGTGGCAAATTTTGGAGCTTCCGTTTATACTCCTATAGTATATATATACAGGAGCGATCAAGAGGAAAACACTTTTTCTGGGGAAGGGGGGAGTGTTAATATTTATCACGACGCATTTTACATTTACTAATAAAAATGTCAACAAAAAATTATTTTTACCAATAAATATTAATTAAAATCGATTTTATAAATAATATATATTCATGGATGCATTTCTTTTTTAAGTCATAACATTTTGATGAATCTTAATTTAATAATCGTTAACATTCATCATAATGAATGTTAAAAAAATGAATGTTGTCAGTTAATATTGATCATATGAATATATATAATTATAGGAGTATAAACGGAAGTTTTAGAATTTTCCATGTAGGCAAGATGTCACGTGCCAATCTCTAAGAATTTGAAATTAAATTGAATAAATAATTAAAGTTATATAATATTTAAATATAATATTAATTAATTAAAAATCTATTAATTCTATTAAATACTAATTAAAAATAATATTAAATCATTGAATTTAAATATATTAAAATCTATATCTATCTATATATATATATAGGAAAAGGATTCATAGAGAAGCTCCAAATCTTGGAGAAGAAGGGAAGCAAATCTTAGCCCTTGATTTTTTCATAATTAAATTTTTTAACATTCATTTGTGATGAATGCTAAGTTTTGAAATTATTTATGATTTTTAGAATTCATTTATGATGAAATCAAGGGTTGAGATTTGTTTCCGTCATTCCCTATTTTTTTTTGCTTCCCTATTGATTCCCTACCTATATATATATATATAGGTTCAGGTTCAAATGAGAACCAAATAAAAAGTAAGAACCCTCGACAACTACTAAACTACACATTTTTTCACATATGATTGACTTTATTCATATGTGAACATTCATGTACATTTGATTGATAAAGAAAAAGAAGCTAAAAATTCAAAAATTACATAATAAAACACATTTTACCGATTTGTTCACATTATTGTACACATGCAAACATGTATTTCTTATTTTGTGTTTTCAGATATAATTTTAGAGTTTTTTTAACTTTTTTCTTTATAAATAAAATGTATATGAATTTTCACATATGAATGAAATCAATCATATATAAAAAAATATATAATTTAATAGTTCTCGCAGTTCTCACTTTTCATTTGATTCTCTTTTAAACCTAACCATATATATTCACTCCATTTTCATTCGTTGAAATCGTTGGATAAAACTGGCGGCAGACATTTACTTAGTTCATCACTTCATTGTGAGGTTCTCCAAAATTAAATGAGACACCCTTTAAATAGTTTCCATTCAGCCCCTTGGGATTTAACTCAATTACAACTTAAGTCCAAATTAATTATAATATTACTCCATATTAATATTTATTTATTATACATCCATCTTTTATACTAAATACTACTCCGTAATTAACTATACGTTTATATATAAGTTATTTTAATTCTTCAAACTTTACCTAACGGATAGATCTTTTTACAATAAAACAAATATCATAATCTTTTACCATCAAAAATTATTTATATTTTTGTATAAACTACAGTTATGTGTTGACACTTATAATAGATTTTACAAAAAAAAAGACTACTATTATTTTAAAAGTTTTACAATAGTACCTCATACTTTTAAACACATCCTTATGTTTAATACCTTAATAAATTTCAGTATATATAGTTCACTTACGGTTGCGACTGGTTACTAGAATATTGTTGAAATAATACGAACCATAGATATTTTTCCATATCTTTTTAAGATATAAGTTTATTCTAAGTATAAAGTTTTTTAAAAGTATGAGAGTATAAATTTCAACCGCTTATTTTTATGAAAATAACAAAACTCACACATTCTTAAAAATTGAATATCTCAAAAACGGTTAGTCAAAAAATTATAAAAATTGCACCATAAAAATCGGCATTTTTTCCTCTTCAATTAGAGATCTCACATGACATACTTTAGACGAATTTATTACTTTCATTTTTTGTGAGTTTTGAAAATTGGTAACACATGTGTTATAAACAAATAACACATGTGTTATCGGCGACTATGATATGTGTTGACACCGACTATCGCTTGTAACACATGTGATTGTAGCGGGTAACACATTTGTTAGTCAATTGTAACACGTGTTAACCCACAAAAAATGAAAAAAAAAAAAAAGTTCGTCAAAGTATACTTTGTGAGATGTCTAATCGAAGACTAAAAATGATGATCGATACGGTGTGATTTTTATTATTTTTTGATTTGTCGTTTTTGAGATATTTAATTTTAAAAAAAATATAAGAGAAAGTGAGATTTTTGTCACATGTTACTCTCTTACTAAAATTTTTAATTATTTCAAAAAAACTCTTAGTCAAATGAACTCCTCTCATTTCTAAACAATTTTTTATTATTTAAGATCGTTAAATTATCAAAAATTGCAAGTCTATGGTAGAAAGTGACCCTTGAGTCCTAAGATATTACGTTCACAAGCCTATAAAACTTTTACACCTTAGTTGACAAAGACTTACGATGTGATCCTGATTTTAATATTAGATAAATTATGTTCAGATAATTCAGAAAGACATACGAATTAGTTAAAATATAATTACACATATAAATCCTTTGAATTGAATTATCGAGTAAAAAAATAATATTAAGTTATTATTTTTAAACCTAAGGACTATCATACCTATTACACTTAGGACTATTTATTAATATTTTGAATAATACTACATTAAAATTTTATATATATTAGATATTAAAACTTAATATTAAAAAATAAAAATTATTAAGTTATTTTATTTAAATCTGATGAATCGAACTTACTACCTAAAGGTTAAATAGTTTTGAAAAAATCGAGTTCACGTATCATAATCATTTATTTATTTATTTATTTATTTATCTCTTTCTAAATATTAGATTGTTGAATACAGTACAAATTTATAATATCACTTTCATAATTTGTTTATAATATTATACGTAGTACAGAATACTATTATTCCCAACTTTTAATCCAAAGTCCACCTTCATAATTTGTTTATAATATATTTATTTATCACATTTATCTTCATCATATTTTCGACACGACAATACATATATAAACCGCTCTATCAATACTGAATGGCGGGGCTCACAAAAATCTATCTTTGATAATTGATAATTTGCTTAATATTAAAATATCATGCTCACCAAAATAATGATGGTTTGACGTTTAGATCGATCTAAGTGTAGCATCTATTTGTATTTTTATTATGTATACTAGATTATAACCCGTGCCTTTGTGGTATTATATATATTTGAATACACCATTAGTAAAATAAAATATTGATGGATCGTTCATCTTACAGTTATAAAAATGTTTTAAGAGGGTATGAAAGTCTTGGTTGTTGTTAGTGTACGAATGTTTCATGTTGGATCGTTTTTAGATTTGTGTATAGAAAGTGTAAATGTCTACATAAGTGGAATACGGAAATCGTACTAAGAATTAAAATCTGATGAATAGAAAAGATTTATCAATAAATACAAGTAGTTTTATAAACCAAACATTCAGGACTAGGTATACAAACCTTCAAAAAGAAGTATATGAACAAAAAACTAAATTAGGGTGAAATCAACAAACCCAAAAATACAAATCGTATCAAAATTACAAATTGTTAAAATCATTTACCTCCATCAATCACAAAACCAAAGAACTTGAAAATAAAATCACCATATAGTGAGAAAAAAAATACCCCATCAATCTTCTGTGTTTATTGGATGTTCTAGATATATAAGGAGAAGAAGGTTGATGGAAACAATTCGAAAAGTTAGGATTTCAAAATCGTCAGGTATGTAGTAGATTTGAAAATTCGATTTACCGAATGGATTGTAATTCCTGAGAATGGAATACCACCATGGATGAAACACAGCTTGCAAACCACCGTCCGCCTCCATCATCTACTCATATACACCGTCCGTACGTGATTTGTAACTGTGTGTTTCTCTTTGATCAGGTTCGTTTTAACTACAAAATTGAGAGAGTAGGCATCCAGCGAGAATTAATTTAATTCTGAGTTCATGTAATTAACTCTACATCAACATCGATCGATTGATTTGTAAACCCTATTTTCAAATTAAATCAAAATAAACGAAAATCACAATACCTTTTAAACTTATTGACGGGCCATTCTTTCCGAAGAAGCAACCAAAAGAATTTGCAATTAAAATCTAACAAACAGTATGGATGTCTCAAAAATCAACATGTATATTGCCAGAACTGCAACACCAAATTCAAAATGTGTTTTGACCGGAATTCAAGTTATGGGGTGATTGAATGAATCGAATGAAAATTGCAAAAGAATATTAGAATCAAACTTGGTAACATGAGAATTCATGCTGCTTGCTCCTCCTCATTTCATTTACGTTTGAATAATTGTGATAATTGGAATTATTAATATGTGTTTTTAATTTTTTGGAATTTGAGTTTTGAATCTCCAGTGACGGGTTCAATTGGCAAGAGGTTTTAATTAGTGTTAAGAAGTAATTTAGACATTATATGATATCTAATGAGACTTATTAGGTAGTCATTCAATTAAGACTCGTTCAACGGTCTAGATCAAGTTTGTTCAAATATTGAAGGGTTGAGATGATTTTATAATGGTTGACTTTCAAAATGACTACCTAATTTAAGTTTTTTTATAATAGTAAAGAGAGAAGAGAGAAGAGATTGATGATTTTATAAGGGTCTCTTTTGCATACTCAATATTTTTCTTATTGTGAATTTTACGTGATTCAAATAGCTTGTTGTGTTATATATCTACAGAAGATGATGGATACCATACCATACGACGATACATTTAATGTTTAGTTTTGATTTCAATAAATGGCTATTAGATTTTAAAATCAATAATTAATGCTCTTCTTTATTCTATTGACAATAGGTTCTATAATGAGAGATTAAAGTCAATTTGATTGAGGTTGTTGTCTTGGATACACCTTTTATCAAAAAATTTATGTAATCTTTCTTTTCGTAACTACCTAACATGGTAATCGTGAAGTATTAAGAGTTTAAACTAACATATATGTTTAAACATGGGATATTGAAGATGTATTGTTTGATAACGAACTAAATCAGGGTACATGTAGACTTCGAGATATTGGTGAGCATATATGTTGTATCTATTAAAAGACTTTGAGAATTGAATTTTTTGATGCTTTATATTGGTTACAATCAAACACTTAAAATAATATGAATATACTAGATTTTGAAAGCTAATGGAGTATACAATAATTTTTTTTTCGCTATTTGCTTATAATTTGTTCACATTGATATTGCAATGTTAGTAAACTAACATTGTATTTATAAGAATCGTACAATCTAACACATGATTTTAACTAGTATATATATATAAAAATATATATTTAACTATATTTGAAAAGGTTTTATTTTCTAGAGTGAGCAGATGTCATCATTTAAGTTAAGAAACTATCAGCTTTCTTGTACTTCAAAAAAATTGTAAATATTATTAGTAAATGATTATTATTGTCGAATTTATTCATCCAGTGTCTCTTGATTCACAGGAAAACCACAAGGACCCCTTGAGAATGTCATTTAATGACATTAAATTGGCCACACAAGATTTCGATCATGCAAACTGCATTGGAGGAGGAGGTTTTGGGCTAGTATACAAAGGAAAACTTGCACACGGAAAGGTTAATGGTAATTCTACCATTGTTGCAAAGAAGTTAGATAGAAGTCAAGGTCAAGGGGAGAAACAATATTACAAGGAGCTGCAGATTCTTTACGAGTATCATCATGATAATGTCATTGGTCTTATTGGCTACAGCAATGAAACCAATGAAAAACTCATTGTTTATGAGCATGCATCGAATGGGAGTCTTGATAAGCATTTAAATAATGTTAGTCTTACATGGAGACACCGACTTAAAATATGCATCGATGTCACGATGGGGTTGAATTTCCTTCATGAAGGTATTCAAGGACAAAAGATGGTGATACACAGGGACATCAAAACTGCTAACATCCTACTATTTGATGATTGGAAGGCGAAAGTTGGTGATTTTGGGCTTTCTTTGATAAGTACAAAAAATAAGGAAACAAACTTTATCATCGATCATCCTTGTGGCACAATGGATTACCTGGACCCAATGTACTTACAGTCAAGTAGTTTAACCAAAGAATCTGATGTTTATTCATTTGGTGTGGCTTTATTTGAGATCTTGTGTGGTAGAACAACTAACACAATCCCAAAAGATAAGAGTCAGTCTCTACTTAGTTTCATCAAATACAAATTTGAAAACGGGAAACAAGATGAGTTGGTGTTTAAAGCTATTAAGGAAGAAATTGTTCCGGAATCGTTAACTACATTCCTAGATATTGTCTACAAGTGCTTAGATGATGATAGGGAGAAAAGACCAACAACAAGAGTAATTTTAGCACAACTTAAGAAGACATTGGAGATTCAAGTAAGTTATCATATCTTTGGATGCTAATGTTTGCTTCATTTTAATGTTTCTTACTAGTACTATAATATGCATTCATTACAACAACAACAACAACAACAACAACACTACTCAATCCCGTCGAGGGATAATATGCATTCACTAAAACTAAAAATAATGAACCAACATACATGAATACACAAAAATTGTAATACTATGTACTTAAACAACTGATTTCCTGGAACATATACTATAAATACATGTACTCTATGGGGTTTTAATGTACTTTCACTGATTAAACTCATTAGTTTAGACATTTGTTCACAAGTGAAAGTCATACAGTCATTGTTAGAATCAAACACATAAATATTACTCTTAGCAAACATATTGTTATCGTTGTTATTTCTTGTAACACTCCCGTTCCATTAATGAAATTGAATGTCACCTTTATTACTAAGTAGTTAATGTCATAATAAATGTCTTAAATAATAAATAACCAAGGTCTAAAGCAACCATAAATTGTCTCCAAACGATAACTCAAAATCTCAAAATCATAAATATAAGTCCAACTAGTAAATCAAATGTAGGTCTATAAGGCATCTCCAAAATCTTGGAGCTCTCGCACTCATCCCATAGTACCCTCATTACTTGCCGCATGAAAATGAAATGCAGCTAAGCAAATTGCTTAGTGCACGGATGTTGACAGAAATTAACAATAACAAGAATAATATTTCAAATGTAAGAATAAAACAAAAAACAATTTAAGTTTCCAAAATTCACCCGTCGAGTAATACCACCCTTACACCGCAGTAAATTAATGAAATAAAGGCGAAAGTAACGAAAAGAGCTATGTTAACTACAAGATTTCTTGATGCTAAGATATATACTTTAGGATCTGATTTGATTAAATTCTAAATGAGGAGACCTAAGTGTAATTTCAGAAAGCTTATAAACTATCTTAGTAGAGAACTAGGTACTTAAGGGGAAAAATAACAATTATGGAATCCTGGTTATTTATTTTGTAATATTCTACATAGTTCAGGGGTGTAACTATGAATATATAAAACTTTGGAACCGAGAACGTACAACCATGATCGTCTCAATACTTATGATTTTTACTTTGTTAGGTTCTAGTTAATTAGATTAAGATTTGAGTATAAAATTGCTAGAAAAACTAGTATAACTTTTAGGTTCCGATTCTGCTGTCATATTATGTATTTTAAGACTCGTGATATTCAACCATCGTAATCGAAACCGTAGTTAAAATAACGAATTTTAGTAGCCAATAATGAATTAAAGTAAAGATTCAATCAAGAATTTATTAACATGTAGTACAAGATTAAAATATCTTTATGTTCAAGAATTACCTCCAAAATAAGATCGAATTTAAACCGAAACAAATGTGCGGTAGACTTTATCTCCTGCCCTCTATGTACGTTAGTTTCTTTTCCTTTTTCTTCGGACTACAAATTCCTTTTGTTTGTGTTTGTGTTTGTGGGAATGAATAATTTAGAAAGGAATGTCATTTATGCATCCTAAATTAACTGAGATAACCGATATCGTGTCCTTCAAAAACAGGATTTGATATAATCATTTACAGTCATGGTTTGACCATGCCAACCCTTTCACCTTTTATATTTATTCTAAATATTAATATACAATAAAATTGATAATTAATTATTATATTACTTACACTAATAGTTTTATAAAAAGGATGATAACGTCACATGTTTAATTTTCACTAATTTATTATGTCTATACATATATATACTTTTTATTTTATTTTGGTTATCATATTCTTTTCACTCAACCAGGAGGATAACCAACAATTTTATAACACCTATCAATAGTATGACCAATTCTATTGCACTTAGTACATTTCAAATTAGGATTGCGACCTCTACCAAATCTTTTATTATTATCAAAAGTTTTAGAAACCAAAAATGATGAATTTTGTGGTTTACCAGAAACTCGAGACTGAGAGGAATTTCTATGAGACTCTTCCCTTGAAATTATTGAAAATGAAAATTGAACACTTGGCAGAGATTCTCTAGTCAAAATATTGCTTCTAATAGACACATAGAATCATCTAAACCCATTAAGAACTGCACCAATTTTATCAAGTCATTTTGTGCTTTGAATTCAATATTAGCATGATAAGTACAAGTGAGAAGTTTGACTAAAGCATCATATTGTTTCCACAAAGCATTTAAGTTGTCATAATAAACAGATGATCCATTTTGAGAAATTATATTTAACGTATGATGTAAATTGAAGGTTATTGAGCCATCAATCTTATCATAAGTTTCTTTAAGTTCATCCCACACAGTTTTAGCATAGTGAGAGAAAATAGTTTTTTAGAAATGGAATTTAGAATCCAAGAAAGAACCACATAATTACACCTATCTCGTTGCATACCAATAAGAACATAAGTTTTATGTCTGGTAACAATACCATCAATAAAACCAGTTTTGTTCTTAGTTTGCAAAGCTAACAACATAGCTCGATACCACAGATTATAATTCTCTACCTTTTAGCTTCAATGATATAAGTGCAGTTGTACTTATATCACTCGCATTAAGGTACAAAGGATCACCAAAGTCAATATCACTCACTTGAGTGATCCTAGACCCATCACCAATCTCATTAACCATTGTTAATTACAATAAGTAATAAGACTAGAACACAAACAAATATATAGATGAAACACGAGGACTAAAAAATTAAATATATCAATAAGAAGCACAACAACAACAAAAAAAAAAAAAAAAAAAAAGCCTACTAGTTTGCCACAACCGTTTAAAGACCTAAAGGAAAACTTAGTAGTGACCCAGATAGATAGAATCTCAATAGGATTCCACCCCAAGTCTAACTCAGAGTCCTCTCTTCTCCCATAGAAAGTTAGAACAACCTAGGTAAAACACACAACGATATTATGAATAAAGAATGTAACTAACTAGTCAAAGAAATAAGTAAGAAAGATAATAATGCACAAGAATGCCTTGGCTGTAGTCTAGGTATAAACACCAGAAGGTAGTTGATCCTCTTAAGCAAGAGAATTCCCCGGTGTAAGAACTATCTACAACATAAGAGATTAAAGAGGTGTTACAGAGTACTCCACTCTCAGAAGGCCAAGAGTGAATCAATAACAACAGAAGACTTGATTAAATCTTTGGAACATCCAAGAGAACTAAAGAACCTAGCGTTTCAAGAGAAAACCCTAAAATCATTTGATGAACCCAAACCCTAATTTA
Organism: Logfia minima; assembly: GCA_963921325.1. NCBI lineage: Eukaryota > Viridiplantae > Streptophyta > Magnoliopsida > Asterales > Asteraceae > Logfia > Logfia minima. The sequence goes on along the minus strand of OY992776.1, from coordinate 13,203,619 downwards.
CCAAATTAAGGTTTCAAGAACATGATCGTATGAACTAACGATCTAATCCCCACATATCAAAATAGAACCTAATAGACTAATAAGATCACAAGAACACCACCAGATCTGCAAAAAACATATCAATCGAACATACCCTAGAAATTTAGGGTTTCAATAGGTACAAGAAGAAACACAAAATCGATTGACTTTGCACTCTGATACCATGTACAAACTCTTAAACAAATCAATATAATCAGATTACTTGAATAATATAATCAGATTACTTGAACTATTATTCGAATGATTAATCAATATAAACAATGTATGAGTCTTTATCTCTCAAATACCGAAAAAAAACACAAAACAATAATTAATTACCAAGAATATAAAAAACAAACTAAGAATAATAATCTGAACAAGAATATAACATATGAACAAGATGATCAAAATCAACAGACTGAGAGCAATTGCAAAGAACAAAATGAATGAATTAGGCATTCATTCTAAATGAGACGTATATATCATATAGTTTGGAACATGATACTCTGCACCCTCAAACTTTCTTCAAACAACTACAATCAGCAAATACTTCTAGTAGCAACACCTTTGCACCCTCCAAACTGAACACTTTGCAACTTGCATCCTCAAACTTTCTTCAAACAACTACAATCAACAAATACTTCTAATAGCAACACCTTTGCACCCTCTAGACTGAACACTTGGCAACTTGCATCCTCAAGACTGAACTTGTTACAATTTAAACCCTCCATACACTAAACACTTTCAATTAAGCCTGAAACTTAACCAACTTAAGTTAAATTGTATAATTTTAACCAGAAAGGATAAGATTGAATTAAATATGATGTAATTTTAATAGTTATCTATATAAGGTGTCACGTGACATCTTTACAAGTTGACACGTCACCCAAGTTGCACTTAACTCTTTCTATTTTTTACTGTTCCAAAATAAGAGTCAACTTTCTATTTCAACCAATCAAACGAGATTTTAGTGGGTAGAGATGATACTTGATTGATGAAGAATATAGTTAGAGGAAATTCCTAAACTTGCGCACATTTTCAAAGCGAACACGTTGACTGCAATGGAGAGAGTATCCGGTAAAACCTTTTGAATTATTATGAAACAAATTAAACGTTCATTTATACATGTGTAAATAACTAACAAATAAAATTTCAAAAAACTATCCAAATCTATGAACATACTTCATTTTACATAAAGGCAGTATTGGGTGGGAGCAGTGTTGGCAGCTGCCAATATATGCTTTATTCAAGTTACTTTAATTTTTATTGTAGGAGATAACATCTTCATCCAGATATTAAGTATATGAGTGAAGAAAAGACTAGTAATTATGTTCTAGTTTGGTGGTTTAACCCACTCTACTTTTTTGGGTTTACCATATTTTTAACTAAACTTATATTATAAAATGACAACATTTTATTCCTCCCTTCATGGAAAAGTTTTAGTAAGATCGAAATAGAAATCTGGAAAGACAAAAACCCACAAAAGAAGACACAAAGAAAACCTTTTAGATTTTTGAATTGATAAAATTATTAGTTTTCTAAATGTAAAAACTTATTTCGCTATGTTGCAAGTTTGGCACTAAAATTTAGGATTTCTAGTATTACCTGAGATAAATAAGAGTCGAAATCTAAAACCTAAATTGTACATTTGAAGTAATAGTTAAATTGAGATAAATAAGAGTCAAGCAGATTGAAAACGGTCTAAATCATATTGTAGTACCTGCTAAAACCTGTTAAAATATATTATTTAAGATAAAGTTATGAAATGTTAAAAATTAGTAAATTAAAGAGTAACATCTTCATATGTTTGTCATCCTGACTTCATGACACATAGTATTTGTTTATCATTTAACAATGTTGTTAGCATAGTTTATATTTTTTGTTTAGTTATTATTACTACGTATTTTTTATAAAATTAATTTTTAAAGTCTTACACTTCTCATTCACCCGATTTACATTTTGTAACACCTGCCAATTTGTAAAACACATGCAAGTAATTTTATACTATACAACTATATACAAAGTTTATGACCTTCAAAGTTTCTATAAATGTTGTATATAATCGTTTGACGACATATTAACAAATAATGGATATGTTCTAGGGTAAGGTTCCGATGGGTAGATGCATTTTGAGGAGATAGAGAGGCACGCAATCTCAGTTGTTGATTTTTGTGATGAACGACTTAGATTCGCTGCTTCTTAACAGCACCACATTTTGATGCTGTGTGCACGTAAAATGCAGTGTTACGAATTTAGACTGTTGATCTCGATAATTGCTCTTCTTTCTCCTCATAATTTATCTGCCTCTCTGATCTCACACCCATGCTATATTCAATATTTAAATATTTTTTTTTTTGATAAATGATTTCCTAGTTTCTTTATAAGTAGTGATTTTTTTGTGTGTGATTAGATGTAGTCGGCAATGACGTCTTATTTCACTGATTTAATGTAGAAAGAGGAGGATAAGGAGGATCCATGGAACAAATCATCATCCTACTGTTGGAAGGTAATTTATGTATATATATAGTTTAAGGTGATTATGATAAAAGTTTGTATTTTATGTATTAAACTTGGAATTATTGTTATTGTACTTATTCAATGACTTTAAATACAATAACAATGATTGAAAGTTTCATACATACAATAAAAACTTTTAAACTTGAATATATACAATATCAGTATTGAGTAATATATAATACATTTTCGAACACTTTTCAACAAGAAATGCCCATAACCATCCATCCCATCACCATCATTGGCAAGAGAGAACCTAGTAGCATCAGCCAGTTTCCTCAATAGCTTGCTTTAAAGTCCCATAATCACAAGATACCATATAAAAAATTATTACTTTCAATTCCATGCTTATTCTTCTAACAAGTATAAGTTGTAATCATATTTCCCCCTCTTTTCACAATGCTACAGGTAAAGAAGTTAGAACATATGAGAATTGAGCCAACAAAAATTTATGACTCTAGTCACACTAGTCACTCAACATCATCGTCAAACAAATATGGCAATCTTGTTAAAAAAAAGATTGAATATCACGCTAGAGAACGGAAGAATAAAGATGAACTACGCAAGAGATACCACACGGTAACGGTTAAGACCATTACATATAATGCAGATGTGTCCCTTAGAGAAATAGAAATACTCGGCAGTTGTAAGCATCCCAACATACAATCTTTTCTTGGATTTTATGACCAAGATAGTACAATCATGCTTTTTTATGAGTATGTTTCTCTTAAATACCTTAGTGAGTTTTTGTATGACAAAAATCTTTCGTGGAGAAGACGTTTGAAAATTTGCATCGATGTTGCACACGGATTAGATTATCTTCATAATGAGATGGAGGGCCAAAAGATGGTGATACACGGTGATATAAACAGTCAAAACATTGAGTTGGATGATAATTGGGGGGCAAAGATTGTCGGATTTGAAAACTCGATTATCTTGCATTTGAATCAAGATGATGATTATCTCCAACTCAATGAGATTGCTTGTGATAAATATTACATTGATCCAGAATACGTTGAGACCAGTAAACTAAAAAGAGAATCAGATGTATTTAATTTTGGAGTATTGATGCTTGAAATCCTATGTGCGCAGTGGGGGCCCGATATGATAAAAAAAGTGAGATATGAAGACAAAGGGCTGATACCTTTGGTGCGACGATGGTTTGATGAGGGAACAATAAAGAAAAAAAAATCTCCCGTAACTCAAGAAGAACATTATGGAAACAATTTATTTCTAAACAAAGAGGTCTATAAAGATTCTTTGGATACGTTTATTAGCATTATAGATCGGTGTTTGGCGGGAAACCAGAACCAGCGTTCGGATATGAAAGCGGTCATCAAGGAACTTCAAAAAGCATTATATATCCATGTAAGTCACTATTTCAAAACAATAATACTCAATTTATTTTATCCCTACTTGTATCATTGTGTTGATTGTTGTTGTTGGTCCCAAATATTCTTCAATCTCAACACAAAAAATAATTTTAGACTGCTAGGGGTGAATAAAAAACTTAACTTCATAACATATAAAAGAAGATCCTATTGAGATTAAAATTGGTTGGATCGTCCCAAAACACCTTTTGTCCAAAAAAGATTAATATATAAATAGTGTGTCAAATTTATTAACATATTGTTTCAAGGTAACCACCATTTTCGCAAAACTGTCAAAAAAGGAAACCTGAATTTCAAAGAATGGCAGTTTGTTAACTTGCTCGAAAACGTGGTCTTTTCAAATTGAGGTAGATGTCATAATTGATGCAGATTAAACATGCAATATTATCGACTTTCGATGTTCTTTGAAAATTATAAATACTAATACTAATACTAATAGAAAATTATTAGTGAATTTGTTCATCCAGTGTCTTTTGGTTCACAGGAAAATCACAAGCACCCCTTGAGAATGTCATTTAATGACATTAAATTTGCCACAAGAGATTTCGCTCGTGCAAATCGGATTGGAAGAGGTTCTGAGCTAGTATTCAAAGGAAAACTTGCACACAATAAGGTTAATGGGCATTCTACCATTGTGGCAAAAAAAATGGATAAAAGAAAAAGTAAAGGGGAGAAAGAATATTTCAATGAGCTACAGATTCTTTACGAGTATAATCATGAGAATATCATCGGTCTTATTGGCTATAGCTATGAAAATGATAAAAAATTCATTGTTTATGAACATGCATCGAATGGGAGTCTTGATCGGCATTTGAATAATGCTACTCTTACATGGAGAATTCGACTTAAAATATGTATTGATGTTGGCACTGCACTGAATTTCCTTCATGGGGGTATTCTAGGACAAAAGGTGGTGATACACAGGAACATCAAAACCGGTAACATTCTCTTGTTTGATGATTGGAAGGCGAAAGTTGGTGGTTTTGACTTTTCTTTGATAAGTCCAATAAGTAAGGAAACAAACTTTATCATCGATCATCATCCTCGTGGCACACCGGGGTACATTGACCCGATGTACCTAAGATCGGGTATTCTAAGCGTAGAATCTGATGTTTATTCATTTGGTGTGACTTTATTTGAGATCCTATGTGGTAGAGAAATGTATAAAATCGACAAATATGAGAGTATGTCTCTACTCAGTTTCATTAAATACATCTTTGTATACCGAAAAAAAGATGAAATGGTGTTTAAAGCTATAAAGGAAGAAATCGTTCCAGAATCATTGACGACATTCCTAAATATTGTCTACAAGTGCTTAGATGTTGATAGGGAAAAACGACCAACAATAAAAGAAGTTTTAGTACAACTTGAGAAGGCATTGGAGCTTCAAGTAAGTTATCATATCTTTAGATACTAAAATATGTTTCACTTGATGCTTTTTTATTCCAAAACTAGAATGTGCATTCATTAAAAACTAAAAATAATGAACCAACACACATGAAATATACACAACATGTAGTACTACGTATTAAACAATTGCTTTCCTGTATTGCAGGTACTTAATTGGGTTTAACATAACAAAATATAAGGCAGTCTCATCAAATTTTCATCGGATGTAATACCCAAACAAACAAGTATGTAATATATATGTATATATATGTATAATATACATATATATAATTATCATCCTGAAAATGATGACTTCAATCCAAAATAATTTAACCAAACTCTTGTAACAGCTATTGTCAATTTAAAACGTAAAAGGATGACTAATAATAGATTAAAGTTCATTATTATAATTATAATTGTTATAATAAAATAAGATAGTAAATATGTGATGGCTGGGATTCCATACACATACTTGTATCAATTAAATCTATTAATGAATATAGCTATGTATTTCGATCCCTTGATTTTTGTTGTGTAAGTAACATAAACAAATAAGCTAAAATATAGTCACTTAAAATATTATTGTATTTTAATCTTGTTCTTTTTTACAACTTCTAAACATCAAGCAATTAGTCTTTGGCTAAGTACCTTCCTAAGATTGAACCAAAGGTTTAGCATACTAATTACCTTGGCCCAACTTGATGTATCTTTGCCAAAATTTTGTAAAATTTAAAATAAGAACATTGAACGATTGTATTAAGACTTTAAAACTTTAAACCTTAAAATTATAGGGAACTTATTAATATGTTAGTCATCACTGACCACATTATTAATTCTAAGGTATAATATTAAATTAAGTGTTTTCGAATAAACTTTAAATGGCCTAAAGTGAGACTTATGATATGAGTTGCCACGTGAACTTAAACAAAATCACTATGGTAACTGTAAATCAGTAAGCTAAGACATAAATAACTAATATTATTCATAAAAGTAGGAATCAACAATTAAGCTTATAAATGTATGACGTAACTTAAATTAAAGTATGAAACCTACCAAGATCGACGGGCAGACACATATTTACACAATGATCTTTGTAAGTGTCATTAATGAATAGGTCGTTAAATATTGTAGATTATTTGACGGAGAAGTAGATTCGGGTCCTTTTTCCTCATAGACATTGTGTGAATTGCTTTATAAGGTACGGATTCCTTATCTTACTTATAAGATTTCGTTCATTCAATAATCTTTTGTATGCCTTATTTGTCCCGTGACTACTACTTTGTTGACCATTTGTATGGATTATAAGCCTAATTACTTGTTACCTACTCTTTGTCTATGCTACGTTTCAATAATTTGTACGGATTGTTCATCTTAATTATAAGATGTTTTTGATCTCGTGATCTATTTCTCTTGCTATCTATCCTTTGATTATCATTCTTAAATGCTATAATTCATATTATTTTGTATGTTCAAATAATTCATATGCGTTGCATGACATTCGTTGGGACCTTTATTGTGTTGTGATCATTATTGGATTTGCTTTAACTTTTGAGACTGTTCATGTGATTGTACGATTTGATTCGTTCCGATACCCGAGCTATTTACCTACCTATGGAGGGACCATAGGGGCGTCATTGCGGCACCGATGACGTCGCACTATCGGTGGCGATGCGATTAGTCCACGGCATCTCTTTTGTTTGTTTTGTAAGAACACTTTGGCCACTAGGAGGCATATGGGTCGGCCCTAGTTTATATGTTTTGTAGGTTTGGTGGGTGGTTGTGTTGTGCCCACACGCCATCGAACATTCGTAGGGTACATATGGATTGGCCGGTCCTATGAACATTTAAATGTTTATGATTTGTAGGAGCTCACCGGGTATCTCCACATTATTAGATTGTCTATTATTTGATTTGTTATTTTCTTTTGACCTCGATTATATTCTATCTAACGTTAACGATTGTGCAACTTCCTTTCATTTATGATTAGTTATTGTTTTGTTTATATCCGTTCACTAGGCATTTGGCTCAGCCGCATTTCTTTCTTCACGGCAGGTAATCAGGGGACACGTGGGGGACAGTGAGGAGTATTTTGGTTGACAAGTTATCTCGGAAGAAGCCACCGGTTGAAGAAAATGTAGTTTACTATCTTTCATGTTCCAAATAAATGTCTAAGTTTAATAAACTTGAGCGGTTTTGACTCTCGGGATTTATTCTTACTATAACTCGTTGCAATTGAATATTGTGTTGGTGAATTTTATGCCAATTCAATGAATTTCGTTTATTATGTTTTCTTTGATACTATTATATATGTGTGACAAAGCTGATAGTCATAAAAATCTTAGTATGTTACATAATGGTTGAAATGGGTAAAGGTTGAAAGTTTATGGGGTTTACGAGAGATAAAAAGCTAAATTGATTTAAAACACACAAAATGAGAAGTACGTAGTAAGAATTGATTTATAAATTCTTAGATCGATCTTTAACTGTTTATTTTCTACACAGGTGAAGGATCAGATATAGGATCCCAAACTCACTAAAGATTTCCAAGTTTCACGTCTACTCCGTCCAAATGAAAAAAAGGATCCTCTCCTATTTAGTTACTTCGTGTTTTTCTCGTTGAAAAATATATATCTGAAAGCAATACTGGTTTTATCTTTAATATTGTACGCTTATGAATGATTCTATAGTTGCAACAGTACCGTCAAGAATTTTGTCAGAAGCCGATTGTTATTGCCTGCAACTACAACAGTGCAGAGTTCATGCTCTTAGATAAATCAATGTTTATTGGCTTACTAACATCTTAAACCAAATTTCATGTCTGCCTTGACACACAATATATATTGGCTTTTGATTTGAATCTCTTTGTTTTGTCTAACTTGGTTTCAAGGCGGCTCAAGCCCGTAAGTAACTTAAAGCGGACTTTTAAGACTGAGGCATTTCGATTAAAATGTCTGTGTATTAACTTTTTGTTTGATGAAATTAAATCATTATCTGAGATTTGTATATAGATGAAGATCTCAACTCCGCTAAAAAAAACCGAACATCAAAAACAGGTTAATTATTAAATTCAATGTTGTTTCCTACTTTATAAAGATCGATATATTTCTGCTTCAATATTAATTCATTAACATAATTAATATTAATACAACTATATATAAGAAATACGAAACCCTAATATAATAATATAATCAAGCTAACAAATAATCAAGCTAACAAATTTAAAGGAAAGGGTTGTGACCTCATCACCATAATACTTCAATTAAACCGCATATATCTAACTAAAAATGACTCGTCATCATTCGTTTACCCGTTTTAATTTTAAGAGAGTAAAGATTCCTTTCACAACTCTGTGTGTATCTAGAGTATGGTTTTCGAAATATAACCTCCAAAAACGTCTGCTCATTATGAATACATCAAAATAAATTTAAAATAATTTTCGAGATATCTATTGTTTATCGTTTATTTGCTCCCAAATTCCCTTTCAAGATTGTTTGATAAGGAGAAATGAGAACCTAGTGAAATGAAATAAAACAGATCAATGAATTTTTTTAGAAATTTAATCAACTTCACTAGTTGATAATTTGATAATGAGAGATAAAGTAACATGAGAAGTTAACTAAGCAAACAAATAAATTGGCATTGTTTGTTTTTATTTTTAGTTTTTGCTCAAACGAGTATGCAAGACTGGGCCCAATTATCATAAAATAAACATGAAAAAAGAAGTATCTTATCATCATAGTAGGAAAAATGAAGTCTAAAACCCATTTTCAACTATTGTTTCAAGTCAAACCAAATAAATAAATATTAATTTTAATTAAAATTAAGATTAAAATCAACAATAAAAAATAAAAACATAACTCTTTATGATAATACCGAGACATAAACACGATCAGTGACGGAACTTGAACATCGTAAGCGGAGGGCGAACTCATTTATGCACAATATGTAGTCTCATAATATTTACTTTGTCAAAAAACTGCTACGTGTTATCTTATATCTAGGTTTTACTTAAAATGATTAACCCTTTTTTTATTGTTACTGAAGTTGGGAGGAGCAAGTTTATAAAATATATATCCAGATCTTGTATTATGTAAATTTTTCCGTCCCTGAACACGATAAAACATCCAATTACTCTCAAAAATATTTTGCAAGATTCTTACAACAATATTTCCTAAGTTTATATATATTTTAACTATTAAATTATAATTATATTTTATTTTATATTTTATACGAGTAAATTATACGCACTAACTACGTACTACGTTTATAAAACTTCTAATCGAAGTTCATCTCAAAAGTCAAAACCCTCGTGCATGCATTTCGTGCATGCTTTCTTTTCAACCAATCTTCAAATTAACTCCACCGCCGTCAACCTTCGTCAACCTCCATCATCGCCGTCGACAGCCATTACCGCCGTCACCATCGGTACACAACTTCCGATAACGTTGCAGAATCTGTAAGTATGGTATACTCACGTGTGAGTGTGTCGTGTGCATTTTGATTTCAAAAATTGATTTTTATTTTGTGCTTTTAGTAAAGTTTAGAAGCTTAATCGTCGTTTGTGATCTGTTAATTTGTTGATTTATAGTTTTGATTTGTGAATTTTGTTAGGGTTTTAAAGTTAGGGTTTTTACTTATTTATTTGCATGGGAATTTTGAAAAACAGAGAAATTTGGGGGTCCAATGTCGTCGTCGTCGTCAACGATGAAGATTTGTATGAACGGATTGTGTGGGGAAAGGTCGTCGTTTCTATGGAAAAGAGGTTGGCCCATGAAAGTCGGTGGCTTTGCTGATCTTTGTTATGCCTGTGGGTATGAACTCTTTATTATTTTATTTCAGTTTCAATTTTACCCAGTCAAATAAACCCCCAATTTTGATTGATCTTGATAAAAGTCAAATTTAATAAATGGCATACAAAGTAGTACCCCCCAAACAATATATATTACAGTTGTTCATTTTTCCGACCTATGTGTTTTCCGTAGAAAGAAACAAAGAAGAAGGGAAAAAAGAACTTGACATTGTATTCATAACGAAGTAATTTATATTTGCTTAATACATTTCACCCGTTTGAGATAAAGCATAACCCAAATGGGTAGAATTGCCAACTCCCTGCAACGTGTTTAACTTTTCTGTCATCAAACTTGTATGGTGTCTGCCAATGATTTATTCATTGGGTACACAATATCTTCAATTGAATGTACAATATATTTTGTGGTAGCTACAATTATAAAGAGCAGTACTATCCTGAAACTTCAGTATAGTAATCGCATTTGTGTCCATACATAATATGTAATTATGCAAAATGTGTCGCCTCATTTTTTATCTTAAGAAGTCATTCCTGTGCCCTTTCTCTTGTTCATCATACGCTTTATTGTATTTATGATTCTTTTTTGTTGATTTTAATTTGCTTTGATATGGATCTATGTGGATTGCAGGATTGAATATGATAGTGTACACTACTGTGAACGATTCCACCTAAATGAATCGGGTTGGAGAGAATGCAAATTTTGTGGGAAGGTAATTTTGTATCAACGATTTCTTGAAATCCTTATAAAGTTAGTATTGACTTCCATTCTGCTCACCAAGTTCCACTGAGTTTTGTCATTGCAGCCTGTTCACTGTGGATGCATTGTTTCAAAATTCCTTCATGAATGCCTTGATTTGGGTGGGATATCATGTATAGAGTGCGTAAGAGCCAAGAGAACCCAATCCTTGAAACAGGTAAGTTGCTCTTATCAACTTAAAATGTCATGCATTGCACTTCCTACTCTAATTTGTGGAAATCTGAAGTCTTGTTATTGATGTATCAAATCTTTCAGTCTACAGTTAAAGAAACTCCAAATGGCTTCAGTCGGTTTTCTATCAATTGGCGTCCCTCTATCTTGACCAACCGAACTGAAGCACTTGATAAACATCAGGATGCATCTTCAACTTCTTCTGGAGAATTCGGCACTCGCTGCTCGTCTAGTAAAGATGTTGGCACAAGCTTCAAAACCCCATTAACTTTACCTTCAATCTTTACAAACCAGTCACCTTTAGCCACCTTAGCCAATAATAACAAATTAAACATAGGGTCTAAATCAATTATTAAACCTCCGTCTCAACAAACTTTGGGCTTTTCTGTACTCCCTACTTCTAATGGGGCTGAAGAGGGAAGAGTTCAAGAAAAAGTTAGTTTTCTTAAACAAGAGAACAAATCGCGTCAAATGGTTCCAAAAACATTGAAGTCACGAGTTAGCAAACGGTCACAGACAAACAAAGACATAGGTACAGATAACCGAGTTGCCAAACCACCTCCTGAAGCACGAGTTCGTAGTCAACTGCTACCAAGATACTGGCCAAGGATCACTGATCAAGAACTGTTGCAAATATCTGGGGAGTATCCTTTGTATATTTTTGTAGACAGACTTTAGAGGTAGTAAAACTGGTAAATTTTTGTTCAGGGTTGACAGGTTGGGTAATGCCATGACGAGTAAAAAATTGGTAATATCTGGTTTGGGGCAAAATTAGGAAAATCATTTTTAGCTATATTTATTTGAAGTGTTTGACTAGTTAGACATAAAACATAGCCCAAATCTGAAACTTAGGAATCAAAATTGCAGTCTCTAATGCAGCACACATAAATGTTGTTTGTTTCTCTAGTTTCTCTAAGTGGAAATATATGTACCTGTTGTGAATTTTTTAGAGGTAGTGTCTGAGTTCTGGATTCTGAATCATTAAGGCTGCTTAAAGTAAATAAATATGGAATATAAATGTCACGGTATGGGTAAGTGTCTATTTTCCCACTCATAGTTTTTATAACATTGTCGCAGAAAAATGAGTGTAAGCACACTTGTGTGAACATAATCTTAGAAAATCTGTGTTCATCTTTAACATTTTCTAGCTTAAACTCTAAATGCACTATTACTCCACTGTTTGAGAAGGTTCTAAGTGCAAGCGATGCTGGTCGAATTGGTCGCTTGGTCCTGCCAAAAGCATGTGCTGAAGTCGGTTGACTTTCTTCTTTGACATATTTCTATCTTGTTGCATGTCTATTCCTGATAATAAAATATTGGTGCAGGCGTATTTTCCGCCTATTGATAGTTCAGAAGGTGTACCAATAAAGATCCGGGATGTAAAAGGGGAAGAATGGACGTTTCAGTTCAGATTTTGGCCAAATAATAACAGCCGAATGTATGTTCTAGAGGGCGTAACGGCTTGCGTACAAAATATGCAAATGGAAGCTGGGGACACAGGTATCCTTTTCATGATCCTTGTGTTATCTATGAGCCATAGCCAGCTTATGGTATCTTAATGGAGCATTATATACAAATACTGGAGGTTTTAGAATGGCTGGGTGGGGTGGGTTGCCTTATGTCAAGGTATTGTTCTGGTATGGGTCAGGCTGGGTTGAGCTGAATTACCTTTTGTGATATGTCCATTTTTCTATCTCTACTTTCTTTATTAACGATTTAGGAGGTTTCATGCATTTATTATTTTATGTGGCCTTATCTTTTAAGTTCATACTGTACCGTGTTAATCATATTTAATCTGTATATATGTGGTTGAAAAATTCTACCATAGTACCGTGTACTTCAATATTTCTCATTGTTTTCTCAAATTATCAAATTTTCTGCAGTAATATTTAGCCGGTTAGATCAAGAAGATAAACTTTTAGTAGGATGTCGAAAGGCAACAAATTCTGTACAAGCAACCACTCTTCCTAATGCTGTTAATGATGTAGCTCCTGTCTGTATCGGGAATGGAAACTCACCATCAGTACGTTTTACACATGCTAGTCTTTCCTTTTTATGTTTGGTATTTTAAGTCACTTTTGCTTATTAGAGTTACCTTTTTAGGCAACAAATATGGAGCATGAAGGCACGAGTAAACAAGATTCAATGCAGCGATCAGTAATTCAAGAGCAAAAGAAGACGCGCAATATAGGGTCAAAAAGCAAGAGGCTGCACATGCATAGTGAAGATGCCGTCGAGCTGAAGTTTACATGGGAAGAAGTACAAGAATTCCTCCGGCCACCTTCTTATAAGCCAACCATTGTTGTGATAGAGCATTGTGAATTGGAAGAATACGATGTAAGCATCTGACATGAAGTCATATATTTAAGCTATTTTAGATTTTACAGCTGCTCCTTTGAGGTGGCAAAATGGCAGGGTTGGGGTGGTTTGGTAAGGGGTCGATACATGTGACTTATAAGTACGGGTCGCACTGGGTTAATCCTTGTCTAAATCTTCTTTATAGATCATTAGTTTGATAACTATGATTGCATAAACTACATTAATACTACAACAACAATCTCACCTTTTTAAATAATATGATTCAGAAGGTTGTATGCATTAAAAGAACACGTTGGGCAAATATTTTCCTGTTCGGCCTTCATTATTATTTTACCCTATTGACCTGTGACGTAACCCAAATCAACCCATTCGTAAGTAAAAGAGTAAGATTATCACCTTTACGCTATTATGTTAATACCATGTCCTTTGGGTGAGTGTGTGTGGTTTTCATTCAGGAACCGCCGGTGTTTGGCAAAAAGACCATATTCACGACGAATGCATCCCGGTAAGAATCCTCCTAAATGTGTACTTTATATGCTTTCTTGTTTCTTCTGTATTTTAGTAACATGTTATATTTGACTCCCAAAGTCAAAAGGGCAGACTATTTCCAGATAGAATGGTAGATTAGTATGTTTGAACTTTTAATATTGAATTTCTCTTTTGTAATTGTTTAATCAAATCATAGTTTCTGCTTCATCGTTTGTTTATGCATGTTGACATATGTTTTTATTTAAAAAGGTTAATTTCTTCCAATCAAATCTTTTTCTTACAAGTGATTATTCTGTAGGCTACTAGAACAATGGGTTCAGTGTGATAGTTGCTCCAAATGGCGGAAGTTACCTTCGGATTTTCTTATTCCTTCCAAATGGACTTGCTCTGATAATGTTTCAGATCCAAACAGGTACTATAGACTTAGATGTCGTGTTATATTTCCATGTTACGAGAATAAAAAGATGCGGGCCCATGACTATGGAACTAGCTCAAGGTCACGAGGAATGCCATGAATTTATTTTACATCTAAGTGTTGTGTGTGTAGAGGTGGCAATTTCAACCCATTTACTTATGGAAGGGTCAATTTAGGATGTGTTCTATTTCTAATGAATTGGTAAAATAAAATAATAGCTTAAGAGTGTCAAGCCGCAAACGTTTCGGAAGTCACCCACATGTATATTCATGGCATGAAGTCCCGAACATACACAACAAGGAATGTAGATGCAAAATAAATTCATGGCATGCCAAGCTTTCATAGGTACAGAATACATCAAAGAAAGACAGCCTCCATTTATACCTAGGAAACCAGGTATAGAAATGGAAAGGTTAGGGAAATTGTTGTCTTAAATATGTCTTGCAAAATTTGTAAATGAATTGAGATTGTTAATATTTGACGGATGGATATTTTTTACATAAAATGTACCAGATGTTCCTGTTCAGCTGCCGAGGAAATTGGAGTGAAGAATTTGGACTGGATCTCGAGATTTGGAAAGGGTATGATTTCCTACTATCTGTTGACATAGTTGATGTTAAATTTGAGTACAAATGTACACTCCTATTTGGAGGTGGCCGTTTTGACTCATTTATCATAGAAGTGGGTTGATTTAGGTTATATTAATATCTAACGGTTCAAACTGGTAAATTTAGAAACGTGGATATAAATTAAACAGACGGGCTCAGAGTATATTATTTATGGAACATTTGAATTGCATCTTATTCTTTACAGAATCTAAGAAGCGAAAAACTACAGAAAATTGTGTGTCTAAAGAACAAGTGGAGCCTACCGGGTTGGATGCATTAGCCATCGTTGCAGTATTAGGAGAAGATGCTAGTGAACCAACCACAAGACACCCTCGTCATCGGCCTGGTTGCAGTTGCATCGTCTGTATTCAACCTCCAAGTGGAAAAGGAAAACACAAATCAGATTGCATTTGTACTGTATGCTCAACAGTTAGGCGCCGTTTCAAAACCTTAATGCTACGCAAGAAAAAACGACTATTGGAAAAGGAGGAAGAAATGGCCCAGAAATCACTGGTTCCGGTTTCCAACAAGACTGAATCTGGTGACGTGCTTGGAACCAAAATGGGGGACGAAATGATGACAGAGAGCAGTGTTAAAGGTCAAGGATTGGATTTAAATTTTGACCCAAAGGAAGAAGAGATGATGCTAGCTGAAGTTGCTAATGCTTCTACTATCCCTTCAGAGTGAAATAATGTGTTTGCAGGGCTTGTACCAAATGGTACAAGCGACAATGTTGGATCTTGGGCTAAATTGTTAATCAGTATTTCGGCCCTTTTTGTGTTTATTTCATTTCCCGTCTTGCCCCCACAGTAACGTATATCTAGAGTGTCAACTGTCGACGGAACTAGATACATAGGGTTTCAATGTCTTTATATTTTTCTTGCTTCAATACGTGAAAGATAGTATGGTGGAGGGCCGAGTGGGCCTTTACCATTTATGATATATTAATATATATAGTTTCATGTGTTTGATATATCTCTGGTGGACAGGTGGTACAATGGTGGATGTTACATATTGTGGTTGTAGATGGTTAATTGATAGTCATCCGCCGAGTTGTTCAAAACCCGCAGTTTCTATCAATGACTTTTGATATGTTTTGTTTCTGCGGATTTTGGTGGGTTCTTGTGAACGATTAGGTCCACTTCTTTGTAGCATAGTTGGTTTTCAAGGAGAGTATTTTGGTGGTTATTAAAATTAAAGGGATACATATTATATTAATTGTGTGTTTAAGATCTTGGTTGTTTAGTGTAACTAGCATAACATGCAAGTTCTTTCGAGAATATGGTCCGGTTTAGCTTTCTTGCTTTGTATTGTCATATATCCATGAAATTAACATTTATAACCGAACACACTTTTGACATTTTAAACATCTTAACTCGTTCTCTAGCTTTTTAGATAATTTTTGTCGTTTATCTCTGTAAATCAATCCATTTCTACATACTAAAAGATAGTACTTACAATAACAAAAGTGCAATTATTTGCTTACGTATCTTTCAAAATGGGCTTAAGCTATCCTACTTTCAAGATTAATATAAAATTGAAATGAATAAAAAGGGTAAAATAGCCATTTCAATTTTTAAATTGTAAATGCGTAAGGTAAAAGTATAAAAGAAAAAGGATGTTAATAAATCCAACTCATGGGCTCACATAATGCAATTCATATTGGGCCTATTACCTCAGAAGCAGTTTTCTTTTCAGGTATAGCAAACCCTAAATCACCAAATCACACTCGCTATATATTCAATCATTCACCTCATAAAACCTTCATCTCATCATCGCCAATTTCAGGTTGTCTTTTAGGTTTGATTTCTTAAATATAGTAATTCGTATCTATTCTCATGAGTGAGAATATATTTGACGTATATTCCTCGTGTACAATTAAGCCGATGCTCTGGATAATAGCAATGAAGGTAGCATGGTACTGTGCACGTAAACTAAGCAACTTTTAGGTCGTCATGTCTGCCCCCACTGATTATGTTTCTCTGATTTGGGGGCCTGGACTAGACCTACATTTTTTTGTTCTTATGAAATTAAATTGTTGTTTAAATAACCTGATGTATAAAAGCAGGGACTTATTGCCAAATGAAAATTTAAAGTGAATAAGTCTCTCGTAAACATCAGGGAAATAGAGCTGGGCATCGTTATTGGGTGAACCTCTTGATTATTTCATGACGGAAAAGGTTCAGTAAACGAAGCTATATTTTTGTTATTATCTTCATATTGTTATTTTTCATGCTGTCTAGGGTTCTAAATATTTTTTTAACAGAAATTATGATTTGTATGAAGTTGAAGTAAACAGAAATGGTTGTGTTAATCAATTCGTTTGATTTATTATTCAATTTCAGCTGAATCAGCTCAAGATGGACTTTCGGTATCAAATGTGCCTATATTTAAATAATAAAAGATATTTATTTAAGTTTTTATAGAAAACAAAATTGCTACTTTAATAAAATTTAGCTATTCTGATATAGCTTTGATTGTGAGTATTATCAATTAAAGTTTTGATTATAGGCACACGCCAATATATATCATACGTATAATCTTCAACTTTTTACAAAGAAGATCTAAAATCTCTACGAAAAAAAATATGAGTGTGATAAATGTTATAAGTAGAATTTGTTGGCTAACTATGTTAGATTGGGAGGGCTTAACAAAACCGTAGTTCCTTCTTCTACCTCCAGCGCTGTCTTTGGCCGCAGGCCCTTGACGGCGGTCCGGAGGGCTCAATAACGGCCCTAAATCTCCACGTAGTTACTTCAATCAATCTCACTTCCAAATATGGTCCCCGTTCTCTCAAATCTAAACTTGTTTCGAACATGTTGTTTCCAGACCTAGACCTGTTCCGATGTGGTGGTCTCAAATCACATGTTTCCCTCTCCGTTAATCGTTCCAACATCTTGTTGATTTACCACCTGGTTGGATGTGACGCCTTTAATGTTTTTTTGTTTTCACGACTCTTAGTTTTGATACCCTTGTTGCTACGGCAACAGTCTCTTTTTAGTGGATTTGAATACTCTCAAATTTGGTTAGGGTGCAATTGAGTTGAGTTGATATACTGCCAAGCTCGAAACTCGAAACTGACAAACTGACTTGAGTTGGATCAAGCTTGTATTTTTAACCGGCTTGATTAATCTCAACTCAACTCGATTATTATAATTAAATGATTAATATATAAATATTTAATGGTAATGTAACAGTCTTGAAATTTTCAAGCTCGATTTGACTAGAGTTGATACTTAAATGCAATTCGATTTTATTATAAAGTATGGTAAAAAGTTAAATATACATAGGAATAAAGGGTAAGAAAGGTAAAAGGAAATTGTCCGTTTTTGTTTATGTGGTAGTTGCGTTTTGTTTTATCTTTTTTTGAATTTGGTCAATCTTTTTGCCTTTACGGTTGTCATTTTTGCCAACGTTGTTGTTTTCATTAACTTTTGTTAAGTTTATATAAAATGACCAAAATACCGTTTGTCTTTGTCTTGTTCCTTCGTTTGTTAAAGATGAACATCTCAGTTTTTCCTAAACCCTAAATTTATTACCAAACCCAAATTTAAATCACCAAAAAATTCTAAACCACCTGCGATCTCAACATAAATCTCAATTTTAATTCCAAACTCAAAATAAAATCAAAACATATTTAAAAGTCTAAATTACAACATCTAAACATATATAAATGCCTAAATTACATATACATATATAGATAGCACATCTGCCATCAAACCTTCATCAACTTCACACCGGATTAAATACCCCCACCAATGTCACCTTGTTTAGCAACCACCACCGGATTAAATACCCCCACCACTGTCACCCCGTTTAGCAACCACCACCACCGCTACCACTGTTGGCTTTGGAAATCTTCATCACAATCACCAGAACCGCTAACTGACACGATTACTACGTGAATCAAACCGTACGAGTTGGGTTTCAGTTAAGGAGTTACGCTATGGTAGCTTCTCTAGTTTCTAGATCTAGTTCGTTATTCTTTGCGCCCTCCGCTGCATCCGTAGGTTATCCTACACCGACCGCCGCTGCCAGAGCTCCTGAAGGTTATCCCAAACTCCCCGTCGGATACGGAGGTTATACAACATCGGCTGCCGTAGCTCTTTCCAGATCCGGCCAACTCTTTTTAGATCCATTTTAGATCTGATTCTTGCCACCATTTTTGGGGGTTAGTTTTCCGTTCTAGATTCGGCCATCTCGATTTTAGATCTGTTGGTTTCGATTTCAATTAACATTTGTGTGTTTAATTTCGTTTGTGCTTGATGTGTTATGTTTTTTAGGGTTTCTAATTGATTTATGTAATAATGAACGGATCTTGATTTTTGGGGGTTGGGGCACGATTTCTCTTTCTAGTTTCTATAGAGAATTTGAAAGAGAGACATAGATGGAGACAGTGCTAGTGGAGGGGAGTGTATTTGTGTTTTTGGAATTTTAAGAGGATGATTAGGGTTTCGAATTTAAGGAATTTTCATGATGGTAGTTTTGAATATGGGTTTTGTGTTTGTGTTTGAAAAGTTAAACGGATCTGGTTTGTATTTGTGTTTTTGTTTGTGTTTGTGGTTGATATGAATGTGTAAAGAATTAGGGTTAGGTTTTAGTCAAAAGTTTGCCTGTTAGTTTTTCAGGAAGAAGACCAAGGGTATTTTGGTCATTTTACTGGACTTAACTGGGAAACTTAACAAAATTGTTAAAATTGGACATATCTGGCGAAAATACCAACCGTAAGGACAAAAAGATTGACAAACTCGAAAAAGGATAAAACTGTCAAAACGCGACCACCACATAGACAAAAACGAACAATATCCCGAAGGTAAAAAATGTCACAAGCTTGATAAGACTTGCAAGCCCTTTGAGCTTTTGAGCTGAGTATTTTAATACCCAAGCTCATGAGTTACCTCGTCTCGTTTACACCCCTACATCTACACATGTTCAAGAACTAGGTTTTTGTGTCTGCTTCTAAGGTAAGGGTTACAATTTCAATGTTTTGTTTTCAATCCGTTTTAGTGTCTTCTGCCGAGTGTTCTCCACATTTATTGTGGTTATGTGTTTGATTGCTTCAGTTTGTGGAGAGTGGGGATTTCA
The DNA here is from genome assembly GCA_963921325.1 of Logfia minima. Taxonomy (NCBI): domain Eukaryota; kingdom Viridiplantae; phylum Streptophyta; class Magnoliopsida; order Asterales; family Asteraceae; genus Logfia; species Logfia minima. The sequence goes on along the minus strand of OY992776.1, from coordinate 13,183,656 downwards.
TGTAGGTCGGGCTTCTTCATGTTTTCAACTTCAAAGTTTCACACACAACAATCTAGTCCATGTTCAACCATATGTTCATGGTCTTTGGTCAAGTCCAAGTACAACCATAAGTCAAAATGCAGAGATTAAACTCTGATTTGAACATGCACAATTTAGATAAGGGTTTTTTGATTGTAAATGTATTGATCTTTATTGATTTACTATTGTATGATTCTATTTTTTTAAGTTCATATTGTATGTATCTGACTTTCAAAACTTCATATCCTATGTATTAAAGGCTTAAAATTGATACTTTTGGGTACATACAATAAGAAATTTTAGGTCATAATATGAAGTTTTGAAATATAGATATGTATAATAGAAAATTTTGAAAGACAAATACATGCAATAGTAAATCAAGGAAAAATATATACATATACAATTAATAAGCTCTTTAGACAAATAAATTTATACAAAGTCCCGAAAGAATGCTCAAGTTTCATGGGCTAAAACTTAAACCTCAACTAATGGGCCATGCTTAAAATTATTTGTGATAATTGTTTCGTTATGCTCCCTAATTTAACCTTTTTATATTGTATGATCTCAATTTCTAAAATCTTCATTGTAGAGGTTAAATTTTCAAAAAATATTTATTGTATGTATAATTTTTTTATTTTTTTGCGATTCTAGTAAAGGAAATTTTCATTTTTTATCAAAGTTAAAAAAGGCATGTCAATATATAATAGAGATTTGTAGAAAATTTAGCTAATACTATAAAGGTTTTAGAAGTTGATATTGTACAATAGAAAATTTAAAAGTGAGAAAAAAATTTCCAAAACTACCTCTGCAAGTATTTTTACACATTTAATTAATACTGATTCATAGTAAAAAAAAAACAGACATATACATCTTATTTATTTTAACCTCACAAATGAAAGAATAAATAAAAACTAACAATTTAAATGTATAATAACGGCTTACAATCCATGAACAGCATGCCAACACGGCTAGCAAAATGTTGGTCCTATTAGGGTCTTTTCTAGTTCGTATTGGTTTATTACCGCTTATATATATATTTTTGAACGGTGAGTTAGTACAATACTATAATTAGTTATTCGATTATATAGTACTTATCTAGAAGGTAACCCCTGTCAGCCTTGAATCGACGCATCTATGAGGCAGAACCCCACAAATTCCCACCAAAAAAGAAAAAACCCCCATGAAGAGACTCGAACATGAGATCTCTCGCATGAAGAAACAACCTCCTTAAGATACCTTTGATGGCCAACTGAGCTAACCCAATTGATTTTGTTATCTCTTATACTACCTCTACGAACAGAAATATTAGAAGGCTATACAAATAATACGTGCATCTTTTGGATTTCCACTGAAAGTATAAGTCAGCGACTTACAATAGTTTGTTTAGCAATAGCATTTTAAGCTGCACATCAGAGTATATTTAGTTGTAATCAAACTTTTAGCATTTTGACTTGTTTAGTAACAAAATGTTCTAGTTCCGCAATATATGTGAGATTAAAAGTAAGCAAGATTCAATGATTTCATATTCATAGTCAACCCAGAAAAAAACTACTCGGACGGTTAGAAGGCTCCCGCAGCCATATATATATATACACATACTAGATTTAATCCGTATAATGTACAGAATTTTAAATTAAATAATTTTTATATTCATAATTTTTATAGATTTAATATTATTTTTCAATTAGTGTTTGAGTATGATTCATACATTTTTTTATTAATTATTATTATATTCATATATTATCTAACTCTATCTAAATTTATTTTTTAGTTTATCTTTTAAATTTAAATAGTTATTTATTTTTAAATTATGAGAGACCGCCACGTGTTATTTTGTGTATATGGCAAAATATGAAACAACATTTTGTTCTCCTTTAGTATATATATAGATATAAATAGATAAGATATGTATAACTATGAAATAATGTGTCACGTAGGGTTTATCAATAGTTCCCTTTTCATACGGAGTATTATTCTATGCTTTGCAATTGGGCACGGATAAACATGTCGAAGTTACTTAGACCAGTTGCAACGCTGCAGTGCAGCTGCCTCCACGACATCACCACGACCACCACGGTCGCAACGCAGACCGTAGTGAGTTGTTATTGTGGTTCGAGCACAACAGCACCACGGGATACAGCGGGCCCCACGCGACTTTTTTAATATTTTTTTTTCGTTTTCAGTGTATTATAAAAAATATATATATAAAAGATAATTAGAAGGTGGGTCCTAGTTTGTAGTGGTGTGTAATGGAGGGGTTACCATTACGAGTATGACAACAATAACACGCAGTGAAGACTGGTGTGGCTTGTAGTGGAATGTGACGATTGCAAATGGTCTTAGTACTAATAAAATCTTACACGTAGGCCCATGATACAAAGAGTCAATGAGGTTTTCAGTGTTTTATACTTTTTACTTCTCACAAGTAATTTGTAATAATAAACAGATTCTTATTGCTTCTAAAAGTTGCATTTAACCCCATATGAGCTTCTAATAGTTCACAAGAAAAACAAAGTTGAAAGTTTACAACTTAAAAAAGATTATCAATATACAAATGTCAATGGCACAAAATAGGTTATATAACTACTAGACCTAAAACTTGTGTCCATAAGCCCCATTAATTATTTATCTTTTTATATTATTATATATGATAAGATTCTAATATTTTATATTTGTTTAAAAATATGAAATGAAGTTAGATATTAATTATTTAAGGTATTATGTATACTAAGCATTTAATTGTTGTGATATTGATGTTATTTTTTATATACATTCTATGTCGTGTCCGCATCCTTTTTGAATGATGGGTAGTATTTGTCGAGAGTTGCCTCAAAATACAATTACTTTGCTTCCAAAGAGTCTGTCACTACGAAGTATGTCTTTCAAAGTCTTGTCCAAAGTTTCAAAACAATGTTTATGCGTCATCAAAGCTGCGACACAAATAATCAATTTTGCCTTTTTTAATAAACTCACTAAGTCGCTGTCCGGAATAATGGAGCCAAGAGAAACTTTATTTGGATTTATGGGGATTTTGAAGTGTGAGTCCTCCGTTCTACCTCCTCTAAGTAATAAAGTGGCTTCCACTCTATGCTCTGTTTACAAGTTGCAACAAAGTCACCCTTTGAGAGTATTCCAACAAATAAAGTCTTTCATTAAAAATGTTATATGTGCCATCGTAAGACTTGTATTACAGTAAAATGATACTCAAACATGTTTATGTTGATAGTCAAAGCTAATGTATTACGACATGATGCTTTTGTTATTATAGAAAGATTAAGTATCTAATAACATGTTACATAATGATATGATTGTCATTCAAAGTACGCGTAAAAAATTAAAAAGTTAGTATAACTTTATTTTATATAAATTAAAGTATCATTTATTCAATTTGTGCTACAAAATATATAAGTATACGAGGTTTAGCTTTTAGTTTTTGAACAAAAAGCTCCTATCAAAAATATAAGTTTTGTTTGTCATGTACAAACAGTAGCTTTAGAATCCAACGAAAAACTCAAGTTTTCAAAGCTACTTCTAGTAGCTTTTCATCAAAAGCTCAAAACCTAAAGTTACAGTTACAGCCTACAGCTACTTCACCAAAAATACTCTAAATGTAAAATTTAATATAATTCATATTCAACAATTTAGTTTAATTGAAGCAAATTTAAGCCAAAAAGGTAAAACAACCGTCCAAGCTTTCTTAATCTTTCATTTTTATGTTTTTCTTTCATGAAATTCGAATTCTATGCCCTAACCATGGCTAGAATCCTCATATAAACCTTGATTTTTGTAGGTTATTCTTTACACATCTTCATGTGTCAAAAGAAAGGGTAATCCATGATCAAATCGAAAATCAAGTCAAAAATCGTATTTTACTTATTAACTTGTCAAAATTTCATGTTCATTGTCATTTGCTTTTGTATTAATGTTAAAAACCATTTCTAAGGCATCATGGATGTATTTTAACACCATGCATGTGTTAGAACATGGATTTAATGGGCAAAAGATTAAGTGCTCTTTGGTTGCAAGTTGGTGTTCTTCCTTAAGAACAAAACATCCATTTTTGAGGCTTACATGAACCAATAATCATAGCTAGATCTTGGGCTCATAAAAATAAGATGATATTCTCTGGAAATGATGTGCATGCATGTGAATCTAGACTTAAGTCAATGATTATGGCCTAAGGATTGATTTGGTAGTCTAAACACTCCAAAACCTAACACATAGCTTGCATGCAATCTGTCTAGAAAATATACCCGCCTTCAACATAACTAATTAAATAATGGTCCAAAAAGTATTATTTTTCTTCTGAGATTTAGCCCTATGTCTTAGCTTTCAAACCTAAGTAATCTCACTCAAAAACATTGAGTATTCGACCTCCAAACATGTCACACAAAACTGGTGCGCCAACAGAAAGTTTTATGTAACCACTAGTTTGTGATGCATGTTCAAGGGTTCTAAAGTGTCCTATAAATCAATAAAAAAAAAATTAGTCCTCTAACATGTTTATCTCAATAGGATAAAATTATGGTATTTTTTTATAATGTGCTTGTATATTTAGAAAATTCATGAACACACAACATAGTAAAATCTTTAAAATATGAATAATGTGTGTCAGTGATATTACAAAAATCCAAAAATGGATCAAAACTCATGTTAAAAATATGGATACTATTTTTCTCATGAATGTATTCATGTATGAAGAATCTTGGGAATTAAATTTAGAATTTTTGGAAAAATATAAGTATTTTCTTTATATTAATACAAACTATTGTTAGAACAAGGAAATAAATAATGAAAATTAGTTTTAAAGTTCAAATAGTTCTGAGAATTTATCTGTGTCAATTTCACCATAACATGACACCACACTCCAAATTTCACATCATTTGGGTGACTTGTGATATAACTTTCGATTTGTGAATTGTTAATCATGATTTATTGGGAACCAAAGTTGCAGAGCTCTAAACGGCTTGAAAATTTTACACAAACTTTATAATAATTATAAACTGACATAGTAAAAATTTCAAAACTTTTCATGATTATTTACTATATTTTTCGAATTCCATCATATATTAGACATAAATAAATTATAAATATTCTATAAATCAACAAATTTACCAAATTTTCATAAAAAAAGTTTCAACTATATTATACTATGTATGCAAAGTTTGGTAATTTTTGGATATCGTTTTCATATGCTTTCATTATCTAGTTTAAAATTCAAATATTAAACATTAACAAAATTCAAGGGAAATTCAACTTGTATTGACACTTTGTAATTTAATTAACTAGCTAAGCAATTCTAATTAATCGAATTAGCCAAGGAACTAATTAGAATCCTCGTGTTCGTAGGACGCAGATATGAGTCGTATTTGTCTAGCATGCGGAACACATCCGAACTAAAACGCTTGAACCCAATTGTGAGTTTCATAGCCTCTATTTTTACTTGTTTTGAAATTGTTTTGGGGTGAGAATACATGTTTTTATTTTGTAGTTACAAGTACCTAAAAACTATTACGTATTGCATAAGTTTCTACTATTCATTTTATATGGGCTTCTATCATGAATTGTTAGTTATGGATCTAAGCGCGAATATTGTGAATAGATCTATTGGGCTAACACGCCGGTCCGGGTTGGTCGCACCAACTGGATAAACAGACGCATAATCATTTGAGAACTACGAGTATTTTGAATAGGACACTTGCGAGGCAACAATTGTTAACGCTTCAATTCATGAGTTTATGGCAATACTAATACATTTTGATATTGTAATAACGCAATATAACTTGAAATCTCGTAACCACGGGACTATTTTACAAACTCTTACACCTATGAGCTCACCAACTTTATGTTGACCCGTTTTAACATGTATTCTCAGGTAACTAAGGCGCTTGTAGTTGTGCCGTAGTGTCGCCTTATTGACGTAGGAGTTGCATCCATTTGGAAAGGCTGTTTGCATAAACTTTATCATTTGAATTTAGGCTAGTTATTCGATAAAGTTTGAAAATGTGTTGTCAAGACTTTAATCTTGGAGGTTTTACATTTGAAGACCGTGTAATTTAAAATTTCATAACAAAATAAATTTATTTGGCTAGTCAAAATGATATCACACGAAGGGTCAAAAATCTGGCAAAATCTGTTAAGGAAATGAACATTGAATTAAAAGAATTTGTAGTGTTTAGCTACTAAAACTCTAACACAAAACAAAATACTTTAAGTAATTATAAAGAATTAAACAATTGTTGAAAGAGACTTTTATACATAAGTCAATTATAGTAATCTTTTTACTACAATAAGATCACATTTAATTACTTCTTCTTTCTTTGTTGATCCCAATTTCTCTATGAATCGCATAGAAACTATATATATAATACAAGGACAATTAGGAAATACAATCCTATTGTATCTCTATATCTCTAACTAATAGAGATTCCTACCTAACCCCTACGGGTTTTATGGAAACAAGATTAATTACAATATAATTTGTATTCTCCTAACTAATAAGATATCTTTAATCTTGATCTCCAAGTTCTTTAGAGTCTGCATGGCTTGAGTTTGTCTTCTTCAATCTTCATTTGAACCTATCTTGGTATGAGTTTGTGTCACGTCATACAGATTCAGACCGAGCATAGTGTATAGACTAATGCTCAAGACTTGTCGTATTCTGAACCCAGACTCAGACTGAGCACCATATACACAGACTAACCAACACTTAGCATATTTTTCACTGAGTTTTGTAGACTTAAAATTTGACTCATTAGATTCATAATATAAGTTTGACCATTGTCATTCCCAACACTGCAGTTGACCTTTTATTTACTCCAAGTAAACGAAGAACTTAACTACCATGACACTAATAATCAATACTAATACGGAGTATGTGTATCGATGTATGTGTATCGATATATGTGTTTGCAAATATACCTAAGATCATACATAATTTACTTATTGGTTGATACATACACTCCACTTAAATCATTAATTATGAAAGTCCCCTTTGAACATATCCAAACGAGATTGTAACGTGTATTTGAGTGCGGAATCCTTTAATACACCAAACGAAAATTAAACAAGTGTAATAATAGTGTTTAGCAATGTATCTTCGTATGTATTCGAACTTAGCAATATATATTCGAATAACTCAGTAAAAAGTCTTTTTAAATGAAGTGTTACAAGTTTGTATTTATACTCAGCTAAGTACGAACTTACCATGTTCGTACGAACATCCTAGGTTAGTACGAACATATAAGTTCGTACGAACTTACATCAATACAAATAAAAGGCTAAGTTAATAAAATACAATTATTAACTACAAAACTAATAACAAAACTAGCTATTACAAAATACGAACTGTTGTCACAAAACATGCACCAATAAATTAGACACACATTTAGACTTATATTTTATGTATATGTATCGTTTAATAGTAATATTTGATAATCAACTCAATTGCATACATTTGACTTTCTGCACATTAAAGATACGTAATTGTCACGTTGTAAGATGTTTTTATTTGATAATAATGTTCAATTCTAACTAAAGCCTATTAAGGAGAATCATTATCTTATATTTATGTGATGACAATTACTATGTAAACTATTGAAGAGTTGACATATTGGTTGATACATACACTCCACTTAAATCATTAATTACTTATGCATATGTATCGTTTACTAGTAATATTTGGTAATCAGCTCAATTGCATACATTTGACTTTCTGCACATTAAAGATGCGTAATTGTCACATTGTAAGATGCTTTTATTTAATAATAATGTTCAATTCTAACTAAAGCATATTAAGGAGAATCATTATCATATATTTATGTGATGACAATTACTACGTAAACTAATTGAAGAGTTGACATATTGAGTACACTTGGGATTGAATAATGAAAACCAATATTTTAGTTTCAATATTGTATCATAAAATTATTTTATTGAACATGTCATAAGAATATAACCTACCCAACTATTTCAAATATGATGTCATCAAATATGTTATTTTTAATAAGGTAACTAGCCATGTACGTTTTTTTTCTTTTGCATAAAATTCAATGTATAGCATATAAAGGGACATCCTTTTTCTTTGTTTAGTCTTTTACTCAAAATTTGTTCTAATTCGATATGAGTACCATGCATACATTTTTTTTTAGCTTATATAATTCACCCTTACTATCACTTTTCAAACAACTATGAACATAAGCAGTAGTCATTTTATCTTATTAGACGCGTTTTATTAGGATCAAATCACACTTTTATTATGTACGATATCCTCGTTAGACTTTTTATCTTGGGTCTTTTCAAATAGTATATATATTCTACCATAAACAATAACAAAACTATAAAATAAACATTTAACATGTGAAAGTGTTTGTCTAATGATTTTAACTTCATTATTGGGACGATATAATTTAATAATTCTCATTTAATTAGTAACATGACGAGGGTTGTTCAAGGTCCAAGAGCTAATCAAACTGGACTAGGACCAACCCGACCCTAGACCCGAACCACTAGGATAACATATAGTTCCACTTTATTTGGTTCTTTTTTGGTGTTTTTCGGGTTCGATCTTGACTGACCTGAAATTAGACAATTCATTAATTTAAAGACCGAGGACCATATCATATATTCTCGGTTAGTTTGGGTTTTGGCTCTCTAGTATTTTTAGTTCTACCTAAAATTTGCACACCCCTAAACATGACACTAAATTCACTATTAATCCTTAACAAAATGATATAACTAATCACGCTAACAACTTGGTCATCTTTTAACTAGTTTAAAATACCACATATAATAAAACAACGAAATTCCTTTCACATATGTAAATAAATAAACTCTAACAGTCTAATGTGTGTAAGGCTTTATAATTTAAGCCTTTAAGGGTGTTCACAATTCAATTTGAGTCGGTTTTTATCAGTTATTTTGAGTCTTATTCAATTTTCAATTTAAAAATATTTATAATTGACCCCTATTATTTAGTATTTGTCACAATTTTGATTTTTTCATTAATCATCATTCCTAAAAATTTCTCATGTCATTAGTAAGTGGGGGTTATATAGAAGAACAATAAAGTCAAAGGTTTGAAACTAAAATTATTTGTCATTGAACGTTGAAGAAAATAAAAGTGAGAATACTAGGAAAATCAGATTAGGACGGTTATTTTCGATTTGAGCCACGGTTATTTTTAGAGTCAATTTCTTAGCCCAAGGGCTTACATTTAGAAAATTCCTAACATAATTCCAACTATATTGGGATCTGGTAATAACCTACTAATCTATTTGGTTTGACCGGTCGAACCACAGCCACTGATTCGGTTTCCACTACAATATATGCTTTATGCGACAAACATAATACAGATCTTAACTTTGTCATTTTAATCCAAATGGTATGGTATTTTTTCCCTTTAGCTACCACCTAAAACACTCGAATATACCTCCCTTCTCTCTTCCTTAATTCCCCTTCCGATACATTCCTTTTCTTTTCTACTCAATTTTCATATATATTTGTGTAGGTAGTTAGTTAATCACTCGATCGTAGATATTGCTTTCTCCTAAAATTATAACCCATTGCTTTTGTGTTTCTTAATTTTCACTGGATTTATAGAAATATGGCATCTGCAATCACAGAACTTGCTCACTTACAAATCCCACTTCAAAAGGTACTAGATGCAACCAACAATTTTTCTGATAAGAATATCATCGGGAAAGGTGATTTTGGAAAAGTTTACAGAGGGAAACTTGAGCACGACGGAAAGGTGATTAAAATTGCTGCTCGGAGGTTAGATCGTAAGTATGGGCACGGAGACGTCGAGTTCTGGACTGAGGTTTCTATGCTTTCTAGTTTCCCGAGAAATTATCAAATAGTAGCTATGATTGGGTTTTGTGACGAAAAAGATGAGAAGATAGTCATAAACCACCATTATCCCAAGGGAAGTCTCTCGCGGTACATAAGCGACCCGTTGACCCTCAACGTGAAAGAAAGATTGACTATTGCTTGGTTGCTTTGCTGGGGAATATTCAATATTCATACAAAGTTGGAAAGTGATTATATCATACACCGTAACATTAACAGCTCCACAGTTTTATTAGATGAGAAATGGAAGCCTATGTTATCTGGATTTGAATTTTCCATCAAACATTCAAAAGAACTAAGGAACCAAGTTGTCATTTCAGAAGCGATTGGCACACAAGGGTATATAGACCCTGCAATTGAAAAGTATGGAGGTGTGAATCACAAGTCAGATATCTACTCGGTTGGCGTCGTTTTATTTGAATTGTTGTGTGGGAGGAAAGCATTCGAAGAAAATAGGTTGCTCGCTCCACTCGCCAAATTTCATTATGAAAAAGGAACGCTAAAGGATATAATTCATCCTGATATATGGAATCAAATGAATCCGAAATCATTTAAATGCTTTTCAAAAGCAGCGTATTCTTGCTTACAAGAGGATCCGACACTACGCCCAGAAGCTAGAAAACTTTGGAGGCAACTTATGAAAGCAAATGGTTTACAAGTAAGACGATCCTACTGGTTATGTTATTTTATTTTCTTTCAACAAGACAGTTTTGAATCTTATCGTAATAAATAAATAATAAATAATATATATAGATAAATGATTCATAGGGAAGCTTCAAATTTTGAAGAAGTAGAAAAGCATATCTGAACTTTTGATTTTTTTATTACTAAATGTTTTTAACATTCAATTTTGATGAATGTTAAATTTTGAAATTATTTGTGATTTTTAAAATTCATTTATGATGAATTCAACGGTTGAAATTTGTTTCTCTCATTTTCTAATTTTTTTACTTCCCTCTTGATCCCCACCATATGTATAATATAAATAACTTTTTTTTGCCATACTCGTTAAGTTCCTATTAGTATCCATGATACAAGTCGAATCATAGATGTAGAAATATAAGATAAGAATGTGGATTTCTTCTTATTGAAAGAAAAGAGATTATCGCCAATACAAAACATTCAATTAAAAAAATTAACCAAATTTTCCTGATGTAGAGGCAATCAACAAAGCTGCATAAGTAAATATATAAACTATAGAAAAATGAGCTAATCCAACCAATCTTGCTTTTACAATGGAAAGTGTCACCAGTTTATCTCTCCAACTAATCAAATTGGCCAAAGGTGTGCATTCATGAGCCCATGCTAAAGTTTCAATCAAATCCTTCCAATATCCACACCAGGAGATTAAAAACATAAATCCAGTAGCCCAAACAAAATGTCCAAATAAAAACATCCATGCCCAGACTCATAGACTATTCATATCAAAAGGATTATATCCATTAATCAGTTGTGAAGAGTTTAACCATAAATAATCTCTTAACCAACCCATCAAATATGTGGAAGATTCATTAGACTGCGAAACATTATTCTGCCATAATGTAATGTGCTTCCGATGCTACTATAAAAGTAACACATCCAATGGTATTTAACATCCAAAAGACTGCCAAATTGCTATAAAATATAATATAGAAAACAAAATCTAATTGACCAATATAATTACTCGATTTTGTCAAATTGACCAAAGCATAAAATTTGCTGACATCATAAATCATAAACTATTTTTTAAATAATCATATTAAAAATCAATTTTAGATACTATACCCCTTATAAAAGAGGATCGTATCTTTATCCAAAACATTATATAATGAGCTATAACCGATCTAAAAGTATATTTAAAGGTTAGTTGTATTGTTTGATTCGGTAGTAAATTATGCACGTATAGCTAAATTATATATTGTGATTATTATAACGATGGGTTAGATAATATTACAACTTTTCATGATGAGTTTGAGGTACGTGAGGGAAAGTTAAATATATATAATGTTTTTTCTTGATATCTAATTATTGTTATTCTTATATTCATTATTATTAATAGTAATTATTAATTTTTAATTATTAATGCTTGATTATGGATCATTAGATAATAACTTTTACTAATGAAATCACCAAAAGGTTAAGCTATCATATTTCTTTATGTAGGTCAAATTGTAATCATAAATAAATAAATAAATAAATAAATAAGGTATATATGTTAAATATACAATTTAATAAAAATGATAAAAGCGGTTCACATTGTCTTCATCTATATATGTATCCTTGATGTACTTTTAGTATTTTTATTTATTTTATCTTAATAAGACCAAATTTTTAACATTAGCTATCATAAACGTATATTTTTAAGCAATTTTTCTTTTTTCTTATATGAGTAACAACCAAGTGTAAAAAATATACAAGTTATATGATTTATTTACGCTATTCGTAAGTATGATAATATTAAATCATATATTCATAAAATTTATTGTTCAATTGATCATGATACATATTACATTTATTGAAACATATAATTTTATGTATACATTGGTTTAAATATCAGCTATGTAATGAATTAGACTTTAAACTTTGAAGAGTTCTTTCACCATCACATTACATTACATCTTTTACAATATTTGAAAAATAGAAGTCCACGTAAACAAAAGATATGCTTAAAGTTTAAACCAATAATTACACTTAATTACATAAAAGAAAACTTTATACAAATTTGAAAAAGATCAAAGAATTTTGAAGTAACAGTCAAATCACAATAAAAAATGTATTTTATTTAAATAAATTTCAATATTGCTTTTATCCTAATATTCGTTGGCAAATTGTCCAAAACCAGAATCCCATCAAACAAAATTTCTCAATTAAGGGAATCGAAAAAAGTCTCTCCACAAAAGGATATAATATTTCAATTAATTAAGTGAAATTAATATGTCACTCACACGATGCGGTGAAATACCACGCCATAGATTTGGCGTGATTGTATTCTTTACAAGTAAATTGATATATGTGCAGAATAATTTAAATGAAGTTATTGGAATAGTTTCTTTCTAACTTGGATGTTTAGATTTTTTTTCATACTAACTAGTATCAATTTATCATTAATTAATATCTGTGTAAATTGTATGCCACAATCATAAAGTATATTCTTAATGTGTTATATGTTATTTAACAGATCTACTTTGTTAAAAACACAAAATTTGTTCAAATTATTTGAAAGGTAGTAAGATACATGTGTAAAGCAGCGGAGTATTTTATTCTGTTCAGTGATTTTATAAATATGTATTTCAAATGTACACTTGTTTATCTATTGACTAAATTGCATTTCATTTAATATATAATTATATCTTAAATATCTATGTCGTTTTTAAAATTAGATAAAAGTAAATTGGTCTATTTCGTTGAAGATAGAGGTATTTGTGTCATTTTATTCTTTAAACATTTAACTTAATGAAGAAAAAAGATAAACCCTTTATAAAGGTGTAAAATTTATTAAGTTCAATTTATTGATTTAAAACATTGGTTGCCAAATATTCAAATGTTTCCTTATTGTTGTCGGTAGGTAGATCCAGAAAACTAATACCATGCTAATAGCGTTTGCTTGAAAATGCATATTAGGGGTTATGGAATAAAAAAGGATATATAACCAAATATCGCATTAGAATAACGTATAGATATGTATTTTAGTTTCTTCTTTTTTTTTTTTTTTTTTTAACGGCAGCTTTATATAAAACTATTAAAAGTTAGAAAATATTACAATTACAAAGAAAATGAATTATCTATGGGATTTTGTAACCATTCTCTCCATCTAAATCACATCTTAGGATTTCTAGATGAAATTCACAAAAACGATTGATATACAATAGAATTCTATAAAATTGTCTTTTTTGACTTTGAAGTTGAAAAAATCAAACCATTACGAAAATTCCATATAGACCACATCAACGTATTCGCTATCCCTTCAAGAATGAATCTGGCCATCTTTGTCATCTGATACACGTCTAACCACGAACACCATTCCTCAATGCTAGATCCACTTTGAATGTCCAAATCGCACCTTCTAGCCAAAAGAACCCAAAGCTCATGAGCCATATCGCAAGAGAAGAAAAAATGATCATCTAAATGATTTTTTAAGATGGGACATAGTAAAGAAATAACATCCTTTGCGATCCATGTTTACCATAATCGGAAGTTTATTCAGACTCAATCTTCACATAAATACATTAACTTTAATAGGAACCACCCTATTTATACTATTTATTTCCATAGTTTTTCATAATTTGTACATTTAACTTTCTATTGTTTAAATTATATTCCGATTTTGATACTTGCTGTATAACACACTTAACTAGTTGTTTTCATATTGTAATTTACAAACTTGATAACCCATATGGCTTGTCAGTAGACAATAATGTGATTTTAGACCTTTTAAAGGGGTAAAACGGTAATTTCGTATCTTCATTTTTTTAACTTTTGAAAGATGAACATAGTGAAGTAGTAGCTATAATATTTAATTCGTATTATTTTGTATTTTATTTCTCTAGTGATTTGGCAGTACATCTTTGAAAAACATTTACAATGGATTTGAAAAAGGTAGATGAATACATGAAAAGTGATAGTGGTAGAATATGAATTTTTTTTAATGGTATACAAATTAATATCCATTAATTTATGTTTGAAGTATACGTGGCAAGTATTTCGACATCTATATTTTCTGCAGTTAACTGCTCAACAATTTCCCACTAACAACCTCCCATATCTCACTGTAACTATATTCTTGGTGGGTCTTATGATTTTCTATTTCTCTATTCTCTATATATATAGTGGTAAAAGAGTTAAAATTTAATTTAATAAACCCTTTTTTATTGTTTCTATTAGTTAATAAAGAATAATGCACTACTTATTTTGTATGCGCTTTTATTCTTATAACTTTTAGCTAAATATAATTTTCAATTTAATATGTGAAAATCTAAGACCCCATTCTTTGTTTCGAAGAGTGGTGAGCAGCACGGAACTTAAATTAATCTTTTGGCATATAATATAGGGGGCTAGAAATCCACAGACAATAGGTTCACGAACTTTTTTTTATTGTTTCTCTTAGTTAATACATAATACACTAGTTTTGTATGTGTTTTTATTTTTTATTTTTTTTAATTTAGTAAACTTTTTAATTTAATATGTTATTAAAAGAATTGTTAATCTTTTTATTTATTTAATAAGTTATTTCTCGCGACGACTAATCATTTGACGACATATTAACAACAAATAAACATTTTACTTAGTATGTCCGGATAATACCTGAATTTAAAATATAAGAAAAAAATCTCTATACTGTATGTTTCCTTTTTTAATTATGATTAATTGTAGTGAGCAATAACCTCTTATTTTACTGAATAAATGTAGCAGAAGGAGGATGAGATGGAGGATGAGGAGGATGATATGCAACGGGAAAAACATCCAATACAACGGGAAAAACATCCAATATATGAGAATGTGCCGGACACAATATCACCCGACCAGGTAACTAATTAATTTACCTACATGTGATTACGGTAAATGGAATTATCCTAGTAACTTTAATAACATGTTTACTTTCGTTTTGTTTTAAGATTCTCAAAGATGTCCACCTATATATTTGCCTCACAATAATAACACTTAAATAGTCAAAATAATCAATTGACCTCATTGATACACATCAGAATCCCCACATATAACGAGTCACATCAATTAATTGTGCCAAAATAAACAAGTGGGCCAAGGGTTGCCTCATTCATCGCCTTGGTCATTATTTATTACTTCAACGTATTCTAATTCACATCAGTAGAATAGCAGAATAAAAATCAGAATAAACTACAACTAATCTGAACCTCCTAAGAATCACATACCTAGAAATATTATACTTTCGTGAGATGAATCTAGAAAAATGCACAAAAGCGGTGAATGAATCTTGCCTAGATATGTTAAAGAGGAACTATATGATAAGTGAACTATGACTTACCTATCTTTCATAATGACGTTTTGTGGTTAACCAACAAATAGACTATAGAGACGGATAAGTACGTAGTGGAATGGTAATGGGCGACAAAAGAATCCGTTAGTCGCTGGTACCTGCCTGCATGAGTGGGTGAGTTTATGAGTCCTTACAGATATGGTTGAAAAATAGTAGCTATCGGCGGGTTGTGGAAATGCACACACTGTGTGTTTCGGGTAAACCCGACATACGAACTCACAATACATATATGATTTACTCGCGAATATATTTGTAAGATTTATCAAATTTATATTAATAGATAACAAGATATTCATACATGGAATAACATGTTTCGAATAGCAATTTGCCCAATAATTAAGAAAAAAATAATTGAAGAATTGATGATTATTCAAATTCTTGTTAGTCCATCATGGCCCTTATATTCAGACATCACAACGACTCTATGTAACCAAATGAGTTAAAAAAAGGGTCAAGGGATCCAATTACATAATTAATTAGGTTCAGGATAGTAGTTTTACATGATAAGTTTAAATTACAAAGCCATAGAAAACAAAAACAGTAGTTCTAGCTATTTTAAAACGAAAAAACTTGTGTACTTTTTAATATAAATTACTCATGTATATATTTGCCATAGGCCCTCTTGCCGTTTCATTTAATTCCAATGTCGTTTTTCACTATTCATAAATAATATTCTGGGCATTTCCGCATTCAAAATTTAACATATCTAGATTATCCTTGCCAATTTAAAGACAAGATATAAGTTGTGTCAAAGATGGTAGCGGCATTCGAGTCTGAATTGATCTAAGAGGTCCAATGGTTGACCCTCTTTTATTCACAGATATAATTTTGAACTCAGTATGTTTTAAACTATCTTTCCACTACATCTTTTTCAAAGACATAATTTTAATGCTACTTAATTTAATTCTATATTTTTATAAAACTAAGAATTCGATGAAAGAGACTTAAAAATACAATGAAACATGATGACATTTTAGACTATCGATTTATTTTGAAGTCTTATCTAGTAGTAATTCTTTTAAAGTAATTTAAAGTTTTTCATATATATATAAAAAATTACAATTTAAATTTGATGACATTTTAAACTATTATTGTTATTATTGCTATTATTATTATTGTTATTATTACTATTTTAAAGAAGACAATCCTACAAACTAACCTAACCTTATATTAATTTGCTTCCAAGTTCTATGAGATGGGACAATTAGAATGGTTTAATACTTTTAAGTCTCAACATTTGAAACACAAATTTTTTACGAGGTAGTTTGTATTAGTATGCTTATGTGAAAAAGTTAGAAAAATAATTAAACATATTTTTGATTGACATTGAGAATGATTATATATATGTATGGGTTTCAATGAAAATAATAAGTTGAAAAAAGAATGATGAAAATACTCTCTAGCCTTGCATATATATACGTGTATATATGTGTAGTACCCGTTAATCGTCCAAACAAAAGAATTAAACAATAACAAATTGAAATACGAAGAACACAAAGAAGATATTTTTCAAGGATGTTTATATAATTGAGTAATCACACAGATACATGGATACACAACCTTAGAGGAGGCGTGGGGAAGACGATTTTAACTGATGAAATCATGGTTTAACCAAGGTAAAAACCTTTGGAAAGAAACCTCTATATGTCTTGGGATCTCTTTATTTATGGAGTCCAACCAAAACTTACATTAAGAAACTAATTCCTATAAGGAAACGAATAACTACACGTTTAATTTGAATAAACTAACTTGTCTCCTTGATATCCTCAATCTTGTCTCCTTGATAATTGAGTACTTGTCTCCTTGATATCCTTAATCTTGTTAGTCATGATCTTCTCAATCTGTTAAGATTGACTATGACACCCGGAGATTTATTGCAACAAAACAGCAATATTATTTATATATCAAAATTTTACATTATAAGCGGAAACATAAATATTGTTGGTCCCGGTTTGTCAAATATAAGTATTAACTACTAACAACAAATGTAAATAGATAAAAAATTCAAGTTTAAAGTTTTCTTTTATTTATATGAATCAATTGAATACTTTACAAAGTTTACTTGCGTAAATAGACAAGACAGGCAAGTCTAAGTAAACTAACTTGTGACAAATTTTTCCTCAACAGATCATCAGCGAATAGTTCGCTAATGATGCTCAGTGATCCACACTTAACAGATAAGTGAGGGCACTTGGTTCTCTGATAAACAGGAACGTGCTTATATCACAGGTTGATCGCGAATATAAAATTCGGAACATTTAATATGGTGGTTGAGTGTGGTATTTATAGTCTCACACAATGAGAGGTAAATCCTATACGTGTCAACACCATATTAGTTGGGAAAGTAATGCAACTTCCAAGGTTTGGATGTGACATTACATCCTAGGATTAAAGTTTTTATATTTTACTTTATTCCTAGTTTACAGAAAAGGTACAACGAATTAATTGCATTTGTACAATAAGTGAACATACATATCTTTGAGAAGATATGCATGCTCTCTTGTATACTGCATAAGTTGACCTTCTATTATACATTAGGTATTTGTCAGACCTAATGTACTTTCTTGGATAAAGCCTTGAACCGCTGGTTGATAGAGCTGAGTTGATTTCCACATCAGTGAACATCTCTCTATCTATGTCTTTAATCTTCGACTTCAACAGATGCTTCAAGTTTCTAAGTGAGAATCTCTTATGTCCACTCTACTGTTTGCTGCTAACATATGCATCGAATGATAAGAACACTTAAGTGAATTTTTCATCTATAAATTACATTAGTGGGGTCTCCGACCCAACAAATATATTACAATATATTCAAAAAGAAAACTATAAATAAAAACATATTCGAGTATCATCTGGTCCTACGTTCCCATCTTCCTAATTGTCTTCGAACATATCTCAAATCACGGAGAATATTGTGGGAGATCCAAGTTTAGTAGTTGGGAATCAGAGAATGAAAATGGTAATCGGATAACTCCCAATGAAAGGTGTAAATTTCAGCCATATCCATATTTTTCAAAAAACCCATCGAATGAAGCGAACCCCGTCTATTTTCTTGACTTTTAAGTATCGCACGAAGTCTAATAATTTCCTATGTCATGGCCTGTTTAATATTGTATACGCCACTTCGAGTTGTTGAATGTGAACTATTTCCATACTTAAAGTTTGATGATAAAGTTGTACTCGGTAAATAATTCTTGATAATGGTTTAGTGGTATTGATATGTAAGCAATCTCTTGTTCGTCTTCATCATCGCTTAAGATAATACAGTGCGTTGACATTTTTCCTACAACAAGAACATAGACCTTGGTTAATGTTTGTTCTAAGTATATCTAAGGGATTAATGTATATGATACCACGGTTTAAGGTTCGGTACATGATACCTAATATACTTAAACTTAAGGCTCTGATACCAACTTATGACACCCGGAGATTTATTGCAACAAAACGGAAATATTATTTATATATCTAAATTTTACATTGCAAGCGGAAACAGAAATATATTACAAGATATTCAAAAAGCAAAATATAAATAAAAAAAACATATTCGGGTATCATTTAGTCCTACGGTTCCCATCTTGAAGAGCCTACTTGATGTTTCATGAGATACACACGTACATGCGTAAGCCTAAAGGCTTAATGATTTTGTGTGTTTGTGTACAAAATATCACACACAATATGCAGTGATGACGCAGAATGTAAAAACGTAAAATATACAAAGTATGATGAGATCTCTATATCTGTCAGGGTTAACCAGATCTCAAGTCGTCTCAGACATCGATTTAGCACAAGGGCTATGTGTCACACCTATCTATACCAGCACTACACAAAGTGACATGTATCTGCTAGTATCAACTTAGTACAAACAAGTGGCCGCTTGTGTACAAATCGTACCAATATATATGCGGGCCAACGACCATTACGTTTCAATGTCCGTGATATTAAATGCAATTAAACATATAAACAAGTAATCAGTTAATCACGTGATATATCGCATATATCTCAATTTTTAAAATAACAAGAAACTCACGATCTGATCCTCTAAGAATCCTGACCCGCTTACGATGCTTGTACCTCCAGCTTGCCTTTCTTGAACTATAATAACTCCATCCTTACTTTTCTAATTAAAAGTGTATGTGTATACCTAATGATAATGAGATAAAGGGATGATTAGAAGGAAATAATGTGTCAATGTATTTATAGTATAGTCAAGTAGGTGATTAAGCCATCCTATACGTCCTAGGCATTCCAGTTGTTTGCAAGTTGCAATGTACGTGGTTTTCATACTTCTCAATCTTAGTATAGAAGTAATATCACCAAACACCTTAGTCATCTTTTTAGATGATTCAAAGATGGGTTAGTGTTCTCATTTTCTACTTACGTGTTTAATCAATCCAAATGTACCACATGCACAATTAGTTTTATTTAATGTTTACTTAATCAAACTAATTCATTGTATGGATATATTTTTATTGTATTTGTACTTTTATAATCTAAAAAGATATTACATCTAATACTAAAATATGTACAATTTAAAATCGTATAATGTAATAATAATATAATATTTATTTTTATTAAAGGTGTTACATTGATTATGCAAATCTTCACTCTATAAGTGTAGATTTGAGTCTGGCCGACATCACATAGACTTAGATTGAACATTTCACACAGATTGAGACTCACTCAGAGTCAATATTTAGACTATTTAATCTCACTAAACTAGCCCATTTCCAGTTTACACTTTGTCTCATCAAATCTATAAATGTAGGGAAATTTACATCTGTTAATTTTCCCAACAATACATATGTATATATATATATGCATATGAATTGGATCAAGAGAGAACCTCAATTTTAAAGAGAACCTCCAAAATTGCACTAAATATTCACCAATGTATATTGATCTATATGTTATATTCATCGATGAATATCGATAAACCAATATCCATTAATGAATATTCAATGTAATTATTCTAACATATATATATATATATATATACATTGCTTTCAGTTTCATCCTTGTTCTTCTAACAAGTATAAGCTATAAATCTTTTCCCCTCTCTTTTCACAATGCTACAGGTAAAGAAGTGGGAACATTTGAGGATTGGACTGACACAAACTTATCCATGCTCACGCTCACACTCCCGTAAGATGCTTTCGCCGTATCTTAGAGACCACGAGCATCTTATTGTAAAAATGGATATTGAATATTACGATAGAGAACATGTTTCTTTTGTGGAACAGAAGAATACAAATGAAGTACCTAAGAAACACCAGGCTGTAATGACCAAAAAAGTTGACTATAAAGAAGATGTGTTCCTTAGAGAAATAGAAATACTTGACAGCTGTAGTCATCCCAATATACAATCTATTGTCGGATTTTATGAAATTGGTCATGAGATGCTGATTTTTTATGAGTATTTTTCTAATAACCACCTTTACCGTAGTTTGAATGATACTACTCTTAATTGGGGAAAACGTTTGAAAATCTGCATTGATGTTGCACATGGATTAGATTATCTTCACAATGGGATGGAGGACCAAAAGATGGTAATTCATGGTGACTTAAATAGTGCAAAGATTATGTTGGATGCTAATTTGGGGGCAAAGATTGTTGGATTTGAAAACTCGGTAATTTTCCATTCAAATCAAAGTGATGATTCTATCCAACTCAATGGGTCTATTTGGAATCTACATTACATGGATCCAGAATATGTTAACACCGGTAAACTAACGAAAGAATCAGATGTATTTAGTTTTGGAGTAATTATGTTTGAAATCCTATGTGGGAGGCCTGGTTTTGTTGTAATACGCTATGAGGGCAAAAAAAACGAAGGGATGGCATCTTTGGCGCGGCAATGGTTTGACGAGGGAACAATAAAGAAGAAGTTAGCTACCGGAATTAAGGAAGAAAATTATGGAAATAGTTTATTTCTAAATAAAGGGCCCAACGAAGATTCTTTGGATACATTTATTAATATTGCATATAAGTGTCTGGCAGTATCTCAGATGCAGCGTCCCGAAATTAAAGTCGTCATCAAGGAACTTCATAAAGCATTATCTTTTCACGTAAGTCAATATTTTAAAATAATAATATATATTATCCTCTTCCATTTCTTTTATCCCTAGTGGTAATCGTTGCATTTTATTGATTATATATAAGTATTGGTCTATAATATTTTATCTTATCACAAGAAGTATTTATAGAGAAGCACGAGTGAATAGATTTTTTTTTAATTTTAATTAAAACATGTATAAGAATATCTAACTAAGATTTAAAAAATGAAAACACTTGCCAGCTAATTATTCTACATTATCATAGAACGAGACTTTTTTAATTCGCATGTTGCGGTGTGATATCAACTAAGTGATTATGGATTAAGTCTCGAGGAACATAAAATATATATAGATAAATATATATATATATATATATATACCGTGTGGATTGTATATATGAGTTAGACTATAGGGTTGCTATTTAAAAAAAAAAAATGAAAAATAAAAAAATGTCTAATATATTAGTTAAATTGTCTAAAAATGTTACACTTACATAGTATTATAAAATGTTCGCAATGAAGTATCATAATGCGTCCATACTTGAAACAACATAGTTGATCTTGTATTTAAGACTTCATATAACATAATATAATTTGATATAGCTAGAGAATCAATTAATTGATTTGATGCATGAAAATTGAAAACTAACAATTAAGAATTGAGAATAAAAATCAAAGGGAGAATTACATATCTCTTCCTGTAAAACCCCTTAATTTCTCAAAATACAAGTTTTAATGCAAAATGTAAATGATTTTAATATATGTTTAGTAATCAAAAATTTTTAACTCGTAATAGATGGAAAAACAAAAAAAAAGCTTCAAAAAGAACCCGTAAAGGTGTAATATAACATAAACAATAGAGAAAATCATGAACACGTCTTAAATACGTATGTAAACATTTTAATCTAGTATTCTACTAAATTTCAAAAGAGTCAAATAAATTAAAAGGAATAATACAATGTCAAATTATCAATAATATATCAATTTCTTAGTTAGAAGATATAGATATAAAAACCATCTTAAATTTACTTTATAATATTTTATTCAGGTTTCAAGACATGTATGTCAAGACAAGTATGCAACTTCAATATTAACAGTATATAATCACACTTATATATAATATATTATATATATATATATATAAGAAAGAAATTTTCAGAAAGAAGATGAAGAAATATATATTTAAAATTATGATTTCGCATAAAACAAGTATGATTCAATAAAAAAATAATTAATTTACTGAATCAAATGGTTAATTTGCTGAATTAAAGGGTTAAAAAACTCTCATCCCCCTACTCTATTAATTTTTTCTTCCCCCTTAAATCCACTCCTATATATATCTCTTATTACATATTGTATAAAATCAACATTAAACTTAAGAATTTGACACATCATCCGATCCTTATTATCATTATATATATATTTTTTTTAAAGCTATATCCACATATATAATATAATAATAATATCATTATTTATTATATAAATAAACGCTAAGTTTAAGAATTTGACAAATGAACACTTAATAAGGTGACACATCATCCCATCCTTATTATCATTATATACTTTTGTAAAAACAATATATATCAAGATTTATTATTATTATTATTATTATTATTATTATTGTTATTATTGCTAACTTATTACCTTTAACATACTTTTCAAGATATCTAAAAAAGATAAATGTATTCACTACATAATAAATCTATTAAAATAGATAAATATTTTTAACAAAACATATATACCATATACATACATGATAAATGATAATTATAGAAGTATCTTGTTTCTTCAAATGTTAAGCATACGAAATACTGCACATTATATGTATAATTAAACATATTGGTTACCTATTATCTCAAATGATACTTAAACACATAAAATATTGATCGATCAATTATTTGTATAAAGATATGATATAAGCTCTTTGATAAAAGAGTATATTGTTTTATATATGACCATTCATACAATAAAAAAATGCAAATATCAAGTTACATTATTAATGGTATTTAAAATTTTAATAGAAATTGGTGTTTTTAAAAAAATTTGTGCCATTAAGTTGCGTTCGCAGTACATTTGCACGGCTATATGTTTCATCATCATCATTGTTAATATATTATAAAGAACACATCTTTTATAATAACAGGTGGAAAATATTTACATTTAAAAATAAATTTTAAACCATTTTGTTGACAAAACATCTCCTATTATGCCAAAAAAAAAATAAAAAAAAATTTAATTTATTATTGAAAGTACATATTACATTAATATTACATTAAAACTTTATAAGAAAATAATACTTATGATACTTCATCTTATGACTAATAAGCCTATAAGGGAGGCATGAAACTCATGTACTTGGTCAATATATGATTGTTGACAAACCGTTCTTACATATCATTCCTAACATAAAGGTATTAATGACGTTGTTACTAAAACCCAATATAACATATTTTTGATGTTTTAAACAATATCTTTTATAGATATTTATATTTGCAAGTTTTGTGAATATCATCATTTTACCTTACACATTTCTTTATCATATTTATTTATACAAATCCTATAAATAATGTTAATCCATATGTATGGGTACAACTTCTCTTTAATCCTTGTGATAACACCTCATTTGTTTCGTTAGAGGTATATATACAGTGAAGTTTGACGTGTATGAAATGAAATAAATAAACAAATAAAATATCTCTATATTATTCAAAGAAACTTTGATAGTGACAAGCCTCAATGACACTCAAATTTAAATTGATTTTCTAAAGATAAATTAGCACGTGTTTTATTTTATGCAAATTAAAAATCCACAATTTAAAATTGAGTTTTGAAGATAAAGTACAAAGTTTTCATTTTTTATAAATCCGTTTTCATATTTATCAAAAACTTAATTTTATCCTTCCAAACCCTTTTCACAAGAGTAAAGCTTTATCAAAGATTGATTTTCAGTTAAGATAATTATAAGTTTTCATCAACTATCTATATATGATTGCGTTAAACATTCACAGATGTTAACTCGTCACTAGAATCTTGATCATTAACTCGCAATTCGCGACTCGTGACTCGACTTAACTCGTAAGAGTCACTATTTTACAATAGATATATATATACATATCTACGTATATGTATATTATTGTTTAAGATTTTTGTTTTTAAGAGAAGTAAAATATGGTGAGATTCAATAGTTAAGTCATTAACCGGCAATCAACAAATTTTTTTAATTTAAAAGTTTGTCATTATTTCTTTTTCTATTTTGTCCTTTTCTTTTTTGTATTAAATTACACTAAAAGTTTGTCCGATTTTATGACTCGTAAGAGTCACATGAGTCTTGGAGGAGTCAAAAAAGACTCGGAAGAGTCACAAACGACTCAAAAGAGTCAAAGTCATTTAAAAGTCGGAGTCTTAATCGCCTTGTTTTTTGAATAATGTTAATGAGTTTTCTCTCACAAAGTTTAATCAAGATGGATTAAAAAACAACATTTATCAATTAAGAGTCCATAATTGTAGCTTTCATATCAAAATTCATTACTTTTATTGATAATGAAAAATAAGATAATACAACAACAACAATACCCAATCCCACCATAGACAGGATATTAGGGAGGTAAGATGTAAATAGTCGTAGCTCTACTCAATAGCTAAAGAGACTGCTTTCCGATAGACCTCCGGCAAGCATGGATACATATATATAATAGTGCAAATTAGTATATTTAAAAAATAAAAATATATATACAAAGTAAATCCACTTGACATATATATTTTCTTATTCTTTTGCATCGTATTTGTAATATGAATATAAATGTTCATGTTGTGTTACTATGCACAATAACATTACAAATTTAGGGTTGAAATACTCATGAAAAAAAAGTTATTTACATTTGTATTTGAACCCTTTGTATACACAAGTTTAAAAATAGTTATATATATATTTATATATGTATATGTTTTATAGTTCATTAATAATGACATACATTAATAAGTTTGCTCTTACAAACTATAATCACGATGGAGTATAAAACATCATTTATAGTAAATAGTTCATAATTGTAGCTTTCATATTAAAATTCATGACTTTCATCGATAATGAAAAATAAAACAATATACAAAGTACATCCACTTGACATATATATTTTCTTATTCTTTTGCATCGTATTTGTAATATGAAGACAAATGTTCTTTCATGTCACTATGCATAATAACATTACAATTTTAGGATTGAAATACTCATGCAAAAGTTTAATTTCATTTTTATTTGAATATATATACATGTTAAAAAATAGTTATATGCTATATTTTAGTTAATTAATATATATGTATAAAATTAAATAGATCAAAGTAATAATAACATTATAACTAAAACCCATAACTGGATGATCGTCTTTCCTTTTTACCTTAACATGCAGGTACGGTTTGTTGATGATCATCTCTAATTTTTTGCCTTAACATGCATGTACAATCTAGTTTTTTTCTTTTCTTTTCCTTCCTTTTTATGTTAATTTTATAGACTTTGCTTATATTTAGTCGTCTAGCATTTCAAAAGTAATTATATAAAAAAAAAAAAAAAAAAGCCAACAAAACACCTAGACTTTGAGATTTTTAACTATGATATCAAAGTAAACCCCTTTAGCATCCATAATAAGTTTCATATAACCCCTTCTAAACTATAAAAGTATCACATATATATATCGTACCAGGATTTAAAAAGAAAGAAATTTTGAGAGAGAAAGAAGAGAAAGATATATTTAAAACCATGATTCAGAAAAAACAACTATGATTCAATAAAAAATAAATATAATTTAAAACTGAATCAAAGAGTTATTTTACTTAATCGAAGGGTTAAAAAAGTTTTCTCCCCTTTCTCCACTAAATTTTCTTTCTCCTTTGAATTCACTCCTATATATATATATATATCCGAGTTAATTTAATAATATCATATATGAATTTACTAAACCCCACTAATATTAAGTATACCCAAGTAATAACTAATTTAGTAGTATTTAGAACACTAAAATTAATACTAATTATTAATAATTAAGTTAGCTAATTTGGAATTAAGACCGGAAACCAAACATTTTCTGCATTAAGACTTAACTGGAAAAATAATATAAAAGTTGATAGCGGCTAACTACACCAAACAAATAACTACTGCCAATAAATATGGCAATTCGAAAATCAGCTTTGAGTTGATCATTTATAAGAAAAAAGGTGTAAGAGTTTGAAAGATCACAGTTATGCGAGTAGAGTTTGAATCATTATTTACTTTATACAATATGTGTAACTATATATACACGAGTTTATAAACTAATAAGTTAATAACACAAGTATAACCTAGTTTTTATGTGTGATTAAAACGAAAGCACCGTGGTTTATATTATTTTTTGTTGAATATGAGTCCATGTTAGATATACCTACAAAGATATTAAGTTATTAAACTAACCACATACAAAATAAGAAATAAAAACGTTTGCTTTGAAGGCATTCACTTTCAAAGTTAAATTTGTAGGAAAAATCTAACATCAATAGTTAATGCTTTAAATGCTCCAAATAATAAGGTGGGGGTACGTATTGAAACGTTTCGTAATGCAAAAATGAAAACTAAAAAACATAGTACAACTTTTTCACCAAATATATATTACATCAAAAGATTACAACTTTTTCATCCATCTCTGACCTCTAACAGATTGAATCAGAGAGAGGTGAAGCGACATAGAAGGTAGGTAACACCGTGTAGGTTCCTCTATGGATCTAGATTTAAATTTAAACAATCTAATCGTGTGGAATTCGAATTAGACTTCTTTCGTGAATGTGATTTAATTCAAATGACTTCTTGTATTGATATACAAATCGAATTACAGAAGTACTTTACAATATAAGATCAACTCTCTCTCACTAAAATCTGTTATGAACGACCTATCTCAAAAACTAACTTCTAAAAACGACATTGTGCTGTATATATATTGTTTCTACATAGCAACATGCGACACTATTAATGTGCGACACTATTATAGTGTCGCAAATACACTTCAAGCGACACTAACAAGTGTCGCTAATAGTGTCGCTAAAATACAAAATCAAGCTAATTTCTAAACAAGTTGTTTGTCACACAAATATGCACCAACACACGACTACAAGTCCTTTTGACCCACGAAAGTGTAATTTGTTTTACAAAAATATCTCATTCTTTGTTGGTGCTACGGGTTAAAAAAAATTAGAATGCCGGTCCTATACATAACAAGCTAATTTATATGTTATTAACATTAATAATTTTATGATATGATTATTATGATATATAAAAGGGTTTATTGATTCGTGATGCGTTTAACTTTCACGTTTTTATGTTGTATGGGGTTAACTTTGAAATTTTCTATTATGTGAGTTAAACCTTCTAAACTCATCTATTGTATGTAATATTTCCGTTTTTGGGCATTCCAAAAAAGGAAAGTTTCATTTTTTGTCTAGGCCAAAAAGGGCAAGTCAACATACAATAGACAGTTTTTGAAAGTTTACCTCATAGAATACAAAATTTCAAAGTTTACCCCATACAATATAAAAACGTGAAAATTAAACGCATCAAGAATCTATAAACCCTATATAAAATGTGTTATCGGTCACCATTAATCTTGAATCCGCCACTAAAACCACACACAAAAACTAATGCCGAATTGAATAGCCAAACAATCACAAGCAATATAACAACGAGAAAAAAGATAACTAAATTCCCTGGTGGGCAATTGTTTAATATAAAAAATAAATAATAATGAGTGTGCTGAAACCCTAAAACAACTAAGTATTAATACTTGAAAACAAAAGAAAAAGTCCTTGACAATTTAGAAATATGGAAACAAATCAAAAAGTACTAAATAAAATTTGTAAAATTTAAAAACACAATTTTTGGCCCCTAAACAATCTAGAATGGTCACAAACTGCCCGAGCTCATGATGTAGTGATGAATCTTGCTCGTTGGCCCGATTTCCATTCTCCATGCGAACTTCGTTCCATTCTGCAATCAAAGTCAATCTCGAAAAATATATGAAGAATGAGCGTTTTGAACAATTTGTTCGATCCTTGCATCAAAAAAGACACAAACCAACTAAACAAACATAAATCATAAAGTAATTAATAAATCTGTGAAACTAACAAAAAATCAGTAACTAATCCATCGTAGATTCCTTGTAACTTTCAAACAAAACCCAAATGTGCACTTACCAAAAGATAAAAAGAAAAAGAAAGCTCCAGTTCAAAATTGAAAACCAATGGCTAAAAGGGACGACATGTGTGTGGAAGAAATAAGAGGAGAATGGTCAAGTCTTTAGGTCTTCACCAAATAATAAGAGGATTTGGTATACTCTTGTAGTCATATGGGTATGGAGGAGGAAATGTATTGGGAGGGAAAGAATTGATAAGTGTACATAAATAAACAAGCAATAGGTGGTTGAATTCGAATCCAAGCTCTCCCTCAAACATGTAAAAGCAATTAACCGTTGCCCCACATAACATTTAGTAAATTAAGAAGCACCTTAAGATAGATATTATTATATAGTTACTATTTGAAATTAGTCAAAGAACAATAGACTTTACCCTATTTAAATGTATATATAGAGAATTTCATGTTCATTGCAAATTGCAAAATAGAAATATATGAGTAGCACTGCTAATACAAATTAATTGAACAACATATTACACTTCACTCATGGTAAATTATATCTAAGATGACTAAACCTACAACTAAGAATACACTTGAGCTAACTAGGATTTGCTTAAAAGCTTGAGAAAATTCTACAAAGTATTGGCGATGATATTGTTGTTGTAAGATATGCTTGTAATTCAATAGTTACGACCATTTTGTGATTCTCATTTGAACCTTTAGTGGAGGTGGCCAGAGTTGGCTTGCACGTTGTGGATAAATAATAATAAAATAATATATAAATTGAAAGCCAAAGACTTGCACATTTGTCCCAATTGAAACTTGAATCCATGTCAATCTACGTGATACGTAATTTAATAGTATTAGGCGAAAAGGCTATTGGAAAGGGGAAAAAGATTAATTGGACACAAAGTGCAACTAAAGATTCAAATATATAATATTGTACTATTTATAGGAAACATCCAAAACAACAATTGTAGTGTAGTAGACGTAGTATAATTAACTTCGTAAAAAAAATATACATGTAATTATGTTTGAAATAGTTTCTAACTTATAGTTTGTTAACGAACATAATTTAATTTTCTAGATTAGGTAGATGTCATATGTGATGCAGATTAAAGTTGCGAAATTATCGACTTTCGATCTACTTCAACAAACTTACGTACAAATGTTAGTGCAAATAGATTATTATTGGAGAATTTATTCATCCAGTGTCTCTTGATTCACAGGAAAACCACAAGGACCCCTTGAGAATGTCATTTAATGACATTAAATTGGCTACACAAGATTTTGATCGTGCAAATTGCATTGGAGGAGGAGGTTTTGGGCTAGTATACAAAGGAAAACTTGCACACGGAAAGGTTAATGGAAATACTACCATTGTTGTAAAGAAGTTGGATACAAGTCAAGGTCAAGGGGAGAAACAATATTACAATGAGCTACGAATTCTATACGAGTATAATCATGATAATGTTATCAGTCTTATTGGATATAGCAATGAAACTGATGAAAAACTCATTGTTTATGAGCATGCACCGAAAGGGAGTCTTGAGAAGCATTTGAATAATGCTAGTCTTACATGGATAGACAGACTTAAAATATGCATCGACGTTGCAACTGGGCTTAATTTCCTTCACGAAGGCATTCAAGGACAACGGGTGGTGATACACAGGGACATTAAAGCTGCTAATATCCTATTGTTTGATGATTGGAAGGCGAAAGTTGGTGATTTTGGACTTTCTTTGATAATTCAAATGAAAGTGGAAACAAAATTCACCATCGATCATCCTTGCGGAACAAAGGACTACGTGGACCCGATGTACTTAAAATCAGGTATTCTAACCGTAGAATCTGATGTCTATTCATTTGGCGTGGCTTTATTTGAGATCTTGTCTGGTAGAGCAACGTATACACTCCCCAAACATGAGAGACAATCTCTACTCAGTTTCATTAAAGACAAGTTTGAAAACAAGAAACAAAATGAGCTAGTGTTTGAGGCTATAAGTGAAGAAATTGTGCCAAGATCATTGACTACATTCCTAAACATCGTCTTCCGGTGTTTAAATGATGACAGAGAGATACGACCAACGACAAGATTAGTTTTAACAGAATTGAAGAAGGCATTGGAGCTTCAAGTAAGTTATCATATCTTTAGATACTAAAGCTAACTTTGTATAAATGCTTGTATACCAAAACTACAATATGTATATCATTAAAGACTAAAAGTAGTGAACCAACAGAAAGGAAATGCACCAAA
Organism: Logfia minima; assembly: GCA_963921325.1. Taxonomy (NCBI): domain Eukaryota; kingdom Viridiplantae; phylum Streptophyta; class Magnoliopsida; order Asterales; family Asteraceae; genus Logfia; species Logfia minima. The sequence goes on along the minus strand of OY992776.1, from coordinate 13,152,344 downwards.
TTAAGAATGTGTAGCATCTTAAGGAAATATTACACAATTAGTATCATGAGAAATATACATGTACTTAATTGGGTTTACTGAAACAAAGATGATTCACTTTCATCAAAAAAATTATTAGATGTAAGGAACTCCATTTTTGTAAAAATCTTAATAAGAACTTAAGAACAATAAACTACTCAAAATCACTCACATAATTAAACTAATTGGATTAAACCTCCAAACCAAAAATCCGAAAATTTTTACAATAAAAAGTATCTTACTACATCACTTAACCTCAATGACAATAACATAAAAATTAATTCAGACAAAACAGCCAAATATCAAGTTATACGAGGGCATTTGTAAGCTAGATTAGTGTTGGAAGAAAACCAACAAACCTTGAAAGCTAGACTGGAATAATGACTCAAAGAAACCACACACGTAACCTCAAACTTTAAACCTTTATTAACCAACGAATGTGTAAGGAAAAATGTACAACTAGCATCCTCCCCCCTCACCTCCATTTTATAGAGATAGGGGGCATGAATCCCTATGGAATATCTCCTTCATTTAACCGCCTTTAAAGGCCTTTTTTTGTCTTGCAAGTCAAGTAATCCTAACTTAAGTCTAATCCTAACTTTGTTTACTAAGTACAATTAAATCCTTATAGTAAACTAAGTTACACCACAAACCACTAAGAATTGCTACTATATCCTAACAATTTCCACCTTAGAAGTGATTGTTAGTTTATATCGAAACTCAACAACTTCATCCAAAGATGAAACCTCGAACCAGGGACCACCTTATTAACCGGTCATTATACCTTAGTATATTCCCAAGCTTAGCTTCCTTAGACCTTGTCATTTTCTTCCTCCCAACAACATTATCCTCTGCACCTACTATACCAGGTAACCTGGTATCCGTAATTGTGCCCCCACCTTTATACCAAGGTATAACTTTTCCCGCTCCAAGCAGCTTATGATCTTCCCCTCAAGTTGATAAACCTTCAACTTAGTCGTTCTTTGAGTCACTACATAACAATCGTTACTTCCCGGCTTCCGGCTTCACGATTTCCCTGAGCTAGTTCCTCCTCAACCTTAACACGCCTTTTGTCATGTACTCCGTGAAGTTATGTAAAGATCTAAATCGAGTTTCAATGAATTGTGTGAACAGTAACTGCGTGTTTGAGAGAATACTAACTGCTATTACACACACAAATATTATATTATCGAAAGGCTTTTTTTCATTACAAAAAAATTGAGTATTTATACCTCAATACAAAACATAACTTAACTATTACATACACTAATAATAAAAAAGCTAAATCCTCTAATTATGTTTTCAACAATTCCCCCCATGATTTAGCGTCTTGGATTTAACGAGAAAACACATGTATACCGAATGCCAAGCCATTTTTCTAATTTTCTAATTAGATTTCTAAAGTCTATTCTTTCTTAAATTAATCTCATAGCAATCGAGACTTTATCTCTTTTAAAATCATTTTTCATTTTGAATTTTAGACTTGCACTTGAAGTTCTTGACAACTTATTTCTTTCCAGCCTTTTTGAGAAATCCTTTATAATTATTTTGAGCGTTCCGTCAGAATACTTGCAAGTTATGAGAAGAGAAGAAATTTCTTATCTATTTTTTCATCTTCATACACTATCCCATGCATGATTTGGTTTCGTCACAATTTCATAAATATTTAGATTCTCAATACCTTCTAAGAATTTATTCGGCTTACTCAGATTTAGTTTGTGTTGATGACTCTCCAAGCCCATTTGAACATCTTCATACAATGATATTTCAATCATGCTCAATATGAAACTTTTTATAACTTGAAGAGCTATCACCATTGTTGGAGATTATAATGTCATTGTTTTGAATTCATCATAAATAAATTCCAAGTCTTCTCTGCTCAGATGAACGAAATCAACTTCCTCAAATTAGTATTCCTTCATATATGTTCTTTGGACACTGAAATATGGATACCAATGGCTTCTTAGTTTAGCAAGTCCAATTTGTCTTATCTGAACAATTCTATGCTTTGAGGTCACTGAACTCTTTCTTTGTCTTTGGCAAGTCATCATATAAACATACTCCTTTCGATTTTCTGGGAAGTCGTTGACTTCATATGCTAGTGCTTCGTTTAATTCACAAGGCTTTTTGCACCAGATTTTGTATACTTTGTCTTCTAGATTCAGAATATCTATTCTTTTGAAGTGCATTTCCTCCGTCATAATAAATCTACCATCTATAATATGTCCATATTTGACTCCCCCTTGATTTGACCCTTGGGCTTCAATTTCTTGATGTGTTTGTTCAAGCCATTTTTCATCTTGTTTCTCGTGTGATTCATCGGCTTGATACACAAATTGATCATTCCACCATCCCTCAAATCATCATCATCTGGATGTAGAGGCTCAACTACTTTCCCACTCTTCAAATCCTAGAAATCCAAGATGTGTCTCATCAGGCTTTTCAACCGTAAAGAAATTCTCCTAAGATTCATCCAAAATGCCGTGATTTATTTGTAATTCCTCATTCTCCTCATTTTCACCATTACCGCCACCACCAATGTCTAAATTATGAGACTCTTTTGCCCTTGACTCTAACTCTCGTTGTGTTCTCAATCTTTAAAACTCTCTCCCCCTCAGAATGATCATCATCTTGATCATCATGCTTCCTCCTATGTTTGCGAGACTAAGGTCTACATGATTCAAGGTGTCTAACTTTGTGGTTCAAATTGGTAACGGTTTTGGTAAGGCCAGCCACTTGTTTAGTAAGTGCATCGATATTTTGTTGGCGTATTAGAGAAACGAGATATGCAGCTTCGAAGTTTGATGAATCTTGAAGTAAGCGAGCAAGCAACATAGATTTTAAATCGTCGATTGAAGTTTCTTCCGTTGCAACCCCTTTCCGTTTCAATGAACATTCCATGAACCACATCTTCTCCAATACTAGCTTCAAGGATTGATTGAGTAACAATGGGTGAAGTAACACCTGAGCCACTTAGGTTCGCAGTTTGTGCATTAGGTGGATCCAATGAGGAAGTATCAATGCGACCTACGTTTAACGTTGGCATGATGTTAGTGTTGGTAGGATTTCCTTTAGATCCTCGATGAACATCATGTTGGGATGCATCTATGGAACTTCCGGTCGACAACTAGAACACGAAGTCTAGCGGATAACACTGATGTCCTAGATTTGGTACGCTTAACATACATCTTTTTTATCTCTAGACTCGATCTTGTCCTAATGGGGACCGCAGAAGATCGTCCACCTTTTTCAATATCAACACTCCATATTGGAGATGTCGATGGATTGTGCGGTTGTTCTCCATGGAATGAATCATTGTCGTGCTGATATGTTCAATACTAGTGTCAACTCATGACTCCGAGTAGGAGATGTGGTAACCTGGCGAATGGTTTGTGGAACTCCCTCATTCCTTCTCTTCGATCTCCTTTCAGAATCAGTCTTTTCATAATGAGAATTGGAACTCCCTCAGACCTCTTGTCACTTACAACTTTAGTAGGTTCAAGGGTAGGTTCAATTCCTTGACCTCCATCAACATCATCATTACTTGAATCTCCATTTTTCCTTTCAGAATCAGTCTTTTCATAATGAGAATTGGAAGTGTTGTCATCTTCAGCATCAGTATCTACCTCATCATCCGCCCTAGCTCCCTCATTAGTTAATGCTAAGCTTCCTCGTGTGTCGCCCAGGATAATGTGTATCCCTATACTCCCTCACACTCTCAGCCTCCCGATCACCATATTCCAAAAGCACCTCTAGAATCGTCATTCCTTCAACATTAAAACTTCCACAACTACCTCAAAAGTGATAGACATGATTATAAAACGTCGTTGGGTCTTCTGATCTTCGAGGAATCTCTGGATATGCATGCATTAAGTAACAAATGACGATTTGGAGAAATCTCATGTAGGGAATGAATGTACGTGAGTGTCTAGTGGACTTGTCAAGCACGAGAGTTACAAGATCTGACCAAATGAGTAGTGCATAGTTGTAATGTTTGTCGAAAACCAGCCCTTGGAATATCCAGAGAACTGCTAAGTTGCACTTATCTTGACCATCGATCTTTGAGGTGAAGATTACGAACCAGGTAGGGCTCAGTTTGGTCCTCACAAAGTCATAGACTCGAGTCAGTTCACCTTCATAACCCAGATGCTTGATATATGCTAACAGTTCGGTCTATGTAGTGTATTTCTCATATTCAGTAAGTGTCTGATCATTTCTCACGAACTCACTTGGACCGGGTATTCTTAACCATGTCCAGAACTCTCGAATAGTGAAAGAAACTGGAGTAGTCTCGAGCACAGCTTCAAACTGTGGGAGGCGATCATCAGCGACGTATTTGAGTGTGTGCCAGAATTGTTGCAAGTATATTTGCCACTGGTTTCTTTCTTGAGAGCATGGTATAGAGAGTGGCCCTTCAGGATTTCAACAATTACTAGATGTGGCGTCTTACATTGAGGGATGTCAAAAACAAATTTATTTTACTCAATGTTTAGTCGTTGTGCAGCTGGAATAAGCTCGTGATGAGTTAGGGGTGCCATGTAATCTGTTTCGTATATATAGAATTGTAGTATAAGTACGTAAATGAAAAAACACGGACAAAGATAGTGAGTTTTTTTCTTTTGTTGTTGTTGTTTTATTTTTATTCTCTTTTCTTGTAATCTCTATATAACTATATAGAGACTTTTTTTTTATTAAAAAATGAGCATAAAAATAGAATAAAATAGAAAATGAATTTGAACACTTGGACATTTTGAAGAACTGAAAGAAAAGGATCTCGATACAAACATAGCAATCGATCTTGATACAGGAACAGATGAGGATAATATCGAGATCGCTAAAACTTTGAATAATACAAGTGTTGGATTTTATCGAGAGTGATTGTGAACCTGTGAAGATGAGTCGATCCCGAATAAGAAAACAAATAATACAACAAATATCTCGAGATTGATAATAGTAAAACATAAGTGTGTATCGAGATCGGTACAGACGTAGTGTTAATTTGTATCGACCTCGATACAATAAAACGAAAAAATTTATGTGTTATAATCGAGCTCGATTTGATTAACACAATTTGACTAACACCTAGTGTGCGGATCTATTCAAAAACCATGTTTGATTAAGCCCTAATCGACATCACCCAAGAACGGTAGGAACTTGATATAACCAAAAAGTAAGAATAAAAAATGCATTTTTGAACAAAATCAAGCCATGTAACTTATGTCTAATTATGTGATAACAGAATGCGATCTAATTAAAACATAAACACGTATCAAATTCATGTATGATCACTCAATTTTGAACTTCACAGAGAAATAGATACGTCATCAAACCGAAATAAATTGAAATCAATTTTAACCTATGTGATGAAGTTTAAACAGAAATGGAAGTTTACCATGAATAGTTGATGATGATCTAAGCAATATGTAGTAAGAATTTGAAGAAACAAGCAAAAGGCAAAGATTTAGGATGATGAAATCGGATGAGCGTGTGAATGACAAATAGAGAGTGGGAAAGTTTGAAATGAAGTGAAAAAGCCGTATATATACTACTAATTTATTAATAACTCCCGCTCAGATGATGATTCTCCCCCTAACAATATACAGTATTTTCAAATCAATTGAAAAATGGAAATTAATATAGAAGTAAGAAAAGTTAGTAAAATAACGGATTAGATTTAAGAGAAACGTTTTTCATCTAATGGTTTAGTGAATAGATCAACTATCTATCTAATAATCCGTATTTAACAAAATAACTCTATATTCCGTTTTTCAGTATGATCTTTAATAAAGTGATACCGTATATCGATATGTTTAATTTTCGAGTGTTGAACCGGATTGCAAGAGAAGGCAATAACACTCAAAGAATCCCAGTAATGGAAACCGCAATCCATTAACCGAGAGCGCATCCATAACACCTTGGAATAGCAAACAGCAGATGCGACATATTCAACTTCCGCTGTGGATATGGAGACACAATTTTGCTTTTTTGAGGTCCAACTGACTTGATTTTCTCCGAAAAAATGAGCACCTCCGGATGTGCTTTTCCGATCTAACCCTGCATGATCTACATCTAAATAAGCAGTTAGTTCAAAATCAGTATCCTTACCCAAATCAATTGAAAATTTTAATATCTCAAAATTCCTCTAACAGCTTGGAGATGTGATTCCTTAGGAGCGGCCTGGAATCGGGCACAATTGTTGCATTATTACAAGTAGTATAATTAACTTCGTAAAAATAGACATGTAATTATGTTTGAAATAGTTTCAAATTTATAATTAGTTAACGAACATAATTTAATTTTCTAGATTGGGTAGATGACATAATTGATGCGGATAAAAGTTGTGAAATTATGGACTTTCGATCTACTTCAACAAACTTATGTACAAATGTTAGTGCTAATAGATTATTATTGATGAATTTATTCACCCAATGTCTCTTGATTCTCAGGAATACCACAAGGACCCCTTGAAAATGTCATTTAATGACATTAAATTGGCCACACAAGATTTTGATCGTGCAAATTGCATTGGAGGAGGAGGTTTTAGGCTAGTATACAAAGGAAAACTTGCACACGGAGAGGTTCATGGACATTCTACAATTGTTGTGAAGAAGTTTGATACAAGTCAAGGTCAAGGGGAGAAACAATATTACAATGAGCTACAAATTCTTTCGAAGAATAATCATGAGAATGTTATTAGTCTTATTGGATATAGCAACGAAACTGATGAAAAACTCATTGTTTATGAGCATGCATCGAAAGGGAGTCTTAATAACCATTTGAATAATGCTAGTCTTACATGGAGAGACAGACTTAAAATATGCATCGACGTTGCGACCGGGCTAAATTTCCTTCATGAAGGCATTCAAGGACAATGGGTGGTGATACACAGGGACATCAAAACTGCTAACATCCTATTGTTTGATGATTGGAAGGCGAAAGTTAGTGATTTTGGACTTTCTTTGATAATTACAACAAATGAGGAAACAAAATTCACCATCGATCATCCTTGCGGCACAAAGGACTACGTGGACCCGATGTACTTAAAATCAGGTATTCTAACCGTAGAATCTGATGTTTATTCATTTGGTGTGGCTTTATTTGAGATCTTGTCTGGTAGAGCAACGTATACACTCCCCGAACATGAGAGACAATCTCTACTTAATTTCATTATTCAAAAGATTTTTTCCCAGAAAAAAGACGAGTTTGTGTTTAAAGCTATGAAGGAAGAAATCGTGCCTAAATCATTTAGTACATTTCTTAACATTGTTTACAAGTGCTTAGATGATGATAGAGAAAAACGACCAACAATGAAAGAAGTTTTAGCACAACTGGAGAAGGCATTGAAGTTTCAAGTAAGTTATCATATCTTTACCTACTTCCACTTTTGCTCTAATTTTTCATGCTCCTTGCAATCGATCTAGTTCCTAATCTTTGTGAAGCTATGTACCTTTAAGTCTTTCAACTAAGAAAAATGCTCTCGTATCATTATAAGAACTGATTCATAAATTTAATTTGTCTATGTTTAACTGTTTATTTTATATACAGGATGAGTATAAAATTTAGCAGCCTAAACTCGCCAAAGACTGCAAGAAAACAAAATCCAGATGTCAAAAACTTCCCACATCTACTCGGTCCAAATGAAAAAAGATCCTCTCCAATCGCATTTATTTAATTAAATTGTGTTTTGATGGTTTAAAAAAATTAATTTCAAAGACATTATTGTTTTTATATTTTTTTATGTCATCTTGACCGGAGTACTTTATTTATGCTTATAATATAAATAATTATGTAATCAATAAGAATTCTTAACTTTATCGTCAAGGATAATATGACAAACCGATTGTGACAGTGTCCATACTATAAAAGGGATAGAAGTGTAAACGAGCTCTTTAGTAGACTTATATTAATGAAGATAGACTTTTTACTTTCAAGAATTCTTCATTAATATCTTTACTACTCCTTTTCTTATTTGAAATTTAAAGAATGCTTAAATTTCAGCACTGTCGATTACACCAATGACAAGACACATAAACACAAGACTTTAGTAAACTACCTAAACGGAAGATGCTAATAACATTCTTCATAATCACAGAATCAAATAACTAACGTAAAACATCATGCTCACTGTTCAGGTATGCTTCGAATTTTTGAAATTGTAAATATCTTATAGTTAGTGTTTGATGAATTCTGATTATTGACGGAATCACCGAACTATCAGGTAATTGACTGAAATGACATAATATCACTTTTTTGCAGCAGAATTATACCAAATTATTATATCCAAAACTAACTATAGAACCTCTAAATATATAGAATCAAAACATTAAAAACTGATTACTCCGTATTATAACTTCAATTCACTATATCATATCGATTTCGAGCTCATTTAGCAATTGCACAAAAATGATTCGATATCAATTCACAAGCATGTATAACAATTAACAAACACTCGGTGTTACATAAGCAATGATTTGACGGTAATTTTACGAAGTCAGATTAACATCAAATGTCGTTACAAATACATCAATATAAAATCTTCAATTAAGCAGCAAAGAAACAATAAGATGAAGCTAATAACTTATAAATCAATAATAAATATAATTTAACGAAATATTAAATTAAATAATTCATTAACAAACGCCCTGCGTCTTACATAAGCAATGATCTGACGGTAATCATAACAGTTCGGCTTTGAATAAAAAGCCTAGAATTGAACTTCATATTGAGGATCTTGATGGTGTTCATCAGAAATAAAAATGTGAAATAAAAAGTCTAATGTACTCAACTATTGTTCGATATAGTTCGAAGTTTATTGTATGTACTGCTGACGTGTTGATAGATCTTTGGGCTTTGATTACCAAGGGATAGAGACTTTACAAATAAAACCGGGGAATTGGCATTCCATTGCTGTCATTTTATATGTATATGCTTACAATTATCTCCGCTCCCAATGTGCCTATGATGTAGCACCAGGCGGACTATTAGCTAGTGTGTATCATCTTACTAGAATAGAGTATGGCGTGGATCAACCAGAAGAAGTATGCATAAAAGTATTTGCCCCAAGGAGGGATCCTAGAATTCCGTCAGTTTTCTGGGTTTGGAAAAGTGTGGATTTTCAAGAACGGGAATCTTATGATATGTTGGGAATCTCTTATGATAATCATCCAAGTTTGAAACGTATCTTAATGCCTGAAAGTTGGATAGGATGGCCTTTACGTAAGGATTATATTACTCCCAATTTTTATGAAATACAAGATGCTCATTGAATGATAAAAAACGAATCTTCACTGCTACAATTCTATAGATTCAAGGTTCTAGATTAAAAAGAGTAATTGAAGTCTCGTTTGTATTATGGTTTGTATTTTTATTATGTATAGAATAAAAAAAATACAATAAAATTAGAAATTAGGGATGTAGGAGGAAATTAATTAACTACCGGTTTGATACGAGAATTTTAAAATGAATAAAAAATTTCAGAACAAATAGAGGTTTATGAATGATGATTTACCATGCATTTTCTTGATCCTACGTTGTTAATAACATATTGTTAAACAAGGTTTAATTAGTGATGGTATAACTTAAGAATTTATAAAACACACACATTGCTTTTTTGATTTAGAATAAATCGCAAATATGTTTGTTAGTTAATTATATATACAAACTTAACTAGTATTAAGATGTCAAATTAACATTGTAATGATTTAGTGACATACAGTTATTCAAAACCTATAATTTAAGTACGAATATATGTTTGATATACCTCAAATAAGTGTGTAAGTTCAAAGATATACCTACAATAATGTTGTGATGTGCATATCTTATGCTTTTTTTATTTTTGTACAAATCATATTTAAAGCTTTACACATAATTTTCATTTCGAAACTGAACAAGTAAGGGAATACAATATTGAATTATTTTTAGTTTATTATTGATTATTAAATTTTTTATAAAATTATTGATAGGACTATAAATTAACAAGCTTGAATATGAGTGTCCAAGCACAATATTTTGTGCCGATGTTCTCATCTTACTACAAGAGATGCATCTATATTTTACTAATCTACCAGTAAAGATTGATACATGTTTGGAGAGAAGACTTTAAAATAGAAAGGTTTTCACATGTGGAATCAAATATTTCATGAGCAAATGACGAGCTCTCTTCAATTATTTCACACTCTATGTACCAAAGCCTCTTGTCACTTGGCAGATAGTAGGAGTCAATTGGAGAAAAAATATAAAGACTTATCACATTTCGATCCAGTACCAAATGGGGAAAAACTCGGTATCGAATCGGTTAGTCTCGCTTTGCTTTTGACCCCAAAATGAATACCGAATATCAGATCGGTTAAAATCGATCAGTGCCTGTTTAGTACAGGTTCGTTACAGTACCGCAATCGAGATCGGTTAGGTATTTCGGTCCCTGTGCTCGTTACTAGTGTGCATTATTATTATTATTATTATTATTATCAATTTTACAACAAAAGTAAGTTATGTATGTGCGCAGCGAAAACACTACCCTTGTTGAACATCAAAACACATTCAAGCAAATACATACACAAAATAGTGAAAATACACACGCTTCACACTCATCCATCATCCAAACAATGTCTTCTTATGTACCACCACACCTCCGTAAGTCAGTCGCCGCCACCGTCACTACCACCGCAACCGCCACTGTCACCGCCACAACCCTAGATAACACCACCGCAAACCACAAACTTAACTCTAAATCAATTAACAATGCGTTTTCAAATGCAGCACCTCGCCGGAGCTCAACGAACAACCACAGCCAACCGTCACGAGCCCTAACTGTACCTAACGTTGTGTTTCCACAATGGAAGCCTTCTGAACGTGTTTTACGTCTTAAACCTGAGCAGGTTTGAATGATATACGTATACCACGCCGATTTTATATGATAGTTTTATTTATTATTAGTTCTGCTGTCTGTGATAAGTAATTAGGTTTGAATTAATGCTGTTAGTGGTTGATGATGAAATGATAGTTTCTGTGTTATTAGGTTGTTTATTTGATTATGTATATATTATATTTTTATGTAGTATTTTCTCTGCTGTTTGTGATAAATAATGAGGTCTGAATTGATGCTGTTAGTTGTTGATGATGAACTGATGTTTACTTTGTTATTAGGTTTTTAGTTGAGTACTTAGGGCATCATACTTTGAAGCTTCTGATTATCTGAAATCATCCAGACTTCAATCGATGTTTCCATTCGATATGAAGAAGGAAATTGGGACATATTTTGAGGTTGTAACATTCTCATCATATGCACAGATTTATTAGGTTTTATTATACATGGATATATAATAAAATCAGTGAAGTTAGGGATGATGCATTTGGAGGTCCAGTTTTTTGAGTTACTATATAAAATTTAAGCATGCTCCTCAGATGTAATCTATCTGGTTTTGTTGTTTACGGGTTTAACTTTTTTTGAGATTATAGATAATTTGATGACTACCGTAGTTTGAAGTTTGAACTGAATAGAAGTGCCTTTCAATCTGAGAATAGGATATACTACTGTTTCTGGTTAGGATAGATGCGTCTGTGATTTTGGTATGGAAAGAGAATCAGATTGGATAGAGGCTATTAAAGTATTACACAATCTATGACCTTGAACAACTGATTATCTACTTTAGGAGTTAGGTTAGGAGTTCTATGTGCGGATACAGAATGTGCTAACAGTGGTTGAGCGTATCATGTGTAAATATTTTGAGAATATTTTTGCGTGCTTGGACAACTTGGCTCTGCCAATAACTTGTTATGTTACTTAAAGGAGAGGCTAAGTTTAAATGTTGAGTGTGGCCGTTAAATGAAATGACAAGTTGTCATGCAGTTTATGTCAAAGTTTATTTGATGTGCCACACAAATAAAGAAATGAATTTTTGGTATCTGTAGTAGGTTTTTTGGAATATGGACCTCTTATGGCAATTAAGAAGGTTTAATCAGTTAAGTGCCTCATGTTGCATCAGCGGAATATGCCTTGCTCAATTACTGTCCTGATTTTATGATTACTTTCCTCAATTAAGTAAGACCTCCAGTAAAAAGTTAATCTGGTGGCTGATCATCGTTGTTTGCTAGTTTCTAAGGAGTTCCATTTATTTGTTTATGTTTCATAATTTGATTCCACGATCTACAGATAGAAGAGGTTCGATTACGACTCAATGTTGATGTTACAGTCACTCCCGACTCTCCCCCTGCACCTGCACCTATTGAATCTTTTGCAGACATGGTAACCAAGCTTTTACTTTGTATGTCTTTTCTTTTCTATATATTATATGTTATTGGATTAATCTCTACTAATTGATGTGACATCTTCTCATGTTCAGTGCCTGGACTCTAGCATCATGAAGGATATCGCCATTCATGAATACACGACGCCTACTTCTATTCAGGCGCAGGCAATGCCTGTTGCTCTAAGTGGAAGGGATCTCTTAGGCTGTGCAGAAACAGGCAGTGGCAAAACTGCTGCCTTTACAATACCCATGATACAGGTACTAATTCATGAAATTTTGTATATAACACTCCCTCCATCCCCCAAAATGGTCTACACATACTTGTATTATAATCAGTTGTTCTTCCTACCTCTGGGTTTCTAATGTATTTACTTATTTCACATCCACAGCATTGTATAGCTCAGCCTCCTGTTCGACGCGGAGATGGTCCATTAGCACTAGTGCTGGCTCCCACCAGAGAGCTTGCACAGCAGATTGAGAAAGAGGTAAGGTAACTCATGATTGATCTAGTAAGACAATAACATGCTGTTTTCCAAAATTCCTATAGCAGCCATATGTATTTTACAGTGTACACTCATTTGCAATAAGGTATCGAATATGAAAACTAGTCACATATCTGTTTGACTCCATCAAAGATATTTCTTAGCTTATTGCTGATATTGTACATCTTAGACCATAGTCACATGGTACGTCAAAACCCTCATGATCCGTGTACCGGAGCGTTTCATACTGAGTCATGGTACAGTTCCGTTCACGGTATGGAAATTGAAGTTCCGAATTGGTTTTGAACATACGAGCTTTAAAACTTAACTTTTAGTTCCGTATTGGACTATAGATTGAGGCGTTGTTAAGTATTTACTCCATAAAATATTTTTAAAGTCTGGATTTCTACCATATAAATATAAATGATTAGTTGTAGGGTAAAGTGGTGCCGCGTTATATGGTATATTGTACCGCAACGAACCGAAATGAGCCTACCCCCATCCGTACCAAAATTTAGTGACCTAGCGAACCGCGATCCCGAACTGCGATTGTGTACCGGAGCAATCCGCATTCCATGTGACATTGTCTTAGACACTTGATCAAACATTATGTTCTCGTCTCTGGGTTCCAAGTTATTTATATGTAAATATTTGTTGAAAAGGATTTCAGTGATCATACGAACTTTTGCACTTCCTCAAATGGCTAGACTTCTATTGTGGTGCCAATTTCCTTTTTACTCTATGATAGATAGAAACTGGCTCTTGAGGGATGGTACATGTTGATAGAACTGGTAATTTTTGCACATGTTCATTTCTGGAGAATTGAAACACATGGACAACATCTGCTTGGTGAACTTCTAGTTATGGTCAAAAAATGATTAACTTTACAAATATTGAAATTCCTTCTGTTGTATATATATGTAAGTAGGCCATTGTGGGTTCCTAACACATACACCAGCTTCACTTAGTTAAATGCACCTTATTATGTCCACCTCATATGGAATTATGTGACTCTTAAGGTATTCAGAGTTAACTTTTTTGGTTACTCCAAATCGTCAGATGTACGTGGTTTACATGTTTCATGGAATTGCCACAGGTGAAGGCTTTTAGTCAATCATTGGAGTCTTTCAGAACTGCGATTGTTGTTGGTGGAACAAACATCTCTGACCAGGTGACTGCCTCTGAATTGGTCTTTCATTTGATTATCTGAAGTAGCAAGAGTGGAATTTCTATGTTTTAGTAATTGGGAATTTGTTGGCTTTCTTACCACATCTATAGACACAGTTTTGTGGAACACAAATTTATATTTTATATTTTGTTTGCCTGTAACAGAGGTCTGAGCTTCGGGCAGGAGTAGAAATTGTGGTTGCTACTCCTGGAAGATTTATTGATCATTTACAGCAAGGAAACACGTCTCTTACACGGATTTCATATGTTGTCCTGGATGAAGCAGATAGAATGCTTGATATGGGTTTCGAACCTCAAATAAGAGAGGTAAATTTGTTTTATAATCGTCAAGGCCAAATCCCTGTGGTTATTCAAATATATATATATATATATAGGGTAGGGATCAAGAGGGAAGCAAAAAAACAAGGGAAGTAGAGAAGTTAATCTCAGCTCTCCATTTCCAGAACGTTAACATTCATCTGTGATGAATGTTACTCAAATTACAACTTAACATTCAAATATGATGAAATACATTCATTTATGATGAAATCAAGGGTTGAGATTTGCTTCCCTCCCTCCCCAAGATTTGGAGCTTCCCTCTGGATCCTTCCCCTATATATATATATATTGTTTTTGTTTATATCCTTTATAAATAAGTTGCCGAGGATCCATCTTATGTGTCTAGTGACTCTGGTCTATGGGCAATTTTCGATACATGATTGTAAACTCGCATATGTTACAGTAAGTAAACGGAAGATGAGAAAACTTCTAGCAAATAGAAAACTAAAAATGATCTGCTGCATTGACCTGTATTTTAGTAGTATTCTATTGTTATCTTCTTTAGTTTGACTTTCGGTGGTGTTCTTAATCTTTTGCTGAATTGGTGCTCCATTTTTATCTGTGGTGTTCTCATATTAAGACAAAATGTTTGGCTTTTATGTTTCGAGTGTTGACGAATAGTTTGCAGTGTACTGCACTCCAAGAATGTGACACTCGACTTTTTTTCATGTGTTATTGTGAGGTTCATTCTCTCCTGCTATCTAGGTACTGTTGACCTGTTGTATGTTAAGCTCTTATATATAGCATTAAAACACGTCTGAGTCTTCATATTAATGTAGGCTGGTAATGTAATCAGCGACAAAAGATAATTACTTTGTTTCTTATTTTGTTTATTTTAGGTTATGCATAATCTTCCAAAAACGCATCAAACTCTGTTGTTCAGTGCAACTATGCCAGTGGAGATTGAAGCACTAGCTCAGGTTTATTTGGTTTCATGTTCTTTTGTTTTTGTCATTCCGAGATCTAATCTATTAATTATGTTGAGGAATCAAATTTAAATTTTGACACAAATCTGTAATACAAAAATTTCATCAATCACAATTGTTATAACTTTATTTGAGTAACAAAACAGTATTATTAAGCAACTGGATATTAACTTTTTCAACTAGAGATTGCTAGTGGACTTATCACTTGTGCTGACTAGATAAGCTTCTCAATTGCAGTCATGGATTTACTTACATGACTGTAGTATCATGTGAAGAGACTTTCAACTAAATTTCCTTCATCTAACATGAACTTCAGGAGTACTTAACGAATCCAGTACAAGTCAAGGTTGGAAAAGTGAGCAGCCCAACAGAGAACGTCTCCCAAAACTTGGAGAAAATTACTGAAAATGAAAAGGTATGCCAGTTTTAATTTAAGGTACGAACTTCATCATTTGACGTTAGTGATATTGAAATTAATCATCACTTCCTTAAAAGTTACACTATAGACCAAATAAAGAGCACCATAAATGCAAATCCTGTCCAGTGAAACATACATTTGAATGTTAAATACTACTTATAAATGATACTTTATCATCCAGCAAATTGTTGTGTTAATTTTTATTTTCCATCGAAATGTTGTGTTCATTCCTTGTTATGCAACATTCTAAAAACAATTAATATTTCACATTTTTTGTAGTCGTTATTTTTTTAGAAAACAGCAGGAACTATATTATTACTCACACAACACTTCCATACAATTTTCTTCAGACACACATGTACCTTTTGAGTTTTGTAGTCATTATTGTCTTGAAAATATCATAGCCTTCAATGATTCTCGTATTTCAATTACTGGTCAATACCAAATATGAATATCAAGGCGTTTTAGTCATCACATTAACTTTCATAAAATTTCATTTGCAGATTGATCGACTGCTGTCATTACTTGTTGAGGAGTCTGCACTGGCTGAAAAATTAGGCCATCCATTTCCCTTGACCATTGTATTTGTGGAACGAAAGGTATTGCAGATTCATGTACAATTGTACAATAAACCTTGTTTTCTTTTCCTTTAATCTTTGATTTTACTCCGATAATCTTTCCTCAGTTGAGATTTATCTGTCCTTTATGTTTTTAATCTCATTATTATAATATAATTTTAATTCTAGATTTTGCCCACCCATCACATCTGTTCAATCCATATACCTTTTTCCCCTGTTACCATTAATAATGATAATTTTCTATTACTCAAGTTTATCTAAATTGGTTTACCTGTAACATATTTGGTCCAAAAATTTTAATAAGCGATTACTGTGTCAAGTATGATTTAAAAGTTCCACTTTGGGCAACCTTTTACGTGGAAAACCTAATCCAAATAAGCCCTGCCATAAGTAAAAGAGTCAACGTTGCCACTTAATATAGATGATATCGCCAAGTCGAGGATACCATGGGTTGACATTAGAGGTTTGGTTTGCTTTCTTAGTTTTGCAACAAATTTCCATACTCCTAGTATATGCAAAAAGTTTTGGTCAACCTCTTAAATCTCCACCCCTATAAACAATAAGGACCGACTTTCATTCTCTTAGTGGATAGACAAACACCTAACACAAAACACATATTACATACCTTCAGAATATACAGACACTCTCATTCTGTCTCACACCCCCACCCTTGCGGCTACCTCCCACCACCACAGCTGTCACATAGTGCGGGTGTAAGGCTAGTTTTCTTAATGATCATTTAAAATAGTTAATTATGGCAAACATTTTTTTTATTAAAAAAAGGCCATTGATGCTGAAGGCTTACAATTTGTATTTGTATTTGTATTGTGCATGTAGACAAAATGCGATGAAGTTGCTGAAGCTTTTGTAGCTCAGGGTCTAAATGCTGTTGCTCTTCATGGAGGCCGAACTCAGAGCGAAAGGGAGGGTGCCCTGCGTGATTTCAGACATGGTCCTACTAATATCTTGGTATGTCAGCAAGCAATCAACCAACTCTTTGGATTATTCTTTCATTGTTTCAGCGAAATTTCCAGAGACAACTCATGCCCTATACTGAAGATTTGTTTAAATTTGGCTAGAGGTGGCAAGATGTGGGTTATAACAGATATGTGGAGGAACAAGTCATATTTTAGTGAAGGTCGGGTTGGGTTGACCCGTAAACACTTTTCTGTCCATTTCTTTATCATTGATGTATCTTTTTATTAGAAGAGCTTACAGTAACAATCTAAATAGTTAAAAATAGGAGGTTGTATGCACCAAAAGTAAGCTTTGGACGACACCCAACCTTTTTGGTTTGTTTGACCCGTTTCTATTATGGCAAAAACATTTGTTTGACTCGTTTGTAATTTTACTGCTCTCGTTTTGTGAGTTCATAGCTCTACTCAATTCTACACTTGAATGAAGTTCCTTCATGCACTCTAAGTCTTTTTTTTACAGGTTGCTACTGATGTTGCATCTCGGGGGTTAGATGTTACAGGAGTTGCTCATGTAGTTAACCTGGACCTTCCAAAGGTATATCACTGTATAGCTTTTCTTAAAGCTTACTCATAAGCCATCTTTTTCAATGTAAAACTAAATGCTCTTGGATTATGAAACACTAACATTTCTGTGTGTTGTGAATGTTCCTTTACAAGATCAACAGTCGGTAATTATAAAAGCGACTCACTTGCTTGTTTTTGTTGGCTTAATCTCAGACCATGGAGGACTACGTACACCGGATTGGAAGGACAGGTCGTGCCGGATCAACAGGCCGAGCTACTTCATTTTATACGGACCGTGATATGGTATCTACTTTCTTGACCTCTTCCTTGTTTTCTATTGCTTGCTACCACCTCTATGGAAATGCAACATTTTCCAAACAAAAAGTTACCTTGATTTTGAGCAGTAATAAAAAAAGTGTGGGATCTTGTAGAATCATATAAATATCTTCAATTCTAATTCTAATTGACGACCATGTGTTGTAAAATAATTTAAGATGTGGAACTGTTGCAGCTTTCCTGCTACGGAGGGAGTACTTTTTGATTTCAAAAAGGAGATAAACATTGTGCCTAAGCGCCTTATAGGCATTTGCTAGCTACTGATTCTTGCTTGAGTTATGTTTCAGTTTCTTGTATCACAAATAAGGAAAGCAATAGCAGATGTTCAATCTGGGAACACCGTGGCTTTTGCCACTGGCAAGGTACACTTGTTATTAGAGTAATCATCATAGACTTGGTATTGCATAGAGTGCCCATTGCAACTTCATGTACCTATAAATGGGTCAACTTGATACTTTATATCACTGACGAAGGAGACCAGAATGGGTAAAAAATAGCTAAAAAGAGAACTTGTTGCAAATCACTAAATTTATGTTCATATGTATACATGTTTCTCAATCATGTTAATTGTAGTTAATGTTTGAAAACTTGGTGTTTGTAATCATATTCAAAATTCATAAATTGGACAAAAAAGTGTTTACAGATCAACCTGAACCCTTTCCTTGTGGCCCTGCATAAATGTATGCATACAGCAGCCGTCTTTCTGGCAAAGCTCTCTATAATGGCATAACATGACCTTCTAAGTTTCTTTTACTTTTCAAGTTACAGGGTCTTGTCATCTATAGAAATGGCCAAATGGTTGATTTGGGTTATGTTCTATCTCTAATGAGTAATATGGGTTAAGCTAAAGTATTTAACTAAAATGGTAACACGTCAATAGGTTGAAAATCATTCGAAGTGTATTTACATGTAGCTATACAATCATACCTAAAATACATCAGTATTTAGTTCTTAGAGAAAGTAACAAAAAAAGTGTTTATGGTTCTCCCAGCCCTATGTGTATTAACAGTAACCAAATATAACATGTAGGTTGCTAGGAGGGAAGAGCGGGAAGCAGCTGCTGCACAGAAAGAAGCAAGGATTGCACAATCAGAACTCCCTCCCACATCCATAAATGTGGAAGACAAGTACAAGTACATGATTGCCCCTGCCTTGATCAGGAAAGAGGGTGCTGCTGATGATGCTTGGGACGATTAGTACTACAAAAGGTTGACTAGACTCTCTACGTATTCTAATCCCGCTACTATTTAAAAGCCATACCACTAGACTTCAAAAGAAAAAAGAGAAAAACATATCTTTTTGGCCTCATTGTTCAAATGCAATAGCAATAAGCTCTACAGTTTGGTAGATACGGTAGGTTGTGTATAATTTGCATTTTGAAGTTGTTTTTATAGGATATGGACCTGGTTGAGAAAAAACTTCATATTATTACAAAACCGTTTTTCAATCTTGTCTTGCGCATTGTTTGTTTCTTGTTATCCTTGATGCCTTGTGGCTTCCATTCAACCTTTTGGAAGCAAAACATCCCCACTTTTCCTCATTAAAGTAGGGGGTCACTCCTGTGGGACCTCTAACTTTGAATCAGATAGGTGTGCAGCCATAGAACTAGTTTGGTGACCTACAAAAAGACGTGTGTGACTAATCATGTTCTTTATGGAGATTTATAGCTACTGATATAACCATCATTTGTATCCAGTAACAAACATGCTCTAAAGCTTTTGTGTTGGTTGCCCCTCCTGGTTTTTTACATCTTTTGAGTACAAAGACGTTCATAGAAAATTTCCATGGTTGCTGCCTAAGCTCGACTCAAAAGCAAGTATGAAAGACCCACAAAGCCATACGTGAAAAACAGCGGTTGTAAGGCCTCAAGGTAAATAAGAATTCGAGCTGAAATCTCATAAACTCGTAATCAACTTCAGGCTTCTAAGTGTATTCGCCTCAAGCATTTAGTACCAACTAGATCAAGTTCAGATATAAAAGAGAGATACATCATAGGATAATTTAATCAAAATAATATGAAAATGTTATTGCAATTTAAAAGAGGCTACACGTTGATTTCCATCTTTTCATTCCTTGTTTCTTTCTTGCACCAAAAATAGTTAAGGTGCAAAAAAAGACATCAGTATCAGTATAAAACTTACAAACGAAGGGACAAATTAAAGATGATACATAACAGACCACAGATTTCTATCAAGATACATCAACATTCAAGCCTTTACTTGCACACTCAAAAAGGAACCAAAACTAGCAAAAGCAAAAAACACGATAAAACATCACCAGATGGTTTACTCACAAAGATGCACTCAATAGCCATTTCCGACGGGTGTTCCCTATTTTGACCCGTGAAAGCTCACTTGACCATTTAGTATCCATCTTCTATGATGCCATGACTTGATGTCGTTTATTATGACCCGTGAAAGCTTGTCTCAGCATCTGATATCCATCTCGATAATGATCCAGTGAAAAACATAGTTGTCGTATTGCCTCTCGTTTCTCCTCTGCTCCTTCTTCAAGCACTTCTCGTTGCCTCTCGATTTCTCTTTGTAACTCTTCACCTCTAGAAGTTAACTCCTCTATTGACTTATTTGACTTCTCAATCCGATCAACCAACTCAACATGTTCTATATCTAATTGGTCTAAATGCTGGCTCAATCGGTCAATCTCAGCATCTTTCAAAGTCAACTCTTGGTCGAGTTCGTTGACTTTGATTACAAGATCATCTTTTTCAGACTTTAACTGCTCAATTTCACCTTCCATTTCTACTTTCACAATCTTTAACCTTCTAAGTTCCTCTTCTGAACACTGACAACGTAGATCAGATTCTTTTATAGTATCATTCATAAGCGCTCGTTCTTTTAACAGCTTTGTGACTTGTTCTTGAAGTTGCAGATTCTCTTCAGATAACGTTTTGTTTGCATTCGACAAAGTTTCTCTCATAGCCCGGATTTCTCGATCACGTTCTGCTAGATTCTCTTTGTACCTCGTTACCCGACCTTGCACTTTCATTACTTCTCGTTTTTCTTTATCAAGTTTTGATTTCCAACTCAAGATTTCTTTCTGGGCTGCAACGAGCTTTTCTTGTAAACTATTATTCGACGACCCATTGTTCTCAAGTTCATGTCTTAATCTTTTCACTTCTTCCTCTGAATCATTAACCTTTTCTCTCATTACTTTCAGATCAATCTCGAGTGCCCGAATTTTCCGTTCTTGCTCCAAGAATTTCGTTTCCAAATCGTCATCTATACTAAAAACTTTAGCATCTTCAGGATCAACAATTTGAGGCACCATTGGTTCGTACTTTTGGAGTTCAATCTTTAACTTTTCATTTTCAACTCGCAAATCTTCTTCAATGTTATCATTCTTCGAATGAATTTCTTCTTGTTGCCTCTTAAATTTCTTTAGTTCACTTTCCAACTCAGCGATTCTTTTACGTAACCCTCTATGATCACTGTTTGCTGATGCACTCGAGTAGTTATTAACAGATGAATCATCTGATTCAGATTCTGAATCCAATGTAGACGTCTCGTCTCCTTCTTTGTTAACCAAATCTGAGCTACTCCCACCACTTTTAAGAAAAAAGTCAAACCCAGCAGCTCGAGCAGAGGACCAGGGTCGTGGGTTAGAAGACGGGGTTGATATCGAAGGTGGTTCAGACCCAACATCAGATATTCCTGACCCTTGTGATTGGAGATCTGATGGGATATTCCTTCTTAACTCACCTGTGACATTATCATATCGTTCAGCCAATGATCGATACATTCGATAGAATTCTTCAACGTGAGATAGAAGTTCGGGCCTCTTTTGGTAATACATCTCGGCTTTCTTGGCAAACGAATCTCCATCATTTTCGATTAGTTTCAACATTCGTTTTACACTCTGGTCCATTTCTGCAATCAAAAACTCTTTAGTAACTCTATGGTTCAAGATTTTGGCCATTTGAATTTAGAATAGGCTTAGATTGAATGTTGTTTATTTAAATTAAAGATGTATTTTAGAGGGACCCAGATTGATTTAGATCACTAGGAAGTGTGAAGATTTAAAGGAACAACTATGACAGCCACTAAGGAACCATAAGTGGGACATATTGTCAACTTAGTTTGCAAAAAGTACTTAGTATGAGTGGAATAAGACTATTAGGTGGTAACACCTAGAAGTTAATGTCCCTAAAGAATAATAAAAATTGACAAGAAGTCTTTATTTGTTTGGAGTTGCGTATTGAAATTTAAAATAAGCAAAATGGGCTACTTTTCATGAGGGAGCGTGTCGTATTTTTGTATCCCAGAAAACGTGGGTTGATTGACTTGAAACATGGTTTTAAAATATTATATGGTTATTTGATAAGAAAAATATAACGGAGTAAGCCAAAATCAATACAACCAATCTTTTCTAATAATTCATTAGTCAAAAAAAAAAACTCAGGAAAAGATAAAGTTAAATATCTTATGCCAATTGGGATTCAAAATCCATTGTATCTTCATGCAATGAAGAGTTCAATTAAATTTGAACCAAGTCATGCGTAGGCCTTAAATTTGGATCGACCTGGCAAGGACAACTGCAAGAAAGGTTTTACCCGAAAAGGTGTAATGTTACCAAAGGTGGACCAAAAGGTTGTTTAGGCACATACCCTAGTGGATTTTGTAGTGGTGTCAAATATATATAAATTGAAAGTGCATCTCCAAAACTGTTTATTAGTTGCTTGCAGTATCATGAAGCCTAATTCCGCTGTATAGTACTGTATCGTTAGACGTTCACAGTGGACAAGAGGTTCATCTTTACATTTGCTGGATCTTATACGGAACATAAATTTATAGTAACGTTATCACCTTAGTAGTTGACCACGTTTTTTGGACCTCATTTTTAAGTGATATAAGAGCAACGAAATGTGACAGTGAGACTTATTTACTACTGTATCGAGAATTGAACCTTAGTTGCGTACCTTCAACATTTTCTGCTAGCCATTTGGAGTTTTTTGTACTGATGTGGCTATCCCACCACCAGGAATGTTTATTTACTGATTCTGTCCTCTTATAACTTTTACGTGACTTAGCCTGCAAACAGAATTTATTTTAAAACATCATATATCTGGCAAACATAGGGCAATTTACGACTACATAGAGACAGTGACAAAGCTAAATAACCAGTATGGGGATACGGTTAACTAAATTACTAGGCAATAACATTGAAACTACACCATAATTTATAGCAACAATGATTTCTACGATATATCAGACTTGCAAAACAAATGTTCTTGAATGACGAAATATAAACTTACCAGAGGTGCTGCCATTTTTCTTATTCAGTGCTAATACAATACAATAACCTGAAATTCAAAATAACGAACACAGTAAACTTTAAAGATCGCACTCAATAATTCACAACTACTTTGTTCACATAAAATCCGAGTTCATCTACAGTATTCTATCACAAATAAACTTTAAAAAAACAATTTATTTTATCCACTTTACTTCTATTTGAAACTCTTGTTCAAATTTAGGGACATAATGATATGGGGATACAACATAACATAACATTACATAATATATATGACTAAGAAACAAGAAAGTCTCACAAGCTTTAGCAGGTCAAAGTTTGACCAAATGAGGAAGAACTTGAATGATAATTTTAATTTACAAAGTATAGGTCCCCAAAGACTTTTTCTTTGTTGTAGTGTTAGTCTATTTGTGCCACTTGTATTTATTGAAAATCAACAATTAGTCCGTCCATCAATGAATTATATATTTGACTCTTTAGAATCAAACATAAGAACTTATCAACTCCAAATTTTATGATGGAATGTATTGGAGACACTGACACATTTGACAGATACAGAAAACAACAAGCAGAACAATGATTATGACAATTCAGAATAAAAATCAAATTATAATATTTCATTACCATTCAGCATATAATCCATGCATAATCTCATATATAATTTAGCTTTGAATACAATTTATAATTCACATAATATAAATTCCAACACAAACTATAACCATTAATACTTAGATAATAAAAATTTGGTGACAAACACATGATTATTTCTTTAATATTTGTCGACATATTGTCAAAAGAGACTGTTAGTATTTTTATATATTTGTGCTGGCCTTGAATATCTGGGATCATACCATAAAATAAAATATATATATATATAAATAATATAAATTGTTTTTGTAATATAATTAAAAAACCAAATAAACAAACTGGATAGGCATGGATAATACATGTTCATCTACAGTATTCTATCACAAATAAATGCGGGTCTCACGAAACACGTCACCCATACACTCAACACTAATCACACGAGTCACGAACTCGTTGCATAAGCATGTGTAGACACCACGCGCTCTGAATCGCGAGTAGCTTATTTAATACTAGTATATAACTCTAGTATTTGCTCCGTATTATTTAATTTAATTAAATGCAAAATATAAAAAACTAAAAATTCCTAAATATCAGGCGGGAGGGTCGTGACTGAATTAAAAAAGTGCACGAAACGCTGATTCCAGCTACACGGTTCGCACATCCATAATTCAGCTCATTAATTTAATATTATTTAATTTAATTATTTAAATAACGAATATATCATTTTAGTTTTCAAATTTAACAGCATATATTTGATGTTAATTACAGAGGCAAAATGAAATTCAGATTTATTTAAATTGATTTGATCAATTAGGCGGCAATGAAAATTTAAAAGGATTTGAATCAGAAAAAGAAAAAGGACAATTTAAGAAAATGCCAAAAGGTGAAAAACAATTACTTATTTAATACAAACAAAAAGCGGCATAATCATGTCTAAATAATTCCAGATATTTTGAAGTTCGGTGTATTTCGCTTAGAACTATGAGACTGTAATTATTTTATGCAAAAAAAATGAAATAAAATAAATAACCAAAAACAAAATTATGTGATCCAGGAAGCTTCCGAGGTAAAACGAAGATAAAAACACATTTATCAAAATTCATAAATAAATTAAAAAAAAAAAAAAGGAAAAACAAGTAAACAATTCATCAAGAGTAAATTCTAACCTTTCTAAAGATGAGATTATAAATAATAATATAATAATAATAATAATAATAATAATAATAATAATAATAATAATAATAATAATAATAATAATAATAATAGTAAATAAATAATAATAGTAGTAGTAATAGATCCGTGAAGTCGAAATTTACATCAATCGACGTTTAATCCATACATATAAACAAGTAGTAAAATACTTTTTGAACTCGTTGATAATTATTGACGAACACGAAGAAATTAAGCACATACTGAAATAGTAGCTCGTAATTTATTTATACATATACATATATATACAACAAAATTCATCATCGAGCAGATAATGAAACTAAGTACGGATTGAATTAGCTGCCGTATATGTATATTATGTATGTGAGTGTGTGAATTTATCTTCTGTTAATGATGATAACGAAGAAATCAAACAAAAAATGAAGTAAATAGTATGATATGATATCGAATTAGTAGCAGTTAATCTATCTATACATGTATCAATACAGGTAGTAAAACTGTTTCTTAATTAAAAAAAAAAAAAGTAATAAATCTGGATTTGACCTGATTGATGGTGAAGATGAAGAAATGAAGCAGAGGTTGAAGGATACTTTGCACAGAGCGACAGTTAACAGGTGCAGAAGGATTCAATGTTCCGGCATGGAAGCAGAGAGAATGGGACGAAAATGGAGCATATTTTTAGTTTTTTCATTTTAATTGTTTGAGAGGTTTTGGGGGAAATGGACGCGTATAAAACACACACACACACACATTAGATCATGTATTTACGTTTTTCACATGGTTACTTTTTGTCAACTGCGAGTATTGATTTGATTACCTTTTTCAACCAGTACTCTAAATATTATATTATGTATTTTTATTTTATAAAAGGTTACGACTTTTATTATTTGATACCTAAAGTTTTCGTCTGCCGACACATTCGGTCAAATATACAATCTTGTTAACTTCATATTTTAATATTTTAGACACAAAAACAGTATTTTACAAAAGAACTATGCAGTTAAATGTTCTCATATAGGATTAGTACCGCATTATCAGGATAGTAACTGACTAGAAAATATTCAGTCGCCAGGCAAAGGTTGTACGTCTGTAGGACAAAGTATACAATATTGTAAGTCTGGTACACAAAATGTTATAAAGATTATTAACAAACCTTATACGTATGCAGTTAGTGATTTTGATCATGTATGATCTACTTAAAATTGAATGAATTGGCTAGACTGGAGCATTTTGACCAAAGTTATAAGACTGAACATTATGTAGTTGTAACTTACGCCGAATTTTGTCAAAGCAAAGCTGAAAATGACCATAAACTTAATGTTTTGCCACTCAAATCAACCTGTACATACATCTATTTGAACTAGTGTGCAACGCTCCTAAAGTCAAAAGCAATGAACTATTCGGGTATTCTTCATGTTCAACTAAAAACCATAGTAGAAGGATAATAGTAGCCCACTACTTCAAACTTATAAGGGATTCAAATTTCTTATCTCATACTAGTGTGGAACGGGTTGTTACATAGTATACCACCAATAATGTGTGAGAACTTGTCATGCATCAATTTATCATTAGAAGTTTAAATTTCCTTTGATGTTGCTGGTGATGTGTTACTTGCAACTTACACAAGTATTTAAATGTTGTTTACATTATTAGTTTAGTCCTTGTTTTAAACTTGGAGAGTACAATTGACATTAGCAATGGCCACTAAAGATAAAGTGATTAAGCTGATATACAAGATTGTTATTTAAACATAATTTTGACTTTAAAAAGTCAAGAATTGCATTTTTTTAATTAATTAATAATACCGTATAGTCCATTAAATCAGTTATGCTTGATAAAATTACAACTGCATACAATAAAGTATATGCAAGACATAATTTTAAAGTGATATCATTTATTTATGAATCCGATTCCAAACTCGAAATTTATTTCTGCACTACAAGTTAATTAAAGCACCTTAAAGTTTAATTAATTGCACATGGCTCCCTTGTGTTTTTATTGCGAGAAACTATTTGTCATTTGTGCACAAAATGGGCCCAATCAAATAGGGACCAGGTCAAGTAGGACTTGAACCAGTTATATTTATTTTATTACTTATAGAGAGTTATTTGGTTTACAGTTGTTAAACCTAGTTTAAAGTTTAATTTCTGGTCTATTCGTTTTAGTTACAAACAATTAGCAAGCTATCTTTTGTTATAGTTATCAAACTAACAGAAATTTGTTTTAAGTTCTTAACTGTTTCATTAAAATAAGAGACAAAATTGATGTAATTAACTTATGTTAGGTATAATTTAGAGCAATTCTTCATAGAATGTTACACTTTTAATGCTTCAAGCTTCTAATATTTACAAAGTTAACCCCAATTTATGCAATCATTGCACGTTAGGTACTTAGGTTCCTACAGTTAACAGCACGGTCGACTGAACAGTATCAAATTACAAATAACTAAAATTGTAAGACGACACTTTTTTCTCTCTCTTTTTTACTACTTGTTACTGCTTTATATCAATCTTTGCAAGACAAGTTGATGTTTTTGTCATGACCTATTTGACGTTCATAATATATTCACTTGATCACGATCTCATTATATATTACGAAATGTTTTAAAATGAATTTCTAGTGACATATTTAATTATAAAAACATAAGACAGACAAAATAATTAATAAATAGACCGGAAACAAAAGCCAATAAACATTTACAAAGTCAGACCTATAATGTAGTCACGTGATCCATGTTACTAGTCAACTAAGCTGACATAGTAAAACGTTTTAAATTACATAAGAGTGGTACCGGTCATTTTTAAGTCGTACAATTCACTATTTCATAAAAATTACATACGTGCTTAATTAGTTGGAGCACGAGCCTTAAAGTTGAAGATCCGAGCAGTAATCTTTTAGTTGGTTGATTAAATTCGTTTACAATGCTATTTGTTGTTAAGATCTTTTTTTTTTTTTTAACGGCAGAATTTATTGTTAAGATCTTAACTTCATTTGGACATATTACAAAGTGAATCGACTTCAAATTTTTCATTTTATCGACTTAAATTTATGAATCTGCGACTAAATTTCTATATATGGTATTATGGTTTATTATTCGGGCTTTGCCTAGTCACAATAAATAACCATAACGTCATTTCATTTGTCTATTATCTTATTAAAACAACTATATCTTATCTTTTGACAATTGTATTCGATAACGTGATATACTAATAGTCAATGTATATAACACCTCGTTAACTTCAAATGATAAATTGAACCGTGGTTCAATGATATAAAACCATTTAAAAAAAAATAATTAACATGAGTTAAACGATCCATAAATGATAAACACGGTTAATGACTAGTTAATGAGCCATAGGGAAGGCAAATGCCGGCTAGTTGTGCGGTGTGCTTCTATGCACGTTGCAACATACGTAACGTAAGGGTTATACTAATAGCCGGATTAAATATTTATACTTCCTTCAAGAACATTAAAATTTCTATGATTGAGATATAATTACATACCAAGATAATATAAAACTTAATTGTGTAAGGGATACTCGTGAATTAAATGATTAAAACCATTTTTTAAAAATATTTATACGTGCATTTATAATGTATACGAAAAAATAAATATTAAATTACATTAATGAGTTTTAAGTGTATTTTTTTCAATGTAATTTACCATGATCTAATGTTGATACTTTGTAAAAGATAACTTTTAATTAAATCTAAAATATTTTTAATTAAAGATCTCAAGTAATATATTATAAATAAAGAAAAGTTTCAGTAAATTAAATGTAAACTTTATATATACTAAAAGAAAATTAATCAAAATACTTTAAAAAATACTTCAATATCAGGATAGTGGAATTGTGATCATGTAATCAAATAATAATTTGTGTTTCACCTAAAAATACATTTGTACTTTACATATGTCTTATAATTTATATTTTAAATGACATAAGCAAGTACTGGTCCCGTACATTTAAAATGTATTAATCATTGGATCTTGTTTGAGTTTGATCTTCTCCAGCTCGACGTCATGATATTTATATATGATGGTGCGAAATGTATCGGTAAAAGGGAAGATCGACAAGAGGCATTAAATGAATTTGTTGACGGTCTCAAAGAGTATGTAGATGTTATAAAGTGTTAGGAGAACATTGGGTGGGAGACGTCGATGCATTATCGATTTAAATTTATTTACAGACCCTATCATGATTTGCCTCAGTAGGATGACCCACTAGGAGATTGCGGCGTCTGAGTGTGTAAGAACATGGAGAAGTTGGTTTTCAAAATAGA
Source organism: Logfia minima (assembly GCA_963921325.1). Lineage (NCBI taxonomy): Eukaryota > Viridiplantae > Streptophyta > Magnoliopsida > Asterales > Asteraceae > Logfia > Logfia minima. The sequence goes on along the minus strand of OY992776.1, from coordinate 13,123,038 downwards.
CTTAAAGGAGAATGGGTCGACGAAGGACATCACTTGGGTTTATAGATTAAGGATGCTCGATACATTCTTCATGGCATAATATGTTAAGATTGTTGTAGAGCCACCACAACCACCACTAGACATCACTAGGATATCAGTATGTTTAGAGTTATGGATGTGCATGATATTGTATAAATATTAGGATTATAGTTGTATTTTATTATATGTATGTATCGGTATCTTCTTTTATTGTTCACAGTAGTATTTATAGAAATTTTAAGAATCCCGAAAATCTGAAAAAAAAAATTTCAAAAACGGATAAAAAGATAGATATTTCTATCCAAAATCTAAAGCACACGCAAAACGTAAAATGCATTTTGCGTGGCCATGTATTCGTGTACACATTTATTTTTTTGGCCACCAATTCCGTTTCTCAGTCAGGAATAAGCCCACGCAAAACGCGTCCGTCTTTTTGAATTTTACATGGAGAGAGTATTTTTGTAAATTTTTTTGTTGGAAGGATATAATATTAAATTGGAGTATCTTTTAAGGTATTTTGATTAATTTCTATATATTAAATATACTTTTTAAATAAATAAGAAAGATTTAACTTCAGTTATTATGACAATTTTTATTAAAATAATTAGAAATGCATCACTAAGACACTGGATCCCATTGGACGTCACCGGTTACTTTGAAAAAATATTTACACAAAAGGTGAAAAGGGAGATTATATGTGACTCGTCACCAATCTTGTTTGACTCGGTTACATTAAAAAAACAATTGCACGTTGAAGAGGAACAAAGACACGATTCATTTGGGTCCATATTTTATTGGCCTATATTATTTATCATCTGCCTTTTTGATTGATCAATAGACATAATATTAGTTTACTGAAATATTAATTTATGTAAAGTGAGTTTAAAGTCTTTTCGTTGAAAAATAAACATTTAGAGTTAATAATTTCTTAAGTATTTTAACATTTTTATTTTTTTACTTTGACCCTTTTAACCATATCCTCAAATTGTAGAAACAATAATTTTTTCAAACCCATGATGATGACTTCTGTGCAAAGCTCATCCAGATCGCGTTGGTAGAAGGTTGAAATTGAGTCTTGACCGACCAAAATATTCAGGTTTAATCTGTTAAATGTACACATCCAGCTGAGGGTAAAAGAAATTGGGAGAGACAAAAGTATAAATAAATACCCTTAAAAATTATGTTTTATATAATTTAAAATATCTTAAGAAGTAAACCCTATGCTGACTCCATCCTGACTCCCCACTATCCACATACATTAACCAATTTGACACTATACATGTAGAGATTTCACACTTCTAGAAAAATATAAAATCATCCACATATCAAATACAGAAAGGTGATATTGTAAACAATTCTTTCGGACATCTGTCAAAGTAGATCGAGAACAAGAATATACATCCTAGAGCACTTTGATGAAGAGATGAAAAAAAAGATGAATGAAAGAGAACCTGAGATCAGAACTGCGCATACTGATAAAATCATAAAGTTCAAACTAACTGTTAAAGAAAAGACATGTGCCAAAATCTATTTGTCTTTCTCAAATTCAGCTCAAGTAAACTATGTCCCTGCCTTTCTTCGGCCAACACGGCCACGAAACCAGCCTTGATTGGAGCAACAGACCGCACACAACCACACTACAAGAAAAAAACAGACAAAAAAGATTACGTAGAGAATTAATTATGCAAAGAAATATGAAAAATTGTGTTCAAAATTCATAAATAAAACTCATAAATATAAAGGCCTCAGAAATCTTTCGTTTTCTCTTCATAGTTAACATTTGGACAATGTTGGCAAAACTTCTACTCATAAATATACAGGGTACTACAAAAACAATCTCGGAAAGGGCCCAGAGATCTCTAGCAAAATAGAACAAAAAACGTATCTCAAAAAGGGCCTCAGAAGTCTATACTTTTATCAAAAACCCCTCAAAAATATATAGTTTTTTTTTATCAAAAACAAGCAGACAATGTAGGCAATACTTTTATTCAATGAAGGCCTTTACTCAAATAGTTGCATATTAAAAGAGCCTCAGAAGTCTATACTTTTCTCTTCAATGTAAACAATCAGACAATGTTGGGAAAATTTTCATTCATCACTGGCTTCACTGTAGTATGTGTATATAGTCATATATTCAGAAAATATAAAAACAAAAATATATAGAAAAGGTGAGACCCTGAGGGTTGTTCTTCCAGGGTGGAAACACCAGAAACAATACACACATTCAAAAAATCAGGCCTCATACAAAAAATGTAAACAAATAGGCTTCACAGCACTTTGTAAGACAACTTTATACTATGTACCAAAATAAATGAAACACAAAACCAACTGTAGGACATACCTTTCTCACATCTGAGAAAGAAAAGGTGATTCTCCTTTGTAAGAATTGTGTCTTGTCTCTTGCAACCATTGCAGGTGACATACTCATCTGCGAAAGTTATCAGAAATGTGGATGTATCAAAAATGTAGAGGTAAAATCACCATTTTCAGAAGAAGACATAATTTGCTATATATATGGGACATAACAATCTTTCAAGAGGTTTGAATGTTTGATAACTTACTAGCATATCGCCTCAATATCCCCTCGAAGTTTTTTGGTGCAAATCTTCCCTTAGTTACCAATCTTTGCTGTCCATCAAGTGACCCACTCGTACCCAATTCTGCCAGCATGAAGTTCATAACATGCTCCGGCAGCCTGTGCATGCTGATGAATGTAAACAGTAAACATTAAGTAACCACCAACAGATTTTATAACAACCAAAAGCTTTTAAATAATAAGCCACATTATAAATTATAAATCATGATAACAAATGCATCACAATCGGTGTATGAAATGATGATGTTTAATCATCAAAATTAAAGTAGAAGTCTTCTTCTTTTTAGGTCAATTAAAACACTTAAATTATGGAACAGGTGGAAATAATTATACAGACATACGATTTGCAAAGATCCATCTTTTTTGTTCCTTCACGAAGAATTTGTGGTGGCCTCATGACTGTTCTTCGTCTATCTCCAGCGAGCTCAGGATTATTCTCACGAAGAATATGGAAGACTCGGCCCAAAAGCTGCACAAATTTCAATAAACAAAAAACAGATAACATCAAACCTACTATGAACATAGTTGTAGTCCACACATCACCATTATCACAGAATATATCATCAGTTTATAAGTGCTCCACAATATTAAATACCTCTTCATAGATATAATCACGATCCGTGCCTTCCCATGGAAGCATATTTTCTTGTTCTACAGTTGCTTCACCCTCATTCTTTCCAACAGGATCTAGAAAAGCATACAAAAAACATGTTCATCATTCGAGATAAAAACATAATATCAAATAATAACAAGCTAAATTGCTTCTTACAGTCTAGATCCTCGCCATTATTCTCTTTATCATCTTCCAAGGGATCTGTTTCTACCTGGAACACATATAAGAATCTATAATAAGCAATCCAGAATTAGGACCTTGGTTTAAGAGATGATCAGAAAAAGATATTTGGCAAGAAAATGATTATCCACGTTTTTCCTTGAGAGAAAACACAATTCTAAAAAGTCAATAAGGAGTTGGGACATGCTTTTTCAAAGTTTCAATTTGAAAACACAATTTATGTTTTGAAATCGAAATCCCAAACACTCTCTAAGTCACAAACAACAAACAGGGGTCATATTGAAACTTTACTAGTCATATTGAAACGGTTTTATGTTTCAAAATGTATTGAACTTTACACTTTTTATTAATGTATGTACTCAACTTTCAAAGTGTTGTCGTATGTATCCAACATTATAATGGTGTTATTGTAAGCATCCACCGTTTTAATAGTGTTATTGCATGCATCCACGTCATATTGATGATGCGGATGTTAAAAAGTTAGATACGTACAATAGCATTTGGAAAGTTGAGTACATACATTGATAAAAGTGTAAATTTCAATACAATTTTAAACAATAAACCCTATTGAAACTATACGTTTTGAACAAAATGGTAGTAGAACATTATCAGTATGTAACTGGGATCTTGTATTTTAAGATGTATCTCAATTGGATCTTTTTGAGATCAAATTCACTAGAATTCATTTCTTACCAGGAAAAAGAAAAAGAAAGCCTAAAAGATACAACATGAAAGTACCTACATTACCAGTAATCTTTGCAAGAACAGACACCATTTTTAAAGCAATGAAAGCGGCTTCGATCCCTTACTACTATCTCCCTATCAACTATCTCTGATATCAGCTTCAAAGCAACATGACAATCGTCACAAACACGAAGATTCTTCATGATTCTAATCGGTGTTCCTTTTACTGTATTGATTAAACCAAACACAACTGCTAACTTTTCACTATGCCCAAATAAAAATTTAACCTTTTCGCTCTCTTCAATATCAAGAAGAACAACAGAAGTATTTGGTACATACCCTTTTAACCTCATGTCTTCTAATAACTTTTCCCATTTTTGTTTTATTGCCTCACTTTGAGGATGAGTTTCGTCACCAGCGACAAACTCGTGGACTACACCGTCTATCAAAATTGAGCTCGACCCTGGTGTCTTTTTCACCCCTTTATCTCTCATCAACTTTCTCACTCGTGCAACATCTTCCCACCTTTTTGCTTCTGCATAAATATTAGATATAACGACATAATATCCATCATTAAGCGGATCTAATTCAAGAATATTTTCGATGGCTTCTTCTGCCATTTCAACGTTTTTATGGACCCTGCAGCCGCCAAGTAGCGCTCCCCATACCACCCCGTTTGGCTTAATTGGCATATTTTTTATAAATTCACAGGCTTCTTCAAGTAACCCAGCCCGACTCAAAAGATCAACCATACAACCATAGTGTTCGATTCGGGGAAGCATCCCGTAATCTCGACTCATGCTGGCAAAATACTGACGACCCTCGTTTACCATACCCATATGGCTACAAGCATGTAATAGTCCAATAAATGTGACCGCATTAGGCTTGATTCTTGATTGAATCATTTTAGAAAACAAATTTAAAGCTTCTTCACCGTTTCCGTTTATAGCTAACCCTTGAATCATAGCTGACCAAGAAACAATTGTTCGTTTCTCCATTTCCTTAAAAACATTACAAGCTGCTTCTAAGCATCCACATTTTATGTACATATCTATCAACGTGTTGCAGATACGAATATTTCTTTTAAATCCACTTCGGTTTGAGAATTCGTGAATCCTTTTTCCTAAATCAAGTGCGCCAATATCTGCACATGCTGCAAGAACCGCCACCACTGTAACCTCATTCGGACATAACTTTTCCTCTTCCATTTTCGTAAAAAGATCAATAGCTTCTTTCGGTTTCCCACACTGAACAAAACCCATAATCATAGATGTCCACGACCTTACGTTTGTCTCTGGCATCCTATTAAACAACCCAAACGCCTCGTCCACGTTTCCCCTTTTCACCAACTGCGTAATCATTATGTTCCATGTAACCACATCTCGTTCAGACAGTTTATCAAACAGTAGCCATGCAGCATCAATCTCGCCACAAACCGCATACAAATGAACCAAACTATTCTCCAAAAACAAATTCGATCTAAACCCAAGTTTCTCAATTAACCCATGAACAACCCTCCCATCTAAACCACCCAAAGCCTTCACACAAGCTTTTAAAAGGAACGATAAACTAAAAGTATCTAAACAAACATTGTATTCGCATAATTGACAAAACAAACAAATCGCGTTTTTAGGCAAATCACTCCCTGCAAAAGCTTTCATACAAAAATTCCATATAACAGTTTCGGGCTCCCCAGAAAGACGAATGAGTTTTTTAGCATAAGGGAAGCTGCAAGTTAACGCACAAACAGATGCAACACGAGAAAGTGGTAGGATAGATGGAGATGTGTTGGTTTTGATGATTTGGGCGTGAATTTGTTTAAGCTCAAAGGGTGATTTGAATGTATACAAAAGATCATTGTTTTCAAGAGTTTGTGGTATGGGTTTCGGATAGTTTGGTTGGTGAGTTTCGAGAACAAGTGATGAAGTTAAAGAAAGCACATGTTGAGACATTTGAGCTGCTGTTTTTTGTGGTATTTGGTTTGCAGTCAGGAATCACTATGAGAATGGGTTTGTCAGTAGGATGTAATAAGAAAGAGTATGATGCTCTGCAAACTGTTGTTTGGTTTATTCATTGGGTTTAGGCTCATGCCTAACGTGAATGTTTGGTTTGTAAACTTGCTAACCTTAACCAGCACTAGAAAACCTGAAAAATGTAATGCATCAATGAAAATTCTATGAAGACTTTGTTCGATTTTGAATTTACAATATATATAATAGGCAAAAATTTCTCAAAAATCACTACTTCTAACATGAAAACTAGCATACAGGATATTTGATATTTTGAACCAAAAGAAACCTATATTGGCCAAGTTTAACAAGAAACATACATACATAATAAGAAATAAGATTGGTATACTAGGCTACTAGCATCAAAAGGCATTTCAAACAGGTATCAGAAAACAGAAGATAACTGCTTTTAAAAGGTTCATTTTGCTTAATACACCAGCTTAAAGTTTATCAATATGTGTAACAAAATATGCTAACTTGAATGACGCATAATTCGAGTTATCAAACAAACTTATTCCACACACTTGAAATAATTTTATTTGCTAAAATATAAATATTTTAGCTTTTCAGTTGTCGAGCTATCTAACCAAGCTGGAGGTTGGCATACTTTTCGAGCCGATCTCAGTGCAGCCCTACCAACAACCGCAAGAAGGAGAAAAAACAACTAATTTGAAAGTTCTGAGTTTAAACCACAATAAACTAGATAACATTATATCAACAGGAACACGAGATAACAAGAAACTGCAATCAGAATGAGGATTTAACCATCCAATTCGAATGAAGTAATAATAATACAGTCCTCCTCCTCATCATCTTCTTCTTCCTGATGAAGATGATGATTTTTCACAGTCCTTACCATCAGCTCACAATTTCCTTACTGAATTTTACACAAATTATAAAATTACATAAAATAACGCAATTGCAGATAACGAAATTTAGAGAGCGAAAGAAACCTAGTAGTTAACGGAGGTGGTAGCGGTATGGCGGAGGAGGGTGGTGGTTTAGAATTGGGAGAGTGCCGGAGAAATGAGAGTGGTACAAGTGTACGGATTACTGAGAACCCCTAGCTCCATATTTTATCTTTCAATTTCAATTTAAAGGATCTCTTTTTTGGTGGTGGGAATGGTGAGTGATAAAATATGCGGTGGGGTACTCGTTTTATATGGACCGGGTTTTATTATTATTAGCTTTTGGGCTTGTACGGATGAAGTCCATATCCTTCAGGTTGTTTAGGTAGTTGCTAGACCGTTAGACAAACGTACCCATAAACGATGGAAAAAACATAGGTGGTGTTGTTTAGATCATTATTTTAGGCCAAATTTATCATCACTCATAAGATATTCCTGATTCTCTAAGACTGGGCCATTAGACCATAAGAATGGGCGAGACTTATCGTGATCCTCGTTTATCCGCTAGGCATATGGTTCACACCACACAAATATATCTTGTAACAAATTCATTCAAATATGTAATGAACAATAACCAACTTAAATAGATAATTTCATTTACATGTAATAATGTAATTTAAGATTTTGTTACATAACTCTTAAAAGTTAAAACTGTATTCAAAGATTTCCAAGCTTAGATGATAGTATTCTAATGATCATTAATGATTAATCAGTAACCATCTAAAGTCATTAACTAAGAAATATCTTCATAAACGTTCTTAAATACAACCATCGTTCTTGAGTCAATTCAGGCTTTATACAATCATCGACCACTAACATTGTTATTTCTTTTCCTTCATCATCTAATAGTTCTTCCTTTACTATATGATTTATAAACATGCTTACCAGAAAAGAAGTATAACCATATAACTCGTTGTTAGTCAATTATAGACATAATATAATGTAGTTTTGTTAGTATTTTGTGTTTGTTAAACCTTGATTTTGGTGTCTTGGTCAACTTAGGAATATGTTTTCTTGTTTTCTCATGAGACGATATAAATAGATACTATGGTGATCGTTTAGGTCGTGAGATGAACAATCACATTTATGTGAGATGCCTATTCGATATCATGTATATATATATATATATTCGCTAGACCCAATGAATACCATAAAACCTTTATGTGAGATACTTATTCGATATATATATATATATATTCGCTAGACCCAATGAATACCATAAAACCTTAACGTTGTGTCTTCAAGTTTAAAAACAAAGAAAACGATATAAATTATGAAAAACGTAACAGATATAAGGTATTATTTATAACTTCTTTTCAACTGATCAACTCCTTCTCAACACACTATAAAATAACCTTGATCCAGTACATTGCACGCAAAGTCTGCAGTATCTACAAAAATAAAGTGGGTTAGTACATGTATGCAAACATTTTAAAAATGTTACAATTATAATAAAACATATACTTTAAAATTAAACTATGGACATTTTTAAAAAATACTTTAATCTTTAAGTGGGTGTGAAGTGTGTCACACAAAATGATGTGACCATGGTCAGATACTCAGATAGGTTCGATGAATGTAAAATTGTAAATTGACCAAAGAGTTCCTATCATGTCTTGGCTACAGGGTACCAATTTATTGGATTGGTTCTGACTCTTATTGACTTGATGGCATGTTTAGATGTTTAGGGTCACTTATGGTATCTTCTTTACTTGTTAAAGTTATTAAATGGCAACGATATAATTAAATTGATAGCAGTTAGTTGTCTACAAGATTAAAACAATAAAGTCAAATGATCTAATGTCTTGATCTCTTCCCTTACATATGAAGCAATTAACTACATAATAACAAATTACATCTCTATGCCTAGTACAAAATTGGTTAATGTAATTTACTATTATTTATTTATATTTTATTATTTAAGGTAAAATAATAAGAACCAAATCATTGTAATTCCTTCCAAGATATGAGCATAGACCCCAAACCATCTTTGAAAAGTTTTAATTAACTAACAGAGTTATCAACATAATAACGTGAGTAATAACCTTGCATTTGATTGTGATGGCCAACATTCTTTTCCCACGCGCACCAACGTGACTCAAATAGTAATTGTCACTACGGAATTGATAGTTTGGAAATTGTAAATATCAAATTTGGTCCATAAGTTTAGGGATTGAGCATTGTTGGATACTAAAATAGGTCTATTTGACATTTAAGTACCTTGAAAAATGTTAGATGTGATTTGTGCACCACATGCACAATAAAGTGCCCAAAGATTGTACAGCCACATGCCATATACTTGGCACATGATGGATACTAAGGAATTGGATGCCTTTATTAGCTAATTTGATTTGCCTGCCCTATAAATGGAGTAAGTGCCATGACTTGGTTGCATTCGATCACAAAAATAGCGAAAATTTGTTGAGAAGTTGTAATATATGAAATATTTTTGTGTTGGGTTGTCATTTTCTTAGGTAAAATCGAAGTAACGAATATGTTTCCATGGATACTTTAGTATAGGAGATAAGATTGTGTTGTTGGACTATTAATGGTCTAATCATGTTCCATATGCACATCAGAAGTGTGCATGTGTTGGATTGATAAAATTTTACAAATTATATGATGAATGTTAGTTATAGCCTCTAAGATTGTTTATAAATACTTTTGATTGACCGTATTAGTTTTATTTGTTGGTAGAGTATGTTACTTTTAACGATCATATTACATAGTTAGGGTTGACTTTAAATGAAAATGAGAATTTTATTGACAATGAAGGAATAAATCTTAGCTAGTCATTGGGCAAAACTCAAATTTCCCCCCAAATTAAATATCTCAAAGACATCTAGTCAAAAAATTATAAAAATTACATCATAAAAATCAGTGGTTTTTCTCTATGATTAGACATCTCACATGATATACTTTCGGAAAAAAAAATTTGCACTGGTAACACATATGTTAGTCGCTATATGTGTTACCATCGACTAACACATATGTTACCATTGACTATCACATATGTTATCAGCAACTAACACATGTGTTACCAGTTTTCTAAACCCATCAAAAAATGAAAAAAAAAAAAAGTTTGTTGAAAGTATACATTGTGAGATATCTAATCGAAGAAAAAAAACACTGATTTTTATGGTGCAATTTTTATAATTTTTTTACTAGCTGTTTGTGAGATATTTATTTTTTTTTTAAATGTGAGGGTTTTTATTATCTTGATGAAAATAGATGGTTGAGATTGATTAATCCATTCTCACAAAAAATTTCATTTTCATTTTAATTTATTTCTACATAGTTTATGACCGAGTTAGTCAGAGAATTATATATTTTTTATTAATAACCATATCTTAACAGAATTAATTTATATGTTGTTGGCAACTAACTTATTAAAGCTAATGTCAACAAAACCTTATTTATATATAGGGTGGGGATCAATGGGGATCAAGAGTGAAATAAAAAAATTAGAGAAAGAGATAAGCAAATCTCAACCGTTATTTTCATCATAAATTAATTTTAAAAATCACAAAAAATTTCAAAATTTAACATTCATCACAAATAAATGTTAAAAACATTTATTTATGAAAAAATCAAGGATTAAGATTTGCTTCCCTCCTTTCCAAAAAAGCTTCTATATAGATCATTTCCCTTTATATATATATATATATATATAGGGGAATGATCCATATGGAAGCTTCAATCTTGGGGGAAGGGGGGAAGTAAATCTGGGCCGTCCGTTAACATTCTTCACGGGAATGTTAACATTAACATTCCCGTGAAAAATGTTAATTATCATTCTTTACGGGCATGAATGTTAACTGACATCCATAGAATGTTAATTAACATTCTTCACGGGAATGTTAATGTTAACATTCCCGTGAAGAATGTTAATGGACGGCCCAGATTTACTTCCCCCTTCCCTCAAGATTACCCCTTCCCCATTGATCACTCCCCTATATATATTTATATATGTATTAATAACTAAAAGAGGATATCATATTGCTTACATGGCTCCAATAATTATTTGTCACGTATGCAAAAATATGAGGTGTCAATCATACAATTTTTCTGAATTTTTTTTCCATATATACATTGCTAATGTGTCTCTGTATATCACAAAAGTCGAATTAAATGTCAGCATTGACTACATTAATTAGTAGAATTAAAGACCATAATTAAATAAATTACTGAGCATAATTAATTGTTATTATTTTTTCATTCTTAAAATTAATAAAATAAATTAATGACCATCATTAATTGTCATTATTTTTTTTTTCATTATTTGAATCAATTGTATTAATAATATATTTGTTAATTGTTCAATCCATTTTTTCATATGTTATATTTACCACATAGTTAACTGTTAATTAGTTAACTGTATGATCAAATTGTAACTTGATTAATGCATAAACTTTAATAACTGCACATATTTTACCTAATATATAAATAACATCACACTGTCGTACATCGTATAGGTTTTAGCACTAGTATATATATATATGTGTGTGTGTGTTTGTTATAAATTTCTTATTAGTACATAAACTTATTTTTTCAATCATTTATAATAATCAATAATATAGTATTTGTTGCAAGTTGTAGCAGTTGATTATCTTCTCATCACATTTCAAACACACTGAAGATAATTTCGACCCAATATTCAATTTAATACAAGTTCTAAGTTTAGTATGAAAATTATAGTTGCACCAAAAATCTTTAACATTATTCAACAAATGTTATTGATATTGATACACAATAATATATTTTAATCCCTTGAAAACCATGTGATGCAAAAATCCAAATAGTGTAGAGTTGATGGGTCAAAGTGAAAGTTTTACTCAAAATGAACAAACGAGTGAACCAGCAAGTCGAAGTCGTGGAAGGCGGCTAGAGTTTATGGCCTCGTAAATTTATTTTTCGTACTTTGATGGTGGCAAAAATGGGACCCACGAAAATTACAGTTCTTTAAATAAAAATCTGAACTTTAATTTTGTCCCATATCTCTAATATTTTATTATATATAATATAAATGTACGAAAATATAAGTATTCGTATTTAGGCATTTATAACATGTATCGAATTATTTAGAATTCTATTGTATTTAATGAAATTATTATTCATTGTTATTTTATGTAATATTTGACAAAGTTATAATTGTGTGTCTGCTCTATGAAATAATACGTGTTATTATTTTAAATTGTCATGTCACTAAAATACTTACAATAACAATAAATTAAAAATTCATTACGTACGATATAATATCGAATACTTCGTTACATACTACAAGGATTAGAATTGTAATATAAATAATAACATCTCTCTTACTTAAACCTTTCGTTTATTCTCTGGTTACAAAATTTGGCTCAGTTTTGTAGCCACGAGAGGATGCACTTTTTGACAAGTGTGTCAATGAACCAATAGGGTATTGTTAATGTTAAGTGTTCCTATTACCTTTTCTTATTATTATTTATATTTATTATCAAACTAATTTTTTTAAAACTGTTAATGTAAAATGAGAACATAAAAATATTAGAGGGTATCAATTGTAATATACGTTAAACATGATTGCTAAATAGCATACAAGTAAAGTATACTACAACTTTGCTAACCCCTAATTCTATGTATAATTCTAACTTATTTTGATAATAGTATAATAATAATATACATACAACTTTCTAAAGCTATACGGAAACTCGCTCAAAGTCTTATTTATATGTGTACAAATGAAAATGCGAAAACATTGTTTGTTTTATCACTTACGTGTATAAATTTAGAGTTTTACTAACGATGTTCCTAGGTGTTATGATTAACGACTAATATTATAATCATCAACTAACAGTAACTTTGTTTGACAGTCACTTTTTATTTTTACCCTTTTCCGTGGTTGTTTATGAGATAAATTAAGTAGTTAATGATCGTTGGTAATTCGTTGGACATTAGCTTTCTTTTAATACTTACTTTTTACTTTTACAAGGTTCTACTTTATCTTGGACATAAAAGTGATATCGGGCCAAGTTAAATCTATCACAACTTCTCAGTGGCCCATATTGGAAAGCTACCAGTTGGAATTGATTTTATTGTTATTATTTTTTATTTTTTATTTATTTATTTTGACTAGGAGCTAAAGAAGTATTCACCTGAGTAAATTTAGTAAGGTTATATATAAAACCAATAAAATCAAAATCTTTAATTATGTATGTAAGTAAATCAACTAATTCATAGCTATAATTCACGTTATCTGGATAACTCAATAATCAAGATGAACATACAATCTTTGGACCTAATAATGAGAGGTTAGTACATAACAGTCAATAAGTAAAATAAAAATTGATACAATATATTAAGTGATAAAAATGAATTTGATATAACTTGCATTACAAAAAACCCATCCAATTAGGGAGCGTTTTTTTTATTTTCATTTTAGATTAGATATAATTCGTAGTAATGCTGGCAATTTTTATCCAAATACTTAAAATTGAATAAATTTGAAGGGCGTCATAAATTGTTAATTCGGATTGAAATAGACAAGTTTTAAACAATTTATGGGCTCTAATGTATTTAATTTACTTTTATAACTTCCCAATAATACATGTATAAAAAAAATATTCATAAGGAAATTAAAAGATGTATTACTTGTTTAGAGATATTTTTATCAACTAAAACACTTTTTTACTAAATTTTAAAATAACCCGTTTTGACCCAAGCCCATTTGAACATGTGCCAGCTATGACCCGTGTCCGTTATAAACCGAGACAATTTTAACCCATAGCCCGTACCCGTTCTACCCGTCCGTTTTACCACCTATAATTCATACCATCTCACCAGACTATGCCAAGCGAATTTCAAACAATAACATCGTTTCGAACAATGAGCAAAAATGGTTATATTTAGCATCTACGTTAGTGTAAATTAAATCAACCTAGTACTTTACATTTGATTATGCCGTTCAAAAAACAACTTTACATTTGATTATGTTCTAAATCAATAAGCTACATGGTAAAATATACAAGTAAAATAACATAAAAATGGGTTAACTAAAGTCATTTTTTTCTTTCTTTTTTCAGTAAATTTTCAAAAATCTTTGTTAGTTACAATTTACAAATGGTGAAGAGGACCACTTTCAAGTCTCAAGAAATAATATCAAAATCAAGTTTGTTTTGTCTAACATATTGTTGATGTATACGTCTATCCTAAAATCTGGTATTCATAATTTCATTTTCATGTATGGTTTACAAGATATCTTATATAAACTCGAGAATGACGCGTCCACAAATCTTGAATTCTTGATTCGTTTGTTTTCCCTTTGATCTAAAGAAAAACTATATTTCGACAAACATAGATGATCTCAAATTAGTAAATAATCCCATAAAATGTTGAATACTCAATAAAACAACAATACCCACTCTCATCGAATGTGGAGCATGAGGGAGGTAAGATGTAGACAGTCATACTCTTATTCAGAAACTAAATGTTGAATAATGTTACTACTAATTACATTTACGAGTTATATGTCATTTATAGAAAGTTTTTATGGATACATTTTTGTCATATTTGTATTATATATGCATTTGAAAAGTTTAGATAACGACAATTCTAATACTGGTTATTAAGAATATATTTTAATGCTTAAATTAAAAATCAAATGGGATCTCTCTCCCGTCAAAAACATTTAGATATATTAATGATTAATGATGATGATGAACAAAAATATCATAATCATAATTTAAACATAAAAGTTGTTTACTGAGATCTAATTATTATAAATCCATACCTTAATTGACACAATGAAAAATAAAAAGAAAATGGAAAGACATGAGGGCTCCATTTCGATTTGTATAATTTATGGTCGTTGAATTTGTTTGTTTCGAAACAAAGCCTGTAACTTTATAAAGTGAACGATATTTTTAGCGTTAATGGGTTTATACACTATCAATTTAAGATTTATACCTCTTAATGATTGTATTCACACACATAACGTCTCTGTCAATTTAATCATTACATTCACCCATACAGTCATGTCAAAAATGTACAAATCTAATCACCCTATTTTTAAATTAAGATAATAGTAATATACACTTTAAATTAATTAATTACACGTTTTACTATCAAATACACTTTAAATTGAAATAATACATATATGCATTGAAAACTATATCATTGTATGAGTGATTGATTTGATAGATTGAATAAATCGATTAATACGTTAAACGTAAACCTAAAAGAATTTATAAATATTACAGTTATTGCTAGGTTATTCTATTAATTGATTAATTAATTAATATAACATAATATAACGTTACCTTCCGCTAGAAAGAGAAGCACGGTCCAATTCCATACCATTAAATATACCAAGTAATAGTTCAAAATATCCAGATACCATACTATAATTACGACTTTACCCTTCTTTTTTTAATTTAATTTTATATCCATACATAATCGAGGTATTTTAATTGAATATACCCATTAATTAATTAATTAACATATATGTTTTTCTAATTAATAATTTCCCTCACGTCAACGAGAAAATCATCCAGGTCAAACTCGCTAAATTCATCGCCAAGGTAGTTCCCCGATACCACAAAATCCGGTAAATGAAACGGCATATCTATATCAAATCCAAAACCGTCCACGTCACCATAACCAACACCGTCAATCTCCGTTAAGTCTCCGTTACTCAAGAGCACAGAAGTCGGCGAAAACCTAACGTCTGTCACCGATCCATCACTTCCACTACTTCCAGTCATCGTCACCGTTGAATCTTCATCGTTTATCGTCACCGAGTCCTGAAAATCAACCTCTCCGTTACAGTTACTGTTACAGATACCGAAATTAGTTACGGCGTCAGGTCCTTTCAATTTAACGGCAGCTTCGTCGTAAACCGTGGCAGCTTCTTCCGGCGTATCAAACGTTCCGAGCCAAACACGTTTCCGTCTTGACGGATCACGGATCTCCGCCGCCCACCGTCCCCACGGCCGTCTCCTTACGCCTCTAAATTTCTTCTCCGGTGATCCCGTGCTTCTCACGTGTCGTTGTTTCTTCTGTTTGCATAACCTATAATTAAATTTAATTTCAGATACATGTTTCTTCACTCTTTTGACAACGCTGACGTCATCATCATCGTCATCACCGGATGATTCAGTAGCGTAAGGATCGGTTATCGTGATTCTAACGAGACTACGATGAGACGACGTCGTTCTAGTAGTCGGTGGCTCTCCCGGTGGCTCACGTGCTTTAATAAACTTGTTAATTTTCAGCACGTGCTCTGTGAACTTTACCGGTGATCGTACGGACGTAGTTGCATCCATTGATTTTAATTAAAATATTAAAAATTAAGAAAATAGTAGTAAATTTTGGCGGGAGAATTTCCCTCGTACTTTGAGGTTGTTGTGAAAGAAAGTGAAGAAGGAAAGTAAGAATAATGAAGGTGAGATGGAGTTATATAAGAGAAGAGGGTTGAAGGGTGTGAGCTCTACACTATAGTGTGTACAAATACAGTACAAAACACACACTTGTTACACCGTGAGAAACACAAACTTAATGAGGACCCCCTAATTTGGACATTTTTACATTTTGGTCCCTTATGTTTTGAGGTATAAGAACCCCAATCTTATATTAATTCTTTGATAATCGATTAACACCATCGTCTAAATATAATGGAAATAAGATTACCTTTGTAGAATTCTTTTCTCCGAAATCAACTAAACAACTTGTTACTAGAAAAGTTCCATTTAACGACTACTAAACATTGTGTAATATTGTAACATATATTAAAATGAACAATGAGAATTAAAATGTGACACGTCAACAATGAAACATAAGATAAAGATCATTAGTGTATGTAATCAATAACATGCAACTTATGGTTCGAAAGTTCGAGCCTCTATGTTACCAAACATATATTAAAATGAACATTTCTTTAACCTTTTAAATTAATAATGCTAGATAATTGTTCACCTTTAGTATTTTTTTTCGTTAGATTTAGAAAATGGAGATCACTTATAGAGTATCAAAAATTATAAATATGACACAATCATGCATATACGATACTTTATTAATGATGGGATTTTATTTTCACTCATCTTTATACTTTACTGTTTTATATAGATCAGATTAAATTCTCTCTATTATTCCCATATAAAATGGAGTAAATAAATAAACTTAAACACATATGACATACAAAATATTCAACAAATACTCTTATGATTTTTATCACTTTTACACTATTATCACCACTTTCACTGGTATAATACACGAGTATTATTTTTATTTTAGCAAAAAAAATCGATGACATACTACATAACGAATATATACCTCTTTTCACAAAAATATATATATATATATATATCCATCTCTGAATTTCAACCTACAACATCATAGTTAAAGTCACATCAAAATCGCTAAACTATTAATCCTTTAATACAATATTCTATTTACCAACGTCACCTTAATTAATTCAAACTTTATTTTATATTTAACATGTGTTCCACGCTAACATAATATTTTCTCGCCATATTACAACATTCTATCACGGACAGAAAATGTCACATAACTAACAGTTACTTATTTCGTAAGTATACTTCAACAAACAAAGTTCTGTCTAATTTTTTTTATTCGAAAGTTGTTAAGGAATATGGTGTATATTTATTATGAATAACGCTATACTAACAAAAACTTTACTAAATCTAGTTTATAGAATTAGGTGGATCAATTAGATTATGAGATCAAGTGATATAATAAAAATAATTATATAATTAGTCCAAATATTATATCATACTATTGTGTACAATTATATTTTTATTTTTTAAAAGATAAACTTAAACTACATATCTCACATATTATATATATATAGATTGATAGATTCATATGTATATACATAAATTGTCACTCACAGAGCTACATACAATCTCTGAATTAATTGATTTTTTAGACATCGTTAACTCATAACTGTTTTGATAGTACGAGTATTGATACTTCTACTAATTTTGATAAATACATCAATACATTATTTATTTATACAATACAATTTATTAATATATATATATAATAAATTTATTAAAATTAACAATAAAAATATCAATCCTCTAATAATGCTTACAAATTGTTTTGTAATAATGTTAGTAAAATACCGATTTTCATTTTTATTACTCGTAAAATGCACCGAAATTGAAGGGTCCCACAAATTCTGGTACTGTCGGATTGGAAATGGGAAGTGCGACAGCTGGCAAATGACCGACGTGTCCTTGTGAATTTTTAGGAACTCCCCAAGTTTGTTCGTTCAACTTGGATATTAACTCCTTCACTGACAATTCAAACTTTCACTTTGACTATGAAATCACTCCACCGTACCACTTTTTATGCCAAATGTACCACTGTACCAATGACCATCCTTATAGTCTGCTTAATAGTACCCTTTCTAGCCACGGTACTAAAAGTCCAAAACCATGTCGGAATGGAGCAAAATTAGTTATTGAAAATACTTTGGTTTTGTTTAGACTTTGTATTATACTTTTTTATTTTTTAATACCTTGATCTTGTAATCAATTTACATATTATTATTTTAGATTATCATAAATAAAGTGTTAACTAATTATCATAAATAAAGTGTTAACTTTATATTTTAACTAATAAAATCCTTTTTAATGAATATATATAATATTTTATTGTGAAAAGTAAAGTTTCTTAAAACTTTATACATTTTCAAATTAGAAACGTATAATGAAAGGGAATGAGAATTATTTTGAAGACGTCATAGTTACATTTAATTTAATTTCCTCAAAATACATGGCGCTATCACAATTTAAACTTGGAAAACTTGAGAACGATGGTTAATTAATAATTTTTTTAATAAGTTTTTTTCGACGAACAAATATAACTCGTGATTTATTAGATTTGATTCAACCCTTTCTAAAGATCACACATTAAATAATATTAAACGGTTTATATAAAATTACGAGGAGTTAAACTTGAACCAATGACATGTACCCTGAAACCCTTCATTTTACAGTCCACGTATAGATTTGCGCTGAAGAAATTTTACTACTTGACTATAGCCAAAAATGGTAGACTGTTTTTTGTAAAACCAGGCATGATTATGTTATTTCAAAACCTATTGGTAGTTAATTGAAAACATTACAGATCATTTTCTCAAATAAAATAGTAAAAGGTCACTAGGGAAAATTACTTACTCCAATAAAAATCCAAAAAGTCATTAGCAAAAATTTCCTATTATCCAAACATAGGTATGTTTCCCATATAAATCAAGATACTATGTAAGTAATATGTTTTATAGCTACATAAGTAACACTCTAAAATCACTTCCATTGATTAACTAAATAATTGAATTGTGAGATCAGTGTCAAGTTAACATTTTTAAAAAACATTAATCATTATTAATAGTGAGCGGAAGAAAACTGAATTTTTTTAACTCCACTATTTAATTATTTTTTTTCTTCAAATAACACAAATAAAATTGTATTATTAAAATAACTATTATAATAAAATATTACATTAATTAAATTAAAAGAAACAATTCATTAATTAAAAAAATACGTTACAAATAAATAACTACATTAATAGTCTAGTCATCCTGCTCGTCCTCATTTTCGGGTGGTAATAATTCGAAACACGAATCATAATCGCGTTTCACTTGCTCCCTAGCATTGAAGAGCATTTGTTGATTGTCGGGTAACAACTTGTTGGTAATGGTTTAACAAGAAATTGTGCTCTTTGAACACTATTCGTTTTTTCGCGAACATCATTCGTTTCTTTGTTTCCTTCGCTATCCTTTCATAATCGGGTTTGAGTTCGGATTGTCATCATCTCCTTCAAGATTGATCAAGCGATCATCTTGTTGTTTCTCTTTTTCTTCCATTGGTCATTTGTTCCTCATAACACAACTAGTAAAAAGAACTTTGAATAATCCTTTAGTATGTGTCATGGTTCCTCGTAATTGAAGTTCCCTTTTTGTTGTTGTTTCATTTGTTTAAGGGCATTGAACGAATTCGCCCGTGAATAATTGGTATTTGGAATATGACTGTAGATTAAGTTGTTCCAAAAATTGTTTGATTATGATCGTTGAGAATTGTGGTGATTTTTAGACATTTTTCAGTGTTTGTAATTGATATAATTTGTGTGTAAATAATAGATATAGTGAGAATTTTAGTCGTAGTTTTGTGAAAAAAGAGTTCTCTCTATATATATATGGCATTTGGGATTGAAAAATTAGAATAATCTTTTAAAAAGGGTATATGAACGTTATATATATATATATAACTTTTTTTATGTTTTGTTACCGTTAAAACTTTTTTTAATATTCGTGGCGTTGGGCCCCACCACATACCCTTCTCCATACCGACGAAGCAACGAATGATGCTTGACACGGCGGAATTGTGCCAGTGGCGTCATTTTTGAGACGCAAAAGACGGTCCGAAAAATAGAACCATTGAGAGCGATCTAACGAGGTATTAAGACCGCTCCCTATGGAGTGGTCGTTCTCCGTTCTCCGCCCGTGTGACAATTATGTCTTCCATCCTATCTTAGGCACGGTCTCGTCTTAGGTTGTCGTGCTTGTGGCTTCCTTCTTGTAGAGATGGAGTGAGAACGAAAGCTTATGGTCCCAAATTGAAGCAACGTTCAATAAAAAAAAGAATTCAAAGAGTTAAAATAAAATATATATTTTTCCCATTTATATACACATACAATTATCATTTTTTTCACATACAATTCTTATTTTCTTTTTAATTACTACATCAACTATATATACATACAACCTATATCATCAAAACACTTTACTTATTATCAAATCGTAAATGGATCATCTCCAAACACTTTATTATTATTATTATTATTATTATTAATTATTAATTATTTATAATAATGTAACGTGCACTTTTTAAATTAATGTAATTTTTATAAATATTAGTGTAACATACTTATTATTATTGTATTTTTAAAATATAAAAGTATTTGTATTAATAGTTAAAAAATAATGTGACGTTGAAAAGTTCAGTTTTTCAGTAGGAAGGATTTAGTTTTTAGTTAGTTCTTCGATTCTTGTAATGATGTCGTTTAAATTTCGATTATGAACCATCATAATAGATAATGGTCTATAACAAAAATAATAGTCTTTTCAAACTAAATTAGTTAAAAGCTTAATTTATGTTCACTAGTCATTCTATCACGCCCATAGGGAGTTTTTTCAAACTTAATTTGGTTAAAAGCTTAATTTATGTTCGCTAGTCATTCTATCAAACTCACAGGGAGTTTTTTCAAACCTAATTTGTAAACTCAATCCATTTTATCATTCTCATGGTCACAAATGACAAAACTATGACAAAATTGATGAGGAAAGAAATGAGAATTTGCCGAATAATTTATTCGGGGTTATAGTTCCAATAAAGTTAGATACTGTATTATATAGATCTCCAAATATTGTTGAAAAGATAGAGCAAGAGTAATCTTAATAAAATCAACCGAAATGACTATTGACACAAAAGAACATACTAACATAGGACAAGACTTATAGTTCATATCCCTATAAAAGATGTGTCACACAAACTCCCTACATACAAGTACCCTATAGTTTTAGTCCTATCATTTTGACATGAAGTTTTTTTGTTTCTACTTTAAACTATCATATTAAATATTAATTAATATTAATATTAATATTATATTATTATCATTGGAAAAATATCGTGCCTAGCGATCTATGCTTAAATTATGTCTTATTGTACATATATCACAATAATTGGTGGAGAAAATGTGAAAGACACATACCAATTTATGTGTTGAATAAGCATATTAAGCATGAATTATTAGTCATATTGCATTGTTCATTATTATAACACAGCTTGCAACATTTTAAATACTTTTTTAGTGTATACATAATGTTTCTATGTAACATTACAAACGTTATGTTTGTCGTTACATTTTTGATTGAAATTTATATTCATATACGCAATAAAAATAATTCCTACATTGCTCTCCTTCAAATATCTATTAACATTATTATCTTTTTAAATGATTTAATCATCTTGTGAATTATTTTTTAATACACGTGTCATGAGAAATATATCTTTTATTTAAATTAATATTAGAGTGTATTCTTGAAAATGATTATTTCACCATAATTAGATAACAACTGTGTTGAAGCAAATTACAGAAGCTAGTTTATAAAATGTAGTTGTTAAAAATTATGATATAACTAAGTTAGTAGTTCTATGATCATTCATTAAATTTAGATAAGTAAAAATACTAACAATAAAATGGTCAAAAAGTTTATTTTTAGGGAAAAAAGAAGGACATCTTTAAGAAATGGGAGTACACATAATTCAATTTTAGCATGAAAATATTTATCATTGATGTTGTAGCAAGTACAGACTTTAAGTAAAAGTTTGACAATAGTAGTAAATGTAGTCACTTTTTGGTAGAAGATGGAAATATGAATAAGAAATAATATATATATTTGACTAATATTTGGTGAGAGGTCATTATAAATAGGGGGCGAAAACATATTTGTTGACATGGAGGGTGTTTAGGTGTTCCACTAGGGAGTGCTGACGTGTACGTATATTTTGGTGATAAACTTGGAAAATAAGAAATGGGAAGTCAGCTTTAAAATCCACCAAAGGGGTCCCAATCACACTATTCAGTATTCACCGGTCAATAACCGGGCCGAAAGTTGCTGTCAATTAGTAGTTCATCTGCTCAATTGTTCAATCACATCATAAGATGTCATTAAAGCATAGTCTTACTGAAAAGAGTAACAAAATGTAGAAAAAGCTAAAAAGGACGATGTTTGTTATTCTATGATCACTTTGTAAAAAATACTCTGTAACATGTTTTGTGATAACTAGTAAAGTTTACTCCAATCGTTATAATAAAAGTTACGGGTTTTGTGACAACGTTTCTAGCAAAGTTCTGTTTTCATTGGTTGATTCTCACGTGGTTAAAGTTTCCGTCGAGTTTTAGATTACATGGTTTTTTTTCTTGACTATTTGAGTATTTTTAATTGTCGTATAATTTAAGGTTATTTTTTATACGAATTAAGTTTTAGGGTTGTTTTAGTCGGATTTGTTATTTATCGTTACTGTAATATAAAATTTTACTAGTTATTATATATCTACATTATTGACTTTTAACAATTAAAATGAGAATTTTGTAATCGTTTGTAACTAGTTTTACTCGTAGAAGTTTGTAAATCAATCATATATTCATAATTCATTTATATTTATAAATGGTAATAGAGACATAAAGGGTTATCATTCATGCCTTCCAGATTCTAAAAGAGTCATCTCGTGAACTTCAATAACGCTATTTTTAAGAATGTTATAGGATGCCAACTAACTTCATAATGTTGAAAAGTTCGTATTAGAAATTAAGCTACCGTTCTTTGCTATTCATTAAATGCAAGTTCTATTAGCTCCATGTTAATAAATTTGCCTGTAATCAAAGGATTTTAGCATGAACTAGGAAATGGATAAGGAAATACGAAGTGTACACCTGTTTGAATGAACTAGAAAGTAGATCAGGATAAACAAAAAGCACACATGTTTAAGTAATTATTAAACTCCCGATCTTAAAAAAATAGCAGGGGTCAAGGGAGTCACGTCCTTTGCGTGATCCAGAGACTTAGACCAAAAATTTTAAGTGTTGTAGTCATGTGGTAGTCAAAGATCACTTTCAAGATAAAAAGAGACGAGCTAAAGTGCCCAACTTGTCCGTAACTTCCGGTAACTACCAAAAAATCGTTTTAGAATAGTTAAGCAATTTACGTTCTATTTGAGGGGTGTCAGGATCATCTTAACAAAATTCCACAAATGCCTAACAAATTTGTTAGCTAACTTTGATTAAGAAATGCATTAGTGCAACATAATGGTCAAGTGCAATGCCTCAAAAAGTTTGTTATTAAAGATGTAACAACTAACAACATCAATTCATTCATTTAATTGTAAATGGATCAATTTGCATTATATTTTCTCATACGATTGAGACTTTTTTGACTTAGGAGGAAAGTAAGAAGCTTCATTGGTACAAAATTGCTCAAAATTTGTGCTTGCAATTTAAAGAAAGAGATTACTCTGTATTATCCGTACTTAAGTATCCAAGATGAACTGTGCTGGCCAGTTTTACATGTTACTTGAAATCAATCATTCAATGGAATCAGATGAAACCAACCAGTTGACGGTTAGTTGAAACACCAGTCTAGTTCTCAAACTAAGCTTTGATGACCAGTTGAGCCCCTACAAAGAGCCAGTTCAGTTTCCGATCCAACAGGGTCCAGCAAAAATAAAACCCATCCCAAGTCGGACAATATATTTCAAAGGCAAACTTGTCTTGATTTAGACAAAAATAGCAGAAAGTAGAGGTGGCAAAACAGGTAAATCAACTAGTTTAGTAACAGGCTACAACAAATACTCCAAAAATAGCAGACTTCGGTTGATCTATATACAATTTTATTTTTATCCTTTATAAAAGCAAAGTTATTACCATGATAACTGAACGTTCTAAAATTGGATTTAGAAGAATTTAGACCACTAAAAAATACACAACTTTCCAGTACGTTCTATCCGTCTAACCCATTTGACACAGCTAGTGTCAACGAACGTTAGGAACCAATCATACAGCCCAAATCGCGTCATTCATAGATAAATTAGCCAAAACTGAAATCTATAGCATACATCACAAAGGCAACCAATGAAGTGAATAACAGATTTCACCATTACAGCACCATTTTTTCCCCTTCATTCCAAATAAAATATACACAAATTCAGACGAGATGTTCAATGCCTAGTCAAGCTTCTTAACAAACACTTGAAGAATAAAAACAGAGGTCTTACTAACAATTTATTATTATGCTTCCACCCATCCACAACATGCTGATTGAAAAAGCCACCCAGTCGGTCAAACATGCCATGGATGTGTTCTTGTGATCAACCCATGGCGTACTTCTGTGTCCAGCTACGAGCAGTGGCCTCGTACTTGGCCTTGTCAGTCTTGTACATGTGAGCGATTTCTGGCACCAACGGATCGTCAGGGTTTGGGTCGGTTAACAGGGAGCAGATGGAAAGCAACACCTACAAACCACATTAACAATTGTTTAATTACAAGTCCATAGACACAATTTTAACTAGATAAAACTAAAATGATGCAGAAACTCAAGCCATTTGCAGATGGTAAAAACAAGCATATACTATTCGGAAGTCTTTAACATTTCACCCGATCGTATGAAAGTATTGGGAGTGAAACATGATGTTCAAAGATTTAAGCTTGATTTTAGATACTCCCCTGGTCCCAAAATGACTTCATATATCCTGAACCCTAAAAGAGAAGGCTCTTCAAAAGTATATTAAAAAATTAGGTTTCAAGTGAAACCTAATGGAAAACATGTCTGACCAACATACTAGATTATTAGCTGCATACTGGTTATAAAAAGAAAAAAAATATAAAGCAAAACATGAAATTGCATTACATTTGCTATCACTAAACATCTATAGAAAAACCACAAAACCAAACCCTACTTCAATTTGAATAACTTGACCAACCCGTTGTGTAATATGAGATAGAGAGTATAGAAAATGTAAATCAGTGCTACATAGATACATATGTATGCAGCACAAACAAAAAATTCACAAAAAGATTGTTAATGACCATACCTTCGAGATTGTTAACGCTGGGCTCCACTGCTCCTTCAGGATATCTAAGCAAATGCTACCATTGCTGTTAATGTTCGGGTGGAAGACCTTAGTCCTAAATGCAACCTGAATAATAACATAAATCAGTCAACAAAACTATTATGCATTACTGATAGAAAGAAGAATAGTCAACATGATCAGGCGTAAGAAAAATTACCCTAGTTAAACCTCAAAGTATTCAGATACAAGACGCGTTAAAAGATACAGCTAACACTATGCAAGTTAAAAGAATCTAATAAACGTAATGGTTAAATCCGACAAGAGCAAAGGAAGATTACGAGTTACAGTGATAATTACTGAATGCTACCTAGAACGTCAAGTTGGCATCAATATGCAAGTTAAAAGAATCTAATAAACTGGCTTGATTTATGAGCCTTTGTTAGCAATGTTAACACTGTTTAAACAATCATATTAACCGTACTATAATTAAAACAGGATCCTTCTTGCGAACAGCAAGCTTGAAATTATTTTAGTCAATGACCGCAAGTATGTAATGCGTAACTTTTTAATCAGAACCTATCTATAATGAATCAGTCATGGCGTCAGGCTATGGAAGGGGTAAGTGTTAGTATACCAAACTATTGCTACAGCTATGATAAAAGGTATCAGTAGTTGGTCGTTGGCAACTGGCACACCCTTCAAATTTGATGGTTAACTTTAGTAGAGTTTTGGAGACACATCTTAATAAAAGTACTCTTCCAAATGGGCATGACTTTCATTGAAAATACTATACAAGTCAAGTAACAGAATAACAATCATACACAGCAAAACTACCTTAGGAGGCTTGAAAGGATAATCAGGAGGAAAATGAATTGAAACAAGAAATACGCCTCCAGAATATGGGCTGTCAGACGGTCCCATAATTGTTGCTTGCCAATGGAACATGTCTTCGGCAACAGGACCTACAACATAAAATACACACCTTGTCAGCTATATCACAAATAGATATTATAGACACAGATAACAGAATAAACGAGAGCTTGTTACTCCATTAACATATTCGGTGATCAATACACCAACTCATATAGCATGTTGCCAAGAATATCCAAAATAAGAAGGTGAATCATACACAACAAAAAGTAATTCTGGACACAGATAACACCATGCACAAATCACAACAATTGCAGAAAGAGCAAGTGCTTGTTTACTCCATTAGCATCTTTAGTTATCAAAACATTCAACAAATCAAGCATGTTGACAAATAAATTCTAAATAAGGTGTTGCATATACAATCCTCACCAGTCACCAGCATCTATATAACATATTAGCACAGGATTCTTCACACAATTTGCATAAATAAAGTTACGACATCCACAATTTTAAGCATGCTACATCAAATCAAAGAAAGCATAATTACACTTCACAACATAAATAAAATTTATAATATACATACATGTATAAATATATATAATTCAATTAATATACCTGCGCTACATGAAGTAGGTGGATCCTTCTGCAAATCCTTAAGCTCCTTCAGAAAACGTTTGGACGCCATCACCACAAGAAGTTCGAAACCCTAATTTACCTCTCGCAACCTAAACAAACCCTAATTCAACAAAATATAAGTCAGTCAACGGTGGAATTCAAAGAGCTACAATACTAAAAATCAATTACTGATAAAAATATCAGAGATCTATACCAACTGTTGTTCTTTACAGGTAAATTAATTGGAATTTTAGAAACCCCAAAATTGATGAAAAATGAAAGATGGAATACCTGATGGATGATATGTAAAAGAGAAGTAAAAAGAGTTGAATTTTGGATAGAAATGAAATGAGAGAGCAGATTTATGAGCCAATCGTATGAAAGAGGGGAAATTGAAATGTGTTTTAGGGTTTTGATTTATTTATCGTATTTAATTAATTAATTTATTATTTTTATTTTGTGGGAAATTGGGAATGGTGGGGGCCGTAGTTGGCGTGGAATAAACGCCGAGTATCGTCACTTTTTCTGTTTTAATACAAAGATGATGTTTGAGCCTCGAGACTTGAGGTGCATTTTTTAACATAAAAGTACATGATCATAAACATTGATTTTTATTATGGTGAGACAGTATGATAAATATGTTGGATAAGCTTCTGATTATAAATTAAGTAGTCATGGTTACTTAATAGTTGATAAAATTAAGCAATCATAAAATATTGTACATTATTAGAATTTTTTAGTAGTTAAAACTGCTTGCATGTTAAAAAATGAATTATTAATTTATAGTTTGAATCGCATTAGCTTTCTAACTTAAAAGTCTAACATTAATTCAATGTCGAATACTTTTGGATTTATTTTTCTTTTTTTGCCAAATAAGCGAACAAATACGATTGCTCATACTATCACTTGTCGAATACTGATTGGATGACTACGTTGGTGTTCGCCTTTTAGTTTTTTTTTTCTTTTAAATCTCTCAATCGTATAGAATTGCCTGTCAGTAGCCATGTGGCACGTTTTGATTCGATGGATTGATCGGTAATCAAGTTGGCCCACATTGATCGACTTCCTCTTTATATTTGTTTAACCCTTGACCCATAGTTAATGGATAAGATTAATTTAGTATTTGACTTAGTAAACTAACGATTATATTTCGAGATTTAATTCTTGATAGCTCAGATCGACTAGTAGGGCGATCAAAGGTGGATTATTCAATTAAAACCTTTAGTGAAAGGATTAGTATGTTAAATAATATTAGTCAAATGATATTATTAGTGATTTTCCTTAAAAATAATACCATCACTTATTTGTTAAGGTTGTATGTATGCACAATTTCATAATTAGAAAGAATATATTATCAGTATGTTTTAGATTTTAAGTACTAAGAACCCATTTTCCGATTAGATGACAAAATAAACACGTCATCGATAATGATCCATGTTAAACTGCACTTTATTTGCGCCTCACCAAGCATTGCAAAAGGTGAATTAGATCAGAAAGATAACTTTAAGCAGTCACAGAAGAACTTTCGTTCTTGAGGTTTAAGAAGAATGAAGTCATGATGCTGACCTTTAAGTATTGCGTCTAAGGCTAGCATTTGTGAGATCTAAGGTTCTTTAAGACATTTTAGAGTTCATAAAGAGACATATAGGCCTTTGACCATAATGTACATTTGTCACTATCATGTTAATAGTAATAATCAATTGTATACGTATTATACTTGGAGGTTATTTATATAATAAAGTACTATTGATTCGGATTATTACCCAACAATATTCGTACATTTTAACTTCTCAATCTAAATTTATACGATAATGTAATTGTTTTATGTTACTTCTTAGGATGGTGTCGAATATCAAAATATTCGTGTGTTATTCCGTATAGTCACTGGTTAATAAATTAGTAACCACTTAAAAAATAGAAATTCAATTATTACTTTTACTTGATATTTATTGAAAAATTAAAACTTTGTAAGGGTGGATGATGGTGTCAATTTGAAAAACGGAGCAACTTGTAAGTTTTTCTAAGTCATCAAAACTATATTCGAAATAAAAGTAACGTATGTATATGACTATCGACTACAATGAAACCTAAGGCTAGATATAAACATTACCTGAAGTTAGTGTACCATTAACGAAATAGAGGAAAACGTTTGTAATGTTAAAATTATGCAACTTACATATAAATATAAATATAAGTATTATTTTTAAAAGAAAACATTTACATTTATAATTTTTTTAAGTTTATTATTTACTTATAGATATTTTTCATTTACGTTTAACATTATTGTTAGCATTACATATAATTTATTATGAAATTTTAAAGCTAAAGCTAATCTACACATATTTTTTGGTCTTAGGATAATGATATCTACTCCATTTAATTTTACATATTTTAACTAAACATTTAAATTGCTAAAGCCTAGTCGGGTGTGATTGATTTTATTACCATATAGTTTGCATTTTCTTTTCTTTTCTTTTTTCTTACGTAAATGCATAATATATTTTCTTAACAATTAACGCTTTTAGTTCAAAGGTATTTGTAAAATAAAGTTTAGAGTAAATTACACTCCCTGCCCCTGTGGTCCTTTGTTTTTGAACGCCTCGTCCCTCCCAACTTTTTTTTACAATTCATACCCCGGTACTGACACTTTTGCATCTTTCCTCGTCCAACCCCTAACGGTCGTTAGTTTTTCTCAGTTAAGTGCCTCACGTGCCCAGCACGCGAGGGTAGATCGGTCAAATCAACTCCCCTCACCTAATTTATTCCCTTTTCTTCTTCTTTCTTCCTCATTCAAAATCCATAACACAGTTCGTAAATTTTCCCCTGTTCAAATCGCTGTAAACAATTAGCCAAAATTCATCGTCCCGTCATTTTAAAATTTTTTTGAAATTTTTCGAAGTTGTTCATCATGAGTGCAGGAGCTCGTTGGATGCGTCGGGAGAAAGAAGAAGATATACCTGTAGAAGAATTGCGACAACTATACGGTAATAAATCTGTAATGTCGATTTTTATGAACTATAAAACCCTAACTGTAAGTTTCAAAAGGTCACTGACTATCCTTTGTGTTTATTTTCTTTTTTTAACAGAGCAATACGAAACTCTCTTCTCCATTAGGATGCATCATGCTGGTACATTCTCAAAGTATCCTGGTAGAAAATATGTTGGAGGTACATTTAGTTACTTTGACCTTGTAGATAGAGATTATTTTTCTGCTTATGAACTTGATAGAATGGTCGAAGAGTTAGGGTATTCTCTAGATGACAAGATGTATTACCATTTTAAGAAGCCGGATTCTAATTTGGACTATGGCCTATTAGCATTAGCTTGTGATCAAGATATAAGGAATTTGTAGTTATACTGATAGGTATAAGGTTATATATGTTTATATTGAACATGGGATAACAACTCTCTTTAATTATTGGAGATCCCCACAACAGAGTAAGGTGGTTATAGAAGAAATAGAAGAAAGTTCTTCTAGAAATGTTGTTGGAATTAAGAAGAAAGTGAAAAAGAAGTTGTATTTGACCTGGGATGATGAAAAAGTGAGAAAGAGTAGGGGAGATGATGGTGATGAAAACCCATTCTTGGATCCTTTCTTTACAGAATTAGATAAAAATGCAATACATATAGGGAAAGAAGAGGTCAATGCTGATCTGAATGAGGGAAACAATGCTGAGATGAACAAGGGTATGAATGCTAATAAGAATGATGATGAGGTTAATGCTGATCTGATAGATGATGAGGTTAATGCTGCTGAGGAACATAATGCAATGAATGATGAGGTTAATGTTGATATGAATGATAATGTAAATGCTGATGTAAATGCTGATCTGAATGATGATGAGGTTAATGCTGAGGAACATAAGGCAATGAATGATGATGAGGTTAATGTTGATATGAACAAAGAGGTCAATTCTGTAAATGATGATGAGGTTACTGATGCAATGAATGATGAGGTGGTAATGGATATGAACAAAGAGGTTAGTTATGTGCAAGATGATGAAGTCAATGTTGATAAGAATGATGCAGTGAATGATGCGGAGAATGATGCAGTGACTGATGAGGTGAATTATGCAGTGAATGATGAAGAGAATGAAGAGAGTGATGAGTTGGATGATGAAGATAATGAAGAGAGTGATGACTTCGATGAGGAAGAGAGTGATGAGGAGACTGAACAGAGTGATGAAAATGATGACTTTCTTGAAGATGATCAGAATAGTGTGCATGATGTGGAGGTGGATATGCAGGGGTTCAATTTAAATACTGATAAGAATATGGAATGGGATGGAATAACTATTGACCCAAATGTAGGGGATGTGCAAGTTAATGATGAGGTGGTAGGGCTTAACTTTGATGAGTATGATAGTGGGTCAGGAAGTGATGTTGACAGACAAAGAAAGCTGAGGTTGAAGAAACTGAGGAGATCTAAAGTGAGTGATGAAACACTAAAGAGTGATTTCTTTGTGGGGCAAACATTTATGTTCAAGAAACAAATAACTGATCTGGTTAGGGCACATGCAGTGGAAAGTAGGAGGGAGCTGTTGGTTGTTAAGAGTGACAAAAATCGTGTGAGGGTAAGGTGTTTTGGGTTTAAGCCTGGATTTAGCAAGAAAATTGATGTAGATGACAGCTTGTGTAGTAAAGGCAAGAATAGTGTAGATGTTTGTGATAAGTCAATTAGTGGCAAAACAGAGGTCAAGAAAGTCAAGGTCAAAGGAAAGGGAAAAGGACAAACGGCAGAAAAGGACAAAAATGTAAAAAAAAGTCATACAAAAAAACGTGATAAGCCAGCCTGTCCAAGGACTTTACATGTTTCTAAAGGGATTAATGAAGAATGTTGGATGGTGAAAACCTTTATAGATGACCATAAATGTCTCCAATGCCGTGAACTGAAAATTTGCACTTCAACTTTTCTTGCAGATCAAATCAGTGACACTATTCAAAGCAACCCAACAATTTCTGGTAAAGCACTCCAGCAACAATTAGAGCAACAATTTCAATTGAGTATAAACAAGATGACAGCTTATAGAGCTAAAGATCTGGCAATGAGGAGATTGAGGGGGGATTACCAACAACAATATTCAATTTTAAGAGATTACATTTTGGAGTTACAAAGTACAAATCCGGGGACAACAGTTAACCTTGATGTGCAGGCAGAACCTAACCCTAATTCACCAACTAGGGTTTTTAAAAGAATATATATCTGTTTAGGTTCATTAAAAAAGGGGTTCAAGGCAGGTTTGAGGGAATTAGTTTGTTTAGATGGTGCTTTCATGAAAGGACCATACCCAGGTCAAGTATTAAGTGCAGTGGGTGTTGATTCAAATAATGGGATCTATCCAATAGCTTATGCAGTTGTAGAAGCAGAGACAATGGATTCTTGGTCATGGTTTTTGGAGAATTTTCAAGCAGATTTGGAGTTACCTACTAATTCCAATTTTACTTTCATGACAGACAGACAGAAGGTAATAAGTTCCTGCATTAATACCACATGATTAACCAATTCCAATTTGCTTATATCTTATATAAATCAAATGTGTTTGTGATGATCAGGGACTTGTTCCAGCTATTGCAAAGGTATTCCCTTGTGCAGAACACAGATATTGTGTTAGACATATTCATGAGAATATGAAAACACAATTTAAAGGAGCTCAATTCAAGGATATGCTATGGAAATGTGCAACAAAGACAACACCAACAGAATTTGAGGTTGTAATGGAGGAATTTGAAAAACACAGTGCTGCAGGTCATAAATGGTTGTCTGGGATCCCATCAAAACACTGGGCAAGATCACAATTTACAGGTATTTAATTTGTTAATGCTATTTTTAATTGTAGGTTAGTTGGTATTACTGCTTTTGTAACATAAGTATGGTACATTTTAAACAGGTAGAGCACATTGTGATATTTTGTTGAACAATATTAGTGAGTCTTTCAATAGCAAACTTGTTCTAGCCAGAGACCAACCAATCATATCCTGTTTAGAGTATATAAGGGAGTACTTGATGAAAAGAATTGTGATAGTCCAGCAAGTGATTGATAAAGCTGATGGTCCTCTTACACCAACTGGGCAGAAAATATTTGAGAGAATTAAAAGTCAAGCAGGGGGTATTACTGTAACTTGGAATGGTGGTCATAAGTATCAGTGTAAGGGTAAGTGGTTGGAACAGTGTGTGGTTGATGTGAGAGAGAAGGCATGTTCATGCAGAAGGTGGCAATTAACTGGGATCCCATGTAGACATGCTGTGGCAGCTATTTGGAATATGGGTGTCAATGGTTTTGATGTAGGTATCCCTGAAGATTGGGTTCATCCAGCCTATAAGCTGGAAACTTGCAAACAAATGTATTCATTCAAGATTGAGCCTATTAGTGGGATTACTTTGTGGCCAAGGAGTAAATGCCCTACAAAACTTTTGCCTCCATTGCATCATACTCCAGTTGGTAGGCCAAAGAAAAAGAGGACCAGGGGTGTATATGAACAAAGCTCTCAGGGGAACAGTGAAATGGTTAGAGATGGTAAGTTAACAAGGTTTGGCAAAACAGTTACATGTGGTAAGTGTAAGAATAGAGGGCATAATTCAAAAACATGCAAAGGTGAACAACAAAGGACAAGTAACAGTGGTGGTAGGAGAGGTGGTAAAAGTGGTGTTGGCTGCAGTAAGAGTGGTGGAAAGGCTGGAGGAAGTGCTGTGAGAAGTAGTCAACGTTTGAAGAAAGCTGGTCAAATGCCTGTTGGAAGCAGTCAGACTTGTGTTGGAACTCAAGGGAGTGCTACTGATCATGTCAATTAACTCTTTGTATGCAACAATTGAGGTTTTATTTGGTAAAACAATGTGTTTGTGTATAAACAATGTTCTGGATTCATGACACTTATTTTGATGATGTTTAATGTGATATTGTGTATTTATGTGTCTTTAAGTGATGTTTTTTTCATATACTGCAAATTATATGTACATTTACTTACAGGTTGAGAATTTATAGATGACCACATATTTTTGTTCAAATAATCATCATTTAAGAAAGTAAGAAACCAATACATTCACTGATAATTTTCAAAGTTACACCACAAACAACCAACAGGTGCCTTTGACTTCAAAAGTCAAAATAACTAAAACTTAACAAGATTACTCTAATTAACCCTGAAAAAGGTACACATAAACAACAAAAAACACCCAACTGTAAAAAAGGAACTTCTTCAACCTATGAATTTCTCTTACATTTGCTTGATTTTCTTCTTCGAGTTGGTTTCTAGCTCGTAGCAATCCGGGTATTATGTTCAATGATCGTTGACACATGGGTGGGTCAAACCACCCATTAAATCCACAATTGTTGTTATGTACAAACATTAAACCAAAAATTAGGGTTTGAACTATAAATTATAAATTGGGGGTTTTGAAATTACTTACAGTTTGCGCACAACCATAGAATCGACGATCTGGGTTAATATTTGTCCAAGATGTTCGAACACATGCGGGTTTACCACAACTACAAGCGACGACCATTCTTGAGGAGCGGAGCGCTGCAATTTTTTCGAATTTTGTATATGGACAAGAGGAACGAGCAAATTTTGGAATCACGATGACAACGGGAAGTAAATTGCATGAGGAAGAAATAAAAGAAGACGAAAAGGGAATAAATAAGGTGGGGGAGTTGATTTGACCGATCTACCCTCGCGTGCTGGGCACGTGAGGCACTTAACTGAGGAAAACTAACGACCGTTAGGGGTTGGACGAGGAAAGATGCAAAAGTGCCAGTACCGGGGTATGGATTATGAAAAAAAGTTAGGAGGGACGAGGCGTTCAAAAACAAAGGACCACAGGGGCAGGGAGTTTAATTTACTCTAAAGTTTATTACTTTTCATACATTATCAATATTCTTTATAAAACTCGTTCAACAACTTTGGTAAGTATCGGAAATAACCAACCACTTTTGTAAGCCTGTAACAATTAGAAAATAAATCTTTAGAATTTTGTTTCAGAAGAGTAATAAACAAAGCAAACCCATCCATCAGAAAATGTCATAAAACTACGGGCGGTTACTCTTAAATCCACTAAGACCATTGTTAATGGTGAGTCGGTTTAGGAAATCGACGCACGTTGATCGATCAATGTCAATGACACTGGCACGTTAGTGTTTTAACCGGTTTATGGACAAGTTAAACGACGTGAATGTGAGCCCGTTTGCGATTATTTTTTATTTATTTTTTTTGTAGCCGTTGAGAGTTTAATTATTTTTAATTTTTTTTTTAATTTTACATCCGTTATAAAATAGATTTATAGCCATTTTTACTAATAAAGTATTTTTTTTCAAAATCTTTTAACTTATTTATCTTATCTCAAATACACTAAAAATATACATACAACTTAACTTATTTATCTTTCTATGGACATTGACAAAAAAAAAATGACATTCAATCAAAGTTGACTCATGCTACTATTTTGAAAACAACTTTCCATGAATATTTAATTTTTCGTTGGAAAGATTTTTTCCATCTAAATTTATGTGTTGATCGTTCTAAAGAAAAATCTACTATTCAACTATATAGAACCATAGAAAAATAATTTATTTTTTATTTATCAGGTTCAAGAAAAGATAAAAACATTTAAACTTCAAAACGTCTTGCTTTAACACGCAAAATGTGGAAGAAAATTGGGCAACTATTATTAGGTAATTGCATGATGTCATTTTGGTGTGGTATTCGTTTATTGTATGGTGTTTGTAACCGTCTAGTAATTTTAATTATAATTGTCAGAGGGAATATCATTTGAGTATGAAATTTTTTGAAAGTATGAAAGTATCAATAGGATTGTGCCATTTGGTAAAAACCTCAAATTTTCTCACTTTCTCCCATTTTTTTAAAATTTAATTATTTCAAAAACGGTAAGTCAAAAATAATAAAAATTACACCATAATAATCGTCATTTTTTTCTCTTCAATTAGATATCTCATAAGGTATACTTTCGAAAAATTTCTTTTTCTATTTTTTTGTAGGTTTTGAAAATTTGTAACACATGTGTTATAAACAAATAACACATGTGTTACGGGCGACTAACACATGTATTAGCACCGACTATCGATTGTAACACATGTGATAACCGCGGATAACATTTTTGTTAATCTATCATAACACATGAGTTAAAAATTTGTAACACATGTGTTATAAACAAATAACACATGTGTTACGGGCGACTAACACATGTGTTAGCACCGACTATCAATTGTAACACATGTGATAGTCGTTGATAACACATGTGATAACCGCGGGTAACACTTTTGTTAATCCATCATAATGCATGTTTTAACCCACAAAAAATGAAAAAAGAAAAAATTCGTCGAAAGTATGACTTGTGGGATCTTAAATCGAAAAGGAGAAAACGCTGAATTTTATGGTGCAGTTTTTATAATTTTTTGATTAACAGTTTTTGAGATATTTAATTTTTAAAAAAGTGAGGGAAAGTGCATTTTTACCACGTAGCGCATTCCTATTGATACTTTCATACTTTCAAAAGAACTCATACTGTAACATTCTCACCTCATAATTGTTAATATAAAGCTGCTACTAACAAAAAAAAAAAAAAGAAAAATCTTAAAACACGTTAATGTATACATGAAACATTTTAGACCGTTACATGGCCGATCCATACCGTTTGCCCTTTAAGAATATATATACTTACCTTTAACTAATATAAATGATTCTTGCAACTAACTTTACCTTCTGCAGCACCATGCCACCATGTAACAACAATATACCTTAACATAGTTTCACCTCATCAGTAAGAATACACTTCGTGAATCTGCACTTTCTTTCCATATTCTATTTGTTTCTCACTATAGCAAGTCAACCTCATCCGACCAGTTTTTATATATTGTAGAAATATTTATCACTCAACTGAAAAATGTTATCAATAGAAAAAAAAAGCTAATGAAATCTAATGCATGTTCCTAGATATAAAAAGTTGCAACAAAAATTGCTATCAAGTAAAAATTTGAATTTTGTCCATGCAAGTAGATATCAATAGGGGTTCGATGGTCATAGACTTGCAAGTAATTGTGAAATCAAGCCTAATGGGTCTTTACATTTGGGTCCTAGGACCTGTTATCATCGGAAGCTGGTCGGGTTTCAGAGTCAGATACATGAAGTTCTTCAATCATTCTCACCACTTCATCCATGGTGGGCCGGTTATCCGGGACCTGCACAACACACGCCATACCAATTTGCAACATCTGGACCATCTCCTCCTCAATATTGTGAAATTTCATAAGCTCGACATCGAACACCTCTGCAGTCCATTCTTCTCTGACTACTGATTGGACCCACTTAGGGAGGTCAACCATGTTTTCTCTTCCCGGAGACTGAAGCGGTTGTTTGCCAGTAAGCATCTCGAGCAGGAGGACACCGAAGCTGTAGACATCGGATTTATGGGTGTATTTTCCGATTTCGAGAACTTCGGGAGCTCGGTAGCCGATGGTGTACCGGGATGTGGAGGGTGGGAAGTTTACAAGAGGGGCTAGGCCAATATCTGAGATGCAGCCATCTCCATTTTGGTTTATGAGGACATTTGACGATTTAATATTTCCGTGAACAACTTTGGGGCCTCCAAATGCATGGATATGGGCTACGCCTCGTGCGGCTCCGAGGACAATCTTGACTCTAGTTTCCCAGTCTACTGGATTTCTACCAGCTCTTCTGTTTACTGTAATGTTATAGTAGAAACTTATAAGCAGATGGATAATAGATTAGCAGTCTAGAATCAGCATAAAAGGAATTTAACAAACACAAGTCAAGATAGAGTAAATATTGGATACAAATTTTGTACCAAAATATCAAATTTGTTTTAACTTTTAACCATTGAAGGACTCTCTTTCACACAGTGACACACATACAAGGTTTGATATTGAGTTTAAAAACCAATACAGTAGGGAAGAAAGTCTAAATTGCTTATAAAGTACAGATGGGTTTGGGTTGACTTGAAACACTTAGAATATTTTTTAAAATGATTTTTGAAGTTCTATGTGTAAAAAGCATAATTTGGGATACTTTCGACCTGGTTACGTGTTCAACCTATTTGATGAATTTTCTTATCAACTATATTTTCTGATGTTTTACATGTTGGGCCAGATAGAGATAAAACATTACCCGGATCAACCCTTTCACGAGTAACTTGGTCATATTTGCCACCTCAAATTGCATTTAGTATGTTATGGGGAAGGGAAACCATATTTAGAGGTTGGTATTAGCATACATCATATGACTCAATGACCAAAATGGTGGGGAGGAAAAAAATATTTACCAACTTGGTGTTTTTTCCGAAATATTTACATATAAAGGTTTTTTTAAAAAGATTGTATTTTTTTCTTTTAAATGGTTTTTTTAAGTAAGATTTTAGAGGAATTAACTTTAAATTGTAACTTTTAACGTCTTCTCATTAAGTGAGATTGTTTTAGATAATATTAGGAACATAATACATTCAAGACCTTACTATACTATAACACTTTTTATAAATAGAAGAAATAATATTTTTTATTACACAATCTCATTCACATATTACATTGATTGGGTCCAAAAAGTTAAAGGGATGTAGCCGCTTAGGCATTGGCATGTTACCATATCTAAGTGGAAGGTTTTCGGTTTAAAGTGTTGTTTTGACCAAAATAGTAAGGGTTAAAACAGGCCGGGCCCGGTTGTCTTGACCATAAAACACCTTTGTTCATTTTTTTAAATTGTTCATGTGTTAATTATGATTACAAAATAGTACTGTTATAATCATCAATCACAAATTTAAAAAATAAATCAGGAGGTTGTGTGCATTAAAACTTTGAAGACTTCTACCCGATTGACATGTTTCCCTTTTAGCTAAATTAATTGATTTGACTTGTTTGAGATTAAAAAAAATCCAACCCTACTTGACCCATTAATGAGTAAATGGGTTGAAATTGTCACCTCTAACATGAAAGGGACAGGGGAGAAAAGCATGAAAATAGCATACCATGCAAAAGTGTCAACATGTTGCCGGCTGAAATATAATCATAAACGATTAGCTTCTCGTCCTTTGAGTAATAAAATGCACGTAGAGGCACAACGTTTGGATGTGGATCGACTCTTCCAATCATCTCCAATTGCTGCTCAAACTCTTTCTTCCCCATTACTACATCTTTCAACCTTTTTACAACCACGGCTACAGACTCTTCCAAAGTTGCCTTATATGCTGTTCCAAAACTACCCTTTCCAAGTATCTCAGCAGAAGCCCGCAATAAATCTTCAAGATCAAAATTATATGAACAATTGTCGAAGAAAACCAACTTATTATTTTCAGAATCTTGTGCTTCACCACCAAATTCTTCCCTCTGCTTTTCACCCCTTTGACCACTAGAAGATTTCCCTTTTCGCACATGACTTTCATTTCCATTTCCGTTCCTTCTCTTCTTCTTCAAACAACACAAACATAATATAATAGCTAATAGTATAATTGCAACACCACCTCCAGCTGCTATGGCGATAATAGCCCATAACGGAAATGGAAGCTTCTTTGAGCTTTTCTTTTGAGGGGCAACAGGTGTAGGCGGGGAAGTGGTGGGAGGAGGAGGAGGAGGGATTAAGGGTAAACAAGGATGTATAGGTAGTCCACACAAGAGAGAGTTCCCTACAAATGATGAATTTGGGAACTTTTGAAAGAAAGATGGAATAGAACCATTGAGGTGATTGTAGCTTATGTTAAAATCTTTGAGCCTTGAGAATGTGACATTGGGAATAGAACCAGTAAGAGAGTTGTTTTGGAGGTTCAATCTACTTAACCAAGTCAAATTCTGGATTGTTTCTGGGATTTTACCAGTGAAGGAATTAAATGAAAGATCCAATACATTAATTTGGGGAGGGAATGAGGCTGGAAGGTTACCCGTGAAGTCATTATATTGAAGGAAAAGATGATGGAGGGAAGGCAGAGAGAGGACATCATATGGTAAACTTCCCGTCAGGTGATTTAATCTGAGGCTGAGAACCTCAAGTGATTTCAATTTCCCGAGAGTATTGGGTGGAATAGGACCTGTAAGTCCAACGGCAGGAAGTCGTATATGAGATACACGGGTACCATCAGAAGAACAAATGATGCCTAGCCAGGAAGTACAAATATTAGTAGCATTGTTCCAGTTGAGCTTTGTACTGTGGGGTACATCATCAGCAAATGCAAGAAGAGCTAGTTTATCCGAGTTTAAATCAGCAAACACTGAAGACACCAAGGAAAGTATGACGAATATAGAATGAAGTAGTAGAGGAGAGCAGAGTTTCATGAGGAAACACTAATATTCACTTGCAAGAAGTTGATGGTGATGAGCTGATTTCCTGGTTTAGCACAAAACAAAAGAACCAAATTAGAAGACAACACATCAACTTCTGTATATGAACTAACTGGAATATAATGAGAAAAGACACTATCGAAGTGCTATTAAAGAATATTAATCTGTAACAACAAAAGGTTGAATAAGAGAGAAGGAAGACCAGACAAGATGTTGATTTGATGCAGCAGGTGATTGACTTCTAAGAGTCAGATAAGCACAAAATGTATGTAAAATATAATGCTAGATTCAAGCTTTCATGGAAAAGAGTATTACTCTCAACCAAAACTGTAGCATATCCTTAAATGTAATTTGTTATTACCAAAAAACAAAGAAAAGAAAAAAGTTTCTAATCAAATAGTCTAACTTCACAAGTTTGGTAAGGTGAACTAAGCTAGACTTAGGACAAGAATAAAGAATGGTCTAGACAGAGAGACTCCACTGCATATCTCAGATTGTTACATCTATAATGATGTAAAGAAAACAACCAGCTAATGTGCATATGGAACTCACTTTACATCATTGCTGTTAATTATATAAAAAGAGTACTCAGATGTAATTGATAGCAAAAAAATCTCTAGAAACAGTGCCTCAGAGTTAATGCAAGTTCGACTTATATTGCAAACTCCAATTCACAATGTTAATCAAGTTTGGAACAATTGGATCTAGTGATTGACCAAACTTTCATCACTCAAAAGCATTAAATATTGTTAGTAACCAAGCAACACAATATCTCTGTATTATCACAGCTACAGTTTATTCAATTCTATACTAGAGAAGATTAATAAATGCTTGAAACCTAAATAATCAACTACTATTCCAGAAACATTCCTACTGTAATTACAAATTTAGACATTTTTCATACAACATATAAATTAAGAAAAAAAATATAATACTCCTTAACTATAGCTACTAAGTTTCCTCTGTTCAGCTCAGCTCATATTACCACAGTAAAATACAAAAACCTAACATACAAATAGTAAGACATAATCAGTAAATCACAGATTCAACCTGTATATGTCAGTAAATCACCATTGGATCATATCTCACATGTCCCCTA
This sequence comes from Logfia minima, assembly GCA_963921325.1. Taxonomy (NCBI): domain Eukaryota; kingdom Viridiplantae; phylum Streptophyta; class Magnoliopsida; order Asterales; family Asteraceae; genus Logfia; species Logfia minima. The sequence continues at coordinate 13,081,528 of OY992776.1, read as the reverse complement.
GCTGCATGCAGGATAGCCAGACTTTAAACAACTGCAATTTATGTCATCTAAATCATATCATTATCAACTTTGATATATAAACTAATAAGTTAACCTTAGCAATGCTCTTAGTAAACTTATGTAGCTAAATAGCTAATTAAACACTCATTACAAGCTAACGTACCTAAATTTTAAACTACATTCACTAAATTAACATTTCACCGCATAATTTCAGTAAATCACCACACAGGTCTTAATCTAATCTACAAGCAATAGGTTACTAGACTTTTAATGAACAAATTATATCACCGCACCTTCGAAAACTACGTTATTTTTTCAGGCGTAGCTCCGTCGTCGTCGCAGCTTCAAACTAATCAAATTTCCGTCAAAATTCTCCGGTCGAATTTTCTTCACTGGAAAACAAAACGATTACAAATAGAATAAACAGAAATCACGCAATCCTAAAGTATAATGTATTATATAAACACATTTATTTGCGTTAACTTGTATCGACGAGCTCGAAATTGAATCTAAATTCTCAAATTCTAATGAAAAATCGAGTGAAATTAAATTTTCGAGCGAAATGAATGCACAATATACGCGTTGCGTGTGTGTGCGAGATAGTAACTCTGTATCTAATTTTTGTATCTATATGTATCGTCGAACTGGAATTAAATCTGAAACCGCAAATTTGAGAGAAAAATTGGAGTGAAATTTCAGACTGAAATGAATACACATAGTATTTAGGTGTTGTGTGTGAGAGAGAAAGTGAGACTTACTCAATAGCTCCTGGTAACGAGTATAATCGCATTTTGGGCGGGGTTCGTAACTATAATTAAGGATAGGTCTTTGAAAGAGTTACATTAAGATACATGTACACTTTTTACTACATGACTTACAAGTAGAGAGATTTGAATGATATGACAAAATTGCTATGTGAAAATAAATTAAATTCAAATGACAACGAGATTTTTTTTTGTAATGGAGGAGTAAATTCTACTCATTTTCATCGAGATAATAAATCTCATATTTTTAAAATTTGAATATTTTAAAAAGGGTTAATCAAAAAATTATAAGCTTACTGATGATATTAAATATAGGAGTTTTGTATTAGGGTTTTGGTGAGGACGTTGAGAATTAGAGAGAGCGTATGAGAGTCTCCCTCTACCCCCGTGTGGTGAGTCTCTGGTGATTCAATAAGGTCGAGTGCTTTGTTTATTGATATCTAACGTGAGAATGGTGTACTGATATTTAAGAGTGTCGAGAGTTTAGCGTCTTCAACTTGTAATATCTTTCATTATAGTGGATGTTATGCGGCCTACGTGTCTTATAGTTTTGACCCTCTCTTGAGAGGTTTTTTATGTAAAATATTGCGTGTGTACTTTTCTACTCTGTACGTGTTTAATATTGATTTATACATAGTTGTATAGTTTTCTTATTGTGGTGATCAATCCAATAACAGATAGTATGATAACAGTGATAATTCCGACATAATTAACTAACCCACCTAATATATCAACCTATTATATGAGAAAATCGTTATACGTGTAGCATTTGAAGTCAAAATGATAACTTAAAAGTTTGCATGTTGAGTTATTTTTTAGATATTAAAGAAAAAGCTCATAATCACCAAACATACACATGGAATGCAATACTTATAGTAGTTTAATTAATATGGTGTTGTTTGTACTAATACTTTATTAAGAAAAATACCCCTAAAAAACACAACTTTGTTGTTCGGTTTCTCTCATTTTCTATCAAGATCATCACATCCTTTAGAAAACAACTTGATAACATCGTGCTAAAGAGGATGTATACCTTACCCCGAAGATGTTTTACATACAGTTAGTGTTGAAGTGGCAACACCATCTTATGTGGCAGTCCACATCAGTAGCTACAGTTGATTAGGGAACAAGTTTTATTTGTTTGCTTAGTCATTTTATGTTGAGAATAAACGTCCTGGTCTTAGGGATAGTTGAGTAGTGCTTTCTAGATTTTTAAGTAGCAGTTAGTGCATGTTGGTAGTGGCCTTATGTCTTCTGTTTTAGTATTTATAGTCCTCTGTATTTCAGTTTTCAATTATTCAGAAAAAGAGCAAAGTTTTTGACTCAATACTTGTGTTATTTTTCAGATTGTAGTGTGTGTGTTTCTCATGTGACTAGAGTGATATACCCTTGTTAAGTTATCAAGTGGTATCAGAGCAAGCGATCAAGAATGTCGGACTTACATTTGATTAGTGGTGTGAAGAAGTTGAATAACCAGAACTACAAAACCTGGTCGTACCTACAAGGGCAAGACTTGTGGGACGTGACTCAAGGTAATGACACAGATCAGCCACCTAGAGAGACAGCTGATGGTGCACTCAGAAAATGGAGGGTTAAAGCTGGGAAGGCGATGTTTACCTTGAAGACGACGGTAGAGGAAGAGTTGCTGGATCATATCAGGGAGTCTCGAACACCCAAAGAAGCCTGGGATACCCTCTCCACTATGTTCTCCAAGAAGAATGATACCCGATTGCAATTGCTTGAAAATGAGCTACTATCAATCACACAAAAAGATTTGATGATTCCCCGATATTTTCACAAAGTCAAATCTTTGTGCCGTGAGATAGGAGATCTTGATGAACAAGCAAAAATCGGAGATGCCCGTATGAAACGCATCATAATTCATGGTCTCAAACCTGAATTTCAAGGCTTTGTAGCAGCAGTGCAAGGATGGCCAACACAGCCTTCACTTGCTGAACTTGAGAACTTGAGAACTTGCTGGCCGGTCAAGAAGCACTAGCGAAACAGATGGCAAATGCTTCTGTTGGACCTTCCCAGGTCAAGCCGGAGGTGACTGCCTTGTATGCAGACAAAGGCAAAGGAAAACAACGGTATGGATCATACCAAAACAGAAAACAATATGTGAACCGATCGAAGGGTTTGGAATTTGAGAAGAAAAATCGAGAATCTGAGAAAGGGGAATTCTCTAGTGAAAGGAAAACTCGGTACTCTAGGAGACGTAACACCTTCGTGTGTTACAACTGTGGAAGAAAGGGGCATCTGGCTCGGAACTGCAGATCAAAACCACAAGACGAGGGTAACGCGGCCATGGTACATGTTGAAGAAACATGGGATGCAGAGGCTTGTGTGGCCTATGACATTGATGCACCGGCTCTCGCAGCCGCGACTGAGCAACGACCCAACAAGATAGAAGAATGGATCGTTGACTCGGGCTGCACAAACCATATGACGGGCGAGAAGGAACGATTGTCACACCCAATTAAGTATGATGGGAGTCGTGTCGTAGTGATAGCATATAACTCAAAGCACTCAATAGCCCATTTGGGTGATGTAACTTTCCAGGCTGGTCCAGAACAGAAGAATCTCACGATAAAGGGGGTCTTTCATGTTCCAGGAATGAAGAAGAATCTTCTCTCAGTTCCTCAGATGACTCTCGAAGAGAAGTATGTCTTGTTTGGTCCCAACGATGTCAGAGTGTTTGAAGAATTCTAGACAAGGTCGATACCTGTGTTGCAAGGTCATCGCAAAGAAAATGCGTATATGTTGTCTGCTGAAGCAGCATATGTAGAGAAGACAAAGACACATCAGAGTGTTGATTTATGGCATATGCGATTAGGGCATGTTAGCTATGAAAAGCTAAGTAAGATGATGAAAAGAAAAACCGCTAATGGTTTACTAGAGTTGGAAGTTCAACTAGGCCTGGTCTGTGCGGGCTGTCAATTTGGTAAAGCCCATCAACAACCATTTAGCCCATCGCAGTTCAAATCAACAGGCCCCCTCAATCTGGTCCATAGTGATGTCTTTGGCCCTGTTGAACAACCGTCTCTCAGCGGCATGAGATACATGGTCACGTTTACGGATGATTTCTCTCGCTTTGTTTGGGTGTTCTTCATGCGAGAAAAATCAGAAACTTTGGCGAAGTTTAAGGAGTTTAGATCGATGGTAGAGAGTGAGACAAACAGAAGTATAAGAGTTCTGCGATCAGACAACGGCGGCGAGTATACCCCGAATCAGTTTGGTGAATATTTAAAAGAATGTCGAATCAGGAGGCAGTTCACTTGTGCATACACACCACAGCAGAACGGGGTTTCGGAAGGTATGAATCGCCATCTAGCTGAGGTTATGAGAAGCATGGTTCACGATAAGAATATGCCGTAAAGGTATAACACCCCTTTAATTATCTCAGGGTTAAATTAGTCACTTGACTCGGAAGCGATGGATAAAAGATAATATTATATATTATATTACAAAATGACTATAAATTTTTCGCGAGTTTACAATATTTAAAATATTTCTGAAACAAAACATATTCTGTTGTTCTTCAAAATCTACATACATATTAACTATCAAAGCGTAAACATATTTATCAGAGAATGAGCGCATGTCAAACATTCCTTCCACAGCCCATCTTCCTGCCCAACCCACAAAAGATAAACATAACCTGCAGGAAGGGAAATGGTGGGATTAGCACAAAGCTAAGTGAATGAATGTACAACCAATAATTCAATTTAGCATAACAATATGTTTACATTTAACACAGTAAACACCTAAACTCAAGAGGATCGGTGGTTACTGAGGAACCCTACATCCGCGGTGGCCCACAGTAACACTTACCACAATCTGTATAGGCCCATACAGAATAGACCGATAACTTGGCACTACAACACAACAACACAATTTCCAGCGACAACACATGTATCTGGAACCTGTGTTGAACACAGTAGTAACCAAGTCCAATCGCAATTGACCTCTGAATAACAAGATTTCTAACATCATCTAGACATCAAACAAGCTTTCTAACATCATCTAGACATCAAATAACAAGATTTCAAGCTCAATTACACACTCATTTCGAAGTTTGACTCAATTTCAAGTTTATTACTTAAAAATAGCAAAATGCTTACAATTTCTAAAATATGAACGAGATGAAGATGATGCTGATAGTAAATAAAACCAGGTTTCACAGCAAGTTATTAACACAATTCAAGGAATGTTAATTTCGTGATTTTTGAACATAGAACTTGAAGGAGATTTGAAGAAATGTGAAGGTAACAAATGAGGTGAAATGAAGGAGTTAGGGGATTATATATCACCTACCAATACCGCCAACTTGCCCAATTTAATCACTAATTGGTTTATTGTCTGAAACCTGAAAACCGTTTTGCGATTCAAGATGTTTTATTTTACCAACAACTAATTTAATTTACAACTATTACTAATTTACCTGATGTAACATCCTACTCTGCAGTCTGGTAATTACCATTATTTTAATTGATTATATTATTATTATTATGTGTTTCACTGTGAAACGTAGATAAATAAACCCTTAGATTTATTTGCGACTAGTAAAATATTAGTTGATTCAAAATTTGTAAGTTTTTGATTTTCTGCGACACAAGGGTTGTGTCGCAGGTTGTCTGTGCGACACAATGGTTGTGTCGCAGGACTGTGTCGCAAAACGGGCTGAACTGAAATTAATTAAGGAGCTTAAGTGTAATTTGAAATTATATATATATAATCACCGCCCAAACACTCCAGATAGTTTCCTTACATTCTAATTTCGTTCCAAAGCATAAAATTAAGAGATAAAGTGAGAAAAAAAATGAAAGTTGGGTTTTGATTCATTTGAGCTAATTAGCTGCGTATTTGAGGTAAGGTTGTAATTATTATGTGTTATTATTGTTTATAAGTGAATTACACGGATTGATAAAGGTTAATTTGAGTATTACATGTTTGAATTCGTGAATTTCGAATCTGGGAACTGGTCTGTTCATCTTTGCGACACAAGGTTTGTGTCGCAGGTTGTGTCGCATGAATGTTCTGCGACACAGTTGTTATGTCGCTAAAGGCGGCCATTTTGAGTATTGCGACACAATGTTAGTGTCGCAGGTTTCGGTTGTGCGACACAGTGGTAGTGTCGCAAGGGTTTGTGGTGCGACACAATGGTTGTGTCGCTAAGTTTATAAAAGAGATTTTGTTTTGCAAATTTTGTAAATGCGTAAGTGGTTTTGAGACGCGGTTTTGTGAAAATATCACTAACTCGGATTTAATTGAAATTTGCATGGTCATTCGGAAACGACCTAGTAATCAAGGCTATATTTTAATAGCCTAGGCAGTTTTTGGCCATCCGGGGTCATCTAGGACCCGAAAATAGCATTTTTCAGTTTTAAACGTCATTGCGGGATTTTCTAAGTTCATTTCTGATTGAACTTTTGTTTGCCTAGACTTCAGGGATTACCTGATTTGATAAATGGGCTATAATGATAATTATGGAACGAACTTCTGACTTGTATTTGATTTTCTGTTTCAGATCAACGTAAGACTCAATGATATAAGAATCTTGAGTGTGGAGACGTCAGAGGTATCGGTGAGTGGATTCAGAACTCATCATTTGATTTAGTTGTAACTATTTGGTTACAACAAGTAATCGTAGATGTGTATTAGACTGTTTAGTCTTGATTATTGACTATTGATCTACGTGATATGTGAATTATGTGTATTATGTTATTGAGGTCAACGTGTAGTTGGACTTCTGGTTATTATGTGTTTTACACAGGTTTTGATTCATTTGTTGTGTTTGAAACCTGTGTATGAGTTTAATAACCAGTAGTTATCGGTCTATTCTGTATTGGTCATACGGATTGACGGTAAGTGTTCTTGGGGGAATCCCCGGGTATTATGATATCCCCAGAGCCACCGATCCTCATTGAATTATGTGTGTTTTACGATTAATTGGTGTAATTAGCTTGTTATGCTAAGTTGAATGGAGTGTGATGAATCTATTCACTTAGCTTCGTGCTAACCTCTCATTTACTTCCTGCAGGATATGTTTTGATTTATTGTGGGAACAGGATGGGAATGGTTGATCAGGGAATGTTTGACTGCGCCTTAGTCTCTGATATGGTTTTTGTAATAAACCTTGTTTTGTAATTTTATAATACCCCGCCTTTGGTAGTTTAAAAAGTTTGAAATTGGTGTATTTTTGGGAATTGTAAACTGTTTAATGTATTCTAAATTCATGCTTCCGTGTTTATTAATATTATATTCTTATATTTAAAGAGGGGTGTTATACCTGACACAATTAACTATTCGACATTTATCTAACTTTCCTATCTAATAAACATATTTGAGTAACATAAACTTGTAATTAAATATAGGGTGAAGGAAATTACCTAATTACCCCTAAGCCACAAGAGTAGGTGTTACAAAAGGTTTTGGGCAGAAGGAATGAAGACCGCTGCGTACGTGATTAATCGGTTACCACAACAAGGGTTAGAGTTCAGGTCGCCTTATGAAAAGCTGAAAAATCGCAAACCTACTGTAAGTCACTTCCGAGTATTTGGTTGTGTTTGCTATGTGTTCGTCCCTAACAATCTTAGGCACAAGTTAGAAAGAAAAGCGATTAGGTGCATATTTGTGGGCTATGACAGTCAGCGCAAGGGCTGGAAATGTTGTGACTCTACAACTGGGAAGTGCTATGTCTCACGTAATGTTGTGTTTGATGAGACATCAGCTTGGTGTTCTGTTGATAAGGAAGCTCTTCCAGATTCATCAAAGCTCAAAGACGACCTGAAGTCTTCTAGTATTGGACTAACGTTTGATGAAGACTGTTCAAATGAAAGGGAAGATGGAGGTACTCAATCCGAGCAGGTTGTTGCCAATGAAGAACCTGTTCCACAACAACAAGCTCTTAGAAGATCTACTCGAACTCGAAAATAGAACCCGAGGTATATTAATTCTGCAAATTATGCTAGTGTTGAAGATAATTGTGTAGAACCCGATTCCTTTGAAGTAGCCAGTCAACATAGTGGATGGATGTTGGCTATGAAAGCTGAAGTAGATGCCTTGGTTAGCAATCAAACTTGGGACTTAGTTCCTTTGTCACCTGGTGTCAAACCCATAACTTGTAAGTGGGTTTACAAAGTCAAGAGAAGGGCGGATGGCTGTGTCGAAAGGTTGAAAGCACGTCTCGTGGCACGTGGGTTTTCACAGCAAGAAGGGCTCGATTATGAAGATACTTTTAGCCCAGTGGCTAAGCTAACCACAATTCGTGTGCTTTTAGCTATGGCTGTGAATCATGGCTGGAAGTTGTGGCAAATGGATGTACACAATGCCTTTCTCTATGGCAATTTGGATCATGTCATCCATATGGAGCAACCAACCGAGTTTGTTAGCATGTCCAGCTAAATTATGTTTGCATATTAAAGAAAGCAATTTATGGGCTTAAACAATCGCCCCGAGCATGGTATGGGAAGATAGCCGAGTTCCTTGAACATAATAGTTTCGTTAGTACAATGGCTGACGCAAGTTTGTTTGTCAAAAGGATGAGATCTAAAGTAGTTGTGGTTCTTGTGTATGTAGATGATCTGATCATAACCGGGGATCTTGAAGATGAAGTTAATCAGCTGAAAGATAATCTGAAGATCAGGTTCAAGATGAAAGATTTGGGCTTGCTCCAACACTTTCTTGGGTTAGAAATTAAGTATGTGTCGAGTGGGTTACTCCTGCATCAGACGAAGTATATAAAAGACATGCTCAGAAAGTTTGAAATGGAGAATGCACGACCTGTTGTCACACCATTTGAAGCAAATTTAAAGTTGTATGCTGATGAAGGCAGGGAGTTAGAAGATGTAACTAGCTATCGTCAAATGATAGGTAGTCTGATTTATGTTACTCTTACTCGACCTGATGTTGCTTTTGCTGTCGGGGTTTTGAGTCGGTTTATGCAAGCTCCTAGGCGTCCTCATCTGTTTGCAATACATCGTGTGTTGAGGTATTTGAAGACTACACTCGGACTCGGTATTAAGTTCTGTTCTAACAGGCCATCGAAGTTGATCGGGTTCTGTGATTCTGATTATGCTGGTGATCCAACCACTCGTAGGTTGACAACAGGGTATGTTTTCATGGTTGGGTCAAGCTCTGTGTCGTGGTGTAGCAAGAGGCAATCGACAGTCTCATTGTCAACAGCCGAAGCAGAATACATGGCTGCTACTATGGCGGGTCAAGACTTAGTGTGGCTGGTCAAATTGTTAAAAGAGTTGAATCAGCAAGTGGAGGAACCAGTGGAGCTGTTATGTGATAATAGACCCGCAATTCAATTGGCAGAGAATCCTACATTCCATGCTAGAACCAACCACATTGAGGTGGATCATCATTTCATTCGGGAAAAGGTTCTTAAAGGGGAGATAAATCTCAGGTATGTGGAAACTAATAACCAAGTGGCTGATGTGTTTACAAAGGGCTTACCTGTGATCAAGTTGAAGAAGTTTCGTGAAAGCATGGGAATGGAAGAATATGGTGTTGAGGGGGAATGTTGAAGTGGCAACACCATCTTATGTGGCAGTCCACATCAGTAGCTGCAGTTGATTAGGGAACAAGTTTTATTTGTTTGCTTAGTCCTTTTATGTTGAGAATAAACGTCCTAGTCTTAGGGATAGTTGAGTAGTGCTTTCCAGATTTTTAGGTAGCAGTTAGTGCATGTTGGTAGTGGCCTTATGTCTTCTGTTTTAGTATTTATAGTCCTCTGTATTTCAATTTTCAATTATTCAGAAAAAGAGCAAAGTTTTTGACTCAATACTCGTGTTATTTTTCAGATTGTAGTGTGTGTGTTTCTCATGTGACTAGAGTGATATACCCTTGTTAAGTTATCAGTTAGGGCGTTTTACCTTTAATTTGAAGATGTATTTATGACTAGCTTGATTTGGAAAAAAGATACGTGGCAAAAGTGAAGCACGATTCGATACGCTTTCGATTGGTTTAAGTTTTGCTTGTACATTTTTGTCATCGACATTGAAGTATTTGACAGTTTGACCTACATCTAAAGATCTTTATTGTGTAGTGTGTAAAATACATATTTTTAAATGTTGGTTAAATTTGTAATTTTTCCCAAAGGAATGAGACTCACACTCGAGGCATGCCAACTTTCAGAATGTGTCAGAACTTGTGTTATCTTGTATTCATTGAGGTAAGCTTTGAATTCAATCGACAAATTAATTTCTCACTAATTGACACTTGACACCCACGTGGTGATACTTGAACAGTTAGATGATGGTTGAATTGTAGTCAGTTGGTTCACATGTTGTGTGCCACTACTATAATAAACTTATAGTATGAGATCATTTAATCAAATATTTGTAAGTTCATATTTGCTGTTCTGTATAATTTTAATTTAAATTAACCAGATCACGTGAACCAACATTCTATTGATTACGAAGTAAACAACTTTAAAAATAAGATTTCGTTAAAAAATACATATGCGTGTGAGGGAGCACGAAAGTATGCAAGTGAAAACTTTCACTATACAGAAGAGTCAAGCAATGGTCTCTAAGAAACCGTTAAGATTCGTGGTACTTCTAACATTGGCTACAGGTATAGACTTACACTTCAGCAACATGGAATGGCTTTCGCTACGATATGTAACAAAAAGTCATAATGGTATGAACAGCCAAAGTCATTAACAAAAAAAATTATCACAATTTGTTTGCTTCTTACGAAATTGTGCCCACTGCCCACCAAGTAAATAGTATTTAACATTGGATTATAGCCTTTGGTTTGACATGGTCCCTGCCATATTTGGATTACTTGAAAGCATCTAAAAACAATAATAGCCCTTGCATTGGAAATATCAAGGGTAGATATAAATATATAATGGCACATTTGGGCACGTGTTGTTTATGCTTGCAAAAAAGAAGGAGAAAAAAACCCAATTCATTTTTTCTCTAACTCATACGACTTACAAGTTAAATCGACTTGAAATGAGTCCATTAAATATCCGTGTATTAGGGTACGAGTCATGTGTATTTGCTGGTCGTTGTACCGAGTCATCTCATTGTTGGTGGTTTTCAACTTAGAATCATACAAGTTTGAGATTTGAGAATTATAGCCATAGATGTAACTATAAATTCATCGAGTCAAGCCGACTTACTTTTACATTCGTCGCATTCAACTTGTAACTATACAATATATCAACACCCAGTGGCGGATGTAATGTAGCATGGGGGGCCATGGAACCCCATGAAAAAAGCCCACTATGTTATATTTTTAACTTAGTTTCTAGCCCAACATAGTTTGGCCCTCTAGACCAAGTATATTTCGCCCATCATAGTCCATAGTTAGTCCAAGTGTATGCTAAAAAGGAAGAGCAGCTGCTGTGAGTCTGTGACTTTGTCTTTATCCATGCAAATGTATGAAATTGGTTCTTCAAGAAGCAGATCTCTACTTGTTCTAACAGAGCAAAACAACACTTGTTCAAGCAAATCTCGCTATTTCTGTAGTGTTTTTGCTGCTGCTCGTAGCTGTTTTTGTTGCTGTTTGGTAGCAGATTTTGCTGTTGTTCGCAGCTGATTTTGATGCTGTTTCGCAGCAGTTTTTGTTGTTGTTTGATGATCATTTGTTTGCTGTTTTGTGCATAATTGAGGTGCAATTTTGTGCAAAATTTAGTGTAGCAGGATGTAAGTTTATGCGGTTTTTGGTGCTATTTTGAAAATGTATAATTGTTATATTTTGCCCCCCACGATTAGAATTCCTGAATCCACCACTGTCAACACCGATGAAAACCAATTCATTGTATAAACCATCTAAAATAATGTTATGTAAACCAAATCAACACTTATATATTCATGTTTTGGTATTGATTGATTGAATTGTTTTTATTCTAGCCGTATACCACTTTACTTTTTTGGCATTTCCAAAAGTATAACATCATCCATTATAGTTAGTATACTTTTTCAAGGTCATGCAATTTGGGCCCAGCTTAAAGAGGCCCATTATCATCTTATTAAAGTAATAAAAAAACATAAGCTCATAAAGCCCAACTATAGACCCATCTACACTCCATATTATAAATACCATTTCATCATCTAAAATCTAGGGTTTATTTTGCGGTAGAATTGACGCGGCAGCAATCAACCAGATTTTTCGCCATGGGAAGAAGTATGTTGTCTATCTGTTCGCTCTTATTTCACGAATAATGTATAATTGTTATGAATGTCTCAATGATCAGAGTTATAATTTGTTATACATATCAGTAAGTATATAGATATAGATTCTGTTTATTAGGTTACAAGATGTTTAAAGATGTGCAATTAAGAGTGATTAGGTGGAGATTTGCACTAACTTTAAGTGGTAGTTGAAGCTCTGTATTTTAGGGCGAAATCAAGGTTTTTTTTGCCAAGTTAATTAATGAGATTCAAAGGATAGTACAATTGGATGGAAATGCAGTATTTATGTAGTAAAATATTAATTTTTCTAAAAGGTTTTAGCTGTTACTTGTATATGCTCAATTTCATATTGCTGAGTTGTAATTTTTTTTATTGTTATTGTTGCGTTATTAAAGTTAACATAGTTAGTAATGCGAATTCATGAAATTGGCTATTGTTTAGGGTAAACTGACGAGTTCCTCTGTGTATTATGCCGTTAACTTGTTAATCATATACTTGTTATTTTGGGCCAGTTACAGATTTTATTGCTAAAATTCTCAATGAGATGCAAGTAAAAGTACATTTGTATGAAAATTTTTGTTACTTGATATTAATCAAATAGTGTTACATAATAATATGTAGAAGTTACTGTGCCACACAGCTAGTGTGGTAGTATTTCTTTAGTAATATGAATTCATGAATTTAGCTAGTGGTTTAGGGTAAATTTTGGGTTGCCTTTATGTAATTTGTTGTTATTGATGTACCTTTTTAACAGCAAAAAGTTCAAATTAATTGGAAAGGTTTTCAATGATATATGATTATATGAATGATGCTAGTGTGGTAGTATTTCTTTAGTAATATGAATTCATGAATTTAGCTAGTGGTTTAGGGTAAACTTTGGGTTGCCTTTATGTAATTTGTTGTTATTGATGTACCCTTTTAAGGGCAAAAAGTACAATTTTATTGGAAAGGTTTTCAATGAGATATGATTATATGAATGATTGTACTATTGTGTTGCAAAATGATATACTTGATAATTAGTTGATATTGACAAAGTATTTGGATATAAATATATGATATGTTTGAAGGGTTCTGTCTTTCATTCTATAAGGTACTTGTCACATGACTGTGCTGTTATCCTTGTTTTTTTTATTGTTCTTTACTATGCTTTTTACTTCATTGAAGTTATGTTCAATTTTAATAATGTGAAACAGCAGTCCTTAATCCTCATCACATTTGTTAGGAAGTACTAATAATTGTTGTTTTTATGGCGCAGGACCGGCTAGGTGTTACCGCCAGATCAAGAACAAGCCATACCCAAAGTCCCGATACTGCCGTGGTGTGCCTGATCCCAAGATCAGAATTTATGATGTCGGGATGAAGAAGAAAGGAGTTGACGAGTTCCCGTTCTGTGTGCATTTGGTCAGTTGGGAGAAAGAGAATGTGTCTAGTGAAGCACTTGAAGCTGCACGTATTGCATGCAACAAGTACATGACTAAGTTTGCTGGAAAGGATGCTTTCCACTTGAGGGTTAGGGTTCACCCCTTCCATGTGCTTCGTATTAATAAGATGTTGTCATGTGCTGGAGCTGATAGGCTTCAAACTGGTATGAGGGGTGCTTTCGGTAAACCACAGGGTGTGTGTGCTCGTGTTAGCATTGGTCAAGTTCTTTTGTCTGTTCGATGTAAAGATGGTAACAGTCAGCATGCTCAGGAGGCACTTCGTCGTGCTAAGTTTAAGTTTCCTGGTCGTCAAAAGATTATCGTCAGCAGGAAGTGGTATGACTAGTATTTTATTTAACTGCTGCATGCTGATTCATTTTATTGTTTGTAGATAAATGAAATGCTTAGAAATTTTTTTGGTCACCGTAGGGGATTCACCAAGTTCAGCCGTACTGACTATCTCCAGTGGAAGTCTGAGAACCGTATTATGAATGATGGTGTTAATGCTAAGGTATCTTTTTTTCTCATTGTCGTAAAACATGAAATGCCTATTATAACTGTTAGTTTAAATATTTGATACATGTATAATATAAAATTTTGTGGAGTATTTTCTGTGTGTTAGCTGACAAATGTTAATCGTGTAATGTAATGCAGCTTCTTGGATGCCATGGACCTCTTGCAAACCGCCAACCTGGAAGAGCTTTCCTCGACGCTGTTGCATAATTTCATTTCAAAAAACCACACCTTTTTTCTTGTTTACTAGAATGACATTTGTTGCATTTCCTTTCTTCTTTGTGTTTGGGCCACTGCAATGTACTGAAAGAATACTTTGTGTTTTGAACTCAAATGCACTGTGTTTTGATATGTTTTTGACACCAACCATTTGTTATGTCCTCTATCATTGTTTCTTCGTATGTTTGTATGTATAATCTTTTAAGGTTTTAATTAGGTTAAACAAAAAAGATAATGTCATATGTGAGCGGTGGATTGATAAAGTTCTTGTTAGACCAGATCCCATATGAAAATAACTGTATTGTACAGAATGAGTGAGGATTTGGAAACTGGAAAGTGTCATTTGGCCAAACTTTATTAGTGCTCTTGCTTTATTTAGCTATTTGACATCCTTTTAGAACAAAAGATGAAAAACCTAATACTAATTACTATACTGGAAATTATTGGAAAAAAAGTTGATGCATGTGAGGTTCTTTATTCTAGCTATTTGACATCCGTTTAGAGCATGGCTTATGGTCTACTCACTCATCTATTATGCCCAGGCTAAAAGGGCCAAAAGAGATCAGCCATCTTTTCTGTCTCAGAGGAAATGCATTTGCATTGTGACTTTGATATTTCATTGAACGGAAAGTTGTCATTCAAACTCCCAACATCCCTAACACCATGGTACTGAAAAATAAACAAGGTATATATCTATAACCCCTCCCCCAATCCCGTTGTAAATGGCCAACTGAACCAAGGTCAAGAATCAGGACTCCACAAGAAAATAAAGAAGCTAGGCTTGACTATACTGAGAATGCTAGTGCAGTCAAAGAAATTTCAAAAGTAAACACGAGTAGTTGAAGTTGGACCCTGTTAGATACTTAATGAGATATTTCCCGAGTAGCTGAAGTTAGAGGAGATGCACTTAACTAGACATGAGTAGTTGAAATTAAACCAAGCTGGATTCATCATGGTATCATGGGTATTGGCTAGAGGTATAATTTGTTTGGACCAATTTACTTACAAATGAGACCATCTGGACGCCTCTAATCTCGATTATAAACGAAACCTGATTCAAATGCCTTTAGCTTAGCAGAAATCTAAGTTCGTTTGAGACAAATGTATAGATTCATGGTGATCATGTGAATACTTGCATTTTAAAGTAATAGAAAAACGAAAAGGAACCATTAGATCTGTAATGAAGTAGTCTTTCAAAACATATTTAGCACCCCCACATATTTATATATTTATACAATTTTAGGAAAGAAAAATTTTTGGACTAACAATGGGTTTCCATATCACCCCAAACCCATACGCCTTTTGACACTAACCATGTTGATGTGTTACCCAAACAGCACAGTTAGCCAGTTCATATTTTTATAATTGCAATATCTGCAATCCTGCAAAATAACCGTTCAGAAATTCCCAGAAAATGGCACCAGAATTTCTACATGAAAACATCTCAAGGCAAATACATCCATACAAGGCTGAACAGGTCAAGCCATTTCTGACAAGGCTCTATAATGGAATAAAAAGAAACGGTATCCTCCTTTCTTCAAAAGGAAATTTACATGACAAATGCATGCACATAAGGGAATGATAAAATGTTTCACTTCAGTCGAGACAAATGGGAATAACAAACATAACTGAGAATTGACAAAAAATAAAAGTTTTTTTAAGCTTTCAACAAATATAGTTCAATTGACCACCATAATACATCTTACTGGTCAGAATAGAAAACTATCTTCATTTATTGGATAGGAAGAGGCATTGATCTTTTGTGTCATGTTCAACACACCACTAAAGGGTGTTGTTCAGTACCGATGCTCCATTTTCTCTGCTTCCTGGTAACTCTGGACATACCTGCAAACACAAATAGCATACTCAACATCCAGGAGATTAAAAAGAAAAAGAAACAAAAAGAAGGAAAAGGAAACCACCAATCCCTTAGGCCACCTGTAATACGATGCAAGTTCATTAAGTTCTAGAGAAGTAACATGTGAATATTCAGTAGGATACAAACTGCAAGTCCAAAACCATATAGTATCTTCAAGAAAAACCAAGATACTAATTACTATTGCTTATCATTGTCTTCCTAGTTTCTCCTGCCCCCGTCATATTCTAGCATAGCACCCACAAACTCAGACGATTGTAAGATGGCTGTATAATTTCGTAAGTGGTTAACAGTTTAAAATATAGATATCCTATAGCCAGTGGCGGATCCAGAAACTTTTGTCTACAGGGGCAGAAAAAGTACTTAAAAATTTATGGATCACATTGGTATATACCAGAAATTTATATTTCATCAACTTATTAGTCAATAATCAAAAACAATAGTTAAAGTAAAAGTGCAAAGACTAGTTATTTTTTTTGTAATTTGGATGCTGTTTAGTGTTTTCATGAGTACGTTAGTTAGAGTAAATTGATAACTTACAGAGTTGAGGGCTAAAATGTGTATTTAAACAACAATAAGGGATATAAAAGAAAATGTGACAATAAGTTAGAACATACAAGTGGGGCCATTGGGGTTATCACCCCTCCCCCTCCCTTTCCTTTATTTCATGTTTTAATTCTCCATTATGAACTGAACAAAAAACTTAACAAAAAGAGAGGTGGGGAATATTAGCAAATCCACATTTACTTTCACTAAAATTACAAACAAATACATTAAAAAAATTTTGAGTCGTAGGGGCGTGTGACCCCGGTTGAACCAAGGTGGCTCCGCCCCTGCCTATAGCAATTCTAGAAATCCCCAAATACGGTCCATCTACATCATGTGATAGTAACTATTTCCACATTAGCCATAAGCCCATAACTACATACCTATACAAACCCAAAATCTATAAGAATATATAACAAACTACAGCATTTTTCCTCTGCCTCTCAATGTCCTTCATCAGTTCATTATTACTATCTATAGACTACAGCCTTATAACTAAGTTCCACCTTTCAAATCTCAAAAAAGAACTACAAAACAAAGTGAAAAGATATGCAAATAAATATGTATTTTGATAGAGAAACTATACCAAATAATAAATTATGATAAAACACTCACAAGAAAGCCATGAAACCAATGCAAAGAACACAAAAAAACTTTAGTAAAAGATACTTCATTCAAATATATTAGATATCATCCGCATCAAAAAGACACCAGCCAAAATGTTATATCAACCAATAAGAACATTAAATCTAAATATCATAAAACTATTTACTTAAAAAAATTCAGATGAAAAAGGAACAATCAAAAACACACCGAAAATGATAAACACAAAATCCATAGCTACATCGCTATAACAAACTCATAACAATTCCATAGGAACATAAAACTAACTAAATGCACTAAAAATACAGAATCACAAGCTAAACAAATTAATAAAAGATTTAAAGTTAACTAAATCTAAAAGCAACAAACAAACGCATATTATAAACCGAATCAAGACAATCAACACATATATTGCTAACATAAACCGAAAACACAAATCGCAAGCTAAGCAAACAAATATGAAATTTAGGATATCTAAATGTATAAATACAAACACACATATATGTATGCATATATATACATACGAGTAAACGCCGACAACAGGTCCAACGAGAAGAATGGTGCTAATCCAATTATCGGTGACCTTATGAGTAACTTTATGTGTGAATTCCTTCCATAAACCAGGCATCACTTTTTGTTGAAACGGCGATAGGCCGTACACAACCGATTTGATCTTCACCGGAATCTTTCCCATCGACAATTGCTCCGATCTGATGAATTGAGATCAAAATTAGGGTTTGAAAATGCAATTGGTAAAGGAATAACGAATAAGAGAGAAGAAGACCTCAAAATGGATTGTGATTGGAAAAGACGAGAATATGGGGTTTGGGCTTTATCATTGGGCCATGGGTAGTGCTTTTATTATGAAAAATATGAGTATCTTATTTTATTTTATATATTTTTATTTTCTAAAAAGATGATATTACATCAGAGGGCTTGATTCATATAAATATACAATAATTTTTATTGTAAAATAAATAAAACAACATTTTAGTTAAAAGGTGAATTAGTTTTGTTTGTATAATTATGACCTTTTAATTAAAATTAAAATTTCTTCACTTTTTTAACTAATAACCCCTCCCCCTTCCTCTCCTCTCCCCCATCACCCTAATCTCCATAACTATGAATACAATCAGCAAACTAACATTCTGACTGTGCACCATCAAAAAAATTATTGTGCACTACTTAAATTATGATGTGCATCATGTACTGTTATGTCCATCATCATATTTATATTCTTCGTGCATCAAATATGTGAAGCTTACAATTTTCAAATGGTATGAAATGTGTATCATCGGAAAATTCAATGTGCATCACCGGAACATTAACTGTACACCACCGGAATTCTGACCATGCACCACCCGAACTTTAAAGCCTGACTGTGCACCATCGGAACTCTAATTTTTGACTGTGCACCACCAGAACTTAGATATACCCTTTTGCCCTTCTGAAATATTTAACGAGTCCTTGACTATTTTGAAAAATTAATTTCATCAAATCTCATATGACGGTTGATCGTTATCTTATTTGTTTTACATTAAAGTTTATTTAACAATAACCAACCACTTACCACACAAACGACTTGTAAGTACAACATATTGTAACTATATGCACAACACGTGTTTATTAATCCCTGAATACACAACCACTAAATCAAAGACCCGTTAATATACAAGCAATTAAAGAAAAAATTGCACACTTCGGACTTGCAAAAATCGTAGCGAATTGTGTTCGATTCGGTGGATATTATTCAACATTTTACTTGCAAAGGAAAATGCTCTTTTAAGGAATATTTGTAGTTTTCTAATTATTTTTTTTTAAAAAAAGATTATGTAATTGTGTTGGATTCGAATTGACGAGTTAAATCCTTATCATGAACATGCATTGTGTAACATATTTGTCTAAACGGGTTAAAATGATATGACACTCTAATAGACTAACCTGAAGGAATACAATGGTAAACTAAAATAAAATATATGATGTCAACATCCAATATTTACATTGATTTTTACATTTTAAATCTTTAAAATAAAATCAAATTAATATACGAGAGAGCCACACACAACATAAAATATATAAATGGCTAAAAGATACAACCACTATAAACCTCGAAGAAACTAATTATCATTGTTTTCTACGGATTGATTTATCATGTTTGAAAAGTAAACGTGAACTGTAATAACTTAGAGGAAATCACAAACAATAATACAACAGAGTAGATGATATTAAACTTTAATCAATTAGTGGAACAAATGTTGGATTGACATAACAAGTAATTCATTATTCTAACTTGTTTATTTAAATTTAAATTTTAATATACTAGTAACAATCTTGTTCTAGTCGTGAGTTATAATATTAATTTAATATTTAATATTAATTAATATAAGAAAGAAAAAGAAAAGAAAATGAAGACGCTAATGCACAAGTTCTTTATTACATTTATTTATAAGAAAAAGGCCAAGTTCAAATATTTCTTTTGGGCCTTTTGTTATCCTTCTAGCTGGGCTTTGCTTTGTACGTAGCGTTTCCTAGTTGAGACTTGAGCGGTTGAGCCTGTGTGATTTGTGTACTTTGAGTATTTTAATAAAATGATGATGTTCAAAAGGTAAATAACGTCACTGCTATGCAAATATTCAGAACGAAAACAACTCATTTCTTATATGTAGTAGACTAGTTAGGCTGAAGCTCAATATACTAATCAAATTTACTAAATTTACTAGTCTAACATTCACATGACACTGTTTTTAATACAGTATCACGATTTCCAATGTGGTATTTCTTTTATTAAAGTAGTATGTTTAATAATACTCCTAAATTAATAGTATATAATTCCTATAATTTAATAATATTATATAAAAACAATTAATTTAATTTGAGTTCCTTTACACTTAAATTACAGTCATAAATTATAAGATGAGATATCAGTTCTTGAAATTTGTTGGCTTTATCATCACGACCTTGTTCTACTAATTCTACGATCAAATGCTCTCCATTCTCCTTTTTACGTGAGGAAAATAATGATGTAAAAGGTAATAAGTTTAAGGATTTATCGAGTAACTACTTTTACTTAAAAAAATTAAAAATTATTGCACTTTTCTTAAACCATTCTCTATTACCATCTCCAAATATTAACATAAAAAGAACATTTTAAAAGAATATTAAGGGGTGTATGGTTTATGAAATGGGTATGAGTATGAATTTGATAAATAGATAGAATGTGAAGGGAATGATTTGACAAACTCACCCGTTGTGACAGGGTTAGAAAAACCCTTAATTTGAGGGTGTGAATTCTAATTTTTGAATTTTATATATATCAAACAAACACCATCTATCATTCATATTCTCATTTTCAAACCCTTAACTCCTCAAAACAAACACCCTCATTACTTCAAAAGTTTTCTTCTTACTAAAAACATTAACTTCATAATCTTTTACATTAGCTTCACGTATCGTTCTACAATATATTAATTTAATGACTTAAAATTTTTTAATAACATATTCATATTTATATTTGATAGATTACCTAGTGGTTAACGTCTTAGTACCTACATAAGATGTCTCGGGTTCAAACCTCACTAGCTGCACATCTTAAGATAGTCAAATAAAGGGTCAGAAACCGTTACAGGATACCACAATCAGGCTTCGTATATCTGAGTAAAAATAATCTTGTCCCGGATAACCTGAACATGAATTTTTTTTTTTCCGTTTACTCATTTGTATTTATACTTGATAATATTGCTAGATTAAAAGGGTAAAATTGACAAGGTATTTTTAAAGAAGTAAATAGTGTTTCTTCATCAAAGAACCTTTGACCTGAAAAAACTTATCAATTAAGAAATTATGTATTTAAGTCTCACTTAAAATAATGAGTGTAAACGTCTATTTTAACAGTAAATAATGTGTATAGTTTGGATTGTAAGCTTGTTTCAAAAATAACAATAAATAAATAAATAATGTTTCTTTATATTAAGAGAAAATACGATTTTTGCCAAAATAAAGTTATATATCTCTGATTTTTATTCTTCAAAACTCTAAAGTTAGAAATGGGATATATGTTAAACTCTAAATACTACCTAATCTTTTGTAATTTCTTTTTTTTTTTTTTTTTTTTACTTTCATCACCGCGTAATACTAGTGCGATATTAATATCTGTTGAATAACAATGGTATCTTATTCGAAACAAATATACAATATTTTATAAGCTGAAGAATCATATGTTAAATCAAAGCATTCAACCTGGACAAATGTAGGGTCCCACAAAGACATTGACACATGATTCTGCCTCGTATTTTTCCATGCGTTGTATCACAAAACACAAGTCTCACGGGGACATTAACACATGATTTTGCCTCCCAATATTTCTCTAGTGACTTTTTATGAGAAATGCTATACATATGAAAACGAAAGAGAGACATGATTGGTGGGTTTAAATATATAGGTTTAAAAATTAATATAATGATATAACGGTGACATATGTAAAATTGAATAAATAAATAAGATAAAAGAAAAATAAATATTTGAGTGACATACGAATCAATTAATAAGTCACTCCTTTCTAGGTAAATAAGTCACATTTTTAGGTTGATTAATTTTGTTTAGATTTATGTATCAAAACTCAATCAGATAACACACAAAATGTACCAATAATATTAACTTTCTTTCTTTTCCTCATCGCTATTTATCTTTCTTAACGATTAGAATACGTTAATCAATGAAAACTACAAAAGTAACTCTTTCGAGTTGTAGACCGGTTCGTAGGTGGACAACGAACTATCCAATGTGGGATTTTAATCTCAACACAAATTATACGTACCGTTTTCTGTTTCATAATAAATTTCTATAATTAAATTACACAAAATTTAAAAAAATATAATTATTTCATCGTGTAACATAAACATGCTTACCCCTTACTTTTTACACAATCTTTAATTAATTAGTTTCTTGAAAAAAATAGTTTATTGATAAATTGGTAAGATAATATATTACTTTTAAAAGTTGACACTTATTTTGTGACAACTTAAAATGAAAAAGTAAACACTATTTTGTGACAAACTAAAATGGCAAAGTGATCACTTATTTTGTGACAACCTATTTTATAACAAAGTGACCTTCATCATTTTATAAAGAGATATGTCATGTTATAATATATCCAAAGAGATAATAAAATAAATTGTTATAAAAATAATTTGTGAAAATTAATACTCCTTTCGTTTCATAATAGTATAATAAGTTTCTACAATCAGATTACAAAAAGTTTAAGAAAAGAGATAATCACTAAATCATGTAAGAGAAAAATAATATTCTTACCCTTACTTTTCTCACAGTCTTCTATAAATCAATTTTGTGAAAAGGTAAATTATTGGTAATGATATTGCCGAATTTATACATGTTTTACTTTGGCAATACAACTTTTGGTACTTACTATGCTTGTAATTCATTCTAGGTGACTATGGATGGACACGAGAATGAACGAGCTAAAAACAAGAGTTTTGGAGCAAAATCTGGAATTGCTGAAGAACTAGACTTTCGTGTCACGAACTCCAGACTTCTCTACCACGAAATATGGTTAGGGCAGTGTTCGTGGCACGAAATCTATCTGTCTTGATGCCTATATATACTAATTTAAACCATTTTTTGGGGTTTAGCTTTATTTTGGGCGAGTTTGGGGACTTTCAGGAGCTTGTTCTTTTACTTTTTCACCATCAGAACTCAAGGATTGAAGATTGTAACATCACCAAATGTTAGAACCATCGTTTTGATTTATACTTTAAATAAAATTTGAATTATTTCCTTTTGATTGTTTCTTTGATGATTTTATCCACATAATGGGCTAATCTTCTTGTGTTTGCTTAGATAATGTGAACCTTAGTTATGGATTGTTAATATTTTGAATTGAAACTATCGTTAATTGCTTTGAATTACAATTAATTGAAGAATCATGATTAATTAGGTTTAGTTATTTGTGAGTTATTGATTTGTCAATGAGGATCGTTTATTGTTAATAGTTTATGCTTGATTATTGGACATAATTTAGTAATTGAGATAATTGATAGACATATTAATTAGTTTAAGAACATTGCATAATACTTGATGATTGTGAAGTTATATGTGGGACACCATTATAACTTTGGTTTTAGGATAATAAGACTTTAAATTAATTTGTGATTCAATTAATAATAATTGAAGAATTGGTTGGGTTGATATTAACTTAATGACGATTAGGTTGATTCTAATAACCAGTAGGTCATAATATTTTGTTGATCCCTTTTTGTCAAATATGTATTAACTACTAACAACAAATGTAAATAGACAACAAATTCAAGTTTAAAGTTTTCTTTTATAGATATGAATCAATGAATACTTTACAAATTTTACTGCGGAAATAGACAAGACAGACAAGTCTAAGTAAACTAACTTGTGACAAATTTGGCCTCAACTGATCATCAGCGAATAGCTCGCTGATGATTCTCAGTGATCAACACTTTAAGATAAGTGAGGGCATTATGTTCGATGGTGTGCATGAACGTGCTTAAATCACATGTTGATCGTGAATACAAAAAATTATGGACATTTAATATGGCAATTGAGTGTCGTATTTATAGTCTCACACAATGAGATATAAATCCTACACGTGTCAACATCCATATTCGTTGGGTAGTAATGCAACTTCCAAGGTTTTGGATGTAACATTACATCTTAGGAATAAAGTTTATATTTTACTTAAATCATAGATTACAGAAAAAGGTACAATGAATTTAATGCGTTTGTACAATAAGTGAACATACATATCTTTGAGAAGATATGCATGCTTTCTTGTGTACTGCATAAGTTGACATTTATTTGTACATTAAGTATTTGTTAGACCTAATGTACTTTCTTGGATAAAGGCTTGAACCACTGGTTAGTAGAGCATAGTTGATTTTCCACATCAGTGAACTGCTCTCTATCTCTTTCTTAAATCTTCGACTTCAACAGATGCTTCAAGTTCTTGACAGCGTCAGACCAGTGTAACTTCTAGAGACTAAGTGTACATCAGCGAGTAATGTATACTTCATTAAGTTCCCAGTTACAAGAAGAAATTCACTGCTAACATATACAGTGACTAGAGTAGACAGTGAATGTTCTAAGTATAGAATAGCTCATTGATCAGTTTGATCAGTGAGCATATATGCTCTGTCTACTCTATTATTCTCTGCTAACAGATGCAACGAAAGATAAGAACACTTAGAGTGAATTTGTCATCTATAGATTACATTAGTGGGGTCTCTGCCCCAACAATATTGATAGAGATTTGTGGTGCTAATATTTGAGCAATAATTATAATTGGGTTTAACAAACAATTCATGAACTAGGAGGAACAAATTCAAGTAAATACATTTTAATCCAGCTGTTTTTCATATTAACTAATTGCAATTTTAGTTATTTACCTAATTGTTAATTTACTCAGAACACAAGTTGCAAAACAAAATTATTTTAAAACCTCTTTTTAGATTAACTATTAGTAATAAACTTATTAAATAAACATCGTTTCTTAAGAAGACGATATTTGAAATATTGTTGATTATCAACTATATAATTATGTTAATTTGTCTATTTGTATAATAGTAATTGATAACATTTATCTATTTTCAAAAGTATATGTAAATTTTATTTATTTTCAGAAGTATAATTTTAACATATAAGATAAATCAGTAAAGTCACTATATTATTTTTCGAAGTGAATATTCGTTATGAAATAAATTAAAATAGAATGATAGATAGACGGACGAAATAATAGTTTTTATCACTAGCTTTGTCATTGCCTAAAAATAGAAATTGGAATAATTAGGACAATTATGTCCAAAAGCCAAAAAGTGAATCAGACACTAAATATTCCATTTCGATCCATCATCACCTTTCCTTGACTACACACTCTGAGTTTCTGCCCAGTGCCCACCGAGAAAAAGTTCGCAGCTTTGGTGGTGCTGGAAAGAATAATATTAATATTTTTCCTTAAAATAACTGTTAAACAATTTAAATTAGGTCGGTGATAAACAAGGTGACGACTAATAAATTAGTTGAGTTGTGTAAATTAAGATCATTTTGCAAAGTATTATTCTTACCCCTATTAGTCTAGGTATTGCGAAACTCACTTTGAGATAATTTTAAATATTAGTTCTCAGTTTTAGATGATAAAACAAAAAATTGAGATGTTTGTTCGTGCATAAATCATGTTTGTATTTTAGGTAAGGTGCAATCTGTATTTGACAAAAATGTTTATAAGTGTTATTATAATTTAAAAGTGTGTTATTAGATTGTTGTAGTTCGCGAAAATATTCATATGAATTACTATACATCTAATTAATACATGTGTTTGAGAATTTTAAAATAAATTCACTTTATAAATATAGTTTATATCCCCCCCAACAACTAATACTAAGAGGGAAACAAAGTGATAGTACAATAAAACATTTTTTTCTTAATAGGTTTTTAGACTAATAACCACACCAACTATTATTTTGATTTATGAATATAAAAACTTAGCCATATGCCTACTTTGCATCACCAAGTAATATCCGTTAAATATACAGATCACCATAAAATAAACAAGTATTTAATAAAAGCCTTAGTGTTTGTAAATGCATTCAACTTTGTTAAAAAAGCTATTGTGTGTATCGTACTTTACGGGGCTCTATTAAATGTACCGAACTCGTAAAAACCTCAAATTAGTGTATCAGGTGACCTATCAAACACTTAGCCGGTTATTTTATCTCCGGTCATCTTCTCCGGCGAATTTCCCGCCACCTGACATCTTTTCCGGCCATCTAAAATAAAGATTTTAATTTTTTCATTTTAAAAATAGCTGCAAAACACGTACACCAATTAAATTTCAAATGGGTGCTTGTATCAAATTTGAAATGAAAAAATACATATGGATTTTTGTGGGGAAAAATCCATCTTAATGAAGACGTTGAGAATGTTTTCTTCCGGCCATGGCCAAAAAGTCAATTGATATTTGAGTGTACACAATTGGGCTTTCTTCTGTTGGTGTCATTGTGCTTGTAACATTGTTGAGATCTCAACTGTTTTCACTTCCATTGCTCCATGTACCTTATGTTTATTTGTTTAGATTTATGGATCTAACCCCATTTGATTCTTCACCTTCTACTGCCAATAAATGAAGAACAAAAATGGAATCTTGATAAGTGTTTGATAATTAAAACCTTTTATTGCCAATAACATATCTGTTACATATTCGAACAATTTCGCAGAATTGGTGATAGATCCGAACAGATATGTGACATAAACGCAAAATTCGAATAGATCCGTAACATAAACGCAATACTACAAGGAGATTAATAGTAGTGGTAGTGGTTTCAGAAGATTCATTGGAAAAGTACCCGGAAGTTTGCGACCTGGTTTTAGCCGGAATTTCGCTAGAGAAGATGACCGAAAAAATGTGGTAACCGGAAAAAAATAGATACTTACCGGTTATAGCCGGTTTGATACACTAATTAGAGGTTTTTACAAGTTCAATACATTTAATAGAGGTTCGTAAAGTACGATACACACAATAGTGTTTTTGACAAAATTGGATACATTCTAAGACACTAAGCCCTTTAATAAATTAACTGATCAAAAAAATAAAAAAACATGTAACCCATTAGGTGAATCTCACATCGATCATGAACAAGAGAGATGTTGGTTTTATACGATAAACATTGACTTTTCATGATACAACGTGTTTTTGGGGTTATAAGCACCAAAATGTTTATAATAACTCTGTAAATAAGCGTGCTTATGTGAAAACAATAACATGATAAGTGGCCTCCTGAGAAATGCCGCGCCACCACCCATTTAAGAAAGTCCTAGTTACCTCACTAAAAATAAAGTCATTCGTTTGCAGACAAAATTGGAAATATATTATTGTACTACTAATCAAGATTTAAAAAGAAGGAAATTTTGGGAGAAAATGAGGGGAAATATATATTTAAAACTATGATTCAGCAAAATGTAAGTATGATTAAATAAAAAAGAAATATGATTTCAAATATGCATTATGTGATTTAACAAACATTCATCTAGATTCAAAAAATATTGTTATTAATAAACACTTTTCCTGAATCAAAATGATTAATTTATTGAATCAAATGGTTAATTTGCTGAATCAAATGATTAATCTAAAAACTCTTCTTCTCACTTACTAATTTTTCATTTTTTGTTGAACCCATTCTCGTAGTAATAGTTAAGGGTGTTATATTATGATAATAAAAAAATCACTTTATATAAATAAAAAGTGAGAGTGAACAACCTATCTAAGAACTCTCACTTTGTATTTATTACGGAGTACTTTTTTATAACGAAGCAGTAAACATTATTTAATTCTCAATAAAACAATATATAATGCTTTAATGCGTCACGAATATCTTTATTACAAAACATAAATACGTACGACTGTTACAAAAATAAATCATTTTTTTTCCAGTCCCATGAGGACAGCGACCCACCAAGGTTTCGTCTGCTTCTATATAAAACGCAGTTTCTATTCCGTGATTTCTGCGTCTCACCTTCCCCACCATTTCATTTCATGAATAACATTTCTCATTATTTTTCATTTTTTCTTTATATATATCTATATTCCAATCATACGTTTTCTCAAATTAAAATTCCATCATTTTTATTTTATTTTAACTTTTTTTCTGCATTTTGATCAAACATTTAATCATGAATCTTTGAAACTAAGTAAGCTTCATGAGCAATCTCAATGGCGGATCGTGACGGTAGCCGCTATTAAACCCTACAAATTTTCTTCAGTAAGCTGCACATTTTTCTACAGTATTTAATTACATTGCTACATGATTACTATTATTTAATCTAACCAATAATCATCAAATGCTAGATGATCTATTTTAATTTCCTTTTTTTTTTTTTTGTCTGATCACCATCCATGTTATTGCTACTATGTGTGTCATATTTTTTAATTTCTTAAAACTTAATGATTTAATTATTTCCCACTTTGTTCATTGATTGGTTTATTCTATCACTCGGTTTAGGGTTAGGGTTTCTTCATATGAAAAAAAAAAAAGAAAAAAAAAAGAAATAAAAGAAGATGAATTAAATCTTGTCGGTATGTAATTCTTGATGAAGATTTGAGTTTAATCAGAATGAGATTAAAGAGATTTTTATGGGAGATTTGTGCTAATATCTGGAAATGAGGGTTTTCAAGAAATTTACTTATTTATATGCTGCCTTTTATCTTTATTGGAATCTTATAATCTTTTCAAGGTTCTTATCTCATTTGCATGACTGAATAATTTGCAAGTCTAAGTGATCCAGTCTATAAGAATCCTAGCCGACATACAAACAAAACATTTACCTTAAATTTAGAGTACTAAAAACATTAAATTATGTTTTTATATGTCTTTGTTAATGTTAAATGTTAGTGTCAATGATTTATGGTTTTCAGTTTTATAATAAGTAGGATAGTATAGGTTGATTTTATTAGATCATCCAAGTCATGTTCAACTTTTTTTTAAATAATGGCAAGTTTATTTTTTTGTAAGGTAT
Organism: Logfia minima; assembly: GCA_963921325.1. Taxonomy (NCBI): domain Eukaryota; kingdom Viridiplantae; phylum Streptophyta; class Magnoliopsida; order Asterales; family Asteraceae; genus Logfia; species Logfia minima. The sequence continues at coordinate 13,052,880 of OY992776.1, read as the reverse complement.
ATATCAAACATATGATATGATATTACTACATTGAAACTAAAATAATTGCAATTTTATTTTGTATAAGGTATGATCCATATGGTAGTATTATTTTATGAAATAATTAAGTGATATTTGGAGTATTTATATTAAAATATGATGATGATTGGTATACTACATCAAACCAGGATGAATAGACTTGTAAAGTTTGATTGGTTTGAAGGCATATGCATTACTAAATAACTAGTTAGCTTGATCTAGACACATTTGACAACTTTCTTTTCATAATTGTTATACATTTAGATTCATATGATTTGTCTTTATATTTTAGTCAGTGTGATGTGCCTTATACGTATTAATGCTGACATAAAGAATATTCAGAGAGCTTTCTTCGGTCCACTCATAGATAGGTAAAAGGTATGGATTTGCTGCCGGCTCATTCATTCAAACACATTAGAAGCATAAAGATTTGACCTACTGTGACTGTGTGTATGATCTGGGAGATGATCTTATCATTTCCTATTTGCGCTTGGACTGAAGGGAGCTCCCTTATCGTTCTAAATAATTTTTAATATTCTAAATGAAAATTGATTTTTGCTTTTTAAAGTAAAGAGCATCAATTCAGATATTTCCTTTGTGGGTATGTTGTTTAATCATAAAACTTATTTTAATTGATTCATACTTTTTCCTTTTACTTTTTTTTTTCTTTTCCATTTAGTCATCTTCCTTTATTTATGAGGTTGCATTATCTTGTTCTTTCGTCGAGCATTTCTCCATGTCCGCTTGTATCGATTTGACCTAGTTTTAACCGAAAGGAGAACGGAAATACATGATGAAATACCAACATATTTGTGTAATTTCTTTCATCCTTACTCAATGGGATTTGTTTCTTCTTTAGTAAATTATTATCAAACATCTTAACATGAAATCATAGTTATTCAATAATTGTTAGTTACTAAATAATTTTGGGTGATTAGAATAATGTTCATTTTATTAAGGTATCACCCTACTTTACCCATTCTTCTAATGAAACTCTGGTTTCATACTTGATTTTCTTATCTGAAAACACTATTGTTTGTTACGAGTGGGATTTGGATATAACACATATTTGTAAACTATAATCAAGCAAAATGATTGTGACAATCATGTTATAAGATCAATTAGTATACTTGACCACCTTATACATTAGCAAAACCCTAATGATTTAAGCACTGCTTATCGCTTTTATCTCTTGATTGAAGATTACTAAGGTGTGCTTGAGATTGCTTATTAATTAGCTATTAGCAAAAAGAGTTAATTAGTTTATTTATTGAAGTTCATTTTTTAAACTTTAAAAATAAGTTTCTAACTTTCAATCCAGAAATAAGATTAACTGTAAAAATGTAATCATAAACTAGTTACCCAAAAACAGCCTATTTTATCTTGGATATATAGTCTTTGTAAGTAGAATTATATTGTAATCAATATCAACCTGAATATATATACTTTGAATCGTATGTAGATTCGTATGAAATGATTTTTATTGAAGTATTTCGCCCCTATAATGTTGCTAGTTATGTGAAGTCAATAATCAGAATTCACAACACTCTTATTTTTAGACGCATTTCTGAATTAAAGATGGATCTTATTAATGGTTTCACATTCTTAAAAAAACAATAATTTTTATAATAGAGGACTATAGTTAATTAGGTTGTTACGGAGGTATGCAAAGGAAAAGGTGCCACCTTATTAAGTTTATTTAGCGAGAAAGCATGTTCGTTTTTGACGTTAATTTTTTTTCCTACTGGTTAATAACTTATCAATTCAGGTCGGGGCGTTGCCAAAGGGGGTTTGCTCCATAGACCTTCGCAAGTGGCGTTGACCCTTGACCTCCACTTTTCAAGGCCCGTAATCATTTAAGTTCATGTAAGTGTATATTCAGTACCTTCTAACTCGTAATTCAATTTTAAATTAAATCCATCTTTAGTATCGTATTGAGTAAATTTCAATAGTCTAAGTTGCTAATGACATGATATCACCATAGGATATAAGCATAATATATTTCTTTTTCTCTTCATAAAAAGATTAAGGAGATTCGATCTATGCTTTCAATCAACATAATAAACAAATAAACCGGTTAAGTAAGCAAGTATCTCACACTCGCAAGTCTTTATTACCAACATTGTTTTTTTAGAACAATAAAATTTACAACACATCTCACCAAACATTTAAACGTATATACATAAGCTCTAACAAAACTTGAATCCCGAAAATCTTAATTAATTGGTTATGTTAAGCCAAACTTTTTGATGTATCATGGTTAGTTTTAGCCCCCAAGTTCTTGATTTGGCCGACCTATGGAACAAAACATCTAGTTGATAAATACATTTGAATAATTTCTTATAACCCGTGTCATTTATAATCAATTTAGTTGAATTTTTTTTCTTTGTTGTGTGTGTATGTCCGGCCAATTCCGTATCACATTAGCATTTAAACGCTAACAAGTACTCCTATTATCCAAACTAAAATGAAGCCTAGCCAATAACCTAAGAGCAACTTTGAAACCTTGGTATTAATGGGCCTCGTCGCCGATCAGCATCAGTCAGCTTCCCACAATGGATGGAAGTGGACGGTGTCAGTTGGTGTAAAAGTGGCTGCGAGGTCGATCAATGTTGTTTTTTCTCAGATGTTTTACGTACTACTCTCAGATTTACAATTTTATTGTGAAAAAAAATAAAGGCGGCGAAAGTAGTTCACAGTGAGTTAATAGTGATAGAAAATTATTCGAAGTAAAAAACTGATTTGACGCTAATGTGATAGAAGAACTATAGTAGTGATAGAAAATTATTCGAAGTAAAAAACTGATTTGACGGTAATGTGATAGAAAAACTATAGTAGTGATCAAAAATTATTCGAAGTAAAAAACTGATTTGATGCTAATGTGATAGAAAAACTGTAGTAGATGCTCTAACATAGCTTCAAGTCACAAAGTTTCCTTTTTGTTGATCAATAATTCAATGTATCTTAAAATAATTTGTCTTTTTCTAGGATACGTATAAAGGTTTCTCTTAATTCATATTGTGATGTGATTTATTAATAAACGAAATTAATTTCTAAAATTCAAAATGTAAAGTATATTTATATGCTAGTACAGACTGAACAGATATAGAAAAGCATTATCATTTTATAAGTAGGGTTATCTGAATAATTTTTGCTATAATATTAAATACGATTGGTCAAGCCAAAACCAGTGAAAAAGTATATATATATATATGTATATGTATGTATGTATGTATATATGTGTATATACTTAAACATAGGACTGTACTTGCGTTAAAGCTCCAGATTCTAAAGTAGGTAATTTTGATTATATCAAAGGAGTTCATAGCTCCAGATTCTAAAGTGGGTATTTTTGATTATATCAAAGGAGTTCCTTTGTACCAATCGAGATCCCAAAGTACAAGTTTTATGGGTTTTTAATTAAATTCCCCAGATATCTGCATATGCTTATGTCTCTTGAATATTATACTACACATATATATTCTTATTAAATTCCCCATACTTATGCATATCACTATTACTATCACTATATCAGCATATGTGTATGTCTCTGGAGTTATATGTAGGTATACATATAATTAAATATTAGTAAATTATATTGAAAAGCAAGTGATAATGATATGGTTGAATGGTAGCTATTTCCCCTAAAATAGGATTGCTCAGAGCAGTTTAACATATGAATTTTGAATCGAAGTTTGACTCGTTTGCTGGCCTTAGAGCATCTCCCTTGATAGGTAAATGATCGGATAAACGGATGAGGGATATTTGTCAGATTATTTAAGGAGGACGGGTATTTTTTAACCTCATATTTACGTGGTTAACATTGGTATTCCTGTGACAAGGGTTGAAAAAGTCACTTGTCGGGGCCGGGTCAGTCGGGACCTTAGAGGAACTAGTCGGCTTTTCATTTCGTTCTCAACCCCTCATTCTTCGTGAAATGATCAAAATACCTTGAAAATTTTAAGAGTCTTTTACCCCCCGAAGGACTGAGAGTGAAATAAAAATCCGAGTCAATAAACTGAACCCGGAAAAAACCCAGCTCAAGAACCGGGAGTGAAACAGATGACACACGACAAGAATCAGAAATGTAATTTGCTCGAATAAATACTACCTACTCTTGGAAAAATAAATATTGGATACACATTAAAAGTTATAAATAGTGAGAGTTACGATTAAGACATATTTCATTTATAAACTATTGGAAATTGTAATGTAAATAGAAAAGTAAGCTAATGAAATCGATAATGATTTGTCGTTGATCATGTTATTACCTGTTAAAAAGCATATATATGAAAGAAATTTGTATATCATATTTTTTGGAAATAAAAGGTTATAACAGATCGACTTAGAATCGACTGCCTACTCATAATGTAAATGACATATTTAACTCACTCAGCGATAATAGTTATGTAAATATTTGATCTTGAACCAAAGACTTTGTGCTATTTGGATAAAAATACCTTACATATTATCAATTGAATTACACATTATTAATTTTGTTTATATCATATTTCTTAATGTGTTACAAACTCTTTGCTTTTTGCTAAAAACATTTAATTGCTTGCAAAATCAATAGGGAACATCTTTTTAGTGTAAATGGATCGCATATGCTAGAATTGTTTCTATCATGCAATTTTTTTAGAAGTAAATGAAAATACAATTTATTATATATGTATGCACTTAAATTTTGTAGAAAGAGAAGATGATGTGTATATATATTAGCTTTTTTAATGTGTATATCAAATAGCACATCTATACTAATATATAAATGTTTTATATTTAGTAACTTTTTAAGAGTAAGACTCACCAATTCTAAATTTAATTCATGTAGTTTTCATTTCATATTAATTATATTATTTTTATAATTTTTACTCTTCATCACCATATCCTAAATCATCATTTTTAAATATGAGTAAACTATCATTATTTAGTCACCGTTATAAATAATCCGTGCAGAACAAACCTAATATAAAACTATAATCGAATTACTATTTATAATAAAACATCATATTCCGTTGCATAGCTTGGATATTACGCTAGTTTATAATTAATGCAATTGGTTGTTGGTACAACAGTTTATAATTAATGCAATTGGTTGTTGGTACAACAGTTTATAATTAATGCAATTGGTTGTTGGTACAACACTTCTAATGCATGCAAATCATCTTCCAAAATCTTATCAAAGACAAAGATTTGTTGAAATATTCAAAGAGGAAATTTTCTTATGAAAAAATTAAATTCAAGAATGTTAAATATGCCTTAATTTAAAGAAGTATCCAATTATATCTGGTCATTAAAATTAGATGTGGATACTTGGTAAAAGGGAAAACAAGCTTACCAAATAGTTTCTTCTTTTAAATAGAATATATAATATATAATATAATATTTTATATATATATATATATATATGCTCTCAAGCTCCGATTGTCACTATTTAAAAAATTACAAAAAGGAAATCGGATTATTATAACTGATCTATCGTCTAGTTTTCTGCTTTACCAAGAGTTGTTTTAATGGAAACTCCGAGGCATAGAGCACTTAGCTTTATAGAATTGATAAACTGACAACTAAACAGTAATACGATAAACCTGAAATAAATTTGTAGAATTATATTACAACTGTAACTTTTGACCTTTTTAGTTTTAATTACGTATGGTGCTAATAAAAACACTTTAAAACAAAAACAATAATAACACTTCATATTCATGCACGTTAAAATTAATAGATTTACAATCATATATCTCAAATATGTAAAAAAAAATAGATACACATTTATTTTTCTTTACATATTTGAGATGTACGAATATTATCTATTGATTTTTATAATTATATGTGTGAATCTAAAGCGTTTTTATCCGTTTTAATTCTAAAAGTATTCTTATTAATCCAAACTCTATAACACGTACATACATACACACACAAATACACTTACATATAAAGGGGTTAGATCATAAACAAAGTTAATGGTAAAATATATAGGAAAAAAGATGTTCATGGCACCTGACAATTGTGCATCTAATACTGATTGACCATTGATCAGTTTTTAAAACGTTAGGTGTATGTACACGACGACAAATTTAGGATTCAAACTTACGTGGATCATGAGAACTTCAGTTTGTTGAAGTGGCAAATAAATGGTCATATGGACGGGTCGGATCAGGTCAATAATAATGAGCTAGTGCACATATCCTGGACGTGTAACATGTTGAAACGATAGCATGAATTCTTGACTGTCAGTGGTAACGAATGGTGTCGGCGACAAGGAATGAAATTATGAAAAAAGGAAGTCACTCAGGTCATGTTTGTTTAACAGAATTCCTAATAATTCCCAAAAATTGGAACCTGAATTGCTACCTTGTTTTGTTTGGTTGGGTGATGAATAGAATTAGAATTCAAAAACATACCATCAAATTCCTTTACCTAAGTAAATTCATCATTCCTTCTTTTATATTGAAGGAAACTTTAAACATTTTACTAAAGAACCCCTGAGCATTTCGCATCTTCTACCCATTTAACTCACTCAAACATTTTAGACCACCATTTCATCCCTGATAATCCGACTGCTGCTGCTCGCCACTGTTACCGTCGGCCAACTACATCACCGCCACCTCCGTTCAGTTCCATCGCCGCCATCTCCGGACAACTCCGTCAAACAACCGTCGTCATACCACCATAGTCATCTTTTTCTTCTTCTCCTTTCTTTGATTTGGGTTGGGTTTTTTGGTTCTTATTTATCTTTCATCTTAATGTTATAAGATTTGATTTCGAGGTTTAGGGTTTCTAGGGTTTTTTGGTCATTTCAATTTTAGTTTTCATCTTTAGTGTTAGCAGATTTGTTTATAGTGATGGTAGTGATAAAAGGGTTTGATTTACTAACGGTCTATGGTGGTGGAAGATGGTAGATGGTAGTCAAAATCAATATCTTTTTTTTCTTCTAATGATTTGGTAAAAATCATCGTGACAGTTGCAAGGACATGGAGTTTTCGATTTTCAGTTCATGTGCTTTGTTGGTGAGGATGTGTAGCTGTTAAAGATGAGGGTCACAACAAATTTACTAAAGTTAATAAAGAGTTATTATTTACAAGAATTAAAGATTGATAATTTATATAAGATTTCATGAAAAATTAAAGATTTATAAAGAAAAAAGTATGTGTTATATATTGCAGGGGTGATTTTGTAATTTAAGATTTTTATATTCAAATTACATTGATAAAATTTTACCAACTAAACACACGATAGATTTTAAATATTCCAGTTCTAATTTCTTAATACTTCAATTTTTTTACAGATTTCAATTACTTTAAAATATTACGAGAAACAAACAGGTCAAAAGAAGATTAATGACGATGGAGAGTAACTTGGGAAGTTTAGCGGTTCTTCAAAACCATTTTATGAGATTGAAAGTGGACTGTTAGATTTGAGTCCACTAAAAATATTATATGGGCTCTTTAGCAAAAAAAATTCCAAGGGTGGTCCATAACCTACTTAGCTATGTTATCTTATTGAACTAGTGATATTATTTGGGAAAAATAATCAGGGTTAACAAACCAAAATTGAGTCCCTTTTATAATTTACCTACCTATCAATAACTTTTATGATATAAATTATCACTCATTACTTTATAATCACATCGAAAATCCCGCCAATTGAGATAATCCCTGAGCGCAAATATAGGCTACATAAATCACTACTTCCCCAAAATAATCATTATCACCATATACCAATGGCTGCTTTTCGATTATAGTTTGTGAGGTTTGATGTGCTAACAAAACCAGAATCATAAGATACAATGATATAAATAACTTACTTCATCTTCTTCCCTAATATACAGACTTTAATATAATACATACATCAGTGGCTATAACACAATGGGAAAAAGGACCCAAACTGTCTAACTTCATGGACTCTTCGTATGTTTCAAAGGAGCAATTACCTTATTCTGGTAGACATGATCAATGACTAAATACAAAGGAAAACGGGATGCAAACCATCTAAATTTTGATGTGTTTGTTACATCTTTTAAGCCATTTATTATGATGCAGTGAAGTCAATCAATGGTGCTATTTTGCTGTGACCAGAGTTGTGCGTAGCGACCAGCATTTGCCAAGAGAACTTCATGAGGACCTTGTTCTACAACCCTTCCAGATTCCAAAACAATAATCTAAAGGAAATCAAGAGAAAAAAAAAACATAATCAACCGAATATGGGTTAGAAGACTTTATGAAAAACCCTCCTGTAGTAGAGGTGACAAAATGGACAAGTTGCGTAAGCGGTCAAAATGGTTACCTTTTTTGTAATCAAAATTTGGGTTGAATAGGTTACTAATAATACGTTATTACTTGAATTTTTGAATAAAGTGATTTTTTAGGTTGTATGCATTAATAAATTCACTTTGGATGACTTTCGACTGTTTGACCCGTTTCAATTTTGCTATTATTATGATTTTCAGAATTTCACCGTTCGAGATAAACATAACCCAATTCGAGACCCAATCATAACTGAAGGGGTCATAATTCCAGCTACATCCCCTAGCATTAATATATATAAACAGGAGAGAATTTGAGAAAGGCGAACTTGCCTCGTCACACTGCATTGCAGTTGTAAGTCTATGAGCGATAAAGACTGCTGTTCTGTTATTGGCGAGGGACCTTAATGCGCTTAGTATCTCTGCTTCAGTTGTGCTATCTAGAGCACTTGTTGCTTCATCACATAACCTGAAAGAAATTGATGCAAGTTTTATCATCTAAATTTGTGCATGTGGGATGACGACCATGGTGCACGGACACTAATAGGCTTTTCAAGGGATTGGTTAGGGGTACATCTACTTAGAGGTGGCAAGATGCCAAGATGTCGTTTAACAAACAAATATTGGTGCAAGAATAGTCATTAGTATTATGCCAATGCAGGAGACGGAACACTTACAAAATGGGAGGTGCTTTCAAGAATGCACGAGCTAATGCAACTCGTTGTTTTTCACCACCACTAAGCTGAAAGTTTAACAAAATAATCAGGAAAAGGGAAGCCAACACAATTTGTGTTAAGCCAGTTGAAGTCCATCAATAGATTAGATTGCAGATAAGACGATGAGAAATTGAAAACAATCTACAAGACACAAGATTAATGCTTTACCCTGCCAACCAATTAAATTTAGGAAGAAGAATGGTTTGTCACAATATGAGATGACAAATTCGACCCATTAACACATGAATGGGTCGACTATATGTTTTATATCTAACGGGTCAAAACTCAAAAGGGTAACATCACACAAATTAGCTAAAAAGGAAATGGATCAAAAGGGTTGAAAGCCCTCCAAAGTCTATTTTAATGCATACAACATATTAAAATAATTTAATCAGAATATACACATTCACTACTTTTAAAAGATGCAACCACTATTGACGAGAAGTGTTCCAGGTCAACCCGACCCATTACCCACACTGTTGCCCCTCTCATTTTTCCACATCTGGTCACAACTATATAATACTTTGCATTCCAAAGTAGCATGTAGGAAGCTGGAGTGTTAAAAAAAACTCCCCAAAAACCTTTACTGTCACATATTCATGATCCGCCAAAGATTACCACTATAAATTGCATTTGACTCATAAGTTATAAAAAGATGTCTCGACTATATATGATGCAAATAATCAGTAAATGCCTATCCCAAAAAGGGAAGTGTTCATAAACATAGGAAGTCCTCTGATGTTCGGTTTTCGGGAAGCATACCAAGAGTTTTGGTTTTTTTACTTAGAAACGTACAAATAATAAGACACCAGCAAAATAAATAAAAAATTATTTACTCTAAAGTACTCACCTTAAGGCCCCGTTCCCCTACAAGCGTGGAATACTTTTCAGGGAATTTCATGATAGTGTCATGAATTGCTGCTTTCCGGGCAGCATCATATACCTATAAGAACCCAATTGACTAGTGAAAAGAATTCATTAAGTAATATTTGTATTAATAGCATATTCGCAAAGAAATAAACCTCCTCAGGGGTAGATGAGAGACTACCATACTGAATGTTGTGGAATATTGTATTGTTGAATAATACCTGCTCAGAAAGCACGCAAATGTTAACACAAGAGGAAACATTAAATGCAATTATCATAGTATGTGAACAAACATATAAAAACATCACGTAGATGACTTTATATCAAACTTACTGTATCTTGTGGAACAACACCAATATGCTTTCGAAGGCTTTCAAGTGTCACCTTCCGTATATCCTGACCATCTATCCTCACCTGTCAAGCAGCAATCTGGTAAGCGATAACCTTTTAAATCATTTTATTATAACAACATATTGTTAATAGTAAGAATGCAGTTTCTGTGATATTATGTAACACACTAACTATTTACAAAAAGATTGATATCAAATGTTTCGGATCAACCCATTCCATACATTATAGTCACCGGTTTTGACCGGTTACCCAACCCACCCATCCACCACTACAAAAAGTTCCATATGAATTAGTGATCAAGTAAAAGAGAATCAATTACCGTGCCAGATTGGGTGTCAAAGAACCTAAAGATCATCCTAAGGATTGTTGATTTCCCTGCACAAGAAATTCAGTTCATGGACATTAAGTATTTATTAGGTAAGTACTATGATTCCATCAGCTTTAACTATCAATACACAAGGAAAAACGAAGATTATGAAATTGACATTAAATATAAACAGTAAACCATGGACACAAACATACAATAAGGAAAACTATCCATTTTAAATGTGGAAGTGGTGGAAAAAAAATATTATAGAGAGCAGAAACCTCACCACTGCCACTAGTTCCAACGATAGCCACACTTTTCCCAGCTGGCACAACAAAAGATATCCCATCGAGAATCTTTCTTTCTGCCAGATAACTAAACTTGTGAAAAAAAAGTGCATATCAGCTAGAAAGTAACAAAAATCTGCATTGCTCAGATTATGCAATGCTTGCTACATATAAACAGTTTTTTAAGTTAATGTGTAGGCATGCCTGGCCCTCTTGATATCACAGGCATTCTTGTAAAATAAATCAAGTATATTGGACATAAAAATATCTTTGATAAATGAAAATTCACGTATATAAAGTTGTTGTCAGTAAAATAAGTGTGCAAAATATATTAGGCAGTCAGTGAAAAGCAAACTTCAGTGAATACTACAGTGTATAACTGTCTTGCTGACTTGCCAAATAAATGCATCACTTGTGACAACAAACTGACACATAATGCTGCTCAATGTTATGTACACATGTGTTTGGTCAATCAAAACTCTATAGAGCCCCACACGTAAGAGAAACCCCACCTGAAATGAACATTTTCAAACTCAATGCTACCCCCACCCAACTCCAAAGGCTTTGCATCATTTTCATCTCTGATTTCTGCCTTCTCCTGCACAAACAAGAAAGTGACACCGATTAAAGAAGGCAGTTTCAATCCATTTATTACTTATGAAAGGGTCGGTTCAGTTTATGTTGATATGTAACAGGTAAAATGAAATATATTTAGCTATAAAGTAAACAATTCAAACGCGGCGAAAGTCAAGCAAAGTGTTTTTATAATACTCAAAACCTTCTAACTCATTTTAATCAATTCGTATAGAGACAATTTTTAACTTTTGTAATAAGAATTAAAAAGCTAACTATTTATGAGAAGCTTTAGAAATTATGGACAAAACATGTTTCAGGCCAACATGATCTAATCCTAACCATTTCAAAACACACAAAAATTACTCAGTTTGACCCGTAACCAAACCTGCTGACCCTCCCATTGTGCCGCCCTTGATAAGAATATATGAAGCCACGGAGACCTTGCAATCAAAATGTGCCAGTTCAAGGTACTGGGCGATTAACCTAAAACAGTGAACTTTAGAATTTTTTTATCACACTGCTGATTGTTCCAATATCAATTACTTTTGATAAAACATGAACATCCATGAGAACATTTATGATTACGGTGGAAGCTTTAAAGTTATAATAGATATTCATGTTCTGTCCTGGAGCTGAAAAGGCAAGACAATGCAATAACATATGAAATTTAACCATCACATCTATTTACATAAATTTAAAGAACCTTCTTAGGAGTTCTAGTTATTGCGATAATCCGGATATCAAGTCCTAAGTTGAAACTTCGAAATGGAATAGTGAATCATAAGTGATATATCGTGAAGGTACAAGTTGAAGAAGATGGAAATTACCTCAAGTAGCTGAAACATGGATTTCATGTCAATAAGACTCTGCACAGTTTCACGATAAACACTGCCAAGGAAGTTGAGTGGAAGAGACAGCTGGAAGAGGAGCCCGTTAACCATAACCTACACATATCATCTATAGCTTATATGTCCATCACTAAATCATAGAATTTCATAAAAGATGGCAAGATGACCAGGTCGAGTGGTTGGGTAAGGGGTCAAAACAGACCAGCTTAAGCTGACTCCAAAGACTTTTATACAAATTTTTGAAAAATTATAAGCATTTAATGCAAATTGAATAAGATTACAAAAAACCATATGTCCATATTATTAGAATAATAACCTATGTTTGTCAATAAAATGATTTAAGAGGTTTTATGCAATAGAGATACACTTTAGATGACTTTTGCCCCTTCCCTTTGTAGTTAAACTTTTGAATTGACCCGTTTGAGGTGCAGCATCGCTCAAATCGACCCCATTTATATGTAAATTAGTCGGAAATGCCATGTCTACTTTTCAAGAATGAAATCTACAGTAGGGAAGTAAAGAACGTTTACCAAATCACCAACAGTTGCTACACCATTCATAATACCATTTGAGCTCAGTACCATTGCTGTTGAGAGAGCTGTACTGAATACCAGAGTTTGGCCAAAGTTCAAAAAAGCAAGACTGTGTTGTGTCTTCAAGGCAGCATCTTCGTACCCTGAGAATAAAAGCTAACAAAGTTAATCACGTGGGTACATCAACCTATTGCTCCTTTTTCCTACAACCCAGAACAAAATAACAAGTGCTATAGGTAGCAAGTTGGATAAAGGGTCAAAATGGGTTTCGGTTGAGAAGAATTATTTATTTAGTACAAGTCGGATCAAGGCAGGTCAGGTTGTCACACACACTTTTTTGTACATTATTCTATATATAATTTAGAGTCAATTATGATTACAAATAAAATATTATCACAATAGGAAGTTGTATCTTATATGCATTAAAAAGTCACTGAGAGAATTTGAGCCTGTTTGACTCATTCCTCTTGTAGCTAAACTTTTTTATTTCACCCATTTGAGATGTATCACAACCCAAAGTGGCCCGTTAATTATGAATTGGGTTGTAATTGCCACCCATAAAGAAGAGGAACTAGTCTTCTAAATAGTCCAATTTGATTACACCCAGGTAATGACATATTTAAGAAGAAAAGAGACTTACTTTTTAGATATTTATCATACTCGTCAGCTTCAAATTGCTCATTGTTGAAATACTTTACTGTCTGACAAAAAAATAAATGAACTCAGTGCAAAAGAGTGGGAAAAAGAGAATGGGGGACGTTACACGTATATCATTTCATATGAATACATAAAATTGTTTGAATACTCACTTCGTAATTAATAAGTGAATCAATTGCCCTTGTACTCGCATCATTATCAGCTTCGTTCATATCCTTCCTAAATTTAGTCCTCCACTGTAAGAGAAAAGTGGAGGTAAATGTGAGTTAAAAGGACAGCTCTAATTCAAGTGAGATGAAACTAGAACAGATTGAGAAAGTACTTGTGTCACAGCCAAAGTAAAGGCGACATATGCAGCAACTGATAAAGAAGTAATCCATGCAAATGGTGCTCCAAAATTGTATGCAAGAATACCTGATACGAAAGAAATCTAAAAGAACACATGCTGAGTCAGCTGAATTGAAATATGCAAATGATGGTTACTATGTGGAAATGTACACGCCGACCAGGATGAAAGCAAGTAATATTGCAATCAAACTATACATAAGGGTAGGTGGGGTTGAATGATAAGGAACGAAAAAAAGGGCAATCGGTTAGCTTGGTAACTAAATTTTCTATGTAGTAATAATACAAAATAAACTTAATAAAAGCTCATTAGAACATCAAAAGATTACAGTTTGAAATTGTAATTTCTATTTACTTTTGAATAATAAGAAGTTATTCAGTAGTATTTATGAAACTTTTAGAAAAGCCTTATGTCAAAACTGGATTATATTCTAATTTTCATTCCATTTAATAGAAAGAAAAGATAACACACACCCCTGGCCATGGAATGACTATCAGTCAAAAGGAAGGAATCACAGTCCATAACGTGGACAAGACAATCAACCTATTTTTGCATTTTGATGGAATGGACTATTCCATTCCCTCTTTGATACCATCATACCAATTGTTGAGAAATTTATGGCAAATAAAGAAAACAGCAGTAAGATCACAAAACTAATATTAAGCAAACAAATCTCACCTCTAAAACAGTTGGTACAACATTTAATACCATGGCGGAGAGGATAAAGTTAATAGCTCCGCTACCACGATCAATAATTCGGTTTAAAGCACCTGTTTCTCGGCTGCAAACGGAAAAGAAAAAGAAGATATGAAGAGAACTGACTAGCAACCTCTAAACTAGGCTTAAGTAAAATACAAAGCATTAGAAAGACATCCATATAAATGAATGCAGAAAATTGTTTTGCCCAACACACTATTTCATCAAGCCAGCTATATAATGATACATTTAGTTCTTTGATTGAAGTAATATACAATAAGTCAATAATGAACCTTTGCACTTAAAATGAAAGCCAAAAAACTAATTGACAAAACAAGTCTTGAGCTGTATCAAGGGTTAACGAAACTAAAATGAAATGGCTGCTTTGATACAAGTAAGACAAACTGAAAAAACATTTATCCAATGTTATGCTAACAGTGGCCTCTTTTAAGTATATCATACAAGTACGTTAACACCATATAGTGGTTTCCTAACATGTTCGTAATTACTTTACAGCTTTGTGTACTTTAAAATACTGGCACTAAAATACTATATGTATCCATTCATCACGCATGTACCTGAGTACCTCCCCACCCCCACCCCCCTCCTTCTCACTCTTCTCCCCCTCTTGCATTATACCATGAAATTTATGGCCATTACAGTACATTGAAAATTGAAAATTTTAGAGTACTTTAGAAGTTTGATCCAATCTAGTGCGAGTCAAACAGGAATTTGATCATATACCTAAGATGATACCGCAGATCAAGCTGGTGCAAGTGTGTAAACACCTATATCACGGAAAGTATATCATAAGCCGCTCTTCAAATATCTTATGGTATGAGCTCAAATAGTGTTAACAACACTAAACGAGAAGCTGTCATTTCAGGCTGATCGTACCTTTCTGGAAACCGACCTAATAGTCCGCAATGCAACCTTAGAAAACACTGCAGTTCGCAATTCTGTATGAACAAGACAAACAGAATGAGGCCAGATGAAGGAGAGGGAAGGCGAAGGTTCATCATCCCACATCGGGAAAAACGGATTTTAGAGGCTATATTTGGCTTTATTATAAGATTTGAGTTCAGCACCAGCAATTACTTCATAATCAAGTACCGTTGAAAGCAGAAGCCCCAGTACGTGCTATTCCATAACCAATCAACACAGCTGCTGGGCTCACAAAAACAGCCAAAGCTGTTGAATTAGCAGCTGCAAAGTCAGAAAGTGAACTAGGATTTCCTGTTGCTGTTGTCAACCAATCAACAGCTAGCTTGAATAAGAAGGGAACTTGAACATTCATTACCTGATAGAGAATTCAGTAACCCCATGAACAATGTGTAACCAACATGGACCCTTCATGTTACAATAAACTAACAGAAAAAATCCTTACTAACCTTGGCACCAACCAAGAATCCCATAGCAGTGAGCACTCTAAGTCTAAACTCCATGTTATCTTTCATCCACAAGTATTTTGCAAGTGTATTAAGTATTTTAGCATTATTGATTTGCTCTCCTTTCTTAACAAGATTCGTTTCCTCCCCCTTTTTATTATGATTCTGATTCGTACCCTTAGCATCACTGCCACTGGATGTTGTCAACAAAGCATACCTGTTAGGTATAGAACCCTGATAATCACAATTTTATGGACATGTCAAATATCGACTGAATATTTACATAAAATTATGCAGACAGTCATACATTTTTTCTGTTACGATATAGCTTAAAAAACTCAATTGACTACAAATAAGCATATCAACTAACTTCAGCAGCTTAGCAACAACCAACTAATAGATTAACAGAACTGATTACAAAGCTCAAGTTCCACAAATCTGAAACATACCTCTGTCCTAAAATACCTTATCCCACTGCCTCTTGCTAGAGTCAAAACTCAGGATCCAATTTCAAATCAAACATAATGTAATCAGCGTACAGTTCACAAAGTTAATCAAAACTGCTTACATACTGTATCCATCTCTTTCTATATGCATAATTAGTTACTAAAATCCAATAGCTCTAGGTTCATGCAAGTGAAACACCAAATTCACTAATCAACTAAGTATATCTTAATTTACTCCACAAATTCATGTTAAACAGAATTACAAACTTTTGACAGGTAATATACTCAATTACGAACCAAAAGACCTTCTGGTCTAGTGGTATGGAGGTTTTACCCTCCTAGGCAAGGTCTCAAGTTCGAGTCTTGTCTAAGGCGTTAAGGGTTTCCCCCCGCGTGTGTAAAGGGATGGGTGCCATTGCCTTCTGGGCTGGACCCAACCTGGTTGTGTGGGCTCGCTACGCCTTCTGGCTAGGGGCCATGTAGCCACAATTGCCGTTCAAAAAAAAAAATACTCAATTACGAATGCAATACATCATGATTCAGCTAGTAAATATGCTACTGCATATAAATTTCAACAAAATCATCACAGAATTAAGTATAACTACAAAATTTAATAGTTAAGGTGATAATTGAACAGATTCAGTACATCATGAGCCAGCTAGTTGATTATATACTTCATATAAATTTCAATAAAATCATCTTCAATAGAGTCAATTACAGAATTGAACATTATTACAAAAATTAAACATTTAACATACTAGATTACTAATTCGATACATCATGATCCAGCTAGTAAACATTCTACTTCATCAAAAACATCAACAAAATCATCTCGCATAAAGTCAATAACAGAATCAAACATAACTACAAAATTTAACAAGTATATTCATACACACATTTACTTACAGGTTTTATAAGGTGAGAAGAAGAGAAATCCGAAACAAATGCATTCAACTGTTTGATAAAATGCATCGATCTTCTAGAAACATTCCACGGATTACATACATTACTACAACCTGAACTGTGTGAAATATACGTATAATTTCGTAACAGAAATGAGCGAGAATTACTCGAATTATTCGAGATAGATACAGTTTTATGAAGAAAAATAAGGTTATGAGCCCTAGCGCACCTTGCGCGAATTATTGATTGCATTTTTTAGCTGAATTTAATTTAATTTTTAAATTATATGTTGTAGCATTTGAAATCGGTTGACTATATGTGAAATGAATCAAAAAATCCTACTGTGATTGAATTTTTTGTTATTTGAGCCGTAATTGAGAGAGAATCAGATAATATGAAACGGGTCTGATGGTATAAAAATGTTAAATGGAATTAATGTTTGTCGGAAAACGTTGCCGAAGTCCGGTGACCGGCGAGCTTTTGCGTTTTTTTATCGTAGTTAGGAATTAGGATTAGGATTCTCACTGGGGATGACTTTTCTTATTAATTAATATTAATATTATATATTATATTATTATTCCGTTGAGAAGAAAGAGGGAAGAAAAACATGACTAAATATTTTCGCAAAAAATAAAAATAAATATAAATAATAATAATAACAACAACGATATAATAGTAATAATAAATTGATTTTTGACTAAATTAGACGACTAATATGATTTGGCAAAAAGTAGTCTGTATCTTATTTTTTATTTATTTATTTATTTTATAACTGAAGTTTATTAAAACACATCATGATAAAAAGTAACTTTAGATCATTATCCCACAATTTATATCTAGTTATGATTTTCCTTTTGTAACCTTTTGAAACAATTTATATACAAAGTAAAACATTTTGGGCTTTAACTTAACAAAAAAAATATCTTCTTAAAATTATACGCTTTTTTTTTTTAAATTAAAAATAAAAGAAAAAATTTATAATTTCAGTTCTACTTTTAAATCTAGCATTTACTGACAGCGTCTGATATTCGTTAATAACGTTCATTTTCTACAACTTTCACTCTAATCGTAAATCGATTAGTCAGTGAATCATCCTAATAACATCTTTATGGAAGTTGTGACATGTAGCTTATTAATAAATAAATTGGATACTTGTATTGTTGACACCACAATAATCAGGTACCGATGATCAATCAAAGTTTATATATTTGACATTTTCAGTCCTTGAACTTCTTCATTAAAATAAGATTGGTCCCTCTTTTAAAACCAATGACACTTACGGTTATGTGTTATCTTATGCACATAATTCTTAAATCGGGTAATTATCAATCACATTAGAAAAAAAACCACGTATGACAATTTCATCAATACTATTACTTGAGTAATAGAGATGAGAAGTTCAGCTTCAGATCTAGATCTCCTTGGAATGTTGCCTCAAATGTGGACTACGTACATTTGGCAAACTTACAGAATATCATTTCGTTTACTTTTATATTATTTTTGGTTACATAAAAATGCCTGGCACGTTTCTCCTTCTACTTTAATGTTTTTAAAAGAAAAATAAAAGAAGAAAAAAACCATAAATGATGTGATATTTTACAGTATCGTTTTAACTTGCCTTCTAGAAAATTGTAAATCCTATATCATTAATCATCTTTATAACCAAAGTGTTGGATATCATTTGTTGCATTTGATTTGTCTTTGGATATGATATCAAAATAGTTCAAACTAAAAGAATGGATGTAAACTAACCCTTCCCCCTTGGGTTTGGATCCATGGGTTTCAATCCCAATTTTTCTTTCCCAATGCCTTAAACCAAACAATACTATTTGGAAATCATTCCATCATCTCATTCCAAACCCATGAAACAAACGTGCCCTCGTATGAGATATTTACATAGTGGGCTGGTTCGAAATTTCTCTACCAATATAAGGACCATGGTTGCTTCTTCTTGGCCCATTTGCTCACAGTTTAAGCAAATCCACAGACTAAATGAACCTTGTTTCACCCTGTTTAACTTGTTGCAATGTGAGTATGTAATGTAAGAAGTCTGTAAATGAATCACTCTTCATACATTTTACATCCCATCACAATAGGACGGTTACATCTGGTTGAGGTTCCTATAATCGTGTACAATTAGCATATACTCTAAGCCCTAATTTCATAAAATTAAGATCTATATAAACTATGATGTGTGATCATGGAGTGTTTTTTTATCAGCTATGGCTCTTTATGCTTCTACAACAGAAGAGATAATACACGACTTGTAAGAAACTACCGTTTGCGGGTCCCGTGTCTACCAAGATCTATGTCTAAGAGCCTTGATGAAGGTCTGGGTGCGGATGATGACAGTCCAATAGATTCAGGAATGTCGAGATCAACTCTCATGGATGGCCCAGCAATCGCTCGCTTGATATCAATTTCATGTAGTCTTTCTGACTTGGAATTTGTTTTCTCAATCTGTTCGTAGAATGTAGCAGTTCAATATTCATTAAAAAGAAATGGATTGATTGGGTAAGGGGCAACTTCTAGTGTGGGTCGGGTATTATATTATTTATTACAATTACAATAATAAGCTATTTTTCTCAAAGAAAAATGTGCGGTATACATTAAAAATACACATCTAATAATTTTCTAACTCATTTGACCTGTTTCCTTTCTAACCTAAACTTTTTAATATTATCCATTTGACCTTCAAAGGGAAAACATAAACCGAACAACCGACTCATTAGTCAATGGCTTAAAAATATCACGTCTGCCTTCACAAGATAGTTTTCCGTCATCGACGAAGGGTACTTTAGACATTTAACCAATGGTTATCAGAAGTGTCGAGTTTAACCCATTGACCTAAAAATGGGTTGACTAAAAAATGGGTTATAATTTGGTTTAGTTCTATCTCCAACTGGTCAGTCCTATATAGCAGGTAGAGCAGGTCAAACCGTTGAAAAGTGGCCTACATTGTTAAAGGTTGTCAAACATCTAATTTCATTTATTTCTAGTAATAAGATATTATATGTTAAACAGTAAAAAATTAATACTCATATTTATACACTAATGTTTTCTAATGAATAAAAAAAATGAAATGTGGTGGTTCCTCCAACCTCTTTGCCTACAGCCAATTTTGATTTTCGACCTGCTCCACTCATTCTATTACATATAATTTAAATGCACAATCAAGCAATGCAACTTCTATGGGATGCAGGGAGTAAAGAAGTCCTGATAAAAAAATGATGGAATATATAACTTACAAGCTCAAGATGATGAGCAGATGCATGTGCATTAGCGAGTCTTTTCTGCAGCTCATCCACCTTCTTCTTCTTCTCAAATTCACGATTCTCCATTTCATTCCCCTTTTCACCAACTTGCTCATACAATGCTGCATAAGAAATGTGACCCGATTTAGCCCATACAATACATACCAAATATAGTGATTGGGGGACTTAATTGCAGAACATACTCGTCAGATTTGATAGGACCCAGATTTGAGTTGGAATATCATAAAGCTTCTTTGCCAATGTAAGGGAGGACCTCAAGATCTCTCGGGACTGACTCGTATCATGAAGAGATAGTGCCAGATTCCCAAGAACCGTTAGATACTGTGATAAGAGTTGAAGATTCCCTAGAGTCATATGTGTTGTCTGCAACCCACTTGCCAATCGAACCCTGCACTAAAGTTACTTATGGTGAAAGACTGATGCCCAGAAAGGAATCACGTTACAACGGGCAAAAAAAGTTCTGGGTCAACCTGTTCCATTTCAAGCAAATCCGTTTTGACCTGTTACCCCCCCCCCCCCCCCCCCCCCCCCCGCGGGACCTCAACGGGTAAGCAGAGCCAACTATCAAGAATGAAGATGTTACCGTGCTTCTTGTAGATTTTCCTGCCTCATTAGAAGAAATCCATATGCAAAAAGAACTGTAGTTTTCTCTCGTACTCCAACAAAAGAGTCAATTATTTTATAGATTGGTCCAGCCAACTCTAAAGCCTGCATTTACAAGAAGTTTTTAGACATGAGGCATGAAGAAAAGACTCGAGCAATGAGAGAACACCAAGTATTACCTTTGCATAGGAACCTGGATCACCAATGCATATGTAAGACACAGCTGCATAAACTTGACAGATGGCTTGTGCTGATTTGCTTTCAGTCAGCTGCAGGTATACATTCACGCAAATCTTAAAAAAACCAAGGCTGATATATAACAAAAAGGAAACTAAAATGAACAGATAATCTATGATCCAAATGAGCGATAGCTAACATACCTTCCCTGCCTCAACAAAATGAAAAGCAGCTTCACTATAACGGGCGACACAATGGGCATATTGTCCTATAAGCATCTCAATAATACTTTTGCAAGCTTGCAAAATTGTGGGGAAACGGTTAAACCAGCCGCTCATCTCCAATAATGCCTGCAAAAATGAATTAAATATTATCATTTCAGTTTCATCTCATGCATGCAGATTCTGATCTTCATGTCAAGTAGAAATTTAGATTTCAGAAGGTAAATATCCTGTCATCTATAGTACAGTTTTTTACGACATAAGACCAAAAAAGCATAAATGGCTGTGTGCACTCTATAGTACAGTTTCGTGTGCCTGTAAAAGTCGCAGACATAATACATCAATGGAGTTGCAGCCATTGGTGTATTTTAGGCAAGCCAACCCTGAGCTTGCTTGGCTCAGACCTCAACTCACTAAAGATATGTAAACTTGGTCTCTGCTCCTCTAATTTAGGGAAGAGCGATGAGGACGTGACTCACCGTATAAAGGTAAGCTGGTTGAAGTGGAGAGCGGCGACAGGCATCATGTGTGACCAGAATGTTCGTCTTAAACTGGAAAAAAAATTATAAGGTAGCAATAAGACATATTATGTTGTACGGAGCGAAGTGTTAGCCGATGACTAAGACACAATAAGGAGGATGGAAGTGATGGAAATGGGGATGTTAAGATGGACATGTGGTAAAACCATGTTAGATAGGATAAAAAATGAAGTTTTTAGGGCGGAGCTAGAAGTCACAAACATCATCAACAAGTTGAGAGAATGAAGACTAAAAAATGGTTGAGACATGTAAGGAGGAGATCGTAAACGACGCCAATTAGGAGAGTAGAAGCTCTCGTTGTTGACGGCTTGAGGAGAAGGGTAGACCAAGACGTAAGTGGAAGGATAGACTGAAGCTCGACATAAATGAGCTTTTCTTGGCCGAGGACATGACCTCTGATAGGAATTTGTGGAAGACTAAAATTAGGACGGATGAGTAGAGTGTTTTGGATAGATAATTAAATAGTTTAATATGGTGTTTTTAAGTGAAATTATAATAAATGAGTATGGTGTTTTAGTTAGATATATACTTATATATATAAGGGTGTTACAATAGGTTTATGATAGATTAGTAGAGTGTATTTAGGTCGATAGATATTGTTATTTATATTTAGGTGTTATAGGTAGATAGATATATATCTATATTATTCGTACATCTATTAATATATATTTATTTAGCTTGGTTATATACTTATATTTAGTGTATAATTATATTTATGTCTACATCTTACCTCCCTCATACCCCGTTCTAAGTGGGGATTGGATAGTGTTGCTGTTGTTGCTGTTGTGCTAAAGGAATTATGAAAAAGATCTTAAAAGTTAGAAGGAAACATGTTAATAATCATTAAATTTCAAATCGAGTCTTATTTTTATAGTGATAGCGATGAGCGTATTTAAATTTAACTAGCATAGCATCCGCGTAATGCGACGGTCAAGGTGGTGGTGGTAGCCGACAATGATGATGGTAATTGTGGTGTTAGAGTGATCATGAGAGATTGAGAGTATATGTGTATGTTTTGAAGGTTTATTGTATATTTTTTGTATTTATATACTAGCTGTTAAACCCGTGTACACACGGATAATATAAATAAATATTTACATTCTTATTTTAGAATAAATATATAAATTTCTATTTTTGTATATCGAGTCATGTATATTTTAAATCACAATAAATATGTTTATTTAATTATATCAAATTTGGTAAATTAATTCTAAAGATATAAAAAGATAAACTGATAGAAAAACCAAATTATATGTTTTGTTTACAAAACATACGTAGAGATAACAGATAGATGGTCCCGAGATAATATAATGATTAAAATAAATATTAAATATAAGTATGTTATTTAATTCTTAAATATATAAGGATTAAAATAGATATTAAATTTATGTTATAATAAAAATTAAATATTTTAATTGTTAGATTCCATATATTATAACTAATCGTTTATTATTAATCATCCATTATCTTTTAATAGTTTAAAGTATGAGGTTTCATTTTTAAAATGAAGTGAAACAAAGGAACTTAATTGATAAAATTAAAGAATTTTATTAGCTAATAGAATATTTGATGACATCATCATTCGATTCTTATATTATATTTAAGATTAATATTTGGTAATAGAGTGAAATTTGATTTATATATAATAGTAGATAGTGATATAGAGTATAATTGTTGAGGTGATTAAAATATTGAAATAATTATGTTAGTCATATCCTGTGATTGAATAAAAAATTAAGACAATGATGGACATACTTTATATGTAATTAAGATATGATAAGTTAAAATTAAAAGACTAAACATTATTATAAACATGTATAAATTACGCTTCTTTATAAAAATAGAAATATAAACTCTTAAACTTCATTATTTGCACAGTGAAAACGCGTTTTTATGTCGTAGTAGGGAACATATTTTTGAATAATCACATTTTCTTGCTCACGGATCATATATTTTCAGCTTTGACAAACACTTTGAGCAATTTATTTACGATATTCAAATGATGTATAAATCACATCTGAAATGCAATTTCAAACACCCTTTCAAATAGTTACTTATCTAATTATCGTGTTTTATAATTAGATAAAGTATTAGACACAACTTTGCCTATTAATCACCCAATTAATCTCTTCTCTTTAGGTCTTCAAGCCTAATATATTTACTATTAGATTAGAAGATAGCATAGTTGGATTACTTACCGCAACAAATCACACACTTACGTTGTTTAATTGCACTTAATTATTATTAATTATATGTATGTATTTATTTTATAAAATATAAAAAACTTCAGTAAACAATCTCAAAAACCCAATATTTTCTCTGTATGTGCTAATAGTAAACGAGTAGTAGTTTCATAAGTTTAGTACATTTACTCGGTTATATTATCAGTAAATAGCTTTAAGGCCTGATCATGTTACACTTTATTTATTCAAAAGATTAGGGTGATGACGGATTCTGGAAATAATGTAAATCTGTGTCATAGATGGCTTGCTACAAACCAGAAACAAAGCTCATAACCTTCAACTGAATTATATTTAATAACATTAAACTCAACTCGACAAAAACTTAAACTTACAAACATTGCTAAATACCCTTATGACCTCAACCATACACACCTTCCTATTGATCCTACAACAGTCGTTTTACGAAATTTTGACACCTTTAGGCGTCAGAGCATCTTCATACTTGTTGCTTCTGAGCAGTTGCTGGCAAGAAAGACTCCCACCACCCATACTCATATTTGGGGTATGGTGCAACCCAATTCTTAGGTTTCTCGAACTCTAAATTAGCAGGATTACAGGCCAATGCTTCTTCGAGACTATCTGCTTCAAAGCTTTCTTGCAAAACTCGATCTAGTCTCAACTTCATAAACCTGTTGAGAAAATTAGATATATAAATTAGATGTAACACATGATAGGTAAAAATGAACAATAGATTCGTATTAACCCTTTTCAACTAAAACATTTTATTTTTGAATGATTTGATTATGTAGCCACCATTGAATTTATCATTTTACAATTAGATGTAGTAACAGCTTTACAAAAGACTGTAATTTTAATTTACATTTTATTTTAAGAAAAATAAAAATATGTTCTTCAGATGTCAAGAAATAATTTGTTCTTTTGAAATGGCTGTAACCAGGTGAAATGTTAAATCTCATAAAAACTACTGTAGTTGCAACGTAAGGAGATGGTAAAAGAAATCTAATCTTTAGTTATAAGCACACATAGCAGAGTGGGCGGGTCTTCAGTTGGGCCAACCAAGTAACACTTGATTATTCATTTTTTTTAATTTTTTATAGTTAACTAATGTGTTACATATGGTTACAAAAACCATATCATAACAAAATATTATAATCTGAATATATATTATGTATTATGCATCTGAATACATTTCGGATGACTTTCAACCCATCTGACACGTTTCCAGTTAATTCAATCATTTATCATAACCCATTTAACTCTTTTCCAGTTAATCCCATCATTTAGCTTGGCCGATTTGACCCGTTAGAATGACAACATAACCCAAATTGACGCATTTTGTATCTTAATGGGTTGAAATTGCCACCTTTACTTTTAAGCTTTGAAGACTAAATGACAATTAGTGTCTTTAAGCTGTTGCAAAAGCTATCACTACTTTGCGCTTGAAAGGTCAAAACGTTATATTTTTTTTATCAATATATGGTAGTAAACTTACTTGATCCATATACCATTGGTTGAAACTAAAGCAACCGCAGGTCTCTTGAGCCTCTTAGTGATGTCGGGGAACTTGTCTAGAAACTTGGGTTCAATCACGAGCCAAAAATCCTGCTCCATGTTTCTCTCTTTGAAAAGACGGACCCTTTCAAACAACTGTTCTTGAAAGTGTTCTTCATCATCCAACATGAATTTTGCATTTGCAACCAAAAAATGGTATTTCTTGTTACTCTCAACTTCCTGCATTTTGCAGCATGGTGGAAATATGAGATGCATTATGCTAAAACAAGAATTTAAAGCATGACTTGAGTTGCAGACTACTTGCAGTTAATTATTGAACATACAACCGTATTTGTAAGTAGTTACTTTGGCAAATAACAATGAGACCAATTTGACTAACATTTCTTTCTAAATTGACTATCAAAATGACGTTGAGCTTGTTCGTATGGTTTTTGAGGTGGCTAAAATCGCCAAATCACGAGGATCACACAGATATAACCCTCACAACTAAAGGCAGCGAAACTGGAAGGCAGGCAGCATTAGTAATAGATCAAGGCTAAGTTGGGTCAAAACAGGTCTAGTCGGGTTAAACCCACCAACACTTTTTTGCCACTTTTTTTAAATTTATAAATAGTTTATGCATCAAGTAGTATGACAAAAATTTGATACTCCAATAATACAATAAATTCATAACCTATTTCTCTATAACACATTATTCAAAAGGTAATCCATTCAACCCATTCGAAAACTAATTTCCCAATTCTCACTTTGCAAGTTACATATTTATAACTTTATCGATTACGCATCCAGGGTTAGTAGTGCATATTTCAAGTGCTTAACTGCTTACAGCTTA
The DNA here is from genome assembly GCA_963921325.1 of Logfia minima. NCBI lineage: Eukaryota > Viridiplantae > Streptophyta > Magnoliopsida > Asterales > Asteraceae > Logfia > Logfia minima. The sequence goes on along the minus strand of OY992776.1, from coordinate 13,026,333 downwards.
TTTCGAACGTCTTTAGGTAATGAAACATTTTAACTTCTATTGAATGGAAAAAAGCTTATTTTTAAGCCATTTGCACTTAAAAGTATACATTCCCAAACACCCCATAATAACCATAAACCCCAATTCTACTATTCCACAAGTCACATACACAATTAAACACAAAAATTATTCCAAATCAGTTAAAACTATACTTGAATTATACAGAAAAAAACCTTTTCAACGGTATCGGAAGAATTAGCAGCAGCTACAGCTGTCCTAACAGAAGTGGTTGTTTTCCAGCTGATACTAGTTGTATGTAATTTGGGCAAATGTTGTGGTACTGATAGAAATGGGAATGAATGTGTTGAGTGATGGAGTTGGGTGGTGGTGGTGGTGGTGACGGCGGCGGTCGACAGATTGACCATCGCCGAAGCACCTAAAGATTTCATCAGACTCATAATGTTGCTTTCTTTTTTTGGGTGTGTTACAAAATAGTTATGGAAGTAGCAGATAGACTAGAAGACGATGTCTAGTGTTATTATGCAATCATAAAATCTTATCTACATATTCATATTTTGATTAGATTGTATATTATTTAAAAGTCTCTTATCTTTAACTGTTCTTACATTTTACCCCCTTGTTTTTCGATGTTTTCTAAGGTTTAATAAATTAAATTTTTTTATAAACTCCGTGTTGTATGAGAAGGTTAAATTGGCAATTTGAAATCCTATAGACAAATTAATAAACTTCAAGACTATTCAAAAGAAAATCAAGAAAGTGATGAGAAATTATAGAAGAGTATTTGAGTCACTATTGGGACATATAAGTGTGTTGAAAGTTGAAACCTTTTACGTACATATTTAGAGTATGTAGTTTTATAAGTAATTGGTGATCATTAGATTGCATTGATCTTGTGTATTTATTTGAGATCTACATGCGTTAGTCCAATACTCCAATATCTATATCTATACTAATATATAATGCATTTTAACATTTTATCTTAAAATCAATTATGAAAAATGACTATATTGCCCCTATCTAATTAATATATACTAATATATATAAATATATAATACATTTAGCATTTTGTCTTAAAATCAATTATGAAAAATGACTACATTGCCCCTATCTAATTAATACAATATTTTAATTATCTTAACAATTCTACTTTCCATTAATAATCTATTACTACTATTATCTAATCTATTATCTAATCTAATGGTATTGATTGTAGAAATTGTGACTGATTTGCAGTTATATTCGTTTAACCCGATATAGAGTCCGACTACTCCATGGCCACATCCTTGCCATTTCCCAATTAAAACTTCTACATCCTCATTCCTAACCTCAACATATATTGGGATTCGAGTATCCCTAATAAAACTCATGAAACATCTTTCAATATAATATGAGTCGTATATGTATTAGACCAGCATACAATGTCTTATACACACTCATGTTATGGGCTAACTTTATTAAATAACGCAGTTTTGATTGAAGCTTAATCTTATACGTTATACATACTCATGTTATGGGCTAACTGTATTAGATAACCCAGTTTTAATTAAAAACCCTCAACCTCCAAATTTCGACTTTCATGTTCACGTTTCTATCTACCTCATCCCCTTCCTTCCTCTTTTTACAACAAACATAGTTTTCCAAAAACATAAGCATCATCCGGATGATTGACAATTCATATACATTTACATCCAAATTAAGAGTACTATAATTAGTTTTACTTTTTTATTTAAAGTGGGATAGACCATTACGAACTCATTTCTATCCTTGCATGTTCTTCATTTTAATGGAGAAAACCTATTATAATGGAGAAGGGTCAAATTTGTCTCCCATGAATCCAATTTTATAGATTGTAAACGTGAGCAGATGTTTGCATGCTTATGCTCAGCGTATTATAACTTGTACAAGTTCCACTTGGATGAATTTTATTTCTTTCTTCTTATTACTATCATTTTTGTTAGTCTCTTAGAAAAATTCTCTCTTGAAATTGATTAATTGGCGTTTAGGCGGAGGCAGAACTCTATAAAGTACTTTTAGAAGAGAGAATGAAGCTTGCAGCTCTGCTGGAACTGCCCCGTAAGTTTTTGTACTTCTATTAATGTTGCATAATGTATATGAATTTATCTCTATAACCCTCACTAGTGTAAGAAATATACAAATACTATAGACATTCCTTTAGTTTCAAGATACTTTCCACTTCGCAGATATGCTATATGTGGTGATTTAACATTGAAAAAGATAGTAGCAAAAAGGCCATCTGCGAAAGCAAGGCTGGCGAACATTGATGGTGTTAACCAAGTATAAGAGGTGTTTGATGTTTAAGACAAAATTAATCCAGGCTTTAAGGGATTCTGAATTGGTTTGTCTTACTGTTGTTGATAAATTGTATTACCCCTCTTGTTTTCTCTACCATACTTTTATATATATTCTCATTTACAGTTTTGTTAGTATATGAATATCGATAATTATTGAAATTTTAAGATATCCTTTTCGACCTTTGAATCTTTTTATCATATATAATAGATAAAAAAATGTAATATTTTGAATTTATTCTTCAATAATATAAAAGAGTGCTATTTTTGGTTATATTTTTTTTAGCTGTTCAAACAACTGATTATCTGCTTATTTTAATAAAATGCAGCACCTTGTTACAAAGTATGGAGATAATTTTCTTCAAAGTATTCAGAAAGTTTCAAAACAGTTGGACCTTTCTCTGGATGGTGTTGTAGCCATAGAAGCTAGTCAAGCTAATAATAACTGCAAAGCTTACACAGCACCAAAACAACTGAAAGACTTGCCTCCTGCAACATACGGAGCTTGGAAAATGTAGCAAGAGGATGGTCTCTCGGCTGAACAAATTGCTGTATGTTTTTTTTACTGGTTAAATTATACTAACTTATAGAGGTGGGCATGATGGGTGGGTTGAGCTAGTTGCATAACGGGTCAAAGATTTAGTTTGAAATGTGTCATTTTTAGCACGGACTGAATACTTTTCTGTCCTTTTCTTATCCATCTTTGTTGTGTTGATTATCTTACAAAATTAATCTTGTAACAAGAACGGAGTCCTTCCATAAAATGATTTTGAAGTTTGTATGCATTAAACGAATACTTGGGCGACTTTTCACCCGTTTAACCTATTCCTCTTTCTGCTTTATCTTTTTTTTTTTACCCTTTTGAGATTAATTTCAGCTCATGTTGTCCCAATTATTGTAAATGGGTTGAGTTTGCCACCTTTACTAACTTCAATCATATTGGTAAAGCTTTATCTTTACCATCTGTACCTTTGCTCTAGAACTTTCCCTGGTAGATCAGCCCCAATAAAAGTGCAAACGGACCTTGGATATGTGCTCGATGCGGCACAAGAGGGATGTGTAGTTGACTGCCCTAGGTTGCTGAAAGAAATCGGACTGACCAATGAGATTGCTGCTAGTATTGAAGCTGCAATTTTGAAAGTTGGCTCGAAAGACAAGCTAAAACCAATCAAAGAAGAACTACCAGAAGAGATGAAGTTTTCACATCCAGATACAACTCTTGTTTGATAAATTAGAATAAATATTGATTCTGGTATTAAATAACATCAAGTTTGTTTTCTTGTAGTCTTTCAATGGTATGAACTTCTACACTGTTATCAGGTTAATAGATACAGAAAATTTATTGTAAATGTGAGGTTGAGAAATAGTCTAATGTACCTATCCTGGAATTGGATCTAGAATTCTAAGTAATGCTTGGATGAGTAACGGGTTACAAAGGGTTGGGTCGACCTGCCAACTTTTTTTTGTTCATTTCTAAGTTATAGACTGATATTGATAATGTCAATATTATTGCAAACAACTATCACCTGCATAATGATTTTTATTTTTGTTTAACTTTTAAGAATACAGCGTAGGAGGTTGTCAACACTTGAGTATACCTTGGATGGCCGCTTAACTGTTTAACATGTTTGATTTCTTTAGCAATGATTTTTTCTTAATTTAACTCTACGAAAGAAAACCAAAATTGAGCTTTATTTCTTTTTGTTAACATAAATGGGTTGAAATACCTCTACCTGGTAAAGATTACCATTATTTGACTTTGACCGTGATGTATCAGGTTGACTACACTCATGTCAAGGCATGGTTGACTATGCAAGAGCTTGGGATATCAACTGAAGCTATTTCATCTACTAACCAGCATACCAAAAGCGATTCTAATGGAACAGAAGAGTTATCTGATAAGCCCATTGCCACAAACCAAGAACCTTGTGACATAACTAAAGTAGCACTCATTGATGATTCTCCGAGAAAGCGTCAAAAGGTTGAGATACCAGAACAAGATAACCATCCTCCGGTGATAACTGAAACGTCACTTTCAGTCTGGCTTCATAATTTTGAAAATGGGGTGAGTGTCAATTTAGACGCTTTAGGGGTTATTTGGAAGTGCGTTTGAAACTGGTCATTGCAACATGAATGATCATAATCATAATCAGAATCAAATGGTAGTATTAATTTTTATCACTTAATTGATATGTTGGTTTTGTATAATATACAGGTTACGTTATTGGATATACAGAAGCACTTCAATGGATCTACAGAAGCGGCCGTGGTAGATCTGCTGACTTTTATGGAGAGTGAGTTCTTAATCTATAAGAAGAACAATATGTATAAACTTATGTGATGGGGGTTGATGGACATACTTCCAAGTACATCTCTTAAGTTTTATCAGTATTTAACCAGAAACGAAACAGATGTTATGGCTGTAATTAAGAGTACTATCTTTTTGCTAACATTCGATCGTTGATGTTTAAATCAGATAAGATTCAAAGCTGCAAGTTGTATCCTCAAAAGCATGGTTAAATGCACCCCGAGTAACAACTTATTTCAGGTCAAGTCTCACTTACACATAATACTCCATAGTAAGATACTTAGGTTTTTGTCCATTTCATTTAACTTTATTACTTTGTTGCCTGTCATGTTAAGCAAAAGAGCAACATCTTGAATTTATGATATTAAAAGGCGTGCTTAAAATGGACGAAATGAGTAGATTGCTTATTAACGATGTTAAAAATGTACATTGTAAAAACCTAAAAGTACCTTCTTTTCTAGTGCTTGAAGTTGAGAAGGATTCAAAGCGCCCCTGAGTTGTACACCTCAAAATATTACGGAGTATTTATTGTTTCTCAAGTCACTAAAGGTGACGGTCATAATGTACTCACTTGTGAATGTGGTGATTTGGCTGATAATTAATTTATATTTGTTAACAAGAAAATAAGCAAAAAATAACTCATAAGATTAACCAAGTTTAATTCGGTAGGAATCTACTTATATAATGATCTTTAACACATTATTATCATGAACTATAAAATAAAAGGCAAAACAATGTTTGTTGGTAGCTGATACATAGTACTTTATTGGAATTAACACAACTTGGATCTCAAGAGCTGATACGTTCGATGACCACTGTAATAAAACTAACAATGATCTTAATTTCATCATATATAGCCTAAACAAAATGTGTTAAAGATGTACAATAAACCATGACCAACAACCAAAACAAACTAAAAAATGGCCAATTTGATCACCATAATTGACATGACATGAAAACACTCCTGAAAGTATACCACAGCCTTTCTGTGCCTAGAAGTCTGTAAAAAGACTTTATATGGTCAATGATTAGTGGTAGACAGATTTATGCATTGCAGAAGCCCCTAAAACAGGCTTGGAACATAATTCGAAAGTATCATAACCCACAAAAAGGCAATGACATTTAAGTATCTGGTATCATAGCTTGCAAAATTTGTGGATGTAATACCATGAATGGTATGGCGTATTGTCAAAAAGTCAAAACATGTCAATAGAAGTCAAACCTCTTCTGTTAGTTCTTGTGCAAGAGATCCTGCGTTTCCAGTTCCACTCCTGCAAAATCATGCTTGGCTGAAGGATGCGCATCTAAAGGTGACTTGCATTTCTTCTGTAACTCAATGAATCTTTCGACATCAAAATTATATATCTTTATCAGTTTTCTTCTACGCGACAGGAAGAGCCTCTTCATCAAGTCTTGGTATGTGGGGTCCCTCGATGTTATAAGGAAATAACCATACCCCACAATTAGGCCGGATGTGGTTGCAAAGAAAGCAATTGGTTCCATAACATCCCAAGAAAATTCCCAGAAAGTTAAACGGAAGAAAAGTCCTATTTGGGCTAGTGAGAACGCGAGTCCAGTGTAGAGAATACGGCGGACCTGCTTGTGGGCTAGCCTATCAATTTCTTCCTGTTTTGCTTGTAACTTCTTCAGCTCCTCCCTCCTCGGATCATCATCAGCTGTTAGGGCAAGGGGTACAGCCCTTCTAACAAGATCCACCACCTAATCATCCATTAATAAACATAAATAACATTAGGGGGTGCTTAAATGTGCATTGAAAGGAAATGATGTGATATTGAATCATTAAAATCATAACCAACTTTTATAACATGGACCATAGAAGATTGTGTTTGAATGTGCACCTGCTACTTGAAGTTGTAGTGATCAATCAAATAATCAAATATTTGAGTGTTGAAAATTCTAATAATTTAAAAAGTTTAGAGATAACATGCGTGCTACATAGCAAAGTGCATCGGTAGCTTATACTCTACCTCCCTTAAAAGAAATTGTTGAAACAAAGATGCTCCATTATCAAAACATGAAAGCATAAGATTTAATTGATATCTCCTTTACAAAGGAATCCCCCAGCTGAGTAATATGACAAAATACCTTTATAAACCAATCACTGAGTAATAGCAGTCACTGTTTCTAAATCAAAAACCAATCTTTTCCACTGAGTAATAGCAATCACTGTTTCTAAATCACCTTTATTCTTAAGCACCTTTGAAGTAAAGAAAGCATACCAAGATTATTTACTATTTGTGAAAAAACATGCTACTACCTCTTTCTTATTAAAGTTGAATTCTAATATGACAAAATACGAGCAATCTTGTAGATTTAAACCTATAGCATCGATAACTAGTAGTGACAACACAGGGGAAATTAAAGAACTCCAACTTTGCATGTCTTCATAAAGGTCATTCTGCTTTGATTATGGGATATTCCGAAATGGAAACCGGCTAAAATTTTAGGACAGACGGACCACAATATAGTTTCTAGCTTTAAAAACCATCAGTGACAGCATAAAGTTACACTAAATGATTCACAAGGAAAGATACAAAATGCTCAAAAGTAGAGACAGCATAGACACAGGGTAAATACGCAACTTTCATGCACAACAACGTCAATAAAAAGAATAGAATCGAAAACAAACCGCATACATGTCACATGGCATTCTCATTAGAATAAAACCTAAGATTGATTTGTATCGAGGGTCAAACACTAGAAATATGATTCTAATCTTATGCTAGTTATATCAACCTTACATACAACTAAAGCATTAACATAAAACAGCTATTAACCTAATTTAAAATTGAACTAATTACTTATATAACTCCTTAATTCCCCCTTTCTAAAGCAGTCAACAGTCCCTCACCATAAGATCTAGCTCAATGAAGAACATATACATGAATAGTCATCATCAACCTCCATATCCCCGTCACTTTTATACCAAGTTTTATTTGTTCTTTCTAACACATCAGACCCACAAATGCAAAATATAATTCGCATATCCTTAATTTTTACTTAGTCAAACTATTAAAAGACAGCACATGATAGTTCAATAAAAGAAATTCATATAAATATCCCTAACCAAACAATTCCCACAAAAATTTAAAGCAATACATATACAATTCATTATAGCATTGACTCACAGACATTAACGTATACACATAAATGTAGTTAGATTATACCTTATCAGGATGAAGATAAACTTTATCTCTAAAAATAAGAACGACACCAGCCTCATCTAACACTGTTGCAAACGCCTTCGCTTCATCAACCGATTTCGCAACGCCTATATTCTCACAAGCCTGTAAAAGCTCCGAATACTGAATCACCTCCTTCCCTTCCGTACCAAATTTCATCTTCAATGCCTCTACATTCACTAATCTCATTAGCTTCTTCGCTTCCGAAAACGATATACTATCAGCGTCATTTTCACCACCTCGCCATACTTCGCCACCTACTACGCCACCGTCGCCGGCCGTACTCGAAAACAAACTGTTACATAATCTGTTACTAGATTCACCGGAAATCACTCGTCTCAATCCAAACGGTACCGGTTTTGACTTAACGATTCCTGACGTCAAACCTTCTTTTAACAGCAAAAACGACGATCTCCACATTTTTCGATGTTTAATCTCTATATATCTTTAAAAATATATATAGAAACGAATACGTATATCTATATATGTCTCTGTATATGCATTTTGAAAATCTAATTCTGTTTTAGTGATGTTTTAGTAACGGAGGAATGAAATCGCCGGTTTGAGAGGGAAATTAATGGACTTTAGAGAGAGAAAGTGTTTGTGAGAGAGGGGGGGAGAAAGTGTGTGTTTATGAAGGTGCCAAAAAGTACGGTGAGGGTTTGACGGTCCGATTTGACCGTCAAAATGGAAACTTGATCGAGGGCTGAGTTGCGCGTGAGGACAGAGTATGGAATGCGTGTGGTTCCCACTATGAATGAAATGGATAAGCGTGGTGCCGACATGCCATCGTTGTTCAATTCTTGAGGTATCTCATTGTTTTTTCTTGTTACAAAACAAATAAAAATACTATTTTTTCTTTTCTTGTAGGTCTATACTATACTAAATTTTCATCGGGAGTGACGACTAGTGACGGAAAAACAATGTCGAGGATAAATAAACTAATGATGTGTTTAAATCAAAATTTTAGTTTTATTTTTGCTGCAACTATAAATATAATGTTTTTCTTGCTTTTTATACCATATATAGTCTTTTTAGTGTAAATAATTTTGTGTATCTAAATTAACACATAAAAATATAATTGGTACATATGAAATATAATAAATGATGATAGAGAGAGACAAACTGCACAAAATATGTGTCAAAAAAATAAACAAAGTAAATGTGATTTTAAACAGATACTCTAGACCTATTTAACATTACTTGTTATTTAATAAATAAATTTGATTATTATTATGGAGTATTATATCTTATATTTTGTATGTATTTTCTTATATGCTTTTTTTTTTTTTTTTTTTTTTCATTTTAGATTTATTTTAGAGTAATTTATTTAAATTATCAATGTGTTTTCTATTTATTTCGATAGTTGTTCCTGACTTTTAAAAAGTATTAGAATTGTTCAATTTCTAATACTTTTATTCATTGATAATCTATTTTTGAACTGTCAATTCATTGATAATCTATTTTTGAACTGTCAATGAGATAAAGTAAAAAACACAAAAATAATTTAAATAATCTACTATTTATTTTAGTGATTACGATCATACAAATATTAATAAGAGTATTAATTTTGAGAAAGTTTAAATAATTGACTCATACACATTCCTCCTCTACCAATGTTGATTTAATATCATCAGTATTCGTATCAAAATTGTTATGACTAGCATGTTACCCACGCAATACGGTGATAAGAACTATTTTTTTTGTTACATATAGTAGTATATTCGTTAAATATAATGCCATATTTAAATAATAACATAACATCTTCTGTCATCGTATAATAGATAATGATTCAATTTGTTAAATAACATGTTAAATGCTTTACGACTAAGTATAAATATGATCACAACAATTATACGTAAGTCAATGATCTTTTTATTTCTTTTTATGTAGAACATGCCTTTATTAACAATTTAGTAAATAGATAATATAAGTTCAAAAAATAATAATATCAACCTTGCAAAACAAAAATGCAAATAAGTAACGTTGGAATAAAGACTTTCTTAATTAAAGTGATTTTCATTTATGGGTGTAAAAAGGTAAATAAATAATTTTAATTATCATTTGAGAGTTAAGACTTAACAATTTGAACATGCTTTATATGTAGTATAAATATATTAATAAATATAAAATATGTATCGAATAATAAATTTTTTCGATTTTCAGAAACCAACAAGTAGAAAAGTACAGTATATTTCTTATACATTTTGGTCTAAGATATGTAATGATATTTTGAATAGTTGAATAAATTATTTTTGCTATAATTTAAAATAAAAAAAATAAAATCAGTATTTCAATATTTATAAGTGATCACTTAAAGATCTTATAAATCGAAACCATATTGTAAGTATTCAGTCAAAAATGACAAATGAAAATCATATTCTTGTTGATTTTTGTTATAAACAAATACGGGGATGTTGATATCTTTAATATCGGTTAGAGAATTTGAATAATGTTAGCAAATTTATCATTATTTTGAGACTTTTTAATCATATCTATATATATATATACTAAAAGAGAATAAAAATTTACTCCATATTTTGCTACATAAGTAAAATGACACGTGACGGTCTCTTATAATTTAAAAATAAATAACTATTTAAATTTAAAAGATAAATTTAAATAATATTTGAATATAATAATAATTAATTAAAATATCTATAAATCCTGTATAAATATTAATTAAAAAATAATATTTAATACGAAATAGTGTTAATTTAGAACATTTTAAAAGTTAAAATTTATAGGAAGATTTGTCTACCACATAAACTGTTTTACTAACGAAATTAAATCCTTTACAAAAGCATTTGTAAACTTACTTTTTGACATTTAATACTTTTTCTATACATTTATCTAATTCGGGATCCGAGCTTTTCCTCACTTTGATTAAAAAAAGAATCAAATAATAAAAGGGGAGTAAAGATCCAACTAATCCACCAGCCCATGAGAGTCAACTTTGGGAAAAGGGGAAGTAAGACCCAACTATCCAAAATAAAAGTCAGAATCTATATATTTTTTAAACGATTAATAATGATTTAATTTTTAAATTTTTATTATTCTTTTGCTGTGATCATTTGACCTTTTTCATATGATTTAATTCTTTAACTTTTAATTGATTTGTTAAAACAATTATTTTTTATGATTTAATCTGTTATGGTAAGTTAACTGCTTATGTGATGCTACATACTCATTTTTTGATGACTTGTCTCTGACGTGTGAACTTACATGACATTTCATGTTAAAATTAATTTATTTAACAGTAATAAAAGAGCAATAATATTGATAGTATCTTTACTCTGCAACAATCCAGAGGGTTAAAATTCACATTCATCCCAAACCCCAAAATCCATATATTTCCGTTCCCTATTTTCACTAAAAACTCACCGTCTCCTGCCCATACTAACACTTCCGACCCAACGTTGTCAACTTTCAACCCATCGTCGCCAACTCCGACTACTGTCGTCAAATTCCGACCACCATCTCCCTATTCATGATGTCGTGTTGCATAACTCGATCCATTTTCATGTCATCACCATCACATCTCCTCACTCAATCTAACTATTTATTTTTCTTTTTATTTATATGATGATGATGATGATTATAAACTAATATTGTAATTCTTATTACAATTTATTTATGGTTTGGAGGACTTATAAGATTTATTTAAAAAATGTTTTGTTTTCTAATTCTTGATCCATTCCTTTAGGCTTTTAAGTGAATCAATTTTGATGATAGTAAGTAGCGAGTTACAAATGAAATATTGTGATAATTTGCGGTGACCATGGTGTTGTTAAAAGTACTAAACCCCTGATGTAACTTATATATAAGTATAAAAGATGACTTTAGAGATATTACTAAAATAGTTTATAATAATAATATTTATAGAAAATCAAGACAATAAAATTTAAATAAATAAATGGACACGTCATGTCCTGTTGACCGATCAAACAGATAGCAGGTCAAAAAGAATGGTGAAATCATATCAGCGAAAGTTTATGGTTTAAAACAACAATTTAACGAAAGTTAAGGGATTAAATCGTGTAAAAAATATTTGAATAGTTAAATCGAAAAAATGATGTGCTTTCAAAAGTCCTTTCATCTATTAAATTCTCGGTATCTAGCCACTCACCAACTTTGTTTATTTTAGATTAAATCAATACTTTACTTGTTATATTATACATACTATACTATATATATATATTTTATTATTATTAGTTTAAAAGCTCATATAAAAGAATAAAAAAAGACCAAATAAAGTTTATTTTCTATAGGAGTTTGAACTTATAAAATTTAAAAGTTCGATCATTTAAAATCTTCAAACATTTGCAGCCAAATACACCCGATGTTTAGGTTTAAAATCCCTACATAATTTTGACCATTGTCTTCACATTAAATAAACTCTGAAGATAAATACTATATATAACAGTATAGACAACGAAATACATCGTTAAAACAGTATTTAGCTATCCGTACTACCAATGCACTACCAATCCATAACCTGTATTGTGTAATGAATATACGGAATAGCAACTTTTTTAATCGCAATTAGTAGACTAGAAATTTCAATGTGCAATAGTGACATGCTATTTAACCATCGTACTTGACTTTTTATTGTAAATTACTAATGAAAAGAAGAAAATGCTACATATAAGTAAATGCAGCAACAAAAATTAAAAAACTGAACCCATTCTTGGTCTTAAAATCACTGACTTTTGCAAAGCTTGCTGCCTTATAGCATTTTTGCAAACAGGCAGGTTAATTTGTGACGAAAAATCAAGTAAGATGGTTAGAAAAAAATGCCGAAGTACAAGAAAAGGAATCAACTACTATGAGGCCTTATTAACTTGGTGACAGTTTTAACCATCCCTTTGGCAATCTTCCAAAACCAGAACAAATTCATCAATGCCAATGCTGATGGTATTGTCAACAAGGTGTAAAACCCCATCGGATAATAAACTAGCTTCACCTGAAAAATAATAAAAACAAAAGGGTTGTTAGATATGGTAATGGCCAAACATAGAGCACCAAGTCTTATTGGCTATATCAACGAGCCAAATGAGTCATTTGATCAAAACATGTAAGTAATTTTTGGTAGGGGTTGAAACAGGTCAAGTTGACCCGAAACACTTTTGTCAAAAAAGAAAGAAGTAATTAGTGTGTCAAATACGATTTCAGAAGTTATATCATTTCAATAATGTTCAAATTTTTTAATGAATTGATTAGGAGGTTTTACGCATTAAAATATACCTTAGGTGACTTTCGACCCGTTTTCTTTTAAGGGTTTTTTTTTAATTTTATTTGTTAAATTGTTTTCTAATTATGCATATGTCCATTTAGATTAAAAATATAGCCTGAATAAAAAAAAGTGACACTTCTACAACGAGGGATTGAAACAATTTACCTGATCGAAATGTGTATAGATATGGTAGAAAAAGTAGACGAATAAAATAATCCTGGCAACCTGCACAAACACAGAACCATGTCTCTTTATGTAGACCAAAATCACAAGAATGATAATGAAATGAGTTAATCACCAAAAAGACTAATGTATTCTAGGTCATTCTCTGCTTTGTTCTCAAATTCAGTACTATAACAAAGATCTGGTATGTTGACACGATTGATATAAACAATCCAAAACCAAAAGGATTGAAGTAGAATAGGACATGGTTATATGACTATTAACACGTGCGTTATCAACTCTAAAGAGATTTAGGGTACAAAAGATGTTACCAACCACCCTACAAACATTGCAATGCCATTCAACATGTAAAGGGTGGAGTTCTTCTTATTGGCAACATCCAAATACCTGCATATTCACATCTAACGATCAATTTTTGGTCATTGAATGTTAAGAGATGAAGTTTGAAAGTGTTTTCGTTTGGGGCCAATGATTACCATCTTAAATTCACAAAGGGTGTCGTAATTTCTGTGAAAAGAACAATAAGGATGTAAAACTGAACTTGGCCACTTATGAGGGACTGAACAATGGCGAACAAAGAGAGTCCATGGTGCAAAAACTGTGAAGGAAAGAGAGATTGAGATTAAAATAAGTTATGGAGTAAATAAAAAGAAAAAAAAAACTTTTAATCGAACGATTAACGGTTACACAAGTCTGTAAAAGTTCACAGGCATCAATAGCTAGTTTGACCTAAGTGAAAGGCATGTGTATACTTACATACTCCGCACCACCTAAAGTTGGATATGTCCATACAATCATCGCGAAATCCGACAAGAAATACCCAATGGATATCTGCCGCATACAAGAAGAAACATGTACATAAGCGCATACCATTTTCAATGAATTTCAATATGTGCTCCTACAAATACAAATATAAACTAAACTGGCTAACAATCACATTTTGATTCCTTCAATCCATAAAATGAATACATTAAATGGTTTACAAAATAGAGGTGGTATGGGGCGGGTTGGGTTACATGTCTAAACAGATCATGTTGGTTTGACTGGCAAGTACTTTTTTGTCCATTTTTCTTTGAACTTTGTAAATAACCATTGTATTAAACATGATATTGAAAATGATATGAGTAAACACATTTCTATAATGTTAATAAACAGATTTAAGATGTTGAAGACATGTGACCAACACTTTCAGCAATTTTCAAACCGTTTGACCGATTTCATTTAGCCTTCAGGTAAGCTTTATACTTTGAGTAAAAATGGGTTGACATTGCTACCTCTAACAGATACAAATAAAACGGATATATACCCCAAGTAGAGTGTCGGATGATGCAGATGATCGATTGATAATCAACTCTTTTTGGCCATATTCATCATAAAGATTTGAAATGACCAAAAAGTACAGAGAACCAATGGCTGCAAAAAGTGCATGGAAGGTCGAGAAGCCCCTAAACCCATAAATTAAGATCAAGTTAGCTCATAAAAAATAGTAAGCTCTTCGCAATATTCAAGGTAAAAGTAACATTACCGGTTTTTCCATTCAAGTTTCTTCTTTTTATCAAGTTTGATAAAGCCTTCATAGACCAAGGGGCTAATTATGCTTGTCAATTCATAAACCTTCAACACAAAAACGTAATCCGCTTAGAAAATAAGGAAAATACAGCACGTCAAGATATATTGTCAAAGAGAACTTAGTAGAATATTAATGAACTTTGATTCTAAACTAGCTAAGATGTTAAGGTTCTGACTATTGCGGCCTGACACTAAGTTGCGATAATCAGTTTACGGATGTTTGGATGTTTCCTTCAAAAGTGATTATCTGATTATCACGACTTGAGCTTTTAGTGTTTGGTACCTTACTTTTGCCTATGATTATCATATAGGTATTAGCTGCAACAAACCGGTCATTGTACCCTTATTTTATCTATTACGGAGTACTTCATTTTTTTTTTTATCAGAATTGGTGAAATACTCACACCATGATGATTATTACCACTTTAAGCAACAAAAACATATCCAAACACCATCTATAGGCATCACAACACATTTATTATAGTTCATATGATTACTCAATATCATATAATTACTTTCAATTCACACATCCAAAGACCCCCAAACTACATAATTATAAGATACTAATTTTTCAAGTCGTTAATTATGTAATCATTTTGAGAATTGAGAGAAATTACATATTTCATTTTTGTTTTTGGCTAACAATTATATGCTACTCTACTTTTAGTTTCAACTTAGAATTCAAGCACAATACTCATGGGGCAACACAGTGTTCAATCTAACTGAAAGCATATAATCACAACCCAAAGGAAAACTACACAAAGTTAAAAGCAAAACTACTTACAGTTTTACACATAATAATTCCTCCAAAAACTGCAGACAACCACAAGATTTGGTTACTTGAAGTAGCATGATCAGCAATAGTCTTATAACCAGAAACAGCATACTCCAAACTTTTTACTTCCATAATTCCTTTTTCTTTCAAAATTTCAGCAAAACCAAAACTGCATAAAAAACACACTGTAAACAAAATTAACAAAACCCCAATTCAAGATTTACACAATCACATGAAACCATAACAAAAAGTAGCACACTTTACGAAAAATAAACACTAAAACTTACCGGGTTATGAGAATAGATACACAAAGTAAATGATATAGGTGGAAAAAGCTAAAATCCCCGAGTGATTTATGAAGATAGTAATGGGGGAATTGATAACGGTAGGAAGTAGATACTAAATTATTGTATGCTCATAATAAGTTTATGCACACAAACGGAAATTATTTTGTTCATAAATGATATGTATGATAATTTTGAACTGGGGTGGTGATGTGGATAAAAAAAAGCTTGAAGGCAGGCAAATGGGTGATGTTAGCTGGATCTTTACAGTAGACCGCACAAGTCCTTTGACTTTGGGGCCCCTTTAGACCGGTCACCGGTGTGGGGGCAATTAATTTTTTTATTCTAATATTTTAGTTATGTTTTTGGTTTTCGTTTGTTTGTGGTGAGGTTGTAGGAGTGATGATTAAATATTCTATGTTTACTTTAAGATATTTTTTATTATTAATTATGAAGAATTTATGATTTGCACCGATAACTTATGAATATTAAAGTATAATTTCTTTTATAAAAGATAGTAGCTTTTAGAGTAGGAGAGGTGTGAGTGTCTAACCGGACAAACACTGTTATGTTAGAATCAAACTGTTTATCGTATTGAACTTTTTCTATCGGTAATAGGTTACATTATTATTTAACGATTGCAAAAAAAATACTTATACACATACTATATTAACGGTTGCTAAAGTATAATTTCTTTTATAAAGTCTTCTTTGAGTTTAATATTAGGAATTTAAGAATAAGAATGACAATTACCTGATCAGTCGATTAAGAAGATTATTTGGCTGTAAATGTGTCATAGATCAAATTGTACTAGTTTGTTTTTGGAAATGCTTCTCCTCTCTCTCTCTCTCTCTATATATAAATATATATATATATATATATCAATTTTAACATATTAACTAAATTCCAAATTCATTCATATGCAAACATATATAACAAAAATAATTGGTTACACCATAACAAATACACAAAAACAATCAATTACTATGAGTATGCTCTCCCAACTTTGTAAGAGTTTTGATCATCCCTTTAACGATCTTCCAAAACCACAACAGGTTCATCAAAGCCAACACTTGTGGAACGATCAACGTGCTGTAAAATCCCATTGGGTAAATTTGCTTCACCTGAAACGATACACGAAAATGATGGTAATTATTAAGAGACTATATTAATTTGCAACCGTAGTTCAACATGATTTTTCTGAATATTTCCAACTTAATGAAGATTCGAACTTACCTGATGAAAATGTGTATACATATGGTAGAAGAAGAAAACGAACAAGATTACCCTTGCAAACTGCATGAACCCAAAACATTTCCCATAATGTCACACCAATAACACAAATATGATAATTTTATAAGGTTAATTGCCCAAAAAGAAAATGTACTATAACTTATTCTATTCCATTTATATGGAAATGAGTAGATTCGGGGTGTATTATATTGATAACAAGTCAAACGTAAATAAAAAAAATGAAAATAGAAACTAAACGCGAAATGAGTGTATTCGAATAATCATATATTTTTCTTGATCTTTCCTAAAAGTGTATTCAATTGTTTACCAGACATATCATTACTTTTTGGTAGTTGATCCAGAAATTTAAACCTGAGTATAAACTACTGTAGTAAATTCTTGTCATGTGAAGCATTTGAATAACAAATTTCCATTTTTGATCTTTGAACATACAATTATTTTTTGCCGACATGCATAATTGTTAACCATGTAATTCCAAATTTGTCAAAAATGTAAGCTTGTACTTTACTATAGGACATGGACATCACAATTCACACACACATGACATACCCTCTAATAGTCTATAGACAAAATTAATATTAATATGATACAATAAAAGACTTACCATTTTACACATTATAATGCCTCCCAAAACTGAAAACAACCACAAGATTGGACTACCCTGAACTCCTGAAGTTGCATGTGCAGCAATTGTGCTAAAACCATAAGGGACAGTTCTTCCTTCCATAAATCTGCTTTCCAAAAACTTACAGCACTCAAAAAGCAAACTGCAGAAAAAAACACTATGAACAATCACCATAAAACCCATAATGAAAAATTGCATTATCATTTACAAGCGAAAACCTTACCTGAGTTTTCATCCACACTTATGAAGTAAGAAGATCTTCTCAAGGTGACAATTTATATACAAAACTTTTGCCAATTTACTTACATTTAATTGTGAACTACATTTGGATTGTGAACTAATAAGCAATAGAGGATAAAAAGGAGGCTAGGGTTTCATATTCAATAACTAAATGAACTTAGAATACAATAAAAGAAAATGCTAACTATATATATATATATATATATATATATAACCTAATAAGTTGAATGAGCTAACATAAGGCCCAAACCCAAATAAGCATAATAGGCTAACATGCCCCCTCAAACTCACAATGCGACGACAATAAGCATTGACAGTTTGTCAGATAAAAAATGAAACGAAGGAGCAGACAACGCCTTAATGAACATATCAGCAATCTGCAAGGTGGAAGGAACATGCGGTAGAGAAATAGTTCCATGCTGAAGATGATGACGAGTGAAATGACAACCAACTTCAATATGTTTAGTCCGTTCATGAAACACCAAATTCTTGGCAATCAATATCGCACTCTCGTTATCACAGTGCAAAGGTGTAGGCTGAGAAATGGGAACACCCATATCTACAAGAAGCCATCACAACCAAACAATCTCACAAGTGGTGACAGCCATAACTTGATACTCAGATTCTGTAGATGATCGAGAGACAACATCCTGTTTCTTACTCTTCCACGAAATCAACGAATCTCCAAGAAAAATACATTACCCAGTAGTGGACTTGCGATCATAAACATCGCTATCCCAATCAGCATCACTATAAGCACGCAACTCGAGAGATGACGTGGAAGGAAACACGAGGCTTTGGAACTGGGTACCACGAAGATATCTCAAAATACGAAGAACAGCTACCCAATGAACAGTAGAAGGAGCAGTGACAAACTGGCTAACCACATGAACTGCATGAGCAATGTCCGGCCTAGTGACAGTAAGATAAACCAAGCTTCCCACAATGGTACGATAAAGACTCGGATCTGATAAGGGGACACCGTCAGTTGAAGAATACTTGGCATTACTCTCTAGATGCGTGTCAACTGTGCGGTTATCCGAAAGCCTGGCGCGTTCAAACAAATCTGAAATATACTTCATCTGAGATAAAAGATAATCCTTTGGAGATTGAGCAACTTCAATCCCTAAGAAATAACGCAGTAAACCCAAGTCTTTCATAGCAAAACAGTAAGCCAAATCACGCTTCAAAGACACTATACCACCATGATCATCATCGGTAATAATCATGTCATCAACATACAAGGATAGAAGAATCCGACCTGCACTCGTACATCTAACAAATAAAGCCAAATCATGATTACTAGGACGAAAACCAAGTGATGTAACCACCGTAGAAAATTTCTCAAACAAAGCACGAGGGGCTTGTTTGAGACCATACAATGCTTTCCGAAGCCGACAAACCTCACCGGGTGTAACATCCTCCCCAATGGCCTAGTATTTTTAGGTAAATTTATCTCTTTGCTTACGTTATTTAATTGAATTAAATTATATGACATGTTTGATTAGATAATTGTTAGGAATGATTAAATGGGAATTACGGTATTTTTAGTTTAAAATACGGATTAGCCTAACTATTAGAACTAATACAATCGTGTGCTAGATTAATGATAATAATACATCGTAGTATACGTAAATTATATATATATAAACCAAAAATGCAGAAAAATCAGCTCATTTCTTCTTCTTCTTCATCTCACACTAAAACACACACTAGAAACACCAAGAACACACACTAAAACACACACTTGCAAATTGAAGCTCAAATCAAGCCCAAAACACCTCCAAATTGTGTCATTAGATTCGGAATTCATAGAAGATCATTCCTACAACTCGTTTCTGTGGATTAAATCAAGTTAAAGGTTAGTTTTGATTAGTTTTAAGTTTTTACAAAAATAGAAAAGTTAGTAGGTTGGATTTAATTATGTGTTTTTATGTTAAATTGAGGAATTTCGAGTGTTTATTTATGTATTTACGAAGTGTTAGAACGTTCAATTGGTAGAAAAACGCTGTTAGAATTCGATTTGGGAATTTTTGGTGAAAATCAGCCCAGTTTTCTGCAAAAACGCAGATGAACTGGTTTAGGCGATATTGGTGATATCGCCACCAATATCGCAAGTAATATCGCGATTAATTTCGCTTGCAATATCGCTAGTGATTTGGCGATATTGGCAATGTCGCTATGGCGATATTGGCAATGTCGCTTCTAATGTCGCAGATTTTGAAAATGCGCAAGTGTTACTAAGTTTTGTGAAAATCTTACTAAAAATTAGATTTTGATGAAATTCGCATGGTCACTCGGAATCGACCAAGTAATCAAGACTATGTACCATAGCCCAGTCAGTTTTGGGCCTTTCGGGGTCGTCTTGGGCTTCAAAATGGCATTTTTCAGTTTTTAAATGACGTTCCGGGATTTTCAAGTTTCGTTCCAGATTGAACTCTTATTTCCTTAGACTTCAGGGAATTACCGGCTTGTAAGAATGTGCTATTATGATGATTTAAACTTGATAAATGTTTATTATCTAGATACTATGCGTTGAGATATGTTATACGATTACAAAATGAGTTACTAACTCATTATCTGTTGTATTCTCAGATCAGTCGAAGACTCAGTAATATTAGAATTCTGAGAGGTGGACAGTAGCAGACAGGTGAGTGGATCTGCAACTCATAATTTGAGTTAGTTGTAATGGTGTGATTACAACAAGTAACATAAACCTTGATTGACTGTTTAGTCTGAGTATGATTGTGTATACCTGCTTGTTATGCATATGTGGCATTTGGGCATCTGTGTTATTCAGAGGTCAATTGCGATTGGACTTGGTTACTATTGTGTTCAACACAGGTTCCAGATACATGTGTTGTCGCTGGAAACTGTGTTGTTGTGTTGTAGTGCCAAGTTATCGGCCTATTCTGTATGGGCCTTTACAGATTGTGGTAAGTGTTACTGTGGGCCACCGCGGCTGTAGGGTTCCTCAGTAACCGCCGATCCTCTTGAGTTTATGTGTTTACTGTGCTTAGTGTAAACAGATTATTAAGCTAAGTTGAATTATTAGTTGTACATCCATTCACTTAGCTTCGTGCTAATCCCACCATTTCTCTTCCTGCAGGTTATGTTAAGATTGTGGGTTAGGCAGGAAGATGGTTTTTGAAGAATGTTTGACACGTGCTCTAACTCTGATATATTTATGAATGTTTTGTAAATTAATATGTACATGGATTTTGTATAACAATTATAAGTGTTTTGTTTCGTAAATAGTTAAATGTTATAAATTCGCGAAATTTTATGGTCTTTTCTGTAATATAAAATATAATATTATTTTATCCATCGCTTCCGAGTCAAATGACAGATTTAACCCTATCTTAATTTAAGGGGTGTTATACCGGGCTGGTGAGGAAATAACTGGGGGAGGAGACATGTATACTTCCACATGAAGATCACCATTCAAGAATGCATTCTTGAAATCCATCTGATAAATCTTGCATTGCCTAATGGAAGAAACATCAATCAAAGTGCGAACGGTCGTCATTTTTGCAACTGGTGCAAAAGTCTCCTCATAATCCATGCCATACTTTTGCGAATATCCTTTCACAACAAGTCGGGCTTTATAACATTTAACCGACCCATCAGACTTGGTTTTGATCTTGTATACCTAACGACAACTAACCGTGTGTTTTCCAGGAGGGAGAGGAACCAAATCCCACGTATGAGTCTGATAAAGAGTTGTAAGTTCCTCACCCATAGCGTTCCGCCAAAGAGGATCAAAGACGGCCTCTTTGTAGGACGCGGGTTTAGAAAGACCATGTACATGCGCAATAAATGAGGCAAATGCTGGCGAGTAAGAGGTATATACAAAATCAGGAAGCTTGGTGGTCTTTCGAGTACGATGAGGCCTCGATGATGGTGGGGGATCCTCAGTGGCAACAGGTAGGGGATCAGGAGTTAGAGGGCTGTCTGTAGCTGCGGAAGCATAAGAAAATCATCACTGTCAATGCTAAATGGATCAATAATTCGAAGTTCCGACCGAGTCACATCGTGTGACTGAGCAGGAATGCTATAAAACGGAATGTGCTCCAAAAAGGTCACATTTTGAGAGACATACAATATTTGACTCGTCGGGTCGTAACACCTATATCCCTTCTGACCAATACCAAATCCCAAGAATACACATAGAGCCGATTTGGAAGACAATTTGTTCTACTCTACATGAGGTTCTAAAACAAAGCTAGCACACCCAAAGACCCGCAGTCAAGAATAATCAGGAAGTTTTTCATAAGGAGACAACCCAGAGTTATGTGCCGTGGGAATGCGATTAACAACATATGCAGCTGTATGACAGCTACTCCCCAAAAAATACTACGGACCTGAGAAGATAGTTACATGGACCGTACAGTTTCAACAATATGACGATGTTTTCGTTCTACAATACCATTTTGCTTAGGAGTATCTGTACATGATGACTGATGCACAATGCCATCAGATACAACCGAGTAAAATAAGTGGAGGTATATTCCCCTCCTAAATCACAACGGAAGCATTTTATAACAGCAGAGTGTTGAGTCTTGACTAGGGCACGAAAATCGTTATATATTGTGAAAAAGTCAGACATGTGTTTCATAAGGTAAACCCACGTATATCGAGTATAATCATCTATAAATGAAACATAGTAAGTGGATCCTGCTTTAGAGGAAACCGGGGAGGGACCCCACACATCAGAATGCACAAGATCAAAAGGAGCAAGAAAACAAGTAACGCTTCTATTAAATGGTAAAGTAGAAAATTTTGTCTGCTTACAACCAAAACAGTAAGAAATATCATGACTATTAAAAAATCCTAACACACCAGTAGAAGCTAAAAACTGTAAACGGGATGCTGACACATGTCCCAAAACGAGAATGCCAAAGATAAAAATTAGAAGACAAATGACTTAAACGAAAAGACGACAAATCTACATTAGAGGCAACAACGTCAGATGTTTGTAGTTGCTCCAAGACATAAAGCTCCTCTAGTCTACGGCCGATCCCAATCACCCTCCGAGACTGTTGTTCTTGTACACAACAAAGTATATCAGAAAAGAAGACCCAACACCCAGACCTACACAGCCGACTGACCGAAGCAAGATTTAAAACAAGTGTGGGAATAAAATAGACATCAGTCAAAGATATATGTGGAGTAACAACAGAACCAACATCCTCTATTGGCATAGGTGTAACACTAGCAGACATAACGGAAACAGGTGATGGTGCTCAATTTATACATGTTTTACTCTCGCACTATCTCTCGTTTTATTCGTATTTATCATTGGTTTAATGAACTTTTGGTACTTGATATGCTTGGAATGTGTTTATTATCATTAGGAATTGATGCGAGAAGAAAATGAGTAAAAATGTTGAAGAAAAGATCAAAAACGAAGAAGTATTGTAGTTTCGGCGAGGCTCCACTGTTTTGGCCATAACTCCCTCATACGAACTCCGATTGAGGTGATTCAAAAGCCCAAATTCTCGGAACTCAGAGAGCTACAACTTTCAAGAAGACATCAAATGCTGAAAAATGACATTACCCGCCGGGTACTAAGCCTTCCAGCCGGGTAAACCTTCTAAAACGGGTAAAAAGCCTCAGAAAAATAGTACCCGCCGGGTACACTTACCTACCCGCCGGGTAAGTGTCAGATACGCGATTTTGGGGGTTTTTAATCCCAAATTAAACCCTAATTTTACACAAGCTTTTGGGGGGCCGTTTCTCTCTTGTTCTTGGGCGATTTTTGGTGATTTTGGGAGGATTGACAACCCTTCCAATCCATTGTAATTCAAGAATCAAGGCTATAACAACAATCAAACATTCACGATTCGGTTTACATTCTTTTCCTTTAAACAATGTTTATTTCCAATTCCTTTGTGTTTATTGTTCTTATTAGTTTGATTATGGGCTAATTGCTTTTACATTCACTTGGATGATGTAAGCTAATGATTATGGGTGTTTATATTTTGATGTTTGCGGATTGATAAATTGTGTTTAATCAAAGAACCAATTGTGTTCAAGTTTTAGATATTTGATTGACTTGTTGGTGAATTATTTGATGTTTATAGCTAACGTTATTTCATTTAAATGATTTATTACAATTATTTGTCTATGAATAATTGTTGATTTATTGCGAACGTAAGAATTGAACAAGTCAAGAGAATTAAACTGGAATGTGGTTGAATTGAACCTAGTTAAAGAACTTTGATTAGGTTTAGGTAGATTGCGAACGTAATGTACATGATTAAATCATAATTTGACAGGTTGAAGTAATATTTAGTTTGTTTAGAAACCTATAGCCAACGCAATAGGTGAATTTAAGCATTCGGTCAGGAGTAGCGAACGTAACTCTTAATCTTACTCGATTTGGTAATCCACAATAGATAAAATCGTCTTAACCAACACCCTAACATCATTAGTGAACTAGTCCAAGTGAATGTCATTTTAATCTGATTTCTTAAGAAATCCACTTGCCATTGTGTTTTACTTTTACTTATAATTTAGTGACATTTGCATCGTAACAATTCGGTTACAAAAACCCCCCCACATTTACTTAATTGTCTAGATTAACATACATTCGCTATACACTCTTGGTTGCACGGTCCTCTTGGTTCGACTCGGACTTACCCATCCTATACTACTACTCGACAGGGTTCACTGCCCGGTTGTGTAATAGTCAATTTGCGGTATTTCTTAGTATAAATTTATAACTAGATTTTACACATCAACAGGCGAACGAGGAGATAACGAAGTAAAAGGTGACAAATGTGGTGACATATGATGAGATGCACCAGATCCAATATCCACATAGATAAAGGAATACCTGAAGTACTGGATGAAGACAGACCTGAGTGAGACATAGGTGCGAACATGGCAGCAGGATTGGAGGTAAGGAACTGTTGGAACTGTTCAAAAACTTGAGGATCCAAAGCTGATGGTGGTGTCGAGTGAGCCTCTAATGAAGGTGCAGCAGCAGCAGTATACTGTGGTGGACGAAATGGTCAAAATGAGAGGCGTGGCTGAAACTGTCCACGTGGTCTGGTTCGTTGTTGCTGCTGAGTTCCCTTGCTCAACAGCAAAGGACACTGAGACTTCCAATGGTTTTTATTTTTGCAGAAGGCACACTCATCAAATGCAACTTTAAAGCGATTCTGCGTTGAGATATGAGGTCGTTGTGGAATAGCAAAGATACCAGGAGGAGTGGTTGTCTTAGACCCTTTGTCAGCTTAAGACTTGATACGAGTTTCTTCAACAATTAACCCGTGAACAACCAAATCACAGTAGGAAGTGGTGTGCGATGCAAAATAGATCCACGTAACCTTCAAAATCAGAACGTAAAGCTATTAAAAACTGAACTAACCGATGCTCCTCCCTTCTAGCAATGTAAGGCTTGAAGGCCTTCAAATCAGGAGGTTCAGTAAGGGCTAATTGATCTCATAAATCAGACATAGAGGCATAAAACTCCTGAATACTCAGACTGTTCTGTTGGAGGGCTCGAATATCAAACTCTAACTGATATTATTTTGCAAAGTTAGACTGAGTATACAACCTATCCAAGTGATCCCAAACTTCCTTTGTTGTGTCATACTTGGCCAATTGTGTGCCAGTTGACTAAATTACCGAGTTACTAATCTAAGTGATAATCTTAGAATTATCAATCTTCCACGATTCCAATAAGGTTGCGTAATTTTCAACCTTCTCATCTAAAAGTTTTCCCTTTACACCGGTCACAATCCCCCACATATTTTTCCCCCACAGAAATTTTTTCATAACATAACTCCAATAGGCATACTTCTTGCCATTGACTTGGGTACTAACGGACTGAAGAGAATCATCTCGTGGAGCCATATTGAAAATAGCAATCAAACAAACTTATCCAAAAAACAACAGGCACCAAGTAATCGAAACGTAAACAATAGTAGACAAATAAACCAAGAGTGTCGCTAACTCTGACCAAGCAACAATATGAAGTGTCGTAAATAGTGTCGCACAGAAACCCATAAGCGACAGTATGAATTGTCGCAAGTACTGTCGCACAGATAACCTAGAAGAGCAGCGGGTTCAGCAGACGGGAAAAAATAGCAAATAAACCAAACCAAACCAGCAACAATCGAAACCCTCAAAATCGACCAAACCAAACAAATCAATCCAAACGAAATACAAAAACAAAGCAGAAACTCATACCCAAAAGTGCCAAAAATTTCGAAACGAGGCGCGCTGTCCCTGATCCGCGCAATGCAACTGTCTCACGTACACGTTGTCCCCAACAATCATAAAGTAAGGATCGAATAAAGCTCTTGATACCGTGTGAACTAATAAGCAATAGAGGATAAAAAAGAGGCTAGGGTTTCATATTCAATAACCAAATAAACTTACAATACAATAACCTAATAAGCTAAATGGACTAACATAAAGCCCATACCCAAATAAGTCTAATAGGCTAAAATGGATGACACTAACTATATTGTACTCAAATTCATTTAGTTTTCTTAAACAATCTCTAATTCATTTAGTGCGATAAATGGTTGATATTTTTGACATCGGTATTGACCTCTTAGAGTACAAAGATAACCCAATATACGTATATAACCATGTGATTGAGTAGCATGACTATATTTAATGTTAGTGAATTTGTAAAAGGGTTGTTGCCATGGAGTTAATGTGTTATTTTATGCAGTTATAGACAATAATTATATAGGCATGAGGCATCTTTTAACTAAAGGTCGTATATTATGTGCTCATATATAATGAATGTGTACTAGGTCAAAGCTGAACTAAATCAAAACAAAATCAGAACAGAAAAGCAATCCACATTATAACAATAGACTTTCAAAATGTTATTAAGATATGTTATATCACTTTGTAGTACATTTCTATAGATGATATATATTAATTTAACAAAACATACTTTCATCATTTTATCAAATGTGTATAGTCTGTGTAAAAAAAAGTGACTTTCCATGTTTAATCTTTTTCCAACAGTTGATAAAATTGGTTGAAAACTTTGATAGACGAACTTAAATAGATTGGTAATTAGGATTTTCTCAAGCTACCTTTTGATAGACGAACTTAATAAATCAAAATAGAACAACAACACCCAATCCCGTATGTAGACAGTTGTTCCTCTACCTAGGGTAAAGACACTGCTTCCAGGAGGACCTCAGACCAACACGAATGAAAATAAAAGAGTGCAAATAAAGATATATAAGCAAATAAATATCGGTACATATATGTATTCGATATACTAAACTATGAATATGTAGAATGTATATATATAATGCATAGCTATAATACAGATATAGGTATACACATACTATATAAAGACATATTATATATATAGGTAGTATAAATGTATATCTAGATATATTATAATTTAAATCTTAATTAAAAGTAAATAAAAATAAATAAACACGCGAATTTATAATATGACATTGTACGCATATAGGAAGCAAGTATATATTATATATATAGATATATAGATATACAATTAGAAATATAGCATAGGTAAATAAGTATAAATAAATACTTAAATATATTATAAGAAACTAAAACTATGTAGGATGTATGACTATAGTATAGATAAACGGAGTATAAAACTCGCAGGCTGCAACAATCAGGCCCTTGAGAATTTAGAACATCCAGCAGTAAAACAACAGCCATGAAACTTGAAAATCAAGAAACGACTCATGCATAAATTAGAAAGTGGCTCTGACGATACTAGTGTTACAGTTTTATGAAACTTATCACTCATTCGATCAATATAAGCAGTGGAAGACTAACAGAACGATTTTGCAAACCCAACCGGATAAAATCGAATCATTGCATAAGGAACGATTGTTCAAACCATTTGATGTTTGAGGATATACCTCATTGAGTAAGGGATGATGATTTCGGGATCTCAGAAGCATCAAGAAGCTGCTCTACAATGTTCTTCACCCACAAACAAGCAAAGAGACACAAATGGGCATTACTTATATTAATTTTTTTAAAACAGGTTCTACTCGATTTAAGGAAACTATATCAATGGAGTCACATGAATGTTCAATTAGTTTGAATACTTTCTCACTTGAGCAAGTCTTTGAAAGATCTAAAAGGATCACACCTGAGG
Source organism: Logfia minima (assembly GCA_963921325.1). NCBI lineage: Eukaryota > Viridiplantae > Streptophyta > Magnoliopsida > Asterales > Asteraceae > Logfia > Logfia minima. The sequence continues at coordinate 12,998,221 of OY992776.1, read as the reverse complement.
GCTAAGAATAAGTTGAATTCACGAACTGGAATGAAATTGATGGAAATGGTACTTAGAAGTTGTATGAAGACTTAAATCAAGTTCATGCTTTCATATGGATTCTTGACGACAATAATCTTTGAAGGGGAAAGGTTTGTTATGGTCCATTTGTGGCATGTGTCAAATAATAAAAGGAGATGGATGGTGGTTAGTTAGTCCTAGAGCCCGGCCGTGACCAAGTCTGATAACTCTCGAGACTTGAACATCACTATCATTTCCAGGCTCCAAAAGTGAAAATTTTACCTTTGAAATTGGAATAAGGGGCTATAAGAACAGGTTCTACCATTCATTGCCATGATTGGTAATGGTTCTTTTGCTTAACCTGGATAGATACTAGTAAACAGAGGATAAAAACAAAGCAAACGAATGAAAAGAACAAATGAATTTAGCAGTGGAGGAACAAGGGAATATTGGCTGTCATACCGATTTCTTGGAAATATCCAGAAAATGAGAGCAAAACTTTTGTAAAAGAATATTCTTTATTTAAATCTGCAGCAAACCAAAGAAACTTGGCGTCTTAAATAAATCAAGCATAAAACCTAGAAAGTAACTGAAAACTGAATATATGAAGTTTTTTCCTAATATTTAACATAGGTGTTCAATATTTGGTTTGAAACCGATTAATCCGAAAACCGAACCGAGTAAAAACCGGTATAAAACCAAACCAAATTTAAAAAACGGTTTTCGGATCGATCAAACCGAAATCGAATTTTGAATTCGGTTTTCGGTTCGGTTTTGAAAATTTTGAATTCGGTTTAACCGAAACCGAATTCAAATTAGTATATATATATTAAATTATTAAATAAATACTAATTAAAATTGGGGTTTTGGAACACATTTGGGCCGCTTCTATACACGCACACACACCTACTGTATCTGGGTTACTCAACATCACGCAGACACGCACAAAATCAAGATTTTCTTTCTGGGTTTCTCAAGATCACTCACATACACATATTTGGGTTTCTTCAAGGTTTTGTTTGTTTATTTATGTTGTGGATTATTGATTGTTACGTTGTACATATTATTTATGTTGGATAAACAAACATTGTTTATTGATTGTTCCTGTCACTTTGTTTATTTATGTTCCTGTAACTTTGATTGTTGATTGTTACCTAGTGGGTTCATATATATAGAAGTTGATTGGATTAATGTATATTATAAAAGTGCAGTAATCAGCGATGGAAGATAGAGCACATGTATTTGATTTAATAAGCATTTAGATTGTACTAGAGAAATCCTAATTTATTCATCTTTGATATTTGATGATGTTTTTTTAATAATCTTCGATAGTATATATATGTTAAGCTGATACAGCGATACTGATTATGTGTTAGTGAGGTTGTACAGATCATGGTATTTTTATGGCTTTTCGGTTTTAACCGAAACCGAACCGAATTCGAAAACCGAAAACCGAACCGATGATCACCCCTAATTTAACTGATCAACTTATTAAAACATGATAGAAAAGAGAATAACTTGTTGTAACGGTAGCTAGAAATCTGGACAAATTTAGAGCATTATTACTCACTAAAATAAGGTCAAATGACTTGAAATTCAGCATATTATAAAAGAGAATGCAACCCTCCTAATATAACCAAAACTAGTGTGAACTGTCGTAGGATCACCACAACTAACCCACCCCGCCTATAATGCCACCTATATACGGGTCAAATAAATAAAAAGAATGATAAAGGACACATTTATTTGATGCGAGACTAAACGCCTAACAAAATTAAAGACATGATTGATTGTCTTGTACCAAAATCAGTCAGAGAGTTAAGAGGATTCTTAGGCTTAATGGGTCATTTATACACGATTAGTAAGAATTATGGAAATATTTGACTAACTTGTTGAAGAAGGATAATATTCTGTGGGATTCTACTGCTGATGCAGCCTTCCAACAGATGAAAAGTACCATGACTCGAACACCTGTGTTAGCATAGCCCAACTTCAATGATCCCTTCACTATCGAAACAGATGCTTCTGGGGTAGGTATTGGTGATTGTGGCTGCAATATGAAGATGGAATGGATATTTGATGGAAAAAGCTTTTGTTATAAAGGCTGATCATCAATCATTGAAGTATATTCTAGTGGAAAAATAGTGAACCCCTACGTTGCAGAAGTGGCTCAGTAAGTTGTTCGGCTTACGATACTCTGTACTTTATCGAAAGGGTTGTGAAAATAATGTTGTTGATGCTCTTTCAAGAAAGCCTAGAGTAGCTGAATCGGTGTCTTGTCTGGCAATTTCTGTTAATAAGACTGATTGGGTGGATAAAATGAAGAAAAGTGTCCTCGTAGATGGGAAATTACAATTAATTGATTCTCTCAAAGAGCACCCTAGTTTGAACCATTTTCAGTGAAAAGATGACATTTTAACTAGAAAAAAAATATATATATATATTGTTGTAGGAGAAGATAGTGAGTTGATTTGTGATTATTTCAGTTCTTCCAAACTAATGCCATGGGTGGTCATTCGGGTGTTCATGCCACCACTCACAGAATGACATAAGTTGTCTACTGGAAGAGGTTGCAAGCACAGATCAGATCTTAGTTAGAGAATGTCATATCCGTCAACAATGCATATTTGTCATATAATCTGGTCAAACTGGAGTGGTAAACAGATGTATGTATAACTATTTTCAAATGCTACATTTTGGATAAACCTACTACACAGGGCTACTTGGTTACCTTTGGCACAATACTGGTACAATACCTCTCATCACACAAGTTTAAATGTCTCCTTATGGAGCACTCTTTGGTCAACCTTCTTCAACTAACATTCACTTTCACCCTAAAGATTCAAGTAATCAAGCAGTTGACAGCTTACTGAAGGAAAGGGAATGTCAGGTTCAGTTGTTAAAGATCCTCTTTTCAAAGCTCAACACAGGATGAAGATACAAGCTGACTCTCATAGAAGTGAATGGGGACTGAGTTTATCTAAAGTTGCAGCCTTATAAACAACATTCTAGTTCAATGGAGTAGTACACCTCTGGAGGATAGTACTTGGAATGATGAACTTGATCTTCGAGTACAATTCCTACATTTGATGTTTGGTCAGACTAACATCCTTAAGGACGACTAGGATGTGCTGAAGAGAAAAGTAGTTGATATGGATTAATAGATCAGTCAACAATAGTAAACTCACTTAAAGAGTCAGCACTGTTAGTTGCTGGAAAGGCACAAGTTAGTTTGTCATTTGTTTGAACACATACAAATTAGTTGAGCAGTGTCATGTCCTGTATTTTCTATCATATAAGCTTATATCTAATAAAACTGGGGATTTTCGACCTAATTGATATCAACTAAGATTTAACGTAAAACCAAATCAATATGATGATATTGATATTAAACTGGAATGGAAATAATAGAGATCAGAAAGTTAACGTAAAACATAATCAGAAAAGAAGATAAACAGAGACACATAACTGAAGTAATCATTTTAAACCGATCTGGAATTAAGGTAAAAAAATCATTTTTTATAAAGTAAAATAGCTACAAAAATGAATGAGTTTATAAGTAAACCAAATAAAAAACAGGATGCATTTAAAGTCAAGAGGAATGGAGGAAGTCAAGAACAATCAGAGATTTAACTAAAACGAACACATTAGAATGAGAAGATGAAAGGACATGCCCAACACAAGAAAACAATCCTCAAATTCCGACAATCTGGTGAAGGGTCCTTAGATGTCCAACTACCGGAATTTCAAATTCTCGAACTAAGATAAAACAATCATCATTCAAAAATTAAAATATAAATAGAGAGGTAAAAGTATATAAGTAAACAGAATAAAAAATCCATGAATCTGATATCAACGAGAATGTCTTTATCAGCATATATACACACACGTTTAAACTCAAAGTTAATATCTATCATAAAGCTAACAAAAAAACATAAATAGAAAAATTAGGGGAGATACCCAAATAAAAAAGAGGATAAACTGATATCAACAGGAATGGAGGAAGTCAGAGATTTAACTAAAAAGAGCACATCAGAATGGAAGATGAAGGTAGTTGCTCAACTCGAGAAAACGATCCCGCTAGTTGAACACCCTATATGCACATTTTCAAGCTCAAATTACCATACTCAAATTCCGACAAGGTGGTGAAGGGTCCTTAGGTGTCCAACTAACGGGATTTCAAATTCTCAAACTAAGATAAAACAATCATCATTCAAAAATTAAAATAGAAATAAAGAGCTAAAAAACGTAAGTAAACAGAATAAATAAATCAGAAGTCTGATATCAACGACAATGACTTTTTCAGCATATATACACACACGTTTAAACTCAAAGTTGATATCTATAATAAAACTAACGAAAAAACATAAACAGAAAAATTAAGGGAAATACCCAACTCAAGTAAGAAATCCCGCTACTTTAATAGCCTATATATAGTCATTCAAGCTCAAACTACAACTCACAAATTCCGACAAATCTGTCACGGGTCCTTAGGTGTTCAAGTACCGGGATTCCAATTCTTGAATTAAGTTAAGAGCATCAATTTTTATAGAGTAAAACAAAAGTACAAGTTGATAAGTAAATCAAATAAAGAACAAAAGGAATTTGATGTCAAGGGAAATGTTGGAAGTCGAGAACAATCAGAGATAAAACTAAAAATGAGAAAATCAAAGGAGATGCGCAACTCAACAATAAAATCCTCAGATTAAGAAAAACGTGTAAAGGATCCTTAGGCGTTCAACTGAACGAATTCCAGTTTCTTGAGTTAAGGTGAAAGATAATATTTTTAGCAAAATAAGAGTAAAAAATTACATGTGTAGAAATAACCAAATACAAAACAAGATAAACTGATATCAAGAGGAATGGAGGAAGTCAGAGAATTAACTAAAAGAGCACATCAGAATAGAAGATGAAGGTAGTTGCTCAACTCGAGAAAACGATCCCGCTAGTTGAACACCCTATATGCACATTTTCAAGCTCAAATTACCATACTCAAATTCCGACAAGGTGGTGAAGGGTTCTTAGGTGTCCAACTAACGGGATTTCAAATTCTCGAACTAAGATAAAACAATCATCATTCAAAAAGTAAAATATAAATAAAGAGGTAAAAGTATATAAGTAAACAGAATAAAAAAATCATGAATCTAATATCAACAAGAATGTCTTTATCGGCATATATACACACACGTTTAAACACAAAGTTGATATCTATCATAAAGCTAACGAAAAAACATAAATAGAAAAATTAGGGGAGATACCCAAATAAAAAAGAGGATAAACTGATATCAACAGGAATGGAGGAAGTCAGAGATTTAACTAAAAAGAGCACATCAGAATGGAAGATGAAGGTAGTTGCTCAACTCGAGAAAACGATCCTGCTAGTTGAACACCCTATATGCACATTTTCAAGCTCAAATTACCATATTCAAATTCCGACAAGGTGGTGAAGGGTCCTTAGGTGTCCAACTAACGGGATTTCAAATTCTCGAACTAAGATAAAACAATCATCATTATAAAATTAAAATAGAAATAAAGAGGTAAAAAATGTAAGTAAACAGAATAAAAAATCCATGAAGAAAATACGAGAATGTCTTTATCAGCATATATACACACACCTTTAAACTCAAAGTTGATATCTATCATAAACCTAACGAAAAAACATAAACAGAAAAATTAAGGGAGACACCCAAGTAAAAAAGAGGATAAACTGATATCAACAGGAATGGAGGAAGTCAGAGATTTAACTAAAAAGAGCACATCAGAATGGAAGATGAAGGTAGTTGCTCAACTCGAGAAAACGATCCCGCTAGTTGAATACCCTATACGCACATTTTCAAGCTCAAATTGCCATACTCAAATTCCGACAAGGTGGTGAAGGGTCCTCAGGTGTCCAACTAACAGAATTTCAAATTCTCGAACTACGATAAAACAATCGTCATTCAAAAAGTAAAATATAAATAAAGAGATAAAAGTATATAAGTAAACAGAATAAAAAAATCATGAATCTGATATCAACGAGAATGACTTTATCAGCATATATACACACACGTTTAAACTCAAAGTTGATATCTATCATAAACCTAACGAAAAAACATAAACAGAAAAATTAAGGGAGATACCCAAATAAAAAAGAGGATAAACTGATATCAACAGGAATGGAGGAAGTCAGAGATTTAACTAAAAAGAGCACATCAGAATGGAAGATGAAGGTAGTTGCTCAACTCGAGAAAACGATCCTGCTAATGGAACACCCTATATGCACACTTTCAAGCTCAAATTACCATACTCAAATTCCGAAAAGGTGCTGAAGGGTCCTTAGGTGTCCAACTAACGGGATTTCAAATTCTCGAACTAAGATAAAACAATCATCATTAAAAAATTAAAATAGAAATAAAGAGGTAAAAAATGTAAGTAAACAGAATAAATAAATAAGGAGTCTGATATCAACGAGAATGTCTTTATCAGCATATATACACACACGTTTAAACTCAAAGTTGATATCTATCATAAACCTAACGAAAAAACATAAACAGAAAAATTAAGGGAGACACCCAAGTAAAAAAGAGGATAAACTGATATCAACAGGAATGGAGGAAGTCAGAGATTTAACTAAAAAGAGCACATCAGAATGGAAGATGAAGGTAGTTGCTCAACTCGAGAAAACGATCCTGCTAGTTGAACACCCTATATGCACATTTTCAAGCTCAAATTACCATATTCAAATTCCGACAAGGTGGTGAAGGGTCCTCAGGTGTCCAACTAACAGAATTTCAAATTCTCGAACTATGATAAAACAATCGTCATTCAAAAAGTAAAATATAAATAAAGAGATAAAAGTATATAAGTAAACAGAATAAAAAAATCATGAATCTGATATCAACGAGAATGACTTTATCAGCATATATACACACACGTTTAAACTCAAAGTTGATATCTATCATAAACCTAACGGAAAAACATAAACAGAAAAATTAAGGGAGATACCCAAGTAAAAAAGAGGATAAACTGATATCAACAGGAATGGAGGAAGTCAGAGATTTAACTAAAAAGAGCACATCAGAATGGAAGATGAAGGTAGTTGCTCAACTCGAGAAAACGATCCCGCTAGTTGAACACCCTATACGCACATTTTCAAGCTCAAATTACCATACTCAAATTCCGACAAGGTGGTGAAGGGTCCTCAGGTGTCCAACTAACAGAATTTCAAATTCTCGAACTACGATAAAACAATCATCATTCAAAAAATAAAATTGAAATAAAGAGGAAAAAAATGAAAGTAAACAGAATAAAAAATCCATGAATCAGAAATCAACGAGAATGTCTTTATCAGCATATATACACACAACTTTAAACTCAAAGTTGATATCTATCATAAAGCTAACGACAAAACATAAACAGAAAAATTAAGGGAGATACCCAAATAAAAAAGAGGATAAACTGATATCAACAGGAATGGAGGAAGTCAGAGATTTAACTAAAAAGAGCACATCAGAATGGAAGATGAAGGTAGTTGCTCAACTCGAGAAAACGATCCTGCTAGTTGAACACCCTATATGCACATTTTCAAGCTCAAATTACCATATTCAAATTCCGACAAGGTGGTGAAGGGTCCTTAGGTGTCCAACTAACGGGATTTCAAATTCTCGAACTAAGATAAAACAATCATCATTCAAAAATTAAAATAGAAATAAAGAGGTAAAAAACGTAAGTAAATAGAATAAATAAATCACAAGTCTGAAATCAACGAGAATGTCTTTATCAGCATATATACACACACGTTTAAACTCAAAGTTGATATCTATCATAAACCTAACGAAAAAACATAAACAGAAAAATTATGGGAGATACCCAAATAAAAGAGGATAAACTGATATCAACAGGAATGGAGGAAGTCAGAGATTTAACTAAAAAGAGCACATCAGAATGGAAGATGAAGGTAGTTGCTCAACTCGAGAAAACGATCCTGCTAGTTGAACACCCTATATGCACATTTTCAAGCTCAAATTACCATATTCAAATTCCGACAAGGTGGTGAAGGGTCCTTAAGTGTCCAACTAACGGGATTTAGAATTCTCGAACTAAGATAAAACAATCATCATTCAAAAATTAAAATAGAAATAAAGAGGTAAAAAACGTAAGTAAATAGAATAAATAAATAAGGAGTCTGATATCAACGAGAATGTCTTTATCAGCATATATACACAAACGTTTAAACTCAAAGTTGATATCTATCATAAACCTAACGAAAAAACATAAACAGAAAAATTAAGGGAGATACCCAAATAAAAAAGAGGATAAACTGATATCAACAGGAATGGAGGAAGTCAGAGATTTAACTAAAAAGAGCACAACAGAATGGAAGATGAAGGTAGTTGCTCAACTCGAGAAAACGATCCCGCTAATGGAACACCCTATATGCACACTTTCAAGCTCAAATTACCATACTCAAATTCCGAAAAGGTGCTGAAGGGTCCTTAGGTGTCCAACTAACGGGATTTCAAATTCTCGAACTAAGATAAAACAATCATCATTAAAAAATTAAAATAGAAATAAAGAGGTAAAAAATGTAAGTAAACAGAATAAATAAATAAGGAGTCTGATATCAACGAGAATGTCTTTATCAGCATATATACACACACGTTTAAACTCAAAGTTGATATCTATCATAAAGCTAACGAAAAAACATAAACAGAAAAATTAAGGGAGATACCCAAGTAAAAAAGAGGATAAACTGATATCAACAGGAATGGAGGAAGTCAGAGATTTAACTAAAAAGAGCACATCAGAATGGAAGATGACGGTAGTTGCTCAACTCGAGAAAACGATCCTGCTAGTTGAACACCCTATATGCACATTTTCAAGCTCAAATTACCATATTCAAATTCCGACAAGGTGGTGAAGGGTCCTTAGGTGTCCAACTAACGGGATTTCAAATTCTCGAACTACGATAAAACAATCATCATTAAAAAATTAAAATAGAAATAAAGAGGTAAAAAATGTAAGTAAACAGAATAAATAAATAAGGAGTCTGATATCAACGAGAATGTCTTTATCAGCATATATACACACACGTTTAAACTCAAAGTTGATATCTATCATAAAGCTAACGAAAAAACATAAACAGAAAAATTAAGGGAGATACCCAAGTAAAAAAGAGGATAAACTGATATCAACAGGAATGGAGGAAGTCAGAGATTTAACTAAAAAGAGCACAACAGAATGGAAGATGAAGGTAGTTGCTCAACTCGAGAAAACGATCCCGCTAATGGAACACCCTATATGCACACTTTCAAGCTCAAATTACCATACTCAAATTCCGAAAAGGTGCTGAAGGGTCCTTAGGTGTCCAACTAACGGGATTTCAAATTCTCGAACTAAGATAAAACAATCATCATTAAAAAATTAAAATAGAAATAAAGAGGTAAAAAATGTAAGTAAACAGAATAAATAAATAAGGAGTCTGATATCAACGAGAATGTCTTTATCAGCATATATACACACACGTTTAAACTCAAAGTTGATATCTATCATAAAGCTAACGAAAAAACATAAACAGAAAAATTAAGGGAGATACCCAAGTAAAAAAGAGGATAAACTGATATCAACAGGAATGGAGGAAGTCAGAGATTTAACTAAAAAGAGCACATCAGAATGGAAGATGACGGTAGTTGCTCAACTCGAGAAAACGATCCTGCTAGTTGAACACCCTATATGCACATTTTCAAGCTCAAATTACCATATTCAAATTCCGACAAGGTGGTGAAGGGTCCTCAGGTGTCCAACTAACAGAATTTCAAATTCTCGAACTATGATAAAACAATCGTCATTCAAAAAGTAAAATATAAATAAAGAGATAAAAGTATATAAGTAAACAGAATAAAAAAATCATGAATCTGATATCAACGAGAATGACTTTATCAGCATATATACACACACGTTTAAACTCAAAGTTGATATCTATCATAAACCTAACGGAAAAACATAAACAGAAAAATTAAGGGAGATACCCAAGTAAAAAAGAGGATAAACTGATATCAACAGGAATGGAGGAAGTCAGAGATTTAACTAAAAAGAGCACATCAGAATGGAAGATGAAGGTAGTTGCTCAACTCGAGAAAACGATTCCGCTAGTTGAACACCCTATACGCACATTTTCAAGCTCAAATTACCATACTCAAATTCCGACAAGGTGGTGAAGGGTCCTCAGGTGTCCAACTAACAGAATTTCAAATTCTCGAACTACGATAAAACAATCATCATTCAAAAAATAAAATTGAAATAAAGAGGAAAAAAATGAAAGTAAACAGAATAAAAAATCCATGAATCAGAAATCAACGAGAATGTCTTTATCAGCATATATACACACAACTTTAAACTCAAAGTTGATATCTATCATAAAGCTAACGACAAAACATAAACAGAAAAATTAAGGGAGATACCCAAATAAAAAAGAGGATAAACTGATATCAACAGGAATGGAGGAAGTCAGAGATTTAACTAAAAAGAGCACATCAGAATGGAAGATGAAGGTAGTTGCTCAACTCGAGAAAACGATCCTGCTAGTTGAACACCCTATATGCACATTTTCAAGCTCAAATTACCATATTCAAATTCCGACAAGGTGGTGAAGGGTCCTTAGGTGTCCAACTAACGGGATTTCAAATTCTCGAACTAAGATAAAACAATCATCATTCAAAAATTAAAATAGAAATAAAGAGGTAAAAAACGTAAGTAAATAGAATAAATAAATCACAAGTCTGAAATCAACGAGAATGTCTTTATCAGCATATATACACACACGTTTAAACTCAAAGTTGATATCTATCATAAAGCTAACGAAAAAACATAAACAGAAAAATTATGGGAGATACCCAAATAAAAGAGGATAAACTGATATCAACAGGAATGGAGGAAGTCAGAGATTTAACTAAAAATAGCACATCAGAATGGAAGATGACGGTAGTTGCTCAACTCGAGAAAACGATCCTGCTAGTTGAACACCCTATATGCACATTTTCAAGCTCAAATTACCATATTCAAATTCCGACAAGGTGGTGAAGGGTCCTCAGGTGTCCAACTAACAGAATTTCAAATTCTCGAACTATGATAAAACAATCGTCATTCAAAAAGTAAAATATAAATAAAGAGATAAAAGTATATAAGTAAACAGAATAAAAAAATCATGAATCTGATATCAACGAGAATGACTTTATCAGCATATATACACACACGTTTAAACTCAAAGTTGATATCTATCATAAACCTAACGGAAAAACATAAACAGAAAAATTAAGGGAGATACCCAAGTAAAAAAGAGGATAAACTGATATCAACAGGAATGGAGGAAGTCAGAGATTTAACTAAAAAGAGCACATCAGAATGGAAGATGAAGGTAGTTGCTCAACTCGAGAAAACGATCCCGCTAGTTGAACACCCTATACGCACATTTTCAAGCTCAAATTACCATACTCAAATTCCGACAAGGTGGTGAAGGGTCCTCAGGTGTCCAACTAACAGAATTTCAAATTCTCGAACTACGATAAAACAATCATCATTCAAAAAATAAAATTGAAATAAAGAGGAAAAAAATGAAAGTAAACAGAATAAAAAATCCATGAATCAGAAATCAACGAGAATGTCTTTATCAGCATATATACACACAACTTTAAACTCAAAGTTGATATCTATCATAAAGCTAACGACAAAACATAAACAGAAAAATTAAGGGAGATACCCAAATAAAAAAGAGGATAAACTGATATCAACAGGAATGGAGGAAGTCAGAGATTTAACTAAAAAGAGCACATCAGAATGGAAGATGAAGGTAGTTGCTCAACTCGAGAAAACGATCCTGCTAGTTGAACACCCTATATGCACATTTTCAAGCTCAAATTACCATATTCAAATTCCGACAAGGTGGTGAAGGGTCCTTAGGTGTCCAACTAACGGGATTTCAAATTCTCGAACTAAGATAAAACAATCATCATTCAAAAATTAAAATAGAAATAAAGAGGTAAAAAACGTAAGTAAATAGAATAAATAAATCACAAGTCTGAAATCAACGAGAATGTCTTTATCAGCATATATACACACACGTTTAAACTCAAAGTTGATATCTATCATAAAGCTAACGAAAAAACATAAACAGAAAAATTATGGGAGATACCCAAATAAAAGAGGATAAACTGATATCAACAGGAATGGAGGAAGTCAGAGATTTAACTAAAAATAGCACATCAGAATGGAAGATGAAGGTAGTTGCTCAACTCGAGAAAACGATCCTGCTAGTTGAACACCCTATATGCACATTTTCAAGCTCAAATTACCATATTCAAATTCCGACAAGGTGGTGAAGGGTCCTTAGGTGTCCAACTAACGGGATTTCAAATTCTCGAACTAAGATAAAACAATCATCATTCAAAAATTAAAATAGAAATAAAGAGGTAAAAAACGTAAGTAAATAGAATAAATAAATCACAAGTCTGAAATCAACGAGAATGTCTTTATCAGCATATATACACACACGTTTAAACTCAAAGTTGATATCTATCATAAACCTAACGAAAAAACATAAACAGAAAAATTAAGGGAGATACCCAAGTAAAAAAGAGGATAAACTGATATCAACAGGAATGGAGGAAGTCAGAGATTTAACTAAAAAGAGCACATCAGAATGGAAGATGAAGGTAATTGCTCAACTCGAGAAAACGATCCTGCTAGTTGAACACCCTATATACACATTTTCAAGCTCAAATTACCATATTCAAATTCCGACAAGGTGGTGAAGGGTCCTTAGGTGTCCAACTAACGGGATTTCAAATTCTCGAACTACGATAAAACAATCATCATTATAAAATTAAAATAGAAATAAAGAGGTAAAAAATGTAAGTAAACAGAATAAATAAATAAGGAGTCTGATATCAACGAGAATGTCTTTATCAGCATATATACACAAACGTTTAAACTCAAAGTTGATATCTATCATAAAGCTAACGAAAAAACATAAACAGAAAAATTATGGGAGATACCACAATAAAAAAGAGGATAAACTGATATCAACAGGAATGGAGGAAGTCAGAGATTTAACTAAAAAGAGCACATCAGAATGGAAGATGAAGGTAGTTGCTCAACTCGAGAAAACGATCCCGCTAATGGAACACCCTATATGCACACTTTCAAGCTCAAATTACCATACTCAAATTCCGACAAGGTGCTGAAGGGTCCTTAGGTGTCCAACTAACGGGATTTCAAATTCTCGAACTAAGATAAAACAATCATCATTATAAAATTAAAATAGAAATAAAGAGGTAAAAAATGTAAGTAAACAGAATAAATAAATAAGGAGTCTGATATCAACGAGAATGTCTTTATCAGCATATATACACACACGTTTAAACTCAAAGTTGATATCTATCATAAAGCTAACGAAAAAACATAAACATAAAAGTTATGGGAGATACCCAAATAAAAAAGAGGATAAACTGATATCAACAGGAATGGAGGAAGTCAGAGATTTAACTAAAAAGAGCACATCAGAATGGAAGATGAAGGTAGTTGCTCAACTCGAGAAAACGATCCCGCTAATGGAACACCCTATATGCACACTTTCAAGCTCAAATTACCATACTCAAATTCCGAAAAGGTGCTGAAGGGTCCTTAGGTGTCCAACTAACGGGATTTCAAATTCTCGAACTAAGATAAAACAATCATCATTAAAAAATTAAAATAGAAATAAGGAGGTAAAAAATGTAAGTAAACAGAATAAATAAATAAGGAGTCTGATATCAACGAGAATGTCTTTATCAGCATATATACACACACGTTTAAACTCAAAGTTGATATCTATCATAAACCTAACGAAAAAACATAAACAGAAAAATTAAGGGAGATACCCAAGTAAAAAAGAGGATAAACTGATATCAACAGGAATGGAGGAAGTCAGAGATTTAACTAAAAAGAGCACATCAGAATGGAAGATGAAGGTAGTTGCTCAACTCGAGAAAACGATCCCGCTAATGGAACACCCTATATGCACACTTTCAAGCTCAAATTACCATACTCAAATTCCGAAAAGGTGCTGAAGGGTCCTTAGGTGTCCAACTAACGGGATTTCAAATTCTCGAACTAAGATAAAACAATCATCATTATAAAATTAAAATAGAAATAAAGAGGTAAAAAATGTAAGTAAACAGAATAAATAAATAAGGAGTCTGATATCAACGAGAATGTCTTTATCAGCATATATACACACACGTTTAAACTCAAAGTTGATATCTATCATAAAGCTAACGAAAAAACATAAACATAAAAGTTATGGGAGATACCCAAATAAAAAAGAGGATAAACTGATATCAACAGGAATGGAGGAAGTCAGAGATTTAACTAAAAAGAGCACATCAGAATGGAAGATGAAGGTAGTTGCTCAACTCGAGAAAACGATCCCGCTAGTTGAACACCCTATACGCACATTTTCAAGCTCAAATTACCATACTCAAATTCCGACAAGGTGGTGAAGGGTCCTCAGGTGTCCAACTAACAGAATTTCAAATTCTCGAACTACGATAAAACAATCATCATTCAAAAAATAAAATTGAAATAAAGAGGAAAAAAATGAAAGTAAACAGAATAAAAAATCCATGAATCAGAAATCAACGAGAATGTCTTTATCAGCATATATACACACAACTTTAAACTCAAAGTTGATATCTATCATAAAGCTAACGACAAAACATAAACAGAAAAATTAAGGGAGATACCCAAATAAAAAAGAGGATAAACTGATATCAACAGGAATGGAGGAAGTCAGAGATTTAACTAAAAAGAGCACATCAGAATGGAAGATGAAGGTAGTTGCTCAACTCGAGAAAACGATCCTGCTAGTTGAACACCCTATATGCACATTTTCAAGCTCAAATTACCATATTCAAATTCCGACAAGGTGGTGAAGGGTCCTTAGGTGTCCAACTAACGGGATTTCAAATTCTCGAACTAAGATAAAACAATCATCATTCAAAAATTAAAATAGAAATAAAGAGGTAAAAAACGTAAGTAAATAGAATAAATAAATCACAAGTCTGAAATCAACGAGAATGTCTTTATCAGCATATATACACACACGTTTAAACTCAAAGTTGATATCTATCATAAAGCTAACGAAAAAACATAAACAGAAAAATTATGGGAGATACCCAAATAAAAGAGGATAAACTGATATCAACAGGAATGGAGGAAGTCAGAGATTTAACTAAAAATAGCACATCAGAATGGAAGATGAAGGTAGTTGCTCAACTCGAGAAAACGATCCTGCTAGTTGAACACCCTATATGCACATTTTCAAGCTCAAATTACCATATTCAAATTCCGACAAGGTGGTGAAGGGTCCTTAGGTGTCCAACTAACGGGATTTCAAATTCTCGAACTAAGATAAAACAATCATCATTCAAAAATTAAAATAGAAATAAAGAGGTAAAAAACGTAAGTAAATAGAATAAATAAATCACAAGTCTGAAATCAACGAGAATGTCTTTATCAGCATATATACACACACGTTTAAACTCAAAGTTGATATCTATCATAAACCTAACGAAAAAACATAAACAGAAAAATTAAGGGAGATACCCAAGTAAAAAAGAGGATAAACTGATATCAACAGGAATGGAGGAAGTCAGAGATTTAACTAAAAAGAGCACATCAGAATGGAAGATGAAGGTAATTGCTCAACTCGAGAAAACGATCCTGCTAGTTGAACACCCTATATACACATTTTCAAGCTCAAATTACCATATTCAAATTCCGACAAGGTGGTGAAGGGTCCTTAGGTGTCCAACTAACGGGATTTCAAATTCTCGAACTACGATAAAACAATCATCATTATAAAATTAAAATAGAAATAAAGAGGTAAAAAATGTAAGTAAACAGAATAAATAAATAAGGAGTCTGATATCAACGAGAATGTCTTTATCAGCATATATACACAAACGTTTAAACTCAAAGTTGATATCTATCATAAAGCTAACGAAAAAACATAAACAGAAAAATTATGGGAGATACCACAATAAAAAAGAGGATAAACTGATATCAACAGGAATGGAGGAAGTCAGAGATTTAACTAAAAAGAGCACATCAGAATGGAAGATGAAGGTAGTTGCTCAACTCGAGAAAACGATCCCGCTAATGGAACACCCTATATGCACACTTTCAAGCTCAAATTACCATACTCAAATTCCGACAAGGTGCTGAAGGGTCCTTAGGTGTCCAACTAACGGGATTTCAAATTCTCGAACTAAGATAAAACAATCATCATTATAAAATTAAAATAGAAATAAAGAGGTAAAAAATGTAAGTAAACAGAATAAATAAATAAGGAGTCTGATATCAACGAGAATGTCTTTATCAGCATATATACACACACGTTTAAACTCAAAGTTGATATCTATCATAAAGCTAACGAAAAAACATAAACATAAAAGTTATGGGAGATACCCAAATAAAAAAGAGGATAAACTGATATCAACAGGAATGGAGGAAGTCAGAGATTTAACTAAAAAGAGCACATCAGAATGGAAGATGAAGGTAGTTGCTCAACTCGAGAAAACGATCCCGCTAATGGAACACCCTATATGCACACTTTCAAGCTCAAATTACCATACTCAAATTCCGAAAAGGTGCTGAAGGGTCCTTAGGTGTCCAACTAACGGGATTTCAAATTCTCGAACTAAGATAAAACAATCATCATTAAAAAATTAAAATAGAAATAAGGAGGTAAAAAATGTAAGTAAACAGAATAAATAAATAAGGAGTCTGATATCAACGAGAATGTCTTTATCAGCATATATACACACACGTTTAAACTCAAAGTTGATATCTATCATAAACCTAACGAAAAAACATAAACAGAAAAATTAAGGGAGATACCCAAGTAAAAAAGAGGATAAACTGATATCAACAGGAATGGAGGAAGTCAGAGATTTAACTAAAAAGAGCACATCAGAATGGAAGATGAAGGTAGTTGCTCAACTCGAGAAAACGATCCTGCTAGTTGAACACCCTATATGCACATTTTCAAGCTCAAATTACCATATTCAAATTCCGACAAGGTGGTGAAGGGTCCTTAGGTGTCAAACTAACGGGATTTCAAATTCTCGAACTAAGATAAAACAATCATCATTATAAAATTAAAATAGAAATAAAGAGGTAAAAAATGTAAGTAAACAGAATAAAAAATCCATGAAGAAAATACGAGAATGTCTTTATCAGCATATATACACACACCTTTAAACTCAAAGTTGATATCTATCATAAACCTAACGAAAAAACATAAACAGAAAAATTAAGGGAGACACCCAAGTAAAAAAGAGGATAAACTGATATCAACAGGAATGGAGGAAGTCAGAGATTTAACTAAAAAGAGCACATCAGAATGGAAGATGAAGGTAGTTGCTCAACTCGAGAAAACGATCCTGCTAGTTGAACACCCTATATGCACATTTTCAAGCTCAAATTACCATATTCAAATTCCGACAAGGTGGTGAAGGGTCCTCAGGTGTCCAACTAACGGAATTTCAAATTCTCGAACTACGATAAAACAATCGTCATTCAAAAAGTAAAATATAAATAAAGAGATAAAAGTATATAAGTAAACAGAATAAAAAAATCATGAATCTGATATCAACGAGAATGACTTTATCAGCATATATACACACACGTTTAAACTCAAAGTTGATATCTATCATAAACCTAACGAAAAAACATAAACAGAAAAATTAAGGGATATACCCAAATAAAAAAGAGGATAAACTGATATCAACAGGAATGGAGGAAGTCAGAGATTTAACTAAAAAGAGCACATCAGAATGGAAGATGAAGGTAGTTGCTCAACTCGAGAAAACGATCCCGCTAATGGAACAACCTATATGCACACTTTCAAGCTCAAATTACCATACTCAAATTCCGAAAAGGTGCTGAAGGGTCCTTAGGTGTCCAACTAACGGGATTTCAAATTCTCGAACTAAGATAAAACAATCATCATTAAAAAATTAAAATAGAAATAAAGAGGTAAAAGTATATAAGTAAACAGAATAAAAAAATCATGAATCTGATATCAACGAGAATGACTTTATCAGCATATATACACACACGTTTAAACTCAAAGTTGATATCTATCATAAACCTAACGAAAAAACATAAACAGAAAAATTAAGGGAGATACCCAAGTAAAAAAGAGGATAAACTGATATCAACAGGAATGGAGGAAGTCAGAGATTTAACTAAAAAGAGCACATCAAAATGGAAGATGAAGGTAGTTGCTCAACTCGAGAAAACGATCCCGCTAGTTGAACACCCTATACGCACATTTTCAAGCTCAAATTACCATACTCAAATTCCGACAAGGTGATGAAGGGTCCTCAGGTGTCCAACTAACAGAATTTCAAATTCTCGAACTATGATAAAACAATCGTCATTCAAAAAGTAAAATATAAATAAAGAGATAAAAGTATATAAGTAAACAGAATAAAAAAATCATGAATCTGATATCAACGAGAATGACTTTATCAGCATATATACACACACGTTTAAACTCAAAGTTGATATCTATCATAAACCTAACGAAAAAACATAAACAGAAAAATTAAGGGAGATACCCAAGTAAAAAAGAGGATAAACTGATATCAACAGGAATGGAGGAAGTCAGAGATTTAACTAAAAAGAGCACATCAGAATGGAAGATGAAGGTAATTGCTCAACTCGAGAAAACGATCCCGCTAGTTGAACACCCTATACGCACATTTTCAAGCTCAAATTACCATACTCAAATTCCGACAAGGTGGTGAAGGGTCCTCAGGTGTCCAACTAACAGAATTTCAAATTCTCGAACTACGATAAAACAATCATCAATCAAAAATTAAAATTGAAATAAAGAGGTAAAAAATGAAAGTAAACAGAATAAAAAATCCATGAATCAGAAATCAACGAGAATGTCTTTATCAGCATATATACACACACGTTTAAACTCAAAGTTGATATCTATCATAAACCTAACGAAAAAACATAAACAGAAAAATTAAGGGTGATACCCAAGTAAAAAAGAGGATAAACTGATATCAACAGGAATGGAGGAAGTCGGAGATTTAACTAAAAAGAGCACATCAGAATGGAAGATGAAGGTAGTTGCTCAACTCGAGAAAACGATCCCGCTAATGGAACACCCTATATGCACACTTTCAAACTCAAATTACCATACTCAAATTCCGACAAGGTGCTGAAGGGTCCTTAGGTGTCCAACTAACGGGATTTCAAATTCTCGAACTAAGATAAAACAATCATCATTATAAAATTAAAATAGAAATAAAGAGGTAAAAAATGTAAGTAAACAGAATAAATAAATAAGGAGTCTGATATCAACGAGAATGTCTTTATCAGCATATATACACACACGTTTAAACTCAAAGTTGATATCTATCATAAAGCTAACGAAAAAACATAAACATAAAAGTTATGGGAGATACCCAAATAAAAAAGAGGATAAACTGATATCAACAGGAATGGAGGAAGTCAGAGATTTAACTAAAAAGAGCACATCAGAATGGAAGATGAAGGTAGTTGCTCAACTCGAGAAAACGATCCCGCTAATGGAACACCCTATATGCACACTTTCAAGCTCAAATTACCATACTCAAATTCCGAAAAGGTGCTGAAGGGTCCTTAGGTGTCCAACTAACAGGATTTCAAATTCTCGAACTAAGATAAAACAATCATCATTAAAAAATTAAAATAGAAATAAAGAGGTAAAAAATGTAAGTAAACAGAATAAATAAATAAGGAGTCTGATATCAACGAGAATGTCTTTATCAGCATATATACACACACGTTTAAACTCAAAGTTGATATCTATCATAAACCTAACGAAAAAACATAAACAGAAAAATTAAGGGAGATACCCAAGTAAAAAAGAGGATAAACTGATATCAACAGGAATGGAGGAAGTCAGAGATTTAACTAAAAAGAGCACATCAGAATGGAAGATGAAGGTAGTTGCTCAACTCGAGAAAATGATCCTGCTAGTTGAACACCCTATATGCACATTTTCAAGCTCAAATTACCATATTCAAATTCCGACAAGGTGGTGAAGGGTCCTTAGGTGTCAAACTAACGGGATTTCAAATTCTCGAACTAAGATAAAACAATCATCATTATAAAATTAAAATAGAAATAAAGAGGTAAAAAATGTAAGTAAACAGAATAAAAAATCCATGAAGAAAATACGAGAATGTCTTTATCAGCATATATACACACACCTTTAAACTCAAAGTTGATATCTATCATAAACCTAACGAAAAAACATAAACAGAAAAATTAAGGGAGACACCCAAGTAAAAAAGAGGATAAACTGATATCAACAGGAATGGAGGAAGTCAGAGATTTAACTAAAAAGAGCACATCAGAATGGAAGATGAAGGTAGTTGCTCAACTCGAGAAAACGATCCCGCTAGTTGAATACCCTATACGCACATTTTCAAGCTCAAATTGCCATACTCAAATTCCGACAAGGTGGTGAAGGGTCCTCAGGTGTCCAACTAACAGAATTTCAAATTCTCGAACTACGATAAAACAATCGTCATTCAAAAAGTAAAATATAAATAAAGAGATAAAAGTATATAAGTAAACAGAATAAAAAAATCATGAATCTGATATCAACGAGAATGACTTTATCAGCATATATACACACACGTTTAAACTCAAAGTTGATATCTATCATAAACCTAACGAAAAAACATAAACAGAAAAATTAAGGGATATACCCAAATAAAAAAGAGGATAAACTGATATCAACAGGAATGGAGGAAGTCAGAGATTTAACTAAAAAGAGCACATCAGAATGGAAGATGAAGGTAGTTGCTCAACTCGAGAAAACGATCCCGCTAATGGAACACCCTATATGCACACTTTCAAGCTCAAATTACCATACTCAAATTCCGAAAAGGTGCTGAAGGGTCCTTAGGTGTCCAACTAACGGGATTTCAAATTCTCGAACTAAGATAAAACAATCATCATTAAAAAATTAAAATAGAAATAAAGAGGTAAAAAATGTAAGTAAACAGAATAAATAAATAAGGAGTCTGATATCAACGAGAATGTCTTTATCAGCATATATACACACACGTTTAAACTCAAAGTTGATATCTATCATAAAGCTAACGAAAAAACATAAACAGAAAAATTAAGGGAGATACCCAAGTAAAAAAGAGGATAAACTGATATCAACAGGAATGGAGGAAGTCAGAGATTTAACTAAAAAGAGCACATCAAAATGGAAGATGAAGGTAGTTGCTCAACTCGAGAAAACGATCCCGCTAGTTGAACACCCTATACGCACATTTTCAAGCTCAAATTACCATACTCAAATTCCGACAAGGTGGTGAAGGGTCCTCAGGTGTCCAACTAACAGAATTTCAAATTCTCGAACTATGATAAAACAATCGTCATTCAAAAAGTAAAATATAAATAAAGAGATAAAAGTATATAAGTAAACAGAATAAAAAAATCATGAATCTGATATCAACGAGAATGACTTTATCAGCATATATACACACACGTTTAAACTCAAAGTTGATATCTATCATAAACCTAACGGAAAAACATAAACAGAAAAATTAAGGGAGATACCCAAGTAAAAAAGAGGATAAACTGATATCAACAGGAATGGAGGAAGTCAGAGATTTAACTAAAAAGAGCACATCAGAATGGAAGATGAAGGTAATTGCTCAACTCGAGAAAACGATCCTGCTAGTTGAACACCCTATATACACATTTTCAAGCTCAAATTACCATATTCAAATTCCGACAAGGTGGTGAAGGGTCCTTAGGTGTCCAACTAACGGGATTTCAAATTCTCGAACTACGATAAAACAATCATCATTATAAAATTAAAATAGAAATAAAGAGGTAAAAAATGTAAGTAAACAGAATAAATAAATAAGGAGTCTGATATCAACGAGAATGTCTTTATCAGCATATATACACAAACGTTTAAACTCAAAGTTGATATCTATCATAAACCTAACGAAAAAACATAAACAGAAAAATTAAGGGAGATACCCAAATAAAAAAGAGGATAAACTGATATCAACAGGAATGGAGGAAGTCAGAGATTTAACTAAAAAGAGCACAACAGAATGGAAGATGAAGGTAGTTGCTCAACTCGAGAAAACGATCCCGCTAATGGAACACCCTATATGCACACTTTCAAGCTCAAATTACCATACTCAAATTCCGAAAAGGTGCTGAAGGGTCCTTAGGTGTCCAACTAACGGGATTTCAAATTCTCGAACTAAGATAAAACAATCATCATTAAAAAATTAAAATAGAAATAAAGAGGTAAAAAATGTAAGTAAACAGAATAAATAAATAAGGAGTCTGATATCAACGAGAATGTCTTTATCAGCATATATACACACACGTTTAAACTCAAAGTTGATATCTATCATAAAGCTAACGAAAAAACATAAACAGAAAAATTAAGGGAGATACCCAAGTAAAAAAGAGGATAAACTGATATCAACAGGAATGGAGGAAGTCAGAGATTTAACTAAAAAGAGCACATCAGAATGGAAGATGACGGTAGTTGCTCAACTCGAGAAAACGATCCTGCTAGTTGAACACCCTATATGCACATTTTCAAGCTCAAATTACCATATTCAAATTCCGACAAGGTGGTGAAGGGTCCTTAGGTGTCCAACTAACGGGATTTCAAATTCTCGAACTACGATAAAACAATCATCATTAAAAAATTAAAATAGAAATAAAGAGGTAAAAAATGTAAGTAAACAGAATAAATAAATAAGGAGTCTGATATCAACGAGAATGTCTTTATCAGCATATATACACACACGTTTAAACTCAAAGTTGATATCTATCATAAAGCTAACGAAAAAACATAAACAGAAAAATTAAGGGAGATACCCAAGTAAAAAAGAGGATAAACTGATATCAACAGGAATGGAGGAAGTCAGAGATTTAACTAAAAAGAGCACAACAGAATGGAAGATGAAGGTAGTTGCTCAACTCGAGAAAACGATCCCGCTAATGGAACACCCTATATGCACACTTTCAAGCTCAAATTACCATACTCAAATTCCGAAAAGGTGCTGAAGGGTCCTTAGGTGTCCAACTAACGGGATTTCAAATTCTCGAACTAAGATAAAACAATCATCATTAAAAAATTAAAATAGAAATAAAGAGGTAAAAAATGTAAGTAAACAGAATAAATAAATAAGGAGTCTGATATCAACGAGAATGTCTTTATCAGCATATATACACACACGTTTAAACTCAAAGTTGATATCTATCATAAAGCTAACGAAAAAACATAAACAGAAAAATTAAGGGAGATACCCAAGTAAAAAAGAGGATAAACTGATATCAACAGGAATGGAGGAAGTCAGAGATTTAACTAAAAAGAGCACATCAGAATGGAAGATGACGGTAGTTGCTCAACTCGAGAAAACGATCCTGCTAGTTGAACACCCTATATGCACATTTTCAAGCTCAAATTACCATATTCAAATTCCGACAAGGTGGTGAAGGGTCCTCAGGTGTCCAACTAACAGAATTTCAAATTCTCGAACTATGATAAAACAATCGTCATTCAAAAAGTAAAATATAAATAAAGAGATAAAAGTATATAAGTAAACAGAATAAAAAAATCATGAATCTGATATCAACGAGAATGACTTTATCAGCATATATACACACACGTTTAAACTCAAAGTTGATATCTATCATAAACCTAACGGAAAAACATAAACAGAAAAATTAAGGGAGATACCCAAGTAAAAAAGAGGATAAACTGATATCAACAGGAATGGAGGAAGTCAGAGATTTAACTAAAAAGAGCACATTAGAATGGAAGATGAAGGTAGTTGCTCAACTCGAGAAAACGATCCCGCTAGTTGAACACCCTATACGCACATTTTCAAGCTCAAATTACCATACTCAAATTCCGACAAGGTGGTGAAGGGTCCTCAGGTGTCCAACTAACAGAATTTCAAATTCTCGAACTACGATAAAACAATCATCATTCAAAAAATAAAATTGAAATAAAGAGGAAAAAAATGAAAGTAAACAGAATAAAAAATCCATGAATCAGAAATCAACGAGAATGTCTTTATCAGCATATATACACACAACTTTAAACTCAAAGTTGATATCTATCATAAAGCTAACGACAAAACATAAACAGAAAAATTAAGGGAGATACCCAAATAAAAAAGAGGATAAACTGATATCAACAGGAATGGAGGAAGTCAGAGATTTAACTAAAAAGAGCACATCAGAATGGAAGATGAAGGTAGTTGCTCAACTCGAGAAAACGATCCTGCTAGTTGAACACCCTATATGCACATTTTCAAGCTCAAATTACCATATTCAAATTCCGACAAGGTGGTGAAGGGTCCTTAGGTGTCCAACTAACGGGATTTCAAATTCTCGAACTAAGATAAAACAATCATCATTCAAAAATTAAAATAGAAATAAAGAGGTAAAAAACGTAAGTAAATAGAATAAATAAATCACAAGTCTGAAATCAACGAGAATGTCTTTATCAGCATATATACACACACGTTTAAACTCAAAGTTGATATCTATCATAAAGCTAACGAAAAAACATAAACAGAAAAATTATGGGAGATACCCAAATAAAAGAGGATAAACTGATATCAACAGGAATGGAGGAAGTCAGAGATTTAACTAAAAAGAGCACATCAGAATGGAAGATGAAGGTAGTTGCTCAACTCGAGAAAACGATCCTGCTAATTGAACACCCTATATGCACATTTTCAAGCTCAAATTACCATATTCAAATTCCGACAAGGTGGTGAAGGGTCCTTAGGTGTCCAACTAACGGGATTTCAAATTCTCGAACTAAGATAAAACAATCATCATTCAAAAATTAAAATAGAAATAAAGAGGTAAAAAACGTAAGTAAATAGAATAAATAAATCACAAGTCTGAAATCAACGAGAATGTCTTTATCAGCATATATACACACACGTTTAAACTCAAAGTTGATATCTATCATAAACCTAACGAAAAAACATAAACAGAAAAATTAAGGGAGATACCCAAGTAAAAAAGAGGATAAACTGATATCAACAGGAATGGAGGAAGTCAGAGATTTAACTAAAAAGAGCACATCAGAATGGAAGATGAAGGTAATTGCTCAACTCGAGAAAACGATCCTGCTAGTTGAACACCCTATATACACATTTTCAAGCTCAAATTACCATATTCAAATTCCGACAAGGTGGTGAAGGGTCCTTAGGTGTCCAACTAACGGGATTTCAAATTCTCGAACTACGATAAAACAATCATCATTATAAAATTAAAATAGAAATAAAGAGGTAAAAAATGTAAGTAAACAGAATAAATAAATAAGGAGTCTGATATCAACGAGAATGTCTTTATCAGCATATATACACAAACGTTTAAACTCAAAGTTGATATCTATCATAAAGCTAACGAAAAAACATAAACAGAAAAATTATGGGAGATACCACAATAAAAAAGAGGATAAACTGATATCAACAGGAATGGAGGAAGTCAGAGATTTAACTAAAAAGAGCACATCAGAATGGAAGATGAAGGTAGTTGCTCAACTCGAGAAAACGATCCCGCTAATGGAACACCCTATATGCACACTTTCAAGCTCAAATTACCATACTCAAATTCCGACAAGGTGCTGAAGGGTCCTTAGGTGTCCAACTAACGGGATTTCAAATTCTCGAACTAAGATAAAACAATCATCATTATAAAATTAAAATAGAAATAAAGAGGTAAAAAATGTAAGTAAACAGAATAAATAAATAAGGAGTCTGATATCAACGAGAATGTCTTTATCAGCATATATACACACACGTTTAAACTCAAAGTTGATATCTATCATAAAGCTAACGAAAAAACATAAACATAAAAGTTATGGGAGATACCCAAATAAAAAAGAGGATAAACTGATATCAACAGGAATGGAGGAAGTCAGAGATTTAACTAAAAAGAGCACATCAGAATGGAAAATGAAGGTAGTTGCTCAACTCGAGAAAACGATCCCGCTAGTTGAATACCCTATACGCACATTTTCAAGCTCAAATTGCCATACTCAAATTCCGACAAGGTGGTGAAGGGTCCTCAGGTGTCCAACTAACAGAATTTCAAATTCTCGAACTACGATAAAACAATCGTCATTCAAAAAGTAAAATATAAATAAAGAGATAAAAGTATATAAGTAAACAGAATAAAAAAATCATGAATCTGATATCAACGAGAATGACTTTATCAGCATATATACACACACGTTTAAACTCAAAGTTGATATCTATCATAAACCTAACGAAAAAACATAAACAGAAAAATTAAGGGAGATACCCAAGTAAAAAAGAGGATAAACTGATATCAACAGGAATGGAGGAAGTCAGAGATTTAACTAAAAAGAGCACATCAGAATGGAAGATGAAGGTAGTTGCTCAACTCGAGAAAACGATCCTGCTAGTTGAACACCCTATATGCACATTTTCAAGCTCAAATTACCATATTCAAATTCCGACAAGGTGGTGAAGGGTCCTTAGGTGTCAAACTAACGGGATTTCAAATTCTCGAACTAAGATAAAACAATCATCATTATAAAATTAAAATAGAAATAAAGAGGTAAAAAATGTAAGTAAACAGAATAAAAAATCCATGAAGAAAATACGAGAATGTCTTTATCAGCATATATACACACACCTTTAAACTCAAAGTTGATATCTATCATAAACCTAACGAAAAAACATAAACAGAAAAATTAAGGGAGACACCCAAGTAAAAAAGAGGATAAACTGATATCAACAGGAATGGAGGAAGTCAGAGATTTAACTAAAAAGAGCACATCAGAATGGAAGATGAAGGTAGTTGCTCAACTCGAGAAAACGATCCCGCTAGTTGAATACCCTATACGCACATTTTCAAGCTCAAATTGCCATACTCAAATTCCGACAAGGTGGTGAAGGGTCCTCAGGTGTCCAACTAACAGAATTTCAAATTCTCGAACTACGATAAAACAATCGTCATTCAAAAAGTAAAATATAAATAAAGAGATAAAAGTATATAAGTAAACAGAATAAAAAAATCATGAATCTGATATCAACGAGAATGACTTTATCAGCATATATACACACACGTTTAAACTCAAAGTTGATATCTATCATAAACCTAACGAAAAAACATAAACAGAAAAATTAAGGGATATACCCAAATAAAAAAGAGGATAAACTGATATCAACAGGAATGGAGGAAGTCAGAGATTTAACTAAAAAGAGCACATCAGAATGGAAGATGAAGGTAGTTGCTCAACTCGAGAAAACGATCCCGCTAATGGAACAACCTATATGCACACTTTCAAGCTCAAATTACCATACTCAAATTCCGAAAAGGTGCTGAAGGGTCCTTAGGTGTCCAACTAACGGGATTTCAAATTCTCGAACTAAGATAAAACAATCATCATTAAAAAATTAAAATAGAAATAAAGAGGTAAAAGTATATAAGTAAACAGAATAAAAAAATCATGAATCTGATATCAACGAGAATGACTTTATCAGCATATATACACACACGTTTAAACTCAAAGTTGATATCTATCATAAAGCTAACGAAAAAACATAAACAGAAAAATTAAGGGAGATACCCAAGTAAAAAAGAGGATAAACTGATATCAACAGGAATGGAGGAAGTCAGAGATTTAACTAAAAATAGCACATCAGAATGGAAGATGAAGGTAGTTGCTCAACTCGAGAAAACGATCCCGCTAGTTGAATACCCTATACGCACATTTTCAAGCTCAAATTACCATACTCAAATTCCGACAAGGTGGTGAAGGGTCCTCAGGTGTCCAACTAACAGAATTTCAAATTCTCGAACTACGATAAAACAATCGTCATTCAAAAAGTAAAATATAAATAAAGAGATAAAAGTATATAAGTAAACAGAATAAAAAAATCATGAATCTGATATCAACGAGAATGACTTTATCAGCATATATACACACACGTTTAAACTCAAAGTTGATATCTATCATAAAGCTAACGAAAAAACATAAACAGAAAAATTAAGGGAGATACCCAAGTAAAAAAGAGGATAAACTGATATCAACAGGAATGGAGGAAGTCAGAGATTTAACTAAAAAGAGCACATCAAAATGGAAGATGAAGGTAGTTGCTCAACTCGAGAAAACGATCCCGCTAATGGAACACCCTATATGCACACTTTCAAGCTCAAATTACCATACTCAAATTCCGAAAAGGTGCTGAAGGGTCCTTAGGTGTCCAACTAACAGGATTTCAAATTCTCGAACTAAGATAAAACAATCATCATTAAAAAATTAAAATAGAAATAAAGAGGTAAAAAATGTAAGTAAACAGAATAAATAAATAAGGAGTCTGATATCAACGAGAATGTCTTTATCAGCATATATACACACACGTTTAAACTCAAAGTTGATATCTATCATAAACCTAACGAAAAAACATAAACAGAAAAATTAAGGGAGATACCCAAGTAAAAAAGAGGATAAACTGATATCAACAGGAATGGAGGAAGTCAGAGATTTAACTAAAAAGAGCACATCAGAATGGAAGATGAAGGTAGTTGCTCAACTCGAGAAAACGATCCTGCTAGTTGAACACCCTATATGCACATTTTCAAGCTCAAATTACCATATTCAAATTCCGACAAGGTGGTGAAGGGTCCTTAGGTGTCAAACTAACGGGATTTCAAATTCTCGAACTAAGATAAAACAATCATCATTATAAAATTAAAATAGAAATAAAGAGGTAAAAAATGTAAGTAAACAGAATAAAAAATCCATGAAGAAAATACGAGAATGTCTTTATCAGCATATATACACACACCTTTAAACTCAAAGTTGATATCTATCATAAACCTAACGAAAAAACATAAACAGAAAAATTAAGGGAGACACCCAAGTAAAAAAGAGGATAAACTGATATCAACAGGAATGGAGGAAGTCAGAGATTTAACTAAAAAGAGCACATCAGAATGGAAGATGAAGGTAGTTGCTCAACTCGAGAAAACGATCCCGCTAGTTGAATACCCTATACGCACATTTTCAAGCTCAAATTGCCATACTCAAATTCCGACAAGGTGGTGAAGGGTCCTCAGGTGTCCAACTAACAGAATTTCAAATTCTCGAACTACGATAAAACAATCGTCATTCAAAAAGTAAAATATAAATAAAGAGATAAAAGTATATAAGTAAACAGAATAAAAAAATCATGAATCTGATATCAACGAGAATGACTTTATTAGCATATATACACACACGTTTAAACTCAAAGTTGATATCTATCATAAACCTAACGAAAAAACATAAACAGAAAAATTAAGGGATATACCCAAATAAAAAAGAGGATAAACTGATATCAACAGGAATGGAGGAAGTCAGAGATTTAACTAAAAAGAGCACATCAGAATGGAAGATGAAGGTAGTTGCTCAACTCGAGAAAACGATCCCGCTAATGGAACACCCTATATGCACACTTTCAAGCTCAAATTACCATACTCAAATTCCGAAAAGGTGCTGAAGGGTCCTTAGGTGTCCAACTAACGGGATTTCAAATTCTCGAACTAAGATAAAACAATCATCATTAAAAAATTAAAATAGAAATAAAGAGGTAAAAAATGTAAGTAAACAGAATAAATAAATAAGGAGTCTGATATCAACGAGAATGTCTTTATCAGCATATATACACACACGTTTAAACTCAAAGTTGATATCTATCATAAAGCTAACGAAAAAACATAAACAGAAAAATTAAGGGAGATACCCAAGTAAAAAAGAGGATAAACTGATATCAACAGGAATGGAGGAAGTCAGAGATTTAACTAAAAAGAGCACATCAAAATGGAAGATGAAGGTAGTTGCTCAACTCGAGAAAACGATCCCGCTAGTTGAACACCCTATACGCACATTTTCAAGCTCAAATTACCATACTCAAATTCCGACAAGGTGGTGAAGGGTCCTCAGGTGTCCAACTAACAGAATTTCAAATTCTCGAACTATGATAAAACAATCGTCATTCAAAAAGTAAAATATAAATAAAGAGATAAAAGTATATAAGTAAACAGAATAAAAAAATCATGAATCTGATATCAACGAGAATGACTTTATCAGCATATATACACACACGTTTAAACTCAAAGTTGATATCTATCATAAACCTAACGAAAAAACATAAACAGAAAAATTAAGGGAGATACCCAAGTAAAAAAGAGGATAAACTGATATCAACAGGAATGGAGGAAGTCAGAGATTTAACTAAAAAGAGCACATCAGAATGGAAGATGAAGGTAGTTGCTCAACTCGAGAAAACGATCCCGCTAGTTGAACACCCTATACGCACATTTTCAAGCTCAAATTACCATACTCAAATTCCGACAAGGTGGTGAAGGGTCCTCAGGTGTCCAACTAACAGAATTTCAAATTCTCGAACTACGATAAAACAATCATCAATCAAAAATTAAAATTGAAATAAAGAGGTAAAAAATGAAAGTAAACAGAATAAAAAATCCATGAATCAGAAATCAACGAGAATGTCTTTATCAGCATATATACACACACGTTTAAACTCAAAGTTGATATCTATCATAAACCTAACGAAAAAACATAAACAGAAAAATTAAGGGTGATACCCAAGTAAAAAAGAAGATAAACTGATATCAACAGGAATGGAGGAAGTCAGAGATTTAACTAAAAAGAGCACATCAGAATGGAAGATGAAGGTAGTTGCTCAACTCGAGAAAACGATCCCGCTAGTTGAATACCCTATACGCACATTTTCAAGCTCAAATTGCCATACTCAAATTCCGACAAGGTGGTGAAGGGTCCTCAGGTGTCCAACTAACAGAATTTCAAATTCTCGAACTACGATAAAACAATCATCAATCAAAAATTAAAATTGAAATAAAGAGGTAAAAAATGAAAGTAAACAGAATAAAAAATCCATGAATCAGAAATCAACGAGAATGTCTTTATCAGCATATATACACACACGTTTAAACTCAAAGTTGATATCTATCATAAACCTAACGAAAAAACATAAACAGAAAAATTAAGGGTGATACCCAAGTAAAAAAGAAGATAAACTGATATCAACAGGAATGGAGGAAGTCAGAGATTTAACTAAAAAGAGCACATCAGAATGGAAGATGAAGGTAATTGCTCAACTCGAGAAAACGATCCCGCTAGTTGAACACCCTATACGCACATTTTCAAGCTCAAATTACCATACTCAAATTCCGACAAGGTGGTGAAGGGTCCTCAGGTGTCCAACTAACAGAATTTCAAATTCTCGAACTACGATAAAACAATCATCATTCAAAAATTAAAATTGAAATAAAGAGGTAAAAAATGAAAGTAAACAGAATAAAAAATCCATGAAGAAAATACGAGAATGTCTTTATCAGCATATATACACACACGTTTAAACTCAAAGTTGATATCTATCATAAAGCTAACGAAAAAACATAAACATAAAAGTTATGGGAGATACCCAAATAAAAAAGAGGATAAACTGATATCAACAGGAATGGAGGAAGTCAGAGATTTAACTAAAAAGAGCACATCAGAATGGAAGATGAAGGTAGTTGCTCAACTCGAGAAAACGATCCCGCTAATGGAACACCCTATATGCACACTTTCAAGCTCAAATTACCATACTCAAATTCCGAAAAGGTGCTGAAGGGTCCTTAGGTGTCCAACTAACGGGATTTCAAATTCTCGAACTAAGATAAAACAATCATCATTAAAAAATTAAAATAGAAATAAAGAGGTAAAAAATGTAAGTAAACAGAATAAATAAATAAGGAGTCTGATATCAACGAGAATGTCTTTATCAGCATATATACACACACGTTTAAACTCAAAGTTGATATCTATCATAAACCTAACGAAAAAACATAAACAGAAAAATTAAGGGAGATACCCAAGTAAAAAAGAGGATAAACTGATATCAACAGGAATGGAGGAAGTCAGAGATTTAACTAAAAAGAGCACATCAGAATGGAAGATGAAGGTAGTTGCTCAACTCGATAAAACGATCCTGCTAGTTGAACACCCTATATGCACATTTTCAAGCTCAAATTACCATATTCAAATTCCGACAAGGTGGTGAAGGGTCCTTAGGTGTCAAACTAACGGGATTTCAAATTCTTGAACTAAGATAAAACAATCATCATTATAAAATTAAAATAGAAATAAAGAGGTAAAAAATGTAAGTAAACAGAATAAAAAATCCATGAAGAAAATACGAGAATGTCTTTATCAGCATATATACACACACCTTTAAACTCAAAGTTGATATCTATCATAAACCTAACGAAAAAACATAAACAGAAAAATTAAGGGAGACACCCAAGTAAAAAAGAGGATAAACTGATATCAACAGGAATGGAGGAAGTCAGAGATTTAACTAAAAAGAGCACATCAGAATGGAAGATGAAGGTAGTTGCTCAACTCGAGAAAACGATCCCGCTAGTTGAATACCCTATACGCACATTTTCAAGCTCAAATTGCCATACTCAAATTCCGACAAGGTGGTGAAGGGTCCTCAGGTGTCCAACTAACAGAATTTCAAATTCTCGAACTACGATAAAACAATCGTCATTAAAAAATTAAAATAGAAATAAAGAGGTAAAAAATGTAAGTAAACAGAATAAATAAATAAGGAGTCTGAAATCAACGAGAATGTCTTTATCAGCATATATACACACACGTTTAAACTCAAAGTTGATATCTATCATAAAGTTAACGAAAAAACATAAACAGAAAAATTAAGGGAGATACCCAACTCAAGTAAGAAATCCCGCTACTTTAATAGCCTATATACAGTCATTCAAGCTCAAACTACAACTCACAAATTCCGACAAATCTGTCACGGGTCCTTAGCTGTTTTAAGTACCGGGATTCCAATTCTTGAATTAAGTTAAGAACATCAATTTTTATAGTGTAAAACAAAAGTACAAGTTGATACGTAAATCAAATAAAGAACAAGAGAAATTTGATGTCAAGGGAAATGTTGGAAGTCGAGAACAATCAGAGATATAACTAAAAATGAGAAAATCAAAGGAGATGCGCAACTCAACAATACAATCCTCAGATACAGAAAAACGTGTAAAGGATCCTTAGGCGTTCAACTGAACGAATTCCAGTTTCTTGAGTTAAGGTGAAAGATCATATTTTTAGCAAAATAGCAGTAAAAAATTACAAGTGTAGAAATAACCAAATAAAAAACAAGATAAACTGATATCAAGAGGAATGGAGGAAGTCAGAGATTTAACTAAAAAGAGCACATCAGAATGGAAGATGAAGGTAGTTGCTCAACTCGAGAAAACGATCCCGCTAGTTGAACACCCTACATGCACATTTTCAAGCTCAAATTACCATACTCAAATTCCGACGAGGTGGTGAACAGTCCTTAGGTGTCCAACTAACGGGATTTCAAATTCTCGAACTAAGATAAAACAATCATCATTGAAAACGTAAAATATAAATAAAGAGGTAAAAAACATAAGTGAACAGAATAAATAAATCAGAAGTCTGAAATCAACGAGAATGACTTTATCAGCATATATATACACATAAGGTATTGAGCTTTTCATTTTTCCTCTATGTGTTCGTTGTTATGTAAAACAGAATAAAGTTTTATGGAAGAAAATCAAAAGTTTATAAGGGTAGAAATGAGTATAAAATATATGAAACCTGTTCACATCTTATAAGAAGCGAATGCAATGACAGATTTGTTCCATCAAATCCACATGTGTAAAAGATGGCTGCAGTAAGATGACAAAAGGTTAGTGTACGTTGGGTGAGGAAAGAAGTAACGAACATAATTGTATGATATAAAATAATGAATTTTTGTTCAAAGTAAAAATGTTTTACATGAAAATATACACCATAATGATCAAAATCTTTAAAAACTGATATTGGACATCAAGAATCCAAGAACATACATTATGGGCTTCTATTTTCAAAAAATAATAAAAATAATAATAATAATAATAATAATAATAATAATAATAATAATAATAATAATAATAATAAAAATAATAATAATAATAATAATAATAATAATAATAATAATAATAATAAAAATAATTATAAAAGATAAAATACAAGCCATGTTGATAAATTTAGGGCTTCTATTTTCAGAGTTACAAACATAGTAGTTCAATTGATTAAATAGAAATCGAACTGAACCTTAGTTCCATTAATCAAACAAAAGAACAATATAGTGTTGCAAATTGATTAAACACAAAACATTTATTTCAAACGATAGGGTTTGAAATCAAAATCGTATTTTTCGTAAAACCCTAGGGTTTGAAATCAAGATCTTTCGTAACAAAAGAACTAACAATTCGAAAATCAGTATAACCTGATAGTGGGAGATCGTCGATTGATCCGTAAGCTGCTAGGGTTTGATTATGTGGAAATAAGATTCGAAATTCAACCGGATATTGAAGAAAACAATGATCGATAAATTGATCTAAGTGTGTGCATTTATAGGTTTGCTTAGTCATATGTCGGTTTGGGTCGCGTAAGTCAAACGCCCACTCAAATGGCGGTCTGAATTTCACAACGGATATATATATTTTTTTCTTTTTCTTTTTATCTATTTGGTTGAGTTATAATTTAAATGGGTACCCTAATTTAAATTGAACCAAATTAAAAAATGATTTTTATTTTTTATATCATAGTTTCATCCAATATATATTATAGAGCATATATAACAAAACAGTTGTTAATTAACTCATAATGTAGTTAAATTTAATTCCCTTTAATAATTATTTAGTTTTAAAAAATTAAAAATTAAATACCCTCAAAAAGAATTCAACGTAGACATATGTTTATCATAGTGGAGCTAAGAATGTTATCATTTGTTTCAAAACTATAATTGTTGATGTATGTAAGAGCAACATGTTTATAAAAATTAAAATAAATAAATAAATAATAAATTATTATTAATTAATTATATATTAAAATTGCATCAAAATTACACTTTACACTTGGTTTCAACATTATTTTTCTCAACTGATCGACTTGCCTCGCTCGGGACTATCAACTCCTCTCCCTGATTATTGTAACTTTCTATCTTTTCATTTTACTTTTGTTTATGAATATACCAATTGTAAAACTCATACATAAATGAGGCACAACTTTAATTGTGTGACTATCTTATTGATCATATAATCAATTATTGATTATTTGTTATGACATTATAATTCACTCTACCTGATTCGGTAGATCTTAAATAATCTCAATACGCAGTGATTGTTAGGGCCTTTTGAAATCCATTTGTTACCTATCTTATAATCAATTCGCACCAATAACCTAATAGTATGTCTAGTCTTTGATCGATTAGATAGGGAAACTGTTACCAACAATATACCAAAATAAACCTAATAGCCATAATCATGTAACGATGGCCCTATTGATTTGAGCCGGTATTATTCGTGTCATGTCCATGTTGATGTGCTATCTGTTAGGAATTGCAGCAGAACCAAACAACTAACAACGATTAGTTGATTACCCTAATATCCGTTGTTAGTAATTAATCAACCCAAATAATCCAACGTGTTATGTTCGATCGCGTTACACCCACAAAGAATAAATGGATAAACAAACCAAGCAAACAAGATAAACGAAATAATACGAACACAAGGATTTAACATGGTTACGTCCGATCTCTAACTTGAACACCGGTTTAGTCCACGGGGCCAAATCAGAGAGTTTGATCATCTTCTTTTTTCGAAGTCCAAGGATAACAATTACATAGAGTCTACTTATATATGGAATACATAACTTTGGGAACGAGAAAATAATAAATTATGCCACCTAACACATCGCATCGCGACCAGGATACTTCGCGTCGCGATCCTTTAGAATCCACCAAAATACAAGATCTTGCTTCCACTTGGCTGCATTGGCTCTTTAGCTTGTAGTTGATGCATTGGTTTGTTTTGGTGACATTGATTTGCTTTGGCTGCATTGGCGCTTTGGCCGGGAAACTTATTGTGAAATGGTAATTGGTCGACGTTTGATGTGATCTTGTGAAGGAGGAGCAGGAAAAACAAAGCAGGTAGTTGCTTGCGACGAAGAGAAAGATATTTGTTTTTATCCAATGAAAGATAAGAAAAGGTTACAGCAGATTATCAATCATTGATGATTACAGGAGTAATATATGAAATTGAGAAAGAAATAAAATAAGAAAGAAGATACGATTTTAGAAGAAGCTATAAATTAAAAAAAAAAAAAAAGAATATACAAGACATTTTAAATTGAACGAGAAAGTAAATCATAAGGAGAGGGAGAGAGAAAACTAGGAGAAAGAGAGTTTTATTAGAAGAAAATTGATAGACTTGGTTTACTGTTAGGATGAAGAAACAAAGAAAATCAGAGAAGTGATTTTAAGAAAACTTGATTACCAAGAGAATTATAATAGACGGATTAAGAAAGAAAAACAAAGAATCATTAGAAGCAAGAAGATAAAGAACAAAAAAACATGACCACATTGTCGAAGAATCTTGGGAGTGAGTTGAACCAGAGAAATCTATGAAGATAACCTTCTTTTTCTTTTTGTTTGGTAATAAAAGGAGAAGATAATAAGTATTAGAATAGCCAATGCGGCTTGGTGCAATTATTGGCAGGGTTAGAAAAGAATGATAACTACAACGAAATTAAGTCACTGAAACGTTGAATTTGGACTAAGATTTAGACTTTCAAGAACAAAAGAATAAAAGAGATCTAGGGATTTTGTGGACGAAACGAAATTGGAAAAAAGCTATTGATAAATAACAATTCAAGTAAAATAGATATTAAGTGCCGGAGGTAAATGATGACTAACAGATATAGTGATAAAAGAAAGAAAGCGGTAAATGTGATTCCTTCCGCGACTAGAAGATGATTATTTTTCGAAGTGTTTTTTTTTAAATCTTAATTTTGATATCATAATAAACTACTAATAAATATTGTTATTTGAACTCAATAAAACTATAAATTACAAGAACATTTATTTATAGGATTAACAAGTTACCTAACCTAATATTAATTGCAAACAATTTCAAACTAATCTAAATAAATATAATCACTAATAAATCCAAACTTTATCTCTAAAATATATCCTCTACTACTAATAGTATGTTGTATATATGCTTGTGGAATAAGATAGATGAAAGCATATAAAATCATCTTCCAAAAAGAAGGATCACCAAAAACATTTCTAGAACCCCTTCTTTTTTTTATTTGTTTCTTCCCTTGAAAGCATATATTACCGAACGTAAAACGCAAGATCCCTCTAGTTCTACTCATCAAATGTTCATTATTTTTTATACTAAGCAATGATGGCTAACCTTACAATATCCTTGTTTTTATTTTTGACTTTTTGGGCTTTTACCACAACCACCGTTTATGCCATCCCACCACCACCACCAATCCAATGCACATCCGGAACCAACGAGTGCACCCTTCACAACTCCTATGGAATATGGGGCGACAGAAAAGACTGCTTCGCCACAAAAACCATCTACCCAAAAACACAAGACCAACTCCTCTCAATTGTAGCGGACGCCACAAAAAACAAATATAAACTAAAAGTAGTCTCCAAATTCTCACACACCATACCAAAATTTGCATGCCCTGCGTCGAATGCTCCGTCCGTTCTCATTAGTACTGAAAAATACAACTCGAACATCGACGTTGACGCTACTGAACTCACGGTTACGGCTGATGCGGGAGTTGGTCTAAGGGACTTAATAAATAGAGTGGAAGATGTAGGTTTGAGCCTTGTGGCTGCACCTTATTGGGAAGGTGTTAGTGTAAGTGGGCTAATAAGTACAGGTGCTCATGGGAGTTCTTGGTGGGGTCATGGAGGAAGTGTTCATGATCATGTGGTTAGTATTGAGATGGTGGTTCCAGCTAGTCAAAGTCAAGGGTTTGCTAAGATTATTCATTTGGATGTAACAAATGATAACCTTTTCAATGCAGCCAAAGTTTCATTAGGCACATTGGGTATCATCTGCAAGGTATGTTCTTCATGTTTTAATTATTTATTCTTTTTACCCGAACACATATCATATATCAGCATTTATATACAATCACACATATTTTATGCATATATCGGTTCAAGTAAGACTTGAAGCCACATATTTTATATGTAAAAAGTTGCTTTAAATTTATATCAAAGTTATAAATTTTATTTTATGTTAATTTGGTCAATAAGTCTTTAACTAAAATATTATAAAGTTTATCTTATCTTATAATAGTATATTAATAATATTAATATAATATTGATATTGACTAGATAATGAATGAAATGATTGAATGTAAATGGATATCCGTTTCATGGTTTGGAAATCATAGGATGATGAACAAATTTATAGCTTTGATACATGATAATTCGTTTTGTTTAATACTAGTCTCATGTAAATATTAAATGTTGTTGAATCACAATTATGAATTGTAACTTTAATTCACAATTTTGTAAATTCACTAAAAGTATAAAATCGTGAATATCGAAGTTACAAACTTATGTTATCGACTCTTCTCGCATTTTCTCACGAATATTAGCGACAAAAAGTGATGACTAGTTTAACAATCTTAGAAGATGGGTTTTGATTTAACCTTTTTAACTTCAATACTTTCACTCGTGAATAAACTTTTATTTAGTTTTTCGATTTAACCTTTTAACTTCTTTTACAATATTTCAGGTTGTTTTAATGTTAACCTCAAAACTCTTATTGACTTAGTGTTTTTATATATTCCTTAACTTTCTTTTATTGATTTAACTCTTTAAACTTTTGTTTTCTTAGTGTTTTAACTCCTATTATCATTGTCACTAATGTTATTTATTTAAAATTCATTTATAAATTATATTTTTTTTAAGAATTATGTTACTTTCTCAAAAGTTACTTCCAACGGATTTTCTTAACATTACAAGAATTAGACAAAATGGTTTTCATTTACTACATTTGGTTACGTCAATAGTGTATACATAAACTAATATAAAGTACATTACGTCCAATCATGTAGCTTGGTCCATCCAATTGGGAATGGATTAAAATGAGCAGACAAATAGAATTCATCATCTCTAATTAACCAACATTTTGCATTTCCATACGTCTTTGCTTTCATGTAATTGTTTGTAACTCCATCATACCGAAAAACATCAAAAAAGCTCTTCTTGAATTCCCATAGAAAAGTCTTTAAAGTAAAACTCAAAGAAAATCCCCAATGTGTATTACCCCTTTCACCAATCGTAAGATTACCTAAATCGTCATTTCTTGATTGTCTATGAACGATAAAGGAGCATTCATCCCATTGAAAATAAACATATCATAATAACCAGTGATGCAACCGTTAGCCGGTGGGGATGCAAC
Organism: Logfia minima; assembly: GCA_963921325.1. NCBI lineage: Eukaryota > Viridiplantae > Streptophyta > Magnoliopsida > Asterales > Asteraceae > Logfia > Logfia minima. Next base: position 12,958,750 of record OY992776.1, on the reverse strand, counting down.
CGGATGCACAATTGGAGATTTAGTTGGTGATGCAATTGATGATGCATGTGATGTAATAACAAGGTGAAAAAACAACAAAACTAAGTTCTTCATAGTTTAATTAATTAAGTTAAACTAGAATATGTGTATATTTGCTATGAAAAACCACTCTATTACATAGATGTATATATAGACTATAAAAGTGAGTAAATCAATTTGAAAATAGAATATGATAATTTTCTTTTGTTGACTTTTAGGAAACGGTAAATAAAGTAATTATCCAAATAACATAGTTCTAGTGGCTTTCTTTTTAGTAATTTTTTTTTTTTAAAAAAAGGAAAATCTAATCTACTGCTAAACTACTTTTAAATTCACCTATGTCTCAAATGGGACTCAAACCCTCGACCTCAATGAGGGAAGGCAACACCTGGTACCGCTGAGCTAGAAGCCCGTTGGTACGATGAATCAACGGTATACAATTTTCTTTCTAAACTTTAAGGTGTGTGCAGGGCCGGTCCATTGATTTCGAAGACCCTGTGCGAAAAATAAAAATGGACCCTAAATTTTTTTTATATATAAGTAAAATTCTATAAAATTACGATAAGCCGATAATTGTTTTAAAAAAACCTATGATATGAGTAATGGGCTTATAAATTATAATTAGTTATTGTTAATGGACTACAATTATTAAATGGACCCTAATAATGGGTTAATAAAAAAGGATGGAAAAGCCTTGGAAAAATAAAATGTGGCTTTCAAGATTCGAACCTGCACCAAACAAAAATGATGTAAGATTGAAAGGGGGGACATTGCCAACTTATCTACTCTATATTTATGATTTGTTTTATATAAAATAATATATATTAACATATATAATATATATTGACTTAATTTCGAACTAAATTTCCAATCTTATTTTTTTTTAGTCCTGTGCGGTTGTACATCCCGCATCCCTTTGGGTCGGGTCTGGGTGTGTGCATGAATTAATAAAAATTGATAGGGGTTGACTACATTCTTTTTAGGTAAAATAGAAATGTAACTAATAAACATCAATGGTAACGTATCACTTTATGAAATAATCGACATTAGATATGTTCCCACTTGGTACTTGACTACTAATTCATATTGATGTTTTAAGAGCATGGCATTAGAGGGTTGCATAAGCCCAGGTGACATCATATGAATGCAACTTTACTTTCCAATACATGTAATGACGTAATATACAACGGCTTTGAGCACTTGATGACCATTGAGTTATTGAATGGTAGTTATAAAAATTAAATTTAAATATATAAATATATAATTGCATTTAATTCATTCATTATTTGACATATCACTAATATATTTTTTTTTTTTTAATTTTAACATGTTATTGTATCACATTTTTAAGTTTTTAAATCTACTTATTATTTTTCATTGTTGAATATTTGAATGGTTTATAGTTAGACCGCCATTGAATTTTGAGTGTTAGGATGGGTTAAAAAAGTTAAAAGTTGTGTAAAACAAATGTGACAACACATTGAACTTTGATACGTTGTATGGAATACGAGTTGTATGGATTACGAAGGCATACGTGATTTAGACTTTCTTAAAGTAGTTGAAGTCACCTAACACGTTAATGATTCGAAGAAAATAAAACGTTTTGACCGTAGAGGTACGGATGGAATGATTCTCAGTTTCACACTAACTTTTTTAGTTCACTCAATCAACTTTAAATTCGTATTCGTATCATTATTATTTGAAAATTAATAATAACGATAATACATCTTTAAATGATGATAATACATCTTTAAATGATGTCAATAACACTTTAAGACATACATAAATATAAATATACATATCAAAACAAATCTAATGTAAAAATAATAATTTTAGCGGTATTAATGAATCTTTATAGTTTTTGCCCTCTTAAATAATAAGAAAACATATCTGCGTTGCTCCTTCAACGAAAATATCATAGCTCCGTCGCTCACCACTGTACTAATTTTTTATGTCTTTGAGTATAATCAATTTTGACCAAAAAGAAAAAATAATAATAAACAAACAATATTTTTCTATTATCATTTTAACCCAAAATTCTTTTCAAAAAATTCCCATAAATAAATAAATCTAGAATTCACCGGACAGTATTATCAAGTTTGTCAAAGAAAAGTTACTTAGACTTTTATGACAAAATGTAGGTAACACTCAGATTGGAGAAAGGGTTCAAAAGAAGCATAACCTTCAATTTCACAGATGACATTGGTGTAGAAGATGCATTCATGACTCATGCAAAGGCTCATGAGTTTGGGGATATTACATGGTATCCCTCGAAACACACGGCCGTTTACAGGCACGATGATCGTGTTTCGTTAAACACAAAGGGTGATGGTACTAACGACTTCCTTGGTTTCCAGTCTGCTCTTAACGTCGTCTCTAAATCTACACGAGCAACTGGTACATTTCAAACTTCTTCATCTTTTCTCAATTTGAAGTCATATCCCATAATCAAACACCATCAGTCATATTTTAGGGAAAATTCTCAAAAGAGCATTGCTAAATATAACAACTATACTTCATTTATCATTTGACACGTAAAATATGTACTTTTAATTGGAGTATGTAAATATAAATTTGCAATTTGGGGTAGGTAAAGTTTATTGCTCATAGAAAGGTAACATAAATTTGATTTCTCATAATTAGGTAAACGACGTTAAAAAAAAAAATGTTTCACATGCAACTCACGGTGTGAAGAGATAATCTTTGACGTACGTTGCATCTTTTAACCTAAGCTTAACGGTTTCTTCTAGAAATGTTGGAATACATCTCAGAGTAAAAAAATTTGTACATTTTAGTGAAATTAATATTTTATATTATCTTTCTTGACAAGTATTCATGCTTGTAGCATCAATTCAATATATTTTTATCATTATAAATAAAATAAAATAAAAAATCTTTTCTAAAGAGATTAACAAAGTAATATGTTTTGATCTATAAACAGAGAAACAGCTTGAAAAGGCGAAGAATGTGAAGGGCAAATGTGCAATGGCAAGTACTTTCATAGGCTACAAGAAACTAATAGCAAATGGGTTGAAAAATAACTTAATCTTCACAGGATATCCAGTAATTGGACGGCAAGGGAAAATGCAAACTTCTGGTTCATGTTTGTACTCATCATCTAGCGACATTGTAAGCGCTTGTGCTTGGGACCCACGTATTGATGGATTATCCTTTTACGAAAGCACCGCCATTTTTCAAGCAGACAAGTTCAAGAACTTCATTCTTGATGTGAAAAAGTTACAAGACTTAAATCCAGAGAATTTTTGTGGTATCGACATTTACAATGGAATTTTAATACGTTTTATCAAGGCATCGACTGCATTTTTAGGTCAAGATGTGGATTCAGTGGTGATCGACTTTAACTATTATCGAGCTGACTCTGCTATGACCCCACGACTAAACCAATATGTGATGGAAGAAATTGAACAAATGGCATTCTTAAAGTACAATGCAAGGCCACATTGGGCTAAAAATAGGAAAATTGCATTTTCAAAGGTGGAGAAAAAGTACAAAAGCTTTAGTAAATTTGTTGCAGCTAAAATGCAAATGGACCCGCAAAATATATTCTCAAGTGATTGGTCTGATGAGTTGTTGTTTGGAAGTGAAGTAGAGAAATATGATGGATGTGCTTTGGAAGGGGAATGTGTATGCTCAGAGCACAGACATTGTAGTCCAACCAATGGCTATTTTTGTGACTTTGGACTTGTTTATAAAGAAGCAAGAGTTTGTAGATACTCACAATCATCTCGAAGTTGATCTTTTTAATATAATAAACAAAAAATTGTATGTTATACCATTTTCATTTATAAGATATAGTTTATTTTTTCTTCTGTAAGAGGGATAATATCAAGCTATTTATCATATTCATTTTAAAGATTGATTGTTTTTTCTTCAGTAAATTAGGGATAATATATGTGCAGACTACCCAAGTTTTCAAGCTTTTTCATTAATACCACTCGTTTCAAGAAATAACGAATGAATGTAACGTCGATCCTTATAATGATAGATATAAAAGTCTGAAAACAGAATGACATTAGGTTATATCTCCAAACTGCAAAATTCAATGTCTATGAATGCTGCTCTAACTCTGGATGCAGCCAGAACTGCTGCCACAAAAAATATTGCTCAAAAAGGTACAATTCTCCTATATGTGTCTGTAAGATGCAAAACAAATCAGCCCGATATGACATTCAAACTCACTCCAAACATGAGTAGGTTCTTGCATAGGTTTTGGTATAACTGCTTATTACTTGTATCTATTCTCCAACCGTCAATCCAAAACCAAACTTGTAGTCTTTCTTCTTGTGGTCCAACTGCATTTATATAATTTGACAATTTGGAAAAAGAAGTTAAAAAAAAAGAGCAAAATGTGAAAAAAAGTTACAAACTAAAGTGGTAAATTTGACTCATTTACTTATGAATGGGTCGATTTGGGTTATTCTAACAGGCCAAACGGTGAAAGAATGGTCAGCTTAAACGGAGCAAGTTGAACGAGGAAATGGATCAAGAATAGCGCCAAGTGTATATTTAATGCATAGAACCTCCTAAGTCATTTTATTTAAAAGAAGTAACTTATTATTGAAATAATACGAGTTCTGCAACGATATTTGACAAGTTAATATTAATTATTATTAAATATATACAAACTTAGGATAGAAAAAGCCCCGACCCATTCTGACTTAGGTTACAATTTCTTTATGATGTCTATGTATTAAGAGATTGAGCAATAAACGTACTCACCTCGGCAGAAAGAATAAAATTAAGACCCATATTCAACCGTTCTTCAAGAAAAGCAGATGTGCAGCCATTCGAGTCAATCTTGCCTCTAAGCCGACACTGTCAATGTAAACAGAAAAAATTAGTGAAGTCAGAAATTGTCAACCCTGTAGAACTTAATAGTAGTACATTGTCAATCCGGTAAAACTTAATCGACAAGTATAGTGATCATCATTTTGATTTGTTTAGATAATTTGGTATATTATTTGTCTATTAATTTACATTTATACAAACCCAAATATATCACTTAAACCAGATGTATTGTCTAGGCATTTAATCTTTTTTAAAAATGCTACTTTGTTGGTGATTTCACAGTATCGGTATCTTCTGGTTGTAGCCTGACAATTAATTTTATTATTGTATTCTGTTCTTTATTTTTTCAAGAAAGTAAAGTCAGAGAACTAGACCCCAGAGTTTTTCATAGGTTAAAACAATTTATTTAAGCCCATTATGAATACTGCCCAAAACGTCAGGATACAAAGCTTCCAGATAAAGATCAGTAGCACATTCTTTTTTGTTTCCAAAACTTCAAGTGAGCCACAATTACAACATGACTTTTTACTGTTATGTATCTATAACTAAATTACCTAACTGTTCAAATTAAAATTTCATCCATTTTTTAAAAAGGGCGTGGACGGCTGAGTTCGCCTCTCAGAGAACCCACGGTGATAAGGATGGACATCCGTCCAAGCCGAAAAATTATTCTTTAATGATTAGACTGTAACTGTACCAAGGTGATCAAAACTGCTCGGTCTCAAAATTGGTGGTAAGATTAGTTAACATCAGAATTAGATGACAAATCACCAAACCACATTTTAATGAAGAAACAAAGGGATTTGTAGAACTACCTGGCGAAGTATATAATCATAGCCAAAGCTGGCAGAGACGTCTCTTGACATGTAATTGTACATTAAATCAGATGCCAACGAAACCTATGACAAAAGGAAATAATATTGATGTATTAAGCTAATAACTGTAACAAATTATAACCGCTAGTATTTTAAAAGTGTACATTTTTACCTTTTCAGATACTTTCTGAACATAGCTAAGAGCCACCATTCCGGTGCTAGCAATCTGTCCTGAAGCAACCTGCATGAAGGAAATAAATTTTAAAAATTAGAAATGGTGAAATCTTCAGACATGTCAGCAAAAGAAAACTACCATTTTATCTGTGTTGTATCTGGCAGCATAACCAAGACCAGACTTACGATGCTGACCAGCCCAGAATACTTCCCCGCCTAAGGACAGTTGAGGCGTCAAACTCTGCAAGCAAATTATTACACATTATAAAAATATATGGTAACAACAAAATGAATGCTTAAGAGGACAAAGATGCGTGGGTAAAAGAAAATAAAGCAGCCCTTCTCTTCCTAGTGATTAGTAGGCAGTATTAGTATATACACAAATGGCGTGAACTGGAGAACAATAATATATGATTGTATAGTTGGATAGCTAGTTGGATTGATTCTGGTTACAATTCACCTCTAATAGGTCAAACGGTAAACCAACTTTATTAGAATGGAAAAGCTCATGTGGGTCAAAGTGTCAAACAGGCAGAAAGTGACCCACAATGTATTTAAATGATTACAACCCCTTGAAATGCTTTATTCAAAATAATCAAATTAGTCCCTGTAAGTTGTAAAGTATTTTAATAGTGTAGTTTTGGAAATCATATTTGTACATTAATTATTTTCTGGATACAAGAAAATGGACAAAATATGTTAAGAGGTCAAACCGCCCCACGGCCATACACGCTTAGACCTGCATTGTAAATTAGCTGTTCTGAACTGAATTTGTTTCCGTTCACCAACAATCCCATTTTGCCACCTCTAAGTAGGGATTTTTTTTAAAAGTAGGGTTCTTTTTAGAAAGTTTTGCTTTGCAAGACTAGTGTGAAAAAAAAATATGGGTCTTACCGCATTTTGAAAATGCAGACCATAACATGGATGAATGTATCACTCTGACAGGTATTCAGAAGCTATCAAATTGATTGACATCCATTTTAAGTTTATGATTTCCTTTAGTTAACATTTTATTTTTTAATTTAATATTTCTTTTAGTTAACATTTTATCTTTAATAAATTCAACGGAGTAATATTGATTTTTTGTAAAAATTACTAGAGGTTACATTCCGGTATAAATTACATAAGTATATTTTATCGCAACACGATTTTATTCAAATTTATGACTTTATGATTTTGATTAATACGTAGATGATTTGTACATCATTTTCATTAGAAAAAGACTAGTATCCGTAGTAACATGGATTTAATATATTGTTGGATATCGAATGAATACAGAGACGAAAGACAAATTCAAAACAGAAGCTTTTATTCAAATTGCAAAAGGAAATATTGAAGGTAAAAATTTTTAATTCTAAGATTCCCTATTTATATAACAAACTACCGACCTAAACTAGTTTCTAATTCTTAACAAACTCAAAATACTAAATATGTGTACAACACTTTAAGACTTTGTTTATGTGTTAGATTTTTATGTTTGTTCGTTTGAGTTTATTTATGGATGTTTAACCTGTTAATGAACGAACATAAATAATCACGGACAAACCATTTTATAGGGAACGAACACAAATAACCTATTCTTTTAACGAACTAACACAAACACACTCATAAAAAATCAAATCGTATAAATAAATCCCGAATGATATATTAAATACATGTTACTACTACCAATAGAAAATTATCTCTAATGAGAATGGCGTGCAAATTATCGAAGAAAAAGTTAGTTTTAATAGTGAAAAGACATAGAATTGAATAAAAATCGCTTGTGAAGTTATTAACCTTACATAAACTATATCGGTATGTAACATACAATAACCCAGTTACAATAGTATATATACATTATACAACAAATTATATATTGAATTTGTTAAAGAAATAACATGCTAAATGAAAGAAAAATATTAAAATAATTAATGGAAGTCAATAAATGTGACACATCGTTGACTCTTGCAGGTAGGTGGATTCATCTATGTTATGGTCTGCATTTTGAAAATGCATAAGACCCATTTTTGCCACATCTATTTTTTTTTACACTAGTCCTACAAAAACTTTTAAAAGCAACCAACTTTTAGAGAAAAAAACCCTCTAAGTAGTGAAAAACAGCTTGATGGTCTAACGAAAATAGTTTCCACCTTTTTTAGAAGTACATTGGGTGCTACGTGCAAATACTTGAACTACAGTATCAAAACGAATAGTATCCCTCTACCCAATTTATAGGGAAGGATACATTACATTCAGAGAATGTATTGCTAACCTTTTTCTTTTCTTGGAAAAGCAACCAAATATCTGATTTATTAACTTTGATGGCAAAATCTTTACCTGGATATAACTAGCTCCAAGTAAGGCACCATTTCCAAATTGGAATTGAGTCCTATAGTCGGGGCCCTGCATGTAAAATAAAATGAATTACCAAAAGAAATCAATAACTAAAAAAGACTAACCAAAGAAAATGCTCTTGTACCTGAAGTGCGCTTGCTGGTAGATATTGAATATACATCCACCATTCAAATATAAAATCACATAACTAAATAAAAACCTATATGCCTTATAAAGAGCCAACACGACAAATATGATACCTTGTAGTCAAAATTGAACATTCCATGGGACATGTGCGGCTCACCTGTAAGCTGGAAAAAGAAATGAAACAATTTTGATTAGCTAATTTAAATTTTTAGCGTTTATTCAGCAAAACAATGCATAAAGGTTATGTAAATAATGATTACCCCATCTACCCTTCTACCTGAGCATTGGCCTTCATGCTAAGATTCTCGGACAAATCACATTTCACTCTAGCGTTAACCCGCCCATCAGTCATAACCCTTCCAAAAAGCATCAACTACCACACATCAAACAATAAAGTCAGATCGATGGTTAAAATAAAAATTGATCATAGACAACAGTCATAACCCTTCCAAAAATCATCAACTACCACACAACAAACAATAAAGTTGATGGTTAAAATAAAAATTGATCAGAGACAACACAGGATGGTAAATAACCCACCTAACCCACCTTTGGATCAATAAAGTTAGCACCAAACTCGTAATGTGCAGTAGGAACTTTAATGGTTTCAGGAGATTGTGAAGGAACCTCCATAGGTCCCATTATAATACTGTAAAATTAAAATGGCAAACTTATCAAATCAAAAGACAATGTAAGTTCATACCAACTCAAAATATAAACATTGCTGCAAAATTTAGTACCTGTGACTCAGTGAGAACTTCTGGTTGAGTCCCTTGGTAAAATCAAAACGCAAACCCTCAAAATGTTCAGCCTTTAAGGACACTAACAAAAAAGGAAATGCATCCAGTAGATCAGTCTAAAAACTTATATTCTTAAAACAGATCCCACTATCAATTAAGGAGCGTTGGAATTTTAATCAATTATCAAAAATAAATATATACTAATATACTATATAAACTTCTTGAGTATAATGCCTTTAGATGAGCTTCTCTTAAATACTTAAATAAATATAGATCACTTATATATAAATGCACCAGAATTCAATTTTGAAATGTATCATGAAGTCCTCTTAAATCTAACATCCTTATAAAATTTCCATGACCTAAGATTGTACTTCTAACATTTGATGTCCTTACAGGATTTACTCCTAATAATCTAAATAAAGTACATTGTTTATACATAAATTATCTATACACACACTAAACACATATAAATATACAGGATGATTCCAATATTTATGTATGTTTTATTTTTGTAAATCGTGAAACTTTGTTCACCCTGAACAATGTGCATCATGACATGTGCCAGGCTGTCAGCTAATGAACAATGTGCACAAAATTTTCATGATTTACAAAAATGACATGAATCCTTGCTACCTTTTTTTACAAATTTAAACCTTTTTATGATAACCTTTTTCCTATATCTATATAATAGTAAGTTTTCTTAGGGCTTAATGATGAAAACGCATTAGGGTTTAGGCGAAAATTTCAATCAGCTAGCTAAATCAATTACAAGAAACAGCTGAAATATATATATACAGATACTAAATTTAGTAATTGAGGTTTAAGAATATAAAAAGATACTAACTTAGGGCTTCACGGTGGATTTCTTCATAAGGAATGGGGCAGGGTAGGTCCAAGTAATCAACTTTTTCCGGCTTGATCGGTTCCACCGCCGCCGGTGATGGTGGAGGTGGTACAAGTGTCGCCATTGTTGTATAGATTGGTGTGGCTGCTTCAAAATTGAAAAAAGAAGAAGAAAACTGGCTTCTTCTTAAAGAGTGAGGACGAAGAAATGAGGAGAAAAACCCTTCCTTGCTTTGTACGGAGTACAAACCCTTTCTAAGAATCTAGTAAATTACCGGGTAATGACATAAAACTATTTTTAAAAATTTTGATTAACCGTTACAAGGTTAATACGTATAATACTTTTTTAATAAATAATATAATATAAATTAATAATTATATTTTATTAATATGATTATATAAATTAATAATTATATTTTATTAATATGATTATATAAATATATTTTATTTTGTAAATATTTAATTTTTTATAATAACATATTAACATATCATATTATTTGAGTAGATAAAATGGTAAAATAGAGACTTCGCATCTTTCCGTAGTAAACATTAAGAAAAATAATGTTAAATTGTTTATAACGAATATAGATATAGATTTATGTGAAATTTTATGGTTTTATTGTGAAAACCTTTTAAAAAAATCAATTCAATAAACTTTAAAGGTAAAAACTGTATCTCTTTATATAAAGTACCATCAACATCATCTAAAGCATCCGCAATATAAAAAAGTTTTCAAAAGCCCTTCTTAACTTAAAGAGGAGATTAAGTATAATAATTTAAGCAAAAAACTTTACACGAAAGTTTGAGATTTCTCAATCTTTTAGTTAAAAAAAAGCTTTTGTTCCAGTGATTAAAGTTTTTCTAAACCTTTCTTTACATAAAAATATATTTTAAAAAGTATTTATTGAAGTTGTTCTAATATTTGTGGAGTCGTAAAGTCGATATTATTCTCGATATATTAAAATGGTAACTGTAGTTACTACTTTTATCAACATTTAATATATTTTGAATATGATTAATTAAATATTTGTGTATTTATTGTTTAATAAAATAAGAAAAAAAAAGATGTTTGCATATTTAACATTGAATAACGGAAAAATTGTGTATCTATCATTGAACATAAATATTAAGTATTATTTGTATCAAGTCTTAAATTGTATGTTATCAAACACATACATTATTTTACATATGAGGTTAATCGCATGATGGTTATACATCTTATTAGTGTATAAGTTTAGTTAAAAATATATAAGCACGTCGTTTGAAGAGTTAAACCAATAAGTTAAACGCAAACTTGAAGGATTAAGTCATGAGAAAATAGCTTGAATAGTTAAAACGTTAAAATGTTAAAACTTGAAGGATTAACCCGTTATTAACCATTTTTGTTATATCATAATTCTAGAGAGTCCCTTACATTTGTATAAACACACACTAAGTTAATAGATACATATACAGGAAGTCGTCGCTTTTGTAAAAATGCATAATTTGATGTGTGTTAAGTTATAGATATGAAAGAAAACATAAGACATAGTAACATATACTAGACACTAGTGTATAAATCTTTTTACTCGTGTTGGGAGTCTAATATGGTTATTCACGTACCTTACTAACCTACATGTAGATGTAATTAGCGAGTATATAGAAACATTTAACGTAACTTGTGAGTATGAGTATAATGTTTGATTGTAATGAATTGATATAAAAATGTTTTTTTTGTACGATGAAAGCTACTAATATTTAGTGTAGAGAATATATTTGTAATTGTGTCATTAGTGTTGATGTGGAATATGTGGATGAGTACAGATTTAATGAGCTACTTATAACGTAATGAGTTGACCTTTTATGTGTGTAACGAGGTTTAACATATAGTACATAAAATAGTTTATTCTAAAAGTTCGTAAGGGTTCGAGGAAGATCACTTTCGGCTCTGGCCTTTTATTAGTTAGCCCTGGCAAAGTCCCCAGGAGATGTATTTTTTGAAACGAGGATCTCAGTAACGTGACATAAAGACCATCTTTTCTTATTTATATTTATTTTTTAATTCTTATTAATGAAATGTCATTCTACAGAATAAATAAAACTACAAATGAACTTAAATAAAGTCAAATTTAATAAAGTATTATTTTATTAAAAAATAATTAGATGAGTCGGATAAATATCAAAATCTTTATCTTCTCTTTATATTATGTATATATGAATATATATAAACAAGAAAATAATTCTTTTTGTGAGATAGTTGAAAATTCCTATATCCTATAGCATGATAAATCAACGGTTTTTGTGAAAAGAGAAAGACATTTTTTTTCACTATAACTTTAAAAATACACTATTAACTATTGATAATTAATTATTGAAAACTCTTTATACTTTATAACCCTTTCAATAAAACTCTTTACAATTATGATATAAAAGGTTAATTAATGTATAGGGAAGGGTTATTGTAGTTTTGTTTGTTACGGTGATAAGACCACTCCCAATGGAAGAAGCTTTCTTCCATGCTACATCAGCGTCACGTCAACACTTATTCAAAAAGGCTGAAGAAAGACTGTACGCTGCCAACAGAAGAAGCTTTTTCAGAAAGACTAGACCCCACCATTTACCAATAATACATTTTTAGTACACACAAAACAAAATAAAATAAAAATTAAAAAATAAGCTGGGCCCACAATCACTTGAAGATGGAGTGTCTTTGGACTTCTTCATGAAGATGGAACAGAAGGACGGGAGTGTCAAGGATGTGGAAGACATTTTGGTACCAATGGTGTCCTTGTGAAGAAGCTTCAAGGATGCTTCAAAGACGCACCATTGGTAGCGGTCTAATGGTAAGAATGAATATTTTTATTATTAATTTCAACACATTTATATTTTTTTGCAAAAAAGATAATATTAAAATAATTATAATGTGATTCTTTATAATATAAGATTGATTTTTTAAAAAAAATATATAATATACAACTTAAACTTGTGTATCACAACTTTTATAATTTTTAACTGTGATACACAACAAAATTTATAGTGTATATATATATATATTTTAAAAAAATTATCACATATTAAAGAGTATAAAATTCTAATAACTTTAATATAATTTTTTTATTATAAATATTAGTTAATCTTGAAATTAAAAATTAGAATATTTAATCTTATTACTACGGTACTAAAGTATTTGAATCTAAATATTAATGTATATGACAAAGATATAAGAGAAAAAGAAAAGGTAAAAGATTTAATAGCGAAGTAAAAAATATTACTGGTCTTTACTCTTTAGTCTTTACCAATATAAGGTCCATCAAACTTTTAAGTAGATAGGTGATAGGCCCATCAAACTTTTAAATATAAAGGCCCATATATATTATATGCATAAAGTCAACATGTTTGAAACTTGAAACAGATTCGACTTTGTTCCAGCAACAAGTCTCTTCTGTTCCAAATCATCTATTATTGCAACTACAAAGTAATCCTTTGACCTAATTTCCCTCCAATTGTTGTTTATGAAGGTAAGAATCTAATTGCGAATGCTAATCATTTTCCGGGTTTTTGTTTTTAATAAAAAAATAGACTAAAACCCTAATAATAATATCAAAGATCAAACCAGCTGCTGTACAATTTCTCAATTATTGTTATTCTTTACAAAGATTTGAACTTTTTCTCAGAAAATTTGATGATGCATGATTAAGCTGATTATTAAGGTCAATCAGATAACTTTCATTGTATTAAATCGCTTGTTTGTATAAATTGTTTTATGCTGCTTATAATCTTAGTGATAAATAATAGGCATATAAAATGCTTAGTACTCTTCATTTGTCTTTTATTATTCTTATTTATAATTTTGTATTTTGGTTCTATTCTGTTTATGACACACTTTATGTTTGGTGACCTCAATCTTGGAGCTAACTTGAATTTAGTTGGCTATAATTTGAATTAAATTGACTACTTTACAAGCAACTTAAAATAAAGAGATCCCAAAAGTAAGAAAGATTTTTTATTTTACTTTTTTGCTATTTGAGAATGTGGAGTAACAGGGTTAGATGATAATCATGAATGCAATGAAGGGTATTTTCTATATTTTGTTTAGTTTTCCATCAATCGGAGCTAAAATAGGAAGTAGGACTCAAGAAGATAAGAGGTGGCAAAATGGGTGGGTCAGTTAATAGGTGAAAGCTGCTAATTTTTGGGTACAGGTCAAAATGGTTCGATTCAGATTGGGCTGACCCGAAACCTCTTTGTCCAGAAGCTTACCTATTATTACGTGAGTAGTAGTACAAAATATGAACTTTTTGTCCAAAAGCATTTATATTTGTAGTTAGTGTGTCAAATATGATTACGAGTTTATATCATATTTAATAACAATATAGTATGTTGAATAACATAAGTCTGCCATTAAAAGGTTTTTCCTTTAAAAAGTACACTTTTTGCTGCTTTTGAGTTTTAACCCATTCAACTCATTTGACCCGCTTCCGTTTATGCTGCTCTTATTTAATTTAGCCCGTTAGAGATAATACATAACCTGAATCAATCCCTTTCTAAGTAAACTGGTTGAAATTGTCCCTCTACTTAAATTTCTATTTTCTGTTTGTGCAAAGCTCATTTCTACTTAACATTACATCGCACTAGCCAATGCAATCATAGAGCGGAAGAAATGAATATCGTGTTACCTTTGTAAACTACATCTATATCTTCATAGCTTCTTTATGCAGAAATTGCATATCTTCATAGCTTTTCTTTATCAGTATATTCTACCAGTAACTTGGTCAGTTTGTGCTCGCAGGATCTTAGTGGTTAAAGAATCACAAAGAGTTTCCAGTGAAAAATGGACCGCATCTCAAATGCTTTTTCTTTGCTAGAACTGGATGTTGAGGATGATAGGAAAGAGACAACCAGCTCTGCAGATAATTTAGAGAAAGCGAATGGTATATCCGATTCTACAGTGACTTTTTTGTGTCCATACCCCATACGACTTTCCTAAAAGCTCATCATCTTATAACTACGTTGCACTCTTAGTTGAATTAGGTATTGATAATATACAAAACTATTCTCACTTGTTAGTACAATTTATCAGGTGATTTAGGTGACTCTAAGAAAGATAAAGTCATTTATGAAGGAGATTACAAGATGCCGCTCGTGTGGATCGACTTGGAAATGACAGGTATCTAGTTTTGAATCACATAAAGTACAATTAGTTGGTGGTTAGAAACCAAGAGTGTTAGATTTACTTTTGAGTTTCTTGAACATTTTCTGTGCGTGCAGGATTGAATATTGAAGTAGACAGAATACTGGAGATTGCTTGTGTGATCACAGATGGGAAGTTGACCAAAACTGTAGAGGTGAATTAGTTTTTGATTGTGCTTTATGATTATTGATACACACTTTGATGGCTATTATCATTTCTTGATTGGGATGCTTCTGTATCATTTCTGTTTCCCTTATTTGGTCCAGAAAGAAAGTCTTTTGATAGTTATTAAAGTCTTATAATTTTAATATATGTTGGCCTTATATTTTTTGGACAAGATGTGTAAGTGCATTAAGGTATGAGTTCCCGAATATCTAACAATTGACTTGTAATATTTTGCTCCGCCTTTAAAATACAAGACTGGTAACAGAAATGAATTATTGGGCTAACAATATGGTAAATTATAACCTAGTCAAAGTGACAATGAAGGATAAATTTTAGTAGGTGCAGATTTTCACATGCTATTATTTTTATCAAGCTAATTTTCTAGATTAGATTATGAATTTGATTAGAAATGGATTTGTTTTTTTGGCTCAGGGTCCTGACTTGATCATACATCAAACAAAAGAGTGTCTCGAAAAAATGGGAGAATGGTGTCAAGATCATCATGCAGCAAGTGGTAATTAGCCTTTAGCTCCTCCATAATATGTTTTTAAAAAATATATGTATTTCAGTTCAAGAAACTATATTCGTACAAAGTGACAGTGGGGAGTATTGTGGCCTAAAATGTGATGTTATTTATAGGTTTGACAGAGAAGGTGATCCAAAGTAGCATTATTGAAAAAGAAGCTGAACAGCAGGTATCTAAATCGCTTTCTTGGGAACTAAATCGTCGACACAAATCATATGTATTATGAGGATTTCATGTATTGCTTCCATTTCGTATCCCATCTCTGAGAACCGTGTCCAAATATTGAACAATAGTAGTTTCTTGTGGTGTTTGTTGCAATTTTATATAGGTAGATTTTAGAAAGAAAAAAAAAGGCAACATAATTATCAGAATTTCCTAATTAGGGCAACCAAACATGATCTTTAACAATAAAGGATTATAAGTTTCATTTTAATTAAAAAAAGGTAACGTTATTTCAAAAATTTCAGGAAAAGGTAATATAATTATAATATTTTTCTAATTGGGGGAACCAAACATGATGTCTGAAAAAGGAATATTTCCTTCGTGTTACATTTTCCGTATTTAAATTGAACTTATAATCCTTTTCTTTAATGGAGATCATGTTTCGTTCCCTAAAAGGAAATTGGAAATTTTGGTAATTATGTTCTTTTGTATCAAAGTGGCTCATTTTAAATATAAGATAAAGAAAATTGGCTTTTGTTTGGATATAATATTAATGCAAAACACGGCTTCCTTTGATTTTAAACTACTTTGGTTGCCATATATTTTATAATATTGTTCATTTTTTTCTCCATGATGTATATTGACCTTCTTGTAAGTGATGTATCAGTTTACTTTCATTATTTGGTTATTTCTTTAATCGGAAGAACATGGTATTTTGTAGGTTGTTGATTTTATCAAGAAACATGTGGGCACATATACTCCTGTGATTGCAGGAAATTCAATATATGTCGATTTTATGTTCTTAAAGGTAAAAGCGAAGGCAGACACTCGTTGCATAGATTAATTCATGATTACAGCCGCTCTATCTTTTCAGTGAAGACAAAGCAATTTGAATTTTATTTGTTGGATCACACACACAGATAAAGATACCGACTTATTGATTCTATGCTCTTTTGCAGAAGTACATGCCTGATTTGGCTAGTGTATTCCATCATATAGTTGTGGATGTCAGCAGTGTTAAGGCCTTGTGTATTCGTTGGTTCCCAAAAGGTAATATTTTGGTTTGTCGCTCTTTGTCTGTGAACTTCTAGTTATTTGCTTATAACTAACTACTTATTTAACTGTCTTACATGGACATCAGACTTCAAGCTTGCATAAATTTACCATAACACGTAATTTCAGAGTTATTAATTTAGCCAATAAATTACTTCCTATTATTGGCACATATCATATAACCAATATTACATTTTGGTGTATTTGTTCATTTTTAATGATGATATACGAATAAAAATCTTAAATATAATATAAGAATCGGTTGATGATGTCATCAAATATCCAATTGACCAATATGATTGGTTGATTTTCTCAAATTGGCTTAAGTTAAGTAAAAGATGACATCATAAATCATAATTTTACAATTCAATAAAATAATGCAATTATCTTTTAGTAAATATAATAATAGTTAATTTAAAATCCATATCTATCGATGATGTCATCAATTAAAACTTTTCAATTAGTCAATTAGGTCCCTTAATTGTCACTTAATTTTAGAAATAAAACTTCTTAAATTTCTCAATTGTAACAAAAATAATTAAAATATTATTTTTGTTATTTATTTTATTAAATAAATCAAAACAAACAAAAAATAAAAATAGAAAACAAAGATTCGATTGATAGAAATTCAACAAGAATACGAAATTAAAGTTTTGGTCTTTAAATCAGACAAATTCAATTCCATATTTTTCTATATTTTGAATAAAAAATATGGAGAATTACATTATTAGTATTATATTATTATTTATAATTATTCAATTCCAATATGTACGGGTAATGGTGAAAATAAAAAGTTTGTTTGTTTCACTCTTCCAACATTTTAAAGTAATTAATTTATTTTACATCAATGTTGAAAATGCACTAAAGGTTCATTATTTATATCCAAATCTAATTCTTTTGTTCGACTAAAAAGAAATTTAAAAATATTATATCATTGAATTTTCATCACACTCTTTTATCCACCGTCGTTTGTCGTCTATATATATGATCTTCAAAATACATTGAAGTTATACAATTCATTGCTATCAAACACATTTTAGAGGGTATTTGATTGCGATTGCATTTTAATATGGGCATCTATTTGGTAAAGTATGATGAAGTCATTCATATATTATATTTTCTTTTTTATTGTTGATTTGACAATTGAGACAATTGCAACAAACAAATTTAATTGAGCAATTTGTGACTCTTATTAGCAATTATATTTATACGTCGTGTTTAAATTTTATTTCATTGTATTCCAAATGACTTGTGTGTATACACGGGTTTAGAAACTAGTACACATAGTATATTAATATTGCTACTTCATATCATTACTGTAAGTCGAAAGCCAAGCTTCTTAATTCTTATTAACATGGTGTAAATCTTCAAATTTAGGATCCCATGGTATAATATTGCATTGTATATTTAGAAAAGTCCGCCTATTATATGAGAAGTATTAGTCTTTTGCCATCCACCTATGCGGCCTGGTAATATTTCTAAAATACATTGTTGTACTCAACAAGTAGTTTATTAATAGTCATTAGTAACTAAATACCTAAAATCCCCTGGATTAAACAAAATTGAAAAGCTAATGGACCAATATCAGTGTCACATTCTTATTTTAAATTATATCTAAAGGTTAAATAGGTAAAGTTTACTAAAAACGGATAGCTGCATATTTTGTGGAGTAGTACAATATACCTTAAGTTTGAGCTTAAATGCTTGTTCCTGCAGAAAAAAAGAAAGCTCCACGGAAGGAGAACAAGCACAGAGCCATGGATGACATCAAAGAAAGCATAGCCGAACTCAAATACTACAAGGAAAATGTATTCAAGCCATCAAAGTCTAAGAAGTAACATCAAGTGTAAGAAGCTTTGTCAGCTTTTCGAGTCTGTAAAGATGGTCTCAATGTCAAGGAAGTCTGTTTAAACTTTATACGATTCCAGATTTTGGTTGTAGCTAGCATTTGGTAGAAATACTTGATCAATAACTGTGTTATCTTTTGATTGAAACTTAGCAAATTGATTCTTCATTACTTGAAAAGCTTAATTCAATTTTAGACTGTCGGCATATACTTCTGTTTGAGGTGGCATAATGAACAAGTCAAAATGAACATAGTTTGCGCGGTTGTGCCTACAGGTCTAATGATGTCAAACGGTAGGCCGATATACACTTGTATATTTTATGTAGTGTAGTATTTGGTTAATATGGATACAGAACTATATTACTCTGTGCTTCAGTACCGACTTACTTTGTTAAATAAAACAATTTTTGGAATTTATCAATTTGATCTGCTAGAGCTAAAAAAATCCAACTTGAAAATGCCAACATTTGGTTTAAGTTAACATTATATTAGGAATTTGTTTATGGATTACAAGACTTATTTAAACTTATATGGAAAACAAGATTTTACTTTTAGTCAACTAGAAATAGTTGAATGCCAAAGAGCCAAAAAGCATCTGTAACCTGTTTGTTTAATTAATTTCGAATGTAGAGTTGGAATCTAAATAATACAGAGTATGATTGTTTTTGTAATCTTTTAACAGCGCATCTCAAATTAATGAAAGGAAGAATTCTTGATTTAATTTGTGTGAAAATGACTTTCTTCCTTCAGGGTCTTGTTGCTTACGATCATCAAGTTGAGGGTTCAGTAACTTTGAAGATCTCATAAACAGCTGAAAAATCAAGATCTCCTAGCCCTGTGCTTCTAGCCTTTTTGAATGCCTGCATTTTGGTGATAGAATAAATAAAAAGGTTCATGAAAACCGTAAAAGATGATGACTAAATGGGATATATGGTAGCCTAATGGTGGGGGAGATGCAACATAAAGGTGGAGGTCACGGTTTCAATCCACGTCCCCATGTTCCTTTAACCGCGGGTTACGCGATTTACCTCCCTCATGTTGATCGTGGGACCGGTCGATGGGGGGTGGCAGAGGGTCGGTTACCCTTTTTTTTAAATGGGATATACTTGTAACTGTTGAAAACATATCATAAATTGAGATGAATTCTTATTGAAGTTTTTGAACCCTATGTATGTGTTATTCAAAAGTGGCGTATTGGTAGTGTTGGGTCAGAACTTATTAATTTGTTTCTGTCAAACATTATGGGAAACAGCTTTCACCCATCTGGGTGTGGTGGGTTGACCCGAAACAATTTGTCTAAATTTATTGAATTATCTATAAAATATTGTGTCAAACACTTTGGGCCTTTCGACCTGTTCCCTTTTCAACTAACTTTTTTACCCTGACTCGTTAGAGATAAAACATAACCCGATCAACCCATTCACTAATAAATGGGTCAAAATTGACACATCTAGTGTTTACCTCATTTGCAGCAGCTGCAACTGGCATTGATACAGCATTCTCATCACCAAGGGCAAGAGCCAACCTCATGTCTTTTTGTTGATGTTTCAATGGAAATGCAGGGTTGTAATTGTTTTGGATCATTGAAGGGCCTTTCATTTTGAACATAGGATTAGCAATGGCACCAAGATCCTGCAACAAATTTAGCCAAAAAACTAATTTTAGAATAACTTTTCTATTTTTTGAGTTTAATTATTTAAGAGATGCGAGTGCTTAAGTATATCTGTGTTACTTTTAATGCCCTGACTTGTTTGACGTGTATCATTTTTAGTTTCATTCAAATATTACTGATTGGATTGAAATTGACTCCTATAGCATGAACCAAACAATGCACATTAATTTTTGAAATTTTACTTTTATAAAGTTTACTTTTCTTGAAATCAATAGTTGCATAATTAGTCAACTTCTTTGTTTGTAAAGAAGATTTATACCATGAAGTCAACCCCAACGGAGTTAAGTTAGACCTGTTTGGTGCTATACGGTTCAATTTGAGGATTTCCACAAGCCAGTGGTTCAGATTGGCTTACAAGTATTGACCTGAAGAAGGATTGTCTGATTCATGGTTCTGGCAAAAACAGAACCAAACTAAACCCCTGTACCATACAGCCTAAAATATCGGAGTACCCCAAAATTAATAGAACTTCCAACAAACATTATAAGTTTCTTATCTTACCAAAACATCTAGAAGGGTTTTAGGGCTAAGTCCACTTTTATCAGCAAGTACAAGCCCCTCTGAGAAGGCATTCATCATACTGCACAAAACCAAACACTATTAGAACTAATTGAGCAGTTTCACATATTCTTAGCAGTTTCATCATTATCAAAGTGATTATTGATACATCAAGAATCAGAACCGGATAATCAAATAATCAATTGATTTAATTCTAAAGATAGTTATGCATGCATCTCTATAGTGTTGCAACTCTTACATGCTAGGGTTGCGGGGTAGACTATTTGACCATAAGTTATCAAAAGAATCATAATTGTAATCATTTATTGCATTTATCATTTTAGATGTAATCCTAAAAAAACACTCCAGAACTTAAGCATTCACGTCCATCATGTTTGAAGACTGTTTAGTCGTGAGTTTTTATTTCTTAAGCGTTATCATTTTAGATGTAATCCTAAAAAAACACTTCAGAACTTAAGCATTCACGTCCATCATGTTTGAAGACTGTTTAGTCGTGAGTTTTTATTTCTTAAGCAACAAAGTTAAATGATTATAAACCAATATAACAAAGGCACCATGAAAGTAAATCTCCATTTCCGTCTTCATTTTGCGACATTTTCATTTACATTCACATCATGCAAATGGAAGCCACAAAATGAACATAAAGAA
Source organism: Logfia minima (assembly GCA_963921325.1). NCBI lineage: Eukaryota > Viridiplantae > Streptophyta > Magnoliopsida > Asterales > Asteraceae > Logfia > Logfia minima. The sequence continues at coordinate 12,937,124 of OY992776.1, read as the reverse complement.
CTGAAGAAGATGACAAACATACCAAGACAAAAACCAACAAATCCGAACTTAAAACAATTTCTCAATAAAAACAAATACCTTCCCATAATCATGTTCACAACAAGTTTCATTTTCGCCCCATTGCCAACCTCTGCCAAGAAAAATGACTTCTTTCCCAATATATCGAATGCAGGAAGAATTTCATCATACAATCCCTACACATGTGCAAAGATAGTGGATGACTAAATAAACATTAACACATACTAATCTAAAGTTGGTTGTCCTAAGAGAGTAGCACAAGTTAAGTACCTCCTTCAACTGTGAGTCCAATAACTTACAGAAATCTTGTAGAGCAACACCAATGCCATAATATTTTATTAATAGTTACTAACTGGTGAAAACTAGAGGTGAAATATCAACTCCCTTAAGTGAAAATGGGTCAGGTTGGAATAATTTTATTTCTAGCAAGAGAACGGTAAAAGTAGAAAGAAATACAAAGAAAACGGATTGAACGATCCACCCATACTCAATTGTTGCAAATATCCTAAATTCTCATATTAAAACACTGAACTATTGTTGTAGTGATAGTATAGTTTTTGCAAGTGTTATTAATAATTAACAAATTCACAGAGAGGAGGTAATTCTGGATTGAAGATTTGCCAAAAAAAAGTTGATATGTTCCCCTGATTCTTTTGTTCCAACCATTTCATGGGTCCTGTCAGTATTCTAGATGGGACCCACAATCACAGTTACACTTCTACTCATGCCAGACAAGACCTTATGAAGATGTTATGACATAAATGAAAAACATATGTCTCTTACCTTCTCCCCAGCAGCAAGGATTACCAATTGTCCATCTTCAGCTGGTTTTTTGCTACCTGAGACAGGAGCTTCTAGAAAACTACCACCCTTCTCTTTTACTGCCTGAAGATATAAAGATATGCATTAGAGGTGGCAAAATGGACAGGTTGGGTAACTGATCACAGACAACTCGAGTCAAAATGACTAATATCTAAAAGAGGTTGGATTAGATCAGGCAACAAACATAGTTTTTTGTCTTTTTATTGTTTATTTTTACAAATAATAGACGTTTTAATATGGACATATGGTCATCAAGAAAGCTGTAGTATTGCAATGATAAGATAACTTTCAAATTAAAACAAATACATTTTGGTTAATTTCAACCCGATACACCCATTCCAATTTACCAAGTTACAACTTTCTTATTTTCACCCACTAAGGCAAACTATAGCACAAACGACCCATTTATACCATGAATCGGTTGAAATTGCCGCAACCATTTGAAATGTCCCATTAGGGATTGAACGAACTTAAAACTCGATAAGTGATGGTTAAGAAAAGAATGCAACTTAAACCTCGCTAATTTTGGAGGAAGTTTCAGCATCAACTGTTGACATGTCAATGTAACCTTTCCCACTGCAAATTTCCTCAAGAATCCCATCTTTATCAAATACCACCTATAAAGAAATAAGACTCAAAATCAGATAATCTTTATGATAGAAGATGTAAGAAATGGTGTTTTTGCTGTTTAAAGTTGTAATAATTAGATAATCAACTTCTAATTGCTTGGCAAATTCTGATTACTTAAGTTCTACATTAAATGACCAAAAAGAAGATCCTTGTGAGAAAAGAAGATAACTAGCAAGATGTGAGTCAAAGTTACTCAAGTTTGGTTTAGATGACGCGTAATTACGTAATTTTAGTTTACCCTTTGGTAATCAGTTTTGCTGCAGCTAAGATCATATGTATCATAAATAGAATACAAATTAGTTATTTGACCTCTAATAATCTGGTAATTGGAAGCAGAGTTTGTTATTCAAACATTAAATTTTGATTATCAAGTAATCACATTCAAAATGCAAATCCAAACACCTAGTATTTCCATAATCACAATTTCAGTGTTCTGTATATTATCTAAGACAAATTGAGATAATAAACATAGCATAAAGATCAAAGTTTTGATCGAGTAAAGTTTCTACTAACAGAAAGAGCAGCAGTAGGATCTGATAGCATCCCGATAGTGTACTTGCACTTCTTGATTACTGCTGCAGGACTTTCCCCTACCGAGGCCCCATGCTCTTTTAGCTCATCACACTGTTGAATAATATGCAACAAAAATGATTTCAAGTATCAAACATAGAAACATTGATCTTCAAATAAACCATCACTATGGATACATCTAGAACTAAAAACATTGAAAACAAATACTGTATATACAACTAATATCTCTAATTCTCTGAACATTCAAAATCAAATAAAAAAAAAGAAGAAAAAGACATGGAATTGGACATGGACATGGTAATATTAACTTTATTATCAATTGATAAAAGAGACTCAAATGCACCAGAAACCAATAACAAATTCTCAGAACCCTAAAAACAACATAATCTAATACCAAACCATCAGTCTATCAATATCATCCTTCAATCCAATATAAACTCAATAATCAAGAACACAAAATAACCCAACACCAACTATATATACATACATACATATATTTATTTATATTTAACTTATAGAAAGATAGTACCTTAGAAAGAGTACGGTTCCAAACAGTAACCTTAAATCCATTTTTAAGCAAATTCATAGCCATAGCTTTCCCCATTATTCCCATTCCCAAGAACCCAATTTCCTCCATTTTTTATGTTTTTAAAAAAATCTAATCTTTTTTCTTCTTCTCAACTGGGGATATACTGATCTTCAAAACCCTTCACTGATATGCTCAAAGCTTTCCTATTTTTATTAATATTTTAAATAAATCTATAAGGTAAGCGATAATGGTTTTTTACTCACTCATGGAGCAAATAAAATATTTTCTTTTTTAGTTTTTTCATTCAGATTGCATTGCTCAGTCATCTTCCACTCATTTTTCTTTATAAATTTTTTATTCTTGATGATTATTGGTCCAGGTTTCTGTGGGCTCTTTTGGTTTTCCTAAAATTTTGGAGTTCTTTGGAGATGGATATTACAGGTTGTATACTTGTATGCATGTCTATAAAATGATTGGGCCTGGGTATTTCTATGCTATGGGCCCAATGGTAATTTGTGTCAATGATAGTTTAAAGAAAACCCAGAACCCTAAAAATATATGTAAACACAAAACATATGTATTTTTAAACACAATTAGCATTTTTGAAATGTTTAGATAATATTATCAACCTAAAAGGGCAATGGTAGTAACGGGTAATTTTCATTTGTATTCCCATTTTTCAAATCAAGTCTTACTAACTCATTCACAATTAAATTAAAATCAAAGTAAAAATAAAACAACTAATTTGTCAAAGTCAAGTTGTAATGAGTTATATATATTTTAAAAAATTAATTTTCTTGTAGTAGCTTATCATTGTTTCAACAAGTACGCTTAGTTTAATTATCTATTAAAATTACAATAATTCATAAAAAATATATATCTATAACACTTATTAAACATTTAATATTCTCTTTCTTAATACTTAAAAAAGAGATATCGAAAATTACCATTTTATCCTTCTACTTATTCTTTCACTTATTAATTATATAAATCATTCAATTAATATTATATTCCACATAATACATTTGAATATCTTCTTTCTTCTTTTTATATCATAATATTGGATTTACAATTACAATAATTTAAATTATTATAAAAAATCACTTTCATTAAAGAAGTATCAATTATTATTGCATTTAAGTACTATTAAACATTTGTCTTTCAATATCAATATGTAAAATCTTTACCTGCTGTTGTGCGCGGAATTTGACGCTAATATATTCGAATAAATTAAAACTTTTTCCTGAATTTGGGTTTAGGAATAAATAACCGAACATGTGAGCAAATCACATGCAAATGTGGACATTTTAGTCACTTAACATTTTCAAAATTAATTAAAAAGGTATTTGATATAGTTGTTGATTAAAGTGAGGCTGGAAAGTGTATATTCTTTGCATGTTTCCTTAAACGGAAGAAAAACACCATTTCCTGCGGATATACTTTCAAAAATAAAATAAAGTTTCTTATTTTGACTTTTACCTTAAATAATTTTGATTTTTATATTTAATCCTTGAATCTTTTAATTTTTGCTATATTGTAGGATTACTAATTACTACTACTACTACTATTATTATTATTATTAAACTTTTATATATATTTATTATGTTTATGATCATTATTATACGAAGTATTGTTTGTTATACTCAGAAGGATATCTAAACAATTTTCTTAAGTTATAAACTAAAAACATTATATTTGTGTATTTATTAGCTAAAGAGTAATGATATATACTAAAAGTTGATTTAATTTTCTTATTGGTTAAATTTTTTCTTTTTCTTAATCTTATCTAATCAATTGTTCTTATTTAACAATTACATATTTAGATCTAAATTTAGTCCTATAAGTTTAAAGTTTCCTATTGAAGAATTGTATGGTGTTATCTCACGTGTTAAAATCAATAAGGGACTGAATGTTTTTATTTGTGTCAATGATGACCACCAAACAAATAAGACGACAAATGTGATGTATAAATGTATTACAAAGAATATAATTGTTACTCTATGTTACAACTTTAACGTTTATGATTACTATTTTATTAAGAAAAACAAAATTACTTTTGATTTGGTTATCTATAATTAGATTCTTTATTATTTATAACCTAACTTGTCTATGATTCAATAGGATGGATGTATAGTATCCTATTATTCGTCATAATATGATACTTCTTTTTTGCTATATGTTTTAAAACATAAACAACACAACAATCAAAATTCACATGTGGTAATATATTATAAATGATACGAGTAATATACATCATGAATTTTTATGCATTCATATTGACTTTTCCCTTAGATTATTGAGTGCTACAAACATGTTCGCTAAAACATTGTGCTTTAATGTATTTGTTTAGAACTGTTACATAGTATTCTTTTTTTCTTAACGATACAACTTACTTTTAACCGTATGACAATAAAATACTATTACTTTTCTTTGAAAACGTAATGGATTCTTTCTTACAAGCAAACGTAACAATATTTTTAAGATTGTTAAAAGCAATCTGTATACAAAATTTTTACTAACCTTGTAAATGAAGGTATTTATTAATTTATATGACCACAATAGCATTTTAATGGTTTTACTAAATGGTTCAAGATTGAGATACGAATACATGTTATTTATTATATATATCGAGCAATTGTAACACTAAGAGTGTTCTCTTACAAAAATACTCCAACGTATAACTTAATTGTTATTGGTGTCTATTAATGTTATGGTATGTAAAGCCATTATATTTTGAGGGGCAAACCCTTTGGAGGCAAGATAATTGTATTCGGAGGCGACTTTCAAAAAATAATGTCTATATAAAAAGGATCAGAACACAATATTGTCAATGCTACGATCAATCGCTCACACCTATAAGATCACTGTACAGTTTTAAATATAACGGTTAATATGCGGTTGAAAGTCAAATTTGATAATGAAGAACACACCGAAACAAAGACATTTAAGGATTAGATTTAACCATAGAATGAAGAACTGTTGGTGAACCAATTGATGGAGAGACTGAAGTTGAATTCCCTTGGACGTTCTCATAAAGTCAACAAGTGATCATATGGATGTTATCATTTCTTGTATATACCCTTAAATAAACAACAATATAAATAAAACTGACTAATTTGAATACAAACTGATTCTGGTACTAACAAATGAGGATGTTGACTTAATAAACGACTTCATGCTCTCCAAAGTTAAAAATGATGAGAGAACATACTTCAGTCCAGACAATAAATTCAACAATCTTTACACTCGTATGAGATATTAAATGGATTGAAATCATATGGGATTCCAAACCACACGCGTACCCTCAAAAAAGGCGTGCCGGTAATGCTACTTCGAAACATTCATCAATCCAATAGGTTATGCAATGGAACATATTACAAAGTGAACATGTTATTAAAGTGAATCAATTCAGGTAGTCACATTGGTACCATAACTTATATTCAGTTAATGCGTTTAACGTTGTCTTGTAAAATGATACCATTCAAGTATAATCAAAGACAATACCCTTTGGCGGTATGTTTCGCGATGAGGATAAACCAAAGCTAAAGGCAATCGTCATCAACTGTAGGATTGTATTATGACGACCGATTTTTAGTCATGGAGAATTGTATGGTGTTGTCTCACGTGTTAAAACCAAGAAGGGACTGAAGGTTCTTATTTGTGACAATGATGACCGCCAAACAAATAAGACGACAAATGTGGTGTATAAATGTATTACAAAGAATATAATTGTTACTCTATGTTACAACTTTAACGTTTATGATTGCTATTTTATTGAGAAAAAAAATTACTTTTGACTTGGTTATCTATAATTAGATTCTTTATAGTTATATATTTTGTTGATTTATCTTAAATGCTTTCAATTACTAATCTAATGTCTAAATACTCAAATTCGTATAAACATTAGTATGACAACAACTAGATGTTGAATTAACACACTATATTAAATAATTTAATTGAAAACTTCATTGCATATTTTTCATATCATATAAAGCTTATAATTTTATCACATTGCTTATTATATACTTATAAAGTCAAATACAAATTCAATGGAATGTGTGTGTACACGGGTTTAAAATCTAGTAAATATACAAAAGAGGATAGCATAGAGCAATTTAGACCTTTGATAGAGTTCCATGCATTTTGATCCAACGGTGTATATCATATCCTTACTCTATTTTCAATTTTCAATTTTCAAATGTGTGCCCAAAGGTTTACGCAAATGACAATTTTGGTCCTTATTATAACACCCCTTAAATTACCTCAGGGTTAAAATAGTAATTTGACTCGGAAGCGATGGATAAAATAATATTATATTTTATATTACAGAAAAGACCATAAAATTTCGCGAATTTATAACATTTAACTATTTACGAACCAAAACACTTATAATTGTTATACAAAATCCACATACATGTTAATATACGAAACATAAATATATCAGAGTTAGAGCACGTGTCAAACATTCTTCAAAACCATCTTCCTGCCCAACCCACAAAAGACAAGCATAACCTGCAGGAAGGGAAGTGGTGGGATTAGCACAAAGCTAAGTGAATGAATGTACAACTAACAATTCAATTCAGCATAACAATCTGTTTACATTAAGCACAGTAAACACATAAACTCAAGAGGATCGGCGGTTACTGAGGAACCCTACAGCCGCGGTGGCCCTCAGTAACACTTACCCACAATCTGTAAAGGCCCATACAGAATAGGCCGATAACTTGGCACTACAACACAACAACACAGTTTCCAGTGACAACACATGTATCTGGAACCTGTGTTGAACACAGTAGTAACCAAGTCCAATCGCAATTGACCTCTGAATAACACAGATGCCCGAAGGCCACATATGCATAACAAGTAGGTATACACAATCATAACTCAGACTAAACAGTCAATCAAGGTTTACGTTACTTGTTGTAATCACACCATTACAACTAACTCAAATTATGAGTTGCAGATCCACTCACCTGTCTGCTACTATCCACCTCTCAGAATTCTAATATTACTGAGTCTTCGACTGATCTGAGAATACAACAGTTAATGAGTTAGTAACTCATTTCGTAAGCGTATAACATATCTCAACGCATAGTATCTAGATGATAAACATTTATCAAGTTTAAATCATCATAATAGCACATTCTTACAAGCAGGTAATTCCCTGAAGTCTAATGAAATAAGAGTTCAATCTGGAACGAAACTCGAAAATCCCGGAACGTCATTTAAAAACTGAAAAATGCCATTTTGAAGCCCAAGACGACCCCGAAAGGCCAAAAACTTACAGGGCTATGGTACATAGTCTTGATTACTTGATCGATTCCGAGTGACCATGCGAATTTCATCAAAATCTAATTTTTAGTAAGATTTTCACAAAACTTAGTAACACTTACGCATTTTCAAAATCTGCGACATTAAAAGCGACATTGCCAATATCGCCATAGCGATATTGCCAATATCGCCATAGCGACATTGCCAATATCGCCAAATCACTAGCGATATTGCAAGCGAAATTAATCGCGATATTACCTGCGATATTGGTGGCGATATTACCAATATCGCCTAAACCAGTTCATCTGCGAACTGGGCAGAAAACTGAGCTGATTTTCACCAAAATTCTCAAATCGAATTATAACAATGTTTCTACACAAATTAAACGTTCCAACACATTGTAGTAACATAAACAAACACTCGAAATACATCAATTTAACATAAAAACACATAATTAAACCCACCTACTAACTTTTCTCACTTTTTGTAAAAAAACAAAAACTAATCAAAACTAACCTTAATCTGATTAATCCACAGAAACGAGTTGTAAGAATGATCTATAATGAATTCCGAATCTAATGACACAATTTGGAGATGGTTTGGGCTTGATTTGAGCTTTAATTGCAAGTGTGTGTTCTTGGTGTTTCTAGTGTGTGTTTTAGTGTGAGATGAAGAAGAAGAAAATGAGCTGATTTCCAGATTTGGGTATTTATATATGATGATTTACGTATACTACGATGTATTATTATCATTAATCTAGCACACGATTGTATTAGTTCTAATAGTTAGGCTAATCCGTATTTTAAACTAAAAATACCGTAATTCCCATTTAATCATTCCTAACAATTATCTAATCAAACATTTCATATAATGTAATAAAGTAAATAAAGAGATAAATTTACCTAAAAAATACTAGACCGATGGGGAGGATGTTACACTTATATATTTATTTCTAATCCTTATACTTTAAATGACATTACAAGATGTTATATGTAAATTGTTATTTTTGATATTAAGTCCTTATTATTTGGGACATTTGTTTACACCATTTTTGAAACTCACGTTTTTTTTTTTTTTTAAATTAGCAGATTAAGATTGAACATAAGCTATATTATATTAAAAGGTTTACATTATTTAAAAGAATTAAGAAATTTAATATTTAAGAATTTTCAAAATTCAAATAATAATAACAAATGATACGTAATTAGCTTTCAATATATTAAAATTAATTATGATTAAATTATTTAAAGTTTAATATACTAGAATAACGTCACACATGTATAAGCATTATTATTAAAAATAATTACTTTATTCGATGAGTTATGACAATATCACACTTAATGATTATTATTATATGATATATTCAAACTCAATTTTAAACAAAATATAATATATATAGTTATTAATTAATTAATATAAAATTGAGAAACAATAAATTTAAGGTGGCTACTAACCTTCAATATGTAACGGGCTTACTTTAGTGTTTAAAAGTTAAAATTTTAAAAAGTTGATTAGAGGGATTTCTAAATTAGTGTGCAGATTAGTCAACAGTTTGTTACCAAACAGACATTTCACTTATTTATTTTTTCATAATTAATTTTATTGATATGGTAAATTTGTAAGTAATTAGTATAATGAATATCATTGCCCTTAATATCTCTGAAACCTTTCATTTTATCTAAAAAAAAACTTATATCAACTTCCTTTTCTCTCCTATTTTCTCCCAACTCGGACCAAAACCTCCTTTGACAAACCCTAATTTATTTTACATCCAAAGTAAAACAACAAAGGCCGATTCCGATAGTTCCATCTATGTCATCTATTATGAAGTTGATATCGTTACACAAAAGCTTGATTTGACAAAGCGAGTGCCTATGGTGGAACCTAATGCTATTTGGCGACCCGTTGAGTTTTTCGGATAAAGTGTCGATGACATAATCTTAGAGAGTCGTGAGTCATACAACAAGGTTAAACAGGCAGGGCAAAAACCGGGTTTGAGTACTTGGTCGAGCAATTTGAAGAAGTGTGTGATAATGATCGTACGTTTTAAATACAATATCTTTTCATATATATAATATTTTCATATCTTTAATATATTTAATTTCAAATCTTAGCGATATTATGCAAATTTCTTTATGTATGACTGACTTTGATATATTATCTAATGTTTACATTTTTTAGTTTATAGACAACTACTGAAATATTCGTTGAACTACATTTACTTGGTGGTCATATATTGGCAAAATAAGATTTCTTGGGCATATTTACACCTTCACGCTCAAATTGTTTATACATGTAAATGATAATAACATTGAGAGACGTTTCATGTAATTATATTATTAACTACTAATTTAAATGTGTTAGTTTGCATAGTCGCATATCTATAAATTAATTTTACTATATAAGCAAATAAATAATAAAACATAAGAATTAAGAAAAAGAAAAAATATGAAATGTCGTTAATTAATTTAATTTAATTTTTAAATTTAAAATTTTAATTTCTAAGAAATACGTGTAAAATGACATATAAATAACTAGATAAATCATATTTTCACGAGACAAAATTGTTTCTATTCTTGTTATTGATATATTTTTGAAATCGTATAGTTGCTTATGATTAATAGAGACAATAAAACAGATATGAACGGACCGTAACAAGGTCAGGTAAGGTGAGATGTTCATAGATTATTTTTTTATCATTTAAATTTATCATTATCAGTTTATTATAATCGTATCAAAACAAACAAGTTAATTAATTTTAAATAGGCGACCTGGTCAGGGAACAATAGAACATGGCAATCTAACAAAGAATGTGGACAATTTTTGTCATTAAACGTTACAAAAGTCAATAACAAAACAGTTTCAGAATATTAAATTATATATTAATATTAAATTAAATTAACAATTATAGGGAGTAATATATAATCAAAAATCAATTATGTGAAAAGAAAGTTGTAAAGTTGTAAAGTGTAGATATGTTCGCTAAATTAAATTAATAATTATAGTTATTATATTGATTTTAGGAAAAGGTAAAAGGGTAATCAACTTTTCAAACTAAGTGAGCACTCTTGTGTTAATTTTTAAAATGAGAATGTATGTTAGTTATGTGTGTTCATCCTTCCATGCAATATGAATTTCTATGATATATTTATATGCTTTATATATTAACTACATTGTATATGCATTTTACACATTTTAATGATTATTGTGTGATGGACAAACTTTTAATAATTTTTTTTTTATATTAACTCAAGTTGGTTGATTCCTTATCTTGGTGATTTTGGACTCTCCATAACACTTAAAATGAATAGCATGACTATCAAAAAGTGTCTAATGTCCTAAACCACAATAATTGGGATCCCCATAAATTTATTAAATGTTGAACTTTTGATTATATTATAATTGTACTATAATTATATTTGTTCATTCATGTGTGTGATATTTTGTACACAAACACACAAGCTCATTAAGTCTTTAGGCTTACGCATTACATACATTATCATGTTCAAATAAGTAGATTCGACACTTGATTGATCAATAATAGGTGAAATGGAATAAGGGGACTATTTGACTTATCATCCGACAATGCCTCGGCGTATTTAGTTGTTTTATATTATGCTAAGATGTTACTTTTATTAGATATTAGCCAAGTTGTAAGATAATTTCTGCAACAATTCCTTATGTATGTTTAAGATTGTATAATATTAAATCGAGGTATTTCAAGTGTATATTCATATTTTTCTTTGATATAAAATAAAAACTCATCTCACGTAATCATTTATATATTTATTTAATCTCATATAATTATTTTTAAAATATTTAAATCCAAAATTGTATTTGTATTTATATTAAAAAGAAGTATGATATTCACTAAATCAAATAATTAAATTCTTTTATAACTCTTCATTTATAAAATATATATTTTATTTATGTTTTTAACTATTTATGATACTACTATACAAATAGTCTTTTAACACTTGCTAAGTGTAGGGGATCTCAATGCGTTGAATTTTTACATCTTATCATTTAATTATTAATTTATTTTAATATTTTTAAACTTTCCCGCAATACGCGAGTTAAAAGAAACTCGTATAAAACAAAAAGCATATGACCCAACTTTTATGGTGATTCTTTCATACATGGTATTTTTGAATTTTATAATCATGTCGAATTAAGTCATCTAAGTTAAAGTTCAATTTCACTGACAAAAGGAGTTGAATTTGTACTGCGGAAATGATAGTGTTATTAAATATTAAAGATAATCATAATTAGATAATTAGTTTCTTGCGAGAGAGCGTTTGATTGTGGAGTAGACTACCAGTGTTAAAGATGTAAATGAGTTAAATGAATGAGTTCAAGATCGAACTTTTTATATCAAGCTCGAAAGTATTTGTATGCTTATATATTTATATGCATTTTTGTTTCCTATAATAATGTAAATGCAATATCTATATCTATACCAATTATAATAATAATAACAATTATATATTTTTTAAAATTAGGGAAAAATAAAATAAATATTAAATATAAGTAACATAATAATAAAATAAATTCAAGAAACAAAACAATAACTAACCCTATATATAGAAATCAAATTTTATTTTTTAGAAAAAGACTCATTATTGCTATCGTTATCGTTACTTAAACATAAAGTCATCTATCCATCTTCTACTCTATATATGAAAGATCTTGCTAAACTAAATATGCGACTTGAAATTCACACACCACCATAATAAGGTACGGAGTATTATATATTTATGTTTCTTATATATATAATTAGATAGATAACTAGATTTAAATCGTGCGATGCACGATAATTTAAGTTAAGTAATTTTTATATTTACAAATTTTCATAGGATTAATAGTTTAATATGATTTTTCAATTAATGTTTGAGTAGGATTCATATATTTTTTAATTAATTAATATTATATTCAACTATTATCTAACTCTATCTAAATTTATTTTTTAGTGTATCTTTTAAATTTAAATAATTAATTATTTTTAAATTATGAGAAGCCGCCACGTGTCATTTTGCCTACGTGACAAAATATGGAGCAACTATTTATTCTCCTTTAGTATATATATATAGATATAGATATGGGTGGGGATTAAGAGGGAAACATATCTTAACTCTTGATTTCATCATAAATGAATTTTAAAAATCACAAATAATTTTAAAATTTAACATTCATCACAAATGAATGTTAAAAACATTTATTTATGAAAAAATCAAGAGCTAATATTTGTTTCTCTCATTCCCCAAGATTTGGAGCTTCCATATGAATCATTTCCCTACATAATATAATATATATTACTATAATATAAAAAGAAGAAATATATATTTAAAACTATTATTCAGCAAAAAGTAAATATGATTCAATAAAAAATAAGTATGATTAATTTGCTGAATCAAAGGGTTAAAAAGTGTTCTTCCCCTTCTCCATCAATTTTTTTCTCCCTTAAACCTACTCACACACACACATATATATATATGCTCACGCTAATAATATTTTCTATTTATATATCATAGTACCACCATAATAAGGTTCAAAGTATTATTTTTTTGTTCTTTATAAAAAAAAAATTCTTAGTAATTGTAGGTAAAATAGTCTTTTTAATTAAAAAATAACAACTCAAATGCATTATATAATAATATAGATATAGATAATTTCAAAAAAGAATTGAATAACATATATTTATTAGTTTAAGGTTTAATGATGATAGTATTAATTATAATTTAATGATTGTATGCGAATGATAATGAATATAAAAATATGTAATGATCGACCATGATTGTCGGCGTAATAATAGTTGTTGTATTTGCTTAGATTGTCACTATTATTGTTATCATCAAAATACTCAGCTTCAACGTCTATCGACCTTCTAATTTCCTCACCACTTTATTAACTTATGAAATCACAAGTAATAAACATTGTATTTATTTATTTAGATTAAGTTGATTAATTAATATGAGTTGAGAGATCCGTAAGGAAAAAGATTATAGTTAAATTAACTTTTCAATTTTATGATTTTCAGTTTTAAAAAAGAAAATGTTAAATTTTTTATAGACAAGTACAAATATAAAAAGAGTTTCAAATTCATTAAGTATTGAAATTGTCAAAAAGAGTTTCAAATTCATTAAGTATTGAAATTGTCAAAAACTTTATAAACAATATTCTTTTATATCATTTCGGGACAACGCAATTGTAATTTTAAAATAAGTTACACGTTTATCGACTTCATAGTTAATAATATGTTGATTGATACTTATGTACGTTGTTACTAAAGTGACGTTGCATATAAAACTCCAAAAGATAATTTTTTAAGTGCAATGTTTGTTCTAAGAAATAACATATTATTGAGTTGTTTGATAGTAAAGAAAAATATCTTGAGGTAAATTTTGGATCATGTTAATTTTCACCCACTATCAAGAAGCATGTTGTATTAGCAAGGAGTGTTCGCGATGGTACGTAGTCTAATGGTGGGAAAATGTAGCATAAAGATGGGATCATAAGTTCAATTGATTTTCAATCTTAATGTTGTGCTAGCTAATGGCTACGATGGTGTGAGGACATTTGCAAGGGGCTTCTATCAATGGTAATGGTGGCTTGTTAAAAGGGGCCATATCATTAACTATGTATTTAGGTATCGAAGACTAAATATTGTAACATGGTGCTATTATTTATTGAATTATAATATCTATTTCGTCGTTAAGATCTTAAATTTGTGCAGCTACTTATATAGATAGAGTGTATAAGGTAATATATAATATAATATAATCTAACATATATCGATCAAATTTATAATGTCTTTGTACATTAACTATCACGATTCACGACCAACATATTAATGATCATATATACCAAAACTAGGAGAATTAAGAAGGCCAATACTTACATTTTGAAACATTTCTTCTATTTTTGCAATTACAGAAACCTAAAGTGATGCTTCTTCATGTATATAATCCATACAATGCCTCACAAAATTCACATGTACATAGATCATACACCCAAATTTGTCCATAACGTACATATATATTTCTATTACAACATGCAATATTTGATTTAAATTATGGCTTGTATTGACTTGTTGACTCTTTTTATATTGCTTATGGTAATTTAACGTTATTAAATTCGTTAGTTGGTTATCTAAGCAAGTTAGATAACGGTTAAACTTCATTTTTGTGAATACATTACTCCTGCAACTTAACTGGACTATCTTCACATGTATATGATCAAAGCATAAGATAAGAACAAACTCTATAGAGTCACAATTGATCCATTCATGCGTTGAACTACTCTTGTACCGTCACTAGACATGTCTAAAATAGATATTTTAAAACACCATTGAATTGTTTTAGCATTCGTCTTTTTTAAAATGTAAAATGACATAGATCGAAAGTGAAAGCGTGATATATGACAGGTTCTACGCGGAATGAGTAATCCATGTTAATGTTATAAATCAACAAGGGTAGGTTTTTGAAATCACGGATTGCTTCACGAATTGTGTAAATATCACCGTTTGAATTTTATATTTCGACCATTAATGTCTGGGTTACACGAAATCCAAATTATAGGGATAATTCATGAAGAACAAACTAGATTTCAGGTAGAAAATCAAGTTCTGGTTTTTGATGATTGAGAGAATTCGTATTCCAATATGTGAATGTCAAATCATGCCCGTTTTCCTCTTTTGAAATTAGAGTAACTAACTCGTTTGGCGGTTGGAATCCATATTTTCATATAAGGTCCCTCTACTAATTTTTTTTTTTTTGTTTCGGGGCGCTACTGCTACGACCCCACAAAGGGGAGCCCCTTTGACCCCGCCATTGTAGTCGTACATGGATCGACTTAGATTAATACAAGTGTCCACTCCACACCTTCTAACTTGTATTAGAACTACAGTGTAAACCCCCTAACATATGTATTATTTCCATTATAATAACATGATAAAGGTGACACTAAAATCACCAACAAATCCTACAATGCAAACTACTTCATCAAAGATAATACATTTCGAAATAATAGTGTGCTATTAGGTAGAAGTACATATTGAAAACATGTTTTCTTCAACATTCTAACCGTAGTTATATTTTGTCTTACACTCACATAAATTAGGTGTTGTTAATATCTAAGTTTGTTAAATTCGCTAGGCGGGGAGTACTCGGTCGAGACCTTATAGTGACTACTTGGTCTAGTCTGGGAGTACTCGGATTGACTATTTTTACATTTAAGTAATAAATTTGTAAATTATATTTTAAGTATACTTTAGATAGTGAAGAATGAGTTTGTCCAAAGGAAGAAAACGTCTAAACATTTGATTGGACTAAAAACCCTAATAAACATATTAAAATGTTGACTGAGTTTAGGTAATCGTTTACCCAATTTCAAGTTTTCAAGAAAAAAATGTTCTATATAAGATCACTCCCTATCATAACAACAAAAACTGAAGAATTTCATCTTAACATTATGTCAGCACTTCCTTGGAAAGATTAAACAAAGACTGAACACCCCTATAATTGACTGTAAGACTGAAATTTTCTAGGTCCACCAATTAATTTAATTTTTGATTTATTTTAATTAACACAAATACATTTATACTTTTAAAAAACGATTTCAATTAAAACACGTTCTTTAGTCAAATAGAAAACACTACATTAATTAAACTAAAAAGTACTTTAGATTAATAATAATAAAAAAACGATACAGTTAAACTACTAAAATTTAAGACAAGTAAACCATTAAAATTAACCTAGTAATCTAGTCCTCGTTTGTGTCTTCATTAGACTTAAGATAATTGCATTTCACTTTTTCCCGAAAGTTGTGGAGAAATGCTTGTTCGTTGGGTGGCAACCTTGGATTGATCGGGTTGTTGAGAACCTTGAACGTTAATTTCTGTTTAGACGCATTGCCTAATGTTTCAATTGTTTTTTGTTGACTTTGTGCGGTTCTAAAAAGTTGGGCTCATACGTCGTTGGCCCAACAACGTGAGGA
The DNA here is from genome assembly GCA_963921325.1 of Logfia minima. Lineage (NCBI taxonomy): Eukaryota > Viridiplantae > Streptophyta > Magnoliopsida > Asterales > Asteraceae > Logfia > Logfia minima. Next base: position 12,920,329 of record OY992776.1, on the reverse strand, counting down.
AGTAGCATCCGACGTACCCGAATTCTTTTGACTTTTGCGACTTAGAGACCGACCGGGGTGGACGATGGATCGGGTCTTCGGCGTATTAATGGTTCGGGTTTCTTCCGCGGTCCACACCACTTTTTTATCTTTTGGTCGTTTGCTTAGTTCTACAACTTTTTTACCTTTTCCTTTCTTTGTCTTTATTGTAGTCTCGAATTCGCCTGCGGCTTCGACATTGAGTGGTGGTATGTGGACGTTTTCAAATTGATTTTGGTTTAGTTGTATTTGTGCGTATTGTGTTTGTGGGTATTGGCCAGATTGTTGTTGTTGTTATGGAAATTGATGATACTATTGTTGATGTTGGTATCGGGAGTGTGAGTCGTCGGGTGAGGTGCAGAAGATGAATTGATGTGACTTGCGGATGGATTGCTCAATTGAAGTGTGGAAGACGAAGTCAGTGGTGAATAATTCGTATATGGAATATGATTGTTGAGTAAGTTGTTGAAAAATCATTTGATTGTGATTGAGAATTGTTGTGGCGATGTTTATGCATTATGAGCGTGTGTATTTGATATAATTTGTGTATAAAATAAGTAGAGATTGTTAGAATTATATGTGAAATAAAGTTATAGTTGTGTGTGTATATATAAGGCGTTTGAGATTGAAAAAATGAGTTAAAAAAGAAAAAAATTTGTACTTAAAAAAACAAAACCTTCATATTACCGTTTTAAAACGATATACTTTTTATTTACTTTACCGTTACAAAAGAAAACCTTTTTCTCTATTTATTACCGTTGCTATTTGCTTGACCCACCTCCCATCATTCTCTCCTCATCTCGCCAAGCACGAAAGCTCTAAAGACGCAACCAAGGCGGCAACGTTCTTATAATATGTTCTTTTGGAGAAGCAATGAAGACGAAAGACGAACCCTCTTATAAACACCGGTCTAACCAACCACAATTTATCATTTATATTTTCATACTTTTATACATGATCATAATACAATATACTAAACAAACAAGTATTTTTGAAATAAAATTGTAAAATAACAATACATATTCCACAATATTAATTATAAAAAAGGGACGATTTTACACCATTTGTGAAGATTTAATTTTTTTTTGCAATCAATGTCCGAAGCTCCGACAGTGATTGTTTCACACACTCGGGTCACACATATTACGCGTTCCGTATTCATTCCTCAAAACTTTATTTTATTTTATTTTCAGTTTCCATTTGTCACCTGCTTCTCTACTCCCTTTTAACTCCCCCTAAAATCACCTTCAAAATCAAATCTTTCATTCTGCAGATCAATCAAGAATTTGTTTCACAACGACCCCATTGAAAAAGCTGCAATCTTTTTAACATTTGCAAAAAAGCCAACTCAAAAAATGATCTTTAAGTAAAAAAGATTGTTTTTTTCGCTATACCCAAAATCTTTATCATTCTGGTTTATAAATATATAGATATAAATGGCGGGTGGGGAAGGTGAAGGAGCGTCGTTAGAGTTTACACCAACTTGGGTTGTCGCCGCCGTTTGTACGGTCATCGTCGGAATCTCACTCGCCGTTGAACGGCTGCTTCATTACACTGGAAAGGTTTTCTTTGTTTTTTAAATGTGAATGGGGTTTGATTAATTAGAAATTTGGTCTAAAGTAAAGTTGTTGATGAACGTTTTTTGCATTTTTTTTGTTTGTTTGTGTGTGCAGAAATTGAAGAAAGCTGGCCAAAAGCCACTATTTGAAGCCTTACAAAAGATCAAAGAAGGTTTTTCTTTTCTTTATTTTATTTTGTTTACATGCTGATAGAAATCACTGTAATTCATGAGGATTGTTTGCATATTTGTTAGTTTTCATAATTTTGAGAATTAAAACCTACAATAGATTTACTTAATTAGGACTACAAGAGCACGTGGAGTGGCTAGCGTCTTGTCTGCATTTTTCATCCAGAACGGACGGCGTTCAGCCACTCCGGGACGGGGTTCCAGAAGGGCGTCTGGCTTTTTTCTTTTTCTTCATTTTATTTGAATTGTTCAAAATATATTTGTGGGAATATTTTAACTCTGATAACATTGTTCTGTTCTCCACTTTTTCAACAATACACTGTCTAGAATACCGAAAAATAGTTTCACCGCTTCCCGTGCTTCAGGGGAGATTACCTTTCAAGATCATTTTTTAATATCTTTTTACTAAATCACTTTATACAAGGGTTTTTTATGTCTAGTTTTTTGAGATAAAATAGAATCTGCAAGTCAATTTGGAGTATGGCTATTTTTTTATACTCGTATAAAACAGGAACGGGCTTTGACTTTCAAAGTCAATAATGCTAACTTCTTACTTGAAGCTTGTAATAATAGGAGCTTGATGCTTTTTGCGAAATGTTTGAGAACTATGTCACAGCTCACAAGTAGCAAGCTCTGGAATCTACATAAAAAATAATGTTTGTGTTGAATAGGTTTACACTAAAGGTGGTTAACACTTTCTACTATATATGTCATAACATGACCAAAACTTCAATGCTTGATAATAATTTAAAAGAAAATCAGTGTATCACCTTATAAATTCCATTTCTTGTACCTTCTCAAACCGGAAATTTTCCCTGTCAAGTAAAGACACATAGTCTCTCATCTCCACAGCCTCTTCTTCGTCACCCAACACACTTTTCTCCAGCCGGAACATAAGGTTGGGGCCCACTTGACATCGTTCTTTCACCTAATTCTGAATTTCCTTCCGTGTCAATCGTAATGTTATGTAGTATACAACACATGAGTATGACTTTTGGTATCTTATCCCGTCCATGCATCCACTTGCCACCATCGATCACCCCCCAAACGTGCTTCAATTTATTCGATGCTCGTTTAGCAACCAATCAATATGGCTACTCGATTGGTTGCCAGACAAGCGCTGAATAGAAGAATATTTGGAGTGTGATCGACGGTGTCACATGGGCGCCTAGATGGGATAAGATATATAAAAGTTATACTCGCATGTTGTATACTACAAAACAATATGATTGACATGAGAAGAGATCTCTAGTATCAGATGAAACAACGAAGTCAAGTGGTCCCGACCTGATGTTCTGGCTGAAGAACAGTTTGTTGGCTGATGACGAAGACGCTGTGGAGATGAGAGACAATCTGTGTCCTTACTTGACCGGGAAACTTCTGGTTTAAAAAGGTACAAGAAATGGGAGTTTTAAGGTGACAGACTGTTTTTCTTAAGCATCTTATCAAGTATTGGAGCTTTGGTCATGTTATGACATATATAGATCTGTGCACTTCAAATGTTTATGTGATTTGCACTTGGTTTTCTTTTGGCGATAGTATCGGTATTGTATGTTAAAAGGTAGAAGGAAGGAACACTAGATTTTGTTAGAATATCGAATCTGGAGAAGTAAATGTATAAGCAGTTGATTGATATTTTTGTCATTATTCTGGGCAGAGTTAATGCTGTTGGGGTTTATTTCTCTGTTACTGACCGTTTTTCAATCAAGAATTACCAAGATATGTGTGAAGGAGAGTTTAATGGAGCACCTCTTGCCGTGCTCATTGAGTGATATGAAAGACGCTAAAAGTCCTAAGCCTGAGGCTACGTCTCATCTTCGTCATTTGCTCGCGGAAGAAGCAACAGCTGCGGGTTATTGTGCTATAAAGGTAATGAATTTAGTTCATATTCTAAAATCATATTTCTGTTGTATATGACAAGACACATATTATTCCTAGTTACCTTATCTGTAATTCTTTAAATACAACTATCAAATTTAAGAGACTCAAAGTGCAGCCGTTTGGTAAGTTGTTTATGGTTGAAAAGGAAAACGAAATCTTGATTAATTTCTTTTCGTTGTTTTGTCTTGGTACCATATTATTACTAGCTTTGCGATTTATTTGATTTCATTAAAGGCCTCTCATGTGCATGAACATTAGTTAAATGTTTAATTTATATCTTCCCCGTTTGCTACTTTCTCTTATAACAGAACAAGGTTCCACTTCTATCTCTTGAGGCATTGCATCATCTACACATCTTTATTTTTGTCTTGGCCGTTGTGCACGTGACATTTTCTGTTCTCACTGTTGTATTTGGAGGTGCAAAGGTTAGTGAACAATCTATGGTTTGTACTTGTTTCCATGTTTTTTTTATTGCTAATATTCATGCATCATGTAGATACGACAATGGAAGTATTGGGAAGAATCTATTACTAAAGATAATTTTGACCATTCCCAAGGTAATTGTTATCACATGTCATTTATTTTTTATTAAAGTTGGTCTAATATTGTAATGTTGTTATTGACTTTAGTTGATTTTTGTCACTTAAAGTAACAATGGAGAAAAGTTAATGATTTGAGTGCCTTTTGAGGTAAAAAACGGATTGCAACTTTTGAAAAATTGTATTTCTATAACCATATTTAATTCGTTAGATAAAATGTGTTTGTAGATGGATTGTAAACGTTGCTGGTTTTGTTTCTTAATTCTAATCACGCTTCATACTTTCCTGTGTCAGATAATCATAACGGTTTTTATCTGTTTATGGTCAACGATAAAAATGCAGCATTTTTCTATGACATTGCTTTTAACTACTAATGAGTACAAGCAACTAGAAACGTTCTCACTATGATAATATCTTTCTAATTAGCTTCTAGTTGTCTTGATTTTCGGATCACCTGTTTGTTTCATATCTACTTAAATATAGAAGCATCTATGACCATAATGTACAATTAACACATTCCAAAATTCATTCATATACGTAACAGTTACGGTTCATCGACATAACTAGTATACTCAAGCCTATATATTTTTGATCATGAATAAGTATGGTACAATTTATGTCGTCATTTTGAAAGTAGTCGAACGTTATCTTCTAATCAATAAAAGCTTAGAGTTTAAGCTCGGCGTCGAAATTACCACCTCTACTATCTGTAAATAGTACATCTATCATTGAAAGTACCACCTTATACAGTACATGTATCGTCTCATAAAGTTTGCAGCATTTGAGTTGACACATGGGTTAAGCAAATTGTTTGATTTTTTATTTTAAATATGAAAATGTAATCTTCAATAGTATGAAATCGTTCAATATTTGTAACATCTGTATTCTTCTTCTTTTAGCTCGTTTCTAATAGATATGCCTTACATTGTTATTAAAATTTCACCCTGTGATAAGCTACTGTAATTCAAACTTTGAACTGCTGTGGTCTACAGTGTTGAAGCCGAGAGTTACTCAAGTTAAAGATCACGACTTCATTAGGACCCGGTTCGTGGGTATTGGTAAAGGTTCAGCCATTCGAGGCTGGCTGGTAAGTTAGGGAACGTTTTTGTTCATGAAAAGTGTGTCCTGATATATAAGGTCTGTTCAGAATAAGCAGTAAATGAACAACTACTGCTTGTCTTGTGCAATGAATTAATTGTCTGAATTATCTGTAAAGATCTTTTCTACTCCTATGAAGAACATATCAGGAGGTTTTATGCATAAAAAGTACACTTTTGGCGACTTTTGACCCACTTTTTAAAGTTCGTTATCCTACGTTAACCTTTTGACCTGTTAAACTAATGAGTACATAAAAGATTAATTGTCTTTTTTCTAGCATGGATGCATATATTGTGATATCATGCACATGCATTTTACTAATCATGGTTCCATCACATGTGGTATGACTAAATTTCTTTGTTTAATTCTTATTGACTTTCATTCTATCATGAACATTACAGCGTTCTTTCTTCAAGCAATTTTACGGATCAGTCACCAAGTCAGATTATGTAGCATTGCGTTTGGGATTTATTACAGTAAGAATCTGAATAAAAGAATGCATGGCTCTCTTAAGGCCATCTGCCTCATTTGCTGACCTTTTATTATTGGCTTTTTGTTTGTCTTCATGATATAATTTACTTTTGTAGACACATTGCAAGGGAAACCCTAAGTTCAATTTTCACAAGTACATGATACGGGCATTGGAAGATGATTTTAAGAAAGTGGTTGGTATCAGGCAAGTGGTTTTTCATTTCTAGAGATACTCATGTTTGTCCAAAAAGAACAATTTGCATTTGATTTTATACCTTCAAACATAATTTTTCCAAATTTAAAATTACTGTAGATTCTCACCTTTCAATCTCCACTTTTTTTATATCGTATTACTAGAGGTGGCATTTCAACTCGCTTACTTATGAATGGGTCAAAAGGCTAAAAAAGGAAAAAACGGCTGTTAAAGAAACGGGTCGAAAGAAATCACAAGTATATTCTAATGCATAGAAACTCCTAAATCTTTTTTTTTTTTTTGAGAGTTTGGATTATCATTGAAAAGATATAAGTATTATATATTTGACAAATTATACAATAAAAAAACTCAAAAGTCAAATTTATTGTGGTTTATGGGTTCATCCAAACACGTTTTCTGATTTTGATCTTGTCGTTTGCAGCTGGTATCTGTGGGTGTTTGTGGTCTTTTTCTTGTTGCTGAACATTAACGGTATGCAATGACATTCTCTCACTATTGATTTCTTAAAGTTGCTGAACTCTTTCCTCATGCACGAGTAGCCTAATTTGGTTTCTAATAATTTAAGGTTAGTAGGCTGTAGGTCAGATTATTTAAAGACTTTTCTACATTGTTGCCACAGATAGATCTACTCCGTGTTTAAAAAACTTAGCGTTAAGTTGCCTCATTCCGAAAAATTGGACCATCATTTATATAATATTTTTTAGAAAAAAATTTTAGCCACAGATTGATTTTTTTTTTCTTGGCATTTTACAGGTTGGCATACATATTTTTGGATTGCTTTTGTCCCTTTCATTGTAAGTAGTCTATCCAAAGCATACCAATTGGTTACCTTATCATATCCTTATAATAAATAAAAACATATGTTTTTACTAGTAAGCTGCAACCTCATATACCAATTATGTAACATAACCTTAAGAACTAAAATGATTGTATGCTAGTGTTATTTAATTCTTCATTAATTTTGGAACAACTTGACACATCAATGTGATTTGGTTTGTGAGGATTGCATCCATACGTCTTTTGGTCTTCCTACAATTTTTAGGCTTTTTCAAAATGATAATCTCCACCATAAAGAATCAGACTTTTTTTTAGTGGCATTATTAGATAAGTAAAACCTTTATTTAATTTTTGCTAGCTTCTGCTTGCCGTTGGAACAAAGCTGGAGCATATAATCATTCAATTAGCTCACGAGGTTGCTGAGAAACATATAGCCATAGAAGGCGATCTGGTTGTACAACCGTCAGACGATCACTTTTGGTTTAACCGGCCCAAAATTGTGCTTTTCTTCATACATTTTATACTTTTCCAAAATGCATTTGAGATCGCTTTCTTCTTCTGGATTTGGGTACGTTTGAAGTCTCCATAAACATATAAAAATACATGCAAAAATAGAAATTTATTACACATTTTTCATCATTCTTTTAAATAGGTTCAATATGGTTTTGACTCTTGCATTATGGGGCAAGTGCGCTACATCATCCCTAGGCTCATCATCGGGTAAAGTATCTTTCTGTGAGCCTGTTCATTTTTGATTGGGTTAACTTACAAAACCACCAAACTGAACCGAACTACAGTAAACCTACTAACCGATGGTTCTTATTTCAGGGTATTCATTCAAATTATGTGCAGTTACAGTACTTTACCACTTTACGCTCTCGTGACACAGGTACTTGTGTCAAGATTTGATCTTTTTTTTCCTTTTCTTTTCTTCACATAACCAGCAAATGTGATACGTGTTCATGATAAAATTCCAGATGGGAACGAATTTCAAGAAGTCTATATTTGATGAGCATATTCAAGCGAAAGTTGTGGGTTGGGCTCAACATGCCAAGAAAAAAGCGCATAATGGTGGAACTAATGGCTCGAGCCATGATGGCTCAACTGCCCCAACTGCTACAGCTGCTGCTTTTAAGGGTGGTATTCAACTTGCTAAATTGAATCAGAACCAGCAGCAGCAGCAGTTGTAAAGTCACGTCTTGTGGAGATGCATATGTTAATATGATATGGTAGTAGTAAAAAACTAGGGTCAATCTTGAACCTGGTTCTGTTATGGTTATGATAGTAATCGCGGTTTAGCGAATTTTTCTTTTGGATTAGGAAATATGGGTTAAGAATTAAAAAAGTGTAAACCTTTTAAGGTATTATTGGTGACATTTGAGGTTACTCTTGATGGTTAGTAAAACCATATTTTGTTATATTTGTTGTTTGTTTTGCATGTGTTGGTGCTGTTCTGTTTTATTATTACCTCTAGAGAAAACATGAAGGGTGGGTTGGGATGTACGTAACAACTCAATGTAATTTCGATGAAATGGCTAGTTTTTATATAAATAATTATTGCAATAAATATGGAATTAGTAAGGTACCTACGCAATTTGGCGATATCTTGTATGTAAGAAGGGCTTATCTTAGTAGGAGGATGTTAATGATTAGCAACCTCAATATTTTCAAACTTAACCTATGGCCCTCCATGGGAAGAAATCTTGGATCCTCCACTGTGAGATAAACCAAAGGATTTGTGTTTGTTGTATTATTATGTGTAAAAGGATTACAATAGCAATGTATATATAGAACTACGGGTTACACGTAGATACCCTCTAGAACTAATGTATTACAACTCAATATAACTAGTCTAATTGTGTGTAAGACAGTTAATTTACTGTGATGGATGATATTAGTGACGATGAAATATTGAAAAGATTAAGGTGATTGGATGTAGGAACATTTGTTACGAGATATTTGATTTAACTTATTTCCATTAATTTAATAACAAATGATATACATACTTAGTATGGATGTTGTTAGAATGGATGCACATAAGCCTTGAACTCCGTTGAATTGAGGAATGAAATTTAGTCGATTAGTGTAGTATCTTCATCTGATATGTTTTCTGTTTGATGACAATATTCATTATAACTTCCTGCCTATTTCTTATTAGGTTCTAACATGAAATTCTGATTTGATTTTATGAGTAACTTGTTCTAGAAATCAAGTGTTCTATAGGACGAGCGACTTCTTGCATCAGGTATATTATGATGCCAGACATAAGTTGTAAATGGGTTTTTTGTGCTAGAAACACAAAAGAAAGTGAGGTTCAATTTGTGTCTGGATCTTATGTACCAATGATCCACACGTCCATTTGACACGTTTTATACTGTTAATGATTCAAGTGTATCAATACATGAAATATCCTTTTGGTCGTTTCTATTAAGTTGGAACTTACAGCATGTAACAGAGTTGGAAAATCAATTGTTGATCAAATTAATAAAAATGGTTACCTCCTACTTCTGGGTCCAATTGTTATGTTGATTTATGATAATCTTGTACCATCAACTCTACTAAATTGCAGATACAGTAATAACAGATGCTAGCAGTAGGTCTACATGACCAAAGGTGAAGAATCTGGTTTAGATATAGACATATGAAATGTCCTAGTGATGAATAAAAGAATAGGATTAATAAGAAACATTTACAGACAAATTTTGAAACCCAAAGAAGAAATGTACCTGGAGATTAATCTCAAAATCATACGCTAACCCATTACAAATTTCCCATTACAAATTTCAGTAATAAGATCAGAATCTCGAAGAGACCAAATAGACGAAAACCAGGGCGAAAAGGCAGAGAGGAAATCACATTTTGCATACGACCATATGCAACACACTGTGAAGAAGTCTGCACTACATTTTGCTCAATAAAATGTGAGTTGAGAGAATATGTATATTTGTATATAACGCTTGAACAACCGTGGCGTTATGTTCCAGGAAAATGTGGTTCTTCCCGGATATGTAACTTTCAAGTAATAGTATTAAAAGAGCTCCTCTGAATTGAACTTGTTCCAGGCCTCCTATTTTGTCATAGTAAACATACACATACATTAATATTTAATACTATAAAAGATGCAACTATTTTCTGAAATCTCATGATTAGGTTTGGTAAAGAGGTGGCAACGAGTTTAGTAGCATGTCAGAATGGGTGATTTTGGGTACCGAATGAAATGAGTACGGGTCAGGTCGACCCCAAACACTTTTTTGTCCAAAATTTTACCATTTTTTGGTTAAAAATTAATGTGCTAAATATGATTAATTTAGTTATTACTTAAAATATTCAATTTCAAAATTGCCTTTGAGCTTTTAGAATGAATATATAAAAAAACAAACGAGTACCTTCAGGAGGTCAAAAACCTTCTCAGCCACATATTTTTGTTGAAGATTGGCTCCCTTTTGTTGCACTTTATCTGGATGAATACACAGAGTAGCCTTCCTATAAGCTTTTTTCACACTGGCACCAGTGATCAAATCGGTCAACGAAATAGGCTGCCAACCACATTCAGGCCAAAGAACCTAAAAATTCATTCAGAGAATAATGAGAAAGGAACTAAAATATCTCAAAAGATGTTTTAGCAATAAATGTATTAGAGTTGTTGATTGCCTAATTATCAAGTGTCAGACGTTGCTCACCATGCAATCGTATAATTTTCACAATCATAACTGATACGTTATCAATTCCAGCCTGACCTGGCCTATTTTAACTCAGGTAGATAATTTCCAGTTTGAACTGTTACGCAACCCACCTGCCTTACCCATTTTGCCACTTGTACTCGGTAGACCACAATGACACCATTTCAAGCAGTGATAAGAGGAGGGGTTTCTACTACTACCTGTCTACCTGTCTAAAACTTTTGAAATGCATTTCTAAGGGTAGGCATGGGTTGTTCTGGTTTACGATTACATACGCAATCAATCATGGTACAGCTCTACGGTTCAGTTGTTATATATATGACACTAGTACGATATTGTGGATCTGTTGTTACTGTGAAGAGTTCTTAACTTCATTGCACTGCAATGAATAAACATGTGTTTATCTTGACTTAGGTGGGGTCTAGTCATTGAAAAAAAACATGTCGACACAATCAGCTTTCATATAATTGATGTGGCAATTTCGACCCATTTATCTGTTAATAGGTCGATCTAGATTATTTTTATTTTTATCTCAAATGTGTGAAACGGGTTATTAAAAAGTTGGTAAAAGAGAAACTGGTCAAATCACCCCAAGTGTATTTTTAATGCATACAACCTGCTAAAACGATCTGTTAAATCACTATAATGTAATAATGTACTTTTTATAATCAGATTAATGCATTAATTGTTTATGGAAGTATGAAACTAAGTAGAGCGATTGAGTTTATAGGTCAACGCAACCAACTCGTTTCGGTATGTTACCCAACACACCTACCACCCATGTTTTCACCTCTATTCGATATTATTAACCATGCCAGACCCTTATGGTGTCCCACAGCCACCACCTCTAATATATATTCTTAACTATGCCGAAGACCACTATGGTGTCAAGTTGCCATTAGAGGGATTTGAACTACTTCAATCATACCAAAAGCATAAGACAGACTGAGAGACATACATATTGTAATGTTGATAGCATAGCACACAGATTTCCTTCTTTCCCTGCAGCCCAACGCTTGATTTCGGCATCTAAAGAAGCAGAGACCCTCTGAAATGAACACACCAAGGTCAAACAAAGAAAAACACAACATAATAGGACCCGGAAATAAATTATTAAATATGTGAAAACTGAACAGTAAATGAACTAACAATACACAATAGTTAACCAACAAGACAGCAGCCTATATTCAAGAGATAGGTTAATTCTCTAAGGTTTCAGTCTACATTCATAGGATGATTCATTAGTCACTCAGTTAATGTAAGCAATATAAGCATGCCCAAAACATTCCCTAGCTCTCATAGACTAGTTAAACTAGATTACCAAAACTACCCTTCACTATCTGATATAATCCTGACAGAAGGTTATGCAAGGCAGAATATCAACAGCAGAGAGAGAACAACCCCCACAAATCACGAGATGTCAATGCTTACAATATGCCTGCTCTTGGGAGAAAAATAGAAACCTAGAACAATATGTGGCAGCTTCTAATTATTTAGAATCAAAACAGGAACTTCCACATGACCACATGCTTATATATTACAAAAGCAAGAGTCAGAAAGATAGAGGACCAGTCTGTAGGAACAAAGCACTACCCAATGCCAATAAAACTTGTTCAACATCAGGTACTGTTTTATTTTCCAGTTAAACAGTTAGAATCAATGAAAAAGTAATACCCATTTAACTGGACTTCAATCAATGAAAAGTCATGTTTATATTTAAAGCAAGTGAATACATCTGGATCCTAAAACAAAGGTTCAACAGAAGGTGTAGACGCCTATATGATACTTACTTGTCTTTCTTCCTGTTCCTTCTGAATCTGCAGATCTCGTTGATTTTTTTCGGCAAGTGCTTTAGCCTATAAGTGATAACCTCAACAGTTAAGAGTTAGCAATCATGTAAAGATCACTCCACTTCTAATTAATATTTTCATACTTAAAAGTGAATCATGAAAATTTCTTCGCCCAAATCACATACCGCACGCTCTTGAGTGCGTTGTTGTCTTTCCAGCCTAGCTCTCCGTCTTTCCTCAGTTTCCCCTTCAACATCTTGGAATTCTCCAGCTGGTGAAGGAGCTTTTGTGGTAACAAGGCATTAGTGAGTACTAAATTGGACCAAGAAGTCACAAGATACTTTTCTTTTTTAAATTTAATAAGAAAATACCTCCAAAAATTGAGCTAAGATCATCAACAAAATTGGTGGTGGAAGATGCTTTCCTCACACTGGATGGGACTCTAGTATTAGAAACCCTGTGGGCCCCTTCTGGTCCTCGTTTGTCCTGCGATAGTGGATCAGTTGCAGAGTCCTACATTTAAGATCAGACAGAGAAGATAAACAATATTATTAAGACACAAATGACCAGACGTGGAGATTTTGCTCCATTTACTACCCCACGCGTTTTGCACCTCTGAATAATAGTATAATACTATTTTTCACAGGAATTACTACTCACCGAAGTTGCTCTTGCTCTAGGCACACTGTTTGGTCGGGAACCTGTGCTGAAAAAGGAATCAAGGTCATTATCATTCTTTTGTTGGTTCATTTTGGTGGCGGCAGCTGCAGCAGCCCTCTCTCGAGCTTCTGCAGCAGCCCTCTCTCTTGCCTCTGCAGCTGCTCTCTCTCGAGCCTCAGCAGTCACCCTTTCTACAGCAGCACGCTCTGCTCTACGCCTTGCTTCTGCTTGGGCCTTTGCTACAGCAGCTTTTTCCTGTGCTTCTTTCTCCCTGGCTTCTGCAGCAGCCCTTTCTGCTCTTTCTCGAGCCTCAACAGCCGCCCTCTCACGAGCCTCATTTTGAGCTCTCTGAACCGCAGCCCTCTCAGCCTTTAACCGAGCTTCACTGGCTGCTCTCTCACGAGCTTCCCTGTTAGCCCTCTCTACAGCTTGTTTGGCTTTCTCCCTTTCGATCCTCTCTCTGTCAAACCTCCTTTCCTCTTCCCTCTCCCTTTCCCGTGTTATCTCTTCATCCATAACCCGCTCATTCCTATCTACCTGTGTGGGTTCTTTATTTCTAAAAGCATTTGCATTTTGGGAGTATTTAAAAGAATTTGACGATGAAGAGAAATCATTATCAGATGTTCTGGTACTTGAAGCAAATGAACCTCTTTCAGAATATCTAGCACGTCTTGGTATTGGAGGAGGGAGTCTGGAAGGTGGTGGGGCTCGAGTAATAGGTGTGAACAGAGGGATCTCGGAAACAGTCAGCCATATATCATCAGGACGCTGCACATGCTCCTCTGATTTAGGTGATGTGCCCAGTGGAGAATTTGTCTCGGTATATGAAGCTGGAGAAGTCTCAATACAAGATGTACGGGAATGTCTAGAAGCAGGTGGCATGTCAAAGACTGTTTGATGAGATTCGTGAAGATCATCTGAAGGCATTTTCTGTGGTTGGCTTTCAGAGTATCCAAAAATAGATTCGTCTAATGGCTCTTTACTAACAGAACTTCGAGCACTGCCCACACTGGACCCTTCTTCCAAAGGGGTCTGACCCTTATTCCTGTTATTTGTCTCCTTCGCAGCGGGTGCAGGTTTATTGGAACTGTTAAGGGAGCCTATATCACCAAAGACATCCCCACTTGGTGATGATATTCCAGACTTTGTGCTCCTAGATATACCAATTTTGTTAATCTCTTCCAGTGGATCTGTTAAAGGACCCTGGGATGAAGCAACAGGGGTTGACATAGATTCTAGAATCACAAATGGGTCCTCTACCGCATTAGATTTTTCCTTTGTTTTTCCAGTTGATGTAGCGCTTGGATCTGAACTCCATCTGTTAGAAAAGCATAATAAATGTCACGACCACGAACCAGCACATATTATCAAACTGTCATAAATAGGTTTGGCAGTAACATAGATACAAAATTGATCAATTACATTATTGACCATATTAAATCAATAATGGTTGTAAAAATAAACATTTCTTTTCTGTCAAAATGAACTCCCTCAACGTATCATCTCAGATTGGTCATTTATATTAGTTAAGACTGGATGAAAAAGGATGTAATGTATGTAACTGTGAGAGCATAGATATGCAAGTAACAAAATAGTTGTTTGAGGATGTAATTGGGAAAGTTGCAGAATTACATCGACATGTTTATAGATAAGAGTCAGACAAGCAAAAATACACATTAAAGGAAATTATAACTAGAAAAACAAATAATATAGAAAATGGGTTATACCTAAAATAATATTCAAGAAATATGTACATTTAATACACAAATACAGCCAACTTAGAGATGATTAAATCCTATTCCATATCGTTATCTCCTCCACAAGTTAGAGCATATACATCAGACATGAACAACTTGCCACATTAAGATTTATCTAGATTCCTAAAAGAGTTAACACATATGCTAACAGATCTTTGAAGTGCACCCAATAGGCTCAAAAGAAGAATGTTCACACTTCACAAGCAGTTCTTGCTATCTTCTTATGAACATTGTGACAGTCATCCTCAATATGTGTTGTTTGTTCATGGAATATCTGGTTCAAGGAGATATGTATTACTGCTCCCTATAAGAATACCTTCATGACTCCTCATACAAGGTTAACAGTCGACGAACTCTTATTTCTTGCTTTCCCATGATTAAGAGTCTATACATAAGTGGCTCCTATGGGTTCATAATTGAGTTGTTTACAACAATGCAAACAGAGTTCAAATGTACAGTGTCAATTTATAGTTAATCAGGCATGCAGGGAGTGAAACCAAGAGTCACGAGCAGACGAGTTTCATCAGCGAACATGAGTGATAATCACCTAATATTTGGCACTCCAGTTATGCACTATCCTCATCCTTCTGATAACCCCCTACTATGGATCTTCATAAGTTTTAATAAACATGGTATGACGACCAAAAAACACAAACATATTAAGGTTACAAGACTCACAACTCCATATGGCCCACGCACTCATCAGCAGATGTATTCAAAGAGGAGACTACGGCCGTACAAGTTTTGATTTCTATTATATTAATGACATGCTTGTTCCTTGCTCAATTCTCAAGCTATGTCCCAATAGGAGGTATCACTGAAGCACCTAGTAACCCTTCACAAGTTTGATGCACCAGCACATCTTTCAAAACTATTCACACATCCTGAAAAATGTCAAATAAGTTCATACTTCAGTCACACCTATCCTCTGCAACTACGTAAATGCATCCCAAATTTCTAATAACGCTAGTGCTTAAGGCGTCTCAACACTTTTGACATAAATATTAACTTTAGTAAATTAACTAAGATCGGTTTTCCATACATAAAACACATCTATCTCAAAGCTAAGGACAATTAACATTACTCAAACTACTGATTATGCTTGTTATGCTCAATACAAACTACTCACTCAATACGCATTGAAACAAACAACTAAATCGTTATCGACACACACATACTACCTGCTACTAGATGCAGGACTGCTAGTTCCAAATCCAGGTATTAAATCATCCAAACCTCCATGACTCTTATCACTACACTGCCTGATCGGTTCGGCTTTCGCAGTTCGACCTAAACTCCCAAGTAAATCATCCAAATGATCACTTTGTTTTGGCTTGAATGCGAAAATATCGTCAACATCTCTCACCGAGGCAGAAGAAGGTACCTGTTTACTTTTCATCCCAGGCAACCCATCAAATATATCATCATCATCGTCATCATCATATAACAGTTTATCATAAAGCGGTGAATTATTCGAATTCGAAACTCTAGGTTTACTTTTAGCGTCATTATTGCTGTTACTATTGCTATTAAAAATAGTATCGTAATCGAAATCAGACATCGATGACGTTGATTTCGAGTTATTGTTTGTGTATTTTGTAGAACCGCCGAATATGTCGTTATAAATATCTTTTCCGTTAGAATTGAACGACGAATTAGGTCGGCTCCGGCGATCGACACCGGTTGATTTCATCGGAGCGGATTTGCCTTGCGGTCGATAACCGAAATCCTTTGCTAACATGCCGAAATCGTCCATTTGATTTGCCAGACTTCGTAACGAAATTGCTAAAATCTCGAATAATAGTAACGGTTATCGACGGTGGTTGAACCGACGGCCGTTAAGTGTCATGGCAGAAATGTTTTTGTTTAGTTGCCAATTTTCAGATAGTTGTTTTTTTATTTTGGGTTTAATGCAATAATTATGTAACTTACAATACATCATTATGTATATAAACTATTTTTTTTTATTGTTGTATACATCAAATTGGAAGAAATTGTTTCGATATATTTGCATACTTGAATTTTATCAGATGCAATGTGAATTTGTCGATTATGCAGCCACGTATGATGCCACATGGAGTTTTTTTTGGCCACGTAGTATGTACATGTGGCATTCACGTCAGTTTCATATGTGGAACAAATTGTCGCAGTACGTTGCTACAGCTTCAGCTTATAGCTAACGGCTACAGTTAACAACTAATTTTGCCAAACATACCCTATATATATTTTAACATCGTGTTTCCACCTCAAATTCCGGTAATTATTTAGTCACCTATTATTACAATCAAATTATACAGCAACAACTAGCCACATATAATGTCACATGAATTTTTTAGCCAAGTTGTCTGTCACTTTCAACCTTCTTCTTGGGTGGGTAACAACTTAAGGGTGTGTTATGTATATACATATATATACAATCTGGTTTAAACCACATCGATATGCAACACCAAACCCTTAAACACTCGAACAAGAGCATCATGAATTCCTTTACCTCTGATCTTCAAATGGTGGAGAGTCGTCTAATAATTAAACTCCGGTCGACGACTCAAACTCTGGTCAAGTAGATGTTGGATGCAGTGAAGAAACGTTTTCCATGTCCAAACTACGATCCGGTTGGTGGCGGTTAGATGGTCATGGGTAAGGGAGAGCACCGAAAAAGGAGGTCCAGGAGATGGAGAGCCCCGGATAAGGAGGTTGCAGGTTAGATGGTCGTGGGTGAGTAATATTAATAGGGTATTTACATATATAGAACAAAGTATGACAGTACGTTGCACATTTATTGCATTTGTCACGTCAGTAAAAAAAATGTCGCGTAAGCGATACTATTAAATAGAAAAAGCCAAATATTTATATTTACGGGGCAACCGGTAACCGGTTACCATAGTTACATACATCGATACAAAATCTTCCAATTTGTTGCATGCATAGTCAATAAAAAGGGTAGCTTGTATACGTGAAATATTTGATAACAATACGTTGTATAATTATTGCATTAACCCTTTTATTTTTGTGTAACGAACTTACGACATTTTCAAACATAAAATCCATTCCTTGATTAACTTTTACGACGTCTATCCCAATAATTAAGAAAGGATAATTAGAACAGTATTTGGCCAAAAGTTAGAGTATTCGCACTTATTTCGTATACCGGAAAAAGGAACAATCTGTCGGGTTCAAGATTAATCTCTGAGAATGGATCGGATCGCGATCGGATCGCGCAGTGAAGAAATTAAAACCTCGAGTTCGAGGGCGTAGTTTTGCGATACAAAAACTTACCTGCCATATATCCTTAACCCTCCCCCCTCTTACTAAGACTACATAATGTTCTGGTGAATTATGGTCAATACCAGATATATAAGTAGTGATTTCAAAACCATAGATTAATAGATTAATCGTACTCTGACAACTTTACTTTACGTAAAGCAGACAAAAGGGTCCCAACTACTGGACTCGGACACGTCAGCAAATGACTTTGTTTTCCCTCATTTCATTTCATTGTTTTTTTTTTAACGGCAAACTATATATATAAAAATAAAAAAAGAAGAAAAACATCTAGCAATATGCTAGAAGCCTAAGAGACAAGAATAGAATCTAAAAAGAAAGCAGTTCCATACAAGCCCATGAGGGCCGAAACCACAACGAAAAAAGGATAGGAAACCACAAGGCTCAAATAAT
Source organism: Logfia minima (assembly GCA_963921325.1). NCBI lineage: Eukaryota > Viridiplantae > Streptophyta > Magnoliopsida > Asterales > Asteraceae > Logfia > Logfia minima. The sequence goes on along the minus strand of OY992776.1, from coordinate 12,902,022 downwards.
CGATCCACACAAAACAACAGCCGCAAACGGAGTCAGGATGGGAGAATATGAGCAAAATCATTGAAGGATCCCCGACGTCAAGAAACTTGGGCTCACACACCATAGATTCCAAGACAAAGAACTCTTCTTGCAACGAGAGGAAATCCATAAGTAAGACAAATAAACAACCGACTGAAAAATATTAGAACTGTTTCCACCATCCCCAATGAAGATACGATGATTTCTATTTTTCCAAATGATCCACCACCAAACAGAAAGAATACCACCCAAAATATACTTATAACCCTCGGGGCAAGACAAATTTCGCAACCAGTCCCTAAGATCATCGGGCCCTAGCGAGGGGATCTCCATCTGAAGCCATGCAGCGAGTAAAACGCAGGAATCCCTGGTTACCTGGCAGTCACATTTCATTTCATTGTATTTCCTTAATACCATGACGGATATAATATGCATGTATGGAGTAATATAATCAATTACATCTCAATATTAAAGAATAATACAGATTTTGCTAATTATAACACTAAGAGTTATAAATAATAAATAATTTTCTATGGGTGGTTGATAAGTTATACTTAAAAACTAACTTATATTAGTAATGTTGGCTATTTAGTAATTACATGTATTTGACAGTTTTACAACGATTGAAGAAAGTCGACAAGTTTTTCAAGGAGATTATAATCTTAGTCATAAACCTTGGAGCTCTATATAGCAAAATCCTAAAAATAATTACTAAAAATTACCATCCTTCTTTATGATAACTATCCGACCAACTTTTTCTAACTACCCTTAATATATGTGAACTACTTTCATAATTGATAATTCTTTAAATTTTGGTTTCACTTTACAAATTTGATACCTTAAATAATTCGTTTATTTCTATTCAGCGGTTAATCTCTCATGCATTGAATTGTGATAGTAAACCAATATATAATGCACGATGGATGGACTCTTATGATGGGCTATATACATGGGCTAATATTATACATACGAGAGTACTAATATATGACACATATACATACATAATTAACGAGAAATTAAATGTTGAAGGGCATAATCGTTAGGATGATCAAGCTGTTGGTGTCAAAGGAAAGAGTTGGAAGCAATGAAGACTTGAGGAATGTTAAATGTATGGAGTCACGAGATACAACGGGTAGGTGCTGTCACATCGGATCAGAGGTTGACGGATGAGATAATCTTTCACAATAAAACCAATAGCATCAAAGACAATGGAACATTGATTATGAGTTGTAAATTGACGAACAAATTTAAGGTTTTTAATAATTCTAGGAGTAATAAGTATATTGTTTAGATGGAGCGCGCAATATGGGTTTGGAAGGTCAGTGTGCCCGGTGGTCTTGACGGGTGTTGAGGAACCATTACCAACAAAAATAAAATGAGTATCATTGTTATTAGAAGTGGACTTGAGTACACCTGCATTTGAGTAAATATGATCTTTAGCTTTCCGTATCAATGATCCAACTAGAATTATTTAGGTTCTGCAAAAGCGTAGTACTAAACGTAAATGGAAAAGTGGTAGACTGATCATTATTTTCAGCCCATTCCCACTGGTTTGTGGGCTGACCTATACCAAAAAGAGGCCCAAAATTAGATCCAATAGCATAAGGCATAGGCAGCAACTTGTTGGCCCGATTGAGCTTGTGGAAAAAACCCAACAGAGATAGAAGAAACAGTTGGGCCACGATGTATCAACAGGTAGGGATGCGCAAAACCGGATTCGGTCCAAACCGAAACCGGTTTTTAAACCGAACCGGTTTGGGTCAACGCCGGTCAAAACCGATTTTGACTCAAACCGGTTCGATTTGAAACCGGTTTGAAGGGTGAAAAACACAAACCGGCCAAACCGGATTGGGAACTGGTTTCAAACCGGATCAAGACATGTTTCCCAAAAAATCAGTTTGGGACAAGCCGGTTTAGAATCTGGTTTACACCTATCCGCCGGATAGGAATAGCCTATCCAACGGATAGGCTTTTTCCGTTGAAAAAAACAAGGAGTTAATATACTATCCAACGAATAAGCTATTCCTATCCGGCGGATAGCGGCCTGCTGGAATGTTCTAACCCCAAATAAACCCTCATTTTCTTCAAATAATACACAAAAAAACACACTATTTTCCTCTCTACTTGACTTCAATTATATTTGGGTGATTTTTCCCTTGATTTTCATCCATATTTGCTTGTTAATTTAATCTTCAATCTAAGGTATGATTCTCTTGCTACTAACTTGTATACATTCCTTGAATTTTAACCTAATTTGTTGAAGATGATTTGTGATAATTAGGGTTTTAATCATTAGGGTTTTGTTATATTATGATTGTGATTGTTAATTGATGCTTAATTTTGAAGTTTCACGGTTGAATTTGTTGTAATTAGGGTTTATAACCGTTTTTTGTGATAATTAGGGTTTATAACACAATTTGGGGGTTTTGTTCAATTTTGATTGTGATGGTTAATTGGAGTTGTTGTTGTATATAATTGGTTGAATTGATGCTTATTTTTTAATTTGACAGTTGAATTTGTTGTAATTAGGGTTTATAACCCGTTTTGTGATAATTGGGGTTTATAACATAATTTGGGGTTTTTATTCAATTTTGATTTTGATGGTTAATTGGACTTTTAATTGTATATAATTGGTTGAATTTGTTGTAATTGAAGGTTTTTAACCTAATTTGTGGTTTAGGGTTTAAGGTAATTGGTAATTTGAATTTACAGATACGTGCTCGGTTCATATTGTTAAAATGAGCTTAGGTTTGATAAATGTTACCTTTTTGCAGAAATGGCACCAAAAAAGTCACGAAAACGTGGGGAATCGTCTACAAGCTACAATGACGACGCAACATAAGTGTTTGATCTTCCAGTGCCATAAATAATAAGAAATCACTAATTCTTGAAGTTTAATAATCGGCATTGGAGTTCTGCTGAACAGGTGGAATTTAAGTCAAGGTTGGAGATCAACCTCACCAAACAAATTCAACCTGCTGATGTTATCGATTGGGCTGTTCTTGATCAAATATATGAAAGACAGTCTAATACACGAAGTTCCAACACAATTCGGGAGTACCTGCGGATGGAGTATAGGTTACAAGATGGTAGGCTTGGTTTCACCTCGATGGCTTGGTCGAGGTTATTTAGTATTCAGAAGCATTTCTATCGGAAGACATATTTTTACTATATTTGCACCCTCAATAAACTATTTCTAGCGCCGCCTATATGTATTAAGATACAAACATAAATGTATGTATTTTACCCAAAAACGTAATTCACAAAAGGAGGTTAGTATGCATGCATACATAAACAAGACATAGAAGAGGTGGAGGAGATGTCTATAAAGGAATAACAGAGTTGATTACGAGTTCGCGGAGGTGGAAATATGGGGGTGTCAGATGATCGATGGTGGAACGCGGTGGCACTAGTTATGGAAGAAGGTGGAACGATGAAAGTATTTATAACTACTTAATTATATTTCTTGAATGTTAAGTTAAATTATTACAAAGAGTAAGCCAACAATTTATAGCTATTTGAAAGCTTAAAATAATATGTCCTCATGTAGTTAGAGTAATAAAGTAGCATGCAACCAGGTGAATTACTATACATAATATTTTTAGGGCTAGAATGCTGTAGAAATGTATTAAAACGAAAGATAGTATAGTCAAATTTGAAGTACTAACCTCAAATTATGACTTTTCGAAACCATTATTTTCAAATTTTGGTTGCTAATTGATTTACGGACGTTACTGGTTCCAGACTTGTAGCTAGTGAAAGACGATGGTAAGGAAGGGCTCGTAGCTTAATTCACCGTAGCATCGCCAATCTTTTCACAAAGATAGTATAAACTAATAGTATGCTTATATCCCAACTAAAAAGACTTGCAATTTTCTCATAATCGTGATGGAACCATAGTAATTGATTAAGTCTCGTTTATTATGGTCTATTTTTGTTGGATACAATTTTTGGACAAGAGAAAGCTAGAAAGTAGTTATTATATTATATCAAAAATTCCCTATGTTTTTAATTTGAAGGAACCTCAAGACTTTGAGACGCTCCTGTATAGACACAAAGACAACGATTCCTAAACAAATTCGAAGAAGCTAGAACCTAACAAATTTAAAGAAGCTAAAACAATGTCCACAACGCTTGTCCTTCTGTAGGTATTCGGATGACTGGATACATGCCACGCTATACAACGTTTATGCAAATGAAGTGAGTAGTTTGTGGTTGCTCTCCCTTCTGTAGGTATTCGGATGACTCTACAACGCTTGTCTGACCGCGAGAAGCCTTAGGTAGTAGAAATTACCACTTCCCTTTTATAAAGCTTTACGTCTTCATATCCGACAAGAGCATATTGCTATGTTTATTCTGTATACCTAATGTTTGCCTATAGCACCATATTGTTAGAATTTTGAGATTTCAATTACTTGGATGCAATGAGAATCGTGAATCACTTTCAGATTGAAGTATTTCGATGGTACAATCGAAAATTCAATCGGATAAAACTCAAAGTTATCAAGAACGAACATGTGTGTGTGTTATGAAAACCTGTACCAAATTTCGTGAATCACTTATCAGCTCGACCCCAGCCAGGGGCTCTGCCCCTTGGACCCCGCCAGGGGCTGCCGCCCCTTGGACTCCGCTACCGGGGGCGCTGCCCCCGAACCCCCGTGAGATCAAAACGAATTAAAACAAGTGTGCACCCCGCACCAACCAAACTTGTTTAATATTCATTAAGATCAAATTAGTCAATAAGTATAATCCCATTACACTTAAATTATATTGCTGATAAACCAACACATATTGCTATGTTCATTCTCTATAGCTAATGTTTGCCTATAGCGACTATGTTTAGGATATTTTTTTGATAAATCATAGCTTCTACAAAATTAAACATGATCTGAACTCAAATATTCTAGGATAAACTTGTACTTGAGTAATTAGTATGGGTGAAAATTCTTGACTGGAAACACGACATGACATCAACACGAAAATAAATGAATTAGCATTAGTGTTGGTGCTGAGTTGGGTAGGGTTGTACTTGGGTTGAGCTTCCCAACGCGATTCCAACTCACCAACCTGTTTAAATTTACAATTGATATACTATAGGTTGTCAAGTCTTCTTAATGTAGCCTCCAGCTCTCCTCAAAAAGGTTTTAAGCTTAATTCAAAAGCTTGAGCTCAATAATGACCCTTTGCTAAAGAAAGAACGATTAAAGGCCCCGAATTTCTCAAAAAAGATCATTATAACGACATGACTGGGTCCAGTCTGGCTCAGAGCAGTCGTTTATATCAGCTCGGACTAAGTTCCACACACCCCTACGACTATGGCACATACATGTGTATACGATTGGCTCAATGAGAACACATATGCAATTATTGCACCATAATAAATCTTGAATCAACTCAACTCTATCTTATTTACAATGACTAACAATATTTATCCAGCAAACCTAAAGACATATTCACCGTCTCAATCTCAATCTAAACCAAAAAAATAGAAAGAAAAAGCAAGCTCCAGTTAACGGAAAACCAGCTAGAAAACGCATGTGCACTTTACCAACACATCTTGATTGCTCACTGGTTGATCTACTGCTTCCAAACCATGACTAAAAGAACCAAAAACTGGGGTCTAAAGAAAGTTTATTATGTTTCTATTTATGAGAAGATTCAAAATTTCATATGCATATACGACTGGTAAACTAGAGAATGGGCGAGCTCATCGTTAAGCTTTACGTTCAGAGGTGGCATATGCTTTTGCTCTAGCATGTCATTTGCGCTGCTGCAATGATAAATACCCGATCAATTGGTTAGCATAAAATTAACAATGTTTTAATAAATTATCAACGAAAACCTAAAACACCAAGTAACAAGCTCATGACTTACTCGTTCAAGAGGGCAACAATGTTATTTCTTGTTTGAGCAATGAGATGAAAGTTCTCGTACACCTGCCACATGAGAGAAAGTCAACCATGTTTTTTAAAGTAACTAATGTGTCAAATATGATTACAAGTATTATATTCTTTCGACAATAACAACTATTTTTAATAAAATACGTAGCAGGTTTTATGCGTTACAAATACACTTGCAGCAACTTTCAACTTCCCTTCTAAGCTACTTTATGTATTACCCGTTTGACAGGGTAGAGATAAGATATACTTCACCTTGAAGATTCATAAGTAAATGGGTCAACTAAAACTTGATAAACGTGCGTTTCTTTACCTTCAATGCATTAAAATTTTCAGAAATTTGATCCAAGGCTTTGGCATTTTGTTCAAGAAGCTGGCTTGATGGACCACCAATAGCTGCAACAACAAACATTTTTTAACAAAAAAAGAAAGAAATAATAAACTCATTTACAAGGCAAAATCCCAAATATGGCATGAAATGCACCATCAAGAAGAAATATTTTATGCGAAGAAACATCCATGTTGCTATACTCATGAACAAAGAAAATATAAAAATATCGTATCTTGCAACGTGAATGAAAACCACATGATTTGATTGGCAAATAAAGTATGTACCAACCTGCGTAAGAGATGCCATCGTCATTGTCCATGGAGGTCGGCGATTGAGCATACGGAAGACCGTTGTCGCGATTTGTCCCGCCAGAAGATGGTTGCGACTGTTGTACATCAACTTTTTCCTGGATATTAAAAAACAGAGGATGCATATTTAGGGGTGGCAACACGGGCGGGTCAGGTCAGGTTGACCTGCAATCACTTTTTTGTCTTTTCTTTGTTTTACGAATAATTAATGTTATAATTATGATTTTAAAAGATATATATGTAAGTGATAGTCGAAGTTAAACCCAATTAGGCGGTTTATGTGTTGTGAATACAGTTTTTGACATGTTTAGCCCATTTTGATTTAAGTTTATTCTTATTAAGTTGGCCCACTTGACAGGTTAGAGCCCGGTAAAGGAATCTAAATTCACTCGTTTACCAATAAACGAATCCAAATTGGCACATTCAATAATATGAGTTCCAAGTATTCAAATAATGCCATTTGACTAAAAGTCATTGTTCTTCAAGGATGCAAGAAAATTTCTTGCTTCTCTTCTTTAATGTCATTATAAACGAAAAACAAACAACCCATTTTATCAAGTTTGCATCTTTTATTTAAACTGTAATCTGAAGAAAAAAAAACTGAAACACGAAGAAGAATTCTTGGAACTAAATAAGCTTACACATCATAAAAAGAAAGGTAAATGAAATGAAATGTTCTAAAGCATACTTTTTTGTCTTTGTGCTTCCTTGATGAATGGCTATCATCTTTCCTTCTCTTTCCATCTTCCTTTTTCTGCAAACGTAATCCAAGACACAAATCAGAATCGAACTTTTATGATATTGGGGGTAATTGGATGTGCATCTGAAAGTGATGATTGCAGCTTAAAGAATTAAGAAATCAATTATTTAACACTAAATAAATTATCATTTATCTCAAAAATTAGTTGAAACGAACTTCCAAGCACCCCCATAGTACTATCCAAGATAATCTACAACGTTCAGCATTTGGCACATATTTTGAAGAACTGAGTTGATTAAATTTTTCAAGAGTACATTTTCTTAACCTTTGAAGCTTGGAACAACTTTATTAAAATATTATTTCGGTGGAAAAAGAATAGATAGACTCTGTATAAGTAGTACTGATACCAGTACCAGAATGTAAATAGTACATATACTAGTCACAATCTATGTATCTATTATAGACGTATATAAAGCATAAATATTATATAAATAATAACTATAACTATATACTTGTGAAAGAAAACCACTTGTGTATTTATGTGACTCGAGATAAAAGTTCTTCAAACAAACAACAAACAAAGCTCTGGGACAAATCACAAAATATTAAACAAAATACTTGTTGAGAACACAATTTGGTCCTGCAGCATAGAGGTGCCACCGTGACCCATCTACTTATGAAAGGGTCTGAATTAGGATATATTATATCCCAAACGGTTCAAATGGCAGAATTAAATTTTTTTAGCCAGAATGGGATCAGTCCAAAGTCCACCAAAAGTATATTTTTAACGCATAGAACCTCCTATACGGCATAATTTAAATTTTTAAATCATCATTCGTCATCATACTTAATGATTATTTTTATAAATAGAAATGGACAAAAAATGCTTGGAGAAATATAAAAAAAGTTTTTTCATAAAATTTAAAGGTCAAAAGCAACTACAATGGGACTTAACTTCAACCAGTAATGTAAAAAACATGCAAAAAGTAGAATGGAGCTAAGAGGAATGGAGATCATACACTCATCCATCTAATACGTAGTGCCACATCCCGCACTGTTTTGTCATTCAACTGCCGTGCAATCTTCGCATAACGTACTACCGGCTTTTCTGAGGCATATCTGCATAAAAGGAATTAACCTATTATTAGAATAAACAGATTTGACGTATGATGGATAATAGTAAAACAATAACAATGAGCAAGTAAAATCACCGGAAGAATGAAATTTGTTAAAGCATTTACAATAAGTTCTATAAGTCACATAAACATTTTAACAACAACATTCAAAGCATTTCAAACACCCCCTACAGCTTAGGGGTAGGTACATATTATACATTTTTCAACAAAATTTATTGCATTCTTAAATTTAAAATATGGGTAATTTATTGTGAGATTTCTATATTATAAGTTATTTTTCAATGAGAATTTACATCTTTAGGCCCCTGTGAATTTTTAAAATTTACACAACTATAGCCCCTCTTTTTCACCTAAAAGCCGTTAGCTGCACAAACATTTTCCCTAAACATTTATTTTGACACATACATAATAATAGCAATTAAGAAACTTATACTAACGTATTAACATTATATTCACTCGACCCAAAAACTTTACAAAATAACTCACAATAATCTGTTAAACCCACATTCAAATACCCCTTTTAAAAAGCAAGAACAAAAAAAAAAAATCATCATTTATACAATATACATATACATACCCAAAAAATATATAACCAAAAACATATACCCCTCATTAAAAGTAATCCTAGTTAACAATCATATCAAACTATCAAACCCATCAATAAAATTACAAAAAGACACAAACCCACAAATACCACATACCACATAATTATAATTCAAATATTCAATATTCAATATTCAACAAGTATTAATAAAAATAAATTAACAAACTTTACCAACAATTTCAGCCACAGACTATATACAACAATAATTCAAGCATTTAAGATGCAATAACAATATACATAATATATAAAAAAGTGACATACTCTTTGAGAAGTTTTTCAAATAAAGATTGTTCATCACGAGTCCATTTGACTGTAAGATTAATGCGGTGCATCAAAGCACGTTCAGAATGAGCCACCGCAGAATTCTCCGGCACGGCGGAGCGACCACTGTTGGCGGTGGCGGTGGCAGCTCCATTGTTGTTGTTATTTCGAGTTGGGTTTGCCATCAAAATCAAGAAAGATAGATTCTTTATCAGTAAAAAGGATTAAATAATGCACAATTGAGAAACAAGTTGACTGCAATTGGAATGGAATGGAATGGAATAGAATGCTGGACTTTGTTATTATAGGGAGAAAAAAAAAAAAAAAAAAGAGGCAAAAGAGAGTAAAACAGGAGTACAAATTAAGGAGAAAAATGGGGAAGAAAAACCGGAATTTTTATGTATTTAATTTATTTATTATTTATTATTTATTTTTATTGTTCAAGGTGACACATTAAATCTGTGGGGAAATTGTGGGCGGTGGTGGGGTTTGTTATGACTTACGAGTGTTTTGGGATCTTTTAATGATGCTTATTTAATGAGACATAGATTCCTGTTAGTAATTTTGATTAATTAATTCTTATTTCTTCTTTATATATACGTATAAAAAGTGTTATTAATAATTTAATTATCTTACAACAAAGATCCTTTTTACCATTCTATTCGATTTGTCATACTAAAAGAAGTAGATTAGTACGTCTTTAACATGATTACTAGGTTAAACTTGTAGAATGACACATTATATATATATATATATATTAAAGTTATTGTTGTATGATAATTTCTATTCTTAAATATGAAAATTTGACGAAATTGAAATATGACACTAGTTTTAGTTTGCGTGTTAAGAAGGTTTTTGAATTGTGATAGAGTCGCTTAACTTCAAAACTGACCGCATATTTTCTCAACTTAACACCTTAAAAAATTTATGTCTTATTTAAGTCACGAAAATCTTCATATTTAGAAGCATTTAATTAACAAGTTCGCAAAAAAATAGTCATTATGTGTCTAAATTGATACATTTAGGTGTCTAGCTTTGAAGACCTTGTTCATTATAGAAGCGGTTATATTGTTGTCGATCTTATATTCCACTTATCTACTGAATTTTATGTGTAAAAACATTGGTATACTTATACGTTACGCTAACGATTCTAGATGACTCTTTCACTACATACATGCAAGCGTTATCGTTCATACGTAATATTTAGGAAGATGATTTAGGAAGGTGCGTTACAACTTATAAAACTTATATGTTACATGTTAAAAATTAAAAAGTAGTAATGCCGTATGGGAAGCATATTATTATAATTAAAATCCCGTTAAGATAGATAGCATACATTATTCACAAATCATCTAGTACGTACTCTAGTCTAGTAAGTATCTCTTCTCTTCTATATTAATAAAAGTAAAAGCTTCTATATTAATAAAAGTAAAAGATAACTTTAAGGGATATTAAAAAAAAAATGTCCTAAAAAAAATATTATAGAAAAATTTGTCCTAAAAATTCGAAACTATACAAAAATACCCTATTCGGTCGCAAGTCAAAATGTGACTTGCGACCCCGACTCCGAATCATGCGACCATGCGACCCATTCACCACGTGACTTTGCGACCCAAATTATGATCGCGACCCCGTAGCTTGCGACCCGTTTCAGATTCTTGCGACCGTCAAAAAAAACTTGCGACCCGGCCTTCTTTTGACTTACGTTGACTTTTATTTTTTTTGTAAATTGTGTGAAGTTTCTTGTAAACTTTGAAAATTCATATCTTTTAATTTATAACTTTGAAAAAGATTATCTATTAAATTTCTTTATTTCACTAAATTGTACTAAAAAATTTAGAAACCATGTACAAGATGATTTGTTTATATTTGAAACACTATAATTATTAATTTGTTCTACAACTTATTACACATTATTTATTTTTTAATAATTTTATAACATATCTCATATATATATTGTAACACCCCAAAATAGCTGAAAAATCAGAAATTGGAGAAACTAAATTGGAACATGCGACTTTATTGGATAAAGTCGCAGAAGCGATTTTGCTGGTTATGCGACCTTATTGATAAAGTCGCATAACAGATTGAATTGAATTAATTGAGGTGTTTAAGTATAATTAAGAAAGTATATATACTCGAATTTCGTCTAAACACTTCCAAAAACATAAAACGAGTTGACAAGGTCGGTTTAGACAGAGAAACAGAGAGAAGAAAGAGAAAAAGTGAGAAATCAAGTTTTGAAGCTTAAATTGAAGCAATTAAACCATGGAATCAAGGTAAGGCTTCAATTATTATGTGCTGTGATTGTTATTACATGATTTGAACGGATTGGAATGGGTTAATTTGTTTATAACAAGTCTGAAATCAAGAAAGTCAGATTTGGGGTCTGATCTGTTCGTCATGCGACTTTATTGAGTAAAGTCGCATGTGCGAACTTATTGATATAGTCGCATTAGGCCGACTCCAGGCTGCGAACTTGTGATAAAGTCGCAGAATCGACTTTGGTGGTATGCGAACTTATAGTAAAGTCGCATAAGCGACTTTAAGGTGTGAACTTGTGATAAGATCGCGTATACTTATTCTGAGACTTTAATAAAGTGTCGTTAAGTTTATACGAGAGTTAATTGTGTAATATATGGCTTACAGACCGGTGTTCTGTACGTGACCATTGAGGATATTCAACCACACGATTATCAAGGTAAGTAATAGATTGTTATATATATTGAATGAGAATATCCAAGTGACCGAAGTATTAACGTGTGTCGTTATTGACCCTCTTTATGCTGAGTGATCATAAATGGTCTAGCCGTGTCGTTATTGACTCTCTTTATGCTGAGTGATCATAAATGGTCTAGCCGTGTCGTTATTGACCCTCTTTATGCTGAGTGATCATAAATGGTCTAGCCGTGTCGTTATTGACCCTCTTTATGCTGAGTGATCATAAATGGTCTAGCCGTGTCGTTATTGGCCCTCTTTATGCTGAGTGACCATAAATGGCCAAATAGTGTGATGTTATGATTCTGTTACTTACTAAGCCGATGTGCTTACCCATTTCTGTTATTGCTGATAATACAGGTGGGTCGAGTAAAGGAAAGGAGGGTCTTGGGAAGGAGCCGTAGCACGATTGGTGGTGTGCTTGCTACTGCTGGTAGTAAGTGTTGACTACTCCCGTTAAATCATGCTCGGATATTGTGGGAGTCTTTTGAGAAAGAGAACTTACGTTGTAAAAAGATTGTAAACAATGTAATGTTTATGTTTATATGAAAAGTGTTGATTTTGTTATTATATAAAGTGCAAAAAAAAAAAAAAAGAAAAAAAAAAAAAAAAAAAAAAAAAAAAAAAACTGGGTGTTACATATATAATATATATTTGTTTATGCACAATTCAAAGTATATAAAGAAAATACATATGATGAGTATTAGTTTTATTTATATTTTTTAATATGGTTATCGTCGTAGTTTATTTAATAAATCATCCTGCATTATTATTACTATTGTTATTATTATTGTAATCTCGCAACATATTTAACATGTATGTACAATTTAAAGTTAATAAATAATATATATCACAAGTGATTAATTTTATTTGTATTTTTTCATATATTGGTACCGTTGTAGTTTGTAATTTATCCTACTTTATTATTATTATAATATTATATAAATAAATAGAAGGGTGACGTAGCTAACGTATATTTACAATTCAAAATAGTGAAATGAAGTTTATAAATAAAAATTAGTGAAGGGATTGGGATTACAAGTAGCAAAATTCAAGTCCATTGCCAAGCACGGGGTTCATAAACCTAGTTACACACTTACACTACTAATTATTATAAACGGTTTGTTCTTACTTTTTACATCAATAATCCAAAAAATAAATAAAATATTAAAAACATTGAATAAAAAGATCGCACACAAGCCAATAAAAACACGAAAATTGATGTACAAAATTCACGATTTGATCGCGTGACTTTGACCGTTCTCTCTCTTCTCCACCCTCCTTCTTCCCATGACGAATAACAATTCGCAACAAACAGGTTTCAACTACCTTTTTATTTGATCTAAATCTCTATTTATTTCATTGATCTAATTTTTAGTTTTATAAGTGTTCAAGCATATCATGACAAGTTGTTATTCATATCATGAGAAATTGTTTATTTTATGTCATTGATCATTTTAGATTGGTATAGTTTTGTGATCATATTTAATTTGTTACTTATTTATATAAAGTTTAGAAAAATGTTTGCCTGTCAACTTTGACAATAACTAAATCTATCTCTTTCAATTAGAGATGCAAATGAGTCAAACGCTTATCGAGCTTAGTTTGAGCTCGAGGTTAAGAACTTGACTATAAGTAGTTTGGAATTTGCAAATAATATTGTTGGATTATAATATTGTTAGTCTTTCTACAAGGTTTTTGAGGTGTGATCATGTTTTAATTTGATTTATTTTTTATATATTTTCGAAATGAGTTTTGGCTTTTTGCTATTAAATTTAATCGGTACAAATATTTAAATTTAGTTTGTTAATTGGAAATAATTCCTTATATAAATATTAGAGCTACTTGAGTCAATCTCGAGCCATCCTGAAAAAAAATTCGAGCCAAACTCGAACAGCGGTTCAAAGGCCTGCTGAGCTCATAACCAAATAGGCAAATACCTCTTTTTGCTATTATTTTGATATTGATGTTTAGAAATTTAAAATTTGTGATTTTGGAAGTAGTCCTCCAAAACAATGGGAACGGGCTGGATCATCACCAGGACCTGCTCCTTTTAAACCATCATCTCCTGGTAGCACAAGTGAGGTAGTCGAGGCTTCTGGGACTGCGAGACCAGGCGAAATTGTGACCGCCAACGAGTCATCAGCAATGAACACGAATGCACTTGGGAGGCCTGTACCCGCTAGGCCATGGATGCTACAAAACACATATGGCAATACTTATGGGGTTATTGTGGTTCTAACTTCTACATGGATCCTTGCATTTATGTTTTATGATAAACTGTTTGTATGTATGAGATCATGTCCGTTAGTTTAACCTCCCTTTTGTTGCATCGATTTTGTGATGTTTGAACAATTTTCTTTTTATGATACAGACCTATAGTTCAGTCAAAAAGACATTATAAAGGCATTTGTTGTATGAGAATCGTTTGAGATTGCGACTCCTTTACTGATGAATCAGTTGGTTTGGATTAAGTTAGTGATATAAAAATGTTTGCTTAAAGGGAAACGGGTTGAAATTGACCCGAAGTGTATTAATGACTACAACTTTATCATAACTGACACAATATTTATCTACAAATAATCTTGGGGAAAGTAGCATTTCAGGCCAACCCAATGTGACCTGTACCAACTTTCCTATTTAAACCCAACCCGTTTAGATTGGTTACCCAATGCACTTGACCCTTCCATTTTGGCAACTCTGTTATTATCTGATGAATCTTTTAGATACTCCTCAATTATGATAAATAATTAAATCTTAAGGACTCAACTCAATATCATTTTCTCTCCATAATTATGACAACGGAGTAGTTAAACTTATGGCAAATCCCTTGAATAAATGATTACAGTGCCCTGTTTCCGTCTGATTGGTTAATAAAGTAAGAATTTAAATCGATTCAAAATCAACAAGTACATTGTTAGTGGTTTAAGAGTAAGATTGGCCTAATGTTCCTATCATTGGTGAGCAGGGATACTTATACTCATTTGTTGTCTTCTTCTACAAATATACCAACTTTTGATTAGAACTTTATATTTATTTGTTCACTTAATGTGTCAGGTGCAGGTTATAGTGGCAGCTTAAACTATAATTCGGGATATGGAGCAGGAACTTATGGTTCTTATAGTGGATTAGGGGGAACCAGATCCTATAACACCGGTTTATAAGGAAGCAACATGTATGGAGGAGGTTATGGTGGCCTTTATGGTAGTGGTGGTGGCATGTACGGTGGAATGTATAATAATACTTGGAAGCCCGATGGGTGGTTATGGTATGGGAATGGGTGGTCCGGGTGGTCCAGGTGGTCCATATGGTAATCAGGATCCAAATAATCCATTTGGTGCTCCTTCATCTCCTCCCGGATTTTGGATGTCCCTGATGCGAGTGGTAAGTAAGAAATTATGTATGTTAACCGTTTAATCGTTATATTGCGTACACTACGAATGGTTTAATTAATGCTATATGCACACCAACTTATGACAAAACAAATTTTTGTGCTTTTAGGTGCCACTATAAGTCCAATTGTTGACAGAATTTTTTTGGTGAATATCATTTCTCTGTCTCTAGCAGCCAAAATGTTTAAAGTTTTGCCCCTCTCTTGTTTCCATTTTAATTCTCTTACTTCCTGAGTGTACTTATAGGTGGTAAAGTGGCATGTTATATGTTTTTAGACTTTTATTGGTTCAGCCTTGTTACACAGAATAAATAGAGGTGGCAAAATGGGTAAGTTGGGTGATGGGTGAAATTGGGCAGTTCTTTAATACTTGTCAAAACGGGTATGGTAAGGCTGACTGGCGAATATTTTTGTCAAATTTTTGTGTTTTTAAAATTTTAATGTATTAATTATGATTAGAGAAACTGTAGTATCAAAATAATGATCTAATATTTTTGAATAACATGATGTGGGCATTTTAGTAAACTTTAGGCAACTTTTGACCCGATTGAATATAAAATGTAACCAAATTGACCCAATTTTAGGTAGATGCTCTGAAATAACCACCACTAATACTAGATTTTGTTTGGAGTAGAATGAGTGTGACATTGGACGTAGAAATTGCTTTTGTCCTGCGTAGTTTATAACCATCTTCTTTCAGATCATTAATAGAGAAAGTTAAATGAATTTAGTGACACAAGAACTTTCTAATTTATTCGGCTTTACTTACAAATGAATAATTTTGGGTTTTCTGTGCCTGATATCAGATGCATGGAGTTGTGACTTTCTTTGGCCGAGTAGCGATGCTCATAGACCAGAACACTCAAGCATTTCATATGTTCATGTCTACTCTTCTTCAGGTATTTAATTATATTATGTTTTATATTTTTCTCATTGCGTAAGGTTATCATATCATCAAAGAATCAGTAGCCTAAGGTTCATACTATTTGCAGTTATTCGATCGCTCAGGAATGTTATATGGAGAGCTGGCTAGATTTGTGTTTCGACTTCTTGGTATTAGAACCAGCAGCAGACCTAACAAGATCCAACCCCATGGACCTAATGGACCACATGGTCCTCAAAATTACATCAAGCCACCAAAGAGTGCACCCACCAGTTCCTTGGATAACGTACGGGGAACCAATTAAACACTTCCAAACAAATATGAAATGCGAGCTTATCTAGATAGAAATATTTTTCTTTCTTTCTTATTTTTGCTGTCTTTTGAAGTTTGTGGTATTTAGTCATATTTTCTAAAATCTGAGTCTCTTGAATGTGACACATAATTGTACGAAATCATCAATGCATAGTTGATATCGATATATGTTATAAAAAAATTGTCATAAGTAAAGTTATAGACGCAAAAAAAATAGTCTGGTCATTATACGCTTGTTATGACTGTGCTCAAAGTAATGTTACAGTTTGTAGTTATATTTCAATTCCTTTTGTCATATGCATTATGAGTTTTATCTTCTTGTACGCTCTGTGTCAATCATAATTCAGAAGCAACCGCAACCTAGTCTGCAAAGCATCTAATTTAGTAAATATGTATAAGTATTTAACACTTAATTTGTCCACTGCATGTAATTATATTGTTCGTTTTGCTCGCAAGTCAAAACCTCGACTCATATAGTTTTTTCAAAATGTGTCACCATAACTAGAAATGTTACTCAGTAGTCAATATATAGCCCAACATCTTCCCTTTTTAGCATGAAGAGATTCCGCATTTTGATATGTTGCAGCTAGTTATACTTTACATTCATTATAAGACATTTGAAGTATCTGATAGCTACAAGATCTTTTAACTACATTGGTAATAACTTATAACTAAACTTTTCTTAAATCATGTGTAATCCCAAAAATTTAATGGGTTTAATAAAAGATAAAACCAATTAGTCTAAACCATGATTGCTAATCAAGCAACTAACAGTAAACAACAGCTACATCACAGTGTTAAGTTACCAAAAGCAATCAAAGTTACTCTTCTTGGATACGAAACAGCAATCATAAAGGTTTTGATTTCAAGCCATATATGAACATGAAAGTAAACTTAAATTTCCTGAAACTGTTTAAAAAATAACTATTAAGCAATGAAGAGAAATTCATCCTAAAATACCAACATGCATAAAGATTCAAACTTTATAGTTTGAGATCCAGACAACAAGCGAACGCTAATATTCAAGTCACAAACACCAAACAGACTTTATAGTCTTGAAATTGAACTATTTACATTTCTAAGTATGGTGCACAACAACGGAATCGAAACCATTTTAATGGCTACTTCCACTTTTACCTCCATCCTCAGCTTCTGAAGGTTTTAAAGCTCGCATCTTCACAACAACCTTCTTGTAAGATGGGTCAGACCCGACCCGCGAATCAAAAACACACTGAGCATGTCCCTCTCTATACCCGTGTCCAATAAGAACATCACAATGGCGGCACATAAGCTTAGTCTTTGAACCATTACGACCCAAAGAAATTGGAAGGCATGACACCTCATCAATTTGGGTGAAACGACTCAGGTCAATGGATTGAAAGGAGATGAAACCTTTCTTGGCGGATTCACGATATTCAGAGGCTTTTTCAGACATCCTGTTTGAGGATGACAAGTTCAACGGGTAGCCACATGAGCCACAACTATTAAAGGTAAACAAATGAACATGTTAGTAAATAAGTAGTTACATAAAATTAGACTTTACAATAAATGTTTAGCTCAAGTGAATGAATATATCATTCTAATTTGGTTTTACTGAAACTAATTACAGCTGGGAAATTGATTGAATGCGTACAATCACAAGTAATTGTAGAAATCCAACATATCAGGGAACAAAAAAGGCGCGCACCTAAACACCTTCACAATTAATTAAAGTATGAAATATAAAGTTCTAAGTTTACACTGTGATGGAAATTAACTACGCTTTCTGTAATTAGATATGATATCTAAAAGCATCAAGCTTCACTTTTATGATGGTGATCTATAATACTTGATCAAAAAATAAAGCGTTAAGCATATAGCAACTAGTGCTGAAACCAGAATCTACGTACAATATGAGTACTTGATACTATAACAGCCTTCAGAAATGCACTATAACTACTGATTTATAAATTTTTATACTGCGATAAAATTAGGGGATGGAAGCACTATGGACTACAAAGGTCTGCACTGATGGTTAACTCAACGATAGGCAAGATAAGTGGATATATCTATCAACATTACTACATTTGCATAGCGTAAAATTCCAATAATTAAGTGACCACATGGCACATGCTATATAATTTCTCAAAAAAAAAGGATCATCTCAAGAAGTAAAATAAGCAAGATGATTGATGCTCTAGCAACCAGACATTAATGGAAACAAAAACCATCATCAAATAAGAAATATCATTCATATTCATTCGAACAAACCCTAAAACAATGTTTTTCAAATCTACCCTTATATGCCGATCAAGTAGTAGAACATTTGGTTTTAAAACATCAATTTGGAATTCACTGTGACAAATAATTTATGACCAAAATATGATGCTACTTGTAGCATTTCCTAGTGTTATTGATCATCCACATACCTATTTGGTATACAGCATACTCTTCTAATTAAGTTCTAAACAAGTTTCCTACATAAACACACACACTGGATGCTACACAAGCATGATCAGTAAAATTATTTACTTTCAGATACAACTAAAAATTCATGCATCCGAATAAACAGCTTATGCTAGTAATGGAAATACTACCTAAGAAATTTGAGCTTCACTTTCTATGATGACGATCTATAAACCTGTGTATATAGTAGGGTTATGTGTTTTTAAATGTATCTAACTTTTTCAAAAGAGCTATTGTGTGTATCGTACTTTGAACGCCTCTATTAAATGTACTCAACAAGTAAAAACACACAATTGCTAATTTGGCCACGTGTCACTCATACAAATATCCACGTCAAAACATTACATACAATTACGTGTTTTTACGAGGTCAATACATTTAATAGAGCCCCGTAAAGTACGATACACACAATAGCTTTTTTGACAAAGTTAGATACATTTACAAACACTAAGGCCTATATAGTAACTGGTAACGGATCCAAGATTCCTAAGCAGACCGAGTACGCACTATGAATATGCTCTAAAAGATAGACTGCAATAACTTAATTAGTTTTAATTATTATCACAAATAGTATTGGCTACAAAGTCTGTCCTTGATGGCAACTCAAAATTGAGAGCAGCTTAAAGAGCTATACATATCAACATTATTATCCTTATATGACATTGCATCCAATAAGAACTAACTGCAGAATCTCTCAAAAAAGACGCGCCAAAGTATACATATAAGTAGTGAAGTATAGTAAGCGAAACCATTGATCCTCAACTCCTCGAGCAACAAAATATTTAAGGGAAATTAAACAAAACTAATCCCAAATAACATGAGTACTTCATCTTCACTCAAACAAACCCTAATAAACAGTCTACCCGTACGTGTTAATCAAGCGAACAATCTTGTGATTTTAACACATCAATTTGATCTTCATCTTCGACTTACATAGCTAAAAAATCATTTATTATCTATATATAATACGCCTTAAGCGTTTCCTAGTAGTTCTACCCCGTATACGTATACCTTTTTCTATATATCATTCATACACATTAACACATACGCTTTAATTCTAAGTTCTATACATCTTCATTTTCTTTTTCTTACAAAAAACAAATAAAAACATATGAACAGCTTAATCTAGCTAGTTACTAGCTATTCATGCATGGAAGTGACTTTAATTTTATAAACAAACTACAAATTAAATTCACAATGAAATATTTAAAATTAAAAATCACAGATAGATGTACACACATATAGAACCAATCAATTACAAAAACAACAATCAAATACATCAGAAATCAACACACACAATCAATTTTAATTTTTAAAATTTTTTGGTTTATCAAATTAACCAAAGCAGTTTGAAACTGAACAAAAAAAGAACCAATTTACGATCAATTTAAAACCTATTTGATTACCTGTAAGAGACATCAGCTTGAGCCATGTTTTGATACTAAAATAACAATGTAGTAGCTCTTCATATGATCAAGTTTGTGATATAAAAAGTAAGTAGTATATATTAATTTAGGGTTTGTAAATGTAACGCTTATTGCCAGGTGGAAACCAATCACAGACTTGGAATTTGAGCCTGCTGACGACAGCTTCTGTTTACTTGTTCCAGATGATCTCTTTTTTTTTGCTGAATTTCGGTAATAAAGTTATGAATTTATATTTATAAGTAATGATGTTTTTGTGTGTGTATGGAGGTTTTCTTCATGTTTTTCAGAGATTAAGGAGTTGGCAAATATGGCCCTTAAGGTATTCAATTGTGTTCTGCATCTCCCCTTAAATTTGTAAACGTATATGTTCAATTATTGGGTTAAGTGTCTGATACATAATCAAGCGTTAACCTCCATAGTATGTATGTAATAAAATTGATTATCATTGTGTGCACGAAACTATTAATTTATCACATTGTGTGTATAAAACGGCCAATATTAGGTCAAATGCTTGTGTGTAACACATTAACTTATTTTCTTTTTTTCTTTAATTCCATGAATCAAGCAAAAATTATAACTTTAATTTTCTAAACATGATTAATAATGATATGTCATGAATATAGTGCATGCTTGTGTAGATGTTTATGTCGATGGTGATGTTAACAAATTAAAAAATGACCGGTTACATGTTCTCTAGGTTACCTTATACATACTATGTACAAAATTAATAATTTCGTCAACACAATGATGGTCAATTTTGCTACGTACACACTATGAAGGTCAATGCTTAATTATATACATTTACATGCACTTAACTCTAATATTATTGTGTAATTTATAATATATATATATATAGGAGGAGGCCGCAAACAATGACAATTAGTATAGTGGAAGCTCTCATTGTCGATGACTTGAGGATAAGAGGTAGCCTAAAATGTAGGTGAGAGGATAGACTGGAGCTCGACATGAGGGAGCTTCTCTTAACCGAGAACATGAGCTCCTACAAAAATTTGTTGAGGACTAGAATTAGGATTGATGCGTAGAGTATTTTAAGTAGACCAATGTAACACCCGTATAATTATATATGTTTTTATTATGAAATTGTAATATTCAACACATCATTCAACATATAAATAACACTTTTTCACATACATTTAAACAACATAACATTTACAAACTTTAAAAACATGGGTTTTCTTTTTCCAAAAAGACTCCATCAATATCCGAGCATGATTTAATGGAAGTAAACACTTACTACCAGCAATAGTAAGCACACCACTATTCGCGTTGCGGCTCCTTCCCAAGACCCTCTTTCCCTTTACTCGACCCACCTGTATTAGACAGCATCAACATAATGGGGTAAGCACACCAGCTTAGTAAGTAACAGAATCACATCAATAAATTACAATTAAGATTTCATAAAACACCAGAGCAATTTGGAACCACTTCACCCAAATAGGGCTCACATTCTCACTGCTAAGCCATTTATGGTCACTCAGCATAAAGAGGGCCAATAATAACATTGCTAAGCCATTTATGATCACTCGGCATAAAGAGGGCCAATAATAACACTGCTAAGCCATTTATGATCACTCGGCATAAAGAGGGCCAATAATAACACTGCTAAGCCATTTATGATCACTCGGCATAAAGAGGGCCAATAATAACACTGCTAAGCCATTTATGATCACTCGGCATAAAGAGGCCCAATAATAACACTGCTAAGCCATTTATGATCACTCAGCATAAGGAGGGATAATAATAACATTTTATATCGTCGAGTTAGAATAACACACTCAACTACTCCTATAATCTGGGTGTAATTGTTCAATCCATTTTTTTCCATTACTTACCTTGTAAACTGTGTAACTATGTTGACCTCTGGTACCTCGCGACGAAACACTTGTCTGTACACAAACATATATAATTAAATTCTTTCTACAACTTAGCAGCACGTCATTAAAATCAATCATGTGACAATCACATTTATGTCGCTAAAATACAACCTACGACGGTCTCACAATTGTCGCACCATGCGACAATCCCCAATGTCGCAATTCCAAGTCGGTCTCATGCGACAATCGCCTGATTGTCGCTAATTCATAGGCGCTTTATGCGTCAGTCACCTGCTGTCGCACGACGACCAAACCAGATTCTAAACTTTGATTTTTCTCATGTTTTCCATCCAATTAAACCATTTTAATCCGTCCAAATCGCATTAATTTGTTTAAAACACACAATCAATCGAAAACTTACCTCAAATTGATGTCAAAACACTTTAATTCTTGCTTTCTCTATCTCCTCTCTCTTTCTCTCTTTAAAACACATACACAAGCACTTGTTTTCTGTTTCTGGAAATCTTTGAACGAGGTTTATATATTTATATTTCACTAATTACACTTAAGCTCCTGCAATAGATTCACTCAGCCCAGTCCTGTGACAGTTCTTGACTGTCGCAGGCCTCAAACTGTCGCTACCTGCGACAGTCTCATGATTGTCGCAGGTTTCAGGATGTTACAACCGGTATATGTATTATCTCTAACTACATATAATACATCTTTATCATCATATTAAAATTAGTCTCAACACAATAAAATGTCTAAATTACCCTTAACTCATTTATAGTATTTCAATTAACAAACTCATTCCCTACTAATAATCTATTAATACATTTAAATATATAATATATAAATACAACTTTTTATTATATTAGATAAAATAATATTTCATACAAAACACATACAATAATTAGAAAATTATTAGTTTTTCACTACCATCATCGTCACCCACCATTATTATTTCCACCGTCGCATTGCGCGGGTATTATCTAATATATATAGATTATTGTATATAATTAACAATTAAGTATGGTGTTTTTAGGTATAATTGTAAAAAATGAGTATGTTGTGTGTGTGTGTGTGTATATATATATATATAAAGGTTTTATTGTAGGTTTATAACATATGAGTAATGTGTTTTTAAGTCGATATATATACTTTTATATTAGGGTGTTATAGGTAGATATATGTTTATTTATTTAAGACGATTTTTAGGTAGTATTAAGATAGATAAGTATGTTGTTTCAGGTAAACTAATATATATTTATATTATTTATAAATCAATTGATATATATATACTAGTTTTTAAACCTATGTATACACACGAGTTACTTAGTATTAGTATGATATTGTAATATGTTGCAAACATTTAAAAAATAATGACTGAAACTTGGATTAATTTATTTTATTTCTTTATATTTTAAAATTTTCATTAACAATAAGGTAATATCGATACTTATATTAAGCATTGAGTAGTAGCCTTTTAATAAAATTGTTGCAAGAAAGATAATGGAAATAACATAAAAGTATAAATAAATCTAGAAAATACACATAGTAAAAATTTGTAATACAAAGTAATAATTATATATTTTTTTAGTAATTCCTTTAAAGTAGAGTTATATGTGTCTAAAATTATACGCCTAAAAATTATACTTAATTCATCTATCAATTGATATATGAGCTTCATTTATTCTCTCCTTACATTCACTTATCATCTTAATAATATGCACCAATTATCTTATCAAACATAAATTTGGATACACATTTTAGATATATGTATCAATTTTTTCATTTATCGTAAACTTTTTTACAATAACTTTTAGAATCACTACAATTTCTTATTTTTCTAACTACTAATTAACAAATTACTGACAAACTAAAATATGAATGATTAGATGAAACAAATAATAACATGTTGCATGTGATTCAGTAGTTAAAATCCACATGATTAAAAGATAATAATTACGTATTAAATGTTTGTGATGAGTTTGATTCTCCTACTCCTTTATGCAATAAAAAGCTAAGGAAAATTTTAATACGTTTGTTGAAAAATACGTACGCCGTTTATAGATATATTAAAATGTATGAAATACAATCTTTCATTTGGATAACGATAAGATCTTTCTTTCAAGAGTTATATAATCAAACTTTAAGTAATTTGTTTTCACGTTGAGTAGACTAAAAGGAATTAATTGATAAATCGTGATATATTATAAATTGTCCTAGAATTATAAATTTAGATGATGATGGATTTTTTCTCCAAAGTTTATCTAAAATTAAATTTTAATAATATTTAAATTTTAGTCTTTTTGAATAATGATATTATCATGTGATTAAATTTAGTCAATTGAAAAAATCAATTAATTTTATTGGTTAATTATAATTTTGATGACATCGTCATCCGATTCTTATATTATATTTTTATAAGATAAGATATATATATATATATAGATATTATTGTAGGTTTATAATAGTCCAGTAAATTGTTTTTAAGTTGATATATATTTTTATATATCAGAGTGTTATAGTTTTATAGATGTTTAGTTATTTAAGACGATTTTTATGTAGTATTAAAATAGATATGTATGTTATTTTAGGTAGATGAATTTATATTTTTATTATTTATAAATCTATTGATATATATATATTGTTTATTTAGTTATAGTTATATATGTACATATTATATACATATATACATATTTATCTATTATATCACAACTATTGTTTTGTGACAATTATTATAATTATTGTTATGATTTAATTTTACTTTTTATGTATATAGATTTAGCTGAGATTTATTTATAAGCTGTTTTTTTGCGCTCGAGTAGAAGTATGGATGTTTATATCATACATTCTCCATACCTACTCACTTTATAGGATTATGTAGTGTTATTGTCGTATAGATATATAAATAGATAGCAACAATTATGAATTAAAACTCAACTTTTATATGTAAAATAGTTTATTTAATATTTTATATATATATATATATATTTATATATTCAATTATAAATATATATTACAATTATGATTATGTATATTTAATTATATGATTATTATGTCTAGAAAATAAAGTTATTAATTAATTACCAATAAGGCAATAAGCCACTAATGGGCCGGGCATAGTATCGTTCTTGTAATATATACATGGGCCATCTCAACAATCACAAAAGCCCAAATCAAAGCCCATTTTGAACCCTAGGGTTTTTGCTATTTGAGTACACATTCATTCATTCTTCACTGCCTCCGTAAGCTCTACACCCCACCGCAGCTCATACGCGATTAGCGATGGTAACGCTCTAAATATACATTATACATTATTACTTATGAATATCTTACCATTATTTGAATCAATCATGATATATTGTTGAGAAATGATTGTTAATTTTATTGTTTGTGCCTTTAATCGTATATGTATGTAACTTATGTTTTTTAGGGTTTTGTATTGCACTCTTCGTCTGTAGTGATTATGTTTTTGCGTATAAATATGAATGCTATATTTTTGTTTAAATTGATATTGAAGCTAATTATTGTTCTGTATTTAATTTAATGTTCATTTTAAATACTATACAACACTGTGTGCTTTTAGATACTGTTGCTGTGTGTATATGAAATCTCTAAGCTGTATAAGTATTTATGCTGTATTTGTTCAAAATAATTATGATGCTAATATATTATATTTGGATTCAATCGATGTTTATTTTGAATGAAGTTGAGCTGGTTAGATATGCAGATGAAGCTATTTGTTCTCTATGTATATGTTTGCTCTGTTTTATAGTGTTAAACTTTGTTTATTTATGGAACTACTGTCATTCATGAAATCATTTTTGATTTATTACTGTTTTGTAAAATCAGTATTGTATTATCGTTTAATACTGGAAGATTAACGTTATATACTTTATGTTGCTGGCCTCTTTTTTATAATTATTATTGATTCCTTGGTTTGACGTGTGTTTGAATTTTCCTGAAAAAGAAGCTCTCTAAGTATGGACATTCCTTTTAATCTATAATTGCTTGATTTTGTATGCGTTTCTGTTCTAATATTTTTTCTATAATTTGTTCTATTTTTGAAGGTGTTTGTCAAAGCCCAGAAGTCAAGATCTTACTTCAAGAGGTTTCAAGTCAAGTTCAAGCGAAGGAGAGGTGTGTGGTGTCTCTTTACTGGATGTTGTTTGTCACTTGTTGCATATCTGATTTAGGTTATCTATTGTTTTATGTGTTACTTGGGCGTGTTTCTTAAATCTCTGTTTGGATCTCTGATGCAGAGGGCAAGACTGATTACCGTGCTAGAGTCCGTTTGATTAATCAGGATAAAAACAAGTACAACACACCCAAGTACCGATATGTTGTGCGATTTGTATCCTTTTTGATGTTCAGTTATATTCATATGATAAGTCATTGATGTTACTTGTTTAATTTTTTTATGTGATAATACACCTTTGGATACTTTGACTTAATGATGTTATTAGACCAACAAGGATATAGTTGCACAAGTCATATCAGCAACCATTGCTGGGGATTTGGTTCTTGCATCAGCTTATGCTCATGAGCTACCCCAGTATGGTCTCAAAGTTGGGCTAACAAACTATGCTGCAGGTTTGGTTTTTGAATAATCTTTTCATGATGTTATGTTGTACAATTACTTTTGTTCAACTTTTGTCTTTTGAATGCAGCTTATTGCACTGGACTTCTATTGGCTCGCCGAGTGTTGAAGAAGCTCGAAATGGACGAGGAATACCAAGGAAATGTTGAGGTATGGTTAACCACCAATGATATTGTGATTGTTTTCGAGTCATTGTTTTCCTATGTGTAACAGTTTGTGATCAACGGATTTTTTATTTATAGGCAACTGGTGAAGATTTCTCTGTTGAGCCAGCAGAAAGCAGGAGGCCGTTCCGTGCTCTTCTTGATGTTGGTCTTCTTAGAACCACCACTGGGAACCGAGTTTTTGGTGCTCTAAAGGTACATAGATATTTGGTCTTTAACTTTGTTCTTACTCGCAGATAACTAGAGATGTCAATTATAAGGGTTAATGGTTTGAAACACCTCATTTTTGGCTTACAGTGTTCTTTAAACTTTCTTAATAATTAGTGGTCTAGTTCCTGTATGCTGAATCTTTGAGTTCGATTTTTTGGAGGTTCATTTGAAGATTTTTTTTTGTCAATATAGTCGTGTTAGATTCTTTCTGGCTCTTTATTCTGTTCCTATTTAGTTTTCTATCAACTTGTTTAAGAATAACAGTTAATGAATTAAGCGGTTTAAATTGATGATACAGGGAGCCCTAGATGGTGGACTGGACATTCCTCACAGTGAGAAGAGGTTTGCTGGTTATAGCAAGGATGGTAAGAGCCTTGATGCTGATGTCCACCGCAAGTACATCTATGGTGGGCATGTTGCTGCCTATATGAATGTGAGCTCTTTAAATGTTTGGTCTTCCAACACTGTTTTGTGGATTTATCTGTTTGTCTACCTTTGTTTATATAAATAATGTTTTTTTTTGGGTTAAGTTTATATATATTTTGTTGGTCTAGTGCTTAATTATTTCTATTGAATGTCAGACTTTAATTGAAGATGAACCAGAGAAGTACCAGTCTCAGTTCTCTGACTACATCAAGGCTGGGGTTGAACCAGATAGCCTTGAAGAGATTTACAAAAAGGTTCATGCTGCCATTCGTGCTGATCCTAACCCCAAGAAACCAGAGAAGAAGGCACCCAAGGAACATAAGAGGTAATATTAATTTTTCCTTTATGCTGCGTCGCGGTTAGTACAAATATTTTGAACTAGAAGTTTGGAATTTTACTTTTGTAATCTTATGTTTATGCTGTTGATCTGTTAGATACAATCTCAAGAAGCTTACCTACGACGAAAGGAAGCAAAAGCTTATCGAGAGGTTAAATGCATTGAACGCTGCTGCGGGAGCCAATGATGACGATTCAGACGAAGATGACGAGTGAGCAACGATGGATGTTTTCATTTTTGTCATGTTTAGGTTCAAAAGACTTGAAGTTTGTTTTATTTTGTTTAGAAGAATCTGATACCAGAACTATCGTTAGCATCTTGAGGAATGTTAAATGTAATGTTTGGAACTTGTTTTTGATCACTTTTCAAATGGTGGTATTTTTTTGTTGAAGAATTGAAATATGGTCCTCTTTATCGTTTTGTATTGTTACTTTCTTTATCATGAAAATTCTCATTTCTCAAATTTGATTTTTTTAAACAGACTATTTTATGGTAATGATTACTCGGTTACCTTGACTTTCCACTCTATTACAAATAAGAATATGAATATGAATTTTACTCACTGTGGTTGTTCTATCAAACCTAACACACGGGGTGCGTTTGAATTAGTTTTTTCGTTACGGGTTAATGAAATATTTAGAAAGTTCTCAAGTTATTTTAAAATAAGTCGACTAAGTTTATATCTTATAAGCCATAACAAATGAGTATGCACTACAAATTTTGGTGTGTACATTTAAATCTGCTATGAGTTTTTCTATATTTGTTTTAGTTTTTATTGTTTGTTTTATCTCTTCGTAAAAAAAAACATGCTTTTTCTACTTGGTCTTAGAGTCTTTTCGAGGAATAGTATTTGAAATGTACACTATCAATTTTTATTCAAACATCATTAAATATATTTTATGTTGTTTTACTGTATGATAAGATAACATATGCTTAATGGTTACGAATCCAACCATTTTCTGAACATGTGTGGAGTACACTTGCTAAAGATATGTAGAAGTTCATGACCTTATAAACCCGTTGACCGGATTAAAAACGTATAGACAAGTTAGATTGTCATAATAATTATACTAAAATTGAATCTGAATGCAGAAGAACAAGACTTGATCATGCACTCAGTTTGTTATTTGAAAGACAAGTTTACATAAATGAATACATTCCAATCAGCCTTTCAAATTAGTATTTTTTGTAATCGACTATAACTTTTACAATAAATGCGATTTTGTAAGAGAATAAGTTTTTTAGAAATTAGACTTCTGGTTGTTTTTATCATCAATCATTTGTGTAAAAGGCTTATTAATTTATCATAGACTCAATTTGTGATAAAAATACAACTTACTTCTACACCTAACTCTTCCTTGTAATCTTAAGTTGGTAGGCGATTCTCAAATTTTCAACATGGATTTTTTGTTTTCTTGTAAAATAATCTAGAAAGTTATGACCATTTGGACAAGTTTTATGTCAAATTCCATAGAATGTATACGTAATTACTTCTCATTTTCTCTCATAATAGTCATTGTACCAAACATGTCAACATGGGTCATTGAAAGTTAGCGTTTTATCTCAAAATAAGTCATTGAAAATATTAGTTTTTTTTAGGGATGTCTAGAAAGGTAACATAAAATAATTTGTCATTTTGAAATATCTAAACTTTTTTGATACATAGAAATAATTAAAAATTCTAATTTCTCATATTTAAAGGAAATTTTTAAAATCAATGCTTAGTCATTAGGTTACTGCATATGTGGCAGTCGATGTATACATCCACATATACATCACGTCATCCTTTTAATCTACGTGGCAGCCACTTCAACCATGTCATTTTTTTTAGATTTTTTTATTAAATAATTAAAAAAGGAAATACAGAAAAAAATCATATGTCATATGTTAGAAATAACAAATTACAATATTCAGTTAAGTAAATCTAAAATCCTAATAAAATATTCAATATTTTCCTTTCTAATATTTATAATTTAAAAATGTAAATTCTTTATTTTTATTTTGCTTTCTTATCCATTTAAATAATATAACATGTTATTATGGAAAGTTTAAAAATCTATACGCAATAATACATATCTATACAATGTTACACGATCATGTTATTCTTGAAGTTTAATTAAGACACACATACCTACTTTTTATTTAGAGATAAAATCACAAACATGTCTTTAGGTTTAAAAGTCAGACACACAATTTTCATTTTGTATATAAACTTTTTATCTGATGAGTAAAAGAATCAGCTTGTTCTTTCAACAACAAGCGGATGGTGGTTTCGTCCATTGGCAATGAAAGCACCAATTGATACAATCAACTAGGAACCTTCCTGTGTTCTTCAAGTGAACACGAACTCCAGCAATAGAGAAGAAGAGAAAACTTGATAAATCCAATCTGACGATTGGTGATTTCATTCGTACTATAAATACTTGTAAAATAAGTTTATCAAATCCTAAAACAAAGCCTAATAATACGGTAGTAATGCAAATCAACCAATAAAACCAAACAAACCAAATACCATTTTAAATCCCAACTATCCTTATCTGCAACCAAGTCTTTAGGCTTTATCCATCACGTAATCTCGTTGCTATGTTGGAACAACAGATACTCTGCTTGTACGTCTTGGCCCCTCCACTATCGGATGCGTATCATTCCCCTCTTCTTCAAATAGCACCTTGTCCTCAAGGTGAAAATCAGGGTAAGCTAGTTGGAACTTATGCAGGCCTTCCCAAGTTGCATTTTCCGGTGAGCTATTGGTCCACTGTACCAGCACCTGAGTAGTCGGCTTCCCTCGAGATAACACACTTCTGACCCCACAGATGGACAACGGCTGCTCAATAGGACTGCCCTCTTCAAAGTCAACAGGTAATGCATGAACTCCTCCTGCTTCTACCTCTCCTGTATACCGTCGCAACACCGACACATGAAAAACGGGATGAATTTTACTTGTTTCAGGTAAAATTAACCGATACGCCACCGTACCAACGCGTGCGCTGACCTCAAAAGGTCCATAAAAACGTTTTGACAACTTGTTAGAGAGCCGTTTAGCAACCGAAATCTGCTGATAAGGACGCAGCTTGACCAGTACCTTGTCTCCCACTGAGAATTCCACCTCATGCCTTTTCCGATTAGCATTGGTCTCCATCCGATTCCTGGCAATTGCCAAATTTTCTTTGAGCTGACGGATCAACCTGTCTCGTTCAACCAACATATCATCAAGGGCTGCCAATTTAGATTTTCCGGGTGGATATGGAATAAGAGAAGGGGGTAATTTTCCATATAAAACTTGATAAGGTGACATGCGGATGCTACTATGGTAGCTTGAATTATAACAAAATTCAGCCCAGCCCAAGTATTTGGACCACTGTTGAGGCTGCTCCGACACCATCGCCCGCAAATACTGCTCCAGCCCCCGATTAACCACCTCTGTTTGCCCATCCGTTTGCGGGTGGTAGACGGTACTATATTTCAATTGAGTACCGCTTAGTTTGAACAAACTACTCCAGAATTGGCTAACAAAAACCGCATCCCGATCTGACACCACTGTCTTCGGGAACCCGTGATGTTTGACAACGATATCCATGAATAACTCAGCCACTCGATGAGCATTGTAACTAGTAGGAAGTGTACCGAAATGGGCATACTTAGTGAGCCTATCGACCACCACAAAAATCACCGTGACCCCTTTAGACATGGGCAAGCCCGTGAAAAATCCATAGATACATCCTCCCATACCGCCTCAGGAATCGGTAAGGGTTGAAGTAATCCACCAGGAGCCTGGGTGGAGTACTTTGTCTGTTGACAGACCAAACAATTCCTCACAAAATCATCCACCATCTTCCGCATACCCTTCCAATAAAAAGTCCCGGATAACCCCACCAACATTTTCTTGGTACCACAGTGCCCAACACTCCTTGTCTCATGAAACTCCTTGAGTAGCGGAAGTTTAAGTTTGGACTGGAGACCTACATAGTAACGATCTTGAAAAATCAACAACCCATCTTGAACTCGAAACCCCTCTATGCCTTCACCTTGTTGTAGCCATCGAATCAAGACCGACACCTCCTCAAGTGTTCGGTGTTCTTCCTTAAGACTCTCCAACAACCCACTAATAGGCTGGCTAAGGGACATGAATGCTGCTGTCTCGAGATCATCCTCGCTATGCATGCGAGACAAAGTGTCAGCGACAATGTTGGTGGCTCCCGGTTTATACTCAATATCGAAATGGAACCCCATTAGCTTGCGGACATACTGTTGTTGAACCGGAGTTTGGATCACCTGCTGCATTAATTCCTTAATACTTTTATGGTCAGTGCGTATTAGGAACCATCGCCCGATCAAATACTGTCGCCACTTATACACCGCCTCGACAATGGCATATAACTCCTTCTGATAAGTGGCTGCCATCTTCATTCTGGCACCCAATTTCCGACTAAAGAAACAAATAGGTCGGCCCTTTTTTAATAGGACAACCCCTATACCCTCATCGGACGCATCAGTCTCGACCACAAAAACCTCCTCAAAATCTGGTAGGCTAAGGACTGGCGCTACGGACAACTGGTGTTTCAAGTTTTCGAAAGCCTTGTGCTCACGTTCCCCCCATCGGAAGCCATCTTTTTGGAGCAAATCTGACAGCGGGGCAGCTATAGATGCATACCCTTGAATGAAACGCCTGTAGTAACCTGCGAGTCCTAGAAAACTCCGCACTTGTTTTTGGGTTTTAGGAACTGGCCATGTTGTTACAGCTTCAACCTTTTTGGGGTCCATTTCCACCCCCTGCCTCGAAATAATATGTCCAAGGTACTCAAGTGAGGCTGCCCCGAAGACACATTTAGATCTTTTCACAAAAAACTGGTATTCCTGTAAACAGTGGAACACACACCGCAAGTGTTCAACATGAGCTGTGAGAGATGAGCTATAAATTAATATGTCATCAAAGAAAACTATAACGAACTTGCGTAAATAAGGAGAAAAGATACGATTCATGGTGGCTTGGAAAGTCGAGGGTGCGTTCTTAAGACCAAATGGCATCACGAGAAACTCGTAGTGTCCGTCATGTGTTCGGCACGCTGTCTTATATATATCCCGGTCATGAACGCGAATTTGGTGGTATCCGGCTCGCAAATCCAGTTTAGTAAACACAATTGCTCCACCCAATTCGTCGAACATCTCATCCGCGATAGGTATGGGAAACTTATCCTTAACGGTCACGGCATTTAATGCCCGATAGTCGACACAAAAACGGTAATTCCCATCTTTCTTTTTAACCAACAAGACTGGAGATGAGAAAGGGCTGTGACTAAATCGAATAATTCCTTGGTCCAACATTTCCTTGACCAACTTCTCCATTTCAGCCTTTTGGTAATGAGGGTAGGGTAGGGACGAACATTAACAGGCTTGGTATTTGGAAATAAATGAATTCTATGATCAATTACCCGATGTGGTGGTAGGCTATTTGGTTCCGCAAAGAGCTTTTGATACCGGTCCAGAAGTGTATCGATTTCTGAATGGATCGGTGTGGCTGTCTCGGAAGTAGTGACATCGTCTTTTGCTTGGTCAGGTTGTAGTTTGTGGACCTCGTACACACCGTAGATTTCATCAGTGTCCAACAAGGCTTGCATATGATGGAACCCAATCTTCTTAAACCGCAACGCATCTTCCCCTTTTAACCTATGCTTCTTGTTGTCAACCGAAAAGTCCATAGTTTGGTGAGCATAATCGTGGGTTACTTTGCACAATTTCTGTAGCCATTGGATTCCAAGCACCACCTCAGCTCCTTGCATAGGAAGTACAAATAAATCAACATTAATAGTTAGACCCTGCAGCGTGAGATTGACCTGGGCACACACATGGTCACATAACAACGTTGCTCCACTTCCAATGTACACCTTAAACGACTTGGTGGGTGTGATCGGTAACTTCAATTGCTCAACCAACGAGGGTTGTACAAAATTATGGGTGCTACCATTATCAATCAATACATGTACCTCAGTTGACGAAATCTTGCCCCACAATTGAAGGGAACGGGGACTACCATGCCCAACCAACGAGTTTAAACAGGAGACGTCGCCAGTCTCAATCGAGTCTTCTGGCTCCGCTGTCGCACCCCGCGGTCCTGTATCCAAGTGCTCATCTTCGGCCGCCATCATTAGCATAAATTTCCCAGGGCATTTGTGCCCCTTTGCCCACTTGTTATCGCAATTGAAGCATAGCCCTAAGTTCATACGTTCTTGTCTTTCAGCGGCTGAGATCCATTTAATCGGAAGTGGGTTAGGCGTATTTCCAATTGGTTTTGAGGCGGGGGATGGTAACAGCGGCGGGTCGCCTTTTGCTGAGATGGATCGGGCAGGTGGGCCCTGCGGTTTGGCCCAGGTGGTGTTGGTGGACGAACTGGGCTTAGCTAGTGTGGTAGTGGCCCATTGGTCGCTGAAGCGGGCCTCAGTGACGCGGGCTAAGGCAAAAGCATCGCCTAAGGTACGTGGTCTGGAGATCAACAATTCTCGTTGGATAGCAGGCTTCAGGCCCGATATGTAAAACGAGATGAGTAGGGTTTCAGAAACGCCCGTGACCCGATTCATGAGTTTTTCAAATTCTCCCTGATAGTGTGCCACTGTTTCGGTTTGTAGGAGCTTAGAAAGCGCGCCTTGCGGGTCTTCGTACTTCGAGGGTCCGAAGCGGTTTCGTACACTTGCAATGAATTCATCCCACGTTGTGATGAGGTTGTTACGAGTCATCCAGCGAAACCATTCGGATGCGTCGCCTTCTAAATTAAATCCTATGATCTGGAGACGCTGCTCGTTTGTAGTCGCATGAAGAGTAAAATACTCGTTAATGGCAAAGATCCAACTTTCCGGATCAGAGCCCCGAAACTTGGGTACGTCAAGGCGCATAGATCGGGGAATCCCGTCTCGGTCACCTCCACTGTTGCCATGGCAATTACCTGTCAACGCCAAGGTGCGAGTGTTCTGTAATTCCTGCGTCAAGAGCGCGATCTGATGAGTAAAAGAATCAGCTTGTTCTTTCAACAACAAGCGGATGGTGGCTTCGTCCATTGGCAATGAAAGCACCAATTGATACAATCAACTAGGAACCTTCCTGTGTTCTTCAAGTGAACACGAACTCCAGCAATAGAGAAGAAGAGAAAACTTGATAAATCCAATCTGACGATTGGTGATTTCATTCGTACTATAAATACTTGTAAAATAAGTTTATCAAATCCTAAAACAAAGCCTAATAATACGGTAGTAATGCAAATCAACCAATAAAACCAAACAAACTAAATACCATTTTAAATCCCAACTATCCTTATCTGCAACCAAGTCTTTAGGCTTTATCCATCACGTAATCTCATTGCCATGTTGGAACAACAGATACTCTGCTTGTACGTCTTGGCCCCTCCACTGTCGGATGCGTATCAGTAATCGCATGTATAGTAGTACCAAGTTACTTACTTTTCTCATAGGGCTCGAATAGCTAGATAGGAAATGAGTTGACGCCCTTAGAGCTGAAACTCGGCTCTTCTATCTTTGGAGGTTGAGCTGCATAAACTTTGTACTTAAATAAGCTTGGATAACTCAGTTAAAACTAGACTTATTTGCAGTCCTAGTCTCAAGTGTAGTCGAAGAAGTCATTATTCTTACTAATAATTAGGTGATGGGACTATACGTAGTTCCAATAGCTTTTCCTTTTTTCTTGAAACATGTAGCCTTTACTTCTTATCCGAGTAATAATATTTACATATTGGTAATACATTAAGGTTACTTGCTAACTTGAATCTCATCTAACTTTTGGATAAGCTTTTGCTAATTGATAACCATATAGGAAATACAAGACATGTTTTGTATTGGTTTTCAAAATTTTCTGGCACTAGTGATATGGAGCATAGAATGGGGGCCAAGGCATTATCCCAATTTGCATTTGTGAATCGTGACATCTGTTGGGAGGAACTTGAATGGAAAGGCAAACACGGTCAGTCCCCTGCCATGGTTGCAACAAAACCTCATTACTTTCTCGATCTTGATGTAGAACAAACAGTCGAGAATTTTCTTGAAAATGTGCCTGAATTTTGGTCATCTCATGAGTTTGCTGACTCATTAAGAGATGACGACATTTTGTTTATGGATACGAAATTCTCCGTGAATATGTTTGTGAGACTAATGTACAAAGAAGATATGGAGGAGATTTAGGAAGTCATTAACGAGATTCTGATGGAAGAACCGTTCTCATCCTTATGTTGTCACCTTCTGATTACTCTTAACGAGAGAGAACTGTGTCATTTTCTGGATATGCTTTGAAAATTTCTCGACCCGAAAACTGTACCTAAAGATTTTGGTGACACATCTCATCATTTGGAGGTCATACTTCTAAGATATAGTGGTTCAGATTCAATCGACGAGCTACTTCTATTGAATGCGGTTATAAATTGAGGGCGCCAACTAGTGCAACTTCTACAAGAAGAGAACACAAGGAAGAAAATTCTAAAATCAAGGAAATTGTGCAAAAGATTTGCACTTTGCCAGAAAATCCCAATGGTTTAGTCCCACTAATTAAAGAATGGTCGAAAATCAAATACACAAATTCGATAAAATTATTAGGGTTGCAGTCTAGGGCTCTTCATTACTTCTTGTCAGAGGGATATGGGCCTCCTGAGGCTTGGGGATCTTTGTTCAATAGCAATGGAGTAAGTTTTCGCCACTCAGGCAAATATGAATTGTTACACCATAACGGTTTAGCGGATGACAGTGATTCAGATTCAGATGGAAGGCTTTCTTCAAGATCAAAACGCAAGAAAAAAGGTAAACATAGAAAGAAAAGAAGAAGAAATGCCTCTCTTGATGACAGCTACGATGATGATCTTCTGGATATAGATTTCTTGTATAACAGGACGGATTTTCAATTCAAGGCTAGTTATTGGTTACTATCTACTGATGGATATTCTACTTCATGGAGCAGCGTAAGCTCACTGACAGATTTTCTCAACTTATATTCCTTTATACCTGTGCATATAATTGAAGGTGACAAAATGGGTAGGGCACAGAGTCTAAATGGGGTTGGATAGATACAAGTCACTTATAGAATGGTCGACACCGGCTGTGTTGACCCACAAACTTTTGTTGTCCATTCTATAGTTTTTCTTCTTATTTATAAATAGATTGACTCCTTAAGTATGATAACACAAGCATTTTTATTATAATAATAATCTAAATGTTTCAACGATATTGGAGATTGTATGCATTAACTTAGACATCTTATCTTAAAGTAACAGTTTACTGCCGTGTCTTAATAAGCAGTCTTATTTTATTATAAAGATTTAAGCTAGTATTTTTAAATCATATTTGTCAAGAATTTTTTTTCTTAAAGTCCAAAGTTCTAATTTTTTAATCCTTTTCATATGCATAAAATGTAGACTAGCAATAGTTTTTATGCAGAAGAGAAATAAATCGGTCAATTTTGAAGTTAATGAGCACACAATCAAATGCTACTCTTTTATTGGGACAGAAATATTAATCGCACTAATGTGTTCATTACATCACCATACTTGCTTCCTTAACATATCATTTCTTATCACTATGAAATTTTGCAGGTTGATTTACCAGAACATTTATCAAAGTGTTGTTTTTACACTTGGATGAAGTGCGGTTTTTCTAGATGGGGAGATATAGCTTGATGAATATGGGATGGATTCATGTTCTTTTATTCAAGGTACAAAACATGATTCTTCTGTTCATATAATGTTGTTATAGGAGTACTGAATGCATATTAACTATTAACTGCTTCACTTTTGTTAATCTTTATTTAAATTGAGTATAAGGCAAAAGCTTGTTCCTTATGAAACCAAATTTCACTTTAACTTTGGCTATGTCATCGAATCTTGCTAGAGATGGATTGAGATAGATTCTGGAACCATTAATAGTTTGCTATTTGAGCTGGACCTTGTTCATGACTCTTGTCTATTTGAACATACCCCCTTTACTGTCTCGTAGTTGGTCCAGGTTGTGCCTTTGTTTGGGCTAGGGCCTATGCCAGCTAAAACTACAGGTGGTGATTTCGAACTACTTGTAGGTAAATAGGTTGATTTGGAGATTACTTGCCTCTAAAGGGTCACGAGAAATATTCAAATCGTTTGTTTGAACGCTAACGGGTCAAAGAGGTCGAAAGTTATGATGTATTCAAAACTTATAGAACCTAAAAGCAAGGGTGTTTGAGTGGTAGCAAGACCTGTAAATTAAGCGCTCTGAGGAGAACCTGTAGACCGATTACGAAAAAGAATCCTCAAAACCTTTTAAATCATTTTTTTTCTTTCAGAAATTAGATAAGCAATGTAATAATATACAAAGTAGTTCTTTAATCATATTTACATAAATTATTTGTGAAGTTCAGAAAAGGAAAAGGCAAAAGGTGTTTGTGAGTTGGCCTTGCCCGACCAGATCAATACTAGAATTACCTGTCATGATCCGTTACTCAATCTGCCTGCATCACCCATTTTGTCACCTCTAGCTAAAACTATTTGTGTGATAGCCTTTCTCAACTATCATCAAAGTAAATACAACTTGTTTGGCTCAAATATTTGGTGGGAGGTAGTACTACTCATTAACTTCATAGACAGATTTAGCTGGACTGTCCTTATTGGGTATTAATTAGCTTTTGATTCTTTTGTACAGGTCATCTTTTAAAGTTTTAACCTTGAGCCTTGTTACAAATGTGCTGCAGCTTCCGTGCTTAGTACATCCAAACCTGCTACTTCTATGGGATATCATACATTCATGATGAATGCTTGATGCTACACCTTGCGAGACAAACACCATCGATGCCTAGACATTGTGTGGGATGATCACTGCATTAAGCATAACATGATATATCTAAATCGACTTGTCTACTGCACACGCATCTACAAAAGATTGTCCAATTTCCTGTTTCAGTGAGCACACCATGGTTTCTTTTTCTCATGCATTCGTTGCTCAAAGGTACATGCTTCAGTGAGAAGACGATTTCGAGTGTACACACAGACATGTATATACTAAGCACACGTATCCGCGATTAGAGAATTTGAAGAGATCAACCAATTCTAATACCTACTGTTGAATTTGTAATAGTGTAAAAGTATAATTATTTCAATCTTGTTTGATGACATTGATTGATTGCTTGTTCTTAGTAACATTTCCTCATTTGCACATTTGGCTCTTCCTCGATCGGTAATGTGCAAATGACGAAGTTGACATGGCCCATCATTATTCGACACAGCTGTTCCTTTAAGGACCTCACATGTCACAGCTGATCGATATTTTCATTTCTCAATGTAATCTTGTGGGTTTGATCGTTTAACTCGTTGCGAATAAGATGTAACACGTTTTGCCCTATGTATTACATCAAAAACTATAGATGCCAATATCATCTAGAAGTCATGACCTCAAATGTCACGCATGTCCCATGAATTAGCGAAAGTGCTTCAATAGTACATTAGTACTTGCGACTTGCTAGCGTTTTCGTTTATATTGAAATTTGCCATTAACAAAAGGTACAAAGTTAAACAGTTTAAGAGAACCAAACACAGGTAAAAACATGAATGAACTCCATTCAAGCATATATAGAAATGAACAATCTGAACACGATAAAATCACAATTTCCTTTCTACTGTAGTATAAGATCAATTTAGCCAACATTTACTTTTGTCTTCTTTCGTGCAAGAAATCTCTCTTTTGCAGCAGCCAAAGTATCCTGGGTTTTTTTATGATGATCCGTTGGAGGTTGAGCTGCAGCTATACCTTTGGTTCCAGATTCTTGTTTCAAGGAATCATTAGACCCTTCTCGTTTATGAGGATCAGGAACAGGTTTTGTTTCAAGGACTTCAGACATTTCTTTGGACGCCACAGACGTTTCGTCCTTATTTTCTTCTTTAGCACTCGCAGACTCCACTTTTGGTGGTTGACTTTCTCCTGACCTCTGAACTGTCGACTCTTCTTTGTGCTTGTTGGACTTCGTTGACTCGGTATCTCTTGCTCCAAAGGCGACATTTTTTGACAAACTGAAGTAGAACTCTGTCATATCACCACCCTTTCTAGTGATCTGTTGCACCAAAATTGAGAATTTGGACACAAAACTTGAATCAGGAGACATCCATTTTCCGTCACATAAGAAACATAATAAACATGATATAAATGGGTCTAATTCTTGATTCTTGAAGTCACACTTATCGCTTACAAAACACAAACTATGGGATCTTGTTTACAAAATTGAATGCATTTTATTTTTGAACAGTAGATTTTCGTCTTTATTCAACTTTTTTGCACACTAGAAGAAAAAAGAACAGAAGGAGTATAAACCTGAAGGCTGTAGCTTATATTCTGTTACTAGCTATATAATACATGGCAGATCCGCTGTGGGCGCAGAGTTACGTAAAGAACAACAAAATTTTAGCACAAGCCGGAACTGGACGGGTTTTGGTTGACATTAAGCATTCTTGTCGAAATTCTTTTGATATATATTTAGTGTGCTATAAATTATTAAAAAAATAAAAATATTCTACTCCAATAATAGTTTACCTATTTTTAGGTATAACAATTTTAAAGGCAGTATGCAATAAAAACACACTTTGAGCAATTTCCAACCCGTTTGAAGTCTCAATCTAACCCAAATCGAACTATTTATCCAAAGAATAAACTTGATAAAAGTTAGCTATGAACTGAATCATACATATAACCATTTCATTAAATCAAAGGATAATATACTGAATGAAAAGTAGCACTTACATCTTCTTTTTCCTCCCGAAGTTGACGCAAACGTTCTTCCTCCAACCATTTTGCTTGCTCTGCGAGTTTTCTTTTGTAGGCACCAGTAACAAACTTGTCTTTGTCTGCAAAAAGGTGGTCTTCTTTACTTCTCTCTTTAGCAAGCTTTCTCTCATATATTATCTCATGTTCTCGCTCACGCACTTTTGCTTTATCCATCAATGCTTGAATATACCTTGGCTGTAACAGGAGATACATATGATTAGCAATAAAAGATAAAGGCTTTAAATATTTAATAATGTTAATCGTGTATATATATCTATATCCACAGTAGAGGTGGCAAGATGAGATGTCAGATGGGTCCTGTAACGGGGCATCATTACTGTCAATTGCTTTTAACTTACATGAAAATATGTAATGCCTTAGAAGGTCGTATGCAATAAAATAAACAACTTTCAACCTGTTTGACTTGATCACTGTTTAGCTATACAAAATTATTTACCTATTTGACCCATTTGAAGGAAAGGAAAAATAAACCATTAGGTTCTCACCAAAAATTTTGCCGTCTAAAACACTCAAAAGTAAGTAAAAAAAAAATCATACCTTTCTTTCTTGTTTATCCTGTGCAGCAGGACGAACTGCTTTCTCCTTCATCTCGTCATATACTCCATCGTAATCAAACACTGATGGATCCTCCTCTAAGGCTTTTTTATGTTGCTCCTCTACCTAGACACCACGAAAAACACTCAAATGATAAGTTAAGAAAACCAAAAAGTAAAGGTGGTGTAATGGGAACAGTGGGTCACGAGTCAAACCATGTAGTTTTTGGTAGATGGTGGGTTGGGTCAAGGTTGGAACACCTTTGTTCAATGATATAACCAGTTTTTATAACTAACTAGTGTTAGATACGACTACAAAAATATATTCTTACAAAACTAATCTAATTTTCATTAAAAAAAGAGGAAATTAGTAGGATATATGCATTATCAATATGCTTCAGCCAATTTTTAACCTGTTCAACCTGTTCCTTTTTTAAATTTATATTTTAATTTGACCTGTTAGAGATGAACACAACTCGAATCAACTCATTTATAAGTAAACGTGTAGATTTTGCCTCTATCAAAAAAGTATATTATGTTTCCATTAATGACTTACATCCTTAAGAGCCTTGTTCTTGCTAGCCTGTCGAGATATTTCTCCTTCGATATCATCATCATCGTCATCACCAAACCCAAGTGCAGATGGGCGCGGAAGTTTAGCAGGTTGCTTCTTTTGTTGAGAGGAAGGTCCTCTTAGGTTTAATCCATATTTCATTTCCCTTTGTAATCCTGTAACGAATAACTGTGATTAAAGCCACGTTGTCAACACCACACCATAATCTTACACAAACCTACACATATCACCAGCAACACAAAACTAAACACTTTATAGTTTATATGTTATTAACACAACTTACTTACTCGAAACTCTTGAAATATAATAATTGATTATTGTTTATATATATATAATTAACCCCATTAATTTATACTACTTATTTACCTACATAGATAGTATCATAAAAAACTCAAGTTTTTTTGTGTAATCATCATACAATCTTCATGGGTATAGCTAATTCTAATTTCCTAGAACAAAAAGTTTCATAATGCATCAATAAACAAATGAAATAATTAGGAATTTTAAAGCAAGTAAAATAGGGTTTCAACTCAAAAGCTAGGGTTTGTAAGAGAATTAATATATCAATGGAAGGTGTACCTTTGTTATGTTCGTTTGATAAGCAGGTGAAGGTGTCAAATTCTCCGGAGAAGTGGCGGCCGGAATTCGCATAGACCAGCAGTAGAAGCCGGTGGCGTAATGTTTGTTATTCTCGTAAAAATTTTGCACCAACGACGGCTATAAAAATCCGATTGGTTCAAAACACTAAACCGGTTTAGAAGATGGACCGATCCAAAGTTAAAAAGTAAAATGGTAAATAGGAAATTATTTAACTATTGAATTTTGCTATTTGTAACATTAAGAGGTACGATTAACAAATTAATTTTCACTAGGTGTTTGTTTATTTATGGTTTACAAACTGATTTTACTGTTAAATTAACAATTTTTCAAAAATCATTTGACGGTTTCTTGATTATTGATGATTTTTAATGAAGTTTACATTCTTATTTATTTTCTATAGTCTGAGGGCTACAAATGCATAATCCTTCTATAAATACAAAGTACATCTTTTTTAATTACCATTTGTTTTAACTTAAAAATTAAGATTATGTACCGTATCTTATAAATTACTTGTTGTTTATGTGATATGCTAAAAGTTATAAACTAAATTATTTAAGTATGTTGAAGCCCCGTTTACTTAGATGAATTCATAAGAATTTGATGCAGTTGGAATATGAATTCCATTTTATATTATATTTGGTTCTTAGAATGAAATTCAGATTCCACTACATTGTGTTTGGTTCGCAAAATTTTAAGAAATTTAAAATTTTCGAATTCCATCAAATAAATGAAATCAGATTCCTTAACATATTAGATGGAATGAATAATTCCATTAGAATTCAAAGTGTTAATAAAAGGGTTCTTATATAATATTTTTATATTAACACTATAATTAAATTATTAAATAATATTATTTGAATGTTATATTTTTTATGTTATATTAATAAAATACAAAATTATATCATAATAATATTTTTATAAAAGAATTATATAATTATATATTGTAACATTTTATTATTAATATTTGTTTTTGCTTTCGTAATTGTTTATATATATAACAAATTATATACCTAAGTTAATTTAATATTTAATTTAATTAATTTAATTTTACTATTAATTTTAATAATTATTCAAGTATATAGATCAATAAATATTTTAATTAATGTCTAATTATATTTTTATAATAAGTAATTGTTTCATTGTATTTTCTTATATGTTTTAATTAATATTACAGTAATATTAAATCTATTTTATTAAAAAGTTTCATTTATCTTATTTTTATTAATTAATTTAAATTTTATAATACTTATTCCCAATCAAATGTGATAGATTTTGTTGATTCGTGATTTTAATTTTTACGTTTTTATATTGTATGAGGTAAATTTTGAAATTTTTTATTGTAGGAGGTAAACTTTCAAAAACTATTTATTGTATGTTGACTTGTCTTTTTTGGTCTAGACAAAAAAGAAAACTTTTCTTTTTTGGAATGGTCAACAAATGAAATATTACATACAATATATAAGTTTAAAATGTTAAAATGCTTACCTCGTATATTAAAAAATTTCAAAGTTAACCCCATACAATATAAAAACGTGAAAGTTAAACGCATCACGAATCAATAAACCTTTTTTACTTATTCAAACTTCAATTTTCTTAAGAGATTTTAATTTGTTCAAAAACCTTTTACAAATCAAATGGGAGCTAACTATATTGATGGGCACTAGATTAGTGGATTGTGCGACTATGATTAGGATGTTAACATTTTGTCTTTAGCATTGACACGTTTGCTATTATATCAAGCTGATGATTTATGTACTCAAATTTATAGTGCCTTTATTTAAACATAGAGCATATACTGATAAGTAAAAAATAATAGTAGAAATATATAACCAAGATCTACAGCAATGACTATTGATTGACAGTGAGTATGATTAACCATATAACATAAAAAAAAAAAAGCAATAATCGAGTCAATGTAGTAAATATCATTTATAAGTGGATAAGACAAAGAAAGGTATTACGTTTTAATTTTATCCATGTAATTTTTCAAGAAAGTCGAAAAGTACTACGGTCACGAGAGAAGTTGAGAACCAAAACCATCATATCGGTATATGATACTTTTTAAAGTACTCAAATAACTCCATAATCACAGTTTGTTAGAAGAATCCTTATTATATTTTAATTATTAATTAGTGGGGTGTCCGCACAATGT
The DNA here is from genome assembly GCA_963921325.1 of Logfia minima. NCBI lineage: Eukaryota > Viridiplantae > Streptophyta > Magnoliopsida > Asterales > Asteraceae > Logfia > Logfia minima. Next base: position 12,857,369 of record OY992776.1, on the reverse strand, counting down.
AGTAAAAAATAGTTTTTTAATGATATTTTTGTTTAAATCAAAAAATTAAGAAACTAAATATTAAAAGTTTCCAATTTAATCCTTAAAAACATGTACAAACAATGTGAATTCATTGTAAAAAATAAAATTAAATGTTAATTATTATAGTAAATTTTAAATTTTTATGATCAAAGTTAATGTATAATTGTTTTTATCATAAGAGTTGACATAATGTTCTGGTTACCAAATGAAAATATTAAATAAAAGGGTAAAGTGGTAATTTCCGATATCCCACATTTAAGTTAGTAAGGAGAAAGTGAAAATGATTTATAAGGAGTAATGATAATGATAAACCTTTATCATCATTTATAAAAATACGTCATTATTCCATTCATCTCAAAATAAATGTCCTATTTTTCATTATAGTTTGTCCAAAAACAAGTGTCCATTTAAAATTATAATATCCTAACTTTACTGTTATCTATGTATCTTTTCAACAAGACATTGAAAGACTATGCAAAAAGTAAAGATAAAATTGTTATCTTTATAGTAGATAATGTAATCACCATGCATTTTTTAAACTTTATACTTACTGAGTGTGAACATTTATTATGAGATAGAAAGAATATTATTTACAACAATCACAATAAAATGGTAAATTAATATTCTACGAGGTTAATATTATTTCAATAAGTTATTTCTCTAAAATGTTATCTTTATATTAGACCCAATAAATGAACGGATGAAAATGTGTCAAAAATATGTCAATTATCTTGGATGATTTTTTTTTATGTAATTACCTTTTTAAATAAACTACTAATAAGAATAATAAATCTCGTATAATTATTTCGACAATTAGCCCCCTTGGAGTTAGTCATCTTATATATTTAGTCCCTCGTTAACTTCTTCAACAAAACACCATATTTAGGGTTTATTTTCGTTAAACACCAAAACAGCGACGAAGACAGAAAAAGAACCCTAGATTTCATAATTCACACAAAAATTGATCCCAAATTAATCCATTTTTGGCTTCAACTTCTTTCAAATCAGGTAAATTTGAAGCTCTCCACATCAATCTTCAAAGAAACACAGTTCTAATCACAAAATCCCATTGCTTTGATCTACTAACAAATTGAGGTACAATTTAGTGTTCAATCGAGTGCATTATTATAAAAAGTAGTTAACTTTAGTATTAACAATGCAAAAGATTTGAACTTTACGGTGTCAATAAGTTGATAGATCATAAAGTTTTGCAAAATTGGTTGTTTTTAATGTTTCTTTTACAGGGTTGCTTTTTTCCATATTGAAAATTTGAAAGATAATAGCTTTTTTTGTGACCCATTAGCACATGACTTCTGTGTGTTTTGCTATTTATAGTTTCTGTTTATAGATGCATACCTGGATTTATGAAATGTGAATGTTTTTTGCGTTCTGACCTAATTTTAATGTTTGTTCATTATATGAATTAATATGTCTGGTCTTTTGATATTTAAGTAGTTGGCTGACAGTATAATGTACTGATCTAATAATTCAAATGCTTGCTTCATTTTGGTAAACTTTGTCTTTGGAATTAAAAGTATGATTTTAATTGTAAATTTTAATTTTACAATGTACTTCGGTGGACACATGATGATATGAATATGTCTATAATTGTGTGTGTTTGTTAATTACATCAGAATCTCTGATTGAAGACGACTTATAATTCATCCTAAAAGTTGTCAGGTGATAATGGTATATCCTCGTACGTGACACTGATTGATGGACCAGGAAAGCAAGAAATTTGGTAAAGGTAAGTTGTAAAGTCTCATACCTTCTTTTCTAAGCTTAAAGTTAATATTTGTATGCTTGGTTTTGTATATTGTTCCATTATTAAGCTTACCGTTATGGTATAGCATATTCTGGTACGAATATCTTATATCGTTTATGGTTATGTTGTTTAATTCAACACTTTTTGAGTATGGAAGCTGAACTTTATTCTCAAGCAATCATATCATATCATATATAAATAAACCATTCAGGTATCTGAAAGATGAGTTCGAGTTACAAAAACAGTACTACTAGGTTGCATAATGCATAGGATATCCATAGTAATCTTTTTTTGCATAATGCATAGGATATCCATAGTAAACTTTTTTCTTTTTTCTTTTTATAAAAATGGAAACATTAGAATCCTCTTCAATTTGTATTGTTAATTCATGTTTCGTATCTGGATGCCTCAATGAAGACGTTTTAAGGAAATGTTTGGATTTGCTTTTTGTTCGTATCTGGATGCCTCAATGAAGACGTTTTCAGGAAATGTTTGGATTTGCTTTTTGTAACAACTTATCTAATTATTGTAATTTCAAATTGCAATCAACAATTTATAATGTTTGGATAAGCAGATTATGTTTCTGATTATCTTATTATTTAGGAGTCCAATGAAAATCTATCCGAACATCCCCCCGCTACCCGAATCAAGTCCATGGAAGTTGTATTTATTTTTGTCTCATTATTTATTGCTTTTCGTAATCTAGGACCAAAGGAACTCACGGGCGCTGTGGATCTTATAAGTTACTATAAATTGTTACCCCACTATGAGTTCTTCTGCAAGAAGTCACTTCCTTTGTCAATTTCAGATACACATTACCTCCATAATGTTGTTGGAGACACAGAAATCAGAAAAGGTGAAGGGATGCAGTTGGATCAGCTTATTCACAACACATCCTTCTCCAGAGATACTAATACACGCATACAACCATTTGACCTTAACGTCCTTATGGAAGCCTTTCAGCTTAGGGAGACTGCACCTGTTGACCTGCCATCTGTAAGAAACTGATTATGTTTTGGCTTTTTATGGGCGTATTGGGTAACAGGTGTGAACTGGTATTTTTAATGGGTCGAAACGGATTGGGTTAGGTTGACTGGAAACACCCGTTGTCCATTTTTTATAAATAGATGGTGTGTTAAATATAGTTACAAACAAAAAGTATTTCTTTCATTATTAATTAATTATTTATTTGCATAAAGCAACTTAGGAGGTTGTATGCGTTAAGTATACACTTTGGGTGAAATTTGATCCGTTCGACCCATATGACCTGTTTTTTGTTTTACCAAAGTATTTTAGCTTGGACCATTTGACTGTGAGACGAGATATAACCCAAATCGACCAATTCATCTGTTAATGAATTGAATTTGCGACCTCTAATTTCTACATTTTTGTCATATCCCAGTCATATGTCTTGTGTTGTTTATTTGTTTTATAGTCCGAGAAAGGGATACCTACTATAGCTGGAAAATCAAGAAGTGAATCGAAGGACAAGGAAAAGAAGCATAAAAAGCACAAGGATAAAGACAAAGAGAAGGATAAAGAGTACAAGAAACACAAACATCGGCATAAAGATAAGGACAAGGAAAGAAAGAAGGATAAAAGTAGTCATCGTGACAAGGTTATATGCTTTATTGCTCTTCACATCTTGTATAAATTTCACAGAGTAATTAGTGTCAGATATGATTTCGAAACTTATATTATTTCAATATTTCTAGTTCTTCGAATTAAATGATTCAGGAGATTTATGCATTAAAAGTACACTTGGGGCTATTTTAGATTTTTTGCTTCTTAAGCTATTTTTCTAATTTTACCACCCCGTTAGAGATAAAACATAAAACAAATTGACCTTTTCATAAGTTATTCGCGTCGAAATTGCCACATCTAGTTGAGTAATTAACGGCGTCATATTAAAATGGCTGCAGAAAAGGAAGCATGATGAAATCGAAGATGTCAATGACATTCACAGGCAGAAGAAAACTAAGGTAACTGAGTGCATGTAAATGGTTTCTTTATGTATTTGAACTTATCTTTTGAGCTTCTTAGTTATCCTGTTTATTATGCAGCATAAAAGCTCAAAGATCGATGAGATTGGGGGAATAAAGATAGCAGCTTGAAAGTGGCTTCTGGTAAATATTGTTGTTGGTCCTCATATTGCTAATGAAATCCAAAGAGGTTCTTACGTCTTGTAGTCAAGTTAATTGAGGTACCAAACTATTACCATAAAAGCGTAATTATGTAGAGTAACAATTAGATGTCAGTTTCATCCATGAATACAGTTTTTTATTTTGATTTTTGCAGAACAGTCCCAGGACTAACTAAAGAGGTCCAAGAAGGTGAATTCACCGTTGTAGATTTATTCAAGGTAAAAGTTGATATAAACCAAACTTCTTTGTATTAGTTTGTATCATAGTCGGGCTTTCATATATTCAAATTTTCATTCCTTTTATTTAGTTTAGTGGTACATTGGATATTATATCAATCCTAATCATTATTTAAAGAACCTTTACATCAGGTTACATGTAGTTTCAGTTTACCAAGATTGTATAACCTATTTTTGTTACATACTTTTGTACTTTTAATGGGTAGGTAAGTTTCTTAGACCTTGTAAATACACAGAACGATAAAAGATGTTGTCACTTGCTTCCAAAAGATGTGCATAAATTTCTTTTTTGGCTATTTTGACCATGTAATTTTTTTCATGTTAAACGTCTTATGTAGCTTATGAGAAAAGCTTTTTACTTGCACATATAATGGTAAACCTGTAAAGTCTGTACATGACAAATGATAGGCCCAATAAATTGGCTAATTGTTGACCAAATGTTTCATGTCATTTATCAAACATAGCGTTTGAAAGTGGGTCATTTTTAAAAACATCCTTGATGATTATTATGTGACAAAAGGCCAACAATTAAGCTAATTTTTAAGCTCAAATATCATTTCTCATTGTATACATGGGTTCTTTACTCCTTTTGCAGTATGCATATGGTGATTGAATTGAACCCATATTCTTACTTTAATTCGTGTTAGTCTTCATTTCTGTTTTGTTTTGTAAGTGATGAGAATAATATTCTGCAACGAACAATTTATTTATTTCTACACCGACATTTTAACTCAAAAGCTGCTTTTCTTGTTGGCTTTGAGAAAGCATGTATCGGCGAATTGTGAACATTTAGTAGTCAAAATCACTGTAAGCATGCCTGCCATGATGTGGAAACACATTGTGTCTACAGATTTTTAGTAATATAGTTTTTGTAATCATATTCACATTTACACATTTTAAAGCTAACAGAAGATAATATGCAATCAAAGCTTACTGGTTTTGGTTTACACATGCTTTGACGTGTTATTCAACTTCATCGTTTGCTAGATCTATCACGTCTGATCAAACTCGATTTTTTTTAACATGTTCGTAAGAGCTGGTGTCGTTGATGTTAGTTATTTATTAGGTAAACATTCAGACATACATTTCAACTGCAAAAACTGTGTAAGTTAAGTTTGCAACCATTTGAGCTTTCTTACTTGGGTCATATTCTGATTCTTTTGGTACCATATAGATAACTCACCCCAGCAATAATAAATCTATGGTCTATACAGTCTTTACAAAGCATGTGTTTCAATTTTATCATTGATATTAAAGATTTGAAGTTACCAGTGTATCCCTATGTAGCTACATATTTCATTACAAAAATACCTCGTAGAAAATACAATCTGATGTAAATTAAATTTTAAATAAAAATATGACATACAAGATCTTGGATAAAGGATTTCATATTTTAAAGATTTCATTATATAACAATCTCATAACTTTTAGTATTGGAAATGAACATATGCTAAGTCGAGAAATTCGAAGAACATGTAATCCGAATCGATGAACATCTATAAATTCAATTTATACAGTGAAAGTTAGATAAAAGGATTATTAGAAAATTAAGAAAATAACATCTATGAAATGGCAAATCATAAGAAAGTTCTTATACCAACGTTTTTGAATTAGCCAATTAGGGTGTGCTCGAGTCTATTTAGATTTGTTTAGTTGCAACAAACGAGTAATCTAAGTTACTATTTCAAAAACCAATTAATTTATAAAAAATAAAGAAACGATATATACAAATATGAAAAACGGGCATAAAAGAGGGTCTAACAACACGTATCAACATCAACTGTTTTTAAGTCTGTATATCATTACTCCGAGTTAGTTGCTATAAGTACTTTTGTGGTGTTATGGTAAATATAAATACATATATGCAGTTGGTAGATACGAATATATATGTCCATCCTGGGAAAAAAATGGATTTCAAAAGAGAGAGAAAAGAATAGAATGTGAAAGATATATTGGACACACAAACATAATATAGAACCTCAACCACAACCATAAGATTAGATTGGATGATAGATAGGCTTATCTGAACCTCATGCACACCTATTTTAAACACTATAACCTTACAAACACATCTCTTGGAAACAAACCATAACACCATGGCTTCTGCAGCCTTTACTATGGCCAATTCTTCTCTTCAGGTTTATACTTTATCTATTTACATACATACATTATCTTCTTATTTTCTTTTTAATGTTTTTGAACATGTTATAATTAATTAACTGTAACATTGGTTAATTATTATATATAGGTTAATGGTAAGGGATTATCTGAATTTACCGGGCTTCGTAACTCGTCTGCTCTTCCTTTTGGAAGTCGAAGATGTTCGGACGATTTAGTCTCAATGGTTACCTTCCAAACCTCTTTTGTAAGTGCCTCAACCAATCAATATATATTCTCATTGAATAATCAAGTTCTTATTGATCTGCATAGGTTAGTCATGTATGTATATTAGTAATTGTTATTCAAAACGTATGGTTGATTAAGTAATATACATCTCTAGGTAGATTATATTCTAGTAGTAATACAATACCATAAAAAAACATAATCCCTTTTCATTTATTTTACAACCAAGTTATAACCTTTTTGAATGATACATGTGACACCCAAAAGTCCAAGCATATAGGCCAGCCAATAACTTCAGATCACAAGTTAAAATCACGGTGAAAGTTAATAAAAGCTAACAGTCTTAAGCTTACAAGGTGATCAAATTTCTCTTCTCGTACCAATTTGGGACGTCTTGTTACACAATACTAGCGAAAAGTCATTTAACTTTTGATATGTATGTTGGAATAGTTACTTGATATGATTTTGCATACTTGTAATCAGAACTATTACGACAATCAATTGTTTTTAAAGAAAGAGACATTCTGTTTCTTTACTTACAGTAATCATCTGATTACTATTTACTAATAAGGCAAGAATTGGGTTACTATATAGGTTGGTACGGGCAAGGGAACTAAAGGACCTGTGGAAGCAAAATTGAAGGTAGCCATCAATGGATTCGGGCGTATCGGAAGGAACTTTTTGAGGTGTTGGCATGGAAGGAAGGACTCCCCTCTTGATGTCATTGCCATTAACGACACTGGCGGTGTTAAACAAGCCTCCCACCTTCTCAAATATGACTCCACTCTTGGCATTTTTGACGCCGTTGTTAAGCCTTCAGGCGATAGCGCCATTTCTGTTGACGGCAAGATCATCAAAGTCGTCTCTGACCGTAATCCCTCCAAACTCCCATGGGGGTACGTACAGAGATGATGTGCTGTTTACCAATCATCAACAAAATATAATTTCACTTTTTACATTTTTAACATTTAACCTTAAGTACTGTTAGCTGCACAGATTATTTTCGCTTACTAATATAATATGAATTGAATTGATGACACGTTCAGGGAAATGGGGATTGATCTGGTGATAGAAGGTACCGGAGTGTTTGTGGACAGAGATGGAGCTGGGAAGCACATTGAAGCCGGAGCCAAGAAGGTTCTCATCACTGCACCTGGAAAGGGCGACATTCCAACTTATGTTGTCGGTGTGAATGCCGACTTATACAACCATTCTGAAAACATCATTAGCAATGCCTCCTGCACCACCAACTGCCTTGCTCCTTTCGTTAAAGTTATCGACCAGAAATTCGGTAATCATCTATTTCCCACTTCAACTCTTTTGTTTCCCGCTAATCATTTGGGTGAATCATTAAACTTATAAATTTACTTTGTATTATGATTATTTATTCAATCACTCGCACTCTTTAGATCTGAGTGGGTGAAATAATTTGAGCAATTATTTCCACAACATCCACCGTAGCTTTGATTGTTTTTCCACACTAGTAATCTGATTATATAAGAATGAAATAAGCGATCAAAAAAGGAAAAAGTCTGCAGTTGGTTATACAAAAGCAATATTATTTTTGAAAAATATAAAGAATATGGGAAATCATATGTGCAGCAGCAAGTTATAAATTGAGTAACGGATTATGTAAATTCTAACAAGTTGAAAGACCAAGTATGTAAATTTCACAGGATATTTTATCTAAGTCTTTGTTGCACGTATCATATATGTTGCATACAGGAATTATCAAGGGAACAATGACCACTACTCACTCGTACACCGGTGACCAACGTCTATTGGATGCTAGCCACCGTGACTTACGGCGTGCAAGAGCTGCAGCACTCAACATCGTGCCAACATCCACCGGTGCAGCAAAGGCAGTCGCACTAGTGTTGCCGTCACTCAAAGGGAAGCTCAACGGGATTGCTCTTCGTGTACCCACTCCAAATGTATCAGTAGTAGATCTAGTTGTACAAGTTTCCAAAAAGACTTTCGCAGAGGAAGTAAATGCTGCCTTCAGAGAAGCTGCAGACAACGAGCTGAACGGTATTTTGTCTGTATGTGACGAGCCACTTGTATCTGTTGACTTTAGATGCAGCGATGTGTCTTCAACCGTTGACTCTTCTTTGACCATGGTTATGGGAGACGATATGGTGAAGGTGATAGCATGGTACGACAATGAATGGGGTTACTCGCAAAGGGTCGTTGATTTGGCTGACATTGTTGCTAATAACTGGAAATGAAGTACGTAATGAGCTTCAATTAATCGGTATATCTACTTGTTTTTTTGTTATATATTTATATTTACATATGTAATGTAATGTGTTTAATCAGAGTTTCAAGAATTTGGAATGATTATTCAAAAGTAAAATAAGAGCTTTCTTCCTTGTTTGCAAATTAGTGGTACCATTTTCCTTAGATAAAGTTTGTGGCTGGACAGTTGAAGAAACATGAATACATATCTAACAAAGATTCACATAAACAAGATAATTGCTAATAAAGTTTGTTAATCATCAACATTCATATATAAAGAATGGATGAGGTTTTCTTCACGTTACTTGGGGAGGACGAGTGTTTTCATTCAACTGTACACGGTCTAAGCGGGATATCCCGTGACCGTTTCCAATTTTTTCCCTGGCTACTAAAATGTATAGCTAGTCAGGTTTGAATCTGAAAACTCTTATGAGAATATCAGGACGCCAACCATTTGGTCACTTTGGCGATGGTTCATCCAACATTTATATAAATGATGTTAAAAAACTCTATATGCTACTCTGTATTTCAATAGTCCTAAATCATATGAAGTACCATGATAACTATAGGTGACAATTGAGTCAGGCTGGGTAAAAAATACCTTATTCCTGTTTTGAATATTAATATTTCTAGTAATTACATAAGTAACTTAAGTATGGATGTTCACAGGACACAACTTTATCCAAAAACAGATGAATAAAACAAAGGACACAACCAACATTTTGACTAAAACACCTCATAAGCAAGTTGATCTCTATAACTTAACTATGTTGAAACATACTTTAACTTAAATTCTAAATGATGATTACTAAAAAAATAAGTTTTTCTTTAATGTTTACTTTTTGAATGGCTGTTTAATTAAGCAATCCAACTAGTAACTAGGAGCTAGATGCGAGAAGACTATTACATTAAGTTGGAGTAAGCGGCAGTTGAGAGTTAAAGTCCATTCCGTACAATTCAATTCGACTTTCTACTCCTATTTGTAATCAGTTAATCCCCTCACGAAGCCACATCCTTAAATAGATACAAGATATGAAACAAATTGAATTGGTAAGCACCTATGAATTATATATATACCGTTTATATAATGAAAATATAAAAATAATTATTCGTTACTTATGTGTGTCACATTATCATAATCTTATAAAAAACATGTTAAACTAAGAAAATAAACATAAATGAAATAGTGAATCATAAGAAAACTTTAGACTAAGTTTTTGGTATATAGGGGGATTTTTGAGTCTTTGAGATTGGTAACCTAAGTATTTATCTGTTTATTACTTATAATTACAACAAATAAGTAATCCCCAAAAGCTATTTTAATTTTAAAATTATTTATCTGTTTCTTTTATAAAGAATAATAAAATAAAATAATGATAACAACTAAGTATAAATAACTTAATACATCTTAATTACCTTTCATATAGACAAATGTTTTAAAATAGACAATATTAAACATCACCTTAATATTAAGTTAAGATTAAGAAGATAGAAAAACAAGTGGAATATCACATGATGACAAACCTTTAGAGTATATCCAAAAAGAGCTCATGTTTTCTTTTTTCTTTTTCAAGAAAATAAATCTAAACTTAGCAAACACAAGACATTAAATTTGTTAAAAGAAAAAAAGCCCAACTTGGTTAGGTCTCAATCAATCATTAATGTTCAGAGGGAAAAAAAACAAAGAAACAGAAGGATATTTATCTATTTCCTTCTATTTTTTTGTTTCTATTGCTACACTTTAATTTTCAATTAACAAGTTGTTTTTTTCTCTCCCCTCAAGAGTCAAGAGTCTATTGGTATTTATAGTAGAAGATTTATTAAAATGTTGATATTTTGTAAGTTGTAATTTTCTCTAAAGCTGTACACATGCACATATACCCTATGAATTATGTAATCCACCACTTACACTGATACATATTATGAACTTATTCCTTATAAGATGGCTTTGATAATTTTATATAGGTTTCCTCTTAACTTTCATTTTCCTTTTGGTATAGTATCCAAATTATACTAAAAACAAAAAATGTATTATATATATATATTTATAATGTTTAATGCTTAAGAGTCGAGAAGAAACACAAAATAAGGGAGGGTACGTAGTTTGTCGTAAATGAATTCGATCTTTTGTGTACAACAATATGTGAATATCGTAAAAGAATCTATTTCGAGTTACATCATCAACATCACTATCATATTCGAGTTTCTCAACCTTGAATACTTAGCTAAGAATGAGTCTTTATTTCGTGTATTTATCACTTTTAGTTGGTAAATCATCAATGGAATGATGTTTGAACATATTATGAGAAGAGTAGACATGTGGCATAAGGAATATAGTTAAAGAATGGTATATAAAATACCAACGGTAAAGATGAATTGAAGTTTGTGAAACTGTGATATATAGACAAATAATAATATTTCATTTGTATTGATTCTAATTACCCTAGTTGATTTGTAGGGAATCCGATAGGGGAGGATTTTATAGCTACATAATTGGGGTGTTTAAAATACCCATTATTCAAAATATTTGAATATCTGATTTGAAAATATTCAAAAATTTAAAAGATTTTTAACAAAGTCGACAATTTAATTGGTCAACGTTCGGGTTAACAATGAACATATTGAAGAAGAAGAGTGGTGTAGCTTTCTTAGTGAAGTAGAAAGCTTATTAGTGAAAGACTTTTGATATTGTAGTCTTCCTTACTGAAAGGGTAAGTGTTAATAGAATATTAATGTTGGTATCTTATTGAAGGAGAAATAGCATTTTAAATGTTTTTTCTTTCCTTATAGTAAAAAGGATAGATAGATAGTAGAAAATCTCGATCAAGTGATCGGGATTGGATTAAGGTAAATTGTTAACATTCGGTTCCAATCATTGTAAATCTTAGTGTCATCTTGATTTATATTATTGTCTAACATAAAGTTTTTAAACTAATAACTTGTTAACTGACAAAGATTTTTCAAAACTAATTTTTAACTATAAAATTCTAAAAGAATGTCTAATTCATACGAAGAATGACATATAAATTTCACAGTTCATTCTTTCTTATTTTCACCTTTGATTATTCCACGTGTCTTTTTGTCAAATTGTCACACATATTATCAGACACAATTTATTTTTATTTTCATATTCAATTTATGAGAAAACTGTTTGATGAAGTCTACCAGCATTGTCAAAAATAAATTAGTACATATTTTTCTGTCTTATATATTTTAGGGTGTGTTTGAATTGAAGATTTTGATGTGTGAAAATAAGAATTAAAATAAGAGAGAATAACATAAGACGTTTGATTAAGGGGTGTGAAATTTGAAAATTAAAAATTACACCTCTAAAATTAAGGTTTTTTTTAAATTCAAATAAAAACATAAGTTTAAAGATGATTCTCATTTCAATCCTGTCCTACATCACTATTAATCTTATACTTATAATAATTCTTTTAAGCAAATCAAAGGAACCCTTAGTCATAAAAGGTTGATTTCAAATCAAAATTATAAATTACAAATCAAATGCTCATTGTGGGGTGTCTCTTTCCAAACCCCCAAATCGAAAGGAAATTTTTTATAAAAAGTGCACCATGCAATTATTTGTTACCAACAAAAACAAATATAATTTAATTTATTTATTAATTTAACAGACGGCAATACCAAGTAATTAATGTATAGCTGTGTATAGTTTTGACTAGCGTGTTACCAAAAGTGTTAATCAAAGAATAATGTTGTGTGACTGTTGCCAAATGAAATAAAAAAATGAAAAAAAATAAACAATAATAATAATAATACTATAAATAAAATAAAAGAAAGATAGGAGTATCATACATAAGGGTGTCCTAGACAAATTAATGTTCTAAAACTACAACTAGAGGAACTTCATTTTTTTATCGTATTGAAACTCGACTTGTTAGATATTACGGAGGTTTAATGAGCACTACGTCGAATTTCTCTACCATTTTCTTCGTTTTCACTTTGACCAATATGAGACATTTAATTGCTAGTTTTATACTCAAATCAATACTTAATTGATTTGGCTACAGAGTTAAAAATTAGTCTATTTGTTTATACTTAATACATTAATTAATCATGAACTTATAATAATGGCAATAATGTGGTCGTGGTATGTTGCTTTCCTAAATTTAATATTTTATTGATAACATTTTTTTATTTACTCCATGTTTTATTTTCTCAATATATTCCCTTTTTCCAAATGTGTCGGTGCTTGACGCACTCTATTTTTAGATATTATTTTGACTACTCCGTATTCCATATTCCCACTACCAACTTTGACAAAAGACTTATTTAAAACCTTTTATTTAAAGGCCACCTTTCAATAACTTCTAATTATGGTCTTTTATTAATCTTTTAATTTGAAGGGGCAACTTTTTAGTGTTTTTCTGAAGTAGCAAAAAATAAAATTAACCTTAACTATAAAAAATTTTTACACCGTATTTTATATCTTTATAAAGAATTTAATCTTTAATTAATAAATTAAATGTTTAAAGAATTGAAATGACACAAATATCCCTATTTTTAACGAAATAGACTAGTCTATCCTTACCTAATTTTAGAAACGACATATATATTTAAGATATAATTGTATACTAAATGAAATATAATATAGTCCGTAAATTAAAAAGTGTACATTTGAAATATATGTTCATAAAATTATTAAATGAAATAAACATTTTACTACTTTACACGAGTATTTATTAGTAAATTTTAAAGAAACAACATCTAAATATATTGGCTCCACACTGACTCCGCCCATTTGAATTACTTATAAATATTTTTGATCCATATAATTAAAAAGATAAGTAAATGAGTACGAAATAATTGCGTTTACCTTTAATATCTAATTTGGTAAAGAAGTTTGATATTATATAATTATTTAAAAGGACAATAAGAAAAATGGTGGAAAACTTTTATGAACTAAAAGTAAGATTGATATATGTTTTACCTAAATATAACTTTACCCACAATGAATATGTTGGCATGTAGCTACTTTTTTGTCAACAAAAGTATTGAGGTGCTAGGATGTGACATTTTTTAGTATCACCAAGAGTTTTAAGATCCCATTAAAAATAATATCATATTATAGCTATGTTGTTAGATACTTGGTTCTATGTTTGATAGTTATACTTAGTAACAATATAATTATATCATATGAAAATAAACTTTAAGAAATATACTTGCTAAGTAGGGACCTTACTAAGGAGCACAAAACTAAGTATGTTGTTACCCTATTATTAATGCATAGTCTTTAAGAGAATAAAATCTATGCATTTAGACTACACAATTTTAGGTGTTGTTAAAGGTATTATTTTTTTTAAAGTTTTCATTAATTCAACTATTTTGAAGCTTGAATTGTTAAATTAAAATACTCAACAATTTATTAATTATTTCTTTTATACTAATAAAAAAACAAAACAAATTTCAATAAAAAACTTGGTACCATTCTGTCTGCCACTGCCCAGTACCTAAATCTTAGCTGTAAACACACACTCACAAATTCACCACCTTCAACAACAAAATCACTTAAAATTAAATAAAAACAAAAAAATAAATCAAATTACTAGAAAATTACTGCAAACTCATTCACACACACACAACACATTCATTCATGGAAACACTCTCTCTCTTCCTTCAATCAATCCTCAATCCATCTCTATAATCACACCACATTAATTCCTCACTTAAAATCCCCAAAATGAAAACCCTAATTTTCATTTCAATTTTCACCACCATCTTGCTACCACCATGCACCACCACCACCGTCAACCGCCGTACACTCCACCAGCCATTCTTCCCACTAGACTCCCCCGCCGTACCTCCGTCACCTTCCGACGTCCCCTTCACTCCTTCCACCACCGCATCTCCGCCGGAAAACCGCCCATTCTTCCCGGAATTCCAATCTCCGCCACCTCCGTCACCTGCAACTCCGTCTGCTTCATTTCCAGCTAACATTTCCTCACTTAATCTTCCGAATTCTTCGAAATCGAAAGCGGTTTCGTCGAAGCTCATAGCAACAGCTGTGACACTTGTGGTCGCTGCTGTAATTGTGATTGCAATTGTTGCTTATTTAAGATTGAGGAATCAAAATAGGTATGATCATGATGATTCTGTTATTGATGATAAAACTCATACATCTGATAACAGTAGTAGTAGAAGAGTAGTTGTTATTAATACTAATATAAATAACAACATTAATAATCGTAATAATAATTTTAATAATAATAATGTTGCTAGTATACCTAAGTTAAATCGTCCATCACAAACTAGCGCGGAATTTTTATATTTAGGTACACTTGTTAATTCACATAATGTGCTTAATAGTAATAATAATAATAGTAATGATACTTCGCGTTCTAATGTAATCGAGACGCGAGGTAATGTTGTTGATGCGACTAAACGAAAATTAGATTCGCCTGATCTCTGCCCGTTGCCGCCACTTATGACGAGTGTCGGTGGTGGTGGTGGCGGCGTTGGGCGGAGTCATAGTAATCTTAAGAACACTAGTTTTGAAAATGGAGAAATTGATTCTTCTCGAGATGAGGAATTCGAAGAGTTTTATTCGCCTCGAGGTTCAATTGGGACCCGATCCGGTTCTAGATCGGCTTTCTCGGCTGTTCCGGTGGAGAATTACGAAACTTCGAGGGGGATAATCGGGTCAGGTTCTTTGTCGTGTTCGTCCTCGAGCTCAGGTTCGCCTGTGAGGTCAGTGTCGTTAAGTATTTCGCCGCCGGTTAGTTTGAGTCCTATATCAAGGCCGAAGTCGCCTGATCTTTCTGCGATTCAGATGGCTCCCCCTCCGCCGTCTCGTGCAGCTCCTCCACCGCCACCGCTGTTGCCAGATCTGCTAGTAATTCCACTTGCGGATGTTAGATTAAGTAAAGATAGTGTGGAGTCTTCACCCCGAATATCAGTATCAGATATATCGAATACGTCAAGTGATCGATACTCAGTATCGCCTACACTAGAGAGAATTCCGCCGCCGCCACCACCACCACCACCGCCAGCTAAGCATTGGGAATCTCAAAGTCCGAAAACTCCGACACCTCAAACTCGGCCACAGGTTTTAGTTACACCTGCAAGACCGGTACCTTTTATAAACGATCAACCATTGGTTTCTCCGATTGAAATGTTGCCGGAAAATGAAGAAAATCTTGAAACCCCGAGACTGAAGTTAAAACCACTTCATTGGGATAAAGTAAGAGCAAGTTCCGATCGTGAAATGGTGTGGGATCAACTCAAATCGAGCTCATTCAAGTAAGATACCGAATATTTCAAAGAACTGATCTTTTTAGTTTGACATTGCTTTAACTTATGATTTATGGTTCCTAATAACAGGTTAAATGAAGAAATGATCGAGTCATTATTTGTCGTAAAGACACCAAATTCAAGTAACTCAAACAAAACACCGGCCACAAGACGTCCAACTCTGCCGTCAGCCACCAGCCATGAAAACCGAGTTCTTGATCCAAAAAAGTCGCAAAACATTGCAATTTTGCTTAGGGCACTCAATGTGACAATTGAAGAAGTCTGTGATGCACTTTTAGAAGGTAAGTTGCTACTAT
Source organism: Logfia minima (assembly GCA_963921325.1). Lineage (NCBI taxonomy): Eukaryota > Viridiplantae > Streptophyta > Magnoliopsida > Asterales > Asteraceae > Logfia > Logfia minima. Next base: position 12,841,054 of record OY992776.1, on the reverse strand, counting down.
TTGACCAAATCTACTTATTTCATTTTGTTTTTTGATTTTATTTAACAGTGCAAAAATTGTACAATTATACAGGCAATGCAGATACTCTTGGAACCGAGCTACTTGAAAGTTTATTAAAGATGGCACCAACGAAAGAAGAAGAACGGAAGTTGATTGAATATAAAGATGATACTCCCGTTAAGCTTGGGCCGGCTGAGAAGTTTCTAAAGGCGGTTCTTGATGTACCATTTGCATTTAAAAGAGTTGATGCAATGCTTTACATATCCAATTTTGAAGCTGAAGTTGAGTACCTTAAACGCTCATTTCAAACTCTTGAGGTATATTTCGTTGCTATAGTTATGGAATTTTTGCAAGATTAAAGTGTTGTTTCTCTTCGTTGTTGACATTGAAGTGATGAATATTGTATACAATGTGAGTGTTTTAAAAGAGGTCAAACCAGAAAGGTGACCAGATGGATGTGTCAGGTAACAAGTCAAATTGGGGTTGGCTTGAAACCAGACTATTAATTGGGTAATACATTTATTATTACATGTGATTAGTAAGGCCTAAAAAACGGTTATCTACAGGTAGCATGCGAAGAGCTTAGAAACAGCCGAATGTTCCTAAAACTTCTTGAGGCCGTTCTTAAAACTGGAAACCGCATGAACGTTGGAACAAACCGTGGTGATGCTCATGCATTCAAACTCGACACTCTCCTCAAACTCATTGATGTCAAAGGCACTGATGGAAAAACGACTCTTTTACATTTCGTTGTTCAAGAAATCATCAAAAGCGAAGGAGCCCGGCTTGCAACAAATGAAACCCAACCTGACACCCCAAGCTCAACCGCCACCCAAGACACCAAGTGTCGCAAACTTGGGCTTCAAGTTGTCGCTAGTATTAGTTCAGAACTCTCAAATGTCAAGAAAGCCGCAGCCATGGACTCCGAGGTCCTTAACAGTGACGTCATCAAACTGTCAAAGGGTATGTCCGACATTACACAAGTCGTTAGGTTAAACGAAAACCAAACAAGATTTACCGAGTCGATGAACAAATTTATGAAAATAGCAGAAGAGGAAATTATTCGGATTCAAGCTCAAGAAAGTGTTGCCTTTTCGTTAGTTAAAGAAATCACTGAATATTTCCATGGAAATTCGGCTAAGGAAGAAGCGCATCCTTTTAGAATATTTATGGTTGTGAGAGATTTCTTAACGGTTCTTGATCGTATCTGCAAAGAAGTTGGTTCAATAAACGAGCGGATTGTGATCAGTTCGGCTTATAAGTTTCCGGTTCCAGTAAACCCAATGTTTCCGGTTCCAGTAAATCCGACATTGCCTCCAGTTTTCAATGGGCTCGCTATAAAACGACAATATAGCTCTTCGGACGATGAAAGTAATTCTTCATCTTCATTTCGATTGTCGTAGGTACGGGCATTCTTGTCTTTGTCATGTTGTAGTTGTATACATAAGTTTAGAAGATTTTGAACATTTAATCGGTTATATAGATATATAAATTAATATATAATACGTATGATATGATATACAGAGGAGATTTTGGAAGAATAAGCTTATCTCTGTAAAAAAACAAGCTTCTTATCTACTGAAGTTGTTCCTTGGAATTAGATTCTTTGTAACCTCAATCTCAATTCCTTTGTAAAATATATGCGATTTCTAAGCTCTCAACCAACTTGCTCTTATTTTTTTATTATTCATATATACTTAATACTTAATTTGTTTATGAAAAAATAATGTACTTCTATACGGACTTGAATGATGGTTACATAATTTTTTTCTTTGCAAAAAGTAACATTTGTGGATGGTGCTTTTTGCATGAAAAGTTGACCTATATTATATGATTCATATGTTGTCTTAAAGGCAGAGGATATGCTATTATATGCTTTACAAGACACATAAAAAATGGTATCCTATGATGGACATGTTATCAGATTGGATCTTTGTATAACGTTATTAGTAATATTTTTCAATATATTGTTTACCAAGTTAAGTCAGGTTTGTTGCGAGGAATTCATGCATGAGAAGTACTCTATTTATTTATGCATATATATATATGTATATATATTCTAGAACATGTGCACATGTAGGGGATTAGAGAAGACAGAAAGAGGAAAGAGGAACCACATGATTATCCCCCCAAAAGATTTAAATTCATAGATAGGGAGACATTTTACCCTTCACGCATGTGACTAATAATACATCATTGTCTAATTATGCCTTTTCACAATATATCTTGGTTGACTCAATTTATTTTTAGTTCATTTATTCTAATATAGAAAAAAATTACAGGGAAGAGTTGACTCATGTCTTGTTGCAGTAATTATTAACGGATAAATTATTCAACATTAAAATCCTACTAGGAAGTGCGTGCTGTACCTTTAAAATTGACGGTGATTCATACAAAATTGAATTTAATTCGTACATCACTAATTATATGTTATGATGTTGTAAAATATGATATTAGAAGCATAGTTAGTGATGTACGTATAAAAATTAGTGATTTATATATCACTACCGTTTTCAATAACAAGACGGTTTTAGATTTTGGTACTGCTATAATGTTTTTGGTTTTTGTTAGACTGTCCTTAAAGGTTGATACTGATGTATCAAATGTGATACTTTAACAACGAGCCATCAATTCAATTATTATAATGGAAAAAGACGGTTCTGAATTGATTTTTGAAATTTGAAGGCACTACGTACACGTACATTGAACTCGTAACTAAATTTGTCTGGTAAGAGATAGTCGATATTCGTACCTTCTCTTAGACTTATTTCGACAATAATGTTAAAAGAGTTACCGGTTTATATGAACTGAAACATTTTAAAATGAGTCTGATTACTTAATTTGTCAAATACTAATTAGAAATAAAATACATCTACGATGTACAAGTTATGAAACAAAAAGATTAATCACGATTTGTCAAATGCAATGCATACAAAAAGTAAATGTATATCTTTTTAACCGTGACTAAATCTGTAATAGACTTAAAAGTTGGGAGGTGATTTTTACAAGTAAAAAATGATGCACACATAAAGAGTTACTTGCACCGTATCTGTAATGTACTTGTTGTACCTTATGTACATGTATTACCTTTCGTGTAAAAACCTACCAGTTTTTCGTCATCATAGAAGAGGTGGTGTAACACGATGATAAGAATCGTACATTAAATTACTTTTTACCTGTACATCTAAGAAATATGATAACTTCGCTACTAAATTGAAGATATCAATAGATTTAATCATTTGTGAAATAAAATCTGGAACAAAAGATTGACAGGAGATATTCACATTTTCGTATAGATTGTTATTTTGATAAGGGTTAAAATCACCAAATAATAATGAAGTACGAGTTAAAACCATGAGGTTTTTGCATATACAATGTCCTTTCATGATTTTAGCAAGCATAGAAATGAATTATGATAGTTGGAAATTATTTCGCAATTTCAATGGATAGTGATCGTATTTGGTCAGATTTCAAGAATTGCACTCTGCAACTGTAATTGTGCTACAGCTCTTATTAATTTTGCTTTCAGATTATTTCATATTTACGGTATGTAAGAGGTTCATTGATGGGCTCGAAATTTAAATACTTTCCTTTGGCACCAGCGAATCAGCATCCATACGTTCAAGGATCCTGCGGGCTTCTTCTTCTGTGGCTGGAACCACTTTACGAATCCTAAACCCGTCGTTGTTGGCTTTTGCTTCTGGGCGGACGGTAAATGTGAAGTAGAATGTGTTGGAAACCTGCACACAAACAAGTACACAAATGTTTTTTTAATTTATATTTCCAAACTTTGGTCCAATATTGCGTATTCTAGCTAACAATAGTTTGTTTCTTTTTTCTTCTTTTTCTTTTTGCAAGAGCCACTGTTACGTGGCAGCCAAAAAAGCCAATTAGGACTTCTCAAAATGTCGATCGGCTTTTTAGTAGCAAGAGCAACTAAAGTCAAACGACATAACACCAAGGGATTGGCTTTTAGTCTTTTACAAACTATAAAACTTGACTTTTTAATCTTGCTAAGTATAGCGTTTTTGTTGATACTTCTACAAGAACGATTATTACTTTGCAATCAGAAACTTGTGCAATATTTATCATGGGATTTTTAGGTTCATAAGAAAGCCAAAGAATTAGAGTAAAACGAACCTCACTAGACCTCAGCTCAGGCCTTGTAACGTGTGCAACAACTTCAACATTAATTAAAGGTTGTTCCGCATGTTCAAATTCCGTATAAAGGACACACGATTTCAAACGCAGGAAATCACCAACGTCCACCTGAGAAAAAAGGCTTTTTAATGCGCTACTAGACACACAAGCTTAACCACTATGCCATTAATTTTTAGTGGAACTCCAAAAACAATAAAACCCACTTGTGGTTTTTTTGGGACTAATTCTAACCCATTTACAATTGAACGGGTCGATCTCAGCTAATGATTTGGATCGATTATGAACCTTTTTAAAGGTGCAAGTGAGCAGAACAAGTGACTGGTCATAAGTCGGGTGAATTTTTGGTATGTGTTGAAAACGGAAGGGACGGGTTGACCAAAACACTTTTTGTACAAACTATTTGTGCATCAAATATGATCACAAATAAATAGCAGTACCTAAACTAACTTTTTAAATAAAACAATTTAAGAGGTTTTATGCATTTAAGATATACTTGGGGCGACTTTTGACCCATATAACCGGTTTTCTTTTTAGCTTATATTATTCTAACTCAACATTTTGACCCGTTAGAGATATAACATAACCCAAATTGACCCATTCATAAGTAAATGGGTCCAACTTGCCACCTCTAGATCTTTTGCTTGATCATCCAAAACAACTCAATTATTGAAAATAGGCTTTATAAAGTAAGGTTTGAAATAAGGTACTCACAGGTCTAAGAAAGTCAACATGGTCAACTTCAAGAAAATGTGGCATCAATCCAGCAAAAGCGTACGCTGTCGAGAAAGCCAACTCAAAGGCTCGATGCATCAAAAACCCTCCAAAGATGCGTCCGTGTAGGTTTCGTTGTTGGGGTTGGCATATCAACGAGTTTTCAAGACGGGTATCTTTAAGAAGAATGCTATCTCGATTTGCCAATGCAGGCATGTCACAGAAAATACGTCCTTCTGCCAATAACAAGTCAAGTCGGTTTTTATCTCCATTTTCAATCCCTTTTCTTTCTAGTTTCTTTAGTTTTCTCAACTCGTTTCGTGCTTCTGCATCTTCATAAAGTAATTTTTCTGTCTCGGTTTGTGGTGAGAGTCGATTCACAGGAGCCGCTTTCCCGGTTTTGGAATCACGGGCCACGAATATAAAATTAGCCGTTAGAGCAACGGTTTCCAAAATGTCAGCACTATCTGCGAAACCAACATTGCCAGGTCAGATTTAGTTGATTCCACAGAAAAATACTAATAGAGATTTGACGCTTGTAAAACCTTCTTTTTCTAGAGAAAACTAGAGGTGATAAAATGGGCGGGTTTGGGAAATAGTTCAAACGGGTTAGTATGTTGGAGGGGTCCAAACGGGTCAAGTGGAATTTGGCCCGTAACACTTTTGTCCAAAATTTTACAACTTTCTAAAACAATTAGGTCTGTCAAATGTGATCACAAAAATCATATTATTCTAGTAATAATATAAATCTTTGAATTCAATTATTTAGGGGGTTCTACGCACTCAAAAAAATATACTTCTGGCGGCTTTTGATCTGTTTGAATTGATCCATTTTAAGCTATTCTTTAATTTTTCCCGTTTGACAAAAACTCGCTGAACAACCCGTTCATAAGTAAATGGGTCGAACTTGCCACCTCTGGAGAATAATCATGGGTAAAATTGTTCATATTATTGCCTTTATATTAATTCTAACTAAATTTAATTCTTTTCTGATTGATGTGACTTGAAGTCACAATATTTAGTTATAGTGTTCACAAAACTTATTATGAATCTGATATTCTTATTACTTGCGGTTTAAATTATCGGATTTGAAAACCAGGTAAGATGTTGTAAGAAGACTGATTGGTGAGATACATTCAAATATAACCCAAGTATCGCTAACTTTAAGCACCTGATTAATGACATATACGTACCAGTTGACAACTGAATGACTTCAAGTTGGACCTCAATGGAAGATCGCCCAACCCATATAACCGTACCAGCCATTTTCAGATCACCATCAACACTAATTGTTTTCTTCAGGACCATTTTGTCAACAGATGCAGTAACTAGCAATAGAGGCCTTGTCATGCTATCATCATCAGAGCAATGCTATTTTCACACAATAATAAATGCATAAATACCTTAATCAATAAGAGCTAATGTTGCTCAACGTTTCTTATCCAACTGATTACATTAAAGAAACTGAACAATTTTTTTCCAGATATTTTATAAATCCACTTGCAACATCCTGAGATTTAAACACAAAACGAGATAGAGTTATAGAACCGACCACTGCTGGCTAGAGTGATCATACCACTACGTTTGATGATCATCAACAGAAAATGATCCATCATATATAAACTAATGTTTAAGTATTGGACAAATGTTTTATATATCCATATCCATTAATAATGAAAATTTAAGGATCACAATTCTATGTCAAAGCAATGTGGGACAGGATATCCGACTCAATTTTATTTTGAGAAGCCACCCCTAAATCCCCAAAAAAGTACCCAGATGAAAATGTCAAATACACATAAAGACATGAACTTTATGATAAACATAACAAAAAAAGTCAATACCTTGACTGAAATTGTTCCAGCTAAGGCATCAAGATCTTCAAGCAATTTCCCAATTCTGACCTCATTCCAAGGATCCCTATACTGTTCTCTCAATATATAATCAGTTGAAAAATTATATAAAATAGTTGTTCTGCTTTGAGATGGCGTTCTTGTAAGCAATTCACTTTGCGGGGGTGCATCTTTTGGTGGGTCAAGAAGTCTTTCAAAGATTTTAGACCTAGTTTCCCATAACGCAGCTGTAACAGGTGAATGATACATACCGGGCCATAAACTTAAAGGTTTTCTAAAAAGTGAGTTTTTATCATCTGCCCTTGGTGAACTCTCAAATGGTGAAGTGAAAGTTGACTTGATTCTGATTGTGTTGTAATCCATTTGATTAACAAAGGGTTTTTCTTTTTATCAGGGTTTGTGAAATTGGTGAAAAAGATTGTTAATTTAACATAATTTTTGATGGGGTTTATAAAGTTTCATTAGGGTTTTTGATGAAATTGGTGAAAAAGATTATTTGACACAAAATATCGATGGGTTTGTGTAGGGAGGTTGGAAAAAGTCGATTGATCAAAAATTTGGGAGCAATTACGCGTTGAAAATTATGGTTTGATGATGGTAAACGGTTTTCAAGATTCCAAACCCTTCTGGGAGAAAATTTGGGCAAAAAAGTTTGTATAAGTACTCCAACGTATTCTCATATTACCTTAAAGGCCCCTTGCCTATTTGGGTGTGTTTGTCTCCCTTTTCAACTATGAAATTAAAATGTTTGATAACGTATTAAGGACTCAAATGGCATACACTCGAATATACAATATGTAATACCGTACCTCATAATTTTTTTCCTCCACGTTATTATTTTGGTATATGTCAAAAAGAAAATAAAAATGGTGCGCTTGTAAAACTTAACTATTAAAAATTACTAAAATATTAATTTTATTTTTATTTACTACTTAATATTTATTTATTAACAATTTTCAGTCAAACTTACTTTAAATGTAATGATAAAATTGACATATATTCAAGTTATCAATTTAGCATTTTATTTATTTATGTATTTATTTATTGAAATACAATAAAGACGATGGACATATTGGTTGACAATATAACACAACGTTGATTTCTTCTAGATCTTTGAACTATTTTATCACTTAAGACTATTTCTTTATGTACGAGACCGAGACATATATTTGTTATGTGTTATATATAACTATTCTATTTTCATTATCAGCACTTATGTTATTGGCAACACTTATATTAAGTACGGCGTGAGCTACAAATGTTATCCCAGTATGATATACACACAAACAATCATGCCTAATACTCGATACGTTACTAATTCTCATACCAAGGTTTATTCTAAGGTTTAAACCCGCAAACACTTGTAATGACATTCAAAATATACACCACTTGGAGGACCGTACCAGGCATGAGAGCAAATGCTTGGAACTAAAAGCTTTGTCTTTTGACTCATGTCACGTTAATCGTTGATAAACAGCCGATTTGGGATCTCTGGACCGATATATGATGCTAAACAGAGACCGAGATAGAGACCCTTTGTTGGCTCTCTGAAGAAAATGTAAAGAATTTACATATTTTTATGAGCGAATTAGAATCCTTTTTTTGTATCTCATGAATGATATTCTTTGATTTTGGTACATAATCAAATATCGTTCATGAGATACAAAGAAAGCTTGATTTGCTTTAGTTTTTTTCAGTTGTATAATATGTAAGGATCAACCGAGTGTTTGAATTAGCTTATTTTGGGGGCTTACAAGCTTATTCAACTTTTAGAATGCCTATAAGCTCCATTTTAGTAGCTTATCAGCTTGAGCTTCTAGAATTAAGGAAGCAATAAGCTTAATTTATCAAGTCGATAAGCTAGTAAAATGAAGATTTTCACTTTCTGAAAATTCAAAGCCTTAAGGTATCAAGTCAATAAGCTAGTAATCCAAACATTCCAAATGAAAAGTGCACCCATAATTTCATGTGTTCTTGTTGAAGCCGTAGTGAAGATGAATGACCGAAATAGCACGATTCAGGTAAACACAAAAATGAGTGGGTTACGATACTGCAAACCAACTGTTATAAATATAAGCAACCATAACGAATCACAGGCGCAACACAAGAAACCCTTAACATCTAAGGAAACCGGTGAACTAAAGTCACCTCTATCTATCAAAACCGTTTAGAGATTTACACCAGCTTTCGTAGCCCAAACAGCAAGAACTGGTTGCTTCAAATCCACATTCATTCCTCTAGAAGTTCCGTTACATACAACAAATCGAAAAACCTATAGTTCTTCAACCCATATATAAGCACTATAACATTTATTCAAACATGAAGCATATAATTACACAACGCTTACATAATCGCTTACGCGTTTACATTATCAATCAGTACTTTTTCGTCTCACGAGCAACAATGAGTTCTATGTCACCAACATCACCAAGATCAGTAGGCATCAAAATCTCATCGTCAGCAGTAAAATGGTAATGTTGCCCAATAGCCCTTAAAAGTTGGTGAACTTCAAACATCGTCGGCCGTTCCTTATGATTAGCCGGCAAGACACAATTACACGCGAGCTTAAGAACCTGAAGAACCTCATTTTCAACTCCTTTCCCGACCAATGATTCGTCAATTGCATCATGAAGTTTTGATTCTGCAGATAAAATGGACACCCATTCGACTAAATTACCCTTAAAGCTTTCGGGCGCTTTACTCACATGGGTAGGTTTTTCACCCGTTCCTAATTCAAGAAGCACTACCCCGAAACTATAAACATCGCCTTTTGGGGTGGCCACAAGTGTTCGCGCATATTCGGGTGCTACGTACCCGATATCACCAAATTCACCGTTCACGAAAGTACTCAAGTGAGTATCGACCGGGTTCATAAGCCTAGCGAGTCCAAAATCGGATATTTTCGGCTCGAATTCTTGATCCAGTAAGATGCATTTTGAGCTTATGTTTCTGTGAAGGATGCGTGGGTTGCAATTATGGTGGAGCCATGCGAACCCTTTGGCTGCTCCGACTGCAACTTTTAGCCGTATAGACCATTCCATATGTTTTTTGTCATCGGTTACTGGATGCAAATTATCATGCAGAGTGCCATTTGCCATGTACTTGTAAACTAATAGGCGTTCCTGTTTCGTGACACAAAACCCTAGAAGCGGGACGAGGTTACGGTGCTTCACGTTTCCGAGTGTAGCCATTTCGGATGCAAATTCTTTTTCCGAGTGTTGAGTGTCTTGCAATCTTTTGATCATTAGTGAGCTTCCGTCTTCGAGTGTTGCTTTGTATAATGAACCTGTTCTTCCTGATCCGATGATGTTACTTTTGCTAAAACTGTTGGTAGCCTTCATTAAATCACTCAATCTCATCTTTGAAACTGGATTGTCAAACATTGAGAGCTGCAATTCCATCAAAAGTTTAGTAAATCTAATACAACAAGAATCGAAATGAACAGATAACTCGAGATAATTAGGTACAGGTGGCAATTTTGACCCAATTACGTATGAATGGGTTGAACGAAGATCTCTAACTAGTCAAAGCGGTAAAATATTACACACACAGCTTAAAAAGAAAAAATGGTCAAATGGTGAAAAGTTGCTCAAAGATGTGATTTTTATGCATGAAACCTATTAATTCATTTTCTTTATAAACTTAGATCAGCATATAGAAATAAGAGAATGTCAGTAGCCATACTTGGCACACTACCAGCATAGAGAGTTATATTACATTTATTTGGACAAAATGTGTTTAAAACCCAACCTGGCCCATTTCAACCCAAAATTACACATTTAGACCTAAATCCATTTTGACTTGTTACTGGACCACCCATTTTGTCAAAAGGGTAGCATAAAAGAATAATTAGCTTAGAACCAAACGGGTCAAATGACTCAAAAGTTAGCAAAAGTGTATGTTTAATGCATACACCTATTCAAAAAATTATATTATCTTTGAAAGAATGTAAAATTTTAAGCATATTTAGCATGGTACCTACATCTTAAAATATAAATAAGTTATGGACAGAATATGCTTAGGGTCAATAATCTTGCCTTAATGGTTTTCGTTCCTTTGATACTCCGGGCCCATTTATTTTCATCAGGATCCTCTTCCTTCTTTCTAACGACTTTACGCATAAAGAACATCATCCCTACTCCTACAATTAATGCAGCAATAGTAGCACCACCAATTGCCGCCCCAATAATCACACCTGATTGTTTTTTCTTGGTTCTTTCACAATCAGGTAAAGGGTTCCCACATAACCCAACATTTCCTGCATAGTTCTCTGGTTGAATAGTAACATTTCTAAATCTTGGAACTTGGCCCGTCAAACGGTTACTTGCAACATTGAAGTCCTTTATACGATCAAGCCTGCTCAAATTTGAGGGAATCTGACCAGTAAATTGATTGTGATCGAGCTTAAGGACATTAAGAAATGAACAGTCTGCAATACTCTCTGGGATCTCTCCAGAGAAGCTGTTAAATGAAAGATCGAGACTTGTTAAAAACCCAACAACATCACTCATGTTGTTAGGAAGAGGCCCGTCGAGATTATTGCTTGAAAGATCCAGCCCCGTTAATGAAGTACAGTTTTTGAGCCCCATAGGAAACTGACCTTTCAACCCCATGTCAGAAAGTCTAATATTTAGAACTTTACTCTCATCAATGTGCCAACATTCAACACCCGCAAATCTACAGATGAAACCTTCAGTAGTGTTACTGAAATCCCATGAAGTTAACAGATTTTCTGGATCGTGAAGTGAATCTTTAACGGATTTTAGGCAATCGATGTCACTTTTAACAGCATTACTACAACTACTAGATATAAGCATCCAGAGAAACACAAGAATTATCGTTCGGCTATTCAGTGGCGTTATCATCTGGATATACGCCATTGTGCAAAAAACTTGCAGATGTACGTATAGGAAACCTCAGTTTCAAGAAAGAAACCTGGTAAAATAATGAAAAAAACAATCATGATCGATCTTTTGCAACAAACAAACCAGCGTTTGTGGAAAACTGCCCACCATTGCGTTTTGAAATTTGATGCATGTTTCAAAAGGTTCTTATGATATTGAATAATCACTATCAGATAAATAAGATGTACTAAACATGAAGTAGGTTATCCACATACTTTTAACAAATAGTTTTAGCTAAAGCTGAAATAATCCAACAATCATGTTAAAAACACATATCCATAAACATCCTGAAATAACAAAACAATTTGTAAGAATAAATCATGTCTGGGACAAACTATGAACATGTAATCCCTAACAAAAGCATTCTGCTAGGCCCTTTTGTCTAAAGTTATTCAGTCTTGTAAAGTCAAGTATATCTCTCACAAAGTCAATAAATTGGAACAACAAATGACCAATAAATCAAAAACCTAACTCAAAAAATCAAAATCCAAATGTTACCAATCATAATCATCTACACATCAACTTCAAGAAACAAAAGGTACCCTTTCCAAATGCTTAACATAACCTACAGGAAAAATTCAATATATATCAACCCAATTGATATCATAAGCCCTAATCAAATAACACTCAATCAGTTCTATAGCCTTTTATATTAACAAAACCTCATAATCAGCTCGAATAATCAAAAACTCATATGAGCTCCATCAATCCCACATAAATTTCACATAAAGTCAAGATTTTTAGCAGCTATAACACTTGATCAAAACTGTATTCCCGAAAATTAGCAACACCCACAAAAAAAACATCAAAATGAACTCAACTAATCAAAAACCGATATGAATTCCATCAAACCCACATCGAATTTAGCATAAAGTCAAGATTTTTAGCAGCTATACTACTCAAATCAACACTGTTACCACAAAATTAGCAACACGCCCAGAAAAAAAATAAATCATAATTAACTCATATAACAGAAAACCCATATGAATTCCAACAAACCCACATCTAATTTCACATAAAGTCAAGATTTCTAGCAACTAAATGGAAACAAAATGACAAAAAAATGAAAAAGCTTACAGAGTGAGATTCAAGATCTTCAACATGTATGATTGAAAAATGAAAGAGTGATTTAATGGGTGTAAGAAAAAAGTGTTGTTGTTAATTGGGTCAAAGAAGGAAAGATCATGTTGGAATGAAGTTTTCAAGCGACGACTAATAATGAATGTATGCTTGACTCGAAGTTGTTTTGTTATGTTACTATTTGTGAAATGCGTGTGAAGTGACGACTTTTTGGGGATTTTTGGAGTGTAGTTTGGACCTGAAAATTGTAATTGATGAGTGACGTTAGATTGCATTTTGGTAATAATCATTTTATTTTGAAAAATGATAATAATAATAATATGTTTCTAAATTTATAGGTGTAAGTCTAGACGTAAAATTTTTAACAGTAGATATAGAATTGATTAGATAAATTAAGACAAAAAGAAAATATATTTTTGGTGTCAAAGGACGAATAAAATAGACTTATTTAATATATTAGCAGCATATTCACATTATAGAGGATGTTTTTTATTTAATATGATGTTAAGTCGGTGAATGTCTTATACTAATTTAGTAGGTTTGTATCGATAATGATAATATACTCATTAACTGTGTTTGGTTTAACAATAGAAAATATTGATAAATATTCTTTTTGAAATGTAACCATTTTATAAAAAACATTACAATTACAAACAAAAAGCAATTTCATAAAGCATCTATAAGACACTGATACATTAAAAGAGATGCCAAAGGAAATGACAACAAATACAAACTATATTACTAATTTGTTGTTGACACTTCCTCGTATATTTAACTGACTTACAGTAACTCTTGCTTGACTCCAATGATGACACCACATGTACGTTCGATGCTTGAAAATTGTTAACTATTTGTGATAAACGTGACCAAAGGCCATAACTCGACATCTATTACTTGTGAAGTATTATCTTCTGCAAGCATTTTCTGAAAATGTAATATATGATAGTAGAGTCTTAAGTAAAAGAATAAAAATTTAAAAAGATTTATACTTTATTGATACTAAAATAAAGTAAATTATAAAAGACATTAATTTGTAATTATTGTAACAATTATTGCTTTTTAATTTTAAAGCTTGATGTATGATAATTATATAGAGAAGATAAGTTTCAAGTGTTTTGCTTACAAACCAATGTGGGATCAATTCCTTTAATTTAATTTTGAATAATCAACGTTAAGTTATTTCACATTGATCACTAAAGTAAATTATTCAAATTTATTCTCTTTATTTGAAAAGTTATTAAAACTTAAGATTAAGAGGTGAACTGAAGATGTATTATATGTAGTTAAAAATTAAGGACACTTATAAATTATATATGATATTTGAATAATTTTAAAAGGAAATATATGATTTTTGACCCTAGTGATAGGTAGAATGGGTGAATCAACAAATGAATTAAATGAGTAAGTTTGTGTTGCAAAAGAAATAATTTGTTTCCTTATTGAAATAAAATGATTTTGAGATATCAAATGGCCTTTGTCTAATATATTTTAAATATAATCAACTTGTTATATAATGTTTTTTTTAGATTGCTATGTTTAATAATCAACTTCATAGTTAGGGTGTGAGCAAGTAAATTCTATGATAAGATAAATTGAAAGGCGTGCGAGTTTATATTAAAGATCCTAGGAACTTTATCTTGATTCATTATAACTTTCAAACATTATTTTTATATTCAAAGTATATAGTAACTTGATAAAGCTTTACTCTATCAATCTTGACTCAAATATATAAAATAAAATTAAATTCATATAACTCTATAAAAATCTCGACTAAACTACGATCTTTAACACGAGAAACTAATCTAACTAATTTATAGTTTATCAAAATAATGTTGACTCATTTATTTCTTAACACTTTCACTATATTGACTTTAAGGTTAAGCTAAAAGTTTCTTCTTCTTTTTCTTTACAAATTCCGTTTTATTTTATTCTTTTATTTATTAAAAAACAAAAGAAAAAGAATAAATAAAGTAAATAAAATCCTAACGAAAGCGCGTGCTTTTAGCTCAAATTGAACACAGCCAAAAAAATAGTAAAATAAAAAATAAAATAATAAAAAAGAAAAAAAAAAACACAAAGCAAAGTATGTGTTAGAACTCCCTCTTACATACTTTCCTCTTTTATCTTCCACATACACAAAATATGACTTGATCGGAATCCATAATTCTCCGCCGTAAACCACACTCTCCACCACCGTCACCTTCTACTTACGGTAAGTTATATCACTTGTTTACTTTATTAGTACAATTATACTATAATGCTACTCCTTCGATCCAATTACTTTGCTTTTACTATTTCTGTTCACTATAGTTTTAATTTTATTTAAATTTTGGTAAAATTGTTATTATTTATTTATTTTTCATGAGTTTATAGTTATAATGATAATGATTGTGTGTTTGTTGATCTAGATGTCACATTAGCTGGCATAGTTAATTGCTAGTACATAATTAAGCATCAAATGTGTATGTGTGTGTTTGTTTTAGATAAATTTTAGTTAGGATGGTGATAATAGTGAAGTAAGTGTTTAGATATGAGATTAAATATAATAGGTTCCTAAAGTAAAAAAATTGTAGGTTGGATGCTGATGCTGATGCTGACACGTGTCATGATGGAACACTTGTTACAATTTTATGTACCGAAAAGAATGTTTCATCAATACATTGAAGTGTAAAATGTTGCATCACGAAACCTGTCAACACCAAAATCCAAACATCAAAGTGTTTAGATATGATATTACATATAAAAGGTTCTCAAAGTAAAAAATACAGGTTGTATTCTGGTGTTGACATAGTTCATCATGCACCACTTTTATTGAACAAAAAAAATGCTGCATAAGTTCTTCAAATGTGTAAAAAGTATTCATCAAGACATGTGTCAGCAGTAGAATCCAGAATCGTACTTACCTTTTTTACCTTAAGCTCCCTTTTTACAAAAACTTCATCTATAGTGTTGTTTAGTAAAGAGTTTGAGTTCGTGTTTAGTAACTTAATCAGGGTTTGAGTTCTAAGAAACGGTCGATTTTAATTTGTAAGAACCCTAATTTCATCACGTGGTCATGGTTGATGTCGTACAATTGTGGGTTCTCTGATTTATGATTAGTAGTTTGATTATCTTTAGTCACTTTAATCAGTTTAAAGTCTGGTTACAGTTTCGATCGTGTTTTTGGTGTTATTTGAAGGTGATTAGGGCTTACATACCATGGCAGATGGCGATTCAGTTGCCACACTATTGGAGTCTACAACCTCCAAAATACAACAACTTCAGAAAGCATTTGCCGAGTTAGATAGTCACCGAGCTGTAACACTTAACTTGAAATGGAAACAAATCGAGGAACATTTCCACGGGCTCGAGAAGTCGTTGAAGAGGCGTTTCACCGAGCTAGAAGATCAAGAAAAGGAGTTTGAAATGAAAACAGTTCAATCACAACAAGTATTGGATAAGCGTCGTGCTGTTGTTACAATGAAAGAAGAAGCTTCATTGGTTCGGCTTCAAGAGAAGAGAGACATTGCAGTCGCTTCTATCTTTAACACCCTCCGGAAAAACAAAAACGAGCATTTGGATTCTGCGGATGTGAATAACGAGGCTACGATTTTGGACGAGAAACCACCACATGAAGTTTTGGAAAATGTTGACGTGAAGGTGCTATCGAATCCACAACTTGCTAAATTATGTGAAGAGATGGATGCGGGAGCTTTGCATAAATTCATATCCGACAATCGTAAGAATCTTGCTTCGATAAAGGAGGAGATACCAATCGCACTGAAGGCTACAAGTGACCCTGCTGGTCTAGTTTTGGATTCACTTGGCGGTTTTTACGTGGCAGAAGTGTCAAACGTAGATGGTAAAAAAGATTCGAATCTTTTAGGTGTTCGGCGAACATGTATCATGTTGATGGAATGTCTTAGCGTTCTTCTTGCAAATGTTGATGTGAGAACCGTTTCTAAGGTGATTTCGGAAAAGGTCAAGGATAGGGCAAAGATTATTGCACAAGAGTGGAAACCGAAGTTGGATGATCTTGATTTGGACTCCAGTAATGGGAACTCGTTGGAGGCTCATGCTTTCTTACAACTTTTTGCTACTTTTGGTATTGATTCGGATTTTGTTCACGAAGATTTGTCCAAGTTGATACCAATGGTTTCTCGTCGTCACCAGACGGCCGACCTTTGCCGCTTCCTTGGGTTGTCTGACAAGATGCCAGGTGGCTATTTTTTTTCTTGTTTCCTAACTCCTTATATCAAATGTGGGAATGCTGACCCATTTTATTATGAACGGGTTGATTTGGGTTGTGTTCTATTTCTAACTGGTCAAATGGATACAATAAAGAAAGAAAGATAAAAAGGAAAAGGGTCAAATGGGTTGGGTCAAAAGTCTCTCAAAGTGTGATGTACATCTTTCTTCTTGGATTTTTCAGGTGTAATTGACGTGTTGGTTAACAGTGGAAGGCATATTGATGCTGTGAACCTAGCATCTTCATTTGAACTCACAGAACAGTTTCCTCCTGTGACATTACTTGAATCCTACTTGGCAGAGGCAATTAAAGTCCCTTCCACTGTTAAAGCAGGAAGCTCTTCTCCTAGTTCTCAGGTTTTTGCCTTGAACGCTACACTACAAATACCTAAAAGTTGCAAGTTTGATCCTTCAAGGGTAAACCGGTCAATTCGGTTATACTTGGTTCTGAAGGGTCGATTCAGCCTACAAAAAGTACTTTTAAGCCATAATATCGTTAACCAATTAATTACTTAAGGAACTAAAGAAAAGGAAAGAAAAAAGCTTATTGCAAGTTGGCCTGACCTGACCTAGTTTTACCTGTATCTAAAGATTACCTGTTTTGGCTCATTACTAACACTGCCCGACCCGCTCATGTTGCCACCACTACCCCATGTTGTTGTTTAAGATCTAAAGTGTGGGCATCACCTTAGAATGCATAAAGATTGGTTCTGATTGAACATAATATAGATTTTTAAAAAACAAAAAACTGTTTTTTTTTTTTTTTTTTTTTTTTTTTTTAATAATAATAATATTAATATTATTATTATCTTTACAGTATTCATCTAATTTTCAAATTCCAGAATGATGTCGGTGAAAGAGAGCTATCTGCCCTAAAGGCCGTCACCAAGTGCATAGAAGAACACAAGCTTGAAGATCAATACCCTTCAGACCCACTTGTAAAACGCATCATCCAGCTCGAGAAAGCCAAAGCAGACAAAAAACGAGCAACAGAAGTTTTGAAACCTCAATCCAAAAGACCCCGAGCCAATGGTGTAGTAGCAGGATACGGGCCCCGCAACACCAACATTACAACCGACAAAAACTTCTACGCCACAAGGTATGCACCACCAACTCAGTACATGTATGACAACAGACCACCACCCTATGCTTATCCTGGACAACCCGAAAGCCATACTCACTCGTTTATCGGAACTACTTACAACATAGCTCCTAACCATGGAACCTACTTTGGAAATGGTTATCAGTACCAAGCTCCGTATCTTCATTAAGTTTATAGGCATGACGCATAAAAACTTTGATCATGATTCTCTTTAACTTCTGAGTGTTAACCCTCTTGAGTTTTTCCTATGATGGAACTCAATTTGGAAAAACCGATAAAAAATGTATTTGTGTGTTTAAGTTGACAACTTTAATCCTTTGATACGTGTATTCTCGATGTTATTAATTTAAATTGGCCATCTCGTCAACATAAAGTACAATTTGAGTTTTATATTTCCTCTAAAGTTATGTTTATCATCCGAATGGTCTGCTTTTAGGGTCTTGTGTCCTATCTGACATATGACCCTAAGTTTTAAGGTGATGATTTGTACACCATTATTTTTTGTCCATCCACCATTATACATGTATTATGGTATTGTACATTAAAATAGTATAAAACATGTTTGGTGGTGAATGGATAAAAATGAGTGGTGTACAAATCACTTCCCTACGTTTTAGGGTCTAACATGAGACCTTAGAACACGGTAAGTAAGTATAACATGACCTTTTTGTTCTTTAAAGTTACATATTGTTAACTGAATCGGCTGGTTTAGTTTTAGGGTCTTGTGTCTTATAACTTCACACCCAAACATTTCGTATGAGTGATGTTAATTCATGAATTTGATGGGTTAGTTAGTTGGATTAAATATGTCAAGTACCATGGTTACTAATGTAAGTACATACATTACAGTATCATATGAACGAACGATCTACTTTTATTTAGACGACAATTTTCAACCTCCATGTGGAAATATACTTGAATCCCACATTCGTATGATATGCATTTTTATTATAAACGTACATTGAGTAAAATGATTAGCCATTGTGAGGTATGTATATTTTACCATTACATATACAATACCAACATGAGTCGCGGAAATACACGACAGACATGAGAATGGGAGTACAAGGGGTGCACCCTACACATTGATTTGTGCAGTCGATTTTAGGAGGTGTATCACCGATGTCAAACTTGGCAGACGAGATATCTGGACTCGGTGTTGGCGCTGAAAAAAATAGTGAAAAATAACACAATGAAAACCTTGTTCGGTTCTTTTTATGTGTATAAATTGAGCAACTTTCATAGGAGGGGACATAAAATACTAGAAAGCTCGATAAAGGAAAAATAAGTTTAATTTTGCACAATAACATGATCATCACCAACATTATGGCCCGTTCATGGAAAATGTAATCTTTTATTTTGTGCAAAATTATACTTATGTTCATTTTTTCAAACAAAATATAACATGAATGTAACTCTATTATTGTTAAGATCATCTTATATTCCTTTTCTCGAGCTTTTTGATTATTCATATTCCCAATAACCCGGCAAATACAAAAGTTATATACCTGTAGCGGAGGCATTATCGACATGGATGCTGATAACAAGAAGACTGATGAAAAAGGAAGGAGAACTGTGAACACGAAGAGTAGGTCGAAGAAGCAAAGTTGCTTTTGTATTCATCGTGTTTCAAGTGACTCGAACATGAGCAAAACTTGGTAAGGGAAATGGAATTTTTCAAAAATCAGTTGAGTATCAACTATATTTCAATAATAAAGAAAAAAGTAGGAAATGTCTTGTGATGTTACTTATACCTTTAATCAAGCCGTGTATTTATACCCAGTAATCTGTTGTGCAGTTTCACCGTTCATTTTGGTATATTTACTACTATATTTATTAACATTTTATAAACGTAAAAGTTGTTATAGTATGTTTTGTGTATTAATTCGTCTACTTTTTCATTACAAGTATCTAAATGATTTGTTCTTATACAAATATTCAAATGACGCGACTACTACACATTTAAAAGTATCGTCCGGTACATACAATCAATTTTTATTCATACTACATTGTTAACTTAATCCTTTAACAAGGTTTTGAAATAATCATTTAATATCGCATTTTTGGCGCAAAATGTTCCTCAATACATCAAGTAGAAGGATTACTGCTTGTGAGGGATGTACATTTTCCTAGCACACATACAATACCAAACCGAACTATAACATATCACAGGCAATAGGATTGGGGTGCAAAGGGAGCACTTGAGACACTGACTTGTGCAGTCGATTTTAGGAGGGATAGTGCTTATATCTTGATTCGGTGCAAAGGTTGAAAAGGGAAGAAAAAAAGAACTAAAAATATATAGTTTATATCAACATAAGTCGATAATAAATAGGGAAGTAATTTATACACTATTTATTTTTATCTATTCACCAATTAAATGTGCATTATAATATTGTACAGTACACTACTATAAATCAGATTTGAATAAAAAATAGATAGCTTGTAAGTCATCACCATAATAAATGCTGTGATGTTTCCTTGTTAGTATTCTAAATATTTTCAAAGTACTAATTGAGTGCCGGTATATGAAATGTATTACATACCTGAACAAGAAACATTGTTGACATGGATACCGATAACAAGAAGAACGACGACAAAGAAAGAAAAACGTAACCCGATTTTATATAAAATTGACAATATATTTCAATTTTATATAATATGAAAAAATAATTTGGTTACCTCTTAGGGCCTGTTTGGCACAGAGCTTTTAGTAGTTTAAAATTTTTTATTTTGAAAATTAGACTCCTCTAAAAAATAAAGTTTTGTTTGGATGCACAAGCTTAAAGCTTTTAGTTTGAAGATTAAACTCCTAATGTAAAAGTCTCTCCAACTAGCGTTTAGGAGCTTTAGGAGGTTTTTGATCATTTTACACTTTGATATTACCAAACCTAGTTTACAAATAAAAATCCAGCTTGTAGCTACAACTACCAGCTTCAACTTATAGCTAACAGCCATAACTACCAGCTAGTTTTGTCAAATATACCCTTAATCACCTTGAGATTTAAGATGAAAATATGGAATATGGAGGGTTGGAGGTACAAACCATGTATTGTACACGATACAAGTTACCATATATTTAGGTGAACAAATAGTATATTTTATCATGAAGGTAAGTTATTATTATTTATTTTTGTTATTCATTTCTTGTTATTTATTATAAGAATAAATAAGATCCACTTTGAAACAGTAACCCACTATCTTGATGTATAGTTATGTTGGGACGGAATTACTATGACAGCAAAAGTAGCATGTGTTTGGTCAAATTTTTTCACATAGTGTAAAAATTAAATTTTTGTTATTTTAGTAGATGTATAACTAGTAAATTTTTGAAGTGCAACTAGTGAAATTTTTTTAAATACAACTCGTCTATTAAAAAGTTACTGACTAAATTATATTTATTTTTACCATAATTTGAATTTGTCCAATATAATATGCTAAAAAGTCCTTTAATGGCCTTATTTAGTTAAAACACTTTTTGATGTTATATATTTGTTGAAAATGTTACATTTATAATTGTTCATGTTTTATTTAAATGTTATGAAAAGAAATCGTGCTACCCCTGAAATTTCATCCTAATTCTGCTGCTACTAGTTGATGTTTATCCGGCCAAACATCTTAACATCATTTCTCAAAAGTAAAGCGAAAGTTACTTTGTACAAATTAATATACTTTTAAGATAGATTACACTTCATTTTCCATAATCATTTTTGGTTACGAACAAACCATCATTTTTGTGAAAGTTTCACATAAATGATAAATCACTACAGTTTTGTAAGAACGGGCGGTTTTAGACATAGAGTATCGAATATATGATGTTTGTTAACAAGATGAAGTTAAGATCCAGCAACCAGAACAAACAGAAAATGGATTGTGGAAATAAAATTAACATGAAGTTTGACCACGAAGCTTTGACCACTGCATATTGACATTCTCATTTGAGTAATAAAAAAGATAGTGGTAAGACTAAGTCATGGTACGTAAGAATTTGTTTATTTATTATTATACCAAGTTGTATTATTTTTCCTCCCTATGAAAAGGTTCTTGTGTTCTCATTGTATATATGCATGTATATGTAAACTAAAAAAAAGAAGTAAAAATCCTCTAAAATATTTACCAATACATAAAATTCCCACAAGAGAAAGAGAGCTTTTGATCACTCTGATCATATTACATAAATATATATTATATATGTATCAACTTGGATTCATATTTCAAAAGTCAAAGCTTGGCTAAACAAGCGGTCCTGCGTGTTGTTAAAGTCTGCATTGTTACTTCACTAATATGACTAGTTGACTTTTAATATGTTGACTTCTATAAATTGGAGGTAAGTTCGAGAATAATAAATTGGACTATTGGAGGTCATTTAATTTTATTGACTTGTAAAACTTCCCATAAAAGGAAACTCTGAAGCTTTCATTGACAAAATGAGGTAAGTAGTTTGTCTGAACAATATACAAGGATGATACTTGAGAAGTATAGCATGATCATCCTTTCGATTATGATATTCTTGATCTTTATAAATGAGGGATTATGTACGAACCTGAAAGTTGGTGTTCTAACAAGAAGAAAGTTTAAGTACTTTATAGATGCAGATCATGACGCACAGAAAAATGTTACAACTGCCACTGGATTCTCTGTAGATGTGTTCAATACTTGCATACATGCGTTACCATATGAAATACCATATGAGTTGGTTCCATTTGCCAATGGAACTTATGATGATCTTATAAAGAAGGTTTATGTTCAGGTATGTTAGTTTTCCAATTAGCAGAATTAGAGGTGCAACTGCATATATATTTCGACCCATTAACTTACGAACGGGTTGATTCGGGTTATGTTTTATCTTAAACAGGCGTAATGGGTTAAATCAATAAATTTAGCTAAAGAAGAAGCAGTTGAACGTGTTGAAAGTTGTCCAAAATCTATTTCTATCGTATATTACCTTCTAGATAGTTTTATATAGAGATGTTAATTATTACTGTAACAATACTATTACTTTTGTAATATGAAAGCATTAACTATTTATAACTATTCTATATATGTACAACAAAAGGAACGGGTCAACCCAACATGTTTTAACTTTTAACCCATAAGCAAAGACATTGCCTTTTCATTCTAGAGTTTCATAGATATTAACGTAATTTGTGGTATATTAGGAGCTCGATGCTATCTTGGGTGATTCAACGATTCTTGCAAACAGATCTCAATATGTTGACTTCACAGCAACTTACACCGACTTGGGCATCGGAACACTGGCAAAATTAAAAAATAATGATATGTGGATATTCTTGAAGCCACTTGATATGAGTCTTTGGCTAAGCATTGCTGGTTTTGCTATCCTTACTGGTTTTGTCATTTGGGCTATTGAGTCTATAGATCAAGGGTCCCAATGTTCACCTGCTCAGCAAATTGGAGCAACCTTTTGGTTCATCCTTATGACCCTTTTTTTTGCTCAAAGTTCTCCCTCTCTCTCTCTCTCTCTCTCTCTCTCTCTCTCTCTCTAACACACACACACACACACACACAAATTAACTTGATCCACATTAGCATATATTCATTAATTAATTTCTGCTGGATTTCTCATTATTTTTTAAGAAAAAAAAAGCCACAAATAGGTTTTGAATTCCTATACGTACAGTTAAAAAAATACTATGTTGAAGCTGTTGTAGAGGTGGCACAAAGGGTGGGTCGAGGCATTCGGTTACGGATTAAAATGGTAGTATTTGGTGTGGGTTAAGACAGGTCACGTTGAAAAGGGTTTTGGTTCCAAATAGATTTTGGAGTACTATCACCTACTAATCTGTTACACCCTTTTTAGCTAACATTCTTTTTGCCCGTTTGACCTACTGGATATAGAACATAACCTGATTCGACCCATCCATACAGTGACTGGCCACTTTGTTGCAGTATATATTTATTACTATGCATATTTTTTCTTGTGACTTCTTACATAAGTTCTTCAACGAATGAACATCTTCTTTATTGTTTCTGTTTTTTTGCTAATGTATCATATTGTCAAGGGTACCCATTCCAAGTTATTTTTAAATAAAATAAAAAAAACTGCATTTCCAGTATTTTGTAGATCCTGCACATAAGTTCTTTATGGACTCATGTTAAATTTAATACAGTTCAACAAAGATCTAAGGTTGTGTTGTGCTTTGTAATGTAGGAGATAAGCTGTCGAGTATTCTGTCAAAATTTGTGGTGTTTATATGGCTACTTGTCGTACTTATTCTGATTTCGAGTTACACTGCAACATTGACTTCACTATTAACGGTTGAACAATTTGAGTTAGCATCAAAGGGTAGAACCGTTGGATTTCATGGCGGGTCATTTGAGGCTGGTGTGGCAGGGGTAACCATTAGCAACTTGCATTTTGAGGACTATAGGCATAGACCATACTATTCATATGAAGATTATGCTGAAGCATTATCAAAAGGTGTAAATCATGGTGGTGCTGATGCTATCATTGATGAAATCCCTTACATCAAGATGTTTCTTGGCAAGTACTCGTCTGATTATTCAATGATTTCATCTGAACCTTCTACTTCTGGTTTTGCTTTTGTAAGTACCCAGACTTTTTTTTATATTCTTTTGAAATTCAAGAACTCGCACACAACCACCACAAATATTATACATTTTTTAGGAATATGTACATTTGTCTCAATCTTGGAGTCTGTTTTTAATGCATACAATCTCCTGTATGTTTTTTTTCTCTTCAAGAGTGAACTCCATGAATAGTCCCTGTGAAAATCACGGATTTACAAAAACCGTCCCTCAACTCTTTTTTTGCATTATTAATCCAAAAAGTTCATTTTTATCTCGTAAATGATCATTCGTCACTTGAACGGACTAAATACCCTTATTCATTTTTTGATATTTGTTTCTCAAAAACAAAAATAATGAAGAAGTTAAGGGTATTTTAGTCATTTCAAGTAGCGAATGGACCATTTATAAGACA
Organism: Logfia minima; assembly: GCA_963921325.1. Lineage (NCBI taxonomy): Eukaryota > Viridiplantae > Streptophyta > Magnoliopsida > Asterales > Asteraceae > Logfia > Logfia minima. The sequence continues at coordinate 12,816,052 of OY992776.1, read as the reverse complement.
ATGGACTAATAGTGAAAATAAAGTTAATGGACGATTTTTGTAAATTCGTATAAATCACAGGGACCATTCATGGAATTTACTTTCTTCAAAATAAAAGATTATTATAGGAATAATACCATTTTTAGAATCACAGTTAACAAACTCATCATCCATAAAAACAGTAAAACATGGACAAAATATATCTCTCTGGTTATATGTTTAATTTTTTATTTTATTCAGATATTCCAAAAAGGTTCGCCTTTGGTAAGGGAGATGTCAATACAAATAGCCAAAATAAGGGAGGACGGAACTTTGAGACTTCTGGAGAAGAAGTGGTTTGAGAAACGGTCTCTATCATCTCAATATCCTCCATCAAAGCCACAAACCTTAAGTTTTGATAGGTTTCGAGGTTTGTTTATTATTAGCGGGATCACTTCAGCTTTGGCCCTTGTGATATCCATGATCTCCTTTCTTCATGCAAAACTGGAGGTCCATACTGTCATTTCCTTCGTCATGCGACAAAATTTAATGGCTACTTTGAGGTATTTTTCAGGCAAAAATGCCATTGGGATATAAGAAGTTGTAGATGTTGAATTTGTTCGTCACTTACTTATTTCAAACTCTTCCAAAGTAAGGATGATAATGAGTATCCTATTTCATGGGTAACTTTCTAAATATAAATATCTATATATCTTGTATAGCCGTGATTGTTTCTTTACATTGATAATATAATTCTTAAGAGCTCGAAAGCAAGGTCTTGGTTTCCTCAATATCATATACTATAGTTGAAGATGGGTGGGAAGGGTAATGACTCAAAATAGGTTAATTTGGATAGAAATGGGTCATTTTTCATACGGGTGGAAACGGATCGGGTCAAGTTTGGTTTACCTGGCAACACTTCTCAAAAAATTTAAAACGGAAATGGTCAATTATATGATTACGAAAAGTTATAAGCAGAATAACATCTATGTCTTTGACTAAAATGATTTAGCAGGTAATTGTATGCATTAAAAACAAACATTTGGGCTACATCTAAAGAACCAGAGCTGATAATTATCAAAACAATATTCTCTGCTTCTGATGATACTCATTAATTCATACTTACGGTGCATATAGCTAGTTCTGGTGAGGTTGCACCCAATCAAGTGGGACGAGCACAGTGTTAGAGATACATCCATGACTTTGATGAATAATATTTCTGTAAATGCAAGTTTTCAAGTGTATCTTAAGTTGTACTCATGACTAATTATATTTTTAAAAACACCAAGTCATACTAGTTCTGGTTTACTTTTTTAATACCAAGTTGTACTCATGTAATCATATACTACCATTGTTATTTTTTCTCTTCATTAATTGAACAACATATCATTTCTCAAGTGGCAAACTGAGATTCCGAGTCATTTTGATTGCTTAAAGACGACTTCAAATAGATATTTAAAGAAACCCATCAAATGGCACATTCAAATCACACATATAATTGATGAAATTCTAAGAGGATCAAGTTCATTATGATATAAACACGTTTATCAATGAATCGAACCTGTACTAACTTGTTATATCCTAACGACATTTCTATGTAAAAGATGGCTCAAAGTAGCCACCAGATAAATGATGCAGAAAGAAGGAAATGATGCTATGAACCTCTGGTTTTGTACGAATTAAGGAAATCACAGATATCATTAGGGCTAAAGCTGCACAAACCTCGAAACCTGCCGAAACTTAAGGTTTTTGGCTTTGATGGAGGATATTGGAATGATGAAAAAAGTTTCTCGAACCACTTCTTCTCTAGCAATTCCAGAGTTCCATCTTCTCATACTTTAGCAATTTGTCTTGACATCTCTTTACCAAACGGGATCCTTTTTAAAAAATCTAAAATCATCAAAATTGATGTTGTCAACCACCACTCCTGACACAAAAGAGCCTCCATGAAATCCCACAGTTCCTCCCTTTGATGCTAACTCAAACTGTTCACCAAATGTTGCAGAATAACTCGATTTCAGAATAAGTAAGACTAGTAACCAAACAAACTCTACAGATTTTGCAAGATTTCTAGCCAGCTTCTCTCATACATCACAAACTTTAGTAATCAATATATAGGTTTGTGAGTCCGATTTACTTTACATACAAAAGAGAGAAGGAGAGACTACTTTGAGTGAAAAATCAGGTCATTAATATGAACCAAAAGGTTGCTCCAATCTGCTGAGCTGGCGATCTTTGGGACCCATGATGCATGGACTCGATAGAAAATGACGATACCAGTGAGTATGGCAAAACGTACAAATGGTGCTTAGCCAAAGATCCACATGTCACTATGGTTGATTCTTGAAAGTGTTCCTGATTTACCCCTAATTGGTGAATCACCCAAGATAGCATCTATCTCCTGACATACAAAAAAACCACATCAATTTCTTTGCACGAATGTAATGGATTCGATAATCAGAAACTGAACATATAAGGTCATCATAAATTCCTTTGGCATATGGAACTAACTCATATGGCACTTCATACGAATGCAAGCATTAAACACATACACAGAAAAACAAGTGGCAGTTGTTACGTTTGTCTGATTGTTATGATTTGCATCTATGAAGTAAACAAGAACAGTTTCTTCTTGTTAGAACACCAACTTTCAGAGTTTTAGTAGTAGTGGTTTGCAACCACCCAAAACTGTAGAGAACATTGGATGGGAGCATGCACTTATCTAATAACATTCCTGCTGTCTCCAAACACATATATTGATTGTAAGTATCACACACCCTTGTTCGTTTACGTTTGCTGCACAAAATTACTCATAATTTCTGTGACATTATTGTCATTCAATAATCTATAATGTATCCAAATATTTGCATAGAATCAAAAAATTCGCACAGAATCCAAAATTTAGGTTTAAAACCAAAAACATCACATAAGGTTTCAAATATGGCACAAAATCCAAAAATATCGCACAAATTACAGGTTTAAGCATTAATTCCAAAATTCAGCATAGTATCCAAAATTCAGCATAGAATCAGCAATAATTTAGCATACAATCTAAATTTGGCACAAAGTAGAAAAATCTAGCATAAGTCGAAAAATCTCGCACAATGTTGGAAAATCTAGCACAGGATCCAAAACTGAGCATTGAATCCAAAATTCAGCACAGAATCAACAATTAGAATACAAAAACTTCGCATACAATCCAAATTTCGCACAAAGTCTTTAAATCTCGCACAAAAACCGAAATTGAGAATAGAATCCAAAGTTGATCATATAATCAACAATTAGAATCCAAAATTTTAACACAAAATCGAAAACTTGGTACAAAAATTCAAATTACGCGCCTAAATCGTATTGTATACAGCGACCTGATAGCTAATTGCTACGAGCAGCAAGTTCCAATTTATTTGCATAGATAAAAACTGATCGATTGCAATACGATTTCAGTTAATACAGCTTTCTTTCACGTTTACGTCTCCTTTTGTGATGTGCGGTTTACTGCGTGCTAACGAACAACGAAGTACTATAGTATATGATACTGATACAGTGATCAGTGGCTGATTAAGCCCATTTAGTTGATAAGCCCACAATATATGGTCATTGGGCCGTCTTCAATAAACTGTCTCATTTTTCTTTTTCTTTTTTAAGTTTATATTTTGATTGATTTTATTATTTTACTTTATAGTTCTAGTTAAATTAAATAATAATATTTTGATAGTTCTAATTGAATTAGCTACCTAATAAGGATGTTAAATTGGGATATGTGAACTAGAAAAGGTGAACTAAATTTTAAGGATCTCAAATCTTATTGAAGATTTCTACCATGTGAATCATTTGATTCATTTTGTTCGAAATAAAATTTTAAAGTAAAAAAGCTCGGCAAATCAGAAGACTTGAAGATGTTTCTTGGCAAGAACTCGTCTGATTATGCAATGATTTCATATGAACCTTCTACTTCTTGTTTTGCTTTTGTAAGTACCCCGAAGTTTATTTCTAATGCATACAAACTCCTATATCGCTTTTTTCTTCAGATAGTAAGATTATTATAGCTAGTAATAATATATAATATAATATTGTTTATGTAATCACATTTAACAAATTCATTTAACAAATTCATTTAACCGTGATTTTTGATACGTTTTGAGGTTTGTTTAGTATTAGTGGGATCACTTCAGCTTTGGTCGTTGTGATATTCATGATCTCCTTACTTCATGCAAAACGGGTGGGGTCAAGTTTGGTTTACCTGGAAACACTTTTCAGTTGGGTAATGAGTCAAAATAAGGTTAATTTGGATAGAAATGGGTCATACAAGTATATTATGAAAAAGACTGTCATACCAGTTTTGGTTTACTTTTTTACTACCAAGTTGTACTAATTTAATCATATACTACCATTGTTATTTTTTCTTTTCAAATATTGAACAACATATCATTTCTCAAGTGCCAAACTGAGATTCTGAGTCATTTTGATTACTAAATCAAAGAAGACTATAATAGATATTAGTAACCCGTCAAATGGTATATTCAAATTACAAATATACTTTGATGAAATTCAAGAGGATCAAGTACATTCTGAATTAAACAACTTAATCAATGAGTTGAACCTGTACTAATTCGTTAAGTTATATTCTAATGACATTTCTGTGTAGAAGATGCCTCAAAGTACACACCAAATTATGCTGCAAGACGTAGGAAATGATGTTACGAATCTCTAGCTTTGCACGAATTAAGAAAATCACGGATATCATTAGGGCTAAAGCTGAAGAGATCCCACTGATAAGAAATAAGCCTCGAAACCTGCCAAAATTTAAGGTTTTCGGCTTTGGGGGAGGATCTTGGGATGACGTGGACTGTTTCTCGAACCATTTCTTCTCAAGATATTCCAGAGTTCGATCTTCTCTTATTTTAGCAATTTGTCTTGACATATCTCTTACCAAAGGAGATCCTTTTTGAAAAATCTGGATGAGATCGATATATCAAATACAAGAATAAATGAAGTCTAAAGAAAAGGGAACTTGCTCAATGATCCTTCTGAAACTTGAAACCGCTCTAAAATACAACTAAACGAATGAGGTTTTCCCTGTTCAGATTACCTGCGGAGGGCGAGGTTTTCACTGTTATTCTCTCCGTCTTAAACTAAATGTTCACATTGCTATTTTGAGTTGTCCAAACTAAGTGTCCATTTTCATGTTACAACCAATCAAAATAGTTTCTAAATGGGCAAGATAAGATTTATTGGGAACAATGTAAATTGCAAATTTCTAAAATTGCGTGCATTTCTAAGGTGACACTTAAAATGGGACGGACGGAGTACTATATTATTTTAAATGAATATTTTCATTGTGCTTTTAGTACATTTATTCACATTCATCCCAAAAGTAAAATAAATGGTACTTACGAAGGCAAAACCAGAAGTAGTAGGTTCAGATGACAGCATGGCGTAATCAGACGAATATCTTCCAAGAAACATCTTAATATACGGGATTTCATCGACGATTGCATCAGCACCACCATGCTTTCCACCTTTTGATAAAGCATCCGCATAGGCTTCATATGAATAGTATGGTCTATGCCTATAATCCTCAAAGTTATAGTTTTCAACAACCACTCCTGACACAAAAGAGCCTCCATGAAATCCCACAGTTCCACCCTTTGATGCTAACTCAAACTGTTCAACAGTTAGTAGTGAAGCCAATGTTGCAGTGTAACTCGATATCAGGATAAGGACGACTAATAACCAAACGAACTCCACAAACTTTGCAAGATTACTTGCCAGCTTCTCTCCTACATCACACATTCGAGTAATCAATATATACATTTGTGGGTCCGATTTACTTTACATATAAAAGAGAGAAAGAGAGACTACTTTGAGTGAAAAATAAGGTCATTAAGATGAACCAGAAGGTTGCTCCAATCTGCTGAGCTGGCGATCTTTGGGACCCTTGATGCATGGACTCAATAGCGAAAATAACGATACCAGTGAGTATGGCAAAACAAATGGTGCTTAGCCAAAGATCCACATCGAGTGGCTTCAAGAAGATCCACATGTCATTATGGTTGATTCTTGCAAGTGTTCCTACCCCCAAATCGGTGTAAGTCGCTGTAAAGTCAACATACTGCGATCTGTTCTCAAGAATCGTTGAATCACCCAATATAGCATCGATCTCCTGATATACCAAAAACTACATCAATTTGTATGCACGAATGTAATGGATTCAATGATCAGAACTGGACATATATACCTGATCATAAACCTTCTTTATAAGGTCATCATAAGTTCCATCGGCGTATGGAATTAACTCATATGGTACTTCATACGTTAACCCATGAATGCACTCATTGAACACATCCACAGAGAAACCAATGGCAGTTGTTACATTTGTCTGATTATTATGATTAGCATCTATGAAGTGCCTAAACTTTCTTCTTGTTAGAACACCAACTTTCAGAATTTTACTAGTAACAGTTTGCAGTATCCGACGTTTTGGAGTAATTGTAGTCCCTCCTGTCTCTCCATTGCCTATCACATTTACAATTTTGAATCCATTAGAGGCCAACTTTCCATCAATTAGGCGAAACTCGCCACTTAAACCTTTAAACCTGGTTTTTGAAAGCTCATCTAGTAGCAGCGAATCAATTTGAGTGGTACTAAATGAAAATTCAATCCCAAGTCTCTCAATAGACTCTGCTAGTACCCAAATTGTGTCATATGCCCATACTGAAAACACACTTACCTCTCTTGATGCTAGATCAGGGTACTTGATAGATCCTTCATTGTACCATCTTGCTGTTAAGTTAAGAAGCTTGCTCGATGATGGAATATAAGACCTTAAACCTATCACTCCTTCCATTGACTCAATAATTTCATTATTCTCTGTTTGCAGGATGTCAATGGTTTTGTAAGCTAAAATCCATGCAGATTTCTCACTCACCATTCCTAAGCTCTTAGCAATTAAGAGAACTCTATTAGCTAATAGAGACGACATATGAATAACGACCCTTGTATGACTAATGTTTATCGTTTGCAACTCTTCAATGATTTGATCATCAGTGGCCAATGCAGGAACTGCGCTGGTGTGACCAACTCGGATGCTTTTGTTTTGGAAAGATTCAAGAAAATATGATAACATCTCCCGCCCACCAGCATCCTCATATAAAAATATAATATCTTTCCATTTGAAGGATTCCACAAGGGCAGTAATGATTTTGGACAAAACCGATTCATCTTCTTTGATTTGAAACAAGTAGGGATAATCCATGGAGGGAGAACCCGCGAAGGAAAATATTGGAACTTTGGCTTTATCAGAAATTGGCCCCAATAACTTTGCTTCAAGGTATGTTTCCGGGCCTATGATTGCTTGAACCTTAATGTTATTCAGAAGATCAAGCACTGCACAAGCAAGTTACAAATGAACAAGTTAAAGAAAAAGTCAATGAACTGGAAAAACTTTAATATAGAGGGACCGTACTTCATTTTTCGTAGCAAGCAAACCATTGCTCTTGCTGAATGAAACAAGAATACTGCAATTGGCAAGAGTTGATATATTTGGAATAATTCGCCAGCCGGGCCCAATAGTTTAAAGGAGACTAAAGACTAGTAATTGCGACATATAATATTCATTTCATAAATAATTAGTGTGACTAACATGTAATATGTAGACTGAATTATTCCTTATTTATTATAATTTTATAAGAATAAATAAAAAAATAATATAATCAATTCCCATCATACCCCTTGATAGAATGATGAGATAACACAGGAAAGAAATATACAACGTACCAGCTGACAGCGCTTGTAATGGTTCGCCTTTGGAGTCCCTTGTGTGGAGAACGATCCTCATTCTGTAGTTGTTATTGAGTTCATAAAAGTCAGATATTGCCATAGTCATGAAGCTGTGAATGGACTTTGAGATCCATGACTCCATGTCAAGAACGATTCCCACACGAACTAAAACTTGGTCACTCAAGAAGATGCTACTGTTTTCGGATGGAAATGAGTGTGTACATAATTCCTGGTTTAAGAAACTCAATAATATCAGTAGCAGAAAGTTGGTTTTGCTATGATTCTGAAACATCATCTTGGCAGAAGTAATATGCAAGGTGCAACATTTATTTTTATGGGAAATATCACATATTTCAACTCAGAAAAAAGAAAGTCAACTAGCCATGTACACATTATAAAAAGTCAACTATCATGAAAATTGCAACTTTTACCCACCCCCCAGGAAATGAGTTGTTTAAGTCTTTTTTAATGGCTCGATTAAGCAAATGAATTGTTATCTAAGTGACTCTGAATCTCCATTTGAAACTTTTAACAAAACCTTATTTAGTTAAGAATGATGTTGAAAGTGTCTCTAGAAGTCAAAAATTGGTTATTATAAAACTTTCTGTAACTACTGATTATTTTGAACGTCCAATAATGAATGAAGTATTTCAGTCATTATATGATGTCCAAGAAGTCTTGCAGTTTAGAATGCTTTAGTGACTCAATTATATCAGGGTGTTTAATTTTTTTTGATGATTGAGGGATGCCATTTTTCGTGAACTGTAACTTAAACGATTAACTTCGAGATACTTAAATTTGCGTGGACAGATGTAATGGTTATGAACAGATAACATAAGTCGGTGATTTATAATTGATAAGTTTTTCATTCAAGTATGCAAGTCATCGGGACTAATTTACTGTGACACCCAGTTTTTGCGGGTATCATCTTAGCCTTTAATACAAGTGAATAGACGAAACCTCATATTTTATTTCATCATAACTTGATACATACTTGATACAGAATTATTACATAAGCGGAAAAAAACGTAAGATAAAAAGTCTAGTTTATTTAAAGAGTAACACTTCAATGGTCCCTACTCCTTGTTTCGGGAGATGCATACATGAATAGGTAAACTTTAAGCTTAGTGAGTAATTATGGTTTTGACATATAGCATAAACCATTAAACATATAGCATAAACCATTAATGAAAAAATAAAAATTATAAAATCTTTCATGCTTTAAACTTTTTGAGATCTCATAGCCACATGTAAGTAGGCCCATACTAGGAGGTTGGCTAACCTCGAAATCCACAAAGAGCTGTCCCATAAGGTTCATTTGAAAGATGTCCCTTCATTCCATACCCCGTACGTTAGGTATTTAAATGACCATACTTAACATGAGCAAAACTTTCATGCTAATTTGATAACAGACTATAAACATGACTTTAACATAAAATAATTTAAACATGGCAAAGTAGTATAAAATTTGTTATAGCAATTATGCATCCCATTTAAATCACATAAATACTCATCTTGCTAGATCTTGACACTTGCTTATGATTATAAATGCTCACCTTGCTACTTATACTTTTGATGTGTTTTTGGATGAAGAATAATGAACTCATTAAGCGTCTATTTATAGTGAAAGTGCCTTGTACTTCTCCTCCTTATTTCTTGACAAGTATTGCATCTACTCTTCCTAGCTTTGCATTGTAATGCTTATAGTTTTGCTTAATAAGGTGTTCTAGTGTAGCCACAAATCTGGACAGCAATGTCACTTTCCTAACAACTCATATTCAAGAGTCTTTGTTCGTGATTTTTGTAGTTGTTGTCCATTTGTAAGCTGTTTGTGTCCATTACTTGTAAGCTACTTGTATATATTATAATTATACTTTAATTACCTAATTAAATCCATATAATTTTAAGATAAACATGATTATAGAAACTTATTGCTTTTTACCTAAAAATACTAAAAATAATACAAAACAGGGCTGTTACATTTACTACTAAGACTAAGTCTTATAAGATTATTTTTTCTTTTCTTTATCAACTTGCTATTTTCATTTTTTTAAATCACCACATATCATTTTTGAAGTCAATAAGGAATTAGAAACAATTTAATTTAACTGAGATTCTGAGACACTTAGACTTAGCTTCATTTAATTAATCAATTTGAATTTTCAAGTGTATTTATATGTAATCTGATAATTTATTTTATGTACACTACTACTTTCCTATCATCATGGATTCATATTTCAATAGTCAAAGCTTTGCTAAATAAGCGGTCCTGTGTGCTGTTAAAGTCTGAGCTGTTACATAATATTACTAGTTGACTTTTATTATGTTGGATGTAAGATGCAGAGCAAACAGCATAGATGCAAGAAATGGCGCTTTTGAGTTACAAAAACCCATCAACTGCAGCAATAATGAGTTCATTTTTACTGCTCATGAACCTAGCGTGTCAACTTGATGGGTGGTCAAACCCATCAACTGCAGCAATAATGAGTTCTAGTACGACATATGAGGTTCCTGTAGGAGTCATTCTTGATACGGGATCGTTGTTTGGGCAGATGGTTCATAGCAGCATTCTCATGGCCCTTTCAGATTTTTATTCTTTAAACGACGAGTATGTTACAAGGTTAGTTTTGCACACAAGGGATTCAAAAGGAGAACCCTTACATGCTCTATCAATAGGTTAGTTCTCATACACTGATGTCTTTCTGTAATGTACTTTTCATAATGCTTCAAAGTTTCATTATCATCAAGAAATGAATAGAGGTAACAAAATGGACAAGTTGGGTAATAGGTTAATAAGTATGGGGCAAAACGGGTTGTGTGACCCACAAATACCATTTTATTTTTTTGTATCGTATAGATACCAAATGTTTTAAATAATATTGAATAAAAAATAGGGTTAATGCTATTTGTCACCAACATACTCTTCTTCATTTTTCGAGATCACCAACATACTCATTTTAATACTAATGTCACCAACATACTTGGTTAAAAATTTTTGATGACACCAATATGTAACCGGTAACCGGGACAACCGGTTACCTTTCACACGTAGCACTTATATACTTAAGGGTTAATGCTATTTGTCACAAACGTACTATTCTTCATTTTTCGAGATCACCAACATACTCATTTTAATACTAATGTCACCAACATACTTGGTTAAAAATTTTCGATCTCACCAATCTGTAACCGGTAACCGGGACAACCGGTTACCTTTCACACGTAGTACTTATATACTTAAATGAAACGGGACAACGTAATGACCTTCGTTCTTCGCGCGCTAGGGGTGTCATTCGGATGGATTATGTGGATTTCGGATTATTCGGTTCGGATTATTCGGATTTTGGACAATCACAAGTTAACCCGTAATCGTAACCGAATAAGAAACGGATTAATCGGATACGGGTTAAACAGATTCGGATTATACGGTTTCATCCTAATTAGCTATAGTTTAAATGTATACTCACGTACCCAACCTTTTTTTTGACGAAAAACTGTAAAAATGTAAGTATTAAAAACTCACATTCTTCAAACGTTAGAAGATAACCTTACACAAATTGAACTAAAATTAAACTATTCACACAAAAGAAATGGTAGTTATCCAACATAAAAACTACTAAAACTCGATAACACAAATAATTGGAAGTGGAATAAGAAAACATATGCACTTGCGCTCCTTTTGAAATGTCCATTCAATGCTTTGATATCCAAAAAAACATATTCGTAGTTTCTAAATCAAACAAACATCAACTCCAGTATAATTTAAAATAACCTTTTTATTTGGATGTATCATCTATTAATATATAAGATTTTATTTTTATTGATTTTTTATAAGGTAAACATTAATATATTAGTAAAAATATAATTATTTAATTACTCAAATCTTATACGGATTATTCGGATGTATCCAAAATATTTAATTTTGATCCTTTATCTGATCCGTGTAATCCGTTTAAGAAATTTGTAATCCATTTAAGTGATCCGTAATCCGAATAATCCGGTCCATTTAACTTAATTTGGATTGGATCGGATGGATTTTTCGGATTTCGGATAAAAGTGACACCCCTATCGCGCGCAACGCAAGTTCATACCATCTTCAAAAAAATTCAACGTCCGGGATAACATTTTAAAGGCATCAGCAAATATTTCTCGGTTAAAAATAGTATATTAGTGATCTCAACAGGTAATTACTAAGTATGTTGGTGACATTAGTATTAAAATGAGTATGTTGGTGATCTCGGAAAATGAAGAAGAGTACGTTGGTGACAAATAGCATTAACCCTATAAAATACATATGGTTACAATGATTATCTATTTTTATACAAAGCAATTTAGGAAGTTTTATGCATAATGAATACAATGATTTTTGACTTGTTTGACTCATTCAACCCATTGTCATTTTAGCAATTTTTGTGAGTTTACCCAATTGACTCTATAGAGGCAAAGTATAACCCAAACTGACCCATTTATCTATAGATGGGTAGATGGGTTTAAGTTGCCACCTCTACTTATGAAGTTACGGGTGTTTGTTTGTGATTTCTAAAGTTGATAATCATTTTCTTGTGTTTACATAACTTATTACACATGTTTGCGATTATCTGATTATCGATCACATAAATAATAAGTTTGATACTGGATGCAGAAAAACTAATTTTCAAATGGGAAAGTAAAATTACTTACTCAGTTCCGTATTATATTTTTTATTTCCATAAATAATCAGAAAATTTCAAATACTTAGTTAAGTTATAATTACAATTTCAGGTAATAATATTAGAGTCAAATTTGATTCATTGGTTTAACGAGTCTACTAAATGGAAGGTGTATCTTATTAAGGTGTATCTTATATCGTTGGAAAGCTTAGCGAGTCTATTTTAACATGGAATTACAGCTCTAGATCTTATAGAAAATGTGAGAGTGCAAGCAATTGTTGGACCAGAAACACCGGTCGAAGCAAAGTTTTTGAGCGTTTTGGGAGACAGAACCGAAGTTCCTATTCTTTCTTTAACCACAAACCCATTGTTAATCGCGGCTGAATATCGTTACTTCCTTCAAATGGCACAAGATGAGAACGTCCAATGGGAGGGGCTGGCAGCTATTGCTGAATCTTTTAAATGGAAGGATGTCGTCCTTATTCATGAAGAGAACGAATTTGGAAGAGAAAGTGTACCATATATAATTGAGTCTTTTCAAGAAAAAAAGATTCAAATATCTTATAAGAGTGGAATTTATCCATTAGCCACTGATGATCAAATTCTTGAGGAGCTTCAAAAGCTCTCAAATTTTCAAGAAACAGTATTTATCGTTCATGTCTCTCCTTCTTTAGCATTTCGTCTTTTGGTAAATGCAAAAAGGCTAGGACTGATGAATCAAGGATATGCTTGGATTTTAACCGATAAGACCATGAACTTCTTTGATCCTCGTGATTTGGAGCTTGATGAGGAAGTTCTTGAATCATTTCAAGGAGTTTTAGGTTTGAGATCTCATATCCCATCATCAACTCAATTTCGGGACTTTACTAGAAGATGGAGAAAAGAATATAGTTCTCACGACCCAAATATCTTTAATCTATTGGCGTATGATGCAATTTTTTCTTTAGCAACAGCGGTCGAAAGGGGGGAAAATGGATATTCTAATGCTAAAAGTAATGTTCATGGAATGATGGCAACTGATTTTATCAATATCCAAGCATCAGAAAGTGGGAAGTTCGTCTTGGAAGAGTTGCTAAACATTAGATTCCCGGGCTTGAGTGGTGATTTTCATTTCTTAAATGGGAAAATTGTTGCTAAGCCGTTGGAAATAGTGAATGTGATTGGAAAAGGTGAGAGAAGAGTCGGATTTTGGACAGAAGATGATGGCATAACCATGTATCTTAAATCTAAGCCAACTCATCGACATCCATCTTCCTTAAATGGTCTTGAGAATGTTATCTGGCCAGGAGGGTTGATGACCCATCCAAGACGCCACATATTGCAAACGAGTAACAAGTTACGAATTGGTGTTCCTATGCAAGTTGGATTTGAAGAATTCTTACATGTAGAGCACGATCTTAAAACCAACTTAACGACTACCACTGGCTTTTGCATAGATGTCTTCAATGCTGCGGTTGCAGGGTTACCATACGAAGTACCTTACGAATTTGTTCCATTTGGTGTAGCAAATGAACGGCCAACTTCAGAAACTTACAATGAACTTATATACCAGGTCTATCTTCAGGTATGATTGTTTGGATTCGTGTTTCAGAACTTAATATCCAAGACAATACGTTTTTTTTCCTAAAAAGGTAAAGACAAACACCTCTCTAACCACATCATATCTCACATTATTTACACATTTTATCTCGAGTGATACTTGAACCCACAATCTTCCGGTTATGGTGTTACCCCAATATCGCTAGGCCATAGGCTATTTGGTCTAATACAATAGTTTTTAATGTTTGGATAAATAGATATTCTTTTGGTCAGATTATTATTAATGGTCTAATAATAAGTTTAAACACTCAAACAATTGATTTCCGGATAAATAAACCTTCAAACAACAAAAGCATATTTAATTGATTATATGTACTTCAAGAACGGGAATAACTAGCTTTTATATATTTTGTAATTCAGAATTATGACGCTGTTGTTGGGGATACCACGATCACTGCCAATAGATCGTTGTATGTCGACTTCACAATTCCCTACACAGATTTAGGTGTTGGAACAGTAGCAAAAGATGATAATCATAGACAAAAGTGGTGGTTTATGCAACCACTAGACACTCGTTTGTGGGTTGCAACAACTTGTTCTTTCTTCGTAATAGGAGCAACAATATGGCTGATTGAACATCCGACGAATGAAGAGTTCCAAGGTCCATGGAACGAAGTAATCGGAAATGTCCTTTGGTTCTCTTTCTCTACACTTACCTTTAGTCACAGTTATATCTCATTCTCTCCCTCTTTAACCTTTTCTTTTCTAACTTTTCAAATTGGGATAACGTAAGGCTGGGGTGTTTTGATGTGCATTTTGAAACTGATAACCAGAATTCGATAATGGTCAATAGGTCCATTTTGAATAAGTAACTTCATACTAGTTGCAATAAAACTAGTTGCCATATGATTGTATAAATATATCATGCACACTTAGTTATCACTTATTACCTTAAGTACTCAGAATTTGACAATCACTCCAACACCACCAAATGTCATTAACTGAATTTTAAACATCGAAGAACATCTAAACACTGTATAATCTTAAGTGTTCTCAATTATCGGTTTTCTTGCATCAACTTCGTACCCACCTCTCAATATCTGATTGTTTAATCAAATAATCAGATAATTGGAATTAAATGTGATACATATGCCTAAAATGTTATCTAATTAATAAAGTGATTGGTTTACATGTTAAAGTAAGTGATGAATTTAGGGAGAGCTAGAGTATAAGTGAATTCATGTGTCAAATAAAAACAGAATTATCCATATATTTAAGCCTATATTGTAGACATATATAACAATGCTCATTGGGAATCACTACTATTTTAGCAGTACTAAAGCAGTAATCTTGAAGACTGTTGAAGTTGGTGGCCAAGTAGCCTTGGTGCATCTGGATTGTATTAATTTTTTAATATATTTTTTTCAGGAGTAAATTTGTCGAGTAATTTGTCGAGGCTTTTGGTGATTGTGTGGTTATTCATACTCCTTGTAATGATTACTTGCTATAATGCTGCTTTGAGTTCCATGTTAACGGTTCAGCAAATTCAGTTAACAAGAAGGGGGATTGACATAGGATACCATGCTGGTTCTTTTCTTGAAGGAGTTATCATTAACAACTCGAATTTTAAGGATCCTTCTCTTCGACCCTTCAACTCTTTGGATGAATACGCTAATGCATTATCAACAGGAAGTAAGAAAGGTGGTGCCATTGCCATCATGGACGAGTTTCCATACATCAAGCTATTCCTCGCAAAGTATGGTAATGCCTACGATTTGGTCTCTTATGAACCCAACACTAATGGGTTTGGCTTTGTAAGTCCATTCCTTCACCAACACTTTTACTATATCTAAGTCGTGTATTGAATTGATTATATGATTAGTGTAACTTGTATGAGAGATTGTTACTCCTCGTATCAAAAGACGGATATCTCTTTTTTCATAAGAAACGTTATCTTTAGTTATTTTATGTATTAAAGTCTTAAATAAAGACAACCGTTTTTTTTTTCTTTTTCTTTTTTTAAACTCACTTTGAGAATCTGTCAAAAGCTCAAAGGGAGCTCAATAGCTCATGGTATGATTATTACAACCTCAAAAAGCAAAAACATTTTATATCTTTCATACGTACCTCATATTATCAAAAAATAAAATCTGATTCTGACTATTTAAAATCACATAAGAACAAATGGATGGCATAACCGATAAACATGACTATATATTAATGATGTATGGTCTATTTTCAGGTTTTTCCTAAAGGATCACCATTGGTACGCGATATATCAAGAGAAATTGAAAAACTAAGACAGGAAGGGGAGCTACTGAAATTGGAAAGGATTTGGTTCAAGAAAGACTCATCATTTATGCCTGAAGATCCTCAAGAAGCAAGCCTGACCATTCTAACCCTTCATAATTTTCGCGGTTTATTTTTTCTTGGTGGGATTTTCTTGGCTTTGGTACCTTTAGTATACTTGATTCGTTTCATGTACACATATGCGTTTCTTGTCTACTATATCTTGCTCAACCCTCGATTAGTATTGGAAATGTTGCACTTGGTTTGAAGTTAAAGTTTGTATAGTTGCATAGTTCGTAATTAACAGATCCAAGAATGTAAGTAGAATAGGTTAAATCGTTTCATAGTAAGTGCTATTTTCTACCGGCAACTCGATTACTTACATGGATCATCTTAAAGCTGTTTTATCAACTTTTTGACATCTTTTGTACACTTTACATTTTCATAAAAGTCACTCAACCTGTAGTTATAGTTTTGAGTCTTTTCACAAACCCCACCCATGTTTTTGAGTGTTTACACAAAATACGCCACAACTTTTGTTTTATTCATAACGAACCCCAACATTTTGTTTTAACAAGCAACACTTATATTTTTCCTTGCACTCCAAGCAACCTTTCACCAATAAAACCAAACTAAACCAGAATCCAAGTTTTCAAGCTTCATCTATACTTACCAAAAGGATGGTTGTTACTACAATCAACAATCTCCAACTATGATCACATCCTTATCATCACGATCAACGTCAACAACAAGCATTCATGTAACAGCACTAGACGGGCTTGTAAAGGTGAACTCACCCTTCACAATCGCAGTTTTTGTGGGACTTCCATTGACCACCCCAGGCCCATGTAGTCTACAGAATTGATCATCATGTGATGCAGTTATTTCAGTTGCTAAAAAGCTTTTGGTATATGAAGCAATATCTTTTAGTTTCTTTTTATTTTCGTTGCTAGTGGCACAAGGACTTAAACTCGCAATAAGTTTGTTAAATAGTAAGGATTTTGATGAGGTATTTAGAGCTCATATTAATTTAAAAGCGTTGCAATTTGGGATGCTTGGATTGGCTATTGGGTCGGTTATGGGGTGTTTGTTTTTAATGCTTTTAATGGTGAATGTGATCGAGACTCGGTTAGGGATGTTGAGTTGTGGGAGTAGATCGACATTGAACGTGGTTGCTTCCATGGTCGTGTTGGTTACTTCTGCTCTTTTGGTTTATATTTTCGACTGTTGTTTATGCTATTTTTTGCATTGAATAAGTTTAAGATAACAATGTTTTGTAATAAGTTGACATGATAAAATTAAAATGTGCATCTTGAATCTTGGTGTATTGTAAGTAATTTATAAGAAAATGTGATTTTTTTTCTGTTAGTTTTGTCCATTTGCAGTTGTGTCTCTATTGTAAGTAATCCACTATAACCCCTTTTCAGCTAACAATTGTTGTGAACTACTGTATAATGGATTGAAAAGGGATTATAACAATTTGAAAAATACATTATTTTATTGAAAAAAATAAAATAGAATCCTAATTGAAAAGATATAATTGTAAAAAAAACCCGTGCTTTTATTACATTGGAAAAATGAAAGAAAATAAAAGAAAAATATAAAGAAAAAACAGAAAATAAAAGTTTAAAAAATGAATTCGTTAGTTTATGTTAGTATGTTAGTACCACATCGACCAGCAGAATAAGTTGCGGATGGTTTATAAAGTACAGGCTTGAGGTTACCATTGTCCCTTCGGGGACATCCGATAAAATTGGAACGATACAGAGAAGATTAGCATGGCCCCTGCGCAAGGATGACACGCACAAATCGAGAAATGGTCCAAATTTTTTTCCTCAAAAAATCCTGTTCGTATAAACCCTAGATTTTTTGTTCTTCACTCTTTTAGTTCGATTTTGGGTTCCTAACTTTTTCTTTCCTCACTCTTTTTGCTCGATTTTGGGTTGCTTGCTTTCTCGTTATGTTGATTTAGGGCTCGAATTCGATGAAATAGCTTTTCCCAAATCGAACAAATTCCGGTGGAAGAATTCGAATTGACGGAATTTTATAAGGTATTTATATCACTTTAAGCTATGATTTATGTTGTTATAGTATATAGTTTATTTGCCACAGTAAGCTTAATTCATGATGTTTTGTGATTAAAAAAAAGTATAAACACATCATTAGTTGTTAACCCGTTAAGAGTTTGTGAGAATGTAATTTTGATTTAATTTATATTCTATTTTTATCTTTCTGGCGTGTACATATATGTGGTTGAATGTGGTACTATTGATCCTCTTTAGAAAAAGTGGTATTAGGGCTCCAAATCGATCAAATACTCATTATAGTATAGACTATTTGTCAAACATTATAATTCTGGTCATGCATTCGAATTCGACTGTTGGTCTTTTAGAGGAAGTTCATAATTGAATTCGATGAAATATGTTGATTTAGGGCTCGAATTCGATGAAATAGCTTTTCCCAAATCGAACAAATTCTGGTGGAAGAATTCGAATTGACGGAATTTTATAAGGTATTTATATCACTTTAAGCTATGATTTATGTTGTTATAGTATATAGTTTATTTGCCACAGTAAGCTTAATTCATGATGTTTTGTGATTAAAAAAAAGTATAAACACATCATTAGTTGTTAACCCGTTAAGAGTTTGTGAGAATGTAATTTTGATTTAATTTATATTCTATTTTTATCTTTCTGGCGTGTACATATATGTGGTTGAATGTGGTACTATTGATCCTCTTTAGAAAAAGTGGTATTAGGGCTCCAAATCGATCAAATACTCATTATAGTATAGACTATTTGTCAAACATTATAATTCTGGTCATGCATTCGAATTCGACTGTTGGTCTTTTAGAGGAAGTTCATAATTGAAATGTATTATTTATGCAATTAAAATTTAAGGATTTTGACAAAGGATGATAAACGCAATGTATATTTGGAGTAGTCTGGTTAATACATGGATTTCGCTAACTATGGCTCTTAAAGGATAAGTTAAGAGGGTGTTTCATTACTACAATAGGTTGTTGATTGTAATGAACATTTTCATCCAATCACAATAAAGTGGTAGTTATTATATCCTCTTTTTAGTGTTATCATCGAAACAAAACATTAGGTTGTTAGAGTGGTAATGAATAGTAAGCTCCTAACTATATCCCTTAAAGCTATCGTTAGGGCGATTTTTAACCACTTATAAATGAATGAATCGGTTTGGTGTTTTATTTCAAACAGACCAAACAGGTCAATCATAAAAATTTACAAAAAGTGGAACAGGTCATATGGGTTGAACAAGTGAACTAGGTTGAAAATCGCCTAAAGTCTTATTTTAGTGCATATAATCTTCTAAATTGATTTAGACCGAATGTTGATTTTGTAAACATAAATAAGGCGTTAATTGTTTATAAGAAACGGAGAGATGTGTGCTTCCATTCGTATCATATCATTTCTGTTACCAATTTGTTTTGTGTCAATGCTACAACATTTTGCGAGTATGCAGTTAACTTGATATGCATTCAGTTAACTTGGTTCATCATATTACTAATAAAACCTGTCATAATGTAGGGTGATAAAGATATGAAGATAAGACAACTTACACTTGCATTACCTCGTTACAATGCCAGACCCAACTATCTGCAGCATATCAGGAAGTACTCGAATTATTTGTTGTTAACAACTGATGACACCTGTATATCAGATTATTAGCAGCTAAAATTATCTCAAGAAAACGAGCATTCTGATCTGTAGATTTTTAAGTTTTCTTGTTTTATATGTGTTGTACATGTATCTCACATGTTTGCTTAGGTGCACTTGGTGCGAATCCTTTAGATTGGTCTCAGAAGTTTGGATGTAATATAAGTTTCAACCATTTGGAAGTAAAAAAATTTAGATGAATCTGAGTTAAAAATTATGAAGAATGTACAAACTGATAAAGACTGTATGAACAATTGATTCGCTATATATAAATTTATAATGACATAGCAAACAACATTTAATGTAAAGGATGTTGACGTTTTAGTTACCAAGATCTCGTATAACAAGATGCGCAAAGGAGATAAAGCCCCGATGAATTTCTAGCCAAAGATAAATATTGCTCAATGAACCTCAACAATAATGCAAATGTTGTACAGACAGCCTAGGTAGAAGTCGTCTGAATCAAACCAACAATTGTTGTGAAGTATAATTGTTGTTAGCTGAAAAGGACTACGACAATTTGATCAAGATGTACAAGTATAAGAAGACATTGTAATTGTTTATTTATAAACAAAAAATGGTCTAAAGCTGATGTTGAGTCAAATTTTGCAACTTAATTTTTAATAGAACAAAATCTTCATTTTTGAATACATAATTATAAATGTAATAAATCCCAGTGCCTTTCTTAGATTAACAAAAGGAAAGGAAGAAGACGAGGAATTAAAAGACTGAGATAGTTAGTGTAAGAAGAGAAATTGGGAGACAAGTTTAGTCCCACATCGACCAGAAGAATAATTATATAAAGGAGACCAATTACATCATTCGAATCGGAGGCGCAATTTGTGCACGTCTGAATTGAAATCAGAAGGTTGGGTGTTCGATTAACTCCGGATTCATTTTTTTCTTTTTCATTTTTTTCCTTAACAATATAACTATTAAATTTTATAGTAAGTCAAATATAATTAAAAAGGGAAAAAAAATCATACATCTTCCTTATTGAAGATGTTATTCTGATTTTATAGTTATTCAAACGTAATATATTTTTAAAAAGAAAAAGTCATTCAATTTTCCTTAGACCATTTGCAATGCATTCGTGATCACCTCCGTCGAGCCACCGTGACGCCACCACAGACGGTGCGCAGACTGTCGTGGTGGTCCGTCGTCAACTCCATCACAGACAACAAAGGAGAAATCATGGCTCCCGCGCATGTTTATTTTTCTTTAACACCGCAATGATTTTTATTTTCTTTATTTTTTTTATTTTTTTTTCTTTTTCGTTGTTTGTGATTTGATGAAGAGAAAAAATGGGGGTTTTGGAATGTGAAAGGGTTGCAGGTGTTCGGTACTTGGAATGAAGGAGGTGATACAAAACCCTGAAACTCTTATAGGCTCTTTTAAAGCTTTAAACTTTTTTATTTTGGGCTTTTTCAAAGTCAAAAACTTTTTGAATTGTGTTTTTTTTTTAAATATATAGTAAAATATTACGTTAAAGTTTATTTTAAAAATGTAATTTATATCAATATTTATGTAATTTAATTAAATTCTTTGACTTAGTTAAATGTATTTGGTTTTTCTGGAAGAAAAAAAAGTTAAATAAGTTAGTGGAACCTAATAAGTTAGTGGAACCTAACTAGGACGACATAGTATCATAACAGTTAATATTGTGTATTGTCCAGTGTCCTAAGATGATACAGTGTCGTGGCGAAATGTTGTCACCATTGCAAATGATTTTAGTATTGCTAGTTATATGTTGAGTTCTTGTTAACTTGTGTTGATTTTTTTATAGATAGCATCACGTACAGTAATATCGTATAATATTTTTTTTCCAATTAGTACAAAAAATTAATGAATTATTCTAACTCAAACTTGTTATTAACTAGTGTTCTTATCCCTCTTTGTTAGAAAATATTTTTTTCATTTGTATTTCTAATTACATTGTAATCTTTTATCAGTGTGTAATATTAATTTAGAGATTTTTATAATGAAAAATTGCAATATGCTAAAAATACTCTAATTTTATATTTGAATATCCTAAAAATAACCATTTATAATCTATAAGCATTTTAAGAAAGTAATATGTTAATACTTCTTGTTAACCTAAGACATTATGTTATTTATTAATATAAATAATTAACAAATAGTACTTATCTTTATTCTTTATTATATATAAAAGTGGAGTCAAATGATGTTTAATTATGCCTATTTAGCACCAATCAAGTGTTGCCAAATATACAAATTTCATATGTGTCATTATCAAAAAAAAATTCACAGTTAGTTTTCTATGTCATTAAGTCTTATGTGGAAAATTTTTAAATTTCAAAATTAATAAAATAAATTTAATAAATTAAGGACCATGATTAAATAAACTAATGATCAACATTATTTTTATTATCTTTTCATTTTTTCATTTTTAAAATGATTATCTTATCAACGTAAACCAACATGTTTTAACTAAATTATATATTATATAATAATCAATATATGATAAGCATAAAAGATAATAATTAGTTTATATACTTCCTCCGTCCCAAATTAATTTTTCACATACAAAAAATACGTATTTTAAGAAAATATAATTATTCTCATCAACTTTTGATAATATGACGATTTTACCCTTACTTTTTGCACACATTTTTATGGCATACATATACTTTAGGGGTAATCAAGTAAATTCTATCAATTATTTATGAAAGTAAACAATTAAATTGGGACAAACAAAAAAGAAAATATGAACTATATTTTGAGACGGATAAAGTATTGTAAATATATATCATTTGCTGAACAAGTCAACTTGACTTATAAATTTTTGTCATCAAACTTCTCCATGAAGGATATGAAGGAGGCTGACATGATCCTAGGTATTAGGATTAAATGTGAGAATAGAGGAATTTCTATTTCACAACTTGAGTATTCTTAGGTGATTGGCCGGTTAATGTTTGAATTATTTTTTCAGATATTACGAGTTGGATGCTAGAAGAAATGGGCGAAAAGATCAAGAATGAATACTTGATTTAGATTCGATGAGGTTCTACGATTTTGGCCATAACTCCTTCATACGGACTAAGATTGAGTTGATTCAAAATCCTAAATTCTTGAAACTCAAAGTGATTAAACTTTCAAAAAGATGTCAATGCTGTAAAACAAGAGTACTCATCGTGTAAGCCTTGTACCCGCCGGGTAGTGTGCAAATATGCGATTTTTCAGTTTTAATCACAATTAAACCTTAATTTGACAATAAGCTTGGGGATCGTTGTTTTCTCAGGTCCTGTGGACGACTTTTGATGATTTTGGAGTATTTTCATCCATTTCTACACAAGATTGAAGGTTCCTCGAACAATTAACGTTTGCACGATTCGGTTTACATTATTTTCTTAAAAATAATGTTTACCTTCATTTCGTTTGTGTTTATTGTTCGTATTAGCCTAATTATGGGCTAATTACTTGTACATTCACTTGGATGATGTGATCTAATGATTAGGGGTGTTTATCCTTTGACGTTTGCAAATTGTTTAACTTGTGTTTAATCGAAGATCCATTCGCATTTGAGTTTTAATCGTGAATATGTCTTATTGGTAACTTATCTAGTGTTTGTAGCTGAAGCTATTACATTTAAATGATTTATTTCAATTTTTTGTCTATGAATAATTGTTAATTGATTGCGGTAGAAAGATTGGAATAGGATATGTTAATTGAATTTGATTATGTTTGAAATGAACTTAGCTAGAGGAATCAAATTGAGTTTAGTAATTCTACGGGAGTAGATTTACAAGATTAAATCATAAGTTAACGAATTGAATTGAGATTTACTTTAGTTAGAAACCTAAAGCGGAAGCAATAGATCATTTTTAATCATTCGGTCAGGAGGAGTGGTAGCAAATCCTATTCGAATTTAATTTGATAAGCAATATAAGTCAAACACGTTTTAACAAACACCCCGAAGTCCTTAGTGAACTAGTTCAAGTAAATGTCGTTTTTAATATTGATAAATTTCTCAATTGATTTCTTCTTAAATCCAACTACCTAGTTTATTTACTTTCTTTTCATTCATGACAATTGCATCGCAACATATCGGTTGCAAACCCCCCCCCCCCCCACTTTATTATTTGTTTAACTCGGTTATGTGGTTCAACTCGGACTTACTCTAGCAATACTACTACACGACAGGGTACACTGCTCGGTTGTGTGATAGGCTAATTGCGATATTTCTTTTATAAATTTTAAAACTAGATTTTGCCCGTCACGCATCACCACTACAATCATCATGTTAATAGTCTTTCTCATCATCTTGTAAACCATTCTCCTCACCCGCTCTCCCAACCCTTGGATCTTCAATCCAACTAATACCTCATTTTAGACCGATTGAAATATATCTACACCCTAAACCATAGATGGAAGACATGATTGTAGATATTCTCATTGGTGTAATCGACAGTGCTGAAATTTAAACATTCTTTTTTCAAATTTCAATTAAGAAAAGGAGTACTAGAGATATTAATCAATAATTCTTGAAAGTGAAAAAGTCTATCCTTATTAATATAAGTTTACCTGAGAGCTCATCTAACCTTGACACGAATCGAGCCTTTATCAAGTAGCTTGGCTCGTTTACACCACTACGGGTTAACTCTTCACTTTTATAGTATGTACATGTCACAATCGGTTTGTCATACTATCCTTGACGTACAGTTAAGGATTCTTTGTAAGTAGAGAATTATTCATAAGCATAAATAAAGTACTCCGGTTAAGATGACATAAAAAAATATAAAACCAAGGCTGTCTTTGAAAGTAATATTTTTAAATAGCCGAAACACGTTTTAATTAAATAAATGCGATTGGAGAGGATCCTTTTTCTTTTGGACCGAGTAGATGTGGGAAGTTTTTGACATCTGGATTTTGTTTTCTTGCTGTCTCTAGCGAGTTTGGGCTGCTAAATATTATCCCCATCCTGTGTATAAAATAAACAGTTAAAGATCTTTCTTATAATGATACGAGGATTTTTCTTAGTTGAAAGACTTAAAGTTACAGAGCTTCACAAGATTAGGGACTAGATTGATTGCAACGAGTATGAAAAATTAGGGGCAGAAGTCAAAGTTTGTAAAGATATGATAACTTACTTGAAACTTCAATGCCTTTTCAAGTTGCGCTAAAACTTCTTCCATTGTTGGTCGTTTTTCTCTATCATCATCTAAGCACTTGTAAACAATGTTAAGGAATGTAGTCAATGATTTCGGCATGATTTCTTCCTTTATAGCTTTAAACACCACCTCATCTTGTTTCCCATCTTCAAACTTGTGCTTAATGAAACTGAGTAGAGACTGACTCTTATGTTTAGGGATTTTATACATTGCTCTACCACACAAGATCTCAAATAAACCCACACCCAATGAATAAACATCAGATTCTACTGTTAAAAGACCTGATTTTAAGTACATCGGGTCCACATAATCCTTTGTGCCGCAAGGGTGATCGATGGCGAAGTTAGTTTTCTTATTTATTGTACTTATCAAAGAAAGCCCAAAATCACCAACTTTCGCCTTCCAATCATCAAAAAGTAGGATGTTAGCAGTTTTGATGTCTCTGTGTATCACCACCCCTTCTCTTTGAATACCTTCATGAAGGAAATTCAGCCCCGTCGCAACATCAATGCATATTTTAAGTCGGTTTCTCCATGTAAGACTAGCATTATTTAAATGTTTATCGAGACTCCCTTTCGATGCATGTTCATAAACAATGAGTTTTTCATCAGTTTCATTGCTGTAGCCAATAAGACCGATGACATTCGCATGACTATACTCGTAAAGAATTTGTAGCTCATTGTAATATTGTTTCTCCCCTTGACCTTGACTTTTATCCAACTTCTTTGCAACAATGGTAGTATGTCCATTAACCTTTTCGTGTACAAGTTTGCCTTTGTATACTAGCCCGAAACCTCCTCCTCCAATACAATTTGCATAATCAAAATCTTGTGTGGCCATTTTAATGTCATTAAATGACATTTTTAAAGGGTCCTTGTGATTTTCCTGTGAATCAAGAGACACCAGGTGAATAAAATTCACTAATAATAATCTATTAGTATTAATATCTTTAATTTTTGAAATACATCATAAGTCCATAAATTTGCAACTTTAATCTGCATCATTATGACATCTACCCCATCTAGAAAATAAAATTACGTTCATTTACGAATTAGAAACAACAAACTATTTTAATCCTAATTATATATATAACATTTTAAAACGAAGTTAATTATACTACTTTCATTAAGCAAGAATTGTTGTTCTAGATGTTTCGAGTAAATAGTATTACATTCTTCCATCGTTAGTTGCATTTTGTATGCAATCAATCTTTTCCCCCTTTCCAATAGCCCTTTCGCCTAATACTTATAATCAACACAATGATTACCACAAGGATAAAAGAAAAAGAAGAGGATAAGCTAGATATATATTAATATATTGACTTACTTGAAAAAATAATGCTTTCTGAAGTTCCTTGAGGACGACTTTCATATTTGGACGCTCATTTGAAGTTTCCATCAAACACTGATGTGTAATATTAATAAATGTATCCAAAGAATCTTCGTTGGGCCCTTTCTTTAAAAAGAAGTTGTTTCCATAATTTTCTTCCTTAATTACATCACATAACATTTCCTTTATTGTTCCCTCGTCAAACCTTCTCCGTATCGAAGGTGCCAACACTTCATCTTGAAAGAACTCAAATAACTCATTTGTAAAAGCATTATTCTTCCCAAATAGGATTTCACACATAACTATCCCAAAATAAAATACATCTGATTCCCTTTGTAGTTTACTAGTCTCAGCATATTCTGGGTCCATGTAATATTTTTTCCAAGGAATCTCAGTGAGCTGGAGAGAATTATAATCTTGATTTGAACGCAATATAGCCACGTTTTCAAATCCAGCAACCTTGGTCCTTGATATATCATACAACTCAATATAAGAACTAGACATACATGGACTATGATTTACCGTCTTCTGGTCGTGCATCTCATTGTGAAGATAATCTAATCCATGTGCAATATCAATGCAGATTTTCAAACGTTCTCCCCACGTTAGATACTTTTCTTTCAAAGACACAGAGAGCCGTTTATGGTCCTCAATGTCTTCATAATCAAACATTATCAGCATTACAGTGTAGTCTCTATTGGGTTTATTTCTCAAGAAACAATATTCACGATAAGAGCATTCGAGTTCTTTGTTATAAAGAAACCCGTCTTCGATTTTCACACACGATGTAGTAGTGGATGAGATGGGCAAGTCACCCGTCAGCCCAATTTTTTTATGTTCCACCTGTAGCATTGTGAAAAGTGGGGAAAAGAGAATTACTAATACTAATGACTAGTAATTTTGATCACTGACCCTTCGAGATTGATTTTAACTATGTTCATGTTCATCTATGATCAATTCTTTTTTGCCGTTTCCTAAAATCATTGAATTCTAGTTCCAGTTCTAGTTCAACAAATAGAAGTGTAAATATATGTGAACATTAATATTGAAGTCCTTAAAAGAATAAATAAATCAGCAATAAGCAATTATAGTAATTAGGATAATCCTTCATAATCACCAGAAACTATATATATATATATAGTACGAGGATCTAAAAAGAAGAAAATTTTAGGAGAGAAGATCTAAAAAGAAGGAAATTTTGGAGGAAAAGGGTGAGAAATATATATTTAAAACTATGATTCAGCAAAAAATAATTATGATTCAATAAAAAATAAATATGATTTCAAAAACTGCATTATGTGATTCAATAAATATTCATCTATGATTCAAAAAACATTGTTACTAATAAACACTTTTCATGAATGAAAATGATTAATTTGTTTAATCAAATGGTTAAAAAACTCTCTCTCTTCTCCACCAACTTTTCTTTCTCTCTTGAACCCACTCATATATATATATATATATATATATTAATTACCTCCAGGATGTCGTACGTTGCAACCTCATCTTTCCAACGTTGAAACAAATCCTCACTACCTTCCGCATCCTCATACGTCGGATCCTACATTAAATCGGTGAAGTATGAAGTTGCTATACATTGCCGGTTGTAGCTAATAAATATTACAAAGAAACTAGAAAACATTTTATCGAAAAGAACATTTAATATAACATAATATCTTATAAATACAGGTGCTGCTTATACATGCGGAATAAAATGTTGAAGACAACATGTTCAATTGTTGTTAATATGTCGTCAAATGATTAGAGTACTCTTATATGATATGAACTATATAGTTCCTTTATAAAAGAAATTGAAGCCCATAAACTTGATATAGTTGTATAATTACTTATACCACTCTCAAAAGATGACTCGGGTCCTGAACTGTCAGTTCAGTGGCAGGCTAGCACTTCCTCATAAAAAAATACCGAACAAAGATTGAATATCGTCAATGGTGGACTGAAGAACTGAATTTCTTCATTTACCAATAATACATTTACTATATACACAAAAGAAACAATAAACCACAAAAA
This sequence comes from Logfia minima, assembly GCA_963921325.1. Classification (NCBI taxonomy): domain Eukaryota; kingdom Viridiplantae; phylum Streptophyta; class Magnoliopsida; order Asterales; family Asteraceae; genus Logfia; species Logfia minima. The sequence continues at coordinate 12,787,660 of OY992776.1, read as the reverse complement.
AATTAATTAAGCTGGTCCACAACATCTCTGTCGTTCCCCGTCCGTGGTAGCACGCTCAACCCAAAGACGCAATGGAAAACCAAGTGGTGCCAACGGAGTCTTCGGAGGACGAATGGAAGACACCAGTGAAGACGGATGGTTGGCACCAGTCTTACATGTGTGTTTTACCACACAAAAAAAAAGAGTAAAGTCACGGAAAATTTTGGGGTTGCTGAGCTAAGTATCCATCACGGAAAATATTAGGTTTATACTGCACGCATTAAATAAATTTTATTATTACTAATGTAGTTGTTTTTTTAATTTTAATATAAACTAGGTCATAAACCCGCAATAACACGAGAGGAATTTAACTTTTATAAATGAATAAAATATAGTGGTTGATTTGTGGCCATTTTTTATATGGTTTATAGACCTGCGATAAGGCTCGACGAATTTACATTTTGTAAATGAAATAAATATTTAGTCGACTTTTTAATATTGTGACCGACTTTTTTAATTTAAACAAATACATCAAATATTTAAGGGCCGAAAGTGTAATTATACAAAAGAAATGTTGATCATTGCTAGTTTATAGACCCACGATAATACCGGACGAATTTTATTTTTATAAATAATAAAATATTGCGGTCATTTTTTATATAGTTTATAGACCCGCGATAACACGAGACGAATTTAATTTTTATAAAAGAATAAAATATTTGGTCGATTCATTTATACAGTTTACAGACCTACGATAACGTCGCGATAACGCCAAACGAATTTAATATTTATAAAATAATAAAATATTGTGACTGATTTGTTCGAATTTTATTTTTATTTGGTTGATACTTTTATATAGTTTATAGACCTGTTATAAAGCGGGACGAATTTAATTTTAATAAAATGAATAAGATATTGTAGTCGATTTTTTATTATGGTTTATAAACTCTTTAATTTTTATAAATGAATAAAATATTTGCTCTTTTTTATAATTTAAATAAGTACATCAAATATTTAAGAGTCCAAAAATGTAATTATACGAAAGAGATTAAGATCGTTGGATCGCAAAGAGTGGAAAACAATGAATAACTCATATTCCTTCATCGTATTCTCTTTTAATTATATATATAATATAATATAATATAAAGAAAAGATGATAAATTTCCTTATTATTTTTTAATATAAGAAAATGTATACATGTAAAATAACTTATGTTTATGCACGTGGACTATTGAGATAGACATGGAATGTATATCTCATGTATATTTCTATTATTCTTAGAATATTTGATTGATTATTATGTACTTGATTAGTGGCTCTAAATTAGGAATTGATTAGAGTCTAACTTGTATGTATGTTTATTCCCTTTAGAGTGAAAGGGTCATGAAAAGCATTCTCGTTCTTTTCTTCATGGACGATATCTACATGAATTTACTTCCATACATAAACTTTATTAATTATAATTTGTTACATAATACCAAAGGGCTATAAGTTTAGCAGTATCGAGGTGACCCTTCAACCATGAGGTTGTAGGTTTAAGTCCAGTGATGAACATATGTATATATTTATTGAAAAAATGTGTATATTCGTGATGAAGTGTGTTAGTTCATTGCATTGCTAAAAAAAAAAAAAAAAAAAAAAAATTTACATGATAATCCAAAAGGTTCTACCGAACATTTCGTTATGACCAAATGATGAAATAAAATATATTTTTTTGAAAAAAATATAAACTAAAAGAACGTCTTACGTGAAGAAGCTCTGCTGTCACCATTTCCATTACAAGTTCTTTTGCATCTGGGCGTAGTTCTGGTTTATCTTCTAAGCAAGAATATGCTATTTTTGAGAAGCGTTTAAATGCTTTTGGGTCCATTTGATTCCATAAATCAGGATGGATTATATCTTTGAGTGTTCCATTTTCATAATGAAATTTAGCGAGTGGAGCTAGCAACCTATTTTCTTCAAATGCTTTTCTCCCACACAACAATTCAAATAGAACAACACCCAGTGAGTAAATATCGGACTTGTGAGTTACACCTCCATACTTTTCAATTGCAGGGTCTATATACCCTTGTGTGCCAATCACTTCTGAAAGGAGAAGACGGTTCATTTGTTTAATCGAATGTTTGATGGAAAATTCAAATCCTGATAGTATCGGCGACCATTCCGCATCTAATAATATTGTGGAGCTGTTAATGTTACGATGTATAATATAATCACTATACCCCGAATGGATTTCTTCTATTCCTTCGCAAAGCGATTGAGCAATACTAAATCTTTGGATCCATGTGAGGGTCATGTCGCTTATATACATTAAGAGACTTCCTTTGGGATAATGTTTGTTAATGATGATCTTCTCACCTTTTTCGTCACAAAATCCGACCATATACGTTGCCGCCACCAGCCTGTCCCGGAGTCTAGAAAGCATAGAAACCTCCGTCCAGAACTCAACGTCTCCTTGCCCATACTTACTATCTAGCCTCCGAGCAGCAATCTTTATCGTCTTCCCGTCGTGCTCAAGTTTCCCCTTATAAACGTTGCCGAAACCACCTTTCCCAATGATATTTTTATCAGAAAAGTTGTTAGTGGCATCTAATATTTTTTGAAGTGAGATTTGTAAATGAGCAAATTCTTTAAGTGTAGATGTCATATTTCTGTTGATCAAGTGAAACTTAACAAGCACACAAATAATAGGTTACAAATTAGGAAAAAGTATGATATATCAAAAAAGGGTAGCAAGGGTGTGTTTGAGTGTTTCTATGTGGTAGGTAAAGGGAAAAAATATCATCCGGATTAAAAGACTTTCAATGAATGCATCCTCATATGTGTGTTTATGGGGAGGCGTGCGCTGAGGGAAAGGGGGTGCTTGTAGCATCACCAAATTAAAATCATAACTTAAGACCTCTGATTTGTTTCCGTCTTAAAAAGCATATAATATTCGGTGGTCGGTTCAACGGGTCAAACCAATTAGATTAGTAGAGTTATTAGATTACCAGATCTCAATAAAGTTGGCACTATTAGACAAACTTTTGCACATGTTACATTTTATGGTTTTATTATTGTTTACCCTAAAAAATATATGTAAAAGAAATTTTATTGTATTATATGTGGGTTAGAAAAAGTTTTATTTTAAATTTAAACTAGTTTAAATATGATCAAATTGTTCACATGATTAGTTATATCATTTTGTTAGGGATTAAAGTTAGCTCTAGATTTAAAGGGTTGTTTGGGATTGTTTGTTTACTTATGTTGACAACAGATAGAAGAAATAGAAATACCTTTAAAAATGGCTTATCTACCTATCTCTTAAGAAATAAATGCTTAAAAATAAGCATGTTAACAGATGCCACATGCTTATTTTTTAAGTGATAAGTATTTATAAGTAAGCAATTAATGTGTAGAATCTAAGTTTTAATTTATAATAAAAGGATTTTCCCAAATGTTAGGGATTATTACACAATATAGACAAGTGAACATAATCGTATAGTATTATAGCGATGATAAGTCCGGATGTCGATCTCTTGAGGAATGATGGCTATTTTTAATCATCTAAACTAAGTTACAGTAAACTTGGGTAAAAAAGTTTTTCATATCTTTTACCGGATATTTACACATCAACTTACGATAAACAAGTACATAAAGAGATTCTCTATGAAGATGTATATGCTTAGATGCATGATTACTTAGATTATAATTTTAAGTAATCATGCAAAATAATCAAACTCATAAAATTAGAAAGAAGCTCTCTTTGTCTAGTAAATTTGGACTTTTGAATTAAGTAATTCGGAGTTCGTATGAGAAAGCTATGACCAAAATGGTGAAGCCTCACCAAATCTGTTGAAGGTTACAACTCCCTGTCTGTCGGCCGGATAGCATGAAACTATGAGCCGGATAGTGTGATTATGTGAGTTTTCCGAACTTGCTTGATTTCCTTCATTTTGTGCTGTTTTTAACTTCTTTTCGATCCAACTTCCATTCTTAATCCTAAATGCAAATACTAACTAAATAAGTACTAAATTCAATAGATTTGCAAATAAAATGGAATTAAGTTCAAGAATACAATCTATAAATAAAATATGTACAAGTGAGACCATATCAGCAATCCCAAAAACCTTTTAAATATTATCAAACGATATGATATGAACTGAATATGAACTTAATAGACGTTAAAGCCTAGATCATCGATTGACCCATTTTACCTCATCCCAAATTCCCAATAATGAAGTTAACATCATTAGACAAACACTTACACATGTTAAAACCTAGATCATCGAATGACCAATTATGTTGATCCTAAGGTGCTCTACTTCTAACTCATCATTAGACAAACACTTACGCACCTTCTCAAACAATGGAGTGATTGTGCGTTTGGAGTTTAAGCAAGAAAATCTTAAAGGTGAACACAGATTTTCTGAAAATATGTTCACACAAGGGTGCTTATGCTCATTTTTCTGCAACAACGATATAAACACTATGAGTGGGAAAATACATAGTTACCCATGACTTATATTCCATATTTATTTACTTTAAGCAGTCCAATGATTCAGAATCGAGACCCAGACACTATCTCTAAAAATTCACAATGTGCACGCATTAGAGACTGCAATGTAGATTTATATACCAAAAACGGGTCGATTTGGGCTATGTTTTATGTCTAACTGGTCAAACACTTCATATAAAATAAATCTAAAAACAAGTTTTCTAGTTTCGCCCCAAACCAGATATTACCCATTCTTTTACACAATACGGCAATACCCAACCTATCAACCCAACCCATTTTGACCTAAACAAAAATTTACAAGTTATGCTACCTCTAAAGTGTGTGCATAAAAATATGACAAAGGATACTCCCCAGATATTTGCAACAGTTCTGGTATTGTAGATGCCATATTTCTATTATTTTTTCAAATGGGTGGCATCTAGTATTTTTTTCAAGTGGGATTTGTAAGTGAGCATATTCTGGTATTGTAGATGCCATATTTCTATTAATCAAAATCAAGAAGCACAAAAACAAAGCATTACAATCTAAGGAGAAAGTAAGATATATGATTTGAGTGTTTCTATGAGGTAGGTAAAGGGAAAAAATACGGATTACAATGATAAAGTTAAGACCCCTGTTTTGTTTCAGTTAAAAAAAAGTGAAAAACATCTATTGTAGTTGAAACTGGTGCCACTTGCGGGTTCAAAGGTCAAACCAATGAAATTAGTAGAGTTATTAAATTACCAAATCTCAATAAAGTTGGCATTATTATTATACTATATACAAATCTCAACACATTAGAGTACTATTTTATGGTTTTATTATTTTTTCACCCTAATAAATTATATTGTATTCAAGGCAACACAATTTTTAAACTATGATAAAGTTGCTTAGCATGTTATATCGTTTTGTTAAGGATTAAAGTTGTTAGTGCATTTAGTGTCATGTTGTTACCAATTAAAGGTGAGTAATTAAATTACATCATCCCAATAAAGAAATTAGGGTGAATAGTCAGATCGAGTATCAAACTTTACTCAAATGTTCACTTACATGAACCATCTCCATTTCGATTCGATTGGATGAACAAACTTCTAAATTGTTTACTTACATGATCGATCGGTTCATGTAAATGAATAAATTTTATTAAGATAGTTTATCTTGATGAATGAATTTCATTAGATGGATTATCTTGTTGAATAATTTTAGAAGTTTGTTCATCCAATCAAATCTAAATAAAGATGGTTTATGTAAGTAAACATTTGAGCAAAGTTTGATACCCGATCTGTCTATTACCCATGAAGTTAACATCATTAGACAAACACTTGCACATGTTAGAGCCTAGATCATTGAATGACCCATTATGTTGATCCTCCGCTTCTTGTTACTTGAAACAAACATGGTTCTTCATCTAAAGGGACTAAAATATATATATATATATATATATATAGGGATAATCCAGAGGAAAGTTTCAATCTTGGGGGAAGGGGAAAGTAAATTTGAACCGTTCGTTAACATTCTTTAGGGGAGTTAACATTCATGAATTTTAAGATTACCCATTCCCCATTGATCACTCGCATATATATATATATATATATCCAAACCCCTATGGTGTCAAGTGTCAAGCCATGAATATCTAGCAACTATTCTAAGCCTGGAAAAATAAAGTGGATGTTTCAACTTAAAAGGCTTCTCAAGGTGCAAATCTGCCTTCAAACATCTTCATCTTTGGTTGGATCAATATTAAGTAGTTTAACTTTTTAGCTTTAGAGTTGCAGTTCATCTTTTTTCTTAGCTAGATCAAGATTGTTTAATCTTGATGGCCTAATATTCAATTGGCATCATGTTCTTTAAAGTCTCTCTTCAGCTTTTGTCGAAGTTGAGCCTGTTATTATTTATTCATATATATATGTATATATGTATATATGTATATATATTTAGGGTGGGGATCAAGAGGGAAGCAAAAAAATTAGGGAAGGAGAGAAGCAAATCTCAACCCTTGATTTCATCATAAATGAATTTTAAAAATCACAAATAATTTCAAAATTTAACATTCATCACCAATGCATGTTAAAAACGTTTTTTTATAAAAAAAATCAAGGGCTAAGATTTGTTTCCCTCCTTCCCCAAATTTTGGAGCTTCACTATGGATCCTTTCCCTATATATATATATATATATATGTCTTGTTTTTCGCCACAAAAGAAAAGGTGATACACTTCTAAATCATCGTGGATTAGTGAGTCGGAAATTGGAACGGTGTTCATGTGAGAGATGATGGAGTGCCTTTTTCATCTTCCCTAGCGTAGAACCATGTAACCTATAAGGATGTGTTCATTCATTGGGTTGTCTTGAATGGTTCTAGAAAGATGTACCGAAGACAACATAGACTTTGTCAACCACTTACACACAAATTAAGAGGGGCTTTTGGGATTGCTTATCTGGTTATTTGCTTATTTTTACAACATATAAGCAAATAAAAACACCCTTTAAAGCCTGCTTATCTACCTATTTCTAAGGGAATAAGCACTTAAATAAAGCATGTTGACACATGCCACATGTTTTTCTTTTTAGCAGATAAGTATTTATAAATAAGCAATCCCAGACATCCTCTAAATATGATCAAAGATACGATATGAACTTAATAGATGTTAAAGCCTAGATCGTCGAATGACCCATTTTAAATCATCGCAAATCCCAATAATCAAGTTAACATCATTAGACAAACACTTACACATGTAGATCATCGAATGACCCATTGTGTCGATCCTAAGGTGCTCAATTTCTAACTCATGCCTCATCGTGCATGAGTAAGTCGGAATGGTGTTGACGTGAGAGATGATTGAGCGCCTTTTTTCATCTTCCCTGGCATAAAACCATGCAACCAGTAGAAAATATGATTATGTGTTCATTTATCGGGTTGTCTTGAATGGTATCTAGAAAGATGTATTGAAATACGACATAGGCTTTTTCAACCACTAAATTAACTATGATTAAAACGGTACGGTATGAACTTAATAGATATGCTGCATGAAAATTAATGCATAAAACCTCATAAATCATTTTATTAAATAAATTAGAAATCAAAAAATAGACGTATCACAAAAGGTAATTCATCTCAACCCAACCCGACCCATACCAAAACATTAACCGATTTAACCTTAAGGCAACCCACCCCACCCAGCCATTCTAAAACCTCCAATATTTGCATATATACTCCATTAAGATACCATAAGTCAGCTATGGCTTATAGATACCACAAGGATCATGAAAGGATACCTGTGTCCCCAGCTTCTATTTGCATATTTTGTATGCAAGGGGTTACGCCCTCTAGAACATACATTTAGCTGTTATTATTTGGCCCAAATCTGAATTGAAATGTCCATTCTTCCCCTTTTACATCCCCGATCTTTATCGGTACATCTTCTAAAATTATTAATAGGCGGAAAATAAGCCTGCACCATTATTTTATTATCAGGAATAGAGCATGTAGCAAGATAGAAATAAGTCAAAGAAGAAAGTCAGACGACTTCAGCACCCGCTTTTGGCAGGACCAAACGACCAATTTGAACAGCATTACTTGCACTTAAAACCTTCTCAAACAGTGGAGTAATTGTGCTGTTGGAGTTTAAGCTTGAAAATGTTAAAGGTGAACACAGATTTTCTGAAAATATATGTTCACACAGGTGTGTGTGCTTATGCTCATTTTTCTGCAACAATGGTATAAACACTATGAGTGGGAAAATACACAGTTACCCATATCGTGACACTTATACTCCATATTTTAAGCAGCCTAATGATTCAGAATCCAGACTCAGACACTACCTCTAAAATTCACAATGTGCATGCATTAGAGACTGCAATATAGATTTACTTACTAACAACAGGTCGACTTGGGTTATGTTTTATGTCTAACTGGTCAAACACTTCAAATATAACAAAACTAAAAATGATTTTCCTAATTTCACCCCAAACCAGATCTTACCCTTTTTTTACTCATTACGGCATTACCGAACCTATCAACCCAACCCATTTTGACCTGAACAAAAATTTACCAGTTTTGCTACCTCTAAAGTGTGTGCATAAAAAATATAACAAAGGATACTCCCCAGATATTTGCAACAGTTCTTGATCAGTGATCTTTGGCCAGTATCTTGGAAGCAGTTGACGATGAACTCGTTCTTCAGGAGGTGGTTTGGCACTCGATTATCTGAACCTATGCCTTTGTTAACTCCTGATTTTGATGTTTTTGGAACCATCTGACGCGATTGATTCTCTTGTTTAATTTGACTAATTTTCTTGAATTCTTCCCTCTGCAGCCCCATTAGAAGTAGGAAGTACCGAAAAGCCCAAAGATTGTTGAGACAGAGGTTTAATAATTAATTAGACCCTATATTTGGTATGTTATTATTGGCTATAGAGGCTAAAGGCGATTGGTTTGTAAAAATTGAAGGTAAAGGTAATGGGGTGTTGAAACTTGCGCCAACATCTTTACTAGAAGAGCAACGTGTGCCGAGTTCTCCAGAAGAAGTTGAAGCTTTGGTTCGGTTGGTCAAAATAGAGGGGCACCAATTGATAGAAAACCGACCAAAGCCATTTGGAGTCTCATTAACAGTAGACTGAATGAAAGATATAATAGATCAATTATGACATTTTAAGTTGCTAAGAGTAGCTTACCTGTTTCGAGGATTGGGTTATTTTGGCTCTTACGCAATCTGTACATGAATATCCCTCCCATATCAAGGCATTCATGAAGAAATTTTGAAACAACCCATCCACAGTGAACAGGCTGCAATAGCAAACTCGGTGAGCACTCTCCAACCTGATTCATTCAGGTGGAAGCGTTCACAGTTGAATACACTATCATATTCAATTCTTTAATCCACATAGATCATATCAAAGCAAATTAAGAAAAAAAAAAACAAGATACAAAAAAGAATCATTAATACAACAAAGTGTATGATGAACAAGATAGAGGGCATGCAAATGCCATCTTACGAAAAAAATGAGGTGACACATTTTTGCATAAATTACATATACGGAAACAAAGGCGATTACTGTCATGAAGTTTCGGGATAGTTCCGCTCTCTATAACCATAACTTCCACAAAAATATATTGTACATTTGATTGAAGAAATTGTGTACCCAGTGAACAAATAATTAGCAGACACCCTACAAATAATTACAGGGAGTTGGCAATTCCACCCATTTGAATTATGCTTTATCACAAACGGGTCAAATGGATTAAGCAAATATGAATTAATATCTGAATACCAACATGACTACATAGTACATAAAGCTAAATATGTAAACTTGTGAAAGTATAAAGGGGTAAATGGAAATAAAAATAAAACAAAAAATAGTTGAAACGTACCCACAGGCGTAACAAAGATTAGCAAAGCCACCGGCTTTCATTTGCCAACCTCTTCTTCATAGAAACGATGACGTTCCCACACAATCTTTTCATACAAATCTTCACCGATGACGATGACGACGACGACATGACCCCCATATTTCTCTGATTTTATAATTTCCATGCGAATAAATAAATAAGTAAAAACCCTAACAAAATTCACCAATGAAAACTATAATTCAACAAGTTAACTGATCACAAACGACTATTATGCTTCTAAACTTTACTAAAATCACAAAAGAAAAATTAAATTTTAAAATCAAAATGTACACCACACTCACACGTCCGTGTACTGTAATACCCAAAATTTTATAAATAATTTAAAATTGTATGTAAAAATTAATGAAAATGATCAACTAGATTAATCAAATTATAAAGATGATATAAATTTTTAATGTAAAAATACTTTATATCAAATTATTATTTTTAATGTTAGATAAGTTTTATTTGAATTGACATAAAGAATGATAAAGTTGTACCGATACTCTAATGATAATTATAATTATTATATGTATATAATAATGAGTTCGGCTAAGGAAAGAAAAAAATAAAAGGGGTTGGATGCCTGTTTGTGTGTGAGCCGAGGGAACTAACACAAGAACAATAAAGAATTTAAGATGATTTTATAAATTGTTTATTTAAAGTGTTTATGTTATGACATGCTTATAAAATTGTTTAGTGTTGTATAAGTGTTTATTGATTATTCACCCTCTCAGTAATAATGAAATCGCATAAAAAGAAAGTGGCTAAAAAGGTGGAAAATTGTGAGATGTGTAAAACTACAGTTCGTCATCAAATTGTGAAAAAAGGAAAATGTGGAAATTGAAATTGGAAAGAGATTGTTTGATTGAATCTTTGATTGCTTATATGACAAAATCGTATTGAAAATTGTTACTTAAATGTTTATTTTGAAAATCTTTATAAATGTTTTATGTTAATACCGTGATTCTCACGAGACTTTGTAGCTGACCCAAATGTTTTTAAAAAATTTTACAACTCCGGTTAGGGAACGAAGGATAAAAGTGTTGAATAGAAATGTACGACGAAAATTGGAAAAATGTTATAAAGGATAGACGCTTCCGCTGAATTGAGGTGAATAGTAAAATAGTACTATGATAAAGTGGGTTGTTTCATATACAATGCTTACAAATTCTGCAACATTATCGGAAGTTGTGTACCGACAGTGACAACAGTAACAGTTGTGAGCGATGATGATGGAGGTTAACAAAGGTTGACGGCGGTGGAGTTAAATTTGATGATTGGTTGAAAAGAAAGCATGATCAATCATTATTTTGATTTCTCCATAGTCATATAACACTTCTTTCTGTAAGTTATTTGTTATAATTATTTGTAACTATCACATTATTTGTAACTATCACATGTTCTTTAAAAAAATTCTAAAGAGAAATTTTTGAAATGCTATCAAAGGGGACGTTTTCACCATGGTTTGATTTCACGACGTAAAGACAAGATCCCGCGGGTCAACTAACTCTCGCATGTCAACAAAAAGATCTCGCAGATTGCATGAAAAGTCGAATACCTTATGTATTACAACAATACCACAATTTTTATGACCGTGGAATTTTACTTTTTCGAAAATAGTCCACTACTTTGTTGTAGCTGAACTGCAATATCTTGTTCATTTCACACCGGAAGAAAACCATCAAAAGTCGTCGGCGGTTCAAATCCGGCTATTTGAAATTAATCTTGGGTCACGGTTGTTTAACCATCCAAAGTCGCTTGTCGTCCGTATGACGGTTTAGGAGTCCGCATTTTTCGGGTTTTTCTTTATTTTCGATGGCGGTGGTGGTTAACGAGTGGTGTCGATGGTTAGGGGTTTTTCTGTTGTCGATGGTTTAGGGTTTTGCTGAAGGTTAAGGTTTCGTGGTAGTCGTTAAGGTTTTAAAATCCGACAGCGATGGTCGATGGTCGTTAGGGTTTTTCGATGGTGGTGCGGGTATACAGGTTTGACTGCAAGTATTCAAGCATCAAAAAGACATTTCCAGCATTAAAAGACATGCATGAATTTACGTTGACCGAGAGATCGTAAGTTGACATTTGGGAATTTGTGCGACGTGGCGCCTTTTTTGGTGGCTTATTAATTCTCACGGTTCCGCTCTGTTTTGACTGCAGGATCGATGTCCATTTTGATAAAAACTTTTCGGACACACACCATAGCATATAACCTATGCTTGGACTGACCATTTCAAAAAATTTATCAATTCTAAAAGTGTAAAAATTGACTCATTTTATAAATTTATTAGCTACTACGTATTAAATTTGAACAAACAATTAGATAAATAGATAAATTAATTTTTAAATTTTAACCATCTATTCATAAGTGAATACAAAGTTTATCAAGCAAAACACCTCCCTTTGAATGACGTGACATATGGGTTTTGTTGAAGTTTACAACTTGAAATGAAATCAGCTACATGAAATTAGTGAAGATGATCGGCAGTGGTACCGGAGATTCATCATCACCCCAATTAGGTCTTATTTCTACCCCTATCTTTATCTATCTATATTTAAAATATCGTATTTACTATTTTCTTTTATGTGTTTTTTCTTAGCTTCACATTAACCTTTTTACCCTAATTCCACCCAATTTGAGTTAGATTAATTGCACCTATGTTATTAGTCACTCTTCTATGCAAACAGAAAGAAAAAGAAAAAAATTAAAAATTAAAAAATGTTGTAAAGAGTAGAATCAGTGATAAGTTTATGTTTACAGATTTATTCAAAAAGCTTGTAACTTCATCATTTTGTTCAGATTATAAATTGTTGTAAACTGGTAAATATAGATTTGGATCACATTCCAATTGTCAATTTTTATTCATTCATAATGGATGTTAATACAGCAGCTAGGGTAGTGGGAAATGGTGATATTAGTGAAGTTGCAGGTGAACAAAGGGATGTTGAAGAACCGTGTGTTGGTATGGAGTTTGACTCTGAGGAAGCTGCTAAGAAATTTTATGATGCATATGCAAGACGTGTAGGATTCAAAATGCGAATTGACCAGTGTCGTAGATCAGATGTTGATAAGAGAATTATTTCTCGTCGACTTTCTTGTAATAAAGAGGGTTATTATACAAAATCCAAGAATCAATTTGGACAAGTAAAGAAACAGCATACGAGTTCAAGACAAGGTTGTAATGCAATGATGCTTGTGAGGGTTAATAAGACAGGGAAATGGGTTGTGACTCGTTTTGAAAAAGAGCATACTCATCCACTAGTGTTTTCGGCTTCTCTTTCTCTTAATGAAGGGGTGAGTTGGTAAATTCGCCTACCATTGGTTATGTTTCTTTATAATCTCTCTATTTGCTAGAGGTGGCAAAATGTGTGGGCGGGTTGTGTTGACCTGATACAAGTTATGTAAAAAAAACCGTTTTTGTATATATAGTTAGTTTATCAATATGATTACAGGTTGGACAACTTTCAACCCATTTGACCTGTTTCCTCATATGCTAATTTTTTCATTCTACCTGTTTGATATATTAGAGATAAGATGTAACCGAAATAGTCCCATTCATAAATGTGTCGAAAGTCGAAACTGCCATCACTATTGCTTAGGATAAAGTCAAGTTTTTGAGTTCAATACTGAATTTCATCATAATTATAATGGCAATTCTTGGGAATAATCTTCTTTCGTCATAGGATTGTAAGGAAAGGAGAATTCAAGCATTGACTGCAGAGTTGAAGCATCAAGATCAACTAATTAACTTTTACCGAGAACATCTAAACACCTTTTTGAGAGACCTTGAGCAGCAGACGGAAGTTCTTTCTACAAAAATCCAAGTTGCAGTTAATAATATTAGAGAGATAGAAATGAAAGACCAGAAACAGTAGACATACCAATAGCTGAAGTATATAAAGTGAGTTTGAGTTTCGTTCTTACCTACTGGTCATATCTTTAGAGGTGGGATTTTTGACTGATTTATTTATGAACGGGTTAATTTGGGTATTTTATCACATACGGGTCAAAGCAAAAAATCTAGCTAAAAAGCGACTTGTTCAAAGCAAAAACTCTACTAAAAAGCGAATGGGTGAAACAGGTTAATGTCATCCGATCTCTAAAGTCCTTTTTAATTTGCATACAACCTCCTAAATTATTTTATTTAAAATTTGGTCATTAGTACAATAATAGGTTCTTGTAATCATAATTGATGCATTTATCGTTTATGAATTTCTGAAGAAATTGACAAACCAATTGTTAGCGGATCAACCCCGATTGGTTTTTACCTCTTTTACCTCTAGTATTTATCATCAAATATTACTCTTTTGATTCTTATCATTTAATTTATATTTTTCCAAAGGAACGATTACTTGCAGATGTACAAATAAGTATGTACAAAGTTGCTTGCATACAGCAATGGATGATCTACACAAGACGGATGACAAAGAAAAAAAATAAGTGATAGTTGATAGTTGCATTCGAGGCTATTGAAAAGTTGAAATACTTAGCGATCAATGTCACTGAAATGGTCGACCAGAATCATTTGTTCTTTGCATAAAGGAGCGTTCTTGGAGACAGGTTTTCGGTTATGCTTAATTTAGCGATCAAAGTCACTGAAATGGTCATTTGACACAGAATCATTTGTTCTTCGCATAAAGAAGCATTCTTGGAGACTGCTTTTTTGATTCTGCTTAATCTTTCTGTTGAGTTTTGCTGAAAGAAGGAAGACTCTTGGAAGTTCTTGATGTCATGATATATAAAAGAAGAATGACAGCAGTATTCTTGTGATCGTATTTGTTAGCTCACTTTTTGACTTTGTTCTTACAACCATTAAGGCTGTGTAGAAGTTCCTAAGATCACTTAAGACATCAAGACAATACCCGATATGTAGAAGTTGTATTAGTTATATCAAGAAGCCATACAGACTTGTCAACTAAAACATGTGTTTATTCTACTCGAAATTGATGGGCAAAAGTTGCCTTCTTAATGTACCATTAGTTTGATATCATCTTCCTTCTACCATATTAGTTGCATAATTTGTGTGTCAAACAAAGAGAAGAAACGAATGTTTGCTTTGGTTATAATTTATCAAATTTGAGTCAAAGGAAAGTTAAAACTAATATGGGTTAAACGGCTCAAATGAGAGTTATGACCTTTGCAAGGCCAGTCAAGGGAATATGCATACAAAAATTTAATAACTTGAAGATTACATTCATTCAAGTCACATAATATTTCAACATTTTCATGTCATTGCTCAAAGAAATATTTCTTGGAAGGGGTACACTACAAACAGTCCAAACATGAAACTTGACAGGCGGTACTCGAGCAAATCCAACCATCCAAAACCCCTCATCTTCTCTTCTTTAAAAGCGACGCAGCTCTCAGAACCACACGATCAACCTCATCAAAATCTGGCTCCAAATCCCTTTCCTTCCTTGACTTGGCAGAAATCCACCTTAAATGCTCCTCAAAATCTTCTTCAACTGAGTTACTTTGTACAGGCAGCTTGTCAAATACATCTAAATATAGTGGTTTTTCATTCTTCTCTTCATCTGTTTCACAATCTGTTTCAAATATATCCGACAAATCTTCTGAATCTGAAACTAGTTCTGAACTTGTAGTAGAATGGTCGTCTTCGTTGTATTCATCATTTTTAGCAACGAGATCTTTGAGTTTTTGTGAAGCTTCAAGTTGGATGCTGGATAACTCTTCAGGTTCAGCGATAATGTCCGTGTCGGATAATTGTGTTTCTAAATTAAGTCCTGGTTCCTTTTCGGCCTTTGCATGAAGGAGATCGAGATCCTGCTCAAGTCTAGGAATGTATCTCCTAACAGCACGAAGAGCTTCTCTATATTTCGATTTGTCTAATGCCTACAAGATACAAAGAGCAAAATGAAGAAAAGAAAACAGCCAAAGAGGTGTCTGGATGTGCGTTATAAAACTTATTATTTGATTATTGTGAACTTAGGTCACGATAATCAACTTTTAACGTTTGGATGAAGTGATATTATGATTCTGATTACTTAGGGATCCAATAAGGCAATGACTAGTTTCAGATATCAATTTCATACTGGCTGCAAGAAAACTTAATCTTTAATGAAAAACTAAAAGGAAAAAAGAAAAAAAAAATGTCAAAGCGGGTGGGTTGAGTAACGGGTCAAACTGGGTAATTTTTATGTACGAGTCAAAACGAGCCGGGTCAGGTTGCGCTAATCCACCAATGCTTTCTTGTCCAATCTTTTTTATTGTATTTTGATAATAATAAATATATGAAATACAATGACATAAACTACATTGTAAACATTTGAATCCTCGACTGGCAACTTTTGACCCATTTAACCCGACTGACCCATATGACCCATTTTCATCTATAAGCTAAAATTCGACACCTGACCTGCGATTGAATAAAATACAACCTGAAAGAGAAGTATACCTTTTTCCTAGGGAGAGTGACCCTCGGTGACATTATCTCGGTAGGTGGCTGTGAATAGTTCTTCCCTCTGTACATAATGATAGTGTCATTATCCTGAATATCGAGCACAATTCCTCCGCTTAATCTCGCAAGCTCTACAGCCATCTCCTTGACCTCATCAGGCGTAAATGTCTTCACTATCACTTGTAAAGTCTCGTGTTTCTTCCAATGCAAATGCATGTTAAGAATAACACCTTGATATATCCCCCTTCTTCCAACGGGCACGTAATTCTTGCTCTTTATGCCCATTTTCAAGAAGTAAAAGTGTTCTTCAGGAGTCAGTATTTCGGGATCATGGGTGGTTTCGGATAACTCTTTTGGTTCGATCTTGTTGAGAGCTTCAACCAATTGTTGCTCCTTTCTTCGAGCCTAACAATAAGATCGGATAATCCCCACTGCTGTTTATATAGATATGACTATTAAGGCCTAATGGAGTGTTTGGATATGCGGTAAAACTAATTATGGTGACTTGGTTTGGAGTGTTCAGCTAAAAGTGATTTTATCATTAACTAAGATATGCTATAATTAGTTTCAGAACACAAAACACTTCCAAAAAATGTCTACTATTTTCAATTCAGACAAGACATCAGGGTAGAGAAAGTTACATCATTTTTGATAAATTCGCTAAAAACTGTACATTGTTTATGTGTGGAGTACAACCTCTTAATGCACATTTTTGGTGTATTTATCAAAAATGATGGTGTATTTATCATAAATGATGGTGTACATATCATTGCCCAATCAATTAGGATCAAAGTATGCAATAATCTACACGAATAACCAAGACTTACCTTTCTCAATTTGAAGAGAATTTTTTCTTCTGCGGTCATTCTTTCATAATCTTTCTTCTTCTTGAACCTAAAAAACTTCAACCACCTAACAACCGCTCTTTTCCCCTTCAACTTCTTCCTCTTCGGTTTAACTTCACCCGAACCACTAACCACCCTGTCAGTTCCAGGGCTCACCGCAGGCTCATGAACTTTATGACCCGTGCCCATAGGAGCTGAATGACACCACAAGATACTTCCAGGGAGGTATCTTTCAGCTCTATACGACGTAACCGCCAATTCACGATCCATAACCTTGTGTATAACATAAGAAAAACTACTACACAATGAAATTAACATAAACACTCTGCTTAAAAAGATTAAACATTAATACAAAATCGAGCTATTAACATCATCAAAAATAACAAATTATACTGTTCTCATGTTCACACATTACACTTTTTTCACTAAAGATTGTAACCTAGCTATTACATACAGTTCATAAAAGAAATATGTATATACACATACATACATATATGGGTGTGACATTTTCATCTAATTGACATCAAATTCATAATTAATTGAACATTTGAGTTCACATTAAAGAAAGTGTGTACCTTGGTTTATGAAGAAATTGGCGATACAAAAAGGGGATAAAGATGAGATTTTTAAGCTGTTTTGATTTGCAAAATGCGATCATCATTTATTGATTTTGTTTGCAGCTCTTCAAGTTTTAACCTATAAAACTAACTAGGGTTCTTGGCGGGTTCCGGGTGGTGGGTCGAACAGAGAGCTTTGAGAGGAACCTCTAATTGTGATCAAACAGGTAATATATAGGGTACTAAAAATGATATTATGTGTATATCGGTTATATTTACGAAGGTATCAAATACTACGAAATGGGGATCAATGTTCTAAAATTCGGTGAATCATTTCTAGTTCGATTCAACTGGGTAAAATCGATTGGATCAGGAGTCAAATTGTTTGTTGATTCGTTGTTACTTCTTTGTTTTTATTAAAATTGATTAAAGACTAATGTTTAATAACATTCTATATTTACTCTAAATTTTATGATTTTGAAATTAAAATTAAAATTTCTATATCAATTTATGAGTAGTCAAAATGTATTAAAAACGGATCAATCATGTCCGGTTCAACGGGTCAATCCGATCTAACCGGTTCTAACCGAGTCAAAATTCACAATTCAGTAAGTGTTGACCTGACCTTGAATCTGGATCCCACTCCGACCGACCGTATCGACCCAAGTTTGATAGGAAAATTTGAGAAAAAAGTTGAAACGTTTTATCTAAAAGAAATAGGGCAACAACAATTTCAGAAGTAAAAACAATTACAAAAGTATTAATAATTTTAATATAGAATAATAACAACACAAACAGTATACATATAATATAATAAAAATTAAAGAATTTATAAATTTAAATTTAAAGTGTAATATAACACTCGTCATGAATATAGAATGAGCTCTATTTTAACTATAAAAGCCCTAATTTATTTGCATTTTTATCTATCATCATATATCACTTCGAAATCCTTAAATCACAATAATACATTTTAACATCCATAAAGTATATAAAATTATTACGGTTAAAGTAAAGCTAAACATACTAAGAAAAAAGTAAGTTAATTAATTGAATTAAATAACACGTCACATTTACATGAAAATTTTAACTTTATAAACAAAGATTATAACTCGGATTAGATATTGGATTTATTAAAAATACCATTAAATATAATCAGACTTATTTCATTACAGATAAAAGTTATAATTATAAATAAACATAAATATATACTCATAGTATTTATTTAGCAAATTTTCTATTTTCATCTTACTTCAGTTGCTATATTAACCTTGAAAATCATTATCATTAATTTAATTTAAAAGAAAAGAAAAATAATAGAAAAGAAAAATAATAGATGACTCGTGAGAACTTCATATTCAAATTATAAATTTATAACGGGTTGAGCTCGAACTTACGTCTCTTTATATACGCAAGATTTAACATGGTGGGCGACGACACTCCGCCAAACATTCATTTACTTATATGTTTTGGTTTTTAAGTATATAAAATATATATAAAATGTCAGGATTTTTAAATTTATTTGGAGTGTTTGAGCGGGGTTTATTTTTTAAGCTTATTTGCTTATTCAAACATAATAAGTCTAAATTTTAGTGGGACTTATTTACTTGAGCTATATGCTTATTGTCTGAGGAGTTTCATAAACTCAAAAGAAGCTCTAACTATTTAGCTTGTTTTATAAACAATGAACGATAAGCTTTAAAAACAAACTCATCCAACACCCCTTAATCAAAATCTTAGGTTTTCGGTCCTCATTTATTTTTGTTTTTTGTTTTTTGTTTTTTTCTTTTTTTCTTTTTTTTTGAGCAAATTTGTCCTCATTTGTTGATTTGGGTTTTTTTTTTTTTTTTTCAAAAAAGTGTTTATCGAGCATAATTTACTTTTTTACATAAATATGTCTTATTTTGATAAACAAAAAGTTAAATAAATTATTATTATTATTGTATAACCATTTGAAGAAAAAAAATTAACATTTAGCGATCATGATATGTCATGTAAGTTGTTTCTATTAAGAAACCTTTAAATCATGCTCTCAACATGCATTTTAAGCTTAGAAGCCAAACAACGTTTTCTAAAAGGATTGTTTATGATGTTCACCTAAAAATGTTATCATTAAAATTAGTACATGAACTTAGAAAGCCAAATGTATGTAGTTTGATCCAGTAGCGGACCCATAACTTTTGGTTACTGGTGTCATTTTTTAGCTGACCGGTGGCACTTAATTAATTTAATAGTGTCACCGATAGAAATCCCTAAAAGAATTACACTATCCAGCCCAAGTCACTTGTGTAATGGGTCACCGGTACTTATCAAGTGGGTCCGCTCCTGGTTTGATCCCTAATGAAATTTAAAGTATAAATGTACATTAATGAACAAGTGTAACCAATGAGGTTATATATCTTCTTCTTATCTATATAAAAATATTCAAATCAGAGTGTAAATATATGAAATTAGGAAACAAAACTATCTTAATTTGATGAACACTCAAGTTTCTAAACCAGCGAAACCACCGGCTTTCATCATTTGTTTGAACTCTTTGTAGTTAACCATTCCATCACCGTCTTCATCCACTCTCTTGATCATAAGCCTGCATTCCTCAATGGAACGACCTTGCCTTAACCCAAGTGAGCTTAATACAGACCTCAATTCTTCAACGGTGATGAACCCGTCTCTATTTTGGTCAAACACATTGAATGCCTCTCTCATATCCTCTTCCTCGTCCCTCTCGCCCAATATTGTTTGATAAAGTTCACCAAATTCCTCCATGTCCACAAACCCATCCTTGTTGACATCGATTTTCTCAATCATTTGGGCAAGATCATCATCCGGGATGTAAATCCCGAGGTTTTCAAGAGATTTTGCTAGCTCTTGCTTTGTGATCTTTCCATCACCATTACGATCAAACATATGAAAAACACGACGTAGCTCTGCTGGATCCATATTGGATAGAAACAACACATATATTTATCAAATTGAATCAAATATTAAACGTTTTTTGGTTACAATGACCTAAGGTGGAATGGAAATGGAAGGTATTAACACAGATGATTCGGGTTTACGAATAACATTAATATGAAATTATGGTTGAACAGACCAAAGAGAAAGATTTGTTTGTATGCGAAAAATGTAACAATGGTAAGGTGGAGGGTTTATTGCAAAGAATTTGTAATAATTGAGGGGGCCTGTGGTTGAGAGGAAAATAAGGAGAAAATATACGAGGGAATATTTGTGGAGACCCTCTAATTTCGTTGACTGTCATTTTGTTTGATTAGTTAAACACATTGTTGTCCAAAAAAAAAAACCCTACAAAATAGCAAGTGATCATTGTTTTCATACCTTAATTTTCTTATAATGTACACGAGTTTTAAACATATGAAATTAAAGGTAGTACCATTTAGGGCATAGATCCAAATTTTAGATGTTGGATCATAATTCTACAACAACAATTTCCTCCATTTTCATCATCCATGAGTACATTGGCTGTATTTTTTTCCCTAACACCAAATTATTCTTTAAATTAACAAGTACCTAATGCGTTACAAATAACATATTGAAGTGGTCAGTTGAATTTTCCTATATTTTCTTCCCCTCCAACCAACGACTATAAAACGCCAATGCCTCTTTTGGTTTGTACTCAGGTACCGTATGCCCCGATCCCTACATCAACATTAACATATAAGAAAAATCAAATGAAGACTTAAAAGAGCTTAAACTGGTTTTTAGTCCCATCAAACATCCAATGTGCATGTCTCAAAGACATTATTTTGGAAAGGGTAGTGATTCTTACACCACATTTTTAAATGCATACACCACACAATATGCATGAAGAAAATGTACTTTATGCATTGATTGAGTGATTTTGTGTTACATGCAATAAAAAATTATGGTGTAGCCATGTAGGAATCCCTACCCTTTTGGAAAACAATTCCCAAACTGTGCATCTACAAGTCAACAGCATGGGATCATCTCAGGTACTTGTTTAAAGGCATAATCATAATATTTTATAGGGAAAATGTTATGTGCAGCTAACTTACACTTTTAGTCCTATATGTTTTTAATATCTAAAGTACCAGTTCCGCCTTTTAGCCTAACAGCACGTAAGGCTGCACATAGCATTTTCTCTGTAATATATTCAAGTTACGACTATAAACCTTTACTTTAAGAATTTAGATGGTCCCGATGTTACTGACTTATACATACACTTTTTGAATCATTTTCCAAAATTTTAGACACGCACATTGGATATTAGATGGGACTTAACCACTCAAATGCATTCAAAGTGCGGGTGAATGGAGCACGATTTGAAAACTGCTTACAACGCATGACTTAAAACACCATTTGAATGCATGCAATTTGAAGTTTATGCAGTAACTGAACATATGTTTTTTCTTTATCTATATATGCATGTATGTGTGACAAACCTTAACAGTTAGAAACGTGAGGTTGTTGTCATATCCTTGTATGAATCTGCAAACACAAAAAACATTTCTAGATAAACATATATATACGTAAAAAGGAATCTTTATAGAAAATATTCTTATATCATATTATACTGATCAAGAAATAAAAACATACCCTGAAACTTGACCATCGACCTGCCATTTCCTCCACTCGTCGATAACTTTGTAGCCTAATGATCGTGTCCAAGCTTCACTTCCAGTGAAAGGAACACACATATCATGATCCCCGCTGCACAAGCATTGCAGAGTTACAGCGATACTATTCTTTGGGTCCCATTTAATAATGTGAGAAGAGATGACTATATATTGTAACAAAATCTCGCTGGAAAGCAGTTAAAGATGACAATTTCCCTATCTTATCCTTTTGTTGTATGTCTTCTTATATAGGACCAATCCTACTTCGACGAAACTATTATAGGTGTCAAAACGGACGGGTTGGGAAGCGGGTCAATCAGGTAAATTTTAGGGCAGGTTTATATGGTAAGGTTTTTTTTTACTTTTTTTAGGAAATAGTAATACTAATATAGTTAATATATAATTAAAGAATCTATCATACAATAATGACCACTTCTATAATATTAAACAATGTAGGAAATTATTAACACTTCAATATCAACCATTATTTTAATTATATACTTGCTTGATTATACTCGTATGAAAGATTTAAAATCTCCACCCCTAGTGCCTATACTGTTACTTAATTTCACACACACACATAAAAGAAACTAGTAGATGGATATTAGTATATTATTGAACCATGTATATGTTTCATTTCTTGCTATGTATAAAATATTAGTATTTCTTGTAGGATGATGAACCATGTATATTATGAACAAAATATGTATAAAACCAAGTACCAGCTCCTTTTCTAGGGTTACATAGAGACCGATATACCTGAAAATAAGAGCACGATAACCACGGGCAGTGAGGTTTTTGTGGTAAGGGATCATGCTTCCGGCATCGTGATAATATCTGATCTTATCAGTACATAGCTCCCAATCGCCGGCCACACTAATCTGAAGAATTGTTATAGTTTCATTTTATCAGAGGTACAGTTGGTGTAATCTTACTTAAAAAGTTAAAATAGAATCGTATTACAATATATCTTACTGGGTCAGCGTGAATTGCCTTCCGGACTGCTTCATTGTTTAGCCATTCAGTTGCTACTTCATCATCCTACAAAAGTTAGAAATAGGATTACATAAAAAAAACCTCAAAAATTGTTTAATGTTCTATTCTACAAACGAAAATAAAAAAAAATAAAAAAAAAATGTTACTTTGTCTGTTCCAAAAGGGTACAACATCTAATTTGTCTTTGGCTAATAACAACTACCTAAAATTGCTACATCAATATGAAAAAACATAGAAAACGTGTGTGCCATTAATGAAAAATTGATTCCTATTAGTTTAAAAAGAAAATCATGAATTTGAATTCTATCAAAGAAGAACCCATCACATATTCCTAGATACTAGAATGTTGCATGCTTTTAAAAAATTTAGAGCATTACAAGGAATAATTCATAAAAATTCAAGACGGGTCAAAGGATTGGGTAGATCTACCAAAACATATTGTTTACTTTCTTAAATTTGCTTATAATAATTAAGATTAAGATGTTAGATACGATAACGATATTAACATTCGGATAATAATGTCCGCTTTACTTAAAAGACATTTAGGAAGTTAAAACACTGATTTTTTAATTTCATTATTTGACCCATTATATATAAAATCATAAATCTGGATTGACCCATATAATGACTTACAGTACATGGGACGTTTTCTGCACTGTTTAGAAGCTCTGGCCAAGAAGGCACATAACCAGCCTTGACAGGGGCTCTAAAAGGCCAAGCACGCCCAAACATTCTGGTTCGAACCGGAAGGGGCCTTTCGGTCTCACCTAATTTCCTGAAGCTTTCTGGCAAGTTTGACTTTCCAAGTCTGATTTTACTTGAGCTATCAGCATGATAGCATGGCTCTAATATGTCATATATGTTTATACCATCAAGATCCTGGTTTTACAAGTTCAAATCAAAGTTAATCATGAATATTTTTATAATACAGTAAAATATATGACAAATAAAAAAATGGGAGAAAGATAAAAGAATTACCTGGTCAACTTTATCAAGCATGCTTTCACAATTGTCGTTTTGAGGATTGTAATAGTTCCCCTGACACTCCGTGTTAACTTCCTGCTCATAAGAGGAAGTTTGACTTTTCATATCAAACATACTAAAATAGTAAAATCCCTACGAGATTCTTTAATTCTATTTGAAATTTTCTATCATGTTCAATTTAACATTTGTAAGAAACTCCCTTTGAAATAGAATCTTGAAGATCTGACCTTTACAGTCAAACGTCCAACAGAAGAGGGAACATATACACTGTTCGACTTTTCAAGTCAAACAGACAAGTTATTTACTTCAAATTTGATATAAAAATTACATATTTTCTCTAGAATGTATTAATATTAAACTCTAAACCATTTGCTAGAAATAAATTAATATGAATGTCAAATTTGTAATGAAATACCACATATTAAAGCAGAACTTGGAACGCAACAGAATTAACCAAAAACGTCAAAGTGTACCTGATACAGTTCATCAGAAATGAGGCCCATCCCATGTGCAAACGGAACAAGAGCATTTCCATCAAACTCGCCATCTGTAACTCCATTTCCAACAATATATCCCTGTGTTTTAATGAATTGTGATTGAGGCCAATAGTTTCATAAGCATTAGAGGTGGCAAAATGGGTAGGTTGGGTAACGAGTAAAAATCAATCTATGTACAGGTAGTGTCAAGTTGGGTTGATTATGGTTTTTCATTTAACATTAGTGTGTCAAATATAATTACAAACACTATACTATTTGAATAATAAAACGAATTTTGAAACACGCGATTTAGGTGTTGTATACTTTTATGTATTAAAATACACTTTGACCAACTTCCAACCCATTTGTCACGGTTCCTTTTAAGCTAATCTTATAGTTGTTACGCGTTTGACCCGCTAGAGATTAAACATAACCTGAACTGACCCTTTCACAAGTAGGTTCGAAAATGTCACATCTAATATATTATATATGTATATCCTGCAGTTTTAAAATAAAGGTATACCTTAAAGTTGATAGTGGGTTTATCACCAGCATCAAGTCCTGAACATTAATGAGAGGGGCATTATGGAAAGTTTCTCATACTTGTGTTGGTGCAAGTTAAGTAGAGATGGTTACCTTTCACCACTTCATAAGATAATGTAGGGACGTATACTCCTGCATATGACTCACCAGCAATGAAAAATGGATTTGAAAGGTACTCAGGGTATAACTTGAACCACTAAATCACACAAAAATGAAATCGGAGTATGTGAAAATTCATTAAATGTCAATGTAAATATGTAACAATTCATTGATAAAACCGACTTGCACCTAGATTAATTAAGACTCAAAACTAAAACAAAATGCAGATATTCTCCATACACAAATATTTGACTTGCAACAATATATTGATAGGTTAACTAAGATTCGTTCTAATAAAGAGACGAAGGTCTGAACAATAATGGTTTACCAATGTCAAGTAACAGCCTCTTAAACTACGAAATGTTAAATTCTCCCAATTTAACATACCATTCAACATCATTAAAATCACAATAAATTTAACATCCGTACAGTTTTGTCTTAAAGGTGCTTTATTTTGTTTTTTATTTTGAAGAATACCTCAAGGAGAAACTTGTGCGAGTCCGAAGCGGTTTTTGTATCCATGGTTATGTAGTCGGTTTTATTCCCAGAGTATGACATTCCAACACCAGCAGGAGAGTCCAGATATATCACATTTGCAACCTAAACAGATTATATTCAAATTTATCTAATTAGTAATACATTTATATTCAATGAGCTTGAATACACGAGCATCTATAAACCTTGTTCCATGAATACGGATTGAGATGAAGCTTGGGAAAGCTTCCAGTTTTTTCAAAATTAAATGGACCTGCAAAACAACACATCGTTGTTCTTAAACAAATGAAATAAGCATCCATACTTTCATACCCTGTATATATGAGCCACTATTGTTGATATCTAACAGTCAAAATAACCAAAATGATAGCAGCAGCTAAAAGTTTGTTTGCAGAATTTTGATTTTAAAGCAAATTTATCTAAATATCCCTTTTAAACACAATTGATCATCTAAATTCTAGAAACAACAATAATCAGTTTTACAATCACACTACAAACACCCTCTCTAGATTCAACTAGTAGTTTTTACTGGAAATCAAGTTGACCATAGTCAACTTTGTCATCAATCGTTTTAATAACTGGATTATGATTCTGAAAAAAATGAATTATCTATCAAATAGATACTGCATGTTGTCTGGCACCAAGTAACAAGAGAATTTAGTAAACTATACCATGTTCATAAACAAATCCATCAAAACTAGAGCAACCAGGGCCACCATTGAGCCAAAGAACCACTGGATCCTCAGAGGGATTTCTTTCTGATAGCACATAATAATAAAACAATTTCTTGCCATGGTTTTCATCTATTGTCACGTACCTGCAAACCCATTAAACGATAGACAAATCACTAACAAACCCATCAATAAAAAACAAATAACTGCATGAATACGTCAACAAATAAGCAAATTAAGTAAAAATTAAGAGTACTTATCAAAGTTCATGCAAATTAAACACGAGCACATCAATAAAAATCAAACTTTTTCATGGATTCTTCAACAAATAAGAAAATAAAGTAACAATTAAGAGTAGCCATCAAAGACTATAGATATTTAACACAAACCCATCAATAAAAATCAAATCTTTTCTGAAAGCATCAGCAAAAAAGTAAAAGTTAAGAGTACCCAGCATAGTGTTTGGAAGGTATTGTGCCATCAAACCCAGGAATTTGAGTAACAATGGCATTTTGAGGAGCAGATTGTGCCAATAAAATGGTACATGAGAAATAAATTGAAAAAATTAGGTGAATTGAGTTCATTATCTTGATCATGTTAAAGAAGACTTTTTTGTGGATTTACAAGAAAGAGAAAACGGTGAAAGGCAGATTCTTGAATATGTTATGAATTAAATTAATATAGATGGGAGTGAAGTTTGTCAGTTATTACTTATTAGCTTACAAGGCAAGTGACGGATAAAAAGGGAAACAGTGGTGGAATGGGTTCCGACAGAGCCATCAACTAGGAAGACCTTTTTATTTACTCAAAGGCAGCCCCTTTATTTTAGAGGGGTGATATAATCCCTTTTCTGTATTATAGGGTACTTTTGGTCAAATGTTTGACAAAGTTGTTGCGGTTAAAATAGGGATATATACATTTGAAATTGCACTAAAAAAGAAAAGGTATGGTACTTTATAAGTTCAGAACTTTATACGTACTGTTCTAATAATATGCTAGTTTCATAAACTAAAAGGTAGATATACCTAAAGGTACATCGTATTTATCATAATGTACAATGGAGTTTGAGGGTCACTAAACATTTTAGTTAATAATTTTTTCATTTCATGCTTCTAATGTCCACTTTGCCCAAAAATGAACATGTCTAGTCAAATAAGATCAACCCATTTTGGCAATAGCTTCAAATGTTTTGAGCAAGTCTTCTAGATTATCTAGAATAGCACTCTTTGCCAATATGAGAAGTATTCTATCACCAAGATCCTTCAAGCTTATTAAAAAAGTTTATGTCGATTAATACAGCTCTTCTTCATCAAAACGTTTCAACTCCTAAAACCTAATATCTTCATCGTGGTTTAGTTCCGAGAGAAAAAATACAAAGTCGTAAGTAACTTAACAATTACAAGTTAACTCTAGAAAGAAGTAAACAAACTAATGAACTTGTTCATATGGCCTATGTTTCATCTCAATGGATTAAAAATTTATCAACCTCGATGAATGATTCGTTATATGAAGAAAAGGAATTTTTTACTGAGTATGAACAATAATTGACAGTCTAAGCAGGTGTAAACTTCATGATCATATTCTACATTCATCAGAAGAAAATGTTAAAGTTGTTGCTTTTCTCTTAAAGAACCATGGGCCTATGCAATTATTTTTCTTTTTCAAAAAGATATGAACTTTTTGTTATTTTATGACTATGGCAATATACTTTCTTGATTCATCATCTTATCTTCAAAATGGAAAACTTCAAAGTGCGGTCATGACCAAGAAAAGCGAACCAGGCAATCGTACAAACAACGATACACAATGTACAACTCTAACCAAGCAATCGATCACAAAACAACTTCAACACAGCGAAAATAAAGTTATGACTTTTCACTAAGGAATGAACTTTTACAATCTAATTACAGTTAAAAGTAATGAATACAGAGCTAGAGCTAGAGCTAGTGGCATTCATGAGAATATGATCTAAAAAAATTTCCTATAAATGTGTCAAAATTTAACTCTTGATGATGTTCCAACCGCTCAACCAAGGCTCCTAATGGTGTTATCTTGCGAAAGTAACGAAAGATGTGATGATTAATGCGATTAAGACTCTTGTAGCTACCGCGGGAACTGAAGGAGCACCGGAAAATCGAACTCTTTGAGCTTGATCCCTGCATTAGTATTATATAAAAAATTAGATTAGATTTTGAAGAGATGGTAAGTTTAAGATGTAAATGAACGGGTAAACGGATGAGGTTTTCCCTGTTCAGGTTACCCAGCGAGGGCAAGTATTTTTACTCAGATGTACGCCTAACCATGGTATCCATGACCGTTTTCGACCATTTCCCTGACCACCCCAAGATGTGCAGCTGGTGAGGTTTGAACCTGAGACCTCTTGTAAGGATATCAAGACGCCAACCACTAGGCCACCTTGGTGAAGTTTAAAATGTAAATGACAAGTTGAAATATTCATGAAACGTTCAACCAAAGGCATCAATTTCGATCCATTTACTTATGAATGGGTCGATTTGGGTTGTGTTTTATTTCAAATCGGTTGCCTTAAAACATTTAGCTGAAAGGGAATGGGTAGAATGGACCGAACAAGTTGAAAGTCACAAAAATTGTATATCTTTTTAATCCTACATCACTATATTCAAATATTTAGGCCATTAATGTGACAATATTGTTCTGTTACGGATTAATTATTTGCAAAAAAGTAGAAAATGTACGGAAAAAGTTTGTTTGTTGGTCAAGCCTAACCGACCCATTTCAGCCCATACGAAAATTGTCCCATTTCAACAGGACCCAGTGTTGACCCGTTACACAACCTGACCATCTTGCCACCTCTGGGCTTAACCATCTAGAGAAAATGATCTTCGTGTATATATCTTACTTTTGCAAGGACGAAAGTACTCCACAATAGATGGTATTCTCAGGCAAAGGAAGCTCGGTTTTTTCGGAGACCTCAGGGTTAACCACACTCAAGTAAACTTCTTGGCCAAGGTACCATGAATCTAGGTTTTGTGCCCGAAGGTTCCACAGGCCAGCGTTATCAAGGTAAACCAAAATCGCCGTCCATGCTCCAGGAAACACCTGCAAATATATTTAAAAAATCTTAAAAAACAAATAAAAAAGACATAATTTAAGAGAGAAATAACCAAAGGAATAGACGATAATAAAATGTACTTGAACAAATGAAAATTCAGAACACATAACTAAAATTCTAGTAAGAGATGGATGTAGACAAATTGTTGAACCAATTAAAAATTGTGGTTAAATTTCACTTTCAAAGCTATTTTAGAGTGCGATTCTTGCAACCCCAAGTGAGCTAGTCTTGACTCAGCCTCAAAAGTCAAACCTTTTTCTTCCCAAATTTAAATTGAAACGATTCTTTGATTCACTTAGCCTCATTGTTTCCATTTGGTACCCTTATTGCATACTCTAATATGGGAGTTAATCATTTCACTAACAATAAATAAATTTGTATCTATTTCAAATCATCAGACACTTCATTTGACTCTTAACATCAAATCAACAGACTTACAAAGTAATTTTTATAATTTGCAACTTGAATCACCAAGTGGCAACAAATAACCACAACACCGCAAGAGGTTTATAATCTTGTCAAATGATGATAAATAGATAAAACAGACCGATGTGAAAACCAAGATTACCTGAGTAGTACTGCGAGCCACCCCATCCCACTTATTATATACACTTCTACTATTTTCTGTCCACACTCCATAATCCATCCTAACATTCATACATAAATCATTAAACTCTATATCTTATACAGTCATGATAAATTACAAAAATATATCCACATACCCGACAATGAAAAATGCATAACCATCCAAATGGTAGCTCTGAACTGTGGTATCATTATTTTGGAGTATAATTTCAATAAATCCTTTGTATGTACCATTCATCACAGATGTGTCAACTACCGGGGGTCGGTTCATCGGTCTATTCGGGAAATCAAGCTTGAATATTCCCAAAACATTAAATTGTTGAGCAAGCTTCAATGGTGTTGAAGGAACAAAGAAAGAAATACCATTTAGAGTAGTACGCCTTTTACCATTTATAAGCTCGGGTGGCCTATTTTGCAGCAAATATACATCGGTTACTGTAATTTCACCATATTTGAAAGACCCTTGGGGATTTGGACGAGCCGCACCAGCAGTAACATTCATTCTACAAACACATTTCACATGATCATTATACAACAGAATCAGAAAATCTTGGAAAGAAACAAACAGGAAAAGGTGATAAACCATGAACGGGTTATTCAGGTTGTGTTTCATCTCTGATGGAATGGGTAAAACAAAAAATACTATAAAGGAGAAGGATCAAACGCGTTAAATTGATCAAATGGGTCGAAAACTGCCCAAAAGTGATATATAACACACAAAACCTCCTATTCCGTTTTACTTAAATAATTTAAAGATATATATTTATAATCAAATACCATCTGACCCGCTCTTTTGCCACCTCTAACATTAAGAAACTCTTGGAAAGAAAGGAAATGAAAGGGTATTGTGCTAAACAAATACCTTATGGATCTTGCTTGACTCATTGAGAAAGACGGGTCAGATTCGTCAGGACCGTCAGGAAGCAGGCCAGAAGCGGGCCCTTGAGAATTTGAATAGTGCAAGATGGCAACTCCAGAAGCTTTTGTAGATTTTTCAAACCGTGGGCTGGCAACAATGTAATAATCGTTACTGCCAATTTGATCCATAGTCACCAAGAAAGAAAATGATTGGCCAACATGAATATCCATGTTTGAATAGTTCTGTTGTACCGTGTATGAACCTTCAGTTTCTACAAGAAGCAAGTTATGATTTTGAATTCTGAAGTTCAAACTTGTTGAGATACCAACATTGTGTACCCGGAAACGGTATGTTTTTCCTGGTAGAAGTCAAGTAAAACAACAAATCACATCAGATAACAGAAGATTGTGCAAAACGTGATGCCGATTAAGGGGGTGTTAGAATATACCACAGTGCATTTTGGAATAATTTGGATTGGTTGGTAATTTTACATTCATCTCAATAATTCGTTTCTTGTGTTAATTTCATACTTGTTTCTCCAAATTTGATAATTTTTTACCTAAATATTACCAAACGCGAAAAAATACTTATTGCAACTTCAGGTTGCAATTATCAGTTTAAACCAGATGTGGCAATAACTCATTTAAATGAAAAACTGGTCAATACGTGTTGTATAAATAGTTGGTGAAACGGAAGAAATACCTATCAAGACAACAGATCAAGCGGATTGAGCACGGCAGGTTTAAAAGTTAATTATATGTTATACATAATACATCTATTAATTTCACAAAAATGAACCAAAAAGCGTTGGCAGATCAACCCAATTAATTTTGACCCAAACTTAAAGATGACCCATCGCTTGACCCGCCCATTTACTACCTTTAGCTCAAATGGAAATCCAAACACCCCCTAAAAGATTTGAACTTTATGCTCAAAGAAGATCAATAACTCACCTGGTTCAACGTTTATCACCTGATACGGAATACCATCAGGAACAATGGTACTATCATATCGATAAGGACCCAGCCCATTAAACAAAACACCATCAGGAGATCCAAGATCAACGCCATTTTCAATATCCTTCCTAAGGTCCTGTTCCAATTAACAACTATTTAGCTTATGACTCTTTACAATACACCATCTGTGCTTACCAATAAGGCAATAACAAATAACGATATGAATAATGCTAACCTTATGACTCTTTACAAACCAGTCCCCAATAGCGAGTGTAATGTCTCCATCTGGAGTCCCAAATGGTACTGCAATAACATCCCGATTGTTGACAAGAATTCCTCCATACCCACCTGCAGCCCGTTGGAAATTTGTTGTAGGAAAGTAGGAAAAACTGCCAATTTGATCCTTAACTTGAAATTGATATGTCCAATTCCAACCGGCAGGAATTGGACAATTTGTCCCTAACACACCATCCTGCCATGAATTCTTTCTCTGTTGGATCCCATTCCTAATATGAAAATATGTATAATTACTTGAAAGTCGAAATTCTATTAATTCACACTTCATGGTCATGAAGATATACCATGTGAGAAGGACAGCCTCATCAAGATTGTTTCTTACGTTGACAACAACGTTCCAGTTCGTTGTTGCTTCAAGAACCGGTCCTGGAAATTGCCCATTTATTGCAATCACCTACAGAGGGTACAAGTTAAAAATCTTGATAAGTTTCTTGGTATCAAGGGGTTCATATCTAGATTCTAGAAAAATTTAAATGTGCGTTTGAAGTAGATGGGGAAATTTTGACCCATAAATATATGAATGGGTCAATTCAGGTCATGTTTTATCTCTAACGGATCAAGCAGATATAACCAAAAAATAACTAAAAAGGAAACGAGTGGAACACTCACATAGTATAATTTTATTGCATAAAACCTCTTAAATAATTTTACTCAAGAAATTAGATTATGTTAAAATAATATAACTTCTCTATATCATATTTGACACAGTAATCAGTTATTAAAAAAAGTTCAATACTTTGGATAAGAAGTGTTTCGAGTCAACCTCACCCGGCCCACTTCGCAGGTACCTAAAATCACCCGGTTTAACTTGTTACTCAACCCATCCATTTTACCACCTCTAGAAGAGATGCATTCAAATTACCTCCAAATTATCCATTTAAACGATGAAAATTTACCGGTTTGACTCCTGATGCTAAACTATAAGTGTAATTCATCAAAGTTAGAGCTGTGAAGTGAACATCCTTCAAATAATGACATCAATGCACCCACAGCTACTAACACTTACTTATTTATAGGTCATTGCTTCTAAAGAAGCCTTTAAACCCAATGTACTAATAACAAACAAACTTTCCAAACTAAAGAACCCTACTTTCTTAACTAATGTACTAACTTAATTGATTAAATCCCCTGTTTCTTGCCATCATTAAATCATTCACAAAATCGAAACTTTACTGGAATAATCTTCACAATCGACCAAAACAGAATCATTTTTGCAAAAAGCCCACAACCCTAATCACAAAAACATGTATGCATCCATAATCATCAAGATCTAAGCAATAAAGAGATCAAAGTTTCAAGCTTTTTTATAAAGAAAACAGAAATTAAAACCTGTTGTTTAACACCAAGTGGTGAGGCTGTGATATAAGATACAGTCCAGTCATAATACACAAAAGGATCTCCTGCAAATGCAAAATTAAACAAACCCAGAAAAGAATTCAAGATAACCCACCAAGATTTTAGGGGCATTGCATAAACACACAAACTGTTACTCTAAATCAGTGAAAGAATTATGGGGATCTGCAATTTAGAATTATGATTGAAAAAAGGTTACATGGAAAACTGACGCAAGCAGTGTATTAAGTGTATTGTACAGGTTGATGAGTGAGAAATGTGAATGGGCATCGTTTTTTTGGGGGGCCCATGTGTCACAGATTGTGGAAATTTCAGGCGAGTTGTGGTTTTTTATTCAAATTTAATGTTGGGAAAGTTGCAGAATCTTCTGATTTACAGTTTCCATTCCTGGTCGTTTTGAGTTGGATCATGGATGCTTACTCTAAAGTGGCACTATCAAAAGTTGCAGAATATCAAGAAAATTCTATTGTTCAAAATTTCAAATTCAAAAGCAAATCTAGTCAAACAATCATGTGATAGTTAAATAATGGAAGTTGCTTGTTAAAAAAAATAACATTTATATATCCAACAAAGCAAAAGAAATGTGATATATGTTGTGAATTGAATGATTAGTATTAAATGGATACAAATTACCAGTAAATAGATATCTGTAAACCCTAACTAATTAGAGGATAAAGGTTCAGCTATCAACAAGGATTTTGATTTTATAACACTCTCCATTTGATAGACACCGTTTATAATATGTAATAGATTGTCTCATTAAAAATCTTATTAAGAAAAATCAAATGTGATAAAAACTTGATGAAGGAAAAGAGTGCAATGCTATGATGCTCCCGTCACTTTAATGTATTTCCTTGAAGTGTCAAATGTTGGTCTTCCGAATTAGTTGTTCAAATTTTCACTTGATAAAATTTGACAAACATCAATTCCTCTATCCTTTTGTAGATCATATGCTGAGAAAAACTCCGTGACATGTGTGTAGTTATGTCTATTTTGATATAACTTTCCTTGATTTGAGATATACATGTCACATTGTCTTCATATAATAACATTAGATTTCCTTTGATTGTCTTGAGCCCGCATTCTTCTTGGATTGTTGAATCATCGATTTTAAGTAGACACATTCTTAATCGGATTCATAAAGTAAAAAAGTGTAGCATTGTTTGACGACCTCCAATAAATTGTTGTGCACCCACCGGTGAAAACATATCATGTATGTGCTTGTGCCTTATGTAGATCAAACAAATACCCTGCATCGGCGTATCTAACTTTAACTTTGAATTTTTTGGGTAAAATAATCCCATATGATGGGTACCACAAAGATAACAAATATGTGTTTGATTATGTTATAATGCCTGAACGTGTATTATGCAAGGTATATAAAAGCCTCAAATGCACTTAGATATGATAATGATTTATTTATCATTTTCTTTGGGGCGGAAGGGATCCAAAACCATATCTACAATATTTAGAAGATATGGACATATATTCCATATTATGTATAATACTCCCCCTTAGATGTCCGTTGTTCAAAGGATTATGTCTCGTTAAAACCTTACTAAATAAAACCCGATGGGACAGGAATCCAGTGAAGGAAAAAGAGTACATAATTCACTTAATGTGCTTAAGGATATTGTCTCATTAAAAATCTTACCAGGAAAACTAAGTGGAATAAAATCACGGTCAAGGGAAAAAGAGTGTAACTTGTATTTTCTCCCCTGATAATCACATTACTTCATATCACCACTTACGAATTTGTTTGACAAGTAATATCATCCCTCTTCATATTTTCCAAGTAACGAGCAAAGACTAACTTTTGTGACATAAGTCATAGATACACTATGGTTGATGTATCGATCCATAAGTTGAACAATGTTTTATGTTAGGCAAGACACTGAATGTCTTCTAATAGATAATAAGTTGTATATTGCCAACAAGTTTGAAGATAATGATTTCAAGTCTTTTATGACTAGTCAAAAATATCAACGCCTAATGATATTTTAATATGGTGTTTCTGTAACATCCCAAAATTAAATAAATAAAAAAAAAAAAAAAAAAAAAAAAATAATTTATTATAGTGTTTTTGCGACATAAGGGTAGTGTCGCAGGTATTGGTTGTGCGACACAAGGGTTGTGTCGCAGCTTGTGTCGCAGATCGTGCTGAAATGAAATTATTGAGGTGCTTAAGTGTAATTAGTGGGGTATATATATACATAATTATTTCTAAACATTTCCAGATACCAAAAATCAAGTTTTAAGAGAGGTTTAGAGAGAGAAATAGGAGATTTAGAGAAAGAAAGTGAGAAGCAAGCTTTAATCCGAAATTAGAGTGTTTGAATCGTGAAATCAAGGTAAAACTCTTGTTATTTGATGCTATAATTGTTAATACTTGTTTTGAATGCATTCATATGTGTTAATTTGTGTATTACATGTTGAAATTCGTGAATTTCGGACTTGGGGTCTGCTGTGTTCATCTTTGCGACACAAGGGTGTTCATCTTTGCGACACAGAGGTTATGTCGCAGGTTATGTCGCATTGTTATGCTGCGACACAAGTGGCTATGTCGCACATGCTTATGTTGCGACACAAGGTTTATGTCGCATATGTTTTAGTTGCGACACAATGTTAATGTCGCATACACTTGTTTAGCGACACAAGGTTTGTGTCGCAAGTTGTGTCGCCAGTTTATGTCGCAGGCTAATTTCGTTTAGGTTTCGGGGCGCTGCCCCGAGCCCCGCAAGGGCGTTGCCCCTTGACCCCACCCGCTGACCTGCCAGCGGGACCGCAGTCAGGGGCCAGCTCCTTGGACCCCGTCAGTTGACCCCGAGTGGGTTATTGAGAATGATTTGTATGTGTGATTATTATATAAGTATTAATCACTGAATTATGTAACAGACTACTGACTTGTACTCTGTTTATTCTCAGAAACGCAGAAGACTCAGTGATATAAGATTACTGAGCTTGTAAGCTGGTATCCTCAGGTGAGTGGATCTGCAACTCATAATTTGAGTTAGTTGTAATGGTGTGATTACAACAAGTAACGTAAACCTTGATTGACTATTTAGTCTGAGTTATGATTGAATATATCTGCTTGTTATGCATATGTGGCCTTCGGGCATCTGTGTTATTCAGAGGTCAATTGCGATTGGACTTGACTACTACTGTGTTCAACACACGTTCCAGATACATGTGTTGTCGCTGGAAAGTGCGTTGTGGTGTTGTAGTGCCAAGTTATCGACCTATTCTGTATGGGCCTTTACAGATTGTGGTAAGTGTTACTGAGGGCCACCGCGGCTGTAGGGTTCCTCAGTAACCGCCGATCCTCTTGAGTTTATGTGTTTACTGTGCTTAGTGTAAACAGATTATTAGGCTAAGTTGAATTGTTAGTTGTACATTCATTCACTTAGCTTTGTGCTAATCCCACCATTTCCATTCCTGCAGGTTATGCATGTCTTTTGTGGGTTGGGCAGGAAGATGGTTTTGAAGAATGTTTGACACGTGCCATCACTCTGATATGTTTATGAATGTTTTGTAAATTAACGTGTATGTAGATTTTGTATAACAATTATATGTTTTGTTTCAGTAATATTCTAATATTGTAAACTCGCGAAAAAAAATCTATGGTCATTTTGTAAGATAAGTTATAATATTATCTTTTATCCATCGCTTCCGAGTCAAATTACTATTTTAACCCTGAGTTAATTTAAGGGGTGTTATAGTTTCTTGACCAAGAATTTCTTTGATCCCCTTCAGGGGTCGGAAGGAGCGTCAACGTCAAATGATCTTAGAGTCAATGCATCATGAGTATTCAATCCCCTTTGGAAGCTCCCAAAAAGTTCAAAGCATATATGAATTTCAAAATACTCAGAACTAAATGTCTTTGAAAAATTGATGGACTAACATAATCA
This sequence comes from Logfia minima, assembly GCA_963921325.1. Taxonomy (NCBI): domain Eukaryota; kingdom Viridiplantae; phylum Streptophyta; class Magnoliopsida; order Asterales; family Asteraceae; genus Logfia; species Logfia minima. The sequence goes on along the minus strand of OY992776.1, from coordinate 12,750,094 downwards.
TTTTCATAGCATATAGTTTTCAAGAATATTTACAAAGGTGATTTTATCATATGTGCCTGATTTATTTCAGTTGAGATAAGAACTTATTCAAATTGAATAAACGGTGTTCTCAAGAACCTTTCTAAAAATCTTGAGGCTTTTTAGACCACGAGGCATGCTTTAAGCATTTTATATCATTGGGGGATCTTAATAGCAAATGAGCTCTAATTATCTAATAGACGTAATTCAAGTATTTTTATGTCATCGGACTTTAAGATATCAATAAAATAATTGCATCCACCAAGGAAGAATTTATCATCATAATAAAATCTAGGTCTTTGCAAAAAGTCTTAGTATCAACCTCTTGCCTTACATCTCGTAGTTTCATACGTATTGCACTTTTGCATAAAGACCTATTATACAATAGGTTTTACACCTTCATGTATATGGACTTTAAGTCCAAAAATCTCGCATCAAGATATTTCATATTTCATAATTTTCTTGCATTTTTGTATATTGGCCGAGAATATGTGCACTTCTTGAAAAATATATTTACATGATCCTCATTCATAATCTAGAGATATATTTTATACAAAATATATTTTCGACACGATGTCATCAGTTTTGATTCAACGCTTTTCTAGACATGATATCATTATTGAGATCTCTTCATTTTTCGGGCACCTGAGGTTCTGATAGAACATTCATGTCTAGTATCGCGTTATTGAATTCTCATGGGGTCTTTATTTCCTCGATTTGACCATCTTAATTACTTGCTCCCCTTCTTTTTTGAGGATATAATTTAGAATAGATTTTTTATCTCATTCACGTGCCATAGGCTTATCAGCCATTCCAATAGGAGTATTAACAACATATCACTCAAACAAATATGTCTGGCAATAATCAAAGATGAATTATCATTTGAACTTCGAGTTCATATTCTAAACTATGAGGATCAATATTATAAAGTGAGTGATAATTCATTTCAATTCAGGTTGTTTTAATATCTCATTAGTCGAGTCACTTAGTCACACAAATTTAGGTTTCAATTTTCATGACCATTTAGACGATGCGTCCGATTTAAAACTCTAAATGGTATACTACGTGGATATGTGGGCTTACACATATTCCCATTTAATATTTTTCATAATATTAAGGGATTGGGTCCCAAACTGTAGCTTGTACATATAACTTTTCTTGAGAGCAAGCGGTACATGTAAGAGAAAAAAAATTATATGGAAGTAACTTGTGGTTTCTATATGTTTCGCATCATGATTGACTTGTGATGGTCTTACCAATCATGCCAATTAATGTAATGATCAAGGTCCATTAAACGTCAAGTTTACGGTCATATATGCTTCAATTGCACGTTTCTTTTATACTACAAGCCAGAGGATATAGGAGAAAATAGTGTATCATCTCTTTAACTTTTATTTCTCATGGCTATTTTACATTAGCTCTTTAAGAGCTTTCAATACATTTGGAAGCATTTATTACTTTCGATGATAGCGCCTTGTTTTAGAATTTGTCATAATTTTAACGATGTACTATAATGTAATCACATATTTTATCAAATAATTCATTTTGATAAAAGAAATGAACTGAAGAGGTGTAATACATATATTTGAATGACCAGATAATAGTTAAAAATATATCATACTTGTAAAAGTAAACATCAATCAGATTGTAAAAAGCAACTGTATGTAAAATAGATACTGAAATTACTTGCACATTAAGCTAAATCACATATATGTTAAAGTAATTTTGACGAAGTCAAAGTAAAATAATTAAACAAATAAACAATTTTGATTAATAAGGGCCTGTTTGGCATGAAGCTTTTAGAAGCTTTTCAGAGCTTTAGCTTTTAGTTTTTGAACGAAAAGCTCTTGTAAAAATAAAAGTCTTATTTGTTATGTACAAGCTGTAGCTTTAGAATCCAACGAAAAGCTCAAATTCTCAAAGCTACTAGAAGTAGCTTTTCGCGAAAACCTCCAAACCTAAAGCTACAGCTACAGACTACAGCCTACAGCTACAACCTACAGATACAGCTACAGCCTACAGTTATTTCACCAAACATACCCTTAGGCTATATGTTAAAGTAATCTATAGAATTTGGTACAATTAAGCTGATGAATGCAAACAAAAAGTAAACCCATGTAGTCATATATGCGTCACATAAATGAACCTGACTTTATAACATAATTAAACAACTACGATAAATTTATATAATTAACAAAATTATAAAAAGAAATAATTCTAAAAAAATAACAAGATTATGTTATTTTTTTGTATTCTCTTGAAGTGATAATAGTAGATGTTGATGATCTAAAATTATATATATATAGGGGAAGGATCCATAGGGAAGCTTCAAATCTTGAAGAAGAAGGGAAGCAAATCGTAGCCCTTGATATTTTCATAAAAAAACGTTTTAAACATTCATTTTTGATGATTGTTAAATTTTGAGTAACATTCATCACATATGAATTTTAACAACATTCATTTATGATGAAATTAATGGTTGAGATTTGCTTCCTTCATTCCCTAAATTTTTTGTTTCCCTCTTAATCCTCACCCTATATATATATATATATATAGAAAATAACAAAATGAGGTTATGTTTTCTTTTGATTTTCTTAATCAGATAATATTAAATCTTGAGAATCTTAAATATATACATACCAATAAGATGAAGAATGATTCTCTTTAAGGAATCATCATACGCAATGACTTGAGGTGAATATGAACTAAATAATAATGAAGAAAAATAATGATAACAGAACTTGAGGTTTTAAATGAAATATATTTATTATAATAACATTAGATTATATTAATTACTGAACTTTTTCAAAAGAGTAAATTGTAGATCTCGAGGATCCTAATTATATATTATATACTCCTATAACAATAATATGAGGTTAGGCTCATTGATTCTCTTTAGGGAATCATAATTTATTATTATTATAATAATAATTGAGATTATGTTATTTTGATTCTCTTTACGTAATTACAATATAATATTATGTGTTCTTGTATATTACAAAAGAGGTTATCAAATCAACAAGAATATAAGACTTAAATAATTTCTTATCTATCATTCTTCGTAGCAAAATCGTATTGATAACATGTTGTAAAATGAAAGAATAAAAAATAAAGATGGAGATAAAAATAGAATATTGTATTGAATGATTAGTCTCAAATGGATACAAATGACTAGTACATGTTTAGAAAGATAAATCAACCGAGAATCACACTAGAAACACCACAAATTATTAGAACTGAACTTCGTAAATGCAAATAAAAAAAGTAACAAGGAACAAAATATCAAAAAAGTCCTTCTCCCTTTTACAAATATATCCTGCATATACAAAATAATATACAAGTACATCCTTTCTAAACATATTCCAAGTAAGATTGCTTATAATTATGTACACATTTTATTTTATCAGTATATATAGGATAATCATATATAGATAGAAGTATTAACTAGAGGATAAAGGGTGAACTATCCACAAGGATTTTGACTTTATGACAATATATTTATTCAAGTCTGAGCTGAAGTTTTTAATTGAAAGTGTTAGTTGATGTTTTTAAATGTTACACAATATTTGATAAAATAGTTGTAATCCTAAGTACTATTGATCCTAAGTATTATTGAAAATATAGAACGTATAGTTTCCATTATTTTTAGAAAAAGATAACCAGTTAAATTAATGAAAACTGGTGTGTATTAAATAGAATTGTTACGTAAATATAGAACTTTTAAAAGCTACTTCAATTAGTCTACTATTAAAAAATGAAAACTTAGATAGATTGTTAAAAGCGCTAAAAGTTGCATCCGGATCACTGGCACTATCATTTTTGCACTTTTTCTCTTGGTTTTGGCAACGGCTACAAAATACCGGTATAAAATAAAATGATAAACTTACAGCATTTTCTGAATTTATTCCCTATCAAAAATATTGTGTCAAACAGAAATAACTTATAAACACTTTTTACTTCCATTATGTTTATAGAACGTGAACGCTATCATAATGACAACCTTCGCCAGTTTACATCTTTCCTATTTCATTCTCATTTTCTATCGTTGTCTTCTGTGATATACAAGCATTGACATATAAGCTATTAGGCCTAGTTAGATTCATGGTGCCTTTTGGTAGCTAGTTGGCCTCGGTAGTCAGTAATCAGTATCACTAACCTTTTTGAGCTACTTCTTTATCTCCAAGATATCCATTCCATTATTTCCATACTGCTTAATGAAACTTAGCCCACATCATTAGCATGGGCTTTCATTTTCATTTTGGGCCTTGGTTTTGTTCTAGGATCTTAGCCCAAATCTAGGCAAATAATCAATTTTGTCTTTGTTAAATGTAATAAGCATGGCTAGATTAAAACAATGGAAATACTTCCGGTCCAGTTTGAGTGTCCTGTCTCCTACAGCTCAAACTAAAAGGGCATAACCGTGTAATAGTTCATGTAAATCCATGACATATTTTACATTAGAGTGCGCATATATGGTAAGAGACATATAATCACTCATAAATCATAAATTTACCGTAGCAATTAACTTAGTACGAGAATGTAAAGAATATCAGGAGGGCAATTTATACGAGTCATGTTGTGCTCTTGTTTATTAGGCCGGTATTTTAGTTATAAATTTGTTCTTTGTCAGCGTTGCATTGCTATACTTTACATTATGTGTTATGTGTTACAAAGATGCCATTCGCATGCTCGGTTACAATAGGATTTGGAAAACGAGAAGATTGTGATTTAAAACCGGTGGAAATTTAGAATTTTGGCGTTTTAATTAAACTATGATCCGTACCGATCATTTTCGTAAGGCTAATATGAAGAATTAAAGATATTAGAAATTATTGAAGTTAAATACGATAAATGATTTTGTTGATACTTATGAAAGAGGCATTGACGTGATGGTGAAACGTAAGAAGAAAGCTCAAATTGTTCATCATGTGTTTAAATCAAATTGGGGTTTCATTATAATGCTTGGCGTGCCATTCTTTCTTGCATTTTAATATGGGAAATGTGTGCTTAGCTTAATGAAACCGTTTTTAATCATTTATCACATAAAAAGAGAGGGATCCATTAGATAATACTACATTATTGTTCTAAAGACTAATGTTAACAGTATATATCTAGTTTGGTGAACCTTTTGTTTTCTGTATATTTTTCTTTTATTTTTACTTTAAGCATAATTGAACGAAAAGAAAGACTTTTTTTCTGATTTGGAGACAAAATAATGGCTAAGATAATGTAACAGTCAAATAAAAAAGAAAAAAGAAAGTGAAAAAGGCGTAAGTAAAAAAATTTACCCTAATATTTTGAAAACTTAAATGTAATAACAATAATAATAATAATAATAATAATAATAATAAGCTTTTTAAATTCTTTTATTTTATTTTTTCAGTTGTATTTCTTCTTTTTAACAATTGGTAATAACTTATTTTTCATGTTTTTGTTTCGTTTTTCTTATTTTTCTAAGCATTAGCAATTGAACTTCAAATATGATGTAGTTATCTTTTTTAATGCAAATAAAATGCAGTTTGTTTTAAATTTAAAGTATGATGCAATATTTTTTATTTATAGATGATGTAGTGTGTTTAATTCTAAAAACATGATTCAGTACTTTTTACAACACTTTTTTAATCCTGTTGAAGGCGGTGTATGAAGAGCTAAGATGTATACAGTCATACATATACTCAAAAATAAAGAAACTGCTTCACAAAATACCTCCAACAGACTCAGATGCATAAATATATGCACCAACAAAAAATAATAATGTTAATAATATATAATATAAAAGTATATAACCTTAAAAAAGTAATATATATATATATATATATTAATAGATTTATGAATAATATAAATATATATCTATCTACCTAACAACACAATATCTATCTATTATTAAACTACCTAAAAAAATACCCTTATCTTAATTATATTTAAACCATCTTTATCTATTTTCTTAAAATTAGACTCAACAACGGTTAATGTCCAAATTACCCTTAAAAATCATTAATTACTTTCCAAATGAACCACTAATTTATATATTACAACCCTTAAATTTTAAACTTTACATATCCTTAAATTAATCTTTTAACAATATAGTGTAAACAATAAAATTTGTGAATGTCAAATTAACTATCTGTTCCTGTAGCTATGCACGTGCACAATGCTAGTATATATAAATATGTATCTACCTATAACATTCTAATATCTATAAAAATGTTTATCTAACTAAAAATATCTTATTCATCTATCAGAAACCTACATAAACACTCTTGTATATTATAAATATCTATCTACCTAAAACACAATACTCATCTATTATAATTCTATCTAAAAAATCTCTCTACTTAATTATTTATATATTTATTAATATCTACTTACCAAAAAAGTTACCATCTTCAAAACCGAGTATTGATTGTATAAAATGACAAATTAATTAAATTGAAGGAAGTACTTTATTTATAAAGATTAATTGATTAAACCTCGTATTAAGCTTTTCTTCTATTCGACACATGTGAAAGGTAAAATTCATTTCAATCTTTCCCCACTAACAAAAGTTTGTTTTACGTGTTGAACTTCTTCGAAATATCAAAGTCAAAAATGATTAAACCGTCACCTCATTAATAATTATTAATTTATTGGCATATTAACTTTTTCATGTTTTATTTTAAAAGTTATAATATATAATAAATAAATAAATAATATCATAATTATCAGGATCTACTAAGCAAAAATGAAAAACAAAATAACACATAATACCAAAAAGAAAACTAAGGTCTTAAAATCAGAGGACTTTAGTTAAGTTATAAGTTTATAGCACCCTTTATATTAACAAATAAACAAAATATTGTCCAAAGCATATTATTTGCTAAAGACACGTCTTGTAGTTTACCTTTTCTAATTTAATGCATCATCGTGTAAAGAACATAAAACAAAAAGTACACGTGGCTACAGTTCCACCATGGCATAATGTGGTCCGACGTGTCTGAGAGTGATATACACATAATTTGTTTATCGATCTACATGTACAAATTGCTATTTAGTTATGTCATGACAAAACACGGTAAATCTATTAATTACTCTTACGGAATTAGTTAATACATTCACTTTAGACAGTTTTTAGATATTGACTAACTACGACTCTTTATTAATTAATTAAATAATATTTTTATCTATTAAACTTTATTTTACTTATTGTAATATGAAAATGAATATAAATAGTAGAAACGGAAATAGTAGATAATTTATATTTGCATCGGGCCCATCCCCGCCATGCGCACGTTCCCCCATGTGCGTCAAGTCACGTGACAAATTCGTTAATAAACTGCGAAAATTTAAATAACATAGTCGCATTAAATTCTTTTGACGAAAAATTAAATTGAAAAAAGTAGCGATATACTGTAAAAAAATTCTAAATTTCGTGACAAAATTAAATACAATAATTAGAGTTAAAAAAGATAGTGATACTTTAACCGATGTCAATCGCACAATATTCTTTTCACTAATAAAATAATTAACTGTTATAAAATAATTATTAATAAAACGTTACATTCATATAAACTTAGTCTATTACATGATCGTCAAATCAATCAAATTATATATCTTTGCATTTATAATTCTCTTTCTTAATATTATTATACTCATTTTATTTTAAAAAGAACTATTAAATTAAGAAAAACTTCATCCTATTGAATTAAAAACGAATAAAACTAAATAAACTTGACCCAACAAAAAGTTACACTAGAAAATACAAGGATAACCAACTGAGCTAGTTCAGTTAGCCACCAAAAATATTCTTGGAAAGGTTGTTTTCTCATGCGAGAGGTCTCAAGTTCGAGTCTCTCCATGAGATTTTTCCTTCTTGGTGGGAATTTGTGGGATTCTGCCCTATAGATACGTCGATTCGAGGCTGATAGAAACTACCTTCTAGATAAATACTATGGAATCGAATCACAAACTATAGTCGTGTACTAATTCGCTGTTAAAAAAAAAACCCACAAAGATAAGAAACAAAACAAAGTTAATAATATAAGTAGTAAATAATTTAACATAAGAGACAAGATTTAAACATTTGATTGATGTATCTTTTGATTTTTCGTTCATAATAAGTGAAAAGTTAATATATTTTGTTCATACAATGAATAAACGTTACATTCTATAATTCTAAAAAATACTGTCGTAAATGAAACTAGTCAACTACATCTAAGTTCCTAAATTTATCAAAATTTGACCTTTGTTCTACATTCATTAAAATTCAAACTTTCAACCACTATATTCGTAAACCTTATCTCTTTATTTGACAAATAAAGCTACCAAATACGGAGTACTAGATTTTTGTTTTACTTATTTTTGACAATTTTACTAACTTAAAATGTAAAAATGGTGGTGTAAAGACGAAAAATAATCACCATCAAATTGTGATGATACAAGAATAAGTAAATATCCATATCACCAATTGACCAAAGGGTAGCGGTAAAAGAATTATCAATCCAAGATATGAATTTTAATAGGTTGATCAATACTTTGATGGACATAAAAATTAAATAACCTTTTTTAAATTAAAAAAAAAAAGAAAAAAAAAAAAAAAAAAAAAAAAAGAAGAAGAAAGTTGGAAGATGGGGTCCTTCAATAAAAAGAAACAACATTTAGCTCTCTTAAATGGATTCCTTATGAGTTATAACTATTTCACATATACTTGTCAAACATAACAACCCTTTACATTAACAGAAAAGTTCTTGGGGCTTATTCTTGCCATTCTTTAAAACCTGTCAACATATTCATGTTTAATTGTCAAGTAATATTATTGTGTTTATCTAACTTGTGTGTGTATGACAAATGTATCCAAATCTTGGAATTTTTATAGCATTTTGTAACATGTTGATATCATAAGGTTAAATTGCACAAGCACATCAAAATTTTAGTACATTATTACATTCTATATCCCAAAACTTGCATAATAGTTTGTTACACCTACAAACACCCCATGTGACCGTGCATATCATATCCATCATCAGCTCAAATAAGATTCGAACAACAACCATTTCATCGTCTTGTCTCTTATCTATTGGCGACGCTTCACTTAGATCTAAGCAAGTGAGATCGGAATTTAGTAAACCGGCATTCTCATGTTATGTTCACAAGACATGACACTTCATGTCGACTTGTGACATTCAAAATTTCGTAAGACTTGTATTTCTTTGGAAAATTCATGAAGTTCATTGTTTTTAATCATGAAAATATACCATATTTATACAATATCAACGTGTCTATTTATAGTTGGTCATTGATAAGCCACACACAACCCTAGAAAAACAACACTCCACATAAACACATTTGCTACTGTCTTGGGTGGACCCCTTCATTCCAAAATCCCAATCATTGATATCATATCACTCTCCTTCTTCCCTTAAACCCTAGCCCTGCTCACACATATACATATACATATACATACATATATACAACAAAAACCCATCTCTAAAATCACAAAAAGGATGAATCTTGAACAACTTCCATCTTCAATCTTGATTCTTACACTCTTCATCTTCTCAATTTCAAGCAATTTTTGGGTTTCATATTCTCAAGAAGCACCAACAATTTATGAGATTTTGAAATCATATGGACTACCCATGGGTTTGTTTCCAAAAGGGGTGAAAAATGTCAGTTTTGATGATTCAGGCAGGTTCCAAGTGTACTTAGATCAAGCTTGTAATGCCAAATTTGAAGATGAATTACACTATGATAGAAATGTTTCTGGCAATTTGGCGTATGGTAGAATTAGTCAACTCTCAGGGATTTCTGCTAAAGATTTGTTTTTATGGTTTCTGGTCAAGGAAATATGGGTTGATATACCAAGTTCCGGTTTGATTTATTTTGATGTTGGTGTTGTTTCAAAACAGTTCTCTTTATCATCTTTTGAAACCCCAAGAGAGTGTTTGGCTTCCTCTGTACCTAAGGTAACTAAAGTTCCAAGCTTTTTTATTAGTTTGACTTTTTTTGAGTTGCTAATTGACTCTATATTTATGGGCTTTTGCTATTGTGTTCATATATGTAGATACTGATCTTAATGTGTTTAATCATTTGGTCAATTTGAAATGGAGTTGCTTCAGTTTCTGGTTAGATCCTATTGCTGAACACTTGAACTTCAATATGTTCATATGTTTGACTTTTTTTTATATATTTGTTGATTTTTTGTTACTTTGAGTTCATCTTTGAGGTTTATGCTATTGAGTTCATTAAATTGTATACTGATCTAATATGGGTTTCACCAATTTGAATTGAAGTGTATAACTTTGGTCAATTTGAAGTGGAATCCCTTCATAGTCAAAGGTAAATCAATGGATCAAATGTTGATTTCTCTGTTTCCAACAAGTTAATTTTTTTCATCAAACTATACTTATTTGTTTATACTTTTTGGGGTTGTATGTACAAATTGACTCTTCAGAATCTTGATTGATAAAAATTGTATTCTTTTTGCTTCTAGCTTACGTTCTTATAGGTTTATAGCATAAAAAGACTCAAACTTAATCCATAAAGTTTTAATCTTCTTGCTTATGTTATGAGCAGATCATCTCAAGAAAGCTTGGGCATGATGAACCCAATCATCAAGCACTACCGATGGACGTATTATAAATGTGAGTTTAAAGGGTGTCTAAAGATGATTTAAATTGGCACAATTGCTCCAATCAAGTTATGGGTATTTCCGTTTCTTGTATTTATATGTCTTAAAGTTGAAAAGTTCTGAGTTTAGGTGGTCCTATCCTTCATTGCAGGTGTGCTTGGTTTATGATTTTGTTTACGTGTTATATGCAAATACTTTCAAAAAGATTATAATTAAGGAGAAGACGATACAAGAAACACAATGTAGAAGCAAATGAAATCAAGAAAACTGTAAGATATCGTACAGCCCGCCAGACCAAGGGGAGCATATAGATTCATTTTCGATTCCTCAATTCATTGTGATTATGGACATAAAACATTTAAAGTTTTGGTATTTTTGTCTTTGAGTATTGGTTCATTTAGCCTCCCTTGTTCTCTTATTTGAAGAAATAAGGTATACTTGACTTTTGTTGTGGTTGCTTTCGTAGACTTGGTTTTATTGTTTCTTGAATTCATTCGCGCATCACTTAACCCCTAAACGACCGGGTTTCAAATATTTGATCGTCGTATCCTTGATTTGAATGTCAATGCTAAGCTACTAGACGTAAACCAAGTAAAACAATACGAACTTAGTCAACATCTTAGTTAATGGATATCTCAAGTATCGACTTTATCATCATAAATTATATAGTTTTATTTTTTTAACAAGTGTATGTAATTTAGCTATATTCTTTAGTGACTTTAATATAAGGTTCTTTCTCATCCATATTTTTTGTTCTCCTGTTACAATATTCAAATTAGTATCAACATTTGGAATTAATCATCGTAGCTTAAAAAGGAGATGCCCTTTTGTTGGTATGGTTTCTATTTGGACCCTCTTGGAACATGTTTATTCTCTTAGAAGTATCTTTTTGTTTTTCCATTGTTTTTTTATTCCTCAAAGTGGCAAAGGGACTTTTAGGATTAATTAATTAGCAAGATCTGATAGAACAGGGTAAGTGACCTTTTTAATGAAGTAATAATTATTATATTATATTATATAGTAACTATAATTATAATTTTCATTTTTTTTCTCTAAGAGCTTGAAAATTGATGTTATTGGATCATTCTCTCCAATTACCATTATAGAGTGTCGTAACTCATGAGAAAGCTTGCATGTTTAAAAAGTGGTTGAAATCATATAATTAAAATAATAATAATGTATGTTTTAATTGACAAATTAAATATAAAGATTAATAGTACCAGAATGTTGAGCTAACCAATCGTTTATACTTCATACGATGGGAAGCCAAAAGTTATACAAAAATGAAGCCGAAAACAACAATGGCATATCAAAGACAATTAGCTATCAGAACGTTGACACACCACCTTGATTAATGAATAGGCAAACGTACAGCAGATATGAATTTTTTTGGTTCCCAATACAACTAATACTCTAATCACTCTATTAATGGATGGATTATTTCAAACTATTCAAGAAATCACTAGGCTGAATCTCATATATCAAAATTGATTGCAAATAGTATATACTTAGCAATCATACTTATATTCATCACATTTCAACCAACTGCTAGGTCATAGGTTCAAATCCCATTTCCTCTGGAAACAACCCTAGGCAACCCGATATTTGTCACGTCACTATGTAAATTATTAAAGTATAGTAATTCACTTGGAGTTACATAAATTAACTTGAAACCGTGGATATCGAATTGATTTTGAAAGTACAATATATTAAGAAAACTAACTCATACTATATGAAACTTGTATGAAAGCAATCTAATCTTATATACTTGGGCACATCTTTTTTAGGTTAAAACTTCAAAGAGCCTTTTTGAGCCCAACAAGTTAGCCCTAGCCCATATTTAATCAAAAGAATCTTTTTGTTGGGCCTTTGTTTATGTGGAATTCACCTTCTCAAACTTAAGTCATTTTTATTTCTTTCATAAAAGTATAAAACCATGACTACTAGATATTATTGTACTAATCACTGTAATATAGTGAGCTATAAATAAGAGTGTAACTTGAATTAAAATGACATGTGGAGATTATCTTTAGGGGTCTCTAAGTTAATTTCGCTTCTATGCGCATTTTGTTCATATTATTAGCATGAAAGTGCGATTACTACAACAGCAATGTTACCATTTTGATCTGTGTATTTTTTTTATCCATGCAATGGTTCGTGCAAATGAGTAAAAGAGAAGCCATTAATTATTAATTATTTTTATGAAAACATGCATGCTAAATGTGAATAATTATCGCTAATTAACTAGCTAGCTACTACTTTATTTATATTATTTACATCTCTTCATCGTTTTACACCTTATCATTTTATAACCAAAATTAAGTAGTGTAACAATTTTCTAAATATAGTGTCTCTCATCTATAAATTTTGTTATATCTGCAAAAGTTATACCAAAATAAACAAACAAATGATTCGATTACGTACGTAGCAAAATATTGTAGAAGATACTCTTCACATGGGACTTGACTTGAACCTTTTGTGTGAACTCCATATATGTAGCCTCCACTTTTCATGACATACTACTTAAGCAATTAACATACATACATACATACATACATACATAGAGAGAGACACACACACACATATGCAAAAGTGCAACAAATAAAGTTCAATCAAGCAATTGATCAACTGGACTGGTTTTTCATAGTGTTTTCACCTTCCAATAAGTATACTCAAATTGTTCACCAAAATTGTGATCCCTAAAAATTTGTGTACGATCGTTAAACCTTTATTGAAATATGATAAATATCGATATAAGAAGTTAATACGCATATACTTATGGTGTTATGAATATGTTAATTTGATCATCGTTTCCATTTTTGTTTCAATTTTTGTTTCGAGAAAATTTAACCGTGTACGAGAAATTAAGAAGCGGACAATTAACAATCGAATTAATTACAACACTAATTTTCTTGATTACTTTTGATCCCAAAAAGTTCATTATGTGATATTAATTTGTCTTTAATTAAGGAGAATACATTTCCAACTTTAACATTAAGACATTTTTGAATTTTTAGAAAGCAATAAGGAGCATATATATAGTTTTTTCACCATATGTCACAATAATAGTCATTGAATTTACAATATGACTTCTTAACAAATATCTGGCCTTAATCAATGTATTTATGTATGTATATTAAGCCGTATTCTTTAAATGTACATCTATATAAAAGGGCGGAACTAGAATATATATATATATATATATATATTAAGTGGTAAAAAGTTTGTGTATGCTATCGTAAAAACATATGTTTATACATATGTAATTACTGTTTCGAATGTGTGTGTGTATATATTGTCATATTGATACACACAACGCAGTCATACATTCATGCTAGGTTGCATATATGTAATTAATTATTTGCTACAGAGAAAGTTAAAAGATCAAAAACACAATAAAATTGAACTTAAAAAGCCATTGTAGAATTTCCACACAAATAACATTAAAACACATCTAATTAAATAAATATATACAAAACTCACAAAAGTAAGAACTTCTTTATCACTTCTATATTCTACAACTTCAACATATAATTTTCTTTTTCTTAGAAAATAGATATAAGAAATTACCATCCCAATCCCAGACCACCTCCATTTATCTTTTTCATCAAAGTATAAGTATCCTCTTATTTTCTACACAAGATTATGCATACACTAATTCTATAAACATACATGTATACATATAGATGTGTGTATGTAAGTATGTTTGTATATTCAAGTGGTAGTGTAGAGATCCACAAGGGCTTTCATGACCTCTACCTGTGCAGCAAGACACTTGATATAATCAGCAGTTTCACCCATCAAACACCATGAATTCATTGTTTCACCACCAGGAACAAGTTTTCTTAACTTCAATTCTTGACGCGAATACTTAAACATATCAAAATCTTCCCTTTTAGGAATAGGGTTTCTTTTCTTTGCATGATGATGACAATTAGTACTAATTTTATGCTCACCTTTTCTTAATTTCCTTACAAATAAACCCTTGTTTCTTGATCGATTTCTGATCTTCCATAAAACCGCGCGACTCCAAGCTCTTTTTGATCCAATGATAGAAGCCATAGCAGTGTATGCTACAATCTTGACCCTACGAGATTTTTGAGAAATTGTGTTATCATTTGATGATCTTTTTGTGTTGTTTAGGTTATTTAGAGCTCGAATGAAACGATGTGCGAATCGGTTCTTGAGATGGGTAGGGATTGGTGACATGATGAATGGATCTTGAATTAGGGTTTTGTGAAAAAGGTCAAAACTTGATTATGAATTTGAAAGATTTTGTTTGCGACACAAAGGGGTCCTCAAGAAGAAAGGAGGACAAAATTCAAGAAACATGAAATGCACTTTGTTCTGACACAAAATCTAGTGTAGAGAGAGAGATGTGGTTGTGAGAAATAAACGTGTGAAGAGATAAAAAGAAGAAGAAAAAAAGTGTGCGAAGGAGAGAGAGATGATTGAATTTGAGAGGTGAGACAGAGAAAACTTGGGATATAATCTTTGTGCATAATTGAACATATATTTTGATAATATAATAGTTATATTCAAAAGCAATTTAAGTAATGTTTTTACTGTTTAAAGCAACAGATTAATACTGACCAGTATGATATTTGAATAATGCGACGGAAATAAAAATTATATCATAAACAACGTATCAGTTAATAACATGTCGTATTTACTTGCTAGTAATATTTTTCTTTTTTATCTATAATACGTTACTTGTAATTAGGTGGTTTTAATAACATACATATATAGTCAAAAAGTATATGTTACAAGAAAATAATAAAAATTATTATTTCAATAGTTTGTACAACATGCATTAAATCTGTTATCACTTAGGTTTTAGAGATTAAGAAACCTCTATTTGTGCATAAAAATGTTCTAAACGAAAGGAATTCAGATGAGTAGAAGTTTTTTCTTAAGAAAAAAAGAACTAACAGGAAAGTTTTGATTGGCAAAATTTCACTTTCCTCTCTCGTTTTCTAAAATTATATATTTTAAAAATGTTCAGTAAAAAAATTACACCTTAGAAATTAATATTTTTTTCTTTTCGATCAGACATCTCACATGATATACTTTCGACGAAATATATTCTTCTTCATTATTTGGTAGGTTTTAGAAATGACTATCACATGTGATACCTACGACTATCACATATGATATGCACTGTCCGTCGAATAGGTTATAAATTCAGTCACTCTCACGTGAGGGTGTTTACGTATCGTGTACGAAAAGAAGTTAGCAATTTCGTATTTTTAAAAGTATATTTGAATATTTGATATTATTTAATGTATTTTGATAAATTTCTCCTGTTTTAATTTCACCATGAAAAAGGGATTTGAGATGGAAAATGGGAGGGTTTATGTGGGCCTAATGAAGGACCAACTACCGGATGATTCGCACATGGGTTTCGCTTGCCTACTGTAAAGTTAGTGGGCCCAAATTGAACATATCCTATTTTTTATATCATATATATAAAAAAGGTGGGATTATTAATATAAAAAACATATTAGCATGAATTATATTTTTACCATCAAATATAAACTTGTTGTAACCATTCAACTCATAGATTGTGTTAAATAATAGATGTACTTAGAGGCGGTAAAACGGACAGAAAGGTCAGTCTAAATAGTCAGGTCAAAATGAACGAGTTACGATGAATTCGAATCACAACGAACTAGGGTTAAAATGGATTTAGATCTCGATAGATTTAAATAGAAAATAAAAAGAACATTTAAAATCAAAGTAGTTTATTTGTTAACTAAATTTGAATAATTTATGTTCTATAATTTAAATATGATTATTTGGGTTTTCTGAATGATTTACAGAAACAATCGTTTATAGCTAAATTTTACACGTACCAATTACGGATAAATGTTTATATAAAGCTTAAATTTAGAAATAGCAAAACTGATTGTCTAAAACTGGCAAAAAGTACTCATCTTTCCTGCAAGATTCCTACCCTATGTACTACGTCTTCTTTTAAGTTATTTCGGTAAGAATTGTGTTCTAAAATATTTAGCCATTTAAATTCATAGCCCGTTTTAGATTTCGCCCAGTAAAATTCGTTCTTACAATTTTTACCGCTCATAATGACTCAAAATTTAAGAAAAATATACCCAAATTCGCCCTAAATAAAGCGATTGGGCACAAATTGCCGATACCGGTGGTACCAAATAATTGACAAAAACAATTTGAAGGACTAATCAACACAATTCTCTTTAAATTGCGTAAAACGTCACTACTTTTCGATCAATTTCGCAAAAGAGGACCACAAATCAAGTGGCAGAGTATATTAATCTTCAATGTGTAGTATAAACGAATAAAACAAACCGTAGAATTGAATGATGTAAGTATGTATGTTAAATCATCATGAGTTCGTTTTACTTCTACTAGCAAATCGTGACAGGATAAATATAAGCCGTAGATTGTAGTACTGTTCAAGTATTTGGTGATGAATTTGTTACTCTTTTTACAATATAGTTTTTTTGGTTTAGAGATCATGTATGTGTTTATATATCTTCAAAATAAGATACACACATTACATCATTACAACAATTGGTTAATTTTTTCTTTTTGGATAAGTGAACTATATCGTTTTACATGTAGGATTAATAATAGTTAAGTAAAGAGATATACATCCACCTAATTAAAGTAATGTTCTAATTGTGATAACAACTTAAGTATCGTGTTCTAATTGTTCTACTGTAAAAGTCACCACAAGAAAAAGGAACTTAGCGACGACATATATCTATATCGTCGCTATAGAAATAAAAATATTAGTTAATCGTTTCGTTATATACAATATACAAAATTATAAATCTCAATACATAAAATAACATTTTTAAAATGTGATTACATATAATACTGAAAATGTAACTTTAAATACATAACAAAACAAATAACCCTAAATATACATATTAATGTGTATATATATATTATAATCACCCAAAAATAATCACATAAATTATACGTTATTATTTCGCTAGTCTAAGAAACTTTGACCAATTTTCATGAAAAGAACGGGAATCATGTGCACTCTTTTGACAAAAATAAGAGATGCCAAATAAAAAATTCATCACATTTTTGCTAAGTATGTTTGGACGGTTGTTGGCTTGTTGCATGTACGTTTACTTTGATTTGCTTGTTACAAAAGTAAAATATATTTGTTCGTATGAGACCATGTGTACCCTTTAATACTTGTTTACTGTTGGGATAATTATTTCGTTATATATTTAAGTATAGACTTTTATTTATTGTATGTAATAATTTTTAAAAATACTGTTGTATATATTAAATTTACAATTTCATATATTGTATGTAATACGTGACCGGATGAAATGGTACCCGTTTTTTCCTCTTGAAAAAATGTCTATTGTATATATTAAAACCGGTGGTTTCTGGTCACCGATCACCTGTTACATACAATATACGACATTGTAAAATTCATTGCATACAATAGTAAGTTTTAAATATGATTACATATAATAATAAAAACTATCAAATTAGATACATAACGAAATAATTAACTCCTTATAATTTTAGTTTTATATAGTTTAAAATAACATAAGGTGGTGGTTTCTATTTATATTTCAATGAAGATATTAGACATTGATATAATAATGATGAACTTGTGAAGATGAGGGTTAGAATTATAATCTTACTCGTTAATTTTTATGATTAACAACCATATTTGTTGTATTTTAACACTATATTTTATATAAAATGCAATATAATGTACACGTAAAATGTTGTCATGTGAATTTGCGATGTTAATCACAAAAATTAATGATTGAGATAATTTTTCCTTTTTTCCTCTCAAAATGAAGTTGTCCATTTAATCTTACGTTTAATTTTAATTAATATATGTGAATAGTTAATAATAGCTGTAAAACCTTTTTCAGAGTAATATATTGTATTTTTCAAAAGTATTGAAGTAAGGAAAATATTATTTTCTCAAAACATGTTTTATCTTCATTAAGATATTCATTGAGATATATCGATAATAGACCAACTGATTAGTTTACATTTCCCACTCTAAAGTCTAAAAACAAAGTAAAAGATAATGTTGACAAAACGCTCCAAACAAAGAGAAAATAAGATGAATATATAATAGTCCTTTTGTGTCCATCCAACACTCGAGACTCGAGAGAGTGTGTGCGTGATTGAACTCTAGTTAAGTTCATACATGATTGAAAGCTTAGAGGTCGATTTAACATTTGTCATTATTGCGAAATAGAACATGGTAGACCCAAAACTCGTGTCTTAGTCGACAAACTCATAGTCCTTTTAATACTAAGACTTTTCAACTAATCTCATAATAATCTACAATTAATCCGAATTTAATCAAAACGAAATGGTGGTCCACTACACAACAATTCGAGACATGGCAACATACCATCTTTCATTTTCATCAAACTATAGTAAATTAGTTACGATTAGGATTAGGATTAAATAGCCATTTGCTTGTTAATAATGTTAAAGGGATTAGTTACATGCTAACACAGGAAAAGGATGATTTTGATCAACGAAGTTTAATAGTTGGTTTAATTATATGCCGATAAAGAAAGGGGGATCGAATTTATAAGGTTTGTCACATCGTACCATGAAGAAAACCAAAGAGAGATGAGAATTAATTGATCTATAATGTCTCGAGTGTATATGTCAACAAAGGGGGAGGGGTCCGAAAACAAGAACTTGTTTCGAGATAAAATCGTGTTGTCTTGATGACAAGTAATAAAATCGTTGCAACCAAGCACATGTCTATCGTTGTCAATCTACAAAATATATAGGACAAGATCAAACGAACAAATTAATAAAACAAAATACTAAATATATTAATTTAGTTCGAAGAAGCTATTTCCCGTGACTGAAACAAAAGGTGAGTATTTACTTACTTAAAATGTTATTATTTATTTTACATTGAGGCTTGAGGGTGTAAACGAGTCAAGTGGAACTCAAGCTCGCATAGATTCGAGTTTGGCTCGTTTAAAATTCAAAGAGTTCGTGTTCGGCTCATTTCAAGCTTAGTATATAAAGCTCGAGTTCGACTCATTTGATATTATAAGCTTGAGCTCGACTCATGTATTACGTAATATTATTTATTTTATTATTATTTAATTAATATATAATATTTATTTATCTCTTTTATAACTTTTAACCTTGTATAAGAAGATCTACTATCATTATTTTAAGTATTATATATAGATATAGGTTAACTGTTATTATGTAAATTATATATTATATTATATATTATTATATGGATAACAATATAATGTATATAAATGAAAGACTCGTTACGAGCTTGTTCGAGCTCGATATAAGAAGTTTGAGCTCGTTTACTAAATGAGCTACAAAGTATGTTCAAGTTCGGACTCGAACTCGTTTAAGCTCGGCTCGAATTGAGCTTTTAACAAGTAGAGCTCGCATAACTCGCAAGTAGCTCGACTCTTTTACACCCCTATCAGGACTCATATGATTTACGCGCTCAAAAACTTGGCCTCATACAGTTCGGAACAAAAATTGACGAACATGTAAAAAGGTCAAAAGGTTTTTATTTTTATTTTTATTTTTTCATCTAAAAACTTTTACTATCTAATCAAACAATGTACAAATGGTCATCTTCATACGAAATTAGATGCATTCAACCATATGACGGACCAACGCTTACTGAATATTTTTAAAATGCTTATGAAATATAAAAATAAAAATAGTTTTTCTTTTCTTCCTTTTATCTTTATTTGGAGCATGTATAAGAAAAAGGTAGTTAAGAAGGTACCAAGTGTAGCATTTCTTAGGTGTTTTACGAAATCTTAGATATACAAGAATTGAATGAAGAATAAATAAACATTTCAAGAACTTGCTTAAAGATTAACAAAAAAATCCCTAACAAGTCAAATCAGTAAATCATTGGAATCGGCTTAATTTAATTTAAACATGAATTTATTTTTTCAAAGTATATTATATTATACTTATTTTATTATTGTATGGAACGTACTTTATTGAATATGTAAATTACGCCAATTGTATGTGTATGTTTCCTCAACATACAATTGTATGTGAGGCAGTTTGGAGAAGTTTCATGTCAAAGGTTTCATTGTGGAAGGGTGAAGACATCCCTTTTGATCGTATAGTGTCATTGAAAATTTGGGGCGTCCCTTTTCACCTTAGGGATGCTACAACCTCTGAATCTATCGGTCGGATTGTTGGTCATAGATTACTATCGTCTTCATTTTCTTGGGGAGATGAGGATAATTCATGTGGTAAATGCTTGATTTTGTCCAAATCCGGTAAAAGAGTTGATGAAGAGATGGAGATCAAATGGCGTGATCATCGGTATAAGGTTTGGGTGATGGAGGATTATTTCGACTGGAAACCTCATTTTGATCTTGAAGAAGGTGAAATTGGAAAAGCTTCACCGAAGAAGATGGATAGTCGATTGGATAAATCTCCGGAAGGTGGAAAGTCATACTTCTCGTTTAATGCGAATTGCAATACGCATGATTATGGGAATTCAAAAAGAGAGCATGTGCATGGCGTCGATTCGAATCATGTAGATGGGAATAATCATATTTTGGGCTATAAGTCGGGTGGATCTCAATCTCTCAATGGGCCTTTTTCTAATGGGCCGTTTTCTTTTAAGAGATCAAAGAAAAGGCCCCGGTCAAGTAGAAGTCCATGTGTTGGTAGCCCACATATTGTTTCAAACCGGGTATCGTTGGATAAAATAAATGCTTTCTCTAATCCTGGTGAACACTGACTCCGGTTGTCCCCCTTCTAATTTCATTCCGGATCTTAATAACCCTTCTTCAAATACTATTACAACATCCGAAATGGTAATGGAGCAAGCGCCCATCACATCTGATTTAATCGTTACTCCTGGTGATCACGTTTCGGGTATTGGTACAGAAATTTTGAATCAAGATTTTTCTGAGGAAGTTCGTGAGGAGGTAATGGCTACAATAAA
The DNA here is from genome assembly GCA_963921325.1 of Logfia minima. Lineage (NCBI taxonomy): Eukaryota > Viridiplantae > Streptophyta > Magnoliopsida > Asterales > Asteraceae > Logfia > Logfia minima. Next base: position 12,728,510 of record OY992776.1, on the reverse strand, counting down.
AATTGGGGAATCTGTAGGATTACAATTAAGTGAGTATCAGGATCAATTGGAATGCTTGATTCGTGGTGAAGGTGAATGTGCGAATATAAAATGAATTTCTTATCGATTAATATCTGGGCGTTGGATGTTCATCCAAAAATTCAAAGGTAAGGGGTCTTGTTACTTCTAATGGTGTTCATTTTTTAACTGTACAGGAAAGTAAATTGCAAGCTGGGTTGAATTTTAATTGTAAGGTGTTATGGGGAAACACGATTTTTGAAAGTGAGTTTGTTCATGCAATGGGTCTATCTGGTGGCCTAATTAGTTTATGGAACCCTCGCACTTTTAAGAAATCGAGTGTGATTCGGAACATATATTTTCTAGTTGTGATGGGCTATTTGTGTAATACGCATCAGATAGTTAACGTGGTTAATATTTACGCTCCTAATGATCCGGTGGAAAGGAGAAGAATTTGGATGGAACTAAGCTTGTTGATTCAATCTAATTGGGGTTGGTGGGTAATTGCTGGAGACTTCAATGAAGTAAGATCACCTCTGGATCGTTGGAACTCAGCTTACAATGAAGGTCAAGCGATTGTTTTTAATTCGTTTATTGATTCTATGGATCTTAGTTAATACAACATGATAGGTAGAAAGTTTACCTATCAAGCGGATAATGGTTCTAACAGCAGTAAATTAGATAGATTCCTGGTCAGTCAAGATTTAATGAATGTATGGCCAAACGCTTTGGTATCTTGTTTATCTTCGGTGGGATCGGATCATTATCCCATATTACTTTCTCTGATTGATGTAGATTTCGGCCCTATTCCATTAAAAGTTTTTAACTCCTGGCTTGAACTTCCAGGATTAATGCAATATATAGACTTCCATGGCAAACGTTTTACTGTTCATGATAACTCTAGTCTTGCGTTGGTCACTAAGCTCAAATGGTTAAAGCTGAAGATTAAAAATTGGGTTTACAATCATAAGCGTTCAACATCCGGCACTTATCAATTGAAATTAAAGAAATTGGAGTAACTGAACTTATTGGATGAGGTGAGATTATTAACTCTGGACGAGTTAAGAATCAGGGAGGAACGCAAAAAAGTAACTCAAGATTTTGAACATAAACAAATGATGGATTTGAAACAAATATCAAAGGTGAGGTGGTCGTGTGAAGGGGACGAGAATACATCTTTCTTTCATGGTGTGGTAAAGGCTAACACTACCAGTAACAGATTGAACGGAATTAAAAAAGATGGTGTGTGGGTTACGAATCCAACCCAAATAAAGAATATGGCGTTTGAATTTTTTTCAGAAAAATTTGTGGAACCTATCCCTTGTAGACCGCTCTTGTGGTGTTCTGGTCTTCGTAGCATTTCTGCGTTGGATGGTGAGATGTTAACTGATAGATTTACTTTAACCGAGATAAAGGAAGCGGTGTGGGATTGTGGCGGGGATCGGGCCCCTGGACCCGATGGTTTCAATTTTAGTTTTATAAAAAAGAATTGGGTGTGGATTAAATTTGACCTGATGAAGTTATTCGATAACTTTCATGAGTCTGAATATATCCATCCTGTTTGTGGCACATTTTTTATTTTTTTGATTCCGAAGATATCCGACCCTCAAGTTTTTAATGATTTTAGACCCATAAGTTTGGTTGGCTGCATAAACAAGATTATCTCTAAAGTTCTCTCGAATCGATTAAAAGGTTTTATGCATGCTTTGATCTCGGAAGAACAGTCGGCATTTGTTGTAAATCGTAATATTACGGATGGTCCCCTAATTATTAACGAGGTCATTGGTTGGTTGAAGAAGTCAAGGAAGAGTGGTTTTCTATTTAAAGTGGATATCAGGAAAGCATTTGATTCGTTGAATTGGAGGTTTCTTGATTCCATCATGTTTCAAATGGGGTTTCCGATTAAGTGGAGAAATTGGGTGTGGTCTATTATCTCGGCTGGACAAGCATCGGTTTTGATAAACGGGTCTCCAACAGCAGAATTTAAAGGTCATCGGGGTCTTAAGACAAGGAGACCCGTTGTCTCCTTTTTTGTTTCTATTTGCGATGGAAGCACTATCATGCGTTGTAAAAAAAGCATGTGATCAGGGTTTCTATAAAGGTATTAGTTGTTCTTCTCCTGATTTAATCGTATAACATCTCTTGTACGCGGATGATGTGATATTTTTAGGAGATTGGATTCCGGGCAGTTTAACGAACCTACGCAGGTTACTTCGTTGTTTTTTCTTAAGCTCTGGCTTGGGTATAAATTTGGAAAAAAGCTATTTGTATGGCATCGGGGTAGATGTATCAGAAGTTAATTCAATGGCTTTGGAGATTTTGTGCAAATCAGGTTCTCTACCATTTACACATTTGGGTTTAACCATTGGTGGTAATATGAATCTTAAACATAACTGGAAATCAGTTATTGATGTCTTTAAAGGTAGACTTACAACTTGGAGAGCTAAAACATTGTCGTTTGGTGAACGTGTAACATTAGTAAAATCGGTACTTAATGCATTGCCAACATACTATTTTTCTTTGTTTAGAGCACCGATCGGTGTGATTGAGACCCTTGAAAGAATTCGTAGGGAATTCTTATGGGGTTTTGTTGGTGATGGAAAGAAGATAAATTGGGTAGCTTGGTCCAAGGTTGTATCATCTAAAGAAAGTGGTGGTATCGGGTTAGGATCTCTTTCGGAAATGAACATGGCTATGCTCTCTAAATGGTGGTGGAGGTTTAAGAACGAACCAAATATGTTGTGGAGGAAAGTTATAAGTTCGATTCACAACTCATCGAGAGCTTGGAATTTCATCCCTCAGAAGCTATCGTATCTGTGGTTTTGATTTACAATCTGCTTTTCATGTGGTTCCGGGTCTAAATTCTGATTTAACGTTTTGGTACGACCCGTGGCTTTTTGATGTTCCTTTAAGAATTCGTTATCCTAATCTATTCCAATTAGAAGTTTCAAAAAGATGTTTATTGTGTGATAGATTACGGATCACTAATGGAAGTAATTTGATCCAATTCCATTGGTCTAGACAATTAAATTCTAACGAACATGTTGAGGCTATGGAATTATCTAACGTACTTTCGTTAGTATCTTGGGCTGAGGATAGAGATCTTTGGTCGAATGATGCTTGTGTGATGGGTAAACATTCTGTGAAGATTATAAGGAATAAGATTCATGAAGCTCAAGAAGTACCGTTGGAAGAAGGCTTCAAATGGGTAAACTGATTACCGATTAAAGTAAATTTCCTATTGTGGAGGTTTTGGCTTAACAGGCTTCCGACAAAAGATAACCTATTAAATCGAAACATCCCATTACCCACCCATTATGCAATATATGTAATCTGGAGAATGAATCTTTAGATCATGTTTTTGGAAACTGTACGTTGGCCGGTCAGGATTGGACTTTTGTTTTTCATTGGTGTCGAGTGCCAAATCCTGTTGGTATTTTGGTTAATGAATTGCCATTGTTGGCTTTGAAGTTGAGGGGTGATGTGGTGTGGAAGCTTAGTGTTCATTTAATTATATCTACTTCGATTTGGTGCTTATGGAAAAATAGGAATAATGTCGCTTTCAATTTGGTGCATGGTTCGGTGGATAAAGTGACGGACGAAATTCATTCACTCTCATTTACTTGGTTCAAGAATCGTTCAAGACATAAGACGATAATGTGGGAAAATTGGTGTAATTTTAATTTATGATAACTAGTCTGATGGAATTGTGGTGTATGTACGTTTTTTTGGTTTAACTTTTTTTGGTGTTTGGAGTTGTAATTTGTTGGTGCTTGTATCCTTTGGATCCTTACAACGTTGTGTTGTTTGTGATCATTATAATGAAATAGTTTGGTTTGTCGTTCAAAAAAGAAATATATACTCAATGCATACAATAAATCAAATAATAATATGTCTCATACAATAATAAAAAAGATAAAATATAATAAAACATGATACAACAAACTTTTAGACAGATATGTTTAATTAAACCCACTATAAACTTAAACTCATGGTCCGGCCCAAGCATCGTGCAAGGACCAGGCGTGTAACTGAACAGAGACGCAATAAAGATTTAATGGGCAATAAATTTGGGCCGGGAAATATGGGCACTAGCTGAACTGCTGAAGTACTGGGCAAATTACACGTGATTGGAAAATCAAATGTAAATAAATAAAAATTCATAAAGTTTAATCCCATATCATTTAAGGCGTAATTATGTGTGAAGCGTAATTCTTTGTGATTCAATTAATGGTGTCAAGTTTTTTAAACCGTAGTTAATTATACATCATTTTTGTCTTACACTACCACTCATATCGATGTGTTTAACACTTTAATTTGTTGTAGATGTAAAAAAAGGTAAAGTACAACTAATTTTTAATAAAGTACAACTCACACCACTTTTTTAAGGGTATAAAAGATGAAAATCAAACGCTATATCGTTATCTTTTAAAGTTGCATAAATAGTTACAAGAGAGTTTGTTAAGTAGGGCTGAATTTTAAGTAATTTTTCTGACCATTCCTGCTTTTTTTCTCCTTCTCTTTATCTTTATATTATTTTTAGTAGTACTTATTTTTGTGATTATGTTACTTATACGATTTGCTATGTATTTTTTTTTTGTCTTGTACGTTGAATTTGACAATAAACTAATATAAATAGTTGTTAAGACGATAAAATTATCATCTGTCTCGGGTTTAATCGATGTCTGTATTTATCTTATTACCGATAAAATTTAGTTATATTATACATATTAACGTAAGAAAAATTATTTGTTGTTTCAAAATTTAGATGTTATTATCAATTTTTCTTAACATTTTTTTATCATGCTTTAGAGTTATTCTATAAATTTTAAAAACAAATTTATAAAATGAAATGTTTCATATACGAAATTAGATTAATTAACATATGAGAGTCTTATGCTTATTTTATATTTTCAATTCTTAAGATAGAAAATAAGCTTTAGTGGTAGGTAAAAGTTATTGAAATGACAAACTTACCCTTTGAAATCTCATAAATATCTTAAAATCTCACAATTCCATGCTATCATGATAAATGATCAAGATATAGTGAAGATATTGTTCTTCATTTGATAATAAGGGGTAATAGAATAATTGAAAATAAAATAATTAGAAACTATAATAAGAATTAGACATTACAAATTAAGTCATCATTGTGACTTGATCCATTGATTGCTCAAGTCATAATAATTAGTTTTACAGCATATTCACACACCATGCATTTATAAGTACAAGGATAAAAACCCTATGTCCCATAAATAAATATGTTAACATAATAAATAAAAGTAAATATGAAAGAGTATTGTGAGAGTTTACATATCAGTTTGTACTGCGTAGAGCCTAGAAGTTGTAAGAAAATAGCTAGTCATAATGCAGTTTTGGTAGTCTGTCTTGTACTTTTTAACCCTGTTTATGCATACACGCTCTTGTACTTTTGTATTCGGATATCAATTTTCTTTTCTAAATCAAATACATATATATATATATATATATTACTCTCTCCGTTTCATATTTATAATTCATATTCTCATTTTTAAACGTTTCAAATTAATTATTCAATTTCAAAAATAAGTGAGTGGAGTTAATTAAAGTTTCTATAGTATCCTTACTTTACATGTGTGTCACATAAAAATAAATATAAAAAGTAAAAATATAACTGTTATCTTTTAAAAGATACAATATAATAATTATAATTATATTTTATTGAATTAGGTATTTTATGTTCATGGGTGATAGATTTGAACTCAATTATAAGATTTGATTTGATGTAATAAATAAATAAATAAATGAGAATGAGAGATATGATGTGACAAAAATGGAGTTGAACATCATGGTACCAAAATTCAATACAATGCGTGACTTGATGTTTACACTCCCTATCACCTATTTTCAACAACTACATACACACATTCATTATGCACACTTCAAATTTTGAGTAATACTGAATGAATTTGAAAGCAGATATAATGTGTTCATCATTTCACACATAAGTGATGTATTTTTTCTCTTTTAATTTGTACATATTTTTTTCAAATTAGTCAATCAAAGTTTAAGGTCTAATTTTAATTTACCAAATTAGATGTATGTATTTTTCTATACGAAGTATATTAAACACATGCAAAAAATAGATATTAAAAGAATACTATTGATTAGCCCAACGCTATAAATCTACTCGATGCTTTAGTTATTTTGACGTGTCACTAAGATTATCTATTTAAGATCTCGCAATGTTAGTATAGTGGTAAGAAGGTTACGAGTTCAGTTTCATCTTAAAAGTCTAAATGTTCGCTCTCTAGAATTTTTTTTATGAGAGTCTCTATCACAATATAACGGCCCGAAAAATCATAATTTTCTTGCCGACTTTGTAGCGTTTTCTTCTTCACCATCAATGGTAGAGATTAATTACCACATCTGTATATTTTTCTCTCCTTTGTGAGTACGTTTCTTTCTTCTAAAAGATTCATCACCTTTCTTTCTGTTAAACTTACGAAAAAGATTAGTTACAAGTTCAATGATTTGAGATATTGAAATTATCCACATGAAGCACATATTTAATTTTTTTTTCTCATTGATTTTTTGTAACTAGATCTGAATTTTTGAAGAAAAGAAGAGTTTGGTTTGTATATTATCTTCCATGACATTCTTAAACTCCTTTACAATGCAGTCTAATAATTGTACGAATCACTAATCAAATTTTTCTCTTCACATTATTAAGATGATATTTTAATACGTAAGTATTCTGCATTTGATTTGAGTCATGCCACATATATGATGAATAGATTTTGAGGCCTCAGCCTTTTGTTTCAAAAATAAAATAAAATATACCATTCCATTTCTATGTCCATTTATTTATTACTTATGCGATTTACTTTTCACGTAAATTGTCAAACTGGTGATTAACCCTATTTTTTAGAATTATATAATTAATAATAAAAATTAAAGCCCCATCTCGTATGTATATATAGATATAGATAACATACAATAGAAAGGTAAAAAACTAAAAGTGTACATATAAAACATACAATTAAAGGACAAGACATGAAAATATAAATACAATAAAAATTGATTAATTCAATACATAGATAAAATAAAATTATTACACGTACGTAAAATAAAATAGATAAAGTATAATATGCTTTCAGAAGAAAAAAAAACTCTAAATGAATAAATACTCTGTAAACTCGTTTAAAGCTGTCGTGAAATGTTTAAATGCTCCCGTCACTTTTAATCTGCGTGCCTACATGAACAAAAGGTGTAGGGGAACTGTAGTTTACTTCACTTTTACTATTGACCTGTCTTCCGTTGACTCAACATTTAAGTTACCTTACATTCTTCCCCCTATTTATTATAAAAAATGTTGGTAAATTTATTAAAAGAAAAAGAAAAACATGGTAAATTGCTTAGTTTAATTCAACATTCTATTTTGAAAACATACCTTTTCGAGTAATGTTTTCGGATCCATATACTTAATGGGTTCCGATTCAAAAAGTTTTATGTAAGTTATTCACGTATTTTATATTTCTTCAGTTTTCTAATAAGATCAGATCACATAAATTTTATAAAAGAAAATACAATCAAACATGTCATGTAATAGAAAAATGACAATATTATCTTATCATTTATATAGTCTTTTATAAATCAGTTTTGTTAAAAAAAAATTATAAATAAATTAGTAAAGTTAATATATAATTTTTGTAAGTAGTCACTTATTTTCGAACAAATTAAAATGGAAAGACGGACACTTATTTTAAAACGAATTAAAACAGAAAGATAGACATAGACACTTATTTTGAAATTAAAAAGGTACTAATTAGTTAATTTCGATTATAAAAAATCATATTATTATTTACTTAGAATCTGTTTATGTATCTTATACCTCACAAATATTCAACGATGGAGACGCGAGGGATTTAAAGTATTTACCATTTATTCCCTAATTTTACAGTCTCATTAATTCATAATTGTATAGATTGTGCGTAAAACCCATTGATTCATTAAGAAAGATCAACAACAATTTTCAAACAGGACTTTTATTGTATTTTATGAATTGACGAGAGTATTTTATTATCGTTGGATATAATGGTTATCGGTGTTATTCTGCAATCAATGTTTGAGCCCCCAGGTCAAATCCCAGCTTCGTCTCTGCGAATATTTGAGACAAAAAATGCGTAATTTTATACGTAGTAATTCGAAGCTTGAGTTATTAAATGATTATTTTTTATTTAAAAGTACTTTTTTTTTTCTTTTATTATTTTTCATGTCTTGAAATACTTCATTTCAATAAAAACTTTCTACTTTAAATGCACTGGGACTGAGAATCCTTCATGTCCTAGTTGTTTCATTCGCAATGAGTTTTTCGTTGAAGGTCCAACGTTGATCGACCAACACTTTTTGAAAAACTTTGTTTTTTCAACTTTAATCTTAATGTTCATAAACATCATTTAAATCATTAAATGTGAAAATCGGTGTGAAAATTCACACGACTTTCACAATGTTCACAACTTCGTCTTTTATTTATCAATTATTTAGGTACGTTGTTGATTAATGGTTAGTGTATATCGCCAACCGCAAATCGAAGTTAGTCATTAATTGAATCTCTTATTTATGATACAAGGGTCTATGTAACACTTAAACCTTTCGAGATATTATCAAAACTCAAAACTCCAAATTAAAAACAAACTAAGTATATTTCAATAACAAATAATAGAAAACATTGTCTATGCAATTAGAGTTGGATATTAATATCAGGGTGGACTCACTTAATGAGCATCGGTGTTTCATGATACTAATAGTTTGAACCGGGTAATGTAATAATTTTAAGTCTTTCTATTATTGACGTCTTTAAATTAATTAAGTGATACTAGTCAGTTCAAGAGTGCACTTGACTGAAAAACACAAATTATAAGTTTAAAAATTTATATCATCGGTAATAAAAATCATGAGTATATAGTGATTAATACCAAACTAAAAATTACACAGCATGTTGAAATAATAACTAGGCATTTTTACAAGGACCACCCCTCTCCATGGACACAAATTTGGTAAGGTATTTGTGTTGGATTGTTGGCCCTAGTGACAAAAGTCATATTGACCTACATATTTCATAGAAGTCAAATAATAGAGAATTTTGTCGACTTTATAATTGATAGTCTAATAAGTAGCCCACTAGGAGTAGCAAATAGATTGCAAAGAAAATTAAATCCATTTTTTCACTTCTTTTACAGTTCTTTTCGTACATTTTCATTTATTCATTCTACCAAATTTTGTACCCTTACCTTTTTTTGTTAATGATGTTCTTGTTCCATACTTAAAAAAAAAAAAAGACCCAGTTGATTACTACGAATTTGTATTTAAATTTATTTTCAACCATGGTTATTTGTTTCTTAACTTCTTTAATATAACTAAAGCATAATCAACATGTATAAGTCATTTTTGATAATTGTCCATGTCTTCACAGTTATTCTCGATTACTAAGGCCCAAACGGGTCGAAAGAACTTAGTCGAGACTTTTTCTTATTTTAATTATTATAAGTAATAATTGTCTATTGAATTTATTTGGTATTATATAGATGATAATTTTAAATACATTAATATCTATTGAGGTAAAATTCAAGTTATAACAATATTTTATAACATACATTTATAGGTGGAGATCAAGAGGGAAACAAAAAAAATTAGAGAAGGAGATAAGCAAATCTCAACTCTTGATTTCATCATAATTGAATTTTAAAAATCACAAATAATTTCAAAAATTTTACATTAATCACAAATGAATGTTAAAACTATTTATTTATGGAAAAATCAATGGCTAAGATTTGCTTCTCTCATACCACAAGATTTGAAGCTTCCCTATGGATCATTTCCCATACACTTGTAATGTATGTTTGATTTTCTCCTAGATTTAAATATCTATCAATAAAATTTAATATATACCCATATACTGATGTGATAAATAGAAAATTATATATATTTAAAAGGTATATGATAAATAATATATTAAAGATAATTCATGTAAAAACAAGATATGTGTTAAATATATGTATTAAAAACATGTATTCTCAAAATGGGATCGAGTTCTTTTCTTGAAAACTAAGACTTTATCTTAAAAAATCCCGAATTTTCAAGCTTTATTTTAAAAAAGCTTGAACTTTCAACTTCAGACTTTAAACTTAGTCCAAACTCAAATTGAACCAGACTTTTACTAATAATTTCAAGCCTCTTTAAAACTTTTGAGTTCCGGTTGAACTGGACTTTTTCAGAAAAATTCAAATCTTTTTAGATCCGCATTCAGACTAGTGCTAATTTGTACATCCTATTCACAAATACAATAGTAAAATTACATAATGTTGTTTGCCATACTCTTATATGATATAAAAAATGTTTAAAAAATGGAATGTCGGAGAGTGTGATGGGGCGTAAAGAGTGTTGGAGACATCGAAATGAATGAAAACTGCGTTTGACATTTTGGGCGAATACCTATTCATCGCAGACCTGTACCAAGCCTTACCTTTTTCGATTTTTTTATTTTTATTTTATTCTTACCAAAAATCATGGCCGATTATGTGACCGGATTTACATCATAACCACCCCAAAAACCTCATGTTCAGCTCCATTAACCATCGTACAATTAGTTGACTTATTTCATTTTTACCTCAATTACCATGTTTTATGATTATTTAGTTATTAAACAAGTTGCAATTGCTTTTCTTAGCGAGTCTGAACGTTCATCATTATAAATAGTTAACATGTATACAAGTATTAATTAATTTATTTAGTATATTAATTACAAAAAATCATTGACATGAACTCTTATAAGAACCACGAACATACTACTATTAATTAATTATAACTCATTGTAGATTCAAGACAAACATTAACGACTCGATTTTTCTCGTAAACGAGATTCATGGTAACACAAGGTGTGTTCATTACGGCAAGTTGAAACAAGACTTAACTCCAAGGACACTTTATTCATGTCATCAAATGCAATACAAAAACTGATAGCATTAAATTTAAATAAAGTAATAAAACTTTAATTTCCAAATATACGATTAAAGATAGTTCAGAATATTTTACCATTTTTGACCATAGACTTTATAGTTACCTCGATCAAATGAATAACTATTTAGGTCCAAGGTTGAACAACTTTACACTCATCACTCTTATTCCCCGACATATGATTGTCTTATACTCCTTTTGATTAATATTAATTATTAATTAATTAATAGATAAGTAAAATTACTCGTTTTTGGCTCATGGGAGTTATTGTCAAGAGTAAATTCGATAAAAAGCAGACAAGTTATTTCCATTTTATATGTTAAAACTTTTAATAAAAAAGGTTTTTAAAATGAGTCATGATGAATTTAAATATAATTTATTAAAAATGGTCATGGTAACAGAAGCCAGAAACTATAGAAAAAGCCTGTGGATGATATTGTGCCTTTTGTTTTAACAAAAATAAATTTATTGAGTTGTCACATTCAATTGCTTAAATGCTTCCCTTAACTTTTTTCAGTTTCCCTATTCTATGACAAATTCTATTCTTTTTTTAAATATAAAAATTAATTATTTAAGTACATATTCTCTGGTATTAGTGCGTTACTATATTTAGACAAATTAGATTTAGATAGATGGTAGTAAATGAAGATAGGAATAATTAAATGTATATAATAAAATTAGGGGTTACATTTTAATGGACAAAGTGTACTATGTAGTCCCTTGTACATTGGGATGTCGATGTAATTCCAAGTAAATTCACCTTCTTCTTTTTCTCTTTTCTTTTTCTATAAAAAAAAGGGAAAACAATATGACATCCTCTAGCAATTGATACTTTTTTTTTTCTTTTTTAAATTGTGTGAAAAAAGGTTACACTTACTATCATGCTATGATGCTCATTGGGCTTTTGTTTCACCAAGAATATTAAAATGTAACACATGAAATCATTTCATAGTATAAAGTCAAGTGTGATCAATGAAATTGGAAGACTCATTACCAACCCGATTCATGTTCTCAAACTCACTATGAGACCAATGTCGCGGTATCTTGATCATGAACAATGTTACTTAGTACTACGTGATACGTATTGTAGTGATTTGTATTTAATTCAGCTGCAATGTTTTTCATTCGTCATAAGTAGCTCAATTGTAAATTGACCGAACAACTAAACACATATGCGCGTAACGAGTAATGTTATTATCAATGGAGTGAACTTAAACAAACAAATTAAATTAATCAAAAACTCGTGGAACAAAAGACGAATACTTAAAAATTTGGGATAAAAGATCCCAAATGAATGTAACAACTAACAGATTACTCCGTATAAAAGTAGTTTAATTCAACTAGTCTATTTCATGGGACCAAAAAGTTTTTAAACACTTTATTATGGTATGTTTGACCTTTTGGATTTTTACACCATACCCTACTCAACACACTCCCTAGATATCCATTTCCCTATCACCATACTTTCCCATGTTCTTTTCATCATCCCATTTACCTTTTTACCCTTTACCTAAAATGCTCCCCAAAGGTACACCTCTCACTACACAATGTACAACCCACCCAAACCAACATTCATTAAATTCCACATTCCCTCTTATTCGCCTATATAAATCAAAAACACACCCCACCACATTCCTAGTTTCCTACAAATCCTCCTTCAATTTTATCATCAGAATTTCACAACAGAAAACCTACCACCAAAACTATGGATGTAAGTTACATTTTACCTCCTTCAACTTCCACTTTTGTTCAAATTTGACACTCCGTTAACTTTTTACTAGTTTGTGCAGGAATTCAGGGGGAATCATATACCGCCGTTCGGAAGTTGGGATTGTAACAATCATCTTCAGTTTACTCAATGTTTTGAATCAGCGAGAAAAGGTGGTTTCATTGGTTATGGCTATGGTTACCCACAAGATCGTGATCTTTATGTCGCCGGTGATCTTTACGAGAACAATGTCGTTACTCCGGCCATGATCGTCGTTCCTCGCCGCCGTGTAATTTTTGCACCTTTTACCATTTATATGTTATTTGTTTTAAATCACATAATACAATAATATTGTATGATATTACATAATTACATAATAATATAGTAGCATAATATAAAAAGTACTTATATTTTCTATTTTTTTCACTTTATTACTCATTATACTTCTCATTTAATCGTTAAAAATATATGTTTTTTTTCTCACATTATGGTTTTTATGATCATTTTTTTCTAACTTTTATATTTTCGTTAAAAATGTTTTCATACTTTTCAATACTAAATATAAATATAAATAATTTATATTAAAAGAAAACCTTACAAATAAAATGAAAATAGCTACAAAAATGATTTTAATTACCAAAATGGGACAAAAAACATATATTTAACTATTAAATCGAAATAAAAGTAAGTAAAAAAATAATGCATGCCTTTTTATTTTATGTCATTTGGTGTTACTATTTGGTTTGACTTTTGGGTTGTTGTTCAACAGAGAAAAGCTCCGGTGAGGGAAGGAAAGAAGGAATCATGGGTGGTATGTGATTATGATTACGAATTTGTGCATGGCGGGAAAGTAGCTCCGGCACCGGAGAAATACCACCGGAGTCATGTTCATGTTAATGTGAAACCAAAGGCTGTTGATGAGGATTTGTATAAGATCTCGCCGGAGCTCCTCCGTGTGCCGCCGAGAAGGGTATTGTTTCTATAAAAAATTTATGTTTTTCATAAGGTTTTAGTTATTTTTCTGACACCTTTGAATCCCCGCAATTTACGTAATACAGTTTTGTCCATTTTAAGTTTTTAACGTGACTTGTGGACCCCAAAGTCAAAGTGAACATAGTGTCAACACTGTTTCATAAGTCAAATCTCATTTAAGATAATTTTTCAGTAAATATAAATGCTTGAAAAAAGTTAAAGATGTTATTTTTAAGGTTATATACTTGATTTTCTCTTGGTATTTGGAAGAGCAACAAGTCAAATATAACTTTTCAAATGCCATTATATATTAGTATTAGTAATTTATTATATAACAAATGTACTACTTTATGGGTATTTAATCACTAGAATTTGGGAGGTAGGTTAAAGATAAGATTCTTTGATTTTTTAATGGTATTAATTTTGTTTTGTTATGTAGAAGACCAATAAGTCAAATCATTTTAATAATTAAGCTCTTAAGATTAAGATTAATATATTAGAGAATCAGAAGTAAGTGATAAATTATCTTTGATTATTGGATTTTGGGAAGTGGGTCAAAGGTTAAAGAAGTTAAAAAATAAGATTCTTTAAAGTTTTAACTTGTTTTTGTTTTGTTATGCAGAAGAGCAAGAGATGGGGGCTGTTTTCAATGTGCATGTTGCCCACTTGTGTTATGTGAAATCCTTGAAGAACAAAAGCTTTAGATAAATAGTAGAGTTATATATATAGGTGTGTGTTAGTTAAAGATAGTGAAAATGGCCTATGGGCATGAAGATATGAAGATCAAAGATGAAGCTACGAAGATGAAAATCGGAAGGATTAATGTTTTGAATTTTGTTTTGTTGTGTAATCCGTTTTGTGTTTCACTTGATATAATTTCAAGAATTGAGTTCTGGGCCATTATTATTATCTTAACCTTTTTAACTATTTGTTTACCTATTTGTTTGTTTGTTTTTACCCAATATTGCAAAAGTATTGAAGTATATTTTAGCGGGTTGTTTTTGATATCTTTTTATCTTTACCATGTGATATCTACAAGTTAAATGTAGTTTGTACTTTTTTAAGCTGATGGACTGCAAAGGACTATTGAGTTGTATTGTATCAACTTTAAAAAGATGAACAAAACAGCTAGTACTTCTTGGTTCAGGAATAGGACTTTTACTGAATCAATATTAATGGTGTATAACAACTTAACATAAAGATTGGAAATTGGTGAAAAGTATCAAGTAATGGGAAAAAAGGGTACAAGAAAGGTAGAATTTTTGATGGTGGGTCATTGTTTGTTACTACAATTATGAAAGTTTCTGCATGCTCTAAAACTACCAAAAAAGAAAGCCTCTGTTCTGCATGCTCTGGTTTTACCACTAGTCTGTCTTTAATTTATGTTGCCTTGTACATAAATTCAAAGTTGTACTTTATTATGTTTGTACGGAGCATATGTTATATAAAATTGGTATTGTTAATATAAGATGTTTAGGCTTTCTTTGAATACTTTGCAAATTTGGTTATCAGATGTTTAGTTCTTAGTTAGTAGTAACATGTGGCTTAACAAAAGTAGATCATAACCTTTTATTTATTTATTTATTATTCTTATTTTTTTATAGTTGAAACGAGTCAAAGAGTCCGATTAAGATAGCTGAGCATAGAGTTACACAATTGGGAAGCCAAACATAAGGTAAGACTTGATGTGTGTGTTCACAAGAGTTATTTCAAAATCATGACTTGATAATGCTCATTATCATTATCATTATCATCTATCTTGTCACTCTTATAGTTTAAGAGGGGAGTTTTGAAATATATTTTTTGACAGTTGAAGATTATAGTAATAAAAGTATAGATTTAGATTGGGAACATAAAAGTATCCATGAAATAAAACAAGAAGTTTCTGAGTGAAACCTTTTTGTTTTTTAGCTTTGAGGCCGCCTTTTCTTTCTTTTTTGGGTGCTTTTTCAGAAGAGTTAAAGGTAGTAGGATAGGCAATCTTTTAAGAAAAATAGTGAGGGAGACAATATGAAGAAGGGTGAGTTGATGAGGTCTATTTGGAAAAAAGATCATCAAAATGTTTGTGGGTTGTTTCCTTTTATTGGTAGTGCACATGCAAAAGGAGATAATTGTATTGAAAGATAGGTGACACTCCAAGAACTTTTCAATTTAAGTTTGATTATTGTCACTTTTTGGTCTAACTAAATGGGAAATGTTATGAAATAAAGTTAATATTTCTTGATTTAAAACTAAAAAGCTAATCATATTTGTTAACAAAGGCATTCTTCATTGACCATCAGTAAATCATACTTTGTTGTAAGAAACAAAACTGCTAATGAAGCTTTTATCATAGAAAAATGAGGAGACTATTAAGATATACTGATTTAATGAGTGTACAACTGATTATCAAAAAATAAAATTGTCTTGAAACAAATTATAACCAACATATTTTTAACCTGAACAAAACATTTTTACCTATTTGTCCTGCTGACATAACCTTTTTAACTTATGTCAACAGATTAATGCCAGATTCATGGTCAATGGAAATTCATCTGTAACAACATTCAATGAGTATGAGGTGTACCAGCATTTACTGTACTTGGAAAGTAATTGTGCATCAAATCAAGAACGTACAAGACAATGAACCAAATCATTTCATTAATAATATATATTAAAAACCATAAGTTTTCTAGTTACGTTATAAAAGTCTATATTAAGGATTCTAAGTTACAATAGGATGAATCAACTTAATGAGGTTTCACAAATGTTATAACTAAATAAACTAACACTCCGGAAACAGGGGCAGACAAAAAATAAGATGAGACAATACATACAGTAATTAATTACGATGCTTGCAAAGCCCTGACTCGTGCTGTTAATTCCCTTATTTGATTTTTTAGACGATCGGGATTGCAGAAAAAATCAACGAAAACCTGCCTTTGAAGTGCCATTTCTTGTGAGTGATGCTTTACAATCTGTCCCACAGACGAAGTGTATCAAGATTCAGAACGATGATGGAGTTATTAATGAATGTGACAATTCAGGTTATGTTTAATGTCTAACTGGTGAAGTGAAACGGTTTGAATAAAAAAAGATTAGCTAAAAGGAAAGGAGTCAAACAGGCTAAATGCCGCCCAGAGTATATTTTTAGTGTACAAAACTTCAAAAATCAATTTATTTAATATATTACGAATAGATTATTGGTAACATAATATAATTTACGCAACCATAAAAAAGGGGGTTGGAGAAAACTTTCTGGGCTGCCCCCATATCTTGTAAGATATTTTGACCTGTTACCCAACTGACTTGCCCCTTTTGCGATCTCTGGTCTTGATAATTGAATAACAAGAGACATTGCTACAAGTGAATCTAGCATCCAGTGTCGAGCCAAAAAAAAAAACCCGCAAGAAAGTTTCAAAAGATTGATAGAATAGTTACCTCATTCTTCTTGCAGTGCTCGAGTGTTACTTCTTCAACTGCAGCAGACAGTTTGTGATTCACCTTTTCCATCTCGTCTAACTCCTTCATTAGAGTCTGCAATTATGTGAAAAGGTTGATGTTTTCAGTTTACTCATAATTTTTCATGGAAATATCAAATGTCTAAAGATGGACTGAGTACCCGGGGTGTCAGAATTGGTTGTGCAGTGGTGGAGGATGCAAATAGTAGCTGTTGCAAACTTTGGATAAGAGTGCACCTGTAATGATATCGAACAGGATACATGAGATTCAGTCTATGACTTTTGAGTATCTCAATGTCAAATGAGTTGAACCATTCAAAAGTCATCCAATGTGTACTTTTATAACATACAAGCTCCTAATCAGTTTTGTTTATAAGATTAAGTTTATAGTGTAATAAGAAAGTTTTTGTGATCATATTTACGCATCAATTACCAATTTATAAAAGAAAGTTAAGAAGGGTCAATCCAACCAAACTATTTACGTTCAACAAGTATTAGAAAATCATATTATATAACTGATCTGTTTCCCATTTCGTGCCACCACCTCTAATTAGGATAACTTACAGCTCATTGATGCATCTACTTCTATCTTCTGGAAGGGTATTATCTAGGTCAGATTGCAGGGCCATGAGGTCTGATTGAAGGCTGGATATCTGTTGCACCAGTCCTGGTGCCGATACATACGTTGACAAACCACCTTGAGCAACTAAGAAATAACAAATGCAAGTGGGTTACAGACATTAAATCCCAGTACTTCAGAAGCTAGCGTTAGATATCAAAAAAGGTGTAATTTACTTGAATGAATGCTCAAAAGATCTCTGACACCATGCAAAAATGTATCTCGGTCATCAACAGCTCCTTGTTCTTGTACATCTGATGCTGCTTGAATTAATGCCAAACAGCGACCCTAAAAAGATAGGAAGATAAATGTTAATAATAAGCTTCCAAAGTTCCAATAGATCTCATAACATCACAGATTAGCTAACCACACTAAACAGGTCAAAAGTTTGTCTAACAAGTATTCAAATGCTCACAATGTCCTAAACATTCTATCAAAAAAGAAATCATAATTTTATTATGATAACGTTGTGTTTAATCCTATTTACTACATCAATTATTTATAAAACTTTGAAAAGTGAAAACAGAAGTGTTGGGAGAGAGGCCCAACACGTTTTGACGCACATATAATAGTAACCATTCTCACCCAACCATTGCCCATCCTGCTCATTTTGCCGATCGAGTACTTAAACCACTAGGTGTAACACAAGACCTAGCAATATGATTACGAGATGATGTGCATACCACTCGTCCTTTAGTTGCTGATAGGTAACCTTGTAGCTCCGACTCAATAACTTTGAGCAATGAAAAGGCTCCAAGCATCGCCTTCTTTTCAAATTGGCATGCTAATTTTAAAAACTGATGTCTCGCAAGCTGGTTAATCAGATGACTTATGAACTGTCGAATAAAGAAGTGAAACAAAAGCAGAATAAATTTAACTTTTCAGTTGTCAATTACTGACTCTCATATCAACTCAAAAAATAGGATAGTACACAATCAAAGTTAACTTGAATATTATTTACTTTGTATGTGCAGATTAATTTGAATTCGACGTGTCAACCAAACAGTTACATTTGGATAGTATAAGTTCAAATAGTATACCGCTTTCTGGCGTTGGATATAATATTCTTGCCGCATAACCTTTAAATCGTAATCACCTGCATTAAAGATCAATTTACATACCCATTTAGACAAAAAATAGACAAAATTTCATATGGCGCCGTTTGTACGTATACTTAAATACATACCTTGCAGAATGTATGTGTCTTGTAGTTGAGCCAGCTCCCAACATAGATCGGGAATAGTCTGCAAAAAAGGTGGTATCTTTACTCAAGAGAAGCAATGTAGTTCATACGAATATATACCAAGAGATAATGAAACGCGACTTGAATACGACACAATGGCAAAGAGAAGATGAAAGGCATATAAAAGTAATAAAAATAATTTAAATCAGAAAAGCAAGTGCAAACCTCGGATAACAATTTATCTTCTTTGTTATGCAAATTTGAAAGCTCTCCAGCCAATTCAACATGCTTTCTCCTAATGAGAAATGTAAGAAGTAGCATTAAACAACCCATATAATCATAGTTTGTAAACCGTGACAACTAGAGTAATCTATTGCATGATACTCCATTCCATAAATAGAGTTCATTTTCCAAGGATGTGTAGTTACAGTGACTCAGTGAGTAGTCAGTTTGATGACATGTATCACTTAACACTGAAAAGTTATAGGTAAAATAGAAACAGGTACAATGGGTAGAAAGTTGCCTAAAGTGCATTTTTAATGAAACAACCCCCTGAATCGCTTTAATCAAAGAATTATAGTTCAGAGTACCATTATTACAAAAGCAACATGATATTTAAAATATATTTAATGCCTTGATTACTTATTGAAAGTAAAAGAAAATAAGAAGAAATGCATCTTAATATGCATGTATCCCTCTCCGGGCATACAAGGATAGAAATCTTGTACCTAAGTGAATGAAGATCGAGGTGAATATGTGCTTCGTCTGAATTTACTTGACCTTTTAGTGTCAATAGAATAGCTTGCTGTTTTGCATTCTCAACTTGTGCTTCCACCCACTGCCTTTCACTAGTTCCAAATCTGCATATAATAAATTTACATGCTATCACCTATTTGATGACAAATATAGAGTGGAAAACAGAAAGTTCTAGCCAAATATTTAAATGGATACAGACACACACATACATAGAGCGAAGTCTTTGCAATTCTGAAACACGTTGATGTTGTGATTTTTGGGAATCCGCTGCATCAAAGAACGTCCACAAAAGGAAAAAAGAATAAGAGCCTCCGGTAACAGATAATATGTTCAAGTTAGACACAAATACACCAATCCCTTCTATAAACAAAGCTATTAGAAACCATCTGAATGCTGGAAACTGACTCATGAATGAAATCTAGAAATTAAACTATGACAAACAGAAGCAGAAGATAAATGTATATAAATTGGTGCAACTGACAATCACCTCGCACTAAGGTATTGGAGACATCATCAAGATTGACCCATGAACATTTGGATTTTCCCTCTTCTGCCACCAGGCGGTAAGGACCCTGATTCAACATGTATCAAGGATAGTAAGTTTCCAGTTTCAAAAGATTAAATTCAGCTTGCACATATATGCAAAAAGTACATAAAGGAATAAAGGGAATATATCAACAGCTGAACTGCAAAACAATTAATTGAAAAAAGAAAACATAAAAACGAAACAAACAAAGTGGTTCCAATTGTCATCATTATTTACATTAAGATGACCAGAATGCCCCATGTTGTAAAGAACTAATCTGGAGGTGGCAATGACGAGCTATATGCTTATAAATGTGTAGTATTTGATCACAATCTCCTAGATCGTTATATTTAATAATATTAATTAATAAAAAGAACTTATAAGATCATTCTTGTAATAGAACATTTGAAAGATGGACAAAAAAGTGTTTTGCAGGTCAAATCAAGGAAACCCGGCCAGTACTAAGAAAAAACTTATTTCACACCGAACCAGTTTTGACACATTACACACCCACCTATTTTGACACCGCTAAACTATTCCATTGTTCCCCCATATCTTCCGAAGAAAATAAACATGCATAAAATGCAGTATAGCATGTACCGTGTCTAGTTGCTTAATAAACCATTGATTTAACTCTTTCATACATGATGAATCAACAAGCATGTATGGATGGAAGTCAGAGTATGCCAAATAGATACCATCTTCTGCATATCAAAAATTCAAAACCCACGAAGAAGTGAGAGATTTGGTATATCAAGACTACACCAAAACACAGATAAATTGAAATAAGTCTCATGGAAGAAGAATGAAACAAAAAATAATACCATCCCCTGAATGAAACTGAGCCAACTCTTGTGCTGTTGAAGCTATCCGTCCAAGAACTTCATTCATCTTAAGTTACAACAAAACACGTTTTAGGACTCGTCTCTAAAAATTAAAGTATATCAAACCATCGTCTATCAGTAAAATAAGAATACATCTGTAGGAGACTATATTTCTTTGCGACTGTACCTCTAAGTTTCTCGCTGATAGGCTATCATCTATGGTAGTCAGTAGGCCATTAACAGTGGATGTTGATGCAACTCTTGCTCTTTTCCCTTGAATCAAAGCCGAAGCCTGTGTACTGAGCATGTCATATTGAGACTGTAGATGCCCAAGTTGTCTCTGCAACTCCACAGCTTCTGCCTTATAGGCTAAAGTAGCATCCCTTTTAAAGATAACAATTTCTCAGTATATGTTCGACAAAAAAAGGCTAAAAGTCTGAAGTTTAAACATGCACTATGCATTATCATTATCATATTCAATTACTTCATGGGAAACCCTAAGCATGTTCTATAATTGGTAAGGACAAGGGATACTAAGCAGATTGTATACATTAATAGGGTACTTAAGACAATACATGTCGATCAAACATATGCCCTCGACCAATTTTACTATCCATATTCTTCTTGTGAAATCCATGCGATGAACTTCTTTTTAGCGGGACTAAACTATGAGCTGGTTAATCACCAACAGTAGCAGGCTAATGTCTATTAGACAGTATGTTTCATTGGCTCCTGAAAATTTATAGGGGCATTGCATTTAATTAGTAGCATAAAACTAGTTTACAAGGAGGGATGGACTTCTTTATTCAGGCTGACTTACTAAACAAAACAATCACTTTCCATTTACTACAAATTAATATTCACATAGTAGCTCTTATAATAAAATTACCTTTAACCATCACTGTCAAAGAGAAGAAAATATAAAAAAAAAAAAATAATGAAAAATTCAGTGTTCAACGTTGTTACATTTGGTCTAGTTCTTATGCATCAACCTGGCATCCACTCGCGTAATATTAGTTCTGGCTGCATAAAACTTTGACACAAGATTAAACTAATTAATAAATTAAGGATTAGGTAGCAAAAGTATTATGCACAGGCATTACTCTTCAAATTTCCAAAATGTAGATCCGTGACATCCTGGTCTAAAAAGGAACAGGAGATGAAATGGAGAAAGTCAGAAAGATTTGCCTTATGTCTTTTAGTCCTTCTTCAGCTCCAAAGACTGCCTCCTGGTTGTCTCTCCTTGTTGAAAAGGCTGAAATGCTTTCATAAGCAAAATCTAGGTCTTCTCCCTGTGGAAACATTTTATAGAAAAAGTGATAATTCAGAACCTAAAATGAATTGGTTAATTTTTTATTGAATAAAAAATTATAGATCACCATTCACCAACTCACAACTGAGCAAATGCAGCAAACTAAAAATGCTTCTCCAACGAAAACGGATCTTAGTAATGCTAGATGTGTACCACAACCAAAAAGATACAACGCCATTCCATAAAATCGTATGCCTTCTCATAGTTTTCAAATAAACTAAGAGGTCCTGAGCAACTAAACTGGAACACATAATCATATATGCTTTAAAGGCTATACCACAACTACATCACCTATTTATTTAGTTCATTAACTACACTTAATGCAAGCTTACTTTTAAGGTCTACGTCAAACTGGTGTGTTTCATCTTATAGAGCAGTGATATTATTTTCATCCTAAAAATGATGATCTTATACAATTTAGCCCTAGTTTCTGATCCTACAAGTATGTCTTTTGATCGTATTTATTCCAAAATAAGACAAATAATAGCCATTACCACAAAAAATAAGCCTGTAAATTACCTCCAAAAGCTTTCCATCTTGTATAAACTGCTCACACCTAGATATCATAACAAACATAATTGTCAGCATAAAACATATATACTTACAGTCTTACATAATACCATATCATATCCTCTAAATTCTAGAAAAAACTTATAATATATATAGCTTCAGAGTTCAGACCGTAAGTAACATATTTCCTTTGGAAACGATAACGTTTACAGTTCATACTTTTTAGCATCTTCACAATTCACACCTTTAAATTCTACGAAGGAACTCCATAACATAGAGCTTCACACCTCTTATCATTACCAAAACCTACCCTACGTAACATGTGTCCTTTGAAAATAACAAATATAAACTGTAAATATTCTAAACTTATGCAACAATAAGTGAAAATAACACTAAATAACTGCAGTTTACAACTACGATATACAACTGTAGCTTGACAACTCTTATCATTACCAAAACATAGCCTATGTAACATGTTTCCTTTATATAATATAAAATATAAACTAGCTAAATGTGAAAAATGAGTGATAAATTATGGCAAAGTAAGCAGAAGAATAGTATACTACAATTACGATATTAATCATAAAGTAACACACCTATATATAGATATACATATATAAACACATAAACAAACCGATGAGAGACATATGTAACATAAGTGATAAAATGGGACAAAGTAACCTGAGGAATTGCAGATTACAGCTACGAAATCGATAATAAACTAACACACCTACATATAGATGCAATGATACAATATAATACACATAAACAAACATATAGGCAACTTAAGTGATGAATTAGGGCCAAGTAGGCTTCAGAATTGCAGATTACAAATTTACAACTACGAAATTGATTATTATCTAGCACACCTACATATAAATACATATAAACAAACTGTTTAGAGAGAGATAGCAAGATGTAACTGAGAAAGTTCAGAGGCTGAAAGGACGTTAGAAGGACGAAGACTGGAGCAAATCCAATCGAGAATAGGACGAGCATCTTCATACTGAAACGGCCATTCGAAACTGTCTGGATCAAGTGATCCGTGACCTTCAAACCCTAATTCACCTAATAATGAACACAGTCTCGCACCACTCATCTAATTATACTAATTGTTGTTGTTTTGAAGTGAATTAAATGATGGAATTGTGGACAACTGGAGTTATGGAAATGATGATAGATATAGATCGGAATGTATTTATTTTGTTTAGACGTTTGGTGTTTGAAATTGGGGAAATAGGGGTTTGGCGCCGGCCGGAGTTTGCGACTAACTACCATTTTGACACCCCTACAGTTACATAAAAGGTACGCAAGAGACCCACCAAGTACACTCACGTAACATTGTACACGTGAATTTTTTGTTAATTCTGAATCGTTTAATTAAATGAGATGAAATTATTTTATTGATGCTTTTCTTTTTTAGAAGGAGAAGAAATTTTGAAAGTTTATCTTATTCGATCATATAAATTTTAAAGTTGAAAATATATAATAAAAAAAATTAAAATTAAGTATATAATAAAACATTTAACCCAACTTACAACAAATAGTGTTCTTGTTGCAAAGCGCTTTGCAACATCCCTGTCTATACTCTTTTTTTTTTGGTTTTCTAAATCATTTAGGAGAAAAGTGTTAGCCTATAAAAATTCATGAATACAATCGTGTGTTTATTAGCTATAGGTATATTATAGCTTTTAGCAGTTAAAGGAACGCAAACTTCTAATATTATAAGTTCTAGCTAACTCTTGTCATTAACATTCAGTTAAGCCACCGACTTGCAGTTCCAAAGTTAGTTGTTCTCACAAATATTGACCGAGCTAGATGAATTACTCCAAATTTTGATATGATCGCAATAACGGGTGATTTAAAACAATAAATGGACGATGTTTTTTCTCTTCACGTACTCGGGGCAGGACTTATATATCTTCTTTTTTTACTCAGTTGTACTTAAAATAATTTAGTAACATTTTTTATCAAGAATACTTTAGTTTTTTGCAAACACAATTATTTACCAATATATTATAGTTCATGTTCAATCACTTTTGTCTCCATGTATTTGATTGCAAAACCAATCTTATCTTATAATAATACCTAAAAGATAAACTATTAGATGGACAGATTGATGTTGAAATCTACAGTAAAAACGAGTTATAAATGTGTAAGAACATGTCTTTTAATTCAACTCATTCAAAACAATATATAACATAAATAATATGGATATTCTGACTTCAAACTGGTCTAATGTTCAATTTTTGCCACAAAGCTATATTTTTCCGCTCGAAAGAAGGCCCGAAAACTACGAAATTCCGGTAACAAAAAACATTCCTACAATTGATCTTTAGAGGAATCGGTGGCCCTGGACGAGGTCACATAACTCAACAAATCATAAAAGCGACCCACACATTAGGAATTTTTCAGGTTAGTAAATGTTGAAGTTGTGAGTTCGTTGTGAGTCGATTAATGACATTTTTCTTGTAGTGATTTACAGACGTCTTTAGTCTATTTATGCAACATAGGTGATCAACCATGGAATTTCAAGGGAATTAATGGGCCAAACAATGACGGTTTTTAAAGAGTTTTTTGCGTCCCCTGCAGAATTTAAACCAACTTACTATTTGAACCACTTGGATGCCAGCTTCAGGCTTTACACGAGCACCTTAAACTACGAAAACGAAGAGGTTCATTTATGGAGAGATAATGTAACCCACCGTTGTTATCCTCCAGAAGATCATATTAACCATTGACCCGAAAGCCCTCCTCTTTATCGATAACAAAAGAAAAACCCTCATTAATGATAAAAATAAATGTGTATTGTACAAATTACTTTCTTTTATAGGATGATAATTAAGAGTTCACAATTGTTTACTCATCTTTTTCAACTGTATTATCATGTATTAGTTGTACGAAGTACAATATTTCTTTGGGTATTAAAAACCATAAGTGCATTGATATAGGCTTATCATTGTTTAACTTTGGTTTGAGAAAATTTGAATTTTACTCGGAAAATTTTTCGAGAATTTTGGAGGGAAAATTTAGTGTTTTGAGTGAACTTGACGTTAATTGACTATCTACTACAAACTTACCTCAATTCCGTATACATTCATTCAAGATGTCAAATGTGAACAAGATGATAGAAATCGATCATGAAGTAGGTAAAGCTACTTCACCGCCAAAGCTTCTAAAAGCTGAAGATTACTTCTGGTGGAAAGATAGATTTGAATCATATGTAAAATTTAAAGACATCAACATGTGGATATGTATTAATGAAGGGTATGATACACCTTCTTATGAATTCGAAGGGAAGCGTAGACTTTTTCGTACGAAAGGATGAAGGAGGCAGACAAAAGTATGTATGAAACAGAGAACAAGGCGTTGTTTGCTATCATCAAGTGTCTTCCTGAAGAAATTAAGCATACCTTCAAACAACGTTACCACTTTTCTAGAGAGCTCTGGGTAGCTTTGGAGAAAAGATTCGATGGTAGTAAACAAATCAAAGAGAGTAGAGCTGACTCATATCAAGGGACGTCTACTAGTGAGCAAAACTCAAGGAATATTACATATTCCGGAGACTTGGTTACTCAAACACATGACGGTTCATATGATTGGAGTTCACCTGTTGAAGAGCCTCGGGAATTTGTGACCACAATTGATGAGGCAGATCAAAAGGATGCTAGTGAGAAGAAGACTGAGAGAGAGTTACCTGCTTCAGATACCAAGGTTATAAGATTGGAGTCTACTGATACTATGAGTACTAAGGACTTCATTGCATATATGGCCAACATGGATGCTGAGAAGCATAAGGTTATTCTAAACTTAGACTCTGTAGTTAATGCTTGTGTTTTATGCACTAACTTTGCAAAGCAGGCTGAGAATTTGATTGAATCATCTAATATGATGACGGCTCAGCTAAATGCTTTAAAAGAAGAAAACACAATTTTAAAACTTAGAAACTCTGAGTTAGTTAATAAAGCTAAATCTGATAAAGATGATTTAGAAGTTTTAAAAAACAAATGAACGAGCAGGGTCAAATAATTGACTTAACTCGTGAGCATGTTTTGGATTTAACTAAACAGTCTTCAAATAAAGAAAAGAAACTAGCATACGCTAATGTTAGAATTGATGAACTTAATAAGAAAATTGAACTAAAAAGATTTTCAGTTGAAACCTTAGATAGTCTATTAAATGTACAAGAAACTGACTCTACTACACGACCAGTAGTCTCTGAGATGGTGGACATCACCAAGTCGACCAAGTCAGAGAAAACTGTGTCAGGTACCAATGAGGAGTCAAAAACTAAAATTGAGTTTGTTAGACTTAAAATAGAAGATGTTAAGAATAAATATGAAAAAGGTAAACAAACAGAATTTGAACATCAAGCGATTCTCAAGGCTCAAAAGAAAGCCTAGGAAAGGCGTTCGTGCTTCACGTGCCATCAAAAGGGACATGTAGCAAGTGTGTGTCCATATAAGAAATCAAGAGTTTCGACAAATGATAGTCCAAGGAGCAGTTATCCTGAAACAGGAAGCTCAAGTAGAGAATCAATTCGGTCGAAACCTTCAAACCGTTTTAACAACCCCAACAAGAGTTTTTCTAACCAGGGTAGTAGTAATAAGAATTTTCATAATTCTAATTATGACCATAAGTCTAGGGTTAGATATTCTTCAAACTAAGGCCAGTCAATTAAAGACTTTTCCAAAAGTCTCCGGATAGAAGGTCTAGTGGTAGCTCCTCCCATTCCCCAACAACTGAGAATTCCAGAGTATCCATGTCACCTGAAAGGCGAGATGGATATTTTAAGGAATTTACATTTGTTAATGAGAATGGTCGATCCAAGTCCGTGGTGGCTTGGGTCCCACTTTGTAACTAATGATTTTTATCTAGTGTGCAGGAACACATTCTTCAAAGGCTACAAGTTCAGCAGAAGACGTAGCGACTGAGGGGGAGATAAGATCAAATCTGGGATGATAATCTAGCTGATTTGTATGGTAAGGCTTTTGATAAATCAAATTTTGAATTGTTAGTCCCATCGCTGGAATGACAAATCATGAGTGGCCTATCTCCCTTAAGAACTTTTATCTATCTTTATTTCTTAGTATTTTTAGTTAGTTTGGAAAAACTATAAAAATATGAGTGTCACTGTAATGACGCGAAGAAATGACGAAAACATTACCCATGCCTAGAACATTATTATATGTGTGGCTTTTAGATGTAGTACATACACAGTAAAAAGTACCTTAAATATAAACGTAACTAATAGCTTCATCAACGATGTATTGGTAGGCATACGACATAACGGTTTTCAAGTACCTAATAAACCTTAAATAATACGATTATTCTGTGCAATCTCTATTTTGATGTATGACATTAAGTCTTAATTCTTAGGAGATAGATTGTACCTGAATACATGTTATAAGGATAAATATAAATCATTTCATCTGGGGGGTTCACTGACTGTTTCTTTTGCTACATCTTGAAACATGCTGACCTAGACTCAGTCAGCGTATCCTAAAAATAGAGCAAACTTGACCGCGAAACAAGAATACCGTTTTTAAGGTCTCTAATCAAACTATGTCGCTTTGTTGTACGAAAGTACAGACCTGTCATATCTAGTTTGATTTTAGATTTGTTTGCTTCTAACCATAGTCCCGTCCAATCTTTTCACATGTACACAAGTACATTGTTCTTAATGTAAAGGACTTGACTTTAGAGATGAATTTAAGTTAAAACATCCTATACATGGAATTCTGGACTTTCTTGATTCTAAGGGTATATCAAATGTGAGATACATAGATAATCGTAAACAATAACTAACATTGTACTTGAAAATCTGAGTGTTGATTTAAGTGGACAACAATACCGATAATCGTCGTGAACTATAAATTACATACATAATAACTTCGGAATAATTCAATTCCTAACTGTGTATCGTATGCGTTATGGCTCATATGATCTTCGTAACAGTGACTCTCCCAAAAAGGATGTGCTTTTTTAATATGAATAATTTCATATTTGTTTGTTTATTTTTAGTTATTTTTCATTTTTAATTTGTACAAATTTAAGTTCTTACAAAATGGGGAGATAATTACTTTTGATTGTTTAACTCTACGATTGGAGAAACAACTCGAATGTTATTAGTTCAAAGCCTAGGTATGAAAGCTTTAAAGCTAGAAGATCTAAATCCGAGGAGGATATAGGGGTTTGCGTGTGAACAGACCGAGAGTGATGATGAAAGTGATGATGAAAATGATATTCCATCATTGGATGAATCTAGATCTAAATATACTTGGATCTCACTTAGGGTCTCGTTTTACTACGGATAAAGGTAAATATAAGTTGAATGAAGACGATGATTATACATTGCAAGATGATGATGATGATGATGTTGATTATGATAATGATACATTGTTATTCACTAGAAGGTCCAACAAGAAGACGGTCTAGTGGGGTTATCATTAGTGAGCCGACTGCCTAATCCACAACCATCACCACCTACACATTACAACAACATTCCAACGACACCTATTACAATTATTTCACCACAGCTTAGGCATAGATAAATCCCTTGTTGAAGAGCGCGACAGCTCAGGGAGAAGCCTGGCAGGTGGAGAAGACAAGTTGTAAAGAGGATGCGTTGAGAAAGAAATAGAGACGGAGACAATGATCCTAGTGACCGAATGTTGGAAAGCTGCCTAGTAGTAGACCAATTTGAGTTGCCTAACTCTTCAACTGGAAGACTTGGTATGCTTGAATAGGTTAATGGTGAGTCTAGTCAATCTAACAGAGAGTGATACCATCACAGGTTAAGGGGGAGTCTAGTCAATCTGACAGAAAGAGATACCATTGAACTTACGAGTTTAATTGTGATAAATTTGAGTTAGAAGATACCTGGAGAAGTTTAGTTCAGAAAATGAAAAAATGTCTGAAGGTGAATTGTAGTGATAGACCTAGAAGGGTTAAGATATGATAAAGATGAAATTCCTAAAGGTGACTCGGAAGCTACAAGAGTTGTTGAGGGTGTATGACATGATCTATTGAGATGTTAGAAGCTACAGAGATAGTTAGAGACATGAAGATTGAAGATGTCAGAGGGTAGTGAAGACTTTGTGGAATATGTGTTATGCAAGAAGACAAAAGAGCTTAACAGAATCAAGATCGAAGACAACTCGGGTGACAACATCTTCGATGAAACCAGAGCTATGGTCAAGGGGGAGTCTGTTGGTGCATGTTTTGTGACAACAGCTTCTAGTTTGTAATAGTTAGGTTTAGAAGTCATTTTGTTAATCGTTGTAATCGTTAACTTATGTTTTGTCTGTGTATTTTGTAGGTTCGTTACTAAGTTCGTACGAACTTAGAAGCAGCTTAGTTCGTACGAACTTAGCTGCCTATATATACACAAGTCCGAAAATCAGTTTTAAGAGGTTAGGAACTGAGTTTTTGAGTTGTAAGTTCGAATGTTTTTGTAAGTTCGAATAAAAGTGAAATTTACACATTTATTACTCGTTTGTTATTGTTTATGTTTATGTGAGGATTCCGCACTCTTATAAACAAGTTTACCCCGTAGATTCGAGCCCCAAGGGGACTTTACAAACACTGCTGAGCCATTTATGATCACTCGGCATAAAGAGGGCCAATAATAACATAACATTTTAATCACTGAATTAATACAGCACACTCAAGTAATCCTGCAATCTAGACATTTTCATTCAATTCATATCCTCCTATTACTTACCTCGGGAATTATGTGGTTGTGAATCCTCGATCTTTCACGTATGGGATGCTAGTCTGTACACAGTATATAAAGTATGAAACTCTTTCCGTCCCTTAACTCTTTCACAATTTGGTGACACTTCCTTAAAGTCGCTACAACAACTCATGCGACACTATCATTAGTGACACATAACAGATCCCGCGACACTATCATTAGTGATAGTGTCGCAACACCCCAGTGTCGCCCTATGCGACACTATCATTAGTGTCGCACTTCGGAGTCGGTCTAGTGCGACACTACCCATTAGTGTCGCACAACGAACAGATCAAACCCAAAATCCGAAATCCCCATAAATCAGACCTGTTTTACTCAAATTAACCCGTTCCAATTCGTTCAGATCACGTAATATTGTTTATAGCACATAATAATCGAAGTCTTACCTCGAATCACGGTTCAATTGCTTCAATTTTAGGTTTTACACTTGATTTTCACTTCTTTTCTCTCTTTTCTCCGTTTCTCTCTCTAAAACACGCACACACACTTGAATACCGAGTTCTGGAATGACTTAGGCGTGTTTAAAGTATTAATATACTGAAATTTACACTTAAGCTCCTCAATTTTAGTCACTCAGCTCCGTTCTGCGACACTAGCATTAGTGTCGTAGCCCACCACCAATTCTCTTAAACTTTAAAATTTTCAATTATTTTCAGGATGTTACAAATGAATGTAGTGGTCAATTAAATTTGGAGGTTTGAGCCTATTTCATAATACAATTTTTGAGAGAAAAAGGAAACAATAAAATAAAAGCTAATTACTTTGGTACTTAAATTGCTATTACCTATTTCACATTTTACCATTTTAACCTTTCTTTCCAAAGAAGAGTGAAGCGAAAAGTGAGAAACGTGGATACAAAATTGAGGGAAGAAATTCAAGTGACCTTTAGTCGGTATTCACGTTTTTTTTATTGTTGTTATTGTAAATCAAAGAAGAAGAAAATATAAAAAAAGGATTATGATACAAAAGAGGCACGAAGCAATGACATTGAAAAAATTAAAGTAATCTTTCTTAGTATTAAATAACTTAAGATGCACTAAATGTTTGAATCCCTAACTAAAACTTAGTGTTTGAATGGAGATGAAATTTTAAATTAGAGAATTGTAGATAAAAAAGAATTACTTTGTGATTTGTGTATAGTAGAACTAATACATCAAGAAAGACGTTTTACTTTGTGATTTGTGAATCACTTTGGTACGACTAATACAACTAAGATAATGTATTTAGTATTCTAATTTTTGTCACATTATCTTTAGGGTCTAACATTTTGACATTTTAATATTTTCAATCATTACTTTAAAAAATTTAGGGACAACCTTGACTAAATAGTTTTATATATACTTGTGATTTGTGAACCACTTTGATAAAAGATATAATTATTTATCGGGCAATGCACTTTTGGTTTTTAATACCCAAAGGTATAAATCTATTTAGTACAACTATGACATGAATGACAATACACTGCTCAAGTTCTCTATTGTATTATAAAGAATGATAGAAAGTGAATGGGATCTTCTACTCCCCCTCAAAAATCTTGTCTCCTACCCCCTATGTAAGCAATTTCGTCATTTTGCTATGTTGTTATTTTTTTTTTCTTTTTTTAGTATTATTTTTAATAAGTACAAAATATAAATGTTCTACTAAACGAAGTCGAGAGCTCGATATTTAATAAGTAATATTGTATAATCAATCAAATTATTACAATTAGCAATCGCATTATTAATACTTTTCCTTTAGTCAAGTCGTATTATTTTATAATGGCGCATTTCTTTTTTAAAAAAAGTTATGAAATTTTTATATAATATAAATTTTTAAAACTACATATTTTATGAAAATTAAGTTATTTTTTAAAAAAAGTCTTGTTTTATAAAAAAAATTAGTTAAAAGTTTAACAGTTTTATTTTACAAAAGTATTTATTTTTATAAAAATAGATTTTCTATTTTTATAATAATGTAAATTAAATGTAAGAGGGGGTGGGATGTGGAAAGTAAATGTATGATTAGATGTGTAGTAGGGGGTAAGAAATAGAAATTGTAAAGTAGATAGAAGATGTGATTGATTTGATGGAAAGTAGAAATAAAAGTGAATGATTTGATGGGTGATAGGGGGTGAGAGTTAGAAAGGATGATATGAATAGTATGGGCCAAGTGAATTTGTATTAACTATGACATGAATGACAATATAATTTAAAAGTCCTTTATTGTACTATAAAGAATGTGAAAATGGTCATACACTGTAAAATTATGGTCAGTTAAATATATAAAGAAAATCCATTGAAACGGTTGAATATATATGAGCATATGTTTTTTATATATTTAAAATAAAATTGGATAGAAAAGAATATGGGCATATAAAGCTATCAGATAACCCTTTGTTTACTTAGTGGATATGTATACATTTAGTAGTTGGATCTAATTACCACCCTCAATGCAAATAATTCTCATTCTCAAGACTTAAACTTTAATTTCTTTTTCTTCCTTCTCATTTCTTACCTTTCCGTACAAAATTAAACTCGATAACACTAAGACACAAACGAGAATGAGTACCATATCTCAAAACTGGAAGACACTAAGTGGAGAAGAACATTGGTCTTCCCTATTAGATCCTTTTGATATCGATCTCCGAAAATACATTATTCACTACGCAGAAGTTGCTTTAATACATTATTCACTACGCAGAAATGGGTCAAGCAACACGAGATGCTTTTAGCAAAGAGAAGGCGTCAAAGCATGCAGGAAGTAGTCTATACAACGAAACCAATATTTTGTCGAAAGTTGGAATCGAACAAGGAAACTCTTTTAAATATGAAATAACAAAATACTTTCACGGCACATCTTCAATCCCTCTTCCATCGTTTCTTGTGAAATCGTTGTCTCGTGAAGTTTGGAGTAAAGAATCAAACTGGATTGGGTATGTGGCGGTTGCGATGAATGAGGGGAAGGTGGCGTTAGAAGGAGAGATATCGTGATCGCTTGGAGAGGGACAATTGAAATGACGGAATGGATTAATGGACAATTGAAGTTCTCTTGTCAGACTTCAAAGCAGGCTTCGTCTTCTTCGTGGTCCTGTAACAACGAATCATTTCATAAATTCATTTAACACCGCAAATCAATCCAATACAAACTCTATGCCCGGAGGACCAGGGGGACGAAACGGTTGTCGTTCAGTTAGGGGCGGAACTATTAAGGCGTCAGGGGTAGCACGTGCTACTGGCCAAAAAATTTCACGTAATGTATAAATTAAAAAAAAAGAAATATTTTAGTAGAATTGCAACTAATGAATTTGTTGTGTGCTACTAGTAGAATTCTTTAAGTGCAACTAGTTACTTAAAAAATAACAAATGAAAATAAGTCTCTTTTAATTACAAAAAGAATCGTCCAATATATATAGTCAAAAAGTCTTTTAACAGCTCTTACTTATTTAATATAAAAGGGCTTTAAGCCTAACTATTTTATAAAAATCAATGCCTAACATGAGTGTATTTCAAAGATTAACTCAAAAGGTTAAAAAATATCACATCTCCAAAAACCATCGGTCTTTCAAAACGGGACACAAACAAAGCACAACTTATGTTTTTTATGTTCGAAAAATATGATCTTCCAATGATGAAAATGAAACTGTAAGTAAAAATATCTTGATTGTTTAACTCTACGATTGGAGAAACAACTCGAATGTTATTAGTTCAAAGCCTAGGTATGAAAGCTTTAAAGCTAGAAGATCTAAATCCGAGGAGGATATAGGGGTTTGCGTGTGAACAGACCGAGAGTGATGATGAAAGTGATGATGAAAATGATATTCCATCATTGGATGAATCTAGATCTAAATATACTTGGATCTCACTTAGGGTCTCGTTTTACTACGGATAAAGGTAAATATAAGTTGAATGAAGACGATGATTATACATTGCAAGATGATGATGATGATGATGTTGATTATGATAATGATACATTGTTATTCACTAGAAGGTCCAACAAGAAGACGGTCTAGTGGGGTTATCATTAGTGAGCCGACTGCCTAATCCACAACCATCACCACCTACACATTACAACAACATTCCAACGACACCTATTACAATTATTTCACCACAGCTTAGGCATAGATAAATCCCTTGTTGAAGAGCGCGACAGCTCAGGGAGAAGCCTGGCAGGTGGAGAAGACAAGTTGTAAAGAGGATGCGTTGAGAAAGAAATAGAGACGGAGACAATGATCCTAGTGACCGAATGTTGGAAAGCTGCCTAGTAGTAGACCAATTTGAGTTGCCTAACTCTTCAACTGGAAGACTTGGTATGCTTGAATAGGTTAATGGTGAGTCTAGTCAATCTAACAGAGAGTGATACCATCACAGGTTAAGGGGGAGTCTAGTCAATCTGACAGAAAGAGATACCATTGAACTTACGAGTTTAATTGTGATAAATTTGAGTTAGAAGATACCTGGAGAAGTTTAGTTCAGAAAATGAAAAAATGTCTGAAGGTGAATTGTAGTGATAGACCTAGAAGGGTTAAGATATGATAAAGATGAAATTCCTAAAGGTGACTCGGAAGCTACAAGAGTTGTTGAGGGTGTATGACATGATCTATTGAGATGTTAGAAGCTACAGAGATAGTTAGAGACATGAAGATTGAAGATGTCAGAGGGTAGTGAAGACTTTGTGGAATATGTGTTATGCAAGAAGACAAAAGAGCTTAACAGAATCAAGATCGAAGACAACTCGGGTGACAACATCTTCGATGAAACCAGAGCTATGGTCAAGGGGGAGTCTGTTGGTGCATGTTTTGTGACAACAGCTTCTAGTTTGTAATAGTTAGGTTTAGAAGTCATTTTGTTAATCGTTGTAATCGTTAACTTATGTTTTGTCTGTGTATTTTGTAGGTTCGTTACTAAGTTCGTACGAACTTAGAAGCAGCTTAGTTCGTACGAACTTAGCTGCCTATATATACACAAGTCCGAAAATCAGTTTTAAGAGGTTAGGAACTGAGTTTTTGAGTTGTAAGTTCGAATGTTTTTGTAAGTTCGAATAAAAGTGAAATTTACACATTTATTACTCGTTTGTTATTGTTTATGTTTATGTGAGGATTCCGCACTCTTATAAACAAGTTTACCCCGTAGATTCGAGCCCCAAGGGGACTTTACAAACACTGCTGAGCCATTTATGATCACTCGGCATAAAGAGGGCCAATAATAACATAACATTTTAATCACTGAATTAATACAGCACACTCAAGTAATCCTGCAATCTAGACATTTTCATTCAATTCATATCCTCCTATTACTTACCTCGGGAATTATGTGGTTGTGAATCCTCGATCTTTCACGTATGGGATGCTAGTCTGTACACAGTATATAAAGTATGAAACTCTTTCCGTCCCTTAACTCTTTCACAATTTGGTGACACTTCCTTAAAGTCGCTACAACAACTCATGCGACACTATCATTAGTGACACATAACAGATCCCGCGACACTATCATTAGTGATAGTGTCGCAACACCCCAGTGTCGCCCTATGCGACACTATCATTAGTGTCGCACTTCGGAGTCGGTCTAGTGCGACACTACCCATTAGTGTCGCACAACGAACAGATCAAACCCAAAATCCGAAATCCCCATAAATCAGACCTGTTTTACTCAAATTAACCCGTTCCAATTCGTTCAGATCACGTAATATTGTTTATAGCACATAATAATCGAAGTCTTACCTCGAATCACGGTTCAATTGCTTCAATTTTAGGTTTTACACTTGATTTTCACTTCTTTTCTCTCTTTTCTCCGTTTCTCTCTCTAAAACACGCACACACACTTGAATACCGAGTTCTGGAATGACTTAGGCGTGTTTAAAGTATTAATATACTGAAATTTACACTTAAGCTCCTCAATTTTAGTCACTCAGCTCCGTTCTGCGACACTAGCATTAGTGTCGTAGCCCACCACCAATTCTCTTAAACTTTAAAATTTTCAATTATTTTCAGGATGTTACAAATGAATGTAGTGGTCAATTAAATTTGGAGGTTTGAGCCTATTTCATAATACAATTTTTGAGAGAAAAAGGAAACAATAAAATAAAAGCTAATTACTTTGGTACTTAAATTGCTATTACCTATTTCACATTTTACCATTTTAACCTTTCTTTCCAAAGAAGAGTGAAGCGAAAAGTGAGAAACGTGGATACAAAATTGAGGGAAGAAATTCAAGTGACCTTTAGTCGGTATTCACGTTTTTTTTATTGTTGTTATTGTAAATCAAAGAAGAAGAAAATATAAAAAAAGGATTATGATACAAAAGAGGCACGAAGCAATGACATTGAAAAAATTAAAGTAATCTTTCTTAGTATTAAATAACTTAAGATGCACTAAATGTTTGAATCCCTAACTAAAACTTAGTGTTTGAATGGAGATGAAATTTTAAATTAGAGAATTGTAGATAAAAAAGAATTACTTTGTGATTTGTGTATAGTAGAACTAATACATCAAGAAAGACGTTTTACTTTGTGATTTGTGAATCACTTTGGTACGACTAATACAACTAAGATAATGTATTTAGTATTCTAATTTTTGTCACATTATCTTTAGGGTCTAACATTTTGACATTTTAATATTTTCAATCATTACTTTAAAAAATTTAGGGACAACCTTGACTAAATAGTTTTATATATACTTGTGATTTGTGAACCACTTTGATAAAAGATATAATTATTTATCGGGCAATGCACTTTTGGTTTTTAATACCCAAAGGTATAAATCTATTTAGTACAACTATGACATGAATGACAATACACTGCTCAAGTTCTCTATTGTATTATAAAGAATGATAGAAAGTGAATGGGATCTTCTACTCCCCCTCAAAAATCTTGTCTCCTACCCCCTATGTAAGCAATTTCGTCATTTTGCTATGTTGTTATTTTTTTTTTCTTTTTTTAGTATTATTTTTAATAAGTACAAAATATAAATGTTCTACTAAACGAAGTCGAGAGCTCGATATTTAATAAGTAATATTGTATAATCAATCAAATTATTACAATTAGCAATCGCATTATTAATACTTTTCCTTTAGTCAAGTCGTATTATTTTATAATGGCGCATTTCTTTTTTAAAAAAAGTTATGAAATTTTTATATAATATAAATTTTTAAAACTACATATTTTATGAAAATTAAGTTATTTTTTAAAAAAAGTCTTGTTTTATAAAAAAAATTAGTTAAAAGTTTAACAGTTTTATTTTACAAAAGTATTTATTTTTATAAAAATAGATTTTCTATTTTTATAATAATGTAAATTAAATGTAAGAGGGGGTGGGATGTGGAAAGTAAATGTATGATTAGATGTGTAGTAGGGGGTAAGAAATAGAAATTGTAAAGTAGATAGAAGATGTGATTGATTTGATGGAAAGTAGAAATAAAAGTGAATGATTTGATGGGTGATAGGGGGTGAGAGTTAGAAAGGATGATATGAATAGTATGGGCCAAGTGAATTTGTATTAACTATGACATGAATGACAATATAATTTAAAAGTCCTTTATTGTACTATAAAGAATGTGAAAATGGTCATACACTGTAAAATTATGGTCAGTTAAATATATAAAGAAAATCCATTGAAACGGTTGAATATATATGAGCATATGTTTTTTATATATTTAAAATAAAATTGGATAGAAAAGAATATGGGCATATAAAGCTATCAGATAACCCTTTGTTTACTTAGTGGATATGTATACATTTAGTAGTTGGATCTAATTACCACCCTCAATGCAAATAATTCTCATTCTCAAGACTTAAACTTTAATTTCTTTTTCTTCCTTCTCATTTCTTACCTTTCCGTACAAAATTAAACTCGATAACACTAAGACACAAACGAGAATGAGTACCATATCTCAAAACTGGAAGACACTAAGTGGAGAAGAACATTGGTCTTCCCTATTAGATCCTTTTGATATCGATCTCCGAAAATACATTATTCACTACGCAGAAGTTGCTTTAATACATTATTCACTACGCAGAAATGGGTCAAGCAACACGAGATGCTTTTAGCAAAGAGAAGGCGTCAAAGCATGCAGGAAGTAGTCTATACAACGAAACCAATATTTTGTCGAAAGTTGGAATCGAACAAGGAAACTCTTTTAAATATGAAATAACAAAATACTTTCACGGCACATCTTCAATCCCTCTTCCATCGTTTCTTGTGAAATCGTTGTCTCGTGAAGTTTGGAGTAAAGAATCAAACTGGATTGGGTATGTGGCGGTTGCGATGAATGAGGGGAAGGTGGCGTTAGAAGGAGAGATATCGTGATCGCTTGGAGAGGGACAATTGAAATGACGGAATGGATTAATGGACAATTGAAGTTCTCTTGTCAGACTTCAAAGCAGGCTTCGTCTTCTTCGTGGTCCTGTAACAACGAATCATTTCATAAATTCATTTAACACCGCAAATCAATCCAATACAAACTCTATGCCCGGAGGACCAGGGGGACGAAACGGTTGTCGTTCAGTTAGGGGCGGAACTATTAAGGCGTCAGGGGTAGCACGTGCTACTGGCCAAAAAATTTCACGTAATGTATAAATTAAAAAAAAAGAAATATTTTAGTAGAATTGCAACTAATGAATTTGTTGTGTGCTACTAGTAGAATTCTTTAAGTGCAACTAGTTACTTAAAAAATAACAAATGAAAATAAGTCTCTTTTAATTACAAAAAGAATCGTCCAATATATATAGTCAAAAAGTCTTTTAACAGCTCTTACTTATTTAATATAAAAGGGCTTTAAGCCTAACTATTTTATAAAAATCAATGCCTAACATGAGTGTATTTCAAAGATTAACTCAAAAGGTTAAAAAATATCACATCTCCAAAAACCATCGGTCTTTCAAAATGGGACACAAACAAAGCACAACTTATGTTTTTTATGTTCGAAAAATATGATCTTCCAATGGTGAAAATGAAACTGTAAGTAAAATATCTTTATTGTGATGCATATCTAATTCGTTTAAATATTTTTTTTGCTAAACTAGATGTGAAACTACTCTCAAATTTACATTACAACCGGTCCAGTTTTCAAAATTTTATGACATAATAAGATTAAATTCCTTTTAACGTTTTATTATAATTAATATTACATAATAATGTTGCAACTTGTGACATTTGATCCTGGTTCCACCCTTAAATCCGACCAACAACGACATTAATAAGCAAATCCTAACGGCATCTATGTCATCCATCTTTTTAAAGCCCTTACTGCAGATTTTTACTAAATTTGATATCTTAACCGAATTACTTGGCGCTATATCTCGAAACAATCTATCCCTAATTGGGATACCAGGAACATGGGCACCCGCCTTTTCTAAAGACGCATTTCTACCAAACCTAAGGCCCGTTATAAGGCAAAACTCTTGGCGACATAACCGAATGTCTTGATTACCCACCCTTTGATTTATGAAACGTTGAAGATTTTGATCAATAATGAGTATAATGCTGATTTGGAAACTGTCAATCACATTAACGAGTAGATGATCAAACTTATCCACGCCTAAGCATATATTTTGAGGGTCGTCAGAGTTGGTGATACTAACACGACGACACCGGCCCAGGATGTTGGGAGGGTACCGAAGCTATAAGTAAAAATATATTTATTGTGATGCATATCTAATTTGTTTAAATATTTTTTTTGCTAAACTAGATGTGAAACTACTCTCAAATTTACAATACAACCGGTCCAGTTTTCAAAATTTTATGATATAATAAGATCAATTTCCTTTTAATGTTTTATTATAATTAATATTACATAATAATGTTGCAACCTGTGACATTTGATCCTGGTTCCGCCCCTACGCTCAGTCTTCCTGTTCCACAAATTTTTAAAATGGTCATCATATTCCTGTAAAAAAACAAAAAAAGTTAATAATGTCTAACATTTGTTTTTTATTTTACTTTTGTTAATACAAAACATACAACAAATTTAATACCTTATTGACAATCTTCAATCTCTGTTTAGAATCAAAGATATTATCTCGGGTTCCCATTTTTATAATAATAAATCTTGATCTGTTGGTACCCTCCTGCTGGTTATTGGTTAAACAAAAACAAAATTTTGTTATCATATTGAACTTGAACATCAAAATTTTAGAAAAAAAAAAAGAAGAAGACTTCTTAATTTTGTTTTGATCATACATATATATATATATATACTTACAGACACACACACACACAAAAACGACAGATTTGTTGTTTTTGATTATAAAGAAAAAAGAAAATTAACCTGAATTCAAAAACAGATTTTTGCCATATTGGAAGCAACATGAAATATTGTTCGGTTTTCTTTTCTTCTTCTTTTGGTACATCTCAGAAAAGTAGATAGAGAAGGAGGTGTATTTGTGTGTGAGAACAATAGTGATATGCGCCGCCCACATAAGGTGTCACTGGACGTAATCAGAAGGTAGTGGGTACACCTTGAAAAGCAGCAGATACGGAACGATGGAGAAGGAAATGTGTTTGTTGTGGGTGAGATGATTACAAATATATATATATATATATGTATATCTCGTGCGCCGCTATAAGATTACATATTATTACATATATAAAATCACGTTTAGAAGATGAATCTGTATGAGAGTTAAGAGGGATATGTATATGTGTACTTTGATCAGTCTATCATTTTCTTCATCCGAAGATGCCATGTCCAAAGGAGTGACATTTTGATTGTTGGGGACATTAATATTAACCCTAGAATCTAGTACATTTCCCATTAATTCAAAGTCAAAGCCAAATTCTTGGGTCATCAACAAACGAACATGGGTGTTCCCTTCGCTATCTCCTTGGTTGATAAGGCTTCTCAAAGATTCATTTCGAAAAATGAACTCAACTAGTTCGGTTTTCTTATTTTCAATGGCAACGTGAAGAATGTTTTTTCCTTCTCTATCAACCAACTCCGAGAATCGTCCACACATATTCAGAAGAACTTCCATTATTTCAATGTGACCTCGGTATAATAGGGAATATCATGTAGTTAGTAACTCTATAACCAAGGGCGGAACTACTATGGTGACGAGTGTAACATCCCAAAGTTTGAAAAGAATTTTGGAATTTTAAAATAAAGTTTCTGAATCCTGCGAAGTTATTTGTTGGTGTCGCGAGTTAGAATTGTGCGACACTAAGGTTAGAGTCGTAGGTGGGATTTAATATAAGATTGAGGAGCTTAAGTGTAATTAACAATTTATATATATATATATATGTTTACCTTCTAAACACTTCGAATCACTTCTAGAAATTGAAATCAATTCGCAAAACACGTTCTAGTGAGAGAATTTAGAGAGAGAAACGAGCTTTTAGAGAGAGAAAGTGAGAATCAAGGTTTAAAATCGAAGATTTGAAGGATTAGGACCGTGATTAAGGTAAGATTACTTTACTTAATGTTATATTTGAAGTTTGGAAAGGTTAATTTGATTAAATTGATGGATTTGAACGATTTCTGTGAAATTTCGGTTTTGGGGTTCGTCTTGCGAGTTGACTTGCGAGTTGACTTTGCGAGTTGACTTGCGAGTTGAGTTCAGTTGCGAGTTGAGTCTCAGTTGCGAGTTGAGTTTTAGTTGCGAGTTGAGTTCAGTTGCGAGTTGACCTGCGAGTTGACTTGCGAGTTCAGTTCAGTTGAGTTGCGAGTTGACCTGCGTGTTGACTTGCGAGTTCAGTTCAGTTGAGTTGCGAGTTGACCTGCGTGTTGACTTGCGAGTTCAGTTCAGTTGAGTTGCGAGTTGACCTGCGAGTTGACTTGCGAGTTCAGTTCAGTTCAGTTGCGAGTTGACCTGCGAGTTGACTTGCGAGTTCAGTTCAGTTCAGTTTAGTTGCGAGTTGACCTGCGAGTTGACTTGCGAGTTTAGTTCAGTTCAGTTGAGTTGTGAGTTGACCTGCGAGTTGAGTTGAGTTCAGTTAAGTTGAGTTGAGTTGACTTTTGCGAGTTGACTTTGCAAGTTGACTTTTACGAGTTGACTTTGCGAACTGAGACAATTATATATGAAAACTTGGTTTTAAACCTAATAATAAACTTTTGACATTCTAGATTAAAAGCTAGAGACCAGTGTTCAGCTGTGAGGGACCAGAGGTTTGCAGGATTACACGTGTTTCGAGGTAAGTAATAGGTAAAATATAAATTGAATGAGATTACTCAAATTGCAGAGTACTTGAGTGTGCTGTATCTAGACAGTACTTAAGTGTATTGTATATCGAATGTCGTGGTACGTGAGTGTATTGTATCTAAAGAGTACTTGAGTGTATTGTATCTAAAGAGTACTTGAGTGTACTGTAACTAAAGAGTACTTGAGTGTACTGTATCTAAAGAGTACTTGAGTGTACTGTATCTAGATAGTACTTGAGTGTACTGTATCTAGAATATTGGGGTACTTGAGTGTACTGTAGTAATCCATCGATTAGTCCTCTTTATGCTGAGTGATCATAAATGACTAGTAGATAAAACGTGAATCCTTATTGAGTAAAGTAAATATATGTGGTTACAGCGTAACTGTACAAAAGTGTTATTTTAAATTGCTGATGAACCCTGTTACTTACTAAGCTTGTGTGCTTATCTATATTGTTGTTGTTGTTTTATTACAGGTGGGTCGAATAGAGGGATAAAGGGTTCAGGGAAGGAATCTCAGCGCGGATAGTGGTGTGCTTGCTACTCCTGGTAGTAAGTGTTTACTCCCGTTGAATCACGCTCGGATATTAAGGGAGT
Organism: Logfia minima; assembly: GCA_963921325.1. NCBI lineage: Eukaryota > Viridiplantae > Streptophyta > Magnoliopsida > Asterales > Asteraceae > Logfia > Logfia minima. The sequence continues at coordinate 12,685,205 of OY992776.1, read as the reverse complement.
CTTTTTGGGAAAACAAACACATGTTTGTAATATTATGAATAAAGCATTTTACACGTATATATATTAAGTGTGATTGTTATATTGTTATTTAAAAAAAAAAATGTGTCTTAAAATAAACGGGTGTTACAAGAGGCTGACACGTGCCACTAGTCAACTTGTGATGCATATCTAATTTTTTTTAATATTTTTTTGCTAAACTAGATGTAAAACTACTCTCAAATTTACACTACAACCGGTCCAGTTTTCAAAAATTTATGATATAATAAGATCAAATTCCTTTTAATGTTTTATTATAATTAAAATTACATAATAATGTGTACATCCTGTGACATTTGATCCTGGTTCCGCCACTGCCTTAAACCAAAACAAAATTTTGTTATCATATTGAACTTGAGCATCATCATTTTAAAAAAAAAGAAAGGTTTCTTAATTTTTTTTTAATCCTACATATATATGTATATATATATATATACTTACAGACACACACACACACAAACGATAGATTTGTTGTTTTTGATTATAACGAAAAAAGAAAATTAACCTGAAAAATTCAGAACATATTTTTGCCATATTGGAAGCAACATGAAATATTGTTTGGTTTTCTTTTCTTCTTCTTTTGGTACATCTCAGAAAAGTAGATAGAGAAGGAGGTGTGTTTGTGTGTGAGAACGATAGTGATATGCGCCGCCCACATAAGGTGTCACTGGACGTAATCAGAAGGTAGTGGGTACATCTTGAAAAGCAGCAGATACGGAACGATGGAGAAGGAAGTGTGTGTTGTGGGTGAGATGATTACAAATATATATGTATATCTCGTGCGCCGCTATAAGATTACATATTATTATTATTATTATTAATATTTTTATTTTTTTTAGTTGTAAATTTTACTTGGAAATATGCAAATGTACCAAACTTTATGATTTAATCTATTTACAAACTATAAAAATATATATATGTAAACCATAAAATTGTTTATTTTACTAGTTTTAAAGGTGAAATTTCAAATTTATTATTATATTATACTTCAGTAAAACTTTTTTTTAGAATAACTAGCTAAATATACAAATGTACCAAACTTATTGTATGATTCACCTCAACAAAAGAACTCTCAATATAACACTTACTTACGCAAAGAACATCACGAAACGTTATTGCAAACACATTTGTATATCCTTTGATCTTACTCTTGCCATTTTTAAGCATCAAAAGAATTATATGTTTTGCACACTTTCTGCCTTGTCCCAACTTAATGTTACTTGAACTAGTAATATAACGTATGAAATAAGAATTTGACACCTTGGATCTAGTTACTTTATGAAGTTAAAATACAAAAGGAACCTAAACTGTTTTTTGTTAAGCCTTAGGATGAATAAAACTTAGCCATCACCATAGAAATCAAAATGACGATCGATCTCTCGTTAATTTTATAGTGAAATATTGAACTAGTGTTTTAAACAAATTTAGAAAGTCGTATACATAAATACTAAACTGTTGGACTTATGATACGAGTAGCCAAAGGATTTTAAATAAACTTATCTTTATGATAATTGTAAATCTATAAGCTAAGATACATATAAGTTATGTTATTCATAAAAGTAGAAAACACCCATTAAGCTTGCAACTTTATTATAAGTATATGCAGATTTACTTCATTCAAGTATAAAAGCTACTAATTAACAACATAATTTCATGACCAATAAATACAGATCAAACAATGATCCGTTCACTGGAAGCTACGACCCGTATCCATTTTTCAACATGAAATGTTAATTCAAGGTTGTTCTGCATTAATATTTTGAGATGAAAACTTTCAATATGTATCTTATTCCAACATACCTTAGTAACGTGCGGTTGGTGTACTCTTTTTTTCTTTTTTTCTGAATTTTTGGTATTAAAAAGCATTATGGATAGAGAAAACATAAGGGTAGGGACGGTAGACCAAGCGTGTAGTCATGACTTGGACAACATGCATGTTCGAGCTGCATCTTTTAATGGCAACAACGATTGTATACAGTGGATCAACTCTGGATCATCATCTTCTTATTGTTGTATACGTCTCATGCTTAATGCATCCTTGATTTGAGATTAGATTTGGGGTCGTATATTTTTTCTGTACGATTCGAAATGGAATCTTAGAAGGAAACTTTTTAAATATTGGTGTTTTGCACTTCATAATTATTAAAGGGTTAGATTTTATAAAATTTTATAGTAAAAACAAAATTGCTATTGTAAAAGCTAAAAAGACCATCTACTTGTGTTTATTTGATTTGATAATTTAGTTTGATTTGATATGTATCCATAAAATTATTGCAAATTCTCAACCAATGACACATTCTCTATTAGATAAAAACACATAATATACTCTGAATAACATCTTTTAAGGGAATAATACAATATGTTTACAATTATGTTTTCACGAAGAGAAGCAATGACAATGTTCTCGCTCCCCGAATCAAGCCACAACTATCCGAGACGCCATCCTGTATCTTACCATCTAGCTTTCCATTGATCTATAGAGAGAAAATATCTACAAAATGAGCTATTTAACCATAGGTCCCACATGAAGATTTTGTTGGGAGAAATATACTTATTGTCGACTACCTTTGACTTATTCGCTGTCACTGGAGGAGAGGTATCTCTTTGCATCAAAAGACCGATTTCTTGAGGAAGAATCAGGTGCAGTGAACTGCATAGGTGCAAAGGCTGTACAAGCAATCACATATTAGTTGTTGACTACGTATGACTAAAGTGAAGACTTTTGCTCACAATTACTTTTTAAGATAATATATAAAATCAATTAAAAGCAGATTATTTTGGGAGCAAATTTTTTTTTATAAATTTGGGCTCTTTGGGGGACACCGATTGATTACTAAGTATGAAACACGAACACTACAGGTGGCAATGTCGAGCCAATTACTTACGAACGGGTCGATTTAGGTTGTTTTTCTATCAAAAATGAGTCAAACAGAGGAACAGGTCAAACGAGCTGAAAGTCGCCAACAGGGTATTTGTAATGCATACATCCTTAATCATTTCATTCAAATACGTAGATTCTTGTTGTTATATTCTCGTTTTTGGAATGATAATTAGCGAATTTATTATATATTAGAGGTTATAGAAAAAGGACGAAAAAGTGCTTTTGGGGCCAGCCCAACCCGACCTGATCATCTGGCCACCTCTACTCATTATACAATGATTTGGCTGCTTCATATGATATCACAATGTAGCCAAGATGTGTAGACATAAAGGGTTAATAACATAAGATATAAAGCGATAAACATTGTGATTCAATCAACTACTCTACTGCAAACATAAGCTCTACGAATCGTAAACAGTAACTAACCTTTATCTCTCATTCTACTCTCACGATCAAATTCAAACTTATCTCGGATCATGCCTGCATTTTCTCGTGTATCTCCCTGTCTACTTCTCCCAAAAGCATGATTCTGCTTTCAAAAGTTAACCCTTTTTTAGTAAACTAATATACAATTTACATGGTCAACATAAAAATACAGTGCTTTGACCTGTATATGCAAAATAGCATAGACTACAGCAATTACAAGAGTTATATAACTAATGTCAATTACCTTCATTTCCTCAGCATAGGGTTGTTTTCTTCTGCAAAAACAATACCGATAAACAAACGATTAACACAACATAGGAATTTGATGACACATTTACAATTTCTTATATTAGTTGATCTAATAGAGATAGTCAAAAGTAGGAAACCTGTAAGGTGAAAAATCTTCATTGTCATCATCAGCAGAGTCATAACTAGCGCATTCTTGACCGTGTTTTTTCGAATAACCCTCGTCCCAATAAAGCTTCTCCCAATTCTCTCTAAGCTCCTGATAAAGTTCCATATACTTTTTGCACCAAGGCTCATGTTCCTTCATTAAATAATCAAAATAATCAAAATCAATGTAACATATCATAAGTTCATAACATGAAAGATTCTATTAATAAAAAGGGCCAAGTGCACAAAATCTATCCGACTTAACTTTTCCTTGAAATCTATTGAATGTATCCTACTCTAAAAGTTGCTATACTACGTATCAAATTTTCAATTACAATAATAAGTTTCAAAGTAGGATACATATGATAGACTTTAAGGTAAAGTTAGATAGTTTTATACGTTGTGTAGTTCCATATCGTATCATGTGAAATAAAAATTACAATTTTTGCTATCGGAATCATTCATGCGCATCTAGCCCTAGTAAACACTCAAAATACAGTCCAATTATAAAAGTCACAACATAAAGGCTAATTGTATATACACAACGAAATGTAATAATGTAAACATAAAATTTAAATAAATGAGAGAAATAGAAACTCACGGAATCTTTAAGAACAAGGCGAGTGCGACGCATGAACTGTTCACGGAGCTGTTTACGGCGTTTATTAGGGATGTTATCTCTAGGTATAAGGAATCGTTCACGAGGCGGTACGTTTTCTCCGATTTCGTGCATTTCTCCGTCGACTACCCACCATTCTGACTTCCCGTCGGTTTTTCTTAAAGCTGCCGGAGTGAATTTTGAGCGGCGGCGGGGTGGTGGATGTGCGGCGGCGGTGAATGGTTGTGTTGGGTGGTGGTGGGCTGCGAGATGGTGTAGATGGTTGAGTGATCTCCGTCACCGGCGTGTGATTGAGAGCATTTGGGAATGGAGTTTTTTCTTCCGCTTGGGGTTTAGAGATTTATGGTTAAAGAAAATGACCAGAGCACTTATCTGTTTGCATGACAACAAAACGAAGTGGTGATTTTACTATTTCTAAGACTTTGGAGGATATAAAGTGTACATTTTTAAAAAGAAAATGCCCATTAGAGCTGAGGCTACAATCGAGTCGATTACGCGTTTCATCGAGGAATTCGAATTTCATCGCGTCTAAGTATTTATCGAGCATCATCTTAAAAATTTAAGTCGAAATATATTTCAAGCGGAGCTTGACTTGAGCTGGTATAGAGTTTCTTTGAGTTTTAATTAATGATTTATCTATATCTATACTAATATATAAAGCATCTTGATGTTTTATATATAAAAATTTTTAAAATTTAGACTCAACATTTCTAAATATAACTTATGTAATTTTTATTTAATATTAATTTTATTATATTAATAAGACTCACCATTTTATCCCGAATCCTTAATTCTACATACGAATAAACTACTATTGTTGAGTCACCATTGTAAATAATTCGGGAATAATATAACATAACATAAGACTATCGTCGAGTCACAATTTATAATTAAACATCGTATTCCGCTTCATAGCGCGGGTATTACGCTATTATATTTATATATGTTTGTATAATTAAATATTAAGAATTTATAAGTGGTATTCTTATTGGATTCTAATATTATTTTATAAATTTTTTGATTAGTTTTCACAATTTCTTCTAATTTTATATGTATTTGAAATGATTTTTTTATTAAATTAATTTTTTAAATAAATACGAAGTAAGTTGGAATATTAAAAATCATTTCCATATAAAAAGTTTGAGTTTTTCAAGCAAGGCTCGAATTACCTTGAATTATTTTTGTCAAGCTGAAACATGTATTGTGGAAGTTCGTAAAACTCGAGCGTATCGTAAATAAGTCCACTCAAGCAACATTGTTTGTCCACATCCAGGAGGAGTTGTCATAAACATGTCAAAAGTTTGAATGTTATAGAAATACTAGCTGAAGTTGTAGTCACGAACAAGACAACACTGTAAAATACTTCTTACAACACCTTTGGGTGAACCAACAGGCCTCTGGTTCAATGGTATGGAGGTTTACCCTTCTAGGCAAGGTCTCAAGTTCGAGCCTTGTCTAGGGTGATAAGGAGTTTCCTCCCGCATGTGTAAAGGAAAGGGTGCCATTGCCTTCTGGGCTGGACCCAACCTAATTGTGTGGGCTCGCTCCTTTAGTATGGGTCAAAATATGTTTTTAAAAGTTTGTTTTATAGATAGTTAGTTTGTTCAGTATGAAATGTGACTACAAAAACTCTAGTATTAAATTATTAATATATTAACTTAGTTCTAGAATAAAACAATTTAGAAAGTTGTATTCACACTTTGGTTTGACATGTTCGACCCTCTCGATCCATTTCCCTTTTAACTATATATTTTCCTTTTTATTTACATTATCATTGACCTGTTACCGATAATTCATAATTCTCTGTTTTTGTTATTTGTTCCTGTACTGTGCTTATAAGTTTGTAACGTTGCCATTACAAAATACACTGTTACTAGAGAACAGTAAAATCTGGTTATAGCAGACTTGCTGCTCTACTCGGTAACAACATTATGGTGGCTTTTAACATGCAAGGCTACCTGTTACTGTTTATTGTTACCTTTCAAATTCATGACTTGCTCCAGAATATGGATTACATGACCATGGGTGATCCATAATGACTTATTTATGTTTGCTTTAGGGCACTTTCACATTGTTTGACAACAAGTTCTTCATCAGCCTTAGGTTGGACTTGGCTGCATGGCTACTTTTATGTTCATTGATTGATATACGAATCTATTCTTCGATATACTAATTAATATCGCTTAAGTTAGTTTAAGTATGCAGTTAGTCCACTTAAAGAAAACCATGAACTTATACTCTCATCACTCAAAAGACAGAACATGTTTCTAGTCAACTCGACCTGACTCGTGTTCACATACCAAAGAATTACCTGTTTTAACCCATTATCCAACCCGTCCAACATACCCATTTTCCCAACTCTAGTATTAACTTTCAATCAATTAAAACTTTAACATGCTCAGTTTATTGGACTCACTCTTGCCTATTGTAGACAGCACGTCTGTTATTTCAGGTTTGGTATCCTATAACACCTGCAATGGGCAAGCCTTCTTTTGACGGACCAAAGTGTATTAAGGAGGAATGCTTACAGACCTACTGTCTTTATACATCTGAAATTGGTTGACTTAAAGAGGTGTCAACTACACGTGAGGTACTAGATATCTGCTTAAAAGTAAAGAAGGCAAAATGGGCGGGTCATACAGGTTGGGCAATGGCTCAAAGCGTTTTTAAAGTGCAGGTAGAAACATGTTGGGTCAGGTCGGGTCGACTTGCCAACAGTTTTTCCGTCCATTTTCTTATGAATTTTTTACATAATCAATGTATTAATATGATTAAAAATTTCTTATTGAAACTGTAATATATTCTTATAAATAGAAGATCCAGAATGTGGTAATTTTAGGCGACTTTGGACATGTTTGACCACTTCCCCAATTTTCTTTTATTTGCTAGTATTTTCTTTCTGGTTTATTCGTTTCAAATCCAACCTGAATTTCCCCATATCATATAAATTTGTTGGCGTTGCCACCTCGGCTCGAAAAGCATTATTTTAGATAAGTGATTATTACAATACGAGTCACTGCAGATAATATCAGCGCTTGCCTGTGTTTGGTTGTAACATTATCCTCAATGTTGATTTTGATAATATAACTGAGAGCGTGTCAAGTTTTATAAGGTTGAACTTTGCAATTAATGACTACAAATCAAAGTTACGACTGAGGATACAAAATCAATTTCAACGTTCCTTGCAAAAAGAACATACAGAGGAAAGATCAATTGGAGCCTCAACTTGCCACTGTACGTGACGAGCACGTCAAAACTGAAAAACGAAAAAAGGCCAAAAGCAGAACCTGAAACTGTAGACAACAAGGACAACCAATGTGATGAATCAAAGGCTAGTGTACCAGTCTTTTTTTCACTCGTCCTTCTTTCTGCCCTCCTCATCGCCTAGAACATCAAATACACTATTGTCGCCTCCATCATTATAGCATGCACGACCAGAGCTGGCATTGCATTCCATTTCTGAACTCATACTCTCAGTTATGTGATTTTTTTCCTTTTTGGCACCCTGCAAGACCATTCTCTCAAAGGACAGTGAAATTTCTTCTGCACCAGATGTTGAACTTGAAGATTTAGGTCGTTTAAGTCCCTTTATAAGGGAGGATAAAGGGACTGGATTAAACCAGGGAAAATACCCCGGTCCAGCAACTTCCATATTGTAGCCATAAGGGGACCCGCACAGGCTGCCATCTAGATCAGTATACAGTTCTGGTGATGACATAATACCACTATTTAAAAGACCATCACGATCACATCCGCACCTTTTTCTTGTGTTTCCGTTCTCTTTTTCGTGACAAGCACAATTGTCCTCGAGTCTTATTGGCCCCGTATTGCGAATTCTGACGTGATCAATTCTTTGCGTTAATCTGTATCTTGAACCCCGATTTGCAAATTTGAACGATGAGCCCTTGCGATTCATTATTCCTTTTCAATGATGATCAATTGGAATTGTGATCAATGGTGAGGAGAGCGGGCGTTGAGAGTTTATATACCCGTATTAGTTAAGATTGCTTGGGGAACAAGCAAATATAATAACCCTATTCTATTCTATTCTATTTCTATAATAAGATAAGATTTAAAATCCTATTCAATTTATTTATTTTTTTAATACTAGTAAATTTGTTTTTTTAACATATGCACACACAAATATTTATCTTTTACATCTTTAGCCCTTCGACTTTCTTATACGTACAAAAATATTCCTTCCGTCAAATCAAATAGCACGTGATATTGCATGCCGTTAATTGCACACTTTATTTTCTCTTATTTTTTAATTCTTAAATGACGGTACGTTTAACAATATTAATTATCCTTAAAAAGTCGACAGTGACGTTTTGGTGGTTTCTACTAAAAAACGAAAAAATAGGGAAATAACGAGCCCTAATTTTACATTTCCCGCCTTTATTCCATTGACCATTTCCCACCGGAGTCTATTAAATCATGTGTGGCCGTTGCCGGTGTTCAATCCGTCCTGATGACATCCCGCGCTCTTGCAACATCGCTAGCCGCCCCGTTCGTTTCGTCGATACTGACCGGTAATTAATCTAGCACATTCAACTCGTATTTCGATCATATCTCTATTTACGTGCTTTGCAGTTGTCGCTTTATTCGATACATACATACTTATACATTCTATGCACCCTGAACTCGTATGTTTCTGAAGTATTGTATGTTTAGTGTTGTTCATGTTGCTGATTTGATATATCAGTTGGTCCTTTCAGTTTGTGCTGCTACAAATTAGGTATAACATATTGCGTAGTGAATATTACTTTACTCAAGTAGCTTGTAAATCGTTCTAATATCAGTTAAAGTTTACGCACATTTGATACTTAGATATAAGATTCTATGTTGCTAAGTAATCTATAGGGACTAGTTAGACATTTAAGCTTACCACAGACACACACATAATATGCTATCCGCACAAAATGGCTGTGGCGGTGGCCAGAAAGGGTGGTGTAAGGGAGGGTGGATGATGTGGCATCTTCCTATTGGAGCTCATTAATTTTGAAAGTGGGTGGTGGGGTTATATACGTCAGTGCATATACATACACACACTTATGTTGGAAATGTTGAGTGGTGAAGAATGAACAAACGAATTGGTAACGGAGTTGAAGCACGAGATCCCGGTGGGATCATGGTGATCCTGCAGGCCTGAATTAGAGATTTGTGACCAGCGATTTTTCACGTCCTGGGGGTGTTGTGAGATTTTATTTCTCGCACCGCAAAAGTGAAGATCCCGGCAGGATCCTAGGCAATTCTGGCGGGAAGTAGTATGTCGGCCAGAATCTGTTTTGCAGCATGTTTTCTTTTATTTGTTTAATGTATATTGTAACCCTATCATTGTACTAAACCCTAAGCTACGAAAATAATATCAAAAACTCTCTAGTTGGTTGTGGACTAAACCGATCACCCCGATTGGATATAACCACGTAAATTTCTTGTGTTGATTTACATTCTCGCATTACTTTTATTCTTTTGTTGATTTGTGGGTGCAATTGTGTTCAATTGTTTGAGTCCAAAATTCCTAACAAAAAAGTGGAATATACTTGTGTGGACGTGAGATGGGGGCATTTGGAAGTATCCTATGTTCAATCTGTACCTAAGGCAATGTGGAACGTAATTTATTACTGTAGAAAGATAAATCGGAAAGGGTGGATCATTATCCTATATCTAGCAAACAATATTATTTGTCCATGTCAAGGACTTGTCATCAGAAATGTGTTCAAAGTTTGGATGTTAAAGAATTAATTGCTGATATTCATGTTGATTACTTCGAGTGAAATTTCAGGTATCGTCCTGCATATAATGTTTCACCTGGATTCAATGTCCCTGTTGTTCGAAGAGACGTGGGAGCTGATGGTCAAGGAGCTGTTGTGCAGTGCATGAGATGGGGGCTTATTCCAAGTTTCACTAAGAAGACTGAAAAACCCGACTATTATAGGATGGTAATGTCTCAAGTAACTAATAGTTTATCCTATACAAGCTTTTTTGAGTGCTTTAGTTTCTTTAGTAAATTTTGAAGATTGAATTGATGCTATTATTAAGAAACTGCTTGAGCTTGTACGTTCCAGTTCAATGCTCGATCAGAGTCAGTAGGTGAAGAGGCTTCCTTTCGTCGACTTCTTTCTGGAAATAGGTGCCTAGTTGCAGTGGAAGGGTAAGTAACTGATACTTCTACAAATTCTTACAATATTCCTTTGTTTGAAAATTTAGGAGGTTTTATTATTGGGTTCACTAGATCGGAGTAATGTCTATAAACGCTTTGAGAAGTTCTCATTCATACGTATTTTTTGTGTCTATGGACTTATTTAATCGTATCTTAAAGATTTAACTGTATATCTTTTTATTTCTTAAGCACAAAGATAATCTGTTTATTGTTACAAGTAGAAGCCAGTGTGTATGTATTATATCAGCATGATTTCACCAGAGCTTATAATTACTTAATCATACTTGGTGTAACACCATTTTACATGGTTTCATTTCTTTCCTTTATGCTCTAAAGTTTGATAAACTGATCATACTTGATTAATTAAGTGGATATTCTAATGTTCCTTCATCTAATCCTCGTTTACAATTTTCAGATTCTATGAGTGGAAGAAAGATGGCTCGAAAAAGCAGCCATATTATATTCATCTGAAGGATGATCGCCCCCTTGTTTTTGCTGCTCTTTATGATTCTTGGAAAAACCCTGAAGGTAGCACAGCTTTTTACCTTTCCCCCATCAAAAAGTTTGAATGATATTCTCTGTTAGAGGTGGCAAATTGTGCACAATTGGTCAACAGTGAAACACTTTATTGTCTTGTATTTATTTAAGTTAATCTATAAAGAATTAGTGTGTTCCATATGAAATATGAAAAAAAATTATATTATTACTACATTTATCTAGTTTTAGATTAAACAAATTTAGGAAGTTGTAATCATTAAATATACACTTTGGTCGACTACTGACCCCGTTCGATCTATTTCCTTTCTAACTATATATTTTTATCTTATCATTTGACCCGTTATGGATGAAACTCGATCCAATCGACTTGTTCATAAGTAAATTGGTTGAAAATGCCACCTCTGTCCTTCGTTATATTGCAGATGTGATTTTGTGTGTGTATTGACTGCTGTTGACAACCTTACCCGTACTTATAACTTGAAAGGCTGCCTGTTGTAGAAAAGCTTTTTTCTTTACTATTTGTTCAGAATATAGATCACAAGATCATGGGTGATCCATTATGTTATTTATTTTGGTGCTTCAGGGGAGACTCAGTACACTTTCTCTATTTTGACCACAAGTTCTTCGCCAGCCTTAAGTTGGCTGCATGGTTAGTTATATCTTCTCTGGTTGATACATAAATCTCTTTTTTCTCTGATATTCTAATTCATATTGGGTAAGTTAGTTTGAATAAGTACTTAGTCTACTTAAATAAAACCATGAACATGTGTTCTCATCACTTAAATATAAGATGATCTTTTTATACTACTTAATTGTCATATTGGGTGTTAGCTTGAATTAGTACTTAGTCTACTTAAATAAAACCATGAACATGTGTTCTCATCACTTAAAGATAAGATCATCTTTTTATACTACTTAATTGTCATATTGGGTGTTAGCTTGAATAAGTACTTAGTCTACTTAAATAAAACCATGAACATGTGTTCTCATTACTTAAAGATGAGATCATCTTTTTATACTACTTACTTGTTATATTGGGTGTTAGCTTGAATAAGTACTTAGTCTACATTAATAAAACCATGAACTTGTGTTCTCATCACTTAAAGATAAGATCATCTTTTTATACTACTTACTTATATAATATAAGAAATAAAAATAAACAAAGAGTGTTACTTGTCAGCCCGACCCGCATTGTGTTCATATTTACCAAAGAATGACTTGTTTTAATCTATTACCCAACCTGTTACCATATTTCTACATCTAGCATTAAATTTCAATAATTCAAACTTTAACATGTTTGGTTAATTGGACTCACTCTTGCTTATTGTAGACAGGATGCCTGTTATTTTAGGAAATAAGGGCTCAACTGATGAGTGGCTAGATGGTTCTTCGTCTTCCAAGTTTGATTCATTACTTAAACCGTATGAAGAGCCAGACTTGTTAAGAGCACAATTTGTAACAATTTTTTTTATTTATAGAAGAAACTTGGTACGTGTATATAGTTATATTTAATGTTTTTGAGGGATGATATTGTTTCAGGTTTGGTATCCTGTGACACCAGCTATGGGCAAGCCTTCTTTTGATGGTCCAGAGTGTGTTGAGGAGGTATGCTTACTTAAAATTGGTTGACTGAAAGAGGTATCAACTACATGTAAGGTATTAGATATCTGGAAATATTTACTCAAAATTAGAGGTGGCAAAAATTAGCGGGTTATACAGGATGGGTAACAGGTCAAAATGATTTTAAACTGTGAGTAGAAATGTGTTGGGTTGGTTGCGGGTTGGGTTGACTTGCCTGTGTTAATTTTTCTTTCCGAATATGACGGAGTATATAATAATCAATGTATTAGTATGATTAAAATAACTTTTCAAAATGATAATCTATATTTAAAATAAAGGGATTAGTACGTGGGAATGCATTTAACTTCAACTATATATATATAGTGTGTACCCAACTTCATTTTGGTCTATTATGTGTATCAATCTTTCAATTTTGGTCTATTGTGTGTATTCGACTAATGTGGCACCGTTTTTTTATGATGTGGTGAATTATACGGTTCCATATCATCAAATAAGTCATCGGATACACAAAATAGACCAAAAGTGGAAGTTTGATACACACGATAGGTCAAAGTGAAGTTGGGTACTCACTATAGAGATCGGGCTAAATTTATGTGCATTCCCCCGCACTAATCCCTAAAATAAAATATCTAGAATGTTGTAATTATTCAAGGCAACTTTTCGCCTTTGCAACTCGCTTGACCTGTTTCCTTTCTTTGGTAATCTTTTTCTTCTATTTTATTCGTTTGAAATACAAACTGAATTGACCCTTCATATAAATGCCGATTCTTGTAGCTTCAACTGAGATGTTGTCAAGTTTCTCCAGGTTAATTTTGCAATTACTGACCACAGATTAAAGTAAAAATGGAGCATACAAAATCAATTTCATCTTTCTTTGCTAAGAAGAGCACGAAAAAGGAAGATCAAGAGCCCATTGAAAATGAAAAACTGAAAAGCCCCAAAGAGGAACCTGAAAATGTAGACAACAACGACCGCCACTGTGATGAATCAAAGTCTAATGTCTCTACACTAATATCTGCGAGTCCGGACCTTAAACGTGAGTTTGATGAATTTTCTTCGGATATTAAACCATCCATGGATGAAGCCGACAAGCAGCACACAAGCCCAGCTGAAAAGAAGGGCAAGTTTAAGAGTCCTGGTGACAAACAGAAAACACTATTCTCATACTTCGGGAAAGGTTAGTACTTACTTTTAACCAGTAGTGTAAATATACTCAATCGTTTGTTTGTTGTATTTGGGACGCTTTTGGTTTATAGTCATCCTTATGTTGTAAGAATACTGAACACTTCTTGCCACTCCAGCAACCAGTCTTTTGCTAGTAGGCTGGTGTTACCTTTTTGAAAGGAAATGACATGAAATGGTTTGTGTTTCTCTTCATGAGTGTACATAAAATTGTGTGTTCGTAGAGATGGCAAAATGGGTAGGTTGGATGGGTTAGGTAATGGGTCAAACTTGGTTTGAAAAAGGTAAGTTTTATGTGTGAGTCGGAATGGCTTGGGTCATGTTAGGCCTATACACCGACACTTTTTTGTATAATGTAAATAACTATTGTATTTGACAATGATTACAATAACTTTATCACTAGAATAGTAATTCAATTTCTTTTAAATAAAACCATCGGCAGAAATTTTGACCCATTAACTTATAAATGGGTCAATCTGGGTTGTGATTTTTCTTGAATGGGTGAAATAACAAAGTTTAGCTAAAAAGGAACATATCAAATGGGTCAAAAGTCGCCAAAAGTTAATTTTAATGCTTACAACCTCCTAAATCATTTAGATTATTAGTGTATTAGTATTGTTAGTGTAATCATAAATAGCGTATCAGTTATGTACTATATTCTTTTAAGTGGACAAAAAAGTATATGTGGCTCAACTCAACCTGGTCCGACCCACTTTTCCTATATTAAGAGCAACCAATTTCTATAGGAACTTATTATAATGTGTTACCCAAACTGCAACATCCGACCTCTAAATAAAATAGTTTAGGACATTGTAAGCATTTGAATACATGTAAGATGACTTTAAACCTGTTTAAAATATTCGTCTCGTTTTATTACTAGGTAATTATATATAATTGACCCGCTACCAGCAAAACACAACCCAAATTAATGAACAAGTAAAAGAACACAACAATTGAACATGATATCGTTTGTTCTTATTGATGGTTAAGGTAGAAAGCTTAAGATTTTTACACATTGGTCTCGCGGCAAAAAGCACCACGAAAAGCCAACAATTCAACGAGTTTTAACACAAAGGAAATAGTTGGGGCTTCAGAATTGGTAATGTTAAGTAATACGCTTCAATAAATCTTCCTTCCGATACCATCTTCATGATGAACTTCTTGAAGATTGTATACGGGCTAGCCACAGCCCTCCATTGTATCACCGGCCGTGATCTGCACCGGAGCTTCCTACTCTTATTTCCCAACCAAATTGTACTGCTTTTCCTTCTCCTTAACGGGTGTCGCTGGCGGCACCACCCCACCATGGTGGTGGAGTTGGCAAACACTGATAATGTGATGGCTCCTTTTTTAAACATGGTTGAAAGTATTATGATTTCCAACTGCTGATATCAATTTCTTGCTTTCTAGTAGTTGGTATAAATAGTGGTCAACTTTAAGGGGTTCTGAAGCTTATTGATCAATGATCTTAGTGGTCCCATGAAAATCATCAATCGCCATCATTAAGGGCCTCATGAGCTTATTATACTACTCCGTAATATTGCAACCCATATTTTTAGGCTAATTAAATTTCAAACTTGAAGTTTCATTTAGAGATGAAACAGTTGGTTTGGTGTTTCAACAGTGAGTCAAAATGGGTAATTTAATAGTCCTTTTCTATATTTGAATGACCATATATGTCTCTTGCTAGTTGCACGCATCTTCCGTGCTGCTACACTTAAACCTGTTTCAGTCTGATTTTATATGCTTGTATATGTATTTCTAAAATCGCATACAGTTTTAAGTGTGGCTGAACCAAATATACGCTCGACTAGCATCATATATATTTTATCTGTTTTTTGTATTGTCAATTTTACCCATAAATTTCAACCAAAAGCGACTCATTTTACAAATAACAAGTCGATATTTTTGATTAGATCTTTGTATATGGGTTAGATTTTTATTTAGGGTAATGCAAAATATGTTTAACTCACAAGTCTAATCCATACAGTTTTTGACACATGGATTCCATTCATTCTCTCTCTAAATCTTATCAATCATTTTCTTATCTACTAATCACATTTTTAAGCATATATGCCTAATTAGGCATACGTATCATTTTTCTTTTATTTAGCTTTATATGAAAAGAATCATTTATACTTGTGAGAGTCATGATTAGAGAGTGAGGTATATTTGCTTTATATGCACAATAGGCAAAAAATAGTTAACTTTTTTGATGAGTCTAATATGGTCCCGATGGGCTATAAGGAGTCCGGATGCCATTTTAGTATAGTAAAATAAAAAGTGAACAATCATCAACGTACTCATTAAGATTTATCTTTAATAAAAAATTACCTGTTTTGTTTATTAAAAAGTTGTATCTCGTTTAATTGTGCACCGAACTTACGTGGGACACAGAGATGTAATCATTAACACGCAAAACGTAATTTTATAGCAACTATTTGGGTTCCGTTTCAAGTTGTTGCAAATAGTATTGATACTTAAATGATTCTTGATGAATACAATAATTTAGTGAAATTATATGTTTAAAAGAAAGAAATATATATTTTTGAAGTTGTATTATGTCTGACCTAAAATATCTATATCTATATACTTATTATAATGCATGTTTATTTGTTAAATTTTAATTCTTTAAACTAATCAATATTAGTAATGATTCACCTTTCAATATTAAATTACCTATATATTTTTGTTCTACTCAATAATAGAAATTACAAAAATTTATTATTTATAAAATTAAGACTAAGTTTACTTTATATATAATTGTTGATTTTTCACTTCTAATATTTAAATATTTTTATGTGTACTTTTAAAAGTCACTTTTGTATACATAATGCATTAATATAATTTGTGAATGTTCACTTTTAACAACGATCGAGACATGTAAATATGATCGTGATTAATGAGGATGAAAATATACACATAAATTGAATTTAAAAAACTAAAAATTTGTAATTACATATTGATGATATTCCATTTATTCTACATATATAACAAGAGTAAATGAAAAAAGTATATCACTATTTTATGCAAGTACCCTACTGATATATTTAAAAGTATATATAAATCATTAACAATTGACTCGTATTTTTGAGATTTTCTCTTTCTCCGTCTTGACCTTTAAACTAGGTACATGTCACAATTTCTTTATTAAACATATTTGTAGTCACACATCGTAGGTGTCTCAAGCATTTTTTTTTTCTAAACGAAAATCTTTAATAACTCTCATTATTTGTGTTTGTATTTCTTTTCTTTCATTCCTTAAAAAACTTTAGAAAATAACTTTTTATCTTTTTATTATTATTATTATTTTTCAATTTCTTTACTATTTCACGTAAAAAAAATCGAGAACGTAATATTAATGAGTGTAAACAAATTATAATCATTGAGTGCACCCCCTCTCTCTCAACACGAATCTCCCATACACACATAGGGAGAATGCATTCAAAATAAACCTATCGTTAATCTTAAGTCATAAATTACAATTATCATTGGACTTGGATCCAGATCTTTGTGTGGATGAAAAACACATGGATTCTTTCATGTCGTAAATGGTTACTTCCTATGTACATTTTCATGATGGTTTTTATGTATTTACTTCGTGCATGTTGTCAATTCAGTATTTACTTCGTGCATGTTGTCAATTCAACATTTATTCATCTTTGAATAACTGTCTGATTTAGCACATGGTCTATAATATATTGTAATGGGATTTGTAAGTAGTAGTAAATATTAAAGTTTCATTGATTCATATTTTGTACTACAATTTTAGGTAGATGCCTTTATGGCATGTGAAGCAGTTAAAAGGTACATTTAAGAGAATAATGTGACAACACATTCTCTCAAATTCTTCACAGTTGAGTCTTTATCATGTGATTTTTAAAAAGTTGAGGTTTATTAAAGTGAACTAAAGTTATAACTTCTTGGAAAAGCTATGGTTAATTTTCTCTTACAATAAACTCTAAATATGAAGTGATGGAATAATCATGTAAGGGAGTAATGTTTTTTTTTTTTTTTTTTTCTCTTTCTCTTTTATCATCTCCTTTTATGATTAGTATACCTCATTGTAACAATATCATTTCTCTATAAATTCTTCGAAAGAAATGATGTCTTTTTTTTATAACAAATTAAATTGACATTTTTTTCTGGGAGTAAATTACATTTTCTGTCTATGTGATTGACCCTTGTTTCTATATTACATTTTTAATCCTTTGATCAATAGTTTTCTGGGAGTAAATTACATTTTGTCAGTTATCTTAAATCACGTGAATGCACATTTCGGCTAATCCCAGACTAAATTAACGAATTGACCCTGCACAATACCCGACTCGAGGATTGAAAATGTAACATAGAGACAACGACAGGAACCCAAAACGTACTTTTTTTTGCGTGTGTAACAAATGCTAATAACTAGAGGTGAGCATCTGTATCGAATTCTCGTTCTCGTACTGGTACCGCATCGGTACCGTCCCGAACCAATACCGATTTCAAACGGTTCGGTATTCAGTACTCACTTTCGGACCAAAAAGAAAACCGGTACTTCCGATTCGGTACTAGTATTTTCACTTTTTCAATTTTAGTACTGTACCCGAAATAGATATGTTTTCCTGTCTTATTGGTCATTTGATTCTTTCTATATTTGATAAGTTTTATTCGGAAAAAACATTAGTGAATAAAACATTATTTTCCATGATCATATTGTGTGTATATGAACGCAAGATGATATTTTTCGATGATAAAAAAAAATAGAGTTGATTATTACATATGAATACAATTGAAATTTTATAAAATTCTAGCTAGTGATTTTTGACAAAAAAAAATTCACGTTTTAACACCCTACTTAAATTGAATTTCAAATGTATTGCTTGCCCGTGACTTTATCTCATTACAAAATCACATAACATGGTATATAACAATGTTCTCGTATATATACATTGTTCTTTGTTATTGTCATCGTAAGAAAAATGATGAACTTTATTTATTTTAGATAAATTGACATTTATCGCCTTTAATTTTTTTATCAAATAAAATACGTACACAAGAATTCACTCATTTACGTATTAATTATTCATTTTTATTATATTTTCAGTGTCAATCCAGATATGAATTTTATCCCAAACTTATCCCAGTGATAACTGTGTTTTTTCGTGTTTTCCTACAAGATAATTTTGATCGGTTAAGATTTTTCAAAAAGGAAATTGGCATTTCTAAAAGGTTTAATGACTAAGCATGTTACTCTTTTTAGTAAAATTAAAAAGTGAAAAAATACGTCATTTATCCGATAGTTGTTATTCGTATTCAAAACTATTTTATGCACAAGAATTCAAGATCAAATATATTCCCGCGAAAACTGATAAGAGAAACCAACTCCTAAAGAATACCAAACCCTTATCTCTACATCTCTGTTTTCTCTTGTTTCTTTCCATTTGAAAAATGGCAATTCACACACAAAATCCATCCTTTTTCTTCATTTTTAACTTCTTCATTCATCGTTCGTTCTTTCTTTCTCAATCACCCCATCTTCATTCCCCAAGAAAAGCATCAACCTTTCATCTTCTTCACATAAATCTTCATAAAACCCACTCACAGTTCAATCTTTCGTTATACATCTAAGCTCAATTTCATGAATCCATCAAGACCCTTCTATTACTTCTTGTAATACCTTGAAGTATGTCATCTGAGCACCAAGTGTTCGATGAAATGCCAAAGCCAACTTTGACGCCACTTCCGGTAGTTTTATCGAAGTACTCCAGACGGCTGTTGTTGAAAACGATATTTGATGACGGTGGGTTGGGGTTGGTTGATCAGAGAGTTGTGGTTGGAGGATGGGTTAAGTCTTCGAGAGAAATGAGGATCGATCCACCACCCAGAACACAACCGCCAACGGGCGGTGATGGAAAGGATGATGCCGGGGGTAAAGATGTGAAATGTGTTGAAGTTTTTCAATCACGAATTCCATTTCTTCGAAGTATCATTGAAGTTTTTAGTGGAAACACAACTCATCATACCAAGGAGAAACTTGAATCGGTCTTGCCAAAACCACCGCCTCCGTCTGCTTCAATCTTGCTAATTAGTGACGGTTCTTCCGTGATCAGTCTTCAGGTAAACAGCACCTTCTTTTGACTGGTTTTGAATTATTTGATGTGATTTTGTACGAGTTTCATGACAAGATTATTTACTGTAGGTCATAGTGGATTCTTCAATAGCTCCTCCAAGTCAACTCATGCCTACAGGAACCTGTATACTAGTGGAAGGTATTTTGCAGAAGCCATCAATACAAGGGAAGCATGCTATTGAGCTTCAAGCGGAGAAATTGTTGCATATTGGGATAGTTGATCAAGAGAGCTATCCTTTATCCAAGAAAAGTTTGCCTTTAGCTAGATTGAGAGATTGTGCTCATTTTAGACCTCGTACAACCACTGTAAAATAACTTTCTCAGCTTTTCAACTTCATATTTCTCTTCTTTTTTCAAGTTTAGAGGTGGCCGAATGGGTGGGTTTGGTTCAAAATTGATAGGTATGGGTCGGGTTGACTTGGACCCCCTTTTTTGTCCAAAGGTTTTTACTTTTTTATAAATAAATTATGTGTAAGGCATGTTTGTAAACATAAACGGGTAAACGGATGAGGTTTTCCTTGTTCAGGTTACCCGGGGAAGGCGAGTAATTTTACTCAGATGTACGCGACCTAACCCGGGTATCCCTGTCCGACCCTTTCCCTAGCCACCCCAAGATGTGCAACTACTAAGGTTTAAACCCGAGACCTCTTGTGAGGATATCAGGATGCCAACCACTAGCTCACCTTGGTAACGGTTTGTATGCTTATAAACATGAATTCAATATATGTCTACTACTATATAACACGATCTTCAACATTTAATGGAGTACAAATATCCTTTAGATGACTTTCAACTAGTCTCCTTTTTAGCTAGTTATCGTTTATAATAGTTAACTTTTTACATGCGATAACAAAAATTATTAGATTTCAACAAAATTTCTATTTTCTTAAAAGAAAATGATTTATGAGGTTTTTTGCATTAAGATACACTTTAGTCGACTTTCGACCCGTTTGACTCGTATCATTTTTGGCTGTCTTTCTATAGTACCCATTAGAGACCCATGTTGGTGTATTTTAGAAAGGGTCAAAATTGCCACCTCTACAGGCAAATTAGACATGACAATCGATTTTCTTCTCTTATAGGTGGCATCTGTGATGAAGGTACGTAATGCGTTGAATCAAGCAAGTCATACCTTTTTCCAGAAAAACGAATTTGTTCATGTGGAAGTTCCGATCATAACCGCCACCAATATGGAAGGATATTCCGAAATTTTCCAAGTTTCAACAGCAAACTTTTCTGCTAAAGAACCAAAAAAAGAAGAGCCTGTGACAATGGATGATACAGCCAATGTTAGTCTTGAAACTATTAAACTTTCCATTGCTGAAAAAGCCAAGAAAGTTGAGGAACTTAAAAGAAGCAATAGCAATAAAGAAGCACTCGCTGCAGCTGTTCAAGATCTTCATAAAACGAATAAATTGGTTGCAGAACTAGTAGCAAGGTCAAAGTCCAAGTCAAAATCAAAGTCAAACGCTGAAACTTTCAAGACGGGTGATAAATTCTTTTCTAACCATGCCTTTCTTACTAGCTCCGGAAGTCTTCATCTTGAAAGCTGTGCATCAGCTCTTGGAAATGTATATGCATTTGGACCAAGGTTTCAAGCAGATAAATCGGAATCGAAAAAGTATTTAGCAGAAAGATGGATGATTGAAACTGAGATAGCGTTCTCAGAACTTGAGGTTATTGTATTATTCTCACTTAAATATCTTTATTTTCTAATTTTCACATTCAATCTTTTCTTAAACTCGTTTTTCTTGTGTTCAGGATGTGATGAATTGTGCTGAAGACTTTTTGAAGTTTGTATCAGATTGGGTTTCAGAAAATTGTTATGAGAATCTTTGTTTTCTTTCAAAAAGAGTTGATAAGACCATTGTCGATCGCCTTCATTCAATGGCATCAACACCATTTGAAAAGATCTTGTATGCAACAGCAGTAGAAGTCTTGGTCAAGGTAACTTGAACATTTCACCCGTTTCAGACAATGTGTTATTAGATCTGGAAAAATAGACGGTTCAGGTAACATGTCAAAACGGGTCTGGGTCTTCATGAGTAATTTAGGTATGTGCCGAAATGGGCTAGCTTGGATTCAAAACTATGTTGTCAAAAATTTTATTAGGAACAATCTATGGTTACAAAAACTATTAGCCTTATTTTTTTTAAAACAGATCATATAGGAGGTTTTGTGCCTTATAAAAATACTTTGGGGGCCTTTCTAGCTATTATTTTAGTATTACTATTTTAACCCGTTTGAGATATTATATAACCTGAACCAACCAATACTTAAGTAAATAGATTGATATTGTCACGTATAATTGTTATACTCAAAATAAACAGTTATAATTGATTGTTTCTTTCAGGTTTCTGACAAAACCTTTGACACCAAAATCCAATGGGGTGTGGCTCTAACAGAAGAACATGAAAGGTCTGACCCGAATGAATACAAGTCTCTTCTATGTTTTGTATATATTTACGATGTTCACAATTTTTAATACAGTTATCTGGTTGATGAGTTTTATAAGAAGCCTGTAATTATCTATGATCATCCTAAAGAACTAAAGCCCTTCAATGTGCGATCAAATGATGATGGAAAAACTGTTGCAGCCTTTGATGTGATTGTACCAAAGGTAAGTTTATGCCATTCTAAGAGGTGTTGCACCTCATGAACACTTAAAAGTTTGTCGATTTTAAGTGGCAATTATATTTATTTTGCAGGTTGGAGCTCTTATAAGGGGCAGCCAGAAGGAGGAACGCCTAGAACATTTAAGTAAAAGGTAGTAATATATAAAAACCAGTGTACCACCCTATGCATGTTTAGGAAGTTTTCCTTAAAGAAAAATAAATAAAAATATGTAGCTAGAGGCAGCA
This sequence comes from Logfia minima, assembly GCA_963921325.1. NCBI lineage: Eukaryota > Viridiplantae > Streptophyta > Magnoliopsida > Asterales > Asteraceae > Logfia > Logfia minima. The sequence goes on along the minus strand of OY992776.1, from coordinate 12,662,450 downwards.
ATGTGGGCAGGTTAGGTAACAGGTCCAAACTGATTGGCTTGGGCCAGCTGACGAACACTTTTTATCCATCTTTTTCTACTCTACTAATAAAAGCTAAATATGGTTACAAAATAATACGGAGTAGTAATTTAAATATCTTTAAATAAAGGCTTTATGCATTTAAATACACTTAGAATGACTTTCAACCCATTCAACCATTGACCCGTAAAAGAAAAAGCATGACCAAGGTCAGCCCATTTATAAGTAAATGGGTACATATTCCTACATCTAACTACAAGGTACAAGATTGGTCTAGAACAATACCCCTGCAACCTGAACACGTCCCCACTGGATTCTAGTCAACAATCTTTTCTTATGTAATTTTTACAGGTTCTGTTTGTGTTGCAGGATCAAGGAGCTTGGGTTGAAAAATGATCAACATGAATGGTACTTAGATCTGTGCAAGCAGGGAACAGTTAAGCATGCGGGGTTTAGTGTCATGTTTGATGTCATGGTTCTTTTTGCCACTGGTCTTAATGATGTTCAAGATGCCATTCCCTTCCCCCGACATCATGGAAAACTCCATAACTAATAAAGTTTGTAACTTAAAACCATTTCAAATTTGTTATGTATAAAGTCATATTCAAGACACTTAAGTCTTGAACTTTAATTTTTATAACATATATACTTGTAAAAAGTTCAAGGTGAAATAAAGTCGTGGTTTGATTTATGACCTTTTTTGTTGTTGAACCAAGTGATCTTGTCACTTTTCCTTTTTTATAGCTTAGTGATTTAGTATTCTGATGTTATTTAAAATGTAAGAGCAGCATAATTATATACTAGTAGATTATCTGCATGATACGACGGAATGTGTTTGTCATTATATGAGTGGTGATAATTTAATTGAAGTTATCATAAATAGTATCTTTAAATTTTATTGTTTATATTCTTTTTTCATATATACTAACATCAATATCAATATATCATGCTAGCCATCTAATTAATCAAATAAAAACTATCCTCGATAACTTTAATTCATTTTAAGATAGGTTAGTCAATTGTCTAGTTTGCCCTTCATTTAATAAGATATTTCAATTAAGGTAACTTGCCATAGGGAGTTAAAACTTTTGTGTTGGTGATCTAATGAAAGAGTGGTTGACTTATTTTCCTCTCGTATAATACTCCATGAAGTTGCTATATTAACTTTTACGTTTCCAATATAGCAACTTCAATGACTTTTTATTGTTATTATGAGTAACGGGCAGTTTTTCTAGCACAAACTAAAATAGTAAAGCAGACAGTTTTTTAGGACGGAGGGTATATATATATATTAGCAGCATATTCATACATTGTGACTATAAATTATAAATAAAAATTATATATAGTGTGCATTGGTGGCCATCCTAAATTAGGAATAATATTACTTTAGTTTGATGTGATTTACGAAGTTTTATACGTTGTATATGTTTTGATAAAATGAAATGCACAATCACATACTAATATACTTTGTACATCGTATAAAACTTTTTGATACACCTCATTTGAGTTATAAACTCTGGGTTGTTTGAATTTTTTGAAAGACTCTACCAACTCCTTTGTAATATAGTTTGATATCACTCTAAAAAATACCACGTAAAGTTGTCAATGCGACAATACTGAATCTGAAAGATATATACTAATGTTTAGAATCGTGTTATGATTAAAAAACTGAAATTGTTGAATATATTAATTGACAACATAACCACATAGTTAAACATGTAAATAAATGTGAGAGAATTATAATTCCAAAAAAGCACATTCAAAGAGTTCACTTTCTTAATAAAAAATGGTATAATGGGAACTTCAATTACTTTTCATTGTTATTTTGAGGAGAAAAGAGCGAAAAGTTTGTTTAACCATTTGATTCTAAAAATTAACCATTTGGTTTCAGAAAAAGTGTAATAAATAACTATGTTTTTTGAATCATAGATGAGTATTTTTTAAATCACATAATGCATGTTTTTAAATCATATTTATTTGTTGATGAATCACACCTGCTTTTTATTTTGAATATGTATTTCTCTCTCAAAATTTCTTTCGTTTTAGATTCAGGTACTATATATATATATATATATAACTTGTTCACCACAGTTCCAAAGTAATTTATAATATGTAATCATTTTAGGGTGATTTTTCGTCGACGGATGCTCCATGTATGTGTTATAGAAAAGACAAACATGTAGAAATCATTTGCAAAAGATTTATTTGTTTACTTTACCGATTAAATTAAGGGAAATAATAGAGCCACTAAAATTTTACAAAAAGTTATTCACAACATGAGTTGGTCCAATGAAATGAAGAAAGAGAATGATGAGAGAGAAACAAAAAGTGAATTTGATTGGTTCAACACTTATGCCATGTCATGTTGTGGGAGTTTGTTTGTAAATTGTTAGTGGATGTAGCATTCCTCTTAAATTAATTGGTATTTGTATGTTCATAATGTCTTCATATTGTTGTTAATAAGTAGATGGTAGAAAATACTATTGTATCATGAAGTTGCAACTTCTAAGTTAGTAAAATTTGATTGGAATCGCATTATAAAGGTTATTATTATAGATTACATATATAGATATATATATAGATATATATATATATAGGGTGAGGATCAACAGGAAAGTAAAAAAAAAAGGAAGGAGGGAAGCAAATACCCATTTATCATCAAAACATGATTTTCAAGCAAGATTCATCAAATTAAAGCTTGAAATATACATGAATCAATTATATACATCATTTAATCAAACACTATTATTATAATTTTATGTTTTAAACAAAAAACTCTCAAAATCGACATTTATCATTCATTTGTGATGAACGTTAGTCAAAATTTCAACTTAATATTCTTAAAACATTAATTTATGATAAATATTAACTGATTATACCATTTATGGATAAATGTTATCTATAAAAATTCATCAAGAAATGATGTTAAGAAACATTCATGGATGTATAATAACAAAATATGAGTTAACATTCATCTGGAATGAATGTTATAAATGATGAAATCAATGGCTGAGATTTGCTTCCCTCCTTCCCCAGAATTTGAAGCTTCCCTATGGATCCTTTCGCTTCAAATTCTGGGAAAGGAGGGAAGCAAATCTTAGCCCTTGATTTTTTCATAAATAAATGTTTTTAATATTCATTTGTGATGAATGTTAAAATTTGAAATTATTTGTGATTTTTAAAATTCATTTATGATGAAATCAAGGGTTGAGTTTTTCTTCCCTCATTCCCTAATTTATTTACTTCCCTCTTGATCCCCACCCTATATATATATATATATTTGTACAAATAAGCTAGAACCATTTAAATAAATAAAAATTTGTGTTGAATATTATACAGTAGTAATTGACTTTAAATTTACATAATCTAGTCTCTTGATCGAAGATAAATTCCCATATCAAGACTAGCATTTTAAAAATTGTCTAAACAAAAGTAAAAAAAAAAAAAAACTAAATGTAAATATTCTACAAATATAATTAATAATGGAGATTCACGAAGAAGTATTGCGCTATTTACTAGTGAGTGATATTATTGAACTGATCTTTGATCGAAATGTTTTTCATTTTAGATAATGAAAGCATTCCATTACTATCAATCCAAAGAAATACAACATCTTTAAGATATATGATTTATACTGGAAAAGTACGAAGTTGGACTAATTTGAAAACATTCAACAATTTACTTTATACCTACTATTCTGTCTAGTTTTAGTTAAATAGTAAGAGTAAATTAAAATTAAATACAAAATACATCTTACACATAAACTTTAACCTTTGCATGAATTTTGAAAAAAAAAAACAAGATCATGTCATTAAACCTTAGACCTCATGCTTGTTGGATGGATTAATTGCCAATTGATCTAGCCATGACTTTGTGATAGTTTTGTATTTATAAATATTTATTACTAGTTTGTAAATGATTATTATAATTTTTCTAATATTTCTTTTAGTCATTATTTTGACAATTCTACATTAAGTTAATAGCTATCATATATTTCATTTAAAATATCATAATTTATAATTGTAGTTTTAAAGTTGAACATATAAAAAAGTCGAAAAAAGTTTAAAAAAATTAAAAAGTCAAGAAAAGTCAAAGACCGGTTCGATCGGTCCGACCGAACCCGGAGACTCGGCCGGGTCAATGGTTGACCTGGGTTTTAAAACATTGAAAAATAGTTGTAAATGAGTGTTTTGAATAAGATTATTATATACTTTCTATTAATTAATATTAATTGAGTAACGAATATAATGGAGTTATCATATTATTAATCTTTATATTGTAAGTTTTAAGGGTACGATATAAATGATTTGTAATTGTTATAGATTATAGATATAAATATAGATTTTAAATTAGACAGAAGACGGAAAATAAAATACTAGCTTGTTAAGATTCCGTGAATTGCGCATCTATTCCCTGCTAAACACCCCTTCCACTCCCTCCCATATAACTATAAAATATATATATAATATTGTTAAATAACTACCAAATATGTTTTGGAATAATAGATTTATTATGTAGATTATGTGAACTGAATTCCATTGTTTCTAGTTTTCTACCTGCAAAGGAAAAAAAGAAAAAAAAACATATTTTATCTGACCAATATATTTAATACCATAGATGAGAGTAAAATTTTAATTTTATATCTTCTGCCAAATAAAATAGAAAATAAAAATAAAATTAGGTTATTGGATGGGAATATATTTATCACAAATAGCGTAACTTCTCGTGTTTGACCTCGGACATTCTCATAGCAATAATCGTTAAGTGAGTGAGGTATACCCTTCATATTATGTATATGTAATTAATTGTGAGTCGGTTTAGTTGCCGATAATCGACCTTTACCACAAATATACAATTACAAATCTTGAAAAATTGGACGAGTTAATAAAAAGCTTAATTAAATGCATAAAAATCAACTTAAAGATAAACATAATTCATTCGATGTTTGACAAATAATTTATGCATTTACATAACTATTTTAGATTAAGATATGTATCATTTTGTTGTCATAAATAACTCAAAAAATAATAAGAACAGCGCGGACCAAACATCCTTTAAGAAGCTCGTTCCCACGTAGTATCCACCATATATTATTACAAAAACTTTCTCAAAAACAAATAAATTTTCCAACCAAAAAATGGGACAAGCAGCGGAAAATGGAGAAGAATACTTATTCAAAATAGTAGTCATTGGTGATTCAGCCGTTGGTAAATCGAACTTATTGTCACGTTTCGCTAGAGACGAATTCGACTTACATTCAAAAGCAACAATTGGTGTTGAGTTTCAAACTCAAACGGTTGTTATTGATGGAAAAGAAGTTAAAGCACAAGTTTGGGATACTGCTGGTCAAGAAAGGTTTCGTGCTGTTACGTCGGCTTATTATCGTGGTGCAGTTGGTGCACTTATTGTTTATGATATTAGTCGACGTGATACTTTCGAGAGTATTAAACGATGGCTTGGTGAACTTAATAGTAAGTCTACTTTTGTTTTATACTATTCATCTTGTACTTGTGTTTTGTTGGTGATGTTATTTTAGTTATGTTTTGGTTATTATATTTGTTGTTACGTTTGAGTCGGATCTACAGTACAGATATAACAGAATGTGATTCATAGACAACTCATTAGTTGTTATTGACCCTTTACTTTTTTAGAAAAATCAAGAAGGAGGTTGAGATGTAAAGGCGAAATTGTCAAATTATAGTTGAAGTCAACACTGTTTTTGATATGTATATACTCGTATGAATCATTTTTGGTAGTTCTAACGTTGTGCCTAAGCGAGTAAGCGCTAAGGAGATTAAAATTAATGGTGGGGGTCGTAGGATAAAACCTCAACGACACCACCTGCTTTAAGACAAGTGATTTATCTCTCTTATTTTGGTTATGATACCATTTGATGGGTGCACATAGTGGTGGCATATACCATGAATCATTTGTTGATGATTTACTTCCATTAGTTGTCCGCGGGACTAGTTGGTGGGTATGCCCAATGGTGGCGTATAGTATGAATCATTTTTTTTTATTACCTCCCTATTTTTGGTTGTGGGACCATTAATTGATGTGACTAGTGGTGGTGTAAACTATGAATCTTTTTTTTCTTTTTGATTATTCATCTTAAATAAGTTTGATGGGTGCGCCCAGTGGTATATCATCAACAATTATTAACTAAAAGGATAGTTTTTTTATTAATGTGGATCAGTTAGTTGGGTCATCATCAAAGCGAACGATTGAGTAAACTTGATCTACCTCTCATTTGATAGGCTTGAGGTGGTCTAACGTGGGCCGATTAGGTTTGCTGGTCAACCTTTAGGAAATTAGTGTTGGAGCTTTGATTAGTAACTAATTGGATAATTTTTTGATGATGCGGTTTAGAATTGGTTATGGTTTCTGGAACCAAATAGGGATTCTCCATTTGCTTGCTTGATATTAGGCATCTCAACAGTAACTAAATGTTGGGAAAGTTACCTAGAACATTGACAAACTTCTGCTCAGGGGACTAATTCTCCCTTGAACTCATATATTCGAACTTTTTTATCGGTTTAATTATCCCCATCTTGAAGGTACAATATTAATGTCGTTGCTTTGCTGAGGTGGCAAATAATTACATTCATATTTTGCTGAGGTGTCTATTTTCAGTTTTTCACTTGTTGCAGTAGTTAAAGCATTCATATGAAGGTTGATTGTTAGGTCTATTATAAATAGAGGGATGTTAAAACTATCCATAAAGTTTGATTTTTAGGTTCATAATAAGTTCACCTGCAAAGAGTTGTTGGTCTTTTTATGTATTTTATGTAACTACATTTGACCAAAAGTTTCAATTGCTCCGTAATGCCTCTGTTTCTGGATTGTCTTAAACCAATTTCAACATGCTAAACAATGATTTTCTTTTTTCCTTTTTAATATGATCATTTTTTGTCTGTATACACTATAAGGGCTGGTTTCTAATCATGTTATAGGCTTTAGACTTATAAGGCTATTTGGATTCACTTTTTGTTGAATAATTTAAGAAGTAGCCAATATGTGATGTCGAAGTATTAGAACACAATTAAGGTTTTCTATAGAGATGACAATTTCAACCCATTTACTTAGTCGATTCGGGTCGTATTTTAACATTAACAGCTAAAACAGATATAAGAAAAAGAGCTAGCTTGAAACAAAACATGTTAAATGGATTGAAAGTCGTCCAAAGTGTATTATTAATGCATAAAATCTCCTCAATCATTTTATCCAAAAGAAATCAATTTTATAAAAGGCAAGTGCTTTTGACCCCGTTACGTAACCTACCCATTATGCCATCTCTAGTCTTTTAATTTTTGGGACGTCTTTATGATCTCTATGTTAATCTACTTGTGCTTTAACGAAATCATTTTGTTGATTAACGTGTGCAGCTCACTGCGATACTGCAATGGCAAGAATGCTGGTCGGGAACAAGAGTGATTTGGAGCATATTAGGGCCGTGAGCGTTGAAGAGGGCAGAAATCTTGCAGAAGAGGAAAAACTTTTCTTCATAGAAACATCCGCACTTGATTCAACAAATGTTACAACGGCTTTTGAGATTGTTATTCGTGCTATTTATGACAATATCAAACGAAAAGTCCTAATCTCGGATAATACTCCCAAGTCTGAAGTGTCTTTAAATGGTGTAAGCCTAATTAAAGACGAGAACACAAAGCAAAGTTATTGTTGTTCCACATGACTTTTTTTGGTTTGCATCAAATGTCACGAATGCTAGTGTTACTCTCGTGCAAACACACTTACACAGGTTCAAATGTCATTCTCTAACGGGGAAGATTTTTCGCTTTTTGTTTGGCTGTTGTAATTATTTGGAATTATTTGGAACTCTGTTTCAGTTTCCTCAATTATTTGAAACAATTTTGTGAGTTTGATCTTTCATCAAGGTCTTGGCCCTATTAATCCTGAGATCTAAGTTGAATTCCATGTTTTTTCACTAATAAATTTTGACTGCTTACATAATACTATTATAGTGATGAAGTGCAGCGTATTTCAACCCATTTACCTAAACATGCTTGAATTGGGTTAACATTTCATCTCCAACAGGTCGAATGGGTAGATATTTGAAACTTAGCTAAGAATGAAATACATCAAATGGGTCACAACTTGACTAAGGTGTTTTCGGGTGCTTGCAACATCCTAAATCATTTAATTTAAACCAAAATGGGTTGCCATTTTTGTTGTATAAATTTTGTAATGAGTGATTATTAGTTTCTAGAAATTCAAAAATAAAAAATAATAAAAAAATTAACCCGCTACCAACAGCACTTGTTGTCACCTCTAACATCAGTACATGAGGCTCGGGCTAGGTTCATGCTTCACTAAAATGCAACCTAAACCCAACGAGCATGCGTTGAGCAAGCATGCATGATGTTGGTTACGTTATCTCACTACGACAAAAGGTCAAGGTTTCGTATGACATGCTCAAATGTCTTTCCCACCGTGACCATGGGTTACGTGCATTAATTTTGTCCGTCTATTTATTCATTAAGATGTGCATTCAATACCAATGGCATATAGCACATGGATGTTAGAAAATTAGGGTTGTGAAAAAGGTGAATGAGTTGAATAACTGGATATATCTTTGTGAATCGTGTATGTAAATCACTTTTCAAAGATAATACTCCGACTCTTAATTTGTCTGGGTATGACGAAAGTCGTCATGGGATAATTCAAGAGAATACTCAAGTTTATGACAATCAAAACTTGAATCCGTATGTTTTTGTATGTTTAATTTCATGTTTGTATACTTTATATATTGTCCAGAAGAGTTCCTAGAATTTAGAAGCGGTTTCCTAAATTTAGGAGAAGTTATTTTATGGTTAGGAACACTTGGAAAAATCCACTAGACAAGACCACCTCATCAAAATTTTAATGCCACCACGTAGGTGCTTTTTTCAATCCATTCATGGATTTAACCGGTTTACACACCTTGTGCTCATTTCCATGTATAACAAAACCTTCAGGTTGTTTCATATAAACCTCCTCATCTAGATCACCATTCAAGAATGCAATTTTCATATCCATTTGGTGAATCACTAGATTATGCATAGCAGCCAAGACAATCAACAACCTAATAGTAGAAATCCGAGCTACAGGTTCATAGGTATCAAATAATCAATTCCAGGTTTTGTCTAAAACTTTGTATGGCCAGCCTAGCTTTGAATTTTCAATGGTTCCATCAACTCTCATCTTCCTTTTGAAGATCCACTTACAACCCAAAGATTTGCAACTTAGATAGTAAGCTAGCCAACACCCAAGTGTACTTTCCCATGATAGAATGCATTTCATCATTGAGACTTCATTGGTTCTTCATTGTTTCTTCAAATGTACTTTCCAAAAGGCTACATCTTGAGCCTTCATTGCTTCTTCAAATGTTTTTTGGGTCCTCCTCAACATTAAAGCAATATGGATATTGGATAGAAACCTCATCTCTAGAACCTTCAACTGAATACAATTGAAAACTATGCCTAAATGATTTTGGTTTCCTTCCCCTTTGCCTTTTGCGTAGTTCAAATGACTTATCAAAAGCCATATCAGAACTTTCCGTAGTTCAAAGACTACTTTAAATTTGGTGTTCCGTTGTACGAAGCATCAAGAACTGGTAATTTGAAAGCCCTAAAGGACATCCTCGACCAACACCCAGAGTTTGTACGGTATTCTCTCTCTGATAATTACACAGCACTTCACGTTGTAGCATTATCAAAAGAGACCAAACCGACTATTGATTTTGTGAAGTATCTGGTAAGTAAGATGGAACCAGAGGATTTGGAACTTAGAAATGTATACTACAACACTCCACTACATATAGCATACGCAACTGGGAATAGCGAAATGTTTATGACTATGCTGGAAAAGAACCCCAGACTGCTCAAATTTCGAGGGAGTAAGCGACGTTGGCCATTGACTCACTTTGCTGCAACGGGGAAACACAGCCTAGTGAAGTATTTTTACGATCATTCTCAGAAGATGAATGGTGAACATTGGACAGATACAGATCGGGATACTGTACTCTTCAACTGTGTAAGGAGTGATTTATTTGGTATGTGAATTAATTCTTCCGTTCTTCATTACAATCAAAGATGTTGTTTACTAGTATTTAGTATTTAATTGTTTTTAATAATGTCATTACATTAAGTGATTCTTGTATATGTCTTTTATAGATGTTGCATTCAAAATAGTGAACGATCATCCAGAACTGATCACTCGGAATGTGTCTGTACTTGGACTTTTGGCTCAAAAGCCTGCTGCATTTAAAAGAGTAGAAAAGAGTCTAGTCAACAGAATCACAGAGCAATGTAACCTTTGTAATTATAGTAGAAGTCCATTGCTCATTAGTATACACTACTCTGATTCTTTTATTTGTGTGGGACATTTGGTTGATCCTTTAGTTTTCAGTTTTTAGATTTGTTCCTATGGAAGTATCCCCTGCTGCTGAAGAAGATACTGAGGCTTTGAAATTACTAAAATTCATGTGGGAAGACGTTAGAACAACTATGCCAATGCATAAAGTTTATGAATTGCTCGTAGGCCCACCAACTGATCATCACGATGATGATGGAAGAGGACAGTACAGGTCGAGTATATTATTTGCTGCTGCAGAAGTGGGAAATACTAGAGTTGTATTAGAGCTACTTCGAGCCTTTCCTGAGCTATTGATCAAGGTAAATGAAGAGGGGCACACTATATTTCACATAGCTGTCAAGCACCGTCATAAAGATATCTAGAACCTGTTGTATGAGATAGGGTCAACGAGGTTCAATATAGGCCAATATGTGGACAAGATGGGCAATAGTATGCTTCATTTAGTTGGGAAACATTCAAATCAGAACGCAACTAAGAAGTCTGGAGCATCGCTGATAATGCAACGAGAATTATTGTGGTTCAAAGTACGTTTTATCTTTTAATCTTTTCCAAACTGAGAAATTAATCGATTGATCTATAAGTCAAAATGCTATGTCTAATGTTTCTCCGCCACCAATTAAGCACATATGTATCTTGAATGTTACTTGCTTAGTCCACTGCTAGAAATTTTGTTTTGTAGGGAGTAGAGGACATGCAGCCACCTCATATGAAGGAAGAAAAAAATAATGACAATAAAACAGCATATGAGTTATTCTCCGAAGAAAACAAAGAGCCAGTTTTAAGTGGACTGAAATGGATGCAAGACTGTATGGTCGTAGCCACCCTTATCGTCACCATTGCTTTTGCAGTAGCATTTTCAGTTCCTGGTGGATACAAACAAGACGAAGAACAGGACGGGTTTCCTATCTTCATTCATGAAACTGCCTTCTTATTTTTTGTAATATCAGATGCTATTTCATTATTTTCTTCCACGACTTCACTCCTAGTATTCTTGTCTGTCGTCACATCTCGTTACAATGAACGTGATTTTATGCGTTCATTACCTAGTAAGCTGATGGCAGGTCTACTGGCACTTTTCATCTCAGTAGCGGCCATGATGGTGACTTTCAGTGCTAGCTTCTTTGTGCTATACCGCAACGGGTTAAAATGGGTACCAACCGTCATTGCTATATTTGCTGCATTTCCAGTGGTTGTATTTGCTGTATTGCAATTTCCTCTTTTGTTGGATATGTTTCGCTCTATGTATGATGCTCACTATCTCTTTCGGCCCAAGAATAGTACGCTTTACAACGAAAATCAAAGGTTAATTATGTCCTAAATACTCTCCTTCACGACGGTTCCCATTAGAAAAGCTACCTTAATACAAGGATATGATATTGTTCGGAAGATGTCAATGAAGACTTAGATTATATATATTGTGCATTTCTTTTACAGCTTTCCTTGTATTGATGATCTAATTTTGTCAAAAAATAAAATTCTTTTTATATACAGTTTGGTATGAATGTCTTAGTGCAAGCATTTCAATTTTGTTTTGTAATGTGATGCTTGAGAATTCTAATGAGATAGATTTATTCAGAGTTTACTTTTGTAATCTTTGGTACTCTTCAACTTTTGTTGAAGAGGGCTTTTCAATATATTTTGTAATTTTCGTAGAACTAAAAAGAAAACATTGTTTCTGATTATAGAATGATGCAGACTAAGTAATTATGTGAATGGAAGCTTATTAGTAATGGATAATACACCATGATATATATATATCCATTTGAGATGATAAAAGTCGCTGATCGATAGCATCAGCCACCTTCTTTTGCTATCTCTCTGATCGATAGCATCATCCGTTTGCGAGAAGTATCAGGGGCAGCTATAAGATCTAAGGCCTTCAGAAATAAGTCCACAAAGAGACGAAACATGTATGATAATCGGAACAAATATCAAGGCTTTTGATCAAACACATAATATTCATCGCAAAATAGCAACACACTGACATCTTATTGTTACATATAGAAAAACTCGTAGGTTATATAATATTATTGCTCAACTATTTATAGAGTACAAATAAATAAAGAAACCCTGAAATTCTAATGAATCCTTAGCTCACAACCAGATTTGGGCCAACTAACCTACAGTCTAATACTTATGTTTTTAACTTGCAGTCGTAGAGAACCAAAATTCCAATGAAAGAGACGCGTTGAACATGCACAAAACATGTATCGAACGCGTTTGACCACTTGCTCTTTTCAACTACTAGTTTGAATTCTGAATACTTCTGAAAGTCACTTACCGGCTATAAAGCTTGGTAATGTTGCAACAACCTTTTTGTCACTAAAAAGCTTTCACGTGAACATGCATCTTCACTTGTTTCACTTGCTTAAGGTGCCTATACATAAAAGCTACATTACCAATAATTTTCATCAATCACTAGAGATTCGTTGCTAATATCTCTAGCAACGACTTAATTCTTGATAAGTCACATTGCTAGTTGTGAAATTCCACTAATTCAATGGAATAATCCCGCTTTATTTTAGCAACGACTTACAGTTCGACCTAAAAAATATCAACTTTTTCTTGGTTGTTGCTATACAAAAGTATCAACACTACCCAAGATTTTTGTGTAAAAGTCAACTACTTGTTGCAAAGTGTATTTTAAATTCAATAGCGAGTAGCGACCACTTTGTCATTGCCAAAATAATTCTAGTACTTAATTTTCATGGATCATACATCAACTGGGCCTTTCATAGCTCTGAAAATTACAATTGGGCTTATTCTGATACACCAGCCCATAAATGCATCTACTTTACACACTCATATGCGACGGTATAAACCTTAGGGTTCCGTTTCTTTTCTTCTCTCTCACAGATCTAGTCAGCACGGCGATTTTTTGCGCCGTTTCGTATCAATCAGCAGGTTTTAATCTTTCCTACAATTTAATATTCAATTATTTGTATCTAATTTGTTATTGGTATATCTGTTAGTATATATGCATCAGTATTTTATTTTTTTTAAATTGAAGTTCATTTCACCTGTTTAGCACATTATATCATTATGTATGTTGATTCATTTTATCGTCAATTTGTCATGTACGTGTATTTTTAAGTTCTGTTTTTCTAGTAGCTGTAAAGTTTTGAACTTTATGATATTGCATGAGAAGTGTTTTGTTATTTGTTTCAACATTAATATTGATTCAATATATAGGTATTTAGTGTTGTAAGTTGTTAATGTAGATTGTAATTATTAGATGAAGTAGATTGTTTTTGAACTTTTTGAGCCAGTTTATAATATGAATTAGAAGATGATTTATGCTTCTTTGAAGCTACAACAAATTGATTTGTTATATGTAAAGAAACATTTTGTTGTAAATACTTCTACACAATCAATTAAGTTTGTTTAGCTTTCATTTATGCACAGGGGATAAAAAAAATGAATTTTGTTCTGTAATACTCTATAACAAATGGCTTTCTTTTTCATTGATAATGTGTTGATTTACTATTTGTTTATAGAGAGCAGTGGTAGTTATAAGTACTGATAATAGGATTCATTACATTTGTTTGGCTTAGCTGGTGTTCGTTTGTCACAAGATATTTAGTGTGTCTATTTCAATTCAAAGTAAGCCTGTCTTAGTTTGCAACTTTTTTATAGCAAGCAATGGCGGTTCCTAAGCTTGATAAGAAGATCGTCAAGAAGCGAGTAAAGAAGTTCAAGAGGCCCCACAGTGATTGGAAGATATGTGTGAAGGTACATTTTGTTTGTCTTATAAATGCCAGTTTCACTCACAAGAGTCTTAAGTTGTTTTTTATTTTAATGCTTCACTTATCTTGCCACCTTAATATGTACTCTGTTAATTAGATGTACTTATATGCTTGATATATAGATGGAACATAATGTGGTTTCAATGGTGTCTCACAGGAAAACTGGCGCAGACCCAAGGGTATTGATTCCCGTGTGAGGAGAAAGTTCAAAGGTGTGACTCTTATGCCCAATATCGGATACGGGTCAGACAAGAAGACCCGTCACTACTTGCCAAACGGATTTAAGAAGTTTGTTGTCCACAATGCCAAGGAACTAGAAGTTCTCATGATGCACAACAGGTATGATGCTTTCTAGTAACACAACAATAACCGAACACCGTATAATGTGCGGTTTGTTAGTGGGTCAAAACTCAAAACAGGTCCTTTTAGGGATGTGTTGACCAGAAATTTTTTTTGTCCCAAAAGCACTAGTTTTTTTATTAGTATCTAGTTTGTTACATATAGTTACAAAATTGAAATGTACTCGGTTGAAGCAATTCTTTTAGTTGATATTTGTAAATGTACTAAATTTTCACCCGTTTGAGATAAAAGAACGTACTTGAATTGACCTGTTTATAAGTATCTCAGTATATTGATGAAAATGGCCTCTTCTGTGATGCATACAATATTACAGTAGTGATGTTTGAATTTGTAATATGATTTCAGAACATATTGTGCTGAGATTGCACACAATGTATCTACCCGCAAAAGGAAGGAGATAGTCGAGCGTGCCTCCCAGTTGGATGTTGTTGTTACCAACAAACTAGCCAGGTTACGTAGCCAGGAAGACGAGTAAGCTTTGGGTGCTCAACATGTGTTTTGTTTATCAAAGGATTTTAGTTTTTGATTTGCTTTTTATGGTTTTAATTTTTGAAACCATGTAGTTTTTTACTTGTGCTACCAGTAAACATACGGTTTTGTTATTCTTGGAATGAATTTTGTCAAGAGGTGATTTGTTATTCTTGAATGCAGTCATTTTGTTTTTGAAGTTTGTATTCAGATATTATTTTATAACTAATTACAAATAATTTTTCTAAAAATAATAATATTGTTTTCCCAATGGCTTGTCTTGGACTTTTAGCGTACTTGAATGATACTGCATTTTCGAAACTCTAGAGTTTTATATATATATAAAAACGTACATAAAAATATTCAAAACGATGAGACATTATAAGAAAATAATAGGCTCTTAAAGTAAATAATTATAAGTATGAAAATTTTGTACATTTAGCTATCATAATTGTCAATGTCAATTTATCATGGCCGGGTTTGGTTTGGGTTTGATTTTCGGTTTTAGTCAAAGATCGAATCGAACCAACCTATACTCGCCCCTAGTATATACCTTTTGGAACATGTGGCTTAATTGGTATGTAAATGTTTATGGTTTTAGTCGTGAAATAAAAGTAAAGGGTATCTACTGAATTTAAGTTAAGTTACGTTTTGGAAGTACATTTAAATAAGAACTAGCAGAATACCCGCGCAATGCAGCGAGAAAAGTTTATTAATTTCATATTAATTCGATATACATTATTGTGTTTTCTGAAATATTTTAAAAATAAAAAACTACATTACAATACACAAAGAATACTGTTTTATAAGTGAAAAAATCACTTTTTAACAAATTTTCTGAAATACTATTTTATTTTGCAATTTTCATTATTTTTAAAATGTGGTAATCATATTCTTTTGCAATTTTATTTGTCATTTCTTTTTGGAGTTAATTAAGATACATAACCTAATAAGTTCAAATTGAAACTAAAATTTAAGCCACAAAATTTTTTATTTATGTAAATCCGTTTTGACCCGAACCCGTTTTACCCAAACTGCCCGACCTAACCCGACCCGCCCCGCCAGCCCATTTCGCACCTTTAAATGTAATAGTATATATATATATAGAGAACTTTAAGTTAAATTAAATGTCATATTAATTAGTTTATGGTTTAATAACATTTGTGTTAATGAGAACTTAATAATTAATAATTAGGGGTATGTTAATTAAATGTCATATATTAATTAGTTTATGGTTTAATAATGTTTGTACTAATGAGAATTTAATAATTAATAATTAGGGGTATGTTAGTCATTTTTTATGAATTTTTAAAAAATCTCTTAGTAATTGTAAGGGCAAATTAGTCAATTCTATCTTAAAAAAAAACATGGAAATGCATTATATATTAGTAATAGATAATATATTATTTCTGGAAGTAAGTCAATAATTTGTTTGTAGAAGACTTTATAAAGTATAAATTAATAGAACTCAACTAGAATGAAACTACGATGCAACTACAATGTAACAACGAAGTATATGATTATTTAGTCTCACTTGTGGTTATTTTATTTGAAATGATAGATATAATTATAGATTTGTGGAACATTTGTAATATATTTGTTGCTCAAGAAACATGTAATATTATTTCTATAACTCTTATGTATAATGTATTAATTTCCAGTCGCATGTTTAGGTAAATCTTTGTTCTTGACAAATGCAAGTTAAGTTATCTACGATCATTTTTAGATCTACAACTCCAAATATGGAGAAAAATATATATTTAGACTATATTTTATCCTCTAAAAATCATATTCTAAACGCTTATATACCAAACTAATTAATTTATATATGCATGACAAACAACAAAATAAGTTATTATACATTTAAATTAGTGAATACTAATTCCTCAAATTTAAATATTAGTTTACCCTAATTCAAGGAAAGAAATGATAAACTAAAATTGTAATGTTTGATTGTTGGTAAATGAATATTTGTTTTCCTATTTCCCTCTTCATCCCACTCTCTCTCTCTCTCTCTCTCTATATATATATATATATATATAAACGTGTATGTTTTTAAATAGGATTATGATAGAATAGTCGAGTTTTTTAATTAGATGAATATTTAGATATGTAAGGCGTATCTAGGTAGGATTATGTTAGATGAGTATGATAATATAGGTTGATTATTATTATTATTATTGTTATTATTTACTTTAATACTATTATTCATCTTTTATTTTAGTTTACTTCTCAGTTATTTATTTTAATTTTTTGTGCAGTTGTTTTAGAAGTAATTTCTGTATTATTTTAAGGTAAGATGTATGATTGTCTACATTTATCTTCCATAACCGACCTTCAATGGAATTGGATATTGTTTTTGTTGTGGAGCACGGCTACATATAGTCTTTTGCTGAAATTTTAAATTTGAAGGAGAATATTAAATAAAATATATAACTATAATATAAATTATAAATAAAATATTAAAAGGGGACCATAATGAAATAAGGTAATATGACAGAAAGTTACTAATGCTACAATCAAAATCATGTTTACTACAAAACCGAAACTTTTTGATAGTTTAGATTTAGAAAAGAAAAACATCATTTTATTTTTATTTTTTACAATAATAATAATAATAATAATAATAATAATAATAATTAGTATATGATATAAAATAATACTTGGATATGTATAAAACTATTGATAACATATACCGAGCCCAACTCTTTAAAATCATATTATTCCAATCTACTAAAATATTTATAATAATATCATAATATCATGTCATGTGCATTACATAGGGCATGTTTGGCACTAAGCTTTTAGGAGCTTTACCTTTTAATTTTTGAACGAAAAGCTCCTATGAATATAAAAGTCTTGTTTGTCATGTACAAGCTTTAGCTTTAGAATCCAACGAAAAGCTCAAATTCTCAAAGCTACTAGAAGTAGCTTTTCTATAGAGATGACAATTTCAACCCATTTACTTAGTCGATTCGGGTCGTATTTTAACATTAACAGCCAAAACAGGTATAAGAAAAAGAGCTAGCTTGAAACAAAACATATTAAATGGATTGAAAGTCGTCCAAAGTGTATTATTAATGCATAAAATCTCCTCAATCATTTTATCCAAAAGAAATCAATTTTATAAAAGGCAAGTGCTTTTGACCCCGTTACGTAACCTACCCATTATGCCATCTCTAGTCTTTTAATTTTTGGGACATCTTTATGATCTCTATGTTAATCTACTTGTGCTTTAAAGAAATCATTTTGTTGATTAACGTGTGCAGCTCACTGCGATACTGCAATGGCAAGAATGCTGGTCGGGAACAAGAGTGATTTGGAGCATATTAGGGCCGGCAGCGTTGAAGAGGGCAGAAATCTTGCAGAAGAGGAAAAACTTTTCTTCATAGAAACATCTGCACTTGATTCAACAAATGTTACAACGGCTTTTGAGATTGTTATTCGTGCTATTTATGACAATATCAAACGAAAACCAATAATTTGTACCTGTATCTGTAATAAATTGGAGTCCTTCGGTAATTCGATACAATAGTGAAAATTCGTGATCAATCTGTAATATTAACCCTTTTAAAAATGGCTTGCTTCTTAAGAAAAATATCAACTGGGAAAACATCTAAGTTGTATTTTTTTTAATACTTTTTTCTTATTTCTTTAGCTTTTCATTTTGAACTTTAATAATACTAATAAAAGATGAAGATTTAACTAGTTTGTTTGATACATGAATGGCTCGAAAAGGTAATCAATTTGTTAAAATTTGAAAATAAAAAGGATATTACTTTTGTTGATGCCGTAAATGAATCACATTTTAAAATCGTGTAAAAAAAATCAGGTAAAGATAAAATAAACGTTTCATTTGTTTTTACGGTTTTAACCGGTTCTAGCTGATTTAGACTTCACACATCATACATTTATCTAATACGTGACCTTTTTAACATACCAAACATACTATAGAAACACTTTTCTACTAAAAAATGAAATTAGGGTTTAAATACTCAAAAAATAAAAAATTAATGTTTATGCATTATGTTTCTCAGGTAAAAAAAGTCACGTATTAAATTTATATATATGACGCATAATGTCCGTATCAGCTATAACCAATCAAAATGTAAAAAGAAAATAATAAAGCGATAGTTTTTTAACTAAAAAAAAAATTGTCAACTTAAATTGTTTTATGTCGAAAAACTCGTGATGATGCTGATCACGGTAACTTGTTATAGAATCTGGCCCTACATTAACTACACTTCTTACAATCAATCTCAAGTTCTATATAAATCCAACACTTTGAAACAAAGTTGGAGGCTCACATCAACAATATTACTCACCCCTGGCCCTTAATTAGAGGTATGCACCAGAAATTTTGTTAATTTTTTTCTGCTAATTTCAGTACTCATGTTAAATGGTTGTGATTATGTAGGTTTAGCCAGCCACCGGTCAACAACGGTCCAATGGATAATTCCATGTGGCATGACCATGAAAACGACTTTTTTTGTACTGTTTGCTTCCCTGAGGATGTACCTCGTCCAATTGCATTTCGTAATGTTTCTGCTACTTACCATCAAATGAATTTTGCCTTGTGTTAATTAGATGTTGGGAGAATTTCATACATCCCCTCAAAAGCTTCAAAATATCATATATATATATATACCCAACCTAAAATCAATATCTCCAATATATATAAATCTAGGTTTTTCATTTTTGATGTGTCAAATTCTACTTGGTTGTTTTCTGACGTGGCAGTCTCTGTTCTCCTATCTTTCGCTCCCAAACTTGTACTATAGAGACCTCTCACAACCGCCTTCGACAGTTGCTTAGAGTCCAGACAACTCCCCACCTTCATACTTTTCTGAAACCGCCTTTCTTAAGATCAACAAAAAAACATCTCCGAATAATTTGATGCAAACTAACTTCATTCTTCAAACATCTATTCAGTTGACGATAATCTTTTCTTAGTTTCTTCAACAAGTGTTCTGATCTATGTTCTCCTTTAGCATAATGAGTTGTCATTGTTTGATTTTAACTGTTGAAGGTTTTAATCCAATTTAAAATCATTGGTTTTTATCCTTGGAGTTTCCTTTTTAAAATTATAAACATAGATTTGAGTACGTTATCAGATTATCTTTGGGCTTTCGTTATTAGAGTTGTAATTTTCGGGTATTTACCTAGTATCACATATACCCATTTTTATTCAAAGTCAAGTTAAAGACAATTCTACCCTTATAGCTTCATGTTCTTCCCCAAAGTGGACTCCAAAATAATCCAGCCACTCCCCACAAATCACAATTATCCGCAGCTAACTTATGCAAGACACAACTCTTAACCATCTAATACTTAATTGCTAGCATTTGGGGGGTGATGGATTTCAGGCAAATATGTATTTGATGCGTGAACTTAATTGGCTTCTTATAGTTGATGTAGGTGAAGATTCGATTTAATGTTTTTCTTTTTCATGTGTTTTTCTTATGGAATTTATGATCCTTTTGTAAGTTTGAGTGTTTGTTATGATAGTTGTGTCCGCTAATGCAGCTTTTTTTCATGTAGTCTTTGGATAAATTTTTTATTAGTATTGTTGATTGTCTACATGGTTTAGAAGAATCTGTTAATTTTGGTGCTTCTCCCAGTTCGTGAGTGGTTATTTATTTTGGGAAGTAGTTATAAAGGAGAAGGCTCAAGGGTATTATGGTCATACTGAATATTGTTTTTAATCTAAAATCTGAAAATGGATAGATATGATGTTTAGGTGATAAAAATTGGTATATATGATATATTGATTTTAGATTGGATATATATAAAATTTTAAAGGTTTCAAGGGGGATATATAAAATTCTCCCTTAAATGTTTGATAGCACTAATATATTGAGCTTGCATATATGGGAAGTTGAAAACCAACCTCATTATATTCTGCTTAATTAGTTGATCACACAAAATAATATCCCCTTTACTTTAAAGAAGTACGTTGGTGTAATGCGTATATAGTTAATTATCTTGGAATGGGCAGAGGCAGATCTACAAGGGTACAGCTGCCTTGTATTACGGGTATTATTGACATTTAAAATTTTTGCCCTCTGAAGAATAGGAAATTGATTCCACATATGAGAACGAGTATGTATAACTAGGGGTGAGCATGGGGCGGGTGGAGGCGGTTATGGACTAAAACCGCCCCATAACCAAAATTTCGGTTAATCAATATTCATTAACCGTTCGGTTCGGTTAACCAATGGATTGGTTAATTTGGTTAAATCCATATATAGGGCGGTTAATCCGGTTAACCATTTACGGTCTAACCCAATTCTTCCATTGGTCATATCCCCCTTTATGAGATTGAATTGTTCCAAACACATTACAAAATAAACATTTACAGAAAAATTAGTTTCTTGCATTGCCTAAAAAGTAGCAATTTGGTAACTCAACGGAAATGCAATTACTGCAGTCTTACAACCTATATAAATAGCATGATTGATGGCTTGATATTGCTAGTAAAATAGCCCAAAAAGCAACAGTTGGCAGCCCAAGAGTAACAAGTTTAATGCAGTTTTACAAACTAAATAATAACATGATTAAAGTTGTTTCTCTAAACTTCAATCTTCATCCATCCAAGATTCATCCATCCATGTGTCTTTCATTGGTGTTTTCCCCTTTGGTAATACATCTACAATAGAGAGAAGATATATTAGTTAAAAAGCTAATAAATAAACAATAGCTAAGTGATGAATCCTTACCAATTTCTAGTTTTTCCAAACTTTCAGTCAAGTCTTCTAGTTGTAAGCCATTAACATTCATGTCTTGCAAATCTGTTTGTGTAGAGCGTATCCAATCTTGTGTGCATATCAAAGCTTCTGATGTTTTCGGAGTCAGAGAGCTTCTAAACTTGTCAATAACCCTACCACCGGTACTAAATGCAGACTCACTAGCAACCGTTGAGATTGGCATTGCCAACACATGTTTTGCAACTTGAGAAAGTATTGGGAATTTCACATAATTTAATTTCCACCAACCTAAAACATCATACGTATCATCTCCCTTTATCTTTTTTTCAGTCGCATCTCTCAAATAAATTTGACATTCGGTATCATTAACCCCTACTCCACAGTTTTTCAAATATTTTTCATAACCATCATCAATATCAAGATCAAAGACACCATCAGAAGCAACATGAGTAGGAGTAGATGATGAAGACACAGTTGTGTTCTTTTCCTTTTCTATGTTGTCCTTGTACCGATTAAACAACTCATCCAAAGTCTCTTTCACTCGTTTGATAATATCACCAAAGTACCATAGATCAACTCTAAGCAATAACCAAGAAAAAACAACTTGTTTCGGGGATCTAAAAGTAATGCAACATACAATAGAATATTCATATTATCCATGTTGTCCCAATATTTATCATACTTCTCTTTCATTGACACAGCCATTTTTCTCTTTTTCTCATTTTCATTTAAACACATACTTGATATGGCCGAATGCATTGTGACAAGCTCTCCCACAAACAAAGTAGATGTCACATACCTATTCCCTGAAACTTTTTTTGTCACCTTGAAGAAAATGCTTAAGAACTCCATAAAGTGCCTATTAATAAAAATAGATAACGTCATGTAAGCATACATATAACCATTCAACATAATGTAAGAAATCAAATAATAGTATGTTAAATAATTACATACCTAGCTTGTTCCCGATCCTCGTTAACAGGAGCCCCCAAAACTTTATCCCTCTTTTTTTTCTTCTTAATATTCCCTTGGTCCTCGTCTTCCTCATAGACTTCACCTTGAAAGTATGACTTATAATTTATATCTATAAATTTAAGCCTATAAAAACACATAAAAGCATATTAGTGAATGAGACAAATTTAAATTAAGAAAATTGAAATAAAATACGTACCTATCAAATGCTTTCGAATATTTCTCAGCTGTTGCCAACATACAGTATGTGGAATGCCATCAGGTTTCAACATCAAGACATGGTTTATTTTTACAACTTATTTTTTCAAACTCAACACACTCCAAGAAGTTATCATACCTAGAAGGGGATGATCTCAAATACTTAACTGCATTTCTAATCCTTGTAATTGTATTGAATTGCTCATCTAAACCATCTCGAACTACAAGGTTGATGATATGTGCACAACATCTTAAATGCAAATATTTAAGACCTAAGATAGCATTAGGTCCGTTAAGCATACCTCTTAAATATCTAATTGCCCCATCATTAGATGAAGCATTATCAACCGTTATGGTAAACACCCGATCAATTCCCCATTCTTGTAAACAATGATGAACCAACTTTCCTATTGTCACACCCCTATGATTCGATATTTGACAAAAGTTAAGAATTTTCTTTCTCAAAATCCAATCATCATCAACCCAATGAGCCGTAAGGCACATATAATTGAAGTTTTGCACGGATGTCCATGTGTCGGTGGTAAGTGACACAGTTTGATTTTTAAAAAGTTGTTTGAGCTTAATTTTCTCTTCTTGATATATTGACAAACAATCTCTAGCTACGGTCCACCTAGATGGAAATTTAAACAAGGGATTCAAATCCCATACAAATTCCCTTAATCCCTCATCATCGACAACGCTAAAAGGTCTATTATCCTTGATACACATGCGAGCTAAGGATTTTCTAGCCTTTTCTTGGGTAAAAGAATGATTTACCAAACTAACCGCATCATCTGAAGTTGTTGCCTTGAAGTTCAATGTAGATTGCTTCTTCATATCTTTTTTATTATAAACGGGTGACCTCTTGCATACATTTTTCAAATGATATGCCATCGAACTCGTACCATGACTTTTTGTTCCAGCAGCAATTTTCGTTGGACAAAAGACACATTTTACTTTCGTTTTGCTATCTTTGACAAAGTTAAAATACTCCCACACCCATGATCTACATCTCTTGTTACCAACATCATTGTTTTCACTTCCAACAGTTTCTTTATCGACATCAATCACCGGTTCATTACATGCTGATTTCATCTACAAACAAGAAAAGTCAAATAATATTGTTAACAAATACACAATAACTACTTAACACTTAATAGTATTACATACAAATAATAATGTTAACAAATAATATTATTACATACAAATATACATACATATAAAGTTGTCATCTCTTTTGTCAATGGGTTGGAGTCTATCCAAATAAAGAATTATTGATGGGGAAACCACAAAGACAATCACATCACTTACCCTATATAATCTAGCTATCAAATTTAGAGAATTTAAGCCGAGTGGATCAACAAGTGTTCTACTGTCCTTTATAGAGATCTTTCTTGACCTACTCTGCACAATTACATGGACTTGGGGCATTCAAAGAACCTTTTAATCATTTTATTTGAATAACTAGATCATATTTGAAATACAATCATATGTGTGATCATATATGACACATTGATAATTGTAAAACAAAATGAATAAATGAATAAAATTTGGACAGTAAGTGTATCTATTAACATATTTAAAGGCTTTGAATCATAAACTCATGTATGACAAATTGATAATTGATCATAACTGCCCTTCATATGAAAGGTACAACTGATGATGTATTTATTGTAATCTATAAAGTGTATGAGTAATAAGACTTTGGGTTTGTATATTTGTCTAGGTGATTGCTTTATTAGTAAGGCCAAAAAAGGAACACAAACAGAGGATATTCTGGAACATCTACCACCACGCACTCGGCTACAGCATCATTGTCTTAGGGATCATTAACATATTTAAAGGCTTTGAATCATAAACTCATGTTCATACAATAATACGAAAATATATTAAATAACAATGAATCGTAAACTTACCTTGAGATTAACTTGAAGAAAGGAGAAAAGACTACTTTAGATTTGGTGTTCCGTTGTACGAAGCATCAGAACTGGTAATTTGAAAGCCCTAAAGGACATCCTCGACCAACACCCGGAGTTTGTACGGTATTCTCTCTCTGATAATTACACAGCACTTCACGTTGTAGCGTTATCAAAAGAGACCAAACCGACTATTGATTTTGTGAAGTATCTGGTAAGTAAGATGAAACCAGAGGATTTGGAACTTAGAAATGTATACTACAACACTCCACTACATATAGCATACGCAACTGGAAATAGCGAAATGGCTATGACTATGCTGGAAAAGAACCCCAGACTGCTCAAATTTCGAGGTAGTAAGCGACGTTGGCCATTGACTCACAGTGCTGCAACGTGGAAACACAGTCTAGTGAAGTATTTTTACGATCATTCTCAGAGGATGAATGGTGAACATTGGACAGATACAGATCGGGATACTGTACTCTTCAACTGTGTAAGGAGTGATTTATTTGGTATGTGAATTAATTCTTCCGTTCTTCATTACAATCAAATATGTTGTTTACTAGTATTTAGTATTTAATTGTTTTTAATAATGTCATTACATTAAGTGATTCTCGTATATATCTTTTATAGATGTTGCATTCAAAATAGTGAACGATCATCCAGAACTGATCACTCGGAATGTGTCTGTACTTGGACTTTTGGCTCAAAAGCCTGCTGCATTTAAAAGAGTAGAAAAGAGTCTAGTCAACAGAATCACAGAGCAATGTAACCTTTGTAATTATAGTAGAAGTCCATTGCTCATTAGTATACACTACTCTGATTCTTTTATTTGTGTGGGACATTTGGTTGATCTTTTTGTTTTCAGTTTTTAGATTTGTTCCTATGGAAGTATCCCCTGCTGCTGAAGAAGATACCGAGGCTTTAAAATTACTAAAATTCGTGTGGGAAGACGTTAGAACAACTATTCCAATGCATAAAGTTTATGAATTGCTCGTAGGCCCACCAACTGATCATCACAATGATGATGGAAGAGGACAGTACAGGTCGAGTATATTAGTTGCTGCTGCAGAAATAGGAAATACTAGAGTTGTAATAGAGCTACTTCGAGCCTTTCCTGAGCTATGTATCAAGGTAAATGAAGAGGGGCACACTATATTTCACATAGCTGTCAAGCACTGTCATAAAGATATCTACAACCTGTTGTATGAGATAGGGTCAACGAGGGTCGATATAGGCCTATATGTGGACAAGATGAGCAATAGTATGCTTCATTTAGTTGGGTAACATTCAAAGCAGAACGCAACTAAGAAGTCTGGAGCATCGCTGATAATGCAACGAGAATTATTGTGGTTCAAAGTACGTTTTATCTTTTAAGTTTTTCCAAACTGATAAATTAATCGATTGATCTATAAGTTAAAATGCAATGTCTAATGTTTCTCCGCAACCAATTAAGCACATGTGCATCTTGAATGTTACTTGTTTAGTCCACTGCTAGAAATTTTGTTTTGTAGGAAGTAGAGGACATGCTGCCACCTCATATGAAGGAAAAAAAAAATAATGATAATAAAACAGCATATGAGTTATTCTCCGAAGAAAACAAAGAGCCAGTTTTAAGTGGACTGAAATGGATGCAAGACTGTATGGTCGTAGCCACCCTTATCGTCACCATTGCGTTTGCAGTAGCGTTTACAATTCCTGGTGGATACAAACAAGAAGAAAAACAGGACGGGTTTCCTATCTTCATTCATGAAACTGCCTTCTTAGTTTTTGTAATATCAGATGCTATTTCATTATTTTCTTCCACGACTTCACTCCTAGTATTCTTGTCTGTAGTCACATCTCGTTACAATGAAAGTGATTTTATGCGTTCATTACCTAGTAAGCTGATGGCAGGTCTACTGTCACTTTTCATCTCAGTAGCGGCCATGATGGTGACTTTCAGTGCTAGCTTCTTTGTGCTATACCGCAACGGGTTAAAATGGGTACCAACCGTTATTGCTATATTTGCTGCATTCCCAGTGGTCGTATTTGCTGTATTGCAATTTCCTCTTTTGGTGGATATGTTTCGCTCTATGTATGATGCTCACTATCTCTTTCGGCCCAAGAATAGTACGCTTTACAACGAAAATCAAAGGTTAATTATGTCCTAAATACTCTCCTTCACGACGGTTCCCATTAGAAAAGCTACCTTATTACAAGGATATGATATTGTTCGGAAGATGTCAATGAAGACTTAGATTATATATATTGTGCATTTCTTTTACAGCTTTCCTTGTATTGATGATCTAATATTGTCAAAAAATAAAATTCTTTTTATATACAGTTTGGTATGAATGTCTTAGTGCAAGCATTTCAATTTTGTTTTGTAATGTGATACTTGAGAATTCTAATGAGATTGATTTATTCAGAGTTTACTTTTGTAATCTTTGGTACTCTTCAACTTTTGTTGAAGAGGGCTTTTCAATATATTTTGTAATTTTCGTAGAACTAAAAAGAAAACATTGTTTCTGATTATAGAATGATGCAGACTAAGTAATTATGTGAATGGAAGCTTATTAGTAATGGATAATACACCATGATATATATATCCATTTGAGATGATAAAAGTCGTTGATCGATAGCATCAGCCACCTTCTTTTGCTATCTCTCTGATCGATAGCATCATCCGTTTGCGAGAAGTATCAGTGGCAGCTATAAGATCTAAGGCCTTCGGAAATAAGTCCACAAATAGACGAAACAGGTACGATGAACTTGTATCCTTTTATAATGAAACTATTAAGAAGTATTGCATTAGAATAACATGGAGTATATGTAAGCTCTTAAACTTTTTGGTAGCTTTTTAAAATCTAGAGATTTTTCTATGATTTTTCTTTACTTTGAGGGTTGGTTTGCAAGTTTATTAAATTTTTAAAAAGGAAAAACAAACAAAAGAAATGATGGCGATGATTGAACTTGGTAACCTACTCACTCAATTACTTTGTTTTCTAGCATGGCTAAATAACATTTGACGTGGATTCTCCTTCAATAAACATATAGTTATTGTTTTGTCTTTTTAGAATGAAGCATATTCGACAGTTGATATTAATAAAAAAAATCAAGACACATGACACAATTAAAATGAATTATATATACACACATATAGTTATAATCCATATATTAGTATATTACATTATGTATTGTATTATTAAACAAATTTTTAAAATTTGTATCTAATCATATCCTTTATTGCTTCCCTTGTATTTAAACCTTTGGACTACATTTTTGTTCATGCTAAATTATTTGTCTAATTTAAGTAATGGCAAGCAAATGACGCATTTAACTAATAGTTGAGAAAAATAAAAAATTAGTCGCATGTATTTCCATGGTTTGTAAAAGTTGTTTGCAAATACTTGGAAAAAATATAGAGATGTAGTATTTAGTGTAGCTAATAGTTGACAAAAACAAAAAATTAGCGTATGTACTTCCATTGTTTAAAAACTGTTCTAGAAAAAAGAAAATAGATATGCTAAGACTTAAACCCAAGACCAAAATGTTAGTTGGTAAATCTTTTAACCATCAAGCTAAATAGCTTTTATTAATTATTTGCACACATAAACATATTTATTAAGACAAAAAATATGGGTTAAGAAAAGACAAACAACTTACTATTCATAAGTATTTGGTAATTGATATTAAGGGATAAATTCCATAAAAGCTGCTAATTGAGAACCCTCTTCACCATCTCTTAGATTACGCCTCCATTGCCATGTCCAATGTCCCTGAGAATACCAGTTAGCAACGAAGCAAGAATGATTGGTTTCGAGAGCATATAAACCAGGAAATTTAAGTTGTTGTATTTTTTTTTATTACTGTTTTCTTATTTCTTTAGCTTTACATTTTGATATTTAATAATACTAACAAAAAATGAAGATTGAACTACTTTGTTTAATACATGAATGTAGATGTACATAAACCAAATTTGTGGACTACGTTTGTACGGTCGATATCTGGACACAAAGGCTTTAATTATAGTAAACTGTTAATTAAGATGTTAAATAATAAAAATGTTGTAGGTATTTCGTATTACATTGGTAAGTAGTTATAGAGTACAACAAGAAAAATTAAAACTCTAATATATTTTAAACTCACAATCAACTAATCTAACTAATACAATTCTACCGTCTAATATAAACATCTACAATTACAACTTAACATATCTTATCGTGTTATATTAGTTAGTTAGGAAACTGAGGGCATTTGTGAGTATCCAATATTTGATCGTAACTAAGCCAAATAGAAATGTGATTTACCTAAAAACATCTTCTAACGGAATCACGATCTTAGCATGCCCATTATGGTGATCTAGATTCCTCTAATTTGGTAGGCCTATGTATTGCAGCCGACGCATGGCCGGCCGGTTGGAGTTGCCAAAAAATCGATCATATGTTGATAATAACAAAATTATGATTGTGTAATTGTCTAATGTAATTGATATTAAAAATAAACTTATTTAACATTCTAATGTTCTTCCAACATATATATGATTTTTAGGTTTATTAATCCAAATTGTCTTATCAGATTTCCTAGAACCAAAGGGTCACTTGCCTAGTTAGTTTTGTCGAGGTAACCTTCAATTTAGGTTGTGAGGTCAAATTTTGCATTAGGATAAATATAAATATTTGTGAAA
The DNA here is from genome assembly GCA_963921325.1 of Logfia minima. Lineage (NCBI taxonomy): Eukaryota > Viridiplantae > Streptophyta > Magnoliopsida > Asterales > Asteraceae > Logfia > Logfia minima. The sequence goes on along the minus strand of OY992776.1, from coordinate 12,633,022 downwards.
AGTGTTGTGAATTCTTGTCTTTTAAAAAAATGTTTGTATATATAATCCCGATAACGATTGTAGGGGCTAAACAAATTAATAATCAATCGGTTTGCCGACCTGCCTTCTTTCTGAGATTGATCAGCCAACTAGTTTGGTTTGGCTATTCTTTTCTATTGAAAAGGAGTCAGTTGTCTACGCTAGTCATCTTCTTCTAGGCTCCGCTGGACGACACAACATTCTCATTTAAATAATCTTTTAGGACTTAGTTGTGTGTCGTACAAAAAACCTTTTTGAATTCCCGGTAGAAAGAGATTTCCCTAGTGACAAAGCTTATCTCTGATCTAGTCAATGTTGGAATCCGACCCGCTATTAAATGTGGGTATCTCTGTTTCCAGAGTGGGGTCTGCAGCTCAAATTAAAGCTATGAAACAAGTAGCCGGTTAAAATTGCTCGAAGTCAGTGTTGTGTTCAACTCCGCGGTTGGAAGGATTGCTTTCTACCGTCTGTCTTTTCCTTCTCTCTCTTCTCTTAGCAAAGTAGGCTCAAGTAGCTCCTTATCAATCTCGATTCATTTCGATATGAACAACAATTTAATCAATTGGATTTACTAGTTGACTAGAATATAAAACAACGTAATGGAATAAAGGAATATATTGGGAATAGGTCGAACTAATAAAGACATGTTGTTCATCGGGAATTGAAGAGGGGAAGGTATAGTTTTCTCTTTTAGGGCTTGCTTTTTATTCACAACCTAAACTTGAGAGGGGTACCTTTTGCATTTGCTAACAGGTCTGTCAGTCCTTCAAGGAATTTATCACATTGCATATGTAATTGTTATGATTAGTCAAGAACTCCTTTATAGTTTCTTCTAGTATCTTGCTAGAAGGTTTCATTTTATTTTATTTACATATATTTTCTTTTGTTGTAAAAAAAATAAAAAATAACTTGCATATGTGGTCGACGGTTGCAAAGTCAATTAAGTTGTATAAGTTTAATGAGTTGTTGTTGAACAAAAAACAAGTGGCTCAAAAAGGTAATCAATTTGTCAAAATTTGAAAATAAAAGGAATATTACTTTTGTTGATGCCTTAAAGGATCCACATTTTAAAATCGTGTAAAAGAATCAAGTAAAGATAAAATAAACGTTTCATTTGTTTTTACATTTTAGCCGGTTCTAAATGATTTAGATGTCACACATCATATATTCATTTAATACGTGACTTTTTTGACCTACCAAACATACTATAGAAACACTTTTCCACTCAAAAATGAAATTAAGGTTGAAATACTCAAAATGTAAAATTAATATTTATATAGTATGTTTGTTAGGTCAAAAAAATCACGTATTAAATTAATATATGACGCATAAAGTCCATATCCATTATAACCGGTTGAAAATATAAAAAGAAAATAATAAAGTGATAATTTTACTTCTAATTAAAAAAGAAATTCAAACTTAAATTATTTAACTCATGATCACGTTTGATCACGGTAACATGTTATAGAACCTGGTCCTACATTAACTACACTTCTTACAAGCAATCTCAAGTTCTATATAATCCAACCCTTTGAAACAAAGTTGGAGGCTCACATCAACAAATATTAGTCACCCCTGGCCCTTAATTAGAGGTATGCACCAGAAAAGATTTTTAATTTTTTTCTGCTAATTTCAGTATTCATGTTAAATGGTTGTGATTATGTAGGTTTAACCGGCCACCTGTCAACAACGGTCCAATGGATAATTCCATGTGGCATGACCATAAAACGACTTTTTTTGTGCTTCCCTGAGGATGTACCTCGTCCGATTGCATTTGGTAATGTTTCTCCTACTTACCATCAAAAGAATTTTTCCTTGTGTTAGTTAGATGTTGGGAGTTTTTCATACATCCGCTTAAAACCTTCAAAATATCATATATATTAATACTAATATATAATATATTTTAATATCTTTTTAAGATAAATTTTACTATTTTGCCCATACAGCTAGTAATTTTTTTTTTACAAAATACATAGAAATGACTAACATACCCCTAATTATTAATTATTAAATTCTCATTAATACTAACATTATTAAACTATAAACTAATTAATTAATGAAATTTAATTAACATACTCCTAACTATAAATTATTTAATTCTTATTAATACAAACATTATTAAACCATAAACTTATTATACATAAACTAATTAATATATGATATTTAATTTTAACTTAAACTTCTCTATATCGATAATATATTATTATATTATATGATGCATATGAGATTTTTTAAAAATTACCATTTAATTTAGATAATGTTTTATATCCAAATATAAAAAACTAAAAATAAAATAAAATAAAATATGAGTAAAACTTAAACCTCTAGACTCAACAAACGACTCCACAACTCACAACATGTCCATTAGAAACTTGAAATCCGGCACTCGCAACCCGACCATCGATTTGCAAATGACATATTATGATATATTTAACTTTTAATTATTTCGTTACAATTTTTTTTTTTGAAAATTTGTTTATTTTCCCACTCACAAAACAGTATTCTTCGTGTATTGTAATGTAGTTTTTTATTTTTAAAGTATTTAAGAAAACATAATAGTACATATCAAATTAATGTGAAACGAATAAACTTTTCCTGTTGAATTGCCTGGGTATTCTTCTATCTATACTAATATATTAAGCATTTGAGTGCTTTTTAATATAGAAAGTACTATATTATTTTGCCTCGAAATTTACTAAGACTTTCTTTTTAAAATCAAAAGAAATTATTAACATACTCATACATATTAATTTCTCATTAATACTATCATCTTTAAACCATAAAACTAATTAAAACATATAACATAACTTTTGAGCCGTTAAGGGTTACGGAACTTGCCAAATATGGACAAAAAGGTCGAAACGAACAAACATTTTGGCAAACCGTCTGTGACAACCGTCAAAAATCTCAGGTCAAAACCGCACTTAAATTCCTAGTACTTTTAATTACGTTTACAGCACTCTCAAATCCTAGTGAAAAGTCTAGGTTACGACTCCTTAAGTACCGAAACCATAAGTTACCGAAATCGCGTAACGTCTTAGAAGATTGCTTAGCGAACTTTAAGACCGTGAGGAACATTAAATTAGGTTACAAAGTGCCAAAGAAAACAAATGAAATTAGATTTCATAAGTAATCACAATATATTTATCATATCACAAAAATTGGAATTTAACTGGAAATTCCGTAACTCGATAACACGACTTGAAATCCTTTTATTAACTCGCGAATGTCAATCGTGATCGAATCAAATACATTTTGATGAATGTTATAAACTTATAAAATAAAGTTTTATGACTCACACTTTAACCAACAAAAACAACACAAAAATCGGAAATTTACCGAAATTTCGTAGCTCGGCAAACGCGACACGAATCGAATAAACAAAACTCGAATCCGAGAAACTAATACTTGAATATCCATTATAAACAATCTAAAATACAATTTGAAGTATTTTATAAATTTAGAACATCAATTTTTATAACCCTTATATTAAGCATAAAAACAACACAATTTAAAGCTTTGAAATGTGCAAGACTTGTGAGATTTTAATACAAATAAATACCACAACTAATACATATTATATTTTATCAAAAAAATAAAATAAAAACTCCAAATTATCATGCCAAAACCGGACCTCCCCTTCCCCCACTCAAATCCTCTCTTTTTCTTACAAAACTCCACTCACAATGTTAAGATTCCATTCAAAGCCTTCACCATTTTCACACTCTTTCTTTCCATCATTTCATCTCTTTTCTCTCAAGAAAAACACACACAAAACCTCTCTTTTCACACACTAAACTCCAGAAAATATTCATCCAAAGATCATTATCTCAAAGGTGTTCTTCCATTAAAACACATCTCTTTAGGTAGAATCACCATTCCTAGCTTCCATTTCATACTTTCTTTATGTTTATTTCATGTAACTACATAGATTTTATGCCTATTTCATGGCTAAAATTCTCATTCAAGGGTTGATGGTTTGTAGGTTCCCTTACACTTGTTTAAGTGTTAAAACAAAAGGGCAACCCATGATCAAACCGAAATCAAACCGAAAAATCGTCTTTTAGTGTTTGAATGCTTATTTACTTGTTCTTGCTAGAATAAATGGTTTAAAATGTTAAAATATGTTTATGTTTCTGTAAAATGCATGTTCATGCATAAAAGACAAGACTTCAATCTTTGGATGATGTCTAAAAATCGTTTGGTAGTGAAATCACACCAAAAAGATCACTTTGTCATGCATGTAATATGTCCAGATTTTGACCCAACTTGAAACGATCATAACTCAGTGAATAATGGTCCAAAAATCTTGATTTTTCTTCTGGAATTTAGCTTAATGTCTTAACTTTAAAACCCCACTGGTCTCACTCAAATCCATTGAGTTTAAGACCTCCAAATGTATCACACAAAACTGATGCGCAAATAGTAACTTTTCTGTGAGCACCTTGTTGTGATACTTGTTCATGGGTCTTGAGGTGTTCCATAAATCTAAGAAAAATTATTTTAGACTCCTAACATGTATATCTCAGTAGTATAAAAAGATAGGAATTTATCTTGATGATTAAGTATTTTTAGAAAATGCATGAACATCATGCATTATTTTAGTCTTGTAAAATGTAAATAATTGTGTTGTGATGAATAAAAAGTACAAAAATACTAGATAAAATGTGTTAAAATTTTGGGGATTATTTTTCTCAATAACTAGATCATAAAAAGAGTCTTGAAAATAATAATGGGAATTTTTGGTAAAACATAAGTATTTTCCCTAAATTAATGCAAACAAAGCCTATAAAAGGTGACATAATCATGAAAAATACTTTTGGACACCAAATAATTATGGGAAAATTCCAGTATCATTTTCCTCAGAAAATGACACTATCCTCAAAATTTCACACTCTTTGGAAGTGTTTTGATACGTTTTCCGATTTACGTCTTGTTAAAACGCATAATATTTGGAACCAAAGTTTCAGAGCTCAAAATGACTTGAAAATTTTACACAAACCTAAAAATAGTTAGAAACAGATCTGGTAAAATTTCCAGAATTTTTTGTGAATAATTACTATTTTTCCCATATTTATCCCACTTTTTAGACATAAAATGATTATAAATAATCCATAGGTCTAAAAATCCCCAAATTTTCACAGAAAATTTGTGAACTATATTTCGTGTTTCATACCAAGTTTGATAATTTTTAGATGTTCTATTCATGTATTTTCATTATTTTGTTGACAACTCGAACAATTACCGGCAACGTTAATTAAAGGGAAATTCGAACTTTTTCGGCACTTTGTAATTTAATTAGCTAGCTAAGCAATCCTAACAAACCGTATTAGTCGAAGGAACTAATTAGAAACCTTGTGTTCTTAGGAATTGAATAGGAGTCAAACCCGGTCGGTATGCGCATTACATCCATCTGTACGCTCATACTCAACAGTGAGTTTACACAGCCCCTCTTTTTAACGTTTTACTTAAATGTTTTGGGGTGAAAAGCATGCTATATGATTTAATTACTATCTTTGGATTACAAATACTATTCTTATGCTATACTTGATTTACGAATGCTATGCTTATGCTATGCTCTTTTTACAAATGCTATCCTTGATTTACAAATGCTATGCTATGCTATCTGCTATGCTTACTTTCGAATACTCGACATGGTTAAAATGTCGTATTGATTACGAATAACTTCTTGAATATTTGAAGTTTATACGAACATGATTATATGCTTGTTTTCTATCGTATCTAAAGTCCCCGGTATGTCTACACGACCATTAACTCTATATGAGCCAAATGATGCATATGAATAGTACTATTTAGGAGCAAGACCACCTCCCCACTCACGCGGCCACGTGAGTGCATCCCATCATCCTAAATGCCAACGATAGGGCATCTCTCTTTGGGGCAAAGGTTTATCGGTTGTAGGTTTGGTTGTGGACTTAAGCATATTAATTCATTGTGACTATAGACATTATAACGTGATAGCATAGAAATTTCATAAACGACTATAAACGTATGACGTTTTGACTTTTGAAACGATATCTCTTTGAAACTATAAACTTTGCAACCCGAGCTTTACAATAACTTTGTCATCTGAAATGATATCTCTTTGAAACTATAAACTTTGCAACCCGAGCTTTACAATGACTTTATCATTTGGAATGATATCTCTTTGAAACTATAAACTTTGCAACCCGAGCTTTACAATGACTTTGTCTTTTGAAATGACATCTCTTTGAAACTATAAACTTTACGACCCGAGCTTTACAATGACTTTGTCATTTGAAACCAATTACTTTACAATACGAGCTTTATACTACGGATCGTTATGGTTTTGAACAATAATAAATATGATTTCATGATAACTCATCGTAAACACGAATATTAATACGATAAATGGATGAGATTATAAACTCTTTTTTTGCATGATAACACGATAAATTATCATGAATATGAACAATTTGATAAATGATGCGATATCTCTTCGAAACCATAAACTTTATAACCTAAGTTTTATACTATAAATCATTGTGGTTTTTGGACAATGATAAACGTGGTTTCATAATAACGCCTCACATTCTTATGAACTACGACATAATAATCCGTTGAGATTATAAACATTTTGATAATAATTTGATGATCCATTGGCTTTATAAACATAACTTGAACTTATTAAATATTACAATATGAGTTTTATAAACATAACTTTAACTTATTAAACACTATATCTTGAGCTTTATAAACGTGAATTGAACATTCTTTTGAAAATATGAGTGTGGCGTTATAAATGAATCACGACTTTTAATTGAGTTCTAAAGAGAATCGCTCCTAAATGAATCTCGTACTTAAATAAACCTCTTTTACAAATAAAACATAGATTCACAAATGAATCTAACTATCAAATGGGTATCGCTCTTAAATGAGCCTTGTTTTAATGAATTACATTTATAATTATCTGCGCAATAGCGCTCGACTATCCTAAAAACTTATCTTATGAAATTATCAGATGATTTTCGTCATTGTATGAGCCTGGGTACTAAACAGACTACTTTTGCGAACTAATCACGTAGTAACGTGGAACTTCTAAACTGAACTTTGTAAACTCTTGGAAAGGGTCTTCATTTCACAAAACCTGTGTACTCACCAACTATGTTTCATAGTTGACCTGTTTATTTTACATGCTTTTCAGGAATTAGTCACAACTTGTCCATTGAAGCTAAACCCGTTTTATAATCTATGCTGCTGTAGCGTTACGGGATTTTGTCTCTTTTGGATGTAATCGTATGTTTAGATTATTTACTTTTGTGCTGTAAACGCTTGTAAGACTTTATGTAATGTATTAATTGTAGACCGTTGAACGGTGATCTTTTGTAATTTTCGATTATGAAATCATTGTACTGTTACATCTCGTGTTTCCGCTTTAGCGGGGTGTGACACCGTCTTTCGTTGTCAAATTACGCCTCTAAATTATCCCCAATTTTGCACATTTTAAAGGTCGTAAAAATTAAAAAGTGAACCCTTAATGTGTTTTTTTTATTATAAATTTCTCACCTTTATTTACATGTTTAAGTATCTGGTTTATGTTGTCAATTTATATATTCAACAATTTCCGTTTTTTTTATCATAACACGATTCTAACATTAATGTATATCTTCCCGAATCAGTATTGTTGCATTGACAACCTTACGTGACATTTTTTAGAGTGATATCAAGCTATATTACAAAGGAGTTGGTAGAGTTTTTTAAAAATTTCAAACAACCCGAAGTTTATAACTCAAATATGGTGTATAAAAATGTTTTATACGATGTACAAAGTATATTAGTATGTGATTGTGGATTTAATTTTATCCAAACATATACAACGTGTAAAGCTTCCTAATTCATGATAGTCATTGCTGCACACTACAAATATTTCTTATTTATAATTTTTCGCCTGTTACTAATATATATATCTATATATATATATACACACACAACCTAAAATCAATATCTCCAATAGATATAAATCTAGGTTTTTCATTTTTGATGTGTCATTCTACTTGGTTGTGTTCTGACGTGGCAGTCTCTGTTCTCCTATCTTTCGGTCCCAACTCCCAAACTTGTACTATAGAGACCTCTCACAACCGCCTTCAACAGTTACTCACGTTGCATTCTCGATTTTTTTTTTGTAGTGGAAAGGAAAGAAAACCGATGGAAAGTTAATAAGAAGTGACTCTTGAGTTTTTTTTATGATGGAAAGGGAAGGAGAGGAAAGGAAATGAGTAGATTATGATGGGCTTTTTGTTATAAAAATGATCCGTCCAATTTTAGGGGATCGGAAGAGAAAGGAATCTATCTAACTATTTTCCTTTCATTTCTTTTAATTTCCTTCCGTCTCGATAATACATGTGAACTATCTTATACTACTTTCCTTTCCATCATTTTCTTTTCTTTTTCTTTCCATCCCATTCTTTTTCGCTATAAAAAATCTCGAGAATACAACATTAAGAGTCCAAACAACTCCCCACGTTCGTACTTTTCCTGAAACCGCCTTTCTTAAGATCAACAAAAAACATCTCCGAATAATTTGATGCAAACTAAATTCATTCTTCAAACATCTATTCAGTTGACAATGATCTTTTCTTAGTTTCTTCAATAAGTGTTCTGATCTATGTTCTCCTTTTGCATAATGAGTTGTCATTGTTTGATTTTAACTATTGAAGGTTTTAATCCAATTTAAAATCATTGGTTTATATCCTTGTAGTTTCTTTATTAAAATTATAAACATAGATTTGAGTATGTTATCAGATTATCTTTGGGGTTTAAAGACAATTCTACCCTTATAGCTTCATGTTCTTCCCCAAAGTGGACGCCAAAATTTCAGGCAAATATGTATTTGATGCATGAACTCATAATTGGCTTCTTATAGTTGAAGTAGTTATAGAGGAGAAGGCTCCAGGGTATTATGGTCATACCGAATATTGTTTTTAATCTAAAATCTGAAAATGGGTAGATATGATGTTTAGGTTATAAACAAGTGTATGTGGGATATATTGATTTTAGATTGGATATATATATAGGGTGGGGATCAAGAGGGAAGAAAAAAAATTAGGGAAAGAGGAAAGTAAATCTCAACTATTGATTTCATCATAAATGAATTTTAAAAATTACAAAAGATTTTAAAATTGAACATTCATCACCAATGATTGTTAAAAACGTTTTTTAATACAAAAATCAAGGGCTAAGATTTGCTTCCCTCATTCCCCAAATTTTAGAGTTTCCCTACAGATACTTCTCCTGTGTGTATATATATATATATAATATTTTCAAGGTTTTAAGTGGGATATATAAAATTCTCGCTTAAATGTTTGATAGCACTAATATTCTCCCTTAAATGTTTGCCCTCTGAAGAATAGGAAATTGATTCCACATATGAGAACGAGTATGTATAACTAACATTGAATTTGTAATTACCTTTAAATTTGGTGTTCCGTTGTACGAAGCATCAAGAACTGGTAATTTGAAAGCCTAAAGGACATCCTCGACCAACACCCGGAGTTTGTACGGTATTCTCTCTCTGATAATTACACAGCACTTCACATTGTAGCATTATCAAAAGAGACCAAACCGACTATTGATTTTGTGAAGTATCTGGTAAGTAAGATGGAACCAGAGGATTTGGAACTTAGAAATGTATACTACAACACTCCACTACATATAGCATACGCAACTGGAAATAGCGAAATGTTTATGACTATGCTGGAAAAGAACCCCAGACTGCTCAAATTTCGAGGGAGTAAGCGACGTTGGCCATTGACTCACTTTGCTGCAACGGGGAAACACAGCCTAGTGAAGTATTTTTACGATCATTCTCAGAAGATGAATGGTGAACATTGGACAGATACAGATCGGGATACTGTACTCTTCAACTGTGTAAGGAGTGATTTATTTGGTAAGTGAATTAATTCTTCCGCTCTTCATTATAATCAAAGATGTTGTTTACTAGTATTTAGTATTTAATTGTTTTTAATAATGTCATAACATTAAGTGATTCTTGTATATGTCTTTTATAGATGTTGCATTCAAAATAGTGAACGATCATCCAGAACTGATCACTCGGAATGTGTCTGTACTCGGACTTTTGGCTCAAAAGCCTGCTGCATTTAAAAGAGTAGAAAAGAGTCTAGTCAACAGAATCACAGAGCAATGTAACCTTTGTAATTATAGTAGAAGTCCATTGCTCATTAGTATACACTACTCTGATTCTTTTATTTGTGTGAGACATTTAGTTGATTTTTTTGTTTTCAGTTTTTAGATTTGTTCCTATGGAAGTATCCCCTGCTGCTGAAGAAGATACTGAGGCTTTGAAATTACTAAAATTCATGTGGGAAGACGTTAGAACAACTATGCCAATGCATAAAGTTTATGAATTGCTCGTAGGCCCACTAACTGATCATCACGATGATGATGGAAGAGGACAGTACAGGTCGAGTATATTATTTTCTGCTGCAGAAGCGGGAAATACTAGAGTTGTATTAGAGCTACTTCGAGCCTTTCCTGAGCTATTGATCAAGGTAAATGAAGAGGGGCACACTATATTTCACATAGCTGTCAAGCACCGTCATAAAGATATCTAGAACCTGTTGTATGAGATAGGGTCAACGAGGTTCAATATAGGCCAATATGTGGACAAGATGGGCAATAGTATGCTTCATTTAGTTGGGAAACATTCAAATCAGAACGCAACTAAGAAGTCTGGAGCATCGCTGATAATGCAACGAGAATTATTGTGGTTCAAAGTACGTTTTATCTTTTAATCTTTTCCAAACTGAGAAATTAATCGATTGATCTATAAGTCAAAATGCTATGTCTAATGTTTCTCCGCCACCAATTAAGCACATATGTATCTTGAATGTTACTTGCTTAGTCCACTGCTAGAAATTTTGTTTTGTAGGAAGTAGAGGACATGCAGCCACCTCATATGAAGGAAGAAAAAAATAATGACAATAAAACAGCATATGAGTTATTCTCCGAAGAAAACAAAGAGCCAGTTTTAAGTGGACTGAAATGGATGCAAGACTGTATGGTCGTAGCCACCCTTATCGTCACCATTGCTTTTGCAGTAGCATTTTCAGTTCCTGGTGGATACAAACAAGACGAAGAACAGGACGGGTTTCCTATCTTCATTCATGAAACTGCCTTCTTATTTTTTGTAATATCAGATGCTATTTCATTATTTTCTTCCACGACTTCACTCCTAGTATTCTTGTCTGTCGTCACATCTCGTTACAATGAAGATGATTTTATGCGTTCATTACCTAGTAAGCTGATGGCAGGTCTACTGGCACTTTTCATCTCAGTAGCGGCCATGATGGTGACTTTCAGTGCTAGCTTCTTTGTGCTATACCGCAACGGGTTAAAATGGGTACCAACCGTCATTGCTATATTTGCTTCATTTCCAGTGGTTGTATTTGCTGTATTGCAATTTCCTCTTTTGGTGGATATGTTTCGCTCTATGTATGATGCTCACTATCTCTTTCGGCCCAAGAATAGTACGCTTTACAACGAAAATCAAAGGTTAATTATGTCCTAAATACTCTCCTTCACGACGGTTCCCATTAGAAAAGCTACCTTAATACAAGGATATGATATTGTTCGGAAGATGTCAATGAAGACTTAGATTATATATATTGTGCATTTCTTTTACAGCTTTCCTTGTATTGATGATCTAATTTTGTCAAAAAATAAATTTCTTTTTATATACAGTTTGGTATGAATGTCTTAGTGCAAGCATTTCAATTTTGTTTTGTAATGTGATGCTTGAGAATTCTAATGAGATAGATTTATTCAGAGTTTACTTTTGTAATCTTTGGTACTCTTCAACTTTTGTTGAAGAGGGCTTTTCAATATATTTTGTAATTTTCGTAGAACTAAAAAGAAAACATTGTTTCTGATTATAGAATGATGCAGACTAAGTAATTATGTGAATGGAAGCTTATTAGTAATGGATAATACACCATGATATATATCTATCCATTTGAGATGATAAAAGTCGCTGATCGATAGCATCAGCCACCTTCTTTTGCTATCTCTCTGATCGATAGCATCATCCGTTTGCGAGAAGTATCAGGGGCAGCTATAAGATCTAAGGCCTTCAGAAATAAGTCCACAAAGAGACGAAACATGTATGATAATCGGAACAAATATCAAGGCTTTTGATCAAACACATAATATTCATCGCAAAATAGCAACACACTGACATCTTATTGTTACATATAGAAAAACTCGTAGGTTATATAATATTATTGCTCAACTATTTATAGAGTACAAATAAATAAAGAAACCCTGAAATTCTAATGAATCCTTAGCTCACAACCAGATTTGGGCCAACTAACCTACAGTCTAATACTTATGTTTTTAACTTGCAGTCGTAGAGAATCAAAATTCCAATGAAAGAGACGCGTTGAACATGCACAAAACATGTATCGAACGCGTTTGACCACTTGCTCTTTTCAACTACTAGTTTGAATTCTGAATACTTCTGAAAGTCACTTACCGGCTATAAAGCTCGGTAATGTTGCAACAACCTTTTTGTCACTAAAAAGCTTTCACGTGAACATGCATCTTCACTTGTTTCACTTGCTTAAGGTTACTATACATAAAAGCTACATTACCAATAATTTTCATCAATCACTAGAGATTCGTTGCTAATATCTCTAGCAACGACTTAATTCTTGATAAGTCACATTGCTAGTTGTGAAATTCCACTAATTCAATAGAATAATCCCGCTTTATTTTAGCAACGACTTACAGTTCGACCTAAAAAATATCAACTCTTTCTTGGTTGTTGCTATACAAAAGTATCAACACTACCCAAGATTTTTGTGTAAAAGTCAACTACTTGTTGCAAAGTGTATTTTAAATTCAATAGCGAGTAGCGACCACTTTGTCATTGCCAAAATAATTCTAGTACTTAATTTTCATGGATCATACATCAACTGGGCCTTTCATAGCTCTGAAAATTACAATTGGGCTTATTCTGATACACCAGCCCATAAATGCATCTACTTTACACACTCATATGCGACGGTATAAACCTTAGGGTTCCGTTTCTTTTCTTCTCTCTCACAGATCTAGTCAGCACGGCGATTTTTTGCGCCGTTTCGTATCAATCAGCAGGTTTTAATCTTTCCTACAATTTAATATTCAATTATTTGTATCTAATTTGTTATTGGTATATCTGTTAGTATATATGCATCAGTATTTTATTTTTTTTAAATTGAAGTTCATTTCACCTGTTTAGCACATTATATCATTATGTATGTTGATTCATTTTATCGTCAATTTGTCATGTACGTGTATTTTTAAGTTCTGTTTTTCTAGTAGCTGTAAAGTTTTGAACTTTATGATATTGCATGAGAAGTGTTTTGTTATTTGTTTCAACATTAATATTGATTCAATATATAGGTATTTAGTGTTGTAAGTTGTTAATGTAGATTGTAATTATTAGATGAAGTAGATTGTTTTTGAACTTTTTGAGCCAGTTTATAATATGAATTAGAAGATGATTTATGCTTCTTTGAAGCTACAACAAATTGATTTGTTATATGTAAAGAAACATTTTGTTGTAAATACTTCTACACAATCAATTAAGTTTGTTTAGCTTTCATTTATGCACAGGGGATAAAAAAAATGAATTTTGTTCTGTAATACTCTATAACAAATGGCTTTCTTTTTCATTGATAATGTGTTGATTTACTATTTGTTTATAGAGAGCAGTGGTAGTTATAAGTACTGATAATAGGATTCATTACATTTGTTTGGCTTAGCTGGTGTTCGTTTGTCACAAGATATTTAGTGTGTCTATTTCAATTCAAAGTAAGCCTGTCTTAGTTTGCAACTTTTTTATAGCAAGCAATGGCGGTTCCTAAGCTTGATAAGAAGATCGTCAAGAAGCGAGTAAAGAAGTTCAAGAGGCCCCACAGTGATTGGAAGATATGTGTGAAGGTACATTTTGTTTGTCTTATAAATGCCAGTTTCACTCACAAGAGTCTTAAGTTGTTTTTTATTTTAATGCTTCACTTATCTTGCCACCTTAATATGTACCCTGTTAATTAGATGTACTTATATGCTTGATATATAGATGGAACATAATGTGGTTTCAATGGTGTCTCACAGGAAAACTGGCGCAGACCCAAGGGTATTGATTCCCGTGTGAGGAGAAAGTTCAAAGGTGTGACTCTTATGCCCAATATCGGATACGGGTCAGACAAGAAGACCCGTCACTACTTGCCAAACGGATTTAAGAAGTTTGTTGTCCACAATGCCAAGGAACTAGAAGTTCTCATGATGCACAACAGGTATGATGCTTTCTAGTAACACAACAATAACCGAACACCGTATAATGTGCGGTTTGTTAGTGGGTCAAAACTCAAAACAGGTCCTTTTAGGGGTGTGTTGACCAGAAATTTTTTTTGTCCCAAAAGCACTAGTTTTTTTATTAGTATCTAGTTTGTTACATATAGTTACAAAATTGAAATGTACTCGGTTGAAGCAATTCTTTTAGTTGATATTTGTAAATGTACTAAATTTTCACCCGTTTGAGATAAAAGAACGTACTTGAATTGACCTGTTTATAAGTATCTCAGTATATTGATGAAAATGGCCTCTTCTGTGATGCATACAATATTACAGTAGTGATGTTTGAATTTGTAATATGATTTCAGAACATATTGTGCTGAGATTGCACACAATGTATCTACCCGCAAAAGGAAGGAGATAGTCGAGCGTGCCTCCCAGTTGGATGTTGTTGTTACCAACAAACTAGCCAGGTTACGTAGCCAGGAAGACGAGTAAGCTTTGGGTGCTCAACATGTGTTTTGTTTATCAAAGGATTTTAGTTTTTGATTTGCTTTTTATGGTTTTAATTTTTGAAACCATGTAGTTTTTTACTTGTGCTACCAGTAAACATACGGTTTTGTTATTCTTGGAATGAATTTTGTCAAGAGGTGATTTGTTATTCTTGAATGCAGTCATTTTGTTTTTGAAGTTTGTATTCAGATATTATTTTATAACTAATTACAAATAATTTTTCTAAAAATAATAATATTGTTTTCCCAATGGCTTGTCTTGGACTTTTAGCGTACTTGAATGATTCTGCATTTTCGAAACTCTTGAGTTTTTTATATATATAAAAACGTACATAAAAATATTCAAAACGATGAGACATTATAAGAAAATAATAGGCTCTTAAAGTAAATAATTATAAGTATGAAAATTTTGTACATTTAGCTATCATAATTGTCAATGTCAATTTATCATGGCCGGTTTCGGTTTGGGTTTGATTTTCGGTTTTAGTGAAAGATCGAATCGAACCAACCTATACTCGCCCCTAGTATTTACCTTTTGGAACATGTGGCTTAATTGGTATGTAAATGTTTATGGTTTTAGTCGTGAAATAAAAGTAAAGGGTATCTACTGAATTTAAGTTAAGTTACGTTTTGGAAGTACATTTAAATAAGAACTAGCAGAATACCCGTGCAATGCAGCAAGAAAAGTTTATTAATTTCATATTAATTCGATATACATTATTGTGTTTTCTGGAATATTTTAAAAATAAAAAACTACATTACAATACACAAAGAATACTGTTTTATAAGTGAAAAAATCACTTTTTAACAAATTTTCTGAAATACTATTTTATTTTGCAATTTTCATTATTTTTAAAATGTGGTAATCATATTCTCTTGCAATTTTATTTGTCATTTCTTTTTGGAGTTAATTAAGATACATAACCTAATAAGTTCAAATTGAAATTAAAATTTAAGCCACAAATTTTTTTATTTATGTAAATCCGTTTTGACCCGAACCCGTTTTACCCAAACTGCCCGACCTAACCCGACCCGACCCGCCAGCCCATTTCGCACCTTTAAATGTAATAGTATATATATATAGAGAACTTTAAGTTAAATTAAATGTCATATTAATTAGTTTATGGTTTAATAACATTTGTGTTAATGAGAACTTAATAATTAATAATTAGGGGTATGTTAATTAAATGTCATATATTAATTAGTTTATGGCTTAATAATGTTTGTACTAATGAGAATTTAATAATTAATAATTAGGGGTATGTTAGTCATTTTTTATGAATTTTTAAAAAATCTCTTAGTAATTGTAAGGGCAAATTAGTCAATTCTATCTTTAAAAAAAACATGGAAATGTATTATATATTAGTAATAGATAATATATTATTTCTGGAAGTAAGTCAATAATTTGTTTGTAGAAGACTTTATAAAGTATAAATTAATAGAACTCAACTAGAATGAAACTACGATGCAACTACAATGTAACAACGAAGTATATGATTATTTAGTCTCACTTGTGGTTATTTTGTTTGAAATGATAGATATAATTATAAGATTTGTGGAACATTTGTAATATATTTGTTGCTCAAGAAACATGTAATATTATTTCTATAACTCTTATGTATAATGTATTAATTTCCAGTCGCATGTTTAGGTAAATCTTTGTTCTCCACAAATGCAAGTTAAGTTATCTCCGATCATTTTTAGATCTACAACTCCAAATATGGAGAAAAATATATATTTAGACTATATTTTATCCTCTAAAAATCATATTCTAAACGCTTATATACCAAACTAATTAATTTATATATGCATGACAAACAACAAAATAAGTTATTATACATTTAAATTAGTGAATACTAATTCCTCAAATTTAAATATTATTTTACCCTAATTCAAGGAAAGAAATGATAAACTAAAATTGTAACGTTTGATTGTTGGTAAATGAATATTTGTTTTCCTATTTCCCTCTTCATCCCACTCTCTCTCTCTCTCTCTCTCTATATATATATATATAAACGTGTATGTTTTTAAATAGGATTATGATAGAATAGTCGAGTTTTTTAATTAGATGAATATTTAGATATGTAAGGCGTATCTAGGTAGGATTATGTTAGATGAGTATGATAATATAGGTTGATTATTATTATTATTATTGTTATTATTTACTTTAATACTATTATTCATCTTTTATTTTAGTTTACTTCTCAGTTATTTATTTTAATTTTTTGTGCAGTTGTTTTAGAAGTAATTTCTGTATTATTTTAAGGTAAGATGTATGATTGTCTACATTTACCTTCCATAACCGACCTTTGATGGAATTGGATATTGTTTTTGTTGTGGAGCACGGCTACATATAGTCTTTTGCTGAAATTTTAAATTTGAAGGAGAATATTAAATAAAATATATAACTATAATATAAATTATAAATAAAATATTAAAAGGGGACCATAATGAAATAAGGTAATATGACAGAAAGTTACTAATGCTATAATCAAAATCATGTTTACTACAAAAATGAAACTTTTTGATAGTTTAGATTTAGAAAAGAAAAACATCATTTTATTTTTAGTTTTTACAATAATAATAATAATAATAATAATAATTAGTATATGATATAAAATAATACTTGGATATGTATAAAACTATTGATAACATATACCGAGCCCAACTCTTTAAAATCAGATTATTCCAATCTACTAAAATATTTATAATAATATCATAATATCATGTCATGTGCATTACATAGGGCATGTTTGGCACTAAGCTTTTAGGAGCTTTACCTTTTAGTTTTTGAACGAAAAGCTCCTATGAATATAAAAGTCTTGTTTGTCATGTACAAGCTTTAGCTTTAGAATCCAACGAAAAGCTCAAATTCTCAAAGCTACTAGAAGTAGCTTTTCTATAGAGATGACAATTTCAACCCATTTACTTAGTCGATTCGGGTCGTATTTTAACATTAACAGCCAAAACAGGTATAAGAAAAAGAGCTAGCTTGAAACAAAACATATTAAATGGATTGAAAGTCGTCCAAAGTGTATTATTAATGCATAAAATCTCCTCAATCATTTTATCCAAAAGAAATCAATTTTATAAAAGGCAAGTGCTTTTGACCCCGTTACGTAACCTACCCATTATGCCATCTCTAGTCTTTTAATTTTTGGGACGTCTTTATGATCTCTATGTTAATCTACTTGTGCTTTAAAGAAATCATTTTGTTGATTAACGTGTGCAGCTCACTGCGATACTGCAATGGCAAGAATGCTGGTCGGGAACAAGAGTGATTTGGAGCATATTAGGGCCGTGAGCGTTGAAGAGGGCAGAAATCTTGCAGAAGAGGAAAAACTTTTCTTCATAGAAACATCCGCACTTGATTCAACAAATGTTACAACGGCTTTTGAGATTGTTATTCGTGCTATTTATGACAATATCAAACGAAAAGTCCTAATCTGGGATAATACTCCCAAGTCTGAAGTGTCTTTAAATGGTGTAAGCCTAATTAAAGACGAGAACACAAAGCAAAGTTATTGTTGTTCCACATGACTTTTTTTGGTTTGCATCAAATGTCACGAATGCTAGTGTTACTCTCGTGCAAACACACTTACACAGGTTCAAATGTCATTCTCTAACGGGGAAGATTTTTCGCTTTTTGTTTGGCTGTTGTAATTATTTGGAATTATTTGGAACTCTGTTTCAGTTTCCTCAATTGTTTGAAACAATTTTGTGAGTTTGATCTTTCATCAAGGTCTTGGCCCTATTAATCCTGAGATCTAAGTTGAATTCCATGTTTTTTCACTAACAAATTTTGACTGTTTACATAATACTATTATAGTGATGAAGTGCAGCGTATTTCAACCCATTTACCTAAACATGCTTGAATTGGGTTAACATTTCATCTCCAACAGGTCGAATGGGTAGATATTTGAAACTTAGCTAAGAATGAAATACATCAAATGGGTCACAACTTGACTAAGGTGTTTTCGGGTGCTTGCAACATCCTAAATCATTTAATTTAAACCAAAATGGGTTGCCATTTTTGTTGTATAAATTTTGTAATGAGTGATTATTTGTTTCTAGAAATTCAAAAATAAAAAATAATAAAAAAATTAATATGTATCAAAGTGGAGCTTTTGGACTACTATGCTTGTGCAGTAGGCATTGGGTGTGTGAGTTTGTTTAGAAAAAATTAATAACATTTTGTCATGGTTCCCTACATTAAAGAAGTACTGTTAATTCATTTTGACCCACTACCAACAGCACTTGTTGTCACCTCTAACATCAGTACATGAGGCTCGGGCTAGGTTCATGCTTCACTAAAATGCAACCTAAACCCAACGAGCATGCGTTGAGCATGCATGCATGATGTTGGTTACGTTATCTCACTACGACAAAAGGTCAAGGTTTCGTATGACATGCTCAAATGTCTTTCCAACCGTGACCATGGGTTACGTGCATTAATTTTGTCCGTCTATTTATTCATTAAGATGTGCATTCAATACCAATGGCATATAGCACATGGATGTTAGAAAATTAGGGTTGTGAAAAAGGTGAATGAGTTGAATAACTGATATATCTTTGTGAATCGTGTATGTAAATCACTTTTCAAAGATAATACTCCGACTCTTAATTTGTCCGGGTATGACGAAAGTCGTCATGGGATAATTCAAGAGAATACTCAAGTTTATGACAATCAAAACTTGAAT
This sequence comes from Logfia minima, assembly GCA_963921325.1. Taxonomy (NCBI): domain Eukaryota; kingdom Viridiplantae; phylum Streptophyta; class Magnoliopsida; order Asterales; family Asteraceae; genus Logfia; species Logfia minima. The sequence continues at coordinate 12,613,458 of OY992776.1, read as the reverse complement.
CCGTATGTTTTTGTATGTTTAATTTCTTGTTTGTATACTTTATATATTGTCCAGAAGAGTTCCTAGAATTTAGAAGCGGTTTCCTAAATTTAGGAGAAGTTATTTTAGGGTTACGAACACTTGGAAAAATCCACTGGACAAGACCACCTCATCAAAATTTTAATGCCACCACTTAGGTGCTTTTTTCAATCCATTCATGGATTTAACCGGTTTACACACCTTGTGCTCATTTCCATGTATAACAAAACCTTCAGGTTGTTTCATATAAACCTCCTCATCTAGATCACCATTCAAGAATGCAATTTTCATATCCATTTGGTGAATCACTAGATTATGCATAGCAGCCAAGACAATCAACAACCTAATAGTAGAAATCCGAGCTACAGGTTCATAGGTATCAAATAATCAATTCCAGGTTTTTGTCTAAAACTTTGTATGGCCAGCCTAGCTTTGAATTTTCAATGGTTCCATCAACTCTCATATTTCTTTTGAAGATCCACTTACAACCCAAAGATTTGCAACTTGATAGTAAGCTAGCCAACACCCAAGTGTACTTTCCCATGATAGAATGCATTTCATCATTGAGACTTCATTGGTTCTTCATTGTTTCTTCAAATGTACTTTCCAAAAGGCTACATCTTGAGCCTTCATTGCTTCTTCAAATGTTTTTTGGGTCCTCCTCAACATTAAAGCAATATGGATATTGGATAGAAACCTCATCTCTAGAACCTTCAACTGAATACAATTGAAAACTATGCCTAAATGATTTTGGTTTCCTTCCCCTTTGCCTTTTGCGTAGTTCAAATGACTTATCAAAAGCCATATCAGAACTTTCCACCTCATTGGTTCTACTAGTATTAGGAACTATATCCTTCAGTCTAGGTAAAAATGAGAACCTATTCTCATCAAATATCACATCTCTTGATTCAACCACAATGTTAAGTGAAATAGAATCATTAAGTTTAATGTCATAGAACCTATAAGTCTTGGAATGCTCAACATGTCCAAGAAAGATGCAATTTATACCCCTTGGCCCCAAACTTTTCTTCTTGGGTTCAGGAAGTCTTACAACTGCCTTACAACCTAAGGTGCTAGAAAACGAAGCCCCGTAGCTAAAGTTATGGCCATTTCCGTGAGGCTCCTTTTGTCACACGATCCTGAGCCGCTAGAAACATAAGGGTCCAATCCTCCACAATAGGGCCCCCATCAACTACCCACTAAAGTCTTTTCAATTGGTTAAAATATGAATCAATACTTGTATTGGAACAACTAAAAATAGAAACGTGGACATTTCTAATGGGACGGAGGTAGTACTAATCTTGAATCTTGAAATACATATAAAGGAACCGACCACTATAAAAACTACATTTATTAATTATTATTATTAGGAGAGAAATGGCATTATTCTAGGATATTAATAGATTATTAAGATAGAAATGTATGACAAAAACTTATTTCTCTGTATTTGTTTTTAAGTTGTATTAAGCAATTCTTTCATTCCATCGGTAATAACGTACAGTCATACACAATAACCTCGTCTTTGTAAAAACAAAATGATCAACGGATTATATGAGTGAGAATAAATTTCTAAAACCATAATGTTCCCTTAAACTTGAAATTTTTACCAGTTGTAATTGTAGAACTAAATGGGTTATCTTGAAGTGAAAATATTTTTTCATTGTGGCCCAAATTAGTTGAGCCCGAAACGGATACTAAAAACCCAATTCAAATTGTCGTGTTAATGGGTTTCTTCTAAAGATTACCCATCTTTCATAGATATATTATGCGGTCTCTTCTACAACTACAACATCAAAACAACCTACAAAAGACAATTAGTTTACTTTTAAGCACCAATTTCCTCATAAACTAAGTAATACTTCCATCCGAAATTACACGTCCACTTTCTATTTCTTACGTATTTGTTTTAATAAGTGAAAAGTAAATTGCTAAGTTTTTCAATTTACCACTACATACACATTTGTCGAAAAATGTATACATAAAATTAAGGATAAAATAAAGATACAAAGTATTTGACTTCTTCAATTCCTATACAGACTCGTTTTATGATCTCTTTGCCTATGATCTTGTACGAGAAACAAAAGTGATATATAATGCATGCTTGGTATCATATGTATGACATTAGTGATCAAAATTTGAGTCATGTGAATAAATTGATGGGAAAAAGTTGTATATTAGCATCATCAGTAAGTAAGTTCTATATATATATATATATATATTATTTTTAGAACAATGATATTTATTAGCACTTAGAAGCACAACTTAGTAAAAGTCAAGTATTTCAAATTATATACAAACCACGAGGGGATTGTTAGGAATTTAGATCCGCCGAACAAACACGTGTAATAACAATTACCCACTCGCGACAATAAACAGAACAAATCACTATACAAAGCAATTAAATACAAGCACCTAAGAATATGAGAACAAACAATTATATGGAATTAACGTAATTATATTCGATCTATAATTTAAAGAGAAATTTTATTATTATAGTAAGTCTAGCACTTACACTTATAGAGGTTACATTATATTGTGTAAAGGACAAAATGAAACTATTAAAAACTGCTATTCTGACCGACATAGGCAATCCTTCCCGGATCCCTCCAATCCGGTCGGAATTGTGACCACAAAAAGAAGATCCCACTTGATCAAATCTGGTCTCCTTGTAATCAAAACATGTTGGCCTCAGATTTATTTAAGTAAAATTTGTCCATAACAATCTACATGTAAACTTGCTGGGTAGATAACATGTATTATTCTACCAAGTAAAAGGATGAACTAATATTACATTCTTAAGTATTTACTCTATGGTTATTGGTACACAATCATAACCAGCGAATTATACTCTCTGATATTGAATCTAAAAAAAGGCAATACTTTAAAGAAGTCGAAGATAAAGTTAAAGATAAAGTTGAAGATACATCTCGCCATTATTGGGTGGAATAACGACCAAGATACAAGATTTTCTTACCAGAGATATCTGACAATTAGGTCTCTGGTCCACGTCATTTACTTTGATTCACTCAGTATATTATGAAATATTTAAGTTGAACCTGAGCAGGACTTTTTTATAAAGCGAAAGAACGAGAAAGTATTTTCTATGCAAAAGGAGATTGCAAAATGTATGAATAATTGTCCACACTATTCATATTTTTCTCATTTGGTGTAAAGTCACACACATATCATTTAATGAAGTTTGTAGGTCACCAATCAGCATGCGACACATCAAAAGTATGATGAAGACTTTACAAACATTCTCCTGCTATACAAAAAAGAATGTTTGTTCGAAGTAAATGTATCTTTACAACACTCTTATTTATCGTAACATATATTATAGTGCATTTACTCCCATTGAACACTAGCAGCGAGCATCCCCTGAGCTTGTGTTCATACTCAAGTACTTAGATTTTCATTGGTGTTTGACTAATGGAGTAATTTGTACAAAGAAAATTTGTCATTTCAATAGATATAGTTTAGATTAGCCCGAGTTTAATCTATTTCCGCAACTATACCTTGTAATTCTTTGTTTCTAAATCAATAAAGAGATTACACCGTTAAAAAGTTAAATAGTATGTGTTTTATGTTTTATATATAAACTATTTTATATATGTTACAATTATAAAACTAAGTTCATAGTTTACTTAATATAACATGCATTTATATATTTAAGTAAACGATCTTGTTCAAGTTATTATTAAACTAATATAATTCTTAGAAATTAATACTTTGGAATATACAAGACTAACAAAACTCCTTTCCGCTTTTTCTCGCTCGATCCCTCTTGGATTCATACGATCCCGTCGGAATCTTTGGTTTTTCAGCAACACGTGATATTTGTTGATTAATTCTCCACACTCAGTAGGTACTCATTAATTAATTAATTAAGTAAGTAGTATTTAGGTGCATGGGTGTCTACGTAAACTCATATAGCACATAAAAAGAATGACTCAAGCCAACTTTAGTTGTTATTTAAATACAAGTTGTCGTTTTAAATTTCAAAGTTATCTATACTCTATTGAAAAGAATGACTTAAGTCAACTTTATACACGGTTGTAATTTAAATGTCATATTGTTCACGTCGATATAATTACTCATAAATAGTTGATTCTTTTTCTTTCATATTGTTCACATTGTTACAATTATCGACTTTAATAGAAATTAGATCCACTCTTAGTTACTTTCTAAGCTGTGGTTATATAATATATCTATTTGCCGTTTCCAAAAAAATAGAAATCAGACTCTTAATAATCTTCAACCTAGGATTACTACTTTAATACTACTGTTACTCCGTATTAATTACTCCTCCAGTTGTACTTTTATTATCCACCTTATTAATTTTGTATGTTTCAAAAAGATTTATACTTGTAAAAGATAATCATTAAATTTTATTTAAGTCCCAATTTTATCATCATCGCAATGCCTTAAATGTAAGGGTAAAATTAACATTTACATAACGTAACTTAATCCGTATAGAATTTGTTGGGGCGATATATTTAGGACGAAAAGAATATTAAATAAATATGATTAGAAAGTGTTGTCAATGTAGTGCTATTGTATATTTTTAAAGATAAATGATGGCACTCCCGGGTCGTGGGCACGAATCCACTAGACCTATGATTCGTACCCACGATTTTCTTCAACCCGTGAACTCACGAGTATGCATTTGCAGGTTTAATTTTAGACTCGTACTCGCGACTTGCAAATATCCTTGGATCGCGAGTTTACCCACGGATCTTATATAGACCAATAATTTTATGAAAATTACATGAATTTTTATCATCAAGACATTCAAATAAATTATTATTTAAATTGATATTCTAACAAGTATTTAATAAACATTTGTAAAACTATAAATCTCATTTTAGACATTGAGCTAACTTTTCAAACTTGAAACATGCGATCAAATAACTAAACAATTTGCATTCTAGTTGATACATTTTTTCAATATCGTTTTACAATTATTCACATTAAACACATGAGCATTACTTATTTTGTTACCACTAAGTATAATTCTATAATAGATTATCCTATCATATGTAATAACTAATATATGTTTAAGGAGTGATTTATTTGGTATGTGAATTAATTCTTCCGTTCTTCATTACAATCAAATATGTTGTTTACTAGTATTTAGTATTTAATTGTTTTTAATAATGTCATTACATTAAGTGATTCTCGTATATATCTTTTATAGATGTTGCATTCAAAATAGTGAACGATCATCCAGAACTGATCACTCGGAATGTGTCTGTACTCGGACTTTTGGCTCAAAAGCCTGCTGCATTTAAAAGAGTAGAAAAGAGTCTAGTCAACAGAATCACAGAGCAATGTAACCTTTGTAATTATAGTAGAAGTCCATTGGTCATTAGTATACACTACTCTGATTCTTTTATTTGTGTGAGACATTTGGTTGATCTTTTTGTTTTCAGTTTTTAAATTTGTTCCTATGGAAGTATCCCCTGCTGCTGAAGAAGATACTGAGGCTTTGAAATTACTAAAATTCATGTGGGAAGACGTTAGAACAACTATGCCAATGCATAAAGTTTATGAATTGCTCGTAGGCCCACTAAATGATCATCACGATGATGATGGAAGAGGACAGTACAGGTCGAGTATATTATTTGCTGCTGCAGAAGTGGGAAATACTAGAGTTGTATTAGAGCTACTTCGAGCCTTTCCTGAGCTATTGATCAAGGTAAATGAAGAGGGGCACACTATATTTCACGTAGCTGTCAAGCACCGTCATAAAGATATCTAGAACCTGTTGTATGAGATAGGGTCAACGAGGTTCAATATAGGCCAATATGTGGACAAGATGGGCAATAGTATGCTTCATTTAGTTGGGAAACATTCAAATCAGAACGCAACTAAGAAGTCTGGAGCATCGCTGATAATGCAACGAGAATTATTGTGGTTCAAAGTACGTTTTATCTTTTAATTTTTTCCAAACTGAGAAATTAATCGATTGATCTATAAGTTCAAATGCTATGTCTAATGTTTCTCCGCAACCAATTAAGCACATGTGCATCTTGAATGTTACTTGTTTAGTCCACTGCTAGAAATTTTGTTTTGTAGGAAGTAGAGGACATGCTGCCACCTCATATGAAGGAAAAAAAAAATAATGACAATAAAACAGCATATGAGTTATTCTCCGAAGAAAACAAAAAGCCAGTTTTAAGTGGACTAAAATGGATGCAAGACTGTATGGTCATAGCCACCCTTATCGTCACCATTGCGTTTGCAGTAGCGTTTACAATTCCTGGTGGATACAAACAAGACGAAAAACAGGACGGGTTTCCTATCTTCATTCATGAAACTGCCTTCTTAGTTTTTGTAATATCAGATGCTATTTCATTATTTTCTTCCACGACTTCACTCCTAGTATTCTTGTCTGTAGTCACATCTCGTTACAATGAACGGATTTTATGCGTTCATTACCTAGTAAGCTGATGGCAGGTCTACTGTCACTTTTCATCTCAGTAGCGGCCATGATGGTGACTTTCAGTGCTAGCTTCTTTGTGCTATACCGCAACGGGTTAAAATGGGTACCAACCGTTATTGCTATATTTGCTGCATTCCCAGTGGTCGTATTTGCTGTATTGCAATTTCCTCTTTTGGTGGATATGTTTCGCTCTATGTATGATGCTCACTATCTCTTTCGGCCCAAGAATAGTACGCTTTACAACGAAAATCAAAGGTTAATTACATCCTAAATACTCTCCTTCACGACGGTTCCCATTAGAAAAGCTACCTTATTACAAGGATATGATATTGTTCGGAAGATGTCAATGAAGACTTAGATTATATATATTGTGCATTTCTTTTACAGCTTTCCTTGTATTGATGATCTAATATTGTCAAAAAATAAAATTCTTTTTATATACAGTTTGGTATGAATGTCTTAGTGCAAGCATTTCAATTTTGTTTTGTAATGTGATACTTGAGAATTCTAATGAGATTGATTTATTCAGAGTTTACTTTTGTAATCTTTGGTACTCTTCAACTTTTGTTGAATAGGGCTTTTCAATATATTTTGTAATTTTCGTAGAACTAAAAAGAAAACATTGTTTCTGATTATAGAATGATGCAGACTAAGTAATTATGTGAATGGAAGCTTATTAGTAATGGATAATACACCATGATATATATATCCATTTGAGATGATAAAAGTCGTTGATCGATAGCATCAACCACCTTCTTTTGCTATCTCTCTGATCGATAGCATCATCCGTTTGCGAGAAGTATCAGGGGCAGCTATAAGATCTAAGGCCTTCGGAAATAAGTCCACAAGGAGACGAAACAGGTACGATGAACTTGTATCCTTTTATAATGAAACTATTAAGAAGTATTGCATTAGAATAACATGGAGTATATGTAAGCTCTTAAACTTTTTGGTAGCTTTTTAAAATCTAGAGATTTTTCTATGATTTTTCTTTACTTTGAGGGTTGGTTTGCAAGTTTATTAAATTTTTAAAAAGGAAAAACAAACAAAAGAAATGATGGCGATGATTGAACTTGGTAACCTACTCACTCAATTACTTTGTTTTCTAGCATGGCTAAATAACATTTGACGTGGATTCTCCTTCAATAAACATATAGTTATTGTTTTGTCTTTTTAGAATGAAGCATATTCGACAGTTGATATTAATAAAAAAAATCAAGACACATGACACAATTAAAATGAATTATATATACACACATATAGTTATAATCCATATATTAGTATATTACATTATGTATTGTATTATTAAACAAATTTTTAAAATTTGTATCTAATCATATCCTTTATTGCTTCCCTTGTATTTAAACCTTTGGACTACATTTTTGTTCATGCTAAATTATTTGTCTAATTTAAGTAATGGCAAGCAAATGACGCATTTAACTAATAGTTGAGAAAAATAAAAAATTAGTCGCATGTATTTCCATGGTTTGTAAAAGTTGTTTGCAAATACTTGGAAAAAATATAGAGATGTAGTATTTAGTGTAGCTAATAGTTGACAAAAACAAAAAATTAGCGTATGTACTTCCATTGTTTAAAAACTGTTCTAGAAAAAAGAAAATAGATATGCTAAGACTTAAACCCAAGACCAAAATGTTAGTTGGTAAATCTTTTAACCATCAAGCTAAATAGCTTTTATTAATTATTTGCACACATAAACATATTTATTAAGACAAAAAATATGGGTTAAGAAAAGACAAACAACTTACTATTCATAAGTATTTGGTAATTGATATTAAGGGATAAATTCCATAAAAGCTGCTAATTGAGAACCCTCTTCACCATCTCTTAGATTACGCCTCCATTGCCATGTCCAATGTCCCTGAGAATACCAGTTAGCAACGAAGCAAGAATGATTGGTTTCGAGAGCATATAAACCAGGAAATTTAAGTTGTTGTATTTTTTTTTATTACTTTTTTCTTATTTCTTTAGCTTTACATTTTGATATTTAATAATACTAACAAAAAATGAAGATTGAACTACTTTGTTTAATACATGAATGTAGATGTACATAAACCAAATTTGTGGACTACGTTTGTACGGTCGATATCTGGACACAAAGGCTTTAATTATAGTAAACTGTTAATTAAGATGTTAAATAATAAAAATGTTGTAGGTATTTCGTATTACATTGGTAAGTAGTTATAGAGTACAACAAGAAAAATTAAAACTCTAATATATTTTAAACTCACAATCAACTAATCTAACTAATACAATTCTACCGTCTAATATAAACATCTACAATTACAACTTAACATATCTTATCGTGTTATATTAGTTAGTTAGGAAACTGAGGGCATTTGTGAGTATCCAATATTTGATCGTAACTAAGCCAAATAGAAATGTGATTTACCTAAAAACATCTTCTAACGGAATCACGATCTTAGCATGCCCATTATGGTGATCTAGATTCCTCTAATTTGGTAGGCCTATGTATTGCAGCCGACGCATGGCCGGCCGGTTGGAGTTGCCAAAAAATCGATCATATGTTGATAATAACAAAATTATGATTGTGTAATTGTCTAATGTAATTGATATTAAAAATAAACTTATTTAACATTCTAATGTTCTTCCAACATATATATGATTTTTAGGTTTATTAATCCAAATTGTCTTATCAGATTTCCTAGAACCAAAGGGTCACTTGCCTAGTTAGTTTTGTCGAGGTAACCTTCAATTTAGGTTGTGAGGTCAAATTTTGCATTAGGATAAATATAAATATTTGTGAAAAGTGTTGTGAATTCTTGTCTTTTAAAAAAATGTTTGTATATATAATCCCGATAACGATTGTAGGGGCTAAACAAATTAATAATCAATCGGTTTGCCGACCTGCCTTCTTTCTGAGATTGATCAGCCAACTAGTTTGGTTTGGCTATTCTTTTCTATTGAAAAGGAGTCAGTTGTCTACGCTAGTCATCTTCTTCTAGGCTCCGCTGGACGACGCAACATTCTCATTTAAATAATCTTTTAGGACTTAGTTGTGTGTCGTACAAAAAAACTTTTTGAATTCCCGGTAGAAAGAGATTTCCCTAGTGACAAAGCTTATCTCTGATCTAGTCAATGTTGGAATCCGACCCGCTATTAAATGTGGGTATCTCTGTTTCCAGAGTGGGGTCTGCAGCTCAAATTAAAGCTATGAAACAAGTAGCCGGTTAAAATTGCTCGAAGTCAGTGTTGTGTTCAACTCCGCGGTTGGAAGGATTGCTTTCTACCGTCTGTCTTTTCCTTCTCTCTCTTCTCTTAGCAAAGTAGGCTCAAGTAGCTCCTTATCAATCTCGATTCATTTCGATATGAACAACAATTTAATCAATTGGATTTACTAGTTGACTAGAATATAAAACAACGTAATGGAATAAAGGAATATATTGGGAATAGGTCGAACTAATAAAGACATGTTGTTCATCGGGAATTGAAGAGGGGAAGGTATAGTTTTCTCTTTTAGGGCTTGCTTTTTATTCACAACCTAAACTTGAGAGGGGTACCTTTTGCATTTGCTAACAGGTCTGTCAGTCCTTCAAGGAATTTATCACATTGCATATGTAATTGTTATGATTAGTCAAGAACTCCTTTATAGTTTCTTCTAGTATCTTGCTAGAAGCTTTCATTTTATTTTATTTACATATATTTTCTTTTGTTGTAAAAAAAATAAAAAATAACTTGCATATGTGGTCGACGGTTGCAAAGTCAATTAAGTTGTATAAGTTTAATGAGTTGTTGTTGAACAAAAAACAAGTGGCTCAAAAAGGTAATCAATTTGTCAAAATTTGAAAATAAAAGGAATATTACTTTTGTTGATGCCTTAAAGGATCCACATTTTAAAATCGTGTAAAAGAATCAAGTAAAGATAAAATAAACGTTTCATTTGTTTTTACATTTTAGCCGGTTCTAAATGATTTAGATGTCACACATCATATATTCATTTAATACGTGACTTTTTTGACCTACCAAACATACTATAGAAACACTTTTCCACTCAAAAATGAAATTAAGCTTGAAATACTCAAAATGTAAAATTAATATTTATATAGTATGTTTGTTAGGTCAAAAAAATCACGTATTAAATTAATATATGACGCATAAAGTCCATATCCATTATAACCGGTTGAAAATATAAAAAGAAAATAATAAAGTGATAATTTTACTTCTAATTAAAAAAGAAATTCAAACTTAAATTATTTAACTCATGATCACGTTTGATCACGGTAACATGTTATAGAACCTGGTCCTACATTAACTACACTTCTTACAAGCAATCTCAAGTTCTATATAATCCAACCCTTTGAAACAAAGTTGGAGGCTCACATCAACAAATATTAGTCACCCCTGGCCCTTAATTAGAGGTATGCACCAGAAAAGATTTTTAATTTTTTTCTGCTAATTTCAGTATTCATGTTAAATGGTTGTGATTATGTAGGTTTAACCGGCCACCTGTCAACAACGGTCCAATGGATAATTCCATGTGGCATGACCATAAAACGACTTTTTTTGTGCTTCCCTGAGGATGTACCTCGTCCGATTGCATTTGGTAATGTTTCTCCTACTTACCATCAAAAGAATTTTTCCTTGTGTTAGTTAGATGTTGGGAGTTTTTCATACATCCGCTTAAAACCTTCAAAATATCATATATATTAATACTAATATATAATATATTTTAATATCTTTTTAAGATAAATTTTACTATTTTGCCCATACAGCTAGTAATTTTTTTTTTACAAAATACATAGAAATGACTAACATACCCCTAATTATTAATTATTAAATTCTCATTAATACTAACATTATTAAACTATAAACTAATTAATTAATGAAATTTAATTAACATACTCCTAACTATAAATTATTTAATTCTTATTAATACAAACATTATTAAACCATAAACTTATTATACATAAACTAATTAATATATGATATTTAATTTTAACTTAAACTTCTCTATATCGATAATATATTATTATATTATATGATGCATATGAGATTTTTTAAAAATTACCATTTAATTTAGATAATGTTTTATATCCAAATATAAAAAACTAAAAATAAAATAAAATAAAATATGAGTAAAACTTAAACCTCTAGACTCAACAAACGACTCCACAACTCACAACATGTCCATTAGAAACTTGAAATCCGGCACTCGCAACCCGACCATCGATTTGCAAATGACATATTATGATATATTTAACTTTTAATTATTTCGTTACAATTTTTTTTTTTGAAAATTTGTTTATTTTCCCACTCACAAAACAGTATTCTTCGTGTATTGTAATGTAGTTTTTTATTTTTAAAGTATTTAAGAAAACATAATAGTACATATCAAATTAATGTGAAACGAATAAACTTTTCCTGTTGAATTGCCTGGGTATTCTTCTATCTATACTAATATATTAAGCATTTGAGTGCTTTTTAATATAGAAAGTACTATATTATTTTGCCTCGAAATTTACTAAGACTTTCTTTTTAAAATCAAAAGAAATTATTAACATACTCATACATATTAATTTCTCATTAATACTATCATCTTTAAACCATAAAACTAATTAAAACATATAACATAACTTTTGAGCCGTTAAGGGTTACGACACGTGCCAAATATGGACAAAAAGGTCGAAACGAACAAACATTTTGGCAAACCGTCTTTCGTTGTCAAATTACGCCTCTAAATTCCCCCAATTTTGCACATTTTAAAGGTCTTAAAAATTAAAAAGTGAACCCTTAATGTTTTTTTTATCATAAATTTCTCACCTTTATTTACATGTTTAAGTATCTGGTTTATGTTGTCAATTTATATATTCAACAATTTCCGTTTTTTTTTTTATCATAACACGATTCTAAACATTAATGTATATCTTCCCGAATCAGTATTGTCGCATTGACAACCTTACGTGACATTTTTTAGAGTGATATCAAGCTATAATACAAAGGAGTTGGTAGAGTTTTTTAAAAATTTCAAACAACCCGGAGTTTATAACTCAAATATGGTGTATAAAAAAGTTTTATACGATGTACAAAGTATATTAGTATGTGATTGTGGATTTAATTTTATCCAAACATATACAACGTGTAAATCTTCCTAATTCATGATAGTCATTGCTGCACACTACAAATATTTCTTATTTATAATTTTTCGCCGCAACGCGCGAATATGTTACTAATATATATATCTATATATATATACACACAACCTAAAATCAATATCTCCGATAGATATAAATCTAGGTTTTTCATTTTTGATGTGTCATTCTACTCGGTTGTGTTCTGACGTGGCGGTCTCTGTTCTCCTATCTTTCGGTCCCAAACTTGTAGTATAGAGACCTCTCACAACCGCCTTCAACAGTTACTCACGTTGCATTCTCGATTTTTTTTTTGTAGTGGAAAGGAAAGAAAATCGATGGAAAGTTAATAAGAAGTGACTCTTGAGTTTTTTTTTATGATGGAAAGGGAAGGAGAGGAAAGGAAAATGAGTGGATTATGATGGGCTTTTTGTTATAAAAATGATCCGTCCAATTTTGGGGGATCGGAAGAGAAAGGAATCTATCTAACTATTTTCCTTTCCTTTCTTTTAATTTCCTTCCGTCTCGATAATGCATGTGAGCTATCTTATACTACTTTCCTTTCCATCATTTTCTTTTCTTTTTCTTTCCATCCCATTCTTTTTCGCTATAAAAAATCTTGAGAATACAACATTAAGAGTCCAAACAACTCCCCACGTTCGTACTTTTCCTCAAACCGCCTTTCTTAAGATCAACAAAAAACATCTCCGAATAATTTGATGCAAACTAACTTCATTCTTCAAACATCTATTCAGTTGACAATGATCTTTTCTTAGTTTCTTCAATAAGTGTTCTGATCTATGTTCTCCTTTTGCATAATGAGTTGTCATTGTTTGATTTTAACTATTGAAGGTTTTAATCCAATTTAAAATCATTGGTTTATATCCTTGTAGTTTCTTTATTAAAATTATAAACATAGATTTGAGTATGGTATCATATTATCTTTGGGGTTTAAAGACAATTCTACCCTTATAGCTTCATGTTCTTCCCCAAAGTGGACGCCAAAATTTCAGGCAAATATGTATTTGATGCATGAACTCATAATTGGCTTCTTATAGTTGAAGTAGTTATAGAGGAGAAGGCTCCAGGGTATTATGGTCATACCGAATATTGTTTTTAATGTAAAATCTGAAAATGGGTAGATATGATGTTTAGGTTATAAACAAGGGTATGTCGGATATATTGATTTTAGATTGGATATATATATATATATATATATAGGGTGGGGATCAACAGGGAAGAAAAAAAATTAGGGAAAGAGGAAAGTAAATCTCAACCATTGATTTCATCATAAATGAATTTTAAAAATTACAAAAAATTTTAAAATTTAACATTCATCACCAATGATTGTTAAAAGCCTTTTTTAATACAAAAATCAAGGGCAAAGATTTGCTTCCCTCCTTCCCCAAATTTTAGAGTTTCCCTACAGATCTTTCCCCTGTATATATATATATATAATATTTTCAAGGTTTTAAGTGGGATATATAAAATTCTCCCTTAAATGTTTGATAACACTAATATTCTCCCTTAAATGTTTGCCCTCTGAAGAATAGGAAATTGATTCCACATATGAGAACGAGTATGTATAACTAACATTGAATTTGTAATTACCTTGAAGAAAGGAGAAAAGACTACTTTAAATTTGGTGTTCCGTTGTACGAAGCATCAAGAACTGGTAATTTGAAAGCCCTAAAGGACATCCTCGACCAACACCCAGAGTTTGTACAGTATTCTCTCTCTGATAATTACACAGCACTTCACGTTGTAGCATTATCAAAAGAGACCAAACCGACTATTGATTTTGTGAAGTATCTGGTAAGTAAGATGGAACCAGAGGATTTGGAACTTAGAAATGTATACTACAACACTCCACTACATATAGCATACGCAACTGGGAATAGCGAAATGTTTATGACTATGCTGGAAAAGAACCCCAGACTGCTCAAATTTTGTCACACCCCCAAATTTGACATTTATAGTTAATCATGCAGAAGCTTTTCGGGGCGTGACGACGATCGAATAACAATACCTCGAGCGTATGATTATCGCAGAACATCTATATTATTAAGATGCCAAAATAGTTTTACAATGTTACGGTGATTTAAACCGTTAAAAGAGAATTTTTCTCGAATACATCATTTCAACAATTTACAAGATTTGGGATTCCATAAATATAAAATACAAGTATGTTAATATCATAACAATTCCCATTTATTTTAATTGAAAATATGGCATCCTAATTTATCGTGGCAGGTACGGTCCCAATATGCATGTGTCTTACGGCATAGCTAATTCCCCTGAAAAACATATTTATAAAAAGTCAACATAACGTTGAGTGAATTCACAGGTTTAATGACTCGATCATAAACCATCATTGATAAACATTTCATCAATAGTTCAAAAATGGCATCAAAGGCCTATTGTGCGATTATTCTCAATTTAAATCAATCAAAACCTCTGACTACGATCCCCTAATAGGTTTGCAAGTCCTATGAGTTAATATGCCGAAACTAAGCCTATAACCAAACCACAACAAACATGGAATCATTTTTGCCTCGACAGGTCAAGTATACCTTCCCAATATGCGGACTACGCCGTGAGTTAGCTCAACTAGCTAAGATAAAATAGGCGGGAATGAGGTCGTCGGCCCCGATAGTACTATATGTATACTCAGTGGTTAGTGTCATCTAACTAATGGCTATAGTATTGTAGGCAAGGGTTTCGGCACAACAACTTTCCAACTTAGTCTCCCATAAAGATACAATGTCAGGTTTTAATAATCGCATACAATTCAGTTATATGTTTTTCACCCCAAGTAAAAGCATCAAAGCAGTAAAAAGTAAAAAGCGGGGCTGTGAACTCACCTGAGTCCGAGCGTGCTAGCAAAGCAATTTTATATAATAAATGCCCAATCAAGTCTCTTAGCGCCCTAAACACAAGAGTTCAAATTAATATATGTAGACGACTCAATAGTCAGTCTATGCCAGTTGTTCACTCAACTAGGTTGAAATGTGCCATCGACGGGCTTGAATATCATGTAACTTTATTTCAAATGAAAATGACACGTTGTGATCCTTATTAGTTTTCAAAACATTAAAACTCGCTTAATTCGATGTTATAATACCTTAGTATACGCATTATATCATTAACGTGAATTGTTGATTTCTTGTATATATATATATATATATATACATTCGCATATCTATATATACATTTTCAATATCATTAAAATACTTAGACGTTATATATATATATATAATTATCCGTCGTTGTGATACTTGACCAATATATATATATACTCATATATGTACATGTATATATATTAATGCCGTTATAAGTCTTTATAATTGACTTTTTATACTTTTGTCGTTATAATATCGTCTAAGTCCTTTTAACTCCGTTTTTAACCTAACTTTTGGGTTTATCGGTTTTTAATCGTTCAAGTCTCGTTCTTAATGTTTTAAGTCATGTTTCATACTTAATCACATTTTATTTTATTGATTTCATAATTAAACCCATAACTTAGGGGTTTTATACCTTTATTCCCTAAATTTCGTATTTTTGCGTTTTTAATTCACGGTTTCGGTTTTAATTCACATTTAACATCTAAGTCTTGGTTTTAACATTCTAATTTATGGATTTAACCATATTACACCTATAGTTACTGATTTTAATACATAAGTCCTCATTTTTTTTACGGTTTTTGCCATTTAGTCCTCCTAGTCTTATTTATCTTATTTTTAATACATAACTTTGGTGATTTAAAGTTTAATAATCTAGATCTTGTTCTAATTTATTCTAATACTTAATTTACACTTAAATACATGAATCATACTAACTTTTATATCAAAAGTCCCTAATATATGATTTTTATCATTTTTGTCTCTTTTGGTTTCATTTGTCCATTTTTAACAGTTTCTGTCCAGAATTTAATCCATCTTTGGCTACGGTTTTGACTAGTCAAACTAGCTTATATTTTTATGAAATTTTTACCACATGTTCCCCTATTTCTTAGCTTTCCAGAAACATAAGATTCGCAATTTTTGGTTAAGTTTAAAGGGTTCAAACATATTTAATACTACACAAAGGTCCAACAGGTACTTTCATGGACAGTTGGTTAAAGATCTATTTGTATACTGAGTTTTACTTAACTTCACGAAATGTAATCATACTACTTTTAAAGCTAACAAACTTTGTGACTTGTAGGAAAAAGAATCAAATCATTTAGATCTATGGTTTGAAAGTTATGACCTTCCAAAGTTAGGTCATTTTCTGTCACAAAAGAACAGATTGTACACATTTTCTTATAAATACGTTTTAAAATATCAATACTTGTCTAAAAATTATGAAACTAGTGGGGTTTGAAAGATAACTCTTTGAACTTAATTTTAGACTCAAGAAACACAAAATTTCATCAAGATTCGACTGATTTATGAAGCCTCAAAGTTGAGTAAAGTTTCTGCCGTTTTCCAGTTTGTTGTTTAAGGGTTAGTTTTGGTTCTTTTGAGCATAACTTTGTTATATAACATACAAATACGACCTTTTGAGTTTGATTCTAGCAAGAGTGAACATCTAAACATATTATAACTATCATATAAGCATTTTAATAAGAAATCTAAAGAGTTTATAGTTAGAGTTTCCTTACAAAGCCTAAAAAGGCGATTTTGAGCAAGATGACGGTTTGAACTTGTTGTGGTTGACCTCCTAGCTTCAAACCCGTATGTTTAGAGTCGTTTTACCCTTGGAATGATATGGAAACGAAATGTACTATTGATTGTGAGTAAAATGAGTGTAAGATGAGTGTTTTTGAAGTGGTGGTTCATGGCGGTTTAGGGTGGTGGAGTGGTGGATGAGTGGTGGTTGTATGGTGGCATTGTGGGGGTTGTTTGGGGCTGAGATGGTGGTTGAAGGGCTGCTGATTTCCAGGGCAGAAAAGAGGAGAGAGTTGAGAGTGTTTGTGTGTGTGGAAATGAGGGGAAAGGGGGTCAAATGGTGGAGACAAGGCATGGTTGTGGTTTCCTTGTTTCATGGAATGATCAAGGGAGGTCAAAGGGGTCCCTAGGGCCCTTTTTGGCCAGATTTTCCAAGGGGAGGGGAGGTCCCCTTTTGGTTTCCTTAATCCTAATTAAGGCTAGATATTTAGGTCGTTAGGTGCTAATCTCGATTAGTTAGGTTTTAAGCGTATAATTAAGGTAGTTTAGGTTTGATTAAGGTAGTTTAAGGTTAATTAGATTAGATTAAGATTATCAAGGTATTAAGATGTTGCTATTTGATTGAAATATTATTCCAGTAGTTTACCGATAGTTCGTTTGTTGTTATTCGCGAAATCTTTACGTCTTCGCGTTAATTGAATTTTTACATTTGTCGATTCGATTATTCGAAAAGTTATGCTATAACTTAGCATCATAATAGTAATGTATTCATATTAATTGATTATAATGATATTCAGAGGTTGATTGTTATTTCGTTCGATTAATTTCATAACCTAGTTCACCGGTGCACGTTTCTTCGATCACGTGAGCGATTATTCATTTTCAAAGTTGATATGCTTATTTCTTAGCATAATTATCACCATAATAATAACTACTATTATAATCGAATATATTTACGTTATTTTTCGAAAATAGATCACAACGTTCGGGTAGTTCGGTCTCTACCGATTGTTTCGTATAATTCTTAAAAATCACCAATGCATCTCGCATTAAAATATTGTGCATCTCATATGCAAACTCGGGCTTTGTGCTAGACATTATTTGATAAAAAAGAATTCACTTTAATTAAATAGGGAATTAGCCTAAATGCCCGTAATTAAAATGTACGGAATTTACCGTAATTTGAGGGTTGTCACAAATTTCGAGGGAGTAAGCGACGTTGCCCATTAACTCACTTTGCTGCAACGGGGAAACACAGCCTAGTGAAGTATTTTTACGATCATTCTCAGAAGATGAATGGTGAACATTGGACAGATACAGATCGGGATACTGTACTCTTCAACTGTGTAAGGAGTGATTTATTTGGTAAGTGAATTAATTCTTCCGTTCTTCATTACAATCAAAGATGTTGTTTACTAGTATTTAGTATTTAATTGTTTTTAATAATGTCATAACATTAAGTGATTCTTGTATATGTCTTTTATAGATGTTGCATTCAAAATAGTGAACGATCATCCAGAACTGATCACTCGGAATGTGTCTGTACTCGGACTTTTGGCTCAAAAGCCTGCTGCATTTAAAAGAGTAGAAAAGAGTCTAGTCAACAGAATCACAGAGCAATGTAACCTTTGTAATTATAGTAGAAGTCCATTGCTCATTAGTATACACTACTCTGATTCTTTTATTTGTGTGAGACATTTGGTTGATCTTTTTGTTTTCAGTTTTTAGATTTGTTCCTATGGAAGTATCCCCTGCTGCTGAAGAAGATACTGAGGCTTTGAAATTACTAAAATTCATGTGGGAAGACGTTAGAACAACTATGCCAATGCATAAAGTTTATGAATTGCTCGTAGGCCCACTAACTGATCATCACGATGATGATGGAAGAGGACAGTACAGGTCGAGTATATTATTTGCTGCTGCAGAAGCGGGAAATACTAGAGTTGTATTAGAGCTACTTCGAGCCTTTCCTGAGCTATTGATCAAGGTAAATGAAGAGGGGCACACTATATTTCACATAGCTGTCAAGCACCGTCATAAAGATATCTAGAACCTGTTGTATGAGATAGGGTCAACGAGGTTCAATATAGGCCAATATGTGGACAAGATGGGTAATAGTATGCTTCATTTAGTTGGGAAACATTCAAATCAGAACGCAACTAAGAAGTCTGGAGCATCGCTGATAATGCAACGAGAATTATTGTGGTTCAAAGTACGTTTTATCTTTTAATCTTTTCCAAACTGAGAAATTAATCGATTGATCTATAAGTCAAAATGCTATGTCTAATGTTTCTCCGCCACCAATTAAGCACATATGTATCTTGAATGTTACTTGCTTAGTCCACTGCTAGAAATTTTGTTTTGTAGGAAGTAGAGGACATGCAGCCACCTCATATGAAGGAAGAAAAAAATAATGACAATAAAACAGCATATGAGTTATTCTCCGAAGAAAACAAAGAGCCAGTTTTAAGTGGACTGAAATGGATGCAAGACTGTATGGTCGTAGCCACCCTTATCGTCACCATTGCTTTTGCAGTAGCATTTTCAGTTCCTGGTGGATACAAACAAGACGAAGAACAGGACGGGTTTCCTATCTTCATTCATGAAACTGCCTTCTTATTTTTTGTAATATCAGATGCTATTTCATTATTTTCTTCCACGACTTCACTCCTAGTATTCTTGTCTGTCGTCACATCTCGTTACAATGAACGTGATTTTATGCGTTCATTACCTAGTAAGCTGATGGCAGGTCTACTGGCACTTTTCATCTCAGTAGCGGCCATGATGGTGACTTTCAGTGCTAGCTTCTTTGTGCTATACCGCAACGGGTTAAAATGGGTACCAACCGTCATTGCTATATTTGCTTCATTTCCAGTGGTTGTATTTGCTGTATTGCAATTTCCTCTTTTGGTGGATATGTTTCGCTCTATGTATGATGCTCACTATCTCTTTCGGCCCAAGAATAGTACGCTTTACAACGAAAATCAAAGGTTAATTATGTCCTAAATACTCTCCTTCACGACGGTTCCCATTAGAAAAGCTACCTTAATACAAGGATATGATATTGTTCGGAAGATGTCAATGAAGACTTAGATTATATATATTGTGCATTTCTTTTACAGCTTTCCTTGTATTGATGATCTAATTTTGTCAAAAAATAAATTTCTTTTTATATACAGTTTGGTATGAATGTCTTAGTGCAAGCATTTCAATTTTGTTTTGTAATGTGATGCTTGAGAATTCTAATGAGATAGATTTATTCAGAGTTTACTTTTGTAATCTTTGGTACTCTTCAACTTTTGTTGAAGAGGGCTTTTCAATATATTTTGTAATTTTCGTAGAACTAAAAAGAAAACATTGTTTCTGATTATAGAATGATGCAGACTAAGTAATTATGTGAATGGAAGCTTATTAGTAATGGATAATACACCATGATATATATCTATCCATTTGAGATGATAAAAGTCGTTGATCGATAGCATCAGCCACCTTCTTTTGCTATCTCTCTGATCGATAGCATCATCCGTTTGCGAGAAGTATCAGGGGCAGCTATAAGATCTAAGGCCTTCAGAAATAAGTCCACAAAGAGACGAAACATGTATGATAATCGGAACAAATATCAAGGCTTTTGATCAAACACATAATATTCATCGCAAAATAGCAACACACTGACATCTTATTGTTACATATAGAAAAACTCGTAGGTTATATAATATTATTGCTCAACTATTTATAGAGTACAAATAAATAAAGAAACCCTGAAATTCTAATGAATCCTTAGCTCACAACCAGATTTGGGCCAACTAACCTACAGTCTAATACTTATGTTTTTAACTTGCAGTCGTAGAGAACCAAAATTCCAATGAAAGAGACGCGTTGAACATGCACAAAACATGTATCGAACGCGTTTGACCACTTGCTCTTTTCAACTATAAAGCTCGGTAATGTTGCAACAACCTTTTTGTCACTAAAAAGCTTTCACGTGAACATGCATCTTCACTTGTTTCACTTGCTTAAGGTTACTATACATAAAAGCTACATTACCAATAATTTTCATCAATCACTAGAGATTCGTTGCTAATATCTCTAGCAACGACTTAATTCTTGATAAGTCACATTGCTAGTTGTGAAATTCCACTAATTCAATGGAATAATCCCGCTTTATTTTAGCAACGACTTACAGTTCGACCTAAAAAATATCAACTCTTTCTTGGTTGTTGCTATACAAAAGTATCAACACTACCCAAGATTTTTGTGTAAAAGTCAACTACTTGTTGCAAAGTGTATTTTAAATTCAATAGCGAGTAGCGACCACTTTGTCATTGCCAAAATAATTCTAGTACTTAATTTTCATGGATCATACATCAACTGGGCCTTTCATAGCTCTGAAAATTACAATTGGGCTTATTCTGATACACCAGCCCATAAATGCATCTACTTTACACACTCATATGCGACGGTATAAACCTTAGGGTTCCGTTTCTTTTCTTCTCTCTCACAGATCTAGTCAGCACGGCGATTTTTTGCGCCGTTTCGTATCAATTAGCAGGTTTTAATCTTTCCTACAATTTAATATTCAATTATTTGTATCTAATTTGTTATTGGTATATCTGTTAGTATATATGCATCAGTATTTTATTTTTTTTAAATTGAAGTTCATTTCACCTGTTTAGCACATTATATCATTATGTATGTTGATTCATTTTATCGTCAATTTGTCATGTACGTGTATTTTTAAGTTCTGTTTTTCTAGTAGCTGTAAAGTTTTGAACTTTATGATATTGCATGAGAAGTGTTTTGTTATTTGTTTCAACATTAATATTGATTCAATATATAGGTATTTAGTGTTGTAAGTTGTTAATGTAGATTGTAATTATTAGATGAAGTAGATTGTTTTTGAACTTTTTGAGCCAGTTTATAATATGAATTAGAAGATGATTTATGCTTCTTTGAAGCTACAACAAATTGATTTGTTATATGTAAAGAAACATTTTGTTGTAAATACTTCTACACAATCAATTAAGTTTGTTTAGCTTTCATTTATGCACAGGGGATAAAAAAAATGAATTTTGTTCTGTAATACTCTATAACAAATGGCTTTCTTTTTCATTGATACTGTGTTGATTTACTATTTGTTTATAGAGAGCAGTGGTAGTTATAAGTACTGATAATAGGATTCATTACATTTGTTTGGCTTAGCTGGTGTTCGTTTGTCACAAGATATTTAGTGTGTCTATTTCAATTCAAAGTAAGCCTGTCTTAGTTTGCAACTTTTTTATAGCAAGCAATGGCGGTTCCTAAGCTTGATAAGAAGATCGTCAAGAAGCGAGTAAAGAAGTTCAAGAGGCCCCATAGTGATTGGAAGATATGTGTGAAGGTACATTTTGTTTGTCTTATAAATGCCAGTTTCACTCACAAGAGTCTTAAGTTGTTTTTTATTTTAATGCTTCACTTATCTTGCCACCTTAATATGTACTCTGTTAATTAGATGTACTTATATGCTTGATATATAGATGGAACATAATGTGGTTTCAATGGTGTCTCACAGGAAAACTGGCGCAGACCCAAGGGTATTGATTCCCGTGTGAGGAGAAAGTTCAAAGGTGTGACTCTTATGCCCAATATCGGATACGGGTCAGACAAGAAGACCCGTCACTACTTGCCAAACGGATTTAAGAAGTTTGTTGTCCACAATGCCAAGGAACTAGAAGTTCTCATGATGCACAACAGGTATGATGCTTTCTAGTAACACAACAATATCCGAACACCGTATAATGTGCGGTTTGTTAGTGGGTCAAAACTCAAAACAGGTCCTTTTAGGGGTGTGTTGACCAGAAATTTTTTTTGTCCCAAAAGCACTAGGTTTTTTATTAGTATCTAGTTTGTTACATATAGTTACAAAATTGAAATGTACTCAGTTGAAGCAATTCTTTTAGTTGATATTTGTAAATGTACTAAATTTTCACCCGTTTGAGATAAAAGAACGTACTTGAATTGACCTGTTTATAAGTATCTCAGTATATTGATGAAAATGGCCTCTTCTGTGATGCATACAATATTACGGTAGTGATGTTTGAATTTGTAATATGATTTCAGAACATATTGTGCTGAGATTGCACACAATGTATCTACCCGCAAAAGGAAGGAGATAGTCGAGCGTGCCTCCCAGTTGGATGTTGTTGTTACCAACAAACTAGCCAGGTTACGTAGCCAGGAAGACGAGTAAGCTTTGGGTGCTCAACATGTGTTTTGTTTATCAAAGGATTTTAGTTTTTGATTTGCTTTTTATGGTTTTAATTTTTGAAACCATGTAGTTTTTTACTTGTGCTACCAGTAAACATACGGTTTTGTTATTCTTGGAATGAATTTTGTCAAGAGGTGATTTGTTATTCTTGAATGCAGTCATTTTGTTTTTGAAGTTTGTATTCAGATATTATTTTATAACTAATTACAAATAATTTTTCTAAAAATAATAATATTGTTTTCCCAATGGCTTGTCTTGGACTTTTAGCGTACTTGAATGATTCTGCATTTTCGAAACTCTAGAGTTTTTTATATATATAAAAACGTACATAAAAATATTCAAAACGATGAGACATTATAAGAAAATAATAGGCTCTTAAAGTAAATAATTATAAGTATGAAAATTTTGTACATTTAGCTATCATAATTGTCAATGTCAATTTATCATGGCCGGTTTCGGTTTGGGTTTGATTTTCGGTTTTAGTGAAAGATCGAATCGAACCAACCTATACTCGCCCCTAGTATTTACCTTTTGGAACATGTGGCTTAATTGGTATGTAAATGTTTATGGTTTTAGTCGTGAAATAAAAGTAAAGGGTATCTACTGAATTTAAGTTAAGTTACGTTTTGGAAGTACATTTAAAATAAGAACTAGCAGAATACCCGCGCAATGCAGCGAGAAAAGTTTATTAATTTCATATTAATTCGATATACATTATTGTGTTTTCTGAAATATTTTAAAAATAAAAAACTACAATACAATACACGAAGAATACTGTTTTATAAGTGAAAAAATCACTTTTTAACAAATTTTCTGAAATACTGTTTTATTTTGCAATTTTCATTATTTTTAAAATGTGGTAATCATATTCTTTTGCAATTTTATTTGTCATTTCTTTTTGGAGTTAATTAAGATACATAACCTAATAAGTTCAAATTGAAACTAAAATTTAAGCCACAAATTTTTTTATTTATGTAAGTCCGTTTTGACCCGAACCCGTTTTACCCAAACTGCCCGACCCGACCCGACCCGACCCGACCCGCCAGCCCATTTCGCACCTTTAAATGTAATAGTATATATATATATAGAGAACTTGAAGTTATATTAAATGTCATATTAATTAGTTTATGGTTTAATAACATTTGTGTTAATGAAAACTTAATAATTAATAATTAGGGGTATGTTAATTAAATGTCATATATTAATTAGTTTATGGCTTAATAATGTTTGTATTAATGAGAATTTAATAATTAATAATTAGGGGTATGTTAGTCATTTTTTATGAATTTTTAAAAAATCTCTTAGTAATTGTAAGGGTAAATTAGTCAATTCTATCTTTAAAAAAACATGAAAATGCATTATATATTAGTAATAGATAATATATTATTTCTGGAAGTAAGTCAATAATTTGTTTGTAGAAGAGTTTATAAAGTATAAATTAATAGAACTCAACTAGAATGAAACTACGATGCAACTACAATGTAACAACGAAGTATATGATTATTTAGTCTCACTTGTGGTTATTTTTTTTTGAAATGATAGATATAATTATAAGATTTGTGGAACATTTGTAATATATTTGTTGCTCAAGAAACATGTAATATTATTTCTATAACTCTTATGTATAATGTATTAATTTCCAGTCGCATGTTTAGGTAAATCTTTGTTCTCCACAAATGCAAGTTAAGTTATCTCCGATCATTTTTAGATCTACAACTCCAAATATGGAGAAAAATATATATTTAGATTATATTTTATCCTCTAAAAATCATATTCTAAACGCTTATATACCAAACTAATTAATTTATATATGCATGACAAACAACAAAATAAGTTATTATACATTTAAATTAGTGAATACTAATTCCTCAAATTTGAATATTATTTTACCCTAATTCAAGGAAAGAAATGATAAACTAAAATTGTAATGTTTGATTGTTGGTAAATGAATATTTGTTTTTCTATTTCCCTCTTTATCCCTCTCTCTCTCTCTCTCTCTATATATATATATATATAAACGTGTATGTTTTTAAATAGGATTATGATAGATAGTCGAGTTTTTTAATTAGATGAATATTTAGATATGTAAGGCGTATCTAGGTAGGATTATGTTAGATGAGTATAATAATATAGGTTGATTATTATTATTATTATTATTATTATTATTATTGTTATTATTTACTTTAATACTATTATTCATCTTTTATTTTAGTTTACTTCTCAGTTATTTATTTTAATTTTTTGTGTAGTTGTTTTAGAAGTAATTTCTGTATTTTCAGGTAAGATGTACGATTGTCTACATTTACCTTCCATAACCAACCTTCAATGGAATTGGATATTGTTTTTGTTGTGGAGCATGGCTACATATAGTCTTTTGCTGAAATTTTAAATTTGAAGGAGAATATTAAATAAAATATATAACTATAATATAAATTACAAATAAAATATTAAAAGGGGACCATAATGAAATAAGGTAATATGACAGAAAGTTACTAATGCTATAATCAAAATCATGTTTACTACAAAACCGAAACTTTTTGAAAGTTTAGATTTAGAAAAGAAAAACATCATTTTATTTTTATTTTTTACAATAATAATAATAATAATTAGTATATGATATAAAATAATACTTGGATATGTATAAAACTATTGATAACATATACCGAGCCCAACTCTTTAAAATCAGATTATTCCAATCTACTAAAATATTTATAATAATATCATAATATCATGTCATGTGCATTACATTGGGCATGTTTGGCACTAAGCTTTTAGGAGCTTTACCTTTTAGTTTTTGAACGAAAAGCTCCTATGAAAATAAAAGTCTTGTTTGTCATGTACAAGCTTTAGCTTTAGAATCCAACGAAAAGCTCAAATTCTCAAAGCTACTAGAAGTAGCTTTTCTATAGAGATGACAATTTCAACCCATTTACTTAGTCGATTCGGGTCGTATTTTAACATTAACAGCCAAAACAGGTATAAGAAAAAGAGCTAGCTTGAAACAAAACATGTTAAATGGATTGAAAGTCGTCCAAAGTGTATTATTAATGCATAAAATCTCCTCAATCATTTTATCCAAAAGAAATCAATTTTATAAAAGGCAAGTGCTTTTGACCCCGTTACGTAACCTACCCATTATGCCATCTCTAGTCTTTCAATTTTTGGGACGTCTTTATGATCTCTATGTTAATCTACTTGTGCTTTAACAAAATCATTTTGTTGATTAACGTGTGCAGCTCACTGCGATACTACAATGGCAAGAATGCTGGTCGGGAACAAGAGTGATTTGGAGCATATTAGGGCCGTGAGCGTTGAAGAGGGCAGAAATCTTGCAGAAGAGGAAAAACTTTTCTTCATAGAAACATCCGCACTTGATTCAACAAATGTTACAACGGCTTTTGAGATTGTTATTCGTGCTATTTATGACAATATCAAACGAAAAGTCCTAATCTCGGATAATACTCCCAAGTCTGAAGTGTCTTTAAATGGTGTAAGCCTAATTAAAGACGAGAACACAAAGCAAAGTTATTGTTGTTCCACATGACTTTTTTTGGTTTTGCATCAAATGTCACGAATGCTAGTGTTACTCTCGTGCAAACACACTTACACAGGTTCAAATGGCATTCTCTAACGGGGAAGATTTTTCGCTTTTTGTTTGGCTGTTGTAATTATTTGGAATTATTTGGAACTCTGTTTCAGTTTCCTCAATTGTTTGAAACAATTTTGTGAGTTTGATCTTTCATCAAGGTCTTGGCCCTATTAATCTTGAGATCTAAGTTGAATTCCATGTTTTTTCACTAACAAATTTTGACTGTTTACATAATACTATTATAGTGATGAAGTGCAGCGTATTTCAACCCATTTACCTAAACATGCTTGAATTGGGTTAACATTTCATCTCCAACAAGTCGAATGGGTAGATTATTAAGATAAAAATGTATGACAAAAACTTATTTCTCTGCATTTGTTTTTAAGTTGTATTAAGCAATTCTTTCATTCCATCGGTAATAACGTACAGTCATACACAATAACCTCGTCTTTGTAAAAACAAAATGATCAACGGATTATATGAGTGAGAATAAATTTCTAAAACCATAATGTTCCCTTAAACTTGAAATTTTTACCAGTTGTAATTGTAGCACTAAATGGGTTATCTTGAAGTGAAAATATTTTTTCATTGTGGCCCAAATTAGTTGAGCCCGAAACGGATACTAAAAACCCAATTCAAATTGTCGTGTTAATGGGTTTCTTCTAAAGATTACCCATCTTTCATAGATATATTATGCGGTCTCTTCTACAACTACAACATCAAAACAACCTACAAAAGACAATTAGTTTACTTTTAAGCACCAATTTCCTCATAAACTAAGTAATACTTCCATCCGAAATTACACGTCCACTTTCTATTTCTTACGTATTTGTTTTAATAAGTGAAAAGTAAATTGCTAAGTTTTTCAATTTACCACTACATACACATTTGTCGAAAAATGTATACATAAAATTAAGGATAAAATAAAGATACAAAGTATTTGACTTCTTCAATTCCTATACAGACTCGTTTTATGATCTCTTTGCCTATGATCTTGTACGAGAAACAAAAGTGATATATAATGCATGCTTGGTATCATATGTATGACATTAGTGATCAAAATTTGAGTCATGTGAATAAATTGATGGGAAAAAGTTGTATATTAGCATCATCAGTAAGTAAGTTCTATATATATATATATATATATATTATTTTTAGAACAATGATATTTATTAGCACTTAGAAGCACAACTTAGTAAAAGTCAAGTATTTCAAATTATATACAAACCACGAGGGGATTGTTAGGAATTTAGATCCGCCGAACAAACACGTGTAATAACAATTACCCACTCGCGACAATAAACAGAACAAATCACTATACAAAGCAATTAAATACAAGCACCTAAGAATATGAGAACAAACAATTATATGGAATTAACGTAATTATATTCGATCTATAATTTAAAGAGAAATTTTATTATTATAGTAAGTCTAGCACTTACACTTATAGAGGTTACATTATATTGTGTAAAGGACAAAATGAAACTATTAAAAACTGCTATTCTGACCGACATAGGCAATCCTTCCCGGATCCCTCCAATCCGGTCGGAATTGTGACCACAAAAAGAAGATCCCACTTGATCAAATCTGGTCTCCTTGTAATCAAAACATATTGGCCTCAGATTTATTTAAGTAAAATTTGTCCATAACAATCTACATGTAAACTTGCTGGGTAGATAACATGTATTATTCTACCAAGTAAAAGGATGAACTAATATTACATTCTTAAGTATTTACTCTATGGTTATTGGTACACAATCATAACCAGCGAATTATACTCTCTGATATTGAATCTAAAAAAAGGCAATACTTTAAAGAAGTCGAAGATAAAGTTAAAGATAAAGTTGAAGATACATCTCGCCATTATTGGGTGGAATAACGACCAAGATACAAGATTTTCTTATCAGAGATATCTGACAATTAGGTCTCTGGTCCACGTCATTTACTTTGATTCACTCAGTATATTATGAAATATTTAAGTTGAACCTGAGCAGGACTTTTTTATAAAGCGAAAGAGCAAGAAAGTATTTTCTATGCAAAAGGAGATTGCAAAATGTATGAATAATTGTCCACACTATTCATATTTTTCTCATTTGGTGTAAAGTCACACACATATCATTTAATGAAGTTTGTAGGTCACCAATCAGCATGCGACACATCAAAAGTATGATGAAGACTTTACAAACATTCTCCTGCTATACAAAAAAGAATGTTTGTTCGAAGTAAATGTATCTTTACAACACTCTTATTTATCGTAACATATATTATAGTGCATTTACTCCCATTGAACACTAGCAGCGAGCATCCCCTGAGCTTGTGTTCATACTCAAGTACTTAGATTTTCATTGGTGTTTGACTAATGGAGTAATTTGTACAAAGAAAATTTGTCATTTCAATAGATATAGTTTAGATTAGCCCGAGTTTAATCTATTTCCGCAACTATACCTTGTAATTCTTTGTTTCTAAATCAATAAAGAGATTACACCGTTAAAAAGTTAAATAGTATGTGTTTTATGTTTTATATATAAACTATTTTATATATGTTACAATTATAAAACTAAGTTCATAGTTTACTTAATATAACATGCATTTATATATTTAAGTAAACGATCTTGTTCAAGTTATTATTAAACTAATATAATTCTTAGAAATTAATACTTTGGAATATACAAGACTAACAAAACTCCTTTCCGCTTTTTCTCGCTCGATCCCTCTTGGATTCATACGATCCCGTCGGAATCTTTGGTTTTTCAGCAACACGTGATATTTGTTGATTAATTCTCCACACTCAATAGGTACTCATTAATTAATTAATTAAGTAAGTAGTATTTAGGTGCATGGGTCTCTACGTAAACTCATATAGCACATAATTGAGTTAAATTCAACAAATATCTACATATATATATATATATATATATACTTTATTAAAAAGAATGACTCAAGCCAACTTTAGTTGTTATTTAAATACAAGTTGTCGTTTTAAATTTCAAAGTTATCTATACTCTATTAAAAAGAATGACTTAAGTCAACTTTATACACGGTTGTTATTTAAATGTCATATTGTTCACGTCGATATAATTACTCATAAATAGTTGATTCTTTTTCTTTCATATTGTTCACATTGTTACAATTATCGACTTTAATAGAAATTAGATCCACTCTTAGTTACTTTCTAAGCTGTGGTTATATAATATATCTATTTGCCGTTTCCAAAAAAATAGAAATCAGACTCTTAATAATCTTCAACCTAGGATTACTACTTTAATACTACTGTTACTCCGTATTAATTACTCCTCCAGTTGTACTTTTATTATCCACCTTATTAATTTTGTATGTTTCAAAAAGATTTATTCTTGTAAAAGATAATCATTAAATTTTATTTAAGTCCCAATTTTATCATCATCGCAATGCCTTAAATGTAAGGATAAAATTAACATTTACATAACATATCTTAATCCGTATAGAATTTGTTGGGGCGATATATTTAGGACGAAAAGAATATTAAATAAATATGATTAGAAAGTGTTGTCAATGTAGTGCTATTGTATATTTTTAAAGATAAATGATGGCACTCCCGGGTCGTGGGCACAAATCCACTAGACCTATGATTCGTACCCACGATTTTCTTCAACCCGTGAACTCACGAGTATGCATTTGCAGGTTTACTTTTAGACTCGTAATTGCGACTTGCAAATATCCGTGGATCGTGAGTTTACCCACGGATCTTATATAGTCCAATAATTTTATGAAAATTACATGAATTTTTATCATCAAGACATTCAAATAAATTATTATTTAAATTGATATTCTAACAAGTATTTAATAAACATTTGTAAAACTATAAATCTCATTTTAGACATTGAGCTAACTTTTCAAACTTGAAACATGCGATCAAATAACTAAACAATTTGCATTCTAGTTGATATATTTTTTCAATATCGTTTTACAATTATTCACATTAAACACATAACAAAACGGGTTAACCACCCATAACAAAACGGGTACCCGTAAGTTGCGAATTTTTTCTCGTCCATTGATATTTCTAATTATTGGTTGTCTTACTTGTAAAAGTTTAAACTTAACAATTAGCAAGCCTGAAAAAAGGTCAGTGCGATTTTAAAATAATTTGATCTTGACTTACTTTTGAAAATTTGCCTACTTTTATACAAAAGTGATCGACTCTAAAAGCTGTGTGTAACAAATAACAATAACGAATTAAAAGTGACTTGCTTTTCTTATTATTGAAAAAGGTTAGTGGCACATATTCGTAATGAACTTTCACTTTTTTCAACGAGATAGTTAACGAATTCAAATTTATTGCTAATGTAAGTAATGAACTTGTTGGTTTTTTGTTGAGGCATATAATATTTTTTTTTACCAGGTTAATTTTGAAAAAGATGACGTGTAATTGACATATTACCTAACTCGGTATAAAAGTGAAAGTTCGATAACATATTACCTAACATGTAGTTTTGAAGAATGCTTAAAATTTGAAAATGACTGATTATACTGGTCATCTGATGAGATATTACCTAACTCGATACAAAACCAATAAATTTGTACCTGCATCAGTAATAAATTGGAGTCCTTCGGTAATTCGATACAATAGTGAAAATTCCTGATCAATCTGTAATATTAGCCCTTTTAAAAATGGCTTGCTTTTTAAAAAGAATATCAACTGGGAAAACATCTAAGTTGTATTTTTTTTTTTACTTTTTTCTTATTTCTTTAGCTTTTCATTTTGAACTTTAATAATACTAATAAAAAATGAAGATTTAACTAGTTTGTTTGATATATGTATGTAGATGTACATAAACCAAATTTGTGGACCACGTTTGTACGGTCGATATCTGGACACAAAGGCGTTAATTATAGTAAACTGTTAATTAAGAGGTTAAATAATAAAAAAAAAATTGTAGGTATTTCGTATTACATTGGTAAGTAGTTATAGAGTACAAAAAGAAAAATTAAAACTCTAATATATTTTAAACTCACAATCAACTAATCTAACTAATACAATTCCACCGTCTAATATAAACAACTACAATAACAACTTAAAATATCTAATCGTGTTATCTTAGTTATTAGTTAGGAAAATGAGGGCATTTGTGAGTACCCAATATTTGATCGTAACTAAGCCAAATAGAAATGTGATTTACCTGAAAAAATCTTTAACAGAGTCACGATCTTAGCATGCCCATATGTGATCTAGATTTACCTCTAATTTGATAGGCCTATGTATTGCAGCCTACGCATGGCCGGCCGGTTGGAGTTGCCAAAAAATCGACCATTTGTTGATATTAACAAAATTATGATTGTGTAATTATCTAATGTAATTGATATTAAAAATAAACTAATTTAACATTCTATTTTTCTTCCAACATATCTATGATTTTTAGGTTTATTAATCCAATTTGTCTTATAAGATATCCTAGAACTAAAGGGTTTACTTGTCTAGTTAGTTTTATTGAGGTGACCCTTTAATTTAAATTGTGAAGTCAAGTTTTACATTAGAATAAATGTAAATATTTGTGAGAAATGTTGCGAGTTCTTGTTTTTTAAAAAGATGTTTATGTGTATAATCCCGATGACGATTGTAGGGGCTAAACAAATTAACAATCACTTTGCTATTTACCTGGATTTATCACATTGCATATGTAATTGGTACGATCGATTAAGAATTTCTTTGTAATTTTTTCTAACATCTTTTTAGAAGCTTTCATTTTTATTTTATATTTATATATTTCCTTTTGTTGTTAAAAATAAATAAAAAAATAACTTGCATATGCGGTCAGACAATTGCAAAGTCAATTAAGTAGTAAAAGTTTAATGAGTTGTTTAAGAAAAAAATGGCTTGAAAAAGTAATCAATTTGTTAAAATTTGAAAAAAAGAAATATTACTTTTGTCGATGCCTTAAATGATTCACATTTTAAAATCGTGTAAAAAGAATCAAGTAAAGATAAAATAAACGTTTCATTTGTTTTTACAGTTTTGATCGGTTCTAGCTGATTTAGACTTCACACATCATACATTTATATAATACGTGACTTTTTTGACATACCAAACATACTATAGAAACACTTTTTCACTCAAAAATGAAATTAGGGTTTAAATACTCAAAATGTAAAATTAATGTTTATACATTATGTTTGTCATGTTAAAAAAGTCACTTATTAAATTAATATGTGACACATAGAGTCCATATTAGCTATAACCGGTCAAAATGTAAAAAGAAAATAATAAAGTGATAGTTTTACTTTTAATTAAAAAAAAATTGTCAGCTTAAATTGTTTTATGTGGAAAAACTCATGATGATGATGATGTGGATCACGGTAACTTGTCATAGAATCTGGTCCTACATTAACTACACTTCTTACAATCAATCTCAAGTTCTATATAAATCCAACCCTTTGAAACAAAGTTGGAGGGTCACATCAACAATATTACTCACTCCTGGCCCTTAATTAGAGGTATGCACCAGAAATTTTTTTAATTTTCTTCTGCTAATTTCAGTACTTATGCTATATGGTTGTGATTATGTAGGTTTGACCAGCCACCGGTCAACAACGGTCCAATGGATAATTCCATGTGGCATGACCATCAAAACGACTTTTTTTGTACTGTTTGCTTCCCTGAGGATGTACCTCGTCCAATTGCATTTGGTAATGTTTCTGCTACTTGCCATCAAATGAATTTTGCCTTGTGTTAATTAGATGTTGGGAGAATTTCATACATCCCCTTAAAAGCTTCAAAATATCATATATATATATATATATATATATGTATATATATCTATATATACCCAACCTAAAATCAATATCTCCAATATATATAAATCTAGGTTTTTCATTTTTGATGTGTCAAATTCTACTTGGTTGTTTTCTGACGTGGCAGTCTCTGTTCTCCTGTCTTTCGCTCCCAAACTTGTACTATAGAGACCTCTCACAACCGCCTTCGACAGTTGCTTAGAGTCCAGACAACTCCCCACCTTCATACTTTTCTGAAACCGCCTTTCTTAAGATCAACAAAAAACATCTCTGAATAATTTGATGCAAACTAACTTCATTCTTCAAACATCTATTCAGTTGACGATAATCTTTTCTTAGTTTTCTTCAACAAGTACTTCTGGTCTATGTTCTCCTTTTGCATAATGAGTTGTCATTGTTTGATTTTGACTGTTGAAGGTTTTAATCCAATTTAAAATCATTGGTTTTTATCCTTGGAGTTTCTTTTTTAAAATTATAAACATAGATCTGAGTACGTTATCAGATTATGTATGGGGTTTCGTTATTATAGTTGTAATCACATAATCCATCATGTGTTCCGGGTATTTACCTAGTATCATATATACCCATTTTTATTCGAAGTCAAGTTAAAGACAATTCTACCCTTATAGTTTCATGTTTTTCCCCAAAGTGGATGCCAAAATAATCCAGCCACTCCCCACAAATCACAATTATCCGCAGCTAACTTATGCAAGACACAACTCTTAACCATCTCATACTTAATTGCTAGCAATTGGGGGGTGATATGGATTTCAGCCAAATATGTATTTGATGCATGAACTCATAATTGGCTTCTTATAGTTGAAGTAGTTATAGGGAGAAGGCTCCAGGGTATTATGGTCATATTGAATATTGTTTTTAATCTAAAATCTGAAAATGGGTTGATATGATGTTTAGGTTATAAATAAGGGTATATGTGATATATTGATTTTAGATCGGATATATATATATATATATATAGGGTGGGGATCAAGAGGGAAGTAAAAAAAAAGGGAAGTAGGGAAGCAAATACCAATTTAGCATCAAAACATGATTTTCAAGCAAGATTCATCAAATTAACACTTGAAATATAAATGAATCGATTATATACATCATTTAATCAAACAATGTTTGTATAATTTACGTTTTAAACAAAAAACTCTCAAAATCGACATTTATCATTCATTTGTGATGAATGTTAGTCAAAATTTCAACTTAATATTCATAAAACATTAATTTAAGATAAATACTAACTCATATATGTTATTATACACCGATTATATCATTCATGGGTGAATGTTATCACTAAAAAATTCATCAAGAAATGATGTTAAATAACATTCATGGATGTATAATAACAAAATACGAGTTAACATTCATCCGGAATGAATGTTATAAATGATGAAATCAATGGACGAGATTTGCTTCCCTCCTTCCTCCTATGATCCTTCCCCTATATATATATATATATAATATTTTAAAGGTTTTAAGTGGGATATATAAAATTCTCCGTTAAATGTTTGATAGCACTAATATATTGAGCTTGCATATATGAGAAGTTGAAAACCAACCTCATTATATTCTGCTTAATTAGTTGATCACACAAAATAATATCCCCTTTACTTTAAAGAAGTACGTTGGTGTAATGCATATATAGTTAATTATCTTGGAATGGGCAGAGGCAGATCTACAAGGGTACAGCTGCCTTGTAGATTATGGGTAATATTGACATTTAAAAATTTTGCCCTCTGAAGAATAGGAAATTGATTCCACATATGAGAACGAGTATGTATAACTAACATTGTTCTTGTAATTACGTTGAAGAAAGGAGAAAAGACTACTTTAGATTTGGTGTTCCGTTGTACGAAGCATCAAGAACTGGTAATTTGAAAGCCCTAAAGGACATCCTCGACCAACACCCGGAGTTTGTACGGTATTCTCTCTCTGATAATTACACAGCACTTCACGTTGTAGCATTATCAAAAGAGACCAAACCGACCATTGATTTTGTGAAGTATCTGGTAAGTAAGATGAAACCAGAGGATTTGGAACTTAGAAATGTATACTACAACACTCCACTACATATAGCATACGCAACTGGAAATAGCGAAATGGTTATGACTATGCTGGAAAAGAACCCCAGACTGCTCAAATTTCGAGGGAGTAAGCGACGTTGGCCATTGACTCACAGTGCTGCAACGGGGAAACACAGCCTAGTGAAGTATTTTTACGATCATTCTCAGAGGATGAATGGTGAACATTGGACAGATACAGATCGGGATACTGTACTCTTCAACTGTGTAAGGAGTGATTTATTTGGTATGTGAATTAATTCTTCCGTTCTTCATTACAATCAAATATGTTGTTTACTAGTATTTAGTATTTAATTGTTTTTAATAATGTCATTACATTAAGTGATTCTCGTATATATCTTTTATAGATGTTGCATTCAAAATAGTGAACGATCATCCAGAACTGATCACTCGGAATGTGTCTGTACTCGGACTTTTGGCTCAAAAGCCTGCTGCATTTAAAAGAGTAGAAAAGAGTCTAGTCAACAGAATCACAGAGCAATGTAAGCTTTGTAATTATAGTAGAAGTCCATTGCTCATTAGTATACACTACTCTGATTCTTTTATTTGTGTGGGACATTTGGTTGATCTTTTTGTTTTCAGTTTTTAGATTTGTTCCTATGGAAGTATCCCCTGCTGCTGAAGAAGATACTGAGGCTTTGAAATTACTAAAATTCGTGTGGGAAGACGTTAGAACAACTATGCCAATGCATAAAGTTTATGAATTGCTCGTAGGCCCACCAACTGATCATCACAATGTTGATGGAAGAGGACAGTACAAGTCAAGTATATTATTTGCTGCTGCGGAAATGGGAAATACTAGAGTTGTAATAGAGCTACTTCGAGCCTTTCCTGAGCTATTGATCAAGGTAAATGAAGAGGGGCACACTATATTTCACATAGCTGTCAAGCACCGTCATAAAGATATCTACAACCTGTTGTATGAGATAGGGTCAACGAGGGTCGATATAGGCCTATATGTGGACAAGATGAGCAATAGTATGCTTCATTTAGTTGGGAAACATTCAAAGCAGAACGCAACTAAGAAGTCTGGAGCATCGCTGATAATGCAACGAGAATTATTGTGGTTCAAAGTACGTTTTATCTTTTAATTTTTTCCAAACTGATAAATTAATCGATTGATCTATAAGTTAAAATGCTATGTCTAATGTTTCTCCGCAACCAATTAAGCACATATGCATCTTGAATGTCACTTGTTTAGTCCACTGCTAGAAATTTTGTTTTGTAGGAAGTAGAGGACATGCTGCCACCTCATATGAAGGAAAAAAAAAATAATGACAATAAAACAGCATATGAGTTATTCTCCGAAGAAAACAAAGAGCCAGTTTTAAGTGGACTGAAATGGATGCAAGACTGTATGGTCGTAGCCACCCTTATCGTCACCATTGCTTTTGCTGTAGCGTTTTCAGTTCCTGGTGGATACAAACAAGACGAAAAACAGGACGGGTTTCCTATCTTCATTCATGAAACTGCCTTCTTAGTTTTTGTAATATCAGATGCTATTTCATTATTTTCTTCCACGACTTCACTCCTAGTATTCTTGTCTGTCATCACATCTCGTTACAATGAACGTGATTTTCTGCGTTCATTACCTAGTAAGCTGATGGCAGGTCTACTGTCACTTTTCATCTCAGTAGCGGCCATGATGGTGACTTTCAGTGCTAGCTTCTTTGTGCTATACCGCAACGGGTTAAAATGGGTACCAACCGTTATTGGTATATTTGCTGCATTTCCAGTGGTCGTATTTGCTGTATTGCAATTTCCTCTTTTAGTGGATATGTTTCGCTCTATGTATGATGCTCACTATCTCTTTCGGCCCAAGAATAGTACGCTTTACAACGAAAATCAAAGGTTAATTACATCCTAAATACTCTCCTTCACAACGGTTCCCATTGGAAAAGCTACCTTATTACAAGGATATGATATTGTTCGGAAGATGTCAATGAACACTTAGATTACATATATTGTGCATTTCTTTTACAGCTTACCTTGCATTGATGATCTAATTGCTGTCTAATTTGTCAAAAAAAAAATTCTTTTTATATACAGTTTGGTATGAATTTCTTAGTGCAAGCATTTCAATTTTGTTATGTAATGTAATACTTGAGAATTCTAATGAGATAGATTTATTCAGAGTTTACTTTTGTAATCTTTGGTACTCTTCAACTTTTAATGAAGAGGGCTTTTCAATATATTTCGTAATTTCCGTAGAACTAAAAAGAAAACATTGTTTCTGATTATAGAATGATGCAGACTAAGTAATTATGTGAATGGAAGCTTATTAGTAATGGATAATACACCATGATATATATCCATTTGAGATGATAAAAGTCACTGATCGATAGCATCAGCCACCTTCTTTTGCTATCTCTCTGATCGATAGCATCATCCGTTTGCGAGAAGTATCAGGGGCAGCTATAAGATCTAAGGCCTTTAGAAATAAGTCCACAAAGAGAAGAAACAGGTATGATGAACTTGTATCCTTTTATAATGAAACTATTAAAAAGTATTGCATTAGAATAACATAGAGTATATGTAAGCTCTTAAACTTTTTGGTAGCTTTTTAAAATCTAGGGATTTTTCTATGATTTTTATTTACTTTGAGGGTTGGTTTGCAAGTTTATTAAATTTTTAAAAAGGAAAAACAAACAAAAGAAATGATGGCAATGATTGAACTTGGTAACCTACTCACTCAATTACTTTGTTTTCTAGCATGGCTAAATAACATTTGACGTGGATTCTCCTTCAATAAACATATAGTTATTGTTTTGTCTTTTTAGAATGAAGCAGATTCGACAATTGATATTAATAAAAAAAATCAAGACACATGACACAATTAAAATGAATTATATATACACACATATAGTTATAATCCATATATTAGTATATTACATTATGTATTGTATTATTAAACAAATTTTTAAAATTTGTATCTAATCATATCCTTTATTGCTTCCTTGTATTTAAACCTTTAGACTATATTTTTGTTCATGCTAAATTATTTGTCTAATTTAAGTAATGGCAAGCAAATGATGCATTTAACTAATAGTTGAGAAAAATAAAAAATTAGTTGCATGTACTTCCATGGTTTGTAAACGTTGTTTGCAAATACTTGGAAAAAATATAGAGATGTAGTATTAAGTATAGCTAATAGTTGACAAAAATAAAAAATTAGCGTATGTACTTCCATTGTTAAAAACTGTTCTAGAAAAAAGAAAATAGATATGCTAAGACTTAAACCCAAGACCAAAAGGTTAGTTGGTAAATCTTTTAACCATCAAGCTAAATAGCTTTTATTAATTTATTTGCACACATAAACATATTTATTAAGACAAAAAATATGAGTTAAGAAAAGACAAACAACTTACTATTCATAAGTGTTTGGTAATTGATATTAAGGGATAAATTCCATTAAAGCTGCTAATTGAGAACCCTCTTCACCATCTCTTAGATTACGCCTCCATTGTCATTTTCAATGTCCCTAAGAATACCGATTAGCAACAAGGCAAGAATGATTGGTTTCGAGAGCATATAAACGAGGAAATTTAAGTTGTGTTTTTTTTTTTTTTCTTTTTTTTTTATTTCTTTAGCTTTACATTTTGAACTTTAATAATACTAATAAAAAGTGAAGATTGAACTAGTTTGTTTGATACACGAATGTAGATGTACATAAACCAAATTTGTGGACTACGTTTGTACGGTCGATATCTGGACACAAAGGCTTTAATTATAGTAAACTGATAATTAAGATGTTAAATAATAAAAATTTTGTAGGTAATTCGTATTACATTGGTAAGTAGTTATAGAGTACAACAAGAAAAATTAAAACTCTAATATATTTTAAACTCACAATCAACTAATCTAACTAATACAATTCTACCGTCTAATATAAACATCTACAATTACAACTTAACATATCTTATCATGTTATATTAGTTAGTTAGGAAACTGAGGACATTTGTGAGTATCCAATATTTGATAGTAACTAAGCCAAATAGAAATGTGATTTACCTAAAAAAATCTTCTAACGGAATCACGATCTTAGCATGCCCATTATGTGATCTAGATTTACCTCTAATTTGGTAGGCCTATGTATTGCAGCCGACGCATGGCCGGCCGGTTGGAGTTGCCAAAAAATCGATCATTTGTTGATATTAACAAAATTATGATTGTGTAATTGTATAATGTAATTGATATTAAAAATAAACTTACTTAACATTTTAATTTTCTTCCAACATATCTATGATTTTTAGGTTTATTAATCCAATTTGTCTTATAAGATATCCTAGAACTAAAGGGTTTACTTGTCTAGTTAGTTTATTGAGGTGACCCTTTAATTTAAGTTGTGAAGTCAAGTTTTACATTAGAATAAATGTAAATATTTGTGAGAAATGTTGCGAGTTCTTGTTTTTTAAAAAGATGTTTATGTGTATAATCCCGATGACGATTATAGGGGCTAAACAAATTAATAATCACTTCGGTTTGTCGACTTATCTTCTTTCTGAGATTGATCAGCCATTTAGGTTGGTTTGGCTATTCTTTTCTATTGAAAAGGAATCAGTTGTCTACGCGAGTCATCTTCTTCTAGGCTCCGCTGGACGACGCGACATTCTCATTTAAATAATCTTTTAGGACTTAGTTGTGTGTCGTACAAAAAAACTTTTTGAATTCCCGGTAGAAAGAGATTTCCCTAGTGACAAAGCTTATCTGCTGATCTAGTCAATGTTGGAATCCGACCCGCTATTAATGTGGTTATCTCTTTCCAGAGTGGGGTCTGCAGCTCAAATTAAAGCTATGAAACAAGTAGCCGGTTAAAATTGGCCTAAGTCAGTGTTGTGTTCAACTCCGCGGTTGGAAGGATTGCTTTCTACCGTCTGTCTTTTCCTTCTCTCTCTTCTCTTAGCAAAGTAGGCTCAAGTAACTCCTTATCAATCTCGATTCATTTCAATATGAACAACAATTTAATCAATTGGATTTACTAGTTGACTAGAATATAAAACAACGTAATGGAATAAAGGAATATATTGGGAATAGGTCGAACTAATAAAGACATGTTGTTCATCGGGAATTGAAGAGGGGAATGTATAGTTTTCTCTTTTAGGGCTTGCTTTATTCACAACCTAAACTTGAGAGGGGTACCTTTTGCATTTGCTAACAGGTCTGTCAGTCCTTCAAGAAATTTATCACATTGCATATGTAATTGTTATGATTAGTCAAGAACTCCTTTATAGTTTCTTCTAGTATCTTGCTAGAAGCTTTCATTTTATTTTATTTTCATATATTTTCTTTTGTTGTAAAAAAAATAAAAAATAACTTGCATATGTGGTCGACAGTTGCAAAGTCAATTAAGTTGTATAAGTTTAATGAGTTGTTGTTGAACAAAAAACAAGTGGCTCGAAGAGGAAATCAGTTTGTCAAAATTTGAAATTAAAAGGAATATAACTTTTGTTGATGCCTTAAAGGATCCACATTTTAAAATCGTGTGAAAATCAAGTAAAGATAAAATAAACATTTCATTTGTTTTTACCTTTTAGCCGGTTCTAACTGATTTAGATTTCACACATCATATATTCATTTAATACGTGACTTTTTTGACCTACCAAACATACTATAGAAACACTTTTCCACTCAAAAATGAAATTAGTGTTTAAACACTCAAAATGTAAAATTAATATTTATACAGTATGTTTGTTAGGTAAAAAAATCACGTATTAAATTAATATATGACGCATAAAGTCCATGTCAATTAACCGGTCGAAAATATAAAAAGAAAATAATAAAGTGATAATTTTACTTCTAATTAAAAAAGAAATTCAAACTTAAATTCTTTAACTCATGATCACGTTTGATCACGGTAACATGTTATAGAACCTGGTCCTACATTAACTACACTTCTTACAAGCAATCTCAAGTTCTATATAAATCCAACCCTTTGAAACAAAGTTCGGAGGCTCACATCAACAAATATTAGTCACCCCTGGCCCTTAATTAGAGGTATGCACCAGAAAAGAATCTTTTCTGCTAATTTCAGTACTCATGTTAAATGGTTGTGATTATGTAGGTTTAACCAGCCACCGGTCAACAACGGTCCAATGGATAATTCCATGTGGCATGACCATAAAAACGACTTTTTTTGTACTGTTTGCTTCCCTGAGGATGTACCTCGTCCAATTGCATTTGGTAATGTTTCTGCTACTTACCATCAAATGAATTTTGCCTTGTGTTAATTAGATGTTGGGAGTTTTTCATACATCCCCTTAAAACCTTCAAAATATCATATTTATTAATACTAATATATAATATATTTTAATATTTTTTTAAGATAAATTTTACTATTTTGCTCATACAACTAGTAAGAACATTTTTACAAAATACATAGAAATGACTAACATACCTCTAATTATTAATGATTAAATTCTCATTAATACTAACATTATTAAACTATAAACTAATTAATTTATGAAATTTAATTAACATACTCCTAACGATAAATTATTTAATTCTTATTAATACAAACATTATTAAACCATAAACTTATTATACCATAAACTAATTAATATATGATATTTAATTTTAACTTAAAGTTCTCTATATCGATAATATATTATTATATTATATGATGCATTTGAGATTTTTTTTAAATTACCATTTAATTTAGATAATGCTTCATATCCACATATAAAAAACTAAAAATAAAATAAAATATGAGTAAAACTTAAACCTCTAGACTCAACAAACGACTCCATAACTCACAACATGTCCATTAAGAACTTGAAATCCGGCACTCGCAACCCGACCATCGAGTTTGCAAATGACATATTATGATATATTTAACTTCTGATTATTTCGTTACAATTTTTCTTTTTGAAAATTTGTTTATTTTCCCACTCACAAAATAGTATTCTTCGTGTATTGTAATGTAGTTTTTTATTTTTAAAATATTTCAGAAAACATAATAGTACATATCAAATTAATGTGAAACGAATAAACTTTTCCAGTTAAATTGCCTGGGTATTCTTCTATCTATACTAATATATTAAGCATTTGAGTGTTTTTTAATATATAAAGTACTATACTATTTTGCCTTGAAATTTACTAAGACTTTCTTTTTAAAATCAAAAGAAATTATTAACATACTCATACATGTATTAATTTCTCATTAATACTATCATCTTTAAACCATAAAACTAATTAAAACATATAACATAACTTTTGAGCCGTTAAGGGTTACGGAACGTGCCAAATATAGACAAAAAGGTCGAAACGAACAAACATTTTGGCTAACCGTCTTTCGTTGTCAAATTACGCCTCTAAATTCCCCCAATTTTGCACATTTTAAAGGTCTTAAAAATTAAAAAGTGAACCCTTAATGTGTTTTTTTATCATAAATTTATCACCTTTATTTACATGTTTAAGTATCTGGTTTATGTTGTCAATTTATATATTCAACAATTTCTGATGCGGGCCCAAGTGTGGAGGATCGGGCCCTTGTGTTTCTTGAGGCCCAAGATCGCGTATCAAAAGGGGGCTCACGAAAAAGGCCGTAACTTGGGCTAGGAGTGTCCGTTTGGGGCCCATGACCAGGCGAAAGAAAGCTTGGGCCGAGCCCAACGTCGTGATTAACAGCCGTAGGCG
Source organism: Logfia minima (assembly GCA_963921325.1). NCBI lineage: Eukaryota > Viridiplantae > Streptophyta > Magnoliopsida > Asterales > Asteraceae > Logfia > Logfia minima. The sequence goes on along the minus strand of OY992776.1, from coordinate 12,569,910 downwards.
GTTAGCCCAACTTTCGGGCCCAAATTCGCTGTCTTTTATGATTTATGGGCATTTCTATGTTTTTTAATACTTTTTTGGACTTTGTTTTTGGGCTAGAGTCCGGCCCGTTTATCCGTTTAGGCCCAATCAAATTTCTGGTTCCTTTTTAGGGTTTCATGAACATTATAAAGCAGTTAGTTTTTATTGATATGAAATTTCAATTTTCTCTCATTTTTGAGGCGAATTTTACCTAATTATTGGCATTCTTTTGAATCAACAATAGTTGGAGGAATCGTTCCTGGCATTCGTGTGAATCAACAGGCTCGATTTGTGTTATCTTAATTTAAGTCTACATCAATTTCCGTTATTTTTTTTATCATAACACGATTCTAAACATTAATGTATATCTTCCAGAATCAGTATTGTCGCATTGACAACCTTACGTGACATTTTTTAGAGTGATATCAAGCTATATTACAAAGGAGTTGGTAGAGTTTTTCAAAAAGTTCAAACAACCTGGAGTTTATAACTCAAATATGGTGCATAAAAATTTTTTATACGATGTACAAAGTATATTAGTATGTGATTGTGGATTTAATTTTATCCAAACATATACAACGTGTAAAGCTTCCTAATTCATGATAGTCATTGCTGCACACTACAAATATTTCTTATTTATACTTTTTCGCCACAACGCGCGAATATGTGGCTAATATATATATATAGAAATATACACACACAACCTAAAATCAATATCTCCGATAGATATAAATCTAGGTTTTTCATTTTTGATGTGTCATCTACTTGGTTGTGTTCTGACGTGGCAGTCTCTGTTCTCCTATCTTTCGGTCCCAAACTTGTACTACAGAGACCTCTCACAACCGCCTTCGACAGTTACTCACGCTGCATTCTTGAGTTTTTTTTTTCTAGTGGAAAGGAAAGAAAACCGATGGAAAGTTAATAAGAAGTGATTCTTGAGTTTCTTTTTTATGATGGAACGGGAAGGAGAGGAAAGGAAATGAGTGGATTATGATGGGCTTTTTGTTATAAAAATGATCCGTCCAATTGTTAAGGGATCGGAAGAAAAAAGAATCTATCTAACTATTTTCCTTTCCTCTCTGTTCTCCTATCTTTCGGTCCCAAACTTGTACTACAGAGACCTCTCACAACCGCCTTCGATAGTTACTCACGCTGCATTCTTGAGTTTTTTTTTTCTAGTGGAAAGGAAAGAAAACCGATGGAAAGTTAATAAGAAGTGATTCTTGAGTTTCTTTTTTATGATGGAACGGGAAGGAGAGGAAAGGAAATGAGTGGATTATGATGGGCTTTTTGTTATAAAAATGATCCGTCCAATTGTTAAGGGATCGGAAGAAAAAAGAATCTATCTAACTATTTTCCTTTCCTCTCTGTTCTCCTATCTTTCGGTCCCAAACTTGTACTATAGAGACCTCTCACAACCGCCTTCGACAGTTACTCACGCTGCATTCTCGAGTTTTTTTTTTTCTAGTGGAAAGGAAAGAAAACCGATGGAAAGTTAATAAGAAGTGATTCTTGAGTTTCTTTTTTATGATGGAACGGGAAGGAGAGGAAAGGAAATGAGTGGATTATGATGGGCTTTTTGTTATAAAAATGATCCGTCCAATTTTGAAGGGATCGGAAGAAAAAAGAATCTATCTAACTAATTTCCTTTCCTTTCTTTTACTTTCCTTCCGACTCGAGAATGCATGTGAGCTATCTTATACTACTTTCCTTTCCGTCATTTTCTTTTCTTTTCCTTTTCATCCCATTCTTTTTCGCTATAAAAAATCTCGAGAATACAACATTAAAAGTCCAAACAACTCCCCACGTTCATACTTTTCCTAAAACTGCCTTTCTTAAGATCAACAAAAAACATCTCCGAATAATTTGATGCAAACTAACTTCATTCTTCAAACATCTATTCAGTTGACAATGATCTTTTCTTAGTTTCTTCAATAAGTGTTCTGATCTATGTTCTCCTTTTGCATAATGAGTTGTCATTGTTTGATTTTAACTGTTGAAGGTTTTAATCCAATTTAAAATCATTGGTTTATATCCTTGGAGTTTCTTTATTAAAATTATAAACATAGATTTGAGTATGTTATCAGATTATCTTTGGGGTTTAAAGACAATTCTACCCTTATAGCTTCATGTTCTTCCCCAAAGTGGACACCAAAATTTCAGGCAAATATGTATTTGATGCATGAACTCATAATTGGCTTCTTATAGTTGAAGTAGTTATAGAGGAGAAGGCTCCAGGGTATTATGGTCATACTGAATATTGTTTTTAATCTAAAATCTGAAAATGGGTAGATATGATGTTTAGGTTATAAATAATGGTATGTGTGATATATTGATTTTAGGTTGGATATATATATATATATATAATATTTTCAAGGTTTTAAGTGGGATATATAAAATTTTTCCCTTAAATGTTTGATAGCACTAATATTCGCCCTTAAATGTTTGCTCGCCCTTAAATGTTTGCCTTCTGAAGAATAGGAAATTGATTCCACATATGAGAAAGAGTATGTATAACTAACATTGAATTTGTAATTACCTTGAAGAAAGGAGAAAAGACTACTTTAAATTTGGTGTTCCGTTGTACGAAGCATCAAGAACTGGTAATTTGAAAGCCCTAAAGGACATCCTCGACCAACACCCAGAGTTTGTACGGTATTCTCTCTCTGATAATTACACAGCACTTCACGTTGTAGCATTATCAAAAGAGACCAAACCGACTATTGATTTTGTGAAGTATCTGATGGAACCAGAGGATTTGGAACTTAGAAATGTATACTACAACACTCCACTACATATAGCATACGCAACTGGAAATAGCGAAATGGTTATGACTATGCTGGAAAAGAACCCCAGACTGCTCAAATTTCGAGGGAGTAAGCGACGTTGGCCATTGACTCACTTTGCTGCAACGGGGAAACACAGCCTAGTGAAGTATTTTTACGATCATTCTCAGAAGATGAATGGTGAACATTGGACAGATACAGATCGGGATACTGTACTCTTCAACTGTGTAAGGAGTGATTTATTTGGTATGTGAATTAATTCTTCTGTTCTTCATTACAATCAAAGATGTTGTTTACTAGTATTTAGTATTTAATTGTTTTTAATAATGTCATAACATTAAGTGATTCTTGTATATGTCTTTTATAGATGTTGCATTCAAAATAGTGAACGATCATCCAGAACTGATCACTCGGAATGTGTCTGTACTCGGACTTTTGGCTCAAAAGCCTGCTGCATTTAAAAGAGTAGAAAAGAGTCTAGTCAACAGAATCACAGAGCAATGTAACCTTTGTAATTATAGTAGAAGTCCATTGCTCATTAGTATAAACTACTCTGATTCTTTTATTTGTGTGGGACATTTGGTTGATCTTTTTGTTTTCAGTTTTTAGATTTGTTCCTATGGAAGTACCCCCTGCTGCTGAAGAAGATACTGAGGCTTTGAAATTACTAAAATTCATGTGGGAAGACGTTAGAACAACTATGCCAATGCATAAAGTTTATGAATTGCTCGTAGGCCCACTAACTGATCATCACGATGATGGAAGAGGACAGTACAGGTCGAGTATATTATTTGCTGCTGCAGAAGTGGGAAATACTAGAGTTATATTTCACATAGCTGTCAAGCACCGTCATAAAGATATTTACAACCTGTTGTATGAGATAGGGTCAACGAGGTTCAATATAGGACTATATGTGGACAAGATGGGCAATAGTATGCTTCATTTAGTTGGGAAACATTCGAAGCAGAACGCAACTAAGAAGTCTGGAGCATCGCTGATAATGCAACGAGAATTATTGTGGTTCAAAGTACGTTTTATCTTTTAATCTTTTCCAAACTGATAAATTAATCGATTGATCTATAAGTTAAAATGCTATGTCTAATGTTTCTCCGCAACCAATTAAGCACATATGCATCTTGAATGTCACTTGTTTAGTCCACTGCTAGAAATTTTGTTTTGTAGGAAGTAGAGGACATGCTGCCACCTCATATGAAGGAAAAAAAAAATAATGACAATAAAACAGCATATGAGTTATTCTCCAAAGAAAACAAAGAGCCAGTTTTAAGTGGACTGAAATGGATGCAAGACTGTATGGTCGTAGCCACCCTTATCGTCACCATTGCTTTTGCTGTAGCGTTTTCAGTTCCTGGTGGATACAAACAAGACGAAAAACAGGACGGGTTTCCTATCTTCATTCATGAAACTGCCTTCTTAGTTTTTGTAATATCAGATGCTATTTCATTATTTTCTTCCACGACTTCACTCCTAGTATTCTTGTCTGTCATCACATCTCGTTACAATGAACGTGATTTTCTGCATTCATTACCTAGTAAGTTGATGGCAGGTCTACTGTCACTTTTCATCTCAGTAGCGGCCATGATGGTGACTTTCAGTGCTAGCTTCTTTGTGCTATACCGCAACGGGTTAAAATGGGTACCAACCGTCATTGCTATATTTGCTGCATTTCCAGTGGTCGTATTTGCTGTATTGCAATTTCCTCTTTTGGTGGATATGTTTCGCTCTATGTATGATGCTCACTATCTCTTTCGGCCCAAGAATAGTACGCTTTACAACGAAAATCAAAGGTTAATTATGTCCTAAATACTCTCCTTCACCACGGTTCCCATTAGAAAAGCTACCTTAATACAAGGATATGATATTGTTCGGAAGATGTCAATGAAGACTTAGGTTATATATATTGTGCATTTCTTTTACAGCTTACCTTGTATTGATGATCTAATTGCTGTCTATTTTGTCAAAAAAATAAATCTTTTTATATACAGTTTGGTATGAATGTCTTAGTGCAAGCATTTCAATTTTGTTTTGTAATGTGATGCTTGAGAATTCTAATGAGATAGATTTATTCAGAGTTTACTTTTGTAATCTTTGGTATTCTTCAACTTTTCAATATATTTCGTAATTTTCGTAGAACTAAAAAGAAAACATTGTTTCTGATTATAGAATGATGCAGACTAAGTAATTATGTGAATGGAAGCTTATTAGTAATGGATAATACACTATGATATATATATATATATATCCATTTGAGATGATAAAAGTCACTGATCGATAGCATCAGCCACCTTCTTTTGCTATCTCTCTGATCGATAGCATTATTCGTTTGCGAGAAGTATTAGGGGCAGCTATAAGATCTAAGGCCTTCAGAAATAAGTCCACAAAGAGACAAAACATGTATGATAATTGGAACAAATATCAAGGCTTTTAATCAAATATATAATATTCATCACAAAATAGCAACACACTGACATTTTATTGTTACATATAGAAAAACCCGTAGGTTATATAATATTATTGCGCAACTATTTATAGAGTACAAATTAATAAAGAAACCCTGAAATTCTAATGAACCCTAAGCTCACAATCAGATTTGGGCCAACTAACCTACAGTCTAAACTTATGTTTTTAACTTGTAGTCGTAGAGAACCAAAATTCCAATGAAAGAGACGCGTTCAGCATGCACAAAACATGTATTGAACGCATTTGACCACTTGCTCTTTTCAACTACTAGTTTGAACTCTGAAATACTTCTGAAACTTACTGGCTATAAAGCTTGGTAATGTTGCACAACCTTTTTGGCACTAAAAAGCTTTCACGTGAACATGCATCTTCATTTGTTTCACTTGCTTAAGGTCACTACACATAAAAGCTACATTACCAATAATTTTTATCAATCACTAGAGATTCGTTGCTAATATCTCTAGCAACGACTTAATTCTTGATAAGTCACATTGCTAGTTGTGAAATTCCAATAATCCAATGGAATAATCTCGCTTTATTTTAGCAACGACTTACAGTGCGACCTAAAAAATATCAACTCTTTCTTGGTTGTTGCTATACAAAAGTATCAACATTACCCAAGATTTTTGTGTAGAAGTCAACTACTTGTTGCAAAGTGTACTTTAAATTAAATTAGCGACAACTTTGTCATTGCCAAAATAATTCTAGTACTTAATTTTCATGGATCATACATCAATTGGGCCTTTCATGGCTCTTAAAAAATACAATTGGGCTTATTTTAATATACCAGCCCATAAATGCATCTACTTTACACACTCAAATGCGACGGTATAAACCTTAGGGTTCCGTTTCTTTTCTTCTCTCTCACAGCTCTTGTCAGCACGGCGATTTTTTGCGCCGTTTCGTATCAATCAGCAGGTTTTAATCTTTCCTACAATTTAAAATTCAATTATTTGTAATTTGTTATGTGTATATCTGTTAGTATATATGCATCAGTATTTTTTAAAAAAATTGAAGTTCATTTCACCTGTTTAGCACATTATATCATTATGTATGTTGATTCATTTTATCGTCAATTTGTCATGTACGTGTATTTTTAAGTTCTGTTTTTCTAGTAGCTGTAAAGTTTTGAACTTTATGATATTGCATGAGAAGTGTTTTGCTATTTGTTTCAACATTAATATTGATTCAATATATAGGTATTTAGTGTTGTAAGTTGTTAATGTAGATTGTAATTATTAGGTGAAGTAGATTGTTTTTGAACTTTTTGAGCCAGTTTATAATATGAATTAGAAGATGATTTATGCTTCTTTGAAGCTACAACAAATTGATTTGTTATATGTAAAGAAACATTTTGTTGTAAATACTTCTACACAATCAATTAAGTTTGTTTAGCTTTCATTTATGCACAGGGGATAAAAAAAATGAATTTTGTTCTGTAATACTCTATAACAAATGGCTTTCTTTTTCATTGATAATGTGTTGATTTACTATTTGTTTATAGAGAGCAGTGGTAGTTATAAGTACTGATAATAGGATTCATTACATTTGTTTGGCTTAGCTGGTGTTCGTTTGTCACAAGATATTTAGTGTGTCTATTTCAATTCAAAGTAAGCCTGTCTTAGTTTGCAACTTTTTTATAGCAAGCAATGGCGGTTCCTAAGCTTGATAAGAAGATCGTCAAGAAGCGAGTAAAGAAGTTCAAGAGGCCCCACAGTGATTGGAAGATATGTGTGAAGGTACATTTTGTTTGTCTTATAAATGCCAGTTTGTTCGCTTATCTTGCCACCTTAATATGTACTCTGTTAATTAGATGTACTTATATGCTTGATATATAGATGGAACATAATGTGGTTTCAATGGTGTCTCACAGGAAAACTGGCGCAGACCCAAGGGTATTGATTCCCGTGTGAGGAGAAAGTTCAAAGGTGTGACTCTTATGCCCAATATCGGATACGGGTCAGACAAGAAGACCCGTCACTATTTGCCAAACGGATTTAAGAAGTTTGTTGTCCACAATGTCAAGGAACTAGAAGTTCTCATGATGCACAACAGGTATAATGTTTTCTAGTAACACAACAATAACCAAACGCCATATAATGTGCGGTTTGTTAGTGGGTCAAAACTCAAAACAGGTCCTTTTAGGGGTGAGTTGACCAGAATACTTTTTTGTCCCAAAAGCACTAGTTTTTTTTGTTAGTATCTAGTTTGTTACATATAGTTACAAAATTGAAATGTACTCGTTTAAAGCAATTCTTTTAGGTGATATTTGTAATGTACTAAATTTTCACCTGTTTGAGATAAAACAACGTACTTGAATTGACCTGTTTATAAGTATCTTAGTATATTGATGAAAATGGCCAATTCTATGATGCATACAATATTACGGTAGTGATGTTTGAATTTGTAATATGATTTCAGAACATATTGTGCTGAGATTGCACACAATGTATCTACCCGCAAAAGGAAGGAGATAGTCGAGCGTGGCTCCCAGTTGGATGTTGTTGTTACCAACAAACTAGCCAGGTTACGTAGCCAGGAAGACGAGTAAGCTTTGGGTGCTCAACATGTGTTTTGTTTATCAAAGGATTTTAGATTTTGATTTGCTTTTTATGGATTTAATTTTTGAAACCATGTTGTTTTTTACTTGTGCTTCCAGTAAACATATGTTTTTGTTATTCTTGGAATGAATTTTGTCAAAGAGGTGATTTGTTATTCTTGAATGCAGTCATTTTGTTTTTGAAGTTTGTATTCAGATATTATTTTATAACTAATTACAAATAATTTTTCTAAAAATAATAATATTGTTTTTTCCCAATGGCTTGTCTTGGACTTTTAGCGTACTTGAATGATTCTGCATTTTAGAAACTCTAGAGTTTTTTATATATATAAAAACGTACATATAAATATTCAAAACGATGAGACATTATAAGAAAATAATGGGCTCTTAAAGTAAATAATTATAAGTATGAAAATTTTGTACATTTAGCTATCATAATTGTCAATGTCAATTTATCATGGCCGTGTTCGGTTTGATTTTCGATCTTAGTAAAAATCGAAATTAACCAACTCATACTCACCCTTAGTATTTACCTTTTGGATGATGTGGCTTAATTGGTAGGTAATTGTTTATGGTTTTAGTCGTGAAATAAAAGTAAAGGGTATCTACTGAATTTAAGTTGAGTTACATTTTGGAAGTACATTTAAATAAGAATTAGCAGAATACCCGCGCAATGCAGCGAGAAAAGTTTATTAATTTCATATTAATTCGATATACATTATTGTATTTTCTGAAATATTTTAAAAATAAAAAACTACATTACAATACACGAAGAATACTGTTTTATAAGTGAAAAAATCACTTTTTAACAAATTTTCTGAAATACTGTTTTATTTTGCAATTTTCATTATTTTTAAAATGTGATAATCATATTCTTTTGCAATTTTATTTGTCATTTCTTTTTGGAGTTAATTAAGATACATAACCTAATAAGTTCAAATTGAAACTAAAATTTAAGCCACAAATTTTTTTATTTATGTAAGTTCATTTTGACCCGAACCCGTTTTACCCAAACTGCCCGACCTAACCCGACCCGACCCGACCCGCCAGCCCATTTCGCACCTTTAAATGTAATAGTATATATATATAGAGAACTTTAAGTTAAATTAAATGTCATATTAATTAGTTTATGGTTTAATAACATTTGTGTTAATAAGAACTTAATAATTAATAATTAGGGGTATGTTAATTAAATGTCATATATTAATTAGTTTATGGCTTAATAATGTTTGTATTAATGAGAATTTAATAATTAATAATTAGGGGTATGTTAGTCATTTTTTATGAATTTTTAAAAAATCTCTTAGTAATTGTAAGGGCAAATTAGTCAATTCTATCTTAAAAAAAATATGGAAATGCATTATATATTAGTAATAGATAATATATTATTTCTGGAAGTAAGTCAATAATTTGTTTGTAGAAGACTTTATAAAGTATAAATTAATAGAACTCAACTAGAATGAAACTACGATGCAACTACAATGTAACAACGAAGTATATGATTATTTAGTCTCACTTGTGGTTATTTTGTTTGAAATGATAGATATAATTATAGATTTGTGGAACATTTGTAATATATTTGTTGCTCAAGAAACATGTAATATTATTTCTATAACTCTTATGTATAATGTATTAATTTCCAGTCGCATGTTTAGGTAAATCTTTGTTCTCGACAAATGCAAGTTAAGTTATCTCCGATCAATTTTAAGATCTACAACTCCAAATATGGAGAAAAATATATATTTAGACTATATTTTATCCTCTAAAAATCATATTCTAAACACTTATATACCAAACTAATTAATTTATATATGCATGACAAACAACAAAATAAGTTATTATACATTTAAATTAGTGAATACTAATTCCTCAAATTTGAATATTATTTTATCCTAATTCAAGGAAAGAAATGATAAACTAAAATCGTAATGTTCGATTGTTGTTAGAGTCTTAATTCTTGAATTACAATGGACTGGAAGGGTTGTCAATCCTTTCAAAATCACCAAAAATTGCTCGAGAACAAGAGACAAACAGCCACCAAAAGCTTATGTCAAAATTAGAGTTTTAACTTGTATTTTGTTATTATAAATTGATGAACGTTACTTAACATCATTTTTTAATGAATTTTTAGTGATAACATTCACTGATAAATACTACAATCGGTGTATAATAACATATATGAGTTAATATTTACCATAAATGAATGTTTAAGAATATTAAGTTGTAATCTTGTGTAACGTTCATCATAAATGAATGTTAAATTTGACAATATTTTGTTTAAAACGTAAAATTATAACAACATTGTTTGATTAAATGATGTATATAATCGATTGATTCATATTTCAAGCTTTAACTTGATTAATCTTGCTTGAAAATCATCTTTTGATGGTAAATGAATATTTTTTTTCCTATTTCCCTCTTCATCCCACTCTCTCTCTCTCTCTCTCTCTCTATATATATATATAAACGTGTATGTTTTTAAATAAGCTTATAATAGAATAGTCGGGTGTTTTAAGTATATGAATATTTAGATATGTAAGGCGTATCTAGGTAGGATTATGTTCGATGAGTATGATAATATAGGTTTATTCTTACATACTATTATTATTATTGTTATTATTTACTTTAATACTATTATTCATCTTTTATTTTAGTTTACTTCTCAATTATTTATCTTAATTTTTTGTGCAGTTGTTTTAGAAGTAATCTCTGTATTTTCAAGTAAGATGTATGATTGTCTATATTTACCTTTCATAATTAATTTTTAATGGAATTGGATATTGTTTTTGTTCCGGAGCATGGCTACGTATAGTCTTTTGCTGAAATTTTAAATTTGAAGAAAAATATTAAGTAAAAATTAAAAGGGGACCATAATAAAATAAGGTAATATGACAGAAAGTTACTAATGCTATAATCAAAATCTATGTTTACTACAAAACCGAAACTTTTTGATAGGATAGATTTAGAAAAGAAAAACATTATTTTATTTTTATTTTTTACAATAATAATAATAATTAGTATATGATATAAAATAATACTTGGATATGTATAAAACTATTGATAACATATACCCAGCCCAACTCTTTAAAATCAGATTATGCCAATCTACTAAAATATTTATAATAATATCATAATATCATGTCATGTGTATTACATAATAAATACCAAATTTCTAATTAATACTCTGTTACAACTTTATAACCCCCGTAATTCTATTTTGTGGTCACACACACAATCGTTGACGGACAACAGTCATATTCACCGGCGATCTAGAACCATCTTTTTCCCCTCCGATCACAATCGTCGCCGTCGCCGTCTCCGGAAACAGAAAAAAAAAGTCGCAAAACATCCAAACGATCGGTAATGGCGAAAGGCGTAATGTCAGCAATTGATCAAGCAGAACAACTTAAGCAAGATGGAAACTTGTATTTCAAAAAGAATAGATTAGGTGCTGCAATTGATGCTTACACTGAGGTAGTGTTAATTGCTAGAATTTGTTATAAGCATGATTAATTTATCATCCTGATAAAGTGTTTGATGAAATGTCGCTTTCTAATTATTTATTATTTAATTTAATTTTACAGGCGATCACTTTGTGCCCTAACGTTCCAGTTTATTGGACAAATCGTGCTTTATGTCATCGCAAACGCAAGTACGTATGTTATATATATTAGATGATGAATAAGTTTTATTTATTTTTTCAAAATTGTATATAGTGATTGGGCAAGAGTTGAGGAGGACTGTTTGAAGGCTGTTCAACTTGATCATAAATCTGTCAAGGTTTCCGTTTCTGATTCTTTGTTTGCTTTTTTCTATTCAGTGTTTGTGAAAACCTTAATTGTTTGTTAGCTACACTATATGTGAGAGTTCGGGTTTATATTTACTTGGGGTTAAAATGAATCAAAAGATATGGTCAAAGATCAGCGTTTAATGATTCTAGTTGAGAATGTACTTAACAAAAATAAAAGAATGAGCAACGTTCAGTAGGAAAACATAGAATCTGATTGCTACAAGCAGCTTGAGCTTTGTATTGTTGTTTACGACGCTCTTATGTCCTGACAATGGTTTTACATGTGAAAAAGATTTCCAATACGAGCTTGCATGTGTTGCCATTTCTGCAGTATTTACAATTTCAATGACATCTTTCTCTATTTTGTAACGTTGAGGACATCTATCATGTAGTTATTTGATGGACAAAACTCGTTTGACTTGGCTGTGGGCAGAAATTGAACGGGAAGTTTAGGGATGTTGAATGTTGCCTGTGTGATTGAAATGGCATTTAAAATATGCCTGACAATAGTAGACAGATTTTGAGGTTAAAACGGAACAATAAGGGGAACATGAGTAAACTGAATGACATGTTCTGAGGAATGGTGGGAATACAGTTGTTTGGATTACTAGATGTGGGTGCCTTACGTCATTCCATAAGAGTTCATGTGTAGCGTGACTCATCAAGACATCTCATTCATCAAGGACGCACTTTTGGGCTTTTGATAGTTAAAGTCATTCATTAGGCCACTAATCTATTAAGTTTTGCATCAAATGAAGTAGACAAAGTAATAGAGCTTTCTGCTGATTATCACACTATTCTTCTAATTTAATGACATTATTTTGAACGTTGGGGAAAAGTGAGAATAGTGTATTCCTTTACCATTTTCAAAGTACCAATCGTTTACACAGTATAATTTAAGTTGTAGTAAGTCATACAATCATCATGTCGGAGAAGAAATGTAGCATAAAGTAGGCATGAGTCTATTTTTGTATGTATTCAAACCTACAGTCTCTATTCCTTTCTCAAATTAAAATATTGTGTGATGCTTTGTTGAATTGTACAAAGATCGTAGACTCATATAAATACTAGACTAGAGGATCATAGTGCATTAAACGGAGAGAGAGACAAATGTTTATATTTTGGATGTTCAAGGAACCAAGGTTTCCAAATTTGAGATAATTTTCTATGTAAATCTTATAGGCAATAGAATGCATCTTCAGGTTTCTACTCTTAATAGATACATGCTTCCTTCTTTAACCGGATGAATGCTGTGATTTTAGTTGTACAATAATTGCAAAAAGAGTGACAAGTAAGCTACCTTATATGATGTGCCATGTGGCATGACTATCTTTCATATCTGATTGGGATCAGGATTGCTAACAAGGTGAAACACTTGTCAAATTGCAGGGTCATTACATGCTAGGTCTTGCACTACTACAAAGGGAAAAGTATGCTGAAGGAATTAAACAATTGCAAAGGGTAAGAGGTTTACTTCGATTGGTCTTGTACAATTGATGTAGATTAGACGGCAGTTGTCGGAAGAAGTAAGAACAACCCATATGGATTTTCGCTGAATTCGTACACAAGTCCATGGACTTTATTATTGTATCATTAAATCCTAGGAGTTTTAAAACTTAAATGAAAGGTCCCTCTTTATAAGTTTATGGACTTACTAATGCATTAAAGGACCTTTTTGTCAAATCTTAGAAAGTTGAAGGATTTGTGGGTCACATTAAATAAGTAGGCACATTCAGCACTACTCTAAATATAATTAAATGGATCAACTTTCTTTGTGGGTCACCCCGGCCTGTTTCGACCCACACTTAGTGACTACCCGTTTTGATCCAAACTTTTTTGACCCGATTCTCGACTCACCTATTTTACAACGTGAGTAGACTTACTGTTTGATAAGCATCATGTTGGACCATTTGCTATCACCGATCATCTGTATTAATACTTTTGAGAACTTATCTTACTCCCTGTGCAGGCTTTGGATCTTGGGAGAGGTGCACACCCTAACAGTTATATGGTGGAGGAGATATGGCAGGAGTTAGCAACAGCAAAATATGAGGAGTGGGAGCGTGATTCTACCAAGCGATCTTGGGACTTGCGAAATCTTGAGTATTTTCCCTTTTATGTTATTCCTATGTTATGATGTCACTTGTCAGGATGCCTTTTATTAGAGGTAGCAAACTTGGCAGTTCGGAGTCAAAACTACAATATTTATAAATAGTTAGAGTATCCAGTGTGATCGCACAGATTATATTTTTTTGATAACAATCTAAATCTGTTGAATAAAATGATTTGGGAGGTTTTATGCTTTAGAAATAAACTGAGCGAATTTCGATCTACTTGACCTGTATCCTAGTTTAGCTATTCAATCAAATATACCAATTTGACCTGTTAGTGATAAAGCATATGCTGAATCGACTCAAATTGCCAAAACTACCTACTATATACCTGATTCTGTTTTTTTCTTTTGAAATTCTTTTATTACTATATTGATATTTGTCATTATGTGACACAGAGAATCTTGCGGGATAGCTCTGAAAGAAAAACATTTGCACGATGTTAATCTAAAGGAAGATGGTACTGATGAAGTTACTGATTCTACTTCAGAACAATTAGCTGCTCTGAAACAAGTGTTCTCCAAAGCTGCTGAAGCCGACACACCAACAGAGGTGAGTTTTGTTTTCTCTTAACAAAGCAAAATGCACATTTGGTTCTGAGAAAACTATCTGTAATACAGGTACCTGACTATCTTTGCTGCAAAATCACACTCGACATATTTCGAGATCCTGTCATTATTCCAAGTGGTTTAACTTATGAAAGGGCAGTCATTCTTGATCATCTGGAGAAGGTGTTTCTTCTCTTCACCTTTTCTTTTCATACTCTATACTAAATATTTGAATTTTGAGTTTGAAATTTCTACATTGTAACTTGATAGTAGTTGCTAAGAGTAAAAATAGATTGTTTTCTAAAATTAGATATTTTTCAGTAATAACACCAATTATTTTAAGAAGATTTTAAATTGTTGGAAGAAAGTGTTTCTGATCTAGTCAACCCAACACATTACCTACCCAACCCGTCCATTTTACTACCTCAAAAGAGTATCATTTTCTTGACCACCTCAAAAGAGTATCATTTTCTTGCATCAACTTGTCTTTCTTACATTATCTATCCTACAAAACGTTGAGGTAGGTGGGGAAGTTTGACCCAATCACTCGGGAACCCCTTTTCCCTTCACAACTAATCCCAAATTTGGCGATTAAAGAAGCAGTTGAAGCATTTTTGGAAAAGCATGGTTGGGCATATAAGACGGAGTGAAAAAGTGATTTGAGTTTACATACATATTGACATACATTGTGATGGTAAATAGAGGAGCTTTGCTAGAGATTGTTGTTTCTGCATCCTAAAAATTTGGTGGTGCGTCAATATGTTGTACAGTTTCATTATGGATCTCAAAACCCTGGTCTTTTTGGTATGACTAGAATTGAGTTACATTTCCTTTTGTGCTTGTACAGTTGAGTGGCAAAACTTGCTACTCAAATTAAATTGGGATAACTATTGTGAAAATTGATGGATTTCATTTGATATTTAAAAGGGTTACTATTAAATCTGTTATGGGGAGAACTAAAATTCCCAAAAAGACCATGGTATTTGTACATTTAAAAGATTTATTTCACTCCTTGCCGTAGGCCTATTATCTTGTTTAGATGGGATTTGTCATATTTATATGGTTAACTTAGCGAAATCTTAACCAAAAATTTAATGACAAATTAATGACTTTGCTTAAAGTCTATATGGACTAATTATGAAATGTTTCCCTTGGATATTTTTCTAAAACCATCAAAGATTACTTTTTGCAGAAAATGTTATATTTGGAAGAACATCATTTTGTCACGTTTGATATTTATTTCAATGAAAAAACAACGCTAAATTCTTCTGGAATTGAACTCTTTTTGTTCCATTCATGGTAAATCAGAAGGCGTTAACATTACTTTTACTCTTTTTATGCATATTATTTTCACATTTTATAGAAAAAATAATGGTTTTAAACATATGGCTAAAGACATTATACACTTACGGGTTACTTATGACTACGCTTACAAGTTACAACATACGAGTATAACAACTTTTAGTTGTTTTTGCTATAATTGAATTTTCAGGTAATTAAACATTTTTGTCAAAGTGTCTTTTTGTTTTCTAACAACTTTTCGCAACATATATAGATGTGCTATATTTAGGTGGGCGTTGTTTGTTGGATTCATTCATTGGACATTACAAGTTTCGTATCCAATTAATTAGTTTGACATGTCTTCATAGCCATGTCATACTATTTTACTTGGCAAATGAACTCTAATATTATATTATATTTTATATTTTTCAACCATATTAACCTTTTCACTTAAGAAATTAATTGTATCAGAGAATAAATAAATCCAAATAATAATAAAATAAAAATTGTTGCTACATCAAAATACGTTTTTAATACATTTGTTAAAATAAACTTTTTATATAAATATATTTATGATGTCATTACATATTCATTATTGGATCTGGTGTGCATGATTTAATGTCAATACAATATTGACTTTGTGATCTTAGAATAATTAGTACTCTTATACTTGATGAGAAGATTCAACCCACATATAATAATATTAAACTTTCTGACACATTCTCAACAATTTATTGGATATGTAATTTATTTAACTTTATAAAATGTTAATCAATAGGCTAATCGCATGCGCGATAACGTGTATTAATTTGCCATGCTAACATGTCAATTTAGGATGATTCTGACACATGAGACATCTAAAATCATCCAATAACTTCTAGACATTAGAATTTGACCATTTTAAGTATATATTTGCACAACTAATTTATTCTTACACAATGATCATGATATCTACTTTATTTACTTACCACACTAATTAAATATCATTCACAACTTGCACCACCATGATCCACCACAAAATTGAAGTTGTTAAAAGAAGTGATATGGTGGTGACATAACAAAAAGGTGATGTGGATACCAACTGTTTTCTCAATAAAGACTTTCACAAAAAGAATAGATGTCATTTTGGGGTATTCTATCTACAAGAAAAGGTGCTATCGCCACGAGTTTGACTTTGATTGAATTGAATATGACATTTTGTTTAGCTAGTTTTTCTAGTTAAACTCATCGTTTTTTTTTTCATTATTATTATGTAAATATAAATTAAGTATCAAGTATATACATGAAAGTTTAGGGTAAATTTAAGTACGTTATACTCCATTGATTTGTATCATAGTGTGATTTTTATCTAACGTGGTTCATTTTTCAGTTTCAAACTCAAACTTTATTTGTCTTCAATCAATTATAGAATCCAACTATACTTACTTTAATGTATCATGTGTACTTATTATAAGATCAAATAAAATCTTTTGAATGTTATATTAGTCCAAAACTTTTATACAGTATAGCTCAATTGTATATGTCAGTCTACAGACACAATGAATACAAACAGATATAGTCGGTGTATGTAAAATTAATACCGAGATTAATAGATTAAATTGGATTAGGGAGATCAATTATGTAATATTTAAAAAACTACAGAAAAATATTTAATACATAAATTTCAATAACAAATGATATTAAAGTTGTGAGTGTAATGGGATTTCGTTAACTCTCTTTTGTGCCTATAGCAACACCTTTGCCCCCATTATATTATGGACACATTCTTCCTATTTTGGCTCTCTTAACTTTCAACCCCACCTAAATAAAATCAACAATTATTGTCCTCTTTTCAAAGGTTACAAAAAACATCTATCTCTTAAGTTCAAATCCAATGCAATGATGCATAGTGTTGTTCATTGTTCATCATGTAATATCGTCGAATAAGTAGAGCAAGAAGTCACGAAACAATTCAATTATCGTTCATGATGATTATATATGCAAGTCGGAAGTTTGAAGTGAACATGTAACATGGCCTAGTGAAATATAAGGAATGTGATAGATGAGCACAAAAAGTTAAGAGACAACTTTCTAGCAAACAAAGCACATTTTGGCTTTACATATTTCTTGGTCCATATTGAATCCAAACCATAGTAACTAAGATAAGCTCACAAATCTATCTCCACCAATCAAAGAATCGATGAGGACCATATCGACAAGTTGCTATTAATCGTTTATAGAACATGGAAATATGCAAAGCGTGCGAATTTACATGTCAATGTCTAAAGACTACAACTTTCGAACCGGACAGAGTCACGTAACATGTGATCATTCCTTGTCAAGTTTCCCACGATTCTCCATTTTTTCGCAATTTTTTCTTCCATTATAAACAATGTAAATATCCTAAAATCGTGGATTTCTATCAATCGAGTGCTGTATTAAATATGAAGTTGCGGCTTTGATGTTTTACATCAAAGAGGAGGTCACGTGTTCAAATTTTGACCCTATATCCCATTTTAACTGTGATTACGCTATTAACTTCTCTCATCTTGTGAGATCGGTAATGGCTCCCAACTTTTTAAGTAAAAGATTCGACTAATTTTAAACACGATATTTAAAACTTTAATGTATGTACAAACCCCCAAAATACAACACCAAGTGTATGTATTTTACTACAAAAGCATGTATTTATCTGACTCCAAAAAATCATTTGCTTGCATTTACAGACAAATTAAAGAAAACATGTGACTCGTAGAGTGGAAATCAAGTTATTTGCTGCAAGAGCCATGTGCAAGATCAATAGACAGCAAATATGCATATAATTTAAAAGCATCAACTCTACATTATCTCACCAAAGTAGACTCCAAGTTATAATGTAATCATGTAATCTAATATGTGAAACATTTATCCACAGTAACTATGAAACAAGAATTTACAAAATTTTAGGTCAAAATTAGCAACAAAGTTGACTTCTTAGTTAAGCCTTATGTCAAGTTTGGGCTTAAACTTATGAACCCTAATATGATGCATTTACAGATTTTTCAAACAACCAATGAATCTTACGCGGTATGGGTACGGTTGATCGGTCTGTTAATCCGATCAAGAATGCCATTGGCTTTTCGTTTCGCTCTTGAAGTACCGTATTGTGCAAGCTGCGATAGAGTCCCAAAAGTACTCTCTTCTTCTCTCATCTCCTTCCATTTTGTTCGATCGTTGAAACATATGGTGTAAAGGATCGCTACACAATTCTCCTTGTTTCGTGCACAAGTTGTCTCCTTTATCAAAGATAACAAACAAGAAACCGCCCCGAGATCACCCATGTCCTCGATAGCCCTTTGGTTGCTCGAAAGCATAGCAAGAATGGCTAATAACTCGTCCACTTGAACCCTATCGTTAATCTTGTTTAAAAGTACACTTACTGCACCTTCTCGCACGGCTCTACTTTTGTTTTCATGGACTATGCACAAGTTAAAGATTGCAGAAGCAGCATCTTTCATTGCCAACACATGCCCTTCGTCTAAAAGATCAATAAGCGGCTTTAAAGCACCCGCTTTACCAATGAGCGATTTATTGGAATCAAGGGCCGATAAGGTGAAAAGGGTTGCAGCTGCATTCCTTCTAGTTTCAATGGTACCTGATCTTAACGCATCTAATAAAATAGGAATCGCCATTGGTGTTTCTGCAACGAGTTTCTTGTTACTATCATGAATCGATAGATTCAAAAGCGTTGTGATCAAATCCTCTTGAAGATCAGGGTGAATTTCGCTCTTGATACCGAACAATGGGGCTAACAATTGAGGTATAGAGTCATTATCTTCACCAAAAAAGGCTCGAAAAGATGGTACTCTTTTAGTCAATGAGCGTAACGCGCTTGCAGCCTCTTTCTGTTCAGACAAACTCGTTGACGACAACTTCTTAAGTAACGATAAGAAATGATTATGATCCGCTTCAGTTAATACGTCTTCATCCGAATACTGAAGAGACCTCGGAAACTGAACCCCACGATTCTTGCACCATTGCGTGATCATATCTCGAACCAAATGGTTCGGGGTTAAAACCGTGTGTGAAAGAACTTGTTGGGTTCTTGGGCATGTTCTGTTCCCTGCTTTTAACCATTTTTGTATTGAACTTCTATCATACGTCTGCAAATTATCAATGGTACTAATCAAATTATGCAACCTAATATACCAATATCCCCAAATTTAATTACTTGATCATCAAATACCAAACTCAAATGTAATAAAACTATTCATACAAGAATCAAACACATCAATAAAAATTGAAACTTTAAGTCATGCAGTTGATTAAAACCCTCCCCTGAATCGACCCCATCAATAAAGTTCCAATTTTTCATAATCAATCATCACACACACATGATCAAGATTCAAGAACAACAAGTATCAAATACACACATTATATAAGAAAAATTGAGCAAAAAAAAGGTACCTTTCCAGTAGAAACAATAACAGGGTCTCTCATGATTTCATTAGAAAGAGGACAATTAAACTCTTGTGGAAACGACACCGTATCATCAAGATTCATACAAGAAACAGATGTTTGCTTTCTTGCATCTTTTAAATCTATCAATGTTTGTGTAGCTTTATCAATAAACCCATATCCATTTTCTTCATCTTCAATAATTGCCTTAACAAGTTTTTGTAATTCTTTCTTCAAATTTTGTGTTGGATCCTTTTCATACACCCCACTTTTTGCCATTACATATAATACCTTTAACTGGGTGTAAATTTCTTGAAAAAGAAAATAAAAAAGATAAATTATTTTTTTTTAAAGAAGATGATGAATGATGATGAT
The DNA here is from genome assembly GCA_963921325.1 of Logfia minima. Classification (NCBI taxonomy): domain Eukaryota; kingdom Viridiplantae; phylum Streptophyta; class Magnoliopsida; order Asterales; family Asteraceae; genus Logfia; species Logfia minima. The sequence continues at coordinate 12,549,547 of OY992776.1, read as the reverse complement.
GATGATGATGGTTTTTGTGGGTTTCAAGAAAAGATGAAACATAAGAGTTTGATTGAGTTTGTTCACTGATAAATTTCTATTAAGTCTATCTCTATGATTCTATATTTATCTTTTGAAAGATATAGACAGTGAAGATATAAAGCATATGGTTATGTGTATGGAGGTTTAAGAGAAGAAGAGAATGATGATGTTGTGTAGGTGTGAGAGAAATAAATAATGCAAATTATATAGTGTTTGTTTCTAGTTCATTTGTTTATTGTATAATGTGTGAACATTTATATTACATTGTATTTTAGTATTAGCTATTTTCATAAATAAGATTTGACCTACTTTAATGTTATTTTGACTCTTCAATAGCTAAATGATGGAGTAAAAAAGCTATGTCAAATATTACCTAACATTACCTTTAGAAAGAAAAAATAAAATAAAAGGAGATAAAGTATTATTTTGGTATTTTGTGGATCTAGACATAATTTATTTATGTACTTGTAACAAGTAGTATGAGAAAAGATTGCTTGAGAAATTAGGACTGCGTCTTGTCATTCTACTTGCACATTCTACTTGCACGAAAAAGTTTTAGTCCTTTAGGTTAAACTATAATTGTCCAAAATTCTATAAAATTTTGTTGTCTATCGTGAAAGGTTAATGACAATTGTGGTACCTAACACAATTTTATTAGAATTGTATATTTCATTTAACTAGAAACCATAATCAAGATAGTCCAATAGTAAAGAAACATGATATAATTACAATAGGTTTCAAATTTAAATTTCGTTAACTGCACATTCAGAATGACCATAAAAAATGGTCAAGAAGATACCAAGTTAGGACGCTTCCTTTGTGGAATTGATATTTTTTTTTTTTAAGATGCCATAAATAAATCTTAGTCAGATACTCATCCTCTCCAAATAATCTGAACGTAAAAAATATTATTCGTATATTTCATTTAACTACAAGTTTCCTATGAGAGGTGACACTCTTTTAACGTGATAAATCTTCTTTGTACTATTTCTTTCCTTATTATGCTTGATAGACACAATATTTGCTAATACCATGAAATTATATAACCGATAAATTCACGTCTTAGTTAATATATATATATATATACATATACGATTAGAATAATAAAGGTAATAATAAAAGTGTGAAATTTTGTATCGAAAACGTACGATATATTACTTTTTCCTTTGATCAAGACACGGTTAACAAAAGTCACATTACTCATAGTATATGTGCTTACGTTATAACTTTTGGAATAAATTAGATATAGGTAATAATATATAGGTCTACTGCAGCACTAAATTGGTAAAAAAAATTGATCTAAATCCATATGGCATTAGTCAGGATTGTTAGTAGCGGATCACTTTAATACAAAGACTAATAAATTGGTTATATATATATATATATATATATATATATAATTAGATATTAGATATTATAATCATTATCAAAATGTGCGACTAATAAGTTTCGAATTTGAGTTACATGTTCATCTTTTATAGAGAATTTTAAATAGATAATAAAAAACTCATTTATTTTATCATTTATATATATTACACAATATCTACATTTATTGGATATGTAACTTTAATTTTAACACATTATAACATTTTAAATACATTTTGTGAATATTTATAATGCTACTAACTTTATCACGTACGTAGCACTGCCACCTCATGACACATTAAATGTTTATAAAACTGTAATTTTCTATAAACTTATTACTCATTTGTATCATATAAACTTCTACAGGTTCGTAACTATAACTCACTTGCCTTATACATTATACTATGATATTTTACCGGCGGCAGTGGGGTCAATATTGACCGTTGAAATCAAAACCAAACAAAACAAAAAGTGGTGACGATATTGTGGGAGCAATCACGGAGTTCATGACCCAAACAGGCTAGCCGGGGACTATGCGGACCAGACAAAAATTGACCACCGTCACCCACCAAATCAAAGTTTTTCCCATTTCAAATATCGGTGCCACCTTCTCATTAAAATAGTATATTTCCATTTTATTTTTCTCTAATACGCAAATTAAAAGTTTGGTAACCAATTTTAGATTATGGTCCTGTATTTTTGTACACTTAGCTTGTGGTATCCATTTCCTTATATTATCTCACAGAAGTGTTTGTACTAAATACATAAAAATGTGTATTTTTTAATATTGTTAATATATACTTAAACTAAAAAAACAGTTTATAAATATATGATCTTATAATAATTTCACTAGGTCACCACCCCACAATAACACGAGACGAAATTAATTTAGATAAAAAAATAGAATATTGTAACCGACTTTTTTATACAGTTTATAGACCCGCTATAACGCGGGACGAATTTAATTTTAATAAAATAAATAAAATATCGTAACCGATTTTTTTATATAGCTTATAGACTCTTTAATTTTTATAGATGAATGAATTATTTGGTCTATTTTTTTGAATTTAAATAAATACATCAAATATTTAAGGGACCAAAAATGTAATTATGTGAAAGAAATTAAGATCATTAGATCATAAATGACAAAAAACGATAAAAGGCTCAGATTTCTCCATCAAATCTTAATTTAATTATATGTAAAACTTTGATTTAATTCATTTAAGTAAAATACATGATTTTTTAAATATAACATATTGAAACGCATTGATTGATGAATCACTAAAGTACAAGATGATGAAAGAGACAATATTTTGGATATGAATTCATGTTGTAAGTAAAAGGTAATGGAGTAACTATTTAACCTATTTTGTTATTAAAACATCTAATATTTGCACTTTCTTTTAGCTAAACAAACAGTTAACACTATCAAGGTTTAGTAATGAATATATAGTACGTAATGATATAAAATTTAGTAACGCGTCCGTCAATCTTATTGATGAACTTTGTATAGTTTTTTTTACCAAAACAATTATCTACACTATTTAAGTTTAGTTTTATGAACTTTTAAGTTTATTAACAACACGTTTTTGTCCATATCCCATCACCAAACAAGAAACATACTACAAATCAACTTATATAGATAACTGGGATAATTTAAGTTAATTAAAAGGATGATATCTGTCATATTGACGGCATAAATATACACGTTCTCGTTAAAAGTAAAAGATCTAAATACTGTAACAATTTAGTCCTTCAAATTTAAGTATTTTAACAAATATCTTCATTTTGACTCAATATTACCTCTAAAATGTTTGAATTAATCATATACATAAGGGTAAAAAATGTCTAAGCTGATAATAGAGGGGGTGCAAAGGCAAAACGGCTAAATTAGATCCTGCAATCGGACACGTGGCGAATTATTATGCATGTGTTAAAAACGAATGGTGAAGATGCGCGCCAGGTCACTAAAACAAGTAGCACACGTGTTGCTTCTTTGTGTTTTTTCATAAAGTAATCGTTGTCTTCTACCCGTCGTCTCACTTAACAAAAATAAAATGAAAAAATTTATACGATTCTTTTTCTTTCTCAAATCAAAACAGTTACTAAAAATAATTATGGTCTTACTATTTTTAACTTTTTGGATAATAAAAAATGATTTATTTACGTGGTATTTACTATTCCCTTCAAGCCATTCTAAATTTTTATATTATTATTTTGATATGTCTCATATAAGTATTCATTTTCATATTTCAACCAATCAAAATAGGTTTTAATGAGTTGAGATATTGTTTGATTGGTGAAAAGTATAATTAGTGGATGTTTCTAAAACTGTGTGCATAGTCAAAGTTGACACTTTGACTGGGACGGAGAGAGTATTTAGTATGCCATTTATGCAAGCTAGCTTATAAAAGGTTATCTTATTTTATTTTTTTAATATTTAAATTAATAACATTGTGTTGTTGATAAAGAGTTAATAATTAAAACGTCAATTGTTATGCATCCATAAATATAATGTCAATTGTTATAGTATATTTAGTAGATAGATTGACGGTGATAAAACAAATACAGTAACATATACTCCGTAATATTATAGGCAAAAGTACAAAAGCTAGTCAAAGCTGGTGGGTTAGTGATTGATTACAAAAATGAATGAGGGTCTCATGGAGCACGCAAATGGTTTTTCGTGTGTTTGGTACATAAATATGTGACTTCTATAACAAGTTTAGTTTAACCTTATTTTCTTAAAAAGTTCAAATCGAAAGTTTTGTTGAATAAATCAAAACGTACAAGTTTTATTGAAAAAGTTTTCTTATTAATGATAAATTAATTGAAATAACTTTTAAAAAGATTTAGAGTAAATTGAATGTATATAAATGCTATTTATTTAAATGTTTTAGTTTTCTTTTTACGTCTTCTTATATCATTAAGATCAAGTTATATTTAGTATGTCAAACACTTATAAAAAAATATGAATTTTAACTTACGATTCTAAACATTAGCTCCAACTACTAGTTCTAGCTACAAATTTTCAGCTAGTTTTCTCAAACACACTTAAAGTCAAAAAATTTACTCGTTATGTTTGTTTGAGTCACTGAAATGTTCTCTGATTACACAACTACGAGCATTACATTGATTAACATCGAATCTTTTCATTAAACATTGTTTATTAATTTAGCAAATGGTATTTTAATCGCGAGATCGTTGAGGGTAAACTTAATTATTCTCACATAGAATATTCGAAAAAATAAGAGATAATTTTGGAAAAAATAAGAGATAATTAGTGACAACGAATATTTGTTGATTTGCGAAATTCATAGTACACGTGGAGGTTCTTAATTGGGCAATTGTTTGGATCCACTTTTCATTTTTGACAGAATTATTGATCATTCTGCTAAAATAAACACTAGCACCGTCTATTTAGTGTATATGCATTGCTTGACTGTCCACTTTAGTGATTATCTAAGAAATAAATTTCTGCATATAATTTTATGGGTAACTTCTCCGATTGGTTTTAAATGGAACCCGAGCTTATATGTTATACATGTTACTGGGGTAATTATCAGTCTTTACAAATAATATCAAAGCTAAAGCTTAAGTCGGATATGGCTTAGTGTAACCACACAATGCCGCAAGTCCTCTTGATTTGACCTCAACAAACAGTGAGTTCATCTTCAAGCCTTGTATCCAAAATCTTCCAGATGTACCACCTGAGCTAAAGTATGGGCAATTACATACGCACCCGCTTCACCTGTTAAATTAACCTTTTATTTTTTTTAGTGTTTTGTTTTTACTCTGCTCGCACATAAATCTTATTCATATCATGCTTTTTATAAAATAAAATAAAAAGATTTGTTTTATAAAAGAACAACTTAATTTTTATAAAAATGGACAAACAACCATAAGAAACAAACTGCAAATAAATTGGTGGATGATTGACAGTTGACACCACGTCAATCTCAAAAATATGCAAATGGAATCTCTCATTATACTATATAACATTTACTAACCGGTAAATATACTGTTTTTTCTACAGTTGATGAGGAGTCATTTGAAGAGAATTCAATTAGTTTTAAATGCACTTTATTAGATTAAAATATTTGTTGTTACAGTAGATAAACGTGATGGCTCTTGAACAAAAGAATTGGATTTTGGATTCCAGTCCTTTCCTTTTCCTTTTTCTTTTCATTTCTAACACGATATAACTCCGTACAACACCCCATCTCTTTACCCATCTCTTTTTCTCCTCCAAATCCCATATTATCTGGGTGAATGTCGGCCTCCATAACTCAAGCCATCCCCTCTGAAAGTTGGTTTTCTGCCCTCTCCCATCTCCTGTCCTTTTATCTCCTCAATTTCAGTTGTGGATTTTCCATTTAGTAAAATTGCCCCTTCTTTTTGTGTTTCGTGTATATGTCGTTGTGTTTTCATGTGTTTGTGTTGTTTTTCTTATTAAATCAAAAGAGATTGGCTTGATTATTTTCATATTTGGTTAACATAAGGTTTATATTACGAGTAGTTTATTTGGGTTAGTCAAGGTTTCAATTTGGGTGTTTTAGGGTTTCACAAGTTCAAGTATGTTTTCTTATTATGGTTATGTTTGTTTAATCTATTCATGTAATGTTTTTTGGAGGGTGGTTCGTGCCTCATTATGGTGGTAGAAGTAGAAGAAGGATGAAGAATTTGTAGTTCTTATGGTTATGATCAGGGAAGAAGATTATGATTTATCTTTCATTGTTTTAGTTTTAGTTTTCGTTTTTATTGGCTATTTTGCTATTTCTCATCTCAAAGTTGAAAGCATCACCATAACTAACTAATATAACTCTGTTTTGATATTTGTATTTTTTCATAGGAAAATGAAGATGAAGATGATGATAACCCCTTATCATTTAGGTTTAACTTTGTATGGTGTTTAATAATATAATACTATTATATAATTTAGAGTTTGAGTGAATTTACTTCATTTTATTAACCTTGCTTAGGGGTTTGCGACATATGGATTGGTATGCGTTTGTTCTGGGATATATGTGAATTCATCACTTATTTTTGTTTATGTTGATAGATATCATTACATATGAAATCCTACACGTTAAACAGGTTCATCTTTTTCTATTTCATGTCCTTATTTACAAAAATAAAATTGTTTTCTTTTGTTGTTTTCATGAAGGTAGCGTCCCTGCGGATATTAAAGGATTTATTATGTTCTTATTTTGTCAGTAAAATGTCAGATCTATCAAGATGTGTTAACAACTTTAGGTATGTTCGGACTTTTTTATTTATCGCATTACTCATTATAATTTATGATTTTATTTGTATGCCACTACTTTCAAAATTTGAAATAGGATCCTTGAAATCAGGTGAGAAAAATCTGTAAAACATTTCTTTAAGCGACTTATATATGCATCAGCATACCTATAGACTTCGTGAAATAGTTAAGCTAAGGTCACCTTATAGTTTGCAGACTGAATTAATGATAATGAACACTTGATACTATTTAGTTTTCCTTTTCTATTTTTGTTTTGTTGATACTATGAACTTGATCAAAGTTTGTTGAGGGTGGAACTCAAGTGGATACTAAAGGATTTGTGATATTTATATTTCTTCATGTGAAATTGCCAAAGCATTTCAAAGATGTTAAAGGGTATATTCAACCTTTCTATTTATCTCAGGACTATTTATAATAGATGGTTTAACTCATATTAATGCTTTCACAAGTTAAATAGGATCATTGTAGCTATCTGTGATGCAGAAGGTAAAATACTCAAATCTCCAAAACAGTGTTTGAAGATTTGGTACACTTCTTATCTTCATGACATTTATGTTCTTGGATGAGTAGTATGTGGATAAAAATATAGTAGCAGAGGTGGCCAGGACAATTTGGTCCATTTACTTAAGAATGTCTCAATTTTAGATGGATCATATTTCTAATAAGTCATATTAATAATGTAGTTAAAAATGAAACATGTCAAATTAGTTGAACGGGTTGCAAGTCAAGATGGTAGACTTAATGCATATAACCTCCTAAATTATTTTATATTATTATTACAATTTTCTTGATTATTTAGTTTAAACGGAATTAAAATAATAGTCAGCTATAAGTTTTTCAACTAAGGATAAGAATAAGAATGTGTGTCCGTCAAGGTGTCAGCTGAATCAAACCAGGCCCGTTTGACCTTTAGGATGAAGCTAACTAGCTATTAATGATATGGCATTATGGCCTAACCTGTATTTGGCTTATTGTGGTGAAATGAATTATGTTGGACTAGGAAATGGGTCAAAGAAGTTGCATTTATCCAAGGTCTATTTGGGTCCACCATTACCTCTTTAATGTTCTATCAAAAAACACAAGTTCAATGTGTAAAAATATAGCTTGTGTACACATATTTAACGTAGTTTAGTTATAAAAAATATTGAGTGAATAACGATGGGTTCGTGGATTAACCCTATGTGACCCAACCTATATGATAGAAATTGCGTATTAGATATGCAATATTTTAATACATACGAACCTTGCAATTCTAAATTCAATATTAAGACGATATAGCTATTGTTTAAGTACGTATGACAAAAGTAAGATTCTATATTTGAGTCTTTATTAATTTATTCATTCACGTTGTTTGGAGATCTATTTTTTGTTTCCTGTAAAGGTTATTTGTTGGATTTTTTTCAAGACATGGTTCCCAGATGATGAAATTTGACTAGGTGATCAATGAGTTAAGTCTGACTTTTTTAGTTTGCATGCAAATTGGAAGATATATTTGTAGCAGGTTCAGGAGTGGCTTGATGATGTTCACATTTGATCTAAAAGTTAACTTATGGGGGTTCGTGGTGTATCTCTTAACTGAACAATTAACTGTGGATAAAGTTTTATATGTTAGGATAGGTAATATTGGTTTAGCAGTATTTGGGTCTTTCTATCAACTTGTAGAATTAGATTAGTCTCTTATGGGCTCATTGTATGTATATGTTTGTAATTGTGGGTGGTTTTAAAAGTTTGTCTTGCCATAAAGATTGTTCATTCAAAAACTATGACTTAAGTTTTACATGAATTATACACACTATTGTACAGTTCAAACGGATACAACCAAAAGATACATAAACAAGGTTTTCTTTCAACAAAAAGACGTAAATGAAATCTAATTTGTACAGAAGATTCATGTTGCAAATATAACTTTAAAAACTTAATGTTTTAAATTCCGCCGCAACACGCGGGTTAAAAAAATCTCGTTAGTAGACATAATGAAATTATTTGACCAAATCAATTAAAATACGTTTTGACACAAAAGTGTGTGGTGTTCAAGTTTTATTAAATTTTAATTAACATTTACATAAATATTTTAATTTTATTATATATGAACAAATGTTTAATCTGTTGCTAGATTCAACTAAAAACCAAATACAAAGAAAATAAGTTAGACATCAAGTTAATGGTAAAATTAGTAACAACAACTAAGAGTACAGGGAGTGGCACGGAACGTACACGTTCCCCATCAGTAACGCCCTAGCGATGTTTCGATTGACGTTTCGGATACGAAAAGTGAGAAAACACTTGTCAACACTCGTTAATGTAAAATGACCAATTTCATTTAATGAATGTTGCATAATTGAAAAGGATAACTTTGTCATTATCAACTCTAGAAAACGAAAAGAAATACGTCACTATACTTTTTTTTTCTTTTTTTCTCTTTTTAATAGTGAGAAAACACAAAAAGTTGCCCTTTTTTACTCTACGAAATTCGACACGTTGTAAACGATGAAAACTAGCCTTTGCAGTATTTTCATTTAATTTTATTACCGAATTTACAATTCATCAAGAAAAAGTTTGAACATCGTAAAAGTTTCACAAATTATTATTACATTTTACATATATATGACTCAATGCTGCTGTAACTAGAGGAAAAACAATTTTTTAACCGCTAGTTTATTTTTTAAGGGGGTCTGCCAAGTCTCGTACACGTTCTCTCTTTTCTGATTTCAAAGGAAGCCATCCTATTTAATCCTATTTCACCATTCTATCTTTTATTATCTTTTAGATACATTTTTGTGGTCATGCTCACTTCTGGTCGATGTTTTTGATAGTTTAGTTACACTTAGTTTTTGGGCATTAAACATTTTTTGTTTGCTATTGCTCACAAAACATTGTATCAAACGTTTCATATTATAAAGATTTTATTCTCGGGCACGCCCTTTTTGCTTTCCTTCCTTGCGATTTCGCTTTTCGCCCTTTCTTCCTTGTCATCCTGTTTTTCTTCATTCCTTCCTTGTCAACTTGCATTCCTTCCTTTGTTCCCATCATGTCATGTCATCTTGCCTTTTTTCCTTCACATCTTCATAGCCATTCTTTCTTCATTGTTTTTCCTCATTTTTATCACTTCATATTTTTCTTCCTTTATTCATTTGTCCGACTTTTCTCATTACTCTACAACGTGGGGAAGAGATCAAAAGTGCCACACATAATTGGCTTACCTTATATATTATCAAATATATACTTTTCCATATTACATAATAATTGAATTATTCAACTTTATTAATACCTCTAGAGTATAGTAAAACTTCTACACGTATTCTATGATATTATGGCTTCTTCTTCTTTTTTTTAGTGACAAGACATTATAGTTTGTTTTAATTATTTAGTTACAAGTCGTTTATATAGTAGTCGGTTAATTGGGCTAACGTCCAAGTTTAACGCTATGCTTATTTTTTGTGTTTCTTCAAATCATTGGCTTGATAATCTATGTTAGGTTTTTAACTATGTTTCCTCGAATCATTAATCCTAAATAAGATCCATGAAGTCTTCGTCAACGGTTTAAATGATCACATTTATCCATCTCACTTATATCTACTGTTTTCATGTTTTGTTAAATGTTTTATAATCGTATATTATTTTAATTTCAGTTTATATATTCCCCTCGATATATATACATTAGTAAATGTTTACTTTAAGTTTGGTATTGATATTGATATATTGTTACTAAGTGGGCAACTACTCAATGAATTGGTTTTGCTATCTTTTCGTGTATATAGTTTGACTTTTTTATCCGTTTTTGATCAATTATATAGAAAATGAAAACGTATAAAGTACATGATATAAGTTCAACTATTACGTATATATTTTGTATAGCGGCTCTTTAACTGGCTTAGTAAATGTTATTTAAATATTAACTAGGTGACTATTATAATAAAATGATAGAATTGAGCGAGTCAAGTAGGAATAAAATAAAACAGCAATATGTAATGTTAGGTTAGATTTCGGTATTTTACAATTATTATAGGAGTATAATTCACAAAATGAATATTTATGATTCAATAAAAATTGGTAAATAATATGTAAGTAATTACTGATAACATATATACATAAAATAATAGTACTCGATCGGTACATGTATAATATACTTATATATATACTCCTATTTATAGTTTTAGAAAATAGCCTTATTAGACCGGTGCCCATGGGCACCCGTCCTGGGTCCTGGTTCTGCGAGTCACTCTCGTTCTCTGTCTTGCTCATAGGTACGGGTCCGTTCTTAGTTCCGGTCCTGGGTTAGCCGTTCTGGCAAGAACGGTTGAATCGTTTGTCCTCGTGCGTGCGTGTAACGGATAGTCACAAGTCCGCAGTTTTAGGGCGTCAGAATAGGCAGCGTTCAGTTCTAGATCATTCCTCAATCGTCGTGTTGATGTAGCGCTGATATGAAAATCAGTCCTATTTTTAAAAACGTCTCAATAGAAAGTAATTTTAGAAATATTGCATACAAATATACTATATTAATAGTGATAAGACATTAGTGTCGGTGAATATATGGTCAGAATGTGAAACGAAATGTCTTAATCACTACAACTAGTAAGTTTTTAATAATAAAACGAAGCTGCCTTCATTTTCTATTAATATTCTAGAGAAACTTTTTTAGTCAATATTATAAAAGTATATATTTAGCATTATAAAAGATGTAAAATCCAGCACCTTTTAATACTAAACAAAACTAGTTATAACTTATTAGTACTCATCACAAATACGGTTTTTGATGAAATTAAACCCCCAATTTAAGGTCGATGCTCACTTTTGATGTCGTTTAAATAACATTATTAAATTAAGTATGAGTGTAGTTTTTATAGACATATAATAGAGGCGGGAAACTAAAATTTATATCTTACATTTTCCTCAGTTACGACGATCTGTTCATATATATTAAGAGTAATGATTCGTACACTATTCAAAATATTTTATATACCATTAATTATCCTCTAGAGTTTTGTAATGTACGATATCGTAAGTTACCATTATAAGAGGATAATTTTTTTTTAATAATATACAAATCGTTCCAAACTCATGTCCGTACGATTCCACTTAACTCACACTTTATCTGCCACGTGGAACTCCCTAAAAGCTTTTGTTTTGTGACCCCACTAGCCCTTTTTTGTCACCTTCCATGATCCATCGAAGAGTGATAACCCCCCAATAATTCGTTGCCTTAAAGACTTTAGGCCCAAGTTTTGTTTGTGGTACCAAATTCAAAGAATTATTGTTTGAATCTACAAATAAAACATTCGATTTGAAAGTACTTCAATCATAGAGCTGATTATTTTAAGAAAATGAATAAATATTTACAATTTTATAGATTTTGTTATATATGTAAATATGGATGGATATGGATGTCTTTTTAACAATAAATTGTCAACATGATATATGCATTAGTTTAGTGGTTGGGCTATTCATTTGTTACATGCATGATACACTAGTAAGGTTTTTTTAGAGATGACAAAACAACGTTTTATGATATGACCCGAAGAAGACACTACGTAAAACTATTCGATTAATTTGTATAGATAATCGATCAAGTTCAAGATACGATATAATTATAATTCATGGCGCTTAAAATGAAAATAGTTTTTGCAACTTGCAGTTGTGTAATATCTAACGCCATTTTCTGTAATCTTTGCACATTATTATTCAAGTATAGTAAATTGAATTACAAAATATATCATCATATACCAAAATAGGTTATTGACATGTAGAAAATATTTGGGAAGAAATGTGCCATTGTACGGCAGATAAATGGGCCTCATGAGGACCAAATAGTCGAATACCATTGGAATTTGGAAGTTGTAGGTTTAAACTTTCTGGGTCTCGTCTTTGCAAGGACTTTGGGCTGAGCTCATTAACCAATTGTATTGGACTAAAACCCAATAATTCAAAAGTTGGCCCTCTAGTAAAGGCCTAATAATATAACTAGGCGAGGCTTACTTTTCCAAGAAATAAAAGAATTTAAAAAAAAAAAAAAAGGACGTTACAGAAGAATATAACTTTTTTATTTAAAACTTATATATCTATAAATATACAATAATAATTCATATGATTCACCTCAAATCTATATAATCCATACCATTCATTGTAATATATTTTTTAATTAATTAAATGTTATTTTTATTTATTGTATTAGTTTAATTTAGGGTATGTTTGGTGAAGTAGCTGTAAGTTGTAGCTGTAGTTGTAGTTGTAGCTGTAAGTTGTAGGCTGTAGCTGTAGCTTTTGGTTTGGAGCTTTTCGTGAAAAGCTACTTCTAGTAGCTTTGAGAATTTGAGCTTTTCGTTGAATTCTAAAGTTAAAGCTTGTATATTCCAAACAAGACTTTTATTTTCGTAGAAGCTTTTTATTCAAAAACTGAAAACTAAAGCTCTTAAAAGCTCTTAAAAGCTCCGCGCCAAACATAGTCTTAAATTAATTAAAAGAAATTGTTTTTTTAATAAAATAAAAATAAAATAAAATAATTTTCAAGTTTTAGTTATGAAAGTGCATTTATGACTGCGAACAGTCATTCCATAATATGTAATCGTTGTTAATGTGATCTACAGTTAGACGACCACCGATTATAATTATAAGTGATCTTATCAATTTAGAGTAAAAAATAAAGAAATAAATAAATATTTTTTATGGGATAATGAAGCGTCAAATTTCAAATGCAAACCTTACACGTACCTCAATTCTGGTGATCTAAGTTGAACCAAAACCACTAAATTCGTATTAACTAATAGTAATAGTAATTAAATGTGAGTTTATAAACATAAAAATATATATAATAGTTTACAATGGAATTATAGTCACCTTCAGGTGTCGTAGTCCTAATGATTTCTTTTTGACTAATTACAAATGATATCCAATTAATAAACTAATAATCACAAGAATTAGTCCACGTTTAGGAAGTCGTCCCAATAATTCATACGTATAAATTGTACTATTCTTAATTAATAATTATCTTGATAAAACTGTAACTAATCACTTGTAATTATATACTCGTAGTTATTATACACATTTTGTTGATGAATTATATTGAAAAATAAGCTAATAAATTTCATGTTGATATATTTAATGGAAAATTAAATTAAAATATCTAATATCAATGGATAAGGATGTAATCGTGTCTATATCCTCATCCACTTATAGTCAAAAATAAATGTATGTACCGATATACAAATACAAATGCAAAAAAAATGATTAATTAAAGCTAAATGCAAATTATTCATTAATAATTATTATTACCTAGTAGATTTTCATTAGGATTGTTAATAGTGAGGCCAAATATACAAATGAGCCTAAATATATTTATGTTATTCTTGACAAATGTAAATGTTTGTTAACTTGATTAGAGTTAGGCTCCTAAATATCATTAAACTGCTTATTATTATTATTATTATTTATATTTATTATTATTATTATTATTATTATTATTTTATTTTTACATTATCTTATGATTACGTGTTAGAAAATAATATTAATAAAATGTTGCATAAAGCAAAAGGAAGAAAGGATAACATAAATAATCCTAATTTCTAAATAAACATTCATTTGCACGTGTTTCAGTTTTGTTTTTATTATTTATTATATATAAATATAAATATAAATAATCCTAATTCAATTCAATTTCTAGTATAACTAGGGAAATAAAATAATTTCTGTTCACATACCATATTGTTGTAACTTCTTGTATTTTTTTTTAGATTCGACCTTGTGTCATTTTGAATTTGTTTAAGCAAAATGAATTTCTTAAACCTATGAAAAATACACATTTTTATTGTTTTTCTCAATAAAAATGATTATGATCACATTGGGTGGTCGGATACTCTTTTCTATTCATAAACATTAAAAGTTACATAGTAAAAAAAAAAAAGTGAAAATTAAGTTAACGTTGTAAATAAATCAAATATTTTTCAAATCTGAGCATAAAGTTAAAGTTAAAGTTTGAAGTCGATTTAAAAGATTAAAATTTGAACTTCATATTCATAATACGAGTCAAATTCGAGCTTCTAAAACAACGGATCGAGCCTGTAACGAAGAATATTTTAAAATGTTGATCACTTCCACGTATGTATTCATCAAATAAATCTCTTTATAGCGAAATTTTATTGTAAATAGATCCCAGCTATAACTTATACGATGAGTCGATGACCCATTACTTTGGAGTTGCTAATTTGTTATTGCAAATTCAAGGTTTCAAACGTAAATGAAAAAGAAAAGAAAGAAAGAACGTATGGTTTCTCGAAACCAGTTGTCACATCTTATCCACAACCATCTGTCAAATCATAACACACAACACCCAAAATTTCATTTAATTTTTATCAACTACATCCGCTATCCCCCGCTTTCTACGTGCACCAGTTTTCCCAAAAATATACTTTAGAAACAGAAAAATGTCATATATTTACAATAACTGCATATTAATCAAATTTTATGACCTTGATGTTTAATTAATTAATGGTGTAAGATAACTCCAAAAAAATAATAACGAGGCATTAAAACGGTTTAAAACAACTTTAAAATGATCAAACAGCTCGATAATTGTTGTTTTACATCTTAAAAAGACTTGTTGGTCACAAAACAACAATAAACAATATATAGCATCTAAAAAATAACTTTCTATTATAGTCAAACATAAGTAACAAGCACAAAACAACTTAAAAACAGTTAAAAATTCTACTAAAAATAAATAACTTTTATAGTTCTTAAAAAGATAAATCTAATGACATAATTATAAAATTATAATTGTTTTAAGAAATAGTTGACACTTAACAACAATATTTTAGAGATAAATAGCACCTTATATATTTAAATCATAAAAATACCATGACATAGAAGAACAAGTAGTCTTTTAATTTCGCTATACAAAATGCAACTATTTAGTTGTTCAAACTATAATCAATCAATATATAGTGCAATCATATTGACTAATTGTCATGCACCAAACTTATTTGAACTTAATTGGATATCATTGTAAATAACTTATTGATGTAGTAATTTCAATTAAGTTTCAACGCGAGTAGTCATCATAATTGGTTTGTTTTGTATTCATTGTTAACAAAAGTCATAATATATTTGTTTTTGTTCTTTTTTTAATACGTTGTGTCTCGATTTTATTATAGACAATTGATTATAATGAGTACTATCATGCCTACGCGTTGCATCAGGTATTTCACATAATAATATTAAGTGCTTAACAATATCTACCTAATTTGTCTGCATAGTTCACACACATATTACCCTTTAATATCAATTATTAAACTTATATTATACTTAGTCTTAAAATAAATCATCTAACATTAAAAAATGTGATAAAATGTTATATGCTAAAAGAAATTGCTCTGTTATACAAAAATGAACAAATAACATATACAATAAATAAGCAAGGAATGAGTATTTGAATGCTTATTTTGTAATAATTAATCGTCATCAACAAAGTATACATTATTGATTAAATCTATGTTTATTTGAATCACATTAACCTACAATATAATAAAAAATATATAATCATATACACTAACAATAGCATATCAGAACTATTTTCTAACAAATTTAGAGTGTTATATATTAGAAGTTATTGATTGGTCCAAATAGGTTTTAGTTATCCAAGCTTAATGAGAGGATAAAACTACTATTTAGATCATAACCTTAACAAACATATATGACAAAAAGTATGTTTAATATTAACAATTCTTAAAAGGGTAAGTAGATTAAAAATTGTTTGAAGCGAAAAATCTAACATAAATAAACACTTAATATATATATATATATATAATCATTTTGATATTGCAAAGCTATCCTAATTTATGTAGTATATATAGAATTGAAAATATAGGATATAAAAACAAAAACAAAAGAATAAATAAAAAATGAAAAATAATTTTATAATAAAAAAATTCACAAAATAGTTACCGCCGCAAGATACGAACAACAAACACTTAATATATATATATAATCATGTTTGATATTGCAAAGTTATCCTAATTTACGTAGTATATATAGAATTAAAAATATAGGATATACAAACAAAAACAAAAGAATAAAGAAAAGATGAAAAAAAAAAAATTATAATAAAAAAAATTCACAATATAGTTACTGCCGCAAGATTCTAACTCACGTGAAATGAGTCAAAAGTATATCTGTCAACAACTTGATCTAGCACACAAATATATACAAATTTGCACTTCATTAATATATATGTAAATGTAAATGTAAATTTGCTCTATCATTAATATATATGTAAAATGTAAATGTAAATTAGAAAAAAACAAAAAAAGTTACTATTCATAATAGTTTGCTAATTGATATTAAGGGTGTAAATGGTAAATTATAAAAAAGCAAAAAAAGTTACTATTCATAATAGTATACAAATTTGCTTTATCATTAATATATATATATAAATGTAAATGTAAATTAGAAAAAGAAAAAGTTACTCGTCATAATAGTTTGCTAATTGATATTAAGGGTGTAAATGTAAATTAGAAAAAAATAAAAAAAATTACTATTTATAATAGTTTTCTAATTGATATTAAGGAAGAATTATCTTTATCAAAAACATTACTAATGTTACTTTGTTTTTGTTACTATGTTATATGATCATTAAAGAAGATCATTTTGTTTTGAAAAAACAAAAATTCGTATAACCGGCTGAACCTGACTGGTTTTTGCGATGTGGTCCGGTCCGACCAAACAAGCTAAACATTCCGATTCAATTAGAAGTTTCCGAAACTGATACTGATTCAATTTAGATTTTCAGTCTAAAATTGACTGGACCAAACCGTGAACATTTATAGTGTTGAAGTTTTTATTTATACCGTACTAAGAAAATATGATTTATGGTTATATGTAAGATAAGAGTTTTTAAGTTTTTTTATAAAGTTTTATTAAAGTATATCCTAGTTTTATTACTATGATGTTTATAAACTTTGCAGAATATACGTTATAAATGAAAGCTTGAGTTATAAATTTATATTTCTCACTAATGTAAAAGAAAAATGCCACTTCTCTAGTAGAAGTAATTTATGTTATATTTCTCATCTTACTATTATACGGAGTATCAATTATTTGTACCCAAATATTCTTATTAAATAAAAGCTTTTGTCAAGTATGGAGTATTAAAATCAGTATGATTACGTACGACTTGTTACGTCTCCTCTTAGATAGAAACAGTCGATCTACAACGTTGAAGTATTTTGTGGAGGGTACGAATCATAATCAACGGCAATGGCAATATACACGTGTCATCGTTAGACGTCGCCCAAAAAACGTGCAAAATTCCATTACCAAAATATATTAATTAACTCTCTTTATCAAAACCAAAAGTTTTATACGTAAAGAAAATATTTTAATTTATCTTGTACGTGCTGCCACGGGGAGTAACGGAGCGTTACTATTTCTAACGGCGTTAAATCCAACCGAACGACATTTAACGGCACTAGACGTCTGTTTCATTTGTACGGCAGAAACCGACGATATATTCATCGGAGTATAATTAACCGTTCGCCGGTACGGACCGAACCACTTGTTCTGCATGAACCGATTTTTCCTCCACGGCGGAAGCAATAATCCTTTACTTTTCAACGACAGCCGTACGGCGTCGCTGATCAATTTCACGATCTGTTTCAGATCGTCACTTTTTCCGACGAAAACTGCCGGTAAATGTTCAGAAATACGTCGGAAATGCTTAGTTTCTCTCGCAATCTCGAATTCGGCGGCGAAGTTCACATCGATGAAGTAGCGTACGCCGGAATCTGTACAGACGACGTCGATGAACTCGTAGCTGCCGCCGGTAAGTCCGCCACATGTATTCCACTTCGTTTTACAAATCGCTGCATTATAACCCAGTTTTTGTAGAATTAACATCACGTTTCTGTTGAGAATTTGATTGTTAGGTTTTAGTGAGTGAAAAACTTCAATTCCTTTTATAACATTAGCTAGTAACAAATTCCTGAATCTATCAACATGTTGATTCCTCATAATCGAAATCACATTTTCAATGACCGCGTCCGTACGATCGGAATCACATTCCGTGTCGGAATCGGAACCGTTGATCTGATAACTGTCGTCATCGGCGTTAGCATTATATTCTCCGGAGCCGTGTTCTACTTCTTCGAAGTCGTGGTGGAGGAAGCAATGAAGGAGATCGGAATCGTAACAGCTGCTGGCGCTGTGTTCGCTACCGCTGCTAACGTACGTCGGTTCATGCATATAACGACCGACGATCCGATCCTTGACCCGGTCATCTAACGGGTCGGTAACTCGTTTAGCTCTGGCAAAACTAGGCATATTTTTATGTTTAGAAGGAATGTGTTTTGGATTATGCTAAAAATGAAGAGGAATTTACTTTAAATTTATAGCTGAAAAATAAAGGAATTTTACGTGAGAATATTCGGTTTTTTAAAATGAATAAAATAATACAAAAAGAAATCAATTAGATTAGTCACTAATTAATCTACATTATCTTAGACCGGTACTTTAACAAAGTTCCCTAAACAAGACTTTGATAAACTCAATTTGGAGTGCTGTAGATTGTTGTACTGTACAACTTTATCATGAAATGATTATGGTTTCAATGAATGAGGGCATATCCAAGGACGAAAAGAGTTTATTCCAATGGCAACGAATATTTGTTGAGTCACGAGGTTTATACTTTACTGATGTGATTTTTTATATGTATAGCTGTAATAATTGAGACAATAGATATGTGATTTTTATACGTGTAAATTTAATTATTAAGGGTATAAATCCCAACTGAAAAAATATAAACCCACAAAGCCATATTTGTTTGGTATACTAATACGATAAATATACCAAACATGTTTGATTTGACGTTGATTCTAGTCGTTTTATTACATTATATATATTATGCATTAGTTTTTCTTAAAACGAAGTAACTTTAACTTTAGTTTTAGTTTCCCTTTAACTTTGTTCACCAACTCCTCCTATCGAATCAAAGTCCAAACCACTGGTTTATTACTTTGAAATTGAATGTGATCTTAGTTGCATTTAATTATGTGCAATCAAATTTAATAAAAAGATATATGTATATAATGAATTGGGAACGTTTAATATAATATACGAGTTGTTGTAATATGTTAAATACTTATAAAAATATAAGTTTTAATGTGTAACTTCAAAAATAAGTTTCAGTTGCAGCTATAGATTTTCGACTTCAGTAACAGTTAATTTACCGCACACATCCTATGTAAATACTTTTTCCTAAATTGTATTATGAAAATATGTACCACATATGTTACTATTTATCTATATTAGCATTAAGTATCTCATTTATTTCACCAAACCACACGTACACACTTGATTTATTTTTTTCGTTTTCTTTTTTGCCTTCTTAGATATTTATTTTTCCATTGTCATTGTTCTTATACATTTGTCATTTGTGTGATAACGCGTCTTATGTGATTAGTGTTTATGCGATGTCTACTAACATCAAAATCTCACTCAATTAATTGATTGTTTAATAGGTCTCTCCAAAATCTCCTCTCTATTATTACTAAAAGAATTCCTAGTGCGTCACTATCTTGGAATCATATCTAAGTTATGAGTTATACCTTGAGCTGAAGATGAACAATTTATAGTACATGAATGTTCTTGAAACAATAGACAAAGGTATAAAAGTATAAACCCCATATAAATATGCGAATCTTATAGTTGGATAACAATTTGTCTTTATGTTTAATAAGATGTGAATTAAGTCGTTTATTATTATTTTTATGAGAGTGGATGGATGAAGAAACTTTTACTCAAAAGAAAAGGTGATGTGGAGAATGGATAGAGAAGTACGTGCCGCTGATACAAGGAAGGGTGTGGGGGCCACGAGATGAGCACGTGTTGAAGGGAGAGGAAGTGAGACGCGGCTCTTCGGTTCACCAAAGGTAATGGTATTCTATTTCTAGGAGGTTTGGGTTGCAAGAAAGGGGTCGCCTTCATGCCCCATTGGTCTACTAGTCTTAAAGGACTTCATTTTCTGCCCTATAGACACTCGACTAGGACCCCTTATATTCCTTTTTAAAAAAAAGAAAATAAAAGGATGACTCTTGAATTTTAGGTTAACTTTATCCTAATGTTTAGAAGTGTAATATAGAATTTAAAAGGAAAGAAAACGAAGATTATTGAGTACTTATATAAATGTATAATTGGCCGAACGAATATATACATTATTTTTTACAATGAATTCGAACTCACTAATCACAACAATATTATACCAAAAATGCAACGAAGGTCTAAAATTGTATACTTGAACCTATTATGAACGATATGATTGGAACATATTTTCACACTAATTATGATGATAAGGGAAAAGAATAGCTGAAAAATATTTGTATTCACATAAAACATAAATTATCTATAGTTTTAAGTATGATCTTTTGCCCTATACATAGCTCACTCGTATTTTTCATTAGAAGTTGAAACAAACTTAACCCTAAATAAATGTAAAAGCAGAAGAGTGACGACATTGTTTGTTCAATATTCCGATGAGAATATCAAAGGTGAAAATTGAAGAAAGTTGAAGATATTGAGTTTTTTTAGTATTATGGATAAAAATAATAATAATAAATAAAATACCTCACAAAACAACGTCCAGAGCCAGAGCCAGACCCTGATCATAAACACTACTACAAAGTGACAAAACATTGTGAATTCGTGTGCAAATAAAACAAAACGGTGTCTCCAATAGAACGCACAAACATTCCAACGTAATGCAACATACGAAATGAAATAAAAAAGAAAAAGGTACGTGAAAGTACCAAAATCAGCCTAAGAATAATGTAACAGTTTGTAAATGAAAAATGTTAAAAGTTCACAAAGTCTAAATACAATTACTATATTTGTCTCGGTTGCCTGGCCCTTTTATCTTATTGCAAGATGTAAAAATGTTTTTTCATGCAAGTATGATAATACACATTCTAACTTTTCCATTTAGTGTCATTGTAATTGTTATTGCCCAATAGTCATAAAATAACACACAACTTGTTGTCTCAATATGTTTCCGCCACTAGTCGATTTAATAAGGTTATCAGTCGACATGGCCTAGTTGGAAACCGTTTCCATTTTTAATTTGTAACAACATGATATAAAGAGAACAAATCAAAGGGTATCAAACTATAAATAAGAAAAAAAATAATGAGAAATTCTAGGCTTGCAAAAGTCTTACAAAAATAATATTTACAAATTAAGGTGGGCCAATTTAATTTGATAAAATAAATAAGAAATATAAAGTTTAACATAATTTGATTGGACTAACATTAGTGTTATATTATTGTGTAAATAATCTTTTTGTATTTAGTGACTGTAGCATTTTACAAAGAGCGTATACATAACAAACTGCTTAGTAAGATGATATTATGAGTTCAATAGAAACTTAATAAATTAATATACGATTAATTAATAAACTCTCTAAAATAATACTTTTTGTAAGTCCTGGTTCGAAATTAGGGTGCTAGATTAATAATTCGCTAACATTATAAGGCAATACACTTTTTATAATGCCTATAGACACCATATAAAATATAAATTAACAATTTGTTATAAACTTAATATTGCATGAATGATTTATAAAGGTTTTTAAAAAAAAGATTCAGTTGTCTTTTGTTTTATGTTGAATCATTCCACCTTAAATGTCGTCTCTAATTTTTCTTATCATTGTAAGAACTTCTAGTGTTGTTTTCTCTTAGGTTAACAAGAAATTATCCAATGTAATTGCCGCTTTCATAGCCTTCGGTATCTTTTGAAAGGTGTTTGTAAATTGAGTATTGAATTATAAATTAATAAAATATTCTTTGACATATAAATTAATAATTATTAATTTATCACTTAATTGATAACACTTTTAATCAATAAATTTAAGTGGTCTCACGAATATTAATTTATAGCATTTCTACTGTATAGTACAAAAAAAAAATTTAACTTTTTATTTCAATAAATTTTAGAAGCCATTTTTCAACTAAGAAAGATTTTGACGTTTTTTATTTTTTAATAATTTTTTATTCACAATAATCACATTTTATATGTGATTATTAAATCCTATTTTGCGATTATCTCAAACATATGATAATCGCATTATCATAGAGAATAATTACAACAGTAGCGATTGTGAATAAAATTAAAAAAAAAAACCTAATATTTTTTAATTTTATTTTTATCATAACTTTCAAAAGTTATTTTAGTAATAATTATTGAAAAAGTTTTAAAGAAAAATATGTTTCGCATTATTAAAAAGTGTTTTTTTAATGTGATTCTCATATTCTCATGATATTTAGCTTTTTATATGAGCGCTCCTCTTTCTCTCTATATATACGCATATATATATATACCATAATTAAGGTTAATTTGCCTAGGTTGTATTAAGTATTAAGTATATAAATAAATTGACAGTTTTTCAATTAATTAAATCTTACTATACAGATATATTTTGGAAATTAATCATACAAGTTATATTACTCGTAACTAAAACTAAAAATAACCAATTCCATAATCACATATTTAAACCCCCCAAAAGAGAAATCCATAAAATATCTGTATTATCGTTTATTAACATTTTTCGAAGTTATGATTCAGACTTGGTCCAGGTTTTTATCAGGCCCGATGTTAAGGAGCCATGTGTCTTAAGTCAAGGGTATCAATGGGCCCGTAACCAGGCCTTAAATGACTAAGAAGCTTCTGTGGGCTGGTTATTGTTATATTTTGCTAAACATAAATCTTGTTCAAAAAAAGGTCTTTAAACATAAAATCGACTATTGAAGGTGATTCCTTAACTAAAAAACAAGTCCATATGACAAATTGTACAGTACATGTTGGAGTACTACAAAGTACAAATATCATGTGTTTAGAATGTATGAATTAATTTTGTTATATAGACCATATATTATCTATCATATCAATTAATTTTGGTTGACTGTGATGCGCGAAAACATCTTAGTATGATGTATAAATCATCTCCCTTTTAATACGTGATATCAAACTTGGTACACGATAAAGAAAACTGAATTAAATTTACGCAAGTCAAACCTAAAATATATATATATATTTTTCCAAAAACCCATTGATGATATATATTTATAATCATATTTAATTTCAAGCCAAACTCCATTTGAACTCTTAAAATAAGTGTTCCAACCCACATATAATACATTATTCCATGCACATGGTTTTGCAAGCATCCTACGGTTTTAGGCATCAACAAGACGCCGACCACCACACTTGTACAATACTTTATCATCGCTATTTTTTAAGTTGTAATATTTGATGCGTAACTATAATATATAAACTTTAAACAATTTATAACTATTGGAGGATGAAATAAATAATCAAGATATAAGCAGGATTATATTTTAGGCAATGATTGCTTACAAATAATATATTACTACTATATACGTGTACAATTTGTATATATGTCTATATGCTATGTTCTATGATTATCATAGGGGCGAAATCAATACACAAGTAGGGGCAGTGGACCTCATTATCTTTATTCATTTGTAGAAATTTACATGTTTCACATCTCCAATTTATTTTAATGCACGTTTATTAATAATAATAATAATAATAATAATAATAATAATAATAATAATAGAACTTTTATTTATTTTAAGATTAATACATGTTATATTCTCTTTATAAACATAGTTTTCTTTTCAAATTCACTGATAATAAAAGATATTGTAATTAAATTACAACAAACTAAAAAAAAAATGTAATAATGAGACAAAGTAGTAAATTTATTCAACTCAAAATATAATCTGCAATATCTTTCACTTTTATTATTTTATATGAAAAATGTAATGAGTTGCTACATTACGTACACTATTTATGAGTTGCAATAGATTAGAAATACTAAATTATCTTTGATAAGTGTATGTATGTAAATTGCTATTAGAACCCTCGTTATTCTCAAACATAATTGGTAGCTCGTATGCATATTTATACTAATATATAAAATATTTTAGTATTTTATATATATAAATTTTTAAAATTAAGACTCAACATTTCTAAATATTATTTATGTAATTTTTATTTAATATTAATTGTATTATATTTATAAAACTCACTATCGTATTATAAATCATTAACTCTCCGAACAAGTAAACTATTGTTATTGAATCATCATTATAAATAATTCATGAAAACAAATGTAATATACGATTACTGTTTAATTACAATTTATAATAAAATATTATATTTCACCGCATAATATAGTAGGACTAACTTTATGTAAGACAGCAGTGTCATCATTAATTTTATTAGTATCATAATTTTCTTTAGATAAACACTTTTTTTCTTTTAAAGGTTTAATATTCTAAACATCTTTGTGTTGCAAGTAATTAGAGCACGGTGATTGTGCTTGTTTATTAACTCTTTTTTTTACTACATATATAATTGATTAATTAAAGCTAATCATGATTTAAATATAAGATTTATATATATATATATGTTATTCCAAGCAAATTTCAATCAATTAATGCGATTCCTAATTAATTGATTGATGAACAAATGTACGTGTAAATAAAAAAATGCAACGGCTAGAAAACAAAAACCTTATTTCAGTTTTGAATATTAAATTTCTTAATATATTATTTATCAAAATAAGTTATTCATTTTTGGTGAGTGTTGGATTTTTTTATGTACACACCTACATGGCGATGCAACGAAAAATATGGAAAATTATATAAATAAATATGTACATAAAAAGAAGCGTACCGTACTAAATTATTTTGTTTAGTACCACTTCATTCCAGCTCTTTAATTTTGTTCTTTTTATATTTGTATTTATATTTATTTATATTTATGCAAGAAAACAAATGGATCCATGCATAATATATATCATTCTTTAGTCTTTAGACAGCGCTGCGGGCCAAAACATTAGCTGTTAAGTTAATATGTTAAGGTTTTATCACAAAAAGTATCATATTTTAGATTACAATATTTATTTTGTTTATTCTACGACTTGAAATGGTAGCTTCAAATAAAAGTAGGCCACATCGGGCGTTAGTTTGTAGTTAACTTGTAAACATGAAACTAAGATCAATATTTGATTTTGTATTCTTTCTTTTCTTTTCTTTTCTGTTTAACATCTATATTGTTGGTATCTGCCTTCTACAACTGTCTTTCTGTCGATTTTTAGTGTTTCATTACACAATTAATTGTATTTATACGGTTCAAATTTCACATTAACTAAGTTTTAAATGTTTATACAGATTTATTATATTCAGATAAGTGATCTATGTACATCATTTTGTAAATGTATTTTTATAAATTTGTATTACCTTATCATTCCTCTAGTTAATTTAGTTTGTAAAGTTTTGGGTGCATATGATGGCATAGTTTTCTTGCATTGAAGGCAACTTTCAAGTCACTTTGAAAAGAAAGCCCTCTTTGTCTCTTTTTATGATAAGTTAAGGATCTTTTGTTAGTAGTGTTACATCTAGTGTTACATCTCTTAACTAGACAGTTGATTTTTATACATACATTATTAAAGTTACATCAAAATTAATTTTGATGATGTAGACTTCCCTCTTCAACTTTATTGATTGGTTAGTGACATTATGAAACCTTTGAAATTTGGATTGTACAAGTGTGAAGTGTACAACTAAATATTTGGGTTACAATTAATCTCAACCTTAATAATCTCATTAAACAACTAATTTTGCACTTCTTCGCAAGGAAAGCAAATGATTAAACTTCTAGGTAGATATTTGAAGAAAATTAAGAGTATTACTAAATATACTAGTTTAATAAAAGGAATATCATATTAAAAATTGTGATATTACATTGAAAGTTGTATCATGTAAATGTTGCTAGTAAAATTAGTAAAAAACACTGATATATGGATCTTTACCTAAAATGAAACCACAAAATTTCTTTTACTTTCAAATTTTCAGTACTAACATAAATAGTTTGAGGAAGTACAACGACACATGATGACGTGTGTATATTGAATAAATGTAATGTTTCTAAAAAAGATAAAAATACGCATTTAATACTTGTTGGTTTAATCTAATATTAACTTCTTTAGTAGAGTAATCAAATCCATATTTTCATTTTAAGAACATACTAAATTAATTTATTGCATTTCCCCCATTAGCAAAAGTAGTAAATCATTGGTGGTAAGCAGCGGATTGTATAATAGAGTGTAGTATCACCGATGATGATATTTACCTTTTATTCTCGACAATTAAATATTTTCTAGAAACACAACTAAAAATTAGAGAGCGTTAGTGAATGAATTATAAGTAAAAACCACTTAAATAAACTTTCGTTTCAAGAGTTTCTGTATACTCTATATAATTTTAAGTTGATTTAGAGTATGTTTGGCAAAACTAGCTATTAGTTGTAGCTGGTAGTTATAGCTAGCAACTGTAACTGTTAGTTGTAAGCTAAAGTTGGTAGTTGTAATTGCAAGCTGAAGTTTTATTTGTAAATTGTGTTTGATAAAGTAGTTGTAACTGTAATATCAAAGTGTAAACTGATCAAAAATTTCATAAAAACTATTAACCGCTAGTTGGGATAGCTTTTAAAAACATGAGCTTAATCTTCAAACTAAAAATTTTAAATTTGTGCATCCATAACAAAAAACTTTAAGCTCTAAGAAGTTTTTAAAAGCTCTGTGCCAAACAGACTATTATTAATTGGATTTAAAATATATAAATACACTTATTTAACTTTTTTAAGAGTAACAAAAATAATAATTAATGTTAGTAGTGACGAATTAGTAATTCATATTTCTTAAAATATTAAGATAGTAAACTACCATCATACTTAAATGCTTTATAGAACGTGTAGATACCCTCGTATAAACATCCCAACATGCCCTTTGTTGGAACTTGAATATAAGAGGACAAATTTCCACTTAAAACAAAATATATGGGAACTTAATTAGTATTATTTTGTAGAAACGAAGTAAGCTTAACTTAATAATTGATGCTAAAATCACCAATAAGACAATAATGAGGTTGACACACTTGACACATATATTCTTGAGGTTGATCACCAACCAAGCTTATGCATGCATGCATCATTTTCACAACTTCAAAACTTAAATTTTGATACACAATTACTGATATAAATATCTTTTTCTTAATTATACTAACCGTTTTATGTTGAAAATAATGAATCAATTGCTTTCATTCAATGCATCTATGGAAGTGTATAACACTATAACTTATGTCACAATATATCTAATAAAAAGATACTCTTTTTAGATGGAATTTCAATTTATGACGTGTACAACTTGATTAAATTGAGTCTTGATACTTGTTTTTGAACTATAAAATGTCGAATATATTTGTTTTTTTTTTAAAAAAAATTATCGTTTTAAAATGTAGTATAATTTATCTTTTTTACTATTGTATGTAATGTATTTTTATGTAGTCTATTGTATGTATTGGAAATGTCAATTATATCTATTCTATGTATACTTTTTTGACATTCAATTGTATGTTTTAAGAAACATACAATAGAAAACCAAAAAAAAAAAATATACATATCATAGACAGAATTGAAAGTTCAATACATATAATAAAATAAAAATATTAAAAATACACCTTCTACAATAATAGAAAAAATGAAAGTACAATATACTTCGAAATAATAAATCTCTTTTTATTGTCTAAAAAAGTGATTTGTCGTATACTACACCAAAAATGTTTGGTAGTTCAGTGAAATTTATATGACATATATATATATGTTATGATATTTGTTTCATTAGATATAATTTTAAAATTATCTAAAGCCTTATAAAAGGTTTATCATTTTCTTTTTTAATTTTTTAATAAAAAGATTAAAATTACTTGTTTTATTTTTCTACTTATCAAATATATAATCATTCGATTAATATTAATTCTTACAAAATACATTTAAATATCTTTTTTCTTCTTTTATATCACATTTTTGAATTTTCAATTACAATAATTTAAACTTATAAAAAACATTTTCATTAAATAATTAGCAATGATTATTGCATTCAGATACCATTAAACATTTGTCTTTTAACATTAATATGCGAAATATTCACTCCCTACTGTGTGCGAGTCTATGCTAGTATATATATGAGTATATATTGTTAGTTTGTGATGTGTAAAATGCATACAACCTTCAAAACTGATTGAGTTTTTAAAAAAAAAAAAGAACAAAAATAATCATTTAATAACATATTTTGCAAGGTTGTACCATACACTGTAAAACACATTTAATAATGCACAATTAAAAAATATTGTACGAATCATGACTCTAAAATGATAGATAGTTAAAATGATATAATTTTACTATTAATTAGTCAAAAAAAAATTCTATTAGATAGCTAAATGGTATTTTTCTCGCTCCCTCAAACTTAACGTTTGATATCACGTTCCATCAAAAACTATAAACATGAAATCGGAAAGATTAACAATATTAACTTAACACTTAAATCGGATTAAGTGATTGAAACACCAAAAGTGTGCTTAAATCGATTTCATAGAACCTCGTGAAATTAATTAAAAAAAGTTGATTTATTATTTAAAAAAGTTGATTTATTATTTAAAAAAGTTTCATATTTGGGTTTTAAGGAGATAACGAGTAGTAGTTAATTTAATGTGAACTCGACCAAAGCCGGTTTAGCCGCTTACGAATCGGACTTCAATGCGATCATTGACCCGGCCCAAACACGCTATTGGGTTACTCATGTACTGCAATACATTGTTAAATATCAAGCTTAACTATTCTTTTATTTGAAAGATTATATCACAAATTCATCATAATGATGTACATGTTACAACTAATTACAACACTCTATAGATACATATTTTGATGTATAAGTACGTAATTTCATGTAATATATAATTTTTATTATATGTGAAATGTGCAATATAAAAGATAGCACTGTGGTAATAAAATACTCCTTATACATTTATTTTATTTTATTTTATTTTATTTTGACTTTAATACAATCCGAATATAATTTTTGGTTGACTACTAACACCTCATGTCAATTGAGTAATAACACTATAATTAGGAGCGACTTGCTCGACAAAGTAAATTTGCATCGAAAGAAGAGATACTACGCCTTGAAATGCAGACCACCTTTTTAAAATATTCAAAACAATTTTGTTTGTTTATAATTTTTGCTAAAATAAAACAGTTTAATTAGTTATGCATGTAAGTTATTAAACAAGAACAGATTAATAGAAGCTCAGTTAATTAACCTGTTTCGATTTTAATTGCTTGATTAACCACCATTGATAAGTTCTGATCAGGTTCGGTTTTGAAGGTAGGCGGGATAGACAATTGCCTTGGGCCTTACTTCGGAGAAGGCCTCAAATATTTTATGTATAGTATATAAACTAGATCCATTTTTATAGAGATGCTATACTCTTTTACAATCTCATTTTGAATCTCAAATTGGTTTGGACCGATCTTAGTCGGTGGTGCCATAATCTTTTACAATCTCACTCCGAACTTTAAATTGACTTGAACCGGTTCTAATCAGTGATATAAATTATAAGTGTACAAAAAATGTGCAATTGTGTTCATAAAATAAAATAAAATTCATTTTTTAAATATATATATCTTATCTTATTTATCATTTAATAAATGCAAGTTCTTGTGTGGGTCTATATATTTCTTCTTTTAATAATAATAAAGACATGAAAAGAATAACCATGTTTACTTCATTTACAAGGAATAAGATAAATTTAGCTTAAAAGTACAATTACAAATGATAATGTAAAAAGCTTTTACAACTTTTGTCCTACCTCGTCCCACATGGGATGCATACAACACGTCTATAAATAGGGACTCTATATGTAAGAATGGCAACTTATTTTTAAAATCTTATTCATATTTATATTTCATCTCGTAAAACTATAAAGCATATAACCAAATGTTTATATCCCTGCACCTTGTGTATGTTTAATCTGAATGTTTTTGTTACTTTTTACATTATTTTAGTTAAATATTATAATTTTCAAAAATTTTATTATATTTAAATTATATTGTTTATGTAAATTGTCTAGTATTAAATTGTATATGACAATCAAGTGAAAGTGATAAAAATGTCGTTAAAAAGGTGAAAGTGTAATAATATTGCAATTCAACATAATCCAAGAATAAAATTTAAATCTTATTTCCATCGCAAATTTGATTTTTTAAAACTTTTTCTCTACTTATCATATATAAATAAACATATTATATACATATAGTCCTAAGTCAGACTTAAAGTCATGAATTTAAAGAGTGAATATACAAAAAGTAACACATATAGTATGAGAAATGATATCTCATACTATCTCCAACTATAACTCTATTTTTATCATTAAATATAAAAAAATATATATTAATTTTTTAATATATTTTTTCTTTAAAAAAATATATCTTCTAACCGTCTACTCTAAATCAAAACTCTATACATTTTACCCCATTTGATTAATCTTTACATAATATTTAAAAGTTTATTAAATTTAAGTTCTTTTGATTATGTTAGTTTTATTAATTTGTAATCATTATTTGATAATATTGTAAAATATTTATGTGTTATATAATGTTTTTTCATTAATTTATCAATAATAATCAATAAACAATAATTTTTATTATTAAGAGCTTAATAATATAGAAATTTAATTAATATTGATAGTAATACTAAAAAGTATTGATTAAAACTTTTAGAAGATAAATAGTGTTTCCTTGTATATAAAGGAAACTTAACTTTCTCTATAATTTTTTTTAAATACAGAGATACTGTTAAAATGTATTTTCACGCTTCTATTTCTATATTTTGTTGTCTCTCCCTAAATATAGAGATAAATGAGATATTTTAAAGACGCATTCAAAGTGACTTTATGACTTATATATTACATGCATGCATGTATGCTTTGTTGTCATCCATGATAGAAAGTGACATTAGGAAGCTTTTGTTAAAGTTTTTGGATCTAAATAAAATTAATCAAAACTTGAAGGGCTTAATAAACTTACGCGAAAGACAACTCGATAACACGGGTTTACACCAAATTAGTTTAACTGTCAAATGAACCATCAAGGAAATTACAATTTATCCCCATTATTTTACGTCTCTGACATTAGTTGACCTGTAACACAATCGGGCATTATATTTATTTGACATGATTATTGCTAATTTATCATATAATTAATTGATTGTTTTGATTAAAACGGAGGCTTTATGTAAGTATAAGATTATCTGTAGTCATAACGGATGTCGTGATTCGTTATAGGTGCCACATCATTCACGATAGATTGTCCTTTCACAGTTAATCACAAGGGTGTTTTTACGACGAATTACTACGGACGATTAGGACGCACATTTTTTTCAAGTAAGTTGTACTTTGTGCTTAACTTGTTGTACATGTATTTTTTTATTCCAGATAAAATTTGGAAAAAAAGAATAAAAAAATTTATTGGGGCCCACATAATTTCTAGGCTGAACTCGTCCTAAGGGTACTTACGGTTTTGGTTTGAAGGTAGGTATGATAATCACTATGATGATAGATATAATTTTCAAAATAAATAGAAGAAAAACTATCTATAATTAATTAAAGAGATTATGTTATTTTATACTTTAAAAATTTTATTTTATTATAAAAATAAGA
Organism: Logfia minima; assembly: GCA_963921325.1. NCBI lineage: Eukaryota > Viridiplantae > Streptophyta > Magnoliopsida > Asterales > Asteraceae > Logfia > Logfia minima. Next base: position 12,517,282 of record OY992776.1, on the reverse strand, counting down.
TAAAGTAGGAGAGATATAGAAACAAAGGAAAAATGACCTCACAAAAAGTTGGTTAAACTCCCAATTTGATGAGGTTTAAATCTATAACTTTGATTCTCAAACTTTATTTCTAAACCATCAAACCAAACATATTCCATTACTTTCAATCCCATTCCTCATTTCAAAACCCACCAAACAAACATCCTTAAAAGGTTTCGCTTAATTCTTTAAGGACATTTTGAGTTGGTTCATTGATTTATTAATGTTTTGGTACTCTCCGAAAATGCCCCATCCCTAAATTCTTTTGTCGTTGGGCCAAAAAATCTTCCTTGCTGTACTATGTAAATCAAAGTTATTAATGAAACAGTGTTGCTTAGATCATTTATTTAGTTACACTTGGAAATTAACTTCGTTGTAGCAATTCACGTTTTGCTTCAAATAATCTAAACATTTCAATCTTACAAATCAAGATATAAAGTTGTGATTACTTATATAATTGTCAGTATTTAACGTTACAATAATATGTTTGCAACACATCCAAACATACCCTTTGATAAATATCGCACTTGACTGTCTACAAAGAACAAAGCAACCCATAACTTTGCTTTATCGTACTTGTACTCAATTATCGTCTTCCAAGTCATTGATATAAATGCAGACCCAACACAATCAGACTTGTATTCAACTGTCATCCTCCCCAACATTGATAGACATTAATACAACATCATCGTTCATCATCATTTGACTAGAATTATGTGCAATTTATGAAAATCGAGTAGTTCAAGTAAATTTACGACTAATTTGGTTATCCTTTCAATCACTAAAACATTAGAAACTTACAATAAAAATCAAGATTCTTTTGCTTTAATTTTCGATTCAAGATATATCCCCAAGAGATTGATCTCAAAACACACTATCACTTAATAAGGTATTCATACTCATTGTTTATTTCTCTTAATTCCATTCAACAGTCAACACTATTAGCTAACCAGATATTAATTTATTTATGATGTTTTTAGTTACAACCCATATTTCAAGGGTAGAAAGTAGAAACCTTTTGGTGTTTTAACGTTCAAGGCCCGGCATTTTACACTTTTCCCAACTTTAAGCCCCACAAATACACAACCCTACCCAATATCTGCTAAAACCTTTAAATATTAAAAAAGTATTAAATGAAATAAAATAATTTTAATCATGCTCTATATAACTTCATTGCAACTCAGCCTAAAACCTTCCCCCTCAATCCATAATTTTTTGTTGCTTGTATTTGCATCACCATCACACCAAACTTTCATTATCAAACCCAACTCCCAAAATCTTCATTTCATCACTTCAGTTTCTTACTTAAAACCCATATAAATATAATGTAACACTTCATTTTTAAAAAAATTTAATCTCATTCTTATCTCAAAAAAGACAACATTTTTACCTCCAATTTCCAAACTTTTGAATATTTTCTCATTTAGGTATCAAATTCAACACAAAAAGATTATCTTATCTCTTCCAATTTCCCAACTTTTGAACATATCCTCATTTGGGTAACAAATTTAACCCAAAAAGATTACCTTTTTACCATCAATTTTCCAATTTTGTGTTCAACTATGGACAGAGACTTCTTCCTAAATTCAGGACCGCAGTGGAAACTGATGTCATTGATGCCGGAGATGAACTTTCCGGTGGATCAAATTCCCGCCGGCGGAATTTCCCGGCCCATTTGGGAGAAATCAGATCTGTATTCACAATTTGAATCTGCTCCGTCTTCAATGGTGACATCCCCTGTTTCCCCTGTTTCTAATAACACGTCATTAAATTCATCACCTCACAAATTAAATTTACCAATTATGAACCATTTTGTGAATGAAAACATACCCAGAATTCGAAATTCGGTACAATTGAATACGAATGTACCATTGATCGCAACGGATCCTGGTTTCGCTGAACGAGCTGCAAAGTTTTCGTGTTTTGGTAGTAGGAGTTTTAATAGTAGAAGTAATCAATTGGGGTTAAATTCAAATAATGTTTCTCCCGTACCTAGTACCGGAAAATTCCCTCGAGTTTTGAGTAGTCCAGCATTGAAAATTGATCGTTCTCCGGTAGGATTTGAAGAAAACAAGAATTCAGAAGAGATTAATAAGAAATTAAGTAGATTATCAAGCTCTGCTGCAAATTCTAATGAAGAATCCTCTGTTTCTGAGCAAATTCCAAGTGGGGAACTTGGGTTCAAGAATCATAAAGATTCCAATTCGAGGAAACGAAAAGGTGGTTCTTTGAAGGGAATTACAAAAAAGGTAAAGAAAACCCCATTTGAATTACAAAATATAGAGTCACTAACTTTTCGATTCAAATTTAAATAAAAATTGAAACTTTTTGTTCTTTTCAGGAGGAAGAAGTCAAAGATGATTCAAATTCGAAAAAATTGAAGAAAACAGAGGAAGAAAATGGTGGTAAAATGGAGGAAGATACAAAGTTACCTGAGCCACAAAAGGATTATATTCATGTTAGAGCAAGAAGAGGGCAAGCTACTGATAGTCATAGTTTAGCAGAGAGAGTAAGCTTTTGAAAATATTTTTTGATATAATTATGGTGAATTAGTAATCAAGATTTTGGTGCTAATAAAGTTTGCAACTTTGTGTACAATTTTCAGGTTAGAAGAGAAAAGATTAGTGAAAGAATGAAGCTTCTTCAAAATCTAGTACCAAACTGTGACAAGGTGAGCTAAAAATGTCAACTTTGATAATTTTCCATGGTAAAGAAGTGATGAAAATGGCTAAAAGTGTCGATTTGACTATTTGAATATGCAAACCTTGAGTACCTTGATAGTTTTTGTAGCAAAAAGTGACTAAAAATGTGAACTTTTTATGATTTAGGTTACTGGAAAAGCACTTATGCTTGATGAAATTATCAATTACGTACAATCGTTGCAAAGACAAGTTGAGGTAACACAAGATTGTTATTAAATTTTCGGTATTTGATCATTTAAGCTTTCAACCATCTAACTTGTTTTCATAATGTTTATGTAGTTCCTTTCAATGAAGTTGGCCACTGTGAATCCAAGTCTAGATTTTGACACAAATGACTTAATCTCACAGAATGTGAGCCCATTTCTTCATCTAAGAACCTTGCGTTTTCACTTCAAAGAGTTAAGTTTCTTACATGGGTTATGAATCAAATTTCAGGTTAATCAATCATGTGGAAATGTATCTCAACAAACATCAACATTTTATAATCAGAACCTACATGCAGTCTTCAATGGGTCAGCCCCAATGACCCAATGTGTTCAAGAATTCCCTGAACCATTTCCTCAGGTAATATAGTTAATCACAAAGTTAAAAAAAGTTTATAACTTAAAATTTAATATTATTATCGAATTTAATCATGGTTTATTGGTTATGAATCTTGTTCTTCCAGTTTCCAGGATTTGGTCAGGATGATCTTCAAAGCATTGTTCGAATGGGTTTTGGTGAAAATCTTGATCTTGATACGTCAGTTTTTCAAACGACTCATGATCGACCATCTAATATGAAAATCTAGCTCTGACCGCAACTATTAAAGACTTTTGTACATAGGAAAGAGATCATATAAGGTTCATATTTAAGAAAATGAACCATTATATCGCTAATCGACCCATTTTTAGGTCTAATTGAACCAATATTTTTCCAAATAATTCTAGTTAATTGTTTTGTAATATTTTTCATAATTTTCTTATGATTATTATGTATTTGTAGTATGTCTAATTGTGTGTTTTCTTTCATTAAATGTCACACGATTTGTAATATATAATTTGTTAAATGAGAGATATTGAGATGTGTAAATCTTCACCTTTGTTACTATTGCACTGTTTTCTATTATTACATGTTTTACATACAATAATCAGTTAAAATAAAAATAAAATTACAGACGTGAAGTTATTTTACGACACAATGACTTTTTTTAATGAAAATATATATGAATTACTCTAGAATTTATCTCATCATACGTTATCTACCAGTAGCGTACGCTAATATAAGTTTAACGTTATAAAACTGCAAGATTTGAACAAAGTTATTATATAAATCTAGTCACTGTAACATACCAAGATGGTTATCCATTACATATGATTATATAAGATGATTAATGTCAACTGGATCAATTTCACAAGGAAAATGTATTTTTAAATTTAAAATAGTTGTTATGCTTGAGCTGTAATGAACAATCCATTTATTTGCATATTTTCTGCCACATTTTGTGGTCCTGTAATTTTCACAGATTAACCAAAAAACAGAACCTTCTGTTCTTTCTTCTTCATGATTACAGCAATGAAAGACTAAAGAAACAAGTTATTATAGTCTTATAATAAATATTAATATTTAATTTAAAAAATGGTAGAAAAAAGGAATTTTTAGAAGAATCCCAGGTTGGCTTTGGTGAATACTGACTAGACCCAATGAACACAAAGTGTCACAAATCCAACTTTTTAATATAATTAAAAAGATAAGAAAAATAAAATAAAATATCATCCACTTTTTAAAATATTAGTGTGACCAAAGAAAAGTTAAAGATTTTAGTGGATGTACAGGTACAAAAAAAGATGCTGAATAATAAACTCTTAGGGGGTGGTTAGTAAAAATTCAAATTTTGAGAGTGATTAATTAAAAAAAGGTTAATATTGTGGCCATTTGCAGCTTTACCCCTTATTATTTTATTAGGAATTGCATTATTGGATTGATTTAACTAATAAAAAGATTCTTTGATAATGATATATTTTACATAAGAGTTAAACTTATAAAGTGATTTAATCATTAATTTTTTAAAAATGGTTAGGTGCCAGAATTGTCCCTTATTTATATTATATTAAAATTGAAAACTAATAAAAACTCAATCATATAGTGAAAGGTCTGTCTAGAATAACAATTATAGTTTTATTTACTAGTGTTTTATTCCCCTACTAAAAAAGTTATCTTCTGAAACACTGATTGATATAATTATGTTCAGAGTGTGCTACATGATTATATATAAATATATATATATATATATGTATGTATATATTACCGTTATTGATCATCAGAATTGTGTAGAAATTGTTGACAATTATTTAGTAATTTATTAGTTAAAAAATGATATGTTTAATTTATAATATGTTAATAAGTCTTCGCCGGTACTTTCCCATGATCAAATGTTGACTATTTACATCTACTTGTTACTACTGTCAGAATATTTGCTTACAGAATTTAAAAACTTATGTGGGTGTGTGCATTTGTGTCACTGTGTACGTATGTGTGCATGGATATGAACAATTTGGTGCATATGTTTTATCATATGTCTACATACATCCATATATATTTTATCTAAATAACTACTATATATTTTTATGTACTATAAAAGTGAATATTTACTTATGAAATACATAAAAATAAAATCCTAGGACAGTGCTAAAAACATAGATAACATGATTTATTGTATGATGGTGAGATGTTTTAACGCGTTAGATATGAATATTAGTATTAATCATTGATTAATCTTCATCATCAAAAAGTGACAACTTTTGTTTTGTTAATTGCTTTCTAATTTATTTATTAATGAAAAGCAAAGAATCTTGAGAACATATTTAGATTAAAGTTATGGATGTTTATTTTTCTGTCTTCATTCAATGCATGAGATTATTTTTATTTGTTGAGATTAAGAACAATATTTGTTACACACTTTGTAATTGGATTAATATGTTTATTCATGTGATGGGGTATGATCACATGGCATGTCGCCATGTCTAGTTTGACCTTGAAATTAAAGATACTTTTTTAGTGGTAACTTAGCATATAGATCATAAGGTTCAACATTAATGAAGTTCCAAATGTTAATCACTAAATAAATCTAATAAACCTTGGGTACCGTTCATACTTCATAGCATGTTAATCACACGATTGTCATTTTAATTTGTTTTAATTTTATCATTTAAATTAAACTAACATTACGTTTTTTAACGGTTATAAGTTTATTAACCGTTAGTTGGTTTCACTAAAAAGAAATGGTCATTTGGTGATGCTGGTGGTTACACTCTATGATCATTTTAGAGTGGGTCTCCATTTACCACGACATTTCACTCGCTTTTGATCGCAACAATAATGTCACTTATTTGCAATTTTTCTACACGTTTGTAAAAAGTGCAAATTTATTGTTAAATCCCTCTCACCTATAAATGTGTACAAATTTATAACATTTATATACATGAAATACCATCACATAAAATTATAAGGACAAAAAGTCCTCGGTTATAATTGTATATAAATACAAATTTGTTCACACATTAAAATGTAAAGATGAATTTATCACACCTAATTTGTTTACACTTCCTCTTATGTAAAGAAATGTAGTGTGACAATTGGTTTTTGAAAAATGCATACTATCAAATAAATATAGGGTGTGATAAATTAACTTCACACTTTTAAGTGCGATCAAGTTTATGTTTATACACACTGATAACTGTAAACTTTTTTTCATACAATTATAAGTGTAAAAAATATTATAATTTTTAATATTTATATACGCTAATAAATGTTACAAACTTGTAAACACTTATAAGTGTGAAAGGATTAAAAAAAAACTTACACATTTTCAAAAAGCATATAGAAAAGTATATGTACAAATAACAATTTTGTTGTAGTGCATATTCCTTCTTTTCATATAATTTTATTTTATGATTAAAAAAAAAACATGTTTAGATAAAAATGTAGTTTCTAACCTTCTTTAGATGCATGAAAATCATACTACTTTTTTACATGAGCTATCACTTAAATCTTACATTAGTCAAGTAGAGGTCGAATTGACATTTTAACGCGCCGTAAGAAATAATCTATCGCCTTTACTTCAAGAAATCCCTCACATTGATTTCTCAAGTCAAATATGTCAGTAGTATATTGATGTTATAACGAGTTTTTAAAAATTGTTAGAGTGTGAATATAATTCAAGAACTTTGATATGAGACAAATGATTTTCACCAAAAGGATTTTAGTTTAACTTCATTGAAAATATATTTTTAAGTATACTTCAATTATATAGATAAGCATTGTATGTATCAACTTTAAGGTATGGGTGGTTTAAGTGTTGTTTTCCATTGTGGCATCCAACTATGTTTGTGTGATTTCATAGTTTCATTCCACTTTAAGTCCTTTTCATTAGAAAGCAACTTCCCATTGTCCACACATGACCTTGTCTCCTTGTCCAACCAAAACACTAGAAATTTAGTCTAATGTTGTCTCAATTCCTTGATCTAGGGCATCAAGATTAACTTACATGCCACAAATTTTATTTTAAGTTGGTCATAAATCTAAAGTATTATTAATTATGCGACTTTGAGACATACTCAACACATCTTTCTTTTTAAATAGAGTAAACTACATTTTCAGTACCTATAGTATGTCACTCATTGTAATTATAATTATAACTTAGTATCAATTACCAAACACAAGTGCTAGTAAATAGTAGATTTTTTAAGTTTTATTATTAGTCTAAATTCTGCAATTAATTCTTGTACGTTGTTTTGGTTTAGTAGTAAAAGCTAAACACAAAAGAAGTAGACATCCGAGGTTCGAGTCATTATTCAATTAATAGCTTTTGTCTTATTTTTCTTTTTCGATATTTGTTGATTAAATGGCATTTTTACTACCCATTAACTATATTTGACCACCCATGACCTTACTATATCTATGGTGTAGTTTTGTAGTACATGTATCGACTATGCAATGTGTACATGGTGGTAATGCTTTACATCAACCATTGTTTTCTTTTGTTATTTTTAATTTTCTATTTCTTTTTGTTTTCATTTAGTTATCTACTTATTTTTCCGTTGCGCTTTAATTTGCAATATACTATACAGTTGGTGATTGAACGATCAATATATAAGTTACTTCACGTAAAGTATTGAAGTAATATAAAAGAAACAAATCGATCATTTCTTAAACAAAAATAGTTGATAAAAACGTGTAAATTCGCAACCCGACTCAACTCTAACTTGACTTCAAATCGTTTTTTTCTTTTTGCAAACGGAAAAAGGATTAAACATCTACGGTATTTGTATATATAAATGCCATAATTAAATCTTGCTCAATCATTTCTTTATATTTTTTGTTAAAAAAATGCGTCAACCTAAATATAGGAAAATAAAGTGTCATGTGCATGGAATATCAACTGCAAAACTATAAAAAGGTTAATACTCAAACTCGATATAAATGGTAATTTCTTTCCATCGCGAAGCGCGGGAATGAAAAATCCTTGTTCACTTTCAATTCATAGGTCGGATTTTTTTATGGATTTGGTCTTTTGACCCAGATTTTTATTTTACTCTCGGTCCCTATTTCAATCAAGATAACGGTAAGATAGTCTTCTTTTCTAGTCTTTTATGTGGACAAGAGACTGAGAGTGAAATAAAAATTCAAATAAAAAGAATTAACTCGTAAAAACCCTGATCCAGAGAAGAATGAAGCAAGTGATATAAGATAGAAACGAATAATGTAATTTACTCTTTTAAATAAGAAGAAATAAATAGTCAAAAATGTAGAGGTGCGAGGTGTCAAAATCACAAACACTAAACTACACGTAACTTAAAAAGAGTGTTTTCATTTATTTATTTATTTTGGTTAGATTTTTGACTTCATTTTACATAGCGATAGATGGAAAGTTTTAGAATGACATAACAATATATCCCAAGATCTGAAAATTCAAATGTCTATCCAAATCACAAAAATATCTTCTTATCTAGAACTTATTTTATTCTGACACTCTTTTTAATGGTATAATCGTAATCTTTTACATGATCAAGCAATGATATATGGTGTAATCGCGAGCAATGTGTAGGGCATAAAAATTAGTATCTCAAAAGATTGCACTCCAAAGTTGATATTCAAGTGTATCTCACCAACAAATTTTTGGTATCAAATCACCAACTACCAACTTCTATTTTGACACCCATGAAAACATACACATATCAAATATCAAATCATCAATGAACTTATAGAAACAATTGTTTTGATATTTTTATTTAGAGTTTCGCCATATGTGCCTAAAATGTAGACTTTAAACATCCAATATCTTCACAACTAAATTGTGGACGGAATATTAGAATTATGTTACGTGACGGGTTCTTTCCAAAGATCAAAAACATATCTTGTGATACATAATTTTGATGGAATATATATAATCGTATCAAGTACATTTCTTATTTATCTAGCTATTAGTGTTTTCATTTTGTGACATGATAGGACTCTGGGAGTACGAGTGGAATTAAACATTTGGTTAATTTATAGTTGATTTGATTGATGTTAAAATAAAGGGGACGGATTCAAGAAATAAAGAATTTAAGAAATGATACATGCATTAGTTGAACACAAAAAACTAGTTTGACGTTTAAGTTTTGTTATCGGTTGATTATGGGCTAAATATGACCCTTAAAAGCACGAAAAGTGGTAACATCAAAATTTTGGTGTTCTGAACGAGGATGCTGAGTACATTTTAAAAGGGAGTAATTCATTGTTCTGGAAGTTAAAAATGAGTTCACAAAAATATTTTAAATCAATTAAATAAATGAAAAGAAAAAAAGGGTAGAACTCAATATCTCGCTTGAGACGTTGAAGAAGAACGCCGTAACCCCAAATACCGACAAGAACACTGATGGGGAGTGGTAGAACGCTAACCGAAACAAGCCCATTCCTTACTCTCTTTATCATTGACTATGTGAATGTCCAGATACATGCATATTCTCGGGAATAAGAGATTCACAAAATCAGAATATTTCTTTACTTATAAGTGATAACTTTTCAAGTCATTTATCAGAATATTGGCTTATTTAAGCTATAGTTTGTCTTTGATAGAAAAATTGCCACATGATACATAGTTCAAAAAATCGTTCAAAAGACATCGAAATGCTTACAATTTCATAAATCGTGTTATAAACTATGTTGCTAACGAAGTTTTCTTAAGGGTATAACAAGCAACTTTTGATCTAGAGTAAAGGGTGTAAATAAAATACAACTCTAGTTCATGAGTTACGACTTACAAATCATTATAGTATGCTCATACCTTTAAAGTCGAATCAATTTCTACTTTTCAAAGTTACAAAAACTGAACTGTAATTACCAATTAAGCAGGCAACACTCTCTTACTATCGGGCTTCTTGTGATCAAAGCTCACTGTTGTTATCTCCTCCTACTGCACCTTTTCCGTTAACTGAAATAAGCTGTGTCGAATATAAGTGTAGCCCCACCTGTTTATGTTCAAGAAAATTATTACTACTTGCTTGCTATCACTGTATTATCCATTTTGAATAAATCTCACTATCCATTTCATATATTAGCATTGAGGCGTAAATTTTTCTCTTTGTTACTCTTGAGAAATCAAAAGAAGAAATATCATAAGGCTACCTGCGATTTTAGGAGGTGAACCCCGATCCCATAACCCATTTTGGAAGATATCTTCAGCTTAAGCTTCTCCCGGACACACATTCCCAACAGTCCTTGGTCCCATCCTGCATAGATAAGTTCGTTAAATTACGATAATTCACTTGATTGAGTATATTTTAAAATCAAAGATCAAATCGTTAATTCATGAATAAACTTTAATAAGCACATCTTTCATGTTGATGCATCAAGTAAGCAAACATAATGTATACGTGTGCCTTTTGAAAAAATATATGTTTATTGCATAATACTTTTATAACACTAGAAATGGATTTATTTATGGCATGTCGAAAAATAATTTCAAAATTCAAGTGGTCGTGGGCTCTCATCCCAATTGGAACACAGGTGAATTCTGTGTGCCTTTTCCATTCAAAAAATATAATTTTTTAAATACTAATTTTGTCAAATATCAACCCATTGGACTGTTCAACAAATTTGACACAAGTAAATGGGTCGACTATGCCACATGCATTCATTTACTTTTGAGTTTCGCGACAAGTTTGTAGACTAGGCATCAACGACTAACTAAACAAAACACCTCAGAAAGGTCAAAAAGGAAACGAAGGAACAAAAAAGATGCTACAAAACTTCTCACCCGATAATGAACTTTGCTTTTATCGCCTTTGTATGCTTTTACCTCACAAGTTGCTGGCTTATGCTGCAACAATAATAGTTCCAAGGTTCAAAAATACAAAATAAATAGCAAATAAATCAAATGTATATGCTATTCCCTCATTTGAATATTGAAAAACTACTTATATGCAATTAAAATAAAGCATTACAGCACGCCAAAAATAACCAAATCACCAACTTAATACGTATGCAAAAGATCACACGAAATGAATATTGCAAAGGTCGTGCTAACGAAGCGTATGACATCTCAAACAATCAGAAAAAAAAAAAAAAAGAAGTATTTAATTTCGTTCCATCCTTCGCTACTCACAAAACCTATGTAGTATTCACATCACATGCGAAATTTACAACAAACAAAACTATTTCTCCCATCCATATCACACTTGTTTGTGTGTCGTACATATATGCGGTACCATCTACAATCATGATATTAACATTTCGATTTATGTATTTGAATTGAAATGATTTGAAATCACTAATGATGTGTATAATATCATGTAAAATCGCTCTCAAGTGATATAACTGAATCGAGTTGATCTGTTTTAACTACACCATCATGGATCTCGAATCCCAAATTTCACTTTCTTGAATGAAGTCCCAGTGTCCCACTAGCGTTCCGGTTCTACTCTGAAGAGACGGTTTCGCTTAGCGACACCTGAGCTCATATGACATTCTTCATGAGTTCGGTAGACACACACTTTACACGGTTCCTAACAATGTCTGATAAATCGAGTTGCGCTATAGTATATCTATATTAGTCTAAACCTAATAGAGCCGTCAAATAGCATATCATAAGTAAATTAATGACGTAACGTGAAATCTACCAATTCTCAGAACAGATAATTCAAATTGAATCAAATATCTATAAATAGGCGCTATTACTTCATTGAAAATATATTCTAAATTACAGTTCAATTATATAGTTAAACATTGTATTTATCAACTTTAAGGTATGGGTGGGTGTTTTCCATTGTGGCATCCAACTATGTTTGTGTGATTTCACAGTTTCTTTCTACTTTTAGTCCTTTTCATTAGAAAGCAACTTCCCATCGTCCACACATGATCTTGTCTCCTTGTCCAACCAAAACACTAGAAATGTAGTCTAATGTTGTCTCAATTCCTTGATCCAGGGCATCAAGACAAATTTACACGCCATAAATTTTATTTTAAGCTAGTCATAAATCAATAGTATTATTAATTATACGACTTTAAGACATATTCAACGTATCTTTCTTTTTAAATAGAGTAAACTACATTTTCAATATTTGTAGTATGTCACTCATTTCACTTCCGATTTCTAGGTCGAATTTTTTGTGGGTTCACTCCGTTGATTCGGATGTTTATTTCACTCTCGGTCCTTCATTCAATCAAGATAAGGGTAAGATAGTTTTTCCTTTAGTCTTTTTAAATGGACAAGGACCGGTAGTGAAACAAGAACTTGTGTCAAATGATTGAATTCGCAAAGAATTCAACTCAGAAATTGAAAGTGAAATGAGCAATATTCTCTGGGAATAAAATTTACTCTTTTAAATAAGAAGAAATAAAGAGTCAATGTAAAGGTGAGAGGTGTTAAAATCACAAAACATTAAACTACACGTACCTTAAAAAAAGTGTTTTCATTTATTTATTTATTTTGGTTAGATTGTCGCCTTCATCTTATATAGCCATAAATGGAAAGTTTCAGAATGACTTAAAAATATATTCCAAGATCTGTAAATTCAAATGTCTATCCAAATCATAAAAATATCTTGTTCTCTAGAATGTGTTTTATTCTGACACGCTTTTTAATGGTATAATCGTAATCTTTTACATGATCAAGCAATGATATATGGTGTAATCTCGAGCAATGTGTAGGGCATAAAAATTAGTATCTCAAAAGATTGCACTCCAAAGTTGATATTCAAGTGTATCTCACCAAGAAGTTTTTGGTATCAAATCACCAATTTCTATGTTGACACCCATGAAAACATACAAATCTCAAACATCAAATCATCAATGAACTCATAGAAGCTGTTGTTTTGATCATTCTTTTTATTTATGATTTTGTTATACATGCCTAAAATGTAGACTCTAGACATCCAATATTTTCACATATAAATTGTGGACGGAATATTAGAGTTATGTTACGTGACGGGTTCTTTCCAAAGATCAATATATTAAATCGAATAGATTACATTCCTTATTTATCTAGCAATTAGTGTTTTCATTCTGAGATGATAGGAGTTTGGGAGTACGAGTGGAGTTAAACATTTGATTTACTTAGAGCAACTCCATCAAAAGCGTCTTTTAAAACTTTTTTATGCAAAAAAGTTTTAGAAATGCTTTTCATCATTGGGGGAAAAACTTTTTTCATCAAAAGCTTTAGATTTCTCAAGCTTTTGGTGAAAGAACTTTTTGCCTAAACATTTACATTTTAACCCTTATTTTTGTATAAAAAAGCTTTTGGAAAGCTTTTTAACATTGAAGTAAAAGCTTTTTCTAAAAGCCTTTTTAATAGAAGATGATGTGGAATGAAAAAAAAGCTTTTAAAAGCATTTTATCATTGGGCATGCTCTTATATTTGCATGATTGATGTCAAAATAATGGCGATAGATTCAAGAAATAAAGAATTTAAGAAATGATGTATGCATGAGTTGAACACAAGAGACTAGTTTCACGTTTATATTTTGTTATCGGACTTAGTATGGGCTAAATATGACCCTTTAGAGCACGAGAAGTGATGACACAAAAATTCTGGTATTTTAAATGAGGACACCAGGTACGTTTTTAGGGGAGTGATTTAGTGTTCTCGGAGTAGAAATGAGCCTATAAATTTTTTTTTAACAAGTCAAATAAGAGGAAACAAAACAAAAAAGGTAGAACTCAATGTCCCGCCTGGGACGTCGAAAAAGAAAGCTGCTGACCTAAACATCGATGAGAACACTGATGGCGAGTGGCAGAACGCCGACGGGAACAAGCCCACTCCTTACGCTCTTATTATTGACTAGGTCACATAAATGTATATTCTCAGCAATAGGCGATTCACAAAATCAGAATATTGGTTTATTAATAAGTGATAACTTTTTAAGTTTTATCAAAATACTGGTTTATTTAAGCTATAGTTTGTCTTTGATAGAAAAATTGCAACATAATATATAGTTCAAAAAATCGTTCAAAAGACTTCGAAATGCTTGCAATACGATAAATCGTGTTATGAACTATGCTGCTAACGAAGTTTTCTTAAGGGTATAGTGAGCAACTTTTGATCTAGAGTAAAGGGTGTAAATAACATACAACTCTAGTTCATCAGTTACAACTTACAAATCATTATAGTATGCTCATACTTTTGAGTCGAATCAATTTCTACTATTCAAAGTTTTAAGTTACAAAAACTGAACTGTAATTACGAAGCAGACAACATTCTCTTACACTCGGACAAAAAGCCAATGAAGGAACAAAAAAGATGATACAAATCTGCTCAACCGATGATGAAGTTTGAGTTTAATACGTTTGGGTCCCTTACAAGGTACTGGCTTATGCTGCAACAAAAATAGTTCCAAGGTTCAAAAACACAAAATAAATAACAAATAAATCAAACGCATATGCTACTCACTCATTTGAATATTGAAAAACTACTTATATGCAATTAAAATAAAGCATAACAGCCGCGCCAAATATAACCAAATCACTAACTGAATACTGGTATATATGCAAAAGATCACACGAAATAATTTATTTTTTTTAGAAAGGCAATGAAATCACACAATCCACCACAAATATACACATTTTTTCCATAAATATATATATGTGTCCACTTCTGGACTTGAAACTACAATCTCATGGTTGAAGGATCACCTCGATACCATTAGGCCAATGATCATTTGGTAATCACACGAAATAGACATTGCACTGATCGTGCTAACGAAGCCTATGACATTTCAAACAATCAGAAAAAAACCAAGTATCTAATTTCGTTCCACCCTTCACTACTCATAAAACCTATGTAGTATTCACATCACATGCCAAGTCTACACCAAACAGAACTATTTCTCCCATCCATATCATCCAAAATCCAAGCCATATCTTAAGCACATTTCCATAAACTAGAGCGTTAATTATACAATAGAAGCTTTCCTAAACCCTAAAAACATTCCCAGGGAGCTTTGTTATGCAAAAATTTTCTTGGTAAAAAATTTGCCACAAAATTATTTATCAAACTACCTAGGAATATATATATATATATAGGTCCTATATAATTATATATACATGCAATAGAACCCTAACTAATTGTTTATATTATTTTATTAAATAAAAAAAAAACAACAATTAATTCAGTAGATATACCTTGACGCCGGTCTGTAACTCCGTCACATCACCGGATTTCGCCGAAACTGTTTAATTACTCAAAATACATCAAATTGTTGTTTAATTTACACAAATAGGTATGTACCATTCAGTAATGATGAAATTAGAGCATAAACAACGGAAATTAAACAATTAACGTATAATAACTTGACTACATTTCGATTATACTCACCAAGTGTAGCTGCAATTAGTAAGATTATTATGAAGCTCGTTTTCGTAGCAGAATTTAAACGCAAATTCGCCATTTTTTGTGAGAGGGAAGTGAAAAATGGTTGTTTGACTTTAACCTTTGTTAACATATAATTGAAACTCCGTGACGTGATATCCAAGAATATATCGCCGGCCTCGTCATAAACGGAAATCACATATTCACATTGAGCATATAAGCAGTAAGCTCAAGTGAAAACCCAATCTTTTATGAAAGCCCAATTAAACGGATGAGCATTACAAACAGAAGTTTTAGTTTAAATATGTGAGCCAGCCCGGCCCAATTAGTCAGATTGATACTGCCTTCTTATTTATTTATTTATTTTTTTCTTTATAGTAAACGAAGAAATGTATACATGCATAAAATACAAGTGAGATAATGTTACTCTTTTGTATGTAGATTTTAAGTTTTTAACTATTTAAATATCATGCCGACCTCTAGTATATGAGTGATTTTTCAAGTAAAATTATATAAATATGGAGAATAATAATAATTAACTATACCTAGAAATAATAAAAACTATAAAAAAGAATAGTACCATATGTTCTTGATGATGATGATGTACATAAAACAAACATAAGGACTAAATAAATGATATACTACATAAAACAAACATAAGGAATAAAAAATGTTCCCTTTAATAGAAATATCGTTGACTTTGACTCTATTCGTTTACCTATTCGAACTTTTAAGCCCATTTTAATCCTTTTCTATTCCATTTTGTAGCTATTGCTTCCTTCTAAACCACCACCCTTCTATGCCCAATAGGACCTATATGTAATCTAATATTTTTAACATATAATTTATATATCCATCTCTCCCCATAATCGATAAATGTAACAATTGATATACGTTATATGTGATGCTCGTTTTTGGTTTTTAACATAAATGTAATAATAATTTCAATATAGTATAATATTAATACAAATAATATATAATAATACATTTTTTGATACTACTTAATACTCATCGGATCTCGTGCTATCCAATAGAATATAAATTTGTGTTCAACCTCCGATTTTAATTTTCTGTTTATATTTCGGATATTTAAGTATCGACTATAAACTTATGGAGGCTTAATTTGATAATTGTCAAAAATGAGCTTATAGACTTGCAAAATTGCCAAATTGCCAAATGAGCTTATCGATAAGTCCGTAAAAATGAGTTTACCGACTCATTTAAGTTTATTTAAGTTAATAAATCATCAAAAATGAGCTTGTTGACTTTTTTAAAATTTAAAAGCAGCTTAACTTTTAATTCTAGAACTATATTTCTTTAATTTTTGCGTGTGTGTGTGATAAACAGGTGCTGGTATTGCAGATTTGCAGCAAAGCCCGGTGGTCAGAAACAATCTTCCGAAACCACATAAATCCGTGGAGCTAATCAAAACACTAAAAGCGGGCCGGGTCAAAATCTACCATGCAAACCCTAAAATCATTAAATCTTTACAAAACACCAGCATTCAAGTATCCGTAATGGTCCCAAATGAAATCATAACATCAATATCCACCAATCAACACTCGTGAACCATTGGGTCTGATCCAACGTTGTTAAGTTCTACCCACACACCAAAATCCGTTATGTTCTTGTCGGGAGCGAGATCTTGTCTCAGCCCAAAAACTTCAAGTGGTTTAACCTCGTACCAGGTATGGGCCGGATATGAAAATCTTTAGTTAAATATAAATAATTTAAAAAATAAAAGTTGGTACCTTTAGCTATGGATTGTTTGGAAACTTCGTTTCCGCCCTCGAGCGGGAAATTTCGCTCCGGTGTAACGGGTTTGGTTAATGTCCCGTTATTGCAGTTTATCAACCGGACTAAATCATTTTTTTTTCATTGATAGGTTGTGTTTGGTAGCAAGCATTTGGAAGCATTTTGGAGCGACAAGCGACTAGCAGTTAGCGATTTGATTGAAAAGCTTGTTTGGCAACAAAGCAACTAGCGTTTGCATATTTTCTAACCGCTTTCTGCTAAATGCTTGATGTGGAAGCATTTCAACTAGTAACTAGCATTTTGGTTCTGAAATTACCTATATACCCTCAAAAATAACATGAGTACATTATAAATAATGTGTATATGCCATTTTCGTAATTTTACACTTTATAATAACTGCTACTGCTACGTTACCAAACACTTTTCTTAAACAAACAACTACTGCTAACTGCTACTGCTACTGCTTACTGCTTATTGCTACCGCTTACTGCTACTGCTACTGTTACGTGTCGCCAAACATACCCATAGTTATACTTATTCGTCGGCTTGCAGACCCAGTTAATGTTAAACTTGGTTACGCGTTACTGACCCAGTTTCCGGGTTGGTGTATAATAATTTATTGGAACAAATGCTTGATGCTTTGTTTTGTTATGAAATGGGCCAGGTACCCGCAAAACCCTTATATTTATTGCGGAATGGGCTGGCCCAATGGAGGCGATATCAACCAAATCCGAGGTAATATTCACAATGCCGCGGGGTACAACCGTAATGTGGTCAAATGGTTAACGGAGAAGTCCGCACCGGGTACACAGTTAAAGCCCGGTGTGGTATTCCTGTCGTTTATTTTCGCTTTTTATAACGAGAATATGAAACCGGGTCCGGCTATGGAGCGGCATTTTGGGTTGTTTTACGGGTCGAGTATTTACCAGATAGATTTATCGGGTAAGGCGTGGGAATTTAAGAAGAAGTTGCCAGCGCTTGGTGGTGCCTTCGAATGCTTGTGGGCAGGGGAAGGGTACTTGTGACCCGGTGGGGAAGTGTTTTAAACCGGATTCGTTAGTTTGGCAGGCGAAATATGCGTTTAGTTCTTATTGGGCCCAGTTTAGGAAATCTGGTGGGTCTTGTTACTTTAATGGGCTTGCAGTCCAAACAGCCAAAAATCCAAGTAAGTGTCTATAGTAATTATTTTATTTAAGTTTTCGATTATTGTTTTATAGTAGCAACTAGAGCTGGGCAAAAAAACCAGTTTCTGATCCGAAACCGGTTTTCAAACCGGAAACCGGTTTGGTCAAAACCGGAAACCGGTTTGGTCAAAACCGGTTTTGACCAAACCGGATCGGTTTGAATCCGGTCCGACCGGATTGGACCGGTTTGAGTTTTTAGGTTCAAAAACCGGTTTGAAACCGGTTTGGTTTGAAACCGGTCTCAAACCGGATGAAACAGGATTGAAACCGGATTGACCTATCCGGCGGATAGGTTAAGGCTATCCGGCGGATAGGCCTTTTCTGTTGCCAAGTAGCCGTTGTAATTGAAGCTATCCGCCGGATAGCCTACCCTATCCGCCGGATAGTTGCTTTCTGCAGAAATCTCTGCACAGAAAACTAGCCGTTTTCTCAAACGGCTATCCCCATTTTTGGCCGTTTTTTTAGACTCTTTGTGGAGCCAAACCTCCAAAAAAATCACTATATATGTAAATGTGATATTGATGTTTACTCACAACTTACAACACTCTCAATATAAGCATATACTCTCAATTCTCAAATTGCAATCTATAATTGTATACACTCAAACTCAAGTCTCAACACTCCACTTTTAGTTTTAATTCTCAAATTTATACTTATTAACACAATGGCATCATCATGTGGGCAATCACAATCTTCCGTCAGTGTTGGAGAGTCATCTAGCAATGCTACGGTTGTTTCTATAATAGAAACAAAAAGAAACCCGGCGGTTTGGTGCAATTACGACTTGTGTGAAATGTCGAACGGTATTAGAAAAGCTCGGTGCAAGAAATGTGGGGCATTTTTCAAAGAAGCCGGCAATACTACTTTGAAAAATCATGCAAACACGTATTGTAAAGCGGTGAAATATGGAGTGGGGCGTAGTCAATCAACAATGGCGAATGATGGTACAACGTGGCAATACGAAGCCTCTAAGGTGCGGGATAGAATGGCGAAGTTCGTGATTCAAGAAAGCTTGCCATTTGACCACTTTGACAATCCTCGGTTGACTCGACTCATCCAAGAAACTCTCCAACCTCGTTATAACAATGTAAGTCGTTCGACTCTTAGACGAGATGTAATTAAAATGTGGAAAATCGCTAAAGATGAAATGATTTTAGGTTTTCAATCTTTAGAAACCGGTGTAAATTTAACTTGTGATGTTTGGACGGCTCCACATGGTTCACCGGATTCGTACCTTTGCGTTACCTCTCATTGGGTTAATCCCAAAACGTGGCAAATGATGAAGCGTACGATTGCGTTTGAATTATTTGGATATCCGCATACCGGCGAAAATTTATATCAAATTTTAGATTACGTGATTAAGAGTTTTAAATTGGAAGGAAAAGTATTTTCAATATCTTTTGATAATGCATCCAATAACACCGCCGCCGTTAATCAACTAAAACTAAAATACAAACCGGCTTGCGAAGGTGCATTTTTTCATAGTCGATGTGTTGCACATATCATTAACTTGGTTGTGCAAGATGGACTTAGTTTTATTGCACAAATAAAAGAAGCTTTTAAACAAATGCTACGTGATATTTTTAGTTCTTCAAACGCTAGATACCATAGATACATGAAATTTTGTGTTGATTCGAATGCACTTTGGTTAGGTCCCAATTGGGACGTACCTACTAGATGGAATTCGACTTGTAACATGTTTGAAAGTGCCTAAAGACAAAAGGACACCTTAAGGTTGTTCCATGACTTGCTTGCGGACCGTAATAGATTTGTTACACCTTTTCCCGAATCAAGTTGGTATACTATCCAAGTTCTAACCGATATGCTTGTAGTTTTTAAAGAAGCAACCACTTTATTGTCGGGTGTTTATTATCCGACTAGTCCTTTAGTATTAAGACAAATATGGTTAATGTGTCAAAAATTAAGCGCTTTTGAAATGAAAGGCGAAATATTTGAAAATATGGTACAACCGATGAAGGAAAAATTAGTAAAATATTTTAAAAATATGCCTCCGGTTATAAGTTGTGCCGCCGCTTTAAACCTCGTTTTAAACGTTAATGGAGTTGAAACTTTACTAACCAACATTGCAAATGATTTGGGTTTGACGGCTATCAAGCCGGCTTGGGCGGACAATGAAATAAATGCATTTAACGATTTTTTTGCAAGTTTGTTTGATGTTTATGCTACGAAGTATGGGGGTTCCACACCCGTTCAAGAGTTTATAAGGAATGAAGGCGCAAGTGGTTCAAGTTCGCACACCAACAATGATGACATAATATTATACAACACATTGATAAATGATGCTTCGAAAAGAGCCCGAGGAACCGTTCCTAGTAGCGAACTTTCAAGATATACAAAATCCAACTTTATAATGTTTATGTCGGTTCAAGAGTTTGGGAAGTTGGATGTGTTGGGTTGGTGGAGAGATCATGAATCCCAATTTCCAATATTAGCGGCTATGGCACGTGACCTATTAACCGTTCAAGCTTCTACGGTTGCTTCGAAGTCCGCTTTTTCGGTTAGTAGTCGGGTAATTTCACCAAGAAGAACAAAACTCACCCCTTTGTTGGTGGAAGTATGCATTTGTTTAAAAGACTATCTAGATGGGATTGAACGGATACAAAACATTTCACCGCTCGAAGGAGAATTGGAAAAGGTTGAACAAGAGATACATGAGGAAGAGATAGCAATAGGCATGTCGGTACCACTTACCGCACAAGAGCTTACTTATCAAGAAGAGTTACACAACTTTCATACCGACGATTAGTCAAGGATACTTTGTAACATATTTAAAATTTTATTATTGTATTATGTAAAGTCACTTTGAGAAATCTTATATTTTTGCAAATTTAGTGCTTAACATTTCTTAGTAATTTGTCAATTATACTTCTAAGTCAACCATAGTCAATGAAAGTCAACCATAGTCAATGAAAGTCAACCAAAGTCAATGAGAGTCAATGAGAGTCAACCAAAGTCAAACAAAGTCAATGAGAGTCAATGAGAGTCAACCATAGTCAAACAAAGTCAATGAGAGTCAACCATAGTCAATGAAAGTCAACCAAAGTCAATGAGAGTCAATGAGAGTCAACCAAAGTCAACATAGTCAATAAGAGTCAACCATAGTCAAACAAAGTCAATGAGAGTCAATGAGAGTCAACCAAAGTCAATGAGAGTCAATGAGAGTCAACCAAAGTCAACATAGTCAACCAAAGTCAATGAGATTCAACCAAAGTTAAACAAAGTCAACAAACTGCCAAAAACAAACAATAATAAAAATAAGTTAATCACTGCCGTTCGTCCGGATGTTGAGAAGATGATCCTGGTCCATATCCATAACGAGCATTAGTAGCCGAGTAATCAATACCCATATGCCCGAAAAGCGATTCCATCATGTCTCGTTGCCAATTAAACTGGTTTTCAACAGTACTTTGAAAATTATCGAATTTATTCTCAAAATAATCAAAACGTTGGTTAAGAGATAAAGATGGTGCCGGGCCGGCCTGTTGGGCAGGGCCGTCATGTTGGGCAGGTGCCTCCTCCTCCTCTTGATCATCACCATCTTGTTCCTCTTGATCATGATTATATACCCACGGAGCCCATTGTAGGTTTATAGTTCCATCTACCAACGGACAATGCCTAAACCAATTCACACCCAATAACCGCATTTCTGGTTGCACAATCATGCACGTTGCCAATCCTGTTTGTTTACCAAAGTAGCGGGCCAAACGGGTCACATACTGCCCGCCAGTGATGCTACTAGTTCGGCGTGACGCGCGAGCCATATTCCACAAAGACCGGGCAAGACAACCCGGAACATTCACCAACCCTCTATTCACGATACACCCAAGATAATACAAATCTGTTTGGGTGACTTTCTCTGGGCTTTCTTTCCGACAGGTGAGAGATGTAGAAATCATCCGGTGAATAACTCTCATCACTGGATCATAAAGCTGTGTAGAAGACTTAGGCTTAGATGTCCACGGATACGACGAAATCTGATTCCAAAGAGCCGGTAGATCACAATCTTGTGGTTGCCGAATCCCATTAAACAAGTGATCTATATAATAATCCATACGTACCTCCTCCGGAGTATACAAACCTAAAGCCAAACAAAATTCGGACACACTCATCTCTCGAGGCACCCCACACAATTGGAACCGAATGGTACGTGCCTCGACATCCGTATTGACATCATCAAACAAGTAAGTGCTGAAAAACTCGAGAGTTGCCTCCCGATATATATACTCCCGAATACTAAATAACCTCGACCAAGCTCTCGAGGTAAAACATAACCTACCATCAGCTAACCGATACTCCATCCGCAAAATGTTTCTAATTTCTTCGGAACCGGTAGTATTAGACTGTCTTGCACTTATTTGATCAAGAACAGCCCAATCCACAACATCAGCACATTGAATTGTTTTGTTGATGTTGATGTCCAACATCGACTTAAACTCAGCTTTTTCTCTTGAACTATAATGCCGGTTATTAAACTTTAAAAATTGGTGATTCCTTATTATTGCTGGCACCGGAAGGTCATACACTTCCGTTGCCTCCTCATTGTGGCTTGTAGATGGTTCCCCACGTTTTCGTGACTTCTTTGGCGCCATGTCTGCAAAAATATAACATTTATCAAACCTAAACTCATTAAAACAAAAATACAAACCGAGCACGTATCTATACATTCAAATTACCAATAGCACATATTAAGATCCATACGTTCAATTCAATTATACAATTATACAATTATACAATTACAATTCAATTACCATAAACCAATTTATACAATTACAAATCCATACGTTCTCATATATACAATTACCAATTACCATAAACCAATTATACAATTACAAATCCAATTAAACATTATATATATAATTAAACAATGTAATTACAAAAAATTCAACCGTGTAATTTCAAAATCAAGCAATTCAACCAATTATATACAACTACAACTCAAATTAACCATCACAAACAAGTTTTGAACAAAACCCCCAAATTGTGTTATAAACCCTAATTATCACAAAACGGTTATAAACCCTAATTAGAACAAATTAAACCGTGAAACTTGATAATCAAGTATCAATTAACTATTACAAACATAATACAACATAACCCTAATGATTAAAAGCCTAATTCATCACAATTCATCATCAATAAAAGTTTCAAAATCAAGAAATCTATTAAACGTATCGTAGTAGTAATCATACCTATGATTTGAAGATGAAAAACCCAAGCAAATGTGGATGGAATCAGGGGAAAAATAGCCAAAAACAAGATTGAAGTCGACTAGAGAGAAAAAAAGAGGTGTGTGTGTTTTTTTTTTTTTAAGAAAATGGGGGGTTTTGGGCTGTTAATACGCACCAGGGTGCCGCTATCCGGCGGATACCCTTACCTATCCGGCGGATAGCCCAGTGGAAGGGTTTTTTTTTTCAACAGAAAAGGGCTATCCGGCGGATAGCCTTGACCTATCCGGCGGATAGCCTGCAAGTTTGGGCCAAACCGGTTTCTCCCAAACCGGTTTTTGGGAAACCGATCTCGATCCGGTTTGAAACCGGTTTGAAACCGATTCCTAAACCGGTTTGGGCGGTTTGGGTTTTTTAGGATTGAAACCGGTTTCAATCCGATCCGGTTTTTGTCAAACCGGTTTTGACCGGCGTTGACCCAAACCGGTTCGGTTTGAAAACCGGTTTCGGTTTGGGCCCAAACCGGTTTTGCCCACCTCTAGTAGCAACACTTTTAGAAATGATACATATAGTAAGTTTAAATCAAACTTACAGTTATATATTTAGTTTCATATTAGCTAAAATGGTATTTTGCAGGTTTCGGGTCGTGCAAATTCCCGAGCATTACGCTATGAGGATTTAAGTCAGAAGAATTGGACGAGCTGGATCGATTTTGTGCTGTTTATGGAATACTGAAGATGAAGAACTTGACGTAATTCTCAATATAATTTGGGCATTTTGGCTATTAGTTTTGTGTTTTAAATGTAACTTTTGGACTAGGGTGCATTAATTTATTGTTAGAAAGAAGTTATATTATGGTTAAGTTTGATGGTGACTGTATTTTAAATAGGCAAGTGACATTTGTTATTCGTTAAGTTTGTTAGTTGTTACTTTTAAAAAGGATTGGTGATGTTGGTGGGCCAAATGTTTGGGTCGCAAATGTTCTCTATTTGTACGAACGAATATTGGATAACTTTTATTAATTACGTGTGACTTTTGTTTAGTTTTATAATGAAGTTAGTGTAAATTATTCAAAACAAATAAGTATTTAACAACTTATCGGACAAATATTATCCTAACTGAAACACTTGACAATTAGAATACTATATATATTGGTCCAAAATAACATCTTCATTAACTATACCTATAATGGTGAATTATAACCCACTATATATAAAAGTTGGAATATGACAAGAGGTTGTCAAAAAAATGTGCTAAATAATAAGTAAAAGACAAAAATACCATCAACCTTTTATTTGTTTTCCAGAAAAATGGTTCCGTCAAGAAGAGGTATTTCCTACTTAAGTTCGAAATTAGTGTCTTTAACACTGATTCTATTTACCAATTATAGGATCAATGTACGTTTTCACTTGACAATTAGGTATTTTTGATCGTCTCATTTACTACCACAATTAAATCGTTTTTTACGAGTAGTTCATGAGTTAAAATTTAGGACAAATTACCTAAATTAGGAACGAATTGTGACCGATTCTATATTATGAAAAATCAACTACGAAATGTTTCAAAACAATTTATGTGCAATTTTAGCAACATGTTATTTTTAAGTTGAGTAAAAAATATTACGTATCAACTAAAAAACTGCTAAAATATATTAAAAAATTGAATTAATTTGATAATTAACTTTTATAAATTATAATCAAACGATAACTCATTATTTTTAACAATTTACCTAAAATTCACTACTATTTATTTTCTTCGTTTAACCATATAGGCATGTAGCCATGTTGATTAGCTCACAATCAAATAGACATCGTATCATGAATTACAATATTTTTTCTATTCTAATCCAAAGATAAGAAATGTATGATATATCCTTTTGATAAAAAGGTTTGAATAAATACACTCTTATGTGTGTATGGAGAAATGTATTTGTGAGAGAAAGAAATGGCTGCATTGACCCTCTTAATAAAATAGTAGTAAAAAACAGTGTTTTCAAATCCGGGTCGAACTGGTTGGACCAGGACCCAGGACTCGGACCGGATGGGTTGTAACCAGGTTAACCTCGAAGTCAAACTCATTCAAACCCGGCCGAGTTTCCAGTCGAACCGGGGTTGACCCGGTGAACTGGACCGCTCGAACCGGATTTTTTAATTTTTATTTTAGGGACTGAATCTAAACATTTTCAATAGTTTAAAAACTAAACCTGAAAATTTAAACGTACGATTGAACCGATCGACTCGACTGATTAAATAGAACTTAAAATCAGAACCGAGTCAATTAAAAACCTGGTTTTTAAAACACCAGAAAAAAAATGATAGATACGAGAACGTTCTTATTGGGTCCGGCCCACCGTATCGAGTCCCAATAACTGATACTCCGTAACTTATTATCCAATTAACCAACCCTCACCCTATCCCCTTTCAACTTCTTTATAAATATTCGAACAACCTATGCATACAAACCATTTGTATCTATCCATCCATCCTATCTCAATTATTGCTGAATGGGATATACTCTGTCATCTTCCTTCAACACTCGTTTTGTAACCGTTTCTTCTCCGGCGTACACACACCGTCGTTTCGCCGGAACTTTAAACTCCTTTTCAGGTTTCAGATCATCAGTAACAAAACGCTGTCGTTTAGTAGTTGCGAGTTACCGTGAGTTTAGTAGTTTGAATACGCCGATTGAACCGGTGACGTCGGCCGGAAGGTTTTTGTCGACAGTGTTATTAAATGAACGGAAATCGTTTCACGATGCTGTTGCGGAAACGTTGGAGAAGTTAGTTAACGATGTCGATGAAGCGTATAAACGTACCGAATTGACCGCTGATTCGACTGAAGCTTGTCTTCACAGGTCTGCGTTTTTACTTGATTTTTGATTTTACCAAATTAGTATTTTTTAAAAATTTACAACCAACATCACATGAACTAAACAGTCTTAGTACATAGAGTGAAAACTTATAAATATATATTTTGCTGCAAATTAGATTCATTTACTTAATCAACTTTCAATAGTTTACATTTGCTATAGTATGTGTTTGATGATGACTAATGACCATCTCTATTAACAAATAACAATTTTACTATACGGGATGAATATCAGTTTTGCCCTAACTAGTTTGACTGTAAATTTTTTAAAAATAAACACTTGTAAATGATATTAAAATGAGGCTAGAACGAAGAAATTAATGATTTTTAATATTTATTTTTTTCAATTAGATATTTTGTATGACAAACAAAAATAGAATATTGTCGTAGACAATAAAAATGAGACGAAGAAAGTAAGTTTTTAACTTTTGTAATTTTTATGCTGAGGTCTTTTATTGACCGGTAAATTTTAATCTTTGTAACTTTTGTTTACTGTTGATGTGACAATTTTTTTAATAAACTGATAAATGTTTTATTTTTGTAAACGTTTTTACTGACATAACAATAATATAAATTGTCATGTCAGGTGTCATGTTATTAAAATTAATGTCATTAGTTAGTTACAGAAGGTCGAATACATCTAGATAACGAAAAGTTTGGTAATCATTAACATTTGTAATTTGTGTCAATTTCTATATAATTTTCATTAAGTAAATGCAAAAAAGTCATTCAAATTAGGTTATGGCAGGCCATTTATTGAAGGTGTGAGCTTATTTAATTACTAAATAACAACAAAACACTCCATAAAGTTATGAACTTGAGAGCTATTTATAACTCTACTAAGGCTATGAGTAGGTGCAGTTTTAATTTGTTAATCCAACCATATCTACAGGAGGATTGCTGAGCTAAAAGAACACGAATGTCAAACCGCTGTAGAAGATGTAATGTACATGCTAATCTTGTTCAAATTCTCCGAACTCAAAGTCCATCTTATTCCGCGTCTTTCAAAGTGTATTTACAACAACAGACTAGAAATCTTGCCGTCAAAAGACTGGGAACTCGAGTCGATTCATAGTTTTGAGGTTTTGGAGATGATTAGACAACATCTAACTTCCGTTACAGGATGGAGGTCAGATTTTAGTGTCACGGAAAATTGGGCCACAACCAAAATCAAACGGGTCAATCTTTCTCAAATCTATACTGCTTCAATACTCTTTGGGTATTTTCTTAAATCTGCTACGTTGAGACATCAGCTAGAAATGAGCCTTGTGGACCCCATTAATGACATGGTTTTCAACAAATTTAGAAGAAGGAATCTTGTTTTTGGGCATACTCACAACACGATGACAACAGCAACATCGTTTGATGGTAAAAAGAAACGAGAGAAATTGAGTTCGTATTTAATGGGATTCACCCCTGATTCACTAGTGAAATGTTCGCAACCTAATTCTAAGGAGGCTTTAAATCTGATAGCAAAACATAGTTTTGCGCTTTTTGGGGACGTTGAATCTGATAAAGTAATATCTACTTCATTTTCAACATTGAAGAGATTTGTTTTGGAGGCGATTGCTTTTGGGTCGTTTCTTTGGGATACAGAAGAATATGTCAAGACTGTATATAAACTTGAGGAGAACAACTAATTACACGAAAAACATATGCTTTAGTAAGTTTTTATGAACTTGTCGATATTAGTGTATATAGTATGATCTGGTTTAGCTTTATTATGTAAATAGGAGTCTCAACTTGTGGTGTATATCTGTTTTTGGGTACTTAATGAAGTAGATATAACTTGTATATAACTGTGGTACATATTTGTTTATGGGTACTTAATGTATCTTAACCTTCTGTTTCTATATATATCGTCTCTTGATTACCTTGATTGAGAATCTTAATCAATTCAGTGTACAATGTTTGTGATCTTGACCCAAGTGGACTCGATCCATTTTAACCAAACCCGTTCTGACTTTTCTAGATTAATCTTTAGGAAGGTTTATACTACAGTTATGTAACATTTTGTTTTATATGATAGTGGACGTTTGCCAACCCTGTTTTTCTTTTTATTTACTAATGATTGATGCTTGTACATTTAAATAGGAAAGGATGTTTCAAAGTGATATTTGAAATATTTAAGAAAAGGGGTTGTTTAGTTTGGTAGAGAGTCACTCTTAATCATGAATTATCTTATTATTTGGTCCATAAACTAATTGAGTACTTGTTAAAGTAATGTTAAATATGTCACAAATTGTTTGAGTGAAATGATTAGTTATTTAGTTTTAATTCAACATATTTTATAGTACAAGCTTTACCTTAAAAATTAGATTTACTGGTGAAGGGAGGAAATAGCAGACTTATGTTGATTTTGGTGAGGGATTAATATGAATAGTTTTCAGAGTTCATTTTTGTAGCATACTCAATATTAGTATTAGTTATCACTCAACCATGCTACTCCATCTAACTGTATCATCGTGATGGAATCTACTTCAAAGATGCTATAAATGTTCAAATTGTGTATGAGGACCAATCTTGAAAGGTGCCATAAATGTCCAAAAAAGCTGACCAGAGGAATATTTGGAAGGTAAAACTTAAAAGCACGTTTAGTTATGAATAACTCTTCTATTTTTCTGAAAAATTTTCTAACAAAATTGAAATTAGAAAAAGTGTTCAAGTTAAGATTTTCTAAAGAAATTTTATAAGAAAATAAAATCTATGATGTATGGTTTTCTACATTTCCTATTCTATAAAACAAAAACTTCATCCCTTACATTTAAGCACGTTTTTTTGAATTTTCATTAATTTTAAAAGACACAACTTTAAAAGAACGAAAAACGAAAAATAAAGATATTTTTCTATAACTAAACGTGCCCTTAACATTCGTTCTCCAGAAAATATGAGTACGTTTATCATCATGTCGTCCTGGCTACCATCATTACATGCTCATTACGGAGTATATAATAACAAGAAATCATAATATCACAAGCTCATATCCAGAATAACATAACAGTACATAGTGTATCATCACAATTCACATGTGCCCATTGAACTGTCGAAAGGGTCAAGATTCTGCATAATCTGTAAGCCTGTTGGGCTGATTTTCCACTATACCATAATTGACGACCCTTATAACCACCCCATAGACACGGTTGAAGCTCTAAATATATTTGTCTCTTCAAAAGCCCAATACAAAAAGTTTTTGTTTTCTTTTTCTTTTTTCTCTCTTTCAAGAGTATTCGGAACTTTGAAGTTGACGTTAATCAAAAAGAAAGTTTTCTTTAAATGATCTAAACGTTCACCGCTTGAACACCTTCTAAAATCTACATATACACTGCTCGATAGAATTCGATGAATATACACCTCTTCCTATGCTTGAACATATATAGGTTGATCACACTTACTAGATCATATAAATTTCTCATTTTCTTATTTTCGCGTGACGCCAATTGCAAATAAAAAAGAAAAAAAATCTTAACATCTAAAACGAAAGAAGGGGTAATTTATATTCGCACTCCATGTAGTATGTTACTTGTTTCACTTCTCGTCCTTGAATTTAAAATTTTTGTGAGTTCACTCATTTGAATCGAGTTTTCGCTTTACTCTCGGTCTTTTTTTCAATTAAAATAAGGGAAAAATATACTTTTCTTTTAGTCTTTTTATATAAATTATATGAATGATGGAATAGGAGTGAAACAAAAATTCGAATTAAAAAATCAAATTCACAAAAAATTGAGAGATCAAAAGTGAAGCAAGTAACATATTATAAATATTGAAATTTAAAAATGTAATTTACTAAAAGAGAAACGATAAATGTTGTTAGTAACATTTTTTTACGTATAACAAAGACTAATTAATGTTAAATTTTATTCTTTGCTGTCTCTAGCTAATATAAGTGATATTTTTCTCTCAGTTAAAATAGATTTTGTATATATTTTGGAATAATAATAAATAAAAAAAACGTTGACTAAGAAAGGTCAAAAGGAAGATAAATATCCAAGTCAAATACAAACATCTTCAAGTCAAACAACTGACTTAATGTGTTGTAGTTCCAGAAAGATCAATGAACTCACGTTACTTCAATTCATTCACATTTAAGTTTAAATACTTATACAGTTATACGGAGTAAATATTCCCAAACCTTAAAACGGTATCTAATTAATATGGCCGGAAAATGATGCAGGCGGTCAGGCGGTGTGTTACGATACTTATGGCGGTGGTTCAGCTGGTCTAACGGTAATACAACTAAAAATAGCAACGTTTCTTAGCTTTTGTTGTTAAGTAAGCATATTTTCATAACTAAATTCATTATTATTACTATATGTGAACGTATAAATATGCTGGTAGTTTTTTTAAACATTAAAACTTGTTATAAAAAATCAATCTTGATCAGATACTTTACAATTTGTATTAAAGTTATGATGACTGCAAGCTCAGGTTTTAACGTTAGTTAAATTGTTTTTACTTTTTAAGAAAATATGAGTTAGCGAGTAAACATTTAGCATTTATAAATTTAAAAATTGAACGATTTAAATAATCATCATAATTTGTAACAGATTTTTTATTAATTTACTAATAATATAACATGTTTTAAATATATAATTAATATATGAATTAAATTAAATATATATGATAAAAAATAGCAATAATGTTGTAAATTATTACTTATCACATTCGTGCTTATTAAACTCGTCTCAAGATTCCGTAGTGCTATTACATTCTGTAACATATTTAGCTAATTCGATTGGTCCTTGAATTGAATAAACATATAAAGTATTCAATCTTTTTAATCTTCTCACTTATTCACACTACCCTTGTTTATTATATTTTTTGACTTCTACATCTCGCCAAATCGTTGACTTCTTGATTTTCTTCCTATCAAAATTACTTCATATCCTTGATAAAATATTCATTTACATTTATATATTTTAGTTAACCCATTAAAAAGAACAATATATATGACTTCTCAAGATCATTATTTTACATCAATACTGGTGTTACTTTCCATCTCTCTTCAAATATTAATAACCGCAATTTTCAATATGTTATTATCGGTAATGTGTCTTCCATACCGGTCACTAATTCCGGTCATGTACAAATTTTCAATTTTTATTGTCTTTTTCACTTTATGAATGTACTTATCACTCCTAATATAATTAAAAAATTTATTTCATTTCGCAAGCTCACTACCAATAATCAACGTTCTATTGACTTTACCCTTACGATTCATTGTACAAATTTATCGTACTCATCAAATTCTTCTTTGTTATGATAGCACTAGTGATTTATATCCTTTCAATGTTGCAGCTTTCGCATTTCTGTCAATTTTCAATAGTCTTTCTTTGTGGCACCATAAACTTGGTCACCAGCTGACTCAGTCCCTTAAACTTTCGCTTCCCATGGTCTAAATTCATATAATAAACAAAAAACTTCTCATTTATGACGTGTTGGTTAGTTAGGAAAGCAAACCAAACTCCCTCTCTATCAATTTTCTTATGTAGTCACGTCTCTTTTTGACATTATTCATTATGATATTTGGACATCTTCAATCTCTAGTAGCAATAGTTTCAAATATTATGTTCTTTTTCTATATCACTTCTCTCACTTTATTTGGGTCTATCCATTATGTAGAAAATCTAATGCACAATCTAAGTTTTAACATTTTTGCACATTTGTCAATACCCAGTTCAATCGTGAAATAAAATCTACTCAATACGATCATGGTAAGGAATTTGACAATAATAGTATGCATGATCTGTTTTGCCAAACATGGCATTCAATTTCACTTCTTATACCCATATACCTCTCTGCAAAATGGCAAATCTGAAGCATGATCTGAACCATTATTAACATTGTGCTTTCACTTCTTTTTCAAGCTCGTCTTTCACTAGAGTATTGGATCAAAGCAGTACTTATGGCTACTACCCTTCTTAACCTCCTCCCTCGATCTCTATAAACAATATCATTTCATACACCAAATTGTTCAATAAACCAACCTTTTACTCTCATCTTAGCACATTTGGATGTCTTTGTTATACGTATGCTTTCCCTTCACATAAACTAGCCACTCGTGTTGGTTTCAAACAGAGCACATGTGACTAATCTTTATTTATATATAGTCGCGGGTCAAAGATTGCTTATTTGTTGTTTTATGTGAAAAATATTGTTCTTATAGCTTAATCTATGGTTCTTCTTCAATGAGTTACTTACTCCTAATATAATTAAACGAGCGCACTCAATTGCAACTCGTCTAAAACTTTAGTAGATACTGAAACCAAGCTTGGCACAAATGAACAACTTGTTACTGACCAGACTATGTATTGTAGTCTTGCAGGGGTTGTACAGTACTTTACTTTCTTGATACCAAATTTGACCTATACGTTCAACAATTATATCTCTTTATGTATGACATGCGTAAATCCCATTCTATTGCTTTATAGCGTGTTCTTCGCCATATTCTCCGAATAATTGATCTATGATTTGCAATTGTATGCATCACACATTATTCAACTGACGGCTTACCACGTTTTCTAATTCTTTGTTTTTAAATTTAAACGCGAAACATTTTTAAATCTCGAATGAATGAAAATCTAATGTTAATTTAATAATTTAATAATTTAATAATTTATTATTAATATTAATTATTATTAACTTTACTAAAATGATACAAAAATCAAGTCGTTGAAAAGAGAGTCAATATACGTGGACTCAAAACTTCTGGAATCTTTCATAAATCACTTTCACAAATTTCAGAAATCGCCATAATCGCGGTCGTCTTACTCACTCCACTTTCTGCCTAAATTCAAACCAGTAGCTCAGAAATTTGTATAGGCGGTCGAATATATGGCCGGAAAATTGATGCAGGCGGTTTGGTACACTTGTTACGGCGGAGGTTCTGCCGGTTTAAAGGTATTTTACAATCAATTTTCATTTTTAGTTTATTTATATATTCGATATATTTAGTTATATTTATGTTAATTTTAATTTGCTATTGTAAGCTTTTATCATTTCCAAAACCTAATTGAGTTGGTAGTCTTTGTACGTCCGACCGCACAAATGCATAATCTTCGTTCCAGCTGAAAACCTCCAATCACGTAACTGTGCACTAATGAAAGCTCTACGCTAAGTGAAAGATGGGGATGATCCCCGTGATTCGCCCTCTAGCGTGAGAATCAGTTCATTTGATTGGAAATATAAGATGAATACTTGAAATTAGGTTTTGAGTGACAGTGATGAACATACTTTGAGAATGAGAATAAGGAGTGAGGGATCTATTTATAGATGTTATAACCTTCTGAAAGTTGCTCTATGCACCAATCAGCTTCTAGCACTTTGGAGAGATTCCTCCTTAGCCAATCAGGTTCTTTCATACAATTCTTAACCAAGTGCAGTGAAGGATGTCATGTGGGAAACAAGGTTGTTCAACCATGCAATGGTCCCCACACACATATTACATTTGTGAAGATCTTGTCAGATGATGTCATCACGTTCCACCCGGAGTTATAACAGAAGATACTCTGGGCAGAAATAATTTAAACGATGATTTAGTGGCAAATTCCCTTAGGATGGCATGCACAAACAAGTACATGCTTTATGCCACAAGACTAAAACAAAGTCTTCCTTTAGGTCGAGGCAAATATTAATTAACCAAGACTAGAATGGGTCTTACTCTGGACGGAGATATAATAAGTTTTAGGGTGGAATATGGTTACACCATTAGTTAGATTGTTGTAATTTCTAACTATTATCTCTTATCTGATTTCTATGATTATGTTATCTTCCAGATTGTGTAGAGTTTGTTTAGGTTAAAATGTTCAATCCAGAGTTAAATGAAATGTATCAAATTTTACTCAAAATGGGACTGCAGTTATCTAACATTTAAAGTTTCCGTTTGATGTTTCAATATTTCATCAATGTATGTATCAAATGGATATCTTTTGCTGATGTGGCAGCTATATATCAAATCTATACAGTACTAATTTATTAAAATTTTTGATACATACAATGGAAAACTCTAAAGTTGAATAAATATTAAATACAACAGAATTTTGGGTAAAAGTTGATACATTTTCATACACTTGACCATTAAAAGTTTGATTAGAGTAACATAGTAGGAAGATTATCGATAGTAGTAACATACTTGAATTCTGTTACCAATCATGGCATCACGAGTTGCTTAAGATAGTTGCTTAAAAATTTAAAAGATAGAAGAACATTGTTAACAAAGTTGGTATAATTGGTAACAAAATGCAAGTACTGGTAATTTATTTTTTACAGTGCTGCTCTACTGTTGTTCTGCTGCTACTGTTATCGGTAAAACATGTTAAGTATTTTCTGTGTGATCTAGAACGTGGCAGTATGTCTATTGTTTTAATGAAAAAGAGTAGAATCCCCTGCCCCATAAGAAAGCACTAATTTATTTCATATGGGCTAATTTTCCAAATTTATGCATGGTATAGTGATATAGAAATGTTAATACTACTTTAATATTTCTTTGCAGCATGTTGAAATACCTGTCCCTGCTCCTGGAAAGGATGAGATTTTGCTCAAAATAGAAGCAGCAAGCATTAATCCAATTGACTGGAAGATCCAGAATGGCCTGGCAAGGCCAATTTTGCCTAAAAAGTTTCCTTTTATACCAGGTTAGTTCGATACGTCGATGAAAATCGTCATTTGTTTACATTGTTATTCCGTGTTTTAGACTTGTCAATGTGTTAGCTAGACCTAGAAGTAAAAGAACGACCCTTCGTTTGGTCTCACTACTCATGGTTTAAGAAGCATTCTGTATCAACAGCTGAACTTGAAAACTATGACAATAGCAATGTGTTAGCTGAGTGACATCCATGTTGGGTTTCTATTGAGGATGTTGCTGAATGAAAAGTCTTACAAATAAATGTTTTCTTGCTTGTTTAATGTGACCTATCTTTAATTCTTTACGTATTTATGTATTTTTTACTGTTTTACTTTGTACCCTTTAACATTGCACTTGGCAGTCCCAATGTTATGTGTTTAAATAACAAGTTATATTGGCAGTCCGACTTCTATACTTTTAAGGCTAATATGATAATTATGTAGAAATGTACTTATCTCAGTGCTCCATGTTTGTCATTATACATATTGTCGTGCTAATTTATTCATTAAACTTAGAAGATGTTCCATTTTTGTTATTTTTGATGAATTGTGCACTGACCAATGTGGGATATTTGAGAAAATAGGTTACCATCTTATGACATTAAATATAGCGAAAATGGAACACCCCTTTTTACCAACTTCAAATCTTGAATGACTAACTGCCTCAGCCATTTGTGTAATGACCAATTAGAGCGCCTGGAGGACTACATTGCTATTCTATAACATTAGTCCTTAGTTATACAAAAACCGAATCATAGTTCTATCAGGTGTGTTAAATCCCAAAAGCATTTGTATGTGTGTGTATGTATATGCATAACTTAATTTGTTTGTTGCAACAGTTGGTGATGTAGCAGGAGAAGTCATGGAGGTTGGACCTGGAGTGAAGAATTTTAAAGCTGGTGACAAAGTTGTTTCCACCCTTGTGAGTTTCATTTTTTTTCTATTTTTCCTTTTTGTTAAATATAGTTTGAGAACTACATATTTGATTCGAAGAGGATGTGGAACTTAAAAAATTCAGATTCTAAGTTACTACGAATCGTATCTTTGAGCATGCGAGAATGAGACACATAGTTCACGTTGTATTGAAAGTTCCTAGCTTTTTGCATTCTGAGAACCCAGGTGAATTTTTATTGTAAATAATGTATATAACTACAAATTCTTGGCTTGCTTTCGAGAGTCTGCCGTCTCACCCAGTAACACTCACATCGACGCTAATTCTATAATCAAGTTTACTATACTAAACCACATTGCGTAATCCTTTTCCGTAGAACTACCTTCTAACCTAGCGTAAGCATGAGAATACTATAACTGTGTGTTTAACTAATTATCCCTAAGTAACGCGATTATTTTGTGAACCGGATGACAGGGCGGTGCCGGTGGAGGACTGGCTGAGTATGCTGTTGCTAAGGAAGTCTCAACGGTTCCAAGACCACCAGAAGTATCAGCTGCAGATGGTGCGAGTCTAGTTATTGCAGGGGGCACTGCTTTCCACACCCTCACCGTAACTGGCGGAATAAAGCTAGACAAAAACGAACAACGCACAAATGTCCTGGTAACCGCTGCTTCAGGCGGTGTGGGTCACTATGCGGTCCAACTAGCCAAACTTGGAAACACCCATGTAACAGCAACCTGTGGGGCCCGCAACATTGATTTTGTCAAAAGTTTAGGAGCTGATGAGGTTATCGACTATAAAACTCCAGAAGGAGCCGCCCTCAAAAGCCCATCGGGTCAGAAATATGATGTAGTGGTCGATTGCACCACTGGTACCCCATGGTCAACCTTTGAGCCTAACTTGAGCTCGACTGGGAAAGTGATCGTCATAACACCAAATGGTGGTACTTTTTGGACTTATGCAGTGAACAAAATCACATTCTCGAAGAAACAAATTATACCGTTTCTTTTGAGTCCAAATGCAGAAGAGATTAGTTGCTTATTAAAGTTGGTGAAAGAAGGGAAGTTGAAAACTGTTATCGACTCAAGATACCCTTTAAATAAAGCGGAAGATGCTTGGGCTAAGAGCATCGAGGGGCATGCTACCGGCAAGGTTGTTGTGGAACCGTAAGTCCATAACATAAGAATGAACTTTGATAACTTGGTCTCGATCGGTGTTTTCATCTTCTATGCTTATACATCATGTCATATGACATTTTTCGTACATGAACTCTGATCTTTTCTGATCAAATGTCACGTATCTTGTGTGTTGAAAATGATATGATGACTTTTCTGATCAAATGTCACGTATCTTGTGTGTTGAAAATGATATGATGAAGTTGTTTTCTATAACATGATGGAATCAAAAGCAGTTTTTGATTCGTATTTTGGTCCTATGATATTTGAAATTGAACGATCAAATCAAAATGATATACGGGTTTCATGATTCCATTTGCACATGGGATGTCTCAGTTTAAGTTACCTTCATCTTGATTTCATGACAAGAAATGTACTATAGCATACTTTCTCCCTACAAATTAATTATTTTTGAGTTTAAGTATTCATCTTGTTATTTGTAGTTTAACACTTTAATTAGAGGATATCTTATGTGAAACAAACTACACCTAAGGTTAGGTGCAACAAGTGTATTTTAAGGAACTGAACATAGATATTCTGTATAGTTAGAAGATAAATTTCATTTACTTTTATCGTAAATATGTTACGTGCAGTTAACAACGTACTTATCAATCGTTTGTTTGTCACCTCTAGCAGCTACACAATCTTTAAGAGCCACAATTTTTTCCCTACACTTACCAATTAACGAGGTATTTCTCGTTTCAAGGATGACCCATTATTTTACAGAAATCATAGCATCTTAATTAGGTCGATAGTAGTTACGAATTTAACCTTAGTCAAATCCACTTTCATTTTTATATTTTGTTTCATAAGTAGACTACATAATTTGTAATTAGATCATGCTTATAGTTTTTTTATACAACTTAAGCTTATATAATACGATAAAAGTTGAGTTATATAAACAGATGGATAACTAGGTAACAAACTGTAAGTTTTATGTGTAGTTCTATTTTTTACTTATATTTGCTCCACATCATCATTAATTATAAGAGGATAATATATCAAAAATAAAATACTATATTTGAGTAACCTCTCTAGATATTATCCCTTAAATTATATATAAAAGTATAACCTCAACCCTCCTATGTTTGCAAATAAATGTTTAATAAAATGACTTTTTGCCTACTTATATATACCTGTTCCACTAAGTGTAATTTATTTACATTTTTATTAGCAAAAATAATTGTTTAGTTAAAGTTGTTTGCCTGATAAATAACAATAAAGTAACTATTATACATTTTTTTATTAAGAATTATGCTTTACTAAACAATATTAAATATAACCTAAAGGTTTACGTGGCAATATAATAGATATATAATCGCCCCTAAATAGTCAATATGAATAAACTATGATGTAATGCCAAATATTTACTCTATACATTACCAATTACAACTTGCTGGTGATATGTCTATACGTTGCTTGAACACATCTATTCATTAATCATAAGTTGTCCCTATTCTTTCAAATATTATGAGGATAGTACATTTTTTGAAAATTTGTATTCACCAGGAGTCAAAAAACTAACTAGCGTTAGTTTTTTGTATCATTTTCATATAAAAAAAGTAATGGAAATAATTAAATATTAGAAGAGAATTAAGCAAAATGATATAAACGCCCTCATGTGATGCTCACTTGATATAAGTTAACGGTGAAAACTAACCTAAATTAGTTTTTTAGACCGCCGATTAATAAAGTTTTAAGAGTAAAACATTCTTATAATTTTTGAAAGATATTTAATGACACATAGATAGTTTCTAGAATCACACGGAATATTTAAATGATTTACTCAAAAGTAATACATGTAGATGAGGTATAATTTCGATAAAAATGTTGTATGGGGAAG
The DNA here is from genome assembly GCA_963921325.1 of Logfia minima. Taxonomy (NCBI): domain Eukaryota; kingdom Viridiplantae; phylum Streptophyta; class Magnoliopsida; order Asterales; family Asteraceae; genus Logfia; species Logfia minima. The sequence continues at coordinate 12,478,215 of OY992776.1, read as the reverse complement.
CTTATTATCGATTCAAAAGACATTAAATGTCTTTTAATCTAGAAGTGTTTCATATATTATTTGTGCTTATAAAAAGGGATCATCTAATTTATGCCTTAAAAATACATTTAGAATTAAAATATCAGTATCTTAAACTTTAAAAATAACAAAAAACAGTTGTCCAAAGATATATATAGAAGTATATGTTATTTCAACTTATACAAAGATCACATTCTAGTTTTAATAAATAAATTAAAATGACTTAAATTTGAAAATTAGAAGCATCAAAACAAACTAGAAGCTAGTCATCCAAAATATATTTAAATCATTTCCATTTTCTAAATCATTTATTCCCTATTTCAATCATTCATGTTTAATTAATCTTAAAATATCATCTATTCCAAGATCATTGAGGAATCAAATTGGTCTGTTTTGACACATGCATCCCCTATTTTACTAGAAATCAAATGACTTCCAACCAGAATCCATATAGACTTGTACCATTGAATCATTGATTGATTAAACTTTTAGTTGCATAAATTAAATTAAATAAAAACTATAATCAACATGCAATATTAGGCACCCAAACTTTCCATACTTTGATCTCACCGTCCAAACTACCACTATACACCATATACCCTTTCCCGTCATCATCACCGGACCCTTCTTCCACCGCGGTCAAACACTTTACCGGACCACCATGACCTTCCAAAACACCCAAACACGAATAGCTTTTAGCCACGGATCTCCTCCACAACCTTACCGTTTTATCAGCTGATCCACTACACACCAATTCACCCACAATTCTCACACTCAAAATGGCCTTCTTATGTCCCAAAAGTGCCCCCATAACCACCATAGGCCCCCCATCACCCGAAAAGTTTCTTTCACTTGCTATCATCACTCCTGAACACGCCCCCGATATCAACACACATGATTTATTGTCATATGCCAAAGCATTCACCGTTGATTTATGATGCAATAGTGTATCAATTAAATCATGTTTTCGATGGTTTTCATTAAACTTCCATACTTTAATCTTCTTATCAGCTGAACCCGTGTATACGAAACCTACATCACACAATGATATCGCGTTAATAGCGTCATCATGCGCGTTTGAAATTGATTCCAAGCACTTGAAATCGGATATCCTCCAAACCTTAAAACTTCTATCCCATGAAGCTGAGTAAATTAAAGATTTATCATTTGAAACTGCCAATGATGAAACTGCATCGTTATGGTGAATCCATGTGAGTTTCTTATGCCTGCGAATTTTAACGTAGTTTTTTGCAAATAAAATTTTTGTTAATCGGTCTTTTAAAGTTGGTAAAGTTGTAATAATTTTGAGCTGACAAATACTATCGGACACGCGTCCCTCACGGGACATGGACCCACAACTTATAATTTGTGGGCTAACATCTGCATCTTTAGTACCATCTGACCAATGACCATATTGGCCAGGTGACACGATATTTAGGTTGTTTATTTTCCATATTCGGATTTTGTGATCTTGGTGGGCGCTAATTACAATATTTTCATTTAGGATTTGGAGAGATTTGACTGCGGTGCTACATGGGATTGAAATGAAATTGTTGTAATTCGTGGTGGTGGGCTGACTAGGCAAGAGGTTGATGTGGGTGGATGATCCGGAAACCAGGTGGTTTCCGGCGATGGTGAGCGAGAGGATGTGTGAAGAATTTGGTTTGAATGTGGAGATGCATTCATGGTGTAGGGTTGTTGATGGTGGGATCGAGGTGGAGATTAATGAGGGAAGGCTTGATTTCGAGGAGAAAGAAGAGTTGAATGAATCTTGTGAGAATGATTGTGATCGAAAATTTGGTTCTTGATCGTCATCGGAGTTTGAAAACAATCGAAATGAGCAAGAACATGGGAAAAGATTGATGTTACCGGCCATGATTTTGTTGTGAATTTTTGTAGGGGGTGAAGATTGTGAGCTTATAAAGTAGAGGGAGTGAGTGGTGAGTGAAGAAAGTTAAATAGGTAAAAAAAGGACAGTTGGTCGATTTTGGATTTTTAATAGGTGTTTTTGTGATTTAAAATAATGAAAAAGATGATGTTTGATATGATGTGTATTATTTTCTTAAAACTATACATTTTATCATCATAAAATACAAATGACAAGTGTCAAGAAATGAATTCTATTCTATATATGTTTATTAAATTGGTTAATTGTAAAGATAAAAATGTAACTTTACTATTTACATCTCTATTTTTCTTTCTTAATAGAGGTTTGTGCAAACTATCGATAAAACATAGTTTTGGGAAACTATAAATATGCAAAGGTAAAGTTTATATAAATATGCTAATGACAACATAGTTTTGGGAAACTTTACACAAAACGTTTAACAATAGCGAATCTAACTCATCAACATCTTTTGAAAATCATTAAACACAATTGATTAGAAGCAAAGTATATACTTTACAGAAGTATATCATTAAACACTGTTGTTTTATTTGGGGATAGATTTGAGTGATGTGGAATTATGTGAAGTTTGAATTAAATCTAAATAATACGGATACATAGTAAAAGTTGAATTGTGTGTATTAAGTTTATAATGTGTTAGTGTGGTATACGAACTACATGTAAGTACTAAAATAGGAGTGGGAATTAGGACCGTATGAAGTATGACCTGTTTGTATATCTTATATACTTTTTGTATTGTGGTAATTCATATATATATATAGAGGAGGGTTCAAATAAAAACATAAGTATCGTAAGAATATGAAAATAACTTTTTAAATATTTAAAACACATTTTTCTTCAAAATTATTTCAATGATTATTATTAAAATAACTTTTGCAAGCTATGATAAAAATTTTAATAAAAAATATTAATTTTTTTTTCTAAACTTTTTTTACAGTCATTACTATGGTGATTATTCAAGACAATCACAAAATATAACATGATAATCACATGTGATTATTCTCTAATATAATGTGATTATCATGTGTTCGAGATAATCATAAGATAGGTTTTTGATAATCACATATTATTCATGTGATTATATACTATAAAGTGTGATTATTATGAATAAAAAAATTAATAAAAATAATTTTCAAAAAAAAGGTCGAAATTTTTTTTATTTGAAAAATAGCTTCTAAAAGTTATTTGAAAAAGAAGTTACGAAAAAAATCTTGTAAAATAACGTGTTTTGATTATTTAAAATTGACTTTAAAGTCACTTTTACGTTCTCACAATATTTATTTTCTTTATTTGAACCTAGATATATATATATAAAAGTATATATAAATTCTTCTTTTCAAAAAAAATTAAAAAGTAAATTTTTTTTTCATCATATACCAATTTGCAATATATATATATATATATATATAAAGTATATATAAATTCTTCTTTTCTAAAAAAATTAAAAAGTAAAAATTGTTTTCATCATATACCAATTTACAATATATATATATATGTATATATATATACTAGATTTAAACCGTGCGATGCACGACAATTTAAGTTAAACAATTTTTATATTCATATTTTTATAGGTTAATAGTTTAATATTATTTTTCAATTAGTGTTTAAGTAGGATTCATATGTTTTTTAATTAATTATCATATTCAAATATTATATAACTCTATCTAAATTTAATTTTTAGTTTATCTTTTAAATTTAAATAATTATTTATTTTTAAATTATGAGAGGCCGCCACGTGTCATTTTGTTTATGTAGCAAAATATGAAGCAACCTTTTATTCTCATTTAGTATATATATAGATTATATTGTCATTGTTAAGTTTCCTAAAAATCATATTTATCCGATATTACTTCATAATTCTTAATATTATATATGTCAAAGAAAAACCTCAAATATATCGTATATAGTCCGACTTAAATTTTCTAGTATCACATATGTTATTATTTAAAATATAGGACAAATTTCATAAAAAGAAAACATGATACACAAAAATATCAATAAAGGGAATATAAAATGATTTTGAACAATAAAAAAGTTACGTGTTCCATTTTGTTAAAAAAAAAAAAAAGAACTTTCCACCGGATAAACATCCACGTCATCTTTTTTTAACGCCTTAATGGAACACAAAATGCAACATCCAACTCTTTTATTGTGCAAAATAGAATTGTAACTCATTTTTTCTTATGAAAATTTAATATTTTTACCTTTTTATTGTGCAAGATTATTTTAAGTTTACTTTGTCAAACATTTTGGTACATCATGTTCCTCTTTTACAAAAAATTTCCTAAAATATATCATGTTTGTCCAATGATTGTTTAGAATCCTTAATAATCATTAATAAATTTCTTATCGACACTTTTATCTCTTTCTACTAACATCTCAATTACAACAATAACTATGATTAACTTGAAGTTCAGTAGAAACGAATCATTGGCTTATCCGCTTATAAACTTCACCGCTAAAAATATTGTAAGTTTTGAAGATAATGCAGTGGCCCATAACACCGATCCACCGGGCTTATATTCCAGTAAATCCTTTGGGCCTTCTCAAGTTGCCCCATCAAACTTTGTATGTGAAACCAGTGAGTCCATTATGCCTATCAATATTATCTTTTTTTACAGTCTTAACTTCATAATTCATATTATCTTCGTCTCAAATTGATTGTTTAGTATCAGTTTTCACACGATTTAAGAAATTGCTTTGTCTGATAGTAAATATGACCTTTTTACTATTACTTTTTGCACAGACTCTCATGTATCAGTTTTGAGAAAGAATAAAATGATAAAGTTAATTTATTACTTTTAAAAGTAAACATTTATTTTGGAACAAACTAAAAGGAAAAAATAGACACTTATTTGGGATGGAGGAAGTATTATATAATGGCACATTTCAATAACCCAGTAATTAATGAAGGTTAAAAGTTTCTCTACGTGACTAATTTCTTTCCAATCGTCAATCTTCTTTCAATCTTCCAATTTCACATCTAAACTAATGCCTCAAATAACTGCAAATAATAATGTATTAGTTTAGGTTATCCGTAAATTTTGGTTTGATGCTTTATAATCTATTTTATTTCAATAAAACAATAATCCTAGTTTATATCAACCCCATTTCTTATTCAGTTATTCAGATTAGTTATGTGTATTTATGATTAGTTGTTGTTATCCCCCTATCGATACCCTCCTATGTAAATTGAAAATTATTCCGGGTTCAGTCCCACCAAAATCAAGGAGGAACTTAATTTGTTAGAAAAGTTTATCGGTGAAAGTGAATAAGTTTGATTGGGTCACCCATCTAAACATACGGTATGTGCACTTGATTCACCTCTAACGTGATGGCGTGACGCGGGTTCCGACGTGGGTTGGCCGAGGTTATTAGTATTTCATTTTTAACGGCGAGTTAGTACACAACTATAGTTAGTGATTCGATTCCACAGTACTTACCCAGAAGGTAGTCCCTGCCAGCCTCGAATCGATGCATTTATGGGGCAGAACCCCACCAATTCCCATCAAGAAGGAAAACCCCCATGGAAAGACTCCAACCTGAGACCTCTCGCATGAGAAAACAACCTCCCCAACGATATCCTTGGTGGCCAACTTAGTTAGCCCTTTGGTCATATGTTATGCCGATCAGATCACTTTAACCACTTAAACTCGCGTGTCGTTTTAGTTTTCTTTGTTGCCTGAGTTGCATGTCTGGTACCTTGTATATTTTATTACGTCTTCAGTTTGTTTACTGCAACTATGAAGATTCAGTGTGCAGGTTAGTGGTCGTCTTATCTCTTATTAATCATACTCTAATTTCGTACGTTGATTTATAGTGAGTTTACTTTTTGTGATTCACATATGTAGATTATGTTTATACTAGAAGCCAACTAAATCTAGTGTCACTGAGTTGGTCTGTTGCAACTCTGCTTAATTACATAGTGTTGTGAATTATCTGTTATACTGTTGAAAAAGGGTAAAACATTTTATTCATTTTAGTTCATCTCAAAGAGGGCATTAACTTTTATATCTATAAGATCGAAAACACTTTTAAGGACCCATAAGATAATATAGGTATATGGAGATCGGGTATAGAAGTATCGCAAAGATGGAAGCCCACAAAGGGTAGGTGTCACGTCTAAATGCGAATAAGCCTATAATTGCACAAGGTATCATGATGGATAGCACCTCATCGGAATAGGTCCAAGATAATTGTTTGATATATACAGTAGTGAGCAATGTTGACAAGCCTAGAAGGTTATTCATCACTAATCCATTGTACATCTGCATATAAAAAAGGAACTCATGGTGTTATTTTGCCCGATTTACAGTCAAACATAATACTACTATATAGAAAATAGTTGCAAATATTTGGTAAAGCTTTCATACCTCTGAAAATGTCAAAGAAGCATTCTTCGTAACATGTGGTGCTCCAATGTTGAGGAGTGCCGTGATTACCATTCTAGTGTTCATTGCAAGTGGAGCCATAACAAATGAAGTAAACCGAAATGGTATGTGTGCCGCATTTGAGAACTGTATGACACTTTGCATGAATGCTCCTGAAATCAAGAAAATGATACCAACACCGGAAACAACATATAAGATAGTTGCCTTAGGTTTCTCAATTGGCTTGGGTGCATCAATTTCTTTCCACGTATCCTAAAAAGTTGCAGAAAGATCAATCAGTAGACAAAAAGAATACTTTAAAGACACAAATAAATAAATTATTCACATATATAGTACACGATCCTAATTGGTTAATTACCTCATCAAACTTCGCTATAGCTCGTTCTGGATCTGTGATGCTTGGATCATGATCAATCGCTTTACCAATCCATTTAACGAATCCGTCTACAAATTCTGTTTTCCCTATGGCATTGTCTTTATTCTTGTCGAAATCCTTTACAATTTCGTTCAACACTGGATCATTATCCAGCTCTACTCCAAAGCGGAGAGTTCCAATGAATTCTCTCAACTCATCTCGTTTTATTTCATGATTACTATCTTTGTCGTATTTATAAAATAGCCTATTTATGTCAAACAATTTATCGAACCATCAAATTTTGAGCAGAGTATTTAATTAAAAGAGAAAAATCTAGAAAAAGAAAAATACTCGTTTATCTTTTCGGTGTTAGGTTTTCCATCTTTCACTAGCTGATGATGTGCAAGGGTTAATTGATGCATGATTCTTGGCATGATCTTGTCAATATGTGTGATCTCCGCTCTCTGCTTTCTAATTGCAATTTTCTCAACCTGTTGATGAAGTAATTATTAGTATGAAATAAGTTCACAACTTCAAAGTTTATGATTAAATTACTACTCAACTCCGCCTAATTACTTACCGTTTTCCAGATATTTTTAGAAGAAGAATCAGACTTGGCTGAAACATTCTTCCATTTATTCAGCCACTTAGTGCACCCCTTTTCAAACTCTGGTAGATTAATCTTTCCACTGTTGTCATCATCAAAGTGCGTCATAATCTCCGCTTTAGCATACTCTTTGGAGATATAATCATTTTCTGTTTCGAATAACTTTTCGATTAAACCTTCCAATTCACTATGTTCTATACAGTCATCGTCATTGCGATCAAATTCCTTAAAAATACTGCAAATTTAAATATTAAACATTAAGTTACTCAATTCATGTGCTTTCTACAAAACAGTAAGAGATCAAATTATAACTTTTTCTTGATACTACTCAATAGGAACCAAGGGAAATTCTAACACCTTTCGAATTTCTTATGGTTGGGGTTTCCTTGCCCATCGATGAGATTATTTTCTGCAAGCCTCTGAACATGATAGATAAAGCGCATCTGCAAATTCTCTTGCTTTAAGTATGCCAAACTCCTGGCCCTGATCAATGGATTCCCTAACTACATGCAAAAAAAGTGCACGTCTAGATAACTTAGATACATGTATATAGATGGTTCTGGCATTTCAACAAGAATTCACCTACTAGTCCATAAAACATTGAGCTATAATGAGGAAAAACATGATAATTGTCATTACCTGATAAATAATGTATGCCACTACAAACGCGCCTGACAGCACGAGTGCAAACAAAATCAGTATAGGACTCTTTGTTAGACCTACTAGTTCCACAGTGGCAAAGGGTACCAACGATAGAAGCATAATTACGGCTAGAACTCCAGTCTCCTCGTCAATATTAACTCCGCTATCTGAAAGAAGTACGTCAAAAAATTTAGATGGTTCGGAACAATGTCTTAAAATTAAGGGTTAAAGCTACAAATTAGCAATATACTTTCATTTTTTACCGACGTGAGTAACCTACCCATTATATTAGCAATGTAAGCTACAAACTTAATATTTATGTGCTAATATGAACACAACGAAAATTTGTTCATCGCCGTCACCGGAGGTTTCTCACCACCATCGCCCGCACTTTCTTTACCACCGTCACCAGAATTTCTTATGTTTCGTGGTGGCTGGCGACTTTAGTTTCTTGGTAACTGAGTTTTGACTTTTCTTTTTAATTTTACTTTTTTGATTTATGAATACCAGGTCAGCAAAGGAAAAAAGCCACATAAACAATTAAATAGCCATATCATCTATTTAGATCACCACATCACCAGATATTTGCCAATTCGTCAAGTGTTACCGGTTTATCCGGTAACTGATAAGTAACTTGGTTACATTAGAACGGAATTTGAAAGTTTATAGCCTAAATCGGTAATATATTGAGTACGTTACTTATATCATTATAAAAAAGATATATTGTTAACTTATATAGTTTTAACACCAAAGTCAATGCTCCTATGTCAGACCCTCTATGAAATTTTGCATTTTTTTCATTTGTAATCATATAAAAGATCTACCAGTAGAAGAGATAATGATTCATGTCTTATGTCTATGATGTGACACTATGTACAAATCATAGATTGAGAGAAAGTGATCTAACCTTTCAGAATAAAAATTTTTTGTTTAAGTGATAAGCTTTTTGTTGATGAATCTTCTTGATGTTTATCTTCTTGCGTTGATCCCTTTCCACGAAGCGTATCTCTACTTAATATAACGCGAAATCCCCATATAAATGTAAGAGTGATGACGGTTGATCCTGCATACATTCCAAACCCAAAAGCGACTTGATTTTGGGCAGCAGATTCTGTAGCAAGAATACCAGACACTGACAAAGAAAAAGACAATATTAATACACGATGATGTCAATTTGGATGTTAAAAATCAACTGATCTGAAAATAAAATTAATTGATGATGCTCTAGGTAGATTTAAATGCTATATATATATGATTAAGTTAAATTCCTAGTAATTAATATAACTATTTTACTGAAAGGTAATCTGATATGTGGTTTCTTCAAATCTTTAATCTAATATTTGATCATGAATGTTTTCTTTCTTTTTTATGTTAATGTCAGAATAATATTAGATCATTTTGTTACCAATCCCACGTCTCATTTTGATCTACGTCCTCGACGATAAAAGCTGGATATGATTAAAAGAAGGTTACGGTATGGAAAAATAAATGGATAGCTAGTTAAATTATTAAACTATATACTAATTAAAAAATAAAGATTTAAGTCAAAATATTGACACTTGCATAGTTGCGTGTATAAATAGATAGTTTAATTTGCGGTTGCTAACATACAAATTAGATTCAATCTCATGATCTATCCTAAGATTTCTATTAAATTTCTTAAATCAGATACAGACTATAGAGTTTCCGATCATAGTTAATTTGTTACATTTAAGTATACTTAACCCGATTCTTAGAGTTCTTAATAATATTTAAATTCTAATATGGCCGTTCCTCAATTTATATACAGATGCAATACGTACTTAACTAACAAGAGATGACATTGAGAAGTTTACCGATCACTATGGCAATTCTTGGCAAAGCCATAAGCACCCGAAAAACACTAGCACCAAATGCCTTATCGCCCATCAACATGAACAAAGCTTCACTTCCTTTATGTATCCATTCCTCCCCCAACATCATAAGGTACGTATACATAATCATCAAGAACACGCCTTCTTGCATCGTGTCAGCACATGGTAAGAACCCGTAGATGCTCTCGCACCTCTTCTCATCATATAATGTTGTGGTGGAAATTGATGAATTAAAATCACCGGCTATACGAAGATTAGCATCAGGGATATCATGAATCCCATCTGAGATCATCGATGTTGGATATGTTTTGAGTTCTAGCAACCTACCTTTCACCATGCCAATGATCATAAGCATGATGAAAGTGAGGCCAATACCTCGAAAACTTGTCATTTTCCACATGATCTACAGGATGAGAAGACTTTAAAAGTGGGTATATGTATCTCAAGACCACGTTAATGGGTATATTTATAGGGGATATATTATGATACTAGAAGAAGTTGATCCATCATGTATGAAAACAAGGTTGTCGATGATATAATATTATTTAATCACGCACAACATTAATTTACATTTTACACACACACATAAATATATATATGTGTATATATATATATATATATATATGAGTGATCCAGAGGGGAACACTTTTTTAGAGGGAAGGGAAAATCTTTAACATTCATCATGAAATATCTTACATTCGTCTATACAACTGTCAAAAAGAAAAAGTGAAATTTGATGTTGATCAAAATCGATGTTATGAATGTTAATCTTCCTTAATGAATTCTTTATGTAGGTTATAACATCAATTAATGAATATCAGATAATAAAATTGTTAACATTTATCGCAGTAAATGTTCGTTAACATTCATGACAATGAATGTAAATTTTAATAATATTTATCAAATAATGTTATGATTTAACATTCATCATCATGAAGTTAAAATTCATCACATTTATTAAATTAATATTCATGAACTAATCTTATGACTTTAAAAGGAAATTCATCCATGAATATATTCTTTATAGTATTAATTTTGATTATAATTTATGGTAAAAATAATTTTTTATTGACATTTTGATTGATAAATGTAAGATGATTCGTGATGAATATTAACGTTTCTTTCATTTTCCCCAAAAATATCACATCCTCTTAATCATATCCGTATATATATATATATATATAATATGAATGTTTAAGAATAATAAATTGTAATTTTGAGTAACATTGATCGTATATAAATGTTAACGTTTTGAAAATGAAGAGTTAAAATTAACTTTTTTACTTCTTTATATTTTTATTTTCCTATTTTTTTACTTCCCTCTCAATTTGAAAGTGAAATCATTTCGCTATAAACTACTGCCTCACGTAAACTTGCATTCTTTAACTTCGTTGTAGCTTTTCAAGTTATTATTAGAATAATAATAGAAGGCAATCATCCATTGTAATACTTTTCTAATCTTTTAATATCTAACTCAAAATTATTGTAATTCGCTAAGTCGAGTTCAGCTCTATAATATATATGAGGATATGATTAATTTGTATCGTTGACAATAAATATGTTATGTATTGTCGAGTAAAGGTGGGTAATATGAGTTGGGTTGAGTTGTAAGATTGATTGATCAACTTAAACTAAATCCGACTTGATAAACGAGTTTGAGTTAATAAATTGATTTTGGATCAAATGAATTATATATATGGATCAATTTATTCTAAAATTATATCTAGATAAAAATGCTTGTAAAATTACGAAAACAATCATTCTGCGTATTATTACATTAATTTAAATTCAACACTTAGATATCATTAATTCAAGTTCAATCAGAATATTGTTAAATTACATAAAGATATTAAAAATTTAGATTACATGTAAATTTTATTCAGGTTAGCCCAAGAATTTATAGGATGATTTGAATCCAAACTAAAAAAATAGTCAGTTTGTTGGTTGGCAGGTTGACGGGTTAAAATTTTCAACTCAAACTTATTTCTTATGCGGTCAATTTCGTGTTAGGAACTATCAGTTTGACGATTTACCGATCAAACTACTTAAAACATCTGTCTTATTTTATATTTTGATTCCTCTGCTTTATTATAAATATATACTTAAGCTCTACTTAACTAATCTTCTAACTTTAATTGTTATTAGAAACACAACTTATTTTTCACAGTATATAAATATTTTGGTGCTATTGTGATTTTATTTAATATAATTTTTATTTTTTTACTAATTAATCCTTGACTCTTTATTATAATTATATGTTATATTATATTATAATATAATATATTATTTTGACTCCATCAATAATTATCCATCTCTGTTTTTATTATTATATTATTGTTTATCTTTATTTTATAATATGTTATTAGCATGAATGCTTAAACAAAGAATATATGAAGAAAATACAAAAAATACGACAGGAGCCTTGACTTTACCAATCACATCGCCAAATTTCAATTCAATTGAGGTAAACATGCCATACATCGACTTATAATAATATGCTAGATCTAATCATATTTATATTTATTTATTTATATTTAATAACCCTATGTTTGTTACAACTATAAAAGCTACGTCATGTTTTGGATTGGTATTTCCAGAAGAGTTGCATAATATTCAATATTATTAAGTTAATGTATTTTTACAACAACTTGAATTTCTTCAATTTTTCAAAATAAAACATAATCGAATCATAATTAAAGAACTTGAAGTTTTTATAATTTCATAAAAAGAATTTTGCGTTTTTAAAACAATAACTTTTAGATATTTTATTTTAATTCTTTTCATAAATAAATATTTTTTTAACATTCATTTGTGATGAATGTTAAATTTTGAAATTATTTGTGATTTTTATAATTCATTTATGATGAAATTAAGGGTTAAGACTTACTTCCTTCATTCCTTAATTTTTTATTTCCTTCTTAATCCTCACCCGATATGCTCATATATTGAGATACATTTAATATTACTATTCTCGATAACTTTATATATACTTGTAGTGCAAACTTTAAAGATGCACCGTTATAAGAAAAGAAAATGTGAACTATGAGAAATTTGCTACATTATTTTGAAAGTGGGATAGGACAAACATAAAACGAAAATCTGAGAAATAAATTTCTAAGTAATTGCCTATTTGGTAAAAGAAGTTTTCTTAAATTACCCTTTTTTTTTTTAATTACTAAATACTCCTGGGTTCCACAATTAACCTAGTTGCGGAAGTGGGATTCACTGTGAATTGCAATTAATGGATCACCACTTTCGCAACAAATTAGAGCTTTTTTTCTTAAGAGTAAATGAGTATTTTTTTGCATTAATTTGCTACGGTTTATTAATATATATATATATATATATTTTTTTTTTAATACTTCATTTTGTTAATTACAATCTGATTTCATCAGTATGTACTTAAGTCTCTAAGTCGCTATAATAAAAAATAACTTGGAGATGACAGTGGTTATTTTATTTTTAAATTGAATGAATTTTGTGTACATGATATTCAACAAAAGATTCTCACTAAAATATATTACTCATAAAACTTAATCTTACAGTGATGTTTTTACAATTTATTAATTGACTGATGTTTGCTTGCCATCTGGTGGGAATATAATAATAAAAATATAATATTACGTACACGCTTATAAATGACTAAAAAAATGAGAATAGTCATCTATAAATTAGTTATTTATTTGATGATCGATCATACTTACGCTACTCATTACTCTACTCTTTTCTTTTAACGTTTTGAGGGGATATTAAATTATTAATTGGTTGAACTTTTAACTTTGAACATGTCTCTTTCTGACTCTCTTAAATCTAATATTAATATTAATAATAAACTATTAATTCTTGAATATTATATATTGATAACTAAAAAAATCATTCTTTCTATTTCATTTTTATTGTCTTTAAAATTATTTTGTCTGTTTCAGAAAGGTTCTCTATTTATACAAAATAATTATTAAAGATTATTACACTCTTAATTTATTTTTATTTATTACTTTTAGTAATTTATTTTATATAAAATTTTAATCAAATTTATTTTGAATATAAGTGTCAAATTTGACATTTATTCAATATATTTTAAATTTAACAAAATTCTTATTGGACAATAAAAGTGGAACATAACGAGTAGTACGAAGTAACATTCATCTATCACTATTAGTTACTCATTTAATGATCATCCTTTATTTATCCATTATGTAACATTTTTTAAGGTATTTCCTTCTTTAGAACCTGGCTCTTTTTGAACTTTTTTTCGTAGTTAGAATCACAATTTTAGCGTAAACTTTAAAAAATAGCTATTATTTTGTATGAATATTGAATTTATTGGGTTCTTTATTTTTCTTTAATGGGTCATACTGGGCGTCTATCTTTCTCACTTTGAGTATAATCGGTGAATAGGTAAACCAAACTAAAATTTTATTATTTTCAAATAGTAAATCATTCAGTACAATACTACCATACTATTTTAATAATAGTGATAAAATATTTAAACAATAACAAACGCATATAATTAAAAATAATATTGATTCTTTATAAATTTTACATACTATTTTTCAATTTTTATTATTTTTAAAACATAGTAATCATATATTCTTTTTGCAATTTTATTTTTAATTTCTTTTTGGAGTTAATTTAGATACATAACCTAATAAAATCAGATTGAAAATAAAAATCAAGTTACAAATTTTTTTATTTATATAAATCCGTTGTGACCCAAGTATGTTTTAGCCCAATTGCTCAAACTGACCCACCTGTCCATTTTACCACCTTTACGCGTAGCTATAAATTATCATCTAGTTTCAAGTAGTAATAAAGTTTATCTAAATTATTTTTTATGTTGACATGTTAGAGTTCGAATCAAATAAGATGATATGGAAATACGATGTACATTAAGAAATAGTGTAGCTTGAAATTTTGCATCATCATGCATCACAAATTAGAAAATTTTATGGTTATTCTTTATACTTTTTAATAATATTTTATAGTTCTTGATTTTTTTATTTTAATAGTTCACTGTTTAACGATTGAAATTCTACTTTTTAAAATTTATTTTACAATAATCATCTTTTACGTGTTACTATGATATATATTGTAATAATATTAAATTTCTATTGTCATTGCGTAAAATTCCATTTTATCTATCGATTTAGTCCCTGATATTATTATGTCTCATTTAAAATCCACCCATGATATATATTCTTTTTTGGTTAGAGCATCTTAAAACTTATAAAGTCTCTCTTTCTTCAATGCAAGTTTTTAAATTTTTCTGTGTAAAAACATAATTGAAAAAAGATTTAGAATCCTTTTTCCTTCCAATGTGAAAGAAGGAAACTTTCAAACGTTTAAAAGGGATAGTCATTATACTTCAATTAGCAGTATGCTCGCGCATAGTTAAAAAATAAATAGTTAATTTGACATTCATAAATTTTATTGTTTATACTATATTGTTAAAAGTTTAATTTAAGGATATCTAAAGTTTAAAACTTAAGGGTTGCAATTTATAATTAATGATTCATTTGAAAAGTAATTAATGATTTTTAAGGGTAATTTAGACATTAATCATTGTTGAGTCTAATTTTAAGAAAATAGATAGAAATAATTTATATATAGTTAAGATAGGCTCTTGGTACTTGAGTCTCATATTATCATGTAAATAGAGACGGATTAGTGTCCTCGCTATGGGCTTTAAAGGTTTTTTTTTCAGAAAATGCGGACTCTCTGAAGTCTGAACCGTGTTACGAGATATGCTAAAGTTATAAAAATTTAAAAATAACATATAACGAGCGTTTGACCAATCAAATAACATCATTCAAAAGTTTACTCCATCGTTTGACTTGTAATTTTGTATTTTTCCGCCTTCACATAGATATTCTCTCTTCACACTACCCGTGAACAACATAAACTCATTCGGCGTGCTATCATACAAAATTTTAAAGGTTAAAAGATAATGGCAAGATATAGAAAGATTATCGACGGTATTATCAAAGTCTAAACTGGAACTAAAGGTAAACCAACTATTGTTGGTTCGATTTTCTTTTTGAATTTGTTTTACAGATGGTTATTTATCATTCATTCTTTACTCATAATTTTGATAGTTAATTTCTTATAATCGATAATCATACCATAATTTGTGCACACTTTTTTGCAATTTATATACTTGAGTTTGGTCTGCCTGTTTGGTATCAAGCAAGCTCTGAACCAAACAAAATGACCTCCCACGTACAGTTTTATGTTAATTTGTTTTTCTGGTAACAAACTACAAAATATCATTGAAACTATACTAAGATACCAATATTCACTTAATAAATCACTATGATAAAATAGTGCAAAAATTAAAATTTATCACTGTGAAAGGGGAATCGACACTTTGACCCAACGATACGTGAGAATCTCACTAATCAAGAGGTTGACTTATTAGAGGTAGTTGAAAATTCAGGGCATCAAACAACCGTTTGTTCTAATATCAGTTTTTAGGAATTTAGTGGTGCCAAACAATGTGCGTGTAAGCGCAGTATATCCACACAAGATAAACGGATAAAATACAAAGAAAAATAAACAAGTAATGAACAATCAAGATCACACGAACAATACAAACACATGATATTACATGGTTATATTCGATCTTTGATCGTGAAAATCGTTTAGTCCATGGAGATCCATAATTTAAAACTTTCACTTATTAAGATTCTAAAATCAGGTTTTTGTGAGACTATTAAAATTCTAACCCAAAATTGATTGCTTACTAAGGTGAAAATTAAAGCATGAATTTTCATATGAGAAGAAACAAGACAAACTATCCAAAGAAACATAAATATAATATTTTTCTTTTCAGGTTGACTAAGCACCCTAATGAGAATAACTTAACAAAAGTAGGTACTTGAGCTCATCAACGAATAAAAATAAATCTAATTAAACTCTTCGAACACGAGGTCCCAATGTGAAAAAGAATAGATATAACTTTGAGCATCATCCATCCAGACTGTTTTTAGTAGCTAGCTTTCAAATAAGCTGATTCTATAGTCCTCAAAACTAAAATAACTTGAGTTAATTTGACTTCCCATTTTTATATCTAGTGGTGGGTGATTAACTCATATTAATCTCAAGTAGTTTATAGTAATCTGACTTCACATTTTATTATATGTAATGGTGGGTGATTATACTAATTTTAGTTCATCGACGACTTATGATACACTGCAAATGATGGCACAACTTGTTCAATTAGTCCCACCGTCCGTATAAATTAACATATTGACATAGTCGTTAGATCCATATAGCAAGCCACTTTTAAAGTCTATTCATCTTATTGATCATGTCGAAATTTATAGGTATTGGCTTTACTTTCATCATGCATATGATTATTGGCATGCAGGTGAAAGGTAGGTTGATAGAACTCAAAACATATCCAACATCAATGATCTCAGATAGGATTCATGATGATATCACTTACATCTTCGTAAGGAAGGTGGTTCCAGTTCTTCGGTTTCCTCAACAATGTTATATGCGAAGAAGAGTTGTGAGAGCATCTATGGGTTCTTGCCATGTACTGACACGATGCAAGAAGGCACATTCTAGAAGTCTATGCATAATATCTTATGATGTCGGGGGAGAAATGGATACATAAAGGAAGTGAGGCTTTGTTTATGTTGATTGGGGATAAGACGATTGGTGCTGGTCTTTCCGGGTGCTTATGGCTTTGCCAAAAATTGTCATAATCTTTGGTAAGCCTCTCAAACCCATATATGCCTCGTTAATTTAATATTGATGTATGTGGGGAAGGTTTCAAATGAAATCCACTAAAAGGTTGAAGACCCATGAAAACTACTAGATAATTTGGTAGTATGGTTCACATGTGATTAGCTTCATTTGACATGTAAACATCGGTAGAAGTTGGAATGACAAGAAAAAACGTTAAAAAGAATAAGTTTTCGACTCAAATAGGTAAAGGAGAAGGTTTTCCCTGTTCTTGTTAGTCAGGAAGGACGAGTCTTTTTGACTCAAATGGAAGTTTCTGACCCTTTCCTTGACCACCTTTAATATGTTTACCTAGTAAACAATTTAAATAAATGTTTTTAACATAAATCGTAACATTATTAAGTTCACTTTAATTACTTCTCGTTTAAAACTTTCATCACTATTTGGAGAAAGATTTGGGGAAACCTTTAACGATTCTATACACTATTTAGAAGTGCTAAATTGAAGTTACATTTGACACAAAGTTCCCACAAAAAGACACTCTCCGAGAGCAAAGTCACGATGTAAATACAAATCAGTTCATTTTTCAATTTTCAAATTGACGTCACTATGTTTAAAGTATTCTTGTTGTCTACTGATTGATCTTTCTGCAACTTTTTAGGATACTTGGAAAGAAATTGATGCAGCAAAGCCAATCGAGAAACCTAAAGCAACTATCTTGTATGTTGTTTTCGGTGTTGGTATTATGTACTTGATTTCAGGAGCATTCATGCAAAGTGTCATACAGTTCTCAAATGCGGCACACATACCATTTCGGTTTACTTCATTTGTTATGGCTCCACTTGCAATGAACACTAGAATGGTAATCACGGCACTCCTCAATGTTGGAGTACCACATGTTATGAAGAATGCTTCTTTGACATTTTCAGAGGTATGAACGGTTTTGTAAATAATATTTGCAACTGTATCTTGTATATTATGTTAGGCTGTGAATGGTGCAAATTAACACCATGAGTTCCTTTTATGCAGATGTACAATGGATTAGTGATGAATAACCTTCTAGGCTTGTTAAGCGTGCTCACTACCGTATACATCAAACAATTATCTTGGACCTATTCCGATGACGTGCTATCAATCTTGATGTGTTGCGCAGTTGTTGGCTTATTCGCATTCAAGCGTGATACCTACCCTTTGTGGGCTTCCATCTCGACGATCAAAGTGTTTGATGATATAAGTAAAAGTTAAAATGCCCTATCACAGTTAAGCTATACTAAATAAAACGATTTTATAATTTTTAGTAATTTAACAGTAAATTTATTCATTACATGCATGAAAAAATCTAGTATTAAACCATTAGAACACCTCCCAGCTACATTATGAAAGTTGAAGTTCCTGGTCTATTAGAATGGGTAGAAACAAAATAAACTAAAACTGATCCAAATAAGTACTAACTATATAGCTTGTGATATCTTTTCTAGCTTTTAGGTTAAAACATCCATGAATGAAAAAATGTAACATATTATAGTAGCACAAACACTTAGCCTAGAAATCCAAAAACTTCCTAGAAAAGAAGGATACAAGTATAAATGATCACCACCAAAACAACCCCCAGACCATGACCTTAAGATATTTAACACGCACTGCTTTCTTTCTTGATCGTCTATGGATTCCACTAAAGATCATACAAATAAGACAGAAAACATCAAGAAAGATGTAGGAATTTGGATCAAATATGATCATCTTCCGAGTTGCTTGCTACAAAGAACAGCTTGGAATCATCTGCAAAAACTGTGATCTTGCTGTTGGGTCGTTTGAAAACCGACCCAAAACAGCAATGGTAGCGGTATTACTACCAAACTTTTCTATCCCTCTGGAGATCATACATGTGTGATTAGCTTCTACAACAACTATTATATCTCCACCTAACAATGGTGAAACCGTCTCTGCAATCTGCCTTGTGAGGCGTTCTTGTACTTGAAGTTTAAAACCATGAAAGTGTACGATGGATTGTAGTAGAGATTTCCCAATAGGGTTCACTTCTTCACTAGATATGTAGCCAATATGAACTAACCCGTAAAATGGTAGTAAATGGTGTTCACAAAGTGACCATAAAGATAGATTTACCTCTGATCTAATGTGTTCCTTATAATTCACATGCCCAACAGTCCTCAAAGACATGGTTGCAAACCCATTAAGTTTCATCTCCAAATTTGTATCTTTAAAGTTCATGAGCCATTTTACAAACCGGTTCGGGGTTCCCACAAGTTCTTTTCTACACGGGTCTTGACCCAATGACCGTATAATCGATGCCGCGGCACTATGCATGGTGGAAGTCATGGATCCCATTTTCGAGGAGGCCCGTGATGGGCACCAAGAATCATTGAACGAATGTCTAGAACGGATAGTATCTGAAGTTATCTCTCTACATCTTAAAAGCCCGAAAAAGTCAACCCAAGTGGCGGAATCATCTTTTTCAAAAGTTCCTGATCCCGATCTGACTAAAGCTTTGACCCATCTCTCGTGATTTGACTCAAGAAACACGGACTCGAAACTGGGGAAGTGAATGTGTGAGCACTGGAGAACAACAGCAACACCAGTTGGGTTGATTCCGTGTTGTAAAGCAGAACAAATATCATCTGCCAACCGCTGTGGATCTTGAAGCCGTTTAGCAAAGATATCGGCCACCCGCGAGAGTTTGCTTAGGCCTACAACCCGTTGACCAGATGGGATGTAACCGACATGACATTTGACCTGGAAAGGGAGCAAACAAGACTCGCAGTACGAAAAGAGATCAAGATCTCTAACAAGAACAAGCCCACCAGCACCTCCAGCATGTCCGTTTCCACTTTCTACTCCTACTTCCGGGAATAACGCACCTTGAACTATGTCTTTCACATGTTGTTTGTAGCCTGACAAAAACACCAAAATTATCCAGTTGGATTAGAACGGCTGAAAATGAAACAATTTTTGCTCATCCGGACCATTTGAGTGGTTTAAGTAGAATGGGCCGAAATTGCTGCTTCTAGATCACAACAAAAAAAGGACAAAGTGGATTGATTGATTCGCCAGTAAAGACTTTGGATATGGACCAATGCAATATCATATTTCACCATATAGAGGAAAAAATAGAAAGACAAAAGCTAGTATATATAGTACCAAGGTGACTGACTTTCAACTCATATACGTGGAAAGACATGGTTCAATTAAGGTTAGTAGGTTATATAACTTCCAACTGTGAACAATGGTTAAAGTTCTAAAGATGGCTGTAAATATTGGCAGGTCAGCCCGACTTAGCCTATAAAACTTACACGTGTTGACAGCTAACCCAACTTGCTCGACCCACCATTTTTCCAACAAGACATAAATAAACATAATACAAAAGAAAATCGATCTCCGTAAACCTACCTCATTAACTACTCCAACTCAAAGCCCAATCACTAAATAGGGAATACCATTTTAGGTAACAATTTGAGGTATCCTATAAATACATGATCCAGGAAACTAAAGACGAAAAGGTCATTTTTCGTCATAATAGACTTTTGGGGTAATTCAAAAAACAATACACATTTCCTGGCATATCAATGCAACTACATGCCGAAGTTATTTTTCACCATCTACTTTTATCGTTTTGCTAATCTAGAAGTAGGAAGCACAATTAACATCTTACATGTATTACGAACTATTTACCAATATGATCAAATTATTTCAGTCATTTGTTCCCATGTGATGTTTCCAAAACAAAAGCAAAGTTTCTTTTACACAGTTTGAAACTAGCCTTATTGACCAAAGTTCTTATAACTTGTTAAGGAATCTTTCATCATATGAAGTCGTGACAAATCTTGTTTTTCATAAATTAAGTATGTTGTATTTACGTCTCATGATATAAATTAAGTATGTTGTATTTAAGTATGTTGTTCTCATGTTTTGCAATCCAAAAAGGGCTGGCGGCGCAGCTTGTTGCTCGTTTGCCTTCTACCTCTATCTAATGTTATTATAATCCAATCTAAATATATCTTAATTGAAAAATTAAGAAAACAAACGCTGCTTAATTTCAAAGGCCCATGCATTCTACTCTTACATGATCCCTAACTAAAATTAAACCGATATTGTGCTCCTATTTCATGCTTCTCTGTCAAATATTGTGCTCCAATAACTACAGTGAACATCCAAAACCAAACAAGCCTAGAAGCCTTCATAGGGAGCATACAAAAAGCAAGGAACAATAGCCAAATCACAAACTTACTCAATACATTCAATGACTAGTCTTTCTGATTATCTAAAGTAGATATAATTAGTAACCATGGATCATTGAGATAAAAATGGAAAATTCAAAAATACGTTACACATACATGTAACCAATTGATTATCTAACCATCTTATTGTAATTCTAATTTTTCCCTGTCAAAATTTGCACATTAAGAACGCATATCCAAACACCTCCGAAGTATATATGCATCCATATACGAAAGTTGAAATCGATTTAAAAGTGCAACCAGCACATAAACAGAGCTAAAATATCACTCGTATTAGTAACCCCACAAATAAGAAGCGTTCAAAACACAATATTCAACATATCAAATTGCATACTTTTAAGTGCCAGGGTTTTCAGAATAAGCATCACTCTGTAACCTATAAATATGCAATCTCATCTCAAACATCCTAATATAGTAAAATACAGCAAATAATAATAAAATTAAAAAAGGTACTAACTAACCTCTTGTTCCTTCAAGAAGGGCTTTAGCAACACGAAGAGGGGTTTTTATAAGACCTTCCCTATTAATATCTTCACCCAAACCCTGCAACAAAACCTTTACAGCATCTTCAATACCCACTGTTTCTGCTTCTTTCTCAAACCCATTACCAAGCTTCACTCCATTTTCTAACACCACATTATAATGACCTTCATTTAAAGCTCCCATTGAAAAGAAAAAAACAAACAAACTGGATTTAATCTGATTTCCAAATCCAATCAATACCCTTTTCTTGTTTTCAGTAAAGATTGAATCTTTGATTAAAAAAAGATTAAAAAAAAAAAAAAGATTGAAAAATCAACAACCCCAGATCCCAAATTAATCAAATAAATAATGAAAATGAGAAAGAGTAGGTGGCCACAGATTAGAGATATGGGAGATGGGGTTTTGTAATACAAAATAAGATATGTGTGTGTGTAATTTGTGTGAATTATATAGAGAGGAAGAGTATGTGATTTATTGGTATATTTAAAATGATTAAATTGATTATGGATTATATAAAATAAAAATCAAAAAATAATAATAATAGGAGATCCAATCCCAACCTTGGATCTTTTTTAGTCGTTGGGGAATAAGGGTCATCGGCGGTTGTGTCTTCTTTTGTCACTTAAAAGTGGGCCCTTCTGCAAGATCTGGTAGTGTTTGTAAATATATAGATACACACAATGTGTAGACATAGGGTTGGGGAAGGTTGGTTTGGTGGTGGTGGAAGGTCAAATTCATATGGATGGTGAATGTCTCTTGGAATTTATAGGACTCACCCACTACCTGATGGGTTCCGGGTCGGTTCGGGTCAGGTAAAATGAAATGATGACATGTTGAGCATGATGTTGATGATGAATGCCACCAACCCACCGTGAAAATGAAAATGAAATGGACTTTGGGGATTTGGAATATATATTTTTCAAGCAAAATCACAAATTGTACGTTTTGACTAAATATATTCAAAACAGTAAGCGCACATTTAATTATGAAAAAGAATTTTCACTTTTTTTTTTTATTTTTTTTAAGAATTAGAAAGTAATTTACTTCTCTATAAAATTAAAGAAAATTTGAAAAATGCATTTAAATGTGAGGAATGAAGTTTTTTTTTTTAGAAAAAAAGGAGAATTAGAAAATTTTAAAAATGAGTTTCCTAATTTGTAATTACAGAAAAGAGAACAAAAATTTTTATTTTTTAAAAGAACTTTTTAAAAAATTCGAATTTGAATATGTTTTCTAATATTTTAATTTTATTTTAATTTTTTTGAAAAACAAAAGTAATTTCCTATAACTAGATGTGCCTTGATATTTTGATATAACAACCTTAACTAAATAATTCACTCGTTGACGCCCACCTGAAAGAGAATGGAGCGAGCTAATGGGTTAAATTAACATATTCTAATTGTAAGCCACTCATATATTAACACGACATTATCTCTCAAAAATTAGCCCCGATTCTGACCTTAGTTTTTATCAAAATTCTCGTCCAATAATATTTTTTTTTTTATTTCATTAGCTCTATTAGCTTCCTCAATGGAGCTAATGATAAGACATGCCACTTATGTGTTAACCACCTATTGACTATTCAATGAGAAAACAATTGGTTTTATTCCATTATCTTCCTGAGCGAAGATAGTCACAAGACATGGCAGTCAACTATAAATAAACACGTGTTATTTTTTATGTGGGTGAAATCTAAAGTATCATAACAAGAAATTTATTATCACCGTTATCTCTAATGTAGCGATAAATGGGGATTAGTTTTCTAAAAGTGTTAATTAAAGGATGAGTTTTTAAAAATATTTAGTTAAAGGATGAGATTTGTAATTTTTTTATTTTTTTTATTCCATAGATTTCATATCTCACTCGCATAGGCTTTCATATGTTTTTATCGATAATTTTTTAACCCGTAGATTGCGACGGGGTTTAAAAATTACTGACTGCAACATATTTATTAGTTATCTAAAAATGTTACACTCATATTAAAAACAGTTTGCAACAAATAAGCTATCATAATATATATATATATATATATATTCATATTTGAAACAATGTGGTTGATTTTGTGTCTAAAAATTTCATAATTTATATATATATATATATATATATTATACAATCTCATACAAGATAATCAGTATAAAATAAATACTTACTGAGGCAACGAATGGTAAGGATGAAACACGACAAGGTGATCATTAGTGCTTCCAAAATTTTCATTTCCATTTCAAGTATCTCTTTTATTTCATATAGGTACTTTTCATCCGAATCTCAGACAAAGATCAAATATTTACTGCGCTTCCTGAAGAAAATGTTAAAAAACATTAAGTATGAGAAAAGAGTTACAGATTTTCTTAATGTATAATACATGTAAATCTGAATGTAGAATACAAGAAGTCTTGCTTGCACAGTGCTCTCTTCCGATTTAGCTGCCAAGTACAACCACAATGGAGCCAGTAAACGTGGGTCATACTCGGTCATACTTCTCCTGAAGGCACAGAAAATTACTTGTTTTGACCATTTACCAAATTCGCTTACCCGCCCATTTCACCACCTAAAGAAGCATTCAAGATAACAGGATACCTTGTATAAACACATCTCATATATGTTACAGCAGTCGCCACGACCCTGAAATAGTAACAACATGAGAAATTGAGAACCCATTACTGCAACATGCTAAAGAATTTGAGAAACCGTGTGAAGTAACAACATTTATGAATGCATTAATGATATAATGACTAATGAGAAAATCAACACTGAAATCTGCTTTATAAAAAGAAAACTTGAGGCTAACCTTTGACTTACTTTCACATTTTAAGTCAATCTCGCAATGTCTGGAAGAAAAAACAAAAAGAAAAGAAATACAAGATTACTACAAATTCTACAAGCAACTTACACTTACACATAAGTAATCTGCAAGTTCGTTATCATATTGATCGGGGTTACAGTTCTTGGACATTCCCATATTGGAAAAAGCTATAAAACCAATTTATGTAATGGCGCAATGCGAAAAGCTTGGAACTTTAGAATCACATCATTAACTAGGATAACAAACAAAACCTCATTGCAACGAACAATATACAATTCACATGTATCAGGGGCATAAAAGGATGTAAATTTACGTAATCTACACAACCCCAAATGGATCCCATTTTTTTTTTTCAATTAAAAATCCATACAAAAAACAATGTATTGAACAATTATCATGATGCAGACAATATAGCTCAAATCAAACATCATAGTTCAATCAAAAGTTATACAGAAACAAATAAAGGTGTATAGATACATATAAATAAATGAAACATACAATTGGTCATATTTAATTAGATGAGCTTAAAATCATCAAGTGTAATCCCTCTTTCCTTATCAAGATTATGCACAACATCCACTTCTTCTTGGTCTAATAAATCTTTGCTACACAAAGTTTAAAATAAAAATATAAAACATAGTTCTTAATCAGTAAATACGATGATTAATTGTCAAATAACAAAAAGTCAAAAACTGTTGACAGATGAAACCCTAAGTAGTGCGTTGATGTCCAGAAATTGGTCGCCATTTTAGTTGAAATGAACGTTTAGCAGAAATTGCAGTTTATCAAATTGAGTTATGGGCCTCAGGACTGTTTCTGAATTATATCATAACATAGTATTAATATTGGCCCATAGCCTTTTTAGTTGAAATATTGAATTCTTTTTCAATTTCTTTTTTAATAATCGACAAGGCCCAAGAAGTGGAAGCTATGTATAAATTTCAGTTAACGAAGTAGCCAAACTTACCACATAACATGTATACCATGTACAATCATACATCACACATATAATATATAACTCGAGTTCGTTTAAGCTCGGGACAAATCGAGATTTAATGGGTTGAGTTCAAAGTTGCTAACAAGTATGTATACTATTTGATTATATGGTTTTAAATGTTCTTAGACTGCATACTAAACCTTATCTTTCCTGATCTTCACTTTGGTTTATGATCTTTGATCTGTTTTACAAATGAATATGTTACTAGTAAATCAATTTTATTATTTATGCATCTTTTTTAAGCGTATTCTTTTTATTTTTTTAATCAAAAATTTGTATATTTTCGTATTACTATAAGTATAAGAATATATCTTTTTACTATATTGACACTTTGACACAGTGTCATTACCACATGAACAATCTTTTGAAACTAAAACTATTTATTAAACTACATAAATAAGACCAAAATAAATTAGTACTCCGTATATTTTATTTGGTTAGAAACTTCATTAAATTAAGGTCATATACTGTCATGTTTTTGTTCACATACATGCTCTAAAAACATCAATATCAGCTTAACATATATTATCTAATTAACATCAGTTGTCAAAACTTCTTACAATGTTACTGCCTTTTTACAATTGGCTGGTCGATTTCACATGACGGGGATCCGTTCATACTTATCTGCTGGTCAAATTCCTGGACTCCTAGTTTGGTGTTTTGATTTCTAATTTGGTTCTTACAAATTTTTAAATTGTTTTTTGAATTTTTCAATGATTCCATTTCTAGAGGAGTTACATTGAAGGTAGCAGTAGTATGTGTCACAGGTCGTACCGACCTGCGAAGTGTAAACACTTCTTAAAAAGATTTGTATTTTATATTAGTGCTACGAGTCCATACAAAGCAGGATATCGATCCTATAAAACGATTTATATTTTTCAGATCAACTTTACATAAGTAAAATAAAGTATAAAAAGAATGAGAGCACTTTTGTGAATAAACTTGTTGTTTGTTAACTTATTAATTGATTTTTATTAAATACGATACATTTAAAAAACGTAGTTTACTAATATCAATGGGAAAATTTTATGCATATGTCACTTTTAATCCTAAATCAGTCACTTTGTATTTCATTATTATATATGTCACTTTTAAACTCGCGATAATACGGAACGAATTTAATTTTTATAAATAAATAAAATATTTGTGGCCAATTTTTTATATAGTTTATAGACCCACGATAAGGCACAACAAATTTAACTTTTATAAATGAATAAAATATTTAGTCGATTTTTTTGTATTGTTACTGAATTTTTTAATTTAATCAAATACATCAAATATTTAAGGGCCAAAAGTGTAATTATACGAAAGAGATGTTAATCTTTGCTAGTTTATAGACCCGCGATAACGCCAGACGAATTTAACTTTCATAAATTAATAAAATAATGTGGTCATTTTTTATATAGTTTATAGACTCGCGATAACGTGAGACAAATTTAATTTTTATAAACGAATAAGATATTTAGTCGATTTTTTAATATAGTCTATAGACCTGCGATAACGCCGGATGAATTTAATTTCATAAATGAATAAAATATTGTGACTGATTTTTTATATAGTGTATAGACTCTTTAATTTTATAAATGAATAAGATATTTGGTCTATTTTTTAATTTAAATAAATTCATCAAATATTTAAAGGGTCAATTTTTATAAATTAATAAAATGGTGATTTTTGTATATAGTGTATTGACTCTTTAATTTTTATAAATGAATAAGATATTTGATCTATTTTTTTAATTTAATTAAATTCATCAAATATTTAAAGGGTCAAAAGTGAAATTATACAAAAGAAATTAAAATCGTAGGATTGTAAAAGATAAAAAAATAATTAAAGTCTCATATCCCTCTATTATATTCTTTTTTAATTATATATAAAGATAAAGATAACACACTAATGTAGTTTTGTTCACACCCATTAGTGAGGGAACAAATAAAGAAACTAAAAATGGAACTTTCTTAACGATGAACTTTCGAAAGTAAAAATGTATAATTATATCAAAATTAGCTACAAAGACGTGTTGTAAATATAGTTATTGATCTCTTTCCGATACACAAAGATTATAGTACAAACCTTCTCTTTCTTTGATTTAAAGTCAATTTTGGCTTTCCTGAAAGGTAAAATGGTATTTACATAACTACAAAGAAACGTAAACATCAACGGTGACAACTAATATTGTATTACAATCTATCAATATATGGACTATTATTAATATTAATTGTAGAAGAAAAAGATGTCCACGGAGTTAGATCGGCCCTTATTGGTCTAGGCCAGACTTGTGGGCCCATTCCTCGTTCCTTTGTTCACGGATTCGGGCTGCCCACGACCCTCTCACACCCCGATCCACTACCATGCTTCTCCGTTTTAGCTCCGCCACTTGGATCTCCCATGACGATTTCCACTGGGCCTTCTCCTTTGACCGGACCTCAAAGCGTGAGCCTTTCTTACTAGAAAAGGCCAAGTGTAAACCCCTTGCCATGTTACTATCGTACCTAGCTCGAGCTTCAGGGTCAGATAAAGTCTCGTACGCTTCTTGGACCATAATAAATTTCACGGTATACTCATCAACCCGCTCAGGTGGTGAGACATCTGGGTGGTACTTCAACGCCATTTGTTTGTATGCCTTTTTGATCTCGGATAGTGTCCCAGTCTCGGATATACCTAGTAAGTCGTACAAGGTTTCCTCATGTGACGTTGTGTATAAACTAGTGGCAGTTGTGGATGCGGCCTTAGGGACCGTTTTGATGGAAAGTAACGGGTTTTTGAGGCGATTTATGTGATAGTTTATGGAAGTTTTATATAATGGAGATGAAATGAATGAATTCGTGTAGGAATTTGAAGGGAGATGGAATTGGGTTTGAAAACTAGAAGAAATGGACTTTGAATTTATCATATTGGATTGTGTTTGTTGATTTTGGGGCAGAATTGTGTTTATATATATAGAAAATGAAAAGATTATTAAAGTAATCTATTTATGGGTCCCACGCCGCCAACCAAAAGAAGAAACTTCTTAAAACACACACACACGCGCGGAAAAAGGATTAATATTAACAATTTGACATTTAAATAATCATTAGTTAAGTAAATGCAAGTTGTTTTTATTCGAAGATATTGTATTATACTCGCAACCATTACACAACTTACGTATTAACAATGTCCACCATGTCAAATATTGTAATCTAAAGCGCTAGTTACGTACAAACTACATATATATTATATACCATATACATATATATGTTTCATCTTAAATTTGAACCCATACTTCCACTAAATGGAGTAATATCTGCACTATCATTTTTTATAAATACACTATAAATATGATTAAGAGGTTGTTATGTGTATATAAATAATATACAGTTTTGATGTATATATTTAAAAGGGTTTATCATTTAGTTATGTATCGAATTTTACATTTTTTACTATTGTATGTAACCATCTTTCAAAAGTGTTATTGTATGTATCGAACTTGTGATTTTCGTATATTGTATGTTGACTTGCCTTTTTTAGCCTTGACAAAAAAGAAAACTTTTCTTTTTTGTAATAGTAAAAAAAAAAAATATTACATACAATATACGAAATTATAAAGTTTAATACATTCATATATACAATAATATTTTTTCAAATATGATTACATACAATAATAAAAAATATATAAATTCGATATATAACTAAATAATAAACCCTATAAAAAATAACAGTGTTACTATCAGTGTCCTTCCACCATCTTGAAATTTTACTAGCACGTTTAATCACTTCCTGAATACCCCTTTCTCCATCTCCGAAAGACTTTCCTTTCTCCGCATCTCCCATATTTTTTTCCAGTTAGATAGTCATTATTTTTAATGCAAGTTGTTATTAGGTATAAAGATATGGTAAAACTTGTAATAACCATAATAAAACATTCTTAAGTTTAGATTCTTCTAGTCCACAATTATTTATACAAGACCCTCTAAATTTTCTAATAGGTAATCATATCTTCTTCTAATATTTAACTTAATTAACCCTCTTAATTAAAGATAATACTAATACGTGTCCAACTGTTTTATTTTGTATTCATCTAATCCTTTATTTTAACTTGTGTCACCATTATAATTACTTAATTAGTAAGATAGTTAAGTAGGCAAACAAAATTATAGAAGGAAATTTGATTGCTCTTTTCTAATTCGAGGATGAAGATGGCTTTAACAAACAGAACTGTCATCAATGACGTTGAAAGATAGATGGACCTTTCAAATAGGCTAGCCTCCGGTTGACTTATCATTTACGAGTGATTCAGCAATTAAATGTTTAAATTTATTTATTATGATCTCACATGAATACATGAGAAAAAATAGTTAAATGATTCTACGAGGCTAGGTGGATGGGAATTGTATGGACTTTTGGCCCTTAGACGTGGGGATGCGACGACCTCTCCCCTAGTCTATATTATTGTTCTTATTTTATTTGTAAAGAAAAGAAAATTAAATTTTTTGTGGCCAAATGTGAATAACTTGTAAACCATATTAGTTGACACTTAATAATCTATTCATAATATAATAACCATACCAGACTCATCTAGTAATTATTATAATAAAGATGTTTAGTCTTGAATCTGTAACTTTGTATTATTTATGACAAATATATCTCTAATCATTACCAACTAAATTAAAACAACCGACTAAAGTCTATCTATTCTTTTATTTAAGTGAATTTCTTAAAGTATAAATGAACTATTATCTAATTATCGATAATAGTAATTAACTACCAGAACAAAAATCAAATTTATAAGAAAACAAATTATATTTGTAGTCATAGTTATAGTGATATTAAACCTGACACAATATATTTTTTCTCAATTTCTAGAAAGCATATTACTATAACTATGAAGAAATTGAGAGTTGATTTTTATTTTTGATAAATTTAGTAATTGATTTCTTAAATCAATAATAAGACAGTAGTTCATTTTTATTTTGTGCAATCATGATGTTATTTAATCTTATATATATATATAACTTCTAAGATATATATATATATATATTACATATAAAGCATTTCAAATTTGTCTTAAAATTTGATTCAAAGTTTGGACGAGTTCAAAATTGTACTCAACTCATTTATAACATTTTTATTAATAAGAAACCATGAAAGTGCATATTACTAATATATAACTATTACTAATTTACTAAACATAAATTCAAATTCTCTCTATTAAATTAAATCTAAATAAAATAATACCCTATGCAAATTACATATAATAATTTCACAATCACTACCACCACACTAACACTTATCATTATTACTTTCATCGTCATATTACACGAGCATTATATTAGCTTTAAATAAATTTGATTGTTATCTTTATAATAGCTAGATTAACTTTATGTATTTTCTACAACACTTAAACCTCCTGCTTCTACTAATCACATATCTTTTCCACCATTTTCTCACTTAGATCACTTGCACTTGGGACAACATATCATCGGATGACTACAAGCCACGTTAGCGAGAATTACATTTGGTCTCACAATTGCTAATAGTGCTAATTATCATTACTGCAATCTGAGCCCACTATTTTATCTAATTCTCAATTAAAACAATAATTACATTTAATTAAGTAAAATTAAAAATAAAATAATTTAAATTATATAAAAATAATTATACATTTCATTTGTGTTATAGATATTAAAAATTTTAACACAAAATTACATTTCATATTATATCGAACTAATCGAACTAGTTAATTTTTTACAAGAAAAAAACTCATAAGAAAACCCATAAAGTTTTTTCCACTTCATTTTGCTGCACTTTCTTCTTCTTCCTTCATAAACCTGCAACTAAATTCTTCTTCTCATCAAAAACTTTTACATTTATTTTATTTCTTTATTTCTTAGATAAGAACAAAGGAAGAAAGTGAAAAAGAACTCGAAAATTGTGTGAATTATATGCTTCTTTTCATTCTCGTTTGTCAAATTCACCACGATGGAAGATCACTGTGTGATGCTCTCTAACAATCGTCTCGTTGTGGATTTTCAACGGATTCCGTGGTGCTGCCACTCCAAGTGGCTTTAGAATTGACCTCTTCGATTACTGATAACTGTTTGCCGTCAATTACATGATTTTTTAAAACTTATTTTTTTTCTTTAACTTATTTTCAACTTTTTAAAAAGATATTTGACTTTCTTCTTTTATTTTTATTTTGTTTTTAAGCAATTAGTAAATAATTATTATTTTTATTATATGACAATCGAAATTTTTGATGATAAATTCTCAAAAATCAAAAAGTCAGTAAACAAAAACGCTCATTTTCTTAACATATTTTATATTCTTTTATTGATCTCTATAATTTTATTATTACTCCATCTATCTCAAATTCAATATCCATTTTTAGATTGCATACATATTAAAAAATAATAAGAATAATCACACTGTACATAATAAAATTTCATCTTAATTACTGAAAAACATTTTAATTGGTTAAATATTTGAAACGAACACATAAAAGGTTTGATATTCAATTTGAGATGAAAGGACTAACATTTATTTTCTTTTATCGAATAAGATTTCATTAATTTTTCTTTCTTCGCATTCTTTTTTTGTTTGTAAAATTAAAAATAAAACCAATTAAACTAAACTAAACTATATGTATCTAACTATATGGTGTTGTATCGTAATCTACAAACTTCTTACAAACCACTATATATGGTCCTCGATTTTTTTGGGAAGCCCCATAATTTATTTATTTGTTGTCGGTCAAAATGTATTAAATCAAAAACGTCATTTGATCTCGTGTAGATTATAACGAGTAAAATATTTGCTTACATAAACGAAATATGCTAGTATGCTAAAGATTTTAGCATTTACATGACGTTATATAATTTTAATACAATGTTGTCTGTGTATGATTATGACACAAATTATAGAAATTTGATATACCTAACGTAGATTCATTACCCGTTGAAAGTTGATTACGACTAGTGAAATAAATATAATTTGTAGGAATTTTACATGTGCTACAATTAATGAAAACCCGGTCTAACGCTCGGTACATATTTTACATAAATAATAAATTAAATTTTATTAATGATAATCTCTAAAGTTGTTTTTTTTTAGAACGACTTGTTAGATATTAGTGGTTCAGATCTAGCAGTGACATCCATTTGGACAGTATGCTAACCCTGAGGCCCTCATGTTTCTCCTTTTTTTATCGCCTGAAGGGGTAAAAGTCTCCGGTGGAACTCAAACTTGAGACCTCCCCTAACCAAACATCCCCTCCACAAGGCCCATAAGGAAACCTTGGTGGCCAACTGAACTAGCTCAGTTGGTTAATCTCTAAAGTTGTTCTACGAAATTATATAGAGGTGAGTTCATTAAAGTATGAATTTTTTTGAAAGAATGAGAGTACTAATAAGAATACATCATTTGGCAAAAATCCACTTTCCCCCACTTTTTTTTTTAAATTTAAATATCTCAAAAACCGTAAGTCAAAAAATTATAAAAATTAGAGTTTTTTCCTCTTCGATTTAAGATCTCACAAGGTATACTTTCGACGAATTTTTCTTATTCATTTTTTGTGAGTTAACACATGTATTACGATTGACTAACAAAAGTGTTACCCGCGACTATCACATGTGTTACCTGCGGCTATCACATGTGTTACCAAGGACTATCACATGTGTTACAAGTTATAGTCGTACTAACATATGTGATAGTCGTCAGTAACACATGTGCTATCAATTTTCAAAACCCACAAAAAATGAAAAAATAAAATAAAAATTCGTCGAAAATATGTCATGTGCGATCTTAAATCGAAGAGGAAAAAACGCTGATTTTCATGGTGTAATTTTTATAATTTTTTTACTACGGTTTTTGAGATATTTAATTTTTAAGCATATGTGGATTTTGTTATTTTGATTAAGATGAACGGTTGAGATTTGTATTCTTATATTTTAAACAAATTCATATTTAAATGAATTTAATTGTATTTTACTTGATATTTAAGAGGGTAAAACTACTAATCAGGACGACGATGAACTTATTTTCACGTGCTAATTCATATATGAAATCATTTTTTTATAAGAAAGAATATATTTTAATGAGCTTTATATTGTAAATGTTTTAAGAATGGCTATCAAATGATCATTTAGAGCACGTTTAATTACATGAGAAGCTTTAACACATTTTGTCATTTTCTGACTTTTGATTTTTTAAAACGATTTTATAAAAAATATAAGTATGTTTTCGTAACTAAACACGCCTATAATTCATACTTTTTAATACTATTAAACATGATATCAATAAAAGAAATGGCGGTAACTTCTACGTTCAAACTGTATGAAAAATACATCATTTAACTATGGAGAATTAGGAAAATGACCTTAACATTTTAATTTTTTTATAAAATATATAACTCGAGTAATCTAACTCCAGTGTGAAAATCAGTATTTATTCAATGTGAATGATAGTACAAGTTAAGATCTTAAAAATAGCATACGATGAAGTGAGTACTAGTAAACTTTATCGACCGAAAGTAGGTACGTACAACAATACATTTCGGAATGTTCTAGAATGAA
Source organism: Logfia minima (assembly GCA_963921325.1). Lineage (NCBI taxonomy): Eukaryota > Viridiplantae > Streptophyta > Magnoliopsida > Asterales > Asteraceae > Logfia > Logfia minima. The sequence goes on along the minus strand of OY992776.1, from coordinate 12,443,663 downwards.
ACAAAAATTGCATCGACTTTTGTCAGCTAACTTCGACAAAGTTAGAACTACCGGTGTGATTAAGTTGAGGGAGAAACCAAAAGTGTTAGGTTTCTTGTGTCTGTCGGTTCGGTTTTTTAGATACAAGTAGATTTCTTGACAACTATCTAGCATACCTTTTGAGTAGTTAGGTTATAGTCTACTGTAAACAAATAAGATTAGTATTCCAAGTTACAAATTAAATACTACAAACACATATTAATCTGTATGTATATATAATTATATCATTTTTAATAATTATGTTAAAAATCATGTAAAATATTCATGTGTCCAATACAATCTTTTAATACATAATTATGATACTTTTATCAAAATTAAATACTACTATTTACCTTGCATCTACAACTTTCCATTATTATATAATTATTTTTCACTCCTAGTATTTATCATTAACTTTTTTATGTATTATATCTTCTTTTTTTCTTTTTCTTTTTTTATATTTAACCTGTCAATTAGTGATCATATTAATATATTATCACTTTATATTATTCATCACCTTTTCTCATTAGATATGATGGATATTAAATAAGAAAACAACACCGTATATGTAACCCCCGACACACATATATTTTCTGAAAGGTGGAATTTCATTTATTAATAATAATAAATAAAATAAAATAAAATAAAATAAAATAAAAGAAGAAGAAGAAGAAGAAAAAACTAGCAAGATTCTAGGGCCTAAGCAAAAAAACATAATACAATAGATCAATTTAAACAAGCGGTTTTAAAGTCGCATGTCCAATTTAGTCTTCTTATTAAATTTACACCGCTAATCCTAATATGTTATTGATATGTCCCTCCTAACATATATAAGGAGTAATTTATACATCGTTATCTTTTATCCATACATACTTTGTAGTAAGATATAATATCGTAAAATATTTTTAATTGTGTATAACAAAAAAATATGTGATGTTACAACACTCAATGCATATGAGCTAGGGGTAGTTCTAACTAAATAGTCTTTAAAATTGGTCTAAATACTATGAACATGATACGTGAAAAATTGGACGTATGAAATTATGAAAGATCAACTATATCAACTAATAAATTGACTACTCATATTTGTAGTTAGACCTAAATAATACTCTTTTTTTAACCGCTTCTTTCGCACTCACTTTCCAATTTTGCTTTATAGTGTGCATGGTTCTAAAACCTTAATGTCTTTTTTTAGTATTTATTTGTAGTTAGACCTAAATAATACTCTTTTTTTACTTTGTATAATTCCATTATTTTCACCCTTAATTCAAGGATTAGTAACACCTACAATTGCATAACTATACCCTTTGATACTTTTCCACACTACCTCAAGATAGGGTTTTGGCATATAGCACAACATTACGCTCTTTATGCACTTTTGACAAGAATGATGGTATTTTGAGCATACTTCCATTTCCCTTGTTAAAAAAATCATTCTAGTTTTTCTATTCTTCTCCTCGGTAATTAACCGTCCAAAAAGGGGTTTTGGCTATAAATATGTGTTTTAGGTTAAAATTCGAGTCGAATTTCAAAATATAAGCGTTCATAGCAACATGCGAGCCATTAGGCCATTAGGGTGCACTAGCATATTGTACTTGGGGCATGGGTTTACAAGATGCCCTCTAATGTTGACCTTGAAAAAGTCTTGTAATAATGGTCCGTTGACTAATTAAGGCGATTCATGTCTAGATTGGGTTGAACCATGTAAATAGTCATGTCCTTTTTTGATTGTTGACTTCCCTACTTTTTGATTAATTTATGTTTTTTTAAGGAAAAATTAAGACGTATGTATTAATTCTTTCTAATTATATTGTCAACGGACGTCACTATGTATCAATAAATGCATATCTTTTAAAAATATGTCTAATTGATTTTAAAAAGAGTTTTATTAACGAAAATTTGTAAGGATGTCTAACAAAGTTGGATATATTATTGTATCTTCAACTAAAATTCAAGGAAGTCAACATATATTTAGGGAGAGATACACAGCTTGTTATGGTACTAATATAACCGATGATACATGTCTGAAGGCTTTACCAACAATCCTTAACGTTTTTGCTATCATTTTATTTAAAAAATAAATGTCACGGGGTAGAGTGAGAAACTGTGTTTATCATTCCTCTCATAATATACAGAGTAATTATTAATTGTACAAGAAGAGGATGCGAACATAGCTAGCTAAACCGACCCTTATTGGTGTGGGTCGGACCCATGGGCACGTAATTCGCTCTTTTGTTCCCGAATTCGGGCTGCCCACGACATCCTCCCACCCTGTTCCACTCTCATTCGTTTCAGCTCTGCGACTTGCACCTGCCACGATTCTTTCCACCGGGCCTTCTCCTCTGATCTCGCCTCAAATCGTGATCCTTTATTCCCGGAGAAAGCTAAGTGTAACCCTCTTGCCATACTACTATCATACATAGCTCGAGATTCAGGGTCGGATAATGTCTCATACGCTTCTTGGACCCTAATAAACATCATGGTATACTCATCCGCCCGATCAGGTGGTGACACGTCTGGGTGGTACTTCAACGCCATTTGTTTGTATGCTCGTTTGATCTCTAAGAGTGTCCCATTTTCCGATATACCTAATAAGTCATATAACGTTTCCTCTAGGATTAAAGGTGTATAGAATTCGTGGGTTGCAATTGTGGCCTTGGGTAGTAAGTTAGAAGGTGTTTTGATTGAAATTATTGGGTTTATGAGATGGATGTTATGGAAGTTGAATGAATTATGGTATGATGGAATGAATGAACTTTTGTATGAATTTGAAGGGAGGTTGAATGGGGTTCGAATTGTTGAAGAAATGGAGTTTGAATTAATCATTTTTGGATGTGTTTGTTTAGTGAGGAAATAGGTACATATATATAGTGATGAAGGAGGTTTAATTAAAGTTTTTATGTCCTCTGTCGGGCCCACTCGCCAACCAAATAAACCTTCCACTCACAATAAACAAAACTCCCAACAAAACATTATTTATCTTGTTGCTTTGTTATAATTTCTTAGTTAGCAATTTTTTTATATGTTTATTGTTGTAGGTGTGTGTTTTTGATAATACATGTTGTTTGGGTTCCTTCCGAATTCCTAACAACTAGTATTAGAGCTTTATGTTGAGTAATTGGGGAACGATAGCGAATAAAACCATGATCAAGATTGGGTTTATTGATAGTTATCATTTTAGTTTTCTTTGGAAGATGGAGATCTGGGTTAGATTCGTTAGAAGATAACCATCGAGGTAACGATTGGAACGACATGATTTTAGATATGTTTGCAACAGGTAAATCAAGTTCGGCTCAGTGATATAGTCACGACACGATTATGATGTTTGATCGCAACACGATGGTCGCTGGTCGCGACACAACAACACGGGAGGAGGTTGGTCACGTTGATGTTGTGTTTGGTCACAGTAGGACGAATTCATTGATTAGATTCGATGGTGATTTAGTTGCGTTGAGGATTTTGGAGAATCCAAGTTATGGATTTGGGTCATCATTCTTTGCAATCTCGTGCAAAGAAGAGATGAATGTTATCAGACTTCTTCTCTTGCAAGATACTGATAAGAGGGCGTTTGGTGGCAGTGTGAGATGTGATTCTCGAACTTCACTGATAAGGGTTGAATTATTCAAAGATGTAAGGTTTGTTACGTATCTTAAGAGGATGGTTTACTGAGTTGGGTAGTTGGGTAATAAATGGTAGCACATCCGTTTGGTAATCGATAGTGGTGGGTGTTAAAGGAGCATGGTTATCGCTCACGACTTGTAACCGGACACCATGTTTTTTGGTATGATATTTCAGGTTTTCGAATGATTAGGCAGGTTAGAGCTCACACACTTGAGATTATTGGTTGATATGTAGTAGAAGCCTGATAGAACGCATTTGGTTGGGCTTGATATCAGTTGATGAGTTTGGTTCAACAATCAAGAGGATCATCTGGAAAAACGATTATGAATTTTCAAGTACGTTAGAGGTTGATAATCTTGTAAGCGCTAGTGAGCTTTCGATATATTAATGAGAGTGTCGGGAACTCTTGGGAGTTTTGTAACCGAGGGAAGTGTCGAAGCTAGTGGGAGCTTTGGAGACTAATGTGCAACTGATAGGTCTCAGTTTCTACGAGTTTAATGTGCGGATTCCGGTTACACTAAAGCATTCATATCTTTGAAATTTCTCTGCGATGAAAAACTATTTTGAGACTGACCATGCATTATGAAACCAGAGTCTTCTCAACAGAGCCGCGATTATTATTTAGATCCGTATAGTGGGGGAGCAAGCTAAGTGCGAGCAGATGCGTTCATATAAACCGTAGTTATGCTTCGGGTCAGTGTAGCAACGGGAAATTGAATGGTGAAGAAGTATGTTTTCAAAGTTGTGATTGCATTCTCACGGGTAAACTTTGATGATGACCTACGTGTTGGTTCTATTGGTGATTTTCTGATTGCTAGGAAAGAAAGTCGGATATATGAAATTCGGTGTGGGTGGTCAATGACATGTTGGTGGTAGGATCATACGTGGATGTAATCGAAAAGTTGAAAATATTGGTCTCTCTTGATGGAATCATGTGGTTGGAGTTGTTGCACAATTCAACGTATATTCTTGCACACTTCAACGTATATCTGGTAGCTTTGTATCAAAAGTCTTCTGACTCAGCGTGGTCGAGCAACGTGTGCCGAATGGTATTTCGGCGGTACAGGGTCAGCACGGGTGACATTGGTGAATAAACGAGATTGTGAAGGGTTAGTGGCTATGAGGTTTGTTAATCTTCATGTGAGAGATTGTTAGGATTGTAAAGTTTAACGAATCAAAAATGAGAAAAGGTGAACAAGTCATCTTTGTATGGTGAAAATTTGAATCGCATAACAAAATTTTTGGACAGAGGCTGTTTAGCCAGGCAAGGGCAACCTTCACCCGATGAAAGCACTTTTTGGCACGAAAGAGCATTTTTCGCGCGACAAAAATAAGGTTGGCCAGATTTGTTATTTATTGTTCCTTAAGTTAAGCTTATCTTATAAATATAATCCTAATGTATTTGTAATCTTGAGCCACGAAAAATTATAATGGAATATCTCTTGTTTGATTTCGTGGACAAAATTGATCTTTAATTTGAAGATAAAAAATCACCATATAATATTCATGTGTAATATTATTCATATTGTCTATTATTTATGTTATTGCTTTGTTATAATTATTTAATTAGCAATTTATTTACTCGTTTATTGCTGTGCGTCTGGATTTGTGATAACGCACTTTAGATTTTTTTCAAATTGTTAACATTTCTTAATTGATATTTGAAATAATATTATAGTGATTCGAGTTTAAAAGTATGTCTTGTGATGCTTTTGATATGTGTCAATTATAAGTATTTGTATGATGATATAATTATTCGAAAGGTATGTTTGGCGCAGGATGTGAGTACTTTTGGAGCTTATATGTGTTTAATTTTTAAAATTTAATAAGTCATGTCCCCTGTAAATAAATAAGTACTTGTTTGATAATAATATTTTCTTTTTTTTGGACTTTATTAGAAAAAAGAATCCCTGAATCATTTGAAATTAAAGTTTTCTCAAATTGTATTTTCCTAAAGAGTTTCAGCTAATTCATGTTACAAAAATAACATGGACATTTTAGGACTAGTTGTCAAAAATGTAGACATGTATACATTATCCATAATATATTCATGTTTCAATGGTGTTCTACTTATCTTTAATGACTAAACAATACATAATTTTAGATGAGTAAATTAGAGCATTTTAGTTGATATATAATTTTATACAAACAAAGAGACATACAAAGAAAAGAAAAATATATTTAGTAATATATTTAACATCATATAATAAATTTTGACACAATAAAGAAACTTGTGAAGCATTGTTTGACAATGATCATATAAGAAAACCAAAATAGAAAACCTAACTAAACAAAAATATATTCTCAATCTTAAATCTTATACCAACGGTGGCACGATAGAGACTTGTGTATGCAAATATGCATTATTTAGAAAATAATATTGGTATATCTTTTAATATTTCTTCAAGCTTGATATGTCATCAGATTACGCATGACTAAATAGATAAAATGGATAAATAAATAAGATTTTTTTTTCGTGTTATTTGAGGAAGGCGATTTTCTTTTACTCATGTATATGCGATTTAACTAGATATTTTTGTGACTATCACCCTCAAAATATATAGTTCGTTAGGTTTGAATTTGAAACTTCTTGATAATAGTCAGATAATTGATGACTATTTCTTTAAAATGGATGGGACTTGTACACGTGTATTTCAAATTGAGTATATTAAGTTTAGTTGATATATTTTTTGGGTCAAACTAAATATACTAATTTTTTTATTAAATTTACTAGTCAACCTTTCACATAATGCAACTTCCAATACAGTATTACAATTTTCAAGACGGTATTCCCTTTATTAAACTAGTATATTTAATAATGGTTTCATCTCAATATACTAATTTTTTTTTACTAAACTCACTAGTTAACCACTCACATGACATAATTTTTAATGCATTATCATAATTTTAATTAGTAACACCTTTAATATAAATAATACCCATATTTTTTAGGGTACGTTGACATGGTAAAAAATTTATAGATGATGCATAATACTAGTATATTATTATACTAGACCTAAAACCCGTGTATACACATGGTCCGATGTATTTGTATTTATTTGACATAAATATTTACAGAATCCTTATATGTTAAATTAGAACGCTTTTATGAGTTAAGATATGTTCAAGATTGTTGAAATTTAAGATATTTAGTGAGCGTAGATGCGATTGTAGCAAATCCAAAACCATAAGTCAAAGCGAAAAACGTAGTCAGATTAACTTTTCGTTGCTTCGCATACTTTCCATGATCTATTTTAAACTTATTATTCACTATTTTTGTGATATTATAAGGATATCCAAACCTAGTAAACAAATCAGCTGAGTAAATTGGGAAGTTCTTTGCATTGTACACATTAAGTCCCCAATATGAAATTAGAATATAACAACCATTTTATATTTTATTTTAGCAAGACTTTGAATAAGTTAGTAAACATAAAAAATATTTATAATAAGAGTAATGTGTCAAAAAAAAAAATATTAGATTCTACTGTACCATAAATATTTATGATAAGAGTTCATAAATATTTTTCATTTCTTCCTTACCTTTGTTTTGACTTCTATTTTTTAAATTTTAATCACAAAATTAGAGTAATTCTCTTTGTTTCATGCCCGTATCTGTGAAGAACTCTAAAAGTCACATGTCACACTTTATTGTAGTTTTAAATGCAATAAAGTTGCCTTGTTAATTCTCCATTTAGTTTCTAATTATTATGAAATCTATTTCTTTACAGGAGTTTAAAAAGTAAATAAATTATTTGAAAAATAGAGGATTAGATGAAACTAATTAAATTTAATAAAAAAATTATTTATATTAAATTAAATTTTTTTTAAATTAAGACCTATAATTGATTAATTAGATTTTCAATTGAGATGATGATATCATAAGTATGATATTTATATTATATTTAAGATTTATATTATATTTAAGATTTCGAATGAAAACATAGTATTGATGATATTATGTAATCAATTATATTATAGCTGTAGGTGGATCGGAATTTGTTTAAGTTGTTTGTTCTGACCCTCGAAATAAGGGAAGGCCGAACCCCCAAGTCCAATTTAAAAGTGAATTAATTTCAATAATAGTTTAGAAGAAGTACATCGTTGGTCCATCAAATATTACTGAATCTACTAATTTGGTCTATTAAGAAAAGTATTTTTCAATAATAGTCCTCATCATAACTTCCCTTGAAATTCTCTCTGCGATTTCTATTATCAATTTTTATCGCCTAGTTTTTGTTTATTTAATAGTATTTAGTTTCCGGTTGAACAAAAGTTATGCTAATTACGTACTATTAGAATTGGGGGAAATTATTTGTTTTTATAGTTTTATTCTTTTTCAAGTTTGGTTAATTTTTTTGTCTGTCATGTTAGTATTTTCGTCAGATTTGTCCAATTTTCTAACACATAGTTAGAAAATTTGACAAATCTGACGAAAATACCAATCTGGGAGACAAAAAGATTGACCAAACTCGAAAAAGGATAAAACTGTCAAAACGCGATTATCACAGCGATAAAAACGGACAATATCCTTAAAATTTGTTTGACAACATTCCACTAAAACCGAAATTTGGTGGCTAAAACTTAATTTTCAGAAGTTATTTGAAGAAACTTATTTTAAGAACTTCGAGAAGCTTATTTTGTTAAGAAATTGCATTTCTTTTCTATATCAAACATACCTTATTCATATAACCGTTACAGACTTATGGGAATGGATCGAGTTATATTATACACGCTTCTTTGAGAGTAAACAAGTAAAGACGTTGATTATATTAAATTGTTGCGCAAAACCTACATAAATATTAGTTAATTGCTATTATGAATACTAAATTGTGGTGGAGTTGTTATGGGTGTTTATCTAGTCGATCGCTATATAATAGTTTTAAGTACAACTAGTAACTAAAGAAAAGAAGAAGTTGATTTGAACTTCGTGGAAATATGCAAATTAGAATACTTGGTTATGTGTATGGCTAAGATATGTTTTCAACATATAATATAACTAAACTATGTTATCGAATCCTTGTTTGTTATTATTGTCAATGTATGATAATGACACAAATAATTATAAACCGTGATAGAGAAGGATTAATTTCACACAAGTTCCACTTCATTCATCATTTATATATCTACTATCCTATAATTTTTAAGTTTTTAATCTAATTAATGATGTAATAAATAAGTATTTAATTTTAATTATTATTACTTATACTTTTGTCATAAACTATATATAATCTAATAGTCTATAATAATAATAATAATAATAATAATAATAATTTAGTATTTACAATAAACTATAATAATTTTAAGTCTTATGTCATAAATATTAAAATAACTATATGATTTTTAACATAGTAATGAGATACAACTTAATTTGAGTTTTGTCATCATAAATCAATAAGTTTGATGGTATAATAACTAAACTTTCAGTGGGAAACAGTAGAAGTTTCTAATTACATATAAGAATTTGAAACCACTCATTATGCATACATTCATATAGTAAAAAATTAACTGAATTAAATTAATAAATATTTGAGTTAATTATAATTTTTGCATTAATTATTGTATACACTTGATTTGAGTTTTTTCCTAAGTTAGTAGTTTTGATGATAGTAAAAATATATATATATATATATATTAAATTTAATCCTTTCATTTTTTTAATAAAAGATGAGAAATTTAAAACAGCTCATAAACTGTGCATTTTAACAATCATAATTAAATTTTAAGCATTTATTGTTGTAAGCATCTTTTCATATGAACACTTGATAGATATTAGGTTGCACATCAAATTAGAGTATTTGTTGTCTATAAATATTCCATTTTCATTCCCATATGAACTATACGAATTCAATTATGTATGTCTTCATTCTGCTAAGCAATTATTTGGCGAGATTTTGATTTTCTTCAATCACACAAATGAAGAAGTAATTTTGGGTTGTCATTTCATTTTATTGTAAGATGTTTTGGTGTACTTATAAGGATTTAGATATTTTTGTTGCTTTTAGATCATTTCACTTTTTGACAATTTTTAGTTTATTCTTTTGAATGTTATTGAGTTTATGGATGTTTAGGTGTTGTTTGAGTTCATTTTGATGTTTGTAAGTTCTATGTAGTTTCACTTTTGCCTTGGTTTTAAAAATAAAATAACATAACATGGAAGTGTCATGATCTATAGTTATATTTGATGTTTAATTTTAGCTTCAGATATTGTATGGTTATGTCATCACTGGACAAAAAGAACCCTATATAAATCACATATGTATGTCAAAAAAATGATAATTGTGATCACAACTTACAAGAACTCATTTATCATATCAATTTTTGATAATTTTGTCACAAGAGTTCAAATGATAAGTTCAAATGATAATTGTGATTTGACCACGTTCGAATTACCCAAACGGCAGTTATCGTTAAAGATAATAGTTAGATATATTAAAGATAATAAGATGTATTTATCTTAGACACTTTTCAAAAAAATCATTATAGCTTCTACTTAGAACAAATGGTTAAATATCAAGACAATAGTGTAAGACCCGTGCATCGCACGGGCATAAATATCTAGTAATGAGAAAAATAGAGGTCCTACATTTGATATAATTATTTTATTTTATATTTGTATATATACTAGATTTAAACCGTGTGACGCACGACAATTTAAATTAAGTAATTTTTATATTTACAATTTTTATAGTTTTAATTAATTATTATTATATGTAAATATATCTAACTTTATCTAAATTTATTTTTTAGTTTATCTTTTAAATTTAATTAATTATCTATTTTTAAATTATAAGAGGTCGACACGTATCATTTTACTTATGTGGCAAAATATGAAGTAACTTTTTATTCTCTTTTAGTATATATTTATATATATATAGATATAGATAGATAGATATTATTGTTAAAATGAAGAGATGATAGTTGAATTTTTTTTTTTTTTTTTTATGAATCATTGTTTTATCTAGGGATAATCACAAATATAAACCATTGGCCAACCATAATTAACATTTTAATCCTTTGACCACTAACATTACGAAACTAATTCAACTTTGATCGAAGGTTGTTCGATCCCTTCGATCAATAACCTTCTAACCATTAATTGCATGACTTTATTACTAATTAATTCAAATTAATTCATAAGTCAACCAAGTCAACCCCACAAACATGCCTTCGATCGAACCAATGCATGCCTTCGATCACAGGTGTAACATCCTCTCTTGCGGTCTGGTAATTTCTATTATATTAATCGATTATCTAAATGTTTTAGAAATTATTTAATATTATGTGTTTCATTGTGAAACGTAGATAAATAGGTCCTTTGACTTATTGTGACTAATGAAATATTAATCGTTTTAAATTATTATAGATGACGGTAAAATAAAATAATATTTCTCGCAAACGGTTTTCAGGTTCCAGACAAAAGATTTGGGACGGGTATAAAACTATACCATTTGATTGTGTTAGCCGACCTTGTAAATCATATATATTCTTATTTCTTCTTCTTCCTTCCATTTTTAGTAACTTGAAAACTCAATTCAAGAAACCAAAATCCAATATTGATTCAACTTGTTCCTGTGAATTCGAAATCAAAACATCAGAATCATCATCATCATCATCATCTAATTCGTTCATATCAGATTAGAACAACCAATTCAGTTTGTATTTAAAAGAAAAGAAAGTAAGTTTGGGTTTTGAGTGAATAAGTCGAATTGAAGCTTGATATGTTGTTTATAGGTGTTATTTGATGTATATTATCTGTTAGGAAGCTTATTAGATTGATTAGAAGTCAAAAATTGAGTTTTGGTTCGAAAAACTGATAGCAGCGGCTCAACTCGCAGTTTTCAGTTCGTCCTGCGAGTTGACTCTGCGAGCCGAGTTGACTTGCGAGTTGACTTGTTGACTTGCGGTGCGAGTTGACTTGCGAGTTGAGTTGGCTTGCGAGTTGACTTGCGAGCCGAGTTGACCTGCGAGCCGAGTTGCGAACCGAATTGAAACCTGCGAACCTAAACCCTGCGAACCGAACTGAGACTGCGAACCGAGATTGTTGACCTGCGAACTGAGATGTTGACTTTTTGTCTTTTTGTGCAAATTTTTAAAATGCACAAGTGTTACTAACTTTTGTGAAAATCTTAGGCAAAATTAGATTTTGATGAAATTCGCATGGTCACTTGGAAACGACCTAATACACAAGACTATTTATGTAATAGCCCCCCCCCCTCCCCCCCCCCCCCCCAGTTTTGGCCATTCGGGGTCATTTAGGGCCCGAAAACGGCGTTTTCCAGTTTTAAACGTTATGACGGAATTTTCTGATTTCATTTCTGATTGAACTATTATTTGCTTTGACTTCAGGGATTACCTGATTGGATAATTAGACTATAATGATGTTTATGGAACGAACTTCTGACTTGTGTATGATTTTCTGTTTCAGATCAACGTAAGACTCAGTGATATTAGAATCCTGAGTGTGGAGACGTCAGAGGTATCGGTGAGTGGATTCAGAACTCATCATTTGATTTAGTTGTAACTATTTGGTTACAACGAGTAAACGTAGATGTGTATTAGACTGTTTAGTCTTGATTATTGATTATTGATCTACGTGATGTGCGAACCAATGTGCTGTATGTGATTGAGGTCAACGTGTAGTTGGACTTCTGGTTATTATGTGTATTACACAGGTTTTGATTCATTTGTTGTGTTTGAGACCTGTGTATGGGTTTAATAACCATTAGTTATCGGTCTATTCTGTATTGGCCATACAGATTGTTGGTAAGTGTTCTTGGGGGAATCCCCGGGTATTATGATATCCCCAGAGCCACCGATCCTCATTGAATTATGTGTGTTTACGATTATTTGGTGTAAACAACTAGTTATGCTAAGTTGAATGTTGTGTGATGAATCCATTCACTTAGCTTCGTGCTAATCCCTCATGTTTACTTCCTGCAGGATTTATTTTGATTGAATGTGGGTGCAGGGAGTAATGATTTGATCGTGAATGTTTGACTGTGCCTGAAGCCTCTGATATGGTTTTGTAATAAACCTTGTTTTGTGAATTTTTATAATACCCCGCCTTTTGTAGTTTGAGAAGTTTGAAATTCGTGTATTTTTTTGGGAATTGTAAACTGTTTAATGTATTTTAAATTCATGCTTCCGTGTTTATTAATATAATATTCTTATATAGAAAGAGGGGTGTTATAAGTTGGTATCAGAGTATAGATTTGGGTGAGTTGAGCATTGTAAGGTGTTCAATCCCAAATCTGAATCGTGTTATGTCAAACATTCCTGGATAAGGGATTTAGCATTGGTTATGAATCGGTTAGTAGATAGATGCTAACGATTAACAAGTTTCGAGTTGTTGTTGTTGTTGTGAAAACAGATATGGCAGATAACGAGCAAACGACCGCCAACCCTAACAATGCCTCGAGGATCGATGTCCCTCCTTCTGATACTCATAATGAAAGGCATGATCATGAGGGTACTTCTAATCTTGCTCATGGGGAATCAAATAGAGACAATTATCTTTTTCAACTAGAGGATGAGTTGATTAATCTCAGAGAATTTAAAAGGCAGACTGAAACTGCCTCATCTCAGCAACGTTATCAGCAACAGATGCCTGTGTATGGTAATGTTCCTACTTTTCAGCCAAGTAGGCAGTGTTCATTCAAGACGTTTATGGCAAGTAAACCACCAGAGTTTAGAGGTAGTACAAATCCCTCTGTAACTTTGAATTGGTTGAGAGATATTGAACGGAAGTTTGATGTTACTCGCTGTGAAGAGGAATCCAAAGTGTTTTATGCAGTTCAGTGCTTAAAGGATGAAGCTATGATTTGGTGGGATTCATATACTGGACATTTGACTCAACAGCAAAGGGAGGCTATCCGATGGTCTGACTTCCATCAAGCTGTTCGTAATCAGTACTGTTCTGATTTTGATATGGCGCGTATTAGGAGAGAGTTTGTGAATCTTCATTTGACTGACAAGATGAATATCGATGAGTTGATAGCCCAGTTTTCTGAGAAACTGCGGTTTGTACAGCAATGGGTTCCTGATGAGAAGACGAAAATTGAACAATTTGTGGAAGCTTTACCTCATAATTATCGTACAACAGTGAGGTTAGCTAGCAGTTTATCCCAAGCTTTTACCCTTGCACGTTCGGTGGATAGTGACATCAAAGGCTTTCGAGAGTCTCAAGCTAGAGATACTTCTTCTTCATTTCAAAGAGCTAGAACAGATTTTTCAGGTAAAGGAAAGTCCAGGTGGCAGGGAAATCGCCAAGGTCAAAGATTCAGCAACAAGAGTAGTTCATCCAATAATTCTACCTGGTGCAATTCTTGTCGATCTAAACATACTGGCCCGTGTACGACTCAGACGAATAAGTGTATGAAATGTGGTGAAATGGGTCATGAGCTGAATAGTTGTAAGTTTCCCAATTATGTATGTTGGAACTGTAAGAAAGAAGGGCATCGTGTGGGACAGTGTCCTGAGGCGAGGAGACAGGGTTCGGGTTCGGTCGGGAGTTCGTCATCTTCCGGTCAAAAGCGGAAGAATCCTCCGCCAGCAACAAGCAGAGCTTTTCAGATGACAGTCGATGAGGCTGTCCACACAGATGATGTGATCACGGGTACTTTTCTTATAAACTCTGTACCAGCTCGTGTTTTGTTTGATTCTGGAGCGAATTGTTCCTTTATATCTGTGTGTTTTTGTGATAAGTTGAAATTGGTTCCTACTGTGATAACTAAACCCTTAGAAGTAGAGATTGTTAGTGGCAAGTTAGTTCCTGTTACCACCTCGGTGTCTGGAGTTACTATTGTGATAGATGGCCAGACTTTTCCGATTTCGTTTCTGTTGATGCCGATTCCAAGTTTTGATGTGATTATTGGCATGGATTGGTTAAGTCAGTTTAAAGCAAGTATAGATTGCCACCATAAGCTGATTAGAATTCCAATCTCTGAAGAGTCATATGTTGTGGCTCGAGGAGAACGAGATAGTGGGTGTATTCCTCTGATTTCCATGATGAAAGCTAGAAAGTCGTTGTATAAAGGCTGTGAGTCCTATCTAGCTTATGTTATTGATGCTAAATTAGAAAAGAAATCCATTTCTGATGTTCCGGTTGTGTCTGAATATCCGGAAGTGTTTCCTGATGAATTACCTGGTTTACCACCGGTTAGAGAAGTTGAATATCAGATTGATCTTGTTCCCGGCTCCTCGCCTGTAGCTAAAGCTCCCTATAGATTAGCTCCTTCTGAAATACGTGAAATGATGAATCAGATACAGGAGTTATTGGATAGAGGATTTATTAGACCTAGTTCTTCTCCATGGGGTGCACCAGTTTTGTTTGTTAAAAAGAAAGATGGGTCTTTTAGAATGTGTATTGATTATCGGGAATTAAACAAAAGAACAGTAAAGAATAAATATCCTCTGCCTCGAATAGATGATTTGTTTGATCAGTTGCAAGGATCTTCGTTTTATTCGAAAATTGATTTGAGATCAGGTTATCATCAAGTTCGTGTTCGTGAACAGGATATTCCTAAAACTGCTTTCCGTACCAGATATGGTCATTTTGAATTCCTGGTTATGCCTTTTGGTTTGACTAATGCTCCAGCGGTTTTTATGGATTTGATGAACCGTGTTTGTCGGCCGTTCCTTGATAAATTTGTTATTGTGTTTATCGATGATATCCTGGTATATTCTAAATCTGAATCAGAACATGAAAAGCATTTGAGAGTTGTGTTAGAAACATTGAAAAGAGAACAGTTATATGCAAAATTTTCTAAATGCGAGTTCTGGATTCGAGAGGTACAGTTTTTGGGTCACATTATTTGTAATGATGGGGTTAAAGTTGATCCTTCTAAAGTAGAAGCCGTAATGAATTGGAAAGTTCCGAAGAATGCTTCTGAAATTAAAAGTTTTCTGGGTTTAGCGGGATATTACCGGAAGTTCATTAAAGATTTCTCTAAAATAGCCGGTCCGTTAACTAAATTAACCCGAAAGAATGAAAAGTTTGAATGGAACGATCAGCAAGAGCATGCCTTTCAGACTCTGAGACAATTGTTGTGTCAAGCCCCAGTGTTAGCTTTACCAAGTGGATCTGAAGATTTTATTGTATATTGTGATGCATCTTACTCTGGTTTGGGTTGTGTTCTTATGCAAAGAGACAGAGTTATTGCTTATGCCTCGCGACAGTTAAAACCACATGAAAAGAATTATCCAACACATGATTTAGAGTTGGCAGCTGTTGTGTTTGCTTTGAAAATCTGGAGACACTATCTATATGGTACTAAATGCATTGTATATACTGATCATAAAAGCCTTCAGTATGTGTTTTCACAGAAAGAACTGAATATGCGTCAAAGACGATGGTTAGAATTGATTAAAGATTATGATTGTGAAATACGTTACCATCCAGGAAAGGCAAATGTAGTTGCGGCCGCTTTGAGTCGAAAGAGTACTTCTAATCAAGTCTGTTTTCTACGAGTTGATGTTTCTTCTGATTTAGTGGATAAAATTAAAGATGCACAGATTGAAGCTTTGTTAGAGCCAAATTTGAAATCAGAAATCATGTTGAAAAGAAAAGAGTTATTAGTTGACGATTCGAGAGGATTAAAAACTTTTCAGTCTCGAGTTTGGATCCCTTTGATAGGTGGTATTCGAGATTTACTTTTAACTGAAACTCACAAGTCTCGATTGTCTGTCCACCCTGGTTGTACGCGGATGTATAATGACTTGAAACCTTTGTACTGGTGGCCTACAATGAAAATTGATATTGCAAAGTTTGTTGGAAATTGTCATATATGTGCTCAAGTTAAAGCTGAACATCAAAAGCCATATGGATCATTGAAACAGTTAGAAATTCCTGAGTGGAAGTGGGATCATATTACTATGGATTTTGTAACTAAACTTCCACGAACATCTCGAGGTAACGACATGATTTGGGTTATTGTTGACAGATTAACCAAAAGTGCTCATTTTCTTTCTTCGAGTGAGACAGCATCTTTAACTAAACTTGCTCAGTTGTATATTAATGAGATTGTTTCCCGGCATGGTATTCCGTTATCGATTGTGTCAGATAGGGATTCTCGTTTCATTTCTCGTTTCTGGCAAAGTTTACAACAAGAATTGGGTACACGTGTAAATCTCAGTACAGCTTATCATCCTCAGACTGACGGTCAATCAGAACGTACGATTCAGACACTTGAGGATATGTTGAGAGCTTGTATTCTAGAATATGGCGGTTCAAGAAACCAATGCATGCCTTCGATCGAACCAATGCATGCCTTCGATCACAGGTGTAACATCCTCTCTTGCGGTCTGGTAATTTCTATTATATTAATCGATTATCTAAATGTTTTAGAAATTATTTAATATTATGTGTTTCATTGTGAAACGTAGATAAATAGGTCCTTTGACTTATTGTGACTAATGAAATATTAATCGTTTTAAATTATTATAGATGACGGTAAAATAAAATAATATTTCTCGCAAACGGTTTTCAGGTTCCAGACAAAAGATTTGGGACGGGTATAAAACTATACCATTTGATTGTGTTAGCCGACCTTGTAAATCATATATATTCTTATTTCTTCTTCTTCCTTCCATTTTTAGTAACTTGAAAACTCAATTCAAGAAACCAAAATCCAATATTGATTCAACTTGTTCCTGTGAATTCGAAATCAAAACATCAGAATCATCATCATCATCATCATCTAATTCGTTCATATCAGATTAGAACAACCAATTCAGTTTGTATTTAAAAGAAAAGAAAGTAAGTTTGGGTTTTGAGTGAATAAGTCGAATTGAAGCTTGATATGTTGTTTATAGGTGTTATTTGATGTATATTATCTGTTAGGAAGCTTATTAGATTGATTAGAAGTCAAAAATTGAGTTTTGGTTCGAAAAACTGATAGCAGCGGCTCAACTCGCAGTTTTCAGTTCGTCCTGCGAGTTGACTCTGCGAGCCGAGTTGACTTGCGAGTTGACTTGTTGACTTGCGGTGCGAGTTGACTTGCGAGTTGAGTTGGCTTGCGAGTTGACTTGCGAGCCGAGTTGACCTGCGAGCCGAGTTGCGAACCGAATTGAAACCTGCGAACCTAAACCCTGCGAACCGAACTGAGACTGCGAACCGAGATTGTTGACCTGCGAACTGAGATGTTGACTTTTTGTCTTTTTGTGCAAATTTTTAAAATGCACAAGTGTTACTAACTTTTGTGAAAATCTTAGGCAAAATTAGATTTTGATGAAATTCGCATGGTCACTTGGAAACGACCTAATACACAAGACTATTTATGTAATAGCCCCCCCCCCCCCCCCCCCCCCCCCCCAGTTTTGGCCATTCGGGGTCATTTAGGGCCCGAAAACGGCGTTTTCCAGTTTTAAACGTTATGACGGAATTTTCTGATTTCATTTCTGATTGAACTATTATTTGCTTTGACTTCAGGGATTACCTGATTGGATAATTAGACTATAATGATGTTTATGGAACGAACTTCTGACTTGTGTATGATTTTCTGTTTCAGATCAACGTAAGACTCAGTGATATTAGAATCCTGAGTGTGGAGACGTCAGAGGTATCGGTGAGTGGATTCAGAACTCATCATTTGATTTAGTTGTAACTATTTGGTTACAACGAGTAAACGTAGATGTGTATTAGACTGTTTAGTCTTGATTATTGATTATTGATCTACGTGATGTGCGAACCAATGTGCTGTATGTGATTGAGGTCAACGTGTAGTTGGACTTCTGGTTATTATGTGTATTACACAGGTTTTGATTCATTTGTTGTGTTTGAGACCTGTGTATGGGTTTAATAACCATTAGTTATCGGTCTATTCTGTATTGGCCATACAGATTGTTGGTAAGTGTTCTTGGGGGAATCCCCGGGTATTATGATATCCCCAGAGCCACCGATCCTCATTGAATTATGTGTGTTTACGATTATTTGGTGTAAACAACTAGTTATGCTAAGTTGAATGTTGTGTGATGAATCCATTCACTTAGCTTCGTGCTAATCCCTCATGTTTACTTCCTGCAGGATTTATTTTGATTGAATGTGGGTGCAGGGAGTAATGATTTGATCGTGAATGTTTGACTGTGCCTGAAGCCTCTGATATGGTTTTGTAATAAACCTTGTTTTGTGAATTTTTATAATACCCCGCCTTTTGTAGTTTGAGAAGTTTGAAATTCGTGTATTTTTTTGGGAATTGTAAACTGTTTAATGTATTTTAAATTCATGCTTCCGTGTTTATTAATATAATATTCTTATATAGAAAGAGGGGTGTTATAACAGGTGATCGACAAAAAGAGTAAAAATGAATTTGACTTCTTGGGAGAATTACTTTATGATCTAATGGTCATATGTTGACTTGGTGTATTTATACTTTATGATCTAATTGCATACACAGCTCCAAAAATGAATTTCGATCATGTGTGTGTATTATCCCAAGTAATTTCGATCATGTGTGTGAATTTCGATCATAAAGTAATTATCCCAAGTAATTATCTCAAGAAGTAAAATTCATTTTTCCTCTTTTTTTCGATCACCTGTGATCGAAACCTTCGATCATGGGCCACTTTTCAGAAGGTGACAGTGGGATCGAAGGGCATGCATTGGTTTGATCGAAGGCATGTTTGTGGGGTTGACTTGGTTGACTTATGAATTAATTTGAATTACTTAGTAACAAAGTCATGCAATTAATGGTTAGAAGGTTGTTGATCGAAGGGATCGAACAACCTTCGATCAAAGTTGGATTATTTTCGTAATGTTAGTAGTCAAAGGATTAAAATGTTAATTATGGTTGGTCAATGGATTATATTTGTGATTATCCCTTTTATCTATATGTACCACGTGCCTTACACTTTAATTTATCTACTCTCTCCCTTTCATCTAAAGTTTTTAAATGTATCATTTATGATAACATACAATCATTTCATGCCCCTTTATAAAAAAAAATTAGTAGTTAGACACCTATAAGTATTTATTTTTAAACAACTCAAAATAAAAATAAAAATATATGTAACATAAAAATAATATTTAAATTTTACGATACATATATAGATATTATATATTTATGTTACGGAATACAAAACATATTACGATCAATAAGATTATAAGTACACAGAGCTTATCATAAATATGAACATTTATTTTCAGACAACCCAAAAGGAAAATAAAGACGCTTATAATAGGACGCAAAGAGTATTTAAATTTTAGGGAATACATATATAGATATTATAAATTTATGTTACGAAACACAAAACATATTATGATCAATAAGATTATAAGTACACAAAGCTTATAATGAAATATGAACACTTATTTTCAAACAACTTAAAAGGAAAATGAAAACGCCTATTATAGGATGAAAAGAGTACTTAAATTGTACGAAATGCATATATAAATATTATAAACTTATGTTACGAAATACAAAACATAATACAATCGATAAGATTATAAATACACAGAGCTTCTTCCGCCCATAAACGTAACATCGCATAAGGATGTGATCAACTATCATATTAAACTGCAGCACATATATCATTATATACATTAATGATACTCTTATCGATATCTAGAAGTTGTCGTTAAATCCTTCGTAAATACATTAATGTTGGAAAAATTGAAAAAAATAGAATAAAAAGTGTAATACTTTATATCGTCATGTAGCTCTTGACAAGAATTTCATAGCAGCGTATTATGTGTTCAAAGTTGATAAGAGATTAATGAGATATCGAAGCTCAAAGTGAGGGGTATGAAATTAGAGATTGTTGAGTTTATTAGTTGTCTCACACCGGATTTGGGACCAAATTTTGAGGGGTTTATAAGTGTAAGTGTTGAAGCAAGTTCAACAAGCTTATAAACACTACACACTTCAACTCCTACGCGCAAGGGAGGGGGTGCAAATCTTGGAAAAAATGGGTCGGGGATCTTGATCCATGGTGTGACCTGCGGACATGAATGCAGCTTGAAAAATTCCGTGCTTGCGTACGCCAGTATTTGCTGCAACCTGAAAATTTTGGACCTGACACGTGACCCACAGTTTGATCATTGTAGTTACACTTCACAAATAAAACGATTTTGGTTACTCCTATTACGAGTTTATTTTTGAAAGATGATTATCGTTTTAATGGCAATAATATCATTTTTAATTATAACGATTTGGTGGAGCATTATATAAAGAGTGTCATTGTTTTCTTTTGTCACCATCGAAATCAATCACCTTCTCTCAGATAGCTTAAACACGCGACTAAAATTTGCTGCGATTTTCAGGCAAGTGTTGTTGACTCCAACAGTACGCTACTCCGGCCGTCGTACCTTGGGAAACAGACTCGAAATCTGTTTTTAAGGGAATTGTTTACATTATGTTTTGTGTTTCTTGTTTACATTATGTTTTAAGGGAATTGTTTACATTGTAGTTATAAGCTCCGACCTTTAAAATTCGTTTACATTTTATTTTGTGTTTCTTTGTTTAATTAAGTTATTTATTACTTTAGTTTCGTTTTTATTATTTGCTCCTACAATTATTACTTATACTCGTACAATTACAACACCTTTTAAAAATGAGTTGAAGTACAATATGTTATGCATGTACTCATAAATTTATTAATTACAACTTGTGAATTGTCATTAACAAAATCCTAAAAAGTTCATTAGATGAATTTAATTTGTTAAGTACATGCGCATTATACGTATCTAACGATTTTTTAAACACGTCCCTCTTCCCAAAAAAACGAACATGGTAGTAGAATTTGAAACTACTCCATAACAAATAAAACCGACATTCATTGTAACAACAAGTCAATCAACAACTATAATTATTCATTAATCAACTGTACAATAAATTAATGTGCAAATTTCTAACTGAACTTAAACAACCGATTCTTATGCATTTGTGCCCGACCCATAAGCGCGCATTTTGCTCCTTTGTTCCCGGATCCGGGCCGCCCACGTCATCCTTCCACCCTGATCCACTTTCGTCCGTTTCAGCTTGGCCAACTGCACCTCCCATGATTGTTTCCATTGCGTCTTCTCCTGAAATCTCGCCTCAAACCGTGACCTCGAGAAAGCCAAGTGTAACCCTTTTGCCATACTACTATCGTACATAGCTCGAGATTCAGGGTCAGATAACGTCTCATACGCTTCTTGGACCATAATAAATCTCATGCTATACTCATCGGCTTGCTCAGGTGGTGACACGTCTGGGTGGTACTTCAACGCCATTTGTCTGTAAGCCCGTTTGATCTCTAAGAGTGTCCCATTTTCCGATATACCTAATAATTCATACAAAGTTTCATGAGTCAACGATATGTTGTACAAGTCGTTTGTGGTAGCAGACTTAGGTATCAAATTAGGGATTGTTTTGATTGAAATTAATGGGTTTATGAAATTTGTATTTGGGAAGTTGAAGGAAGTTTGGTGTGATGGGGTGAGTAAAGTTTTGGGTAAATTTGAGGGGAAATGGAATTGGGTTTGAATTGTTGAAGAAATGGAGTTTGAAATAACCATTTTTGGCTGTGTTTGTTTAGCGAGGAAAGAGGTGCATGTATTTATAATGGTGAAAGTCAACACTATTTACTTTACAAGCCACCTCCCTGCCAACCAAAGGAACAACTCAAGTAAAAAATATAAAATATTAATTAGGGAGGGATAATCACAAATATAATCTATTGGCCAATCATAATTAATATTTTAATCATTTGACTATTAACATTACAAAACTAATCCAATTTTGATCGAAGGTTGTTCGATCCCTTCGATCAACAACCTTCTAACCATTAATTGCATGATTTTGTTACTAATTAATTCAAATTAATTCATAAGTCAACCAAATCAACCCCACAAACATGCCTTCGATCGAACCAATGCATGCCTTTGATCCCACTGTCACCTTTTGAAAAGTGGCCCATGATTGAAGGTTTCGATTACAGGTGATCGACAAAAAGAGGAAAAATGAATTTGACTTCTTGAGATAATTACTTGGGATAATTACTTTATGATCGAAATTCACACACATGATCGAAATTACTTGGGATAATACACACACATGATCGAAATTCATTTTTGGAGCATTGTATACAATTAGATCATAAAGTATAAATACACCAAGTCAACATATGACCATTAGATCATAAAATAGATGTTATCAGTTAGTACATATCGAAAATAAGTAGTTGACTAATATTAATTGACAGATTTTAAGTTGTAAACTTATCAATATTCATCGAGCGAACATCATGATAACTATACATTAATAAGTTATAACTGAATATTTTCAATCAATAAATATTAATTAAATACACGTTACTGATAACGTTAGTCACCTTACTTACGTAAGTGTCTTTTTCTTTAATCGAATATGTTGTTCAAAAGAAAAAAAAGAAGATAACATTAATCAACTTTTATATTCATTTTCTTAACATTCATTAGATTAATGTTAAAAAGATAATAATTTAATGTTAACCAATTAATATTTAATATTATAATTTAAAGAAAAACAATAATGAATAAAGTCAATATTTATAGTATTAATTTTGATCAATATTTTTAAAAAAGTTGTTATATTTTTGTTGACATTTATATTGGTGAATGTTAGTTGCACGTAATGAATGTTAATGTTTCTAATTTTTCAAAAAAAATATTTCTTGTTGATATGTACCCTATATAATAAAATTAATATTTACATTAGCTAACATGGAGTCTATAAAATCTCGAATCGATGGTCGTGATTTTTGAGAATTTTCGAGATATAATGTTACTCATGATTTATAAATGACACTGCTTATCTGCAAAACTAACAACACAAATTGATTATGCTAAATGTAGATTGCACATATTGAATTATTGAGACAAAAAGAGTTGAAGTGTTTGATTTCATATACAATTGAATAGCACATTGCCTGAATATATATATTATATTATATATATAAATTATAATTAAAAAAATTAAAGAAATATCTGAAAAAAGTGTTAATAATTGTTGTTAACGTGTCATGGTACGTACAGAGACGGTGCACCTAGAGAAAGATACTTTCACCTCCTTTAAAGTATATTTTTTAAGATAAGAAAATGAAAGTGAAGAAAAAAACAAATTACATCAAAAGATTTTATTAAATGAAAAGAAGAAAAGGAAAAAAAAAGGAAAAAAAAGAAGAAGCCTATCTTAACTTTTTTCCCTATAACTTTCTTTTCGGTATTAGAAAATTTTAGCAAAATGAAAGATTATACCTAAAGTTTTTTCTTTCGATTTTTTTAATTATAACCCTTATAACTATATTCAAAAATTAAATTGATGCATAAATAATAATATATTAAGTTGATTGAGAGCAGTGATAGTGGTTATTATTAAGGTAAAAACAATTTATACATATATATATAAATTTAGTGAACATAAGCATGAGTAGTGATAGTACTTATGTATAGTTGTATGCTAAAAAATTTTACCCTACAAGGTGATGATGTGAAAGTGTATACAAACAATGGTTTATTCTCATGAACCCATCATATAGAGTTGTATAGCTCAATTTATACAACTTATAGAGTTGCATAGGTTACAAATTTGTAGATTAAAGTTGTATAAATTATTGGAATGATAGATATGACACTTCATTACAAGGTGGTATGAATTATTAATGCTCAATGTTTAAAATTTGCATTTTTTTTCTATTTTATAAAGATTATACCTAAAGTTTATATCTCCTTTCTTTTCTATCTAACTTGGGAGCACAAAATCAAAGATGAATTTTTTTTATCTTCTTTTATCTTTTATTATCTTTTTCTGTATAATAACTCGATAGCATAACCTAACAAAGTTCAAATCAATGCAACCCTTATTTTTTAGTTTCTTGCGAGAGTTTCTTGATTACATTTGCACTTATAAAAGAACAACAACAAAAAATCCTTTTTAAGTAATAATACATTACTTATAAGTTGGAAAATAAGGCAAAAGGGAAAATAGAATTTTGTATTGTATGTACATTAATCTGAAAAAGGTTTCTCATTCAAAATGAAACACACTTGACATTTTTTAAAATAAATTTATGACACAATTAGCATATAGTATACACTTGAAACATATATTAATTATACTCCACCAATCATGCATGTCGATCATTAAAAGCATCGTTAACTGCAAGTTATGAATTTATTATATGATCAACTGATCAAGTGTAGTTAAACAATTTGCACGAAGCTGTGACTGAATTTTCTATCGATTAATTTGACCGTTTGACCCTTCGTTGGGACCTTCAGCCGCCGACCCTACCGTCACATCCCCATTGACAATTCCCTTCAAGGCTTCCAATAGCATATATTATACACGAGTATATTATCGTTAAATAACTTTTTTTAAGAAGGATAATCGTACAATCTAACTCACGTATTAGTCACAATTAACATAAATATATGGCACAATAAAAATACTAGTATATATACTCTCTGACTCAAATAAGGCTGAACCTACAACCTATCAATTGACATGTTTCTCACGCTAGATCAAATGTCATTTGCTTTATCATCAAATCTTATATATAAATTTAATATTAGTAGGTTACTCGCGTTATGCACCGAAATAAATAGAAAACATAATGGTACGTAGCCGGTCACATGTTATTTTTTGAACAATATGAAGTTGATGCAATTCAATACGAATAGCTTAATATCAAAAGTCTTTTCATTGTTTTTCATGTTGATTTTATGAGGATGTAACATTCAAAATATTTGAGAATTGAAAATGTGTTAGAAATTTACAAATTTGTCATCTTCTTCGTTATCCATCTTAAGTAAAAAAGCCATGTACCCATCTTTAGTATATTAAAGTTAAAGTAAAAAACATATTTTACATACAAAGATATTGTATGCAAAACTGATTCATCTATGTATATCATAATATGTTATTATTATTTGATGTACTTGTATATCATTAAATGTGATTTACTCATAATAACTTTGATTAATATTGACTTAACAAGTATACTCACTTTTATATAAGCATGGGTTATATAAAGCGAGTGAGAGATCCATTATACTTATTAATATAAGAAACAATTTATACTTAACCTATAATAACAAAGCAATTTAACTTTTCAATTATGTAACTTCTTTATTGATTTTGAATCAAAAAATTACAAGGTATAGTTGCGGAGTAAGGTTAAACACAAGCTAACCTAAACTATACATATTGAAATGATAAATTGTTTTATTACTACTAACTCTACTAGGCAAACACTAACCAAAGTCAAGTGTTTGAATATGAACACGAAGCTCGCTGGTTTGCTCGCTCAGAGTGTTTAAAGAGAGCAATTGCATTAATAAATGTTTTGCAATAGATACAAGCGTAGGAAATGATGTTATTTAATTCGGACAAACATATATTCTCTTTTATAACCGATGAATGTTTGTAAAATTTTCTTAGTGCTTTTGACGTGTTGCATTCATATTGGAGAAGTACATACTTCATTAACTTTGATGCTTGTAAATTTACTCAAAATATTTAAGTTGAATTTTGAGTGAGACTTTTTGCAAAAAATAAATGAGCAGCATAATGCTTTCAGCAAGAAAAGTACAAAAGGACAATACAAAATGTATGAACATAAGAGAATGAGAAATGTACTCTTTATAAATTTTGCGTTGCTGAGTTGGAAAGGAAAAAAAATAACTTTAATTACTTTTTGTTCCTGAGTTGGAGAAAAATTAATGAAAGGATTTTACAATTTTATAACTCTTTTAAACTTTTATCATTTTACTTGTTCCCAGTTTTGGAGAGAAGATATTAAGGGTGCGTTTAGTTATGGAAAAGTTTTCTCATTTTTCCTTTTCCATTTTTCTAGGGAATGAAAAGTAATTTACTTCCCTAGAAAAATATTGAAATTTTAGAAAACACGTTTAGATGTGAGGGATGGAGTTTTCCTTTTTCAAAAAGAAGAATTAGAAAATTGTAGAGAACCTTGAAAATGAGTTTTCTAATTTATAGTTATGGAAAAGAAAACAAGAATTTTTATTTTCTTAGAAAAAATTTGGATTTGAACATGTTTCCTAATTTTTTAGTTTTCCCTGAAAAATTTTCTTAAAAACAGGAGGAGTTTTCTGTAACTAAACGCGCCCTATGCAATTCTTCTTTCACTTCTTTTCTTTTCTCTCTAAATAAAAATTTCATTAACACAAACTTATTTTGTTTTCTTTCTAATTCTCTTCTCTATTCCCTCAAAAACATATTCGCGAGCGGGCTCTAATTGATACTTCATTCAATTTGTCTTCAACTCGAGAACATAAAATAAATAAATTTCTTTTCTTTTCATTCAAATTAAAAAAAAAAATTACAAAAAATATATCTTCTCTTCTCTTTCTACCATTTTATTTCCTTTATTCTTTTTCTCTCGTCAAAAAACTTGGAGTACTTCTTGATCTACAAAGTGTTCTTGTTTTGACTTTTGATGGTCATGTTTGACTTAATTAATTTCAAGATAAAAAAACGAATGATTAATTGTACCAATATAATGATGAGTTGCTCTTAAGAAATATAATACAAAATTAAATAATAATAAATTCTATGAAGATATGATAAAAGTCGACTATATATAAAGTTAGATTCAAATAACCTTGATTTGTAAGTCGATCATGCATCATGTTGTAATAGTGTGCACAACCAGATCATATAAACAACTAACCGTCCAAACCCTTTGGTCAAATACTAAAATAGGAATTGTCAAATGCACAATTAATTGAATCCCCGCCAAACACGGAAGAATTAATTGAAGTCCAGCATGGATAGATGTTTTATGTTTGAAGGAGTTCTATCTTGATAGTTGTTGTTTTATAAACCATTTAGATTCGGATAGGGAGATGATACTCCCAAATCATATTTTTGTTCATCCACACTATTTTATAACGATTGACCATTAATCTTTTTGTTTAAATGGTCAATTTGTAAGAAATAGTGTGTATGGTATGGTATGGTATGGTATGGGATTACTACCATTTAGATAAGTGTTGGATTTTTCTTTTATTTATTTACATAGTGTAAACGTTGGGAATATGCTCTCACTAATTACCGCTTAATCATTGTTGCACGTTTTGTGTAATGACTATTGTTGCATGGTATTTTATTCTAACAATTCATCACCAACCAAAAGTTTATGAAATGTCATAAACTTAATATTACATTACGAAAATAGAAAATAATGATTAAGATTTTAATCATTAATTGGCTAAATTTGTGTTCAAGCTGGAGGTACCTTTGTCGTGGACCTCGTGGTGGTTGCGACAGGGAGGGCAACTGGTTCGTGTAGTGGCTTAATTAAAACCATTTGTGCTCAAGTCTTCTCATTGGAATCATAAAAAGGTCCTTTTTTCATATTAGATTTTTTTATAAATAACCTTTTATTTAAATGTTTACGCGCTCGTAAACATAAACTTAACCTTAGCCGATCCTTTTGTTGTTTAGCACCCTTTCAAATAGTGGTTGTCCTCCTTTCCTTATGTCCAATTGGCCTGATTCATGTATGTTTTTGGTTTGGACGTACATTCCATGGTAATACTCTCTTATTTTAATCATAGTGTAGCAAAAGCAGTTTTCTCATATTATTATGTAAAGACTACATACATTATAAAATCGAATTATGGGCCGAAAGCATAACAGATTTAATATTTATTTGTTGACTACAATGAAAAAGCAAGTCTTTTTCTATGAAAATAATACAAAGTACTGTCATAACAATATATTATTGATTATGATATTATGAAATGTACTCTTAGATTCATAGTGCAAAAAAGCTGTATCATTGCTGATCAAATATTCGAAATGTAGAAAGTGTTCCAAACTCCAGTTTGAACCCAAAACTTCATTTTCAGTGATTATAAAATACTAATTAATTGCATAGGTTTTTGTCGACAGAACTCAACAAAGTTAGAACTACTTACTTGTACATCAACAACAGGAAAAAACAGAGCACAGATTGTGAAAATAACTTAAACAAAGGATCACTCAAAGAGTTTTGGTGGAAGGAATTACTGATTCAATTGAAACCAACGTGTGGCTTTTATAGCCTTACAAAATAGAATAAAATAAACATGGAGTTAAATTAGGAAGTCACCCACAAGAAGAGGACTTTCCCAAACACTCGGTCATAGACTCGTAGACTATGAATTATTCTAACTAGAAATAAACAAACTTTGACTATCAATCCCTCCCTTAAGCGAATGCATATGCATTTAGCTTACTTCAGTAGCTTCAGTCACTCCAAGCATACAACGTAGCTTCTCAAACTGCTCCAGCTTTAAAGGTTTAGTCATGATGTCTGCAACTTGATTTTCAGAGCTACAAAATCTAAGTTGCACAACTCCACTACTTACTAACTCTCTGAGGAAATGAAATCTTACTCCAATATATTTACTCCTTCCATGGAAGACGGGATTTTTAGACAGTTGAATGCTCGAGGTATTGTCACAATAGATCACTGTATCTTCCTTTTCAACTCCCATCTGCTCTAAAATTCTTGTAAGCCAAATGCATTGACATGCACAGAAGGCTGCACCAATGTATTCAGCCTCGGTAGTTGATAAACTAACCACTGGTTGTTTCTTCGAAGACCATGAAATAGCTCCAGACCCCATCATGAATACAAATCCAGAAGTGCTCTTTCCATCATCGAAATCACCATCATAATTACTATCTGTATAAGCTACAAGACCTGTATTGTTCTCGCACTTCTTGTAGAGAACACCGAACTCAATAGTTCCCTTTAAGTATCTTAATATTCATTTTGCTGCAAGCCAATGTGATAACTTTGGGCGTGACATGTACCTGCTTAAAAGACTTACGCTGTACATTAAATCTGGTCTGGTATGTGTGAGATACATAAGACTCCCAACAACTTGCTTGAACAAAGTAACATCAACATCTTCACCTTCCTCGTCTTTTAACAGTGTTGTCCCTGGGACAATAGGATTTTTAACCGAGTTACTGTTTTCCATACCAAATCTTGCTAAAACATCTCGTGCATATTTCCTTTGGCATATAAAAATTCCATTCGCATTTTGTATGACCTCCACTCCAAGAAAGTATCTCATCCTTCCTAAATCGGACATGTCGAACTCAGCATCATTGACTTTTTAAACTCGTCACATATACTACTGTTGCTCCCTGTAAAGATTAAGTCATCAACATAAAGACTAACTATCAAAATGTTACCTCCTTTCGACTTGGTGAACAAAGTGTGCTCACTGCTACATTTTTCGAACCCCTCACGTGCAAAATATGTCTCCATCTTAGTGTACCAGGCTCCCGGAGCCTGTTTGAGACCGTATAATGCCTTTTTCAGCTTGTACACCTTGTCTTCTTCTCCTTTCTTAACAAAACCATATGGCTGTTTGACAAAGACTTCCTCTTTGAGCTCTCCATGAAGAAAAACACTTTTTACATCAAGTTGAAATACTTCCCACTCACATTGTGCAGCTAAACCAAGTATTATACGAAGCGTATCAAGTCTTGCCACAGGAGCAAACACTTCCGTATAATCTATGTCATACCGTTGTGCGTATCCTTTTGCTACTAACCGAGCTTTGAGCTTTTGCACATCCCCACTTTCATTAAATTTGGTTTTGTAGACCCACTTAACCCCGATAGGCTTCACCCCTTCCGGTAAATCTGTTAGTTCCCATGTGTTATTTTTTTCTATGGATTTCATTTCAGCGACCATTGCTTCTCTCCACTCTCTGCTTTTGTTTGCCTCTGTAAATGAATAAGGGTCAGTTTCACCTTTGATCATTAACATCATCATATTTGACTCATCTTCTTCTAACACGTCTGCACCTGTAACATAATCTGCCATCCAAACTGGATCCCTTCTTACACGTGCACCCCTCCCTTCAATTAGAACCTCTTCGACATCGTTTAGTTCATTAGTAGGTGCAACTATGTCTCCTGAGCTGCTACTTCCAGAAGCATTTTGATCAGCATGTGTTGCTTCATTTTCTTCAACTTCTTGCTCTACATCACCATAATTTTCATTTCCCAAACAAGCACATCATTTTTGTGTTCCTCATGATTTCTATCCCATTCCCATCCCTTTTCTTCTTCAAATATGACATCTCTACTAACAATGATTTTCTTTGTTACTGGATCATACAATCGGTAGGCTTTAGACTCGTTACTAACACCCAAAAATACACATCTTCTGCTTTTGTCATCCAGTTTGCTTCTTTTCTGATCAGGTACATGAGCATGGGCGACACACCCAAATATTCGAAAATAGTCTACAGTTGGCTTTATAGAACTCCATTCTTCTTCAGGGGTTTTGTTTTCCAAAGCTGTAGGTGGGCTTCTATTTTGAACATGTACACACCACATTACCACTTCTGGCCAGAAGACTTTAGGGACTTGTCTCTCATTTAACACGGTTCTGACTGCATTCATAATTGTTCTATTTTTCCTCTCAGCCACCCCGTTCTGCTATGGCGTGAATGCTGCTGTCAATTGCCTTTTAATGCCATGATTTTCACAAAATTCCCGAAATTCATTTGAAGTAAATTCGCCACCTCTGTCCGTTCTTAGACAACCAATCATCGTACCACTTTCCTTTTCCACTAGAACTTTAAAAGTCTTAAAATTTGAAAATGCTTCAGACTTTTCGTGCAACAAATAAAACCAAGTTTTACGACTAAAGTCGTCAATAAAACTTAGTATGTACCTCTTATTGCTGCTAGAAGTAGGCTTAATGGGACCGCAAATGTCAGAATGTACTAACTGAAGTACCTTAGTAGCCCTCCATGTACTCTTATGTGGTATCACTTCTCTGTGTTGTTTCCCAATCAAACAAGAGCTACATATATTCTTTTTAGACGACATTACTGGAGGTAAGCCAATCACCATTTTCTTATGTGAAAGTGTGTTGAGCCCTCGGTGGTTAAGATGTCCGAAACGACAATGCTACAAGTGAGCTTCTTCTTCAGACACGATATCAGTTTGTAGGCAAATAGAAGACTTTGGTGCCATAGTTGCTAACACATAGAACATCCTATTACCACTCATACTAATGTGCATAATTAACCCTCTCGTAGAGTGAAATATCGTGCATGTTCCGTATCGAAATAAGACTGCTAAACCCTTTTCTTGAAGCTGCCCAATACTTAGCAAATTGTTTTTCAATTCAGGAACAAAATAAACATCTGAGATTACCTGAGTGACACCATCAACTTGCATCCTTACACTCCCTTTTGTCAAGAATCGTTTCGAGTATCTCTCTGTCAATGGCCTGGAACAGATAATTCTTAACCTTCAGATCCTTAAGTTTGGCTTCTTCTACACTCTTTCGTTGTGTCTCACTAGCAGGTCCGGTACCGATAGCTGGCACCGGAATCCCTTTGTTTTCAAACGTTAAGCATTGATTTAAAAATAATAATTTTAGAGAACACTGAAAACTCAGTGTTCTGCACTCTCCCCAATTCTCAACTTTAATGGTCGTTCTCATAAGAACACTAAAAAACAGCATCACCACTCCTTGTGTTCTTAGGACCTTCGAAATGCATCTAGAAACAAAACATATGAAAAGTTATACTCTTTTCGTCCAGAAATTATTCTCCATCTTGTTATTTTAACTTGTTCCAATATAATTGTTCACTTCGATTAGTAAAAATATATAATTTATTATATTTTCCTTAATACCATTGGTTTCAAAACTACACAAAATTCAGAAAAGATACTAATAATTGGTATAAGGTTAAAGCTGTTATTTTACCAAGTTAAAGCTGCAATTAATATAATTTTTGTAAATGTGTCGCACTTGTAGACAAATAATTTAGGACGGAGTTGAGGGAGTATAAACTTAAACGCCTGTTACTTTCAATATGTTCTGAGATCTTCATGCATTTATTTCAATATTGTAGAAATGTGGAGTTTATAACAGAATATAATGTAAAGATCGTAGACAAATCTTGTATAAAATTTGTTTATCTGAAGACTCAAGAAAATTCTAAGGTACTCGCACACCAATTAACACATCTACAAAAACACAACCACAT
Organism: Logfia minima; assembly: GCA_963921325.1. Taxonomy (NCBI): domain Eukaryota; kingdom Viridiplantae; phylum Streptophyta; class Magnoliopsida; order Asterales; family Asteraceae; genus Logfia; species Logfia minima. The sequence continues at coordinate 12,411,022 of OY992776.1, read as the reverse complement.
CCACCACATATGCACACGTACATAAGTAGCCCAAACGGATGATGTTTGAGCTTGTCTCTTTGACCATGGGTATCAATTTCTTAACATCTTCTAAATATTATGATAAACTTCAAAACTCAATATACAAGGAATGCCATTTCAATCAGCAGAACACATACATATCCTTATGATCAACAACTCCAATGTGCACTTTCATCGTACTAAAACAATTACGTCCACAACAACTTCCTTTCAAATGCTCAAAAGTGTCTCGATCTGTCATAATATATATGTATATATATATATATATATATCTTTGTCCTATGTCCCTGTCTCAAATCAAATATATTGATCATGTTACTGGTATATTAGTTGCATCATATTGAATAGGTTGGGAGTTGAACAACCTAATTAAAGGGGAATAGACGGGGGCTTTATACATAGGTTGTTTGGAAATAATTTTGCAACACAACGACAATCAAACAAGTAAATGCTTTGTGAATATAAATATAAAGAATGTTGAGAATGATCACAATTATATAGAGAGGTTTCAGACTTTGTCGAATATCTACTTCCACGAAATTATCTTGAAAACCAATACTACAATAAAAAAATGATCCAATATCAAGAATACCTTCTAGGAACCATGTTTGACTCACTCACAATTGTCTCTCCGAGAAATACAGACTACTCATCCAGATGATCAATACCTTGAGGATCGGGCAACAAGGTAGCAACAATATTACTCTTAAGTTATTCACAACAGAAAGTAACTTGATAAATAATTGTTGCGATCAACATACATGTCCTCAATGTAGAGAGAAAACTAATTTCATGGTTGATGTATCGTAGAAGTATGAAAATGCTAACTCTAAACCTTAACACCCGACAAAAAAGAGATGAATGCACAGTTAATCAATAAATTATAAATTACATACATCCAAGGGTTGTAACGAATCTCTGTCAACCAACACTAAATATACATACATTAGTGACGGATCTCGTTTGAAAATAAGAGAAAGAATACTGATCTACAATTTTTGCGGGTATCACACTTCAACACCTCGGGATTTCATATAAAAATGTGTTGTTTCATGCACTCGTTGAATAAATATATATCTATCCAAAAAGTTCGTTGTTTGTTTTTTCTTTGGCGAAAGTGTGAAATTTATTAGATGCTCCTTGCAAATGATTCAAAAGGAAGAATATAGGCATAATTTACCATTTCTAACATGGTTCTCAACAAACATGTAGAGCTTCTTCGCCTTCAACCAACCTGATGCCATCTGTAAGTCGTAGACAACTTTGATAGAATGTACAATGTTAAAGACATACAATCTAAAATGCAACAAGCTATTTAGTTCTTGAGGTTTATTTATTGTGTATGTTTAAAGTGTCATGGTGGTCATATGAATGACAATAAAAGGCTTGAAGTTAGAACTTCTTGATAAGGGTTTTGTAACTTGATCAAAACGTAAGTCCCGATAAAGAGATTAAAAATGCTGATATGGAACTTAATGAGAAGGCGAAGTGTAGAAATGCTATATCGGATAAAATCCAAATGAAAAGGGTAAGAGGTTCGTTATCTATTTAGTAGATGTTGTATCATAATTAAAGTTAGTATCAATGCTTAGGTTTTTATAATTTATTTGATATTTTACTGAACAATCTAGTATGAGAACTCATAATGAGGTGTTCAGAGCTACAAACACAAAGATAACAGACGCAAAGCATTTCTTATGTGGTGCGCTTCATAACTTATGTTCTGATAAGGTTAGTATTATCCTAGTTTCTTTGTAATATGCTTTCTAGTTCGATTTTTAGAAGGGGGACTAATTTGCTATCTACTTTAGGTGGGGAGATCTGTTGGACAATGGATTACGAATGATGAGTACTGTAAAGACAACATGCTTCCTAAATAACCTGCTAGACCTGTTATTAAAAGCGAGATAATCGACGACAAAGATATGGGAGAAATAAAATCGATTCGATGTTGAAAGAGAAAGTTTGGTTAGAGGAAACGATGAAATCACATATAAATTTAATTATATATTATAAGCATATATAACTCTTTCTAATGTTATTAATTTACCAAATCATCATATCGTTTATCCTGTGTAATCAGAAATAAGCAAATAATATTGAATTTGATCACACATTACAAATGTAGTTAGAAGGTAAGAGTACAATTCACGACCTAGAAACATATACCAATTGAACACATATATTATATAGTTATAACAATTCAAGATAATAATGATCTACTTCAATAAGCAAATTAAACCTCCTTACCCTTTGAATTTGATGATCAAATTGGGAACTTCTTTGAATTTGATGATCAATCGATTGAAAGAAACCTCGAAGAAAACTATCAATATAAATAAAAAATAAAAAATAAAAAATAAGTTTTCTTCGTATAGGTGCGACCCACTGAAAGGTTTAATCTACCGAGGCTGCCATGGGTGCCTACCTTCCAAGGTTTGCTACGGATGAAGTGATTTTAAACACAAACATACACTATTAGTTCAAATCAAACCAATTCAAACATAAATAGGGATCCTAAATCGATCTTACATCTGAAAGTAGGAAGGATGCGGTGGTAGGGGACGTCTGGCAGCGATGGTGGCCCTATGTGCATATATTATAGGAGTTGACAATAGATGATAGATGATAGATTAGTTGGGTCTTCTGCATATGGTGACCCTATGTGCATATATTATAGGTTACTACTTCATTCTGCTAATTAGCTACTTATATACATATAAACTTGTTGCGTGTATACATATCAACAATACCAATACGAATTTGCAACAATAGAAATCAATAATGAAGTTGGTCTTCCTGTTATAAAATGGCTTATTGTAAAAATTTAAAACTTGCTAGGGTAATCTTGTTGAACTTGTTGAACTTGTTGAATTATTTTAAAGACTAACAATGACAACGCAACTTATAAAATTAACACATATAAGTCTTGTTTTATGGTCATATCTTGTCAAATCATATGTATTGATATTGAATTAGATTCTGATACATAAACATGGGTACTTTCATTTCGGTTTCTTTTTGTACCCAGTTGTTAGCAGTTCGAGTACTCACTAAAGAACGACATCTATGCAAAATGTTTTTTACGAGACAAGGAATTACATGATCATATATGCTAAATTACTCCTTAGATTAAGTTTTGTATTACTATATTTAATAAATTATTCAAATCCAAGTATTATTCAAAGGAAAGGAAAGAGTGGTGCTACTGGGATCTAGGATGAAACAGAGGATAAATATGAAACAGAGTATGAAGAAGCTTCTAACTATTATGGTATATTCTTGGACAGAAATAAATTTAGTGCTTTCATGGACTAGTGGTGATGAAAAAATGCTTAAAAACTTGATTTTGAATTGCTTAATATGCATTTGTTTGATATGAGTACCACTTTGTGACTAAAATTTCTTAATGTGGTATTTTTTAATATGAGTTGTACTTTGATTGTAATTGATTAATTATATGCATGTTGTATGTTACTTATGGATCGATTGCTTAATAAATTTGAAAAACCTGTTTAGCCATCACTGGGCTAATAACTTGGAGTATATACAACACCAGTATGAGATACATGAAATATAATGCTCACCTAAACTAGAGTATAATCATTTGTGATTCTTTGCTTGACACGTAACATATAAGAAAAACGAAAACACCTTTAAAAATTAGAGTATTAAGTTATGCTCAATGGTATTATACGATTTCTTTTGATCCGTACGTTGCGACAGGACGTAAGAAATGTATATTTTTAGGTGCATGAATTTAATTCTTTTAAGGTTCTTTGCTCATTTGATGAAACTCAACATGTAGAAGAATTTCATTTTTCGGGTATTATAGTAGGGGGTGTTCGTCGAAACAGATTTTGATATTCCCGAGTCTTTGTAATTGAGTTGTGATGTTCGTTAAAGATTTGTACCAATTAGGTAAAAATTTAAACTAGTATCGAGCTTTCAATTGATTTTTATATCGTATTTGCTCCAAATTAAGTTAAACTAATGTGAACTAATTGAGTTGATTTTATAAACTTGGAACAAAATTTAAAAAACAACAATCAACGTATCTAAAATATAAGTTTAGAGTTCAAACTATGATGCACACATCAACAACTGATGCACAAATCATCTCCTGTATTATCATACTTCCTTTGTTCTTTTATTTTTCTATTCCAACATATTTTCATCATTATTATAATGAATTTTGATCCTAACATTGCGGTAGTGCTTAAAAATATACATTTGTAATATATTACATTCTTCTTTAGATCAATCTAATTTCCCTAATTTTTTAATTACATATAAACCATTTTCATTTCTTTTTTTAAAATTAGACTCAACAATGATTGATGTCCAAATTACCCTTAATAATCATTAATTACTTTCCAAATGAACCACTAATTTATAAATTGCAACCCTTAAGTTTTAAATTTTACATATGCTTAAATTAAACTATTAACAATATATTGTAAACAACAAAATTTTTGAATGTTAAATTAACTATTTGTTCCTGGAGCTATGCGTGAGCACACTGCTAATTTTTATAAAGAAGTCTATATTAAACTGTAGATTGGTGTGTAACTTTTGTCAAGCGAACATTGTTACATGTTTATTAAAGTTGACTTCCCTGATCGCAGAAGTCCAACTTCTTACAAAGCCAATTTTATCCTTTGTTGAATGATTTGATTTTAGGTCAAGTATTTTTCTCGAGTCACAGTTTTTAGCCGAATTTAATTTTATCTTATTCAATTTTATAAAATTAATTAGGATGGTAATAAAGAATCAAATGTCGAGAGTTCTAAAATATTATAGAAAAAATCAATAAAATGAGCAGAATGTATATATCTTACTTCAAAATGTTAATGTTAAAGTTGTATGGTAATTTTGAAATACTTAACATTTAATAGTTGTTTGCGCACTCTCAAGACCACATTTCCGTAGTTATAGTTCAATTGATTAGAGTGCTTTATTTTGTAAGCGGAAAAGATAAAGAATAGACAGTTAAATATAGGTATCCGATCTCTCACATATGGTTTTTTGAAGTACATAGAATACTATTGTAATAGTTAGTACGAATATACGCAAACATACATTTAAAAAAAGAATCACTAAATAACCCTATATGTTCTACTCCATATTTAATACTCTTTTGATTTACTTTCAAATTCTTACAGTGTCTTGTAAAAAAAAGATTTTATGTGTTTTTATTTCAAAAGGCTAACGTTCTTTTTAAATATTATTAGACATTTATGGCTGTGTTTGCGTTTTTATTTTCTTAGTGCTACTATTAAATAAAAAAATTATATTAAATACAACAAAAACTAAACTTTATATAAAAGCAACACAACCTCTCTTTGACTTCCATCTAGCTAGTTTTCCTCACAAACTCACATATATGTCACACAACCTTATTTATAAATATTATTATTTTCATACATTAATATTGCAGTAAATATCAACGATGATGAAAGACGTGGTCTTGGAATTGAACATGCAACCTCCTCTTTAAAGTCTAACTTATCAACCGTTTAGCAAATACTCTTCATTGTGAATAAGTTATGAATAGTACAATCACTTTGGTGATTGTATGTCTTTAGTTTTAGAATTAGAATTAGACTATCGGGGATTTATAATCTTAAGAGTTCATTGCATGAATGGTTTATGTGGTTTACACACAATAACACCTAGTCATTTTGCTTTGATTTTTACGTTGCAATTCAAAAAAATCAAAAGTTGTTTCGCGCTTAGTCTCTCCGTTAAATTTAACATTTCAACTGTTAAATATAGTAAAATGACCTAAATACTATTATTTTTTAAATTTACTATTCATTTTTCTTTTAACTAATACCCCCGTATTCTCTAACTTCCATCCAAAATACCATTTTTTGTTTAACGAACCAAAATTAGAATAGATGTAAAACTTTAAGGGTCAAAATGAGAAAATAGAAGGGTAAAAATGTCATTTCATTGTATTTAACAGATAAAATGTTAAACTTAACAAAGGAGGGACCGAGTGCGTAAGAACTTTTGAGTTTTTGGGTTGCTAATGTAAAAACAAAGTACATAAACTAAATGTGTTATTGTGTAAACCCCAAGAACCATTCATGCAATTAACTCCGATCTTAATTAATAAATTTTATTAAACAAACATATATATTAATCTAAAAATCTTTAAAACTTAAATTTACTCAATGGCACTATATATCTTGATTGTATTCGTTATAATGTTTTTTCCCCTCTCTTTTAGGCAAAGAATGTATAAAGAAAATTGATTTGATAATTGTTAATAGAATCATAGGTATATATATTAACTTGGGGATTACTATCTAATAGGATAGTTTTTGTGGTCCATTTTTTTAAATTCTAAATTGACTTCTTATCATTGTACTTAAACCATTGAGTTTGTACTAAATATAGAAACCACAAACTTTAAACTAATCACACATGTCAATGTTACGTTATAAGTAAACTAACTATTTATACACCAAAAAACCACCATCATCTCCGTCGTCTTTGTTCCTGCTCGACCATTTTCTCTTCCTAACGCCACCCTCCTCCTCCAGAAACTACAAAGAAGGAAGAACCTTCTAAGGAGGCGGAGGGGGTGATCTTTGACGATTACGTCGAATTATTGATTAATAATTAAATCATGGGGAAGAAAAGAGGGTCATCTGCAAACACATTGTTTGCAAACAGATTGTGTGCATGGGTTCAAAGGCAATCAATGAAGGTGAAGATCTTATTAGCCCTAACGGCGATGATTTCTTCCTTAGCCGCTCTTAAAAGTTGCGTCACAAATTACAATAACTTATTTGTTGCAAGGGAATCTATTCATGCCGTTGGAATAACTGTTCTAATTTACAAGCTCACAACCCTGAAAACATGTTCAGGTACATGTCATCATTGATGAGGGAGAGATCTAGACACATCGTTTGTAAAAACAAATTGACATGCGTAGTTGTGAGGTCTAAAAATCAACCTAAATATATGATTGATAAGTTTCAAAATTCTTTTTGTAAAACAAGCAGAGTTAAATTCGATAAACTTTGTTCCAAACATTGATTGGATTAGGTTAATTATGTCAATCACCTTTCTTACCCGAATAACAACCACCAATATTTGTGATTACTGGTAATGGGTGATGATATTTCTACTAAATTTTTACATTGTATATCATTGTACTTAAAGTTAAAAAGATATTTTTTCTTCTTTGAATGTAAGTTTAATCTCCATTGAGATTTAAATCTATATATTATCTTATTTTGCCAAAAATAAAAAAGAAGAAAAAAGTTGTATTGCACACATAAAAAAAGAAAACAACTAGTAAAAACACACAAATAATGTACAACCTTGTTATTGATCCTTTTAACATCTTCTTGAATATATCACATGTTTATATGTATCAATTGGGACCTATGTTCTCAATGTTATTTCTATTACATTGATCATAGGTCTTTCATTACAAACACAAGAGCTCACGGCTATAGTTCTAGCTTCAAGAATATCTTGTAGCATTAACATTGGAGTTGATGTTCACACTGTTCTTGACATTGCTGCTTTCGCATCTACTGCTTGGGTCATTTACATGATGCGATATAAGCTATATGTGACGTATAACGAGCATCTCGATAAAACGCCCAAATCTTATTTGGTAAACATAACCTTCTCCTTGTATTCTAATTAGTCTAATAATATTCTCGATTTGATAATGGTCAATACCTTGGATTTTCGAAAATGTAAAAGGTGTTGATGTATACATCAAACTTTTAGCACCTTAATGCATATGATACAATACCTTAATGCATACTTTTGATGCATTTTTACTAAAAAATTTATTGTATTTACCACCTCTCATTATTTTGTCTTACATAACGTAAATATTACATCATTATTTTAACGCACATTTTCTTACTATTTTCTGGTGTTTTGGTAAAGCTCATTCCTTGTGCGATTATGGCTGCATTTATTCACCCCGATAGTTCTATTCCCCTTTGCGCCCAAATAAGGTGGGCCTTTGGTGTGTACTTGGAGGCGATCGTAGTACTTCCTCAACTTTGGATGATGCAGAAAACTCAGGTTTGTAATACGCATATAGTCATATATATTAGATCACTTTAATTTCAATTTAGAACTAAGACAACTAATTTGAGTCACATTTCAGATGATTGAACCATATACTGCTCTTTACGTGTTTGCACTTGGAGTGGCAAGATTTTTCGGGGCCGCCTACTGGATTATTCGGGTTAGTTTACATATTCTAGTACATTATTTAATTTTTGCAAGAAGTTCGTCAGAGACGTACTTTATGAAAATGAGCTAATCCATGTTATCTTTTCTCTCTATGATATATAAAAAGAAAAGAATAACAAATATAACTTAAAACCAAACGAGTCAAATGGATTGAAAGCTAAAAAAGTGTATCCTAGTGCACAAAACCTTTAAAGCCTTTTCTTATATATATTTAAAACATATTTATAGATAATCTTTTGATGGAAACTTTTTTGGATCCTACCTTTCAAGAGGTAGAAAAACTTGGTCAATTCTAACATGTTTTCGCCATCTCTATTTAAAAAAGTTGCATATTGCTAACGACAAGTAAGAAAAGTTTCATCTTCTAGTTATTTGTTGTTTTGCAGGTGTATGAATCTAGTGAAGCGTATTTGTTCTTACTGGGACATGGTTACTTTTGGGTCCCGATGGTTATGGTATCAGAGACGATTCATACATTTATTTTGGCAGACTTTTGTTATTATTATGTTAAGAGGTAATTATGTTCACATAATCTTCCTTCACCGATTTCGAATTATACCACTCTTCTTACCAAGTGATGTGTTGCCATTTTGTAGTGTCGTAAGCGGAAATCTTCTCGTGAGAGTGCCACGAGTCTGACACGTCATTTCGTATTTAAAATTTGCTGTGAAGATCATATCATGAGATTGAAATTCACTAATTTTAGATGTAAAGTTTTTGGCCTGTAGAAATCATAATTTTGGTGCTAGTCGGACTGAAATGTCCGGTCAATTTTCCATTATTACCCAACTAGATTAATCTTTTTGGGAAATATATGATCAGATTGAGACTTTATGGTCAAATCTGGTGTGTTTTTTGTAATTCATGTAACTATTTTATGTTTATAACATCAAAATTTTGAGATTCTATCTAATGGTGGATGAAAATCCTTCATTGTTTCTTAAAACTTCTTGTTTAAGTATTATATATGTAATCTTTGTATTCTTATTTGTTTTTCTCGAAATAGATTATAGCTAGACTCAACGAGCTCAATATCTTGTAAAAATCCATTAAATTTATATCTTTAAGACACTCTTGATTCTAGCATGATGTGGAAGCTGAAAATGGCCGATAAACATATACTCAATATATTTTTAGGAATTTGATAAATAGTGTCACAAACGCAATAGTTTAGCATACTGTAAATAAATTGTGATAATTAATAAACACCATTAGCTTTCATATTTTTATTAATGATATTTATTTAATAATGATAGACCTAACCAATGCTCTACGAGCATTGATTATTAAAACCCATATATTTATAGATAAAATGTTTCATGAAATAAGTTCAATTTGAGTTGTACAACATTTAATGTAAATAGTACAAAAATTTAAAGTAACGATTTGTTATTTTTTTAATTACCATTCATTTATAGCTCAATTATTAAATTTTATTGGAATTATAATTATAATTCATATAGAGTCAAGCTATAACTTTTTGATTTATGGGTCAAAAGCTTACAACTTGAAATAACTAATCCAAACACTATCAACAAAACCAAGATGATTTGATTGTAAGACATATTGAAATCTAAGTAAAAAATAAATAAATTTAATTTAAATTGAACCTTAAAAAATAAAATAATTGATGGGGTTTGAGTTAGCAAGCTGGCAAGTTGAAAATCAAAATTTAAGTTGTTTATTTTCATATTATTTATGTTCGAATTTCGAATTATTTCAAAAATTGACACATCTATTATAATAATTTGAAATATATAAATATGTACAAAAATAATACACTACTAAGTTTTCATTAAAAGGACAATATATTATTAAATGAAAATTATTACGACTATAAGGAAAATCTCTTGTAATTTAGGGGTAAACATTCGTACCGAATTCTAGTTTCGATACTATCAGTATCAGTACCAACTAATTTCTAATGGTTTGGTAATCGGTACTCACTTTCGGACAAAAAAGAGAACCATTACTTCCAGTTTGGTACCGATATTTTTTTTCACTTTTTCCGTTTAGATACAATACCCAAAATATATATATTTTCCTTTATTATTGGTTGTTTGGTTCTTTCTAATATAAGAAGTACTTGGAAAAAACATAAGAGTGTAAAACATTATTTCCGTGATCATATTATGTGAATATGAACACCAAATGATATTTTTCGATGATTAAAAAACAATAGAGTTGACCATCACGTATGAATATAATTGGAATTTTATAAAATTATAGCTAGTGTTTTTTTGACATAAAAATTTACGTTTTAGCACTCTAGTTAAATTGAATTCCAAGTGTATTGTTTGCTTAAATTCCAAGTGTATTGTTTGCCTGTGACTTTGTGTCATTATAAAATCACATAACATGGCACAAAACAACGTTTTAACATATATATGTTTTTCTTTATCAATGTATTTCTATGTTAAATGAAGAATTTTATTTATTTGAGATACATTGATAATTATTGTCTTTGACTTTTATCGAATATAAGATACGTAAACAATGTTTTACTCATATACGTATGAGTTATTCACCTTTATCATATTTTCAGTATCAAACCGGGTATAGTATCACTTTTACCGCACCGGTATCAGAACCATACTGATACTGTACCACTTCTAACAGTTCAGTATTTGATACTCACTTTAGAGTAAAAAAAAAAAAGGTTGGTTCCGGCTGATTCAATACGGTTCGTTAATAATTTTGTCCCAAACTCATTATACTCGACTCGGATCGGATCGGATCGGATCGAATGGAAAATGAAATAACGCAGAAAAAACCCAAAAACCAAATTAGGATTCCTTTTTACTTGGAACCCTTTCACACACTTTCTCTTTTACCCGGTACGTAGTTGCTCTTGTTTTCGCCTCTCCAAAGATCCCTCAAACCATACACACTCAACTAACAACAAACCCTAATTCACAATATACATATACACACTCTAATATATATATATCTATAATCGAAGAAACGAATCAAAGATTCGATCTTTCTCAATCTCGTTCCTCATTCGTTTCTTACTCTACAGGTACAGATTCACTGATACTCTCTTCAATCGATCCATATCAATTTATTTATATCATATATACTCATATGTATATGCTTTGCAGTTTTTATTAGATTATTGCTTTTGATTTGATTTATGCTTGCGTTAATTTTGTTTAGGGTTTGATATAATCAACAATGGCGGCTCCGGCAGCTACAACTCAGCAACCTGTCTCAGCTCAAGTTGTATGTATTTTTTAATTATTATTTATTTTTTTGAGATTGCTTATGCGATATTTATGAAGAAGTTAAAAAAGTTTTGAAATTTTATGGCGGTCGTTTAATTTTTTAGCTGTCGATATATTGTTTTGTGCGCCAAATTAAATGTGCAGACCATATTTATTTATTTTTGCAACTTTTGATAAGAAGAAAATCAATTTAGTATCGATCATGGTGGGAAATTTTTAGAATGTATTCACGGAATGTTGTAGTATTTTTTTTTGTGTGTGTGATTTGAGCTTTGAACTGTTGTTTTTCTATATCCTTGTATCGTTGTTTTTACTGTAACATGATTAAGGTATATGCTTTGGTGATAAATAGGTTGGCAATGCATTTGTTCAGCAATATTATCATATTCTACACCAATCTCCTGGTTTAGTGCATCGGTTTTATCAGAATACTAGTAAAGTTGGACGCACGGAAGAAGATGGTTCCATGAGTATCACCACTACCATGGAGGTATGGTCTTTATTATCTACAATGTCTAGTTGTTCGATACAATCTTACCCCTGATATCCTTAGTGGCAAGTTATCTGCTTTTGGTATTCTTAATTCTGCCAAAAAGATTCGAAGGCTGATGTCACTAACAATTTTGTTCAGCGGTTCTTGACATTCTATCCAATAATTGCCCAAGTGGGCTCAAGGGGATGCAAAAGTGCGATCGTTTGAATATATAAGATATAATAATTATAGTTACTGTGTTTGAAAATTAGAAAGTTAATTCTACGTTATTTAGTTCATCTGCTTACTTAAATAATTAGTTTAATTGTTTCATTGATACAATTAGCAATTAAGCTACTCTAAAGATTACCGTCTAGTTGGGAGAGTTAGATTGACGAATACAAGTTGATAAAATCAAATAGTTCTACTTTTCTTACTCTAAAAATATGTAAATAGAAGTGTTCTGATCAGTTCTTTGGATATGCAGGAGATTAATTCGAAAATACTATCTCTTAACTATGACGAGTTCAGGGCCGAGATCAAATCTGTCGATGCACAAGAATCTTTGAATGGTGGAGTCAGTGTCCTAGTCACTGGCTACCTAACTGGAAAAGACAATGTTCTTCGAAAGTTCACTCAATCTTTCTTTCTTGCACCACAAGACAAAGGCTACTTTGTCTTAAACGATATGTTCCGTTACATTGAAGATGCCAATATCAAGGAAGGAAACATTGTACCTACTGAGGACATTGAGGCTCCTATCAATCCTGAACAAGGTGACATTTGGATGATATATTGATATTGATCATTTAGTTTCTCTCTGTCAATCATTTTATTCGTATGTAATTCATTATTAGAGTCAAAATTATATAAAGTTAGTTAGTATCTTTGCAAGTCAGTGTTTTTGTGAACAACTGCAAACCACTATAACTATCGAAACTTTTAGGGTGCGTTTAGTTGAAGAAAAAAGTGACTCTTTTCCAGAAAATTTTTCTAAGAAAAGTGAAAAATTAGAAAATGCGTTTAAAATGGGTATTTTTAAGAAAAGTTTTCCTAGAAAATGGAAAAACCATTTTTCCATATTATAATTAGGAGGTGGAAAACAAGGATTTGCACTTTTCCACTTTTTTCTTTTATAACACTCCCTCTAGTTTTCTAAAATTTTCTAAAACCTTTTAAACTTAACTAGTTTTCCAAAATAAAAAATGCAATAACATTTGAACACATTTTCCAAATTTTCATCACTTTTTCTAGGGAATAAAAACTCTTCTCATTTTTTTAGAAAATTAGAGATGAAAAATTGTGGAAAATTTTCTACAACTAAACACACCCTTATTTTTCTGAAGTTGCAAGTAGAAAATTATGTAATTAATGTCAAAGTGAATTACAAAATTTTCTTGGACTACTTATAAACATTTATGTCTTATTTTGATTTTCGAGAATTTTTTTGTCTTGTTTTATATTCACAATTTTCGCTTGATTTTGATTTTTCATAGCATATATGTTTCTCTTTATTTATTTGGTAGTAGATACTACATGTTTATTAAATTCTTTTGGATCAGGCTTTTATGTTTTAAAATTTACCCACTGAAATCCAATTTTTTTAATCTGCAGTGCCCAAAAGTGTTCCTGTGGTGGAGAATGATATTCCTGAACAAGTTGCTGTATCGGAAAAGGAATCCCAGGTGGAGATGGTGTTCAGTTCTCCAGAAAAGGTGGAAGTGGCCGTCGTGGATGAGGAAGAGCCAGTACCTGAAGTTATCGATGAAGTACAGGAGGAGGCATCACAAGTAATTGTGGAATCCAACACAAAAATAGAGGAAGTGCCAAAGAAGTCATATGCTTCTATTGTAAGTAGTCTTTATGCAGGCTCTTTTTGCTTTTGTTTCTACGCTAATTTTTTCGTTGCAATGTTGATTTACAATCACAATATCTCTTATGAGAACTAATCCACTTAAAAGGAATATCTGGCTGACTATATTTTCCTCTTTTTCTTTTATCTTTGAGGGTACATGTCTCAAGTAGGTTAAGGCCTGACAACTTTTCAGAGGTGGCATTTTCAACCCATTTAAATATTAATGGGTTTATTTGGGTTGTGTTTCATCTATTACAGGCCAAAAGTATTTATTCATTAATAATCATACTATATATGTCTAAAAACTTGTATTAAATTAATGTAATAATATTGTCATGATTTGAATTGGCACAGTTTGTTTTCAAAAAGATAACAAAATGCTGCATAAAAATGTTTTGGGGCATGATGACTTGACCTGGCTTTATCTGTTCAAAAAGTACTTGTTCGACCTGCCCATTTTGCAAACTCAAGGGTGTTATATCCTAAGGAAGAATATTCTTTATGCTTAGCTGTGCACACATTCAACGACTGTTAGGCCTTCTCTTACTGTCATTTATGAGACTTTTCATTGTTGTTAAAGGTAATGGACCTGAAGCAGAATGGCGTGCCTTTCTCATCTCCAGCACCCGCTCCAAAGAAACATCAACCAAGGAACCAAGAGCAGCATGTGAACAATGTCTCACCAACTGTCTCGGCCCCCGAGGCAGCAGCTTCCAATGTTGATGCTGTTGAAAATGGTATTCACGAGGAAGAAGGTATGCCTACATTGTTTGCAATATATTCATGCCTTTGCATACTAGCACCTCTTTTGATATATCATATATGGTTCCAATGTGGATTTTGTAGAGGTGGCAAAATGTGTGGGCTCATTAATGGGTCAAAATGTATAGTTTTTCTTGTATGGGTTGAAGCGGGTTGGTTCACTTTGGTTTGCAGAAACCTTATTCATATATTTTTTTTAATTTTCTTTATACGGTATTATGACGGAAACATTCATCTGTTCGGAAGTCATTTTCTTCTCTGAATAAGATGAATATGGAGGTTCTATACAAAAAAATGCACTTAGGAGGTGTTTGGATTAGCTTATTTTTATAGCTTATAAGCTCAATAAAGCCCTAAAAATGGAGCTTAAGCTTATTGGCTAATTCCTTCACAAAGAAACCTATAACCCATAAAAATAAGCTTACCCAAACACATTTTAGAGCTTATTAGCTTAAACTTATCAAGCTTAAGCCATAAGCTCAAAAATAAGCAAATTCAAACATCCCCTGTAAGGTGACTTTTGGGCCATTTCACCTGTTTGAACTCTTTTTTCCTTCATGTTACCTGGTTGACCATTAGAGAAAAAAACCCTAACCTGTAACATATATTTTTTTCTTCTCCCTGTGTATTTATGTCCAAATAAGTGTTGCAACCTTTTTGTTTTGGACAGCTGATGGTTATTCCATCTACATCAAGGGTCTCCCTATGAGTGCTACACCAGCTATGTTGGATGACGAGTTCAAAAAGTTTGGGTCTATTAAGCCCAATGGCATTCAAGTTCGAAGCAACAGGGTATGCATCCACCCCCTCTAAACCAACTTCCCAATTTATTTTATATATATATTTTTTTAATTTTCACGAACTCATGTGGCAGCAACAGGGATTCTGTTTTGGCTTTGTTGAATTTGAGGCTCCTGATGCTGTCCAAAAGGCAATTGAGGTATGTATTAGTCGACGTTCATACATCTGTTTCTGTTTATATGTTTAAATAGATAAAAGAATCTCTATACTAAATCTATTTTTATGTTGATTGTTGTCATGACTATTTATGCTATGGCTTGTGACATGTATCTTATGATGTATTAGGCTTCACCTGTCTTAATTGGTGGACGTAATGCTGTTGTTGAGGAGAAGCGGTCCACAAACTCCAAAGGCAAGTTTTAAATGTGCTTAAGATATAGATCGACAGAACTTTTTTAATTTATTTCCAATGTGCCAAATACATGAAATGGTGTAATTAGTGTTTTAACTCGTAAAAAGGCTCAAGCTTTCAAAAGTTTTGATTTAGGATAATTTGATCTGGTTACCTGGTCAATTTGATCGTGTTGACCTTTCGGACATGGAGTTGATGCTGATGTGGTGCTGGCACGGCGTCTGGAAATTGTTATCCTTTATATTAGTAAACTCCTTTTGAAAGTTTAAACCTTTTTGTTGATAAAAATTAAAGTTTACCTTGTTATGCAACTAGCCCATCTTTATTAGCCTCTAACTTTGATGATCCTGAAGATGCTAAATGAAGTGTATCAGGCTGCACTTAGATATCGAGACTTAAATAACTGAAAATGTATCATAGTAATTGAATGCTGCATGTTTTTTATGTTACTTTTCTACACTCATTTTTTCAATTGTTGTTTGTAGCAGGAGGTCGTGGAAGATTTCCAGCTGGCAGGGGTGCTGGTTTTAGGAACGAGGGTGTGAGGGGCCGTGGAAACTTTGGAGGTGGAAGAGGCTTTAATCGTGGCAGTGATTTTGGGGGTGGGCGGAATGATTATGGTGGCAACAGAGGGGGTGGACGTGGGGGAGCGCCATCAAACCGTGGTGGTGGTGGTGATGATGGATATCAGAGAGAGCGTGTGAACCGGGGCGTGGGTGTTAACGGAACAGCCAAGAATATGGCACCACGAGTTACTGCGACTGCTTGAACGATCAAGTGATTTCGGCTTTTATTGGGGGGGGGGGGGGGGGGGTTGTAAAAGACTTTGATTGGTTTATTTGGGAAATTTTTGTCTAACTTGGAGGATAGGAAGAGTTGGGTTTTTGGTCATTTGTGTTGTGTAGTATAGTATTTGTCCCAGCTATTTGTATTTTTTTTTTTATCTTCTATGTGTTGGAAGTGGATTTTGGTAGAGTAGAGATTATGATGATGTTTTGTTGGGTGTATAATTGCCTATTGTTATTGCCTGATAGTGAGGAAACTATCATCATGTTATGGTTCTATTTTGGGCATTTGGTAATCCAAAGTACAACTTATAAAGTTTTTACAAATTAATAGTTAGTACTATCGAGTAATTTAAATACGGAGACAAGCTATTTTTGGCAGTGCAAATGACAAATATTATGGTTACAAACAGAGCCATACATCACGTATAATATTTATGCAACCCTACCTTAGACCATTTTGGGCTTTCTTTATTAAAATTTTGTGTAAGCAAATCTGAAGCTAATTTTAAGAGCTATTTTTTTTGTTTTTGTTTTTTTGTATAATAGTTTTATTTTTGAAAGCAAAGTGCCAATGAGTGCTTCTATAAAATGGAATTGTTAGACTATAAAAGTACTTATTTATTTTTGACAATATATACTGTTTAAAAAGAGATTACCAAATTTAACCATCAATTTTGTAGAAGTCATTCTTTATCATCATCATTTATATATTATTTAATTTTAAAAATGTCTAAAAAAATGTTTACTAAGCTAAAAGCATAATTTCTTTTAAAGGAAAGGCATCATAAATAATGGTTTTCGAAAAAGAAAAGTTGAAGTATTGTTGATTAAAAGATAATCGTTTAGGAAAAAGATCTATTTTTTAATACAAAAAGTTCTTTATTTATAATTTAGTTGCTTATTGATTACTAAAATCTGAGTATTACATATGTTATTTGAGCTGCTTAAAAAGAAATACTTTATGACTATATGTTGAATTTTCACATTTCAAGCAAAATTCGTTATATTCATTAATAGTTATGTATATTTAATAATTAATTAATACTCACAAGTATATATTTATTTTATTACCGTAGGCATTGTAATAAAATGTCAATATGGAAGAGATACCTATATGAAATACATATAATGTTAATTAATACTTACAAGTATATATTGATCTTATTACCGTAGGCGTTGTAATAAAATGCCAATATGGAAGAGACATCTATATGGAATACATATAAATCCATATAGAATTATATGTAATCCATATAGAATTATATGTATTCCATATAGATGTCTCTTCCATATTGGCATTTTAGTATTTTATATGTATTCCATATAGATGTCTCTTTCATATTGGCATTTTATTACAACGCCTACAATAATAAGATAAATATATATTTGTGAGTAAAAAATGTACTAAAACAAATTAATGGTTCGGGTTTTGATAATCGGTGCCTTTAGGGTATGGATTAAGCTAAACATAAATAAATCCAAACATTAAATAAATAGTAATGTTATCATAGTAAAACGGAATCTATGAGTTATAGTTAGAAAGTGACACTGTAATTCATTATTAATATGGAAGGTTTAAAGTTTATTAAATGGTTTGATTATAAATATAAATAATACTTGTGAGTATTATTTGTAAGAATGATAAAGAAATGTTAATTTCTAGGTAAGTAATAATATGTTTTTTCTTTCTTGTTTGATCTTTAAAACGGTATAGAAAATAGAACTATTATTATACCTTTTATAATTGTGTCAACCTGTGGCAATCTACCTTAATAATAATACTTGTTATTTCCTCTATACGTTCATAAACAAACATACAGATGAATCATGCAATTTTGTTTGAAGTTTGTCGAAACTCGAAAGTTTAGAGACGATGGGCTTTAGTATCAGCCCAACTAAATGGGCCACTCAAGACCTGAAATATAATCGCTATGTTCGTTTATGAACATATAGAGGATAGACGAGATAACAAGTATTATTTTATAAGGTATAGCCCGCCCATTATTTAGGGCCCACACACTAAAAGCCCATTACAAATTACAATCTATACTTTAGAAGGAAAAAATTAAAATCATTATGAATTATTGTATGACTGTAAACATACAAATAAAATAATATTTGTATTATCAAGATTAGAGAATGTATATTGTCTCACACATCTTTACAATATAAATCTAGTAAAAAAAATAATTAACTTTCAAAAGTCATAATTTTATCAACAATCTTGATAAGGCTTTTAGAAAGATCTACAAACAAAAGCATTTTGACACATTTGATTATTAAATAAAGAATATAAGAAACAATTTATTGGTTTATGTGATAATACTTCCTAATCCTTGAATTGGATTCAAATGAATGTCTTTATTCATTTGTCTAAACCATTTAGGTCATAAAAACAAATTGTCCCCTTTATTAATTATTTGCATGCCTTAAAATACCATTAAATTCAATTAAAAATAACAACTACTTTGTACTACTTTTAAGTTTTAATACTTGGTTTAGCGTAAATAACTATTCGACTTTCCAAAAACACTAATGTTTGGGAGAGTTTTAGTTTGCTATGACCTATCACACAACTACAAATGGTTTTAGCTAAGAATTGAAAGTAAACACACAAAACTACTTTTGGCACAAATCAAATCAAAATCTTACATATATTACATTTCTTTTACACTTTTGGTACCTAAAAAAATTAAGATCAAGCCAAGAAATTTAGACCAAATTCATAGGAGAAAATCATAGATCATAGATATCATCATATACATATGTACTTAAAAGAAACAAATCATAAACACATAATATTAGTTAAAAAATCAGTTACTAATTAATCAAACCATAAATTTTCTTACCATGCTTGTTCTTCTTAACATGATGCGACCATCCAAACCCTTTAAGAACTTTTGTGATTTTCACAAGATTAGGTTTCTTCATTCCCAAATTCATTTTCCCTGTTGATGATTTCAAAGCTTGTAAACAACATAAGTGCCCATTACTCATTTCCATTTCATCATCTTCATCTTCGTCATCATCAAAGAGACTAATTCCGTCATTGTAACTATTGTTTATCGTCGTCGTTTTGTTCTTGTGATTTTTTAAGTTATCATTATCATAACTTTCCCATAACGAATCCATACCTTCTTCACCTCCAAGTGAATTATGTCGTTCTTTAAATAACCTACGCGCTAACGTTTTTCCCCATTCTTTTTCCTCCCTCATTGATCCATAACTACTAAAAGTACTAGAAGAATTCGATCTCCATGAGCTCAATGTATCCGAATTTCGTCTCACTTTATTATTTTCACTTATCACCTGTAATTCCACATCGGATCCACTATCCACATTTTTCTCTTCTTTTTGTAAATCTTCAATATCTTTATCGAAATTAACGTTAACTTCAATAATTGTCCTACAGTCCTCAAATCTATCAAATTCTTGAAACAAATAATCCAACCCTAATTCCTCTTGTACTTTAACATCAGTCAGAACAGTATCAGTATTTGTCGCGTCATTTCTCGCGAGATACGTAACTGATTCTTCTAGGATCTTCTTTTCCTGGGGTGATTCGTTATCATCTTTATTATAAAAATTTGTGATCAAATTCGTAAGGTCGAACACGATTTTGTAAATCTCAAAATCCTCAAAGTTACGCTCATTCTCATGTCTGTTTACTTCGTATAAGTTCGATTTAAGTTGTTGTATGAAAATTTGAAATATTCCGAGCTCTAACTGCTGCAAATTTGAACATAATGCGGTCGTCATGAGTAACGAGAGGAACACGGTTACAATGAGGTAAGGAGGGATTATCCAAATGAATTTGATCAAGTAGGGACAGAAAAAAATGAAGTACGAAAAATAAAGAGGGTAAGATATGATAATTGAACAGATTAGATATAAATCATGAAGGATTATGTATATAAATAATTGAAATTTAGTATGTGCTGAATTGAGGTTGGACATTGTTGTATGATTGATCAGGGTTTGAGTAGGGTAAAAATGGTGGAAATGGGGAGAGAATGAATAAGAAGAAGAAGAAGAAGAAGAAGAAGAAGAAGAAGATGAGTTTAAGTGAGAGTGTGTTTTTGGTGTCCTGTTTTTTTCAGACTTTCTGTTATTGAATTTTTTTATCATGCAATTTGTGACAAGTTCACAAGAGTTTGCAGTTGGTCCCCTATATAACTTCACAATGAAACTTTTTCTTTATCTAAGGTGACTTCGATAAACTTACTCAAAATTAAGTACATACTGTTTTTACTTTTGGATTTTAGTATTTAAGGATTTATAGCATTGATTTGTAATCAACTGAGCATAGAAAAACTATAGGTTAAAGGACATATATTGCATTTTCTTTAATTAAAGTAACTTCTTTTATATCAATTACAGCCATATTTGCACTGTAAATTTTGAATTACTGCAATTAGTATATGATACTATTTATAAAATATATTTACATGTTAAATCTTACAAATTAAAACAAAAACTAGAATTACTCATTTATTCCTACTACCTAAAAGGAAATTAATATTTGCATTAACTATGTCATTATTTACTTGATACTTTTCAAATGATTGATACTTGATTCTTGACATAAACTGGTAGAATTTT
Organism: Logfia minima; assembly: GCA_963921325.1. NCBI lineage: Eukaryota > Viridiplantae > Streptophyta > Magnoliopsida > Asterales > Asteraceae > Logfia > Logfia minima. Next base: position 12,389,901 of record OY992776.1, on the reverse strand, counting down.
ATGTAACATATTGATACTTTTTTGTAAATTTTGGTCATGTTATGTGAAATTTGATCTATGAAAAATGAAAGAAAATTTTATATTGTTATTCAACAATGACATGCTACTTACGAATTTACTATTACATGCAACAAGTACGGATTAGTTAGTTGGCATCATCGCATTGCACAAACAATATGCTAGTAACATATAATCCATATATGTTTAACATGCTCCAACTAAAATTGTTTACTTTTTACTGTCTTAGGGGCCGATCCTGCCAATGGGAGGCCACTCCCAAGTGAGAGGGCGAGGGTCGAGAGGGAGCCGCCCTTTGCTGGGCAACGACCCAACCAATATCAAATTATCATATATGAATTCCATAATCTGTTTTCTCCATGAATAGGTATGGTATTTGTTCGTGAAGCATCACACCTGTTCATGAAAATATGTGACCGTTGGTTCTCGCTATCTGCTTTTAACCACCAAAATGATTCTGAATATGACATAATCATTTGGTTTCATTTGTATACACGAAAACACAACAACTTTTATTAATTTTGCTTAATTTCTCTCTTAATTTTCTAAGTGTCTTATCTTAGTACGATCCCTTAAACCTACCACAACTTTATTCAAAGTACTCAACAATTCTAAACAAAAATACAGCAGTATTATTACCAAAACCATTAGATTACAAGAGATATTGGTGTTAAACTAAAGTCAACTTTGTAATCGATTTCTTCAAAATTTTATTTTTTCGGTTGTTATTGGTCCCATTTCTAACAAAATGCACACCTAATTTTTTTTGAAAGTTTTGACTTTGGGTATGCATATAACAGCTTATAAGTAAGATTCGCATTTAGAACCTCCTAATAGTTTTTGTCTTTTATCCTTTTAAAAAATTCATTTTTATTAAAAACACACCGTTAATACAAATCATATGATTTGCTAGCTTTCAAACGTAAATTTAAAGAAACATAACAACCATTAAATAATTGTTAAGAGGTTGTCATAAATCAAGCCGTCTTTTATTTATAACCACTTATATACATAATTCATATGTCTTAAAACATAATTCAGAGAATGATGGAACTTTATGGTAAAACTACTAATAATGTATAGCCTGCCTAATGAACTTCTATTATCATATGACCCGACGGGTCAATTTACCTGTTTTTTTACTAAGACCTTGTATGGATATATATGACAATAAAAATATATATGATTGTATAAGTTGTAAATGAATAGTTGCTGTTTACTTTTTATACTGAATGAAAGTTTGAATAACAAAATGACTATTTTACTCTTAATCTAAATAATCACTCTATTGTTAATCTCTAAATAAAAAAATATAATAAATCATGAAGTTTATACTTTATAATCTTTTAAACAGATAAGATATAACTGTTATTATTACCATAAAAAATAAAATTATATTAATCCGATTCAGCCTAAAGTAAACATGCCCGACATGAATATTGTTATTGTTGTTGTTAAAATAGTTTAACTTTTATTTATAAATTTCCTGAAAACTTAAATTTTTTATATTAATTTTTTTTGAACGGCAGAGATTTTATAAAACAAGCTAGAAAGAGACTAGCAAACTAAACAAACGAATGCAACATTGAATTTTGGAGCCACAATGTCCATGTAATGTTATTTTTTGAACATCACCCCGAATACCATTCAAACGAATGGGTTACAATTGACTAAAAAATATGACTCTTCTTCATTCTTGTATCTTGGAAAACCACATCATTTCGAAACCTCCATAAAGTCCAAATTGTTGTATAAGCAACAACCTCATGCAATTTCCTTGAACTAGCATTGTGAGAATCCAACCAAGTTAGAAGCAAAGAAACATTATCCATATCAGGAATGGACAAGTTTAACCAAATTGCTATCCTCTTCCAAACTTGACTTGATGTTGTACATTTGAAGAACACATGGTCCAAAGATTCAATATCATTCATGCATGAAGGACATAACACAAACGGGATGTCTATGCCTTTAGACGCAAGGTTCGATCTAGTCGGTAAGCGATTCCACATAACACGCCAAAACATTATGTTTACTTTGATCGGGATCATCTTACACCATCTCGTCACTATATCACATAACACGCCAAAACATTATGTTTCTATATTAATTAGTCGATGACTAAAACATTTTTTATCTTTTAAATATCCCAATTTGGTTTAATTTGATTCAATCGTGTAAAATTAAATAAGCTTGTAGATCCTTTTTATTTTTTATAGTCGGGGTCTCACGCAATATAGCGGTTATAAATAGGAAATATGATAATAGTTAGCAATGATAGTCGTCTTAATGATAATGTTGTAAACTTTTGTTTCAGTTTCATTTATCACCTTATGTTATCACAATAATTGTATTTTAATTAATATTATTTTTATATTTCAAATAAAGATAATTATAAGGTGTATAGTTAAAAGAAACAATTAAATATAGATTAATTTGATTTTTAGTTTCTATATTTATATATTATTGAAAGGGACATAAATATAATTTTTAATTTTTTAATTTTTAAATATTAAATCTTATAATTAAATGTTTTATAAGATTTAAGATTTCAAACTTCGAAAATTAAAGAATTTATTCACACTTAAACATGTTTATAACTTCATTGGTTGGTTGGGCCATGTTTTAGTTGATCCACAAATGACTAATTAATTACCGCACAAATAAGTCAATATAGAATAATGAATTACTGTATTGTATTTAAGCTACAAACGTCAACAAGAAATTAAGAGAGAAAACGTTTACAAAAGTTTATCCAAGAGATATCACTTTTTTTCCCAGACTAAACGATAACGCGTATATATCATTACAGATATGTACAATTTTTTTATGAATATATACATTTGTTCGATCCGAGTACTAAACTTACAATTTTATGATTAAAGGGTCACCTCAAAATTATTAGACCAGTAGCATTTGACAAGAGATATCACATTTTCAAAAGAAACTAAAAAGGAAATCTATATATGCATCTTAAGGATTGAGTAGTAACTAAAAGTCCTTAAAGGTGAAAAAAATCAATGCTTTGGTTTCTCTACCAACCATTTTGCACTAAAATAAACAAATCCAAAATTAAAAACAAATTATTTTGAATACCATTAATAGATTGATATGCGATTTCTGACCTTAAGTTTATATTTCAAAATTATATACAGTTATAATATTTAATAATTAATAGTACGTATCTTGATTAGTGTTAGAGATACAGATCATTTTCTATATCATTTATTTGTTGGGTACTTAACAACGAATAAGAAGACAATACTATGAAGAGTGTATAATGGTTTCCACATGGGAAACCCACTCACATCATATCAATCAAGTGACAATATCAATCAAATGCATATGTCAAGCCCCTCCATTTTTAACCCTCTTGGGACCTCTCACTTTTACTTTTTGTGCATATTTGCTGACTAAATTGAATAATTGATCCCCACTTAGCATCCAAATTAATGAAAACTTCTATTTTTAAAGTTAGTACCACTTGAACTTATTGGGCTTGAGCTCATAAATTGACAAGTGGTTGCAAATGAATCAAGTAATTCTAGTTTCTACTTAAGTCAAAGAAAATAACAGAGCTTTTGAGTTAAATCTGAACCAAGCTTGCTAAACTTAACATAATATATAGCCCGTATATTTTTAGACATTTAGACTTTCAAAATGAGCTTGAATATTTCTTGAATAGAGCTTAAGTGTGTACGATGTAATTTGTAGACCTATTGAGCTCGTTATAACCAGACATCAAGTTTGTTTATTTGATTACTGGAATCGGTTTAATCATGCTAACCACATAAACAATGAGGACCATTTTCAGTTAAAAACCTTTATGGCCTTGGAAAAAGTTGGCATTAGGGAACAAAAACTCTCACCCACCAAAATTATTATCAAAGTAATAGACGATTAACAACAAAAAGAATGGGGTCGTAGGTACTGTTGCCATAATATAACACTTTAAACCTTGATGCTGATAACTCAATATCTCATATAAGTTTGTATCCGTTGCTAAATGATAAAGGACACTCATACCTGGTTAAAAGGTAAAAACTTGTGTTCAGAAGCACAATCTAGTTCTAATTATCCACATTTATGTCCTAGAAACGACAAAATACTATGTGGCAAAATGGGCGGGTCGAGGTAAAAGGTGAAAACGGGTTGGAATTGATAAAGTTGTTTAAGTACAAACAAAAAGGGGTTGGGTTGGATCAGGTTGACCCACTGATCCGTGACGATCTTTAATGATAAAAAAAAAAAAACAAAACAAAGAACAAAGAAGAAGTCAGAGGACGGTTATGAGCACAAAGAAATTGCTCCTAAAGAAAAGGAAGATGTGATATGAGAATACATTACACATCCATGCACAAGACCCACGTTCACCTATGAAGCCTTCCGTATTTCTTTCTTTATTACTATAATAAATAGTAAATAGTAAAGTGATGGAAGAGATTTAGGAGGGAGCCTAGAGAAAATAGCCATTGTAACTAAGAAAGCAATGAGAATTATATGTAATCTCTAGAGAAAATATCAATAGAAGAAACATATATTCCTCCAAATTATTATATTGTCATTCATCTACTCATTACTCCTAAGTTATTGCATTCGTTTAAGATATTCGTGTTCGTTAAATCTTGAACGCATCGCCCACACATATATTTTTCACTATATATAAATAGCAAATGCCTTAGATATAATTACTGAAACTATCTTACTACACAATAATAAACATCTACTTTTTTTTAATTAGAGTAAATTAGAAGGTGGTAAGCATCAGAAATACACTTATGGACTTCCATCTGTTTGACCAATTTCACTCATCTCCCTTTCAGCTAGTAAACGGGTCAAAATTACCAGATATGCAAAAGGATAAATTATGGACAAAATCATACATATTGGAGTCAAACGATGATACTGATGACTTTTGTTTAAGAATAAGTATAACTGCATCAATAGGGACCTGTGTCTTACATCTTTCATTTGAAGTGTTGTTACTCATTCATAACATGCTTGTTTTCATTAGTTTTTGGCATTTGATCTTTTGGCCACTGCTTCTCAGTAATCAACAAACAAATAGATTCGAAAGTCAGAATTAACATTCAGAACGTAGAGCTTTATATATGTATCTATCCATATCTAAGAACACAAAATGTTGCAAGAGGTGGGCCATTGATATAAATATGAGATATGGACATGGAGCTTGCAGCAAACAGCAAAATACAAGCACCATGGTTCTTGATGGCATCTGGAAAAAGTGGGAGTGCCAATTCTCAACAAGACATGAAATAAAGGAGTTTGGATTGCAGCTAAAAGGATTCAATGAGAGACATGTTGACCAGAGTAAACTGTTTAATAACAGGGGCATGTTTGGGATGAATGGTTGGCAGGTTGAGAGGTTTCTTAGGAAAAACACTTCTTTGACTGACACTCTACATAAGACATTAAGTGCCTAACTCTCTCTAGACTTCACCACACGTTACTACCACAAAATCCATGCCTGCAGCCACCTCTGACCGCCACACTGCCCACATGTCACCAACAATCACCCCTTCTACATTATGTCCAGCAATGAACCCCTCTGCTATGTTTATGAATGAGTTTTCGTTGTTTCTATGATACTACTTCAACCTTTTGTTAATTCTAATACAACAAAAAACATAGGAAGACTGTATCATAGAAACAATGAAATATCATTAGTAAACATATCATCAAGGTTTCACCAGAATTTGTTGTTGTGTGACTTGTGATGATGTCGTTGCTGATTGCTGAAAACGAGAGATGACTCGTGGTTGAGGTGTGGTGGTCAGAGTTGCCAAGTGCATAGTGAGAGGGTGAACATGAAGTAAAGTCATGAGAGTTAGTGACTTGGAGTTAATGGCAGTCAATGAAGTGAAAAAGAAACGCCGCATTTTTCTTTTTGAAATTTCATAAACGAGTTTGCAGGTTGACCAGTTTATTCTCAACCCGTACACAACTGAATAGTAGTGTATGCTTAACAACTTTCTTTTACGATTATTCTAACTCCAGAACACGGGAAAAAAACATTCTCTAATCTATTGTTCTCTCCAAACCCAAAAAAGCAGTGTAAAGGAACATGTTTGTGGCCCATGAAGCGCCACTAAAAGCAAAGAAAACAACTCTAGCTCATAAACAGTGGAAAGCCAGTATATCAAACTATGGATCCAGACATTCAAAGAAGATGTAGAAATATCAAATGAACGCATTCAAGAATGGGCAAACAGAGTTGACAGAAGTGCGGTTCAAACATGCAAGAAAGTGATCAGTTTCTAAATAAAACAAAATACATCCAGAAACACAACAGCATTTAACAAGCATTTTTATAAAAACAAAAGTGAATGGATATGGAGATAATGTCATACTTTGGAGAATAGTTTCGTGAAAGCGATAATCATCATGGGATTGGCACCAACCATATAACTATATATAAGCATCGAATTGCAGATACATGGATGCTCCAACTATCCAGTATGTGGTCTCAACACCTTGGCTTCCCCTAATCTAGTGATTTTTTGCAAAGCACCCATTCCATGTGCATTAGCTTGCATCGCTACATGGTTTTAAAATTGGGTCTCTGACACATATCAGCTTACGATTGTTAGTGGAGATGGTAAGATGGGCAGGTTGCGTAGCTGGTCAAAACAGGTCTGGATTAAAGGGGACCATTCTAGTACAAGTCAAACCAGGTCAAGACGTGTCAACTTGTGAACAATTTCTTCGTTTGCTCATGATTTTACAGTAATTTTTACTCGTTAATGTTATATATTTGGGTACCAAAATAGAAATGACCATTACAATATAATAATTTATATTAAGTGATTTAGGAGGTTGAATGCACTGATAATAAATTTCCAGGGCAAATTTCAACCATTTGGCTCCTTCCCTTTTTAGCTAAGTTCTTTATCTAGCCAATTTGAGATAGGGCAACTCGACTCATTCATATATAAGCAGGTTGATAGTGCCAACCCTAAGTGTTTGGCACCAAGTTCTAGCAATCAGAAAGATAACATCCTCTTAACATGAATAACCGAAAAGTATAATGGGAGAAATAGAAATAAAAGAACTTGTGATAAACAATAAACGGAAAAACATAATGTAAAACAGATTCGTTATTTCAAATATCTAGACACTAAGGTACAAAACATGCAAGACTGACATAACATCAGATTCATATATTTGTTAAGACACTTACTAAATCAAGTCAAACCATCAAACTCCCCCTTGATACTTTCCCTCATTTTCATTATCCATTTCATGTCTAACAGGGATACATGAGTGAACGTAGTACAGGACTACAGGTACATCAATGTACAAAATCTCCAAATGTGGGTCTGACAAGGCCCGACTAACGCTTCTATTATGATTGTAGTCTACTTTTAGTAAGGAATATAAAAAAATACAGAATACTTTCTAACAGGGACTTGGATTGTATGATATACAAATTTAGTCCCTATAATATCATCTTCACAAGCATTTGTTAACCAAATTAAAATTCAACTATTTGACCCATTAGTGTCATTCAAATCTACATAATATATTTAAGCCCCATAAACAAACTACTCGAATCCATAATTTGAGTAGTTGTGCAGCCGACATTGGTGGAAAAACTTCAACCAACTGTCGTGAAAAACCAACATCCAACACATATGCAATACCAAAGCCAAAAGCTAAGAGAAGACTGTGAGGGCTAAAAATATCGTCAATGATACTAAAATTTTGTGCATTACATGCAAGGTTTGGTGTTCTTATAGCAAAAGTGAACAGATACAATAGAAAGGGCAACAATTTATCCAAGAATGCAAGGCTTCTGATTATACCCAACATAATAATTAACCATAAAAATGTAAAATCATTTATTTCAATGACCCGTATCAGCTTTTCTTAAGAAACTCGTCAATTTACATATGAAAAGTCAAATAAAAATCATTTTTTTGACATCAAAGTAAGGATGCATGAGACTACGAGTGTATCTATTTTTTCAACCAAATTGAGTAGAACATCAACCTCAAATAAGAAACATAAAACCAAGTAAAATCATTTAGGGAGTTTTTGGCTAAACAAAGTTTCAGAGTTCTAGGATTTGTTAAAGTTTGGAAAATTAAAAACCAATAAACTCATTTTTAACCATTTAGCAGCTTAAGCTTATGGCTTTTTTAAGTTCATAAACTCAAATTAGTATTTAAAATGAGCTCATCAGCTTAATACTGTTTTTATTTTTTCAAATTTCAAGCAGCCCCTTAATAACCCACACCCAACAAGCCAGAAAATTGTGCAAGCCAATAAGAAACTACGATGAAATAGCGACCATAGTCCATAAATAAAGTATTAATTTGTAACAATGTATAAAATACAAACCGTAATATCACTTAAAAATATTCAAATGAAAAGAAAAAAAAGCACCCTTTATCAGATGAACCCTCCTTCTAGATGATGAATATGAGAATTACACGATTCGCTGTACATCCGGGTCGGCTGCAATTTTCGGGTCAGATATCATGGGCTTGAGATCACTCAAATAATTATTTTGAGTAGTCAACAATGTATGTTTTTAATCTGGGTCACAACATGCGTACAAACCTAGCTAGTTTTTTAAATAGAAAAATCATATTTACAGGGTATACGTTAACAGGGGAAGGATCCAAGCTCCAAATTATGGGGAATGAGATAAATAAATCTCAGCCCTTGATTTCATCATTTATAACATTCATTTCAGATTAATGTTAACTCATATTTTGTTATTATACATCCATGAATGTTACTTAACATCATTTCTTGATGAATTTTTATTGATAACATTTACCCATAAATGATATAATCAGTGTATAATAACATATATGAGTTAATATGTATCATAAATTAATGTTTTAAGAATATTAACTTGAAATTTTGACTAACATTCATCACAAATGAATGATAAATGTCGATTTTGAGAGTTTTTTTGTTTAAAACGTAAAATCATAAGAGCATTGTTTGATTAAATGATATATATAATCTATTCATTTATATTTCAAGCTTTAATTTGATAAATCTTGCTTGAAACTCATGTTTTGATGATAAATGAGTATTCACTTCCCTACTTTTTTTTTTTTTTGGTTTCCCTCCTGATCCCCACCCTACGTTCATATATATCTTTAATATTAATAAATACTATAATAATGTATATGTCTAAATAGAAAAATCATCTTTATAGAGTAGTGATTTAAACTCCAAACTATTTATGAGATATGTTATATGCATATTAAGTTTTACAAAAAATAGTTCACAAAATAATTTATACCGATAATGTTAGAAAGGAAAAGCAAGAAAGACAAAAGATAATTAATTTTGATTAGTTCCACGTCAAGTCCATACTATTTTGTGAAAAACTTTTTGAAAAATTATATAAATTTAGTATTTATCAGTTATTTATCATAACTAATTAATGATCGACACTTTATTAGAGCAACAACTGGATAAATTCACTTCAATATTTTTGTTGGAGGGTTTTTTCTCTGTTCGTGATGGTTGTATTTGTCATACGTTTTCTAGGAACGGACGGCTGCCCCATAATTTCCGCCATTATAATTTTATTTTTACTTTAAGTTACTTTAATCTTGATTTGTGAAATCTTCTAGTTCTTTCTATTTGATCCGAAACCGCAGAGATAAATACATATCATGTGTCACAAATTTTTAGGATTAAAAAAATTGGATAGGAGAAAAAATCAGTTTCCTAATAGATGACAAATGTTAAATAATGCCAAAAATAAATAAAAGATGTTTACATTTTAATTTAAGTTAGTTTACAAATATAAATATAGAAAGCTTAATTATAGCCCTAAGGGTTAGCAATGTCCTTAATTATAACTTCGTAAATATACATAAATTATCACTCATTGAGGTTAGCATTACATACGTTGGCGTCACTTCCCTTATTTATAAAATAACTCAATGTGGGGATTTTTTGTTTATGTCTTCATACATGATACATATATAAATATAGACCTATCACTTATATGCTTCTACCTTCTGCTAAAAAGTTACGATAGATTAATCGAAACATTTTAAAAGTATGTACAAAATATTTGTATTTTTCTGGCTCTATAGGTACCAATACTAATACTAGAGGTCGTGTTATAATTAAACTTAACGAGTTATATCCTCGCCCACCCTTCCTTGCGGGAGAAATTCGCATTACAACAACCACTACGATAACAATGTCTAATCTTGTCATTGGCAGGTACGGAGAAATAAGATATAGACAGATATATCGAGTCAATGACCAAATGGTGGGAAGGAAATAAATATTTACCAACTTAGTGTTTTTTTTGAAAATATTTACATATAAAATGTTTTGCTTAACAAAAGTATTTTTTTTTTCTTTTAAATAGTTTTTTTAAGTAAGATTTTAAGTAAATTATTTTTAAATTGTAACCTTTAACTTCTTTTTTTTTTAAATTGAAATTGTCTTATATAATACTAGAAACAAATGTTATTCATATCGTGTAGTTAATAATTAATTTTAAATTTTATCATTCATGATAAATAACATTCGATAACACATTTTATGATTATATAAAAGGTATCGTACTGGAAGGATAGGTGTGAAAGAAAGTTAAAAACATCAATTATTTCTTTTTGGAAAGATATAAGTTTGTAACAATGTTATTATACGTAATAACATATATGACCAGTTTAGGTTAATTTTGAAGTTAATAGGATTGAATTGATAACTTTTTCTTATGAATTATTTTATTGAAATTATGATTTGTTAGTAAAAATATAGAATAAAATATCATTAGAAAGCCTAGAACGAAGAATCAATTGAAAATATATGGTTTGGTTGGGTCTCGATTCGTGTTTTTCGATTGAAATTATGATTTCTTCCTAGGACGATACCTTTTATATAATTATAAAACGTGTTATCAAATGTAATTTATCATGAATGATAAAATTTAAAATTGATTATTAACTACACGATATGAATAACATTTGTTCCTAATATTATATAAAACAATCTCAATTAAAGAGAAGAAGTTAAAGGTTACAATTTAAAAATAATTAATTTAAAATTTTACTTAAAAAAACCATTTAAAAGAAAAAAAAATACTTTTGTTAAGAAAAACACTTTATATGTAAATATTTTCAAAAATACACTAAGGTTGGTAAATATTTTTTTCCTCTCCACCATTTTGGTCATTGACTCCAGTTATATCCTTACCCGAGAGTAATGAGACTCCTTCAAAAATTCGCATTAGACCACGTTTAATACATATGAAAAAAACTCATATTATGTTGAATCCTAATACTAGAGGTCATGTTATAGTTATACTTATAGATATATAAATATACGTATTTTTTGGGTTTTTAGCTTCTTTTTCTTTATCAATCAAATGTATATGAATGTTCATATATAAATAAAGTCAAGTACATGTGAAAAATATGTAATTTAATAGTTTTCGCGATTCTCACTTTTTGTTTGGTTGTCGTTTGAACATATATATATATATATATATATATTAGGGATAATACTCATAAATAATAGTACATGAACAACATACACGTGTATTACAGTGTAAGCAAAAAGTTCTTTTTGAACATTTACAAACCTTAAACTTCTAGATTAAAAAATTCCTTAACAACGTAAAACGAATATTTTGACCAAGACCGATTACACAAAAATCAAACACTAATGTACTTTGTGGGTTGTAATGAAATATGAAAACTATACACGTATGCAAAGTAAAACATATGACAACGTTGATCAATGCACTTTTTTGCAACTTGATAAATCTATCTAATAGTAGCATAAATAAGGAATAGCTACACAAACCAACACTTGGAATAGCATAACTATTTAATGTACATAAAACTTGTTACAAAAACGTTAATGATTTGTAACACTGACTTGTTCAGACACTCACTGTCCAATCGAAAATAGTATATAGAAGACAATACTGAACATCCATAAACTTTGATGGAATATTTAGGTCCCATTTAAGGATATAAATACTCGTAAAAAACTCCAAATGAATCACAATCAAAGACTAACATTATTAGAAAAATCACTTTAAAACAAGTCGAATGGAATATTTGAGGTCCCATTCAAGGAACGTTATCTTATGGGAAATGCTTAGATGGCAAGACGTTCCACCAATCAACCATTTCGTCGGTGCTTTTTTACAATTTGCACCCTCCCTTCATCTTGGTACCAACCAACCCGGCCCATTTAATTATTAGTTTATTTTGCCACCTTGGGTTGTGTAATGTTCTTGCTACCCCAGGCCTACATTAGATTATCTTTCCAATAAAATGACCAAATTACCCCCCTCATTCCGTCCCACAATCCCCCACATGTTCTAAACCTCTAAATCTCTAATTGATATACTTCACCTGACTGACTTATTTGCCTCTTCCCTTATACATGCAACAAATTGTGTTTACGTTTATAGGATTTAGTTTGTACTCCTTGCTGATAAATAAGATTTTTCTCCACTTATCTACCCTTTCACCTTTGTGTACAACGAATTTACGAAACAAAATCTGACTACTAATAAAATATCTCGATTCAGATGCAAGTTTGTACACAAGATAGTCAGGCTCATAGTGCAAGTAAAATACCCACAAAGGTCTTGCTCTGTCAGGCAAACATAACTTGACAAGAACATTAACAAGGTGTTTGTGATCATTTCTATCAACATAGTACAATAGAGAAAATTCTTATATGGTGTTCCCATTATGGATGGAGCTACCTTATTGGTGATGGTAGACCGAGCTTTTTTAATAATTACATTCTGCTATCTATCAATTATGTGTCCGTACTGATCCCTACTAAACTTTTCATGCCACCTTATTGGTTCAAAAAGACATGTCAGGCCCTGTCATTAAGCAATTTAACCATCTCCACTTACAAACAACCTCATAGTCCACGTGGACGTGCATTCTCACAACTGGTGAAATGGTTGTATAGTGTAAAACCTTCTGTAAAGTTAATTAGCCTATAAATATTAGTGTATACATTGTAAAAGACATTCAACTCATGACACTTACAATTACTCTTTCAAAATAGTTTTAAATCAATTTTGTTACCACCCTCATTGAGATTTGTCTCTTGAAATCACTAATATAGGAGTGTAAATAATCAATCCTCATAATACACACTCCAGATAAAATATACTTATCACTTAGAATGATCGAAGTCTGGTAACTTCTTTCTGCAAACCAAACATTTTCTTAATAACAATCTTCTCATAAACAAGGAACTATATGATAGGAGGTGTGAAATTTTATAATTTTGTAAATTAATATTATAATGTCTAAATGTTGAGGGTTCTTAACCGTCGCATGAATTTTTGGAATATGATTCAAATTACCAAAAAAAGAAGAGATATGGGAATCAAGTTAATTTGGGTAACAAGTTAATTTTTGATGCTGTAAAGATTTTTTTCGAGCAACTTTTGTTTTGGAGGAACATAATCTAGATTGACGATGCTAAAGCGGGTGATGTAGCTGATGTGAAGTTCAAAGATGATGAGACTCGGTTGAGCAATTTGATCGTGAGATTCCTTGTGGTGAAAGCCTTCTTAATATCAAGATGGTTAGACTAAGTGTCCCGATAGAGATAATAGAGGTACAAAATGATAGATCACACTCATTATCGTTGAAGATGAGATCCATATAAGAGATGAGGTTTTAGGGGTTTGAGTCAATGGAGTATTTGTTAGGATATGTTTCAAATTAACAAGAAAAATGCTAGACAAGCCTAAAAATGTAGACCTAAGCTAAGGCTAAAGATTTGATTGGTGGACATGTAAAAATGTTCCGTGAATATACGGAGAAAGAACAAGTGAGATCCATGTGTCAAAAATAGTATGCTTAGTTTTAGGCTTATGATTTTAGCCCCATATAATATTACTCAATTGCCAAAAATAAAGAGATTTGGAAATTAAGTTATTTTGGGTAACATGTTACTTGGTGGACAAGTTGAGTTTTGCCTATATAAATATAAGAGTTGAGTTAGAGTTAAGGTGGGAAGGATGAGAGAGAAGAGAGCGTTTGAAAGTCACATTGTTAGTCTCGTTTCGTCTTGTGCGGTGAGTTTCTGGTTATTCAATAATGACGAGAGCGATTCCGTTATTATAATTTATCATTGAGAGTGATGTGAGGGTATTCAAGAGTGTTAAATTGGGTGTCTCCAACTTTTAAATATCTTTTATATAGTGGAATTTAAGTTGTTTGTGAGTCCCGTAAATTTACTCTCCATTGAGAGATTTTCCATGTAAAAACTTGTATGTACATTGTTTTTTTGTTCATGTGTTAATTATTGACTTACATTATTGTTGTGTGATTCTTTTATTATGTGATTTATCCAAACAATAATATCAGAGCGAGTTCATAATACAAGCTAATTTTTTCTACATCTTCAAATCATCGTTTCTTTCAATTTGGTTACTAACTTTCCAAATATTTATTTTTATCAATTCATCTCCATCATAGTTTTTGAACATATACTATACATTCTATTAGGATATCTTAAAAGAGCAACTAGATTTTATATTCAAGAATCGGTCTATTATTCATTATGGTAAATTTTATTATATTATATGCTCCCATTATCTCACAGATGCCTCTCTTTGTTGAAGGAAAACTTAACATGCAATATTTTTGACGTTTATCAAGGTGTCAATGTCATTAGGGAAATAAACAAACCAGGTTCCTGTTTAGGATGAAATTAAGTTTATGATTATTTTCATCACCAAGTTACTGCTATTGTTACATTATTCATGGCTGTATTATATTTCAATCACTATGTAAAAATAATTTCGATTAGATCATGTATGAATGAACACGAGGAAAAAATGTTGGCGGTACGTATAAGCGAATAAACGAGTGAAACTCTAGCTTGATTCAAAGGTAGTATAACAAATTTGAAACGTTAATCTTGTGAGTAAACTATCTTAATCAGTCATTAACTATGACTAACATGTTTCACAAGGTAAAAATAAGTATTAGTTTTTCAATTTTATAGCTTTTTGCAGTAAAAAGAAAAGGTATTATTATCAACCTTCTAAACCATATATGCAGTTGGTTTTTCATTACATTCAAAGTTAATTACTAACTGAAAATCTTCGTCATTCCAACCTAATAATGATTGTTTAGGCATTTTTACAATAATCAGAATCAGTCAGTAACAAATTATGCCTAAACTTAAACTTGGTTAAACTTCTCAACTTATTGGAAGCCAAGTTAGGCACCATTAGAGGCCCAATTCTATATAGTTCCATTTATACAATAATTAACTACTAGTCTTTCTTTATTACTTTAGATGCATCCTACTATGTTTGGTATGAAAATCCTATACAAATATGATTTGAGTACTTCATATACATTTAGTTTATAATTTCACTACAAACACATATTCATTCTCTACATTTATATTTAGAAACATCCATTTATCGTTATTTTTACAACAAAATTTAAATGGAATAATATCACAAAAGTCAATAACCAACTTCATTTACATAAATTGGTTAAAATTTGTCCTACGTATTAACAAACCAAGTTGGACTTTAAAGGATCAAGCCCCAACTGGCCAACTCAAGTTATTACTAGGGCAGAGCTAGAAACATATATACGTTATATAAGAACTAGGGCATTTGCATATCGTTAGTTCGTTACTATCTAAAACCTACACCATTGACCTTATTGACCTTATCACATTAAACGAAATATGAATAGAAATATGATGCCATTTTCATCCACACAAATCTTGTTTACGAAACATGTACATGTGCAAGTAAATTGACACATTCGACGGTTCTTTAGGTAAATAAAGCTCAATCCAAGGACAATTATGACAAATAGACAAAGAAATAGAATTAAAAAAAATCAGCATCACCATAATGGCATTTTGGTAAATTTCACATGGAAAAATCTAAGACCCACATGCCACAAATACAAAGGATATTACATCAGCTTTCTTTAAAGCTCAAAACTTGCATATCTGAATTACACAATCACCCTTCATTCAACATCTTAATAAAAGTAATTCAAAAGTATTTTGGCAAATCTCATCACATAAAACTTATAACACCACCATAAATAGTCAAACTTGATAAAGTAAATTATACAATCATCCCTCGTTCCCCTCTTACCCCACCTCCAAAAGGAAAAAGTATACCATGACCACCCTTGACCATCTAAAGTCTAACCAACAAAACATAATGAAGAGGTGAAATAAAAACAAAAGGTGGTAGATGCATGAGCAACTACATTTTTTTTTTAATCTTTTTTTTTCTCTTTCTTTAAAATATATACATAAATAGATATAAATAGAAATAGATGATATATAATACTAGTCTATCAATATCAATAACTCAACTTTCTCTCTCCAACCTCACCACCTTGCCTTTGTAATCCTATTCATTCACTAATCACTACCATCCGGATCAAACCCCCTCAGTCACCTCTCTTGATTTATCCCCCTGTTTTCACCACCTTCTCAGGTATTATATATTTACACACAAAGATTCCTACTTTCATCTACAATGGCTGTTTTTCTTCAACACCCACCACTCTGTTTTACCTAATATAATAAACCCACAAGTCTTTATATATATATATATATTTATTTATTTTGTTAAAAAGTGATTTGTTCATGAATCTTAATTTGGGTTGATGATGTGATCATGTATTTTTTTTGTAATTTTTTTACTTAATTAGTGTACTTTGCTTTTTATGATTTTATTGATTGATTGGTAAGTAGGGGTTAAGACTTTGTTATTGTTGGCCCTGGGTTCATAAAAGGTGGTAGGTTGGTGGGTTGACTTATTTTTATGAACAAAAAAAAGGCTTTTTTCTTGATTTTTTTGTTGCTTGATTGTGATTCTGTATCTATTTGGTAGGATGCTTGTTTAATTTAGGTTATAACTTTTTTGGGTTTTCTTGATTTAATGTTGGTTTGTTCAAGTTCATAAATTTATAACATTTTCTCCATCTGAGTGTTTGAATTAAGAACATAAATACAGGGTTTAGTCACCTTTTTTTACATGTGTTTGTAGTTATTTTGTGTGCCAAATTCATATATGAAGTGGGGTTGACTTGGATTTTAACCCTTTGTAACTGTTGTATTGTAACATTCATTTTTGTGCATATGAAATTGACCTGTATGTGCTTGATTAAAACTTTACTGCTATAATAGTTAAGATCCTCAAACCCCTTTTAGGTGGTTTATCGAGCAATGATCATAACATTTCAAGTTCATACACAATTAATGCAGGTGGATAACAGGTACAAAAAGGGGCTTGAGGATTGGAACTTGCATTAGTACTAAATTGAAGTTTGGTGCATTAACTATACAAGTTGATTCATTGGTGCGATTCTTGGTTTTGTTATGTTTTCCTCCTCTTTGAATGTAAATTCTGAGTCTTCTCATTGAATGGTTTAGGTTTCTGGTAGGATTGTAGGAAGCTATGGTGAGCATTCGTCGACAAAGATTGATCAAGCTTTATGGTACATTTTCAAATTTATGCTTCCCCTTAAAATGTAGATATCTAGATATCTAGATAGTTAGTAGTGTAAGTTTTTGTTAATTTACTGAGTTCAACGGTGTTGATCGACATGATTGTTTTGCATTTTTATTCTTTTTTGCCATGATACCGTTGTTGATGTTGTACTGTCATAAATGTTAGGACGAAGTCCTTCTCTAGATTTTCTATCATTTGAAAATGGGCTCTCC
This sequence comes from Logfia minima, assembly GCA_963921325.1. NCBI lineage: Eukaryota > Viridiplantae > Streptophyta > Magnoliopsida > Asterales > Asteraceae > Logfia > Logfia minima. The sequence continues at coordinate 12,372,159 of OY992776.1, read as the reverse complement.
CCGAGTTGGGTCCAGAACACAAGACACGTCAGTGTGCCTCCAACACCTTCGGTTAACATTGACCAAGCTGCAGAGGTAATTCCAAATTTCTTTCTCACATTAACAAAATATTATACATCTTTTTTCCACTTTAAGTATCTAATATTTTGGATCCATAGCACAAAGTTGATGAGTCTTATATCTTTGGTATCTCATATTCCAACATATACAGTCGGCATTAAACAAAAATTGTTAGTGCATTTCGTCTTTGCATTTCAGAGTTGTTTATTTTGATATTATTAATTTTATCATTTTCCCATTTACATGATTTGTGTTTTTTGCAGGAGAAAGCAAAATCAAAAGAACCTGAATCCTCAAATGTCAATGAATCAAGCCCATCTAATAAGCAACAAATTCAGCATCCAGGTCTGTCTCTAAGTTTTGAACTTAATTGTTTCGACTGAAAAGCATATGGAAGTCACTTGGGACTATTTAGTTTTAACCATTTTTAATACGTAATTCAGTGTTCAAAAGGCGAAAAAGACACAGAAGAAAGCATTTTGAGAATCAGGAACCTTGCATAATGAGAGGTGTATATTACAAAAACATGAAATGGCAAGCTGCCATTAAAGTGGACAAGAAACAGATCCATTTAGGCACAGTTGGCTCCCAAGAAGAAGCTGCTCGTTTGTATGACCGGTACTTGCATCACATTTAAATGATTACCTACAGCATTTGTCGAAGTTTCAATTTCAAATCGTTTATCTTATAATGAACACACCAAACGGGTCAAATGGTTGAAAATCATTTATACTGTATTTGAAACATTGCTTTGTTAGAAAAGAGAAATTAACTTATAAAGTGACCATATAGTTACAGTGATAATCTTGAGCTCATTATGTATATATGTAATTCAGGAACAGGTCAACCTTTTCCGACATGCATTAAAAATCGCTCTTTTTGACCCGAACCTCTTGTGACCCGCCCATTCTGCAGCCTCACTGCAGTTTTTGTCGTACGGGTTTAATTTTGTGTTTCTGTTTATATAGGGCTGCCTTCATGTGTGGTAGAGAACCAAACTTTGAGCTTACCGATGGGGAGAAGGACAAACTTAGCAAAATGAGCTGGGATGACTTCTTAACTATGACTCGATCTGCAATCAACAGCAAAAGTAATTTGACTAGCTCATATTTGCTTCAGTTAAAGTGATTGACTCTTTGAATATTTTTGCTTGACATTTCACTGAAAACAGTTATCTTTTTAAAATTTGTTGGAAAAAAGAACGTGAAAGTTTGCAAGAAATCCTGTTTTAAACAAATAGTGCTTTTAGCATCAATGAGTCCAACATTATGATTCAAAAAGTCAACCACTCTTTTGTTACCTAACAAGTACATTTTGGAAATGAAAATGATCAGAACATCAGAGAAGGGTGAGTTCCCGAATGAAGTTTGAGAGTCCGTCACAGAATAACAGTGACCAGAAAACCGAGGCTGACGAAGGAGGAATTAGCTTCTCAGGATCTGATGATGCAGAGACATCAGCCTCTTGATATTTAAAAATTTCTCTTACAGTAAATGTCTATGAAACCATTATGATCTTTAGCAGGTTTTTAGCAAGTCTTAGGTTATAATGCCCATTTTAGGAGTATATCCTAAATACAACTGTTGTAGTATGTCATCATAATGACACAGTGACTATAAAGTACTTAGATTAAGTGGTATCATGATCCATTACTATAAGGTCTCAAAGAAAGTCATGTTATTTTACAATCAATTCTGATTGTTTCTTGTACATTGTAAGACTGTTAGATGATATGGTATAACAGTTGTGTTTAATAATCTTCGTTCATAGGATAACATTTGTGCATAAGAACTACATGTACATATATGGTTCCAGTATCCTCGTTGATAGGGAGATTTCGACTGTTACTCATTTGTGTTTATCTTGAGCATCCACAACAATGACTTTTTAGAAAGCTTTTTTATGAAAATGGTGAAAGAGTTTTTTTGGAGAAAAAGCTTTTGCTCCATTGACAAAAAGTTTTTCATCCAGTTAAAGTAACAAGGTAAGAGAGTGAAAGACTTTGTAAATCAAGCTTTACAATCTCTTTCCTTGTTAAATTTGTACTTTCAAATAGTTTTACATATATTGAAAAACTTTTTAACAATGGAGGAAAAGCTTTTCCTAAAGCTTTTCTTCATAACGCTCGTACACCATTTGATAAATAAAAAAAAAGCTTTGTAAAACTTCATTGTTGTGGATGCTCTAACAGAGGGTGTTTGATTTTGCACTAATGTGATTTGACCTCATGATAATAATAACCGTATACTGATTCTTTGCTGACTTAAGTGTCAATAGCTAGTTTTAAATAATCAATATCATATGAGCTACACCAATATGGAACCAATATGCCTTTGTGACCATAAACATATTCAATTATTCATTTTATTACTTCAACAACAAAAGCATATCTAAACTTTATCATCTAAATCAGTGTAGTTTTATTAGGCTCTTATTTCTGCTTATTTAAACAAAATTATTTTCAAACACTTCTCCTTAAAGGCTTAGAATATAGAGATAGTATTAAAACACTAGTAAATTGTTAGTTGATTGCAAGTCTAGAACAAGAACCTTTGGCCTAGTGATATCCAAGGTGCACTGGTGATGCGTGAGTATGCTGTTTCAGAAATAGTTACTATACCCCAAAGGCCCAATTGCTCAAAAGATGCATAGTTATAAACAATAAGAGTATAAAAAGACATCAATAAATTTTCCAATTTGACACATCAACTACTCTAAAGTCTAACCAGAAGTGCAACTTCGATGACTAATTTACAACAGATAAGCTACGACACCATTTACTGACTACAGGAGTACAAGTTTAATGACTAGTTTACAACAAATGAAGCTATGACACCATTTCGTAACTACACAGGTCCGATTCTCATAACATTCTCAACAAATGATGATTATTCAAGATCTCACAAGAGGAGTGAGACAAGAGAAACAAACTCGAGTGTTACACGGCCTCGGGATCTAGTGTTAATGACAAAATGCCCAGGGTGTTTCCTTAGCAACATAAGAAACCCGAACCATGGTTTTCCCTGAGCTTCAGGGCTGGAATTATCATTGGAAGTTAGTTACCTCCTAACACGACTATGGGGCCATACACTGCCATATTGTTCCATAAGCTACTCTTCATCTTCATCTTCATCTTCATCTGCATCTGCATCTGCATCTTCATCGGGCATCTTCATCGGAAGTAGTAAATCCGTATGGTTGCGCATCTTCACCAAACATCGTTTTAAAATCCTCAGTATACTTGGATACGACTTTATCCCGAGCTTCTTCAAGTAGTTTCAATTCCTTTTTTCGTATTCTTTTAGGTATTGGTTTTAGGAGAAATTTCCAAGCTTTCAACACCAATTTTTGCTTCGCGGTCTCCTTAATCGTTGCCAACGTTTCTTGTTGCATACGCCATGATTCCTGAATTGACGCCCGAGTCTCGTCGGTCGAATGCCTTGACGATGTAGCATCCGATGATCCTGAACTTCTTTGACTTTTTCTACTACTTGTACGACCCGGTGGACGACGAATAGTGTCGGATTGGAATAGCCTTTGCATATTGCTCGTTAGTGGGTCAGTTTCGTATTCATTCGGGCCGGTATCGTCATCGTCAAGATTTATTGGTGTCGATTCTTCGCGGGTGACTCGTTTCTTTCTTGCGATACCGGAATCATCATAGAACTTCGGGATATCTTTTAGTACGAGCCATGCTTGCTCGTAAATGAAGGTTCGACCGGTTTGTTGCTTGAAGTGGTCACGGCTCGCCCTCAAAACGTCTTCGTCTCGAACTCCACTAGCACGAGGTTCGTTATATTTTTTGAAGATTCCCGTGAATATCTTGACGTCGGTTCGAATCTTGTTCCATTTCTCAGTCAGTTGATCTTTATTGCGTTTCTTGTCAACTAACGAATTAAAGGCCCGTTAGATTTGCTTCCAAAAACTAGCTTCTGTTTGCGAGTTTCCTTTTATAGAATTTTGAGAAGCGTCGACCCATCGTTCCGCCAATATTCTACATTCGGCGTCGGTCCATTTGACTTGTTTTCTTTTTTGTTTCCGATCCACTTGGACCTCGTCTTGAGTAGCTTGGACCTCGTTTTCGCCTTCCTCGTGTTCGCTTTCATGTGGTGGTGTTTCTATGTTTCGGTATTGACGTTGTGAAAGTGGTGTTTGTTGGTGTTGTGAAAATTGTTGGGTGGGTATTGTGAAAATTGGTGGGGTGGGTATTGTGGAAATTGTTGGGGTCGAAATTGTGGAAATTGTTGGTTTTGGTATAATGGAAATTGTTGGGGTGGGTATTGTTGGAATGGAAATTGTTGGTTTTGATTTTGTGAGAATTGTTGGAAGGGAAAATGTTGGTTTTGGTATTGAGAAAAACCAAAGTTACTTGGCGAATTACTAGATTGACCTGCCGAAGACAAAAATGCGGGTGAATTTGGAGGATATTTTTCTGTGTTGAGTAAGTTTTGAAAGAAATTATCGGGTCTCGGTTGATCATTATTTTGTTGTTGGTTAGACATTTTTATAAATAATAATTGGGTGGAAAGAAAGTAGTTGGAAGTAAGAATGTTTGAATTATATAAATGGGTTGGGTGAATGGGAAGTAAAAGTGTTTGAATTATATAAATGGGTTGGGTGAATGGGAAGTAGAAGTGTTTGAATTATATAAATGGGTTGGGTGTTTTGAAAGTAAAAGTGTTTGAATTATATAAATGGGTTGGGTGAATGGAAAGTAAAAGTGTTTGAATTATAGTGTTGGGTTGGGTGAAATAATGTAGTTGGAAGTAAGAAAAGAATGATAAAAGTTGTGTGTGAATTGAAGGTAAGTTGTATATGTATTTATAGTGGGTTTGGGTTAGGATAAATATGTAAAAAAAATATAAAAAAAATGAAATTTTTGAAAAAAACGGATATAAATCCGTTGAAAAACGGATATATTTTAAATTTTTTAAAAAAAAAAAAAATATGTGGCAAACGGTCAAAAAGAAGGAAAAAATCAATTAAATATTCGATGTGGGCCCCGCTGTTTCGTCCGTTCCTGCGTCCCCAAACCGACCCCCCCCACCGACGCGACGCTGTCAACGCCGTCGGTCGGCCGACGTGCGTCGGTTGGGAAGCCGACGCTAGCGTTGGTTGCGGTCTTAGTTAGCAACCACCACCGTTAATCTGACAAACCACCATTGTGCTATTTAGGTCTACCAACTTCTAGCTACCATTACATTCAATTGCATGTGCCAACATCATAGAAGTCTCATCACACACTTGATACTTCGAAAAGATGAAGAAGTATTGGTTGCTTTACTCGTTTGTGTTTTGGTCTGCTAAGAAACGAGAAAGAATAAGTTTTGAAAATTTTGAAAAGTAATATTGAATTTTTTTAAATGAGTATTGTTTTTGTTAGATTGTTATTTTGTTTTTTATTTTTATTTTTGTATATTTTCGATTATTTATTATCTATCGACGGTGTTAGTTGATCCATAAGTTTGCTTTTACCGGTTGAATCACTAAACTAATTATGAGTTATATATTTTTTTCTTGAAAATCATAACAAAAATAGTAGTCTTTGTCAATGAATTCGACGTTTACTTTAATATTATTACATCTTATTATGTAGGTAAAAGTTAGCCCTCTAATCATTTAGAAGTCGACAATGTCACAATTTCTAGCATTTGAATCAAAATCCTCACTCTTCAAGAAAACTCGTAAACGATTCCAATTTCAGAATTTCGAACACTATAGATTTATTTTAAATATCACACGTCATGGCGATGTTTGACAAAGTGAATTTGAGTTGGGATGTAACAGGTTTTCTTTTTATATATATATAATATATAATATATATAGGGTGAAGATCAAGAGGGAAACAAATAAATTTAGAAAAAAGGAAAGCAATCCCAACCCTTGATTTCATCATAAGTGAATTTTAAAAATCACAAATAATTTAAAATTTAAACATTCATCACAGAGAATGTTAAAAACATTATTTTATGAAAAAATTAAGGGCTAAGATTTGTTTCCCTCATTCCCCAAGATTTAAAAATTCCCTTTATTAAGCATTTAACTCTCTCTTTCTTAATCCTTTAAAAAGAAATATCGAAAATGACCATTTTATCCCTCCACTTATCCCTTCACTTATTAATTATATAAATCATTCAATTAATATTATATTTCACACATTTAAATATCTTCTTTGTTCTTTTATATCACAATACTAGTTTAAGACCCGCAAAATTTGCGGGATGACACATTGATTTTTGTTTTAGTAATGTAATAAGTGTTTTTGTACTTGTGGGATGTAGTATGATGACAATTATTTTGTAGATATCAATTGGATATTTAGATGACCTGCTATTTAACTGATTTTTAGAGGGATGAAATGGTGCACAATTGTAATCGATTTTTTTTAAATGCCTCAGCAAAAGGTAATTGAGGCGATTATGAAAATGAGATCAATTCACAAAAAAATTGATCACTTTGGGTTATGTTATGTCTCTTTGTTATTCTTCATCATCACTTCGTCATAAACTCTTAGTCTCTTATTGTATTTAATTTAATAGTAGATACATTTAGCTTTGTAAACCAAGTGAAAGAATTTATTATGTAGTCAAAAGTAGCAGCAAGTAGGAAGAGATAAAATTACATTTACTTGAAATAATGTGGAAGACTATACGACTTTGAAAATTTTTCGAAGTAGTATATAATTCAAGTCTATGCTGGCCTTCTAAAATGCTTGATGGAAAAGTTTTTGTAGTACAAAAGGTCGAAACTTGTTATTGAAGTACATTATAACAACCCTCATTTTACTCAATATTAAATGTGTCATTTGACTCGAAAACGATGAATAAAATAACATTATATATTATATTACAAAAAGGACCATAATAATTTCGCGAGTTTTACAACATTTAAATATCCCTGAAACAAAACATATACATATAAAGTTGTTATATAAAATCCGCATATATGTTAACTAACAAAACATATACATATATCAGAGTTATGACGCATGTCAAACATTCCATCCAACAAGCCCATCTTCCTGCCCAAACCCACAAACTTAAACATAACCTGCAGGAAGAGAAGTGGTGGGATTAGCACGAAGCTAAGTGAATGAATGCACAACTAATAATTCAACTTAGCATAACAATCTGTTATTAAGCACGAAAACACATAATCTCAAGATGATCGGTGGTTACTGAGGAACCCTACAGCCGCGGTGGCCCTCAAGTAACGCTTATCACAATCTGTATTGGCCCATACAAGATTTACCGATAACTTGGTACTTCTAAACAACAACACAGTTTCCAGCAACAACACATGTTCCTGGAACCTGTGTTGATCACTATTAGTAACCAAGTCCAATCGCAATTGACCTCTGAACAACACAGATGCTCGAAGGCCACATATATATCAAGTAGATACACAATCACAAATCAGACTAAACAGTCTATCAATATCTACGTTACTTGTTGTAACCACACCGTTACAACTATGTCAAATCATGAGTTGCAGATCCACTCACCTGACTTATCTCAGTCCACACTCAGAGATCTTATGTTACTGAGTCTTCTGCTGATCTGAGAATATAATAATTAAGAAGTTAGCAACTCTTTCCATAATTGTATTACACATTTCACTACTCAGTAACAAAATGACAAACAATTATCAAGTAGCAATTATCAGTTATAACTACTCTACAATTATAAATTTATATATCAAATTATAACGATTCACTTATACTTATACACTTTGAATTTAGCAAAATAAGACATTCAGAATCACGTCTAAAAATTATCAGTTCGCAGTTCAGTTCAGTTCGCAGGAAGTCAACTCGCAGTTCAGTTCAGTTCGCGGGAAGTCAACTTGCAGTTCAGTTCAGTTCGCGGGAAGTCAACTCGCAGTTCAGTTCAGTTCAGTTCGCAGGAAGTCAACTCGCAGTTCAGTTCAGTTCGCAGGAACTCAACTCGCAGTTCAGTTCAGTTCAGTTCGCAGGAAGTCAACTCGCAAGAAGTCAACTCGCAGTTCATTTTAGTTCGCAGGAAGTCAACTCGCAGGAAGTCAACTCGCAGTTCATTTCAGTTCATGCTGCGAGTTGAACCGCAGAAACCCCAAAAAACCGAACCAAAACACTCACAAACACAAAAATTCAGTTTCCCATCAATCTAACCAGCTTTCTAACATCTCTAATACATCAAGTAGCAAGATATAACATTTTTCAAACATCAATTACACACCATTTCAAGATTAACCAAATTTCAAGTTTATAATCAAAAATAACAAATGCTTACAATTAGGAGTAAGAACAAGGATGATGATGATGACAAGTAAACAAGGAATCACAGCAGGTTATTAGTACAACACAATTTATGTTTAATTTGGTGACTTAGGAAAGGAAGCTTTGAAAGAGAAATGAAACAAATGAGTTGGTGAAATGAGATGAAAATCATGAGTTTGGTGATTTATATCACCTACCAACTCAAATGTTGGTTAATTTTAATCCCCTGTTTGGCTTATTGTCTGGAACCTGAAAACCGTTTTGCGAGACAAGTTATTTTATTTTACCGACAACTATTTAAATTTAAAACAATTAATATTTTACCTAACACCATTAACTACTCGATCTTTAACTAACTTTCCTATCTAATAAACATATTAATATAATATAAAGAATTATAAGTAAATAATTAAATATAAAAATTTAGAGAAATTACCAGATTACCCCTAGGCCACAAGAGTTGGTGTTACATACATCCCCTAAAATCCATATCAGTTAAAGCACTACATAAATTGGTAAACACTATTTGATCTATCACTATTTATAACATGAAATTGACAAGTGGTTCATATAAACAAACTTATGAGGATGTTTTGCAAGGCTGCCTTCATATATTACTACACACAGTTCATGTTCTCGAGAAACAACGCAGTAAAATAGTATTAATCTTCCATGAATTTGCATTAGTGAACAAACTTACAGAAATCCACCCTGATTACAACTTATTTCATCCTCTAAGACAACCACCAAGCTGGTCCTCCAGGATTCTTCACAAGGATCTGATTAAATCCTGGTCTCGGCGCCTGTATTCCACTATTCAAAGTACAAACCCAATATTTAAAGGCTAAGATCCTCCGAGAGTGTGGTCTGATATAACTTTCTTCATAATACTTGTTTCGAAATACAGCTGTGTTGTGCAATGGTACATGGAGACAATGGTGAAGAATTTCCCTTGATCTTGTGCAACATCCTTGAAGTCAAAAGTGCAGGCATTTTCTAAAGAAATATCCAACCATCAGTACCTACCTAAAAACATACTAAAAACATGAGTTAAGACAATGGCAAGCATTCATTCTAAAGGAACAACTATAACTTACTTTAAACTATATAATTAATAATTAATAATTGATTTATTCATAGAACTAATTTGCAGTCAGGTAAAAAGATGATCCCCTTAATGGGTTCACCATGCCCCATTGCACGCGTAACCATATCGCCACTCATAAAATCATATGTGCAAATAGACCTATCAGAGTAAGAGCATGTCAGATAGCTACCACTTGGGTATATCTTTTGATTTATAAAATTTGCCGGGAGAATCCTCCTTAGCCGCACCTACTGAATAGAGATACGATGAATGGATCAATGATTAAACACAACAATTAGAGGTGCCAAGATGGGTGGGTCAGTTAACCGGTTAAAAAGGATACGAGTTGCAACTTGTCATTTTTTATGTGTCAAAAGGGGCCAAATCGGGTTGGGTTGACTCACAAATACTTTCTTATCCATGTTATAAAGAAAATATCAGATATAATCTATAAATTAGTTCTAGAATTCGAAACAATAGCGTTACGATTTTAAGAGCTCGTCAGCATAAAAAATTAGACTTTGGTCGGCTTTTAAGCTAATTTTTTATTTGACCCGCTTGAGTTAAAACACAACCCAAACCAACCCATTCATAAGTAATTGGGTCAAATTGGCACTTTCAGAAAAAGTAAAAATCATAAAAGAAAGATGTTACCTAAGCACAAAGTACCAAATGATTCAGTAATGACATGATCATGAAATGTGGCAAGGATTGACCTCCTTTCAGTTGATACTAACTGAACATTTCCTTTTAAATCGTTGTCCCCTATATATTAATAGATAATTAAATGACTATCAGATTCCACAATTCACAAGTAAATTATACACATGAAAATAAGTTGAACATGCAATTAATGTGTGGCGTAAGAATAATCACATGCAAACTTACAGCACAAACATAAGAATAAAGCATATCAAACTAAAATAAAATGTTGGCCCTTATAGACTATAAATACACTTATGGAGACTTTCAACCCTTTGACACTTCTTTTTAAGCTTTTTTTCAAGCCTAGTTGACCTAAGAATATTTTCTGTTCTTAAAAGGTCTCTTATAGATTCATTATAGATTTCTATAGCCGAAAATTGTTCAGCAAACGCCCTTTCTTTTGAGCAAGTACTGGACCAGATTTCATGGATCCAATATATACCCTCTTCTTCTTTCTATGTCTAACTAATGTATGACCTAATGTGGTTGCAATCAATATTCAAACATATGTTAGGTTGATTAAAATGACTTCATACACACTAAAAAACAGAAAAGTCAAACTATTTGCAGAATTGTGATTTGGGTTTCAAAATTATTGAAGTCATGTTTTGCATATATCGCTTATTGTAACCAAAACTAAATCAGTGTTTCTAAAGTTTAAACTACACTAATCGATTACCTATCTTCACGTGGATATCATCGTCATCTTTGACGTAAAATTCTGCGTCCCACATAAAAACCGAGATTGCAAAATATGTTTTTGTCTTTGCAGACAGTTCTAAGTATCCCTCTACATGGTCCTGTTAGTATAAATGTTACCAACGATTAGTTATAAGGAATTTCAACTAAAACAACCAAACAAAAAAGAAAGAAAAAAATACAAAAAAGCAACAAAAAGGAACTTTTTTTTGTTTTGTTCACATCATACATAAGACTATCTAATACATTTGGGTTGTTAAAAAACCATTTTCATTTCAGCTAGGTTTCTTCAAGTTTGCCCATTTTATCCGTTAGAGAAGTACTAACACCCCAAATAGACCCGTTTACCAAACGCTATATCAACTTCATAAAATTCTGAAAGGAAAGGTTAAAAGTCCAAAACAACGATACCCAGATTTTAGGATTCTTATTCTTGATTTATTAGGTCTATGTTTAGTAAATAAGTTTTTAGGAAGATTTAGCAAGCTTAACTAAAAAAGTAACCCAAAATTTTTGTAAAGATAGGTAGGATGATAAAACCTACTCTTAATGCATATACTTTTCTTCTCAGTGCACCTCCATTTACATGTTTCTTCTTACAAATCGAACAACCTACATTGATGCAAAAATAGTTAGAAAGAATCAAGAATGTCCACCTTTTAAATACAATATGCTATCAAATAGAAAGTCAAATAAAACATGAAATACACATGAACAAGGTAAAATACAAAAAACTACAATACACTCGATACACACAACGACAGATCATCCACTCTAATAAATACAACAATTCTTGAATGCCATCTTACTGAATTAACAGTCTGAATTTACTGAAGCAGAGAGATGAACACACTGTCACTACAATACACTCGATACAGACACCTTCACATCATCCACTTTAGTAACCATCCTGTAAAAATGAATAATCAGTATGGGTATCACTCTAACAAAAATACATATAAGAAACGAATCACAAAACACATTTAAGAAAAGCTCCTAGTGACAGCTGCATCAGCAAACCATATCATATATATATATATGCTATATCATAACATATAAAACGTCATAAATCCAAAATCACCAAATCAGACATTATGAAATCAAAATCTACAATCAAACACTTACCCATTGGCTTATGAACTTCTCATAATCGCGTTAACACGTTCGTTAAACACCCATCCATGTTTGTGCTTCATCAACCGTTTTAGCAAATTGCTACAACTCCTAAAAATTTGATTTTTGTGTCTTTCAAGACTAACCGAATAATCTGACTTTCTACTTCCATTCGATTTCAGCCTCTTGTTACTCCCGGGAGGCAATCTATCCTTTCCAAGAAGAAAATCAGAATTCCTGTAATACTGATTAGCCTTTGGTGTCCTTTTCTCTTTCTCAACATATTCACCAACCGAAACGCTGAGCTGTACAAACCTTGTCATTTCTTGTTTTGCAATCGGATTCACTTCAGAATTGACTCTCATCAAAGCTCTCCTACCACTTCAGTTCAAGCAGTTCGAACATTCAATATATTATGATCTCACAATCAATCCAACTTTGAATTGGCTGACATATATCGAATCCAAAATAAGAAAACCCCAAATCCGAATTATTGATCTCAAGAGTTTATCTTGCGTAAGATCTACATATATATGTATACCATAAAAATCAAACCATAAATTCGAACATTCAACCTATTATTCTCTCTCAATCAATCCAACTTTTAATTGGCTGACATACTAACTGATTATACATAAATAGGCAACTGAGATCGAATAGAAGCATGAATCAGAGAGATGAATTTACTTAATAGGCCGTCGTATGATGTTCTACAACAGAGAGTAATAGATTGATTTTTGAATAGGGTTACGATAGGAATTGGGTTTTGTTATTTCAAAGGGTGCGATAGTCTTTTACTGTAGAAGAAATTGGAATAAGTACGTCACTTGTGAAATAAAGGGTCAGATCTTAAAGTTTCTCTTTCATTTAAAGGTAGCTGTTCTTTTAAGATTTTTCTTTTAATATATAAGAAAGAAGATTATATTTATAATTAATATAAACTATTATAAAAATCAGTTTCATAAATGAAGTATCAATTATTATTGTATTCATATATCATTAAATATTTATCTTTCAATATCAACATATGAAATCTTTACTTACTATTATTTGCAAAATTCGACGCTAGTATATATAATATATGTATGATTTATTATAATTTATTGTGATAATAAATCAAATACACCCTTAAATAATTAACTTAAATCATCACTTCAAATTTTTAAAAAGTTGTTTTACCGGATTGGGTCGAATCGGATCGGGTCATATGGAATCAAATTACCGAAACCCAAATTCGAACTCAAAACCCCAAACCCAAATCCAAATAGTAAGTCAACCAAAACCCTAGATGGGCCGTATCATAATCGCCGGCCATTTAAATACCAGGAAGGCCGGAACGAATACCTCCAGCAAACGCATCGAGATTTACACATCAAGATCAGTAAAAACAATTACTTTAGATCTTCCAAGACAAAAGGCGTCAATTTATTATCGACATATCCATCGTACTAAAAACCCTAATTTCAGCCCATATCGAAGGTAACTGAAATAATCTTGTTTGATAATTAAGTTAATGGCAATTTGTTACTTGTTGATTTATTATCAGTGATTTAATTGCCAAATGATGTTTGGGAAATTGCGCAAGGGCTTTGAGTCCCATTTTGTGTATCGTATAAAAAGGACCGTGAAAAAAACATTTAACGGTATATATACCTCCCACCTGATGGCAGTTTTAGCTTACTGATTTCTTAAATATTTAATTGTTAATTGTTAATAATTTTTAAACCCTAAAATTTATATCTTTTTTGCTTTTATTGTGTACATTGGTATCTGCTATGAATTTATAACATGAATGGGCAGTGTTATAAAGAATCAGTTGTTTTGCTACAGACTATATTCAATGGATCTAAATTTGATTATATTGCTTAAAATTTGATTGATGTTGTGTTATGATGTTACAGAGAGGTTACTGGTTATCCAATTGTGTGAATATAAAATGAAACATATCGTGAAGATTATGACATTTTTGGTGGCGATAACTGCCTTATGGATTAGTTTATTGCAGACTGCGATGATTCCAAAGAGTCATACTTGGTTGGTGAGCTTCTTACATTTAGTTATTTGCAGTGAATATATTTTTTGTCTTTCTGTAATGCCGGTGAGGAATTATATTATTGGCTAACGGTTTTGATAAAAAAATTCATTCAACAGCTGCCTCTGTACTTCATTGTGTCGTTAGGATGCTATGGTCTCTTAATGGTTGGGGTTGGTTTAATGCAATTTCCAACTTGCCCCAAGGAAGCAGTCCTGTTACAGCAGGTATCTATTTCTCTGCTGATGAATATATATCAATCATGTGCAAACCACTTGTTGATTTTAGTTTTTCAATTATCTTTTCTTTTTTCCTACTCGTGATTGCAATTTCATGTTCTAGTTGGTGTAAAAACTAGATGTTGCAAAGTAGAGGGTTGGATAATGGGCCACTTTTTTATATGGGTGTGTGCCAAACCGTTGTTATTATAACAATAATCTGATTTCTTTGTGTGAAGTTATTGTGTTATTAATGGTTAGTAAGACAATAATAGTACGGTTATAATAGTTAACTAGTTTGAAAGCAATTTAGGAGGTTGTATTCATCAAAACTACATTTTGGGTTACTTTCTACCCACTAGACCTGTCTCTTCTTTGACTATTCTTTTTACACATTTGAGTTGTTAAACCCAAGTCGACCAATTTTTAAGTGATTGGGTAAAAATTGCCACCTCGATGTCAATCAATATGAACTTCTGCTGGTCATATGTGCAGGATGTAATTGAGGCGAAGGAATTTTTGAAGCATAAAGGGGTTGATGTGGGTTCAGATTGACTTCAAAGGAATTACATATTATTATTTACGTTGTTTATATGATTTGTGAGCTTTCTCATGACTTACTCTGCTGGTTTACTTGTCGGACGTACATGTAAGTTTTCCATATAGAAGTATATGTTAACTCTATCCCGAGTTGTTTGTTTTCACTCATTTGCTGCTTTGACAATAGCTATGTATGTGATTGTTTTAACTTAGAATGTCACAGGGTACAAAAAGGTGTGTATATAAACTAATCAATCTATTCATTCATCGCTTGTTCTTGGTTGTTGAATTATTCATGTGGATGTCTTCTTATTTGTGCTTGTTTTCTTATTGGCAACTTCAACTGGCTCATACCAGTTTTAAAGGTTAAAAAGTGAAAATATATTACAATTGGGAGCAACTATTTTTCATAAACTTGCACGAAAATAAAAGTATGTTGAAATCGAAAAAGAAGTGGAAGTATGGTATTTGTGGCATCTCGTCTTTGTGAATTGTGAGTTTTGGTTACTACTAATTCTGTCAGACGTACTGGACCAAACCGTTATGGTTTGAATATATATTTCTTTAAAATGGCGACACATTTGTCTCAGGTGAGATTTGAATCTACAATCTGTTGATGAAGAATATTTTGAACACGGAAAACTAAAAGAAATGGTTGGAAATGGCACACTAAGTTCTTCATTATTGATACTTCTGATTTGCAACATACTTGAGTGACATAGCTTACCAAGAACTCACCAACAAAAACAGCAGAAAAGGACCCAAACAATCAACAAAAAAACTAAACGCAAATTAATAGATTGCCAGAGATGGGTTTGACCCGACAACTTTAGGTAAAAGTGACATAGCTACCCCTGAATTTGTCTCAAACAATCCTAGCTCCTCAATCAGCCTTGTTACCAGATTCCCAACCGCATAAGAAACACCTGACACTGCAACTGCTGTGGTCAAATAGTACGTAATAGTCTTAACGTACGCCCAAAACCCAGTGCATCTATCAATGTAAGCCTTAAATATCGCTAATAAACCGACACATACAAATGATACAGCTGCAACCACCACCATGGTGAAGTCCCTATCATTGGTCTCGTGAAATGAGTATCCATAGGCCAAAGGAGGGATGATCCCAAACACAAGGAAAGATAGTATTGCAATGAACACGTGCAATGGGAAATGATCGACTGACCCAAGTAACTCTTTGTACTTGTTACGTGGCTCTTGGTTGTCTGTTTGTTGGCTAGGGTATTTGTAGCAGTCGTCTCTTAAGTCCCAAAGCTGTATCATATCAATCAAATGACTTTTCAGTAGATGTGGCAAAATGGTCTGATGGTTGGGGTAAATTTAGTATAGGCCAAAGCGGGTTGGGCCAGTTGGATTGATGTGAAACACTCGGTGTCTTTGTGTCAACTACGACTACAAAAATGAATATATTTTTGAATAAAATGATTCTGGAGGTTTTAAACATTGCCCATATAATGCATTAGAAATAAAATATAACCTGAATCGACTTACTAATATGATTTGAAATTTAAACCTCTAAATTTGGGTCGCATTCGAGTTTTGTGGTAAAATGAGTCAAATTAAGATGAATAAAGTTTTAGCCAATGAGGTTACTCACATTGTGGCCAATTACGAGGACCCCGCCAACCAGATTCGCTAACGCTAGAGCTATGATGTTCACTGCAAGAAGTCAAAAACAACCATAGAAATGTGTAAGTTTACTTTCATGTACTTTCGTCATGCATCATTTTAGTCCCCAAATAAAATAA
Organism: Logfia minima; assembly: GCA_963921325.1. Classification (NCBI taxonomy): domain Eukaryota; kingdom Viridiplantae; phylum Streptophyta; class Magnoliopsida; order Asterales; family Asteraceae; genus Logfia; species Logfia minima. Next base: position 12,355,679 of record OY992776.1, on the reverse strand, counting down.
ATGAATGACACCACAAGCATGAGAAAGTGGCTAAAATTACGTGTAGTGGCATCGCCAGCAGCAGCAGACGCTACAATGCTTAAACTTGCAATCACTTCCATTAAACCACCATAGACAATACTCTTCAAGATCTCAAAAGACGTAGAATCTTGTCTTCTTGGTTCTTGTGTTTGATCTGGGATTGCAGCAGTAGAGGCATCTGATGTAATATCAATACGCGAGTCATCTTTTTCTGGTTGTTGAGGTCCCACATAAGCAGGTGGTTGATCTTTCGGTTTAAATGTTCCTCCAACATATGATCCACCATTTTGTCCTGCACAACTTCAATTCATGTCAGATTTTTAACATATATAAGAAAGTGATAAAACAAGAAGACTGAATACAACAAGTTACCTTGTTTAGTGGGAGGTTTGCTATTATCATACTTGATGTTGCCGGAGGTAGCAGGAGGTTGGTGATCAATATTTCCTGTATTCGCTTGTTCAGATTCTTGATCAAATTTTTGTGGTTTTGGTAGTTTAGAATCCTTTCCGTTTCGAAAGACTCTAAATATACCGAAACAGTTCCCTGCTTACATTTATCCGAATAGTTATAAGAAAACTCGAATAGTTCATTCTTGAACTAATCAAACTTTTTTCTGTACAGGTTTAAAAATACGTAACACTACACATTTGTTGACGTGTATAATGTATTGATATATTGCAAAAAGGAAAAAAAAAATGATTTATACATCACTAAAAATAGTTCACGCCCTACAATATGTTATATATTATGCTATTTAATATTATATATATATATGGTGTACAAAATTGAATTTAGTGAAAGTACATTAATTAGTTAACTGTAAATTCGTACAAGAAAATAAACCACAGTTGATAATGGTGTATTTTATACCAAAAGTTGACTTTCTGTGGAGATGACATAGAAGAAATTTTGTAATTTGACTAAAATTTTAATAAAGATTTTGACTTTTTGAAAGGTCATGTCTTACCATCTTCACCAGGAACGACTTGATGTTGATCAGGTTGCGAAACTGCATTCGCAGATGGCTTATTCCAAAACATAGGAAATAGAGTGAATCCTCCGTTGTCTGAATAGATCAATTCAAGTATTAGTTGTGTTAACTACAGACGAAAAAGACATGAGGTGGATTTGAACCCCCAACTTCTGTTCAGTGTTTCATGAGAAAACCAAAAAATGAAAAGTTCTAGAAATTACCCGATGGTGTGAACAAACTAAAGCACGAGAAGCATCCGAGAAGATCGTGTGGCTCTTCTTCTTGTTTAGTGGGTACTTCAGGTTGCCTAGGCCTCTTGATTATTTTTCGTCGTAAAACAACTTTGGTGATTTGATGATCACAATTGGGGCAGTGCATTGTATGCGTGTTGAGTTTAGGTACCGCCTTCTCGAATTCTAACTCAACTACTTCCTCCTCCACAATTTCTTCATCTTCGATTCTTTTAGATTTTCCTATACTTTCTTCTTTGCTAGCAATAGCGGTTTCCTTTTCTTCATTATCGTTCACAATATTGTTCTGAACAGCGTTCAGAATCTTGTTAAGATCTAGATCTTCAACCGCTTCTGAAATAGTTTCCAAGATATCCATGCAAGTTGATGAACAATTTTGTTTTTAACATATACAATCAATTAATTAACGAAAACAAAAGGTAAAAACCAAAGGACCTTTAGCCTAGCTACTAGTACTAACCAGAAATGTGTACTAACCAAAAATGTCCCCACCATCTGTAACATATGGTGAGGACAAGTGTGTCGGAGTATTTACCGTTCTTAAAAAATATACAAAAACTAGTAAAATTGTAAAATACGTACCTCTTATGTCTAAATAGGTGCTATTCTCCGATGGTTGTTCATCGCCGTTTTCAACCTTTGTCACGCTAGGAACAACATCACTCGAGTACTGATTTCGTGTTCTCGTTTTCAATCCGCCTTCCATGGCCTCTTCTATGTCGGTATCGACCTCCGCCAATCGCTGGTAGTCCACGGCTACTTCCATTTTTGCAGCTTCTTAAAACCACCACAACAAAGTAAAGGTTAGTTAGGGTGGCGTTGTTGGGAAGCTTATGATTTGATTTAGTGGCTTATGAGGAGATTGTTGGTTCCATTTATTGGTTTTATAGGCTATATACAGAGTCAAGTCAATGCCAGCCAAATAAAAGTTGTTACAAACTTACAATGCGTTCATATTTTTAGCGATAACTTTGATTATTGTTGTTTAATTTCCTACATAATAATTCATTTTATGCTATCTATCATTAAATCTCATCAGTAGTAACAATTTGCAATTACAAAACCAATTTGGATCATACGAGAAAATTATCTGTGCACCTAAATAATATGTAATGAACTAACAATTGTTTATTATTCTATGTAATTTATGTTACTTTTACTGACGTCTCATTTATATAAGGTGTCATGCATCATCGTTACAAGTTACCACATCAAAAATACCGTCTTATATGTACAATGGCAATAAATTGAAAGTTCATTACACACGACGACGGAAGTTTGACTAATTCGATACACAATATGAATGTGAGCATACGCCCAGTTGACACATTTCGAAGCATTTACGTCTTTAGTTTGATCCTTTGTAGGAAACACCCGTAATAACGAACTTGCGAAACAGAACAAATATTGAGTTATTTATACGTACATATGAAAAAAAAACTGCGGAAATGATTCTTAAAGACCATTTTTTCCTTTTTTAAAAATATGTTTAGATAAACTTTCTTAGAGTTATATGGTTTTATTTTCCTTATTATTATTATTATTAAAACCTTATTATTATTATTATTTACACGACAAGGCTCTCAATCCAATACCGATATTTGTTTAGATAAAGTAAAGATACCACCCAATTCCAGTGATTATTCAACAATAGAATATTGTCGTCCTCCATGTGAAACCTTCAAGTATAAAAAGATAGAGCCTTAAATCGAATTAGTTGCAGTGTTGAACAGTTTTTAATAGTGTGACTATATGGTATTAATTAATATTCATTAAATTATCTTTATATAATTAATTAGTTTCATCGCCTCATGATCAATAGCTGGCAAAAAATAATTTAAATTTAAATAATTATACCCACTAATACGACTAATAATTTGTTTACAGTTAAATTCTTTGGGACGCAAACGATGAAAATTACAGGTCCCAATAAAATATTTAACAATACGTATATATCCTTGAATTAATTAAGGTATAGATAGACGTATATATAAATGATGATGATGATGATGATGATGATGATATGATGCAACCCGTTTTTTTTAAAATGACATACAGTTTTATGCATGATGCATACACATGCATGATGACAAGTACACATCAGATATGGTAGTTTTTCTCATTTAGATAATGTGCTTTTTTGCACAAAATGACAGAAACTTTTAATTATATAGATCAATTTAGGCAACATGATTTTGTTATTTTTAGGTGAACAAGTGTGAACTGATTTTTTGCCATTTTTGTGAGGACTGGTCTATTTATTTCAATATATTATGGTAAAAAAATATGAAATTTATATTTATATAAATATATATACTATAGGTTTCTATGATAATAGTTTAGTGGTAGGAAAATGAGAATGTTATAAGTTCATTTTGTAAATAAAAGATTGAAAGAATGTACGTTAAGTGTAAAGTACCATGTTATTATATCGAGTATCATTGAGATGATATTTAATACTCGAACAAGTGGTAGTAGGACGTGACTTTTGGGATAAAAATAAAAATATAAAAAGAATAAAAATAAATAATTGTAATAACAGTAATAATGATGTGAGAATTGGCAAATTGCGAAACGTCTAAATAAACTTTCAATTTGTGATAACATGTTAGATGAATTTTAATTCCAAAATTTAGCAATATAATCAACCAAATAATTAAACAAATCATCACGCTAGACACTAAAATTTTTAACGTGAAATACCTCCTCAAAACGAAAAGTAAAAATCATATAACTAAATTCGAGAATTAATCCAATTGCACCAAATCAGAGGATACGACGGAGTTCTTTCTAGTACCAAGTAGATACAAATCACTTACAATGACCAAGAGAAAACAACTCTTGAATCAAATAACCAACAGCAAACTTGCTTGATCAAACACACCAAAAACTGCTGTAACTTCGTAGGTGATTTGTATCACCTACGACAGTTCACGAATCACCAATGACATTCCACGAATTCGTACCAACGACTCTCTCATGACTGCACAAATCTGTCAAAAGCTGAGTAAATTCTAGAAGCAACGTAATTTTTCTCTTTGTGCCTCTCACGATTTGTCCGATCTCTCCAGTAGGCTTTCCCTTTGAAAACATATTATTGGAGTGTGCTAGTGGGCCTAACAAATTTCGTCTAATACCCCACAAGTTCACCGAAGAAAAACTAGACAAAAACGACAATTACGATGGAACCTAACTAGGAGGGAAACTCAAACCTAACAAATAATAATAATAATAATAATAATAATAATAATAATAATAATAATAATAATAATGATAATAGTAAAAAAATGTGATTTAATCTAAAACTGTAATAAATTAATAAATTTTAACACCTTAAAATTAATTTAAAGTGTGGGATCAGAGGGACAACTGCAATTGAGAGACAAACGATCTTAACCATTGATTTATATAATTAAAGGCCTAAATTCATAACATTGCATTTTACATGCACACGACATATTACGTAAAATATAGTGTTGATAAAATATATAAATCTGCACCATTAATCACAAAAATTAATGACTAATCATCTGCGTTTCCTTCGTCTCAAGATGCAGCTTTTTCCTCCCTAACATTACACTTAATCTAATTATCTAATTCTAGTTATTATGATGGTTTGATTATTATTTTATTAAATCTAGACGATATAGTAGTTACCGAAGTGTACATGTGTACGGGTGAAAAGTCTAAGAAGAATCTAGGCTCATACATATGGTCTTTAGCATGTGTCACATGTTGCAATATGTAAAATATTTTATTATACTATTCAATTCTAAAGTTTTCTTTTCTAGTAGTTAACATAGTGTGAACGTAAATAAAATATAAACATAAGTGCCACGTCTCATGTATTGTGTTTTATAAGATTGTGGTTTACCAAAAAGATATTGGTACCGGTCATATACGTTTAGCCACCTAACTATTTCATTTCTCACATGCTTTAATGTATAACCTTATCGTTGACAAACTTTTTTTTAACCTTAAACCAAATGTTGGTTGTAGTTGGGATCAGATCAAACTGGCCGGACTGAACTCTAATTAAGTTATCATTAAAAGATGAAGAAGAAGTTGGTTGAACCGGTTTAGCTAGGTTTGAAAATCTAAACACAAATAAAATAAAATAAAAATCTTGTTGTACAACAACAAAAAATAGACCTTAAGAGATAAACTATTTTTTAAATAGGCCTTATACTCGACATCAACTCCTCGAGTACACAGGCGGCAGGAACTAGAAAGCAACTGAACGTTATTTGAGGTCAGATTCTTGTGGAAGAGCTCAGTGGATCCAAATGATTAAGTTTAGAAAATGAAAGACTGTTCAAATAAGACCGGTTCTAGAATCATGCGAAGCGTACGTATACCGCTTGTGCTCTTCCCTCTCTCTCTCCGAGGAAATTAAGGGAAAAAGTCCGTCTTTTTAATAATCTTAACTGAAAATCGAACTGAATATAATAGATCAATTTTAGTCCCAACTATTTCGCAATATATAGTAACTATATGATATCAATGTTTTGGTTCCCTGTGTACAAGTTTATATACGCAAAACATGTTGATACATGTGGATGAAATAAGTTTAAATTTTCAAAAAGGTGTGTCTCATTGCTAGAATATGTTCATCCATGAAATCAAACATGTGTTATCTAGTCGAAACTAAATAAGCATTCCGTATTATATAGATCGTCTATGTGGTTTGCATTTTCAAATTAGTCGGAAACGACCAGTGTAATTTCTAAAATGAAATAGACGATCGATATAATGTACTCTTAAGTTAACAGTAGGACGGAGCGCAAAATGCCCAATTAACCAGACTCCTTTTTATCAATTTCATTCCCATATCTTTATTACAAACACACCCTCATCGTTATTGAACCCTTCTTGTATTTAGTTATGATGTGTTTATTTTTTATTTTTGTCTTTTCAAAAATAGAAAATATATAATTAATGCTCAAAAATGCAAAAGCAAATATATATAATGTGATAGAAATACTTAAGAGTTAAGACACCTAAATCATACCCGTAGTTGGGCTAATTATTAAAGCATCTTGTTATAAACATTTCGTATAACGTACGGTTTTCGTGAGAGACCTTTCAAAAGTATAACAACTGCTACTTAATACGTTCATGCATTGTTTTAGTTAAATGTATAAACTTCAATGCTACCAACTTTTTGCCTATAATAGTAGTGACAGCTGGGCGAAACTTTTTAATGCTGTTTTTATGACAAATATGAAAATGATCATTTGATTCATTTCTTATGATAATCACATACTTATTTTCATGATTTTAAACTAACTTATATGCTTATTAAATAAAAAAATTGATACTAATTTTCATTTCTTCTGATTATCACATTGAAGTATACTAAAATGAAATGTTTAAAATGTATGACGGATCACTGTCGTAGTGTTAAAAGCTTATGGTAAGAATAGATTTTGTTTGAGCGCTCGAAAATAATACCGTCCGGTTTGAGTTTCACTTGATTCATATATTTTTCTAGGTATTTTCTTTTAAAATTTCTTCTATTTTTTGTCTTATGATGACTAAAATGAAACTATATACACGTTATATATTAGGGAAATAATTTTGAACCAATATGTTGGATGATTTTATTTCGAATTTGATCGAATATGTTGGATGACTTATATGAAACCATAAGTTTGGAAAATGTTGATATTATAAGAGCAACTAATTTAAACAATCTGAGTGTGGGCTGATATCCATGATGAAGATGAACCGGAAAAAAAATGTATCAATAGATATCAAAATTGAATTAATTAGACATGTTCAAAACGTATATTTTTTTGGTTAATTTGAAGAAAGAACTTAGTCGTGAATCAACGAAATCCCAGAATTCTATTAGTTATTTTCAGTACATGCAATGATGTAGGGATATAGGCTATATTATTATAGCAATGGTTATAATTTATCCAAAGATAAACTTCAGTTTTGTACTTACGTAAGAAATCAATGTTTGGCTAATTTGACTTTGAGCCCTAAAGGTTTGAACCCATGCTGGAGTGATACTAGCCCAACCCATTATCCTCCATTTGACTTTCCTTTATTAAAAGGGCTTATAACAATATTATTAAATTTTTTCATATCTCTTGGTTTGCTATGTTATATGTACCCTCCTAGTCCACTACAAAACTCAAGTGTCCCAACTTATTTGATGATATGTGCATGGTTTTAAAATTCGGGTTGATCCGGTCAGTCGAATTGATCGGATCGGGACTCAAGGTTGGGCCGATTCAAGTCAGGTTAACCTTGATTTTTGACTCGAGTTGAATTACTCAAGTCTCAGATTGAACCGGATCAATCCATTGACCCGGACCGATATGTGAGCCAATTTTTTTTTTCTTTTCCGGATCGAAACCTAGTAGGTTAAACATGATTAAGTTGGAATTACTTGTGTGTTTGGCTTGAAATATATAGGAGGTTATAGTAGGTTGTGGTTTGTGTAACCACCGATCTGGACAACTTCAAGATTAAAGGAAATAAAACACAATAAAAATGTATACCCCATGTTTCAAACCTCAAACCTCATGATTGTTATTTTGATTGAATGCCAACCAATTTAGCCATTACTTTGTGATAGTTTTGTATCTATGAATCTTTATTACTAGTTTGTAAATGTTTATTATACTTTTTCTAATAGCTCTTTTAATGAATATTTTGACAGTTTTATAATAAGTTAATAGTCATTATATATTTCATTTAAAATATCATAATTTATAATTATAGTTTTAAAATTTTAAGGGTAAAAATGAAAAAAGTCAAAAAAAGATCAAAAAAGTCAAAAAAGTCAAAAAGTCAAAAAGACAAAGTCCGGGTTGACCCTATGGTCTAACCGGTTAGACCCGGTCGAATCAGACCCGCGGATGAAGCCGGGTCAACCTCAAACTCAAATTTCAAAACATTGAATATATGTATAAGAAGAATAATATATTTTTTTTAAACTTGAGTAGAAAGAAAGTGACTCATGAAGTTGCATGATTTGTATTTATCTAGGTAGATAGATACGTACATACAAGTATAGATACATAGATGTCTACGATATATGTCAGTCAAAACCGAAGATCCATATGTGAATTTTATTGAGAAATCTTAATATTATCGATATATTTGACAATTCACCCAATTCTTGGAGGATGATCATATCTTATTGTGTATACAAAGAGGTTGATTTATTATAATTTGTTGTAGTATTACGATATAAGAAAACGTATAGCTATATGTTTAATTGTAAGAGTATTTATCGGTTCGATAAAAAATGACAAATTAGTAAATCACAATTAAAAATTGAAAATTGTTTAAACAATTAGTTGTTTACTACGAAAATAAACATCATGCGTTGAATATTAATCGAAATCAATAAAGAACCCAAAAATTTTAGAAAGTATCTTGTTAGATCGATTATTTGAGTTACCGTCCAAGCAGTGACGTAGTCACGAAGGGAGTCAGGAGGGTCAAGGTCCACCCAAAATGTATTATTTATAGTGATAAACAAACAAAATTTAGTAATATTTTGATCAATAAAAAGTTTTTGGCCTACCTTAAATCGTAAGCCTCAAAACATATTGTCATATTGGCCCACTTAAATACTTAGTTAAATTTATAAGATAATTATAGGTTTTATTAGTTAGAAAGCCTAATAATATGGAGTAAGAAAAGTCATGTTTGTAGATCCCACTACTCAGATCTTTTAACCAAATCGTTCAATAACTCACGCGCGAAATTCGTAGGACGGTAAATACACGAAATATAAAGATTAAATCAATACTAACAAATCAAATCAACACTTTATATTTCTTTTCACAATTCTCTGATCAAATACAACTGATAAAAACGCAGAGAGTGTATACCAAAAAGTCTCTCAAAAAGTCTAACCTAATTACAAAGTAATTAGACCTATTTATACTAATCTGGCCGACTTATGCGACACAGGCCTTGTGTCGCAGAGATCACTATTGCGACATAGAGCTTATGTCGCAACTACAACTAATGCGACACAAGCCTTGTGTCGCATAACACAGAAAATGTAAATTTAACTAAGTCAATTACATTTACTAACACATTACAGACTCCCCCGTGTCTTCAGCTTGGTCTTCAAAATCTTCATTTAAACCCAGCCTGTTGGAAATACACCGCCAGCATGTATTCCATGTGTTACACAAACGTTGACAATCCGCTGAAATTGAAATGTGATCTTCTTATTCACAGCATTCCTTTCATTGAAGCGAATCGGATTATCAAATAGTTTCCTCAAGTCTTTTGATGACATGTTTATCAAGCTCATAGGATCAAACACTCGAAATTGAGCTTTCTTCAAACCGTACAGCGAGTTCCTCTCAGGTTGCTCCGTATCAGGAACAAAAACCAAAACTGCCTCACCGGTGTGAGCATCAAGTTCCCAGTAGTGAAATCTTCTCAAAAAATAATGGGAACTACTTCCAGAGGAATAATCTTCAAACAGTCAGTCGGAGGATAGCGCATTCTGCATATCGGCTGCTTGGTCACTGGGTCTATCCTTTTCTTATAGATATACTGTAACACCCACTCTTGTAGCTTAGGGGTAATTAGGTAATTTCCTTCATCCTATATTTAATTACAAGTTTATGTTACTCAAATATGTTTATTAGATAGGAAAGTTAGATAAATGTCGAATAGTTAATTGTGTCAGGTAAATTAGTAATAGTTGTAAATTAAATTAGTTGTTGGTAAAATAAAACATTTTGAATCGCAAAACGGTTTTCAGATTCCAGACAATAAACCAATTAGTGATTAAATCTAACAAGTTTGTAGTGTTGGTAGGTGATATATAATCACCTAACTTCTTCTTTCTTTTCATTTTATGATTTAAACTTCATCTCTCTTGCAAGTTTCTCATCTAAATCTAAATCACGAAATTATCATCCATTGAATTGTGTTATAACCTGTGTGAATCCTTGTTTTGTCTGTCATCATCATCATCATCTTGTTTTTTTTACCTAATTGTAAGTATTTTGGTATTTTTTAGTCAATCCTTGAAATGATGTGTAAATTGATGTTTAAAGATGTTAAATGATGTTATTTGAGGTATTAGAAATGTTAGAAAGTTTGTTAGATTGATAGGAAACTGATTTTTGAGTTTGTGAGTCGAAATGGTTCGATTTTTTAAGTAATAGCGGTTCAGTTCGCAATTCTGAGTTCATCCTGCGAGTTGAGTTCATCCTGCGAATTGAGTTTCTTGCGAGTTGAGTTTTCTTGCGAGTTGAGTTTTCTTGCGAGTTGAGTTTCCTGCGAGTTGAGTTTCCTGCGAGTTGAGTTTCCCTGCGAGTTGAGTTTCCCTGCGAGTTGAGATTGACCTGCGAGTTGAGTTCCTGCGAGTTGAGTTCCTGCGAGTTGAGTTTCTGCGAATTCTGAAAATGCACAAGTAAAAGGTTATACTTTTAGCGACCAAAATTTAACAGATTTCTTTTTAATTCGGAATGGGCTGAAATTCGCATGGTCACTCGGAATCAACCCAGTAGTCAAGGCTATATGCTAATAGCCTAGTCAGTTTTTGACCTTTCGGGGTCGTCTTGGGCTCCAAAATGGCATTTTTCAGTTTTTAAATGTCGTTTTGGGATTTTCGGGTTTTGCTCCAGATTGAACTTTTGTTTCCTTAGACTTTAGGGATTTACCTGTTTGTATGAATGTGTTATTATGATGATTTAAACTTGATAATCGTTTATAATCTGGATAATATGCATTGAAGTATGTAATATGATTATAACAGAGTCGCTAACTTCTAAATTCTTATATTCTCAGATCAGCGGAAGACTCAGTAATATAAGATCTCTGAGTAGGGACTGAGACAAATCAGGTGAGTGGATCTGCAACTCATAATTTGAGTTAGTTGTAATGATGTGGTTACAACAAGTAACGTAGACTTGATAGACTGTTTAGTCTGATTTATGATTGTGAATATCTGCTTGCTATATTTGTGGCCTTCGGGCATCTGTGTTATTCAGAGGTCAATTGCGATTGGACTTGGTTACTACTGTGTTCAACACAGGTTCCAGATACATGTGTTGTCGCTGGAAATTGTGTTGTTGTGTTGTAGTGCCAAGTTATCGGTCTATTATGTATGGGCCTATACAGATTGTGGTAAGTGTTACTGTGGGCCACCGCGGCTGTAGGGTTCCTCAGTAACCACCGAGCCTCTTGAGTTTATGTGTTTACTGTGTTAAATGTAAACAGATTGTTATGCTAAATTGAATTATTGGTTGTACATTCATTCACTTAGCTTTGTGCTAATCCCACCATTTCCCTTCCTGCAGGTTATGATTATCTTTTGTGGGTTGGGCAGGAAGATGGGCTGTGGAAGGAATGTTTGACATGCGCTTATTCTCTGATAAATATGTTTACGTTTTGATAGTTAATATGTATGTAGATTTTGAAGAACAACAGAATATGTTTTGTTTCAGAAATATTTTAAATATTGTAAACTCGCGAAAAAAAATTTATAGTCATTTTGTAATATAATATATAATATTATCTTTTATCCATCGCTTCCGAGTCAAGTGACTAATTTAACCCTGAGATAATTAAAGGGGTGTTATATATACCTAGTTCCCAAAGTCGGTTTGATGAAATTGTATTTATTTGTACGTATCTCTCGCTGCAAAGTGGTTTGGATAAAATTTGCACGGTCATCTCCAGACGGATTAATCAAAGAGAGCTGAGCAAGAGGATTGACTTCTCCTTTTGGCAGAGTGCTCAGTTTGGTGAATGATCTCTTGAAATACTGGGTACCGTCTAGTCTCTTGATCATAAACACACCATTGGACACCTTCCAACTCTTTATCAATCCAGTATATGCCCCACTAACCTTGTATGATTTACAAGTAACCGGCACTTGCTTTCCATCTTTTCCATGCGGCCACCATTTTGCAAGTTTTTCAGCTCTTGTCTCAGTAGTTTCAGTTTCTGGAGCCTGAGTCTCTGATGTTCCTTCAGTTTCTTCTTCACTTTCATCTTCAGAAGAATCAGTCCCAATAGTAGGAGCATCATCATAAACCTCATTTTCACTCAACCCTTCCTCTTCAACATCAACATCATCATTTACCTCAAATTCTTCATCCTCGGAATCCGAACTGACTTGGTTTACCATGCGTTGTATGAAAGAGAGATCTGCACATGAGTAATCAACAGCCAAAGGTCTCGGCTGGCCTGGTGTGTGATGCACAGGAAAATACTCTAAAGTAGGCATTTCATTAGTTGAGTCAATATTTACATCTTCATTTACAGACTCAGACCCCGGTCCACTTGGTTCTATTGATGGACTAGAGGGAACAGACTCCCCGGGACCAAGTGACCGGGTCTCAAAATCCCTAAACTTAACCTCTAGATCAGTAAGCCTGGAGGTTTGACTCTCAATCAGTGCAGCTTGAGACTGAATAATAGATGCTTGATCGTCCACAGTCTTTTACATTGCCTCGATCCGTTCCAGTAATTGCTTGAGAATGTCCGGATGAGGTTGCACTGGAGTCTGCAACTCAGAAGGCCCTGCAAAGGTAGATGTACGAAGACGACTACTTGTAGGCAAGTCCTCAGAAACAGTAAAGGTGACATCCTCACGGGGCCTTTTGCCCGTCGACCGAGGAGGAGAGGGGCATATCTCATCAATATCCCTAAAAAGATCAGCATATTGAGGATCGGGAGTCAGAGCTTGTTGTTGTTGTTGTTGAGGTGGGGGTTGCTGGAGATGGGCTTGGAGAGGCGGTTCTTGAACCGGTGCCTGTCGCGGAGGGAAAGTGGCCTCTCAATTGGAGCCGGATCGGCAAATTCATCACCCTCCGGAGGCACATAGGCCTCATTAACAATATGGCCAAAAAGTGGCACATCAGGTGGGACCGGTGCGCCCCGAGCATATTGACCGGAAACCACGAAGATACGGGTATTCATCGGTGTCGGGCGAAATTGGTGTTGCGGGTCCACCGGTAATCCCGGGAGCAGGTGATTGATCAGTAATTGAACAAAACGTGGGTACAAAGCCCACTGTCCATCCCCTGCCTGTGCGTTATCTACCAAAATCCGAAAGATATAGCCCGAGAAGTTAAAGGGTTTGTTGTAGACCAAAGCAAGCATCGCGGATGCTGTAGACAAACTCATTCCATCAAAACCTACCTTCCTGCCGGAGAGGCAAACAATCATGACGTGCATCAAGTACCGCCAGACCTTAGTGAGATAAGCCTTGCGGTATTGTTGATCACGGGGAATAGTCTGATAGTCGAGGCGAGCCATACCCCCAGCAATAAACACATGAGCATAAGCCACCGGAATCTCAGAGTCATCAGGAAATTGAAAGAAATCCCGAATGATCTGCTCTAAAAGTATAATCTCGCGATCTTGAACCCGAGAGATAATCCGGGTAAACTCGAGATCCAAGTTAACACTGGCATTAGCCCAGAAGTCAGAAACGTGATCACGATAGATGGTGGTGGTGGCTGTGATCGCAGTATATATTCTGGATCGTCGAAGAAACGCGATCATCGGGCGGTACGGCGCCGCCGATTCTTTCTCGTCATCTAAGAAAGCCGTGACATTATGTCTCGGTTCCCAGAAAAAAGCGTTTACGTGAGCCATATCTGTAAGAGGACAATAAACTTGGAAGCCATTAGACATAAACACCTTTTGAAAGATGAACATTTTCAATTAAAAATGTACTGCGACACAAGTCTTGTGTCGCAAGATATCACAGCGACATAACGAGTTATGTCGCTATTTTGCAATTAAATCAATTTAATGATTTTCAGCGACATTAGCCAGCGACATAGAGATTGTGTCGCATAACATGTCAGCGACATGAGTCAGCGACATAAAGATTGTGTCGCAGGTTATGTCGCAAAGATGAACACGATGAAACCCAGATTTTTCAGATTTAAAAAATTTGGGGTTTTTGAGTTTCAATCGATTCCAAGGATCCACAAGCATGTTAGGAGCATTATTCAATAACTATTACACGTATTTAATCACACAAAATCAGTTAATTTTGCAATTATACAAAACCCTAAAAAGCTGAAACTTTAAATGCAAATGTGGAATTAAATACAAAGTAATAATGCACAAAAGTGGTACCTATTGATGCGGAAAGGTAAGGAGAACAGGAATCAAGCGGAGAATCGAGCAAAAATCCACAGAAAATCACTAACAAATCGAAAAATGGATCGGGAATATTGTGTCGCTGGGGTTCCACTTGTGTCGCAGGATTCAAATTTTGTGTCGCTGGTAATTAAAAACTAATTATAGCGACACGAGCGTATTTATACCCGGGACACAATGAGCGACACAAGGGTGCGACACAAGCCTTGTGTCGCTGGATGGTCAACACAAATATGCGACACAAGCCTTGTGTCGCATAAGTCAATCAAGGGTTAAATTTTAATTGTTTATTTGTGACACTTAGAAAAGAAATTTAAAATAAACAGATATATAATAATAAAATAACATAAAAGAACGTTTTGAGAGGTGTCTATTTAGGGATCATATTAGAAAGACAGACTCGCAAGACAATGTCAAATTTTAATTCGATTATCAGTATAGTTGTCCAAATTTAAATTTATCAAGCAAAGTTAACAAGACTGAGAAGCTATCTGTAACAAGACGATTATCGGTATTGTTTGTCCACTTAAACATGTAACACACTCAACTTCAAGGTTTAGCAGTTATTGTGAGAGTGAGTATGTCTCCGTGAATCCCACACAGATATACTCCTAGTATCAAGACATCCCCAAAACTTCGATTGGTTAGAGAAAGTATTTGAATTCAACATTTTTAAGAATCAAGCCAGCGGTGACAGGTCTATACTTACGTACAACAAAGCGACTTAAACTTGATTCAGGTGTAAGCAAAACCAGACTTGGTCAAACCGTTTGGCAACCTTGTTAGGTATCTTTGATTTTATAAGACTTTAAAGTTCTTTGACTTTTGTTTGCTTAGTGTTTGAATGTATGCTGACTGAAACCAAGTCTGTACGGACGTACAACAAAGGAAACAGACAGCATAAATCCCCAAATGTTGTCATATACAAGCTCAGGTTAATAGAAGCATGGCTTGCTGATACATAGGAATTAAGACACATTGTCATACATCATATGTTGGTCATCACAAAAGAATAATCACAGATTAAAGGATTTCTTAGTTGCTCAAAGAGGAGTATGAAAATGCCTACCAATACATCGTGCAATGATACAAGTGTTTGTAAGGACATGCATAACATATACGAGATAAACCTACTGATATATCGAGGATAAAACTTAAGATTGACGATTGAGAGGGTCTCCTAATGTACGATCATATCCCTAGTTGTTTACAGAAACAACTGAACGTCTTTTGCAAATGTTGCAACGTTGCTTTTCTTTAATGCTAGTAAGCGCAAAGAGTGGCTATTCCCTTTTTTAACCTTTTTATTTTTTTTATTTAACAAGCATAAGAACATAACATAATAAGGTCACAAAAATTACTTTTGAATATGAAAGAAACGTAACCCTATCATGTTGACTAGCTCATCGAAACGAGCACGGGAAAAGGCTTTGGTGAACAGGTCGGCATTCTGCTTAAGAGTATCTATTTGGACCAGATCAATTAGGTGTTTTTCATAACAGTCACGAATGAAATGAAACCTAATATCTATATGTTTGGTCTTAGAATGTTGAACAGGATTACGTGTAATACATATAGCAGCAGTATTATCTATATGAATAGGAGTCATAGTTAAGAGTAAACCGTAATCGCGCAACTGGTGTTGTATCCAAAGAACCTGGGAACAGCAACTAGCAGCAACAATGTATTCAGCCTCGGCGGTTGAGGTAGAGACAGTTGTTTGCTTTTTACACTGCCATGAAACAAGCCGAGGTCCAAGAAACTGACAGCCACCAGAAGTAGACTTCTTATCCATATTGCAACCCCCATAATCTGAGTCCGAGTAAGCAGTGAGCGCGAAGGTTTTCTCATTAGAATACCATAGACCAAGTGTTGGTCTATATTTGAGATAACCAAAGATTCGCGTAACGGCCTTCATGTGAGACACCTTCGGTTTAGCCTGATACCTGGAACAGAGAGAGACGGGAAAGACAATGTCCGGACGTGATGCAGTGAGATACATCAGAGAACCAATCATAGATCGGTAATCTTTTTCCGGACAGTCCTCTTCATCCTCTGCTGGACCAAGGTGATGATTCAGCTCCAAAGGCGTCCCATAGGATTTACAATCAGTCAAGTTATACCGAGTCAACATATCGTTGACATACTTGGACTGATGAATGTAAATCCCTTTGGTAGACTGCTCAACTTGTACACCTAAGAAAAATTTCAGCTTCCCCATAGCACTCATCTCAAATTCTGACTTCATGATCCTCTCGAAGTCACGACACATATCATCCTTGGTAGAACCAAAGATGATGTCATCAAATATACCTGCACTAATAAAAGATCATCCCTGTCATGCTTGATGAACAGGGTACTGTCGATCGTTCCTCCTACGAAACCATTATTCAGCAGATGAGTTGCAAGTCTCTAATACCAAGCTATAGGAGCTTGATGAAGACCATACAACGCCTTGTCCAGCTTGCATACGTAGTTCGGATGGACAGAGTCTTCAAAACCAGGCGGCTGTTTGACGTAGACCTCTTCAACCACTTGACCATATAAGAATGCACTCTTTACGTCAAGCTGATATACCTGAAAACCTTTGAAGGAAGCATACTCCAGGAAAATGCGGATCGATTCCAAACGAGCAACCGGAGCAAACACTTCATCATAGTCCAATCCTTCAATTTGAGTGAAACCCTGAACCACTAGACGTGCTTTGTTGCGAATAACAACGCCCCAACGAGTGCCAATTGGATGAACACCCTTAGGTAAAGGCACCAAGGTCCATACTTGCAGCCTTTTGAATTGTTGAAGCTCTTCCTGCATAGCCTCAACCCAGTATGGATCCTTCAACGCATCAGTTGTCTTCTTCGGCTTAGCTTGGGATTAATAACATTCTTCTATTTGCGAAGCAAGACAGACAGGATCAGTGTCTGTAGCAGGTGAAGACGTCAAAGCAGATTCAGCAGCAGCAAGTTGTCGTCTGATCAGCACTCCTTTTTGTAAATCACCAAGTATGGCATCAACTGGATGTGACACATTGATACAAGAACTCGGAATTGCAGCTGGAACGATGATAGAATCAAGGTTCGTAGAGTCAGCTTCAAGTTCGAGTTCAAGTGCCGGTAAGTCATCGAGGTCAGATGCCGGTAACGGTTCAGGTTCAGATATGGGTGATTGATCGGAAGCCTCAAACATTGGTTCCTCATCATTTGCAGGATCAGGAACATCCTCAATAATGGGTGGAGGCGGAGAGTCACCAGTGACAGTGGGATCAGAGGCGGGTGTGACTGTAGGTGGTGGAGGAACAGAAATGGGTGAAGAATTAGATATGAGGTCCAACCCATGAAGAAATGTCACCATTTCCTCTTCTTCATGCACCTCAGGAAGATTAAAGGAATCAAACAATGTTTGATAATCAAACAAGTATTCGGGTCCCTTTCCCTGAGGGTTGTCAGTGTAATGGAAGAAGGTGACCTCAAAATGCTCTTCCACACGCTTAGTCACAAGGTTATACACACGTTTGTTCGGTGAGTTGTTAGAGAATCCTAGGAAGACCCCTTCACAGGATTTCTCACCGAACTTAGCAATTCGTTCCTTGGTGTGCATAATCGTGCATAAGCAGCCGAACGGTTCAATAAACTGTAGATTAGGCTTTCTGTTGTTGAACAATTCATAGGATGTCTTATTCTTCTTCTTAACCGTTAATACCCGATTCAGGATGTAGCAGGCCGTATTCACAGCTTCGGCCCAAAAGGTGATTGGAAGCTTAGAATCAGATAACATTGTACGTGCAGCCTCAATCAAAGTCCTATTCTTACGTTCTGCAACCCCATTCTGCTGTGGAGTCCTTGCGGCACTGAATTGGTGTTCAATACCATTGCTCAAACAGTACAGTTCCATAATTGAGTTCTTAAACTCTGTACCGTTATCACTCCTTATCTTCTTGATTCTCAACTCACAAAGATTTTGTAGTTTATCGAATAAATAGATGAGAATCTCAGGCACTTCATCCTTGGTCTTCAGAAAATATACCCAAGAGAACCGCGAATAATTATCCGTCACAACTAGGCAATACGAAGCTCCTCCCAAACTCTTCTGTTTGACTGGCCCGAATAAATCCATGTGGAACAGCTCCAAAGGCTTCTCAGTTGAATTGGCCAGCTTCGGTCTGTGAGACTTCTTGTGTTGCTTTCCTTTCTCACAAGGGACGCAGTGATCATTCAGCCCAAAGGATTGCTTAGGGACACCTCGCACTAGATCATTCTTGATCAGGTAGTTCATCTTGCGAAAGTGCAAGTGTCCCATACGCCTATGCCATAATAACGATTCCTTCTCGGGAGCTTTAGATAGAAGACATGTGAGCTGTGTAGTTTCCACAGTACTCATGTCAAGGATGTAAGTATCTCTCTCTCGAGGTGGAATGGTAAGCGTACCCTGACCAGAAATGACTCCCCCCTTATCACCAGCGAATGCCACATAACCTCCATTGTAAGCATGAACTTCAGATAACAGAGAAACATCACCGGTCATGTGCCGAGAATAACCGCTGTCAATATACCTTTTACTATTCTTTACAGATTCAGGTTGCTGCGGCACCACAAACAAGGTAAATTAGTTAGAAATGGAGACCCAAGCCTTTATAGTCTTGGGTACTCCAGTGACATCATCAACAACTACCACATTAGTCAAAATTTTATTTTCAAACATTTTAGAATGTTTGACTGATGAAGGATTGTCAGATGTAGAATCTTTGCAAGATTCTTTGATCTTCCAAACTTGCTTTGGTTTGGATGCTTGCGAATCAACAACTTTGAGCTTTAAGTTTTGCAAAGTATTTTGCTCAACTTTGTTGATTTTAACAGCTTGGACAGGATTTTTTGAGCCTTTCATTGAAATAGGCTTCTTTGAAAGATTCTTAAATTTTGAGACTCGCGAAACCTGTTTCCCAAACTGTTTCTTTGCAAGCACAGGACAATCATTTATCAAATGACCTTGCTTCTTGCAGTAGAAGCAAGATCGATGCTCAACACTAGATTGAGACTTAGGAATAAACCGATGAGCTCGTGTAGGACCGCTATGTGGCAGATCTTAAGCAAATCAAGATTCAATAGCTAGTGAGCGGAAATCAAAAGCTAAGCACAAGTATGTTTAATCACAAACACAAGCAATATTGTATTATGAATAATAATCAAAGATTGAATACAATACTGACCACAATAGGAGAAACACACCCAAAAGTTCTCTGGAATTCGGATTGGCAAAAATCACATAACTCAAACACTAATTAGGTATTTATACTATTACCTAATCAGATAGGCGATATTGATGATATCGCCTATGCGATATTGCCAATATTGCAATAGCGATATTGCCAATGTCGCTAGTTACATCAGAAATAGACTAAGTAATTACAACTCAAAACTTAGACCAAGTGACAGACACACTAATGTACCAACAAACTCCCCCGTGTCTTCAGCTTGGTCTTCAAAAATAATCTTCAGTCAAATCTTCGATTAAACCCATCCAGCAGGAAACTTACCACCAGCATGGATTCCATGGGTTACACAAATATCCACAATTCTTTGAAATTGTTGAGCAAGCTTTTTATTTGTCAGATTTCCCCAATAATATCTTATACGATTATCAAACAACTTCCTCATATCTTCCTTTGATAGATTTATCAAACTCATAAGGTCAAATACCCCGAACTGCTCTTTCTTCAAACCATAGAGCGAGGTCTTCTCTGGCTTTTCCGATTTAGGAACGAAGACCATAATCGCTTCACCTGTATGAACATCCAGTTCCCAGTAATGAAACCTTCTTAGAAAGTCCAGGGGAACCGTTTCCAGAGGAATCTTCTTCAAGCAATCAGCCGGAGGATAACGCATTTTGATCAATGGCTGATTTGTGACCGGATCTAACCTTTTCTTATAGATAAGTCTTTTTCCCAATGTTGGTTTAATAAAATTGTACCTCTTAGTACGGATTTCTCTTTGCAGAGTAGTCTGAATAAAATTTGCACGGTCATCTCTTGAAGGATTTATCAAAGTGAGCTGAGCGAGACGATTAACTTCTCCTTTTGGCAAAGTGCTCAGCTTGGTGAATGATCTCTTGAAATATTGAACACCATCTAATCTCTTGATCATAAATACACCATTTGATATCTTCCAGCTTTTTATCAACCCAGTATATACTCCACTGACTTTGTATGATTTGCAGGTTACCGGTACTTGCTTTCCATCTTTTCCATGAGGTCACCATTTTGCAAGTCTCTCGGCCTTAGGTTCAAACGTTTCATTATCTGGAATAGGAACCTCAGATGTTCCTTCATCTTGAGTCTCAGATGTATCCTCAGCTTCATCTTCAGAAGAATCTGATTCAATTATTGGAGCATCATCATAAAACTCATCCTCATTTAGTCCTTCCTCCTCAACCTCAATATCATCGTTTTCCTCAAATTCTTCATCCTCAGAATCAGAATTTACTTCGTTTACCATGCGTTGTAGATATGAGAGATCTGCATACGAATAGTCAACTGCTAGCGGTCTTGGTTGACAAGGGATGTCTTCAACAAAGAAGTAGTCCAAACGAACAGTTTCATTAATATCCACAACATTTACATTTTCTGTTTCAGGGGGAGTTACATTTGGTCTTTCACTACATCCTATCTCCCCCGAAACGACCAACTAGGACTCCAAGATCATAACCCTAGACCTAAGGTCTTCGTTTTCCTTTTCCACAGCTGCAACTCTAGTAGTTTGAACTTCGATCACAGCAGCTTGAGAGTCCAATGTGTGTTGCATCACATCCAGCCTCTTGATCAACTCCTGTATAACAGAGGGATGAGGTTGAACGGGAATATCAACCGGCGGTGCATCCTGAGGCCTGGAAGACGTAGAAACCTCACGAGCAACCTTGGACTTCTTTGGTGGAGGAGGCACATACTCATCATCTCCAGCATCCCTAACCCGTTTGTCTTTTTGCTGAACATACTGCTTGCCTGCAGCAATCCTCCTCTGAATCCTCAAAGATCTCTGAGGATTGATCCGCCAAAGATACTCAATCTCTTGTGGATGCGGGACCGAACCTTCAGAGTCACTTTCAGTAGCACCACCAGCTGGCTCAGAAGACTCAGAGTCAGTTGACCCCTCAGAAGTGTCATGATGAACATGCAAAGTGTGCAAGGCACCCTGCGAAGTAACACTCATATAAATATCCTGTAAAGGATCTTCCGTAGCTTGTACGGGAACATCAGCAAGATTATCCTCTTCTAGTTCTGGCTGTCGAACGACCGGATCTAGATATCCGTCGTTTGCCGGTGGCTGATAGTTTGGGTCAAGAATATGACCAAACAACGGTGTATCTGGAGGAATAGGAACCCCCTTGCCATTTGAACTCATAACTCCAAATATCCGATTGGACATTAGAGTTTGCCTATAAACACGGGTGGCATCAGTCGCCAAACCCGGTAACTCCCTGTTGATCATAAGCTGAACAAATCTAGGATACATGAACCATCGGTTATCCCCAAGCTGTGCATTGTCTACCATCGATCTAAATATGTATCCCGAGTAGTTGTATGGCTTGTTGTATATCAAAGCCAACATAGCAGAAACTGTCACACCTCGCTAAAGCGGAAACACGAGATGTAACAGTACAATGATTTCACAATCGAAAATTACAAAAGATCACCGTTCAACGGTCTACAATTAATACATTACATAAGGTCTTACAAGCGTTTACAGCACAAAAGTAAATAATCTAAACATGCGATTACATCCAAAAGAGAAAATCCCGTAACACTACAGCAGCATAGATCATATAACAGGTTTAGCTTCAATAAACAAGTGGTGACTAATTCCTGAAAAGCATGTAAAAGTAAACAGGTCAACTATGAAACATAGTTGGTGAGTACACAGGTTTTGTGTAATGAAAGACCCTTTTCTAGTGTTTACAAAGTTTAGTTTAGAAATTCCACGTTACTACGTGATTAGTTCACAAAAGTAATCTGTTTAGTACCGAGGCTCATATAATGACGAAAATCATCCGATAATTTCATAAGATCAATTTTTAGGAGGGTCAAGCGCTATTGCGCGGATAATTATAAAAGTAATTCATTAAAACAAGGCTCATTTAAGAGCGATACCCATTTGATAGTTAGATTCATTTGTGAATCGGTGTTTTATTTGCAAAAGAGGTTTATTTAAGTACGAGATTCATTTAGGAGTGATTCCCTTTGGAACTCAATTAAAAGTCGTAATTCGTTCATAACGCCACGCTCATATTTTCAAAGAAATGTTCAATTCACTTTTATAAAACTCAAGATATAGTGTTTAATAAGTTCAAGTTATGTTTATAAAACTCATATTGTAGCATTTAATAGATTCAGGTTACGTTTATAAAGTCAATGGATCATCAAATCAATATCAAAACGTTTATAATCTCAACGGTTTATTATGTCGAAGTTCATAAGAATGCGAAGCGTTATTATGAAACTACATCTATCATTGTCCACAACCACGATGATTTATAGTGTAAATTTATGGTTTTAAAGAAGTATTGTTTCAAATGACAACATCTTTGTAAAGTTCGGGTCGTAAGGTTTATAGTTTCAAAGAAATATCGTTTTCAAATGACAAAACGTCATACGTTTATAGTTTTAAAGAAATATCGTTTCAAATGACAAGGTCATTGTAAGGCTCGGGTCGTAAGTTTATAATTTCAAAGAAATATCGTTCAGATGTCAAAGTCATTGCAAAGCTCGGGTCGTAAAGTTTATAGTTTATCGTTCAGATGTCAAAGTCATTGCAAAGCTCGGGTCGTAAAGTTTATAGTTTAAGAGAGATATCATTTCAAATGACAAAGTCATTGTAAAGCTCGGGTCGTAAAGTTTATAGTTTTAAAGAAATATCGTTTCAAATGACAAAACGTCATACGTTTATAGTCATTTATGAAATTTCTATGCTATCACGTTATAATGTCTATAGTCACAATGAGTTATTATGCTTGAGTCCACAACCAAACCTACAACCGATAAACCTTTGCCCCAAAAGAGAGATGCCCTATCGTTGGCATTTAGGATGATGGGATGCACTCACGTGGCCGCGTGAGTGGGGAGGTGGTCTCGCTCCCAAATAGTACTATTCATATGCATCATTTGGCTCATATAGAGTTAATGGTCGTGTAGATATACCGGGGACTTTAGATACGATAGAAAACAAGCATATAATCATGTTCGTATAAACGGAAAACATTCACGACATTATTTGTAATCAATACGACATTTTAACCATGTGAAGTATTCGAAAGTAAGCGTAGCATATAGCATAGCATAACATTTGTAAATCAAGGATATCATTTGTAAAACGAGCATAGTATAAGCATAGCATTCGTAAATCAAGTATAGCATAAGAATAGTATTTTTAATCCAAATATAGTAGTTAGATCATATAGCATGCTTTTCACCCCAAAAATTTAAGTAAAACGTTAAAAAGAGGGGCTGTGTAAACTCACTATTGAGCGTGAGCGGAAGGATGGATGTAATGCGCGTGCCGACTGGGTTTGACTCCTATCCAAGTCCTAAGAACACAAGGTTTCTAATTAGTTTCTCGACTAATACGGTTTGTTAGGATTGCTTAGCTAGCTACTTAAATTACAAAGTGCCGTAAAAGTTTGAATTTCCATTTAAATTACATTGCCGGTAATTGTTCGAGTTATGAACAAAATAATGGAAATATATGTATACAACATCTAAAAATTACCAAACTTGGTATGAAATATGAAATATAGTTCAAACATTTTCAGTCAAAATTTGGGGATTTTTAGACGTATGGATTATTTATAATCATTTTATGTCTAATAAGTGGGATAATTATGGGAAAAATAGTAATTATTCAGGAAAAATTCTGGAATTTTTACCAGATCATTTTCTACCCATTTTTAGGTTTGTGTAAAATTTCCAAGTCATTTTGATCACTGGAACTTAGGTTCCCAACATTATGCGTTTTAACGAGACGTAAATCGGAAAACATATCAAAACACCTCCAAAGAGTGTGAAATTTTGAGTATAGTGTCATTTTCTGAGGAAAATGACACTGGAATTTTCCCATAATTATTTCGTATCCAAAAGTATTTTTCATGAATATTTCACCTTTTATAGGCTTTATTTGCATTAATTTAGGAAAAATACTTATGTTTTTCCACAAATTCCAATTTTTATTTTCAAGAATCTGTTCATTATTTATTTACTGGAAAAAATAATCCCCAAAAGTTTAACACGTTTTCTCTAGCAATTATGTATTTTTGAATCATCACAACACAAGTATTTGAGATTTACAAGCTTACAACAATGCATGATGTTTATGCATTTTCTAAAAATATAAGGTCAACAAGATAAATTACCATCTTTTTATTCTACTGAGATAAACTTGTTAGGAGTCTAAAAACAATTTTTTTTGAATTTATTGAACACCTTAAGACCCATGAACAAGTATGACAACAAGGTGCTCACAGAAAAGTTACTGTTTGCGCATCAGTTTTGTGTGATACATTTGGAGGTTGAATACTCAATGGATTTGAGTGAGACCAGTGGGGTTTTAAAGTTAAGACATTAAGCTAAATTCTAGAAGAAAAATCAAGATTTTTGGACCATGTTTCACTGAGTTATGGTCGTTTTAAGTGAGGTCAAAATCTGGACAGATTACATATAAGACAATGGTGATCATTTTGGTGTGTTTTTCACTACCAACGATTTTTAGACCTCATCCAATGATTGAAGCCTTGTCTTTTATGCATGTACATGTGTTTTACAGAAACATAAACATATTTTAACATTTTAACCATTTATTCTAGCAAGAACATGTAAATAAACTCTATAACATCAAAAAGTCGACTTTTTCGGTTTGATTTCGGTTTGATCATGGGTTGCCCTTTTGTTTTAACACTTAAAAAAGTGTAAGGGAACCTACAAACCATCAATCCTTGTATGAGAATTTTAGCCATGAAAAAGGCATAAAATCCATGTTTTTACAAGAATCAAAGTAGGAAATTGCAAGAATGGAAGCTAGAGATGGTGTATACCTTAGAAAGTTGGTTTAGGTGTATGAACACCTTCAAAGATATGATTTAAGGATGGATATTCTCTGGATTTTAGTGTGTGAAAAGAGAGGTTTTGTGTGTGTTTTCTTGAGAGAAATGATGAGAGGAAGAGTGTGTAAGTGGTAGAAGACTTTTGCATGGAATATAAGTGGTTAGTGGAGAGGTTGAGTGGAAAAAAAAGAGAGGGAAGGGGGGGTCCGGTTTTGGGTCATTAAAATGAGGTTTTTAACTTATTTTTTTGTCAAAATAAAATGTGTATTAGTTATAGTATTTATTTGTATTAAAATTGCACAAGTCTTGTACATTTAAAGGCTTTAAATTGTGTTGTTTTTATGCTTAATATTAGGGTTGTAAAAATTGATGTTCTAAATTTATAAAATACTTCAAATTGTATTTTAGATTGTTTATAATGGATATTCAAGTATTAGTTTGTCGGATTCGAGTTTCGTTTATTCGATTCGGGTCGCGTTTGCCGAGTTACGGAATTTCGGTTAATTCCGATTTTTGTGATGTCTTTGTGATTAAAGTTTGAGTCATGAAACTTGATCTTATAAGTTTATAACATTCATAAAAATGTATTTGATTCTATCACGATTGACATTCGCGAGTCAATTAATCGATTTTCGGTTGCGTTCACTGAGTTACGGAATTTCCGGTTAAATTCCGATTTTTGCGATATGATAACTATTTTGTGATGACTTATGAAATTTAATTTCACTTGTTTTCTTTGGCACTTTGTAACCTAATTTTGTGTTCCTCACAGTCTTAAAGTTCGCTAAGCAATCTCCTAGAACGTTACGCGATTTCGGTAACTTACGATTTCGGTACTTAAGGAGTCGTAACCTAGACTTTTCACTAGGATTTTAGAGTGTTGTAAACGTAATTAGATAGACTAGGAATTTAAGTGCGTTAATGACCTGAGATTTTTGACGGTTGTCACAGAAACAGTCCGATGATTGGTGTCGTCATAACCTGCGCGACGGTTCGATAGACAGAGAATGAAGATGTGCATCAACTACCTCCAAACCCGAGTCAGGTGACCCTTCCTATATTGATCTGAATGGGTACCAGCATAACCCATCCGGTTCATTGCCCCAACGATGAATTCGTTTGAGAATAAAATCGGCATGTCAGGATCATCTCCAAAACGAAGAACCTCGCTTATCAACTGCTCAGAAAGAATAATATGGCGTCCGTGCACAGTTGAGATCAATCGTGTATAGTCAAGAGCAGAATTGACAGTAGCATTTCTCCAAAATTGGCCGACGTGATCTCTATAGATAGTATCCGAAGCAGTAATAGCCGTGAAAATACGCGAGCGGCGTAAAAATGCAATCAACAGCCTGAAGGGCTCAGCAGAGTCCTTTGTATCATCCAGAAATGCTGTAATATTGTGACGGGCATCACATTTAGAATCGAACTGAGCGAAATCTTCCATTTCTGCAAAACAAGTCAATAAAAACACAAGACTCGAAGACAGTTAGTGAAATAATCGAAAACAGGCCAAAAGCACATTAGAACACGAAAACTGGGCCCGTTTCATCAACAGTTTGGGCCTGGCCCAATTAACTTGTTTCTAGATCAGGCGATATTGTATTAATATCGCCTAAATTGATATCGCCTAAATTGATTCTCAATTTAAGTGATATTAGCTACAATATCGCTTCAATTAAAGCAATTTGATTAATATCGCTTAGATTTTACAATTTTGAAAATTAATCCAATTTAAGCGATATTAGCATTATCGCTCCCAGTATCGCACATGGTATCGCTAAAATCAGAAATCAATTTGGGCGATATCACAATATCGCCCCACAATATCGCTAAACGTAAGCACAGAACCCTATGGTCGAAAAAACGTATAAAAACATGATCTAAAACTTAATACTCGACACACAAGGCAATGGGCAATACACAGAACTATTTTACACTAGTTTTGATTGGCTTTTTATAGGGTAAATCACAGAAAACTAGTTTTGCACAAAAACCGAACAAAACTTTCAACAATGCGGCATAAAAACTGAAGTATAAAGCAATAGAAACATACCAATCGATGAAATAAATGTAGACAAACACGGTGATGTGGTTTGATTTGAATGAGGAGCGAAAACGAGAGGGAAATCAAAGAAAAATGTAATATCGCCAAAATCGCTTCACAATATCGCAGGTAATATCGCAGAAGTGATTTTGAAAATGTATTGAAAACTGTAAGGTACGTTTGTATATATACAAGAATACATTTGAGCGATATTAACAATATCGCAAGCAATATCGCCATAATTAAGAATATATTTGAGCGATATGACAATATCGCATGCAATATCGCCATAATTAATAATCTATTTGAGCGATATGACAATATCGCATGCAATATCGCCAAAATTCAAAATCAAACAGTAGCTTGTGACAAAACAATAAACTAATCAAAAAGTAAATTAAAAGGAAAAAGAAAAATAAATAAATAAACTTTACTTATTATTGGTGACGAACTAGATGGTGTCGAATTAGGGATCATATTAGAAAGACAGATTCGCAAGACAATATCAAATTTTAACTTGATTATCAGTATAGTTGTCCAAATGTAAATTTAGCACGCACAGTTAACTAGCCAAAGAGACAATCAGTAACAAGATGATTATAGGTATTGTTTGTCCAGTTAAACATGTAACATAATCAACTTCAAGCTTAGCAGTTATTGTGAGAGTGAATAGGTCTCCGTGAATCCCACATAGATATACTCCTAGTATCAAGACATGCCCAAGACTTCGATTGATTAGAGAAAGCATTTGAATTCAACATTTTTAAGAATCAAGCCAGCGGTGACAGGTCTGTACATACGTACAACAAAGCGACTTAAACTTGATTCAGGTGTAAGCAAAACCAGACTTGGTCAAACCATTTGGCGACCTTGTGAGGAATCTTTGATTTTATAAGATTTGAAAGTACTTTGACTTTTGTTTGCTTAGGTTTTGAAAGTATACTGACTGAGACCAGGTCTGTACAGACGTACAACAAAGGAAACAGACAGCATAAATCCCCATATGTTGTCATATACAAGCTCAAGTTAATAGAAGCATGGCAAGCTGATACTTAAGAATTAAGACCGATTGTCATACATCATATGTTGGTTATCACAAAAGATTTAAACACAGATTAAGGTATTTCTTAGTTGCTCAAAGAAGAATATGAAAATGCCTACCAATACATCGTGCAAGTAATAAGATGTCTGTAAGGACAAGTATAACAAATACGAGATAAACCTACTGATCCATCGAGGATAAACTTAAGATTGACTTTTGAGGGGTGTCTCCTAATGTACTATCATCTCCCTAGTTGTTTACAGACACAACTAAACGTCTTTAACAGATTTTGCAACGTTGCTTTTCTTTAATGCTAGTAAGCATAAAGAATGGCTATTGCTTCCATTTATTTTTTTATTTTTTTTATTATGTTTTTTTTAATTAAGGAACTATCAAATAAAGAATTAACTGTCACAACTTACTATTTTATTTGAAAGAAAACGCAACCCAATCATGTCTATAAGCTGGTTAAACCTGGTTCTAGATAATGCCTTGGTAAACAAGTCAGCATTTTGCTTATCAGTTTCTATTTGGACAAGGTCTATCAAATGCTTCTCATAGCAATCCCGTATAAAATGAAACCTAATCTCTATGTTTTTGGTCTTAGAGTGTTGTACGGGATTTTTAGTGATAGAAATAGCAGCAGTATTATCAATATATAAAGGAGTCATGGTTAAGAGTAAACCGTAGTCACGAAGTTGGTGCTGAATCCACAAGATTTGTGAACAGCAACTGGCAGCAGCAATATATTCAGCTTCCGCTGTTGAAGTAGAAACTGTCGTTTGCTTTTTGCATTGCCAAGATACTAAGCGTGAACCGAGAAACTGGCATCCTCCTGACGTAGACTTCTTATCGATGCTACAGCCACCATAATTAGAATCCAAGTATGCTGTGAGAGCAAATGTCTTCTCTGTTGGATACCATAGTCCTAGAGTAGGTCTATGTTTGAGATATCCAAATATACGTTTAACCGCTTTCAAATGAGAAACCTTGGGTTGAGACTGATATCTTGAACACAACGAAACAACAAATACTATATCAGGTCGAGAAGCTGTAAGATACATTAAAGATCCAATCATCGACCGATATAGCTTTTCTTCACAGTCCTCCTCATCTTCAACTGGTCCGAGATTGTGGTTTGTTTGAATGGGGGTGCCATACTCTCTACAATCATGCAACTTATAGCGTGTTAACATGTCGTTAACATACTTTGATTGATGAATATAGGTGTCCTTCGTTGATTGATCTACTTGAACACCCAAAAAGAATTTTAGCTCCCCCATAGCACTCATCTCAAATTCAGATTTCATGATCTTTTCAAAATGTCGACACAGAGATTCATCAGTTGAACCAAAAATAATGTCATCCACATAGACTTGAACTAGCAGTTGACTATTTTCAGTTCGCTTGATAAAAAGAGTCCTGTCAATATGACCACGTTCAAACCCATTTTTAATCAAGTGCATTGCCAACCGTTCATACCAAGCACGCGGAGCTTGATGAAGACCATAAAGAGCCTTATCCAACTTGCACACATAGTCTGGGTTGACCGAATCCTCAAAACCAGGAGGTTGTCTAACATAAATTTCTTCAGCAACCTTACCGTACAAAAATGCACTTTTCACATCCAACTGATAAACACGAAACCCCTTAAATGTCGCATATGCTAAGAAGATACGAATAGATTCCATTCTTGCGACAGGCGCAAAAACTTCATCATAATCCAAACCTTCTTGTTGTGTATACCCTTGGACTACTAACCTAGCTTTATTGCGAATCACCACTCCCCTATCATCACGTTTGACTCGAAACACCCAACGAGTTCCAATTGGGTGTACTCCTTTTGGAAATGGAACTAAATCCCAGACTTTCAGCTTCACAAATTGCTGCAACTCTTCTTGCATTGCAGAAACCCAATGTGAATCCTTTAGAGCCTCATCAATCTTTGTTGGCTCAACTTGGGATAAAAAGCTTTCTTCAATTGTAGCCTTTAGACATGCAAGATCATCAGGATCTTCAGAAGTTTCATCCGCATGATCATTCGTTGAAGGAGGTTTAACTGCTTTGCTTCTAGTTAGAACACCTGCATTCACATCTCCAATAATGTTCTCAATTGAATGATTCTTATGAATACGAGAGACAGGTATTGAATCAGGTGTGAGGTTTGTTTCCAAATTGTTTAGCTCAACCTCTTGAGCGAAAGAATCATCTTCATTCTCATAGAGCATGTCTTCTACACCATCAACAGTAACAGGAGAAGCTTCGGGCTGTTGATCTGCAGAAGAACTCTCAGGAATGTCAGTAGACGAAGATGGTACATTAGTGTGTCTGTCACTTGGTCTAGGTTTTGAGTTGTAATTAATTAGTTACATTCTGTATTAGGCGACATTGGCAAGATCGCTTAGGCGATATTGTCAATATCGCATAGGCGATATCGCCAATATCGCTATGTCGCTGATTAGTTACCTATAAATATGCGCTTAGGGTTTCAGTTGTAAAGGTTGTTGAACTTGACGATTTCCAGAAGAGCTTTTCGCTGTGTTTTCTGCTTCTGTGGTCAGTATTGTATTCGTTCATTGATTATAATTCTTAATACAATATTGTATGTGCTTGTGATTAAAAACGTACTTGTGTTTAGCTATTGATTTCCGCTCATTAGCTGTTGAACGTTGATTTGCATGTATTCTGTCATATTAGACGATCCTACAATTGGTATCAGAGCCATATATCCATTGGATTAGTGGTTATTAAATCAACAAAAGTACGTTAAAAGTGGTTAAATCATTAGTTTCATATAGGTTGATTGCTTGTTAGCCTTAAAACTGATTGATTTACTGCCTTTTTTTTTGTGTTTTCTGGATTATTGTTCGTCATTAACAACCCTAACTTCGTTTGATCTTTCAGATTAAAAACTTTTTAGGTTTTCCAGCCGTTTCAGCGATATTAGACGCGATATCACCGTTAATATCGCCTCTAGGGTTTTAGCGATATTACCTGATCTAAACTCATTAATTTGAGCGATATCTCTAGCGATATCGCCTAATTAATTTTAGCGATATTAGCATCAATATTGCCTGTGATATCGCCTTTATTATTCTAATTTTGATTTGCGCTTTAACTAGCGATATTGATAGCGATATTATCAATATCGCTATACTGTTTTTAAATCAGAATTTTAAAATCAAATCCTTACTTAAGATTTTTTTTTTTTTTAAAAAAGTCTACTTAACAAGCTGTTAATGCTATGTTAAAACACAATGCTGAGGTTGGTAGCGCAAACAAACCTCCATTCTTTGCACCGGGCGATATGTTCGACCGGTTGCAAGTGGAGAACATATGGTTATACCTCCTCCAAAACCTATTCGTTCAATGACGGCTGAGTAACGCAAGGCATGAGAATGTGAACGAAAAACTCACTCTGCTATAACCATGTCTCTACCTGCCGATGCTATGAAAATGTTCAAACAACATGACATAACTTATGATTTGTGGAATGGTATAGCTGAAAGATGTGGAGGGACTACTGAATACAAGCAAAGTAAGCTGGAATTAGTAAAGAAACAGTATGATCTGTTTGATATTCAGAAGAACGAGACGGTTAAGGACTTGTTCTGTAGATATTCACGTCTTGTGAATGAACTGACTGAGGGTGGACACAAATTCAGTTCTATAAAGGTCAACAAGAAACTGTTAAATGCTCTACCTCCTCACTGGGAAACTCAAGTGCTAATGATGGAGAATGATCCAGACGTATTGGCAATGACTTTGGATCAACTTATTGGCAAATTAGAAACATGTGCTTTGGATATTCAAAAGAAAAGCACAAGATCCAGTTCATTGCTTCCTGATGCTAGTAGTTTTGGATATGGAAGTACAGCTCTGTTAACTGGACCTGTTACTGCTGTATCTAAAACGAATCACTCAGCTGGTAATAATTCAAGTGGAACATTTTCCTCCTTTTCTGCTCAACCATCTTCCTCTGCTACTGCATCACACAACGAGCATGCAGTAATCTTCAATGCATTTTTATCATCTTATGATGATTTTTTATCTAAGAGGATTAGCTCGGTAGATCTTACCGATGAAGATTTTGCTCAAGTTGATCCTGATGAACTAGAGAGAGTGGATCTTCGTTGGAACATGGCTATGCTTACCAGAAGAACGAAAACCTATTTGAAGAGAACATGAAAGAAATCTCTTGAAGACGTCACTGATAAAACTAGCATGGGTTTCGATAAGTCCAAGATTAGATGCTACAAGTGTCAAAATATGGGACATTTTGTTAGAGAATGTGAGAAAGGTAGCAACCGTCTACTGGATTTAAAAAACCTTCTACTTTCAAGAAAGAGAATGAAGTCGCCAAGGCAGCTCTTCTGATGGATGAAGAAGCCTATGATTTTTCTGCTATGGACGATCAAGATAACGTAGCTCTTATGGCGGATGTTCAAAATGAGGTAGAATTTGATTCGTTTAATTGTAATTCCTGTATCACACTAACTGGTAAAATCAACAGGTTCATAGTAGATAATGATCGCTTGAATACAGATCTAGCCAATCTTATTGAAGCGAACAAAGTTTTAAAAGATAACGAAAAAGTCTTTACTATTAATCAGAAAGCTCTTATCGACGAAAAGAAAGAGTTAAAGGCAATGATTTTTAGCAAACAAGATGAGATTGACATTTATTTAAAACTTATTTCACATCTTAAAAAGGAACTTGCTGAAACTCAATCTGACAATGTTGATTTAAACCGAAGACTTGCAAACATCTCCACATCTACTATGGTCTTTTCCGACATTCTGCAAAATCAACGGACTGATACGAAGAGTAAGGCAGGCATTGGTTATCACAACCAACCTCCTCCCTCAAATTTGAATCAGCCCAGTCTTTCGCAGGATGAAATAAAAGATTATGTACCTTCTGTTCTCAAGAAGGATACAAATCTTGTTATTGTTGAAAATCTTGATCAGCCTAAGACTGTCAAGGCTGAAGATGTTAAACAGCCTAAGCTTGTTAAGGCTGCTGATGTCCAGCGACTTGAACCCATCATGTTTGTTCCTTCAACAAATGTTGAAGAGGTGGTAGAGATGGAGGATGTAACTCACGAGGATAGAAAGAAAGTTGAGAAGAATAATCTCAAACCTGAAAATCTCATATTTACTAACGAGGGTAGAGGTGAAATGTTTTCTAAAAAGAAACCAGTAGTCAAGGATTTGAAATTGAAACTGGAGGAGAATATTCAAAATAGTAAAGTTTCAATTAAAAATCCTTCTTCAAAAATTACCTCAACTATAAATATGTTTACTCCATCATGTTCACATAAGTGTTCATGTGATGTAAATGTACCTGAAAACATGCCTCGTAGGGTTCCTCTTTCACCAAAACCACTATTGAGTTAACGATCAAACTTTCCGAGAGAGACGATCATGTTTCTACTGTAAGAAGCAGGGTCATCTCATTAATCAGTGTCCGGTGCTTGCTAGAAAATGGGCATCACGAAATGATCCACGTCATGCTAAAAATAGAAACTTTCAAAAGTCAAAACAACCTGGATTATCTCGAAATGTCCTGATTTCAAAAGTTAATAACATTACACCTACTCAACCAATGATTCGAAAGGTTGATGTTGTTAATAAGCAACAAATTATCCCTCAGAAAGTTTGGAAAAAGAAAGGTGTAGGGAATAATGTGTCATCTATAGTTATCACATCAATAAAAGAAAATGATTTACTAAAAAACAAGGTTTTAACTAATGTGGTAATAATCGATGAAGTCTCAGGAGTACCCAAGTCTGTCAAGGCTTGGGTCTCCATTTTAAATTAACAATCTTTTCTTGGTGTTGTGACAGTCAAAGGTGCTAAATAGCAAGTGGTATGTTGACAGTGGCTGTTTACGACACATGACAGGCAATATCTCCCTTCTCTCTGATGTTAAACCATATAATGGGGGATATGTTGCTTTTGCTGGCAATAACGGTGGTAAGATAACTTCTTGCGCACAAAGGGTGAAAACACCAAATATACTGACCTATCTGTTTGATAGACTTGAGACAATTGGTTTTTCAAAAAGATGTTTAATTGTGTCTGAAAACAACTAGGGAGATGATAGTATATTAGGAGACACCCCTCAAAAGTCAATCTTAAGTTTTATCCTCGATATATCAGTAGGTTTATCTCGTATTTGTTATACTTGTCCTTACAGACATCTTATTACTTGCACGATGTATTGGTAGGCATTTTCATTTTCTTCTTTGAGCAACTAAGAAATACCTTAATATGTGTTTAAATCTTTTGTGATAACCAACATATGATGTATGCAAACAAAAGTCAAAGTACTTTCAAATCTTATAAAATCAAAGATTCCTCACAAGGTCGCCAAATGGTTTGACCAAGTCTGGTTTTGCTTACACCTGAATCAAGTTTAAGTCGCTTTGTTGTACGTATGTACAGACCTGTCACTGCTGGCTTGATTCTTAAAAATGTTGAATTCAAATGCTTTCTCTAATCAATCGAAGTCTTGGGCATGTCTTGATACTAGGAGTATATCTATGTGGGATTCACGGAGACCTATTCACTCTCACAATAACTGCTAAGCTTGAAGTTGATTATGTTACATGTTTAACTGGACAAACAATACATATAATCATCTTGTTACTGATTGTCTCTTTGGCTAGTTAACTGTGCGTGCTAAATTTACATTTGGACAACTATACTGATAATCGAGTTAAAATTTGATATTGTCTTGCGAATCTGTCTTTCTAATATGATCCCTAATTTGACACCATCAAGTTCGTCACCAATAATAAGACAGATCCAGTGACAAAGCAGCCGATTATTAAAGTTCATTATCCACCAGCTGCAAATTTGAAGAAGATACCTCTGGAAATTGTTCCCCTTGACTTTCTACGAAGATTTCATTACTGGGAAGTGGATGCTCATACAGAGAAGACCTCGCTCTATGGTTTGAAGAAAGAGCAGTTCAGAGTGTTTGACCCTATGAGTTTGATAAATCTATCAAAGGAAGATATGAGGAAGTTGTTTGATAATTGTATAAGATATTATTGGGGAAATCTGACAAATAAAAAGCTTGCTCAACAATTTCAAAGAATTGTGGATATTTGTGTAACCCATGGAATCCATGCGGGTGGTAAGTTTCCTGCTGGATGGGTTTAATCGAAGATTTGTCTGAAGATCATTTTTGAAGACCAAGCTGAAGACACGGGGGAGTTTGTTGGTACATTAGTGTGTATGTCACTTGGTCTAGGTTTTGAGTTGTAATTAATTAGTTACATTATGTATTAGGCGACATTGGCAAGATCGCTTAGGCGATATTGTCAATATAGCATAGGCGATATCGCCAATATCGCTATGTCGCTGATTAGTTGCCTATAAATATGCGCTTAGGGTTTCAGTTGTAAAGGTTGTTGAACTTGACGATTTCCAGAAGAGCTTTTGGCTGTGTTTTCTGCTTCTGTGGTCAGTATTGTATTCGTTCATTGATTATAATTCTTAATACAATATTGTCTGTGCTTATGATTAAAAACGTACTTGTGTTTAGCTATTGATTTCCGCTCATTAGCTGTTGAACGTTGATTTGCATGTATTCTGTCATATAGTCGGTCCTACATTCCTTACACTTTTCTTTTTCCAAACTTTCTGAGAAAAAATTGGTTGCTTATTAATAACATCAACCTTTCGAACCATTGGTTGAGTAGGTGTAATGTTATTAACTTTTGAAATCGGAACATTTCGAGATAATCCAGATTGTTTTGACTTTTGAAAGTTTCTATTTTTAGCATGACGTGGATCATTTCGTGATGCCCATTTTCTAGCAAGCACCGGACACTGATTAATGAGATGACCCTGCTTCTTACAGTAGAAACATGATCGTCTCTCTCGGAATGTTTGATCATTAACTCAATAGTGGTTTTGGTGAAAGAGGAACCCTACGAGGCCCAGGTACATTTACTGCACATGAACACTTATGCAAACATGATGGAGTAAACATATTTACAGTTGAGGTAATCTTTGAAGAAGGATTTGTAATTGAAACTTTTCTATTTTGAATATTCTCCTCTAGTTTCATTTTTAAATCCTTGATTACTGGTTTCCTTTTAGAAAACATTCCACCTCTACCCTCATTAGTAAAGATGAAATTTTCAGGTTTGAGGTTATTCTTCTCAACTTTCTGTGTAACCTCGTGAGTTACATCCTCCACCTCTACCACCTCTTCAACATTTGTTGAAAGTGCAAACATGATTGGTTCAAATTTAGGCTTAATTGGCTCAGCCTTCTTGTTATTTGAACTCAGAGCTTTAAGCAATTCAGGTCGCTTGTCATCAGCAGCCTTAACAAGCTTAGGCTGTTTAACATCTTCAACCTTGACAGTCTTAGGTTGATCGGGATTTTCAACAATAACTGGTTTCACCGAAGAATTTGTATCCTTCTTGAGAACAGAAGGTACATAATCTTTTATTTCATCCTGCGAAAGACTGGGCTGATTCAAATTTGAGGGAGGAGGTTGGTTGTGATAACCAATGCCTGCCTTACTCTTCGTATCAGTCCGTTGATTTTGCAGAATGTCGGAAAAGACCATAGTAGATGTGGAGATATTTGCAAGTCTTCGTTTTAAATCAACATTTTCAGATTGAGTTTCAGCAAGTTCTTTTTTAAGATGTGAAATGAGTTATAAATAACTGTCAATCTCATCTTGTTTGCTAAAAATCATTGCCTTTAACTCTTTCTTTTCGTCAATAAGGGTTTTCTGATTTACAGTAAAGACTTTTTCGTTATCTTTTAAAACTTTGTTCGCTTCAATAAGATTGGCTAGATCTGTATTCAAGCGATCATTATCTACTATGAACCTGTTGATTTTACCAGTTAGTGTGATACAGGAATTACAATTAAACGAATCAAAGTCTACCTCATTTTGAACATCCACCATAAGAGCTACGTTATCTTGATCGTCCATAGCAGAAGAATCATAAGCTTCTTCATCCATTAAAAGAGCTGCCTTGGCGATTTCATTCTCTTTCTTGAAAGTAGAAGGTTTTGTAAATCCAGTAGACGGTTGTCTACCTTTCTCACATTCTCTAGCAAAATGTCTGTGACAACCGTCAAAAATCTCAGGTCAACACCGAAATTAAAACCCTAGTACTTTTAATTACGTTTACAGCACCTTAAGATCCTAGTGAAAAAGTCTAGGTTCGACTCCTTAAGTACCAAGTCCGTAAGTTACCGAAACCGCATAACGTCTTAGAAGATTGCTTAGCTAACTTTAAGACTTTGAGTAACATTAAATTAGGTTACAAAGTGCCAAAGAAAACAAATGAAATTAAATTTCATAAGTCATCACAAAATAATTATCATATCGCAAAAATCAGAATTTAACCTGAAATTCCGTAACTCGGTAAACACAACCAGAAATCGGTTAATTAACTCGCGAATGTCAATTGTAAGCGAATCTAATGTATTTTGATGAGAATTATAAACTTAGAAAATAAAATTTTATAACTCCAATTTCAACCATTAAAACATCACAATTAAACATTTCAATATGTACAAACTTATACCAAAACAATATGTAACATTTAAACCTTTAATTACTTAACATTAAAAAAAAAAAAAAAAAAAAAATTTTTTTTTTACTCCCTCCCCCCCCTAAAAACGGCCAGCCCCTTTCCCCCCCTTTTTCTCAACTTCTCTCTACTTTCTCTCAAGAACACCACCATTTCCAGCCCTCTTTCAATCAAAAATCGCCATCTTCAAGTGTTCTTACATCTAAATACAACATCAAAGGTAAAACCCATCACCTCTAACCTTGTTTTTCTTCATTTCCTCACTTTAAATCTTGTAAATGCAAGGGTTTTATGCCTTTTCATGGCTAAAATCCCTAATAAAAGGTTTGAAGGTTTGTAGATTCCCTTACACTTGTTTAAGTGTTAAAACAAAGGGCAATCCATGATCAAACCGAAATCAAACCGAAAAATCGTCTTTTTAGTGTTAAAATCCATACTTGTGTGTTCTTGATTTGCTTAAGGCATTTTTATTATTAAAAATCATTACTAACACATCTTGGATGTATTTTAACACCAAGAACGTGTTAGATCAAAGATTTAAAGGTATATATAAGATCTAGAACTTGGTAGCAAGTGGTGTTCTTGAAAAAGAACCCAAAAACCCGATTTTTGGGCTTGCATGCACCATTTTCGTATCTAGATCTTATTTTATGTTAAAGTATATTTTATTTCTGTAAAAGTACTTATTCATGCATATGAGACAAAGCCTCAATCATTGGATGAGGTCTAAAAATAGTGGGTTGTCGAAACACACCAAAAAGATTTCTATTGTCTCATATGAATCTGTCCAGATTTTTGACCTCACTTGAAACGACCATAACTCAGTGAATAATGGTCCAAAAATCTTGATTTTTCTTCTGGAATTTAGTTCAATGTCTTACCTTTAAAATCTCACTGGTCTCATTCAAATCCATTGAGTTTAAGACCCTCAAATGTACCAAACAAAACTGGTGCGCAAACAGTAATTTTTCTGTTAACATCATGTAATGATATTTGTTTAAGGGTCTTAAACTATTCAAAAGAATTTGAGAAAATTATTTTATATTCCTAACATATATATCTCAGTAATATAAAAAGATAAGAATTTATTTTGTTGATTAAGTATTTTTAGAAAATGCATGACTTATATGTATAATCTTGGCCTTGTAAATGTATGAATGATGGTGTTGTGATGAATGTAAAATACAAAAATAATAGGTAAAACGTGTTTAAAATTTGGGGGTGATTTTTCTCAGTATCTATGTCTTGAAAAGAACCTTGAAAATAAAAATGAGAATTTTTGGGAAAACTAAAGCATTTTTCTTGGTTTAATGCAAATAAAGTCTCTAAAAGGAGAAAATATTCATGAAAAATA
Source organism: Logfia minima (assembly GCA_963921325.1). Lineage (NCBI taxonomy): Eukaryota > Viridiplantae > Streptophyta > Magnoliopsida > Asterales > Asteraceae > Logfia > Logfia minima. The sequence continues at coordinate 12,316,210 of OY992776.1, read as the reverse complement.
CTTTTTGACATCAGAAAAATATGGGAAAATTACTGTGTCATTTCCCACAAAAAGTGACACTATCCTCAAAATTTAACACCCATTTGAATTGTTTTGATATGTTTTCCGATGTACGATTTGTTAAAACATATACGATTGGGAACCAATGTTCCAGTGCCCTAAATGGCAAGAATAATTACTATTTTTCTCATATTTACCCCACTCTTTTGGTCAAGAAATGATTAAAAATAATCTGTAAATCTAAAAATTCCCAAATTTTCACAGAAAATTTGTGAATCATTTTCCATGTTGTATACCAAGTTTGGTAATTTTTGGAATCTGTTTTCAAGTGATTACATTATTTTAATCACAACCCGAGTGATTACCGACAACGATAAATCAAACTTTAACGGCACTTTGTAACACAAACGACTAACTAAGCAATCTTAACAAGCCATCTTAGCCAAGAATCTAATTAGGAACCTTGTATTCGTAGGTCTTGGATAGGAGTTACTCTTGGTTGAAACGCGCCTTACATCCATTTCCGTACGCATACTAACAATTGTGAGTACTCAGCCCCTATTTTAACGCTTTATCTAAATGTTTTGAGGTGAAAAGCATGCATGAATGATTTGAATGATTTATATACTTGAAAATGATATGTTTTATAATGCACTTAAATTACAAATGCCATGATATGATTATTATGCTGTGCTATGCTATGCTAAATTTCAAAACAATGTCGTGAATGCTTATCGATGTTACATGATTATATGCTTGATTTCTATCGTATCTAAAGTCCCCGGTATCTCTACACGACCATTAACTCTATATGAGCCAAATGATGCATATGAATAGTACTATTTGGGAGCGAGACCACCTACCCACTCACGCGGCCACGTGAGTGCATTCCATCATCCTAAATGCCAACGATAGGGCATCACTATTTGGGGCAAGGGTTTATCGGTTGTAGGTTTGGTTGTGGACTCAAGCATAATTTAAGCATCAATTTCATAAACAAAATGTAATGGCATAGTGATTTCGAAAACATCTATTAACGCAAGGCGCTTTGACACGTAAACGACGTTGCTATAAAACGATAAACTCGCGACTCAAATTTTATAATGACATAGTCATTCGAGATGAGGTTTCTTTATGAATTATCAACTTAGGGCCGAGCTCTACAATGACATTGCTCTTTGAAGTAAACTTCCTTTAAAATCTTAAATATCACAACTTGGACGTTTATCTTATTATGTAATTCGAAACGCTACTTCATTAACCATACATATATAACCGGAGTTATTAAATCATAAATCATTGTGATTTTGACAATTAAAGATGTAGTTTCTCATGACATCACGTTTTCTTATGAAACTAGATATAATAATTCGTCTAAATGACGAATGGTTTGTTTGAAAGAGGGCAAGCCATTAACTTTATAAAACATAACTTGAATTTATAGAATAAGATTTACATACTTAATCAAACACACCATATCGTGAGATTTATAAACTTCGAATATTCCTTTTAAAATATGAGTATGGCGTTATAAATGAACTATGACTTTTAATTGAGTTTCTAAAGTATCGCTTTTAAATGAGTCCCATATTTAAATAAATTTCATTTACAGTCAAGATATCTATTCACAAAGGAATTTAACATTCAAATAAATATCACTCTTAAAAGAGCTTTAAGTAAATGAATTCCTTGTATAACTACTGTGAAATAACATTTGACTGTTATTCAATGTTCATTTTAACTAGGGATCGGTTGATTACCTTAGTCGTGTGAGCTCGGCACTAAACAGATTATCCTTGTAAACTAATCACGCATAACGTGTAACGTTTGAACCAAACTTCATAAACTTTTAAAGGAAGTCTATCATTTTACCAAACCTGAGTACTCACCAACTATGTTTCATAGTTGACCTGTATTTTTACATGCTTTTCAAGAATTAGTCTCAACTTGTCTATTGAAGCTAAACCCGCTAGATGACTTATGCTGTTGTTGTGTTACGGAATTTGTATCTTTTGGATGTAATAGTGTGTTTAGATTATCCACTTCGTGCTGTAAACGCTTGTAAGACATAATGTTATGTATTATTGTAGACCGTTGAACGGTGACGTTTTGTAATTTTCGATTATGAAATCATTGTACTGTTACATCTCGTGTTTCCGCTTTAGCGGGGTGTGACAATGTCCCAGATTTTGACACTTGTAGCATCTAATCTTGGACTTATCGAAACCCATGCTAGTTTTATCAGTGACGTCTTCAAGAGATTTCTTTCATGTTCTCTTCAAATAGGTTTTCGTTCTTCTGGTAAGCATAGCCATGTTCCAACGAAGATCCACTCTCTCTAGTTCATCAGGATCAACTTGTGCAAAGTCTTCATCAGTAAGATCTACCGAGCTAATCCTCTTTGATAAAAAATCATCATATGATGATAAAAACGCATTGAAGATTACTGCATGCTCATTGTGTGATGCAGTAGCAGAGGAAGATGGTTGAGCAGAGAAAGAAGAAAATGTTCCACCCGAATTATTATCAGACGAGTAATTTGGTTTAGATGCAGCAGTAGAAGGTCCAGATAAAAGAGTTGTACTTCCATATCTAAAACTACTAGTATCAGGAAGCAAAGAACTGGATCTTGTGCTTTTCTTTTGGATATCCAAAGCACATGTTTCTAATTTTCCAATAAGTTGATCCAAAGTCATTGCCAATACGTCTGGATCATTCTCCATCATCAACACTCTAGTTTCCCAGTGAGGAGGTAGAGCATTAAGCAGTTTCTTGTTAACTTCAATAGAGCTGAATTTGTATCCACCCTCAGTCAACTCATTCACTAGACGTGAATATCTACAGAACAAGTCCTTAACCGTCTCGTTTTTCTGGATGTCAAACAGATCATACTGTTTCTTCACTAACTCCAGCTTACTTTGCTTGTATTCAGTAGTACCTCCACATCTTTCAGCTATACCATTCCACAGATCATAAGCTATGTCGTGTTGCTTGAACATCTTCTTAGCATCAGCAGGTAGAGACATGGTAATAGCAGAGTGAGTTTTTCGTTCGCATTCCCATGCCTTGCGTTCCTCAGCCGTCATTGAACGAATAGGTTTCGGAGGAGGTATACCTACATGTTCTCCACTTGCAACCGGTCGAACATATCACTCGATCAAAGGTATCTCCATTTCAGGGTCAGTAAAAGCAACAAAAGATAAAAATCTACCACGCCATTCAGAATACTCCATTCCAGGTGCAAAGAATGGAGGTTTGTTTGCACTACCAACCTCAGCGTTATGTTTTAACATAGCATTAACAGCTTGTAAAGTAGACATTTTAATATGTATTAACTAAGATTAATTAATTTGAAAAAGTTAAAAATTCTGATTAAAATAGTATAGCGATATTGATGATATCGCTATCAATATCGCTAATTAAAGCGCAAAACAAAATCAGAATCAAAAAGGCGATACTACAGGCGATATTGAGAGTAATATCGCTAAAATTAATTAGGCGATACTATGTAATATCGCTAGTAATAATGCTCAAATTAATGAGTACAAATCAAGTAATATCGCTGAAACCCTAGAGGCGATATTAAGACAATGTCGCTTCTAATATCGCTAAAACGACTGTAAACCCCAAAAATTATTAATCTCAAAGATCTAATTAAATTTAGGTTTGCAAATGACGAACACTAATCCCAGAAAACACTACAAAGCACTAATTAATCAGTTTTAACGCTAAAAAGTAATTAACCTATATGAAACTAGTTACTTAGCCCTTTTTAACATACTAATATTGATTTAAACAACCACTAATCCAATGGATAAATCGCTCTGATACCAATTGTAGGACCGCTATGTGACAGATCTTAAGCAAATCAATATTCAATAGCTAGTGAGCGGAAATCAAAAGCTAAACACAAGTACGTTTAATCACAAACACAAGCAATATTGTATTATGAATAATAATCAAACATTGAATACAATACTGACTACAATAGGAGAAACACACCCAAAAGTTCTCTGGAATTCGGATTGGCAAAAATCACATAACTCAAACACTAATTAGGTATTTATACTATTACCTAATCAGATAGGCGATATTGATGATATCGCCTATGCGATATTGCCAATATCGCAATAGCGATATTGCCAATGTCGCTAGTTACATCAGAAATAGACTAAGTAATTACAACTCAAAACTTAGACCAAGTGACAGACACACTAATGTACCAACAGCTCGACCAAAAGAAGCATGTGTTGAACAATCACATTTACGTGAGCATTCAACACATGCTTTAGAAGAATTTTTAGAAGATTTCTTTGATATAATCGTTTTAGAAACAATCTTCTTTTGAGGTTCAGCTATAGCTTTACCTTTTCTTTTTGTTGTAGCCTGTTCATTTCTTTCGATAGTAATAATATGATTTTCAGGCTTGACGGTTTTCTTAACTGGTCGAAACTCTTGATCAGTTATATCCTCAATCTCAATTTCCTCTTCAATGATACGAGGAAGCACAGAAAGAGCCTTTCCTAATTTAGGCTCAACAACATGATCAGACTTAATAAGCTCAGTCTGATGAATCTTAACCTTAACAGGCTTAACTTTCTCAACCTTTTGAGTCTTACTTGAGTCAGACTCACTAGCATTAGCCCTAACTGGCTCAGGCCTACTAGTTTCAGGTTGGTTTGATGCAGTGATGACAGTTTCAGCCTTAACTAGCTCAGGCTTACTTATTTTGATGTTAACCGCAGATTTGACAGGTTTGACATCTATCTTTGTAAAGATAGGCATCAAGTCATTGACATTATCCCTAACAGGCATAGGAAGATAATCCTTAGGAGGTGGGACTTGATGAAAACCAAGTCCTGCCTTACTTTTGGTATCGGTCTTATGTGCCTGCAGGATTTCATCAAAGACTAGAGAGGATGTCGAAAAGTTGGAAAGCTTTTTCTTTAAATTTAAAACCTCAGTTTGAGATTCAACAAGTTCTTTCTTAACAGATGATAGCATATCAACATAGCTACCAATTTCATCTTGTTGTTCAAAAATTTTAGCTTTCAATTCCTTTTTCTCTTCCAAAATAGCTTTTAACTTTTGATCACTTGCCTAATCACTGTCTCTTAACATTGTATTTGTTTCATTTAAATTTTCAATCATATTGTTAAGGCGTTTGGTGTCCTCTCTATACCTGTTTAACTGGTTAGTTAATTTTATACACGAGATACAGGATAAAGGTTCATCATCTACCTCATGCACTTCAGCCATCAGTGCCCGTTCTGTATCATCTTCATCTGGGTCAGACCATTCCCAAGCATTGTTGGAAAGCAGTAGCGCAGCGGAAACCATTGCCTTTTCATCAGATCTGGTCTTATCAAATGAATTGTGCTGAGAGGGTTTAGATAACCCGGAAGGAGGGTTCTTCTTTCGGTCACATTCACGAGCAAAGTGTCCATAGTTTTGACACTGGTAACATTTCACCTTGCTCTTATTAAATCCCAGACCCTTCTCTTCCGGATAAGTGACGTTCTTCCTCCCAGTCTTCTTCAAGAAATTCTTGACACGTCTTGTGAGCATAGCCATGCTCTACTTCAGGTCCATTCGTTCAAGCTCTTCTTGATCAATTTGACTGAAATCTTCTTCAGTCAGATTCACGGTGCTGTTCTTGTTGGATAGGAAATCATCGTACGCCGACAAGAAAGCAGTAAAGACAGCTGCATGTTCCTCAGCAACTGCAGGAGAGGCTCCTTTGAAGTTGGAGTAAGTACCACCCCCACTAGAAGAATTTGTGGTGGTATATCCAAAACCACCCGATGTACTTGGAGCACCAGAGCCCCCAGAAAAGAATGCAGCCCCAGCAGCTTGAGTTGCTGCAGCAGGAGCATCCACACCATATAACTTAGGGTTTTGAATATGTGCAGTAGCCTTGGTCTCCTTCTTCTGCATGTCTAGGAGATCAGCAGCAATCTGTCCAATCAAATCATCGAGCTCCATATCCATGATATCTTCATCTTTCTCCATCTGCAGTACTCGTGTATTCCACTTTTTGGGTAAGGAACCCAAAAGCTTCTTATTCACATCACTTTTGTCGAGATTTACTCCTCCCTCGACTAATTCACTCACAAGTTGTGAGTATCTACTGCACATATCTTCTAGAGACTCAGTAGGCAGCATGTCAAAAACCTCAAACTGTTTCTTGACGAGATCCAGTTTGTTCCGTTTATAATGGTCACTACCACCACATTTCTTTTCGAACCCCATCCATAGATCATATGCAGTCTTGTGATGTCGGAGTTGTCTTAATAACTGTTGAGGTAAGGCCATGGTAATTGCAGAATAGGTTTTACGTTCAGTATCAAAGGCCTTACATTCCTCAGGAGTCATAGATTTAATGGACTTTTCAGGTATAGGTCCATTATGGATACCTGTTCTCAAAGGGCGTTCATACCTTTCCTCTAAATAGATAAGCATTTCAGCATCGTTGAACGATACAAACGCTTCAAAACGCTGACGCCAGTCCAAATAGTTCATACTAGTTGTATACATAGGTGGTTTATTCGTAGAACCCACCTCACTATTGTGTTTTAACATTGCCCCAACCTGTTGAAGAGATGTTGATGTAGAAGCAGACATTGTAATGGGCTCGATAGACTTTTAAAAAATTTCTGGAAACTGAAGAATGCGACACTAAGGTTGTGTTGCAGTGTTGTGTCGCAAAGATACTAACAGCGACACAGAGGTTATGTCGCAAAATGACTATGGCGCAAAACTATGTCGCACACTATGTCGCAAGATAAAGGTCGCAAGAACCTTATTTCGCAGCTTATGTCGCAGCTTGTGTCGCAAAACGGCGCTGTCATATGCCAAAAACCTCAAAAACGAAAATTTTCGAAACCTAAATGTTTTTTATCGAAAGAACTTCGTAAAAACTGACTTTTTAGGTTCAAAAACTCCAATATTTAGCTCCAAAACACCTATAATGAAGATCAAACACCAAAAGAGATGTTAAATAATCAAAATAAGCATTAAAACACGTACCCAAACGATTTGATACCACCAAAATCAATGATTATGGCTCTGATACCAATTGTAGATCCCACTATTCAGATCTTTTAACCAAATCGTTCAATAACCCACGCGCGGAATTTGTAGGACGGTAAACACACGAAATATAAAGATTAAATCAATACTAACAAAACAAATCAACACTTTATATTTCTTTTCACAATTCTCTGATCAAATACAACTGATAAAAACGCAGAGAGTGTATACCAAAAAGTCTCTCAAAAAGTCTAACCTAATTACAAAGTAATTAGACCTATTTATACTAATCTGGCCGACTTATGCGACACAGGTCTTGTGTCGCAGAGATCACTATTGCGACATAGAGCTTATGTCGCAACTACAACTAATGCGACACAAGCCTTGTGTCGCATAACACTGAAAATGTAAATTTAACTAAGTCAATTACATTTACTAACACATTACAGACTCGACCAACTGACAGACACACTAAGATGTATCAACAATGTTTATATAACACAAATTATGTAAATTGATCACCTTTAAAAAACACATAAATTAAACGCTCGATGGCTCGACAATTGGCTCACAGGTACTTACAAATCTAATTATTTTATTCATTTCTTCAAATTAAATTGTTGATTTATTCGGTAAATTAACTTTCAAAAACAATATATTAAGTAATTTTTTTATCATTTTAATTGTTGATTTGCATCTTGTAATTATTGTGTGTTTCCTGTGATTACTAATTTGTTTAACCAATGATATTTACTTTGTCGATGCATTGAGTCAGTTTGAGATTCACCCAATTACTCGTTTTGATTTACTATTAGATTAATATTGTGCATATGTGAATATTTAAAGTTAATGATTGGTTAGGGTTTACTTCGTAATGTAAAAGAGAGCCTTATAGAGTTAAAACATTCTAATTAACTAATATCTTTTGGGGCCATTCTCAACAGCAAATCCATATGCCCTTGATCGCTTGGAAAAAAGTCATGGCGTCCAAAAATAAAGGAGGATTAGGCATTGGTAGTTTGCACGCTCTTAACCTTGCCCTCATTCAAAAATGGCGTTGGAGGTACGTCACTTATCCTAACTCGTTATGGGTAAAAATTGTGAATCAAATTCATGGTGTTTCGACAAATGGTTCATCTTTCTTTCCAAGTTGTAAAACAGCGAGTATTTGGTTAATGATGGTTCTACAACCTCTTTTTGGTGTGATCCCTGGTTACTGGCTTTGAAAGACATTTACCCGAGACTATACATTCTTGACTGCAATCCGAATGATCTTGTGGCAAACAAATGGAATAATGGCTGGAAGTTCACTTGTAATTGCGACATAACAGGAGGTAGAACAAGTTCCTAGCTCTTAAACCTTCATTCCTTGTTGGAAAACCGGTCCCTAAATGACTCTCCTGATGCTTGGATATGATCCATGGGTTCCTTGAATACCTTTTCCGTCAAGGAAACAAGACTCTTAATCGAAGATCTGCTCCTGCCAGACATGTCCCCGACCACTAGATGGTGTCGTTTCCTTCCTAAAAAGATTAACATTTTGAACTGGAGAATTACTCATGATCGTATACCCACGCGTTGGAACCTAAGTTCTAAAGGAATTGAAATCAATTCTATCATATGTCCGAGCTGCTCTATGAGACCCGAGACCACCTCACATATTTTTTGGTCGTGTTCTCTGGCTATTGATATGTAGTCCAAAGTATTCAAATGGCTTGGCACTCAAATGCCAACGATTGATGCAATCCAGGACTTACACGTATGGCTCGACAATGCTCATATTTCTTCTAAGAGTAAGCAGATTATGGAAGTTGTTTTCGGATCTACCACTTGGACGCTTTGGCAATTCAGAAACGATTCGATATTTCGATGCCCGGCTCCTGTTCGTTCGATTCTATTTTGATAAAGTAGTTTTTTATTCATTTTTATAGTTCACTAATAGGAATAAGAAAGCATCCAATTCTTGGAATAATTGGATGAATAATCCTATTCTTGATTCTTCTTTGTAATTTTGCTAGCTCCTTGATAGTCTTATTAATAATATTTCAGTTGTTCTAAAAAAAATCTTATATGTTTCATGTATTTTTGTTTGTTTAATTTTGGCCCACCCAAAATAGAAATGTTGGCTACGCTACTGTGTCCAGGTGTACTAAATCTCTAACTTATTTACTAATTCGATAATCATCTTAAAGAGTTTGATTGGTATGTTTGAAGAAACTCGCTGGTAGTTCAAAATGAAAACTACGATAAAGCTTATTTTTAAAACGGGAAGTCGTAGTTATTCTTTATTTTATAAGTTGTTGATAAAGTACATGGAGCTCAAAGCTCATAAATGTGAATTAACTTAAAATACTCACACATAAAAAAGTAAAAGATCATTATAAAAGATGTTTATGTAATTTAATTTTTCACAAGCTCTACTTCTTTAAAACTATTCCCAGTAGCTTGTATTTGTCCATTTTATTTTTTAGTAAGTTATAAAACTATTGTCGTGCTGAACTTGAGCTTTCGAAAAAAATAAGTTTAAATTTTCATAAACTCCAATATTCTTTTGTGCCAAACATACCCTTTAAGTCAGTGCAGTCAAAGATACCCAATCGATAATTAAAAACTAAAATTCTTCTATATAACATTTTGCAAGGCTAAATCATTATTCTTTGAATAGTTGATGAAAAGCTTTTACCAATCAAAATAATTTCAATGTTTTTGTACCTTTTTAGCTTTTTTAATGTGTACAAAAGATTGTTCAAAGAAATATTTTTTTTGTCCTAATTAAATTAATACAATCTAAAGAATTGTTTGAACCACTAAACACTAAATTCAAACCAAAAAAATTGTTATAGAATAATACAATATGTAAGAAAGTTTATGTGAACTATATATATAACTTTTTAAAAAGTTATTAACAATCATATCTTTTATAATAACTATATGATAGAAATGTTAATAAAGAATTAATTTTTTATTCTCTATGAAAATTTGTGTCGAACTAACTTGAAAAAAGTTAACTATACTAAATGATATGTGCGAGCCTAAAACTAAGCATCTTTAATACTACTTTAGTGGTGGTAATTAAGTTGGTTACAATCAATACCTTGAAATTGTACGTGGGAGAGATTTTAGTATTAAAAAAAGAAAGTTGTTTTTAAATTTTTTGGCTTTTGTATTTGGCATGTAAAATGCAACTATAATCCTGTATTTTAGAGAAAAAATGGGTACGAAACAAAAAAAATATAACGTGGCGTAAGCTAGTTGGCGTGACGGAAAGGGTTGATTTACAATGTATGCTGTGATGGACTAGCATATGAGTTTTATAACTTTATTACTCCGTACATACTTATAAATAGATTTTTCTACTATATTAATTTTATTTTAGTTCAAAACTAAGTTTAAAACTTAAAATATCTTACATACGAGGAGGATGGTTGATTTTGATATCGTAAAAGTGTAACGGTACATGAGTATTTCTTTTCAGATACTCCTTAAATTTTTCTACCAACTCTGAACCACCTCTACAACTGTCCGATTAAGCAACTCTGAACCGCTATCAAAAAATTGAAACTACCACTAAAGTCGAAATCCCAACTCCAAACAAATCAATTTCATTTTTAAGTTAGGGTTATGCTTTTAAGAAATTTAGAGGGGGGGGGGGGGGGAATGGGACATATACAGTTGATTTATAGATCTGCAATGATGTTCGATTTCAGACACATTGAATGGAGTTACATGTTCACCAGTAATGTGTTATGTCGCACAGGTTCGGTCTATTCTAGATCTGCAGTGATGTTCGATTTTTAAATCTGGAGTTAGGTGGTGGTGATTGTATTTGCGTTTGTGTTTAGGTGTATATGATTTATGTATGAATTTGACTTGGTTTTTAGGTGTGAAAAATTTATGTATGAGTTTGTGTTTGTGTTCTAGTGTTGAAGGTGATGAGGGTATTTTGGTTATTTTTTACGAGATAATGGTACATCCATTAGATTTAACGAGGAAGAGATTTATTTAGGACAAAATAATAATCATAGGGTCAAAGAGTATAATAAAAGATTAAGAGGGATAATGCACGAGAAAATGAACAACGACAACAATCGGAAGTGTAATTTACTCTTAAAAATAGTTATATGAGATTGCCCACCGACCAAACCAAGTAAGCATCCGGTTGTCATTTTGTCAATCAGTTGATGGCAAAAACGTGAATCACTGCAACTTCAGTGTCACTTTCTTATCATCAAGTTCTTCTTCATCTTCTACCTCGGTCCCATCGAACCCCCGCTCAAAAATACCCAAACTTTCACATAACCCATAAACCCACTTCACTCCATCAACAAAACATATAAAAAAACCAAAAGAATGTTATCAAGAATTGTTCCGACAACAACAACAGCCGCCGGAACATACAATGATAACAGCAACCGATCCGTGAATTCGGTTTCAATTTGTCGACCCAAAAAAAAGTTTGGTTCTTTATGTAATTTGAATAACCGAAGAGTGGTGGGGCCGGTAATGGCGGTGAAAACTGATGAGCAAGTGAGTAATAATGTTGTTGTGAAGGAAAAAAAGGAAAAGAGTTTGGCTGACCGGCTGAGGTTGGGCAGTTTGACCGAAGATGGGTTGTCTTATAAAGAGAGATTTGTAATTAGGTGTTATGAAGTTGGGATTAATAAAACTGCTACTGTTGAAACTATTGCTAATTTGTTGCAGGTAATTTTGGTTTCGTTCGTTTTTGTTGTTAAATGTTATAATTGTTTTTCTTTTTTTTTTTGGGTATGATTGATGATCTTAGAGTAATGTATGTAGATTGTGTTAATGAAGTTTTAGGCCTCAACATTTACTATCCATTTTAGTGTGTATTTGGCTAAGCTTATTTTTCGTGCTCATGAAAAAATAAGCTCAACTAAATAAGTTCATAAGCTGCTAAAAGTAAGCCTGACCAAATAACCCTAACCAAACACCCCCTTAATTGAACACATCAATTTGTCTCCTTGTCAAATATTATGATTTGAATCAAATTGTCAGTAGTGTGTGGTTTGATTGGTTAAAAATAGGGTTTTGTTAACAATAGTCCTTAGGATTGTCATTAAGAAGTTTCAGACGGGCATAAAATATTGTACTTTAACCAATTATCATGGGGGCATTGAGTTTGTTATGGTCTATAGGTGAGTACAAGTATTTATTTATGTCTTAAAAGCCTTAGTGATAGCCCTTACGGCAATCGTTATTGTTTCCTTTAAAGATAAATAAATAAGACCTTTTTAGGGTCTTTAGTTTTAGCCTTTGTTGTAGTGTTTGGGATTACTTATTTTAGTGTTTATCTGCTTATTGTGTTTTTAGTAAAATAGTTAAGAAATTTGGGTGTTTAGATGAAACATGTTTATCTACTTATTTTCAAAGGAGATACGCACACTTTAAATTAAGAAATCCCAATCGTGTTACTTAAATGTTGCACATGGCCTTCGTATCTATTATACATGTACATGTTTAATATTTGGAGGGTATATCCATGATGTAGATGGTGAATTTTGATTTTGTATTGTAGGAGGTTGGAGGTAATCATGCTCAGAGTGTTGGATTTTCGACGGATGGATTTGCTACAACCACAACTATGAGAAAGTTGCATCTAATATGGGTGACTTCCCGAATGCATATTGAGATTTACAGATATCCCGCTTGGTAATATTTCGGATGTTTTGGCTAGGAATTGAACTTTTTTGTGACATAAATTATTGGTTTTGAAATATAAATTTCTAAGTTATATGTGGTTTGATGTGTTATAGGAGTGATGTGGTTGAAATCGAGACTTGGTGTCAAAGTGAAGGAAGGATTGGGACTAGACGTGATTGGATTATTAAAGACCATGCCAATGGTGAGGTCATTGGACGGGCTACAAGGTGCATATTAATTTCTTTTGAAAGTTAAAAAACACCATTTTGGATTAGATAAGAGTATATATATATATATATATACCTTGTTCATGATTATGATTTATAGTTGCAAGCATGAAATGTAGATTTTAGGATTCAGATTATCTGTGCATTCATTATTGTGGACTGCAAATGATCATTATAAAACTAGAATGGTAGATTGACCATTGTCGTTTAAAATGCAGCAAGTGGGTGATGATGAACTCGGATACTCGAAGACTACAAAAAGTCAGTGATGATGTAAGAGATGAATATTTGATTTTTTGTCCCAAAACACCAAGGTACATTCGTCTTTTGCTAAATATCTCATTCCTTATAAATTTGCCTCTTTTAACACGAAAACTCTGCCCTCTTTTATTGACTGTGTTGTGCTTCCAGATTAGCATTTCCCGAAGAAAACAATAACAGCCTGAAGAAAATAGCAAAACTCGACGATCCAGCTGAGTATTCGACGCTAGGACTTGTTGTAAGACCAAATTTTATTCCATATAATCTCTATTTTCTTGTTATTATAAGTATCAACTATTGAACAGTTCTTTTTTATATCATTGTTTTTTTTTTTTAAATATGTAGCCAAGAAGAGCTGATCTGGATATGAACAAGCATGTCAACAATGTTACTTACATCGGATGGGTTCTTGAGGTTAGTAAAAAGTGTCAATGTTCCTAATGTTGAATAAGTGTTTCCAACTCTGGCAATTAGGAGAGAACTTGTGTTTCTGAATGTTGAATATAGAGATAGAGAAAAGTGTGCGGGTCAGCTAGCTGGTCAAAATGGGTGATTGTTTGGTATAGGTCTAGTTGGGTAGACCCGAAACACCTTTTGTCCAAAAAATTTGGAATTCAATCTACATAATTAGTGTGTCAAATTTGATTAGTTGATCATGTGTTTACGGTATATTATTTCCACAATAAAATAACTCTTTCAACAAAATTGATTTTGTACGTATGATGATTTATGCATTAAAAGCATATTTGTCGATTTTCCATGTCTTTTTAGTTATCTTTTATCTTACCCGTATGACCCATACATAAGTAAATGGCCCCAAATTGCCACATTACTTGAATTACTCGTTTAACTAATTATTACACAAGATATTGATAATTTTCTTTCTTTGACAGAGCATTCCACAAGAAGTCATAGACACTCATGAACTACAAACGATTACCTTGGACTACAGGCGTGAATGCCAACATGATGATGTAGTCGATTCTCTCACAAGTTCAGAATTGCTCATTTCAAAACTTGAAGGAAGCAACGGTTCTGCTAATTCAGAAAAAGACGGAGAAGATTTGAGCCAATTTTTGCATTTACTGAGATCAGCTGGCGAGGGTCTTGAATTGAACAGAGGTCGCACCGAGTGGAGAAAGAAAGCAGATAAAAGATAAGCACAATGAACCCTTCGCGCTGGTTTATTATACCCTTTTTGTCTTCCTGTTTTGTGTATGTTCTCCTTTTATGGCTTCATCCATTTACTTTGCCTATATGTGTACCACCTTAGATGGAATAGCTTTCCGGATTCTTAAACCAGACAAGTGTTTTTTTGTTCTATTTAATTGTCCAATGTTATGCATGTAGCACCATATGAATCGTTCATCTATAATATAATGTTTTGGCAGAAAAATAAATGTTTTTTTGTTTATTATATATATATATATATAGATATGAACGTGCGGGTGATCATGACAAAGTTATGTAGTAGTTTTGCTATAAGTTAACTAGTGGGAGATTGCTTTGCTATGCTGGTTGTCTTCCATGTGAAATGTGCATGTTAACTAGTGGTTTTGGGTCAGCTTGGCCTAGCCTGCAAACAATTTCATTTCATTATTCCATTGGGTAAATAGTTAATTTCTCTTAAAAGTAGACTAATAATCTTATATTATTGATACAATTTAGGAGGTTGTATACTAATATGCATTGTAATTACATGTTGGGCAATCGTTCAACCCATCTCATTTTGACATGTTCCCTTCTTAGCTATACTTTAAGATGTCGCTCATTTGGACCTTTTAAAAAAAATCCAAAATCAACACATTGATAGTTTCATACGGGTCGAGAATGATACCACCAGTATAGTACTTATAAAGATTATACATCAAGTATTATAGTAGAAAACTTTCTGTTCATTAGAGGTTTTTAAAAGCCATGTTACCTCTGTTTATTGATGTCAATAAACGGAGCCTAAAACCGACCAAACTCTTATGGAACGCAAACATAAATACACAAATCTTTTCAACGTATTTATTTTCTAGGGCTTCATAAGTTTAGATAAATTCATGGAGATGGATTTCTTCTAGATTTGTCAATTTTGTCTACCTTCGGTTTACCAGGACCGCCTGGATGCCACAAGGACCGCCCGGAAAATGACCTGGACCACCTGGATAGCCACCCCACCAACCTGGTGGAAAATTACCTGGACTGCCCGGAAAACCACAAAGGCCGCCTGGAAAGCCACCCAGACCGCTGGAAAACCACCCCACGAACCTGGTGGAAAACCCCCAGAGGCCTCCAGGGAATCCGGGAAACGCCCCTGGAAATGGAATGAGAATGGAATGAGAATACAACAACTACTACCCAAGAACTACAACATTTACACAACTTGAAACCAATAAGACTACAAGAAGACAGCTTTGACCAAACCATATAAAAAAATCAATATATTTATAAACTGACTGCAAGTACAAAGTTAACACTTGTACTTCTCAAAAGGGGTGTACAATGTATCAATGCATGATTTAAAGAGAGTTGTTACTGTTTTGCGTAACAAACCACACCATTAGCTTCCCATAGATACTTTGCCCATATTGCCCCTTTACTCGTTTGCTTCACCTACAATATAAACATGAAATGGTAAGCTTAAACCTTTGTGAGATAACAGGAACTACTTGCACGTATAAATCATAATCATTTAGACTACAAATCTTTGTCTGTTGTTCTTGATCATGTTACGTGATCATCTTGTTCTTGATAATCTTACATGATCATCATGTTCTTGATCATTTACATGATGTCTTGTTCTTGATCATATTACCATGATCAACTAACGCACACCCTCATACTAAAAGTATAAAGCGTATTCCAGGTGCCGTAAACTAAGGATCCTTACTCTCATTACGTGTAAAACTGAGCATATTTGTACTTATGTCACAAGGACATATCATGAACTAGACAAGTAACTGTTGCATTCATTACCGAATACAACCTATACATAACTAAACATAACTGCACGCGTAAAACTGAAACATAAACTGAGCACAGCTAATTAATAACAAGACTCTGTAATCTTATAATATGTACATATAACTATCAACCATATTGTGTACTATAAGTGTAATACCCAAATAAAATAACTAATGGAAATGATAATAATATCTATTAAAATACTTATAGATGGTCTTAAAGAAATTTTATTAATATGTAACGACTAAAAATGCTTTGAGTTGAATAAGTAAAAATACTTCCATAAGATATAACATTAATATGTAGTGATCGTTTGCTTTTCAAGCTGAGAAGGAAACACCAATTACAATTAAGTAAACTTCCAGTCTTTCCTATGTCAGTTACAAAGTAAATAATAAAAACTAAAACCTATGGCATCTCAATCTCTTAGAATGTTCTGGGCTGTCAAAAACGAAAGAAAATCTAGAACAAAAGAATAAGATATTTCTTCATTTCTTTGGGAGTTCAAATAAACAAAGGACATAGATTTCTGAAGCAGGAGAAGAATTTTTGGTAAGTACACGAAACCAAATCAAAATAATCTTGTTATTTCCTCTTACTTTTGATGATTTATTATTTTGATATTCTAATATATTTATTGTTTGGGCTTAAATCCTTAAAGCAGGACAAATGGCTTAAAATTATAATGTTTCTACGAAATATAAATACGTACATGAACTGTTCTTTTAAGCATAATGATTTAAAAAAGAAAAGTACCACTATCATAATGGGCAATGATTTGAATATGAAAACAGGAAAGTTCTTGTACTTAATTTTATTATTTGATTAGTCTATAGGGACATGTAGGATTTAAACACAAAGAGTTGCTAAAAGCTAAGTTATCATTGACATGTTTAAATCGTAATTGATGATTTTTAAATATCTATGACAAAAACAGAGAAGTTTACATATTGTTCATGAACATTGAAGTCCAGATACATAGCTTATAAGGATAACCCGATTCTTTTTAAAGTACTAATTATAAGTGTGTGATAAACAAATAAGTATTATCTAAACAACAGATCAATGTCGTAAACCTTCTTAATAAATATGTTGTTAATTATTGTAGATTATTAATGGAGAAGTAGGTTCGGGTCTTCTTTTAACTATTTTGTTCGCTTAAGGTACGGATTCCTAATCTTACTTATAAGATTTCGTTCATTCAATAATCTTTTGTATGTCTTATTTTTCCCGTGACTACTACTTTGTTGACCATTTGTATGGATTCTAATCCTAATTACTTGTTACCTACTCTTGCTATGCTACGTTTCAATAATTTGTACGGATTGTTCATCTTAATTATAAGATGTCTTTGATCTCGTTATCTATTTCTCTTGTTATCAATCCTTTGCTTATGCATTATTAAATGCTATAACTCATATTATTTTTGTATGTTCAAATAATTCATATGCGTTGCATGACATTCGTTGGGACCTTTATTGTGTTGTGATCATTATTGGATTTGTTTTAACTTTTGAGACTATTTGTGTGATTGTACGATTTGATCTGTTCCGATACCCGAGCTATTTTCCTACCTATGGAGGGACCACAGGGGCGTCATTGCAGCACCAATGACGTCGCACCATCCGTGGCGGTGCGATTAGTCCACGACGTCTCTTTTGTTTGTTTTGTGAGAACACTTGGCCACTAGGAGGCGTATGGGTCGGCCCTACTATATATGTTTTGCAGGTTTGGTGGATGGTTGTGTCGTGCCCACACGCCATCGCACATTCGTAGGGTACATATGGAGCCGGTCATATGTACATTTATATGTTTATGATTTGTAGGAGCTCACTTGGTATCACCGCATTTCGATTGTCTATTATTTGATTTGTTATTTCGTTTGACCTCGATTATATTATATCTAACCTTATCGATTGTGCAACTTCCTTTCATTTATGATTAGTTATTGCTCCATTTTTATCCGTTCACTGGGCGTTTGGCTCAGCCGCATTTCTTTCTCCGCGGCAGGAGGTAATTAGCGGACAGTGAGGAGTACATGAGGAGTACATCAGTTGGCAAGTTACCTCTAAAGAAGTTACCGGACATGAGGAGTACATCAGTTGGCAAGTTACCTCTAAAGAAGTTACCGGTTGAAGAAAATGTGTTTACTATCTTTTATGTTCCGGATAATTGTCTAAGTTTAATAAGCTTGAGCGGTTTTGACTCTCGGGATTTTTTTAATCACTATAACTCGTTGCAACTAATTATTATGTTGGTGGATTTTTTATGCCAATTCAATGATTTTTGTTTATTATGTTTCTTTGATACTACTATATATATGTCACATTCCATCCGTTTAAAGATGGGGTGTTACAATAAGATCTCGTGACATGAATATGTAACCTTTTTACAAAACATTAACTACTTACTAAATGATATACATATACTCACTTGTCCGCTTGTATCAACTTGTTCACTTGCTCTATTTTTTTAACATGAACCATAACAATTAAAATATAACATAAAACATGTAACTGGTAATAAAATAAACACTCACCCTCATGTCAAGTATATAAACCTATTATGGGTGTTGTTTATCCTATTCTTACCCAACCCGTTACTCACCTTACGGCTTCATTAACAACTTCTTGGCGATAAGTCCTTCCTTGGTCACCTATTCAAACATACACATACATATCAACGTAACACTAAATAGTCCATTGTCATAGTTCACGATTTCAGTATAATACTCTATTAGTTCTACTTTTCGTCTAAACTCAGTACAACATGGTGCTAGCTTATTTTAGCACCATCATCTACCCAATCTCTTTAATTCCATTTTCTTGTAAAACTTGAACTAGTTAAGCTACACGAGTGTTCGACTAATTTATCTCTGGTCAATTAACAGTTAAGCATAATCATATTAAAAATAATAAATAGAACTTCTATTAAATCTTTTAATATACAAATCTTTTCTTTTTACTTATAAATATCAATTAATTGTACTATCATGTTCAAAAGTATATGCTTATACCCCTTTTATCACTACAAAAACCATAACCTCATCTCTTACAAAATTTGGAGGATTTGTTGACATAAACCCTAACTTTAATTAGTCAAAAAGAATCAATAATAGCTTGCACTAGATGTTAATTTCAGTCTAAGACCTCTTGAGCTCCAAGTTAATCTCATAATTTTGATCCTTCTTCGTTTGCCCTTTGATTACAGCACATCACCCTGTTGGGAAAAACTTAATGACCTGACACAACAACATTACTAGTTTTGTATCTTGTAGAAGGATCGCAATTTGTTATGATAGTACACCCGTAGAAATAAGTACAATACACCAAATTATCAAAATGCATACATTGTCGGGTTCATGACTCCACGCAACCTTGGACTCGTCGGGTAAAAAGTATTTTGGGAATTCTGGGTTGTATATGTTCTGTTATCTAAAACAAACAACAAATGAATTGTGTCATACTAGCTTCGGATTATGCTTATTACTCGTATCTTAAAATCTTGTCCAACACCTTTGGTTTATCCATCTGGATTGTGTGGCTATGTCAGATTCATCTTAGTAGACTAGGGTTTTAGATTTTGATCTTTATGTTTCAAGTTTAGCCCTTTCTTTTCCCACTTATAGAACAATAAACGGACGTACCATCTTCATGGCTTGATCATGAGTCGGTCAAACCACTAGTTGTCCTGTGCAATGCTTATTATTCATTCATACTCTAGAATGAGGTCTACCGAAGGGTTTTTGTACAGAAACATTTTCAGATTATTTTGATAGTCATCAGGATCGACCATTTTTACACCTTTGTTATCCTTGAGTGCATAATTATGACAATAACTTCAAAGTCAATAATGAAATTAGTAAAACATAGATTTACAGAAAATGACATGGTGAGCGTTATACATATTTAATTATCCAGAAAATTAAAATTAAAATATTTATAAACTGAAACTCTAGAACATGCATAGTACTACTATCTAAGGATAAGCATTAGTACCAAATTCCCAATACCGTGCCAGTACCATACCACTTCGAGCTATCCGGTACTCGGTACTCACTTTTGGACCAAAACGAGAACCGGTACTTCCGGTATTTGACAACCGTCAAAATCTCATATCATTGTCGCGCTCAAATCTCTAGAATCTCAAGTTTCGTTTATAGCATTTTAAAATCCTAATAGAAATTCTAGATTACGACTCCTTAAGTTTACTGAAATCATGTAACGTCATAGAGATTTCTTAGCTAACTCTAAGTTTACGAGAAACACTTAATTAGGTTACGAAGTGCCAATGAAAACAAAGGAAATTAAATTTCATATATCATCACAAGATTTTATCTTATCGCAAAAATTGGAATTTAATAAGGATTCGGTAACTCGGCAAACGCAACTCGAATTCGACAAGTTAATACTTAAACATCTATTATAAATAATCCAAATACATTTTAGAAATTAACAACATCAAATTTTATAACTCAAATATTAATCAAAAAAACATCTCAAAATAAGTCTATACAAAGTACAAATTGAGCACAAATTTAGTACATAAATGATACAAGATTTAAACATTTAATTTTATAAAATAAAAACGGTTTGAACCCTCTTTTTGAACCCCCAAAAATCTGGCCACCCCCCCCCCAATACTTATTCAAATCCCCTCACTTTTCATTTCTTTCACTGCATTCAACTTCCCACATTTCACACACACTTTTCTTCCTCTCCATCTTCTCACTAGCTCTCTCTCTCTCTCTCTCTAAAAACTCTCAAGAAATCAGCTCAATCTTAAATTAAAATCCAAGAACTCAAGGTGATTCTTGAAGATAATCAAATATTCAAAGGTAAAACAACCATTCATGCTTCCATATCTTTTAATTTCGTGTTCTTCTTTACATTCATGCAAAGAAATCTGAGTTTGCTTTTGTTTTTGTATATTTAGTTTATGTAAACACTCTTATAAACTTGTTCAAATGAATTAGTAGTAGATTTTACAAATATTTGGGGTCATGGGAAAAAGGATTGCATTTTGGGGGAGTATGAGATCTTGACAATTTTCTGTCAGGAAATCAAGGCCGACTTTGGAAGGCTGTATCTCCATGAATACTCCACCAAAAATGATGATTTTTCTTCTGGGATTTAGGTCTTTAAGTTACCTTTCAAACCCAAGTAGTCTCATGCAAAAATATTGAGATTTGAACCTTAAAACAGTGGTTGAATGACAAAGGGGTGAATCTGTCAAACCTAGACAGATTTCTTTACCCAACTTTGGACGACCATATCTCTTTGTTTGTGTTATTAAAAATTATGATTTTTACTTCTGAGATTTGATCTTTATGTTATCTTTCAAACCCAAGTGGTTTCATGCAAAAATGTTGGGATTTGGACATTTAAACACTTGTCAAATGACAAAGGGGTGAATCTGTCATGCATGGACAGATTCCTATCCCCAACTTTAAATGGTCATATCTTGCTCAAAACTCCATGAAAGATTCCAATTATTTTTCTAGAACTTATCTTTATGTCTTATCTTTAAAAGTAGTATGATATCACACTCTAACTCAAAGAATTCGTTGCCCATTTGGTTGATGATCACATAAAGGTCTATCAGCTTTTTAAAACTGATGAGACTAAGTTTGAGAGACCATTTGCACAGGCTAAACACCTTCAAAAATTACAAGACCAGAGCCAAAATACTCCTAAGACATAATATTTTTAGGTGTAAAATGGGCTTGGTCAGAGTCATTTTGAATCTAGGTCAAAAGGTACCTCTAAGTGACCCAAAAATCTGGACAAATTCTTGGTTTCCTTTAAACTTTATTTTGGAAATGCATACATGGGTTTATGACTTTAGTAAAAATTTTTGAAATAATAATGGGTATTTAGTTACACCCTAAGATGGGTCATAAGAATGTTTCAAGTGAAAATGGTTGTATTACAATTACTTATGACCTTGAAATCGTTAACAAACAAGTAAACACATACATTTTTCCATACGGTTAATATAATTTGACAAGTCTTGTGGGAGACCTACTTTTCAAAGATCATTCTTTTAACTTGTTTAAATTAAGCAACTCTAACTAATCGAATTAGCCGAGGAACTAATTAGAACCCTCGTGTTCGTAGGGCACGGATAGCAGTCGTACTTGTCTAGCACACGAAACACATCCGAACTAAAACGCTCGAACCCAATTGTGAGTTTCATAGCCCCTATTTTTAAACGATTTGATATGTTTTGGGGTGAGAATACACGTTTTTCTTTTGTGGTTACAAGTACCTATAAACTATTTCGTATTGCATAAGTTTCTACTATTCAAATTATATGCGCCTCTATCATGAATTGTTAGTCTTGGACTTAAACGCGAATATTGTGAATAGATCTATTAGGTTGACACCCCCGTCCCGGTTGGTCGCGCCAACTCGAAAAACGGACGCATAATCATTTGACCCACTACGAGTGTTGTGAATAGAACACTTGCGAGGCAACTAAATTGTTAAGGTTTCAATTCATGAGCTTATGGCAATAGTAATACACTTTGATATTGCGGTAAGGCAATATAACTTGAAATCTCGTAACCACGGGTCTATTTTACAAACTCTTACACCTATGAACTCACCAACTTTATGTTGACGTATTTTAACATGTATTCTCAGGTAACTAAGGCGCTATGTAGTTGTGCCACTGTCTCGAACTTTTTGACGTAGGAGTTGCATCCACTTAGAAAGACTTAGCATGAACTTTTTCATTTTGAATTAAGCTTGTTATTCGATAAAGTTTGTAACCGTATTGTTAAGACTTGAAACTTGGATGTTTTACTTTTGATGACTATGTAATTCAACGGTGTTTGTTTAGCGACTCAATTAGAAGTCGTTCATTGTAATCTTTGTTAGTGATCCACGCACGTCGCGCCCCCGCCCGAAAATGGGGGTGTGACACGGTACGGTACCAGTATTTTCCCATTTTTCCCGCTTTGGTACCATATCCGAAATAGATATGTTATCATTTGTTATTTGTCATTTTGTCATTTGGTTCTTTCTATATTTTATAAGATTTATGCGGAAAAAACATTAGTGACTAAAACATTATTTTTGTGATCATATTATGTGTATATGAACACAAAATGATATTTTTCGGCAACTAAACAAAATTAGAGTTGATTATCACCTATGAATACAATTAGAATTTTATAGAAGTCTAGCTAGTGTTTTTTGACACAAAAACTCACGTTTTAGCACCTTAGTTAAATCGAATTTCGAAGTACTGCTTATTAACATATAGCTAAGACCCGTGACTTTGTGTCATTACAAAATCACGTAACATGATACAAAACAACATTTTTGTATATATATATTTTTTTCTTAGTCATTGTCCTTCTATGTTAAAAGGTTAATTTTTTTATTTATTTGAGATACATTGATATGTGGCTTTAATTTTTATCGAATATAGGATACATACATAATGGTTCATTCATATACGCATTAATTATTCTTTTTTATTATATTTTCGATACCAAACCGCGTATGGTACCACTTTTACCGTACCGGTACCAGAACAGTACCCGTATCATCCCACTTCAATTGGTACAGTATTCGGTACTCACGTTAGGGCCAAAAGAAAAGTGGTACTAACCGATTCGGTACCAGTTCCGTACCACGCTTATCCCTAGTTTAACTCCTTGTTTTAGTGCTAGTTTTGTATTTTCCTAAAGAAAATACATATAAGTTCCAAAAATTTTAAATTTGATTCCCACTGACTTTTATACCATAAGAAAGTTAAGAAAAATCATTTCCATATTTTTAACATGTCTTTGGCCCATTTTATGAATTTTGTAACATAAACAACACACATTAAGCCATTTTTTCAAGTTTTTCTATGTTGTGTGTTTAGCCATTTTATAAGCATACAAACACAATTTTTCAAGACATAATATTTTTACCCTATTGAGATCAACATGTTAGGTGTCTAAAAATATATTTTTTTTAATTTTTATGATACGTGAGAACCCTTGAACATGCATCACAAACTTGTGGTTACAGAAAACATTTTGCTGGCGCACCAGTTTTGTGTGACATGTTTGGAGGTCGAATACTCAATGTTTTTGAGTGAGACCACTCGGGTTTGAAAGCTAACATATAGGTCTAAATTCTAGAAGAAAAATCATAATTTTTGGATGAAATTTATTTATTTATTGCCTGTTAAAGTCAGACTAAGAAATCTGGGCAAATTGCATGTAAAGTGTAAGTCAAGTTCTTGAGTCATAGACTTTAACTTTAACTGCTAGACTCAAATCATTGATTTGAGTCTTGATTACATGCATATACCATCATGTTTCTACAGAGTAACATATTTCTAACAATAATTTCTTTTTATCCACATCAAAGTTAACAAAAAGACGATTTTTGCAAGATTATGAACTAGTTTTGCATTTTAGCTCTTTATTTTGGTTTGATCATGGATTATCCTTTCTTTTAAACACATAAAGATGTGAAGAGAATGATCTACAAACATCAAGCATATTTTAGAGGATTTCTAATCATAATGGGCATAGAATCCATAATTTTGAAATAAAAACATGAATTTTTAATACTAAAATGGAAGAAATGAAGTTAGAGATGTTGTATCATGCCTATATGTTCTTGAAATAACTCAAGAACACTTTGAAAATTTCGTAAATGTGGTGGATGTTGGTTGATTTCTTGAGAGATTTGAGAGAGTTTGTGTGTGTGTTGAGAGAGAAGGAGTGTTAGAAGAAGTGAAGTGTGTGGAAGTGTATAAGTAAGAAAAAGGAGAAATTTGAGTGGAGTGAAGGGATGGTGGTACATGGGCAGATATTTATAGGTAGTGGGGCACCAAAATATTTAAAGTTTTGTTAAATATATAATGTATTAAAAGTTGTATTATTAATATGTATTAAAAATGTATAATGTAAGGCTTGATTTGTGATGTTTTAGTGATTAATAAATGAGTTTTATAAATTGATGTTCTTAATCTCTAAAATACTTTGAATTGTATTTAGAATGTGTATAGGGTGTTCAACTATTAGTTTGTTGGATTCGAGTTTCGTTTATGTAGTTACGGAACTTTAATTTAATCCCTATTTTTGCGATACGATATAATTTTTGTGATTAGCCATGAGATTTAATTTACTTTGTTTTCCTTGACACTTTATAAACTAATTAAATAATTTTCATGTACTTAAGGTTTGCTAAGCAATTTCTAAAGCGTTATGGCAGTTTCGGTACACTTAAGGAGTCGTAACTTAGATTCACTACTGGAACTTAAGGAAAGTCGTAGTCACAACTGTAATTCAAGAATTTAAGTGTGGTGATAACCCGAGATTTTGACGGTTGTGACATATAACCGCTGTTAGGCAACCTATCCGGCGATAGGTCCTCAAACCGATTCGGAAACCGGTTTTTGCCCAAGTCTACATGTGGGTTATTAATTATAGGGGCAATTACATATCTCCCCTTCAAAAACTACCTAACTTACATATTTCTCCAAACATTCATTAAAGTCATTGTGCACTATGCATTGAAAACTTGTATTTTCGGGAAATATGTAATTTGTGTGGTTTTTGAGGGAGATATATGTAATTCTCTCTTAATTATATAATGTTAATTAACATGTAACTGCCTCAGCATGCTTTAACTACAACTTGATTATTAGAAAATTGTTATATCTATTGAAGAGGACAATGAACTAACTAAACTAAAAAGTACTAAGATTCAGGGCATCCAATGAAAACAATAGCAAGCTGGTTGGTGTTTGATATTTATTTAATCAATCACAAGTTTTAACTATTAGCTATGAAAAGGTGCTTTGTCTTGCATATTTATATTATTTTATATTAGATACAGTCACCATGGTGGCACTGTATCATTCTAATACACCCATAGGTGTCACGTTTTTTATCAGCATTATACAAATATGAGTGAAGTTTTTATCATATTTTTAAAATTATATACATAAGATAATTTTATGCACTCGCTGGAGAAACTAATACTTAATTGTATGCATCTCCATAAACAATGGATATTTTTAATTGTCTGTTGTAGTGTTACATAATCTGCTGTAACATTACAAGTATGTAAGTATGTATAACCATGACGGTTTGATTTCTTACATGTTAAGAGAAAGAAGACTAAGATGGTTAGGACATATAAGGAGGAGTCCGCATACGGCATTTGTTAGGAGAGTGGAGCACTCTCTGTCAACGGCGTGAGGAGAAGAGGTAGACCATGACGTAGGTGGAAGGATAGACTGAAGCTCAACATTAGTGAGCTTCTTTTGATCGAGGAAATGACCTTTGATAGGAATTTGAGGAGGAGTAGAACTAGGATAGATGAGTAGAGTGCCTTAGGTAGATAGATATACTTAGTATATGGGGAAATTTATGTGTATATATATAGTTAAGTAGGGTGTCTTAGGCAGATATATAAGTCTGGTTTTGCAGGTTGAATTGGGATAGATGATGTTTTAGGTAGATAGATATTTATTTATATAGAAAGGTGTTTTAAATAGTATTGGGATAGATATGTATGGTGTCCTAGGTTGATAGATATATATGTATATTATCCTTACATACATATATATTAATTTTCATATATGCATTTATATGCTTTTATTTATTTATTTATTATTACTACTACTATTAGTAGTACTACTATGATTTATTATTACTAGTTTTATTAATTCTATTAGTATTATTATTTTTATTGTATCGTGCATTTGTGGGTGCATATTTTGTATGCATACGGGTCGGCCGGAGGTCCTTTCGGAAGCAGTCTCTACATTCGGGTAGATGTATGAATATCTACATCCTACATCCTCCATACCCTGCTCTCAGCGGGATTGGTTAGTGTTGTTGTTGTGTTGTTGGGTTGATTTCTTACAGTACTTTATTATTCACTAAGATCAGTAGGTAACCTATGAGAGACAATATCAAATTACACATGTTACTACTAAACTGAGAACATCAAGTGCAGGAAGGACTTTTGTGATTCGAACATCAGAAGAATTCATGTATCATGTATTGTTTTCAACATTTAGTCTAATTTGTTTGGATGAAATTACATCATATTCCATATATAATACACAAATTAACCAAAAATTACAAGCACTATCACCTATCACCTATTTCATGTGAAATGATATTTATTTATTTATTAATGATGAATTTATTGAAGTTAATTGTGATAAATGATATTTGTGGGAAAATATATACATGTATATATGAAAATATGACTATTTCATGTGAAATGATATTTTATATGAAACTAAACTAACTAGATTGATTGAAGTGGTATTATGTTATACATTTTAAGGTTATAGGAGTATGTCAATACAGAGAGAAGTGATCACTATATTTCAAGAGAAAACAATGTGTTAAATCGATGGTATGATATCAACAAAAAAATGTAGGGGACATGATATGTAAAGCAAACTCAACATAGTCGACTGAGAACATCCTAACTTTTAAAATGGAGGGATGGTATTGAGTTACTTAGGTTAACTTGTGGATTCAAGCGTTTGTTATAAAGTTAAGAACTCAAGTGTTTAGTGGAAAAGTAGACTCGGAGTATGAAGGCTTCATTTAACATCATTCACATTCACTATCAAAGAATTATCCATGTTTATACAATCGCTTACTTACTTGAAGATCTATAAAGATGGTCATCCTTGATCCACTATATGGTTGCATAATGAACATTGCACCACCCCCACGAGGTGACCGATTTGATCATGATATGTAGTTGCACGAAAGCATAAATCTCTCAGGTTCAAACTTTAATGGTGCGATCATTATTTGTGAGATCAGATCGTTTTTTTAATACAAAGAGATTTACCCGCTATGAGTTTGTGTGGTGATGGACTCTGATCTTGTGGATACCAATAGAGAGTTGATTTAACTAGTGAAATTCAAACCTTAAAACAAATAGATTGGCAGATTGCCACTAAACCTAGTCCTTGTTGATTCATACATAATTCCGCATGGGATCAAAGTTACACCGGTGTTGTTGATTGGGTCTACTCTAAACCATTTCAGCGTTTTTTTGGATCTCCCACAACCCAATGTCACAGGATGAAAACATTCAAGAGCATGCATTGATATTTAGACCTAATAAACAAGCCTAAATATTAACTTAACTCTTCTATTGGTTTAAGTTTTTTATGTCTCATCATCTTATTCATTCAACCAATTATTGAATTAGGTTGAATTTTACACATATTTATTTAGGCCTATCAAATATTTATCAATTCATTATAAATGAATGATAGTTATTAATTTCAATTTTGTTCATGATCTATTGAAGGTTATATTAGAAATTGCCTCTGGTTCAGGATACAAATTAAATAGTCCAAATTAAGTAACATATTTGACAAATGACAACTTAGTCCCCAATTTTTAATGGCGAACACATGAAATGTAAACTAGCATGACACTAGAAACTATTAGTAGACTCAACCACCGAGAAGGAACCACGACCGAAATATTAAACCTTACCTTCGACGATACTAAATACCTAGACACCACAAAAACAACACCTAAGTGATGAATATGACAAATTAACCCCAAGTTTTATATACAGGCCAACTTATTGACATAGAATGAAGTTGACCATTTAATAAATGAAAATGATGAACTTAGCATTTGCATATCATGAACTTTAAACATCATCTAAATGTGATCCCATCTTAGTTTCATACATGATACAAAAGAATATTGAAAATACAAGATGACCATAATTTTATGATAGAATTCTTCTTACATTGGCGGAAACTCAAGGCCTTCTACAATAAGACTTGACATCTTTCCTTGATATCTTACAGGTTTCAAATTCAAATTAATTAAAGCTTATGGTTTGAGTTGACTTTCCACACAATAACCTCCATTCATTCACATGATTATTCAATCCCCAACAATTTTCTGAAATCTTGAATAGGAAGTAACACAAACAACCTGTATCTGGTAACACAAATAACCTGTATCTGGACAACATTTGACTTCCAATCTTGCAATTGATACGAAGTACTTGTTGTGCTAGAAGCTCAATCAACTCTCAACATCTACATGTAAATTGCATATATCATTTGATTAAAATCTTAGCTACATTCTGAACTTTTTTAACTATCTATTGGTGTATCTTTGGTAATTTGATAGACGATAGAAAGGGGTTAATAGACAGATTCGGTATCAAACTTTGCGTGAATGTTCAATTTCATGAACTAACTTTATCGTAACAATTAGATGAACGTACTATTAAAACCGGTCAAAAATTCTTAGACTTCCGGTTACACCAGTTAAATGGCTACGTGGCATTATTTATGACGTGGCTTTATATACTTGGCTTTTTTTTTACATATTGGGTATCAAACTTTGCGTAAATGTTCAATTTCATGAACCAACTTTTTTTCGTTACAATTACATGAATGTACTTACAAAACATGCTGGCTATCAAAAGGTCATAGGTTACCGGATTCATGTAAATGAATAACTTTCATTAGAATGATTATCTTAGTGAACAACCCGTATACTACGTTCATAGAATTGTAACAAAAAAAAGTTGGTTCATGAAATTGAACATTTACGCAAAGTTTGATACCCACTCTGTCTATTAACCCCGATAGAAAATAGTGCGATTTGATATTATAAATCCTAGCTTATCATGATTATCTTACTCAGTTGGAGGCATAGTTGTCATGTTTAAAAAAGAAAACGAAAATCAGAGCTCTTATGTTATGGTTAAAGCTTTGGGTGAGGATTTAGAAATCAAAGACGGGGGATGCCATTGTTAGTAAAAATTAAAATAAAGTATTACTCTATATAAATAAAAGCAATTATAAAACCATGCTTAGGAAAAACTATAATAACTTACTTGAAATTTCAGTGCCTTCGTAAGTTCTTTTAAAACTTCTTTTGCTTTTGGTCGTTTTTCTCTATCATTACGTAAGCACCGGTAGGCAATCTTTTGGAATGCACTCAATGCTTTCGGCATGATCTGTTCTTTTATTTCCTCAAACACCACCTCATCGCGTTTTCCATTTTCAAAGTTGTGTTCAATGAAACTCGGTATATACATACCTTCCCGTTTGTGGATCTCAAACGTTGATTTTCCATACAAGATCTCAAATAAAACCACACCAAACGAATATATATCGGATTCTTTGGTTAAAAAACCTGATTTTAAGTATAGTGGATCCACGTAGCCCAGTGTGCCACACGCACGATCAATGACATAGTCGGTTTCCTCATGTATTGCACTTATCAAGGAAAGCCCAAAATCAGCAAGTTTTGCATTCCAATCATTAGTTAGTAGAATGTTAGCGGTTTTGATATCCCTATGTATCACCTTTGCTTTCTTTCTTACTCCTCTATGAAGAAAATCCAATGCGGTTGCAACATCAATGCATATCTTAAGTCGTTTCATCCAAGTAAGACAAGTATCATTCAAGTACCTATCAAGACTTCCTCTTGATGCATACTCATAAACAATGATTTGTGCATCTTTTTCATCACAATAGCCTACAAGACTGATGATATTATCATGCTTATACTCAAAAAGAATTTGGAGCTCATTCCGAAATTGTTGTTCCCCTTGACCACCCCTTGTGTCCAATCGCTTTGCAACAATTGTATGATCAGTTTGTGGAAACTTTCCTTTGTAAACTTTCCCAAACCCTCCTCCTCCAACGCAATTGTCATCATGGAAGTTTTGTGTGGCTAGTTTTATGTCTTCAAGTGAAATTTTGAGGTCGCCATCTTCATTATTTTCCTGTCAACCATGAGACACCAAATAAACAACATACATGGATAACAATAGCGACATTTGAAACTTATAATTATAATACTTATATCAACTACTCCAAAATCTATATGTTTTCAAATAAAATATGCACCAATTAAAACATCAATTAAAATTGTTGTTTTGGATGTTCTCAAATTTAAAGTAACATATTTTGAAAAGTTTCCAAGTGTTTGTTCTTGTATAAGTAAAGTAAAATTACGGGTAAATATATTAAAAAAATTTGAACTTTGAAGATCTTATTTGACATTGAAGAGGGTTTCTTCTATGTAAAAGCTGAAGTGTATGAGTAATAAACATCATTAGTGATATATATTAGAAAGAAAAAAGGTTAAGTTTTTAAGAAATTAACTTACTTGAAAACATATAGCTTTCTCCAGCTCCTTGACAACAACCTTCATTGTTGGACGTTGGTCTTGGGTTTCCTCCAGACATTCAAATGCAATTTTTAAAAATGCATCCAAAGAATTCTTGCTGGGTCCTCTATTTAGGGTAAAGGTGTTTTCACAACTTTCTTTCGTTAATATAGGATCTATCATTTCCTTTATTGTTCCATCATGGAACCATCTTTGTGCCAAATATGCCAACCCCTTTTCACTCTCCTTACAGTACATTGGATCATTGGCTAGCCTCCCACATAGAATTTCAAGCAAAATTACTCCGAAACCATAAACATCTGATTCTCGTTTTAACCTACCTGTCCTATCATATTCTGGATCCCCATAACTACTAATTTCATAAGACTCACCGGGATAGAGAGCATCTTCATCTTGATTCGGAAGCAGAAACATCGAGTACCCAAAGTCAAAAATCCTTGCTCCCCGATTCTTATCTAATATAATTACGTTGCTCTGCATATTAGAGTGTATCACCACCTTTTGGTCTTCCATCTCATAGTGTAGGTGATTCAATCCATTTGCAACATCAAGACATATTCTCAAACGTTCTGCCCAAGTAAGAATAAGCTTTTCTTTGAAGTCTAACAAATATCCATCAGTAAGATACTCAACGACCAGGATCTTCTCGAAACCTTCATCACAAAATCCAAGTAGTCTGACTATGTTGTGATGCTTACAAGATGTCAGAATTTCAATTTCTGTAAAGAATGCTTTTTCGCCTTCGTTGTCTTCTGTTGGGTGGAAGCGTTTTATATATACAAAGGGGCGTCTCTTGGGTAGTTCACTTTTACTCTTCTCTTCTATAGAGGCAAAATTTTCTTTCTCGAAAAGCTTCAGTTCTGCTCTATATAACTTATAGAATGAGGTACTCCAGAAGAGGAATTCCTCAGAAAAGTTACCTGTGCCCAACTTTATGTCAGCAAGTCTAATCTTCAAGTCACCTAGTCGAAATTTTAAGTGTTCCAAGATGTTTGTCTGCACCATTGTGACAAGGAGGGAAAAAGAAAAAGGTTGTTACTTGAAAATAAATTATGTCGTAAGAAACAAAAGAAATATAAAACTCCTAAAATGTTGTGGCGAACATTATATCACTAAGTCGAATTCTAAGGCGTTCCAAGATATTTCCCTATAACATTGTTAGGTGTTACACCTTATACTTTTCTAGAAGAATAAGAACAAAATAAAAAAATAAAAAAATGTATGTGTGTGTTGAGGTGTGACTTGAATTTGGGTTTAAAACGAAGATGGATGGCAATCTCATGGTCACGCCACAATGGTATCAGATAGCGTGATCTCGGTGTATATAAATGGTTGATTTTTAGTATTATTTATCATTCACACATATCAAAGGGTGTTATTGAAAATTCTAAGAGACGAAATGGAAAAGTTTTGATGTCATATAAAAGATAAATGAAATTGAAAATTTGGATCCGTTGAATCTGAGAAGATGGGGTCATCAATTATATTACTAAGTTGATATTAACATTATATCAGCATAGATAAAATACTATAAAATAAGGGAGATGTTCCAGAGAAAAAGGGTGTTAATGAAAGAAGTGAGAGAAGTCTATCAAATTGTGCCAAGACATATTTTCAAACGTTCTGCCCAAGTAAGAATAGGCTCGTCTTTGATGTTTGACAAATAACCATTAAGTAGTTCGTTAGAAAGATGCTCAATTACGAGGATCTTCTCGAAACTTTCATCACAAAATCCAAGTAGTCCGACTAAGTTGTGATGCTTACAAGATGTAAGAATTTCAATTTCTGTAAAGAGTACTTTTTCTCCTCGTTTGTCTTTTGTAGAGCGGATGCGTTTTATTACTACAGTGTTGCACCTCTTGGGTAGTTCACTTTCATTGTTCTTTTCTACAAAGGCACAATTTTCTTTATCGAAATGCTCAAGTTCCGCTGTGTATAAGTCATAGAATGAGGTATCGCCCGTTTAGTGTGGCTTAGAGAAGTTATCGGTGGCTAAAATTATATCACTAAGTTGAATTCTTAGGCGTTCCAAGATATATCCATCTAACATTTGATAATGGATAAATAGTGTTACACCTTATACTTTTCTAGAAGAATGAGAACAAAATTAAAAAAAAAAAAAATGTAGCGTGTGTTGAGGTGTGACTTGAATTTAGGTTTAAAACGAAGATGGATGGCAATCTTATGGTCACACCGTGATGGTACTAGATCGCGTGATCTCAGGCATATATACATGGATGATTTTTAGTATTATTTATTATTCACACATGTCAAAGGGGTGTTATTGAAAAATTTTAAGAGATGAAATGAAAAGGCTTTGATGTCATATTAAAAAATAAATGAAATTGAAAATTTTGACCCGTTGAATCAAGAAGATTGTGTCATCAATTATATTACAAATGGGTTAATAGACAAATAGGGTATTGATAACGCGTAAAAAGTCATGTTTTTAAACTCGTTAGTTCGGACTCAATCATTGACCGGAGATTGGGACACAATGGATGGCAACTAGTTGACTTCTTCTTGTCATTGTACATATCTGATTGAAGATACCGAAACAGGGGAGGATACACGTTACACCGTGATTTTGAATAAGAAGAGAGATTTCAAGGAATTAATTAACTTTTCAATCCAAATATTACATCTATTTATTTTATTATTTTATTTTTGCTAGTTAGGAAATTACAAAGGCAATGCAAAAAGAATTAACAAAAATGGACGAATAACGAAGATTTTAGAGCAAAAAAGAGGAAACAAGTTACAATTCTACACACAAGACTCAACGATCCCGCACACACAGGCATACTCGTCCATATACGGCCGAGTGTGCCAACCGTACACGGCCTTGTGAAGACTGTATACGGCCTTATACAACCAAATGTAAGTTGTATATAGTTGGTTTGCCCCGTACATGCTTAAATCTTGCATCTTGATACAGCTAGAGCAATACGGGCGTGTTTTTGCAATTCCAAATACGGTTTGACTAGTCAAAATACAGCAAGGAGCATGCTCAATATATATCCAACCCCTTCAACAAATCAAACACACCTCAATCTTCACTTTTATTAATTACTTTCAACTAGTTTCTCACTCTTTTTTCTCTCTCTAGTTTAATTATTAATCAAATTTATATTAATAATTAACTAGAGAGTAGTTGGGATTAAATTAGTAGTGTCAGAATAGTTTAAGCAAGCTTGTATTCAAGTTATATTCGGTGTACGCTCTGACTCAAGAATTCAAGTATTTGCTAATAATATTATGCTCTAAATTTCCGGGTGATATATTTCCCTTATACTTGCATTATGTTTAGTGTTATTATGCATAGTTGTTTTGTATGTAATATGTTTGTTGCCATGATTTGCGAGTAGTTTATTATTATGACTGTTAGAATGTAGGTAATTAGAAGTAGGGATGATGATTAATTAATCTCTTACAATTATTCGAACAAGAATTATTAAACTTTATCTTGTCTTAACTTTTATAACTTTAAACCTAGTTTATAGATCACCCTTTCCAGTTATCCACGTGACTATAACCTAGATATTGGAAATTGATCAAGTCTAATTGTGGCCAGTAGTTATATGTGTTAAAATCGTGTAATACATAGTACACCTCTATATATATTAAACAATTATGGAATCACTGTGTATCACTTAGTGAATTATCTGACTTAGGCCTGATTGATGTAAGAAACAATGTAAGTGCTGAAATACAGTAAACTACATTGTAGATTACTAAGTACATGGTCTGCATATGAACTAATGCAAAACGTTGTGAATAATCTAAGGATATGTAACTGTTTGAAAATGAGAGGTTTAGGTTACAACATATTACATCTGAGCATTTAAAATATGGAAAGAGCTTAGCAAAGAAAGTAAAAGTCCGGGTGACTTAGAATACTTAAAACCGTAGGCTCTACTTAACTTCAAACAAAGTTAAGAACTAGTTACACATATGAAAGAATGATACATTCCTATCGGTGTTAAGAACATTCGAAACTTATTCAGTCAGCTACTCTATTCATGCACCTAAGTTTACAACCAAGAAAGGTCACTTATTCCACATGAGAACAACTGTGGAGAGTTGAGCAGACTTATTCGGTCAGCATCACGATAACCTAGTTCCAAGTGACATACCACTTTAGAATCTAGACTAAAACTCTGGTAGGTTTCTAGTGTGTACACCAATATCGGTTAATCCCATATTTTTGGAATGTCCCTGTTTAACATTATAATGATCGTCATTTCCAAAATCCCTAATTGGTGAAATTTTTAACAATCACATTCTACCTCTATCTACTTTATCCTTAGTTCATTTGTTCTTTTATTTTATTGCTTATTTTAAGATTTAGAAAAACTCCAATAACCTATTCTTTTCACAGCTGAAACCATAGTCAGAAGCCGCATTGCGTTGACGGCGTTAACAGAATCGGAGAATAAGAGCGCTCGACCCTCGGGAACAGATTCATAGGACCAATATCTCAGCTCATATCGTCTTAAGCTAACTAATCGGCCAAGAGCCTTTCATTTGAATTGGCACTGGACTGACATCTAGAAAGGAATCAAACCTACCTACCTACTCATTTCAAATAAAAATTAGGTAGTACATATAATTTAAGCCCCAACTAATTATAAATATAAAACAACCACTGATTCCACCGTCCCATCTCCGTCCTACATTACCACCGACGACGCACGCCGAGATCGACGCTTCGGCAACGCATCAGGTATAAAACTTTGCGAAAAGGTTCACTTACATGAACCCTCTTTTGTTCGTCACATTTGAATAAACGTAGTTGTAAATCCTGCTAAAATTTGAAGTCTTGCCGGTCCTAATGGTAAACTGTATATGTGGCATTTATTTATGACGTGGCTTTTATTTTAATATTTGATTGTGATATGTTTAAGAAAAGGATTAATAGACCTACATGTAACTAAACTTTGCGAAAATGTTTAGTTTAGGTAACGATCTCTTTTTATTAACACTTAGATAACTAAACAAATGAAACTTGTTAAAAGTTCTGGGTTTTATGGTAGTTTTGGTTGAAATGGTGAGATGCTTTTATTTATGGCATAAATTAAAATTTTATTGGGGAATAAGTACCACTTATGTGAACAAATAGCCGGTTATCAAAGGGTCACAAGTTACTGGGTCCATGTAAATGAATAAATTTCATTAGCTGCGTTATCTTAATGAACAATATGTATACTACATTTATTCAAGTGTAACAAAAAAAAGATGGTTCATGTAAATGAGATTTTTGCAAAGTTTGATCTCCTACCTGTCTATTAACCCTATTTACAACTTAATGTTAAAATTATATCATTATAGATAAAATAAGGGAGAGGTTCTAGAGAGAAAGGGTGTTAACGAGAGAAGTCAATCAAATTGTGCCAAGTGTCTTCCCTTATTTTATGATCTCCCCCTTAATCTCTCTTTCCCCACCTCCCTTGCATCTTCCCTTCAACTCCAATAGCATGGTATATTCTCTCATAACCACTGTCAGTATCCTTCGTCGTCCATCTGAATTTGTACGTCATCACCATCATTTGCTAAAATCTGGTCGCCGAATTTATTTATATGTTGATTTATTTTTATATTTTTTCAACTTACTCAAATTCAAAGGTGATAAGTGAGTTTTTTTAACTCATATGCATCATATTAGAAAGTTGTAGAAAAATAAATAAGCATGTTACGAACAAGTTTAAAGATAAATTTTAACTAACAAGAAATTACATAATTATGGTAGCTTTTTTAGTTTTATTTCTACTTTGAAATAATTATTCAAACAAAAATTAGAAATCACATGTATACCATAAATGCATCAGTTGTTTGATAGATAAAGATAAGTTAGATGATGTGTATATTTGTAGTTATGACGCACCAAGTTCGAAACTATGATTCACCAACTTCAAACAGTCCGATAAACACAATCAACGTATACATTCAATGCATCATAACAATCAAATATGGTGCATCAGGTTTAAAATTGGGTGCATCAACTTTACAAAATGGCACGCCAAATGCATAAAGTTTACGTATATAGATGATCGTTTTAACTATTTTCTAAATAAGAGTTTGATATGGAGTACTGCAGCTATGAAGTTGTGGTATCAAAGTCTCATTTTATAAACAAATAGTCATTTAGACATTTCATCAAACACCTTATGTGCACTTGTTAAAACACATGTTTTGTTTGAAATTTTGATATCTAAACTGAAGAAATCATAAAGCAAGATGAAGATGATGAAGATATATGAAATATACATAAAAAAAAAAAAAAAAAAAAAAAAAAGGTTAATAGACAGATTGGGTATCAAACTTTGCGTGAATGTTCAATTTCATGAACTAACTTTTTTTCGTAACAATGAGATGAATGTAGTATATGGGTTGTTCACTAAGATAATCATTCTAATGAAAATTATTCATTTACATGAATCCGGTAACCTGTGACCTTTTGATAACCGGCATCTTTTGTAAGTACATTCATGTAATTGTAACGAAAAAAAGTTGGTTCATGAAATTGAACAGTTACGCAAAGTTTGATACCCAATCTTAAAAAAAAAAAAAAAAGTCAAGTATACAAAGCCACGTCATAAATAATGCCACGTAGCCATTTAACCGGTGTAACCGGAAGTCTAAGAATTTTTGACCGGTTTCAATAGTATGTTCATCTAATTGTTACGAAAAAAAGTTAGTTCATGAAATTGAACATTTACACAAAGTTTGATACCTAATCTGTCTATTAACCCTAAAAAAATCATTTTAAGATATGCAAATCAAACCTTATTTAGAGTAAGTTTTGACTTCATTTTTCTTAATCTTCTTTAATAGTTGTAGATGTAGTGTGATCGTTTATAATCAATAGAAGAGTTGTGGAGATGAAATTGTGGTGGTTGAAGTGTTGTGTTCGAAAGCGGCAGATATGATTCAAGAACGAGAGAGGATAAAAGACTTTGGATGAAGAAATGAAAGAAAAGTAGATATGATGAGATATGAGGATAAAAGACTTTTTAATTAATTTTTTTCTATAGAGGGAGACACATGTCAGCATATGATTGGCTTCTTCCACTTCTATACTAAATCCTCCTTCCTACATGAACCAATCCCATAAAATAAAATATATAAGATAAGATAACTAAAAGTTAATTACCTTTCGCTTATTCCATAAACGACTTTCAACTGCATTTTGTGACTCCTCCTTTAACATCAATTACAACAATGGGAAATAAGTTATTAATAGGCCTAATAAATATTAATACAATAGAATGATGAGATG
Organism: Logfia minima; assembly: GCA_963921325.1. NCBI lineage: Eukaryota > Viridiplantae > Streptophyta > Magnoliopsida > Asterales > Asteraceae > Logfia > Logfia minima. The sequence goes on along the minus strand of OY992776.1, from coordinate 12,277,620 downwards.
AGTAATAAGAAAACAAGTATTAAATAAGCTTCTTACAAGATTTTCATTCGTCATTTTCAGTTCTAATGGTTTCTCAAATTCATAGACAGCTTGGTTGATATCTTGGCATTGTAGTTGCTCCTTCATTAAACAATATTTTTAAAATTAAAGATTAGTTACACAAATATATTAAAGATCGTGTTTTTTAATCTTTACAAGTGTGTGTTTCACTATTGAAACACTTCACCTTATCTTTATTAGATCTTAAAAGATCCTTTCTATGCAATATATATGTCAGCAAATGTAGGTTTTTTATATACATGATACATATCCCATAGGCATCAAATATGAACTTTATGTTTTATAAGATTATACTAGTTTGTAAAACCCTCATGTGAGCTAATAAGATGAAATAAACCTTAAGATAGAAAAAATAGAATACAATCTAATTTGTCTAATAGTCAATATTATGAAAAAGTGAATGATAAACAAATTTCACTTTAAAGTAAAAAAATATATATACACAATTTTCAAATTTGTGATGTCCGTTGATGCACAGTTCAAGTTATGATATTTCTTGATGCACATACTATTTCTAGGTTATTCTATTTATTCTATGTTAAGATTCATTCTATCTTATCCAAACCCATTATATATATATATATATATACAGGGTTCTGATAATAATAATAATAATAATAATAATAATAATAATAATAATAATAATAATAATAATAATAATAATAATAATAAAGTGTTAAAAAAAGACAATCCTTTTAAAATATGGGTTAATAGATAGATAGGGTATCAAACTCTGCTCAAATGTTTACATACATTAACCATCTTCATTTCGATTCGATTGGATGATTTGACTTCTAATATTATTCAACAAGATAACCCCCGTATAATGAAATTTATTCATTTACATGAACTTGACCGATCATGTAAGTGAACATTTTAGAAGTTTTTTCTCATTGAATCGAAATGAAGATGGTTCATGTAAGTGAACATTTGAGCAAAGTTTGATACCTTATATGTCTATTAACCCTTAAAATAATGACTTACTTGAAACCATAATGCTTTCGTAAGATCTTTGATGACATATGATATTTTTATGTGCTTAAATATCGAAGTTTTATAATATATTGCTAGTTATTTCAGATCATTAAATTAATTAACTAACTGATATACTTCATGGTTAATTTTTTAAACATATTAGTTGTCAATCTACATGTCTGTATATACTATAAAATTTATGAGTTCGTGACGCATTTCAAAATAATGTTAAGAATCTAACATTTACTCTAAAATGATAATGAATGTATTATGGATCAATAAGTAAAACAAAATTGAATATCCTTTTAATATATTGACTTACTTGAAACAATAATGCTTTCTTAAGCTCCTTGATGACGACTTTCATTGTCGGACGTTGGTCTTGAGTTACTGCCAGACACTGATATGCAATTTTAACAAATATGTCTAAAGAATCTTTGTTGGGTCCTCCAGTTAAAAGGAAATTGTTGTCATTTCTTTCTTCCATAATTAGAGGATCTATCATTTCCTTTAGTGTTCTCTCATCGAAGCGTCGTTTTGCCACAAATGCCAGACCTTTTCGACTCTCCTTCATGTAAATTGGGTCATTTGCTACCCTCCCACATAAAACTTCAAACAAAACTACTCCAAAACTATAGACATCCGATTCTCTTTTTAACTTAAACGTTCTGTGATATTCTGGATCCTTGTAACCAATAGTCCCAGAATCTATTAAGAGATAGAGAGCATCTTCATCTTGATTCAGAGGCAGGAATAGCGAGTATCCAAAATCAACAATCTTTGCCCTCCAATTCTCATCTAAAGCAATTATGCTACTCTTTATATTACGGTGTATCACCGTCTTTTGGTCTTCCATCTCATGATGTAGGTAATTCAATCCATATGCAACACCAAGGCATATTTTTAAACGTTGTGCCCAAGTAATAATAGGCTTGTCTTTGACTTTTTCCAAATAATCACTAAGGTATCTGTTAGAAAGATGCTCAACGACAAGGATCTTCTCAAAACCTTCATCACAAAATCCAAGTAGTCTAACTATGTTGTCATGCTTACAAGATGTAAGAATTTCAATTTCTGTAAAGAATACTTTTTCTCCTTGTTTGTCCTCTCTAGGGCGGATGCGTTTTATAACTACAGTGGTGCGTCTCTTGGGTAGTTCACTTTTACTCTTCTCTTCTACAGATACAAAAAAAAATTTATCGAAAAGCTCAAGTTCCCCTCTATATAACTCATAGAATGAGGTATTGCAGAAGTGGTATGCCTCAGAAAAGTTATCTGTGGCCAACTTTACGTCAGCAAGTCTAATCTTCAAGTCACCTAGTCGAAATTTCAAGTGTTCCAAGTTGTTTGTCTGCAACATTGTGACAAGGAGAGACAAATAAAAGGTTGTTACTTGAAAAGAAATTGTGTCGTAAGAAACAAAAGAAATATAAAACTCCAAAAAGGTTGTTAATAAACCCAATCCAACCCACGACCCGTTTAACCTATCTTGAGCCACCATATTATGACATGACCAACTATCCCGAACCCAACAAGTCCATTTTAACACCTCTATGTCAATCACATATCTTGACAGTTACTTTAGCATCAACTAGAATAATGGGAAACAACTTATATATGAAATTACAAATCATTATGACTAAAGGATGACAGCAAAAGAAAAGAAAAAAGAGGAGGATCTTACAAAAAGACTTTCATATGGCAGCTGAAGTTTCAATGCTTTCTCAAGTTCATGGACAACAAAATTCATATCTGGGCGCAGTACTTGCTTATCATTTAAGCAGGAATATGCTATTCTTGAGAATTTTTCAGCTGATTTGCTGGCCATTTGATACTTTAGGGCAGGTTTGATGATACGATATACTGTATAATTTTCAAAATTATATATGGCCAGTGGAGCTAGAAAACTATTATCGTCATCTGGAATAAAGGCTTTCCTCCCGCATAATACTTCCCATAAAACAACGCCAAATGAGTAGAGGTCCGACTTGTGGGTCACACCTCCACTTTTCTCAATTGATGGGTCCATATACCCTGTTGTGCCAATAGCTTCTGAAAAGAGAACCTGATCCATTCGGTGTACTGAATGGTTGATAGAATATTCAAAACCTGATAACTTTGGCTCAAAATTATCATCTAATAATATCGTGGAGCTGTTGATGTTACGGTGTATCACAGAGTAACCGCGTCCATCCTCATAAAGGGTGTAACTTAAAGCACGCGCAACTCCAACACATATCCTCAATCTTTGAATCCAAGTGAGGCATGGGTTGCTTAGATACATCGAGAGACTTCTCTTGGCCTCATGGTGGTTTATGATGACCTTTTCACCTTTTTCATCACAAAAACCAATAATAGAGACTATATTTTCATGCTTGAGAGTAGAAAGCGCAGAAATCTCTGTCCAGAACTCGGTGTCTTGCTTATGCTTAGTGTCTAATCTCCGCGCAGCAATATTCATCCACTTCCCCGACCGCAAGAGCTTTCCTTTATAAACCTTGCCCAATCCACCATGCCCAATGACATTTTTAGCGTCAAAGTTGTTGGTGGCTTTTAGTACGTCTTCAAGTGGGATTTGTAAGTGACTAAACGTCGTAATTGTAGATGCCATATTTCTGAGAATACAAAAACAATGGATTAGAAATGAATGTGAAGGTAATATGTACCAGCAACAACAAGCATATATATCAATATATGAGATCGAGCAACCTAGATCCTCTGGACTTTTTATCAGGGAAAATTTTGTAAAATAGAAATAAATTATTGCCTTATTTTTGTTAAAATTTAATTAATCTTACATTAGTCACGACATGTCTGACACTATCTATAATTTTTTCACAATAGGTAGCTTGTATTTGCATTTCAAAATAGGTGTTAGGTTCATACGAGTTACGAGTCAACTTGGAGTCAAATTGTACATATGAGGCAACTAGCTGGTCATCTCGTAAATGCATCTCAGTTGGAGCCGGACTTGCGATTTAGTGACCGAGTCAAGTTGACTCATAACTCAGACGAGTAAAAAAAGAACAAATGAAAGAAAATTTTGTAGTGCTTCCTCTTTTTTTTAACTTCGATGATGATTTGGTATATTGTTTTATATTACGTATGTTTTATTATCCAGATATTATGGTAGAAACAATGTCTTGTGTGTGCTGAATTTGATGTATATGGAGTCCTACGATCATGTAACTTCAAAAAGGAACATGTCACATTATTATTTACATACCAGATATTGAAAATTGTATATGAACTACAAACAAAATCATTTGGTTAGACTAAATTTAAATACACGGATCATAATACATGGATCATAATCTAGTAGATAAACATACCTGTATAGAAGATCGGTTTAAAGGGGTAGCCGCCAATGGTTTGTCTGCCGGAATTGTAAGATCAAAGATGACGGCTGGAAGGTTATGTGTGATTGTGTGGTGGTAGTGAGACTGAAGAAAATGATTGATATTTTTGCATTAATTGAAGTTATATAATAATTTTGTGATGTTTTTCAATGGAACATGTGGAATGAAACATCGGATGTTGTTGCTAAGAAAGTAAAGTAAAAGTGCACCAACTCATATACTGAAGAGCAGATCACTGAAGGTTTTGGTGTGTTTTCATTCTATACCCTTGAGAATATTATTTCTTTCGAAAATGCAAACCAACAAAAATTACATAACCCATGTAGTATATATATATATCAATCATACATATATATCTCATAAAATTTGAACATGCGACCTCTTAAATGGTGGACTAATTACAAACTGCTATGTCAAAGATTGACCCTTTGATCCCTTGAGATTATCTAGAATGTTTATATATATTACTTGCAATTTTGTATTGATCTACGAGTTTAATTAGTAATTTTTTCTATGTTTCTTTAGCAATATAAACTATCGAAGTATAAGTATGATTTTGCTTAATTTATAATTACTTGATTGATCTGATAACAATAAGTTGTCTATTTCGAGTAATATGTGTTTGAATAGAATTAAACCTTCATGTATGTTAGCGTTTTAGTTACCATTAGTGTGTTTTGTGTGGCTCTATATGACACAAAAAATGAATCTCAAATTTAGATTTTACAGTCTTGAATGAAGTTAAAAATTAGAAATTAACTCTTTGAATCATGAGTCCATTCAGGAATCAACAACTATGCTTTTAGTCCATGATCTTATACATAGATATTGATGTGTAAAATTTAGTTATAAATTGTTAAACTGAAAATACCGCAAATAGATTATTACATTGGGTAGATTACCCTATCGTGTAGTAGTATAGTTACGATAAGTCCGAGTTGAACCTGAGGACCATAAACTTTGGGTTTGTGGTTGGAATCCCCCGAGAAGGGTTAAAATGAATTAAGAGTGAAGTAAGTGTGCAATTAATCTGGAACAAATAAGTAAATGAGGGGGGGGGGGGGGGGGGGGGGGTTTGCAACCGAGTTATTGCTTTGCAATTGTCACTTAATAAAAGTAAAAATAAATAAACACAAGCTAGACAATTGGACAATGAAGTAGTTGTTTGGAAATAGATTATAAGTAAACGACACTTGCTTGGATTAGTTAACTATAGATTAGAGGGTGTTTGTTAAAACAAGTTTATACGACGTTGTCTCAAATTAAATCAAGAATGGGATTCACATCCACTCCTCCCAACCGAGTGAATAGAAATCGTTAATAGCTCCTGCCATAGGTTTCTAGACAAACTAAATTTCACTTTCAACTTATTAATTCTTGATTTAATCTTGTAACTCTACTCCCATAACATTACTGACTTAATTAGATTCCTCTAAGTTAGATTCAACAAAAAAATTCAAGTTCAATCAATTAGTCTCGTTCTTATCTTGCTCCCGCAATCAATTCTCAATCATTCATAGACAAAAAATTGAAATAAATCATTTAAAATGTAAAAGCTTCCGCTATGAACACTAACAATCTACCAAAAGACGATTCGATATGTAAAACTCAAACACAAATGGTTCTTCGATTAAACATAAATTAAGCAACAATAAACGACAAAGTATTAACACCCTTAATCCATAATTCACACCATATAAGAAAGTGTTTAACAAATCAGACAATAACTAGGCTGGGACAATCACAAAACATAAACGAAAAGCAAGTAAACATTGTTCAAAGAATGTAAACCGAATCACGTAAACGTATGATTGTGTTGGAACCTTTAATCCTTGAGTTACAATGGTGGAAAATTACTCTTTGGGCCTCTGGAAATTGCCCCAAAGTCGCCCCAGGACCAGAGAAACGGATAAAAAAAAGATAGTGTAATTCGGGTTTAATTTAGGATTAAAATCAATTTTTCCGTAACTAACATCTACTCGGCGAGTACACCTGTTTCCCAGCATTGACATTTTCCTAAAATTGTAGCCCTTTGACTTCCAAGAATTTGGCCACCCTTCTGAATCAACTTAATCGGAGTTTGTATGAAGGAGTTACGGCAAAAACCGTGGTGTTTTGCCGAATCTACAACAATGCTGAAATCTTCATCTTTTCGCTCGTTTCTTCTCGCATCCAACCAATAACCACTGCAAACCATAATTAGGCATATTAAGTACCAAAATTTCTTCAAACTAACATAAATGAGGGGGAAAACGAGACTTTCGGTATAAGACTTCAGGACCGACTTAGCGTTTGCTAAGCCCAACCCCAGGGGGTTAGCGACACTGAGTCGTCACAGTGCATTATCTACATTCTGGCAACAACCATAGATATGATACCAATTGTTATAACTGAAAATTAGCCCAACAACATGTCCAACATATAAGGTCATGAGATTACACACAAACATTTAGTTTTTCATATTCTAGTATTGATAGGATCATTATTGATTCCCCCTTAATCAACCAACTTTCCGCTAAAAACTTCATTTTTCTTCGATTAACTTTTTTGGTTTTTGGTTTTAACCGAAAACGAACGAATTCAAATACGGTTTTCGTTTCGGTGTCAATTCGGCTTAGACATCTGAATTCAATTTTCGGTTTGGTTCCCATTTAAAAGCTGAATAACCTGATTAAGCCGAAGAACCCGTAAAACGAACCTATGAATACACCTAGATGACGGTCAGGATCATAAAAGTAGTCTCAAGTTGTTAGAACTTTAAAGAAAAAAAATATTAGAGCATTTCTTTAATGTATCCTTATTATTATTATTGTTATTTTCTGTTGAATTAAATATGACTGTCTTAATATCAATCTACCATGACATACTCATATGACTGACTTCAAAGAAATAAACCAATATGACTGACTTAGTTTAGGGGTGTCCACTTGGTTCTTAATGATATGCGGGTCCAAATATTGGCCTAATGACACACATCAATCTTCTAAGACATTGTGTGTAAGTGGGTCAGTATAAAATCCCATAAAAGGTTAAATTTGGTACTAGGCCAATATTTGTGTCAATTCTTTTGACCCATTTATCATTTCTCAATTTTATAATCACCGGAAATAACGGGTAGCTTGTATTTTCCTTTAGAGTTCATTTGGGTCAGCATATAATCCCATAAAAGGTTAAAAGGATCACTACTACAACATCTCCCTAGCTTAACCCACAAGAAACAGATCAAAATTTACAAACCTTGAAGTTGAATTTTTAAAGGTTCAATCCATTAAATGCTAATCTTTTTATATTATCAACTTGATATGCTACATGTGGGGCTATGGATTATAAAATGCTATTCAAGATCTAATTTCATATGAAATGAGCTGAAAAGATTTGGATGCTTTAACTACAAGTTGACCATTACAATTTGTAAATCAAGGTCTACCGTGAGGACAATAAACTAAAATACTTAAATTACGTTTAGTTGGTTGGTGCTCTTTTTTAATCAATCAAACATTTTAATTATTCTCCCAGAGTTAGCCCCATGTTACGATGAAAGGGCATTGTAGACAATTAGATTAGATAGATAATGTCAACGACGAAGAAGTCAATATCCAGATCTAAAATTAATAGTTGTCCTTAAACTTCTATAATGTTTATTCGATGTATTGTGTACTGGTTCATAAACCTATGTATTACATGAACATTAGTCTGCAATCATTTTGAAGAAAAGAAAATCATTATAATTAAAAGTGGAAACAAAATTAATATAATATAACATATATAAATATAGACTTGGGTTCTAGTGATTTGATCTTGGTCAATTTATGTCAAAATTTCAAGTTTTATATATATGTATGTGAAAAGGGTGGAGTTAAAAAAACAGTGAAAATACTTTTGATTTTTATTCACAATTCAGTTTTAAATGTAAAGCTTATTTTGTTAGCTGTGAATCAAAGTTTGAGTTGTGAATCAACATTTTTGAGCTGTGAATCAATGTTCTCTTGAGCCTGACGTTTTCATTGAGAGAGCAAGGGAGAGACATATTAGATGAGAGACAAATCCAGACAATTGATTTGAGTTAGACCACAAATGTACCAAGATGCCCCTGAAAACTATTTGAATTACTAATCAAATTAGATTAATCTAATTAGAGTATTAATATAACTAATACACGATTTTATTTTTTTACCTTGAGGATTATTTTATGATAATCAACCCATATATATATAGCAAGGATTCAGATGGAATCTTCAGATCTTGGGGAAAGCGAAAAGCAAATCTGAGCCCTTAATTTCATCATAGCTTGTCTAAGGAAGAAATAATCCATCTGCAAGGACAATTTCACCAAAGTTTTGTCTAAAATCCAAAATTAAAGATATATTTCATCAATTCATCAATCCCAAACATTCTAATATTTTGAATTCATCAAACGCATTCATAGAGATGGTCAATTCACTATGATACATATTTTATCAAAAATTATGACTTTTGTGTGTAACTTTCGGGTTTTTGTGAAATTTTTAATTTGTCAATGAAAATTATAAAATTAAACGAATTTCATCATACAAAACTTATAAACAAACAATTAATTGAATTATGGAAGGGCGGTATGATAATTTTAACCAAAAGTGTAGGTAGTAATACAATAGGCAAATATGAATCTAACCAAAAAGACGATCATTTATCAAATTTAGAGTAAAATTCAACCGCTAACAACACATGAATCCAGGAGCTTAAAATAAGATTTATACGAAAAATTAGGGCAAGATTTTATCAATTGAAATCAACAAAACAAAACAGAAACGCTACAAAACCAGGCGATAAAACATAAGATTTAATTGAAATTGTTGAAGTAATTATGAAAAATTGAAGAACTCATTCTGAAGAAAACAAAATTAGTAGAAACACCGAAGAAGTATATATGATGAAATCAGTGCTATAACACACTTCTCAGGTTCAGCAACATTCAGGTAAACAATAATTTCGTGTTTTTAATTTATCTTTCACGTGTTTTAGTGTTCATCTATTTGTGTTATATTCAATCTAAAGTGGAAGTTTGGTATCAGTAGATGAATTTAACTATTGATTTTAGTATAAATAGATGAATTGGAGCGTTACATGATAAATGTTTTGTCTGTAATATCAAGCTTGGTAAATATTGTGAAATTTTCTAAGATTGTATATCATAACATTATCGCTGAATTTTTTTGAATATAAAATGATAATGTACTAAATTATAACCTGCGAATTCACAAACTACCACAATGAAACTGAATTTAATATTTGTAGAGTATACGATTTATTTGTTAAGTATAGAAAATAAATTATTTGGCGTTACTATTCGAAAAGTATTAGTACGTTACTTGGAAAAATGTAAATTATCTATGTTGATTAAAGATGTTGAATAATTTGTCGGTGTACCATTGTTAAGAAGTTGTTAGTACAGAATAAAGTACGATTCAAATTTGTAGAAACCTCAAAGTTATAATAATGTTATGTGAAACATAATATAAACAATAAAATAGTAATTTTTAAGGTTTGTGATTAGTTTGCCACAAATTGCTTAATGCTTTGATTCTCTCAAAGTAATCATTTATAGCAAGAAATGTTAGTGCTGATTGTTTGACTGTTAATATTTGTTTGATCTGCTGTATAGTAATTCCCCTCGATTGATTGGTCTAAAAAATATATATATATATATATATATAAGTTTGATCAGATAATTTGAAATCCTATAAATAAGGACTTAGTGCAGAGGAATGTATCAAACTTTTACGTGAAATGTATTGTGTGTACTCAACTTTTATTTGCTCTATTGTGTGTATCTGACCCGAAAAAAGGTCTATTTGATGTGACGTACCAGCTAAGAAATCCACGTCACCGGTTTCCTGCCACGTAAATGTACACATAGCGTAACACGTCAGCGGTACATACAATAGACTTCGAACAATAGTTGGGTACATACAATTTCTTCAAACAATAATTGTCCGTTGAGAACCACAACCTTCGCATGGGAACCACAGAAAATTCCGGCCGCCCGTCATAAACCACCACCATCTCTCTTTCCGACGGTATTCCGGCCAACCATCTATCAGAGCAACACCAACACCAACACCAACACCAGAAGATAAGGTAGGGTTTTGTTTATTAGAATTTGGTGAAGCTAATGACGAAGGTTTCCAATGTATCCAAAACACCCATTTCTTCATCAAACCGTAAATCAGTAAGTCTTGGTTCTACATTTCAATTATATTTCCTAATCTTTTCTTATCTTAAATCATCATTTCATTTTGTTGCAGGTCTTTTTGTGGGAATGGTAGCTCATAAAGGTTGATAAATGGAATCTAAATTGGGTGTTGGAGGTTACAATAAAGCAAATAAAAGTTGGGTTAGGTACATACAATAAAGCAAATAAAAGTTGGGTACACACAATACATTTCTCGTAAAAGTTTGATACATTCCCCCACTAAGCCCGGTAAATAAACATATGAAGCAACTGTTTTCATATTTATATTTGTAATGTTTGAAAGAAGAAATTTAGTTAGCATAATATTTTTTTAAATAGTTTAAAAATGATATGTAATTAATTTAATATGGTCATCCTTATTTAGGTTTTTATTCATATAATAAAAGGTTATAAATTTATGTTGCATACTGCATGTTGCATGAAATTTTCTATGACGCTTAACTTCTCAATCGTAATATACATGTTAGGCATGTAATTTGAATGCATTAACAGATTTCCTTTGTCAATGAAGGATTTATCAAAAAACATGATGGATTTGTCACTACCATTTACCTTTGGACACCTATCAAAATGACTATTATAATGCACCTTTTTTTCCTAAGGACATCTTCAACTTCAAATATGGAGAAAAAGAAATATTTTTGAAGTATCATCCATCTTCTAAAACAATTAATGTCCCACCATATATTTAAAATATCATACTCCAAACATTTTTATACTAACTAAATGATTTATATATGCATAGCAACCAATAAAACATGTGATTACACATTTGAAGGAGTGATTATGATACTTCGTATATGGATCATTCATCAAAATACTCCAAAAATTTCTTCAAATATAGAGCATGGTTGGAGAAATATTTTTGCTCTAAACTTCAAATGTGAAGGAAAAAGTGATTTTGAAGGACAATGTTGGAGATGACCTAATTACAGTATATATGTATATATGAATATATAATAATTACTTTAATAAAAAAGTTATTTTTGCTACTTCTAAGAGCTCAAAATTACCAAGGAGTATTTGATTAAATATTGTGTATTGGCTATTTTTTTTGCAATTTCTTAAGTTTTTATGCTATATATTTGTTATTTAAGTTTGTTTAACTCATTGTTTTAGATATTCAATGACATATGTATGTCCGCTCAATGATTACCGGATAGAAAAACGACTTTATTAGTAAGGATTTGTACATTTAAATAAAATAAAATTAAGTAAGGGACTTTTATCAATCACAAAAATAGGTAAGTGACTTTTATTTATTTATATATTGACTTTCAAAAAACATAAAAACATATATACTATTTAGCAAATTCGAAATTTTGAAAAGAGGTGTTAACCTCGGAACAAAAGCCAAAAATTCTTTCAAGTACACGGACATTGTTGGAGTGTAACTGAGAGTAAAAAGATTCTTGGGAAAGAATATATAATAGATTTATATTACTGTAATAAAGAAGTATTTGCGGGTTTACTCAACCCATTTTGACACATAACGCATCTCGCCCAACTAGCCCCCTCTCATTTACCTGATAGAATTGAAATTGGAATAAGGCAATAGAATATATGAATGCTTTAAGATACAATTAGCTTAAATGTCTACAATAAAGATGACCAAAGTAAACTTTGATGCTGCTGAGTTAAAATCGACCTAAATAAACTGCTTGTGTTGTCTGTCATCAAACTAACCAATCCAATCCATGGTATTAATCCGCGGTTGCTCTAGCATGAATGATTTAATAGTGTCAATCTAAGCGTAGATTCATGCTTGTTCATTCATTGGACACTTCTTAACTAATAGCTACAGTTCATGTCATCTCTTTAAATCCGTTGAGACAAAAATCATATATAAAATAACTGTTATTTATCTACACAAAGGGATAAGTGAGCATTGCACGGTAAAATCTTTATTGTTTTATACATAAAAAAGGGTAAATAAACAATATAATATAAGATAGAACATAGTTTCTCTAGTGCTTGGAAGGATTAAAAAACAAACGCTATAAGACTCTTGGAACAATCCTAAGCTACCTTCGTGCCCCGAACCTCAAGAAATGCAAGGAGTATGACTCAAATCAATAATGACCTACTGGTTACAAGTTGGTATCTCTGTATGCTGCTTGAAGGGTGTTTACTAAACCAATTATCATATTACAAAAAGATGTACATGTTGGTGAAATGTGCAAACCCACATCCTAAAGTTGTAAAATGTGGATTATGACGCGAATAATCAACATCTAAGCTTATTTGAAGTGCTTATAACTTAAGCTTGTTGGTTATAAGCTAGTAAGTGTATTCAAGATGTTCGGATCAAATGCACTAAATCTAATCAAATGGAAAGAAATTATAAAGCACTTTCTTAGTCACTGCACCAAAAGGTTATCATTGTTGGTTATTCTTGATAGATGTTTACCATCGGTATCAGATGACATCTAATTATTTTCAAGTTTGATACTTGTGATGCTTAGGGATATGGCTCAAGTCTTATCATGCTTTGTGAGATGCCCAGGTTCCAACTTCATCAACCCAACTTGTATCCATATATTTACGGTTTTTTATCACAACAACCCGTTTCAATATGTTTTTTTTTTTTAACGGCAAGCTTTATATATAAATATATAAAAAAAGAAAAACATCTAGCAATATGCTAGAAGGCTAAGAGACAAGAAGGGTATCTAGAAATAAAGCAGTGCCATACAAGCCCATGGGGGCCGAAACCACAACGAAGAAAGGATAGGAAACAACAAAGCTTAGATAATCGATCCACACAAAACAACAGCCGCAGACAGAGTCAGGTTGGGAGAATACGAGCAAAATCATTGAAGGATCCCTCACGTCAAGAAACTTGAACTCACACACCTTAGATTCCAAGACAAGGAACTCTTCTTGCAACGAGAGGAAATCCATAAGTAAGACAAAGAAACAACCGACTGAAAAATATTAGAACCGTTTCCACCATCCCCTATGAAGATACGATGATTTCTATTTTTCCAAATGATCCACCACCAAACAGAGAGAATACCACCCAAAATATACTTATAACCGCCGGGGCAAGACAAATTTCACAACCAATCCCTAAGATCATCGGGCCCTAGCGAGGGGATCTCCATCTGAAGCCATGCAACTAGTAAAATGCGGGAATCCCCGGTTACCTGGCAGTCACAAAATAGATGTTGCACCATATCCAGACCCGAAGCACAAATCGGGCAAGCGAGGGATCCCGTTTTAATATGTAATCCAACCCGATTATTTTGTGATTGACCTCTATTCGTACGTGTAAACTACATAATGATACAGAGAGATAAAAGACATACAATATAATGAAGAAGTTCTTGGCTGCGAGATCATATTAGTTTCAATGTTTTATAGTTTTGTTGATGCCATGAAACTATTGTAACAAATTAAGCTAAACAAATAACAAAATAAATTAAGTGTTAAATAACTATCCATAATCCCGAAAAAAATTGCTACACCACACATAAACTACTGGTCACCTTTGTCCCAGTAATGTCGTAGTTCATTTAAGAGTGCATTTACCCCACCATCGAGCAAATTTCCCATCAAGGAACTAAAATCATATATTCTGTACCAAAAATCAACTACCTACGAACAAAAGAATAGCAAAGACTAAGATGATTATCATTTTTACTATATCATTGAAACAATTGATCGTCATGTTCAACTTACATTGTCATCTACATGAGAGCAAAGACGAAGATGATTATCATTTTACTGTATCACTGAAAACCGGACTTCACTGGCCGGTTCAACCGAGAACCGGCCTGGTCACCGGTTCAACCGGGAACCGACCTGGTCACCGGTTCACAGTAATAAATTGGACCGCTTTTAATTAACCGGTCAAAAACCAGACAGTTCGGTCAAACCCGGAATGTTTTTTTGGTGCGCCGGATTAATTGTTTGAACCGGATGATAGTTAAATAATAGAAAGTTGTTTGTATGCTGAGATTTTGTTCCTACCAATGTGGGACTGATCAGCTTAAAAAGAGAATCAACATATAAATTAAATCTTAGCAACAAGTTCATCTGGTGACCAATTTTGTTTAACGAACTACTCAAATACTGAATAAATACTGAGTACATGTCTCTTTAGCACTAATGATTTAAGACATTATACATTTATCAAGTGATAATTACTTTTCATAACTTTTTAATATATTCAACTTCAAACATCGTGATTTAGTGTTATAATTATAAAATATTAGTTGTATTTTTAAAATTCTTGAGCTCGTATCTATTATATTATTTTTACAAATATATAACTAAACAAACATATATATATATATATATCATGAGGGATGTCTAATCGTAGAGAAAATAACGCTGATTTTTATGGTGCAATTTTTATAATTTTTTGATTAGCCGTTTGTGAGATATTTAACTTTGGGGGAAATTGGGTTTTGCAAAATGGATTGTTGAGATTAATTCCTCTATTCTCACCAAAAATCTCATTTTCATTTGAACTTAATTCTATATATATATATAGGGCTCATCAAAAAGGAAATAGAAAAATAAGAGGAAGGTGAAAGTTAATATGAGCCATCGGATTCAATAATTTAAATAGAAAAATTAGGTGTAATCTCATGTTTTGAGAATATCTTACGAAAAATTGTCTTGTGATTCTATCATACAATTGTTGCTGAGATGATCCATATAAATAGGTGAAATTGGAGTGTTACATGATAAATGTTGTCCGTAATATCCAATGTTTTAAAATTCGGTTTTTCAGTTGAACCAGTGAGATCTCCGGTTCCGATTGGACTGGTCACCGGTTCAATCATCCTCAAATTACAGATCGAATGTGCGCCAAGTTGCCTGATATACCAACACCAGGTTAACATGTTACTACTTACTAGTAGTTTTGGCCCATTAATATGCTTTGGCCGATTAACACATATCTAAATTAGGTTAACATTTTAGTTGTAGACTTGTAGTATGCATGCTTTCCTGTTGTTGTTGTTGCTGCTGCTACTGCTGCTTCTGTTCTACTTGGTTCCATATTTGATTGCTACAAACTTCCAGATTTTCCAATCACCAAACACTAACATAGGAGATCGGCGGATATACACAAAACCACCAAAGTCACTCTCCATCCCCACCGTCCCCGTCACTCTCCACGGCTCAAGTCAACAATTTCTAATCACAAGGTTAAATTAGGACTTTAATTTCTCTAATTAAATAAATTAGGACTTACGGGTTGCGATGGTGGCTGCTAGGGGGTTGCGGGGGTGGGTGAAGAAGCCTGCGGTGGTGGTGGTATCGATAGCCGGGGGTGGTGGACAAAGGGTTGCTGCGGTGGTGGTGATTTAGGGTTAAGGAACAAAGTGAAAATGACTCAAACAAAAAGGTCCCTTCTCTTTTCTATTAATTCGATTTAAAAAAAATTTGAATATTATGAATTTTTCTAAAATTGTATCTCACAACATTATTGTCAAAATTTTTTGAATATAAATGAATTTGAACCTATAACTAAATGTACCGACAAAAACTCATTTTTCTTCACTATGATCCCCCAAGCTGAATCAACCGAGCCCCAAAGCTCATTTTTTTCAATTAAGCTCACGTCTCGGAGGAATTTCAAAAAAATTGAATTTTTAATCAACTTTGAACCTACATAACTAAATGTACCGACAAAGAAATAGGTGGAATTTGTTAGTATATTATATGCAATGTTTTGAAATCCAAGTCAATTATAGACTCTGCCGACTCTGCGGTTCTGATTGGATCGGTTTTAACTTTTCTTGATTTTTTGACTTTTTTTTACTTTTTTGACTTGAACTTGTACGTTCAAACTTTTAAACTTGCAATTATAAATTATGATATCTGAAATAAAATATATAATGGCTATTTGCTTATTATAGAATTGTAATAATAATCATTAAAAAAACTATTATAAAAATTATAATAATCATTTACAAACTAGTAATAAATATTTATAAATACAATATAATTACATAATCATTCATAGATCAGTTGGCAATCAAAACATCCAACAAGCATGAAGTTTGAAGTTTGAAACATAGAGTAGACATTTTTATTAGATTTTATTTTCCTTTAATATTGAAAGTGTCCCCCCTCAATAACACAAACTACATCCTACCGTACAAATACAATTATTTTAGGGCTTATTATATGTAAAATTATACGGAGTACAATACAAATACAATTATTTTAGGTCATATGTAATAAGGGGATAAACATACATTCTGACACATACACACCCAGATTCTTACAACACACACGCACAGACATCCCTAGTATACCACCTTTGCCTTTTCTTTTTCCTCTCTCTAAAAATCCTCCCCTGTTTCTCTCTCTAAAACCCCCAAACCCAATATCATTTTTTCATTTCACAAAACAACAAACCAACCCCATTTCAATTCTCTCAACATTTCTCCAAATCTTCCCAAGAATCTTCACACAACATTTCCCTTATAAAACCTCACTTTCATTCCCACTCTTTATCAAGGTATACACACACATATCCTCTGCTTATACCCATCTATATAGATACATATTATATATATATATAGTGCTGTAAGGGATGCTCATAACTTCAGTTATATATTGCCTTGATCCCAGACACCTTTGTTTATTATGATCTCAGACACTATCAGCACCTGCATTTAGCTTCCAATCAAATGTAGGTCCCCCGCCCCTGATGCCTTGATCTAATGACATTAAACAAGCAAATAGATTATCAGTGATTCATTCAGCAGTAGTATTAGACCTGCGTACTTTGTTTAACATGGTTCAAAGAATATCAGCATACTGATGTGCCGAGTGTCGGTGATTTATCACCAATATGATTTAAGTGTGATAGGATTAAACTTATTTGACCAATTTGATCTAAATGAATATTAAACAAGTTTGGTGGTGCGGGGTGCACGCTTGTTTTAATTCGTTTTGGTCTCACGGGGTCCGGGGGCAGAGCCCCTAGCCGGGGTCGATGTTCCTTTAGAGAAAATGCATTGGAAATTCGAATTTGGAAAAGAAACTCAGTTTTAACCCGCCCATTTGAAAAGTGGTTAAACCGTTTGAAAAACGATTTTAGTAACCGTATTTGGTCAGTTTTCATATGAATTTCGGTATAGGAAATCTCATAACATTCTAACATATTCATTATGAAATATTGAATTTTATCCGATTGAAATTTCGAGAGTACTATCGAAATACTTCAATCTGAAAGTGTTTCACGACTTTCAATAACATCCAAGTAATCGATAATCTGTATTTCTAACACTGCAATGCCTGCAAAGAAAAAGAAAGAAGAGTTCTTTAGATTGTATAGTAAATGTAACCGGGACCATAGACTTCTCAGGGAAGATCCCTATCAGCGGTGAGAACAGACTAAGAGATGATATGTTCACCTCTGGTAATTTGTTTATAACGAGCTTTTACACTTCTCATCTCTTGCAGGTTGATATGACTGGCATTGCACAGTTTACTGATTTGAAGATCTAGATGCTACAGGAATCCCAATGGTATATTTACTGTTGTTGACAGCTTCTGTTCAGCATATAGCTCTATGTTCTTCTATTATTTTGCATACTGTGATAAGAACAGGTCGATGATGGCAAGCTATAGTGTATAAACACAGAGAACGGGTTGTTAGGTATAGGTTCAGGTCTATCAATCATTTTCCTTAGCAATGGGATCCTTTTTGTTGGCTTGTCGTTGTCATCATTGGTATTAAAACATCAGCGTCTCCAATTAGGTTTTTAATAACTTTTTCTTAAGAAACATTATATCACACTACTCTAATTTTATAGAATCTTTTACACTCTAATGGTAAAAGCTTTATAATTTCATCAAGACTCGCAACAATAGTAACGTCAAATCATTTAAAAAAAAAAAAGATCTTAAACTTTAATGGAAAAAAGTTTTTTCAATAGCTTCTTTTTGTCAAAGAAATTTTCTGAAAAAACCTTTTATTAGATATGCTTATAATCTTTTTCCGCCTAAATTGATAGTAATTAAGTCAACAAGGTCTCAATTCTATTGATTAGTTATTTACTTGTGTACCAAAAATCCAAGGAGGTTGGGGCGCGAGTGAAAAAGGTAAAAGTCCGATCATATCAACGTGCCTTCAACAACTATGTTTGGTTTGTACTAAAATATCATTTTATAAACTATATATCTAATATCTAATAGCACTAATTTGGTACTTAAGTGATTTGAGATGAATTTTTAAATAAAAGAAACAAGAATATTATACTCGAGCATTGCGGCACGATCATAAAACATGTATCGTAATTCGAGTTAACCCATAAAAACTTAAGTGACTAATCAAATATGGATACCTTTGTTAGGGTAAAATTAATTGTTTAGTCGGGTTATCATTTCAGTTTTCATTTTAGAGCGGTTTGATGAATTTTACATGAAACGAATAATAAGACTTTATCTAGTTATTAAAGCTTGTTTAAATAAAACTTTATCACAATTCCAGCTAGAGCTTAGAAGGCTCCAACGTAAAAATATGTGTGCAGACAAGTTTAGCTTTCATCATGCCATTTGAGGTCGGCTACAAGTTAAGCTCATGCAATTGACTCGAGTTTGCTTAATTGCATCTAATATTTACTGAATATTTTTGAGCTCTCAAATCTTCCCCAACCCAAGCACGAACCTGCTTCTATGCTTCATGAAGGCTCATCAAGCTACCGAATCCAATTGGAGTGTACAACCTACACATGTGTGTATGCAAGCCGGACAACTAATAAACACCAAATGGGTCCAAAAGATGATAAAGCTTATAAACATCAACCAGTATAAGCATTAGAGAATAAGAGATTTTTGACCAACTCTACTGCCAATTGTGTGGATTTAGAAAATAACTTTATAGAATAAACCACTAAATTCATAATCATTACACAGTTCTAATCCTATCAATCTTCTCATTCGCGACTTCATTAATACAACCAGAACAAAAAGTTAACCCGCGAAAAAGTTACAAATAGACCCGTACCAGTTCAATTTACGAGCCTGCTGTTTAACACAGCTCAAGCTTTAGCTTCCAATGCCAGAAGGATCTTTTTTCTTGGGCCCTACAGATACAAGGTCTGTTAGCGGTCAGAAAAAATAAAATCTGGAGAAGATTTTATTGTTGCAGGTACAACACCTAAGAGCATCATATGAATACGACCAAAAAAATTATCCATAATTTATTATCACATTGTCAAACAATTTTTCACCTCCATCACTAAAATTGTATTCACAAGATTATCATAACCGTAAAAAGTACGTCAGGAGGTTGACATATGGTATTATCTCAGTACAGGAGACCAGGCTAAAAAAATTGCATTTCTTTAGACCAATAAAATGCTGATACATCCATCAACCAAAACTGCTGCTATCTGGGTTGTCATATTTTATCCCAGAATTAACATTTGATTAGTGTTTTATACCAACAAAGGATGTAATACTTTCTTCTTGTTGAACACATACAATTCAGGATCAATTTTCTCCTCAAAACCTGAAGTAATCAGCAACCTACTATATAAAAAGCTGAGAATTCAAATATGTTCTATCAATTAATTTTGACACATTCATTTAAAACTGATGAGTCAATTTGGGTTGTGTTTTATCTCAAATGGGCCAAATGAGCGAAATCTAATGGTTTAGATAACACTGTAGCAGCGGAGGCAGTCAAAAGGGTTGAAGTTTGCCCAGACTATTTTTTGATGCACTACAACCTCTTAAATTATATTATCCAGACTTGATTAATATTTTGACTACAGTATTTTTGTAATCATTATAAACAGACTAATACGGACAAGGTATTTTTAGGTCAATCCAATTTTACCAGGGCTGTACTAAAAAGTTTCTACATGTTACCTAACCCACCAGACCCACCCATCTTGTAACAAACTTTAAGCACTCTGTGTGCTTATTTATAATGGTGATTTCTATTTTGTTATTTTCATAGCATCCTGTTATCAACAGATACTTTATTATAGCATGCAGAATATATAAATAGTAGAGTTAATACAACAGACTTACCATTGGGATTCCTATAGCCTTTAGATCTTCATCAGTCATGTGTAGAAGGGCAGTCATATCAACCTGCAAGAACGAAGATGCACAAGAGATTGATACACGTTCTAAAAGCGCCAAGGTAAGATGAAAGATTATCTAGAATTTTCATACTTCCTCTGCTTGAAATGTAATCGAATACTTTTCAAGACCCAGAGCCTGTAAGAAGCTGTCCACTGTTTCACCCTACACGAGACATAATGAAAAGAAAAAGAACCATCATTATAGCAAAAAAATATGAAAAAATTAACAAGTATAAGGAGCTATTACTGGTATGACCTCGTGAATTTATTTAGTTGCAGTTCACAAATTTAAAATGTACAAAACAATGAATACATTTATTATGTGCAAACAAAACTAGGTGGACAATTCCATCATTAGTTGAAGTATCAGAGAACCAATGCTGATTCAGAGAACTACAACCTTCTAATAAGAACATAAAAAGAGCGAGTAACTGCGAATTTTCAATATTAAAGGGCAACCTTTTCAGTAAAATGAGACATAGGCAGTGACAGACCTTTAACGTTAAAATAAGACATAAGCAGTAACATACCTTTCTTCTCTTAGAAACAGTGCTAGCAACTTTTTTAGTCTCTGCTGCAGGCACTTCAGCTACAACACTTCTCCTAGCAGGTTTACTGCTCTCTGGTGCCGGTTTTGGCTTTGCCGGAGCTGTTACTGCTGGCTGTGAATATGTTATACCAGATAGCTTTTCACGCAAATCTCTTACACCTGACAAAGACCCCTTTGCACCAAGAGTTGCCCGCTGATTACTCTTCTTCTGGAGCTTCAAGCGGAGATCAAGGGCACCACCTCTGCGATCTAAAAAAGCCATAAATCATAAAGTAAATGTTTGAGGGAGGTGAGCCTTCGAATATGCTTTACAGCAAAGAAAATAATCTTTAGTGTGAAGGCGTAATAATCCAACTCATACTTGATACTTGTGAATCAGCTTGTTCATAGAGATCGTGCTCCCATTTATCATCTTGCCTCTGCCTGTAGCGGGAAAGTAGATAGTTCAAGTAAATTAAGATGTTGCCCCAAAATCTCCCTTCCACCCTTATTTGGAAGTGTGAGTCATAAAAGTATAATTCACACGACAAAAGTCCAAACTTTTTCTATCAAGTCATAGAAGATCAAAGTTCCATAAAAAATATAACAATGAGTAATGAGTAACTAAAATCATATAAAGCACAATGTCTGATACACTTAAAACGGTTACATATGCCTAAAGTAAAGCACAACACTACCTCTAGAGCACAAGTAACAGCTAATTTTTCTCCACAGAAGAATATTTTCATTGATATAGATTGAAAAATACATGGTACCAATGGTTACAAGATAACAAGTCTAGAATTTAAACTGCAAACCCTCAACTAACATTAAATGGCATGTTTCAAACGTACACTAACTATGCTTACAACCCAACCCATGAGACCTTCATACAGAGTTGCAGGAAACAAGCAATAACGCCCATAAGAAATAAATAGAGAAGATGGCACAGCCTAAAATTTAATCTACATAAATCACATTGCCTAAATCCATTGAGTTAAACAGAGCAAGGTGGTCAGGTGACCTTCTTCCACATAGTTGCCAAAACAAGAATAAAGTGGAAGCACAAGGGGTTTATTTTAAATTCTGCAAATGTATGAGAATCAAATTGTTGATACTGTCGTACTTTGAGACAATCATGTTTTCTAAGTGACTAATTTCATTTGTAGCGTTGTACTCTCGGAATACCGGAAACGGTTCCCTCCAAGTTGAATAAAAGTCTGTTGATGAGCAAGAGCTCAGAATTGTTGACAAGACACTATTATCTTCTTGAAATGCTTGAATCAATGGCTAGTTGTCAATTGAAGACGTGAGGGATGCATAACTCCTAAGTCGTGGATAGCCGGTTAAGCAGCCATTACTAATTGAAGTGGAACAGCAGCTCAAGTGAGAATTTATACAAAACACTAGTTTCCTGTTTTAAAGTAACACCGTCCTACCTGTCCTAATGTTGTTTTCTTGATCTAAACCAAATTGCCTTGGAGAACAACTCAAAGATCTATGCTTACACTGACGAACCACTTGCACATAATGCTTCCCCACGTAACTATTATTGCATTACCTGTACATATTGTGTCTCAGACTCTCAGTATCTCCACATGTTCATATATGCTAAATTATATCCCATCAAGCTTACACAGTAACATTAAGAAACCCCCTCTAAAAAGCTGAAGTGTCACTGTAATTGAGCCTGAATGGTCAAGAGAACTTCTATTATCCGGACTACTTGCACATGACAACGTGAACAACTGAACATTAATAACTTCTAATTTCCCCAAACTGTTAAAGACACAAAATTTGGCTCAAAATAGGATATAAACAACACACTGTGAATTCAACGTTACAGCTCCACCTTTTATATGCCCTATTCTCACAATGCCAGAATAAAATACTATTCAAGCCCATTTTCATCAAAAGAAAATCAAAATAAAATGACTCCAATTCTAAACCATGCAAATTCCACAAATATTTATTTCGTATTAAATCTCTCAATACTAACGGACTATTCACTTTCACATTCACTATTCTTCTTATTGTAGCTCACTAGCTCTAAAACTAACCAAATAAGTACACACATCAAAGTTTGATATTTCTACTTGTTGAGCCTAATAACTCCTTTTTAGCATTATCTATGTGTAAAGCTTCATTATTACATCTTCATACTACCCTAAACTTGGCAATAAATAAGATCACGGTATATCAATAAGCAGTAAAGCTACTTCCATTTTTCCAATAAACAACCAACTAAAAGATACAGCTGAAACATACAGAAGATACAAACGAAACAAACAAACCTCTTGCCGGTAAATTGTCTACGGCGGCCGGTGTTTTCTAGGGCTCCGACATTAAGCCGGTCTTTAATTGAATTCCTAGGGGCCGTATCCACACGATCAGCGTACATCTTTTATAAAATTTAACGGAATCGTAGATAGAAGAACGATATATGTTAAAACCCTAACCCTAAAGCCCCCTGTGATGATTGTAAGTTTGTAATAAAAACTAAAAATATTATGTAGCTCGAAAATTGGGGGAAAGTAGGGATCGGAAAATTAATCGAATAGAATTAAAGATGCTTAAATCGGGTCATTATTTAATACAGCCGGGTCGTTATTCAATATATTCGGGTTGTTGTTTTGTACTTTCGGGTATTGTTGACAATCGGGTTGCCCCGTCTTTTTAATTAGGTTAATGGATAATGAATTTTTAATTGTATATTAACTAGAGTAATATTAAATGAACTTAAATATAGTAATTTATAAAAAATTATATATTTATTATTTAACATATCAATTATGTATTTTTTTTCTTTTAATTTTCACCTATTATTTTTTACATTAATCAATCATATTTTTAAATCTATTTTTTTAGACTTACCATTTTAAACATGCATATCTTTTTTCTACTAACTAGGTTAATAAATTACTTAGATAAAATGTTAAATGGATAAACGAATGATTTTCTATGTTTATATTATTTAGAGAGAAGTGTTTTCTATTCATATATATACATATAATTGTAGTATCACTATAACCGTTTTTGATAATTTTTCTGATTAGCTTGAGTCTGTAGATAATGAGGTTCAAAATTAAAAACTCTTGTGAAGAAATTAGGCCGTCTTATTACTATATCACCTTGATGATGATTTACTGAGATATATAATTTAGTTAGCATGAATTTAAACTAGAATTAAACTCATTAGTTGTCCTTAACAAATAGAATTAACACTTATTTCTAAGATATATAACTCTTAACATGTTATATCATCTCACCTGTATTACTAAAAGACATTATTGGTTTCAATGCATATGTTAAAAGATAACAATTTTGTAGTACTGAAACAAAATTTATTAGCTCAAAAAGATACAATGAAAAGTTTATAAAGGCTAACACGAAAACAAAGCTAAAACATATATGTATAGTTTGATTTATTTAAACATAAGAGTTTTTAAATTTGTAAATACTTGCATGAATAACACATAAAAAACTCAAACATTTTCCCATTCTTGTTAGAATGAATTTTATTCATATGATTTGACATGTTAGGAAAAGTAATGAAAAACTTAAATCAACGTATTCAAAAACATTTTGGTTAAAGTGGTTTCATATTTCACTTAATGCTATATTCGTAAATATTTAATTATGTCAACAGACATTAATTTCAAATCGATTTGTATGTGATGTTTACATAATTATCAAAGGTTTCAAGAGAATTAAACTCAATTCGATAACATTTAGGAACCTTCTCTATTACATCACCATTACTATCAATAACAACAACAATACTCAAAATCTGTTGAGAGCAAAATATGAAAAGGTAGTGCTCAAATTATGTCAAGAGCAAAGTATGGGAATGTAAGATGTACGCAATTATATTTTTACCCGAAAGTAAACAGACTGCTTCCAAAATTTAATAATAATAAAAAAAAGATAAAACATAAATGAAAATAATAATGAACAAATATATATGTATATTATATATATAAATGTAAAATAGGTGTATGTATAAAAATAAATCTATCTATATACAATCTATTCTACTATTGTGATCCTATCTTCACAAAGAAAAACTCTCCTATATAAATATATATCTACCTTAAGACACCCTAAATATATGTATTTATATATCTATCTACCAGAAAATCTTAAGCATCTATCATAATCTTACCTAAAACACTCTTATATATAAATATTATCTACCTAAAATATCTTACTCATCTATCACAGTTCTACCTAAAATACCATAATTAATTATTTATTTGAATAAGTATATATATGAGTTATTAAAATTATGTGACTAAAAATAACTATGATATATATAATAGATATATTTGTATACCTATACTGCCTTACTCCTCAATCCTAACTCTAGTCCTCCACATACTCCTATCAGAGGTCATGTCACCCATCAAGAGAAACTCTTTCATGTCGAACTTCAGTTTATCATCCCACCTACATCTTGGTCTACCCCTTCTCCTCAAGCCACCGACACTGAGAGCTTCCACTCTCCTAACTGGCGATGTCTATGGTCTCCTCCTTACATGTCCAGACCATCTTAGTTGTCCTTTGCTCAGCTTTTCGGTGATGCTCGCGACTTATAGTCGTGCCCTAAAGACACCCTTCATGATCTATATAACATGATTTTACTACATTGTCCATCTAAGCATCCTCATTTCCGCCACTTCCATCATCCTTTTGTTTGTCGTCGTCATCGGTTAAACACTATGATATGTACGACATAGCAGGTCTAATTGTTACCTTATAAAATTTTCCTTTCAGTTTAAGAAGGACTTTCTGATCGCACATAACTCATGTTGTCGCTCTCTTGTTCAACCAGCCTACCTTTATATGGTGAGTCACGACCTCGTCAATCCTCCCCGATGTGTGAAGCACCTAGCTTAAATATCTAACGGACTCCTGTAGGTGTAAGATATGGTCCCCAATGCGGATGTCCACTCCATTGTTCTACCCCTCCAAGTCCGTGTCGAAGTAACACTGCATGTATTCTATTTTTTTGTCGACTGATCTGTAGGCCTTGGTAATTCTATTTCCACACTCTGTTATTCATGGATGCACACCCCTGTACAAATGAATCAGTATCTTGATATCAACTGGATATTTTCTTTTCTGTTTTTTGTCTATTTGGTATTTTAAAGTGTTTAAGAATTTAAAGAATATAACAAGTTTTGTAAAAGATTATTAAAAAAATGAAGATTTTTATAAAAACAAAGATTTTTATCAAAATGATTTTTTATAATAAAGTATTTTATAAAAAGGAATTTCTACAAAGAATTAAATTCTTTTATAAAAAACAAAAAGAAAGTATTAAAAACTAAAATTGTATAAAAATTTAAATCTACAAAAGTTTAAGAATATCAAATTTTAATAATATAAAAGATAGAACTCAATAATAGTAGGTCCCATAAAATAACTATCATTAAAGTGACTTAGTGATTGACATCATGATATTCTCACAATATATCTCGGATTAAAAGTTCACTAATTGCACATTTTGAAGTGGTTAGTGAAAGGATTAAAACGGTTACGGGATATCTTAGTTAAACTGCATACATCTTTATAAAAAATACTTCTCCTCAAATAACTCAAATAAGAAAAACCTCCTATGCATATGGTAAAAACATATAAAATAACTTAATATAGTTTCTGATATCAAGACTCGAAATATTATTCAGAGCTGTTACACACGCATTTAAAGATATCAAATAAGACACCAAGTTTCGATAAAGCTCGACTTGTATTTTAAATTCTACTTTCGAATCATACAAGCTCAAGTTCTACTTTCGCTCGCTCTATTTCGAGATCGGTTTTTAGGCTCAAGTTTCGACCCGTAGCTCATTTAAAACTTGTACCGTACAAGTACCAAATAGGTGTTGATATCAAATAGGTTTAAAATATCAAATAGGTCAGATTCTTTGCAAGACACTTCGAGAACCCCTGAGAACTTAAACATGTCGGAAACCAAAAGAACAGTAAACCTATATTGCCCGGCGTTATCAAAGGTGGCGCAAGTGGTGGCGCGTGACAACCAAAGGCTTGATTTAGGTGCTATTGCAAGCGCTTTCGGGTTGGACCCTGCAACGGTGAAGTTAAACGGTCATTTTATTAGTAGAGGTGTTGATCTTATTGCATCATCTGTTACCTGGAAATCTTTAATATCGTTTTTTAGCTTACGTGGACTTTCCACCGGAGTTTGTGGGTCCCAAGCGTTAGTTGTCGACGGCAAGTTATCTAAACCCGGTTCTAAAAGTAAGTCCCTGGAGGCCTGGACTCTGTCTCTATTACACTATCTATCTATGTAGATGTATATATGTAAAGTATATGCAAATAATTTGAAATGGGTAAATGATGGTAAGAGTTTATTGTTTTTAGACTTTTTTAAAAATGTTTTTTTGACTTGTGGTCAAGTTTTGCTATGATTTTTAGTAGATACATGTCCCTGAAACACATATTCACAGATGTGCCTAATAATATGATTAGTGCATATGTTACAATCACTACTGGAAAGAGGAAAAGTACAAGACAAGTGTCAAACAATTTATTGATTAGGCGCATCTTTGGGCTTATAACTCATGCATATAACATTGCTCTGATTTCTATACTTGTATTTGATAGTTCTTGATGAGAAAACATTTATGTTACGGAGAATTTGAGACTGTGTTTTAGGCTTGTTGAGCCATTAGTTGTCGAACTGAGCTCGAGCTTCACTAGACTCATTTAAGGCCCTTATTGAGTGTGTGTAGCCTGAGTGCCTGACATCATTGGCTAGTTTTTGATAAAATGCAATAAGTTGAAATTTAAATTGAAATTTTAAAAGGAGGCTAATTGACTTCAACTGTGATTTAAGAAATAGGTAATTGGATTAATTGCGAGTGTGACATTTAGATCAAACTTGATAGGGTTGTTTTCTTAATGTATATGGTTTTTTGTTACATCCTATTAGGTAATTTGTAGAAATGCTAATATAGCTAGTTATAGCTCTCAACGTTGTTGAAGATATGAGTAACTTAGTCAAAGTATTTGTTTGAGTTGGAAAAGTCAAAGAGATACTATCTTTGTCCCAATATAAGTGTCGGCTAGACAAAAGACCCAGGTTTAAGAATGTGCAAGGAGGAAGGTTATTACCTCAAGGATGTTTTAAGTAAGCAGGGGGGATCAGTAACAACTCGAGAAAGTTGTTGATCAAGTGCATACATTAAACTTAAGAATTATAACTTTAATAGTGACTACTAGGTTGTTTTTGAATTTGAGTAAATTGACTCTTATGATACAAGTTCTGAGTAATTATTATGCTGTACAATGTAGAAAAGTACAAGACTAATGCTCATGGTGCTGTATTCGTACGCTAATTTTTGATTTTTCAGGAGTTCATGAATCAGAAAATGTGATTCCCAGCACGAGGCCTCAGCTCGAGGAGTCAAACTCGAGCAAGAAAACGAAGATCAGTGATCATGGTAATTAATTGAATTTGTAAATCTATTTACTTCTTTTTGCTAATATCTTAGACGAGTTGAAATGAGGATAAATGGTGGTTACCTTTGTAGATGTTGGTAAACCGTTTGCAACTATTCCCTTTTGTTTGAAGAGAAAGCAAGAAGGTCCGTGTTCTTCTATGAAGAGGTTAAAAGTAGACAACAAACCAGGTATGCTATTCTATGCTGAAGCAAGTTCGTAAATAATAAATAGTGGTGGAACATGTGGGTCGAACATGTTATTCAGAAAAATGTGGTTAAAAAATAAAAAGACTGGATCGAACATGTCATACGGGTCAAAAGTCGTCCAACGTGTACTTTCTATGCATATAACATCATAAATCTCTTATTCAGAAAATAAATTTGTCATTGTAATAATATATCTTTTATGATCACTTTTACGACACAGATTGTTTATAGAGGCCCACATAAGTTACCCATTTTGACATGTTATTCACCTGCCCAACCTGCCCATTCTGCCATCTCTTGACAAAAAAGTTATATGGAAACCGTTGTTTTGTTGGTTTTTCACAAGGCCTTTGTTGATTGTGACTTTTAGGTATGCAAATCAAAGAACATATCGGTTCCGAAACCCTTTCCAAAGATCGACTCCCGTGCAGTTTTCTCGGTGTAAATATGAAACGGACGAGGGAAGAAGAGAAGATTCTTCCTGCTGCTTGCAAGAAATGCAGATAACGTCAAGACTTAGATTGTAAGCAGATTACATGGACATCAGATGTGCTATGTGCTGTTGTAGTTGTACCATATATACTTGGTGCTTGCACATTGCATCCCTGTAATGAAATAATCATTTTGTTCGCCTCATAACCTTTGATTAATATTTTTTTTTCTGGTGTTACAACCATAGCTTTAACAACATTTCTCTCCACCACTTTAATATATGTGTAGAGGCAGAACTATTATAGAGGCGGAGTAGCACGTATTATTAGTAAAAAAAAATTGCGTATTGTAAATTTTATAATTAAAAAATATTTTAGTAGCAGGGCATTTAATAAATTTGTTATATGTTACTAGTAAAAAATTTTTTAAATACAACTAGTTCTTTAAAAGATTATAAAAAAAAATATGTCTCTTTTAATTATAAAACGAATAACTCAATATATATAATTAAAAAGTCTTTTAATGGTTCTATACTTAATTAAAAAAAAAATCCTTAAATCCCTAAGGTGTGTGTATCGCAAAGTTTAATTTAAAAAGTAAAAAAATTG
Source organism: Logfia minima (assembly GCA_963921325.1). Taxonomy (NCBI): domain Eukaryota; kingdom Viridiplantae; phylum Streptophyta; class Magnoliopsida; order Asterales; family Asteraceae; genus Logfia; species Logfia minima. Next base: position 12,247,679 of record OY992776.1, on the reverse strand, counting down.
ATATCTCTAAAAATCATCTTACCTCCAAACGCGGAATGCAAACAAAATTACACGACTGTAGTTTTTGTTGTGTTGAAAGTTGAAATTAAAATTCGACGAGATTTGAGAATTGGCAATTTGACATGCGCTAGGTATATCTTGCTATTCTCATGAAGAATTGTATGTAACAGTGATGGTGGAACCCATAAGAGAAAATGTATGCATCAATATCAGAAAGGAATCGACAATGACAATTGACATAAATGATCTTCCATGAAATTCCTCATATAGGCAAAAGCTTTTAGATTATAACGCTAATCAAAGAAAGGAAATAAGGCAAACATATTAGCTTAAAAGATCATGTCAATCACGAGGTCATACGTTTCCATCAAAGTAAGTAAAGTTTAGCGAGATATATCTAAATGATTTTAGTGCCGATAATAGATTATCTCTTATGTCTAAAGCTGAGGTTGGTTATCAGATTATGAGTAGTAGTAACAAGTTTGCTAACTTGAATAATATAGTTGACCTTGCTCGTTTGATGGTGAAAATGAAAATGTATCTTTCTTTTCGTGTGGTCTATCGTTTGTTGAAATTAGGTTTGGTTTCGCCCGTTTACGACCGTGGAAAGATGTTTTTCTAAAATGAAACTTGTGAAGACACATTTGCGGAATCGAATGGTAGATAATTATTTGAATAATCTTTTGGTTTGTTCTATAGAGAAAGAAGCAGTTGACAATGTTAGAACTGAAATATAATTGATTGTTTCCATTGTCTAGGTGAATGTCGAGGACAACTATAAGGTGTACTGTGTTAGTTTGTTTCTTTTTCACTTTTGAGTTTGCAACATTTTCATTGTAATTGTACATTTAGTTAAAATCACACCTTTTGATGTTATATATTTTGTTGAAATCGTACGATTATAATTGTTTATATTTTATTTAAATTTTATAAAAATAATATTACGATAACTCTGAGATTTCGATCTTAGTTCCGTAGAACAAACATGATATCAGAAATTAATGAGTATTAATTGATTCCTATATATGTGTAAAAATGTGTTGAGGGGCTAAATCAAGTTCTGATTAGTTTATTGGGCTAAAGGTTGGGCTTTTTTTGGTCCATTGACATCTTTGTGGGTATGAAATAGGCAACTTTTAACCAATTCAATAAGTGTGGCTAAATATTCCAATTTTATGGATATTATCCGTTAGTGTAATCTTACTAATCTGAATTGGCTCATTTCACGTTGAAATGGTTATAAAGGGGTAAACAGTGAAGATTTTTGGTTCAAATTACGCGAAGGGCCAAGTTCTCTTTTTTGACTCAAATGTGCATGGTTTACCCGTGATATATGTTAAAATGTTTTTCATTGTTTTTAATAAGCAAGTATTGTTGAATCAAATTAACTGACTCGATACATCGCAGCATAATTAAAATAACATATTACGATCTTATTTTAACATCTCTAAGAACATCAAAAAACTATAAAACTATGTTTGATCATGTTTTCTAGTACCCTGTAACATTTGCTAGTAATACAATCTTTAAGATCAAGTAAGTCAGAATATAATAACAAGCTTTATATATTAGGGAGAGTCACATACATATCCTTCCATACCTTCATAAATACATACATATCTACTCAAACTTACAAATTTGCAGTAGGTGTTGATCGGACTTTTGGTCTCTTATTAATGACATACACGTTATTGTGAAACCAACATGGTTTTCCTACTGCATAGAAGGATTCCAAGAGCTGGAATGCCAATTTTGTGATATATATATATATGGATCGATTATCGGAAACTAACTCTTATAATAAAACATATAGTGAATCAAGATGACACCCTATTGAATGTTAACCATCCGAGTAGGTATTGCCCTATAGAGATTTAGAATGAGAAGAAAAAACATCTATTCTAGATTTGTCAAGTTAATAAATATGAGAATGACAATTATGCATCGTTACATACATTGGCGCATCATTAGGAGAGGTTCGTGTACCAATAAAGAAGGTGTGTGCATCATCATGTATTACCTTGTGAATCAACTTTTGAATATGAGATTATTATAATTGAATGACTCCCAATGATATACATTCTAGATTATGCAGGTAAATAAGTATGTATAATGTTGTCATGTACATGTGAGTTTGTTTAAGATATTTTGGTTTTGTGAATCATTTTCATATTGATCAAGTGTAACAATATTGTATAAGTGATCAATTACATTGTTGGTTTTATTGTCATATTTATGTTTTGACAGTTTTGTAATTGAAAAATTATATTTATTAAATAACAATAAATATTAGAAGTCAAATACTCTAAATATTCTTTATCCATTTTTAAATCTTATAGGTACGTGGTACATTTTCATGGTGTCATTTTTTATATTAATAATATTTGTATTTGATCCGACCTTTATACATAAATATTTTCTTTTTCAATGCCGGTCGTGTACAACAAACTAGCAACGATTGATTTTTCATCTGTTTGTTTAAATGGCGAATTTATTGAATTTTAGTTTATTCACTAGAAGGGTATCTTTAAAAATAAAAGTAACGAAATTGTAGATAAATAAGGGTGTTTGATTGTTTTATTTGGGTATATATGCGATTTGTAAATTTGAGTAGATATATATGTAATTATAATGTTTTAGACGGATATGTATGTAATTTCTTCCTATATATTAAGTGTAAAGACTTAGTTGGATTGTCATTTTATCACTAATAGAATATTCGACCTATGGTCTATATATATTAGTTCTTTAAGGGTATAAAAAATAAGGCGTGACCGTTATCAGTGATATTTTTAGCCTAATTTTATTTGAATATTATATGTGCAATTTATGTCGTCTAGTACTTGATAATGTTAAAAGTATTATACGTTTTAATCTAAACTCAATCTTTGTGTTATATCTATACTTATGGCATGATTAGTAAATGTGCAGGTGGCTAATAGCATGCTTGGATAAGTTCAAGGGCTAAAGCTATGCAAAATAGAAGATCAAGGTTATATAGTTGCTTATTTATAGTTCAGGTATAACACATTGAGATAGAAAGGTAATTATTCATATTTTATTAGTGAGTGAAATTCTCTCTAAATTATCTCTTTCATTTTGGATAATTAGATCTTGTATGAATGTGAATTCTAGTTCATCTGGTGATGAATTATTGAGTGTTTGTTCATCTGGTGATGAATTCTAGTTCTCTTTCATTTTGGATTATTAGTGAGTGTTTGTTCATCTGGTGATTAATTAAAGTATCATTAAGTAATAGTGTGGTGTTTATGTGATTATTGTAGGTAACTCATTTTGTATGTTAGAACAGATAAGAATTGGACAACTTTGGATGTTGACAGTATTAACAAAAAATGAGTTATCTTTACCAAAAAATTGTTTATACATAATTTATATCTTTTACTACAAAATTAATGATTAATGATTAATTAGGACAGCATTGTTGGTATTAACCGGTCCTAATCAAACGTTTAAACCTACTTACCATGTTATGTGTGAATATTTCTTTTCTCAGAATCTGCAAGGTTTGACTTTATATCATCCCAAAGGAGTATTATATTTGATTTAGTGAAGAACTTATTTGTTTTTATTAAGAATATTTAAAAATACACGTATCCGAATTTATAATTAAAAAATCTATAAATGTGAGTTGCAAATAGCTAAAAGTTCCTACGTCCCAACTACTCTAAAATTTTGATTACAATTCGAATTGCAAATTTAAAAAATTCAGATATCCACAATTACTTTATTTTTATTGTTTTACCTTTTTAAAAGTTAAATATAGGTCAAGGCTCATTGAATAGAAATACTCAACTGCCGACTAATGCCCTAGCTTCCTTATCAGATGGAACATATCGTAATATTCTTTGTATTTCATACATGTTACGTCAAAAAGGGTTTGTTGATCTGAAGCTCAAGATTTGAGACATAAATTTCCGTTCTTCAAAATCTGTGAAATCAAGATCGAACTTCGGTTGTCATGGAGAAGAATCACTTGCAAACACATCAACAAGAATTCAAATTATTTAATTTCTTTAAAATTTTGTGGATTGTTATGATTGTTTGTTTGTTATTAGCAAATATTTCTATTGCTAATTTCAATTAAAATTTTCATGTTAGCAGTTTCAGATTGCTTAATAATTCGAGTTTGGATAGTTGAAATTTCGGATAGCAAAATTCAGTATATGAAATTCGAATATCAGAATTTTCAAAAATACGAAATATGAATATTACAATTTTCAAATATTCGACTTTGAAAATGCCTTTTTATATTTACAGACATTACATAGTTAGGAAATACAGTTTTAATATGTTTAGAAATTATAGTTTTTCAGTACTTTTAGTAGTTGGCTAAATTTATTGTGTTTAAGTGCAAAAAAATCTCTTTAAATATTTGTGTGACGTTAATCTGCTTGTTTTAAGTTTAAATAATTAGTTATAAAATAATTTAAAGGGTATAATTTATTGGTTTTGTAGTAGAAAGAAATAAAAAATGAAAGTATCATTTATAAGAAATGAATATTACCTCCCATTAGTGATTAGTTGGTTATTAATACAGCCCAAACTGTGTACCCACCATTCGTTCATATTGCGTGACGCGTGTTATACAGTCGTCGACATGTCACCCGACAGCCAATCAGAAGTGTGAAGCAGTTGAGTATCAGTTTGATTGATCTTAAGCCACGCGCCAATGGCGTGCGTGTAACTAACTTTTTTAATAAAATTTGAATATCATTTGAGTGTATCTTTCTCTCCCTCTCAACACTTATTTTCATAAATATACATAAAAGGTGCATTCAAGTTAAGCCTAAAATTTATATAGAAAAATTACTGTTGGATTAATGCAAATCGCCACCACATCTCTTGGTGCATAGCATCCAAGCTCTGTAACTTTTATTATTAGATACAATACTGTAATTTATCATTTTATAAATTATTAGAAAATATATGTGTCTTTTATCGAAGAGCTTTTAGGTATTATTATTATTATTACTATTATATTATATGTATGTATTTAAAAATATGTAATTCTTATAATAAATGACACATAAATTCTATTTATTCTTTTATGTATATTTACAAATTTACAAATAATACATTTTATATCTATCAATCGTATCTTTAAACACATAAGCACATTAATTAGAGATAACTTTAACATTTTTCAGAGCTTTAAAATGTGTACATATACCAATATAATTCAAGTGTTACAAACTAATTATATTTATAAATACACAAATTTCATGAATTCATTAAATACCTAGCTTCCTTTGACATATGCGTGTATTCAAGAACAATCAGAAGTTTAGTTTGGAGAATAGAAAAATCTTTAATAACACAAGTTGTTACAACATATAACTTCTCTTATGATTAATCAACAAGAGATGTGATTTCTTTCATAGTATAAAAATATGAAGTATATTAGGCAATTTATTGTACCTAAAGTTATGGGCTTATAGTTTTTCTTGTAATATAACATGATCTTTCATGTTAAAATCAACATGAAAGTATCTCAAAACACAGTTGAGTAATTACATGTCAATTGTAATTGTTGATTAAGGGTGTAACAAATTGGAACATTTATTTCTAATCTAATCTAATATAATATAATATACATATAGAAACACATCTTTTACATAACATAATGATATGATATTTAAGTTGTGTAGAAAAGTTATAAACTTCATGTAAATGACCTAAAACAAAATAAGGGCATGTTAAGTTTGGTGTTGTTGACGAAAAGGTGATCTAATAAACTTTCATAAATTACACTTTTGCTCTTTAAGTTTCTTGTATATACATATTCAACCTCTTATTTTTAGCTTAATAAAATTTAAGTTAAGTGATGTTAATACCAGTAGTTCCTGTAAAAATAAAAGATAAGCTGATTTACTATCAGCTCACCAAACATGATATGCTTAATGTATTCTGTACAAGATATAGTTCTTTACAACTTTATAAAAAAACAGCGCCTTCTTAGATGCCAGTTTTAGATAATATAAGAATACACACTAAAAAAAGTATCATTTAGTGTCACATTTTTTGGTGAAACTTCAAAAAGTGTCATTATAGCTATACTTTTAAAAAAAATAATTTATAAGCATGGGTAAATTTGTTTTTTACTAACAAACCTTATGAGAGAATAGTGTCACAACAAGTCAGCACTTAAAATCTTTTGTGTCAGCATATATAAGTTTTTAGCGGTGGTACTTTTAGTTACACTATTTAGTTGTCTTTTTTCTTTCATTAAATTTCACAAAAATAGACTTTATCCGGGATCTCTGGAGAAAAGGATCAAGTTTGCCCTTCGAACAATTTGTTCTATATTTTAATTATATATGACGAGAAGAAGATATTTTTTTATTTGCTTAATTCACAAAAATAAGAATTTCCTCTTTTATCTTTGCTCATATAGACTTTGATCAGTAATCAAGAATATAGAAAAAGAAAATGCGTTTTATAAAAAAAGCCTTGGATATAAATTTTGTGAGACTGTTCTCTTATTAAATGTAGTAAAACACAATTTTACTCACTGGCGGACCTTAGTGGGGACTAAGGGGGGCTTTGGCCCCTCCAAAATTTTATACCGTTAATGTAAATTTATATTATAACGGATAAAGAAAAATATTATTTTTTATGTTGTCCCCTTCAAATATTGAGAAAAAATATCATAACGATTTTGACCCCCACTTAAAAAGTGTTCAAGATCCACCACTGATTTTACTCGCACTTTTAATAAATTGTCATATAAATATAAATAATATACTTTTCAAACTGTCATATATGTTTTTTTTTTCTTTTTGCTTTTTGTTTTTTTTTTCTATAGTGACATCTTAGTAACCATACAGATTCAGGAAGAACAAGATATGCGTTTAGACAATTGGATGCGTCAACAAGTAGTCAAGTAGGTTGATGAATAGCATTTATTTTATACCTATAAAGTTGCAAGCCTTGTGTTTTCATACCTATATTGAAGCCTATAGTTATTGCTTAATATATAATATATAAAGTTTCTATTCCAAAATAATTAACGAAATAAATAGTTTTCTATTTTATATTTGTCGTCAAAAATGGTTTGTTAACTTTGCCTACGGCATATTTATTTATTTTAGTAGAAATGATCTTTGTTTTCTTTTCTTCCCCTCGCTAATGGCTCTTTCTTTATTATAATTTTCCTTATCTTGTGTTCTTTTTACTCTTTAATTTTGTAAATTTGTAGAAAATGTAATAAATGTCATTAAATACTGATATTATTGTTTGTTATACCTAACAATAGACACATGTTCATATGCAAAAAGAGATGTCATTAGCTTTATGATGTGATCATACATTGCATGCACCTTTCATTTCATTCCATTTTGCAAGCAAGTCAATAACAAATTGGAATGAAAAGGGTGGGTAAGGAAACTAACTAAATGTGTAGTCCAAATACTTTTACAACCAAAATTCAATGAGTACCTATTTAATGGGAGAAAATTGGTTGTATGACTTCAAGGGATGATAGCCACATTATATTAACTTTTTATTTATTTATTTATTTATTTATTATTCCACAATTTTCATAGTACGCATGTGTGATGTGTGATCTTGTGTATAATTTACTTTTTGTTTGCCTATATATTAAAGGTATGGAATTATTTGCTCAACTTTTTTAAAATAAGAAATTTATATATAACTCTGACTCACACATTATTTACGATCACGATAAATATTTACGCACTAGTTTAACTAAACTTTGAACCCATAATCGAGCTCCTCTCTTTACATATATTTTAATTTATAATAATTGTATAATTTCTCATTCTTCATGCATGAAATCCCTTTTACACGATCATTACATTTACATCCACATATATTCAATTTCCTGAAGATACAACGTTAGCCATTAGCCTACACCTAAAAGGCTAAAACCCTAGAGGGGGTTAACATGATTATCATGCTAATTTAAGGGGTAAAAACTGAAAAATGAGAAAACCATTAAATAATACCCATAAAAAAGTACCACATCCACAAGAATAAAGGATTAGCACTTGGCAGAAAATAATGGTTATAATTAATTACTTAATTGTTTCCCATATAGATATATTTATAATGTTTTTATGATATGTGAAAAGAGTATTTTTTATTTATTTTTTATTTATATAAAAGTAACTAGAGGACGTTTACAAAGTTATTTTCACATAACTACTAAAGAATATAATCTAAAATAAAATTAACAATAAGTTGATTAAAGCTAAAAATTGATTGCTAAAATAAGCTAGAAATGATTGGATGTTATTACTATATCATTAGTCTTGTCAAAGCAACTTCATATGATAATTTTGAACTATTTAACACACAAAGTTATAATCAAAAGTATTAGTTTGCAAAGACTGATATAATATAAAACACACTAATCACTTTAGGTTTCATAAAATAAATAGACTAATGACCAATATATTGGATTTAATCACACATTCACTCCTATTGGAAATTAAATGTACTTTTTACTTTCAACATGTGACCAACTTATCTTAAAATGTACTAAATATAATATTATATAATATAATAACAATAATATAACAATAATACACAATCCTATTAATTCATATTCATAAGTTTCATATTAACTGTAATAAAGACATACATACATATAATTCAATTTGCATTGCTTTAAATACATATAATGTTTCAACATATTAATATTGTCTCTTCATATTAGAATCATTTCACATGAGTTTTAAATATCACAAAAATAATAATAAAAAAAAATCCTTAAAAATTTAATTCATCAATGAATTTCTATAACCTTTTAACTTATATCAAAACCTAAAAATGTTTACAACCTTGTATCATTCAAGTCAAAATATAAAAAAGCAAACTATATAAAAAGCAACATACTTTCCTTCAATTCTACTTTTAAAAAATCAGCCTATTGATACACTATATCATCCCATTTCGATTCATTTCCATATAATAAAATTAAAATTTAACAGGTGCTTGCTATTTCCAAGCACAATTAGTTACCTAAAACACACTACAAATTAAACACGTTTCCACTTTTTTTTCTTTCCAAAAACTCATAAAAAGGTATTTTATACTTAATATATACTACTTTATTAGTAATATATTAATATATATTATAGTATATTATAATAGTAACAATACGATAGACAATGGTGTGGGATCATATAAAACCTGTATTCTAAAAAACAGGTAGACGATCTCTATCGTTAAATTTCGTAATTAGTGAATCACATTTATTAAGATCGCACATAAAATATATTATGTACGTAAAATATAGTACTATTAAAGTGTAATAAATTTATATTATTGACCATATAAATCGATGATTAAAATTACCTGATACACTTTACTTTTAAAATATAATTGACCTCCAAAATTTTATCCAATACATACAATTTACATTTTACATTTAATAAAAAGAAAGAATTTATTTTTATTATCCGTTAAAAAGTAAAAAGTAACAAAAAAAAAAGTCCTCGGTGCCCCGAGACTAGTCTCCCGTGGTGTTTACCGATTCAGATCACTCATGTGCTCATAAATAGCCTCTCTCTAAACCCCACACAGACACTCTAATTACACCATACAATACACACACCTATCAAAAACTGCGTATATATATACACACATCTATATCTATCTATACATATAAATATATATATAAGGTGCGTGAGAACCGGCGGTTTTACACATTTCTCAACACAAATTCTATTCGTCTTCTTCGCCTTTTCCATTTACTAATTGTATGTATGTTCCGTACTTTTAATCCTTATTTTCTCAACGGCTAGTTCATATTGCATAAATTATTATAGATACATAAAACTGTATGTAGTGTTTTTGATTTGATTCATTAGCTTGCAGATTTGATTATCATTTTATTTTATGGACTACAACAACAGCAACAATCACAACAAGTACGTGCCACTGCTCCTTTTGTATTCTGTGTATATGCATATAATAAATGTAGGTCGATTGGTTCAGTTTTGTGGTGATTTGAGATTTTAGCACTTGCGGTTAGCTTCATTTCATTAATTTTAGGAATATTGAAATGATTTTATATACGTTTTTGTAAGTGATTATTAATTGATTTGAGAAGCAATTGAGGTGAGTGAAATGTTGTTAGAGGTAGATCCTGCGTTCTTCTGATTAATTACTTAATTGATTAATTTATGTACGTCTATTGATTCAATATTTTGGTGATTTGAGATTTTAGCACTTGCGGTTAGTTTCATTTCATTAATTTTAGGATTATATGTATGTATACAGTATACATATGTGTGTATGCGTATATGTTTTGTAAGTGATTATCGATTGATTTGAGATGCAATTGAGGAGAGCGAAATGTTGTTAGAGGTAGATCCTGTATTTTTTTTAATTAATTGAGTAATTAATTCAAGGGGGCATTGATGATGAATTTTTGGTCAACTTGAAATCGGATGGAGTAATTGGAACGATTTAATATATGATTTTCTTGTTAATCAAGTGATTAATGTATTTAGTAATGGACGGATGATGAATTTAGGTTTGTTTTAATGGTTATTTTTTCACTTTAAATTGTGATTAATGTTTCCTTATGATTGATCCAGCACTAAATGTATGCATTCCCCCTTGCATATAAATGATATATACGAGTAATTTATACTGTAAATCAAGGTATTAATTGCTATTTTAATGTCTTCTATTTAGGATATTTTGTGCTTAGTTTTTAATTTAATTTTTATTCAATCAAAACTCTTCTTGTGAAATGATTGTACATGAATTTAAGGTGTTTGATGTTTTGTTGACTATGAGTACTTTGTAATGTAATTTTGTCAATTATTATTATTATTATTATTATTATTATTATTATTATTATTATTATTATTATTATTTTGTCTTATATGAATTGTAGTGATGAGATGTGGGATTGGAAAGGTGAAGATTATGGTTTGCAGCTAGGTGAGACTTGTGATTCATTTCGTACACGTTTAAATATCAAATTGTTGGTGGGCACTAAATTAATGTTGATTTGGTTATAATGGATTGGAAACAGATGTACCTGATAGTCTTTGGAACAATGTAAGTGAGAATGATGATGATCTTTCTTACGTGTTTAATGAAACGACTCCAGCGAAGTCTTGTGGGGATTTGCCTTATCAAGCTACCGACAATGGTGTGTATCTTTGTTACGGGGGATGTAATCATGTTTTAGTTGTAGATATTATTCTTGTTATCTGATACAATTATTTAAGCAGAAAATATGAACAAGGGAAAGGAGGTTTGTAGGGAGCCGTCTTCCCAATCAAAGAGACGCCGAATGCTGCATTTTGATGAAGAAGTTCTTCCGCTTTGTGATGAGGATTTCTCATCCACCTTTTTAAAGTCTAAGGTTGGTATCAATGCTGCATATTCTTATTCCTTCGTTTTGTGTGAATCGTAACTCAGAAAGTTAAATAATAATTGAGTTAGTAGTGCTTAATTTAGGGCTGCAAACGACCTGAGCTCAAACTCAACATGGATAGGGCTTGAGCTCAAATTCAACTACCTTAGACTAAGCTCGAACTTGACCTGATAACTGGACGGCCTTCAGGAATCAGGATGTAATCTTGAGATTGGCTCGAGGAGATTTGAGGTCAAAAAGCTTGAAGTATTTGGAAAAAATCCATAAGCAATTAAACTAGCTTGATTGGAGAGCTCAACATAGCTCAACTTCAATGAGCTTGAACTTGACTTGGAGCTTGAATAACTAGATAAAAGTTTCAGCCGTATGCAGACCTAATTTACATATGTAATAGTACTTATTGGGCTTGAAAAGCTCAATAAGTATTCGATTTGAGCTCTTGTTAGCTCAAACTCAGCTTGTTATATGTTTTCAGCTTGTGATTTGTACTCTAGCTTGACAAAAGTTCAACTCGAATGAGCTCCAGTCGATATCAAGCTTGAATAACTTGATAAAAGGGTCGACTGCGTGAAGCCTGTGCTTAACTATTACAGTTTTGCTGTTTTGTTTAGGAGAGGGAAGACTCGTTGGATGGGGCCTTTTCTGATATGGCACAATGGGTGTCTGGATTTGCTGGTACAACTTTAACTTCTGAGTAGTAATATAAGAAAGTTAATTTGGATTAGAGTTATTAATCGATTGTGTTTCCAGATGATATGTCTACATCTGCATCTGGTTATGATGGTTTGGAACAATCTTCAGAAGGTTGGCTGGCAGATTGCCTAGTAAATGACTCAGGGATGCATTTTAGCCCTGATGATATGTATGTATCTTCTGAGTTATGTTGTATTTTGGTGTCTTTCTCAACAAAAGAAAATGGCTTAATTCAGTACCTTTTTAATATAGGAATTTATCTGGGACATCTGATATGCAGATCAATCTTACAGGTAGTGCATCTTCTAACGTTTAAACTTGTATTTTTGTGTTCGATTTTTTCTTGTTTTTTGCTAAATATAGCATATATAATATATAATTGTTATTTTAGATTCGAATAGCTCACAACCCGAGAATAGAGGTAATATGTTTCAAGAACGCCACACTCCTATTCGTCAAAACGTCATTTTTAAAGGTTTGTCTTCCCAAATTTCCTTTTTTTCCTTTTCTTGTTCAATCATTAAACATGTTACATTGTGCACCAACACTCGCTGGTGGCTAAATGAACCAACATAAATTATAAACAGGTTAACCTGCAGAAAAAAGTTCACCGTTAACCACTCACTAAAATATGCCTAAATCTAATCTTCTTAAGTATACGACACCGGAAATACAGCCACATCAATGAAAAAACGAAGAAGGCCATTTGCATGCATGATTCAACATAAAATTGCGCTAAGTTAACCTTTGTGTTCCTGTACTACTCAGGGAAAAAGTCTCTTATTAAGACACCCACAAAGATGACATCATCGGTTGTTCTTCCATTTGCATTTGTAAAACCATGCGGTGTGCAAGGAGCAATTACTCTTAAAGACATAAATCAGAAGATACACACCCCACCACCATCAAAATCCAAGAAATCTTATGAAGATCCCACAATGGAATACCCTACATCCGCGTTCTCAGGGAAGCCCATTGTTGGTAAAACCAAAATCCGCACAGAAGGCGGCAAAGGGAGCATTACAATTATGAGAACAAAAGGATGACGATGAGATAAGTGTTTACATTTATTTTTCGCTTATAAAAATTTAAATTAAAAAAAAAGAAAAAGAAAGAAAGATAGCTCTGGTCACATGTGGAGTGTTTGTATGTTCGTGGAGTCCTTATAGGCGGTAGATTCCCGTTTCTATCCCTGAGTTGACTGGAATTGATTAGGATCTTTTTGTGTATAAGATCCTATTACCATTTTTCTCTTTACAACTTTGACAATGCTAATTTGATTAATTGATTTCATGTTAACTTAAAATCATGTGTTTTTTCCCCTCTATTTCTTTCTACTTTACTTACTGCCCACTTACGCTTTGATGAAGTTTCGATCTGGGCTAGGGTCATGGTATCGATAATACGAGCTTATTATAAGTCCAGATTAGAAATGGGCATACTGCATCTCTGCATAGTATTGATTTTGTTGGTTAAAAGGATTTTGTAATGAAATGACTTTGGATCATCTTCTTAAGATGTAATGAGGTGGGAATTGTTTGATTTTCTGGAGATAAAGTTAGAAGGTATCTTACTTTATTACTAGAAAAAAAACTATCGATCAGCTTTAGTTAGGGTTAAAAAGAAAGTGAGAGAATATGGATTTAATCCCATGTGAAGTTTTCTCTCTTTTAATTTTATAATTTTTATTATTTTATGTGCCATGTGAAGTTGAGGTTTATTTTTATAAAAGTTATGGCTGACAAAGTAACTGACGACATGGATATATGGGAATTTGATTTGATAAAATGCCTGTAATAAGAATCCTTCAGATTAGGCAATTTAAAGTTAAGATCATTGTTTTGATTTTATTGGAGTTAGAGTTTTTGTCCTTGAAATGATTATTAGATTTCAAGAACAAAAATTGTTTTTAGCTTTGAGTAACATTTAGCATAATTTAAAACTAATGAAGCTATAAGATGCTTCTTCAAATGGTTCCAAACCTATCTTCCTAACACGAAGAAAGGGGCAAGTTAAAACCTAGTCCTAACAAGTTGCTGGCTTTTCATCTGCACTTGCGCGTACTGAATTTTCGATGAGACTTTTAGACTTTTAGTCTCGAAGTCTCATGATTGATGTTTATTAATATATAAAACTAGGCATTTATTAAGAGAAACTTTATTTTTATACTTAATTATTTTAGAGTGCAATATGCATTAGTCATTGAATAAATATGCTAAAACCCGTAGCTAAATATTAAACCAAAATAGATGTGATGCCTAAAGTGGAAGTGCGGAACCGAATAAGAATCTATCCGACAGTTATAGTAAGTATACATAATTATCAAGCAACTATAAATAATAAAAACAATAATTCTTGTCTTAAATGAACCATTTGATCGGTTTGGAACTTAGGATAATATGTTTTATCTTCTGTGTATTTATTTATTGCGTTTCATATTAACTTGATCAATTTTGAGTTATTATAAGGCAACATCTTCAACTTCTTCTTGCATTCATTTTCTTTAACATTACTATAAAACTAATTATAAGACCAAATCTACACATTATCTCGACTACAAATATGTTCAAGCTAGCCGAGTAGTCTAAACTAGCAAACTTTGATTTCATATTCATGTATCATGTAAATTATTCGACTTGTGTACAATCATATAACAAGTAACTGCATACATCAAAAAATGTATAAAAATTTGTAAAAAAAAAAGGAAGAAGAAGAACCAGCCTCAATATTCCCCTAAACTCAGCAACAAAAAATGTAAAAAAACTAAAAACAATTTTATAAAAAGATTAACCAATGTAAATAGAACATAGAAAAATGATAATATATATACATATTTTTCTAATAAATATCAAGAATTTCTAAAATATAATCATTGCAAGTAGGACAATTACCTCTAGAGACATGAAGCTCCTTAGTACAATTTTTGCAAAATGTATGTCCACATGGTCCTAATGCTTCACCCTTATGTTTCCCTTTGCATTTGCTACAAACATTGCAATCTCCCATATCTTCTTCATGTTCATCTTCTTGTTGTTCAGCATTTTCCAAATAATTAGATCCGTCCGTACTCAACAATGACATCAACGACATTTGTTGATCATCCCCTTGATTTTCCTTGTTTTCTGATTCATTTTTCTCCACGTTTTCATCCTCTTCTGGATCGGTTTCAACCGGAAGTAATCTAGTACTTCTTTGTCTTTCAATTTGTCCTAATTGTCGAGTTGCCTCACCTTCTAACTCGTCCATATCGTCTTCACTTGAGTACCTAGAAGAACCACGACGTACCATCATACGATTTGTTTTAGGCATTGAAATATCTGATGCAGGGATAGGGACTGACGATTTCCATGCTTTTCCTGCCCGTTTGAGACGAAGTTTGTCACGAAACGTTTTCCAATTTTTCTTTGTTCCTGAATGTTGATCACTTCGAATCAAGTCAACTATATTTCCGTCTTCCATTTGTTTCTCCTAGTCGTGACTGATCACAATGAAATACGAAACGTTGTCACAAACATCAAATCTTTGTGACTGAATAATTGTTATAAATCTGAGTAATTGATGAAAGGAGATGTTTGAATTAATGAAAAAAAGGTTAGAAATTTATAGCTAGAGAAAAGTGAAGCGTTGTTTGATATGATGTGAATGAAATAAAAGAGATGATGGATTGTGAAGTAGAACAAAAGATTAAAAATATCGTAACAGAAATGAATTAGAGGCCATAAGAGATGGTGTGGAGCGAGTCTCATGGTAAATAAATCAGTCCGTTTTCCTTGTTATCTTTTTTGTTTTTGTTTTTAATACGGAGTAATAATAATAATAATAATTTAATACAATAATAATTGTCATTTGTTGTAATTACCAAAAAACCCTTTTGTGGTCTAAAGTAAATTCATCTCAATATTAATTTGTGTAAATGTAGATATAATGTACTAATTGAAGATGGATAGTAACCGCTCACTTATCTACAAGGGTACTAGATTATTTAACCGAATGTAATACGTACAAATGTAAATGTGAATAACAATTTAAACGAAACAATAATCGACTCTATTAACAGAGTAACGTAAATAACCGAAGTCGAGATGATGGTATTGTGTCTATTTCACTCATAATATGTTTGCGTTTTGACAGGTTTTTGGTTGATTGGAGAACGGGATACTACAATAAAATCAATGAATAATCAACTATGAATCTTTTATAAGTATTTCAAAGTACAATGTCTATGCCATGTATTTTTAGGTTATACAAAGTAATTATTTAAGCTGAAGTATTACCATGTCTGTTTTAGGAAAATACTCACCAAGCAAATGAAACCATATTAAAAGATTGTAATTAGTTGCAGGATTACAAGTAATATAAGTCTTGAATTATGAATTCTACACTTATTCACTTGCTTCCGTTTGTTTTCATGTCCTTCAAGAAAGCATCAAGATCTTTGTTTGTCGATCCACCTTCAACGACACTTTCTTGACAAACATTTTGAAGTCTTTTCGACCTCTCCATCATCTCGATCCTTTCGACACTCTTTAAATCCATAAAACGTCTTACAACCTTTGCAATATCATCTCTCTCAAACGCTCCCACCTCCTTCCTTATATTCAATCCAATCTTCCAATCTTCAACAACCTCTTTACTAATAAGTGGGTGGTCAATTGATATAGGCAAAGTCAACATCGGCACCCCTGAAAACAAACTTTCTTTTACCGAGTTCCACCCGCAATGTGTCCAAAACCCTCCAATCGAACAATGCGACAAAACCTTTGGTTGATCACACCATTCCACCACCATCCCTTTTTCACCACATAATACTTTTAAACGCGAGGTTTCTCCTCTAGCAGCCCATATAAAATTAACACCACTTTGTCCTAAACCGGCTGCTATTTCATCCATTTCATCACTAGACACTGATAGAAAACTACCAAAAGAAACATACAAGACACTTCTTGAAGCCTTAGAGTCTAACCATTTTAAGTAAAGTGGTTGATCACGATCATTTGATAAGGGGTTCGGTTTTATTTGAGAGTAAGGGATGTTGGGTCCGGATGTATAAACAGGAATTTGTATTCTGGCTCTTAAGGCATCAATGACATTAGATTCTAACTCGTAGATGGTGGATAATAGGACGTAATCTGCTTTTTTGATTACGTCGACTGGATTATTTACAATGCCCTTCAACTTATGACCAATCCCGGCATGTAACAACATTGGAATGTCTGCTATGGTTACTGAAGATATCCCCGGGATATAATCTATGCACTCGTTTCCTCTTTCTGTTCAATCAATGAAACGAAAATTAGTATGCTACTAACAAATTGATTTATGCGTGTCCTCAGAATTGAGGGATCACTGCTGTTAATTTGAAGCTCAAACTAGACTCGAGATCTAATGAGCAACTTATCAAATATGGTTTTTTCACCTCGATCAGCACTTATTGTGTTCAAATTTATTAAATTTTCTACAGAGGTAGCTAGTTTTGATTTACCATTTTTAAAAAAATATACCCACTTTATTAACTAACTATTTTAACTTTAAAGAAGGAGTATTAATTAAGTTCTCATATCACCCCTAAATATTCAAATTAGTACGTTGGTGAATCCATCCATATTTCCATATTAATATTAATTAGAACATACAAAATTTATCTTATCGCCTCATCATCATCTATTACTAATATATAATGCATTTTCATGTTTCCTTTTTAAGATAGAATTGACTAATTTGCCCTTACAATTACTAAAAGATTTTTTAAAAATTCATAAGAATGACTAACATACCCCTAATTATTAATTATTAAATTCTCATTAATACAAACATTATTAAACCATAAACTAATTAATATATGACATTTAATTAACATACCCCTAATTATTACTTATTAATTTTTCATTAACACAAATATTATTAAACCATAAACTATTTAATATGACATTTAATTTAACTTAAACTTCTCTATATATACACACTATTGCATTTAAAGGTGCGAAATGGGCTGGCAGGTCGGGTCGGGCATTTGGGCTAAAACGGGTTTGGGTCCTAACAGGCTTGGGCCACAACGGGTGCGGGTCATAACGGGTTCGGGTCAAAACGGACTTACATAAATAAAAAAAATTGTGGCTTAATTTTTAGTTCAATTTGAACTTATTAGGTTATGTATCTTAATTAACTCCAAAAAGAAATTACAAATAAAATTGCAAAACAATATGATTACTACGTTTTAAAAATAATGAAAATTGCAAAATAAAATATTATTTCGAAAAATTTGTTAAAAAGTGATTTTCCACTTATAAAACAGTATTTGTTCATATATTGTAATGTAGTTTTTTATTTTTAAAATATTTCGAAAAATACAATACTGTATATCGAATTAATATGAAATTAATAAACTTGTCCCGCTGCATTGCGCGAGTATTCTGCTAGTGTATATAAAAGGGGTTAAAAACTAGTACCAAAAAAATAATTGTTTTTATGTATTCCTGACGAGTTAATTAAGAAATTATTATTAAAAAACATAAAGTACTATGGAATAACTTTGGAATCATCAATAAACTAAAAATTATGCTTAATAATAGGAGGTTTGACTCGAGATGTAAACTAGCAATAAATTAAGAAACAGTACGTTAATGAAATACTATGTATTTACGTAATAATACTGTAATACTCGTGTCCTGTAATGAAATACAATATTTTATTATAGGAATTATATATAAAGATCACTTAATTTATTATTTTGTTTCTGTAGGTCGTTTATATTTGAAAATTATTTTATAGGTCACTCAAATTCATATATTGTTACATGTATATCAAATCCGGCTAAAAACTCATTGGAAAAGTGTAAATGGAAACAAACACTCATTAATTTAAACAAAATAAAAATAATATCAGTAATGTTAATTAAAAAATACAAGGGAATTTGTCTCATTTTACATTTTTAAAATGAGTTTTTAGCCGAATTTTGTGTACATGAAATAACATACAAATTTGATGGCCTAGAAAAACAAAATGATATACTTGGATGACCTCTAGATATATAATCCCTTTATTATAAAATGTCACTCAGTGATAGTCGTATATTATATTTGTTCTTTATGGATTATTTATAATGATGACTCAATAACTGTAGTTTACTCGTACGTAGAGTTAAGCATTCAGAATATGTCGGTGAGTCTTATAAGTATAATAAAATTAAAATTAAATAAAAACTACATAAATTATATTTAGAAATATCAAATCTCAATTTTAAGAGTTTCTATATATATAACACTAAAATACTTTATCTATTTTAATAGATAATAATAATAATAATTTCAATTAGATCGACTAGAAATATTAATTTCTTAATTGTTACCTTACACGTGAATTTGTTCAAATAAGTTTAAATGATCGAAAGTGCTAGAAATTATGCACCTGAAACATCAGCATAAAGCTGATTATGCGATTCAATCAAATCAACATGAAGCATAACAGAAAACATCATAGTAGCCATCGCCGAATACGCTGCTGCCGGAATATTCCTCTTTTTAGCAACATCAAACGGCCAGGTCATCGTTGCATCCGCTATGATAAGTTTAACAGGAATAAGCTTAATCTGATGATCAAGCACGTCCTCAAAAGGACGTTGCATCTTAGTTTTAACGGCCTTTAGGAACTCGAGCATGTTAGAGCCACGATTGAGCTCAGATGGTAGGACGTTAGGGATAGTAACAAACCGAATGTTATCATCATCATCATAGGGATCTTGTTTGATAAATCCTAGCCATTCTTCAGTAACGACCACAGTGAATATGGTCGTGCGATTTTGTTGGTTTAATTTAGAAGAAAGTAAGTGACATAAGTTTAACAAAGGGTTTGTGTGACCTCTTCCTGGATACGGTACCACGACTACTTGATTCATTTTTGTTAGATAACCAGAAATCGTTGATTCGTGGCTGCGGAATGTTAATCAGCTTCAAAGTTGATCCGTACAACTAATCCAATGATCAGAGCAAAATATTTTATAAAGATGAGAATGAGATTATATTTTATTCCTGTTATACTGTTCTTATCAAGTCTCATTTGTTTATCGTCTTTAATCTTAAATCATTTATTAATTGATTATAATAAACGTCCACTTGATTCTGTTCAAATTTCCATATTATTAGTTAATTAAATTATGATTACTTGCTGTCTGGGTTGTGGTTCCTTGACTTTCGTAAAAGTATTAGTAGTACAACTATATAATATAAAGTGGTCTAGTGATAAGATATTATATCTTATAAATAATTTCAGGTTCGAAGTTTCTAAGTAAATATTTTAGAGTAATCATAGAATGGGCTTAAGAAAAGATTACGGGGATACTATAGTTTGATCACTTACATCTTAGTTAAAAAAAAAAAAGATAATTTATCCTCCAGCAATAACCTAAACAAGTAAATATTCATCCATCCCATTTTACATACTGTAAGTTTAAAATGTAATATATCCATCCCAAAAGAATATATGAAAAAGTTGGTTTGATCACTTCAATCTTCAACAATGGCTTTACATTAGACCTCTGGTCACGTACTCCGTCTTGTCTTTTAACATACATGGCTCCCCTCCTCCTATGTTACCATAAGCACGAGCTCGTTCTTTTTGATTGTTCTTTTCTCTTCGGTCTCTGTATGACGGAGGAAGAACAGTATTCGTGGGTGCAGTGCAACGATCAAATAAAAAAAATATCTTTTTCAATTCTAAACACCATATATATATGTATACATACAATTATCACTTTTTTCACACACAATTCTCACTATCTCTATTTATTTTACACACAAATTATATCAAACAATTACTACTATTTTTCACACACAATTCTCACTATCTCTATTTATTTTACACACAAATTATATCAAACAATTATCACTCTTTTTCACACACAATTCTCACTATCTCTATTTAATTTACACACAAATTAACAATTACCATTTTTTTCACACACAATTTTTTATTATTAATGTAAAGTATTTTTTAAGTTATTAATATTTTAAAAATATATATATATATATAAATATATGTTTATTAATAGTTAAGAAATGACGTGGCATTGAAAAGTTCAGGTTTTCAGTCATTATAGACAAGGTTCAGTTCTTCTTCAGTTCTTCAGTCCTTGTGTTGATGTAGTGCTGAGCTGATGTCCAATTCTCCATTGTATTATAGTGATTGATCTTAAGAGGTTGGTTAACCAATAAAAGTAAGGTCAATATATAGGCACACCTAAAAAACACACCAACTATATATATTATATTATATATATATATATATATTGAAACAACCCACTTTATCAGAGTGTTATTTTGTCATTCACTCCAATTCAGCAGAAGCGTCTATACTCTATAATCATTCTCCAATTTTTGTCGCACAATTCTATTCAACACTTTTATCCTTCATTCCCTAACCTGAGTTGCAAAAATTTTTAAAAACATTTGGGTCAGCTACAAAGCCTTGTGAGAATCACGGTTTTCACATAAAATATTTATAAGATTTTCAATATAAACATTTAATCAACAATTTTCAATACCATTTTGTCATATAAGCAGTCAAAGATTCAATCAATCAATCTCTTTTCAATTTCAATTTTCACCTTTTCCCTTTTCCACAATTTGATGACAAATCGTAGTTTTACACATCTCATCACTTTTACACTTTTTAGCCACTTTCTTTTGTATCTGATTTCATTATTATCTAGATAGTGAATAATCGATAAACATGTATACAACACTAAACAATTTTATAAGCAGATCATATCAAAATAAGCATTTGTATAAAATAAGTGTAACCGAGTTTAAAAGTCACGTAAAATTCACCATAAATATAACTACCGCTTCCTGATTCTGTTACGTGCACCTCAAATATATTGATAAGTATTCACCAAGTTCAAAGGCCTCCTTCAAAAATATTCACCTCCTCGTATATATTCATGACGTTTTCTAATGCTCCCTGTTTTCCATTTAATCCTACGGGTAAACTTCATATATTTACCATACTCTATGAGATAGAAACCCATTACAACTATATCATCTTTTAAGTTTATCTAATAGTAACCTACATATCCAACTTTCTATTCAATATACTATATATTACATTATTTATAATTAAATAATAAACATTATCGTATTATAATTCACGTTTATTTTGCAAGCTCATATAGTCTTTCTTCATGTAAATATAAATAGTTCATATAAGTCTACTAGCCAAAATCTAGGGTGTTACATATATATTTGATAACCACTTGTTTTAATTAGCAAAATATCACAATACCAATTTGCTTAGAAATAATGTAATATTTCTTGTTGTACATTGGTAATTCGAATAAAATGATTTAAAATGTTCTATGCTTATGTGATTGTAGGTTATTGTTTAGAGTGATTCTCGAGTAGTTGTAATTGATGTTTATGGTTGTGTTTGGTAGCAAACATTTGGAAGCATTTTGGAGCGACAAGCAATTAGCAGTTAGCGATTTGATTGAAAAGCTTAACAAAGCAATTAGAGTTTGTATATTTTCTAGCATCTGGCTAGTTATTTAATTTAATTATTATAATTATTTAAAAAAAAAATGTTCTATATAAACATTTAGAAGTTTCGGTACTTTTTAATTACTTCCTAGAATCGTACAATTACTCATCGTTCATATATTTTGCTATGGCAAGATTAATCGATCTTCTTCGACTCTAGTATTATTGATGCATCTTTAAATCTCATATAACCAAAAACAATAAAATAAAAAAATGTAAAAACTATGTCGTCATTATATTTTATATTTAAAGCTCTCTAGAAGATATAGTGTATCGTCCTCCACAGTTTAAAGTTTTCTACAATATTTTATAACATCTTTAATCACATTTCTCCGTACGAGATAGCCTAATCGTTTAGTGTCTTATTTTGTGAACTGATCGATCGATCGATCAGTAAGTTCTCTATAAAAGGGGGACCTTTTCGGTTGGAGTTTGAAGACCAACAATATATATTCATATGGTAGGGATAAATAATATTGGTCCTACAAAGGCGCACATGTTGCTTGCATGTTTGAAAGGAGGGTATAACCAAGTTCGTGGAACTATTGTTGACTATAAGAATTTCAAGAGACACGTAAATAGTTACATTGGGGATCGAGATGCACAAATGTTAATAGAAGTTTACCAAGAGGAAACTATCTCATCCTAAATTCTCTTTCGAGTACAAATCTGATAACCATGAGCTAATGGCTTTGTTCTGGGCTGATGAGACATCGAAATGCAATTACACAGAGTTTGGTGATGTACTTGCTTTAGATGCCACGTACCGCACCAACAAGTAATAACACTAGTTGTATGTTTGGATTTTAATTTTTATATTATACGGACCTTTTTAATTGGACCACTTCTTTGTATATTATCGCAGGTACTCCATGGTTTTTGTACCGTTTACCGGTGTTGAGCATCATAACAAATGTGTCACATTTGGTGTTGCGTTGCTTAAAAATGAAAATACAGAGTCGTATACATGGTTGCTTCAAGTGTTCTAAATAGCTCATTCCACGCAGCCAACTTCGGTTCTAATAGATCAAGACCCGGCTATGAAATATGCGGTTAATGATGTTTTGAAATAGTCAAAACACAGACTCTGTATGTGACATATGATGATGAAACTCCCATTTAAGGTATATATTTTAGTTCTTATTTGTTCACTTGTGGGCATCACATTACAATATAGTACACATCCTTAATTCATCATCACGTCTAAATATAATTTTGAAATTTGATAACTTTATTCAATAAGGTTTGTGCGGATACTTTGAATAAGACTGGCCTAAGGAAGTGTACACACCAATGTTTTAAAACCTGATTTTTTGATTGACCCGACCAGACCTTCAGGTCCGATTCGACCGGTCCGACAACTTGCACATAAAAACAAAGAATATGTTATCTCGGAATTGTTTGGAGTAACTACAGCCAACGAAGTCCTAACTCGTCCCCCTCAAATATCCAGAATAAAGGTTTCTGGAAGTGGGAACGGAAAAAGAATGGTTGATCAGGAAGAGAAGCATGTAAAGAAATGCAAACGTCTGATGAGGTTATGCAAAAAGTGTGCGATAACAAACATTACATAAATTATAAATCTCAGGATGCAGTATTTTTAAATCCTTTTATTTTCTTCTCAAGTACAAAACCTTTTTATATTTATAGTTATAGTGGAAATATAATATATCTATACCCTATACTAAATCAATTGATAATATTAAAATTGGAAATTACTACTTTATTTCTCAAATAAAATTTAAAAACTTCTTTATATTTGGTAATTCGATCATTAACTAGTATATAAAATCACTTTGACTTTATTGTATATGATAATAAATCAGTTCATAACACCGAGACCTCTCAATTTACACTTAAAATTTTAATACCTCTCAGCATATTGTGAACATACGTAAATGTACCAAATAGATATTCTAAATTTTCAAATGATCTGATAATAATTAGCATGATAACAAAAAATGCATTCAACCAATTTAACGATGTTCGCCGAAAGAGAAATGTCCACCTTCAACTTTATGAGTTGCAAATTATTCTGCTAATGTAAAAAAAATCATTCAAAATTTTTAATCATTAAGGATCCTCTCAAATAAGTGTTTTAGCTACTTTTGTTTTTCCGTAAATATATATCTGCTACTTGATCGATACGGTTGATCAAGTAGCCGATACCTCTCGAGCCCATTGATATAAATTGTTAACAAGTCATCGTGATTAGTCCACATCATTAATTTATGGGGAGAGGCTATTGATGATGTCAATATGCCGAAACCTATTTCACCCTAAACTCGTAACCCACATAGACTCATTAGAGGCAAACATATAGCTATATATTCACGGGCAAATTGCTTAAAATAAAATTATTATTAATAGAACTGAATTTTTATGTTTCTAGTAATATTTTATCTGACATGTTATATTTTTTCTTTCCCAACTTATAGGTAACTTATTAGTTTTGTTACTAACAATTTTGATAGTTAATTTCTAAAATCGATAATAAGACAATAATTCGTTTATATCTTTTCAATTCACAAATTCAAAAGTTCTTGCTTCTCGCGGATTGACCACTCTTTCAATTTCTAACATACAATCTTCTTTGGTATGCATGTGAAACCTCAAAGCACAAAGTCATACCATCAATTCAGATTCTATACTTTCGGATCTCAATTTAAAACATCCATATGAGTTGTTAGGAACTCAGAACCCAAAACTTCTAATGGGATTTGTGTTGTTATAACACTTTCATCTTTTGTCCAACTATAGAAAAATATCCTAAACATGGCGATTTACTGTAGCACCTTACTAATTTCAAGGTTTATCCATAATCACATTTCGAAAAGCATCCGCATATATGAACTAAAAGAGATCTCTAATTTATCAAGTTAATAGGATTTGTTAGAATTAAAATTATTAATTTTATACTTTTTATTATTGTACGAGACAAATTTTAAATATTTTTTTTATTATTATTATTATATGTATTTAAATTTTAAAAATGACATTGTATACATTGAATTTACAATTGTATGTATAGAAGTTACAGAAAAACGTCCTTTTATGTAGCAAAAAACAGTAAAAACGTATAAATATTCATTTTCAGAACTTAAATACACAATATGAATTTACAAAAATCGTCCCACACAATAATAAAACGTGTAAAGTTTTATATACTTTCAAACAATAAACCCAAATTAATAATCTAATTGTAAGAGCAACATCACCTACAAAGACAAACACTCCCCATATATATCCGTAGAGTATAGTTTTAATCAAAACGATGTTAACTAATTGAAAATGAGATTGAGTAACCATCTTGGAAACGAATTACATAAAAAGTCAAACTAACACCCAAATGAATGAATCATCAATCATCAATTAACGTACAACCAAAAAAACACGGCCCGGCCCATAATTGTTTTCATTTGCAGAGGTCCAGCCCACTAAATTACAACGAGAACGAAGTAGTTTTTACAAATCTTAGAGAGAGAAACATTTAAGAGAGAGAAAATCGAGCTCGAAGAAGAACCAAAAATTATATAGATACACAACATTTATACACATGTATATCAAATCGTATGTATGTTACGTACGTATAATCTTCTACAGAGTGATTAGGGTTACCAATTTCAGACATATCGTGCTCAATTAAATTATTTCGTGGTTTTATATTTCTAGGGCAAAATTCGTTTGATATTTGAAATTAGGGCAACTTACATCAAACAAGAACCCTAATAGGTGGGGGAATAGTTTGTGTGGGTGGAATTGTTGCAGAGATTTTTTTAATTCAGGTATTTCTTCTAGAAACCCTAGAATTTGACGAAATGTTGTATGCTGTGTAAACCCTAGCACGGGAACTGATTCAGATTTGTTTTCAGGCTTTATTATTAGGATTTAAATGTGTGATTATGCAATTGCAGTGCTGTATTGGTGTAATTTGAATGAATGCATGCTTAAAAGTTGATCAGATGCTAAGTAAATGAAAGTAGGGTTGTTCAGGCATGTCATGTTTAATAATGCTATAAGCTATTGGAGCGTGATAATAGTGATTGGATGTGGTCGTGTAGTAGTGAACAATTTGGTGTACCTGTATAGGAGTTTGCAGAGCAATCATTTGAACTATACTCGTTTAGGGTTCAATTGGGCTGAGGTTATTATGATTGGCTAACTGTGGATAGCCAATTGAATGATTAGGTTGTTATGGTTGTATTAATAATGACACTAGATTTTAGAAAATTTCCAAGTTCATGTTTTAAGTTCATTCAATGCTTGAAATGTGCAGCGCATGGATACCATGTGCTATGTCATTAATCACTCATTCCCCATGCAATATCTTTGGATGGTACATAACTTTCCTATCTTGCTCTATATCCCCAATCCTCATTAGGAATGCTTAAGTTGTTGACATGAATTCATTTGCAATGTACCAGCGTATACCTTCTTTGATCTTAGTAGAATTAAGTATGTATTGTAGTTTAAAAGATGAAATATTGGTCAGCTTTGTGATCGCTACCCGCAGCCCAATCGTATGCTTAATATGGTTTATTGTGTCGACCGTTATATTGCTTGGGTGTGCTATAAATGCTTTGCAGTGATATCTCAACCTAGTAACCTACCATGTTTTACCACACATTCTCGTTTGAGGGTTTGACTGCAAATGGTGACGACCAATTAAAAAGGGAAGTCTTGTGGTTATTAGTGTTGGAACTGACAAAGTACACACTGTTGGCTTTCTAATAATATGTATCCATTAGCTGGTTGGAACATATTAGTAAAAAATCTTTACTTCTTAGACACTGCACTTGTGTACTACTGTACTACATCATCAATATGCTATTTTGGTATGCGAAACAACTTGCGCAATTTGAGACAGGATATAGATTATATGATGTGGTCCATTTAGCTAGTTATATTAGTAGGCCTCTTAACCATTTCGCCTTTTATTTTGGCTTTTAACATTTTTGTCGAGTTCTGCATGCCACCTTAGTTTTGCCTATGTGATTTTTTAATTGTCTTTCATTAATCTTATCGTGGCTTTACATAAATACGCTTTGTATACGTATATTTTTTACTAATTTCTTCTAGCATATGGGTTTGTCATTTATGTTGCTTACTGTCCTTTTGGTTATCTGAATAGTTTTTTCCACTGAAACTTTACCCTTAAATTTGGTCTGCAATGTGATATTAACAGTGAACCGTTGTTACCAGATATCTATTCTATTCTGCCCCTTTCGGCAAGCTTTCTATCTCTTTTTGTATCTTTATCTTATTAGCATTGTTTTTCTTTTCTTGTGCACGAGAAATATCTGTATGGTCATTTATCTTCTCTTCTTTTTTCTGTAATTTGATATAGCTCTTAAATCAATGGGAGAGAGCTTGTAGGTGATTATAGTGGGAATGTATGGTAGTCGATGCTGGGGCTGATTCCATGGGAGGAGTTGTTGATGGTGGAGTTGAATTTTCTTCTGCACCATCTCCACCACAATTATCAGATCTTGAGAAAACTCAAGCAGAGCTTAGGTAGAGCTGTTCTTCTTTGTGTTTTGTGGCTTCTGCTTTGATTTCTGCAAGCTTTTCTCAAAATCATGCTCACTTTTGATAACTTCATTGCAGGGAGACTTTCAGTGCTGCTGAGAGATTTAGAAGAGAACTAGAATTCTTACAGAAAGTATGACAACTTGTTCATATACATTTAGGTTGTATTTGAAGGTTTGAATCCTTTTATGTATAGTGATCGGTTGTTGTTTTTGCAGGGTGGTGATCCACTAGATTTAAAAGTTGGCAACACAGCACCAGTTAGCCTGCAGTCCACGTCTCTGACAGATCACCATCCAGAGCAATTTGTGACCAGGTTCGTATCTGTTGTGTATGAGGCGACAGTATTTTTCTGTGATATCATTAGAGGTGGCAATTTCGACACATTTATGTATGAATGGTCGGTTCGGGTTATTTTTTATCTGTAACAGATCACACAGGTTAAACATTATAAAATATCTAAAAAAATGGGTCAAACGGGTCAGAAGTCAGAATGCACCCAAAATGTATCTTAACTGCTTATAGCCTCTTAAATCATTTCATTCAAAAAACTATATTAATAATGAAAGAATGAAACATTTGTAATCATATTTGTCACACCACTTGTTTATCAAAAGCTCAGAAAATTTGGACAAAAATTATCTCGGGCTAAAAGTCGACCCATATTATTTCAACTCCTACAAAAGTTTACTTTATAACCCATTACCGTCTCACCTAATCTGCTCTATTTGCCCGCCTGCAAATATCATATTTATGATTAATAAATCTACTTTTTTTTTTATGGTATCACAGTGAAGTGAAAGGCAGCTTTGCTGTAACTGCCTCACCTCATGGAGATTCTGTTGAAAGTAGTGACAAACTTGGTGCTCCTTCAGTTGGTGAGCCCAATAGTGCTGATAATCTTATGCTTTTTGATGGTGACAATAAGTTCTGTGAAGTTGAAAAAAGATCCGTGCATCCTCGTATCAATAATACTACCCTATCTGATGTGGCGCTAGATATTCCCAAAAAATCATATAAGCGTAGGGTTAGGTCTCGACCTAATCGTGATGGTGTTCGGGCAAGTATTATCGATGCGGGTCTTCGAAGTGGTCATCCATTTTTTATTACTAATTCGAAACCTAAAAGTCCTGTGGCCCACAAGACTTTAGCTTCTAACAGTCGTTTAGACATAAAGTCAAATGGTATTCAGACCCCAAAGTCGACTCTCAGTC
The DNA here is from genome assembly GCA_963921325.1 of Logfia minima. Taxonomy (NCBI): domain Eukaryota; kingdom Viridiplantae; phylum Streptophyta; class Magnoliopsida; order Asterales; family Asteraceae; genus Logfia; species Logfia minima. The sequence continues at coordinate 12,218,331 of OY992776.1, read as the reverse complement.
CAGCATATGGCCAACCTTTAACATCTGGTACCCAAGAAGCCCGATTTTCTATGTGTTCTGCAGAACAGGGATCTGTAGGGAATGTAGAGCAGGAAATTTTGGGCTCTGAGCATCCTTCGGTTACCGATACACTAGCAATTGGTAACCTGGCTATAGCAGGTCAGCTGGATGATTGTAATAGTGGAGAACCATTAGTCAAACACGGTTTCGAGTCCAAGTCATCATGCAGCCAAACCAATAATGATGATGAATTGGTGGCTAGCGTAAGAAGTGTTAATTCTAAAGGGACTATGGAGCTTAATTTAGCATCACTGGAGGCACCAAAAATGGAGCGCAATGACATAAATACAGTAAAGGATGACAAAATATTAAACACTGCCAATGATAATTCTAATCCATGCCCTCCAAGTGACAATGACAATGGTTTTACACTTATTGAAGAAGATGGTCCGAAAGGATCTGAATCTACCTTGCAAATTGATGGTCTTGAGGAAAATGCATGCTCTCAGAACAATGTGAAACTGGCAAATAAGGAACATGAAGACTCAATTTTAGATGAAGCTCGGATTATAGAGGTCTGATTAGTATTTATTATTATGATGTTTATATGTTTCCTGAAGTTCTGGCATTTGAGCCTTGTTTTTTGAAACCAGACCAAATTGTAACCAGGCAAATAAAGCAGATTCTGGTTTGGGATCTGTCCAGTTCTGGTTTAGAACCAGTTCAGTCCCTATCCACATCGTAAACCAAATAGAAACTAGGAGATCCATCTTTTTAAGATATAAATATACGATGACATTTTCCAAGAGTGAAAACAGAAGTTCCTGGGAAAAAAATTTTCGGTTTCAGACCGAGAAGCAATTTATGAAAATATTCAGAACCCTTAACCCGGTCTTTAAAATAACCAAGAACCCAACCTTATATAGGCGGGTAACAGTCTGGCTTGGTTTTTCGGTGTCACGGTGTGGACCATTTTTCAGTGTTGTAAAACTCGGATTAATCGGCAAGTTAATCGCTACTCGGTCATGGTCCGAGGTGATTTGGACTGAATCGGACTTATTTTGCCACCTACTTCTTCATAGTTGATTAGAAATTGTTCTGTAAACAGGAAAAGCGTAAGATGATAGCTGGATTATCGATCGGAATCTTTTCATCAGAAAGTAATCTATCACATTGGCATTTTGTTCTTGAAGAGATGTCATGGTTGGCTAATGATTTTGCTCAGGTTCAGTTTGTTGAATATTTGATGTTGAATTTATGATATTTCTTTCCCCTTTATACTTCTAAATTAGTTACCTAACTTATTTATGCTCTTTATTCTCAACGAATTTGGTGATTTTTGTTTTGTTGTTTAATACATAGGAGCGTCTTTGGAAGGCAAATGCAGCTGCTCAAATTTCTCGGAAAGCTGCCTATAATTCACAGGTCAGATTTCAACAACAAAATCAACTGTGGAAGCAAAAAGAAGTTGCTCATATGTTGGCAGATGCTGTCATGGGGTTCTGGCACACATTGCAGGTGAATTAATAAATTCTACAATGGTACTGGAACGAATGTTAGTATCTTTGCAATAGATTAATATATGGATGGTAATCTGATCAAGTTTGGAAATATCCAGTTCACATTTGAGGGGTGCAAAAGTTCATATTCGAATTTAATTAGTCAAGTATTTTTTGAATTTTTAATTGTTAAGAGTTTGTTAAGCCAAGAAAATCCCAGAATAATCAATATAATTTGATTCCATATCTGAATTTTTGTCAATGGAAATATCATCAAACTTAAATAGTGAATGAAGCCAACTGATTTGAAAAGCTCACTAATAGTTATATAAGAAAACTGTTATTATCTCTGTCAGCAAACTATGTGAATAAATTAATGGTTAATAACCAAGGGAGGGGACTTTAAGTGCATTATTTATTCCTAATTTTGTATATCATAAAAATTTGTGGTGGATACATACAGACATAAATACATACATAGTTACATACATACATACATACATACATACATACATACATACATAAGTTTGTGTGTGTGGACTTCCATTTTCTACTCATGTATTTTGTACTCATCTGTAAGATTATGAATGTGAATTTAGTGAGTTTGTCAACTTTAAGTGTGGGTATGATGTGTTCTTACCGGATCCTTACCCATAATACACACAAATCCACATAATACATACATATATGTATATTATGCTCTGTCATACATATATGCTCTAGTCCATCCATAATATATTAAAAGGTAAAATTAATTTATTTACCTGAATCAAATATTGTGACAGATGAAATGCTGTGGATTGGAGTTAGAGGGGATTAAAACAGATACTTCGGTGGGAGTTCATCAATATGGAATGAGATTCTTGGAGTATAATAAAAGCTCTATTGCTCATTACAGCTCTGCTCAAGTGCATATGTGTCCTGATAGGATAGCGGATCTTGGCATCGTAGACATTTTTTGGGAGGATAATTTAACAGAGGTATGGACAGACACTTGGTACCTTTACACGTAAAGGTGGCAGTTTTGACCCATTTGTGGCTAAATGGTTCAATGGGTATAATTTTAAAATGAGCTAGGACGGAAACGCGTTGAATGTGCTAAATGGGTTGAAAGTCATGTCATGTGTATCCAAGTAATATATATACTCTAAATCTTTAAAATATGGTTTTCATTGCTGTGTTATAGTTTTTTTAATCGTATTATGAATTCAATATAATAAAAAAAGTCACCTAGTGTTTGTGCCTTTTCTCAAACTCAGCCAACCGGTACTAAAAATCGACTGTTTCAACTTTCAACCTGAACTCGCTACCCAACTCGCCCATTTTGCCACCTCTACTTTACAGTGAAACATATCAAGTTGAACAATCATTACACCGCATTTAGTTTTCTTGCTATATGACGTTACTACACAAATGCAATGGTAGAAACAAAAAGCAAGGGATTTCTACTTGCATAATTAGAAAATAAAATATGCTTACGGATGATCTTATATCCCGAGGAAACAGTGTTTGGCCATTTTTCTTGTATTTTCTTACATTTTTTATGTTACAGTCAAGTGCTACTACTTTAAGTGGTCTTCATATGCAGGAAAACCTGTTTTATACTGTACCACCTGGTGCGATTGAGGCTTACAGAAAGTCTATTGAATCTCATTTGCTACAATGCGAGGTAAACATGTCAGTCAAGAGCGAGTGCAAGGGTTTTATTACCCTTTCATACTATTTCAGGTTTATTTATTTATGTGTACTGTACATGTTTCAACTTTTGAACAACAACGCATGTATTTCTCATGTATGTTATCCCTGTTGGAGTGTTTCATACTACCTGCAATATTTTCTTTTTTCTTTTTGTAAATGCTCACTCTAATGTTTAGTCATGTGCCTCTTGTCTGCGCATTGATCTTTGGTCAACAAATCACCTTTGTCATCATTGAAATACATGGGATGTCCATACTTATGATGGACTTGGTAAAGTCTTGTGCTCCCAATGATTTTGTAGTTTGTGATTTGGTACAAATCATCATCAAAAGATTAAAAGCGTATTCATACTTGCATGTTAAAGACAAACATCAAGAACTTAACTCTATTCATCTTTATACAATACAAATTCAAAAGATTTTGATATACATTCTGTCATAAGTTTGGCACCAATATAATCTCAAGTCTTTTATATTTGAAGCTCATTCAGTTATTTAGGCTAATAATATATTGGTCTTCTCTAGAGAGCTGGTAGTAGCATGCAAGAGGAAGTGGATGCCACTGGGTATGATGCTGTTGCAGGTACTATAAGACATAGGGCAAGCTACTTGGACTTTCTGTAACTGATTTGGCAGATATGGGAAAGTATGGCGGGTTGGGTAACAGGTCAAATTGGCTACTTTTTTTTGGGTTAGAATGGCTTATTATGCTTCGTTTAGATGGGAAATTTTGTACATGTTAAAGTGGGCTGGGTTGGCACAAGACGCCTATTGTCCATAAATTCTACGTTTTTTGTAAATAGTGTCTATATGATTACGGAATATTTATTATTTTAGTAATAATCAATTTCTTCAACAAAGTAATTAAGGATTTTTTATGCATTAATTGCGTTCATTTTGACCCATCAGAGATTAAAATAACCCTAGTTGACCCATTCGTAAGAATTGGCTCAGAATTGCCATTTCTTTCTATTCAATTGACTGAAAATTTTATTCTTGTAGCCTTCAAATTGCAAGATGATATGTATGAAGAGGACGAGGAAGAAACAAGCACATATTATTTGCCGGGAGCATTAGAAGGTGTTAGGTCGGCAAAACCCCCTCAAAAGAAAAGGAAACACTTCAGGTCGTATGGGCCTCGATCACACGAAATGGGACCCGATTTATCATTCATGCAGTCCCATGAAAGAAATCTCGGAACCCAACCTTCTGTGCTAAGTGGGAAACGACCTGCCAGCAGTATGAACGTTTCAATTCCAACAAAACGTGTGCGGACTGCTTCCAGACCAAGGTTTACTGGAATTTCGGGTTTCGTTCATGCACCAAATAGAGCAGACGCTTCAAGTGGTGATACCAATTCCCTTCAGGATGAACACAGTTCTTTACATGGTGGGTCCCATATACCAACCAATATGGAAGCGGAATCAGGGGGAGGATATGAAAAGCAGTTGCATTTTGACTTCACCGAGGTATCAAACAGACCTAAAAAGAAAAAGAAGACTAAGCATCCTGTATGTAATTATTTGCTTGAGTTCTGAATGAGTATTTGCTATTTTTTCGTCTTTTAGTTTTTAATTGTCTTATGGCATTGCAGGGATCCGTGTTTGAGCATCAATGGCAGCTTGACTCTAATATTCAGAATGACCAGGTAATTCTAATATTTCATTCCTACTTAGTGGTAAGGGCATCAAGCTTAATCAATAGATAGCACTAGAATGACAGATATCCTAAGCATGTTGCTCTATAGGCCAATGAAAATACAAATATTGATAGTTGTTATTAGTCTTTACTAGTTGACATCCAATATCTTGTGTATTCAATGGAAATGCAGAAGGATCACTCAAAGAGAAGGCTCGATACTCGTCAATTAGATTACAATGGAAATAGTGGTATAACTCTCTTTCTCCTAATGTGTGCTTTTGGTTTATTTGGAATAGTGATTTAATATCTTTTGCAATCACATCTTGCCAACCTTCTGTGGAAAAGCTGAAGATGATTAGGGAGGGTGGCAAAATCGGCAGGTTGGATTAAGTGTTTGGCTGGGTTACCCAAAACACTTTTTGCAACCTCTCCCTAATCATCTTCAGCTTCTTGACATCTATTTGATGCTAGATCAGACAATCTAAGGCTCCACATATTGTCCTCGTCGTGGGGTTTGTGGACCGGTCAGAGACTCAACGTCACCAGCTATAAACGTTTTGTGAAACACACTTAGGCGACTATTCTTCCGTTTGACTTATTAGAAATAAAACATAACTGGAATCGACCCATTCATACGAAAATGGGTCGAAATTGCACGTCTATGTTTATCCAATTATGGTATAAATAATTTTACAAACCTTTTTCCTTGTCTGGTTCAATTCCTTCTCCAGTGGCTTCTCCAACGAGTAATATGTCCAACCCAAATAAGTTCATGAAATTACTTGCTCATGATCGTGGTAGGAAAGCTAAATCGCTCAAGGTAATTATGATATTATTAACCTCATCCAGTTCTGATGATACTTCTAGTTATCTTCTGTCTATCTCTTACACGGTATCTTAGTCTTTTTCCTATGAACAGACTCCTGCTGGGCAGCAAGGTTCAGAAATTCCATGGTCGTTATTTGAAGATCAGGTTGGTAGTTCAGTTCCTTTTCTGTTACATAATAGATGTCTTGTGTAAGGTGTCATATAGAATACTCTGCCACCTCAGGCCCTTGTTGTGCTGGTTCATGATATGGGTGCCAACTGGGAACTCATAAGTGATGCTATCAACAGCACTTTGCAGTTTAAGGTAACTGCTTTGTGGGTGTATTTTTTTTTCATATGGTATAAATGCTCAAGTAAAACCATTTTTTGCTGTGAGTAATGTTTTAATTTAAATGATTAATGTTTTAATTTGATTAAAACGTGAAGTGCATCTCGCGGAATTCCAAAGAATGCAAAGAGCGTCATAAAATATTAATGGATAGGACCGGTGATGGTGCTGATAGTGTGGAGGATTCAAGGTCATCTCAACCTTATCCGTCGACTTTGCCTGGCATTCCAGAGGTTTAATTTATTTTTATCGCTTTATTCTTTCTACATGCTTTGTAGAGGTTTCAGTTATAACCCTAAATGGGTAAACGGGTTGATTTGAGCTACTTTGTCTCTAAGTTGCCAAATAGGTAAATTTAAGAAAAAACATAGCTAAAGTTGGAAGGCAGTTTAAAGTCATTCCCAACTAAATTCAAAATGCATAAACCTCTGAAATGGTTTTATATCATAAATTTGATTACCTTTATTATAATATAATTTAGGTTGTATATGACACATTATTTATTTATTTATAGAAATCAAGAAAAAAGGGAATAATGTTTGTAATTCGGGGCGACCCTACCCTGTTTGACTTGCACTAAAACTACCCTTTGTTGAGCTTGATAGTTGCTTCTGTTTGTTGATGTATCTCACACAGGGAAGTGCTAGACAGTTGTTCCAACGGTTGCAAGGTCCAATGGAAGAGGACACACTCAAATCTCATTTTGAAAAGATTATCATGATTTGGCAAAAACAACATTATAAGAAGGCACAGGTGACTTTCTGTTCCTTATATATCAGTATAGGCATCTTCTGTACTTAGTTCGTATAAGTTAACACTTCAGAGCACATGTTTAGGTACTTTAGTTTTCTCAAAAATACTATTCTAAACTTTGAAGCGAAGTAATATGTTTGATTTTTATTTTGTGCCAAAGAAGGATAATCACGATCCAAAACAGCTCCAGCAGCCTCATGCTTCTCATGCACTTGCTCTTTCTCAAGTCTACCCAAATAACCTCAATGGTGGAGATGTCCTCACGTGAGTTTTTCTTTTCGTGGCAATTACAATTACGATTGTTATATATGGTTTTCTCTGATTTGATTCTTACCTGACACTATTTTCTTTTGTCAATTTATAAATTGAAGGCCTCTTGATCTGTGTGATACTGTTTCACCTAGCACAGATTTTGTGACCGTTGGTTATCAAGGTCCTCATACTGCTGGTCTACCAATTCCAAACCATGGTGTACCTCCAATGGTTCCTGGCTCTACTTCAACCTCCTCACAACCAGGTTCTTCTGCTATGGTTCTTGGGAGTCACTTGGCATCTGTATCTGCTCCACTTAGTCCCTCTGTTAGGTAATTCTGGAAATAGCTTGAAGTTACGTGTTTTCTAGGGGTATGCGGAAATCGGTCCCGATCGGCAAAACCGCATAACCGAACTGGGACTGGACCGGACTGGACATGAACAGTCTGTATTTGGTTAGATTATTGGTTCTAGACTTTCTAAAAACAAGTTATCAGGTTGGTTCTTGGTTCTGGAGTTTTTCAAAAACCAGTTCCCTGTTCGATCCAGAACCAGAATCGTACTGGTCTTATTGGAAATATATGTACTTCTCAAATTTGTAACAATGCCGTTCAATATTTATATTTTCAAAATTAGAAAACGTGGGAGTGTGTTAAACTTAGACAAAACCATAAAACCTTATGAGACTAGAACTGGTATACGCGGTCTAGTTCTCGTTCCCATTTTCAGCAAAAGCAGGTTATTAGTCAGGTTCATTACTGATCCGGCAGAGAGCTGGGTTCTTTAATTATACTTTAATGAAACGAAGTCTTGTAGGCTAGAAGTTAGGTTTTAATCGCTATACAGTTTAGTTAATAGGCCCAACATTCTCGAATTTTTGGCTTGAAACCAAACTAGTTCAAAACCAGTACTAATGTCCAGTTCCCGGTTCCAGCATCCTCAATTTTTTGGTTGCAGTCTGGCTTTCTACAGTTGCACACACCCTAAAAGACGAGTTTATTCGGTTAACCTTCCGTTTTGGGACTGGAACGGTTCTAGAAAGGAACCAGACTGGTACAGAACCGGCTTATATTGATCCGATTTTGGCCTCTGTAATTAATTTATTTTTCAGTATCGGTCCTGCTTCTTGACTCGATGAACACTTGATTTTTCTTTGATATCAGTGTGATTTATGTTGTGGTTGTTTAGGGAGGGAAGATTTGGGATTCCTAGAGGAGGTTCTTTATCAATAGACGAGCAGCATAGAATGCAACAGCTCAATCAAATGTCTGGAAGGAACATACAACAGTCGAGTTTGCATCCTGGGTCCCATTCAGGAACTGATCGTGGGGTTCGTATTTTACCTGGTGGGACCAGTATGGGTGTAATAAATGGGATGCACAGAAGCAGGGCGATGGCAAGACCAGGATTTCAAGGGACTAGCTCTCCATCTATGTTGACACCTGCCAATATGCACTCGGGGGTTGGTCCTGGTCAAGGGAACTCGGTCAGACCTCGTGAGGCTTTGCATATGATGAGAGTATGTTATATAGCATTTTGATTTACCTTTTGCATTGTTGTATTTCAAATAGTATGTTATAAGACTTCAGTTAGGAGGTGATTTGGACATATTCTTATGCATGAGCCAATTCGGGGGGATTTTTATTATCTCAAATCAAATAGTTTAACTGTGGAGAAAACAGACTTCACATGAATCCATATGTTTATATCATCCATATATTTAACTTCATAATATGATCATTTGTTGCAGCCCAACCAGAATATGGCACTAGACCTTCAGATGCAGCAGCAGGTATCACATGGTGGAATGAGTTCTTTTCCAAATCAAAATACCCAACCACATGTTCAGTCATACCCATATCCAATGTCTCCGCAACAATCTCCCCACATGCCGAATAGTAATTCTCGTCCACATCATCCTCCACATCCAGCCTATGGAGGAATGCATTTTATTAAAGAAAGACAACTCCCCCAACAACGTCTTCTACAACAACAATTTGCTACATCTAATCCCATGATGCCACCAGTACAACCACAACAATCGCAAGTTCCAGTTTCATCTCCTCAAAGTAGTTTGCAAGTACAATCACAGTCTTCACCACCTATTGGGACACCCTCCATTAAACATCCTGTAGCTCCGCCCCATGGGCTCATGCGTAACCCTCAAACTGGCGGCAACCATACGATGAAACAGCAGCCACGTCTACCCCAGCAATTTCAGCCACCTGGCAGGCAACACGCTCATCAAACGGCTAAAGTTATAACAGGAGGTGGAAGAGGAACAGTAATACACCAAAATATTCCTGCCGCTTCTTCTCATTTGAATGGCTTGTCAGGTAGTGAGTCAACGCCTCATTCTTCTTTAAATCACTTACAACAACAGAGGAGATATCCCACTCAACCACAAGCTGCTTCTTCGAAGCAACTCCATTCTGATTCGAGCAACAATCCATCAGCAATGACTCCCTTGTCTAATACATCGCCAGTAATGATGTCTTCCAATCACCGCCAGCTCCAGCCGCTGCACAAGTTGGGGAGTCAAATTCAAGCGACGGGTCAAAGGATAGTACAGAATCGAAAAGATAATTCTTCTGAGCTGCCTACAAGCAAGGTACAAGCTAGAGAAGCAGCTCAGACATCTGAACAGTTTGAAGATTCTTCTGGTCCAGTGTTGGATAAGGTTCCAACTGGGTTATCTCGGTCTCCACCTCATTCATTCAGTACAGAGAGTGGCGGTGAACGTTCTAGGTCAGCGGTTAACCATGATAGTGTTTGTAATCAGTCTGAATCAGACAGCTTGGCTAATTTCGTACAGCAGGAACACCAACCGTCTTCTTAGGTCATACCCCAACCTGGCTCGCTTTTTTTTACCCGGATGGAGCACTCAAGTTGGGCTGTAATTCACATGTAATTGTAATGTACAGGTTTGTTTCTCCATTTTTTCTCTCCAACTGCATTGCATAGATGTGCATAAAATTGACTTCATTCTTGCTGCTCATGATGATGTTTGTTAGATGTGGCAAAATGGGTAGGATGAGTGGGTTGAGTAACGATTCCAAATGGGTAACTTAATTGTATGGGTTCGGTTGCCCAAATTATGCTTTTACAAGTAGTGTCTCGATTGTGATGAAAAAAATAATATTTGAAGTGCCAAGTTTTTAGTTGTATGGGGAGTTTCTGAATTTTATGCAGATATTTTAGTTTTGTGCGAATTTTTTGGACTTTTTAAGTGAAATTTTTAGAATTTTATGCAAGATTATTGAACTTTATGCGAGATTTTTCAATTTAATGCAGAGATTTTTTAACTTTATGTGAAAATCAGAGATATTGTAACTTATCACTTTTACATGCTATTAATTTTTGGTTTTTCTATTCCTTGCAGATGACGTTCATAGTTCCATCAGGCAGTTAGTACAAAGAAGAAAACATGTGTTTTCTCAAAGTTAGCATAGGAGTTAACTGAAGCAATGTCGGCAGGGCTAATTGGTGGGGTATTTTGTACATAGGATCATCAACTCTTAGGGCCTTGGAGAGATGGAGAAAAAGATATAGAGTTATTTGTACAGAATTCAGTTTCTCCTCACTTAAAGCATTTTGCGTTGTAGTTTTTTTTTTCTTATTATTTTGGAACCCATTGATTAGCGCTATGTATTATTGCCCTTTTGTAGTAGGGGTGTAGTTGTCATTGTGATTGGCTGAAGCCTGGAGGAATTTTGTAAATACTAGTCTGTTAGTGTACATGCAGATCAATGTTGTTGAGATCTTTGATGCATCTGTTGCTTTAACTCATGTGTTTGTTTATGTATTTACACACTAAATAGTGGAGGTGGGTTGGTAACAGATTAAAACAACAGTAGTTTTTATGACCCGGCAATTAGGTTGGATCAGACGACCTACAAACATTTTCGTTTTTCTGTGCATATTCTACAATTAAAAAACAACCTTTTAGGATTTGATGGTTTTTTTGGGTGACTTTATTTCGACTCTAGTTTGTTATTTGGTATTGGGGTTAAGGTACAACCGATCGAAATGTTTAATGATAATGCATCAAAATTACCATACGAATAGTTATAGTAACTTATAACATTTTCTCGTTTAATGTATTTTGAAAGTGTTTTATGTTATAAAACTGTATTGTCAATTGTTATACTTTCAAATAGAGTAACAAATATATATTTGATGCACAAAGACTCTTATGTGTTTGTTACTGGTAATCCATTTAAATACGGATAAATTGGTTTTGTCAAATTATGTCGTCTCATAAAACCATGGAAGTGATTGTTAATTAGAAGCTAGAACCTACGAAAATATGGTATGTATTATATAATCGCTGTATTGACAATTTATAATGTTTCGACTTTGAAAAGAATTTATTATTTTTTGAATGTTTATAAAAGAAAACATGCATTGACGGTTGACACTCCACTTTAGAGACACTAGTAGACTGAAAAGTAGACTGTGAAACATGGAACATTCAACAAGCTTGTATTTTGACACTTTTTAAGTTATACATATATATACACTAACTATGTCATTTCGTGTCACTTATGACACTTCAACGTCACACTAATACTTCTCAAACTGACACAAAACCGATATACCCATCCCAACCCTGAGTTTGTCACTTTAATTTTTGGGCCTCACATTTACCAATATACATTTATTTATATATACTAGACAACAAATAAAAAACAAAAGAAAAGAAAACCGACACACTTCTTTTGCGTCACTATAACGACGGAAATCTATCGACGCACCCAACTGACACACCCGTGCTAATGGTGAAGTGCGTCGGTTGAAACCGACGCCCCCGGGTCGGGAACGACCTAATACTTTCATGAAAGTAGCTTAGTGCTCTCCCCAGCATTAAAAATATATAGGTCCCAAGTTCATATCCGCACCATGTTGTTGGACCCAGAAGGTGGGTTACCCTAGTACGTTTATAATCGTATTAATTAGTAACATATTAACTTGTGTTGTTGTAACAATCGCCGATATATGGAGGGTTGTGTACTTGTGTGTCAACAACCTATTCTTATTCAACACCAAAATCCTACAAACACTATACGCTGAGGTTGTTCTATTTCAAGCAGATACATCGAAATGTAAGCCATTTCAACTTGTGCAAATGTTATTCCTTGAATTTGGGTTCAATCACGAATTGAATCATTACGAGTTTATAAACTCCTTGGAACATTTACATCTCAAAATGAAAGGGTACTCTTTTTCGCCAAAAAAACAGTCAACCTATTCCTGTCAACTCGTTTATCTAGGCGAATTTATCGCATTCTATGTAAGCTATCTATTAACAAGTATGAATATTCTTTATAAAAACTAGAAAACCTTCAAATGAAGTTGCAAAGCGCCTTGAGTTATCAACCCACGATCCAAAATAACGAAGAAATTATATGTTTTCAATGCCTGTGGTGTATGTATCGCATAACGCTCAGAGATCTGAACGAGAAGTCTTATACCTGAATCAAGAATCTTGGTCTGAAGCAATGTTGAATACTTTTGAAAGTCAAATAGACAAAACTTTGACTTCATATTTATAGCCATCTTCCACTTGAGGATGATTTGGTACGTCTCACCCAACACGAGTTTCTCTGCAATTTAAAATCGGTAGCATTTAGCTGACAAAAACAGAAGTAGTTGACTTTTTAGGTCAAGAAGATCAAGCCTTGACTTTGAAAATGAGACAAATTTAAGTTAATATGAAAATTCAGATGACAACCAGGATATCTTTAAATTTGTATCAAAACTTGTATCAAATAAGAAACTTTAAAGATATAGGTTTGTTACTTACATGTAATAAATCTCCTCTTACTGTTAAGGTGCAAGAACAAAAAGGGTTTTCAAGGTCAAACAGAGTAAATGTTGACTTTATATTGACACAAACTTTCTAACTTGTTAAAAAAAAAAAAAAACTTTAAAGGAAAAGGATCATGTTGAAGTTCTACCAAATTTTGTATCAAAATTTGAAGATTGAAAGTGAAATGTTGACTTACATTTACTGTAACCCCTTTAAGTGTCTCTATAGACTCCTCAAGTTCCATTTGTTTAGAAGCCGTAGCGAACAATGCCTATAAAGCAAAAAGTACAATAATAAATCAAATAAGAACTCAGTTAAGAAACCACACTAAAGTTGAGTTAAATGTAGCTAAATGAGCAGGCAGCTTGGATAAATTGTTCAAATATATTACTTTATCAAAAATAGAGTATGTTAAATATAATTATAAAAGCTATTGATTTCCATTATCAATCCAAGTTTTTACACATTGCAATTTATGAGGTCACATGCATTAAAACCAATTTTGAACAACCTTCAACCCTGCCCTTTTTCAGCTAATATATATATTTTTTTTAGGTATAACACATTTGAGATAAAAAACCCATATTCACCCATTCATAAATAACTAGGCCAAAATTGCCACTAGTACTCAAGAGAAACATTAAAAATTCATACTTTCTTTGTCTTCTGCAAGTCATACTCCATAAATCTTATTCGATTCATCGACTCTGCAAGCATCTCATCTTTCTCTTGTGGAATTCTTGAAGGTTTACTCGAGAGCTCGGCAACCATTGCTTCAAGTTGTTTTAATTTCTCTTCACACGGATGCAAAAGGTCCTTTTCTACAGGACCCGAAGCTTTTAACAACTCTTGTGTGTTTTTCCCGTTGCTAAATGACTTCAAAGCGCTTCTTGACAAAACTTTCACAAACCCAACAAGAAGAAGAAATATGTACGATAGCATGTTGTATATAAAACCGGAAAGTTTTGTTATGGTAGTGGATTCTTCCATTGTTCTTGATGGTGTCAAATCATCTGGTTAAAATAGTAGCAAAATGGTTAAATAGTATGCACTTGAGATATTAATTTCATAAAATATGTACAAATGATCACTCACTTCTGGTAGTAACATCAGTCTGAGTACCGGAAATTACGTGTTCAACTCTTGTTATGTTTGAAACAGGTGTGCTTACCGAATTCTAATAAACATGATAAATAATAACATTAGTACATTTTTCTTGAATGCAATACCTCAATATCTAATACTTTTTTGGTAGAGGTGGCGAAATGGGCAGGTCAAGTTTTTGTTGTCCTGCACTGTTTTAACTACTAGTGTGATATGATTAATAAATAAATATTTCAATAATAATCTTATTCTTCAAATAAATTTGTTTAGGAAATTTTACGCATTATAAGTGCACTTTGAGCAACTTTTGACCCAATTGACCAATTAGATCTAAAAGATAAACCTGAGATGACCCATTCAAAAGTAAATGGGTCTAACTTTCCACCTCTACACTTTTGGGATAAACAACTTGTTGTAATCTAGAAATACATACCCTGAGATTGAGAGACATTGATCTTCTTGGAGTATGGGTTTGGAACCCCATGTTCGATACTAGCTCCCCTGTGATTTTACGGCTTGTAGTCTACGTTGAAAAAACAAATGAAATGTCATATAATGACCGAACAAAGATAAAAGATGTGGTTAAGAATTACTTTAAATTTATCACCACCGCACCTCAGAAACAATTGACTTCACTTCTAAAGTAGAATCATCATAAAAGCTATCATTTTTCTCCATGTTTCCTGTGTTAATTAGCTACAACAAAAATACAAATCAATTCTAAATATAAAAGCTTGCACGTATTAAACATCAAACACATAATAACAAGTTTTAACCAATTAATATAAAAAGGGTCATTTCAGGTTGTATTTATTGATACTGGAAAAGTCACCTAATCTGTATTCAAAAGAGTACAATTTCCACATTAGTATAATTCTTGTAAATTAATTACCTCAAAATTTATGAATTTAAAAAGGATAATTCCTGTAATCGTATTTAATACATCAGTTAGTTATGAAATAAAATGTACAAGAATGTTGATGGGCTGCACACATTTTGAACTTAACACATTCTTGACCCACTACCCAAGCCGACTGGCCCGCCTGTTTTTCCACAAATCCAAACATGAACCAACCTTCATCAGTTCTTGATCATGCCATGGACCCTTGTCTGACCTCAAGCATCCACCTTCATTTGGGCACGAACAATTTCCATCAAGAAAATCCGGCAATTGACTGTAAATCCAATAGACGATAAGAACCCCATAAAAAAGATAGACATTATGCATAAAAGACACATAAACAAACCTTGAATCTATAACTTCCAACAACTTGGTCTGATACTTGTTGCCTAGAACCTAAATATTTGCTCCAAATTCAGATCAAGATTTAGTCAGGGACCATATTCAGCTTTATATAAAGGGTTATTAACACAAACACGCGCACGTGCACACACACACAAAAGAATGTAATCTTTACATGTATCTTTGAAGTTGTTCTCGGATCGAGAAATCCTTTTACTGTATTCCATACAAATTTGAATCCATGACCAGCATTTACAATATACATCTGGTGTAACGTCTGGTTAACAAAAAGTGTAAGAAAAAAAAATCAGAAACTCTATACAGATGAGAAAAAAAAAGGAATCTTGATAATTCATAATAGGGAAAAAAGTTAACACCTCCGGATAGTTATCACCGTCTATCTTTTGCATACGCATTAGCAAATCATGTGCAACTTTCCCAAAACTCATCCAGTGCTACAAAAAAGAGAAAAATAAGCATCATTCAGATTGCCGAGCCACTGTAAACAGGCAACATTTCTGATCGTTGTGATGATGAATGGGTTGTTTCGGTGTATGTTTTATTGGCAATGGGTCAAACATGTCGTATAAACTAAAATAGCATCGGAAGAACTGGTGATGTAGCTTAAAAGAAAAAGACGCAAATGTGTCAACAGGTTGGAAGTTGACCTTATTTTATTATTAATGATTAAAATGTCAAATCGTATAATTCAAAGACTTAAAACATTATTGAAAAAATATTCTGTTTGTGATCATATAGAGCACATTTTTTTCCAAATCCATTTTGACCCAAATTTCTTTTAACCAGTGACACAACCCATCCAACACACCCATTTTGGCACTTCTACTTATTTAAAAAAGGAAGGAGAAGGTGGTAAAAGCTAACCATCCCATTAACATCCAATATAGTGGTACAAGAATCAATATGTCTCCTAGCTGCAACGGAACATGCTGGAAATTTCTCAGAAAAAGCTTTCTCAAATCCCTGTACATGATACCTCAAAAACCTGTCAACTGTTGTGACATTCATAAGCTTGGTAGGATCCACTTTTCCTAGTCTTTCTATATAAACTGGCCGTCCCTCTTTGTCCACCCCATGATAGCCATGAGGATAGTAGCTTTGAACCTCATCATATTCCTCATATACAAAGTCCTGAAAGTCAAACATACACATTCAAATTTACAGATGTAAAAGTACACATAACTTACGAGACCAGTGCCTAATGAACTCATGGAACACCGTACAACAACAAAATTTGTACTTTGGTATCAAAATTTCATATTACTACTGTTAATTTTGTTAAGAAACCTTTTTGACAACAGTTGACATTTTTTGTACATTAGAATATTCTTGCATGATCTAGCCTGAATTTGCAAAATAACAGGAAAAAGTCAAACAATCACACGCTATGAAATAAGGGTTGTTACAATGAGCACCTTTAAGATAGAGTCAGCACCATATTCTTTCCTCCAGTTGAGCATTTCTACCCACATGTGGACCGCCTTATCAATATCAAATTTTCTTGCCTTCAAAAATCTGCAACACCATGTTAGTTTTGGAAAAAATTACAAAAACCATCAAGAACATTGCACCATATCTTTTTTTAGTAAACTATAAAAGTCAAAGTCAACTATCAACCCATAACCATCATTAAAACAAATAATTTCAGTCCAGCTCTGTTATGTTCATACTTTTATTATCAAAAACTTTATACTGAAGGGCATTTTAGATAATTAAATCATAGTCATAGACTTTTCTTAAAACAATGAACTAAGTCAAACAATGCAATTTTCATGTAACATGGATACTAATTAAGAAAAGAAGAAAAAAGTCAGAATAACTCAAGAACTTTTCAACCCGATTAGCTAGATCATGGATTGCTACAAGAAGTTCAGCTTAGGTCTGGGCAATGCCCATTGTGAATTTGGATAATGAGGTCAAACCTAGTGCTTACCAATTTCAAAATTGCTACACAAATAAAAATGAATGTGGGGATAACTAAATAATCTAAATCTTCTCATCAGATGTCTCTACATTCTCTTCAAACTTCTATCGTTTATGAAATTGAAAATTTGTAACCTCAAAGTCAAACTCTTAGAAACCAATGGAGTTTACACTAATCAATGGCACAACACAAAATGACCATTTTCATCCACAAGATTTAAATCATATCAAAGATGTTAATTGTTACCTCAACAACGTATGGTAATCATCATGCCTATGAGAAAGCAAGTCTTTTTCAATCAAATTTTGGCGAAAAGCATTCACTGTTTTCTCTTCTTCCTCATCTCGAACATCATCGATTGAAATTGAAGCAAATTGACAATTTGAAACCCGTTTATTACTTCGTGTTTTGAGTGGATTTATCGGTCTTGTTGATGCACCCATTGCTTTTTTCTTCAAAGATCTTACCCTACCCCTTCTATTATCATCCCCAAATGCCCCTAAATCGTATCTTTGAGTACTTCTATCATCTTGATTCAATGCTACAAGACAATAACATTGATGATAAAAATAAATACAATAAATATAACATTGAATTCATCAATAAAGAATAACGAATTTTGAAAGAAATTACCTTGCATTATTTAACAAAGATTGGTAATTCAAGTGTACAAGAACTCTGCATCAATTGGAAAAACACCAAAAATCCACAATTGCAACACTGCATTCAGTGATAAGATAATATTATAGGGTTAGATCTAAAAAAGATTCTTCATTACAAAATCCTGATCATTCAATTAGTCAAATTGAATTATTCAAAAAGGTCGTAACAGAATCTGGGTATACAATCAAGCTATTAAAGATTGTGTCTTTTAAACAATTAACAACCAAAAAAGGGGCTATTAAATCAATCAAAATTTAGAACCCATAAAGAAAAAACAATTGCATAATTAAAGATTTGAGTAAAGAACAAGACTTGAAAGTACCTTAAAAGAACCCACATTCACAAGATCAAAGGAATCAATCAAGAAAAGAATAATCTTTATATATCACACTCTGTTTTGGTGAATTTGATGATGGGAATCAACAAGAAAGAGTGTAATCTTAGTTGGGTATGAGAAATATGTAATGGGTTTGCTTTGCTTTGTGAATACTCTCTTATTTGCTGTAAAGAAACAGTTTTTATATATGTATATAATATAATTAATTAATAACAAGATTATGAAAGGTTGGAAGGTTGTCTTGATTATTTATTAATCTTTGATTGATTTAATTTTGGGGAATACTAACCATTGGGATGTGCTCTTGGGGTGGGGAGCTTGTATTTCTAAAATACCACCTGCGCATTGTTAAGACTGTATATATAAATAAAAATTTATTTTTTACTTTTACTCTTAAATGTATCACCCATTCAGTATTAAAATTTTATTCTACTCTTTATAATTAAATATTTATTTTACCCCCATAAAGCACACACTTTTTTTATAAAAGAAATTCAATGAAATTATGTAATTAAGGGTAAAATTGGAAATTATTTTAGAAATGGTACATTTATTAGGTTAGTGTAGCAAATGATGATCAAGTTTATGTTAAGTTATAATTTGGTGACTACAATTAAACTTATTTTACGAAAATTTAGACAATTCTTTTGGTTGGTGATTGTGGTTCTAACTGGATTTTATGCATTAACCGACGATCAACTTGATTTATCTTCCGGAAAGTAGTACTTTTTTGGCAACGACAAACTTCTTTCTAATAACCTTTAATTTAGACAAAAGTCGGTTCTTGTAAAGCGATACAACTAATGGTTTTGCATGTAATTAGGATTTATTAGGAAGTCGGTAAGTTGCTATAAAAGAGGAAAGAGTTAAAGACGAAGACGAAAGACCACCTGTTTTTGTGGGAAGCACTTACTTTTTATAACGTTTGTTTATTAAATTTTATTATTTTAATATTATTACTAAAGTGGGTCTATAAATAAGTATTAAAAGTAATAAAGTGTATTGAAGAATAATTTTGATGGATAAGTTGAATTTATAAATAATAACGAAATCCTATTTGTATATCTAATTAGTAAAACGTTGTTAAAAAAAGTAGTAAAATGATTTATAGTGATTTTTAACTAATAAGTTGATGTCTATTTAAACAAGTTTGAGAGTCTTAAAGTAAGACTAACAACTCTATGTTGTAATTGTAGTAAGACCTTGAAAAACAATACATCATCTAAATTCTAAAACATGGTGATATACCTTTTAAGATAAAATAAACCTAAAAGGTACTTTGGTGGTGCTTAAAGAAACAATTTGCATAGAAATATCATAAATACATAAACTATTCCATACTTAATTTATATGAGTTTATGTATTTAATTTAAAAAAATAAAAAATCTATGATTCTAACTTCATTGTATAACATTTAAGGCGTCCTAGCCTTCTTTAAATTTTAACACTAAATATAATGATTTTTAAAGTAAATGTTATGCCCAAAAACTTAATAGGTCTATATCAAATATAATCTACTATTAATTTATGACCTTCTAATTAGGGTTGTTGACAAATCAAATCAAGTGGAATATCATGATATTAGAGTTTGACTTGCTTATTAATTATTCGGCTTGAGTTTAATTCGAGCTCGTATGAATATTAAGAATTATATTAGAATTTGAGTTTGAGTAATTTGTTTTTTTTGAGCTCAAATTTGATATTCGTTTAATTTTCTAATTTTATTTTGAATGAAATGATTTTTCAAACTCAAGTTACTTGTTTACAAATTCGAGCTCAATAAACTCGTATAATAGATTGAGATAAATTTCGCATAAGTTCATTTATACTTAAGGTATTAGATTCAAATATGTTATTATACTTTTATTTACAATATTAAATATAGAAAATTCTTATATATATAATCTCGGATTGTTTGACTCGTTAAACTCGATAACTCGTTCGACCTGAAGTTTAATGAGTTTTCGAACGAGTCAAGACGTATAATAATTTTTAAACTCGACTTGTAAAATTAATCGAGAATTATTTTTTATTTGAATTTAACTCGAACTCAAATATCATCAAACCTAAAGTCGAGTTAAACGACTTAGAACTCAATTAGCTCGTACGCTATCCGACTCGTTGATAGCCTTACTAGAGTATATAAGGGACAAAAGAACCATATTTTTTTTTATTAGATCCTTCTTTTTCCAATTGTTTCTTCCGATCTATCCTACGCGGTGTAATATTTTTTATTTTTATTTTATTTTATTTCGGCAAGTAAAGTTTATTTAATTTATATAAGTATAAGTATAAGTATAAATATAAATATAATAATAAATAAATAAAAAGTCAGCTATCCGTTGGAAGCAGTGTTGTGTGGGGTACGGTGACTTTGGCTCCGATTTTGTCGTAATTAACGAACGGAGGATCTTAAGGGCTCCGTTGATGTGCCATTTCTCTTTAAATACTAAGTACACACATAAACCTACAAAAACTAAACATTGATTTTTAATTTTTAAATACTATTTTAACTAAAAACTATTGACTATTATTGAGTATTACGAAGCATTTATATTCACTCCATCTTAATGTATGAAACTTATCGTATACCGACACATAGTATGCCTTGAGTCCTTGATCCCTAACAATTTCTTTATTTATTTATATTTTCTAATTAATATTGATGTTAAATTAATAAGCATGATTACATAAATTATTATCGAAATAAGGATCTAACTTTATAACAAATCAATTTAGATGGTGTAACCATTTATAACTCTTAACCAACCGTATAAATGTATTTTTACTTGACCTATGATTAATTTAAATAAGCTCATTTTAAGTAATTATGTGAAATTTGTTAAAATTATTATTATTATTTGTAATGTTTAGTTTGTAAACATAAATCATTATAGGTATAACTTTAATAAGAGTAGATTAGAACAAAAATCGTATATTAAATATAAACTCATACATCTGTAGAGATTAAAAAAACTTATTATTTAAGGGTTTAATTTTTTACCTAAAACTCTTATCGATGAAATACTAAGTATATACACATTTAGGGGTTTGATTTCTTACCTACGAGGAAGGAATATAATTAACAACAGAAAGTAACTCAAAGTTATATTGCTATTAATAAACTTGATTAAAGCTTAAGTTAAGAAACTTAAATTAAATATTTTATATAAAACTAAAAGAATAGAATAATATAACTTCCAATTTAAAATATGTGACACTTTGTAGTTTGTAGTTTGTACCATTCGTTCATGCGTACCTATGAGGAACAAATATTATATGCCCATTCATTAATTAATTTATTTATTTATTTATTCTTATTGATTGAAAGTGATGTCCAATTCACGATAACACAATCACCCAATTCTGCAAATACTTTAATTTAAATAATCAATTTTAAATAAAATAAGTATTTGAGATAATTTTAAGAAATACAAAGCTAAAGATAAACAATGTTGTAAATCGTAGTTCCTTTTTAAACGTGACACAGCACGATTTCATCTGTTTTATTAAAGGGGAAATGTTATATATAAACAATTTATTATCTTCATTTTAAATAATCCATTTAAATAATGATTAAAATAAGTATAGTTACCCAAGACCAAAAGCAAAGATATGTTATGTGGAAATAAGTGTAATAAAAGTTATGTAATAAAGTAAATATAAGCCAATTAGTATATATACTTTAATGAATAATCATATTACATTGATGTACAACTTTAACAAAAAAGTTAGTATATGATATTACATTTGCCGCATTATATTAGTTTATGAACCCTTCATATTATTTATATTAGTTAAAGTTAGATAAAAGTAATGTAGGTGATATAATTGTATTGTAATAATTGTTTATACAAAATAGCTAAATGTTTATTAACTATGGATAAACAATTATAAAATGTTAATCATACATCTATTTTATTATATATTCATACATTTTATTTATTTATACAAACTATTTTCTTCTAATCTTTCGATATAAACAAAAATAGTTTAATGAGTACGTAATGTTTTCGTTGTCTTCGTGTTATTCAAATGTTTCAAAATTATTACCTAATCATTGTTAAAAGAAATACAACGCATATTAATTTAGGTTATTAATTAAATGTCTACACTTTAGGGTCTTGTGGTCGATATGATTCGAGATAAACTAATCATAATCAATATTGGTAATCAATCTTCTTGTGGTGTTAATTTATCGGTTAATTTGTTTTGAAGCCATAGATTATTTTACGAGTTATTGATTGCACATTGTGGAAAAACAACTTAGGTGGATTATTATGGGTTTTTATAAGTGAATGATGTATGTAACTACGAGACTATGAATACCATCTATCATTTATATAGGAGTTTTTAGAAGCTTTAGTTTTTAGTTTTTGAATAAAAAGTTCTTATTAAAATAAAAGTCTTGTTTGTCATGTACAAGTTGTAGCTTTAGAATCTAACGAAAAGTTCAAATTCTCAAAGCTACTACAAGTAGCTTTTCATGAAAAGCTCCAAACCTAAAACTACAGCTACAACCTACATCCTACAACTACAACCTACATCCTACAACTACAACCTACAGCCTACAATTAATTCACCAAACATACCCTTAGACTGTACAAACATCAAGTATTATTAAGCGTACATTGTATTTACATTTTTAGCTCTCTAGAATTACAATATTTACAAAATTAGTACGTTATTTAGGATTCTTTTTTATTTTTCTACATGCAAGATCCGTATAGTTAAACGAATGATTTTCTCACAGTTTTGTTAAGTTTTGTTAGCGACGACAATGACTTGTGAGTTATGGTAATAATTTTTATATGAAAAATGATATATATGTCTAAAATGTGATTGATAGATGAAAAAATAATTTGATGAAATTAGAAGAAAGAATAAATAATAAATTAATCATATGTCTAATTAGACGGGTATAGATTACTCTTTTTATATATCTCTGATTTTGGATAGAAAATAAAGTGAAAAATTGGTTCCTTGAACTTGGAGTACTCGACACAATAGAAAACAAGTGTTTGTAATATGGTAGGCACTTTGCTGTTAAAATTGCACCGCTATTGACGTTCAAGTTAACGTCCGTGAAACATGCGCCGTGAGTGGAGGTTAATGGAGAATGTCTAAAAGCGCGTTTAGAGGCCTAGAAGGTATTGTTTTTTCATTTCAAATGTTACATTAAAACCCCTCAAGATATATAAGTTTCAAAAGGTAACCCCCTTAACTTTGTGTGGAAAAGATTTGGTAGTTAATTTGTAGAACTTATGAAGAAGGGGAGGGGGGAATATTCGTTTGGTCAAAGATTTGAAGTACCAATATTAGTTATTGCTTGATGCTGATGCTTGATATTAAGAGAAATAAGCAAAAAGTGCATTATATGATTTTAGTAAAAGAAATGCTAGAGCCACAAATATTTTACGAGATAATATGAATAAAGAAATGAACTTATTATAATTTAAGTTTGTTTATTTCTCTTACTTTTTCTTTTACACTATCAGTCCACGTCAGTTTGTTTATATTCTTTTGTAAAAATTTTATGATTCAAGTATTTCTCTTTAGATAAATATAAGTGTAAATTATTTACATTGTGCGTATGATTTAATTTTGTATCATTAGACGTCTCTAGTTTCAAAAATTGTTTAATTGTCCATTTACTAAAAGTTAGCGCATCCACGGTTAAATTTTTAACTGAACGTTAAGTTCAGCTGTTAGAGACACAGACATGCTTCGCACAAAGGGTATTGTCCTTTCCAATTCAAACCTTCCCCGTTCTTTCTCATCCCTCATCACCATCATACAACAGCCATCACCATCATATAACCGCCATCACCACCACCATCATATAACGCCATCGCCACCACCATCACGATAGGTTACATCTCCCCAGCCACCTCCATCATTGAGAGCACCAGCACTATTGATGTTGTTGCTCTGTTTAATCACCACCGAAAGCATCACCAACAAGAGCACCATCACTTTCGAAGCTCGATAAAATCAAAGGTTCGTCGAAGTTGGTTTTCGGCCAGAAACCTACAACGAATTGGATAATTTTTGGGAGTTTCAGTGGTACAGAAGCCCTAAACTTATCCATCAGAACTGAAGGTTGGAAATCTAGATGATGACGTTTTCTTTGTTTTCCGGCGGCAGCGTACATCCTCACCTCCTTCAAACATCTCGAGTTTTAATTGGGATTTCACGATGACCAATTTGTGTTTCACGGTGGCCTGATAAAGAAAAAGGTTTTCATTGTCTTCGAAGAGATGATGATTCTGATGATTATGATGTTAAATAAAGTATTGTATTAACAAGGAATCTTTAGCTGTTAAAGGTTTTAGTTTCATTTTGCATATATCTGGTTTTTATAAACTTATTATGTTTGTATTTTTCAAGACTACAATGGTTAGGTAAAGTAGGAGAGGTGTTGAACGTGAAAAAGACCGTAATACCGTCGCATGCAAGGAATGTGTGTCTTTAAAGGTAAATTTAACGCTCAGTAAAAAATTTGGATCGTAAATACGTAAACTTTTAAAAATATCTATTCAAATAATCTTTAGAAGTTAAAAACACTCAATAAAACAAAACTGAAACCGCATAGACGATTTAAATAAATCACTTTAAACATAATTATAAAGTTATTAATATAATGATACATATCCAAACGATTTTTAGGCCATTACATATTAAGTTAAGTTGTTAATAAACTAAGTTAAGTTGTTAATGAACTATTTTACTTGTATAACATATGAAAATTGAAGCATTTTGAATCAAATGATTATATCAATAGTAAACGAGTTTTGATTTGTTGTACTATGACCATTCAAAAACTATTTTAAATGTTATATAGTAATACTATAATTTAAATACACGGTGATGAAATAAAAGTAGAAAAGGATAACAAAAGACATGATTAAGTTAATATAAAATTAAAATACACTCATAATATTATTCCATGCACATGTCCTTGGTCAAACCATCATGTTATATTGTTCTCTACTTATCATACATTCTACTTGTAATCATACATATTAGGTGTGGAGAGGATCAATTTGTTTGAAATTTTTAACTGTCCACGTCTCTCTTTATAAATATATATTTATAAATATTAATTATTCATTTTATCGAATACATTTATAGACCCATTGATCATCGTCAGATGATCATCTATGTCAAGCACGCTACGTTGACTATATTTCTTTGTTTGTTTATATTAGTCTCAAGCACCTAAGAAATAAGGCACTAAGATAATGTTACATATAAACATCTCATTAAACTAACATAGGTGCTAAGCCATTTTCATTCCATAATCGTATGTTATGTACATGCATCATGCCATTTTTCATTTAATTAATAAAAAAAAAACATCAAATGATGCTGCTTAATTACACCTTATTATCAATTGGCAAACAAAATGGTCATTTTTATCATGATATCTCAAGAGGACATATAAGTAATTTCACCATTGTATCATGACAATTAAGTTCTCATAAAATATCTAAGGGTACCAATGTCTTTTGACTCCAGCACTAATTCCTGCTATAAAATCAAAAGTATATATCATGTTTAGTAATCTATATAAAAAGTGTTTTTTTTTTCTCCCTTTATTTTTATTTAGTATAGAAATAACTCAACATTGTTATTGAAAGTATGTATGGAGTAATTTGTTCTTTGAGTTTATAGTATAAACCAAATGAAGTTACCTTAAGTCACAATCCACAAAAATAATAAATAATAATAATAACCATAACATAATAATAATAATATAATAATAATAATATAATAATATAATAATATAATAATAATAAGATAAAATAAAATAAAATAAAAAAACTTTTTGAAGTAGAAGTGAAATTAGTTAATTGGCAACACAAACACTTTTTGACAATAAAATAAAATAAAAATAAGACAGATTTAAATGCTAAATTCATCCCGACGCGAAGCATGAGTCGTTTCAATCATTTGGAATGATTTCATAGTAATCCTTAAAATCCATAATGCAGTACAATTTCACAAGACAAAAGAGTTGGTTGGTTGTTAGTTTTGTATTTTTGAAGCCTAATCATTAAAATGGATCCAATGTCACATAGTATTAAATATGAATATCAGACGAAAATATTATATAATTTCCTATACAACAAATAAGCCGAAGCTGTTGTATTAGATTTGTACGGCACGATGCCCAACCTAAAGTACAAATTTTAATGATTAACTAACTAATGTTAGAAAGTACAAGAAATATTGGCATCCCAAAAGTTGAATTAAAATGATATTCAATATTGAATTGTTCTAGAACTATTGTAGGCATATACATACATATATTTTGCTATTAAAGTTATAATGGGTTTTTTTTTTTCTTTATTTACTGTTTTAAGATAACCTAATCAAATTCTAGAACAGCCTTTTTATCAAACTAACTTCAAAGGTGTTGCAATTTGTTCAAACCTAAATATAGATTCGATTTGCAAACATTGATAACACACAATATTGACGAGTAAAAACATCCTTAACAAACACTTACCTAAATTATGTGAAATTTGGTTTAACTTAGATAAAATGTTGTTTACCCTTGAAAAAAGTGATCTGGAAAAGTTAATGTAGACAGAGAATTAAAATATAAGATCGGTTGCAGTGGAGTAGTGGAGGGGACTCAGGAAGTCACCGCTAACAATTCCCATTGCAAATGGTCTAAATAGCCATAAGGTAATTCATATGTTCACTTTCTCTTTCTTCATCATCTTCTTTCCCCCTTTCCGGTTATTCATATTTTTTACCATCATCTTTTTAACTCCACCTTTTTTGTTTGAACATAAATATAATGTAACTAAATTTTAAATTAAAAATAAATACATCAATTTAATCATTTTTAAGCTCTTTTATATGAGACTAATATCGTGAAAAGATTCAAGAAAAAAAAAAATGAATTTAGTACACCATTGATAAAATAGATATTAAACATTTCTCATACTCTATATATCAATCCTAAACTCATGTATGCATATTCAAATTCAAACAAACGTTTCTAAAACCTTACATATCAACTCCAAATTAGGGATGAGATTGGCCCAAACCAAATACCGAATACCAAACTGTTTATATCAGTTGGTACTAATTCGGTTCTGGTACTCGTTCAATAAAATATGGTGTCAAACCGGTTAACACCGAAAAAGTTTATAAAAAAATTCAGATAGTTGTTGACCCACTCTTTTGTTCCATATATGCCATCATATATAGTGTATGTATGATTTTATTTGATTGTATTGTTGTATGATGTATGCGTGCACATATGCAAAGCATGCATGTATTAGTGTAGTAGGTACCCACTTGGGATAGATAAGCTTTGATTGTGATTGAACATTTCATTTAATCGTAGCACATATGTATATAGTTATAACTGTTGGCATACAATTTTAACTTTTTAATTTATGCAATTAATCATATTTATGTCAGAATGGAAGTTGCACAACGATAGAATTAAAGTTGCTGTTTTCTTCAGAATGCAAGTTGCACAACGATAGAACTAAAGTTTTTGTATTCTGCAGAATTCTAGGCCCTGCTTTTCCAGTTTTTCTTTTCAACTAAATCCAACCACAACATACAAGTAAACATAAATACATAACCATATAATTAAAATTACCCAAACAATCTTATCTTAAGAACGTTTCAAAGCATTCCAAAATATATCTAAAGTAATAAGAAAGTGTCAAAAAGTAAAGTAATAATCATCTTCTAACATCAATAATAGATTACAAACGTACTAAAACATAGTAGTTTGAAACAGAATATAATACGAAAGTTTCAAAAAATAAAGTAACGACCCGTTACCGAAAACTCTTAACCCTCGGCGAATTGTTTTCCTTTTCCTTTTGTGTTTTGTTTGTTTACCACCTCTTCAATTGCTATCGTAAAAACATGAAACAAACTAAGTTAGTACTCATTACAATAACAAATATGTTTAGTAAAGCCTTTTCAATTCTAACCTCATCATACTTCCATATTTGCACACTACACTCCTCACTAGCTTCTTTTTTAAGCTCCAAGGTACTTTGTTTGTTCTTAGCAATATTTTCAGGATTTAGTTGACAAACACGTAAGTGTTTATTGAGATTAGAAGTGCCATTTCTTGTTGTATCGGCTGTTAAGAATTCACTACAAAACTTGCACTTTCTATATTTCCGTTGTACTCCATCTTCTTCTACTAAAAACCCTTGTTCATAGAACTTCCAACACTTGGCCCTCTCCCTCCCTATACCCTCTTCATTTTCTATTTGCTCTAAATTTATGATTCTTTTCCTTTGTTTGTACGTTTTCTTTTACCATTTTTGTCTCTATTATTCATTTTGTCACTTTCTCATTATCCAAACTCGAATCAGAATTATCATCAACAATCTCATAAGCTATTTCCTGAATAATTGAATCATCTCCCTACACACAAACATAATGCAACCATAAGAAACCACAAACAGACAAAATTTAAATCACAATGTAACAATATAAACTGTTTATAACTAAAAGCACATAAAAATTTGATCATTATTAAAACTCTTTTGATACAACAAACTATAATCATACAAAACTGACTCACGGCAAAAAGACATCGGTTAGTGATAAGGAATAACTAGTGCAATTAGTTTCTATTTGTGGCATTGACTCATTGCAATATAATTGACTATTCATGTCTGAGCATTTTTGTTCTGTGGGCCATGCCACTAAATGTATTCGACATGTTAGTTAGAGCCTTAGAGGCATTTAAACACCTAATAAACAATAGTCTAAACAATATTGCATCACTTAATACACACTCTATAAACATGCATTAACAACATACAAAAATACAAAACACATACCTTAACAACACATGAACTACGTTATAATCAAATCATTGAAAAAAAATTAAGCAAAACAAAAAAAGTAAATTGAACTTATTGTCATTTTTTATGATGTTGATGGTTTACGATAATGATGAGTGTATTAGATAGTAGTTTGTTTTGGTTGTTAATGATGATGTTGAGTAGGGTCTGCGGGTTATAAAATCGTAATAGAGAGGCAGTGTTCGTTTTTAAATGAAAAAGAATTAAGATTGACAAATTACAATAGGAAAGAATTCAATTGATCGTTATAGGTGCGGAAGAAATCAAACTCTTGGACTTCTAGGTCCGGTATCAAGCCCGGTAAAATAAAGGTACTAGGTTTTTACCGAATTCTAAAAAGGTCTATAATTAAAACGAAATCCCGACCGTATATCTTCGGTTAGTGCAGTTTCAGTATGGGACCAGTATAATATTGGTTTGGTTTCGATATTTCAGTGTGCATGTTCATTTCTAGTTATTCAAAAAATATTTTTAAACGCTAACTATTAACCCTTAAAATTCAAAATGAAGATCATCAGAGAAAATAAAGTCGTCGTCGCTGCTAGTGGGAGGTTGCCAGAGTACATTATCAGAGGTGGTCGGGTGGAATGATTGCCGGAACATGATGGTGATTTTAGGATTATGAAGACATGAAAGAAAATGCTGTGTTGGGTGTTTTTTGAAAAGGGAAAACAAGATGAAATTATCGGTCAAAATTCTTGCTTATCCAGCGTACGTTAACAACTTTGTTTATGTTTAAAACCAAAACAAAAGTAATAATCTTTTAAAATCTGTAATCACTGATGGTTATTGCTCATCAGGAGAAATTGTATGCAGAAATGTAGATACAGCATCATTTACCCTTCTGCATAAATTAAAATATTTCCTTTCTTGCTATGATCAACTCCTTAATATTTTGGCTTCTCTAGGCTTCTCTCAAATCCCTTGTTTTCACTATACGTCAACGCAAAGAGATAACTCTGTTTGTATTAGAGCTTTAGATTGAAAATTCATATTTAGATCAAAACATCGAGCAGGTTATCTTAAAAGAAGATTAACAACTGCGATCACACATTATCCTTGGCATCTATCCAACAATGTGAAAATGAAGTATCAGAAATTTAAAGGAAGCTAAAATAATAATCTTGAAATACAAAATCAACACAAAGTATTGGAAAAGTGATATAAGAATAACCAGTGTTCATAACGACCAGGAACAAAATCTCTAGGAACAGACTAAACTTAAAACCTTTAGTAGGTAACCGGAGCAAGGATTTCAAGTTGGGAACCAAGTTTCTCCTCTGCAGATTTCTCAGCCTTGGCTCGTAGTTTGTTAAGTTGCTTCTTTCTTTCGTACACAATCTGGGCTTTCTCTTTCCTCTTCTTCTCAAGATCCTGCAAATCGTGAACAACAAAGAGGTGCATGATCAACTTCTAATGTTTGTCAACCTCTAAATTCTTGATCAAGCAGATAAACTAAAAAAAGCTCTTTATAAACACATTATGAGAGCATCATTAAAAAATAAGATGTTATCAGGTGTTTGTGAAGACAATTCGTGTCATTTAAGTATTTTTGTACTATTTTGTTACTTGTTATTTATATTTATTATTTATTACTAGAGAACTATTTGAACTGTATGTTACTACTAGAAAACAAACCTTGTTATGTATGATACATGACCAATTTCCATATGAAAGAAGTAAGAGATACGCTCATCAATAACGTTATCTACCAAACTCTAATAACCATTAAGGATACAAAGTTACATTAGGTACAACACTATGGGCAGTGTGACATCTGGGGTTGGTGTTTAACTAATTAATTAATAATTCTATACCAGGATTCCAAGCTAAACCGAATATACAGATTGAAAGTATATACCTTGATGGTGTCGTAATGGTTCCACCCAACTTCCGCTGAAAGCTGTCCAAGCAAGCAGAACTTGTGTCCAGCAGTTAACCTCAATACCCTACATTATTTATTGTATAAGTCAATCTTACTGCTCAACAGATGAAGTATAAATACCTTATATCAAACACAATTTAAAAACTTAAATGCATGCTAAAATGATATATCCAAGTAAAGTAATAACTCACTTGAGGGCATCAGGGATGACCATCCTCTTCTTCCTGTTGTAAGGAGTAGGGACTCCTTCATAAACCTTCAACCTAGCAAGTGCAGCAGCTCCTCTCTTGGTCTTGTGTGGAATCATCCTATTAATCCAAAAAGACACTTCAATTTTTTACATCAACACATAAAGTGACATGTCAAGCAGGTTACATGTGAAGACGTGATCAAGACTGATACAAGTATATATACAGGCAGAAAACAGTGATATGGGTCGAAATATGTAGTTTTGGCCTGGATTCAAACAGATTGAGCTTACCCACAGAACACTTATTTACAACACACTTTCATATATAATTAGCTATTGTAATTGTAATACAAATATATAACAAGGCAAAAAAAAAAATGATGAAAATAATTAATTTAAATTTATCCAAAAAATAAGTTTTTAAACTGTTTTATGCATCTGACCATCTGAAGACTCTTTAGGTGAAATTTCCAAACACATATAGGAATACGCTAAGTGAAATTTATCCCTTATTTTTAGCTCAAAAGTCCGACAGTTACGGGTAAAAGATAGATCTTAACACAACATCAACTTACTCTTCAATAAATAAGTCAAAATCAACACCTTGAAGAAACACCAAAACACTAACCACTTTACAAGCAGCATAACTTCATATTCTCAATTTAAGTTCATATACCTCTTCTACGCACACAAAAAACCAACATATACATGAACATAATAATATATAAACATAAAGCGATTAAATGAATAAATGTAATGTAATAATGCATACAAACAATACAGGTACACGTAAAGAGATTAAATGAATAAATGTAATGTAATAATGCATACAAACAATACAGGTACACGTAAAGCGATTAAATGAATAAACGTAACGAAACAATGCACAATACAGGTATACGTGTATTCCAAATTCAGGGTTTTACCCTCGGATAGTACGCCAAAGGATCTTAGAAGGAGCACGGAAATGAATCGGACCGTGAGACGGTTTCGTATTCATCCGTTTACGAAGAAACCGGAGGTACTTCATTTTCTGGCGAACCAGACCACCGGAAAGACATATTTCTTCGGTACGTACGACGGTGACAGATTGACCGTTGAGTAGCTCCTTAGCTAAAATTGACGATAAACGACCAAGCATGTGGTGGCGAGCGTCAACAACCACCTCCTTTGCGCA
The DNA here is from genome assembly GCA_963921325.1 of Logfia minima. Classification (NCBI taxonomy): domain Eukaryota; kingdom Viridiplantae; phylum Streptophyta; class Magnoliopsida; order Asterales; family Asteraceae; genus Logfia; species Logfia minima. The sequence goes on along the minus strand of OY992776.1, from coordinate 12,186,112 downwards.
GATTCCTGATCCGTTCACCATTTTTAGGGTTTTGAGTGATCCTCTGCGGCTCTGGTACTAGGGTTTGTTGATAAAGATGGAATTTTATGTATAAAAAGGTTGAGTTAGGGTTCGGTTGGGCCCGATTATAAATAGCTTGTTGGGCTTTTTGGATTAATACTCTATATATAAATTGTTGGGCTTTTATGGATTATTTTACTTCTATGTGTATTATGGTTTTCATAAACATAATTCAAGATATATCATGTTAAATGTAGAGAAATCTTGTTTTATTGAAAACTATTAAAGTTTGTTAGTTGGGAACTCGGCTTAAGTATGACGACAAACTATTCTTTTTATCATTTTTCTCTCCTGAATTATCGGATGTCGTATTTCATGTGTCAAAAGTAGCAACCTCCTATAGTGATTGATCACTTTTTCAATGTACAAGGGCCGATTGATGAATTGGTGAACCTGACTCATTCTGTTGAAAAGTATATTATCCATAATTATCTTTGGTTAACTCTGTTTCAAAGGAGCCTCGTACTCTTACGTATTTCTAAAAGGGAGTTGAGGTTTTGTTATTATCAACTGCATATGAAATATAAATTCTGACATTAATTGATGTTTATAGGAAGTCCGAATTATTCTTTCAGCAATTAAAGACGTGGTCAATTGGATTGCAGACACAGTTAAAGACATAAATGGAAAGAACGAGATGTAACAGGTCATGTTATTCAAACTATAAGACTTCAAACCTCTAATACCACTTGTTAGGACCTTTTACTATCAAAATCATGCAAAGCCTAGTATATAAGTTCAAATGCGGTTCGATTCAAAAAAAAATAATTGGTGGTAGAGGGAGTAACCCATAAACCTACATACAAACTTTGGTTTCTTTAATTTTCTAATATGGGACTTAGTTTACACCCAACATGTACTTTATTTGATTTCCCTCAACAGGTTAAAACAGGATGAAACTGCACCTTTGTTTTCTACTATTGATGTATAGTCCTCATTTCACTATTTTGTCAAGCATAACATTACAATATAATGGTATTCATTATGTTGTTTCTTTTACAATACCAGGGTCTGATATGCTGAAGAGTATGTTAACATAAACTATATAGACGCAAGATAGTTGGGTGCCATCAATGCACGAATACATTGAAAATGGTTATGTATCATTCACAATTGGCTCATTGGTACTCCCGACTCTTTACTTGCTCGGGCCAAAATTGTTAGCGGAGAATGTTCAAAGCTCTAAATATCACAAATTATATGAACTAATAAGCACTTACAATCGCCTTATAAAATGATATTAGAAGTTTCAAGGTAAATGTTTGTCACTTAACGAGCTTCTAAAAATTTCAAAAGTTGTCACTGCGTACTAACTAACAATTTGTGTTGTCAATGCAGAGAGACATAGATGCATGACGACTAAACGTTGTCTCATTGCACAAGAATTATGCAGTAGGTAGGAATGAGGCAGAAAAAGTCAAATTGGAGATTAAGATGTTGATCAACAATCAGGAGAGAAAGTTGTTGAAATTAGTTTAGAAAGAAACATGTAGCATTGTTCCAAAAGCTTGCAAATATGCAGCTTGGAAGATGTGAGGTAAACCTTTTATACTCAGGAGACGATGGGTTCACTTGAAATGCAATCCTATATAATATCGTGAAGGAAAACATTTATGAACCAATTTCTCACCAGTTGGTGCGTATGAATGAAACCAAAGAATACTTGTAATCGTCTCCTTGCAAGAGTATACATGATTGTGGTGTCATGGATTGCATTTGATTTCTCCGATAATTATTTGAATGCTAATTTCACTTTTTATTCTAGTAATATTTTGATAAAAAGGAAAATTATGTTGACAATTAGACTCCGTGATCACTGGCCATTTATTGTTTATTGTATATAAAATTATAAATTATAATTATTATTATTATTATAATAATAATAAGTAAATAATAGAACACAACTTTTATTTCCTTTCGTGTGACTATATAAATAAGAGTTTTGCTAAATAGCTTTAAAATGTAGATATAAATTTGTGTCTAGACCATAAAATTGCTAAATATAATCTAGTAATTCTATCTCTTTTTGTTCACCAATCATCTTCTCGTTCCGACCAATACAACTTTTAAGTTTAGACTTAAATCTATATTTTTTTAAATACTTAGCATTTAACTAAATGACCTATATGATAGACGATGGTTTTTGGTTTAAAGAATATTATTTTGAACCATTTGGCTAACAATTGAAATGTTCGCCATTATCATTTCTTGATGTTCTCTGATATCATTACGGGAAAAATATTTAGTTTCAAGTTCAATATTTGTTACGTATAAGATAATAGTCACTTAAGTGTACGTTGTAGTTCACAGAACAATGAACCATGTGAAAGCATACAAATGAAACACATAAAGATTTGATAATGATTTTATATTGTAGCCTTTTGATTAAGTTTATATTATCTCTTAAGTTGGTATAGTGCTCGGTTTGCTAGACTAGGCTAACCAACTATCAAAAAGATTATTGTCGTTTCAAAAGGAACAATCATCACAGGGCCGGTAATGGTAACTGAACAAAACTCAAAAACTATATATACTGATTTCAACCTAAAGTTAGATGAATGATTTCGGCTAAAAAAACACTTGTAGCTTTGTTTAAATTAAATATAGTGAGATACTTAACTCATGTATGGCATAGATTGAGTGGTTGACAATGTTACTACTTACCTGGACCTATTTGGTTAGAGACAGGACATCAAGTTATTTTATTCTTTTTCTTTTTCCTTTCTTTTTCACTTTCACTTTATTTTTTCTCTTCTTGCCCTTTTCTTATGCTTTTATTTTTACTTTTTCTTTTCACGTTAGCGAAACAGAAATCTTAATTGCAAAATTCACAAATATATATATATATATATATTATATTTAACAAAAAAAAAATTCTCTTTTTACCCTTTCTCATTTTAACACGTAACTTTTCCGAAACAATCAACTTTTTCTAATTTTTTCTAAGAAAACAAAATAAACACAACTTTATTTTCTTCATATTCCAGTTATTTCTCTTTTGACAGGGACTACTTCTCCCGAGTGAGAACTTTCCGGAAGATTACTTATCCCGAGTGAGAGACATTACTTATTTGTTTGTACATAGTTGGTATTACTATTACCTATAGATAGTAACGAGAAACAAAGATATATAAATTCTTAGTATTTTTTTGTTGTTATATATCCTTGATTTGTTTTGACAACTAAAGACAATTTTAGATCAAATCGTCTAAACTAATTATTTATGTTAGTTATCATTGGCAAAAAGCTTGTTCAATTTAAATCAAACACCAACTTCAAAGATAATATAAACATAACATTGTAAAAAATCAATATGAGCTTTTTTAAATATGGGTCGTGCATCGCATGACCTAAATATTCACAATAGCGGAGACAATGGGCATGCTAGGGGGTGCTCTGCCTACCCTAATTGGCTCAATTGCAATGAGTAATTGGTAGCCCAAGTCCAAAAATTATTATCAAGCCTCCTCAACTTTTTGATAAGAGCCCAATTTTAAGTCCAGTATATTATATGTATACATATGATAGTCTGACCCACAAAAAGAATTGAGCGCAATTTGACACTCTTATTCGATTAATAAAACAAGCAGGGCCCATGTCAACAATACATTTATAAAGAAGTTTTTACAAGAACACGTAAGTATTTTTAATAATATTTCAATTATTGAGTTTTTCGTTTTTATTGTTTAATTTCGTCGTCAATAATTTAGTATTTAATTATTCTTTTAATATATTAAGGTTTTATTGATTTGACACAGTATGAATGTATAAGTAGACATATACGATTCAATTTGACATAATACAAGACACATGAATACAATATGATGTTAGGATATAATATATTTGTTATACTAGGTTTGATATGTTGATACTTATAGCAATTTTTCATATTCGTGATCAACTTTTTATTTTCTATTTAGATCGGGCTTTTTTTTCGTCGCACCAGACACTTAAATTTCACAGGTCCACCCTGGTATTTGACACTAATAAACGATTATGGTTACTCACTTAGTGCATATTTAGGTCTTATTATTTTGTTTAACGATTTAGTGAATGTACAATGTATTTTTATGATGTGCGGATTAAAATTTTATTATTGATATTCATTTATCGAGTAAGCCCCCCCTATCTTCAAATCCTGACTCCGCCATTGAATATTCACACACACACACACATATATAAAGTTGAACACGTTTCTAATTTTTCATTTTTATTTGAAAATCTCCTTAGTCTACTGCAACTAATGAGTGTCTTCTTTTTTTTACTAATATTAGTGGAAGACATGGTTGTCCACCCTGCAAAAAGGAGTGCGTGGAGAAACATAACTCATAGTTCGAACGATAAACACGAGCATCGGTCGATGGTTATCAGAAGAGGTGTTATCTCATTCTCAATACCAACGAATATCATTTGTCACTAGTGACCTTTGTCATGAATCTCTAGTAAGGTACTCACAAAAAACTTTATGTTATCTATCATATTGATTGGTAAATCGTTATATTGATGGAGTAGCACATACATATCAATGTATGTAGGAGGACACTACCATAGGCTTCACCGTGGAATCAAAAATGCAAAAGCTAGTGCAACTAGTATTTTGTCACTCACCTGATGATCTTGATCCTGATCTAAAGAAAACGTTTATAACGGTAGGCAAAACATTATACTATAGAGCGTACATTGCTCATGAGCCCATAAAATTGAAGAAATTTATAAACTATCCAAATAAAGGAATAAACCGATACTCGAACTGTCCAAGTATGATATTTTTATTTTTAAGGTAATTATAAATTATAATATGGAAACAATTACACCCTAAGTGTGATGATTATTTTTTAAGTATTGTTATATGTGTTTAAAAATTTAGACATAGATTTTGCTTAAAACATCTATTGCGTAATATATAAACTCTACTTATTATCTTTCATTACATTCACCAATCACCTTTCAATATATACGAATCATATTATTAGGCACACATTTAATCGTACGAGTTTAAGCATATGTAACATATTTGTTATTTTTTTAAGCCATCAATATATATAGACATATTTATAAGCCCTCAAGTGTGCGCAAAATCTTGTCAAAATCTTAAAAAGTTATAAAAATGGCACATGTATATCAAAACAAATTATTAAAATGTCCACAGGAAATCTATAAACAATGTGAAGCGCAATCGTGTCATTTTTTTTATTTATGATTAATTAGCCGATGAAGTTTAATACAGTTAAAGTTATGAAGATATCACATTCAAAGATTGAGAAATTGAGATAATTGTTTCAATAAAATTGTTAAAATAACACACTTTCTGAAAACATATATATTTAAATATAGACTTACTGAATTAAATTTATCTTAAAAAATCTCTTAAAATAAAGGGCTGAAATAGTGAGATTCTTAATAATATTGTATTCTAAAAAATGTTTGCTAATCAAGTGATAAATTGCCAGGAAGTAGATGACATTCTGATGCGTTTCAGGTGAAATAACTATTGATATACAACAGATCGTTAAGATGATGACGACTCAAAAGAGAGATTACATTTTCATTAGATTCATATTAACATTAACAGTAATCACTACTGTATCATTTTCATCTTCATTCACACATGTTGCTGCTGATGATGCTTCTTCATCGGCGCACACTAACAATTGGGCCGTATTGGTTTGCACGTCTCGATTCTGGTAATTTTTCATTATATACATAAATAAATGTATATATTTAAGTTTCACTTTTACTTTCATTGTGATTTCCTTATTCCTTATTTTATGTTAGGTTAGGGTCTGGTACAGATTAGGGTTTGAGTTTGTATTAGGTGGAGTGAACTAGGGTTTGCCTTATATGTTTCTATTGTTACAAATTTAGAAGAACATACACGAAAGTTAATATAAATTTATAATCAACGACAAGTTTTCTTATAGCAACTCTGCATTCCTTAATATGATTAGTTCGGACCTAAGAGGTGATAAAGTTACAATCTTTATAGAATTTGCCAAACAACAAACAGTTCATTTGCAGTACATACGAGCACACTGTTTATGGGTGATGCAGATGTGCTTTTGTGATCGATTTATAGGAAGCAAAGCATGTATATGAACCTGGCATTTGATTAATGATGGCAATAAGGTGTTGATGTAACAACTTATACACATTGCGTGGAATGTTCCAATTTGATTGAAGGGTCAGGGTCCCTTTTTGTAAACTCAAAATAGAATTAGCTCTTATTCTGTCAATGAACATTATGAAAGAGTGATATCACCTGCTTTGTTCTTTTTTCTTTTCTTTTCTTTTTTCATGTGTAAAAGTGGTATTAGATACCTCATTGCTATGTTCTTCCATAGCTATGTGTAGCTCATACTCTTGCTACAATTCATTAACAATATTTTATTAATCAGCCTTCGAATACGATAAATTAGTGCAAGACTATAAGGTAATCTCACTTGCAATTTCAAGTAGCCTGATTTGAATACCAATGTTAGATTCAGGTGGCAAAACTATTGTTTTAGCTCCTATTGTCTTTTGAACTGCATTATTGCTAATTCATCATATTTGGACATAATATTATAATATCTAGTTGTTTGGTTGTTGCTAATTTGAGGGACGGGTTAGAAACTCATCATCAAGACTAATATACCTGACACTTCTATTGCATGCTCTTTGAGAATGGGGGTAATGAGTTTTCTGGGTATGCCATTACTTTTTAGGTTCTGTTACTGGCATATGTGGATAATATTGGTTTGTGAGGTTCCTTTCTCATGTTAGCTGATGATATGGCTTGTACACACAAATTTGGGTATGACATTTGCACTCTGAACCTTTTGAGTTAACAATATTTCATTGTTCTTTAGGTTCAATTATCGGCATATGGCAAACACTTTATCCTTGTATAGGTATGCCGGTTTTAGACTTTTTATTATAATTTTACTTTCTTTCCGACATTATAATTTACAGCCTATTAACACTCTCACTGAAGATGTTGTGATGTTTGTCATTCTTTTCATGCTCTTCTTATTTAGGACTGTGAAACGACTAGGGATACCTGATGAAAGGATCATTCTTATGTTAGCTGATGATATGGCTTGCAATGCTCGTAACAAGTACCCTGCACAAGTTTTTAATAATGAAAATCATAGGCTTAACTTGTATGGTGACAATGTTGAGGTGAACTTTGTACCAAATTATTTTAACAGCTTTTGCCTTGTCTGCTTAGCCATTTTTAGGTTATCTATGTTGTCTATACTAAGAAGTATGCTGATTTTAGAGCGCTGATATGTCAGGTAGACTACAGAGGTTATGAAGTGACAGTTGAAAACTTTATGCGAGTTTTAACAGGGCGCCATGAAAATGCAGTTCCAAGATCTAAACGTCTTTTGAGTGATGAAGGAAGCCACATACTGCTATACATGACAGGTCATGGAGGAGACGAGTTTTTGAAATTTCAAGACTCGGACGAACTTCAGAGTCATGATTTGGCTGATGCGGTTAAACAAATGAAAGAAAAGCGTAGGTAAGAGTAAGGATGTATTTATGATGAGTTTTAGTGGTCTTGAAAGACTGATAGTTTCCAAGCACATAAAGCTTATATATATCTTATTCAGCTACAGACATGGCTCTCAAACTTGGCTGGGCTTCTAAATAACCAGCAATCATGATAGTAGAGGTGGCAATTTCGACCCACTATTATATGAATGACTCATGCTGGTTACATTTTATCACTAACGGGTCAAATTGATAAAATAAAAAAGATAAACTCTGAAAAGAAACATTTGAAATTGGTCAAACAGTTTGGAAGTCTCCCGAGTGTATTTTTAATGTGTAAAACCTCATACGTTCTCAAATAGTTGGCTTATTGGTTATTACTGAAGTAATATAATTGTTGTAGTTATGTTGGCACACTTTTTAATTTTTAAATGTTTGAACAAAATGTGGTTCAGGTTAACCCAATCGGATGTGTTTTGAGCCGTACCCAATAGTTACACATTTGACACATTATTTAATATACATGACCGATTGACCGCCCATTTAACCACTTCTGCCTGATTGTTTCCATATCATCATTATAATTATAATTGCCATCTCATTTACCATTGATCGTAGGATAGTGACTTGTTCTCTTCTGTGTTCATGTTTAGGTTCAAGGAACTGTTGATTATGGTAGATACTTGTCAAGCTGCTACACTCTTTTCCCAGGTATGAGTCCCTGCCTTGCAGGGATTAGCTTCTTCATAACTTCAAATGTCCACCAATCCCGTATTACTATAGAGTTGGTGTTCTGTAGAGGCTTGGTATTGTTGAGTGGCAGTTACTGATGGATATTATTCTGCCTTGGGTAATGAGTCAAAATGGGCACGTTTGTATGGATTGGATTGACCAAAAACATTTTCATGTCCAAAATCCAAATTCTTATTAATAGTTAGTGTATCAAATATGATTACAGTATTTATTTTAATAATAAACTAGTTTTTTGAATAAAATGATTCATAATGTTACTGAAAAATTACACTTGAGAGACTTTTGTTGCAGCCATTCAACTGTGTCTTATTAAAGTAATCTTTTGATTTTACCCATTTGACTAGTTAAACATAGCACGAATCAGCCCATTTAAACTAACCTTATACACAAGGCTCAGATCTTATTTGTTCTAATAATTAATTCTGGTGTGGGTCGTTTCATCCTTTTCAGCTCCGTTCACCTGGCGTTTTGGCTATTGGAAGTAGCATGAAAGGGGAAAACTCATATTCACATCACTTGGATTCCGATGTGAGTATGATCTCCAATCCCGGATTCTAACAACTCGAGAGATTTATATTTTGATGTACAGATAAACTTTTCAAAAAGCTATTCTCTCACTAACCCTGTAATTGTTATGATTCAGGTTGGTGTCTCAGTTGTGGATCGATTCACGTTTTATACCTTAGCCTTCTTTGAGAGGCTTAATATGTATGACAATGCATCGTTAAGCAGGTATAAAATTAATTGCATGATGTAAGCTCTTTACGCCTTCCTCAGCCTATATTTATTTCTCTTTGTTGTTGTTTCACAGTCTTTTCAGCTCATATAATCCAAATTTGTTGCTGTCAACTGCATATTATCGAACAGATCTATACCAAGAACAAGTTGAGAAGGTATGACAGTTGTATATGTGTCATTTTTCATCTCATTTCACACTTTTTGTGGAAAGAGAATTTCTTTTTGTCAAGGCCTGGTGGCCTGGTCTTTCAAATACCTCCGTTTCCTAACTTTAGTAACCACCGTTCCATGTTTTTTACTTCTGAAAGTTAAAACCTCGTTTTTTAACATACTGAAATGTAATACTTTCGACCTGTAATGTACACCCTTTTACTTAGGGTGATGATTTGTACCTTTGTACACCACCTATTTTTATCCATTCACCACTAAACCTGCTTTTCGGTGTTGTACAGTACAACGTTATAAAGCACATTTAGTGGTGGGATAAAAAAAGGTGGTGTACAAATCACTCCCCTTTTACTAATGCAAGTGGGGACTTGCAATGCCAACTGCGACTCAATTAGAAAATCTGCAATCATGAATAAATAATTGACCTTCACCTGTATGAACATCAGGTACCTGTGACAAATTTCTTTGGTTCGGTCATGAAAACGATCCATACTAGTTCTGCTTACAGAGCAATATCAGGTAAAAACCGCAGGCAGGCAAAATTGGATGTGTCATCGGATCATTCTTACGACAAGGATGTTCAGAGAATAACAACTAGTTCAGATCCTGAGAAACAACAGGATCATCCAGAGACAAAGGTAAGGTCTTTGATTTACTCTTATCGATAAGTAGGAATTTTGATTGTATGGGTCTAAATGGTCAGATCTGATTGGATTTAGCCAAAACATTGTGTCCAATTTTTTTTATAAGAAAATGTACTGGTATATTTGGTTTCAAAAACTATAGTATTAGAATATTAATCTAAATTTTGCATAAAACGATTTAGGAGGATGTATGCATTAAAAAGTACCCTTTTGGGCTCAACTCATTTGACCTGTTTCTTTTCGACCATAATTTTTTTATAGCACCATTTTTATCCATTTGATGTAATTAATAAGCCAAATTGATCCGTTTAATAAATAAATTGATTGAAATTGGCACCTCTAATTTTCATTATCTTCTCTTTGTTCAATGAAGGGCTAACGAATGTAAGATGCAGGCTGTGGAACGTGGAACTTGTCCTCATGCAGATTATTGGAATGCCATTGTTGAGAAGGTTCAAAGTATTAAAAACGTTGACAAGATTGTGAACTACGGTTTGGTTGGAATGTTGACGCTGGTGGCAGTTTCTACTTGGCAATCATCATCAAGGTGAGTAATATATCCTTTGATCATCCAAATATAAACTTGCATGATCCGTGTGAAATGGTTCACACCCTTTTAGTTTTAGTGGCAAAAGGTTGATCGGCAACCCATACCGGTCCACAATCGGCTGCCTATCCATAATGTGGTGGGGGCATACCTGACTCACTCAACGGTTGTGGCTATGGGGGTTCTAGGGCTCGAATCCATGACCTTGTGCTATTTGTGGCGAGCTACACGTCATTAGCACCCTTTTAGTTTTTAAGTCAACGAAAAAGTGTCATATTTCAAATGTTAACATCGATGTGTTTTAATGTGCTTACATTCCAGATAATTGAAAACCGGTTATAGAGACAATCAAAGCGTCTTTTTGCAAGGTCTCAAGAACATTAATTATTGACTTGCAGCCAAATTTGCATACCAAGAAACTGGGACAGCCATGGTCATTATCTTTGGCCCGCTTCATACAAGCAAATACATCTTATGGCCGGATATTTTGTGTTTTTACCTTGTACATCTGCTGACTTTGAGTTTAACTGTGTATTTTTGATAGTCCACATCACATGATTGCTATGGTGAAGCTGTTTAATTCATAGCCTAATGTTGTTGATAATGCAATGTTTCTTATTCACATACTTGTTTTTTAATAAATGCAGGTCAATACTAGTAAAATTTTTTATTGGTATTGTACAAGTAGATTTAACTGCAACCAGATAATCGTAAAAGCATGCAATTTCTTAATTTTAGGTGTTGTATGTCATTTATATAATGAAAATTATATAAAATTTACCCGTACAAACTATAGTGATATTCTTCTATAAATCGTTAAATGAAAAATCTTAATCAAATTAAGTGTGATTAATACATAATTGATTATTGAAAATAATATAGAATTATTTTATAAATCTAAATGTTACTCATAACCATAGTTGTTAGACTCTTACAAGTTAGGGGTCGAGTCAAAATTTCAAAATACAGGATGATTTCGACTTCGACTCTTAAATAACTTTGACTCGTACAAGTCGTTTATTGACTCTTCCGAGTTGGACGTGACTCTTCCGAGTCTTGTTTGACCCTTACGAACTAGAAAATCAGATGAACTTTTAGTATAATGTAACACAAAAAATAAAAGGACAAAATAGAAAAAGAAATGACTATAATCTATTTAAAGTTAAACCTTTGTATTAATTGCCGGTCAACGACTTAACTAACGACTCTCATCATCTTTTACTTCTCTTAAGAATAAGAATGTTAAACAATAGTATAAACATACATATTATATTATATATATTTATTCTAAAGTAGTGACTCTTACATGTTGAGTCGAGTCAAAAATTAAAATTTTGAATCACATGTCAAATCACGAGTTAACAACTACGTTTCTACAACGACACAAAGTAGCTATTTAACTAAATGGTAATTTAATCATCAAAATAACAATAAACGCTCCAAAATATATCACGAAATAAAAATTTTAAAATATAATCGAAGAAAATCAATGATAATGTTGAAGTAATCTTTTAAATAGGTCCATATTAATTAATAATATTGACAAATCAAACTGTTAATAATAATGTTTATAATGATAGAAATTTACATAGTAATTATGTTTTTAGAAATAATATAATATTAATAATAATCATAATCATAATCATAATAGGAAATAAAAAGAAAACGAAAAATGTTGCTGTGATTTGAACTTTTGTAACCATCAATTTTAAAAGGGGAAGTTTCTTAGATATACAAACAATACATCAATATTTAACAATTTATCAATCTAGAATCAAATTTCACTATATGTAATACTATTTCCCAAAGTTTTGTGAATAAAATTGCAAGCTTTTCAATAAATAAGGGGTAAAATTTGCGAAATGGATATTCTTCAGGGTGAATTTTGTAAAATCAGTTGCGAGTTTTCTCTTTTGCCCAAACTTTACAAACTTACGAATTCACCCTGATTCACAAAATAGTTTGCGAATCTTTCCCATTTATAAAAAAGAAAACACGAACTCCGAAATATATCCCTGAAACAACGAAATCTGAGTTCAAACAGCGAAGATGAATAATGTATACTCATGGTTCCGTCGTACCAAAAACAAATCTTCATCACTACTGCCAACAACAACTACAACAACTAATCAAATCAACGAACAGCAGCTGTACGGAATCACTGACGAATTAATTGATTTCATCAAATCATTCACTCTCGAAACATTTAAAAACTTCGATCTTCGAGGTATTCCACGTTTTCCTTTTCTATAAACAGATTGAATATTTAACATATATGTAATGAAATTGATTTGGTTTAATATTAGATGAAGAAGTAGGTGTTGATGAATCTGGAATTCTGCAAAAAGATTTATCTAATTGGCAAGAGAAACATGCTATTCTTATTCTCTCTAAAGTTAAGGTTAGTTTTCTTTTTCCTTTTTTTTTTTTTTTTCTTCTAATTAGGTTTCAGGGTTTTATTTTTGGTATAATAAATGGTTTATAAGTACTTTTGAGTGTTTATAGGAGAAAATATGCTTATTTCAGTACTGATTATTGTTGCTGAAAGCTGGTATAAACTCCATATAAAATCAAGAGCTACAAATTAATTACAAAGTTTTTGAATTTGTGTTACTCCAATAAATTCGTTTTAACTGAAATTAATTAGAAAATTGGAATTATAAATAGGTTTGGGCTAACACTTAAAAGCTCAGGGTGTCTTCGGCTTAGCTTATGAGATGGAGCTTAAGCTTAATAGCTTGTTAGCTTTAAGGCTTAAAATGCTCATTTCTAAAAGTTCCATCTCCTTGGCTTCACAACAATGGGCTTTTCACCTCAAATAAGCTAAAAGGTGTTTGGCAACTAAAGATGTAGCATTTGCTAAAGATTGGATTATGTTGTCAGTTATCTAATTTATCTAGTAATCCAAAGAATTTATGTAGCTTTTGGAGTTATATATGAGACAATCCTTGTTTGAAATGGTTAAAGTAGTTATTATTATAGGGTAGGCTTTCTTACGGAGTTTCAATGCCTATATTTCATTTGAGGTATAACTCCTGATGTATGATCTGCAAATCATATAACATGAGCGTGTTGGATTCAATCATTGTAGAGTTGGATAGTGGATTTGCTACATTATAAATGGAAATTAGCTATTAAGTGATATATAAAACAAGAAGTCAATGGTCAATGGTGGCTATGTGTCGCAAAAATTGTTAAAGTATAGTTGAAGCTCTACTTATTGAATTGTATGTTGTGGATCCTCTTTATGAGTTTACTGAATAAATCTGAAATTCAGTTTCTTGACAAATACAATCAAGATAATGAGTTTTTTTGATTTTACAGGAACTATCGCAACTTAGATTTAGATTATGTCCACGCAACTTGAAAGAACAAGAATTTTGGAGAATTTATTTTACCCTTGTGAAGAACTATGTTGCAAAGTAAGAACTATTGCTCATTCTTTTAAATGCTTTTCGTATCTGGTTGTTTTTGTTCTTCAATAGTAGCTTAACACGTTATACGTTTTAATGATTCTCAAATCTTAGACTTCATTCATTTTAGTCATTTAATATTCTATTCCAATTCTCATGTGTTTACATGTTCGAAGGATAATCATATTTTCTTTATTTAAAGGAGTTAACTTTTGCTTAGAGGTTAGTCATTAGAAGGTCACTAGAGCACCCAACGATGCTTAATTTTTGTTTAGAATATTTTATGTTGGTTCCGTTAATCTGTTGTGATATGAAACGCAGATGTGAACATTGCCCCAGTTAGTGTGGAGAAATGGAGGTAGGGTAATTTGGGTTGTATTCCATCTCTAATGGTCAAAGTGGCAAAAAAGGAAATGGGTCATATGTTGCCCAAAGTGGAATTTTTAATGCATGAAACCTCTTAAATCTTTTCACTAGAATAGTTAGATTATTAACATACCTTTCGTAATCATATCTCCCACTAACTATTTACAGAAATATTTTTTTTGCATAGAAAAGCATTTCAAGTCAATCTGACCTGACCGGTACCAAAAGCTTACCCATTTAGACCCAACTCATCCGACCTTCCCATTTCGCCACCTTTAACTGATAGGTTTGTAACATGGATTCAGTTTCCATAGAAATTTTGAAGTCCGTTTGTAATCGATTAATGTATTCCACTGTTGTTTTTTTCTTCCATCGTTCTCCCAAGTGTTGGTGCATTTGGAATCATTCTTTTCTCAGATGTTTCTCTGTTTCCAAAATGTTAACATGAGTTTGGTATCTGTCTCTACTGTCATAACTTGTGTTTTCTTGATCATCAGATATGAGTTACACGCTATACGCTTAGAGACACTTAAACAAGTTGAAATAGAGACTAAGAAAGATTCGAAGACGAGTGGATATGAAGTTGAAATGTTAGAAGCAAAGAAGCCACCTAGTTTGGAACCTCAAACTCCCCTGGAATAGATGGTGAATCTGACAGCCTAGTGGAAATAGATATGAGGTAACTCTTACTCATTCTACTATCTTCATGTGGACCCATGCAATTTTGTATACCTTCTAGAGGTGGCAAAATGGATGGGTAGAGCACCTGTTTGACCACCCATTAGAGATAAAGCATAACCTGAATCAACCTATTCATAAGCAAATAGGCTGTAATTGCCACCTCTAGATTTAATTACTATTTTGTGATACTTTTGATAGTTATTTCTATTTTGAAAGTTTCATACCATACCCTCATTGACTGAATAAGTTCACAAATGTTTTAGGCATAATGGATTAAGCAGTGACTGAAATCTCAGTGTTGCTTTAATCACATACCTATATTACCACAACTATATAAGGTAGAATACTAAGCAGAAGCCCTCAAAGATGACTAAGCTATGTCTTGTCTATGTATATGTCGGCTAAATAGAACAACTGAATAATATGTTTGCCTTGCTACATTCTCTAGAAGAAAAACAAAAGGATAAAATCTTTTGTTTGAGAAATAGCAGAACTCTTTTTCAAGTACTATTTATTCTGATTTGATGCGTGCTAATGAATCTTGGTAGGGGGGAAGAAAAGCTTGATTAATAATTTAGTTAGCAAAGTCTTAGCATCACAAACATGTAATAGATGTTTTCTGTGACGCATGGTAAACTAATTTATTACCAATTATTTATAAATGTAACCCTTTGACTTTTCAAAAAGTCAAATTCTTTTGCCGTGGTACGGATGGGTGTATTGAGATCCTTCTTCTTTGTATATCTTAAGACTGAGAGAAAGCATTCACTTTAAGTTGTGACATGATTCCACTTTTTTACTTGTATAGAGGTGGTAAAATGGAGGTTGGGCGTCTTGAATAGGTTGAGTTGATGAGTTGATGCGCAACAGTTCTGTTCTAGTCTTTTTACTAAATTATTACTATAAATGTAACCCTTTGACTTTTCAAAAAGTCAAATTCTTTTTCCGTGGTACGGATGGGTGTATTGAGATACTTCTTCTTTGTATATCTTAAAACTGATAGAAAGCATTCACTTTAAGTTGTGACACGATTCAACTTTTTTACTTGTATAGAGGTGGTAAGATGGAGGTTGGGCGTCATGAATAGGGTTGAGTTGATGAGCTGAACCGAAACAGTTCTGTTCTAGTCCTTTTACTAAATTATTACTTGTTAAATATGAATGCAGGCCTACGGCTACTATATCAATACAAGTTTGATCTAATAGTCTGCATAAATCAATTTAGCAGATCATGAACAAATTAAAAATAAAAATTAATATTTTAAATAAACCTGTAATTTAACACAATAATGAAATCTGCAACTGATACCGAACTTACTTAAATAAAGTTGAGGCTTTCTGGAATTTGTGAAGCTGGTTTCATACATGATTTGTTTAACTGAAATGATATCTTTAAATGTACTGCAGTACTGTAATCTTTATGTCTGGCCTAACAGTGTACAACTTTTACTGCACTGGGTACACGTAATTATAACGTTGATGTTCTCAAAAAAGCATTGACCTTTACTTTTGATTTACATTTTCAGAGTTAGGTTCATGATACCAAGAAGATGTTGAAGTTATATTGCAAGTGGCTCACTAATGGACAACTGTGACACAAGGAATCTGTAAGTTATTGAGCATTATTTGCAATTCATTTGAAGGGGCTATTTTGATTCCCAAATATAGGGTTTCACAAGTTGCACTGAAAGCCAAAGACTGCAGTAAGAAACTTGTGAATTTTTAGTGGTAAAAAGCTGCTTTTACCACTAAAATTTCAACCTTTTTTTTTATTGCAGATTATATTCCTTTTCCCATGTTTACCCCATCATTATAATGTAAAATTGTTAGATATGTAGTTCTTGCAGCCTAGATTTTAAGATTTAAAACTCATAAACTGTCATCAGCTTTGAAATGCATACTGATAATCAATAATTGAGGCTGGGGACCTCAAAACATTGTGTTGTTATAGGGTCACTTAAGATATCATTAAAGTTTAAGTATTATATTGTTGTGAACTATCATTTGTATTTTCACCCTTTTGTGTTGTGGTTGCAATGAACCATCTCAAGAACAAAGGTAAAAAATGGTGTATATATGTAACAGGGTGTATATTTTCCGAGTGTTTACCTAAAAGCGATTATAACAATGATGTTATGATATACGGTCAAAATAATAAAACTAAAAGTTTGCAAGTAAATTGTTTGTTAAGTACTTAAGGGTCTTTGATTTAGCAGCATGTGAGTAAACTGTCAATCAAAATGCGAGTGGAGGTTATATCATATTAAATACATTGTGTGTAAAAATATACAGCAAGTGCTATTTCTGGTAATTGATTGCTAAACTCAAAGGTTTCAATGTTGGTTGTTATTATTATTATTTTTTATTTCTTTCTTTTAACAAATCACCTGAAACATGAAATAAACAATTTATCATTTATATTTATGACTTTCAACTGTATTTGAATAAAATATATGACGCCCAGAAATGAACATATGTTTGCAGTATTCAGTAATAGTATTAGTAGTCTTATGTCAGCATGATAAATAAAAATAAAAATATTATTAAATGTACAAGTCCTGGATCATAAAGGTGTACCTGGATATACAATGAATCTTAAATTCAATGCCATATTGATGAATTGAGTCAGACATTGAAGACCCCTAGCCTTTAGTACATTGGATTCTGAGGTTTTTTACAAAAATACCGGCTACCGGATGAATAAGTCATAGGTACATATAATAGGTCAAAATTGAATGTTTGATACACACAATAGATTAAAATGAAGTTAGTTACACACTATAAAGACCGGGTTAAAGTGTGGAATTAATCCCTAAGAAATAAGTTGTTATTTTTAATTATCTATTTTTTGCTTCTGTAATTTAAAATTGGAATATGGAAAATGTCCAGAAAAACGTACATAATTTTCTCAAGTTGTCGATTTAGCTATCATATAACTTTAAATTGCTGCTAAAATCATTCGAGATTTCTTTTACATGTAAACTATTGACTTGCTAAACGGGTAACTTGTACCAAATTAAATGTACGACAATTGTCAAAAAACTATATAAATTGATATTATTGTCGATTACCACTCTATAGTTCTTTTTATTGCTAAAGTCACTCAAGTTGTTTTACTTGTTGAATTAAGCAATTTTTGACTTAGTAAAGTGGTAAATTATACTTAAATGTATGACAATTGTCACAAAATAACGTATAGTTTGTTAAACTAATCGATTTGGCCACTAGAGAACTACTTTTAATTGCTATAACAGTTGAATTACCTTTTTACATGAAAAGAGGTTCTTTAATGACTTTAGCGACAAAAAGAAGTTATGTAGTGACTAAATCAACAATTTTGACAGGTTATATCCGTTTCTATAACATTAAATGATAAAATTTATACACATTGAATCAAGACAATAATTCTCGATGGGTTTAACTCCAAAAACAACAAAACTAGAGTGCCTAAATTAACGATTTTAATAGTGGATCAATGCAAGTACCTCCTTTTTCTTATAGACACGTCTTTCCATACATATATAAAGGGTACATTCATTTAAACCTTCAATAAATTACACTACGTGACATCTATCAAAGTTCTTTCATAATTTTTGTTCATATTTTTAAGAATAAATAGAAAAAATTGTGGAATGTATGGCCTACACCTGCCCATCAAGGTGATAACACATGAAACGTATACAAAAGTTTCAGGTCATAATGGCTTAAAAGTACACAGTTTAGTCATTTAAAAACCATCACATGTGACTTATTTTCTGATTTTGCAGGGTGTTTTTTTTATCTCATTGAAGCAAGACAGGAGTGAACCCCACTTCACCAGGTTAATTATAGCCCACG
Organism: Logfia minima; assembly: GCA_963921325.1. Lineage (NCBI taxonomy): Eukaryota > Viridiplantae > Streptophyta > Magnoliopsida > Asterales > Asteraceae > Logfia > Logfia minima. The sequence continues at coordinate 12,167,427 of OY992776.1, read as the reverse complement.
TTGGTGGAATGAGTTAAAACTTGAAACAATTCGCTTTATGGTTAATTTGTGATCACTCATGTATTTATTTATCAATGATCTTAGTTTCTATAATCAGTTGAAGTATCAACTATATTAAAACTTATATCTCACTACAAGTATAACTTTAACCTATTAGATTAAAACTATTTTATTATGTAACAGTGCAAATGAATATCTAAATCAAATAGGTTATTTTGTCAATTTTTAGAGTATTAAGGGGAAATATTCCGTACTACTAAGAAAGATATGAAGAATGGACGCCAATCATTTGTAGTTCAACTTTCAATTTAATAACTTTGATCTTTTACAGACAAATCATAAATAATCTAAAACTGTATTTTCAAAACTAGTACTAACATACTTTCATATTAGCTTTGAAGAAATCTTGAAATGAAAATGAAACCCATGGCAATTATTTATTAATTATTTGCAAATCTAGACAAAGATGAAACAACAAACCATAAAAAGTTTGCATTCTTTTGTTCTTCCCATTCTTCTACACTAAACAGGTTAGTGTGCAACTAATCATTAAATTACACAACTAATTTAGTTTTTTCTTCCTTTACATTTTCACTAGACAACCAAAAGGGTATAAGCGAAATTACACCAACACCCTTTATTCCGAGCTTGCGAATGCCTTGCTTATTGGGATTCTAATCTTACCCATTCATAACGTCCTTCGAGTGGATTTTCATTCATCATGTCGAAGTTGTACCTGCATGAACATCAGAAAAGAATTTGTATAAGGTTATAATTAAACGTGACAATACAATCGGGTCATGTTTTATCTCTAACGGGTCAAACATCAACAAAACTTATTAGTATATAGTCAAAAGTAAATAAGTTGAAAATCGCTCAAAAAGTATTTTAAAATGCATAATAACTTTTAAAAAACTTCACCCAGAAAATTTAATGTTAATGATATAATAATAAACTTTACTTAATCATATTTGACACACTAATAAGTGAAGATTAAAAATGTTTGACAGAAAGTGTTTCGGGTCAACCCAACTTGTTTCACCAGCAGAATATTACCCATTTTGACCCAAACCCAGCCCGACCACCATTTTGCCACATCTAATTAGGACTAAGGTTAGGGTAGTGTACTTGTCAGCAAATCGTCTCTGCTGTTCCTGCTCATGACGGGCAAAGAACTCTTCAATCTCAAATGCCAAAGGCATGCTCCTTGTGACAGAATTCTGAGTTATTCGATTAGAAGTTTCCAGATTTCTAGGTCTTGTGCTAGAACCGGGAGTGCTAATGACATTTATGTCCTTGATCGAGCTACAAGGAGTGCTTTCTCGAGTGCTCCTGTTAAAAAAAACATAATCTTTTAAGTACCAACCTATCACAGTGTTGGGGGAACAAAAACATACAAAGTCACAAAATCAAGGAATACATTTTAGAAAGAAAAAATATATATAGATACATGTCTATTTTAATTTTCTTACACTACGATTAAAAGTTGATATTTCTGAAAGAAAAGGTTGTCCTTATGAGCAAGATGCCAATGGAAGTTAACCATCATCCCATTATTGTTCACCACTATTTGTGTACTATTTACTAACATAAGGATAAAAAACAAGTTTGTGTGGCCCCTCTCTTCATGCATGCTATTCAGAGGTTGTCTTGTCTGGTGTGTGCCTAAACTGATCTCGCAACAGAGTATTGGACAAAATAAAAAAAAATAATAATAAAAACAAAGTATGATTATGATGCTAAAAGGGTCTGTTTGGATTAGCATGATTTATCAACTTCTTGGTTTATTAAAATTTCAAAAACTCAATAAGCCTTGATTTTATTGGGCTGATTAGCTTATCAATTATAGCTTACGGCTTATTGACACTTATATGCTCAAGTTGATAAGCTCATAAGCTAGAAAAACTGAGTTTATCGACCTTTTCAAATTCAATAAGTCGATAAGCCCAAAAAATAAGATAATGCAAACACTCCATACTTATTGAAATACTTGGGTCAAAATAATAAGAGTTGAAGAAACATGTAGGAAGTTGTCATAAGAATACTGGTAGTTTGATAAATGCAGAATTACCCAACTATCCATAGCTTTAAGTAACTCATTTTCTAGTCACAAATTTAGATTTGTAGAACGAAGTCGTAAGAAGACCGATCATCGAAATACAAGTAAAACTACTTATTCTTATTTTAATTAGTAGTAATAATCACTATTTATAAGCACATCTAACTACCACTTAAAACGTCTACAGAAGCTAACCTATGAAGTGTGAAAATTGATAGTTGTGGGTCTTATTTATAGCAAATTTGACCACCATATCCAACCCAGATAGAGGGATCACAATACATTTTATCTTAAAAAAGAGTGAATCTTTCCTGATAGCCTTACAAGAACTATGGACCTATTAAAGAAGCTGGCCTGATATGGAAAGAGAAAACAGTTCATAATAAATGAAAGACCATGTGGGGCTGCTGATAATATCTGAATAATACATAAGTGATAATTTTATGCAGTGTGGCATCTCATCACTTATAAACAAACAAAACTAAACAAAGGCCCCTTAAAAGGAAGTCGTTTTCGAGTTTTTGTTACTCATTATTCGACATTGCCGACAATACGGACATGTTTATTGTTTGCTATCACTTAAAATTTCAATTGAATTATCTACATATTTCAAATATTTGGTCAAATTACCAAATAATCTTAAAGTTTATTACGTATCAAAGAAACCATCAAGCAGCTGTAGATTGTTAAAATTTTTTGTCCTTTTTGAAATCATGGGGCCTAATAATGTCAAGTCCAGGCTTTATTACAGAAAAACAAAGGAAGAATGATTGAACATGTTATATGTCTCTTGCCCACTAAAGTAAACTTCAAAACTTAACTTATTTCACTTTGTATCTTATCATATCAACTATTTAGCATTTTATTGCCAAGAGTTGCAACTACACTTTACTTAAATTGACTCAAAAGTTAATTCAATAAATTAAAATATAAGTATATAACTAACAGAGAGGTCAAGAGGTGCTTAGTTTATAGTTCAAGGAGGAAATGATATCACAGCTTGCGGCCAAAACAAAGCAAAAAAAAAAAAAAAAAGGGTTCAAAATAAGCAGCAGTACTCCACTAGCTTAAAAATAAGTGTGTTTTTCTTTTAAAATAAGCTAAAACCCACTTGTATCCAAACGCAATAAGCTATAAGCCCTCAAAATATTTTAAGAAATTTAGTACTCCTTATAAAATCGTAAATTAAAGAATTTTCACCTCCCAGCAAAATTATAAAGTGACTATAATCAATAACAATTATTTAAAACCCCTTAGACTTAATAGTCCAAAAGGAGTTAAACTGAGTTCCTGCTAGAAATTAAATCTAAAAGATAAAATGATAAAAGAAAGAATAACCAAAAGGAGACACCATGAAACCTTAGGTCATTTTGATGTATAACCAAAAAACTTATAAAACATGATACAACCATAACTAACAAAACCACCTAAAGCACTTGTGCAGCTTTTATACAAAAAAGATTATTTGCGTGACTTGATAAAGAATCAAAATACATTCACTAGCATGTTTGTCATACATGAAGTAAACAAAAGTGGTACCCCACTTATATAAAAATATGGAAAATAAAAGAAACCCTTTTTCTTCACATGAGAACATCTAAGTACCTCCAAAAAGCATTTTCATCCAATACCCAGAAATTCTTATAAGAAAAAATTATAGTGAAAAACGGAAATTGGCCCATTTCCTCATTTGTCAAGCATATATAAATATTTTTTTCCTTAAAGAAAGAACTTAAATTTATGATTTTACACTATCTAAAAGAAAATCAGATAATACCAAAACACCAAGTAGAATTGTTGAATCAAGATTTAATGACACCTCTACCTCTATATTTACTCAAGCATATAAACATTCAAATTATATAAAAAAAAACAGAGCATTTATGTGTAAATTAAAATATAGTAATTTAAAAATTATACCTTTCTCTGCCGTTAAAATCAACATTATTTTCTCCAAAATAATTAGACTCCTCTGCTTCTTCACCGGAAGTATTTACAAAATTAGGGTTAGGGTTTTGTCTCCGGCAACAAGTTGTTAATTTTTGAACCGGTGGTTTCTCCAGTCTACGGCTGCGTAACTGAAGATAACATAATTCATGGTGATGCTCCGGTGCCGGCGAAGGTGGCGTTACGGTGGTCGAATTTGAAGCTTGTTGAAGTTTTTGCAAAGCTAGGGTTTTGGCACGTGTACGAACGCCGAGTGACGACGGTGAAACGTCGATTACGGCCACCGTGTCACCGGTTAGTTTAGGTTTTCTCATGTATTTACCCATTTTATGTAATTGAAAGGAGTTGTGTTTTTTGTAGTTTGATGATGAATGATGATGATTTTGCTCTGTTTCTTAATTCTTGTAAAACAGAGGATTTTGTAAATTTCTTTATTAAAAAGATGAAAAAAGACGGTGAGTTAAGTTTTGAGAGAGAGAGAGAGAGAGGGGGTGAAATGGGGGGAAATATTTGTAATGTGTAAATTATAGGGTTAACAGTGTTTGGTGATAAGCATTTTTTTAGTATTTTAAGTACACAAATCATTATGGGAGGTGTTTTATATAATAAAACAATGAAATGAAATATAATTCTATATTACTCGTAAATGTTTGGTAAAATAGTTGCTATATTGAAGCTACATGTTGTACTTGTAAGTAGTTGTAAGTTGTGGTGAACATTCCCATCGAATTTTTGTTTCTGTATCTATGTTGGACTGGTACGGTATCGAATCGGTACTAATTAATTTTAAAAGCTTCGGTATTTGGTACTCATTTTTGGATCAAAAATAGAATCGGTACTTCCACTTTGATACTGGTATTTTCTCACTTTTCCCATTTTGGTTTCATATCCGAATTATATATATTTTCCTTTTTTATTGGTCGTTTGGTTCTTTCTATATTATATAAATAAGATTTATTCAGAGAAAACATTAGTGACTAAAACATTATTTACATGATCATATTATGTGTATATGAACACAAAGTGATATTTTTGGTGATTAAGAACATAGAGTTGACTATCATGTATGAATATAATTGGAATTTTATAAAATTCTAGCTAGTGCTTTTTGACACAAAATTCACGTTTTAGCACCTTCGTTAAATCGAATTCCAAGCGTATTGTTTGCCCTTGACTTTGTGTGATTACGAAATCATATAACATGGTACAAAACAATGATTTTGTATAATATGTTTTTCTTTGTCATTGTCCTATATTAAATGATGAACTTTATTTATTTGAGATACATTGATGTTTATTGACTTTGATTTTTATCGAATATAAGATAGTACACAAGGGTTCACTCATATACATATTAGTTATTATTTGTAATTATTTTTTTGATACCAAACCGAGTATAGTACCAATTTTACCGCACCGATACCGAAACCGTACCACTACCATACAGATTCAAAAGTTATAGTATTAGGTACTCATTATAGTGTCAAAAGAAAACCGGTTCAATACCGATTTCATCCTGAGCTCATTCCTATTTATAAGTGTAAGCTTAAATTGTAAGTTATACAATTTTAATTTAATTCCATATAAGCGTTTCATAAAATCCTTAGAACTATATTTGAAATATGTAAAATGATATGTATTTAAAAGGATATATATTTTTATATATAAGAAGAGGACTAAATAAAGTTGATGTTGAGACGAAATGTTTATTTAACAGAAGGTGATATATACAAACACATGTAGTATGTCAATAAATACATACATATCTTACAATACTTTTGTTTTATTTTTGTTTTATTTTGGGGTATATATAACAAGAATAATTATTTACATCACTGATTTTTCTGGAAGACAAATTACTAAAGAAATTGTCATTATCCTTGATCATCATGATGTTTAATGTTTTTTGGTTTATTTAAAAATTTACAAAACAATGATTAGATATGTTTTTTTAGAAAATTACAAAACATTTGAAGAATTTATACAAAGTTTGAACTTTTTATGCAATATGTACGGATTGAAACAGCCTTAATTGAGTCATATGAGTATGCTTTGAAATTCGATTTTACATAATTAGTTGGAATGAAAGTTTAAATTTTTTGGTTTAAAATTACTAAAAAAATTGTCACTATCCTTGATCATCATGATGTTTAGTGTTTTTTGGTTTATTTAATGAAATGAAATGTTGTAAATAATCTTTAAAGTTACAAAATAATGATTAAATCTAATAATTTATTGTTTTTTAAAAAGTTACAAAACATTTGAAGAATTTATACAAAGATTTGAAACAACCTTAATTGAGGAATCGTGGACTCGACAATAATGAGTCTGAATTTGAGATTTGATTTTACAATGTTTGTTGAAATGAAGGTTTGTTTCGAAAATGCTAACCATAGCCCTAAGGGCTATGGTTAAGTTTACCATATTTACAAACTTTCTAAAATTATAACTAATTATTTTCATAAGTATTAAATATTTATATATATATATATGGAATGTAAGTATAAATATAGAATATAATCACTTGTAATTATTGTAAACTAAGTTGTTGATATTATTTTAAGAAAGCTTAACCATAGCCCTAAGGGCTATAGTTAGCATTCTCCTTAAAGTTTTTATACCCGTTTAAACTCGACCTTTTATCATCTCAATTTATGACATGATGTAACGCTAAATATAAAAATCACTATCCATTCTCCTGAAAAATGTACTATGAAAAACATATAATAAACAAATCAGTATCTACCAGACTTCATTACCCATATATACGTTACCCGTATGCTTGCTTGTCGTTTAATTTGGTTTGCAACAACGTTTTCCACTATTCGGTTGACTTTTTGGTTAAGAACTAGTATAGTATATATATTTAGTTTGAATGCATTTTTGCATGTCTTCCTTCTAGTACAAATGGTTTGTAGAAATTTGAAAATCTTATACAAACTGGAGGATAGGGGCAAAAAAAACTCAAATCCGACAGAGAAATCTAAAACCCGAATTTTTTGGAGCGGAGCGGAGCAAGCTTAATGGGTTTCAGAGCATGTTTCGAGGCATTAACGAGAATTTTTAACGGATTCAAAGCAGTGACTAGAAACAAGCGTCCCTGCCCCGATATAATATATACATGTTACAAATATATATATTACGTATATATGTATATTGATTTATATTGATTTTCAATATATGAGATAGTTTATCATATTTATTTTTTAAGTTGACTAGAAACTTCAAAACCGTATAGCTAATGGTGTAAAACTAATAACAATAGATAAGATATGGTGCGACTATGGTAAAACATCACGTCAAAAATGACACACCATTAAGACCCCCAATGGGGAACGGGGCAGGTTAGGGGGAGTATCCTGCCCCAATGGGATGCCCTGATAAGATCCCCAATGGGGATCGGGGCGGGTTTAGGGTATGTTTTCATAATTGGGTTCGGAGATGGAAGAATGGCCACCCTGCCCCAAACCCGCTCAATTGCCATTCCTACTGGAAGATCAGGGTTCGATTCCCTCTCTATGCTAGAATATTTCTTTCTGTCCCATTGCTTTTCTATACAATCATTAGTTACATAATTTATATTTTTTCAATACTAAAGATTAAAATAAACAGTTAACCTAAATGAATTTAGTTCAATTATCATATACTTTTAATACTAATAAGGTATTGAAATATAAAATAATTTTTAATATTGGCACCTAATATTTAACTTTGTTTATAAGCTATAGTGTTTACGTTGTACTCTCCGTCTCAAATTAAGTGTCTTGCTTTCCTTTTTTGTTTGTCCAAAAATAAATGTCCACTTTCAAAAGTAGCAAATTAACTTTACCATTTTATTCTTTCTCAAAACTGATACATGGGAATCTGTGCAAAAAGTAAGGGTAAAAGAGTCATCTTCACTAAAAGACAAAGCAATTTCTTAAACTTCGTAAAATATGATACAAGACACTTAATTTGAGACGGAAGGAATGTGACAAAAAATATTAATCGAAGAATATCAAATTTGAACAGTCTACTTTCTACTTTTTTATTGCTTATATGCTCTTATAGTAGTACAAATTACAATAAATATATATAATTTTAGCAAATAAAAAAGTTTTATAAAGTTAGGGCTTGCATATTCAAAGAATATAATTATGTTGTAATTTGAAGGAATCAAGAAGTGAAATGAAGTGGGGTACATTGATTGGAGAGAGAGCCCACTTTTGCTCATGAATAGTTAAATGTTATATAGGACAACATTTACCATTACATGTTCACATACATATGGTAATTTTTATATGCTTATATGAATATAAATTTATTTATTTTTCCTGCTTTTAACACCATCCGTGCTCATATGTGTTTGAGTTAGATAAAGTCACTATAATATATTAAAATTATATATTAGAGAATTATATGTGCATAAAAATAATTTATCGTTAATATAAGTTTTCTATCAACTTCTTTTTCTTTTTTAATATGATTTTCATCTGTCTAACAATGGTTAATTTTGAAAGAGATGGTGTAAAAGATTTGAGTTAAGAGTAATTTTATCAGAGATTAGGGATCTAAATATATTTAATATATAGTAATAGATAATAGATACTAAATACTTCGTAATAAATAGTTGTTGACATTATCTCTCAAACCATTCGAGTATAAACTCCCATCGAACCTAACAGCAAACCTCCATCTGACCATGATCTCTATTGTGCTGACCGTTGCCCAAAACTATCTTTATCATTTTCGCAACCGCCACACAACACAAATTTAAGTATATACAATATTCTTTAATTTCATCATTCGTAATGTAAAGTTTTTGTTGAGTTACGGATTTAAAACCCAGCACAGATTAGAACAATGTTACATGTTATCAAATATTCATTAATGAGTAATGCATTCTAACATTTTAGACATATTTTACATCGACCGTAGACATTAAAAATGACTAGCAGTGTGCCTGCGCATAACTGCGAGAAAAAATAGTTAATTTGACGTTCACAAATTTTATTGTTTACACTATATTGTTAAAATGTCAATTTAAGAATATATAAAATTTAAAACATAGGAGTTGCAATTATAAATTAGTGGTTCATTTGGAAAGTAATTAATAATTTTAAGAGTAATTTGGACATTAATTATTGTTGAGTCTAATTTTAAGAAAAGAGATGGAGATGGTTTATATATAGTTAATATTAAGATGAGTTTGTAAGTGATATAGGGGTTTACCGGACACAACGTATTTTGAAATTAAACATATTTAAGCGGAAGTAGTACCTGGATACATGATATTCTGGAAAGTCTTTATCACGCTACAAAAAATATAATTGATAATGCTGTGATCGTGATAAGCAGAATGCAACATGCATAAATATATGTTTGACGTAAGTGGTAGATAGTTATAACTTATAAATTGCAAGCTGTATTTATGATCCAAAATAACATAAAAGGATACAAGTGATTGAAATACAACTAAACTTTAATTAAAAATATACATCAAAATATAATTTAGAAAATTAAAATATTCAACGGGTATACACAATAGGATTGAGGATCTCGAAGCATTTGCACTATTTTAATTAGAAGAAAAATAAACATCATTGTTTGGTTGGGGGTGTAAAACCCATGTTTTTTATTCCCCAGTTTCCGGCTTTTATCGTACAAGTAATTATAGGCTCTTTCTTATGGGCACAAACAACTATGCATTATTGGACACCTTTTCTTTTATTTTCCATATAACGGTATAAATTTACAGTCTTAAATGGTATTTTTTGTAATATTAATTTTAATCTAAAAATTATACTTGTGTTTATACCTTCACATTAACTTTGTATGGTCTATTGTTTCACTCATAATGTATGATCATACTAACATCTATATTCAAACAAAACTTATTTATAAGGTTTTCATAGGTAGTAATATATTACTCGATATACTTCTTTTATTTGTGTGTCACGCACTGTGTATATATTTATCTATATTATTTAATAAAGCATTTAGCATATTAATATGTCTTACAAAAAGAGTAGTAGTAAAAGACTATTTTACCCTTCTAACCATCTTTATTAATTTTTTAATAATTAAAATTAATGCAATTAAATACCTTTCTAATCATCTTTATTAGTTTTTTAATAATTAAAGTTAATGCAATTAAATACCCTTATAAACATTTTTATTAGTTTTTTAATAATTAAAGATAATGCAATTAAATACCCTTCTAACTATCTTTATTAGTTTTTTAATTATTAAAGATAATGCAATTAAATACCCTTCTAACTATCTTTATTAGTTTTTAATTATTAAAGTTAATATATATAAATGAGGTGAATCCAGCTTACATGTCGATAATTGGATGCTTACGTAGCGATGATTTGAGTTTTACCGGTGAAGTGGATTTGTTGGCCGGTACACTACATCAATTGGATCTTTTATCGGGTTAGGTGCATACAATAGAGCTATTGAAAGTTGGGTACATACAATAGATTTCCCGTAAAAGTTATGTGCATTGCCCTGCACTAAACCCCACTATTATATAAACGTGTCATCAAAAGTCTTAAATCATTTAAAAAGGAGACACAACATTTAATGAACAAAGTATAATCACTTTATAATAAACTAATGACTTTTTTTCCGGGTCATCAGGTTAACCTAATGACCCAACAGGTGACCCGAACCCGACCTGAAAAAATATCAAGTTGTCAAGTTTCGAGTTGGCGGGTTAAAAACGTCTATCCAAACATGCTAATTTTCGAGTCGGTCTTGAGTCGTGTCGAAAATTGTCAACCCAACCAATTTTCTTTCCGTATAACTTTATGATCAAGTTTCATATCGTATTAAGATTTGTCATTCCTAATTATATTGATTTGAAACATGATGTACCACTATTTTCTCATATTCCCTTAAAATGCAACATGTTATTGACCGAACAAATTAACACATATAAAACTTTTAGTGGCCGCTGCATCGCGCGGGTAAAACGCTAGTCTACATAATTCTAGCAGCCTACTTTCAAAGTTGATTCAACGAGAGCTACAAATTTACTTATTATCAGATTTCACGTTGTAATGTTGTATCATTATATAATTCAATGCTAAAAGCTTTACTTATGAGTTTGCTTTTTAAGGAGAGAAGAGAACTGGAAAAAAAACAAAAAGTTATATGTTTCTATTTTTTTTTTTACGGAGAGAAAAGAAAAAGAGCGAAAAAAGAATTATTCAATATATTTTCCGTCCTCCATTCGAGTTGGCATGCGTTCTCCCGTCCTCCATAGGCACAACATCGTCTTAGGGTACTTGTTCTGCTGGGAATGGAGTGAGAAAGGTTAAGTGTGTCCGGGAAGAAGGCAACAATCAATCAAAAAATAAAATTTTCAACTATTAAAAAAATTCAACCCGGTAATTTTGTTTTTTTAATATTTAATACATTTTTTCAATTCCAAGCACCATATATATATATATATAGTAACAGGATCTAAAAAGAATAAAATTTTGGGGGAGAAGAAAAATTTTAAATAAAAAACAAGTATGATTAAGCAAAAAATTAAATATGATTTCAAAAAATGTTTTATGTGATTCAATAAATACTTATCTATGATTCAAACACATTTTCATTAATAAACAATTTTCTTAAATCAATAATTTGATGAATCAAATAGTTAATTAGCTGAATCAAATGGTTAAAGGAACATTTATCCCATTTCTCTACCAATTCTTTTTTCTCCCTTGAACCCACTCCTATATATATATATATACAATTACCATTTTTGCACACAAAATCTCACTATCTCAATTTATTTTACATACAAATTATAGGAAAAATTAACACTATTTTTCACGTACAATTATCACTATCTATATTTTTTAACTATTGTAAGGTATATTTTATTAATTAATGTAATTTTTATTATTAGTGTAACGTACATTTATTATTTTTATTGTGTTTTAAAAATATAAATGTATTTACATTAATAGTTAAGAAATGACGTGACACTAGTCTTTTAGTCATTATATGTAAGATTCAGTTTCTTCTTCAACTTTTATTCCTTATGTTAATGTGATGTTAAGGTGACATTCAGTTCTTCCCATAAAAGTCTGAATAGTGAGTCGTCCTACGATTAAGTTTAAGTCTGAATATTTATACCATTTTATTCCCATAAAAGTTATTTTAGTTAAAATGGGCTCGAATATTGAATCATTTAGGAGTTGTACTTCTTAGAAAATTAGTAAAAAGGGAGATGAAATGAGAAAAAAATCACAAACAATCATACAGGGAACTTTTTTCTACATATATTCACATTTTTCTTAATTCGTGAAACTTTTTTTTACAGAGTTCAATTTATTTCTCCAAATATTAGTAACTTTTTTTTTTCTAGCTCTTCAATTAAGTATTTTGCTTTAAGTAGAAGTGAGTGAAATAAAACGAACTTCGCAAAATAAGTGATTTTGTAAGTCCTAAAAGATGTGGCTACAATTACTAAAATGACTCTTTGCAAATGATTGTTTTTATGATTCTTTTTTTCTTTCTTTAAAAGAAAAAGAAAGAAAAATAATCAAAAAAGGAGGGTGGATAGCGACAGTGGTAAGTGGTGGTTGGCGCGAGGGGCATAGGGGTATCTCCTTGATTCCGATGCTATTTTACCTATCTTTTCCCGCTAAAAATACTACCTATATTCTTTAATATTTTAATTGTTTTATATATTAAAAAAAGCTTAATATAGTTACTCATATATTTCCAAGCCAAATTATTTCGTTATTCTTTAAAAACCACATATACATAGCCCTAAATATTTTGCAAGTTTTTTTCAAAATATATTTTGGTCTTCGATCATTATTACTTTTTTAGAAAACAAAACAGATTAATCATTCTATAACAGTATAATCTCGAAATCTTCCTCTATCACCAACTGGTTTATGTTGTTTTGCACAAATCATCGTGATACTCCTGCTTTGTTAATGAGTCGTATTAAAACACAAAATTCTCTTGTGTCGTAGTTGCTTTGAATGTAAATTTCTTTTACGTTCGATTGGTTTTTTAGTCGACTCCAATCCTTACTCGTGTACAATTTCTAACTATATGTTCAATATTTGGAATATTGATATATACATATTTGCATTGTAACTTTTGTCGATAGTCTTTGTATTGCAAATGCAATATTCCCTTGCAAAAGTAGAATAACAAAATAATCCAAAAAGTACTTTTGTGTAATTGGTGCACCGTGCACTTCATTTACTTGTTGAAATCTTTTATTTTGGCGTTGGGCCCTCCTACTGGACCCGCTTTGATTACGATCAAGCCTTCTAATGTATTCTATCTGTCTATTACAAAATTACAAATAAATATTATTTGTAACATTCTATTATTATAAGTTGTTGGATTGCTATACATACAATAATGACAAAATAAAACATACAGACAAATAGATATAGATTTTGATGTGTCGGTATAATTACTTATTACCTACATATATACAATAGGCAGATATGAACACTTACAAGATCAATCAGGGTTTTTTATTTACTTTTCATCTTTTTATAAATCTTTTTTCCTTTATTTATTTATTTATAAAATGACTATTTCTGATTTTACTAAAGGTCATATGGATTTTTAATATTGATTATTTACAAAATAGTTTTTAATGTAGTTCATTTATTTGTAATTTTTTGCATTTTATCATAGAATTGCACTACTTTATATATTATATTTATATTTATATATCTATATTTTACAAAAAATATTATGTTAGTTTTACTTTTTAGTTGTTTTGTATATGAAAATAACATCTTGAAGTTATATATAGCTAAATGATGATAGATAAATGTACATATAGATTGAGGTCTTTTATAACAAATATAGTGCTCATTTTATAATAACACGATGTATGTTATTTAACACTTTAAATAATTCAGATAATTAATTTCTTACATCTTATTACATTACAGATTGTTTGTATTGTTATCGTTCTTTTTAAATCATTATTATTTTCATAAGTGTTATTACCCCTAAAGTACCAAAATTTCTATTATTTCAATTCAATAACGTTTGATACTTTAATAAATACAACTAATAAATGGTGTTACACGCGAGGTATAGTTGATATACAAAAACAAAACGTTCACTCTTGGAAGTATTTTTTCATAAGAGGGTATACAGTTTAAAATTCTAAACGTAGATAACCTTTCTTTTTTTAACAGTAAAAAAGTAAAAATAAAACTTAATGAATAGATAGTTAAAAACGGTTGAACTAGTTTGAAAATATTATAACAATACAAATACTAACTTTTTGATAAAGGGCCATGAACATGCATTAACAATACACTTTTTAGCAAACTTTGACTCATTTTCTTCATTACTATTAGACATTGGATCCTTTTAATGATATTATTATTCATTGTTAAAATAGGTCAAAACACATCCTCTAACAAGAACTTAACCAATCAATACAACATCTGTGTTCCACCTCTTTTGAGATAGATAATATTATCCAATTTTGATATATAATTTATGTATTACAATGATTGACCATTTTACACAATGTGACCAAGAAAAAAGTTAGGAACTATAGGAGGATAAAATGGTCAAGATTGTTGTACAAAACTTAAATGGGTGGTATACATATCACCTCCCATTATAAAATGTTACAATAACTCAAATACAACAAAGTCAGTTCGGTTGTGAAGTACATAAGCATGTGTTTCAGTTTGTGTGAACATTAAACTAAATCTATTTGAAATGTACAAGTTCAATTGTACTATAATAAAAAAACTACAGAAATTTAAAAGACAGATTTAATTGTTTGAACACCAAAGAATGTGGTTGATTCTCTGGGTAGTCAAGGCAGTTAAGTTGCGATGATGAGACCCCCACTAGAAAAAGGGTACGAGTATATAAATTTTATACAAGTTCATTATATGCTATTAGAGACACAATGTGCCTCAGTGGTTTCATATAGAACATAATTTTGATAACTAAGATGTCATTTGTTTAAACAATTTACCTTCTTTCACCATACTGTGAGACGATTACACCCGATTGTATCTTTAATTCTATCTGTAGTACTGTAAGAATGAAAAATATTACGTATATGTTAGATGGCAAAATGGATGTAACAGGTTAAACATGTATAATTATTCTTTTATTTAGATATGACGGGAATGGTTTAAACCCGAATCCAAAAGTCACCCACAGTGTATTTTATTAATATAATATCATAAGTCATTTTATTCAAATTTTCATATTACTTTTGAATTAATATAGTTCTAGTAATCATATATGGAGTATGACAGTAATTGTTAATTTTGACCAGTACCAAAAATTACCGGTTACCCACCTATCTGACCAGCACATTGTGCAACGTCTAGAAAAAAACCTTTCACATGGCAGTTCGGTTGTGACTTTGACTTTCTCCTGAATCAATGGTAGGCTCGGTTGGAACCAAACCAGCACCATCATCATTATCATCATCACCGTTATCACTTTATCATCAACATCATCATCATCATCCCATTCTGATCATCAAGAGAAGAAGATGCAAATTCGGAGCTTCCATTAGCAGAGTTGGACCAAAATCGAGAAGCAGCAAAAACAGCAGCATCTTCACTGTTATGATCATCAAGAGAAGAAGACGCAAATTCGGAGCTTCCAGTAGCAGAGTTAGGCCGATGTCGAGAAGCAGCAGAAACAATGGCCAGCTGTCCACTTAATAATCTGTATATGATGCCCGATTTGGGAGTGGTATGACCAACTCAAGCTGGTGTTGTGGAGTATGCTTCTTATTTAACCGGCCTGGAATCTTTAGATCTGAGTTATGGCAGTCTCCACAAAGATCATAACCGCTCTTTTCTGTGCAATCTTTGCACTGTGATATCTATCCCCGATAACTGGACACATCTGTGAATGATTAAGTTCATCATTTAAGTAAAATTCTGGTAGGATTCCAATAAACAAAACGTGAACTTTTTTCAAATTTTAACTAAATAACAAATGTTTACGTTGAAAATTATTTCTAATTGAGTGCAAATAACTTATACTCACTAGTTGACTCAATGATTAGCTTATGTTGGTGGTTAACCAACGTTGATACTATATGTCAGTGATGATTTTTGAGAGAATGTCATTAGATCCATGTCGTCTCGTACATGTAACTTAATTTTAATGATAAAAGACAGCAGGAAAGACCAACATAAAAGACAGCATTGAAATAGCTGTTTGAACTTTGAAGTACAGGTTGAAATTGGTCAGGCCAGGTTGGGCTGACTCACAAACATTTAAAAGTTTTCTCATTTTTGAAAATAATTGCGTTAAATATGATTACAAAAACTACACGATTAATATTTATTTTCCAAAGAATTACTATTTTCAAATTTGAGACGGAGATGTTTTATATGTATACATTTCAACTTTGAAAGCCCAAGTTTGTATCTGATTCGCATTCCATTTTCAGGGCCACAAACTGCAATAATAATGTCACTAGAAATAAATAAACAAAATACCAAAATAGCACAATTGCAATATCCATTTATTTTTAAGCATTTCCTACCTAAAATAATAGGCTTATATAACTGGTCTCTGCAACAGAAAAGAAACAAACTTTAGTTCATAATTATCATCACCAACTTAAGAACAAACACAAAAAGCTTAAAACTTTAGAGGTAAATAATATACATGTACACCATAGAAACCATAAGAACTGATCTGAATCGATCATTTCAAATGTGCAGTTAGAATTCGGATGCATATGTATCTAATTCCACATGTGTATATGAAAATGATCCTCCAAATTAGTCCTTACATTTCTTACTTATCCTTGATTCAGGATCAAATAAGAACCTAAATATTGGTAAAAACAATAAGGATAATTCAATATTAACAGTTTGAATCATATTAGTTAATAAATTCATAAAGTTGACAATTGTATATCTCAATTCAAGCATTCATAAAACTTTAAGCCATCAAAATCGAAAATTTTGAAAGTTTATGGTTATGCATCTAATTGCATAGATGCATCTTATCTGCTAATCTATTGACCTTTTCACCACAAAATATTTGAAAACACTATCAAACACTTTAGATAAAAAATTGTCAGTGATATTTGCTTAGTTGTTACAGTTCTTGCCAATATTTGAGTTCTTATTGGAACCCTTCCATTTGAATATATATGATTATTTTATACTTTACACGTGAACAGCAACACATTCGATTCAAAACCCTAACTTAAGCAGGTAAATAAAATTTAGATTGTGCATAAATTGAATCAGATTAAAGTTATAGGAGACATTACAAGCAAATGGCGCATATAAAATGATCAGAAACTTGCTCCGATTCATTGGTTTCTTCCATGGCTGATGTTTTTGATTTGCGATTTCAATTCATATTTCTGAGTTTTATTCAAAGAAAACAAAAGTCAGAGCAGGTGACCACTAATTTTGATGCTCCTTTGTGGACCAGGTCCTTATAATATGGGCTTTTGCAGGCCCATATTCTTTTTCTAACAGGCCCGATCTATACAGCTTTTTTTTTTTTTTTTTTTTCAGTCAGTTAAAACATTGCGACTCCTTTATGTGGATTTTATTTATCTTAAATTAATTTGGATGATGAATAACATCTTGTTTTGTCTATTATTATATTAACTGCTAGTCGTGCATTTTAACCCTACATTGGGGTGTTCTTGGGGTTACTTGTTGCAATGATTTGACTTTTGAGGGAAGTTTATGTTAGGTCACATACAAATTGTAATTTCAAGTTTTAACAGAAACTATACAAATTGCAGTTTTAAGTTGCAAGGGTTTTGTTGTAGAGTGGTGGCAGTGCACTTTCCAAGTGTATTTTGGATGTCATATCCTCTAAATCATATTCAACGGAGTTCTTTTTCTGCCAAGAAAGGCAAACAAATCGAGTGTTCTGGCATTGCTTACAGAAAGTTAAAAGCCTAACACACAAAATTAGAGATACATTATAAAGATCATTCGACCATATTACAATAATGACACTTCAATTAAACGACTCAAAAAACCCAAATGATAAATTATTACAAATTTGAGGACAGTTACTAATGATATACATGCTACACTTGACCTTACTCCTAACTCAGCTTTGATCTATGGACTGTGGAAAATCAATAATAAACCATAAAGTCCGTAATATAAGACGTACTAACTGCATAATGACCAGATTGTAGCAGCTTGAGTTGACGTGTATAGAGGTATAGCCCGCCCTTTAGTGGACTAATGGGCATATCTGTTCATTTATTTCCATAACTTAACAGAACTGTCGTGACTTGCAGAGGCAACCATTCCAGTAACAGGCGACTGTGCTAAAGCGGCTATTATGGTGTCGTGAGCTTGCACTGTCATGCGTTTGTTCTCATTCATGTTCCACAGCTCCAATGACTGAAGAAACAAAAGCAAATATGGAGAATTTTGAGTACTTGTTTCATTGCATGTAAAACTGTATCAAATAAGCGTTAAACGAAGCCTTTGTTATACAATACAGCACCATTTAAAGATTACTTACCTGAGTTCCGCCAATAACCAAAAGAGTAGAATAACTTGGATGGAAAACACAAGAATGGAACTGGTTTCCATTTGATGTGAGCTCATGAATACACTCCCCTGAAGTTAATGACCACACTTTCACGGATTCCTCACTAACCGAAGCCAGATATTCACCGTTTAAGTCCCAGCACATGTAGTTTACTACTCCTGAATGTGCCTGATAATCAAGTATTGGGTCAAAAGTGAATGAACTCACAATGTAATGCCATATATGACCTCAAAAACTTATTTAATGAAACTTGCTGTGGTTATAACAAGCAGATACCTGGAAGGAATATATTTGCCTGTCAGTTTCAACATCAAAGATGGAAACAATTTTATCAGATGCTGCTGCCAGTGAATGTCCAGTTACTGGCTGGAATCGCACTTGTGCACTGCCTCCTTGCTACATTCACCAATAAGAATGGTGCTTAGATATGATAAATATAGAGGTGGCAAATCGGCAGGTCAATCAGGTTGGTTTGATCAGAACCACTTTTTGTCGACAAGTTAATAACTTTTTGTAACCAACTACTCTGTCAAACAAGATTACATAATTATATCATCTTGAAAATAACCCAACCTTCTGAGTAGAATGAGTTAGGAGGTTTCATGCATTTAAAAACACCTTCGGGCAACTTTCAACCATTATTTTCTTCATTTTATCCACATCTATAAGTAAATGGGTCAAAATTGCCACATACAGTACAAACACAAAAGAGCAATATAATATGGTTCCAGACCAACCTTGGAGATCCGAGTGCACTGGAACGGGCTGAGATTCCAATAACGAATTTCATTGTTACTATCACAGAAGCAGAAAAGATCGTTCTTCTTGGGATGAAAATCAAGGGACATAACATGTGCCGTATGCGACGTATGTGCATGCAAACAATAGCTTGGCTGCAGCATAACATTAAACATGTGATGCATTTCAGATCAACACATATCAGACCATAAACAAATCATAATCCAATTTACATTACATAAGATGTGCAAGAAAAGAAAGCTTACATTAGCTGCATCCCAAATCCGCACAGACTTGTCAAAAGAAGCAGTTGCTAACTGAGTTGAATTTGGCCTAAACCGAACATCTGTAATTACGTATTGATGTTCTTCAGGGGTGCACTCAGTTTGTAAGGTATCCATGTTCCACAAAACTGCCTGCACAAACCGATTAAGTATTACAATGACTTGATGCTTAATTATCACGAGAGATAGTCAGAAGTCGTGAATAGATAATAAATTATACAATGGACACGAAAGCCTGGCAGACAGATCAACAAGCACTGGCAAACATAAGCTACTGATATTTAGAAATTATTGGCAACAGAGAACATTTAAGAACCCCAAATAATCATCATATAACGCTTTTACTATAGGTAGCATAAGAGAAGATTCAGGCAGGTCGGGTAATGGTTCAAAACGAGTTGGTCTGGCCCACTAACTTTCTCCGTCTCTTTATTTTTGAAGTTTACAGATAATTAATACATTAAACATTTTTATAAAACCAATATTCCAACAATGATCGAGTTTACTAATAATAACAAATTAGGTGGTTACAAACAATTAATCAAAAGTTACCATTTGACATGTTCCATTTTTGTTAAGTTTTAAGATCTAGTTTGACCCATTAGCATAAATATCCAGCCCAAATTAATCAATTATCAGAAAATCGGATTAAATTTGTCAGTCATAGTTCTTACCTTTTTGTCATGGCCCGCACTAGCAAGCAACTTCCCATCTGAAGAGAAGTGACAGCATGTAACCTTATTTCTTGTCCGTATACAGCCAAGTTCCTGGAAAGAAAAACCTGCGGGATACAGCTTAGTTATAACCAGCTCAGAGATGATTGCTCTTACTTCTACTCTAAGTGTTACCATAAATACCTTTGGAAGACCCTGTATTTTGCTCTGTAACTGTATGCTTTAATGTACTATAATCTCCTGCATCATGTTGCAGAAAAGATTCCACATTATCATCCAGGGTACCAACATCTCCAAAGTGATCAATGTCATCCTGCACTATGAAGAAAAAGGTTGAGGATCATGTGAAAGGTTCATCATTAGAATTTTAAACCAGATCTATACGTTAGAGGCGGAATTGGGTGGATTGGTAATGGGTCAAAGTGCGTCTTTTTTGGTACAGGTCGAGTCAGGCTGACCCATAACACCTTTTGTCGAAAAGTCTTTATTTATCATATAATTAGTGAACCAAATAAGATTATAAAGCTTATATCATCTCAAAAATTATCTTATTTATAGAATACACGATTCAGTATGTCTTATATGTTAGAAATACACTTTGGGCACCTTTCAGGTTGTTCTACCCATTTGACCAGCTTTCGTTTTAGCCTCCTGTATTATGGATAATTAAACAGTGTACAAACAGGCATACTGACGGAAACCAGGTATCCAGCATGTGAATTATGTAACCAAAGCTTAAAAGAGCAGAGAAATGAGATACTTTTTGTAATTAATACAATCATCTAATAAGGTCAAAATCTATATGTAGACAAGAAACACGCTTACCAACTGATTCGTTGACGAAGCAAGGCCACCCGTTCCATCTGCACCATACATCATCATGCTTTTCTGTACATTGTTCACGTGCTGCAGACTGCTGGCTGAGGTTACCCCATCACCGGGTGTATGAGTTGATGCTGGAGAGCTTGGTGAAGGGCCCGCTGTATTCCCTGTACCTGTACTGTTAGCTGGTCCGGACGAAGAATGTTGTTTTCTTTTTCTATTGTTCTGCTAAAAAGTTTAAAAACAACAGAGTAATTAACCATACTGACAAGTTGTAAGAGATTAAAAAATAATTAAAAGCTAATCAACCCTATTGTTTATGGGTTTTACAATTGAAATTAAATTTCCATTTCTAGGAGATAAAACTAATTATTTAATTCTGCAAGGTCAACTATATGCTCCACCTGTTGCTGTTGCATTTGGAGTTGCTGTTGCTGCAACTGGTCCTGTTGTTGCGAAGAAGATTGTTGCATCTGCGGCATCTTCATCTGTTAAACACTTACGGTCAAAATTAAGGCTTTAATGCGTTGGAAATAGCTAGATAGTATTAATAAAATCTTTAATCATGACTGATCATATGAACACTAGAGGTGGCAAACCAGCAGGGGTCAGGTAACGGGCCAAAATGGGTAATTCTATATTGAGCCAGGTCGTTTTGAACCCAATCACTCTTTTGACAAAGATTTTAAAATTATACATCTATACATCTATATATATACACTAAAGGAGAATAAAATGTTGCTTCATATTTTGCCACATAGGCAAAATGACACGTGGCGGCCTCTCATAATTTAAAAATAAATAATTATTTAATTTAAAAGATAAACTGAAATATAAATTTAGATAAAGTTAGATAATATTTGAATATAATAATAATTAATTAAAAAATCTACGAATCCTATTCAAATACTAATTGAAAAATAATATTAAACTATTAAACTTATAAAAGTTATGAATATAAAAATTGCTTAACTTAAATTGCCGTGCATCGCACGGTTTAAATCTAGTATATATATATATATTTATTTTTGGTGCGTTATATATGGCTACAAAAAATATATACAATAACTATATAACTCTACATATAATGATCTATTAATTTGTATGCATTAAAACTACATTTTGAATGACCCATTTAACCTGTTTCCTTTTTAGTGATTTTATTTTGCGCATTTGACCCATAAGGTGATCTGAATCGACCAATTGATACGTAAATGTGTCAATATTGTCACCTCTAACCAACACTACAGATACAAGGTATGTAGAAAACAGATGGCCACTTGCAGAAAACGTTCATAACTGCAAACAACTAACTAATCTAGAAAGTAAAAACATTCTCAAAGGCAAAGAATGCAGTGCCTAAACAAGTAATCTATAGAGCCTAGGCTCACATGAGACAACTGTGGTTAAATGACATTATGTGCAAGGTGTTTCTATATCACAACTAGGAAAACTGGAACCCTATCCCTATATGTTACAACAAAAGGGACCATAGAAACGCAATCACCATCCAATGATGGCTTTTGTATCCTATGGAAGATTTGAAGAGCACAATTGCTCAGTGAACAAACCTCAAATGCTTTCCTTACATTTTTTTCAATGACAAAAACTTTGACAAAGTGCTATATGTCACTACATACATTGAAACATGGCATATTCAAACAGAAAAAAAAGAAAAGAAAAAAGAATCTGCAAACTATTATAGAAAAAACATTAACAAATGCTTATATATAAACTAAAATCATGAAAAACCTAGCCTGCGGGAAATTCATGGGTCCTAAGAAGAGAAATTTAAACCTTGGGTGAAGTCATTTGCCCAGGGGAGTCTACAGATCCCTCGTTTCTTGTGGCTTGACCATCTTTCATGATTATATTACCCCTTGGTAATCCACCGACAAATCCATAATTTGGTGATGCTCCGAGGTTGCCTTGAGCTTGGGCATGTGCTAACACCTGCTGTTGTTGAGATGCCAAATAGAACTGATTTGGGTTCTGCATATTGGCTTTATGTACTTGCAGACCTAAACCTGGGCGTAGTTGGTCAATTCCCTGCTTGGTATTCCAGCAACAAAGGTCAAGTATGAAAATGCATTATAGTACTACAGAAAATTCTAAAAAATGACTATAAAGAACTTACAGTCAGAGGCCAACCCTTCAAGGGTAGACCAGTAACACCCTGGTTCAATCCTGAAACAATAAGAAATAAAGTGAACTTTCATTTTGTATATATCCCATATTGTGAATCAATGGTCCTTGAAGATAAGTCAACCAAAGAAAAAATATTATTAGCAGGGAAATGGAATTAAATCGAACAACACCTCATTGAAACGACCAGATCTGAATATATTGCATTATTTCGGATAATTATCTAGACCTTCCATGAGTTTAGCAAGTTCAAACGTATGTTAACAGTTAATCCGTAAAGACTTCAGGTTTATAATAGACCTGAGTAAGATGCTACAAAAATGTGGTTCAAGTAGAGTCCTTAA
Organism: Logfia minima; assembly: GCA_963921325.1. Taxonomy (NCBI): domain Eukaryota; kingdom Viridiplantae; phylum Streptophyta; class Magnoliopsida; order Asterales; family Asteraceae; genus Logfia; species Logfia minima. Next base: position 12,143,894 of record OY992776.1, on the reverse strand, counting down.
ACACCGAAAAGGGTGGATGATACAAGGCAAATAGATAAAGGGTCAAGGTTGACAGAAATCAGACCATGCAAGTAAGTTATGGCAGAAGATAGTCTCGTAATATTAAGTTCTCATAAACTTTTTGTGAAAAAATTACCTGTATTACCCAATCCAGACTTCGATTGCAAAATGGCCTGTCCATAAATTGATGAAGGATCCGTGGGCAAGGATTTCTGTGTATTACCCATGTTAACCTCTTGTTTAATTTCCTGACAGATAAAAAGATTTGCATGAGCCTAAGCATAAAAAAGAAAGAAAAAAACTACAGAAACTTGCAAGCAAAAAATAAAATATAAATAACTCTATAAGAATATACCGTGTTCAATTGAGACCTTCCTTGAATTTGCTGCAAACTTGTTGACATATTAGGAGAATTTCTTTGCACCAGTTGTCTAGATGAACAACAAAACCAAAAGAACATGATGATATAAACAAACCATGTGGGGTGTGGGGTGGGGATAGGGGAATTGGTAAGTAGGGAACTGATTGTACCCTTGATGATTAGTGGCTGACTTGAGAAGAGCCATCCTACTAGCATCAAGAAGAGACGGAGAGGTTTCAGAATCCATCGAATGAGAAGGCTTCATGGGTTCCTCGTACATTTTCATACCCAGTGTACTGGGTGATGGCTTTCCCATCATTCCATCAGTGTTCATAGCATTAACAGGACCACCAAGGGGAGGATGATTAGGATCCCTCCTTTGCAGTTGAGCATTTCGCTGTTGTATGAGATGCATCTGCTGCATTTGAAGCTGTTGTTGGTGTTCCTTTGCTTTCATTTGCTGTGTCTGGTATATTAATACATCAGGAACCATCAAATCAAAGTAAATTAATATATAAGGTGAGGCATAATAAAGAAACCACTTTCTCTGCCTATTACGAGAACAACAGAAGACAGTTCATAACTAACAAACATAAATATAACAGTGAACCTCAATGTAAGCTACAGCTGGCTCAGAATGTTTCTCGTTAGTCCTTGCAATAAAAATGTCCCAAAAGACAGACCACCATTCAAAGAGAAATCCACCCGGAGCATCAATAGCTGCACATCAATCAAAAACAGAATATATTAGAGCAATATAGTATGTTCATTGCATGCATCTTTTATAGATTAAATATGAACTCTAGTAAAAATGGTGTCAATTCAGATTAGCCCCAGAAAATGAACACACAAACTAGTGACAATAACTCCCCACCAGACTCACATTCCAAGATTAACAAACAGGGAATCATTTTTGAAAAGTTGAGGCTCCTATCATAACTTAGTAACAAGGGTTTGAACTAAAAACTGAATGGATACGATGCATGCCTACATACGAAGTCAGGATATGGAACTTGTGACAACATACCTACAGGATCAGTAGCAACCTTCCCTTCAGTCATGAAAGCTTTCGCAGAGGCGTGCAACTTTCGTTTCAACAAATAGTCATGGATGTAAACATCCAGCCTAGCAAAAAAATGTGAACTTAAAATTAGAACAAAATCACCAAATAACAAATAACTAAGATCAATCCATTCAAATTGTAGAGCTACCTTCTATCATTTAGGTGAACTAATGATGGTTTTACAAAATAAAAATAAAAATGTGTATATGAAGGTTATCTAACACAGTGTTAATCTCCATATAAAAATAACTAAGTCATCCAAAATCAGTAGTAGTAGTTACAAGTTGCAAATTAAATAGTACATGTACTCCCTTCATCTCCAGAAAAAGAAAATAGAACTAGTTGAGTTTGGTTCACGGAATATTTTTGATGGAATTGGAATTCATCAAAAAAATTGAAATTTAGTGAATTCCAATTCAACTCATTTTTTAACCAAATACCCTTATGAAATGGAATTCGGATTCCAATTCCATCGAATTCTGGGAATCAAATGCAGCAGGCTTTTTGAGTGTCAAACTTATTGAACCTTTTAGTTCATAGTCAATGTAAAATTTTGAAAACTAAAATGAAGTACACTTAGCATGGAAAATTGAAACAGAGCCAAATAATATAAAACGTTTAAGCCAAGTCTAGCTCATAAACATAAAGTTTAATATTCCAGAAATAGAACTATGCACAAAACCCTGCTCAGGAATGATTATTAAAGATGATAGAAGATAATTTAAGCAATCAAGGACAATTATATTATAAAACTGCTATCAGTTATTTCTATCATACAGATGTAAAGAAACTTATAACCATGTACTACACACATGGTGATAGTCCTTGCAATAAATTATGTTTCTCAGGGAACTGAATTGATCGAGTAACATGAACATAGCCTTTAATGATCTGATCAACCAAATTAGCTTTCACAAATTGATACAAAAAAAATAATAGAAAAATAGAACAAATAAAACAATAATATTGAAAAAAAAAATATACTAAAAAACACAAAAAGAAAATAAAAAATGATGAAGTGTAAGTACATTTTATCAGCTTCCCAAGTACTCTGAGCCATGGTTTGATTCAGAATTTCCAATTAATCACAATAGCACTCTGCAGTCAATTCTGCAATTTAGAAAAAAAAAAATCACAGGTAAAAAAAAATTATTCCAGAAGTTTTAAATAAAACATTTAAATTTAAATAATAAATAATGACAAATTTAAAAATAATATAAACAGTAGTTGTATCATACCAGAAGTCCATTACATTCAATCAGAACTGTTGATCAGCACCTTGATTCATAATTTAACAACAAATATTAGCTTAATTCAACAAAATACAGACTAAATAATGATCAAAAACTTCACTGACCGTACAATTTCCTTCAAAACCTAATCAAACGCTTGCAAACGCAATTAAAAATGAAATTTAACTCCAATCGTTGATCCAACTCCACGATTTAAAACCTAGATTGATGAATAACATTCAATATCAGCTGAATTCAACAAAAAACGAATGACTATCAGTAAAATTCAAACTAATAAACTATCAATATCTCTCACTAACAATAGTAATTACTTGAAATAATAACTTACGAACGGAATTGAAGTGAAATTAACTTCAATTTGTGTAAAATTAACCAAAACTGATAACAGAATCAGCCGATCAGGATCTAATTACACGATTCAACATCAAAACGTAAAAAACTTCACGAATAAACATTGAATTTCATCTTCTTCCGATCAACGTGTAGTTTTTTAAGAATAGAAGCTTCCACATGATACAGATAAAAAAAAAAGGAACAAAATATATAAGAACATGAAAGTGTAAAATGCCTATGAGAGACGAAACCTTGAGGCGAGGTTCGGAAGATTAACTAAAATAGGTACGGGATTAGGTTCAGATTAAAAAAGTAAAGGAAGGTTTGGAGTCAGGTTCTGGGATGGGGAAATTAGGTTCGGAGGTTAAAATAAAAGAGGTTTGGATATAGGTTCGGGGTGGTATGGATGACGAGGTGGCAATGACGAAATTTGTTGGATGGATGTTTAACGAGCGTGAGCTGTCGTGATCAATTAAAAGGACATTGAATCGCTCTCGCTCTCGCTCTGAGTTTAAAGTAGCGTTACAAGGGGTTTAATATTAATCTTTTTTCTTTTTGAAAGTAGAAATTAGAAAAATTTACATTCTACATTGATGTGAATGTTTGTATTTATTTTGGAAATGTGTAATTTGTGTTTTATGTATATCGTTTGTTTACGTATTAAAAAAATAATAACAAGATATTCGCGTAATATAAAAGAAAAACTTATTTATTTTACATTCATTCTATTAAGAATATTATGTTTGTGTAATACTTTTAAAGTAAAATTATAGCTCAATTCACGTGCATATAATTTTTTAAAAGAGAAAATCACTTTTTTTTTTTTTCATTTTCAAATAATGTTAACAAAATACTCAAAAGAGATACAAAATTACAAGAACTTTTAAATTACATGATTTTCATACATATAAACACAACAAATTACATATAAATGTTATTTAATATTTATATTATTGATATAAAAAAAGTTAAAAACCTCAATATGCATGTTAAGTTATACATTATCTTAAACCCTTATTAAGCATTTAGGCTTTTTGCCTTAAATTTTTTTAAGGAGATATCGGAAAACCCCAAATTGCCCCTCTCATTATCTTAATTTACCCTTTTACACAATTGGAAACAATTCCTCTATTTAATACAAAATCACTATATATAAATAAATTTAACTACCTAACACTATAGTATTTTCTATTTTCTATGATTTTTGTTTAAGTGTTGTTCATCATATTACTTCATATTATTAGTATTTGTTTGATCTAAAACGTATATTCGAATCAATTTCACCACCGAATATATAGTTGAATAATATTATTGCCGCCGTCGCATTGCGCGGGTAATAGGCTAGTATGAAATGTATACATTTCACATACCAAATGTGCAAATGTGAACGAAAAATTATATTTTCATTTTATAGGTAACTTTAAAGTTTTCTCTAACTAATTTGATTTTAACTCTAATTTACATCAATTTTCAACTTAAAATACTCACATGTGAAAATTTCTAGAATTTAAAAGTTCCACAATTCTATACTTATTGGTAGTTCTCATTTGAACATTTGACTATATATAAATATATATAATACCCAACAAGTTCACCACTGCGCAGTTGCAAATTCGATGACCAGTTGCGAGTGTCAAGTTGCAAGATGCAGATTGGTTGGCCCAATCATAAGGTTTGACTTTCGTTGATCCCTTTTTTTTTTTTTTTTTTTTGCATTTTAATATTAAATATTATGAATTATGAAAAAATTAAATGGTATGAAACATAATGTGAAACTTGTAGAATGGTAAATTGTAATCCTAAAATTTGATCAAAAAATTGAAATTGTATAATTATAAAGATAGACAATATAAACATGAAATTAAGCATGTAAACAAAGATGTAAAAATATAGTTATAAGCAAAACAATTTAAGAACTTGTTTTTATTATTTAAAAAACTTTAAAATGTGTAAAATTTGAGAAAAGTTATAATTGAAGGCTTTAAAATTGGCGTGTCCCCTAACTTTTAAAAGTTCATAACTTATGTCATATACTTAACGAGTATTTTTTAACCCGCCCTTTGCGGTGGATATTTAACAAAAAATTAAACTCTAATAGAAAATGAAATTATAAAGTTTGTGCATATATTGAGGTCTAACTTGAATGATCAAAGTTCGTTTACAACCAAAAATCCATTTACATTATTGGTTTGTGTGGCTTTTTGAAAATTATCATAAAACACTAATTATTAGATGAAAGTCTAATTTTAAGCAAAACTTCTAAACTCAATTAACTAGCAATAATAATTCTAAAACGCTTACTAAAATTAAAAATAATAAATAAAATCAATAAAATTCATAAAATATGTCTTATTTTATTTTTCCTTTTACAAAGCAAGTAATAATATAATCTATCATGTTAATATACAATTTAAGGGGATGTTAATCCTTAATATATACAATGAATTATGTAATACTTTAAATTATAACATATACATATTATTAAATATTAAAATAAAATTAAAGGAAAAAAAAGGGGAAGGGAGGTAATGAGATTCGAACCTGCATCTGGCATTATAAACTGTAGTAGGCAACAACCAACCACTCAACCACCAAACAACTTTGCTTTTCTTTTTCGGATTTAAATAATATAAATCGTCAAAAAATGCTAACTATTCCTCGCACTATTCCAGAAACAGTCATTTAGCATATGCTAAATGTAAAGGGGTTCAATTGTTTATGATGTAATGATGATAACATTAATGAGAGTTTAATAAATTTAGTATTTTTCATTGATTTCTTTGAAGACTAACTAATATTGTAGGGGTATATTAGTCATTTCAATATTTAAAAAAATAATATGTCAAGTGTTTTCTATATTATCATGGTATGATATAATTCGTTAACTTTCCATTTTTAAAATTTTAAGTTTTAAGAGAAAGAATGTAAAATGTTGTATAGGTAACAACTATTTATAGAAATATGTTTTAACTAAAATTAAATGTCATATGTTTATTAGTTTATGATATAATTATGATAGTATTAATGAAAGTTTTATAATTATAGAGGTATGTTAGTATTTTCAATTGATTTTCTTAAAGTCCAAGTAATATTATATGGGTATATTAATCATTTATATATTTAAAACACAACATCTTAACTGCTTTATATATTATCATGGTATAATATAATTTGACTATATTTTCATTTTTAGAATATATGAAAACAAATAGTAATGAAAAAGTTAATAGAATTCCGTATTTTCCTTTTCAATTAAATTTGATGCAAGACTTCCCTTTATTTATTCAATCACAAACCTAGTATCTTAAATTCATTTGTATGCTTACATGTCCTCTTTAAGATTTATGTTTTTTAATCAAAACTAATGGAGGTATGAGTTTTAGAATATTTTTCTTATTATATAAATTCATATAACTAAAGGTTCTAATTCGAATGAACACTTATAAATACGTAAGCATAGAGTTATTGATTTTGTATCAACTTAAACGTACCTTTTAGGTTTTATTGTAGTACGTCATTTATTACATATATAGACATGAAAATTCATATTTTAAAAATAAATTATTTTCCTTAACTAATATTACGTTACCAATGGTTTACACATAACCATTTATATTTATACTAATAATAAATTATTTATAATCAATAAAATTTTAATTGTTTTTATATGAATGATTTTATGACTGAAAAATTTCATATATAATCTCGTATAACTGTAGATAAATAAACTATTTATATTACCACGTCTTATCTTCTAGGATAACAACTTGGTTATTTAGTTGATAAATTTAACTTCAATTTTCAAGTTAAATTATAATGATGGTATAATAGTTATAATAGGTTGTTTACATGCTCATGTAAGCAAGTTAAATCAATATGAAGTTATATTATATTATATATATATATAGTTGAAAATAGCGTTAAAATAGTAGTGTAATTTTGTTAAACGACTACCTTCTTTTGGAACAAGAAGATATGTTACACTAAAGTAGCTAAAGTATTAGTATTGCATATGCATCTCGTTTTAGCAACAAGAGTATTGAGTATGCTTGATCCTAAGCCCTCGCATGAAGTCCTCGTTCGGAATCAACAAAAAGGGTATGTTTGGTTTGTTGTTGAAAGTTACTACGAATAACATGCTTAATGAAAATCAATGTATAAAACTATAAATTCACCTCCATATATGTGGAGTATGCTCATTTTATTGAGTTTGCTACTCATATTTAAAACTTATCCTCACAATCCAATGACTTGAATGAGAATTGAAGATGAAACCAAAATTTCATTCACATTATTATAAATGAAATACATCCTAACACGTTATTTTACGCATACAATTATGAAGTAAGAGAAAACCAAAACATAATGTTAATATTATTCGACGTTAGAAAAATGAAGCTGATCAAATGGGTTGATAGGCAGGCAAAAGTCACATTTTTAATCATAAAAGCTTTAACACCTTTATATTTGATAATATGGTTGTTGTACCCGACCCGTTTAACATGCTCCAAAATTGACTCATTTTAAATCTAACTTGGTCGAACCGTTATTCAACCCGTCCATCTTGTAAGCTCTAGACCGTCAACATTTATGCATTTGTAATAGATCCTTTTTAGAACACTAGAATACACTATACACTTAATCATACTCCCAACTCAATTCAAATTTCAAAACATAAGCATACATACTTACACTCAAACACACAAATCATACACATTTACCCTCACAAGGGTAACATCAATCTGCAAATAAAAATTCATCTATGTTCCCGCTAATTTACACATTCAAAATTCTAACCCGAAGGCGGTTTACTATATAATATAGATCTAACGCATTGACCTTGACATCAAACCATTCCTGGAACTTGTACCCCATTCCTTTGCTTCCGCAACTTCTCTTTCTCGATCACTAGCATACGCTTTATCCTGTTTATTGTAAGATGAACGTCCTGATATAGATGATTCTGAAGGAGAATCAATTAATTCTATTGTATCGGTTCCATCTCCAAGGAAACTGAGGGCAGTAACTACGTCACTAATCAATGGTCGAACTGATGCATCATCGTTAAGACACATGGCTGCAACTGCTATTGCTTGGTTCAAACCTTTATCTGGGTAGTCTCCTTTTAATAATGGGTCAGCTAGTTCGGTGAACCTTTGTGGGTTCTTAAAAATTGGGTATGCCTGTTAGTTATCATCAAAACAACAAAGTTATCAACAATTTTAAGCTCCAGCGGTTTTCACTCTAGTTTGTAAGGGCGGTCTACTTAACGGGTCAAAATGGGTACAATTTTGAGGACGGGCAAAGTGACTCGGGGTGAGCCACCAACAATTTTTGTCAATTTTACTTAGGTTGTTATAGATAAACTAAAGAATCAGTATGATTGCACAAAGTATTGAAATTATGAAAGCAATTCTCTCGATTCAAGAAATTACGGAAGGTACCCAATTTAACTAGATGTTTTATTCCCAAGTACTCAATTTTTTGTTACTGTCAAAATGGGATATTTTCTTACCTTTTGAAGCATCACGGGACCAAAAAAGCTTTCCGGACTGTTGTGGGACTACATTTTTACTATTAAGAAGACGATTTTTTATACCTTTCAAAGCATCACGACACTCAAAAAGAAATAGAATACCTTGTCATCATTCAATAAAAGATTAAAATACCTTTTTTTAAGGAAGTTGAGTCCCCGAAATGAGATATTCGATTAAATTGAAAACCCTTTTATGCCATTTAACCTTGAGCGGGGTTTAGGAGGCTGTAAAAGTTTTGATATAATTTAATGACTAGTAAGCCATTTGACCCATTTTCTTTATAACTAATTATTCATTATATTATGTTTAGCCCTTACCAATAACATATATCTCAAATCAATTCTGACATCTATTTGCTGTCTTAAACACTCCTAAGGAATCTAATGCATGGAACTTTTAATTCTTTGTGACTTCTTAATGTAAAAGATAAGAACCAATAAAGCCGCTACACAAATTAAACAGAGAATGAAGTGAATAATTAGTAATTACCCAAGAAACTAGATTTTGCTCTTTATTTCTCTTCGATGTATCAATAGCTCTCCTTCCCGTGATGAGTTCCAACAAGACGACTCCATAGCTATAAACATCGGATTTGACCGTCAGTTGACCCGTTTTTTGATACTCAGGTGCACAATATCCATAAGTGCCCATCACTCTTGTTGACACATGTGATTTATCTCCTACAGGGCCAAGTTTGGCTAATCCGAAATCTGAAAGCTTGGCATTGAAATCGTTATCAAGTAATATGTTGGAAGATTTGAAGTCACGATATATAACAGGCGGATTAGCTCTATCGTGTAAATATTCTAGACCTTTTGCAGCGTCTAACGCAATTTTCATCCTTGTGAACCAAGGTAGCGGTGCTTTCCCTCGTGGAAGATCTGAAAGTATAAATTTATAATTTATTCCAAATTTTGTAGTTACATAAAAGTTTAGAGAGCTGAAATAATTGAGTAGAAAAAATATTACCTAGTAGATGATCTTCAAGGGAACCTGCAGGCATATATTCGTACACAAGAAGTCTTTGATCACCATCTGCGCAATATCCAATTAGACACACCAAATTTGGATGATGAAGAAGGCTCAACATCAAAACTTCGACTAGAAATTCACGGTTTCCTTGCAGCCCGTTGCGATCAAGTTGCTTTACAGCAACAAGCTGAACAAAAAATATTTCATGTTATCTTGATATAACTTATCACTAAAGGAAACAATTTAAACCCTTTTATGTGTAATGAGCAGATTTACATCACAATTATTAATAACGGGTCAAATGATTAAATCAGAAAGTCTAATTGCTCTTAAAAAAGTGGGACTCTTCAACCCATTCCTTTTCGATTAAGAAATTATAAAGGTTATAGACATTTGAAGATTATGTTGTAGACTTATTATTTATTCGATCCATTTTATTCTTGATTAAATTATTATATTTTTTACACATATATTCATTTATCAATTAAATTTTACCTAAATGACCCATTTCACATAAATGAAAAATTTCCATTTCTAACGCGTTTTGAAACTCTACCCGTTTAGACCCAAACCCGTTTCAACACATTGTCTAACCTACCTATTTTGACACTTATAACTTTGCCTATTCACCTGTCCGGTTTTAGGGAGCTTTCCCTTGTAAACTCGCCCAAATCCACCTTCACCAATTAGTGATTCTTGTCTGAAGTTCTTTGCAACATCAGCTAGCTCCCTGAAAGTGAAAGCTTTAACTTTAATATTGCTCTCTGTTTCTGCTTTTGTGGCAGGTTGGTTATTGGTAGCTTCATCGCGTCCTCTCTTTGGGGAAGCTGCAGGCTTATTATAATTCTTGACTTCTGCTTGAGCCCTTCTTTGATTCTCTACACAAAGAATTCAATAATGATACTTATTCGTAAATTTCAGTAATTTACATGAACGCAGGTCAATGTTATACTTTATTCTTAAGGGTTCAATAGATAAGAGTAAAAGAGTTAGCTAAAAATGTTAAAGGAAATTACCTACTAAGTAAACTCATTTCTAATCGGGTTGAGTTGCCTGGTCAACATTAGAACATTTCAGATAAATGGATCCAAATTTCAACCTTTAAGTTCCTAATGCTTTACTTTACTTATGTTTCGTTACTTAGTATAGTTTTGTAATCATATCTGATAGATAAATTAATTACCTAAAATAGAACACAAAGGTTGTCGTGCAAACCATCCACGTCCTAGCCTAAAAGCTTATTCCACATAGTATTAATCTTGAAACTACATCAACCTTTTACGGGGTTAAAAGATGAACGCTAATATGATCCCAAGAATTTAAGGAGAACGAATGTGATACTGTTTTTTCATACATACGAAAATTTACGGAAGGAATAAGGTTTACCAGGTGGATGATGTTGGCGGGGAGGTGAATTATGTACGATCGGGCTTCTCCCTCTTCGACTTGCATGTCTCCTTGATCGTCTTATTTCTTTCAACGAAAAACATGAAAAACAACTCATATTTTGGCCAACTTTGTTTCGTCCAAATATCTTCAAAATCCAAAATCAGCACAATGCGTTATCCTATCAAGATTCGTAATCTTTCTTTCAATTCTCAAAGAGACATTCAAAGTTTAACGTCGAAAATTTCAAGAACCGTCAATTCTTTCAATTACATTACACCCATAGAATCATAATTTTATAAATCTATATATCGCAATTCAGAATGCAAAAATTACAAAATTTGATTAGACAGAAAAATGAGATGAAGAAAGATAGGGGGAAGAGAAGATCCCAAAGGATTTGGAGAGAAAGCAATGGAGAATTTGAAGGAGAAGAAAAAACGTGGGGACCATTTTCCATGTATTTTTACTACTTTTTGACACCTTTTTTAGTCAAAAAAGAAAAAAAGAAAAAAAGAAAAAAAGTCTAAAAATGTCACATTTCTTGTTGGCATTCGGTTGGAATAGATGGATTAAAATTTTAGATACCGTTTAGACAAATATTTATAAGTGATAAATATTCGTAAGTATTATACAACATATTAAACTTAGAATAGCATTATTATTATAATTTCATTATTATATTTTAAAAGAACACTTACAGTTATATAACCATTTACATTATTGACTGTCACATCATTCACTCACATTATTTCTTTTATAACACTTAAACTCCTTCAATACTATACCCCAATTATTGAGTTCTACAACTTTTTACTATAATTAAAAGGGTTTAGTGTGTACGAATGCACTTAACTTTGGTCTAATGTGCGTAATGTGTACCCAACTTACGGGTAGTATATTTAATGCATTCAAGTTTCAAAAATCGTTAGTTGATGTACTTTGCTGATGTTTTGATTATGTGTCAACCTCTACGGATGTCACGTGGCACCTTAAACGGACGACACATCAGCAAAGTACATCAAATAACAATTTTTGAAATTTGAGTGCATTAAATACACTACCCGTAAGTTGAGTACACACTACGCACATTCGATCAAAATTAAATACATTTGTACGCACTGAATCCTAACTAAAAATACATTACATAATTCATTAAAAGTATATCTGAAGTGATCAATTATGACAAACCATAACTATTCAAATGGAATTCAAGCATTCCCCAAACTTTATTTTTATTTGTTGTCGCTAAATAAAAGTCTAGTTGGACTATTACCGCTGTTATTTCATTTTCAAAAACACATTAATTTATTAAATTTTACTCCTTTCATTTTAAATTAATTGTTTTACAAATAAAAATACGCAGTTTTGAAAATCATAAATATTACAATTTCCTTTGTGATAATATAATAATTTTATATTTATTTTTTCAAACATTGGAGGATCTTATCAGGCATGAGGGTAAACGCTTAAAACTAGAAGCTTTATCTTTTATTTTTTTAACATACACATACATTAATATAATTAAGTAACTTCATTTAATTATACTTATTTATTTATGAAAATAAATAATTATATCAGAACAAATGAATAAGAAAATGTATACTATACATTTTGAGGACAGAGGGAGTGAATCAGAATATGAAATATAAATTCTTCTCAATAAACGTCAACCAAACGTGTGAGTTGTTGATCACTCTTTGTTCCATTGCAATATACTATACTACCACAATTTCTCTTGAATAATTAAGTCTATATTTTAATAATTTTAACAAAATTAAAAGATAGATGATATTTTCACAGTTACTTTTTATAAATCAAATTAAACGGTACATTATCGATATACAATATATTTTCAATACATAATTTTAATACATTTATAAAAGTAATAGATGTAGACTAAAATTAAGATAATACAAATTAAGCCTGTTGATTCACACGAATATCAGGAACGATTCTTCCAACTATTGTTGATTCAAAAGAATGCCAATAATTAGGTAAAATTCGCCTCAAAAATTAGAGAAAAATGAAATTTCATTCAATCAAAAACTAACTGCTTGATAATGTTCATGAAACCCTAAAAAGGAACCAGAAATTCGATTGGGCCTAAACGGATAAACGGGCCGGACTCTAGCCCAAAAACAAAGTCCAAAAAAGTATGAAAAAAACATAAAAATGCCCATAAATCATAAAAGACAGCGAATTTGGGCCCGAAAGTTGGGCTAACCGCATACGGTGGTTAGTTGCGACGTCGGGCTCGGCCCAAGCTTTCTTTCGACTGGTCATGGGCCCCAAATGGACACTCCTAGCCCAAGTTATGGCCTTTTTCGTGAGCCCTTTTAATACGCGATCTTGGGCCTCAAGGAAAACAATGGCCCGATCCTCCACACTTGGACCCGCATCAGTAATGGTAAAAGTACTATTAACTAATTTAAAAGGTATTTTGTTATAGCAATATGAAAGTGACTTGTAACGAAAGGTTAACCAATATTCCCGCCAAAAACTGAAACAAAACTAATAAACCATCACATCGCTATAAAAAGCACTCACGTGTCACGTCTGTAGAGTTACCCCTCACAATTGGTTCCACAGTAACACACTAATTTTCACACATAAGCACTCACCAAATCTCAGTGCAAAACGTTAAGGAGAAAATGAGAGGACCGAAAAGCACCGCTACCATCGCTCAGAAGAAGCTGAATTCGGAGTAATTTTCACAATTCTCTTTCAATGTATTCGAATTTTTTATTATTCTCAGTCGTCTCGAGTAATTTCATCGAATCTCGTAAACTGATTTTAACTCGTTGATCGTTGTTCGTTTCTTATATCTGATCAATTACTGTGTAAAAGGACTTTTAATTTGTTGATATGTTCAGTTTTCTTGGAACAATTGCTGTTTCCACTTATTATTGATGTAATTTATAAACGTAATGATAATATATTTGTATCGGTTCAATTTGCGGTGTTAGATGAATTTATGAAATAATTTGTTGTTACAGGACAACGAAGAAGACGAAGCCTGATAAGAGTACGGCAAAGAAGGACAAAGCGTCGAGCAAAACTTCCGGTGCTCCAAAACGACCTCCGACTGCGTTCTTCGTCTTCATGTAACTAGGATTAATTTCACGCTTCATAATCTGCTCGTTGTTGTATAAATGATGAGATCGAATTGTTTTATATCACTTATGTTGTTTTTTGAAATTACAGGGAGGAATTCAGAAAGGATTTCAAGGAGAATTTTCCTGACAACAAATCAGTCTCTGTTGTACGTTTTGAATCTCATTGTCTCATTGATTTATATCTCTTTGATTTTATTAATTTATTTAAAAGTTCTGTATGATTTGATTTGATAGCTTAGTTTTGATCTCCGATTGAGGAGGTTATAATTGTTAGTTACATGTTGTGATTGTGAAGGTGTCTGTTGTCAGTTATGAAATTGACCGAGCTAGAACTTTTTGTTTTGTTAACTTAGCTATGTTTTCTGTAAGATTTAATGAATTAGAATCTGATTATGCTTAATAATTGATGCAACTTGCAATAACATGTTTAGAGCTTACTTTTAATTTGGTTGATAAGGTCTCTGTTAATAATATATAAATATTCTGTGTGATTTGATGAACTAGAATCTGATTGTGCTTGATCATTAATGTATTGGAAATAACTTGTTAAGAGTTTAATTTTGTATTTGATTTTAATTCACAAGGTTAGGTGTTGGTTACAGGTTGATAAGGTCATGTTGTGAAATTCACTGACCTAGAACTTATCATGTTGTTATTTTAATTGAAAGTTTCTGCATGATAAACGAGTTAGTATCTGATTGTACTTGATCATTAAAGTGATTTGAAACAACTTGTTAAGAGTTCAATTTTCATCTCTGATTGATGATGTTAGGTGTTGGTTACATGTTGGTGAAGGTCTATAGTCTATGTTTTGAATTTCACTGACTAGACAATATGACTTGATTAATTTGATTACATGTCTGTATGATTGAATGAATTAGAAGCTCATTGTGTTTAATATATTAAAACAACTATTAAAGAGCTTAATTCATTGATGAGTTTAGGTGTTGGTTACAGGTTGCAAAGGAAGGTGGAGTTAAGTGGAAGGCCATGTCTGAATCTGTAAGATCTCGTCATATAATCAACCTTTATTATCAGATTCAAACTTCCATTTATTAATCATGTATTTAGAACATTTGTGTAATGCGTTTGATGTGTATTCCGTAACTAGGAGAAAGCTCCTTTTGTGGCCAACGCTGCCACAAAGAAGGCAGAGTATGGCATTGCTATGAAACAGCACACTGATGATCTAGTAATATTCTTTACTTATAGCCTTTTCATCCCAATTTTTTGACTAATTATTCATTTATTTTCTGCTATATCTTGCAACCTTATCTAATCAATTAGTGTAAAAAAGCAGAATGGAACTGCAAAGGAGAAGTCTTCATCAACATCTAGATCATCAGTGGACACTAATGATGATGTGGAGCAGGAAGCTAGTAGCACTTAGGTATATTTCTAAACGAACAGATACTTTTGAGATCTAATTTTGATTTTAGCTAATCAGTGGGACT
This sequence comes from Logfia minima, assembly GCA_963921325.1. NCBI lineage: Eukaryota > Viridiplantae > Streptophyta > Magnoliopsida > Asterales > Asteraceae > Logfia > Logfia minima. Next base: position 12,128,416 of record OY992776.1, on the reverse strand, counting down.
TTTAACTTATATTTTAAAATAACTAAACTCACCTTCATTTAAGTGGTCTATGTGTTAATTTTAGTATTGAACTGCTATTTCTTTCCTGCAGATTGATGAGGCTCGTGTGCTAACCAGACCACCTGAAGAGAGTATTAGCAAAGCAGATATTATGGTTGAATAAAGCAGGGTCTAGTGTTACTAACATGAATATTAGCTGATGAGTTTGCTTATGAACATTAAGTAGTTAGTATTGTAGTTTCTATCCTCAGCATCTGTTGGTACTTTTGCAATCCTTAGTGCTTTAATATAAGGGTAGTAGAGTAAAAATAGTGTTACTAATATCATACGTGTAGTGGATAATGAGTTAGCGTATGAATTTCATGTTGTAGTTTCTGTTGTTCTTAGCATCTGTTGGTATTTGTGTATCTCTTTGAATTTGCATATCACCTTAATTAATGATCTACTTGTTTCTCTTCATATTGTGGCTACTACATAACGCACATCAAGTTCTAATAAACAACCGAACTATAAATCTAAGTCAGGTTAATGCAATAGTACTTGTATCTTAGGTTTCATCATGAGAGATCATCTCTCCCTATTTGTAACATAAAGCTTCGTGGCATTGTCTATGAAAATTAACAATGGACATGGGCTTAAACTTGCTTTGGGCCAACCTAGGGAAAATAGGGAGCCCCTTCATTCATTCATTCATAAGTAATTGGAAATGGAATTGCACTCTCTTAGAACTATGCATAATTAATTTAATTTTAATTTAATAGTTTATAAGAAAGAAAAATGGTGTGATTCCATCAACTTGGAAATAATGTTAAGTGTATTTTACAGGTATATAACCTTGTGTTTTACCATAACTTATGACTTTCAAAGAAAAAAACATGAAAAGCTTATGGATTTGGGCCTGATAATGTGTTCAACTAGAGCCCAATGCTTGAAAAGCACAAAATGAGAATATATTTTGTTATGATGGTTTTAGTAGACATCTATCTTAGTAAAGATTAAAAGAGACTGACAATGATCGAGCCAATCAAGTCAATTATATGAAAGGGGTCATGCTTTTGGTGTTCGTGAATCCTTCGGTATTGTATGACTAGCTACATTGAAGTCTTGTAAGGACCGGATGATAAACATCATGTGGCAGAAGAATGATCGAGATTCGATGACACATACGATGGTGAACTCTCGGGAAAGATAAGAAACAAGAGTGTCTCGGAGATCTCGGATTTAGTGTCTCTTGATTGAGAGATATCCATTGCAAGTACAATCAATACAAAGAGCTTAAAGGGAGTATTTAGACATGCATTTTTGAATTGATTCACATTATCTCCATTTTAAGTTAATATAATACATTAGACTTCATTGATTGGGTAATCTACATCTACTTATGATTATTCACACACTTATAAGTTAAACTACATTCGTCAATTTGATATTAGCGGAAATGGATATTCAAAGGTAAAGAAAATTTATTTATATACAATTGATCGATCATTTTAGACTTATTTTAACTTTACAATAATATATGTTGCTTGTTAGGATGATGTGTCATTTACAGAGTGTTTAAACTTGCGTTTTGAATAGATTATAGATTATTTAATTATTGTTTTTGCTCAGTGCAAATAATTAGAAAAAAGTGTTCGATAAAAATAATTATCTATGTTGAGAAGATACAATTTTAAAAAAGTAAGTTGAAACATATTTTTTTCAGAAAAATGTCCGAAAACACTAACATTTGTTTTGAAATGCCTTGGATGGGTTCTATTCTTACCCTCTATAGAACTTGTAAACTGCAATCAATTTCATCATATCATCTAACAGGCTCAATTATAATAAGGTCAAAATGAATGCTTGTAAATTAAATACCCTTTTTGAAAACAAAATAAAGTAAGAAATGTTCCATTTATTTAAAAATTAATACTGTCAATAAAAATAAACTTTAAATTACTAACAAAATCATGATAAGAGCTGTCAAACATGATCAAGTAGTTAATAATTGAGCATATATGTTAAAAGATGTTCTTACTTACATCACACCCACAAATAAAAAGAAAGATGCTTTTATGCAACATAAAATCATAATTAAATAAAAAGAAAACTTAATTAAAAACCTAGTAATTCTATCTACATTTCTAAATAGTTGACCAACAGTAACCTATATTATATATTTAGTATAACTCAACGACTTTAGCTAGGATGATTTATTGCAAACAAAGTGTTAAATACTACGGAGTACTACTATTTATAAACTACATTAGCATGCATAAAAAAAATGAAAAATATGATCCTTTATTATTATTATATTATTATTATTATTATTATTACTATTATTATTATTATTATTATTATTTTTATAAAGATAATAAAGCAATTCTAAACAAAAGTTACCAAAAAAAAAATAGATTTGTTCACACTTGTATTCCAAATCAATAACTCTTTTAAAACATAACACATTTGAAAATTTACATAAATATGATAACATTTTTTATATTTTAATTGATTATATGATATGATTATAAAATTAGTATACTATATCGATCACAATAATTCAAAAAATCAAATATATTGTCGTCATTAGCAAATCATGTTGCCATGATGATTGTGTGAGTAAGCTTTATTGGATTTTGTGTCTTGCAAAGACCAAAAAGTATTAGTCAATAATTTGATAACCACCCTTTAAAGAAAGAAATTTTGCCATGACTTGACAACATTACTCTTTTTATACAACTACCTAAATCATCTTTTAATCATTTCATCCAAAGAAAACCCTAATATCCCACCCCCTCCACTTTTATGATTTATTTTAAAAATAGGTGAATTATTATAAGATCATGAAATCATCTTTTAATTTCACCAAAACTATCACTGGATTCATAATCCATGAATCATACTAACTCATACTACTACAATTCAAAAATATACAAACATGATTGGTTAAGTATGTTTGGTTAACAAAGTCATACTTTCACATCTACAAAACCCTAATATCCTTTCATTCTCATCACATTTAAAACAATAAAAATAGTGTGATATCAATCAAGATTATATCATATTCTTCATCATTTATAACCTCAACAACGAAACCATGGTGCCTTCCTCTCATGGCTTGTTTGTTGAAAAATGGGGTAAATATTTCAAGAAAAACGATTCATGCTATGTGCAAAAAATCGAAGAAGATATTATGTCGCTACTATACGCGTAGCCAATCACAATCTTTGATTCGATGAAATGTTAATTTCATTTAATTTAAACCATAACCAAAGAGAAACACCAATTCATTAAACACAAACCAATCACAAAAATTAAAGAAATACAAGTATATGAATTAACCCCCACCTCTCCTAGAAACCTAAGTGGAAAAGAAGAAAAGAAGTACTAGCTAGTATAAATTATCATCATCTTCTTAATATGTATAAAACATATATATAGATAGATAGGATAAAGGAAAAGAGAGTACATATACATAGATATAATAGAAAAAATAAAAAGTGTCTCTTGCTATACATTTTTCTCTTAAAAACACAAAGTCTCGAATTGATAAAGATGAGGATGATGCAGATGAGGGTAAAAAAACAAACGAAATCAAACCACTAAAAATAATCATATATCATTCATAACACCATTGCAAAAAAGCTAGCTTTTTGATTGTATCTTTACCACCGACGCCACCATTTCATAAAATTCTCTCATGAGTAATACCAATCCAATTTATCACACCGATTCAACAAAATATTGATCTAACTCTCTTACCTGTTTGAAATAGGATTTGGTCCACTAGGAACTTCATGAGCACCTGCTTCAAATGATCTTGTAGGCTTTGAATGTGATTGACGATGAGTTCTTTTCGGTCGAAAATTCATAGTGGTTGTTGATGATGTTGAAGATTTATCATGAGAACTAGAAGTGGTTGTGGTTGGTTGTGTTGAAGGTGATGTTTTTGCCATAGAAGTAGATGATTGAAGGAGAGAGATCAATACAATGAAGATCAAAAGTGCAATATAAAGAGAATAAGAATTAGGGTTTGAGAATTGAGAAATTTGTGAAGAGGATCTCAATTTAGCCATGCAGCAATTGATTGTTTCTGAGAATAAAAAAAGACACCACCCCCCAAAAGACCACAAGAGATCAATATCCATTAACCAATTGCATTCACTCAAGGACTAAATCTAGAGCACCACCCCAAGAAGAGAGATTTAGAGAGAGAGAGAGAGAGAGAGAGAGAGAGAGAGAGAGAGAGAGGAGAAAAGGTTATGCAAAAGAAGTTTTGAAATTGAGTAAATAACTAGTAGTAATTAAAGCATTCAAATATTGAAAGTCATGTATAGGAAAGGATATAGCCAAAGCTACGTGGTGGTTGGGGTAAATTACTCGGCTATCCCTAGTGTATTTTCATGAAAATGTACTTATAGTTTACACTCTTTGACTCTTTTTATTATAATTTTTTATCACAATTGGTTCTTGACATCACACTTAGTTAGAATTCTCTGTTGTTTAGCTGGTGAGATGTTTATTATACCATTTAAGATAAAAACCAAAATGAAAATAAAAGTTAACAACCCGATTTGTATTTAGTTTTATGCATATCATACGCATACATTCTTATGTGTTGGAATATGTAACTAAATTTTTTAGTAATTATATGAGCCATTACACATATATATATACATATATACTTATTTGTAGATGATCGTACGACAAAAAGTTTATAAATTAATACTCATGAGACCACCTAAATTTATTAATTAAAAGAGTTATTAAGTAATCGAATCATTTTAGCACTTTATCTCTGACCTGGAACTTGCAAAAAATATTATTTTAAAAAATTTATTAATTAATTGAGTATTAATTTATCAAATTCGTACTAGACATTATTATTTTGAAGGGATTCTCGGATTACTGCAGCGTTTGTAACTTTTAGTATTTAGCTAGCTTTTTAATATTTTTAATAGTTCTGTCGTTCAAAATAGAAAAATCCACTTATGCATTATTATAGATCTAGAAATGTAAATCAATTAATTCTTCTCTCAGAAGTAATACTTACATAGGAAAATCAACTGTACTGTTAACAACACGTTAACACATGTCGTTAACTAAAAATAGAGATAAAATATATACATGTGGGAAAACTTGAGGGGTGAAATGTATAAGTTAACTAGATATTTATACCGTTGACATCATATTTTATATCCCCTACTTATATTACATCCGGTTTAAATTAAAGATATCTTTATATATACTAAAAGAGGATATCATATTGTTTATGTGGTTCCAATCATTGTTTGCCACATATGCAAAAATCTTAGGTGTCAATCATATGATTTTTCTAAATTTTTTTACCATATATACATTGCTTATGTGTCTTTATATATCATAAAAGCCAAATTAATTGCAAGCATTGACTACATTAATTAATATATAAAGACTATGATTAAATAAATTAATAAGCATAATTAATTGTTATTATTTTTTTCATTTTTAAAAATATATAAAATAAATTAATGAACATCATTAATTGTTATTATTATTTTTTTTCATTCTTTGAATCAATTATATTAATTTCTATAATATATTCGTTAATTGCCCAATCCATTTTTTCAAGTGTTATATTTATCACATAGTTAATTGTTAATTAGTTAACTGTATGATTAAATTGTAACTTTATTAATGCATAAACTTTAACAACTATACATATTTTACTCAATAAATAAATAATATTACACTACCGTGCATCGCACGGGTTTTAACACTAGTTTATTTATATACTCCGTATTTTTCTATTAATAGATTTTGAAATATTAATTAACTAGATATAAATCGTGCGAGACACGTCAATTTAAGTTAAACAACTTTTATATCTATATTAATATTATTTTTCAATTAGTGTTTGAGTAGGATTCATAGATTTTTTAATTAGTTATTATTATATTCAAATATATCTAACTCAATCTAAATTATTTTTTAGTTTATCTTTTAAATTTAAATAATTATTTATTTTTAAATTATGAGAAGTCACCATGTGTCATTTTGTCTATGTAACAAAATGTGAAGCAACCTTTTATTCTCTTTTAATATATATATATATATATATACATCAATAAATAATATCTATAGCGTAAAACAAATTGGTGCTTAAAACTAAATAGGGAAATAGAAAGCACTCGATCTTCTATAACAAAGTTCGGTCATTTAACCAAATAAAGAAAAGTGAAAATGTTTGCAACTGTGGAAGTCTCATTCTCCCTATTTCTTTGTCAAAACAACTGCTTTTCCCTTTAGAGGACAACTACCATAGAAAATATATACGGAAACCAAAGTTTCAGTTAGTCATACATTAGATATTAGTATTCAATTGGGAAAGGACGGTGTTGGTGAATTGAATGATGAGATTTTTTTAGGGTTAATTGTTTCATTATGATTCAATTTTATATTTTTTATTATTGTATGTAATCATTTTTAAAATTTGTTATTGTATGTATCAAACTTTACAATTTTGTATATTATATGTAATAGGTGATCGGATAACCGGAAACCATCGGTTTCGATACATACAATAGACATTTTTATAAAGTTCGATACACATAATAAACATTTTTTACAAAGTTCAATACATACAATAGACATTTTTTAAAGAGGAAAAACTCGGTACCTGCTCACCAGGTCACCCGTTACATACAATATATGAAAATGTAAAGTTTAATGCATACAATAACACTTTTAAGAGCTGGTTACATATAATAGCAAAAAATGTAAAATTAAATATTTAACGATATAATTAACACTTCTTTTTAAAAAAAAACTGTTTAAAAAACAAATAAATAATACCTATCAAATGTCTAGAGTCTATACAATATGCAATGTCTTTGATTGCACATAACTATTTCATACTGTGAGTCCTGAAAGTGTCGAATTCAACTCTTTGTGACGCGAACCTAAATGACAAGCCGATATGACCTATTCTAACACGGGATTATTTAAAAACTATCCATTTGGTTTTAAATTCATTTGAACTATAACAGTGTAATTAACTTGCCACCTTTAGCTAACTATATAGGTGCAATTGTTCTATAGATTCAGGTGAAAAAATATATTCATGATCATCTTGGAATTCTCGAGTAAAGGGTAGGGGTATATTTGTCCTAATAAAAAAGCTGAAAAAATGCACTCATATGGGCAATAGGTCTGAAAAGAACAAAAGAAAAAGGGAAGAATACAATAAAGAAAGAGTAGGAAAAAAAGGAGTGATACCAGAAAGAAAGAAAGTGGAAAGTGTGGTGGTGGATTTGAAGAGGAGAAGGTTTTTTGTGCCTTTTTTCGCTTGGAGGCTTGCCCAAGAAATCCTTTCTTTTTTTTCTTTTTTTTTTTTCACTTTAACTATTTTATACTTTAATAGAATTCATTCAAAAGACTTAAATAAAAATAGGAGATAACATTTGTAAAGTTGGTACTGTTTTAAAAAGAAGACGATTATTTACTATTTTTCCGAGTGGTACATAAATAACTCATTATTTACACTAATATACATAAATGACTCATCCTTTACACTAACATTTATGTAAATCCTTGTACTGTTAGTATTATGGATCATTTTCTCATGAAAATACAAGCATCTACATTCATGTGTTTTGTTTCTTATTATAAAAGAGGGTATACTTTCGGTTAATTTCATCATAAAAATAATAATAATTGACTTCTAATATCACTTAGTATAGTAGTTGATGAGATATCAAGACGATATCCTTTAAAGACTTTGACTTTCATATACAACGCAGTAAATAAATCAATGTACATTGTACAGTGCTAGTAGAAGTAGTTGCAACAGTGTTTTCACTTTCTGACATATATATAGTTTTCAAGGGAATATATATATAATATATGTGGATACAATTATATATTTCAAGTCAAATATAACGGTGACGGATGTTAATCAACTAGTGATAGAAGGAATTTGTTTAATTAATTATATTATGTTGCAAATAAATCACTGCATTTGTTAGTAAACTTTTATGAAAAAACAAACGGTAAAATTTAAAATTTTGCTAAATATAACCGGCCGTTACACCTGTTGTTAAGAGACTAGACTAACTTAACTTTATTCTAAGGAATGTTCACCGTCAAAAACTCAATGTGCTATCGTAGTAAAATTATGATATCTTCTAGCAATATATTAGAAGAGACTTAGGTTCAAAATTTGTTGGATAAATATTTTGGAATGATCACAAAAAATAGTTCGAAAATAGTTACGGTCGGAATACTAATTAGATCGCGTACATATAAATAAAAAATCTTGACTTTCCTCAAAATAATCTGAAAAAGAGTTTCTCTTCTTTTACGCGCTTACATAATGTGAAATTGGATTAATATTAGAGAGAAAAAAATTAAGCATCCACAAAGAAAGCGTCTTGTTCTTTCTTTCGGAATATACACACAATAATATGTAGGTACGTATGTGTGTGACTTGTGCGTCGTTTGTCTCCCATTATGGGTATTGCATGGGACCTCCCCACCTTCATATTTTCCATTATATGATTGAATAATGCTGTGTTAAAGTTTATTATACGCATATAATAGTATTGGTGAATTGAAAGATGAGAAAATTGGTACGTACGTAAAGGCCAAATTTGTAATTTAACTCTAAATTTATGTATGTGTCCCAACCCTCCTTTTAATGAGTGGTTCGCAAACAAAGCTTTTATGTATGTCTTTCTTGGCCTAGGAAATTAAAGTTCAAAAGATTAAACAAATATGTACCATGCAAAAAGATTGATGCCCTAATAGGGGGTAGCTACATGAAAGCATGGCTCTTTGTTAATTCTATCTAATAGCGTCGAATCTCGCACATAGTAGCAAATGAAGATTTCACATATTGATATTGAAAGATAAATGTTTAATGGTATTTGAATGCAATAATAATTGATACTTCTTTAATGAAAGTGATAATATTAATTACTGTAATTGTAAATTCAATATTGTGATATAAAAGAAGAAAAAAGATATTTAAATGTATTATGTGAAATATAATATTAATTTAATGATTTATATAATTAATAAGTGAATGGATAAGTGGAAGGATAAAATGGTAATTTCCGATATCCCTTTTTTAAGGATTAAGAAAAAGAGTGTTAAATGCTTAATAATGGTTATAGATATAGATATAGATAGATTATAGATATATATATATATATATAAAGTGGGGATCAAGAGGGAAGCAAAAAAATTAGGGAAGGAGGGAAACAAATTTCAACCCTTGATTTCATCATAAATGAATTTTAAAAATCAAAAATAATTTCAAATTTAACATTCATCACAAATGAATGTTACAAATATTTATTTATGAAAAAATCAAGAGCTAAGATTTGTTTCCCTCCTACCTTAAAATTTGAAGCTTTCTTATGGATCATTTTCCTATATATATATATGTAATGTTTTCTTAACATAGCCTACGTTTAATTAAGATCAACTTTTTAAAGACAAATTAAATAACAAAATTTGAGCTTTTAACTATCGATTGGAGTGATCTTAATTTCGCCTTTGGGATGGTGAATGGTTTTTCATGCTTAAGTCGGGTTAAATCAACCAATTTTAAGAATATATTCTTTAAGACGTCCAACAATCGAATCACAAAGTGAGACATCTGAATCAAATAAGAATTCGGGTTAATTGGGTTGAGTTTCATTTGACTCCACTATGTAACAATATAAAGACTATTTGCAACTGGACCGACAAATAATGCAAAAAAAAATCTTTTAGCAAGTTGCTAGCGGCAAATAACACATGGTTACAATGGATGCAATCTAGCTTAATTTGGGTCACAGGTCCACTCTATACGTAAAATTAAGATTAAATTTAATTTCTATACCTATTGGATATTCATACAAGCGATAAAAGTTTCACGTCATTGTTAGCCTAATAAATCTATTGGGTTCCTATTTAGTATTTGTGTCTTATGTTTAACCCATTAAATAGATTTAACCTAATTGCTTTTCATATACTTTATATTAATTATTCTCTATTGTCTGTAATATCTTCTTATTTGTTAATATGAAACCCATTTTTTCTTTTGTCTCAATTGTTTGTTAGTTTACAGTTATCACCCATTGTGTCGGTCCTTGGTTTCTAGTTGAAAACTGTTTCATTCCTCTTGCGGCATACACCCGGTTGAATAACAACAACCATTACGAGTGAAATGACGATACACAATTAATTTTTTTCTTATTTGGTTTGGTTTCATGTTAAGATGAATTAAATCAGCAATGATGTCATGATGATAATATAGTTTTAAAATAGTAAAAAGCAGAAGGGAGAAAATGACACAAAAATAGGACCAAATAGAAATGGAGAAAAAACTATCAAACAAAACATCCTTGATCAAGCTTTTTCCCGATTTTTAGGCAGACAAGAAACCAACCCCTCGATCATGTTATGTTTTTTTCCTAGTAAATGTCATATGGATGATGTATCTATTACACTTCAGTGTCACAAAGTCAGTAGACTGGACCCGAGTGGACCCGGTTTGATTTTTAGATTCCACGTTATTAATATTGAATATATGCATCAACCAATACTAATTAAGAATCTAATACGTAAATTGTTTAGTGGTATATAAATACTACTAAAATGACAGACTCAAAGTTATACAAGTACGTGCAAGTCAACATAAACTTAACCTGTTAAATGTAAATATCTACAATGGTTTTTATTAAAAGAGTAAAGACTAAAAGTAACTAATAATCTTCGCAACAAATGAAATTATTGTGACTTGTAGTTTACATTTATCTGTAGTTATTTTAACGGTTATTATTTCATAAAAATTGCAAATGAGAATTGTGTGTTCATGTACGTGTGTAACACTACGCCTATCATAATTACATCTTCTTAGGAGGTCATGATTCATTGGGCTGCTCCGGACTAAACACGCTTAACTTCGGATTTGAAAGTGAGAATGATTTTTATATGTTGGTCATTTAATTTTGGTCAAACTTGTGCTTTGAAGTTTTATATTGTATTTCTTTTCCTTTATCAGGTCTCCAGTATGTGTCCTTAACTCGCTTGAAAACATTCTAGTTTTGGGTTGAGCAGACTAAATATTGAAAGTTTTAGAGCCTTAAATTGGGGCTTACTTGGAAAATGATGGTGACAACTTAAAATGGAAGGAGGGAGGTGGGGGGAGGGGGGTGTGGGTGGGTGGGTTATGGGTTCAAGTTATTATATGGAAGGGATGGAGTTTTTTTTGGGAGGAGGGGAGAGGGGGTGAGGTGATATGGTTAAGAATGGGAATGTTATTGATGGGGTGTATACTAAATTTTGGAAAAGTGATTAATAATGGGATGAATACTTTATTTTGAAAAGATAGGTGGGTGGATGGGGTAGGAGGGGAGGTTCTTCGTGAAAAGTTTGGTCGTTTGTATCAACTAGAAGGAAATAAAGATGTGAAAGTGGGGGGTAAGAAGGGTTTGAGAAGGGAATAATTGGTCCCGACGATGGGATTGGAGACGGGAATTTAGAGGGAGGGCATTAGGAGATTTTGATGATCTTTGTAGGCTAGTGAAAAATTGTATCGTTAAAAGAGATGGAGGTGACAAGTGGAAATGGTTGTTGGGTAAGGAATGTTGGTTTTCGGTTAGGGAGTTAAGAAAGATGGTTGATGATAAGTTGCTTAGGGAGGCGAGAAATAGAAAAGAGATAATGTGGTGTAGAGTGGTTCCAAAGAAAGTGTGTATTTTTATATTGAGACTTAGGAATGGGAGAATTCTGGTTCGACAAGTGGTGGAAAATATGGGTATTAATTTGAATAGTTTGTTGTGTTCGTGGTGTGAAGAGGGAGTTGAGTCTATTGATCACTGTTTTCTTATTTGCAAGTATATAAAAGATTTTAGATTACAATGTTTAATTGGTGGGATTTTTTTCAACCAAATGTCGATTACGTTGAAGAGTTAATCACACATGAAGGATTAGGATCATTTTCGAAAACTTTTTTTTTTTCTTTTGGCATGTGAGTGTGTGGGTTGCTTTGTATATAATTTGGTCATGCAGGAATAATAAAGTGTTTAAATCGAGAATGGAGATGATCTTAAATTTGTTTAAAGAGGTTCAAACTAGATGTTTTGTTTGGTTTTCAGCTAGAGATCAAGATGCCAAAATATCATGGAGCAGCTAGAAAAACCCTTCTACGGGTCGAATTGTTGTTGAGTAACTCTGAAGTCTGTTTATTATGTTTGTTTATTCATTGGTTTTGTTCAGGTCACTTCTTTCTGGTGTTCTGATAGGACTTTCTGTGATGATCTACATGTTTAGTTTATGTCTTTGAGTGGGTCGCATAGGTGTTTGTTGGTTGATTTTAAAGGGTCATTTTTTTTCAGGTTTCACGTGAAGTTTTTTGATTTTTTGTCCTATATGGCTTTGGTTTGTAATTGTTTATTGGTAGGGCTATGGTTGTAGCATTTATGTAGCATCTATTGTTTGGGTTTAGTTGGTATTCCATTCTTACGCCTTGTAAGATGGAGTGCATTGTAGTAAGTGTTTGTTTGGTCTGTCTATGTAATTGTACTATGATTCATTTTTAATAGTATTTATAATTCGCTTTCTCTAAAAAAACATCTATTTGACACATATGTAAACAACTATGCATACATGTAGTTGGCTAGAAAAAGCCATCAGATTGTGCACATCCATTCAGAAGATCCGAAAGGAGGTTTGGTAAATGTGAAGATTTGGTTGCTTTGAATTAGGTGATCAGTAATATTCAAGAGTAATGAACATATATGCTAAGCTTGTTCACCCCTTCGGCTTCTTCCATTCAAAAAGGTAGTTTTTCTTTTTGGCAAATAGTTTCTTGAAGTGAAGCGAATGCATTATTGAAGAAAAGAGATGGTGGGTCGGTCAAGTGCATTCCGATTCCATTCTCGATCCCACCAAATTGATATTCGGCAGTTCTATAAGAACCAAATGTCAATAAACTGAGGTAAGTTTTTGGAACCGTATTCTTGTTGCATTTGCTAGAGAATAATGTGTCAAAATAGTTGGTGCGAGTGATAATTAATTCAGATAAAGCTCAGTTAAGCTTAATAAAAATTGTCGTGTTCATATTGCACTAACATTGTAGATTCTTGGAGCTAGCCTTATTAAGCCAAACATGTGAAACTCGTATGTGTGACTTAGATTCATCTATTTTATGTTTTAGAAAAATATATGTGGGTCATGTTTATAGGTCCTACATGTTCATAGGATGCTACATATAAATATAAAATACACAATCACAGTAGAAACTTTTTTTCCATATGTAAGTGTGAGCATGTTGAAGAGGATAGGCCAAAGATGTGGACTTGTGAGACTCATTTAGTACCATAAAGTTTTTTTATAAAAGTAAGTGTCATCACAAAACTCATCTCGATTGTTGATGTTTCATTTTCATTATAATTGCCATCCGCCACATATAACGAGAATGATATTTCAATGAGGGTAATAATGATATTCAACTTAAGGTCTAAGTATTTACACTTAGGAGTGTAAGTCACGTGTGATAACAATATGTGAGAAAAAATCGGCAATTTATAGGTACTTGATCGTGAGTGGATGAATTTGTAAAATTTTACTTGCGGGTATAGTTGTGGGTGAAAAATAGTAGAAGTTGGTGGGTCATAGATGGATGATGGGTATGCACTTTTACTCACGAGTAAACCCAACATGTGAATCCATGAAACTCATTACAAGCAGGTAAATTCATATGATTTATCTAATATATATTGTATATAATAGCTAAATTTTACAATATATAATGAAACTATTCATATAGAGAATACATAAAAAAATATAGTATTCATGTTTTGAATAGCAAAATTGTAAAATGATTAAGGAAAAGATATTGAAATTTTGATAGTTATCAAATTATTTGTTCATATGTTTTAAATTTAAAATTTAACTCGTTGTTTAAAATTAAGATGCAATATTTTGAACATGACTTAAAATACCTTTTGAAAATTATTTATTGAAACATTTTGATTATAAATTAATTTTACTATTTGATAATATTTTTGTATTATATAAACCCGTGGGTTTATCTGTACTTGCGGGTATTCACGGGTCACGGGTCGGGTGTAATAATAAACCCATTTAACAAATAGATGCATGCGGGTTCACGAATTCACGGGTTCAAAAAAATCCGTGCGGGCGGATCATGGGTTTGGCAGATCGCGACCCGTCACCTACGAGTGTCATCCTTGTTTAAAAATGAAGGATTTGGCAACTTATAAGTTCATATTACTTGCATGTTTGATGTTTGGCATGAATCTTTAAAAATGTGAGTTTCTAATCAACTAGAATGCGATTTTTAGTACCAAATAAAGCAGTGTTAGGAAAACCGCCTTATGTATATCATAATGTGGCAGTTTTTTTCATTAGCCTTATTTGGATAAGGAGGTTTGAAAGTGCCTGAACCAACTGAGTATTTTTGAAATAACCACTCGTTTCTATCTCAACATAAAGCGATCATAATACTTAATCACTTTGGTTGTTGAGCATTTTGAAAGGTTGGTTTAAGTACGAATGCTTTTAATCTATAACCCTTATAAAGCATTTAACACTCTCTTTCTTGATCCTTAAAAAGGGATATCGGAAGTTACCATTTTATCCCTCCACTTATACCTCCATTTATTTAATATATAAATAATTCAATTAATACTATAGTTCACATAATACATTTAAATATCTTCTTTCTTCCTTTATATCACATTTTTTAATTTATAATTACAAAAATTTAAACTATTATAAAAAATCATTTTCATTTAAAAAGTAGCAATTATTTTTACATTCATGTACCATTAAACATATGTCTGTCAACATCAACATGCAAAATCTTCATCCGTTGTTGTGCGCGAGATCTGACGCTACTATTTACTTATTTGTTGGCCCTTTAGTTATGTTGTGCACTATATAGTCCGAAGTCCTCATTTCTAAACTCATTAAACATTCACTTATTTTTTATAAAATTTTCTCTAATATTTAAAAACAAGAATGACATCATCTTCTTGAATTTCGCATAATGATTTACCTCCACGCCCTCCTTCTCCGATGATGAAACTTTGCCGTCTTCCAGGCCAAAGGGATGAAGCAATTCAAAATCAAGTTAACAAATGGACACAAAACTAAATAAAGAAAAGGAGTATGAAGATCTTTAGAAGCAACTCAAAGAATTCGAGAAATCTATGAATATAAAGAGGGGTTTTTGAGTTTGTATAAGACATGATGTAATGTTTTGTTATTAAGTGGTTGAATATTAGTTTTGGGGCACGATCGATTTCCATTATGTACTTTTAATTTACAAGTTTTAATATGAATGCCTTTTAATTTGTTCCATTCATCTACATTATTTATCTTCATTACTTAATTAAATGTTTTATATTATCAACTATAGTATTCGTAGTACTAGTAAAAGATGTTATAGGAAATAAAACTTATATATTATATTATATTATATACATAACAATGTACTGTTACTATTATAATAAAACATGACACATGTAAGACAGTTTTCTGATTAAAATTGCCTAAAACTTAAAAACATGAAATATTACTATTTAATTCACTCGGTGATTGTAACTAGATAATTAATTTGCATATTGCATGACATTTAATATATGTATAGCTTAAATCCTATAAATAAAGTGACCAAATACTACGTTTTTTTACTACAAACAAAATAATAATTTATTATTTACAATGGAAAAACTGGTTTATCAAGACCATCTTCTAAAAAGGGTTTTATTTCGGCTAATCGATTTAAAGCTTATTCAAAAAGATACACAGATTTTATGAACCAGATGCTTGAAGATGATAAAATAGAAAGAAAAGGTGAAAATAATGATTGATAACGTGAATCATTCAATCTACAAGAAATTCAATTTATCGAATGAAGAGATATGAAGATTCCTATAAATGAATCACTGTATATGGAGAGTCTCGATGAATCCATTGCCGAAGAAATGAACGTGCTAGAGAACTGCGAGAAGATTATGGAATCACTTGATAAAATGATGAAAAAAGAAGAAATGGATGAGTGATGATCTCCCTAGTTTATATAAGTAGGGTCTAGTTAATTTTGAAGTTTTTTGTTTCGTTTTTCTTTGTTAATTAGTTAATTTCATTTTTAGTTTATACGTGCAAGTTTATGTTTTTTTTATAAATTAATGAACATTACTTTTATTTATGTTAAATACCTTGTGTTTTTCTAATTTGTATGAATTATGTGTATGTATATTTTATTTATAAAGTAATTAAGTTTTTTTCCAAATGTGTCTTTTATAACTATTAAAGGCCTTTGATAAGGCAAAGGATCAAGTAGTTGTAGTGTTGTACGTTAAAATTTATTAGTTGTATTGATTAATATAAAGTTCAAAATAGTAAAATTACAAAAATATTCTCATAAGCGGCTAGGTAATAAACCGCATTTCTTAAGTACAAAATGTTTGGTTAAGCGAGTTGTATTTATTTTATTAGATCACAAGTTCGATTCTTATTGATGATGAATTATTGTTTTTAAGCTTCGAGTAACAACTTTGTTAATTTTTAATTACTTTACTTGTTTGTTTGTTGTAAATCTGCTTATCACCTTCAATTCACTCTCATATTTTAGTTACATACTATATTGTTATTATTAAAAATCGACAAATATTAATACTATTTGTAAATAAAATGGAAATTTATACATTATATGTACAATAGAAAGTATAGTTAAAATATATTGTAAATCAATTACATCAATCAAATATCTTATAAACAAAATACAAACCGTATAATAGATAACATCAAATTATAAAATATCTTGAACATATATAATAGATCGAAGCTAAGAACTGTGTTGACTAGTTGACAACTCATATTGTTACTTGTTTGTATAGATTTAGTCAATGAAGAAGGAAGAGAACAACTTCTGTATGGACCGCTCCCAATGGGGAAGCTGAAGTTATGGATTGCTCTAAAATAGATGTATGTCAATGGCAGCTAGCAACAGCTTGAACATACTTTTAAAGTAAAACCCAAAACCTCTAGATTTTATTCGGAACCCCATTTCCAAACAACTTCAATAGATGAAAGAAATCGTGTTTATATATACAATTTCTTTTCGACATTAAAAGTTGAAAATGAAATTATGTTTACAAGGAAACATGTTTTCTTTTAACGTCCTGGTAATAGTGGGACGACAGTTTGGCCGAACTCCACACTGTCACCGAGACAAGATTTGTGAAATTGTGGTTGCGTTGTAACAAAGAGCTATTTGCATCCAAACAAAGGGCTTTATCATCATTTGTAGCCAAACTTACTAGAATGCCCAATCTAATCAATACTCTACATCTTCTTCGTAACGGAATATTTAAATAAGTAAATCGTTGTTAGGAAGGAATATATATTATTACTTTTACTGTGCAAAGAAAGATCACAAAAAGCAGACTGCAAATTGGAATGAAAAGGGAAATGAAAAGAGGATTGCTCCATAATATTGTTACTTATGTTTAGATACAAGCTAATTAACCTTGTACGTATATATAGAAGAGAAAAAGGTCATAATTTAATACAAAGGTTCACAAGACTAACCGCCTTACTTATGTCTTGATACGGTTGTTGTTATTCTCACCGCATATAATTTAGGCGTTGAATCTAGAAAGATTTTACTTAATCTAATGGTCGGGTGCATTAATCTAAACAGTTGACGTTGAAAAAAACACTGATAAGTGTACACTTAGATTGAAACTAGATGGTTGACATTGAATTGAAACTATCAAGATTTAAAATTATGAAATTTAATATTTAATTAGTTAAATTAAAAAATAAACCCTAAACCCTATAAACATGGTTGTTGGGTGTATTAATATGTTGTTGTTGGCATTTGATTTGTAACTTTGAATTACAACAACCGTATTCATTAGCACAAGCTTCATTTATATAATTGTAAGTGTGTATGCTGGCATACAAGCTACATACTCAAACTCAACTCACTATTCACCTTTAGATTTATACTCCAAATATTTTTCACCATATGGAATCTTCATGATCAAATAAATCTTTTGATCATAGCCATAAAAGAAGTCGTCAACGAATACGTGTGCAACATAAGAAGAAAAAATACTAACAATGGGGAGCAATATGGACACAAGGTCTATTGGATATGTATTAACAAGGCGTCACTTATCGGTATCTTACCTGAATCAATAGAAAAATAGAATAAGGCACTCAAAGGTTGCAAGAAGATGATGAAGAATTTTGATCAAATATATTATCACCGAATATGAAACATGGGTGAAAGATTCCCATCATTTTCTCAACTAATTATTAGTTCTATTTAGGTGAGGTACTATTTATATATTAGTTATTAATAAATTAACATTTGATGTATTTAATTTGTCTTTACTTCTTTATTATTATTGAGTTGGGCTTTTTATTATTTTAGTTTCCTTTTCTCTTATATTTAAAATTATATTATGGTAAACTCGTGAAATTTTGTAACAAATTCTTTTTTAAGTATATAAAGATCATATAATCTAACATAAACTATATGTCTCCCACCCAAACTACTATTGTTTTAGATTTAAGCCAACTTGATAAGAAAAATTAAGTGCAATATATATATAAGTTCACATATTTGATGTTAAAAAAATAAGAATGTATAACAACTAGTTTCATGATACATATTAGTTACACAATTAAATTTATAAGTGGCTTTCATCTTTCTCTTCAATGTTCTTGATAATACTCTTCCTCAAACTATATCCTTGAAAAATATATACACTTAATTATTGACACATAATCAATATATAACTTTGTTAAAAATATTTACACTCAATTTAAATCAAAACACTTGATCAACATACTAATACACACAAATTTGAATCACCACGGAAATCATCAAACTACATCTTGGAAAATTATAAGATCGTAAGATACAAAATTAATGACATCAACTTTCTCTTTTAAAAATATTACCGACGCATTGTGTGAGTACAATGCTAATTAATATTAATTAAGATTGAGCTAATTAACCACTTTTGGATACCGTAAGAACACAAGGAGTCGTGCCCCGTGGCCATCATTTTTTGGTGTTTAACGTCGGACGACCAGGGTTAGCACCTCTGCACACCAGTGTTTAGTGTCGGTGTTGAACCCTGTTGTTCGGCCCCAACGGCGATTCGATGACATTTTCCCTTTCTTTTCTTTTTTTGATAACGCCTAGTTTATATAAAAAAAAGTAACTCGTTATATAGTTGTTCTTTGGTTTTATTTTTTTTCAAAAATATTATCAAAAATACGTAAAACACAAAGAGATTAATGGTTTTGCGGGAATGCTCAGAAGCATAAATTGTATGCATTGCGCATAGGAAAAAGGCCCTAATGCATGGAAAGAGAAATTCACATGAGGCAATCACAAGTACCTAACGATAATGCTTGAAGTCGTTGTCTCTTATGACATGTTAATTTGGCATGCATGTTTCGGGATTGTGGGTCGAACAACAACTTAAATGTTCTTAATTCTTCCCCGTTATTCGACGACATGCTAAATGACACCCCTCCCGTATGCCCATTTAACGTGCTTGATGAGGTCTAGTACGAAAGAAGGTACTATCTAGCTGACAGGATATACCCAACTTGGTTATTGGTTGTTAAAATATTTTTAAGTGTAGTTGATGGAAAGATGGTGAAGTTTAGTCGACCACAAAAGGCTGCTCGAAAGGCGAACATTTGACGTCCTATAAAGACGTTGGCATATATTACAACAACGAAAAAGAGTTTATAACATAAAAGTTAGAAAAAGAATGATGTGTACTTGCATCATTTCATATAACATAATTATTAAAGATAATAATATTAATATTACTAATTTGAAGAGTATCATGTTAGGTTTCTTTTATTTAATTTGTTCCTCTGAAAATTTAATTAATAGCCGAACACTTTTGTTTCATGAGAAGGTTCTATTATTTTCATTTTGA
Source organism: Logfia minima (assembly GCA_963921325.1). NCBI lineage: Eukaryota > Viridiplantae > Streptophyta > Magnoliopsida > Asterales > Asteraceae > Logfia > Logfia minima. Next base: position 12,108,452 of record OY992776.1, on the reverse strand, counting down.
ACTGACTAGTTATTAGTATCAATTATCAATTCTAAAAGTAACTATACACTTGCAATCAAATCATTTCTTTTCTTTTGTTGATTTATTGATCTCCCCTTTTTTATTGATCCTCTTAAACAAAATTCCCATTTATAGGCGTGAGAGCAAGTACATCTTAAAAGGAATCAAAGTAAAGGATCAGTTCCAAAGGCATAAAATCATTAATATTAGTCCTACATATATCCCAATTTTCCCAACTATTTCCCACTCACACTTTTAAGCATTTAATATATTTAATATATATATATATAATATTATTTAATCAGAATTGTAGATATTTCTTGGAAAAATCATAACGACAATCTTTGAGCTGTTATTAAAACCTTAAAATTCTATAAAATTTGTATTCTTTCTATAATAAACTCAATATTGCTTTAAATGTTAGTTGAACTACAATAATTTATACATTTCCAAATTTAGTAACGACATCTCTAACCAACATGTTCTCACTAGATTAATCTAACATTTTTAGGTGAAAACCGACATGCTCTCAAATTTATCATCTCATCTTAGGTATAATGTTTTTCTTTATGGATACTTGCGCATTTCTTTTAAATTTCAGAAGAGGTTTGAAATTGCGTTTTCAAAACATACTTCGCGTTTTTAAAATAATATTTTGAAAAAACATATACCAACCTGCTTATTTATAATTGTATTTTTTGAACAACTAGATGAATATATGTTATAAAAAAAAAAAGCTAGAGAGAAACTAGCAAAATTACAAATACGTATGCAACATGGAGTTTTGAATCCATAATGTCCATGAAGTATTTCGTTTAGCACATCTAGGAGAATACCAATTAAAGATATGAACAACAATAAGATCAAAAATGTGACCTTTCTTCAAACTCGGAGACTGGAAGATAATGCTATTCCGAAGACGCCAAATCATCCAAGTGGTTGTAGAAACAACCACCTCGATAATCTTCTTATTTGCAACAACTAACGAACTTGAGTCCATCCAGCCTAAGATCGTCGTGACTTCATTCACCATAGGAAACCGGATGTCTAACCAATTTGCCACCTTCGTCCAAATATGCGAAGCCGTGCCACATTTAAAAAACAAATGATTCACGTCTTCAGAATCTACCATGCACATAGGACATAATAACGAAGGGATATCAATATCTTTTTCATTAAGATTAACTCTAGAAGGCAATCTGTTGATACTCATCCTCCACCACAGAATATTAACTTTTATAGGCACTCCAGAACACCACCTCGTCTCCATGTTGCCTTCTTGGAGCAAAAAACTGTCCACTTTCTTTCGAGTACTACTCACCGAGAAGATACCATTCGGATTAAGCTTCCATTCCCACTGGTCATCTTGTGTTGACAGATGAACATCTGCTAACATGCCCATTAATTGTGTTTTCTATCTAGGACGACCTGGATAACCTTTTCCCCAAACACCTTTTGTATTTTTCTTTATTTTACAAACGCCATAAACATATAATCCTTTCAAAATGCAATCTCAAACACCCTTGTATTATCATTTCAAATGTTGCATTTTTAAAGGACTAATGGTATAGTAAAACTTTGTATATATGTCACCAACCATACGAGTAATGACTAATTAATACATATGTATGAAGGTCTTAACATCATTATCGAATCATGAGAGGATCTCATCACCTACTAATTGGTCTCAACTTTTTAGGGATGTTGTTTTCAATAGATGGCATCAGCTTGAATTAAGGGGATTAGGAGATGGCCATTGTCCACATTTTCCTTTGTTTCCTTCTTCTACATAAACTACAATAATTGGCAATCTTCAGTATCATCCCTAAAAATGTTCTGTCTTTTCAACTCTACTCAAACTACAAATGTTTACTATTTTAATTGAGGATTTTTCCTGGCAATTTGTAGCAATTTGGTTTTATTATAGTTGAAACTTTTTTTAGAATGGAAAAACTTATAACTTAACCTACATACTACACCTCTTGGAACTATTACTTAAATATCGAACAAACTTCCAAGAAAATAAAACTAAATATATAGAATAATTATCCTCTCATTTTTAGGCTATATTACTATGTAAGGAATTTATGAAATAAGAAAAAAAAAAAAGAAAAAAGAGATGCCTCAACTATAAAAAATAGTTTTGCCTCGGCTCGTTTCCTGCTTTCCAAAATATGATAATTGGCATTTTTATCTTTATGTATAATTAAAAGAAAATAAGATGGAGAAATTTGAGTTCTTTATTGTTTTCTATCCTTTACAATTTAACGATTAAGTTTTTCGTATAATTACACTTTTACCCCCTTAAATATTTGATGTATTTATTCAAATTAAAAAAATAGAGCAAATATTTTATTCATTTATTAAAATGGAAGGGCCTATAAACAAAATAAAAAAATCGGCCACAATATTTTATTCATTTCATTAAAATTAAATTCGTCCCACGTTATAATGGGTCTATAAAATATATAAAAAAATCAACCAAATTAAAAAAATAGATCAAATATTTTATTCATTTATTAAAATTAAAGAGTCTATAAACTATATAAAAAAATCGGCCACAATATTTCATTTGTTTTATTAAAATTAATTTTGTCTCGCGTTATAAAAAATAGACCAAATATTTTATTCATATATTAAAATTAAAGAGTCTATAAACTATATAAAAAGTCGGTCACAATATTTTATTCATTTAATTAAAATTAAATTCGTCTTGCGTTATAGTAGATCTACAAACTATATAAAAAAATCAACCAAATAAAGATAAAAATAGACCAAATATTTTATTCATTTATTAAAATTAAAGAGTCTATAAACTATATAAAAAAATCGGTCACAATACTTTATTCATTTAATTCAAATTAAATTCATCTCGCGTTATAGCGGATCTATAAACTATATAAAAAATCAACCAAATAAACATTAAATTTGACCAGCGTCATCGCGGGTCTATAAACTATATAAAAAAATTAGTCACAAATTTTATTCATTTATAAAAATTAAATTCACCCAGCGTTATCGCAGGTATATAGACTATATAAAAAAAACTCACCAAATATATTATTCCTTTATAAAAATTAAATTTATCATGTGTTATCGCGGATCTATAAACTATATAAAAAATGGCCATAATTATAAAAATTAAATTTGTTTGGCGTTATCGCGGGTCTATAAACTAGCAATGATCAACATTTTTTTCGTATTATTACATTTTCGGCCCTTAAATATTTGATGTATTTGTTTAAATTGAAAAAGTCAGTTACAATATAAAAAAATCGACTAAATATTTTATTTCATTTATAAAAGTTAAATTCGTCGCGGCTTATCGCGGGTCTATAAACTATATAAAAAAATCGGCTACAAATTGACCACAATATTTTATTTATTTATAAAAATTAAATTCGTCCTGCGTTATTGTGGGTTATGACCTATTACAAATTATACATGAGCGCACGATAAACAATAAACAAAATATGATTCATAATATTGCATACATAGGTTATTTTGACTTAAATGCATAATAATGAAATTTGTAGAGCATCCATACAGTAACCTGGATTTAACATCTTTGCAAATCAAACGGGTTGAAATTTTGATAGGGGTAAACACCGTAAATCAGACCCACATACCTCTGTTTGATAGTTTTCCAAATCGGTTAGCCAAGTAATAGAATATCAATCAGCCAAACCTACCAAAATGTATCGATTTAACATGTTTAAATGGTTTAAGCCACACCATGTACACTCTTAAGTAATATAAGGAAACTATAGCAGTGTTCTATATGTTCAGGTAGTTTAGTAATGATCAAGATAGCCAAGAGCTCATGAGTCCAAATTTTCAGATTTGTCACAACAAACATATTATCCTCTCGAATGAGTCTCCTAAAAGCATCGTGGGAATTAACCGTACGTCATTGTTATACTTGTTGGTCAAAGGTCGGACGTCTCACGTCAATTAAACCAAAACATCTTTTATCTAAATTGTACAGTACAAGACAAGCAACTACCTTCATGTGACTTGCAAGTTATATATGCAAAAATGGAATTGATCCACATGATCATTGTTCATGAGCTTTTAACCCTAAGTTGGTCACCTGAATCTTTCTAAAAAATTTTACTCACTTTATTCATAAAAGAAGCAATAAGTAATGGCTCAAGTGGGAAACCATGCTTTATAAAAAGATAAATCACTTAAATTTGATTAATGTAATGGTAACAAGTCTTGTTCGATAAAAAAGTTTGTCTTGTAAAAAAGATGGTAGGCCACAAGATGATCTTCTAAAATGTATCTTCAATTTGCTTTTAAAAATTCTATTAAAAGTAGAATCCACCTATCATTCTCAAACCCCTGTTCATGTTCCCACTACTTGAAATTCAAACAATGAACAACAAATTAAGAGCTATAAGACATCATTAATTTCATATAAGTTTAAGCCCGACAAACATTTACCTAATCAACAAATCAAATTACTATACACTAACTTTTTTCGCTATCATATGTTACTGTTCAACAACCCCACCTATGGACAATTCGATTATAGATTAGTAAATCAAATATGGCAATTCAAGAAATATTTAAAATTAAAATTATGGATACGATTGGTCATAGAAGTGGAAATGTTGACCCGTTTAGTCTGAATGAGTCAAATGGGTGACCCAAATTCAGTTTTTAATGCACACAACATTGTAAATTGTTTTATTTAAATAATCGATTACTACTGCAGTTAATTTTTTCTGTAATTATAATTAACACATTAATATTATACAGAGATTATTAAAAAACCCGCCATGTTTTTACCTAATACCCATTACCCACCACGTGTGACCCGTCCATCTTGCCACCTCTAATTCATCATGTTAGGCACCTAACAGTATATTGGCATCAGTATTGACGTCCTTGATCATATCTGTATTTATAAACACAGTCATTCAAAAAGCTCAGAACTTGATGAGCATCTTGCCTGCATATAATTAGAACTTGGATTATACAATTAATAACGTTGGTGATCAGATATTAATATCATAATACCCATAATCTTATACGATATTATCCTTTGATTCCAGCCAAAGTTGCTTTTGGGTCAAAAGGAGGGGCTACTATACTTGTTTTTGTGTAGAATTTTGTATTTGGTTAAAGAATATGAATAATCTTTGTACTTAAACAATACTCCATGGGTTTAGTCAAAGAAAAACTTGCTCACGGCATGTATTTCTTTATCTTATTAGGCAATATTAGAATAACCTGAAGACTCCTAGGTCATATGATTGATAGAACCCGAATGATATTTTATCCAACGTACTGGAACTACTTGAATTAGACTCCAGTAGTACCTCCTGCAACACAAAAAAAACTGATATTAATATATGTTCCAATTTCTAAAAGTAAACGACATTACTCTCACGGCTACAGATGAAGAAATGGGCACCTAATTAATGCATCGTTATTAGAGTTTTAACAAAAATATGAATCAACCCAACCTGGCCCTTTCTGACCTGTTACACCCATAATTTGCACTAACTTTTATAGATAACAAACAACTTTCAAATATACGTAGCCATGAAAAAAGAAAAATCTAAAAGTACAAATCATCCATTTAGAATACAATTCACAAAATTCTTATCTAATTTAAGATGTGCTTCCTAAATTGTGAATTTATAAAATCTACATTTATCTATAAGCTTTGACATAAAACAAAATCTTGAATTATACTAGTTGTGTCACTCATTGAAAACGGAAGCTTATGATCCAAGCTTCCAACGCTGTCTTAATCATATATATACATGAAGTCCCTTTCCCCTTGACACGTCTAGCTTGCATATCTATGGACAAACATCACACACGCACACATAAGCTTATAACTTAGTGTGTAACAAGAGTTGATAAAACAAAATAAGCATTTCATATGAAAATCAGAAGTTTGAACCTTTTTGTAAAGATTGAAGCATAACCCCCTCACTATTTATCATAAGCAAGACTTGCAACTAAGCATCCAACCATTAGTGATCTAGTCACTAAGGCATACATTCAGCTGTGGATCCAAGCTAATAGGCATCATCATTATCAGCCGAAGCACATAGCTTTGTTAGTACCTCGCTAGCATAACCTAGTAGCCATGAAGGCTCAGCAATAGGCATATGACAGTATATAGTTGCATGTTTACAAATGAATAATTACAGCACTGCATAAAACTTAGTTTGATGTGTTTCCTGTATGGACAAATTAGGTTTTCCACTTTACATAATTCAAGATCATAATCAATGCAGCTTTTTGTGCAAGCAGTAATGCAAGCACAAATGTGTTCATGAACTCAAACCTTCTTGACAGACATTACAAGTGAATCTGCATCTGCAAGAGCCATTACTACTTAAAGTCGTAAAGACAGAATGAATATCATGTAAGCAGGACAATTCAACCCTGGATTCGTGTTCTTAACATCATGAAACACCAAATTGATTGCTTAAACTCTGGAAGAAAAGTATATCTAAAGTGCTCAAATATGGTACTCAAAATGCCTGTTTCATTTTTGTATGCCACAAGCCCACAACAAAAGTGAAAAAAATGCAGCTTTACCAATTTTTATCTCATGCAGTTGTTGGTGATGTCAGTGTCACCTAATCGTTTTAGTATAATGGAAATGATACATGTATCAAAGGGGTTTAATTTAGTTCTAGTACAAGTTAGGAGGTGTGGAGTGCACACTTGTATTAATCTAGGTTGATCCCAGTTTGACTGAAATGGCGGGGGTCGCGGGGCAGCGCCCATGGCGGGGTCCAAACGAATTTACTTGAGGGACTGTATTTGTAAATATGGTTTCCAACTGCCATTTGGTTCGTTTTCTGGTTTCATATATACAGAAAACATATTCATATTTTACAGACAAGATACACAGAAAGATTAGAGTTCTCTCTACAATCATCCAAAACACTTAACTCGATTTTCTGCCAAATCTTGTTTGTTCTTCGCTAATTATCCACATAATTTGAATTTCGTGTAATCCCGGCATATAGGGTCGAAATATCAAATTCGAAAAGTGATTCAACACGATTTGCGAAGTAATCCTTGATTCGAATACACACTCTTTTTCATACAGAAAGCTAACAACTAAGTATTTATCAACAAAAAATGAGGAGCTTGAATATTGGGAAGAAGTTTTGATGAATTATCGTTTAAAAACTATATATACGTCAATCAAGATCTAAAAGCAGTTACGGATCATAAATTTAGAGCTTATGAAACTAGAATAATGTTTACTATCTCCTGAATGATCCACTAATATAACAAGTTTTGAACTTTATGAGTTACCCAGAATTTACAACAAACCGAAACTGATCTCACTCTCTACCTATCTAAAGTAGATTATAAATGAAGTAAAAAGCTTACAGGATAGAAACATAATTTACCAAGCAATTTAGTATGATATTTACCATTGCCGATACACGCCCAGTTTTTCTAGTACTTGTAATCATACTTCTGATTATTCCATATAACATAATCACTATCAAACCACACATTCAAACACCCCCTTAAACTCCAAATACCAAAACGAAACGAATAACACCTGATTTTTTCCAAACAAACTTAAGCATATCATCAACATATATGCCATCAATAATTTGCAAACAATACCAAATTTCACAACCCGAATCAAAATGCTGCGAATAAAGCCTAATATCCAGAAAAGAAATAATTTTTAGCAAGCGGAATACCCAAAAATCAATCATCTCCAGTTGGAAACAAAGTCAAAACCTTTCTCCCATTTTCAAATTTAAGATCGTCAACATAAGACACCCTAGGATTATTTTTTTACAAATGACCCGGATGCAAAAACTGTGCAGGGACCGAAGAACTAGTGAATAAATGATCGGTAGCCGGATCAGAAACCAACCCAGATGAAAGACCCTGCATTCTTTCTAAATAAAGTCTGTATCTTTGCAAATGAGTAGCTAGATTCTCTCTAGTTAAACCATCAACGCTCATAAGTTGCATAGTAGTTTTAGGAACGGCATTTTTAATACCTAAATGAGCAACATCATCAACAAACCTATTATGAAGTTGTGGGGTCCACACAAATCTTGACCTTTTTAAGGTTCTTGCTGGTTCATCACCACCACCAGTTGTAAGAGTCAGCTGAATTTTGCAGGGTTCAAAGATTAAGTTCATGTAAGCCGCACCAAAAGGTTATTGACGTGAGGCATATCATGAGCATCTATTATACCAGTCTTTCGTATTTGGTCTCAATAAATTGATGTTGGTACTCTGTATATTCAATCTATTAATTAATGTTACAAAGCTATTTCAAATAAACACATTACAAATAAGCTTGTCATCATCTTTCATTCAAATACATATATGTCTACCAAATACTATGTCACTGATTATGTATAGAACCTCCTTCTCATATAATACATTGCAACAAACAACATCCCTAAGTGTACCTGTATACTCTAAGCAAGTTAATCATATGATTTAATGTCACGCCCTCGATTTACTACTATAAGCATTTCATAATTACATACGAAACTAGAGTTTCTTACATTAGATATCAGCGGGAGTCTTAAAATTTAAACGACTTATTACATATCTTATATAGTATAATAAAAATAACCACCGACATGCATAATCTTCTAAAATTTAGACCTTTAGTTCCTATAAATCTGTAATCATTAGTCGGCATCCTGACGTAGCCACTGATATATCACAAAAACATTGTCATATGTATATCCAAATCATGCAATAATAACATAAATACCTTAATAACAATATTTTAATAACAATACTTTAATAACAATACTTGCATGAAAATAAATGATAAATAGCATGTATCTCAATTTATAAGTAGAGTGAGCTTACATGTTTATGTTGTTGTTTAAGCACTATTTTCTAGCTCACATACTAACTACCTACATTTAAATAATCATTACATAATCAATTATTATATCTTAACGTCTAGGTAATCTGATACTAACGTCTTACATCCAACTGATTCAATACCATACGGTTCAAAGCCTTTTATTGTCCAATAGTCCAAGGTATCCAAACCATTTAAAAGTGTCGTTTAATAACAATAATGTAACTTATAAAAAAAACGTACGGCTAGACTAGCCAAACAATAGTTTATTACTAGATGTTGGGTTTAAATAATACAAGAGGTCTTTATTAAGAATTTCAACCCAATATACTTCAACCCAATATAGTCCAACATGTTATCTACCCAATTATTAAACCATGAACTATTAGACCATATGTAATTTATATAGAAACTTGGTCTTTGCTGCTAGCCCAAAATAGTGGCCCAACACATCGGCCCAATATCAAAATTTTACTTGTATCTTCTTCGTTGTCAACTTAAGGGACGATAGGAAGTTGAAACACAGATGATCAAATTTATTTATTTATTATGTCTTCTTTTTTTATTTATTTAAATCTCATACGTTTGCTCATCTATTATTAATATCTAAATGTTACTAGTAGAAATTGAACAATATAACTATCATATTTCAAATTACAAACTTTTAAAACCATTTTTCTGTAATATATAAAAATCAAATTCGAACTTTTAAGTTGTTCATAATCAAATCATTTTTTTTTTAAATAAAATATGATTCTTACATGTACATATTCTACTCATGTTTCTCTACAAACATAAATTTTTAAACCATGTCTTTTGTCTCAATTTATAAGCTTTAACAGTACTATTAAAACCCCATTTGAAATAGAACAATATTTGTACATTTAGACCAGTTATGACTTAAATTGGTTGGATCCTAATAACAAGGATGTAAAAATGAAAGCATCTACGTAATTAATTCAATGAATGGATTAGAAATTATACCCAATTTAGACCTTGAACATAAGCTATGAACAAACTCCAAATTTTTGCTTTTGTACCTAAAGTTTTCTCTCTGTCACTCAATTTTACTGAAATTGTTTTGTATATTTTGATTGCACTGTCCATGTATCAATATATATAAACAATTTTGCAATTACTTTATTTCTATCGAACTAATTTTGACACGTTAGTTTGCTTATTGCACGTATGTATTTTGTGTCAGATTTATTGTTATTTTTTACCAACATGCCCCTAAATTTTGTGACTTATTTCATTACAAACCCTGAACATATAAACTTTCAAAGTTTTACATTTTTGACCCTAAACATGGAACTTTCATGCTAGCATACGTTTTATTGTATATTTGTTATTGAATGGTCTTATCGACTTATTAACTGTATGCATAGAAATGTTTGAACTCACTAAGTTTTTGCTAATTAGTGTATGTCACACCCCCAAATTTGACATTTACAGTTAATCATGCGGAAGCTTTCGGGGCGTGACGAAGATCGAATAACATTACCTTGAGCGTATGATTATCGCAGAACATCTATATTATTAGGATGCCAAAATAGTTTTACAAACATTTCGGCTCATCGAGCAGTTCAATTGTCAAGGTTATCGAATACATCGTTTTAAAATGAAATACAAGTTTCGGGATTTCATAAATAAGACTACAAGTCAATTAATCCCATTGTTCAAATTTAAAATATGGCATCCTAATTTATTGTGGCAGGTACGGTCCCAATATGCATGTGTCTTACGGCATAGCTAATTCCCCTGAAAAACATATTATTAAAAGGTCAACATAACGTTGAGTGAATTCACAGGTTTAATGACTCGATCATAAACCATCATTTAGTAGTCATTTCATCAATAGATCAAAAATGGCATCAACGGCCTATTGTGCGATTATTCTCAATTTAAAACAATAAAAGCAAACACTGACTGTGATCCCCCGCAGACTAGCTAGGTCCTGCGAGTTAATATGTCGAACTAAACCTATAACCAAACCACAACTCACATATAATTCGTTTGCCTTGGACCGGTTAAGTATACTCGTCCCCAAAGTGCGAAACAACGTCGCTAGTTATCGCGACTAACTAAAATAAACGTGGGATGGGGATGTCAGCCCCGATAGTACTATCTGTATACTCAGTGGTTAGCGTCATCTAACTAATGGTTATAGTGATTGTCAGCAAGAGGACTTCTATGCTACAACATGAAGAATTTAGTCGCCCATAAAGATACGTTGTCAGGTTTTAATAATCGCATAAATCAGTTATATGTTTTTCACCCCAAATTTGAAAGCAGTAAAACAGTAAAAGTGGGGCTGTGAACTCACCTGAGTCCGAGCGTGCTAGCAACACAGTTTTAAATCACAATTGTCCAAGTAAGCCTCTTAACGTCCTAAACGTAAGAGCTTATGTTAATGCATGTAGACGACACAATGGTCAGTCTATGCCAGTTGTTCACTCAACAAGATTCGTAAAATTTGCCATCAACAGGCTTTTGAAAACATCCCACTTTCATTTAAAAAAAAACGACACGTTGTGATCCCACTTTGTTTCCAAAATCATTAAAACGTATCTAAGTCCACATTAAAAATACCTTATTAGATGTATTATACTATTAATGTGTAACTTTCATTTATTCAATACATATACTTTCACATAGTTATATATATATTTATATATCTCAATTACGTTTGATTTAGGGTTTTCATGACATGTATTGACGTTGGTAGTCTTTCGTTATTATTATTATCATCACGTCATCTATTTCCATATACACGTATAAATATAAAAATATACTCATGTAGGCATCTATTTATATATATATTCATTCTCACTATAATTACCACATTTTAAACGTTAGCATATATATATATATGTATTCTCATAAGCATTTATACATTTTACTTGTCGTTATGATATATTGACCAACAATATGTACATTTATTCATACGTACATTCCTATACACATATTAATATAATTATACGCCTTTATAATTTATTTTCACACTTTTACCTTACGATATTATTTAATTCCTTTTAAATTCTATTTATAACCTAACTTTAGGTTTTAATAAATTAAATTCTCGTTCTAAACATTTTAAGGCATGACTAATATTTAACTAACCTTTTAATTCATTGATTTTCCAATTTAAGTTTAAATTTACCGATTTCTATACGTTTATCATTTAATTAAATAAATTCGCGTTTTTAACTCGCGGTTTCGTTTTAAAATACTCGTTTAATATCTAGGTCTTTTTTTTAACATCTAATGTTTATTAATTTATTTAAAATGTCTTAACTTACTGATTTTGCATAAAAGTCCCTAATTCCTATGTTTTTGCAATTTAGTCCCTAAAGTCTTATTTATTCTATTTTTAACACTTAACTTTTATAACTTAAAGTTTAATAACCTACATTTTGTCCTAAATTATTTTAACACTTGTTTTACACCAAATCACATGAAATACACTAATCTTTACATTAAAAGTCACTAATATATGATTTTAATCATTTTTAACCTTTTTACTTAGTTAATCCATTTTTAACAGAATCTGTCCCATTTTTAGGTCAACTTTGCCTACGGTTTTGACTAGTCAAACATGTCCCAAAAATGATGAAAATTTTTATACAAGTTCCTCTATGTCTTAGCTTTCCAGAAACGTATGATTCGTAATTTTTGGTTGAGTTTAAGGGGTCCAAATGTATTTTACATCACACAAAGGTCAAACAGTTCTTGTTTTAGACAGTTAGTCATAGATCCGTATGTATCTTGACTTTTACTTAACTTCACAAAATGAGATCATACAACTTTCAAAGCTAACACAATTTGTGACCTTCAGCAAAAAGAATCAACTTTTTTAGATCTACGGTTTGAAAGTTATGATATTTTAAAGTCGGGTTATTTTCTGTCCCAACAGTACAGCTTGTACACTTTAACTTAGAAAGTCATTTTAAAATAGTAATACTCATCTAAAAATTATGAATTCAGTGGGATTTGATAGCTAACTTCTTGAACTTAACTTTAGAACCAAGAAACACGTAATTTCATCAAGATTTGACCAAGTTATGAAGCTTCAAAGTTGACACAACTTTCTGTCCGGATTTCAAATTGTTGTTTATGGACTGTTTTGGTGATTTTTAGTGTAACTTGGTTATGAAACATGTAAATACGATTTTTCAAACTAGATCTTGGCAAGAGTGAACATCTAAGCACACAATAACCATAAATTAAGCATTTTATAAAAGATCTAAAGGGTTTGTAGGTAGATTTTCCTTACAATGCATTAAAAGAGCAAATAGGGCAAAATGAAGGTTTGAGCTTGGTGTTCTTGGCCTCCTAGCTCCAAATCCGTATGTTTAAGGTTATTTTACCATGGGAATGAACTGAAAACGAAATATGCTTTTGATTGTGAGTAAAACGAGTGTAAAACGAGTGTAAAAGGAGGGTTTTAGGTGTGGTGATGCATGGTGGTTCAAGGTGGTGGAGTGGTGGTGAAATGGTGGACTTGTGGTGAGTGTTCTTGAGCAAGAAGGGAGGTTTGGGGCTGCTGAAAAACGTGGGTTAGGGGAGGGAGAGTGAGCAGAATTTTTGTGTGTGTTTTGGTGAAGAATGAGTTGCAAATGAGGGGAAATCAAAGGGGTAAGGGGAGGAGAAGCATGGCATGCATGTTCCATGTTTTAGGGATCAAGGAGAAGGGATCAAAGGGGTCCCTAGGGCCCCTTTCTTTGGCTGATTTTGGAGAGGGAAAGGAAAGGGGGGGCCCTTTTGAAGGTTAAACATAATTAGGCTAGATATTTTGATCATTAATCGCTAATCTCGATTAGTTTAGTCGTTAGTCGTATGATTAGGGTTAATTAGGTTTAGTTAGGGTAGATTAAGGTTGATTAGCATAGATTAGGGTTATTAGGATGTCACAAGTTGATTGAATCATCATTCGAATGATTATCGATGCTTCGTTTATCATTAACCGGGATTTTCTACGGCTTTGTGATAATTGAATCGGATAAATTGTTTGATTCGATTTCTCGGCACTTCATGCTTTCAATTAGATTATTAATAGTAGTTTACCTTATATTACTTGATCTTAATAATAATCGGGAGTCGATTGATAGGTTAACCGATTTAATTTACGTTTTATCTCATTCGTTGCACGTTTTCTATTTCGCGTGAACGTTTATCGAATTTAAAATTGTTATGCCTATTTCCTAGCATAAATATCAATATAATAATAATAACGACTATATAATTTTATAGATTTACGTTATTTTCACAAAAGGATCACCAACGCTCGTGAAATTCGATTTCTACCGATTTTCTCGGTTAATTCTCAAAATTCATAAATGCATCTCGCATTAAAATTCATTGCATCTCATATGCAAACACGGGCTTTGTGCTACACTTTATTTGATAAAAATGAATTCACTTTAATTTAATAGGGAATTAGCCTAAATGCACGTGATAATGATGTACGGAATTAACCGTACTTTTAGGGTTGTCACAGTGTATGTAAACATGTATGTCAGGACCATCCGATAAAACAGGTACAAACAAAGATAGGGAGAATATATGAATTTAAGAAGAGTATGCATTTTGGTGGTTATTTTTGTTATACTATATAAGATATGTAACCAATCGTTTAAATCTTGAGACTTCCGCTGATATATAATGTAATAAACTATAGTTTCGTATCTAATTATGTAATGCTTATAGTCGTAAGTCATGACCTGTTAATGAGGGTGTGACATTTAAAACACGCAATCATAACATAAAGACAAACCTTCTGATACCACCAAAAGATTATTTTGTTACATACATTGAAAATTATTACCAAACATCCAAATGCAAAGTTCATAAAACCCAACATAAACATGTCAAAATATCACACAAAACTAAAATTTTGGAACAAAACTCATAAAATCTCGCACACAACTAAAAAAATATCGCACAAAACTCCGACAAAACTAAAAAATATAGCACAAAACAAAAAATCTCGCACAAACTTAAAATTTCACGTAAAGCCCGTAAGTAATTGCTAAGAATCATACGTTCGATTGCAAAAGAAAAAAACCTAAAAATCCTAAAATTAGGTGTAAAAACACAAAAAGATATATATTTGTTCACACGTGAACGATTATGTGAACAAATATGTTAAAATGTGTTTTAAGATGTACTTTTTAAGGTTTTTAGCTGTTTTTTATGTTCAATCGAACGTATACATATGAACAAAGTTAATCAATGTGAACAAATACGTTATATAGTAGTTCTTACGAGTTCTCACTGCTTGTATATATACATTCTCTCATAACATAATACTTGAAGAAGAAGGATAAGAAATTACCTTGTTTATTGATTGATACAATAGAAGGAAGCAGATGGTGAGAAGCGACTAGTGATATCATATTGAATTTGTGTTTCATAGAAAAGTTATAAATTGCTCCCTTGTACTATAGTATAATTGCATAACATCTTGCTGGTAATATAGCATCTTTTCGTACTTCTATTATTCAAATACGACCATCAAACTCACATCTTTATTACTTATGAGTTTGGAGTCAACAGTATCTAGCATATTTATATTTGAGGATTTTTTAGAGGTGACAAAATATATAACTTCGTAAAAAAATTCCATAGTTCAAGTCAATTTAGTCCATTCATTTGCACAACTATATACTTGATCGAAAAGTATTTATGAAAAACTCAAACAGATAAATAAATAGTCAATTTAATTCATTTATTCATAGAACTATATCATTTAAAATTATCGTCACATATAAATAATTAAAAAATAAATTATCAATTTGATATATTAAAATATTATCTATGAATTAGAAAAAATATCACGAAATACTAATTAAGGAACATATAATTCAATTCATTCAATACACATATTATTAAATGAGTTACCGCTGCGAGCTGAGGATGTATCAATAATATTTAATATTTACGTTCGGTAAGCAATATACATTCGGCGCCTCCTTTTTTTTCTAAAACCCTAATTCTCCTGTCATAACCCCTTTCTTCCTTCTGCAACTTCAACTCAACCGCACACACACCATTCAAACATGCCGAAACGAAGCAAAAGTAAGCAAATTTATATGCATATGGATATCTCTTCGTGCTCAAATTCAATTGATGCATTTCATCCTATTAATTAATTGTTCGTAAATGTCCAAACAGTAAACAAATTCGTATACGTTCGTGCTCGTATTTACATATATATATATATATATATATATATATGTATACATGTGATTGTATCGTATTCCTTAATTGTAATGATGTGAATATGACTGTTAATTGTTAATAAAATTGTGCAGAGAGTAAAAGCAAGAGAGTAACATTAAAACAGAAGCATAAAGTTATTAAGAAGGTGAAGGAACACCATAAGAAGAAAGCAAAAGAAGCGAAAAAACTCGGTTTGAATAAAAGAACTAAGGTTGAGAAGGATCCAGGTATTCCTAATGATTGGCCTTTTAAGGAACAAGAGCTTAAGGCACTCGAAGCTCGCCGTACTAAGGCGCTTGAGGAAATCGAGCAGAAAAAAGCTGCTCGTAAAGAGAGGGTAATTTGTTTTATTTTTATACTTGTATAGTTTATGGTTTTAATGTGTTTATTTAAATGAAGTATGCTGATTATAGTTCCAAGTTCTTATAGGTTTATTTGATAATTCTAAATCCTAGCAACTTTTAATGCTCAAATGTGATAAACAAGTTAAACCATTGCACCTTATTATTATTATGAAAAATTATACATATTGTTATATACTATAAAGAATATGATAGTAATTACAGAATTTGAAAGTGGCATGGTAAGTGGCAACCTAGAATTATCAAGTTTAAATCTTGAATAGGATTTAATTGGTTAAGAAATCTGTGTTGTTAAGGGCAAAGGAACTAGCTTTCAATCGCTTTAAATGATAGTTCCAAGTTTAAATCTTGAATAGGATTTAATTGGTTAAGAAATCTGTGTTGTTAGGGGCAAAGGAATTATCTTTCAATCGCTTTAACTTGTTTATCACATTTGAGCATTAAAAGTTGCTAGGATTTTGAATTATCAAATAAACCTACAAGAACTTGGAACTATAAATTTAAAGCGATTGAAAGCAACCTAGGATTATTAAGTTTAATTCTTGAATAGGATTTAATTGGTTAAGAAATCTGTGTTGTTAGGGGCAAAGGAACTAGCTTTTAATCGCTTTAAATTCCTTGCTATCTGGTTATTTTGAGCACCAAGTTCGTCTGAGAAATTAGTCAATTTATAATGTTTTCTGCTACAAGGCTTTAGCTTGAAATGACACTGTATATTACTTCAGGCTAAAAAGAGGAAGTTAGGTCTATTGGAGGATGATGGTGACGATATAACAAATCTGGCTGAGCAGGTTTCTGCAAAAGAACAAGAATTTGGTCAGAAAAAAGTCAGTGATAACTCGAGTAAAACCCCGGGTATGCGACCACATATGGTTTTCTTTACACTTTTATCATCTTCTCTTACTCAAATTTGTATCTGGTTGTCGTTATGATTATAGAAGTTTTTGGATTTTCCGAACATTTCAGAGAGGTTGTTTTACAAGGAATTGGCCAAAGTTATTGAAGCATCAGATGTCATTCTGGAAGTGCTTGATGCTCGGGATCCCATTGGTACCCGTTGTACTGATATGGAAAAGATGGTATTGAAAGCCGGTCCTGAAAAACATCTTGTGTTGCTGCTTAATAAAATAGGTAATATTCATGTATTCTCTGCATTTTTCCCTTTGATATATGGATAAACTTTTCTTACTTATCTGATTGTTCTAAGGGTCAAAAGTCTAATCAATATCAGTTGTTACTAGCTGCAAGAAACCTGCTCATCAATTGGTAAAATAAGTTACCTAATTGCCCTTTTACAACCTGGTTTTGAGAGCCTCGTACTCCTGTCTTACAAAATGTATTATTTTCCAGAAATAATTTGTTAGTCACTCAAATAACTAATTATCTGATTATTGCAACTTCAAATAGCAAATGCACATCCAAACGCTTCTGCTACAGGCTGCTATATTAGAACTTAATATAATACTATCCGACTCTAATCATTAGAATCACATAGTCACTTCCAATATGCACATCCAAATTCCCATGTATACTTGTCATATTCTGACTGTTTATGTCATTTACGTTTGTTGAAATTTGGATATCAGATCTTGTTCCTCGTGAAGCTACTGAAAAGTGGCTCAAGTATCTTAGAGAGGAGTTACCAGCAGTTGCTTTTAAATGTAGCACTCAAAAGCAGAAAACTAATCTGGGATGGAAATCCTTTAAGGCCTCAAAAAAGACCAGTAATCTTTTGCAAACAAGTGACTGTCTTGGAGCAGACACTCTTCTAAAGCTACTGAAGAATTACACCAGAAGTCACGAGGTATGTCTTTAGCAAAGTTTCAATGTTCTTTTTTTCGTTTTTTGACAAATTCGACACATTTACTTACCAATAGGTTTTTTGACCATGTTTGATCTCTCCAGAGTGAAATAAAAAAAAATAAAGTTAGCTTAAAGGAAACAGGTAAAATGGCCTGGACGTATTGGAACTCCTCCATAGTGTATTTTTAATAAGTAGTCTTTATTGTTCCATTATAAAAGTTAGATTAACATTGGGACAGTATTATTTGTGTTAATACTAACTAGACTTAACAATCAATACACTAATTTTTTTTCCAAAAATTAAGAAATTTTGGACAGAAAGTGTTTCAGTTTGATCTAATCTATAATACCTATTTCAACCTGTACACATGCGGTTGGTTAGGTGGTGTCAACTAGAGGTGACAATACAGTCGGGTTTGTCCATCTTTTTTTTTTAGTTTTACATTTAATGAATGTATTATACACAGTTATCATACTGTTTTATTTTATAAAATAGGGCTATAATTATTAGTTTCTAAATAAAATGATTTAGGAAGGTGTAACCATTTATATACACCTTAGGAGCTGGAGGTTTTTAACCCATTCAACCTGTGCGACCTATTTTGCCCATTTTTTGGTTGTTATTTAAGTTTATTTTACCGGTTGGACCCATTAATAATAAAATGTAGCATAAGTTAACTCTTTCTCATATGCTGAGTTCATATTGCCACCTTACGGTTAACTCCTGAATTTTATATTGATAGTATGCTTTTTATTTCAGGTTAAAAAATCGATAGCTGTGGGTGTAGTTGGTTTGCCTAATGTAGGCAAGAGCAGTTTAATCAATAGTTTGAAGAGATGCCATGCTGTCAATGCTGGAGCTACACCTGGTCTCACAAGAACCATGCAAGAAGTTCAGTTGGACAAGGATGTTAAATTATTGGACTGCCCTGGTGTTGTGATGCTTAAATCTGGGGAGAATGATGCCGCTGTAGCTCTTAGAAATTGCTTAAAAATTGAGAAGCTAGAGAATCCTGTTTCTTCAGGTAATTGAACTTATCATCCATGAAAGGTCTCTAATATCAGTTTCTGTTCAGTGTCACACTTTGAACCCATCTATATGATAACGGGTTGTATTGGGATCTGTAAATATATATATTTTATATTGCGTCAAACGGGTTAAATAGTTTAAACTAGTTATTAAGGAAATGAGTTGATACGTGAGTGAACAGGTTGAAAGGTACTTCTCTGTTTTGAACCAAATTCATTTGAGCAGTTACCCAGCCCAGCAGTTTTGCCACCTCGAATTTTAATTTATGTCTGGAAATTAGTAAATTTTCACATATGATTTCAAACAAGTGATTAACTTTTTGAATGATCTTACCTGGCTCTTTGATTCAACTTGACCATTATTCGTACTAAAATGTCAACAAAAAAACATCATAGTTTACAAATTTTTGAACTTTGTTCAGGTGAACTTAAAAGGTTACCAACTTACAGCATAATTTACCCTATTTCGCCTTCTTTGTGAAATATAATATATATGCTGCAAAAAGCTAAGTGTGAAGTCAGCAGTGCAAAAGTTGTAGATTTAACTTCTTATTGTCACTAAATGCTTTTTTATATGTGAACTACAGTGATGGAAATCCTCAAGTTATGTCCCACAGAAATGTTGGTAACGTTATACAAGATTCCTACCTTTGCTTCTGTTGATGACTTTCTTTCCAAGGTAGCCACTGTTAGAGGTAAGCTCAAAAAGGGTGGTACTTTGGACAATGATGCTGCTGCAAGAGTTGTATTGCAGGATTGGAATGAAGGTTTGTACTAGCAGAACTTTTATCTATTTGCACGCTCATGCATTTACTAATGAATGGGTCGGTTTAGGTTGTGTTTTATTGCATACGTGTCAAAAAAGATAGCTAAAAGAGGAACAGGGGAAACGGATTGAAACTTTCTCAAAGTATTATTAGTGCATACAACCTCTCAAATCCTTCTATTCGATTAGATTTTTACTGTACTTATACTGTTTTTGACCTTTTGTAATCTTGTAATTAATATATTAAGCATCTAGTTTTTAATGATGGGCAAAGAGGTCTTTGCAGGTCCACCCAATCTAATCCGGCCTGGTCCGAACTATACCAAAAGGACCCTTTTGAACAGGAATATGTTGTGAACCGTTACTGAACCCACCTATCAGCATGCACACATCCTTTAAAATTGTTTTATTCAAAGATT
Source organism: Logfia minima (assembly GCA_963921325.1). Taxonomy (NCBI): domain Eukaryota; kingdom Viridiplantae; phylum Streptophyta; class Magnoliopsida; order Asterales; family Asteraceae; genus Logfia; species Logfia minima. The sequence goes on along the minus strand of OY992776.1, from coordinate 12,088,001 downwards.
GAGTTGATTACTGTATTTTCTCTGTGGTTGTAATCATAATCAAAACATTAGTTGCAATCAAGTGGCTCTAGAAATTGTACAAAAGTGTTTGTGGGTCAACCTCGTCCCACCCAACTTGTTGTGACCGTGCTAAAAATGACATGTTTCCACCTTGAATATGTTATGACTGTAACCAAGTTGTCGTACCTGCCCTCTACCCAGCTTTAGTTTGCATAAATAGCAAAAGTGAAAGACCCGTATATCCTTCCTGGAACAAGAAATAGAAAAATTGAGAAAATGAAAGAAATAAAGCAACAAAAGCATGCTTATTTTCACCTTTTTGCAGGTAAAATTCAATACTACACAATGCCTCCAGCTAGGAATGAAGGAGAGGTTATGGAGACAAAAATTGTATCGGAACTAGGAAAAGAGTTCAATGTGCATGAAGTATATGGCACCGAATCGTCGTATATTGGCAGCCTCAAATCTGTAAACGAATTGAATCCCGTTGAGATATCCCCAAGGGAACCTGTTGCTTTAGACGAGTCGATGCTTGAGGTTTGTGTTGTTTTTCCACATTACAATTTACATAGAAGTGATACATATTACATGCATCTATCTTAGTTAACAGATGTCATGAAAGTTTTAAACAAAGATTACTAATCTGTGATGAAGTAATATTGGATGCTTTTTGCAACTATCACTTTCATCTTGCAGTATTTTTAACTATTTTGTCAATTTATATCGACAAGTTTTTGTTATTTGTAATTATCGAGGGGTACCTTGGATGTTAACGTGAAAGAATTGGCTTAGGCAGTTGGAGTTTCTAACTTACTTGGGCAGTAAGAATCAAGAACATCCATGCTGATTGATCTTGTTCTTAACTAAATGAATTTTTGCTTCTGCAGGATGATAAACAACCTGAAAGAACTCCTGTAGAAAGCGACACAAAGAATGATGGAGATCAAGCTATGGCAGAAAATGAAGATGCACCAGAAACGAAGGTAAAGAATTCAAGTAGCCAACAAAACAAGCAACTTTATGCAGCAGAAGGTGTTCTCAACACCAAGCAAAAGAAAGCAGAAAAAAAGAGAAGGAAAAATGCCAACAAATCTACTGTAATGGAAGAAGATGAGCCAATTGATGGTGATTATGACTTTAAAGTGGATTATGTGAAGAAAGGATCTACTGACATGGATGTGGTTGAGGTAGATGATGATGGTTCAGTTGACAAAAATGAAAACAAACCTGAGTGAATTAACTGTGGTTCAGTTGACAGCGAAGGTTGATCGGAGTGAATCCACAAAGAAACACCGGTGAAATTTGGGGGTCAGTTTTGGAAAAATTCAGGCTACATTTTGATACTATTTAGGAAATATGCTTGAATTGTAATTTTTGGAGTACAACTCACGAATAGTTGTGGATCAGTGAGAATTGAACGATCCAGTTAATTTCTCTATTTCTTATGAACGAGTTTATAAATTATATTTGTTACCTTCCATCGAGTTGTACAGAATGGAGTTTAGACTACGCAGGTTTTAAGCCATTCCAAATTTGATCTCCACCACTTGAAATAAGGATTTAGATTCAACTATCTAGCAAATTACAGAGTCAGCAGGTTGAGTAATGAGTCAATACGTAATTGGTCATGTTGAGCCCAAAAAACAGCTCAAGAAAATAACTCAACATGGGTTTAACCCTTTAGAGAAACTATATTATGAATCAACCATTTCATAAGTAGATACATTGAAATGAATATATTAATATGATTCAAGAAATCAAAATACTAATAACATTTATACCTTTGTAGATCCCCTCTGAAGGAATTTACATTACTCTTTAATAAAATGTATATAATATAAACTCAACCCGTATCCATATATAATAGCTTAATTTTCCACAAAACCTAAACTAGTAACCAAATACCACAAATACCAAAAACCAATCCATGGCCAGTCGATAACACATTTGGTTCACAGTTTATCTCAATCATCTATCGATATTCCTAAAAGTGGGTCAGTGCTGCCATTATTCACGCTCGGATCTTCAGAACCCGAGCTAGATGAAGACGGAGAAACTGTACGTTCATCAATGGTTGCAGAAACATTAATAGTTTCAGTAGCAGTTGGTGAGGAAATATTCGATCCAGCGGAAGTTGGAACAAGGCCTTGTGCTTCCAAGGCTTCACGTGCCACTTTCTCTTTGGCCTTTTTAGCTCTTTCTAGCACTTCATCCTGCATATCAGTCCAAAAAACAGATTTACACCGTATATTCATTTAAAAATGTTCCAAAATTTCCATCTTTTAACATATTCTCATGATAATATTTCTTGTTGGATTTGAGGTCTCATTTAACTGTTACAATGTTAGTTAAGATGACAACCTTCCTGTCTTCTCCACCTTTACCAATTGCTTTCCAAATTTTCAAACCTCCAACTAAATGACTTACTTCCATCTTTCAACTACAAAGTTTACTATTTTTAAGATCATATTTGAAGATTTCGTTAAATTTTGCTGAAGCTATTAGTTTGTAAAATAATTCTCTTAACTAATGTAATATAATTTGAATGAAAAAATAACATATACGTAGTATTTTCAAATGAACATATAATATGCATTGCAGCCTTGCAGGTACCTGAAACTCTTGTACTTGCTTTTGTTGTTCAGCTTGCAACCGACCAACCGTACTCAAGAACTCCCCAACGGTAGATTCAATACGTTCATTTAGCGCTTCTGCGAAAGCCTTCCCCAAGAAAAACGCATCCAAAACTTGTTTACTTTCATTTTCTGTAAATTCCGATTCTTCATGTCTAAGGCAGTACTTTCATTCATTTTGAGGTAAGCAGGATTCATTACATAAATCAAAAATAAAATACTCACGCAACATGGTTTCGTGTAAAAAAAACAACAAATGCATCTGTAGTGTAAACTAATAATATTTTACTATGCACGTGTGCACCTTAAAATTCTTTCTAGTATTTTGAAGTGTGAAAATTACGTCTATTGTCATAGTTCATCCCATGACACTTTTTGCAGTAGGCAAAAGCATGCATTGCATATATGTTGAATAGTGATTCTAGCAAACCATACAATGAAAGTTGGAAATTTTTTCTAGGCTATTCCATTTGCAGCCAAAGAGTCTCAATTCAAGTTCTTCAAATCAATAAATGGTATTCATTATTTACTATTCAATAAATGGATACATTGACATTAGCACTGACGATACCAAATGTATTCCCAAAAAAGGTAGTATCACTTTGATTCGTACAGAAAATTTAGTAATTTTTTCGTTGGGAACTGTTTAACAATGCAATCTAACTGACCTTAATGATATTCATTTTTTAACATTTTGGTCAAAATAATCATATCCAGAGAAGCATGTACTAAGTTTATTAAGAAAATTTATTATTGGGATAAATACTCATTTCAATCAGCAAATAATCTAATTCTAATCATTCAAAGTTGCAATCATCATTTTCAAAATTCTCATCCAAATACCCCATTCGACAGTTTTGTTCACAGATTTTCATAAACTAGTATAATATATAAATCCAATACCAGTTTGACTAAAAAAGTCAAAATGTATATCTAGGCACAATCACACTCCCAGAGTCAATAACCAAATTCTTGATCAAAGAATTAAAATCAACCATAACTTAAACAAAATCAACAAAATTCAATAAACCAATTAGAGAATACAAGCAAAACCTTCTAAAAACCCAAACTTTCTACTATCCAACACCCTAAAAATAGCATTCCCGCCCTAATAAGCAAAACCATCCAGAAAGTCAAATTCGGCAACAAATAGTCATTACCTAAGGTCAAAGTCAATAACAATTAGTCAAAATTAAATAAAACACAAAACCCTCACATAATTTCGTACCTGGAGCAGGGTCACTAGGAGTGCTGCTACAATTACATCTAAACCCATGTTCTGAAATAACCAATTTCTTCTGCAAAAACACACCTACAGATTTTTTCCCATAATTTTTTGAGGATTTCAGGCAAATTATTGAACAAGATGATGACTTTGAGGTTTTATTGATTTGCGAATTTGATGGAACACGAGAATATACAGTTGGTGAAGATATTGATGAGCTCATTTTTGTGTGAATCTAGGAAAAAAGATGAAAAGATTTATGTTGTTCGTGAACGGAATGGTTCATAAATCATGAGGATTAAAATTCATATTTATTGTACTTGTATGTATAAGAGTATAGGACAGCAGTCACAGCACTGTGAGACAGATTTTGGGCCACTTTTGTTTATGGACCATAGTTTCTTGGATTTCATGGGACTGGGCTCATTATGTGACACGTTGTTTGTGTATTTTTTGAAGTTATAGGGTGGTTGTGTGTTTGTTTTCTATATATTTCTAGGTGAAATTAATCGTTAGGTTTAGTAACATACCACATATATTGATGTGTTTAGATTGTCTTTTTGTAAAATATTGATAATTTGCAATTTCGAATGTTAGTCGATTCAAACAGATGATAATATGTGAAAAACAATATACAGATTAACTTAACGTTTTATTAATTAGAATGTTTAGTTATCTATATTGATAAACACTACGAAGTACCATATTCGAATATTTCCCTCCTTCAAACTTATCTAGTGTTTAAAGGCTAATTTTAAGTTATTTATTAATTCCTTGTCAGTTGTATTTACTTACTCTCGCCCAAAACTAATTACTAAAGTGAAATACTTAAAATGTTTGAATAAATAGAATTAAATCTATATCTGTTTCATTCAATTAATAACATATAACAACATCTTTAATGAGAAACTATCTAAAGCGTTTTAGGAATTTCACATAAGTAGGCCATGTTTGACATGAAACTTTTAACTTTTAGTTTTTGAAAAAAAAACACGTATGAAAATAAAAGTATTTTTTTTTATCATGTACAAATTATAATTTTAGAATCCATTGAAAAACTTAAAATCTTAAAGCTATTAGAAGTAGTTTTTCATGAAAAGCTCAAAACCTAATATTAGAGCTTACATCCTACAACCACATCATCAAGACCCTTAATCTAAAAAACCTTTTTAAAAAAGCTTTTACATCAATGAGAAAAAAAAATTAAATTTTTTTTTTTTTGTAAAATTACATACAAATTTTTCTAAAAAAATTAATATTTAAAGCTTGAGAAAATCTCAAACTTTCTTTTTTAAAGTTTTTTTTTTAACAAAAATCTTTTTGAAAGACTTTCATTGAAAATGTTGTAAGTTATTTATTTTTTCCCTCTCTCTTTATTAAAATCAATCATTCAACTTGTGTTTTAATTATAATTTTAGATTCAATTTTAAGCACACAAATTAAAGGTACATATTTTTTTTCTTTACTAAATGGCCGAAAATAGTTGCATATTACTAGTATTAAAGCACTAGTCATTCATAGTTAGTAATTTGTGATTATTTATAATTTATAAATCTTTTAAAAAGCAATGTCTAAGAATATTAAAAAGTTGGTATATAGACAAAAATAGAGAGGTAAAGATTTTGAAAGTCAACTGCAATTTGAAGAAAAGGTCGATGCGTGTTTTTCTTTTAGAAATAACAGACTTAAACAAAAGCTTTCTTGAATGACATATGACTAGACCCAAACACCGAAACATAGTGTAACTTAACAAAAACATATTACTAGATTTCCACCACTCTAATTGATAAAAGCAAAGTCACCACAATTAAAGATAAAGGAAACACTCCAATCCACTACTATAATCGATAAAGTTTCTACCATAGTTATAGATAAATAAAATGAAAACTTAAAGATTTCACCACAATATTGGATAAAGACAGGTCACCACAAATATTGATAAAGAAATAACTCCTAACCACCAAGATCAAAGATCTATAAATGTAAACAGAGATTTTAAGAGAAATAGAGATGTTCTATTTAATATCAATCAATAATCAAGTCTCCTATTTTTCATTACAAAAGCTATCTATTTATAGAGAAAAGTTAACATCTATCTTTAGACAAAGCATGACAAAAGAAGAAACAAATGAAAATGGGGGCAAGCACTAACAAACTAGCCAATAAGGAGAAAGACAAGATCTGAAATAAGACTGCCAAATGTGTCCTTTCCTACAAAATTTCGTTATGCTCCACCATGATGAAATGTGGTCAATGAGAATAAGGAATCCTCATCAAGCAACCTTCTTCTTCTAGAACAACCACATACACATGTTAAGCACGTGACTCGATCTGATTATTGAAAGCATAAGTAATTTGAATCGCCTCAAACAATCTTTTACTAAGAAAATCATCCACAACTAGGCGCATCAGAGTCCTCTTAAAGCTGGTTGACAGTTAGGTGCATTAGAGTCCTCTCAAAGCTAATTGACATCTAAGTACATCATAGTCCTCTTAAAGTTGGTTGAACTTGAACTCCAAAGTTGGGTGAACTAGAACTCTCAGAGCTGGTTGAAAATCCAAAGATGATTGGTCAGCACTGAAATCCAAAGTTGGTTGAACTTGAACTTCCAAAGCTAGTTGGTTCTTGAAAACCCAAGGTGGTTGACCAACGTTGAAATCCAAAGCTTAGTTAGATTACTCACTGATCATTCTTACTAGTTAGACCATCCAATGATCATGCTCTAAGATGGTTGGTCGTCATTTCTTTAAAGTTGGTTTGCCTTCAGCGACCAAAATTTTATTCGAGAAAAAACACTCCAAAACAACCATCCAATATGAGTAGAGTATATTCTAATTAATACCAAAATTGGAAGGACCTTGAACCACTTCATCATAATTCTTGTGAACGCCAAAGCTGCCCACAAAGAACTAAGACCTTCGTATGATGAGCCAACAACTGTAAACTGACCTTAGCACTTAATTTGAGCATAGGGTGGTTTAAGGGCTGGTTACATCTAACTCTTTTGTTGAGAATTCTAAAACATTAAAAGATGATATATCTGTGAAAATTCCTTACAAACTAGAAGATAGTTGTTGAATAAACATGGATCGATTTGTGTTCCAAATTAATCTAAGTTTTCCAATTAGATTTTTGTAGCTCGTGATCAATTCCGCATCATAAGGAGGGGCAACGATCTTGTCTGTTAATTTCTATAATCAACGGTTTAGATTCGTTGCATTTTAACAACACTGCATTTTATGTAAAGTATAGTGTGCACGTAAAATGTAGTGTTGCGAATCCGTGCCGTTAATAATATAAATCAAACATTTGAGATCGTCTGCCTTTTATTCCCTTCAAAATGCAGCTTCCACTTTAGTCCCACACTAAAATATAATCGTCTAAAGTGATCATTCGGCTACTATTATATAAATTAAAGATTATTTTGACATATCAGTCAACTCAATACACTCAAAATGTCACATTTTGATCCTCTGATCCGATGCCAATATATAGTCACCCAAGTGATCGTTCGAATATTGTTAGATAAGTTATAATATTAATTTTGACACATTAGTCAACTTATTACCTTCGTCACATGTAAGCTGTAACATTTATAATCATTGTGTCCCATCAACATGAACCAAAACCAACCATTATATCTTAAAAGTAATTGTCAGAATATGTGGTTAGCAAGATGTTCAAAATTTATATATGTAGTTGGCGATATTGTACAAATTTATGTGTTGTAGTTGGAAAGAATGCATGAAAATAAATGTGGTACTTACTTACTTCTGCTATATTTATTAACTCTGTCAATTACAATTTCCAAATTCTCTCTACTTCATTTTGGTTGACTAATTAACAAATACTACAATCGGATCATCTAAATACTAATTCTTTCATTAATTTCCTTTCAAATAAAACATAAGAGAAACTGATAAACCCTTAAAGGGTTGACAATGTGACCAAAATCTACAATATGATTATGATTAAATTATTTGACTTCAAAGATTAGGATGTTAGAGAAGTACTATAATTCCTGCTCATCGAACTTAGGAAAAACCTTATTTACTAATAATTTTTTATTATTATAAGGATAGAAGTAAATTACCATTTGAACTACCGTTAAAACACTTGTAATATGATACTGCAATACACATTGAATGACACATTAACATGACTAATTTATAACTGGTTGAACTCATAAACAATTGTAGTCACACCATCAAAATTCGAAATCTAATTTAGAATGTGTAAACGATTAAAGATTAAAACGAGAAACCACAAAAATCATTTATACCACGAATTTAACCATGACTAACCATAACTTGAATTTCAAAATGATGACCTTCTGTGAGGACATTACAACCCATATAACAGCACAAGACAACTATAACACTCTATATAAATTTCCTTTATCTCCTTTTCAATATATTACTTTTTAAAAGTTATATGAATTAAATTAAAATTTGATATAAAATTTAAGTTAGATTTTTTTTTCTGATAAATTTGTAATTTAGAGTTTAAACATTTAATTTAGAATTTTAAAATAAACCAATATAGGAATACAAAATTATAGAAAGTCAAAATTATAAAAAGTCAAATCCATGAACAATACTTATTCAACAAAACACAGCGTGGCATTATCGTAATTTCCAAAAACCCACAACCCTTTTTTTCAAACCAAATTCCAAAAATTTCTTCTAACTACAGAAAACCCCCCAAAACAACCCACTCCTTTTCATTTCCACTTTCTCTCTCTAGAAAACACACAAATCACTTTAGAGAGAGAAAGATAGAAATGGGACAACAATCGTTGATCTACAGTTTCGTTGCTAGAGGAACGGTTATTCTCGCCGAATACACCGAATTCACCGGCAATTTTACTTCCATCGCTGCTCAATGTCTCCAGAAGCTTCCAGCAACCAACAATAAGTTTACTTACAATTGCGATGGTCACACTTTTAATTATCTTGTTGAAGACGGATTCAGTAAGTCCCGATCTGACCTAATTTTTCAATTTGTACAAATGATTAGTCGATCTGATCGTATTTGTTAGAGTTTGTTAGTCGATTTGAATATTTCATGTGTTATTGTGTTAGTTTTTGTTGCTATTTAGGTTAATATGTGATTCTAGGTTTTAGTATGTGTTAGTTTGATTTTATACATGTCATGATTTATGTGATTGTATCGTAGATTCGTAGATTTAGACTTGATGAGCTTGATGTATTTGAATCTGTATGTATGGTTTTGGTGATGATGTGGTTTGTGTTTCTGTAAGCTCAGCGATTAGCTTATATGTGGATGTTAATCGATCAAGTAGAATGTCATTGTGTAGGCTTTTTGAAAAGATAAATGCTGGTTAATTTGAAAAGTTTACGTGTTATTGTGTTAGTTTGTGTGGAGATTTGAGGTATTTAGGTTAAATTAAGAGATTCTAGGTTTTAGTTTTTGTTAATTTGATTTATATATGTTTGATTAGTTTGACTATGCATTATAATGTAGATTTGATGACTGTTGCTAGTTTGATTTGACTTTTTGGTTGATGAACTTGATTTTTGTGAATCTGTATGTATTGCTTTTGTGTTGTGGTGTGAGGTTTGTAAGCTTAATGATTCTGTTAACGTATATTTGGATGGTAAAAGGTTGGTTAGAGTTTCTTAGCAAACTCCACAGGTAGAATGTCATTGTGTATTCTATATGAAAAGATAATTTGTGGTAGATTTTAGTTATAATATTATATATGAATGTCTCAGTTAAAGTGTCGTGCTATTATTGTTTAGGTGTACTAATTAGTATGCAAAGCTCATGTTCATTATAGTGTTTTTTTGTTTTTTCTTTTATCTGAATCACAAATCTGGCAGTCTAGCTTAGGTTGTTTTTTTGCTATTGGCAGCATCTGCTTTATATAGTATTTGTGTTAATACATGATACATGTGGTAAAGTATTTGTAATAAGACCACTCCCAACCCCGGGCATGTCACTTTCGTGTCAGTTGTGCCAGATTAGTACCCTCACTTTAATTTTCTGGGCCCACACATATTTAAATAAAACAATTTCATTAAAATTAAAAACCTTACATTAATTAATTAAAATAAAACATTACATAATGAAAAGGGTTGAATTATATAGATTATTAGAGTGAAATAATGGTTTTGAATGTAGAGAAATAATGTAAAAAGTGTGTGAATTATATAGAACAGTTGGGCCGAATAATGTATTTGAATGTAATAAAAAGATGATGAAAATTGTGTGTGAAATGAAGTTTAGTTGTATATGTATTTATAGTGTGTTTGGGGTAGGATAAAAATGATTTTTTTATATATAAAAAAAACGGATATATATTTGTTTTTTAACAGATGTAAAAAAAAAATTATTTTTTAATTTTAGACCACTCTAACGGATATGCGGACCCCACTCCCAAACCGACACCCCCACCCACCCCCCCCACCCCCCGCGCGCGCGTCCCGAAACTGACGAGAAACCACCGACGCGGTCAACCAACGCGGCGGTACCAATGCCGTCGGTCGGCCGGCGCGCGGCGGTTCCCAAACCGACTTATGCGATGGGAGTGGTCTAAGTTAATGCTTATTAGCTAGCTACCAACAGTAAGTAAGTGAACTATTTGTTTCAAATGCGATCATCTTATGCACTTCTAGTTTATATGGATTAGTCTTCTCTGTGGGGTGTGTTTTAGCTTTATTGACAATTATATTGGGAATATAGTTCACTTCATTCGTTTTTCTCAACACAGGTTGACTAACTCTGTTTTAACTTCTCTTTGAATTATGAAGCATACTGTGTTGTGGCCGTTGAATCCGTTGGTAGACAGGTTCCAATGGCTTTTCTTGAGCGTGTCAAGGATGACTTCATTAAGAAATATGGAGGGGGAAAAGCTGCAACTGCATCTGCCAATAGTCTTAGCAAAGAATTTGGGTAATCTCATACTCCATTTTAGTTCCCGTTCTTTACAACCTGTAAGGTCTGTACTTTTTTATAACTAATGCTCCCTTGCACACAATTCTTTTATACCAGTTCTAAGCTGAAGGAGCAGATGCAGTATTGTGTTGACCATCCAGAAGAGATCAGCAAGCTTGCGAAGGTGAAAGCTCAGGTTTCAGAAGTCAAGGGTGTGATGATGGAAAATATTGAGAAGGTAAAACTTAATAGCTATTTTAACTAAATGTTGGAATGCGTGCCCCTTGTACAAGATCTTATATGGTTCCTTGATTGAATTTCTATATATTGGTTTTTTAATCCTTCTTGTACTTTTGAACATGTAGGTTCTTGACCGTGGGGAGAAGATCGAGCTTCTGGTTGATAAAACAGAGAACCTTCGCTCTCAGGTTGGTAAATTCGTGCTCATTTTTTTTTTCTTCATCATATTTCGGAACTGAATTTTACATTAGTAAATTGTGATAGTTTTTGTTTGTTTTTTAAGGGGGTGAGGGTTGTTTGGTAAGCCATAGAGTTGTTAGGGTTGGGTAACAGGTAAAAATTGGCCAGGCCGGGTTGGGTAGACCAACAAACATATTTTACTTATTAATTATTAATTATATATAAATAACTATTGCTTTCATTAGGATTACAAAAATAACTTTATCACAATAATAATCTGAATAGTTGAACAAAAGGATTTGGGAGGTTGTATCATTTAAAGTAGACTTTAGGTGACTTTCGACCTGTTAGAGATTGGGCACATCTGAAATTGACTTATTCACAAGTAAATTGGTTCAAGTTATCACTTCTCTGTATGCTACACTTGACCGTTGCATATTATACATTTTACGGGACCATGATATGTTTGCATGATACTTTGATGCTATTATGCAGGCACAAGATTTTAGGACGCAAGGTACGCAAATAAGGCGAAAGATGTGGTTACAAAACATGAAGATAAAACTGATAGTTCTTGGAATCATCATAGCCTTGATTCTCATTATAGTTCTATCGGCTTGTGGCGGATTCAAGTGTGGCAAGTAAGATACGTCTTTGCTTCAGTGATTTAGGATGGTAAAAATCTCATTTATGGGAGAAGAAAAAACTCAGGGCTTCGTCGTCCCATGTTTATTTGTTTGCTGATGGTTTTGTTTTGCTAGTTTCTTTTTGAAGTGACATGGGCCCATCTTTTGTAACGAAAAGGCTTTATATTGTGATATAGTGGTTGTATAGTTTGTATCTCAAGTACCATTGATGTCGACATTTTACTAGGAAAACAATTTGATTGCTGTTTTTTGTTTTCTCCTAGAACTGATTCGTTAACTGTGTGTTGAGGTTATTTGAGAAGTGTTGTATGAGACCGAGACGTAAAATTAGCCATTAGGGATGGCCAAAAATGGTTCAGATTGACTAAGCCATAGGTATATTTAGCTCGATTCTCAGTTTCAGATATTTTGGAAGATTGAAGCTGCTTCATTCAAGATCGTTCCAGTCGTATTCTGGAAATGAAACTGAATTGTTCTTTTCAGATTCTTGTAATAGTGATGTTTGCATTATAATTTGCCTTTGTAAAGGGGGCGCTTTAGAATGTGTTGCAAACTTAGTTATTATAATTCAACATCATAATACTCGGGCCTCAGCTTTGTACTGTTTGGTAGATCCAAATATGTTTTTGGTCTTCTTAAAAATTTTCACTTAGAATTATCATAATATGTCATATATTGTTGTAACAAAAATGGTCAATACAACATGCATTGCATATATGTATTATTTTATGGCTCAAAATTATAGACATGGTTCATGAACGTCATGCTCGAAATCAGAGACCTAGTACATACATACTAACCATCACGTAGTACTAATTTAATAAGGATATCATAAATGCCAACTAAGGCATTACTATTTGTTAAGACTTTTAGCATACATTTAATGATAATAATAATAATAATAATAATAATAATAATCATAATAATCATAATAATAATAATAATAATAATAATAATAATAATAATAATTATTATTATTATTATTATATATATAATATAAACCTAATATATGAAGGCATACTTTCATATAAATTACATTAGTTAGTAATCATATATCTATATAATCAATTATGGTTAAAGATTAATTAATTATAAGTTTGTTCATAAATCCTACAAAATTATTCAATTAGCTCAAAAACGGTTGAAAGCATGTTATTTAGACATGTTTTTGTATTATTAGCTTGATTACTAATATAAAATAAAGTTGTCTCAAGTTTAAATTGTCTAGTTTTGGTTTCGAACAGAACCAGAATGAATCATGAACCAATTTTTATTTTAATGAATCAACAAGAAATATTTCAACAATTAGTAAGTGTTTTCTTGTGAATAAACACTCAAACATTACATACAACGACTCACCCACGAGCAAATTTACATGAGCCCCTGATCGATTATTTTCACACCCAAAAAATAACAAAATTTTCAAACACACAATATAAAAAATTCTAACAAGCTAATTGATCCCTAAACTTTTCAATATCTTCAAATATAGGCAACCTTTTTGATTTATTGGGGGCCCATACATTCATTAATCGTTCAAGTCCATTAACAAAGTCATCATCTAGATCCAAGTCCGGGAGGTTCTCCGCTGAACCCAATGCTGGCCTCCGCCATGTTTCCAATTCCGTCAATAGTTCATGGGCCCGGACGCTAGTCTTGGCGTCCTCCGACCCATGAAGCCTACCGTTTACGATGTCTTGGAGGACTAATTCGGCATCTTTGTACCGTGCCTGTTTCATTAGGCAAAGGCCCAAGTTACAAGCCTTGTTTGCATCTGGGTCAATCATTTGGGCTTTCTTGTAAACGACCTCCGCTGCCATGAAGTTTGATTTTTGCATGTAGGCCCAGCCCAAATTCCCCTGTTAACCCGGCCCAAAAAGTCCAAATGTCAAAGCTCATTCAACTTAAAATAGTTCACTATGTTATCCATGAATATGTTCAAGTGTATTGTGTGATGGTATAGTTTGTAACAAAACGAGCTCTTTAATTTGTTTTTGTCTTGACGGAATATTAATTAGATAGTTTTAGTCAAATTTGAAGCAAATACAAATGATAAAAAACCAAGCTCGAGCTTTAAATGTAGCTTCCAATTATAAGCTCGAGCTAGACCCCAACAACAATAGTAACATATGTGTCAAAATGGATGCCTAATTGAGTTTGACTCATTTAAAATATCACTAGTGAGTAGAATGGATAGCTGTTTCTTAAAACAGTCCATGTATGTTTTTCTGTCACAACTAAGAGATATTAAGAGATCGAGACTTACCAAAATCTTTGAAGTTTCTTGTTTAACTGAGACTTGGAACTTTTTGCCACGCGATCGAGCAGTTTTTGTAGGTTTTCCATTAAAAGCTTCTCCTTTGTAAATCAACCTGAGTTTCTGCTTCAGTAAACCTATTTGTTCATCCACTCTCCAACATTTCTGTTAAAAAAATAATGTTATTGCCAAAATCTTTTGTAAGCCATAACAAATTAGAAATCAGTTAATTAGTCAATCAAATCTATGTCAATAGTTTCTTGTCATATTATGATAAGCACCATCTTAAACAATAATACAATCAAATATATGTGAGTTAATTGTCTGAAAACACAAAGAACTTTCAGTTTTACCCCAGTTTAGAGAACTTATTTTTTATGTCCCACTTCTCAATTGTACTTTCAACTTTTATCCCCTTTTAATTATTATGTAACCCGAAAAGAGACTCCATTACTATAGACGATACATCACAAAAGATATGAGCTTGTTTTAAGCGGTTGCATCATGTTGGTAATTCAAGTTCCGGATAATACATTACAAAAGACATGAAATACGTGTATAATACAATTTTAATGAATTTTGTTACATTTGTGAATGTATAAATCTATATCAAGCTAGTTTGCAAATACTTTTTGCATACTCAATGTTGTTTCCAACAAGGTAATAAAGGAAAATCATTAAGAATATCTAATGTGGTTTTACAGGATTTTTTTTGTGCAAATGAATGCATGGATGATGGTAAAATGTGCATGAAGGGGCTATATACCTTGTACAAGTCAATAAGCAGGTTATCAAGAGATTGTTGAGCACTTTTGGAGCAAAGGCATCTAAAGGACTTGATGGCTTCAATGGCTTCTTCAGTTCTATCCAACTGTTTCATCACAACAACCATGTCTTTTAGTGCACTATCCACTCTATCTCCTTCATTTATTGCCTTCCAAAACCATACAATTGCACACTCTTGGTTCTTTTCTACCAACTGCAAATTAATCTAACAATAAGTTAATACACACACACAAAAAGAAAAGTCCAAGACTGGCAATAAAATATAGTAAATATTGTTGTATATATGTGTATATATATATATTTAATCTGAAATTATTATTTATGTTGTCTTACGATACATGACAAATTTATAATGACAAAAACTTTTCATCGATCTCACTTTAGGCAATCTATATTTGTTATCCATATATAGCAATTCAATGATTCTAAATGTGTTGCTAATTTTAGTAAGGAAGTTAAAATAATTGGTAGGTTGCTATCTGAATAGTGCAAAAGTCACTTGCTATTTTTAAAATTTGTTGTCTCAAGTCTCTTAATGATATACGAGTATGCAAATACCATCCATACACACCAATATCTTCAAATGCTAAAACCATTTGTAATTTTCTGTTTTGTGTTAGTGTATAAAATGTTGTTTTGCTCCTAAACAAACTCTAATAAATATGTTTAAGAAAAGGGTTATGTTTTAAAAGTTAACCGAAGAGCTAAATAGTAATTTATTATTATTATTATTATTATTATTAAACTTGTGAACTGATTCTAGTTTCACAATATAACTCAACTATGACCCATTGACCCGGAACCATCTCAATCATATTTGCTTCATTATCTGAATCTTTCACAAAAAATTAAAAATGTAGAACATGAATACATAGTATTCATGCTTGAACGGATGAAACGTTGACCATCGATTTCGTGATAATTAAATCCATGAATATAAATTAACATTGATAAATTATATGTTTGTTGATGTATAGCATCAAACGCACAAGGCTAAAGAAGGAGTAATAACAAGATTAATTAATTAGGGCGAAAGAAATTAGACTAAATAAAAGTTTTTTGGTATGCAAATTAAAACACTAGAAAGTAAGATAAGGTAGATTAAAAACGGAAACATGAAAATAAAATAAAAATCTCTTTGATAAGAAATTTTTAATTACGATTTCCGGTACGAATACCGAAAATATATGATTTTTTTAAACCTTCTGTGATTTAGAAAAAGCAATTATACTAACCCTAGACAAAGTCGGTCAAACTTCATATCTATCATCAATATCTCATAAAACGAGCCATTTGAAAACAAGTTACTCTTCATATACTATCATAATTCAATCGATTAGTTTAGGAACATCAAGTTAATCTGTTTGTATATATCGAAATCCAAAGTCAAAGAGTTAGAACAATGAGTTGAAATATTAAGAAACAAAGTTTTGATTAGTTTTAGTAATTAGTTAATGGTCAGTTGAGCAATCTAAGCTCGCATATCTGATTGTTTACAGATCTCTAATTAATAACACAAACAACAAAAACAATAATAAAACATGAAATTTTAATTAAGGTAGCGTATGTCTGTGTGTAAGTGTGTGTGTGATGAATAATAAAACGAACCTGAGCATGTTTAGCTTTAACATAAGGACCATCTCCACAAGGAACTTTATGAACAACATGAACAACGTCGTCGTTTTTCTTCTTGGATCTCACTTCCATATCTCTCTATATCTACAAAAGTTCAGATAATAATCATATAATGAGGAAGTTAATGAAGCTGGACGCAAATACGTCCCTATACATTTTTATGACTTATTATAGATTAATAGGTTGAGAGCTTTCTGAATAGACTTTTGTGTGTCCCATTCGTAGGCCAGTTCTTTTTACAGAGACTAAAGTCCAATTTACACGCCTCGACCAATATTTCAATATTGAAAGATTGTCAATATTATTTAATGTATAATATTCTTTTATTTAACTTATGTGGTATTACATTTTTCTCTAATAATCTTTCATATATAAATATGTAATATATAGAATGTTTAAAATAATTGTAAATTTTGAATATTATAATTTTATCTACATTCCGAGGTAACTTTTATTATCATATGGTATTTATTCAACGAATGTATATTTTAGTCTCGGAATCAACTTTTTTTTAATATCGAAATGTAAATAAAAATAAAATTGATTATGATGCTATATTTGGATTGAAACTAAAAAATATATAAGAAAAGTTATTAATAAAAAACACAATAATACGTTAATGAAACTATTTGAATGTACTATATATTTATAAACAGGAGTGCATGTTGAAAATTCATAGTCCTGAAATGTGCACCACCATGACGTTTTATATGTGTATGTCAAATTGTATTTTTCTTGAAAGTTTAAAAATTCTGTGCTTCATTTCAGAGAATTCTTAGTCTTGAAATGTGCACCACTATAACATTTATTTTTGTTGAATTAAAATTATTTATTAAACTTTGTGTAATCTAATCATTAACATTTATTATAAGAGGGAGGGAGTATATTTTCAAAATTGTATATAGCAATGATATATTAAAATTGTTAATATAAAATACAAGTCTATATAATTGTTAACTAGCAGTGGTTAATGCTCCACATGTACAAACTCAATAATATAATGTTTATCCGACTAGTAAAGTTGTCTAAAAATCCAAATAAATACATTTTATTTTTCAACAAAAATGTAAATTAAAACATCTATAGTATAATATACATGCATTACCAATCAAAATAGTTCTAGCAAGTTTACTATTATATAATGTATTCCATACTAAGTATATAATATCAAATAAATATCATATTGTGATTAAATTTATATCAAGTTTAGATATATAATAATGTGTATACTTTTTTTTTGTGTGAAAAAAAAAGTAATGGTTAACAAAAAATTATTAACTAAAAACATAATGATATTTTTATTAGTATAAAATAATGATGATCATTATTGATTGGATTGTGACTAGTAGATGATGAGGTCTGACGCATCCATCTGACTTCCATGCATATAACATCTCCCGTCTAACACACCAAATTTGACTTTCGTGTAAATAACATCTCCCCAATTGGTAGGCATAATTAGAAGGTAAATAATTATGTGAAAATATGATTACAGTACTAAAGTAATTAATTTTAATTTACTATTTAAAAATTAGTAATATTACATTTTAGTTGCTTTATTTTTACATACGGTATTGATTTCTACACCTCAAAATTTGTATTGACTTACAATATTACTTAATCAATATCAATATATATATATATATATATACATATGATATAAGAGTAGGGATTAAAAGGGAAGTAAAAAAGTTAAGAAATGAGAGAAGCAAATCTCAATATTTAATTTTATTATAAATGAATGTTGTTAACATTCATATGTGATGAATGTTACTCAAAATTTAACATTCATCACAAATAAATTTTAAAAACATTTTTTATAAAAAAATCAAGAGTTAAGATCTGCTTTCCTTTTTCCTCAAGATTTGAAGTTTCTCTATGAGTCCTTCCCCTATAATATAACACCGTATATATCTTATTGTGTTATACATACCAATTTTAATTTTATACAAATCACCTTGCATATGTACACTACACTTTTAATTGGTCGGAAAAAAATACCACCTTGTCTTTAGTGTATGTCAATGGAGAAAATATCATACATATAATTTCCTTTTATGGAATAAGAACGCTATTTAAAAAAAATATATAATAGACATTAATTAATTAAGAGGTTGTGGGTTTACATTTAATTTAAAACAATTACATGGACATATGGTTATATATAATATGTGTGACATGATTAGAGAAAAAAAAGTTTTCCTTCTACAAACTTATAAATATAATATGAAGTTTTCCTTGATAAATCAACATCCAGAAGGAGGTTCGGCGGCAACAGATTTATGCGTATGCAATTCAAATTCGATCTTAAATATCTACTTCGGTTTTTTTTTAATTTCGCTTCTAATATCTTGCTAGTTAACTAATAAAATTTTAACGTTAAAGAAAACATCCAAAAAGGTGTGACATAATGGATGATACAATACTACTATCTTAGTATCTTATATACACAGCCCAAATAATTGGGGCGATTCCTGACAAATAATGGGCCAAATAAATGAGGTGGGTTTCTCACACAAATTTTCATAGGCATAAAGTTTGTGGAGAATTTAGTAGTACTTAAAACTAAAATAAATAGACACGAGTAAGAAAATATTCTTTATATTTATTTCAGTTTTCCCGAAAGAGGAGAAACAATTAGTTTTGTTTTTCTGTTTTCATCCTCAGAGGAAATTTGTAAATCGCAAGTTTTAACATGATCATTATGAAATTAGGCTAACTTCGTTGTTACAACAACAATACACAATCCCGCCAAAAGTAGAGTATAGAGAAGGTAAGATGTAGATAGTCGCACATCTACGATCATCCGTTCATTGTCTTTCTCGAATTAACGAATCTTTGACATAAAAGTTTATAATTTTATAATTTGGTCATAAGTAAACATTGGTCAGGTTATTTTAGCTATTTATGGAATGTTGGTCATATTGAGGCTGTGATATTGATTTGAGAGTTGATAACCTCTTTTGATCATGTTTGCTAAGTTTGGTGTCATAATATGAAGGATATTGGTTTAGTGGCCTATCTTTAGTGAGTCAATTGTTATTCCAGAAAAATAACCTTTATGAAAGTTGGGATGCATTCAACAAAAGGCAACTTTATATATGTACAAATTTATATTCTGTGTAAGGTATAGCACATTTAGATGAATTGATTAAAAGTGAGTGCATTTGTTGGATCTGGCTACATATATAGCTGGTAGCACATAGTACCTAATGACTAGCTGTTTTCTAGAACTTATTGATTAATATACCAAATAAAATTACTTGATATCATCAGATCATAACAATTTAGTAGTTGAAACTTGAAAGTCATGAAAGACAGTAGTTTAACAGTGCTAGGGATATGTATCAAAACCGTTTTAAAATGGATAAGTATAACATGCTATAAAGTATAAACTCATTTAAAATAGATATTTGAACTTATAACGTATAGATATACTCAACTTTTTACTTATAAATCTATATATGTATAAATGCAATATACGTAGTGAAGAAACTTGGATTTACTCTAGTAATAATAAAATTAGTTTCTAAGGTCAAATACAATTTCAACTCATCATTTATAAAACAAGAGACGACCAAATTCTGACTCAACTATTGGAACCTTTTCTCCGGACATTAATACTGAGGTGGCTCTAACGATCTCTCCCTTGTTGTACAGTTTATCAAGAACGTTGTCCAGAAGTTTAAACGATCCAGAGTCGGTTAATTCTATGTAACATCACCATGTAGAATCCGATGAAGTGAAATAGTAGAACAAAAACCTATGACTTTATGGAACCTATTGACCGGTTCGGGCAAATTAGGAACCTTCCTCCATCTGCACTTATTTGAACCCGAACTAATTTCACATACACAAGCTGGATAATTCCGACGGTTTTCTTCATTAAATACAAAAATAAAATTCCCCAATCCTACACATTTCAAGCTAGCAAATCTATCATCTTCATCACTATCAAACAAACAATTAAGCAAACCCTGAGGCATAATCGTGACTTCACTAAACTTCATTGTAAATTCATCGATTCTCCATAGATTAAACGACGGCCCACAAGGATCATTACGTAATCCGGCCAACAGTAGCCGCCCCCCACAAGATATCAAAAAAGAAATGATCACACCTGGTGGTCGCAGTGTCTGGACCCCACTCCAAACCCGATTATCCAAATCAAAAGATGTAATGAAACACGAATGTATACCAAATACATAAAACTTGGATCTAAATAAAGCCGATGATAATGATTGCGAAGAATTCCCTGATCTAAAATCTGCAGGCAAAGGCTGACAAAGATCCCATGAATTTGAATTCGGGTTATATATTTCAACGGCTAAATGATCTTCTATATCAACTAACCCGCCGATAAACCTAACTCCCCCAACAACAATAATTGTAGGCAAATTCAAATGCGAAGAATACCCATGATTGACAACACCTACTAAAGGGTTTAACCGCGAGTATTTCAAAGGTGTGGTTTCCCGCCAAAATGGTTTCAAAATTGTTGAAAAGCTAAAATGATTAGCATTGGTATTAAATAAGAACCTTCCGGATCCAATCAACGACGATTCTTGTGAAATTGACGGTGGGAAATGTTTGCTTGGTAGTTTGATCCATTCATTTGAAATCGGGTCAAATGCAAACGCTTGATTGTTTTTAGTAAAAATATTGTTACGACCGTAAATAAAGAACCAAGGGGTTGTTGTGGCACTTATGGCCATCGTGGGGAAGGAGGGGTCAGTGGTGATCGAAAGCCATAGTTTACATACCGCGGAACAACGAATGATTGAACGAATTGGGAGGTGGGATAAGATGAGTTGGGTTAAATCTGAGCTTAGATAATTGAAGAAATTGATTGAATCTTGTTGTTGTTCCATTTGGTTTAATGAAAATTGTTGTTAGAAGTTAGAAGAATGCTTGGGGATTGTTTTTGATTGGATTTAAATGGATTTGGAGGATTGAATGAATTGTGGTTGAGAATAAGGATACTAGTTCAATGGAATTTGGGGTCAGGAGACGAATTGGTCCACTTTTACATGCCATTTACTTCGTCTCATTGAATGGCCTTGATTCACCGGACTTTATTTTTTATTTTGGAAGAATTACATATTTACCCCTCAAAAGTTACATAAATATCATATTATATTATATATATATATATATATATATTCAAATACAAGTTTTTAATGCATGATGTATAACAATTTTATTACATGATTGGGTACTTAGTATATATGATATTTTGCAATTTTTCATAAAAAGAAAATATGAAGTTGCCCCTTCTATTTTTATATATTTGCTGTGGCATTATCCTTGGACATTTTATTTTGGCTGGGTGGGGTAATCAATTTCATGGTTGGTTCTTTTTTTATTTTTATTTTATTTTATTTTATTTTTTGGCAAAAAGGAAAAACTATATTATAAATGAAACCTTCATCAAAAGTTGAAAATACAAAAGGATTACAAAACTGAGAAGGCTATAGAACAACAATATCAAGATAACTAGCTTTGAACTTTTCATACAAAAATAGACCCAAATGACAATCAGTACTAGATAACTTGAAATTAAATTACTCCATGAAGCAAAGACCATGGTTGTTGAAACCATTTATGTAGCTGATAAGATGGACATAAGCCGGCAATAGAAGCTCCTAAGATTTTGATGGATCGTACAATTGACCAACATGAAAATTTGTATTAAATACCGCATCGTTTCTCGATAACCAAATCAATCATATTTTGCATGGACCCAAAAGACGCCAATACTTGCCAGCTTTGATTCCCACTCAGTGATTCCAGTCTCCTGAGAATTCTACCAAAGAAGAGGGCATAACCCATTGTAAACCTCACCATTTGAACAAAGCCGACCAAATTTTAAATGATCTGTCACAATGAAGCAAAAGATGGACGGTTGACTCGAAATATACACGACACCAGACACAATTTACTTCTTCCTCTACAGGGATCACTCATCTTTCTCTAATAATTTGCTTGACCGAGATACCCCCTTGAATAGCAAGCCAATGGAAACCTAAAACCTTTGACGGGATTTTATTGTTCCATGAGAAGCTAGCCCAAGAAGGCGGTGTAGATTCTGAAGTTTGCAAAATATACACCACTTGAAACTGTATGCACACCATTTAGATCCGACCTCCAAAGTATCTCATCTTATCGATTAACGTTAATGGATATATTACCAAGAAACAAAATAATAGTTGAAGTTTAAAGTACTCATACGGCAGCAAAGGCCTAGAGAAGCTAAGATTTGAAACTATTTCTGATCCACTCAGAAGAGAATAAAACTGAGAAATCTTCCCTGACTGATTATTCAATACCATATAGAGTTCTGAGAAGAAGACCCGCAATGTAACATCATCGATCCAAATGTCATTCCAGAAAGAAATTAGATGCCCATCACCACACTTCCTAGCCCAATTTTGAGGACCTAAAACATCAGACATATAATCAGTTGATTGTAAATGAATCAAATCTTGCCACACTTATATTCTCGAGGTACTGATCAAGCTCGAAACATCCCCTATTAAGACACCCAGTAACAGAGACCCATAAGACTTTCGAATAACAGTCTTCCACAACAGTTCTTTACTAGAATTAAGATTGTACCACCATTTTTCCATCAGAGAAAGATTCTTAATCTAAGAGGAATAATGCCTAAACCACCTTGATCCTTCAGACGACAAACTGAAGACCATTTCACCAAGCTTATTTAGACTTTGAAGCATCCCCAAACCACAGAAAATTCCTGCGCAATCGTTCTAACTGAGAAGTGACAGATTTAGGAGATTTATATAAGGACATGTAATACAACGGCAGATTAGATAACACCGAATTGATAATTGTAACTCGCCCTCCAAAACCGAAAACAACGTCCTTTCCAACCAGACAACTTCCTTTTGAATTATGAGAGACCAGGTTCTTACTAGTCTAGGATTGACCCGATTGGGATACCGAGATACATCACTGTTGGGATATGACTCCGATTTCTTAAATTAGTGGAATTCGGAAATCAAGTTATTTTGAGTAGCAAAACATGATGTACAAGTTGAGAGTTTGCCTATTTAAATAGTTATTTGTGGGGATTTGGTGAGAAGGTTGGGAAAAAAAGTGAGAGCTTATGAGAGTCGTCTACCTCCGTCCCGTCGGCAATCTCCGGTAATTCAATAACGACGGTGGCGAATTCCATTATTAGAATCTATCGTTGAGAGTGGTATGAGGTAATATGTGATGGTATTCAAGAGTGATGAGAGGTACATAAGTTCTTGTAATATCGTTTGTATTATAGTGGAATTTAAGTGGCCCCATAGTCCTGTGATTTTTACTCTCTTTTGAGAGGTTTTCCCCGCTAAATATTGTGTGTTTATGTTTTTCTATTTTATGCGTCTAGTGATTGGCTTATACAAATTTGTGTGATTTGTTGTAGTGGTGATCGAACCTAACAAGTGATATTTGAGCGGGTCGTTCCCAACAACAATCAGCGGGAATGAGCCGATATTACACTGCAAAACTTCCGCAAAAAGTAGAAAGTTGATCCGGAGAAATATTGATCCCATAAGGAGCACTTTTTGACCGATTCATTTCGTGCAAACAAAGTTAGTAACCCAACATCATTAATTACTAACATATACTAACAGAGTATTGAGTATTGGATAATCGATGAGAGAATCAATGGTGACCTAGTGGTTAGACGTCCTGATATATTCGCAAGAGATTTCAGGTACTAACCTTTTAGATAAACATTTTGAGAGTGATCAGGAAAAGGATCATAACCTACCACGACGTACATCAAAATAAAATAAAGATTATTCTCACCGGATAATCTAAACATGAAAATCTTTTTCCATCCGCATGTTATTAAACTTTATGTAACTGGGCAATATTTTACTACTTCATCTTTTGATCAATATGGGAACTTTGATTTTTGATTTTTCTAACCTTGGTTCTTAACAAACTAATCAGCTCTATCAGAATCATTAACATTTTTCCATATAACTAATCTAGAGTTAAAATTTTATGGATTGTAAAACTTTTGCGAAATAATAATCGCAGGCGTTATGGTTGTCGTTGTCATAATACTGAATTACGTTGAAAAGATTGGTTATAATTTATGATCAGATATATGTCATTATCATTGGTGATTTGTATGATTGTATCGTAACATGAATGCATAAATTAAGTTCTTTTTGATAGCTTTTAAGACTGTCACCAACAAAACTCAAAACTGATATAACAATCATTCATAGTTTCAAACGATACAACTTGAACCAAAAAACTGTGTTCATAAAGAATCCGATATAATCAAATGTTTTCTTGATTACAAGAAAGAAAATCGGGTACAATCGAAGAACGAGACATGAAAAATTATGTTATCAGTCGTTTATTAAACGATAACGTAAGATCTTATTAATAAAGACGAGGAATTATGTTTCTATCTTGAAACATAAAGGATGTACATAGATCATTCTAAATACGTGTCTAAAACACAATTCTGATCACTTGTGAACAGATTTAACAGTAATTGTTAAAAGCTTAAAAAACCATCTTCATCCTCAAAAAACATAAACCAATTAATCTTCAAATTCTTCAATATTTTTCATGATTGTAGTCAGAGCTCTAAGACCACAACTGTTACAGTAAAAACACACAAATTATTTAAATGTGTTAAATTAATAGAAAGAAGTATATACTTTGTAAAAGTAAACTATGTAACTAAAGAAACTTACAATCCGAATCGCTCGTGATCCAACTTCCAGATCTTACACTTACAAAGCTTGAATTGCCATCATGATTTGAATGAATTTCGGTGTTCAAGTTTTGGTCATTCTTATTATTAGAAGAAACCGACAATGCAGAAGAAAACGTCGAACAACTTTCTACTTCCCATCTGAAACTAATCTTTGGAGAGTCATTGGTCATTTGATCATCATCTTTTGTCATTTTAAATGTCCTTTTATTTCTAAACTGTGCTACCTGAAAAAGAAACAAGAGAATAAGAACCCCTTTTAAGGAACCTTTTGCTAGATATGAAACATTGTACTACATGATAGCATAGTTACATGTGTAGTATATAAGTTTCAAGTAGATTAATGAACCATATAAATACCATATCTTTTACTTTTTTGCTATTTTTGTAACTAGATGACTGAAAAAACTAGTTTTGTTCTGGTTTTGAATAGACTGATCGATTTTTTTAGCATAAATCACGTAATATTATGTGTTGTTTGCTGCACGGGATTCTTTTTCTACCTATTTTTATATTTAAAATTGAGAACTGCACAAAACTAATACGAACCTTTCTAGCAATATATTTCCCTCCCTTTTCAGATTTCGCAGCAGCAGCCCATCTTATCAACTCTTTCATTCTAGTAATGGTTTTTGTATTTTCGCCATTTCCTTTCTTCAAATCAAAACTCAAATTTGGGGTCAGAATTTTTGAGGACAACGAAGTTGTGCTTGATTCGTTGACGGGCAAAACCTTGTTTCCAACACGAGTCACTACATCAACATCTTTATTCTTAAAGGTTGCACTAAACTTTAGACTTCGAACGATATCTTCTTTCTTCATCTTCATCGAGTTTACGAAAGATGGTGGATGAAGAAGGAGGATGAAGGTGGTGTTGGTTAGAGAATTAGAGATAGAGTTAGAGTGCCACCTTGAAGAGGCATTGTAGCATCTGTCCATGTGTGTTTGAGCTTTAATAAAGAAGTAAGAACATGGTGTCCTCAATGATTTTGATTAGAATATGATTGGAGATAAGTATATACTAAATTTTTCTAATTATTTGAGATAATTATTTTATTATTTATATTATATAGTAGGAGAAAGGTGGAAATGTGATATGAATCTTAAGATGTTGTAACCTTAAGGGGTAGCTTAGTGGTTGCACACTTGAAAATCTTCGATAAACATGTAATTTCATTCGCTCTAGGGTGTAATTTTGGGCCAACTTAACCCTCGTACGCATAGCTTAGCCGCTTTTGAATGGGAGTTTGCAAAAACTGTACGTTACGTTTTCTTTAGTACGAGCAAACACTCTTATTAACGAGCCGTTAAGTTAATTTAAATAATGTCTTCTATATTATCTTTGACGTGAGTTAGTTAAGTCGATCAGCATTACCGCTTATCCATTTATGGAATATATAAGCTATACACTTGTATTTTGTAACATGTTACACTTAAAAATATATCATTTACTTCACTAACATGTTAGCAAATTATTTCAACTTATTAATCATTAGTCTTTTAGAAGAACAAAAAAAGAAAGAATCATAGGGATGTGGGACAATAATCGGTCAAATGGACAGCACCAAGAAGATCTAGCTGTGCTGTCTCCGTGTGTATGTGGGATGCCAAGGATCAAGATTCTTGTAAGTAGATTCCAAAGAAAAATACGATACTTTTTTATTTTAGGTTACTTTTAGAATTAATTTTTGTTATGAAACTTTTGAAAAAAGTAAGCTGTTAGTTTACAATTCTCTTATATAGGCTACTTGCATTTTAGATCTTTTTATTTTTATTATTTGTGAAAATATCAATAGGGGAAAGAGGGTTTATAGATAAGACAAGTGAGGGATGAATCTAAAGGAGATGGTCAAGAGGGACAACCAGGCAGGGATGTGGGAAATGTGTTTGATTCTTTTATTAATGTGACAATCATGTGGTGGTTATTCTTTTTCTCATTAATTAATGTTGATTATAAATTATAAATGTTGTTATGTCTAATGGATTGAATAGTAGCATAAGATGGGTTAGATCAAAATGGGTATTAATGATACCCACTTATACAAGATATCTGTTTGTGTTTAGTTTTTTTGTGTAATATAGGTGATGAACAATTTTGTTTTTAATGCATTGTTACTTTTTTCAACATTATTCTTCAATTTTAAAAAGTTCAATTAACCTTTTGGTATTCTGTATATATCTTAAATGTTGTTAGCAGTGAAAATGTTTCTCTTTATTATAATTACTCATTGGCACAGCATGAATTAGCTTTTGAGTTGTGGCTTCTTGTTCATCTTTTACTATATGACCTTTTATTTCAGGTTCTCTTCTCTTAGTCTTCCATGACTCATTCCTCTAGAAATTTTTTAATAACTTAATAAAGATCGACTATGCGCATAATTATTATGGAGTAGAGTATAAGGAGGTACTCTTTTCAATTGAATAGTTAAGGGAACAAAGTGAAATTATAGTTGTGTTGCATGTTGAGCAGTTTGGGCATATGGAGAGATGTTTCCAAGACAAAAGATAATGAGGTGCAAATCTAAAGATGATAGTAGGCTCACATGGGACTTCAAATTCATTTATTTGTTTATAATATATACAAAAAGGAAAAATTAAATAAATTTGAGAAAAGATGATGAGGACTACCAAATTACCAACATGGAAATATGCTCTTACAAATACTGATAGTTTAATATCTTATCTTTTTAAAACCTCAAATCTGGATTCAGATTTCTAATTATATGATCAGTGTAATACATCCATTAATGCATAAAGTAAAAAGGAAAACAGCAAAACAGACACTAAACATCAAAATTCAGGGACCCTTTTTATTATGCATATTTTTAATTAGTATTAACAATTATTACCCCACAATCAAGTCGTTGTAGTATAGTGGTAAGTATTTGTGCCTGCCACGTGGGTGACCCGGGTTTGGCCCTGACAATGACATTTCTGTTTTTAACGCCTTGACCTCTAGGTCAAAAACTTGAAAATAACTTCTATATTTGATAAGTTTCAAATCACAAGATGCAATGATCCTAGAAAAAAGGTAGAACAAAATACCGAGGATCAAAATACCCTTTCTTTTTCAAGAAACATAATCATCCTTTCAGTACGATGGAATAAGATCACATACTACCAACATGGTTTAACACATATCAGTGACACATGCATAAAAGAGATGGAATTCGCCTTTATGGCACTTTTGTTGAAACGAACCATGTGCATTAAACGACGGTATTTAAGTATTTATATAACAGAAATGATTTTGTTGTTATTGTATGATGTTCTCCATCTTTAAGAAATGAAACTCTATAAAGGACTTCTTAGGGACTAGTAGGCTTAACAATAATCTGGTTTTATTACCTAACATTGGGGTTAATTAATTGCTATTTTATATAAGAAATGGGGTCTTTATAGTCTTGCAGTGGTTCATAATAATTAGATCGAAAGATTTGAGACTAAAACCCAATTCTTGTTAAACAAAAGAACTAGCGTCCTAGATGGTACAGTTGAAGTAACTTAATACGAAGATACTTACCCCATTCTCCCCCATGTTATAAGTGGAATCGACTAATGGGACCGTTAGAAGATCAGTGACTTTTTTTTTTACTCTATTAAATACAAGAGAAATGATATGGGAATTTCCTAAAGTTGACCTGAATCATAACTTGGCTATCTTCGAATCTTTAAAGGTTATGTGCGAAAACTATCCGGGTATTTTTAAACGAAGCTCTCTAAATATATGTAAGTGAACACAAGTTTTAACGACACAATTATCGAATATATTCATTTCTAACTCTATTAGTAATTGGACTAGTAGTTGAATTAACTTTTAATCATTACATATCTTTGTATTTATAATCATACCATATATAATAAAAACAATACACAATTTCGCATATACGGGATACATAGAAGGTAAGATGTAGACAATTATTTTTCTACCTGAGGATAAAGAGACTGCTTCCAGAAGGACTTTCGACTATCGTGAATGAAAATAAATCGGTGCACATAAAGATATATAGGTTATTATAAATAAGTAAATACATGTATTGTTATACTAAGCTATGAATATATAGGATGTAGGTAGGTGTATATATAAATATAGTATAAAATATAAGTATAAACATAGAATAGATATCTATAAAAATACAAGTAAACATAAATACCACTACATCGGTGTAGTTAGATAACTAATAGCTCGTTTATACCAAATGAATACTCAAAAGATCTCCACTAGAAGATCCTTATACTTAATTTATACTCATATATTCTAATTCTAGCTTCCCACCTAAAACATCCTACTAAAGCACCCTACCTATATATTTAAATATTTGTTAGAGAAAACATAAAATTTTATTAATAACTCAAATAATTACAAACAGAGGCATGCATGGATACAAAACTTCACCCTCCATTATGCATGTACTACAACCATATATACATCAAATAATAAGATTGTATAGATATATCTATCTACTTAGAAACACCTTATTAGTCTATCATAATTCTAGTCCTCCATAGATTTTTATCAGAGGTCATGTCCTCAGTCAGGAGAAGCTCATTCATGTCGAGCTTCAGCCTATCCTCCAACCTACGCCTTGGTCTACCCCATTCTCCTTAAGCCTTCATCAGTGAGGGCTTATACTTGTCTGCGGTCTCCTCATTACATGTCCAAACCATCTCAGTTGTCCTTCTGTCAACTTTTTAATGATGCTCGCAACTACTAATTCTTCCTGGAAACTCCATTTGGTATCATATCTAACATGGTTTTACTACATGTCCACCTTAGCATCCTCATTTCCGTCAGTTTCATCATCTTTTCTTGTGCATTCATCATCGGCTAACACTCTGTTCCATACAACATAGTCGATTTAATTGCCATATTATAAAATTACCTTTTCAATTTAAGTGGTACTTTTTGGTCGCACATGACACATGTCGCCTCTTTCCACTTCAACCAACCTACTTTTATACGTTAGGTCACTTCCTAATCTATCCTTCTCGATTTGTGTAGCACCGAGCCTAGTTATCTAAGAGACTCTTGCAGGTGTAAGATCTCATCCCCAATGCAGATGTCCACTTCATCGTTATACTCGTCCTCCTTCCTATCGAAGTCACACCATAGGTATTATGTTTTTTGTCGGATGATTTGTAGGTCATTGTCTTCTAAGACCTCCCTCCACAACTCAAGTCTTTTATTTAGCTCATCCTTGGTTTCCGAGACTAGCACAATATCAACGACAAATATCAAGCACCATGCGATGCTCTCTTGTATCCCTCGCGACAACTCGTCTAGAATTAAGGCAAAAAGGTACGAGCTAAAGGTCGATCCCTGGTGTAAACCTATTTTTGTTGGAAAATACTTAGTGTTTCCCACCAACATCCATACGCAAGTCCTTCGCCCCTTCTTACATATCTCGAATAGCTTTAATGTCCCTGGGCACCCCATCATACATATCTCGAATAGCTTTAATGTCCCGGGGCAACTTAATCATTTGGGGTTCTCCCAATCAAGTCACATGGAACACTATCATAGGCTTTCTCCAAGTCTAGGAAAACCATGTGTAAGGTTTTTATGCTTTTCCCTATACTTCTTCGTAAGACTTATGATAAGGTGTATCACCTCGATCGAAGAAGGTCCTGGAAAACCGAATTGGTTCTCCAACACCTTTGTCTCACGTCAAAGTCTTGTCTCAACTACTCTCTCTTATAGTTCATGGTACGCCTAAGTAGTTTGATACCTCTATAATT
Source organism: Logfia minima (assembly GCA_963921325.1). Taxonomy (NCBI): domain Eukaryota; kingdom Viridiplantae; phylum Streptophyta; class Magnoliopsida; order Asterales; family Asteraceae; genus Logfia; species Logfia minima. The sequence continues at coordinate 12,057,003 of OY992776.1, read as the reverse complement.
GCTACAGATTTGCGCATCACCCTTGTTCTTGTAAATGGGAATAACCTCGCTTAGTCTCCATTCATCTTTCATTTTAGCGCTTTTAAACGTCTTGTTGAAAAGATTAGTCAACCACCTTACCTCATTGTTGCCTAGTTACAACCATGCCTCTATGGGAATCTTGTCAGGACCTACTGCTTTATTTCTGCCCATCTTTCGTAGTGCCGACCTTACTTCCTCCTGGTTAATCCTCGTACACTAGCAGTTTTTTTGTAGTTGTTGCCCTGTAGTAGTGCTTTCTAATCGTCTACTTCGCCACGATCTTCTCCCGATAATAAGAGATGAGAAATACTCTCCCTATATTTTCCTAATTTCTTCCTTTTGCGATATGCTTTGTCTACCTTCATCTTTGATAAATTTGATATTTTCTAGATCTCTTCTTCTTAGCTCCCTAGCTTTGTCTATATTGTAGATATCGTTAGCTCCCTCTTTGGAGTCTAGTTTCATGTACAAGTCTTCATATGTTTTTTCTTTTACTTGTGCAACTATCTTCTCTACTTCAATTTTAGCTTCTTTATACCTCTCTTTTGCCCTCGTTCTATCCACAAGTGTCCTCTCCTGAGCTGAAATGAGCCCCCCAAACCTAAACTGTTTCGACGCCACTTTGTCTTGAACCTCATCACTAAGCTACCAAGATTCCCTTCGTGTTATGTGTGCTCTCGATGTCCCGATAGCTACACCTAGAGATTCTCTGGCCACCTCTCTAATGGTGTGTGCTAGGTTGTTCCACATCTAATCCGCATCATTATGTGTTGTGTTTTACACTTCATTATTAACTCTTTCGGTCACCGTCGCTCTAAAAAGTCTCTTCCATCTCTCCATGTAGATTTTTCCATAGGATTCTTGTGCCTCTGTCGTCTCTCCATGTAGATTTTTTCATAGGATCTTGGTTGTACCGTCCTCTCACTCTTGTGTGCTATTCTATGTAGAACTATATCCATGACTAACAATCTATGTTGGGAGGAACAAGTCTCACCTGGAAAGACCTTGCAGTCTCTACATGCCCTAATGTCTTCTTTGTGAACCCGCATATAGTCAATCTATGTACGTCCTTCCTCATTTCTCACTCACATATTCTTAAATATGTTGCACGCTTGTTTCTAGTTCTTTAATCGAACACCAACTTGTTTGCAACAGGAAATCACTTTCTAATTTATTAGTGTATTAGTTAGAGTGTTAGAGTGTTTGCGATTGTTAGTGTATTAGAGTGTTCGCAATAGATCCTTTAGCCTCTTAAATTTGAAGACTTTGTGTGGTTGTTAACTTTATCCACCCTTAAATAAGTTATGTATTGAACTAGTCAACATAAGATTCAAAACTTGTTGGAGAACTTAAAGCGGTCCTCATCATCATCATCAATTCATCATTACCATCGAAACCAAAAAAACAGAGTTAAAGATTATGAGAAAATAATTATTATAAAAAATGAAAAAGGAAGTAAATTATAAAGTACAAGTAGCACGATTAGTTAACGAATCAACAAGAACAACAAATTGAAAAATTGTACTAGTCGTTCATTCAATTTACCGGCTGAAAATTGATGACTAAAATTATTAACATGTTTTGTTTGTACTAACAATGAAATTCCTTATAGAATTGCTCTGATGTTGTACAAGTTGCTAAAATAATATATTTTTATTTTTAACTTTATAAGTTGAAGAGTTTTCCTTTTTTACCTTTTTATTTATTTTATCTTTTTTAAGATATCTTACTTATGACGATGTATAGATAAGAAATAAGTTAAGCATGTAACATGTTAAAAATAAGTAATGTAACACGTAAACAATGTGACACATGAAATGTTTTTTATATCTGTACTCCATCTTTTGTTTTTTTTCTTCTAATAATAAAAGGAAAGATTATCGTAAATAAATTATGACAACACCATTGAAACTCATCCCCAACATTCGTCCCTTTTTCTCAACGATCAAAATTTACTCAAAATTCGTGCGATTGTTTGTAACTTTCCTTCAAATTCTCCAATTCAATACGCGTACACGAAGAACTGATGTCTTAATTGAATTGTAATTTCGTACTTTCACTTTTTTACGTTTAATTTCGGATTAATATGATTTTCGTTGATCTGATCTCATTAATTTCGATAATTTGTTGATGCTAGAATAATTTGATCATATTTAGGTGCACTTTTGGTTGTGGCTTAAAAAATTATGGAAATTTGTGCAAATTGAATTTGAAGTTAGGGTTAGGGTTAGGGTTTTCTATTCGATGAGTCGAAATGGTTTGTGATGTTAAACGATCCGAAATTTAGGATTTTTTTCCCTATAAGATTAAAAAGTTACATAATTGTTTTAAGTATACTTCAATTGTCTTTGAATTAACATATTGTGATAAAATATTACTGAGCAGAGATCTAGTGGTTTATAACTGTATAATAGTTATGCTATATGTATATATAAATATATATATAATCCAAAATGATAGACCACTTTTTGTGAATTGAAAGACAAAGGGATATGTGAACACGAGGGCCAAATTTCCAAATGATGTTTCTTTTGATACCGAACGAGCCTATTATAGTGGAATACGTCTTTAGTTAAACTAATTGTGAAAATGTGGAATTACAAGTTACCATTTTGGTGATTAGCTCGAGATGCTTTGCTTAAGGAGTTCCTTAACTAGTGTTAGTGACTTGGTGTCAGTTTAATAAGTGGTTTAACTGTTGAGGGTAGTGGTGTTTGTGTTGCTATGAGGGTCTTAAGTCACTTGCATAGTGATGTGAGTCCCAATGGAGGCTGTTTTCAGTGGCCTGTTTGTTGAATTAAGCAACTGTTAGAATGAGTATGTTGCATTGTTCATTTAAGCAATGCTATAGACAAATCAAAAAACATAAAACCTGTTATATATTGTTGTTCAATAAATTGGGATATCATGCACATGACTATTCCTTTTTATTCTGCAGTTCAACTGCAGCTTTTGTGAATCAAGCTAGATTCAGAACCACTAATTTTCTTCAGTTTTGAGGCAGTATATGTTCAAGGGCTGTACGAGTAATTATTTGATGCATTGGACTGTTGAGTGACAACCAATATAGAAGATACAGTAAGATCAGTCAAAGTTTTAGAACGTGATAATCTTGATCAATCCATAAAGATTATTCTTATAAGGACCGTTCTCAAAGTGAATTTTATTGGTGAGTTCATATTTAAATGAATGAGTCATGTTGCTAACCCTGATTTCTGTGATCTTATACATCCTCTATTTTCATCCCAAGTATGTTGTTTATTTTGCTACCCACTGGCATATTATGTCAAGTAATTTGCTAGATTCTTGTTAAGCTTTCGGGGTATCAGAATATATGCATCTACGACTACACAAGTGTACATGTTAACTTCTAGAATAAAAAATTGTGGCCTATTCTTGCATGGTGAGTCTCATCACTTTGTTGAGAGTGTTATTGGTGGTTTTATTTACAGACTTGATATAAGTGACCATCTACTATTGCTAGCAAATGTGTTGCTATCTAGTATATGCATTTGGTTTGGCACACAATATTGCAACAAACGTAGCTGTGATAGAGGTGTTATGCATGTCACTTTCATTAGCATTGTTGGCCTAAGCCATGTTATGGAGTAACCGTAATTATATGTAGCGCTTACTAATAGGTAAATCAAGACAGAAAAGAAAATGATAGAATGAAGTAATGAACAGTTGAACACGTACTCGTTTTTTTTCTTTTTCAACTTTGGTTCATCTTTGTTGGTGGTTCTTATTTAGTCTGGTTTTTGTTCATGGTTTGCCTGCGTGCACACCACGTCAGTAGTTGCAGGAGTAAATTATAAATTCTGTCCCTATGCTTATCAAAAAATATAAGAATTTCCCAACTTCATCAAGTTAAATAACCCACAATTTGGGTAAAATAGGTCATATTACCCTCATCATATTCAGTCTCTTTATTGCGTCTAAGATTTGTTTTATTTAAAAGCCTAATTCATAGCACCCTGTGCATAGTCGCATACATAAGTATGTTAAAATTATAAAGCAAACTGATAACTTTTGACAAGCACAGGGACCAAATTGTTTTGTTTTGTCTGGATTTTTCGGTGAATCAGTTGGTGTCTTCTCATTTGCATGTTTCAAGTAATGTATTACAGTGAAGTAGATGGAGAGTAGAAAAATGAAAATACCAAATGAAGCCGACATTAGTGCACTCCACAAGGAATGGGACGAAATTTCTTGCCCTATATGCATGGACCATCCACACAATGCTGTTCTTATCCTCTGCAGTTCTCATGAAAAAGGCTGTAGATCTTTCATTTGTGACACCAGTTATCGACACTCAAATTGCCTCGATCGATACAAAAAACTTGTTTCTCAAAGCAACGACCCCACCACAATTCCGCCTAGTTTGATACATATTAGCGATAATCCAATCGAAGCTAATGGAATTGATGAACCAGTGGAACCGGATGCAATTGAATCTGTTGAATTGCCTGGTGCACCTCAAGATTCTGATAATATTGATAATAATAACAATAATAATAATAATAATAATAATACATCAAGTTCGATTTCAAGTTCTTGCCTAAAATGCCCTTTGTGTCGGGGAAATGTAGCAAGGTGGGAGGTGGTGGAGGAGGCTAGGCAGTATCTAAATTTGAAATCGCGAAGTTGTTCTCAAGAATCGTGTTTGTTTTCTGGGAGCTATAGAGAGCTGAGACGGCATGCTAGACGGGCCCACCCTACTGCCCGGCCGTCTGATGTTGACCCGACCCGTGAACGAGCATGGAGGCGTCTCGAGCACCAGAGAGAATACGGTGATATAGTTAGTGCCATTCGGTCAGCCATGCCTGGTGCGGTTGTTTTTGGAGACTATGCTGTTGAAAACGGAGATAATCGGGTACCGGGTGAGGTTAGGGAGAGGGGTATTGGGGAAGGGGGGAATAATGGACACTGGTGGACTGCTTATTTCTTGTTTCAAATGATTGGGTCAATGGAATCACCTCCTGCCGACCGGAGAAGCGGTGGGAGAGCTAGGGTTGCGTCACGACACCGTAGGCGGCGGCTGATGTGGGGCGAAAGTTTGTTGGGCTTACAAATGGAAGAAGATGATGATGACAGTGATGATGAGGGTTTTGGGTTGGATTTGGCGAATGATAATGTTGAAGATCGTCATCCTTCTGAGAACCCACGGAGGCAGAGACGCAGGTTGGCTCGGTACAGATCAGACGAAGATCAATCGTGAAGAATCTGGTAGTCTATCAGACGTAGATGTGCTCGGCGGGCTGGGTCAAAATGGGTACGTGTCAAAATGGTTATTTCGTATTTTCGTGGGTTCAAATGGGTAGGGTTAGGTTGACTTGCAGCAGTTTTTTCCCAGATTTTTTATTTTATTTTTATTTTATAAAAAGCTAGTGTGTCAAATACGTCTACAGAATTAATATTACTCTAATATTATTTTAGTTTTATGAATTGAATATACACTTTGGGTGACTCATAACACATTCAACCCATAACAGGCCGGGTTGGGGGACCTGAGACGCTGTTTAATCAAAATTTGTGCAACTCTCGACCCAATTGATCTGTACCATTTCTTTTTCTAAGTTTTTTGAGTTTACTGCTTTGGCCAAAATGAAACATAACCCAAATGGCCAAATCCATCCATAAGTAAATGGGTGAAAAATGCCACCTCTAATGTGGCAATTCTTTAAAAGCCCTCATTGTTTATCCTGTTCCAGTTCTATGCAGAAAACAAACACCATTCTCCAACTCCTGTTCTTGCTTTGTCAGTACAGGTGGAGAGACATTAGTCATTGAATTTGAATTGCATATCCACATCATCTGCACAGTTGTTTTTTCAATTAAAGAAAGAGGAGGTAAGTCAAGGCAGTTGTTATCTTGTTAACATTCACAAACTCTTTCGGTTTCTGTTTTCGGGGTTGTCTTGAGGCATGTCTGCAATGTATTCTCCCAGGGTTGTTCTTATGGTAGTTGTTCTTACATTACTTTGTATGTGGTTGTTTACACCATTAATGTCAAGTGTTTCATGAAATATTTGAATTTCAATGTATTTCCCAGCAATGACATGATCTATATAAATATTGTTGTGCCATGTGGCTATCATACTTCGTTTGCGCCTTTGCGGTAGTTTGTGTATGTTAAATTGCAAAATATGATTAACCTTAATGGTTGGGTAGACCGGTGGTGGGAGGTTTGAGAATCTCCGATAGAGAACCAAGTACGATTTCTACTCGCTGTGACATTAGGACATACTGTGTAGTGTTGGTTGCAGACGGGGGGTACGTTGTGTAATTGCAAATGACACTTCGCAATTTAATTGTCCACTAAACAAGCAGTACACAATTTTTTAAAAAGGTGCAATTCTTAACTTATTAACCAATAAATTCATATTTACACATTAAATTATTTTTTGATTTGTCGAAAGTAAACTAAAATATTAAAGTGGGATGGTCACACAACTTAAATGTTCCAGATTGAGAAGATCAATAAAAAACTACCGAAGCGAAGGCAAAAAGTCATTCTGTTGATACATCAAAACTAAAATCATAACACAAATTCTTAACTACTTGACTCATTGCGACTCATTTGATTGAAAATGAATCTAAAATTTGACCAACCAACAAAATCGACGTATGGTTGTATTAAGAGATACCACATTCACTTATTTATTTTACATGTTATAACGTATTAGAAAATTTAAAAATAATTGTAGCATATTTTACATTGTTATTATTACAGCAAATTTATCGTCAATTATAACAACACTAGCGTAATACTCGCGGTCTGTAACGAAATAAAATGTTTTATTATAAACTGTGATTCAGCAATAGTCGTATATTATTTTTGTTCTTCATGGATTATTTATAATGGTAACTCAATAACGATAGTTTACTTGTATGTAGAGTTAATGATTCATAATACAGTAGTGAGTCTTATGAGCATAATACAATTAATATTAAATAAAAATTACATAAGTTATAATTATAAATGTTGAGTCTTAATTTTAAGAATTTCTATATATAAAATAAAACACCAAGATGCTTTATATATTAATATAAGTATATATATATTTTTTAAAACGTGAAATTGCAACAACAAAATGTAATGTAGTAGTTAAAATATACCTACAAAATAAATAAATAAATAAGCATATAAACATTTAATTTTAGCAATCCCAATTATTCTCAAACACATCGTAGAACTAGGCCTATGATCGAATTGAACAAATATGAACGGAGCACGTTCGTGTTCTTTCATAAGGTGTTCTTGAACAAACGAACGAACACAAACAGATTAATGAACATATTTTCTTGTACATGTTTGTTCAATAAGAAAATATGTTTGTTCACAAACATAAATAAATGCAAACAAACTGATATACAAACTAATTCATTCGTTCATTAATATAAAATATGTTTATCCATGAACATAAACGAACGCATAATATACAAATTAATGCATGCGTTCATTAATATGTTAAACGAATCTAAACGGACATATATATATATACATATACACGCTTGAAATAGTACAATGCATATGCAGTATTACAAAACAACCAAAATGTGATACTTAATTATGACATATGAATGAGTTTTATAAAAGATAAAATATAATAATTTAAAATAAAATAAAAAGTATATATATAGACATAATAAGTTAATGAAAATTAAACATGTAACATTATCATCATTTTATAAAACTATCAGTGTAAGTAATATAATAATTAATTATTAACATTGTCGTAAATTAATATTGAGAATAAATATGAACGGTGAAAGGTTGTCATGGTCAAACCACGACCGTAAATGATTATATCAAATTCCATTTTTAAAGGACACGATATCGGTTATGTCAGCTAATTAGGATGTATAAGTGACATTCCTTTCTAACTTATTCATTCACACAAACAAAAAGAATTTGCTCTCAATAGAAAAGAAAAGGAACTAACATGCATAGAGAGCGGAAGATAAAGTCTACCTCGTATTAATTTCGGTCTAAATTCGATCTCATTTTGGAGCTAATTCTTTAGCATAAAGATATTTTAATCTTGTACTGCATACTGTTAATAAATTCTTCAGTAAATCTTTACTTTAATTCATGATTAGATACTGAAATTCGTTGTTTAAACTACGATTTCGATTACGATTACGATTACGATTACGATGGCGGAATATTATGAGTCTTAAAATAATAATATAACAGCAAAATCGGAACCTAAATTTTTATACTCGTTAATCTACCAATGTTATACTCAAATCTTAATCTAATTAATTAGAACTACACAAAGTAAAAATCATAAGTATTGAGACGTTGATGGCTGTGCGTTCTCAGTTCCAAAGAAAGAGGATTGAAGCATGGGAAATTTTATGTATTTATAGTTACACCCCTAATTATGTAGAATATTACAAAATAAATGACCAGAATTCCATAATTACTATTTGGCCCCTTAAGTACCTAGTTCTATACTAAAATAGTTTAGAAGCTTTCTGAAATTACACTTAGGCCTCCTGATTTAGAATTTAATCAAATCATATCCTAAAGTTATATCTTAGAATCAAGAAATCTTGTGGTTAACGTATCTCTTTGAAAGTAACATAATAGATACTTCTTAATTTTAAAATTTCTTAATAACATTCTAAAATATTTATATGTCACTTTATACTAAATTTGGTTTAACCATGTAATATGATTAAAGAGAACTTGTTGATAAAGATAAAAGTATATATAAATAATCCATGAGACCATTAGCAAAATTCTATATAGGACTTTGGAATACTGAGAGAACAAAGAAACTAGGACATTTAGATCAAAATTCTAAATCGACTTGGATTATTTGTGTAGACCTTGTGGGAAAATGTGATTATCTTTTCAACATTGAGACCATTAGCAACTTATTAAGTTACGAATGTTTGTACTTTTTTTTAGCGTTATCTTGACATATTTTTGTTAATATCCATGTTGGTTCTTTTGATATTCTTTGTGATATACTTTTGTTGTCTGATTCGTTTATTTAAGCTAAACTGTATTTGAGATTTGATGAAATGTGAAAACTTTGCGTGAAAAATGATTTTGGAAAACTTGATTAATTAATTTGTTGCGAGCTATATTGATTCACTTGATTCAGGTTCCATATGTATGGTTGACATATTCTGGTGTAATGTTGGTTTATATGTTCACTGTGCAACTATAGATACCTAGATTTTGTAGATATGAGATAGGTATACCGAGTCAACTACCCGTGGAGGTACTACGGGCTTGTCATTGTGGCACCAATGACTTGCCACTATCCGTGGTGGTGTGACTAGTCCATTGCGTCTCCCCTTTGTGTGTTTTTGCTCGTGGAAGAGCCTTTGTTTGTGCTCACCGGAGAGCTTTTGGATTATTTGGGAGGCGTATGGATGCATCCTATAATATGATATGATTTGTGTATTGCGGTCGAGTAGTGTAGTGTCATACACACCTTCCAATTAGGGGAAACACCCGGAGTCATGACCAGTGTGTTATTTGTGTGTGTATGTCTTACGATGTAATATTATTTGGCACCGGTGTTGTGAAATTTAGATACTTTGTTTGACGGGTGAATTTTGCAAAATTAAATTATTTATTTCGCTTCATTCTTACATTTGAGATATTATTATTGTTATTGTTTATTTCTATCAATATTTGTGCACTCAGCAATACGCTCAACCACATTTTCCTTTTCTGCGGCAGGTAATCAGGGTAATATGAGATGAGTGTGAGATCTTCAAGATTTGGAGTTGCCTTAGAGACATACCTTTGATCTACTAGTTTGGACTTATATTTATGATTTGCGATTTTAAGTTATCTTTTGGAGACAACATTTATAGTTGTTGTTAGACTTATGTTATTTATTATTTAGAAATTTGATCATGACTTTAATCATATACAATAAATGTGATTTTTCGTTTCATTACTCGATATAGGTTTACATAAAAATATCATAAGTTTTTTTATATTTAGATTTATTTTAGATAAGAATAAGATATACAAATATGTATAAATTTAATTAAAGTATAAATGAACGTGTTATCAAACAAACGTTAATGAATATAAACGAACGTGTTATTAAACATTCACAAATTAGTGTAATTGAGGAGAAAAATATGTTTATGTTCGGTACTTATAACTAAACGAATATAGATTTTTATTCATGTTTATTCGTACAATAAACGAATAAATATAAGCGAGGGTTGAAACGAACAATTCACGGACCGTTCGTCTAACGTTTGATTCATTTACATGTACGAGTGAAAGCATAAACTAAGAAAACAAAACCTTAATTTGCATCAACTAGTTTGTATAAGTTAACGAACTTTTACACGAGAGGCAAAAAGGAAACAATGAGTTACCTACTGAAAACGTTAACGAAGAAAGAAGAGGTTGATTCCATAATCCGAGATACAATCGATAAACTTCTCGTTCTTCGTTTCGGCAGATCATCAGATTCCGTTTGTCTTCAGCTCGATGATATCGTACGTACTCATTATCTCCTTAGGGTTTATAATTTTAATTAATTATTTTATTTTATTTTTGATATTAATAACAATAATAATAATTGGTGTTGTTGATATTGAATACAGCTATCAAAATCAGAACATGAGGTATCAAAATTTGCAAGTATAGCATTAGTGGATGTTGATTCTGAAGAAATTCAAGTTTATTTAAAATATTTTGATATCACTTTTATACCTTCTACTGTTTTCTTCTTTAATGCTCATCATATGAAGATGGATTCTGGGTAATTAATTATTATCTTGAGCTTATCTTATTACTTTAGATGCTTTCATGTTTGTTTTCCAGATAAATTTGCCAGATTTATTATAGTGAGATTTTTTCTTCATGCTGAAAGCTTGCAATATCTGATATTCTGATGTAATTGTGTTCCAGAAGCTTTTACTTTCTTTTTTTTCTTTTTTTCTTTTTTTTTTTTTTTTTTTTTATAATATATATGAATATGAATATTTGTTGCCTTTCGCTTGACTACAGGAGTGCAGACCACACAAAGTGGGTAGGAGCATTTCACAGAAAACAGGATTTCATTGATGTCGTAGAGGTATGCGATATGCCTGTCCCAGTTGCATATTTTGTTTCTTGATAGAATGTATACTGTAGTTAGTTATAACTACTTGTAAGTACACTTTGCAGGATTTTTAGTTTTTTTTTTAAGGCATGTGTGTTAGATGTGTTTTAAGAATGTAGAATTTATGTATTGATCGCCAGGGATGATTGTTACTTGTCTGTTTACTCTAAATTACCAATACAAGTCATTGTCATAAACCTTATGATCTGAATCATTCTAGTTTAAGGGAATTTGTGCAGAATTTCTTGTTTGTTTGAATTTGTCGATTCAAAATTTCAAATGAGTACATATGAAGAAGACCTGTGAATGATTTGGATCATAGGTGGCAAAAAGGGCAGGTTGGGTTGACCCACCAATACATTTTTCTTTATTTCATTGCATTTAGTTCATATGATTATGATGGTTTTTTATAAAAGATTGATCCAAGTTATTTGAATGTACCAAATTAGGAGATTATGAACGCTTGAGCATGTTTTGGCCAACTTTTAAAACATTCAACTTGTTTGGTGATGTCAGATGTGACCCATTTTGAAATAATTATTTAGTACATTTTCAAATTAAGTAGTTGAAACTGTTCCCTCTTATTTTTCATTGCCTCTCTAGCCTTAGATACTTATTTTCGAGGGAGGATATGTTAAATGCAAAAATGTTTTTTTCTTTGCCAACCTTTGTTTTAACTAGTCTAATCATCTACTCTAGTAGTGTACGACGTTGAAATATATGCCTATGTTTCTTTTTTGTCTAAGGTATGCTTATCAAAATGTGCTTTGTGCTGTCTTGCAGGAAATATTTAGAGGGGCCATGAAAGGCAAGCTGATAGTGAATTGCCCAATTCCTCCCGAGCGAATACCAAAGTTCCAATTGTTATATAAAGGCGTGTGAAGGTAAATTTGATATGATAATTGCTATTCCTAAGTTAATAATCGATAATAATGCAACAACACAAGACGTGTGGATGTGTGTACAAAATAGTTTGGCTAGTTTAGGTACACCATTTTTCTCACATATCTTTTACATCTTTCTCTCTACCGTCTACCCCTTTCTATTCGAGGCAAAGTCACAAGCTTTTGGTTATTTTACTTGAGTTACGATATCAAATTTTCTCGTTAGATCATCATACCTCTTTGTGCAAACTTTGCTATCTGGCTGTTATTTCATAACCTCAATAATCCTATGTTCTTGGTGCAGGTCTAAAAGAATGTGCCTTGATCATTCGGGGATTATCTTGTCCTTTTATGGCTCCATCATTGACTGAAATACGTATATGCAAATATAATGCTTCTGTCTGTTTCATAAGGTCCAAAAAACTGTAGCAGGGCATCTTGAATTTGTATACGATATTGCATTATGGTGATGATACCAGACAGAAAATTATATCAAGCATTAATTTGAAAGCTAAAAAATGTCTACATTATGTCTTGTCATGAAAAATGTATTACCATCAGCATAACTAAAAAAACACTAGTAAATTGCTTGTTAAGTCTTGATTTATTATATGCTAAATCAACCAGCTGATGTCGCCATTCTTTGTGAGATATAATGCGTCTATAACGCTTCCATAAATAAATTGTTGTACAGTGTGATTGCCTACATGTTGCGTAGGTCGCCTACTCAATCTCCTCTTTCAAACACTGCTGCAGCCCCCATACCAGAACCTGCAACATTGGTACACGTCAAGATCGTTCTTTGATATATATTAGGTGCAGCAAAGGCAAAATTATTTTAAAACTTTACATCTTTAATCATCCGACTATTCTAAATGACCATAATTAACCCGTCAAAATACACTTGCTGCACCTAAGCTTACATGCATTTTGCTGCATGTATTATTATTCCTTTAATATATTTATAGAGCTTTTATTGAAATAACAACCCGACTTTTTCTAATAAAACGATTTAGAAGGTTATTGACCTTTTTAGTTAAGGTTTTATATACTACACAATAGGTATGTTAAAATGCCAAATGACCCATATTCACATAAACAGGTTGAAGTTGCTACCCATAGGATAGAATAAGACGAACCTATGCACATAGAAACAACACCAAATTGACTATCCTTCCCACGGCGCTTCATCTCATGAAGTAAAGTTGCAACACAGCGAGCTCCTGAGATTCAAAAAATATAAGTCCCAAATGAGAACTCATCACTTCTAAATGAATGAATACAAGAAAGATAGCTTTAGAACATAGTAAGTTGCCTGTAGCTCCCAAAGGATGCCCAATAGCCATGGCTCCTCCATTTACATTCACTTTTTGAGGATCAAGTTGTAGCTTCTTGCGGCAATATACAAATTGGGATGCAAAGGCCTATAACACATTGAGTGAACGATAAATACTAATTTCACAGGGCAGATCCAAAATTAAAATCTAACCATGTTGTAGTAGAGCAGGAGTAAATAAAATCTGATACCTCGTTTATTTCATAAAGATCAATGTTATCAAGCTCTAGACCTGCTGACTTCACAGCAGCCGGAATTGCAACAGCAGGACCGATACCCATGATAGCAGGATCCACACCAACAGCCTCAAAACTCCTGTATGCAATAATATTGTTAATATTTATCACATACCTATAAAAAGTGCAACATTTTTCTTTTTTGCATTTCTATATCTAACGTCATCGCTACAAAGAACTGCTAAGATTGATAAAGGTCCATAAGATATTCCTAATTTGAGTTTGAACAATTCACTCAAAACTATTTGCCCAATAATTTGCTGTAATTCACATTGGATAGGCGGAGCAGTTGGATTAATAACTAAGAGCATACGAATATGAATTGTTGGTGCTTGTAGAATGAGCTTTTAACTATCAATCATATAACCATATGAGTGATGCTGCTAACCTTATATACCCTCTATTCTAAACAAATATAAGAAAGGTCAACGGAGCTACTTTCAACATTGAATGGTCAAACATACCTAAATACACCAAGGATTGGAAGACCCTTCTTTAGAGCCACACTTCTTTTCATGAGGAGGACCGCACCAGCACCATCACTAATCTGACTTGCAGTCCCTAGTCAAGAAAAGATCATTCGTGGGTTCTATTATTTAAAGATGGTAATTTCAACTCAGTTACTTATGAACTGGTCGATTCAGGCTATGTTATATCTTTAAGTGGCCAACCAGGTAAAATAAAAACAATTAGCTTATAGAAAATGAGTCATACAGGTTGGGTTCATGCAAAATGTAATTTTATGCATAAAACTTCCTAAATAGATTTATTGATTGATTTAGATTATTATTGAAATAATATAACATATGAAGTATTATCTGACACCCTAATTAAAAAAAAAAAAAAAAAAATTATGGACAAAGAGTATGTCCCCCCCACCCAGCCCTACCTGCCCATTTTGCCACTTTTGGTTTGTATGTATAATATCTAATCATATATACCTGCTGTCGTTGTACCATCCTTTTTAAATGATGGCTTCAGCTTTGCTAGATCAGCCATGTTCGTGTTTGGCCTGATTCCATCATCTACAGATATTATAACCGGACTTTCCTCACCAGTTTTTGGGTCAACGATCTACAATGAAATCCATGCGGCTTTTGAGGTCAAGGTTGACTAATATTGACTTCAACATCAGTAAAGTTGATCTTGACTTTGTAACAGAAAGCATATTAATTTCTATACAATTAATGGTTTGAGTTCAAAAGTAAAAAATACGTACCTTGGTATAAACAGGAACAATCTCATCTTTGAACTTCCCGGATGAAGTTGCTATAGCAGCACGTCTGTGAGACTCGACCTATCAAAAAATATGAATTTTGCAAAGTTAAATTCTTACTGGGATCATAAATTTTGAAAAAACTAAAATTAAAAGAATTTGGTTGACTCTTAGAAGTCAGAACTCACGGCAGCTTGATCTTGTTCTTCCCTAGTCACACCAAAACGGTGTGCTACATTTTCAGATGTGATCCCCATAGGTAGGAGACAGTCTCTGGCTTGTGCAAATTTGTTGACCTGTTACATTAGGTTTTGTTACTGATTAATCCTCAAAAACCAGAATTAAGTTTTGAAAAAAAGGTGAAGTAGGAAATTGATGCTGACTTTCGGGTTGACTTTGGAAACAGGCCCAATTTGGTCAATGCTCATTGACTCTACTCCAGCACCAATACCTGCATGAAGAACGTGAACATTGAAGGGCTATGTTGCAATACTGTGGACTTGTGATGCATGAATTAAAACATTATGAAAAATGAGGATATGAGGGTGTCTTTTATTTTAATTTTTATGCACAATACAAATCTAAGCCAATTATATAAAGAAGCCGACTCATAATTCATACACAAAATTATGAAACAAATACATATGTAACAGGGTTAAATTAACCCCATTTAAATTAAAAACAATGAAATTTTTAAGAAAGCTTCTGGTTGCGTTACCTATGTCATAAAATCCTGCCTTTATGTAAGCAGCTACATCAGCTACCGCCTGAAGGCCAGATGAACATTGTCTGTTCACCGTTCTAATGGGCACAGTATCTGGAAGAAATCCAAATTATATCAAATCCAATGCGAAGATCATTAACAAAGAGAAAAAAATATAAACCATAATGTTCATTAAGGATACCTGGAAAACCAGCATATAGTGCAGCCATTCTGCATTCAATTCCCCTTTTCGAACCTGGTGCTAGAACTGTACCAACAACTATATCACCTACCTCACGCGGATTCACATTTGTCTTCTCTATCAATGCCTAATCATTATAAAAATAAGAAAAACAAGCTAAACTTCATAAATAAGAATAGAGAATTAGAGATAGTAAACCGATAACCCCACTGATCAGGAAGATAGAAAAACGTTGACTTATAAAGTCAAATGTACTAACATATTCAAGATATGTATAATTTGGTGACATATCAATCACCAAGATTTTGTCTTTATGTTATGTTTGTAATGATAACTAATATCCGAAGAAAAAGTTAGATTAGACTTCGACATTATGCATGTACGGTAGGTAAACTTGTTGCCCCATTCAATGATTTTTTTTTAAGAAAAGCTGACTTTTGAGGTCAAACATGCCTTCTAATTCAGGATTGGTACATAATATGTTACTATTGATCACCAATTGTTAGTTAATTGTATTCATATGAACTTGCATTTAAAAAATAGTCTATTTTCTTTACATGTTGCCAAAAATCAAGATGTCTGACCTTTAAAACAGTTGCGAGTAAATCATCAGGAAGAGTATCTTTAAAACCCCCACGTTTAGATTTGCATTGAGCAGTACGGTATGCACTGTATTTGGACACAAAATTACATTAATAAACATAGCACAAAGATAACTGAATAAACTGCATAAATGGGATTGTTTGTATATTCAAAAGAGGGAAACTTACGCTACAATGACAACATCGTCTCCAGAAGCAGTTGTCTGGTGATAACCAGAACTATTCCCAGCTAAACAGTTTGAAGCCTAGTTGAAAAAGATGAAGAAAGATATCAGTCATTAAGTTTACAAACATAACCAAATGATATAGATTAATCTTAAAAATCCAAATTTAAAAACTTAAGTTAAAACTGATGAACCAACCGTTTAACAACTCATCTATCGATCATAAAGAATAAAATTTGTACATATTTTCCTTATTTAGCTACACTCTTGACTGATATTCTGAAGAACACTTGGCTTTTTAATCAGTTATTTATATGTGACTACTTTTGTTTGTATATTTCCCTTTAGATGGTTCTTATATTGTTATGGACTTGTTGACTTTTAAAGTCAAAGTCCTAAAATCCTACTGTAATACTTTACAATAGACAACTAGCTTACACACTAATAAGTTCAACTATTGGGTATTTGGTTACTACTTGTAACCAGTCTTATAGTTTATTGAGCTTTAATGAATCAATATCATTTTTCACCAAACATGCCTATAGTTTATTGATATAGCCGCTAACTATACGATAGGCTAGCCTCTCAATACCAAACAACTGCAACTATGCGATCGAACCTATGCAAAGGGTTTGGTTAAGATACACCTGATTTCACCAAACAAGTAAATAAAACCTAACCATACACAAATATGAAACTAAATAATATTAATACAAATGAACCTAACCCCTTAACTCATAACTAATAATTTTCCTTTTTTTGTGTATGCATCTTATACCATACGTGCTTTTTCAAATATAAATACTACTTATAACTTTCTTGTTAATCAAACATAGATTAAAAACATCGGTACCAAACCAATTCCGTTCTTCCTTTGTTGACTTTTTTAGTAGCAAAATAAAATACCTTCTAAAGTAAATTCTTCACCATAGTTTATACCATAGTAGTTAGGATATCGAATCTCTCTTTTTGCATACTTAACATCTTTTGATCAATTTAAGCTAAATAATTTTTCTTTTTACCACAAAAAAAAAGACTTTTTAATTATCAAACTGAGAAGTTAAGCTATTTAAGGGAATTCTTTATATTGTGATGCTTTAGAAGGTATATTATGAATCATTCTTGTTGTAAAAAGAAAACTTAGATACCTTCATAAATTAATCTTCAAAAAAATTAATTGCCTAAAATAAAATTTTTGATTAACTTAATTACTATGTAATTTCAACTCACATCTATATATTATTTTTCACTTTCTATCAGCTCATCTATCATTTCTCAAGTCAAGACAAACACACACACACAAAATGAAAGTACTAAACCTACCAATGGTAGGTGGTTCAGTGGTTAGGTTGATTAGCTCTTGTTGCACCTTTTTATTAACATCACAAGCTATAAAAAATAATTCAATGTGTAGCTCACCTGAAACACATGCCTAGCTCCTACCAGAAATGACTATCATACAAAAATCATAATTATCCATAAACACATACAGTACATATTAACCCTTTATGTCACAATATGCCTTTTATGCAACCTTTGTTGGTTAAAAAGCATTTAGATTTGTAACTCTATCACTTATTTGGTTGATTGTGGTGGTTATCCCCTATTGATCATGTTTTTTCTAGTTAAGGAAATTGTGAAGAGATTATCAAAAATAAGGGAATTCAATTAGTAATATCGTGCACAAATCTCCTAATTCATTGTAATTAGAGACCTAGAGTTTATTAATAAAATACCTTATAAAAAACAGAAGAAAAATATCACAAGTAACGCATTATCCAGATGAAAAACAAAATTCACGAATCATGTAGCAAAGTAGCAAAGAACTAATCTGTACCAATCATCTGAAAACCTCTGGTTAGTGCATATGCATTTAGTCCGATGCATTGCATACGGTAACCCAGAAATCATCAAAAATCGACGTATACAACAAAAAAGAGCCAAAAAACTTTTAAAGTCATCGAAAATCGCCAGAAACAACGAAAAAAACACTAAAAACTATTCGTTGTCATCGCATTTACATAAATATGCATAAAACCATAAGTAACCGAAAACCAAAATGCTAAACATGAGATACAATCACACATAAAACATTTATAGAAGTACAACAGCAATGAAAGTCACCACTTATTGTCGTTACTCTCGATGTGTGAATCGGTCGACGTTACCAGTTATCAACGTTTTACGATAATTAATCAAACTCACACAGATTTAATAATAAATAGAAAAATGTATAAACCAACTTACAGAGATAGTAGATTCATTTCTGTGATTAGAAGAAAAAGCTGAAGAAGTAGGTTGAAGATGTTGAAGTAAAATCTTCTGTCTGTTAAAAGCTTTATTCATTATTACTGTTTCTCTGTTTCTTTGTGATGATAATTGATTTCTGCACTGAGATGAAACAGCTTACAAAAAACATGTATATAAGTGGGTGTGGCCGGGGGCCGATATACTTTTTTATTGAGTTTTGACGGGATAACGACTAAAGAGTAAAGGCACGGAAAACTTTCAAGTTTTTCTTTTTCTATACCTCAAAATCAATATTGTTAGTTTTTTGTTAAAATAAAATTAATAAATTAAATAAACAAAAGAATAAATGAATACATAATGAATTGTGACACATATCAACTGCATGTAGTATACAATCTTCGACGTAAATTCGACCTTATTTACGATCCGCTCAAATTAACTTTATGTATAACGAGTCAAGTTTGAATAGCTGATAAATAAATAAATAATTGATATCTTTTTATCTGTAAAATGACTTTCAATTTATTTACTTAATGTGTGAAGTAATAATGATGGTAAAATCTTCAAATTTTAACTTTTAAGCTCAACCAAAAACTGAACTAACTAGTAAATGAATAAATTATTAATAAATTTAATGCAAAAAAAATTAACTGAAAATAAATTCAAAAGGTACGGTTCTGTGGTCAAGTGTCATCAGAAAGCCTACTTTTATATATTGTTTATTGTCAATAAGCCCCTTGTGACTCACCACTCTATTAAAATAATTCATAAATATGATATGATTCGTGTTTGTGTGTGTTGAGTAGGTAGCATAGTGTGAAACATTGGTGTGAAATAGTAGAGTTCAATACACCTGCTAATTTAGTTAATTTTAAGTTAGTTGTATGAAATCTATAATCGTTTGTTATAATTAATTTTTCGTTTAAAATCCAATTTAAGTTATATTAAGTGGATATTATAAATGAACATCTTAATATTCTTGAATGTACATTTATGTGTAAATGTACGTGAATACGTGTCCGACTCCTATATTAACTTGTTGAGTTAAAATTATACCTTTTTATGTGTATGATGTAGGCATGAATAGACTCATCATTAGATGCATTATCAAGTCAATCATAAACTTTGTTAAAGAAAAGGTCAATAGTGGAACTATATTATAGTTGTATAAGTCAGTCAACTCGTTTAAAAGTCACTATAATTTATTGGAAACATGTTTCATATACTAATGTAATTAAAGTGATCCTTCATCCAAAGTTCCGCGAATATGTATCTGAATTTCATTCAGAAAAATAAGATATTGATCTAAAAATTGACTTAATTAAATTAGCCTAAAACACCATATGATATCAATCAGTTACCTAAAGAATGTCTCACTATATATCTAACGAATTATCAAGGAACTTTATATGATATTAGTCAAATCTTATGTTAAGACTTTTGACCAATGTATCGTTGCTTATTTACAAAGTTCATATGGGTTATGGGTTATGGCTCAAATGGATCAAATAGGTCATGAGTCAAATGAGTCATATAAGTTTTTGTGCCTAGCTATTGTATATCAATCATTTTTGTCGATTTCTTCTAGAAACTCTATGTTTAGTCTAAGTTGAGAAGTTGGTTAAGAAATCCTATTGATGATGCTTCTTTATTGTAATTGTTTCATTGTCTAGCTTTGCTAGTTTTAATATAATACCGCCATTAAAAAAAATGAGTCACATAAGTGAAAAAGATTGCGAAAAAAAAAAATACACTAAAAACTTAAATGTTATCATTCATAAACTTAATAACCAAGGAGGGTCGTGGCCGCATAATGCTGCGGCATAAATTGCTATCGTTATTGCCTTTGTGGTAGAAAAAACATGTTTAGTATTGTAAAATTAATGTATTATGGTTAATTTTATTGAGGTTAAAAGATATGTTATAATAACGTAGACGTAATATAACAAACAAAAAGTTATATGTTCAAATTTACTTGAAAAAGGTTTGCATGTATGTTATATGTGATCCATAGAGATGTGTATTGTTTTTTTATTCTTAAAGAATGCTATCTATATCAAAAACAATGATTAAGTTGATAGTTTATAAACATACAGACTTTTCTATGTTCAAATTTACGTGAAAATATATGCAAGTAATATGGGATTAACAGAGACATTATGTAATTCATAAGCAAAATTACCTTTAATAAAAAATTTAATGATTAATTATTTATCTAAAATAATAATATACTTTTAATAATTCATTTATATCATAGTAGGATGTACCTTTACACGCCTTTAAATTTTTAAAAAATTCCATATGACCCTACCCCCTTAATCAAATAAGTCAATCACACTTCCAACTTGTCTCTTTCTTACTTCTTTTTTAAATAATTACTTATATAAATCGTCTATTTTTCTCAAAAAAACTTCAGATGACTATGTTTTAGTCAAATCAATCAATTCATTTTTTCGATTAACTTTTTTTTTTTTTATCTTTTTCTTATATTTTTATATAATTACTTTCACAAATTTTTATTTTTTATTATAGTTTTATTTCTATTTAAAAAAGAAAAAAAACATAAAAAGACAAAATTAATGATGTAGATATTTTTTTAGGAATTTTTGAAGATTTATTTAGAAAAACCCTTAAAGTATTAGATCATTGTACTTTTTATTGTTTAGTTATGTCATCTTATGATGGTAAATTTGTCCCATTAGGCCATTCAAAGATAATAATTCACAGGGGACAATGCAGGCATTTTATTTCTTTCGGTACACGTATTCTCGTACCCATATATAATAGGATGCATTTCGGCCATTCGATAAACTAATGATAAAAATATTGATTGTGTGAAAATAATTAATGATATGGAATGTGATGTGTCATTTTTCTATATCATTTATGATATTTAAAAAGTGCTGATTTGTTAAGCGAACCAGCAAATGACGTCATATGTTTGTTTTATTGTTCAATCCGTTTTGTATATTTTATCGTTTGAAAATTTAAAGTTTTAAAATAATAAAAACTGAAATAATAAAAGATAGTTTTTTTCTTGAACGGCGATTATAGCTATATGAAAACTAGATGATAGTACATAAGCTTACAAACTTTTACTATATAACTTTATAGTTTTTTGTTGCAATGATCTTAGTTAATTATATAGCTTTATCTGTAATTATTTTTCAAAAGTAAGTAGATATATACTTAAACATTAAAAATACTAAGTATCATTTTAAGATTAAATGAAATTGTGCAAAATTTTGTTATGTTTATTAATTGAATGATGGAAAGTATCAGTGGACATGAAGATGACGTAAGGGTTTATGAAAATTATTTGTGAACGAAAATGCAAAGTGGAAAGGTTTAAACCTTTATCACAAAAATTGCATGATCGCCAACCATGTTTGACCAAACTTGAAAAACCATCCAAGCTACAAAGCCCTTTTGTTTTATTTTGCGAAAAGATTTACATATCACATAAATTATTTATGAAAGTCTATATCGCCCTTAATAAATAGTAGAAAACGACAACATAAACATAACAAAATAAGTCTATATCACCCTTAATAAATAGTAGAAAAAGACATTATAAACATAACAAAATGATATCGAGCCATTTGACAACTGTATATACGATAAATGTATATATAGATATAGATAATGTATATGTAGGAAATAGGTTTCAATATTAAATTGATGAATGATTAGGCGCATATAACCATAAGCCATATTTGGGCAAACTCAAACTCATCCAGTTAGCCAAATCGTATCTGGTCTAACCCATAAATATGGTTTGAATATCGGGCGGATAGGTCGTATGTTAAAACATGATTACTAGATCCAATAACCCAAACTCTTTTACATACTATGAAATTTACAATAAGTAAAGCTAAATTTTGTCACATTATAGTGGGTTACTATTTGTTTCGGTCTCTTTAGCCGGTATGAGTTCTATCTAGCAGTTATCTTTATGGAGTTCGACTCTATCTTGTGAGTTGTGATGTAAGTGTTTGCAATGTGTTCAACAATTGAGGACTGTAACTTTCATTGTTTGTGTTTGTTTTCACCGTGTTCATCAATTATATCGAAGTCTCCGCCGCAAATGCTAGTCGGGTGAATACTTGTATGTTAAGTATCTTATTTTTTTTTAGTCGAGTTTTGTTAACAACACTCTCTAATAACAATTAAAAAATAATTATATTTTTGTAAGATATCATAAATGATGTTATCAGCTTAATCAAAACCCATAATTATGTACAAAGTTTAGCTGCAATGATCTTTTATATTATTATTATCATTTTATAACCATACAATTAAAACTCATTTACCCTTTACATACAGAGTTATAATGTAAAATCCTTTTATGTTTATGTTCTTATACTTTATGATAAGAGAATTTTATGAGTCACAGTTGGTGCATTGATTATATATCTCTTAAAGACAGCACTAAAAATTGTAACTTACAAAAACTAAAAATGGTTTGTTTGTTTTTAGAGAATATTAGTATAATGGTCACGTATTTAAGTAATTTAACTATAAACAAAATCAATCAAATTTTCAATTTTGATTAAGAATGTCGCTCTCGAAGTACGTGGGAGTGAATTGTGTTGAAAATACATGTAACTTTTCGCTTCAATTGAAAATGAATCAATAAGAAAGCGTGAGTGTCAAATGTGTTCTAATAAATTAATTAGAGCGAATTATTCGCTTTTTAACAACATTTCGATGTAATTCAAACAAAAATATTTAATTCGCTCATTTTAAATACTCATTTCGCTCTATGCCCACATTTCGTTCTAATTGCCAACAATTCGCTCTAATTAATGCATGAAGCGAATTTCAGCTTATATTCAATCAGATAATGCCATATGTCAATTTCTTGAGCTATTTAAGGATTTAATGATTAAGGATAGGAGAGAATTGGGTATACTTTTTTGTGTTAGAGCGAATTGGTCAATTGGTGGTTAAAAAATCGAATAATTTGCTCCAATTAATTAATGAATTAGAGTAACTTTGACCTACAAGCGCTATCTAATTGATTTTTTCAAATTAGAGCGAAATTCACATGCAATTTTTTCATAGTTCGCTCTTAAGTATTTTTGTGGAGTGAAATCCTTGACAAAAATTAAGATTCTAAAAGATTAAATATATACTTGAATGCTATTGGTCAAATATGACTATTTGGATAATATTCTCTAATTTTTAAGAAGGGTGATGTATATTTCTATTATCATTTAAAAAAAATATATAAATAATTATACATTATAGAATTGTACTGTACAAGAAATTAATACATAATTTCAATGTCTTTATAAAAAATAACGGAACTATCCTTGCATTTTGAGAACCTTAGCAACTTTTTAAGAATTTCGACGTATGAAAAATGGCACGTGCTCAAATAACTTTGCATGATGAGTTTAAAAGAGATATTTTTTGATGCAATACAAATTGCAAGCAACGCGCCATGTTCTGGACCAAAGAGATTTTAAAAGCTTCCATGAAAACTAAGCTTAAAATTACTAAAAAGCCCCTTGGCGCTCGAACTTGAACGTAACCGTTCGTCGTTCTACGGAACTTGATTTTTAGTTGAATCCTAATTTTACAAAAAATTCGACGGAACTTGAGATTATTGCAACTTTTTTCCATAGATATACGGAAGCAACGGAGAATCAATTGTTTTAGCTTCGGAGAACTTGTGGCTTCATCGACGATGGAGCAATCTCCGGTTCCGGCTAGCTCGATTTCAGCGGAAGTTTCTGTTAAGATTGAGAAGGAAGTTACTGTTAGTAGTCAAAGTGAAGCTGAAGTAGATGTTAATGGAAAGGAGGCTGTTGATGTTGCTGTTACTGGTGGTGCGGTTTCTAATGGCGGTACTGATCATTCAGGTTCGTTGCTTTTTAGTTATTTGTTGTATAATTGTTGATATGTTTATGATTCGTTTAGATTGGCAGTAATTTTAGGAAATGAGAGGAAATGTTTTGATGTAGTTTAGCCACTAATAGTGAATTCTATTGATATGTGAGGCCGTGAGGGCATATAAAATAATAATAATAATCATCAGAATATAATGATATGAACATGAATATATACTTGTGTGAAAATGTTATGTGATTTCTAATGGTGCTGCTACATATTTAGATTCAGTTGATATTATCTATTTGTTGAACTGTTGTTGATTTGCTTGTGATTCGTTTAGATTGACATTAATTGTAGGAAATGAGATGATAGGTTTTGATGTAGTTCAGCTACTAGTAGTGAATTCTATTGATATGTTAGGGCATATATAACTATTCCTGAATATAATGATATGAACACGTGTTTTCTATAAAAAAAAAAAATTGATATAAACATGAATATATACTAGTGTGAAAATGTTGTGTGATTTCTAATAGTGCTGCTACTTATTCAGATTCAGTAGATATTATTTATTTGTAATTGTGTTGTTTGTGATAATGTTAGCCTGTTGGTATTTGATGATCGATAAATCGTAGGAAATGAGATGAAAGTTTTCGATGTAGTTTGGCAGGTAACCTGTGAAATACGTTGTATTTTTGATATGTTAGAGAATACGTATAATAATCTATAATAAAAATCTGAAATTTAGTGTCGGAACAATCAGTAGTTCCTTTTTTGTGAAGCACTAACATTTTTTCAAAGGCTGTAATTAGACATTTGAAGTTGTAAATAATAATTTGAACTAGTGAAAATGAGTATAGAAGGAAACAAAACGATGCTAAGATGGGGCTAGATATTGGATTGGAAGTTGACTCCAAATATTCTGGAAGACAGAGGATAATATTTGGATTGTGAATAATGAATGTAATTTCACACTACATGTGAGGACGAGGATCGGTTTGTTGATTAATCATTAATATTCGGTTGGTTACTGGAATAATATTAACTTCATAGGGTCTTTAATATGCAAAAGTAACTGTGAGAGGAGTTTTCTATAAGGTGGTCTTGTTTCTTTCTTTCTTTCTTTTTGTAATCTTTTTACCAGTGATACTAATAGTTAATTTTTCATGTAATTAAAAAGTTAAGGTTGCTGTTCTGAAAGGTTGTAATATATCATTTTACAATAAATACTCCAAATCTTGTAATGCTAAGCAGAATTAGAGCACCAACAACTAACCCCAAGTTGCAGATTTCAATTATGGCATCAAATGCCAATCTGAAGATCTGTCCTTTGAGTTTTGGTTTGTTTGATGATTTTGTCCAAATAAAATTCCGATAGTCTAGTTTACCTCTCAACTAGCAGTTTTAGAGGAGTTCTGTTTCTATCTGACTGGATCATTTGGTTCAATCCTCTAGCTTATTCACAAGTTCCAGAGCTTTTCTCCTGAAGTATTTTTCCTTGACCTCATTTTGGTTATGATCTGTGGCAGGGTCTGATGGCCAGAAAGTACCTACATTGCGTAAATTGCAATCAGAAATCTCTAATTATATGCTAGGAAGTTCTGACAAGAAAGAGTCATCTCTCAGTCAGTTTAAGCTGGAAAAATCAAAAACTGAAAGGCCTAAACGTGGTATTATGCTTGCTGAAGAGAAGCCTCGAACATTAAATGAAACTCTATCTCCACAGCAGAAGGTAAATTGTGTTTCCATATATGTAGATATGTGTGTATGTTTGCATGTGTACATACTCAATTATGGTATTAAGACCGAATCCAATGGATTCAATTGCTTTTTCAATATATAAGCCACACATATTTATTTAATACATAATTTATCTATTACTATCATCAGACTTTAATTAGAGCTGCAAACAAGTTTCTATTGAGCTTTAAACGAGTTTCTACCAGTATTTGGTGCCAAGCAACATTGTTAGTGTTGTGTATTGCGCGATAGCTGTAATGGCTCTATTCTGATTTCACGGTCTGTACTTTGTTGGATGTGAGTAGAGTTGGATATCTAGGTGAAGTCCATCGCCAATTTCAAGTTCATAAATGAACTTATTAGTTTGGTTGTAATGTAAACATATACCTATGCAATTTAGAAAAAGTTCCTTGGTTCAATTACAAATCTGAAGCTCTAGTACAAATCCTATATGAACCTATAACATTAATGTTGTTACCATGCTAGTGAATCAGTTGTATTTTTATCCTTCAAGTCGAGTTGGAATTCAAATTGTTTGAATCAAGCCTGGTGGTCGGATAATCAAACCTGCTCATTTATTTTTTGGGGGGTATTGATATGACGTTGGCTTTTGAGTTGAGCTAAACTGTTCATGTACACAGACCCTAACGTATTTACAAACCAATTTAGAGCATCACAAGGCTTCACATATTACACCTCCAAGATCAGACTGTAATGAATGAAGATGCCTTTCTCTCTTGGCATGAAGCCTTTTCCTTTAACAGAACCTAAAGTGCAATTGAGAAATCTCATTAGAAAATTAGATTACATGCTTCAGCAAGAACTCAGGATTACATCTGATTGAAACAGCACGCCAGTTCTATAAAAAACACTACTAAACTACAATGGTTAACATTACAACTATAAAGAAATTAGAATGAACAAAATGTCAAATGACAACATGACTTTCAAGTCCAGGAAGGTCCATGCTCGTTTAAGATTAATGTTGGAGGGATGCAAGTTTATTATCCAAATTTAAACTAGCTATCTAAATACGCTTATAGTCATGTAGAATATGGAATAGATGATAACCGGAATATTTTGGTAACCATATACTAGCCTACAGCTGGGAGAAAGGGAGAAGCACTACTAAATTATTATTATCAAGCGAGGGTACTATATTATATTTGCGCCCCAGAAATCTCTTTTTAGTTCTTTTCCCAACCATATTTTCAATTCAAGTATTCAAGATGCCCCTTCATATGACTCAGTTTGATTTCTCCACATACAGCTTTGAAATCCTGAAGTATCTCTTAATTATGATATAGTTTCAGCTACAGTGTTCATTATTTTCTTGAGTTCAGAATTGAGCATCTCATGTTAATTATGATGGGTTGCTTTGTGGCCTGTAGTTGCAGCACATATCTTGTGGTTCTTTTTTTCTGCGCAGAACCTTTTGATTTGTATTAAGTTATACCCAGATTGACTTTGTTGAAAGTTGCTATGTGTTTGTATGCACTCACATGTTTGTGATTTCTGTTGAACATTTTAAATGTTGCAGCTCCATATGTTGAACAAAATGGCTACCGTAAAAGATGATGGAACAGTAGAATTTGAGATACCTGGAGATTTTGAACTGAATGCTTTAGGGGGTGAATGTGTTGATGTTTACGGTGGTGCATCTGAAGACCCGAATTGCTCATCGGAACCTCGGTATTTTCGACCATTGCAAGTAGTAATACTTATCGTTGGAACTCGTGGTGATGTGCAACCATTCATTGCAATTGCGAAGCGTTTGCAGGTGGTCCCCTAAATTTTTTGCTCTTTACTATCTTCGATTGATGGCTATTAGCAATTGTGAAACATATAGATTTCTTGATGATTAATTATACAACTTTTAACCTCGGGCTCTTTAGTTTTGATTGAATTCGATCTTACACTGCCATTCTTAGCTGGACTTTGCTTGCAATTCTTATTGAAATGGAAAAGACTCACCAGTTTCTCTACATTTTTATTGAGTATAGAGTTTCCTCATCTCATTTAAATATAAAGAACACAAATTGATTGCTACCCAAATTGTTCATGCTTCTATGCTACTTTGGGTTCCATATTCAGATGTGCTGTGGCAGCTGCCATAGGAGGATGCACTTCTGTTTTCTTAGTTCCAGTGCACATGGTGATACTAATTTGCTTAGTAATGTTTACTTGTATAATTGAGCTATCTTTTCCTTTTTCCATTTCTTCATGGTTACATGTTTGTTAATTTGGTCAATATTCAGTTGTGTGCTTCACAGAGCTTTTTATTCATCTTCTTTTTGTTTATTTTATTTTTTAATGATTTAGTAATGAAGTGAAATAATAAACAAATATTCTGGGCTGACAATATGGTTTTCTTTTTAAAACCAAGTTGATAGTTGACTCATGGACAGTGAATTTATTTCAGGAATATGGTCATCGTGTTAGATTGGCGACTCATGCAAATTTCAAGGATTTTGTCTTGACCGCTGGTTTGGAGTTCTATCCCCTAGGTGGTGATCCAAAAGTTCTTGCCGAATGTATGTTCCTATTGCCTATTTTTATATTGCATTAACTTGATGACCTTAAACAAATGACTAATAAAGCAATAAGTATCTTCTGAATCTTGTGGGTGCCAAAATTTTCAAAGCATTGCTAATACATATTACGATTGGAGCAGTTGTGTTATGTTATTCTAAACAAAGATGTGTGTAATCCCCGTACTTGTTCACCATGATTTTGTGCATAGAAATGATCCTTAAACCATAAAATATGCGTAAAAAGTTATAGGAATACACAAGTAAATGACGCCTAATGACCACGTAAACATTTTCAAGAATAAATGTCACATATGTTTGAATCTTGTTTCAATCTTTTTAAAAACATCAATTGAGCATGATGCACAGGTCTTATTTTTCATCAACGACTGTCACTTACAATGTTCACAAATCACAAAATTCGGTCCAAAAGGATTTTTGTTCAAAACATAAGGCAATTCTATTGACTAAGTGAGAAGTCCCTGATCAATTGGGTGCCATGACTAAGAAGTTTATATTTTGTCTTTATGCAGACATGGTTAAGCACAAAGGATTTTTGCCTTCTGGCCCTTCAGAAATGTCTGTTCAGAGGAGTCATATGAAGGAAATAATTTTTTCATTACTTGCAGCATGCAAAGAGCCTGATCTTGATACTGGGATCCCCTTTAAAGCTGATGCAATGATGGCTAATCCCCCAGCATATGGTAACTACCTGACTCGAGTAATAATTTAAGCACTATGATCTGTTTCTCACAAATTGTCATGTAACCTAATGTCTTCTACATCTAATGTTGCCTTTTAATTCTGAAGTAAAAATCGACTTGGTCATGAAGCGTGCTTTGATACAACATGTTTCTTTTTACCCTTTTTCATAAAGTGTATATTTTGCGATGTGTTTTCATCAATTTTGGCTTTTACTTGCTTAATATATAAGAAATATTTAGCCTGTATTGACTGAATGACTGTTATTAAAAACTCTCTATCTGAAATTTTGCTTTCGAAACGTATATTTTCGATGTTTTTTCATCAATTATAGCTTTTACTTGCTTTAAATTGAAGACATATATAGCCTGCATTGACTGTTATTAAGAACTGTCTATCTGAAATCACGGAGTCTTCCAAAGCCCTGGTGTATTAGCTGTAAATCATAAGTTGCTTGTTTATGTATTATATATGCATAGAAATAGGCTTAAAGGCTATCTATTACATGTATATTGATGATTTTTTCTTCCTGCATGGTCATAGTACAATTCAAGGTCAGTTCCTGCTATGTTCCTTGAAAAAGAACAGAATTTTTTTTTCTAGATTAACTAATATTAAGATGTATCATGATTTATAGACAGTGACACGATATAGCTCAGTTAAAATTCCCATGTAGGTTAACACTGGGCTCTATCATGTACGTTCACTATTTGAGCATGAAATATCTCCTGTTTATGTTCTTATATTTGCTGTCTTTATATTCCATCGTTACTCCACCTTCGGGTAGAGATATGAATGTCTACATCTTACCTCCCCCATACCCGCCCTCGACGGGATTGGGTATTGTTCTTGTATATTCCATCATTAGATCAACCCGCAGAGAGCACTCTAATACCATAGAGTTTTATTCTGATTTCCTGTTGCGAAGTGTTATTACTTTAGTGTAACTTATGGATTGTGAATAACTATTTCATCTTAAACTAACGATGTTGCTGACTCTAATACCTTAAAGTTCTGTGTTAACTAACTAATTGAGTTGATTATGTTTCAGGACATACACATGTTGCTGAGGCACTGAAAATACCCATTCATATATTTTTTACAATGCCTTGGACGTAAGTTTTTATCTGATATTGATTATAGCATCAGTGAACATTCTATTTTTCAAACTTTTTGGTTTAATAAGAATCTGTAGTTTATTTTTACATTTATTATTTGGGAGGTGGCAAAATGGGTGGGCTGGGTAATTGGTTCGGATCAAACGATCAATCTGTTAATACAGACTAAAGCGAGTCAGGCTGGGCCAACCAACCCACAAAAACTTGTTTGTCTCTTGAATTGTTTATAGAATTGGTATCTTAAAAATGAGTGCAAGACCATATTGTTACAACAATAATAACGTCTTCTCCATTCGAAAATTTTTCAGATGACCTTCAACCTGTTTAACCTGTTAGAATTTTATTCCCTCGCTTATAGTTAAATTTCTTAGCTTGACCCTATTGATCCATCAGAGATTAAACGAAACCCAAAATCAGTCAAAATTGCTACCTCAAGCTATTTGGTTGGGTAAGGATTCTTAATTTTCATTAGAAGTGACATAATTTTTTTGCATATCAGGCCTACTAGCGAATTTCCTCATCCTCTATCCCGTGTCAAGCAACCAGCTGGATATAGAGTAAGTTCGTTGGTGGTTCCCTTTTCTGTTAATGTAACTTTTGCCAACTTACACATAGTTAACTTTTTGTATTTTATCTGCGTTCTTGCAGCTGTCATATCAAATAGTTGACTCTTTGATTTGGCTTGGAATTCGAGACATGATAAATGATGTTAGGAAAAAGAAGTTGAAGCTGCGTCCTGTCACTTATTTAAGTGGTTCTCAAGGCTCTGAAACTGATATTCCACATGCATACATTTGGAGTCCTCATCTTGTTCCCAAACCAAAAGGTAACTTGCAGCCTCTAGTTGATGCATTATTTATTCAACGCAGAGCTGGTTCATTTCATCTTAAAACCCTAATTCTTTTGCATTACAATTACCCTTCAGATCTTTTCCTTCTAGAGTGTAAGTGGTCTGTGTCTAGTTATTAAAGCCACATTGAGTTGGGCTTTCTGAAATGATTTGAACTTGTTGTGGCTGATTAGAGGTGGCAATTTCAGCCCATTGATATGGATACGGATTAATTTGGGTAGTATTTCATTCACTGCGGGTCAAATGGGTTTCAGAGATGACCACATGGTTGATGATTTGACAAACTAAGAATTGAATGACTTTCCATGTTTTATACACAGTGTCATGTTTTATACATGAATAATATTGATAATGCTTTTTTTGAGGCTTTAAGTTATCCAAGACTTGATTTTGAGATGTGGATTAACTCCATCTATATAATGCAGACTGGGGACCTAAAATTGATGTGGTTGGATTTTGTTTCCTTGATCTTGCTTCAAACTACGAACCTCCTGAAGAACTTGTACGTTGGCTTAAAGCTGGTCCAAAGCCTATCTACATTGGATTTGGTAGCCTTGTAAGTTTTATCTTATAGTATCAATTATTATTATTATATGCTGTTCATGATATTTGTAAAAAAGTATGCTGAAGTGCCAATAAAGTAATATAACTAGTAAATGCATTGCACTGTCCTAAATTTACCTCTTTTTAGCTATAATTAAATATATGGCAATACGGGCAGGTTGAGAGGTTGGGTAACGGGTTGGGGTCTAAACGGATCACTTATAGTATTGGTCAACTTGTTCGACCTCTTACCATTTACCTCAATTTTCTAACGCAAACACTCTGTTGTAGGCATTAAAATAGACTGGGCGACTTCAACTTGTTCGACCTCTTGCCATTCACCTCAATTTTCTAATTCCGCCCTTTTTTGATAAAACACAACCCAAGTACGTTCACAAGTAAAGGGGTCAAAATTTCCACCTCCAGCTGTGATATGTAATTCCATTATTTGAGCATATTTACATGAAGGAATAGTTATTATCAATATTGAAGATGAAGAAATAGAAAAATTTATGAGCGACCCTGGGAGATATTAAATAGCGAAACTCACTCTGCTCACAGTGGTTATTATATCTCATAGGTACAGAATACAACATACCTAAACTGAAAACTATATAACTAAGTTGGGTTGGCTAACATTTTTTAGTATTTGAACTTGTTATCATCTATATCAGAAAAGGTCTCCTTTTCTATATCCCAAAATTGGAGATGGCTCCTCAATCGAACCTTGTAAATAATAAATGAGTTTGTTCTGATTACACAAAACAACTAGACTACAATAGTTGTCTAAATCTTGGAATAAAACAATTTAGGAGGTTTATGCTTACAAAAGAAAATATATTTCCTCTCGCTGCCCCAGAAAATATACTTTGTTTTATTTCGTGAATCAAGATAGTAATTTATAACAATTTTCTTTCAGCCTGTTCAAGAACCTGAGAAAATGACACAGACAATTGTCAAAGCTCTAGAAATGACTGGACAAAGAGGCATCATCAATAAAGGATGGGGTGGTCTTGGTATATGTAAGTATATGATTCCTTTATTTCTGACATGATTGCCATTAATGGGACAAGGAATGTATCATATGTATATCTTTTACAACCTCATAGGTTTCATGTTATGTGTTCTTGTTCTGGAACTACTCAACTACATCAAAATGAATGCTGTTTCATTTTGCATCTGTCGAGTCGAAACTGATGTAGCTAAACTTTGTCTCTCCAGTGACAGAGCCAAAGGATTTTATATACTCATTGGACAACATCCCTCACGACTGGCTTTTCTTGCAATGTTCAGCAGTGGTGAGTCTTCATAGTCAACTTCATTGCTATCGCTAGATTCTTACACTTACACCAGAAATTCAAAGATCTTTGGTATTATTTCTTTTGATCATATAAATTATTCTGTTGATCTTCTCTTAGAATTTCACTGCTTTTATTTGTCATAAGACCTGATATAATCGGCACTGCCCGAACTCTATAATTATGAGACATCACCATCTTTTATGAGATTAGATATATTGTCTAGTTATAAAGTTTAGAAGTTTTGGATGAAAAGTGTTTTCAGTCAACTCCACCCATACAATTAAGTACCCATATTGACCTGTTACTTTCAGGTGCACCATGGAGGTGCAGGGACGACAGCTGCTGGTCTTAAAGCTGCAGTAATACTTTTCAACAACTTCTCTTGTATACATCTTGCTTCTGATTTCCATTATCTTGATATCTGTTTACTTTAATTGGAATTCAGTGTCCAACTACAATTGTACCTTTCTTTGGTGACCAACCGTTTTGGGGAGATCGAGTTCATAGCAGAGGTGTAGGGCCGCCACCCATACCGGTTGACCAGTTTGCGCTTAACAAGCTTGTTGAGGCAATTAAATTTATGCTAGATCCCAAGGTAACCAACTCCTTGTATTACTTGTATGTACCATGTCGCTGTTAGAGATGAGTTTGATTCCTGTCAGTCAAATGAGTACATTTATTCTCTAAGTCTTCAATGTCATCAAATGGTTCAAACTTGTCCACTATAAATAATAGTATTAATAGGTACGTTGTCGACACACACACACACTCACAAAAAAAACACTTGAATATCATCTGTTAATAATGAATTTGGAACATTACCGTGATCTTGTAGGTGAAGGAGCGAGCAGTGGAACTTGCGAAGGCAATGGAGAACGAGGATGGGGTGGAAGGGGCAGTGAGAGCTTTCTTAAAACACCTTCCCTTACAAGTGCCTGATACAAAGCCTCCAACCAAACCCTCAAAATTGACGCCAACCAAACCCACAAAATCACCACCAACCAAGCAGTCAAGTTCAAGTCCACCCAACCATTCAAGTTCATTTTCTATATCAGCTTGTTTCGGGTGTTCCTAAATCCAAAAATTATTTGAGTTATTTTGCATCCACCTCTCAGTACATGCTATCAGTTGCCATCATATGTGTAGCCTCTTATTTCAATAAGAGTGTAATTATGCATTCATGGAAAACTTCCCAATACTTGCCGTTGTTGATAAAACCATGATGCCTAACCTCCAGGTTGTATCGTTTGTTTGATTGTCCGATGTATATTTGAAGAACATTTGTTTCTCCCTCTTGTATTTGCTTGTTAGTAATTTGTATTATTGTATAGCGCAAACAGTATCGTGACCGCTGTTAGTGTATTGATCTTTCCTGTATTTAGATAAAACTTAGGTGATTATTGTTTAGGGATGACAACAGATGACTGGCATATATTTTAAGTTTATACTTGATTTATATGTTCATACTTTTGAAGTCAAAATTTCTGCTTTCACTTTTTCATTCTACAATATGGTAGAACTTGTAAATACATTGGAAAATTACTTTTGCCATGTTAGATTATTAGTATATTGAGATATAAATATTTGATATGTGCTGCTAGTAGTACGTAAAATGTTGAACATGCGTGGTCTAACGTGTAATACTACGCAAGATATGTACTGCTAGTAGCACTCTCATGGAACATGGACCGTGTGGGATCCATAATGTAACAGTACGCCTCTTGTGTACGCCTCTTACGTACCAGTGGTAGAACGAATCATTTTTGCTTAGTATATTTTAGCCTAGAATAAATGAAGTGTGGGTGTTAAAACCATGCTCTAGACAAACAAGAGGTTAATTGTCATCATTTGTTTTTACGTAATGTTTCTAAAGTACGCGATAATGCTCAAAGAAATCTAGATTCGATGTATATGAGCTATTCTGAAAAAGAAATCATTGAAATACATACTATCAAGCAAGTTGGATTACTTTTCTACATATTGCAAGTAACACCTGTATACTTCTGAATGCATGAGCGTAAGAGTGCAGGACCACAAACTTATTGAAAGGTAGTGTATTTGGATTGGGGTTGTGAAGCCGTAATCCTTACTGTTACAAACTTCCCATTGTCTGACTTTGGTTGTGTCATTAGAGGTAGCAAAATTGCATGGGTATCATGACAGTGAAACGAGTTATAATAGAACTAGATAACGACTTAAAACGGGTCATACCAATTCGTGTTAGGTCTTTCGCAAACAAGTATTTGTCATTTTTCTAAAAGGATTTATAGATACAGAGTAATGATATATATAGGCATAAAAAGTGTTTAATACATTACTCCATTTGATACTTATCTTCCACTTATTTTATCGTCTTATCTCCATCGATGAGTTTAACATATATTTCAATGATATTGTTAGACACATATTTTGTATCATTTTTCTTTTTTTCCTTTTGAAAGACTAAATCTAAGACGGAACAATTGGCCATCCTAACTTATTATCCTGACGAACTTCTTGGAAAACCACATTTATTAAAACTAACAACTTTACTTTTACTTTATATATATATATATATATATTTTATAGTAATATATTAATGCTGATTCTTGTTACTAAAGAAAAGGTGAGAGGATAAAAGGTAGGAAACAGTTGTATGAGAAAAGGAAATGAAGAAGGGCGGCAGAACAGAGGGAGCAGCCAATAGATTGAATAAAAGTTGTATCAGCCACAGCCAGTGGGTGAAGTTGTCAGTTGTGCCAGTAATATTGTTTCTTTCTCCCATAATCTAACACAACAAGATCCTCACAGACGTGTTTCCACCCAGATTATTTACAAACAAATTCAATTTCTTCTATTCATACATAATACTCCCTATTTTTTATATTAGAAAGAATTTAACGAAGTTTTAGTCTATCGATTCATAACAGCCTGACCATTCAAATGATTGTGAGTTCAAGTCTTATTAACGAAAATATGTATTTTATTATGTCAGGTTATACAAAATATATGGATGAAAAATGATAGATGGATCTACTTGCATAAACTTAATTCTGAGAGATAGAAATATCAACCAAGGAAAAAATTAAGTTTAGTTTTAAGTTTAAGTAGATATGCCTATGTGGCATTACTCTGGATGGATATGTCGTACGTTGCCCGTCTGAAATTAAAAGGTTAATTCAAAACATTTTACATGCCTTCCTTCAAAGATTAAGATTTAAGAAGCTTTGATAGAAATACATTACATTATCATCTTCTTTGCTCCTCTGTTACACTATCCTTACCATCACTTTATGTGACCATCGTTCTTATATAATACTATTCAAATGTCTATTAGTGATGTACTATACTGTGTTTTTTAGCATTTTCCTATAAAGATTGTCTAAGTAGTAGGGAAAACATTTGTAAAGTTGTATGTTAGCAAAAATTAATGATATCAAATGTTTTATATAACACTTACATTTATAACCTTCAAACTTTGTCACTTGCACATAAATAAGCCGTTCAATTACTTTTAACACATGTAATTTTGTGTAATACTAAATGTGTGTAATATTAGTATTACAGATCACTTTTTTTATTGTTACCAACTCTCGAACTTATGGCCTCCCGAATCGAAAGAACCACAAATGTCAACAAGCTACAAAGAGATCACTTAAATTATAATAAAAAACTGCAACAGAATGTGGACAATATGGAAAGAGTTGAGCAAGTTGAAACCTGACAGTGAGCCCCTTGTTTAAGTCTGGTAAAAAGCTTCAAAGATATTACTCCCTTTCTCATACCATACCAAACAAAGGCAAGTAGGGGTTCAAGTTGCTGACTTTGAAAACAGTTATGTAACTGTTTATATTAAGTTTGTGATGATATAGACTAGTGTGTATTTCATGCAGTAAGAGTTGTACATTACTTACAAATATATTGAAATTTCATTGTACAATCAAAGCTGTACTAACTTGATTGTAAAAGTTGTACTTTAAATTGGAGTCAGTCCTTGTAGATAGAAACTTAAAGAATAGAGACAGATACTGAGATACATATGCATGTTGTATTAATTATACTGTTATACCCAAAAAAGATGAAATTTAAAACCTCCTTTAATGTTGTTTAAGCTTTAGCTTCAGATAGTAGGATTATAGCCCCCTTCATTCCACAACCACCAAAGTAAAACTTTTATCAAAATTTCAATAAGATTGCCACAAGCACTACAAGTATTATATTTTTACTTATAGCTAAGGTATATTAGAACTTAAATAATTCCTTTTTAACTTATGAGAAAGGAATGATGTTTTTTAATTTACATATGTTTGTACAGGGATAATATCATATATCTCCTATTTTAACATCAAAATTACATATTTTTCCAACTAAATATCTTAATATCATAATTTCCCAATTTAAACCTTAAATCTTTCATATTTACCCATTTTGTTAATTTAATCAATTACCATTATACCCTCTCTTTGAGCCTAACACATACATGCTTAGTACAATGCTTAATTTCATGTGCAAGCGTTGATTTCTAAAGGTTGTGGACTTGTGGTTATATCTTATGAATATGATTGAAGGATTAACACTAAATATAAGGCATCTATTATACAATTAAGTCATGAAAAAGTGGGAACTTATAAGTCTATGGTAATTATATATCTACCCCTTATAAAAGGCTTGTCCATTTTCTTTTAAACCTTACAAGTTTAAAGATGCAAAAAGATCAAACTAACCCTCCTTAAATTTAAACAACATTTATTAAAGTAGATAATTTTGAAATCATAATAAGCAAATATTAATATTGCGCCAGTTTTTAAAAACTATCTTCTTTTAAGAACACAATCTTTTGTCTAAGAATATTTCATTTATCTACCTACATCTATTGAGTTTAGAAATACATTGTTAAAGATGATAACTATACATATCAAACTTTTAATATGAATTTTGAAATCATAATGTTGTATGTAGTTGTTTTTATTATACGGAACATGTTCATGTTACTAATCTCATTGTTGTTTTTACTATTATCTGTTCTCATATTGTTAATATGTCTTAATCATATTCAATGTTCCTACTGCAATATGTAATTACAAATCAGATTACTTAGTTTGTACTATGTACTACATAGTAGATATGCAGATATCTCTTAACTTACTTTTATCTATTTTGAGATTTTAAAACGTGTCTTATGGAGATAACTTTTGTGTATATTACTTCACTATTTCTAAATTTAACATAATGACGCTGTCGCTTACAACTATCAGTATCTCTTTCATTCACACTATTATCAGCTAACGTCAATCATCACTATGTTTTTCTCATTTGTTACCGTTATATAGCACAAATAACTTGCTAGTACTACTTATAATGCATTTAAGCCGTTTGTCTTAAATGTAATTCAGTCAAGAGAAATGACTATATTACACTTAGATATTTACTCCATATAAATATCTCACCAATTAGTATTAGTATTCTCAATAAAAAAGATATGTTAACCTACTATATCAAAATACATAGTACTAATTAAAAGGCAATCAAATAATACTAATTTAAGTAAACTATAATTACATATATGCCTTGTAATAATAATAATAGTAGCAGAAGTAATCATCATCATAACAATAATAATAATAATAATAATAATAATAATAATAATAATAATAATAATATGTATAAGTGACATGCTTTCGAAAACTAAAATTCAATAAAAAGAATGCTTCGTTATTCTCTTTTTTATCTCATAAATAATTCTCAATTAATTTGAACTTTCGATGGATTCATGTGGCACGCTTTCGGCACTACAAAAGATTACGTTTCAGTTTCGTTTTGTTGATTTACTCCGTATATTTTGAATTTGAACTCTATGTGTTGAGTCTGTAGTGGATATTTGGATCAACGCAGTATGCTCATGCGGTATTTTTGTTTGTTAGTCATGTATGTATTTAGAAGATAGTCTACAAGAAAAAGGGCATGATAGTCATTAGCTTAATTGTTTATGCATATAAAAGTATTAATTATATTTAAATTAAATAATTAAATAACGAGTTTATTATTTGGTTATGTATCGAACTTTACATTTTTTACTATTGTATGTAACCACTTTTCAAAGTGCTATTGTATGTATCGAACTTTACAATTTCGTATATTGTATGTAACGAGTGACCGGATGAGTAGGTACCCGGTTTTTCCTCTTGAAAAAATATTTATCGTACGTATCGGACTTTATAAAAATGTATATTCAATGTATCGAACTTTGTAAAAATTGTTTATTGTATGTATTGAACTTTGTAAAAATGTCTATTGTATGTATCGAAACTGGTGGTTTCCGGTCATCCGTTCACCCGTTATATACAATATACGAAATTGTAAAGTTCGATACATACAATAGCACTTTTAAAAGTTGTTAGATACAACAGTAAAAAATGTAAAGTTCAATATATAACCAAATAATAAACCCTTAAATAAATAACAAATATGAGTAATTCAAGGTTTAGATCGGGATTTATGATATTAGTGTTGTTTAGTTGAAGAAATATGTAATTTTAATGTTAACATAGGAGATTTGTACATTTAGAAATCTACACAAAGATTGCCGGCAACACAAGTGAAACAATCAACTGTAAAAATGCCTGCAAAATAAAGTCCAAGTGCCCATGTAACCCCATAAACTGTCAGAAACCTTTTAAGTGAATAAAGAAGAAGACATTAGATTCCATTTCCCAATTATAATTATAATTAAAATTATATAAATGTTTGCAGTAGCATGCAGGAACGTATTGGTGCACACTTATTCACCAATCCCTCTCTTATCTCTTGTGTTCCCAAGCCCATACAATACACTCCCTCTCTGCTCGATCTATCTTTCTCACTATTCTATATAATAAGACTGACTACATACATACCATATTAACAATTCACCTACACATTTTCCAATCACAATAAACTAGTTTCTGAACTCTTTTATCCTCCATCTTCTACCCATTTTGAACTCTGGGATAAGTTTGTTATCTTTTAGTTTCAATCTGTTCATTTCCCCCTGCCACTTTCTTCTGATCAAGCTTATATATATCCACAAGGTCTTGCACATTTCATAATCTCTATAAACTCTTTTATTAAATCTATTCTACAACCTGCATAACTCAAGATATCTTATTCTTTTTTGTGATTTAACAGGGAAAAACAAATGGAAGGTGCAGATGTTGTCCATGATGAGCATAAAACTGCAAAGTCATTTCCATGTCAATTTTGTTCAAGAAAGTTTTACAGTTCTCAAGCTTTAGGAGGTCATCAAAATGCTCACAAGAAAGAAAGAACAGCAGCCAGAAAAGCTAAAAGGGCAGCTAATGTGCAATGCAATTATTCTACTTCTTTGCTTACACAAACTCCGATGATGTTTGCTCCTACAAATCATATGGGAATACTTAATCCATCTCTTTATATTACTGCTCATGCAGCTAATCTATGTCAGTTTCAAGGTCAACAATTTGGATCTGATACAACGGGTCGATTCGATAATCTTATGTACTACAGAGCCAACTACATGAATCAGAATCCTTATAATCAGTTTGATCAACAAGATGAACATCAAAGTTACTTGAATTGTCAGAGGAGCATAATTGGGAATGAGAATGCACCAGAAAATATGTTTGTGAATGTGATGAGTGAGAGTAAAGGTGTTAAAGATAAAGATTCTCAAAAGCTTGATCTTTCACTCCATTTATGAAAGGATATGAGTTTCCTAGATAGGGTTAAAAAAGGAAGAGCTTTTCTAGATCTTTGTTTTCCACTTTTAGCAAGTTTTGAGATTTCAGTGTTTAGATTTCTTGGAAAAATCAAGGTATGAAAAGAAAGCCATATGCCCATATGTGGTGGCCTTTTTAGAAACTACATTTAGTTACAGATAGTGTTTCAGGACACCTTTTTCACTCTAGAGAATGAGTTCATAGATTTCATTTCTCAGTAATTGGTAATGCAATGTCCATTTGCATGGATGTTGGACATTTTAGGGAAGTGACAAAGAAGAAAAATTCTCTGTTTTTACGTTTATTTCCTCGTACTATGACTTGAAGAAAATATACTCATAAGAACTAAACAAAGGCACAATCACCTAAATAATGCCTAAAATGATTCTTGCATATGAAAAAACTTGTGTTTTACAGTATGAAGATCAGATGATCGCTGTTTATTTATATTCAGGTTTTCCCCCATATATATAAATCGAAGAGGTTCTAATGCAATAACAATCTATAAAATCGGGTTCATCTAAAGTAGCAGGTTTAATCTACAAACAACTTAAATTGTTTGCCTTAAAAATTCAATTTTGAGCACTTCTATGCTTGAGTCTCAAGTGGAACACCGTTTAGAAGTTACAAACATTGTTTATTGCCCCATAACCTTTTTAGTGATGGTTAAATATTCATGATTTAGCGGTTATTTCTGTTCCCATAGTTGATTTCTCAATTGTATGTTTGTAAAACTACCGATATCGCTACAGGGTTGCATTTTCTCCTACCTTCGGTAAAAAGCATGAAAAAACCATTCCTGCTTTCTGTGGGTATGGCAAAGGTAGATATAACAATGCAATACGTCTCACCTTTACAAGGTTTCCTCATGTTAATTTTGTGTTCAATCTCTTAAACTCATATTTTCCATCGAACACAAGAATTAAACTAAACATTACTTAACAACAAACTTAGAAAGCAAAAAAGATAACCACTAAACATATTCAAATAGCCGGGCTCAGTATGCACCATTTTATATCACCAAGATACTAATAAACTTAAAAACAAGAAAATGAATATATAAACTCTTTAAATCACTCACAGATAGCATCAACAGATTCAGGTTTTTCATGGTTTCATCATCAACTCCCAATTGTCCTGAGCTCCTCCAACCTTGACTTTATTTGATCTTGCATCAATTCTAATCTCTTTGAATACACCTCCAATTCCGATATATGTTGCTTCCGCCATTTCTCATCATTCATATCCCCAACCGAAAAATTCATCGATCCACCAAATGGATTCATATTCATATTCATCCCTCCTAACCCTAACCCCCTTGAACCACCCACATTCAGCGAATTATTTACCAATTCCTTAAATAACGGCAATAAACAACTCTTCACAGTCTCCTCAACCACATTTAATATTACAGGATCCGCAACTCCCGTCCCTGGCCCCACACCATGACCATACTGTTGCTGATGCTGTTGTTGATGCTGCTGATTGTAATTCTCTTCCATTTTAACTGCGGCAGATGCAGTTCTCGATCTCTTTCGTGACCTAGGTGTTTTCTTCTCCACATAATTAGGATCACCAAATTCATTTCCATTATGCTCATTCAAGTTAAAACTCATGTTAGCGTTGGCGTGATGATTCTCTTCATCATCAATCCCTACAACATCAGCGGCCGCAGAAATTGGAACCGCAGCAGCTGCAGTTTCATTCCAGATCTTACAGGACAGATCAAAAGTGGCTTGATCATGAGGGCTTTTAAATACATACTCTTTACCAGAACTAATCTTATTAAGCACGTTTCGATACTTTTTTTTCAGTCTCCTAAGTTTCTCAACTAACTGATTTTTATTAAAATCTAACTGTAATTTACCTTTAATCTGATCATAAAACGCTGCCGTATCATGATGATGAGAATTATTGGTACCTCTTTGTGTAATGTAATCAAGGAAGCCTTGTAACAGCTCAATTTCATCTTCATCAGTCCATAGCCGCTGAAACAGCCTTCTAGAATCATCTACTGCCAACGGTTTTTTTATTTCAACGATCGCATTGGAATCGGTCCGTACGACGGAAGCTTTCACGGTTGATGTGGGTGTTACGGTTGCGGTCGGAGTAGCGGCGGCGGTGTTTGGAATTCCGGCGACGGC
The DNA here is from genome assembly GCA_963921325.1 of Logfia minima. Taxonomy (NCBI): domain Eukaryota; kingdom Viridiplantae; phylum Streptophyta; class Magnoliopsida; order Asterales; family Asteraceae; genus Logfia; species Logfia minima. The sequence continues at coordinate 12,013,806 of OY992776.1, read as the reverse complement.
GATCGTGACTTCGCCGGCGGCAGATGAAATTGAGTCGTATTCTTCTGCTTCTTCGCCGTCGTCTTCTTCTTCTACATCTTCGATTAGGTCAACGTCGTCTTCGTCCATTTGTTGATTTTGCAAATCTTCGCTTTCGTCATCGTCTTCTTCGTCAAGATCTTCGTCGACGTAGACGGCGGCGGTGTTATCTTCGTCATCGGAAGCCATGGTGATTGGCCGTAGTCAATTTTGAGTCCGTTGGTGGTGCAGGTGGTTCGAGGTAGGTTAACTAGGGTTCGGTGGTAAACAAAAGGGGTCTGGTTGGGTGGTTGTTGGTGTGAACCGGAAGATCCGAGTTTGTAGCTAATGGGCCAGTGTCCTGTTAAGCCCATATACAACTACTGACAGGCCTATATAACTAAACACGTCGAAAACTAGCTACGAGCCTACAAGCTTAGACGACTCACTGGCCTATGTAATCAAAGTTATCAAACACTTCATGTAAGCGCTAAGCATGATCATTAAGTATGCGAAATTAGATTTAGGTGAAATAATTGGTTATTAAATATTAATGACTATAAATTATAAAATTTGCAAGGATGAAGATGCATACTAAAAATGACCGGTAGGATACATGTCATTTCTCGAAGAATATGAAGTTGATGCAACTCAATACTAATAGTCGAATAACAACATGTTTGTTCATTGTTTTAGTGATGTTTTTAGAAAGATGTAGCATTATTCTTATAGAATATTTAAGAATTTAAACTGTGTGTTAGAAAATTCACAAACTGTTATCTTCTTCATATTTCATATTATAAAAAAAGATCGATGAATCTAACTTAAGTATAACAAAGCTAAATATAAAACATTTCTTATAAGAAGTAGAATGTTTCAATATTTATTTGATATTTGTACAAAAAAGTTTAAATAAAGTAAAAATTACGAGAGAAAAAGATAGTACATTAATTACTTTCTATTTATATAAATTTAAGTTTTAAGGAAGAGAGTGTGAAATGAATTATAAGAGTTATAGATTATAGATTATAGATTATAGATTATAGATATAGATTATAGATTATAAATTTAAATTTAAAAAGAAAAAAGTGTGAAATGAATTATAAGAGTTATAGATAACTGACTCTCTGACAGTCACTTACTATTTAGTGTCTTTATAATTTAGTCGATGAAACAAAGCACGGTGTTTATTCATATAAAACTAAATTTTGTCACTTTAATCGTATCACCCTAATACGTTTATTTATTTATTTAGTTATATTATATATTTTTTTGCCTGAAAAGTTCTCAGTAGTCTTGATGTGCCATAGTTCTCGACTTGCTGTGGCATAAGAAATCTATACGAAGTCCATTCTTTTACGAGGTAAACAAATTTGAAACATACTTTTTCTCAAAACATTAACAATTAAATGTTCAACAAATATATCTAGCAAATATTAGTCCCTCACAATTCTTAAAGTATTCTAACAAGTGACTATTACAATTTACAACTTAAACAACAAAAACTTAATAACAACATATCTACTATAGTATCTTTAAATTCTATTTATTTTTATCTAATTTTGATTCAAAAATCACCTTATTAACATGTTTCGGTTTAAATTAATACATATTAATGATCATGTTTAAAGGGCGCAATCATTGATTCTATATGACAAATATGACTTACCTTAATACAACAAAATCAATTATATAACATACACTATCGTGATAAAAACAATAGGGATTGTAAGAAGGGTAAAGGTCGTATGTTAGCAAGTGTGGTACGCCAATCACACTGGCGTGGTGAAACCATTTGCCGAAGTGGTAGAGTTAAGGTGTGACAACAATAAGAAAGTTAGAAAAGAATGTATGGAATGGGTGCTAATCGTAATTGTAATGATAACAAGTAAAATGGTCTAGCATGATTTTCAGTGTTAATGTGACGAACTTTATATACGTGATACAAGTGATGACTCTCTTTACTCTATTAAAAGGTGACAAGTAGAGGTGGAAAATGCGTGCTAAGCAAGTTTCTAGGACCTAATCTCATTTTCCAAAAGATTGGACATCTCAAGATATAGAGGGCTTTGGCATTGAGGAATGTTGTTTGTTCGCTATTTTCTGGATGTTCCTTGTAACTTGAGGATTGAGACCCATCTTGATAACTTTATTGTACGTTAACTTACCTATTACCTTTTCAAGTATAAATAGGTTCAAATGATTAATATAACTATAGTGTTATAGTTTTAACTCTAAACTTAATTTCGTTAATGTAAGTATCTTAAAAATATATTATGAAAAATTTGTTGAAGAGATGAATATAATCAAAGTATATCTTTTTGATCAGAGGTTGAATCGATCATCGGAAAGAAGAATTAAGTCAAAAATTATGTGACCTATCAACGTCATATATAGTTTCACCTTTTAAAAATAACTATAACACGTGCAAATTTGAGACATCAATGAAGTTGTAATTGTATAACTAGTTAAGATGATAAACAAACTGATAGTAAAAACTTTCATCGATTATTCAACAATGCATCATATCATATTGATAAATATAAGAATACAAGTACAGTGATATAATGATTCAAACCAGGACCAAAACTTAGGGTAATTGTACTTTACAACTTAACTATTCTTGGCTAGACATATACAAGTCAAGGTGACCAAATAAAAGAGGCGCAGTAGAGTTATGTACTTATATGTGTGTATACACGGATACGATTAGAGCCGGCAAAATAAGTTCACATAAATTATTTTAGATTATTTTGGACTTTTAAAATAAAGAGATGAGTAATTTGAGACTTCAAATATATTTTAAATAGACTGTATTAGGTTGAACTAAAGGAAAGACTTAGGGTGTCTGTGGGTGGAAAAAAAAAACCTAACGGGTCTAATGAACTCAACCAGAGGAATGGCAACGTCTTTCTTCCGCTTCAACGCCTTGACTTTCAGTTCAATCGTTTCAACTAGATTCCCAAACTGATACGTCGTGATTTTGTTAATTTGTTAAAGATTTTAATCAAATAGAGAATCTATACATACATATGCATGTATCTATAATTGAAATTAAAAGCGAAGTAAAGGGAGAGGTTGAATAAAAGCGAAAAACAAGCTCAGTAATCTACTAATTTGTGTCCGTTTGTGGAGTCAGTTACCTATCTACCTGATATCATTTAGTCCTATTTATTATTTAGTCAAGAAAATTAAAAGGAGAGTTTATTATCTAAAGAGACCGAATGGTACACTTTCAATGCTTTAATAGGTTGTACATCAAAGTGCTAACTGCTATGTACACGCTCTTTCTTTTAATATTAAGCGGCTAAAAAAAAAAATGTTTGTTTTAATGCTGCAATTGGTACTAAGAAAGATTGAATTTTAGTTCTTTTGACTTTTTTTCAAACTTAGTCCGTTTTATCCAGGTTCATTTTAACTCGAGTCTGATTTAACTCGAACTCATTTTGACTCGAACCATTATGATCCGAGTCCAGTTAAATCTGATTGCCCTACCCAACCCGCTCGCCCGTTTTGTCAGTTCTAGATACAATGATACGTATATTCTAATAACCGTCTTGCATGGATAGAAGAAAACAAATGTAAGGCCAATGACCTAGTGGTATTTGACGAGGCTATTAACAAAGAGGTTATGATTTCAAGTCTAGTGGGACACATGTATATATATGTGCAATGTACATATTATGTGGATGAGTTAGTTGTAGAATTGCATTAGAAAAAAAATAAACTACTTATAAGGTTAAAGTGATGGGATCTTAATAACTTTCATCGTGATTTTAAGTTGTGATATGAAATTACTCGGTTAACTCATAATTTTGAACTTTAAAACTAGTTTGTAACAACTTATCCTATATAGTTAAAAGAAACAAAAATGCATACATGTTCGATGTGTGAGAATTATAAAATAGTTTCTTATATCAATAAAAGTACAAAAGCATATATGAAATTTTTTAAATGTCAAATACATTTGTTTTTTCTAAGGCAAATGGTAATTTGAAGTCAAATCTTACATACCCATTTACGATCAATCTTCTACTTTTGCATAAAACTATGGCTAATTCTGGGAGCAATCTTTTAGTCACAAAAAGAAGCCAATGATGTCACAAGATTAGCATGCTTTGTGAAACTAATCATGGTATTACACCACTATCATTTCATAATCTTCATCCAAGTGGCCACCAACCCTACAAATTTGCATGCCATTCTTTATATATCTAAAATCATTTGCTCTTATCTTTTGTCAATGCCTTTTAGATTCTTTTCGCTTCCCTTTTTTAGCATTGGTATAAATTTTTGTTCTTATATTATGGGAAAATTGTATGGAAAAATAATGTATTATAGTATCTATAATTTGTACCAGGGGCATCTTACTCTATTAATCTAATACTTTGTTTCTTGAACGGAAATCCTACCACAAAGACTTCTAGAAATAACATCTTTATCAAACGACAAAATTGTCGCAATAGGCCAGAAGATCGTCGCTGATGTATTGTAGCTATGCCCTCGTATCTGTTGCTCATCGGCAACGACAGTTGGGCCCACAACCAACTTGGTCAAAAATTCTTTTTAAGTTGTCCCTAAGGATATTTTATTTTTTATTATTTTTTAAATAATTATCTTTATCGACAACAATAATCGTTCCTAAAGATATTTTATGTCACATGTTTATTTCTTTTCAATAAATACTTTTAATGACAACATAAGTCGTCGCTGAAAACCCTCATGTCTTCGTCGAATGTACCTCATTTTCTACAAAATTTTATCATTTTTACAATTTTTTCATGCATTTTCCCTGTACAAAAACTGCATTTTTCCTTGATCAAAACAACATCTATGTTATTGTCTAAACAAACATACAAATTATCGTCCCAACAAGTTATCCACAAAAATTTTAGTCGGGAATTTTGATTTTTCGTGAAATTTTTATGCAACAACCTAGTCATCAATAAACATATTGTTCGTAAATTTATTTTTATCATTTAATAGAAGAATGTATATTTAAAATATAAACTCATGTAAATATAATATTAAAAATTGTTTATTAAATTAGTGTTTAATTAATTCACAATATATATATATATATTTTTTAAAATTATAAACTAATTAAAACTTTGTTTTATTATGTTATTCTGAGGGGGTTAAAAAAACCTTTTCTCGAACCAAAACCGATTTGATACAGAACTGGTTTGACCAGTTTCAATTTCTAGCGGTTCGAAACTGGTTTGGACTTTTTCTGGACATAACCAATATAGGTCCAGACCGGATTTGACCCAAACCGATTCAGTTTGAGCTCCAAACTAGTTTTGTGCACCCCTTACGTTATTCGTTTACGTTAATATCACGCAACTAGTAAATTATGATTGGAACTTTGTTTATTTAATATATATGAAATACTCATGTTATCAAACAAACGCAACTAGTAAATTATGATTGGAACTTTGTTTATTTAATATATATGAAATACTCATGTTATCAAACGAACTTAAATCATTATATGTATGATGCTTTGCATATACAATAGCTAAATATTATTTACATTTATCATGCGATACAAACTAATACACGTTTTGATAATGACTTTTCTCGATCAATAATATACCATTCGCAACTTTTTCTTCATGTCACGAAGATATATTGAGTGACATTTAGAGAAAACGCTTTACGATTATATCTCGATTATTAGGGTTCGATGAATGTGTGTTATGTGGCTTTATAGATAGTTACGTGATAAATTAGAGAGTCATAGTCTTTAAATATAAATGTGAAGATTTTAAGAGATGACTAATTCTAAAAGAGTCATTAAATATATTTTATGATTATAATAATGTTGAGAAATCTATCTATTTAAACCAACAAAATAATAAGAAGTGCAATAAACCTTTTCTATATGCATACATGAAAACATGCATTAATCAATTCTATTGGTGTGCATAGAATAACTTTTTAATGTATGAATAAATGAAGGAAAATAATATACAACCAAAATAAAATTGATATGAGAAAAATATAATCTAAATAATATGACACACAAAATTTCAATAAAAATATATAAAATAATAAATCATGTAAAAACGTTTGTCAAAAATCATTTCTTAACTACATATAATGTATGTTCATTATAAATATTTAAATTGCTCTTAACTTATTTATAGTATTCTCATTAATTAAAACTTTTCTTATCAAGAATTTTTTATTATGATTATATATATCTTTAATCTTTAACTACATATAATATACATTTATCAATATAATCTTTCTTTATATATTAAACTTAACTTATATATAAGCAAAATGATAGTCTTTACAAAATACATATAAGAATTTTAAGTTTTTTTTACTAGCACCACCATATGATCAATGTCACCTACAAATGTTACTACTAGTGTTGATTTGTGCGAGTATTATTCTAGTCTTACTCCCTTATAAAGAGTTTAACCATCTTTTCAATAAGTTAAATGTTTAAAGAATAAAAATGACACAAATACCCCTATCTTCAATGAAATAAACCAATCTATCATTACTTAATTTTAGAAACGACATAGATATTTAAGATATAATTGTATATTAAATAAAATGTAATATAGTCTACAATATAAACAAATATACATTTGAAATACATTTTTATAAAAATTATTAAATAGAATAAATACTTCGCTGCTTTGTGCGAACATCTGTTAAGATTCATTGAGTGTTGTTTCATATTAATTTTTTCTAACTTAGCAACATTTTTATAACAAAATATTAAATGCACTTTCATATATTCATTCAAAACGGCTACTAAAATCAGGGTTTTTGTATTTTATTTGCAAGACATGAAACCAACATATTCTTAAACTCACAACCCCTGAAGTCATCTCACATTCTCCCGTATACATCCCCTTATTTTCCACCGTCCATTTTCAATCCAACGGTCCAAAACTAAAGCACCAAATTTTCACGCTTCACATTTTCAAATATGAAAAAGTGGGAACAACATCACTACCAGTCAACACTCCAGTATCACCTTTCCCTAAACGCTTTCTCTCTCTAAAAACACCAACTTTCTCTCTCTAAACCACCACCCTCCCCCCCAAAACTTTCTATCCTATAACAAACTCCAGCCATGGCATTTTTCAGTTTGTTGAGTTGTTTGTTCGTACTGTTGTTTTCTGTTGTAACAACCTCAACAACTTCATCCGACGTGGACTTACTTCTCAACAGAATCAAACCTTCGATTCAAGGAAAAAACAATAACCTACTTTTGAGCTCGTGGAATATTTCCGTGCCGTTATGTCAATGGCGCGGAGTTAAGTTCGTTTATTCTAACGGAACGCCGTTAGAATGTACGGACGTTTCGTCAAAACAATGGTCAAATGTTTCACTTTCAAAAGATCCTGATATTCATTTAATGTCGTTGCAGCTGCCGTCAGCGAATCTTTCAGGTGAACTCCCGCCGGCGATCGGAGAGTTTTCGTCGCTACAAAGTTTGTATCTTTCGGTTAATTCATTAACCGGGTCGATACCGTTGGAAATCGGGTATAGTTCTTCGTTATCGGATATTGATTTCGGGAATAATTTGTTATCCGGGTCGGTTCCGGGTTCTATTTGGAATTTATGTGATAAATTGGTTTCTATTCGGGTTCATGGGAATTTATTATCCGGGTCAATACCTGGACCCGGATTACCGAATGTTAGTTGTGGAAATTTAGTTAATTTGGACTTTGGTCAAAATAATTTTTCTGGGGTTTTTCCTGGGTTTTTGACTGATTTTAGAGGGATTAAGGAGCTTGATGTTAGTAGTAATAAATTATTTGGGGTGATTCCAAATGGGTTAGTTGATTTAAAATTGGAAAAATTGAATCTTAGTTATAATAATTTTTCAGGGGTTTTACCTAACTTTGGGAGGTTAAAATTTGGGGTGGATTCATTTGAAGGGAATGATGTAAGTTTATGTGGTGACCCATTGAAGAAATGTAGTAAACAAAGGGCTAATGGTGGAATAAGTTCAGGTGCGGTTGCTGGGATTGTGATTAGTTTAATGACTTTAATTGTTGTTTTAGCTTCATTGTTAATTGGGTATTCACAACGGAAAAAGAAAAAGCATTTTGATGACGAAGACGATGAATTTGAGGATGGTGAAGAGGATGAAAACGGCGTTGTTGGTGAAGGGAAGTTGATTTTGTTTCAAGGTGGTGAGCATTTGACATTGGATGATGTATTGAATGCTACGGGTCAAGTTATGGAAAAAACGAGTTATGGGACGATTTATAAGGCGAAATTGGCGGATGGTGGGACGATTGCTTTGAGGTTGTTGAGAGAAGGGAGTTGTAAAGATGGTAGTTTGTGTTTGCCGGCGATTAAGCAGTTGGGAAGGATTAGGCATGAGAGTTTGATTCCATTGAGGGCGTTTTATCAAGGGAAAAGAGGGGAGAAGTTGTTGATTTATGATTATCTTCCGAATAGAACGCTACATGAGCTTTTACATGGTAATGATTATAATTTTTACAAATTTTTGTTGATATTTTATAGTTTGTTACATCATTCTTCGTACATGATATAACCATGTTATGTTTAGTAGTGTGCTTTACGATGTCTATATTTGGTAATAGTTGTTTGACTCGTTCATTCTATGACGCTTATGCACAATAATTAATGTGCTTTGTAGTATGTACATTGGGTGATACATGTTCTAACATGATTGACGACCTGTATATTGGTTGATAGTTACTTATCATGCTTGATATAAGTGTATTGTGTTAAGGTATGTAATGTTTTTTTAGAACGGAAAATACACAAACGCACACCTCAAACCGCATATTTACATATTTTTTTTAGGATTGATGAGTTACCTCATACAGCTAGGCCAAATGCCCCTTGATGTTCAAGTATGCATTTTAGGATTTGTAAATAGGGGGTGATGGTTTCTTAAATAATACATATGGTATAAATTTACCACATTTGATAATCTGCTCAAGCGTCAAGGAAATGTATTTCACTGATACTTGCTTAGATCACACATGATAAAATTGTATTACATTCACTAATGTGTATTACCATACGTATACTTGGTTAGTTGCGTATCATGCATTAATGCAATAATGTACTTTACCATATATGAACATTAGATTAGATGATAGTTGATAATATCATGCACAATATGTAACATGCATTGCGCTCAATAATATGTTTTATGGTATTCATCTTAGATGATGGATGCTAAAATCAGGCATCATATAATTGCATTATTGTCAATACTCTGCTTTTAGTCATATACATATTGGTTGCTTAACAACAAAATGTTACAATGTGGCCTGCTGCCTACAAATAGAACGGTTAAATTACCTCATTTCAGCAAACTTGAGAGGATTTTTTAACTTTAGGAACATTTTGATAGAAAAGGTGTTTATGCTATTACGACGTTTTACAATGGTCATATTGAATGCTTGATTTTAGTAATTATTTCCTGCAGGTCAAAACAAGTTGGGTTGATCCACAAGCTCTATATGTTTGTTTTTTAATTTGTAGTTTTTTTTTACTAAACCCTGACCATTCTGTCACCTGTTATAATTGTATAATTATAATGTTAATTTGTTCCATAACATGTATATCGGGTCTGTGCTGTTAAAATTTTCATATACATCAAATTTAATCAACGATTGGTCGCCTTTTTTGTTCAGAATCAAGGCCTGGAAAGCCGATTTTGAACTGGGCTCGGAGGCACAAGATCGCATTGGCTATAGCTAAAGGGCTTGCCCATCTACACTCAAGTATCGAGACACCCGTTACTCATGGCAACATTAGGTCAAGAAACGTTCTAGTTGATGATTTCTTTGTAGCCCGGCTCACCGATTTCGGTCTCTACAAACTCATGATCCCAGCAGTAGCTGATGAAATCATCGCATCAGCTAAAACCGACGGTTACAAGGCTCCTGAGCTTCAAAAGATGAAAAATTGCAATTCAAGAACTGATGTGTATGCTTTCGGGATCTTATTATTGGAAATTTTATTAGGTAAAAAGCCCGGGAAAACCGGTAACCGTGACGGTTTTGTTGATCTACCGGCTGTAGTGAAGGTTGCGGTTTTAGAGGAAACAACAATGGAGGTTTTTGACGTCGAGGTTTTGAAAGGGATTAGGAGCCCGATGGAAGATGGTGTGGTTCAAGCGTTGAAGTTAGCGATGGGATGTTGTGCACCAGTTGCAGCAGTTAGACCATCGATGGAGGAAGTTGTGAAGCAGCTCGAGGAAAATAGGCCGAGAAACCGATCAGCATTGTATAGCCCGGCTGAAACAAGAAGCGGAATGGATACACCGTTTTAATCATTTTTTGTCAAAAATAGTCTGTTTCGAAATTTTATTGGTAAGATGTATTACATAGAGAAGACTTGTTTATTTTTGTGATTTGGTGCATTAGGATTTTGATGTGTTACTAGTCATGTTAGTTTGTAGTAGTGAATGTATGCAGCAAGAATGTAGCAAAACTTGATTAAAGGAATACCTTTTAATTTTGTATGATTAAAGAGCTGTGAAACATGCTTAAAAAGACTTCTTTTTGTTCTTGTGTACAAGGATTATAATAGTCCTTTGGTAGATAGTTTTCTTGATAGCGCTTTTACTTTTTGAGACATTTTACAGAAGAAAAAGAAAAGGTGGTGTGAATGTTCATTTTAGAAATGATTAGTAAACTTCTTTTATATGAAGCCATAATAATATTCGATCGAACGAATATAAGTGAGAAAATTTATCTAAGAATATCTTTTACATTTCTATATTAATTTGTTAATGAATGGTTTTTATAATGAGAAAAAAATAGTGGTGTATGAATTACCCTTCACATTGAAATGACAAACTATATTATCAATATATCATGAGATTTTATAGTATTTATCATTATTTTCTCATAATATCATGATATTTGAGATTTTTATAATAGAATAATCAAGTGAATATAGTGTCCTCAATGCCACTTAAGTTTAGGTGACATGCTTTAAGACAATATCGTTTTGGTTAAATTATATTGAAATAAAGTTCATGTCAACGTTGTCTCAACATTTTCATATGATTTACTACTGATTTTAAGCAATAACATTAAATTCAAACTTTCTTTTCTATAGGTTTTCTCAAGCACTTTGAACTAATACTATGTCACATTGAAGAAGATAGAAAAGTTCGACTAACTAACTTCAATATATACAACTTCTCGAGTCTTTCAAAGTTTTTTTTGTCATGAAACCATATACACATCAATGGGTTAATAAACAAATATATTACTGTATTTTGTGAACATGTTTAATTAAGTTACCGGATTATTAATTTGTTCGCTTTAATTATTGAGCTTAATTATTTTACAATATGTAAGTTACTTAACTTATAAATATTAACATTCATGTCAGTTTTTTAACTTATGAATCTAATTAATTTAATTAGCTTATTAGTATTATAATGTATGATCATTCTAATTAACTTACGATAATAATTTAGTAATTCAATCGAACAAATTAATAATCTCAAACTCAATATACTAATCAAGTTTACTAAACTTACTAGTCAACACTCACAGTTTCTAAGATAATATTACAATTTTCAATATAGTATCATAATTTACTAGTGTGTTTAATAATACTTAAAATTAAATCTTAAAGATCCACTCCGTTGACTTTGTGACACTGAAAATGTTGTAGATCCATCATCCATGTGACATATACTAGGAAAAAAACATGACATGATCGAGGGGTTGTTTCTTGTCTGCCTAGAAATCGGGAAAAAGCTTGATCAAGGATGTTTTATCTGATTGTTTTTTACCATTTCTATTTGGTCCTATTTTTGTGTTATTTTCTCCCTTCTGGTTTTTACTATTTTAAAACTATATTATCGTCATGACATCAGCGCTGATTTAATTCATCTTAACATGAAACGGAACCACATAAGAAAAAAATTAATTGTGCATCGTAATTTCACTCGTATTGGTCGTTGTTATTCAAACCGGTGTATGTCGCTATAGGAATGAAGCAACTTTCAACTAGAACTTAACCAAGGACCGACACAATTGGTGACGACGTGAAACTTTTATCGCGTGTATGTATATCCAATAGGTATAGAAATTAAATTTAATCTTAATTTTAGGTATAGAATGTTAATTATGTATTTAACTAGTTTGTGATTCCGATAAACAAACTTATAATTCTTTCACTGAAACTCAACGAAGAATCAATTGAAAATTAATTTTATGTTTGTATTATTATTATTTGCATAATTCGTTAAATTTAAAATTAAAAAAAATAAATTTACCTTTACAAATTTAATGTTGTCTGTTTGAGACCAACACTTATATTAATCTTTTCTCTTTCTTCTTCATCGATATATTTCAAACATGAGTCATAATGTTTAATAAGAGGTACTACATAAAGTAAGGACCAATTATAATACAAATAAAAAACAACAACCTTTTTTGTGATTTGATTGTAGAAAGTCAACTACAATAGTACTTGTAGTGAAAATCATAGTTAAGAATCTTAATCTGATTAAGGTTTATTTTTATAGTAAAACTTAGTCAGGTTACTTAAATATTACTTCTTTCTATTATCTATCCGTTTACTCGTTTACCGTCATATTATTTTATGTCATTTTATATTTTTTAAATCAGATATATTTTGTAAAACGTTTTTCTAAATAACTAAACTTTCAATGTGTTACTGTTATTTTATATTTTTCAACTATAACTGATTTACAGTATCAAATCAAATGTCTATAAATAATTATGTTACAACCGCAGTTTGTTAACTTTAGGTTTAACTAGTTTTGTGACTGTCAAATATCCAACATCCAGAAAATTCATATAATCCCATTACTCTTTCAATTTAGCGGGCCTTTTGGATCTTACTAATTGACCCAGCCCAATTCATAATCCAGCCGACCCGATCCGACCCATGCACTCCACAAACCCTCCCGTATGAACGATACAGTATGCTTTCTTGAACAAAAAGATAAGTAAACACATAAAAACACAACTTCAAAACCCGAATTTTCAGATCCTCACTTCCTTCCTCAAAATCAAAATCAAAATCAAAACTAACGATCAATCATGGGTCAAGGAACACCAGGAGGAATGAACCGTCAAAATCAATCCGATCGAAAACCAGACGGTTCTGAAAAAAAAGAAAAAAAATTCGAACCGGCAGCACCACCGGCACGCGTGGGCCGGAAACAACGAAAACAAAAAGGACCGGAAGCTGCAGCTAGGTTACCAACAGTAACACCACATACAAAATGCAGGTTACGTTTACTCAAATTAGAAAGAATCAAAGATTACTTATTAATGGAAGAAGAATTCGTTGCAAATCAGGAACGATTGAAACCACAGGAAGAGAAAACTGAAGAGGATAGATCGAAAGTTGATGATTTGAGAGGATCACCGATGAGTGTAGGGAATTTGGAAGAATTGATTGATGAGAATCATGCGATTGTTTCGAGTTCGGTGGGACCGGAGTATTATGTAGGGATATTGTCGTTTGTTGATAAAGATCAGTTGGAACCTGGTTGTGCTATTTTGATGCATAATAAGGTATTTTAGGGTTTTATTTTTTTGAGCTTGATTTGATTTTGCCTAGGGTTATATGTGGATATATAATTGTGTATTTAATGTGTTTGAATCAATTTGAAGTGAAAAAAGTTGATAAATTAGCTCTAGGGTTTTGAATTTTTATTGATTTGTTTTTAGTTAGTTGAGCTTGATTTGAATTTGCCTAGTGTATCTGAATGTCTTGATAGGGTTCTGAAATAATTTGTAGTAAAAAAGGTCAATTGATTAGCTGATGGATACCTATAAACTTTTTAATTTGTTGACTTTGATGCTTTGAAGCTTTGAAGCTTTATGAAACACTTTAGTTGATATATGCAGTTGTCAAGTTTGTGAAATTTTTTAGCTAGTATGATCCGATTTGAGAATTTTTGAGTAGTTCTTACGGTTCTTATCAATATTTAGGTTCTTATTTGATCTTGATTCTGTATTCTATATGTATATATGCATGTGTGGAGTGGAGTGGAGGGGAGGGATCATATATGAAGTAAGAAAATATAGAATTTGAATCATAGAAGTCGGACAAAAGCACAAGTTTACAAATGTATCTCTACTACAGTATGTGATAAATTGATAATGAAGAAAGTTGAAAATATCACAAATGTGAACTGTTTTTAAGCATCTAGATGCATCATTGCATTGTCATAAATTTGCGATTTTTTCAGTAAATAAAGTTGTGATTTTTTAATTTCTTTAAAAATCAGGAATGCTTTGAAACAGTTCACTGAACATATGAATTTTTGAATTTGTGAAGTAGTGGATTATATGTTTGAAATCCATATTTCTTTTACTTAAAACCTCCCCTAATATAATATGGTAGTCTAAGAACTAGATTCTCAAAGTTGTGTGGCTAGGTTGCCATTGAAGATATCGAAGTGGGGAAGTCTTTTACTTGGTTGCTTATGTTGCAATATTCTCATTTCATTTGAAATTAAGAGCGACTGCTATATGACTTAAAGATCGAATTAGCTTTTTTAATTGGAAAGAATGCAAGTTTGGTCTACACTCTAGAAAATGATTTTAGACTGCCTGATTTCTTGAGTTTCGATGTGTTCATTACAATTTCATATTCTTTGCTTGTGAGATAGCTTATCAAGGTGTCATTATTAATCTAAGCCTGAAACTAGAGTGTAGTTTTAGTTATACAAATGATCTAATCATCCTATATTCTTGAACACCCTCAGGTTCTGTCTGTTGTTGGGCTTCTTCAAGATGATGTCGACCCCATGGTGTCTGTAATGAAGGTTGAGAAGGCTCCTTTGGAGTCTTACGCTGATATTGGTGGGCTAGATGCCCAGATACAAGAAATCAAGGAGGCTGTGGAGCTCCCTTTGACTCACCCTGAATTATATGAGGACATAGGTATCAAACCTCCAAAGGGGGTTATACTCTATGGAGAGCCAGGAACTGGCAAGACATTGCTTGCAAAGGTGTGCGCTTGAAACTTGTATCTGATGCTTTGATTAATGCTTTTTCTTTGCTTGCAAGGCACATTGTGGACTCATTATATGCTGTGCGAGTTTAAGTTGTATCTGAGCATTTCGTTTGTTATATTTCAGGCAGTGGCTAACTCCACATCAGCAACGTTCTTACGTGTTGTTGGAAGTGAGTTGATTCAAAAGTACCTTGGGGATGGTCCTAAGTTGGTCCGAGAACTCTTCAGAGTTGCTGATGACTTATCCCCATCTATCGTTTTCATCGACGAAATTGATGCTGTTGGTACAAAGAGGTATGTTAATGGAAACTATATTAATCTTGGATGTTTTGTTATGAGAAAGAGGACTAACTAGGATTCTTTGTGCAGGTATGATGCACACTCTGGTGGTGAACGTGAAATCCAGAGGACCATGTTGGAACTTTTGAATCAGTTGGATGGTTTTGATTCAAGAGGTGATGTTAAAGTCATACTCGCAACTAATAAGATCGAAAGTCTTGACCCAGCGTTGCTTCGACCCGGTCGTATAGATAGGAAGATAGAGTTCCCTCTTCCCGACATCAAAACTAGAAGGCGCATATTCACGGTACAGTGTCACGATTTTGCAACTCGTTAAAGCTTTGAACTTTATAAAAAATTGTTCAGTTGTCAGTATATCCCTTAGGATATTAAGACTTTGGTGATTAAACCAAATATTTTGACAGTAAGTGGCTACAACGGACATCATTTAATTAATGATTTCAAAACAGATTTATTATCATATAGTTTGAGAATCTTAAATAATTTGATTCATTTTTACACACTAAGGTTAAATTAGCTAACATCATGTTTTGCCAACATTATAGATGTATTTATACATACACATGTATAAATTATAGATGTATTTTACTTGCTTAATGATTTTTTTCGTTTAGATACACACATCAAGAATGACCTTATCTGATGACGTGAATTTGGAAGAATTCGTTATGACTAAAGACGAGTTCTCTGGGGCCGATATCAAAGCTATTTGTACCGAAGCTGGATTGCTTGCTTTGAGAGAACGCCGAATGAAGGTCAGATATTACAAATTTCTACCAGTGATTTTGCATATATGCCTTAAAAATATGTTGTGCTTATCGACTTGACATGTACTTAATAATAGCTAATATTCTATATTTATTATCAGGTTACACATGCAGATTTTAAGAAGGCCAAGGATAAGGTTATGTTTAAAAAGAAGGAAGGTGTACCTGAAGGGCTTTATATGTAAGAACACTCTTTTGATTGGACATATGCCACCCACTTCATATACAGTCGGGTTGGACTTTTTATTTTGTATGTGTAAGTGTTTGTTTTTTCCTATGTTCTGGGAATATTATACTATGTTGTTATACCGTCTTTGGTGGTAGAAAAAATTTAGTTCTCTTTTCTGGACACTTGGTTTCCTTTACGTATTCCTTTTATGGTTATTTCGTTTAGATCCCCGTTGATATCGTAATAAGTAGTGTTATGTTCTTTAAAGAACACTTGCTGAAAGATGTAACCATTTTAGTGCCTGTCACGAAAGTTTAAACCTGATTTGTTTTTGTTTAAGTGTCGTTTAGTAAAACTATTTGTGGATTGTGATAGACTCGGTTTTTTCATACCTTGATATATACTAGTGTTGCAAAGTAGTAGATTTAGATAGAAACTGGCGATATGGTAGGAGGGATGTCGAAAGTTTTGATATTTCGATGATCTTAGCAAGCTTATCAATCGAAATCAATAATTCATTAGAAAGTGATTTGCACATGAAAAGTTGATGTATAGCCAAGTAGCCAACTGATTTGTAGCCAACTATCTATGTTGCTGATGTGAGAGCAAACTTTTCAAAACAAAGATTTTTTATTTTATTTTTATATACAGTATTCTTTTATCATTTTGTATTTTTCCGTCTGTAATATATACAAATCTAGATTCTAACTCCCAACTTCAAACTCAGAATTTTGGCTTCTATGATTCTATCTCCAGCTTTTGGTTAGCATTTGGGGTTAATTTTGTATAACGACTATTTCCCAAAAGAGCAGATCCCATGACATCATTGCCACAAACTACAATCTCAAGAAAATTGTAACAAAAAGATTTTACAATCAAGTGGAGCACTGGCCCAACCAAGAAACCATACACAATTATTGAAACACCCACATCAACCCCAACAAAAGAAAACATATCTTCAGATTTAGGGTTCCAAAATCTTGTACCTATTGATATCGACTGGCCTACATAAAACTACTACATACGGTGTAGTCAAGTATGATTACTTGATGCTTTCCCACCGGCTTTCGAAACAATTATATTATCAAATTTGAGCGGAAAACAGGCAAAAGTAATCTGAACGCCATTCCTGCACATTTTCCACTACCCTATACACAATGTGTATAAGATTTGGGAATCTACTTTACGATTGTTCAGAATTAGTGATACAGATCTAGTAATGGCATACGTCAAACTATGATATTATAAAATGAAAGAACGCTAATTTATGTATGTATAATCACTTGTCAAACGGAAAGCCAGGTGCTTTGTTGACACTTGACAACATCTGGATCCTCATATCCCTCTTAAGGTACAAAATTTTGTTGGCTGAGAAGCCTAAACTTTCCCCATTAGAGGCGGCAAAATGTACAGGAGCATCGGTCAGGGCAGCCAGATTAAAATGGATTTGGGTCACAATGGACTAGCGACAAAACGTCTTCGGGTTAAAACGGGTATAGGTCTCAACAAGTTTAAATAAAAAACTACATTTAAAATCAAAGTAATTTATTTTTTAACTACGTTTGAATAATTTATGTTCTATAAGTTAAAGATGATTATTTGGGTTTTCCGAATGAACTACAGATACAATTGTCTATAGCTAAGTTTTACACATACATATTACGATTTATACGGTTCAGACCGTTTCAGAATATAATCTAAATCAATTATATTGGGAGAAATATAATTTTTTTAAAATAAATTAGATAAAATAATAATATACTTTAATAAAAAATCACAAACATAATTAATATAAATTGTTAATAGTGAAGATGCTTATCAAACCTGAAAATGGCAACTAACAAACCTGTTTTACCGTTTATATAAAGTTATAAATTTGGAAATAGCAATTAGCATAAATGTTTATATAAAGCTTAAATCTGGAAATAGCAAAACTGGTTGCCTAAAATTGGCAAAAAGTACTCATCTTTCCTGCAAAATTTCTCCCCACTCTGTACTACGTCTTCCTTTAAATTATTCGGGTAAGAATTGTGTTTTAAAATATTTGCCCATTTAGATCCATAGCCGTTTTAGATTTCGCCTAGTTAAACCCGTTCTTACAATTTTTACCACCCGTAACAACCCAAAGCTTAAGAAAAAAAATACCCAAGTTCACTCTGAATGAAGCAATTGGGCAAAAATTGCCGGTACTACTCCCTATAATCAACCTGTAAATATACAAAGATTATCTAATAGACTACTTCAAAGTTCTTAAAAACTTTTAAATAGAAATCTGGGGACCTTGGCTACCGGTTTGGTGCATATCAGGGTTGGTTGCATCTTTGTTGCTGCTACTCGGCTTAGTTGCAATTAGGGGCATGCCTCCTAGTCCTTGACTCTGCGAAAAAGCAAAACTAGTGAGCTCTGAGTTATGAATAGAGATGGCAAAATGGGGCGGCAGGTTGAATAATGGGTGAAATTAAATGTGGGTCAAGTAGGATGGGCTGGGTTGACCCGACACAACTTTTTCAATACCCATTTAAAGTTACAAAGATAATTAGTGTACAATGACAACAGAGGTACAGAAACTATAATGTAGAAAGACTTATTTATTTTTCTAAAATAAAACGCTTTAAGAGGATTTTAGTTTTTTAATACAGACTTTCAAGCCATTTGACATAAATCATTTTTGGTTAAGCTCCTAAACTATACTTGTTTGGCACGTTGTTGATGGAGATACAATCTTAACCAAAATCATTCTACTTTTTGGTAATTGGATCAAGAATTCAAGATTACCACCTATAACTACGGATATACATATATATGATTAACCACAAAAATCATAAACTTGGAGGGCGACCAAGAAACCATCTCGCAGGGGCGGTTCCAAAGGGTATTTAGGGTATGTACATTCTTACACAAGATCAATTTAATTAATTTATAACGACAAAGACTCATTGACTCACAGAACGACAACACCTTATAATACACATTTGTCTTAAGTGCGACTTGACCTCACAATCTGTTGGTCGATGGGCCACCTCAATAAGCCAGGCAAAAGGTCTATTAGTAACGGCACCAAGAATTCTAATACGCTGTTTGTGGGACTGGTTATGTATCATCACAAGTTCAAAAAGAGAGAATACATACCAGAGGAACTTGTAATTGTGTTTCTTGGAGACCAAGGTACTGTTGAAACGGATCTGCAAAACTGGGAATTGGTGGTTGGTTTTGAGTACTTAGAGGAAATGAAGTCATCATTGGAGCTGACATATTTGCCGTTTGACTTGCTGCAGGACCTGCAACAGTAACTGGTGACATGTTAAACCCTGGAACCGGAAAACGTTGACCAAGATGAGCTGCTGCTGCTGCCATTGCAGCTGGATTGGGTATGGATGAGCCTGGTAAAATGGCGGGATATGGAACCATGGTGCGGTTCATCCCCATATCCATGCCCATACCCATCCCCATCCCCATAGCCATTTGCGGCATATATTGCTGGACACCTGGGAACATCATTGGAACCATGCCACATCCCATCGACATCATCTGAAAAAGCGATCATGTATATCATTTGCTTTCATTGGGCACTCATGTAAATATTTGATTTAGAATAACATTAGTGTAACAACCCATCCCACATTAAAAGAAGGGTTTTGTTAGTGACAGCTATCGGTTAAAACTTAAAACATGCATTGACTGCGCACTTTAACCACCAGGCGATTATATGGAAAATGTACTACAGTTAATGCATGTATTAAGCTCTTAACAACTGCCTTTAAGGTTGTTATCGAAACCCTTAAAAGAAATGGAGAATTATTTATATAAATACCTGAACTTGCATTTGAAGAGACTTCAAGTACTCGATTGCCTCATCCAACATTGAAGCTTTGTCAGACTAGAAATGTAACACTCAATCAATAAGATGTCTAAAAGTAATGAACTGCGAACTAACATTTCATATACAAAAAAAGAATGTATGTGCTACGAACTTTATTGCAACGAGGTATTAGATCTTGCAAGGCCTTCATTTTTTCATTAATCCTATCACGACGTTTCTACAAAAGTAAAAAACTCCAGCATAGTAAGTGACTGACCACAACAACTGTCGATTTTCATAACTGAACTTTTAGAAGCAAGTACAAACCCGTTCTGAGAGATTGTGAACCTCTGCATCACGAGACCTCTTCGTAGAGGTTGATCCACCGTGCGATTTCTTCTTTTCATCAGGATACACAAACTCGACGTCCTTCACATGAAAGATAATTTAAACAACTCAAAACACATAACCATCAAGGAGTGTTGCGCAACATATACATTTTAGGCAAGAAAAACAAATGAATAATATATCCAAAGGTTGCCCAAGCTTAGTAACAAATACGTCACTCAACTATATAGATATCAAAGTGTCGTTGATGCCAAAACTATGTAGTATTCGTTAGCTAAGCGAAACAGGGGAAATTCTGACATTTTTCTTTGTTCAACAGTTCTTCACACACTTGGTTTCTTTACTTCAACATACACTTCTATCAACTAAGTATTAGTATTATATCTAGATACTTTATGACTTTCTTCCTTTACATCAGTATGATCCATCAAATTATTATAACAACAAAATGATCAGGAATCATTATCTCTTTTGTCCGCTAAAAGCTCCATATACTAACTTTATCCATATCTCTTACCTTCAAACAAGAGAAATGAACCCCAAAATGAAAATTTAGCCTAGCCGCCTAGGCCTTTGTTTTTAAGTCTAAAATGATAAAATTTAATTTATCAAGCTTTTTTGACATGTAAACTGCAACGAATTGCATACGTCGAATTGTCCGGGACCATCTGGATAACGTAAAAGGTTTACCCTGTTCATTACGAACATAATAAAAACGTTCAAATCACCCCCAACCTAAGGTTATGGCTAATAGTGGCCAATTAGGTCGATTGTGTTTTATTTTCTACAAACTTTCAGGCTCCGCCATCGACAACGACGTCTAAAGTTACAAGCAAACCAAATATGTTTTCTTGTGGCAATTAGTAATGTTCCTAGTAACGTCACATACATTAAGTTCCCATAGTAAACTCACTTACAAAAGCAATTGATTTTAAAATCCCAAATGAGGGAACACAAGCTTGAACATGATATAAAAGACAAAGAAGTTAATTAGTAACATGGTGATGGTCCCACTAGACACCATATCTCTAAACCCAATTTTTGTATTCATATATCATTTATACCATAAATTATACATTCTAGACTTACATAAATTTGAACTAGCATGAAAAATTTGTGAAATAAACACTCTACAACTTACATGGCTTCAACTGATTGGCCACATAGGATATTGTAGAATGCAGATAACAAAGAGAGTTTGAAACCACAAGTAGCTCAGTCTTCCGTGTTTACTGACCACCAGTTTTTATAAACCATTTGTTGGTTTTTATATAATTTTATCTTTGCATAAATAGAATGTTGTTTGAGACTGCTAATTCAATGTACCTCAGAGTTACGCATACACGTGCCAAAATAGTATGTTAACTTCACAGCCACAACATGTGATGTGGCTAACCATTTGTTCCCACCATTAAATTTTACTCCAACCTTGGAACTTGAAGATTTCCATACTAGATGACATGAAGAAACTGAGGCTTTTATGTATGTATATAATATATATATATATATATGCAATAAATATAGAGCATTCTACGTTTTATCTTAAAACTAAATTTAGTTATAAAAAAATTTAAATTACCTTTAGCCCATATACATATAATAATTAATTTATATATATAAATTCAATTTTACTTTATCAAATTAAAATATAAATAAAATAATACTCTATATAAAACATACAAAATAAATTTTATCACCACTATCATTATGCAACTATCTACCATTGTCATTTTTACTATCGTTTTACGAATATTATGCTAGTTTAATTTAAATTATATAAACTCTGCTATTTGCTATATACTTAGGAATTTTTAACAGATAAACTTTATATAGGTATATTATTTTAACTTTTAACTTACTTTTTAATTCTTCAAATAGTAAAATCAATGATGAATTTTATTTAGTGTAAACAATTTTTAAAAGTCGTATCGGTACTTTAAAGGAACTTTATCAAGATAGGTCCGTGTGAGAATGAGTTTGATCCCTAGTCCAGTAAATATGACATCATAACTACGACTAAAAGCAATCTTTTAACACTAGAAGATGTTTTCTTTTCAAATCTACATAATGTTTTATATACGGTGTACAGGTTAATTGAAATACTGCTACTAAACAACACACATGCACACAGAAAAGAAGCTACAAATACGTGAAATTTATGGCAAACAAATCTAATTAAATATTTCACCAATATATATTAATATAGCCCTTGATTTTCTTCTTCCCAACAAATATTCATTGCTCATAACGTTAAAAAATTCGTACCACCACTTATAGTTCTCTAAAATCAAGGGTACAGCAGTCAGCAGTACTCCATGCACGTTTTAATCCTAAAATTGGTAAGTCATGCGTTTGCACACAAAAATACCTTATCCCGTACACCTATTTTTGAATCAATGTTTTCAAATTCAACTAATAAATATAGAAATAAAACTTCACATCTATATGTACCTCATTGTGCCATTCGATGTCGTCAGAGTCCCTACTCTTGCGTTTTCGATCATCAGCCAGCACCGGTGGCTTTTGAGTCGACTGCTCAACGCATGTGCTTTCTCCCGAGCCCCCAGTGCCACGAGATGACGTTATGCTAATCTCACGTGTCCCTGTTTTCCTTCCATTCGATGATGGACCTTTAAAGAAGAAAATTGTGTTACTCCTTTAATTGCACATTAGTACTTCGTTCGTTTCAAGATAAGCGTTTACTAGATAAGATTTAAGTTCTAGTTTAAATTTTCTAGGACTCTTGGCAAAATTCTATTTTACCCTTACAAAATGCATACATTTTAGGAAATAATGTGCCAAATTTTAACTAGGGGTATGATACAAAATTGTGTATAATATTGTTAAAATGTACAGTCTTTCCCGAATAAAAGTGAGATGGTCTTACGTGTATACTGTACACCATCAAATTTTCTGTGTATACTGCTAAATTATTGGTTTATAACTCGGGGTAGGATACAAAATTATGTATAATTATTGGTTGTTGAAAAACATGAACAGGTAAAATAATCAAAACAACTAGTATAATAGTGTATAGATATGGTAGTGTAAACTCACCACTCAATAAAATAGGATATTTTTTTTGAGACAGAAGAAGTGCTAATAATGCCGGTACCTGGTGCAGCAATAGCATTTGCGCCTTCCCCACGTCCGACATCCAATCGTGTCGGTTTTTCTGGGACACGTGAACCTCTAGACTCCGGGGCTTTAACCGCCGGTGTCACGATGTTTGTGACGGCTTGCGACACTGGCGCTACCTTACTCGAATTAGCTTGATCCGGTTCTAAACCCCTCCCTCTACCAGCTTTAGAAAAATGCAGAAAGTTTGTGAGCATCGGTTTTCCTGATTCACCTTCCACACGCTTATACCTCGGAACCGGAGGCTGTAATGACGGGACCTTCACCGACGGAGGTGGAGGCGATGGCAATGAGGTAGCAACGGCAGCAACGTCGACAGGAGTAGACGAAACCGGAGTAGGATACAAAATATCGTTACTATTTAAGTAACTTTCTAATAGTGTATCATTATAATCAACTGGATAATGAAGCCATGAGGCCATTTCATCTTCTTGCATAAACAAATTAGATGGCCCTGATTGATCATCTTCAACAATTATAGATTTTATATCGTTTTTCGTCGCGGATGTCGTTTCCGATTTCTTTGACTCTGGAATTAAGTAATCATCGTCGACTGCTTCAAACTCAGGAACGATATAATTCATCTTCAAAATCGAACTAAATTCCAGAAACTCAATCAATTAAGTTACTCGTGGCCGTGATCACCTCAAACGATATCCTCAGATTCGCGTAATGCTAGTTCAATCAATAAACGAAATCTGGACGCTGTAAACTTTGTTGACGTTGATTGTAACAGAATTCAATTGAATTAATCATGGAGTGTTGAAATTGTATTGAGGTGTATGAGAAACAAATATAAGAAATCTGATAAAAGTGATGGCGGTTGAAGAGAATTGAGAGAGTTTATTTATGAAAATGATGAGTAGAATTTTATTTGGGGATAAGTTTGATTTGAATGTCAGTATGTAGCTCAAGTCGAACCAAAATGATAAAGGTTTCATTTATTATTATTTATTTATTTATTATTATTATTATTTATTACAATAATTGATATGATATGATATCTAAATTTGCTATGTCCCATTTGATCCTTGTTCAGAAATAGAAAAAAAAAGAGCCCGATATTTTCTATAATTAGTAAAATCTTATGTTTTTTTTGTTTCTACACTTTAAGACTTTTATTATTCTTTTAGCGCGCACTAGTGGAATATTTTATTATATTAATGTATAATAGTAAGTATAATATAGTAAGCTTAGTCCATATCAACCGCTAAATTATTGACCTTAAAGTTTTAGAGTTATCTCGTTTATTTATTCTTGTAATATTTTGCATAATGACCCACAAAAATACAAACATTTTTATGGTATTTAGAGCACAACTATATTATACTCTATATATATATTATCTATTATATATATATATATATATATATTAAATGACATATTTAATAAAGGTGTTGAGAATTATCAATTTATCATTTAGATAAATTATTTAGCATCAAACTTATCTGACCAAATTAAAGTTTGTAACAAAAGCTTTGTTGCTACTAGATAAAGTTCTATCACTTATATGAATTCATAGGATGTTAAAATTTTCTTAAACAGGTTCGATGATTAGTATTGATAATTAAACTGCTACTGAGAGATGCTCAAAGCATTTGACGAGAGATTTTGTACCACAAGTGCTCAACAAACGTCTGCTACAAAAAACCAATTTTGTAAAATGGTTTGATGCTAATTATATAGAGACGTTATGTATATACAAAGACATTTTGATATTAATTACACACCACTAAACTCTAATTCTTACCTCATTAATATTATCTTATAAAAAAGTTTGATTTTTATGTGTTTTTTTTATTTTCTCCTAATTTAAAATTGTTTCTTTGAACTTTTATTTATAATTATACCTCACTTATATTATCTTGCAAAAAGATTTGACTTTTTACGACTTTTTTTATATTTTTTTTCAATTTTCTGCTGATATCATTTTTTCTTCTGAAGTTTCATATTTATTGTCAACGTATAGTTACAATTTAATTATAATTTCACACCACTCTACTCTTATTTCAACTCATGAATCATGTCTCAACTAATGAATAAAAAAATAACCCTTCGTACCGAAAGTAGCAAACTCCACTATTATAATCTACCGTACACTTAACTAAAAAAACCATTCGCCCTTCATATATGTTGATAGTGAATTTTTATGTGTTTTGATTAGATCAACCTGATTAACTTTAAGGATTGTAATTCAAAAGGATCTGAATCCGTGATTTCAAGTAGATATCATGACTACTCTTAAGTTTTAATTTGATCACTATTAATAATTATTATTTATAACTACGTGAAGAAAAAAAACATGATCTGTCTTTTTTTTTTTTTTAACGGATGATAAATATATATATATATAGAAAAAAGTAGCTAGCAAGGCGTTATAAGCTACATAATACAGACATATTTAGAAATAAACAAAAGCAACATATCCTAGACACCTCCCGAGGTTTTAACTGTGAGGGCTACAAAAAGGATGAAAAAAACTCTTGCCAATTACAGCGAACCACGACAAGAGAAAATCCCCATTCATGAAGGCCGAGCCACCATTTTTCACTCCGGAATATTTTTGATGCAACCCCGTACAAGCCTCGAGGAAAAGAAGCTATAAAAAAGACATGTAAATAAAAAGAACTAAAACTCCAAGCAAATCCAGTAACTCCCATCAGTGAAGAACAAAAACTCAATAGAATAAAAATGACTAAGTTGAAAACAACAGAAAGCTAATTAGTACTTTTTGTAATAATACTAAATTTTTGAACGAATATGTTCAATAGAATAAAAATAAAAGTTTATATGGAACAGAATCAGGAAGAAAAGGACGAAAAATCAATGTGATAGCAAACGAATTGGACGCCGTATTTGTTTCTCTACGCCTTTTCAACGCAACGAAATGTTACCGGCCCATTTTGTATTAAGCATCATGTTGATTCTTGATTGATGTTGTCGGCTCGTTGGTAAGGTGAGAGCTTCGAACCCCATTTCTAGTGGCACTCCAGCCACAAAAGCAGCGCCCATTATTTACCCATAAAAATATTACTTGAAAGTGGTTGCAAGTATACGTACATCTTTTAGATTTAATGACTGGCATCTTAAAAGTGATTCAAGATCTATGTGATTATTGAAGCGATTAACGATTAACCTCTAATACTCGAGGTGGATACAAATTCTTCAAATCAGAGGTGACCTTCGATTCTTCGAAAAGACTACTCGTCCCAGAGAAAGCTCACCATCCTAACAACTCGATATCATCAACGCTATATTTTCTTTCTCGAAACGTACACTAGGACCACTTGAAATTCATTAACAACATCAAGACTAACAATAATAATCTTTAATCAATCTGAAATTCTACAATTGAATTGACATACATCATCAAATCCGGTGGACTCAATGCAACATCACCTTCTACATGTACCTTTGTCTAGTAAACATAAATACTATATTATCTAAAAATTGAAAGAAAATTGAAAATATATATAGTTCAATCTTCAAAGGGAGTGAGCAGAAACTTTTTTGATAGAAAATCATACTCAAATAGATTTAAACTAGGTTTAAAAATGTGATAATGATATGTGTCAAGTTAAACTAATAAAATTTGAAGAGAGAAACTATATTAACCAATAAATGTATTATGCCTACTTTTAGGTCTAACTAAGTAGGTCTATATAGCATTACTCAGTACGGATATTTACGGTTTGGACGAAACCGTTTAAACCGGCCAAACCGAAATGATTTTGTTGGTTTGGCTAGTTTCATTTTTCATAATTGGTCTAGCGGTTTGAGTTTTTCTAAATCGTCATACATGGTTCGGTTTGCAGTTTCAAGACTTAAACCAGCCCGTTTAAATCAAACCGGACCACATTATATTGTCTTATATAAGTTGTTGCGTATAATATTTAGTTTAAATGATTGAGTATGTCTTTAATAGTCAAATTCCATATTTGCTTTTTCTAGAGTATTCAGAGTGTTCATTTGTAAGTTTGTCAACTTATATAACTAATTAAATCCAAATTAAAGATAGTAAACAAACACTTTCGATATGTAACAATATTATAAAAGTCAAATTTTATTAATTGATATTGTTAAACACTTTCTTATTAATATTAGGTTATTAGGTTATGTATTTATATCTTTTAAAAACTTGTAAGATAATTGTAAATCGGACTATTACTCATATGATGTAAGTTAAATGTTAATTAATATATTTTCTATTAAAATTAAATAAAAAAAGAGTTAGTTTAAACCGTCAAATCAACCAACTAAACAGAATTTGATTGTTTTAATTAGTTTGATTTGACATATTAAATTGACTCATTTGATTTGAGAAAACATCAAATTATAGTCATCAATTTGATTTAAATTTTATGTCAAATCGACTAAACCCAACCATAAAACATCCCTATTACTCAAGCATATAATACTTTACCAAATGAGAACCAAAATGGGTAGTTTCTTTTCTATTTTATTTTCATTATTTTCTACTCTTTTCATTATATATTATATTATACTATATGATAATTTTTCATGGGTCCCAAATCAAATTGGAGCTAGTAGTTTGGAGCTACTGTTAATGTGGTAGTGTAGGAACATTACATATGAATATCATCATTTATATTATTTAAATTCATATCACTATCAATCAATGGTTCTATCCATTCACTTATTCTGTGTCAATTATATATATATATATATATATATCCTTGTTTTGAACTACTTTTGTAAAACCGTATACGAACTTATGATAGCTAGAGCCGTAGATTTGTGACAATAGCCGCAGATTGATGGGCGTTTACATGCATAATTTATGGGTTATTAATAACTTAATTATATCATAAATTTTAGTTAATTTAAAAGCTATAGAGCCAACCAGTATTATAACTCTGTTTTATTTGCTGTAATTTTGGAATCATCTTTTATGGGTACTATTTCACGGTATAATCTGAACTAAGTATAATTTGAACTTTGTACAACCCTTAGGAAACAGATAGAGATATAGTGAGTTCGATTTATGCATCTCTTGTGATGTTGGTTATAGGGATACTATGATAATGATCACCATAACATTAGGATGAGTATAAGACACTGTTTGGTTCGCAAAATTTGAAAGAATTTATAGAATTCACATTTAAATTTCATTCCATATTATGTTTGATTGGCAGAGTGACATTTAGATTTCAATGCATTGTGTTTGTTTCACATAATTGCAAGCAACTGAAATCCTTCAAATTTCACAAACAAATAAATTCAATTTCTTAGTATATCGAATAAAATATTTACAATTCCATTAAAATTCAAATTGTTGATAAAAAAAAATTCCTTTATATATTTTTATTAATACTATCATTAATATTATTTTAATGCTATATTTATATTTCTTATTTTATATTATTTAACATACAAAACTATATTATAATTAAATTTTTACAAAGTATTACCGTAACCTTTTATTATTAATACTTGTTATTATTTTTAAAATTTAATATACAATTAAATATATACCTAAATTAATTCAATATTTAGTTTATTTTACTACTAATACTAAATATTAATTATTTATAAATATATAAATACAATAACTATTTATATAGTTATAATAGATAAATTTTTAATATCAGTTTATTATACATTTTAATTAATTTTATAGTAACATTAAACCTAATTTACTAAAACACTTTTATTGTTATCATCTATTCGAATTGTATTACAATTCGCGTAACTAAAGAAGACAGATTTTAATAAATTCAAATTTCAATTCTATTATATTTCAATCTTTTTATATTTAAAAGTTTTTAAATTATAATTTCTTTAACGGCTTCTAATTTTTTCAAAGCAAGATAGTAACTCATCTCATATTAAGAAAATGAGAATTATATGTATTTTATAAGCTTATGACTGTAACTTGTAAGCTATTAAATTATTAATTATGTTTACATGATTATAAGCTGATTTAAAACGTTAATTACTTATAATCTTCGAATTTGTATGATGTTTCATGAAACGAAGACAAAAATGAAATAAAAATAAGTAATAATAAGAAAAATGGTGACAGTGGATAATTTAAAGAATGCACAGCGATATGGACACCAAATCCTTTGAATGTGCCTAGTTTATTGAGTTGTTTCCCAACCCCACAACTAATAAAAAGAGACCTCATATGAATTTAATCATTTGTTAGCTCAACACGTGGAGCATTTCTAAGTCAAGATTGAATCCCACGAATTTAAAAGGGATCAGTCTAATCTCATTTTATTTGGTTTATATTTTTAAGGTGTAATATAAAAAATAAAATTTTAATGTTATAATATTTGAATGCGTTTGAGTGTTGTTCATTTAGATGTAAAATTTGCTCTAAAAAATTTGCTCTAAAAACTGTACACTGTGACTATAAAATGCAATATTTTATATTTTATAATTTTAATTTTAACTGTTTACTAGTTTAATAAAATTTAAACGTTAAAAAAAAAAAAGAAACAAAACTGACCTAGACCTCATTTTTTCATCTTTTTTACTGTTTTTTGGACTAAACATTACTGTGTATATCGATTTTGTGTTTGTAAATGTTACCCATAATAACACCAGTACATTTTTATCAACACTATTTTTTAGTCTTTTACGAGCTAGCTTTTAACCATATTATATTATGAAATGACGGATGACTTACTTATTAAACCGACTCTCAACACATGAAGATAACGACATGACATTTAGTCATTTAATTTGGACCCAAACACTTGTCACAGATCATAACTTTGTTTTTATACTTTGCAACGGTTTCATCTGTTGCTAGCTAAAGACAAACTAACCATCTAACAATATCCATTGGATAAAATATGTACTATAAACAGTATATATGTTATTTATAATTTTGTACGAGCAACCACCCAATACATGGTTTTTGGTGTAAGATAAGAGGGTGACAATGACGGCGATTAGCTAGACACGGTTGTTTTGGTTTAATTGTGGTAGATGATTATGCCATCAATAAATTAAAATGACCCAACAATGGATATTGTTAGATGGTTAGTTTGTCTTTAGCTAGCAACGGATGAAACCGTTGCAAAGTATAAAAACAAAGTTATGATCTGTGACAAGTGTTTGGGTCCAAATTAAATGACTAAATGTCATGTCGTTATCTTCATGAGTTGAGAGTCGGCTTAATAAGTAAGTCATCCGTCAATAATATGGTTAAAAGCTAGCTCGTAAAAGATTAAAAATTAGCGTTGACAAAAAAATATTGATTTGAACATTGTGATACTATATTGAAAATGATTATCATGTAAGTATAAACTAATAAGACTAGTAAAAATTATTAGTATATATAGCTTGCTTACCCTTAATTATTATGTAAGTATAAACTAATAAAACTAGTAAAAATTACTAGTATATTGAGCTTGCTTACCCTTAATTATTTATTGGCTTCTTGGGTAGTGAAGTACTCACTAGTGTGCATTCATACTTAATTTGCATATCTCGAACATTTACCTGTTGACTATACAATGTCTTTTCTTTGATTAGGGACTTTTAGACATGTCACATGTCACAACACATGTCATGATCGACAACTCTAATCAGAAGCGGCTCAAGGTTTTGCGGGGCCTAAAGCGAATCTAAAATATGAGGCCTTACTGATTTGATATAATTACGATTTTTATTATCATATTTTGTTGCAAATTCAATAAAATTTGTTCGATAACACGAAATCTATTTTTTAAAAAGTCACTCCATCCATTTCTTTATGATATAATACGTAGACTTTATAAGTTTGTTACTGATTTAGTATGTATATATAACAAAAACGAAAAAGAAATTCTACCAAAACTAAGTGTTATTTAATAAAAGTGTATATAATCTTTTACTTATATGAATATAAAGTTTTGGAGTTTTAAAAGGAATCAAGTTATCAACTAATTCTTGATTTACGGATTTACATTTGTTCACTCTTAATTTATATAAAGGTTTGATTGAAGTTTTTAGCTTCTAATAGAAATTGCAAAAATATTTTCATGTGTAACATATGAATAGTTTACTAAATTTAGTTGTATTGATATTATATATGTCTTGTTTTCATCTTCAAAAACATTACATGATATACTTAATACTGAGTTTTATGTAACACTTAACAACTATATACAAGTAAAATATTAGATCAAACTCACTATGCAATTCAAAATAAGTCATCTACTAAATTGAGTCATGTTTGAAATGATCATGTGTGAAAATATGATTGGGGAATTTGATCGCGAAACACAAAGATTATGAGAAAATCACTTTGCTGATAGCTAATTTAAAAAAATATTGAAATTAAAGACACGCAAACTAGAACATCGAAAACTTTTAAACAAAATCACCTAGAACTAAGTGACAAAAAGTAAGACTATTCACTTTTTCATATAAAATTGGCTTAATATCATGGACTTGAACTCTTTTGAGACCTTTCAATGCAATTTTTTTCACATATAGTGGATCTAATATTTTTGACATTAAACTATTTTTGGCCTTGAAGGCTAAAATATCTTGAAGATCGTTGTAGTTTTTTTATACCTAATACATGACATCAAAAATTTGGGGCCTTATGAAATCGGGGGCCTAAAGTGCTTGCTTCACTGGCTTTACCCTTGAGCCACCCCTGACTCTAATTGTGCATGACAGGTTCAGCTAATAAATTTCGAGAGCTTTGTGCGATACCACGAAGTAGTTCCTCTGAGACAAATAGTTCAACTACATATAGAAATAGAAATATATACTGTAATGAAGTTAATTTCAAAAAAATTTATATATGTTAAAATAAATGATGCCATTTTTTACTAAGTAGTTGACAAAGATAACATTTAATTTCACCGGAAAGTGTCATTCTTCGGGTATTTTTCAAAACAAAATTGTTAATCAAATCTTTATAATAAATATTTTTTGATAGGGTATAATATGAAGTCTATTTTTTTAATTCTTTTTTAGATAGGATGATATTTTTTCGATTTTGTTCATGTTTGGCATGAAGCTTTTAGAAATTTTATCTTTTAGTTTTTAAACAAAAATTTTCTATGGAAATATAAGTTTTATATGACATGTATAAGATGTAGCTTTAGAATTAAATGAAAAGTTCAAAATCTCAAAGCTACTTGAAAAGCTGAAAACTTAAAGCTACGACTACAACCGACAGCCTACAACCTACAACTATTTCATCATACATACATTTTGAAACTATATTTTAATGAGTGTCCTTATAAATAAGAAGCCCCATAAATTGGTGATCTTGTGCACCGAAACATATCGCACATATCAATGTCCTCTATTAATACATGATCATCTCAATCGGTTTAAAAGGTCCAAGGTTTTACTTTTCACGTAAATTAGTCAATATGAAAAACTTATGATGAATATCCCAAAACACTATACAAAAAATAAAAATGAAATCATGTGACAATCTGAGAGTTATATTAAACAATAAAGACAAGAAAAAGAAAAGTAAAAAAAGTGTTGTAGATAAAAAGGTAGCACTGTCTAGATAATAATTTGTAGTGCATGAATAATATTTTTTATGTTATCAACTCCTGGAAAAATCATCATCCTTTTATTTTGATACATCGAAAAGATAAATTATGTGCAGTTCTACATATATTTTTGATGAATTAATGAAAAAATGATGGTATGCCTTGGAAATGGAAATATCTTGAAAATAATGGCCCAATGGGTTGAGGTCTAAATGAAATATACAACCAGTAAACCATAACCATCATCGGAAATGGAAATATCTTGAAAATAATGGCCCAATGGGCTGAGGTCTAAATGAAATATACAACCAGTAAACCATAGCCACGTAGGACAACATTATCATTATCATCATAAAAATATGTGGCAAAACTTTAGTGTTTTGGATAAAAAAACATTACCCTCCAAAATTCAATTTTTATTACAATTCATAACCATTTTCAGAATCTAATCCTCATACATTCTTCAAATCGAAATGGCATTATGCAGTATTGCGTCCACCACTTCTGGATTTGTGATGAAATCGAACTTTTCCACCTTCCAAACAAACACAATCAAGTCTTCCATTGTTATGTTCTCTTCCACGAACACCAAAAGTACAAGATTGGTCGTGAAAGCTGCTGAAGAAGGTGCTGCCGCTGTGGGTGCTACATCCATCGAGGAAGATAAGACTAAACCACCCCCAATTGGACCCAAGAGAGGAACCACGGTACAAATCATACTTTAAATAGAAATAGCCCGACTAAATTCTAATTTCAACTCATTTATATGGAAATTTAAGGATAATGTACAAACCACCACCCTTAATTAAATATAGAAATATAATTACATGTTGTATAAGTAACAATTTGATTTCCTTAAATGTTAATTTCATCGAATAATAACCTTAACAAAAAATTGTAACATGACAAAATTGACTTTAACATTCTTTTGGTCTAGCAGTATATGGTTGGGCAATTGACCAGGATTTTATATGCTCAAGTTTCGTTGAAATAATAGTATTAACAGTTGTGTGATATAAGTAATAAAACTTAGATGTTAATTTAATCAATTCGAGTTATATTTTTGTAGCGATAAAAGTGTTAAAAGTATATTTTAGATTATCTATGTTCAATTTCTTTTGCAATTACATTTGGTATCCAATATTAATTATTTGTCAAGTAAAACGAACACATCACAAATTTTATATCCCTTCAATATAGAGAAATAGTCAAGTATGTCATCTTGCAAGCAGGTTAAAACCAACCATAATCTATTTCAAATTATACAACTATTTGTACCTTATGGTAGCATGTTATTAATGTAATCTTTACAAACAGGTTAGAGTTCTAAGGAAGGAATCATACTGGTGTAACAGTGTTGGATCGGTTGTAAGCGTTGATCAGGTAAAGCTAATTAGTACTTAACGTCTATTTATGTTCGGATCCTAACTTGTATATATAACCATTCTTGTAACATGCAGGACCCAAACGCTCGTTATCCAGTTGTTGTGCGATTTAACAAACTCAACTATGCAAATGTATCAACAAACAACTACGGGTTAGATGAAATTGAAGAAGTTTAGAGTTCACTTTACGTAATTGATTTAAGTAACCTCTTTCGCTAGAAATTTTGCCTACAAGTTTTGTAAAATAATATAAACACCCGAGTCTCCTATTATATGCCAACAATGTTGATTCATTGCAACATATTAAATTTGTAAAAGCGTAATGATATATCATCCAACTCATTATTTGCTACTCGGTATTACACACTACTGTATGATGATACTATTGGGAAAATGAAAGGCCCAAACTTTGTATTCAATAATCATTATATTGTTAGTGGACATAGCATGCTACTTACAATAACCCATCAAACGGCCCAAATATTATACTCATTGTTTTTCAGATACCATGGATCAGTGAGCTAACAAAGGACAATTGCATTGTGACTCTAAAACTGGGTTCACTAGTAGACGTATACTTTGTTTCTAACATATTAAGCATGTGAAGGTTTAGGCTTTAGCTTAAAACCTTAAACAAGATGAGTCAAACAAGTCAGATGATTAAAAGTGTATTCAAATGCTTACAATATAAGTAAATGTTCTAAGAATAGTTTTTATATGTGTATTTTAATTATACACGTACACAATTGACTCGTCAAAACCACTTGATCCTTTGATCACATATTTATAGAATTAACATTCACGATCTTCTACCAAATAATTTTCAATAGATCAGCTCAACGGACTTGTTCATTACTCCCATGAGGGAGTTTGTCTTTTGTGACTTGCCAAACCCATGTGTGCATTTTGAAACCAAGAAACAAAAGGTGACAAATAGCAACTCTTTTACATTATGTAATTTGGAAATCTAAGTTTAAGAGTTAAAGTTGTGGTCAAGAATTGATATTGGGCCTCTTTAAATTTAGTTTGGTCAAAGGCATGGGGGATCATGTGGCTTGTTCTTGATTTTGGCCATGTAAAGGAAATGCAAGAACACATCTAGTGGGCTGCATTTAACTCTTCCATTTTTATTTTTAATTTTTTTGTCTTTTATCATTTACTACATGTCAAAAGGGATTTATATATTATTTTGGTTTTTGGATCGATTTAGGTTCTAATGCATGAGTTTACATTGCAACCTGTATAACCGAAGTGGATTTGTGTTTTGGTTTATAATTAAAACTAGGTTTCGAGCGGATAAGATAAGATTTTGGATTTAGTTGGTTTCTGGTTCGATTGTGTTCGAATGACTTCAATTTAACAAAAAGAACCCAACATAAAGTTCAGTTTTGGAACCAAACCTAAATATAGGACAGAAAACAGAAGTCAAAATCTTGGATTCAAATTTCATTGGGTTCGGTTTTCAGGTTTTAAGTTTCAAATTGGTAAACCTCACTTTCATATGCATCCAATTTGGTAAAGAACCTTTTTATGATGACTTAAAATTTTCAATTTCAATTTTGGTATCAGTACATTACAAAGTGCAAGGCGGATTGTTTGTGAAATCTTCATAAATGTGATTTTTTTAGTGACAGTCTTATTGGACATCGTAATAATAAAGAAATAACTATTTGTATATAATTTCATGAACTACTTTCTCATTCAAAAGTAGTGTCAATTATCAAACTACACTTATAATTCAAATGTTAACCCAAGTGTTTTTAGATCACGTAATGTCTGATTTAAAAGTCGTTTATTTGGTTAGTATATCCATTGAAGAAATGGATTTCACTGGTATATATTAAAACAAAAGTTTTCACAACAGTTAAATAAAATAACAATTCCAAGTCACAACAAATTATTAGTTACATTATGATTAAGTTAGAACTTTCTCTTAAGCTTTGATCGGCTAACAATTGACGGATCTAATCTTATATGTTATATTTAACAAAAGTTTATAAATATATCAAGAAGCAAATAATAAAAATTTGTACTAACAAACTTCTTCTTCTTCTTCTTCTTCTTCTTTTTCTGTTTTTTCTTATTTTAATATGGCAAAGTCTTATATTTCAGGTAGAAATTAGTTTGGAGAAATAAAATGTTGAGGCTCTAGCTGCCTTGCCATTCCCCATGTGCCATACACCACACACAGCTTTATACAGTTTATATACATGTCACTTATTTTATCTTAGTTTTCCTCATATAATAATTGTCACTTTGGGTTGTTGGTGTTTTTTTTAGATGGTTGACTTTTTAATTTTAATGTAAATTATCAAATCACATTGTTTACAAGTATATTTTGATTAGAGTTTTAACTTTTATATATCATTAAAAAGGAAACTAAAATCATTACAACCATAGTTTGGGTGTTCATTTTTCTTATGTAGGTGGATTGTATTTAAAAAAGAATACATTAATACTTAAGATATGTATTAACACTAAAAAATAAGTCTAATATTTTCAACTCAAATGATTGATCATACTTTTCATTTCTTTGTCAAATGAGGTGGTTGCACCAATTAATAACATCAATTAGTGACCATGATTCATGACCTTGCTGATTTCCGCCCTATATCTCTCATTGGCTGCTTATACAAGATTGTGGCAAAAGCTTTAGCAGCTCGTTTAAAAGGAATTATTGGCTCAGTTATTGACATTACTCAATCTGCTTATGTTCATAATAGAAATATCCTTGAAGGTCCCATAATTATTAACGAAATCGCATCATGGGCTAAACGTTCAAAGGACAAATTGGTTATGTTCAAAGTCGATTTTGAGAAGGCGTTTGATTCCATTAATTGGAATTATCTGGAATCAACAATGGAGCAAATGAACTTTGGAGCTAAATGGCGTAATTGGATCCTCGGTTGTCTGAACTCTTCTTTCGCATCGGTTTTAATAAACGGCTCACCAACTAAAGAATTCCACATCTCGAAGGGTGTTAGACAAGGTGACCCTCTCTCACCATTTCTTTTTATAATTGCTATGGAAGGTTTAAACGTGGCATTAAAAACAGCAATCAACAAAGGCATTTTTCAAGGTAAAAGAATCGGTGTCAATGGGCCTCTAATATCACATTTATTTTATGCCGATGACGCTATCTTCGTAGGTGAAGCCTCCAAGTCAAATATGTTGAATCTTGCTAGGCTACTCCGATGCTTCCATGCATCATCTGGACTGAAAGTCAACTTTCATAAGTCCAAATTATTCGGTGTTGGAGTTCCTGATAGTTTACTTGTTGAACTAGCTTCGGACCTTGGGTGTGCTATGGGATCATTCCCATTTAATTATCTTGGAGTTCCAGTGGGAGTTAATATGAACCTCAAAAAGCATTGGTCTCCGATCGTTGAGCGCTTTGAACGAAGATTATCTGGGTGGAAAGCAAAGAACCTTTCGTTTGGCGGCAGGCTTACTCTCGTTAAGTCTATCCTTAGCAGCCTACCTATCTATTTTTTCTCTTTATTCAAAGCTCCTGTATGTATCATCAATCGGCTTGAACAGATTCGAAGGCGGTTTCTTTGGGGCGGTCATGCAAACGAAAAAAAGATAAGCTGGGTGGCGTGGAATGTTGTGTTAGCTTCAAAAGAGAGAGGTGGCCTGGGTATTGGTTCTCTTAAATCTCACAATCTCGCTCTACTGATGAAATGGTGGTCAAAATTTAGAGATCATAATCGATATATTTGGAAAGAGGTAATTTCTGCAATCCATGGCTTAGAAAATAAACCTCTCATCAGAATGCACAAAGCTAACACATCGGGTATCTGGAAAAACATTGGTAACATTTCAAAGGAACTCAGCGGGCTTGGCTTAAATTTCTCAGACTTCTTCTCATATACTGTTGGTACTGGTTCGAGAGTTCGATTCTGGAAAGATACATGGATTGGTGATATATCTTTTCAAGAGAAATTTCCATCTTTATTTGGGATTGAAAAGTTCAAGGATTGTAGTATCAAAGATCGTATTCATTCCTATGGATTCGTATGGAATTGGCTAACTAGCTTCAATAACCAAACGCTTGTGGATGAGTTTTGTGCCTTATTACACATTATTTCCTCATTCACCCCAAATCCCTCGGATGACACCTTGGCATGTAAACTATCTATCGACGGTCAATATAATGTTGGAAATGTCAGGAGACTCATTGATATAACAATCACATCAGATGGCGGCATTAAAATGCCTTGGCTCAATTGGGTTCCATTAAAAGTGAATTGCTTTGTGTGGCGGGCGTGTTTGGGAAAAATTCCAGTAGCCAAAGGACTACTTGATCGAGGCATCAATATTGGTTCGGGTCAATGTAAAGTATGTGGGCTGGAAATTGAAGAAACAAATCACGCACTAGTATCGTGTTCAAGAGCTGTGGAATCATTAGAGTCGATCTTTCGGTGGTGTGGAATTCCATTCCCTAATTTATCTTCAGTTGCAAATTTAATAGAGTTTGCTGCTAATTGGGGAAATTGTCCGAAGAAGAGAAAGTTCTTAATTGTTATTCTTCAATGCTCATTTTGGTGTATTTGGAAAGCAAGAAACGAGTTGGTATTTAACAACATCCGAAAGTCATCGATGGCCATCACGAGTGATATCATGTCTTCTTCTCTCATATGGATCAAGAATAGGAGCAAGGTGTCCCGTAACTGGATTGATTGGAACAATCACCCCTTTTAACCTTATGTATTCTTCGTTTTCTTGTACTTTGTTCTCTCTCCGCTCTTAGTTTCTTACTATGATGCGGCTATTATTATAATAATATTTGCCGTTTCCAAAAAAATTTCTCCATCTCCCTCAAGTTACCCCAAATTAATTAACTCAATGCTTTAATCTTTTTAGGCAATAAACGCGCATAAATACACACTAAACACATATTAGGGAACATAACACCTAAAATTTCTCACAAGTAACACTTAAGTAGACAACATTAAGTAGACATCACTGACATGAGTGTCTTATAGGTTTACTTCTACGAAAGCCAACATATTACGTAGATAAAACACGTTTTAAAGTCAACTTTTAATTTTAAACGTTATATGTCCATGGTTTCTAAAATAGTGTTCCTTTAAATATATATATATATATATATATATAGGAGTGAGTCTAAGGGAGAAAGAAAAATTGTATATATCTAACGTACTCACAAATATATATGTTCATAGTGAGAAGGTAAAATATTTATATATATATATATATCTAACATACTCACAAATATATATGTTTGTAGTGAGAAGGTAAAAAATGAATGCAAGTGTAAACCTATAACCATAACAGCAACTATTAGTATTATTGCACTAGAAGAATAAATGGCTTTAGCGACGCACAAAGGTCGACATTAAAACCTAAAATGTCATCGTGAAAGCCTTCTGCGACAATATTGTCACCAAAATGTTGTCGTTGTAACCTCGCATAAGTAGGTCTACTTGCGATGACACGTGTGGGGCACACACGCTTTTTTAACGACCTTAAATAAAATGAAAATCAAAATCACGCTATTGCAAAGATAAAAGTCGTCGCTAAAACATTTTTTATTTTTAAAAAAAATAAAAACCTAAAGTAAATATAATTTTATTAAAATTTTTACGTGTCGTTGCAGCAGGCTTCCAGCGACGACATATCCTCGCAATAGCTATTGTAAATTTTGGCAAAATTTTGCCCTTTTTACAGTTTCTCAGGTTTTACCCTGTTTTAATTCTGCAACTCTTTTACGGGGGCGTCTGTATGTTGTCAATATGACCATCAACATGTTGTAAGACAAACTCATGTTGCCATGCGGATTGAAACCATCAACATCCAACCCTAATCGAACATTTCTAGTTTCTCTTGCAAAATTCAGAGACCTTTTATCAAAATTGTTCCATGATTTACCATCAACCGAGTGACACATCTTACCATTTTCACTAGACCCTCCAACAGCATGCCAATTCATATACTTTGCAATGTGTTTGGAGTTATACTTACGATTTAGTCTTGGAGTCAAAGGAAAGTAATGCAACACCTTGTTAGCAACTTTCTTCCTCGTTGTGTTTTTGTCTTTCCATCTACTCTCACCACATATCGGACAACTTTGCATATTTTCGTACTCACTCCAAAATAAAAAACAATCATTCTTACAAGCATGGATTGATTCTTATCCTAACCCAATCTTTTTCATCATCTTTCTAACTTCATAGTGTGACGACAGAGTTTTGTTGTCTTTTGCAAATGTGATATTGAGTAACTCTAGTAATTAATCAATTAAGCTATCGGTCCATTTATTCATGAACTTCATGTGCGAAAACTTTGTCAAAAAATCTCAATGAAGACATCCAAGTGCAACTAGGGTATAGGTCGGTTTTAGCCAAATCACATAATTCATTAATATCACCATTTGTACCACTCGAAACTTTAGTCGGCTCATTACTCAGTCTCATCACGATTCGTGTTGTGTTAATTGCTAGTATTCTCCATACGAACAACGTCGAGGACACCAATAATATGCCGCAATAGAAAACGTCATAATTTTTTTCGTCAAAGTCAGAAAGTATAATATTTTTGTCATTTTATGACCTAATGCGACGATAATACGCCGCCACTAAAGGCCTCCACCCGATTTTCTCTTTTTTATTTTCTTTTTTTATGTTGTATGTTACGTATATATGTATGTATGTATGTACTGGGAATATAATTAGTCGGATATAATATTATAAGGAGAATAAAATAGAGGATATAATAAATATTGATCCGCAAGTTGAGCAGAAGAAATAAAATTATGGAAGTCACATGCATATATACAAAAATAATGTTGCCAAGAATGATATATCCTCCATCGCATATGCCTTATTTTCGGTTTCCACATTATACACACAGCATATTATACTATACTTCATACTTATAGATATAATATATAAAAATTATTTATTGTAATCATACATGTTAATGTATGTCTATATGGACATAATAGGGTGGACTTTTAGCTCATGTACAAAATAACTTGTTATTCGTTAGACAATACTAGATAATTAACTCAAACTAAAACTCCCAAAAGCTTTTTGAAAACCCAAAGTTTTGGACAAATAAATTGTTTTTCTAGATGTTTAATTTCTAAACTAGATTAATAAAACTTAGCCCATTACGTTTGTTGTAGCATAATAAG
Organism: Logfia minima; assembly: GCA_963921325.1. Lineage (NCBI taxonomy): Eukaryota > Viridiplantae > Streptophyta > Magnoliopsida > Asterales > Asteraceae > Logfia > Logfia minima. The sequence continues at coordinate 11,972,268 of OY992776.1, read as the reverse complement.
CTTTTCGGTTAATCATAATATGTTACCATAGAAACGAGCAATTATGCATGCGTAGGTTAATTAATAAATTCAAGACATATAATTAAGTTGTCCTTAATTAAGCGCTACAATTCAATTGTTGTTTGTGAGAAACAAACCTCATACGTTTAGCTTTATATTTCCAAATCGTTCAAGTCTGTATTTTGTACAAGTTTTCAACTAAACTCAAATGAATAATAGTGCAAAATACTTTGCAAATAATAATAATAATAATAATAATAATAATAAAACAAAAAATTAAGGATACGGTACTTGAGAATATATGAACTACAGAAGGATACAATGTCACTATAAATTAAAACTGATTCTTTTACAAAGTGTATACAACATGTATAAAAAAAATAAAAATATTAGAAAAAAAAAATAAAAAAAGGGGAGCCTCATCGTCCTCACTATGCAAAACACCCGAACATTCTTCAAAAACTGCTGCTAGGGCTTTCAGGAGTGGGCTGGCCTTGTGTGTGCTATTATCTGCTTTTTTTCTTTTTCTTTTTCTTTTATATTTCTCAGTATATTCATATATTTTTTAAAAAGAATAATAAATAATAAAAATAGTACAAGAAATACAATTTCTAAATTTAGAAAGTTGAGATGCATCTTCTATGAGTTGGAACCTTCTGTTTTTTCTGATTTAATTCTTTTTTCCATTCTTTTCCAATATCTTTTGATATTTTCACTGCATCAGCAGAAGCACCAGCCAACCCTCTTCTTGTGAATCCTGCTGCATATAATCCTCCTTTACCCTTCCAACCATTTGGGAATGGTGTTTTTGGGAACCCATTTTCAGCAAAGAATTCTTTTTCCTGTAATAAAAAAGTTAAGTTTTAATTAGTCAAATGATCAATGGGTTGAAATAAATAAAGGGTTAGTAAAAAGTTTGAATTTTGATGCTTACATGAAGCCAAAATGGAACATTGCTGAAATATCCAGTTGCCAAAATCACTGAATCAATGTTGAGGATGTCACCGTTGACTAATTCGACCGTTTTGCTAGTGAACTCTTTGATTCCTGGCACAACAGTGATATCGCCTGATCGGATCTTTTCGAGTGCTCCAATGTCAAGAACTGGTGTTTTACCATGATGGTTTTTGAGTTTTAATGGACCTAAAGATGGTCTTTTGATACCGTAGTTTTGGATGTTACCAATTATGAACCATGCAAAGATCAATAGAAGTCTATCAACTATCCATAAAGGTAACCATGCCATTAGCATCATGGCTAAATCGAATGTCGATTTGCCAAACATCTCTCTTGGTAAAACATGAACCGAGCTTCGAATAACCATTGATGGCTTTGCATTGTGGTTAGAGAGATCGAGAGAGACTTCCATGCCCGAATTACCACAACCGACGACCAAAACATTCTTTCCTGCGTACTTTGCTCCAGTTTTGTAATCTTTTGCATGGATTACCTCGCCGGAGAAGTCTTCTAAGCCTTCAATTTCGGGAATCACTCCTTCGGCGTTTTCTCCTGTGGCTACCACAAGCATCTGGCAGATATACTCCGTCTCAGATCTGATTGACCCGATTGTTGAGATGGTTTTTACCCGCCAAAGCTTGCATGCCACATCATACTTTGCTGATTGGACACACTCGTTGAATTGTGGTTTGATGTCAAACCTTTTGGCGTAGTCCTCAAGATAAGCAATGAATTGCTTTTTAGTGGGGTACTCGGGGTATTCTTCGGGGAAGGGTACTTTGGGAAGTTGGCAGAATTTTTTCGGGAGGTGGAGTTTTAGGCGATCATAAGTACGTTTTTGCCAAAGGGAAGCGATGCAGTCAGATCTTTCAATGACTACAAAGGGAATCCCTTGATCTTTAAGGCAAGCTGATATGGCTAGCCCTGAAGGGCCCGCTCCTACTATAACGGGCCCATTGACCCACACACATCGAGGGCCAAAGAAGTTGTTTTGCTCAGAAAATCTAAACATTTTTGCAAATTTTTGATGAAGCACAAGCAAATGGATGTGTTAGAAGTGTTAGATTTGGTACAAATTTGAGAGTTCTGTTTGAAGATTGATTAAGAATTGGTTTTGTAGGTTAAGATTGTTGTTGAAGTGAGTTGTGAATGAAATGGGATAGGGGATAGAGAGGTGTATATATAGGGTGGAAATTGGGTTGGGATGGCTTGTGGGGGTAGGGGATGTTGGGTGGGGTGGCATGTGATAAGGTGGTGGGGACAATTAATACAGTTTTGAAGGGTCACTCTAAATCATAAGCTAACAATTATTTAGATGATTTATCTATAAAATAACAATAGATCATGATATAAGCAATTATATGGTTGACATATTATATGCAAGAAATAGCTCGCCCCCATAAATCTGTAGGTGGTTTATTTAGTTTTAATTTAGAGATTATTTCTTTAAAATTCTCATCTATCTAGAAGAATTCAAAATATCATTTGAAAGTATTATATTACGATACATCTTCTCTTTATAACCGAATAACATCTAAAACATGAAGCCAAATGAACATGCTATATTCTACAATGCCACGGTCAAACCCGACATGGAATATACTGACTTGAGTGGTAAGATAGAATAAATGCCCGCAAGATAAGCACATGATCGGGTTTAACAAAGTCGACGTGGTCACAAGGGGAAGTCGATCTCAATTTACAAAAACTGTAACCATTACCATTTGAAGTCGTAATAGGTCGTTTTACAAATCGAAAACTCTGATTCTAATGTTTAAGGTCGAGATAGTGAGATTTATTAAGTTTAAAGACGAGAAGTTTTAGACGAAAAATGTAAAGGTATGTAGAGTTAACCTAACTATATGCATGAAATGATCTCATACTATATTTTCTGATTATTTAATTAGTAGATTCTTAATTAAAACGCTAAATCCTTGTAGTAGCATATACATATTAGATTAATTATGTTTGAACTTACCTTTTGTAGAAACCAGAAAGAAAAAAACATAAGGCCAAAAGATCAAAGGGCAAATTAGCGAATGAGTGAAATTGACGTGTCAACTTGATGCTATGGTTAGTATGTGGTCCCCACCTCCCAAATCAAAAAGAGAATCCAAATATCTTACCTGGCAATGATGACTAGGATGTGAGTGTTTACCATGTGGAGCAAATTAAGTGACACTAGTTGACTAGTTTGACCACTCTAAGGCTGGACCGCTGTTAGCCACCTTGGTCCTCCTGGCTTATAGCCACTTTAGCATTGTTGACAGGTATAATCTCTCACAAATTAAGCCCATTCAGACCAACTCACAACAAATAAAAATAAATAAATAAAAACTTACTCCTTATTACCACCTTCAAATATTTAGTTGAGATTATTGTAGTAATATTACAAATTTAATATGTTCCAATGTACATACTATACAATCACTCTTAAAGAATACCAAATAAAAGTAATAATGCATACACTATTTAATTTGGTACTTATATATAAAGTTATAGGGATATAATCCAAAAGTTTCAAAATAAAGAGCATGATATCATTTAATCTTTAAACAATTTGATATGCTATCACATCAGATTTTGTAACTCTATATTTAATGGTTTTGCTGATTTTAATTTATATATTCCATACTCATGTATGGAGGGAGAAAATTTTCTAATATGGTGGGGTTTGATATGATAAAGCTTTTAAAGTTGCAAGTATATGTAATGAGAATTAAATTAAACTTATCCCTTTTTCAACAATATCATGATGAAATTATATTAATTGAAATGAGTACCAACTATATTATTGCATGTTTCTTGCTTTACAAATATTTAGAATTTTAGTTTAAAAGTAATAATATAACTTAAATTAAGTATGGAAAAATATGTTAACAACAATTAATTTAGATGTTGTTAGGCAAAATAAAAGGACTATATGTCTATATGAACTTGTACATTTATAAAAGTTGACAGACTAAAAATGTTAGTTTGATGCTTACTGATTAGTCAATACCATACAATTAGTGTACCGTTAACGACACATATTTATTGTTCATATGTAATAGAAAACTAAGAAACCTCGTAAAAAGGTATGTGGTCGACTAAATTCATATGTAATAGAAAAACTAAGGAACCTCGTAAAAAGGTATGTGATCGACTAAATAAAATGATAATAATCCATCCATATATGAACGTCACCTTAGTAGCTAGGTCGTTTTATATAATTTTAGTATTAATTACCAAACTAATTATTATTTTATAAATGTATATATTAGTGACTATGTATTTATTTGCGTAAAAGAAAAAAATTCAGACTTACATCATAATCACAATCCTAATCGTATCAATCAATATAATTATAATTCTAATCAAATGAGAAGTCACCCGGCCTCAAATAACTCATTAATAATTTAATAATGATAATAATAAATAAATAAATTAATAATTCCAATAACCTCGGAATTGCATAAAGCTGTCACAACCTTGTTTCCATGGGTACATGATATAGTGCTAATTGGAACACTTCTAAATGTATGCATATGCATGCTTATATGTGATTGTGTGCCCAAGCTTGAACCACTAAACCTACCCATCAAGCTCTCTTATTCATAACCGACCATCATTTAAAAAACTAAATCAACAAACTTTAGATCAACAAATTTTACTTAAAATGAGCATACCAATAGAGATAAGAATACTAAATAGCGTTATCAATCAACGCGTAAACGAACCGAAAGTACCCTGAAGTTATAATCTTTTTCATATGGTCCTCGCGATTTTAATTTAAGTTAAAGTATGAAGTTTAATTAAAGTATTAAACTAGGGTTTAAATTTTCAGACTTACATATAGAGTATACGTTTTATTTCTATCAAGTAAAGCATCAATAATGTATACAATCCTTCAAAATTTAATAGACTAGCTAGTGTTACTTCATCATTTCATCAATTTATACAACTTTATCTTTGAACATTATCGTTTCATCAATTTATACAACTTTATCTTTGAACATATGTAACTCGTACAAATTTAGTGTTAACTTTTTGTCAATTTCAATATAACTTTGAAGTGATCAACGCGCGTGAAATTTATGTGATTGAAGACATTGAACTTGAGTTGGATAAACGATGGTGTGCATTCCCACATATATCTATTTAATTTAATTTGCATTCGTGTAGTTTCTGCATGGGAAGTAGATCGATGGCAAACATGTGCAACGGAGAATAACTTTACATTCCCCGTAAAAAGATCTCGAGCAATGGAATTTAGGCTTCCAATATTTGTACTACAACACATTCTCATATTCGATTACGGAGTTTTACTTTTAAGAAAAATATCTAGCTACAAGAAATATCACGGTTTATTTATATTTTTTAATACCTGTATCCAAGTTAATTATATTATCCATATGGGTTGGGATTTTTTTCATAAAATAACAACACACTTATTTTTATTCTTTCGTGTTTCTATACATTTTTAATCTTACGGAACCACTGGAATTTATCTTTTTGTCTTTCAGGATCATTATTCGCGATATCCATCAAATGATGATCTCAACGTAAAAATCTAAAGACTATTTAGTACATTAAAAGTTTTGTAAGTTAAATTATATCAATAAAAAGGTAACGTGAAATCAGCGTATCAGCAAAATAGATTGAACACATTCTTTTTTCTTTCCAATCCCACAACTCATCTCATATGTATGTACATCCAAAGTCGATAATGATATATATATAAATGATAGGTGATAAGTTTTACTTAAATTTCGATAGAAGCGTTCGGTGGAACCAGTAAACTACATTTGCTTCTGGATAAATGTGTGGATAAGTATTAAAATTATCTCAACGTATGAATCCAAAAATGATTTAGTACATTAAAATTTGAAAGTTAAATCGCGTAAACAAAAAGGTAACATGAAATAAGAAAGCATCAACAAAAATAGATTGAACGCAACTTCAGGTAGATAAATGATATATTAATGATAATATGTATATTAAAATACTAAAATACTGATTTACGAGATATATGATGTAAACATTTTTCAACGATATCATAAAAATTATGTAAAATGTAACATTATTTATTTGGTTGTTTTATAGATTAACTTCTACAAGATATTATATAAACGTAAACATTTACATTATAAAAATATTTAATGTAATTACAAAAAGTTGTTGAATAAATATAAATCGTAATATTTAATACAAATCAGGACGCAGGGTTAACACTACTGCCACAACACGCGGGATGTAAATCCCTAGTTTAATTATGTATAATATACATATTAGTATTAATAATATTTGTATTTGTGAGTGAGAGAGTGGCGACTGGCGAGTGTGTGAATTCCCATGCAGATAAAAGCTAGTGTAGAATTTTTAATTCCCCTTTTGGGTATCCCTAGTTTAAATTATCAGGCTCGCGATACCGCTTTACAACCAGAAGATTGATCGATTGCTTGAAAAAAAATCAAAGATTCTTGAATCTAAACAAACACGATGATTTATCTTATTTTATTTAAAGTAATTTAATTTAAATTATTTCATTTAACTTTATTATCAACTTTAAAGTGGGTGGCTTCAAGAAAGCGTGTTCTTGGATGATATTTGCTACTTAAATAATTCTGGGTAATGGGAATACATATATATATATAAATATATACTAGAATAATACTCATGTAATGTGACAGTTAAAATAATACTCGTGTAATGCGGCGGTGAAAATAATGATGGTGGATGACGATGATGATAGTGAAAGTCTAATAATTGTTTAATTGTTGTATGTGTTTTGTATGAAGTATTATTTTATTTAATATAATAAATAGTTGTATTTATATATTATATATTTATATGTAATAATAGATTATTAATAGGGAAGGATTTTGTTAAAGGAAATACTATAAATGAGTTACAGGTAATTTAGACATTTTCTTATGTTGGGACTAATTTTAAAACAATGATAAAGATGCATTATATGTAGTTAGAGATATGATTACGCGTAATAAAAATAGTTTGAGAGAAAAAAATGGAAAATTTTATATATAAATATTAAATAATAAATATTAATGAATTAGATAAAAAGATGATTTCGTGGAAACTCAATTGCAGGCCTCACTCGAGCGAGAAAGTTTAGGTTCTTAGAACAGAACATAAAAGACAATTTTGAATAATACGCTTCGTAAATTTATATGTTTTAAAAATAATATAGTTAGATATACTAATAATACCTACTATATCCGTCCAAATAAACGATCGATATAATAGTTATCAAAATCAAAACTAACATTTTGACTAGTATCTTAATATAAATTCATATAACTATGAGAGGGGTTATTGTAGTACTGGTGAGATACATCATGATTATCGGGTTGAAGCGTGAAAAGCAGATTCATGTAGCATAAAACATATCTTCAATCAAATAAAATATATTAATAAACAATAAAAATGAAACGAAGAAAGTCATTAATAGTGAGAAATTGAGGGATTTGAAGAGGTAATGTAAATTGGAACTTACATCACAAGTCCAATCTAGCTACCTAATTAAACATTTAAACCTTTCATTAGTTTTCATAATAGATATCCACACAAGAAAAAAAGTTTGAAGTCATCACCAATAATGTCACTCCTTGTTTTGATCTCTCCATGTAATCCAACTCCACTATGAACTACGCCTCCGGAGTGTATGGACTACGACTTCGAAGTATTTTAGTAGACTTGCGGATAAGTTAACCAAGTTTAACGTCGTAGACACAAGAAGATGAAGGAACCGAGGGGTAGTGAGTTTCCACCAACTAAAAATGCTTTCCCACAATTCTTTTACACAACGCGACATTCAGTGAGAATACGTGTTTTGGATTCTAGCTCGTCATTACAGGATGGACATTAGCGTTACTTCTTTTGTGTATATATAGTTAAAATAAGTATAGCTAGTTATCTTAGATGATAATCGTAATCTTTTGGTTAGATATTTAAATAGATAGATTTAATATTCATAAAATCTTCTTCTTATAAATCATAAATGTCACATCATTATGATTTCATTTGTAAATATCGTTGATTGTTGATACATCATCTATTATTGCCATGACTTCAAAATACTAATATCGGTTGTTTTGCATAATTAAACTTATATTCCTAATTAAGAAGCAATTTTACAAAGCTATTATAAATCGTAAAACCTCTCTTTCATGAATGCAAACCAAAAATCAATAAAATAATCATCTGATTAATTAAAATTAAAAATAAGTACCAAGAAATAAATTAAATTAAATTGCAACCGCAATGATTATAGTGAAATATATAAATCAATTAAGACAGATTATTGTTGTTAATAGTGATTGTTAGTTGAAACCTTGATTGATATTGCGTGGTTATCATCTAAAATTCCCATTAATGGAGTAGTATTTTCTTATAGTCAACCAAAAGAATTATATACAAATACATCAAATTATGCAAGTTGTTGCACAACATAATAAGGTTAAGTCATCTATTATTCAAAAAGGGTCCTACTAAGATTTCGATTTTTTTCTTGTTCATCTTGCAAACGACAAATTAGGTTGAAAGTGTTTAATTTATAGAACAATTTTAGTTGTGATTTATATTTTTTAGACTTTAATATTTACATGGAAAACTAAAACTAATGTAGCAATACATTTTGGTTGATAATAATAAATAAACTACCCTATGATATTATTTATAAAAATCTTGGACATGTAGCTTATTAGCAATATTCTTAATGATTCTATTTTGAGATATACGATTTGTATAATTATACATTTTTAGTAAAGTATATTCTTTTATAATAATACTATAATTTTTTAGTTATTGGCATGACTAATAGATGCATATTATGTAGTAAATTAAATTAAGTGTATTTATTGTATATAAATACTTCATTTTCTTTTTTAATGAGTCGTACGATGTTCTTATGTCCTCATTTTGTTAGAAGATATTTGATGTTAGCTTTAGGGCTCCTTCAAGGCTTCAAGCATGTAAATAAATAAATTATTTTGGGTTTATTATGGATGTTCTTGACTTGCTTAGAAAGTATTTGTAATTTGTACCGTTTCACACTAGGATTATTATTAGTTTCCTCTTTTTCTTCTTAATTTTAGTGAGTTCATGGATGTGCAAATTTTTTGAGTTCATTATATCGTTGAGTAAGTAGACTTTTTTAGTTTGACTTTTGGTTGATTCTAAACATTTCATTTCGATGATTTTATATTGGTTTGAAAGACACTTGTATCATGGTTTTGTCAAGAATATATAGCTTAGCATTTGATAATAACGAGTACTATCATGCATGCGTGTTGTGTCAGGTGTTTCACATAATAATATTAAGTGATTAACAATATATACTTAATTTGACTGCATAGTTCACACACATATTACCCTTTAATATCAATTATTGAACTTATATTATACTTAGTCTTAAAATAAATCATCTAACATTCAAAAATGTGATAAAATGTTATATGCTAAAAGAAATTGCTCTGTTATACAAAAATGAACAAATAACATATACAATAAACAAGCAAGGAATGAGTATTTGAATGCTTATTTTGTAATAATTAATCGTCATCAACAAAGTATACATTATTGATTAACTCTATGTTTATCTGAATCACATTACCCTACAATATAATAAAAAATATTTAATCATATACACTGACAAATAGCATATCAAAACTTTTTTCTAACAAATTTAGAGTGTTATATATTAGAAGTTATTGATTGATCCAAATAGGTTTTAGTTATCCAAGCTTAATGAGAGGATAAAACTACTATTTAGATCATAACCTTAACAAACATATATGACAAAAAGTATGTTTAATATTAACAATTCTTAAAAGGGTAAGTAGATTAAAAATTGTTTGAAGGGAAAAATCTAACATAAATAAACACTTAATATATATATATATAATCATTTTGATATTGCAAAGCTATCCTAATTTATGTAGTATATATAGAATTGAAAATATAGGATATAAAACAAAAAGAAAAGAATAAAGAAAAAATTATAATAAAAAAATTCACAAAATAGTTACCGCCGCAAGATACGAACAACAAACACTTAATATATACAATCATGTTTGATATAGCAAAGCTATCCTAATTTACGTAGTATATATAGAATTGAAAATATAGGATATACAAACAAAAACAAAAGAATAAAGAAAAAATGAAAAAAAAATTATAATAAAAAAATTCACAAAATAGTTACTGCCGCAAGATTCCAATTCACGTGAGATGAGTCAAAAGTATATCCGTCAACAACTTGATCTAGCGCACAAATATATACAAATATATACAAATTTGCTATATCATTAATATATATGTAAATGTAAATTTGCTCTATCATTGATATGTATGTAAAATGTAAATGTAAATTAGAAAAAAACAAAAAAAGTTACTATTCATAATAGTTTGATAATTGATATTAAGGGTGTAAATATAAATTATAAAAAAACAAAAAAAGGTACTATTCATAATAGTATACAAATTTGCTCTATCATTAATATATATGTAAAATGTAAATATAAATTAGAAAAAAATAAAAAAAAGTTACTACTTATAATAGTTTGCTAATTGATATTAAAGGTATAAATATAAATTAGAAAAAAGTAAAAAATGTAACTATTTATAATAATTTGTTAATTGATATTAAGGGGGAATATGCCATCATTTTAGCAGGGACATCTATGCCTTCATTTTGACTTGATTGGTCATCAAATATCATAGCTATAAGCATAGCCTCTTATATACTATGTGAACATATTTATCAATTAGCTATTGTGGATATGCTTACCTTTTCGATATGGCATTGCACTAAATAATTTTTAGTTCTTAAATCATATTATAAAATACATTAATTCATATAAAGCTTTCAAACATTGTGAATACATGGTAGATAGTTTATATATTCTGCAACTTGAATCAGATAATGGAACAAAGTTTAAAATATACACACCAAAGTTGATTTGCAAGTCAATTAAGCAACAAAGACATATATAACTCAATCCTTTCAAGAAGGGAGATGATATTTACGTATTCTTACAAGATTAATGACATACAAATCATTCGAGTATCATTAAAAAAATATAAATAAAAACTACCAAAAATCGGTCTTATTTGAAAATTAGTGGTGAAAAGTTGTTGACAATTCCCACAGAAAAATGTGAATGAAGCAAAGCGTTAAGGTTCAAAATCAATAGATGGCTTAAATATATGGCAATTCGTTCTCTTCACCTCTGTACAAAGATAATTAGGTTGCCAATTGTATATGCTATCACTTGATCAAGAATATAGTAAATACTATATCATTAAATACTATATACTACTATATAATAATGTGTTATTAGCAACACGAATTATTTTATCACTAGTTCGCTTTACATATAAATATTTGTACATAAACTTTGATCCCATTTCATCATGATGAAACTTCACATATTTATTTTAATTTAGTAACATGCCAATAGCTTTATATCTTAAATAGCTTAGTTAGGCTTGATTATGTTTTAACAACTAACATTCCATTACACGAATTTATATTTCATTTAGCTCCCATAACTTCGACATACATATATATATATATATATATCCTTGTGATTTTTAACTATTTTAAGACATTCTTAACCATTAGAACAAACTCACTTAAAAATATCATATTGTTAAACCGAAAAGGGATCCATGAAAATTTGCTAAAAAGGAAATAAAAAACACAAGTAGCTAGGTAGCCGATTCATAATCATGACGATGTTGGTACAAAGAAGAAGCATATATAGTTGAAGTGGATGGAATAAGCCACGTCTATGAGTTCAATACCATTAGTAGGATCACATGGCAACATGGAAGGAATAAAACCATTAATACAAAATCTAAACAATCAAGATTTAGTATCTTCAAGAAAACCGATAATTTATTTTAAAATGAATAAAAGAATCTAGCATATGCAAAACTATTTGGAGCTTAGAAAGATTTACAAAGATTCTTGTATACAAAAATCTTATTTTTAATATCTTGACTTCGATAAAACAAAATGCATGAAAAATGTGGATCTCATGATGTTTCTTTATATTAAGACGTAACGAAAGGAATGAGTTTGATAACGAGTATAAATTGGTGCATAGCATGAGTCATAATGGGCCATTCGGTTGAGCCCTCATACCTATTTTCGGTGAAACTTCATTGATAAGAAAATGATAACAATAATACTATATAGAGACTACCATTAAGGCAGTAATTAAGATATATATTCATATTTATACTCAGATATTAACAAATTTATGGTTAGAGATCGCCACTAACAAAATTCCAAATAAATGTTACATTTTAATGGTTATCTATACTATATTGTTAGAATCATAATGTAAATAACTATATAATTGTAGTATCTTTATGCATTTAGATACGTTTTGTACTAATTCCGATCATCATAACTAAACTGTAAATCTGTAGAACAACGTCTACTTTCTATAGTTTACTGACATGTAAAGGTGTTGTTGTATGTTTTTTTTCTACGACAATATTACAAAAGATGTCATAAACTTAATAACGAATTTAAAACGGGTAATACATGATCAAGAAATAAATTATATAGCAATTATTAATAAAGTAGCTCAATGGGAACCGTTCAGCTTAGTTTTTTTAGTTCGCTTTTCATATAAAGATGTGTTTAAAACGTTTCTAGGTCGTAAGAATTGAAACTCTTTATAAGTTTTAAGCTTCGAGCAATTGATAACTATTATCGACCATAAGTTCAAACCATAATTAGAGTGTTTTTTGGTCGATTTGTAGCATGTGAGATTTACAAATGGTGTCACAGCAATCGTTTTTCAACGTGTAGTGAACGCTTGAGACACATGTGTCTTGATCCTATAAAATTATTACTCGTTGTGACTACGTAAGGAATTTATCATTGATCATAATCTAGATTATATGTAGCAATCAGCTTTAATTATATGTTATATCTATGATAAATTAAGTTGTTTTTAGAGTTATTATGTGCCACCTTAATTACAAAAATGTGTCTTTGAACTCGTAAAAATTACGCCCATATATCGTAAGCTGCATTAATGAGATGAAATGCTGACTTCATTCTTCTTGGGGTTACACTGTTACAAATTCCAATAATAAAGCAACAATAATACATTTAATCAGTTCTTAACTAATAATTAATTGAAGTATTATTTAGATTTGACTGAATATTAATTAAAACACAACTAGCAAACAATCGGTAAATCGGTTTATAAATGGATAAATGAGGTTGCAAGTTATGTACAACTGAAGTTGGCTAATTAATTAAACAATTGAATATATACTTATTAATGCAAATTAAATAAGAAATAACATAAAAATAATTTATTAAATAAGAAATAACATATAACAAAATTAATTTCTATGTTTTGGGATAATTTGAGTTAATAAATCATGCTTATAATTAAAACCAAAGTTTAAGTATTCATATTTAATTTTAAAGATCATCTTTAATTATTGACTTGACAAATTACACATATAAAGTAAAAACCTTCAAATGTTGCAAAATGACTTATAATATGTATTCTCTTGCATTTTTACTATAGAGAGTCAGGGTTTAGATCATACATTAATAAATCAAAATCGTGACCTTAAAATAGCATTATACTTAAATCTCGTAAAAGTAATTAATTCAATATCATAATAGCTAATTATACTTATTTATTTATATTATTATTATTATTATTATTATTATTATTATTATTATTATTGATAAGAGAATGAAGCATTGCACCTGGCTGAATCACAGGCTTGCATGTGGCATCTATGAGCTATTTTTCATACATATTGTACGTTTTTCAATTATATTATACGAAATTATTGAAAGAAAATTGCAAGTTGGAAACCCCCACAACTTGCTTGTTTCATTAATCAAGGGGCTCATGCCATAAAACTTGACATAGAATTAGCTTTCAATTCCCAGGTGTTATCTTTCTTTGCTTCCAAAATCTTTATTTAATCACTTCCAATTTATTTTTACATTTCCAACGAAATTTTTAAGGCTCTTTTATTATATACGACTCAAAATAATTAAATTTCACTTAAAAACTAGTTACACGGTTAATATTTATAAGTTTTAGCTAGTGGATAGAAAATTAAATATTTATTGTTTTTCGACCGATAAAAAATGTAACATACGACTATTACCGATTTTCCGTCTAGAGTTATTTCTCCGCATAGTGTAGGAATTGTACTAATATACAATATTAACTCATAATTTCTCGATCGTTTGAGAAACTAGCCTCTAATATTATACAAGTCATATAAAAAATACGTTTATGACAATTTCGAGCTAGTTCGAAAAATTAATTAATCAAGATATATACACTTGTAAGTGAAGCCAACTAGTATAATGAGATATACACGTAGCATTGATGAGTACCGTTTAGAAAGCACATGAGAAGCACCAAGTGTGGCCGGTAAAAATATTATTTAATCATCATATTATAGAAAGGTTAATATTCTTTGCTTAATTGACTTTATACCATATTTATGGTGGCTCATGTTATATATGTTTCCAAAAATAAAATGTCAAACTTGATATATTGTTAAACTAATAAGGTTTACTTTTGAAGTCACCCCTTATTTCTTGTCTATCCTAAAGGGTGTTTAAATTAACAAGTGAACCATAAAAGTTCAAGCCTTTTTTTTCAAAATGATGTGTATTAACTCGTAAACTTATAAAAAGGTAAGAGTAATAAAATACGCGTTCACAATTCTACTTTGAATCAAATAACATTTATTCATATATGTTAAGGATTTTATATCTCCGTACTAAGAGAAAATAAACAAATATAATCAAAGAGGTAACATTTCCTCATGATTTGAGAGTTAAATGTGATATTATTCCGATAGTTCCAAAAAACCCAACATGTAGTGAAAACTAACGCATACATTCAATCCTTTTTGTCATTTAAAACTGTCACAGAATCAATCCAAGAGATGCATTCCGAAGTAGTTAGCATCATTGGAATTCCCTGCAAGTTGATTGGTTAAGAGAAAAAAAAAATTGTGCACTCAATAGCATACTTTATATGACCATATAAATATGTTTACGGATTTTAGTTGGAATTGTTTTAGTAGTTTAAATTTGCTTGGTAAGTGGTCAATGTAAGACATGGTTCTCATCAAACATAAGTGATACAACATAACTCAAAACTATGTCCTACTCATATAAATTAATTGTGATAGTCGAATTAGAAACCATATAAATGGAGGCGTTAATATAAGTCAAAACACATATTAATGCTTTGCGGAAAAACTACAAGGAATCTTGAAAATTCATTTACTTGAGAAAAGAAATATAGCAAGTAATGCATTGAATCTTTAAATATCTATTAATTGTTAATTAATAGATTTTATTCTAAGAAATTTAAACTATTGTTATTTTCAAGTAATAAAACAACCACCTAATCAACTATATTAACTGTCAACACAATGATAGTGTAGATTTAAATATATCAAATTCAAAATACAAATATATAGAGGATGCAAGAATACTAAGAACATGACATAGTTGAGATTCTTTGAGTTTATGTCATGTAAACAAAGTTTGACCACATATAAAAGAGAGGAAACACATGAGGCCACATGAAATTTGGTGAGAATATTTGAGTCTTTGAATGGATTTTGAAGATGATTCATATTATTTGAATACAATGAATAATAAGGCATTTAGGTTCTTGATTTGTCATTGTAAAAGAATAAGCAGTTAATCACTAATTACTAATCGACAAAAAGCATTTTTGCACATGATTTCTGTATGCACTTGATATTTGTTATTTGTTTTGTGGCCAAAATATCTATGGAAGTAATAAAAGATTTTGTTTTGAAACGGATAAAGAGAGAAGGATTATGTTCAAGTTATTCGAAAAAAGTCGAGTCTTTTTAACTGGGATGTAAATTATTACTAAACTTTTTAACTTATCATAAAAAAATTTCACCTAATAAGATTTGAACTCTACTTTTTATAGACTTCTAGTGATACTGACTTTACCACTAGTCATTCTAAAGATTGTTATTTTCTTTAAATAAAACTATACAGAGTAATAATTAAACACCTACATTGACCCGATCACCGATTTAAGATGTTTTCTTTTCACTATATCACACCGAATTTAATATGCACACATGAAATTTATCAGCAAGAACATATTGTTGACACTTGGCTTCAAGTCTTAGAACACATTTGACTAAGTTTTCAAAGCTTTTGGACCATTAATACTCTGCAAATGTTTGTTGAGTCTAAATACTTCATCACCAAACTAACATGTGCACCTTAATTATTATCATAGGTAGATAATTAAACTATTATAACTATTTTAATGATATTTACTTACTCATCATCACAATAATTAATAATCCCAACTAAATTAGTTTTTTATTGTCTTTAAGCATTTTGTGGTTTGACCACTTGAATACAATATACACATATTCTTTATTTGGTTTGAATGATTACAACATAACAAACAAATCAGATGAGATATTGACCTAAATAGATTAATGTTAATGGTTCTCATGTTATTAAATTCAATTATAAACATATTTTGAATCATATAAAATAAAGTTTAGGTGAAGTTGATTCATGCATGCAAAACTAAGAACATGGTAAGGGCTTCAACGGTCAAGTTTTTCGCCACCACTATGTATGTCTAGTTTACATGTAAAACAAAAAACCCAATAAAAAAATGGACAATTATGAGACACAAAATAAAATAAAATAATAATGTATAAATCCATAATTTAGAAGAGGGTTTAAGTGTTATCGACCAAATTTTATGATGAGAAAAGTCATATTAAGACTGATATTTTTTTTAACTATAGATGTTACGAGTAAAGTATTTCAGCCATATAAATAAACTACTCCAAATTACAACTCGAGACCAATATGATTGGCAACTTGTACAAACATGTGGATTTAAAATTTTTGTCTATAAGTTTAACACTTATGGTAGTAACATTTTGCTAAAACTGATTTTTCTTGTGGTTAATACCTCTACTTTCCAGTAATGTTAGTTCATGCTAATTGTATATTGCAGTTGATTACGACTTTAACAATTTAGTTAGCCTAAGTACTATGGATTTCAAAGTTAATGACCTATCGCCATAAAATAGGATACCCAAAGGTATTTTGACCTTGTGAGCGATGCAAACTTTTGCATATGAACGAGTACCACCTAGTTATTATCACAACATGAGAGATCGTGTTTTCTCACATTCAAAATCTAATTTTATTAATTAATTCATTTTTGTGTCAAAATGTATGACCACAACTATTAAATAGGAGAGAACATGACCTCTCAATGTTAGTTTCAAGATCAAAATCAGAGTATTCCTATCAATACATTAGTCGGATGAAGTATAGATCGATAGTTGGTCATGGGCCTAAGAGGCTAAGAGGCTAAGCCGCTAAGGACAGGATCCTACGCTTGGCCCAAAAACTCACAGCCCATATCTATCTTATGTGCTCGGTAATATGAATAATTTGAGTCTAATAGAATGTTTTCGAGGGAATGGGGTTAACGCAAGATCTAGAGTGGGATAGAAAATGTGGCAAGCAGTTGAATGGGTTTGCGGATATATGATATGGATAAACAGGAACCGGAAGGTGTTCGGAAAGAAATGGTGGAGTGTATAGGTTTTGTTCAATGAGGTTCAGGTTTGAAGTTATGAATCGGTGTCTAAGAGGATGAAAAAGGTAGTGTTGCGTGGCTTAAATTTGTTCGACAAGTGTGGTGTGAAAGTTTGGGACTAGCAGAGTAATAAAGAGCAGTGGCGAATAGGAGTTTTGATGCGTCAAAACGTAATGGATTATGTACTGTGTGGAAAGTAGTCTCCAATTATATGTATCTATACATGCAGGTAGTTTTAGGGTCAGGTACAAGGAGGTGATTGGGATCGGTTTTTCTCAAGCTGTGCAAATGATCAAATGCTTGTATGCAACCGATGATGTACTGCGATGATGATAAAAATAAAATATTTGTTTCTCTAAAAAATTAAAATAAAAATAAAGAATAAAAAAGATCTTACTCCTTAATAAGTTAGATTTCAATGAATTAACCCATCAAATATCTTTCATTTAACACTGGCAATTGAATGCCCTATGTTATTATATTCCATGTCATCACTAGTAACAATATTATAATGATGCCACATACACGAAAAAAACACCACACAGTATACACTTTTTAACTTCTTATAACTTATTCTTTTATAGGAGCATCCGAACATATGTACACCTTTAACAGAACATCATTATTTTCAGAGTAAATTCCATGAATGGTATATAGTTTACATATATCTATAAAAATTATCCTTCAACCTTTTCTTATGCAATCAGTCTAAAAATTTACTTTTATTTCATAAATAGTCATTTTACCACTTAAAATGACTAAAATACCCCTAATTTCTTCATTAATTTTGTTTATAAAAAATTGATAAAGGTATTTTAGTTATTTTCAATCACGAATGAACATTTACAAGACAAAAGTAAACAGTTTGAATTAATAGCAAAAGAATACTAAGTGATAATTCTCATAAACTGTGTAAACGACAAAAACTTGGATGACTAAAACATCCATAATCTCTTCATTATTTTTGTTTATATAAAATTAATTAAAGATATCTTATTCATTTTCAATTGCAAATATACATTAGACAAAAGTAAATATTTTGAACTAATAGCGCGAAGAAAGAAAAAAGGTTTAATGATAATTCTTATAAACTGTGTAAACGACGAAAGGTATTTATGGAATTTACTTTTATTTGCCAAACATAAAAATGGTCCTAAACACTAGGAACTAGGGCCTGAATATAGATACATCCCAACACACCATAGGAATCCCTAAGCATCATAAATACAACTTTTACTTTATTCTTTACATTTTCTCCACTTTTGTGAAATAGAAAGTCGGTTAAATAAGTTAAAAGATTCTTACAACTTTTATATGAAAAATGACTACCTTCTCCACAAAGAAAAACAGACTTGCAAGAAAAAAAAAACATTTGCAAGATCTGAAATTACGAAAAATAAATGACTGGTATGATTAATCATCTATTGCTTGATTTATATGCAACAATCTGGAATCCAAATTACAAACACTTTCCATATAACTAGTGTACTTAACATATATTTCATTACAAGAACTCAAAATGGGTTGAATATAAAACCCAGGCATTTGATCAAGATCAAAACAATACCTAATTCCTATAAAGAATGCTACTACTAACAGAGAAAGTCAAAGGAATAAAGACCAACAATATGGCACTTCTAACAAACATGTAAGGTAACAATTTTACAATATACCAAGAAAAAAAGAAGAAAGAAAATAAAGAATGGAGCTTTTTACAACAATCAAACCTTATGCTATATCTGCAAACATAAGAATATGTTCAAATATCCATGGCCTTTAGTCATGTAAAAATTGGAAGGCTGGATTCTCGACAAGTTCTACTGCAGGTTTCACGTCTGAGAAATCTTTAACTTGCAGTGACGTTGACAAATCATCAACGGAGAATGGTATGCTGCATTCAGAAAGAAGGATTGTTAATTCTGTTAAGTACAAATATCTGAATAGTAATTAACAGTGGTGGCAATTACGACCCATCAAGTTACAAAAGGGTCGCATCAAATAGACAAAACCTAGCTAAAAAAGAAACAGGTTGTTGTCCAAGGATCCGATTTCTGTGTGTAGTGGTCATATCATTCATCAGACAGGAATCCAACATTACCTGGAATTGTCATCCAGTAAAAACGAATTGCTGGCGGCATTGTTGGAGTCTTCTGTCATTAATACTCTCATACTTGAAATGACCTGATTAACAGCACATGGGTCCGGTAAATTACAAGATATTCTGGAAGAGTCTGATTTTACAGAACAACGAATGCACAAAATTCAGACTTACGTCTGGAGATACACTTCGGGTATTATAGTTGTCATCCCAGTAAAGCGTGCATATTCTATACAACTGCTGGACGCTTAGAATCTGGTAATAAACAAAGTATTAAGTCAGTGACGTAGTATCTTCACAATGTTTTGTGTGTGTATGTATGGGAGAGAGAGATAGAGATAATGATAGAGATAGCGACGTACGGGGCAAAGATCATTGATGATTTCATCATACGATATTCTGTACTTTTGATGTATAACCTGAGGACATTAAACATGTAGAACAATTATATCCTGAACTAAATAAAGGCATTATCAATGGTAAAATGGAACATATTGCTGAAAAAGTACATACCAAGAACCCAACAGCTTGTCTAATATGCTTAAGTTCATCCCAAGCTGAGCCCGCATACTGCAATAGAGAGAGTATTCAGGACCAAAGTCAAAGTAACAAGTAACATTTTGCTAGAAGTATCTTCAACCAGTTCATTATATACAAGACTAATAGCTTCATGACCAATAACTTTATCTACTTATATACAAGAATTTTACAAGAAACTAGATTTTTTTATATATATGGAGTATCATTATATAAAGTTAATAACCAGATCCCCTTTGTAGCTTCATGGACAATACGGTATATGTTATGATAGAGGTCATTAGTTCAAACCCAATGGTATAACTTTCGGCAGAGAATTGATTACTTTGATATTTGTAAACATAACAATTTTAATATCTAACAAAGACAAATCATCTCCCTTAGATTAAAATTAAGATCAACCCAAAACCTCTGCAATCAAAGCACAACTTAGTCACATTTGAAGCTATATTCATATTTATCATTAATTCGTTATTACTAACTCAATTGTTATGACAGAAGTCATACACACAGTACCTCTTCTTTTGCCTGAGCACACCATAGCTCTAACTCAGCTAATCCTGCTTTAACATATTCTCCATTGCTAAACGTACAGCACTCTCGGCGCAGAAGAAGACTGCATAGGGATGATACACAAAAATTAATTAGCAGAAAAATAAAAAATACAATATTGCAACCAAACCAAAGTGGGGGTTTACTTGCCTGTTAAATAGTTGTACATTGATATATGAGAAAATCTGAGTAAATATTTTCTGAACAATTATGGGGGGCACCTGAAATGTAACTAACGTAAGTAGTTTAACATCTAGATAACAGTCAGATGTGATGGATAAGATACGTACAAAGTTTTCTTTTAATGTACTGAGGAGAGTGTTTAGGCAGTCAATAATGCCTTGCCAGTGATTGGATTGTGAATCTTTGCCAAAGGACCGCCCAGACCGTAGCACTCCCTTGGATGCTCGTGGGGCCTGAATTTTTACAATTTCAAAACGAAGTCAGGTTAAGACTTGAGTACATTTGAAACTAGGATTTTTAATATACGGAGTAATAAGTAAAGGTATTCATGCTATTTCTTAATGGATGGGTTAATTTAGATTATGCTTTATCTCTAAAGAGTCAAATGGGTGATACCTCATAAGATAGCTAAATAGGAACTGGTCAATTAGGTTGAATTGTCAAAACTCACTGAACGTGTACATTTAATGCACATCACCTCCTAAATAGCTTTATTCAAAAAGTTAGATTATTATTGTAATAACAAATCTTTATTTAGAGGAGTAGTTAATCATAAGTTTTTCTGAAAATGAACAGAAAAGCATTTAGTCAACCCAACACATGTGGTAAACATTCTACATTTTGAGGCGAACCTGTTCTAACCCAATATCCAACCCACCAACCCCAACCATTTTGCCACCACTATTATAAGAAGAGTCAAAAGGGAGAATGACTTAAAGTTCCAAGTACCTGAATACATAAGGTGAGGAATGATCCCAACTCTTTTTTCAAGTTGTCACGGATAATACCATACATTTTCTCGACATATGCTGTTAATTGCTGCTTGAAAAGCAATGCTGGGTATTTGGCTTCAACCTGACGGACTACCTCAAGTGCCGCTGCAGCTGCAGCAAGGTTGACTGTAGATGGGGATGAACGAAACCCCTGCATAGTAGGAAATTATATCACTGAGTGGATAAACATTATTTATGAATGACTCAGTGCAGGTTAAGTTTTATTTCTAACGAATCAAACAGAGAAAATAAAAAAAAATAGCTTAAGCGTAAACATGTCAAACGACTTATGGGTAACTTTTATGCATAAAACCTCCTAAATCAGTTCATTCAAAAATTCAGATTATGATTGGAAAAAATCTAGTTCTTAATATCATATTTGACATACTAGTCGTTTATAATATAATAATTAATAACAATAATAATAATAATAATAATAATAATAATAATAATAATAATAATAATAATAATAATAATAATGCAGACAGAAATATTTCAGGTCAACCCGACCCGACCATTACCCATTCCGGACTTGCCCAATTTGCCACATTTACACAAAGTCATTAACAAAATTAAGTACCATTGTCATTCTCCCAAACAACGAAGTTGGAGGTGGAGGTTTACGAACAGAACTTGCACCATCAGATCTAATGCTCCTTTGGAGTAAGAACAACAAAGTAGACGAATTTGATAACCAATATGCCATGTGTTCATTATTATCTTGATCCTGCAATAAGGTAACCATTCATTATACTTCACATAATCTAATAAACTGGTAAATCACAATTTGTAATTTTGTAATTACACTTTTATTGGGACAAAAGGAAAAACAAAAGGTGGATATCCATCTTCCTCAAAGATTAAAATATAAAATAATATTCCCTGCTCACAAATTAATCGTTCTAGAAAAATACCTCAATTGCTGAACCAATCATCTGAATAAGACGATCAAAGACACTAGTCCTTTCGGCTTCAAAAGATTTCCAGTGGAGAAGGCATTTATAAATGGTAAATGCTGCAACAGGTTTGCCTTGACTGAATCCAATGTCTTTCATAACACATTCAATAAGAGCGTCAACATTCTCCTGTACCAACATTAAAACAGATAGATTAATATATTATCATGACTGACCAAATGCAGTAGCAAAAAGACGGGATAAAAGCATGGTAATCATGTTAATGTAGTTCATACATGCTGACGATCAATTGGTGGTCTTTTAGCCTTGCTGTCAAACTCACTTGCCAAATTCCTTGCAGGTGTTTGTAGCTCCTACAAAAATATGTAAGTAAAAATTTCCAACAGCCACATATTTTTTTATGAAAATGGTGCACCACATCCAGTATAGAATTGCTATAAGTACCTCATTTCCAAAGTGCCCATTTGCCACACTCTGTCATAAAAATTAGGTAATGGAGACAGTGTTACGTGAAGAATAAGTAGGATGTAAAATCAAAGGGAGATAAATGATCTACATTGATTAAAGGTGGCAATTTTGACCCTTTTACTTGTGAATGGGCTGATTCAGCTCATGTGTTTACTTCAGGCATACTCAAATTAGTTTGTGAAATGACCTGAACTGTTAAATGGGTTATAATTCACACAAGGGGTACTATAATGTATAAAACCTACCAAATTATTTAACTCCAAAGCTACATAATTACTGAAATAATCTAAAATTTGTAATTGTCTTTTACACGGTAAATGTTTATACAGTTTCTAAAAAAATTTGGACAGAAGGGTCCACTCAACCAATACCAAAGAATTACCCGCCACCCAACCCCCGGTTTTGCCACCTCTAACATTGCCTTATACAACAAAATCTCACCTTAGCTTCAGGAGTTTGTGGATAATCTGCCATACGTGCAGCAGTAGTGGACAATGCTTTCTGTCGAAGAAGTTGATTCTCAGATGCCATGTCAGAAACCTTTTCTTGAAGACTGGATGGAAACACAGTAAGTACCCAGTGAGTCTTCAAATTATAGTTAGTTATAAAATCACACTAGCAGCTTAATCACGAAAATAGAAAGCACTGAATAAGAAATAATTAAGCACAAACCCTTGCATAGCAGTTTTCAACTGAATAATTTTCGTCTCTGCATCCAAAGCTTGTTTCAGTCTCTCCTCACTGAGTTTGTTGGTTTCTTCATATCTTTTCTCTGTATCATCGATTTTCTTCTCGAGAGAGCTAACTAAAGCCTGAAATTGGTTACAAAAAGATAATTCGAAATACAAGAAACAACCACTTAACACATCTGACCAAGGCTTTCTAAAAAGTGAATCCGGAAAATTAATCAGTAAACTTGAGCAGGCTTACCTTGAGTTTCTCATTTTCAGAGGCAAGCTTGTTGGTGAGCTCATGGTCAACAACTGGGATCTCCTGGATGACTGGAACACTTTCAACAACCTTTTTGGCAGTTTCGCGTTCCTTGATGAGTAACTCTTTAGTCTCTTTGAATTGAAGTTGCATATCCTGCAAAGCAGACTGCAGTTTTGCATTTTCCTGTGTTTTGGCTTCTTCCAAGTCAGCCTGCAATAAATAGAGTCAATGTACATCCACTGAAAAATCAAAAGGGAACCTATTTTCCAGGAATTTCTCTGAGATCTTATTAAAAGGAAATTCAGATTGTATATACTCCCCTAATTTACTTTTAGAGACATGAACAGTCACATTATCCAAGTTACAGAAACGGTTAGCTGCATATTAAATTCTCAAAATACCTACAACCATAACCCTGCAATTAGGGGTGTGCAAGAGTGCATCAGGCAGGAACAGGACTGGACTAAATTGGAACCAGAAAAAAATAAATCAAAACCCACACTGATCAAAGAGGTTCAATGTTGGTTAGAACAATGAACCGGATCCATATTTGGATGTCTGAATGTGATAAATACAAACCTATAATTAGAGAGGGTGCAAATCTTGGTCTGAACCAACAACCAAAGAACAGAGCAGGGACCAGACAAAACAGTACTAGTACCAGCTAAGTTCAGTTAGGTTCTCAGTTCTAGATGGTGTTAGAAAGGAGTTTCGGGTTCTAATATCGCATCAAGATTTTATTCAAAAATGTCTCGGCTCGGTCCAGTTCAGTTCAAAACTGGAACTGAACCGGTCTTCTATTCTGAAAAATTGTAAACGCGTTGTATTAGGCTTTTATTTTCCTGTTTCAAATGAAGACAAGCTCGTATATTTATTCATTCATGATCTAGTATGGATTCAGTTTTCAGCTCCATTATTTTTCATTTTCTGGTTTACTCAGATCTGGTCCAATCCCATTACGGTTCTTCGCTTTTGTTGGTCCAGACCAGGTTTTGCACACCGCTGGCCGCAGTTTAAGAACCTCCAACCATACTCCAAGCACTAACGTTCTCTGTTTTATCTCCACACTAGGTTTTATGTTCAACGGTATTTTATTTTCCATTGTAGTCTATTTGTTCACTTCTATATTGCTTGAACAGGTTGCAACTACAAGAAGTTGGTATTCTAATTCAGGTTAACAACAATATCAGTTTCATACACCTTTAGCTCCTTGTAGGCATCTTTTAAACTTCAACCTTTGTACTTCTTTATATCTGCATAGATGCCTAATGACTTCTTGCCAATAACTTTAATTACAAACATACAGATCAAGAAAACCATTATGCAATTCATGATGGCTGAGGTGTCTTCATTACAAGATAAGCATTACAAGATAAGCAGTGGTAGGGTCTAATTTTAATATATATCTCATTGCATACACTTACCCTCATACGCTTCTCAAGCTGCAGTCTCCATGTTAGTTCTTCAACTTGCTTCTCTAGTTTATTTTTCGCAGCTTGCAAAGCACCAGTTTCCCTTGCCGCCTACATCCAAAGATCAACATTAAGTACCAAGAACTGATACAAGGGCATTGGATTTGTGTTTTGAAAGTGATTATGGCATATTGAATGATCAAAAACAGATAATCAATTGTAATTGAATGGGCTCTAGAGAATAGCATTTGGATATTCTTCTACTTTTTGAAGTTGTGATAATTAGATGGTCATATTTTGAAGCAGTTGACAATTTCTAATGATCTAAAATACTAATAGATAAAATAGCCAATTAGAAAAACTTGAAGAAAAAAAAAGAAACATTTTGTGGGACTTGAATATAAATATCTAAATTAAGTTACAAGGTAAATAGATACAGGATTCACCTGTAAATGTTCAGTTTCATTGCAGCTAGTATGGAAGTGATTATTCAGCAAAATACGTTTGTGCAAACAGACAACACTGATTAATAGTTTATTACTACTTCAAATTGCAATAATCAGATAATAAGTTTCGAAACAAAAATCCACGCACCCCCTAGATATGTGTAAACAAGAGAAATATAATACAACTCCAGCAGCCAAGGTTACCTCAATGATGACTAACTATTTGGCAGAACGTAATTGGTGACAGTTTCTAAAATCTGTTTCTATTAGAAAAGTTAAAAAGGACAAGGAAGATGTTAAAGACTCGAATATGTTACCATCTTAAGCTTCTTTAGTTCTTTACGAGCAACCTTTCCCCTCCATGCACACTGTATAGTAATAGCACCCTTCTTCGCCTTGACAAAGTGAAAGTGCGCCAGGAACTTGCGGCAATGGCTCTGAAATGAAGAACTAAAGTCAGTCAAAATCACGAATATCATTTACCAAATTTGCCACATCATTTATACACTTATACAGCTATCTTTCCCTGAGATGCTGATAGAATATGCAGGGTGGATAGACATTTCAAAAAATCCAAAGAATGGGAACAGAAATAAGAGAGAAAGCAAGATTTTTCAATGCCTTATTGAACAAAAAGAATAGAGGTGGCGAAACCAGCCGGTCGGGTATGGGTCAAAATGGATCATTTTGGTATGTGACTGATTGCGTTGAACTGAAACAGTTTCGTCCAAAAACATCATTTTACTTTTAATTTTTTTGATTTTCATTGTAGATTAACTATGACTATAATATGGTATTATATAATAATTTAAGTTCTTGAATAATGATACTCACTGGTATTGTACGTTATAAAAATTCGGGCGATATATAACCCGTTCGACAAATTTGACTTTAAGATGAAAGAAGTTCCAAGTTTGACGAGTTATTTTATCGTTCCAAGTTTGACGAGTTATATATAAAACATAACCCAATCAACCTATGATACGTAAATGGGTCGTAACTGCCACCTCTAAAAGAAAACATCATGCGGGATTGATAGCAATCATCAACATATGGTGAACCTGAATAAGAATTGCAGCTTTTGTCTGCCTTCTAAAGCGAAGCTCATTACGTGCAGCCATTCCCCGTAAACCTGTTTGAATTGAAACAGCTGAGAAGTGAAGCTCCGTGTAAGCTTTCCTGGCAATATGCATTCTCAGATTTCTCTGAATCTTTATACTAGAAGCTTCTCTCCTCATGTTTTCATAAACTTCGCGAGTAAGTTGGCCTGTTCAAGAAGAAATAGAAGGCGACCAACTTTAGATGCTATGAACTGTTTAAGAAAATAACTTTTACCCATCAAAAAGACCGTACCTCGGCAAATGGATTGAATTTGCAAGACAGCACGCTTCAACAATATAAAACTTTTCCGAGCTATAAACGAGCGTACTTTTCTTTGAATGATGCTAGCTGATCTACCTAAGACCTCAGTCCGACGAGCATCGAGCTCTGCCATCTGACCAGCCCTTAAAAATACCTTTGTTTTACCGATCTGCATATGAACATACCAAATCACATGGATCGTAAGTTATATAAGAAAAAAAGATCCCCCACCCAAAAAAGTAAATCTTATATGAAAGTTTGTATGTAGAGAAGTGTTCAACAAATGGTATTGTAGTCCATCTAACCTGATAGCCTTCAAGTCCAGTTTTCTCCAGAAGCCTCTTGCAAGCACGAATTTCGTCACTACTATCATAAGTTAATCATAAGGACAGTCAGGGTCATCTCATTTATCACACCATACACTTGCGTTTTCAAAGAAGAGTAAACAAGATCTTTCCATTACCTGCCATCCAAAACGTCAGGAGCCAGAATGCCAAACCGATTCACAAACTCGTCAAATGGTTTTCTAGTGGGATACCCAGCACAACTAATCCTGATTGCCTCCAAGACTCCCTGATTTAGATTACATGACATGTCTCAACTAAATAAATGCAGAAACCATGTTCACAAAAGAGAATTGAAGATGCATAGAGTATAACACTATGATTGGGGTGTCATCAGTCATGTATATCCTTACCCCACATCGCAGTTGTTGCAGAACATTATGATTTTCAAAGATAGCCGGCTTGAGAAGATTGTTAGGCTTTACGCAACGTATATAATGAGGCTCGGTTGAACTCAAAGTTTCAAGAAGTTGTTGCAGTTGTTGCTGAAACAAAAAGAAAATATAGCAATATAAAGTTATTTATGTAAATATTTTTAAGAGGCGAGATGGAGTGTGTGTGTGTGTGTGTGTGTGTGTGTGTGTGAGAGAGAGAGAGAGAGAGAGAGAGCAAACCTTAAATCGTGTACCAATTGAAGAGAACTTCGATGATTTGGAGGATTCATCAGATGAAGTAGGAAACAAACTCGCAACAAAGGAATTTGTTGAAGCACTCAAGAGTGCTTGATGTTCTGCAATGACATAATCTTTGTTTTTGTCCAGAAACAACTCAGTTTGATATGTTACCTAAAGATATATTTCAAACTAATTAGTCATGATTCAATAAAGCCAGAAAGAGTTACTCTTATATAACGCAGATCTTACATCTCCGGCATAATGACAAATTGTGAAGTCAGAACGAGCCAATTTTGGTTTGGTGAAACGCTGGTGATTCTTAAAAGTCTGGTACAGCTTTTGTGCAAACGTTTCATGTGTTGACCTGGGAAACATACTGCAGAACACAAATAATGGCTTACAAAATGCCATAGCTTTATATTCTTATAGACAAATGCATGAACTAGAAGGTAACTACTCATATATCTTGATATATACTTGATAAAGATAAAATCCAAAGAACAGATTCCCATGTTTAACTTACCAAGCTTCGTCTAGAAGAGCTATGATGCCACCCGGTTTCTATACAATAGAAAGACAATACTTCAGAAGTCAGAACTGAAATCATATGAAACGTTGGTACATAACTGACATGTGCATCCTTATTATCATAAGTTAAATCTCGAATACCCATAGTATTTATTTAATAATCAAGAAGCATACAACACCTTTTCTTATAGTTCAATTAAATGCTAATGGAAATTGATGTGGATAAATAATTTCTTAAAAATACTTTACAGATGTGTAATTTCAGCTGGGTGTGATATGGTTGTCGTTGGATTATGATATTATGAAAATATATAAAAGAAGATTCTCAAAAACAATTAACTCCCTAATTTAATGCTTAGTCCGTAGTGATTGATAAAGATCAACGTGAAATTAACTAGTTCACTTTAAGGAAAATCTGGTGATCATCTTATCAAAATAAGCAATGGTCCAAAACCCTCACCAATGCGATTAAGCAAGAAAGAAGAAAATATTATCCTAGGCAATAAAGAAAAAATATGGCAATAGGAAACATTATATAGACTAGAAATTAAAGTATATAAACATCAAACCTTCTCAATGAGATCCAATATATCTTGATTGTCAATAAACTCGATGTAACTCCAATTGATTTCTTCTTTTGTATATTCTTCTTGCTCCATTTTAAAGACATGCTGCAAAACACATAAAGCTCGCCAAGTTACCATGTGTGCATAGCATTTTTATCTTATTCAAGAAAGACCTTAAAAATCAATGATTTTCAGTCCCTAAGCAACCTGATTGAAATGTTGTTGGAGTTTCTCATTTGTCAAGTTGATGCAAAACTGCTCGAAGCTGCCAAAAAAAAGGATCACACTCAGAATAAGAAGCAATGTAATTATACAAGTAACATCTAAGATTCCTGCATCCATCACAGCTGCATGACGTCGGTACTCAATAACTTGGTCCAATCAAAATATGAGAATCATTTAAATAGGTAGTCAATGTTTACAAACCGATTGTTACAGACAGTCCCATCAATAAGATTTTTAAGAGATAACCACAAATATTCAAGGACTTCAGTCACTTCACTGTTATCAAGGTTATTCGGCTTGGTTTCTGTGACTTATCAAAAGTTGGTTTTGTTCCTATCTTTTTGTTGACATTGGCACTAGGGGCAATACCTTAAAAAAGGTTGTGCCACCTGGCGTAACTGGTCAACAATTAAAACAAAAGGCATACCAGTGAAGCACCTGTTTGTCTTGAAACTCTCGAATCCGTATATGTCCAGCACTCCAATTATGTATTTTGAATCTGGGTCTTGACCAATTGAGCTATTAATCCTATCAACAAGCCTGCAAGGAAAATGCAATTTAGATAATATACCTAAACAGAGAAGTTGAACATACAGTTATTTAGGGCTGTTTGGATTTGCGTTTGGAACTAGTTATCTGATTATTCTGACTTGAGGCCGCAATGATCAGCGTTAAATGTGTAAATAAACAGATTCTGCTTCTGACTATTTGAGGTCAAATGATCAGTTTCATACCAGCTACAGCAGAACTAATTATCTGAAGGTGAACTAAAGTTACCTATTTACGAGTTCTTTTAAATGACATTAACTGACTTGTATACATAGTTCATAAATAGTCTCTTTATTACAAAAATGTCATTTTTGGTCATTTATGATTTTATAATTTTATCTATTACCTCCTTGCATCATCAGTATTTGTCGAACACTTGAATATCCAATTATTACAATTGCAAGCAACAGGAGCACATCCGATCAGTAACTTCATTATTTTCTAAAAGAATAGGACATAATCACCATACAACACCCCCACCCCCACCCCTCCTTCCTCCTTAGATTGTTAAAGAGTCAGCATGAAACAAGGGTGTAGCAGGAGTCAAGCTTACCAGTCAAATAGCCTTGAGTAAACAACTTTCGCTAACGCATCTCTGCTGGTAGCAGCAGCTTCCGGATCTAGCCATTTGGTTATGGTCTCATCACGCGTTACAATTACACGTTTGCAAAGAGAATCCTCTAAAGCTTTCACATCACACCTGGACAAACCTTTAACTTGTTAGGACATTTAATAGTGCTTCCTACTTCCAAAAATGTCTGAATATATATCAGCATGTCATTTCAATATGTGCATGTGCAATTAGTGGTCCACAAAAATGAGTCTCAACTAATTTTAATTCACATTTCAGTTCAGAGCGGAACAGCTTTTTTTCCTCGAATTGTGATAATTTCAGGCACGGAATGACGTCGCTTAAACTTTGGTTTTTTCGGACAACAAGATCCAAGTTTGTATTCAGTTTAACGTCCATCTTGAGACTATACTGGCTCTAAACCAGAACTGGACCAGTACCAACCAGGTTTAGAGTTCTCATTTCGATTAAAGATTTATCTTTATTTTTCAGCTCCTGTTTGGTCGAGTTTCATCACAATGAACACCCCTAGGTATAATGACTTTGGTCACTCACATGAAAAGCTCTGCAGCGGTTTTCAGGTGGAACCAAGATTTTTCATCTTTGGGTGTAGACGAGTCCATTTCCGTTCCTTTTGTAAAATTTATGTTACCCAGATGAAGAATCGCAGCTACAACACTAAAAATTGCGTCCTGTAGACAGAAATAATGATACGAATATAAATATATATAAGATAAGATGCGATAGTTTAAGCTATTTTATTTTTATTTTATATCTATAGATGACTACTTATAGTGTACCTGCTCCTTTGAGGTAATCCCTACAACATCCATTGCATTCTTTGTAGCAATATATTCTTTTCTTTCATCTAACCCATCTATCTGGAAGCAGTTTGATTGATTAAGGTAATGAAACGTCTTTGGATCTCCCACTTTATATCTTTTTAGATCCTGGAAGCATAGTAGATAAGATTAATACGGAATAGACACCAAGGACGGACATTTAAGAGAGCATATAATTAAATGAACTTGGAAAAGAACAAAGACCAATCTAAGTTTCATAACCAGATAAGCATTTGTGAGTTCATTTCTTTATGCATAACAAATGTCCAACATAGGTTAAAGACCAGTTACCTCGGGTGGTGCAGCACAAAGCATGTAGAAGCAATGATAATTCCGCTCGGGATCTGAAAGTTGACAAACACGAGACCTTTCCAGCAAATATGTTCTGATGGCAGCCCCTGAGATTCGGCCCTTCTGATCAAATTGAATCTCAACAAACTTGCCAAAACGACTGAAGAAATAGCAACAAGCAGGTATCAACAACTAATATAACAAATATGCAAGAATTTTTTAAGTAACAGCAAAAGAAATTTAACCCCACCTTGAGTTGTTGTTCCTGACAGTTTTCGCATTACCAAATGCTTCCAAAACAGGATTGGACTACAACATGAAGCAAACATAACAATGGTTTGATAAAAAGAATTCATCTCAACTTTTGAAAGAACAAAATTTAAAAGATATCACATTAAAAAATATATTAATAAGAATAAACACCTCTAGGACTTTCTGTTCAACACTCCTTCCATCAGTAGAAGCTCTACCTCCCATGTAAGCAAGATATCGCATCAGTTGTTTAGTGCTTTCAGTTTTACCAGCTCCACTCTCACCACTTACCAAAATTGACTGACTTATCCCTTCATTGATCATAACTCTGCAACAGAATATTCGATTTATTCATTTTAAACAGCGTATTGTGATTCCTTGATCAACATACCACAATATGAGTTTGAAACAGAGGTGGCAAATGGGCGAATTGGACAAGAAGTCAAAAAAGGTAATTTTGGTTACCAAACATTACCATATAACACTTACCATATATGATCATAAAATATATAATTATTACAATTAAGAACTAATGTCATAATGCGTTAAAAAATCATTTCAGGTGACGTGACTATCAACGGTTTGACCCATTTGACCAGTTAGCCAACTTTTTTTCATTTTACTTGTTTGATTTGCTAGAGATACAACATAACGCAAGTCAACCCATTTATAAGTGAAAGGGTCAAAACTGCACCCTCTAGAGAAACAGTACCTGTATGCCGCATCCGCAACTGCAAAAGGGTGGGGGCTCAATTCCCCAAAGGCTGCCCCTTTGTACTGTGCCATCATATGGCTATCATACAAATGTGGCAATCTTGTGAAAGGATTTACGGCTATTAATATGCTGCCGGTATAAGTCTGGAAGCCCCATTTATGTTAGTTAGCTTCAATTACATATCTGAGATCTCTTTAGTAAAAGAAAAGCATGTGTCCTCTATCGGACAAACAAGAAAGAATAAGGGAACTCACATATATTTCATTAATATCGTATCTAGATCTTAAGTTAGCTAAAACCCCTGGTTCATGCAAATAAGCCAGCTTTGTCATGTCATCCACTCCGCATGGCGGTGCTTCGGCATCTTTTGGATATACATTTGATGACTTGGCAACAACCTAGAATTAGAATCAAGAAAAGACAATAAGGGATCTGACTTGCACAAAGACATGGTATCCACTTCTCACTAGCAACCTCATAGTGTAAATTACTGCACAAATCCAAATTATGCAAGAGAAAACCATATTTCTGCTTGACTAATCTTCTAATCAGGTAAAGATGAAAAAATTTAAATGACAGCGGGTTACAATTGAAGTTCAGAAAAAGTATCAACTTCAAACCGTAATTGTTGAACGCAAGAGGTTAAAAATACTCACCATTTTGCCCGAAGTAGAAGCAACCTTGATATCGTCGCCAGTAACCCCAATAACTTCTCCATCTATCCAAGCGTCGTCTGGATCCTCTACCCAGACAAGTGACCCAACCCCTAAACTGACTGCCGCCTACAAACGTACCAAGATTAGAAAATTATTCATCTTTAACAAGAGCCAATGTCCACTAAGAGAAGTTACTATTCTTTTAGTACATATTTTATGATCAACAAAATAAACCAATAAACTCATGCAGCACAAAGTGTGAGAAACGAAAATATCCCGTAAAAAACTAAATATCAAACACAATCATTCAAGAAATTTAATGCCTATAAACATTACCTAGAGACCTAATTATATAATGAATATACGTCGATACAACCAAAAGTCTACCAGTTCCATTAGTATACCTAAGAGCCCTCAACATGAATTAACACATCCAAATATATAACATCAATATCCTTGTGGTCTTCTGGCCTACACGAGATGTGAGGTTCCAAGTTCGATTACAAAATGCCTCCTACAGCTGTTAGGATTAACTTAAGCTAATATATAACTCTGGCTATCAAACAAATGAAGAACAGCATCAAGCTCACATAAACTTGTATACGTAGATAGCATAAATTGGGTCAGCATATTCGAAATTAAAACAGAAAAAGGTCCTGACTGAAGGCACCGAAAAGATGTATATAAACCTCTTTAAGCAGGTGCCTGGTGGTGTTTAAATAGAGAAGTCCCTACTTTGTACGAGTCATTTAGTTAAAGAAAAATAATTCTTTCATTGAGTCCCTACTTTTTACCAACAAAATTTTCAATGCCTTATTGCAACTATTTGTATAAAAAATTTCATCTACGAAATGCATAAGCTAAACAGATCAGCAATGTATATAAATACAAGTTACAAAATAGAAAAAGAAAAACAATACCAATACATGTTCATCATCATAACACCTTCACATTAAACCAACTACCAACAGAACTTCCTTGCAATCTCGGTCTTATAGTCATTCATTTCCATAATAACAAGTTCAATAAAAAAAAATAAAAAACTACAAATTTCACAAGTAAACACAATAACGAGCTGAATCTGTTCGCCTCAAATCACCGACACTAACAATAGATCGTAAACAACTACAAAATTTAAAATAAAAACTTCATATTAAGTAAAAATAAATATATATAACAACACATACCATCTCCAACGAAACTTTGGATCAGATCGGGAAACGGCAGCGTTTCAAATCACTTCAATCTAAACAACAATATAGCAGCTACACCTTCTACTTTCACCTCATTAATCAAATTCAACAAATTAATCTACAAATTAACGACTTAATCACTTCGTAAAATAACAAAAAATTGTTAAAAATTGGAAGTAGATTGATAAAAATTGAAGTCAGAAATGAAGTAGAAGAGATGAGATCGAGTTGACTGAATGTGATATTCGATGTTAATTTTGAGTAATTTTTGAAGAAATTAAAATCCCTAAATTTTCGTGCTTTTGTTGATGAATAAATGACGACTGTTTCTTTCTTTCTTTCTTTCTGTCTACTTGCTTTCTTTCTGTTTCGTGTTAAGCTTAGCTGGGGGTTCCCTCCCACGTTGTTCGGAATTGCTCTAAATTCTAATTTTCATAGAACATTAAAAATAAATTATAAATTATGATAGATAATATTATGATACGAAAATTATATTATAATAATGGATACTTCAATTATGGTTTAAGATACATAAATTTTGATATAATAACTAGTTGAAACCTATTTTGATTTATGCATTGATATATATTTGTGTATCAAAATATTATTTGTGGAATGTGACATATAATACTTATATTTTGACCGACAAAATATAATTTTTTGACTCAATTATGACTTACAATGTGTTCTTAAGTTAAAAACTAAGTATAAAAGAAAGAAAGGAAGAACCAACAAGAAAAGAAAAAAAGATTAAAAGAAAAAGTTGTGAAGTTGTATTCTTGATATGGAAGAAAAAAATAAAGGAAAGAGATTCTTTTCTAGTCATCCAAAATATGGAAATAAATTATGTAAAGAAAAATACATTAAAAAATATATTTTGAAACCCGAGTCAATAGTTGACCGGCCAAGTCTCTGGGTTCAGTTTCCAGTCGAACTGGTATTTGACTTTTTGACTTTATGACTTTTATTTTTTTATCAAAATTGATTGATGGTTAATGTTTAATGACACCCCATATTTACTGTAAATTTTACGATTTTGAAATTAGAATTTTCTATATCAATTTATAAGTAGTCAAAGTGCATCAAAAAGTAAAAAAATAAACGTTGACTTGAACTTATACGCTCTACATTTTAAAACTATAATTATAAATTATGATATTAGAAATGGAACTACTAATTTGGAACGTTAACCTACTCGGTTCCGTGCGAAAGAAAAAAAGACTGGGTCAGTATGGTCCAACCAGAGAACCGGCTTATTCCAATCGAGTCGAAATCCCCTATTAACCCGACAAAGGTTGCTCTGGTCTTGGGTCTGGGCTCCGATCCGACTGAACGGGTCAACTTGGGTCTGAAAATAATAAACTTAAACATTTTTAGCGTTAAAAAAGTTTCATTGTCAAATTTTAATAATTAGAAAAATTGTTTAGTAAAAAATGACTATATTTTATTAGAGAGAAACACAATTACGAAAAACAAATTGACAAATACTTTTTGAAAACGTTAAATGTGTTTTAAAAACTAGTTCCAATTTTAATATTGTAATAATCAATTATATTATATCATAATTCATTTTTAGCCTTAAAAGAAATTCAGTTGCCAAATTTAGAAAATTAGAAAAATGTTTAGTAAATAAGGACTATATTTTGTTAGAGAGAAACGTAATTACAAAAACCAAATTGATACATACTTTTGAAAATGTAAAATGTGTTTTAAAAACTAGTTTCAATTTTAATATTGTAATTTGTAATAATCAATTATATTATATTATTTATATTTATTTATATTCTTATTATTCATTATTTATTATTTATTATTTATTATTTATTATATTATTATTTATTATATAGTTTATAAGAATATAAAAAAATAGACTTAAATGCCTCTCGGAATTTATTTGACAGGCAATCCAGACAAACCGCGTAAGGGAAAGAAAAATGCCACATACCTAACGACACGATATATCACGGTCACTTACGAACCGCAGATTAAGCAATTGGGTGAAGCTTAGGGCGCGTGAATGAAGCTTGACAAAGGGATTGCGATTTTGATATCGTTAAGCATGTACAGTGCACCGCCACCAAAAGTGGCATTTTGCTTTATTTTAATAATTATAAATAAAAATAATATATAATATCTAATAATTCTAATTAACAATAACAACAAGGTGATGATATTATGATAGCATTTGATAGAAATCGAATATTTATTTTACAAAACTATTATTTTAATCGAGACTCAGAAATTGGGTTACGAGGAGGATCTTTGTTAATATCATCACAAAATCTGTCGTACAATTTACTTTTGTTTTGTTGCTCTATGCTTTAAATAAAATTTATATTTATACAGGCTAATTTATAATACTAGTATTATATGCATAATTGAAAGGTAACAAATGAAAAAAATATAGCAATGGTTGATGGTGATAGGGAATAATAATGATAATAAAAGAGATAATGATAGTTGTTGGTGGTCGTAGTTAGCAATGTTAGCCTATATCAATAATCAACAGTGAAGTTTTATCACAAGTGATTTAGTAAATTTGTTCAATATTTTATAACTTTAATTTGATTTTTAATGCCCGTGAAATTTTAAATGTGTGTATAAAAATTTTTATGTTAGTCTGCATGATTTAATCTCAATTACTATTTTTTTTAGTAATAATAGAATTTCTTTTAATAATTGTTCAATTATAGTTATAAAGTAAAATGTTTGATATAAAAGAAGAAAGTGACTGTTATAAGTGTACGATATTATTTTGATAATAATTAATGTTTCTATGTTTACCTAGTTAATGAGTATGTGTTAATTTAAAATGTTCTTGTGATAGAGATTTATAAAATAAGAGAATATTTTATTACTTAATGTTTTATCGGTTTTTATATATATTAAATCAATAATAAGGGCATTATAGAGAACAGATACAGTTATATTAATCTATAATTACATCAAAGTGAATTTTACCTTTACGATTGCCATTCACAAATGTACTAAACATCCGAATGCCAACTTACTGAAACCGCTATTAAATCTTGTTAAGAAAAGTAAATATGATTATGACACAATAAATACTTCAATTCATATGGAAATTTGGCAATTTTGAAGCGAAAATCATTATGATTTATGTTCTATTATCAATTATTTACGCTATAAAACGGTAACATTTGTACGTGTTATGTGAAGAGAGTTTTGTCATGGATGGAACTCATAAATCGCGAGCTTCGACTATTATTTTTCGAAGATGTATGAAAGTTCAAAAATTTTATCAAATGCATTGTTCCTTTTGCCCGTTGGTTGTTTATGTAGAAATGTTGTCTTTCTTCTGAATAAATAGCCTATCGATACAAAATATAAATACAAGCAGTCAAGCAGACTTATATATGATACATGGGCTAAACTATTGAGCTATTAATGGGCTAAACTACAATGATACATGTCATGTTATAGCATATATTGCTTCTTAAAACACAAAATTTCATCAAGAAACTAAAATAGAAATAGAAGCAGCATACAAGTATGAAGGAGTAAATGGTTTCATCGATTATTAACTTGATGTTAATGCTTTTTATATTATGTAAACTAGATTTTAACCTTGTATGTGTATAAGGGATCGTCAATGAAAATGTGTATTTTAATACATTTATTTAATATGTTAATATAGCAAAATTCATATAAATAAAAGCTAAGTCAGTATAATAAATAACAATACCCTGTTTCATATACACACATCATCGTTCTAATATTTTAGAAAATATAATAGTGAGTTATGATACTACCAATAGTAACATACAATTTAATTTAATAAATGGACTGCTGGAGTTTGTTGCTTCTAACTTTCATAATTGCATTATATATTTGTATGCCGTGCATTTGTGATTGTGCATTTGTTTTTTGGTGTATAAAGAGTCGTATAGTGATGCATTTAAATGTATGATAAGAGTAACACGTAAGTAAATCATAATTAGGAAGAAGGTTTAGGATAGCAACCATGCATTTTAATTAGAGTAGTTTAATGTGTTAGGTTTTAACGATACTTTTCAATTATTGTATAGGATACTGTCCAATTGGATGTCACGGCTAGACCTGAACTACTAATATCTAACAAGCCGTTCTAAAAAAAAAAAAAAAAAAAGGTAATCGAGCTTCTAAGAAGGGCTTAATTGTATCGGATTTCCACTCAAATTGAGATAAGATAACGTTCGTGAAAATCACAATAGAAAATAATAACGATTCAATAAGTTAAATTGTTAACTATACTTGTATTAGTTTTATGAAATGATTATGATAATGATATGCAATTATATTCTGGGCTTTAACTATAAAATGTGGGATGGGAAATTCTGGGATAATGGACTTATTATAACATGATTTTGTAATTGTTTACGATTTCTTGTACTTGACTACTATGACAATACACTAGAATTATATGTATGTTACATAGGTCACACAACACCATTAGGGCCCTATACGTGAAGCTAATGATTTAATGAACAATAGGGAAACTTGAATATAACAAATACGTCTAGAGATATGTTGGTGATTCCCGAAAGGATTTCTTAAAGATTATCTGCAACGGGTCATTACTATATGATCATAGTACAAGATATCTAGACTCTTTCCTGTAGCACCACCCTATTTGAGCAATACGTGGTTCACTATACTCCGGTAGTACTCTCTCATGAATGGACAAATCGGTAGTGACATACCATTCCATAACGAAATTGGTGAACAACATTCCATTGCTTCCCTCACCGCATTAGTCGTAGTAGGACTTCCCTCAAATGGTCTTCCGGGGCACCTATGCCCGATCATTACATATTAACCCAATTGACTATTGGATACATTCTACGCGCTTATGATTACGATAATGAATAACGAAAACGAATAACATATATGATACGAAAACGATTAGGATTAGGCACAATTATAAGATTTCATATCTTGATATCTTGTATACTTTTAGCCGATTTAATTGTCATGGATCATAATTGTGTTTACGATTCACGATATTACGACTGTTTTAATTGGACTTGCTTTCAGATTATCCCATTATATTTACTTAGCCTTTTAAGCTAATACTTACTTTTCTTACTTGCCCAACTATATATCCGTGTAGGTTAGGTATGGATGGGCTAGATGAGTGAGGTGGTAATTGGACTACAAGATTAGAAATAAATGTCTTAGCTTATTTATTAGATTTTATTGATTTTGGATTTTCTTAACGATTGTGATGATATGAATTTAATAACACCGGTTTGACTATAGTATGTAAACTATCTTGGAATATTTATCAATTGTGGGACTTTCGGTTTAATAATCTTATTTGAGTAAAAGTTTTTAAAAACCCGTATTTTGAAAAATCATATTTTACAACCGTCGTACGTCAATTCATTCGTATATTAATAATTAAACCAAAACAAAGTAAAAACTCCTAAACGAACCAGATAGATTTATTTAAATAATAAAACTCCATGCATTAATGCAGACGATAATTGAGTGACAACTTAGCTTTTTTTATCTTGAACACTTCAGAGCAACAACAAAAGGATGGAGAACAATTTGACCAAGTTATCGACTAACTTGTTAACCAACTTTCTTACCACATCTTTGAGTACGACTTCAACAACAAATTCATAGATTTGATTTTCATTAACGTCAAGAAGCTTCTCAACTCGTTTCTTCAACCACAGTTTCACCATTGGGATTGATTTCAACGACATTTTAGCCAAAACTAATAGCTGATTAACCTCCTCTGCTTCATTCGCTGACTGCGTCAAGTATGAAACATTTTAGACAAATCATCATCATATCATCATCCTCATCATATCATATAAAAGAAAATGAAAAACGAAACTAATAAAAGTTCAATTTCAACTGATAGTTGACAATTATTCAACATTGAACATTTGGTCAGTCATGATTATTTTTTTAAATAACTAATAAACAAGAACTAAGTTGTATTGACCAGATATATATATATATATATATATATAACTTAATTACCTTCAACATAAGAAATAAGAATCCTAAATGGATATATATTTAGTGTGATGGATAGTTTTTAGAAATAAACCAACAAAATTAAGTACATACATACTAGTATAATAATTGAAAATAGAATCATAACAAACAAGGTAGCTAGCTTTAATAGCTAGTCTTTGAGAATTATTGCTTTGATAACCGGATTGTCGGAAAGACCGGTTTACATACTACCTTTTTTAAGACAAAATATCTTGAAACGAAGAAGGTTAATCCGCCGTTAGTTTTGGCTGAAAAGTTGTTGAAATCACTCCCAATGGTGAAGCTATGGTGAAGAAAGAGCTGAGAAGCTTCTAGACGTTAACGAAAATCAAATCTATTATACTTTACACATTTTAAACGGAGGCAATCCTAGTATATGGAAGAAAAATTTGCGGCATTTTGGAGGGAGTAGTAAAAAGGTATAGTGGTCAGTAGAGTTATAATTTACACATTTTAAAGTATTAATTATTATTAAATTAAGAATAAGAATAAGAGAAATAGAGCTCAAACACCCTACTATCACGAATAAATATAATTGTCATATATTTAGAACTTGAACCCCAACTTTATGGTTGAAAGGGTCAACTCAATATTGCTATGCCAATAGCCCTTTGATATTGTTAAGCTAAGATGTGTTGAGCAAAAGTAGTAATATGAATATTTTTTGAGACGAAGGAAGTATCATGTTTCTATTTTATGTTTTTTTTAGACCGGTTTCATAAAACTAACTTCGTAGTTAAGTCGAACCTAATTTTGTAAACTACAAATTATGGCAGCCCTTTACAAATTTTTGTAGCCTGATTATTGGTCTAAACCAAGCGTTCATCAAATACCATTTTCTACCTAATCATATACAACTCCATCTGACTCATGTCGATCTATAGTAAGAACTTATGCACTCAATTATGTGAAACATGACATATGTACCTTATATAGATATATAATATAATATAAATAGTCATAGAAACTAAAATGGTACAAGTACAAGATCCATCTGATGAAGTCCAACGAAGCATTGAAGAAGGAAAAACCAAGTCCCAAAGCCTTGAACCAAGAAAAGGTCTCAACTAAGGACATCATGAATTTCATGACTCATGTGGTATGCAGTATGCACAATCTAGCCCTCTCGATATAATAAATCTTCTAACATTTAGTACCTATTTATTTAATTCTAGGAGTCGTAACATCATTGTCTTTACGACAAAATAACATAGCAAATGAAACTAAAATGGCACAAGGAGAGCAAGATCAGTCCAAAAAAATCCAATGAAGTAAACAAGAAAGAAAAGCCAAATCCGGAAGCCAGGCCCCAATTTACTTACCCGACCATTGTAGTAGTAAGGGGCCGCTAACCTAAAAAAGGCATCAACCGAGGATCTGAGACATGTGGAAGACCGGTCCGAGCTCCCAATGCTCGACAACTGATAGCTGCCTGTGATCACAGATTAAATGAATTTAGGCTCAAGTTTCCAGAAATGAAGAAGTTGACTATAATCATATCCTTCCACCACACATGGTTAAGAACATTATATTATGTGCGTTTTGAAAGCAAATCTGAATTCTGAATAATACAAGTAAGATGATCAGTTATATGATGATTCTGATTCTAGAAATCGGAACAGTCTTGGTGAAAATTATTTAGCTATTATATATTGTGGACCAAACTTAATGTCATTATGAAAAACAAACATGAAGGTGATTTTATACTAACCACTTGAGCTGCAAAAGGTAGCATCTGCTCTGGTGGCTTGTT
Source organism: Logfia minima (assembly GCA_963921325.1). Classification (NCBI taxonomy): domain Eukaryota; kingdom Viridiplantae; phylum Streptophyta; class Magnoliopsida; order Asterales; family Asteraceae; genus Logfia; species Logfia minima. The sequence continues at coordinate 11,929,861 of OY992776.1, read as the reverse complement.
GGTGCAAATAGCTACAAACAACATAATGATCAAGAGTTGTCAACTTGACAGCTACTTTGATAACCAGTGAACATATCCTAATATTGCTTTTCATGTCTCGCATCTCTTTATGTTCAATAATCAGATTATGGCCGAGCGCTATGTAGAGGTGGCAACAGGTTCATTTGGGTTGTGTTTTATCCCAAACAGCTCTAGTGGGTCAAATAAAAAAATAGCTGAAAGTGAAATGGGTCAGACGAGTCAAATGGCTTGAAAGTCGTCTAAAATGTATTTTTAATGCATACAGGGTTACAACCTCCTAAAGTGCGTTATTCAAAAACTTGGGAGTATTTTGTAGAATATATCACTTGTATAAATGCATTAATTGTTATTAAAATTCCAACCCAACCACTTTAAACACCGACTAAAGAGTTGCCTGTTTCAACCCGAATCTGTTTTGACATGTCACATACCCTCCTGACAAGTCCAACTTTCCACCTCTAACTAAGCATAAAAAAGGTGGTACATGAGAGAAAGATATAGATAGGTGAATATACATACCATACAGTATGGCGCCTATAAATGCATCTCCAGCACCTGTTGTATCCACGAGTTCGGACTCCGGAATCTTCTCAGACGTTCCAAGGAATACCCTACCGCAGACAGTCCCAACTCCCTTTGCTTGCAATCTTGTAATGTCCTGAACCGTGGAAAGTGGATATGTAGCAACACTGTTACTATAACGATATTGATATATAATGGGTAACAATCAACAATTAAGCATTTTGTAAAGACACTTCTTTATCAGTATAAAGCTAATTATAAAGGAGGAGCCTTGAAATTATGGGTCATGTTAACTATTTGTGAACGGGAGGTCACGGACTGGGTTTAACGATTGCTGGAATGTCAATGTTATGATTACTCAAGTACTCTTGCATACAACTAAATCACAGTCACACATTAATGTTCAAAAAGAGGCTTACTGATGAAACGCATGTAGGAGTAGTTCTACTGCTATCAATTTTCCACTTCAATTGTTCAACAACATTGTCTACATCAATTTCTTCAGCTTCACTATCCTCTGCTGGAAGTGAAGTTAATATCAGAAGCTGTCACCATTGACGACCCCATGCTATCAAATAGATATGAAAATAAAGGAAGGGGAAATAAAAAAGAAAATGAAGTGATTGTTTAGTTGTCCACAAAGACAGAACTGAGGGTCAAAAGGCACTTTAAGTATACGCACCAGCCATACTTCTCAGAAGCATCATGCAACCATCTGCACCTAACGTCACAATGACGAATTTGACCTTTGGCAACCTTAACAACATGGAAACAAGCGCAGTTGGAACAGTGGGAGCTTTACTCCATACCTGTCAGGTATGCAAAAATGTAAGTTCCTAGTTATATAACACCACAAAACTATGCAGAAAAGCAGCCATATTAATAGACGCTCATGCTTGATTCCATGTATCATAAGAAATAAGTCCGGATCATTTAATCAGAGAGAGAGGTAATGATCAAAACATTTCTCATCTTGCAGACCAATAATTTGATAATAGCAATTTACATGTTGATAGTCTAACAACTCCAATACGAGATATGCAATATCAGTGGCAATAACAAACTTCCAGCACTTGATTCATGCTTAGTAGTTGCTAACAGGAAGTTAGACTTTTGCTATTTATGGATACAAGAAACTTAAATGCAAGATGAAATTGTCCTAAAAAGCTAGAAACAGATCAAATGAAATGAAGCATCAGCTTGCCTGTGGAAGCTTTGCCGAGCACACAACATAGTCAGATAAATCTAGAAATTCATCCAAACCTTCCCTTAGCCTTTCAGCATCAATTAAAATAGGTATGCCCCTCTGATTTGCCTGCACTGATAGGATTTAACAAGTGTCATTTATACCGATTTTTCTATATATTACATAGTAACGTCCTAATGATCACTGATTGCAGAAACAAGACGTATATCAAACTAAGAGAAAGGAGGTCCGGCTCCAACACATAAGTGACATTATGTTCGACCCATTTGCTTATTAATCGGTCGAGTTGGATTATGTTTACCTCTAAAAGGTGAAACGGACAAAATATATATATAAAAGAACTAGGACAAAGATTGTATCAGCTCAAATCAACCATGCCTGGGCTGTTTCAACCATACCAAAAATTGCCCATTTGACCTTTTACCCAATATGGCCATTATACCTCCTTGATTGACACTCTATAAATTGGTCGTAGATACATCACCCTCCATTTTAAAGTAAGGACAGCAAAAAGTTCACTAGAACCTACATTCTACATATTTATTTCAGAACATGGAGCTACCCTCAAGCAATACCTTCGGCACGATTACTCAATTTAGTGACTTCTTAAAGACTTCTTGAGAATCAAAGCTCGTCTATCAGCATAAGTGATACATCAAATATAGAAATAAAAACTGATTACAATTATATCTGCTGCAATGGCAGATGAAGAGTATTTTATTCACTGTCTATACTAAGGAAAATGGAATACTACAAGCCAGAAGATAATAAAGAGATCAGAAATCACAAAACTTACCTCATGTGCAACAACCAAAGCAGTTTCATGCAAACGTACATCAAAATAAGCAAGCTTCACTCCCTCCAAAGCAGATAAAAGAGTTGAGCTCTTGAGGTCATCCGGAATCATACGAGGCGACCCTGGAGTATGAATACAAGTTCGAGTTTTCCTTGAAAGAGCAGGATAAAAATAAAAAATTAATAAAACAAAACTATTCTGGTTTACAGGCAAACATTTCTTAATAATGCTGAAATAGATATCAAGTCCACAAGTTTTACACTACAAACAGCCAAAAAAAAACGAACACAAAAAAATTAAATGAAATGAAAAGCACTAGATTGCTAGAAAGTACGCCCGTCTTTCGCATGACAGGCCACAGCAAATATAGAGTTCAAAAACTATATCAAAAAGATAATATTCTGTCACTGATGAAGTTGGCTTCGAATTGAACATTCAGAAATAGTTGGTCACTTGGTCATACACGGTACCATTCATGGAGGTAGCAAGGTAACAAGAGGAGAAAAAGAAAGGAATAAGGCCATCAGTTAGGTACCCTTACATTTGATTATCTACAATGACATAGGTAAATGGAGAATTTCCTTCTTCAGAAACCTGAAAACCGACACAGAGAAGGTGATACATTTGTAAAGAGGATCATCCAAAATTCCTGCTACATACAACTATAACCAACGAGTTTCTTACAAATTACAATCTACAGAAATTAACATTATGTACAATCCATCTTTCAAACTAGTAATAGCATGATGACATGGTACAAGGTTGTACTAAAACATAATCTTAATCTCTTTAACAGTTGTGTTCATTACCACAAAAAAGGAGACATCTACTGTATCAGCTTGTAATTCTTCCAATATTCCCCTCCCTTGAGCATCATCTGCAACCTGACAAGTAAGCACATGGGGAACAATTCAGAATAGCTAGGATAGTCTGAAACGATCAGGAAAAAGTTATTTGAAATACTAGATGCTTTGTGTACAACTGTTCCTCACACAACAGAGATACCTCTCTGGCTTGTATGTTTAAGATCGTGCTCTCTGTATGTTTCTAATGGAAGCTTACCAAAGGCTACATAAACAGAACTTAAAACGCTTAACTAGTTTTAGAGTGAGGTCTTCAGCATATTTAACGGGCATATTGCATACCTTAGATATCAACCTTGCATTCAATCCTAAACGTGCTGCACAAGTTAGAGCATTTCCTGCATTGCCACCTCCTTGAACCTAGAAATAAATTAGAGTAAATGATGATGGTTAACTTTGAATATGAGAGTACACATTACAAGTAGTTTGATTGTCAAATCAAAAAGCAATTAACATCAACCACAACCAAATTTCAAATGAATAAGCTAACGAATAGAAGCCCAAAACGTGAAAGCTTGAATTGAAATATCCTGACAGTATGCATAAAGCTAAAGAAACAAAACTTCTACCTAGTCGATAGATTTCCTCAATACAAACTTAAACCACATTTGCGAAAGAAAAAAAAGGTAAACATTGCTTATAGACTATATTCACTTTCAGTGATTATCATAACTTTGAAGTTTGAACTGTAGATTTCTTTCAATATGCTTTGAGTTCAATATATCATAATTATACTTATCACAATTTACATAAAAGAAAAATATAAACTGACTATAACATAATCTTAGGCAATGAACCACTATCAATCCTCATCCTCATCGCCATGAATCCAAAGTAAAAACAGCAAAACATTTCAATTTAACTACCGAACGAACTGTTGTATGAATCAAACATTACTACCACTATTTATGTATCCAAGTGAAAATATGTATATCATAGATAATTAATCTACCTTCATGCTAGTACTTCTGATCTTATCGTCAGGATTAGGAAAAGAAGCCACAGTTGCCAATAGATCCACCGCTACACCGCCAAATCCAAGCTGTGTTATAAGAACCGTAAGTATAAATACAAATTTATAATTAACATCAATCGTATGTATTATCGTAGTAAATTAATGATAAAAAAAAAAAAATACGTACTACTATTGGACGTTCCGGCTGAGTTGACGGAGATGACATGTTTGCCCTAATTTTGTTCCGATTAGTTTATATACAGAATAAATTTAAGTAATGCGATAACTAAGTGAAGTAAATATATGTAAAATGTATCTATATATACCTGATGGGGGTAGTGGAGGAATGAAGTGACGGAGCGGTGCGTGAAGAAGAGGAGATGAAACTTGAGAGCATAGCGGTGGTTGAGTATACAGCTCTCGCTATCAAGCGTCAGCTGAGTTTGACTTGTGCGGTGGCGCGTGTCAAATAATGCAGCGGCGCGTGGCGTCACGTGCCTTTAAGTGGTTTGTCTGATTACTGACTGATTAGAAACTATAGAGGAAATGGCGGATGAATCGAACTACACTGATTGCCCTTAACTCTTATTTTAAGTATTAGATTATTTGTAATTTTTAATTCTCTTTTAATGTTAGACTTGACATATTATATCTTAAATTCTTTTAGCCTTTTATTCTCGAATCTTTAACACATTAGAATCACCCTCGTCAACCATAGAAATTTAGCAGTCTCCAATTCAAACTCTAAATCATGTGAATCATATTTGACTGACAATAGCCTAATCATAAAAACGTAATCTTTTATCCAATTTCACACCATCGTAAATTTGTGAAATCCGAGGAAAATGTGTGTTAGTGAGCGATGGGTGATCGGTTGATTTGGATTTAGGTGAGCGGCGGCTGGACTAACCCTATATCTAGGGTTTCTGATCTGGACCGCAACCATACACAACCATAAAAAAAAGTCATAATTAGCTTCAGGATTCGAGTTTTTAAAATCGTAGTGACGATCGGGGTTTTTCCCCAGTAAATTTAATAAATGATAAAAAGATAAGCGTTTCAGTACATGGACACTTAGGCTAAAAACCTAAGAACTTCCACACATGACGTGTAGAATACATCTTAATCAACAAATAATAAAATGAAACATATCAAATCAATACCCTTATAGCCATGACATACCAATAATAAGACACATATGATGACCATATCATGGCTACGAGTATTCCTAAACTAGACAACTACTATAATAGAAAATCACGGGTCAGCCCTTTCTTTGGATTCTTCGAACCAGAAGTACTCGGCCCTTTGTCATGATTCTTTGCGTTAGGAAGCTTCATAAATTCAGCATACTCATCATAGAGTTTCTCCACATCACTTTCTGAGTCCTCTCCTTCCAATTCAACTGTCTTCTTGCCTATCTCCTTTGTATTAGTCATTAGTTTTGTAGTTCGTTGAAGATCGGCTTCCTCAATTTGGGTATCCCCTAAAACCCCAAATGCATTTAAAGTAAACTCAGTTGATGTGTTACCTTGACTAGAGATAGAAGTATCCTTTCCACCATGATGAACAACTTTGTATGTCATCCTTGACTTCGATTTAGTAAAAACAACACCCATCTGTGCTACGTGCTTCCCTACTGAAATACCACAAATAGATTTTGCCACGACTTGCTGAAATCCATCCGTATTATCAACTATTGTCACAATAAGAGGAGCGACCTTCTTTGGCAGTTTACATCTCCATGACCAAATAAACTACAAGTAGCACAACGTAGAGGCTTCCACTCATACTCCACTCGTACAATAGTTAGAGTCCTACCCGAACCATCCAAAGTAGGTATTGCAACAACCAAACTTTCCTTTAAATCACAACCCACATGCAATTCAATCATTGCACATGCATAATCAGGCCGACCCCAAGATTCCAGGCCCATCGTATTAGTGTAACTATCAAGCATTAACGGCTTACCCAATCTTGTCGAAATTGCACTAAGACCATCCTCTAAACGTCGTTAATGCTACATCGTGTAACTTAATTCAAACAGGGATCGTAGTCAAATCCTCTTTGGTTAAGAACACACTTGGAGACCATGCATTCAAAATTATGGGAATAGTTTTAATCATCCATGGTCCATCTTCAAGTACTTCTTGCATTCCTTTTGATGATGTGAACTTGAAGAAGAAAAACACTTTCGAGTTTCTCATAGTTTTCTCGATCCCGTACTTCCTCCAAGCATTCATCACAAAATTCTGAACTACCGGAAAAGCTACCCGTTTACAAAGGAAATACCCATATAAAGTATTTGCATATCTTTCACTAGTTGCCCTAACCGATCCAATAGTGATTTCCACATCACACTCCAAGTCATTAGGTTTTTGCCCTTCCAAAACCCAAAAATTCACCTTATGTTTTGGCACTTAAGGATTCAACAAAGTAGCATAGGGCTTAAGTGTTTGACCCAATGCTTGGTTACCCTGCATATGATTACCCACTTCATTAGCCTTTGAAAACAAATTTGTTATGCTCTTCTTACCACTAGTTCTAGCTTCGGATAAGGAATGAAATGCATTGACCCCCAAATCAACACCAATATGCGCATAAGGGCTCAAGTTACTACATGATTAATGTGCACAGTATCCAAATCAACACCTAGGGAAAGGTTCACACTCCCCTTTGCATTGATTAGATTACCCATTACGTGTTGATGGTCTTAAATTCTATAGTTCACCTTCAAAATTTCCGCAGTCATATCCCCACTCATGCTTGAACTCAAATCATGTGGCAAACAAGTGTTCCCATCTTCCACCAAACAATGCTCCAAGTTTATGATTCTTATGCAATTCAATTGGAGTCGAACCCATACCTTCCCCATTAGTGGTATCATCTTTTGGATTACAAAAAGAATCATTGTTGGTCACACTTAGATTGGAATTAACATTCAAACCCTCACTTGAATTAGTCGTATTTGAACGCCCCATAGACTTAAGGTTTTCAGAATTTGCCTTATTTGAAATCGATATTTCGGCAGCCCCATCACTAACCGATTCTTCCAAATCATTAGGTTTTTGCACTTCCAAATCAGTGGAAACAACTCTTGACCATATGTCCTCCTTGTGCAAATTAGAATCAGTTCCACCATAAGTCCCAATGGAATTAGGGTTTAAACCCTCATCTACTGAATTGGGCTTTTAGCCTCCAACCTCCAACAAGTTAGGGTCTGCATTCAGATCTTGATTAATACTTTCTCTCGTTGCATATGAACCAGAATCATATAGTGAATCTTAAAAACTAACACTTATATTACAATTCCTCGATGAAACAATTGGTTTTGGTTTCTTTTTCTTCGATTTCGTCACCCCTTTCTTCGAACCCATGACCACACGAACTGATCTAGCAATAATTAACATTAATCAATAACAATAATTGGATTAAACTTAGAGAATCATGGCCGATTTATCCAATTGCAAACCCAAAAGAATCGGTGTAACAATATATGTTTGGAACCATTATATGGGCATAATATATGTGAGTTTGCTACAATGTATAATTGAGTTTGAGTAGGTTATCAATGGTGAAAATCACCTTTGGTGTAGTGACAATCTAGTTTGTTAGCCTACACAAATCGGAAATACTAGTCCAGTAGTTTGATTACCGCCAAAGGTCGAAGTTATAGAAAATATTGTTGGCTAGTTTTTGGCACGACAACGGCTGCTTTCAGGTTGCCCTTTCTCCGATTCCCCTTGCCGACTCGCCAGACAAAGACATCATCAGATCAAACAAAGATTGGGTGTTGGCATTTTGATTTCGAATTCTGTTTTTTGTTTTCTTTTTCGAACGGCTTGTTAGATGTTAGTGGTTCAGGTTTAACAGTGACATCCAATTGGGCAGTATGCTAACCTTGAGACCCTCTCAGGATTTGAATTTATGTCTAGAACTTTTGAATCGATTATAATTTTTATTAGTGGTATTGAAAACTTCTTTCGAGGGAGATCTGTTATTGGTGATGGGTGTATATCTTTTTCTTTTATTGAATGATTAAATTAAATTAAAATTAAAATAAGAGTTAAGGTATTTTAGTCATTTCAAGTGGATGAGGGTCATTTTCGAGATAAAAATATACTTATTGGATTGAAAACGTGAAAAAAAAATCGCAATCCAAAGAAACACAATTAGCATGTAAGATCTAAAGTCCATAGTGACGTCAAAACTAAGTTACAAAGGTGTCACACATAAATCACAATACCATTGTAATGATTGCAGGGAATGCGGTGAGAGAGACATAAGTGACATATAAATATAAAATTTTACATTTGCCTTCTGCAAGCCATCAACAACTTCAATTTCTATTCAAAAGAGTATTTCGTTAATGCATAACATCAAGAGCTAACATACAAAGAGAAAAGCATGAGATAGAAACTTATACCTTCATTGTATGTTAATGCCATGATGGTAAATATCGTATGAATTTCCAACTTCTACTCGAATTGATTCCATGATTTATCTTCAGGAATGCAATAACTATTTATACTACATATTCAAAATTATCAATTAGCAAAATCATTTACCCAATGAGAAACGAAAGATATATAATGAATAACTAAAATTTCACTATTTTTTCTTTCAAGCATATTATCAAACAGTTAGTGTTGCTAATTCTGAAAGTTTCAATAGAAGATAACAATGCATACATTTCTTGTTACAATCCAATTTGCCTCGAAAACCTTTATAATTCAACCTGTCAATTAAGTAACAAAAAAGGCATTACAAACTCAATTTCAAATTAAAATCTTTAAAACTCTTCATCTCGTTAAACGATGAACATCTTTGGAAAAATAAGTAACGTATAACAATTTTGATTTATTTCAATTCATGAAGGTTTGAAAGCTATAAAACATATATATAATTACGATTGCATAAATATTTTTCAAAATCAAAATAAATTGAAAAAGGTATTAGAAAATGATGAATTGAATTTACCTATTTTTTGATAATATATTTCATTCATATCTCACAAAAACCCTAAAAAAGTGCAAACGAAAAGAATTACGAAAATAGAAATTTTTGTGAATAACAAACAACTTAAAATTCAAATACACGAGTACAAAATATGTATTGGGATAGGTTTCATATATAACATACTTGTATGTATGAAGTTAATTCGAAAATTGAATTTTGTGATTTTGTAGAAAAAACATTAGAACAATTTTTTTATCAAAGAAAATAAACACAAATTAGTATTTTGCAGGTTATCAAAAATATTCAGAATGATATATTCTGATTTCACCTTTCAGATAAGAACAGAAAGAGATGAACAAGGTAGAGAATTATTTTCACTTATTGCAGATTGATATATTCAGAATTACTGGCATATTACTCGCGCAACGAGACGATGACAACTAATTTAATTTTTTTTAATTGCGTACGATAGAATGTTTATTAAATTACATATCACCGTGTTAATATAGGTTATAATATGAACTTTTATAATTATCATGCATAGAAATAACTAAATGCTTTATGAAAAATTTAAGATTTTCTCATTATTTGAAATCAACTTGAAAAAGATATTATAAACTTTTAGATATTTTTATATGTAAGTAGAGATTCGATGTTTAATATTAAAATGATAAACCCACCTATTTAAAATTATTTTCATTTATGAGTATAACATGAGTAAATTAGTTACTTTAATTATCCTTTAAAATTTAAGACTCAACATATAGAAGTGTGTTATATATAGTATTAGATTAGATATAGATATTAGATATAGTAAATGGACTACTTTACCTTGTGATTTCGTCTTCGGTTATCCGTGAAAGTGATAATCAGAAATTGAAAAACGAAGTGTTCAAAGATCGGAGTTGTTACCTTTAATCTATGTATTTATTTGAATTTTGATAAACACAAAAATGTAGGTAACTAATGAGCTAGAATACAGGTTGTCAAAGTAATTAGTCTTTTAGCTTGAGGGATGCTAATCATTTTGGTGGAATTAGTGTGATGGGAGATAATATTACGATGTTATTAGTGAGAGGAGTTGAAATCAATGGTAAGATTAAAAGAAAGAATTCCATCTAAGAATAGTTATTAGCTTATAGGGATTCAATGACAAAAATGTGATATCATTTTTCACTTTCTATTAATAGTAAAGAGTAAGAGTATAAGAGTAATGATTCGGATACCTATAATCTCATATTCAAGGTTTCGAATAGCAATATGTTCAGACAGTCTTATTATTTTTATTACTTACTGAAAAATGATTTATTATCCTTTCAATTTATCCTAAGAATCATCTTAATACTCTAATTAATTGACATGCGACATTTACTAATTTTCTCTCATAGACCATGAACCTTGATATTCATCTCATAGTTGATTGTTTAGTAGGAGGAATACTGTAAGAAGAAATATCATCATTACTCTTATTTATTTGTTGCAATTTGCCCATGAGTTAAGTTTGTTAATTAACAAAGTTACATTTACAAGTACAGTTGAGTTTTTACCAGACTTTATCTAAAGTATTCGAGCCTTATGTGTTTTGCAACTTTGCCGTATAAAAAAACAGTTACGCTCATATAAAAAAAATATGAATAAACCCAAAAACTTGTCCAAAACCAAATATACCCATTTATATATAGTCAAGGTACCAAAACTGTAACCAACTCTCAAAAAAAGTACATGTATTCATTTTGGTCCTAATCTTTTTAAGGTTTTTTCATAAGAAAGGGATCTCTCTTCATTCATAAAACTCGGCCCGGTTCTGTTTTACAACGAAACCCCAGTTTCTTCTACATTTTCCAGTCATGTACATCCAACCGAGAGGTGATATTTACACCATAGTTTCTGATGTGTACATCAAAATATCACATTTATTAATGCATATGATACATCTTAAGTGCATATTTTTATGTACACATCAAAAGCTTTGGTGTAACAATCACTTCCCTTTCCAAAACCATTGCTAAAAAGAACCTTTACTCCAAAAAGTCTTCGAAGTGAGTCTAGCACCAACGAGTTCACTCATACTCCTTTTTACTTTATATAACTCTGACCTCCTCTGACCCATCCTAAGCGGGCCAGACACATTTGTAAGACCATCGATCACAGATTCCCCGGCCACGGCATTGAAACTCGAGCTATATTCCATTGTTATAATGTGAGAAGAATCATTACCATAGATTAAACGCTGTGAGGCTTCTCCATCAGCATTCCACCAGCTGCCATCGCCTTTAGATTCAGATTCTACGGCAGAGGAGTCTCTTTGAGTGGTGGTTTCGTCCTTGTAGTATATGACTTTCAAGGCTTGGACTACTTCACCCATGAAGGGTCGTTGAGTCACCTCGAGGTGGACACACATGGAAGCTATTCCAGCCACTTTAGCCATGTCGTTGAAGTCGTAGGTCCCGGCAAGAGTTGGGTCGACTAAGTGGCGCAAACCTTCTCGGGTTGTGAGAAGTGGGCGGGCCCAGGTCACGAGGCTTTCTTCACCAGGAGGTTGAGACATGTCTACTGGTTTTCTTCCTGTAAGAAGCTCCAATAGCACGACCCCATAACTGTAGACATCGCTTTTGACTAGTAGATGCCCTGTCATCGCGTATTCAGGAGCCACGTAACTGTGAATTCATATAAAGTTTATTTGAAAGGAATACTCAGTCAATATATGAAGAGAAACTTTGTAGTGTCAATCAAAAAAGAAACAATACACTTCAAGCCTTTAACTAGGGGCCTAGGGCTGTTGAATATCCTAACTGAGCTCGAGCCTATTTGAATATCGCAAGTATAGTTAATAATTATGCGTGTAATGAGTACGAAATATACCCGAAAGTTCCCATGACTCGTGTAGAAATATGCTGACTTCCTTCTGTAGCTTCCCTTGCCAACCCAAAATCTGATATCTTGGGGGTAAAGTCGTCTTCTAGCAAAACATTACCAGCCTTAAAATCGCGATGAATCACACAAGGGTTAGAATCTTCATGAATATAAGCCAACCCTCTTGCTGCACCAAGAGCAATCTTTAACCGAGCATCCCAATCAAGAGGTCCTTTTTGTCTATCTACACCTGAAACACCAACATGCGGATGCAGTTTGACACTTTTTTTTGTATAGAAGACAACAGAGCATGTGGCATAAATTAATTTCACATTATTCAAATTTCATAAGCAAGACAATTGCATAAATCCTTGGAAGATTAAATGACTTGGGCCAATCTGATGCAACTACAGCAACCTGTAATAACTATTGGAAAAACCTAGATGTCGATTTCAACCCATTTACTTATGAATGGGTTGGTTCAGGTTATGTTTTATCTAGTGGGTCAAAGGAGTAAAATCTATATAAAAAAATGATAATAATAAAAAATTGGCTTAAAAGGAAAAAGGTCGAACACAGCACGTCCTGAATCATTTTCTTTATATAGATCATTATAATAACTATTGTATTTTTGCAACCATATTTCACATGCTACAGTTGAACTGACCTGACCCAAACCAATACTACCTCCTTTAACCGATTACCCAACCATTTTGTCACCTGTAGACAAACCATGCCAGAAGAAATAGCATACCATGCAAATGAGATTCAATGCTGCCATTTGGAACGAGCTCATAGACCATACAGCGTGTGTGCCCTTCCATGCATATACCAATCAGTTGAACAAGGTTACGATGATGCAACCGGCTTAACATCTCAACTTCGGCAATGAACTCACGGTCTCCATACTGGTTATTATCTCTATAAAGCAGTTTCACAGCAACATCTACTCCATCTTCCATGATCCCATGATAAACACATCCAAAACCTCCAACACCCAAGACTTTTTTTGAGCTGAATCTGTCAGTAGCTTTCTCAAGCTCAGCTAGTGCAAATTTCTTAACAGAAAGACAAGATGTAGGCATGGTGGAAACAGCATATATCGGTGTGGAACTTGCTTTATCACTTGATAACAATGCTCCAAGTCCTGAAACACAAGCTATAGAAATTAATAGGTACAATTTAATGTAGATTATCTACATAGGACGGTAACTTGAAGCAGTAGACAAAAGTAGCAAACTAGCAATGTAGTGGAAGTGGTCTGATTTCTATTATCACTTCATTATCAAAGATGGTATTAAAAATGACCATTTCAATAGATTTACCAATGAATGGGTCGACTGGGTTATGTTTCGTCTCTAGCGGGTCAAACAGAAAAATATAATTCCAAAGGAACCAGGTCAATGGGTCAAACGGGTTGAAAGTCGCCAGAACTGTGTTTTATAAAGCATAAAACCTATTACACCATCTAATAATTCAAATAATTGAACTATTATTGAAATACTACAAGTTTCACAATCATACTCAAAACACTAACTGTATATAATAAGTAAATTGGACAAAAAGTGTTTTGGGTCAGCACAACTTGACCCGTTTCAAACAGTACCAAAACTTTACATGTAACTACTCCACCAACCTTTTCTACCAGTTCTAGATAATATACTAGAATGTGTGCTCAAAAACAGAACAAAGTCGGCAGGTGTTGTTTGAATGATCGGGAAGTACAAAACTTTACAAGGTGGTGCTAAAATTTGGGAGTATAGATAAAACATAGGAACCACTTTATGGACTATTTTTATAAGTGAAATCCGACAAAGGTACAGACTTACCACGCTTATTGTTAGTGGATGATGTAAAATCAGGGCCAACAGCATTTGACGAACTACAGATCCTCCTGTATCTCAAGATAACAGAAATTGCCCCACAGCATACAATCACGAGTACTATTGCTAAAAGGGCAATTACAAAAATGGTTTTATGGTTCATCTTCTGATTTGTGTTAGTAAAATTTTCGGTTATGGAGAAATCTTGGGACCTCGGACTTTCGCTTGGTCGGATATCGGGGTAATTCGGTGCAGTAGGAAGCCCTGATAGCAGTTTCTCATGATTAGAAACCATATGATTACAATATAAGAGTATGAAGAAAAAGAAAACGAAAAAAAAACTTATAACACGGAGAAGGCAATTCCAACCAATTATATGAAGAAATCGGTTGAGTTGAGTTATACTCTACCTCTAACAGGTCAAATGGGTAAATTATAAAACTTGGTTGAGTAGAAAGTGAACCCAAGTGTATATAATGCTAATGCTTGCTCTCTCTTAAATCGCTTTACTGAAAAAGTGGATTGGTATTTTAATAATATAGTTTTCATAATCATCATAATAAACTAACTTAATATTGCCGTTCAAAATATACAACCAAAAACATATCACCAAGTACAGCAGTTTCAAAAAGATAAAACAATGTTTCCAGGTCAATCCAGACCGAGCAGTTTTGACAGTTTATCAACCCACCTGACCAGCCCATTTTGACACCTATAATAAAACAATTAAAGCTTTACCTGGATAAATGATATATACGACTTCATAATCACCAAAAAGGGTTTTATTCAAAGAGACTTTCTTGTGAAAAAATCTCTCATAAGTGAGTGCAGCAGTCAAGTTATCAAATCTTTCGCCCAATGGTACCAAGTTTACATCAAGGGCTGTTTGTTCTTGGTCTTTACCATCAGAACTGGCACCCGTTATGACCACTTGACTTTGTGTTAGATATGTGCCTGCTGCAATCTCAATCTCTAGCTCATTCACGAGGGGGAAAACAGCATATACAGATGCTTGTAGAAGAAGTCTGACTTTCATTGGAAAAACACAACCACAAGGTAAACCAATAGGAATCGCAGTGAGTGGTTCCAAACATATTTTACAACAACCTGCCAGATAATACAACGAAGTATGTTACAGTTGAACCAATTGGAAATACTGAAAAAAATTTACATACACGATGCAAGAAAATTCTGTGTAAATCAATGCTTATTAAAGCTTGTTAATGAGATGTTCAGCACTTTTATTAACGATCCACTCTTAGTTTCTTAAGGAGCATCTCTTTGGTTTGGAGTAGAGGTGGGCATGGGTGGCTTAGATAACAAGTCGAACACATTCAAGTTGATATAGGTCATTGTAGTGCGGATCAGAACAAACCAGGTCGACCCACACACTTATGTTTGTGCTTTGTATATTTACAATATATATACAGAACATTATATATATATATAATCTACAAACAATTTATAGCCTTCCTCTTTAGGAAGTGTCTAAGACTAAATTTTAAGGCCATTAAGTAAATATATATTCAGAAATTGTGTTTTTACAACTATTTCATTACAAGCAATTATCATATCTCCAACAATTTAGACAAGTCAAACAAGCATATTACCCTGACCGATTCATCATTGAAAAAGACTACAAAAGACATTACACTGTCACGATTCACCAACGTTGATACATTTTGTTTTACGTTGCATTGCGCGGGTATTATGCTAGTGTGTGTGTATAAAGTAAATAGGGTGTAAACTATGATTACAAAAACATTATCTTTGAACTAGATAAACTATATTTTTATTTTAAACAACTTAGGACGTTATATGCTTTAACAACAAAGTTTGGACGATTGTCGACCCTTCAGACCCATTTGACCTGTTCCACGCTTAGCTAAGTTTGCCTGAGCCGTTTGATATACTGAAAAACCTGAATTCGCCCGAGTCATAAATGAATGGGTAGAAATTGCCACGTCAAGGTCAAAGCAAGTCAAGGAAGATCTCAGGTACCAGTTACCCATTAAAAGTCAAATGGACCAGTAAGAAGCGACTCAAAACAGTACTCTACTTTTCATCATAACAAATCTTAGGCTTCTCCAAGTAAACACTTTAGAAAACGCAGTGTTTAACAATCCTATGTGAGACAATTGTAGAGATCGGTAGGCACGAAGCACAGTTATTGTTTTTGAATCTTGATTGTTACACTTAGGTCTCCTTTTCTAGCTGATTTATGTTCTTTACATAATCATCTCCTTTCAATAACTAACTTCTATCTTTAATCGTCTTTGTTTTCGTGTTCAGGTAACCAAACCTAAGTAATCAACTTCATCCATAATGTCCTAAATCACCAACCAATATCAAGAGAGGCGTGTTGCTTAAACAATTTATTTTGCCTCAATACCAATGACATCCTCTGCGATATCATATATCCAGCAACTCCACCATTGACACCTACCAGAATCTAACTCACTGCTTCTTATAAAATGCTCCCTCTGTCCAAGTTTTTTATAGTCTATATGACTACTTTTGTTTGTCCCAAAGTGATTGTCCACTTTTAGAAGGTTAATGTTTAGTAATTTCTCTATATTACTCCTAATTACTTTACCATAAATGAATGTTAATACATCTCTATAACAATCATAAGTGATGTACTAAATGCGAGGATAAACTCGGGCAAAAGACTAACAAAAAAGTGCATTTACTGCATGCATCTTAAATTGAGCTTTTTTTCTGTTGTTGGCAGACACTTAAAATGGGGAAGATTTTATTTAGAGGTGGGCAGGTGGAAAATTCGTTACATATAACTGGGCTGATTTAGTTTATGCTTTATGTCTAACGGGTCAAATGGGTTAAGCACATGAGCTGTGGTATCTAACTTACACGGAAGTGTGTAATGGGTCGAGCAGATTAAATGTATCAAAAGCCATTTGACATATATTTAGAACCATAGAACCTTCAAACTCACTTTATTTGATAACAGTTCAGACTCTAATTGTAATTATATAGTTGTGTAGTCACAATTAACATTTATTAAGTACTACAATCTTCATTACCTACGATGAGAGAGTTTTGCTCTTCACTTGTGCCTCATACTCGTATTCTAATAAGTAAAGGGGACAATTTAAAGCCATTTTTTATGAATGGTTTGATTCAGGTTTTGGAGTATCTCTGACGAGTCAAACGGGAAAACTTAAATTAGTTTTTAAAAAGCAGATCGAACAGATTAAAAGTTGCTCAAGGGTTTTTTTAATGCATAAACCTCCAAAATCGTTTTATACAAAAACAGAGTCAATATATTTCACACGCGACATAAAAAGGTAAAAGAAACAAGGTGAAAAAGTGTTTTGGGTCAAACCGACCAGCTTAGTTTTGTACATATAATTTCCAGTACGCAACCCACACATTGTGCCACCTCTACTAATGAGTTCCAATGAGAAAGGAGATCATAAAGTTAGAATTGTAATTGTAATAAATATAAGATACTCATATACCTGGTACAGAGCATGAAGATGGGGAGACTGCTTGAGACCGCGTCCTATGAGGATGACGGTGACGATGATGGTGGTGGTGGTGGTGATGATGATGATGGTGCAGCTTCCTGCTATCCGTAGGACCAACAACAAGACCTAAATGCAGTGATTTTTATTATAAGAACATTCTAATGCGCTCAAAAGGAAGAGAATCTGTTCAGGTAAGGTATATCTAGACTCAGAAATTTAGTTAGAATATAAAACTTGGTCATACACTATTCGGTTCTTAACATAAACAGCGACAATTGTAATTAAACTTAAGTGTCTTTAAATAGCAAAAAAGTAGCCCGCCATAAAGCACCATGACATTTAAAGCAGGCTAAACCTACTATAACAGTATTTATAAATTAAACTCATAAATCATTGAGAACATAGAATGGTTGAACTGGCAATGTTTATCAATGAAGAACTCCCAAAAGTTAAGTAAAGTCAGATTGCACTGCTTCATGAGAAACGCAAGACAAATCACACGAGCTTGTGTATTGAAGAATCTTCATGTTTTGCATTCTTTATGTAGTGGCATTTTATTTTTCTTTATCAAAAAGGAAACTAGTAAATGTACAGTAGGTTAGATGACCTACTCACCTACTTGACTAAAGCAAAGCAGAATGCAGGCAAGCCTACTTAATAGAACATTTCTTATATGTAGCTCAAACCTAAAACAAAAGGTGAATTTTGAATGCTGGTTTCATTTATAGATCCCATCACAAAGCTTCTAAGTACAAAGAATATTTTCATGTTATTGTTATTGTTATTACTTAAATAGATAAACTTTCATTATAACCCTTCTATTTTTAGTTTTTGACTACAACTATATAAATATAACCCATTTCAACGACTCAAAAAGATAGACAGACCGAGGAGCACGGTTACAAATCTAATCTGCGATGCAATTTCAATAATAAATTTTGACATGAAGGCAAATTCACAATTTTGTATATGTTTGGAGTATGTGACAATAAAGTAAAAGCATAAGTAACATAACTGCATTCAGTTACTTGGATTTGGAGTAACATAGATGGTCCTAAACTGAGGAGCTACACGTGCAATGTGTCGAATACCATAGCACATTCTTTCATGTTATAGCATAGAAGTTTACCTACGTTGACCTATATCCTAGCGGATAATTATGGTGGTCCTTAGATGGTAATCTTTTGATCTTTCGAAAGGCTCTCAACTTTAAGTAGAAGATTATGGGCTTATAAATGAGAATAATCCACATTTTCCCTTTTCCTCCTTTGTAAACAGCACTTACTCATACATTGGTATTGTGGTATTAATTTATCAAACTCCTAGAAAACCTCTCTAAAGTGTCTAGGAAGTGTTCCTGGCATTAACGTCCTTAATAATATGAGGCAATTAAACTTCATCAACAATCATAGTTTACATACAACTTATAAGTTAGACATCCATCTATAAATAGTGATATTTACAAGCAAGCAAGCATGCATACATCAGCATGAACAGGTCCGTCACGTAATTATTACCTATTATTGCAAATTGTCTAGAGGCTAAACAATTTAAGGTAGTGTCTTCATTAACCGAATCAAAAAAACTTAACTCGCAGTGAGCATCACTATATATAAGTGGCAAATTCACTTACCTTCCAAGCTTTTGGTGAGTGCTACAATAATGATATACTTTATGCAAGTACATCACGACTCTGGTCAGTTGTTACTAGTAATTTTACTGTACTGTGTACTCTTAAGTCTTAACTCATATTACGCTACATTCCAGCTTAACCATAAATCTAATACAGAACCTCCTCTTGCTTAATCTTTTTGCATCAAATAGTTCAGCATATAAACTCATATAGAAAAAATAACACTAAGATTATATAATTACATATCAAACAGATCCAACAAGCCGTTTTATTCACTCTAAATGCGTCAATTATATTCACAGTGTATGCATCAATAAAACCCTAAAATTAACTGAATAATACTATAATTATATGTATAAGTTTCCTTACCGTGAGTATCAGCAGTAGAATCGAAAGTGATAAGATGTAAATTGAACAACAACATCAAAATCGCGAGCATTTTGTGCGTGAATTCATAAACAGCATTGCTATAACGCCGATGCTAAACTGAACTCAACGCTAGGGTTAGGGTTTTTGATCGTTGAATTAAATTGAATTAGGCTGATTAAAATTACTACGTCAATTATATTATGCAATTGTGAATAATACATCATTTAATATAAAGTTCAATAGTAAAATTTGAAATGAAAACGCAAATTTTATGTACGGAAATTTAGCTCCATGCAATGAAGTGAAAATTGGAAAATGAATTTAAAGAGGGAAAATTGTGGAGGGAATTTGATTGAAGAAAAAGGTTTTAAGGTGGTGAGAAGGAAAGCTGATAGTGAAGAAGGGGTTCTGTTGGTGTGTTTTATAGACGTTTCTTCGAATAAAAAATAAATACTCGTATTTTTGTATAGGTATTGACGTATTGTAATTGTAATTGTATTGCATTTTTTTGACATTTAATTTTGTATGACTTTTTTCTGTTTGTTCTATAAACAAAATATCTATCTTTAACATTTAATACGAGTTTGTATGACTTTATTTGTCTGTTCTATAAACAATAACTCCTCACTAATTAATAAGCATCAAATGTAAAAAAGTGAATAAAATTACACAAATATATTTTAGTAATAATTAAAATTATGTAATATTGTAACGTTTTCATCTATAAATTAAAATTAATTATTATTATTGTACATAATATAACTAGGTAAAAGACTCGTCTTACGTACGGCAATCTTAATTTTACAATCTATAATTATCAAACTTATATTTATTAGCATCAT
Source organism: Logfia minima (assembly GCA_963921325.1). Taxonomy (NCBI): domain Eukaryota; kingdom Viridiplantae; phylum Streptophyta; class Magnoliopsida; order Asterales; family Asteraceae; genus Logfia; species Logfia minima. Next base: position 11,909,527 of record OY992776.1, on the reverse strand, counting down.
TTGATAAGATATTAACAAGCGTATTTCTATCGTAACACACTAGAATATGATAAATACTTATTTAAATGAGTTTTATATACATCATAATCGATATCAAAGAGAGTTTAATAGTGTTAAGTTTAAGTAAACAAGACATTACATGACTCTGAAGTTTGAACTTTAATCTATCTCTCTCTCTCTCTCTATATATATATATATATATATCTGTGTGTGTGTAGATTGTATAATGACATAATATCTACAAAAAAATGAACAAAGACGATTGAGAAATAAGCCTTTAGCATGTAACCTATTTACTTTCGTATATGGGCATTTGAAAAGTATCTCATGTCCAATCCCCGCTAGCGGTAACAATCATCATTCCTTACCTATCCACAAATCCCCAATTCCATCAAACCCCTTTTAACCTCCAAAATAACTTTTTTTATCCATATAGTGTGACTAACAGTTCCACCATTCAAAAGTCGACATAACAACAAAATATTAAACAAGACCTACCTTGTACATAATAAAATATAAAAAAATTATATCAATGTAATAAACTAGTGGTCGATATTGTCGATGCACATAATAACGAGGTATGTAAAAGCTCAACATAAATAATGAGCTTCCTAAAAAGAAAGTTATAATGGAATATTATAAACAACTACTATGTATGAATATGCGTGTATCGGCTAGATATAAAATAGAGGACACAATTAGATATCTATCTCGATTGGAATCTTTATAAATGGATACGTTCTACGACAAACTATAGATTGTAATATGACGCTCCAATATGACTTAAAAATGCTATATCATGTAACACCTAAGACGAGTCCCGCATGGGTCTTGGACATGAGCACAACAGATGGGAGGAATCTCAAGAAGTCCTTATGTGGTCACGAGAAAAATTTGTGTCGTGCAGGCAAAACAGACAATATTTGTGATCGTGGTAAGGCGAGGTGTTACAAAAGGTATCATAGTGACTCATGTATCGTTTAGGATGGTGGGGTAAACCTTTCAAGAATGAGGAGTCCCAGTGGGGTGTTTGTAACACCTTATGTGAATCGCACGTCCTCTGTAGACATGAGAGCTCTTATGTTTAATGTAATTATCTTTCTTATTATATACAACGCGTTTTGGGGCACAAACATAGCAGATTCCTTAAATGCAATAATTAATAGCATCAAACCCCTCGCACAACAGCGAGTGAAAATTTCGCATGTTGATGTAGAAATATAAATGTTTAATGATATACTTGAATGCATGAATTATTGTTAATTCTTTAATGAAAGTGATTTTTTATAATAATTTAAATTATTATAATTGTAAATTAAAAAATGTGATATAAAAGAAGAAAGAAGATATTTAAATGTATCGTGTGAGATATGATATTAATTGAATTATTTATATATTTTTTAAGTAGAAGGATAAAATAGTAATTTATGATTTTCTTATTTAAAGATTAAGGAAGAGAGTTAGAAACCCTTAACAAAGGTTTTAGTTAATAAAAATAATCTTTAACTTTATCTTTATATATAGTTAAAACATAATACCATGGAGGAATCCGAATAATTGATTGGGTTATTTTGATGGTGATCAAAAAGTCAAGATTTAATTATAATTAAAAATTTTAGTTTTACAGGTACACTCATGACTATTAATATTTGACAAAAACAGTTTTCCTCCCTTACATGATACTCATTTATGTTTGTTAAATATGTCAGTTTTAGCACATGCATTTTATAATTAACCATTTTAGTTTTTGTATTCTTTTTAATTAACTCCCTTTTGTATACAAAGAATATGAAGTGTATCTAAAATCAATAAAAGTTTGATATGTTTAGTTAGATGAATTATAAATAACTCCGATATAAAAGGATTAAATACTTAATCTTGCGTAATCGTATCGTGGGACAGTAACTAGTAATAATAATAATTAATAATTAATAATAATAATAATAATAATAATAATAATAATAATAATAATAAAATAATAATAATCATAATCATAATCATAATAATAAACGGAGGAAGATGCATATTTTATTTACCCCTTTTCTGTGTCGCTCGCCAGGGTTTCTCATCACAAATCTCAATTTAATCCAATCATTTCAAATCAAATCAGAAATTGACGGTTACATCAACAACAGCTAGGGTTTCAGTTTGTTAAATTACTATTAAACCTCTTGATTTACATGAATGGATACAACAATTTCATGTTTAGATGATCTCAACACGCTTTCATCTTCATCCTTACCTTCTCAAATCCATCAAACGTGAGATTTTAAGTCTTTGCTGTTCCTTAATTTTGTGTAATTTGATTCGATTTTAATTATGTCAATACAAACATTCTAGAATTACTGACTAATTGATTGATCAATTAATCTTTTTTATTTGTTTATGTATTTGAATTGAGTAATTCACTGAGATTAGGAAAAATGATGAATTTTATGCCCTGCCTTTGATGCTTAATGTATATGTATATATATATGTATATAATGTATGCATTTTTAAGCATCTGCATGCATATTTCGTAATTAGATTATCATAATTAGACAGGTTATGCTCTTGAACTATGTGTAGTTTTTCCATGTGTCATACATAGTAATGTAGATCATAATCCCTGCTCGATTTGTGTTTATGGAGTGGAATATAGATAAAAATCTGCAGTTGGATCTCAAAGTCATTGCTGGCTATTGATGTATAGCTCTATAGGATTTCATGTTGGTTTTTGATTCTGAAAGTTCCAAAATGTGTGATGTATTGCTGAAACCAAGGAATTATTTGGTTTTAGTTAGTGATGGCTAGAGTACTTTTTCTATGTACTGGAGCAATGAATGCAGTTAAATACTTGATGTTAGCTATCTCATGAGCAATATCTTTTTAGTGATAGGAATGTGCTCCATTTGCTAGCAAGAAGAGAAATAGCTCCTAAAACAGCTAAGTGTTCGCCAAAACGGAAGTGGGGAGAAGTTTCTAATTGCAAGTGTCAGTCATCTGTTAAACCTGAAAGTGAGAGAGTGAGGAACTCAAGACGCGAACTTCTATCATGGTACTTTTTTTTTTTTTTTTTTGTTGCAATTCTTTTGATGGATCTGAAGAAAAAAGTGAACTTTTTCAGACGTTCTACTAGTTACGTGTTTCTGTCGTTCCAGGGTGGAAGCAGAGTCCTTACGGTGTTTATCAGGCAAATCTTGTCCTTTAGTGCCTTCTCCGAGGTCAACAATTGCAGCAGCATTTAGTGCAGATGGGAAAATCCTTGCTTCTACTCAGTAGGTTAATAGTAATCTTTGTTTTGTTTGCTGTATTTTTTTCTTTATCATATTTGTTGATATAACTTTTTTTTTTTCTTCCTTTTTTTCTTTCTGGATTGACAGTGGTGACCATACTGTTAAAATAATTGACTGCCAAACCGGAAAATGCGAAAAGGTGCTCAGTGGTCATCGAAGAACTCCTTGGGTGGTAAGAGACAAATCCGTTACTCAAATTTTGTCCAGAGAATTATTGATAAATTTGGAAACTTTGAAAACTAGAAACTTGGTCAATAATTGATAAAACTGGAAACTTTGGGAAACCTTGTGGTGACCATACTGTTAAGTCCTTGAGGTAAAAGAGATAATTGGAATTTGGGACACCCTTGTTTTGATCTTTTATGCTACAAAGGTTTTATCTTTGCTTGAGCTAGCGGTACACTAAACAGAACGTAATCGTGAACTTAGTTAACATTCTTTTGCTTGAGTTAAATCTTGTTTCTAAAGACTCCAGTCTGAGCCCTGCTTGGAAAACCCTGATTGTCGTATTCTTTATTTGTAGAGTCAAGATCTTCTGTCTAACTTTGTTCTTTCTTCTACCTCTTATTGGTGGATTTGAAGATTAAACAAATGATTCTCAACATTCTGAATAATTTTTCTCAAATAGAATGTTGATACATCAATTTCTGTTGTATTCAAAAAAGAAAAGCCAATTTATATGTATTCGGTAACATGAAATTCTAGCGTTCTGTCGAAATTAATGTATATTCCAATTTAATAATCGTGTCATTGCAAAGGTAGGTATTTATTCATTAGGGAAGTTAGAACCCTGAAGTCTATCTAGCTTCACTTGCAAGCTAAAGAGACAAGAGAGAGTGTCTTTTTTCTTTTTCTTTTTAGTTACTCGTTAGAAGTTCAAGGATAAAATTCACTTTAGGAAACTGTTGGATATGGATTTAAGAGTGCCATTTATAACCTAAAGCTCTACTTGAACTTCTAATTGCCTTTTTTGAGCTTGTAACATTAGATATATGTATGCTTCTTGTTTTTGCACTTTGCAAAGGTTGTGTAATTTGTTGATGTGCTAATTGTGTCTTTACAGGTTAGATTCCACCCATTACATCCAGAAATACTTGCGAGTGGAAGCTTGGATCATGAAGTTCGACTATGGAATGCAATTACATCAGAATGCATAGGGTCTCGTGATTTTTGTAATCACCAAGCTTTTTCTTTTTCTTCTATTTGGATTTATATTATACATTGTTTAAGAATCATTTTTTTAATCGAAGGTGCATTTAGAGTAGAATGAAGGATTGTCTAAGTGTCATTTATTAAAGAGCGATAAGCTTACCCTTTTTGTTGTTGTATTATTACAGAATATACGCATTAAAACAAATTTACATATGCATAAGAATGTATTTTTGTATCTGCATGTATTGTTTGTTGCAGATCGCCCTATTACTTCCATTGCCTTCCATGCTGAAGGAGAATTGCTTGCGGTTGCTGCAGGCCATAAGGTGTTTATATGATTATACCAACTTACTGTTTTCATATGTCTCTGCGGTCTCTCACTTTTTTAAACTACAGGTATCAAATCGTGAAGGGTTGGGTATTTGGGCAACAAGTCAGAAACTCAGGGTTCGGTTAAAATACTTTGGAATTGCTTGACGTCAAATGTTCTCTTTCTGAAATTATTGAACTTATTTATTAAATTGCTAGAGTGTTTAATATGTTTACAAGAATTATATTATGTCATTAATAATTCAATCTCTTGAATATGATTTATGGGGGTGTTTTTGCATAAAAGAATTGGCGTTCGGAAACTTTCCATCTATTTGACTTGTTTTATTCAAGCTATTTGTAACGATATTCTTTTGAGCTATTAGAGATTACCATTACCCAAATTGATACATACATAGGTGATGGGTCGAATTGCCACCTCTAGTTTAAACTGTTGTGGTACTTTACAGTTCATTTAATTGATAACAGCCTCCTATTTTCAGCTCTATTTTTGGCATTACAATAAAAGAGGAGAGACTTCTTCTCCTGCTATTGTGTTGAGGACAAGGCGTTCTCTTCGTGCTGTGCACTTCCATCCACACTCTGCTCCATTTTTGTTAACCGCCGAGGTAAGATTCTTCTTACTAGAAGTGGGCAAATGGGTGGATTGGGTTTGCTAACGATAGTTTGGTTCAGATCGATTTCTTGTGTACAGCTTCGGTTGACCTTAATCACTTTTGAAGAATTGTTTAAGATTGATAAATACATTGGATATGGCTACAAAACATATATCATTGCAATCAAGGCTGTTAAGATCTAGATTCTGATTATAAGATCTTACGATTTTTACGGTTTTGATTAACAAAAAGAATCCCGATCTTGTATAGGATCTTAAAAGCATAAGATCTGCTTAGGATCTCGATCTTAACCTCGGGATCTTAGGGTATACATCCGATCCGATCTTACTTGTCTTGAGTTAATGAACTAGAAAAATAAGAATGTTTATTTTGTCATATAGAAGTCTAAGAGACTAACCGTTTAGTCGATCCACGATAATAAAATTAATCAATTCGTCAACTTTAATTCTTTTAGCACTCGGAAATCTTTATCTTTTTAGTATCTTTAATTATTATTAGTGTATTACACTATTGTTATAATACTTAAACTATAAATATTTCACTAATTTGTCACAAATTTGATATCTTGTATACATTAAAAGGCACATGTAAGATAATAGAGTATTTGAGTAGGATCTTAAGATCCTGATTCGATCTTACGATCCTGATCTTGCAAAGACGAAAACGATCTCAGGTAAGATCTCGATTTTAACCTTGATTGCAATACTATAAGTCTAATTTACGGGAAAATTTCTTTAGGAGGTTGTATGCATCAGAAGTATGCTATCAACAACTTTTGAGCAGTTCTATTACGAGCTAATTCTTTTGAGGTTAACCATTTGACCTTTAGAGATCAAACATTACCTAAGTCGCCCCATTTATAAGTAAATTTAAATCACGACCTTTAATTGGATACGTTTGTAACTATATGAGGTCTCACAAAGTCACGAACTAGTTATATGACCGATCTGCAGGTCAATGATCTTGACTCTTCGGATTCTACAATGGCACCTGCGACATCTCTGGGTTATTTGCATTATCCTCCTCCTGCTGTATATATGGGAAACATGCATTCAATTGACCGCCTAAGTTTAGCCGCAGAGTTACCATTGATGCCTGTAGCTCTCTTCTGCTCGCCTCCTTATGCAAATGCTGATTCAATACCACTACTTCAGATTGCCAATAGACCTGTTGACTCGGGCATCGTTCAACTAGAATCTTCCGATCGACTTCAAGTTCTTGCAAATGCCACAGAACTCTATGAGCAGATGACAGCTTCTTCTGTTCCTCCATCTACCACTCATGAGACAGTAGATGATTTGTTGAATCCAAATCCCAGTGAAATTCAAAACTCTTTCTACACAACTGCAATAGATATCACTGAAAATGGTGCTTCTGATATTGATACTTCTGTTGCTGGCAATATTGCTGAAGCAATTCCTAGTCAGGCGGTCCAGCCCGCGGATGAGATTAGGCAAGATCTTTTTGGAGATCGCTTGTGTTGGGAACTACCTTTCACGCAAGGATGGTTGGTTGGTCAAAGCCAAGCTGGCACTTCATTGACTACATTGCCACCTGAGTCAGTCACCTCTAATACGGAGGCTATAGATCGTTCATTGGTTATGCCATATGGTTCGAACCAAGTGGCTCCAGACAGATCAGGTTTACAGGACCTGTCTTCAAATGGTGCTTCAACTTCTGCGTCACAGTATAGACAGCATGCTATGGGCAGTGAGTCGAATGACGGGGGTGGTTCTTTCCCCATAATTAGTCGAATACAGTCTCAACTTTCTGCATCATTGACTGCTACCGCCACTGCTGAGCTACCTTGCACTGTGAAGTTAAGAATATGGCCTCATGATTTTAAAAATCCTTGTGCCTCTCTCAAGGCCGAACGATGCCATTTAACAATACCACATGCGGTACTTTGTAGGTAAAGCTTTAGGACCTGTAGATTTTTTTTTTCTTTTTTGGTAATTGGTTGTGGCGGAAAGTTATAACAAATGTTATTACTTGATGGAGGAAAATGTTGGAATTGTTTTAGCAGAAGTTTCATATTTTGAATTTAATAGATACTTTAAGAATTGGAGATGTGTTATCATTTTCTGAATCTATCTACATGTCTTAAACAACAAGCTATTACCCAGACATCTAATATAATTGACTTCTGTTGTTACTCTATATATATATGAATCTACAATAAATCTTTTTAAGTGCTAAAAGTTATTTCTTGGTTTGGATTGACCACAGTGAAATGGGGGCCCATTTTTCACCTTGTGGGAGATATCTAGCTGCTTGTGTTGCATGTGTGCTCCCTCAGTTTGATGCTGATCCTGGGGTACCAACCCAACTTCATCAAGAGATGGCTGGAACATCTCCAACAAGACATCCAATTTCTGCTCGCAAAGTGATGTATGAACTTCGAATATATTCACTTGAGGAAGCAACGTAAAGTTTCGATCCCCTTGTGTATATATTACTTCTGCTTGAAGTGGTAAAATGTGCGGGTTGGTTAACGGGTCAAAACGACCGGGTTTAGTTTACCTGGATTTGTCTGTTCATATTTGTCAATTCTACATGGTTAGTTCGTCAAATTTGATTACAAAATATAAGTTCCTTCAACAATATTCCAGTTTTTGGTTAAATTTTGGGGTTTAATGCATAACAATACACTCTGGGTGCTTTAGACCTATATTATGCTATTTAACCTGGGTGACCCGTTAAAGATAGCACATAACCTGAATCGACTCATGCACTAGTTAATGGGTTGAAATGGCTACCTCTAATGTTGTCTCCATGGCATTATGCTAATCAATCTTGTATCTGAATCTGGAAATTATTATTTTCATGTAGTTTTGGTTCGGTGCTTATTTCGAGACCAATCAGAGCTGCTCATTGTTTAACATCCATCCAGGTTAGCTTTTTTAAGTGTAATAGTTTATATCTGAATATTTCTCACTGGCTAGGTAACCTTATGATGAGTTTAAATTATTGTAATGATGGGGTTGTTTGATAATCCGGAATGGTAAGGGGTGGATAATCTTATCGCAAATTGATTCTCTAACAGTGTGGAGCTAATCAATACCTTGTATTATGATGCGGAGCCATAGATCTCTTAATTTTGTATTGTAGAAGTTTAAATTTATTTTAATTTGATTATGCCACGTAAAACAAAAACCATAAAAATTTGAGTGTTTGCTTGAATGTCACTTATGATTTTTTCTCTCTCGCAGTTCTCGCCCACTTCTGAGCACATATTGCTTGCTTATGGTCGAAGTCACAGTTCTCTCCTTAAAAGCATTGTTATTAACGGGGAAACTTCATTATCCATATACACAGTTTTAGAGGTAAATACATTAAGAAGTTTGAAATGTTATGCTTTGGTAAACTGATGTATTGATTTAAAACAGGAACTTTCTTTTTGAGCAAAAAACGAGTTGATGGTAGTTACCATCTTCTGAAGACACATGTACTGACTACCGACACATTAAAATAGGGTAGTGTCACATTCCTTGGTTTTGTAAACCATTGCGAGAATATAATTAATACATGGAGGATCTGGTTTCAGACACTTGTGCGATCCTGACAGGCTGATTGCCGGACACATGTTATTTTCATTTATATATTACTAAACCCCGTTATTTGTCTGAGAGATGATAGCTGTAGTATATATTATTCATTCATATTCAGATATCTAACTCCAGATGAGAATAAAAAGTAATCATGTTTGTCAAAATTAGTAATGAAATTATGTCAACTTTATCATATTATCACTGGATATATGTTGGCACTTCGATAATCAATGGAAGATCCAGTTTACATGTTCTTCGTGAGGTTTATTATTTTGTTATTTACACTTTTGCAACTTGGGTCTTCAGGTATATAGGGTTTCAGATATGGAACTTGTGAGTGTACTTCCAAGTGCAGAAGATGAGGTCAATGTCGCTTGCTTTCACCCTCTTGCTGGAGGAGGTCTTGTTTACGGGACCAAGGTTTGTATGCGGGTCGTTGACTGGTTTTTTATTTTGATCAGTTCTATCTTCTTTCTAGAGGTGACAAATTGGGTGGTTTGGGCTACCAGTCATAGGGTTCGAGTCAAACAAGTAATCTTGGTAATGATCAAACAGGTTGGGGGAGGTTGGCCCGAAACATTTCTTCATTCTTTAAGCTATTTCTGTAAATAACTTTTTGTGAAATATGATTATGAAGAATATATAATTTCAGTAACTTTTAAAGTTTTTAAGCATTATATTTGGTTGTATGCATATTTGACCCCTTATAGACCAACATTACTTGAATTGATCCTTTCATGAATAAATGGGTCAAAATCGTTACCTATAATTTCTCTACTTGAACTGCACTGTCTCAAACATGAGTCTGTTTGTTTACAGGAAGGCAAACTTAGAATCCTTCAGTATGATGGTGCTCATTAGATAGATAAAACCAGACATGATCATTTTTTTGAAGTGCAAGCAATTGAGGTAGAGCCATAATTCAGGTTGTCTGGAAATTTCTATCTTTTCTTGGTGATACCTAGTGCAGTTATAAGTTTTTGATTTGAAGAGGTTGTTATTTGTCGGTTTTTTGGGAACTTCAGTTTTGGCTTTTAATTATCATCCTCCATGTTTCTAAATAAGATGCCTTAAAAAAAAAACTTACGCGATTTGAACCTCTTATTGTATGGAGTGATTCAATCTCAAACTCAATAATATTGGTTCTGCAATTTCAACTTCTTTGATCTTTTAGGTGCTAGTAAATTCAACCTTTTAGTTATATGTATTTGATTACGTTGCAGGCTCAGGCGTATGCTTTGGAATGTTGAATGCCAATGATGATATGTCACACTGGAGGTGTGTACCAAAATTGAATATACTTCCTTTAGAAGTTGTTGGTTGGCTATCAAGTTTTCGATATGTCAAATCCCCTTGGTTATTAATTTTCATATAATCATCTTTTGGTTAACCAACTAATGCTGATATTGCTTTGTAAAACAAGGACTATTTTAATTATAGGAGTTTTTATACCAAGTTCAGAATAAGTTGCTTCATTCTTTCAAAACAAATAAAATGCTTTAATGGGTACATAGGGTACTGGACATGTTGACTGTTAGTCAAATATCTAGAAAACATGCATCTTTAATCTTTAAATGGTTAAAAATCAAGGAATCTTGTGGGTCAAAATCAGTATTAATATTTTGTGACTATGACAACAATCTTTAAATAGATAAACTCAACTTTAAGGTCTACACATAACAGAAACACAAATAAAACGAGACATCCCAATGATGGGAATTGTTATAAGCTTTTCATATCATAATATTATTTCATGTTAAGCTTGAACCTTTTTTGCTCACAGGAACTGGCACCTGGTCTTTAAAGATGATGCAGCCAGCTGAAATGAAGCTCAGTTCACTTCCTAGTTCCTACCTTCTTTCCTTTCCAGCCTTCCGCATCTTGAGCATCTGCTTGTATTACCATGTAGTAGTCATCTTTAATGTCTACACTTTTTGGTCAATGTATATCATCACCAATAGTTTGTTAACTTGCACCATTGTGGAGATCTGTAAAGATTTCTTGGTCAAGTCCCACATTTTTTAGGTCAAAACGTCACTCTGTAATGTACAACTTTAAAATTGATAAGTGTTCCATGATAACTATGGGCATACTCATCATGATTTTATCAGCTGATTTAGAGGTTTTCCCAATAACATGGTGCCCACTTAAGTATTTCTTATGCATTTTAAGCTTTCTTTTTTCGAAAATTTGAACAAATCAACACATTGTACTCAAGGTGAAAGAGAAAAAGTAGTCATTTATACAATTTTTTTACTCAAAGTTATATATTTATTTGATGTCAAATAAAACTAGTAATGTGAACAATGAAAATAGAATGAAGATAGTATACAACCGGTTCACATATAACTTTTTTTTTTTTTTTTTTAACGGCTGAAAGATTAAATAAAACAGAACCCTCTAGCAAGACGCTAGATAAAAGGCTCAAATACAATTACATTGAAATAGAAAGAAGTGGGTTTAACATCCACAAAGTCCAATCTATGCGAAATTTTCGATTCCAATTATTAAACCAATCATAAGAGAATAGAACAACTCTCTCAACGATCATATCTTCTCTAAAGGTTTTTGGAGCAAAAACTGTACTATTTCGATACCACCAAATAATCCATATCGTCGTAAGCATAACAACTTCAATTCCTTTTCGCTTCCATGACGAGACATTGATACCATCTACAAAGCCGTGAATGTCATCGATACTAGCAAATAAAGGAAAAGGAAGATCAAGCCATTTGAATATGTGTCTCCACACTTGACTCGCCATTACACATTCGAAGAACAAATGCTTAATGGATTCTGGTTGCATTTCACAGGAGGGGCATAAAACGGACGCAAGATCAATATCCTTGGCAAGCAAGTTGTCTCTAGTGGGGACTCTATTCAAGGCTAGTCTCCAAAGCAAAATGTTAACTTTGATTGGAACTAGAGTAGACCATCTTGTAACTTTTTAACTACACAACATTCTGCGGTTGTATTCCCTGATTACTTTCGACAGTAATTCTTCCTATACTCTTAGCTGCAATGGTTGTTAAATTTGTTTGCTGATTGTTGAGTACTCCAACTATTTCGGATTCAGCAATCAACCATTGTACACCAATCAAGAAAAATTCTTCTCCATCTTTGCCACATTTTAAAGAATGATCCACCATCTTAACAATTGTTAAACTTAGCCTTTCTATAGCTCCCAATACAAAACCAAGTTAAAACAAATACATATGCATTTGTTCCCATAATTTCTTTAACAAAGTCCCAATTTATCAGCACTTGAAGTTTACATGTTGTCCCCATCCGTTAAGTTTGGTATGTCATTCACAATGGTTATATCACGAATGCAGAAGTCCAGAATATCGTACACTAGTTAAAACTTTCTTCAAGAGATCTAAGCAGGAGATGGAAGGCAATGAAAGCTTGATATGAAGTGTGTAGATATTTTCATGTACATAATGATGTAAAGGTTCTTGATAGACTTTTTTGTTGAGAAAAGTTTTAGTATAAATAGGTAATTCTCGTTCTATGAAATATAAATAAATAAACAGGTCATTCCCTCTTATTTGTACATATCAGATAGTCGTAATTGTAATATCTTCTTTATAGAAAGTCCCTTCGTATTTAGTTTTATATTCTTAATTATAATATCAATATCTTAAATATCTTGGAAAATGATCAGAAAGAACTTATAACAGACACAGGTATATCATATCTTTCTTTGTTATGCTAGAATATGATCACTACTCTTCACCGTTACAAACGTGGAAAGATACTTCTATTCTAAACAAAATTTCTTGATCGTTGTTAAATGTAGCGAAGATGTCAAAAACAATTAGATAGAAACCGAAAACGCGTTGAGATATACTTTTATCTTTAGAATTGCACATAGGACCTGAAGGGACCAAAATATCTCATCAGATTGTCAAGAGATGACAGTATGTTTAAAGCAGCTCTCCAAACACACACACTCACTTCAATAGGAACCCAATTATTCCATATTTGACACACACCACCATTATCATGAGATAGTAAACAACTATGAATGATATCCTTAGGCTGATTAACACTACAAAAGCCTTGAAATTTTTTTCTCCAAGACCATCGGTTTGGAGTATCAGATGATACATAACGCTGCCTCTTGGTTGGGAACGCCAATTCCAATGCAGGGAACCCCCGGACATCGATCTTTGACTTTAACATTTTTAACAACTTCAAGAGCAAACAAACTGTGAAACTGAAACTTAAATGGGCGTCCACAACCAGCCCATTAGGTGGTTAAGGCCCCGTCAAAAACTTCTTTTAACAAAAGAGTTTCTGAACCCAACTCCAAGATCATCAATAACTTTAAAAGCACTTAAAACACCATCTCGCATGTTCTGTTTGAGCTTAGATAGAACGCATAGGACTATGAAACATCCATCATCACGATGGAATGCCAGAATCACATTTCTCCACAACTCCCGCAAGCTATTCCAAGATGACTATTCTCCAAAAAAACAAAGCATTATTGACATATTGAAGAAGCATGTCTAACAAGTGTTATTTTCAAGGTTTCTTCTCCCAAATACAAATCTTTATAGAACTTTTTACTACAAGTCTCGAGAACAGACACTTGAAGAGCTTACACCATATATCTTTAGTTTATGTAATGATAATTAACATAAAAGGTTTATGTATCTAGTCTAGTATATATCAAGGATATAATACATGCAAACATAGTTACGAGGAAAATATGCTTATTTTGGAACTCAAGTTCAAAACCGTACCAAGTGACTTTCAATTTGCAGCTCCATATTCTCATGTGTATACTGAAGATATATTGAAGCAACATCATGACATATTTACAATAACGACGTATTCATAAGTTAGTTGTTTAACGGTCAATAAATAATTAGTAATCAATTTTATGATAAATTGTGTCATGCGCAAATCGAAAAGTTGCATAAAATTAAACTAAAACAAACATCTAAGACTCTAATTGAGTATTTAAATAAATCATGCGTTAAAATAACTCCATATAACTATATAAGTAATACTCGAAACGTAATATATATATATATATAGAATATTTATCACATTCTTATATTTTTATGAAGACCCTATTGAATCAAGGTAACGGGACATTTCTTTTTACCTAATTTAATATTTACCAATCTAGAAGTAGGCCTATAACATAACACAACTTAAAATAACAAAATGAATGATCCAAATTTGAATGTCTCTCGTCTATTTAAATTGCCTAAAATACCCTTACTCTTTCATGAATACAATTGATAGTTAAACGTATTTTATTCAATTTAGATGGATAAAAAACTATTTATCAGAAAAAAGTAAACATTTGATACCGATAACGCAACCAAATATTTTTTTTAGGAAGTTTAATGACAATTTTCATTAGTCGGTATATACAAGATGGACCATCCATAAAACTTAGTCGGACACGAAACTAAACTTAACGAAACACATTACTAAGCTTACCAAACATCCAGTTGTTTGTTACATTTTCATTGGCCATTGAGCTAGGCAGCTAGCTTTAAAAATAAGCTGATCCAAACACTGGTTGTTACTTTCTTTCCTTTTTATTTGAACCACCGAGGGTTTGAATTTTGGAAGCGACTCAGACCGCCATAAGAACCGTTCCATGTTACCTGGGTATCACCTCTGCTGCCATGTGAATCACAATAATATCACCGCTGCCAATTGAACTTTACCTTAGTTAGGTTTTACTTCTGATTTTGTGGTTCAATTGATGATTTTGTGATCTTATTGGAGTAACAAGGTTAGTTTTCTGTATTCATTCTTATGATATCAGTTCCAAATCTTATAACTTCATTTTCTAGGTGAACTAATTCAGCATTTATTTGCACTCTACCTGTTTGAGAAAATGCTTAAAAGAGTTTGATTTCTACAACCTTGATGTTACACAATACATATGATACCAATTCAACATACTTTTTGTATAATATATCCTAATTTAGATATATAAACTTGATTTTTGATTGAATTAACAGCCTCATTCAGTTCTTTCGCTAATATAGATAATGTTTTCATAACGACATGAGTCCTATAACATAACCTCCTCATGATTTTTTTCATGATAAAATATAGGGTTAGTTGTTTCGTTTTGTATCTAACTTTACATTTTCTACTATCGTATGCAACCACCTTTTAGAAGTCCTATTTTATGTATAATCCTTTACAAACACGTATATAGTATGTAACAGGTGAAGGACCGGAAAATACCAGTTTCGATACATACAATAGACATGGAGACAAAGTTCGATACATACAATAGACATTTTTTCAAGAGGAAAAAACCGGGTACTTGATCATCCGGTCACCCGTTGCATACAATATACGTGTTTGTAAAGGATGATACATACAATAGTACTTTTAAAAGGTGGTTGCATACAATAGTAAAAAATGTAAAGTTAGATACATAACGAAATAATTAACCCTAAAGTATAACAATTACACTGAATGTTTGCAGCAAATCAACGTTCACATAAAATAACTCAACATCCATAGTAAAGATTGATTTATATACTATAAAGGTCTGATTTATGTACAATGTAAGGTCAAGGTTTAGTCAGTATCTACAGAAAATAATATACTGTTTTTGTTAGGCCAAAGGCAACATTTTTTTCTTCTTACGCGAACACGTTTCTAATTTTCCATTTTTCTTAGATAGTTAATTCGGAAAACAGTTGGACTTTTGTGTAAATAAACGAAGTTTAAGCTTTTGAATAATAAGATACTCCTTGTCATAAGCAGGGTTTCCACTTACAAACAATCAAGAAAGATACATTTACAAAAGTCATCTACTTTGAATGGCATTGGTTGTAATTTGTGGTCAACCATGCAGTGGGAAGTCAAAGGCCGCTCTTTGTCTGTCCGAAGCTTTGAAGGAAATAGAATCGAAACTTAATGTTAGAATCATAGACGAAACCTCCTTTCATCTTGATCGTAATAGAACCTATGCAGAGATGACATCTGAAAAGAACTTACGAGGAGTTCTTAGATCAGAAGTCGATCGATCCTTATCAAAAGATAGCATCATTATAGTGGATTCGTTAAATTCCATTAAAGGTTACAGATACGAGTTATGGTGTCTGGCACGTGCTGCAGGAATCAGACATTGTGTTCTTTACTGTGATGTGGAAGAAACCAACTGTAGGAATTGGAATAAAGAACGCAGGGAGAAAGATGGAATTTCATACGATGATGATATATTTGAAGATCTAGTAAGAAGATTTGAAAGACCTGATAGTAGGAACCGATGGGATTCACCACTATTTGAGTTATCGCCATTTAAAGATGGAATAGATGAATCTTCTCCTGCTATTGTAGATCTTGTATCTTACTTGACTAAAAAAGTGGACTCAAGGACTCGCGATGTTAAAATCTTGCAGCCTACAATAGCAACACAGAGTGCTCGTTTTTCAGAGGCTAATTCTCTTTATGAAATGGACCGAGCTACACAAGAGGTAACGAGTGCCATTGTTGAGGCTCAATCGTTAGCTATGGGTGGACCGGTGACTGGACTCTCTCTTAGCCATGATTTGCCAACTATTAACATTTCAAGGTCAGTTGGGTTACCCGAGCTTCGGAGGCTAAGAAAGACTTTCATAAAGTTGACTGGTCAATCGAGCTTAAGTGGGCCACCACCGCCTTCAGATGCTGAAAGTGCAAAGAGAATGTTCATTGACTACTTGAACAGAGAAATCGGAAGCGGATAGGTTATTTGCTGTTTTGACATTCTTGATGATGCTAGGCTGGTTTTGTGGTAAACTCAAAGTTTCTTATGTTATACTTCTTACAAGTGATTTTGGCCTTCGTTGCAACTTGCAAATTAGCCATATTTCTTGTGCAACAGAACATTATTGTGTACCAAATGAGCGACTTTAGGCAAATTCTGCACAAATGTTAACCACAGAAAAAGATTCCTATATGGAACATATGCATCTAGTTTCCAAAATTTTGCAGTCCTGCAAATTGTAGGGTTCCGTCTTATGCAATTCGTAAGAATGATAGTTTATCCGTAACAAAAGGCCAAATATGATCGAATAAAAAAGGTGAAAAAGGTGAAGTTATTTTCCTTATACATAACGGGTACTCGCTGACTACTTATTATTTGTACAAGTCTGCAAGTTAAAATATGATTTTACAGAATATAATGTGTATGGCAAAACTGATTCATTGAAACAGTACACGATTGTCGTCAGATAGTTGTAATGTATGTACTTTGTACAAGGAGTTATAAAAGGTTTTCTCTAAGAGAAAAGGGAGAAGGGTACATAGCTGTATACAGCTCAGGTTTTGAAGGTGAGTTGCTAAACCTAGGAACAGGCTCATGTTACCAAACACAACCATGGTCATAGCAATGCAATCATGTGTTCGACTTATGTCAACGGCACTTGAGTTTTTTCTCACAATGACTTGCGCATCATAGAATATAAATTTCATCTTTTCAAATGATGTTTTTTTCGTCTTCTAAAACAGAAGAACAAACAACTATCAGACAACAAATATCTCTATACATACATTCATATATATATATATATATACAGAATACAGTATTACATAAATAAGGGGGAGGAATTAAGAAGAAAACTTAATTTTTTAGGAGTCAAGAGAGTATGGAAGCATTAATATTCATTAGAACTTCTTAATATTCGTCATCAATGAATGTAAAAAAAAAAACACCATTATTACCGATAAATTTTAATCAAAATCAATATTATGAAGATTAATATTGATTAGTGAATCTTTTCTTAAGTTATAACATTAATGGATTAATATTAAGTTATAAATTCATTAATATTCATCTGATCCTAGTTTTGGGTGGTTATGAAGTTGTGGTTTCGGGTGGTCTTAAATTTTGATTGTGGTTCTATCTTGGTGGTTTCGGACGGTGGTTTCTTGTGCTTAAATTTTGATTGTGGTTCTATCTTGGTGGTTTCGGACGGTGGTTTCTTGTGCTTTTTGGACGCGGTGCTAGGTGGTTTCATGTGGTTCATGTCAGCTATTTGTGATTTCTTTTTCTTGTGGTGTCAGGAGTTTTTAGGTCGCAGTGTTAGGTGGTGGTTCAAGTTCGTGTTTTCAGGTGGTTTGGCGGTGTTAGATGATTTCAGGTCATGGTTTCACGTCGGGTTTCCAGTGTTTTCAAGTGGTTCCGGATGGCAATTTTAGGTGGTCTTATGCCAGTTATAACATGAGGTTTAAGATGTTTCCTTTCAGTGGTTTTCGTGTGGCACTTCGGATGGCGATTTTGGTTAATCCCCCACAATTGATATGTCCGTACAACAAATTGTAAGATGGATCAACGGAAATCACAATCAAGATACTTTCTTTTGAATTACAAATAATATAACTAGATAATTACAATAGAATTCTATTTTCTGAAACAAAACCAAGTTGAAATTAAACCCAAAAAGGGCAAAAATCAAATGTGACGAAAAGTAACTTCTATTACCAGCCATAAAATCCTCCATTTATCCAAACAAAGCATGAATGTTGAATGCGGAAAACTTCACCATTCTCTGCCAAGCAAAAAAACATTTAGGATAAAAGGCTTAAAACTCGAAAATTGGACTTGTGTCTAGAAAAGCAGAATCAGCCGAGTAGTCGTTTAACCCATTTAGTCCATGAATGTCCATGAACCCCGGTTCAACAGGCTGGTTATCAAAAATCCAATCATATTGGAAGTCAGCTAATAATCCGTCAGAGACCCCCGCCGGTGATGACTCATTTGTTGACGCTGCACCTTCATGTGTGGCAGAATCTTGCCCTGAAGGCCAACTCGACCCGTAATCCTTAAAACCTGAATCCGCACTAGGACCTTGAGCTTGACTTCCTTGAGGAAAATTCTGGATTGTATCTGAAACAAGAACTGCTGGGCTATATACATGTGCTTGGGAAGAAGCCTGATAACTGGGCTGAGCTGGTACCATATAATTCGGATGACTGGATGCAAGTTGGGGCTGGGAAGACAGTGTTGAGACCAAATGGGGTTGGTAATGCTGTTTTTCAGTAAACAGGTTAGTATTTACTTGAGATTGAATATGAGGATTCGGCTGATTGGAGAATTTAGGTTGGGGAGGCAATGGTGGGGGATATACAGTTGAAGATGTACAATTTGGACTTTGAGGAAGATATGGAATAGATGTGCTGACTGTATTTGGTTCTAAAGAAGTTAAATATTTATTTGGCCCTGAAGGCATTCCATTGACAGTGTAATTTTGCTGCCTACTGTGATTCCCAAAATTGCCCCTGTATGAGCCGTTTGGGTATCGGTTGGCTGTAGTTGCAACCCCAACTGACCCTCTGTTGGCTGTGGTGGCAACCCCAACTGATCCTAGGTTGGCGGTAGTTGCAACCCCAACTGATCCTCGATTGGCTGTAGTCGCAACCCCAACTGACCCACGGTTGGCTGAGGTTGTCATCCCAACCGACCTTTGGTTGGCTGTGGTTGCAATCCCAACTACTGGTCTGTTAGACCGAATACCTACGTTTAAGTTTCGGTTGGCTGTTGTAGCGTTCTGGTGACGCCTAAGCACAAACTGAGAGACCAAATCTGGATGTACTTTGTTTCTTGATGCAAGTATGTGGTTTATATTTTGGTTACTACTATTCGGGGATCGAATGTTAGACGAAGTGTAGGTGGGGTGGATAGAGCCAGGACTTGGAAACTGATTGTCGGACTGAACCAGAGCCGGTGCTGGTCTGTGAATGTCCACTTGGGGTAATTGGTTTGAAAAATATGCATCTTTATTAACGGGTTGGACATCTTTATTACCAATTTTGGCGATTTTCCTTTCGAGTATCCATATCTCATCTTTATCAGTGGCATGACAATGGTCCATAGTTGCACTGCCATTGCCCCAATTGACACATGGAGCGAGTGAGTCACAAACATAACAGTAGCACTGAAATGCAAAGAAAAAAGTAGAGATCAGAAAGACATGATGCACTTGTAAAATTTGTTTGTTGCTTTTCAGAAAATAGCAGATAAATGGATCTTAAGATAACCTGTTCACAGTGACTTTCATTTGGGGTAGTGGAGAAAGGGAACTTGATACAAAGGTGCCTTGGATGGGGATAATCTCGACACGCAACCTATAATAAGAACAGAAACAAAAGCATCTTAGTTTGAAATAAATAATAGAATGTATTTTTTTCCTTCTAAGTGAATCGTTTATTCATGTATAAATCATCTTAAGAATATCACAACGTCATCACTTATCACAAATTTATGTATCTAGCAACCATCCATACTTCTTTAATAGTTCATGCTAGAGGTGAAATTTCAGCCATTTATGTGAAAACGGACTGAGTATACACTATTACTAACGGGTCAACTTTGGTATCCTTTAATGCTAACTGGTCAAACAGGGTATGAAAAATGAAAACTTTAACTACAAAAACGAGCCAAAGGGTTAGAAGTTGCTCATAGCATAATCAAAAAACTTATAATTTCCTAAACTGCTTTACTAGATAAAAAAAATTAGATCAATATTTTAAAAACGGTATTTGTAATCATAAGTTACAAGATCTAGAAAGCAAAATTGTTCCGACCTATTTTGATATAACCTATAATTTGTACCCATTTTGACCTAAACCAATTAAACACTTAACAGCCAACTTCTCAAAAGAACAGCACTATCTTTTCTAACAAGATTGAATGCTTTGGTGATTTATCCGAATCATCTCTATAATCTTTTCCCTGTTTTAAAATCATCTCTATGACCTTTTATTCCTAAAAAAAACATCTCTACAATCTTAGATACTTGTCCTTATATTAGCATAAATCCTAAAACCCCAACCCAGTTTATAAAAGAGAACATCTGCAAGACACTGATGGCCACTGAGAGATGCCAAAATAAACATGCACCCAAAACTTGCAGTTAAGGTCACAAACATGTGGAAACTTGACTCATTCAAGGTACACAATCAAGAAACCTTGATTTCATAGATAACAAGAGAATCGACAAGTAGCCACCAATCTTCAACAGAAGCCAAATGATATTTATAGAGTGTTTACAGCTACAGAGTTCTTTATAGTGTGATAACCATTGGGAAATTGGGTGGATTAAAACCCTCATTGGACATCAATAGCCAGAATTTTGTAACACATAGCTTCTTCCACTAATTCTTCCCGCATAGAGAGTTATTCCTGTTTTGCTAGCATACAAACTTACACCACATATTACTTTGTAAAAGTTACTCTAACTCTAATATATAGTCACTAAAACCAAGTCTAACATATGCGAATTCAAGATGTAAACTCAAAATTCATAATAAGCAATTAAAAAAGCAAGTAAAAATTCATTTACTAACATGAATCAAAAAGCCAAAACCAACTTCATATATCAGAATCCTAACCTGTCCTTTTTCGCTGACAACAACGATATCATCCGAATCATCATCAACTTCCTTAATCGGATCGTCATTCCGAGCTTTCATCGGTTCATTTGGATCATGATCAAGAATCACACAATCATCATCCAAGTCAACTAAAGAAGCCTTCAAACTCAACTTCAATTTCTTCAAAGGTTTTTCAGACTCACTCACCACCACCACTTCATCAGAATCATCATTGCCTTTAGTCTCCTTATTAACCTCATCAAGAAGCTCGGTTAACCAATTATGATCATCACCACCATTCGAAATTCCACTTCCACTATGATCATTCCATCCAACATCTTCATCCGAGCTTATTTCCAATACCACGGTATTCGAATCCATCGCTACTTTTCATTAAAATCTCCGTCAAAATCCTTTGAAACACTTCAAAATTAGACCAGAAGACACACACAATATTCGGTATTATCGATTAAATTCAATAACAGAATAGAACTAGTTGAAAACTTGAGAAACTGTAAGCAATCAAATAAGCTCTAAAACTTCAAACCAGGGCAAGCACACAAACACACACACAAAAAGTGTATAATTTATATCAACTAAATTCGTTATACGAAAAGAATTAATCAAAGGCTTTGAAAAGTAAATGATCAAATAAGCACTAAAACTTCAAAATGATGACTAAACACACAAACTGAATGTTCGTTAGGGTTTCAATTCGGTAACAAAAACAATTTAATCGATGAATTTGATACCTGTAAACGATAAAATAAGCCCTAAAACTTCAAATTATGGCAAAACACATACAGACACAAAAAGTGTATATTTGTTAGGGTTTCGGTTGTATCGATTCAAATTGATTGATATAGGAGAATATAATGCAAGAAAGACTATAAAAACGGTAAACGATAAAATAAGCCCTGAAATTGAAGGAAAAAAAACCCTAAACTGTGAAGGAATAATTCAACTTTTGCCAATTGTGTATACAGACTTTTTGGGTCACCGAGTCGGTGACTAGTGACTGAGTTGGAGGATAGTGTGACGCGTTTGGGGGTAGGATGCTCAACCACTTGTTTAAATTTTGTTGGGCTGGTCAACAATCCAATCGGCCCGTTGGAGCCCAAGTTATGAGTACTTTTCATTTGATTGATGGTTGCAAAATTGTTTTTGTTTGCCGACGTGTGTCCGGAGTTATACATTAACGTGCATTTAATTTTGTTAAATATAGAATTTTGTATTCATAATATGCATTAAAAAAGGTAAATATTAGATATAAATATTAATATTTAAGAAAATTTTATTTTCATTAAATGTACCTTGACATGTATTACGAGTCACAAATTAAAAAACCCATATTATATAAATTGAATACTAGAAATATATTCGTGTAATGCAGCGGGAAAAATTTATTAATTTCATATTAATTTGATATACAGTATTATGTTTTTTGAAATATTTTAAAAATAAAAAAACTATATTACAATACACAAAGAATACTGTTTTATAAGTGGAAAAATCACTTTTAACAAATTTTTCAACAAAAATTGTAACAAAATAACCAAAAATTAAATATAGCATAAATATGTCATTGCAAACTCGATAGTCGGGTTGTGAGTTGCGACTGCCGGGTATTGAGGTTATAATAGACAGGTTTCTAGTTCGTAATGGACAGGTTACGCGTTGTGGAGTCGTTTGTTGAATCTAGAGGTTTAAGTTTCGCTAATTGTTTTTCGTTTTTTTATTTTATTTTTTCTTTGTATTTTGATATTAAACACTATCTATACTAATACATAATACATTAAATGGTAGTTATAAAAAAACATTTCAAATGCATCATATAATGAAGTTAGAGCTGACAATTTTAGCCAAAACTTTAAAAGATGGGCCTTAATGGACTATTTTGTATAAATATTGAGCTTACTAGACTCCCCTTTTTTGAATGGGTCATACCGTATGTCTATCTTTCTCACTTCGAGTACAATGGACGAATTGGTTTATGAAACTAAAATTTTATTATTTTCAAATAGTAAATACACTACAATACTACCTTGTTATTTTAATAATAATGATAAAATATTTAAATAATAACAAACGCAAGTAATTAAAAATAATATTGATTCTTTATAAACTTTACATTTTATTTTGCAATTTTCATTATTTTTAAAACGTAATAAACATATTCTTTTGCAATTTTATTTGTAATTTATTTTTGAACTTAATTAAGATACATAACCTAATAAGTTCAAATTGAAACTAAAAATTAAGCTACAAAGTTTTTTATTTATGTAAGTCTGTTTTGACCCGAGCCCGTTATGACCCACACCCATTATTGCTCAAGTCTGTTTTAGCCCAACTGTCTGAATCTACCCACCCGCCCATTTCGCCACCTTTGAATGTAATAGTGTATAGATATTGAGAAGTTTAAGTTAAATTAAATGTCATATATTAATTAGTTTATGGTTTAATAACATTTTCATTAATGATAATTTAATAATTAAATAATTAGGAGTATGTTAAATAAATGTCATAAATTAATTACTTTATGTTTAATAATGTTTGTATTAACGAGAATTTAATAATAAGTAATTAGGGGTATGTTAGTCAATTTTATAATTTTTTTTTTAAATCTCTTAGTAATTGTAAGGACAAATTAATCAATTATATCTTTAAAAAAATTATAAAAATATATTGTATATTAGTAATAGATAATGGATAAGGGTAACTTTTACCCAATTCACTACTCCGTTACCCTATTAAAGCTTAAGTTATAAATACTTTTTAATTGATTAATAATTACAAAATTGTTAATTTTGGTTTGATATAAAATAAATATAAGGATACTTTTCTTTTCCAATTCACCATAAAGTTTATACGTGATTTTGACCTATTTTTCATAGGGATAATATATGTAAACTTAACACCACAAGACTTGCATGTTGTTGAAGAATCATATTCAACATGCTTTATAATTAATACCCCTCAACATTTACATATATACAAGTTCAATTTCTTTTTATAAATTAACATCTAACTTAGCTGTTGTTAATGTCACCATTTACTTTTTCATTTTTTATATAATTTTAGTAACCACTACTTTATTGATAAAGCAATATATAAAGTTCATATATACAAAATTATCATTAGTTAATGTCAATATTTTCATATATTTATAATTAAAAAACTCTATATTTACTAGGAGTAAACATGACTATTTTTAATAA
Organism: Logfia minima; assembly: GCA_963921325.1. Taxonomy (NCBI): domain Eukaryota; kingdom Viridiplantae; phylum Streptophyta; class Magnoliopsida; order Asterales; family Asteraceae; genus Logfia; species Logfia minima. The sequence continues at coordinate 11,885,030 of OY992776.1, read as the reverse complement.
AATATATTTTTTTAAAGTTGAAATATTTTATAAGTTCAATAAAAATTACTTCATATTTTGACTTTATTCTTTTTAGGAAAGTTAATTTTTAGTATCGGTCGAAACTAATTTTTTTTCTTTTTATTTACATATTTTTATAAATTGTATTCTTTAAATGATTGAAATATTTTATAAGTTTAATAAAAGTTACTTCGTATTTTGACACTATCTCTTTTAGTAAGATTTATTATTAGTATTGGTCGAAACTAACACCCCGAGTTTCATTTGAATCGTTCGATATACATAACTAATAATTTTAATTAGAGTTAGGGAGTGATTTCGTTTTATTACGTAGGTCAAATATCTAGAGTTGGAAGATATGGTATGAACTACAAATTGGTTAAATTGCACAACGTAATTGAAAAATGGTTGAAGATTGGATATATAGTATGTGAAAATATGATTTTGAAGTTAATAAGTTAGTTGATGAAGCTAGACAAATAATGTTTTGACGGTAAACTTTAAGTATTAATGTTTTAAGATATCGTTAAAGAAAAATACATTGTACAAGTTTATATATAAGAACTTTTACATAAATGGTTGTAGCTTTATTTCAATAATTTAACATAAACTTTATGAAAATATAAATATTCATATAACAAATTCAAAAGGGGTTTTCAACATAAAAGAATATATGACAAACCAGATAAAAAGAGATGCATTATGGTCCTTTGACAAAATTTAGCTAAAAATTTTATACTTCAAACTTGAAAATAAACCATTTTTCCTTATTTTAACATAATATATATTTTACTTAGTATTAAAAAATCAATCTTTTACATCCTCATCTTGACCTTAAATATTTTACTAAAATTTTAATATATTTTGATCTTTACAAAGTAAAATTAATATGTGTCATTATAATATTTTTAGTTTTGCTATAATTAAAAACTATAACTTATTCATTCTGTTAAATATTAACTTGTATCAAAGTTTAAAGGTAATTAAGATAAATTTATATGAAATAAATTAAATATTCAAAATTAATGTAAATATTATATTTTTAACAAATAAAATTATTTAAAACATTCCGCTGCAATGCGCGAGTAAACATACTCGTTTATAAAATGTGTGAAATTAAAAGGGCATATGCATTTTGAGGGGAATGAGGAACATACGATTTTAGTTTATGCTATGAATATGAGTCATTGATCACATAAATCAACAACTGAGATATTTGTCATTCATTCCTTTAAAAATGTAGCTATCCTCAAAACCTTACACATTATAAAATGAAATGTGAAGTAGTGATTCTTTAAAAACGGAGAAGTCGATTGTCAAAACCTTTTTTTTTTTTTTTGTAAATTACAATTTTTTATGTATTTATATGGTAAGGTAAAAACTAATTTCAAAAGAGATATTTCGACCTTATATAATATACGAGTTCACAAAATTCACTTTGAAATGAACTAGAAAAATAAAAATGTTTTGACACAAAAACATAATCATCCGTTTTATTCTATAACAAAAAATATGTTTGAAATTATGCAAGTATAAATCCAAAATAATATAGCGGTCAAGAATGGTAGAAAATGTATAAGAACGATTTTCCCATAAGTAGGAGCGGTTACATTAAGTTATCAACAAAATGGACTGACTCAGTCTAAATTGACAGTCAATTTAGACTTACAAGTTAGTCGAAAGTCGGTCAGTTTAAATTCAAGCTAATCAATTTAACTGATAATGCTCAATTTATTTATGTTTTACCCTCACATTATCTATCATTTTATCCGTATTTATCATGAGTTTAATGATCTTTTGATACTTAATATGTCTTGAATGTGTCTATTATCGTTAGGAACGGATGCGAGAAGAAAACAAGTGAAAATGTTGAAGAAAAGATAAAAAAACGAAGAAGTTCTGCAGTTTCGGCGAGGCTCCACGGTTTTAGCCATAACTTCCTCATACGGACTCCGATTGAGGTGATTTAAAAGCCCAAATTCTCGGAACTCAAAGGGCTACAACTTTCAAGAATACATCAAGATGAAAAAACAAGCTCACCCGTCCGGGTGAAGCATCGCAGAAAGTTCAGAAATCTAAATCACCCGTCCGGGTGAGATGCCACCCGCCCGGGTGGCCGTCAAATACGTGATTTTTGGGTTTTTAATCACAATTAAACCCTAATTTGAAGAGAGACTTGGTGTGGCCGTTTCTCTTTGATACCTGGGCGATTTAAGGTCATTCTTGAAGGCTTGAACACCATTTCTACACCATTGTAACACAAGATTGAAGCTTCCAACAAGATCAAACGTTCACGAATCTGGTTTAGATTTCTTTTCATTTAAACACTGTTTATTGCCATTTCATTTGGGTTTGTTTTTCTTGTTGGCCTGATTATGGGCTAAGTATCTTTACATTCACTTGGATGATGTAACCTATGATTTGGGGTGTTAAATTATTGATGTTTACATTGTTTAATTCATGTTTGATCGAAGAACCATTTGTGATTGAGTTGTAATTGTTAAGTTTTCCTATTGGTAAATCATTGGGTGTTTATAGTGAACACTTCTACATCTTGATTGATTTATTACAATTATTTGTCTATGAATGATTGTTAATTGATTGCGAACGCAAGATTGAAATAGGACATGTTAGTAAACTCAATTGTAATTGAATTGAACTTAAGTAGAGAACTCGAATTAAGTTCAGTATTTCTACGAACGTAGATTTACAAGATTAAATCATGAGTTAATGGATTGAATTTAGATATAGTTTGGTTAGAAACCTGGAGTGAAAGCGAAAGACAACTTCTAATCAAGCGGTCGGGAGGAGTGAAAGCGAATCCTATTCTTCATTAAGTTATATAAGTAATATTAGATAAACACTTTCTAACGAGCACCCCGACATCATTAGTGAGCTAATCCAAGTGAATACCTTTTACAACTGATAAATTTAATCTGATACTTCATTATCCAATTGCCTGTCATTTACTTTATTATTATTTAGTGATAACTGCAAAGCAACAATTCAGTTGTAAAACCCCCCCTGTTTACTTACTTGTCTGATTACTTACATTCGCTTAATACTCTTGATTGCACGGTCCTCTTGGTTTGACTCGGACTTACCCGAACTATACTACTACTCGACAGAGTACACTGCCCGGTTGTGTAATAGTTAATTTGTGGTATTTCTTAGTATAAATTATTTAACTAAATTTTACACATCATTAACCTTTTTAGATTCAGTCATCAGAACTCTACCTTTTAAAACCTACAAAGGTCCACGACCCCTTGATCTCTTCTATTTGTGTGGATCCAAAATATAAAACATAATAACAAAATGGGATGTAACACCACAAAACACTTTTATTCCCAAAGATACAAAATTTCGCTGTGGACTCGTACCATAAATACCAACCCATGTCTTTGATTGTCAAACAATGTTCTGAGTATTGGATACACAATAATGCTTTAATTCCAAATCTATGATGTTAACTTGACCATCGAAGTCTATTATTAGATCCAAGTCAAGGTCTGGTATTACTATTACTTTTCTTTAATCCTAGTTATATTAAATTTTTACGAGTCAATTCTGTCATACTCTCAAGTCATAACTCCATTGATTTGCAATGAAAAGTTATATGGATCTTTGTGTTATGTCAATTGGTTGCCAAACACTAATTAATAACTTGAAATACTTAAAATCAAACTTTTGTTGGGGTGCGTTATCTATAATATTTTTTGGTGAATTTGTACTAAAACATTTCGGTAGTTGTGAAATTGAGAGTTATGTTAACGCAAAGGCTTAGCTTAGGCACATGCACCACCGCATTACAAGCCTTGGCTTCGGCCTTCACCGGCATTAGGGCGTCACTTGCTCGCTTTGTACGACATGAAATACTTTAAACGTTTGAATTTACGTAACTCATCGCACATTTTATATACAGTTTAAAAATAAAAATAAATAAATAAATAAATAAATATTCAAAACGGTTATTAAAACATTTAAATATATCGAACAATTGTACTTTGACCATAACCATCAGAACCTATGTTAATTTCCTAATACTATTATACTTATTATCATTACGTTTTAATAATTAAAACCTAAACTTATGATAAATAATAGGAAACAAAATTGTACCTACACTACATCACAATATATTAAGGAATATATATATATTATTGTTATTATTTTATTTATTATTATTATTATTATATTATTACATAACAGACATACAGTTATCAAAAGACGTTTCAAGAGAAAATCGTTACAAACATCTGTGAATGTATGTATATCTGTATCCACAAATTACAAAAGCATATTTCAGTTTCTTTCATATTGTGCATTACTGATGATCATATTTGTGGCAACCATTCAGTTTCATAAATATGCATTTCCTGATCTCATCAAAATCCATTTGCATGCACAAAATTTCCGTTAATCCAAATCTCGTAACGTAGCGAAAAAACCCTAGCTATTAATTTCATTTCATCGTAAATTAATAACTCCACAAACACACTTCATGTTCGTTGACATTACAGGTACATCAAATCAATCTCATGCTTTCACAATTCACATTTTCCTTATTATTTTTTCAAATCATTTCTATTTCATATGAATTAAATCGCATTATTAATTCACATATTACAGTTTATTGTTATAAGTATTGATCGAATCAATACAAATACACACATATATACGCGTGTGTATGTATGTGTATATCGTATAACTTGTTTTTGACATTATGTTTGATTAATTTGATCGTGTATTCAGGATTGTGATTTGTGGAAGAAACCTCAACAGGTTATTCTCTATGAATTTTTGCATCATGAGGTAGTATACATTTGACGATTCGAGTTATTGGTTGGATTTTGTGTAAATCAAGGATTTTAAGAAGGCTTTTTTAATCGCACTGTGGCATTTATGATATTTTAGAATATTGATGGTTGTTGAGATTTTAACATGTATGTGAGTATATATTGGTACTTTAGAGGGACTGGATTTTGATAATCTAGTCATAATTTGAAGTATCGGTAGGTATTGTATGAGAAGAAGATGTTTCTAGGTTAGAGAAAATGGAAGTAAATGAGATAGCAATTTGGAAAACAGTAGCCAGTAATTAGAGTAGATATTGGTGAAGCGTTACTTAGTGAATCTTCAGTGCTGCAAGGATGGCAACAGTAGGGACTAACCATAGACGTTGTAGAAGCGAAATCGTGACCTCATTAAATAATAATACTCAAACGAATGGTTTTCAAAGATTTAAGACTCATATGCAAAGGGCTTTGAACTGGGGTGCTGGCCAGGAACAAGCATTTTTTAATCCAGAGATTTTAGCTCATCAGAAACGCCAGTGGTATCAATTTCACTCAAAGACTACGGTAATATGTAAATTCATATATCATGTTTATCTATCAACAATTTTTATGCATTTTGATACTTAAGATTGAGAAATGTATTATGTGTACTCTGTTTGTCTCTGCAACTCAAGTGCAAGCTGAGTCTTTGTTTGCTACCAAGTCTTCGATGGACAAGTTTTTGTTTTCTTGTATCCCGAATTTTGTGCCTGTGGTTTTCCATACAGCTTATGTGTGAAGATGGTGGGTGTAGGATATCTCAAAGTATCAGAATCCGACCGCGCTTTTTGAGCATTTCCTTATTGCGGGTATCCATCCAAATGCTAATCTCGAGCCAGTGGAGGAAGCATTTGCTACAAGAAAGAAGATGGAGGTGAAAACAGACAGAACAGATTTGATGGATGTTAAAGTCATGCAATTTCGATCACCTCCAACTGTGATGATGGAACCTCAGGTATGCTGCCTGACTAAATGAACTTTCACCACCTAACTTTATCCTTCCTTTTAGGGCAAAATGCAGCTAAACAGAATGTGCCATCCACTTGCTAACACTATATGGAACTTACTAACTTTTTAACCTAGAGAGACAGCATACTTACTATTTTTACCAAATCATGCAGTTCGTATCCTATACAATAACTTCCCGGTTGCATATATTGCTAGGGTAGGGAAACTACAAGTATGTTCATCGTTTGGTTACAGACTGCGTGATTTGTTAAGAAACTGAAAGCACGTTGCATCGTTTGGTTAATAAATAAGTAGGTCTCATATATTGGTAGTGAAGTGAAAATGAGGAAAATATGCACGCCAAATTACATCTTTATCTTTCCCTTATTGAATAATGGACTATTCGTCTCACTTTCTACTGATAACCAACTATGACATGTGGTTTAACTCTATGTAATCTCCTGTTAGAGATAATGCCTATTTTAATTAAATTCGCCAAGATGCTTCTCATGAAATAAGTTTGCAATCTTAGAAATTGGAATGGAGATGATTTTCTGGGATCTTTTCAATGCTAAACATTAATAATGCCTTAACATAAGCAAGTTTCCCTATAACTAGTGTGAGGACTTGTATATTGTTCCAATGACTGAAACTTTGTATTGTAAATTTGTAATGCTGGAGATATTTGGTTGTATACAAAATGCTGATATTTTCTATGTTCTGTTTCATTTTTTATCCATTCCCTCCAGATACTATTTAAGTACCCTCCAGGGAAGAAGTTGTCGATGCGCTTAGCAGATTTGGCATCCTTTTGCTTTCCTGAAGGTGTGAAGGTGATATATTGTTAATCTCAATGTCTTCATGACACTGTCCATGTTAACATTTTTATATGCCAAGATTCTGGAAGCAAAATGTCAGGCAAGTTGGGTAACATATTATAATGGTGCCTTTTTGTATTCATTGAAACAGGTGGGATTGGTTGAGTTGACTCTGTACACTTTTTGCCAAAATTTATTTTAATATTTAGTAATAAACTAACCTATTTGAAGATTGCAAAACTTCGTTTCTTTGATAAGCAGATTTTATGCATTACCATGCATTGAGCCGTTTGACCAATTGGTTGAGTCGACTCTGGACAGTTTTGAGCCGTTTGACCAATTTGACTCGTTTAGCCTTTTCATTTTATTTACCCCCTTGACATTTGTATTTTCCCAGCCTTCTTTTTTTTTTTTTTTTATAATATTCTGAACTGACAAACTTATAGATGTATTTCATAAAAATGACTCGCGTTCATCAAAGGTTGCGACTATTTTTTGGGCCTATCTATTTATAGTCCAAATAATGCAGGCCTATGTCTTCTTTAATTGTGTGCTTCCTTCAGGCATGTATGCTAACGAGGTCTCCATCTCTGAGTGAGCTAAATCAACTCGTCTATAATCAGGTATGAGTGCATGAAAATCCGTTTCTTGTTTCTAATAGTTTTGGTTGCATGTTAGGTCCTAGATAGTTCATAGTAGAGGCTAATCAAACTTTTCTTATTTTGTTTTCATGAACAGGAACACTTGAGCAGAGATGACTTGTCATTTATATTTTCACTTAAGGCAAGTTGTACCTAGCTTTGAAATCTGATTGGCTAACTTTTTTTTTTTTAACAGCGAAAAAGGATATCTATTGATAGGCTAGCAAGAAGCTAGAAAAAATACAAAGAAATATAAACGAAAAGACTTCCCAACTATGAACCAAAAAAGTAGTCAGATAACACATGTACTTGGATTTTCTAACCATTTTTTCCAATCTAAGTTTATCTTGTTGCACCTGTTGTCAATCCATCCAAACGCCAATGCTTGAAATTTTATTCACCATGCCTATTGTTGAGTTTGTTGAACTGCCAAAGACCTTATTGTTTCGAAAATTCAAAAGAGCCCAAATTACTACCCTCAATAGAGCCGCAAATATTTGTTCAGTTTTAGATGAAAACCGAGATGCCTTCGCTGCCAGCCAAATCGAATCAATGGAGAGATCTTGCAAAATAGGTAAACCCCACCACCTAGTGATTTTATCCCAAACCTGCTTTGCAACTTCACATTCAAAGAACAAGTGTTTATCATCCTCTGTGTTGTGGCTACATAACTCGCAGCCAACAGATTCGAGATGCACTCCTTTTTAATCAGATTACTATGAGTGGGTAATCTATTCATCAGGAATCTCCAATATAAGATGTTCACCTTGGATGGAATTAAGTTGATCAATTTGAATCTAGTACCATTTGTTGGAAGCAAAAGTGCATCTAAGGCGTCTCTCGTGGATTTAACAGAGAACTCACCCGAGTCTGACAAGTCCCATTTTAATCGATCAGATTCAGAATTTAAGTGCAAATGAATTATTTCATTTTCCAAAGCCATATATTCTTCCTCTTCACGACCACCTCTTGGCATACGTCTCCAAGATTGGATATCTTCATAACTGAACGACGGAAGAATCTCAGCAACAGTGATGCTTTTATCTGTCTCTAACACGTGCAAACGAGAATAATGGTCTTTCAAGCATCTCGGACCCATCCATAGATGAGCCCAGAACTTGGTGTTTGTTCCATTACCAATTTTAAACCTAAAACATAAAGGTAAATTAATACCAATGTTGAAGGCTCGACCCCCACTATTGAGGATACCTTCCCACGGCCCTTTTATATCGGCATTTCCTTCCAACTTACCTAAACTACCATCTTCGCCGTATAGAGCTTCCCAAGTTATTTTTTTCCAAAGACCCTCGTCATTCGATTTGAACCTCCACCACCATTTACACTCTGTTACATAGTTTTATTTACGAGAAAGTAACCGGAAAAAAAATAAGAAAGGATTTGTGTTACCTAGTTTTTTAGGAATGAGAGAAAAGAAATGAAATGATTATTTTTGCCTAATTTTCCTTCCCAATCTTTCCTCTCAAATTAAAAAGGATTTGAATTTCTTTCTTTTCTTCCTTTTTCGTTTCTCTCTTTTATTTCCTTACAAAACTCGAGAAAATGGTGTTAATTAAGAGCGCTAAATTGGTAGCTTCTAAAATTCCTATTCAGAGACCACCGCTTTTTTATTAGACATCATATCTTTCCAAGAAACCCAATGAACTTGTCTGTTTTCTCCGACAGCTCCACAAAAGAATCGATTCCGAATGGTTTCAAGTGTCCTTAAAACCCTCTTGGGAGATCTCCTTCATATGGTAGTTGTCTTTTGTTCTCAAACGACAACATTTTGGCTTATTATTAGGCGCTCATTGGACAAATTAACACCGCTATGATAATCTGCTTTCATTGTATATAAAACCTTGTTGGTGTATTGATGGCCCCAAAATAAAAAATGACAATTCATAATTCTATATTAAAAAAATTTATCTGCGTACTAGAAAAAGATATAGTAAACCATGTCTCTATTCTTATAAACCACAATAATGGTGACAATATTAATATCTGCTAACAAAGATGTTACGGAAAATGTCTACAATAATGGCTACATAAAATATCTCTATTCTTATAAATAGTCAATTTGCGATGAAAAATGAAAAACGACAGTTTGATGGTGACAATATTAATAGCTGCTAACAAAAATGTTAATATAATCATCAGCCGTTAAAAAAAAATGTTAATATAAACTACAATAATGGCTGTGGGCCTATCTTATATCCCAAACACTAAAGTAGATTTCATTTAAATTATGGGAATAACCCTACACGTAATGACAGTTCAATTTTTATTGTTGATTTTGATGTTTGGTAGTTCGATTGAAGTTAGACATATTGGTGTAATTGATATGCTGTTCGAACTGTAGGTATGCGGTTGATATTTGTTGTCTTCGAATATGTAATTGAAGCGAATATGATAGGAACATTTTCTGTTAGAGTTCTAGCTGGTTTCACATAGGGGTTTTCCTTGTATGAATCAGGTAGCAGACAATGCAACTCTTTACGGTGTTTGTCTACACACACAAGAATTCGTTCATAGACCACCAGGGATGCTTGGTGCTGCATCGTCCCTTCCAAGAGCACCCGGACGAGGAAGTCGTTTTCTAATCACCGCACCTCGCTGTTATTGTCTATTGACAAGAGTTCCTTTCTTTGAACTACACTACGATATGTTAAACAGGCTAGCTTCCATTGCCTTCACTTATATGAAAACATTAGACGTGTCTATATCGACGTATTTACTTCTGAATGGGTCGATTTATGTTACATTCTGTCTTTAAGTGGTCAAAGTGCTTCAATGAAAGCAGGTAAAATGGATCAAATCGCTTGAAAGTTGTCCGAAGTGTATTTTTGATCTTTAAAACCTACTAAATCATCTTATACAAAATAATTAGATTTTTCTTGAAGTAATATAATTTATTGACTTATATTTGGCATACTAATAACATATAAATTTTGTCAAAAAGGGCTTTGGTCAACCCAGCTTGATCCGACCCGTTTTGACCCGCACCAAAGAGTTGCATGTTTTGAGCACCGTATCTGAACCTGCCCAATCTGGCTGTATAACTACCTCTAGAAAACATGTCGAATTTGAACTACCACCTCATAATGTGCATGCACTTGGATGCAGTATAGTTGCACAGGAGCGTCTCAATCGAATAACACAGTTTGTTAGTGAAGTGAGTCTTGATTATATCCCTTCATCACCCAAACTAGAGAACCAAGAGGATGGATATACGGGCAGTCCAAGTAAGCGGCGCTCATGGATGGATTCTGCAATACCAATTGATGGCAAGTTAGCCCTTTCGGTTCCTTCTCCAACGCTAAGCTCACCTTCAAAATGCGGAACTGGGTCACCTAATGTTCGAAGAAAGGAGTTGCATAGTCTTGATGATTGTAATGATGTCTCAGAAAAGCAATGGGAGTACTTAGGAAAAGTGCATGGTGATCATGATAGCATACGCAAAACAGGTATTCAGGCATGTGTAATTCCGGCGAACCGAACACTGGAACTAATTGGAAGTTCGGGACCCTTGTTCAGGTGAAGAGACTTGTTGTTTTTAACATGACTTGTGATTGTAGTCAGTGGAAGGTTGTTATTGATTCGCCTTATGCTGTTTAAAATTAAAGTTGGCATAATGGCGGCTTGGGTAATGAGTCCAAACGGGTTTCAGTCAAAATGGGTGTCTGTTAGAAAGCGAGTTGGGTTAATCTGGAATGCCCTATGTCCAAAAACTTGTCTTTATGGTTGATCAGCGTGTCAAATATAATTTCGTCCCATTTGTCTTTATCTTCTTTATGTTATTGAATAATACTCTAATTTTTTTAATGAGATGATAAATGTGAAAAGTAACTAGAAATACGCAGAAGTTTGCGGAAAGATTTACTTTTATGAATGGTGCACAAAACACTTACGGCTAATTTCGACCCATTTGACCTTTTCTCTTATTTATTTATTTAATCTTTTTTATTCTTAGAGCTTAAAACAAGTCACTCACCCTAACTCACCCATTTCATTAGTAAATTTGTCATAAATGCCACCTCTAATTATGATGAATTCAGCAAGCATGCGGTTAACATGCTACTCAATACAAGACTAAGATCATAGGTTATAGTCTAACACATGTAACTGAAAGTTTGTTTGCCAGCCCATGTATGTTTGTGATTATAGGGTAATTTTCTTGTGCAATTATATCTATCATATTTTTTGTCTTTAACCAGTTCAGTGAAAGGCATCGTAACAGAGGATGAAGATGGAGTATTATCTTGCAGTGACAAAGATGTTACTACTAAGACGATTATGGAATGGGCTAAGGTGTGTTGAGTTTTCTTGGTTATATGTTACTGACTTGTCTAGCAAATAATTCTAGAGGTGGCAATTGTAAATGGGGTTGACTTAAGTCACGACTTATCTCTCACGTGTAAGATTAATAGAATTATCATAAAGGAAATGTGTTGAATGGGTGAACGTGCCAATGCGCTTGAAAGTAGCCTAAAAAGCATTTTTAATGCACAAAACTCATAAAAATCTTTATATTCAAAGTGTTGCATATGGAAACAATATAACTTCTGTAATCATGTTTGACACACTAATCATTTGTATAAATAATTAAATAAGTTTGGACAAATAGTGTTTCTTGTCAAACCATGCCAGCCCAGCCACATTTTGACTTTTGACCCATTACCCAACCCTCGTATGTTGTCTGCTTTTATTAATTCACCGTGTTGATTGATAACTCATCTTGTTATTGCCCTTTCTTGACAGGAAAACAAAAATGAGTTGCTACAGATTGTTTGCAGCTATCATGCTTTGCCGGTTCCATCATATGGAGGTAAAGTACATTTCAAGCCACTAGACCATCTACAGGCTATTGAATATTATAGGACTGCCTTTTCGTTTGGAGAAGACCCCAACGCAGATATGTCAATGATTCCTGATAAGGTATATCTGCATTGTTAATGCATCATTAGGATACGGTAGAGATGGCAACATGGGCTGGGTAGCTTACAGTTGAAACTGGATGCGGGTCAAAACAGAATTTTGTATGGGATGGGTCAGCTTGACCTGAAACCATTATAGTCCAAAAATTTTTAATTATTATTATTTTTTTTAAATAACTAGTGTATCAAATATGATTACTAAAGCTCTATTATCTCAATAATAGTATAACTATTGGAATAAAATGAATTTAGGAGGTTTTGTGCATTAACAATACACTTTGTGCAACTTGCAACTCTGACCCACTTCTTTTAATCTTTGTTTTTTCTTAATTTGATTTAACCCATTTGACCCACTAGATATAAACCATAACCCCAATCGACCCATTTATAAGTAAATGGGTTGACATTGCCACCTCTAGGATTAACGCATGCACATAGTTACTAAATACCTGACGTGTAATGTTTTACTAGGTCAAATTTAAGCTTGCGCAAATTGAGGAAGCTGTCTCATTATCAAATTGGACGACCATAACAATTTGTAGAGCTCTTTCCCTTCAAAATGTAAATGTTGTTCATTTATTCATTTCAGTTGGTGGATATATGATATCCATGCGTGCTTTATTTATTTCTATGTGCTATTTTCAATTATATACTCAAGTCTGAGATGATATGTTTATGGTTTGAAAGAAACTTCTTACAGAACTATAAGCATCTTATAACTATATAGAAGTTGTGTATTTGTGGTTATGCAGCGGCATTGTAATAATAAAACAAATTTTCAGGTTCTAATATTGCTTTCGGCTGTACTTTTGGAGAAACAAGTGATCATCACATCTCCAAATCTGGTAATAATCTTCTGAAATTTGTTATAGCCAATTTAATTTGAATATGAGTTACGCATGTTTTTTGCTAGTACTAATAGTGATTTCTCTCCCAAACTTATCAATTGACCTTCATAGTTGTTAATTGTAACATGTGTAGGGTGTCCTATCTGCCACAATATTATCTCTTATTCCTATGATTCTTCCATTCGAATGGCAGAGCTTGTTCCTTCCGGTGAGTCATACATATTCATTAATCCAAATTCCCATTGTTGAAGGTTGCAATTTTGGCCCGTTTACATATGAGTGGGTCTATTTTGGTTATGTTTTATCCCAAACGGGTCCAATCAAACAAATTTAGCTAAAAGTGTAACATGTCGGATGGGTCTTCCGGTGAGTGAACATATTCATCAATCCAAATTCCCATTGTTGAAGGTTGCAATTTTGGCCCGTTTACATATGAGTAGGTCTATTTTGGTTGTGTTTATCCCAAAGGGGTCCAATCAAACAAATTTAGCTAAAAGTGTAACATGTCGGATGGGTAGAAAGTGTCCGAACAGGTTGAAAGTCGTCCCAAGTCTATTTTTAATGCTTAAAACCTCTTAATTAGTTTTCTTCAAAGTTATTGACTATTATTGTAATGATAGCGTTTTTGTAATCATAATTAACGCATTAATTATTTGTAGAATATTATTAATGGACAAAAATGTGTGTGCGGGTCAATCCAAACCAATTTGGCCCGTTTCTATGCATACTACTTGCCATCTTGCCGTCTTTAATATTGACCCTTAGATGTTTAGTACTACTATCTAGCAAATGAAGAAACACGATTTGTCTTCAACTTATATTTTTCTTTTACAGGTTCTTCCAGGGAAGATGTTTGATTTTCTTGATGCCCCTGTTCCTTTTGTCGTAAGTTTCTAACTTTTAGCCTTAGTTTTTCTTCTACGCATAGTTGATCTATATTGCATGATTACAGGCTCCATTCTTGTTGGATATAAAATTATTAAATAAAGATAATTTTTTTTAAAAGTAATCTGGAAACTTGTGGCGCACTTTTATGCACGTTTCATTGAGATATGTAGTTAGGTTATAAATTTAGTAAATGATATGTTAAAGTTGCATCTTATTGTTTATATCATTGTGCAGGTGGGGATACTGCATAAACCAGCTGATACCAAATTGAAATCTAATAACCTTGTTCATGTCAATTTGGCTGATAACCAGGTATAAGACTTGACCAAAAAAGGATCATAACTAGTGCAAAGCATTCAAATTTACTCTCGGGACTAGAAATAGTTGTATCGATTGGTGGAGCATCTTCATCTTTCTTCTGACATGCATATCCTTCGTAATAACTAGATGTGGCAAAAGAGTTCAGTTGGGTAATGGGTCACAACGGTTCGGGTGTAATGGGTAATTTTTGGTGTGCCTTGAGTTGGGTTGACCCAAAATACTTTATCTTATATTTCATGGTTTGTAGGTAGTTGATAAGTTAACTGATTATATAAGTTATTTTGTTACAATAATAATCTCCCGAGTATATATTTTTTTTCAAACAATTTAATGAGGTTTTCTGCATCAAAATTATACTTTGGACTGATTGAACTGTTTCCTTTTAAAATCGTTTTTATTTTACCACTAGAGATGAAACATGAAAGTTGATCCATTTCAAAGCAAATAGGTCAAATTAACCGCCTCTAGTAATTCTGAAGAGACTTACAAAAAGAAGGGTGGTTCACATCATTAAACAACATATATATGCATGTTTGTTTCCCTTTGAAGTTTGTGCAATATTGCTGATATGTATTTTTTACAAAGAAAGTAACTTCATCTTGGTCTCCTCAAATTGCACATGCGAACTTGCAACAACCCTCCTGGAAAATTCCATGAAATTTGCAGCATCACCTTTTTGGGTAATTTTTCAATGTTGAATTGCCTCAAATGTCCATTGTCTTAAATTGCAACTTGATGGTGGTATTCAATGTACACAAGATTTCTTTTCTTTTTCATATTTAAAGGAGATTTGCAATATTTGACAATCATTCGAACAACTTAACTAAAAATAGTATGTTTTGTCGGGCATGTGTTGCAATTTTCATGGGACAGATGAGGCAATCTATTCTGACCAACCTATTATGATATCAGTCTAGCAAATTTCCAAATTAATATAGACCATTATCAGTGATATAGGTAACAGTTTCAACCCATTTACCTTAGAATGGATTTATTTATGGTTATACTTTCTCACTACTGTGTCAACATAAAAACTTTAGCTAGAAGTGAAACATGGCAAATGTGTCGAACATGGCAATGGAAAATGTGTATTTGAAGTCTTACAACATCCAAAGTCATTTTATTTTAAATAAATAGATTATTTGTAAATACATAGTTTTTGTGATCATACTCGACGCACAAATTATTCTCAAGTCCTAACAGATGGACAAAAAAGGTTTGGGGTTTGACCCGATCTACCGGTTGCAACCTGTAACCCAACTTGCCTACCGTCTGTATAGTTACCTCTAATCATTAGTAACTCAATATTTTGTAAATTTGTTGGGGTACCCAAAATTCTTAACTAGTTCCTTTTTGGATCATATATTAGGAAATTTGAGTTTTCTGATTAATTCACCAAGTTGCGTCTCGGCAGGTTGAAATGTCCTCCTTGCCAGCACTTCCGAAGTACAGAGAAATCATGACCAGACTAGGGCCACTTCATGCTAGACTATCGAGTGACAAAACTGCTGCTAAAAAGCATCCAGTATATAGAATCAACAAATGGCAGGTGATTTCGTACCATTTTTTTTAATCTGCTTCACTTATCTTGTCTTGTTGATTGTAGATAAAGATATTTGTTAGAGTCATGTTATGTAGGATTAATTAGTATAATAGACAACGATCATAATTCAATTGTCAAAATACACAATGATAGTTTACAATATTGTATCCTTGATTGGATAACTCTAGGAATAGGGATATGGTTTTGTATGTTTTATGGGTTCCATGAGCATCATATGACAGATAATTTATTTCATTGCCAGTTTGGAGTAGATGTAGTTGGTCTTGATTCCTAAAGTAGAAGCACCAAGACATATAACAAAGAAGAATTGTATATATATACTCTATGTCCCAAAATGAATGCAACAAACATCTAAATGCGACATTTCGTTTTTTTGTTAAGATTGCAATCCAAATTTACCTTTTTCCCTTAGTTTATCATCAGAAAATATAGGTTAACACTGATTTTGGTCCACATGGTTTCTGTATTGTACTTTTGTTGTTAGGCATTGTAAAATTTTGACCAATAGATGTCTAAATGAAACTGTGTCATGTCAAACATTACATGTTCATGGACAAAAGAGTAATAGAAAGGAAGTAGTAGTATTTCCCAAAAGGATGTAGATTAGAGATAAATTTACTAAACTGGTTATATATACTCAATAGTAACGTACATTTCCAATTTATAAAACTAACTGTTGTCCGTTTTGGCAAGTTGATATATTTGGAAATAACTTGTTGGGAAACAGATTGAAGCAGCAACCCAATTTCTGGCTGTCATGAGACAGCACTTGGAGTCTCTCTGTTCAGACCTGTCCAACCATGCAATCACTAGTATACAAAATGAAAATGACAGGGTAAGATGACCTAATTCTAGACCATATTTTTCCAGCATTCGACCTTTCTTAATGACTACTTGAAACCAGTATGATCCTGCTTTGTACCTTTCTACTTATAGTTTTTATTTGCAGGTTTCTCTACTAATCAAGGAGAGCTATATCGATTCCTTCCCCTATAGAGACCGACCATTTATCAAGGTATCACTTTCCTTCCAAGCTACGTATTCAATAATCAAGTTCTCAAATATAAATATTTGAACCCTTATAAAGACTCTTCACCTATGTTCATCATTTCTAAATAATCCTAGTAGGAAAAATTAATTCTTTAATGTTAGTTGATTACTTTTTTTAATTAAAAAGTTAGTAGAAAATAATTTATTAAAAAAAGTATTTTCTCATAGTTAAAATAAAACTAAATTTTCTGATTTTCAGCAATGTATACAAGATTATTGTTTGGTCTATTATTTAAACTATCAGAATTTTCCGAACACTAACAACTAATTATTTGATTACAACTTCAAACAGTATTAACACATTGAAATATCATCTTCTGCAACAAGCTTTTTTACATGTTCTGATTTTTTAATTAGTTTCAAAACACATGTCCTTTCAACAAAGAACTATTCATTCACGCTATTTGTTTCTTGCTTCTTTCTAGAAAGTTTTACATACACACGTGCAGAAACTGTATAATATTCAATTCTTTTCTCCTTTTACAGGAATTTGTAGATACACAGATGTTCACAGTTCTATCAGACGCTCGACTATCTAGACCTGAGTATTAATGTCAACAAGTTTATGAGTCCGATATGTTGCTGGAATGAATATCTGAAGACCATCAATGTGACTGCACAAAGTTACTACCTAATCATGTTCTTTTCCGAATTGCGCATTAGCATGTCATACAATTCAAAGCAGTTATATGTTACTTGGTTACTTTAATGTAGGTACCATCATCCCTGTATTTTAAGTGGGATTGACGTTAAACTCCTTATACATGGTTCATTCCCTCCATAGAAAATTGGTTTTGACTTTTAGGAGTTGAATTCTAAAGCTCTCTATAAGGACAGAAGTACCAAGCAAATAATTAAGTACGAGTGATGATATATAGGTTCAAAACACCAGCGTAAACATTCGCCTAATCCACTTCATTGTTGACATATTTATTAAACAATTTTCTCCTAATCTTATCCGTTGAATTTGTCATATGTCATGCTCTCATTTTAAGCAAATTTCTTGTTAGCCCATCTATCACCTTTTTATAGGCCACTTACAATTTGTTATTATTACATATGAAAAGCTAGACCCAGAATTTTGGCTTTTCAACCAAAGTGAGTTGTATATTGTGACCTGGGTGATCTGGACAGTTTTGGATTTAGTGAACTATATTATCAACCAATATGATTTATTTCATGCAATACCTATCTTAAGCTTTTATTCACTTGCTCTAGTTTTTATGATTAATTAACTAGGATCACATACTCTATGCTAGTCAATTTACGATATTAGGTCCGTTTAAAGACACTTTTCTAATTCACCATCAATTCCCTAAAAAAAATTCTTTCTCCATATGGCAAACCAGCAAGTGTCCATTTGTGAAGTTTGATTGGACTTCCATCCGTTCATAACTGTTTACTGTGAATGAAACCTCAGTCACCCGATCCTACAAAACAAAAAAGTTCATGCATTGTATATAATCTTACACGTACAGAGCTCTTTGGTTACAGAAATAGTATACGATCTTACAAATACAAAGCTCTTTGGCTAGGAGAAAACCATATCGCATTTGGCCAGAAGTTGTCGTGTTAGGTGTTACATATAATATAAGTGAAGTAAACCATATAAAGTATAACCTAATGGTATTAGTGATTTTTCTAAGCTACAGAATTACCCGTCAAGTCGAACAAAAGCTGCAATCTTGAGACATGCTTCTAATTGTTTTAAATCCAATACAGCCTACATTTTCTCATCAACTTTCATCTTCTAGGCATGAATCAAGATCTTTGGTGAAAATTCATCTTCTAGTCATAATCACACTAACATCTTTTGGTGCATGTTCAACTTCTTTCGAGTTTCGTATGTATCATATTTATGATGGATCAGTTGAAGAGCACCACATGTTTTGAAAGATGTATCTGCATAGCAAAAAAAGGATAATGTCAATATGAAGATATGCTCCAAGATATCTTTAAGCAACTAACGCAATAATATTAAAAGTGGCATCTTCGATGCGTTTACATACATATGGGTCGATTTCGGTAACGGTTTATCTCTAATAGAGTAACCCAGGTCAGAAGATTTGAGCTAAAAGATTTAACAAGAAAATATACCAAAAGGGCCAGAAGTCATCCAAGACTGTAAAGTCCGTAATCAACAGTATAAAAGCTCCCTGATCGTTTTATAACAATAAATTTTATCTCCATCGTAATAAAATATCTTTTGTATTAACATTTTATACATTAAATATGAATATAAGGTGTTAGCAGGCTGGCAACTTGGAACAACCAGATCCGTTTCAAATTTTAACCAACACAAAAGAATACCCATTACCCAGCCCACGCACATTGTCACTCCTAAATAAATATTTAACAAAATAAGTGTCGTACCCCAGTGATATAATCAGCAAGCAGACATATTGGGATCATTTGTCTTCATCCTCAGAATCAGACTTAGCAAAAACAGGTTGTGGTTGAGTCTCAGCATAGGCCGGAGCGATGAATTTAGGGTCTTTTTCAGCCACATCAGCAAACTTCAAGATAGCTTCTCTTGGGTCTTCATCCATCCATGTTTCTTTAATCATTCCCCCTTGCTGCAATAGCAATCAGGATGTTAGTGACTTCACCAACGGCTACAAACTAGGGGTGTTTGGATGTGTATATTGGAAGATATTGTGTGATTTTGAAAAATCAGAACCTATAAAGAACTGTTAACTGGGTGTAAGAGAATGTGCTTGGTATGGTTTTTTAAGTTTAAAGTTGTAATCGGTTGGTTTTACTGTTTAACGAATTCTAATTGCTTAAAAAACCGATACATAAAATGACCAAAAGGAAATTCTTGTGAAAGAAAATGATTCTTTTTGTGACATAGAAAAACTATTGAGTGTGCCAACAAATGGCAACAATCAAGAAATCAATTTCGTTGTAGCCAAGATGAAACTGAATTTCAGAAGCAGAATATGCTAATCAAACGTTAAAAACAAATTATAACAATTAAATAAAGCACCACATAGGAAGATGCATAAAGTTAAAAAATAAGTACCTTGAGAAGGTATTGCGTTAACAAGCTTCCTTTAGTTACACCCACTCTTCCACCAAATCCAGGCCCGTTCATTGGAGCTTCAGGCTTATGAGACTTGAGTGGATCTTTCAAGATCTTCTCACGCTGACGCTTGCGGCTAGGCTGGTCTCTAAATAACGGAAGTGCATGTGGGTTGTGAATTACAGGTTCAGCCTGGAAATCATCAATAGACTTTTTCCTAGGTGCACGAGCAACACATACGAGAGCACCTCTAGTGCTGAGCGTAGGATCATATAATACGTGAGTCCCTCCTTGGTGTTTATCCCCTGCAGTCGCGAAAATCTAAAAGCATAGACTGGTTTTAGTACACAACACTCAAGCATCAAGTAACCCAGAGAATTAGAAGGCCCTAACATAGAGGTTGGAAAATCAACAGGGTAAATAACACTGTAACAGGTCAAACGGGCAAACTTCACTGATTGTCTTCAAATTGACATGTAAATGAGAACAGCTTAGAAGTAAAAAATAAGATTCCGAGCAAACCTGATTCAGTTTTGGGTGCCAAGCACATTGTACAACACTACAGGTTGGTGATATCCCTACTTTTGATACAAGCTCGAGTTTCTCTCTATCAAATATGCATAGCAGCCCCCCGGTCGTGCTATCCCTTTCCACAGATGTGCCCGTCAAAAAGAGCTGCTCATCAGGACTAAATGCCACATTAGTTTGTGCATAGTGATTTGGTAGGTCCTCAAATGACTTCAGTTCCGTTTTCATTTGACGAAGATCCCACACCTGATACAAATAACATATTACCATCAGGACCTAAATAAATTAGACCTTAGGATCGATAACGATCTTTGGATGTAGGATAAGAACGCACAGAATTAAATAATCAGTTCTAACAAAATGGGTTGCGAAAAATATTGTTTGGATGCTTCTGTTGTTTGAAATGGTAATTAATCAGATAAGCAGACATTTAAGAGTTTTGGCAAATTATGTTATTTATTAGCTTAATGGATAGAAATACTAAATAATTACCAGAAAAGAAAAGAAAAATTTTTGTGGAAAAAAGTACACAGTTTGTGAGGTGAATACAGAATTCTCTTAAATTAAGTTAATAGCAGAGTAAATAGCCTAGATAAACAGTTATGTTGCAGAGTCTATTCATCCAAATTAAAATGAACATCGTGACTTCAATCCACAATAATCAAATAATCAGTTCAAAATGGAAGTCTGAAAAAAAAGAACACCCAAAGTAGGATATTCACATTTGTACCTTTAATGAACCATCAACACTTCTAGAGAGTAATATTCGCCCATTACTGGAAAATTTAAGGCTGGTGATTTCATCTGAGTGACCATTGGCAACATAAATGTCTGGTCGACTTCCCCATCCAGGCTTAACACTCCATATCTATATATGACTAATGTTGATTAATATAATATATATAAATATATAGGAAAACTACTGAATTAATTTTATCTTTTGAATAAACAAAACCTCAGAATAATCAATGCACAATAGAATACCTGTATAGACCCATCACCAATACCGCCTGCAATAGACTTCCCTTCACGATCCCAAGCACAAGTGGTAACAGGAGTCCTTCCGGGCTTTGCAAGTTTGGGTTTTATGACCTATAGACAGATTTATAATAACAATCAGCTTTTAACTTTCTGTTCTCATAGAGGTAGCAATTTCATCCATTTATTTATTAGGAAGTTCATTTGGGTTTTGCTTTATCTCTAACAACCCAAATAAGTAATGCTTTATTAACAGGTCGATTTGGGCTATGATTCATTCCACTTCCAAAAAAGTGTCAACTTAAACATCAATTAAATTGGCATAAAAGATCAGATGAAGGTAGCAACTACATAACGTACTATAAATATCAAATACCAAAAACATCTGGAAGAAAGTACACCAATGATATTGATAAATGCACCTGCTTTTGAGAACTGAAGTCATTGACATCCCATATACGCAACGAACCATCCTCTGAGGATGTCAAAATGGTCTCTTTTGTTTTTGGATGCCATTCTCCACATGTCAAACCAGTTATGTGCCCTTTCGTATTCTTCAGGTCACGAATATACATATCACCCTTCACAAACTCTCCCAGTGTCAATCCGTCACGGTCATATATCTGGAATCACCAACAGACAAAAAAAAGAGGTAAAAGGGTTACAATGAACTTGACAACTGTGGGTGCATTGTGACAGTCTGGACCATATCAAAGTGGAACAAGACTAAAACCAAAGAAATAATGGAACTGAAAACAAACTGATCTAAACTGAATAGGTCTTGGTTTAGAACAGTTAGGTCCAAACAAGCTATAAAATGAATACATATTTGGATTTGTTTTAATTTGGAATCTAGAAGTTCAGATCTAAAACAGCGTCTTTTCAAGTTTGGAGAACTCGGTTCCAGTTTTGAATTATAACAGGCCAAGCCATGAACAAAATTCTGCAAAAAACTTGTCCCAAAACCGGTTTATAGAGAAATCAAAAACCAAAACATACTCGGTTCCAATCCAGTCCAGGTTATGTTCTTCGGGTTTGTCAGCCGGGACCAAGTTTTGCCCGCCCTATTGACATTTGAACAAATAATTAAAAAGTAGGTATTGCAGTTTCAACCCATTTACTTATCAAAGGGTCGATCCAGGTTATATTTATTTCTTAAGGGCCGAAAGTCGCTTAGATTGTATATTTTAGAGGTATAAACTCCGAACAAAACTCAATTCAAAATGTTAAATCTTTGGTAAAAAAGAAAACGATTTTTAATCATAGTTGACACACCAAATATTTATCATGAATTTAGATTTTAAAGACAAAAGTTCTACAAGAGAACTACAATGAATTTAGATGGTGTATACGCAAGTGTTTCAGGAAGACTGCATGTTTTTATTCCAACACATTTTTAACAGTTGCCCAACCGTCCAGCCTGCCCATTTCGCCACCTCTAAACCTGACAGATGTCAGAAAAATTGTTTAAAATGTACCTTAGCTTGTGCAGATCCGGTAACACACAAGAATCGGTCAGCACTAGGACTCCAGCTTATACTTCGAACTTGGTGTCCTTCTGAAGGTTCAATCTGTCTGAATGATTCCAAACGAGCATTCATCCCTTGAAAGTCAAACATACGAACTGTGTAGTCATAGCTTCCAGAAAGTACCCTAGATCCTGAATGGTCAATTGCAAGAGCAGAAACAACCTGCATTTTTAAGACCAAAATAATCAGCTTTCATGAAGTAGAGTTACTTCAACATAAATTTTGACGGTAAACATAAACTTGATAGCTATCCCTAACTTCAATCAAATTGTTGCACCTAGTCACAACAATCACTTCGTAACACACATCCAAAACACAAGTACAATACAACACACACAGAACCAATAACACCGTGCAATATAATCCACTAACTTTCACAAACCCTGGCAATTCAATTTGTCTATCATTAATTGACTATCATCCAATCCCTTCTATTAAGTCAACAAATCAAAGTCATGTTAAATAATGGTGATTAAAATGTACGTTTTAGAAAATAATTAATCTAACAATTGCAACAACAAAAGTCACATTAACAGCCCTAACTATCCGATTATAATTAGCAGTCAAGTAATAAACAACCATTACAACACTAGATTCATTAGTCGACAACATAACTGATCATCAAATAGTAAAGTAACATCACCTACATACACTTATTACTATATACATACATGTATATACAGAAACTACCTTAGTATGTCCTTTCAACACAACCTCATTACTGAGAGGTATACGGTGCTGATTCCCCTGCTCCTCATCAGACAACTCCTCATCACTGTCCGATTGCACCGACGGCCGTGGTGGTCCGATAACCGGCTCATCATCATCCTCATCATCATAATCAACGGTAGGAGCTGGCCGAGGAGGTCCAATCATGACGTCATCATCATCGTCAGCACCAGCGGAACTAGAACCCGGCGGAGGTCGAGGTGGACCAATTGCCACGTCATGGTTAGTTACAGTGTTAGGTTTAGGGTTTTTTTGAAGTGAATTTAGCCAGGATTTGGAGGATGAGGATAGTGCAGGGAACGGTGAGTCGGTGACGGTGGCGGAAGGACGGCGAGTGGCATTGTGAATTGATTCGACTGGTGTTTGTGATTTTGATTTTTTGCCGAAAGATAAAGGGAAATGAGCCCTAATTTCATCGTCTTCTTCCATTTGATTCTGTATGTTTGGGGGAGGTGTGTTTAATGTTTCGTGTTTATAATTCAGGGAGAATTGCATATATGCTATAAAATCGTCACTTTGAACCTTGATCTTAAATGGATAGCTATGATGTGCGTTCTTTTTTAATATTGTATTCTTTCTGGAACTCAATTCTCTATACACGTGTATATTTGAGTGTATATGTCTTACATCAAATGTTGAATAGGGCTCTTTCTGATCCAGGTCTTTCTTACACATACATCAACAGTGAAGTTTCATTTGATCAATCATTTATAGCTTTTTAATATATATTAAGAAGTTATGAAACAATATATATATATATATATATATTACTGTTAGAATGTTGACATTTTGAAGATAACCATTTTTAAAAACTTATATAACCTTTAAAAAGCAATAAATGATTGATAAAAGGCATTGAAACTCTACTGTTGATGTCTAGGATGTGTAAGCAAGACCGGATCGGAAAGATCCTCGCTGAACATTTAGTGCAAGACAACAAAATCAAGTTCAATAATAAGTAAAATCGTTAAATGTGAAGTGATCAAATCATGATCAAGAATATTTCTTATATGTAATACTTTTTTAAATACTTGACACTAACTAACTGGTCAAGTGTTCGCATTTATAGTCGTAGGATCTTCACACTCGAAACTCATTGTTATTGCCATTCATTACTTAGAATGCTTAAGTTCAGCCATGTCAGAGGTGCATTAATTCACAATTTTTAGAGAGCTATCAACTTTTATGAATACAATTTGTATCTTGCTGTATATCTCAAAGTGCTAGCCTTGTCCATTTTAAGTTACAAGTGTTGATAAAGAACTTTAGATGCAATAACGAAGGTAAAAACAAACTACAATGTTTTCAAACTTAGACGATGTATTTTGTATGCGGTGTTTAGAGTCTATACTTTATGTCGTATGGGTGAGTTCAAATGAAAATGATAAAAAAATAGATAATGGAAAAACCAATAGGATCTCTTCATTTTATTACAAAACTCATTTTCACTTTAACTTTTAAAATTAAATATCTCACAAACGTAAGTCAATAAATTATAAAAATTATATATTCGGAATCAGCATTTTTGTATTTTTAATTAGAGATCTCACAAACTATACTTCCGACGAATTATTTTTTTCAGTGGTGTTTTTCTTTTTGTCAACATCAAATTTTTCAACATTTTGCACCAAATTTGATGCAACATCAAATATTGTATTAAATTATCAATGTTTGATTTTAACCCTTCTTGTATAAATATTTTTATTATTTGAATACAAAACTTGAAAAAACTTATTTATTTGGTTTAAGTATGTTATACTTTACTTTATATAATATTATTAAAGCAATATAGTATAATTCTCAACAAAGTACGATAGTTAAAATATAAGAAAAAAGTTACGTAATTGGAACTAAATATAAGTTACAGTCGAGTTAATTGTTTGGAAGATTAATTAAACATTAAAATAATAAATTTAGGTAAAGTAGAACATAAAAATAATTTAGAAGTCTATTTGGTGAATACTTAAAGATAAACTACATTTAGTACAAACATATTTTTCAATGATTTTTTTACTAGACTAAGTTTGATACAATAATTCAGTGTATATATTAGAGATTTCGTAATGAATTATTGTCTAACGGAGTATTGTTATAATGGCCAAGAAAATTATTTTTATTATTATCATTATAAGTTTAATGCAATGTATGATATAATGTGTAGTTTAGCATGAATAAATATGAGTATTTAATATTATAATAGGCCAAAAAGAAAGAATATAACTATAGTTGGAATAGTTATTGTAGTTTTGTTTGTTATAGTGGTAATGGTAATAATGATAAGAATGAGTATTTTTATTTTTAATTTCAATATATCTAATTTTTTAGTAAAAAAATTATACAAAAATTATAATAACTTTATTCTTAATAATATGAGATTGATTTTAAAAAAAAATCTATAATATGCAACTTAAATTTGTGTATCACAACCTTTATAAACTTTAACTGTAATACATGTTAAAAATTTATAGGTTATATCACATATTTTTTTAAAAACTTTTTATCACGTATTAAAAAGCATAGTATTTTAATAGTTTTGATATAATTTTTTCATTAAAAATTAATTAATTTTGAATTAAAAAATAAAAATATTTAATCTTATCATTACTATCATAATAAATTAAACTATTCGAACATTTTCCTCTAATTATATTATTTGCGAAGAATTGCAAAGAAGAATGTTATTATTACTAGTTAATTTATTACTATTAGTAAAAGACTATTGGAATAAAAGTTCTTGGATAAAATAAAATATAAAACAAAATTCGTAAAAAGAATCCAACAGACAAGGATCAAAGTGAAGACGGCAATTCATGTGACCACATATGCATACAGATAAGTGGGAAGTGAGTGTATATAGATACAATTATACAAACACTTGACCCCATTGCGATCACCACATCATTAGAAACGCAAAAACCTTTCATTCATTATTCATATTTCTTCCGTGGAACTTTCACCAAAATCATCAGCAAAATGTAAGCTTTGCAGTTTTATTTTTTAAATGCAAGTTAGGTGTTTGATGATATGCCTAACTGAACTTACATATGCCCATCATTGTGTTTTTGTTTTAATGAATTTTTGACAGGGAAGATGGGTTGAATCTTAAGCCAATGGATGCAGAGCAACTAAGAGAACATGGCCACAAAATGGTGGATTTCATTGCTGATTATTATAAGAACATTGAGTCTTTCCCTGTTCTTAGCCAAGTTGAGGTATGGCATCTTATTTTTATATGTCCCAAATTTGAATTTTATTTAATTGCTATGTTAAAGATTGCTTTGTTTATGTTTTGATGATAGAGCGTTTTAAAGTAACAACATGCTGTTAAATTTGGTTGCTTTTAGAGTTTTTGGAACCTTAAATGTTTTTAATTTTTATATATTAGCCAGGATATTTAAGGAAACTTCTTCCTGATTCTGCACCGGTGAAGCCTGAATCATTGGAAACAGTTCTTCAAGGTAATACATATGGCTATTCATCAATACTTTTGTATTTTGGTATCTTGTTATAAGAAATTTAGTGGTGGCAAAACGGGTGGGTCAGACGGGTCTGGTAACATGTTAAAATGCGTATTTTATGTCGGTCGAGTTGACCCGAAACACTTTCTGTCCAAGAATTTTAATTTTCATGAACATTAATCTAGTTATTAAATTAAAATGATGATTTAGGAGTTTTTATGCATTATAGATACCCTTTGGAAACTTTTTACATGTTTTTGTTTAAGTTTATCCTGTTTTATTAACATTTTTCCCGGTTGACCCGTTAGAGATTGACTCGTTGAAAATGGGTTCCAATATCCCACCTATAATAGAAAAGCTTATATTTAATTATATGCTGCATTGAAATACCGCATATGAAGACACTAATGTGTTTCCCTTTTCATTGCAATCCGTTTGTGATCGCAGATGTTCAAACGAAGATATTGCCAGGGGTTACCCACTGGCAAAGCCCAGATTACTTTGCGTATTTTCCATCCAATAGCAGCGTTGCAGGCTTTCTTGGAGAAATGCTTAGTGGAGGAATTAACATGGTGGGGTTTAGTTGGATAACTTCTCCAGCTGCTACAGAACTCGAAATGATTGTTCTTGATTGGCTTGCTAATTTACTCAAGCTTCCAAGTGATTTTCTTTCCAAGGGTGAGAGTTTTAATTGTCCCCCCCCCCCCCCCCCCCCCCCCCCCCCACATAATTCTGATACGTCTATTGAATGAGACATATGTGCCATGAAGAGATCTATCAAAAACAAACCGCCTGTTATTGAGCAGGTTTTGTAGATATTTGCTGTTTCTTTTCAAATGTAGCCCAAATTATTAGTTATCATATTACAGGCCCAGGCGGCGGTGCAATACAGGGGACTGCAAGTGAAGCCATTCTTGTTGTGCTTCTGGCTTCTCGGGATAAAGTATTAAGAGAGGTTGGGAAGGACGGTCTTGGAAGACTCGTGGTCTATGCTTCTGATCAAACCCATTCTTCTTTGCAGAAGGCATGCCAAGTATGTCCATTATCCTCCTTTACTATCTTCAACTATTATCTTGTTTATAAATACTAGATTTGGCAAGATGGGCAGGTCGGACTAGTTGACTAACAGATTGAAACGGGTCAGGTAGACCTAGAAACATTTTTTCCCCGGTGTTCATGAGATTTATAATAAATACCTAATGACTTTAATATGACCACAAACAATATTATTGCAGTAGTAATCTAAATCTTTGAACGAATTTTCCACGATAGCATATTATATGTTTTATTGTCATTGATCACTTATGGACACTTGTTAAGCACATATGTTCTATTTAAGTGAATCTTTATTGTGGCAGATAGCAGGAATTCATCCTGAGAATTGTAGGGCACTAAGAACAGAAACCTGCAATGAGTATGCTCTCTCTCCTGAATCACTCACGGATGCAATTTCACATGACATTGCTTCTGGTTTAATCCCTCTTTTCCTTTGTGCAACAGTAAGAAACAAAGACTTGTTTTTTAGCTTATTTATTCATCTATGTCATGTGCTTTTACATTTTTCATGCATGGTGGAACCATATGTTTTGAGCAGGTTATGCACTATTATAAATTATAAAGAAAATGAAAACAAAAAAAGTAATGCTAAGTGTGCCTATAATTATATGCCTAAAACTATGCCTACTCCATTTATTGTTTGACACATAGATGGTGTATTTTCTCTTTCTTCATCTCCACCTTTTATTTTGCCACATGCACCAATCATTGTTTTAGGTCCTTCTTTAGGTACACAAATTAGGTCTCTTAAGCATTTTTCAAAAGAAAAAAAAATGTAAAATCACTACAATAACAAGTTGTCGTTTCTTTAACTTTTCGCATCACAAAACATCATGAAAAGAATTGAAGGTATGTACTGGTTTCCATGTAGGTTCATCCACGACAGACATACCCATGCTTTCTTTTGTGCTTATTGCTAGATTTCTAATATAAATTTGAGCTAAATAAGGTCACGCTTATCTGTAGATATGTTGGTAGTGCAAATGTGCAATGATGCATACACTGTTATTTTTGTGTATGCTATGCTAACATATTTTTGTATGTCTGTATTCTATATATGATGTTCAATAGGAGTAGACTAATTAACGGAAATCTCCATGTAAGTTTAACTTTCCTAAATGCATTGGCTTATACATGCAGGTAGGTACTACATCTTCAACAGCTGTCGATCCTTTGCTCGCACTTGGAAAGATTACCAAGGTAATATATAGATTTATGTTTGAGGTTTCATTTTACTTTTTTAAACAGTGAATTTAAACAACCTATACCTACACACTTTTGAGCACTTACTGGAACATAGTTTCTGTCAAATTCTGAAATACCCTTCCATATATACAAAACAGAAAAATCTTGTGAACCGAAACAAATACCATCAACTTGTTTGTGATAAAATAAGTAGGAGGTAGTTTAACTTGGAATCTTTCCCGAAATGGGAATGTTGCAAATATTACTTACATCACAAAAAGAAAGGTGTTACAATATTTGAGGAACGAAGACAGTATATTTGTTGAGAAGTTCCTAGATGTGGCAATTTTGACCCATTTACTTCTGAAAGGGCTGATTAAGTTATCTTTTATTTCTAAAAAGACATGGGTCAGGACTCAGTTGGGTGAAACTTGTAAGTCATCAAAAGTTTATTTTTAGTGCATACAACCTACTAAGCCATTTTTTATTCGAAAATAATTAGATTATTAGTGTATAAGAATTTTTTTTTTCTTTTGTAATCAAATTTTACAAACGTAATAAAAAAAAATAGGCAAAGTGTTTTGGGTCCACCTGTCTCGACCCATACCAATTTGTCTCAAACCCATTTTTTCCACTAACCAACCCACCCATTTTTCACCTCCAGGAGTACCTCTTACCTTTTTTTTATCTCTTTAGCCGAACCAACGGTTTTTCAAACTATTAGCCCTTTCATAGCATGCTACTTTCATTTATGATCTATCTTGTATTTCGAGTTCAAAGATTTATTTTCAACTAATTGTCATTTGCTGCTGAATATAAAATGAAGTTGGGTACGCAAAAGTTATTTGTTAATTATTTGGCAGAGGTATGGAATATGGTTCCATGTGGATGCTGCGTATGCGGGAAGTGCTTGTATTTGCCCAGAATATCACCATCATTTGAATGGTGTTGAAGAAGCTGACTCATTCAACATGAATTGCCACAAATGGTTCTTAACCAACTTCGATTGTTCAGCATTGTGGATAAAGGTTTGGACCTTAATTATTTTATACCAATTTATGTTCACATTTTGGCTATGGTCATTTAACGCTTGGTCAAAATTTGCCCCTAACCCCCTCTTGTTGAGTACGTTGTTTTATGAAAGTGTCAAATATCTAATACATTTTGAATACTTAAATAGTGAGAAGCTAAAATAATATCTGGGACCAAAATCATTATCAACGGGATACAAATGCGACACGGGTAAATGGGTGAGTTTAGACTGAAAAAACTACAGGTGGAAAATGGGTGGGTCATGAGGGTTGGGTAGTGGGTCAAAATAGGTTGGCTTGACTGCCATCACCTGGTCTTTTTTTTATTTTTATTTCATATTCAGTTAATATAAAAACTATGAACATAGAAATTACTGTTCAAATAATGATCCAGTTTTTTTGCATTAAGCGACTTGGAAAACGGGTATACTTTAGTACACTTCGGGTTGCTTTCAAACTGTTTGACCCAATTCTTTGTATGTAATTTCTGAATATAATCCCACGGACCCATTTGCTATAATGTCTTACCCAAATTGACTTGTTTCCACATAATTTGGTTAAAATTGCCCACTAAAAAGGGGTGTTGTCTTTAATTATCAAATTATCACAACTTCAAAGTTCAAACAACATAAGCACATCCAAACACTATCTTTAATAGCCCATTTTATTATGGTCGATTATATGATTCTGGCTATTCAATATCATATAACATACAATTAAACACTCCTTTTTCTTAACCAAACCAAGCTTAGGATTTTTGGATTTATGCCAGGATCAAGGGGGCATCTTGGTGATTACAACTTGTGTAGCCTTTTAATCTTATATGCTCTTGATTCGTAAATTTTCTTGAAAATTAGCTCATAATTATTACTCTTTCTCATCTAAACAGGACCGCAATGCCCTCATCCAGTCTCTGTCAACAAATCCTGAGTTCTTAAAGAATAAAGTAAGCATATCCACCATATGTTAGAGTAAAGTATTCAAATAATTTTAGTGGGATTGTGGCCCGTCGCTTGAAGAATACGGATTCTTTGACAAACTTATTTTCTGTTGTTGAACATCAGGCGTCTCAAGGTGGTACAGTTGTAGATTACAAAGATTGGCAAATTCCTCTTGGACGCAGATTCAGGTATCACACTTAAATCAGTATTCACG
The DNA here is from genome assembly GCA_963921325.1 of Logfia minima. Lineage (NCBI taxonomy): Eukaryota > Viridiplantae > Streptophyta > Magnoliopsida > Asterales > Asteraceae > Logfia > Logfia minima. The sequence continues at coordinate 11,853,506 of OY992776.1, read as the reverse complement.
TAAAGGGTAAAAGGGAACGTGTTAAATGAATCAAGCACACATACAATGTCATCCACAATACGTGAAACGTCCTAAATAATCTTTGAGATGATATACCGTTTGTTATCATATTCTGAAATCCAATTTAAATGAATTGGTGATCTGCCCAACTAGAGTACTAGACCTGACCCGAACTATAAAATAGAAATAAAAAATGCCCGCCTTGACCCATTACTAAACCTGCCCAACACGCCCATTTTTCCACCCCTTCAATTCAAAACTGATTTTGTGATTATAATATATGTGTTCTTTGATAGGTCTTTGAAACTGTGGATGGTATTACGGCTTTATGGAGTTGAAAATCTTCAGTCTTATATAAGAAACCACATCAACTTGGCAAAACATTTTGAATATCTTGTTGGTCAAGACCCAAGGTTTGAGGTAAGACTAAATCGCTTAGATGAAGTTATCGCTTATCACATTATTACAGATACAGTTAATTTGAAGTTATTGAATTGTGTCTGCAAGATATCTTTATTTTGTTTTTGTAAAGGGTATTTTATCTACCGAAGAATTGCAATGCGTTGCATAAAAAATAGTTTATGAGATTGTTAACTAGTAACCAGTAATGATGACAATGGGCGACATGGTCATTTAAAACTAGGGATGTTGCAAATTTATTCAAACATTTAAAAAATGTACAAGTGTTTTCAAACAATGGTATCTCATATACCTTTCCATTTTCAGATCGTTGCTACTCGGACATTTTCATTAGTTTGCTTTCGCCTTCTACCTGCCAACAAAAATGAAGAATATGTCAATAAAGTCAACCGCAACCTCTTGGATGCAGTCAACTCATCTGGGAATATCTTCATCTCTCATACAGTACGGACCTTCTACCTCTTTAATATTCCAAGTATTTATTAGTAGCGAGAGTGATTGACTTTTCACTGCAACAATTCATCGTTCATGCAACGCATACACTACAATTTGCAAGAATGAACTTCATTAGACAATATTTAGAAAGTACACTTACTGTTTTGCATTTACATTTTCATAGTTCGTCCAAAGTATAAAAAACCGTAGTGTTTTTGGCATCAATTCATAGAAAGTATAGTTGTTTTTGAGAGAGCAATTACAACTCTATACCTGAATGAAGATATTAACGAGTTAAACCGGTTATTTGCAAAAATAATAGCTAAAAAAAGATGGTCAAACGAGTTTAACGGTTTAAAGGTCACCCATAACAAACGTAAGTATTTACTGCCTTTGCCTCCTACGCTGCCTTCATTTTTAACAAATACATCATTTTTCAATAGTTTTTGTAGTCATATTTAATATATACTGTTCATGAAACTAAAAAAAACATGTTACATGTTCAACACTAGCGGTGGCAAAATCAACCCATCTATCTACAACTGGGTCGAATTAGGTCAAGAGTCAAACTGGTCTAAGTCATTTAAAGTGTATATTTTATGTTTTAATGCATAAAATGCTCCTAAATCATTTTATATAAAAACTTCGATTAATATACCCTTCTTTTCTAATCGTATTTGACACATTAAGTATAAAAGTTCTAAATGTTAAGACAAAAAAGTTTTCTTTTGATCAACCCGGCCCATTTTGACCTTGGTTTACAAGCTCATTTTCCTTGTGAATTGTTCTTTGTAGGTTCTATCGGGTAAATACATCTTAAGGTTTGTTGTAGGCGCTCCATTGACAGAAGAGAGGCATATTATTGCAGCTTGGAAAGTTTTTCAAGAAGCAGCCTCTACTCTTTTACATAATTCATAGAACAAGTTTCCATGGGAGAAACATATAATTATTTCTTCAACATTTGATTTCTGCAGAAGTAAATCATTTCTATAACTGATTGGAAGCCTTTATTAATTGATAAGTATAAAAAGTTTTTAGTGCTTTAAAAAGCATCATACAATTGCCAGGAAGTTGGTTTACTTTTTAGCACTTAATTGTTTAAGCAGATGGATTAAACGTTTACGATACAATCTGATATTTTAAACATAATTAACTTCACAATAAAAAAGAGTTTATAGTAATGAACATATGTGATCATAAATAACCAAAACCAAAAATGAAAAACCCAAAAATATTATTACCTTGCAGAATTATATGATCAGTTAGAAATCAGTCATACAATCATCAATAAGTTATGTGGAAAGATATGAAAGTTAAATGGGAAGAAAAAACTATCATATGCTTAAATAGTCTCATACATAAAGCCAGGATTGATAAACTTATAACTGAACGTAAAAATGACATCAAGCAATGAAAAACAACAAAATATAATAAAAACGACTCTGCTGGGGATCGAACCCAGAATCTCTGGTTTCGTAGACCAGCGCCTTATCCATTGGGCCACAGAGTCCAGTTTATGAGATTTGCACAATGAAATAAATTAATAACGAAAAAATTGAGTAAGAGTTGTATTCACACCAAAATTTCATTAACGTTTTGATTATTAAATTGCTATTCTCGCTAAAAAAAAAAAAAAAAATAAATAAAAAGTTGAGATGAACCTAACAAAAGGTTCAATTGTTGACGTGGTTGAATGAGTGAGATCGGGTAATAAAGTTGTAATTGGTAAACTAAGAGTATGTTTGGCACGGAACTTTTAGAAGTTTTTTTGGAGTTTAAAGCTTTTTGTTTTGAAAATTAAACTCCTCTAAAAAATAAAGTTTTGCTTGAATGCACAAGTTTAAAACTTTTAGTTTGGAGATTAAACTCCTAGTTTCAAAACTCCTCCATCAAGTGTTGAAAATTTTGATGGCGCTGTTAATGCATAAAATTACCCAAATACCCTTTAGAAATCACGTACATAACTAGATATCTATAACCTTAATTTTATTTGTTTTTTGCCAAAACCTCTCAGCAGCTTTATAGCTACGTCCATCTTTGTCTCAATTAATTGTGTATATATGTTGCTCTTAGGTTAACATAATGATGGCCTATCTTATTTGATTCATCTTACACTTTTACGATCCATATCCTTTTGACTTCACCATAAAAAAACAAAGTATAGTAGTAGAATAACATATAACTGCATTGGTTGTTTGACGCAAACATGTGTTTTTGGGGAATCGATGCATATGATACATCATCTCTTTGCAATATAATTTCAATATAATAAGTTCAATTCTCACATTTAGATACCAAAAGTTTAATTAAAAAACTAAAACGCCTAGATATATAACTGCATTGTCAACTTTTAGATGATTGTGGGGAAGAAAAAATGATAATACAATAGGATAATAGTTTTTAAAATATTTGTGTGGTTATGGTGGTCTGCAAGTGGCTTGTATGTAGATATCTAATGATTTTTGGGTTTATAGGATAGTCATCTCATCGGTAGAAGCTAGATAATGAGGTTTGATTGCAAGTGCTTTTTATGTTGTGCTAGCGGTATATATCAATTATTTGGGGATGCAGTTGCTAGCGGTATAGATTGTGTAGCGTCGTCAATAGATCCAACTACTTTGAACCACGCGTAACATGAAAATATTGAGGATGAAGATGATGTTGAAGTGAATCCAAATAATAAGAAATTCTCATCTCCATTGGAAAATTTAGAAAATCAAACAGAAGGTTTTTTTGGAAGTTTCTTGGATACGTTTAATGAAGAAGATGCAACACCAACAAATCAAGTTGGGATTTCTAATCAAAATCGTAAGGCAGCCAAACCTAAGCTCATTAAAATGAAGCGGAAAGGCATACAATCAGCAAGATCCGTTATGTTTAAGGAGCATATAAGTGAAAGTAAGGCTACTCAACAATGTCTTTTGCACATGTTAGAATCGGAAGCTTCTGTTGTGAATCAAAGTAGCAAGTTTAGTGGTGATGTAGTTGTAAATGTGCTTAACCATTTGATTGAACAAGGATTCATGATAAGTGGTGATGATTTGTGGTTGTTTGCAATGGATTTTTTTGAGGATCCCGTGAAAAGAAAGTGCTTATGACTATAAAGGATGATAACACTCGAATGAAATGGTTGGAATATAATCAACAAAAACGTAGCAACTGAAGTGTTTCTTTTTTATGTAGTTGGTCACTCATTTGAGAATATTTTTCTTTCTTTCTATGTCATTTTTGTTTTGATATTTTTCGTATTCAAATTTTTTTTAGTTTGATGTCTTTGACTATTCGTAATCAAGGACTAAAATGAACATTTTAAAATAGTTAATGGCTGAAATGTTAAACCTAATGAGGGATGGAGTGTCTATGTCAAAAGTTTTGTGTTTTTAGACCATAATCTCCATATGTTAAAAGTGAAGTATAGGAATTATGTGTATAAACCACAAAGACCAACCATGCAATTAACTCAAATTATTAAAATAAATATTTATATATTTCAGACAATGTATCACTATAGTGTAAGAAAAATGCCATTAAAACAATAGACCTTGCTTTATCTATAATATAATAAAAAAATACAGAAGATAACCCAAAATGCAACATATGACTTAACCCGATTTAAATATGAGACGTATACATTTTTTTGCAAAACCATACATGCATTGGACATATAAATATATCTCAAAAAACTACAAAATATATTATTGTTTTTTTAATGTTTATGGGTATTTTTGGCACGGAATTTTTTGGAGCTTAAACCTTTTTGTTTTGAAAATTAAACTTCTCTAGAAAATAAAGCTTAAAGCTTTGTTTGGATACACAAGCTTAAAGCTTTTAGTTTAAAGATTAAGCTCTTAATTTAAAAGCTCCACCAACTAATGTTTATGAGCTTTTTAATCATTTTACACTTTAATATTATAACAACTTTATCAAATACAGTTTATAAATAAAACTCCAGATTGAAGCTACAGCTAACAGTTACAACTACCAACTACAACTAATTTTGCCAAACATACCCTATATTTTGATATTTAGATGGATATTGCTTAATATAATAACTACAGTGCCACCCTTAACAGTTTAATAATGCAGTTATACTCTATAGTATTGGTTTTGATTCATATAAATAATCAAAATATTATAAAAATTACAATTTTTACAAAATAAGGATTCACATAAATTATACAAATTTATCTCTGTTTACTCGAAAAACAAATTAATTTATGTTAGAGGAACTAAATTATTTATGTTAAAATAATAATAAAGAAAAAGAATTTGACGGCTGTGGGATTTGAACCCACGCCCTTTCGGACCAGAGCCTAAATCTGGCGCCTTAGACCACTCGGCCAAACCGTCTTAATGATATTTATTACAATTTAGTTGTATAAAACCCACTTATTTTGCTTCAAATTGTGAGTTTGGTGTACTTGAAGCGTTGAAGTGCATAATTCTTTCTGTATCTGATTAACACAGTTGAAGCAGGTAAATCCCTAATTTCTTCACCGTTCGAATTCATTTAATATTCTATCTGTGTGTTGAAATGGGTTTTTAGTCAATTTATTTGAATTTTTGTCAAGTTATGATTGATTTTGAGATTGAAAATTAGGGTTATTAATTTATTATACTCATTATAATATAGAGGGGTCCGGGTCAAAACCTATCCCTGTTTCCCAATTATAGTTCAGTTACAGGTAGCTGGTAGCTGTATGTTCTACACAACATAATTCGTGATTCCTTTAAATTTAATTTGTTTCTGTTCAGTTTTGATATTATTTTCTTCTAGAATGCCCACAAGGTTTTTGATGTAATGTATGTTAGTAGCTTTGTTTGTTTTACCGCCTGTGTAAGCATATACTGATATACATAATTTCCTTAGATTATCGTATTTCTGATATATTTGCTCATTTCCAAGATTGAAACTTTTTATGCTCTTCATTGGTAAAAAAGCTATTGTTTTGTTTTCAGAGGTTGTGACTCTATAAATCTTGGAGTTTAGGGAAATGGCGGCGACACCCATGTTGCCACCGAACTTAGGACCCGGGGGTGATGGAAATGCTGCAGCAGCTCCAACCCCACCAGGGACAGACATGACTGGAATATGTTTTAGAGATCAGTTGTGGTTGAACACGTATCCACTGGACCGTAATCTTGTCTTTGATTACTTTGCGCTTTCTCCTTTCTATGATTACACTTGCAATAATGAACAACTCAGGATGCGATCAATTCATCCATTAGATATCTCCCATCTTTCGTAAGTTTTTCTTTTTCCAATCTAAGGTTGTTTATAATATACTTGAGGCCACACTTTTCTAAGCAATAAAATGAGTATGAAAACGATATTAATGACTTGGTTTTTTTTTGGCTATTGTAAGAGATTGGGAGTAGAATGAGATAATTGATTATATTATCTATAGTAAAATGACAGGAATAGAGTTTATGGTGAGTGAAGTTATGGAACCCCACCTTTTTGTGATGCGTAAACAGAAGAGGGATGGTCCTGAGAAAGTTACTCCAATGCTTACTTACTACGTGCTCGATGGTTCAATATACCAGGCTCCACAACTTTGCAATGTCTTTGCAGCTCGGGTTGTAAGTACTTCTTCTCCCTTTAAATTATTGCGTAGAGGTTGGAAAGATGGGCATGTCGGGTAACTGGGCAAAATGAGTTCAGGTCGGAGTGGGTTGATCAAAACATTTTTATGCCCATGCTTGATGCTTATATAAAAGAAGTAAATTATTAGTATGTCAATTATAATACAAAAAATTTCAATAATAATGTAATCTTTTGAATGAAATTATTGGTAGATTTAATGTATTATAAACACCTTGAGTGACTCTCGACATGTTTCCTTTCTAGCTAGTTTTATATTTTATATAATTTATATGTTTGACCGTTATAGATAAAACATAACTCATATTGACCATTTATAAGTAAATGGGTCGTAATTGCCACCTCCAAGTCTCTAATCTTTAGATATACACTAGCAGAATCCCCGCAATGCAGCGGGTAAAAATTGAGCTTCACTTTCATTTGATATAAAGTATTTAAATCAAAATTAAAATTTATATGACAATACACTAAGATACGGTGTTTTTTAGAAGGAAACAAATCACCTTTTTGCCCTTTTTAAAAAAATGTTAAAACAAAATACCAAATATATATAAATATATATAATGTCTTTGTGAACTCGATGGTCTGGTTGCGAGTTGCAAGTTCCTAATGGCCAGGTGACAAGTTACGAGGTGCGGAGTCGTTGGTTCGGTCGAGAGTTTAACAATCGATATTTTTCTTTTTGTACTTTTGTATTTTAACCCTAAGCGTTATGCATGTGACATTGTAATCTTAAAATTTGATCACGAAACTAAAATTCTGGAATATATGTTTATTACTATAAAGTTTAATAATGATGGTATTAATGAGATTTTAATACATCTAGGGGTATGTTAGTAATTTCAAGTAGGTTTTTCAAATATCAATAGTAAGGTTAGGCATAGATTAGTAAATTCCCTCTTAAAAAAACATCAAAAATGTATTATATTTTAGTATAGATGTATACTTGAGTAAGTATCATCTGATGAGCTTTTTGTCTTATGCACCTTTAACAAGCCTATATCTCAAATTGTATCGATCGTCTAATAAGAATCATATATGTAATTATAATAAACATGTGAAAAAAGAAATCTTGAGGCAGCTTGATAATAGATTCCGAGTTTCCATGCGTCTAAACCCTAAAGCCAGTTTTTAGAGGTTTTTTTTATCAGTTTGGTTGGAAACCTCCTATTCAAAATTAAAAACGTAAAACTGAATTCAAATTCTTGATCGTCAAACCATACCAAAAACCTTAATCCTAATTCGAATTGGAGCGGGTGTAAGTTGTTCGTATATTTGGTTTGAAATGAAAATTCTGGTACTTCTAACTTCTTCGAATCTCAATAGGCCACTTCATGCACATTGAGGATCTATTATCTGTTTTATCTACTTATAAAATTGGCCCCACAAAAGCATAGTTTAGCCAAGCTTTGTTTTAATTTGGTCGTTTATACAGGGACGGGCTTTATATCATATATCGAAGGCTTTTACTACTGCAGCCTCAACGTTGGAGAAGGTTGGGTACGGTAAGCTGCCAAACATTTCTTAGAGGTGCCAATTTTGACCCATTATTAATGGGTCAATTCGGGTTATCTTTTTTGTCTAATAGGTCAGACACGTGAAATCACTTAAAAAGAGGGTCAAAGGCCAACCAAAGTGTACTCTACTGCGTAGACCTCCTAAACTATTTTGTTCAAAAATTTAGATGCTTATTGAAATAAAATAATTTCTGTTAACATAGATGACACACTAAATATCCATTAAAAAAATTGTGTGTTGGATCAACGCAACTGGACCAAACGATTTCTGGCCTGACTAAAAGGTTAACCGTTTTGGTCTGTTAACCATCCCTCCCGTTTTTCCACCTCTAATTGTTGATGATACTTTTGTGATGATTCATTTATTGATGGGTATGATGCAGTGGATCCGGAGAAGGAGGGTGTGTCCATTGAACCGAAGGCTGCTAAGGAAAGTATCGACTTTAAGGAAGTTAAGCGAGTGGATCACATTCTTGCCTCATTGCAACGCAAGGTAACCGATGCCTCTCTTCTTTTTATGTTTCTACGTCATATATATATTTTAGAACTTTATAGGATCATATATACTTGCGTCATACAAACTCTTCACCACAAGTGATGCTTGCTTTAATTAAACCAAATTTTGCATGCAGCTTCCACCTGCACCTCAACCACCCCCATTTCCAGAGGGTTACACACCACCATCGACTGCCGAAGGGGAGCAAGGCCCTGAAACTGAACAAGCTGACCCCAAACTTCCTATAGTTGATCCCATCCTCGACCAAGGTCCATCCAAGAGAATGAAATATACTTAAACTATATATCATTTTCTAATTGCACTCGTTGTGCAAGATCTCATCTTGTATCGATTATGATTGTGAACTAGCAGCTTTTTTAGATTTACGAATAGTTGCCTAGTAAATAGTTTCTTATTAGGCTTTAGTTAATTTTAAAGTTATTTGGTTCAGGTATCACAATAATTTATTTTTTGCTCTTTAACCAGCGAGATAGGCATGTGCATAACAAGCAGACCATGTTGGTCAATAGAATCGATATCTTATGGTCAACACGACATGAGATGTCAATTGTCAAATGCAAAGTAGGACCTGTCACTAACTGAAGTCGTGGGTCTACTTCCTTTTATCTCCTCAACTTCAACGTTAATTTGAGCATGAAAGAATCTCAATCTTTGGGTGCGACTGGTCTGTAAAGTTTCAACTTTCGAGTTTACTTGTCGGGTCATGTAAGGTGGCTTGGATGGACTTTTCTCATACCCAAAATAGGATAAGGAAAAAAAGTTGGGTTTGTCATGTTATCATTACTTTGTTTATATAATGTTGATACTGACCTAATAATAAATAAATCAAATGATGTAAAAGTTGGACTTTAAATAAGTCAATGACCAATATTTCATAGGAAGGGTCATATCTTTTACTTATACATTCCATATAGACTCTAGAGACTTGTACCTCAAAGTTACTAGTGACCCACTTTTAGAATCATACACATCATACTTTAGTAGCTTTCATTCTACTGCTATTATCAAAGTATTCTGTAAAATCATTAACAAATATAAAAGTATAAAACCATTTTGAGATGTGAGAGTTGCAAATATATTCTGTCAAATTAATAACAAATAAATGATTTGATCATACTGATGAAAAGAATATATTCTTTGTTCTATATGATTTTTCATATTTTTTGTGCCCGATTTAGGTGATAATATCAATGAGTTGTTTTTTCGTGGTTCTATTGGTTGAGTGGTCTAATTCAATTTTTTTAGCAAAGTTGAGTGGTCTAATTTGTGCTAAAATAGACAAATTAGATACGGATTAAACAAGATTACATTTAGTATGGGTTACAATGTGACGTATTGCTTATCTACATATTTCTTTAATCAAGATTCAACATATCATAGTTACGAAAATCATGTCTCAAGATCAATGTTATTTACTTCTCAGGAAATAATTCAGGATATTTTAAGCAGATGATTTTGATCTATTTAACTTTTTGTTTAGGTTTATATGTTACTCATCTATAACTTTGTCACAAGATATTCTGATAAAGCCACTTACACTTGAATAGAAAAATTCGGTAACATGAACGTAAAAAATCTTATCCGTTTGCCCATTCACTAATAACTTTATATTTAAATATATAAGCAAATCGACCTAGTTTAAATAAGAGAAAGGGATAAGTATCTACCAATGCATCAAACTTACACTCAATGTCTATTGTACATTTGTTATTTTTAATGCATCTAACTTTCAAAAAGTATGTTTTAATGTATTATGTAGTACTTTTGATGATGTGTCAACTTCTTTTGATGCCATGTGGCAAACTTAAGCAGATGACGCATCAACCAAATACATAAAAATACGTTTTTTGAAAGTTGAATGCATTAAAAATAACATACATTAGTTAGGTACACAAATAAACATTGAGAGTAAGTTGGATGCATTCACATATACTTATCCCTAAAAGAAATGACATACATAGCTAATTGAATAACGCTAATGATAAAAGTAATGCTTTATATACCTAATTACATAAACTTAAAAATTGATCCAATTCACGTATTAGTTGAGTATTTTATCTCTTCTTATATTCACTAAATTCAACATGAGTCATGTTTTAATTATTAGGTCAATTTTTATATTTATTTAATTAAATTTATTTGTATTTTTCTAACAATAAACCTAAAAGATACGAAGAGTATGTGGTTAAATCAATATGAATTTGAAGAGAGAGAATTTGCATAAACGTATATTTGTGAAATAGATAGTTTTGAAATTATAAAAATAGTTAATTTAGAATTTATATAAAAACATTTTTTTACTAAAGTTATTGCAATTTAGTCGTGGAACAAAAGGTTCACATTTTCAAAGAGATGTATCCAAATTTGACATAAAAGTTTCAACAACCTTTTTTCTTTTTCCCTTTTTATGCTTTTGCCTCGTTCGAATCATATATTTTTATTTTATTTTATTTTATAATGCTATATCTACGTGTTACCTCGCATAATATGTATACAAATTGTTTACTAACTTCAAGGCTAGATTTATATGTTCTTACATATTTCTATGCCAACGCCATTTGGTGTGATCATATATACTTAAATTAATTAATATGATAATCCTCTTCCGACTTGTGTATTAGTAGTTAATAAAGATATCATTAAACCGTTTAGTGTAAAAACTAACATGTTAAAGTTGTATATTATGTAAAAAGGAAAAAAATATAACCAACTATTAAGTTTAACAACAATTTACATTTTCATTGATTTCTCTTATGCCATGCTAGAACATAAAAGCTTAATGTTATTATTATTATATTATAATATTATTTCGGTCCGTGTCCGGGTTGGGTTAGGAGAACATTTGAGCGATTTTCTTCGCGGATCCATATTATTACTATTATTATTATTATTATTATTATTATTATTGTTGTCAATGGTTTAATACTTTAATGTCTCCTTTGCGGAAAAAAGAAAAAACAATAGTATTATATATCAAAAAGATATCTTGCCTATTAAGGCATATATTTTTGTGAAATAACTTAAAATCTACTATTACAATAATTAATCAAAAGAGATGTAAGAGCATGTCAATTGTGTTATGTCAGACGGTTTTATATAATCATGTCGATCCGATTTGTAAAACATTGTGCGATTAATTATTCTTTTTGCATTCAATAAAATATTAACTTTGACGTGGATCAGCAGTAGTCGAAACAAAGGGAGATTGAACGGTGTTTGGTTCTCTTTGATAGCTAGACCAACTCAAATTATCAATTATTATTATTTTATTATAGTTTAATATAATAGGATTCATATTTTATGTTTGAAGAGAATAACTACGATTCGGAGGTATGACAAGAATTATTGAAAATAACTAACATTGAGATTTCGTCGACATAGTTTTCTTTTATCATGTGTTCAAGGTCAACTAAAGTTGAGTTGACCTTTGAAGGACTTTAAACATGGTCATATGTCCTTGGTTATGTATGTTAATATATATATATATATATAATATATAATTGTTATCGTAATTGTATTCTTGCACGTATGTCAAATAAATTGTAACACACTTGAAGCGTTTTTGAAGTAGGGCTTAAGGTCGATCAACGACGTCATTGTCCAAAATGAATTCATTAAGAGTATTAGGTCTCACCGTCTACTAAGGTAATTATGCGTATTAAATGGGTATAATTTGGACCATCTTTGCTAACAACCTAACACGAGTACTATAATACTTACTTTGACTCATGATATGGGATGCCGACTATGGACATAGATCTTCAAATATGTTTATAATTAGCAAACATCGACAAAGATAAAGACTCTAACCAAAGGAAGGAGGTTAAGGTAATGCCCGTTGAATTTAGTATAAAAACTATTTGAGTAAGTATATAGAAGTACATACCATATTCCACCATCAAAGTTGAAGGACTGTTGATGCAATTAATACAAACTTTGGGGGGAAAATGTGAAAAGGACTTGGATTGAAATAAACTTTTTACACTTGTACGGAACAGATATTAATGTACAAGACTTGGAAGTTGGGACACGACAAAAACATGCGGGGTTTGTGACATTTGATTTTGGTATCCATTCAACATGCTACATACCACATAACCACATGGTACGTAGTACATACTCAAATCTATCAATACCATATGTCCATATTTAATGAAACGGTATACCTTTATACATCTCATGAATTTCAAAAAGTCCCCAATGATCATATTTCCTTTGTCAAATTAATCATTTATATTTTTCACTAACTTTCTTTTATGTTTTTATTTTTACTTATTTATATATAACTAATTTTACAAACTCTCATTTTATTCAAAAAAATTCTAAATGACCTTATTTCTTTAGTCAAATCACTCAATTCATGTTTTCCATCACATTCTTTTTTGTCTTTTTCTTATTATTTTTTTCATATAATTACCTTTACAAACTCTCATTTAAAAAAAGAAAAATTCAAATGACTTCACCTCCTTAGTCAAATCACTCAATTCATATTTCCCACTAATATTTTATTTTAAAATATAAGTTCATTTCTTAAACTTTGTTACTAAATTGGATTTAAGTGTCAATTTTTACAAATTATTTTCTTAAAAAAACTTGTTTTGATAGTTACGAAATCCTTTAAAAATATTCGAATGAATTATTTGACGTGATTAAAACATACGTATGAAGGGTCACTCATATATAAAAATTGTTATTTAAATGCTTACTTTTATCTGTATATATATATATATCAATATTTATTATATATATTACTATTTTTTTATAAAAAATACAAAAGAACAAACTAAATTATGCACAGACTTTTAGTGGCGTAGCTGAGATTTATACTTTGGGTGGGCCAAAGTCTTGTAATGGATCAAGTTGTTTGAAGTTTTCAAATTTTGAGTGGGCTAAAGTCTTGTAATTGATCAACCTATCACTAAATTACATACATGTGTTACCGTCGCTAGCAAACTTTGGGTGGGCCATGGCCCTTCCTACCTCATATGTGGCTACGCCACTGCGGACTTTTATGATATTTTTGAAGTTTGCATGGAATTGCCCTTAGTAAAATATGTTATGATTTAATCCCAAAAATATAAATTATGACACTATGTTATAATTAGTACAGCTTATAACATAAAAAAGGATATGAATAATCTTTTTACCGTTATAGAAAAGGTCATTGAACTTACGTGTGGTATAGGTACATACTATAGAGCATTGCCTTGTTATTATCGACTTGTCATCTAATATATTGTGATACACTATAATAGTAAATAGTAACTTTATATATAATTGTTGAGATTATCCTTAAACCAATGAATATTGATCACTATTTTATTTAAGATGAAGATTTGATAACTATAAAAAAATAAAAAAATCTGTATATCTATTTCATACCAAACTATTTAGTTAATCATGTCAAAGAGTTCAACTATAGCCCGACCTATTTATTATTATGGTCGTGTGGATCCATTCACGATGTCAACCGGAACAATATGAAATGTGCACGATATGAATTAGAAAGTGCGAGTCAAAATACTTTTATGGTATACGGTAATATCTAATGTAACTATCTTATCAAGTATTTAAGTATTTTTTTTTAAATGTCTTACGATCTTCAAGATGAGAAGTTATTCTTTTATCCTATAAATAAAATGTAGAAACTTTTCGTATGAACTTACTCAATATTCTTATAAAAACTAATTCAATATTGTAATTCATAATAGATTTGATTTAAATTGTATCCATTAGACTAACCTTCTTATTTTTCATTGTCAAATATTTTAAATTTAAATTATTAAATTAAATAAAATATATTTGCTCAATATGTATCATATTATAAACTTTTTATAGTACTTGTTAATTTAAAAAAGTAATTATAACTAAATAAATAGTTATAATATAAATGGAGGTATTCGAAAAATCTATAAACCAATCTATAAATTTATATAAAATCATATGAAATAGCAATTATATTATATTTTAAGTAAACATAACTTAGAATATAGAATATCTAGTTATTTAATTGTATTTTAAATAGGTTGGCAAGTTGAAAACGGATCGGATCCATTCACGATGCCAACTCGAGCAAATAGAAATGTGTACGGTATGAATTAGAAAGCGAGAGTCGAAATATAATTTTAAGGTTTATGGTAATACTAAGTTATCAATGTGTAATCTCGATCAATTACCAAATCCAGTTTATATACGTATCATATTCAACCTACCCAAGGTCTAACAAGTAACCACATCTCATGTTTACAATATAAAAAGAAAAGGGAATTAAATAAAATATATACAAATAAAATATAACAATTTGCACGTCCTAGCATGTGGTGCCAAAGTAAAACGTGAGTTTTAGATGGGTAACAAATATTGGAGTTATGATACAGAATTAAAAATATAGATATAAAAAATCATGTTTGATTCTTATAATATATTACACAATATACTTTTTACCCTTTCTTTTCTCATTATCAATTTATCACCAATGCTTTATATGTGGTGTTTTGATTATGTTATTAAACAAAGATACTCTTTAATCCCATTTATGTTTGATTGAACATAACTATCATATAACTAGTTTTAATTTGAAGACACTGTGCAAATATCATTTTTGTAGATTTCTAGTCGTAGTAAAAGAAAACTCAATTGAAATATCTAAATGCAAAATCCTACCTTGTTAAACTTGTAATCTTCTCTAGCTACTTGCTAGTTTCTTAATAAAAATCGTCGTTCAAAAAATAATATATAACTAGTTTTAATTTAAACTATATTAAATTAATCAGCTTTTTAAACTCTTCAATATAAGACTAGTATCATGAAAAAAATTTAAAAGAAAAAGAAAATCAATTTGATACACTATATGACACTTAGAGATTTATTGTAACAAAATGACTATTTTATTCATATATCAAAGTTTACATTACAAGCGGAAGCGGGAAATATTTTACAAGATATTCTAAAAGATGACTATATATAAGCAACAACATCTTCGGGTATCATTTGGTCCTACTGTTTCCATTTTGACGAGCCTACTTGATATTTCTTGAGATATACACGTATATGCCTAAGCCTAAAGGCTTAGTGATTTTCGTGTGTTTGTGTACAAAACATCACATGCTATATGTAGTAATGATGCACAATGTAAAAAAAAAAACATAAAATATATAAAGTATGATGAGATCTCTATATCTATCAGGGTTAACTAGATCTCAAGTTGTCTTCGACATCAATTTAGCATAAAGACTATCTGTATCACGACTATCTAAACAAGCACTATACAAAATGACATGTATCTGTTAATATTGACTTAATACAACACATGACTTTTTGCATACTAATCATACTAATATATGGGATGGTTGCCATAATATAATGGTGACGATAGGATGGTTAAACACATTAAAGAACATGGATATTGGGTGTCGAGTGGAGAAAAAAGAACAAATAAATAAAATTAATGGTTGAGTAGCTACTTATTTTGTATATGTGAAAAAGATGATTACTTAAATTCCAATCTGATTCGGAAAATGACCAACGGAGACACGAATCACCCTCTTTAAACGTGTGACAATAACCATAATATATATTTTATTTTTTCTTTATAGAACGACTTTATTAATCAAACTTTATGCAAGAACTTTTTTTCTTTCTAACATTTTAACGGTAATACAAAAAGTAGTGGTTCAGGATTGTTATGGACGATACACAAATAAAGTGTTCTAAAAAATAAAGTGTTCTAAAAGATAAAAGAGTGAGCTCATTATTCGATGCTAAAACTAAAACGTGTCATATAAATTGATATATTTATCAGATGAGTTTATCGGTCATGTATAGTTTTCTATATTTTTAAAAAATAACATTCAAGCAAAAATGAGTTGATGCATAATTGTTATGAAAAGTAATAATATATATTTATATTTATATATATACTAAAAGAGAATAAAAAGTTGCTTTATATTTTATTACATAGGTAAAATGACACTTGGCGGCTTCTCATAATTTGAAAATAAATAATTATTTAAATTTAAAAGATAAACGAAAAAATAAATTTAAATAGAAGTAGATAATATTTGAATATAATAATAATTAATTAAAAAGTTTATAAATCCTACTCAAACAATAACTGAAAAATAATATTAAACTATTAAATCTATAAAAATTGTTTAATTTAAATTGTCGTGCATCGCACGATTTAAATCTAATATATATATCTAATTATATATATGAATTTAAAAGTAAATTTAATGTATTTGTTAATTAATACAATTTATCTTCTTTAATCTTATAATTAATTGAACTTAATACATGCTACTTTCACATTTTTAACTTTATTTAAGTAAGTTTATGTTCTTGTCGTAAACGAGTAAAGAGTATTCTTGTTGTATGGATGTATGTCAAGAAAATGTTATATAATGTGCAAAAAGAATGGCACAAAAAATGATGTGAAAACGACTGATGGAGAAAAGAATATAACTTTCTTTATATTCCTTTTTAACAAATGAATGGAAAATTGGAACAAACAAACTTTTTCAATTACTTTTAAGTGTCACTTGCTTGTAAAAAAATATCGACATCATAATTACTTATGGCGGTCATATTCAAATGAAATATATATTAATATTAATATACTTGTTTTGTCTAATAGATAAATATTAATATAACGACCGGGGACTACGACAAAATTTTGAACTTGTGGTCATAATCAAATGCATTTATACATATCATAGTTGTTGACCTATGAATATGTTGATATTACAAGTTATATATTGTAAATTACATATTTTATTTTATCATATTTGCGCAATATAACAGTATAAATAAAAAAGATTAATGGATGTTATCAATTTAAATTTTTAGTATAGTCTAATGGTTTTGATAGTAATTCATATACGTGTGTAACTCTTTATTATTATGTTAATAAAGTGTATTGATTTAAAGATCGAATCGATGATGATAGGATTTCATGTTTCCTATTCATGCTCATGTGTAAAGTTGTAACTTATAATGGATTAACGTTAAAAGAAAGTGACAAATGTGAAAAGTGAGTTAATGAAATTTATAAAATTAAACATATAAATGTTGAATTCTTAAGATTAGTAAAAGTAGAAATATTATGCGGAGTATATACACGTATAGAATTCTTAAGATTAGTAAATAAAATAAATATATAAACCCAAAAACCTACTTCCCCAATTCTTTAAAAAATATTAATCTTTGTGAATCAAATGCTCCTTGATAGATATTTGACCTAACTTTCAATAGATACCTAATTCTAAGCATGTACAATAAATGTGTTATGTGAAAGGTCAACAAACAATCCTTCGGGTTTATCTTTTGATATAATCAAGTTATAAACATTTATTTGAAAACTAGATATCTTTATGAGTTTTGTAATAACTATTTTATAAGGTAGGAAATATTATACCTTATTATTATTATTATTATATAATTAAAAGAAGATACGACGGAAGAATTTGAGCCCTTCATCATTTTTCACCTTTTATGATCCAACGATCTTAATTTTTTTCGTATAATTACACTTTTGACTCCTTAAATGTTTGACATATTTATTTTAATTAAAATATTAGATCACATATTTTATTTATTTATCAAATTTAAAAATTTTACAAACTATATAAAAAAATCGGTCACAATATTTTATTCATTTTATTAAAATTAATTTTTTCCCACATTATAGCGGGTCTAAACTATATAAAAATCAACCAAATAAAAATTAAGTTCGACCCGCATTATCATGAGTTTATAATCTAGTTTTTAGTATTATATAAAAAAAACATACTCTTCTAACATTTTGACACCATCTTATAATATTGCCGGTCATCGTCATCATAAAAATATAAAAATTCTCAATATAATTGTTTGTAAAGTTTATTAGAACAAAAAAAATATCATTTTGTACTTTTTAAACGTATTTTTATATTTAGTTGAAAATTTTTCATGTCTACTGTTTCGAAACACCTACATCATCTTTTATAAATGCTTTCACCTTTTCAATAAGAGATTTTGCATCTATATTTCTTTTGCATATATTTATAAGCAAACACTTTCATATGAAAAAAAAAACATGTAAATTTAGAAAGAATATTTACACATGATCAGATTATTGAAAATTTCTTTTTAACTTCAAAATTTGCTTAATTGTTTTTATTCTATGTTTTGTAAGAAAATGTTTTTAACTTTCTTCAAAATTTGTCATATCTACTCTTTCGACACACATAAATTTTTTATACATATTTCTTGTAATCGGTTTCACTTTTTCTCAATATATATTTCTTGAATTGTGCAACTCTTTCGACATTTGCAACTTCTTACATTATTTTTACTAAATGCTTTCACATTCTCAAACTATATTAGTTTTTAAATTGATAAAAAAGTAACGATTTTTTAAATGTGCAATTGAATTACTCATTTTAAACACATTAGCTTTTAAAAAAAAAATAGATAACTTCCTAAAAGCAACCATATTATTTTAAATAAATAAACCAAAAAAATGAACAATTTATTTATTTAAATGCTAGGTCGATGTTACCATTATATAAGAGTGTTAATCAGAAACAATTATATCTATATTTATAGCGTTTTATTGTTTAAATATCCTCGATCTTTTAAACCATTATAGAGTAGCTATTTTTTTTTTGTCTAAATTAACGTCTTCATAAGAGTTTGTTTATGTTTTAATCAAACGCCAATTTTAAGGAAAATGTATATGTAAAATAGTACAAAATTAACATTAGTTCGTTTAGATGTATAGACTCTGCATTGTAGGGTCTAAATATTTTTTTAATTATGAGTATAAATTAATTTAATAAATTAATTAAATGAAAGGAATAAAATACTAGTAGTAGCATTTATTTGGAAACTTTAGTCATATGTTCAACAAGGATTCATCGTAATTTCACTGTCATCTTGAAAAATAACGGTATCTTTTGTAATAATGGACTGAAGTTGAAGTTTGTAACTGAAATTTATAACTGAAACTGAAGCACAGACTTCTATTCGAAAGTTATTTTAAAAAACTTCTTATTCTATTTAAGAGCTTTTAAAGCTTATTTTTCTAAAAGTTTTCATTTTAATTTTTAGTTACGACGTAGCTGATTGAAAAGCTTATTGAAAGTAGAAGCCGCGTGAAAAGCCCCTTCCAAACGCACCTTCCATATATACCTGAACAAAATTTGCTGCTTATAAATCCCAATATCATCATCATCTTCCACTTTTCCTACATTTCTCATCTTTACTACAAACCCACTTCATCTCTCTCTCTCTATTTTATTCCGGCGCCGGCGAACTAAACTGTGTGTGAACTTACTGTGTGTAAGTGAGCTGCTTTCCACTAACAAAACATTAGAAAGTAGGCCTTTGGTATTCTTCTGTAAACTGGGGTTTTTGATCACATTTCATTTTATTATAATAATAAACATATAGATATAGATAGATATTTACACACAGATACATACACAAACACACTCTCTTTCTACTTTTGTGTTTGCTAGCCTGTGAAGAAGAAAACAAAACCAACTAAAGAGAGAGAGATTAAAACGGGTTTTGTTTTGTTTTGTTATTAGATGAAGCTTGAAGGTGTTATTTGTCTTCATTTGCTAATTTCTGCTTAAATGTTTCATTATAATTCCCACATCTGTATGATTCATTGTCACATGGTGTAATGCTTTTGCCACATACTATTTCTACCTTTCTATTAAAACCCCTTTTCAATTTCATCTCAAGTTCTTATTTCAATTACAATTCTGACTTAAAGATCATATTTTGATGATGGGTTTAATGGGTTTGAGTGTCTTGGAGTTAATAGCAACTGGGTTCAATTTCACATTGGTGGTTTTATCAGTTTTGATTGTTTTGGGGAAAAAGATTAGGTTTTATGTTGATCGAAATCGAGTTCGAAAAAATGATGCTGATGATCTTGGGACTAGGGTCAATGGTTCTGCTATGGAAAGTGAATTTGTCAATGTTGAAATTGGTAAACTTTTTAAAGCATCAGTTTATTGTTGCTTTTATGTTTTGCTAATACAAACTGTGCTATTATGTTATGATGGTGTCTGTTTAATTACAAAATCTGCACAAGGGAATAAAAGTGTAAAGTTAGAGCCTTTATTGTTACCTGCATCGCAATTTTTCGCTTGGTTCATTTTGAGTTTTTCGACACTTAATTGTAAGGTTAAAACCCTAGAAAGATATCCATTAGTTATTAGGATATGGTGGATTGTAGCTTTTATGATCAGTTTATGTACCCTTTATCTTGACGGGAAGGAATTCGCAATCGTAGGATTCAAATCGTTAAAAAGTTCTCATCTTTTAGCGAATCTTGCAGCAACCCCAGCTTTAGGGTTCTTGTGCTTTATTGGGTTAAGGGGTATTACTGGGATTTATATCATTAGGGGCTCTGATCTTCAAGAACCATTGTTGGTTGATGAAGAAGATGCAGGGTGCTTGAAAGTGACACCTTATAGTGATGCTGGTCTTTTTAGTTTAGCTACACTATCATGGCTAAACTCGATTCTTTCGATTGGTGCAAGAAGACCACTTGAGCTTAGAGACATCCCACTTCTTGCACCTGAAGATCGTTCTAAGTTCAATTACAAGATTTTAAATTCGAAGTGGGAACGATTGAAAGCTGAAAATCAAACTTCTTTAGGCTGGGCTCTTGCAAATTCATTTTGGAAAGAGGCTGCAAAAAATGCGATTTTTGCAGGGTCATATACGCTCGTTTCATACTTGGGCCCGTATATGATCACCGATTTCGTTGATTATCTAAGCGGAATTGAGCATTACCCTCATGAAGGGTACATTCTTGCAGGCGTGTTTTTTGTAGCGAAATTGATAGAAACTTTAACTACCAGACAGTGGTATTTAGGAGTCGATATTTTAGGAATGCATGTGAGATCTGCTCTCACTGCCATGGTTTACCGAAAAGGTTTAAGACTCTCGAGCAACGCTAGGCAAAGTCACACTAGTGGCGAAATCGTAAATTATATGGCAGTTGATGTACAAAGGGTAGGCGATTATGCGTGGTATCTCCATGACATATGGATGTTACCAATGCAAATCGTTCTCGCATTAGCGATTCTTTATAAAAGTGTTGGGCTTGCGTGTATTGCAACGTTATTCGCTACTATCCTGTCTATAGTGATAACGATCCCTTTAGCAAGAGTCCAAGAACTTTATCAAGATAAATTGATGGCTGCTAAAGATGATCGAATGAGAAAAACTTCTGAGTGTCTTAGAAACATGCGGATTTTAAAATCACAAGCGTGGGAAGATCGGTATAAAGTGAGATTAGAAGAAATGAGAAGTGTCGAATTTAAGTGGCTAAAAAAGGCATTATATTCACAGGCATTTATCACTTTCTTTTTTTGGAGCTCACCGATATTTGTGGCTGCAGTTACTTTCGGGACTTCAATCTTGATTGGTAATCAACTTACCGCAGGAGGGGTACTTTCGGCATTAGCCACTTTCAGGATTCTTCAAGAACCGTTAAGGAACTTTCCAGATTTGGTTTCAATGATGGCTCAAACAAAAGTTTCGCTTGATAGACTAGCGGGATTTTTACAGCAGGAAGAGTTGCAAGAAGATGCAACGATTGTGTTACAACGGGGGATGTCAAATGTGGCAATTGAAATTAAAGATGGTGAATTTCAATGGGACACATGCTCTCCACGGCCGACACTGTCAAATATTCAAATGAAAGTCGAGAGAGGAATGCGTGTGGCAGTTTGTGGCAGTGTCGGGTCTGGGAAATCGAGCTTTCTTTCTTGTATTCTTGGTGAAATCCCGAAAATCTCTGGTGAAGTAAGTGCTAACTTCTTATGATTAAAATTTTAACTTAGGAGAATTTGGATGTGTCTGTTTTTTAATGTTTTGTTTCCGGTTTTCTGTTGTGCTTTAGGTTAGAATATGTGGGTCTGCAGCATATGTATCTCAGTCAGCATGGATTCAATCAGGAAATATTGAAGAAAATGTGTTATTTGGTAATCCAATGGATAAGGCAAAATACAAAAGAATACTTAATGCTTGTTCTTTAAAAAAAGATTTGGAGCTTTTTTCACATGGAGATCAAACGATTATTGGTGACCGAGGCATAAACCTGAGTGGTGGCCAGAAACAAAGGGTGCAGCTAGCGAGAGCACTGTATCAAGATGCTGACATTTATCTACTTGATGATCCGTTTAGCGCTGTGGATGCACACACTGGATCAGAACTCTTTAAGGTCCAAAATCTGATTATTTATGTTTCTTGGAAGGTTTTCTTTTTTACATGGTCTAACGTAAAATATCGTTTTGTTTTTTCAGGAATACATACTGACTGCATTAGCTGCTAAAACTGTAGTGTTTGTAACTCACCAAGTGGAGTTTCTGCCAGCTGCTGACTTGATTCTGGTAAAACCGTCTTTTATTTCTTTAGTTAAATAGTTAAAATGCATTTGGGAAAGATGCATTTGAATCTTAAGAGTTATGAAATGTTGGAAAACGGAAGCAATTACTTTATCTATAATTAAGGAACAATATTGGTCTTTAAACACACAGGTTAAAAAAATATATTAAGGGTTGATTTGGGTATTGTTTTATCTCTAATGGATCAAATGAGTTTAAGTAAAAGGGAGATGGGTCAAATGGGTTAAAAGTCACCCATATGTATTTTTAATGCATAAAAGTATAGAACCTCCTAAATCATTCTATTAAAAGAATTAGATAATTTTTTCATTAAATAAAGAAGAAAAAGTAAAAAAGAATTAGATTATATGGAACAATATAATTTTTTATAATCATCTTTGACACTATTTATCTATAAAAAATGTGAATATTTTGCAAGGTTGTAAAAATCTCTAGGCGGGGACTAATCAGCCAAGACCTTATAGGGACTAATCGGCCAAGTCGGGGACTAATCGGGGACTAACCGGATTGGACTTTTTCTACATTTAAATAATAAATTTCAAAATTATGTGTAATTACAGAGTAGAACCATAAACATGAACATGAACATAATTCTCTAGAAATATAAACATAAACATAATTGTTTAGAAACATAAACATAATTGTTCAATTGTTCAAGTACTTCAAGTTTGACCAAGTTTAAAATGTTGATCAAGTTTGACTTTGACCGTTTTTGACCGATTAATCCCGAATTTGACCTGTTGACCGACATTGACCATCATTGACTGACTTTTAAGTCGGGTTCAGGCAAGTCGTGTTGGAGTAGCCCTAAATCCGATTAATTGGGGATTAATCCCGACTTTTACAACCCTGATATTTTGACAAAAAATGTTTTGGGTCAAGCCATCCCAGCCCGATTCGCTTCCGCCCATATAAAAACAACATGTTTTACCCGTTACCCAAGCCTACCAACCCGCCCATTTTGCCACCTCTACTTGTAAGATATTTCTTCCAATCATGAGTAACATACACGATCTTTTTACTGAGACTGGTGGAAATGATAAATCTAGCTCAATGTTGTTGCGTTACCGCCCTTTTATTTTAGCAAATTGCTGACTTAAGTTATCGTTTATAATTGATACCTATTTTGTTGTCATTTTACATATTATAGGTTCTTAGAGAAGGTCAAATCGTGCAAGCTGGTAAATACGAAGAACTTTTGCAAGCAGGAACGGATTTTAACACGTTAGTTTCAGCTCACCAAGAAGCAATTGATGCTATGGATATCTATGATCACTCAGATGATGAGTCGGATGATAACCATGGTTTGATAAAGAAATGCGAGTCAATTGGAAGCAGTATGAATACTACTGCAATGATTCAAAAAGAAAAAGCATCCATTTCAGACCATAAGGCCATCAAAGAGAAAAAGAAAGCAAAACGTTCACGTAAAAAACAACTTGTTCAAGAAGAGGAAAGAGAACGTGGGAAAATTAGCATGAAAATTTATCTCTCGTATATGGCTGCAGCATATAAGGGTTTATTAGTTCCACTTATAATTATTGCTCAAACATTATTTCAAGTGCTTCAAATTGCTAGTAATTGGTGGATGGCTTGGGCTAACCCGCAAACCGAAGGGGATACGGCTAGAGTTAGTAATTTGATGCTTATTGCAGTTTATATGGTACTCGCATTTGGAAGCTCGTGGTTTGTACTCGTTAGGGCGGTTTTGGTTGCTACTTTTGGTTTGGCTGCTGCACAAAAACTGTTTATAAAGATGCTTAATAATGTTTTTCGAGCACCTATGTCGTTCTTTGACTCTACTCCTGCTGGACGAATATTGAATCGGGTATTTATAGATGTGTTATTTTGTTGAAGATTTATTTATTGTTTGAATTCTGTGTAACATGTGGTGATGTTTATGGGTATCTTAGGTATCGGTTGATCAAAGCGTTGTTGATCTTGATATTCCTTTTAGACTCGGTGGATTTGCATCCACCACGATTCAGCTTCTTGGTATAGTCGGGGTAATGACTCAGGTTACATGGCAAGTGCTGCTTCTTATTATTCCAATGGCGATTGCATGCTTGTGGATGCAGGTAATTCTGTTATCGGGTAGTATTTTTGTGACATCTTGTCTCACTAGATGTGGTAAAATGGGTGGGTCGGGCCAGTTTGGTAACATATCAAATTACTTATGGCTAAAAACAAATAAACAAATATGGTTTGGCTTAAATTAGGCCGGTTTGGATTGACCAGAAACACCTTTGTCCAAATTTTGTACATTTCTTATAAATTAGTTTATGTCTAAAATTTGATTACAAAATTTATATTACAGTAGTAATCTATTCTTCTAATAAGTTGATTTAGGAGAGTTTTATGCATTAAATATACTTTTTGGGCGAAATTTTTCCTAATTTCTTTTAGGTAGTTGATATAATTTAATATTAGTCAGGCTGTGGGCTACTTATAATTCCCGATTGTATTTTATAAGTTGATCAGTAGGTTATGTGTTAGCATTTACATTTGCTTATATTAATTTAAAAATATATGGCTAATGATTTATGTATACTTGATGTATGCAGAAATACTACATGGCTTCATCGAGGGAATTGGTGCGCATTGTTAGCATCCAGAAATCTCCAATCATTAACCTTTTTGGAGAATCCATTGCTGGGGCTGCCACGATACGAGCTTTTGGGCAAGAAAAAAGATTCATGAAGAGGAATCTTTATCTTCTTGACTCTTTTGCCCGCCCATTTTTCTGTAGCATTGCAGCTATCGAATGGCTTTGCCTACGCATGGAGTTAATATCGACCTTTGTATTTGCTTTCTGTTTGGTCCTGTTAGTGAGTTTTCCACGTAAAGCTATAGATCCTAGTAAGTACTTCTGCTCACATATTTATTATTTGCCTAGTTCTAGTAAACGTAAGATATGTTTATTTCTATGAAATTATAACTCTTATTTAGTTGAAATGAGATGATGCCGACGAGAAAGATGGTAAATGAGATGAAATTTACTTAATATTAACTGATGTTGCTTAATGTTCTTTAGGTATGGCGGGTTTGGCTGTAACGTACGGCCTGCAACTGAATGCTCGTTTATCGCGGTGGATCCTTAGCTTTTGCAAGCTTGAAAACAAGATAATTTCCATAGAGAGGATTCATCAATATTGTCACATCCCGAGTGAAGCTCCACCGATCATCGAAGATCATTGTCCCCCAACCTCGTGGCCCGAAGAAGGAAAAATTGAAATTATAGATTTGAAGGTATTTATAACACAAAAGTTTCGAATATTATCATTGATCTTGTCATTTGCATAATGTATTGTTATTGCATGCTAACTTTTGTAATCAGACGTTAAACAACCAAAAGATCGTGAGCCTTAAAAGGAAGAATGCTTTCATATATTTGAATGTTCGTTAGTAAATTTTATAGGGCTAATTGTTATTGCATAAAAAGGTAATGAGTTTTTAGTGACCAAATTTTATTTTAAGGCGCCATGTTAGAAAAAAAGCCAACATGTTCAACATGTATTGACACGTTGGCTGTCATGTCATCTTTTTTTTGATGGTTTACCATCCCCATTACTTTACATTGGAACTTTTGAAAGTTGGTTACGTAAAATAAAAATATCTGGAACTTCTAATTCTTATTTTGTAGGTTCGTTATAAGGAAAATCTGCCTGTAGTACTTCGCGGTGTGACATGTGAATTTCCTGGAGGGAAGAAGATTGGGATCGTTGGACGTACAGGAAGTGGTAAGTCGACATTGATTCAAGCGTTATTCCGACTCATTGAACCCGAAGGTGGTCGAATTATTATAGATAATATTGATATTTCATCAATTGGCCTACATGATTTACGTTCCCGACTTAGTATCATACCGCAAGATCCTGCTTTATTTGAAGGCACCATTCGGGGCAACCTTGATCCCCTTGAAGAACATTCAGATCAAGAAATTTGGGAGGTTAGATATATACTGTCGAGCTCTTGGATGTTTAAGAAATTGATATTAAACACAATTTTCAAACTATTCAAGAACGTGAGATGTACTCTTTCCATCCAATGAAAATTGTTACATTGACTTGCCATTCTACGAGTTTGACTATTTGTTATAGATCTGACATACCCTTAAGTTAAAACGAAATTTGGGAGTATTGTTGTCTCATATCAATACCATCGAGTTAAGGGTAATTTAAACTTGGAAACTTCTCAAAAAAGGAAATGTTGCAATTTTCATAAAAATTTGTAATTTGAGCTCCTCAACTTTGAGCTTAGCACTTCCACAAATGCTTGGAACAATTACAAACTGAGAACATGTTGAAATGATTCGGATTAAGATTGATGTGTCGTGAATTTATTTTGAGGGTCAATTTTCCAAACCAAATTATTTCCAGCGTATTGCAAGTCAATATCTTCCGCATGAAAATAAATGCAATTTATAAATTGTATAGGCACTTGATAAATCTCAGCTTGGAGATACAGTTCGTGAGAAGGAGCAAAAACTTGATGCACCAGGTATGCTTTACATGATAGCTATGAACTTAGAATTGTTGTTTTCGAGCCAAGAAATTTGAAATTACAAAATAAAAACAAAAGGAGAAAATGTGGATTTGTGTTTGTTGAGGTAGCATTGATGGAATTGTTGCTATGAGATTCTTGCAGTTTTAGAAAATGGCGACAATTGGAGTGTGGGTCAACGACAACTTGTTTCACTTGGCAGGGCTTTGCTGAAACAGGCTCGGATCCTGGTGTTAGATGAAGCAACTGCTTCAGTCGATTCAGCCACAGATAATCTAATCCAGAAGATCATTCGTCAAGAATTTACGGACTGTACAGTCTGTACCATTGCTCATCGCATTCCTACTGTCATCGACAGTGATCTGGTCCTTGTTCTTAGTGATGGTACGTAATTAGCATATTTGCACATTATTCTAGGCAGCAGAAGTGAACGCGTTGGGTAACATGATTACAAAGACTGATTTGTCATATATGATTACAAAAACTATAAATCTACAATAATAAATTAAATCCTTGAATAAGAAATTTATGAGCTTGTATGCATGTAAAATACACTTTGGGCAAATTTTGATCCGTTGTTAAACTCTTTTGACTAGTTTCATTTTATGTTAAGCTGTTTAATTTAGTCCATTTGACTAGTTTGAGATAAATACATATCATGCATGTACTTGCTTTTATGCTTTGACAAACGTAACGTTCTTTACCAAGAAAATCTATTCATATTAGTAATTGTTGTTGGTTATACTTGCTTTTTGTAGGGCAAGTTGCTGAATTTGATTCTCCAACTCGACTGTTAGAAGATAAGTCATCCATGTTCTATAAATTGGTGTCAGAATACTCGTCTAGATCAAATAGCATTCCAGACTTTTGATACAAATCGCATGCCCAAATACATCCCTTGACCAAGAATTAAGGAAGTGGGGCCGAACCGTCTGCATGGATCAAACCAAACTCAAGCCCGCCTCTGTTTCTTGAGCTTTATGTAGACCAAAGTCAAATTGGTGCCAAAGAGGCGCGTACATACCCGTACATGCCAAAAAGGTACATGCTAAAGAGCCAAGTCGTTATGATCTTGTGATGTGCATGTTGTTGACATACTTTGTAACATAAATAAGCTAGAACGAGATAGAAAATTGGAATTTATTGCTTATAATTAATGAAAAGAAACAATGGGCTACAATATTTTTTTGATCAAATGCAATAAAGTAGGTTCTTTTGAAGAATGATTTTGGTCAAAATGTCAAATTTCTTCAGAATAGTGCATCATTTGATTCCAAAATCTAATTTGACTTGGTATATCCTATTAGTGATCTATATCCTATTAGTAATTATCTAATCCTTTCTAATGATTTTGTTGAGCTTTTGACTTTGACTTTTGAGAAGCTTTCTCCTGCCCAGAATTTGATTGAAGCAATATTCACCTTTTGGGTTGTTTTGTACTTTTGCTGTGGTCTTATGTACATACAATGGGTAGGTTCTGTTAGAAATACTATTAATTCTTGACTCTTTTGAAGACCACATGAGGTTTCACCAACATATATACATTGGACTTTCATTTTTATATGCTTTATGTTATATGCTGTTTCCAGTGGAGTTTAGTTTAGTCGAAGGGAGATGATATTTATACCATTGATTTTACCTTCGTATTGTCATCTCGGTATTAATATTAGACCTTTTTATGAGTTAAATGAATCATCATTTACGAATCGTGATTCAATTAGACAAACTTTGACAATTATATAGTCAGTATGACAATTCTAATGATGATTCAATTATGAAATGAGTACATTTTAAAAGTCTAGTTGTGTGAAGCTAATCATTGTTACAAATAAAAATGTGTTGCAAGAACTAGTCAAGTTATAATAAACACGTGATTAGTACTAATGGAGTGTAGTTCAATTGGTAATGGATGAGATATCGTCACAAATAGTACAAGGTCTCTGGGTCATAACTGCCGAGTGAGTTATGTATGCTTTCACATTATAGATAGGTAGTAGATTGTGGATCAGTTTGGGTCGTTTGGGTCGTCTGTTATCAACTTTTTGTCAAAAATATATAAGAATTATGTTAACTTATTTTGTGTGTGTATATATATATCATATCATAACACTATTTGTTCGGTTTTAATTAGTATCTTGTTTTTAGTGTTTAGTCCTACGAATATCATATGGTTTTAATTCTCTTCGATACAAAATGATATAAAATATTTTGGGCCATTTTGGTACAAATAACCACCAATGAGCAATTTCATCCAAATGCCTACTAGTGTTCAAACATCAGTTAAAACAGTTTGAGACTTGAGTTATAATGAGTTTTTCCCCCTAATTTTAGTTGAATAATATATGATATTTAAACTTAATTAAATTTAGTTGAATAATATATGATATTTAAACTTAATTAAATTTAGAAGGTAGTGATTGAGTCCTTTTTGCTCCTTTTCAATGTTTTCTTACTCATTTGAAGTATATAATCAAACTCTTTCTTTAAACATGCCTACAAAATTACCATGTGTTTATACATCATTAAAATATAACAAGGTTGAGTCGATTAAAAGGAAAAGTTAACTATAGTCGACTTGCCAGTTAATGTTTAATTTTATTCATCGGTTATCAGTTAACTAATTGTCGGTTAATCGGTTAATCCACTGGTTATCAGGTCGGTTAACCACCGATTTTTATAAAATCTTAAAAGGACAAAATATAACACAATGGTGAAAGAAAAAAAAAACTTAGAAAATAAATAAAACACCTCAATTTGCTTGTAAACATCGACCCTCATATATTGTTAATATCGGCGGTTATGAAATTAAGTCATTAAAGGACATTTTATGTGTGTGTATGAAACGTCAAAACAAAAGATGGATGACTAGGCGACTAACTTTAGAGAGAATAGAGACTCATTTTAATTTTATAAATGATATCTCATGCCTTTTGTATATATTTGATTAATTTGTATTGCCTTTATAAACTTATATGTATTTAAGTGCATATAACTATATAGGAGTGGGTTCAGGGGAGAAGGAAAAATTGGTGGAGAATGGGGAGAAGAGTTTTTTAACCCTTCGATTCAGTAAAATAACTCTTTGATTTAGTTTGAAATCATATTTATTTTTTATTAAATCATAGTTGTTTTTTGCTGAATCATAGTTTTAAATATATATTTCTCTCCATTCTCCCCCAAAATTTTCTTCTTTTTAGATCCCGGTACTAACTATATATATATATTTATGAAAAACTAAAAAATACATATAATTGATTTTTCAATAAATGTCGTTAATTTGAATCGGTTATGGTTGGTTAAGGTTGGTGAACCATAACGACTCAAATTAGTTCCAAATTGAACCATTAGTTATTAGTTTGGTTCGATTAATCGGTTATGAATTGGTTAATGGTTTACTTTACTCACACCTTAAAAGTGCAATTTTATTTCAAACCACTAAATTAATTACATCTTTCTAATATATATCATTAAGTTTTATCAATCATGTTGATATTATGTTATTATCATACAATACTAGTTTATAAACTTGTATGTTATTTAAGATAAATAAGTAAAATGTCAAAAATAATGTCATATGTTATTTACACATGTTTAACGTGTAGTTTACGGATGTAGTTGGATAAATATTTTTTCAAATAGTTATATGCATAATAATATTTACGGGTAATATGTATATTTTTTTTTATTTTGTATTACATATTTTGTTTAGGAACTTCTTTTAAGTGATGTTTACTTAAATATTAAATTGAAAATGAGTATATATTTGAAATAACGGAAAAAAAAGAAAAAAATGTATAATACAACTCACTATCCGGCTTTCATGTTTTAAAGTAATATTATATTTTGAAAAGACAAACAAGAGAAAAGAACCATGTATAATCAAAGCGTTTAGATAATCATTTTTCAACATTTAGCTTCTTTAACAAAGCATATTCAATCGCTTTTAGTCTCAAATCACGAGTTTAAAATTCAAAGGCAAACATATCACCACACTATTGATACCGCGACTCACAAATATATGTAATTTCGATTGATAGTTTAACAAAAATATATTTGTAATATGTTGCGAATTTGAAAAGTTCAATGTAGAATACTAAATGCTTGATAAACGGAGGAATCAATAAAATTACTCCATTTTAATATATAATTGTCTACCAATTTTAACTTCTTTTTTTGTTTTTTATCATAAATCATACATGATAATATGCAGTGCATTTTTTTAAGACCTAACAACAAAACAAAATTTTTTTCCCCCTAAAGTATAGCTTGTATGTTCTCTAATCAAAAATAAAAAGACGTTGATATTGATTAAGTATTTTTTTATAATTTCTAGTCATACTATTTTTGAAATATTTAATTCTAAAAATTTGAGCAAGTGAAGTTTTAAATGAAATGAAACAATTATGTTAATTCTTTCATTGCTCACTTTTTTTTTAATATTCTTTTTTCATTCTACACTGAAACCATCCCGATTGCAAAAATAAAAAATAATATTTAACATTTATTTTTTTTAATCGAAAAAACCACAAAATAACCAAAAAGGAATTAACGTTTACATATTTTTCAAGGTTTTCTCACTTACGTCCAAATATTATTTATTTATTTATTCTTGATAAATTATTTGTTAAAAACACTAGCAATATAATAATATTAATAATTAATAATTAATAATTAATAATAATAATAATAATAATAATAATAATAAAAAAAAAAAGAAGAGCATTTACTTGTAAATGTTAAAATTAAGTCTCAAAATGGTAGGGCACCAGTAATAAACCACGAGGTAGCTTTTTAACACACAGGCGCAAGTTAGAAAAGACCTCTGGGTTTTTTCATCGCATCACAAAATCTATCCCCATTTGTATCTCTCTCAATTAATAAAGATGCAGGCGATTTCGAGAAGATTAGCTCGTGATTCCTCCAGTTCTCGAGCCGCGATTTACTCTCTTACATCACGTCCCGATCACTGTAATTCATATTCTATCTATGTATTCATTTCTAGGGTTTCATATTAGATTTTTACTAAATTGAGGTAATGAAATGCAGGTTACGGTGATTATGATCGGCGTTATGCTTCTACACTCACAACTAAAGGTGTTGGACATTTGGTTCGTAAGGGTACTGGTGGTAGATCATCTGTTAGGTAATCATTTTTTTGTTAAGTTGTTAGTTATTGTGTTTCGATTAGCTGCTAGATTTCGTTCAGTAGCTGTATAAGTGGTTAAATAGTATGAATTTGATGATTATTTTTTGTGCATTTAGTTGATATTTGAAAGCTAGGGCTATTTGTATATGAAGTGAAACTCTGGTGCCTATGATGTGGATGTCTTAGTACTGTTAGAAATGTTTGTTATAAATTATGTTATGGTTGGTATCTGTTGTATGTTGAGTCTTTTTTTATAATATTTGAAGCTGAAACTTAGTCCATTTGATGTTCATGTTAATGTGCCTTTTTTCTTTCTATTTGACACGATGCGAGTTAAAATCTGCATTCTTTTTATTTCACTACCAGTTATTTTAGTTTCTAGGCAATCTAGATTTTAGTTGTTTAGCATTCAAAATTATACTTGTTTACAGAACTGGTAACATTGTAAAGCAACGAACTTCAATATGATAGAAGTTGGAAAGACTTGTACTTTTAAAGTGAGAAAGCACCAAATGTGAAAAGTTCATGAAGACCTTATATTTAGTTGCAAGGACTAAACACTATTATACATGTGTATCTCTGTTGTAGTCTAGACTTATGTAAAATTTGGTTTCATCTTGTTTGGTTAGTCTGTATCTTACACTTGGGACTTATAACGGTGAAGCTAGTCGGTGTTGTAAAATTCAGCCATTGTAGTCTAGACCTATGTAAAACTTGGTTTCAGTTTGTTTGGTTAGTCTGTATCTTACACTTGGGACTTATAACGGTGAAGCTAGTCGGTGTTGTAAAACTCGGCCGACTAGTCTGGGATGAGTCGGGTTTAGGGACTAGTCCGACTCGACTGGGCCTAAATCGGGCTAAAAAGTCGGTCAACACTAGTCAACGGGTCAAAATCGGTCAAAGTCGGATTTTTTCGGTTAAAGTAGGTCAAATTTGGTCAAAGTCAAAGTTGGTCAACATTTTAATATGAATTAAAATTAGGGTCTTGGAAGACATTTGAAAACTGTTGGACCCCTATTTTCCTTCTGAGATATCGTACCTGATTCCAAACGAGAATGAAGAATGAATCGAGTAACAAATATTTATGTTTGAAGTATTTGAACAATTGAACGATTATGTTTATGTTTCTAGACAATTATGTTAAAGTTTATGTTTGTTTATGTTTATGGTTCTTGTCTATATTTACGCATATAATTTTGAAATTTATTATTTAAATGTAAAAAAAGTCTAATCCGATTAGTCCCCGACTTGGCCGATTAGCTCTACAAGGTCCCGGCTGATTAGTCCCTGGCTAGCGACTTTTGCAACCTTGAAGCTAGTTATTACAATGATCACACTAATGCAATGGTGGTATATTCTTGATTTGCAGTGGCATAGTTGCTACAGTATTTGGAGCTACTGGTTTTCTCGGGCGTTACTTGGTGCAAGAGCTTGGTGAGTGGAATACTGAATTTCAGCTTACTCTTTTAGAAAGTTATAGGAATATTTGTGCTGTTTTATAATTCTAACAAAAATCTGAATCTAGAGAAAGTAGTTTTAACAAATTGTTTTAAAATGAAATTTCTTATTGAGAGAGAGGGTGAAAGCCGTAAATTGAAGTTACCTTGTGTTCTGTGATGCATAATGATCATGTATATTTTGTATTTATTGCAGCTAAGATGGGGTCACAAGTGTTGGTACCCTTTAGAGGTTCTGAGGATTCACCTCGCCATCTCAAACTGATGGGTGATTTGGGGCAGGTAACTTAGATTCTTCAAAGTTTGTTTTTATTTGATGGGTTTGGTCTGGAATTTGTCAGTGGTTGCTTACACCAGACATTCTCTTTTAACTCGTACAGATTGTTCCCATGAAATATAATCCAAGAGATGAAAACTCAATTAAGGCAGTCATGGCCAAGGCAAATGTTGTGATCAATCTCATAGGTACATGTTTAATATCTTTTTTTGGTTGGGATTTCTTATGTAGATGGTGGGGAAACTTATTTGATATGGTAATGGGGTTTTCCAGGAAGGGAATATGATACAAGAAATTATAGTTTTGAGGAAGTGAACCATCATATGGCTGAACAACTTGCAAAGGTAAGTATGTGCATCTGTTTCTCTCTGTTGTAGGGGTTGTTTGGATCTGTGATTTGAACACGAACAATTGTATATAAGCAGTAATATGTGATATTGAATAATCAGAATAAGACAATGAAATCTAATAAAACGGGCTGTTAGAGACTTGAAGATTGTGTTTGTTGGTGCTTTCGCTGTTTGAAGTTGTAATAATCAGATAATAGTTGTTTGAGAGCTTGGCGAATCCTGGTTATCTAAGAAACCAAAAGATAATGACTAAAGAGGTATCCGTATGAAAAAGTCAGATACTTGTGAAATGGTATTAAATTTTTTCAAATTAGGTTATAATAAGGGGTAGGTATGTAACTATAATTTACTCTTTGATAATCAGTTTTTGTTTCAGCTGGTATGAGATTGACTGTCTATAATTGGATATATAACCTCCCAGATAATCAAATAGTCAGAACTAGATTCTGTTTATCCGAACAACAAGAAGGTAATCAGTTTCGTAATGCTGATCCAAACATCCCTTTCTGGGGACATATGTTATTGTGCTTTTGTTTATCATCTTTTCCGTGACAGATTTTTCCTTACTTATCTCCAATTTTTTGGATGTCTTTTAATGTGGCTCTATTGTCTTCTAACATTGTATGTATGTCATATGCAGCTTTCCAAAGAACACGGTGGAATCATGAGATTTATACAACTTTCTTGCTTAGGAGCCTCTAAATCATCTTCATCCAGAATGCTCCAAGCTAAAGCTGCTGCAGAGGAATCCATCTTACGTGAATTGCCTGAGGTGATTCACGTATTCGACTTGTGTAATAGTTGATGCTTGTTTGAGGCCATTTTTATGCTTTTAGCATAGGTCGTTATAAAAATATTAAACAAACTCGTAGGTATTATCTTTTAGCAGAAATATATGAGGCATTTAGTGCATGCTGAAGCTAAGTAGTTCATTATTCAAGTAGTCCTTCAATCCTTATAAACCAATGATTTGCTTGTATTCAGGCCACAATATTGAGACCTGCAGTGATGCTTGGTACAGAAGATCGGATTTTGAATCCATGGGCTCAGTTTGCTAGAAAATATAACTTTCTTCCACTTGTTAGCGGTGGATCTACCAAGTATGAATTAATGTTCCTTCCCTTAATTTAATTTTAGTGAAGATGTAATGATTTTCTGAACAATTTGGTATATATATGTCGTTTACAGGATTCAACCTGTGTATGTTGCTGATGTTGCTTCTGCAGTTGTTGCGGCCTTGAAAGATGATGGTAGCAGCATGGGAAAACTTTATGAACTCGGTGGGCCAGATATCTATACCCTGCGTGAATTGGTGATTCTGAGCTCTTTATCATTCCATGATTTGTTGCCAGGCATTTCTTTGTTGTCTTCTGTGGATTAAGTTTCTTATTTGTTGAATCAACATTTCCTATATCCTTTCTCGCAGGCTGAAATTATGTATGAAGTGATTCGAGAATGGCCTCATTACGTTAATGTTCCTCTCCCGATTGCTAAGGTATTCAAATGATAGTCATCGCGTTGTAACACTTAGGTGGCAATTGCGACCCATTTACTTATGAATGTGGCGAGTTGGGTAATGTTTGACCTCTAACGGGTCAAATGGGTAAGGGTCAAATGGGTAAAATTAAAGAAAAAAACTCAACTAACAAGAAAACTAGTTGAACGGTTGAAAAGGGTTGAAAGTTGACCACACTGTTAAGTGTATTTATAGTGAACACAACCTCCTATTCACTTTATTTAAACTATTTTCATTAAATTGAATTAGTTCAACTTTGTCACCATATTTTACAAACAGTTGTTATTTCTAAAAAAGACGAGACTTTTGGACAAAAGTATAAGGGCCGAACTTTTTTGACATGTTACTAACCCGTTTCGACCGGATACTTAACCTGGCCGACCCATTTTGCCTCTTTAAAAATCAGCTGCTCTGTCTTTGTTATTTAAGTTTCTTATAAAAGCCATTTAAGACTCCATTGTGCAAATAAAAGAAAGCAAGTTTTTTTGATCCCCATGTTATGGATTACCACTGAATTAGATCAAGTCTTAGCTATGGTATTTAAATACCATTGAATTATCCTGTTATTACCTCCTTGCCGCTTTAAGAATGCCTTTGTGATACTTAAACATTGAGGATAGCTGTGACAAATTGAGGCAGGGATTGAATCCACCCTCTTCTGGAAAATATAAAAAAGAGTAAAAACTAGGTTATATCCTTACTGTTTTAAACTTTTAATGTCAACTTATTTCAGGCAATCTCAACACCTCGAGACATATTGCTTAATAAGGTTCCATTCCCGTTACCCTCACCAAGTATTTTCAATCTGGATATGATTAATGCTCTTTCCTCAGATAAACTCGTTTCAGAAGATGGTTAGTGTTTCAAATTTGACGACCAACCTTTTAAATATTATCATGTTAATTTCTTTATCTATATACAGCCTCCAGATCATTTAATATAATCTCACTATTTTGCAGCTCTTACGTTCAATGATCTTGGCCTAGTGCCACATAAGGTGAAGGGATATCCTATTGAGTTCCTTATCCAGTACCGCAAGGGTGGTCCCAATTATGGCTCTACAGTCAGTGAAAGAGCGAATCCAGAGTCTTATCCTTGAGGCTTTTGGATCTTCAAGTTGATAAAACTTGGTGCATGATCCAACTGGTAGCTTCTAATAGAGGTACGTCCTACCCATCTATTTCTATCCTTGGATATGTGGTCTTATTACATGATGATCTGACTTACTTCCTTGGTCCCATGAAAGTAGCAATGTTTGATCCAACACATGTTATAGCTTAGATCATCTAAGCTAGATGTTTGACCCACCAGATGATGTAACTTAGAGATTTAACTTAGATCATGTAAGTTAGTTGTTTGACCAATGTTTTGTATACACTTCAATAATGACCAACAAAGAGGAACTTTTGGACCCAAATCAGTTTTCTGTGAATATGATGATTAGTTGAGGTGGCAAAGTGAGCGAGTTGTGCTTGTTGAGAAACAAGGCAATACGGGTAATTTTACGGTATGGGTCAAGATGAATCGAGTTGGGTCGACTCACCAACACTTCTTTCAGCGTTTTCTCTATTACTTGTCTTGAATATGATTACAAGACTACACTATTAAAATAATGATCTATTTATTGTTGCTGCTTTCAAAAAGGTGATGTAGGAGGTTTTGAGCATTTAAAAAACTCATCTGGCGACTTTTGATTTCTAAAACTCATTTGAGCCGTTTCATCTGTATTGAAATCTATATTTTTTTACCCATTGGAGATTTACATTTTTATTTAAATGGATTGAAAATGACACCCTTACGTTATCAAACTCATTGAAAATA
Source organism: Logfia minima (assembly GCA_963921325.1). Taxonomy (NCBI): domain Eukaryota; kingdom Viridiplantae; phylum Streptophyta; class Magnoliopsida; order Asterales; family Asteraceae; genus Logfia; species Logfia minima. The sequence goes on along the minus strand of OY992776.1, from coordinate 11,815,528 downwards.
AGTTATTCGGCATGACAGTAAAATGGAAACAGCTGCAGTTCTCATGGGATGAAGGAAGTTAACAGTAAATCAAGTTTTTTGGACTAACCGTTGTGGCATCTTGATAATCAGGTAGCCAGGTGTATTTGTTTTCTCCAAGACAAACCAGGGAGGAATAAAAAGATTTGAAGTCTTTACTTGAAACCATCGCATGATTTGTACAATTCTGAATTTTTTTAATCCTGTTGTTTACTTAGAAAGAAGCAAGTGAGTTTATTTTGGTTTCTCTAACTTGAGAATAACATACGTGTTCTATATGGACTTGATCCTTTTCCTTAAATATTTGCAATTGGTTGGGTTCGGGTCTATATTCAATATGACCATACCCATTTTAAAGTAAAACATTGATCTTATAGACCGACACATGTATTTGTGGCAATAGACTGACATGGAGTGGCGTGAGGTCACTCCCTGGCCGGCATTAAGCCCCGAGGTTGAGTTTCAAACAACGGCCAACTCAATGTTAAACTTTTTTTTCTTTTCCTTTGACTTCGTCAAAATCAACTTTGAGTTTAACATTGAATCACTTTTTCAAAATTATACTCAATGTTAAACTTCAATTTTAAATTTAACATTGGATTTAATATTTTATTTTGTATTTACCACTCCTTGTACTTTAACTCTACAATCTATTACACAAAATATTACAAATTACACATATATACAAATGGTCTTCGATGAAATTTTTACAACCTGTTGATAGATAGGTTTATGAAACTTTTTTCTTGATCTCGCACTTGTAAACGCCGATTATGAAAATGTTTATGTTTCGGTTACCTTTTCTTTGTTGATAATGCAACCATTGTCGCTAAAGGTAAGTTGTCGTATTCGTGAAAATTTTCTCAAACGATGTCACGTTTTTTTGGCTGATTTTAGTATTGACAAACTTTTTGGACTCTAGTTATGGTATGGAAGATGAATATTAATATTCTTAGTTGGATCATGCATTTAATATTAACGAGGAGTGAGGACATGACACAAGTATGACTTGTTGACCACTTGAAACGTGTTTATCGAAGTACATGTACCGACCTTTTTTTAAAAGCAAGCCATCGACTTTTGATTTTGGGGACATCGATGTTTCTTCCTTTTTTGTTGCAAAACATTTATTGGTATAACATGTCGATATTTTCTGTACCTTCAAAATGACTTATGTTTTGCCAGTTTTAATTTCATACCAAAAACATATTTTCTGTTTTCTTCGAGATGGAAGTTTTAGCATATTCTGAATCTCTTATTTAATTTTATTTTTCCTCATTTTTTCTTTAATTTTGCATTAAATTAAATACTAAAAACGTTCTTTTTATAGCTTATTAACCTCTTATCATTCTACGGTTACATGAACGATTCTTCCTTTAAGACGTTGACACCCAACAAGGGTCCACTCATAATTTGTAGTATATATATCTAACAAGTGCTAATTTGGATTAACAAGTGTTTAACGATAACTCAATAATTAAACTACGTTTAAAAACTTAAAGTATCATTGTCAAGTGTCGTTCGTTATCTTTTTACTCTTCACCTTTTTTACTATCATATTTGTTTTACATTGATCAAACAAATATATATCAAAATTTAACCTTGTTTATTTTTTCTTACTTGCGAACACGTCGTAATTGGTGCAAATATAATTAAATTATAAAAAATTAATTAATAATTTATACATTTTAGTCTTTAACTAAATAATATAATACGAGTTTTTTATAGCTGGTGCCGGCACGTCATGTTCATTGCATTTGCAACTGTCTTTGCTAAATAAATATTCCGTTTTGACAGAACAACTCATACTTTTAAAGTTAACAATTTGTACTTTTACGCATTTTTTTTGTAAAAATTAAATGGTTTACAACTTTATTACTATTACCGAAATTTAAATGTAAGAGGGTGTTTCAGATTAGTTTCTTCGCAACTCTTTCAGCGCCCTTCGATCTTATTTGACTGTTGTCACTTTTTTTTCTTCCTTTTCTGTTGAAGTTTGCATTTTTAACTAACTTATAAAAGTAGTTTATATGTTTATTGTTATTATTATTATAATTATTATTATTATTATTATTATTATTATTAAAAAACGACTGTCAAATTATAAATGTTTATATAATTATAATATTTTGTGGAATTTAATTTGTTAAACACCTGAAAACGGATTATTTAATTATTGTGACGTCAAACAACGTAACGTTATGTTACAGTTGATTACCTGATTTTGATTATTAAAAACGCATAATTTATTTTCAAAACATAATTTCAAACATCCAATAACTACTCTGTAATTATTAGAAAAAATATTACAAACTTAACATAGTTAGTTTTTAATGTACAAGTTAAAATAAAAATGTGTTTTATGCACATATCAAAATAGTGTATGCTGTATAATCATAAAATAAATAAAAAATATCTATTAAAGGACAAATTGATTAAGACATTAACATATTCTGAGACAATTACGGTGTGATTTATACTTTTAGCTAGTGATTTAGTTGTTAACATGACAAAAAATACATACATGAGACCCGAAATATCACGTAATATAAAAATAATAGAATACATCGAACGAATAAAATAAAAAATACATATATTATTAGTTTAGAATTGATTAAAGAGTTACTTGCACGCATAGTCAGGGTCTACGTTTTAATGAGATACATGTGTAATTGCATTAACAACAATTAATAAGTAATGAATCGCAAAGGATAACTATAACTATCAATATAAATGCGGAATACTAAATATGATTATTAGAGATACATTTTATTTAATAACCAACTTTTAGATGATGTGTATAAACATAAGCCATTAAAATTTTTATAATAAATATGATATTAACAAATTAAATGTTTACATAAATATATTATGCATTAGCTTAATTTTTCTAATCGATGATTACACTTGATATTCTTTTATTATGATATAAGATTCACAAATCACACAATTGGATAGTAACATACTATTTTATTGAGATTTCTCATATCTCAAATCAACTATTATTAAATAATATAGTCGTTTTAGCATCATTAGTTGTAAGGTTTTCGGGTTAGTCACATTATCACTTATAAAAATTACAATTGAGTTTACTTTAAACGTCTCATGTGTTACTTGCACGCATAGTCAAGGTCTACGTTTGAATGAGACACATATGTAACTGCATTAACATCAATTAATAAGTAATAAATTGTAAATGATAAACTATAACTATCAATACCAATGCGGAATACTAAGTATGATTATTAGAAGTATATTTTTTATAATAATTAGCTTTAAATCCGTGTACAAACACGAGTTATTAAAATTTTTATGATAAACATGACTTTAACAAACTAAAATTTTAACATAAAACTCGTAAATATATCATGCATAAACTTAATTTTTCTAATCGATGATAACGCTCGATATTATTTTATTATGATATAAGATTCACAAATCACACAATTGGATAAAAAAATTCTATTTTATTAATGCGATTGTCTCATATCTCAAATCAACTATTATTATGTAGTATATGCGTCTTAGCAACATTAGTTGTATGGTTATTAGGTTAGCCACATTATCACCTAAAAAAGTGACCATTGAGTTTGGTTTAAACGTCTCATATATAACTTGCACTAATTAATAAATAATAAGCTAACTAACAATTGAATGACTAACTGAGATAAGCAATAACATTTTTGTTATTCATTCGTAAAATCACACGTGCTAATTTAACAAAAAGATAGTGTCATGATAATAACATATGAAAATTAGCAAGTGTATATTACGTAGGAGGATATCAAACAATCAACATTGAATGCGTATGAATCTAATATGTTATTTCTTAAATACATAAAATCTTATGCTAAAATATGATTTTAAAGATATATGTTTGATGTAATCAATTATAAATTAAGATATTTTAATATTAGAAGATATAGATATGCATTTAAAATTAAATATAATTCTTTTGCTAAAAGATAATTGTTTTATTTTAATGAATTTTAAAAATATAGTTTATGATGTCATTTTTCTTTTAATTTTAATAATTTGAGAAAACGAAACAATCTTATTAATAGTTGACGTATAATTAGGGTCGATGTTTTAACGAGATACATGTGAAAGTGCATTAATATCAATTAGTAAGCAATAAATTGCAAAGGATAAACTATAACTATCAATATCAATACGGAATACTAAATATAAATTATTAGTACATTTCATTTAATAATCTAATATTACCCCCGTCAATGTATTCAAACAATAATCAATATTTGTTAGTTGATGAGTGCTGAATTATTATGCACTATATCCAACTATGTATGTCTACTAATTTTTTCTCATCGGTTAATCTGATCTAATCTAATAGTCAATATAAAAGAGAATAAATAGTATGTGTGACACTATGGGAATTTTGAAGGATTTAGAATTATTATACTATTATATTTAAGATATTTCTAATGTATACATTATAATATTGTATTAAATTTGATATAATAAAAATAATTTGTTAATAATATGTTGGTGATTTATCACCAATATGATTTAAATGAATATTAAACAAGTTTGGTGGTGCGGGGTGCACGCTTGTTTTAATTCGTTTTGGTCTTACGGGGTCCGGGGGCAGCGCCCCCGATAGCGGGGTCCAAGGGGCGGCAGCCCCTGATGGGGTCCAAGGGGCAAAGCCCCTGGCTGGGGTCGAATTTGAAAACATAGACCCTAATTATACGGGTTAAAGTTCCTTTAAAGAAAATGCTTTGGAAATCCGAATTTGGAAAGAAAACCCAGTTTTGACCCGCCCGTTTAGAAACTGTTTTCCCAACAGTTTGGAACCTTTTGAAAAAGCGGTTATTGGTCATTTATTGTCATATACAATTTTGGTACAAAAAATCTCACAACATTCACATATTCGTTTCTGGAAATATTGAATTTTATCCGATTGAACTTTCGATTGTACCATCGAAATACTTCAATCTGAAAGTGTTTCACGACTTTCAATACATCCAAGTAATCGACAACCCAAATTTCTAAGATAATATGTCTATATTGAATGTGTCTCATCTCAACGTATATATTAAACTTTTGTAAAACTAGACTTTCAATATTTACATATTACCTCGTATATTATTCGAACAGTATATTTTACGTCCTTTAACTTCACAGGTTAACGTTTCCTATCGATTTTGAATAGTATATTTCAAACTATTAACTTAATTATAAAATTTATTTATTTACTTTCATCAACCTTCGACTATATAACTTGTTGAGATGAATCGACACTTTAACTATTACATATTTATAAAAGAATATCATTTATTACTATGAAACTCAAAGTATACACAAATAATACAAGTAAGTAAGTTTTGTTTTTAAATCCACAACTTATATAATAAACATATTTTATTTAAAAGGGTAAACAGAAAATATTGAAAAATACCAAAAAATCTCTAAATTTTTTTGATTTATATCAAAATTTGTACCAAATATATTAAGTTGATTGAAGATGACATTTTACACTAAAATACCTAATTTGATGCATTCATACATACATCGAAGATAGTTTTATAAGTTCAAACTTTTCTATAAAAAAATTTGTTTGACAATTCAAAATAAGATGAGATTATTAAAAAAGAAGCTACTACAATTTTTTATAATAAAAGTTTATTTAAGTGACTTTTATAATCCTCTAAAGGATTCTTCAGCTCCAGCTAGCATTTTGGTATAGAAGATTATGAAGGATTTTCGGAGTTTATACTGGATTAAGATTCTACTTTTAATAATTTTCATCTCTTTGATAAAAAAGTTATGTTTGACAACAAGTAGTCGAAAATTATTGAAAAAATAAAACTACCAGAATCCCCTAGAAGAGAAGTTTATTCAAATAATTTTTGAAAAGAGTTATAAATTTCAATTTTCAACTATTAGTTTCAACTGTCGCCTCTAATTATTGTGTTGTTAAATACATTTTTCTCTTTAAATAAAGCTAATTATAATATTTTTCAATGTTAGTAAAAACGTATAAACTATATTATGTTTAATCTTTTTCATAAATATAAAGAAAGGAATTTATACAAGGTTACTTTTTATCCATAATTATATAATAAAAGATTAGAACATTCTAAAACATGAAAACATATTGATGATATGTTCATAAAAACGACAGTTTGCAAATTTATTTATTCTTAATTTATTGTAAGTCGTAGTTGTAAGTTTTTTTATGGTATACATTCTTTATTTGTTTTTTATTCTTGTTTGTTGAAGTCAAGGCACCTTTTATGACGTCATATAAAATTTCCACCGACACCAAAATAGACGGGGAGCACCCTCACACTAACCTACACCAATCACGCTAAAATGTACCGGATAGACTAACATACGCCAACAAAGCGCTCGCTTCTTATCATACTAACATACGCCACTCAGCTAACTTACGCATCTTCAGCTTGTTGGACTGATTGCCCAAATTAACAGTTGAACACCAAAATGCATATATATAAAATACTACAAATCTTCATCATCACCTACACTCAAATTTCTTCCGTTTCTCTCTCTAGAAACTTCGTCTATCGACAATTGCATCTTCCAGTAAGTATCATTGACCTTGATCTGTTTGATTTTGACTTATTAATTTAAATCAAAATCAAAATCACACTTACATCCCCACATATACGAATTTCCCTAATTTCATCAAGTACTTTTGCTCAATGTTATGCTATACAAATACAATATACATAAACTAAATGTATATATATGATGTTTATGCTATTAATGTTTATAAATAATTGATTTAATAAATCTAATGAGACGCCGTTCACCGGTGAATTCAGCCTCATCAGATCATATGGAAAAAGGAGTTATTAAGTCACAAAAATCTCGTGTTTGTGTGTTAGGGTTACTTTGTGTTTTTTTTTGGGGGTTTTTGTTGTACTTCCATTTTGTTGTAATTGGTGGAAGAAGTTATCAGGTTGATTCCATTTCGTCCGATTCCGTAACTCCCCAATCCATTCCGATTATTCGACCAATCACTACTAGTGGTCCTAGTCCTGTAGTCGATGTCAATCGTGTCAACCGCGAAGAGAGTCATGATGTAGTTGAAAATAGAGATTTTGATATAGCTCAATCGAAAAATGATGTAGAGAATCGTGATGTAGCGGAGAGTAGAGATTTGGATATTGCTCCACCGAAAAACGATAAACCAGAACGTGTAATCGAACAGAAACTGGAAAATGACGAGTTTAGGTTTATGAAGGCGATGAGGACGGTAGAGAATAAGAGTGATCCGTGTGGTGGGAGATATGTATATGTTCATGATCTTCCATCGAGGTTTAATGAAGATATGCTTAAGCAATGTAGGAGTTTAAGTAAGTGGACAAACATGTGTAAATTTACTACGAATGCTGGTCTTGGACCACCGTTAGAGAATACGGAAGGGGTGTTTTCGGATAGTGGATGGTATGCCACGAATCAGTTTGCGGTTGATGTTATTTTTAGCAATAGGATGAAACAATACGAGTGTTTAACTAAGGATTCTTCGGTTGCTGCGGCCATCTTTGTGCCTTTTTATGCCGGATTTGATATTGCTAGATATCTTTGGGGGTATAATATATCGATGAGGGATGCTGCGTCTCTTGATCTTGTTGATTGGTTACAGAAGAGACCCGAGTGGAGTACAATGGGGGGAAAGGATCATTTTCTTGTTGCGGGCAGGATTACGTGGGATTTTAGGAGGTTAAGTGAAGAGGAAACGGATTGGGGTAGTAAGCTTTTGTTTCTACCGGCTGCTAAAAATATGTCGATGCTTGTTGTGGAGTCTAGTCCATGGAATGCTAATGATTTTGCTATTCCATATCCGACGTATTTTCATCCATCAAAGGACGCTGAAGTGTATGCTTGGCAAGATCGAATGCTGAACTTAGATAGGAAGTGGCTTTTCAGTTTTGCTGGGGCGCCTCGTCCCGATAATCCTAAGTCGATTAGGGGTCAGATTATTGATCAATGCAAGAATTCAAATATGGGAAAGCTTTTGGAATGTGATCTTGGGGAGAGTAAGTGTCATTCCCCTAGTAGCTTAATGCAGATGTTTCAGAGCTCAGTTTTTTGTTTACAACCACAAGGTGATTCGTATACTAGAAGATCGGCTTTTGACTCGATGTTGGCTGGTTGTATCCCGGTCTTCTTTCATCCTGGTTCTGCATACGCACAGTACACGTGGCATCTCCCGAAAAACTACACAAAGTATTCAGTTTTCATCCCTGAAGATGATCTTCGTAAGAAGAATATCAGTATAGAAGAACGACTCAGTCAAATTCCTCAAGATCAAGTCAAGATGATGAGGGAGGAAGTTATAAATTTGATCCCGAGGTTAATTTATGCAGACCCTCGTTCAAAGTTAGAGTCTCATAAAGATGCATTCGATGTATCTGTTCAAGCGATTATTGACAAGGTGACAAGATTGAGAAAAGACATTATCGAAGGCCGCACTAATGACGATTTTATTGAGGAATTAAGTTGGAAGTATGCTTTATTAGATGAAGGTGAGTATGTGGGCGTTCATGAATGGGATCCCTTTTTCTCTAAACCAAAACCAAATGATGGAGACAATGCTTCAGACGATTCTGCAGCAGCAGAAGTAGCAAAGAATTCATGGAAAAACGAGCAAAGAGATCACTCATGATCAACTTCAACTTCAACTTCCTTCTGTAGCATGAAGATGTAATTGAGGTTTGTTTGTTTAAAATTTAAATGTCATTTATACATGATATTAGAGGTTGCTATTTAGTTTGTGGTTTGCCCGTTCAATAATTGAAGCAGGAAGCAGAGAAACCGCAATTTTGCCACTAATATATAGTTCTTTATTTTTGTCACACTATTGATTCTTTGTAATGATACTCATCCTTATACACATGCTATTAGATGAACTTTTATTTATCTTTCAGTAGCACTTACACAAGAATGGCCAAGTGAAAAGTTAACATTTTTATCGTTCTTTTGAACTCTGTCAGCTTTATGTACATTTTGTACTGTCATTTTGTTTACAAGAATGCCCAAGTGTTACTGTTTAGTCCACCTTTTCGTTAGAGGTGGGAATTTCAACTCTTTCTTTGGTTGATTTGGTTTATTTTTTGGTATCTAAGATTGGTTAAACGGTTTTAAAGTTGCCTGAAATGTTGTTAAGAAGTTTTAATGCACAAAACCTCAGAATGAAGTTATCTAAAAAGTAGCTGATTATTGTATTGATATAATTTTTGGAAGAGTTATGAACTAATGAGATATCATATATGAGCTTACGATATTAGCCTAAAATTCGACCCAAAGTGTTTTGGGTTGATTAGTTAGACAAAAAGTGCTTTGATCAACCCGACTTGTTTCTACTTGCATCAAAAATTCCCTCGATGACCAGAACTTGCTGTGACTTGTTACCAAACCTGCCCATTGTGTCCCTCTAAGTTTCTTGTTGAATTTTAAATAGTTTGCAAGTGCACCCATGTTAGATTCACCAGATCTGAATAGATTCAGTTTTTTGACTATGTTGGTGTGCCAGTAGGGAAGAAAGTTCTTATGGGCTATCTCATTTCCAGCCTGTAAACGTGTTTAACACACTTTTACTTTTTATAAGATACAAAACTTAATTGAAATTGAAAGGTTGACTTTGGTTATTTTTATACATCTTGCCGGTGTCCAATCTCAATTAAATTGATTGATCAATGCGCTAAAACAATAGATTAGAACAGAGGAAAGTATAACAATATGAAAATGATATAAACATCTCAAATTTCTATTAATGATGATTTATGTTCAAATCTTGGTATTATTCAACAAAGAAAAATGACATAGTTCATACAACTATAGAACTGTAAATATACGATTTAAAAGTATATGTAAAACAATATAACACAACTGAATTGTTAAATACTTTGCGAAGTCATAGATTAATAACTCAATAGTTATTCTGGGCTCACATATGATCCAAAAAACTGAGCCCAATGAAAATGGGCTAGCCCAAATCTTACCACTGTCTAATAATGGATCCAGCCATCCATGACACTTTACATAGTCCAATAACTCATACAGTGAATGTGCCTAGAGCTGGGCAAAAAAACCGGATTCTGATCCGAAATCGGTTTTCAAACCGAAAATCGGTTTTCAAACCGAAAATCAGTTTGGTCAAAATCGGTTTTGACCAAACCGGTTCGGTTTGAAACCGGTCCGACCGGATTGGATCGGTTTAAGTTTTAGGTTTAAAAACCGGTTTGAAACCGGTCTCAAACCGGATGGAAAAGGGTTCGAACCGGTTTGACCTATCCGGCGGATAGGGTAAGGCTATCCGGCGGATAGGACGTTTCTGTTGCCAAGTAGCCGTTGTAATTGAGGATATCCGCCGGATAGCATTACCCTATCCGCCGGATACCTGCTTTATGCAGAAATCTCTGCACAGAAAACTAGCCGTTTTCTCAAACGGCTATCCTCATTTTTGGCCCCTTTTTAGACTCTTTATGGAGCCAAACCTCTAGAAAAATCACTATATATGTAAATGTGATCTTGAGGTTTACTTACAACTTACAACACTCTCAATCTAAGCATATACTCTCAATTCTCAAATTGCAATCTATAATTGTATACACTCAAACTTAAGTCTCAACACTCCACTTTCAGTTTTAATTCTCAAATTTATACTCATTAACACAATGACATCATCATGTTGGCAATCACAATCTTCCGTCGGTGTTGGAGAATCATCTAGCAATGCTACGGTTGTTTCTATAATAGAAACGAAAAGAAACCCGGCGGTTTGGTGCAATTACGACTTGTGTGAAATGTCGAACGGTATTAGAAAAGCTCGGTGCAAGAAATGTGGGGCATTTTTCAAAGAAACCGGCAATACTACTTTGAAAAATCATGCAAACACGTAATGTAAAGCGGCGAAATATGGAACAGGGCATAATCAATCAACAATGGCGAATGATGGTACAATGTGGCAATACGAAGCCTCTAAGGTGCGGGATAGAATGGCGAAGTTCGTGATTCAAGAAAGCTTGCCATTTGACCACTTCGACAATCCTCGGTTGACTCGACTTATCCAAGAAACTCTCCAACCTCGTTATAACCATGTAAGTCGTTCGACTCTTAGACGAGATATAATTAAAATGTGGAAAATGGCTAACGATGAAATGATTTTAGGTTTTCAATTTTTAGAAACCGGTGTAAATTTAACTTGTGATGTTTGGACGGCTCCACATGGTTCACCGGATTCGTACCTTTGCGTTACCTCTCATTGGGTTAATCCTAAAACGTGGCAAATGATGAAGCGTACGATTGCGTTTGAATTATTTGGATATCCGCATACCAGCGAAAATTTATATCAAATTTTAGATTACGTGATAAAGAGTTTTAAATTGGAAGGAAAAGTATTTTCAATATCTTTTGATAATGCATCCAATAACACCGCCGCCGTTAATCAATTAAAACTAAAATACAAACCGCCTTGCGAAGGTGCATTCTTTCATAGTCGATGTGTTGCACATATCATTAACTTAGTTGTGCAAGATGGACTTAGTTTTATTGCACAAATAAAAGAAGCTTTTAAACAAAAGCTACGTGATATTTTTAGTTCTTCAAACGCTAAATACCATAGGTACATGAAATTTTGTGTTGATTCGAATGCACTTTGGTTAGGTCCCAATTGGGACGTACCTACTAGATGGAATTCGACTTGTAACATGTTTGAAAGTGCCTTAAGACAAAAGGACACTTTAAGGTTGTTCCATGACTTGCTTGCGGACCGTAATAGATTTGTTACACCTTTTCCCGAATCAAGTTGGTATACTATCCAAGTTCTAACCGATATGCTTATAGTTTTTAAAGAAGCAACCACTTTATTGTCGGGTGTTTATTATCCGACTAGTCCTTTAGTATTAAAACAAATATTTTTAATGTGTCAAAAATTAAGCGCTTTTGAAATGTGAGGCGAAATATTTGAAAATATGGTACAACCGATGAAGGAAAAATTAGTAAAATATTTTAAAAATATGCCTCCGGTTATAAGTTGTGCCGCCGCTTTAAACCCCGTTTTAAATGTTAATGGAGTTGAAACTTTACTAACTAACATTGCAAATGATTTGGGTTTGACGGCTATCAAGCCTGCTTGGGCGGTCGATGAAATAAATGATTTTAACGATTTATTTGCAAGTTTGTTTGATGTTTATGCGTCGAAGTATGGGGGTTCCACACCCGTTCAAGATTTTATAAGGAATGAATGCGCAAGTGGTTCAAGTTCGCACACCAACAATGATGACATCATATTATACAACACATTGATAAATGATGCTTCGAAAAGAGCCCGAGTAACCGTTCCTAGTAGCGAACTTTCAAGATATACAAAATCCAACTTTATAATGTTTATGTCGGTTCAAGAGTTTGGGAACTTGGATGTGTTGGCTTGGTGGAGAGAGCATGAATCCCAATTTCCAATATTAGCGGCTATGGCACGTGACCTATTAACCGTTCAAGCTTCTACGGTTGCTTCGGAGTCCGCTTTTTCGGTTAGTGGTCGGGTAATTTCACCAAGAAGAACAAAACTCACCCCTTTGTCGGTGGAAGTATGTATTTGTTTAAAAGACTATCTAGATGGGATTGAACGGATACAAAACATTTCACCGCTTGAAAGGGAATTGGAAAAGGTTGAACAAGAGATACATGAGGAAGAGATTGCAATGGGAATGTCGATACCACTTACCGCACAAGAGCTTACTTATCAAGAAGAGTTACACAACTTTCATACCGACGATTAGTCAAGGATACTTTGTAACATATTTGAAAGTTTATTATTGTATTATGTAAAGTGTATTTGTAACATATTTAGTGCTTAAAATTTCTTAGTAATTTGTCGATTATACTTAACCAAATCAATGAGAGTCAACCAAAGTCAACCACAGTCAAACCACAGTCAAACAAAGTCAATGAGAGTCAACCAACTACTTAATGTCAACCATAATCAATTATAAAACAAACAAAGTCAAACAAAGTCAACCAACTACTTAATTCATAATAGTTAAAGATTAAACAAAGGTTCAAAGTGAATGTTAACTACAAATGAAAAGACATGGTCCACATTACAATCTAAGTACGTATACAAACTTAAAGTTAATCACTGCCGGTCGTCCGGATGTTGAGAAGATGATCCTGGTCCATATCCATAACGAGCATTAGTAGCTGAGTAATCAATACCCATATGCCCGAAAAGCGATTCCATCATGTCCCATTGCCAATTAAACTGTGTTTCAACATTGGATTGAAAATTATCGAACTTATTCTCAAAATAAGAAAAGCGTTGGTCAATAGTTAAAGGTGGTGCAGGGCCGGCAGGCGCCTCCCCCTCATCATCATCATCATCATCATCTTGTTCCTCTTGATCATGATTATATACCCACGGAGCCCATTGTAGGTTTACAGATCCATCTATCAACCGACAATGCCTAAACCAATTCACACCCAATAACCGCATTTCTGGTTGCACGATCATGCACGTTCCCAATCCGGTTTGGTTACCAAAGTAGCGGGCCAAACGAGTCACATACTTCCCGCCAGTGATGCTACTAGATCGGCGTGACCAGCGAGCCATATTCCACAACGACCGGGCAAGACAACCCGGAACATTCACCAACTCTCTATTCACGATACACCCAAGATAATACAAATCTATTTGGGTGACTTTCTCTGGGCTTTCTCTCCGACAGGTGAGAGATGTAGAAAGAATCCAGTGAAATACTCGGATGACTGGATCATAAAGCTGTGTAGAAGACTTGGGCTTAGATGTCCACGGATACTACGAAATCTGACTCTAAAGAGCCGGTAGATCGGCATCTTGTGGATGCCGAATCCCATGAAACAAGTGATCTATATAATAATCCATACGTACCTCCTCCGGAGTATACAAACCTAAAGCCAAACCAAATTCGGACACACTCATCTCTCGAGGCACCCAACACAATTGGAACCGAATAGTACGTGCCTCGACATCCGTATTGACATCATCAAATAAGTAAGTGCTGAAAAACTCGAGAGTTGCCTCCCGATAGATATACTCCCGAATACTAAATAACCTCGACCAAGCTCTCGAGGTGAAACATAACCTACCATCAGCTAACCTATACTCCATCCGCAAGATGTTTCTAATTTCTTCGGAACCGGTGGTATTAGACTGTCTTGCACTTATTTGATCAAGAACAGCCCAATCGACAACATCAGCACATTGAATTGTTTTGTTGATGTTGATGTCCAACCTCGACTTAAATTCAGTTTTTTTCACTTAAACTATAATGCCGGTTATTAAACTTTAAAAATTGGTGATTCCTTATTATTGCTGGCATCGGAAGGTCATACACTTCCGTTGCCTCCTCATTGTGGCTTGTAGACGGTTCCACACGTTTTCGTGACTTTTTTGGCGCCATGTCTGCAAAAATATAACATTTATCAAACCTAACCTCATTAAAACAAAAATACAAACCGAACACATATCTATACATTCAAATTACCAATTACCATAAACCACATATTAGGATAAAAACTCTCATATTACAACAAATTCAACCAATTATACAATTACAAATCCAATTAAACATCACATATATAATTAAAATATGTAATTACAACAAATTCAACCGTGAAACTTCAAAATCAAGCAATTCAACCAATTATATACAACTACAACTCAAATTAACCATCACAAACAAGTTTTAAACAAAACCCCCAAATTGTGTTATAAACCATAATTATCACAAAACGGTTATAAACCCTAATTACAACAAATTAAACCGTGAAACTTGATAATCAAGCATCAATTAACTATCACAAACATAGTACAACATAACCCTAATAATTAAAAACCTAATTCATCACAATTCATCATCAACAAAAGTTTAAAATTCAAGGAATGTATTAAACGAGAGTAGTGGTAATCATACCTATGATTTGAAGATGAAAAACCCAAGCAAATGTGGATGGAAATCACGGGAAAAATCGCCCAAATATGATTGAAGTCGACTAGAGAGGAAAAGAGTTGTGTGTGTGTGTTTTTTTTGAAAGAAAATGAGGGTTTTGAGCTGTTAATAGGCCCCAGGGTGCCGCTATCAGGCGGATAGACTTACCTATCTGGCGGATAGTCCTGTGGATGGGTTTTTTTTTTCAACAGAAAAGGCCTATCCGGCGGATAGCCTTAACCTATCCGGCGGATAGCCTGCCAATCTGGGTCAAATCCGGTTTCTCCCAAAACCGGTTTTTGGGAAACCGATCTCGATCCGGTTTGAAACCGGTTCCTAAACCGGTTTGGGCGGTTTGGGTTTTTTAGGATTGAATCCGGTTTCAATCCGATCCGGTTTTTGTCAAACCGGTTTTGACCGGCATTGACCCAAACCGGTTTGGTTTGAAAACCAGTTTCGGTTTGGGCCAAAACCGGTTTTGCCCACCTCTAAATGTGCCAGGTAGTTATGAACAAAAAAACCGAAACCGAAATCGAAATAAAAAAAAAATCGAAACTGAAACCGGTCAAAACCGGCGGTTCGGGAACCGGTTTTTATAGCTGTTGGGAAAGTAGCCGTTTTTTTCAAATTTTGACCTTTTTTTTTTTTTGTTTTTTACCATTTTGTCATCCTAAAACTAGTATAAATAGATACCTTGGGTTTGGTTTATTCACAACACTCAATCTTGCTTATTCTAGTCTTTAAACACTCAAAACGCTTACGATTTACGTACGAAACTCTCAAAAAATTCTCTACTCCTCTCAAAACTCTCTCGAAACGCTATCAAAATGGCAACTCAATCTTCTTCGAGTTCCACCGGTGTTGGTTCTTCAAATGCACCAACTATTGTTGAAGTTTTGGTAACCAAACAAAATCCGAAGATTTGGGTTAATTATGACAAAGTGTTATTGTCGGATGGTTCCACTAAGGCATTTTGTAAACGTTGCGGTAAATTTTTGAAAGCCGACTCCAACTCTACTTTGAAATCACATTCTACAAAGTATTGTGATGGAGTCGGGTCAAGCAACTATGTCACGGGATGGGGGTATTTTTACATACCAAGCGGAGCGGTGTCGAGAAGCATTTGCCGGCTTTGTGATTTAAGAAGCTTTGTCGTTCAACCGCTTCGACAACCCTCAGCTTACTAAGGTCATTCAAGATAATCTACAACCGCGATATAATCATGTAAGTCGTCTCACTCTTAGACGTGATGCTCTTAAATTGTGGAAAAATGCTAAAAATCAACTAATAATCGGTTTTGAAAACTTAAATACAAATGTATCATTAACAACCGATGTTCGGTCGGCTCCTCATGGTTTGCCCGGTTCGTACCTTTGTGTTACCGCACATTGGGTTGATCCCTCAACTAGGCAAATGATGAAACGTACCATTGCTTTTGAAAAATCTGACTATCCTCACACGGGTAAAAACTTATTTTGCATGTTACGAGATGTAATGAAAGGTTTTTTCAATCTCGTTTGATAACGCAACTAATAATACAAACTCCGTTCAAAGGTTAATACTAAAATACCAACCTCATTTGAAAGGCATTTTCTACCATAGTAGATGTCTTGCACACATCATTAACTTGGTTGTGCAAGACGGACTAGCGGTTCAACAAATAATGGTTGTAAAAAACGCGTATAAAACTATGTTACAAGATATATTTTGTTCAGGTAAGGCTAAATACAAACATTATATGAGATTATGTAAAGAAACGGATTCCATTTTTTTACCCCTAATTGGGACATGCCCGTAAGATGGAATTCGACTTACAACATGTTTATATGTGGTTTACGGCAACGCGACATTTTAACCGTTTTTCATGATCTACTTGTTCAAAAAGGCCTTGCAACATCATTTTCCTCCGACTATTGGGAGGTTATTTAAAAGATAACCGAATTGCTCACATTTTTTAAAACGGCAACTACTTTATTATCGGGTGTTTATTATCCCACGAGCCATTTGGTACTTAATCAAATATACTTAATGACACAAAAACTAAGCGAATACGAAATTTGTGGTAATGTATATGCAATAATGGTGGCTCCCATGAAAGAAAAACTAAGAAAATATTTTAAAGAAATGTCACCGATAATTTGTTGTGCCGCCGCGTTAAACCCATGTTTGAACATTTCCGGGGTGGAATTACTTATCAATAACATTTGTAACTATTTGGATTTGAATGATGAGTACCCATTTTTTGCACAAAATACAAAAAAAATATTTTAACAAATCTTTTAAAGATTTATTTGGTCATTATATTCAAAAATTTAGTTCAACAACAATGGTTTCTTCTAGTTCGGCTTCCACAATGTTTGCTTCAACTTCTTCTCAAGATCCAATGATTAACTTATATAATAGTTTAAGACAAGAAAACCATAAACGAGCAAGGGGTGATGGTGACCAAAGTGCCACTAGCGAATATGGAAGATATACCGGAACGGATTTTTTATCCTCAATACCTACCGAAGAATTCGCACATTTTGATATTTTGGCTTGGTGGAAAAGGAGGGAATCTCAATTTCCCATTCTAACCATCATGACCCGAGATTTACTAACCGTCCAAGCTTATACGATAGCTTCGGAATCCGCTTTTTCTCTTAGTGGCAGGGTACTATCTATACGAAGAACAAAACTCACACCGACTTCATTAGAGATGTGTATATGCTTGAAGGATCACTTAGACGCCGCGGAACGTATACAAAACGTTTCAAATCTTGAAGGTGAAATGGAATACGAAGGAGATATACACGATATCGAGGTTGAAGCGGGTATGGCAATATCACTTTCCGATGAAGAAATTGCTCTCGATGAAGCTTTGCTAGAGGCTTCCTCCGAAGAAGATATCGACTTTTGAAGACTACCCAAATTGAAGAAGTTAGAAGAATTGAAGATTAATAAAAGTTGAAGATTTTAGAAGATTTTGAAGATTATAAAGAATTATGAAGACTTATTTGTTTCAATAATATTTTTATGAAGATTTAGAAGACTTTGCTTTAAATTATTGTTAAGTTATGTTTCCATACATAATGTACTAACATTCTATCGGAAAAATTTTGAAGAATACATTGGTTTTCACTAAAACGCTTAACGCTCGAATAAGATTGAATTATATAGAATTATTGGTTTCAATAATATTTTTATGAAGATTTAGAAGACTTTGCTTTAAGTTATTGTTAAGTTATGTTTCCATACATAATGTACTAACATTCTATCGGAAAAAATATGAAGAATACGTTGGTTTTCCCTAAAACGCTTAAAGCTTGAATAAGATTGAATTATATAGAATTATTGGTTTCAATAATATTTTTATGAAGATTTAGAAGACTTTGCTCTAAGTTATTGTTAAGTTATGTTTCTATACATAATGTACTAACATTCTATCAGAAAAAATTTGAAGAATACATTGATTTTCCCTAAAACGCTTAACGCTCGAAAAAAATACGAATTATATAGAAAAACCGGTTTCAAAACGGTTTTTGAACCCGAACTGGTTCCAAACCGGCTACAACCGGTTAGGGTTTTCCCCCCTCCAAAACCGGTTCGGTTTCAACCCGATTTTTGAAAAAACCGATTTTTGTTTAGCGAATAAAACCCGGTTCGATTTTTCAACCCGAACCGATTTTCCTCCAACCCGGGTTTTGTTCACCCCTGGTGCCAGCCACTTTGTTATTTTTGGTAACCATCACTCTCCATCAGTAGCATATCAATTATCAACTGGCAATTCGACATTTGGCATTTGCACATTTACAACAAATATTACTATATTAGAACTTTTTATAAGAATTTTACAAATGAAATACGATAAAGAATGGTAATATTTTTTAACTATACGATATTGACATGATCTACAACAAATGTTGATAACACTGTTGGATTATCACACACAAATTTTCTTGTTTCAAAAGACAATGAATAAGTGAAATCAAGGTGACAATGGTACCCAACATTTGGGCGATAAAATCTATATGTTCATGTCCATCTTTACACATGCTCGAACCGAGTAACTCTCACTTACGAAAGATCAATATGACATGCAAGAATTAAAACTATTCTCGTAGGATCACGTAGTCAATAGTTTATTTGTTGTGTTAATCAAGGTAACCATAGCACCAAGTAGAATAAAGTCTTAAAATTGAGGGTGAATTGCAAAATTAGAAACATAACTATTGTCTTATTATCATTATAGAAATCAACTATTAAAATTATAGGTGGTAGAAATCGTCATATTTTTTAATAATATTTTACTTGACACGTCATGCTTTTTCTCAAAACTCTAAGTAACATATTTCTAGAAATATGAAAAATTTGACGATTGATTTCTATTACTGATAATTTTAATAGTTTTTTTCTAGAATTGTTGATCAAATGATAGTTTGTTTCTATTTTATATAATTGTCCTGAAATTGATGTTATTCACAAAAAGATATTTGTATTGCCCTTATAAAATCAAACCCAAAAACTTCTTAGTATAAATTGCTGACAAACAACTAAATAACCTATGATCTAGCGATATGTGAAAAACTGACCAACCTATAAATTATTAGTTCAAGCCCCGCAAATAGTAATTTGTGTATATATATGTGTTCATGTATGTATATAATGTGTTGGATAGATGGTTTAGATTTTTCTTCCTAAAAAAAATTGCTGACAAACAGAGGTTGTATTAGGCTACAAAAGCTTTGGAGCCTGATAAGAAATAAATGCAGTCATATGTAAAACAATAAATGATGGAGCCCCTTTGTTCATAAATGTACTATTTGTCACTCACCAATATTCCCAGACAAGTCTCCTTAAAACCCAAATCTAGTTATAGTTTTGCCTTGTAAAACAACACAATTTTGGATCATCTTACTATTAAAGTATACCGCCATCTAACATTCCTTTAGACACATTACTTCGAACACTTCAAAAGTCGAAAACAAAAAGGTCTCATTTTCGACGCAATCATCTGTAGGTCTCATCTTCGATAAGAAAAATCTACAAACACGCACATGGTTATGTTAAGTGACTAAAGTAACCTTAATTCTCGCCCAACATTTGGCTCAATCGGGTAATACAACCTCAAGTGAAACCACCCCCTCCCCATCAGTCTTACAATACAAATAAGAAAAATGTTTAGTATGATTAGAATATGTACACTTAAAACTATACTTAAAGGTTTGATTGGTAAAATAAAAATGTTAGCATTATAAAAAGGACCCGTAAAACAAAGACGATGAAATGACCAAAATAACCTCAAACTTAACCCAACTTTTAGGTTCAAAATCGTAATAAACCCAAACAAAAAACATCCGTGAAAACCAAGCTCCCTAGAAAGCCCAAACCCCACAAACACAATCATTTATCTCTATACAAAAACAAGAACAAAAGATACTCGTGATGAAGAGCCCTTAATTTTCACGAGTTTTATCATTTTCACTCAGACTCTTGATCAGACATTTGAATTTTTTTAGTTTTTCAACCCATTTTATACGCATACATAAATACCCGTTCATGCACCCATCATTTTATTCATTTACACATCACACATTTTATTCATATACGAGTAGTATATTACAATGGCATTCAAAACCTTCCTTTTTTGTAGTAACATTTTTATACTTGTATGTTTTGTTTCAACCCAAACTTTACCCCATCAATCTCTCAAAACCTACATTATTCAACTCCACCCTGAATCAATGTTGGGCTCGATTTTCGCTTCCAAGCTTCATTGGCACCTCTCGTTCCTTGAAAAGATCGTGAATGACCCTTCTTCACGTTTATTGTATTCGTACGGGTCAGCCATGGAGGGTTTCTCAGCTCAACTCTCTGAGCCCGAATTAGAGTTGATACGTGAAATGAAACATGTTGTGGCTATAAGACCGGACCGGGTTCATAAACTGCATACTACTTATTCTTATAAGTTCTTGGGGTTAAGCCCGAGTACTGAAAGTGGTGCTTGGGTTAAGTCGGGGTTTGGTCGAGGGTCGATCATTGGAGTACTTGATACGGGTGTTTGGCCCGAAAGCCCAAGTTTTGATGACCCAGATATGCCACCTGTTCCAAAGAAATGGAGAGGGGTTTGCCAACAAGGTGATGATTTTAATTCTTCCAATTGTAATAAAAAGCTCATTGGTGCACGGTTTTTTAGCAAAGGTCATCGGGTTGCTTCGTTGTCTCCAACTGAAGATAACGTGTCAGAGTATTTGTCACCTCGTGATTCACATGGACATGGGACCCACACGGCGTCAACTGCTGCCGGGTCCACCGTTGCAATGGCGAGTGTGCTTGGGAATGGGGCTGGGGAGGCTAGAGGTATGGCACCCGGGGCCCATATTGCTATATATAAGGTTTGTTGGTTTAGTGGATGTTATAGCTCGGATATTTTGGCGGGAATGGATGCGGCAATTCGAGACGGGGTTGATGTCCTTTCTCTATCGCTTGGCGGGTTTCCGATTCCGCTTTATGACGACAGCATTGCCATTGGTAGTTTTCGGGCCATGGAGCATAAGATATCAGTCATATGTGCTGCTGGCAACAACGGACCCATAGAAAACTCGGTTGCCAATGTGGCTCCATGGGTTACAACCGTTGGTGCCAGCACACTTGACCGGAGGTTTCCAGCTGTAGTTCGTATCAGGAATGGAAAGATTTTTTACGGAGAATCTATGTACCCCGGGAACTTCCACCCGGATGCCGAAAAACAGCTGGAAGTCGTTTACTTATCAGATGGAGACCGAGGAAGCAACTACTGCTTCAAGGGCTCTCTTCCGAGAACCAAAGTACAAGGAAAAATGGTGGTTTGCGACCGTGGTGTTAATGGGCGGGCAGAAAAAGGCCAAATCGTGAAAGAGTCCGGTGGGGTCGCCATGATTTTGGCCAACACTGAGATAAACATGGAAGAAGACTCGGTCGACGCACATGTTTTACCAGCCACATTGATTGGGTATTCAGAATCGGTTCAATTAAAAAGTTACATCAACTCTACAAAGCGACCCATGGCCCGAATAATATTTGGTGGAACTGTAATAGGGAAATCTAGAGGACCATCAGTAGCTCAGTTTTCATCACGAGGACCGAGTTTCATGGACCCCGTGATACCTAAACCGGATGTGATAGCGCCTGGTGTTAACATCCTAGCCGCTTGGCCACAAAACTTAGGCCCCTCGGCCCTTCCAGAAGATTCTAGAAGAGTCAACTTCACGGTCATGTCAGGAACGTCTATGTCGTGTCCTCATGTGGGCGGGCTTGCAGCTTTGATCCGGTCTGCACATCCAAAATGGAGCCCTGCAGCTATCAAATCTGCCCTTATAACTACTACAGATATAACAGACCATTATGGGAAGCCTATTATGGATGGAAATAAACGGGCCAGCATTTTTGCTATGGGAGCTGGACATGTGAATCCGGAAAGAGCTATAGAACCTGGATTGATATATGACATTACTCCAAACGAGTATATCATTCATTTATGTACACTCAGGTACACAAAATCAGAGATTTTTACTATTACTCATAGGAACGTGAGTTGTCACGATTTGATGAAGAAAAACAAGGGGTTTAGTCTGAATTACCCTTCCATTTCTGTGATATTCAAATCCCAAATGACTAGTAAGATGATCAAAAGACGTGTGACAAATGTGGGGGATCCCAAGTCTATTTACACAGTAAAAGTGGTTGCACCGGAAGGAGTTAAAGTACGGGTCAGACCAAGGAAGCTATCATTTTCACGGTCAAATCAGAGTTTGAGTTACCGAGTTTGGTTCATCTTGAGAAAATCATCAGGACCCAAACGAGCTTCGTTTGGTGAAGGACAACTGACATGGATAAACTTGAAGAATAACAGAATCAAGATCAGAAGTCCTGTTTTAGTCACAACTCATAAGGTCATCTAACAAGAATCATATGTAGGAGTTAGCTAATGTTATTTGTATTTCATTGTATTGTTGTATTCTTTATCATTTGATAAAGACTCATAGATTCAATATAAAGAACGTTTTATTTCATGCCATTCGTGTAGTTCTTGTAGATGAGATAAATGCCAATATATTCAAAACAACATCAAAGAATTCTACAAAGGGTTAAATGTTTGTAAATGTATCTAACTTTACACGAACTACTACTACTGTATGTGTCCTATATCAAACTATAAATTTCACTACTACTATATGTATCTGACCTCTAATGACTTGTAAACCAAAATACTGGTTATTTAACAAACAAGTCATCACCTCACTGGATGCTTACAATAGCAAATAACCGGAAGTTTGACATATATAGAAAACTATACTTTTTTGGAACAGAAAAAGGAGAACATATTAACCCTTCTACAAGTGATCCGTTCGTTATATAGAAAAAAAAATCGTAACTTTATAATGGCAAGCTGAAGGGTCAGTATATAGATAGTAACTCACATTAGGTCTACCTATGCAACTAAATGATATCTCAAATGTGTCACATTTCGGATGACCTAATTACAGTATACAAAAACATAATGCGCGGTGCAAGATTGAAAAAAAATGATGGAATATATACATTGCCTTTTTAACTTTTGACGAACTGCAAGCCATTGACATTAGCATATCGCTCCATAAACCTCATAAACCTGTCCCAATCTCGTGGAGTACGCATCACATACTTTGCTTCAATCCCTGCAGGTCTTCCATTAACAAACTTTGCACTAACATCAACGGATTGCAATGTCCCTTCCTCATCAATCATGAAAAATCCAGTAATGTCTCCAACTTCACCAGATGAGTCAAAGACTGATGGTTCATCAAACTTGAAAATCGCCATACCATTAGTCCCATCTCTTGATTTTGTTAGTTTTACATCTGGTATTGTTTGTTCATCTCTACCTGGTATGAACTGAATTGATGGTTTAACCATTTGTATGGTAAGTGAAAACGTACTAGAGGTTTTTAGCCTATGAGTTTGCTGCGAGACGGGTATGCTTAATGCTTGGCCAGTGAACATTGAACGGGAACTGTGACTAACAATTCCTGATGTCATACCTATTAACAAATAATCAAGATAACATCAAATACAAATTCTACTAGAATAATTTTCTTTCTTTAGAAAGCCAACTTATAACATATATGTACAATTCACACATCTGTAGGTTCCTTCTCCAATTCTACTAGAGAATTAAGTTCTAACAGTAATACAGTATCATTCGTTGATAAAAAGGTTAATTACACCAAAATGTAACTTACTTTCAGCCTTTTGCCATCATATATGATAAAAAAAATGATTTTTTTTCGTTGTATGTAATGTACATTCAGTATTATATCATTGTATGTAACTAACCTTGTAACGGCATGCCACGTCATCATTTTATATGTTTCAGAAGGTTAGCTGCATATTATAATAATAAAATACTGAAAGTATATGTTACAGACTTTATTTTCATCATAGAAGATAACAAAAAGATGAAGTTACTTCCAGTCTTTTAGCCTTTGCAATTAAATTTTTCTAAAAAGAAGTCCATTTATTCATTGTATGTAATGTAATCTTTTATAATGTGAAGTAATATTCTATAGCAGATACAGTGATACTAGTTTTTGCATTGTATCTACTCTTTTAAATCTTTCAATTTCTTCAATTAATTGATTCATCACCATCTTACCTGTTATAGTCTTATGAAAAGGTTACCTACAATGTTTTTTCATTGTATGAAAGTATGCTACACATACAACGGAAAAACAGAGCAGTTTTAATTACAATGATAAAAAGATTAAGACATAATATAAATTCCTCATGTCACAACATATTCAACCTCTAGACATTTGAGTTACAATATATTTGTGCTAAAATATAAAACATTAAGAAGGTGATTGAGATAAATTGAAGGGGTACACATAAAAAGTAAGTACCTGAAAGAAAACAAGTTGGCTTTTGAGATGAATGAGAAATACATGGTGATGAAAAAGCCATTGTTTGTAGAGTTGCCATTGAAATGTGATGTTGTGTGTTTAGATATTAGAGAGAAAACAGAGATGGGTTGTTTGTTATATGGTTGTGTGATTGTTGGTGCAGTGTAATTGGTGGTGTGTGCAAATGGTAGCCATTCAGTTGGAGGGATAAGGGGATTACTTTTTCCAGATACAAAATTATTAATACAAGAGTGGTTGTATTTTGTTAAGAAAAAACGATTAGCTGTGTAACATCCTAAAATTAGGACTATTATTATCATGAGATCTCATTTTTTTTATAAAGAAATAAAAATGATATAAAGTTTGGTTTAGATTCAATAATACAAGTATCCAACGAGTAAATATAAAAAGTCATTTGGTATTGTTAATGATTTGTATTGTAAATCATATCATATATATATGAAATTACGTTATTACAAATTTAAATAACCAATTAATTTTAACTTAATTACCAAATACTTGTTTTATATCATTGTAATTCAAACAGTTGGATTCATTCAATCAACAAAATTTGACTTGAGCAATTTTATCTACTAATTCAACTACTTGCATGCTAAGCTTTCTATACAAGCGACACCTAGAAGTGAAGTTGCAAAGCTGTTACAACCTAAAGACTAACGTCCTACACTAGCTTGATGAATAATCTATTCAATTTCCTACTATAAATAGACCCTTTAATACTCCATCTTAACTCACTCTTACACTCTTGAATCTCTTCTCACATCTCATCTCATACATATACATATGATACACACACGTACGTACATAACTATGCATCACCACCACGTACCTTGCATTAAGAAGGTAAAAACGTACTTTAATTTTCTATTTAGTTTTATTACTTGGTCATTTGTTTACGTTAGACAAATATCTTTAATATAAATAATTAATAACTTTGATAAATTTGGATCCAAATATGTACTTTTCATCTATAATGGTAGATGATAATATTCAACTTATGTTTGCAAAAGACATACCAAAACGTTTACAAAATTTGTACAAATTGTATTTAGTCATACGAAGTATGTACATTTGTGTTTTTATAAATACAATTTGATAATTAGATTATCTACCTATATGATCGATAGGTTGAAATGTCAACTCATAAATGCCATTACCAATTGAGGTGAGTTTAGTATTAATTTTTAAAATTGAAATATATATAATATACCATGTGATTATCTGATTATTTGTTTAATTTCATGTAACGACATGTTGACTTTCAGATATATTATGTCAAGTAGTCGTTAGGTAATTAAAGGCTAAAATGTAATGATTTTTTACTCATATTATACGATTAGTATACTGTATGCGTGAGGCATCTTGTTCTACTAAGTCAACACTAGTAGACACTTGCCTATAATCTTTAGTGCTTGTATAGATAGTCGTGACATACATAGAATACATGTTTATCGATGTCATATAACGATTTGGATTACCTGTTTGCCCCACACGTAGATCTCAACATATTTTTACACATCATCATTGCATATTGTGTGTAATATTTTGTACACAAACACATAGAGTTTACTAATGTTTTAGACTTATGCATGTGTGTGTATCTCAGGCCAGGATTATTTAGATAGAAGGAGAATGTTATGTCTGACCAGATGATTGATTAGCTGACATACTCGAAGAGCTAGTTTATTTAGACATATTGTATATCTAATTTTAAATAATTACGATTCAGTTATACTTAGACTTTAAGATATATAATGAAAAGTTTATTAAAAATTACGAGTGTTATAAGTATGCCTAAATATATAGATCTAAATTAAGACATAAAAATGTTATTGGTTGAAGTGAAAAGTTGATTGGTGAATATAAAAAAAAATAATTAATTAATTTTATGTATCAATGATTATATGGGTTAGATTTAGATTACAGCCTAGTTTATTAGACATATTGTATATTTAATTTTAGATAATTACGCTTCAGTTATATTTAGACTTTAAGACACATAATGAAAAGTCTACTAAAAATTACGAGTGTTATAAGTGTGTCTAAATTTATTGATCTAAATCAAAGTTTAAAAATATTATTGGTTAAAGTGAAAGTTGATCAAAGTTGATTGGTGAATATATAGAAAAAAAGTAATTAATTAATTATATGTGTTATTGATTGTATGAGTTAGACTCAGATTTCAGTCTATATATTTTAAACTTATTTAGCATCAGTGTATTGTATGGAAAGTTGTATATAGCTTTGGATTGAGAATGATTCTTTAACTTGTTCTTTATAGGCACATTATGAATAATACAGATTAAATTGAAATATATTAATGTAAGAAGATGTATAAGCAGTAGAGTAATAAATCAATGGCAAGAGTCAACCATTTTCATATATATTTAGTGTTGTTTGGGCCTAGACTGGGCTCAAGTGTGCTTATTAGGACATCAAAAGAATTCATCCGGGTCTATGTAAGTTGTTAGATTTAACTTCTTAATGAGTTATTGGGCCTTACCGATACACTCTAGTGTAGTAGTTCTCTTCGGAAGTGAGTGATTTACCTTTTTTAATTAAAGAAAATTAACTAAAATACCTTTTTTTTACTCTTATTTAATATTTTATTCTTTTAAAACTCAAATAACAAAAAACTACTCTTTTCACGCAAAATGTAAATTGACGCGTGCAAAACGCTAATTCCGTTTTGCGTGGGCTTGTTCCTTACCAAGAAACGAATTTGGTAGCCGAGAAAATTAATATATACACGGATACAACGGACATGCAAAACGCAATTTGCGTGTTGCCTGTTGCGTGTGCTTACTTTTTGTTGACTTTTTTGACTTAATAAATTGTGTTAAGTTTTTTGACTTAAGCGCTAACCCGGAAAGATGATCTATAAGCATTTCTATGACATGAATAAATTTATAAGGTTCAAATAGATCAATAAGAATTATTTTGATATCGTAATTAACATAAACTCGGTTCATTATACGTTTTTAGCTTTTATATGTAACTTTAGCTCAAACTAAAGTTAGACTAGACCAAACTCAAACTTGTCTAACTTTAAAGATAATGAATCAAGTCTAGAGTAAGGAATAAAAGAAAGAAGAAAAATGGGTATCAAACTATGGGGTCAAATTCCAAATTAAGTGACCTTTGGGCTAGGCATTTAACTTTTGATTGTGTTGAATACCAATGAAAGCAAAAAAGAACATTTTCCTTTTAAAAAGTCAAATACTCACGTACCTATACACATTTGTCTTATTTCAGGATTTGAACCCCCAACTTCATGGTTGGAAGGGTATTACAAGACCGCAAAGTCAATGGCTCTTTGATATAAAAAAAAATAATTTCTTAATCTATATACGTATCTTATAGCTTCGACCGCTTAAAGAAAGTGATTAAGTCGTCAAGGTCTTTTGGCTTTGGGTGATCTATTTAGATAAATGAGGAATGAGAGCTGAATTAGAATGATATCCATAGAACAACTACTCGTGTTACATCATGTTGAAGTCGTATTTGATAGGTTAATGTCTTAATAACTTTATTGATATATGTACAAACTTGAAAAGACTCAGAAATTTGATTATTCAAATATCTCAACTATTCATTAGCAATCGATAGGCTAAACCAAATTTAGGTTCAACCGAAGAGTTTTGTCGAGATTTCCATTGAGAATTTTATCTTGATCATTAGTCCCTTAATGATCGATCTACGTAAGTCAAGGGGAATAGTGAAATGTATATAAAGTAAAAGGTGAAATCTCAAAATTTGAAAGAAAAAAAATAAGGGGGAAAATAGGGTCAAACAGTCGAAAGGACAAACGGAAAAGATATGGAGGCCCACCCGCACGGCTAAATGTTAAGCCTTTTCAATTTTCATAATTAAACCCCTCTCTCAATCAGACAAATCCTTAAAATATTCTATTTTTAAGGATGATGTTACTCCTGAAATGTTTCGTCATTAGTCAAGTAGTTCGATCACATTTATAATAAAATCAAGAAATTAAGTTAAAACATATTAAATGGATTTAGATTTTAACAAGTATTAGTATCTTTTACGAGTAAACTTGTCTTAATGTAACCAAAAAGTTTTGTGATCGTATTTAACTAGAATACTACCTGAGTTTAGCAGCGGATAACAACACTGATTTGTAACATGAAAAATTTAATAGCGAATTTGTATGCAAAAAATGGAGAAAACCAACATGATCAAAAACATGCATCTCTTAGATTGAAAGTTGGAGAACAATCAAGAGATGGACACCGCTTGCACGATATCTATAACCGGATATTAATTCCGTAACGTGGATCAAAGATGTTAAACAAGATTAGCATAATGCAACATAAAATTAGAACGCAAACATTTTGTTTATAAACCAAAACCATTATCGCAAAAAACGAACCCTCCAAGAACTCGGTCATTTTGTTCTTGTAGTAAAGACTAGCACTCTCTCTTTAACGAAAGCCATTGCCTCTAGCATACGAACCACCACCAAAACGTCCTCTTGGTGCATCGCCTCGCCCTCTTCCACCTCCTCTTCCTCCTGGTCAAATAAAAAGGCAATATGTCAACACTTGCATAATACGTTATATCTTTGCGTGTTTGACAATAAACGATTCTGATTTTCAGAATATTTAAGCTCACAAGTGTCAGTTATGAAGCTAACAGAACAGTCTGTTCTGAAAATTATTAACGGACTGTCAACTATCCAACTTTGAATTTTCAAAATCGCAATAACAGAAAGCAAATCAGAGTATATAACAGATAATGGCACATACTTCCACCACGAGTACTACTACTGCTGTTTGCTCTCCTCTCTTCAATGTATACTTGCCTTCCAGCTAAATGAATTGGAGATGCCTATAACACAAAACCCGAAAAAAGAGCAAGCTATATCAAGCCTTATGTGGAGGAATTTACTAAAATAGATGATACCGAAAGAAGAATCATCTGAATCACACTTTCAACAAGCTTCATATTACACATGATTATATATACATATATAAAAACATACACATAGGTTGAGCACAAACCTCGATTGCTTTCTGAACACCCTCTAAGTCCTCAAACTCGACAAATGCAAAGCAAACACCAACATCCTGTAATAATCCAACCTTATGTTTTTGATTTGACAAAAAAAGTATAGGGCTAAAAGAAAAGACAACAACCTTGCGATTCTTCAAGAATACACCATCCTGCTTGATTTTACCAAAATTCTTGAACTCTTCGAAAATTTCAATACTAGTAACAGTAGTTGGCAAGTTCCTCACATAAACTGACTTTGAATCAACTGAAAAAACAAAACAAGTACACACAAAATTATTATATTTTTCAAAAAGCCACATAAAAAGTATGAACATAAAATATATAATGTTCTTACATCTTTAGTGGGCCACTGCACCTAAAAATATAATCGTTTCACTCACATATGAAAGTATGAGACACACAAAACACAAAAAGTAACCTCATGAGAGGTAATTTTATTCACCTTCTTCACTAGCGAATGATTCTTGTGGCACCTGAGTAGTGGATTCAGAGACATAAGAAACAGGAGGCGGCTGGGCAACGGGTTCAGGAGTATGATGCCATTCTGTGGCAGGTGTGACACTCTTCGTAACAGGTGGCTGTGCGGCAATTGGTGATGAAGACTTCCCTTTCAATTGCAACTTTTAAGATTCAAAAACCATTGGAGAATATGAATATATTAGTACCAAATGAAGAACATATAAAGAAAAAGATATATGTTCTACTAGAAGCAAGTATGAAATTGCAAGTTTGCAACTCTTGTAAGAAATGATATAACCACATAATAGATACAGATAAAGCAAGAAGAAACAATTCTTTTGCCCCATTGAAATACTTGTTATATGTTTGATGAGGATTTTTACAGAATATTATCATTATGGTTTGGGCAAATGCAACAAAAAACAATGCAAAATTACTTCATTTCTAGTTTGGTTACTAGATTACAAAACTGTTTTGGAAACTACCCAACTTAGTAAAAGTAATTCAATCCCATGGACCAAAACTGTTATTGTAACTACCCAACTTATTTATCAGATTTTGTCCTAGTACAAAATCAATCACACCAACTTATAAAACCATGCATACAACTATCACACCAGCTTATGTATAGATACAGGATGGACGCAATAAGAGGTAGCAATTTCAACCCATTTACTGACGAAAGAGTATTCCAGTTATGTTTTATCTTAATCAGTCAAACCATAAAATCAACAAACACTTGGGGGGTGTTTGGATGGGCTTATTTTGGGAGCTTATTGCTTATAAGCAAATAAGCTAAACATTTGGAGCTTATTTTGAGCTCATCAAATTCTCCAATAAATAAGCAAATAAGCTAGGCAAAATAAGTTTATCGAAACACTAAAATCTAAGCTTATTGTGTTGAAATAAGCAAATAAGCTATTATAGGTTTATAATAATCCCACGCAAACACCCCTTAGTAGTAACATGTTGAACAAGAGTTGTTCAAAGAATACTTTTATTGCATAAAACCTCCTAAATCATTCAATTCAAAATAAGATTGTTGTTAAAAGAATGATTTTTTTTTTAAAAAAAAAAACAAAAACAAAAACAAAAACAAAACAAAATTATAATCATGATTGACACAGTATTTATTTATAAAAGGTTGAATATCTTAGAGCAAATAGTGTGTTCGGTCAACCCAACTCGATCCAGCATGTTTCGACCCATACCAAAAGAAAAACCACTTTTGGCCCATTTCACCACCAATGGACTCGATAAAAAAAATAGTAAATATTAATATAATACGTACGATAGAAGCATATGTGAACTTCACAGGCTCTGCTATACGCTCTTCCACAGCAGGAACTGGTTCTTGAACAAATTCTCTCGTGTTCTGATACACAGGCTCTTGGACATACTCATCCACTGTGTTTTGATAAATAGGTTCTTGTACATAGTCATTTGTGTTGTGATGTTCTTCTAATGGTGGTTCTTCCTCATACTCTTCACTCTCGTAATCTTCCTGCTGCTGCTGCTGCAGATGTTGAGTTTCTTGGGAAGTATTGTAGTAATCAACTTCATCATTTCCTTCTAAGTGTAACGAATTAAGATTTTCCCTTGCATCAACCTCCAATGCGTCTTCACCAACTGCAATTAACATTTATAAAATGAACCCACAATTTATCCTAAAACAATAAATTAATATGAAGAATTATTTTCCCAAAAACCAACTACATGAGAAAGCGTTTGTTGATTTTTATTCCAGTTTTAAACACGTGTTAAGCAAGAAGAAATCAATGCATACCATGCATATAGAACATAACTAGATTGATGTATGCCCATTAACAGTGGTGGCAATTTTATCCCATACATAGACCTAAAAGCAGAAGCTGCCTTGATCTTCTACTTATTGAACGCCAAATGAGACTGATCCAAAAACTGCTATCCCACGACCGTTGGATTGGGTTTACATTTCATACCCCACATGTCAAATTGGTAAATTTGAAAAACTACCCTATAACGAAATGGGTCTCAGTCACCTAAATAAAGTGTAATCAAGTGCTCAGAACCTCTACATTACAGTAATAGGAATTATATTTTCCATGATCCAATTTCATACTTTAATTACATATAAATTTCAAACGGGATATAGAAGTGTTAGCAGATTAACCTGACCCCTTCTGACACTTATGAAAGAACTGCAAACTTTGACCTCCTACCCAACCTGATAAACCACACATTTTGCCCCTCTAATGCGTAATTTCCACTTCAGAAGTTCCGAGAGCACCACAGAATACTAAAGGTGTCAAATTTGACTCATTTACTGATTAATGAGTTAATATGGTCTCTGTTCCATCTCTAATGGATCAAATAGGCAAAAATGACAGCTCTAAGGAAACCTATCTAACAGGTTAAACGGGTTGAAAGTCTCCTAAGATGTATTTATGATGCATCAAACTCTCTAAGTAATTTTTTTTATAAGTAAATAGATTGTTATTGAGATAATATAACTACATTACTTCAATATCTAACGCAGATATTTAAAAATTGCTTTAGAAAATAATTGGACGAGATATTTAAAAATTGAAACTCAGAATCAATTAATATAAGATTACGTCTAGCCATTTACTGATATCAAAAGCATCCCTAGCTTTTTCCCTTAATACTCGTAAAATATTTTCTCAGTCTCCACTTTTGGTAATCCCCATGTTTCCTTGTAAGCGGGACTTGTTTTATTTTGTTTAAGCGTACGGTTTCTACGTTTAATAGTTTGTGCTTATTATCCATTATCTTAAAAATTTAGATTTACTCTTTATGACTTTATGGTGTCGTTGCTCACTAGTCATTACCTAAAACCTAAGGTGGCATTTGGTTTGTGGATTTGAAATACTACAATTTAAGATCCCATGGGATTTTAAAGGTTGAAGGGTTTGAAATCCTAGGACTTAAAGTCCCATTAGGTGTTTGGTAGGTAGATCCGTAACAAAAGGATTTATAATGTAGATATTGTAAATGACATTATTACCCTCTTGATTTTACTTTTAGATTCTGGGCTCAAATTAGAAAGCAACACTTCTTATATTTAAAACAACCAAATTTCCACTAGGGAATGCTAAATAACCACATATATAATCAGACCACAATCCAAATATTCAGAAATTGCAAAATTAATAAACATTAACACTCATATTTTGTGCAATTAAATAATAAATTAGAACTGATATTTTGCCAAGCAACAAATTAGCATATTTGAATAGTAACACAAAAGGCAGTCAAACTTGAAATTGGGAGGCGTAGTCCAATAAGTGCTTAGTCGAATTCGAGAGAATCAAGTAACAAGTGCCAAGATGAACTCGAACTGAGAAGCATATATCTGTGTGCGCAGATGTGTAAAAGAAGACGATTGAAGACACAATTGCAAAAGGGTGTATTTCGAAACGTCTATTAGAGGCAGCATTGTACCGTTATTTTTTATGGATGAAAATTCTTAGCAGTGGCCACCATGGAGTTGTAGAGATTTGAAAGAGATATTTTGTTTATCAGATAGGCTTGTAGGTGAAAGAGAAGGTGGTTTGTTAAAGTGTGAAGGGTATTTTTATCCATATTTTACACTTTAAACTCCCATGTTCACAAGTATTTTAAATCCTTAACCTTTCAAAGGGATTTAGAAATCCTTCACAGTATTTCAATTCCAGATCCATTCAATAAATCTCCAACCAAACATATCATTTCATGAGATTTCAAATGCAGATCCCATGAAATTCCATGAACATAGCGCCCCCTAAGTCTTATGATAATCCTACGTAATTTGACATAATATGAATCCATACAATGTTAAATAGGAAATAACATATAAGTCATACCTAGTAACTCAGAAGGAGAGGAACTAATTGGTTGAGAGTCAACTTTGGTCTCAGAGGCCACAGGTGTTGGATGATGATGTGTAACCTCCTCACTTACAAAGTGAAAGATGTCATTCATGACAAAGTAGCCCTTCTCCTGTGGAGCAAGAAAAAACGTCTGAAGAAACTTTCTCCGGCCACTGAAGAGCTTGGATCTCACAACACCAGAAACCACCACAACGATGCCTTGGCTCCATGATTCAAGAGAGTTTATTGTCTTGATCTCAATCCCACTAAATTGTAGTGATTGGATAAGCGTGTGTATTTGCTACAAGAAGAAAATAAATACAATATTCCAAATATAAGTATCTTGACGCTCACAAACAACCAGCATAAAAGAACTTGCAACCCAAATTTAAAAGTAAAACCTTTTGGTTAAACCTACGAGCAATAGTAAAACAAAAAAAAAACAAGAGTATAATGCGTAAAGCGTACTATTTAATGTAACAGACATTGCAATTTAACTTCAAAGAAGCATCATAAAGCAAAAGAGGCATACAGAAAAGTGCAAAATCATTAATTAAAGTTAGGGAGTGTTTGGATGTGTGTTTTTGAAGTGATAATTACCCTAACAAATTCAGAATAAAAAATCATTAGATTATAATGATAGATAACTAATTATATTTATCAGTGAAGATCATTTTTTTAATGCAAGCCTTCGCCAGTTTCGCCAAATTTGATTTTGGTCCTAATATTCTTAAAATCAAAATTAAGTATTGTCAAAGAATGTGAAACTAATCATCTAGCAATAATCACTTTGTGGCACGTCCAAAATTTAGCTATTGCTATACTTAAAAGAAAAATCTCCTAACTTCCATCACTAATCATATCACAAATGATGTATGTACAAAACTACAAATATCTAACAAAATATATCAAAAATCTCGAACATCATTGTAATACTCTAAGCAAGTCAAGACAGCATACTTTCACTTAGTTTGTACACTGCAACTAGCACGTAACATATCACAAGTTCACTGCCACTTAAACACAAACAGATTATCAAACCAAAGCAACTTTGCATGATAATAATCAATAAGAACCGTATCTGTTTCTACAAATTTACCAAAAATTTAAAATCAAAACTTTATCAATTATAAATACTCTAAACACCTTAAACACATATCTAAACACCCCCTAGGAAAGTTATTACCAACTGGATTCAATTCTACACTAATTCTGAATTAGCATATATCATTGAAGCTACAAATTAAGGAATAATGAGCTAAAAGTAGACTCACAAATATCGCGGATGCAGTTTCAGTAGATTCACCATCAACTCTAACCATAGTACTTGAATCAGCATAAAATTGATGAACAAATTCAGGTTGTTGTTGAAGCACCTGATAATATTGCTGAACAAAGTACGAACCAACCTACACAAAATCAAAAATAAACAAATTAACAATTTTTCATCACTATCAATATCTTAAAAAAATTTCTACCTATATTATTAACTTATTAACGAAAAAATTAATAAAACCTGAGAAGCAGTAACGGAAGATGAGTACGAATTCGCCATGATTAATTTATCGGATTAAAGAGGTGATGCTGTTATTAAACCCTAAAACCCTTAGAAGTAAGTTAGGGTCTGAGCGTGAGCATATAAAAGTGTGTTTTATTCGTGTAATTGATAAAATGGATGAAATTAGGGTTTGAGGAAAGTGTAAAATGGATTTGGGGATTTAAGAGTGTACGGAGGATTGTGGGGGTTTAAGAGAGGGAAGGGAAGAGAAAGGACGATGAGATCTGTGTTGAAAAGTAGTGTTTTTAGGATTGAATTGTGGCCGTTGAATTATGACGTGATTCACTTCGGATGGATGGTTGGGATCGATTTGAGATTATGATGATCGTGGTGGTGAATTGGTGGTGAGAAATGTTGCATTTTTAGTTTATAAAACTTCTGTAAATAGTAGTAAATATTTATAAACTTATAGTAGAAGTAGGATTTCTACTTTTGAAGGGCATGCTTTGTTAGTGTATTAAATTGAAGGAAAATGGGTAGTGATATTTTTAATATGTTCTTTTATATATATTAGAATATAATAAAATTAGAATTATACAATAAACAGTTGTAATATATGCGTAATTAGTTTAACATCTCAGTGTATTTGTCAAAAAATATAGGGTGAATAATATCGTCTAACAAAAATACTAGTTTTTTTGTCAACTCGCAAATTGTAAAAGTTTGATTTTTAATCTATCATTCTAGATATGATTGTTATAAGTTCGACATCAGAGATAAATCGGATTCATAGATTCATTTAATGGTGATTTAAAGAGATGGTTGATGCTTATCCTAAAAGAAATTCTTTATAAAGTAAATCAGCCTTAACTAATGATCATTTCAATTTGTGGGTATAAATAATTTATTCGGATTTATGTTATACAAATCAGTCTATCTCGCTTCATGTAGTGATTGAACTCACGACACCTTCAAATACTTTAGTCCTTGAAACCAGCAATAATATTACACATTGTAGACATATATATATATATATATATATGTGAATATGATTTGAAATGTAATCAAAATACGTCTAATTTGGTTATTTATCCAAGCGAGGTGATTCGGCTAAGGCCTAATCTCTTATAAAAGTAGTAGGGGAATTCATGTAAAAGATTCTAAGAGAATGTATAATGACTTGTTTAGACATCAATATCCGGTGCAATATAATGTATAGTAATTTAGTATACCAAAATCAGGATCAGTGGATCGAGATGAAAGTATATTGTTATAGTAGGTAAAAAGGAATATATTACCTAAATTGATGATAATTGGATTGAACTACATATCGCTTTCATTCAATATGATTGGACATGTATTTAAAGAGCTATCAAATAGATTTGTTTATCTTGTCCTCATTCAATCTTATTGGACACGTATTCAAGGAGCTATCAAATGGATCAGTTTTATTGTCTAACATGATGTATACTTATTTATTCAAGTGCAATGTATACCATAATGCTTAGAATAAAGGTTTCCATCATTTTCATAGGCAAATATCTGATCATTATATATTTTTGTTTCAAACGGCTTTGATTTGTCAGGATTCAATTATGATCATTTGCATAGACAAATCTCTTGTATATATGATTGTTATTTTGTGGTTTTTAAGTTTGTCAAAACTATAGCTAGTGGACGAGTTATATTTGCTTCGAGACAACAAACTTTGTTAGTTTTGAATAAACTAATATTATGCCATCATAACGATAACTAAACTCAAGACCTTCATTTATGAAACAATTTTATCTAATTCACAAAGCAAAGATTGGATCAGCTCGCAATCATACAATCTCACTGTCAATCTCACGATGTGCTAGTGATCATCATCGATATTACCGGGTGGTGTCTTTGATCAAGGTTGACGTATGAGCACATGCTTTATAACTCCAGAAATGCATCCAACTGCAGTGGATGCGTAATAACTAATAAGCAATTTTGGGAAGAATATATGCTCACTTGTTTGTCACATAATGTAGCCGATTTTAGAGGGCATAGATTGCTGTTTAAGATGGTTGTGTGCAAAAGCAATCCCACAGTGGTAAAAATGTGCATGTTCATGTCTATTCAACAGACTAGTTATACAATTGCATTTGTGAAAAGGAGTCCAATACCATTCTGTGGCAGGTTTGTGTAAACTGCTACGAATTACGTGGCCAAAAAAAAACAACCCTAATTTTGCAACAATTTCAAAGAATTATAAGCATAACTTTCTTTCTAGAAATATTTTTAATTGATCAACAGAACCCAAATTAAAGAATGCTAACCATGCTTCCACTTCACAAAGAGAGACTAACAATGGCAGATATGAAAAGATGCAACTCAAAAGCATGCAAATTCAGGTACAAACTGCAAGAAATCGACGTTACATATTCAAATATAAAACATGCTACCTGTATAGCCAATGTGATCATCTGCTAAGTAATCTACGACCCCTAATCACCCTAAAACAAGTAATAGCAAATAAAACGGACGTACCTAAAACTGTTTGTAATATTCAGATGAAGAAACGCCTACTGGCAAATTACTCTTTTCTTTTCTATGTCTGCTACTGATAGATATCTTAAACCATCATATAATGAAATAAGCGGACCTGTATTTTACAGACCAGACGAAAAGAAGTAACCAAAATGCCACTCATTTTATGGTAAATTACGAATGAAGGCTCAATAATAGGTGGCGCCATAATAAGACTGAGGAGCAACAGCTGCAGTAGGTTGCTGAACTGGTGGCGGCACCGTTGCTGCTGCTGCTGCACCAGGCTGTGAGTAAACTTGTGGTGGGACAGCCTGCTGAGATTGTAAAAAAGGTAACAGTGACAAACTAAAATGCCAGAATATAAACACGTATTCTGCTAAAGGTGGAAAATGTGCGTTAAATATGATTGTGAAAACTATATTATTTTAGAAGTACTTAAAGATTGGCGGTCAGACATTAAAACCCAACACTTTCTAAAGATAGAACGAAAAATCTATGAAGATAGAATATAGCTACAATAGACCCAATATTCTAGAGGTGGCAATTGCGACCCATTTATCTATCCGTGGGTTGTTCAGGATACGGTTCATCTATAACCGGCGTAGCTAGAAAGGGAAGATTTCAAAAGCTATCCAAAGAAATATTAATAGAGTATAAAACCTTCTAAATCAATTTAACCAAAAGAATAGATTATTATTGAAATAAAATATAAATTTTGTAAAAGCTTAGATGACACAATTGTCTAGAAAAACCAAAAACTTGTAATCGAAACATTTTGACCCATTACCCAACCTGCCCTGTTTGCCACCTCAAATTAATACCAATCATAATCCTTTTTTATTTGAACTAGCAGACATTAGAGATACCCCAAATAGATAAGGATACAAAAGTGAGTTGTAATTTCAAAAGGATAAGCGTGCTAAGAAAAAAATCAAATACAAAGATCGAATATAATGCAACATTCGTTTCAGAACATATTTCTTATATTTTGTTTTATATGCACATAAACCATATGCAATGATACTTCTGATTACTATGACTGATTTATAATGAAAGTGCTTGTATATGTATATCTAAGAATACCTGGACTGGGTATGAAGCAGGATAAGCAGGATAAGCAGGATAAGCAGCAGTGGCAGCTTGTGGAACAGATGTTGGGGCTTGTGGTTGGGCATAGCCACTTCCATAAGCATTGTATGTGCCATAAGCAGCCTGGAAATACAACAGAAAGTAATAGCATAAAGTTCCACTCCTCATTGACTCCAAATTGGAACTCAGTAAAATGGCCAATCAATAGAATACAGCTTGAAAACAACATTTATATATTATACTCATAATTATACGTTTATCAACCCAATATGAAAGCCATGGACACACACCATTCGTCCAGTAAAAGAAATGCACTTTCTTTTACAGTAAACCCAAAATTAAAGATTCCTAATTTCAGACAGAGTACATAATCACATAATTGTCCACTTAGATATATCATCATAGCACTGCCATTAGAAATTTTGAACCTTTTAGACGAGTGTGAGTAAGGATCTCAAACAAGTAAAATATTGTGGACGAATAAACATCATTCTAGCAACAATTAGCAGCAATGCAATTGGGACTGACAAATCTGAAATTATGAAGACATAAGTCTTTATAAGCATCACTGCCAGCAGGAAGAAAGTAATGTTCAACATAAGCACCAGCATAAAAATAAACTTACACAAAAGCCTGTGTTTCATGAAATAGCAATACCTGTTGTGTATATGCTGCAGGCCATTGTTGTCCTTGAGCCTGTGTAGCTTGTGGCCAAGTCTGAGGCTGGACACCATAACCTGCAGGCCACTGGTTCTGTGTGCCCTGGTAGGCAGATGGAGCAGGTGAAACAGCACCAGTTTTAGCAAGCTTCATTCTGTCTGAAACTAAATAACCATCCATTTGACGCTTCTTGGACTCCGAGCCACTCTTATGAAGTAAGAAGAGCTTGGCATGTCTATTGTCCGCCTTCTTGATGGTCTGTGTGTTCCCAAAGAGATCTAAGAACTGCAGAATAAAGTGTCAAAGGTCCGCATAACACATTCTACAAGTAGTATGACTATTAAAGGTCGGATACCATGTGAAGACAGGTTAGGGTTAATACATGTCATTTTTAGTATGCATCAGTTCCGGTCAGGTTGGTCCAACTTCCAAACACTTGTTTCGTCCATTTTTTTTAAACCAATATGTTAACTATGAATACAAAAACCACTTATAAGTTACAACAATCACAATCCAACTCTTAAGCTTATCAGATTTTTGAGGTTTTATTCATTAAAAATAGACTTCGAGAGACATCCACCATTTTTGACACTTGACCCATTCCTCTTCTAGCTAATTAGTTATCTGAGTTTGAAGTATAAAACAACCCAAGTCGGCCCATTCACATGTAACTAGGTCAAATGTGACACCTGATCAAACACAGAAACCGCAACATATTTATACCTCCAAGAAAATGCTAGATAACTCCTCTCTCTCAATGTAACTTGCAGGATTCGAATTATCAGGACCAGGAGCTATGAACTTCTCAACCAGTGTGTCCAGAAGATCAATTCGTTTTGGAAGTGATTGAATTGATTCCATATGAATCAAAGCCTGCATCACATAACACATTGAGATGCAAGTGGTTATAAGATATGGAGAACCCTACCAAAAACAAATTCATATGAAAATGGGCAGAGATATAAACCTCTAAAAGTGGTTTGGAGAGTTGATTATTCTCAAGAGCTTGATCTAGAACCTCCCTTGCTTTTTCAACCCTTCCCAAAACCTGACAACAGAGTTATAATTAGAGAATGACGATAAAACAAATCCACAATGATACACAACTAACTTGCAAAAATACACAGGAGACCTAATAAGGTTACTTGTTTCGACCCAAGCCCAATTTAACATGTTACAGTGTTACACAACCCGACCATTTTGACGCATAACATCTGGTCTCCGGTAAAGGCACCGGTTGACTTTGATTTTCAATTTTTACTGGCCCTATGTCAAGCTGCAATATGTGAACTGGGACTGCCACTCATAGGAATATAGGATAGACATTCTGGAAACATCAATGACCTAAGAAGATGCACAAATTGTTCACGTTCCTCAATATTTTAAATCTTATAGGAATGATAAACAAGTAACTTCGTCGAAAGAACATTTGTAGTGTTAGGGTACGCCTCTCTCACTGGGCAAGCGCATCGGAACTAAATATGTTTCCTAACCACTTCTTATATAGCAACTAACCTTCAAATTCCATCTTCAGATAAAAGTGCACAGAAGTTGAAAATAAGAGAAGGCTCGGGATGTCATGAAGACATACCATGTACAAAAATCGGGAATACTGTGCAAACAAAAGTGGCAAGGTCTGTGATTGTTCTTTTCCTTTCTCAATTGCGATCGTCTGCTCATACAAAGAACAAGCCTCTTCCAGATTTCCCTAATTAGAAAATAATAATAATAATAATAATAATAATAATAATAATAATAATAATAATAATAATAATAACAATAAGAATAATAAATAAATCAATTAAGACACGCAAAATGAGACAAACTTTACACACTAGAAAACATTAATTTGGCCCATTTATAAAAAGAAAACATAATATCGGTACACTCAAGTGGGTCACGTTAAATTACTTCCCTAAATATTGAAAAGGTCGAGCAGATCAAACTATGAAAGTCACCAAAAAAAGAAAGAAAAAGAACTCATCCGGATATTCAAATCTTCTTGAAAAATTTATTCACGAAAAGTAGATGCCAATTTAATACTGTAGTTTATGAGTGTAATCAATACACAAAATATTCATACAGCTAACACAAAAAATATTTGCAGGTCAACCCAACCCAGCCTGACCGGATTTCACCCAAACCCAATGTTGACCACGACCCAACCAGCCTGAACTGCCCATTATGCCGCCTCAATTACACAGTACAATGCTTGACTAAGTACAAATTGGCTTACCAGCCTATGTTCCATGTTAGCATGCTTGATAATTGCTTCAAGAAGGCCAGGAGAAATTTCAGTATGCACAAGCTGATAAGATGCACGAGCACCTGAAATATCTCCACCATGCTCTTTATATCGGGCAGCAAATAGGTGAATCTCTGGTTGCCTCTGTATACATTATAAACCAATCAGGTATTTGGTAAACAACGAACTGTACCAACAGGTGTTGGATAAAGAACAATAGAAACAAGGCCTATATAAATGCATAGAAAACAGACTATAAAAGATCACATATACTAGTTAAAGGTGGTGACTTCAACCCGTTTACTTACAAATGGTTCGGGTTGCATTCATCTCTTGTGGGTAAAACCAAAAAAGAAAAAAAAATAGCTTAGAGGGGGAAGAGTAGCCACCCAAATCCATTTGAATCGTTTAATTTAATAAATTTATACAAGAATCATTCTTGACATCTATAGTGACTGTTTATCGTCACATAGACCCATGATCATTTATAGAAAGTTTTTAAACCGTGTCTTAAGTCATCCTAACCCACACAAAAGTCAAACACTTTTTGACCCGATAAAGTTTTAATTGTTACCCAACCCATTTTGCCGCTTCTAATGCTATTACAAAAAAAAAAAGATACATCCGTTCTAAGAAGTAATCTACTTGTCTATCAGCATAGAAGTAGAACTCTAAAACCAGAGAATATAATAGTAGCCAATGAAGGCTGAAGGTAGAAGGCAGTAAATAACCAATTACACTTTCCGATAAAAATAACAAATGGTATGATACCTTTGAAGCAAGGATGATCACCAATGATTTGGCATAGAAACATAGAAATTGACCAAGCTACTAACAGTTAATTAAAGCTTAATGAGATGAAATATATGTACCTTTACAAAGACTTGGGTGGCACGAGCAAGTGCATTTTCGGCAAGATCCATACTCCCACTAGCTTCCATACACAAAATGTAGCGTATCCAGTACTCATGGTAGTTGGCACACGCAATCAGACATCTTTCATATAACTTGACAACCTGATTCACAAGAAAAACATCATGTATCTAAAAATCATCATGACTATTCTTGTAATTAAATCAAAGAATCTGCAAATAGAGAGGGCTTAGAAGAAACACAAAAGAGATACTTCGATGGCGGAACAGGGAGGCCCCTCAAAAATGAAAAGAGGGATCCCCCTTGCCTCACAGACAGATGATTAAGTAAGAACAAACCTGCATACATAACATTGCAACTTTTAACAGATAGTTTACCACAACTCAAAATGAACCCAGAATCTCGACTCACAAAAAAAGGTTTGAAGTACTTAGCCTTATAGCAACCATATGGGAGACCCATGCTTTAGTCGAAGTTCAATATCCCGTTTAAAAAGATTCTTCATCCAACGAGTTTAGCCGATAAATCATATGAGCGGCAAATATTACTTAACTGTAAGTCAATGTATAACAGGTACAACTAAACGCACAAACCAAAGAGAAAAATCCAAACATGTAAGTTGAACACTCGATTACCTTATTGAAGTCATCACCTCCTTCAATAAAATCAAGATAGCTATGCCAATTTTCAAGCTCTGCACCATTAAGTGGTCGAACATGAAAGTAAGGCCTCCTGATAGCAGTTTCAAAATCAATGATCTTAGTATCAAACTCTTTAGCTTTCTTATACAGCTCTTCTCTAATGGCGATATAACTCTCCAACTCCTCAGCTTCTGTTATAACTGCACTTGCAGGTTTAGAGGAATCCTCCACTGCATTTGGATTAGTTTCCCCTTCACTTGCTTCATTATGAACTTCCTCAGCACTAGCAGCAGCTGCAACTTCCTCAGGAGTTCTCAATTCTGATAAAGGACGACTAGCTACTAATTCCCTAAAGCTGCAAAATTGCAGATAGGATAGCATGACCATGCATGTAAAAAAAAGTAATACTAAAATTGAAAATGTATTATAAAAAAACACTGATTAACTAGTATAGGTACTGTGGGACTGCAGGATTGAATCAATAAAGCATTTTAATTCGTAGAAACAACAAAAGTCAATAAAGCATCCAATTATGAGACACCCTAAGCACTACAGTGGATCTAGTGTAACGAAGCATAGAAAAGATTCTGCTGAAAAGGTAACTCACCTGTTAAAATAGCGGTCCAACTGCTGATTAGGATGTTCCAATATTCGTGTGTATATCATGGCAAGATTGGACCAATGCTGCTGCTGATATTCGAATTCGATATACTTATCCCATAAAGGGAAAGACAGGTAATCAGTTCCAACATAAGCTAATCCCCGTTCAAATAGCCTGAAACAACACAATCACTGAGCTATAATTCATATATCCAGAAACACAATAACAGCTAAGATGTTTATAAATGCATATTAGATGCAGCGACAGCAAAGTAAAAGCAGTGATACAATACATAGCACATGACCTGTCACTAATTCACAAACTAAACACTGTAATTTACCTTCTGGCAATAAAGATCATATAAACAGTGACAGGCCATCTTACTTCTTAAATCCACTAGATCTTCTGCGCAGCTATTTGAAAAATAGCATACCTCAATGGGTTATCTTGGAAGAAACCTCAAAGAGAACTACATAGATTATAACACAACCTAAGGAATAGAAGCGGATGAAAGTATTGTATTGAGGCATTGCAAGTTAATCCAACCCCCTTAAATATCAGACCACCAAGTATAACAATCGCCTCAAATCCAAG
This sequence comes from Logfia minima, assembly GCA_963921325.1. Lineage (NCBI taxonomy): Eukaryota > Viridiplantae > Streptophyta > Magnoliopsida > Asterales > Asteraceae > Logfia > Logfia minima. Next base: position 11,770,568 of record OY992776.1, on the reverse strand, counting down.
ACCTTTAGCGCATTAAATGAGCTCATAACTAATTTGGTAACACTTGCAATTTCTGATTCATTCTCTATAGTGTAATAGAGTTGTAATTTTCGATTAACAAAAAATAAATAAAGAAATAAAAAATACATCACATAAATGTTTCTTTCTCCAGTTAACGGTGAAGATTTATAACCAAACATAGAAAATAAGATACTGGGTTTAATGTATTTGAAAGCTCAAACTCTTTACGGTCAAGAAGTAGACACGTGTTTTCTGTAACCCAAAAAACAGCAAAATGCAGTTCGAAGTATAACTAACACGGGCAAAATTCAGTAGACTACTTCTTGTTATTTCAGAGCATTAATAATTTCCGAACACCAGTTGCTGAGCATCTTTCACTTTTTGCTTAATGTTAACACAAAAAAATATCTGCCAAACAGAGCCTCAGTTTTCTAAGTGTTTTCCCAACACCATTGTCTGCCATATACAGTAAGACGTTTGTATTGAAGACAAAGTGTCATATCATATTACTATAACCGCATAAGTCATAACAGCACTCTGAGAGACACGACAGGATGACAAAAAGATGCACCAGTGATTTCCTCAGAGAACCACAATGATAATTGATCAGTAAGTAGGTATATTACCTCCGTACTGTGTCAGGATCTCCATAGGTGTTTATGGCAAAAACACAGTAGTGCAACCACATATCTACTGAGTATGTTACTCCATGTACTGCCCGTTCATAGACCTCAACAACTTTGTCCATATATCCCAGGCGTGCTTCATGATCAGCATATTTCTTCCAATAACCGTAACACAAGGGAAATTCGGCTAAAAAGGCATCATAAACTTTTCTGATCTTCAAGATATTTGCCTGTTAAATAACATTATATAGTTAATATCTAACGGCATAAAGGTCAACCACATTGATCAATGCTATCTTAAAACCCAATCAGCATTAGGTCAGCAAGTCCGGTCATTTGAAAACTTGCTACTAACTACAGCTTTGTTTTCTACTATTTTTCCTACTTAAGAGCTTGAATTATGCTTCGCTTGGAGAACCATGAAAAAAAAAAGATAATTGACTGTATTTCCAAACAGCACTTTTTTGCCACTTCCGGAATGTTGGGTGGCACAGAAATGCAAGGAAACACTATAATCTTTAGTGCAAAGTTTTACCAAGATGAGGTTGTCAGGAAATGTAAAGGTCACTAGGTCAGCCAAGATTAAAATTTAAGAAAGTAGTACAGAGGATTTGAGTATGTAAAATATATATACAAAATTTACCTTGGATTTGGATTTGGAGAAGGAGAAGAAACCATTCAAAATCCAAATTCCAAAATCCAAAGCCCAAAACCCTAATGCTTCATGTTGGTTCATAGTGTCCACTACAACTAGTTCGGGATAAAAGATTTATCTGCTAGTGTGTAAAAGAAGTACAATGCTAGCATCCAGAGCAAGCAAGTGAATGAAATAACTACGGTGATTCACACTCATCAAATTTACGTCAACATATATTTGCTTACCTCTGCTGTTTTCTCAGTCTCATCTATTAGGGCAGTCCAGGCATTAAAATCCAACGAATTGGCATTTACTATGCTCCACAATCGCTCTTCTTCAGGAGATACAGCAACAACTGCCAAAAAAAAGAGTAGTAATAAGATGAAGCACAATCAATTTTCTCAAAATCGGAATGAAAAATTAATTCCGTGAAAACTGAGAAGTGACAAAATATACCAGAACCATCCTCGGCCTGGTTTGCAGATGCAGAGTTATGGACATCATAAGAACTAATACCATTTTCACTTGCAGCAGCAGCTGGTTTCCCACCACTGACATCATCCCCATTCACAGAAGATTGGTACTGAGATGACCCTACAGATGCATTTGCAACACTTGCAGGATTCCCACTAAGATCTTGAGTAGTCGAATTTACATCCGTAACCTCTGATTCTCCAGGAACACCTGAGCTGTGCCCATGGTCTACTTCCATGGCATTGGTACCAGTAGAAGTCGCCACATTACCATACTCAGAGGCAGAATATGGAACATCTGATGTTTGAGCAACGACTGTTTCAGTATGTTCCATAGTATGAGAAAACTGATTTATCTTGAACCTATACATAAGATAACTATGAATAAACAACCGGGGAATTCGATGAAAGTAACAACAACAGCCTAATAAGGTTTTTCGAATCATAACTTCAAACGGCTACTGTAACATTCCAAGCCTACATTCTGAATTATAGACAACCTATAGATGAAAAAATCGGCAACTTGTTTGACATCATCACATAGTTAAGTAGCAAATATGAAGTTGCATGCGTAGGCTCAGGGCATTAATTGTAGAGTAGAAAGCTAAGTTACAGAAAATATAAAACGGATTATGTTAGAAAGGACGTATATGTATCTATTTGAATATTAACTGCATATTTATCACTGTCAGTGATCTATCCATCAGCCATGAAACCTCTATCCTCTTATCTTTTTATCAGTCTCACTAAAAAGGCTATTTTGAACAAAATTGACAAAATAAACGACGTATATTTAGGTTATATATCTTTTAATTGGTTAATTACTATCACAAATATTCCTTAAATTATCATCCAGCCATATAAATCCCTATGAAATTATTCAATTGAACATAATGCTCACAGTCTTCATAAAAACTGTAAAACAATAGTTTGCAACGTCATAAACGAACAGCTATGGTTACTTCTGTATCATGTGTCAATAACTCAATATAATCACCTACTGTACATTCAAATACAATTCAACCATAAGATAAACAGTAAAAGATGCAAAATATAAAGTAATAACATGATTAAAAACCCCAAATTTCGAGATGAAAGCAAATTGTTCGAAAATTACTCGGTGTAGTGATAAGAGCAGAGTTCGGAGAGTAGTAACGGAGAAAAGGTGAAACGTCGGTAGAGAATGTGCGGCGGTCAGACGGCGTCGGTAACGGTGACGGACGGTGGATTTACGGAGGTCGGTAACCGGAGAGAGATGAAAGTGACGACGAGCGGCGGTCGACTGGGTGTGTGTGATTGATTTTGCCCTAACAATAATAGTAGACCGTTTCTCCTTTTTCGTCGATGGTATGGATAATGGTGAATTACATAAATGCCCTCTTACTAATTAGAGCATCCACACGGCCGCACACAATAACAAATAAAAGTTTTTTGAAATAAAATTATAATTAAAATATAGATTTAATAATAAACAAATTTTAGGTCTAGTGGTTATATAACTTGATAAATCTCAAAATTTATTTTATAAAAAGTTTACACCAAAATTTAAAAAGTTTTTTCTAAAACTTTTTCTAAAATTTCTTCCAATAGTAAAAAGTGTTAGAAAAATACTTTCATTTAAAAGACCCTTAAAAGGTAAATATTTTATAAGAGGGTGTTTGTTTGGAGGGTTTAAGGAAATAGGTAGGGTTGATAGTGTTTATTTGATCTATATGGGTTTTATAAAATGAGAATCAAACCCTCAAATCAATGGTTTTCTCAAACCAATCACATGGTAGGTTTAAAAAATCATTCTCATTCCCATTTAACATATATATCAAATTTATATACTTGATGGTTCGCGTGTCCTCAAAAAGGCAACTTCAATCACCCTTTAAAAATTGATCGAATGGGAGAGAAGTCAAAGAACCCTGCTGATTGAACATATGATTGAAGTCTACGCCAACGCACAATCTTTCTGAACGAAAGGGCATCTCGCTCTGCCTTAGTTTATAGAACCTTCCGAAACACCTTTACCAATTTATCTACCACCCCATCTCTCCATACCTTGATATATTCAAAGTCGTGTAAGCATCGACGACCCTTCCTCGTTCAAGTGGAGGAGAATGACAGGCACTAGAAGTTTCTAAAAGAGTTTGAGGATTTCATGGAAATATAGATACTTTGATTTAACGATTATAATGTCATATAATATGAAGTGTAAGCATGTGGTTAAAAAGATTTAGAACATTCCAATAAGATGAGGATAAAACAATCAAAATCCATGGCTCCTTTATAAATTTAGACTTTAGCATACTCCATGTCAGTTTTATCCCGTAATCCCTGCAAAGATGATAATATAGATGCAAATTGTATCAAGTGAATGTTCTAGTGAACACTATTGCGTGTTTTTTATTTGTTATAGTCATTTGTCTATGAATGATTATTGAATTGACGCGAAAAACATATTTAAATACATTAATTACTTAAACTTAATTGTGGTTGTACTTAATTTAAGTAGAAAACTCAACTTAAGTTTAGTATTCTTGCGAACGTAGGTTTACAAGATTAAATCGTTAGTTACTAGATTAAAGTGAGACTAGTTTAATTAGAAACTCGTAGTGAGCACGAAAGGTTAATTCTACTTAATCTATCGAAAAGAGTGAACACGAATTCCATGCTTAATTTAGTTTGATGAACAATAGCATATAAACTGGTTTTAACATACACCCCGAAATCATTAATGAGCTAGTATAGATGAATGTTTCTCTTAATATATGATATTACATTATCCAACTGACTCTCATTTACTTTTATTCTTATTTAGTGATAATTGCAAAGCAACAATTCGGTTGCAAAACCCCCCTTGTTTACTTACTTGTTTAGATTAACTTTATTCGCTATACACTATTGATTGCACGGTCCTTTTGGTTCGACTCGGACTTACCCAAACTATACTACTACTCAACAGGTAAACTGCTTGGTTATGCAATAGTTAATTTGAGGTATTTACGATACAAATTATATAACTAGATATTACACATCAACCGTCTAGAAAGAAGATGGAAGAAATACATAAAAATATCGTATATTTAAAGACCGTGAGGCCATGGTTACAAACTTCCATTCTCGTTTAAAGTTGAAAGCATTTCTTATGTAGAAAACAACATAAACTATGATTTTGTTAAAGCACATAGTTCGCGTTGTTGGTTTTTACCTCATAAATGATGCAAAAAGCAAAAAAATTTACAAATTATTCATATGAGCATCAATAGTTTCCATATGCTACCTCATGTTATGCTTTCCCATATCATATTTGATAAATGTTTTAGTCAAATGAAGAGTCATATTGTAGTCTGTTTAATCAATGTTATTTTCATACAAAGTAACCTTTTATGACTGATCTGATATTCCAACATGAGCCTAATTTTAATATGATTGGTTATTGTCGCAAGCTAATAATAATAAAATAATTTGGTCTCATGTTCAATAAAGAAAATGCTTTAATGGAAATTTCACTTAATTAAGTCTCAATCACCTAACCTATAATTTTGTAGTTCTTAGAACAATTAATGTGTAATAAATAAGTGTTTAGTATTTATTATTATTATTATTATTATTATTATTTTATTACTTATACTTATATCATAAACAATCTATAATAATAATAATTTATCTTAATCTATCTATAAGAATACTATAACTTTTGAGTCTTGACATAATTAACAATAGTAATTAATATTTGAATTTTATCATTAATGTGTGAAAACCACAGGTTATGTAGTTCTTTAGTGCATCATATTTATATATTTAATATTGAGTTATGGATGTTGATATATTGTGTTTCTCATTTTAATATTAGATTTAAAAAAAATTAGGCTTTGAAAAGTTATGAGTGCTTACATAATCTTTAATTTATAATATTACATTCATCATTATAAAAAATAACAAGAAAAGTAAGTTTTATGCGTCATACACATTTTGTAATAAATAATAAATGTTGATACTAAATTCATATGTGTACAACAAATAGAAAAACTTAAATAATACATTTTTATTAACTTTTGAAGTCTCAACGTTATTATTATTACTGTGTAATACAAGGTCATAACATAAAATAAAGTGATTATATTGATACGCATAGAAACTTAAATACCTAAAATACTAAATTGATCTAATTTTGTTTACCTTAAAAGTTTGAAGGTTAAATTAACTTATTAGAATTAAATTGTTAGATCATTAAACAATAAATATATGTTAATTTATAAGTATGTGAGTAGCTAAAGTTATTAAAAGTCACGTATTTATAAATCTTCAAAAGAAAAACAAGGACTTAATTTTCCCTATGTTACAAAAGTAATTCATTTTAATCCAACGCTCAACTTTTAGTTTTACGATACATAGTAGTAAAAAATAAACTTATTACACCTACAATAATTATTAAATAAAGTGATTAAAACTAAATAATCTATTATTTGTTAACTTCTAAAGTTTTATATAATCTCTAAAAACTCTTTTGAAAGAATAACACATAACTTGACTCGATCAACTTAACTCAAACTTATTTCCTCGACTTTAAAAAACCGATCATTAAATTGGAATCCATTTCGACATGTTATCCGGGCGGTTTATTTTGCTCATCTACCCAAACCTTCATAAAATGCAACAAAACCCTTCTCGAAATTAACTAAACGACATGGAAGTTAATGTAAGTATTGCTTACACATGTAAAGGTTTCAAACTACTTTTCAATATGAAATTATAGCAAAATAAGTTTTATTAATAAGAAATATCTTCAAACTATATTTATATATGATTCAAGATTATATCTTTTATTCTTTTATTTTTTATCAAAATATTAGATACTAAATCTAAACCAGGACATAAGATTAATATAACTAAATCAGAAATGACAATCTATATGCATAAGAGATGCTTCCCAATACAATGTTATTAATAATTCTTACATGTCTAAATACCAAATTTAGGAAGAAATCAGGCAACACTGATAGATCAAATTTTAAAAACATCATCTTTAATCATCATCAAACAACACCAGTTTTCATACATATAGTATGTGATAATATAACTATTTCTTTTATTCCATTATTAATTTTATAAACTGTTATTGAATTAAAAATTGACAATTTGTAAGTTATAAAATGTACATTATGTAGGTTAACACTCATTTGAAAACAATACCCGTATTTGATTTAAATATTCAAAGAAAAAAATATGATTAATATTTATAATCTATAATATAAAATTGTTTTAGCAAAACTAAAATGACAGGTATAAAAATTGAAATACATTATATTGATGCATTAGTAAGCATATAGGATTAATAGTAGCGACAATTATCAAAATATGTATATGAAAACATCGAAACATAATAAAATTCGTACATCGCACGGGCAATCCCATTAGTTCGAGTAATAACTTGGTCTCATGTTCAATAAAGGAAATGCTTTAATGGAAATTTCACTTGATTAAGTCCAAATTCGAGTAATCAATACAAGTTTGAATCTGAAAGTTCTAATTGCTCAAAAAAAAACAAAAATCAATAAGCAAAAAAAGGGGAAAGAGACATTAGGATTACTTGAGATGTAAGAATATTAATATGCATGCATATATACATATAAAGTTTAAATCATAAAATTCATATACTTTATATTTTATACCATATAAAATACGAATATGGATTCGAGGACCCTATGAAATCACCATCTGGTACGGGTAGGGTATAAAGGAGTTGAGCTTACTCATGATCTAGTAGAGCTCAACTTTTTAAAAGCTCAATCTGATGCGAGGTTAAACAAGCTCGAGCCCCGAGCTTGAACATAGTTTGGAGAGCTTGAGCTCAAACAAGCATGCGAGCATAAGCGAATTTTTGTATTTATATACATTAACTATTAACTATTTTTAATATAATATTATCTTATTTAACTACATAATAATAGTTATTATATATGTATAATATTTAATATAATAATAGTAAATCGTATTATATATAGTTAAAAATTACACAAGAATAATTAAATATCATAGATTAATAAATAATAATCAGATAAATATTCTTATGGAATAAACGAGTTGAGCTCGAGCCAAGCTCGAGCTTGTATAATACCAAACGAGCCAAGCTTGAGTTTTATATACTAGGGTCAAAACAATTCGAGCTCGAGCTCAGTGAGTTTTAAACGAGCCGAGCTCTAGCCTAATCGAACTCGGGCTTGACTCGGTTCTTTTACAGCCCTAGGTACAGGTATGGGGACTTCAGAGGTATCCCCATCCCAGTTTTCAATATCAGCAATTCCCCGTCCATCCTTGTCCCCATCCCGTCAACTCGAGGTTCGCGGTCAAATGAGGCTGGTGTTGGAAATCGATGACTTTTACAACAATTTTAAACATATAACTATTATCAAGAACACAATTGAAACAATTCAATATAATTGTATAAAAAGATTTCCAAATCGGATCCAATTGAATCTACTAGATTAACCATACCATTAACTAAGAAATAGTTAAATATACCTTTAGCAATCAAAGTAGATTAACGCGGTTGTAGAAACACGTGTCCAAACTAGAATACCTCTAAGGTTGATCCACACACGAAACATTTCAAATATCACAAATGGTATATTTCTTTTGTTGTATTTTTTTTTACCTCTCATCCACTAAAACAAAAAAATATAATAATATATATTTATATTGCAAACCGTGGTGTCAAGGTCGATGGAAGGGTACTTCCTTCTTTTTCTTCTTGTGAATTTAACTATAATAATAATTAATTAATTAATTAATTCACAAATTAACTTAATTAATGATTATTAATTCATAAACCCTTTTTAATTCCTTTAGCTTATTTGAACTCGTTTATCCCAAATATAAAAGTAATTATTTTTATGTGTTTAATTACTTGAATAATATATACAAAATATATGTATATACTATTAACTTGGTGTCTCAATGCTCTTTGTGTGTGACCTCGTAAGTTCATATATAATTAGTAGCATAGTTATAAACGTTTGTACAATGCACATAATTCCAACAGTTGGGATATCGGGTTCCCATTTTGAAACTTGTTTTTTTTTTTAATTTCTTTTTTATTTTTTGCCATCTCTAGGTTCACGAGTATACTTTTGACTCATTTGAATTGTTACAAAGTTGACAGACTGTATATATTTAACATGCATGTGAGATACTAGAGTATTTTAGTAGGATCTTAAGATCTCGATTAGATCTTACAATCTCAATCTTGTAAAGTCAAAAACATTATTAAGTAACATCTTAATCTTAAAAACCTTAAACTTTTATTTAATCAACTAAAAATCAACTCATTAAGGTGAAAGTTTTACTTCTAGAATACATGCCCCCTCGATTTTGTCACATACATATAATATTATAGGAGTGGGTTCAAGAGAGAAAGAAAATTTGGTGGAGAAAAGGGAGAAAACTTTTTTAACCTTTCGATTCAGTAAAATAACTATTTAATTCAGTTTTAAATTAGATTTATTTTTTATTGAATCATAGTTGTTTTTTCTGAATCATAGTTTTAAATATATATTTCTCCCCTTTCTCCCTCAAAATTTATTTCATTTTAGATCCTGATACTAATATTATATATGTATAACTTATTGTATTTTCAATTAAAGTTAAACTGATAATATAAATTCAAGAAAAGATATATAATTTATTATGATCTGCAACTCTAAATTCATATATAATTGTTACGTTATATTTTTCAATTTTAAAATATGCATTCAAAGGTCAAGATTATACTATTTTTTTTTACAATATCTTGCTCAGGATGAAAATCACTCTTGTCAATTCTCAAATTTCTTTATGTTTTGTGTTCTTTTAGATTCATGTTCATCACTTTTTCTTTATTTTATATTTATATTTTCAATCTAAGTTTCTGTATATTTTGTGTTCTTTTAGATTCATGTTCATCACCTTTTCTTTATTTTATATTTATATATTCAATCAAGTTTCTGTATATTTTGTGTTCTTTTAGGTTCATGTTCATTACTTTTTCTTTATTTTATATTTACATATTCAAACAATAAAAAATGTAATTGTATCGATTACAATTATTCATTCATCTTTTGGTTATTAGCTGAATTATTCTATTATAAGTATTACCATTACCAATAGATAACAAAGATAGAGATACTAGTGACACATCAAAAATGTCACTACTCACCGCTCCCCACCTCCCCTTCCGCCCCTCTACCACCACCCTCCGACCACCATCTTTCACCACCAAAAATCACCGTCCTACCACACCCAAAATGTCCACCAACAACAACCCAACCAAACTCATAACCTCCTTAACAAACATCCTATGGGGCAAATCTCTCCCACCTCAACTCCTAATCTCCACCGTCCGTACCACCTGGTCCACCATCTGGCTTCTCATGATGTCCCAACTCGCCCCATCTGACCCATCCGGATCCTACACCCGACCCACTTCCCAGTTCCGTAACCCCAACCCAAAACACCTCAACCCCACCTCGCTCCACCTCTACGCCGCCCTTCCTTGCCCCTGGGCCCACCGCACCCTCATAGTTCGAGCCCTTAAAGGTCTCGAACACGCCATACCCGTTTCCATTCCCTCCCCCGGGTTAGACGGGTCATGGGTCTTCACCCATGATCCAAATAACCCAATTGGGAACTATACCGAAAAGTTAACTAATAATGTATTTGTTCCAACTAATGATAAGGCGAATGGGGCGAAAAGTGTTAGGGAGATTTATAAAATGAGAGTGGGTGGGTATGATGGAAGGTGTACTGTTCCTATGCTTTGGGATGTAAAGAAAAAAGAAGTTGTTTGTAATGAGAGTTATGATATAATTGAGTTGTTTAATTCGGGTTTGAATGAGGTTGCAATGAATCCGGATTTGGATTTGGCTCCTGCCGAGCTTAAGGGACGGATTAATGAATGGAATCGGATTATTTATCCGAGTATTAACAATGGTGTTTATAGGTAAATTTAGTTTTTTTGCATAAAGTATTATGTTTATCATATTTTCTTGTTATTATCTATGCTGAAAATAAAGTATTATATGGCAGAAAGTTGTATTAATCCTTAAACCATGAAGGCGTAAACACTAGAAAGCTGATTCCTTTTATCTCAAATTAATGTGTAGTTTTTGAGACCTGAATGCATTGATGTTATCCTTCACATATCAAAATGCGGTTAAAGTTATTAGGACTTAATCATTTTTTTTTCCTTCCATTTTGTGGGCTGGAGGATGATTTTAGCGATAGTATAGGAGTTGATTTGAGCTTAGAATAAGGTGAAATCAGATAACTAGTTGACTAAAGCCATGGATTAGGACATTAGGTAGATTACCTTGCTCTCTTAGTGGGTATTTACACCAGAACTCCTTGCTTACTTCTTTGAATATGATTTTTTTTTAATCCTTAAAAATAATCTGAAAATTAGAATCATATTCATTTCTACTAAATAATGAGAACTCAAGATTGCAATAAGTACGTTCGTTACATAACCGAACAACCGCCAAATAAAGAAAGAACATCAATAGCGATGAAAGTCATATAATTCCCCTTGCATCTCTTGATTCAGATCATGTCCTAATTATAGGTTAGAAATCCATATTGTAACGCTTCTACTACTTATGTGGACGTTCTATCAACTACTCGTATATTCTATATCACATGCATCAACGTAGGGTAAGAACTTGTGAGATCAATAAAGCCCTTGTTAGATTGTCATACTAGATAAGAATGCAGAGTGCAAATGGTGTTTTGCCACTTCAAAGCACAAGATAAATGTAAGTTGAATGGTGAGCACAATTTAGACTTTACTAGCCTTTATTGAGATATTGCGTTGGGTTATAATATTATTACAGTAATACCATGTCTTTGATGTATCATTTCCATGAATGACAATCCTAATGAGAGTGTGCGTGTGTAAAGAATAGCAAGATAATATTAATGAGAAAAAGAAAAGATATACCAGTGGCTGACACTTTAGAGGTTGCATCTTGGATCCAGTTACTCATTAATGACTTTATTCGGGTTATTACTTTTTTAGTTTAAACAGGTTAACTGGTCAAATAAATTATTTTACCTTAAAAGGTGAGTCTGTCAAATGGGTTGGACAGGTTAGAGGTTACCCAAATTGTATTTTGATGTATACAATATTCAAAATAATGTTGACTCGATTTGTTTATATGTTCATTGTTGTAATAATAAAGTGTTTGTAAGCGTATTTAATGGATTAGTTATTTACTAAAAAATAGTGGACAAAAAAGTGTTACGGGTCAAACCAACCCATCCTGTTTCTACCCGCCCTAAAGTTACTCATTGCAGCCCCGACTTATGGCCCTATTACCCAACTCATATGACCCGCTCATTTTGCCACTACTAGCTGACATGGTTGTTTGACTTTAGATTCATTTCCCTTATTTACATTTAGCGGAGCTAAAGTAACTGTAGTTAATAGCACACGAATATTCAAATTCTTAGGAAACTTATATAATAATATGGAGATTTTACACAATTAGGCTATATGGCAGAGTGGTTGAAGGACATTATCTCCGAATTCTGTAAGCCGTAAGAAGTCTGTAGAATGTGAATAAAGTCGAAAGTTCATCGCCTTCGCTTATCTTGTTTTTTAAGTTGTCCCCAAATTTGTTGTACACCCAGAACCGAATCCCATAGATATTTTTTTTAACGAAGCTAAATATTAACCTCAATGGCAAATATGACCCCTGGACTTTAAGGTTTGTCCAATATAACCCTCAATGTTTGTAAAATCTGAACTTTTACACATTGTAATTTAATTAATGAATTTCCAAAACTTATCAATAATATTTGTTACATCATCACCATTATTATTGCTTGTATTATCATTACTATTAGTATTGTTATTATCATTAGTGTTAACATTAACATCAATTTAATTTGCACTATCATTAGTGTAATATATTATTTTATATTTTATAGTGATCAATTTATCATCATATCATATAATTACTATTATTATTAATGGTTTTGTTTCAATTTCAAAACAATTGTGTTTAAATTAATTTATTTAAATGTAAGTAAAATGGATTACAAACAATTGAAGTGACGTGTATCAGTTATCAATGTGCTAATGGTATATGTGGGAAGTCTTAGATTAAATCTAAAAATGATTTTTGATGTAAAATGTCAGTCATCACCATGTTTTATTTTTGTCAAATTAAATATGATAAAAATTGATTTTTCTAATTTTGTTACATAGATCATCAATGAACTAGTTAAGTTCATTCTGTGAACTTTCAAAATTATACAGATGTGACAATGGATGTTCGTAAGGAAAAAAAACATATTGACAACATCACGAAAGTAACAAGTTTATTTGATTTCAATTTAAGTTTTGAATTAAATTCAATAATATACTTTTCTTTAAGTTTAAGATGATTATTAAAATAAAACTTACTTTTACTTGCCCAAATCAAGTGTTAGTTTATCGCGTTAGTTAAATCTTCGAATTTATCTAAGTTATACACATTTTTAATAACAATCCAGTCCAATTATCGTTGGAACTAAGTATACGAGCTCATTTTTTTCTGGCAAATTATAGAAATTAGTTCATACTAAAATTGAAATTTAATCTTAGTAATATAACTTTTTAATTAAAGAATTTTGGAGTTTAAAAGGTAACTTTTTAATCCTGTCATGACGCCTGCGTAAAATATTAAGATATAAAAGTAGTATTTAGATCCTGCGCGGGTTGAATAAACCTCGTTATATACATTAATAATTATTGTTATGTTAAAGCTTGGCTTTATAGATGTCAGTGCAAATCATTTGCAGATGCGGATTTGCACAGAGTCAAGAAGCATACGATACTGCTGTGAACGAGCTGTTTAGTGCATTGGACAAAGTGGACGATCATTTAAAAAGTTCACGGTACTTATGTGGAGATAAACTTACCCTAGCAGATGTTTGTTTATTTACTACTTTGATCCGGTTTGATCTTGTATACAATGTCATGTTCAAGTGTACAAAGAAAAAGGTGGTCGAATATCCAAACCTTTATGGTTATATGCGAGACATCTATCAGGTACATATTACTTACCATATATATCCATATTCGATTTCGTTATATCACTTTTATTCATTCTTTCATAAAGTAACTAGGACCCAAAAAACTCCTTATAAATGGAATCACATACATACTACCCAGTAGCCATTTTTGTTATATAATTTTGGTAGTCTTGTGCTGGAAATATGCATTTCGAGCACTATCTGAAAGTATTACACAATTTTTTTGGTTGGTACAGATTCCTAATGTTGCAGAGACTTGCAATCTTGAAGCAATGATGGATGGTTACTACAAGTTCTTGTTTCCCTTAAATCCGGGCAACATTAGACCCGTCATGCCTACCGATTCTGACCACGAATCCCTCTTACAAAGTCATAATAGAGAATCGCTTTCAAGCTCACAACAAAGTGTACAGGTTCTTGTTTCATAGTATGTAGTATGTACATTAGTTTCATATGTATATCATACTTATAGATGGTTGTTAGTTATTACTCTAGTGCTAACAATGCGGACAACTATATAGAATGGACGTGTAAACATAGTAGCTTATGTCATCAGTTTGGTGTTATTTATAAGGAAAATGTATAATTCTATATGTAATTTTGGGTTCTGTTCTACTTGATACTATGAGAACTGAGATCAGATCAGGCCCACAAGATGGAGAATAGATGATGGACATCATGTCTTGTAATATCTGTGTTTTCATATTTTTTTTGTTCCAAGTTTTGGGAATTCTTACTCCGTTTTGTTATGATTTTGATTATGATTAAACGTATTTGGTTACTCTATTTGGTTATGGCCTTATGGATACCGACTATCTTTCGTCTAACGATATTTAGGTGAACTAACAACAAAAAGGTTTTTGAGTTGAAATCTCATTTAGGATGAAATTTGTATTACAACTTTTAAAAAAAGTTTGAGTTGGGTGGACATTACCTTTGGTTGGCAGTTTAAGTCGATGGAAAAAGGTTATCTTGATTTGTATAATTTTTCAGTATAATGATGATTGCTAATTACAATATGGACAAATTGTACAAAATATGAACAATTGTCAGATTATCGATTTTAGAAATTAACTACTAAAATTATTAGTAATAGAAATAAACTCTCAATTTCTTCATAGTTCTACTAAGATGTTATGAAATTGAGAAAAAAATATGACTGTCTGATAATATATTTCTATAATATGTAGAAATTAAGAGTTTGTTTCTATTAGTGATAAATTTGGTAGTTTATTTATATAATCAATAATTGGATAATAGTTCATTTATATTTGAAGCAATTTTCCCTTACGTTATTACAATAATCACAATGATTAGAAACCAATTGACAAATCAATAATGTGATACATACGATCCATGTAACTTATTTGACCCGCGTTGACTTACAAAAATGGCTAGCAAATTCAGTCGCTTCACTTCAAATTTTCAAAGTCATTACAAGATGTTCAAAATTTAAACAACATATCACAAAGTAATAACTTAAAGGGTGTTTGGAATTACATTTTGATTGTGAATTTCCAATTATTGCATTTTGAAAACGTAAATAATCAATTTGTAGTGTTTGACAAAAAAAAATTAGAAGTATGATTATTTGCGTTGTTGGATCATGAAAGCGCTATTTTGGAGAAGTTACTTCTCACATGCTATAACAAAACGCTACTTTGTTTAAAAATGTACATCTTAGTTCTTATTTATAAAACTGCGAATTCACAGTATCATTTATGAAAATTTGTTGTTATAAGTAATACATTAAGGAACTATATATGTCTTTTATCATGGTTAATAACTTTGAAAAGATCCATGTTCAACTTGGGGTATTCAAAACTTCATATAACCGAAAATTAACACCCCTAAACATGACATGTGAGGTCATTTCTTACTCCCTCCATCTCACTTTTAAGTATTTACATTGTTATCTTAGGTTGTTCCAAAATAAATGTCAGTTTTTCACATCAATCAATAGAAAGAGTTTTTGATCGGTAAAGATAAGTTTTTATTAAAAACCGTTATAATGCTTTGCTTTGCTAAAATGAACACTTAAATTAGGAAGGAGGAAGTATGTGACAACATGTTTAGAACCTTTTATTGATAGTTGATATGCGTGTTTATAAAGATATGAGATTTGCCGAATTCTTAACATGATATATTCATGAAACAGTCAAAGAGTAGATTGATATGATGATCACGAGCTCTTATATAGGTGATATGGATGTCGAATAACACACACAAATGATCTGTTACATGCTTATGTTTTTCAAAGAGAAAACCTCGAATTTGTATTTGATTCACACTTTTTCTAAACTAAAGTAAGTAAATACGAAGCGATACATGTTAAAACATTATTAAACACAATTGTAGTTAGTTAGTTACCATCACTTTTGATTCAACTAAGATGGGCCAGGCCCAAAACTGATAAAAACCTAAACAGAGCCTTCACAAAACAATTATATAAAACCCTAGAAACCCTAATTTCCAACGCATCAACAAACAACGGCGAGCTACAATGTCGAAAAGAGGTATTTGCATCAATTCCAAACCGTAACTCAACCTAGTTTAATCCAATTTCATCAATCAATAATGTAAATCTGACCTAAATTTCTCATTAATTTTCAGGTCGCGGTGGTTCCGCCGGGAACAAATTCCGTATGTCACTCGGTTTACCGGTGGCTGCGACGGTGAATTGTGCGGATAACACTGGAGCGAAGAATCTGTACATCATTTCAGTGAAAGGAATCAAAGGAAGACTTAATCGTCTTCCATCAGCTTGTGTTGGTGATATGGTTATGGCTACTGTGAAGAAAGGAAAGCCGGATCTTCGGAAGAAGGTTATGCCTGCTGTTATTGTTCGTCAACGGAAACCGTGGCGCCGAAAGGACGGTGTTTTTATGTACTTTGAAGGTTAGTTTTCTCAATTGATTTCTATAAGTATGTATATATCATATTGATTTTATGTGCATGAGCTATGTGTTGATTAGTTTTGTGATTCGAATGATTACTGTTGTTTAGGTCAATCAAATTCGTAGGGTAATCTCCTAAATGTAGAATTTAGGAGTTATTTAAGGTGTTAAGTGTATAGACTTGATGTATATTTATGAATATATTTTTTTTAATTTGTTGAATTGTTTTTCCATGGAGTTTAGAATGTACTTGTTTCTCTGTGATGTTTTGAACATTTACGTGAGAAATCATATCAAGTGTATGTATAGTAGCTATCGTGTTGAAGTAGTTTTATATGTTTTTTGTCTAAGAAATATTGCAGATTAATCTGTTTAATATAATGTTTAGAGCATATTTAAGTAAAAGAAATAAAATGATAGATGTTAATGAATGTATTAATTAGTTTGTTATTGGTTAGTGATTTAGGATTAGATTTACCCTTCTATATTATTAGTTTTGCTTTTAGAACATAATTTGTTGCTATTGGTCTTGTGGTGTTGCCATGATTTTTATGTGAATTATCAGTGTTTTGTGTGTGATTATGAGTGCACCTACTGGAGTTATTATAATTGGTTTTCTGCTTTGAAGGATTTTTGAATTTGATGTTATTTTTTCAACAACTCAACTTCTATTATTTTGTATGTATTCTGTAGCTTGTTTTCATGTAGGAGTTTAGAATGCAATTTCAGCTTTGTATACGTTGCTTCTATGAAGTTTATTTTATGGTCATTATAATCTGGAAGCATAAATCTAAAGTGTGAACCAGTTTTTAACAGCATGATGCTCTTTTTATTGCATTGTGTTACGTGTCTGCTGGTATATCCATTCAAGTTGTTTAGTATGGTTTTGGATGTATCTAATTCTATATACACTTTGCCTGTCAACGAAGCACATGCAGCTAGTACAATTTCCAAAGTTGTTTGCATATATTTTTCAGCTTGATAAACTCTTATATTGTTTCATGTTTTGCAAGTTTCTTGTCTTTTTTATCCTTATGTGTCATTTCTTGCAGATAATGCTGGTGTTATCGTGAATCCTAAGGGAGAAATGAAAGGATCTGCCATCACCGGACCAATTGGGAAGGAGTGCGCTGATTTGTGGCCAAGGATTGCCAGTGCTGCTAATGCCATTGTTTAGGAGCACATTTCTGATTTGAAATCAGTTTTATCTTTATCTCTATGATAGTTCCATTAGTTGGTTTTGTTTTAGCGATTATCAATCAAATGGCGGTTGACCATTATGTTAGAAGATACACCCTTTTGAGAACTTGTGGACATGAATTATTGACGATTTTGGTGTTTTGGCAAAAAATATGCGTGTGCTTATTTAGTTCCTTATGATTTTCATTTGCTGGTTGATATTGATGTTTTTGCATTAAACCATGAATTTTGTTTGATTGCCAGTGAAACTCTACTCTTTATATTGTTGAGGAGTTCAAAATTAGGTGAGTCATAGTGTAGTATTACTTCTGTAGTAAGGATTGCATTATGCTATCATATTCTTACAAAATTGTCAATTTTATGTGATAAATTAATACAAAAAAGGAACATCATGATTGCATATTGCATAAAAAAACTAAGTATTATTTATTCTAATCATGATTGCATATTGCATAAAAAAACTAAAGTATTATTAATTCTAATAATCAAAATGGTTTAATACATTCAAGGGTTAACTTCACCAATTATGTCTGTTTTTACTCTTTTTGCATTTTGCGTCCTGATTTTGGGACAATAGATGCCAAAAACTAATAACTGAAAATGAGTTTCTAAATTATTACTGTATATTTTCCAAATTATTGATTTTTAAGACATGTCTCTAATGATAAAAAGACGTTTAGATTATTTTAGTGAGAATGAAAAAATGAATCTTAGCCATTCATTTTATAGAACCCATTTTTTCTAGCCATTCATTTTGTAAAACCCATTTTTCCTAGCCATTCATTTTGCAAAACCCATTTTTCCTTTAAAGTTAAATATCTCACAAACGGCTAATCAAAAAATTATAAAAATTGCACCATAGAAATCAGCGTTCTTTTATCTATAATTAGACATCCCTCATGATATACTTTCGATAATTTTTTATTTTTTTTGGTTGAAAACTAGTAACACATGTGTTAGTGGTTGGTAACGCATGTGTTACTAGCGACTAACACATGTAGGAATGGCAATGGGGCGGGTTTGGGGCGGGGCGGCCATCCTCCATCCCCGAATCCAATAATGAAAACATGCTCCAAATCCGCCCCGATCCCCATTGGGGATCTTATCAAGGCGCTCCATTGGGGTTCTTAATGGGGTGTCATTTTCGACGTGATGCTTCACCATACTTGCATCGTATCCTATCTATTGTTATTAATTTTACACCATTAGCTATACGGTTTCGAAGTCCCTAGTCAACTTAAAAAATAAATATGAAAAACTATCTCATATATTGAAAATCAATATACATCTATACGTAATATATAATTTGTAACATGTATATATTATATTGGGGCGGGGCGGGGACGCTAGTCTCCAGTCACTGCTCCAAACCCAATAAAAATCCCCGTTAATGCCCCGAAACCCGCTCCAAAACCCATTAAGCTTGCTCCGCCCCGCTCCAAAAAGTTCGGGTTTTGGATTTCCCTGTTGGATTCGGGTTTTTTTGCCATCCCTAAACACATGTGTTACTAGCGACTAACACATGTATTACTAAAGACTAACACATGTGTTACCGCAACTAACACATGTGTTACTAGCTTTCGAAACCCAATAAAAAATAAAAAGTTTGTCGAAAGGTATACCTTGTGAGATGTCTAATCGAAGAGAAAAAAATGTTGATTTTTATGGTGCAATTTTTATATTTTTTTGACTAGCCGTTTGTGAGATATTTAATTTTTAAAAATGTTAGGGGTATTATTATTTTGATGAAATAGATGGTTAAGATTGATTATTTCATTTTAACAAAAAATCTCATTCTCATTTAAATTTAATATTGTTATTAATTATTAATAGATAAGTTTCTTTGATCATGTTTCATTTGTATTCCTGATGCTAACAAAAAGTCATTGGTTGGATATATTCATGGTTCTTTTTGAAGAGGGAGCTGAGTTTCAATCGATTGTTGCATATTAATATATAGTCTTCAAGTTGGGAGAGTTTTCAATAATACGTTCTTGTATGATGTACTTTCCGAGTACTCACCTAAATGACTTCATTCTCAATTTCTTGTTTTTAACGTATTTATCTTTCGTTTGGGATCACCGACCACAAGAGATTACACCACAAGAGGAAAAAAATATATTCAAGTTTCTAGTCAGAAACCCTTTTAAGGCAGAGCAGAAACGACATGACTCTTAGCTCGTTTAAAAACTATGTGATTAGCTAATAGGGTGACAGGAGGTGCTGAGCCACCCCCATCAAGCCTAGTAACATTAGTAATATAGAGTCCATCTTACATCTTTGTATATAATTAAAAGAGGATATGATGAAGGAATCTTACTCCTTCATTGTTTTTCACCCCTTACGATTTAACGATTTTAATTTATTTCGTATAATTACACATTTGACCCCTTAAATATTTGATGTATTTATTTTAATTAAAAAGTTAGACTAAATATTTTATTCATTTATAAAATTAGAGAGTCTATAAATTATATAAGAAAATCGGTTACAATATTTTATTCATTTTATCAAAATTAAATGTATCCCGCATTATAGCGGGTTACACTTTTGGCCCCTAAATATTTGATGTAGTTATTTAAATTAAAAAATTAAACCAAATATTTTTATTCATTTATAAAAATTAAATACTCTATAAACTATATAAGAAAATTGACCCAAATATTTTATTAAATTAAATTTGTCCCGCATTATAGCGGGTCTATAAACTATATAAAAATCGCCCAAATAAAAATTAAATTCGACACGCGTCATCGCGGGTCTATAAACTATATAAAAAAATTGGTCATAATATTTTATTCATTTATAAGAATTAAAAACGTCCGGCGTTATCACGGAGTTATCGCAGGTCTATAAACTGTATAAAAAATCGACCAAATATTTTATTCATTTATAAAAATTAAATTCGTCTCTCGTTATCACGAGTCTATAAACTATATAAATATGGCCAAAATATTTTGTTAATTTATAAAAATTAAATTCGTCCGATCAACATTTCTTTCGTATAATTACACTTTCGACCCTTAAATATTTGATCTATTTTTTAAATTAAAAAAGTCAGTCACAATATAAAAAAATCAACTAAATATTTTATTCATTTATAAAAATTAAATTTTTCGTGCCTTATCGCGGGTCTATAAACTATATAAAATAATCGATCAAGTAAAAATTTAATTCAACCAGCATTATCGCGGGTTTATAACCTCATATATAACAATAACAACATCTATTTAAAATTATAAATTGTAATTAAAATTAGAATTGATTAGAATTTAAATTATACTCCGTAATACTTGTAGTTGATAATATTATAAAACTATATTTTAGGACACTGATATCAAAATCTTCACATATTTGGTGCAATTATTTTCAAATTATATGACGTAAATTTTTCCTTGCATATTATTTTCTTTGTCATTTTAACATTAATTTTTATTAAGTTAAGTAATCAATCTATTTATATAATTCAACTTGATAAAATGACTTAAATCGTTCAATCCAAATAGTATCAAAGCAATAGAGAGTCGAAGTAGGTTAAGAAGTCTCTTCTATCTACACTAAGTTGTTCGTTAATCAAGACTTTGATATTTTGCTCGAATATGATATCTATCGTGACTATTTTACGATTAAATTGAGCCCCTTAACATGAATTCATGGCTCCACCCCTATATGTGAAAGATATTACAAGTTGGAGACGTTCAACTCTCGACACTCTTGAATATTCTCACAGTCACACCACTCTCAACGGTGTATTACAATAATGGAGCCGCCCTTGACGTTATTGAATCACCGGAGACTCACCACATGAGACATAGAAAGACTTACCATTCGACTCTCATCAGACTACTCTCTCTTTCTCAACCTCCTAGAAAAAAACGTTAAAACAACTCGTGCATTATGAGACACTAAGTCCATTTTAAAATTATACTATGGTCTAATTATAACATACACGTTTAACTTTTGTACATTATGTTGTATATACAACTCCCACAATTTAATTTACCATTTATATCATAAAACATTATCAACAAAGTTTTAACACAACCAACATAATTCGCAAGCTCTTTCCATTTGTACTCATCATTCAACCCATATACTTTGGGAAAATATAACAATGTGAATGCAGTATGATTTTAGGGTTTATGATTTGTGATGCGTTTAACTTTCACGTTTTTATATTGTATAAGGTTAACTTTGAAATTTTCTATTATATAAGGTTAACCTTCTGAACTTCCGTATTGTATGTAATATTTCCTTTTTTGGTCATTCCAAAAAAGGAAAGTTTCCTTTTTTGTCTAGGCCAAAAAGGCAAGTCATCATACAATAGAAAGTTTTTGAAAGTTTACCTCATACAATATAAGATTTCAAAGTTAACCTCATACTTATAAAAACATGAAAGTTAAACACATCATGAATCAATAAACCCATGATTTTATATATATGTAAGGTTGTGCTATCTATAAACACCAAAAGCTTCGGGTATCTTGAGCTTTAGAAGAAGAACATCCGATCGGGAGACACACCTTGATAGATCTAATTTCATAGTCTTAAAAGTTAATCTACCTATATGATGTGAATATGACATGGTCAATGGAAGAGATTAGTACTAGGAGTCAGAAAATAACTAAAACGCATGTCATTTGTTAAATGTATTAGGTCTACAATTAAGTTGATGAATTAGATCCACATATCATATTTCATCCGTAATTAAGTCATGCACGTTACCACCTCGTATGGCTTCACAAATAAGTGAAATTTGGACGACTTTTATTGGACATTGGGGGGGTGTAGCCCAAGGATCAGAATAAATATGTGACTAAACTCCAACTTGGATAAATTCTAGATCTAAGCAATGACTAATAAACACAACGTTTAATTGAACAATTTAGTTATATGTAAGAACTAATAGTTGGTGTATTTTTATTGGGTATTGGGGGGCGTAGCTAGCCCAAATGGAGAATGAATATGTGATTAAACTCCAACTTGGGTACTTAACATCCAGTTTTTGTAGCAAATTGAGGCCATTATGTCCATAAAAAGGGGAAATTTTGTTGACTCTTATTTACTTTTGATTACTATGCTAACTTGATTACTGACCTTTGAGGATGTCAAATAGTCATTCCAATATTGCATAACATCCTCTATAAATACCAGTTACAAATTCATGTCTCTACACATCAAACAACAATTATTTAACAAACAAACAAACAAATTACAATAACATTATGGGGTCATTCAAAATCTCATTCTCACTTATTTGTTTCTTAACTCTAGCCAATATTCTTGACACCACCCATGCTCAAAACTCCCAAACAGATTACTTAAACGGTCACAATTCAGAACGTAACTCAGTGAGTGTTGCAAACATCGTATGGAATGCCACTGTGGCTGCATACGCTCAAAACTATGCTAACCAAAGAAAAACCGACTGCAGTCTAGTTGGTTCTGGTGCAACTTATGGTGAGAACCTTGCTACAGGTAGTGGCTTAACAGGTACCAATGCAATCAGTTTATGGGTAGCTGAAAAAGTTTATTATGATCATAATGCTAATACTTGTGTTAGCGGACATGTTTGTAGCCATTATACTCAAGTCGTGTGGAGTTCTTCTACTCAACTTGGGTGTGCTAGGGTTCAATGCAATAGTGGCTTGTATTTCGTTACTTGTAACTATTATACTCCTGGAAACGTTGCTAACCAAAGTCCATATTAGCTAGGTAGCTACTTAACTAGTGATATATGTGTCTCGCACGTTGGTAATAATCTATAATGTATGCTTTCAGGTGTAATAAAGCGAGGTTGAAATGTTGATTTACTTTGATAACTACATTATCTGATATTGATTATGCGAATGTGAATGTTATGTTTAAGGTGTTATATAAGTATCTACTTAGCCCAAAAAACAACATATATCATAACATATCAATCGGTAACTTGATACACTTATGATAGAAAACTAGATTTGCATGATCTAACTTTCCCCCAAATTGTTATTATATGCATTAATCAAACGAATTTATATTGTATGTATTGTAGTTTTCAAATCTACCGTTCAATCTATCAGGTGACCTGATACATAGTACTTGTTGATCTGGAACATGTCAAACACATGTGGTCGGATGACATGGAATTTTAGTTTTAAATAATGTACAAATTTAATTTATCAATATATTATAGATTCTTTTTAGTTTGTGAGAATTCAAAAGGAAGGTAAGTTTATGAAAAAAATATATTAATTTTTGTTTATGTTTAATTGTTTATTACAAAGCAAAAAAGATTAAGATGTGAAAGTATAAACTAAAAACTCAAAAACATAATGGGCCGGATCTTTAACGTGATATAGAGGCTTTTTGTTGCAACTCAAACTCGCAAGTCGCGACTTACTGACTATGTACAAAAAAAAATAATAATGTTTAAATTTTGAAACTTGATATTGTATATATTAAATAGTAACTTGAAATTGATTCTTTGGTGACGTGACACCGGTTACACTAATGTGACGCTAAGAACCGACATAGCGATGAATGTTACACAATTTAAGCTTTAGAAGAAAACTTGTAACGTATTGAGCAGATAAGTGGATCATACAATATCAAATTTCAAAACTTGACTATATATTAGTAAATTTGAAGTAGTTCCTAAAAAACAATGATAAAACGTGTAAAAATTTCGTATATTTTGAAATAATAAACTAATTTTTTTTTTGTTAAAGCTTCCATAATTGTTACCGTAAATAGTTTATTTGTCATTATTATACAGGGTAAATAGAATAGATATGTAACGTACTATTACCCATTGTTCTATGTATGCAACCTACCCATTTTATTGTCTAGGTATATAGAAATCTAGAAGATTTTGTGTCTAGATAGGTAATATGGTAACTAGTTACTGGTCAAACCGGTAAACTTGATTTTTTCAACAATTTTCTTTTCAAGAGTGACATGGTTAATATAAAATGGATATATTATACGTTTATAGATATATTATACGGATCAACAACGTATTGCAAAAATTTGTTCAATATATGCAATCTACCCTTTTTATTTAACTATTTTAACAAGTAATATTAAACATGACATTTTTGTTGAAATAAATAGAATAGAAAATGGTAAATAACTTTTATTTTCTATCTAGACAATAAAAATGATAACTTACATACATAGAACAATGAGTAATAGTACGTTACATATCTATTACCTTTATCTTGTTATATATATATGTGTATTCTAACTTAGTCATTAGATAGATAACTTAGTCATTAGATAACTGGTAATTTTGCCGATTTATTGATCATATGATTGTTATCATATCATTAGACAAGTCAATAGAAATTTATAAAGTTTATAATATACAATAAAATATCAGTTCAAAATTTTCAAACAAGTAACCCTATATCATTCATCACCCGATGCAGTTGCTAGAGATATGTTTATTCAAAGAGTTATTTTGTTAATGCAAAATCTATTTTGAAAGTACTATTTCAAACTCATTCTAAATAAACCTTGAAAACAAACATGGAGATGTACCAATGTCTTTTCTCTTTTAACTTTTCGTTACAAGTCACTTCAAAGTTATAACAAAAGATTTTATTAAGATACATGTTGCATGTACAACGACAAAAAAAGAGAGACCCAAACTAGTTCTAACAACTAACGATGTAACTTCACTACAATTAGTGGGACCAGATTGGACCCTACCACCTTAGCAAAGTCACTAAATTCACCCTTTCCATTTTGGTATGTTTGCTAGCTAGTTATCTTTTTAACTCTACCTAAGACAACATCTAATTAGTTGATACTTATTGTGTTTTATTTTTTATTTGAAGTAAATTTCATAACTTAATACATCAAACAAATGTTCTTTGAGATTATTTTAGCAAATAGAGACTATTTGTCCATTTAAACAACCTTCAAAACAAACCTCGCAAAAAGTTAATTATGAGACTAGGAATACAAAAAGTTATAATGACATTTGAATACCGATTCCAACACATGGAATGATGTGCGGTCCTAATTTATTAGCATAAATTCTATATCACTTTGAGTTGTGATGCTTAAAAATCAAAAATATTATGCTTTGGATGGTGAACTTAGAGAAATTTATCAAACGTGGAAATGCAGAGTAAGATCCATTGCAGCGATACTATTGTAACATTTTCAAGCGCTCAAAGGCGAGGTGGTGGCGTTTTAAAGCAGTTGACATGGAAGTTCAAGTGTCGCTGGAAACAAGCATTGGCGTGGCAAATTACTACAACCAAACGCCATGGTTATGACCCTCAAAGCTATTCTCAAAACTTTGATGATGGTTTTTTGTATGATCATTTCTCTAGTTCGCCTACTTGATACTTGTTATTTGATTCGTGCGAATGTTCTTATCGAATGTTGAACAATACATAGCGACCCATTAATACAATCGGGTCAAATTCGCCTATCGATTTATCATCTATATCTGTGAAGTTGCTTCTAAATTAAAGCTCCTTGAATTGCTTCATAATTGAATAATTTTGTTGAAGTTGATTATAATTGTTAGGTGAAGTTGATTATAATTTTTTGTTTAGAACTATTCAAATGGTTAAATTTTGTGTACTTGTGCATTAATAACTGAATTATGAAAGCCACAATATATTTTATTTTGTTTATAATTTTTTATTTTTTATTTCTCTACATAAATGTTCTTTAAATGTGAACTATTTTTACATCTTTTAGCCACATCTTATATGAGTTTTTTAGCCCAATTTCATTCCAGAATTGTGTACTTGTACTTCACTATCGTATTAGTTAACAACTTTTTTCTTTCTTTCTGTTTTTAACGAGACAACTACCTAGCCAATCGAATCACGACTAAAGAACGAATATAGAAACCCTTTGATCTTATAGATATAAGTTAACTTGTATTTATATGCGGTAGTTTTTTATTCGATATATAATAATAATAATAATGATAGATATTTAGATTTTACTTAAAGAAAATTAAAGTCTTTAGAATGGACCGGAGTCACTAGTTCACTACTTTCACATCCATGGCCCTCCCACCACTACTACTCTTTTGGCATTATATTCTTTGTGTTGTGCCTGACCTAACACAACATCAAAACTCTATGCCCATCTACTTGGAAAAAATCAAATTTTTTATTGCAATAATTATTAATTATCAAGTATATTTGATGTTCCTAATCACAGCCGTACTAATATGTCAAAGGAATTAAATTGAAAAATTAGTATATGTCATCATTATTATTTTAAAAAAAAATATATTACATCTTTCACTCTAAATAAACTTGTGAAAAGAATTATCTTCAACCCCTTTACAATATCTGTTGTTAGTTTGAAATCAACATCTTTATGAAAAAGTCTACGTTAATATAATGATTTTTCATTATATTAATTCTTTTTATAAATAAGTTGTCATTAATCATTATTAACATTGCTATCTTGCCTATGACGTAAAAAAGTTATTAGCAAACTGTTGTTTCGGATCATTCTGTCTCACTTTAGTATACGCTGCACACTATTTTCATATCACATTTCTAAAAAATTACATAAAATAGTATGTACTATTTTTATAATTTTAACGAATAAAATCAACAAGTTATATCAAGGCTATTATAAGTATCACAAAGTAATACTTATAATAAGTAATATTTACTCAAGATATTATATTCATGTAGAAATATTAATTCGATAATTATGGAAAGAAATGACAAGCGATCAAAGTGGTCCAATTTGCCTCTTTGTGCAAATGAAGGAGCATTCCATCAAAATGTTGCAACATCACCGTATAAAACAAAATTATTATGAGAAATGCTACATCTACTAACAAGTTATAAATAAATTCCCGCAATATGAGGTGCACTAATGACATGAAGTGAAAAAATCATGAAAGAGAAATAAACTTAAATTGTGATTGGTTAATCTCACTTTCCACATCATGTTGTGAACTTTATTTTATGAAATGGATGTGACCCTAACATTCTTCAATTATTATTAGTAATACAAATAAACCGAACATTCCAATGATCTATTCCATTTCTTACACGCTAACCCATTCTATGATAAGAAGAGACAATGATCAAATGGAATGGGTATAACGGGGACGTCTTGGTGTTGTTGTTGGAGAGTTCATCATAGACACCGTGGACACTAAAGTGTTTTTAGTGGTGTCTTTGTGATTGTGTCGGACTAAAAATGGAGAAAGACAGAAGACAGTGACACCATTTGCAACTTAAACGAAAAAAGGATCATGAGATACACGATATGGAGTACAAAACTTTTGTACATGTATATAATTTTATATTGAAGAAATTAGCTTTATATGTTAAAGAATTACAACCTCTTTTATATTACAAAATTAATATCAATATATAAGTATCACTTTGTTTTCGATATCTAATTATATTATAATGCATACAAATGATAAAAGTATTATTATTAAAATTAATTAGTTAGTTTCATTTTAAAATTATAATAATAGTTTATATAGTTATTTATTATTTATAAAAAATCAATTTTTTAGATTCCGCTACAACGTAGAGGTGTAAAGATATTCGTCTGTTACAAAATACACGCGCCATATATATGCGCGTTGGACTTTCAACAAACACCTTTTT
Source organism: Logfia minima (assembly GCA_963921325.1). Classification (NCBI taxonomy): domain Eukaryota; kingdom Viridiplantae; phylum Streptophyta; class Magnoliopsida; order Asterales; family Asteraceae; genus Logfia; species Logfia minima. Next base: position 11,742,089 of record OY992776.1, on the reverse strand, counting down.
TCCTGCCACCTGCGTTCCGAAAGTAGACGCCAAATTGCACAAGAAGGCGATTCACTTGTCATCCGTTGAGTTTTTGTTGTTTCGCCGTTCAGGTATTAACCAAAACGCTGTTTGCATGTTTTGAGGTTAGGGTTTCTGGTTCTGCTCTACTATTTCCTTTTTTCAATTTAATTGATTATGTAATCAATATGTTATGTATGTATTATGTTGTAAGTTTAATTTAATTGCTACATGTTTTAATTGTTAAAAAATGTATATTAGGGATCTTATTATGAATGCTTATTCCAAGTAATATATTTTCTAATTATTATTAATAAATTTATTTAACATACACACATAATTATTGCTTGTAGGTTTGGGTATCTGTGTGGTTAATCAAATTTTAGGTCTTGGATTGAATTAAGAAAATAAGTGAAGATATATCGATTTGAGAGTCTGATCAATAGTATCAGTTGAATGTTACTCGTATATGATTATAGCAAAAGTTTCAGTTTTGATTGAATAAATGAAATTCCATGTGTGCCTTATTCCAATGCATACGGTTTTGCCGTTGATGTTTTAAACTTTATATTTAAGAATCTTATTGAAATTGGGGCATTTGGAAGTATCTAATGGTTCAATCCTCATATGAGCCATGGAGGAACCAGGTTTATCTTAATAGTTCCTTGGTATGGCTGGATTAGTTGGTTGGACCACCATTTGAGCGGACCCCTAGTTGAGCTGCAATCAGTAGTCACGTGATGGGGCTCGGGAGGTCTAGCGTGTGCCGATTGGGATTGCTGGAAGATAAACATTTTAGATGACATTAGTATAGGACTGACTCTTTGATTGATATATGACACATGTATAGGAATGACTATTCTAAATTCGTAAACTATGTCATTAGATGATAGAAGTAATAAAAATTCCTAATTGATGGGACTATGGTTGGACCAATAGGTGCTGGTTTTACAAGAACTGACCAGCGCCAGAGGTTAATAACGAATATACGATGAGTTCATGATTCTACATGTCTTTCACCTAGAATGATGAAGGTGTTGACTTTTTCTTCTTCGAGCGGCATGTCTTTTTTCAGTCTGAAACACATGAGATTATAAAGTATATATAGTATTGTGATTATAGTTACAAGTTATTTTGGTTGGCCTAAATGCATAGAAGCACAACTTTGATCATTGTCTCTTCTTATCATGTAACAATTAGAATATATTATGTGGTGATAATATTTAGATTAGTTAATAATTATCTTTACTTAATATTTATCTAGTTTAGATTAATTTAGTTTCCTACTAGGATTATGTTTCTTGTTTAGCAAGCTTATCTTTGCCTATAAATATAGGTTCTTTGTAATCTCTTTTATCAATCAATCAATAAAGTTATCGTTTCATTATTTTACATGGTACCAGAGCTAGTATTCTAAATGCAAGTCGACCGGAAAATAATCATCCTCCGGCGCCGGCTAAACGCTAGCGGTCCAGAGGGATCCTCATTTTTCTTTTCCGCTTTCTTTATAAACGAGTTTAGTTTAATTCTATCATGTTTTTCATTTAATCATTTGTCTTTAATCCGTTTCTTTTCTATCTAGTTATGAATCCTAAAACCAAATTCCCATGAATCTGTTACGTACAGATAATTAGTTGAAGCCACTGTTGCTCACTATCTCTACTTCAACAAATCTTCTACTCCTTGTACTTTATCCCCACTAATCTACTTCTTTTTCCTACAAACCTTCTAACTCTCTTTGTACTTCTTTCTGGTTCGTATAATTAAAAAAAGAGTCTCAGCCGCCTATTACTCTATCAGCCTACTAGTTTTGTGGTTGTATTTCTTCTCTTTTACCTACAACAAAGAAAAAATAAATAAATTAGTTGCTATTTAATCCTATGTCAAATTACTACTCCTATCTACAAACCTAAACGCGTTCTCCCATTACCTCCATCGGCTAAACAATCGAATTCTGCAGCTAGCCATCGGCTTCTTCAAAGTTTCATATCCTCGAAATTCTTTCATATATAATACATATTATAATAATACTCTCTTTCTATAAATTATTTTTCGATAAATTCTTCTCAAGTCTATTCTTTTCTTTTAAAAAAATAAATCTTTATTGCTCTTTTACTTTTCCTACATCTTCTTAATCACTTCAACTTTTACTTAATATCATTCTATCATATTATTCCCACACACAACCACACACAAGTAGCTCTTCTTCTTCATTGGTCTCTTCTCCTTCTACCTCATTCTTGTCTTTAATTTCATCTCTTCACAAAATCGAAGCTATTGACATCAAGCGTCCACCAATTATCGTTGCACCTAAAAATTCCCGGCTAAAGAGTTGTTGAAACCAAAACAAGCTAATGAAACCAATGCCGCCAACGCAAACCAATGCTTCTACCGCAAGACAAGGAGCCGATGCGGTCAACATTGCCAAACAAAGAGCAGCCTCAATCAAAGAATTTTCTTCTACAAATTTCGTTCCAGTTTAATCGTTCATCTTTCTCCCGCTCAAACTGCGGGGGCGTATTAGAATATATTATTTAGTGATTCTATTTAGATTAGTTAATAATTATCTTTACTTAATATTTATCTAGTTTAGATTGATTTAGTTTCCTACTAGGATTATGTTTCTTGTTTAACTATCTTATCTTTGCCTATAAATATAGGTTCTTTGTAATCTCTTTTATCAATTGATCAATAAAGTTATCGTTCCATTATTTTAGAGTAACCCACTGCCAGCACACTCGAATTTAAGAAATCCACAAAGTTGAAATATTTTCACGAGTCAGATGATAAGTTAACACTGCTAAATGATCTTTAGTGTGCCTTCGTTGTGGTTTGGGAACTGTTGGAATGTTTAAAATATGAAGTTGTGTATGTTAAAAAAAAAAGAAAAGATTTCTTATATTTATGGTGCATTAGGTGCAAGGAAACTTAGTAACCATGGATGCACAACCTGCCTTGTCCTTTCAAAGATCAGGTGCAAGACAACTTAGTAACCACGGAGTCACTGGTGCTCTATCTTCCCCTTTGGAAGAGAGATATCCCAAGTTTCCCGACCCTCAACAGCAATTTACTAATGGGGCCGTGGGACACATTTTTTCTTCATCTTCAGGGGTGTCTTCAGATCTTCATTATTCTTCTGTTACCACTCACGAAAAGCATTCAGAATTGGCACCTTTCATATCGCAGTCTTCAGGAGTTCTTCAATCTACAGCGTCAAGCCAGTATATTAAAGAAAACAACAATACATCATGGTGTACAGATTCACTCCCTGATTTTCTTGATTATCCACAGAATACACCTATCCAAACTAGTAATTTAGAACATAGTATCATGCCATCTGAGGATCTTGGTAAACAAAATGATTGGCAAGATTGGGCTGATCAGCTCATTACTGAAGACGATGCTATGACCCCTGATTGGAATGAGATATTAATTGATACCAATATTGTTGATCCAGAGCCAAAGGTATGTTGAACTTTTGTTCTTTGTATTTTATTTGCTATTATTATAAATGGGAAAAGGGATAAGAGAAACTGAATCTATATCAACAAGAGACAAAGTAACGTAGATTTTGAGATTTCCAAGAGGTGGCAGTTTCAACCCATTAACTTATGAAAGGATTGGTGTGGACGGGTATGAGGAAAACAGCTCTAAAGTCATCCAAAGTGTTCTTTTTGAATCACAATAATCACAATCGAAAGTCGTCCAAAGTTTCAATTTAGGGGAATTTTAATCATTGATATTTTCAATGGTAGAACTGACATGTCATTTGACATGTAAGGATTACCTTAAATTGAAGTATCTGAAAGTTTGAGGGTTTCTATGTGCGATAAAGAGTTGATTGCCTTTTTATTCAATTGACCCGTATAGGTGCTATTCTTGTTAATGAGTTGTCTATTATAAATTATTTTAGATGGCATATCAAATGGGGGGATCATCTACAAACTCGATGCAAATACAACCAATAATTCCCCGATCATCTGGAGAAGCTTGCATTACAATGACCCCATCACCTTCTGCTAGCAGTTCCCAATCAAAACCACGGATGCGTTGGACTCCCGAACTTCATGAAGCCTTTGTGGAGGCAGTCAACAAGCTGGGTGGCAGCGAAAGTAGGCCATTTTTTCCGTTTTTGTCATGTATTTATCGACATTATCTTATACCCATTAACCATAAGTGGAGGTGTATAAATGGGTGGGTCAGGCAAGTTGGGTCAGAACAGGTAATATTGGATAAGGCTCGAAATGGGTGGGGTTGATCCTAAACACTTTTTGTCGAACTTTATTAAATAGTTAGTGCGTCAAATATGATTACTGAAACTTAAATAGTATGCATGTATTTTCTTTATATAAAAGTATTTAGGAGATTTGAGGCGTTAAATATACACTTTGGACGACTTTCGATGGGTTCCACCACTTTCCCTTAAGCCTTTATATTTTATTGGGTTTATAGTTTGAAAGTGTATTCAACTTTACACTTTTTACTATTGCATGTATTCGACTTTGAAACCTTCTATTATATGTATTCAGGTTTTAAAACCGTCTATTTTATACATTTAACTTACTATTGTATGTATAGAACTTACAAAAAAGACGTCAATTTATGTAGCCAAAAACATGCAAAAAACATACAATAGACAGTTTTAAAACTTAAATACATACAATAGGAAGTTTAATGCATATAATAGTAAAAGGTGTAAAGTTCGATACACTACCAAACTATAAACCCTATTTTATTTACCTTTTTGACCTGTTAGAGATAAAACACATTCCAAATCAACCCATTTATTAAATAGATGGGTCAAAATTGTCTCATCTAATAAGTATGCTACCTTCTAATGTATATTAATATGTTTGTATCTGCAGGGGCTACCCCGAAGGGTGTACTGAAGCAAATGAAAGTTGAAGGCCTAACCATCTATCACGTAAAGAGTCACCTACAGGTGCATTTATGGTACTTCTCGGTTGATGCAAGTTACAAATGTCAGGTTTCTTCATTCAGTGCAGAACTTATTTTGTTTTGCAGAAATATCGGACAGCTAGATATAGACCTGAGCCGTCATCAGAAGGTAATCAAAATCGTGCATCCTTTTTCATTTTCTCTTCATTTTAGTCAGATTGCGTGTAGGTGTCTAAAACAGTATAATGATTTGAAAATGTTGATATATGTTAGCAGCCGCAACTATATGAGGATGTTTACCATTTACATTTTGAATAATTACTTATTGCAGGAGCTTCAGAGAAAAAAACTTCCGTTGAAGATTTCTCTTCTTTGGAGTTGAAAACGTAAGTCAAATTGATTAATGACATCTAAACTTGGTTTTACTTTTGTCTGTATTATGTTAACATATATCTCATGCCATTCATCAAATATCGCATTCCATAAAGTTACCCTTCACTTCCTTTCTTCGGTTTAAATCTTACCTCATCCAAGATATTTTTATTCCACTAATTGCCTTCTATCAACTATAAACTGATAAAATTAGTTCAAATCTAAGCAATATATGAGATCTTCCTTTTCTCATGTGACTGCAACTTTCTTTTGTTAACCATGGATTTAAGGTGGCAATTCCAACCCATTTAGTCACTTATATATCAGTGAGACAATATGGATTATGTTTGATCGCAAATGGGCCTATAACCTTTTCAATTGTTTTATTCAAACATAACACTACTATTGTAATAATCATATTTGTAATCGTATGTAACACTTTAATTGTTTGTAACTTTTAGTATTAGAGATTTAGAGGTCAAACTACACTATCTACGGCATTTATTACTTTTGCCTCGTTATAGACCACACTACATACCCCTTTCAATCCAAACCTTTTTGACTTTTGCCTCGTTATCTACGGCAATTTTGCCACCTTACCAAGAAATCTGTCAATTAATTAAAACTTTTTCTTTCAAGTTCCTATTTCGTTTCCTAACACTTCCATTGTTATATGCATTTTACATATTCATTCATCGGGTTTATACGGTGATGATTTATCGTCCTTAACTATCACCTTTGCATTGAACAGGGGTTTGGAGATCACTGAAGCATTACGATTACAAATGGAAGTTCAGAAGAAGTTACATGAACAACTCGAGGTATGATTTACTCTACAATGGCTGCTTGTTTTCGAGTATACAAGCATATTACTATAGGTGCCCAAAACTGGCTGGATGGGTAACATAAATGAAAATGGGTTCGGGTCAAAATGGGTTAGGTTGGCTTGACCTAACAACACTTTATTATCCATTTTTATGTTAAATTCATAAATGATCAAATTCAAAATACAAAAGAATAAAAAAAGAAACAGATATATATTCTTTTTCTGAAATGTGACCTTGAGTCCCTCTGACACGTTTCCTGTTTGGCTAAGTTCTTTTGTTTACCTGATCGACCTGTTATTAATAAATATATTCCAAATTGGCCTGTTTTCACATTAATGGGTCGAAACTGCGCACTCTAAGTTGTAGGATTATTGAATAAGATCAGTACCAAATAAGTTTATTTCCCAAACCATCTTCGTGCAGATCCAAAGAAACCTACAACTGAGAATTGAAGAACAAGGCAGATACCTTCAAGAGATGTTCGAGAAGCAATGCAAGTCAGGAATCGACAAGTTCAAGGCTCCATCATCTACCCTGGATCTAACTAATGAAATTCCAAAATCTCCTGCAGTAATTGAGCTAGCAGCCTCGCAGGCTAACCCGAATGAACTAGTTCCTGACCCAGTGGTTGCACCATCTGAAGAAGGTCCCAGCAAATCAGGACCCTCTGATTCTCAACCCACTAAGCGTACAAAAGTGAACTAGTAAAAACCTATAAATCCTGACTGTCTATCTCGAATTTATATATGGGATTAAGGGCTTCTAAGTTCTAAGTGTTATGGATGACAAGAGATCATTGTCTTGAACTTTTTTTGATTTTATAACTGGTTATTTCTTTTTAAATAGATTTTCTTTAATAAAAACCCTAAGTCAGAAGATTCTGTTCCTGATGCAGTTCGGTATCACCCCCTAGAAACAGTTAGTTATAGGAGTAGTAATTGTATTATTATGGTTTAATTTCATCCTCTGTAATAGAGGAATTCTTTGTTATTTGATAAAGCTGCACCTACACTCGGTTTAGAGACTTAGAGTGCATTGCTTGGCTGTACTGTACATATGTATTACTATCATGTACTCTTTCAACTTATGAAATCATGAACATGAGTTTCCAGATGTGTTGATATTTTAGGGCTCCTTTCAGTAATCAGATCAGACGTTTCAGAGAAGCTGAAAGGCTGCTGTTGAGGTAGTACATAAACTTGTATAATGAAAAGATTTTTGGACCAAAGAAACAGACTTTTGAATAATTTGTAACTGTTATTTATAAACATGTAAATTTGACTCGAAAGAAAAGAATATTTTGACTAATTGCTGATATTTACAATGATTTTTAAAATGATGAAGTCATATCAAGTTTTTGGAAGCTTCATAACTTGTCCTTGTCTACGACCCGCTTATATGAAGTTGACTACTTGCTGATAGCTCTTGGGCAACGATGCACATCAAAGGTCTTGTCTCAGGTACACGGGTACAAGCAGAGCAACATTAAGTACTCGCATCAATTGCTCAACGAGTAATTCTGATGGAGGCGAAAGCCTCTGGTCGAGGATATCTTACAACAATAGGACTAGATCGTTTGAAGAGATTGAGGTCATGCTTGCTGATTGGAGAGGCAATAAAAGCTCACCAGGATGCCTCCCCATCATAATCTCGAACATTACGACTCCAAAACTGTAAACGTCACATTTCTCTGTAACCTTCATGGAGAGTGCAAGTTGTGAAGCATAATGTACAACCGGAAATAGCATGGTTAGAATCATATAATCGGTTGTAAGACATGAAGCACAAAAAATAGCGGTTATGTGTCGTTTAGTAAATACTTGGTGCCACGTAACCATAGGACCCACAACTCCGGTCCAATTACTTGAGTCAAGGTTCAACAACATAGCGGTCCCAAAATCCATCTGCCTTGGGACCATATCAGACTCTAGTAATTTATTGCTTATTGAGACTTCCCGGTGCACAACCGAGGGACTACAATCATGATGCAAGTAGTCTAATGGGTGCGTGAGACCTTGGACGATATTAACCCTCGAAATCCAATCTAATTTCGATTTTGCCCCTGCATTATAAAGTACTCTTCCATACTACCCTTCTCCATATATTCATACATCAAGTACTTCCCGCCTAAAGTACTACAATAGCCATAGAGTTTGATAGTATTTAGGTGACGAATTTCCGTTAATGCGTGAATTTCATTCTCGAAATTCCGCTTGTTTGCCACTGAAACATTGTTAGAATCTAGAACATTCATCCGTTTCACCACCACGATCTGTCTGGAAATGTGCTTATTATATGTCGTCATAATCAAGTTTAAGAGAGAATAAAATGATGATCGAAGCGATTGATAGGTTAATATGATGAAAATGACAAGTTAATATACCATTAAAGTCATAATCTTTTGTTATTCTATTCTTATTTGACGACTTTGCTTTATATAATCAACTTGCAGTTAAATAACCGTTTTCTATTCTAACAACTAAAAACTCATGGTTTTGGAACCTACGGAAGGCGTTTGAGTTTAATGAAAAGAGACAAACAGAGGAAGCTCTTCCGTTTTTGGTATCGATTAAATTATTATTAATTAATTTTAGAACAACAATGACTTCTGCTCAAATGTAAGTTCTGTAATCGAAGTTGATTATTCGGGTATAATACAAGAATAATACATTATGTCTAAACTACAAGTATAATTGGTCCACACGTTAAAATCATTGATAGCAATTATAACAGAGAAATAATTTAATACAAGTATCAAAAAGTATGTTGTTAGGCACATATTTAGGTTTATATTGTTAGGTTATAGTATTATAGTATTACATATATTACAGTCGTTATTTATTACTGTTTAATAGGAATGATATATCGGTACCAACATTAGTCGTCATTGATTATTGTGGTCGAAGATGTGCAAGTTTAAAATAAAATATTTTCTAGAAATCTATAACAACACTAAAGAAAGACGCAGGATCATTAGAGTAGCACATTAGACGACTTTGGAGAGAGCATAGATAAAGACAATTGTTCTTTTGTTACCTCCGGCATAAAGTCTAGTTGGTTAAAATATGAAGGTATTTGAAAAATATTTCGGGTTCAATTCTTAAAGAAGTCAATGAGTAGCTATATTTATTAGAAAAACTGTTGGTGAAGGTGAATTATTTGGATGGGTCATCATGTGAGTTGGCTGCTAGGTGATACTTATTGATCTCTCACTGATGGATCTGATTCGGTCCGACGTGAGCCAGTTAGTATTGCTGGTATTTTAACCCCTTTTGGACGGTTGTCATTGTTGCCCGAGCATTGCAGTTTTAAGCTATAAAACATCGTTCTCTGAAATTTTGCGAGAAACTTGGGACAAAGACCAATCATCAAAGAATAATCATTCAATGTAAACTACTTGTTTGTATATATACAATGATCTAAAATATGTTCTATTTTTGGAAACTTGATAACTCATCAATGCTAGTTTGACTCAGAGACTCAATTAGCCGCGGTTGAGTACTGGCCGATAGTTCTTGCACAACAGCCCGAATTGAAGGTCTTGAATCGGGTGCCACACGGATACATGCCAGAGCAACATTAAGTACAAGCAACACTTGCTCGGCGACGTTGACCATAGGAGGTGAAAGCCTATGGTCGAGGATATCTTTCAACAATAGAACTTGATCGTTTTGAGAGGTCAAGGCTGTGTTTGAAGATTGCAGAGTCGTTAGAAGCTCCCCAGGATGTCTTCCCATCATAATCTCAAACGTTACCACTCCAAAGCTATAAACATCACATTTTTCCGTAACCCTCATTGTTAAGGCAAGTTCTGAAACATAAAACATAAGTAGCTTGTTTTAGTAAACCAAATATACGAGGATGTTTAGATGTGCGTTTGAAAGTGGTTTTTTTGCTATTAAATAAAAGAAATCAGATAACTAGTTGTTATAAAACAACTTGCAAATGGGAAAAGTTCATGTACAACTAACAACACGAAAGACTCCGTGGTTAGATTTCAAAGAGGGATTTGATTGTGGATATTAAATAACTTAAAGATTAATAATGGAAGTTCCTGATTCGTCACCCACAAGTAAATTTTGTGTCGCTGATAGCACATATGCTATGCCCATAATAAATATAAGATAACCACATTTTAAGTATTATATACTTGAAAAAGAGACTAGTTAACTAAATATAAATACCTGGTGCCATGTAACCATAGGATCCAGCGACTGCGGTACAGTTACTCGAGTCTGGGTTCAACAACTTGGCAGTTCCAAAATCCGACAACCGCGGAACCATATTAGACTCGAGTAAAATATTGTTTATCGAGACGTCACGATGTACAATTGCCGGAACACAATCATGGTGCAAGTAATCTAACGCGTGCGCGAGACCTTGGACGATATTAACCCTTGTAATCCAATCTAATTCCGAATTTGCCCTTTCACTATAAAGTACTTTCCCCAAACTACCCTTCTCCATATATTCATACACCAAGTGTTTCCCGCCTTCCCGGCCACAGTAGCCGTAGAGTTTGATAATATTCCGGTGCCTAACTTCCGTCAAGGCACGTATTTCATTCTCGAAACTCCGTTTGTTTGTCTCCGGAACCTCACCGGAATCTAATACATTCATCCTTTTCACCGCCACAATCTGTCCGGTCGTTAACTTGGCTTTGAACACACTCCCGAATCCTCCTTTTCCTATACAATATGTCTCGTTGAAGTTTCTAGTAGCCTTCACGATGTCTCCGAATGTGAACTTGCCGTCTCGTTCCCATATAACCAATTCCGAACTTCCCATTGTGGTTGTACTTGTGATCTCTACGTCGACCAGGTTTGATCGTCTTCTAGTAACGATACAAAAGATAGCAATAATCATTGCTATCAACATGAAACTGATCAATGGAACAAGAATCACGATAATCAGTTTTTTGTCACTAGATTTCTTCGTTGTGGCCTTATAACAAGGAGATAATCCTTTTTCAGTTCCACATAGATCTAGATTTCCTGTGAAGGAGCTAGCAGGCGCTTGTTTGAATACACCTTCATTTGGTATTGATCCTGACAAGTTGTTGTATGAAAGATCGATTGATTGTAAACTAATCATTCCCGTCGCTAGTCCTTGAGGAATTCGGCCCGAGAACTTGTTGTGTGACAGATTGAGATTCTGGAGATTGTTTAATTTCGATAGATCTTGAGGGATTCTTCCTGAGAACGAGTTGTTGCTTAGATCTAACATATACTGTAATCGGGCCAAGTTTCCTAGCTCAAATGGTAATTCTCCTGATAAACCATTGTTGCTCAAGTTTAAGCTAGATAAACTAACACAATTTCCGATTGTTGTTGGTATGCTTCCGGATAGATTATTCGCTGATAAATCGAGCACTTGAAGACTAGTTAAGTTGCCTAAACTTTGAGGGATTTGTCCAGTTAATCGATTATTGGTTAAATTGAGATTGAACAAATTGTATAACTTGCCCAGTTCATCTGGGATTTTTCCGGTTATTTGGTTCCATTCGAGTCTTAGTACACTTAACCGTTGCAAATCTCCAAGCTCGAGGGGAATTGTCCCCGAAATTCTGTTCCTTTCCATTTGTAGATTCGTTAAGTTCTGTAACTTTCCAAATTCTGGACTGATTTCACCTGTAAACTGATTATTACTGAGGTTGATGTATGTAAGATTCGGGTGTAAACTGAATGATAGCGAAATTTCTCCAGAGAATTGGTTTCCATCGAGCCTGATTCGAGTTAACTTCGTGCAGTTTCTTAAACAATCTGGTAATGAACCCGTGAAGTTGTTGCCATTCACGGTGAACTGATCAAACTGAAAACCACTACACAATTCGGAAGGTAGTTCGCCCGAGAAGCTATTGTTTGAAAAGCTAACATTTGTTAGGAAAAGATTGTTCTTGCCTAAGTCTTTAGGAATACGGCCCGTTAACTCATTACTAAAAACCGAAAGAACCATGAGGTTTGAAAGGTTGGAGATAGTATCAGGTAACTCTCCAGTTAAACTGTTGGTATTGATGTCGAGTTTAGTCAATGCAGTCAAGTTTCCAATCTCGTGTGGAATCGTTCCGCTGAGATTATTGGAGAAAAGCTGCAATGCTTGAAGGTTGACCAAGTTTCCTATTGTGGAAGGTATTGAACCTGAAAACAGATTATCTGAGAGATCCAAACTTTGAAGAAATATCAAGTTTCCAATCTCGAATGGAATCGGGCCTGTGAAACTGTTGTTGTACAAAAAAAGAACAGTGAGGTTTGACAAGAGACTGATTTCGGGTGGGATTGTTCCAGTGAAAAGATTGTTTTGAACTTGTAAGGAGGCTAATTTGGTCCAATTCGTGATGAAATGTGTCAATATTTCACCAGAAAAGTTATTTTCTGAAATACCAAGATCAGAAATCTCGGTGAGGTTTGATAAAGACAATGGTAATGGGCCAGAAAACGAGTTTCCAGCGAGTGCCAAGAATGTGAGATTAGAGCATAATCCGAGCTCGAAAGGAACTGATGAATTGAGTTGATTCGAGTGGAGATCAAGATATCGAAGATTTCGAAGTTGACCAATAGAAGAAGGGATCTCTCCTTCAAGTGAATTCTCAAACAATTCAATAACTTCAAGATTTGGCATTTTGTCCAAATCTTGCAAAATTGGTCCTGAAAATTGGTTGTCTCCTAGTCTAAGATCAATTAACTTTGTAAGATTGTAAAAACTCATTGACAATTGACCTTGAAACAGATTATCAGTAAGATTAAGGAACTCAAGATGGATCAAATTGGTGAACAAGGATTCAGGTAATGAGCCATTAAATTTGTTTATTGACAAATCAAGAAAAGTCAACTTCTTGCATTTGAGAATGAATTCAGGGAATTCATTTTCAAGTTCATTGAGATAAAGATTGAGAAAAGTCAAAGATGGCATACTTGAAAAGTCAAACCAGTTTGGATTGGTTAAGTAATTCCCTCCAAGATTTAAGTACCATACCTTTTGTAGATTGCTAATTTGATATGGAATTGCACCATTGAGATTATTATTATTAAAATTAATAAATCTCATCTCTTTTAGCCTTCCAATCTCCAATGGGATTTCACCTTCAAATCCATTTGAACTCAAATCTAAGTACATGATGCTTGAAAGGTTACCAATAGTGGAAGGAATCACACCACTAACATCATTATTGTTTACATCAAAATGGGTAAGATTTGGGAACAGAGAAAACTCAAAATCTGTTAATGTTCCAGAAATTGATGATCCTTGAAGGTTGATCTCGGAGACTGTACCACCTTCATTGCACACAATTCTAGTCCACTTGCAAAGATTTTGAATGTTTCTTGAAGACCATGAATTCAATGATGATGATGATGATGATAATGTGTTTTTCCATTTAATAAGTGCTTGTGCTTGTGTTGTTGAAGTTGATTTGGTGTTTAATGGTAACAAAGAAAGAATGGTGACATAAAAGAGCAGATTCAAAAGGCCTGCAAATGCTGCCATATATGAATGGTTCTTTTTTATGCTCAAAATATGATTTTTATTATCAAATTTCAAAGAGAAGAGATGTTGGTTGAATAGATTGACAGAAGATAAGCATTGTAAAATATAAATATGTGTGGTTGGATTTACAAAATTTAGGAGATTTGTGTCAGAATTTAATGAGTATACCTCAAAGTTGAAAAAGATGGTGAATTTTGGAGGATTGGGTATTTAAGGAATAAGGATACGCTGGCAAGTATTTTAGTAGTTGATATTATTATTTAATATAGAGTTGTAACTTTCATATATATATATATATATATATTTTTTTCTTAAAGAAAATTTTCAAAATACACGAAAAAATCAAATATAAAAATATATTTATAAAAAACTAAAATTACAAAAAACTACTATTCGGTCGCAACCTGCACATTGTGGGTTGCAAGGCCATAGTTACTGGTTGCTTGTCTAGACTCGTGTCCACATACGCGGTCTCGTGGCCAGTTACGCAGCTTGTAAACGGGGTCGCTGTCGGTTCGTGACGAGCAACCTGTAAACTTGCGGGTTGCGTGTTCCTGTGGATAATTTTTCTGATAAATAGCTTTATCTCAAAATGACAGTTTGGATAATATTTTATTGATTTGTTCATTTTAAAAACCCTTTCATCGCTTTTTTTTTGATAGAATTATTTTCTGTATTTGTTCACTTTAACATACATTTCATTGATTAAAAACATTAAAAAAACCAATACAAGACTATATGATTAACAGAAATTTGATTAATTGATTATTGATTACAACAACTAAAATATATATTTTATTGATTAAAAACATTACAAAAGCAATACAAAACAACATGTTTAAAACGTATTCACCCAGATGGAGAAAAGGAAGGTGTGTATAAAGGACCGGTGTCAAGGGAGAAATGGCAAAACAAGTTACTAAGTAACATGCTATAAGGCAAGGGATTATTGTTGTAGGTAATGATATGTTGTATTATTGATGCAATCATAAAATCTACATTAAACTGTATGTTGTTTTTTATCCAATAAACCATGAAAGCCTCAATGGTGCCTCTGCGGAGCGACAATAAATATTATAACGAACAAGATCAAACATTTTTCTCAACTTTCAACCAACAAAAATGAGAGCGTTTTTGAGAGAATTTGTGAAATAACCTGATGATCATCTTATTTTAGAGTCATAGTATTTATAAAAAATTTAACGACCCAAAAAATCTCAATAAATCTAACAAAAAAAGCAATTTATACAAAAATATTGCCACATGCAAATCGTAACCGTGCACCCGCAAAATTGCGAGTTCGGCCACATTCCTAAAGTGATCAAGATTTTTCGACTCCGACCCAGACAGGTGGCGTCCAGCCCACAAGCCGAACACGCAACTCACAAAGCTGAGCATGCAAACTGCCAATTGCGCAGAACATAGTTTTTTGCACTTTTGTTTTTATAAATATTTTTATATTTGATTTTTTATGTACTTCGGTGAGGTTCTGTATTTTTTTATTGATGATTAGTTAAAGTTTCATTTTTCTTTCTCTATTTCATCATTTCACATGGTAGGAATATCAAATTGAAGCTTGACTTCTTGTCTTTTCTAAAATTTTCGGGATCCAACTTACATTTGTTAAATAAAATTTGGTCTAAATCAATCTTAAAAAGTTTAATTAAATAATTGAATTAATTAAAAGTTATGATCCATTGGTTTACAGCTCAATGGCTGTTAATTAATCGCCATAACAATTGGTATTTGACTATTTGTAGTGTTTTTGTAACCTTATTTTGTTGGACTTCTTATGTTTTATATTTGACTTTTTAATATTCTTTGAAACCTTTAAAATATAATTTTTTCCTATTTTAATTTTTAATCAATAATTACCTTGGCTATTTAACTACAACTATTATGTTTTGCTGGTAACTATATTGTCTAGTTATATAGACAAACATATTAAAGTGCATGTAATAGGTCATGCTAACAAAAGCTCAAGTGCTTGTAATTATAAAAAAAATATGTGCACTCATTAAAGTTAAACATTTATTTTTAATTCTATTTATTAATATTAATATTTGTATTTAATACACTCAAACTTTCTTTTTATAAAACATATATTGAATGGAATTTTTAATTATATAAGAAAATTTTGAGTGTAATTAACGTATTTAATTATTCTTTTTTGAGAGCTATTAAGGCTTGTCTAGCATTTTCCTAAAATATAAAGTAATTAATTGGATATTTTTAATTTTAGTATTTTATTAAATGTATTGAATTGTTTCATTTGGTTGATACAGATAGGTCTCTTATATATCTTCAGCAGCACATGGTACGAATAATTGAATTTGCATCAAGTCAAAGTTTTACTTCTTTTCGCTGTCCATTTCACAATTTTGAAGACCCAACTCACAAATATTAAATAAAATGGCCCCAATCAAAATCTTGAAAAAGTTTAATATTAAATCTTTTAACTAAGATTCACGATTAGTTATTTTATTATGCATTAAATTTTAAATTTGTTATTATTAGTTTTGATTTTTAAACTATTTATTGTATGAAGTACATTTTTAAAAATCTTTATTGTATATTGTGAATGATTTGTTAACGAGAATTACCAGTCATATGATCTGAACTTTTAAAAGTTTAGCTCTTACAATAGAGGTATTTGACCGATAATTTCTATTAACAAATTATCCATATATATAATAAGGATTTTAAAAAGTTTACCTCACATAATAAAATATTTTAAAAACTAAAATATATAATAATAATAATAATAATAACTTTAAAGTTTTAAAGTTAAGCGATAAGGAAATAATGACTCTAAAACTCATGATCCCTCGTTTACACCTCAACTGCTGTTACTAATAAAATACTACCAACAGTTATTCCTTTTTATAGTCTTGTTTGTGTTTGACTTTTATTTCGTTTATTTATTTTATGCCACTTTTCAATTATTTTTTACAGCATTCGAATTTATTATTTTGCTTGTTATTTAATTAAATACTTATGTCGTTGGGAATTCCGACCGGATGTTTTAATAAAGGGTAAAATGTTCAGAAAAGAATAATTAATCTATATTTTTATAATTTAGGGTATCTATTAATACTTACTTTTTAATATACTAAAAGTTGATAATTGATAATATAATACTAAATGTCATTTTTCAATATTTAATTTAAATCGATGTGTAAAAATTTAACATACACCCTTTGATGTATGGTTTTAATAAGTGATCGCATTTAAGCAGAAAACCTTTATACCTTAAATAGAAATAAGTGAATTAATTTTTATTTTTATTTTTTTTGACAATTTACTCTTAATAGACTAATAATAGTAACATATGTAAAGAAGTACACACCTTGAACAATTCTTCAATTGACCAAGATGTTCATCCAATTTTCAGATATAGACATTTAAACAAAATAATATGAACATGAGATACACTTGCTCAAATCATCATGTAAGCGTGGAGACTTCGAACCTTACTAATCATGGACTTTTTAACATCAATTGACGCACTTTGAAAGCGAAAAATCATATATGGACTATTCAAGCCACTTGTTGAATTATGTTAGTAACTCTTCATTCCTCTCAAAATTTGTAAACTCGAATAGTCGTTACATCATCAAATGTTCTTGCACCAAGTAAACTAAACCCGAAATTGAAATTTTTAAATAACCAAAACAAAATAAGCGTTATAGACTCAGATCCAACAGAGCATCTAAGTAACTATTATGGTTGTTACGACTATTAGGGGCTGTAAATCTAGATGATTATCAGGTAGAACCAAGTTTTAGTTATATGATGAACCATGATCAATATATGGGATAACATATATATGTTGTTGACATCATAAATTTTTTTTGAACAGCAAGATATATATAAAAACTAGCAAGATGCTATAGAGTTACAAAGGATTACAAAGCCAATCTATCCAACTAGAAATTTTCCTACCTCTATATTTTAACCAAGAAAAGGAAAATAAACGAATAGAATCAAAAATATCTCTTTTCCTCATTTGATGAGAGGAGAGCGTGACATTACTACGGTATTTCCAAAGCATCCAAAACATAGTGGCTACGATGACGTAGAGAAGATTCTTGGTGTTGATAGAGCCCGGCCTGTTGTCAATCCAAGCAAGCCAATCCTGGCAGGAAGAAGGCTGAGGAACAGAAATATGACACCATGAACGTATCAAATTCCAAACGCTTGTTGCAACTTCACAAGTGAAAAAAACATGGTCGTTAGACTCGACATGATTATTACAGATCGGGCACAATATGGATTCAATTTCTAGACCTCGCTTTGATAAATTTAATCGATGAGGGAGTCTATCCAAACGAAGCCGCCAAATAAAGATATTCACCTTTCTTGGTAAACCATTGTTCCATCTTGTGGCTATGTTTACGGAAGGAAGAATAACTTGATCTATATGTGTTCGAGTCACAGCCACTGAGAATAACCCATCATTACCTAAACTCCACATACATGAATATGGGTTAGACGACAAGGTAGTTAGGTGTAGTTCGTTTAATAAAGCGCGAAGCATTTCCTCTGTACGGCTGGAGGTAACTGATCTGCGCCAGTGCCATATCCAATTACCTGA
Source organism: Logfia minima (assembly GCA_963921325.1). Lineage (NCBI taxonomy): Eukaryota > Viridiplantae > Streptophyta > Magnoliopsida > Asterales > Asteraceae > Logfia > Logfia minima. The sequence continues at coordinate 11,723,912 of OY992776.1, read as the reverse complement.
GATAAGCCGCTCGTTTATAGTGCAATTTTCATCCAAGTCTAATCGAAATAACCTGTTAAACCGAGTACATAAAGGCTCTTCGCTAATCCAAATATCCTTCTAGAAGCGTATACTATTACCACATCCCACCTTAAAACGAATGGTACCTTTTGGGATGATGTTACGCGAGTGTAAATAGTTGGTAGATCCCACAATGTTCGCCCATGTACCATTTGTATAGCAGCCTTTTTCATCAAAACCGGCTTCCACACCATGAATTGCTTGAATGACTTTAACCCATAAAGAATCTGGGTTAGTAATTAGTCTCCATCGCCACTTTTGAAGCAATGCCAGATTGAAAGCTTTACATTTAACATCTAAATAAATTTCATGTTATTATCCAATTAACATCTAAATAAATTTTTACATTTTATAACTTTTTATCCTTCAATTGTTTAAACTGTACATTATCAAAATCTTTTAAACCTTAGTACATAACTATCGGCACGTGTGGGCTTTGTTTTTTTCGCTTTGGTGGCACGTGTGGCCCCAAGTGGCGGATCCAGAACTTTTGGTCACTGGTGTCATTTTTGAGCTGACCAGTGACACTTAATTAATTTAATTGTGTCACTAACAAAAATTCTTAAAAAAATTACACTACCCAGTACAAGTCACTGGTGTAATGGGCCACCGGTACTTATCAAGTGGGTCTGCCCCTAGTGGGCCCATAGGAATGCTTGTATTTTTCACGTAGTGCGGCCGAGGCAAAACATCTTCTTTGATAACTTTGTTTTGATTATGTTTATTTGGATTAGTAGTAGATGTAGTTATAAGCAGTTTAGTTGGGTCGGGTGGCTTCAAAATCCGTCTCTTGTCACTTCCATTATGTAATTGATTTGTTCTCTAGCTCCTTGCTAGTTTTATAAAATTTAATCGTTATGAAAAAAATTTATTGCAACACGGATTATGTTCCCTAAATGTATTGTTAAGAGTTAGTTGGTCTTAAAAGTTAAAGCGTGTTATGGTTGTGTATGTAATCGTGACAAAAATAGTGTCATTTTGGTTTAGTACAACCAGCCAAATAGTAAACACGTAGTACGAAGTTTACTATGTTTGACTTGGAATATGAACTCAAGAAAACCATATGGTCAAAAGTCAAAACTTATTTCATGTCCCTTCATAATGCTGATGACCTCAAATTTGACAATCAACTTAGCCAGAAATAACCTTATTTTGTTTTCTGTTAGACTCATCATCGTAAATGCACCTCCTTCCCTTGGTTTGCTGTCTACCATTTAGTTCTTTAGCTTGTCATGTACCATCTAAATTGACGTTTTCTTTTTTCATTTTTTTCGTTACATTATATTAACTTTTTTCTTACTTTATTTTTTGTTAAACAAAAAAGTTTACTTAATTAATATTTGTATTATGCATTTTCTGATAAATATATAAGTTTACTTAATTAGTATAAAACAAATAACTAACAATAATAAATAACTTTATATAATTTTTTAATCATCAAAATTTACATAATCAAAACAATTAACACTTTTCCAGCTTCCGTTTTCTCTTCGTTGAGCATCTTTTTCTCATAATACTCAAACGTTCTTTGAACACTTCTCGTTAACTATTTTTTTTTTCTTTTTTTTTTTTTTTCGATGATGAAGATTTTGATTTACAACACTTATTTTCTACATATCTTGTATGACTTTCACCCTCTTTCACTAGTTTTTTGTATTCTTCATCGGGTTCACTCTCAGTTCTGTCTCTCGTCATCGTTAAATGCGTTGTTAGGATAGATTTTTAAAGATTAAAAAATTTGAAGTATAATGAATCCTTTTTCTTTGAAAAAATTGTTGATTCGAAAAATTGAATTTTATCCGTTTGAACTTTTCCTCTAATTCTTTTCAAAATTTCTCGATTAAAATGAAAATTTTCTCAAACCAAAATTATACACTTTTACGATTGAATTCAAAATTTGATAAAAGAAAATTTTTCCCTCCAAATTTTATTAGCCTGCTTTGAGTATCGACTTGGATATTAACTAAAGTTGATATCAAGTTCGATAAAGACCAAGTCTTTAGATTATATCGAGTTCGATATATAAACTAGCTTCAACACTTGGTCAACTTTTGAACGCTAGGTATCAAGTTCGATATGGGTATCAGCTTTGATACTGAAAAATATTCTAAGTCTTCGATCACCACTTGGACTGAATAGCGATACTGTGATTCAAGTTCGATATGGGTATCAAATTCAATACAGTCTTCGTACATGTTAAACAATTTATACAAGTCCAAACCTATCGAACTCAAAATCTACTAGATACTTTGAAAAATTTTAACCCTCGGTATCGAGTTCGGTATACTTTCTTCCTGTATCTAGTTCGATACTTTTAACCCTGTTCCTATCGAATTCGATAGTCACCAACACTTCTCTTCCTTTGAATATCGAGTAAAGCTAACACAAAATCCTTTGAGTATCACAATGTTCTTCATTCCCGCTTTTCTGAGATTTTCAAATTCAATCCAATTGTTGAAATTAATTTGTGATTTTAATACTATATCACTCTAGACCATTCCAAGATCAAATTCACTGGTTGAATTTGATTCATTCTTCCTAAAACTCTTGAATTTGATCAATTTATGTGCGCTAAGAACAAATACCCATTTCTTCACTGACCTAGTTCTTCAACTTTGATCCGTTAAAATGAAATTAAACACTGAATTCCTTTATTTCGGATGCTGATTGTGAAATTCAACAATTTAATTTCACAAAATGTTGATCAAATCAATGAATTTGACTTTGAAGATTATGAACAGTGGCTTTGATCTAGAACAAATCTTCAATGAATTTTGGATGATTTTGATTCGTTTACTTCAAATTGTCAATCTCTCCAGATACCAATTGCAAGTCCACAATCAAGCAATCGTATGATGAATCGTTACAAACATGTATGAATTTTGAGAGCGTTTATTAATTTACCATTCAAGAGTCAAGTGTTCAAGGTACACATGAAGCTTTAGTCTTGGTATTTATACCCCTAGCCACATGCTTAGGGGATAGATACCAAGACTCCCATTCTATTATTAACACATTTAGCACCAACAATCGTTACATCAATATTAATAGACCCTAACACCACCGGTTGACATATATAATGATATAAAGATCCAATTTTTCCTACTAAAACTGCATAAAATTCACAAGAAAATTTAAAATTTCAATCCAAATGGGCTATCCCACAACCATAGCACTGAAATTGCTTTCTATAGATCCAATCTTTCTTCACAAAGATTCATAAAATCCACAAGTATACGATAATATTTTAATCCAAAAGTCTACCTTTGAACTCTAGCTCATTGTTGTTGTAGGCTGCAACCCTTTTGTTATTTCGTGTGCTTTTCTCTAAAGAAACCAACCAATTCGACAGGCTGGTGTCTATTGCTAAGTCTTGATGCTGATTCTCGGGTTCACATGAGTTCTCCTTCTGCCCACTAAAACTCAAAGGTTTTCGTGTTGTCCCATTTGATTTCAAAGCTTTCCATTGCGTAAGATTCTCTATGGGGTTCAAAACAGACAAAATATAACCATTCTCATCGCGTGCATTCCTATTTGATGGATCCCTAAGTTCATGCTCATCATCATTAGCATCATCATAGTGTTCTTCTTCATCATCATCCAATTCATAATCATCTTCATCAAAATCGTAGTCATCGTGATCCAAATCTTCAAATTCATCGTCACTTTCTTGGCAATTTCCATACCTATAGTTGGATGTGCTCAAAACAACTGAATCATCTCTGGATTTGGGAAAAGTTTCGCCTTTTTCATTTTTCTCCAATAAAGATTCGGTACTGTCGTACACTTGAATGTGTTCGTAGGTTGTAACGTTTGTATCGAATGTCACCTTTTTCTGTTTCTTCAGTTTTAATTGTTGCACGTCAGTCTTTTCTCTACATTCCAAGAACAATTAGAAAGTAAGCAAACCAAACTCATAATCAACTACATAACACCAAAACATAATGCTTATAAGCAAAATCAAGAACACGATTACATCATAAGTTACCTTGATTCTGGAAATGGATTAGATGGCCTCTCATTGATGCTTAGATCCACAGACAAATCAGCTCTTAAAATGTCCTGAATTCTAGGTTTCTACAACGAAAAGTGTCGAGTTAAGGAAATTTAGGCAAAAATGGACCGGGCGGTTGTCTTGACTTGCAAGCAATTTTTTTCTTTCTCATTTTTAAAGTATTTTAGCAATAATTAATATATTTGACAATGTTACAAAATTGTCCTTTGATAAAGCAATGTAATAGTAGATTTAACGTAAACATTCGAATACAGCCACTATCAACTCATTTAATCCATTTGATCCGTTTCAATTTTGTTAAATTATAATACTCTACACAAGCCAATGAAGCGTAACTCGGTTAATAATGGGTGACAAATCTTTGACGCAAATAATACTCTACACATTTTACCCAAATATATGCTAAATCTACTTCAAGGCAAAAGTGTCATTATTAAAAACAAGAAAACCCTGTCTGCAACAAACTCAAGATTTTAACTAAAATGGGTCGATCCTGGCCCTATTCAAACTAAATTGAAATAAATTATATAATTTTTTATCCAAAAATGAGGGTTCTTTCAGTTGCAACATCAATTCAAGATTTCAAATAAAACGGGTTGATTTGGGGTCTATTCAAACTGAACTGAATACAAAAATATACAATCTAGTCCAAAAACAAGGGTTCTTTCAGTTTCATGGGAATTAAACATTAATGCAAAAAAATGAAAAACAGAACTGTAAAAAGATGTTAAACTTAAACTTACTTGATCACGACGAATAGCCTTGTACTTCAGTTTTCTACATTTTCTATCCTTCGAAGAACTGAAACACCCGTAAAAACAACCCATTAAAGATTGATTTTTTGTGTGTTACTGTTCTTGATTTGCAGAGACTTTATGATGGTTTGTGTGTGTGTTGTAATGGGTGTTTGAGGAATTAAAATTTTAATGTTTATTCTTTGTATGTAAGACAAAAAAAAGTAAACAAACGGTCAAGTTTAAGGCTTTTTTGGTTTTGGGGGTAAAGAAAGAATGTGATTATTAAATGGGATTTATGTGTTTGTTTTCAAAAGGGCAAGTGACCGTTAGGTTTGGGGTTATTTGTTATCTGTGAAGAAGGTCATGGGCGTGGGGTGGTTGTGGGGTCTACTGCCCCCACCTCACAACCATTTATGAGGGACAGAAATGGTATTTTCTCTTAATTGTGTACCATCAATAAAAAAATATTGAAACTTTATAAAAAGGTTTTATTTGTTGTTTAGGCAAACAAAAATTAAAATAATTTGTATTCGGTGATTTTTTTTTAAACTAGTACTTAAAATTATGATTAACATGCAGAAAAGTGTGAACACATAAAAATAACTGGTACATAAAAATAACCGTCCACTACAAATAATAGTTAATTGTCATATACAATACTTTTATTTGTATTAACCATAATAGTAATTATGTGTAATAGTTAGCAAAATCCTCTTTTTATTCTTGAAAAAGGGTAAAACAAATAGCGAATTTGATTGACCCAACTTATTATCTACCTCCTTTTGTATATATTTCTTTGTAATATTTTTTATAAGTATAGCATCTTCTTTTTGTTATGTTTTGGCGAAAAGAAGCATCATTAAACATTCTATAAATTAACTTTAACAATTGATGGTGCCATCAAAAGGAATTAATGATCTCCTTTAAAACTTATAGCATTATGCATTATTCCATTCATTCAAACTTTTAATTTGCCATAAGTGCTGATAAATGTTACTATTATATGAGTAGTAAAAAAGTTTCCCTTTTTAATGATTTCTTTCTCTCTCTCTCTATTACAAATCTAGTGATGATAAATCTTACTATTACATATGAATAGTAAAATAATTCTTTTTTTATGATTTATTATTATTTTTTTTTTAACTAGATTATAACTCGCGTATTCACAGTAGTTTCATATAAGTATTTTGTAATAATAGTACCCTATATGAGGTATTTGTCAATTATAGAGATTTAATTGTTTTGTATGACGGTTAATAAAAATATTAGTACCCTACATGTTTACATATAGATTAGATATGTGAGATGGTTGTTATTGATGTTCATTATTGTTGTATGATTGATGATTTATTAGAAAATCTTAGTAGTCATATGAATTTAGTTTCAAATATGATCAAATATCAAAATTCAAATAAGTTTATGTGAAACATAATATAAATAATAAAAAATGATTGTTTTATGGTTTCGGACGAGTTTGTCAAAGATTACTTAATATGATCGAATTCGTTGTACTGTCACATGATTTTATTTAATATTAGTACCTATGACAGTCTATGTGTCAAGGATAGTAAAATATTGATTAGTACCTTATACGGTCTAGATTATAACCCACAAATTCGCGAGACTGTCACATCTTTTACGCTCTATGTCAATGATAGTAAAATAATTGTTTGCTATTACAGTTAGAAAAATATCAGTGCCCTACACCTTAACGTCTAAATTAAATATGGGGATGATAAAACTGTCGGTGACTGTTGGTGTATAATTGATTAGAAATTGTTAGTAAGCATATCAATTATGATAAAACTTCTTGTAATTCGCGAATTCGTAGGATGATACATATTTTATATACAAAAGTGAAAGAAAAAAAAAAAAAAAAAAAAAAAAACAGTAATCTGATCGTTTGATTTTGCGAATATGACCGTCATTAATAGTCCTTGTTATTGTGTCCAGAAAGCCCAGCTCATGGACATAACTTTCAAGTAGTCTGACCAAGTGACTAATTTGACCCATTCTCTACCCATCCTCCAAACAGTAATACTTAGTAATTTACTTATTCTTAGTATTTAAGATAAATTTAGTGAAGTATCTCGATCAGCTACTAAACAATCAACCATATTAACCACTAAAACTTTTAATAAGCTACATTAAACTACTCACTTCTCCAGTACTGAATATAAATTTGTACTTGATTGAATAACATGTAATAGGTTCCTATAATGCACAATAAATACATCAACCCATCCTCAAGTAAAACCAAAAAGATAGCTTATAAAAGAGAAGAAAAACCTAATAATACATAGTACAACAATTATAGTCTTACCTCCACAATTAGAATATAAGAACATATGTCAAATAACGGCTTACAATCCATCAACGGCCTTGCCCAACACGTCTAGTGTGATGTTGCTGGTTCTGTTAGGGTCTTTTGTAGTCCATATTGGTTAGTTACTGGTTATTAGATGGGCTATAACATAGCATGTGCATCTTTTGGACTTCCGCTAAAAGATGGTTAGTTAATCGAATTTAATTAGTGAATTAACATTAAAACCATAAAAAGTAGGGACTTACAACCGTTTGTTTAGTACTTTAGCTATAACATTCTTTCCTGCATATCAGTAAAATTTTACTTGTAATCAAGCTTAAGATTTCAAGTTCAGAATGCTCTAATCCCGCTGATAAGGCTATATAATTATACCAGGATTGTGAGTTGGTGAGTCCTAATAAATTCAATAATGCAACCACAATAACAAATCAAAGAACCAAGTTTGGCAAGATATAAAGTAACCTAAAGGTCTTCATTGTTAGTGACAAATTTGACAACACGAGACAACATGTCATCATTGACAAAGTCACCGGGTTTTTCAAGCAGCTCAAGAGTGACATCTATATACCTGAACATTCATAATGAAAGTGAAAACAAAAATACAGTATAAATGCTTTCATAAAGTATAACTCAACTACATTATCTTTTATAAAGATAAAATTATGAACAAAGTATAAATGCTTTCATAAAACTCGCAATTGGTCAATTGTGAGCAAACAAGTAGATGTCATTGTTATTTGGATGACAAATTTTATTGTCAATGATTTGTACTGAAGAAAGAAAAAAATTAGTTTTTCATTCTTTAAAATCTATACTTCATGCATCAAAATGTGATTGAAGGAGGGAAATTATACTCTGAAGGAGTGGCGGTAACTTAAAAAGTGCCGAGAGTTGGGGATACTCTTTTGCCATCTCTATTAGGACATTGATTATCTGGTTGACTAATTTTGAGTTTTCAATACAGAAAATATCAATTTAGGGTGCAGAGAAACAAAAAGATCAACTTGAAGCCTGGCAATCTGTATGGTTCTTTTGGGCTTAGCTCCCTATTTATTGACGTTTTGCTTTGTCATTAAAAAAAAAAAATAGTTTAGTGCCAAAACATGTACATTTTAAATCTGCAATAACTTGCAAATAAAAAGAATATCTAATACGGAAACCAGATGGTTTAATGGATCAAAGTGGACCAAAATGTGTCTTTAGGCTGCATGTTTCTTTGAAAAAAATATATGGTAACAGTAGACAGACCTTTAAATATAAGAATAGCTGACGAGTCTTTAGGCTGCATGTTTCAAGTAAACATATTAGTTAATATGATAATTTATAGCAAGTAGTAGCTTATGAAAAGGGATATAAAACCCCTCAAATATCCTATAAGAGCATAAGATAGATTAAATGCTCAACTTAAACGGCTCAGTAAAGTCCTGTAGAGAGTGATTTGGCAGGGATTTTAGGCTTATCGAGTGTTCATTCTTTGTACCTGTTAACCGTTCTAAAAGCATCTATATGACATAAACTTGGTAACAATTAGGGCAAACGAATGTAGTTAACATTTACAACTCATTTACAACTCAGCCATCATAAGATCAGACAAAAACAACCCCAAGACCAAAAACAAATATGAATATTGGGTCTAAAAGGATTAGATATTACTTCTACTGCCACTAAAATCAGACAAAAAAAAAGGACTCATGTTATTCAAGTATGTTACATTGTTTCTTTATTATACTACAACTATATATAGTAGAAATCGAAGATAGTCCAACAACAATGCAGGCAGATTACATTCACACCGACTTATAAACATAAGAAACAGAGACAGATGATTTAACCTGCAATTCATGGCAAAAACCGCCCTGAGCCCCAGTTCAAACTTTAAGCCAGTACTAAAATGTTTCCATTTACCCAAACCCGCTTTGACATGTTCATCACTCGACCCGACACCCACATTTTTCTACCTCTATTGATAATTATGGGCAAGTTGGAGTCATATCTTTTTTCTTTTTCTTTCTTATTTAATAAAAAATACAAACAGCTTACCTCATATGTTAAACCCTCTTCTTGATCAATCCTCTCGAGAGCCAGTAGAACCTGCAAAACAGCACATAAAACAATAGACATCATTAATCACAGTTTCCACAAATTGCCCAATTAAAGTATCGAATTCGGGGTGTATACAAAACCCTCACCACTGCCATCAGTTTCCAACTCGAAATCTTTTTCCAAATTATTAACAACTAATTGAATCTCCCATTCCAAAGTACCAACAACGGCAAAAATAAGATTTTGTAGTCATGTTTACACCTTCAAGCTAAAGTTGTTTTAACATGTAAACGATAATGACATTGAAAGACGCTTCACACTATTAATGGGAAACTGGTGTTTCCGAAGACCAGGTTCGAATGTGTCACTTGGACAAATTATCAATACTCGAGTCTTATGCTTTATTCTGCGTCGTAAGTATTTACCTTTTCTTAAATGGCAAAGAACGTCCTCTATTTGATTCACATTTTCATTTTATTTTTGCTTTTTTTGGAAAAAACGTTTTCATTTTATTTACCAAGTACAAGAGATTGTTGTCGTCATCACATCTTGTATTCTAGCTTTTTGTACTAATGAATTCTCTTACATGATGACTAAATCCGATAGTGCATGCTTATTAATAATGAAATGTTACTGTTTTGAACTTTTTATATCGTACACATCTTTTTATTATCCTACAATAAGCTCATTAATTTTTCAATCCAAACAAATATTTATCTATTCGTGTAATTATATTGTTAATTTTTAAAACTTAAATATTTTAACCTGTGATTGTAAATCTATAGAATAATTAACATGTAATAACTCAATAGCATTCAAATCTTATAAATTAGAAACGGAGGTTATGAAAGACACTTTAAACAAACCAAAAAAAACAACAAAACTTCTTCCGCATTCAATTCTCAGGACGTTAGTCATCCAAATCATGTTTTTAATTTTTAATTATTTACCAACAACTTGTTACAGATTGAAACATTTATTTAATTATTCCATGATATTATTTCGGACTCGTTACACATGAAATGACATTCAAAGAAAAGGAACTCGAGTAAAAACAAAAACAAACATGACACGTGATACAACAACTGACATACTAAAACCAAGGAAGGCCTTCCATGATTGTACTGTCCTTCCCTCTTAAAACTACAAGTGAGTTGTAAGAGGAGAGATGGGTACACTTATTGATACTTTTTAAAAAATTTAATCTTTGTTATATATTTAATTTTACTTTTTTAGTATTGTATGTAATTATTTTTTAAACTTTTTATTATATTTGTATATGTGGAACTTGTTCAAGATGTCTATTGTATGTAACATGTGACCCAAATAAAAGTTAGCCAGTTTTTCCCTCACAAAAGAAGATTATTTAATGTATGTATTGAACTTTGTTAATATGTCTATTGTATGTAGTGGATTGGTGTCATGTAAGCACTTAGCCGGTTTATGGTAATCTTCACATACAATAGACGTGTTTACAAAGTTTGATACATACAATGAACTATTAAAAAAAATAGTTGGATACAATAATAAAAAATAAAATACGTAACGAAACAAGTAACTCTTAAAAATGAATAATTTGCATTGAATTCTTGTAATAATGATATCTCCAATATTTTCAAAACCCATCCTTATTGTTTTTAAGATTTGAATCATCAAATTTTAAATTGAATTTTTCATACATATATCGCAATTTATTGATTCATCTTTTAAATAGTACCTTTGTTTAAAACATCATATTCTACACTGCTACTTTTCTCTGGTCAAAGTTAACTAATTATATTTTAATATCTGATAATTAAATTACCATTCTATTTAGATAATAAATATTCATTATAATCTAGAGATAACATGATATAAATTGAACCAATTTGCCAATATATATGCACATGTTAACTACAATATTGGAAAGATGATCCTAGAGCTCATATGGTTTTTATGCCATACAATATTTCTGACCATAGCCCTGCCATTCTTCATCTTCCTGATGTTATAAAAAGAAGATCATGTCCTTTCAAGTTTAATAACCAGTTGGTATTTAAAAAGGATTTCATTGCTACTGTTCATAAAGTTTGAGATCAGAAAGTTGTTGGTTGTACTATGTATTTTGTTGTGACTAAGTTGAAAGTTTGAAGAAGGAAGTTAGAAAACTGAATACTTCTTGTGAAGATGTTCATGCAAATGTTAATAGATTGAGACAAGATGTGGACAAAGCTCAGATGGATTTGAATTTAGATCCAGATAATGAAGATCTCAGATGCAATCAAGCTCGTCTGCTCAAAGATTTTAAGATTTCTATGAGAGATGAATAAATTTTCCTGAAACAAAAGGCTAAAATTCATTGGTTGAAAGAAGGAGATCACAATTCTGCTTACTTCCATAATGTTGTTAAAGGGAGAATTAAAAGAAATAGGGTTGAGGCTATTGAAGATATGAAAGGGCTGAGATATTCTAGGAGTGAAGTGGGTGATCAATTCGTGAAACATTTTGAAGGCACTCTGGGCTGTTCTCTGGAAGTTGATAGAATTGTAAACCCTGAATCTTTGTTCACAAAGAGGTTAAATACAAAGCTAGCTGAGCACATGGTAAGGGAAGTCACTAATACTGAAGTTAAGGTGGCAATTTTTGACATTGAGGACACAAATTAAAGCTTCAGATGGTTTCTCCTCAAAGTTTTTTAAATCAGCTTGGCCTATTGTTGGTGATGAGGTTTGTCAAGGGTCAAAGAGTTCTTCCATAATGGTAAACTGTAAGGAAATTAGTGCTACTGTGCTAGGTCTTGTCCCTAAAATTCCCTCTCCAAAGAAGTTGCTGATTATAGACTCCCTGCATGTTGCAATGTCATCTAAAAATGCATAAGTACGTAAGATCCTTGTCAATAGAATTAAAGACAGTTTAGATATTCTTGTTAATGATAATCAATCGGCCTTTATTCCAAATAGGCAGATTAGTGATAACATTCTTTTAGCTGAGGAAATCATGCAGAATTATCATGTGGATCCTGGAAGTAAAGGATGTGCTTTCAAAATCGATATCCTAGAGCTTATGACACAGTTAATTGGAAGTTTTTGCATGAGATTTAAAAATGGTTTGGATTCCACCCTGGTATGGTTCATTAGATAATGATGTGTGTTTCTACATCATCTTACACTCTTAATGTCAAGGGTGAACCAAGGTTTCTTACTGTTAAAGTATACTTATCATTTAAATGGATAATGATTCGTACACTAATATTTTTTCTATACATCGTTAACTTTCTTTTATGGTGTTGTATTGTACTAACTTTATAGATCACTTACGTTAGATCTCAGTCAGTGATGCATGAAGAAAAAGATGTTAATGTACGAATTAATTTTTCAATTTTAATGATTGGATCACTCCACGTGTCATATAAATCCGCAATGTGACTAATTAGGTCAATAAATCCGAGAAAAAAATTCTTACATCTTGTAGTGGTCAACTAGTCTAAATTCATATGTGAAAGACCCTTCCAATTATTTGGTGATATGTAATTATGGATTAAACTAACAAAAATCACCAATCTAAAACATGTATAACCTCCCAATCAAAAGTATGATATGCCTACGGCCTACCTCAACATTCCAAATGTAGTTCATCGATAGGTATATATATGCTTAATAATCACCCATTCAAAATTTCTCGCAATTTATTAAACGGGAGTGATATTTACATCATTTAATCCAAAACATGTATTCAATTGTTTGTGAAAGTCGACAACCTAAGTAAAATAATTTAAGTAAGGCACAAGTTATTAAAGAAACCCAATTATTATTTTATGATAACTATATCTATCTTGCGGTACCCTGAACTCTAAACAGTTGTTATTAAGCTCACAATAATTTCCATCGATAATCGAATTCCGTAAATAAAGTTACATTGCTGAAGTAGGGGTAATTAATTCTCCGAAAGTCTTAATCAACCGATTTAATAGTTAACATAACAGAGTAAATTACGTAATCCGTGTAAAAGTATATGAAAATAAAAATTAAACGCGTAACTTACACTTTTATGTTGCATGTCTCAAACACCGTAGTAAGTTTCATATAGCCCTTTGCTTGCCTTACATAACGCTATGTTAGTGTTAAATTTTTTGCCACACTTTTGTGAATTAGTCGATTCATCTCTCGCGCAAATCTTGAAATATGTTTTGATGTATAATCATAATAAAAAGCCGAATTAATCGTGAAGCAACAACCCTTTGTTGCGTACCGCTTACCTAACCAAATGCATTCATTTCAAATTCGTTGCACACGAAACAACATCTAAAGAAAAGGAATTGAATCCAAATAAAAACACACATGACACATGATACCACATAATTGATATGTTATTAATAATAAAATAAATGAATAATTTGTATTCAATTCTTGTAATTATTATGCCTCCATTATTTTCAATACCCCTCCTGTTGTTTTAAAGATTTGAATTATCAAATTTGAATTGAACTTTTTACACATTTCTCAAAGCTAAATCTATCATTTAAACATTCCCTTTTTTTTCTTCTTTTTTTTAAAAAAAAAAAAAAAAGTCAGACTAGCCTACAACACTTTTGGGGTCAAGATGAATTACTTTAATTGTAACATGATAAATACTAACAAAGCTTATTATAAAAAATCTAGGGAGAACATATAAAAGGATCCAATTTGCCTATATGCACTTGATAAATACTACTTAGGGAAAGTTAAAAATAGGTACATCAATAAAATATTCCAATATCATTGTCTTATACAAAACATATGAAAAAAGGTTAACTCAATTGACACACAGGAATGATACATTATGTGTTTTTCTACCTAACAAACCATAATAATATCAATATAACTTGTAACATCAAATAAATAACTACTATTTAGTAATAAATCTAACGACATTTAATCAAAATTGCTAAACACTAGTAACTATAGCGTTACAACAATTTGTAACACATCAAAAACAACACAAACACCAACTCGAGCATGGCCTAAAATTACATTACATCATACAACATTTTAAAGCAAGACCGAATTTTACAATAAATATAATTTTCATTGTAGATTCGAAAAATGGACTAATTGGGTCGGGTTAACAATGCCCGGTATATGTACTCCATTGTTACCCATCAAAATGCCCGTTACTTCGTTGTAGCTTTCAAACTTTCTTTTCTCCCCCAGCTTGGGTTCAGCCGGCTTTTCCTTTTGGCAAAGCGGTTTTATAAAATCGGCCGAATTAGCCGCCGCTGAAACTGGGACAGCCACGGCTTGGGCCGGGTTCCACAGCTCGCCGAACAATGTACCTTTGGTTAAAAATTCACGAGCCAGGTAGCCCGCGAGGAGGAGTTTATTATCGCTCGGCGGTAGCCGAGCCGGCGGCTTATGTAGCTTGGCTGAAGCCGTGGCTCGAGGTGTAAACGGCTTGGCTAACTTTGGTATTGTTGACGGCTTAAGAAAGTCAAATGTTTCATCTCTGTTTTTTTGTCTATGCGTGTGGTTCATTGTAAATTGCATGAACGTTTGCCACGTCAGCAACTACGGTGTCAGAAATTTACAAAAATGCCCCCAATTTGATGGAATACAAAATAACAGGATAAGAAAGCCAGGGGTAAAATGGCAATTTAATACCATAAATTATTTGTAAAAATTTCGGATCAACTAGGAAAATTTAAAACAAAAAGTTGAGTGGACCTCCGGCGAAATCGGAACACGGCGGCGCGTGGTGGAGGAATTGGCGGCAGAAAAAGAGAGAAAATAAACGATAAGAAAAAAGGTGTGGGGAAGTGTAGAATGTGGTGGGTTCTATATATAGGGAAATGCAAAATTAATTGCCATTTATTTTGGTGAAAATTACAATATAACCGAAATGAATATTTTCATTTAACTTCCTTGAAGTAATGAGTATGAGTATTATTATTATTATTTACACCTATATTGTTACTGTTATACGTAGTATTATTTCATTTTTATATTTGTTTGATTTATCTAACAAGCTAACTTTTTACGGATTCCTTTTCCCATTTGCTTAACCACAAAAATAGATAAAACAAATATTCTTTAATCACACTAAGTTACTTTTGACTTAATAAAAGTATTATCTTAAGATTCTGTTTGATACGGAGTTTTTAGAGGGTTTTAAGAGTTTTAGTTTTAAATTTTTGAACAAAAAGATTCTTTAAAAATAAAAGTCTTATTTGACATATACAAGTTATAGCTTTAGAATAAAATGAAAAGTTCAAAATCTCAAAGTCACTGGAAATAACTTTTCATAAAAATCTTCAAATCTAAAACTACAGCTAGAGGCCTACAACTATTTCATCAAACATACCCTAAGTATAGTTACATGCATAATACTATACCAGTATTGGCATTCTATAGTGAAAATGAAATTGTATTAATAATCGTAAATCGATAGCAATAGTATGTTCATACTTTTTTATTTTAGCTTATGTAGATTAGTTGTAACGGTGGATGACTCTGATATTATGTTCGTGTGGCTCATCAAAAGGGTTCAAGCCATAAATATCAGAAGTTCAATAAGAAACAACAATAGACAGATATTGTACAATATTAAAATTACATGTTCTATTATTTTATTAAAAGAAGGGAAAATAAAATTTATTTTGTACAAAACGAAGATTACATTTTCTATAAAAAAGGTATAATGGTGACGTTACATATTATTTTATTCTGCAAAACCAAACATATATTTCGTCTTTTAATAAAATATGACATGTGCAATATCCTCATTTTATTTCTTTTTATCGACTTTTTCACTATATTTCATGTTTTTCTTTTATTTGCCCTATTATATATATCAAAAACTTACTTTATCTTTTCTCCATAAAGGTATACTATAAGATGTTAAGGGTTATTTGCATGTTCTTGATATTATTTTTTTTAGTATAATCACGTGTCCCCCGACTGATTAAGGATTTGATTTAGTTATGAAAATTTATTATAGTCTCTTTAGTAGTAAGTTTAATATTAACATGCTATCGATCAATTCTTATAATTGCATGCTAGTAACAAAACAGCTCTGAGATATGTACACATTTTATAAATAAAAACGGACTATTATTTGAATACTTTTATATATATCAATGGAAAATGAGTAATCTTGAAGAAATAAGGAAGTAAATTTGAGCCGTTCGTTAACATTATTTAGGGGGAGTTAACATTCAAGTAAATTTGAGCCGTTCGTTAACATTATTTAGGGGGAGTTGAATGTTAACTCTCCCTAAATAATATTAACGAACGGCTCAAATTTACTTCTCCATTCCTTCAAGATTGAAGCTTCTCTCTGAATCATCTCTATATATATGTATACTTACACAATGGGATTTATATATGTATTCACATAAAGATGTCAATTTAAAAAAACTCTTTATAAAAATATCATAGAAAGAAATATAATATTCCTTTCAGGTATTTCCTTTCGAGGGCCCTATATTGGTATATTAAATTTTCCGAATATTTCACTTTATGGTTATCATCTTGGTGAAGTGATATTAACGTTTTAAACCATATGAGGTGCGTTTAAAGCATTCTCATTGGCAAAAACTTTTTTACATAATACTTCATTGTTTATCATCTTGTAACAACCCTTTCTACTCAAATATGTAATGGAAAAAGTTTTTGAAGAATGTTATTTCAAAAGGGGAAATCTTAGCGTTTTTAATTTATGTGATTTTGAGTGTTGTTTCAAAAGAGAATTAGACGTCCATATGGTAGAAAGTTAGGGGATAAAAAGTGTAGAATATTAATGTGTTCTTTTCGATTTGATTGGTCAACAACATTAATTATACGTGTTCTTATCCCCTATTTCGAAGCCTATACACAGGGTTAACAAAAAACGAGTAAATTATAAAAATAATTTTTATATTATATTGTGTTTATAATTTTTGTTTTTTGTTAGGTTTTTGCATGTTTAGTCCTTAAATAATATATTTCAATACATGATCAGTCACCTGCCCACATAAAAGGATTAAAATGTAGTTAATCTCTTATTTCTTCTATTCCTTCACTTCTAACGGCATTTTTGTTTCTACTCTTATAAAATTTTTGTTTCTAACGACATTTTAATCCTTTTATGTGGACGAGTGACTAATCATTAACAAAACATGTAATCTGAGAACTCAATATTCAAAAAACCTTATTAAGAGACAGCAAATCATAAAAGGTGATATAATATAGGGGTCATTTTTGTAATAAACTCTTAAAAAATGTACCGGTAAGAGCTCAATTTTACAAATCTTTTTAAGAAAGCTCTATAAACATATACCTTTAATTAAAAGACTTCTTTTAGCAGAAAAATTTATAAAAAACCTCCCAGTGTAGATGATATCTGTTAAAAGCTCGTTCAAACATTGTTGAGATGGAATCGTGCTAATTAATGCGAAAAATCAATCCTATTTACGTTTTAAAAGATTGCAGCATTTTTAATTATTTGTTAGAGATCTAAAGCAGGTGATTAAGTTACAAAAACAAATCACATATCATATAATTTAAGATGAAGATAATAGTTACTTATCCAATATTTAATAGGAAAAGTAAGTTTTGATGATAAGATATGAAAACACCATACAAATATGTCAATTGTCAATTGTTGATGTGGGCATCACATCAGCTCTTAATAAAAATAAAAAACAAAAACCATTGGATCATCTTAACTCACCTTTGTGCAGCCCATATTGTAATATAATAATTAAGGTAGTTTGTTTGTTAATTTGAATATAAATATTTAGTCTATCAAGAACTGGTTAGAAATTTTGTTAGAACTAGT
This sequence comes from Logfia minima, assembly GCA_963921325.1. Classification (NCBI taxonomy): domain Eukaryota; kingdom Viridiplantae; phylum Streptophyta; class Magnoliopsida; order Asterales; family Asteraceae; genus Logfia; species Logfia minima. Next base: position 11,705,959 of record OY992776.1, on the reverse strand, counting down.
TGAAGAATTCTACCTTTAAGTTGTTAACTGACGTCACATGCAAGGTATGTGGTCTATATTACTATATATTATATGAATGCATACTTGAGCGACATGAGTAGCTAGCATGTGGTTCATCGCATTCATTTTTTATTATTGACGTGTGTGCTTAAATATTGATTATGAATGACTAGCATGTAGACCGCGATACAACTTCAAGTGGACAAAAGATTTATTTGCAATAATATTTTCATTCAATGGCAAATTGTCCTCGAATGAATATTTAAAAAGTAGTGTTGTACAATTTTCTTATATCTCTATGTACGTTTATTTCAAGAAATTATAATTAGTACTGAGAATTTTTGACAGAATTTGAACTTAACAAGATATTGATACGAAACAAATGGGTTAGGGCTGTATTTTCAACCCATAACTCGACTAACCCAAAACATGGCAAACATCTCATTTTTTCGAGTTGGATTTGAGTTAAAATTCAATTTTTTGAGTCGACCTGCCAACCTAGATAAAAATTCATCTTTTTAGAAAAATTACAACCCGCCAACCTATTAACCAGCTCATTCATATAAACATGTTATGCATATCTTGTTAGATTGCTTACTTATGACTCTTCTACCTTTTTATAATATCAGTTCAGGTAAAAAAAGAAAAAGGGTAACCTGCAATCTGAACCATCTAACATGATCCTTCGATCCTACCCGAATCAGCACCCTAATCATTATAGTAATTGAAAAGTTAAGTTATACATATAATTAGCTATTAAATGAGACAATTAGATAAATAATATTTACAAAATATAATAAATCATTATGTAGCCCAATAAGGGATTTGGTGAAGGATTGTAAACTTAACATCACATTGGATGCTTGAGATATCGAGTATTCACCATCAGAAGATGTCATCCATATAATCGAGTCCATGTTTGACCTATCAAATCACACTGCTCTAACAGCGTTGTTTATATGTTGCAGCACACATTACTCGCAATTAGTCCTGCGATTACGCAGTATTTCAGATGTAATTTTTTCTAACCGACTACATATGAATAATCTCTCATTTAATAAAAACAAAACTTACCCAATCAATTATTAGATACAAGATATAGCCCGGCCCTAGGTGCAATTACATAAAGGTCATAACCCTACAATCAATGAACATTTGGGTTAAAAATAATATGTAATTTTTTCTAACTGACTACATATGAATAATCTCTCATTTAATAAAAACAAAACTTACCCCAATCAATTATTAGATACAAGATATAGCCCAGCCCTTACGTGCAATTACATAAAGGTTTACATTGAAATATGACATATTACATAACCTTACAGTCAATGAACATTTGGGTTAAAAATAATATTTAAGAATAAATGGTTTTAATATTTAGTGGGTAGTTGTTAGATCTTAAAGTAATATTTTCAGAAAACTTGTTAATACATTATTAATTATTTAAGATGAATTAATCAATACAAATTAAACATTCAATGCTTAATAACAACGTAATAACAATTAAATTGATATTGTACTTTTGCGGAATTAAGAACTTTATGAATCACACAAATTATACGTCAAATGAATGTTATTTATGAATAGTTCAATTGATACAAAACACACAGTCGTCTAACTTAATGTATATGCATATCTGTGTAGTTTCTATGAATCACATAGAAACTATTTATAAAAGGTATGATGGTTATAAAATGCAATCATACCGTATCTCTAATTAATAGAGATATTCTACCTAACCCCTACGGGTTTTATGGAAACTAGACCAATTATAATGTAATTGGAATTCTCGTAACTAATAAGATATCTTCGAATCTTCAATTTTTATCTCAAAGTTCTTCTTAGTCTGCATTGGTTTGAGTCTTCCTTCAAAGTTCAAATTTTCCATTTGAGTATGTCTTGGTATGAGTTTCTGCTCACAAAATCAGACTAAGCATGCTATACAGACTAACGCTCAAGATTGTCTTAGTCTGAGTCTTTGTGACTTCAGCCGAACTCATAGTGAGCACTATAAACAGACTCACAAACACTTAGCCAATTTCCAGTGAGGAAGTAGTGATCTAAGGGCAATAGGGTAATTTCTTAATTAGGTTATTTAAAAATAATATAGACAACAAAAAGAAAGAAAAGCAGGATGAATGCGAAGCTGAAAAACCGGTTGCTCTATTAGGATTTCAATGATCTAAATTGAGGATCTAACTATCTATTTCAAAAGCTACAAATTCATCACAACTACATCGTGTACTGATTACTCAATTTCAAAATATTCAATTTCATAAGTTTTTTAATTTTTGAATTTTTTTGCGTAATCTTTGATTTGTAAACGAAAATATGAAATTAAACTAATTTCATCATACAAAACATAAAAATAAGAAAGTAATTTAATTATATACGCCGGTCATCACTAAATTTCAAAAATTGATATTTTCTTGACTGTTAATATTCATAATGATAAATACTATAACTGAATATCGTTCAATGATTATTAATTATTGTTATAAGTAATGTGTATGCATTGATAAACATTCACGCACTCAGTTGATTGATTTTGTGTTGAAAGTTTGTCATTTGTTACCTTGTTCATCTATTTTTGTTGTCTTCTAAATTTGATAACTGATGAATTTGATGAAACAATTCATTTTATACGTTGAATGTTATTATTTGGTGATGATATTGAGCTGTAATAGTGATAATATTATTGGTGATGAATGTTATGCATTTCAATTATATGTTTAGTCTGTGGAGGCTCTCAGTGTGTGCGACTCAATCTATACATTGTAAAATGTGGGGATCTAAATTGTAATATTTCTATTAGTCTCAGTCGGTTATCACTTAATATTCATTTATATGAATGTTAAGATATAATATTTATTAGTGTATACTAATATTCATCGGGGGTGACTAATATTAATCTATGAACATTTATTGATTGTAAATTACTTATAAAACGGATTAAAATTTATTAATAATATTAAATTATTTTTTATTAATATCCTTTCAGATGAATATTAAAGTTCTGAAATTTTCGATTTCGTCAAAGTTCTGTAAAACCTTAAAATTAGTTTAGCTTTAATGATGAACGATGAGTATAATTAAATTGGTTACTTACTTATAAGGGTAATTTGTGTTAAAAAAAAATAGTCATAATAGTTCAAACGAATTCAATAAGTAACTGAATTGAGAAAATTTCACAAAAACATAGTTACGTTGAAGATTTGAGCAAATGAAGAATTACGATTTGAATCGACAGTGAAAGTGCAGAATCGAATGTCAATGACGGTAAAAAATAGAAGGTAAAAACCTAAACTGCCCTCGTCTTTGTAATTTGAGTAAAGCGGAACAAGCCAACCCTAAACTTTAGGACATTAAAATCGACATTGAATAAGCCATTTCCCCAAGATCAAAAGTTTCATTGAGTCATCCCCATACAATATTATATATTAAAATATTGTATAATACATCTTGTTAGAATTTGCTACGATAAAAAAAAACTCACTAACTTTTATTTTAAAATTTGTTAGTTGTATGAAAAAACTCAAGAAATCTTTTTTCTTTTATTTTAGAATGACAAATTTACAATTTAACTCACTCATATACTATGTAGAGCCCACAATTCTCATTATTTCAAATGAGACTTGTGAAATTTGAACTCACAACCTTTTAATTAAATAGTTTCTCTTGTACCGATTGCTCAAAGACTTTTGATTAGATTATCCTTGTGATTTTTATAAAAGGATTTCGATAGAGTTTAAAAGATATATGAGGTTGTTGAAATGATCGCTACACATATCGTTTAAGTTCAAAAGTAAAAAAACCACATATGAAGAAACCACACGATAAAAATCAACTTAAATAAATATATGTTTTCATCACTGACTGTGGACGAATCAAACCTTGTTTTGAGTTGATTTCTAAAATTATCTGAAAGAGTGTTTTTCAACTCGCGTAGCTTTGGGAGCTAAAAATACATCTTTAAGAAGTTCCAATGAAATGTTTAACTATTTGAAGTCCATGGATCCACCTATTAAATGAATGGTCTCGTTTATAATTTTTTGGTTAAAGTTTAGGGAGCGTTTAGGGTGACAAATAAAATTGGCGGTAAAAAGAGACAGGTACATATATACATAAATACATAACGGTGAAATATTGTCACATTCTTTGAACCCTAACAATGGCCTTAAACCCTAACCTCCCTGTTCACTCTCTTCCCCAATTATTTACACACAAAAGCACGATTCATTACCCTGTTTCTATCTCAAACATCAAATTCACCTCAAATTATCAAAGTATACATGCAATTTTCAAAGATTCCGATATAAATTTCAAAGATGACAAAACCCCCAAAAATACCCAGAAACCAAAAACAAAATCAGCCCCTGAAACCACAAAAAAGTCAAAACTTGATGAACAAGAACCCTTCCTCACAACAATCCCAAAAAAACCCAGACGCGGTAGAAGAAGTGAAGCAGCTGCAGTTGAAGATTTTATGCGGAATTCATTAGAAGAAACATTTGCAGCTATTAAGGAACAAAATTCTGAGGTTTTATTAGGTAAAGATCATGTTTTTAAGGATAAGATTGAGCATGATGATGGTTATGATGATGGACATGATGACGATGATGATAAAAAGGGGATGGTGATCGAAGAAGATGATCCGAATTGGCCACTGGATGCTGAAGTTGGGTGGGGAATTCGGGCTTCTGAGTATTTTGAAAAACATCCAATTAAAAATGTGGTTGGGGAAGATGGTGTTGAGATTGATTGGGAAGGTGAATTGGATGATAATTTGGTTAAGGAGATTAATTGTTTGGAATGGGAAAGTTTTGCTTTTCATCCTAGTCCGTTAATCGTACTAGTTTTTGAACGATATAATCGGTAAGATTTTTGGTTTTGAATGTTAGTAGTTTGTTAAAATCTTTATATATGGTTGGATGATGGTACATGATGTATATGCATTTATAGTTATATGTTTAATGGGGAGGGATCAATGGGGAAGCAAAAAAATTAGGGAATGAGGGAAGCAAATCTCAACCATTGATTTCATCATAAATGAATTTTAAAAATTACAAAAAATTTCAAATTTAAAAATATTCTTTTAATAAAAAAATCAAGGGCTAAGATTTACTTCCCTAAATTTTGAAGCTTCCCTATGGATCCTTCCCCTATGTTTAATGATGGAATTGAACTATTTATATATTTGGTAGGCATTGGGAATCTTTATATATGGTCATAGTGAGGAAACTCTATAAATAGGGATTAAAAAAGGTTGATATTTTGATTAGGAAATTAATGAAATTTAGATTACGCATCGTAGAGAGAAGCTAACCTCTCAAAACTAAGCTGGTTTTTGCCAATTTCTCATCATTTTCGTTCATTTAGTTCTAAAAGTGAGAAATGAGAATCGGTTTTACATCAAACACTGCAAGACTGAAGTCATAATAATCAGTTTTGCAACACATACAAGCACCCCTTTACGATATAAGCATCGGGCTCTTTATGCATTCCCCTCTTGAAGTAGTATCTATTCCTGTTCTTATTATAGTTGTTGGTGTCGTATTAATACTGGGTTGTATCATGGGTTTTATAGGGCAAGCGAAAATTGGAGGTCCTTAAAGGAGTTAGAGAAGGCTGCTAAGGTGTACTGGAACGCAAAAGATCGGCTACCACCTCGGGTATGATTAGAACATCTGCTAGGTTCGAGAGGATCACTAACGGGTTGGGTTGACCTGCAAACACATCTATCCTATTTTTTGGACCTTTATATAATTTATCTGTTAAACATAGTTATAAAAGCTATATTACTATAACAATAACAATTAGCTAACTTTTTGAGTACATTTTGGGGAAATTTCATCCCCTTTGATCATTTCCATTAATAGCTGATATTTTTAGCACCCAAATTGACCCATATATAGATAAATCTGTTGACTTGTCACCTCTATAATATAGGTTATGTTGTTTAACTTTCTTGGCTTAATTAATGCAGACAGTAAAGCTTGATATGAACATTGAGACAGACCTAGCATACGCACTAAAGATTCGGGAATGCCCACAACTTCTATTTTTACGAGGAAACAGAATCATCTATAGAGAACCACGTAAGACAGTTCGTAGATATTAATGGTTGATATAAAAAGTAACGATCTTGATGATCTGAATATAATTCTTATCAACATGGGTTCGTCTGGTTTGTTTTTTTGCAGAGATTCGAACAGCAGATGAGTTGGTGCAGATGATAGCACATTTTTACTACAAAGCCAGAAAACCTTCATGGCTGAAAGATGCACAACTGTATTCATGATGATCATCATTTATTTGGAATCAGACGAAAAGTATAGACATGATTCGTATCAAAGATCAACTGATGGTCGAGTTTTTGGGTTCAAATCGATAGTTGTTCCATAGCATGTAAGTCTTCTTAAGGTATCATACAATTAGTCTTTACTATTGTTGTATCATAGGATTTAATGAAAACAACACCTCGCCCTTTTACCTTAGTATGCTACTATGCTTATTCGACAGTCTAGTTATATCATAGTTGAAATATATATATATAGTTCTTAATCTGAACTATGTATATAAATTTTTATTTATGTACCGGGTCTTATTCATTTTACAATTTAGATACATTTATAACCAAAGTGTGAGATCGGCCATTTTGTAAACATGCAAGCTCCGATCAATCAGAAAACATTCCTTTGTTAAGTGCCTGGCCTATTTTCTTCGATATGCAATATGCAGTCGATTCTATGGTTATCATTGGATTTACACCAACAGCAGTGGGCAGTACACTGCCGTCACAAACAAATAAGCCTTTCGCTTCCCAGCTTTCTCCGTTTACATCTACTCCGCCTTCATCTTCATTGCACCCCATTCGACAGCTCCCCATCTGGTGTGCCGAGCAATAGTTCGTCCAATATTCTCCTGGAGATTTTGGCCCCCCAATGGCTTCGACAGTGTCAAGGAACTTCTCCAGATCGGAAGTTTTAATGCCTCGGCATTTTACCCGTTGGCCGTCATTTCTAAATGTCCCCACTTCTTCGGCCCCAGCAGAAACTAGAATCCTTAGTGCTTGTCGTAAACCGTGTTTTAGATTCTCTTTGTCAATTTTGTTGAATCGGTAGGTGATCTTCCCCTCCTCCCTCACTTCTCCGGAGCTTTCATCTCTTACTAACGAGAAAAGCTTCACGATTCTCGGGTATTTGGTCATTTTGTCCTTCATGTCGGCGCCTGAGACCCAAGGAAACAATGTCGCGAACGATGCGGGTCCCATAGAGGCGACTTCTATGATTGAACGAACATAGTTTGATTGTTCCCCGGCTGACTTGACTTTATGAAGGGAGGTAATGATTCCTCCCTCGAAACACTTCCCGCCGATTTCAGTTGAAACTGGCGGGAAGTATCCCCATGCTAGTAACACGGGATGAAGGTGTAGATTCCGGCCAATGTGGCGGTTTTTGAGCCCGCTAGAAACCAACAATGGCGGGGTCGAGAGGGAGCCACCGGCGGCAACCGTCACTCGTGCCTCGAACTTGATTTTTCTTGTGATGGTGTTACTTTCTGCGGTGGCGATCACACCTCGACATCTTTTTCGACCATGTTCTTTCTCGAATACGATGCTCTCCGCTTTGCAAGCGGTGAAGATAACTGCGCCATTTCCAACGGCATCGACGAGCCAAGTAGAGTCGGCCCCTTTTTTGTCTCCCGTTTTACAACCGTAACCACACGAGCCGCAAAAATGACTTTCCGATGTGTTTTGAGGAATCACGTCAACCATCAAGCCAAGATTCTCACACCCTCGTCGAAGTACTTTGTTTTGAAATCCTTCTTCTTTACAGTTGTAGGTAACACCGATTCTCTTGCACACAGCTTCCATTGCTAAACGGTAATCATCAGTCCCAAACATCGGAATCTTTTTATCCACCGCCCAATTTTCAAGAACATCGTCCGGTGTCTTTATCGAAGCAGCCCAATTCACCGCTGAACCACCACCCACTGTAGAACCTGCTAAGATCGTAACTTTCCCATCTAAAGTAGATAGTATACCACCTCTATCATATAACTCATTCATCGACGGCCCTTCAAGAAGCGAGTAATCCTCAGGGACATAATAATGACCTTTTTCGATCACCACCACTTTATAGCCGGAGCTAGCAAGATTCGCCGCAGCAACACCACCACCACAACCCGACCCAACAATCACAACGTCACATTTGATATTATAAAACCCATTCTCACCATATTCAACTTCAAGACCTTTGCTTTTCACCGACTCAATGAACGTTTCATCACTTTCCTTTTCGGTTTCCACAACACCCTTATCGAGCGGTCTCTCTTTTCGTGCCTTGGTCAAATCATCTTTTGGTGGTTCGGCATCAACATGGTACCCGATCGCTTCCCACGACGGGTTATTTAAATTTTCATCAGTCTAAAAAAAACAGCAAGAAAAATTTAATCTTGAGTGAACAATTTGAAAAATAGTTGAAAAAATGTGCATAATTTGAAAAGTATAAGAACTTACCATAGTGAAGAAAATGAAGAAGCACATAAGTTTAACCATCATGAACACAACTCTTAGAGGAAGGAAAGAAGACTGTGTATTGGACCATTTTTGAAGAATTTTTTCTCTTTTGTTCAAACTTAAATTAGAAAAGCTGTGCATAAATGGCCATTTGGTGTCAAAACAAACAGACCCACAGACCAAAAAGGTTCCCAGTTTAGTGGAGAGTAGCATCAGAACCAATTTAAGCAAGAACACTGCATCTGATGGGTATCTCTTCATCATTCTCTCTGCAACCTAAACAAAACAAAAAATACTCATTCAATTTAAATTTAGTGCATTATTTTTCATCTTCTGCTCTTTTCTGTCATTTTGTATTCTCTCCTCATCTTTTTTATTCCATAAAAACTTGAAAACGGAAAACGGGTTCTACGAGAATGCTAGCTCTTTTGATAACGTCTTAGCGCGCTAGGTTAGCCTTCTATTTGCTATAAAGAAGATCACTTACATATATTGATTACTTCAATTGGTGAGAAAAGAATATGGTTTTTTTATCATCATCATCATCATTAGTATATGTAGGGTAGTTGTTGGAATAAATATTATACAATTAATTAACTTTTCTTATCATAAGAGGCAAATTATATATTGTATCGAATTGATGATCAGGGGTGAAAAAAATGTCAAAGGGGTTAGATACGTTCATAATTCATTCCATATTTAACCAATCAACCACCTATATTCATATATTATTATTTGTTATTGTAATAACTACTTGGTAAATATTCGAATGTGACATCCATGTTCGTACGCATAATGTTCATATCTTTTTTCTTATATACAAACTGCTTGTGTGTGCTACTGTTTACTCATTAGACTTTTTAAGTTTTAAACTTCAACATCACTTCCTTATCGATTCACTTACTTAATTATTTGTCGTTCTTTATTTTTGCTAAAGTTATGAGAAGCACGCAACTGCGATCGTGATGTTAAGGTCACGTTACAATCATGGTAAATTTACATCGAATTGCCTAATTAACAATTGCGTGATTGTACTTTCTACTTTTTACCTTAATCCCATTTTCAAAACGAACACAATATTCAAATAATCAATATGCAAACACGTTATTAATCTTGTAGTTTTTGACATGTGATATTTATAGTGATACAAGTCTTGTAATACATTCCCGAGAACGATACATCTTTAAAATAGTTTTCAATCATTTTTATATAATAAATGTCACTTTTAAATGCTGCCAATGAAAATGATTTTTATATAAAAAATTGATTGTATTTTACGCTTAAATGTCACTATTATTAATTATTTGGCGATTACAACACCACTAATAACACTTAAAACCTATGTTTTAGTGACATCCTTTGGAGACGAAACCCTTAAATAAATATTAAATATATAAGTTTAAATTAGTTAATAAAGTATCCAACTATTCCAAGTTTTGAACTTGAAGTACATTTGCATGAGTTACTTAGTCCAAAAGACAGTAGGATAAGCTCATTGATAAACTCAATAAATACGACTTCTTTTTAAGGATAAACAACCAGAATCGGTAACTTCAATAAAAGAAAATGTCTTTATCACTCACGTGTCAATACATCGTTTAGGCAAGTCTGATAAAAAAGTTGTTTTGTATATTCAATGTTTGTTCCAAATCAACATCCAAACAATTCATTGTTATTTAAGAATTTGTAACGGTTTTGTCTATATTTTATGTTCACGTTCAAACAATATCAAATACCGATATACTAACTAGTAACTATGTGGATGTAGATGTATGCACGAATGATGATTTTTAAGGATTATTTATTGTATTTTAAATGATTTTTTAATTATATAAAATTTCAATAAGCAAACCTAGTGGTATGTAGTATTTGTATTCGTTCATAACAATATCTCAAAGGTGACTCTGATGTCCTCTGTAACAACGGGTCACTAATCTAGTACATTAAATCTATGTATATGAATTACAATTGAGGTTTTACGGGTATTCGATGAAGTTTTTTTTGTTCATGTTATTCGAATAAGACAACTCTCATACTTTTTTCAGATTTTAAGGTTCTTTTTACTCTTTTAAAAATTTCGACATCTAAACCTAAGCATATCTATGTGGTCCACCTATTTATTTCGAATAACACTTCGTTTAATGTTGTACGTCGTGACTGCTAAAAGTCGTAACTCATGACAAGAACTTTTCATAACATTTAAATTTTGGTCATATTATTAAAAATCAAGTTTCTAGTACAAATTAAAAACTATGTCACATATGATATTCTTTCATAATTTGTTAGAATTATCGTTAAGTCTTTATTTGTTACTTTGATAGTTTAATGTAACTAATTAATCAAATAAAAAGTACAACGAAATTCAAAATACAAAATGAACAAAGTAGCTAAAAATAAGATAAAAAGTCAAACCTCTTGAGGAACAGGAGTTTGAGATCCAGAAGCAGCATAAAAGTCATCAAGAGATTTATTAGTCTTGATGTTTGAAGGTGGATGAATAGGAGGGATAAAAGCATCACAGATGGCAGCCAATGATTGGATCTGAGAAGATGAGAAACCATGGTTGTACTTTCGGTCACTTGTTCTTGTTCCTCCACTTAACAATGGATGATGATGGTGGTGGTGGTGGTTGTTTTTTCTCTCTTCTGCCATTGTTGTTTGCTTGTGTTAAAGTTGTACAAAATTGAAAATCAATAAATAAAGAGTTTGTTATTAGGATCTTGTGACTTATATATAACAAAAAGCCAAAGACGAAGGGTTTCATGGGCCCAGCTCATCGTTATTTATTTATTTATGGTAATATACAATTATTTAGAGGTGGGTAGGTTTGTAGTTTTGTTTATTTAAAGAGAGTGATTAGAGGTATGGTAGAATAGTAGATAATACTTGGTACCATATTTAATATGCGTTATCAGAGGTGTTATGGTGCAAGAGTAAATAAAGTAATCGTCTCTAGCATGATGGTTTGCGCATAGTAATAGTTTCAAGATGGTCACCAGCTCGAACATTAGTTGCGTCTTTTTCTTCTCTTTTTCACGCTCAGGTGCTCAAGTCTAAACCTCTTCTCTCTTTATTCTACTTTTCACTTGTTTTCTTTTTTACACAAACTATAAATTAGCTTCAACAAAATCATTGGAACTAGAAATGCATATAACATACTTCTTTTAAGTTACTATCTCATAACTTTTAGTTGTTATAGTCAACGATATAGGTTATTTACATTTAATTCGCAATCGAAACTTCAAATACTCGCAACGAAGTGCGGCTCTGTCTACCTCGTTAGTTTCATTCTTAAACGTACGATTTAACCTACATATCATTGCGAATTTTTATTTAATGGTAGTAAATATTGTATGAACCAAATATAACAAAATTCAAGCAATCGTCATCCGAAGATAGCCCACAAACTGAGAAATAAAAGATTCAACGTCCGACAGTTATTGGTTGGTTTTTAATACTAAAACAAAACCATGACTGTTTCAGTTTCTTTGTTGGTTGCTCAATAAATTCCATTCTATCATACTATTACGTATTACTACTAAATATATTGATAAATTGACTTTAGTCTTTTTCGATACTTAACAACATTGGCGTAAAATACAAGGGTAAGAAGAGGTCGTAGCTCCTCTAAATCTTGATCACGATGTGTTTTATTGATGATTTTTTATGTATAAATAAATAATATACACGAGTTTGAATGAAATGATTGTTTGGGCTTCTAATTTAAGAACATACTTCATTTTGATCTATTTAGAGCGTGCAAATGGAGTGGAGACATTTTCTTCGCTGTTCAAGACTGAGAATGTCGGGAGTCGGCGTTTCGCTACTCTTGGCCGGCATCCTGGTGGTGTTCCAGGTCGCGTCCTGAATACACACTTTTTTTTTACTCGGAACAGAAAACTCTATATCCTTCACTCCTCCAGTTCTTAACTATGATGTTATCCTCAGTAATGGGGTATGTTAATTGGGAATCGTGGGGTAGTTTTAATGTAATTTGGACTTGCTTGGGATAATTGTTATTCAAGTTGAGTTATAAAACATGTCAGTAGAAAATGTAAAGTGTACACTTATTTAAATTAAATTATATTATCATTAGATAGCAAGGTCAAGTAGATTGCACCCCTTGCGAGTTGCGAGATGAGTCTATAGGGCCAAGCCACCTAGTTGGGGCCCATGAATTACATGTGACCCACAGTATATCTATGTCACGTCAAACAACCGTTAAATGTAATACAAGGTAACATTTTTGTTCTGCGGTACCACTAGAACCATACACTCTCCAATTGGAGGTCTATTTTACTTGGTTGACATCAGATCTGCCATATTCAAATTAGGACTGAATCAAAGTCCGGCCACCAAACAAAATTCTCACCTCCCGGATCGTATTGTATACCAACTAACCACCGATATGAGACCACATCTCCTCGGGCTTCGCCATATACTGATACTTCTTTGGAACTTATTCTGTTTGTGTTTGAAGTAGGAAAAAGTATTTTCTACTATGCATCCGCCAACCACTCATTAATCTTATAACTAGATTTATCTTGCATTTCATGGTCGATCACGCATCGTAACAATATTGAAATACAATTAAATATTATTGTCAAACATAATCAACATAGATCAATAACATTCAGTAAAAGTCAAAACCAGTCAAAAACACTCAAAACAGACAAACACGCTCAAATACAGTCAATTATAACCAAAGACAATTAGACCTTAAGAGTAATGGATCTTTAAATTCAATTTGTAGTATTATAATACTATGACTTGGGTATAATCGGAAATCATTCTAGGCATAACCGGAGGAAAAATATATAATTGGATCTAAGTCACTTTGATGATGGTTCATTTTTTATTTTATTTTTCATATTGTATTTAGGTCAAAAAGGTATAAGAGAAAAAAGAAAAATATAAAATATTATATAAAGAACATCTAAAGGAAACAAGTCAAATGAATTTTATTATAATGCATAAAGGTAAAAGTGTAAGTATATAAGATACCTGCATACAGAGGTTTTCACAACAAAGATTTGAGTTTTTTGTTTGCATCTAATCCTGCCCAAATGTTGATCTGGCCTTGTGTATGCAGCCTTAACCAACTACTGGTGTTTACCACAGATACATAACCTTGATTCTTAATGATAACTTAATTGGTGTTCCCAGCCAGTTCAAATAATTGGGAGTGATTAATCGAAAAACTACAGAACTTGAAAATCTGTGTTTATGATAAACTATGCTAGAAGAGTGGTGCACTAAGATCTTCCTCTATCTCATCGTCCTTGCATCGCTTGAGAATATAGAGTTGACCACGCAGGTGCATAATCTGCAATATAGATATGTAATCAAACTTAAAATGAATTTTCGGGATTAATATGGACATTAAGTTTAATATTGAAACTTGTTGCAAATTCACTTGGATCATCCATGTATGCTACTTAACACTACTGAATTTTGAGGTAGCAAATTTGACCCAAGGACTTAAAAATTGGTCGATTCAGGTTATGTTGTATATCTAATGGGTCCAACATGTAAAATCAAAAAATTAGTTTAAAAGATAATGGACCATATGAATCAAACATCGGAAAGAGTAGCATCAAACCTTCTAGTCTTTAAACTGATAGATTATCATTGAAATAATAAGTTTTCTTATGATATCACCTAACATATACATATTTTAGGAGGCGAAATCCCCCTCATTTTGGCCGGTTTGAGCAGCAAATGACATGATTTTTAAACTTGATTTCTTCATACTTGCTATCCAGACCAAATATCTGGATCGGAGAAGAATGGAGTAGAAATTGGAGGGAAACGGGGCAAGAAAGAGAAGTATTATGAAGCGGCTCAAACCCTGGTCGCAGCTGTAAAGAGCCTGCGAAAGACCGTCCAAAAATTGCAGAATGTTTACATTTTTAAGCATCCTAGTCGCAGGCTGCTCGCACCCATGTGACAGCCATGGCGCACCCTGGTCGCACCCCCATGTTGCAGGCTGCTCGGCTGCTGGCAGCCAAGCAGCCATATAGCCATGTTGCAGCCATGTCGCAGGCTGCTGGCAGCCATGCCGCACCCTTGTCGCAGACTTTTTGCAGTGCGGTATCAGCCTGGTCACAGCCTACGACCGCACCAGATTTGAACCATATAAAACCTTTCGGGTTTTAGCTATCTTTTGCATACCAACTAAAATCTGGATTCAAGGAGAACTCTAAGGCAACTTTTGAGGCGATTTGGGAGTATAAGATCAGGAGATTGAAGATCATTTCATGCTTTGATTCACACATTTAATTGTGTATGATTGTTCCTAACTTTTACTTCAAGAAGATGATGTTTTTTTGTTAAAAACTTTACAACATTTACCCGACCTGAACATTTTGACCCATACCAAGGAGTTACCCATATTGACCCAAAACTGTTGCCCAACCCATTCTACCACCTCCACTGATGATGTACGAAGTTTATGTTTTTGGTACCTCTTCTTGCAGCAGAGTAGGAAGGTTGTCTATCAAAACAAGGCTACTAACATCCTCCATAAGTTTCTCAAGTTTGATTCCAAACCATGTTTGTGGTGGTAACGCCAGTAAAAGCACCGTAAGAACATCATTTCTTGCAGGGTGCATTCCAATAATGTCCACTTGTTGTATCCCAGTTCCATTGGATTTTATGCAACTCCCGCAAGTTTCACGAAAACAAAATCCATAAGTGGATGAGGATCCGAAACTTGTTTCCAGTAATTGTGTACCCTGACAACACACACTGTCTGCTATATCAGCCAAACAAGATTCTTTAAATGCACATGAGTTCCCAGTACACAGAAAATCGTTTACATGTTCATATAGGCGAGTCTCTTGCACTTGCTTCAGAATCTCTTCCTACACAGAAGTATATCTAAGAAGCTATATGAATAAAAATCGTAGTTAAAAACATGCTGGTGCTGTTTCGTTTGTTCAGCATAGAGGTGCCTTTCAATTAAAAAAATAAAAAATAAAAATGTAGAAGAAGATCAATTTGGGTTATGATTTGCATCTAACGGGTCAAATATGTAAACTTTAGAATAGCTAACATGAAGACGGGTTGAACAGGTCAAGTAGGTCAAACGCGTCAACATTAGTCCCAAGTGTACTCACAGTGCATATTTATTTTGAAATGTCGATTATTATAGTATTTTTTTTAAAGGCTACATTATTATTGTATTAATATAGTTTTATACAGTAGATGACGAAAAGACAAAAAGTATGTGCTAGTTGGCCCCGCCCTGTCTTATTTTGGCTCATATTAATAACTACATGCTTCAACCCAAACACATTATAGCCCATAACCCAACCTTCCTGACCCGCCTATTTTGGCATTTCTAGAACAAGATTATAAATACCTTGATGGCAAGCCTTTCTTTCTCTTCTAAACTAAAACTTTGACAACCATCTTCTTGATGTCTGACTTCTACAACCCATTTGATAAATTCAAGAAACTTTACTGGGAGTGAACTGAAAACGATCGAAAGAACATCTTTTACATCGTTCGCATTTTTGGAGCTTAATAATATTGGAACATCTTCAACCAAATAATTTGCAATCTCGGTCCAGCTCTCATGCTTACAGCTCTGCAACAATATTCTCAAAAACTAAAATACTACTCTGTATAGCAAGTTAGAATGCGTGTATACATTACATTTCTGACTCTAATAATAAATATTCCAAATAAAGATCAATTATGCCTTTTTAATGAAGTTCTTGCATAACTACTTTTGATAAGATGGTAAAACCGCTGGCTGCTGCATAAAGGTGGCAACTTCCACCCCATTCAGTTGGGAATGGGTTGATTTGCGTTATATTTTATCTCTAACGAGTGAAATGAGTAAATTCTGTAAAGGAAGCTAATAGGAAAGAAGTCAAATATGTCGAACAGGTTGAAGGTCATCCAAAGTGTAATAATCTATTGCAAACCTCCTGTATCAAAACTTTAGATTCTTACTGATATGATGTACTGTAGTTTTTTATATAAAGCAAGGCCACCATGTACTTCAGATAATATACTGTCTAAATCATATTAGAAGTGTTTAATTGTTTATAAAAAGCTAGACAATTTGAGCAGGTGTTTTGACCCAGCCCGGCTTGTTTTGACATGTATCAGAAACCGTTCTTTTTGACACAAAACCAGTTACCCGAACCGCCCATTTTGCCACTTATACCGCAACATGAGATATGAATCATGGGATGTACCAGGGTGTAAAGCAATGCCGGTGAACGGTGAAGTCTGGATATTAGCATGAATCTTGAAAAAACAACACACAAACCATGAGCGGAAAACATTGTGAATGATAATATGACTCTACACTATAGGTCAATTAAGAAACACCAACACCCGTAACGACATATTGCAATTATGTAGTTTGCTAAGAGAGAAATATCATATGAAATTTACCCTCTACGAAATCCACTTGTATCATCCACGGTATCCATGGCTTCCCATAGAAGTGTAAGTGGAACCCAATGAGGAGGATACTTAAAACGTGCAACGTCCAAAAGTAACACCATGTCTCTTTCTGCATGATAACCACCAATAGGTGAAAAGTGCCCGCTACCCGTCTGCATTATAATATAAAACCAAAAGAAACGTCACTTTCATTATAACGTAAGGAGGTTGTGGTTTATCTCATATGGGTCATAATAAAATGAACTAAAAAGGAATAGGTCAAACAGATTAAAATTCATCCACTTTGCCTAAAGTCTAGGTTCAATGCATACAACCTCCAAAATCATTTGTATTCAAAATTGTTTTCTTAATCATAATTAACGCATTAATTCATAATATGTAAATTATATTCAAGCCACAGTAAAAAAAAACCGTTTTGACCCGTTAATGTTACACAACCTAACCAACTTGCCGTCTCCAATAAAGATACAACACAATTTGAAAAAAGATCAACAGATATCTCCGCTTAAAAAACTATCCTGCTTTAAAGTCCCTCTGTTATATGATGAGATTACATGACAACCATCTGCGGTTGAACATGTGATTATATGCCTTCGGAAGTCATTAATATTGCTCTTATTTGTGCGAAAAGCTTCAACTTTGGCTCCAGCACAATGAGCCAAGCACACAACTTTCCCAAACGAAATGCCTTCAGCTTTAACTTTTTCTAGAGGCTCGCAGCAATCGAGCATAGATTCATCAAACCACCTCCATGGACCTGCATATAGCAAATAAGAGATGTTTGGAATTTCGACTGGGACTCGTTATTTGATTAAACTATTGTATACTAACAGAAAATGAATCTACAGACACCGATATTTGGAAACAGTTTGCTGAAGAAAAATTTGAACCATAATACGAATGCTAACATCCAAATTAGTACCATACTTATACGTACACATATACATATTGCATTATAATCAAGGATAGAAGTTACCTTTCCATTTTCTCCCTGGATCAATAGAAAGTGCATTCAAAACCATGGCTAATGTAGCTAATCCACAATATGCTGGTTCTGATTGTGTCTGGAAATAAGATATTAATTTAAAGAATCCTTCCATTGTTCCACCTTGAATAGCTTCCATAAACAATTGCTGCAAATTCAGAAACAGCCCATATGGAGATTAGTTGCAAGAAGTAAACAAGCAAGCAAAATATAGTCAACAGGTATAAGTCAGCTGTGCAACGCTGACCAGAAAACTCGTAATTATAATCATTATAGGACTAAAAGGATTCTTAATGTCGATGATAAACACTAAGGGTGTTTTTGAATGTGACTTTTCACATTGATTAATTTGAAGAATTTCAATGAGTTAACTTCTTAAAGGGGTTGAAGCTAGCGAGATTCGAACTTAAATTTAAGCGTTCACCTCTCGGCCAACCATGTGGGATCCAAACACCTCATAAAATAACTAGATTCCAAACTATTTTTTTATTTTCAAAAGAGCTAATTAATCAACTTAGTATTGACAACAAAGATCATATTTTGCTAGCTACTTAAGAAAAACATATCAAAGTTTTACATGATCATAAACAGTAGACTTTAATAGTACACAAATTACAAACAAACCTTGCCTTCTGAAGAAGCAAAATCAATAGCAGGAGGTGATGGAAGGACTCTTCTATATAAACCTGCCATAGCCATTAGATATTTATTTTCGTTTTTGTTGAAAGATCATATGATAAGAAGTTTAAGGTTTGTAGAAAGCGTGTGTAAACCGATAATAACAATAAAATCCCGTGTAAATTTAACGGTTTCTCAAAGGATGTTTAAAAGAAGCTACAGAAAGTGGAAATATAGCATCTGATTCATTGTTAGTGCGTTTGGGAAGTTTGACTCTTTCTATATTCCTTTTGTTTTGCAATATTTAATATTTAATATAATAAAATTAATACTTTGGCGCCTTTTAAAAAATAAAAATATTTCCTCCGTACCATTTCAATCGTGAAAAAAAGAAGGTGTAATTAATAGTATGTGGTATTTACCGCATAATTGACCCTAAAAAATAAAAATTGTGATATCTCTGTATATAATTGATTGAAAAATCTTTTTATTTATTGGACAGACTTCTTTACATGATAATAAAAGATTAATATGTGACAACATAATAATAACTATTGTATTTATTGGACAGACTTCTTTAAATGATAATAAAAGATTAATGTGTGATAACATAATAGTAACTATTGTATTTGATAACTGATAACTAAGATTTTGTTTCAGAGTTTTATTTCAGGGAAAAAGAAATGTAACTGAAAAGAAAAATAAAAAATAATATGTTTTCTAGTTTTTAAGGAAAGAAAAAATATGAAATGAATAAATTATTTTTATTTGATTTTTCTTCCTGTCTTTCCTCCTAATTGAAAAGATTTAAATTTCATTTTTTTTTCCTTTTCATTTTTCTCCTTTTTCTTGTTTACAAAAATCAAGAACATAGTATAATTATTATCATTTTTGATAATAGTCACCTACTAATCTCTCATTTAATAATAAAATGATTAATTATAATTTCAATAAACATGAATCTTTAATATTTTAATAGCACAAACATTCAATGAATATAACGAACATTCAAACTTGTCAAAAAAAAAAAGTTTTATGTACATATATAATTTCTATAAATATGTGAGGTTGATATCTTAATAAGATTCATAAAAATATTTATAGAATAATTTTTATAAATATGCAATACAAAAACGTACATTCAAACTTGTCAAAGATTCGTAAATACATTATACATTTACATACACTTTAAATTATCAAAAAGATTTGATTGATTCTATCTAAATTATAGGAAATATCACTTTTATTCTTTAGATGCAATTGAGTCCATCCGATAATCGCATTCCTTTCAAATCTAATAAAAGATAGTTTCTTTTATGGCTGTGTTTCGCGATAACTATCAATAAGAACCAAGGCAAATCATTGTCAAATGTTAGTTAATTTGAAGAAACTCGTTTTCGTCTATGGACAATTGTAAGTTGCTCTTTCACTTGTAAAGAGTCAGAGCAGTTTGAAGGTATTTATATATGATCAAGACGTTAAATGTACCAATCGTATAAAAAATTTCGTATTTAAAGAGGTGTTTCGAGATTTGTAAGTTATTTAAGATTTTCTTATATATCTTAACAACTTATTTTTTAGATTTTTATGAACCTTTTATATTAGTATTTTATAAGTTTTTATTATATATAACTAGGGTGGGGATCAAGAGGGAAGAAAAAAAATCAGGGAAGGAGGGAAGTAAATCTCAACTATTGATTTCATCATAAATGAATTTTAAAAATTACAAAAAATTTCAAAATTTAACATTCATCACCAATGAATGTTAAAAACGTTTTTTAATAAAAAAATTAAGGGTTAAGATTTGCTTCTCTCCTTTTCCAAATTTTGAAGTTTCTCTATGAATCCTTCCCTTATATAACTATATATATATATATTATTTGTAACCATTAAACTCTGTTTAACATTAGTTGATATAGTTAAAGTTATAATATATAAACGGGTGAGTAATAAATGTGTTTTTTGATATGTTATGTACTTATCCAGCTAACTTCATGATATTTTTCACACATTTAGAAATTGAAATAAAAAATAATACTCCGTAACACTACAATGACATTAAACAACTCAATTTATAGACAAGAGTCGGATACCTATTGGTTTATCTTACAAAATGACAATAAAATGTACTTTGTATATCAAATCTAGCATTTTTCTAGCAGCTGTCAACATATTGAGTTATTAACCAAGTGAATCGATGATTATACATCTTACATAAGTGGATAAATAGTTTTATAGCGGTGTTAGCTTTAACTATTTGATTATGAGTTATAAAAATGAAAGTACTTTTATGTAATTGTTTCAAGTATGGATATATTGATTCATCTATTACTAAGCAAGCATGATTTGTTCGACTCTAGAAGCAATTGTTTTAACTTATTACTTTGTAGGTCGGTTGCAATTTGATCCTTCTACTTGCATTAATATGAAACTATTGCAATCGATTACAAACTTTGTAGACTTGTTTTTGATATGACAACCTTCCAACATAAAAAAAAATTAACCAATTTTAAATCGTAAATAGCAATGACCGATAAAAGAAAAATACCACTAAAAAAATCTACCTAACATACCAAATAAATGGGTGAAAATCGTCAAATGCGACAAATCACGTACTAAAACCAACTAATAAACTTTTATTTTCAATCTAAAAAACATGTTATCAAAGCTAAACTTTATTTTGAATCTTAACCATAATACTTTAGTAGTGTTGTTTCAAATTATTATTGTAATTCATCGGTTAATTGGCCATACTCTTGCTACTGGGTCAATATTTAAATCTAATTAAGTTTATTTAGTATTTTTTATATTAATAAATTAAAAATAAAATGAACAGTAATAATTGTCAAATGTTAATAATAGAATGAATGTCTACTGTACAGCAGAATATTTGTATCCCCAGTTAAATCACAAAAGAAGAAAATGAAAACAGAAACAAAATAAAAGCCAGGTGTCATGTGGTCCCCGATAAGGGAATTCACCCTGTTCAGCCAGTAATTTACCCAAAAACGTAACAACTTTAATTCTTTTTCCCTACCTCACCCTCACCCATCTACATCACCTTCAAATAATAAAATGCCACGTGTACAAAAGAGATGCATGTCACCGTATGTCTAGACTTAAAGACGGAAACGTCATTTTCAAAGCAGGAAATGAATGACAGGCTGGTCGGCGGCGACGGCGGAATTTTGTTGGAACGGTGAATCGCCTTTTGTTTCTTCCCGCAGGTTTTCATGTCTCCTTTCTTTCTATTTACGCCGCTGGCACCACCTTAATCTTTATTTTATTTTTTTAATCTTTTTATTTATTATTTATTTATTTATTATTGATATCGTTAAAAAGGACTAATTATATTAATCGTTCTCAAAGTTATTATTATTATTATTATTGTTATTATTATTATCATATAATAATAGCCTAGTTTTGTAATGCAAAGATAATGACCTTCTTTTTCATTTATTAATTAAACACATAATAATTGTACTACTCTAATTAGAGTCAGTAAAAACGATTAATTGTCCACAAAGCTATTATCACACTTTAGAAGATGACATTATTCAAATCATAATCATACTGTTTTGAATATATTGATGTACTTAAATTACACTATTCAATATTGTGATGCTACAATGTTAAAAGATTGTGAATTTGTGATACTGATATACAATCATCAGTATTAATATGACTAAAATAACTGACGACAACACTTGTTTAACGACTTAATAAACTACTATGTTGACTAGATTCCTTTTTCTACTTACAAATTTAACTTTATCATTTTTAATAGTTAATATTATATTTAAGGAAAAAAAAAAGCTCATAACGCAACCATCCGATTGCCAAACATAGTTAAAATCCAAATGTTATAATAAATATGGAGTATACTCTTTGAAAGTTCAAAGCGAGTTCATACAATGTTGAATTATACTCTAAACCTTAATTTTGTATTTTCTATTTTACCATAAACCAAATAAAAAAGCACAAATATGACAACTTGGCATCTTAATATTTTAAGTTAAGATTAAAGACATAATAATAATAATAATAATAATAATAATAAAATAAAAACAAAACAAAATCCACACTCTGTATATATTTCACCACCACCTTCAAAGACACACCATATACATTTTCGTGCTCCCTAAATTTCACACACAACTCAAATGGCATTCTCTCCACTCACATTCTTCATGTTCACAATGCTCACAATTTCCCAACTCGGTAACTCACAACTCGCTCTCAGCTCACTCGAACAAGAATCAGTATACCGAGTTCTCGAATCACTCAACTCAGCCATCCCATATCGCTCACTCTACCCCGATGACTTTTGTTCATCAGCCCCACACGGCGTCGTTTGTGACTACATTCCCAAAACACAAACTTTACACATTACCGAATTAAATTTCGGGTTTGTATCCGACTTCAACCCGAACCCGGTTTGTACACCCAACTCAACGTTATTGGACCCGAAAATGTTTTCATCTTTTCCTTATCTTAAAAAGCTTTTTTTCTATCAATGCTTTATGACCCGACCCGTTTTGGTGGATGATTTTTTCCGGATCGGGTTGAGTCTTGAGGAGCTTGTGTTTATTGATAACCCGGGTTTGTTTGGTTCGTTGGGGGATGATATTAGTGAGATGAAGAGTTTACGGCGGTTGATTATTACCGGAAGTAATGTTTCCGGCGAGATTTCGGTTGGGTTTGGTGAGTTGGTGAATCTTGAAGAAGCTACACTTTCAAGAAATGGGTTCACTGGAAACTTGCCGGAAAATTTGTCAAAGTTGAAAAAGCTTAAAATTTTTGACTTCAGTCAAAATGAGTTTACCGGAAATATGCCGGAGTCAATTGGGGAGTTGGGAAACTTGTTGAAACTTGATTTGAGTGGAAATGGGTTTTCCGGCGAGATTCCGGCGACGATGGAGGGTTTAAGGGGTTTAGAGTTTTTGGATTTGAGTGATAACAGATTTGTGGGTGGTGGGGTCCCTTTGTTTTTATCTAAAATGAGTAAATTAAAAGGGGTGTATCTGAGTGGGAATGAATTAGGAGGGGTGATTCCTGACATTTGGGAAAACTTGAGGGGTATTCAAGAGATTGGGTTATCAAGAGTTTGGCTTGTTGGGGTAATTCCATCTTCAATGGGTGTGTTTTTGGGGAATTTAAGTTATTTGGGCCTTCATAATAATAAGTTAACAGGGGAAGTTCCTAAAGAGTTTGAGAAATTAGGTTTGTTGAATGAGTTGAATTTGGAAAATAACAATTTGAGTGGGAGGTTACCATTTGATGCAAAGTTTGTGGGTAAAGTTGGAGGGAAGTTGAGGGTAGATGGGAACAATGGGTTGTGTATGGATGAAGGGGTAATTAAGTCATTTTACAAAAGGAGTGCTGGTTTGGGTCAAGTGAAGGTATGCAACAAGGTTGAGATTCCAAAATATGCACTTGTAAATGGGACTAGTTCTTCAAGTAGAATTAGTGATCATGCTTATTGTCTATTAGTTTTGCTTATATTATTTAGAGTTGGTTTATGTAGTTAGAAAAAGGGACTAACAGAATTTGTCATAGGACTTGTTGCAAGACAAGATGTAATTGTACATTTGAGAAGGATAGATGTTTGGTTGTTTTGAAGACTATCATGTGGTGTGTTTTAATGTGAATTATTGCAATTAATTATTGTAATTTGAAAGAATGACTAATTAGCATTATAGGTTCTCATAGTTAGATAATAATACATTTGTCTAGTAATCCTTGCAGAAATCTTAATTAGTTAAACACTCAAAGCAAACAACACAATAAGTTCCATGTATTATCATTCAAATGAACCATGCTACCAGTTTGTGTTGCTGATAATCAATGTTTTGCGAAAAGTGTTTGATATTATTGATCACCTTTTTGTAGAATGTAGGACAGAGTGAGTTGCTAAGTGATCAATACATAAGAAGGTTATAAATGACAAATATATATCAATTCTGTACAAAACTAAGATACAAGTAACCAGCATTGTGGTTGAATTGTACAAGCTTCCATGAAACATGTTATCAAGATTCATATAAGCAAAAAGTGACAATAGCTGATAAAAACAAACCGATCAAAATGTGCATCTTTCATGTTATTTTTCTGCATCGGATGCTTGCGAACTAACCTCGTCTGCATTAGACTTTGACGATCTTGATGAGTCCCTACCCAATTCGTCCTTTGGTTTCTTTTTCCGGGTCCTTTTCGGGACTTCTGGCAGTGACTTGTCTCGCGAATGCCGGCCCTCAGCACCCCTGGTGTGGTTTCGTCTCGGCTGCCTTGATTTTGTTTGGAAATCAGGGTCTGGAGCATTTTCCACTGAACGATGACGGCGATGTCTGGATTTTTGCTTTTCTTGGCGCTCTCTACGAGACACCTTTTGGCCCGAATCTGCAATAATGATCTTAGAACATGATTATGGTTGGAAGTTGGAACTACTAGCTCCTAAAGGAGGAAATATCGACTTATTTACTTATGACCGAGCCGATTTAGGTTATAGTATCCCAAACAGTTCAACCCATTTGACACATTTCCTTTTAAGCTGATTTTAGTGGTCTCAGACGAGTCGAAAGTCATCCAAAGGTGTAATTTTGTGCATGGAACCTTAATGTTACTTTAAATAACAGCTTTTCATTTAAATAATATAAAATCTAGAATCATATTTGGTAAATTAAGTATCTACGAAAAGAACTCAAATAAATTCGGAAAAAGGTGTCCCTAGTCAACCAAAACCAGCCCAACCGGTAACAATTACCCGTATTGAGCCATTACCTAATATGCATGATCGACCCAATTGGTACTATTTTAAGTAAGAGGAATCATGATTCTTCCAAATAGAATACAGGGGATACAGTGATTCACAAAGTCTCAATACACTGGATAAAGGAACGGATTTACTGACTTGGGATTAATTCAGGTATCAAAAAGATGAATCATACCAACCTTCGGAAACCCATTCAGGGCCATCACTTGGGGCTTCTGATACGTTCGATGATGTAGATTGACATTGTGAAGGTGTACGAAACCCCCTCATCTGTAGCAACAAGAAAAGAGGTATCAAATATGCAGATAGGAAAAAACTATCTTATTTCAGTTACCATTTCGAATATTCGCCATCACACTAAATATCACAATAAATTTTGCTAATAAGGGCCATTTCGAATACTCGGGATAATTTGGTAAATTAGCAAGCATTTTGGTCAATTTTGAAATATATATATTTTTTTTCCGGTGCCACGTCCTCATTTCGCAAAATATGAAGACGCCACATCATCTTTGTGCAAAATTTGGTGATTTTGAAAGAGGAATGCTACATTCACTAACAATTTACAAACAAACTCCCACAACATGACATAAGTGTTGGACCAATCAAATTCACTTTTTGTTTCTCTCTCATCATTCTCTTTCTTCATTTCATTGGACCAACTCATATTTTGAATAACTTTTTGTAAAATTTTAGTAGCTCTATTATTTCCCTTTTGAAAAAGGAAACGGCCAAAATTCAATTTTTTCCAACAAAAAGTTTAAGTTAACAACACCACAATAGCAATTATAATGTCTATATACATATATATACACCACCAGATGTACAAAAAACATCGTTTTTAATATATTAAAAATGAAAACCCGTTTAAATTCACAAAAATGTTTGCCAAATTTTGGTGAAACGCAAAATGTGAGTGTTCAAATATATAAATGTTTTTGAAAAATGGTATCTATGTAATTTTCCCAACATTATATCATGAAACAAACATATCATTTAGATCATGGAGAAACATACCCAACTGGGAGATTCCTCAGCTGTTCCATCACATCCTATATGAGCAACATGCTTCACATCTGTCGGAGCACCGATCTGTATTTCTTGTTTTTTCTCTTGATCATCTGGTCAGAATAAATTCATAAGTGCATTAACATAAATATGTGCATGGGCATTGACCTGATTAACGAGGAAGGAGAAACAGAAACTGACCAAAAACTTGAGAAATATATCTGAGGCCTTTAAGAAGACCTTTCACCTTATGAGTATTCATTTTTGAAGTCTGCATCATATGCTGAGGTCATATATCTAACCGTCTGACCTCATATAATAACGTAACAAAATAATATATAAATATAAATAAATATAAAAAGATCGCGTCATAAAAATGGAGATGAAGCCAGGAAAAATATGATGACGATAGAGACAACAAAAGAAGAAAACAACAAAGAGAGAATAGGAAGAAGTTGGAATTGTAAGATGCATGAAGCATAAACCATAACCTCTGACATATTAATACCAATTGAAACTAGTGGACACAATTTAAATGTAATGAAAGGTGGTTGAGATACATTTAGAAGCTTATTTTAACTTTTGATTTATATTTATATACATACATATCAACCAAAGTACTCCGTATTAAAGTAAACAAATTAGAATTACTAAGATGTATATTCTTGTTATCATTTAATCATTTCAAAACTAAAGTAAAACCTAAAAATACATTTTCATCAGAAAAGTTCCATAAGTTAGTAGATTTTTATTGTTTCTGTATCTATAACTGTCATTTCATTCGATTTATCCATGTCCATCAAAGGTGGATCAGATTTGGTGGATGTCAATCCAGCGAATGATGATTGTCATCCTTAATTTTAATAGGCAGGACAACAACAACAAATTGTTATTTTTTTCAAGCAGTAACGACTTCAAAACATTCGGGGTCTAACCAATGACACTTTCATTACCAACAAAAAGATTATAAAGATGTTGATGTTGATTACAAGTATAGCTGATTTGTAAATAAAGGGGTAAACATAAGTGTTTAGTTCCTTGTTCATAGCACATCATCAAAGAAGATTAACAAGTACAGCTGACAATCTTATTGGTCATTACTTTGCTTTCATCTCATCCAGACCAAGGCTAGCCTGCAAAACAGGATCACACAAAACAATTAATAGGAGTTATTTGCGGTAAAAATCATATAACGTGCACTAAACATGAATCAATATAAAAAGAAGCCTTTTTATGAGATGAACTTACCAAGAATTTGTGGTTCTCTTGAAGAAATGGTGTGAAAGTTGTGCAGAATTTTTCAATATCAGATTTGATGTCACCCTTCTCACCCACAACAGCCATGAACTTCTTCCTATCTGGAGCAAGCTTCATTGCAACCTGTGAATTCAATTTGAGATGATAAACAAAAAAAATATTTGGAAGCGTAAGATATTGTGAAAAAGAAAATTTAGGAATCTATAGTAAAATAACGGAAGTGTATAAAATAAGTTTTAGGTTCATTATTAATCTATATAAGAATATAGATGTGGCACTTTCCACTTTCAACCCATTTATAAAAACGGGTCAATTCGGTTTGTTTGATAACCAGACAAACTGGTATAATTAAAAAGCTTTATTACTTTGTTTTGTATGCTACTATTTAGATATATGCATAGTATTTTTAATCACATTCAATAATACAAATAAACAAAATGCTACCATTAATAAGAGTTTTTAATCATGACAGTGAAATGAAAAACCTATAAAGAGATTATTCTATACCCTACAGATTTGAGTCACATTTAAATTTTAAGCACTAAATGCTTACCGAGAAAGTTGAACTGGCTAACCAGCCATGGTATTTCTTCAGTGTTTTAGTATACGCTTCCGAACAAACTTGTGACATGGCCCAATCTTCATGCTCCATCAAGTTACGGAATAATTCTACTATGAAATCCATCGCCCTGTAAAAAAAACAACTTCTGAGAATGAAAGATGTTTTGGATTTTTATTGTTTTGTGAAAAACCGTAGGAGTAGAAACGTTAGTTATCCTCACCTAGTTAGCCATAAAAGACCATTGGTGCAACTTGATGATCCATCTGCTTTCTTAGCTTCAACCTCCACACGAACCATACTGTATAGGTTCTGAAATTCCACAGGGTTGGACAAATATTTGTTCTCCAACCTCTGAAAGAAGACATGGATATACACAGTTTGGTTATGTTTAAACTATAACTTAGGAGCTAAAAACAAGTGTGGGATATGTAATTGGAAGAAATCAGATGCGGAACTAAAAACAAACCCAAATGGTATATGGATGATAAAGAATATTACATGTCACTTTAATCGCAAGAGAACACGATGAGACATGCATGTTTGATGTTTGACATATATAGACGAACATGTGGTGAAGCAATAGTTATTTTTTACCTATCCAGGGGTATCTTTTCTCTCAGGAAACAAGTTAAACACAGATTATGGAAATATGGAATTTAAGTAACAGAAAGTAAAGATGATACTGGATAAAATGGAGTCCAAACCATACACCTAAACTTCTTGAGTTGACTAACAAGAAAGAAGTAGCAGAATTATCTCAATGACAGGTTGACAGTATCTATTCGTTCCCATATAGAGAAATAACACAAATTCATGACTGGAGAAAAAACATTGCCATCAAAGTTAACAAAATATATTATTTCCCATATCCAAAAATAGTGCAAATTCATGACTGGAACAATATTGTGAGTATGTGCATCAAGATGTATAAAGAGGACTACTTACTGTTATATTACCACCAACATCAGTTTTGACAAGCGCCATGGCTGCTCCAAAATTGTCTAGAACCAGATAAGAAAACTAGAATGTAAGTCTCAACTTCTGGAAGAAACTTACACCGAGAAAGAGAAAAGAAATAAAAAAAAAAAAACAAACACATAGAGGTGCAGCATCACATCAATAAAATAAGGAGGTGATCACTGATCAGTTCAGTTCAATGTTCAACCTATTTAACTAATATTCTTCCCAAATTGACATTAGAGAACTCTGTCTTAGTTCCTTGTCTTCTTAAAATCATTCCTATATTCAAACTGCTTACAGCCTTACAGGTAGTGTACTATTGTCAAGTTCTCAGAAATGGCTCACCTTTCAGTCTAACCAATTGACCTAAAGAGATGGCTGAAATAAAGACAACTTGAGTGATAAACTTATTCTCTGATAGCAGTGTCTTTGACAATTTGCATTAGTGTCAATAGCATATACTGCTGTTATAAAAGTGAAGTGTGGACAAGCATACACTGGCTCCTATGTATAGTACACAAACATAGAAGTTAATGAGTACAGAGTACCCTGTTAGACTCATTTATCAGGCATAGAGTCCTGGGTATCTTAATAAATTTACGAGTTAACAATATCAACTTAATTACTTAAATGCCATAAATTTTGTCTACAGTTTAGGGGGCTCATACTTACGAGATGGAAAATAACATGGCATATACTTTATTAATGCCAAGAGGACTTCACAGCTAGCCAATTCACAAAATTCATACATATAAGTGATGACAGAAAAGAAATTCATATCTATAAGGTAACACCATACCAATAACAGGTAATATCTGTTTGCAGACGTCCAAGAAAGGCTTGGAAAGCATCTCTCCTTCTTCAGACTTCACATGTTTCATTCCTTCTAAAGCAGGAGTAAATACTGTCCCTTCCATCTTAATATTTCAGATTACTGCAACAGGATACAATATTACATAAGATAAACGCTTAAAATATACTTTTTTTAGTCCATACAATTCAAGATAAAAGGCAAAAAACATAACATTTCACCAACGAAGCATGCTATAATTCTGTATAGTACACACACTTGATTATAATATAAATGAATAATAACAATAATACAACAGTAAAACATAACTATAAAGTTACATCATCAGTCATCGCTAGTCCTATGTCACTATTATAACCACTAAACAACATTTCGAAACCGAAGTGCCTAAACATCAACCAAAATCTGTATCACGAACGCGTGACTACCTTACCTTATCAGGCAATTAAAACCAAATATAGCTGGATCACCAAACGAATTACAAAATAAAACTAAAAATACATGCAGATTAATAACCACAACAGCAATAACAATCTAGATCGCAATTCGCAGACGTGAAATCATATTAGCTTGCACAGATGCAGGAATCATCATAAACATATACGATTAGTAATGTTAACTTCGATCTATAAACCCTAGTTTTACTACAATTATAAAATTACAGTTTAAAATTGTGCGCGAAATGTGAAGTAGATCTGAAATGCACAACTGATTGATCGATAAATAAATATATCTATATCATTAAAAGTATAATAATAATAATAATAATTTATAATTATATGAATATAAAATTGAGTATAGAACTATGAAAGTTTAGATTTTACCCTTTTTCTGTTGCAGTTTTTTTTTTTGGTTTCAAGTTGGCTTTGAATGAACGCTGTTATTTTTGGTGTGAAGTCTTGTTACAGTCGCTAGCGGTTTTATTTATATAGATTCACGGAGAAAAGATAACAAGATGAGGTTTCAAATAAGTCCTTTGACTTTTTAATATGTCACTTATGCGCCTTTAGTGTATTCGTTTGAATTTAATGTATATATTACCGGTGAGTCTAACCGTTGCGGTGGTTCCAACGCCATCGTGTATGCACTAAAACATTAAATTTGTATGTTGGTGAGTCTAACTTTGTAGTAGTGTAACATTAGATTTTGTATCAAATTTTTAATTTTCATTTTAACCCTTTTACTTAAAAAAAATTTTATTATACAAGTCTAAAATAAATAAAAAATAAGGGCAAATGATTCAAAAAGATAACATAAGTTTTTAATAACTTTATCATTGTAATGTATTAGTTATTTATGTTTAATATTATAATCAAATTTGATATTTTATAAATGATTAATTGTAAGTATAAAAATATATAACTTACGAGACAAAATGTAAATGTAAGTAACTAATTAGTGCAGAAATTTAACAGATACGTTGGAGATGAACCATATTTGATGCAGACATATTCTTTAAAGATTATCTTTTTGCACCAAATTTATCATTGTATTATTCCAATTGTTAGCATTCATTATCAATTTGTTTAACATTATTTGATATCAGAAGTTACTTTCACATCAATATTAAACTGCAGCGCAAAATAAAAAGGCTTACATATACACCTGTAAGCTTCAAGGTAATGTAAAGGCACAAGATACAAGAAACGGTCATACAAGTTCAAAATAGAATTAGTCAAAATTCTAAAGATCCTTTGTAAAAAGTCAAACGTTCCTAAGAACCAACACTTCTAACCAACACTTCTCTACTTAACAACAGTTAAAATAAACAACTGCCGCAAAATTCTTGATATTCGTGATATCAAACTGCTGTCTCCTTCTTAAGCTTGGCTAGCTCTTGCTTAACAACTCCGGCCTTCTGCAAGATCAAAAGGCAAAAAGAAAATGAGAATAAGTTGAAAATATGGAATTTGTAAACTCATTCAATCTTGCAATAGAGCTTTGCCAGTTGAGTTTTTCAACGAATTTAGTATCCGTTCCATGCATAGACTATAACCATTGTGATCAATAGTTGTTCTCACATACACATCACCAAAAAAAATTAACTTTGTATCAAACAAGGCAGGATACCAAATAATTATATATCTGTGGACTTTTAAAAGGGCTATACAGAAAACACCTCACTAGTGCAGGCCATGCAATAATAACTTCCGTTCACAGTCTAATTCCACTCATCATAATAAACAAGGACACACCTTCGGCTAGAAAACTCAACCTCAACCACACATGAACAAGAATAGTCTTTTATTTAAAAATTTCATTGCTTATAATAATACCTACATTGATAGTACTAGGGTCGCACAAAATCTGTTCGAATACCCAAAAATAGGCAAGTTTCATTTGATGCATAAGACCTCATAAATCACTTACTTTGAAATAATATCATAACATAGTTTTTGTAACCATATACAAAGGAACAATTAATAATGAAAAATTCAAGAGGGATAGATCAATGGATATATGTCTCATCCCAGCCCGACATGTTTCATCCTCATAGGAAAACTCATTTTGACCCGTAACCCAACACATCCAACCAGCCACCTCTACTTACAGAATCCAAAAACAAGATTCACTAATATTTAGAAAGTAAAATTCTGGTAGAAACACACTTGCCAGAACAGCACTTAAAGCTATAAAAAATGAAGTGCGAAGTAGTGCTAACCTTAATCTTAGCCAACATAATCTTGAACCGATCAAAATCATTAAGTGAGGCTCTCTTCTTTCGAACAATGAGTTTTCTTCCCCACGAGCTGTTATCCCATTTGTTCTTGATATCTACAGACAACCAAAAGCTTAATCATCAAAACAACAAAAGAACATTTCATGAACAATTAATATTCTACTAACAGGATACCTACCCGCAGCCTCCAAAGCAGCAACAAGAGTTTTCTTGTTTGGAACTCTTTTGATATCAATCTTGAGGTCTGTGAGCGTTAGCCTCTTAAAGTTCATTTGTCCCCTCACCATGTCTGGAGAATCAACAAGAGCCTGTCAATTAAAAAAAGAGAGAAATATCAAAACAGCACAAATATTGACAACACATTCATAAGTAAAAGCAGCATGTTAAGCATAACTTCCTCGACCGAAAAAACTCGATAGCTACAGAAAGCTAGGCATTAATTAGTGTTTAACTAAAAAAGAATAAAGAAAAATCAACTAAACTAGAACAGCAAATTAGCAATAACTAAACATTAATCACCATTCTGACTAGTAACTTTCAGATATATTATAGCACTTCTCTGAAAAAAAAACAAAAATAAGTGATAATTTAGCAAAAAAACAAGACCTTTTTGCGAATTTATTGCATAAGGTGAAATAAGAGTTTGCTGGTGTGAAATTAGCATCAAAACCTAATTAATGCATAACTTATCAAAAAATATAAAATTTTGACATTATTATATAAAACAATCGCAAAAAATTAACATTTCGCAAAATAACCAAACCTTTTTGCGAAATTATGCATGAGCTATTGAACTTTATCATCTCTTAAAAACCCGATAATCGATGAGCTACAAAAATATGCTTACCCTAAACGACCCCCTTAGCTAATTAAATTTAAATTTAATTGGGAGTAATACTATTAATAAGTGATTTTACAAGATTCTCAAGATTATATTTTCTATTCACAAACATAACGTATATATTTACAAGCTCAGGGAACTGAAATAAGTATTTAAAGAAAATAATAATAATATAATAATTACTGTACAAATTATCAAAGCATGGTAATAATCAATGTATATACCCTGTTTTGATCGATGACATCAACGATAACAACGAGCTTTCCATAATCTTTGCCGTAATTAACAAGTGCAATTCTTCCGATCTCAACGTACCTCTTGAACGGCTGCAATTATCAAATTACATACACATTTGTTAATAGGTAATATATATGTTCTCATTTCATTTTACTTACGAACAGATACAGAGAAACGTAGAGATATAGAAATTAGGGTTATAATTTACCATTTCTTTCAGATGAGCAGTTGTAGAGTGTCGATGAGAATTGAGATTGTAGCGATTGAAGACGATGATATTTAGGGTTTTGGATAATGGGCTATTAATTGGGCTTCTTTTAGATAGTCAAAAAGAAAAGCGAATGTTATGACGATGTGTAGCAAGCCCAGCCCACATTAATAAATAAATTACTTTTAGTACAATCTAAATAGATTATAGATTATTGCAGTTTACATATACTGTATTTAAGTTGCACTAATTTGTGTAATCAACCATATAATAACATATTATGCCTCTCGTTTCAAATTTATATTTACAAATAAAAAATACATAATCTACAATATTTAAACTTTATCTTTAAAAAGTTTTTCAATCGATTGAAATTTAAAAGTGCACTGTTATTTCTGAATATATCGAAATCAAAAGCTGCAAAATAAATTCGAGAAGGAAAGAATACCCGATAACCTACAAATGTCGGATACGATTCGCTTGTGCTAACGTGAAAAAGTATAATTCGAAAAAGAGTCTCTAAACATCATATAGCCTTTTCGTAGGAAATAGTTTGTGCCATTAACATCATCTAACATAACTGTAACGATGAAGAAATTGAATGACGTGAACATTAAATTAAACTTAAGGTTGTAAAAATATATATACTATGAGAGTTTTAAAATATCTTTTTAAATCTCAAAAAATTAATTAAATATTAAGGGTATAACCGAATAAGAATCGTGTAGTTGATGATTACACAATTTTTAGGTGTTGTTGTAGTTAATTTTATTTTTTGAATTTATTAATATTTATAATATTAATCCTTCATTTTACCTAACTAATATTTTTCCAATTAATTAATGAACTATTAATAGTTGAATTGACACTATTTTCTTTGTTGTTTCACCTAATTATTTACCAAGGTGGTTTTGATCTATTATCAGAAATCACCATAGACATAAGTTAGAACCTGTTATTTAAACCAAATATTTTTTGTAACAAAATAATTAAAGCAATAAAGAAGTCAATGGATCAACTAACCATGTTTGATTCCATCAACTCCGATCAAAACTAGCACTGGTAGAATAACGTATAACATATCTATTCACTCACGTTTCTTAAATTTCAACCAATGAAAATAATATCAAAATTGAGATGACCTTAAAGTCTTTCGTCTAACTCAAAATATGTAAAAATAACAACTTTCTAAGATCTTATTTCCCATATTCGCAAGCTTTTAACTTAAGTCATTTATAGACAAACCATATTCAAAATAAGATACCAACAAGCGAGCGAGCCAATCGAACAAACATCACGAAAGGATCCTGTTATGAATCACCATATCGCCATTCTAAAACACGCAAAATCGAGGAAATAAACACCGTAGTAGTATTCAAATATAACCATACAAAGAGTATTTATAACCATAACGAGTGCACGAGTCATATGCGACTCGAATCTCTTAAAAATACAAAAGAGAAACTCGAAAAACAGAACTCCTCATTTTAACAAAGAATAAAGGTAACTTTTTTTGCCTTTATTTCCTGATTTGAAGAAACTCAAAGCTCCTAAGCGGATCATCTCGGCCACTCTTTGTAGCACGAGTAAACCCTGATGATTTGTTCTCATAACCAAGTTGTGCTCTTTGTGTAGTAGACGTGCGGCCCCCAATGCTCGAAACAACCCTTGAAGATGGTCCTGTAACTTCACCCGACGACCCTGGTCTAGTCCCTGAAGCAGAGGCGTACTTTGACGAGCTCCCGTTTCGAGAGGATCGCACTTTTTCGGAGTCAGCTTGCTGTAAACGAGATCACCACCATAAAATACAATGCATGTATATTGCAAAATAATCAATACACATACAAGTGCCAATAAAAGGGTATTACCTCCAGAGAATGGTTGATACGCCTAAAAATATGCCTAAAGATTGGCCTAATGCCACATGTACGATTCATCGCAGATAGTGTTTAAAAGTAGAGCCACTTTTAGAAATCGTGGATAGTTGACATGGGTCGTTAGGTCTATCGTCCATATATCATTAGTCTTACCATGATAGTATAACACAAGTACATATGCCCAGAAAAGGGTTTCAGAATTGTGATTTAATAGTGATTTTCTGACAAGACGTCAGTTTTTAATGTTTGGATAAAAATCCGCACTTTTGGATTATCAGCTCCGTACAACTGCAACGAAACTCATTATCCAAGGATAGAAAATTTACTTAATTAGCGTCCCTTTAACAAGCATTTAAAAAATTTCTACTTCCATTTAGACCAAAAAAACTGTTTCTTCACAAAAATGTCCTTTGTCGGTAATTTCATGTATTACTTTTTTTAATTACGAAGTTTTTTGAATATTTAAACATCTATCAATTCATTCTGACTATTCAACATAAGATAATCACTCTCAACATGCATCAAAACACCCCCTTAATATACTGATTATGATATACAATCTTACCACATCTTTTGATGAAGGCAGATCGTCAGAAGTCCGGTGTCTTGAATGTTCATAACGGCCACCAGTTGCTGGATTTCTTCTGGGAAATGCTTCTAATGCGCGAGAATCTTGTCCACCTGTTTTAGAAACAGAGTGCATTTATGTACGTATGCGCGTATCACCCTATGCATATACCGACAAATCCAAAATAAAAATATAACTATAAGCAATACCTGAGGTTCTTCCAGGCTTTTCCACCGATGTTCCAGCATTTAGCCCTGCACTACCACTAAGATGCTGCAAACGTGACATGAAAGATGAATATACGCTCTTCAAAAACGACATAATAAATACATACAAAGTATATAAAATTATAAATATATATAGGCGCTGACCCGTGCTCTGGAGCTGGCACCTATTTGAGGATACTTCAATACAGTCCAATCAAATACATAGTCAAATTGATAGCCTGCAATATGATATGAATATAGAGCATAAATAAATGATCAATTGTGGGAAAATGAGCGACTATACAGAGATCGAATGGTGTACCTTCACGTATGAATAAATCCCGGAAAAGCCTCTTCAAGTATGAATAGTCTGGTTTGTCCTCGAATCTCAACGATCGACAATAATGGAAGTACGAAATGAACTCCGATGGATATGATTTACATAACACCTATCAAACAATTTTTTATTTTTATTCTTTTTGTAGATTTTACCACAATTAGATGTTTCAATTTTCGTTTTGAGTGGCACAGAAGCATATATATAGAAAAATGTATTTAAATACGCATCATACATAAATTTACTTATATACATATATGTAATATCTGGCATATTCACAATACCTCTATTGGAGTCAACATTTTCTTTTCACTGATCCTGTCATATTTCTGTTTCTTGTTTCCTGCTTTCAGTCCCTGCCACGGAAGGCTAATGCAAAAGCAAGCACAACCTTAGAGGATACAGAATATAAAAATAAACAAGTGACAGAATACAACACTTCATCCGCTCACCTTCCTCTGATAAAATACATAAGAACATAACCAAGAGATTCAAGATCATCTCGCCTACTTTGTTCTGCATGTTCACAAAAAAAGATTGAACTTTTATATCTTATCGATGCTCAAAATACTTGCTTTCCGTGAGAAGGATACTTGAAATACTGAGAGTAATGAACCGCTTACCGACTCCAAGGTGTGTGTTCACGCTAGCATAGCGAGCCGTGCCTGTGAGATTCTTGTTTTCCCTGACAATTTTTCAAATGTGTTAACAATCGAGTGTAAATAAGAATATTTAAAATAGAAAATTAAAAAAGAAAAATCAAAAATCACGAAAGGAAAGGTTGATCAGATCAATATCAGAAGTCTGGTATATGAGATATTTTCCTGTTTTAGGATATCCGATAGAAAAAACAAAATTTCTTGTTGGAAACCATTTCAAGCTAAGGGTCTGTTTGGCGTGGAGCTTTTAGTAGCTTTAGCTTTTAGTTTTTGAACAAAAAGCTCCTGTGAAAATAAAAGCCTTGTGTCGCATGTACAAGCTGTAGCTTTAGAATCCAATGAAAAGCTCAAAATCTCAAAGCTCTTGGAAGTAGCTTTCCATAAAATTGAGGAGCTTTAGAATCCTACAGCTACTTCACCAAACAGACCCTAATATTACATCTTGACGTGTTAACGTGATTACAAATAAGTTGACACTATCTGTTACACCTAACCTCAATTAAAATCCAATTCAACTACCAATGGCAAAACGCGCAAGTTAGGTCAGGTTGGATTAACCTACCGACAATTTCTCTGTCCATTTTCTTAACTTCTTTTACAACTTATACATCAAATATATCAAATATAGTATACATCAACTACAACTGATTACATCACTAACAAAATCCCAGAGACATTGTTCCTAGAAAAAACACGTATCTAACAATATACATACTGAGACGAGAATATGTACTAGAGGCACTAATTTTGACCCATTTACCTTAGAGATGGTTGATTAGGTCATATTTTATCTCCAGTGGGTTCGAATTTAATAAATTAACCAAAATTTGAATGAGTTGCAATGTCTCATGGAACAAACTGGTCAAGATGTATTCAAATCCTTAAAACATTATAAATTGCTCTATTTACCAAACAAAGGTTATTACTTTAATAATATAAGTTTTTATAATCGTATTTAATACATGAACTACTGATAGAATTTAACAGAAAAAAACAAGAGTGAGTTGTTGACGACTTGACTGGTCAAACCCAACGACACCTGTTCAGTATGTGTTTGAAAGTTGCAATCTTTGTGGGAAACAGGAAACAGGTATTAAATAAATTAATAAATAAAGAACCTTGAGGAAAGATAAGTCACCTGTATGGTATATGTTTATGAGTTTGTAGATCCCTATACTTTTTTGCGAGCCCAAAATCTATCGCATATACCTAACATAAGAACAAGTGCAAACAACAATACAATTATTAGCTTGCACAAAAATATAGAACTCTATAATTTCGGAACATAAGAGAAACTCAATCAAGCTATGACAACACTACACGAGAAGTACAGAAAATTACCTGATTAGCCTTGCGACCGAGACCCATAAGAAAATTGTCAGGCTTTAAGTCACGGTGAAGAAAACCTCTTGCATGCATGTACTCAACTCTATTTATCTGAAAAATCGTAAACATAAATGAAAATTGATATATAAGTAAAAGAGCATTAACCTTTTATAGATTGGTTTCCATGTGCACTTACCAATTGATCTGCAAGCATCAGGACTGTTTTCAGGGAGAATTTTCTATTGCAATAGTTGAAAAGGTCTTCAAGACTTGGTCCAAGAAGGTCAATAACCATGATATTGTACTCGCCCTCAACGCCAAACCACTTGAGATTTGGTATTCCCGCTTCATTGAGAAAACAAATAAATAATTCAATTAATTTTGGAAGTAAATGTACCTTGTGAAACTAAAAAGAATATACAGTTGTGTCAGGACATGCATTTAAATTAAAAATTCTGTCCCCAGGTTGTAATAATCAGCAGTGCTCAAAATATCAACCGATTTACTTATAAGTCTGTCGATTTGGGTTATGTTTTATCTCTAACGGTCAAATTGGTCAAATTAACAACAAAGCTACGAAAGAAATGGGCTTAGAGTTGCCCAAAATGTACGTTTAATGCATTACGATATCCTAAATTGTTACTTTCAAACATTCGATTATGTTGTAATAATATAATTTTCCTGCTCATAATTAATGCATAAATCATTTACAAAAGATTATAAAAAATGAACAAAAAAGTGTTTCAGGTCTCAATCCATTTCAACCCAAACAAAAAGCCAAGGCCCTTGTCCCAAACACGTTTTAATTTGTTACCCACCCGCCTTTTGCCACCTCTCTCATAAGCAGTTTTGGGAGATTGATAAAAGGTGATTGTAACTTTGATCATCTAACTATTTATGGTCGAAATAATCTAGGTTTGGAAAAATGCATAACAGAAAAATAATGATTATCGAGATAAATGCAAAAAAAAAAAGCAACAATAGAGAGAGAAACGCACTTCCTCCTTGTAGAAGCCTATATATTTTTGATTCATAATGAAGTTGAGGATGCCTTGTCTTAACAGGTTCCTGCAGGGTACAATACCAGAGAAACATGAGTTGTTTCCGAATTCAAAATCTTGTATATCTATATGCATTATGCATAGTTATGGCTTTGAATAACTCCCAATGAGAACCCCTTAAGTTATTGGTACATGAGGATACACAGTCATAAGAGTGAACCATAAACATAAAAGACCTAACTTTCACATCAACAAACAAGCATAAACATGAGGTTCAATTCGAAAGGATAAGGACCATAATCAGCACGAAAACCATATATTCTCGAACAGAAATCCTACAATACATATGCTTACATGACAATATAATATTCAAGTGCCATGACTAAGATAATTAACATGACTTACTAATACAACACCATCAGTATCTTACTATTTAAGTATTTATTCTAATATGTTCCTAATTCATAAGATCAAAAAAAATTAGCTCAAATAGCAACCTACATTAAAGATAAACATATCAATCAATAAAAAGAAACTACTTAAGTGATTGATTTCCTTAATAGTGTGCATAGTTTTTCACTGCAAGATTGAGCAGTTTTAGACAGACAGTGCTATCATAAATGCAATTGTACTTCACACTTCTGGCCCAAAATCACTCATTTATGCAAATTGTAGTGCTCACTTCTTGCATATTTCAGACCCAAATAAATATATTTTTGTTTCCCTTTTTTTGCAAAAAAGACAAGAATAACTCATGATTGATCAAACAATCATATTAAAGACCAAAACCACCATCAAGAATGAAAATAAAAAATAAAAATTACCAGTTTAATAGCTACTTCTTCACCACTTTGAATATTGACACCTGAAATATCATCAACAAAGATACCATTAACAAAAAAAGTAAAAGACATAAATTTATTTACATATGATACCAAATTCAATTCATTTCGCACGAAATAATACCTAAATAAAGTTCACCAAAGGATCCACTCCCAATTTTCCTTCCAAGCTTAAACTTTCCACCAACAATATGATCCATAATCGTTTCTTCAGTTAACTCCAACCCAAATTCAAGATCTAATAAATACCTAATTCCACCTCAATTTAGGGTCTCAAAGAATTTAACCCCATTTCACAATTTCATCAAAATTACACAAATCAACAATCAATTATCACCCCATGCACCAAAATTCAAGATACCCAATTACAAAAAACAAGACATCGACCAAACCCTAATCTTGATTTCAATGATAAAAATTTACATAATTCTTCAACACCCACTAAAATTGAAAACCATAATCAGCAAAAATGATCAAGAATTACATGGGCTCACCCAAATGTATTGTAATCTTATACGGGTGTTGCATAGATTGAAAAAAGGTAGAATTTTTATGAGGAAAAAATGGGATTGGAGCGTAAAACGAGATGAGAGAGAGAGAAATAGAAATATACCATGAATAAAATGGTTTATGTATATGTGTAAAGATCGAAGAAACGTGAAAAAGAAGGAGAATGGGAGAGAGAAAGAGGTGAAAAAAGAACGATGGATATGTGAGGAGGATGTTGATGAAGAAGAAGAAAAGCAGGCGTCAATATTTTGCTTTTTTCTGTGTCTTTTTTTTTCACTTTTCTTTTTTAACTTTTTGTCTCCATGCTTCATTTTTTCTTTTTTCACTTCCGGATTAAATTATTAGTGATAAATATTTTGGTTTTCAATCACTTAATTAACTAGGTTTTTGGTTATAAATCCGAAATAATATGGGTTCAATTTAATTTTTATTTGATTAATTTTTTATATAATTTATAGTCTCGCGATAAAGCGAGACAAATTTAATTATTATATTATATAGTTTATAGACCCGCGATAACGCTAAAAGAATTTAATTTTAATAAATGAAAAAAATATTTTGTCATTTTTTTTAAACAGCCTACAGACCTACGATAACGCCGGTCAAATTTAATTTTTATAAATGAATAAAATATTGTGACCGATTTTTTATATAGTTTATAGACCCACTATGATGCGTGTTGAATTTAATTTTTATTTGATCAATTTTTTTATATAGTTTATAAACCTGCTATAACGTAGGAAAAATTTAATTTTAATAAAATTTCGGACAAATTTAATTTTTATAAATGAATAAAATATTGTGATCGATTTTTTATATAGTTTATAGACCCCTTATGATGCGTTTTGAATTTAATTTTTATTTGGTCAATTTTTATATAGTTTATAGACCTGCTATGATGCGTGTTGAATTTAATTTTTATTTGTTCAATTTTTTTATATAGTTTATAAACCTGTTATAACGTAGGACAAATTTAATTTTAATAAAATGTCGGACAAATTTAATTTTTAAAATGAATAAAATATTGTGATCGATTTTTTATAAAGTTTATAGACCCCCTATG
This sequence comes from Logfia minima, assembly GCA_963921325.1. Classification (NCBI taxonomy): domain Eukaryota; kingdom Viridiplantae; phylum Streptophyta; class Magnoliopsida; order Asterales; family Asteraceae; genus Logfia; species Logfia minima. The sequence continues at coordinate 11,663,680 of OY992776.1, read as the reverse complement.
ATGCGTTTTGAATTTAATTTTTATTTGGTCAATTTTTTTATATAGTTTATAGACCCGCTATAACGTGAGACGAATTTGATTTTAAAAAATTAATATAATATTGTAGACGATTTTTTTATGTAGTTTATAGACTCTTTAATTTTTATAAATGAATAAAATATTTGGTCTATTTTTTAATTGAAATAAATACATCAAATATTTAAGGGGCTAAAAGTGTAATTGTACAAAATAAATTAAGATCATTGGATCGAAAAGAGTAAAAACAATGAAGGTTCAGATTCCTCCATAATATCATCTTTTAATTATATTATCAAAACCCTTAATTATATATAAAGAAGATTAGGTTTAAACAAACTCTCATCTCTTTTTCTCAAAAGCGTTCAACATGAATTTTTTACATTGTTTTAATTTATGTTTTAATTATAACTATTAAAATTATAGTTACCATTGCAATTGCAATTACAATTACAATACTAATTAATTGATATCGTAAAAACTCACTTAATACTTAGAGTATGAAATATGAATGCATGATAATTACGTTAAACTTTGGTGTGATCCTGCCATAGCAATACCATGTTGATAATTACGTTGAACTCCATTTTATTTGATACGATTAGAGTGAAAATCAAGACATACCTTGTACTTTTCAACTCCTAAAACAAAACTATAATTTCCTTACAGATTGAATTTACCACATTGATAAGATGACAACCACAACAAGACATGTATGATCACATCGGTGTGACTATCACACCACGCCGAAATTGCCAAAATTATTATGCAACAAACATAAAGATTGTTATATTTGAAGGCTACAAAATCGATAAGTAGTATAAATTAAACTTGATACTAGTACTTGATAATGGTTACGTCACATGACAATGATCATTAGTTAAACCCTGATTTTATTTATAAATTTAACCTAATAGAGAAAAAATTAAGTATGTTTTTGAAGTTCTGAAAATTGTATATGTTTTAAGTCGATATTTTTCTAAGTTAAAGTTTAGTTCTAAGTTAACCTTTTGAATTGTTAAAACTAAAACGGTTAACTTAAATATCAATTTTAATTTCAATGCACATTTCCTTTTTTATTTTGTAGAAAAACAAATAGTCATGCACTTATACCACAAATATATACATTTTGTGTCAACCATATAACTTGAACTCACACATCATGATTAGAAGTTACAATGATACTGCCAGGTCGACAGTCCAATCCTTTGATAATTTTGGTGCACATAATAACTTTATTTTGTTGCTATCAAATGTGGAATATTATGATATTATCTACGGGTGAATTTGTTATTCATCATAATAATAAATATATGTATATATATGATGTTATCAGATGTATATTAAAGAAAGTACAATACAAAACAAACGAAGAAAATATTTAAACTCTCTACATTCGTTTCTAATCTAGTGTCATTGGAACATGTGTTATATATTCTAATCTAAGATTGAATTTTCCTCATTGAACTGGTATGCTTGTTTAGTGAAATAAAACTTACACGTATAACATAGCTGTGTAAAATTTGATATCAATCGCTACTATAAACCAAATTGAGATTAAACTGGAATCGGCTATGTTTTGTTTAGCTTGGGTTCTAGACATTTAAGAACAGGCTTTCAGTGTTCAGTAGAGGTGTTCATCGGTTCAGTTTACAAGTTCTTCGGTTTAATCGTTTTGGGTTATTCGATTTTGAAATTTATAGGAGGCAAACCGAACACCGAATTCAAACGTTTAAACCGAAACCGAAACCAAACCAAAAGTTGAATTTGAATTTGGGTCGGTTTTAGTTTTAACTAACAAAAATAAAATTTAACGAAAAAGACTCATCAACATACAAAACTACAAAATATGCACAATTGTACCCTACAAACTACATATATCTAACAATTAATAAGTAGTGCAATTTGATCAAATTTGAGTTCACGAAATATGAAACTATCAAATGTGAAATTTAAAGTCCAAACAAAACACTTGTTCTTTCACAAACACATGATAACTAAGTTTTTTAAGTCTTCAAAATGCTAAACTCATCAAATCTTCAACCGAATTCGAAAAATCACATATATATATTGATATATTAGTATATTGATCTGAATTCGAAAGATTTTAAACTGAAAAACCGAATATTGAATTCTGTTCCGATTCTAATCGATCAGAAAACTATTTCTTATATTCGATTTGATTTTAAACCAATTTCGATTCGATTTAATTGGATTAAAAGGTTTCAAACCGAATACTGACCACACATCAAAAAAAAAAAATCTAGAACATAAAGTTATTTTTAAGCATCACTAAAAAAGGTTATTTTATGAACAAAATTATTTTTTGGTCCAATCAACTTTATTAAAAAGCTAACCTGCTTGTGAATTTTTTTCCTTCAAATTTCTAAAATCGCTCCCAAGAATAGCGTCTTTGTTATGTCTTCCACCTTCCAACCAAAAAGATGTCGGTGGTAGCAATCGTCCTCCGTGCATCTTTGGCAAACGTTTTTCCATTTGCTTCCTCCACAAGACTATCCAAGATGTCGGGCCCGCATGCAGAAAACAAAAAAAAATGGTTTTCAAATTTAAATATCGATGTTTTTTGTGCTGTGTATGTTTACTTTTTAATTTCTTCTAACTTTTGTGTTTAACCTTATAACTCTTTGTTTTATATCTATGACTCGGTTGTTATTTGTTTGACACGGAAAAATGAAAGATGGTTGTATGAAAATTACTTTAAAGTGATTATTTTTTAGTTAATATAATGTTATTTTTTTAAAATTAATTAATGTAATGTTTTATTTTTAACGAATGTATTTTATTTAAATTTATATTTTAAATTTGTAATTGTAGTTATATTAATTGAAAAAAAAAAATTATATAAGAAGCAGGGTCTATAAAAGTTTTGTTCTATAATCATTTATTAGTAGTGTTCAACATTTCTTTAGTTTTTCTAAAAAATATTAATTTTGCAGTGGTCTTATATAAAAAGAAATTCAATTCTCTTGGATTTGTTCTCATTGTAGTTCTTTCCGGTTCTAATTGGATGAACTCCACTAGCATTTAAAGCTTTTAAGTCCAAGATATTAATTTATGTACACCACTATTACGAGTCATAAACACCTTAACGCTGGTCAAGATAAACTACGGCTTATAAATTTGTACATTACACTTACATATATTTTATCGTTACATACTTTTAATAAACGATTTACAAGAAGCTAATATATTCTTTTATTTAAAAACATTCCTCATGTCTTCTGTATGTGATATATTTTATATTAAAAAGAATCAGATATAAATAAAAACTATATAACGGTTGGAGTTGGTAGTCTAATCTTTGGTATTCTTCCAAATGGTCTTATTCTAACTTTATGTGTGTCCCAAGTTCAAGAGTATTATGCAAACTATTCTTTCCTTTTTTATAAAAAAAACAGTCAAACCAATAGGAAAAGAATGGAACTTGCTAGCAACTGGCTAAACTTCATTACAAAACCAAACACCAAAAATTTAGATAGTGATATACTTTTAATAAATACATCAGAAGGTATAAGTATAAGTATAATGCACATATAAAACAATGTAGAGTTTTAATATATTAATGTAAACCATGTTATAAATATCAATATCCCAAAACTTTTGTCTATGCATGTTTATATATTTTATCCATTTATATGAACATTCTGTTTTTTTCTTTACATCCATTTTAAAATTGCCTACCTGATACCCCTATACAGATATTATTCATTCCAATTTATTGTGTTAACATTATGTCTTGACTTTAGTTAGCCTAAAAATTCAATGATTATGGTGGATTGTCAACACAAAGTTGGCCATTTCAATGATATTTTTTATACACATAAATATCATAGTATTACTGTTAAACAGCGTACTTGGTGAACAAACATCTGCCGACTGTCATCCTCGTTAGTTAAAAACTAAAATCAATGAATTTAGTTAATATGTTTGTCTTTATATATACACAAACTCTCCTTGCTAGATTTAAAGAGAACAAAATTACTTTTTACTATGTATCAGAAAAATATATAGCATATATTTTCACTTTTAGTAACATTGAGATTTGCAATATTTCTTAATTATGTAATCTTCAGACATTTCAATTGTTGTCATCATCCCAGAAATCCAATGCTTAATCTCATATTTAGTAAATAAACTTCCAAACTACGTGATAAATCAGACGTTAAATCAATCAATACTAATATTCAACATGAATAAACTTCTTAGTTATCTTAAAACACGACAGGTCCAAGCAGAAGCAGTGTACAAAGCGGTCTCTTTCCAACCTAACCTAAGTGTCCCATCTATTTGGGCAAGACTATAACCATGTGTTGGTGGAAACATATTAAGAATCAATTGTGCTTGTGCCAATGAGTTGCTACTCATTGGCACTTGCAAGAACCCATCTCGTCCAAGTTCACTTCTCCAAACCTTAAATTTATCATCCCCACTCCTCCCTGGTCCACCAACTGCAAGCACGTTGTTGATCTCTCTATGGATCAATGAGTGCTCAACACGATGGCGGCTATTGTCTTCATTAGGGAGGAATGCCCCAAGAGAATCAAAGATAGCGGAGTAGTAATGAAGAGAACCAACAAATCTGTCTAAGAATGAGCCTCCATGAGATATGTCTTGTTCGACTAAGGTGATGATTCTAGGGTTAAGTTCTTGTAAGAGTCTCATGGTCTTCCAATCAGTTCCTGTGGCATCATAAAGAGAATGTTGTAGCCAATGTATAGCTAGTGTGTCCCCTCTTCGAATTTGTAGCACGGAGAGGTCACCTATGTCTCCGAATTTCTTTACCACGGAGTGAAACTCAAATGACATCCCAAGACGTTTTGCAAAATTTGAGAGTTGTTTACCCGTCTCCACAAGAAGTTCCATGGAGGTACCCATGCCGGTCATTCTAACATGTGGTGGGCCTTCCATTCGTGTGGCTAGGATGTGAAATAGTGCGGGCCATTGCAAGCCTTGCATGATGTCGAGATCCACTATGTGGACCTTGTCTCGATGCTGAAAAGCCTCTAGAATGGCTTGGTTAGAGGTGAAGTGAGCAAACTTGACAAAAGGGGAGATGTTATTAAAGACTTGAAAAGCACCGTGAATGAGTTTATGGTTAGTTAGAGGTGAGCAAAACCCTAACCATGAGTTTACTATCCTACTAGCCATGGCTTTCGCGAAATAAGCAACAACTCTTTCACCACAAGATGGTGCATAAGGGGAAGCCATTTGAGTTAGCTCAAGAACCATTCTATGAGCCTCACCTAAGTTATCAACCGAAATAGCAACTGCACACTCAAACAAAAGCGCTATCAAATTCAACCCTTTGTTACCTTGTTCACCAAATTGAACTTCATTCGACCAATTCCCTCTTGCCATCTTTCGTGGTCTTGTTTCACTCATTTGAGGTGAAACACTACCATAAGTTGGCATGGTCGCATCCGTCTGGAAACTATCTTCGGGGTTGGATTCCGGCAAGTCGTCAATGAGCGTCTTGGTGACATGTTCAACCCATTGAGATAACTCGTTTGGTCTCTCCGAGTTCATTGGTGGCTTCAAACTATAATCACTAAAACCATTCATAGAACTAGAATGAGTTGTAGCCGTAGTAGCATAACCACCAAAAGTGTTATTGTAGTCCCATTGTTCGTGGGGTTGGATCAACTCAAGAGCACCTTGAACCACTTCAAAACCTGCTCTCATTTTGCTTATTTGAATAAATCTTGAAAGATAAAGATGAAATAAAGTAAATAAAGGGTTCGAATAAACGTATAAAGGGTTGCAGGCCAAATGAAGAATACATATATATATATATATATATGTGTGTGTGTGTGTGTGTACTTGAACAATTAACTTAAGGAAACGGTCATTAGTAAAGGATTTATTTAATATTAGGGATGTATGTAACTAGACAGCAGCCATGGCCGGCATATTTTAGAGTTCAAACAAGGAGTAAAAGTTAAGATGCAAATGGACAAACACTCCACGTTGGTTTTGGTAGTGATTTATTATTTTGTATATTAATTTGTATGATTATGATTCTATTACCTCATATTATGTTAATATTTACAACCCAAATCATGAAACTAGACGTATTCGTTTGATTATGTCATCATTTTTAACCTAGTTCAAGCACAAAGCCTACGCTTTTGGATTTGAATACCATATTTACGCGTAATGGGTTGACGACCAAAAGTTTTCCTTCTTAGCGATGGCGTTTAGGATCTTGCCATAAGAAGTTTTGATGATCTACATGTTCTATGTGAAAATATAGATGAGATTAGTTTAATATTATATTATTTAATATTAGCAAGTAACAAGAAGATAGAACACAACAGTATTACAAGAAGTAGGATATAGATGAGATTAGTTTCAATCAAAAAGTTGCATAAAAATATGTTTGTGTAGATAATATTTAAGTAACAGATACATATTTTAGAAAATCGTTTATATATTATCAGGAAAATTAAATGACGTAGCTAAAGGAATTCACTTTGAGATAAAGGAGTTTATAGCACCCAAGAAGCCAGCAGCAATGATTAAAGAAAAAAGAATAAAGAAATCATGTAATCATATATTATTATGACATAATTGCAAACCTTTCGATTGGATGCTATTAAGATGTAATCCACATGATTGTGCGGCAATTCCATTTTTGCTATATCATCTACTACATCTTGAACTGATCAATGACACTTTTATACGACAATAATAATCAGTTTCCTTTAAATGAATCAATTTGTGTTATGAACTTAAAGGAACGGGTCAGATAAGTCACAGAAGATCGTTACGATCTTCTAAATCATCTTATATTAACAATCGTGTATTATTGTTATAATATATTAACCCGACACGGTATGTACTTACATTTTAACATGATTTGTACACTATCATTTTTTTCTATCTACCATACACATATTTTTTTGATGTTATATTATTGTATATTACAATAGTATAAGTTATGTTTGGCAGTAAATCAATAAAAGTTTGTGGTGTACAAATTACTTCCCAAAAATTAAGCTGATTATTACTACTTAATTACGTTATCCGACCTACTATTTTTCCAACTTTTCTAATTCATATTTTGTTTTGCTCATATAAACTATAAAGACTAAAGAGAGCAATTTGCATGAACCGTGATAGATGATACTAATTTTTTACGGAAAAAAACCCTGAGAACTACAACAACCAATTCGTTTGTCCATTTCAATCTTTAAATTGGGACCCACGAGAATTGGGACCTCAACATGAAGTTAGAAATAGGACCCACATATTAGAGACAAGAAACAGGACCTACAAGCAGTGAAGTGGTGGACGTTGAACATGTTTAGGCTGAAAATTATTTGAAGCTCAATTTGAATATGTACTTGTCTCGGATTTGAATGTTCTATGTATCGTAGTAAATAAATAGATTTAAAATATAAACAACTCATCTAACTATAAAATATGATAGTTTTATTTTGATTACATTACATTCATATTCATAAATATAATAAAAACAATTTAAATCCAATACCTTATGAATAAAAAATGCAAAGTTAAATTTAATTATTTAAGTATAAACTTGAAATATGAATATCAAATAAATGTTTATTTTATATTAAAAGTATAAGATGATATTTTATGTAATGAAATATAATTTTTGAATATACGTAAAAGCTTAATCTTTATGAGTTTTTTGTTTCTCTTTCAAAAACATGTTAAATGTGAAAGATAAAACTTGTCTTTCCAATGAATAATAATAGTAAGGGTTAAACATGAATTTCACATAAGAAAAAAGATTTTAGTGAAAATAAAAGTTGTACATTGGGATTTGAGTCACTTTTCCCAAATCAATATTCCTTCATTTAAGATCAAACTTTCTTATTTCATTATTAAAATTAGTTAAAGATCATATAATACATGTTATTTTTCGTTGTAAATATTACTTACTCAAATTTGGAGGGCGATGGCCCTCCCTGCCCCATTAAAATCTGCCACTTCCGACGAGATAAACTTGCATAACTATACCTATAAATTGAAGACAGACTAGACTTAATATTGTCAATTGTACGATCATGTATATCATGTGAATAATATGCACATACGATTGTATGAGTATGCTTATATATGTGTGTGTAGATAGCATATGCATGTGTTTGTATCACACCCTGTTTTGAAACAACTAGTCTTCATAATTTTGACTAAATGTAATTATAGTAACATTTGTATGGAAAACGATACAGTTAACATGATAACGATTGTACAACTAGTATTGTTAGGATGTGCAGATAATTTTTTTTTTTATAAAAGTTAAAGATATCTCAAAATGAGCATGTTGAATAATGGATGAAAATAAGTCATGATCCAACGACTAATTTTCAAATATGTGTCAAAACAATTCAAGTTGAGTTGTGTAATTATAACAAAATATAATCTTTTTTGCAAGGACCACTAGAACAACATGACCATCTTAAATCATAAATAAATAAACTTAGACACCACATCGAATAATGACCCTCTTTAGATCTCATAAATTTACTTTAGAGAAACTGATCAACAACATAAGCAGACAAATGATTGAAGGCTATATGAATACGTTTTTTTCCATCATGATAATGTTTGACAAAACTAGTTGAAGCGCTTATATATAAAATTGAAAGATGGAGTTTATTTTTTACAACTATTTGGCAAACTAGGTAAAGCTTAAAAATATGAATTGACATAATAAAAAGATAAAAATCACTTTTAACGAATAAGCAGCGTATTTTTGTTATTATTGTGCCCTCTTTATGGGTGATTTGGCGTTATCGAAACAGTGTCACTTTTAACTCTCGTTCTATGAGGAAATGTGACATTTTTGATAGCATTCGTTTGCTTTTTTTCTTGGCTTAAGTTTAGAGGTGGTAAGATTAGTAGTTAGATTGATTGATTAAGATCTCCTATGTAATTCTAGCTCATTGCTAGTGTGTTTTTTTAATATAAGATTTGTTTTGCTGTTAAAATAAAACCACTTTATAATTAGTATAGAAATGGTGTTTATCATATTTTCTCATTTCATAAATTTAGAGGTTAGTTTTAAAAACTACTTCTATTAACTTTATTTTTTAAAGTTCTAATATACCAAACAAAATTAAAAACTTGGGGAACTTATAGAAAAAATAAGATTAACCTTGTATAAACTACAGCACACAAATGGCAAAGCACGTTGGAAGAAAGGTACCAACATATTCTGGTTACACTTGTTTGCAAAAATGGAACGTACAATTGTCTCTCTTCTATTCGTTCTTTTGCTTTCATTGAGCATAAAGCAAAATATGATAAGTCAACACTCCTCGAGTATATGGTTCAAGGATTCAAAATGCTGCCCATGCCCCCATAAAGCACAGAAATATATATAATATTTTGTTAGATGATAAATAGGATTTTGAACAGAACGAGTTATGTTATTTATGTATTTAATGAAAGACTTTGTACGACTTTGGAACCATTATTTTTCAGAAGAAAAATTCTTATCTATTTAACCCGTTTCAAACAAAACACGACTCTCACAAATAAATTGGGCAATATGGTACCTTTATTTACAATCTGATGGTAGTCTATTAGGTTTGATCTCTTGAAAATTTTCTTTTCTAAAATTTAAAAACGAATATGAAAAAACCCTATATATCTGTAATATAAAGTTAACTTAAAAGATTTGGATATATTTATATTATAATATAAAGTATTTAGACTTTTTATTTATAGAAACTTTTATCACAATTTAATATTCAAAATTTCTATAAATATATGTATATAATTCTCATTCTTAAATTTAATTGTTTTTATTAACTATCAAGTGTCACTCATCTTCTTTTTTACACCACAATGTTTTCAAGCCGTAATTGTCAAAGACAAAAATTCAGATCATTATTAATCCACCATCATAGTTAATCAATTTGGTAAAAGAATAAATAATATATCAGATTGATAATTTACTGCTAATAATGAATTGTATTGCATTGCATAGCGCGAGACTTAGACTGGTATAAATTGAATGGTTTGAGCAATTGAACCTCATGGATATTTATAATAAAACCTTCATTTGAAAACGAGAAGAAAACTTAGCAGGGAACTAGAGGTTAAATAATACAAATAGAAGCTCGTCTTAACAATTAAAATAATCACCTTTTGATGAAGGATTTACGGTGTATCTTTCAAGAAAAATTAATTTAGACAACAGATGTATTGAATTGAACTCTACTACACAATTTTGTGTGATGATGTAAAAAAACTGAATCATATATTTTCCTTAATTGCCAAATCACCAGAATTACGGAAACATCATTAAAAATATGAGAACCTAATACCACTGACTTTCAGCAATATCTACGTTATCGTGAATAGCCTTCCTATCACGTTAGAATGAGAAAAATTCTTTAACATGGTCGCAAAAGCATGCTTAGGCTCTTACGGAGATACCGAAATGAAGTGGTGTTAAACAAAATAGGGCATAGATGTGATACTTTAGGTGACGATGTGAAATTCATGTCAAATAGATATGAATATGTTAAACTTAATTAATTAAATTAGATTTGTCACCCTAATCCAACTATATCCATTTTCCTCTTTTCTTGCCGGTACTTAATATAATTGCCATTAAACTTCTATTTTTGTTAATAAACGTTATAAAAATTTGTCACTAAATAGGAACTATAGGAGTTCAAAGTTCAAGTATAAACTAGTTGCAGAAAAGTAGTATATTACTAGTAGTAAAATAGCTAAGATGTAATTTAAGATTAACATGATAATAAATCTTGCATAACTATACATAATTAATAAAGATCGATAGAAAGTTTAGGGGTGCTTGGCTAAGGATATTAAGGGGTAGGAAATGAGAAATGTAATGGATTAGGGATAATGAGTATTATTACCTATAAAAGTTCTAACATATAACATTTATATATACATCTTAACCTATCAACTTGCTAATCTAAAATTCTCCAACCAATTAAAATTTTTGAGTCGCACTCGGGGCGAGTTTCAGGTTAAGGGTCCCCTGTCAACCTAAAAGTAACATGAAACCAACCCAACAATCCGAAATTAAATCAAATCACTTGCCAATCCATTAACTCATTTACCCAAACGGATATGAAGATCGTCTACGGGTTGAGTACTTTCGACCTGTCAATCGGCTAACCCGAAACTCGCAAACCCGTTTAATCTTTCATGTCGGGCTTGGGTCAAGTTTTTGGTTAAATGGTTGACCCGCCAACCCAAAAGTAACCCATTAAATTTGACCTATTTGACGTGAAACCAACTTACGAACTCATTAACCCATTTGACCCGTTTACTTAAACCGGTTATGAAGATAGTGTACAGGTTGGGTATCTTAGACCTGCTTACCCGTTTATCAAATCATGCAAAGTTGGGTTGGGTTTTTGGACCCGTCAACTTAACCCGATCCAATTTGTCAACCCTATATGTAAGGGTGAGTATGGATCGGTTCGGTCCGGTTTTTGGCTAAAACCAACCGAAATTTCGATTTTTGAATTTTCAAAAACCGAACCCTACGGTTATTTCGGTTTCGGGTTTTTTCGGTTTGGTTTTTCGATTTTTCCAATTAAGCTTATTTGTCAAATACTTTTATAAATATACATTTTATATGCATATTGTATATATATTATCCTCATATATTCTACATATTAGAAATAAGTCCAAAGTTTTACTTTAAAGAGTTAAATATACATACATATACATTTTGTATATATATGTATATATGTATTTCTATATATGATATTTAAATAGTTTAGTTTAGTTTTTTTGGTCGGTTTTTAGAGCGAAAACCATACCAAACCGATCGGTTCAATTTTTAGAAAGTCAAAAACCAAACCAACGGTTTTTGAATTGGTTCAATTTTTTCGGTTTTTCGATTTTTGGTTTGGTGTTTCTCACCCCTACCTATTTGTAATTATTAGTTTTTTGAATCAAGCGACATCAATGACAAATGTGATATTAAAGAATACTCATTACATTAGATAGTATCTATTATCTTTCACATTTCCCACTTATAAACAAAGTGCACCCTTAGTAGTACTAACATACTTTTTGTGGCCTAAGAGCAATGGATAATTGGATGAGTTAATGTGATGAATGGTCCATCTATTTACACATAATAATACACTTAATCCCTGTACTTTACATTTTGCATTGGCAGTCTAAAAGTCAAAAATTTGTTTGGCTCTCGGCCCCTTGTCCAACTTAAAATGACTGAAGTACCCTTTATTCTTTTAATTCATTTTTTAATTGATCTACGAATATTTACATTTATTAAATCATACTTAAACATAAGCATTGATTTAATACTTTTCATTATTATTATTGTTATTACTATTATTAACAATGACATATGAAGATTATAAACTCATACATCCACTCAAATCGATCATCTGCTAATTACTATCTCCAACTACTCACCATCTCTGTAAACTCACTTCTTCTATTATTAATTTGTATATTCACCTACAAAGACCCTTTTTATAACCTTAATGCCCTCCTTTGCCATTATTCGGTTGCAGGAATCGGCGACGGTGGTACTAATGGAGGAAGGTGGGGCTCGGGATAAAGGGAGGTGAACCCGGTGAAAATGTGCTGAGAGAAAATTAAGGTTGATATAGTGAATGAGGATAATAATAAAATGAATAAAAAATTAAGCTAAAGGTAATTTAGTAATTCAAGTTCGACAGAGGACCGAACGCGAAATAAATATTAGGCTTTTGGACTGCCAATGAAAAGGAATATACATGGACTATGTGTACTACTGTATGTAAACCACATGGATCAACAATGCAATTAACTCGTAAATGGATAATGGTTTTATTACATTACATGAGGGGAGTTTGGTGTAATGTTCTTAAAGATGTGGGACAAATATTGCAACTAGTCCAAAGTTGAGGGTCTTTAGTTTTTACATGTATAGCTAGGGTCTTTAGCAATTTGGACCATTGACAAGATTTTAGCCTTTTTGACCCAGCGGTGTATATCCTTTTTGGCTCTATTTTTGCTTTTTAGAGGTGTCCCCAAAGGTTTACGCAAATTAAATTTTTGGTCTTTAAGTATTTGTTTCGAATACTTGTACTTTATATAATATCACAAGATGTTAAATGTAAATTGTTATTTTTAATATTAAGTCCTTATTATTTGGGACATTTGTCTACTCCCATTTTGAAACTTATGTTTTTTTTTTTTAAGTGGCAGATTAAGATTGAACATAAGCAATATTATATTAAAAGATTTACATTATTTTAAAGAGTTAAGAATTTTTTTTATATTTAAAAATTTCAAATTCCAAATAATAATAATTGTGTAATATATAATTGGCCTTTGATATTACTGACATTAATTTTTATTAAGTTAATTGAAATTTATTAATTTAAAATTTAATGTGCCAGAATAACGTCATACATACATAATCATTATTATTGAAAAAAAAATTACTTTTTAAATCAGTTGTGACAATATCACACTTTAATAGTTATTATTTTTATTATATAATATATTCAAACTCAATTTTAAATGAAACATAATACTTAATTAATAATTAATTAATATAAAATCAGAAAAAAAAACCTTAAAGATGATTACTAACCTTTAAGATGTAATCGACTTACCTTTATGTTTAAAATTTTAAAATTTACAATTAACTGATTCGGAAATTTGTAGGTAATTAGTATAATGATTACCAGTACCCCTAAGATCTCTGAAACTTTTCATTTTATCCAAAAAAAACTTATAGTGACTTAATTTTCTCTCATTTTTCCTCTAAAATTGGATCTAAACCTCTTTAAACAAACCTTAATTTATCTTACATCAAAGTAAAACAACAATGGCCGATTCTCATAGTTTCATCTATGCCAACTCTTTCGAAGTTGATAGTGTTACGCAAGAGCTTGATTTCATAAAGCGAGTACCTATGATGGACCCTAATGCTATTTGGCGACCTGTTGAGTATTTCAGATAAAGCGTCGATGACCAAATCTTAGAGAGTCGTGAGTCATGCAACAAGGTTAAACGAGCAGAACAACAACCGGGTTCGAGTACTCCGTTGAGTAATTTGAAGAAGTGTGTGATAATAATAGTAAGTTTTAAATACAATATTTTTTTCATATCTTTGATTTCAAATCTTAGCGACATTATACACAATTCTTTACATATGACTGATTTCGATACAATATCTAATATTTACAATTTTTTAGTTTATAGACTATTCCTGAAATATTCGTTGAACTACATTTAGTTGGTGGTTATATAACGATAAAATTAAAATTTCGTGACCATGTTTACACCTTTAATTCAAACTGTTTAAACATGTAAACAACAATAACATTGAAAGACCCTTCATATAATTATATTGTTAACTGTTTTATAATCTAAATATGTTAGTCCCGTAGTCACATATTTATAAGCTACCTATTACATTACACAACAATTGAGGAGTTTGATGTAATGTTCTTAAAGTTGAGGGTCTTTAGCTTTGACATATATAACTAGAGTATATAAATAAATACAAAAACCCTAAAAACTAAAGTATAAACCCTAAGCCAAATTCGTAGGCGGTATCAACTCTCTCTAGCTAGTTTAATACAAGGTATAATCGTCTCTCCGTTTTATGTTCCAAATTAGATAAACGATATTACGATTTAGCTTGAATTTGATTTAAATTATTCATCCCCTAAATTGGTTGTTTTGATTGTTACAGCTTGTGGAGAGCCAAAATGTATCTCCAGTTTTACATTAATGAAAATGGTGACAAAGTTTACACCACCAAGGTTTGTCCTTTTTTAGCATTCGTACAACTTAATATCACTAGCTGTTTGCATTTTTTCTGTTAGGAGTTTATTTATGTGATTTTATATAATTTTTTATTTTATTATTATTGTAAGTACTTTGTTGGAGGCTTTGATTGTAGCAGGGCTGACCCAAGGTAGTAGAAATAGTTGCTCTGAGTAAATTTTATTTTTAATTTTCTGTCTAATGGGTTTAAATGGGCACACTTATAAATTAAGTTGAATTCTGAAAGCGTCTAAGGGATGGGATGGTGACAAAATTATTTAAAGTCAGCAAGACTATTTTAATGGACTGTTTATAAACTAGTATGAGGACCAACGGGTACCACTAGCTATATACCCTGGTGGTATTAGGTGCTGTGAATGTTGTTGGAGATTGTGGATGTGTGGTTATGGCCTTAGAGGGTGCACGGTAGGTGGTGGTGTGTACATGTTGACGGCTGTAGTGGTATGTCAGAAGTGGTTGTCGTAGCTTTCTTGATGGTCCAGGTTAACGATCTTTGAGACTTTAGATGGTTTTTTCACTAACTAGTTTAGACCCGTTCTGAATTCAACAGAGTTGTTAGTGTAGCCGTCTAGGCCCATTCTTTGCCAAGTTTTGTGCCAGCTTTAATCCAGAAAAGAGTATTATTTTTAATCAGACCCACTTGTTGCTGCTATTTGGTTCATAATGGCCACATCTAGTTATTTCAAAGTATTGTGTGTTGGTGGAATCCGTGAAAGGCTCTGTTGCTTAGGTTCCTAGCAAAAAACGATGGCCCTTTTCAAATATTGCAGACTGTATGCTTAATGTGTACTTGTAAAAAGACTGCTTAGGCTATCAATCAATTTTTTATCTATAACTGCGAACAGACAATCAATTGAATTAACTTGTGTTTGATGTGCAGAAAGAATCACCACTTGGGCTAGCCACTCAATCTGCTCATCCTGGTAAGTAACTTTTGTCATATAATCTGCTATTTTTTTCGGTAGTATAGGGTTTATGCTATCCCTCTCTGAACTTATCATGCATGGAACCACCTATAGTTAATAGTCTCAAAGCTCAACGAATCTGAGTTAAACATAAGATCTATTATAATTTTTGATAGTGCACTTTCGATTTCGTTTGGTGCATCTATTAATTTTTTTCATTTGCAGCTCGTTTTTCACCCGATGACAAGTTCTCAAGGCAGAGAGTTCTCTTGAAGAAGCGTTTTGGATTGCTGCCGACCCAAAAGCCAGCAAGGAAGTATTGATGAGTAGATGACTATAACCGCTGTCATTTACAGTTACTATCTTGTATGACTTTAGCTAAATTAGTTCAACTTTTAGTAGTAAGAGTCTAAGAGAGCGTTTTTCTCAGGAGCGGTTGCACAGCTTTCAGCTTGTTTATTGCGGTGTATGGCTATTGGTAAATGAAACAAATGTAATCAGTGACTGATAAAATGCTTCCGATGATAGAGCCGACTTTATGGTTTATTTGTTGAGCATTAATGTTATGTATCACCATTGGACTACTTGTTATCTTTGGAAAACCAAAATAATCAAATTTTACTTTAACCGTATATATACATTTGTCGAGGTCGTTTTGATGTGAAAATTGTCGTTTTACTACCGTCAACTGTTAAGGAATCATCACCTATTTTGTCAAAGATTGATAGAAAAAAATCGTGGTTTTGTAAAAGCATATTTATCGTTTTTACCCACCGAATTTAAAATGAACTCTTTTACATAATTAAAGGAGTGTTTGGTTGGAGGTATTAGGGGTTGGGGAATGAGAATCTTAATGATTAATGGTGCTTGGTTACTTAAATTTTATTGGTTAGTTAAATTTTATTATATCGTTACTCAGTACTAAGCACTCAACTATTTCCAACTAAATCGGGGGTATTGAACCAAGTAATCGTAAGGCCTACTAATTCTGACTTTTTCATTAGGTTACATAACTAGTTTGTATAGGGTCTGTGTGACATAGAGTTTTTAGGAGTTTTTCGGAGCTTTAACTTTTAATTTTTGAACAAAAAGCTCTTATAAAAATAAAAGTTTTGTTTGTCATGTATAAATTGTAGCTTTATAATCTTACGAAAAACTCAAATTCTCAAAGCTATTAGAAGTAGCTTATCGCGAAAAGCTCCAAAATTAAAGTTACAGTTACAATCGACAGCTACAGCCTATAGCTAGTTCACCAAACATACCCATAGTATAACATAAAAATAAATAGATAAATTATCTTTTTATAATAACATTAATAAAAGTCCACTTATATTATTTATGTTTACATATATGTATATTTTAGGACCGTCTTGATTTCAGAGATCAAGTGTTGTAATTTTAAATTAAGCCCTTAATTGATACTCAAATTTAAAGTTTGTATTACTTCTAAGTTTACCATGTAAATTGATAAATCGAATTTATATTAATCAATTTCAAAACGCTAAGAATATTTTACTTTCCAAATTAAAGTTTTGACACTAAGTTCCATATACCGTTCTATATTCTAAGTAATTTTCCACTTCAAAGATGAATAACTCAAAAGAAATACTCAAATAACTACTACAGGTTTTAATCACATTAACTAAAATTTAGTTGCCTTTCAAATATTTTAATAATTGAATATATTAATTTGGGAATATAAATGCTAGAAATTCAACATGTAATGACAAAATATTTGTAGGAAATATATGCTAGAAACAGAAGGTGTAATGGGTCGAACAATCAAGTATTAAAATCCAAATGTGTTATCTGTTGGACTATAAGATCATTTTTGTGTTTTGATAATTCATAAATATATAATTTGTATGAGATTACTGTTTTAGGCCCACTAAATAAATTGCGTTATATGCGATTAATCATGTTGCACACCCTTATATTCATAGTATATTTTAAAATCATAATTGCTATTACACTTTTCTCTTATTATTTGTCAATTTTAAAATATTTTACAATTTGTCAAGCAAACATTACATGGCAAGCTCTTAAATTTTTAATTAATTAATTAAAATTAGATTTGACTAATAACTAATATATTTTATATATGATAAAAACATATAGGTCAATACTACTCAAACACTAATTGCAAAATAATAATATTAAACTATTAAACCTAAATCTATTAGAATCTATAAATCATATTCAAACACTAATTGAACTAAACAGGGTTAGGACCAAACTGATATGAGATTCAAACAACTAGGAAAACCAAAACCGAGGATCGGACTAACTACATAGGTTTCGGTTTTGGTATGATTCCATTTTGGTCCATTGGGTACTTGTCATAAAACCAACCCGAAAAATATGTCTATTGAAAATTAAAATTCATTATGATTTATCGTTTGTAATGGAATATACAAGAATCAAAACATATATGGATTAACACATATAACACATATATTAACTTTTATATGCATATATAAACACAATTCATGCACACATTATTACATTATACATACATATATTGACATACTCATATAACAAACACGTAAATTTGTAGGCTTATAATTAATTGCAGAGTTCAAACTATCATGTAAAGTAAATAATCTAAGTGATAAACTCTATAAAAAAATTGACAAATAATAAGAGAAAAGTGTAATTGCAAATTGAATATTAAATTCACGCAATCACTTGCTTTGATATTATCCGAGATATCTAAAAAAAGACAACATAATTAAGGTATAACAACTTGTCACACAATAATATTCAATATAAGTATATAATAAGAATAAGTCACGTAATACTATTCAAGGAATCTATACATTAATCTTCGGTTCAGTTCTTATTTGGTTTTTATCGTGTTTGGTCCGTACCGACCTGAGACCCGAAAATGCATTAATCGAAGGACTGAGGACCGGATCAAATATTATTGGTTATTTCGGGTTTGGTTATAGTCCGGTTCGGTCCTTGCGTATTTTCGATTTTTCCCGAAATTTACACACCCCTATATTACATGCACTATAATTATGTACGGTCTTTAAGTTTCTGTCTCTCATTCCTTATTCTAATAAAGCACAAATGGTTATCAACTCCTAGAAAAATATTAATAATATATGGGTTTAAATTTTATCTTTTTTGTAACTGTGCATGGAGCCAGATTTTTGAAACTCATAGAATTAACTTTGGCTAAAAAAATTCTAATATTTAGTGTGGATGGTGGCCCACAGGTGGTATCGCATTGGTTGAAATGCTTAATTGATTACAAAGTCAACAGTTATGATGAGAGCAATAATGTTGCACAAAGTTTGGGGCCATGTTAGTATACATACAACAATACGAGTTCGCATCGGACCAATGAATTATGATTCCTCCCCATTATAATTGACTTTCGGTGATGAAAAAGATGTATCATATCTAAAGTTGTTCTTTATTCATTTGTGCAATATATAATTTAATTGTTCAACCATAATGCACAACTATGAGACCAAAAGGGAGATGTTAAAACAACTTGAATTGAAATGAACTATCACTATCGAATATTGATCTTTGTAGTTTCAAATATTAACTCGAAGTTCAAATGATATTTCATCTTTTATAATTGCCAGATATATTTGTTTGAATGATTAGTTGTTAATGCTCAACTGAAAAAGCTAATAAGCTTACGACATGTGAAACATGCTAAAGAATCGATTTCAAATGAAATCTTCGAAAAAAAGGAGTTTTGAATTAAGATGGTCAAATCGATGAGCTAAAGACCCCATTAGAAATCATTAAGCGACACTAAAAATAAATGAACTACTAGACATGAAAGTTCTATAAGGAGCTTAGTTACTTAAAAAAGTGAACATATATCAATAAATAATACTACGTCTAATAAATGAGGAATCGAAACATATGACATCATGTCGATATATTTGTCGCTAAATATTATATGTTATTCTTCCATCAACCCATCTAATCCATCTAATGTTGCGTGTAAAGAATAGTTTACTCCGTGTAAAAGAAATATACCGTTTCCGAATAGACATAAAAACAGGGGCAAAATGGGAAAATTACACAGCCGTCTGTGTTAATTTGTTAAAACCCACAGGGGAAGACTCGCACTCTGCCGTTAACTTCACAGTCTTCACCGGCGATCAAATCCGTACGATCTCTATTCAATCGCAATCTAATATCTCTAAGTTCATATAATCCATTTCAATTATTTTCTAAACTGATTTCAATCTCGTATTAATAAATTGTTATTTTGTTTTACAGGCAATGGCGATGAAATTAGGTTTTATATTTTTGTTAGTAGCAGTAGCATCGATCTGTGAAGCAGCAGCAATATTCAATCCGATCTCTGAATCTCACCGGTCCGCAGCATTGGAGCTGTTATCACCGGCCGCCGGTACATTCTCAAGGTTTGACCTAAACCCTAAGCAAATCCTACATTTCAATATTTCGCATCACATGTCTGCAATTCATTAGTTTTGGCTCTTTTTGATGAAATTAGTGGTTACTGAGATACTAATTCGATAATTATGCGTTTTTAGATAGTGTATGTAATACATAGGTGAAGTTAACTGTTAACGTGATACGAATCTGATAATTAATTTATTCGAACATTTTGTACCATGCATTATGACTTACTTTATATATACGGCTTATACATATATTAGCTGTTACTGTGATATGAATCCGATGATTAATTTATTAGAACATTTTGTACCATACATTACGAGTTGGTTATGTACACAAATTAATAATATATCGCTATACTTAATTTTGTTACCTGGAGCTTTTTTTTTATTTTTTGTTGTCATCGGTGTAGCTTATACTGTGGAACTGATGATATATCAATTAGATAATTGATTAGATTATTTGTTTCAGCTTAGAAGAAGCTTTTGAATCGTTAAGGACATTTGAGGTTCTTGGAGTAGAAACGAAGCCTGAATTGAAGGATTCCACTTGTAAATCTGTGGTGGATACTCTATCTTCAGTATCATTGAAGTCAAAGGATCTGTATTATGCGTTACGAGTTAGTTCGATACTAAAATGCGAGATCAGTAACGGAGTTCTTACGGTACGCCTCGTTATGCAGCCGTGTATTTTTCAGAATGGAAGTTATAAATGTTAATGCTTTAACTTGGTTTAACTTTTAGGATGTTGTATCAAGGCTTAAAGACTCTATTAAAGATGCAAAGTCGGTTGTGGATTTTTATTATCCGATAGGAGGCTTGGTATCAATCAAGGTACATAGTCTTTTGAACAAGTTCAAGAATTTCTGTCTCAGTTTTGCATAATCTCCTGCTTTTCATCATTTCATGTCTACGAGTAAATGTCAATCTGTTGTCACCTTTTGTGCACATGACTTCTCATATATCAATAAAGCAGGATCAAACTTCTGAAATTCATGTGATTCTTGAGGATGCTGATGGAATTTTTCAATCTATTAAGGTTCGTTGTTGCCTATATTACATGTTATAGAAATTCCTCGAGCATTGTTTTTTTCCTAACATAATCAAGATTTTTCTGTTAATTCTCTTAAGTAAATATTTAAGACTGAGTTGGCATTGTGTGGTCTTGTTAGGCTCTGAGCCATAGTGATGGAAGGTGGCGTTATAGTTTTAACAATCCCGAGTCGAGTACTTATGCTGCAGGTAACCTTTTTTTCCCTCAGTGAGACTAGCATCGATTTCTGATGCTTAGTTAGATCAAATAAGTTATTTACCTTTCGTTATTGTCAGACTGTCAGAGTCTTTTTTGCCATTTCTGTTAGTCCCTAGAGGGTCGTTTGATTTCATATGACACTGATTCAATATGCTTATTTGATACAGGAGTAGCGCTTGAAACACTATCTGGAGTTATTACTTTGAAGTCTTCTGAAATCGATGGAAATCTGGTAATTAGACATTTAGAGTTTATGTTCCATATGAACTTGAAACTACTGTTCCTATATTTGCAACCCAGCCTTGAAGTTAATATCAAGTGTATACCCTTGTATAAATATGTTGTGGGCACTAAAAGATTTTTGTATATTCTAGTGGTGTATAATAGAATGTTTACAAATCCAAAAGCAGCTATAAATCATTATTTGCTTTATTATCCAGAAACTGTTATAATTACTAATGTGAGAGTTAGCTAGTTATCCTGCTACTAATCAACTATCACACATCACAAGGCACTATGTTGACTGTTCATGGGTAGTTTCATAGGGTTTTTTTAATCAGTGTCACTTAAAAATTTAAGAATTTAGACAGGTTTGGTGTAAGAGTTAGCTTCACTAGCTAAGCTTTCTGCAGTATTTGCCAACTCTTAGCTCCTTGTGTCCTTTGTTCGTTTTTCTTGTTTACTGAACATATGAATGTTTTTTGCATAAAGGCTCTTCCTTTGGTCTAAATGTTGAATCGTCGTCTACTTTTTGCAGATTGATGCACTGAAAAAGGATGTTGTAAAACTGTTCGACCATATTAATAAATATGGTTAGTACATATATTGTCTTCTGGCCTTTCAAGAAACTTGTATATTATTGGATTGGAATTTTTCTACACTGAAGTATACTTTTATACGCATGTCTGCTGTTCTCCGTTTCTTACAGTTACATCTCATTATCTAAATGACGATTGTTCTTATTATTATACTTTGATGCCCATATTTTGTGTTTTACGCATTAAATAAGGATAACCATTTCCATTCTAGCATGGCAGATATAATACTATATGTTAACTATCGTATGATCAGGTCCCTGTTTCTTTTTACAATTTTTGTAGATGATGGAGCCTATTACTTTGATGATCAACTCGTTGATGCCAATGGACATCAAGGTCCTGTTTCAGTTACCTCATCAGTTGTTCGTGGTCTTACAAGTCTTGCATCCACTTCTGGAAGTTTGAATGTGCGGCACAATTTTTGTTGTTGTTACATGCTGCCTTTGTTTCCTAAGTTGTAACATTAACCAGTAGATATCGAATTCTTTTGATTGATGTTTGCAGATACTAGGGGACAAGATATTGGGTTTGGCGAGATATTTCCTTGGCATCGGTACCCCTAGCAATGGCAAGGATTTGTATTTCCAAATTGATGCTTTAGCTTGCTTAGATCAAAATAGGCAAGTGATTATCATTGGATGTTTTCCAAATTCTTAGTTATGTCTCCACTTTATTGTTTACTGGATATGGAGAAAGAGATAAGAAATTGTATCTTGTATCTTGTCCACATACCGTTTCTAACAAGCTTGAATAATCATATGGTGCAGGCTTATGGTTCCTCTCATTTTATCACTTCCAGCTAGTGTCCTTTCTTTTACCAGTCAAGATAAACTTAAGGTGTGCTGATCGGGTTTGACATATTTCATTCTGTTTCAATGTTTCAAGTTTTGAAAATTGTTAAAACTTAAATTATTCTCCCTCCGTCCAATAATAAGTGTCCACAATCAGAAATCACAAAGTTCAAGAAAATGCATAATCATTACATTGTGTAGTAGGAAGATGACACTTCTGCCCTTGCTTTTTGCAGACTCCCATGAACCAGTTTTGGGTAAAAGTATATTAAGGGTAAAATGGTAAAGTTAATATATTACTTTAGGTGGATACTTATTTTGGGACAAACTAAAATACAAAGGTGGACACTTATTTTGGGATTGAGGGAGTAGATCCCAATATTGTGGATCTGCTAAGGTGTAAGAAATGCAATGATAGCATCTTAACCTGTAAACCTTGTAGAGTACGATTGAACGAAGAAAGCTTAAATAGATTTGATATAAAAAGTTGTGCTGCCGGTTGCTCAACCTATGTGGGTTGTTACTTGTGATTATATAGCAAAAACAGGTGGATTGGGTGGGTTGGATAACAAGTCAGAATGGGCTTGGGCCAAAAGGGTAATTTTAAGGTAGGATCAGAATGGGTCATGTTGGCCCAACTCCAAGTTGTTTGTTTACATCTTTTAATAGTAAAAACTATTTCTTTTAAAAGATATTATAGTTTTTTTCAGATAAAATAATTTTAGGACATTGTAAGCATTGGGCCACAAGTTAGGTGACTTCTGACCCTTTAACATGTTTGACCCGTTTGACGTATTTCATTTTTAGCTATTTTTCTGCTGTAGACATGTTAACAGCAAGCTTAACCCATATTAGCCCGTTTTCATATAATTAGGTTAAAGTTACCTCATGTCATGATAAAGTAGACAGCTCAATGATGACTTTGTTCTTACTTACTGCTTCACTTCAGCACAATCAAACACTATTCTAAGTTCTCGCCCTAATGAGTAGCAGCAGTCATCCTCTAATCTAATATATCATGAAAGCTTCTATTATTTTTGGATTATGGTTCGAGAATTTTACTTATTTTATGTTTTACTTACAGGTCAGGGTCTCCACTGTACTGGGGTCAACTGCACCTCCTTTATCAGTAAAAGTCATGCAAGTTTTCAGCTCTGGATCAAAGGATGCTTCAATCATCAAGCAGGTGAACTGTGAAGCTGTTTTTTCTCTCTGAATATTTGCTTCTAGTTAAAAAGGGGGCAGTTATTAATTAATTTATGTGTAGAGTTATTAAGCTCTGATATTTGATTAATGTATCTTTGTCACTTCTCCATTCCAGGAACTCAAATATGACCCTAAAGAAGCAGTCCATATCCTGGATGCTTTGCCGGTGGGTGTTGATGTAGGGGAGTATGTATTTGCTTTAGAGGTACTCAATATTGTGCAACCAAGTGATCTGTTGAAGCTTTGTCTTATTATATTAACAAACTATCTCACCTTCTTTCATATTTTCTGGTCTGTAGATTGTGCTTTCAGATCCAGAACACAAAAAAAGATATGTAACTGGAGGTCGAACAAAGGTGCCAATCTATGTCACAGGAGTTATCAAAGTTGATGAGGCCAAAGTCGAAGTACTTGAGAGTGACAGTGTAGAGACTCAAAAGAAGTATGTTATATCATTTGGAATGTCTTACATACTCACAACCATGTTTCTGCGAAACTATTCCTAAAACGTTGCCTTGTTTCTGTTCATCGTATGTTCACCATAGAGGTGTGAAAATGGGCGGGTTGGGTAACGGGTCAAAGCAGATCATTCTTTCGGGGTCAAACCAGAGCAAGGTCCATGATGCTTTTTGTCCAGTTTTTCCTATATTTTATGAAATGTGGCGCGTATCAAATATGATTACAAAAGTCCTCTAAGAAAAGATCATCAATTAATAGATTGTTTCAGTAATAGTCTAGTCTTACGAATTTTAAAACACTTTAGGAGACTTTTGGACCCATTTGGCTTGTTTTTTTTACGATAAGTATTTAGTGTCTATTTGTTTGACTCTTAAGGATAAACTATAACTTGATCGACCCATTCATTAGGAAATGGGTAGAAATTGCCCCCTCTAGATATCCTAGAAGATTCAGCTTTCTAGGATCAGAAAGTAAAAATGTTACGTTTTCCATGCGTTTTTGTTGTAGTCAGAAGACATGGGTTGTTTTAGATTCAAGTAAGTTTGACTGTATTATTTCTAACAGAAAGTCCGGTGTTAGTATGACTGTCTGAAGAGGAGCTGACATTTGTATATTCAATTCCTTTTTTCTAAACAGGATTAATTTACATGGAGAGAATGACGTCGCTTTGGCAGCAAATCATCTTCAAAAGCTGCGCTTGTCCTTTCAGTTGACAACTCCACTTCAAAACCCGTTCACGCCTCACCAGGTCCCTGACCTGTTTTTATGCCACTCCTTTGTAATCCTAATTGTCTTATTTATGCTAAATTTATCTGTTGGCTTAACAGGCAATTTTGAAGTTACGACACGAATCTGAAGTTGAGCATATTTTTGTTGTGAGGAACTCAGGCAAGCGCTTTGAGATAACACTGGTCAGCTCTCTAGCTATTTCCACATTCACGATTCTTGAATCTTGATAATTAATCTACGAAGATGCATGCGAAACATCTAGGGGTGGCAGAATGGGCAGGTCGGGTGGATTGGTAATGGTTTAAAATGGCTAATTTATTAATATAGGTTGAAGCAGGTTGTGTAAACTCACAAACCCTGTTTTATTTGGGGATTCGTAAATAATTAACATGTTAAATATGATTACAAATTTACTATAATAATCTAATTTTAATTCCTATAATAAAAGGTTTATGCATATGATTACATTTCAGATGACTTTCAACCTGCTCAATCCTTTTGACCTTTGTTTTAGTTAAATTTTATAACACAACCCATTTGACCTGTTCTTTTGTTAAATATTTTTAACATAACCCAAATTGACCCATTTGTTTTGATTTAGGTAGAACTTTCGTATAATCAAACAACTCTATATAATACTTCAGACATAATTTTTACACCATTTTTTTACATTCCCTGGTGCAGGATTTTCTTGGACTTGTTGAGAAGTTCTTTTATCTCTCTGGTAAATATGACATGGAGTTGACAGTGGGTGATGCCGCCATGGTAAATCCTGCATTCATTTTCCGACTTTTATCACTTGTTTGTCAGTCATTTTTTATGCTCAAATTTCGTATTTCAGGAGAATTCCTTATTACAACCTCTTGGCTATATTGAGTTGGATCTACCTGATGCACCAGAAAAGGCAACCCGCCCACCTCCACAAGCTGTTAATCTTTATGTGAGATTTGGTCCCACAGCAGAGATAGCTCACGTTTTCCGACCTCAGGAGAAGCGTCCTCCTCAAGAGATGTCTTATGCTTTCCTCGGTCTAGTTTTTGTTCCTCTTTTTGCATTTTTGGTTGGGGTAAGTACATTCGAAATTCTAACTTCTAAGTTACAGAAAAAGTTAGATGTGATTAGAGGTGGCAATATCTTGCTGTAAGACTGTTGACCACATGTCATGTATTTTTAATAAATTATATGAATTCGAATCCTTTCTTTTTTTTCCATTTTGATACTTCCTTAGTAGAATGTGAGAGATTACCCTGGACTGCTGATTTTCAAATCATTGTTTTGAAGTTTCAGTAATGACTGCATGGTTCTTTATTGCTTTGCAGTTGTCGCGTTTTGGTGTGAACATGAAGAACTTCCCCACATCAACGGTACCCGCCACATTCGCCATCCTTTTCCATGGTGGTATCGCAGCGGTTCTTGTACTCTATGTGCAATTCTGGCTGAAGGTATGTCTTCGATTCTTGAGTTGTCGTGTATTAGAGGTGGTAATTTCGTTCAATTTATATGGAAATCAGGTCAATTCGGGTCAGATTTGTTTGATAACCGGTCAAGTATAAAAACTTGGTCACCCACCTGTCTTGTCACCTATAAACAACTCCGTTGGTTCTAATGCGATTCTTGTTTCTTCTTTCTGCAGCTTGATCTTTTCACCACATTGAAAATATTGGGACTTCTGGGGATTTTCTTACTATTTGTAGGACATAGGACCCTTTCACACCTTGCTTTAGCATCATCGAAGTTGAAATCGTCCTGAAAACAACACAAAACTGATGGTTGATTTTCCAGCAGGGTTAAATTACATAGAAACATTATTATGTGGCCTTGAAATTGAGATTCGGCTTAGCATAACCATTGAATTATGTTGTAGTGTTCGGCTGGTGATATTTAGTTAAAGGAAGAGTTGGTAATTTATAAACTGCCGTTTACTTAGAAAGTAGTCTTATAACAAATCTGTGAGTTGTCCGGTCAGAATGACCTTAGAGGTCTTGATTTTTAAACGCGAAATTTGTGTTTTGTAGTTTTAGAGGTTATGTTTGCTTGGTGAAAGTTTAAAGTTTGCTAATCGCATGAATTGGCGTTATGTGAAAGGGGATAGTGTCTGTGCTGCTAACTAAACTGAATATGTATAAACATGACCTAGTACTTGAGCTAAGTATGTGGGTAATGATGGAAAGAAATGTAACAACATGAATCTAGATGCAAGTATATGTGAATACAACATACAATGTTGAATTTCTCAAAAAGCAACTTCAGGTCAGCTTAATTGCCTGAAGATTTGGTTGTTGAGATTTTTATATTTCTACTTGAGATACAAAAATAAAAAGTAATTTGAAAAAGAAACCAAATGACCTTTAACGTGAACACTTCGTCAACTAAAATTTAGTTTATTATTTTTAAAGGGTGATGATATTTTTATCATTTTTTTTTTTTGGTTAAATCTACAAAATATATGAATTTTCTATGTTTACAAGTTCTTAATGTATAATTTTGATGAATTTTATTAAAAATAATTGTGAAAATATCATCACCGATTCTTAAAACATAACACGTATGTTTATAAAACCTCATTTTTAAGATGTATCTATATGATGTAAGTTTTATTTTATTTAAATTTAAATAAAAACTGGTAACCAGTACTCCTCAATTTTGGAGCTAACAGAACTAATTTTGTACGGAAAATAAATAGCTAGTGTTTGCAATTCATTTTGGTGACTCATTTTGTGTTAACAATTTCGCAAACCCTAACAAAATAGAGGAAAAAAACCATACGAATTTATACAATCTAATGGAAATCAGTAACAACAATTCATCAACATCACGAAAACGTCAACGAATCGAGGATGATTCTGTACCTGAATCTCATGATTCCGACCAACATTAGGTTTGTTTTATTTCATTTCTGAATCAATTGTATCGTTAATATGAATAATAATGATAATTTACGTATCATGAAATTATTATGTCAATTGTAATGTAGAAGATACTCTTATATTCAGTGATACTATGGCTGCTCTTAAGATGATGCGTGCACAGTTTCCTCGTAATGATAAGGTATTGTTCTATATACATTTGTAATATATAATGTATGCTGAAGTTGTTTTCGCAATCACTTTAGTTTAATATTACGTTTATTATTATAGGTTACTGTTGAGCCGTTCATCTTACGAGCACAATTATACAGCAGTGTTAAGGATAGAGCGCAAGTTGATAGAGAATTAGAGATTTGTTATTCGTTTACAAGGTTCAAGCAATTTGTGTATTTTTAAGCATAAGCATGATAATTGTTGAGAAATGGTAATTGTTTTACAAAAAAGTTTTTTTTGTTGTGTTTTATATATTCTGCTTGAAATGATTATACTCTCTATCACTTTCTATATATGAATCATGAATGTATGCAATGTTACTTGATTTCCATATTCATGTTTTGGTTGTTGGGATTATCGTGTCTAGAAGTTATACACACGTGCTTGGCATTTTATGATCAGTCATTGAGGAGGTAGAAACTCTTGCGCATTTTCAAACTAAATACCGGACAGGATGATCATGCTGTTATGTTCATGGAAGATTATTTGAACCAGGTCATTGACATTGTTTAATTACTGTTTCTCATTTTTTAGTAAGTTGATTAAGACTTTGTCTTTATCTATGAGCTAATAAGACTGATAAAGTAGCATTTTAGCAGTCATTACATTTTTAGTATATGAATGAAACAACGTTATTTTGATTATAGATGAAGCGAGCTGTGAAAAGCATGAAAACAAAGAAGCAATGCGTTCTTGCAGTTTTCAAGTGGTTTGAAATGCATGACAATCATAGCAAGCCTGAACCTTGTATCGGACATCAAGAGCTAGTATTTTTTCGTGAGAAATTCAGTTTGCAATATATTGTAAAATGAGGAGTGAAAAGAATATATGTACATGTCATAGTTTTTAGACATTGTTCACTAGATGGGTGTTTATTTGAATAATCTTAAAAAATAGGATTTTGATTGTTATTCTTGATTACAGTTGTTGGTTGTGCTGCGTTCTAGTGCTCACTTCTGTCTATAGGAGGAAAAGTGAAAGATGAAGACATCTCTCTTGATAAATGCGGGTCTTCTGGTAAGTCAATTTGGTAATCCTTAATTACGTTTTTGCAGGTTTACTTTATGTATTGCCTAGAGGTCCCAAAACACAGTTTTCCATTAATTTCTTATTGGTAGTTAGTGCGTCAAATATGATTACTAAAACTGTCTTATCTTTTATATGATATTAAGTTTATTGTATCACATGATCTAGGAGGTTTTATGCAATAAATGTACACTTTGGGACACTTTTGACCTGTTTCAATCGCTTCTTTTCAAGCTACCTTTTTACTCATTTGACCCTTAGAGATTAACTATATCTCGAATAGACCTATTCATAAGTTAATGGGTCAAAACTGAAAGCTTCAAGTAATGCCAATATCCTAGGTTTCAGCATTGCAGGAGGATAAGGAAATAACTGCTGGTGGTTGTACTTATTTCCAAGGATGCAAAAGTTGTTCCTTTAAAACATGAGATCTGTAGATACATGTCTGGTTTGTTAGTGCCACTTAGGTTATTTCTTAACTTTGCATTGCAACAATGTTTGAATGTATTCCAGTAATCAGTAGTGGGCTCTGTTTTTGGCTGTGCGCAGTATCATTTTTCGTGTGCTTCAGTGGTATCTGAGATTGATAACTTAGATATAGTAGTTGAATGAACTCTGAGATCTGTCTTTCTGTTCTTTCTTTGATGGTGCTACCTTTTCCAGACTCGTCAGCTTATCGATCCTGACATGTACTGGTTTGCAATTCCATATATTGGTTCAGTACTGAAGGGCCTCACACAGGTACACGGTGGTTCTTGTATGTGTGTTTCTTTAACATAATACTGCCATCTAGTATTGCAAATTTGCAATAGATTAATGTGAGTGCTTTTGATGGAATAACAGTATCTCAATGTTTGAATGGAAAAAGAAAGTATATTAGGGAAACGTCGCATATGGTTTAGTAATGGTTCTTTTCCGTATGGCATGAAAGCAGTTTCTACGAATGAAAATAGTTATGATGTATATATACTTTCATATTCATTTATATGAGCATGGTAGGAGCACTTTTCAGTAAACCCTCTTACACGATGCTAGAATTATAGTACATCCTTCTGGGAATATATTCGAATTTGTATGATGGGTCATGATTTTTCAGGGAAGTACGGAGCTATTGTCTCTACTCAACCGTAAAAAATACAAAGGGATGATGCGGGCTCTTCTTGCGAAAAGACGTCTACGTCTATCGCCTTTGGATATAAGATTTCATCTTCGTGATCTTCTCGGCTTTGGTCACCTCAAAACTGTCCACACACCTAGTGGTTTAGTCATTCGAGCCGTGAAGGATTAAAATTAGGTAAACACAATACTATACGTCTTCTACACTTGTACTATTTTCCTTTTACGTAAACATAATTATTCTTTCACGTTTTATATTGCCTAAAATTTAATATGCTTATTCGTTGTTTTCCGTCTTTGACCATCATTTGTGAATTTTGTTTTTATTTTGCCTTTTTCTTGATTCATGCTGATATATTTGTCTTCAATTTGTTTGACACATGATAAAAACTCGAATTGTTTGTAACTTCAATTACAATAATAGTTACTAGTACTAGGCTCCTAGCATGGTTACTATCGGGAAAAAAGTTTTAAAGTCTATTAGCTTACCCATAAAGGATAGTTGGATTTCAGTTGAAATAACTTAAAGTGAAATCTGTTCTGTTACTGTCTGGGGGAAATGAGTACACTTTTTCTTTTCTTTATAAATATTATTTTGTCATGTAATGTCAAAGAAGACCATTGCATACCTTTTAGTTCATTGTGCAGGGTTGTAATGGCTATATAGGATTGTTAAAGAGATTGACTTGTCTATCAATAAACTGTAGCAATGAGAGTTGTTTTTTTTTTTTTTTTTTTTTTTTTCGCAATGAGAGTTGTTGCCATCTACATCCATCCAGTGATATAAGGACTTAAAATTGGTAACGCAAAGTAATACATCATAGGAATCTTTTGATAGTTGTATTATAGCGTGTAGAAGAAAGAGATGTGAGAATGTCCCTTCAGGTGGAGCCCTCCACCTGATACCGAAGATGATCAATATTTGTAGAATTATAATTCTGCAACCAGTTATTTTTATGGTTTTACGTGGTTAGTTATTGATCAACGTCTTCAGAGATTTTGCAATAATGCCAAAATAAATCTGTCTCGTGAAATTACCAGCATAATAAGTTGTACTGTTGTAATGATGAGTAATCTAGCCCGATTTCATGACAATATATTTGTATTGATGTAATGATGAGTATGTAGGCCATAGTAAGGGAATATAATATATCAACACCATAACTACAAATGACATGATTACAGGGGAAAATGTAGAAAATCTTAACCTCTCCGTTCGTACTAGTGGTCATTATGCAAGTGCATTCCTAATAAAGAATAGAAAGGGTATGGTATGTAGTTCTTTCTGTTTACCCTCATGACTCACAGCCTTGTCAAATGTCTACTCGTGTATATTCTTTTCTAGGGGAATCATCTCAAATTTCAAAATGTTTGGAAGAACATGTATTATTGAGTTTAGGCAGTGTTTAAGTGATTATATGATTTTATGTTATCATAATCAGGTAGTTAGCTGTAAGTAAATCGTAGGAGAAGTTTTTGGATGTGCTTATTGCTCTTTAAAGCTTTATTAATATGAGAGAGTGCATTGGAAATCAAGTATTTTTGGGAATCAACAAGTGAAATGGCCAAAATGGCATTCTATTTGAGTAAGATGCGTCTTATAAAATAGAGTAACAGCTTCTCTAGGTTAAAAGAAGGGATATTATTTAAATATTTTACGTTTCTAAAATTAGTTTTGTTATAACCACTATGAAAGCAGTTATCCGTAACTGATTATATACCCTAGATAATCATATACCAACAGGGAATTGTTTATCAAACATCAAAAATTAGTTACTGTGGTTTGCCAATCTCGACTTGCTAATAATAAGATAATGAGTTTCAAAATGCAAATCCAAATACCACCCAAGTCTTAAAACATGCTAACTTTTCACCAATTCCATGTATGTTTACTTTAAATACAATTGATGTTCATTCTACTCTGTGATGAAGCAATTTCAAACACTGAGAATCACAAGTGAAATTTGACGGTTTTTATGACTTCCTCCTCACAGGTTTCACAATTACTGTTAAGATATGCAGGATTCCACTTGAGCAATGAAGTGGTCTACTGTAAATGCAGGATGCTGCAAATGCTATTATGCAGTTAACATATTTTAGTTTTATGAGCTTATCGGTAATCTCTTTCTTCTAAAGATGCACTGATCGACATACTTAATGTAATTCTAAATGGCTAAACTTATGCAAAGGAGTTTTCAGGTCATGGGATTAAGTGCAGTTATACCGTAATAAAGATCAAATGAATTGAAAGGGTCTGTTGTCATTAAACGTTGTCTTATTTTTATGATGTAGAAGTTTCATAAAAGCTACAAGTGTTTTGGAATCTTGGACAAAATGTGACCCTAGGTTGTTTTGGTAATTCTGTATACCCAATTATTTAAGTGGCCCTACAGGTTTTTGGCTCCATCCATGTTCCCAAAATCAAGATGTTGCATACATTTGGACATGATGACCATCCTCATGTGATTCATTCTGATTATGTTTTTTTTGCCATGAATGTCGATGAGATATGATTTGGTTTGGATGGCTCATCAAGCGGAAAGTTCATTTTCGGTTTTGGAAAGAGCATTTTTTTTTCCTTTAATTGTAAACCAATCCAACTACAGAACCCTTAAAACCATTTTGTCATGACAAGTTTCTTGAATTTTTTTTTTTCTTCCATGAGTTTCTGAATTCAATCAGATACCCTGTGTTTTTTGGTTGAAGAATTGTCAGGTGGTTGTGACTATTTGTGCTTTCGTAGTAATTATTTTGAGTTCAAAATCAGGATAGCATTTGGTTAAGTTAGAGATGGTAGAGGTAGTTTTATACACATACCCTTACAATTTAGTTTTCTTGCATAAATCATCTTTCAAGAGCAAGAAATCAGAGTCATAGCTGGTTTGTCAAACAAAATTGTCTCCTTTAATCCTGTACATTGTCAAGATATTGTGGTTGCTTGTACTCAGTTTTGTTGTCTGTTGAGAAAGAAAATGCATTTCGAACTTTATGAGGTTTGTGTTGCGATGAAAGTGGTCTAGAGTTTCTCTACGACCTTTCATATTCATGATATAATTGTTTGTTTCAATGTTCCATGTATTCTAAAAGATGTAAAAACCCGACCCATAAAAAATCCAACTTAAACAAACCCGAGTATCTTGCATTATTACCGAAACCGACTGATCCACATGTCATCATGTAAACAAGGGGTCCAGTAATTTGTTTGAACTGAGAATGAGTCAAGTCGATGTCACATTATTAACTGTACAGGAATCTGTCAAGATTGGGGTATCCTCTCTGAACTGAACTGCCACAAGTATATATGAAAGCGATATTTCTGATGGGTTTTCATGTTCATTCACTTGCATGGGCCACTTCCATTTAAATTTCTTCTTTTAGATGTTTGTCTAGTGTACAAACCAACAAGCTTTTATACTGTTAAGGTTTTATTTTTATACTACTTTATGTTTAAACATACGTATTTAAAATGGCTTTTCCATTGAATATATGTGTACTACTACTGCTTGAATGTTTGGCGATCGTATTGCCATCTTTGTCGTAACATGTATAGATTTGAATGAAGAAAGGTGATTTGTAGTATACGTGTTATTTTGATGCATACTCGTGAAGCGTACGTTATAGTGACTTGTATGGTACACATGAGTGTTGTTATTTATGTTAATGAACAAGAAGTGCATGCACAAATCACCTCTTTATGTAGTCGAGTATCCCCAACGTTTTAATTGTCATTAGACTATTATTGTGAAATTTATCCTATCTATTCATATTAGAATCTGTACAACATCTTGATGATTTATTTAATTTCCAAAAATAATAGCGATTTTAAAAGTTCTATCATCCAGAATTGGATTTTCTTTTTTATAGTTTCAATCAAGAAATTTATGAAGCACGATGAACTTCATAGTAGCGATTTTCTGAACTTGGTTGTAGTTGGACATAGATCGACAACAATAGCCGTACATTTAGTCGACAAACCATATAGATTGGCATAACAAACGGATAAGATATAATGATCTCTATTTCGGATACTCGAGTATTCTTTCTTTATCAATGTTTCGTTTTGATTCAACATAATGGGATCTACATCATAATGGTTTAAAATCAAATATCAAGATTTGGGTTTCTAACCTAGATGTCATGCATGGTGATGGCTTGTTATAATCGACGAGAGTGGTGGTGGGGTTGGAAATAATATTTAGAAAACCAAATTGGGGCAACCCATTTTCTTAAGGTGGTTTAACATGAAATTATAATGTGAACATGCAATCGTTATAAACAAACAATTGATTGGTTAACCGAGTAAATAGATAAAGACTTGAGAAAATGACTAGGGTCGTTCATGTTTGTCTATTCTATCATCTTTTGTCATTTTCAAAATGAATAGCACAATATGTCCCTCTATGACTTAACTGAGAAATGTTAACGAAATTAGACAAAATGACGATCATTGTCAAAAATAAATACAAACAAAAAAACATCACGTGCTATTAATTTTTGAAAAGAATGAAAGATGTTAGAATGGAAAAATACATGGACCTCTTCAACCATTTACTATAAAATCTTTGACTGAGTAATATATTTATTAAGTTGTTATTTTGATTTGTGTTCCGACTTATGAAGAAGGCAAATCAAGCTATTCGATTGAATTACCATAACTACATTGGTTAGTGGGAAAGGTGCATAAGTCTGTAATCGTTAGGGGGCTGAGTGTACTTTAGAGGAACTTGAAGGGCTTTTTATTGTTTAAAAGAGAAAATGGAACTTATAGATGCCTAAGATTGTCAAAAGGCAATATAAGTAGGGACTGTCATGTATATTACTTTATTCTGTTGGGTTCTTGGTGTATTAAAGTCAAAGCCTATGAAAGTGTTGTCAAGCTTTTTATCAACACCATGAAGTTATATATTCTATTCTAAAAATATCAATGTTTATTTTGGTTTATGATAAAAAGGAGTCCTCAACTCCATTACAATCAACTTTTCATCTAAAACTCATTTTATTTAGGTTGCAATTTACTCACATAAAATTAAAATATAACCATTTCAAAATGTCTAAAATATCAAATTAATAAAGACAAGATTTATATACTTTTGTAACAAAATATGTTTAAACAAAACAAAATGTTATATCCTTTTTACAACCTAAATGGGAAAAGTGTTACATTTACCTTAAGTAGCTCGATTTACCTTAAGTAGAGCTATTAATAAATCATTTGCACAAAATATACGTAAAAATGTTACTTTTACCTTCATTCAATACTTTAAAAACGTTATTCACCAAACACGTACCATAAACCGCGATCTCGATAATGCATATATATAGGCGAAAAAAAGAAAGAAAAATATAGGAAAGTTTCATATACTTACGAGTTCATTGGGACCAATTTTTCATACATTGATCCTTAAGCTCCCAAATCGTTCTTTAATCATATTATTATTTGGGTTTGGATGTTTATAATATAGTCATAATGTTGTTTTGGTTGAGGAAACTTTACTATAAAAAACAGGAAGAAACAAAAAGTAATAAAAGATTGCGCGTTATATATTTTCCTGTAAAGCATAAAGATCGATAAGATGTCGCAAGAAAGACATATCAACTTTTATTTCACTTTTAAACATATTGCACCTTTTTCCCCATGCAGATATCTTGTTCTACAAGCTACGTAAAACATACACGATTAAAGGGGGCTATCTTAATTATTTATTTTCGGAATATACGTACGTATCTTTTTGCTTTTTCGAAATAATATATATACACATTATTTTTAATATTATTAATTGACTAATTGTTGCAAACTATAATTTAGCTTTGACATTTTTATAAAAACTTGGAATATGGTTAATGGTATATATAAATAGATTAATTAATTAATAATTGCAAAATTAAGTCATTGTTGAAAGCTTCATCCTATCAGAACTAATGATTATTTTTACTATCATTATATATTTTTTGGTTAGATACTAGTATGATGATTGAATACATTAAATTAGAGATGATGACCTCTCGCATAAAAAAACAAGATAACGATCTGGAATTAATTCTTGATAAAGAAGAACTAATAATTTCAAACTTGACGTATAGTTTACGTATAATTATTGCTCTAATTAAACAGATCTTGAATATAAATTTATGTAAAAGTATAATATATATAGAGTGAAAATAGTTAAGACGTCGTATTATTTGTTATGCAAGAACATGCGACATCATCATCATCATCATCATCATCATCATCATCATCATCATCATGTATATATAAGGCTATGAAACAAAATCAAAGAAAAGCTTTAAAAGTATAAAAACTACTACAATTTAAAATATAGAATTTTACTAATTAACTAATATGTACTTAATTTAACTGAAATTAGTGATTAATTCCTATTTATAAAAATTTTTGTAGTAATTTTGCTATTAAATACATAGCTATATTAAAAGGAAATTTACTCTTTACAAAAGAGATATAATAAATACACGATATATTTTGATGCATACATCAAAATTTATAACAGTGAAGCATATATAGAGTAAAATTCATTAACATATGATTTTATTCGGTGTACCAATCAAAATAAATTTTGTATTTTATCATCTCCATTTACAAGACTGATAATATTAACTAGTGTATCCATCAAACATTAAATTAATTCAATTACAATTTACAATTTGCAATAATTTAAAAGTTATCATCAAAACGCAATATCAAACATGTTACATTAACATAGACATCCAATATGGAATCTACGCATCTTATATATTATGGATCAGATAATTTGAAACCATATATTCTGTCGATCACATTGACATTACATTTTGATCGTGTCATCTTCAAACTCTAGTACTAGTTTAAAACATGCATCATCACACTTGAGAATTCAAAGGGCGCTATGTGTTATTAAGTCTAAATAAAAACAAGACACTACAATTATCCAAATTCTTTTCCTGAATATATATATTCTAGATACATGTGAGAAGGACCATTAATCATGATGTTTCGAGCACTTCGTTTATGATTCAAGGTTTAATTTACACGTACTATTAGTTATAATAAGAAACCATTGACGATGTTAGACTTAAAAAGTGGGATTAAAAATTAAATATATATATATATATATAGGGGAGGGATTTTTTAAAATGAAATACTTATCACACCTAATTGATTAAGAGCATCTATATTATATCTATATTATATGCTGTTAACGACACATATTATATTGTATCCGTTTTCATACTCTACAGTGTTTTTTCCTTAAAAAACTATATATATTGGATTTTATCTTATTGTTCAAAAGTATCATAACTTTTCTGATGAATTTAAATGCAGGGTTGTCGATTTTTGTCCCTTATGGAAATGAAATAGGAGTCGTGATATATTATAAATAGAGAAGTAAATGAGCGGAGCTGAGTTTGAGTTCGA
The DNA here is from genome assembly GCA_963921325.1 of Logfia minima. Taxonomy (NCBI): domain Eukaryota; kingdom Viridiplantae; phylum Streptophyta; class Magnoliopsida; order Asterales; family Asteraceae; genus Logfia; species Logfia minima. Next base: position 11,625,664 of record OY992776.1, on the reverse strand, counting down.
GTTCGGCTTGTTTAAAATTTACTGAGTTCCAGCTCGACTCGTTTCAAGCTTAATATATAAAACTCGAATTCAAATCTTTTAGTATTATACAAGCTCGAGCTCGGTTTGGGCTCGATTCATTTATTGCAAAATAAATTTATTTTATTATTATTGTAATAATCTATTATTTATTTACTTTTTGTGTAATTTTTAATTATATATGATCAGATTTACTATTATTATATTAAGTATTATGTATATAATAATTATTGTTATGTTATTATATTATATCACTATATAAAAAGTAATTATTATATATATATAGTATGAAAAGCTCGTTTAGGCTCGCGAGCTTGTGTGAGCTTGATATAAGAAGTTGAACTCGATATAACAAGTCGGATCGAATCGAGCTTTTAAGAAGTCGAGCTCGAGTAACTCACGAGTACCTTGACTTATTTACACATCTATTAATAAATATTTAGACGTTGTTAGTACAATACATTTAATATTGTACAATTTAATTTGTAACTAACACATATTGCTAATTAAGAAAAGTAAATTCAATATTTATTTTTCAAAACAAGAATGAAAGACAAGGTAGATTTAGGGTGCTCAAATTGAAGAATAAGAATGGAAAATGAAAAGGAAATAGTAAGCAATGTAATGAGTATTTTATTTGTCATTGATGTTGCTTGATTCCTATAGTTAATCAGTTGAGTAGATGTGTCAAGTTGGCTCGGGTTAAGTTGAAGGGTCTAAAGTATCCAAGTCGAACCTAACATTATTATCGATAAATGAGTGGGCGATTCGACAGAATGCAACCCGTACACGATCTTATAACCTGTTTAGGTAAACAAGTCAAACGGGTTAATGAGTTTGCAGGTTAATTTATGGTCAAATTTAATAGGTTACTTTTGGGTTGTTGGGTCAAACCGTTAATCCGAAACTTGACATGAGTCCGTCCAAAAAAATTAAATAGGTTCCCAAGTTTTGGGTTAGTTGATTGATGGGTCAAAAGTACCTAAAGTAAACATGATCTTCATAACTCGTTTGGATAAATGGGTCAAATATTATTAGGTTGGCATGTTGATTTTAGGTTAATTTTGAGTTGGTGGGTTGATTTCTAGTAAAATCGGTTAAATTTAATGAGTTACTTTGAGGTTGACAGGCCGACACATTAACCTTACACTAAACCCAAGCTTGACTTGAAAAAATTAAACGGGTGAGACCGTCTTGGTTTAACGGATTGACGGGTTTCCCAATTGCCATAGTTCCCCTGCATGTATGAATATTTAAATGTTACATGCTAGTATGATTATAGATAATGATACACATACTTTCAATTTGGTCGGAAATGGATGGTTACCCTACAATGAGTAATAAATAATTGTATTTTATGTCCATATATATATATCATTGAAGTCAATAAAGTTTATCTTCCTTGTAAATATAATTAAGAAGTTGGATGCAGTTGATCGATAGGGTTTCCTTTTGGCTAATAAGTGTACCCAACAAAAATATAATTAGATTACCCATAACTTATGGGAATGCATAACATTAAGCAAATAGACACTTTATAAATCTTGTTGAGTGATAGTAAGAGATAAAGATAGGAATATTAATTCTTCACTCCTCCAACTTCACATGTCACACTGCACATTAAACACGAATCTTCCCTGCAATCTGTATTGTATAAATATCTTGCATGTTTTTTGAACAGTAAAGATCATATATAAGCTAGCTAGCTTGTTGCATGATTGCATGAACTCTTTAATTAACGTTTCATAGCTTGTTGTGATAATTGAATGACAAGCCTATACCGTAACTCACATATTATATATATATATATATATGTATAACAACACCTATTTTATATACAACGTTTCAAGCGAGACTTAAATTTATAACATTTTAATTGAAGGATTAACTTTTTTCTTTTTTAATGTTGTTAGATCAAAGACCTATTGATAGCCAATTTTAATACGAAGAAATTGAACTTTTCATGTTTGATTTAATCATTCATTTATATATATTTATGCTTAACGTCGGTCATTTGTCAAAACAAATCCTACATACTCCCTACTCTAGTAATATTTTTGTCATCACGTTGGTTGATTTGTACAAATAATTATCACAAGTAAGGATATGTGACAAATTGGATCAGGTCAATATGTTAGCGGATCTAAAGTATCCAACTCAAACTTGACATGATTTGATAAATGCGTTGACAGGTCGAAAGTACTCGGTCCAAACAGGATCTTAATTTGAGTAAACGGGTTAATGTATTAGCATGTTAATTTTTGTTAATATCGGTTGGTGGGTCAGTTTGGCTAAACATATTAAATTTAATGGGTTTTTTTAAGTTGGTGGATTGATTAGTTAACTCGAATTATGACTTTAGCCTGCAAGAAAAATTAAACACAAGTTTCATATTAGCGGGTTAATAGATATGTAATATATCCATTACGGTTAATTTGATGATGAATGAGTAATTACCTGCCATTAGTAATAAAGCATCCGCATAAAGAATATCCAAAATTATTAGTATTATTTTGTCAATTCTTCACCACTTTAATACTCTCGACCAATCACCCCTTAATTAGTTTAAACCGGAGAGAAATTTGCGGGGTCAAATATTTTTCCTTCCGCTTCAAACTTACTCAAGTCTCTCTCCCTCGTAATAACACACTTCACGGGTCAAATATATCTTTGTTCTCATTGAAATTGATGCTTTGCTAATTAAATAATGAACTGTTAAAAAATGATTCTTCATTGAAATTGATGTTTAAGTATACTTAAGAATATTTGGTAGATATGATGGACTTAATTAGATTCTATAAGAAGTAGATGCATGAACTTGTCCATTTGGTGCATTATTATAATTAATAATATATTAGATTAACCTTGTGATCATAGTGACTCACAAACTATAGGTATGTTGGTTATTCAACTGCAAGTCCCAACGAACTCAAGCGTATTAAATAAATTACACTCTATAACTTATAGATTAAGGGATAATTAAATGTATGGAATATGTTGTGTGATCTCACGATATTAATTATCATTAACTAATAACGCGGATAGATTACAGGTGCCACAATTTGGATGATCTTATTGTCTTAATTATATCAAATTTAACTCTTCCTATTTGATTCGAATTGGTTTATGATTCACATACGTGCGTCGATATAGATTTGTTTATCAAGCATACAAAATGGGTAGTCTTAAACATGATTTTAATCATTCCTACACTTAATTAATACATCTCCATAAACATCATTTAAATGACTAACAAGTTCTTGATTAAGAGCCATGGTTAATGACTAATGGCATCGTGTCGTCTAATTAGACTTGTAAGGGTCACGATCACGTGCTTGATCATCGGTAGAACCCACATGAATGTTTACCATATATATCCCAATCAACCATTCATTCAAATTATCCATTCCATGGGTATAATTAGACATGATAAGACTTGTCTTAATTCCATGATTAACTTTTTTCTCTCTCTCTCAAGTGATTCTTTAATATGTGTTGTTCAAGATTTAGTCCAACATATCATATTTATTAATTAGCTCATTAATTCAACGTCAATCCACCAAAACCATTGCTAATAATTCACCAACATCATCATCAACTTTCCTTATTTCACATTAGGGTTTATTCTATACATAGATTTTATTTATTTCTTGATAAATGTACACGGAATAATATTTTTTTTTATCGTTTACATATGTTCATTAGGGTATAATCTAATAAAAATAGTCTTTTATGAAGAATGATAAATATATAAGAGTTAAACTAATAATACTTAGAGTTGAGTTAACTTCAGGTTAAAAATCTTAACTTTGTCAAGATCTTGAAGAAGGCCCAAATTTCTGTTGAACCGGAGTTGATAGAGATACATGAGATTACCATGTCTAATTTTCCTAAGGTTTGCACGGTTTCAATTCAGTATTTACATAAGAAATTTGGTACATATGTTTTTGATCGAATTCATTACCAACAAGAAACCACAACCCCGTTAAGACAAGAGAGAGAACATATAAACTATTTAGAGAACTTAAAAAACATACTAGATCCAAATTAGGGTTTCGTTGTCAATATTGATGGCATCATACCTCAAAAAATTATAATAACAATTAGCTATATCTTATATATCTTATGATGAGATCGTCTAGAATATGTCTTCTTTTGAATTAATTAAAGATTGAATAGTCATGATTTTGTTTCTATATAATAGATCTTGGAAGAACAATCCTTGTAGCGGAAAATATTGATTTAGTTATGTGACACGCCTCGATCTACTTGTGATGCCCTAAGCATGTGGTTAATGTACATCAGAAAGATTAGAAGAGTGTGTAAGGTAGATGCATATACTAACCTTAAGAAGTTGATCGAGCTAGTTACATGTAAATCACTTGAATTGATGTCTAATGAAAAAACAAGTTTGAAGTTGGGTTCTAGTTTAATGTACGATCAATATCAACTGACGCCATAATACGGATCTTAGCTCTTATACGGGCTACTTATATGCAAATAAATTTTCTTACCAAAGTTTTATTATATTATAAATTTCTATCGACTTTTTTTTTATTGGTTTAAAAATGAAAACGAGTGTACGTAGATGTTGAGACTAACGGGATAATTTTCATGGATCTCAGCTCTTATATGGACTACTTAATTGTATCAAAAGGTTCCCAATTTTAAATCATGGTTATAAAAATTAAAATATAAAGTATGGTATTAATTTCAAATCTATATACGGTGAAATAGTAGGATCGAAAACAAGAACCTTCCCTCATGAATTAATAGAATTAATTAAGAACTTTTAACTTTAAAATGATAAATTGCCTTTACTATATATCGATCTCAATACATGTCATTAACGGTTTGAATTAGCAAAAAGATGTCTGTGTCAACGGTTAAAGTTTCTAAAATAATTAAAACCGATGCATTAATTCACATAAGTTACCATTCGCCTTGTTTTGGCAACATTTCATAACCCAACATCATACTAAATCCGTTACTATAAGTAATTAAATTAGTAACAAACCCAACATTCCTCCTATATTTTAGAATCTTACGCCATTCAAAAAAGTATAATACGTGTAACATATATAATTAAAAGAATCTTAATTACGCCATTTAAATTAAGGATAATATTAGGGATAATATTAGCTGCACACAAGTTTACGTGTAACATAGTATAAATTTTAAGATTAGAAGAGGTGGTTATGCTCAAATGAAAATCCTAAAAATGTAAAACTGTAACTTCTTGTATTTTTCTTAACCTTTGATGCACGTATAATATGTGATGTTGATAGCGTATTTGTTATTCCCTTATTTTAAATGAACGAGATGACTGGATTCCTTGTGACTATGGTTTTTCTTAAGAGTTCCCCACAATAACGATAACTCACTGTAGAAGCATAATGATAAACAGTTGGAATAATAAGACTTCTAATTATTGTTAAGGAATTATAGGTGGCAAAGTACCTATCAACCTTTATCTCTCTCATCATCTCTCTATAAATACAATTCACAAACAATTCTTTAATATTATATACAAATAAATCCACATTAGCAACAACACTTATAAAGCTTTAGATTGGACTATAGCTATATTCTCTCTTCACCAATTCGTAAAGCTTTCTTGAATACTAAAATCATGATATATATGATATGATCTAGCTTTTTCAGGCCAAATTTTTTATAGAATTTTGACCAATAATTGATTCTTCTTTAGAATAAGAGTCTTGATATCAAGATGGGTTTGAGTGATTTAGGAGCAAAGTTGCCACCAGGGTTTAGATTCTACCCAAGTGATGAAGAATTGGTTTGCCACTACCTTTACAAGAAAATAGCTAATGAAGATGCTTTAAAGGGTACTCTTGTGGAAATTGATCTTCATATTTGTGAGCCATGGCAACTTCCCGGTACATCTTTATTTAATCCCTTTGTTTGTTCTTTGTATAGTAGATCTTTTTGTTATGATCAGTTTTCTCCCCACAATTGCATGTTTTGTGTAATTAGGTATTTAGCAGACAGTGAACATGTTAGGTTACCAACCATTCAAAGTAGACTAAGCTATATTAGCTAGATACCATCTTTGTTCAAGAAGTAGAAGGACTGAAAAATCATAAAAATTGTAGCTTTTTGCCAAATTGGATTTACCCGAGTGTTCAAGATTTCGATACTGTAAACTACAAGTCGTATGGTCATATCTGTGATTGAATCATATCAAAGACTTTAATGATTCGAGTCTCTGTGTGTGTTTATCTGGGGCAATCTTTAGTTTTTGGCTTGATATGTTTTTCCATATATATCATCACGTACAGTTGATAAAGAATATATCTGGACTCCAATTAATTGATTGTGCTTTCCTGGCATAGTTAGATCACCTTTATTTAATTTCCAATTATGAAATCTTGTTTTTCTAGCCCCTCCCATGCACCTCCTCTCAATTTTTTTTTATTGTATATATATAATATAATATATATATATATATATGTCTAACTATGTTGTTTGTATGAATCTAACATCACCTTTTTTTAATTTGAAATCAATAGATCTTGTTATTTAACTATCCTCCCATCCTTCTCAAACTTTTAGTGAAATATACTACATACATATGATGTATATATATATATATATCTATAAAATCCTCTCTAATGTACAATTTTACAATCAAGAATTAAGTCATATATAGGTTTTTTTTTTTTTGGCTAAAAATTTAAGCTTTATTGAGTTTCAACAAAAACTGAAAATAACCTTACAAGAGACTTGATGATATATAGCTAGCTAGCTGCTAGATATGCACTTGATATGCATATTGTTTTCATGGTAAAGTCAAATCTCAGGTGAAATAATGAATAATGATCACCATAATAAATGAAGAAATTTATTTTGATGAGATTATTTGATGTAGTTAAAATTGTCCATCTTCTAAAGCACTAGTACAAATTCTTTAAGCACAAATATACGTACATATGATCATATACATACAGACACATTCTCTCTCACACGTTAATAGTACTACAAATAAAGTCATATTCTGATATAGACTTTGAACCAAACTTCATCAATTTTTTTAGTCTTTGATTGGAATCATCTAAGGCAAAACTGGAAATACTTGCAATCCTCATCCATCTATAGTGTTTATGTCCCTTTAGGCATTTATTTATATGGCTTTCATGTTTAGCATAAACCCTATTTGATAGCTATATTTGAATTCCCATTTACTAACTAATTTCTTCAAGAATAAGCTCTTATCAACTTTCTTTATGATTTTGAAGAGGTGGCGAAACTCAATTCGAGCGAATGGTATTTCTTTAGCTTCCGTGATCGCAAGTATGCAACAGGATATCGAACGAATAGGGCCACAAAAACCGGATATTGGAAGGCTACTGGAAAAGATAGAACAGTTCTTGATCCGAATACAGGTGGTCTTGTTGGGATGAGAAAGACTCTAGTTTTTTACAAGAATCGAGCGCCAAATGGGATTAAAACTGGTTGGATCATGCATGAATTTCGTCTCGAAAACCCTCATATTCCTCCTAAGGTTTGCATCAATCGCTCACAATGTTATAACTAATTTGTATGTTGTCATATTGGACTTGTGTGGATACACAATAGTCTACAAGTATAAAATCAACTTAATAATTAGTACCACACTTTTCATGTTCAAGATTTTATTATTTGAAAATTGTGCATAAGTAACTTAATTTATAAAAAAGCAATTTAACAATCTTTTTGCTTTCTTTTTGGTTGAATTTCAATTGACAGGAAGATTGGGTGTTATGTAGAGTATTTTACAAAGCAAAAGGCGATAATAACAACGAAAATTACTCACAAAACAACATAAACCATGTTACTTCACCAAATACTAACTCATACCATCTTCGTACAACTGATAGCCGACCAACGTCTTGTGGTTGCTACCACCAGATCGCCACCAACCCTTCCCACCAATGTCCACCGCTTCATCACCACAACCACCTATTCAATTACCATCATCCTAATCTCCCACAACTGGAGGAATCTACAAACCAAACGACTTTATGCTCGAATACCAAGTGTCAAGATCATGAATCTGGTTTGTTTTCTGATCTTGGTTTCGATTTTAGCATTCCTTCTCCTATGGAATTAGTGGATGACAATAATGAGGACAATGGCATAGTGTTCTTCTAGTGGTGGTTATTGGTTAATTATGTGAATCAGGTATATATTAGGTATAGAAATAACTGAAAACATCGCCCATTTGATTATTTATCATATATATGCAGATTGTGTTTGTTTTGGAGTTGAAAGTAATGGTGTGTTGTATATAACAACTATATACTAATAACGGGTTTGTAACTATTATTATCGTTATAATGCGTACATGATGCAGTTTGAAGAATCATTGCAATCTTGAAAATATATCTTATACATGAAACAAGAAGATGTTACTTTAAGACCCATTTGGACCTTCTGCTCATTCAGTTACAGTTAATCACCTTGTTTTTGGTATTTTCAGTGATATCTTGTTTCCAAGAAATAACTAAGGAGTTGTTTGGTTTGTTAGTGGGAATGGTAATGGGTATGGATACGAGAATTATAATGGGAATCAAACTGAAACCCAACCCTTTCGATGGGTTTGGAGTATAAGCCTGTTTTCTTCGGTTTGATATGATTCCCATTTTTTAAATCCAACCTCACAATCCAAACACTTTGAATGGGAATGAAACCAATGGATTCATTCCCATTCCTACAAACCAAACACCCCCAAGTTTGAGGTACATATACCGTAGATCAATGGAAACACTCTGTGGAGATTTTATACAGTGTTTGTCTCCTCTATCACGTCTAGTTAAAATATACAAATGACAGACATCTGTCCTACTGGTATCCAAGATGCGTTTTAAAATGGTCCGTCGACCAAGTGGTTTGTGGCTCAAGTCCCAACTAGGACAATTGTGAAGGGACGGTGTACAGATTAGCTAGACTATGAGTTTTATATCTTTGTGATGTTTTTCAACTTATGCAGGGTGATAGCAGGGTGGATTTTAGGAGGCATTAGTATTATTCTTGAACTAATTATATTTTGTGTGTATCGAGCCCTTGGTATAATATCTTGTATTAGACTGTTTTGGAAGCAGAATATCAACAAAGTTAGATGTAAGCCGTTATTAAAATGAAAATCTAGGACTAGCAATATATCGTATATTGTGCATTTTGATATATAAGATATAACTCCTAGATGTATAATTTGTTGGACAGCCAAATCTCCACAGTAATCTTGAAGGCTTGAAGTGGAGAAGTGGAGACATGCATGTTGAATAGGAGGAATATCGATCACCAACACGACATTTACAAGTTGTTATCCTTATTGTAACAAATCCATATTTTTCTTCGAAACAATTTATTACGATCTTATTACATCAACAATATCCTTGTTGAGTGACGAAACACCTAAATGAAACAAAAGCCATAGAAGATAACACTATAGTTTGAATAATTACTTCATCATATTGAGAACCAAATTAGTCTACCTTTTTATTGAGACGATTTAGTTCTTATATCGTACCATGATCAGTACCTATTACTTGCCTATCAGGAACATATAATAAGCATTTGCACTACGGAAAAATTTAGTCTTTAGTTGCATATATTTTTAATTACTGATACCATGTATCCTAGTAACAAACTGTTCTAAACCAGTATAAAGTCGCTACAATTTTTACTTAGGTTTGCTATCAAATCTTAAATGCTTGAATCCGTCTTTCACAACTATACTAGCTCTTCATGCACCTACTTTTTTCATGTCAATAATTATTGCCTGATATATATTCGGTGTATTCTCATACATTTAGGGGATGCTTCGTTGGGGGTACATTTAGGGACCGCAACACGTGCCTTGAACATTGAAAACAACTAAGTTTGTGTCCTTGGAGTTCCAGGATTTTCATGTTCGGATACACCATTGATGAGTTAAATCTCCTCATCAATGCTTTTTAGATGGGCCGAAGTAAATCGATAACTTTTTGTTAATATCGCCACGACAAGTATACAGAGCATAAATCTTATAGTACTAGTTATCCCTTACGGATTTGATTATATATTAATTTATACCATACAAATGTATTCTCTTTAAGCCCTCAACGATTCCAAGATTGTTGTGACTTATGTATCATTATTCTTTTAACCATAGAACGTTTTCTCATACTCATATGATATTTGGAATTTTACTTTTTAGAGTGTAATGAGTGGGCTGACATGGAAAGTGTGGTCCATCTACCACACTGTATACGCGCTCTGCTTTTGAGATAGTCCTCAGTTCGTTATGCTCACGGTGATGGCTACCATCTTGAATGGTCAACTTTTTTTTATTTTTGTATTGTTTTGTGTGTATGTATAATAATGTTAAAGGTAAAAATGTTTGAATGTGATTCAAATTTTCAATGAAATGAATACGAGTGAAAATAAGTTAGAGTGTGCTTTCAACGTGGTGCTGATGTGATAAACTTTTATCGGAGCAGGCAAGTAAACACTCATTTTGCTCTTAGTTGAATTAACGTTGCCTTAGATTAACGTCGTTCAAATTAATTGAAGCTTAGTGTTTGAATGTGTCTCGTGTTATTAGTGGATAAAATGTTATCGATGTGAAAGTTGAAACTAGTAGTGCTTTTTGTTATATTTTGTTAAACTTTCACATAAAAATCATTTTAGAAATGACATATTGTTTATGTTGCATCATTAATGGTTACATAGTGTCTCGTGTTATTAGTGGATAATATGTTCTATTCGAAATTGTTATATCCCCTTGTTTTTATTAATTAAAAAAATAGTTATCATTCTTGTTGTTAGTAACAGCAACATATGCCCTTGTTTTTTTTTATTAACGTTTATGCACACAAAATAAAAGTAAAAAAAAATAAAAAATTAGTATATGAATAGAGAGAAAAAGGACTCTTAAAATAGTTAATATTATTAATGAGGTGTTTGTTTCAAGGGTATTGGAATGAGGTTAGGGAATGATAACTAAAATTGTTCTTTGTTATTAGGGGACAGCTTTATAAGATGAATTTTGAAAGCGATAAATTTTGGACTCTTAACAAACCCGATTCTTAGGTTGGTTTTGTTTGGTTTTTCTGACATTAAAAGCTGCGATCTTCGCACTCTCACTTTCTACCACTCTATCTCACTCCTTAATTTTAAATTTAAATTTTTTATTATTTATTTTTAATCATATATCAAAATAATCATTAAAAATCTATATGGGTTATCGATTCTATTTACAAAACAAATAACTTTATAAACAATTATTTCAAAACAAACACCCCTTAAATACTTGGTATAATAAATGACATTAAATTGAAGATTGTGTAGTAGCTCGTTATGTCATTTGCTATTTACTTATATTCATATTTATATTATTTTTACTTTATATATTCCGAATTAATTGTTTAAAGACAAAAAAATATGCAGTTTAAAGACAAAAAAATAAGCAGTTTAAAGAAATATATTCATTACAATCTACTTTTTGTTAATATGACAGTTGTACTTTTATTTTTTGTAAATATTTTTGTAGCACACACATATATTATGGCAATCAAGTAGATTGAATTATTTATACTTATCTATTTATGAACATGAATAGTTAAATTAAAAGAAAGAAAATGTGACCTATAATTTTATGACGAATGAAGTATATTTTATGATTATGATATATATATGTCATCTTTTATAATAAAAAGCAAGAGTCCCATAATACATATTCAAAGATTAAGACTGGAAGATTTGATAGAGTAGCGAACAAGCAAGAGTCCCGTAATTTTCCTTTTCATAAGAGACATTATACTTGTACAAAATTGTGTGATATCACGTCATTTCCTGTATTGCACCATATGTTGTATAGTTTTATCTGGGTATGTAAAGAATAGGCAATGACTGAATGTGCCTAAAAAAGAGTTCACGTGCGTATTGATGCAACATGTGATGTTGATTGGTCAAACTTCTTCTAACTCTTTTCTATAACTGCCACCTTCTTCAGTTTTCGGGTGTTTCTATTTGCATGAAGGTCAGAAACCTTTGTGTACATCCATCAACTAGTTATGATCAAATATTCTAATATTAGTACGTTTTTAATTAATAATTTTTATATTAACTCACTATTTTATCTTTCATAAAAAATTACACACTTTTGTTATCGGTCTATATTTCGATATAAATGTTATTATAATATGAAGTATACTTAGTATTATCAAAGTTCTTATATTTTTGTTCCGAAGTCACCAAAGAACCAATGTCATTACTACGGTCACCGATGTACTTGTAAAAGTAATCTTGATGGTACTCTATTGTAACTGATGACCGGAATAACCGATTACTCCCGATTATTTAAGTATTCTAACTTATTTTTAATGTCAACTTTGATAATGTATAACACGTGCACTAGATATATGTTTGTTTCTTCTTTGGCCACTGTTAGTGGCTTTTGTTTCTTTTCATGCATCCCTTGAAAAATTAATGCGGGTTTGTAAAACATATACACACCTACAAAATCGAATTTGAAATCTAGATCTATACAATAGACCTAAATTCACACAAATTGGTTATACGAAAATCTACACACATATATATATACATATTTTTTTAACGACGAGTTAGTAGACGACTATACTTAGTGATTCATGACGAAGAACGAAAGAAGAACAAGATGACTGGCGATGTACATTGAACGGGCGACGTGACGACAAAGATTTCATGACTGGAGATGCTCGTTAAACCGCTTTGCCTGGGGTTGTTGGCTTGGTCAGAGTTGGTTACACAGACACAAAAATGAAAAAGATACGAAAAGTAGAGAGAGAGAGAGAGAGCTCGCCGGCGTCCTATTACACCGCCAGAGATAGCAAAATCGGGCATTGAATTCATAAATGCAGGGGAGCAATTTCACAGAAATCGAAAATTTGATAACAACAAATCAAAGTTATTATGTTAGCAAATTGTGAAATTGAAGGCTTGGGTTTTATGAATCGCAATTAAGCTATAATGAGGTCAGAGTTGCAAATTGTTGTTTAAACTGTTTCAATTTTATAATTTTGGTTTCCAATTGTATTTCTGCATTTTGAGTAAAGTTTTAATCATTTTATGAATTGTTGCATTTTGAGTTGTAAAGAGAAACAACTGATGTGGAGGTCCATGTGTATTAAACTTACTTACATGGCCATGTCGTTAAAATAAAATGACATGAAAATGACACGTTACACTTTTTAAATTGTATCTTAATTATACCTGGCGATCTAAACACAAAACTAGTAAGTTCGTTGATGATTATAGTAATAATATTGGTTCGTCGGTGACATTGAAACAAAAACGTAAGTACACTAGCGATCAACGACTTTAACCCTTAATATTACATACATTTTAATATTAAACACACTACATAGAAGTAAATGATAAATGTCTTTTATTCGACAAAAATAAATAATAAATTAAACTATTTATAAAAAAAATGCGTTGATAAATAGAGAGACAATATTGTATAATCAATGTATATTAGGACATAATAAAAGAGAAATTTAATAATTTAAAGTTTCGTAAAAAATGATGGATTAGATAATAATTATTATATACAGAATACAAAATAAAGAAAAAAGTAGTCCGGGTTAGATTATAAATACAAATAAAATGGGCTGGATATGAATCTAGAATCATCATTTATTGGCCCAAGTAGTTCAAATGTTTTCTGCATAAGTTCGTGCCCCAAACATGGAGATATACGTACCGTGACGCATTGGTATGGTTAGAGTTATCTAACGAGCAATGATACTTATCTTATATTGTTTAATACACAAAAATTATTCATCGTTAATTGTTAATGTGTATAACGCAATCTATTAATATGTAATTTTGTTGTATTTGTTAAAATCATTTTGTAAATATATTATTCCTATCTATCGCATGTTTAAGCATTGAATGCAATTAAAATATTTTGGATTTGGTGTATGTAAATATAGTTATTTGTGGTTTGATATTCGTAGTGTATATTAAACTATTTGAGTTTTCATTATGTGTAATGGACTTGTTATTCAATAATAGGTATTTTTACTTGCGTGTTAGCTTTACGAGGTAACAATTGACATCATTACAAACATACATACAATACCAATAAATTGAAAGTTCATTACATACAATGTAATTCTGAATACTTTGTTGCATATTGTGAATATCAGATTATGAATAATTACATTTCTGGACACTTAAATCATAATTTCGTTAATCATAGATTACTTAACAACAAATATACAATAGCATTTTCCATTATATGGCGTCAGATGATTTTTATAATTAATCTAGAGAAAATTACTCATATAAACAAGTCAAAAAAAAAAAAAATACAAAAATAGACGTTGTCAGAGTATTTTTACCTTTCTAGACATCCAAATCGCCGAAATAAAATACCCTGACCGGCGATCCAAGCGATTAAATGAAACCCAATAAAACCTTGACATGTGTGCAAATTACTCTGACATGTTGACCGAACCTAGAAATTCAAACATGGGAAAAGGAAATCGCCGAAATTCAAATACCAACCGGCGATTTCGGCGATTCAATACGGTCCATTCTTACTTCGACACGTGTCAAAGTGGTGTGCCCCTTTGACCAACTTTAATAAATCGCCGAAATGCATATTTACCGGCGAGCCCGGCGATTGTGTAATTTTTTTCATTTTGCGTGCTTTTTTAATTAGAAATAAATCGATGTGTACGGGTAACGGGGCCACTTCACAAATTAATAAAAGAAACACTAGTCAGAATCAAGGGAGGAAAGCTAACTTAGGGTAAATTTTCATCACTTTTATTCTTGTAAATTGTATAATATAGTATTCTTTTAATTTTGTAGATGTTATGTTATTTATTAGTATATATTAGCTAATTAAAATTATGATTAGTATATATATGTTACTAATAATTTTATTTATGATATAATGATGTTTTATTCAGTTTATTAAATTTTTAATTATTATATTTACTATCAATTTTGGTTAAAAAGATAATTTTTTATTATGTTATAATGTTAGTTTAATTGAAGTTTTTAATAACATATAAATATGTTTACCATATTTTCTATGTTTATTAATGAAGTTTTCAATAAAATAATTTACTATGGAAATATGTTTACTATATTTTTTTTTATATTTACTATATTTTTTAATTATTATGTTTACTATCAATTTTGGTTAAAAAATAATGTTTTATTATGTTATAGTGAGTGTTATTTTAATTGAAGTTTTTAATAACATATAAATATGTTTACTATATTTTTTTATGTTTATTAATGAAGTTTTT
The DNA here is from genome assembly GCA_963921325.1 of Logfia minima. NCBI lineage: Eukaryota > Viridiplantae > Streptophyta > Magnoliopsida > Asterales > Asteraceae > Logfia > Logfia minima. Next base: position 11,610,350 of record OY992776.1, on the reverse strand, counting down.
ATTAAAATAATTTACTATATAAATATGTAAAAAGTTAATTAAAATTATGATTAGTATACATATGTTACTAATTATTAAACTTATGATATGATGCTTTAATTAATTTATTAAAACTTTTATTATTATATTTACAATCACTTTTGGTAAAATTAATTTAACCTTTTTAATTTTAATTGAAGTTATTTAGTTAACTTTTTGCTTTTGTATTTTTATTTTAACATTTTAATTATTATAATTATGATGCTTATAAATGTGTATAAATTAATTTATCTTATATTTTACAAGCTTCAAATTATTTTTTATGATCTATATTAATATTTTCATGTTAATTTCTCTTGTTTTTTTATCAGTTGACCAAAAAAGGGTGCAGTCGGCTTAGAGGGAGCAAAAGTACCGATTTTAGTAATTTCTTTCTCTATTATTTTGTTATAATACTAATTATTAATTGAAGTTATTTAGTAATGTATGAATATAGATAAGTTAATTAAAATTGTGACTATTGTATGTATGTTACTAATTTTTATATATATTTTTTATTTTTTAATTATCATATTTACGATGCTTATGAATGTTTATAAATTAATTTATCTTATATTTTACAAGCTTTGAATTTTTGTTTATAATGTTGATGAATGTGTGTATTTTAACTTATGTTGTAGGTATATATGTTTCATGCAAGTAGGTGATATAATTGAATGTCGTTTGCTTGATTTGTGCAGGGAATGAATTCTCCTAAAGATGTTGCTAAGGTCATTTTTGTGACAAGTACCACTAGACGTGGGGTTAACTTGAGCACCAATACCACCTACAACAAGTTGGTGACATATGTGGAAAAGAAGTTCAATATAGATATGAATCATGGATATAGTTTATCATATAAACTATCAGCCAACGATTATCCAATGGAAATTACTGATGATGACGAAGTTTCTTTCTTTGTAGAAGCTGCTAGTAATGCGAGGGGAAAACCAATAGAGTTGTTTGTTCTTAAGTCTTATATAACCCAACCAAATAATCAAATAGAAAATCCTACTACACATAATCCAGTTTCTCATTATCCAAATCAACAACAAAATTTGTGTATTCCTTCATCTCAATATCATCAATCCACTCAATATCGTCATCCATTTTGGTTTGATCAAACATATCAAAACCCTTATTTTTTCCAAACCCAATCTCAATACCACAAAGATACCAGTTTTCAATCACTTAATAATGAAATTAATTATTTAGGCGATTTGTTTGGCTAGAAAGGTAAAAAAGGTCTAACAATGTTTATTTTTTTTAATTTTTATATTGACTTGTTCGTTTGAGTAATTTTCTCATTATTAAAACCGCAACAAGCTATCCAATTATCTACTATCTAACTGATTCATATAAATACACAATTTCCCTTCGACAATCTATATTTAATTGAAACCGCAACAATACACAATTTATATCTAATTAAAACCGCAACAATACACAATCTATATCTAATTAAAACTGCAACAATACACAATCTATATCTAATTGAAACCGCAACAATACACAATCTATATTTAGTTCAAACCGCAGCAATCAAACCACAACAATACGCAATCTACATCTAATTGAAACTCAAATAATGATTTTATAACAATACGCAATCTATATAATCTATTTCAAACCGCAATAATACGCAATCTATATTTAATTCGGTTTATCAACAATCAAAAGGTAACAACACGCAATCTATCTATATGTAATTCAAACTTGAACAATTATAAAATTCGTTTATTTAAACGCAATTAAACGTTAAACATTAAACATCTAAACATAATCTATTATTTAAACGCAATTAAACATTAAACATCTAAACATAATCTATTATTTCTACACAACCAAAAAGATCACCATCAATGCAATTAAACATTAAACATCTAAATATAAATTAATATGAGTATGTTAAAAGATAACTAGTAATACCTCGTCTCGATTATAATTCGACCCCATTATCGAACCGTTCGATTAAACTTTAAACCGAAAAGATCACCACCAATGCAACTACCGCCGCTAACCAACCGCCACCACCCATCGCCAACGGCCCACTCTCACCACCCTAAACCACACCTACTGCCACCAACCACCACCACCGCAAACCATCACCCCTGCCGCCAACCACCACCACAGCCGCCAACCACTACCACACCCAAACCCAAACCCAAACCCATCACTCCTGCCGCCAACCACCACCACAGCCGCCAACCACTACCACACCCAAACCCACCACCCTTGCCGCCAACCACCACCACAGCCGCCAACCACTACCACAGCCACAAACCACTACCCCAATCGAAACCCCCAACCGAAACCCACAGCCACCACCCCGAACACCAAACCCTACACCTACCTGACCAACTAAACACCAACCCACTACCACCACCGCAACCGTGATGTTTTTTAATTTAAAAATTGGACAAGAGCGTGGCCGGAATTATTATCGCCTAAAGGTATGAAAAATGGAAGAAGAAAGTGAAGAACCATCGTGTGATCTTACCTAATGGGGGGGCGCATGGTTTTCGAGTTTTCAAAAAAATCGCCGGGCTCGCCGGCCCCTTTAAACATTTCGGCGATTTCATTTTTAGGTCAAAAGGGGTTTTTGGTTGACAGGACACGTTTCGGGTAGTTGTTGGCCCAAAATGAAATCGCTGGGCTCGCTGCTTTTGTATTTGAATTTCGGCGATATTGTTGGCTAAAAACGTAATTCCCTTCTGACATTGTTTATTTTCGTATTTTATTTTTTTTACTAGCTTATATACGTAATTTTCTCATTAATCTAGGTAGAACGCATATACAATAAGACATGTAATGTATAGATGAACTTCTGTTTGACAAGCATTTTACTGACTATAACTCCTAGAATTATGATTAAGCACAACACATATTAACTTTAAAATTATAGATAATCATTTCAAACATTAGCACATCTAATTATGAAAAGTAAGTACAGATATAAAATTATGAAAAATAAGTACACGTGTAAAATTATGTAACCACTCTATAGTAATGTTAACCGATTTTGTGATTGTTTTTCAGTCATGTTTAACCATAGTCGCAACGACTATAGTTAACAAATTACTTGTTAGAAGTAGGAATTTATACGAACTTATTTTTGAAATTATGATCAAGGGAATTATTTGTGGTAATTCTAGCAAATGTAGGTGTAAAGTGTAAATTATAGTAAGTGTTGTGGTGAAATGTTGATAAAGGAAAAGATGGAGGTGCATAATGTAGTGGTGTTAAAGTTAGGTATTCAAAGGCAACATGAAGAAAGCTCAGGGATCATTTCTGCCAAGTCCAAAACATATATAAATGAATGAATTGATTAGGGTTCATCCATTTGTTCATTCTTTCATAATGTTCCAGTAAACTCTAATTTTGATATTTTCCAATTTGTGAGTCTATGATTATCATCTTGGTGATTTTTTGAGAGTTAATCATTCGGTCACGAAGGCTAAATGAATTTGTGAGTTTTTGTCTTGTATAATTTCGAGTGTGAACATTTGACTTTGTAATAATCATTCAGCTATAAGTATATTTTTTGTTGATGTTTTGTTTTGTAATAATTCTAGAAAAATAACATTACTCTTAATAATAATCACCATAGCGAAAGTATCTAAGAAATCTCAAATAAATCTACTTTTTTGACATATGATATTAGGCTCACTTGAAGTGCAAAAAGGAAAAAAGTTAATGGAATTCTTTGATATTACCAAATGTAGATGAAGACACAGTTCAAATGTTGTATTTAAAGGATGCGGATGAGGATGATGTTCAATTGTTGTAAAAAAAGTCTTCTAGAAAAAACGGATCTTCTTGTAGTAGGGAAGCTAATGTATATGCAAAAGAAAAAAAACCAGTAAAATGGTCAAGTTCAAAAAGTTTCTCTAAAAGATTACCTACCATGAACACTCTTGGAGCAACAAGTAACGTATGTTTGTTCTTGAGTAAATGAGTATGATTGAGAGTCAAGATATAGTCAGCAAGGAAATGTTAAAATTATACATATAACTTTGATAGGAGTACAAAATCTAAAGGTTATTAATTTAAGTGAATTTAGACGCTCTCCACTTGGATTTTCTTGTCAAATGAAGATGGAGTCTTCCGCGACAAGCTTTGGATGGAGTCTAACTATATACGGGGCACGTCCTCATCCCAATCTGAGCCACCATAACGCATGTTACTATAGTTAGAGTCACGTTAAAGCTTTAACCGTCCTCGGACACATCTCGGTTGGACGATCCGTTCAAGCCTTTTTTATCTTTCATTTTTTTTTTTTTTCTTTTTCTCATCTTAAGTACAAAACAAAGATATTAATAATAAATGTGAGTCCTAGTTAATAGATTCTTAGTATATATGTCAACACAGGTAGTGAAAATGAGGGTACAAGTTCTTCGTTAGTTCTAGTAACGTAGCGCTGACATAGTATCAAAAAGTCAAGTTCTTGATGTCACCGTTGTAAGCTCTTACCTTTTAATTCACTCGTACACGTATTTGCAAGCTTTCCGGTAATTTGATGCATTTCTCGCAGCGTGGAGAGTATTAAGTTTAGATTTTCAGTTCAATCACTGACATTCTATTATATATATATATTTAGCTTATTCCGACTTTAGTTGAATTTTTGTTCCTTTTTCTTTTTTTAAATAGAAAGGTAAAAGAAAAAATGTTACTCTTCGCATTTTAAGTAATTTAAAATCAAGGTGAGTGGACGGTATAGTTGACGCGAGTCCAAACGAACGATTGAACGCATCGCCTTAATTTTGAGACTTGACTTAACTTAACCCCACCTCGTACGGACCACGTTCTCACATTAACCTTTCTGCCCCTATCCACTTAAGTCCACATATTTTCTTAAACTTACAATAACTTCCTCTATGTTTCCCAAACTTTCGTTTACTCCCCTTCATAAAATAGTTGATATGTTTGCGATTATATCAACCTTGTAAGTTTGAATAAGTACGTTGTGTTTTTTTTCCTTTTCTTTCGACTATAACCTTCGATTATTCTTGGTTAATACTTTATCCGTTTCAATTTTATTGATCATCTCACTTTTTGTTTGTCCCACAAAGATTGTCTAATTGTAAAACATAACTAATCATTAACTCTCGCATTTATTCTCATTTATTTTTTTCAATAACTTATTTCTTAAATAATTTTTACTTACTTTGAATATAAGGTCAAAATTGATGTTTACGTACTATATTGTAAATTATTAATTTTTTATTGAGGTACAATATATTTGAGACGAAGAGAGTACTTAATGATGATTATACATATGCAGAATAACTTCTTCTCTTTTTTTATTCATATAGAAAATATGAAAAGTAATAATAAGAACTAATCATTATATATTCTAACACATCAATATGAGTAGAGGCAAAGTTTCTTAATTATCACATTTCAATTCAAGTAGAACATTCATGAATTTGACATTTAAGAGCGTTACACAATTTTTTTTTTTTTTTTAATTATAATTAAAGTTGGTTTTTAAGATATTAGAGATAGAAATCTTTTGATATATGAAATGTATTTATATTTAGTTATATTATTAAAAAAATAAATATAGTTAGAAGTTGTTTTGATTGAGTAACTTCTTTTAGGAGTAAATGAAAATATAACAACATATTAAGCACAATAAATAAGTATGAATTAAGCTAGTGATTTAAGTGTAAGTTTTTTTTCCTTTTTTTTATTAATAGCAAAGAGAAAACTAATTAATAACAACCAAAAAGCAAATACAAAGGAGGGCTATGAGAAGGAGAAAACTATGAAAACAACAACCAAAACTAGACAAAGATTATTTAAGTGTAAACTAAAATTATATCATAATATATATATCATTAAGATAAAAGAAGTCAAACTAATCAAATTAAATCCATCCATTTGTATAATTTTTTTTAAAAAGATGAAAAATATATATATTATTTGATATAGTTTTCAATGCTTTGCTTATGTGAATCTGCAAAGTAAGAAATATACTAACTGAATTACGTAGGTAATTTCTCAATCATTATACGACTGAGATACGCGATTTAAATAATGAAATAATGAAATAATTTAATACTTTAAAATTGTATTTTGAATGATTGAAGTAGTGAAAACTACGACATGTGTGATTTGATCATAGTGACGAACTTACATACAATATAAGTTACGCACTTGCATACTCTACTATATTCTACTTGTAATGCAAAAAAAATAGTACGGAGTATTTTTTTAATGTTCATAGTAAAGTTTCTGAGAAATGCGTAGCCTGAAAAATGATTTGATCATAGTGACGAACTTACGATTTAATTAGAAGTTACGTATTAAAAGTTAAGATTTATTTATGCGGAGAAGAATAAGTTACTTGAGTTCTCTAAGTGATAACTGAAGTAGTTTATGGCTTTTGACTGCTATTGATTATCAATCAACAACATATATCCAAGTGTCATGAAAGAGATATCAAATATATTTAATTAATACGCTTTCTTAGTATAAATGATGTTTCATTTGCTTCTTTGTATATTCACATTTTTCCTTCCTTTTCTTTTTCACTTATCATATAATATTTTTAAGAAACTCCAATTGTAAATTCTAATTAAGATTTTAAGCTAGAAGTTTATTGAATATGATTTTAGATTAGTTTAGGTTTAATTTGAAAAAGATCTTTTTAACGGCTAAATGATTTTATTATAACGAAACGGCTAGTGAATTACTATAAAAAACAATTACAACGAGTTCTAACTCATTGAATTTTGTAACCACAAACTCTAAATACTTTTAAACTTACTATAAATAGTAGAAAACCAATAAAATGTCTTTATAACAATGTTCTTAACTATGTCACTTTTCTTTATACTCGGATTCTGGAAAATAAAACTGTTTCGATACCGCCACATCATCCAAACCGTCGTGAACACTATCACTTCCAAAGCTTTTTGTTTGTTGGTTCCCAAGTTTACCGAATCCACCCAATCAAAAATTTCTTGAACATTATTCACTAATGGAAACGGGAGATCTAACCACATCAAAACCTTGACCCAAACTTGAACCTCTACCTTGCATCGAAGGAAGGCATGATCTCTATCTTCTACCTGATCATTACAAGAAGAGCATAAACTGTTACGCCCAAACTTTAAGAAAATTTTTTTTTTTTTTTCCGGGATGAATAGTGCTATCCGCCGGATGAATAGTGCCATCCGCCGGATAGCCCATTTCTGTCCAAACTCGCACTTCTCTGCACTTCCCATCCGCCGGATAGGCTTTTGCTGTCCAGTTTTCTACTTTTAACCACATTTCAACCCAAAACATAACCACAATACATATCATTGTTTCCAATGATCAAATGTAACATCCCAAACGACTTACATTACAAATTTCATCATTTATCAACAAAAGTTTCTTAGCAAAATGACACCCGACCCATTTTGACACCATTACAAAAACTGGGCATTCCATACAAGTTAGTAATCACAACTACATTTAAGTTAATTAGATCCAATTCACCTATTATCAGAAATCCAATCCACGTTTACACTAGGCTATCCCCTTTCCACGATCATCCTTCTTACCTGTCACAATTGATCCTACAAAACGAAACCAACTAAAGGAATAAGCTTACGCTTAGTGAGTAATTAAGCAACTAGATTGAATACACAACTAAACAATACATATGTCAACAAATGAATAACACAATGAATAAATAACTTACCACCATCTTTTAACCCATATGTAATATCACTAACATCCATCTATCAAACGATCACAATAGCCACATATGGATTATGATCATTCACAACAAGTAACACAACGCCTATACACATAAGGAATGAAATAGGTTTAACATCATATTCTTCTCTCCACGGATCCGGGATCAACATCATCATCATACAACAACTGAACTCAGCATTTAGCTGAAACTCCTCCACAATCCACAATCAATTTGTGGTGTGTAACAACTTACCATTGAACAATAAAGACATAACTTCCTAAAATAGTTATTGGCTTATTCACAACGGCCATCAACATATAAACATTAACTTCATGAAACAAGTAAACTAAACATTAGTTGACACATGAACCCTCTTACACGGATGTAATCCGGATTCATGTGGTCAATTTGACTCATCTAGCTCCTAATTACTCACCTAGAGGTTTTGAACTTGATGAGATGCCAAGGTGAACGTCCACTTCTTTATCACCTAATAGTTGTCACATACATTTACAACACATAATTAGAATATCATCATCATCGCATCATATTCTTTATCAATTAGTTCTCCATTCAACACATTTTGCCCAGTTTGACTTTTTAAAGTCAAACCCAGCAAGTTTCATAGATTCAAGATTCCTAATTCCTCATATTGAGTGATTATTCTTACTATATCCTTTATCAACATTCATAATCATCAAAACGACGATTTCAATTAACACTTCTATGGGTTCCCTACTCTTCAATAAAACTTAACCTCTCAAATTGGGTTATTCAAGCTTCAACAAAGAAATAATCCATATTTAAGAGTTAACATTAATACCCACGAATTTTAACCTTCCCTAGCATTAGGAATTCACAAGTATAACTAATTTCATCTATTGCATTCAATTATAAACCTAATTCTCCCTTCTCTAAATTTCTAGGTCAAAAGTAGTAAGAACACATACCTTAGTTGATAGATGAAAGTAGATGGAGCTTAATTTATCTTCCTTGAACTCAATTTGATGCTAAAATGTTCTAATCTTCCTTCTTCCTCTTGATTCTAGCAAGTGCAGAGTTTTGTGTGTGTGGTGTGTGTTTGGTACGAATTTGTGTAGAATGGAGTAGAAGTTTGTAATCTTTTATTATAAGTATGTAAGTTAAATGGGAATTTACACTCCTACCCTTCTAGTCTCAATTCTCAACAATATAATTATCTTACATTAATTGATTCTAAAAATTCTAAAATTCACATTTTAATAACGTAAGACGTACAAAGTATTTAAAATATTACCGAAAATTTCGGGATGTTACATAAACACCTCTGGAACGTCCACACCTCTTGCCGATAAGTTTACTCTCGTTGGGATTCTATACAAAACAACTCTCCAAACTAAAGCATTTATTTTAATTGGAACGATTGAGCACCATCTAGTGCATGTGTGCCCCTCATCGAGAAGTAAAAAGTCTATATGAGATCGACACTAGCTATTGAGTACACCCCATCACTTTACAACTCCCAAGTCCAAGTATCCGTACAATCCGACAATTGAACGTTTTGAACCATCTCTTCCAAAGCCGAAACTGATCAAATGACCTACCACCATTCTGGATATCTGTAGCCCAACTCCACACCCAACCTACATCTCCCTTCCTATCCGCAATCCAACAATCTTTCTCTAACTCAAGTGCATACATTCTCGGGAACCTATCCATGCGCCGATCACCCCTTATCCATACATCTTTCCGAAAACAAGTATCGGTACTATTTCTAATACAATTGTGCATGAAGATTGAATTGCTTAGCATGCATTTTCTCAAAAATTTGAAAATGATTTACTTTTGTTTTCATTTACTAGGTAAAAGAATCAACTGGAAACATTGAAGAACCCGACCCAATAAATACCTATAACTTTTTGTCATTAAAAGAAGAATCTGCCTATTCTAATTAGTGTATACCTGTTCTCATATTTTTAGATTTGTCACTGTTTGATCATTACATACAAATGCAAAATCATTCAAAACATAGCCTATCAAAAATTCTCAACAGATAGAAAACAAGAAGATTACGAATATTTTAGATCTATTGTCTATATTTTGCTATCACGATGATCCAGTAGATTGATTTTTTAAAGGGGTAATTGTGAAAAAAGTTCTAATAAAGAAGGGGTAGAATTGAAAAGGAAATAGATGTGGGTGAAACTGAAAATAGAAATGGAGATGTGGGACCATCGGTCTAAAATCCGACAAGAGTGACAAAGATTGACGTATGGAACGCCTAGGGGTCCCGCATTCTCTTTTTACGTCTAATCTAAACACTAAACATCGTCAGGTTTCGTTTTTTCGTATTGACCGAAACATGCGGGATTCTAGTAACCACGCTCTAATTATTTTCGAGTTAAATTAAATCTGTTTTAAAACAGGTTGCTTTAGCCGAATGATTCATGCACCGTCAGTTTATTTCGTACATTACTTACTGTATTTTATAATAATAAAATACAATAATATAAAAATTTCTTAAATTCTTCATTTTACGAATTCTAACTTTACTTTGTAACGCAGTTAATAAAGTATTTTTTTCTAGGACGAAGAACAAGAAATAATATTGATTGACATCATAAGTTGATCGACAATATTATATTGTTGAAGAGAAAAATATCTTTTTCAAATAAACTTGAAATCATGAATAAATGGTTTTGATTGGCCAGTATATATATATATATATATTACATGTAAATAGTCTTAGATTTACTACTGCCAATACATGTTTCTCTTTTTCTAACACGATGCATCATTGGAGCATCTTCGATGGATATATTATTTTATTATAATAAATTGTACTAATTTAGTAAAAAATAGTTTTTTAAAATATAATTACATTAAAAATGTTACTTTAATTTGATACATTAAATTTTAATGCTAAATCTTTTTAAATTGATTAAAAAAATACGTAATTGGATAATATAATATTATAAATTTTATAATCATTAAGTTATCTTAATGAATGTAATAACAATAATTATATTTAATAATTTCAATATTATAAATAAAAAATTTCATACAGATCATAGAGTTCTTTTTAATAAGTATAATAGCAAATGTTATATTTAATAATTTTAAAAATATTAATTGTAAATTTAAAAAGAATATATTAATTATTATATTAATATTATTATTTTACGTGAATAGTATTTAGTGTGATATTGAATTTAATATAATACTAAATATTAATTATCATTATACTAAAATGATATAATGTTTAGTGTTATATTGAGATGTATATTTTATGTTTTTACACTATTTTGATATATGTAATTTGTTAATGTAAAAAGTTGAGCAAAGTGTGCAAGTGTTGTCTAGTCAAATGTATAGAAGGCAGATATTTGAGTAGATTTGACATTTCACACGTTGTATGTAACGTCACTTTTCATTTTTTCCTTCCTCACCTTTTTTAGTAAGGACACCATGTACCTAAATTTATACACATTTTTATTCCTCTACCTACCTATCGTATAATCAATAACATAACAATTATATCTTATTAATTCATAATTTTAACGGAGCCTTTCTTGTACGTACCTTTCTTATTTCTCGATGACCGTTGGACGTTATACATTTCACCTATTCGGTTGTTACAATATACATAATTTAATTGACTTAACTTTCATATGAATTTTGGAGTTAACTTTCATATTAACCTATAAATATAAATGTATTTTGGCTCGGAGAAATGTTAATAATCCATGCAACAAACTGTACAAATGATTCCGTAATGTTAAACTTACGGGAGTGATCATTTGTATACGTAAATGAAATATTTAAAAGATTGAAAATATAGATTATTAAATTTCGATAGTTTGCTGATTGACTAACGGCACGAATATTTTGCATTGTCAAGAACACAAATGACATGTTTAAAAGATATGCCTACAAATGTGATTGAAAAGACAACTACATAATTAAGTACGTAAACTCTATTTTTGTAAGTGAAATATGATTTGATATGTAACTTTCATCCGACGAACTCATCTATGATGTGTCAATTTTTATATGGCATCAGCTTAATGTACTACTCATTTTTACTAATCTTACTAATCAATACTCACATGATTATAATTTTCAAAGCAGTATCACAATTTTTAAAATGATATTTTCTTATCAAATTAGTATATTTTGTAACTCCCTTTTATATCAATAGAATGAGGTAACTTTGTCATTTACATCGATCATTTTCTGGGAATGTACGTCAGACTATAAATCAGATAGTTGACTTAATAGAAAGTATTGTTAACCACCTCTAACTTCCATTACTAGAACACAATTTAGAGCTTAAAAAAAGCAACAAAATTACCCCCTAGCTAGGGAAATGGTGACATTCACTATAAATAATCTTCTGTGCTTTTATTATTTAACTTTATTTTCATAAACGTTTAATTGGTACTGGTATTGGTATTATTAAATATGAGAATTGCTTCTTTAGAGCTGGTAACTAAAACAAGTATAAATGGACCACACTGTTGGTTTTTAAGTATAACTCATTCTAGTTGACTGTTTACGTATTTCTTTATACCGTACACCTTCTGTGTTACAGGTTTTATTTATGTATTAGAATATATAGGTAGATAGTAAATTATATATTGAAAAATTGAAATATATAGACGAAGGAGAAAAAAAAGAGATAATTTCTTAATATATTAGATTTTTGGTTTACTATAGGAGAGTGAAAGCTTGTTGTAAGAAACAAAAATTAATTAGTAAAACAAAAAAGATAATATGACTATATAATTGATAGATCAATTCAACTTTAGGTCTACCTCAAGGAACAAAGAATCATATATTGTCTGCCAAATTCTTTGATCACTCTCTTCTTTTGATTCATTTTGAAACGACAACACTAAATAATGACTCATATTCCACCATGTAATGTAATGGTAACTAACTAAATGTTACAATTCCTAATGATCAAGGAACCGAAAACGTAAGTTTTCGTATTCCTTCTCGCCATTGCTTGAAGTTCGAACATAATTAGCGACAATTATAAGTAGTACTCTTCAAAAAAGGAACATTTCATCGATTAACAAACTGAATTACTAAAATTATTTGACACGACTAAAAACAGGTAGGGAAATCACATATATTCCTTCTCCAACTTGAAAAAAAAAAAAAGATTTTAATTGAACTCACGTTTAACTTAAGAGTATAGATCATGCAATAGTGTATTAGTACAAACTTTGAAGATATGTTTGACCAAATAAATCTTGAATTTTACCTGGTCAAAGAATGAAAGAAACACAACTTCTATCAGTTAGATACTTGAGTCTTTTAGTTTAAGCCAATTGAAGAACAAATATAAATTCTTCCCGTCTTTGTTTATTAAATACAACTACAGCTAAAAGTACATTTACTGCTACTAAACTGCTGATGCAACCACTCAAAGTCAATAATTACTACTTGTAGTAGTAGTCATGTTGCTGCTGCTGGTTCAATTCATGTAAGCATTTAGATTTAATAAAACCAGCAATCACAAAAACACAAGTACAAACTAACATTTAACTCATGCTACAATAATTTACTTCTAGATTACACCAAAAAGATAAAACTAAAACTAGAACTGATAATATAAAACTAAAAGCATCCCTAGAGCAACAAAAGGACAGGTGATCTTCATAATTAATCCCACTTGGGAGAACATAAAATCCAAGAAAATTATATTAATACTAACTTTAATTGATACCAAGATCCAATAAGAAACTTGTATGACTTCATTTTTGAACTTTAGGTACGATCACTTGGTGGAAGAGAGAGATGTTGGAATGTTGTAAAGCTTGGATTGAATTGTTGATGTTCTTGTGTTGGACCTCTCTTTCTTTTCTTTTTCTCATAGCTGATCCCTCTTGCTTTTGATTGTAAATCACGAACTTCTCGAAGGTAAAGCCTCACAGCTCGAGCCCCAAAAGGGTTTGTTTCTGTTGGCCATCCGTTTTCTTCATAGGCTGCCCTGAGACGACCTATTAAGGCATCCAGACTGCCCCATGCTTGTCTGAGTGGGCAAGGACATGGGGCAGGTGGATTTGTATGCCCGTAAAATGGACATATTAGTGTATGGACTTTAGTCTTTCCAAATTGGTCAAGGTACCGGAGAAATTCAAGGACATGTGCGCCGCTACACCGCGAGAGTGTGAGTGGCGGACGGTGGTTTTTTAAGTATTGACTGAAAGTGTTCCAGTCTCTACGCTTTTGGTTTTCGTAGCGGCTTGGGGTGGATGTGACTGATGATGAAGTAGAGGAAGACATTGTGGTTCCGTTGACTAAACCATTGATGGTATGATGACTGTTTTCAGAGTTGTTACAGCTGTCCATTTCTGGGTAAAGATCCATTTTAGTGAAAGAACAAAATTGGGTTAAAGCTCCTGAATTTGATATGTTCTAGGGTTTTCTTGATTTGGGTTCTTAAAACATGATTTTTAGGGTATCTTTTTGTTCTTTCTTGGAACTTCTAGGGTTTCCTTCTTGATCAAAAAACAAAGGATACATAAAAGGAAAGAAAGAAAGATGAATTAGAAGGACACCTACAAACACAAGAAGGTAACTTTCTTTAGGGAAGAAGAAAATAGAAGATTGAGTGATGTGTAGTTGTAGTACTAGTACATATAATATTGTTTTGATTGATGTTTAGATGGATGTTTCCATATATGTGATGAGAGAGATATTGATAATAGAGTTAGGGTTTGTTTAAAGTATGATGTCTGATGAAAAATGGATGTTACAAGAAAATCTTGGGAGGATAGAAAAGGTGAGTGTGTTTGTGTATTGGTGTAAAATGGTGAAACCTTCATCCTGAGTTTCTAAAATAGGGTGAGCAAACCACCATAAGTGTAGAAAAAATAAAAAATAAAAATGAAGTGTTCACTAGGACTCTATATAAGTTTAGTAATTTAGTATTTTTATAATAATTGAGTGCATGTTTAAAGAAAGTTAGCGTAATCTATAAAATATTATATTCAGGGAAAAACCCATAATTTCATTCTAAAAGAGAAATGTTTATTTACAGAAACATAATATTGTTTAAAAGAGAAAATAATGTACGAGTAACTTGACAATGTAACTATGTAAGAACAATAATTTACCTACAAAAAAATTGTTTTTGGTTCAACTTACAAATTGAAGTGTCAAAAAAAACTTTGTTGGATATATAACATGCCATTAAATGTAAATAAGTTACAAATTAAAATGGGTTCTACTTAAAATGAAGTACCAAAAGGAGACCGTAACATGTCTAAAACATGTTAAACTTTGTTGAATAAAATTAAGTTGACTTTTGACTTAATGAACTTTGTAATTTTATACATCTAAATCTTATATTGTAACAAAGCAACTTCTTCCAATAAATAATGTCATACATGAATTGTTACATCATGGATTTATTAAGTTTACACAATATAACATTACTTAAACACTTGTTATAGCTGTATTTTATATGCTAAGTTCCTTGTGATAAATTTATAAAGTTTATACTCCGTATAATAACACCAATAGAAACATTGAACGTGTAGGACCTACACCCCATATGTATTACGATATAAATGTCTATTTTATGTTTATTTAAGTGTAATTAGTTTTATGTCTCCCAATTGACCTTCAATTAATATTTTATCAAATGAATATTTATTTCTTTTCAGGTGTTGGTTAATTATCACATCAAACTTGTCAAACTTGTCTGGAATTAAAAGATAGTCATCGTGGTGACCCTTCATTCACTTCTAAGTACTATATTCAAGCTAATTTATTTTTTGTAATAAATGTAAAAAGCATACTTTTCTCTTTTTATACTTAAATGTTAATAATTAATTAGAGAAGTTTCTTTTAACTCAAATTAAGTGTATACAAGACAAAGTATAATTAACACACTGAAAAACACATTTGTACCTTCTTCAAGACATATAGCAATTATGAAAGAATACATTAGATTGGTTTTTAACGTATTAATTCATTAACAATGCTCTCCTAACCTACACAACATACGTACAACTTATTTTCTCTCTTTCTCTTTAACAAAAAACCTTTGTAACGCCGTAAACAGAGTATTAACACAGCTTGTTAAAGTCGAATCATGCTATGAGCACGGAAAATTTACTTGTTATCGACAATGTTATCCTAAAATAGGAATATTCACTTACACAATGTTCGACCATCTCCATTTTTATAATCTGATAAAATACGAATAAATAAAACGCATCCCTCAAAATATTTTGTTTTTTCTTTTCCAAAAAGTTCAAAATCTCAATTTCAAACATTTAATCATCTTAAATTATTTATCTTATACATCGACTAAAAGTGTTGCTATTTTGCTAAACAGCCAAACATTCGTTGCAACTGTTTACAACATTCTGGGCCTTTAGGAAATTCGGGAATTCTTTTGAAAAGGCCTAGCCCATAAAACGAAGTGCCACAAAGGCCAAACCTCCAATGGCCCATACCGTTAAGCCCATTAGTTACTTGTTGAGGATTAAAGTTATAAAAATAATTTTCAAAATGTTAGTGTAATTGTTATATTATACTCTAAATTCATTGATCTGTGAAGTTAAAATAGCAATTCCGTGTAACATTTATTTTATTGGTTTACTAAAATTTGTATAACTTTTAGTGGAAAATGGAAATGGTAGAAAGCAAATAAGTCGGGTGTCTTTAAGTAGTCTTAGGAAAAGTCGATCACCTCTGTTATGATAAATTGAATTAATCATCTATAGATTTCAAAAGAACATATATCTCGGTGCCGTTAGAAAACAATGAGTGGTTCGATGTTAAACTCAGTGTTGAGTTTAATACCAAGTTCAACATCGAGTTCCTCTATGAGTGATTCAGAGTGAAAAATGACCCACGACAAATTGATATTTAAAGGAAAGAAAGAAAATGAAAAAGGAAATAGTGGGACCGGCCTGATGCCTTGAATACACCGATGATAGCTTGAGTCTTCAACGCGGGCTTTAACCTTGATGGGAAGTGGTGTTCCAAAGCATTATAGAGCCTTCTCTTAGAGTCTTAGGTAAGTTTTTTGTATTAATCATCATAGATGGCTGAATGGGCGAACAGGAGGATTGAACAATGGTTTAGAAATCGATAATGCTATACCATTTGTCATTATGGTCCGCTGAATTGGACATGTATTACAAGTTACATTTTTTGTCGAACCTGTTTTGACTCGTTCCCGTGCAAGCTACCTGTACCAAGAAGGTTTGGCAGCAGAACAATGACCTATTCTTACAATGTATTCGATCTTTTAAGACACGTAGCCTGAATAAAAAATGCTACATTATTGTTAATGTTCTCTTTGACATCCATTTCCTGTATTTAAGACATGGATTGATGAATAATATGTCAACTGCTTTGGCAATCATTGATATTATGTTTTCGTTTACGTAAATTCAGAAGAGCGGTAAATGCATATTCATGAGTACTCGTGTACCTTAGCATCCAGAAAACATAACAACCTTAGCATAAACGGAAAACATTCCTTAGAGTTCCAAAAGACAGTTCTTCTAGAACTTGTTGCGAAGGAGACAGTATGAACAGGACTAAAACGTAGTTTAACGAAAAAAGACATGTAAGCTAGTCGCTTTACTCTCTCTAACTGATACGTATGCCTTAAAACATTACTAAAATACACAACCCATTACATGCATCAATTGCTTATAAATGGGTCAATTTGGGTTACATTCAATACCAAACAAGTCTAATAGTCCAAATAGGTAAGTAAGAAGGGACGGGCTCAAGAGGTCAAAAGTCGCCAAAAATGCATTCCAATCACATTAAAGGATTAAAAAACTTGGTGGTTGAATTTGTATCCGCCCTGCCAAAAATTTTATGTTTTGAATCTGTCCCACTTATCCAATCCGCCCATCAAACTCTATCATGTTAATATATTATTCTAGTGACTGTTGTATTAGTTTTATGCTGAAAATGAATTGGATAATATGTACTGTGAATTTTACTACACAGTCTCTCTTCACTTTAATTACAAATGGTACATCATGTACGTTTTGTAGCAAAATACACACTGAACGGATTCTAGTAGCCTAGTAAGGAATAATAATACTTGAATGACCACTGCCAACAACGAGAAAACGATGAAATGTCTTGATGCTTGATGCTTGATGCTTATTGGGTTGAGATAGCGTAAATCCTCATAACCTTATCAATCTTGGCCCGACAGACAGGGCAAGTTCCTTGTTTAGATTCTATCTCATGTAAACACGTCATACAACAAGCCATATGTCCACAAGGTACACAAGCTCCATCAACCCGAGCTTCCCAACATACCACACACAATGCATCACCATTCTTACTTTCACTCGTTGCAACCAAATCTTTACCCGAAACATTAGTTACCTTGTTGTCTTCAATAAAACTGTCATCAGGAAGTGGTGGTGCAGAAGGAGCCCAAGATTCTACTTCTAATGGTCTTAGTTCTTCATTAATATCCACTTTCTTGCAAACGGGCTCATGTTCGGGCTTCTCATTTACCCGTTGATTGCTACTTTCTTTAAGAGTTGTAGATTTAGGAACGGAACTCCACCCGTTGAACCCATCTTTATGTGTCTCATTCACCATCCAACCATTGCTATTGGCTTCTGGATATTGAAATTTACCACTTGAGCCCGAGCCCCATCCGTTATACTCATCATTAGGCTTCTCGTAAGCCCATCCATTGGTATTTGTTTCTACAAAATGAGGTTCGGTCAATGAGCCGGAACCCCAACCATTGTAATGACTCTCGGGTGGATTGGGTTCATCGGCCCATCCGTTAGTGATGGGGCTAGAACTAGTGGAACCAAGAGATGAACCCCAACCATTGAACTTTGTATCATCTATAGTATTCTCCCAACCATTTTCTTCACTAGATTCAGATTTTTGAACCCCTCTTTTCAATGAATTAGTAAGAAAAAACGGTGTTCTTTTTTCCATTGAAGCCAAAAAAGAATCACCTGTACACAACAACTTTTCATGAAATCAAATTCACTTTCTAATGAAAGAGTCACAATTTACAATATGTACACAAATAAATACGCATGGATTTTGTAGGTAGGGACGGATTTAGAAAGGGGCAGGGCGCAGCAATTGCCCCTGATGATATCCAAAATTACGTTAAAAAAACATTTTTTTCAGGAATTAATGACTTTTGCCCCTCAAAATGATAAAAAGAAATAAAATTTCTTTGCTCCCTCGTATATATTATTATGGCTCCGGCCTTGACTGTAGGTGATTATAGTTTCATCGAGTATTTTAAGTAATAGAGATTTACACTGAGACATAACAACTTATATCAGGAGTTATGAGATGTGATTTTCATAGATGTGATTCATATGAAACTTAAGGAAATAGCAAAATGACTATGATCGTCATCTCATATATATATATATATATATATATAAATGCTTCATTATTTACTAATCAAATTAACCACATGACAATTTTTATTTCGGAATCAATAATTGCAGTAAAAGCGAACTGCATAGAGCAAATCTGATTCATAAAAAATGGTGAGGAACAATAAACAAGAATGGATCATCGATCATACATACCTAAAATTCCGGCAGCTTCTTGAGTTATCAAGGATGATTGTAGACCACGAAACAATTGTATGGATCAGTTGCATGTTATTTTGCGTAATATACACGGTTTTGGGTTTTTTTAATGATTTGATATAATAAAATATATTGGGCCTTTGGGGTATTTGGGCTGCACCAAGCCCTGTTTCAGGAAGGCTTTTGAATATATATTTGTTTGGATTGTGTTAAACTGTTGACATGTTTTTAGGTGATCTGGGTGAAAAGGATTGAAGAGATTTTGAAGGTTTATTCTATAAAACACAAAATTAAACCTACATAGGTAAATATTGTGTTAAACTGTTGACTGGTTTTGATTTTTTTTTTCTTAAACGACAATGGGTCAATGATATGTGAATGGGCCACTCACTCTCTTTGGCAACTGAATACCATGCTTACAGGAAGACCAGGTCATATTTGTTATCTGTATCATGGAGTCCACGTTTTCCATTTTATCTAATACTTCCTAAAGGTCTATTAGTTAATGGTAGAATCACGTTTCCAACATCCTGTGTTGTTTCGTGTAGTTTACCAAGTACTTGGCATTCATTTCTTTATAAATTTTGTAATGCATGGTTGGAAATTAGATAAGAAGAAGAAAAAAATTATTAGTAAAAAGTAGTCTAGTTCTCTCTAATGTTCTCGGGACATTGACCATCTCGAATCGGTCTCTATCAATGGTACTTTTATTGCATTGAACTATGCCTCCAAAATGCGACCGGTCAAGACTTGAAGAATCCACGGCATCGTTAGCCGAAACTATGGCAACGAGACCATGGCTAAGTTGCTCACTGCCTCTGCTTCACATACCACCAAACCCGAACTCATCTCAAAACACATAATGAAATTTTATTCATGTTTGCAAAAATAAGGCTATCTTTTTTTTTTTTCTTCTGATTATCTATTTCTACTATACCGACTGGAGTAAATAAAAAGGTTAGAAATTCTATTGACTGAGCGAAGGGTCTATCTTTTGTATGGTTAATGGATATCTTTAGATCATGATGCTATTTAGACTACGATTTCATATCAGAAGAATGAACGCTTATTCTCTTTTTGTTAAGCGAAGATCTATTTCTAACCCCTCAGTAACTAATTCGCCGCCCAAAACAACACTCTCTCCAATCTTGTTAAAACCAACAGTAAGACGGACACCACGGTTGTCATCCAAACTCGCCCTTTTGTTTTGTCGCCGCCGTCGCCACGCCACTTACCAACCCGGTTTACAGTAGGCCAAAAATCCAATTGGATTTAGTCATCGAGTTCACTACCGAAAACCCCACTGCCGCCACACACACACACCATCGATAACACAAACCCACCGACTATGCTTCTTAGCCCACCAAAATAAACCGTTACAATGCCGCGCATTTCAACCAATGAGATAACCACTAATCGTAACCGAGGACTTTGTCTCCGTTGCTCGGAGACATTTTATTCCGGTCATCAAAACTACCCACCCAAGTTTGTAGTTCTTCAAACTGAACATGAACCACCCTGGGAGATGTGTAAACCACGCTACGACAATACAAGCCTTGCGGACAATGCTCATTTTCAGGCGCGGAGTATTGATACGTGAATGGATTACCCACTCTCTTTGGTAACCGAATACTATGCTCAGAGGAAAACCAAGTCATATTTGTTAGTTGCATCATGTAGTATGTGTTTTCTATTTTATTTAATATTTTCTAAAGGTCTAACTAGTAGTTAGTGAAGAGTCACGTTTCCAACTTCCTGTCGCAAGTACTTGGCATTCATTTCTTACAAATATTTAATGCATGTTTGAGAATTAGATAAGAAGAAAAATATTAGTAAAAAGGAGTCTAGTTCTCTTTAGTGTTTCTGGAAGATTTTGAATTGGTCTCTATAAGTCAAAGTCACATAAAATGTAGCCAAACAAGGAAAGTCAGGTCCGCGCTCCGCTGTGGCATTTGTAACTTATATTTTATGTTCGTATAAATACATAAGTTAAAAAGAAGCATATTTTATTCGGTTAAAACTTGCAAAATAATATTGAAACAAAATGTATAAGTTTAATAGGTAATAAAATGTATATTATGCTTATGAGTAGTACCGCTAAACATATTTAATATATAAACCTATTTCTAACCATGCAGCTTGTAACATATGAGTTCTATTTATATATCTCTTTATATTTATCAATTATTTTAATATGTTTACTGATTAAATTGTTAAATCTACCTTTAAGTTCATAATTACAGATCTCTTTATCATTTAATACATATCTTGCTATCATATGACTTCAATATTATAATATATATTTAAATAATTAATATTTGTAGTCGTATTCTTTATTTTTACCTACATATTAATAGAAGTATTTGTTCTTAAAAATTAAATAATGTCATTTAATTTAATCTTAATATTTATGAAAATATATAAGTAATCAAATTAATAATTGAAAATAAAAAGAATGGAAGAGATATAGAAAAGGTTCTCATTAATATATATTTGGAAGTCTTTATTCTTAAAACTATATAAAATCTTTAGTATTTAGTTTAATCTTAATATTAAAACACATCCAAATGAGTGAAAGAAAAATAGAATGTAGCAAAAGATTCCCCTCTTAGGAATGGATTGAATGCGCATTCTTCAATTTGCATTCCTTATCAAATATTGCGGTAGTATTTATTTGTATACATTGCTTTTGGATTGAGATTCGAGATGGACTTCAAAAAGGATTCGACGTATATTTTTTTATTACAAAATTATGATAAAATGATAACTATATTGTCTCTAAAACTATTATTATTATTACCATTATTGTTATTATTGTTCTTTAATACATTTACGTACTCTTGATTCCATCAATACTCTTAACTTCACATAGCACAATATTATAATTAGTAGGTTAAATCCATTATATAATTGAAGTTATCACGATATTAAAGCAAAATTAATAATTTTCACGATGAATTTTTGAAACCCCAATAAACCATCTACAAAAAGTGTCACGGGTTGCATAATTACCGTGTAATTTCTTTTCTTGTTAGCTTAGTCTAACTCTCATCTTTATTTGAAAGAAATGAAGAGTTTATCGAAGAAAATACTTGAAAAAATATTTTAAAAGAATGTTCTATTTTATACTACTCTGTTAAATTATTTACAACTTGATTTAAAGATGAAAACAACTTAACCTATTTATAAGGATAGAATTCTCGTTTTCTATGAAATGACTTCGACTTTTGCTATGGAATTGAGAAGATCGGCTCAAGATCACGCTAAACAGCAAAGAATCACAACAATTAAGCCCGATTCTTTTTTATTTAACCAATTAATTGAAGCAAACGGGATCTACAAGGGAGCCATATATGTTGAAAGTTCACTCACCATCGACCTTAACAGTTTAGAGATATTTACAGTTACCTACTTAATCAGAATACGTATTCTTCATTAATATTCTTTGTCTCTTAGAACTTCCACTGAAGTATCTACATTTCATAAAGTACTTTAAGTTTGTAGAATCTCTTAAAATCGTGTCAAAAAAAACCTTAAAACAATTATAAAGTCAAGAAATAACTAACGTAAATTCAAATTTTCAATGACAAGCGTCATGGAGAATTATCTAATGTAGATGAAAAGTCAATAAGTAGATAACAAGCTAAGAAGTCAAACCAATTAGTCAATCATCAATTGAGTAACAATTTTATTAAAGAGAATATTAGTCATTTTTTATTTTTGTTTTTTTAATGAATTAATTAATAATATAAACTATATATATATATATATATATTCTAATGTACTTATAATGAGGTATACATTTAATTTTAATTTAACAGAAACACCAACTTTACACTAACTTTATTATGGTAGTTTGATATGTGATAAACCATAATAAAGCTACAACATATTTTAATGACTCAAGTCCTTCTTGTTATCCTTTTTATAAAATTTGCGTGAGAGGTTCTTCGAGTGTTGGATCATTAAGTCGGAGATGTGATCTTATCATCACAAAACTTAGAAATATAAAAGGTGATGTACGAGTAGAAACAACAATAAGGGTATGAAAACTATGCTATCGACGGCAAAATAAATATGCAATTAATCAATGAGCATTTAAGTAAAGTTGTGCATTTTATATTTTTCACCCTTTAATTATACATATACAAATAGCTCTTAGTTTATAATTAAGAGTTGTGCAGTTAACGGCACAAAATATATTCTCTAATAATAATTAATTAATAATAAATAAATAAATAAATAAATAAAAAACTCACTCTATTTTGAAATTCATGAGCAGTTTCAAAATTAATGAAAGTGTCGTCTTTGGTACTAACTTAAAGGTGAAAGGAAGCTCCAGCATGGCGAATTAGTGTTTTGGTCAAGTAAAGGCCAATCAAATTTTCAAAGTACTAAACACTAACGTTGTAATTGAATCGAGCTGAACTCAAATTTGATAGGGTTTTTGTTTAACTCGACTCATGTAGAATAAGTTCGAGCTTAGTTCAATAGCCCAATGAATTTTTACAATATATGCTAGCTGCTAGAGTTTGACTCGAATATAATTTAGAATGAATCGAGCTAGAACTTTTATATAAAAACAATTTTTAAAATTCTAAAAGTCAAATCGAACACCAAAATTGTAGCATCCTCCCCAACCGCATAGTATTTTTCGGTAAATTCATTTCCTTATTTACTTTATTTAATTGGATCAATTTATATGAAATGTTTGAGTGGGTAATTGTTAGGAATAATTAAATGGGAATTATGGTATTTTTAGTTTAAAATACGGATATGCCTAAGTATTAGAACTAATACCATCGTGTGCTAGATTAATGATAATAATACATCGTAGTATACGTAAATCAAATATATAAACCAAAAATCCAGAAAATCATCACCATTTCATCAACATTTTCATCTCTAACCACACACACACAAGAACACACACTAAACACACACTTGCAATTGAAGGTTGAATCAAGCTCAAAATCACTTCAAATTTCGTTATTAGATTCGGATTTCATCATAGATTAGTCCTGCAATTCGTTTTTTGTGGTTTTAAGCAAAGAATTAAAGGTTAGTTAGTTTTTAGTTTTGGGTTTTTAGAAATAAGAGAATCTTTCTTGGAAATTCACTTATGTGTTTTTATGTTAAATTGATGCATTTCGAATGTTTGGTTATGTGTTTATGAGGTGTGGGAACGTTATTTTGGTGAAATATCGCTGTTAGAATTTAGATTTGGGAATTTTTGGTGAAAACAGCCCAGTTTTCTGCAAGTTCGCAGGATGAACTGGTTTAGCGATATTGGCAATATCGCCAACAATATCGCCCCCCAATATCGCGAGTAATATCGCCCCCAATATCGCTAGTAATGTCGCGTTTAGTTTGGCGATATTGGTAATATCGCTAGTAATGTCGCGGCTAATGTCGCTATTAATATCGCTAGTAATGTCGCGTTTAGCGGGACCGCAGCCAGGGGCCAGCCCCTTGGACCCCGTCAGTCGTAGTGTCCCTTAAACCCTCGCTGTTTAGTCGACCCCGAGTGGTCATTGCGAATGCCATATACAGAATGATATATATATATATATGTGTGTGACTATTTATATAAGTATTAAACATTGAATTATGTTAACAGACTACTGACTTGTATTCTATTTATTCTCAGAAACGCAGAAGACTCAGTGATATAAGACTACTGAGCTTGTGAGCTGATATACTCAGGTGAGTGGATCTGCAACTCATAATTTGGGTTAGTTGTAACGGTGTGATTACAACGAGTAATGTAGACCTTGATAGACTGTTTAGTCTGAATTATGATTGTGTGTACCTGCTTGTTATATATGTGGCCTTCGGGTATCTGTGTTATTCAGAGGTCAATTGCGATTGGATTTGGTTACTACTGTGTTCGACACAGGTTCCAGATATATGTGTTGTCGCTGGAAACTGTGTTGTTGTGTCGTAGTGCCAAGTTATCGGTCTATTCTGTATGGGCCTATACAGATTGTGATAAGTGTTACCGAGGGCCACCGCGGCTGTAGGGTTCCTCAGTAACCACCGATCCTCTTGAGTTTATGTGTTTACTGTGCTTATGTAAACAGATTGTTATGCTGAATTGAATTATTAGTTGTAAATTCATTCACTTAGCTTTGTGCTAATCCCACCATCTCCCTTCCTGCAGGTTATGTTTAAGTTTTGTGGGTTGGGCAGGAAGATGGGCTATGGAAGGAATGTTTGACACGCGCTCACTCTCTGATGAATATGATTTTGTAAATGTGTTTTGTTAACTAATATGTATTCAGATTTCGTAAACAGCTGTATGTATTTGCTGCAGACAATTTGTTAATTGTTGTAAAACTCGCGAAAAATTATTATGGGTCTTTTGTAATATAATATATAACAGTATCTTTATCCATCGCTTCCGAGTCAAATTACATATTTAACCCTGAGTAAATTGATGGGGTGTTATAAAAATTCATTTCAAAATACATATAAAATTAAAATAAATTATGAAAATAAGTCAAATTTTTTGAAAAATAGTCTAACAATAACATAATGTAATAGTAATATAATTTATAAATCTAAACTTATATATATACACACAAACACACACACATATATACACATATTCATTAAGCCTCATAAAGTTCGGTAATAGCTAGAGTTAAGCTCTTAGAAGATCGAACTAGACTTGATATATATTTTGAGCTCAATTTTTAAACTCCAGTTCGGACTTGAATTCAATAAAAGCTCAACTCGATCGAACTCAAGTTCGAAACGAACTCGAGTTGCTCAATTAAAATTCGACTCGTTTGACCCTTTAAAAGAAAACAATACAAAATATTGGTTTTAGTTTCACTACCACCGTTTCAACCTTCCATAAATTTTGAGTCACTTTGAGATGTAATTTAATAAGTTAAAATGAATTTTACTATCCTAAACTTGGTTAAGTACATACTCCATTGCCTGAAATTATGAAAAATTAATCGTAATACCTTAGATTTGATTAAAATTTGACACTATAAGTCTATAACTTATTTATAGTACCCATAAGCCCATGTTGATTATATACCGTTAAAAATCAAAAATGATTTATCTATTTTTTAATATTTTCATCAACTCATAATCCTTATTCCTTATTAATAAGCTAAACTAAAGAAGTGCTTAGTTGGAGGTTTTAGACTATAAAGAATGGGAAAGGGATTAAAAAATCATAGTCGGTTGCCTAGAATATAATTAATCATTCCTCATTAGCGGCCCATACTCCATTACCCACAATTTTGGAGGGTTTGAAAAACCATTAACCGCCTTACCTTTTTTTACTCTACATGATACCATTTGACGTCTTTTTTCCTCTTCTAATTTTTTACTTTTTATTCTATTTTTCTTTTATTTTCCTACTATCTTCACGTATCTCTCTCTGTGCAACCATGCCAATTTGAATTGATCATCACCATCATGGCTGCTTTCTTGATTTACATTCGATTTCTCATATTTATCTATATAATTGTTGCTTGATTTCTAATAAGTTTCTTCATATTCTATCAATTTTATCTTTTTAAATTTCGTATTTAAGATTTATCGATTTTTAAACATGAGTATTGAGTTAATGTGTATATAGAAAAGATTACAATGCCGTTGTCTAATTAAAAAGTTTACGTAAGATTACTCAATATTACTTAGCAACCAATTTGTCTAAGATAGGTTTAGAATTATATATTGGTTACTAAAAATTTTATTAAAAGCAGTGTAATGATTCCTTATATTAACCAACAATATCAATACAACCATAATACCCATTAGTATTCCTTTGCATTCCCTTAGCCTTTCCCATTTCCATTCCTTACTATAAACCAAACCGCCCCTAAAAACATACTAAAGTTGGTAATCCGTTAAAATAAAAATGTATTCAATTTTAGATGTCATAACATTTACTTAATTAGTATATAAGTTACTTGTGAACACATTTCACTGGTACTTTCTTCAACCATTTTCACCCAACTTTATCACTTCTATAAAATAAAATTACAACTTTATGTATATTGCATAGATATGTGTCAATATTCATCACCGTTTCATTAGTACTCATCAACAAAATCATCATCATGCTCATACAATAACACTTGTACAAACAAACACTGCCTCACTCCAAGTGTTCATCTTCTCATACTAACAACCTCATACATGTCACTCCGTCCTTCATTTTCTTTCCCTATAAAACCCAACTTTTACAACCTCCATTCGCCACATCATCTTTTAGTACACATTACAATATGGCAACAAAAACTACTTCCTTGCTTTTCGCTTTCCTTTTCCTCTTTTCCACTGCTTTTGCTCGCCAGCAACAACATCAGTTGCAACAGCAACTACAAAACGTATGTCAGCTTCAGAACATCGAGGCTCAAGAGCCTTATGATGTTATTCAAGCTGAAGCGGGTTTGACCGAGTTTTGGGATTCGAATAGTCAGGAGTTTCAGTGCGCTGGTGTCAACTTTGTTCGACATCGGATTCAGCCCGGTGGTCTTCTCTTGCCTTCTTATGTTAACACCCCCATCTTGGCCTTCATTGAAAGAGGTATTTATAACTTTATAAGACATGCATGTTTAAACTTTCTATTAATTATGCTATTAATTTATAAGTCTCTGTCGTCATATTAAATTTCTAGCTCGATCTTTTTGCTTTTATTACGTGTATATATGATTCATATTAGTAACAGTACATACTTTGCGTATTGTTATTAACGTTACATATCTTGCGTACTACTGAATATATTATAGACTATTTGCAGTTTATGTTCTCAAGTTTATATTTTATGAACCGCACATAGTCCAACATGTAACAGTACGAAATACCATTAGCAATCAAACAATAAAATAAATATTAATGTAAATATTATTTGATCAAATAGACACTTCAACTGATCAACCCATCCAATAAATCTTGTATTTAGCTAAACAAGTCTAGGAGTCTTTCTAATCTACTGTATTTGATTAGTTCTTATATTCCATTTCATCACTCCAAATTACTAAAAAGAAATGAAGTAATGGTTTGTTATATCTTGTTATTTAAATTATATGATGTAAACAGGTCAGGCTGTGCATGGGGTTATCTTGCCCGGATGTCCTGAAACCTACGAATCTTCGGCTGATCAGCAACAATTTAGCCGTGAAAGGAGACAACAACAAGGACAACAACAGAGCTTCCAAGATCGTCATCAAAAAGTAGAGAACTTGTACAAGGGTGATGTGGTTGCCGTTCCCACCGGTGCCGCTCACTGGATTCACAACGACGGTAACACCGAACTTGTTGCCGTCGTATTCTTCGATGCTCAAAACAACGACAACCAGCTGGATCAAGTCCACAGGGTACGTACATTAAACTTCATTAATTAATCTAGCTATTTGTTAGTTATTAACTTAGTTTTTAAATTATTGAATAATGAGATTCAAATATAATAAGAGGCAAGTCTACAAGAGGCAGGTTAGCTTTGTTCACATAATATTTCAAATTACGTAAAAGGAAAGATGTTTTTTTAAGGATATTAGTGACATTTAAATCTTTTTACCACCTTAAATCTATGAAAAGAAAGAATTTGTCTAATCAGTTACAAAATATCCTAGCTCCGCCATGATTATAATATTAATTGAAGGTTTCTAGTTACGCCGTTTATATGTAAAATAAATGCAAACAATATTTATATGAGTTCTCAACATTGTTTCAGAGATTCTTCCTTGCTGGAAACCCTCAAGATCAAAGTCGCCAACAACAAGGAGGTCGAAGACAACAACAAGGTCAGGGCCGCCGCGGTCAGCAAGATCAACCCCACCGTAACGCCGGCAACATCTTCAATGGTTTCGATGTTGAAATCCTAGCGGAAGCCTTCAACGTTGACCAAGAAACTGCCCAAAAACTTCAAGGACAACAAGACCAAAGAGGCCACATCGTGAACGTTGGACAAAACCTCCAAATCATCCGCCCACGACAACAACAAAGCGGCCAACAACAACAGCGTGGACCCCAACCACAACGTGGAGATAGTGGAAGACGCGGCGAAGGACCACAAAACGGCCTAGAAGAAACCATTTGCAGTATGAAACTAAAAGAAAACATCGACAACCCATCACACCATGATTTCGCTAACCCACAAGCCGGCCATATCGCAAACCTAAACAGCTTCAAATTCCCCGTCCTCCAAGGACTCCAACTTAGCGCTGAACGAGGAGAACTTCACGAAAACGCGATCCGAGCACCGCACTGGACGATAAACGCGCACAATCTTCTCTATGTAACCGACGGATCCATGAGGGTACAAATCGTGAACCACGAAGGAAACTCGGTTTTCGACAACGAGTTACAACAAGGACAAGTGGTTGTGATTCCGCAAAACTTTGCAGTGATCAAAAGAGCTGGACAACAAGGTTGTAGGTGGATTTCATTCAGGACTAATGATAATGCGATGATATCGAACCTTGCTGGACGAGTGTCGGCGATTAGGAGTATGCCGGTTGCTGTGGTGGCAAACTCGTATCAGATATCAAGGGAGGAAGCTTCGAGGTTAAAGTTTAGTCAGCAGGAGACAGTTTTGTTTACGCCGAGTTTTGGTAGGAGCTCTGGAGGAAGGGCTGCAGCTTAAGCATAAAAGTAGTGAGCTGATCAAATGTATGTGGTGTGTGTTTAAAAAATAAGAGATGAACTGATCGAGTTTGTAAAATAATGTACGAGTAATAAGAGCTTTCAAGTCTAACTTTAGTCAAATTATATTTTCTTTATGAACCGTGAACTTATGCATACTCTACACATTTGTCTCAATCATATTTTAAACCTTCAAGCATATGGCTAATTAAATGAAAGTAATACTAATAAAATAAATAAGAAGATTTTGATATAGATCGAAATCCACAAATTAATAACGGGTAATTGATGTAATTCATATCGGATATACATATATATGAATATATATCAGCCAAACTCTATCGGTGTCTTCTAAATATTTATTATATTGATTTACAATAATGTACCAAGTTATGAAACTTTCCAAACTAAAGAAATACATTTTTTTATTTTATTTTAGGTTATGATCAAGTGTACGTGGATGGACTTATATTCGAAACCATTAAACATTGCTTTAATTAGTAACTACTAGGGCCGTTTTTGCCTCGCTAATCACGAGAAAATGTGTGTGCTAGCTTTTAGAGACGCACATATGATGTTATTAGTCAGGAATAAAGGGACGATAATAACATACTTTAGAAAAACCTTTAGCAATAAAGAATAAAGGGACGTGCACAGGAACATTCTTAACAATTACACAGACGTATAACAAGATAAATCTAAAATAAAAGTACTTGAACGAAAAATGTATTACAACAAATTCATTCATATACTATGCATATACACCGAGATATTTAGTTACAGAAATAAAAATGTTGCATACAAATAAAACAAGGACTCGAAATCTCTATCGTTTTCTTTGATATTCCATGGATGGTGTTTATCCACCATGCTTTCTAACTTCTTGTGTTTTCGTTATGTAGGTAGTTTGCTATGTATCTTGGAGACTTGTATCTTTAATTCTACTTGTACAGCCCTTAATCACAATTAGAATAAAATGAGTATAAGGTAAGATCATATTGATTAGAGATGTTACAAATTTTACATATAGAATATTTAAATGAACAATATAATATAATGCTAATAAGGTACGATTACATTGATGTTATGCTTAAGGTGATGATGTGTAAACTTGCCAAGTGCATAGTGTCGATATTTATTAGTGTTAAGTAAGTAACAATTTATAATTAGAAAATAAAATGAATAGAGAGGTAAGATTATATTAGTTAGGAAGATGATAGTTTTACATAAAACATTCAGATGAGAAATCTAATCTAATTTTAATAATGATATTTATATTTATTGATTTTATGTCTTAAGGGAAAAGGAAAATTAAAAGTTATTGACATTGGTTAATAAAGAAATATTATTAAAATGCTAATGATGATGATGTGGCAATATATAGTGAGCTTATATGTCATCATTCGAAGGTTTTAATTTGGTTCTTTGTATTGTATACATATATATAAAGAATGAAATATAACAACTATATAATTTATTTATTGTTTGACATGTAAGATGGGATAACCGAAAATAAGTTGTATTAAATTAAAAATATCTCATATTAACTTTACTCTCTCCATAATTGAGAAGAAGCGGGTCGGATCCTCGAGCTAGTCCAATGTATGCACCTGCTCGACCTGCAGATACTTTAGCTGCTAAAAAAACTCGGACCTGCGCTTGCCGGTTTTGGTTGCAACCCGCAAATTTTTTGCGACTCACGACCCATTAAATTGGATCCAAACCCGGTTTACTTTCAGCTGCTTTCACTTTGTTGATGAGTAATGCATGATCGATCACTTTGTTAGACACTGCAAATCCAATTTACACTGACACAAACAAGTGTATTTTACAGCATATTCAGACAAGTGAATACTCTAACAGTCTGTTGTTTTAGGCCATCGTACCTCAGAAACATAATTATGACCTGTTTTATAGGAATTGCGTTAAAAGCAAGCTCCAGTCAACCATTTCTTTAGTGTCATTTGTTCAGTTCTTTGTAGTCGTTTTGTGGTGTTAACTTTCTGTTATGATTGTTTCAGTGTAATTCAGTATTATCAATAAAGTTCACTTTTGTATTCAAACTACATTCCTTACAAAATCTATGTACGTACACAAATTTCATAAAGTGGATGTCGGAAGATTTCAAAATCAATTGTGTGAAAGATATAATCAATATTGCGGACAGTATAATCTTGGAGAAAAATCAACACACTAATGTGGTGGTTATGCATGAATTAATCTTTAAAGAAACCAAATAACATTAATTAACTACAAAATACAATTAAAGTGATTATAGCTAAAGACAATAAAAACGAAATGACTCATGCAACTAACGACACATGCATGCATGCACACTTGCCGCTCATTGTACGAAGAAAACCACAACCTTACTCACCTTAATTATGTGTCAACCCATTCATCCTTCCATGCCATGCAAGCTGCAACTTGGCTCCATTTTTCCTGACACCACCGTCTTATGTGTCAACCACTTAGCCACCTTCCACTTCTTTAAATCCCACCACCACCTAACTACCACCATCATTGCACCATCACTAACCACCATGGCCAAACTATTTCTTTCTCTAAGCTTCTTGCTACTCATTCATGGATGCATTGCTCGCCAGTATCAACAACCATTGTTCCAACAGAACAGCGAGTGTATGATTCAAAGACTTAATGCTCTTGAACCGGTTGAACGTGTTCAATCTGAAGCTGGTTATACTGAGTTCTTTGATTCCAATGAACAGCAGTTTCAGTGTGCCGGTGTTGAAATAATTCGTCACACAATTCAACCGCAAGGACTTCTCTTGCCATCCTACACAAACACTCCTATCCTTTTCTATGTTGAACAAGGTACCTTATTACATTAAAGGTTCATATAGTATATATTTAAAGACTAATCAAGTATTATTTAAAAAAAAAAAAGTTGCATAAACAGAAGCCACCCAATTATTAGAAGTACATTACAACCATTTATGAATTGGTTTCATTTATAGCACAATGCATGCCACAAATTTGCATAGAAACTCTATGTACTATTAGTACGTAAGAGATGCGCACTATTACTCGTTATACCCTACGTACAAGGTCTATAAAAGATAAACTTGAGGTGCAAGTTCCAACTCTAACTTTTAGGTATCTTCATATCTAAAGCTATAAAATAACAAATATACATAATATTACTAATGTGACAAAAAAAATTAATTTGACGGGGGTACTTCTACATTTCCTTGATAAGTTTATACATGAGAATTTGGACATTTAGTTGTGTAACCTTTTAAATATTTAAGTATTTGGATGGTATATGCATAAATCTTGGCATGATTAGTATTTGAACATAAATCTTATAATTAAGTCATAGTCCTTTTATGTTGGTGATATAGGAAAGGGTATTCAAGGAGTGATGTTACCTGGTTGCCCGGAGACATTTGAAGTATCTCAACAACAACAATTTCAAGGACGTCAAGGAGGTAGTCCTATCGAGGATCGCCACCAGAAGATTCACCATTTCATTCAAGGCGATATGGTGGCGATCCCCACCGGAGCCGCACATTGGCTTTACAATCATGGACAAGATGAACTTGTTATTGTTGCTTTACTTGATAGCACCAATTCTCAAAACCAACTTGGCAATGAACACCAAGTAAGTAGATATATATAAATAAATAAAACAACTAAAAGGACACAATTCTATAGATAAAATAAATAAATATATCTTTTTAGAGCGAAAACATTAGCACGTGCATCATATCTCGCATATTATATACACATATTAAAGTGAAGATTGACTCGTTGATGGGCTATCATATTACTCTTGCTACCAGAAAAAATTGAAATTACCAACTATTTTAGTAATGTGGTTCGAGAAAATAACTGTTCATTCCCGACAAAAATGTTCAAGTTTCATCACTGACTTTTAAGTATTCTTGTTGTAGAGATTCTTCCTTGCTGGAAACTCCCAACAACAACTACAAGGAAGACCAAGATCATGGGGAAGACCTCAACAAGGCTTAGCACAACAAAAGGGTTCAAACAACATTTTCCAAGGATTCGATGTCGAAATCCTTGCGGAAGCATTTAACGTTGATCGAGAAACGGCCGAGATGCTTCGATGTGAAGAGGACCAGAGAGGTCACATTGTCATGGTGCAAAGAGGTCTTCAGGTTGTTCGCCCAACAGGCCACGAAGGACAACAACGAGAGCAACGTTCCGGAGGTGGTGCAGCCAATGGGTTCGAGGAAACTATCTGCTCGATGAAGCTTCGAGAAAACATCGATGAACCTTCGAAAGCCGATTTCTACAACCCACAAGCTGGAAGGTGTACAAATCTCAACAGCTTCAAGTTCCCCATTCTCCAGTTTTTGCAACTTAGCGCTGAGCGCGGTGTGCTCTACGAGGTAACAAACTGATATAGTATATATAATTGGAGCGATTTTTCTGAACTTCTAACAAGTGGAAATTTACTATTATTTTTTACATTTATTCACACTTATAAATGTAGATGTTCTACCCATTTATAAGTTCGAATAAAATGAAAACAATTTTCATTATTTATTTTTTAGTACATAGAAATGGAATTAACTGGTCTGCACTTTTTAAATGTGAGAATTGCTATGATTTTTTAAAGTTATTTGCACTTAGATGTTATGTACACGTTAATATGTGCGAATACATGTGTAGAAATGAGATATTTGTTGCAGTTAATACATGTAGTCTACGTATACAATATCCATGCACATCATGATGTATGTATGTATTTTACCAGTGACTAAAAAATCCGTACCTAATTTAATTCGATATTTTTTGGACTACCAATAAAACTAAAATTGATGTCAATCATTTGCAGCATGGTATCGTAGCACCACTCTGGACAATGAACGCACACAACATAATCTACGTGACAAGTGGTAAC
Source organism: Logfia minima (assembly GCA_963921325.1). Classification (NCBI taxonomy): domain Eukaryota; kingdom Viridiplantae; phylum Streptophyta; class Magnoliopsida; order Asterales; family Asteraceae; genus Logfia; species Logfia minima. Next base: position 11,575,564 of record OY992776.1, on the reverse strand, counting down.
ATGAGGTTACAGATCGTAAACGACCAGGGTCAAGAAGTTTTCAACGACCAACTCCAAGAACGACAACTCGTGGTGGTCCCACAAAACTTCGCAGTAGTCAAACAAGCCGGTCAACAAGGGTGCAAGTACATAACCTTTAGAACCAGCGACAACGCAATGATCAACACGTTGGCCGGAAAGAACTCCGCCATGAGGGCGTTCCCTGTGGACGTTATCTCAAACGCATACCAGATGTCAAGGGAAGAGGCACAAAGACTTAAGTACAGTAGAGAGGAAACTGTGTTGTTTAGCCCACAATCGATGTCATATGGTAGGAAGTTGGAGGCTTAAGGTCGAGGTCGTAGTTGGATGGTCGAGTTTCTTAAGAATAAAAAGTGTTTGCGGTTGATTAGTATCGACTTCATCCATGTTAAATAAGGGAGAGAGGTTGAGGTTGTTTCGTTATATCACTTGTTTGAATAAATAAAAGAACTTATAACCCTTTTGGTAGGTATCTAATTAAACTTTTGTTGTCATATTGCAAAAATGAATACTTCACTTTTGTGGTTTATAATTTGCTCTTTAGCTAGATGAAGATTAAAAATTAGTTGTTCAAGTACAAAACCTGTGTAAATACAAGCTTCTATCGAGCTTGAAAGAACTTAAACCCTAACGATTAGAAAAATATTCAAGTCATGTAGATGTTGATGTCTTCTAGACAAGCAAAAATCGAGTTTGCTACCATCGTTCTGGTCAACAGGGATGTTCGTTTTCACCTAAACCGGTTAAACAACACAATTAAGGTCGTTTAACTAAGAAATTGACCATTTAGGACAAACCGTTACATCTCTAATTCATCAATCTCTAACAATCAGTATTATATCCTCTTAACAATGAGTCGTTACCTCTCTAGACTTACGGATAATTGATGTAGTCGTGTAGTATTTTAAGAGCAACTTCTTCAGGAAATTGAAGGCTCAATAAGCGATCAATGGCAAAATCTTAAGGTATGAAACAGTTAGAACCCAACGGCCTCTAAATTCTAACTAGAGTCAACTACCATCCAAACCAAAATTCATACTCTAAATTAAAATTTGGCCTAAGATATTCATATAAAAACCTAATTACAACGAGGACCTTGTATAGAAACACAAGCTAGAAGCCATAACGGCTACCTGTTCCATCTATTAAAAGGTCAATATGCCATCCTTTTGCCTGTAGTTCAGACAGCAATATAGGCATCACTGTATTCATGTTTTCATATGCTTCTTCTAACATTTCTACCTCCTGGTTAACTGCCAGAAAGGCATAGGACGCCACCGGCCACCCTCGTAACGCATCTTCACCACTAGCATTCTGCTCCAATAGCATGTCTGTCGATTTGTTTCCAAAGTTCAAAATAAATTTCTCGTCTGGAAATATTTCTGGGTTGTTTAAGTCTTGAAGGCTTCATAGCCTTGTGCAATTCTCGTCCGACTGACATTACCAGCTTCTTTAATCACTCTCCCAGGAAAAAGATCTTCTCTGTATCTCAGGTCTGCAGGACTAGATACCTTTCCTGTCTGAATAATACAATCCGAGTCTTATTAAGGAACTCATTCTCACCCAACTAACAGCAGTTGCTTGTGCTCGTGTAGGTCTCAATCCTGCAGCAAATAACAGCGACTGCAAAGAAGTAACATCAATCAATAAATCCCAAGACTGTAAACAAACTGAACAATGTGGATATATTGTAAGTATCAGAAGCAAAACCTGAGTTGATAAAATGGATAATGCTGCACCCGAAAAGTGTTATAACGCTCAAAATTGTGTGTATCTAAGATAACCTTCATTAGCACTGCGCCAATGACATTTCAGTTAACATCTTTATTAGAAACAAATTGACATAAACATGACAAAAGATTCAGAAACTTTATGAATAATTGGTCTTGAATCATTAACCACCTAAACCTATAAGAAAAACCCCAAATATATTCAATTGTTTTATATAAAATAAAATCTTTGATTTCTTATAATTTTGGGTGTGGCATTTCGTCGAACAGGTACAAGGTGTGAAGAATACTGACGGACAGTTGGCACTTGGCCGTGGGGTTGAAACTGAAAGTCGCGGGAAACGGTGTCGGAGGTCTCCGTCCATGACCGGTCATCGGGACTACTTCCGGCGACGGAATTCCAGGTTCTTTTTTCAGCAATTTTATCTTTTCCTGTAATGAAAATGTGAACGAACACTGAAATTTGACGGAGTGACCAGAAATTCATCGCATTCATGATGGGAAAACGGACTACCGCCGGTAGCAAACTGTTGGATTAGTTTTGCCGCCGGTGAAATTGGGATAAAGATTACGGTAGCAAATTCCGGTTGGATTTTATACTAGCTCTAATTTAGTCCCCTTCACTTACTAGATATTTACATTACAGACCTTTTTTGTTTATATAAAATTGTGAACGAGTTGAGGTTTCTACTTGAGTTTGGCTGAGTTTAGACTTGTTAAATTAAAGCCGTATTATTTGTTTGGTTTATCATCATCCTTAATTTAATGCAAAATTTATTAATGTGATTGAACAAAAAGAGCAAAGGATATGGAAGACACCCATCTGCTTGACTCGTCACTGAAAACCCAATTTACCATATTATCCTACTATAACTTCGCATCAACTATTCAGTAAATGCTTACATAAAACTATGCACATATACATAAATAAAAGGTTGGCAATGATTAAGTATATGCTGCATAATTACAATTGAGTTCAAATCAACATTTCATTAAAACAGCATAATCCTTAAAGATCGAAAAAACAAAAACAAAACAAGAATCAAAGTCTATAATCCCAAAAATCCTGATCCTACTAAATAACTGATGTTAAGTAACAAAAGAATCGCAGTTCGACTTAAACTTGCGAAACTACTACAGTTGGTTCGTCTTCATTCTCTCCAGACATTTCCTCAAGCGACTTCCCATTCGATTCTGGCACCAGAAACGTGCACAAAGTTCCCAGAAAGTTGATCACACCCAAAACAATCAGCGCGTTTTTGACACCAATACCAGCAGGGTACCCTGCATCCGCCTTAGCCGGATCTTGATTTTGAGCCAAATATAAGAACCCGAAAGCACCCACAATCGCACCTAGCTTGCCCGATGCAGCTGAGATACCATGGCAAGTTGACCGCAGACGGGCTGGAAAAATCTCAGCTGGGACCACAAAAGTTGTAGCATTAGGCCCAAAGTTGGCGAAGAAGAAAGTTAACGAGTACAAAACCACGAATCCAATGTTGTTTTGGGGGTGAGTCCAATGGTTGTAAGGGATTGCTAACGCGAACATAAAGATTGTCATCATTGAAAATCCGAGTAGCTGAATTTTAAAACGACCTATTTTATCAATTAGAAACACGGTAAACCAGTATCCGGGAACAGTACTGCATAGCGCAATAAGAGTTTGTGCTCTAGCTATTCTGTAAACCTCCTGAATTGCGTTCATCTTTTTTGCAGCCGGGATCCACCCGATTGCGGTGAAGATATCCTTTTGGAATAAGTTCTGACTATAGTAAGCAATATCTAGTAAAAACCATGTAGTTGTAGTTCCAAGTAAATGCCACCCGTGTCGTTTTAGAAACTCCTTGGTAAAAAGCCCAAAACTGTTGCCCGACTTATCGACTACTTGATTAATCTTTTGTTGCTCGGGTTTGATCTCCATTTGCAAAACTTTCGACATGTCCTCGGCTGCCTTATTAGCGTTTTTCGCTACTAAGGCGGTGTAACGGGCTGTTTCGGGCATCTTCATCCGCCAATAATAAGTCAAGATCGCGGGAACAGCCCCCACCATTAGAATAATCCTCCACACGTAATCAGCTTCAGGAACGGTAGAACCATGAGGATCAACCTCATAACTCGGAGCCTTAAACTTAGCATCAAACACCGAAGAAATAATAATCGCGAAAATCCCACCACCTAAAATCCCAAACCCCTGCATTGCAAACACGGCCGCAATAAACCCTCCTCGGGTTTTCTTATTCGAATACTCTGACATGATCGTCGCCGAGAGCGGGTAATCTCCGCCAATCCCAAACCCGAGCCAAAACCGGAAGAAACAAAGAGTACTCATAACCATTGTCGGGTTACTCCCAAACGACAAGCCCGAAGCAATCGAACAAAGACACATGAGCATTAATGTAATACCATAAACCTTTTTCCTCCCAAGTTTATCCCCAAGCCACCCAAAAAAGAGTTGGCCCGCTAGGGTTCCAACTAGGGCAACTCCATTCACGGCGGCAGAAACGTTCGGTGGTAAACTTCCAGGCTTGGGCGAACCTGGTGTGTGGTAGTAAATCCGGCCCAGCATTTTAGTGACCAAAGAGATGCAAAAGAGATCATAAGCATCAGTAAAGAAGCCCATTCCAGCAATCACTATTGCAGTGAAGTGATACCATTGAGTTTTTGCACCATCAAGTGCCTGAAAAACTTGTAAATTTCCTCTAGATGCCATCTTTGAAAATCTATTGATCTTCAATCTTTCTTCCTATGTAACAACCAAAACACATAGTTACCTATTTTGTAAAAAGAATTAATAATAAATATGACAATTTATAATGGACATAACATTGTAATCTAAACAAAAATATGACAGAAACTTCATCAACTTAATTATAAAAAAATAATAATAAATTCAAATAGATCATAATTACCATCCAATATTTATTATGATACCCAATGCAAGCATGTCATTCATAGAATAAAAAACATAGCAAAGTGATTACAAAAAAATAATAATAAAATTAAATAAGAAATATAAAAAGTTAATAGATCACGTACCGATTGTTCGATGAATTACTACTTTAACGTAATTCACTAAACAACGAAAGAAGTTTCAATTGACCATATGATCTTGGAGAGGGTTTTATATAGTATATAGTGCATGACACGCGAGTGTATCTATTTATTGTGAAAAGATAAAGTAAAAGAGTCCGAATTAGAGATGGATACGGATATATATTCATTCATATAAATATATATAGTTGTTGATTAACGTATGCAACAAACAAAACGAAAGTAGAGTCGGATCTACCTTATAATTCGTTTAAGTTGTTGAGATTACAACTATAATAACTAATTATTATTTTAAAACGTGATATTTTTCCAACAATTTAGGAAGAATCTATTAACTGGTCTAGGAACAACATTACCACATTATTATTATTATTAAATATTAAGTAAATATAGGTAGTAAATTCACATTGTTAATACACTTATATCGATCCCAATTAATATTTATATTGATTTGATAGATATCCATTACTAACAGAGATCTGATATTTATTATGTGATTATATTTATTTATCTACAATTATTAAAGTGATTAAGATAAGATGGAAACGTTATATATGTTTTAGAGTTTTAGTAATATTAATGACATTCAAATTGTAATTTCAGAAAGTTATTTCATTTTTACTCCGAAACATACGCATAAATTAGTTTCTTTCGTTAGTGAAGGACTCTTACTACATAAAGTGGACAAATGTGACATTTAGCTAGATACTATTAGATGGATTATACTTAGAGGTGTTCAATATTACGTTTTGAAGAGTATATGGTTATTGCGTTTTTAAAATACAAATAATTATAATTAAGATGTTTGACAAAAGAAAGTGATTATTTACGTTTTATTAAAGAAAAAAAGCATTTTTAGCAAAGCAGGTGAATTGATACATCTCACTGTGAAAATATAAAATTTATTTGAAAAACGTAATCTCAAAAAGGTATTATTATTATTATTACATACTTCCTCAGTCTCATTTTAATCGTTTCTTCAATTTAATATTATATGTTAAGATAGATGCAACTAATAAAATCTTTAATCAGTGTAATACTTATTTTACCTTGCATTTTAAAATAGGTTTGTTTTGAAATATTGTAAAATATTAACTAGAAAGAAATAGCTTAGTGGTAGGGGGTTTGAGTTCATCCAAAGAAGGTCACAAATTCAAACCTCATAAATGTCAATACTTCTCTCGAGTCACGTCCGTTTTCCAAAAGGAAGGAGATTTGTCCAATTTATGTGGAAGGGCCGTTTTGCATGAATCTCGTGGATTAGTAACCCATCAAAGACGTTGATAGCATGGTGTTCAAAAAAATATAGAGCAAATGGCCTAAAAAGGTAATATAAAGTTCAAATTAGACAATAAAAGAATATGACTTTTGTTGTGTAGGACTCGTAAATGTATTTAGTGAGAGACAAAGTATGGGCTAAGGATAAAACAAAGAACCTACTATACATAGAGTTTAATCTCATAAAGCTTAGAAATTAGAAGGTTGTGTTGTACACATAAACAATACCTGGTTTTTATGGAGTTATCAAAAGTGATAATAAAGTTATCATTGTCCATAATTTAAAGAGTAATACTTATACCTATTTAGTGATAGTTATTTAATAAAAAGTTAAGATAAAAGTTTAACCGTAAATAGATATATATGTTTTATTAATATGTTACGTGGAAATAGAAAAATAAAATGTTATAAGGTACTATAAGGTTCCATCTTAAATTAATTTAAACATCTTACAAAGATGTGTTTAATGATGAATTTTGTATGCATAATTTTGCAAACATTTGATGTTGTTATTAAATACTCCAACGTAGCGCGTGGGTATGACAATCTGATAAAATCAAGATGAATGGAGTGTAGAAGACACATTAGCGAACTTGTTGGAAGAAGTATAGTAACAAATTAACAAGATAAAGTAATACGTTTTCTTCACATCAAATTCATTTTTGTTTGAAGAGGTTTTTAATGGCCCAATGGGCTCTATGAAATTGTCTCGAGTATAGATGATATCCACTCGTCAACTTGCACAATAATGGGACAGAATTATGGAGACTACCCTCATCCATCCATCCATCCACAACACAAGTATGAACCAAGTTCAATGAATGCTCATTTTGACATGTGTCAATAAACCCACGTTTTATAATCAATAGAAATACATAATACACAATTTAAATTTGTACATTTGTTTTTTGAAAAAATCTAGTAAACCTTTAGGGGACATGATTTAAAACTTAGATTCCACAAAAGACCAAACACCCTCAATTACTCCTAGATTGCAAGTTTGTACCTTTATTCAAGATTTAATATTGTCCCATGTACCCATTTTCAATAAACAAGGGGCAATTTGTAACAACACAACCTACCCAAATCTATCATAGGATTCTTGCACGTCATTAAATTGAATAACAAATAGTATGTCTCTATTTATTTAGATTAAATATAAGGTGTCAAAAGGAGATCTACCATTTAACCTATTTTTAATGTTAAGAATCTTTGACGGCTCAAAGATTATGACTTGGAGGTCAGATTAAATGAAAATGATCCGTTAGGTATACATTGTGTGTAGAATAGTATGTGTAATAAACATAAACATGAACATATATATCTATACGAGTGGATTTAAGGAAGAAGAAAAAATTGATGGAGAAGGGAAAGAAGAGCTTTTTAACTCTTTAATTCAGTAAATTAACCATTTAATTCAGCAAATTAATCATTTTAATTCAGAAAAAATATTTATTAATAACAATGTTTTTTAAAAATGTTTGTTAAATCACATAATGCATTTTTTGAAATCATATTCATTTTTTATTGAATCATACTTGTTTTTTACTGAATTATAGTTTTAAATATATATTTATTCCATTCTCTTCTAAAATTTCATTCTTTTTAGATTATGATAACATATATATATATATATATATATATATGACAAAATTAAAGGTAAAAAATGAAAAGAAATAATATGTTAAAAAAAGGTTTTGACAATGGAACATAATTTTAGACAAGTTTTTAATCATACTTATAATTACTCATACTAAATTACCAACTAAAAGGTTGGGATTGTCGATACGAGAGACTATATAACTTACAACGTGAAAGATCCTTAAGTTTTTAAAAACATAAAACATCAATGTACTATAGTTACTGATGATATTATATTCAGTATAATTAAAATTATCTTCATATAAACATTTTTCTACTTTCGCTTTTGACTTGTACATCATAAAACGCTTAAAAATGTCAATTACCTTTTATATAATGTAATTCGACCAACTTTTTATGGTCTTTTCCGTGACGTTCTTCGGTTACTTTTAGTTAACCGTCGAATCAAACATAAGGTCCAAAAAGATGAAATGAAATGTACATAACTAATGGATCAAAAGTCTAAAATAAATAACAAACGATCCAATTTACATAGAGATGAAGATACAAACATGATGTATACATACATTAAAAGAAAAAGAAAACAAGATTTTAAGGTTTTAGGGTACGAGGATTCACCAAGAATCCTGCTAAAAGGCCCTCAAAACTTCTTCTAACTAGTACCCAACTTTTATACTATGAAGTTTTAAACTCAAGAACACTTAAAACAAATGAAACTAGACGAATTTACCAAGAATTTGACATACTACTTTCCGAAGAAGTCAATAGTTCTTCAAGATAATCTGCACCCAAATCCTCAAACACGACCATATTGTTTTCAACAACATTAGTAGAACAAACAACTTTTTTGTTTTTTCTACTAACCGGTTTTTTTCTCATAGCATGTCGTTTTTTAAGTGCTATGACCGGCGAACACCCTTCTTCAAACCCATATTTCATTTCGTGTAACGATTCCTTAACTCTCTCCACAGGGAAATTCAAAATCGCTGTGTTCCCTCTCATTGAAAATGCGGCTTGATCATAAGCCAAAGCAGCTGCTTCCGCACTATCAAACGTACCTAACCAAACTCTAATTCCATGCCTAGTTGAATCCCTAATTTCAGCTGCAAATTTCCCCCAAGGCCGCCTTCTAACCCCTCTATACGCCTTTTCTTTATGTGGTTTTTCATTTTCGGATAATGATGTTACTTCTTCTTCTTTCACAATTGTCGCCGTTGATGAATTGGATTCGGATGATTGATCGTTCAATGATGTGCTAACATTGGTTGCTAACATATCGAACAAAAGCATGTCTCCGGAATCATTGAGATTGAAAGGAAGTGAATTATGGTGAAAAAGAAGTTCATCCCATGAATATGAGGATTCTGATGAGTAATCTAAAGTGGGATCGTAGTTTTGAATAAATGAAATATCTTCCATGGTTTTTGTGAATTGTGATGGACCAAAGAAAACAGAGTCCCCTGCCTTTTTATACCCGTTGGAAAACCTTGTTTTTCTAGATGTATATATAGTAAATTAATGATGTTGGATTATTCAATGTCCTTTCTGTTTTATAATATAAATATATATTTTACTCGTAGGTGGCTCTATATATTGCTCACTAAAAATATATCCTTTTTGTATCAATATTTATCATAGATGAGTTAGTCATGTATTTACAATATAGACATTTGTGAAGTTGAAAATATCTGGATTCAAAATTTGGAATTTGTAGTAGTTTAGAAAAGTGAAATTTGATTGGTATAAATTTTATGATCACATAGTAGATTGAAAATAATTTGAAAGAAAACTAATAATTAGAGTAAATGTAGAATTACTCAAAAAATTGTTAAAACCGATACTTATATCTAACAATATGTTTAACATAAAAATTCACTAAGATTTCACTCTAAAAATTAATTAGGTCATAAATCCGCGATAACGCGGGTCGAATCTAAATTTTTATTTGGTCGATTTCTTATATAGTTTATAGACCCGCAATAAGGCGCAACATATTTAATTTTTATAAATTAATAAAATATTTAGTCAATTTTTTTATATTGTGACCGACTTTTTTAATTTAAACAAATACATCAGATATTTAAGGTGCGAAAGTGTAATTATACGAAAAAAATGTTGATCATTGCTAGTTTATAGACCCACAATAAGGCCAAACAAATTTAAATTTTATAAATTAATAAAATATTGTGGTCATTTTTTATATAGTTTATTGACCTGAGATAACGCGGGACGAATTTAATTTTAAAAATTTCACAAAATATTTGATCGATTTTTTTTATATAGACATGCGAAACACGAGACGAATTTAATATTTATAAATAAAGAAAATATTGTGATCGATTTTCTTATATAGTTTATAGACCTGCGATGATGGGGTCGAATTTAATTTTTTATTTGGTCATTTTCTTTATATAATTTATAGACCTACTATAATGCCTGACAAATTTAATTTTAATAAAATGAATAACATATTGTGGCCGATTTTCTTATATAACTTATAGACTCTTTAATTTTTATAAATGATAAAATATTTAGTCTAATTTTTAAATTTTAATAATACATTAAATATTTCAAGGGCCAAATGTATAATTATACGAAAGAAATTAAGATTGTTAGAAATTAAATTTTATATGTATATATTACTTTTTTTTTACTTTTTAATGTAGGATTGAATTTAATAAAAACTGTTACACTTTTATTTGTTATAATTTTGATGAGTTTTATAACTTAGTTAGTCAAATTTTTTTGGCTAAATTGCCTATCAAGTAAACATTAATCATTTCATACAACATGAATATATAATTAGAGCCTTTGACTAGTATTAAAACTTTTGATTAGTCTTTTAGTGAAGGTGAAATTGTAGATATTAGACATTGAATAACTTATAATAAATAAATAAATAAATATAATAATTAGATATATTTCATACAACCTAAAATATTGTGGATCTACTTTTAAGAAGTGAATAAAGAATGAAGAGATTAGTATATTATAAATTTTAAATTAGTTGCTAAATTCATGAAATTAGAATGGAGATCAGTTGAATCATAATAAACTATTATCAAAATCAAAGGTATTTATTATTTGACATCTTATTATTCTCACAAAATGTTTTAAATTTAATACTTAATAGTTGTACATTTAAAGATTGTTAAAAAATAGTCAAAAAATAGTCCTAAAAAAGACTCCAATTAAATCACATATATATGAGTAAAAAATATTTACTTTTCTCAAACAATCTGAATTAAATAAAAAGATCTCTTTATTTTATTAGTTGAATTATAGTGATGAAGTGGAGGGTTAAAACAAGATTAGTATCTTCCAGAAAATTAATCATTTATTCTAAACTAAGTTAATATTGACATGCATGATGTACAAGTTATAGTTAAAAGTTATTGATCTGGAAATAGAAACTGAAAAGAGCACGTGAGTCAAATGACGCAAGGCGGCGGGTCAAATAATTTGTGACGGCATTTATTAACTACCTGTTGTTGCAAGTTCTTCTCCCCTGAATTTAATGAGAATTATAATTATAAAGTTTTATTTATCAATTTAACATGCAGGTCAATTTATACTAGGAATTATGATTATTTGAAGTATTACTGATCATTATTAGCTGTCTAATTTCAATCTAATTACATAATTAATTTGAAAAAAATTACTTCCTAGTTTTTATTTTTATTGTTCAATTACAAAAATAAAAAAAGTATATCAAATTTATAAACTTTGATTTTTATATATACATTTTATAGAGACATTGCCTTGCAAAATTTTACAATATATATCATAATAGTAAATAACTAATGATAAAATAAAAAAAGTGATCCATTTTTTTAACAAAACTTTGATTACTATAAAAAAAATTAAGAATAATAATTTGAACAATAAAAATAATAACAATTTTAGTCGCTTTTTATAAACAGATAACTCATCATTAACTACTCGCAGACATTCGTACAAAGCAACACAATATTTATTCCATTTAGTAATTTTATAAACATTATTTCAAATATACACTTGTTTATTTATGGACTAAATTGCATTTCATTTAATATACAATTATATATTAAATATCTATGTCGTTTGCAAAAGTAGGTAATGGTAGATTGGTCTATTTTGTTGAAGATAGGGGTATTTGTATCATTTTCATTCTTTAAACATTTAATTTATTGAAGAAAATGATTAAACTCTTTATAAGGATGTAAGATGTAAGATGATGTATGTATAGTTAGAAAAACACTATCATTCATTGGTTGGTTAAAAAAGTTGTAAAATATTATACAATTATTGTATTTTTAACTTAAGTAATAGAAAATTAGTGACACCATATTATCTTACTATTAATTTAAATTAAAATTTTAAGAAAATTACATGAAAAAAATAATTAAATATTCATTGTTGTTTAAAATGAATTTTAGACAATTGAAATGGTTGATTAACTAACTATTACAAGTTGAGATAACACAAATAGTTTTATTCGAGCCTATAGTCTATATTTGTATTCATATTATATGCTTTATTAGTTATTAAAAGAGGGTGTCTAGTTTTGAACAAGCATGCTTAGTTAGTTTAATGGTTGCCTTTTTTGAGGTTAAAGATAGAATTAGGTGAAGTGTGTTGTCCATTATTGGAGGTGCTCCTACGTGGACAAAATTAGCTTAGCTAAGCTGGACATACATGAGGGGACCTGGAATTTTTCACAGAAAATAAAAAATGATAATAATAAAATAGAAATAAATAAACTAATAAAATTAATAAAATCTAAACATAAAACTGAATAGATTCTTTTGGCAACTTTTAGTAGTATTGATATAAAAAAATGTACATATAATTCATGTCTTTTTAGAAGAAGAAAAAACTAAAAAAGGATTGATTCACGTTTAAAGGTTTTGGTGGTGTTGCTTCTTTGAAAGGCTTATAATAAGCGGCAACAAAAAGGCGAAGAACACATGAAATTTAAGGCAAAACAAGACATTAACTATACCATGAAAACTAATTGTTTGAATTCAAAGTCTTATTTGATACATCACACTTTAACTAGCCTTAACCGTGACTAGTTATTCAGCATCATGACTTAGACAATCTTTATCTTGTCGTTTAATAAATTTACGTGTAATCTGTAACTAAATAAGATTTTACGTGTTTATTTCAGTTCATTTAATATTATTCAATGCATTATTTAGTCATACAGTACAACTGACTCGTTATTTAAAATACTTTACAACACTACAAATCATCACTCTGTTAAACACACATTTCATTTACAACAACTCACTATCGTATCGTTAATTAAAAGATCAAAATCTATCAAAACTAGATTTAGATATTTATAGTAAGTTCTTTAAAACATATATAAAATCCATAAGAGTCACATTCAGTTTTTAGAGATAATAATGAACGAAAGGATTCGCACCCATAACCTCTAGATTATGATGACCATATTGAGATACAGTCAAGCAAAATAAATATAAATACTTAGTAATCACAACATATAATTTTACAAAATAAAGTATCAAACTAATATATTTGATTTATGAAATTTAGTAAATCAAAATGGTGTAGATACATGCATCCATTTTAGTGTGTACTGTGTAGTGACATAAGCATCTTGACAAGCTTCAAAGTCTTGGAGAATTTTTGGCAAAGTCCACCACTCCCATTTGTACACGCAATTTTGTACATTTTCATGATTGTGACACCAAACTTTTCACTATTTAAACTTAACCCCCTACAAGTTTCTAAAAAGATGTTGGATTTTTTAACTTATCTCATCTTTAAGGATATACATGTGTTAGACTTTCGGTTACTTCTTACTATAATGTTATGTTTTTAACATTTAGTGGCAAGATTCAAAAAATATATTACATTTATCAAACACGTATTAGAATAAAATCAAAATTATGTGATAATAAAGTGTTTGTTTATGTCATACTTCTTGAATATGTTTTAACCTACTCGGGTTGTTTTATTTTGTTGTCTTATGTAAAATACATTGGTAACTCATATCGTATAGTGTAACTCGAAATACTTGTGAAGAGGAATGAAACGAGTGTCTTCACTTTTCGTTTCTCTAATCTTCTTTAAAATTCGTGTGTGCATTATAGATCATTTTGATTTTAAACGCAATCGAAGCTTTATAAATAAAGCATTCAAGCTATATATAGTAAACAGTTTCTTGTGCATTACATCATTTTTTACTATCATATATATTTATATTTTAAAAGATCTATCGTGTATATGAAAGTTTCTAAAATGTCTATTGTATGTATTAAATTTTCTAATTTATGTATTGAAATGTCTAAAAGCATTTCTATTGTGTGTAACATAAACTGACGTAAATAATACATTAGATTTTTTAGAAACTTTGATAAACACAATAGAACTTCTAAAATTAAAGAGTTGCGTTTTAGGTATCTATTAAAGCTTACCATTTTTACTATTGTATGTATTCGTGATACAAAATACTTGTTGTGTGTGTAAAAGTTTCTAAAATGTCCAGTTTCTATTTTTTAGGGGAAGAAGCCCTCGGGCCCCCACTGACCCAATGCATGTATTATAGTTTTTAAAACTTTCGATTGTGTGAATTGATAACCAATGTAAATAAATATATTATATATTTTAAATCTTAAATAGAACTTTTAAAACAAATATAATCTTTGTAACATTGAAACTACAAATGAAAATGTATGAATATAGACAAATCCTTAATTCCGGTACAAACAAACAATATGCATGTCTTTGTATATGTGATAGTGTCATTTAAACTTGTCAAGACGAAACTAAGGGGAAGGTGTAAATATGATAGATACAAAAAATGACATATTTTATTTAATAACTAACAATGATATCAACATGAAAGTTGATCTTACGAATTTGCTAATCACCAGGTTGAATTTGTACAAGCAATTAACCAACATATATGCCAAATTTTATAGAAAATAAAAGTAATTAGAGTAAGTATACTAGCTACTCTCTTTAACGTACGTATTTTACAATAACACTAGAGGTGCTCTAAATACTAACACATGTCTAAATATAATTTGTTGTATGTCCAAATTTTTCGATACTCACATTGGGTTTAGGGATAAAGTGTTTGTATCAATTTAAAGTTAGAAAGAGTTTTATAAGATCGAAAAGGTTTCGTTGAGTGTCTCATGGCTATGTCATAATAGATCCGAACACTTGCCTCGGATCGACAATCATAATTGCTCTAGTGAATATCTAAAGAAAATAAATAGATGCTCAAGTACGGTAGGGGCGGAGGGAATTTTCGGGCTAATAGTTTTCATTTCCCATCTCATGGAGAACCCTTTTCGCTCCGCTTCCTCTGTTTTTTTAATAATACCGGGTCGGGTTCTTCTCCTACCCGTATCGAATAGAACACGATGAGCTAAATCTTCTTCATGTAAAACCTGCTTGATTTAGATCGTGAAAATCGTGTGGTTTTATGAAACCATGTCTTTCATTACAATAGTTATATGTCAGGTAGGTTTTTGTATCGCAAAACTACGCCCTCGAGCTCGGGGTCCTAATCTCTTTACTATAGTGCCTTGATTTATTTCGGCTTTACTAATGACTAAATTTACTTCATTTGAACTCATATTGAATTTAGCATTTGCTACTGCAAAATAAACTAATTTAAAAATGAGATATCATGCTCTATAAGGCATGAGTTCTAATATCATATGAAGAAATAAAGTTTCACATTTCAAACAATACAATTAACTACATCCACTATGGAAAAAGTTTAATTAATTGACCCTAATTTCTGTCTTTCACATGTGGATTTAATATATAATTAGGCAATTATATATCATACACTTAATTAATACTTGTTGTATAATATAAGATTAACAAGTATTAATTAATAAATAAATTAACTTTATTGTTACGTACGTGATCAAAATACATGTTGTAATAATAGCTAAAGAAGGGAGTTGCCTCGTGCGAATTAAATTTATTATCTAAGCATGATCCTTTTGCATACTTGACTTGTTGTCCTCCACAAATACTTGGGTTCATGGTATGAAGTCGAAATATAAGTCGTTAATTTATTAAGCTTTTGGATGTATGTATATAATTTACACTCGTGTGAGAATCCAACTCATTTTTATGTGTGCAATTATTAAGAAAAACTATTACGATAACAATATTAGTAGCAGTACGTAGGGTAGATGGAGAACCGCAAGTGGTAACGGTTTTGGAATTTGGTGGTTGTGAAGGTGTCATGTGATTTCAAGCTAGAATTAGACAGATGTTCGTCTCAAAATTTATGATTCCTTTATATAGGTGAATACGTTTCTTTTAAAACAATTATTTAGAAGAAAGGGAAAATAAAGAGAATTGTTTTGGTTATAAAAGTTGTACAAATTTGGATACATAATAATGTGTCACCTAATATGATGATGACAAATCATTTTGTAATCAATATATATATATATATATACTTTTGTAATTATAACATTGCTTCAAAATAAAAGACAATTTTTACATCATTAAACATTTATTTAGAGCAAAAAGATAAAACTAATTTTAAATGACATACTAGTACTATAAAAATCATTAACAAAGGTAAAATATTCTGTTAATGTATAGAATATTTTTATAAAGGTAAGCACTTGAAAGACGACTCACCATCTTCCTAGAAGAAACAGAGAGAACTTGATACACCATCCTCATTTTCAATTCTTTTTCTTGTCAAGGGACAAAGGTACGATACTTTGTTTAATTTGGTTCGATTTAAACTTTGTATTGCATTATCCGAAGAACATTTAAGGATAACATTGTAGGATGTTCACCACTTTCTTATTGGGTATGCATTTTCAGAAAATTAACTATAAAAATAAAAACTATAAAAGAATATTTTTCTACACTTCTGTTAGGAGTCATATTGTCATAGGGTATGCAAGTGCATACCTTAATTGTGTACAAATTCTTCTTTTAATTTTATCTATTTTAATATGTTTTTTTTCTTCACTCATTGGTTGACAAGTTAATAGTAGATTAAATGGTCACAATAACCATAGAATATTACAATGGACCAAAACTAAATAATCGATAATTTAGAGGTGGGAAAGTATTTTACAATTCTCCTTAGTTTTGCAACAAAATTATAAAAATTATGTATTTCAAATCATCGAATTTTTTTCTTTGATTAGATATCTAACAAATTTTATTTTCGATAGAAAAAACTTTTTTTATTTTTTTGTCAGGTCTTAAAAAAATGCATTGCATATAATTACATGTGATTTTGTTTATAATTACGTGTGATTTATAATAAAACATTTGAAATTGGTAGACGATTATATTTTAATGTTATATGTTAATTTACACATGATTACAATTATTATATATTTAAATAATTAATTATAAATAAAATTTAGATGATTACATATATTTTCACCAATAACCACATAGAATTAGTAGATTTGATGTTTAATCACATCTGATTACAATTGTATTAAAATATTATATGTGATGAGTAATTAATAATTTACACAAAGTTGATATTTTTTAACAGGTGCAATTACTATTTAATCACATGTGAATACTACTTTAATATACAATCATATGTAAATATAGTTGTAATCAATTTGTCAGATAAAATTATTTCTATGTAGCTTTTAAACTTATAATTGGTAATGCGATTATTAACATGTAATTATAGTTAGTTATTTTAATTTAAAATTTAACTTTTAATCAATGTTAAATCACAAGTGATTTTACATTACGAATTTCAAACACATATTAAAAATGAGAAAAAAAACTTTATCGAAAATATAGCATCTAAGATCTCTAACTAAAGACAAAAAATCAATAATTTCAATGATGTAACTTATATAATTTATAAACATATGGTTTTTGTGATATTTAATTTTTAAAAGAATTAAAATTAAATATTTAAAATAAAGTGATTCTATTTGTTCTTTTATTTTTCAAATCTTTTCCCGTTTGCATTAAACTTTATCTTTATTTTAAACTCTTAAACTGAAAGTTAGTTAATTGTTTATTATTTCTTTATTTTGAATCTCCTTGATAATTATTTACCCTCCCAAAAATCTAACAAAGGGAAGTAACCTAAAATCTAAAGGAAGATACAATAATAAAACGTAGTCTTAAATATTAATCGTGACAAAGAAATGTTGTAACCTATCATAACCATAATTCCACAACTATAATATAATATAATAATAAAACATAAGTATTAAATTTTAATGATGATTATAGCGAATCTGATCTTGATTTGGTAAGGTGATGACTATAATAGTAAGGCCTCGTGTGATTGGCTAAATATGTAGTGTTTGACCTTGAATTGAAACCGACTTTATAGTTTATAGTTTCATTTTGGAATAATGTTTTTGGTTTATATATTCATTTAAAAAATTATATATTTTACATACGTGGCGATGTGGGCCATCATGCAGCCGTCTTTCGAAAATGTCTAATCTGCCCATGGTCATTCCTCCATTTTGCTTCCTCTTTTTGTGTCATTGAAATGAAAATTGATACTTTACTCTTCTTCTTTCTGTTTTCCCTTTTTCTTTTAAGAATTTAAAATACATATTGGGTTATCTTATAAATAGGAGCTTCTTGGCGTATCTTTTCTTAAAATATTGATCATACATATAATTTTTATAAGTTCAACTATACAATTTTTTTATTTTTTTTACTATTATATTTAAGTCTACAACTTAATACACAAGTAAGTCTACAACTTAACACACAAGTAACATAAAACAAACGACGATTATTATTTACAAGTTTATATTTCGGTGCATAACACGAGAATTATGATACTTTTTTTTTTCAAGAATTTCAAACTATTATTACAATATCAATACGTAACTTTGTTAAGAATATATACACTCAAATTAAATCAAAATACTTAATCAACATACTAATACACACCCATTAGAATCACCACAAAAATTATCAAACTATATCTTAAAAAACTATAAAATCATAATATACGAATTAACGACATCAACTTTCTCTTTTCAAAATATCACCAACAAATTATACATATACATATACAATACTAATAATACTAAGGTGTAAATGAGTAACGTCTAACTTAAATAATAAAAAATGTTTCCTAACTGTAAAACTTCCCTCTAGCATTACAAATAAAATGTTGCATAACAAAGTATATTTATCACTAAATACGATACAGAGTTTTTAAAGCTAGACTCACTATACGCTTGTAAGAAAATTATACTCTTTATTTATAAGTGAGAATCCACTTGCAAATTTATATTATGTTAAATTTTCTTGTTATCTATATTAATATATAACATATTTGTGATATTTTTATAGAAGAAATTTACTAATTTACACTTAATATGACTATTAATATATGAAAAATCTACTTGAAACAACTAAAATACCTTTACATATATTAAAATCTCATTAACAATATCATTAATAAACTTTTAAGTAATAAACACATGATATTCAATTATAATTAATTAAAACTTTTCTACCTCTATACTAATATATAAAGTCTTTTAAGTGTTTTTTCTAAACAAAAATTACTATTTTGCTCCTAACATTATTATTGGTCTTTGAAAAACCTTTTTAAAATTACTAACATACACATACGTTTATTCAATTTCTCATTTATATCATCATCAAAACTTAAACAAATAAACATATGACATAACTTCTAAACCGTAAGGAGTTACGGACATATCATATGTGAACGAAAAGATCGGAACGAGACAAATTTGATAGCTAACTGCCAAAGACGGTATGTTCACCGTTTGAAGTCAAATTCAACCTCTAAATCCTTCAAAATCAACTTACACTCAATTTTACACGCTTTTAAGTGTTTCCAAAAGTTAGAAATGAACTCTTTAGAGTGTTTTATATGAAATTAAAAATCTACCTATTTATTTACATTTTTAATTTTATTTTTATAATGTCAATCGACACTTGCAACTCGCAACTTGATTACTGAGTTCGTATGACATTATATATACATATGTATATATATATATTTGGGTATTTTGTTTACCATTTTCTTAGAAATGGTAAAAGGGTGATTTTTACTTTTGAGAATACATCATCTTATTATCATATAAATTTTAATTTTAATTTAAGTACTTTATATTAGATGAATAATTTAAGTACTTTATATTAAATGAATGTGAAGTCAATACATTTCTACTCGCCGAATCATACGATCGTTCTCCTAGTATATTTGAATACATCCACGTGTAGTACATGTAGCAGATATTTTTTGAGCAAATTTGAGCCACAAGAAACAACAAATATTTGAGTCTGTATTTTGTTTGCTTTCTTTGAGATTTATAAGTCAAAAGCCCATATATTATGTCATAGTACAAGATATCACTTAATGGTTAATATTATTACCAAAATATGATTAACTTTTGTAAGATTTTTAGAAAAATTGATCAAATATTACCTAAAATTCAGGAGTTTTTGAAATATCTTATAAGTTATGAATTATATACTTCAAAGTTTTATGATACTACAAGTTGTCTCATTTCTGTCCATTTGTTTTCAGTATATTAGCAAAACTATGAGATCATGACTAGTCAATATATTGAAACATATAGATTTTTTATACATATTGAACTTCCAAGTATTTGGCATTTATTGCTAGAAAGTTTAGTGTGCGTTTAATAAAATATTTACGATCATGTATATTGTGAAAATGTAAATAGTGTGAAGCATTTGAACTATAAGAAGTGTTTGGTTTGTATTCTGAGTTTTACTATGAATATGGGTTTCATGGATTATAATATGAAAATGGGAACACAAATGAAAATTCAAATCCATCATTTTTGATGGGTTTGAGAAATCACTTATTTGAAAGGTTTGATACCTGATTTTGATATCTTTTCTTACAACTTAAACACTGTAAATTACTTTTATTCTCATACTTTCACATCAAACGCACTCTTAAGTGATTGTTTAGTTATTTAAATATAAAAGTATAAAAGTATATCTAATTTTTTTTTTGTCAAAAAGTTATGACTGTATATGGACGACTAAAAGGAAATATTAGTGAGCAATCGATTACGTGATTATCAAATCCTATTAATTCTATAATTAAAATTTAGTGTTATGTAAAACTAGATTTTACTCATTAGAATAAGATTGACTATTACTTTTCGTATTTAGTTATGATTAGTATCTATTTCATCTCAATTTAAGTATTTATATTTATTATATTTTGGTTCGTTCACAATGACGTTCAATTTCTGTTTTAGACAACCAAAATATATTTACATGAGTGAATACAAAATATAATTGTTACATATTTCTATTACTATGTGTATTTGTATGGTATATATTAAGAAATAGCAATAAACTTTTCCTACCTTAATATGTGAGAATATTGTTCAATCCATGTTGGTCTTTTGCTATTTACAACTAACAATCTAATGTAATCCAAAAATATGCTCATAATAGATGCTAGATGCTAAAAGTTCATTAATTAAAGCTAAGCAAGTGGCAAATTGATGAAAGGGAAATATACATGATTAAGTATTTAAGATGCATGAATGTGTCCACTTCAGGAACAGTTAAACACAGGACTAGACTTTTAGTGGCCCTTTAGACTTATATGACCTCATTTTTTTCTCTAGAAACTATCATAAATGACCCTTATCATAACAAAATTAGTACCTTCCTAGAAATGGGGGTGGCCTAAACCTAAAGCCTAATGATTAAAATTACTAATTAGGATTAGCAATAGGATAAAGACTAATCCAATTATATCACTAGCAAAATGCAATGTATCTATGAATTAATTTGGTACAAAAGATTTGTTTTATTACAAGTGAAGGTGTTTCATTATCTCTCCCGAAAGGGATTTTGTTGATTTGACTTTTTGTAATGTTTGACCATTGACAAAGTTAAATAAATCCGTTAACAAAGTGGATTTTGCATGTTAACTATTCGAATTAATGAATTTGAATGTGGTACATAAAAAGTAATGCAGTAAGTGAAAACCAGAAGTTGATTAAAAGCTCACAGGTTTTGAATGCATGTTCATTTTGTATTTATTGAAATGATCTTCTCTTTGTTCTTCTTTGATTATTTATTTTGACTTTAGTGTCAAAGTATCAAGTTTACTACAAGACAATACAACTAACTTCTTGCCATTTCTTAGTATTATAAAATCCACCAATGTAAAAAGTTTTCACTTTAAAGATATCTACTTTTTTAATCTTAAAACAACAATATGAAAAATAAACCAATGTTGGTAGTCTTTCAAAGGTTGTTTTGAGAGACACCTTTAACTCGAAATTCTTTAGATTGACGCGATCTTTCTCTAATAGAATCACATATCATGTAATGTTCAGCCGCTTCCTATAGAATAGTGAAGAGTTGAGGTTGAACCTATGACCTACTTCATATCTCAAATAATGTTCAACTGTTTCCTGATAAACTTAGTACATATTATACATATTATTATTTACGTATTTTGTTAGATTAACCGAAATTCATCGTCACATCAAATATATATTTCTTATTCAAATGGGGAACATGGATGTAACTCGGTTCATCCACAAACTAATATTTCGAAGATACGGAATCTTTTAAATTAGTAATAGATAGATTACTAATAAATCTAGTAAGATTCTTTATATACTTTTCTGATTATGTTTTAGGTAGATGGTTGACTGAATTAAAAATGTGGTCATCATACAATAATCCAATTTAGAAGAAAACGGAAGTTCTTATAAGTGTAAACAAATATAGTCAAAAATAGTTTTGATGCCTTGTTTTTATTAGAGCCTTCAACTAATTGAAAATTCTAACATTGTACACAAATGAATCTTTAGACATGAAGTTTGTCTAGGTTCATCTAGGTTCGACACGAACATTGTTTGGCATTGCTTAGCTAAATGAGCGGTGACAAACACTCATCTCACTCGTATGTAAGATAATATGTTCATTAACTTTTGGTACTTATAAGTTTAAATTGGGCTTTATTCTTGAATGGCTCATTCGAATTGTCTCGTGCCACTCAGTCTGCTCGTTTGAATCATTTCGTTTATCTTTATTGATGTTCGCTATTTATGTGATTGTTTAATTTCCTCATGCAACCGAATAACATAGTTTCTTTAGATGACCTTTATGAAAGTTTCTGCTAAAATGGGTTGCCGTATGTTATTTTACCAATAACAATTTATGTGATACATAGAGACATATTTTTCTTTACTTTAAACAGTTCTATTGTCTATTTATCATCATTCATCAACGTACAGTTTTCCTGTAATACGAAGTAGTATGGAATCATTGATTTATCACTAACTAGGGCTGCTAAAAGAATGTTTGTTGTTGGGCTATTCAAAGAATAAAAGGGCCATCTTAAAATAAACAAGCTAAGAGAAGGTTTGTTGTTGGGCTGTTAAGAGAATGTGTTTGCTATCAATCGGTATATTTGATTGGGCCCATATAAAGCTAAGTGGTCTTAACTCTTATGCGCTTCCTTGGATTGCGCCAATTTTAAGAAGTTATAATGGACCTAATTGACAAAAACTTATATAAAAAGTAAGAGTAACAATAATTATTATTATTATTTTTCTAAGTTATGTATGTTTATATAGGGGAGGGTTCAAATAAAAAACCTAAATATCGTAAGAATGTAGGAAATGACTTCAAACTCATTTTTAAATATTTAAAATACATTTTTCTTCAAAACCTTTTTAATGATTATTATTAAAATAACTTTTGCAAACTATGATCAAAATTTTAATAAAAAATATTAACTTTTTTTTTTTTAACTTTTTTTGCAGTCGTAACTGTTGTGATTATTCAAGATAATCACAAAATATAACATGATAATCACATGTGATTATTCTCCAATATAATGTGATTATTATGTGTTCGAGATAATTAAAAAATGGGATTTTGATAATCACATATTATTCATATAATTATCTAGTTAAAAAATGTGATTATTATGAATAAAAAAAATTAATAAAAAGTAATTAAAAAATAAAAAACAGTTGAAATTTTTTTTATTTGAAAAATAGTTTCTAAAAGTTATTTGAATGAGCAGTTACGACGAAAATTTTGTAAAATAACGTGTTTTGAATATAAAAATGAGTTTGAAGTCATTTCCTACGTTCCTACGATATATTAAGTTTCTCATTTGAATCTAGATCTATTTATATATCCGTATAGTTTAATTTGTAGAGTTATAGCTTCTTTTCTTTTTCCTTCTTCTTTCACTTGTAAAATTTGATACTAAGTATTAGTGGCATGTTTCTCGGGCATTTGACTAGTCATAGTTTGTCTCAAAACAATATATAAATATCTAATTATTTTTTATTTTTATAAATTTAAAATTAACTTACTTATATTGTTATTTAAACTATTTATTCATAAAAAATTAAAAATGATAAATAAATCTAATTAAACAAGTCTGAAAAATTGACCTAATACTATAAGCATGACATATGGTAAATTAAACATATAAAACCAAAAAAGATTATATATATATATATATATATTGATCAATAAATGAGTTATCCCAACTCTTAGAGGCATTTAATTATACCAATATATTAATTTTACGAGAGGTTGATATATTAAGTATTGTTTGCAACATAAAAAATGCTAAGGTGATGATCGCATCGTTTTATAGTTTTAGAGAGCATTTATGTAAACCTAAAGCTAATATATATATATATATATATATATTGGGGAAGTGATGTAGATTAAAATTAAGATAACACAAATCGAGCATGTTGATTCACACGAATACCAGGAACGATTCCTTCAACTATTGTTGATTCAAAAGAATACTAATAATTAGGTTAAAATTCACCTCAAATTGAGAGAAAATTGAAATTTCATTCAAACAAAAACTAGCTGCTCCATAATGTTCATCAAACCCTAAAAAAGAACCAGAATTTTGAACGGGCCAAAAAAGATAAACGGGCCGGACTTTAGCCCAAAAATAAAGTCCACCAAAATAGGAAAAAAAACATAAAAATGTCCATAATTCATAAAATATAGCGAATTTGGGCCCGAAAGTTGGGCTAACCGCTTACAACACTTAGTAATGACGTTGGGCTCGGCCCAAGCTTTCTTTCGCCTGGTCATGGGCCTCAAGAAACGGACACTCCTAGCCCACGTTACGGCCTTTTTCGTGAACCCCCTTTTGATACGCAATCCTGGGCCTCAAGAAACACAAGGGCCCGATCCTCCACACTTGGGCCCGCATCAGGAAGGATCCATAGGGAAGCTTTAAAATTTGGGGAAGGAGGGAAACAAATCTTAACCCTTGAGTTTTTTTATTAAAAAACGTTTTTAACATTCATTGGTGATGAATGTTAAATTTTGAAAATTTTTATGATTTTTAAAATTTATTTATGATAAAATCAATGGTTGAAATTTGCTTTCCTCCTTCTCTAATTTTTTTTTTTCTTTTAAAATCAAAAACTAAATAGGGGATCAATGTCAATCCAACGGTTGACATGATTCAAACAAAGCAATTATAACCAAATATGAAGAAACCCTCTAGAACAACTCATAATAAAACCAAAATATATATAAGGTCAAAACCATCTGGTTACTTAAGTTAACTGTATTTACTTTTAGTTTAACTTTTTCCTAAAAAAAGGTAGTCAAGAAAGTGTTCCCGATGACCCTATGTCTTTGTATTGTTACCAACTGACCTTGTATCTGCCCAATAGCTTCCATAAATTAAATTAAGAAGTATAGGAGAAACATTTGACCAGTCTCAATGTTCTTTTGACTTATATTATAATTATAACCACTTTTATTAATTTATTAAAATAACTTTTTACTTTATATATCGATATAATTAAAAACAAAAAAAGGTAAGGGTGACATAATAATTACATGCCATATATTAATACTAATTAATTAAATTAATTCTAGTAGTACTTTTATAATTAATCGGTTTATAACTGAGTTTAATGATTTTTAAAAATTGCTGATTTAATTCTTTAAAAAAATAATTTAGAAGAATACACCAACATATAATACTTTTTGGTTATTAGTTGCTTTTTAAGATGGAAATATAGAGACAATTGTATATAGCGAATTTGCTTGTTTAAGTTTGATATATCTCAAAACATTTTGTTTTATTTTTATTAATTAATTAAATAAATTAATTTTTTGAAGAACCGTAAATCGAAAAGGATTGGCCGCCAACGTGGAATGACGTACTAACAGACGATAAATGATAAGCTGCAAAGACCAAATTCATGTTACTATTCGGGCCAGCCGCTTGACTCATTCAATTTTAATTAATTTTTAAAAAAAAAAATATTCAACACTCATATTTTCCATCATTCATTGCATCGCAACAATTATTATGAAAATAACAGCCAAATGAAGACTTTCCTCTTTTGGTAATACAAGACTTTTGTTTTTATTCAATTTAGATTAATTACCAACTATGATTAATCTTTAAATTTATTTGCATATTGCTAATATATATAATATATATAATAGTTTACTATTCGTCGACTACGTGAGATTAAATATGAAATTCTTTTATAGCTGAGTCATTCATAATTCATCTAACTGAATAAATTAAACTTTTATTGATTTTAAATATATAATTTCATATTCTTCGTATATGAAAAAAAAGTTATTTAAAAAAATACATAAACTAAAATGGTTAATTATAAAATGCATGCTAAAAATGACATATTTAACAAACATAAAGGAGTACTATGCAAGGGAGGGATACTGTTTTTATCAAATATGAATAGTTATGGTCACACCTATAAAATCAAAAATCTTTATATGTAATTAAATCTTGACATTTGGATAACCATAGAAGGAACCCAATCAATGATATGGATTTTTTCATGGTATTCTGCTTTAATTAATATAAAGATGCATGTGTTTAGGGTTGTTTGGCATGAAACTTTTAGGAGTTTTTAGAAGCTTTAGCTTTTAGTTTTTGAATAAAAAAACTCTTATGAAAAATATAAGTCTTGTTTGTTATGTAAAAGCTGTAGCTTTAGAATCTAATTAAAAACTTAAAATTTTATGGTATGTTTGATGAAGTAGTTGTAGGCTATAGCTGTAGTTGTACACTGTAAGCTGTAACTTTACATTTTGAGCTTTTCATGGAAAACTACTTCCAATATATTTGAGATTTTGAATTTTTTAATGGATTCTAAAGCTACAACATGTACATGACAAACAATATTTTTATTTTCATAAGAATTTTTTGTTCAAAAACTAAAAATTAAAGCTTATTAAAGCTTCATATCAGACAGACCCTAAAGCTACTGGAAATAGCTTTTTATAAAAGACTCAAAACCTAAAATTACAACTTACAAATTGCAATCTACAACTATAGCATATAGTTATTTCACCAAACAAAATCTTGAGTTTTATTAATATTTACTTGGTAGTTTGTACTTTTATATTATCTATAAAAACCCCGTTATCTAATTCATATCATTAATTTTATAAGTTAATATAATAATCATATAATGAGTTTGTCAAATACACATGTTATAATGAGTTTGTCAAATACTTGATTTTTCACATGAAAAAAGAATTTTGTAATCCAATTCAACGTAAAATCACAATTTAATTTAATTTAAATACCTATTATAATATATGGTTGATTATATATCATGTCAAAGCTATATATTTAAGATTGAAAAAAATGTTACGTAATAATTTAGGACATACATAAGAAACAGAATCTTTGAAAGTGCATTGACAAAGAACTAATTTCAACATTGATTTCATTAAACTACTAAATGACTAAGATTTTTTAAAACGTTAAAATGGTCATTAACAATAAAAATATTGTTTTGATACTTAAGTTTGATTTGATTTGAATATTTATATTGGAAGATTATTCTAAAATAAACCCACGTGCATGTGCAACTTGCATTTGCTCGTGTCAGGTTTTTAGGAAGCTTCATGGAAATGGTGGCTGTTCGTGGATGTCAAATGTTTGAACTAGAATTCAACCCACCACATGCGACCCATAATTATCAATAAATTCTTTTTGGTTAACACAATTCATATATATACACAACAATTCAACAATCCGACCTGAAGATATCACTTTATTTTCTAGTTTCTCGTTGGTTTTTTAATCGGCCTTAATAAAATTCGTAGCTAAAAAAAAAAAAAAAAAGTTACTTACAAAATCTAGTATCTACACTATGGATAATAATCAAGAAGCTAGTGGAAGTGGAGAAAGAGGGAGGAGAGAAAACAAGTACCGAGGAATTAGACGACGGCCGTGGGGCCGGTATGCAGCCGAGATACGTGATCCAACTAGAAATGGAGCACGTTCGTGGCTTGGAACCTTTGATACGGCCGAAGAAGCTGCTAGGGCTTATGATAGAGCAGCTTATGCTTTAAGAGGTCATCAAGCTATTCTTAATTTCCCAAATGATGGTCATTATCGAAATGTTAACCCTCCGACGGCCGCTCAGCCGTCGAGTTCTAGTAATTCTTCTACAATGTCACAATTGTCGGTAAACACTATGTCCTCAATGTCCCCTATGTCATCTTCATCTTCGATACTGTCTTTGAGAGATACTAATGAAATACAGGAAAGAGAGCCGGTGATCGAATTGGAGTATTTGGATAATAAGCTACTGGAAGATCTTCTTGGCAAGGATTCTCCTAATAATACAAGGAATTAGCACGATAAAACGACACTTTACTTATGTGAGTTTAAATGTTATATTTTGAATATTATCGAAGGAGATTAATGCCAAATGAGAGATTTTTATATGGATTTGTAAGGTTTAATGGAAAATGGCAAGAAATTTGTGTAGCAAATGTTCAAAAAAGATGTTTAATATGAGTATTTTGGGTGAAATGCACGTTTTAAAATATGTGAATACACGTGATTCATGATTTGTTAACATATGTTTGGTTTTAATTATATGTAAAGGATACAATGAAACAAATGAATGCACTATAATTTTGTATTTCTCTACATTGTCGCGTTATCGATACAATTTTTGATATATTTAGCTAAATTAATATGCAATATTATACATACAAGACTATACTACTAACAATGTCTATATAGCTAAATTAACGACCACATCTATAACTAGTTGATAACTTTAGTTACCGAACCAACCAATCTTCTAATTGTAGTTAAGAACTATTGATGATGTTTTTATAGTTTAAATTTTCGTGTCAAACTCGTAGTTGAAGTCCCATGGAAACTAAACATATATATGGAAAATTTGCATGGACGGGTGCTAAGATTTATAGGGTAATGATGATCGATTCAAATGACATGATATCTTTGAGAATTGTATTATAACCCACTTTTTAAAGAAATATATTTTGCCCCTCTTGATTTTGCGCGCCTAAGATTTACGTATTATTCCAATAATACTATTTTGGCAGAACAACATAATCAAGAATGTTTCTGGTTGCTAAATTCGAGTTTGTATTTCATATATATATAGATCACACAATGTTCTGGAAGTTATGCGCAACTAATACTGTCCCAAAAATGATTTTTAAAATTAAAAACGATTACAGACGATTGCCAATAGATAAGCTTAAACGTCGGGTTAACTTAGGTTGCACCTCGTCAGACTTTCAACCCAACGTTAGCTTGCAAACTGCAAAATCAACACAAGTTGTCAAGTTGCACTAACTCGGCTTCAGTAAACATAGTAAAACGCCACTAGGATTAGCCCTTAAACCCAGCTAGGAGCGTTGTGTTTAACACTTTATTTATTATTTATTACTAATATATAATGTATTTCTATGTTTTTTTTAAAGATAGAATTGACTAATTTGCCCTTACAATTACTAAGAGATTTTTTTAAAAATTCATAGAAATGACTAACATACCCCTAATTATTAATATTAAATTCTCATTAATACAAACTTATTAAACCATAAACTAATTAATATATGACATTTAATTAACATACTCCTAATTATGAATTGTTAAATTCTAATTAATGCAACTATTACTAAACCATAAACTAATTAATATATGATATTTAATTTAACATAAACTTCTCTATATCTATACACTATTACATTTAAAGGTGGCGAAATGTGTGGGCAGGTCGGTTTGGGTAATTGGGCTAAAACGGGTTTGGGTCTTAACGGCCTTGGGTTATAATGGGTGCGGGTCATAACGGGCTCGGGTCAAAACGGACTTACATAAATAAAAGTTTTTGTGGCTTAATTTTTAATTTCAATTTGAACTTATTTGGTTATGTTTCTTAATTAACTTCAAAAGGAAATCACAAATAAATTTGCAAAAGAATATGATTACTAAGTTTTAAAAATAATGAAAAATTTGCAAAATAATATGTAAAATTTATAAAGAATCAATATTATTTTTAATTACTTGCTTTTGTTATTGTTTAAATATTTTATCATTATTATTAAAATAGCATGGTAGTATGGTAGTGTATGGTTTACTATTTGAAAATAATAAAATTTTAGTTTCATTCACCCATTCGCCCATTGTATCCGATGTGAGAAAGATTGACGTACAGTATGACCATTCAAAAAAGGGGAGTCCAGTAAGCTCATTATTTATACAAAATAGTCTATTAAGACCCATTTTTTAAATGTTGGGCTAAAATTGCCAGCTCTAACTACTTATATGATACATTTGAGATGTTTTTTATGATTATCATTTAATAAATTATATATTAGTATAGATGTTTAACATCAAAATATAAAAAAAGGGAAAAAGATTTATAGTGAAACTTAAACCTCTAGACTCCACAGATGAATCAACAACTCGCAACCTGTCCATTACGAACTCAAAACCTATCCATTACGAACTCGAGACCAGATACTCGCAACTTGCAACCTGACCATCGAGTTTGCAATGACATATTTACGATATATTTAATTTTTGGTTATTTTGTTACAATTTATTTTTTTTGAAAATTTGTTAAAAAGTGATTTTTCCACTTATAAAACGGTATTCTTCGTGTATTGTAATGTAGTTTTTTATTTTTAAAATATATCAAAAAACATGATACTGTATATCGAATTAATATGAAATTAATAAACTTTTCCCGCTGCATTGCACAGGTATTCTGCTAGTAAGAAAACGTAATCCCCTTAAGCTTTTTTTATTGTTCTGAGTACGATAAAATAACTTTGATGGATGTACACTTTACGCACCTAATATGTTTATGCTCTGCATTACATTGAAATATATAACAATTTGCTCGTGATAACGTAACTTTTGCATTTTTTGGCAATAGGAAATGCGATGACAAATTTTAATAAATATAATATATGAATCGGTTGATAATGTTACAAAAATTTCAATTGACCAATAAAAATGTTTAATTTAATCAAATTAGTTAAAATTAAGGATATAATGACATTATAAATCATAATTAAAAAGCAATTAAATCATATAATTATATTAAAAATTGAATTAAGATAAGTCATCAGAAATATAACAATTATTATCATAATTAAAATAATAAACCAATTCTAATTCGCATAGTATACTTCTTATTACCTTTAAGTTATTACTTTATTAGCTAGAATTCTTGAATAGCTATACAAATCCTTCCAAGAAATAACATATTTTATTAATATTTAATTTAATCCAGTCATTTTATTTGTTTAATATTAAAGGACTTGTATATGAAATACATCTCAACAAATATCCATTAAGACTATTATTATTATTTTCGTAGAGTACTTACAACTAAATAACAAATAATAATTAGTAATTACTGAATCTTAAATCTTAAATTTAGATATTATCTAGGGAGAACTTATTTTATTATTATTCAAAATTAAAATCCAATTAATCAATAGTATTTAGTTATTACTTAATTATTATCATTTTTTAATCTATTTTGTATTTATACATTAAGATATATTAGTATGTAATTTTTTCATTTTCAGAATCTTCTTAACTTAATCCCTAGGCGACTTCGAACTTAATCTTCGGCGACTTCAAACCTATCCATTCAAACTTAAAAAAAATCCCAGATCCCACAGCTTTCAGTTGAATAATCATCCCGGTGACTTTCCTGTGGGGTGGGGGGTTGGGGTTTCTGTCATGCTGTGATCATGGGTGCTATTGATTGGAATTGGAACTGGAAGTCACGTAATACGAAAGAGGATCAAACACAGCAGATTTCAAAATCCATTTTCCTTACGAACTTTCCAGAAAATATCTCCGCACGAGATCTTTGGAACGAATGTGATAAATATGGTAAAGTGATTGACGTTTACATTCCGAATTTGGATCGTTTGGTTGGAAACTTATGTACGATTTGGATCGGACGCATGCATATTCATGTTAACGTGGTTAGGTTTGAACGATCGACAAAATCTCAATCACGTAATTCCGAGTTTCCTATAGGAAAAAATTCGTATGTATCTGTACTTATGGGTAATAAACCTTCAGAACATGTAAATCAACAACCGTCACTTGTGTTGGATGATTCTTGTTTGGTGAACAGGGACACCAAGGCACATGTATTAGGCAAGGTGAAATCATTAAGCTCTATTAGTAATTTACGAATTTTGCTAGCAAAGGAAGGATTTTCTAATGTGACCTTGTCGTATATGGGTGGGTTTTGGGTCATGATTGACTTGAATTCAATTTCAGCGAAACACAAGTTTATGAATCATATAGGTGTGGCTTCCGGGTTTTCGTTAATTATGGAAGTAACACCCGATTTCATGAATGATGAACGTATCGTCTGGGTCGATATTGAAGGGATTCCTCTTCATGCTTGGTCTCATGGTACGTTTAAGAGGATTACTTCTAAATGGGGTGAGATGATTGATCTGGAGGATAAGCATGATAATACTTTTGCCCATAAACGGTTATGTATTAAAACCAAACAGGAAGACAACATCCTTGAGAAATTCAAGGTCATAATCAAAGGAAGAGTATTTATTGTTCGGGCTAAGGAGTTATATGGCTGGACTCCTATTTTCGTAGAGGAGAAATCTTCGGAGTATTATTCCGATAATGAATCAGTCAAAGGGGTTGAAGATGAATTACATGAAGTGCAATTGCAAAATCAAAATATGGAAAAAGAAAGTGATATGGAGGCGGTTTCAGAAACTTGTTTTGGAGAAGGGGAATATACAAATTTTAATGATGATGTACAAGACGAACAAGTGGAAGAAGATAAGGAACAGGAGGTTTCCCAAGACCCTTTTAACATTTATCAGTTGTTGAATAGACAACAAGAAGAGAACACCAAAGAGTCGAATGAAAGTTTGAAGTACCCACCGGGTTATACTCCAAGTGCAGGTGATGCAGAGAGTAATAGTAAAGGAGAAAAAAAGATCATTTCTTCATGTATTATGGGGGATGACCAAGAGATAAATACAGATGGTATAATATGTGGAGAAAATGATGGTTCTAAAAATAATTCTAAAACAGGTGGATTGATATTAGAAGTAATGGATGAAATGATTAAAATAGGGCAAACAATGGGTTATACAATGGAGGGGTGTATGAAGGATATGGAAAATTTCATTGGATCACAAGGAGCTATCATAGTTCCTCAATGGATATGTTGTCTTTAAACATATAAGGTCTTAACCACAAGACCAAAAAAGAGTGGTTAAAGGAGTTGTGTCATAAAAATAAGGTGAATTTCCTTAGTATTCAAGAAACAAAGATGGAGGATATTAGTATCACGGATGTTAAAATGTTATGGGGAAATAATACTTTTAATTACATTAAAAGTGATGCGGTTGGTTTTTCAGGTGGGATTCTTTGCGTTTGGGATCCCAATGCATTTCAAAAAGATTATTCTACGGTGTCGGATAATTTTGTGGCAATCTATGGTACGTGGGTTTCGACACGTACCAAGATTCTTACTCCGCAACATACAGGGGACAAAAGGGTGCTTTGGATTATATTGTGCACGTTATTAGTAAATGGAATGGTGTGTAACATCCCAAAAATTTTAAAGTTTTGGTGTTCCTGCGACATAAGGGTTGTGTCGCAGATGGTGATTGTGCGACACAATGATTGTGTCACAGGACTGTGTCGCAGAACGGGTTGAATTGAAATTAATCAAGGTGCTTAAGTGTAGTTCGTGGATTATATATATATTTACGTCGCCTAAATATTCCAGAGCATTTTCACAACTTCTAGAACTGTCTTTAGAGAGAGAAAACAAAGAGAAGAGTGAGAAAGTGATTAAAGTTGAATTTGGAATCAAATTTGAGCAATTCGAGGTAAGACTTTGATTATTGTGTGTTATAACTGTTGTTAAGTGATTTGAACGGACTGGAACGAGTTAATTTGAGTATTACATGTTTGAATTCGAGAATTTCGAATCTGGGGTCTGGTCTGTTCTTCATTGCGACACAGAGGTAGTGTCGCAGGTTGTGTCGCATGAGTGTTCTGCGACACAAATGACTGTGTCGCTAAAGGCAGAAATATTGAGTATTGCGACATAATAATGGTGTCGCAGGATTCTGTTCTGCGACACAATGGTAGTGTCGCAGGAGTTTATGGTGCGACACAATGGTTGTGTCGCTAAGTTTATAAAAGAGTTAATTATATTATATGTGGTTTACAGACCGGTGTTCTGTACGTGACCGACGAGGATATTCAACCACACGATTATCCAGGTAAGTAAGTAAGTAAGTAATGAAAGGATATTAATTGATTGAATGAGAATATCCAGAACTGCAGGAGTACTTGAGTGTACTATATTATGTTAGCGATACCCATATTGTTATTGACCCTCTTTATGCTGAGTGATCATAAATGGTCTAGCCGTATTGTTATTGACCCTCTTTATGCTAAAGTGATTATAAATGGTCTAGCCGTGTGATATTGGCCATTTTTATGCTGAGTGACCGTAAATGGCCTAACAGTGTGATAGTGAACTTTGAATTAGTCAAAGTGGTTATATATGCTTATAGTGTTTATAAGATTTCTATCTTATATTATTGATAAGATTCTGTTACTTACTAAGCCGATGTGCTTACCAATTTC
Source organism: Logfia minima (assembly GCA_963921325.1). Taxonomy (NCBI): domain Eukaryota; kingdom Viridiplantae; phylum Streptophyta; class Magnoliopsida; order Asterales; family Asteraceae; genus Logfia; species Logfia minima. Next base: position 11,540,929 of record OY992776.1, on the reverse strand, counting down.
TGTTATTGCTGTTAATACAGGTGGGTCGAGTAAAGGAAAGGTGGGTCTTGGGAAAGAGCCGCAATGTGATTAGTGGTGTGCTTACTACTGCTAGTAGTAAGTGTTTGATTACTCCGGTTAAATCATGCTCGGATATGGTGGGAGTCTTTTGAGAAAGAGAACTTATGTTGTAAAATTTGTAAATAATGTAATGTTTATGTATATATGAAAAGTTTGGATTATGTTATTAAATAAAGTGTTTTTTTTTTTAAAAAAAAACTGGGTGTTACATGGTGAATGTATCATTATAGGGGATTTCAATGAAGTTCGAACGGAGGAAGAGAGATTTGGTTCGAGATTTGATTCGGTAGGAGCTCGGTATTTCAATGATTTTATTGCCAATTCGGGTTTAGTAGATTTGAATTTGGATGGGTATTCTTTTACGTCGGCTCATAAATCGGCTACTAAAATGAGTAAGTTGGACAGATTTTTTGTGTCGGAAGGAATCTTTAACTCGTTCCCGCATGCTTCTGCGATTTGTCTTGATCGTCATTTATCGGATCATCGGCCAATTCTTTTGCGGGAGTTGGACATTGATTATGGAGCTTTCCCTTTCCGTATATTTCAATCTTGGTTTTTGAAACCCGGGTTTGATGACATGGTGGAACATGCATGGAATTCTATGGTTTTAAATGATTCTAATCACTTGATTAAGTTCAAGAAAAAACTCCAAAATTTGAAGGCTAAAATTAAAGAATGGGTGATGCAACAAAAGAGTGTGATGGCAATGGAACGATGCGAGTTAAATAAGAAGTTGATTCATCTTGATAAGAAAATTGATAATGGTGTAATCTCACAAGACATTATTAATTCAAGAACGGAGATTTTGAAGAAAATTCAAGATATAGAAAACCACGAGCAGAAAGATTATATTCAAAAAGCGAAAATCAAATGGGCTGTTGAAGGTGACAGGAATTCAAAATTCTTTCACGGGATTATCAATAAGAAGAGAGCGTCTATGGCCACACGTGGGATTTTTATAGATAGAGAGTGGGTTTCTGATCCGTGTCGAGTAAAGGAGGAATTTAAATCGCATTTTGCTATGAGATTTAAACAGAAGTCTGCTAATCGTTGTAGAATTGATTTTCCTTTCCCTACTCGGTTAACAACGGATCAGGTGGTGGATCTGGAGAGACCTGTGTCTAAAGATGAGATTCGGAACGCAGTTTGGGATTGTGGTGATAATAAGTCTCCGGGTCCCGATGGCTTCACATTTGAATTATTTCGGAGATATTGGAGGTTTATTGGTGATGATTTATGTGCAGCAGTGGATTCGTTCTTTATATATGGTTCCTTCCCTAGAGGTTGTAATTCTTCTTTTATTGCTTTAATCCCGAAAATTCAAGATGCTAAATTTGTTTCAGATTTTAGGCCAATCACTCTAATTGGTAGTGTTTGCAAAGTCATTTCTAAAATCCTAGCCAATAGATTGTCTCACTTGTTATCTACATTGATATCAAATGTTCAATCAGCTTTTGTTAAAGATAGACAAATTTTGGATGGTCCCTTCATTATTAATGAAATTCTTTAGTGGTGTAAAAGAAAAAAGAAACAAGCTATGTTATTTAAAGTTGATTTCGCAATGGCGTATGATTCTATTCGATGGGATTTCTTAGATGATGTTTTGAAGGCGTTTGGGTTTGGTACTAAATGGAGGACATGGGTCAAAGGAAGTTTATCGTCGGCTATGGCGTCCCTATTACTTAATGGAAGCCCGACTTTGGAATTTAATTTCGAATGTGGGTTGAAACAAGGGGACCCTTTATCCCCGTATTTATTTATTCTTATCATGGAATCACTTCATCTATCTTTTGTTCGAACGATCCAAGCAGGTACTTTTAAAGGTTTGCAAGTTTCTAATGAGATGAATCTCTCTCATCTTTTTTATGTGGATGACGCGGTTTTTATAGGTGAGTGGTCTATGGCAAATATTAACAATATTGTTTATATTTTGCGCATTTTTTTATCTTGCATCAGGATTAAGGATTAACGTTAATAAAAGTAGTTTGATGGGTATCGACGTGAGTAATACTGAGGTTGTCAAAGCTGCAAAGGTGGTAGGTTGTTCAGTAATGAAACCTCCGTTTCGTTACCTAGGAATTATGGTAGGTAACTCGGCTGCAAAGAAAGTTGCTTGGGAGGATATGATTCGTAAAATGCGTCTTAGACTCTCGAAATGGAAACTCAAATCTCTATCAATTGGTGGTAGGTTGACCTTATTGAAATTGGTTCTTGGGGCCTCCCCTATTTATAATATGTCTATATATAAGGTTCCAAGTGGAATTTTAAAAGAAATGGAGGTGATCCGTAGTCGATTCTTCAATGGAATTGAAGGAAAAAAAAATAGATTACTTGGGTCTCCTGGAAAAAGTTTTATCGTCTAAAGAATCGGGTGGTTTGGGAATTTCAAGTTTTTTTGCGCTTAATAGAGCACTTTTATTCAAGTGGGTTTGGCGATATATTTCCAAAAATGATTCAATGTGGTATAATGTGATTAACGCTATTCATGGATCAAGTATGAAAAATTATGGTCGTAATACTTATACGAATGACTCTCCTTGGAAAGACATTATTCAAGAGGTTAATAGACTTAAAGCTAAAGGTATCGACATCCTTTTGCATTGTAAGAAAAAAAGTGGGGAATGGTAGACAAACTTCATTCTGGAGCGAAAATTGGCATGGTGATATTTTATTCAAAGATAATTTCTCGCGAATTTATGCGCTTGAAGAATTCAAGGACATCACAGTTGCTGAAAAGTTTGATACTGTTGGGGGAATTCAGAATTATCGTAGGGAGCCTAAAGATGGGGTAGAACAGCAACAATTCACGGAGATGAACAGTATTATAAATCAGATTTGTCTAGCTGATATGAACGATCGTTGGACTTGGGATTTAAAAGGTGATGGTTCCTTTGTTGTGAAAGACCTACCGAGTCTAATTGACAATATTTTGTTGCCAAAAGAAGCTACTGCTACGAGGTGGATTAGTTATATTCCCATTAAAGTCAACATTTTTGCTTGGAAGGTTCGTTTAGATAGGTTTCCATCGAGAACCAATTTGGCTTGTAGAGGTATTTTCTTGGATTCTTTGGATTGCCCGATTTGTCATGAAGAATACGAAGACTTATATCACATCTTATTCAGATGTGAAATGGCTACAGGATTAATGAGATTGTTATGCCGATGGTGGAATATTGATTGGGTTACCATAAACTCTTATGATGATTGGCTCACTTGGTACAACTCGGTTCTATTGAGTTCGAAGATAAAGAAGATGCTTGAAGGAACTTGTTACGTGATGTGGTGGCATATATGGAACTTCAGGAATCAAATTCTCTTTGGATCTTGTCTCCCACGACGTTCGATTCTTTTTGATGAGATCATTATGAAGTCTTTTACTTGAATTTCTAATCGTTGTAATAGGAATTTTTCTAGAGATATTTGGATGCAAAATCCTTCAATGATTCCTTTGTAATTTGCTCTAATTTCTAGAGTTTTTTGCTTAATATATTTCATTTGCCGTTAAAAAAAAAAAGATATATTAGTATGTACTTATCACAACAAACGTATGTGATCTTATATAAATTGATATCTCTGTTATTGTTATATTATAGGCTATCTTATCTTTTTACTTATTACAATCATTTAATCAAACGTACGAAAAGCCTCACTAACAAGAGAATTGAAACCACGTGATAAAGTTGGAAAATTGTGTCACTAAAACCAAGCGAGAAGAATAGGGTTTCATTCTGCTACAAACTTCAAAAAAAAAAAAAAAAAAAAAACCATCAAACAGTTTAATTCTATCTCTAATGGGCCTATGACTTGGGTATTGCAAGTCCACAAAACAATAAATAAAGGCTAACCCAACTACAATGGAGGCCAAACCCAACTACTTGATGTTGTAGAATTACAAACTTGAGGCACTTGCATAGTTGCATTTGCATTCAAGTTTATAGGATTACAAACTTAAACTTTCATTAATTAAATTCTTATAAAATGTTTAACACTTGTCCTAAACTTAAATTAATAATGAATCTAATATAAATGGTGAAATCATGATTGTGTGCCTTAAAAATACATGAAATAAAATAGGAGTAATTTATACATTACCTTATTTTCTTCATTTGCCACAAAATAGCATCGTACAACGATATAAAGCGTGTTTAGTAATGTATATAAAAAAAGGTGTTATATAAATCATAGGTCAAAAAAGTACTACCATGTCTGAGTTTGACAGAACGATAGAAGAACAAAATATATAGAAACTGAGGCAAAGATCCTTACTATTCTTTGTTCTTCAAAATTGGTCATGATCCTGGAATAAATTGCAACATTAGAAATGGGAACTGATTACTAATCAACTCTATAAATTATTTTGTAAAATAATAAAATCAATTTAAAAGATAATAAAAATCAAGTACAAATGTTGTGTACCTACCCCCAAGTAAAAGATATTTTTTTTAATTACAAATATGCAAAAAGAATTGTCACATACAATAATAAAAAAAAAACAAAAAATGATAATAATACTAAGTTAAAACCCTATTTAACGAATGAAGAAAAGAACTACATTTTGAAAAATAATTTACAGAGTTCAATATACACAATCAAATATTTAAAAATTAAATACATACAATATAATACATATAAAACTCGATAAATGACCGAATTCTAATATTCGAGAAGAGGAAATTTATGTAGTTATCCCAAAACTATAAATGAAAATGAAATATAGGTATAATGGAAGATTAATAAGTAAGACCGGGTGGAAGTTTTGTTTATTACTCGTACTATTTAGTGTGAAACTTTAATCGTGGTTTCTAATTCAATAACGTTTAGCTGCTTATGCTTTCTAGTTTGTTATTATTATTATTATTTTCTAAATTCCTTTGTAATTTACATTTGTTTTTATGTATATTTTATTTTAGATCGATTTTAAGCAAGGAATTTGAACTTCTAAGGAGTTTATTAGTACTTGGGTTTTTTCAGAAAACAAATACCCGTTAAAATATCCACTATTTGAATTAAATAAACAATTAAATGACAATGACAACTGTTTTTTTCATTTAATAAAGAAATGTCAAATGAAATTGCGTAGAAAATGACAAAGATAAACCTACATCTATTCCACTTTATATTATAAATTTTGTTTTCGTTAACATTCTAGAATTAAGTTCAAATGAGAATGATATTTTTTGTGAGAATGGATAAATCAATCTCAACCATCAATTTAATTTCATCAAAATAATAGTACTTCTAACATTTTAAAAAATTGAATATCTCACAAACAGTTAGTCAAAAAAATGTAAAATTTGCACCATAAAAATCAGCATTTTTTTCTCTTCGATTAGACATCTCACAAGGTATACTTTCCATGAACTTTTTTTCTTTCAGTTTTTGGTGAGTTTCGAAAACTGGTAACACATGTGCTAGTTTCGGTAACACATGTGTTATTTGCGGTAACACATGTGTTGGTGGTCGGTAACACATGCCACTAACACATGTGTTACCGCAACTAACACATGTGTTACCAACCACTAACACATGTGTTACTGGTTTTCAACCCAAAAAAAAAAAAAAAAATTTTTTTTTTACCGAAAATATGTCATGAGGGATATCTAATCGTAGAGAAAAGAACGTTGATTTCTATGGTGCAATTTTTATAATTTTTTGATTAGCCGTTTGTGAGATATTTAACTTTAGGGGAAATTTGGGTTTTGCAAAATGGATAACCATGATCAATTCCTTCATTCTCACCAAAATTTTCATTCTCATTTAAACTCAACCCTAAGATCATAATCCTAATTTAACAATAATATAATAGTAATAATAAAAGTAATTATTCTTTCATCCCATATAATATTATATTTTCTTTTCTTTATATAAGAATTATATATATATATTAATAAAAGAAATTTTGCTAATAAATTTTTTCGGAAGCAAATTTATATATATATATATATATATGTGGGGATCAAGAGGGAAGCAAAAAAATTAGAGAATGAGGGAAGCAAATCTCAACCCTTGATTTCATCACAAATGTATGTTAAAAACATTTATTTATGAAAAAATCAAAGGCTAAAATTTGCTTCTTTTTTTTCCCCAAAATTTGAAGCTTCCATGTAGATCTATTTCCTATATATATAGAGCGAATTACAGTCTATGTCCCTGTGTTATTTCGGATTTTAACGCCGCATCCCTAGACTCTCATTTTCGCAGTCCCTACCCCCATAGTTGGCATTTTCGTAACAAATCAACCCCTCCCCCATTAAATCTAACGAAATGTCCGTTAAGTCATACAAAATGACTAAAATACCCTCGTCTTCCTTAATATAAACATCTTATCACATAGACACATACTTTCAGCCAGAAACAAAGTTACGCTCCAGTTTACATCACCATATCAAACACACAATAAATAATTAATCAATAACTTCAATTGCACAGATCTACATCTTAAGCAAAACGTGAATATCGAGTATTAGCTAAAGAAGAATACCATTACAAATTAGGTCAATTCGAGGTCATAATCAGATGCAGATTACGTATATGTATACAACACAGATCTAGATATAAACGCATCTGCCATAACATCATTGATTACATGAGTACAACAATTAACACCAGAATCAATCAAAACCGACTATAACACAACAGATCTGTATTATTTACGGGTAAATGATTAAATATACATACAGAAAACATAATCAAAAAACGATATCATAAGAAATGAAATTAAATCCACCAAGATTAACATAAATTTAACCAGATCGAGGCAAAAAACTACCTACATATTACATTTCACGAGATCGAGTGGAGTAACGCTCATGTGAGTGAGACCGCAGCTAAGAATACCACCAGTAGTACAAGCAGCATAGAATCAAGGTGAATACATCTCGATCTTACCAAACGGCTCGCTCGGAGCAGGAATCATGAAGTTATCCTGCTGTTTAGCAGGTGAAGTAGAAGGAAACAAGCTAGGGTTTAATGATGTGTTGTTGTTGTTGTTGTTGATGAGGAGAAAACTGCTGGTTGAAACAGAAGAAGTGTAGAGGTAACTAGGGATTAGAGATTGACGAGAGCCGTCGGAAAATGCCATTGCAGAGAAATGATCGGAGAAATGATTGATTTGACTCAAAATCTCTCGGATTTCTTCTCCGTTCCGGGAATCACGATGAAATGGGAATGGGAGGTGGGATTGGCTTTACTAATTGTGAATTTGGGAGAAAATCTAGGGTTTTGTTTTGTGTTTTTTGAAGAGGGTGGTGGTCTTCTGAATTTGGGGGAAAATGAGTTTGGGGGAAAATTCTATAGGTTACAAAGGTTACAGAGGATTGTTCATGAGGTTAATGGGATGATAGTATAGAGAATATGAGAAAAGAAGAAAGAAAAAGGAATTAGGAAGACGAGGGTATTTTAGTCATTTTGTATGACTTAACGGACATTTCATTATATTTAACGGGGGAGGGGTTGATTTGTTACGAAAAAGCCAACTATGGGGGTAGGGACTGTGAAAATGAGAGTCTAGGGATGCGGCGTTAAAATCCGAAATAACACAGGGGCAAAGATTGTAATTCGCTCATATATATATATATTAATATAAGAAATTTTGCTAATAAATTGTTTTGGAAGTTCTTCTAGTAAACAATCAAATTTGTTTATTTCGTTTAACGCTTTATTAATCAATTAAATAAATATATTAATATTAATTCTCCTAAAATTCTACCCACAAAATTTTTCCACATAACAAATTTTTCACAGAATTCACTCAAACTTCGATTAATGTATTTTATGTATAATTTATTAAGTACTTATTTGTTACTAAACTATGTATTCGTGTGTTAATGACTTCTGTTTAGTTGTGTATCTTGAAATCTTTTTTGTGTATTACGAATATAATTTTGTGTATTATATATTTTTTTAAAATTTCATCTAATTGTAAAAAGCATAATATACTGAGTATTTTATAAAAATCTTTTTGTCAAAAAGTGTATATAAATTGTATTAAAAAAATAATAATTACTCCTATTATTATTAGTTTATTACCATATAACTAGAGTACAATAACCCTATCCTGTAGAATATATTCCTAATAAACCCCCCAACACATATATTACTAGTCCACTGTAGCCCATCAAAGTAAATGAAGTATTCAATCCATTTGAGAATTAGAGGATGACTGATACGGAGTATATGCTATACTTACAAATTTATACAATATTACAATACCTTAATTCTTACATACATCAATGTCGTTGTGCACACTGCACCCTTACATAAGTACATGACATTCAGTTGATTAAAACTGTTCATGTAGAAATCAAATAACCCACTAGAAAACGACCAATCATATACGATGAAAGAGCCTTTTCTTCATTGCTTAAAACATTCGAGTGTCTTTTCTGCATCGCAATTGTTACTCGTAAACGTACTAAAGAACTCTTTGTAGGTATACGCTCGGTACATGGGTGTACGAGAACCAACAAGACCATCCGCAGGTTGTATCAATATGTCATTAGAAGGTATCAAAAACGTCCCAATAGTGGTGCGAGACTCATTTGAATCGGTCACTACTCGGTGCACCGCACTCTTGAAATTGCCGTTACTTGTAACCTATTTAAATTTAGCACTTTTATCAGTTTAGGTTAAAAGTTTAACGATTAAATTGTTTCGTGTTCGTTTAAACATTAAACATCATGTTCCCTCACAAATAAGAATTCTGTGTCAAATAAACGAAAAATTAGTTGTTTTTTAAAGTTTTAGATTTTGTATGCGACGGAACCTGACCTCTCAACTGAATCAGTAATTCAAATAATATGCTGATTTAGATTGAATGGTACCCGTAACTGGAGGCCCGGGATGACAACAAAAGCACTAGGAAGAGGCTCAACCCCGATCCATTGACCATATTTGAGGGCTTGTAGTCCACAAACATCACCTTGTTGAAGCATACTAATTAAATTAGGGTCACAATGTGCTTGCATACCGAGTGTTAAGCTTGGATCGGGACAAGGAATATGATGGTTAACCGAAACCAATTGGTTCTTGATCATTTCACCTTCAAAATACCCTCTTCCGAGTCCCATTCCTTCGCAAATCAACTCCAATATCGTCAATAAAAACTTCTTCACTTCAATCGAGTATTCCACCACGACTTTCCTACAAGTTTATTTGTAAAAATTAGTTGAAACTCGTAAAAGAACGGAAATTTTTCAAGTATGAATAAAACTTTCTGTTACCGATAATGAGGGCTTTCAGGCCAACGGTCGATATGATCTTCTAAAGGATGACAACGATGAGTTAAGTTATCTCTCCAGTAATGAACCTCTTCGTTTTCATAATTTAACGTGCTCGTATAAAGCCTACAACTCGAGTTCAAATCATTGGAATAAAATCTTGCTTTATATTCTGCAGGGGAAGCAAAAAAATCTTTGAAAACCGTCATTGTTTGATCCATTAGTTCCCTCGAAACCCGATGATTGATTACCTACATTACACAAATCGATATTAAAAGTTATAATCGTTACAAGAACCCAAAAATGTCATTTAGTGACTCACAGCTCGAACTTTTACTCACTTGAAAAAGTCCAAAATCTTGGCATGCTTTCAAAATTTGTTTAACAACGAGAGATCGTTCTGGGCCATCGATCTTTTCAAGATCGATAACTGGAATGTCTTTGGATGCCGGAATGTTGTCCTTTCCAGGCCTCCGTTCAAGTGGGAATATGTAGTTTTCGGGCAAAGATCGAACGTTAGACCAGTTCGAAATGAGAATGTCCATATTCCTCGATGATGGTTTAGTATGTATAAGACTCGTTACTCATTAGGTATATATAAATACTACAAATACTATGATCTTGTAAAATATGGACCACGACTAATAATGTTTTCATACAATATTAATTGTGTTCCAATCAAACCATTTGGATAAATCAGCTTCAATAGTACTATGAAATATTTTTTATTTTTTATTTTTATTTTAGATAATAATTGTACTAAGTTTGGTTATTATAATATTTATATGCTTCAAAGAAATGGACATTTCGTTTGTAGATATTTTCATTATTTATTCTTGGTATTGTCTTTATGGAACTAAATAAAGTTGTGATTTTCATGTGAGGACTACGTTCTATTTTTTTTATTGTAACTATATTAGAAATGGTGTGGTCTAAGTAAAAATTGGACCACAATCAGCTAAGTTTATATATAATAATAATATTATTGTTGCAATCTAACAATTGAATCGAAAATGATATGAACTTAATTTCAATATAATTAGCGAATAATTGTAAGGAGTTATGTTAATTATAGACATTGACATATGGTTTGCTATTATTTATGCCTTTTGTTTCTCTCTTCCTTTTTCTTGAGTGAAAATTAGGTTTATTGTGTTAATAAGCTGGTATATATGTTATCTGTATATGTATATGTATAGATTGATTTGTATTACCAGTTTCTAGGTATTGTAGATTTGAATTGTGATATTAGGAATATGTGAGAATGAGGATGTTAAGCACATTAAAAAATGAGTGATGCTTTTGAACTAGTGGCATGATTTTGCAACTGATGTTCATGCAATTGGAAGAGTGACCTAAGAAGTTGAATTAGTATATGTAAAATTATAGAATGAACTAATACAATCTAAGCTAAGAAGTTATCTAATTTATATGGGTCAATAATAGTTATGCTAAAACAAGCTGTTTTCGCCTTTTCAGTAATGAAGCTTATTTGTAGGAATGATACTTGGACAGGAGTGGTGTTTAGTTTTTTGTTCCTTTCGAAATTTATGCGTTGTGCCTTGTTGCTCCTGGAGAAATACGTACGAATATTGATGCATATATACATAGATAGATAAAGGCGAATGCAGACGATTGAGCTTTAATGAAAGAAAATGAAGTTATAAATAGTTCCTTTTTAGCGTAAGCTCTGTAATGATATTGCTTTAGTTAGAAATATATAGGTTAGGCGGTTTTATTTGTATCCTTCATTATATGGTAACATTTAAAGTAAACCAAAATATATTATTTCAGGTACTTTGAATCTTTGATATGTCTGATAATATTGGAAATCAGCCTGGAACTCAAAGAATGTCGTTGAGTGATCATCCAACTCCTTATGGAAATGCGTTTTATGGTGCTAGCTCAGAGCTTATTAGAGGCGGACTGGTGCCCATGGAGAAAAATATCCTAAGTTCGAGTTCTGAGTATGTGCAAAGTAATGTAAGTACTGCCAGAAACCATGATATAAATCGCCAAGTTTCATTTCCTCAGTGAATTTTTCTATTAGCTCAATTTTTAATTTTAGAGATAACATTCAACCGTTGGAACAAAATATGGAAGAAAAAGATTGTGGAATGTGATTATAACTTTGATATGGATGCAGAGTTGATGTTATGGTTCTGTTTGATCACAGATTAGTAGGTACTTTTCCGATCCGCAATACTATTTCCAAGTCGACAACCATTATTTGAGGAATAAATTGAAGGTTGTTCTTTTCCCATTTCTGCACAGGGTAAGTGCTTGTTTGGTGTGATCATATTTGTTCTTCGCTTATTCAGATGATTATTTTGGTGCTTATTTTTGTTTATACAGGGTCATTGGACAAAACTCACGGGTTCAGTTGGTGATAGGCTATCTCATAAGCCCCCTATTTACAGTATCAATGCTCCAGATCTGTATATTCCGATACTCTTGCTGGGCGCTGGCTTTACATTGGGTCTCCAAGGGAAGTAAGTATATGTCTGTCTTCTTATATTTGTGTGTGTGTGTGTATTTATGTGTATTCCAAATTACCATTTAGTTGGCTATTTGGTCGAGGGATTCTTTCTGAATTTGTGTGAGTAGAAGTTGGAGCTTGTTATAGTTTCTTACACTTATCTTTAGCTTATTGTCACACGTTTAACATACCACAGTACATTTTATGACCTTTAAGATTAAGATTATATCATTTATGGTAACAATGTCGATGCTTATATCATGTTAATATCTCTCATTGTGTTACTCGTACACTTCTTTGTAATGTAGGAAGATTTTGTCTTAAAAGCAAGATGAAGAAACTTCAATTTATCTTCTTATTATGTTTCTAAACTGAAATGGTGTTGCATGGGAATGTAGAACATATACCGATTGTTACTTTCTGAACACCATAATTTTCATTATTTCCAAAATAAGACTTCTTTTTCGGTAATAAGCTAATAAGTATTATTTCCCTTTATGAAACTTAAATATGAGTACTTGTGAAATTATCTTCCAGTATTGGAGTTTGAACATATATGTTTCAAACATACCCGGATTCTGCATTAAATTTTCTAAATCGTTCTATAAAATTTTCTAAATCATAATAATAATAAGATTTGAGGATCATATTTAACACATCAGTGATGTAGAAAAAAAAAGAGCAAAAGTGTTAGCGGGTCAACCTGATTTGACTCGTAGCTATCACTCATCCAGACCAACCCATCTATTCTGTCTTATCTAGCAAATCTAATATTGTTGTGGTTATTTTTGAAAGAAACTCACCTTCTGTTAAATAACTTGTGATATGCAGGTTTAGCCTGGAAGCTGTGAATTGGCTTAATATGAAGGGATTGGTTGGTTGGTTTTTACAAGTTTTGTTGCTAAAGATGTCATTGTTTTCATTGGGTGGTGCAGAGTCACCTTTACTCAACAATATGGCATACGCCGGGTATGGTTTCACAGGATTTTACCTTGCCATTTAATGGAAAAATATTAATGTCCTACTCTCGCTTCTTGATTCCTTGGACTTGTTTATGTATGGGATTTTTTTTGGTGAAGACAATGAAGAGAGTGCTTTTGTCAGAGGTTAGTAGCTTCAATTTACCAAGCATTATTACCTATTGCTCTTCATTGCTTTAGCCCAGCTCCCCCTCTTCATTTGGGCTCAGAATTCGGAAATATCCTCTTAATTGGCTTTACAGTTCACATCAGTTCTTCATTGTATTTACATTTGTTGCAAGTAAATGTTGTTAACCTCTCCGTGACGGCCATTCTTTTTTACTCAAGGTGAATAACATTGAATGATCTAATTCTATGTATACAGTTGGAGTCTCTACGAGAATTCTAATTGGTACATAATTCTGGTTGATTTATATATTTCTTTCTGGTAGCTAAAAGTTTCAAAGACTGAAACCTTTCCTCTTTGCTTTAGACAAGATGTTGGAATTTCTTAGAAGCTTGCTCTTTGATAACAATATGACTTATTAGAGGTGGCAAAATGGGCAGGTCGATGGGTTAGGTAATGGGTCAAAACAGTTAATTTTGTAGCATGGGTCGATCTGGATTGGTGCCGGTGGGGTTGGGTTGGGTTGACCCACAAGTAAGTTTTTGTCCACTTCTAAAAGAAATTTTATGAGCAGTTATGCGTTAACTATGATTATAAAGAATATATATTTACAATAACAATCTAAATGTCTGAAAAGTGATTTGGGAGATGATATGTAATAAATATAAACTCTGGGTGACTTTTCAACCCCTTTAACCCAATTTTCATTTTTAGCTATAGATAACCCTTCCTGCTAATTCTCCAAATGAAAAGACGACATCCTAAAGAAAGAGATAATGAGAAGAAAAGATAACTGTTTAGGTTTTGCCAAATGTTGTTATCTTGTTATAACGAGGATAAGTATATATTGGGTTGACCCATATGACTTAGATATATGGCACCCTGATGAGTCAAGCACAGGCCTGTCTGTCCACAGGAATGATTGTAGACTTGTATGGTTGCATCTTATTGTAAGAGGATGAGTTAGGGGAAGTAAACATTCTGTAGTTATATCTGTGTTGACTCATATGGCTTAGACATTTGGCACCATGAGGAGTTAAGCCCATGCTCACTCTCTTTGCAGGAATATTTGTGCCGGGCTAACCAACCTCTGGTCTTCCAGATTATTCCTACATCCATAAGCCCCCACGGCCCCACCTGCGGCAGGCTCGTTCTGTCACCCGGGTACGAGCTTTATACTATATAAAAATTAACATTTGTTGTCATAATGCATTCACTGAAAATATTTAAATGGTCCTCTAGACGGCTAGACCTGCAATTGGTATGTGTTTGGGCTATATTTTTGTTGACCAACCCAATTCATTTTTGTTAATGATTTCAAAGTAAACATGATTTACTAAACAAATGGCTGAGTTAGCATTGGATTATGTCATGTATTCCAAATTCAAATATGAATATTATGTCATTGGATGCTTTTCTAGACTTGGATTTTGTGGGGATGATTGTAGCTGACTTGACAAATATGATGCTTTTGGTCATGTGTAGATTTGTCTAAACAGCTGTGATCCTTTTTTTTAATAATTTAAAGGTTTTATTGTTTTAAAGCTAAATATCATGCTTAGGTGCTATCTATGAACAAGTGCCATAAGATTCAACTCTTGGATGTGTTTTTTTTTTCTCGAGTTATTTGAGATAAAAAACTATTGGCTCGACAAATATGACGTTTCTGTCTAATTGCTTTGATAAAGATATAACCAACTATAAACCATGTTGAATTATCTTGTCCTCAATCATGAAACCGTAATGTATGATATCATAATGTCTAAATTATCACTTTAAATGTTTCAGATTGATTTGTATTTTTATTTTTATTTTTATTTTTTTTGTAACACGTAAAAATAAAATGAGATCGACATGTAACTTTTTGTTCTTCTCTTATGATATCACACCTCTAGTTGATTTCAGGTTTGTTTGGCAAACTTTAGTAAATGAATGTTGTTTGGTCTAGAGGTCTATTGACACATTTTATTTTTTTTCCAAAGAGCGGTGAATAAGAGAAATACTTTTTGCTGATTGTGTAACTGTTAAGCAAGTCTTTTTCTAGAGAACGTGCTCATAAACTATAAATATGTATTTTGAGAGCTTATAGGGGGGAAAATAACCCTTAATTGACATATTGAATAGGTCTTTATTGGCATATAATTGTTACCTTATATCATTTACTTATCAAGACTCACATATCATTGAGCTCACTAGATCACACGTTAAAAATCTAGAGTACTTATCTAAATTGATGTGAACAAAAGAGAATAGGTTTTGGTAGTAGTGGCCACTAGAGTAGTTGATAAACACATAATTAACACTAAAAATGTAGTAGTTATAAGAGTTTTGAAATGTTTTTCAAGCCATCCATATTGACTTATGTGATAGGGAGAGAAAGGATAATCAAACATTCAAACACCACTCATAATCTTAGAGACCCAATAGTCACCCTCCTAAGATTACTGTCACTTAAAAGTTATGCTACAAAATCTACCTTTTATGATTTGGGTTCCCTAACCATAAACAAATTAATATTTTAACTTAGAAAGCATAAAAGCAAATTGTAAAGTAGATTGAGACTTAACTACTCTATAACTATTTATTTGAATATCTAAATAAAGTTACCTTATTTAAGTCTCGTTTCTTTTAGGTCCTAGAAAGTTTTGAACTTTATGATTTTGGGTATGTTGTTCTTGAATTGTTATAGGTGTTTATTCACCTATTAAGGCCTAGTTTTATCTAACCCATGCATTTCGTCTGCTGTGTTTGTAAACGATTAGATTGAAGATCAACTACATAGAAAGTTAAATGTTTAGTATAAATATGGTTTGATGTAAGTATTTTACAATCAATTTAAAGGTAAATCATATCTAAACTTAACATCACGCAAGCTTTCATGATGTTGAGCGTTAATTAGGAGTTATTATGTTTGCATAAACAAGTTAAAAAGTTAGTTTATAATGTGTATATACTACTTCTATTTTTTAACTTCAACGTCACCTAACTTTCGTGATATTAAGATTACAGATGTTATTCCGTTTATAGTGTGAAAAATGGTTGAAATAAAAGTATATATGCTTAGTCTCTCAACTGATATATATTCCACCAACTAAGAAAAGCTACAATTTCTTATGTAGTCATTGATGAAGAGGGTAAATATAACTAGATCAAGTTGTTTGGTATTGAAGTTAAATTGGGCTTGTCTCAGGTGTCCAAATTTATGAATATAGAGTCTAATGTCACAGTCATAGAATGCTTACTAAAATTTGTCCAAAAGAAGAAAAAAGAAAAACAGAATAATGTTTTAAAAACCGGTTTTTTAATTGAATTAGTCAGAGGTCTCGTTTTGGTTCAACCGCTTCGATCGATTGAGTCGAATGAAAATTATAGATTATTAAATTTACAAAATACTTAAAATTAATTAAAAATGCAAATAAATACATTAAAATTCATGAAAAGTTTCAATATAGTCTTTTCAAATAAATTTGATAGCTTTAATTTTATTTTTACTAAAAAATAATACATAATACTCTATTCAAGTTTACTATTATAAAAAATAAAAAAAATTAGATGAAAGACGGCCGATTTACACCAATTCAAACGTCGTGATAGTTTCGGTTTAAAATGAACCGGAAACTCTTTAATTTTCAATTCATTCGGTTGAATCGGATCATTTAAACCAGTTTTTAAAACATTAAAAGAGAATACTTACCAAATGCAGATCATTAACCGTTTTTAAAATTTATTGTTGAAAAGGATCAAATCTAATGGGATAGGATGAAAATAACATCAACTAATGAGTAACTTTTTTAAATTGAATTACATCATGAAAGATTAAGAAAATGTTTTTTTTTTATATCTATATACGTGGCATAAATATAACAAAAATCTCAACGATTAATTGACCAAAATAATTAAAATGCTTTTTAAAATAAAAAGCAGTACATCATTGTACTTTATGATTGCAATTATATTTCGACCACAATCCTTTTTAATAAATTAACATAGAAATGGCCCATCATCATTAGCATCACTAACCATGCCGTCCAATCCTTAAGTCTATTGGTAAATTTATAAATAATTGACCATCTATTTTCTAAAATATATTTTCCATCAAAAAGCTTATTCATTGTTTCGTACGTTGTCATACTTGTATTGACTATTTCGTATATAAGAAATACACACACACACACCCGAAGAAAAGAAAAAGAAAGAAAGAGATAACAAAATATAGTGGTTAAACTTTTCTAAAATTAAACGAGAAAAAAGCTCTACGTAGAAGCCAAAGACGTCGAAATAATACACTTACCTATACGGCATGATGGGTTGTCGACCAACTACACCTTTCTATATCTTTTAAAAATATAAATATAGTTAAACATGATCACAAAAACTATATTAGCAAGATAATAAATTTTCATTAACGTGATATAAGATGTTGTAAGCAATTAAATACTTTGTAAGTCGTTTTGTACTTTTGCCCGTTTCATTTTAACATTATGTGAGTATCTCACTAATCGAGAGGTTGTAAGAACACACATTTTAAAGATAATATGTATATAATGTGTGATTGTATGTATTCGTATAATAGATTATACAATCTTCATTTTTTTCTAATAAAAAAAACCTTTCACCATATATCATTTATATCACGAAAAGATACAATTCAAATCAGCTCATATACAAAACCAACCTATGTTTACTTTTGACAGAGAAAAATTATAGATGAAATTGAAGTTAGATTTTATAATTAGTAGTGGTTCTTAATGGAGGGAGGTTAGATTTAAAATTTGATAACTGATAATATTATATATGATTAGTGTTAGCAAAATAGGAACACTAAACCATATATCTAATGACATGCCCATTTGTGATGTTGACATTTTTGCATATTCTTGGACAAGTTAAGTATTTCTAAAAGAGATCCGGCAAGTATCATTTCATTTCAAATCATATCTTTCAAATCAATATTCATATTTATGATGTTTGGTTTCTTTCATAATTAAAGAAAAAGCAAGCATTTTAGAACAAAAACGAAACAGACCCAAGTAAAAAAGTTACATTAGAGTCTCAAACAATTTAAGACTGTGATCTTTGACCTTTTATCTGATCCATAACATGAAATAGTTTGGTGATTACATGTTGTTTATGTCTTCTTGTAGTGTAGTTTTGATTATTACGCGTATGTTATGATATCCAATTAACATGCGTTAAATATGTTATATTGATACTGCTTACACCATTTGAGGCAAGACACTCTATGGACGAACAAAGTTTCAAACTTGACCATGCACCATTTTTATGGAAACATACTCTCCTTTATATATATATATATATATATCCCATTCTAGAGCCACGTACAAATGAAATTACTGAAACACATATTGTAAATTGAAAGATAGCAATTGAGGTGTTTTGTAGGTCTCCTAACTTTTAGCTATAAAAATCATTGATGAATAGGGTTTTTTTTTCTTTCTTTTTGGTGTGTGAAAGGATGAGTATGAAAGATGATGGGAAAACAGGAAGCATTTTTCTAACTTGAGACATCATATTGTTTGCCATAAGAATGAGACATCTATAAAAAGCCACTCATAGTACCATCACAAAAATGATAACTTTAGAGAACACAAAATTTTGTACAAACACACACACTTTAGGTGCATTCATCATTTATTGAAGAACTTTAGGGAAATTGGGTCAATTTGAAAATATGGTTTCATTTCTTGTGCCATTTTGCAACTTTTTGAAACTTGGTGGTGGTTTTCTAAACTTGATTAAGAAAAATAATGGCTGCTCTCTGTTTATAAGCCTATTTGAAACTCACCAACATAAAGATCAGTCTTTTATTTCATAAAGTTCAAATCTTTAACTTAATTCTCTAGTATTTAAGGAATATTAATGCTAGATATCGAAAAAAGATTTGATTCTTATACTCATTTCATCAATGTCTTTTGATATTAGTTAAATTCTTTAAAACTGTTGATCACAAGATCCACAAAAGAAGGTTCTTCTTTTAGCTGATTATACATCTAAAGCTGTTAAAATTCAATGGGCAGTTTCTCGAGTTGTGTAATTCTTGATCTTGTGTGTGTCTATTGTGAAATTTTGCTGTTTGGTTGGTGAAATTTGAAGAAACTGTAAGTTGGGTTAGGGTTAGGGTTTTAAGAAATTGGGTTAAAAAGAATGGGATTAGATAGTTTCCTAAATCTTACAGTCGACCCACCGATTAAACGGCGAGCAGGGTTACGTAGAAAACAAGCTGGGAGAGGCTCGTATAGGGGCAGTTAGGACTTGAGTTAAAGTAAAGAATTGATTTTTAGGTTTAATTTTGTTTTGGCGGTGTTTTGGGTCATAATTCATTACTTGGGAGTGAAATTAGAATAGAAAGTGTGTCGAAAATTGTTGAAAGAAGATGGGAGTTAGTGCATTACATCAAGCACTCAAGACTCTTTGTCTTAACACTGACTGGAATTATGCTGTTTTTTGGAAACTAAATCCTCGAGCTCGAATGTAAGATCATTTCGAAGCACTTTCCGTTTTACCTGTTTATTAGTTCTCTTGTTTATGAATCGCATATGTTTCTTGTTTTGTGTATATCCAAAGTGCAGAGGTCGTAATTCATTCCATTTACTGATGAATGGGTTAATTCATGTTATGTTTGTATTCTTAAACGTCAGACGGGTAAAAAAGACTATCTTAAAGGAAATGGGTCAGATTATTTGAAAGTACCGCAAAGTGTAGTTTAATGCATAAATCTGCCTAGATCATTTTATTCAAAATTTTAGATTATTATTGAAATAATATAGCTGGTCTAATCATGTTTGATACATTAGTTACATCTAAAAAATCTGGACAAAAAAAGTGTTTTGGGTCAACTCAGCCTTACCCATTTTGACCAGTTATGCAAGTACACAACCTGCCTGATCCACACTTTTTCACTTCTACTGTGTCTCTGTGTGAATTTTAGTGTATTGAAACACCCTTTATTGAAATTTTGAATAATACAAGCATTGTGCTGTTTGGGGCTTGAATTTGAGTTCTTTGCATGAATACATATCAATTTTTGCTTTGAAGACAATAACGTATCTTAGGTTGTTCACTGTTGCCTGTGATATGTACATCTTGTAGGATATTGACTTGCGAAGATGCTTATCATAACAACAATGATCCTCCAGGGAGCGAACGATTCAACAAAATGACAGGCAATTTACCGAATGAACAGTTTGCACAAGACCTTCTTGGCCTAGCAGTTGCAAAGATGTCTTATCACCAGTACTCTCTTGGGGAAGGGTATGTCCATTCATTAAAATGTTGTAATCTCACATGAAAATAGAAGTTGGCAAAATGGGTGGGTCAGTGGGTCATCTAATGAATCAAACATGTATTTTGGTTTGGGTGAAAACGAGGTGGGTTGGAATGACCTGAATTACTTTTTGTCCAAAAAGATTACTATTTTGAGTTATAAGAAATATACTCCGCGGGACTTTCGACATGTCAGACCCGTTTCCCTTTAGCTATTTTGTATTTGACCTGTGGTAGAATAATAATAACCTAAGTCGATTCATGCATCAAAAAATGGGTCAAGTTTGCCACCTCTACTTGAAAATCTGAATGTACTCTTTTTGTTATCGGAAATATCTCAAGTTACCTTTGTTTGCAGAATCGTTGGTCAAGTAGCTGTTACTGGTAACCATATGTGGATTTCCGGGGATCAGCTTGTTAATGATCCCTGTTTGTTCTCTGAGGTACGCAATATTTCTTATTACAAACATGTTTTATGATATCACATTTTTTTAGCGGTGAATGATCTTCTCAGAGTTTTATATTGCAATTTGGTGTATTTCAGGATTTCGATGGATGGAAAATTCAATTTGCAGCTGGGATTAAGGTATGCCATCTCTCTTCTCTATAAAATTAACTGCATTATATTAATCTGCTTGTCCGACAGTCCACTAGAAACTTGTAGATGTAAATTAGGAGACCTAACATGTATAGTTGTTTAAATAATTACTCGGTATATTTGTTGTTTAAAGTATTCTCAGTATATTTGTACGTATAACATTGCCCCTTTTGAGTTATTATTTTGTCAGTTAACATCTGATTTACTTCTAAAAGTGGTCCCGTATTAGTTGATGTACTTTTTATTTTGGACCATATTAGTCAATGCACTTTTCATTTTTGTCCCAAGTGGGCCAACATGTTTACCATGACACATAGGCACGATATTGCCACGTAGGCATGTTGACTGGCTCATCTGGCCAAGCGGTTATATAATGTCTCAAAGGGGACAAGATTTAGAAGTACAGCGGCCTACGGGGACAAACAGTAGTAAATTGTTCCATTTGGGACAAAACAAGAAGTACAGTGATATTTTACGGAAATAACCTTATATGTTTTGATTAAAGTTGAAATTACCGGTTTCTTCCTTAAAAAAAACTTTCATTCCACCTTTTTTAGTTGGCTAAACCATTCTAGTTGTTTTGATTTAGCTTGGGAATGAATATACAGTACTCTTGAATATTTTTGTGAGTTTTGACTCGTGAAATATGTTGACGTTTTTGTGTCTTGCAGACGGTTGCCTTTGTTGGTGTTGTTCCTCATGGAGTCATACAACTTGGTTCATTAAATAATGTAAGACTATTCTTTCGCATTCATGTATACAATATGATTGAAAAAACTTTATTGTTTCAATAAGAAGCTAAAAACATTAATAAAGAGATATGCTCAAAAAAGGACACTACTTTTGACCCCTTAAACTCTTTCCCTTTCTAACTAAATTAAATCCAAATCAAACCCATTCATAATTAAGTTGGTCGAAATTGCCTCTACTAGTTTTCAATCCATCTACAGTGTCATGTTTTTACTTGAACCTATTTCCATTGGTCTAAAACAAGCAGATTGCTGAGGATTTGAAGATGGTGAATCACATTCGAGAAATGTTTCTTGAGCTACAAAGTTCTTGGGCAACGTGTGCACCTAGTAATACTAGTTCATATAATGATACCGTTACTTCCCTAAATTATGAAATCAACAATTCATACACAATATCAGATCACATTCCAAATGCGGAACTAGGTATACCCATTTCTTCAAATATCCAAATGCTAGATGGAAATATAGAATCACAAAGTGAAATCAATACCATGAAAACATCTTTTGAGTTTCCTGCTGGATTTGAGTTGTATGAAGCCCTTGGGCCCGCGTTTTATAAGCAAAATGATAATTATTGGCAAAAAGTCGATGAGATGCCGGGAACAAGTAGTAGCAATCTTTTGACACCAAATTCGGGGACAGAACATCTTCTAGAAGCAGTTGTGACTAACGTTCGCCAAAGTGATAGTGAGTTTAGTAACTCGGTGAAGTTTGTTGAGACTCGATTTAATGATATGCAAACTAGTAGTTCGGGTTGTTACTCGTTGGAGAGTTCATTAGGGTTCTCTTCAGCGAGTCATAGTAGATGTAGTGAACCATTAGAGAGGTCACAAGAACCAGTTAATGGCACCAAGAAACGGGCTAAACCTGGTGAAAGTAGTAGGCCTAGGCCCCGTGATCGACAACTTATTCAAGATCGTATTAAGGAACTTCGTGAGCTTGTGCCCAATGGATCGAAGGTAACTTTCTTTGCATGTAATACTGTCTTCTGTTCTTTTTCTGGAACGTTTTTAAGTGATGAAATGGGTAATTATGGTACAGTGCAGCATTGATTCGCTTCTTGAAAGGACAATAAAGCATATGCTCTTCATGCAAAGTGTAACCAAGCATGCCAACAAAATCGATAAATACGCTGAATCAAAGGTATGGCTTTACTATTAATCTGATACTTGGTTTCAGTTGGGTGACAATCTTTTAATAAATATTTAGTGTGTTAAAAATGACTCCAAAAGATCAAATTATTTATTTATAAATGGTTTGGACATTTTATGCTCTAAAAAATTACTTTGAGACCATTCGACCCGTTTTCTTTCTAGCTATTATTTATTATACCCATTTGATCCGTCAAAGATAAAACTTAACCAAAATTATTTGTAAGTAGATGGTCCAATTTGTCCCCCTCTAATTTTATTTCTGAGCAAAATTTGTGCAACCTTCGATTAGCTATATATTTTGAAATGGAAAGCTTTACTTTTAGTTATATTTAAAATACAGGAAATATACATCACAACTAACTTGGCTGTATTCTCAATATATTTTAAAGACCAACAACATTTGTAATCTTTAAACTCAATAAAAGTTGAAAGACTGTGCCATTTGTTTTGACTAAATTAGCATCCCGCAGTTGCTTGGCAAGGAAACTGGCGCACGAGGGCCCTCAAGTCAGGAGCAAGGTTCAAGTTGGGCAATGGAAGTTGGGAATAATATGAAAGTTTGTCCCGTAACTGTAGAGAACATTGGTACAAATGGCCAAATGCTGGTGGAGGTATGTCAGTGATTCATGGTGGTAATCTTAAACATTTATTATTTTGCTATCCAGAAGTAACATGAATTTTGCTGCATTGATGCAGATGATGTGTGAGGAAGGGGTCCATTTTCTCGAGATAGCAGATGCCATAAGGAGCTTGGGTCTCACCATTTTGAAGGGTGTAACAGAACCCGACGGTGACAAAAACTGGATGTGTTTTGTTGTTGAGGTATAATTTTATAACTGCATTTTTAAACCATTATTTGGATGCTTGTTGTTAGAGGTGGGAAGATTGGCTGGTTGAGTGAGAGGTCAAAATTAGTTTGTGTCAAATGGGCCATTTTTAGTAGGTCGATTTGAGTTGACCAGAAAACATTTCTTTTATTTATTCATCTTTGTTTTTTGTTATAATATGGTCAATGCATTAAATTTTGTTTGCAAAAGCAATAATGCTAGAATATAAACTAAACATATGAGTAAAATGCTTTATGGTATTGTAAACATCAAAAGAACAGTTTGAACAAATTTGAACCCGTTTGACTGTTTCCTTTTTAGCTAAATATTTATTTCACCATTTTGAGTTTTTGACCCGTTTGAGATTGATAAAAACCCAATTCAACCCATTCATAAGTTAAAGGATACAAATTGCCACCTTATTCATTACAAATTTCGTACTGTATGTTAGGCCTTGTGCTATAAAATATATGATGATGCTTTCAGGGACAAAATAACAGAAACGTTCATCGGATGGATGTAATTTGGTTACTTGTTCAGATCCTACAATCAAAGGCCAAGACTTAACACGACGATACAGATATTCAGTATTTGATCGATTTTATGGCCCCAATGTGCTTGTTGGTAACGAGTTAAGACAGTTTTTTTTGTCATCTGTTTTTCGTATTTCATCTTGCAATTTGGCTCGCCGTTTTTGTATTTAGATTTACTGAGTCTTAAAAAAACACGTGTATTTGATCTTTATGTAACATGTTTTAAGGTTATCTTGTATAGTCGTCAACATGTATTTGAGGACTTGTGTAGACACGTACCACCAATGTTTGTACAATGTGTACAAAATACATTGTTTTATCTGTATTCTTGAAATGCACATGAATCCTTTATGCTCATATAAATATAGATATTAAATATATACGATAATGCAAAACGTTTAATGACTATGAATAATGTACATAGTTTTAGAAGCTTATAATAGGGGTGTAACTGACACTATGGTAACTTGGTTGAATTTGCTTAGAAGTGAGTACTTTACAAAGCGATTAAAATAGAAATTTGGTTAGTGACCACGAATTAATTTTGAACTTACAAATTACAATAGCCAAAATGAAGGTACCATTGTTTAATTTGGATCCTCAAAAAAATGACAAGTACAAAATCATACAGAAATATGTATACAAAGATGTGTATTATGAGTTATGCCAGTCAAATATATTTTTTATATTTCTTTCATGATAAGTATGATTGGTACAAACAACTTATATTCCATTTTGTTGTAAAAATTTGTGAATATAGCATTTTTGTATTTTACAAGAGAAATATGTGCGCATAAGTTTTTAACTTCATATATCTTGTAACTTACAACGTCAAATTTTTAGTGATATAAATTAATCTGGTGTCCCACAAAGGATTCGGATGTAGGGGATGACCTGTAATTAATTTGCCTGTTCGGGTTAAAAGAAAAGGTTTCATCGAAATCATCAGCTTGCCAAACAACCAAATAGAGTTGATCCTGCTCCCCGCAGGTGGCGAATTTGAACGGGATGTTGTGACAATGATTTAAGAGTTCATTAGACCGTAGAAGATTCAATACGTTGTAAATGCTCTAAAACAAAACCGGTTTACAAATCCTAAATTACACACATTTTCATTTGTATATTATCACGTTATTGACATTTAATTTATTATATTTATGATACGTTATAAATGTTTGAACTACGAGTTATAATAATTTAATTAATACACATATTAAATTAGGAGTAGGAGATGAATATTAAACAAAAATTATGTGTTTAAAAAATTAGCTTATGTTTAGATATATATTCTAAAACACATTTAACGTTATTAAATAATGTAATGTCAAACCTTTTAAGCAATAAATATCTTTTATTTTTTATTTTAACCTTTTATATAACAAACATAGATGCGGATACCAGCCATTAGTTAGCAACTAAAGATTTGTACACTAATTGATAAATAATTATAAAGATATGAAATTTCCACGTGGACTACAATCTCATTTGTGTCACATAAATATACTTTTTAATCATTTACTAAAACTTTAACACAAAAACGGTATAACCACAACTTTAATTCTTGAAATAAATAAATAAAAAGTATTTAAATTCATATAAATTGTGATTTCTACACTAATTGATAGGCAAATCAAAATAGATAGTGTATTAATCAGCTCCTTAATCTTTAATCGAAATGATTAAAATTAAAACGAAATAATATCAAACAAGAGCATGATCAGGTAGAGCTATTACATAATTTAGCCATCATTCTGGCAAATCAAACCAATAGGGAAACCTATTAATCATCATTCATTCTCCATTTCAAAATTAAAATAAAACAAAATAAAATATATTTATTTTTCTCTGTTGATTTCAAAAAAATAAACACAGAGAGAGAGAGAGAGATCAGATAGAGCTAATACATTGTTGCCATCATATTGACAGTCAAACCAATAGGGAAAACAATTTCCATCATCATTTCAATCTCTCAATGTCATAGCTTTTATAATTATTAAAATTATATAAAAGAAAAAAGGTATGGCTATATGTAGAGAGATGCGGCTGGCTATTGAAACGAAGGGGAGTACTGTATGAAACCCTAGGGTTGGTTTGTTTATTATATAGACGGTGGGTGGGTACATAAGTTTGGTAAAATTGCACAATTGGTACGTAAGTTTAATCTAATGGCATGCTTAGTCCCTTAAGATTATTAACCCACAATGGTAACTATTCATACAACTTTCTCTCTGTCTTCTTATGTTATGTTTCAACATATGTATAGTTAACTAATTAATCCGTTGAATTACAAAACGTTATTAGCAGGAGAGTTTTAATCTTAAAAATAATAAATAAATTTGATAGCTAGAAACGAGGAGAGTCATTTGGCTTTTGTTGAAATTCATAAATTGGATTACAAAGCAACATTTGATTACAGAGGTAATTTCGAATCTTAAATATTTAATTATATAATATATAATATTTGTTTGAATCAAGGTCTCGAGTTATTTATTTGGATTACCGTGTTGAACCTTAACTTTTTAATTTTGTTATTATGCATTACTCTTCGATGCGGCGGAAACGCGGTAAAAAAGTAGTGAATAATCGTTGTAAAATTGAATCGAAATATACGTTTTAGATCAAACATAATAATAATATGAAGTAATGTGATAAACAACACTTGAACAAAAAATGATAGAATATTTAAAACACAATGCATGTCAATATATATGCATACATTATAGATATCGTACTCATATGGTGACGTGAAAAAGTACATAAAAAGGTAGTTGAAAATAAAATTATACTTCAAATAGCAAAATTCAAAAACACACATGAATTTGCAAAATAAGAGATAGTTTAATTTAAGGATAGTGAAATAATATAAAATATATATGCATATATATATATACCAGAATAAGAAGAATTTTAAATCCATATTGATTAATGTAATTTGCAAAATATCTCCGTATGTAGTTACAAGATGAAATTTATGTAAATTGATTTGTAATTACATATTGCATTATAATGTTAATAATAAACAACTAATTGTATCTTATTTATCATGCAAGACTTCTCGATATACCACGTTTGATGTTTACAAAAATTTATCCTGTTATTCTTTAAATACTTGAATACTTGATTTACAAAAATGGCATCAAATCAAATCAAAATATCACTCTAATCCACTTGGAACATCAATTTCTTTTTATGGTTAAATTTGATATAATCAAATCAGATTTTATAAAATAATATTGTCTTTTATTTACTGGTTAAGATTCACCATTAATTCACATTTATAACAAAAACGTTTTTTAATTTTTGTAATTCGTTTAAATATTCATTACCCGATCCATGAATGCCATTATGTGTTGAATTAATCATCTTAAGTTGATTTTTAAGGGTATAATAGATTTTTTTTCATTTTCTTTTATTAAATTTTAAGATAAAAATAATAAACGATTAATAAAATTTTTAATTTAACTGGAGCATATGAAATTTATTTTTCATTTAAAATATAAAATCAAATTAAGTAAACTTGAGCCCAACCCAATAAATTAGGGTGGCGCATTTTAATTGTACAAGTAAAAAAGTTTAATGGACCGGTTCACTTTAAAGTTGAGTCGGTTTCGGTTTGTTTTGTGTTTCAGAGAAAAGCATATTCCCATTTTCCTGAAACTTATTGAAGCTTCCAGCCAAACCTGTTGCTGTTACTTTGCTTTCTGTATGTAATCTGTGTTGTTGTTTTTTTATCAATTCAAATCAAATCAATGGCTGCTACCGATAAATACATCATCAAACGCTTGTTACATAACATAGGTATGTATGCATTACTTGTTATTTTACAATCTTATGGTTACATGATCTGTACTATAATTTTATTTATAAAGCTGTCAACATATTGGTTTGAAATTGCATTGCCTGAATCACTTCTGCTGTAGTTATTTACATGGGTTTGATTTATAATTTTATTTATAAAGCTGTTTCAATATGAGAGAACAATTTGAATAAAAAATAGCGTATTATAAAGGTAGGTATGGGTATGCTTAGAAGGTACTAATCAGAAATCAATGGTTTCATTTATTACAAATAAAAACATAGTTTGCGTGGTTAAAAGATGGATGCAAAGTTATTGAAAATGGTTAATTGTGAATAACAATTAGAAAAAGAACCATTTTTAGTCATAAAGATTAATTCTTTTCTATTTGTAAAGGATTTGATTAAGGTGATGATGTATCTTACACATAAGGTGAACGGGGTTCCTTCAGTTTGGAATTTAGAGTGAATTATAGAATTTGGAGAAAGGAAGATGTATAGCAGGATTAGCAGTCATCCTCAAACTTAACCACAAGTTATTTTGGTAGAGAAAGATTACATTTTTCCTATATTTTGTATTTATTAAAAAGGATGGAAGGCGACCAAGAGGTCTTTGTTCTAGCGGTACCAAGGTGGCCCTGCAGCCAAAAGGTTGTGGGTTCAAAACCCAAAAGGGATAAAGGTTTGTGGGTTATTTTCCATTCAAACAAAAAAGGAAAGAAGGCGAGTTTGAGGGTGACACTAGTGGTAGCTACCATGGCTTGGTTTTATTCTTTAGATACAAGTACTTACTTTAACCAGACGAAAAACGAAGGAGTATATGGAAAAGGCTGAATAGTTATTTTGGGTTTCATGTTTGCATTTTGTCTTTTTGTTTGTTTATTTAGTTCATTCCATTTTGGTGCTGTAGATTATAGTTTCAAGTTGATAAGAAAAAGAGAATCGTATCAATGGTCTGTATTTGACGTACTCAAGCGTTATCAATCACAATGGTCAAAGGTAGAAAAGTCCAACTTAAAAGAAGTAAAGGACGCATCTGTATCATCTATACCGTCTCAACAGGGCAAACAAACTGAATCGAACTCCGGAGTTAGTAAATATAGTTCTGATGAAGATGATGCAACCAGTAATAAGTGGAAGCTAGATTATGATTGGCTTACAAAAGCACTTGAACCAGCACTGCAATTGTGCAAGTGGCCTACACCCACAGGTTTGCTCACAAATTTTCTCTCTTTATGTGTACGTGTGGTAGTTTGGCCTTTATCGAACCCCTTGTATCTCTAACATGTCCTTTTATTTACAACTACAGAGATCATAGGTTTTGTTATAGTTTATTGCACCTAGGTGCTTTTTATATATTTCATTTTTTATTATTTCACTACAACAATTATCTCATTTGTACACACATTTAGATAATGCGTAATTATTTTTCATCTTATTTGCTCTTAAAAGTGTCTATTAATAAGTGCCAATGTAAGGCAATTTTCACACTTGAAAATGTAGATATTTTGTACAGTTTATAAGTGTGAACAAATTGATACGCATTTTTTCTAGTGCGGAACAAGTGTGTAGAAATGAGATTATTTTTGTAGTGTTTGGTTGCTTTATATTTTTCCTTTATATATAATTGGGGGAAGGGGCATGGGATTCGATGTGTATATGTTAACCTAAGTTTGTTCATCGGTTTTTTGTCAGCAATCTTATGCTAATCTGTAGTCTACCAAAAACTTGCAGTCACTAATTCCAATGGAAACAAAATTCCACCTATTAGTCGATCATTTGCAGAAATTCTTTCAAGCATTCAACGAAGTAAACTCGGAGTCCAAGATTGGAGCTTGAGTGATCTTACAATAGGTTTATACCTTATTTACCTCAAACAAGCATCTGCAAATCCATTTGAGGATGTTAAGGGTGTAAAGATTTCATCCGACACTGTGGTAATTACCGTAAATCTTGCATTTCACAAAATGGTTCCCCACTTGTGGTTCTTACACGAACTTTATTTTTTTTGTAGGTCCAGGATCTTATATACCATATAGAATTAGCAAAAGGGGCGTATAGGGATAGTGCTGCTGGTCTCGCTAAAAACAGCATGCTTCGAGAAAGCAATATAATGAAATTTGTGAAAAATTCTAGTATGTTGCGGCCGGGATACTATATTGGGATTGATACACGTAATAAGCTTGTGATTTTTGGAATTCGTGGAACACATACTGTATCTGACCTTATTACGGATATTGTTTCTTCGAGTGATGTGGAAGTCAATTTTGAAGGATATTCAACTCATTTTGGCACTGCTGAGGCTGCTCGTTGGTTTCTCACTCATGAGATTGGAACCATTAAGAAGTACCTTGATAAACATGAGGTGGTGATAATCTTCCTTCTTTTACTTATTGATTAAAGTTAGTTCTTTTTTGGGCAAATTTCATAGAAGGGGAACATGATATACTAAAATGTTCGGTAAAAGGAACATAAAATGATCTTGCACAATTGAAGGGTAGAAAGTTCTATTTTTTTACAAAAAAGGGAACCTTCCGACGGGTAAGCGTTCACATTAGTTTTTTTAAACACCTAAATGAAACATAAAATTGAATATGTAACCCTTTTATTGGGCAAAATTGAATATGTAACCCTTTTATTGTGTAAAAAAGAACATGTAACCCTTTTATTGTGTAAAAAAGAACATGTAACCCTTTTATTGTACATTATCAATTTACGTTCCCTTTATCGATTATTTTGATATATTATGTTCCCTTTTTATGAAATTTGCCCTTCTATTTTTATGGCAGTTTCGAGTCAAAAAATTTGACCCGTTTACTATTGTGTCGATTTGGGTTATGTTTTATCTCTGTCCGGTCAAAAGTGGTAAAAAAAACTTTAGCTTGTATGGAAATGAGTCAACCGGTGTGAAAGTCACCCAAAGTCTATTTTTATTGCATTATACCTTCTAAATCAGAAGAATTAAAGAATTATATTATATTTGACACATAATCTATTGAAAAACTAAGGGTGTGTTTAGCTGCAGAAAATTTTCTCAAACTTCGTATCTCCTTTTTCCTAAAAACGAGAGATGTTTAGTTATCTCTAGTATACTATTGAAAATCATGAAAACATCTTCTAGTGTATTCATTTTTGCAATCCATAAATCATGGAGTTTTTCATCTCTAGAAAGGAAAACAGTTGAAATTTATAAAATGAAGTTTTCAAAGTGTAGTTATGATTAGAAAATTGGGTTTCTATTTTTAATGTGAAGTTTCCTGGAGAAGTATTTGAACACGTTTTATTTTTTTCTGCAACTAAATGTACCATTAGTGTAGTACAAAATATGTATCCGTTCAACCCTAGCCGACTCAAACCATACCCCTTTTTGACACATTACCTGACTGGCCCATTTTGCTACCTCTCTTTTATGGCTTTTTTCACGTCATGTGGCTTTATGTTGTAAGACTAATCTGTTTACAGGGCTTTAGGTTAAGCCTGGTGGGCCATTCACTTGGAGGTGCGATTGCTTCAATGCTAGCCATAATGCTTCGTAAGAAGACAAGTGAGGAGTTGGGTTTTAGCCCTGAAATTGTTACAGCAGTTGGATATGGCACCCCACCGTGTGTTTCTAGAGAACTTGCAGAATGCTGCTCTGATTATGTCACAACTGTTTGTATGCAGGTTGGTATATAACTTGAGGATGCATGGAATCAAAATTGCTTAAATAGCTATTACATGATCTTAACGCCCTTATTTCATGACATACAGGATGATATAATCCCAAGGCTAAGTGTAGCTACTCTGATGAGATTGAGGAATGAAATTCTTAAGACTGACTGGTAAGTGACTTCTGCAACTAGAGACTTTACCAATAAAAATTCAGTAGCATGAAGGTTGCACAGATTTTATAGTTTGTTTCAAGCAGATGCTTGAGTGCATCCAAATTAGCAAATTAAAAAAGGGCAAATTGCGTAAAATGGTCACCGAGTTCAGTCAAGTTCTATTTCTTGTAACAAACTTTGGCTTACCTTTAAAGACTAAAACTCTTGTAAGGGCAGTCACAGC
Organism: Logfia minima; assembly: GCA_963921325.1. NCBI lineage: Eukaryota > Viridiplantae > Streptophyta > Magnoliopsida > Asterales > Asteraceae > Logfia > Logfia minima. Next base: position 11,509,096 of record OY992776.1, on the reverse strand, counting down.
GGCACCATCGGTTAAAACCGACGAAATTGCACCGATGGCACGGAGCCGTTGGTTTGGTCCGTCGGTTTTAACCTTCAGTTTTCCGACGGTCCGTCACTTTTAATATTTTTTATTTATTTTTATTTACCTTTGTGAAAAGAAAAAAAAATATTATTTATTCCAATGGCTCTGCAACGGCTATTCCCATTTTTTTATTTATTTTACACATTAATTCATACACAATCACTACTATATATATACTCACTCCAGACCACTATAATTCATACCAAAAACAACTACTACACTCTATAATTCATACAATTACACACTCATTTCATACACACTACCACACCCATTTTATACACAAAAACGACATACTACCATACCCATTTTATAAATTTTATACAACTATTCTATATAATACCTCATTCTTCTCAAATCGTAAAATGGATTCCGATTCCGGTATTGAAGAATTGCAAGTGATTACGAATATTTTCGATTCGGCCGCCGCAATCAATATGGTTAATTCGATAGACTCCGATTCGGACGAAGACGACGAAAGGCCATTCCATCCGCCAAGAGCACTAAGACGATTTTTACGTAGAAATCGTGACGCGGCAGGCGAACGTTTATTTTTAGACAACTTTGCCAAGCACCTAACATTCCCGGCGGATTATTTTCGACGACGTTATCGAATGAGCCGACCTTTATTTGTCCGTGTATGTCAAGGTATACTATCTTACTCCCAACTTCCGATACCTCCATATTTTTCATATTTTCACCAAAGTCGAGACGTTACCGGTTTACTTGGTTTTAACGTTTACTAAAAGTGCACTTCCGTCGTACGCCAACTGGCATACGGTTATGCCACCGACGGCTTTGATGAATACTTACATATGGGTCAACAAACATCATAGTTGTGTTTGAATAACTTTTGTAAATGTATTTTTCATCTATATTCGACCGAGTATTTAAGAAAACCAATAGTCCAAGATGTGCAACGTTTACGTCAATGTCATGCCGAGTTGCATGGTTTTCCGAGTATGCTCAGGAGCATCAATTGTATGCACTGACCTTGGAAAAATAGCCCAGTAGCATGACAAGGTCAATACTCCCGAGGTGATCCGGGCTATCCAACGATCATGCTCGAAGCGGTAGCCTCTTCCAATATGTGGATTTGGCATGCCTTCTTTGGTTCTGCGGGTTCGAGCAACGACATCAACGTTCTTAATCAATCAGATTTATTCACCGATTTACTACTAGATAGAGCTTCTCAAGTAAATTTCAACATTGTCAGGACTCAATTCACCAAAGGCTATTATCTTGCCAACGAGATTTATTCGGAATGGGCCACTCTTGTAAAGTCTTTTAAGTTTTCACTAACGCGCGATTCAAGAGATATCAAGAAGCCACAAGAAAAGATGTGGAACGAGCATTCGGTGTGCTTCAAGGCCGTTGGCAAATCATCAAAAACCCTGCAAGACTATATAGCATCAACAAAATAAAAAGAATCATGCATTGTTGTGTGATTTTACACAACATGATAACTGAGAACAACGGCCGAAATATGTGTCAACTTGAAGAAGATTATTTGACAAACCTGACAAATATATCCCAACGTTCGTGGCAAGAAAGGGTTGAAACTCAATTATGTAAGGACAAGGAATTACGTGATCAAACAGTGCATTATCAACTTCGCAATGCTCTAATTGAACACGTTGTGCAACTCCCACCAAATTTACATCAACGTTAATCGTATTTTTTCAAATAAATGTAATGTTTTTTATTATTGTAATTTTTTTTAAGGAAATGTAATGTTTTATTTTTAATTAATGTAATGTTTTTATTTTAATGAAATGTGTTTTATTTTAATTATTGTGTATTAAATATGTAAATTAAATAATATGTGGGGCCCAGAAATAAAAACTGACCATTGACTGATGACAGTGGTCAGTTAGTTGTTAGTCAGTTTTGAAAAAAGCTAACATGGCGCTGAGTTGGCAGAAAGTCACTAGTCAGTTTCAGTCACGGATGAGAGAGGCCTAATGGTATCATTTATGGTAATCATGAATCGGTTGCCATGTGAGAAAAAGTCAATATGGTCAAAGTTAAATCTATCTTTTGATTTTTTCAGGAAAACCATCTTTGAAAAGGAGGACTGGAGAAGTGTTTTAGATTTAGTTACAAATGCAAAACAGGTTGTATCTTCTGTACAAGATGTAGCTAGGAAGCTAGTTGATTATACCAACTTTGGAAGCCAAAACAAATTTCTTGGTAAGCTTTACTTTTCATACAGGAGATTGCGATGTTATTCCTTTGAAATTAATATTAGAATGGCTATTAGACAAAGCTTTAAAACAAATTTCTTCGTAAGCTTTACTTTTCATACAGGAGATTGCTATGTTATTCCTTTAAGATTAATAATTAGAATGGCTATTAGACAGCTTTATTAGAGGTGTCAACTTCGACCCATTTACTTATGAACAGGTCAGTTCGTGGTCAAACAGTTTAAACGTGCTAAACTATATATTTAGTCCATGAAACTCCTTAATTATTTATTCAAAAAATAATTGAATACTTTTATTTTAATAATATCAATCTTTTCCAGTAAATTCCTTGTGCATTACATTTGACCAAAAGGTTTGACTTTAGTGCTGTTTTAATCAACCCTTACAGATGTTCCTGGTAGAAAAGATTCAATCGCGGTAGCAATTAGTACCCCTGCAACCACTGTATATGATGTAGCAAAACTTGACGAGTTGAAAGAGAAAGTAAAAGATTTATCGTTTCCCAAGGAGGAACTATTCATTCCTGGTACCGTTTATTATCTAAAACGGAAAGAAGAAAAACACAACGGCAACAAAGTGAACAAGTTCACTCTTTGGAAGAGACATACAGGTGAACATTTTAAAAGGATACTGTTAACCAACAACTTGATTTCAGACCACAAATGTGATAGTCATTACTATGCTTTAAGGGATGTCTTAAAAGGTATTCCCGGGCCTCAAAAACAATAATAATGATAATTTTATGGGTCCTGGTTAATATGACCTAATGAATGAAGGATATTGAGTGTCTAAAACAGCCATGTGTTTGCATTTTTGAGATGTTTCTTGTAATTTGATGTACATATTGATTTTAATGCATCTTGTAGAACCATTTAGTTATAGGGACAGAATGGGTGGTTGTAGAAATGGGCTTACATACTTCATTTGGGCCAATGATGAGCCCAGACCAGCCCAATCATGTACAGTCCAAATTTGACTGAAGTTATGCTAGTTTCTAGTTTCTACCAATGTGCTCATGTTAACATCTGTGAACCCCTCTTGTGCGTTTAAGTTACTTATAAATAATTGATGTGCTGTTTTTTTATTAAGAATAATGTTGTTGCAGTAATATCTAAGTCTTATTATAAGGTTGTATGCAATTACAAAACGGAGTCTGGGTTGTAACTGTTTGATGTGCGTGCTTGTTTGCTCGTCTTGTTTTTTCTTTCTTTTTGACACATTTGACTTGTTTGAGATGAAAGACGACCCATATCGACCTATTCATAAGTAACTGGGTTGAGATTGACACCTATAGTGATGAAATGCATTCTGCGTCCAAATGCACCATTAACTTACACTTCTAGTTTCAATCTACGGGATTCGATGTTTTAGAGACTTGGTTTAATAAATAGTAATCATATAGGTTTTCCAATTTATGCATGAGAACAAACTTTAGCTTGCAGGAGAATGCTTCCAAAATGCCAACTGTTAAAACTTGGTCAAACATTCCCTCATATTTAATTGAGCATGTACATATATGTGTCTCTTAGACCAGAAATCACTGGGCATAATCTTCTCTAATCTGCATTACAACTGTGAATGACTGAGATTGCTTTAAGTAGCTTCCAATTATTTTGCCATCACCAGTTCAAAGTCCTTGTCCATCATGTCGGTAGGCGGTTTCTTTGTTCTCTCTAGTTGTCTCATGTACGTCTAGTTGTATTTTTTTATAGAAATTCACATCATGTGATATAGGCATAAATATGGAAGTGACCTGAGGTGAAAAGATGAGCTTGTTGCATGACAGGTCAAAACAAGTTTGTATTTAAAAAGATTCATCTTTAATAACAAAATTGATGTACGAAGCTTTATGCAACTCTATATATATATATATATATATACACATATAAGTATTGGGTGACTTTCAACCCATTAGATATGTTTGACCCGTTTGGCCAGTGCCCATTTTATCTAAGTTTTTCGATTTGACCCATTTGGCTTCTACGAGTAGAACATATCACATATCAATCTATTCGTAAGTGAATGAATTAAAATTGACACCTTTAATTAATACGCTATACAATAGTATTTCTGCCCATGATTTTGTAGGCATCCTGGCCCTTGAGTTTCTATTTATGGCACATAGATGATAGATCTGAACCTCAACACAACTAAAGTTCAGTAATCATATAAAAATTCGCGTCACATGTTACACTTTTTTTTATAACCCAAAACATGGTAGGGATCAGATATGATCATAATAGCATTCAACGCTAACTTCTCTCATATGCTTACGATAAAAGTCTCGTGAATGGACAGTTACAAAACTGTTATTGTCATTTGATTGAAAAGAATAGATTATAACATAAACTACATACATTAATCCCTATTTTATGGTATGGACTTTGAACAATTGCCTCCCATTCAAACTACACCGTCAATAGAAATGTATTTAGTGGATTCTTTGGGCCATTTTAACTTATTATCACTCTGCAATTATTATTAAGTATACCACTTAACCAATTGTATATATTAAGCATCTAATGAAACGTTTGTGGTTTGTCCCTTACCAAAATCACGAGTTTCTCTTTGCTATTTTAATAATAGTTATCGATTCGTCAAGATTGGCTTTGACTCCTTCACGAACTGCATATGTAACCTTTGACAATGACTTGCATTGTGTTTAGAAGCTCTAAAGTTTGAAGACGTATAGTTTGTCCCTTCACCATCTTTTACCCATTCACTACTAAGTAGGTGGATTTTGAGCATTTTACCCCTAGTGATTGTATTGCTCATATTTTCAGTAAAGTGTAAAATAATTAAAAAGTCAATTACTTAGTGATGGATGATAAAAAATGATGACATACAAATCAACATCCTTTTAAAAAGGCATATGTTGATATGTAAAACAATTATTTGGTTAACTTATTCTAAACAAATATGAGCTAGTTGAAAATGGTCTATTTGATTATTTTCTTTAATGGGGAAAATTTCACTAAACACATGAATGCGACGTTAAAACAAAAACACCTAAAAAATACCAAACTTAAATATGTAAATAAGTTAAAATTATCCACACAATTCACCAAAGGTAGAGTCGAACTATAAATACAATATGATTATTCATTTCTAAAACTGTGTGTCACTTAGCTATCAGACATTTATACTTTAAAACAGATGTTGTATGATTTTCTAAATGATTAAAATTTGATTTTTTAAAACATTCTTGGATCCTATTAGATACATATGATTATAATAAACACATAATCGCGTTTCGTGTAAAATGCAAACCAAGATTCACATGCAACATGATTTCCCAATTATATTAACATTAAAAATAGAACAAGCATAACTGTAGCAGAATATAGTACACAACAAATTGATCATTTTAATATAGCTTTTGTAGAACAGAAGTAACGATCATACACGTGTGGCGACCCCACGTACAAGTAGATTTATGGGGGACTTTGACCAGTCTTCTTCATATGACACATTTTTTCTTATTTTCTGTTGAGTGAACCCAATTCTAAGCGACATTAGTGACATATGCCCGTAGTTTTGTCTGGTGATATTTTTTTCTGGTTGTTTTTTGGGAAATTGGACGATTATAATTAATTATAATAAGACGTTAACGGTAACGATCAATTATGTGTTGAAATTGTTGACCTCATAGAAAAATCGAACGTCAATGATTTCAAGATAACATCTTATAATAGTGTCGCGGAAATGGATATCTTTGCAGTTAAGGGATTATCTGAGCATATGTTTACAGGTAATGCGAGACAAATACCAAAAGCTATATTGATAAATATTAAAGGGCTTTGATCTGTAAGTATGCGAATAGCCTTCACAATTAAAAGATTTGTGTATTTAAACATACATGTTAGTAGCACTTGGTTACTAGAAATAACAAATTAATAATTCAAATAAGTTAGTATGTAGTTGGCATTTTTATGTCTCATTAACGGGTAAATCACATTTTATGTCTTTGTGGTTTTAGTTAGTTTGTGATTGTTATTACTAAGATGTTATCGTTGTTGATAATGTTGTTGTTGTGTTGATGAATGAAGGGAGATGGTTATAGTGGGGAATGAGATGGTTATAGATTTACAGTAGGGAAGGAGATGATAAAATATAAAAAGATATAAAATAGTTACATTAAAATAATAATATTAATATAAAAATGATAAAAAGAAATATAAAAACAATTTAGAAGGGTAGTTTAGTCATTCTATATATCAAAAGTATGAATTTGAGAAAAATTACATACTATAAGAATGAACAGTGTAATTAACGAAGTTAAAAAATTAAGAATGAAAGAAATAGAAAATCAAAGGAAGGAAAATTGTAATTTACCCCTTATTAAATTTTGAAATGTTTCACGCTATATACTGTTAACGGGGAAGATTTTTCCAATGCATATATATGGTCACCATTAATTACTATAAAAGTATAATATAAGCGAAAGTTCGTTTTATTCTATAAATCAACTAATAGAAGAAGAAAAAGAAAAAGAAAACTTATAAAATTGGTACTTGATAATGATTCATATACCACTATATCTAATTGTACACTACTAAGCGTGTTTTATAATATTGTACAATATAACATTTTAAAATACATTTGTTGGTGTATAAATATAAAAGAAATGATGTGCAAATTATCACCCTTCGACTATTGATCATGAGCTATCTTATAAAGTGAGGTTATCGATTTTTATAAGTTGCAAGTCGTTGCTAGTTTATTTGAAATGATTTAGTTTTCGATCTATTAATATTATTATTAAAAAGTATTATAAATATGTAAAGAATGTTTAGATGTTTTTTGTTGAAAAAGAAATGTATAAGGACCCTACCACTAGTACAGTAGTAGTAAATGCGAATTTAAGGTCACTCGTGCGGGTTGTAAAGCAGCATTGATGATGTTCCTTCCACTCGTGCGGCATGTCACACTAAAAGTTGCTACGTGCAGGCCCCACACGTGTGCCGTTGCCGGACAACACAGTTTAGCAAAATTCCCATCACAATTAACGCAGTCTACTTTTAAATCTGTTCCCCAAAAGAAAATGTTTTATCAATTCGCATTTTTAGGAGTCAGGATTCATAAAACGCACTCTACTTTTGTTCCCAAAGAAAATGTTCTAAATAATATTTATCTCTTTTAGGTAGAGTTGGTAAAACATTAACTCTAAATTATTATTATATATATATTTTCAAACAGATAGTAGTCCGATGTTAGTAGAGAGAAATAAGATACGATTAGAATTATCAGATACAATTTGGATTACAATTTTAATTTACTTACCTAAATGATATATATTTTTTCTTATTCGAAATTCAAATGATATAAATGAGTTTGATATGATCACTTAAAATTTCACTTCTTGACTTCTTGTAAGTGAAGATGAGATCATTTTAATAATGTCATAGGATTAAATTGTTGATTGTACAACAACGTCAAATTTAATACGACTCTTTTTTGTAATTAAGATGTAACTCGGGAAAGTGATAAATTCGTATATGTTTAAAAACTTGATTTGTTAGGAAGATCACCTTTTGAAAGAAGAAATCCACACCCGCTTTACCAACTTGCATTCTAAAAAAGCAAAATTTCATTTCTAGAAAATCGTCACAGACTGGACACCTACACCATTAGAAAATGATTTTACTCAACCTGACAATAATCATATAATTTTGTTAATCATATATAATATACTAATGAATAGATAATTAGTTTTTCATAATTGAATCTTTCATTCAATAAAACAATTCGATATATGATGAGTTGGTTAAGTCGTACGGAATTGGGACAAATGATAATGGAGTTGAGGTGGTGTTGAGCTGGTGTTCATCCAAAAAATTAAAAACAGCTAATGAGCTATATATATATATCCTCTTAAAACTATCTTCTTCTTTTTTTCACACAAAGGACATTAATTCTACAAATAAAACGTAATATTTTTTCTATAACAAACATTGCAAGCATTACATTTTTTGGGACAGATGAATGATAGAATAATCATACCAAATGTATTTGAGATTATATCATAGTTTTAACATGCTAAACTTATAGAAACAATATTTTGTCGTGACACTCAGTTAAACTCAACAAATACATTATCCCATTTAATATAAATGGTATGTTATTCTAAAGTGTATTATATTTGACCTATTTAATTATTATATGGGTATATTTTTAAAAAGTTTTATTGTATATATTGAATCTGTCAATTTTATTTATTATATGTACATTTTTTCTTTTCGAATATTCTATTGTATATTTCTTCAAACATACAATAGAAGTCAAAAAAAATATATACATACAATAAATAAAATCTATAAGTTCAATACATATAATAGACTAAATAAAAAATATCACATATAATAATAAAAATTATAAAATATAACATACTTCAAACAATAAATCTTTATAATATTAATATTTAGTAAGAAAAAGACATGCGGGGAGTGGCATTGACCCGAGTTAAATCTTCTTTTGAGATGGTGGTATTTTAACTACTTTTAGGGTGATTAAAGTGGATGGAGTAAATATACTATTACAAGAAATATGTTAAAGGTATGTTGCAATTTTGATTCCATTTGGTGGGGTGGCTTTCTACTTTAGTTACTAATTAATTTAAAGAAAATAAAGAAAATATAAAATTAAAATATCTACATTAAAGTAGAACTAAATCTAGTTCATTTTACGGCTAAGAAAATTCGTTGAAACAAACTAGCAACAAATTGTCGGGGGAGGGTGTGAGAGGTAATATATCAACCAATCATGGTTTTCAGTTTTTGGAGAGCCTGTACTAAAGAGTGTGATGCATATGATATAGTTAAATAAGAGGATCTTTAATAACTAAAATTAATCCAATTATTAGTACAATAACTATTAAAGAAATATATAAGTTACTTTATAATTGAGGTGTTAAGAATTATTTTCATTGAGACTCACAATCGACTTATCTGGCAAATAAACTAAGAAATATCCGCATACGAACTCGAAATGGAGAATACATAACACCAAAACAACATGAAGTAAACGCACTAAACCAATATTCTACTATAGAACCTCTAGAACCAAACCTCGTTTTAAACCACATCGACCGAACATAGCATGTTTATGCATGTGTATATAATTTGGGAAAAGTTGTAATATTAGAAGAAATCCCGTTTAGTTACCATTCATTTTCCCATAAATAAGTTCCAACCAAATCGTGCCAAGTAAATGTAAATTTCTTTCTTGTTTTTACTTAGTTACATGTTAAAAAAGCTAGGAAACTTCTATCGAGGATATGAAATTTAGACAATGAACCTGTAATTTTTCATCTTTCTACCACTAAGCTGTTAATAAGATACAATGATCATTTATTTATTAGTTTTACTATGTCAATTATACATATATATATAAAATTTGAAACTTAATATAAACTTTATTTTTCATATATAACAACTTTCTAATCTAGTGAAAAAGTATTTATAGAAATAGTTATGCGTACCTTTTTTTTTTTTTTTTTTATATAAAGAAATGTTGTTTCTTTTAGTTATATTTTTAATGGATCGATTCAGACGAGTTATAGGTCACATCAAATAAAAATTTATCTAGACAAGTCAACTCATTAAATCATTTGTTAAGTTTATGAATCTACTTTTTTGACTCATCATAGATCACATGAATGAAACAGAGCATGACGACTTTAGAACATAATTCACCTCGTGAACACTCTTAAAGTGATCAACAATTAGCTATTACACATGACAAAACATATATATAATTAACATACTATACATATATGTTAAATAACAAATTAAAAAAGGATTTCTTCTTACAAACATGTATATTGTATCCAAGTATAATTATATATAGGTACGCGCATACATACATATATTTAATCTTGTTCATTTACGAAGCATACATAATACAGTTTCCTTCATATGTAATACATATTACCGTTCGTCTTTAAGCATCATTTTATATTTTCTTTCGTTTAAAATATGCAACTCTATTAATTTATTTAATCAATGTGGTATTTATAATAAATTTTAGATTTTTTTTTTATTTTTATTCTTCTATTATCATTTTGTATTTGAAATTTCGCTACATTTCACAACTAAACTTCCAGTGTGTGTGTATAAAACAAAAGTTTGTGGGTATAGTGGTGACAGAAGAAAGTATAGCAAATGATCATTAATAAATTATTAGTGTTGTTTTGGAGTTATGGATTGTAGCTATTAATACAGCACAGCTCGACAAGGATGACCTGAAACGTTTAAACAAATCTATTAAGGAAAACTTTTGGTTGTTCCCTTTTTACAAAATTTATGTGTCAGACTCACAACTAATAGATTTCTACTTAAGATTTATTTTATTTTATTTTTTCAAAACTTTTTTATTATCTCAAGTCTTGTGGTTGTGACAGGGTATGTAACTAGTATGTGATAATATTTATAAGATTTAAATAAGGATGATATTATTATTATTTATTTATTTATTATTATTATTATTAAGAGATTTTCTTTGTAAGTAATTCTCACGGTATAAACATATTAAGAAAAAATAATAATTAATTTTTAAAGCATCATTATTCTATAACTTAAGTGATCAAGAACACCTGATGAGATTATCCTAGGAATCAAATCTATCAAATGGATCTCTCTCTTTGCTGCACATGCCTAGCTTCTACTTTTGAATTATTGAAACTGTATGCAATTATTAAGGTAGTGTATGATACATTTATATTTTATCAGTTAAGAAATTATACTTGATATCTTTTTAATTAACTTAATTAAGTTGTTTATTTTATTTTTATGAAATTCAATAGATACTAAATCATTTTTGTGTGTGTAAAAATAATCCAAGTTTTTGAACTGAAGATTCATAATAAATACATTACTTATTAATTCTTATTAATTTTCAGAAGTGTGGAGATTTAGATGGCTTTTGTCACATTTCTACTCCTTTTTATCATTTCATGTTATAACTTGACCTTTGTTTGTAACTTTTCTACCATAAAATTAATAACTCTAGAGAGATATATATCAATGAAGAGTGAAGATTAAATTAAAATTAAGTAATATAAAGGATTAAAATTGATTAAAGGGTTTTTGTACTTTGGTTGTGGGGTTAAATAGTAAAAAACATATCTCTAGCTCCATTTCTATTTTAATGAAGATTAAAAATTAAAACAAATAAGACTGTAGGCCATCAAGGGAACCATTTGCAATTAAATTATTCATTCATACCATCAACCCTTTCCTCTTCCCTTCCCCTTTTGTATTTATAAACATGGTGATCATAATGCTTTCACCAACAACATCAAAACAAGAACAAATCCTTTTAAACTTCATCATCAAGAATTTAACTTTTTTCATAAAGAGAGAATTTTGATGACAGGATCAGGTTCTCCATGTGGTGCTTGCAAATTCTTGAGAAGAAAATGTGTAAAGGGTTGTGTGTTTGCACCTTATTTTTGCCATGAGCAAGGAGCTTCACATTTTTCAGCCATTCATAGGGTTTTTGGTGCAAGTAATGTTTCTAAACTTCTTTCTCATATACCAATTAGTGATCGATCCGAAGCTGCCGTTACCATAGCTTATGAAGCTCAAGCTAGGCTTCAAGATCCCATTTATGGGTGTGTGTCACATATTTTCGCACTACAACAACAGGTTCGTGATTATAATTAGTCATGTTTTACTATAAAATATGATTATAGTTTTCACTCAAGGCGAAAATTATAATTATTTGGATCCTGAGCATAGACTAAAAAATTTAAACATTAATTGCTCGTACTTTATTATGGATTCCCATGAAAACCCTAAATTTGATCTTGATTGTTCAAATTGAAACCCCAAGCTTGATCTTGATAATTATAAATGAAAACGACGATCTTGAATTTCATTAATTATTCGTGGTCTAAAGACGCTAATCTTGTTGACTAATTACTTGAAATAAAACCCCTGATCTTGATAGTGATTTATATATTTAAATTTTATGCGGATTGTTGATTTTTGTTTTTGTTTAATAGGTGGTTAGTTTACAATCGCAGCTAGCTTCTCTAAAAGAACAAGCAAATCAAAGACTACTAAATGTGCCTATGTGTTCTGATAATAACCCTGTGAACGGACGACACCCTTCTTACCAACAAACACAAGACCTTAAGAATTGGTTTCATCAATCAGAAAATTCATGCATGAACATGCCTCAATTCAATGTTAACACGACGAACGATGACATGAACTACAAATCGATGGCAGAAAGCTACGAGAATTCACTTATGAAAGAAGAAGATGGGTCATTTTCAAGCTTTGAAGAAGGTTCAAGTTACTCCATTGATTCTTTGGACATGCAAATAAGCAGCAACCAGCAGCAATGGAGTTTTAGAGACCATAGTGAAGACCTTCAATCAGTTGCTTTTGGTTATAGTTATAATTAATTAGTTTGATCACAAGGAAAAATCAAGAACATCTTTGGGATCATACCCACTAGACAAAAATGAACTAAAAATATATATTTCAGTGAGTGAATGCATCAATATTATCGAATTTGCTGATCATGAATTTCAGAGACATGCCATTTTGTTGCCTATTAATTATTAATGTAAGCTAAATATATTTAGTTTACATAAAACCCTAGATAATATTCATATAGTCTAAAGTAATACAAGCAATCTTACTGTCCAGCAATAATTATTTTGTTATTCCTAGATTTTGGGCAAGAGACTGATCGATTATAGTGTTTTTAGGGTCAAGATGAGGTTAAATAATGGTCTTAAGATGGTTAGGATTTCATTATCAACGGTGTTATCAACTATTGATTTTTCAATAATTTTTGTCAATAGAGTGGTGGTACTTCATCTAGAGTTTTGTAAGATTATAATGTTAGCTATACGCTTTGTGATCCCTAGATTTATGCAAAGGAATGGTGACATATATGCAACAAGATCTTTTGGTCATCCGTTACAGGTTCTCAGTTAGGCATGCATGCAGTTAATATATATGTACATCATGTACACATGTTGGCTTATAATTCTTTTTTGTTGGTTTTAGCTTACTATGAGTGTTATATGCATATCGATATATTGTTTTAGATTGTGGTCAGTTCAAGAAATTACATAAGGATATGAATGTGTTGGGAGAGATAATGCAAAATCGAGGCCTCGCTGATGGGCCTGATTCTTGGGCATGCACGTACTCTTGATAGTGCTCTTGATAGTGAAATGTTTTTTGTGTCTAAAATGCACGCCTAAAGATGACCTAAAAACTCAATTGGTATACCTGCTAAAATGAATAGTTAATATAAGGAGACAGCATGGGTAAAACCCACGTGTAAGAAGCGATCAATAAGCAATAGTTGATAACACCATGGTTGACTTCTTGAACGATAACTATATTAAGTATTCAATAAGCAAGGACAACAATGAAGTAGCTAGTGTGATGGAACAAGCGATCTTCCAACAAAACTGAATATCATCTTAGCTAGAGAATTCGAAATGAGAGGCTTTCCAAGTCATTGATGGTAATGATCAAAAGATTGAATGTATTCCAATTTGCTAATTGTCACTCTTGAGTGTTGTATTCATTAGTGAATATACATTTCAATTTCAATTTTAATTTTAACTTAAATTCATGATATATTAGTTTAATATATTTACTTATCAACAAATATTATGAATAAAAAAATCTGTGATATTCACGTACATACATTTTATCTTTTTTGTCTGCAGCCTAACTTGATCCTTGATTGTTCTACTTTTGGGCTGCAGTCATTCTTGATTACATGTCCAATGTCCACAAACCCTCTGTTTTAGATATAAAGTAAGTATATATTTAAACAAATGGGCGCAAATATACATGTATAGCAACCCTTTTTTTAATGATTATTTAAACATATGATTGATTATTGTTTATTAACCAAACTAGATAAATAAGCTAAAATTTTAAGTCCTGCGACAAATTTTACCTTAAAACTTGCTAAATTAAAGTCATTGCAACTTTTCTGATCATCAATTTGTGTCACAAAAATTCAATACAACCTAATGGTACCTTATCATAAATGAATTATATATATATATACTAATTTTTACACCCATATATACATACGGATCATTTTAAAAAATATGAAATAATACTATTTGAACATTTTTGAAAATAATTGCAAGTTTAATTCGTGAAATATGATTAGTAATCTTAAATTCGAAGCACTTCATATAAAAAACAATATAAAACAATTAAAAACCTCAAAGAAATCGTTACGCAACAAAAAATATATGAAGAAACAGGAAAAGACAAATAGTAGAAGAAGGTGTGTTGCATATAGTTTAGGGTGATTTTAAACATAAACTTTTAATTGATAGTATATAATTTAGATAATGTTAAATAGTAGAAGAATGTGTGTTGCATATAGTTTAGGGTGATTTTAAACATAAACTTTTAATTGATAGTATATAATTTAGATAATGTTAAATAGTAGAAGAATGTGTGTCGCATATAGTTTAGGGTGATTTTAAACATAAACTTTTAATTGATAGTATATAATTTAGATAAAGTTAAATATTAGAAGAATGTGTGTCGCATATAGTTTAGGGTGATTTTAAACATAAACTTTTAATTAATAGTATATCATTTAGATAATGTTAATAGTATTATTTATTAATTAATTATCTTGTTTACTATGTTTATCTTTAGAATAGTTATTTTTTTTATTTTTTAAAATCATAATTTATGATGTCATCAAATTCCTAATTTTACTCAATTTAAAAAAGCTTATTTTAATTAAATTATAGCTTCTGATTGGTTAATTAAATTTCAAATTAAGATGATGATGTCACAAATATGATTCTTATATATTATTTATATAAGATAAGATAAGATAAGATATGTATATAAAGTGATCAAGATTTTAGTCCTGATAAAAAAATGTACAAAAACTGCCTACTTTGTATAAAAAGGACTAAAAATGAGAAAGAAATTAAAATGATATAAATTTTGTTTGCATTTAACACCCCAAAAAATCTGAATTAGAAGTAATATTTTTGTCATAAACTATGGTAGTGGGTTCCAACTTCCAAGGGTTGCATTACCTTTTTGTCATTTTTTAAATAATTTAAAACTATATAAATATGTAGTTAAAACCTAATTAAGTAATAATAAAAATGATGTAGTAGACGATTACCAAAAGTGATGATAAACAAATACTTACAATGCCACCCACTTTTACTTGGAGCTGGAAAGTTTGAAAATAGTTGTCGCAATTGTTGCTACCTACTTTTGTCCTATAACTTCTAGAAGATAATCTATAAACCTTCTACATTTTTTAAATGTTACTCATTGTTTTCACTTGATTATACCAAGTAGAATCTAACATTGACGAGATTAGTTAACAACAGTTAAAAGTTGAGCGTTTAATTTCAATGTAAGTCTACGGCCTCTTCCTTTATACCTGGCTGCTTCTCACTCCTATGAAAACCTTTTTTAGCGCATCACTTTAGCAAAGACAAAGCCAGTTTCTAACCTATCTTTGACCAAGTAAAACACATGTCAAGGGGTGAGGATTTCAATGAATCAAAATTTTCTTTTTATACTATAAAAAATGTAATTAATGCACGCTAATTATTGTCAATATTCAAGTTTATTAAATATATTTATCATGAATATATAAAAAGAAAGCTTCGGTTCATAAAATACCTCTTTCAGTTACTATAAAATAGCAACCGGTTTGTAATAAATCTTTTAACACATACAGTGATACAGGCATATAGCATTTCCGAATTGAAGAAGTACGATTGTTTTGATGCAATTTCTCAAAGTACTTTCCAGCCCACTGAAAGTAATGGGCTGTTATTTTTAATCAACAAAGCCCATTAGCTCCATTATAATGATTTAGCTTTTCAGTGTTCGACCACATTCCCCATTGACAATTACTCGAAACACTTTTTTAATTAATATTACTAGTAAATTTATGGGCTGTCTATGCACACAGTCCAGTCCATTTTATATTTTTAGACGAAACTTATAATTTTTAAAAAAAAATCAAATATCTTTTTTTTCTCGAGTAATTAACTGACATATCGTTAAGGTAACGCTTTATATATATTTAGGTAAAATGTTGACATCATTCATAGTTCATAAAACATACCGGTAATCTCTCGTTCCCACCGTCGAGAGACTTAAATAACTATAACATGCCAGAAACAGAGAATTGAGATGGTTAAACCTTGTTATCATTTTCATTAAAATGTTGTTCATGACTGATTAATATTAATATTCAATTAAAGAGACTAAATTTAAATATTTCAACATAATTCAATGAAACAAATAAATTTAGTTAGAGAGCAGTTTAAATTATTATTTTTTAGTTTAAATATTTCAAAAAGTGACAATGTTTTCATTTTTAATTTGTTTAAGTTTGAACAAATTATTTAAAAGTGTTATGTACAATATATTTTAAAAGTGTTAATGCGTTCATTTATAAAGTGCTAGACAATCTACTATTTAAATTGTTTATTGATATTAACTTAGAAAGCATCAAGATGAGTATGTACTTTATGCACTCGTGTTATAGTGCTAGAAAAAAGATAAAGAAATGCATACTTGTCTTCGCAAATTATGTGGTGTCGAATATTATTATGCAAGATGCTATAAAAAGATGGATTAATAGTTGGGTCATGGTAGTAAACAATGATGTCCACTCAATTAAGGGGACATTTTGTCGATCTATTTAACTTCAAAAGGTTAACAGGGGGTTATATTAGGTGAACCTACTTATTAGCCCCTTAAACACGTTGCATGTAGGACCATTTTTATGTTTTTAATTCATCTTTGTTTTTACTTTCCGTACATATACAACTCATTATTATCGTGTAGGGTGAAATGGATAAAACAACCACTAACCTTCCCTCTTATGAAAATATGACAATTTTTAACTACTTATTAAACTGATGTTGGAATCTAACTATCTAGCAACTATGAGCATCTTTAACGTGTGCGTTATTTTAGTATATTAAATTGTATTATTTTAATATAAAAGTAAAATCTTATGAAAATGTACTAACATTATAAAATAATTGCTTTAATATGTTGTATTAAAATTATTTTTATTAATTTAAAATAAACAATTCACCAATATAATATTAAAAATTTTATATAACCATTAAGTTCTCGTTAAATATGTAATGATAATCATTATATTTTAATAATTTCAAAAATATGATTGAAAGTTTTATAAATATTATAGAGATTTCAATAAATATGATAACAAATGTTATATTTAGTAATTTTATAAATATTAATTGTAAATGTATAATCAATACATTATACTAATATGTTTTAATTATTATATATAATTATTTAATATAAATAGTGTTTAGTGTTGTTTGCCAATACACTAAAATAATTGCATGTTTAGTGCTAAAGCTAAGTTATCGGGTTCACCAATTTTTCCATTTCCAAGTCGCCATAAAGAGTATGTGTAAATAAGTTACAGCTTGTACATGACAAACAAGACTTTTATTTTCATAGGAGTTTTTTGTTAAAAAACTAAAAAATTAAAGTTTCTAAAAACTCAATGTCAAACAAGCCCTTAATCGAGAATGCGTTGTGTGACATGATGGAAGAAGCAAAGGAGCGACCCCGGAAGATGCCAAAGCTAAAATAATTTGTACGTCACATTTTAATCCAAATCCAGTAATTATCGTTTTCAAAAGAAAAGTTTTCCCCGTGCCTCAGTGGCCATATACAAATACCA
Organism: Logfia minima; assembly: GCA_963921325.1. Lineage (NCBI taxonomy): Eukaryota > Viridiplantae > Streptophyta > Magnoliopsida > Asterales > Asteraceae > Logfia > Logfia minima. Next base: position 11,491,106 of record OY992776.1, on the reverse strand, counting down.
ATTCCTGATAATTATTTGCAGAAGCATTCATGATTAAATTGTAGATTTCTTTTTGCCTCCCATTTAGATTTCATACCAATGCAGATCGTTCTGTCATTAGAATATCTCGGTTATAATTTCTTTCCTCCATTAGTAACTTAATCCGTAAGTCATCTAATAGATGTCGCAGCGGTAAAGGTAAACCAAAATCTTTCACAGACTTGGAGCAATAATTTAAAATGATCTCTAATATATAGAACATAACCTTCTAACTCTAAGCTGTTGACATGCAAACTTCTCATACGGAAAGAAGCAGCCGCTCTCATCTGAATGTCATCAGATATATCTTTCCAATGTTGTTTCCACAGTTTAAGTGGGTCCGCAACTTCACAGAAAAGAAGAATATGAGAAAATAGTGATCGCAATTCTGTAGATGTGGCTGACATTTTGGCCTCATCTAAAGCGGTCGTCCACTCTTTATCGTCACCTACTAAAGCCAAAGCTTCACATGCAGATCGATATGTGGCCGTATCAAATGTTTGATTCGAGGTGATGGGTATTTTATGGCAGAAGATCTTCCTGTTTTTTTCGACTGACAGGAGGAGAAGAAGCGGAGGTGGTTGTAGAAAAGTTCCCAACAGGTTTAAAAAACGACCCCTCTATTTTCTGGATTTATATGTGGTGCGCTATCTATCATCTTCCTTTTTTCACAGTCAATCATGTCCTTGTCATGCGCGATTTTCATATTTAATTCAGCTTGTTCACTGATTCTTTCAGCACTATTTGCAGACTCATGAATTGGAGTGTCGAGATGGTGTAATATATACTTCTTCGAGTTCTTTGTCTCGGTGATATAGAACTTGTCTCAAAACTTATATCGTTAGTGCTTAACTGATCATCACGTGTATATAGTTCACTACCATTATTTTTTTGCTTTCTTTTGCCTTTGTTCGAGTGGGACTGATGATTATATTTGTGTGCCTATATCAAAACATAACTCTCTCAAATTGACCAAGTTGGTAATTTTTCTTGAAACTAACCCTATTAAAATTTAAAATATAATTTTAGATTGTTAATAAATTAAGGTGTTTTAATCACATTTCACAAATATCTAACTTATATTTATAATTTTACGTTTAACTTCTATGTTACATAAACTAATTCTAAAAACTTGCAGCAATAACTGTTCCTCAACATTCACGTTTATAAATCAAGAAAATTTTATTCAGCAATAGTATTCCCGTACTGAAAAATAGGGAAGCGGGAACAATATTCATAAATTTATTTTTAATTGTTTTATTTGTCAGAAAATTCAAATAATTTAATACATATAAATAAATAATAAAAAAAAAAATTTATTAAATTTTTTTTTACATATTACAATTCTTAACAAAATATATACAACCCATTTAAATTTAATCTATTATAATTTTAATAAATTTTGACCCATTTAACAAAAATTCATTTAAAAAATGAGTTCATAAAAATGAACACATTTTAAAAACTAGTTTATTCCTTCCCGTGTTCCTTTCTTTCTGCTGCATAGACACCCCAATCATCTCTTCTTTTGCACAAACACACTTAACAAACACACAAGTTATAAATTCAAAACAAAAAAGGCAAGAAAAACAAAAAGGAAACAAGAAGAAAAAAGGAAAAAGTAGAGGACAAAGTGTCCGCTTTGAGACGTTGAGGTCGAAACGTCGCTCCAGAGCGATAAAACGCCATTTTAAACAGCATTTTGATTAAGAAACATACTCATTCCAACTCTATTCCGTGTGCTTTAACTACAAAATAATAATACAATAGAGTATCACACATAAGCCACAAGTACCATACTGACTTTTGTGTCTAGGAGAAACATTACAACTATACCTCCTCTGAAATGGATAACCCTATAAAATCATGCCTACCAATTAGATAAATCCCATAAACAATAAACACCTGTGAAAACATAGATTTGTTGTCCTTCTTTAATTTTTCTTATCTACTAATTAGTCACAAATTATTATACAAAAACTTCATAAGAAAGTTTAATTCATAACCATGAATTGAGTTAAAGGGTGGTTAGAAAAGAGGTATATTTTAAGAAAAATTGGGTTCCAATCTAAAGTGGGTTAAGTGAACTTGAACTTTGACCAAGCAAAAGACTTTATTGAGCTTTGAAAGATTGGAAATTGAGGTCGGTTCGTCTTAAATGAGAGCTTTGTTGGCTTACTATTTGGTCTCGTTTGACTAGATTTAATATCAAGTGGTGACTCCAAACTTTCTTGTGTACAATGTTTCATTTAATTTTTACAGTATGTTTGTAGCTATTGGTTTTTCTTCACTTTAAAGTTATTATACTTAAAATGATTTACATTGTCCTAATACTAGTACTCGTAAGTTTTTTTAATATTCATAATCATTTTTTTATTTCAGAAAACTTTGGGATAGAAAAATGAGGTATGTGTTTGTATTTTTCCTTTACTTGCACTTGAGGTATTGCTTGTTGGTTAGATTCACTTTTCAAAAACAACTTATTTTCTAACAGTAAAAATAACAATTATATTTTAACACTCCCTATACCTTAAAATTGGATGTCACATCATCAACATATCACAACCACTTAGTCACAATGTAAATATACAAAGACAACTCTAGTGGTATCTTAACCGCTACTTGCTAACTGATACCCATTTTTTTAATGTATTTTGAACATATACAACGTTTTCGAAAACAAGCGCGAAGAACACCACGAGCCTCATCACCACATCCCACCACGAGCTGTTCCCCCTGGTAACACTCATGGTGTTGCCTTCCACGAGCCTCACAACATGGCCACATAAATAAGAAGTGCTCTTATGTGCAACTACATAAACATATAATCAGTTTAAAGAGTAAAATACATGTTATACTAGGGATTTCATTTGGCTAAATTATTCGAGTTTTGAGTTATTTTGAATTTTCAAGTTTACTAATTAACTCGTAAGCTGATTCAAATAAGGTTCAACTTATTGGGGTTAGGTCGGGTATGAATAATGTGTTTTTACCCGAATAAGATGATATCTTAAATTTTCGCATCCCGAGCAAAACTTAATTTTTACAAATAACATTATTAGATTCATATAAGTCATCATTAGTAATGTAGATACCTTATTCGGGTTATTCAAGTTATTCAAATTTGAAAATATTTATTCGTAACCCGATTCAAATAAGATTCAAGTTATTCGAATTTGGGTTTGATTAAGTTATTCGACTACGGGTATCCATGACACCCCTAAACTAGAAGGCTACAATCACTTTCTTATCGGGCGTAAGGCCATGAACATAATAACCCAAGAGTTAGTACTTAAAAGTTAAGCCTAAAAACATGTCATGTACTAGTAATAAAGAGTTTGGTTCAAGAGAGAAGGCTCCTTATGGAGATAAGGGAATGAATAAATGATACCAACCATAACATGTCATATCTCACTCCATCTCACCTCACTAATTTCCATTTCACCCCCTTCTGCTTTTCTAGTATTATAGTTTCTTAAATCCTACTTTCTTCGTCAACATTCCCCCACCCCTACCACCACACACCACCTTCTGCTACCTCTTGTCACCGACCGCTGCCCCTAGTTGTCATCGGCCGTCGACCGTACTTTTTTTTTCTTTCAATTTTTTTGTCTTCACCTATAAACCACTGCATAATCTTTCAATCAACACTGATCATCTTTTACACTGCATTATGCTATTAATCACTGCATCATCTTTTAATCAAAACTGCATCATGCTCTTAAATGAAATACATTGCATCATTGGTCAATCAACATCGCCCTGTGCTATAAACGACTGCATCATCTTTCTATCAACACTGCATTATGCTATAGTAGGCTTCTTCATGAATATTTTAAATCCTATTGACATAAATATGAATATGGGACACCTTACTTCACAAGATGGTACACTTTAATACTTTGTTTAATTTCTTATAAGCATTTAGCATATTTAAGGAGATCGACATCAAACTCGGGAAATAGCATGAAATCATTAAATTAGCTTTTAACTATTCACTAGAAATTGAGTACCGTGAATAACAACAAAGTCGTTAAATATCCAATCAATTCTTTTTTCTCGTCAGTTCTTTTTATAGCATAAGGCGGTCAATCAACATCACATTATGCTATAAACAACTGCATCATCTTTCTATCAACACTGCATTATACTATAAATCACTCCATCACCGATCAATAAACTATACATCATGCTTTCGAATTAACACAATGCATTATGTTTTTAAATTAAAACACATTGCATCATGCTTTTAAATAAATTACACTAAATCATCGGTCGCTAAACTTTGTATCATGCTTTCAAATTAACACAATGCATTATGCCTTTGTGACACGAGCTTTATTGGGTTTTTAAGCTACATTTTTGGGTCAAAGTTTATCTAAATTGTCTTTTTGGTGTTTTATTGTTACAAGAATGCTCATCAAGCCGCAAAATGGTAATTTCATGTATTCAAAACTTAAAAAAAGAAAAGAAAAGCAATTCATGTAATATATCAAGTTACATGTCTAACATACGTAAAATATGTCATATTTGATTGGCATATTCAACATCTTGTATGTTACTGACAACAATTTAGTTTTCACTTTGCATTGCTAATTCGACATCTATTTAATTAAATCTCTAGCTTACATACTATAGATTTAACCCATTTACCAACTAATGTCAATGCATATTTTAATTATTAATTAATTATCTTTCTTATAGTAAAACCTTATTACATAACAATAGTATTTGACACACTTTAATAGTTGCTATAATTGTTTCTAACCATTGTGCCCATCATAAAAGAACCTTTTCATCGTACTCTATAATCTTTCTATTCTCCACACAATTATTACTAAAGATGTATCATAATGTTTAAGCTCTTTTTCATATATTCATCAAATCTTTTTGCCTTTATCGAGCCCATAACGAGTCCTGTTATGATTGTCAACTCACGTTTATGTGTCGAGGTTTAACCTTATGTACTATTTGATGATTACATTACAAATTGATGTGTACCCTTAAATAACCACATGAAGGTTCAATCGTATAACACACCGATCCCAAATCATTTACGTTAAAGGTACATCAATTTGGCATTTATCGTATATGACTTGATCATACACAAGCATATTAGTTGATGCTGATACAGTGATAGTACAATTAAAGGGATATTTAAAGGCGAATTTTCAGAATTACTATATTTTTATGATGCGTTTAATTACATAAAATTATTTTCATCCCGCCTATTTGTTATTCTAGAATTTAGTATCATTTGAAAACTAATAGAAATTCAAATGTAAGTGATGAAATTGTCAATTTCCAAAACGACAAACGTAAAAAATCATAAATTATAGATATTATTTTTCTTATAAAATTTTACTGGAATAAGTTATCAGTAAATAAACACAAATTTAATGTTTACATATTAAAATAACACAGCTTAACCAATTATTAAAATATACGCAATTATTTCACATCAAATTCTTTTGAAATGAAATGAGATGAAATATTGGCATTTTTTTATGTATCATATGCTTCGCAATTGGTTTGAAAAATAGATAAAATAAACGGAAAATATAATACATGTAGATAATAATAATAAATAATAATTTAATGTTTCCGAAACTATTTATTTATGTTGTTTTTCATAACGGTGGACGGTGGTTCTACCAGTTTTCCCCAACAGGTAAGCAACCGATCACTCATTATTTTTCAATAATAAATTTTTATTATTAATTTTAATTTTGATTAAACAGTTTATCACTAGCACGATAAATGTTGCTGGAGATCTGTATTTTCGATTTTTTTTCCCGATTAATGATGATAATTTTGAATTTCAATTGTTATTCTTTATGTTTATGTTTAAACCCTAACGAAGATAGTTGAGATTGCTAGGGTTTCAATTGATTGCGTAATTTTATGTTGCAGAATCATAAAGCTCCGAAGGTTGCATCAATCGATTAGCTATGAATACACGAAGGTTCGTAGTTCTGTTTTTGTTATCTATATATCCTGATTTAGTGTTTCAGATATACATATACATGAATATATAGATGTATGTATGATTAATGGCTTAGATCACATATTGGTATTAAATTGCAGGAATTGTGTTTTTGGATCTAATTATGTGATTTTATTCTAAGTGAGCTTTAAGCATGATTTAGATTTATAATCAGGCTGATTGTAAAGTGATGTATACAGTGAGTTATGTTATTGTCATGTGTTGGAGTGCTTGATTTACTGGGATTAGGTTCACATGTGTTTCCTTTAATTATGACATTCATGTTGTTTATTAGCTAGTATTAGCATACTTTGGTATGGACTTGTGTTAAGTGTGTGTGACAGTGTTTTATGAATGAACTATGCTTGAGTTCTATATATCCATGAGTAGATCTTAAGATAAGTTCAATCATCGATTTGACGTAAGTTTCAGTTGTGGATTGATGATGTAGCAAATATATGCGTTAAGCTTGTGTGAGACTGATGATTGGCAATTTGCAAACATTTGAAAGGTGAATTGTGCCATGTTGGTTGCATCACTTCACTGAGAAGGTACGATAAAATTATTTAGTTTTAAGTGAAATACCGTTGAGCCTGATTCATAATAACTAATCAGATTTGCCAATGTTTCTAGACTCATTTGGGAATACTAGAGAAGAATAGAATAGAAGGGAGGGAGGGCATATGGATAGGAATGGCAATGGGGCGGATTCGAGGCGGGTCCCCATACCCGAACCCATTACTCAAATCTTTTCCCAAACCCACCCCAATCCCCGTCGGGGATCTTATCGGGGATCCCCATTGGAGCTAAAAGCTCCCCCAAACCCGACCTAGTCCCCATTTTATATCGGTAATCCCTAAATCCAATTCAATTTTTTAATATCGTTAATGTTAATATTTATAATTCTAATAACCTCTTAATTGATATGATGATAATGTAATTATATATCGAAATATATAGAATTATTTTATATTAAAATAACACAAATGATAAAATAAATGTATACACAAACTTACTTAAAAGGTAAAAATTATATATGGAATATAACATAAACACTAATATTAAATATTATATAATGTTAGAATATATCATAAATATTTCAAGCGGGACGGAGTAGAGATGATAGTCCTTGTGCCCTGCCCCATACCCAATAAAAATTCCCGGTTTATTCCCCAAAACCCAATAAGCCATCCCCAAACCCGACCCGAAAATTGTGGGGTTCGGGGAAACCCGTTGGGTTCAGGGCTTTTTGCCATCCCTACATATGAATGTGATGATGTCAATGATAAGTGAATGTATATGGTTATCGAGGAAAAGAAGAGGAAAGATACAACTCCTTATCATTGCTTGGTTGAATATCAAGTATCTTATAGAATGTGAAGAACAAAGAATGCTTTATGGTCACCTCTGTAGAAAGGCAAAATAAAGGAAAACGACAATTATAGTTGGAACTAAGCAATTTTGTTGAATCCTATTTAGGTTCCCCTTCTTGACTTACTATATTTGAAGGCATTTGTTGTGAGTTGTGACCCTCCCACTTGCAAGAGCCTAGAGCTATACATATAACTTTTGTCTGCATTTGTCATATTTGTAAGTTATGTCAGCAAATCACATTACTTAAGTTGTCTGCACTGTGCACATGTATTTGACGACATTAAACTCGTATAAAGCTGCTAGCGTTATCATTTCAAATTAGATAGTTACTTAGGTGGCAACTATTTGGCAGAGAAGGTTTGAATGTTGACCCATTTTGGTTTGTTTGTTTAAGTCATGCCTCTACTCTTTATGATATTTTACTATGATAAGGAGTTCAGTTTAATTTTACTCTTATAGGATGTTCTTATAAATGCAGGGACATCCGTGGAAGCAGATCTGCTCTTTTTGACGACATTGAAGATGGTGGTATTAGGGCCACGTCTTCTTACTCCTCCCATGAGATTGACGAACATGAGAATGAGAGAGCCATGGATGGGCTTCAAGATAGAGTTCTTATGTTGAAAAGGGTAACTTCTATCCTCATTATTGCATTGGTCTTGTAGAAACCATAATAATGATTTCAAGAAAAACTATGGTAGTATTTTTCGTACTTCATTTAGAGTAGTCTTGTGATTCTTTGACCTCTGGATAGTCTTTCAATGATATATTGTCACATACCCATAGGGATATGTCTATATGGCTCGGGTAACTTGATTGTTTTGTTTGTGGCGACTTATATTCAATTGTCATATGCTTATTTTCTAATCTTGATCATGCTTTGGTCGTGTTGAGAAACTTGTTCAGTTCGATGTTGTAAATTTATCATATCCTAGCACAACTCACAATTAAATATCATAAGCATGGTTTACGCCTGTTTTTGAAGAAACATCCCTCCGTATTAATTTTGGGTTCATAAACTCAAGATTCATTTCAAGTGAAACTAATCTTGATCATTGTAACAGTTGACGGGTGATATACATGAAGAAGTGGAGGGCCATAACCGTATGTTGGATAGAATGGTATGTGCTGTGGAATGCCTGTAAAATATCTCTATCTGTAATTCTCTCGATTATTTTTTATAGTTATCTCTGTGTTCCTCATTAGGGGAATGACATGGATTCTTCAAGAGGTATCCTCTCTGGAACTATGGATAAATTCAAGACGGTATGCATACCTACTCCATCATCCTACTGCCATAATTTTCTCATTCATAACTCGCTTCTATATTCTGTTGCCAAGTAAATGGGTGTGTCATGGGGGTTGGGTCACGAGTCAAACTAGGTAACCGTTTTTTAATAAATACATGGTTTGTTAAATATAATTATATAACTATATTTTCTCAATGATAATGTAATTTTTTTATTAAAATGATTTAGGAGGTTTTATGCAATAAAAGTATACTTTATGCGACATCTTGAAAGCCACTTTTCTATTTGATCCGTAAAAGATAAACCATAACCCAAATTAATCATTAACTTATGAGTTATGACTGGGTCTATATTTCCATCTCTATTCTGTTTACAAGATCTTGCCATTCAGATAAACCTATACCTTCAGTTACTGAGTACGATTCACTTTCCAACCTCTTCAGGTATTTGAGACTAAATCAAGCCGAAGGATGTTTACGCTTGTGGCTTCTTTTGTGGTTGGTTTCCTAGTCATATATTATCTCACTAGGTAATCTGGGTTTTCCATGAACCCAAAACCAAACGTTGAATGTTGAAACTTGCATAGAGAATGTGTTCTTATCCATTGTCGTTTGTGTAAAAAACAATCTTGTTGAAATAGAGACTCGTGTTGTCGGTTTGAGGATAAAATATGAACTTCAAATGTTTCTGTATGGTTGTGTTCTCTGTTATTGTCATCTTTTCATGTTCATTGTATTTTATACTTCCAATTATTTATTTTTTCCATAGTAGAAAGATATAATGGTGTTTGCTGGCTTTTGTACTTACTGTTATTCGAAATATGTTTGATAGCGTCCCCATTTTGGACTCTTCCCAGAAACAACACAAAAAAGCGATACTAAAATAGAAATCCTTTTCTAGTGTATTGTTATAAAAGTGAAAAAGATGCACCAGCCGGGAATCGAACCCGGGTCTGTACCGTGGCAGGGTACTATTCTACCACTAGACCACTGGTGCTGCATATCTGAGATGCTTCCTCATTTTATCTATTGACTATATTAAAAAAATAAATTTATTTTCTATCAGCTCAGCAAAATCCATAAGAAAAAAAAGAAGAAAGAAACTGATATTTCTAGTTATGTTATATGAAATGAGTAGATTATAATTTTCTAATTCATTCAAATTTAGTAAACGTTTAAGGTCAAGAGGCCGGGATGGTTTGGTTATGAGTCAATTTGATTTGGACGATTATGAGTATGTATCTGCAATCTCATGTTGAATTTAACTATATTAAACAATGTTACCGTTTTCTTTCCTATCATAATGTGAAAAAAGTGTGATACTTTGCAGTCCATTCCAGTGACATTGGTTAATCCTGATATTAAGTCATAATATGCTTTATCTAAAAAATTATTCAAGACATAAATGATCGAGTTGGTCATGCATTTCAATACAACGAGTAGTATGCACGTTTTGTTTTTTGTACGACATAATGCATTGAAGCTCTCTGACAAGTTAGTAGAGGAGATGGAATAAGAATTTTACATTTTATGGCCAGAAAGTATCCGGATTACAAATTCAATCGATCAAACTAACACTAAGATACTATACAAAGTTTGACTCGTCTCAAATGGTCTTGGCTAGTTGGCTCCTGTTTTCTTATCAAACATAATTTCACTTAGGTATCACAGAGAACCCATTACGAAGTTTGGATTACTACATCCAACATAGTTTCACCTTCCTCCGATTTGTTGTAGCAATCTGCATACAAGATTATCTTAAAACTAAGAATATGCATGAAAGGGAACTCTGCCAGTAAATAACATGTACATGTATATTGAAAAAGAAATAGCAAGAGAGGTACAAAATCGTAGAGATAAGAATGCTTGACCTTTAATATAATTTCATATGATGGAACATATTTAATAACGGTCATCCTGAATTCTACCAAGTTTGATAAACCATAAAGTACACTAGAACTTATGCTGTCTATTACATGCTTAAAACCTGTTAATTGAGTTAGACACTGCTCTGATTTATCTTATTATTGGTACAACCTTGAAGAACCCTAGATGTCTGAGAAGCTGCAAGTTTGTCTCCTGCTCATTTTCATTCCTCTTGCTGCTCCAACGCATAAGAATTGCTGTTATCATATTGTTTCCTGAGAACGAATGAAATAATGGATTACATTCTTGGGAGACATTTTTCTCTATTTCTTAAAAAAGTAAACATGAATCCTTCTACCCCTATCTCATATATCAACATACAAAGTCTCAAATGAAGAACCTACTAGGCAGATATGGAAATTAAGCTATTTCCTTAATACAGATTCTACGGTTCAACTGAACATCATACGGAGATATGGTTTACCACTTGAAGTACACCCTTATCGAGGAGCATTATCCTAACTCTCGAATGCAGGTGATATTCTGTTCGTTTATTATTCTATTACTAGCCTGTTTAATTTTCTTCATTACCAATATATTTCTGTCACAAAAATGAGTGTCACCTAAGTCAAAATGTCAATATTGTTGTAGTACCCATGAGATTTTCTATGTAGAAAGCAAAATTGTAAATGACATGTTTACCCAGTAAAACTAGTTCTTTCTACAATAGAAGTGTCATCCTGGACCCACTACTAGAGGCAAAAGTCAGATTAGCACTCGATTTACAAGACAGGAGAAATATAAACAATGTAAGTATGGCATAGAAGAGTTTACTTTAATATCTCCACCAAAGACTTAACTCAATATGCTGTGCACAAATTCAAAGTGAAGTTTGGAATCAGATGGCCACTAAATGATCATTTCATTCAGCCAACAACCGGAATTTCCGTTTTCCCCTCGACGGCAGACCGATCTTGGATTTCATTCGTAAAAGGATTATTTCATATAAAATTGCATTCGGGTCCAATGACCTTTGCTTCAAACAGACTCCTAAATCATAGAAATACCTTAGATATAAAGCTCTTCCGTTCTTTCCTTTATCATCTCTATTTCGGAAGATTTGATCCATCTATCAGTATCACATATGGTTTCAATCATCCTCTTTTTCCTTTTGCTATCCATCCACAACTTCCTGTGGCCCCACATCTACCAATGTATTGCGTCAATTAAGAAGAAATAGATACAGAAGAGGGACAACTGAAGATGATTTTGTAATAATATATAACTTTGGGGCCGAGTATATGAGAAGAAGAAATCGGAGTCTTACCGAAGGTGAGAGATGGGAGAGAAGAGCTGATGTTGATGCTTTATGTGGGCCTTCTACTGGTACTGGTGTAGGAGGGGGAATATATATTCTTCTTTGGAGCTAGATTTTTTACGATAACCATATTTCATGATAAGGACTACAGAGGATAGATGAAGACGAACCAAAATTTCGGACAACAAATGGATAGTAGTAGACGGCCCTCGTCTTGTAATTTTAGTTAAGCAACAGCCTACTTAAACTGCACAATGTGTGAATATTCTCCCAATATCAATTAGAGCTTATTAGAAGCTAAGAAGCACAATTTATATAAATAAGTGCTCCATTGGTGAAAATTAACAATTTGAAGCACTAAGCCATATGATCTACCTAGATAACTATAAGAAGTTATTCACCAAATTGACAGTCATCCTCTAAGTATCATGAGTCGTTGAAACTTTGGGAACTTTGACAAAATTCACACAGCATATGGTAACTCCATTTAACAAATTCATGTAAAAATACAAATATGGACAGTGTAAAGCTGTGCATGGATCAGATAGGTGAAGCAATCTTGGATTAGACTTAACTTTAATACAATAAATTGTGACTATACAATGACAATCAAATTATACCTAGTAAAGCCAACTCTATATTTGGGAAGTTAGAAGAGATACCTACTAGGTAATGCCATATCCACAGATCCACACTCAGTCAAACTAATCTAATAAGAAGAAATGAGGTAAAAGTTGGGAAAAGGCAAGATCCATCAGAAAAAGTCATCAAAGGCCCCCTCCCGGTCACTTTCCCAGTTTTCAGATCCTGCACAAAGCAACCATCGAGAAAAAGACAAAAAAGAAAAGAAAAATATATTACAGTTTCTTTTGAGTTTTCTTGATTAAACAAGACTGACACGTAACCAAGGAATGATTGGAAGAGATTGACAAAATGATTGGAGGAGTATGAAAGTCTAAGTGGAAACAAGAAACTCCTAGAGAAATTGACTGACCTGGTGGCTTTCGAGGCACAGAAAGATCATGAAGTATCATCTGAAAGGCATCAGGGGTGAGAGGAGGGACGGTCTCTTGAGTAGAAGTGGGAGCTGCTAAAGTGAAATCAGAATCGATGGATGTAATATCAGAAGAGGTAGATGTAGCATCGCCAAAACTGTCTCTAATAATGAATCCTGAAGTTACACTCGAACAGGATGAAGCACACAACATACTTTTTAGCTCTGAAAATTGGTCTGACATGCTGTATATCATCCTGAGGCACACTAGATACATGTGGCATTAGTTAAATGACGTGTCAGACATTCAATCTGTACGTACAAATAAACTTTATAGGGTATCTGTAGGATAAACTAAACGTTCTGAATTAGTTTCTCTTCCTAACCTCTTCTCTTTCTCCCGTCATTAACTTCGTTTTGCTCAGTTTTTTTCCTTTAGCTACTCATCTCATACCTCCCTACTTCACAATCAAAGAGGCTATGGAAGAAGTATATCTTTTAGAAAATATAATAATAATGAAGCGTATCACTAATGTGTCTAATAATATTCACCACTGAAGAATAAATTAATGGCATTTCCAAAGTTGGCAAAGCACATAATGAACTAGTCTTAGGTTGTGCCAATAGCAGCAAGGTAAAGTCTGCTGTAACTGGAAGACTTGAAAAGATTGTCAGCAAGCTTGCCAATTCAACGTTACATTTAATGCTAGATACTAATATTAAAAAAACGATGTTTCTTTCTAGAATCCAGAACTCTAGGTTATACGACCTACATCATATGTGAAAGTGAAACATTGAGAGTTTGAGGCCTAAGTGTGGAGTTCTATAGATGGTGCTCATTAAATCTAAGAAACATGAGCATATAGGACCATTAAACATTATGGAAATCTTATATGAATGCAGACTTTGAGTTGTATCAGTATATCCGGAAAAAAGTAGATGAATAACAATACGAAGACAAGAATACAGTCCAGCTTATATGGCTTGAAGACTTGTTTTACAATTATAATTGATGTTTTGGTGGCCACTACATAATATACGTCAACTATAACTTATAATTTGTACAAATTATATATATTAGCCAGGGAAATTTCTATGATGGATGCTACAGTAATTTTACCTATTCAAGGCATCCTGAAGTTGAAGTACCCGTCTTTCAGTTTCTTCCAACTTTTGCTGCTTAATTTCGCTTGATTCCAGGGCTTCAGTGTACTTCCTTTGACATTCATCAGCTCTCTGTTTCTCCGATTCTAATGAAACCTGAATGCATATAAGTAAATTAAGTGTTTATTTCACAAATTGAATAATTTTTTAGCTGTGGTTAAAGTTAAACTAGGATCCTACATAGAATATGGCTAGTTTCTAGAATGACTTTGGGAGTATAATATGGAATAATTAAGCCTTTAATCTATAAGGATCAGGAGTATATTGACTTGGGTAATATAGATAGTCCCAACTAGAAAACCCCCTTTGACTCAACTACAGAAATAATCACAGAAAAAGAAGCACCAGAAGCTATAAACCTATAACACCAAGTGATGGTAAAAGTGAACTGGTAACAACCACCACATTGTAGCAGAGATGCATCATTGTAACATGTAAAAAATGGAAGACTTTATATAAGATTAACATTACCTTCAAGTTTTCCACTTCTGCAGTTAAATTTTTGAACTTTTCAGTATCCTCCACAGAAACTGTGGCTTTCTTCCCTATAGACAATGTTTCATCAGATGCTCGCAATGGATATTCATGTTCCATTTCATGCACTCGGTCTTCTAATTTAGTCTGCAAGATAAGGTAACTTTATGTCTGTCATGATTCATCATGTCTTTTCATGCTTGACAAACAATTAAAATTAAGAATTTACACTAGCAGCAACTTTTTATGTCCACGAATTTGATGCTAAACTTGGCCACAATTATTAAGGTGTCTACGTGTCTTTTCATGGTTATGTGACCATAAAATTAAGATGCCTACTGATGACAACACAATGTGTTTTGCTGTCACTTAATATATTCTACTTCTCATGTGGTTTGACATATCACCAATTTGCCTTCATCAGATCCTACATGTGTTCACTTAACTCTACTGTGTACATATTTGTCATTGTTTCATAGCATTTAAGTTAAAGTACCCTTCTTTCAGTTTCTTCCAACTTTAGACGCAACAATTTGATTGCTTCCAGGGCTTCATCGTACATCTTTTCACATTCATCAGCTCGTTGTCTCTTTGATTCTACTAAAGCCTGCAAGCCAATATGTATATAAGATGGAAAGAAACAATCACAGATACGATAATATTATGCTCTAAAAAAGTGAAAGAAATCAAACAACTTTCTCATTATATAACACCAACACACACTTCACCGGGCAGGCGAGATAGTCATTTTAACACCCATTCAAATGTTTGCACGTAATATCTTATCTTAAATCATCAAAAATGTATCAGTACCTTAATCAAATCACTTTCTAACTTCTGAACCATTCTTTTTCCTAGTTAAGCATGCAGATTTGATCAAGGGACGTCTATTTCAGGTTATAGCAGGGAGGGATAAAATCATAAAAATTAAACTGACATTACCTTAAGATTTTTCACCTCTGCAGTTAATATTTCAATCTTTGCAGTGTCCTCAGAAAGTGATGCATCTTTCACAACAGACAGATCTTTATCAGATGCTTCCATTGCAGAGTCACGTTCCTTGGCAAGCATTGCTTCATTGGATTCAGTCTACATGATAATATAACTATATATTTGTGACATTACGAACACAATGACTTTTCATGTTTCATTAAAACAATCACAATTACAATCCATGCTATTCGAGGTTATCATATACCTCTGGATTCCTTTGATGACACCATATCATGCGATAAAATAGTCATATGATGAGGTTTGCATCAAGAGCTCAAGCATTTAAAATGTGTTATAAAACTAGGTGACCAGAAGATATTGTTTACCTCATTTGAACACCGTTACTTAGTGAATCAAGATCAATTCATAGGTTTATTATATCTCTCTTCTTATTCGCTTTGATATATCTCTAGTTTGCCTTCATCAAATAACATACCTCATACTTACTTGCAATAAACTATCTCTAAAGTGTACATAGTTGACACTAATTTATGGTGGGCCAAACAAAAGCAATCATAGTCTTGAAGTTGAAGTACCCTTCTTTCTGCTTCTTGAAGTTGAAGTACCCTTCTTTCTGGTACCCTCGGAGAATTTATTTCCCTCTGATGTCATATGCGTATTGGGATGCTTCAAATTCGCATACAAACTATGGAACGTCATATGCGTTATACAACTTGGTACCCTCGGAGAATTTATTTCCCTCTGATGTCTTTGATATATTTCCAATTTAATTTCATCATACCATAGATCCCTTGTTAGCAATAATTCTTATTTACAGTGTACATATGTGTCACAATTTAATGGTAGACTAAACAAAAGAAAGCATAGTCTTAAAGTTGAATACCTTTCGTTCAGTTTCCTCCAACTTCATAACTTTAATTGTTTCCTGGGCCACAGCGTATTGTCTCTCAGATTCATCAGCTCGTTGTCTCTCTGATTCTAGTAGAGCCTGCATGTCATTAAGTACATGAGAAGGGCAAATGGGTAGCTTACACATCAAGAGAAGAGAGAGAAAAGATATAATGATAGTAAAAACAGATTAACAAAGCTGAGTTTATTTTGGGCAGAAAGGAAAGGAAGTGAAAGGAACTAGAATAATATCGTGTTCTTAAGTTTTATTAAAGAAAGGAAGAGAAATGAAGAGGTGTCTTCATGCTTTAAATCAACATCACAATCTTAAAGTTTGCCAAAATTTCTCATACTTTTTCATTCTTAGAGTTATTTTCACATATACATCATTGTAAAAGCATAAAGAGCATACGGTGAAAGAGGAGAGAATTCATAATAAACCAACATTACCGTCAAATTGTCCACTTCTTCAGCTAAACTGTCAATCTTTTCCGCGTCACTAGCAGATGCTTTTGTTGCAATCTCACCTTCCTTGGCACACAAAGCTTCTTCCAGTTCAGTCTGCGTGATAAGACAACATGCCCCAATTAATTGATGTATCTACTTGTCATATGATGATTACATGACGATGTGATAAAGAGTCTATAGATGACAGAAAATGACTCTCTTTTGTGACCTAAACCATGCTATGAAGGCATCCATATCAAGTGCGCAACCATTTGTGAAGTATGGGGCGCAGTGACATATAACAATGACAAATAAGTAAGGAAAGAATAAGGAGCAAGACATGCAGGATTTCAAGGTTATGAACCAAAACCATGTTAACGCATATTTACGAAGCACACAAGCTTAAAGATAGATGAAAGTGAAGTGTGCAATGAGGCATAGCATATAAAGGGATATAATGTCGAACAACACTCACTTCGGAGTTAAGTCTGGTTCTAAATTAACTCCAACATCTTACACCTATCGTATCGTATCGTATCTATTACAAACTTTAGGTAAACCTTATTATCCTAAACCTAAATTCGTCCATATTCCAATGATATAATCCTTCAAAATTCATATCAAGTTCCAAAAATCAAATTTTCCAAGACGACTAGAAGACTGGTAAAATTCTTATGAGCTGAATATTATATTTTCCTGGCTATCTTAGTGGGATTTTTCATCATTCTACACAAACTTATAACTTCAAACGTATTATTGAGACTTGGTATCCAAAGAACATTCATTTTCCCTCCAGCCAGAACATATTATTAAGGGTGAACAAAGATCAATACCCAACTGCTCATATCTAACTTCTCATTTGCGTCAGTAATTTGCTAGTTTGCCTTCGTACTATCACAAATCTCTCAGTTACCTGAATGTTCTCTACCATGTGCGGGCTTGCCATGATTTACTGATGAACAATATAAAAGCATATCTAATCTTGATGAGGCACCTCTTTAAAATCTCAAAACTATATACTATCTAAAAATATGTTATCCAAATAAGTCCAAGAAGGTTCCACAAAACTTACTCAATGACCTCCCTAAGTAAACAATGAAATAGATTATGTACGTATAAATGGAAAGCAAACTCAAACCAATGCAGAGCAAAGAAATAATAACTATGAAACAGAATAATGTTACCTTCAAACGTATTTGTTGCTCCAGACGTTGTTTAAGCTCTAGCACTTGCTTTTCAAGATTCTCCTTCGCTTGTAGGAGTGCACCAGTATCCCTTGCAGCCTATATATGTTCAAGATAGGAACTAATGATTTGAAGACTGAAAACTGATGCAGCAGAACTTTTGGGATTAAGAGGATTGGAGAAAAACAATAATGAAAAAATAGAGTTTCTTAATCAGCAAAATTTAAATGTCTTTGATACGAATCGAATTCTTGTATCGTGATAAATATACAAATAAAATAAAATAAAAAGATAGAATCACTGACTTTTGAGAGGTCCATAAGCTCTCCTACGGTTTACTTTCGAGAGGTAAACCAACACTCCTAATTGATACCAAAATCAAATCATAATATTTAGCATAATCAGTTTCAACCATATAGCCCTATATTTATAAGAAACCCTAACTTGCTCCCTAAGATTATCTCTAATTAAAAGAATATTATAATAATACTTTCCTAATACTAATAAAACATATCCCTAAATAAAATATTAAATAATAAACTTAACATATTTCCTAAATGATAATCTGATACGCATCATTACTCTGGCCCCTGAAAAACACCTTGTCCTCAATGTATTTCTCAGCACGAAGTATTAGCTTCTCATTAAGAGGTCCTCAATCGTACCCAACTGTAGGTATTTTCTGCCCATGAATAGGGGTATTGGGTTGTCCAGAAACCGAGTCAGTAAAGGGTTTATGCAGCCCTCCATTCACCCAATGCATTGCAACCTCAGTTTCACACCTCTTGCTCTTCTCCCCTATGAGTTTTCTCAAAGCTGTGATATTGGGTCTTTCATCGCAGCTGGCCCGAGAACCATCGTCACTTTTTTCCACTGTCATAGGTTTGGTAGGATCCTCGAGAAACTGAGTTTCTATGAGGTTATTTTCTTGGTTACACTTATTCTCCGACCTCACCTTCATCAATTCCCACCCTTAAGCAAGTTGTTCCTTGATCTCCCATATATCCATCTCAATACTCTGTTGAGTTATTGCCATTCTTAGTTCAGATCTCGCCATCTCACTCTGGATCTTGTAGTAAATATGCATATTGGCTCGATATTCTTCCATAATGTTGGACCTTATGTAATCAAAAAATTCAGATGAACAGTAACTTGCGTGAATAGTAACCCAACATGAACAGTGTTTCTTGCAATGAACAGTAACTCCGGTAATGAATAGCAACTCCGACAAGGAACAGTGTTATGTGAACAGTAACTTAGAAGTTTTTGTTTTCTTTTTGCAAACGATGAGCAAAATTTCAATGGCATATAAACGATGCTCTGATACCAATTGATACGAATCTATCCTATACTAGGCCAGTATCAAGCCATAAACCCAAGTGTAGAACTCACTCCCAAAAGCCAGCTTGTAGGAGGAGGGGGCACTTAGACTTATAAGTGACCAACCAAACTTACATTTGGCCGATGTGGGATCGTAACAATACCCCACGCTTTGAAGAGCCAACGTCCTCGTTGGTCAAGGCTATGTTGGTCACAGTTAGCACCCCTCTTTTCGGGTCCAAGCCACTACTCCATAGGTCACCACTCCGAGATGTTGGAACCTCAAAAGATGGGGCTAGCTCTGATACCAATTGATACGAATCGAATTCTCGTATCATGATAAAAATACAAATGAGACAGTAAAAAGATAGAATCACTGACTTTTGAGAGGTCCATAAGCTCTCCTACGGTTTACTTTTGAGAGGTAAACAAACACTCCTAATTGATACCCAAATCAATTCATAATATTTAGCATAATCAGTTACAACCATATAGCCCGATATTTATAGAGAAACCTTAACTTGCTACCTAAGATTATCTCTAATTAAAATAATATTATGACAATACTTTCCTAATACTAATAAAACATATCCCTAAATAAAATATTAAATAATAAAGTTAACATATTTCCTAAATAATAATCTGATACGTATCAGTCTTGAACTTCGTGTTTAAGATAGACCATAGACATCTTGTGTGAGGATTGATAAAATTATTAATCCATTAACTTCCCTTTATAATTACTTTAAAAGGTAGATATATGGGCATTAGGCCTTTATTCATTATATAACAGATGAATAACAAATTAAAAACAGCCCAATAAAACCATATACCTTATATCACGTAAAATATATTTCTATACCACTTCTACTCGGATGAATGTAAAACTTAACAAAAGAAGTCTGGATCTGGTCAACTAAATGGAAAGCTTTGCTTAAACTTAACATTGTAACCAAATCCCTTCCAAGACACTTCCATATAATGCTCATATATCTTATTTAGTTGCTGTCACTTGCAAAATGAAGAGTCAGCTTTGTCCTACTCAAACAAAGTCTAGCTCAATTCCAGTACCTATCCAAAAGAAAATACAGTTTGAACATATGACCTAAAACTTCAATGCATAAGAAAAAGATAACAGACCGTCTTTAATCTACGAAGCTCTCTCCTTGCAATCCTCCCCCTCCATCCACATTGTGTGGCAACTGTTGCCTTTGACAGCTTCTTATAGCATGTATACTCTCTATGACCACGCCATTTGGCCTACAAGAACTGACTCATATCAGAACAAACTCAAAACATTAAACTATATAAGAAGTACATGAATACCAGATACTGACTTCTAATTTAGTAGCTGCCTTGTGTCGCCTCATGTATCTGAATTCACAACGAGCAGCCATAGCTCTCAGACCTGCCTGGATGAGCACAACTGCGTGTCTGAGTCTAGTATAGGAGGACCTTAATGTGTATCGCCGAAAATTCGTCTGGATTTTAGTTGAGACAGCTTTCTTTCTCATATCTTCATATATCTTAGTAGCAAGCTTTCCTAGTAGGAACAACCGAGAAAAGAGTGTGTGAGAGACAGTGACATTACAGAGAATACTACTAAGTAAGCAGAATGCAGGAACAGGTCATGCATATGAGAAAGAGAATGGAGTATCTGTATCATGATTAGTAAATATGCCAATAACTTCTCTATTTATGTAGTAAGGGATACATTTCAGGCAACTGTTTACTGGAAAGACAAACCTCTGCATAAAGTTTGCAAAGCAACGGCAAGATTTGCCATAGCAAGAAAACGCTTCCTAATGCTAAAACTTCTTGCCATTCTTTGAATAACAATAACTGCATTACTAATTCTTTCTGCTCTCCGTGCATCTAATGCAGCCATGTGACCAGCTCTGAGGAAAACTTTTGTTTTTCCGATCTGCCAACTCATATATATACACTTTATAAGTATGAACTAATATATTAATTATAGGCTAAAGAGTAAAGTTTAACATTAATTAAAGCTTGCTTGTAATAAATGACTTTTTTCTATCATATCCGCATTTCACCAGTTACCCATTATTAATTAATTTTTCACTTCCATCATTAAAAAATGACAACAGTCCATGGGTGGAACATAATGAAAGAAGAGTGATACAGAGAGGATAGCAGTTTGTGTTGTAAACTTCACGTTCCGAAGAACATTCTAGCTCTTCTGTTGTAACTCGACTTCTCAATGCGACGCCTATCCTATAGGAACTGACCTTAAGGTTATTATGATCAGGATTTGTTAGCTGAAAATGTCTGAGAATTCAAGAAATTCAATAAATTTGGTCGGTAGGCCAAACAAAGATGCTTAAACAGGATCTTTAACAGAAACGAATTGAAATGAAGATACACAAGAATATCAAATTAGGATACTATGAAATGTTTAAGCTTTAAACCTAAGCTCCCTTCAAAAGCAACAAATACGTGATTACCTGATACCCATGGATCCCCGCCTTGTCCAGAATCTTTCTACATGCATCCTTCCTGTCGTAACTGTTGATAACAGATGATATGTATAGAATTCCATGCTCAATTTCTCTAAAAAATTACACTAATGAATTGTACTTACTTCGCTTGCAAAACCTCTGGAACTAGAAGACCAAATCGACTAACAAAATCAGTGAAACACTTGTTGGTAGGATATCCAGCACAGCTGATACGAATTGCCTCTAGAACCCCCTGCATGAGAAGTTAAAAGCACTTTGAATATAAGTTTAAGAAATTACAGTTGAACTTCAAATGCCTCTATGTGCAATCTACTCACCCCACAACGTAACTGATGAATGATGTTGACATTCTCAAAAACTGCAGGTTTAAGAAGATTATTTGGCTTCACACATCTAATATAGTGGGGTTGCGTGGAATTCAAAGTCTCCATCAATTGTTGAAGTTGTAGCTGCATTGATTAAGAAAGAAAAGGATTTAAAGTCACATATTAAAGATGTAAAACTATGAAGTGCCCGTATCCCATAGTGGTGGTTGAGTGGTGAACGCTTAGGGTTCTCTATTAGGTTCAGTTTCCGCCAGCTTCAACTCCTTAGGTGGCCTCGCTTTTCCAGAAAAATAAAAAATAAATAACATTAAATAAAGAATTACAAATTTCTCATGCCTTCCTCGTCCTTTTATCTTGGTTTTTTGTATAAATTTTCATCTCTTCAAGAAGCAAACTTCCAGATCTTAGTTTAACTTTTGTATCTTTTCTCAATTCCTCTTTGTAAGTTAAACCTACATTGGCTTTGAGAACTATAGAATACTTACTTTGAAGCGAGAACCAATTGATGAGAACTTGGATGACTTGGTTGCATCCTCACGCGGTGGAGGAAAAAGCCCTGCTACAAAAGAGCACTTGGAAGTACTCAACAAATCTTGATGTTCAGGAACAATATAATCTTTATTTTTGTCTAGGAATTGATCAGACTGATAGTGAACCTGAATATTGAGACAAAACACATGCTTTAAGCCTGGATAACAATTAGCAGCATTCATGCCCAAAAGATAATAGAAATTTACATTACCTCTCCAGCATAATGAGCAATGATGAAATCGGAGCGTGCCAATTTTGGTTTAATAAATCGTCGGTGCGTTTTAAATGTCTGATATAGCTTCTGTGAGAATGTATCAGGAGTCGACTTGGGAAACATACTGGAAAAAGAATTAGTCAGTCATTAGCTACAAGAAACTTATTCAGCATGACATGCAGAGATAAATTATCATAATGTGTGCACTTAGAACGTCCTATAAGTAAATGAATAAAAGAAAATGAATATAAAAGACACACATGTCCATGCAAAAGCAATATCAATTATGTATGCCTAAAGAAGACTCCTGAAAGTAAATGCAAATAAATATGAATATATACATGCATAGATGTACACACAAATGTGTCTGTGTGTGTGAATGGCGTAATGTTGCTTACCAGGCTTCATCAAGTAGAGCAATGATCCCACCGGGTTTCTGCAAATAGAATACAAACATCTAATGTATCATCTCTATATTTATGTGCAAAAATTAATACTCTACATATGTATTAATAAAATTACATCCACACAATTGAGACATATAAGGAGGCTCATATTCATTCCCAGGATGTTAACTGTGGCTAAGAGAATCATGAAAATTCTCTCCTGAAAACACTAAAAAGTAAAATGTGCAGACAAAATTGAAACCCTTTAAATGTTTTTTGCATGATGATTATATCTACTGATAGACTGTCAAGCAGAAAAGTTGTAGGTGTGAACACAATGAGTCGAGGAGTTCATATATAAAATTTATGATTAAAACCTTTTCAATAAGATCTAGGATGTCCTTGTTGTCTACAAACTCTATGTAACTCCAGTCAATTTCGTCTTTTGTGTACATATCTTGCTGCATCCTGAAGACATGCTGTTTAAAAAGAACAAATAATAGGTAGAGGATCAAGTACATGTTCATAAAGAGGATACCAACTTAATTGCAAAAAATGCCTTAAGTCACACCTGATTAAAGTGTTGTTGCAGCTTCTCATTAGTGAAATTAATACAGAACTGTTCAAAACTGCACAATTTAAGCAGAACTATGTTTTCATCACAATCAAGTCAACTAGGACACAGTCATATTTATGATTATTCCAGATCTATTACCTATTGGTTTTAAAGCTCTCAAAACCATATATATCAAGGACTCCAATCAGAGAATTTGACTTTGGATCTTGCCCAATCGACACGTTAATTTTATCCACCAACCTGTAAATATTAATTATCATGAACCTCCCAGAGAATAAGTAATCAAAGCAAGTCATTTGAATACAACCCCGTTGAACGATAGACTATTTAGCTCATAATGGTAAGTGCGATTTATCAGAGCAGTGGAAGGTTGAAATTACCAGTCAAACAAGCGAGAATACAAGGTCTTAGCCAAACCGTCCCTGCTAAAGGTTGCCCCCTCAGGATCAAGGCTTCTCTTGATAACTTCTTCTGGAGTAACCATCACACGCTTCAGTAGTGCATCTTCCAGTGAATGTACATCACACCTGAAAATGTAGACAGCAATTTAAACTAATTTCATACAGAAATATACACAGATATAACACACACGCGCACGCATGAAAGCAGAAAGAAAGAAGCATATCAAAACTATATAAACAGAAACAAACAAGCTTATCAGAGCTATAAACACACATTAGCAGCTCTGCTGTCATTTGAAGGTGAAATTTGGATTTTTCGTCTTTTAGTATTGACGTATCAATTTCTTCCCCTTTGGCAAACTCAAGATTACCAAGATGGAGAATTGAAGCCACAACTCTGAAAATAGCATCCTGGAAAACAGCTATGTTATTGCCAGCATATTACACAATAAAACAATATGACTACCAATTCAGGTTGAAGGTGTTATAACCTGTTCCTTTTGGCTTATTCCAACAATATCCATGGCTCTCCTAGTGGCAAGATAATCATGGGCATCATTTACACCAACAAGCTCATAGCAATTCGATTGGTTGAGATAGTGAAACGACTTGGGATCTCCCAACTTATATTTCTTGATTTCCTTAAAATTTATGGAAAAAGTTAACACTCTTGAAGTAGCTATGTAGAGTATTAGTTATAGATTGCATAGTGAATAAAAACTACCTCTGGAGGTGCTGCACAAAGGAGATAGAAACAGTGATAGTTTCGTTCAGGATCTGAGATTTGGCAAACACGAGATCTTTCTAGGAGGTATGTTCTAATGGCTGCTCCAGATATTCTTCCATGTTTATCAAACTGAATCTCAACAAATTTTCCAAAACGGCTGCAGCAAGATAGAATAGAGGCTTAAGAAAGAATTTCAGCCAATGCAATAAGTAGTGAACTACTACCAAGTTTGTTGTAGCATAACTTAAATAGTTCTGCACCTGGAATTGTTATTTCTAACAGTTTTTGCATTGCCAAATGCTTCTAGAACTGGGTTTGACTGCATTCACAACATTCAATCAAGAGAATTGGCTATGTTAGCCTGACAAAGTGGAAAAAGATAACCTATTAACTAAGCATCTATACGTTTTTTGGAGAGAAGATATTGTATGTGAAAGTGTATCTTCCATTAGTAGTGACATGTAATACTAGGTTCAATGCAGATTTGCTTTGTTAAAATCAGACTGATAGACTATGCTCATCAGATTAATAACAATTGAAAGAGATACACCAACAAAATTGAAGTTATCGTGCCATCTTACTTCCAGAACTTGTTGTTCAACTGTTCGTCCTTCAGTGCCTTTATGATGACCACCAACATATGCAAGATAGCGCATAAGCATTTTAGTAGTCTCAGTCTTACCCGCACCACTTTCACCACTGACCAAGATTGAATTGCTTTTTCCTCCATTAACCATTTCCCTGATTCATTTCAACTAAGCATGTCTGTGTGATGCGTTAGATAATCTGTAAGTTACAGAAGAATAAATTATTACCTGAAAGCAATTTCTGCGATAGCAAATACATGAGGACTTAGAGCCCCAAACTGTGCTCCTTTGTACTTTTCCATCATGTGAACATCATACAAGTAAGGCAAACTTTGAAATGGGTTGACGGCGATGAGGATATTGCCTGTATAAGTCTGCCACAATGTCAGAGTACGATATAATATTATGAATAATCCTCCCATAGCTGCAGTAATTCCACGTTTTCTCTCACCACACCTAATAACAGTAAAATATAAAAGGTGAAACTGAAGATGGATATTCTCTTACATAGATTTTATCTCGCTGGTATCTGATAGATAGGTTATGCAACACTCCAGGCTCATGCAAATAAGAAAGCTTGGTCATGTCATCAACTCCACCATCAGGATAGTCCATCTCTTTGGGGTATAGTTTTGATAGTTTCTTGACAACCTATAGACAGTAAATAGTAGAGTGTAAAGGGAGAAGAAATTTGTGCAGTCTCCTTTACCAGTTTTATTCACTGACAGCAACAATAAGACTTCTAACATTCTACTTAAGAATAAAACTAGCCTGTCAGTTAGCTTCAAAGAATCATGGTCACAAGTCTTTAACTTAGACTCAAAGTTGGCTTAGAGTCTTAAGGCTGACAATTTAACTCATGGGTTCCAGCTTTTTCCCAATAATGTGGTGAGCTTGGTAAACAAAAACTAAAATGAACTGATTGACATTTAAGAAGAGCATCTGATCAACTTACTTTCTTCCCATCAGTAGTTCGGATCTCGGCTTCTGTTCCATCTATTTTTAACACTTCCCCGTCAATCCAAGCCACTGATGGGTTTTCCACCCATACTTGAGAGCCTACGGTGATTTTTTCCGTAGTCACCTGCAAATTAATTCAGACTTTCATGAAGATAAGAAGAAGGCAGCATAAATATATGCAACACAAAGAAGAATAAGAAGAAACGCAACCACAATTATAAGCATTCTAATCATGACATGTAAACACCTTTCTTAATAAATTCAGCGTACTTTCTAATTGACCCACTACTGCAAGCTGACATATAAGAACATGTATTTACAGCGGCAACAACAACAACAGCCGCAATAACGGAACAAAGAGGAATAGGAAAAAACAAAAGAAAAAAGGAAAAAAATGTTGAAAAAGTATAAATGATTTTTCACATGATCAAACGTCAATTAAATATTAAAAAATATACTGCATAATTGAATCTGGTCTTTGACTTATAAGAAACCATAAAATAAAGCCTTAAACTTATTGTTTGTGTAACATTAAATGGAATCACAACAATTTCTACTATCATGGTGTCTCTTACATATGAAAAGCACATCTGAAAGCTCTCTCTAAGTTTATACTCAAACTACAAAACAAACAAACTACCTAATGAAGCCGTATATCTCTATCTGTGATCTCAAAGCAATCTAAATTTCATATTACAAAACATCTTATACTCTTTCAGGTTACTAGAGCGCACATCAAGATAAAAGGTTTGGCAATATTTTTGCTAATTTTAACGATGCTGCAACTTATCCTCATGAGTAAAAATAAGTGCTTAAAACCTTAAATCGTAAAAGTAGAGCCATAATATAAGTTTAAATCATGGTTCGCATACTTACTTACAAGTAATGCTATGTAAAACATACATAAATAATAACATACCATATGTATATCAAATGTGAAACTCTGTCATCACAAATTCCTTCAGTATTAAAAACTGTAAGACACAGAATGCCCCCGATCTTGAATCCGAAGACAGATCTCTTCAACATGAAAACGCGACTGCATTAATTGATTCATGCCATGAAATATCCCTGATATATACAACATCAACATCAAACATAAGCTCAATTACAGCACTATATACGTGTGTGTACGTATATAACTATAACTTATAAGTACACATACCGCTTGATTTTTAAAATTGTCAACGATCATACGCATCGAATCGTTCCATCTCTTGCAAAATTCAAATCAAACACAACCGCACGTCCACACCTTGCGAAATCGTGAAATAAAAAATAAATATGAGATGTTAGGGTTTCGTACCGAACATGCAGATCTGTTATCAACGAAAATTGAATCCGGCAACCGTACGAAGATGATGCTGATAGTGACGGTGGAAATTGCGAATTGTGATGTCGTGGCGATTGATGGATCAGTGAGAGATGGATTGAGTTGTGATTGGAAACCCTATGGTTTCGGAGTTGTGTATGAATATCACTGTAGAAATTCGCCGATTTGTATGAGCTGCTTGTGGTTGTAGCTCTCTGTTTTCAGTTTCGGATCCTATGAGTTCGCGCCTATTTTCCTACCAATTTTGTAATACCTTAATTAATTGTAGAATTAACGGAAACCATCCGCTAGTTATGTTTTAGGTGTTCCCTCAAAAAATTTAAATCATTTTAAAAAATAAAATTATTTTAAAAACATTATTGAGATTTTTTCTATTTTTTCCCTTCAAATAAGTAAAAAGAAATAAAAGAAATTCTTTCGATTCCTTAAATTAAAATTAAAATTTTATGTTTTAGATTATGTGCGCTAAATAGCGGATTGTGTTGAGGACGACGAATCCATAGTACAATTTAGCACTTTTTGAACATAAATATTATAAGTTATTATATTGAAAAAGCACTTAAATAAAATTCATTTTATGAATTTATATATATATATAAGCTCAAGTTGGTTTATTAATTCGATTTGTACTATTCACCGTATATATTTGTTTGACCTTTTCTAAAACTAATAAAAATAGTAATTAATGCTAATAAGGATAAAATAGTAATACGCATTCTTAAAAGGTTCAAAGAAGTAAACTTACAATTTAAATGCTTTATAAAAATTGTAAATAGCTTACATTTATAAAAAAGAAAAGAAATTATATATAAATTACTTAACTGCAACGTTTTAAATGAATCAATTAACGATAGAACTTTTTTTTTTTTCTCATATTAGACAAATCAAATTTAGTTATTTTTATTCTTTTTTAATGTTTAAGTAGGTAATTTCAATTATACAGAGAGTGTCAATTTCTTGTTGACATGTTATTTGACGTGAATTTTTCTATTAATTTAACAATTAATATATTTTATACTTTGGTAAATTATTTCTATCTATACAACTAACTGAATCTTAAATTTTCAAAAATTAAAAATTATTAATTTATTCGTATCTTAAATAATATATAAGTATTGTATTTGTGACATCATCATCTTAATTTGAAATCTAATTAACCAATCAGAAGTCATAATTTAATTAAAATAAAATTTTTTAAATTGAGTAAATTTAGGAATTTGATGATATTAAATTATGATTTTTAAAAATCAAACAAATAACTATTTTAAAGATAAACATAGTAAACAAGATAATTAGTAAATAATACTACTAACATTATCTAAATTATATTATATTTCACAAATTATACTTGTAATTATTTTCAAAAATGTTCAAATAATATTATTTCGTATTTTTCAAAATGACACGGGTATAAAAGCTAGTTGTAGTTATAAATAACAACTACTTTAAATAAAAACATTTATTTCATAATTATTATTAATTAGCAAACTTTTATGAATACTAATTGTCATATCTTTTTATGACTTATATTTCTAAATAAACCTTCAACATCTTATCATTAAGTCAGGTAAATTGAGTGGTACATGAGTCATGAGGTATCTATTAGAAATAATACCGACAAATTTTGCTTATTTAGTTCATAATGGGCGAATTAGGGTGTTTTTCTATCAGACTTTGGGTCGTTGTGGACGGGACAAATTGTAAGAATGAGTATGTGTGAGCGGAATTTGAAATATCTATGATCCAAATGAGTTAAGATTTTAAACCACTTCTTACAAAAATAAATTAAAGGCAAAAGCTTCTTCCACAAATTACAAAGGAAATGATGGAGGAATATATTTTTGTCACAACTGAAACTTGAACCCACAAATATATATGTACTTGTGTTTCAAGTCAAATTTAAAATAATATACAATGATAGCACGAGTTTATATATTTGTCTCAACCAAAACTTGAACCAACAATCAAGTTGCTGTAAAACACCTAGATACTGTTAAGTCAAAAACCATTTAATAAAAAAATATATATATATTAAGGTCGATGTAAATATTAGTTTATCCCGACGCTAAACGTGAACAATTTAAATCTATTCAGATCAATCTCGATGTCGATATTTGAGTGTCCTGAGCATTATAAAACTAGTTAGTAGCAAGTTGATACATTTAACTTTAGTTTATCATATGTTTTTAATTTGTTTTAGGCACCAATTGAATAATTAACTTTTAATTTTATAAAAATATTTTGAATTTTATAATTCGTCATAAAGTTTTAAGGTTGATATTATGGATGAAAATGGTTGAATTTTTTATAAAATATTTAATTATCTACATATATGATAATTATATACGTTAATTTTATAAATTATATTAATACATATCAACATCATATGTATTGGTATAATATTGACAATAGAAGTTTATTCTTCGTAAAAAAATCATTGACTTATGAATTTACAGTGGGAATACATCTACACATATTTGTATGATCTAAATAATAGTGAAAAAGGTCACTGTAAAGATCTAAATCGAATTTATTGAGAGTTCATGGATTGATGACTGAACTGTATGTATAATTGTACAGAGAATTTAGAAGTTGATAACTGCTATTTCACACACTTACTATGAATTGTATAAAAAGGCTTAAGGTTTGTGTATACAACTTGAGTATTTATACTCCTAACACAAACCATTTATATATCTAATACAATGTTTACAATCTTTAATATTTTGATTCTAACTAGCACTAATAATTGTGCGATTTGATAATATTCAAGGATGAATTTGGAAATTTCTTGCTCGATATACTTAATTATTTTGAAACTATCTTTTGTTTTTCTTTTTCTTTGTGATCTAAAAGTTTGTCTATACAATCATATTGCGTAAGGATTTTTCAATAGGCATACTTGTATTCTATACTATATGACACCAGTGATAAATGTTGAATTTTCTCTTAAACTCATGTATTAATTGTTAGAAGCTACATAAATGATGGTACAAAGTTATCAGCAAATTTATACTAATATATGCACTACGTGTTTGAGAAAGAAAATTCCACTCTACATAGCAACAACAAATTGCTCGATTAATGTGCAACTATTTTTGTTGATGTGCTTGCTTGAAAAGTAATGACATACCAACTATTACCATTTTACTACTTAAAATGAAATTTTATTTTTCAATGCATTACGTGGAACTTGTATTCCACTTGTACTAGTCTAACATCATATATCATATGTATTATGTCACGTTTTTAATATTTATATATCGCTCTACAATTAAAACTGCAAAAAGTGTCGTGTAGTATTATGATATAGAGAATGAGAAACTTATTTGTATCGCTAGATGCAAGCAAGTTTGTGCGTAACAATGACTAGATCAGGACATATTTTTGTTGTGTAATAGATGACGAATTCATAGGTTCACTGATATAGATCTTGGATTCGTGGACAAGGTGTATGAAATCATTTGAGCGAATAACCTATGTGAGTCGTGTTCAAATTACTCTCTAAAAGTAACATTACGAGATATGTTCCCTTCGTATTTTTAAAACGTAAAAATAGATGTAATACGTGTGGTTCACCAAGTTTTTGTTAAAGTTCTAAGAAAATCTATATATTGACAACTTCATACTACTAGCTACCTCTATCAGAATAATTTTGATTGTACTTTATAAGTTATGTTTTACTTGATTTTTGCTTAAAGGACAAGTTAATCATAATCATAATCATAATTAAGATAAGCAATCATTAATTTCCATGCAACTTCTTTCCTTGGCATTTCATTATCAGGAATAAATCGATTTCTAATCCACTTCACCAAGAAACGAAGGTCAACAGGTTGAGTTGACTTTTAAGAAAGAAGTTTGATCAACAATACTTATATTTATCAAATTATATGATACCAACGAATGGTCTCCTAAATCATCGTACGATAATATAGAAAAAGAGTAATCGAAAAGTTGTAACAATGTTATACTTGACAAGTTAGGCGAGTCATAGTATGGTTCAACATCCTTCAATATTTTCTTACGAGTTAAACAAATTGTGTATACCAAAAATATTATAGTAAAATTATAATAATTAATATTAAAAATTATGGAGTATTTAGTAGATTAATTATAACCATTGAATACATTAATTAGATGATAATTGATTGTTTAATTTGTTTCAATATAGATGTAAAACCCATCATATTTTTAAATAATAAATCAAATTTGTACCGTATCTAATGAGATAACATTTGATATGTAACATAACGTTATAAAACCGATATTCTTGAAACCAATATGAAAGATATATTGTTTTAATACATATGTAAAATATAGTCTACGTCGATCCTATTTCTAAAAATAAATAAAATTTCTCATACATTTAATAAGATAATTTGTGATATATGTAAAATAACGTTATAAAATTGAAGTTTTGTGTTGAAGTCAACATCTTAAAAATATAAAGAACGAGTTCTGAAATATTAATTTGTTAAGAACACATGATCTCTTATCGTGTTATGTTCAACACCGAAGAGATCTAAATCGTCCTTTAAACAAAAATAAGTTTTGACGACTATGTATAACTTGAGAAACAAGAATAAATCATCTTACAAAACTGCCACGTACTATCGTATAACTAAAACTATTGAAGCGTCTCTTTACTTGGTAAACGCCATCGTAATCATGCGCTCCAGAGTGACCTATGAACACTACTATTCAAAATTTCAAATAGTGACAAACATATAAATAATAAACATTAATAAATTATAAAAATGCGATCACATTGACAATGGTGGTCCAAAACTTTTATAAGTTTTATTTTTTTTATTACTTTATTCACTAGACTCGAGCATAATAAATATCATGATAGGTCTCTCAAAATATATAGTAAATTAGCTTAAATACGTGACAAAACTAATGGTAATCCTAATGGTTCTTATATGTAACGTTAACCTAATATCACAAAATATACAATTATTACGTTTTTTTCTGTACCAAACTTTTTGTGGTAAATATTTTTCTACAAAAGAGTCAAACATTTTTGTATTAGCCATGGGACTAATTAATATGTGAGCTTAATTTTGATAGTTCTACTATTCACACGACCTATTCAATTTTTGAGGTTCCACCAAGTAATGAAAGACCAGAATTATTCAAAGTCAAAGTCAAACCATGTGTAAAGCTTGCCTTAAATATACCTGTGTTCTTCATGCAAATTTTTCATCACTCCCTAAACGATATTACCTTTCTAATTTTTTCATTGTACTTCCTTTAATACTAATTTCATAAAAAGAACAATATACCTTTTACATTGGAGACATCGTAAGAAAATGAGACGAAAAAGCCAAAACATGGCCACGATCGCGATCTTGTTTACACTGATTTTTTTGAGTTTCAACCAGAATGAAGCTTGTCGGCTTCTAGATGGAGGATTTGAAGAAGCATGGATGAAGACGGGGAATCTTTTAATGTCGTCTTTACAAAAAGGCCCAGTCACACCACCAGGAAACGGATGTGGTTCAACAGGGAATGGTGGAAACCCTTGCATTGGTTCCAAGAAGTTCGCTGGTCGTCATAGTGGTGGCATTCCTCCACCACCACTACCAAGGACGACTCCTTCTCTTACTCGTGCATACCCTCAACATATGGTTGAGTTTCGAGTGGTTGATGATGGTAGATGATCGAAGTACATGTGCCAACCTCCATATTTTCTATATATGCAAATGCTACATCTTAACATTTTTTTATTATTTTATTTTTAATATGGGCGTTAGACAAAGGCTTTGTGAAAAATGAGCGAAGTATAGTAGATGATGTACAAAGGAAAACGATAGTAGCAGAGGAAATGTATGAGGAAATGTGACATGTACATAGTAACTATATGTGTCATACCCTAAATACCAAAATAATCATTGTCTTGGTACTTGTTTCTATATGATTTTTTGAAGAAAAAAAATTTATGATCATGTGTTGGTTAGCTAGATATGATTAGATAATAATTACATAGTTACTAGTCGTATTTTGATAAGCCCCATTTATACTGCTTCAATATTTGAGTTATAGCTTCGTCTCCTTTGATTTCAGTTGTGATTTTAAGATCATAACAAACAAAAACTTTTCGCATTAGAACATTTCCGATATGATGCATATCAAGGCAAAATGTCTATGCTTATGTGAAAACCATCTTTATCAAATTACTGTCTTTTCACTGGGTTTCACGGTTCATTCATATGAATCAAAGAAAGAGAAAATTGTGAGACCCATTCACTCTTTAACATTGAAAAGAAAAAAAAAAGTAAATAATATATATATATACACACATTCACACTAGTAGAACCCTTATTTCTTTGTTCTTTTGAGTAATCAACCATTATATCTTCCACTTTTCTCCTTTCTTGTTCAAAAGCCTTCCTTTTCGAACGGAAAATCCCTTTTTAACAAGACGAAGTTACATTTTTTTTATTGACAACAAACACGTTGTCTGTATTAACAAATCATTGACCACAAATGGTTAATCAAAGCTTGCTTTCTTGTATTATCATCTTTGTTGCTTAGAGTTTCTTCATCTTAAACACAAATATAGACTTTGTTGATTTGTCGAAGGCCATGCGAAATACACATTAATAGAGATAAAACCATGTCTATAGTTGCATCATATTTAAGGGTTAACTAAGTGCCTAGAAATATATCCAACCAATAAGTGTGTAATAAACATTCAAACAGATCAACAAAACAAGTTGGAACAATACCACATCGTGCGATCCTAGTTGTGGATTTGACCATGATATTCATCCAAGCTTTAATATGCTAAACGCAGATTAATAATAGAAAATAATAAGCGAAATTATATTCAACATTAAAGAACTAATAAAGAGCAAGATAACATAGAAGGTTATTTAATTACTAACGTCCGCGTATATCGATCCATTATGGCATTTTTGAAACAGTGTACTCCAGAACTTAACAGTTAATGAATATTCAGGGAGTACGCTGAGATAGCTTACATGCTTGAGATGCCCATATTTTTGTCTTGTTTTCATTTTCTCTAATTCGGTCAACATTTCTTTAAATAATTCTTGAGCTGTAATTTTACATCTGCTTCGATCATCCACTTGAACAATTCTCTGCTGCAACGGTTTTGAATACCTTGGTAGCATCTTTTTGGTCGGGTCCAGGTGATGAATGAGGTTTCCCTTTTTTTATTTCCGTGGACTTTGACGCTTCGTCAAATGTGGTGTCTGCAACACAATATAACAAATTTATGGAAAAAAATTGAGAAATGTCGCTTTTGTATTTAACACAATCCAACAATATTTCACTTTATAACAATCAATCATATCTAACGTACCTCAAAATTGATCAATATTTTAGTAACAAAATTCAATGACATAAAAAGTAACTATTTAAAGGGCGCATATGGCCTAGTGGTATGTGAGGAACCCTTCAATTTAGAGGTTATGGGTTCAAACCCATTAGTGACAATAGGTGGTGTATAAAAAAAAGAAAGGAAAATGACATAAAAAGTATAACGGGTTAACGTTACCAACCTCAACAATACTAATGCATCAATAAAATTGAAAGTCTGTTCCTTAAGACTGTTTTCGGTCTTAATCGATTCAGGTTGTAACATTACCATCAGGACCACAAATCCATGCTGTAACCATATATCGTTGACAAAGTTTAGACAATGCTAGTGTTCTTCAACTTAATATCTTATAGGTATATAAAACCATAAACAAGTAATTTAAGTACTCAAGTTACCTTTTTCTTACTTGAAGTATTGTTGGATCCAAAACCTTGTACTTCACGTAGTGGTAAGATATGATAGCCACTGAAGATGCAGTCGTTGATAGTTCTTCCTGTCCCTCTCTTTCGTCTGACATCCTTATGAATATGACGGACATTATTGTTCTTTACGCAGTTGTTAAGTTGGACGTTTTTATTTCTAACAACGGATAAACCAAAAAAATTTTGGAGCCGGTTGTTCGAAGGAGACAGGGTTGCTGAAAGTAGTTAGAGATGACCACCTTGTTAGTGAAAGAGATACAGAGGTGGCATGTAAATTTGTTTGCAATGCCATATTGTTCATAGCAAGAGGTAGTGTTGAACTGTTGTTCATGATGAGAATTGAACAAAAATAAAAGCATTATTTATGCAATAATAAACTGACAAAAGAATGCTATGAACATGGAGTCTCTAATTCGATGCATAGAAGGTTCATCATTTATATATAAAACAATTAATATATACAGAGTGATCATAATTTATAAAGTATAGTCAAATATAAATCCAGTATAACAAAAGAAAAAAGAATCAAAAGTATACATGAACACTTAGTAAATGGTCCAGCAAAATTCATTGGATCTAACTTACGTAAGTCTACTCTAATCGTACTAACAGCAGCAAAAACATCACGTAAAACTTATTCAAATAACGCTTCATAAGTGGTCATTAAATAATAAACTTAAAGGTCTTCCAAAAAAAGTAAAAAGAATAAAGAACAATAAAAAAGAAACAGGCATTTCTGCAAACAGTTAAGAAAGTGTTACTGTGTTTGTGTATAATATTATGCGATCCAAATTGAGTTTTTGTGAAGGAATCAAATGGAATGATATGAAAGTCAGAATTAGGGTTTTTTGGAGGAATGAATAATTGAGAAATTTTGTTATTCATTTCGTATAGACGATTAGTTTCGGTTGTTGAATTTTAGCATTTGATTTTGTATAACTCAAATTGTCACCTAAAATGTTGTTGGTATTTGAAGATTGAGGTTATATAACAGTAATGATGAAAATGTTGCCGTATCTAAAGTTATAGTTTTATCTACAACTCTTATTTTCATTTGCAACGGCACATAAATGATTATCATAGAATGTTGCTGATGGCACATGATAAACTTTCGAATGTTTTGTCTTCAACAATTACTGAATAAGTTTTTATTTTTCTAGTCTTTGTATCACTGGGATTTGAAAGGATGGAGGTTCTGAGACAAAAATTTGACTCAGTGTAACATGTTTCTAAACAAAAGCTTTCAAAACTATAGATGTGTTAAAATTTTGTGACCTTCAAGTTTGTAACAAGTGAGATATCAATTACTACTATAAGGCTACTCACTTGATGGCGATACACTCCCAAATTGAGCGTTCCAATCTTCATATGTACTGAGTTCATAAGAAGAAACAGAAGATCTAGCCTCTTGCATTGCCTTCTCGAAGTCCTACAAAATGGACGGAACAAATTAAACATTTTCATTGCCGAGCAAATTCAACAATCCTGTGTTCTATTTTCAGTTCTTTTAACATCTGAGTGATTTTGAATCATAACAATCACCGACTTTTTCTGCCTGTGATGTTCACAATGTAGTTTACACGCCAGAAGATTTTAGTTCATGAACTTTAGTAATATACCACCATGCTATCAGAAGTTCAAAATCTACATGTCGATTTCAAAGTCAAGAAACACAATGATGCAAGTACCTGTAGAGTAACGGGTCTCAGATCCTCGTTTTTAAGCTCAGTTATTTCTGTGCCTTGACTAAAAACCTCTCTCAATGAGCCCATATAAGCATCATTGACTAGATTTCTCATGTCAAAACCCGAATAGCCTAACGCATGCCAAAGTAGATTATCAACATACGTTCATCAAATATGGGAAAAGAAAGAAAACTTAATTTACAACTGAGAAAAGATACAAAATTAAGGTACTATACCTTCAGTTGATTTGCATATGCTGTCAATATCCTCTGTTGAAAGTTTGAAAAGCCCATCTTTCTCCAAAAGATTACGTATTATCCAAGCTCTCGCTTCTTTAACCCCAAGAAATGATTAATATCATATTAGTAGCATACGAAACTGTAAAACTAGATAAAATAAAGATAGAAAATGCGCTGGTTGAATTTTGGGTCAAAATGGACCAGTAAAAACAGGATTATACAGGTTACTTCAATTTTACCATCTAGTTTTCTTTTGAATTTCATCATCAACCTACATATATATGCTTTGAATATTATTTTGTATCATTATATGTAGATAAAA
This sequence comes from Logfia minima, assembly GCA_963921325.1. NCBI lineage: Eukaryota > Viridiplantae > Streptophyta > Magnoliopsida > Asterales > Asteraceae > Logfia > Logfia minima. Next base: position 11,453,326 of record OY992776.1, on the reverse strand, counting down.
AAGTGTATCCTGCTAAACGAATCACAATGGGTCAAAGTAGTACATATTTACAATCTCTCCCGAAACAATTTATTCCAAAAAATAATTGTATGAGTAATTATATATACTATGATATAGTTTTGGTAAAAATATACTCGCATGATATATGATTTTTGATAATTTATAAATTCAAAGAATAAGGACAAAAAGTGTTAGCGGCTCAACACAATCCCATCCGACCCGTTTTGACCTGCAAGTTCTAAGAGCTGTTAAAGTTTTAGCCCATTTGGACCCCTTGTAAATTGCACCTGAGCAAGGGAGTGGAATATAGAATCGTTTAGTAAGTCGTCTTCTAGCTGTCTCATCTAGGTCCTGTGGTCTATTCGTTGATCCTGCCAGATATATCAGAAAGTGCTAATCATAACTTGCAAGGTCACATAGAAGAAGTATTTCAAGTACACAGCAACATCACTAATTAGAAGCCTCAAGCATATAGAAACATTTCACACTCTATTCTTTAATGTTCAAGTTTAAATTAGGATTGGAAGTTATCAAAAGAAAGTTTCAGGTTTTGCAACTCACCTATTACCAGAACTCGCTCATTTCCACTATCAATTCCTTCCATTCCTTTGTAAAACTCTGTCTTCACTTGCTTAGACGTGCGCTGCATTGGCGTACATTTTTAGTACCACAAGTTAGTGAAATAACTTCTTTTTTAATAACCAAGAACATTCCATCCAAGCCAACTTTGTGAACTACACAGCCAACTCAAAGGCTACACGAAGTTCTTGTGTAAGTTCCTGCATCATCATATTACTTTGTCAATAGATTAAGATCACACGGAAGTACCTTGGACAAAATTGAATCTATTTCGTCGAAAAATATTACTGCTGGCTGGCGACATCCTGCAAATCCAAAGAGGGCCCTCACTAACTTTTTACTGTCTGCACGCTACAGTCACCATTGAATCTTTTACTTGAATAATTTTTGTATAAATATGAATATGAATAGAATTTATAGTAGAAATAACATGACTCCTTCCAAAATGAAAGGGAAATATTGCATACCCAAAATTCTCAAGGGGTTTAGTTACTCTAATTAAATCATCATCATGAATGAGTTGCAAAATATTTGCCTAAATGAACTGATGCATACCCATTTGCCGTATAGTGAGCTTGCAGATATGTAGAAAAATGTTGCTTTAGCCTCTGCAGCAATAGCTTTACCCATCATTGTTTTACCTGTTCCCTAATACAACCGAAAAAGAAGAGGCTGGAGAATATGAATATATGATCATCAATTTATCATGCAGGATTACTAACCAATGATATAATGGTAATACATTTATTAATTACTGCACTTACAGGGGGACCAAAAAAAAGAAGTCCTTGTTCTCCAGAACGAGAACCTTCAAAAACATCATGCCGTAACAAAGGCCATATGACCATTTCCTTTACACACTTTTTTGCATGATGTAACCCAGCTGTTAAGTAACAAATGCAACCATCACAACATATTCGAATTTTAACTATAAGTTTTGATTATACATAAAGCATAGATCAATAATTAATAATACCAACCAATATCATCCCAGTGAACGTTGGAATTTGTGTCCATAATCTCATTGCTAATGTGCTCAATAAGGCGACGATCAATAGCCATATTCCTTAACTTCTGAGGAAGTTTACCATCAGGACTGCATAGCATATCCATGCTGTAATGTAAGTATTAATTGACCAAGTAGGTTCATACAAGAATATCAATTGTCAATAATGCTAATATAAGTAACATGCATTTTTGATTAGATATCATGGAGTGCCCTGTCTTCTGCATGTGTTATTTTTCTAGGTGGGGGTTGGTTACAACGACATGAAATGGATATATATTGAGATTTTATCTGATAGTACGTATTGATATAAATATGAGAAATTCATTTGTGCAGTTAACATACAATATATACGGAGGTGTTATTAGGCTAAACATGTATATATAAGAAATTTGAGGGGTGAAAAATGTATAAGAAAATGATTGATTTGGAACATTATTCTTCAGCAGCACATAACATATTTGCTCGACATGATTCCATGTTGTCGGATTCACGCATTTATCAATGCCAATGAATGTTACTCCTATATATAAGCAGGAAGTTGGTAATTACATGTAGTTGGCTGCAAGCAGATTTATATTAACTTAACGTATGTTATATGTAAAGACAACAAATATATATACCATCTTTTTGTAGTTGAATCATCAAGCTTTGATGTGAATGACGTTCCGTCACCATGGCCGTGTACATATCTACGAGTCCAACCATGAAGAGATTTGTAACGTATGGCGACATGGCCTTTGTTATTAGTTCCTTCATCTTCATGAGCAATTGAAATTTGCCTGGCATAATCATTTTCCTGTGATACAAATCATCATAATCCATTGCCTCAAAAAAAAAAAAAAAATCTAAAAAATATGTTTGTTACCTTGGCGATGCCCTTCTTGCATTTTTCTTTACTTAGAATATCAGTAGGGACACCAAAAAATAATGTTGACGGTGGTTTCCAATCCGGATGACGTCGGCTGTAGCTTGAAGGAGGAGTTAGTGAAATTGATGCTAATGCGTTTGATATCATTTGTAACACGATCAGATGATAAAGCAACAACTGTAAAGGGAAGAAAAAAAAACTGTTAATTGATGGTTGGCATTTATATCTATAATTTCCAAACAATATGACAGTATAACAACCACTCTCGACTAACGCACAGGTTCTCTGCTTAAAATTTCGCAACAAATCGATGATGGAACGAATACACTATCGCTAAAGAAGAAGAAGAAACGATTTTGATGAAGGTCGGCTATAATGGTTTCTTTTAGTTTTAGGGTTTTGATTTTGACGAAGAGATGATATTTTGGGATCCGATTGTAATCTAAAAATGTCAAAATCAGGATCTTTTCACCAAAAAAGCTTATGTAAATTGATGTACTTGCCTCTTTTATGTTATGTTATGCTGTAATTTAGTCAATACATTTGGGCGGGAATTAAAGAACCGTTGTGTATAAGAAAATGGTCAACCAGACACGTAAGATTTCAGTTTGACTTGACTCGGAACCATTTTTTTCATGACTCAGTTTACGATTCAGTTATATTTTCGAGTTACGATACGAGTCGACTCTTTTTCTTTAATATATACTGACTTTTGACAAGTTTGATTTGTTTATTTTTAGTGAAAGATAAACAAAAAAATTTTATGTTGATGAGAAATAATAAACTCTCAAATATTTTGTCTGCAACAACCAATGAATGATTTTTTTCAATCTCGAATGCTATATATCATCTCCTAAATTACAACATTTTAATTATTTACAGCAATTGAGAAGATTTTCTAAGGGTACTGATTTGTCAAAGCTGACTCGTGAAATACAGTTATCCATTGTGACGATAAAAAAATGCTCTTCTAATACAAAATTTATATACAAACTTTTATATAAAAGAAAGGTCAAAAGAGGTCAAAACTTCACATCTAAAAAATCATAATCATAATTAGCAACTATAACAATTCCTTAGTCACAAAACAACGCATTAATACGGAATATAATTTTTTTAATTGAGAGAATCACATATATACTCAATTTAAGTTGGGTAATTACATATTTCCTCAAAAGACAAGCGTTTAGTACATAATGTATAATAATTTTAAAACATATTTGAAGAAATATGTAATTACTCAATTTAAATTGAGTATATATGTAATTGTCCCTTTTTAATTTAATGGAACAAGATTATAGCTCTAGTCTCTAGATGTAGAACAGCAAATCATTGGATGGATTAGTTTATTTTATTTTATACTTTTGGGCTGTGGGGGCCCAATTAATTATGAACTAAGAGGTTTTACTCATAAAAATTAGAATGTTGGGCTTAAAACCCATTGGTATTTGTTGGGCCATGAGGGTGCTCTCCTCTCCTCTCTCCGACTCCCCTACGAGTCTACGACCTACTCCATTAGAAGTTAGAACAAGGTTCGAGTTTAATATTTCAATATGTAATGATAGTGACATATATATTTACTAATTATTAATATCAAATTGTTCTCGATAGTGGAATTTAGAGTAATCATGTTAGTTTTTTATTAAATTTTCCCAATGAAAATTCTACTTGAAAACAAGAAGTTGTTTAAGCAATACATTAGCACCATGGTCAACGTGTTATCCATTCACAAATTAAGCGAATCATGTTAACCTTAATTCTTCACGTTGCACGTACAGTGGACTTTCCTAATAATCCCAGCTGCCCGTTAATTATTTGTTGGAATCAAATTTCTATTATAATACCCACGATTTAGTTATGTTTAATTAATTAAGGTAATTAACCGTGGGATTAAACGATAATGTCTCGGAGGGGTTGACCAAAAACAACTCACCAAATTATACCTTCAAGATAATTAATGCAATTGACGTTATTTTTCTATTATAGAGATGCTTCCTCTATCACATTTTAATCGTCCTTCAACAAAAAAAATAAAAATAAATAAATAAAAATCAGTTTATGATAGATTGGTAAATGTAATTTTACCCTTACAATTAAATTACGTCTGACTTCAAAACATGTTATTTTTAAATTATCTAAGGTACTATAAATAAACCATAAGGATAATAAGGGTATAATAAAAAATCCGTTCATTTTTAATATTTTTTCCAGCAAGTAAGCAATATTTTCTTGACAACTAAAAATAATAATTTACACGATTAAAATAAGATGTCAGAACTATAATTTATAATGAACCAAATTAAAAAAAAAAAATAACAAAAGAATAAAAACTTTAGTTAACGCATTTGCTTGCCAAATAGTCAAGGAGCGTTCGGTATTAACTCAATGTTGAATATAACACCATAAACAACACAGGATGTGATTTTTAAAAAGAGCGGTCGATGTTAATGCAATGTGAAAATGAGTACACCTTTTTATATGTTTGGACCAATGGGTACAAAGAAAAGAAAAACACACACACATAAGCTAGTCTTCGACACATTGTGGAGACTTTAATGTCGGGGGAGAGTGGTAAACTCTGTATTGAAGGTCTTTCAACACTACCACTCATTGCTCTGAGGATAACTTGGGTGTGGTAAATCTCTTAGTTACTAGATAAGTAGAAAGATAGAAAAGATTGATTTGATTGACTCGGATGATATTTGTAAAGGGTAGTGATATATCCACTATCTATTTTGATAAATTCATCAACACTGTGTGTTATTTAATAATACAGTACAAGCGATTAATGTATAATTGTGATAGATTTATCAAAAAAGATGATAAACATATATCACTACCCATTTGTAAAAGATCAATCTAAAATTCTAATGGTAACATGTGACAAAATAAAAAATTAAGATGAAGAGAAATTAAATGCTTATGTCAATCACTTAGGTATATTATGAGTTTGATATAATTTATCCTATTTTCATGCATTACTAAATCGTTTCATATATCCTTTGTGAACCACTTTGGTAAAGTTTCAAAGGTGATGTAATAGGTAACACGTTCAGCGTCGCATAAGCATATAGATACTACATATATATGAATCCGTACGTGATCTTTAAACCATCATTATCAAAGATACAATAAGCTGTACCACCCCTCTAAATGTGTATACATAGTATGCAAAAAATACCCAGCTAGTTTTAAAACTATTTGGCAACATTTGGTTATTTGTCTATTTAAGATGACCTAATCATATATATTGGCGATGCGTTAAGAATATTTTTTATTTTAAAGTATATAACTCAATTGACCAGTTAACAATAATTGTAATGATTATTTATTAATTCATTATTAAATGATAGCGTAAATAATTATCTCTAAATCATATTTGATGAGAATTTTGAACCCTTATCAAGACCATTAAAGAAAATTGTACAATACAAAATTATTTTATCATGGTCAAGTGTGTAGTTTTATTTATTATTGATCATTTGTTTCTCTATAAAATTGTTTCTAAGTTTTTTAATAGCAAACTCATCCAATAGTTTCAAGGAAAACTTGTGGGAAACAATTTGTTGACCAACTTACTATAATTCTTTTAAGAGTCTTATCATGATGAAGTATTATGTTCATTCTAGTTGGTAACCTTTAAGAATATTATACCATAGAGTAACCAAATTATATAAGATTGAAATGTACAGTGCAAACAAACACCCAAATAGCCCAACTTTCACTTATTTTGCTTCCTTTCATTTCCTTACCTCTCCATTCAAAAATAAACTTGAGAAGACACTGTAAGAGGAGACAAAGAGAATGAGTAACATATCTCAAAAATGGAAGACACTAAGTGGAGAAGAACATTGGTCTTCCCTATTAGATCCTTTAGATATCGATCTCCGAAAATACATCATTCACTATGGAGAAATGGCTCAAGCAACACGAGACGCTTTTAACAAAGAAAAGGCATCAAAGTACGCAGGAAGCAGCCTATATAGCGAAAACAATCTCTTGTCCAAAGTTGGAATCGAACAAGGAAACCCTTTCAAATATGATGTAACGAAATACTTTTACGGCACATCTTCAATCCCTCTTCCATCGTTTCTTGTGAAATCGTTGTCTCGAGAGGCTTGGAATAAGGAATCAAATTGGATTGGGTACGTGGCTGTTGCGACAGATGAGGGGAAGGTGGCTTTAGGAAGGCGAGATATTGTGATCGCTTGGAGAGGGACAGTTGAAACGACGGAATGGATTAATGACCTTAAATTTGATTTAGTTTCGGCTAATGAAATATTTAGAGGGAATGATGGTGTGAAGATTCAACATGGTTGGCATTCGATCTATACTACTGGTGATCCAAAATCGCCTTTTAACAAATCAAGTGCTAGAGATCAAGTAAGTTTTTCATTATGTTTTTGGTCTTAGGAAGTTAAATTTATGTTGTTTCTAAAATCATTGAAATCTCAAAACTAGTTATAAATAAGAGGATTACAAATTCCAAAAAACTTCATAAAACTAATAACTTTAGATATGTTTTAGAATAACAAACCTAAATTTTATCCCAAGTATAATCACACACACATACACTAGTATAAATTGTTTTCTAACTAGATCTAAAAATGGAATCCATCGGTTTTTGCGAAAATGTTACGAGTCTTGGTCGAAATTACCCAACAGAAATGGAAAGTGATATAATTCACCTGACATGAATTAATTTACATACAATAAAGATTTGTGCATTGATAAATTTAGCTCTACTTTATTAGAATAGACAAACATGTTGGAAATGATATGCTCAAATAATAAGTATATAACTCTAGTTATACTCCACAATAATAAACGAATTAAAACACAAATAAATACACAATTAATAATTTACGAGAACAAAACGAACACACAAAATTAACATGGTTATATCCAATCTACTCAATAGGTTTAATCAACAACCAACAGAGAGAAATCTTATTATTTTTGTAGGTTGTAGATTTTACAAGAATATGAGTTACAATATATAATACACAGAATAAAAGGAACCAAAACACTCTATCCGGCCTAAGTACCCGTCGGGTACCGTATAATCCATTTGGGCACACGTTGTTCCAGTTGGGTATTAATGCACAAATCATGACCAACCTCTTTATGCCCGTCGGGTACTATATATGTCTCAGCTGGGTACACCACAAACTCAGAAACTACCATCCAGGTATTTCACCACACTTAAAATTTGACTCGTTTATTCATTTTTTATTTAATCTTCACACCCAACATATTTAACTCTACTCCTTAAGTTTAGTGAGATCATTTCTCAATAACAAACTACTTAAGATTTTAAGAGCCTCTTAATGAAGGCATTTTAAAAGGTTCTTATGCAAAAAAAATTGAAAAACTTTTTTCTTCATTTGAGTGAATTTTTTTTATCAATGAAGTGAAAAGTGTTAAAAAGCTTTTGTACTAGTAATAAATGGAGTAATGTAATTTGATTTGTACAAGATTTTATTAAGTTTGTCTCATTGTGTGTGCCATACTCAGGTAATTTTATATTTATATTACTCCCTATCCTATGACACATCATAACGTACATGGATGAACCTTTTAGATTAAACTCATTGACCAAAAGTACAACCTGAGCCTTTATTTTTACTGCACTCTAGCATCAACTCCAGTATTATAACCCGAAAGTAAAAGATGTAAAGTTATTAATGAAAGTAAACTATCTATTCAGCAAATCTGTATAGTAAGGCATATACTGTAAATTGCTATTAGTTGGTTTCTTATAAGTACTACATTGACGTCAATTGTCAAAAGAATGCAATTTTTATTTATTTTTATTTTTTAACACTCAATTTTCGTCAAAATCATAACTTTAGCAAGAGTTACAACTATATCAACTCACAAAGTAAAAACTTGTACTTATATAATTTAACTAATGTAAGGGAAATGACCAAAATGTCCTTTTGTATAAAGTGTTAAAAATTTGTAACCCAATTTCTTTTTAAATGTTCCCATGCGGTCGAGAGATGGGTGGCCGTGAGGTAGTTGTTGTGTCCGGGAAGGAGATGAAGAACGAGTATTTTTATCTTTTTACCTTTTTACTGTTAATTGTAATTCTTTTATGACTTTTGTTGATCGTGTTTGATTTTCATTGAGCTTTTTAGACTTTCATTTATCAGTTTCAACTTTTTAATATCTTATGTACTTGATCCACCCCTAGATTTCTTTCTGTTCTTCGGTGGAATCATATATCTTTTCATTCACAATAGTAGCTGCTATTTATGGCATTACTAGACAAAGTGTATTAAACAGCTCCATGAAGTTGTTTTGAAAAGAAGTTTATGATAAAATCACTCATTTTTTTTTGTTTTGAGGTTCAATAGTGTTTTACAAATGTTGTTATTTTGATTATGGCGTGTGTCACCTTCATCAAGAACTACTAATTCTGGCATATCAAGCATAAGATTCCCCCTTTTTTCAAGATTCAGCTTCAGAGATGTTCAAATTCCCAACTAGCTTCTCATACATATTGTAGCTTACTCCAACTTTCCATTTCTTGAATTCAACTTCCCATGTTAGTAGCATACTCGCAGGAGCAAGTATAACTGGGTACATTTGAAAACTTTCTTGATAAATGACTCGATAAACACAATGGTCAAAAGGATTTTACCGTTCGGGAGCATCTCAAGCCTATTTGATATTTAAAGTAAGTATCACCATGCTCCCCTCTTTGACAAAGGTCAATACCCTCATCGTAATCATCTTTCTCTCGATTCTCAACCTTCGTAAACACAAGATATAATGAGATTTTCAGTACGCAAAAAACAAAAAAGAGACAAGATAAGAATAAATGTGGGAGTTATGTATGAACTTATTTCATCACATTTGAAGGCAAAATTCATCTCTTCATAAATGCCTTCTGCAACTGTGTCGTCTTCTCATCATCACTACCATCGTATTTGAATTTTAGAGGAATAGAATCACCACCCTTTTCACCATGAGCATCTACGTTTCTAATAATGAAATCCAAAATAGCTTCTAGAGAACCAACATTATCTTTTTTCCCACTCTTATTAAATTCTTAATAGTTGACGCCATTGCTTTAGTAACTTTCTTTTAAATATTCTTTACTTTGCCTTTCGCATTTGCTTTTTCATGAGTCCTTTATCCATTTTGTTCGTATTTGTTGTGTGTTGAATGATTCTTCCCCTGTTATGATGATTTTTTATACTTTCATTGACCATTTTTAGAATTTTGATTTTTGTCCATCGTTTATAACTTTTGTTGACCATTTTTGTGCACAAGAGACATTTAATCATAAAAACATATAGTCATCAAAGAAACAACAAATATGAACCACAGACATTTATGGACCGAAGTAATTATTTGTAAATTTGTAAATAAGTTTTTAAGAATAAATGTCTGGAGCACAAAAATGGTCAACAAAAGTCATACATCGATGAACAAAAATCAAAAGTCTAAAACGGTCGATGAAAGTGTAAATGATCATCACAACAGGGGAAGAATCATAGAATCATTCATACACAAAACAAACATGAACATAATGGATAAAAGACCGATGAAATATGATGAATAAAAGAAGCAAAAGTCAAAGTAAATGATCTTTACAAGAGAGGTGATAAAGCAAATGGTGTCAAATATCAAGAATTTAAAAGGAGTGGGAAAAAAGATAATGTTGACTATATAGATGCTATTTTGGATTTCATTACTAGATAAGATGTTCATGATAAAAAAGGGTGGTGATTGTTCCTCTAAAATTCAAAGGTGATGAGTCTTCGATTAAAAACAATGATGACTCAAATGCTAAAGACCTATTTGAAGAGATGGATTTTGCCTTCAAATGTGATGAAATAGGTTCCTATGAAACTCCCACGATTAGTTTTATCTTGTACCATTTTGTTTTTTTGCGTACTTTAGATTCTCATTTAAGCTTGCCCTTATGAACGTTCAGAATAAACAAGAAGACGATGACCTTTGCTAAAGAGAGGAGCATGGTGATACTTAGTTTAAAGAGTAAATATCCATGAGATGTTGTTTATGCGGAGCTCTCCTTTTTGAGAGCAAGCTTGGATGATCCGGAAGCTGGTAAAATCTGTTTGACCAATGTGCTTATTGAGTCATTTGTCAAGAAATTTCTCAATTGTTGCCCAGTCATAGTTGCTCCCGTGAGCATGCTTCTAACATGGGAAGCTGAATTCAAGAAATGGCAAATTGGAGTAAGCTACAATTTGTATGTGAAGCTAGCTGGGAATTTGAACACACGCAACCCAAATCTTGAAAAGATGGGGGATCTTTTGCCTGATATACTAGGATTTGTAGTCATCGATGAAGGAGACACATCCCGTAAGCAACATTTGAAACACACTATTGAGGCTCGAACAAAAAAATGAGTGACTTTATCAGGAACTTCTTTTCAATACAACTTCGTGGAGTTGTTTAATACACTTCGTTAGTAAGGCCATAAGTAGCAGTTAGTATTGTGAATGAATAGATGTTTGCATGTATAATTTGACGAAAGAACATGAAAAAATCTAGTGGTGGATCGATTTCACAATATATTAAAAAGCTGAAACTCGAAAGTCTAAAACGGTCAATGAAACTCTTACACAACAACATCAATCAAAAGCGGTCAAGAAAGGTCATAAAGACTTGCGAATAACAATAAAAGTACTCAATTTTTTTATCTTGTTTCCGGACTCAACAACTATGATCCGGGCCACCAATCTTGGTCATGTGTCTGCGAACCCCGGACACACAGCTTGCAGAGAATGACCCGCAACTTGCGAGTGAGGGGACATATAGAAAGGAAATTCTTTTTGGGATATATGCAAATTTTTAACATTTTTATCGTAGACTAATGATAAATTCATTAAACTTTTTGATAAATTTATCAACGTTCTGCGTCATTTGTCTGTACAGTACAAGTTTTAAATGCAAAAGTTTGGTAGATGTATCGAAAAGTTATGTAGAAATATCAACGGCCTTTATAAATAGAACATTTCGGTTATTTTCCCCAAATTTAACGATAATTTAAGTATAATATTAATTAGGGGAGTACTTCCATATAGACTACTGATGCTTTAACTCGGTTTTACGAAAGAAAACATTTGTAGGAGCTATTATCATGCTTGATTGAATGGAATAGATACTCTAGAAAACAAAACATCAGATGGAACCATAGTGTAGTTCTATCTCTATTATATACTTATAAACATTTTGGTCAACGAATTTGATTATTGTATTGCATTACATTTCATCATCATAATTTATGGTCGTTAATCGTTATTTTACTAGAAGGTAAAGCAAACAATTATTTTGTTTTGTTATGTTATGTGTGAATTACCCTTCCATTTCAAAACTGGCCGGTTTTACTATTGAACGGTTTAGTTTACATAGCAGACATGTACACAGAAAATTAAAAGTTTACTTAATGAATAGTATTAGCTTACATTATAAACACAAACGTATATATAATTTCGCGCAACATGATATTTTGCGTAGGTTCTTGAAGAGGTGAGACGATTAGTGGAATTATACAAGAACGAGGACATAAGCTTAACGGTGGTCGGACATAGCATGGGTGCAGCACTTGCAACGTTGAACGCAATTGATATTGTCTCAAACGGATATAATAAGTCTAAAAGTATGCCTAACAAGATCTGTCTTGTAACTGCATTTGTTTTCGCTAGCCCTCGTGTGGGGGACTCTGATTTTGGGAAGCTTTTTAAATCACACAAAGATATTCGTGTACTTCGCATTCAAAATGCAAATGATGTGGTCCCACACTACCCGATAATGATAGGGTACGAACATGTTGGTGAAGAATTGGCTATTGATACTAGTAAGTCGCCTTACTTGAAAACTCCCGGAGATATACAAAGATGGCATGATATGGAGAGTTATTTACATGGAGTTGCGGGTACACAAGGGGCTAAAGGAGAGTTTAAGTTAGCTGTGAAACGCGATATTGCTTTAGTAAACAAGTATACGGATGGTCTTAAAGATGAATATCATGTGCCTGCTACGTGGTGGGTTGAGAAGAATAAAGGTATGGTTCGACACGTTGATGGGTCATGGTTGTTGATGGATCATGAAGATGATGATGGTACGCCGAAATGAAGGCTCTTGGCGGTTGATGTATGATATATATGTGTGTTTGCATTGTTTTCGTTATATTTACGCTTTATATTTGAAAAGTTGTGTGATTGCAACTATGAATAATGTCAAACAAATGACTGTATTTGCATGTTTCTGTTTCATTATTTCTTATCATCCTAGTGATTGTTGAATTAAATTAGACCTACATAAGATAGACTAAATATTAATATGCACTCAATTGAAAAGTTAAAATTCCATGGATATGGCATGTGTGAGATGTTTGTGATGAATGATGCTTGAAAGTGATCAGGTTCGATCAACTTAAAGTAATAAGTCTAATACCTAGTTGATGTCTTCAGAACGCTGTTTTTGGTACGACCATCATCCAGCCTTTAGTATAAATTAAATCTTGGTTCAATACGAGATGATTGATGTGGTGTCTTTGTTAGCAAAAGTAAACATAAGGTATTCGTTTTATCCTGAATATAAATTTGGTGACTTGATCTTGGCGGTCATACTACTAGTTTGCTTTACTACACCATTTAACCCATTTTCATGAATCATGAGACTCCCCCTACTCAAGAGTTTGTACTATAAATTTATGTCGTTTTACTCATTTGACCCGTTAAACAGAAAACTTAAGAACCTACATAAACGGGTTGAAATTCCCACCTCTCATCAATAGTGCATTGTTATGACAAGAAACAAGGTTGATAATGCTGTTCTTGTAATAACAATAATGTTGGTTAAGGGTATCTCATTCGTGGTGCTCATGTCGTTTCATCATACATGAATAAATAGATAAATTGTGAACTCTTAGGTTGCGTTTTGGTTCGCAGAATTCTATGATATTCGATGGAATTGGAATCTCAATTCCATTCTATGAAGTGTTTGGTTTAAGGATGAATTGAATCGGAAGTCACCAAATTCCATTACTCAAAAGAACTCACATTTGGCGGAATTCCAATTCCATCAAAAACATTTCGCGAACCAAACTCACCATAAAAGTACATTTTAGGTTTTAACAGTTTACTCTCTATAACCTGGATGACTGGCCCATCAGCCAAGGAATCAGATAAAATAAGGAACACCGAATTCAATTATATTAGATCCATAAGAGTCGAGCACCTTAAATGCTCCCGTTGTTGATAGGTCACGGTAACCAGGCATGATATATAGTTGAATGTTTCCCTTGGAACAGAGTAAAGCTAGTAAAAACACTGACTAACTGGCAAATGGACAGGTCAGACAGATTCAGTAACAGTTCAAATTGCTTAATTTTAACATGTTACAGCTCAGGTTAACTTGCCACCACCTTTCGGAACCTCTTTGCTTTTCCTTTTCTTTACATACAGTAAGCGATTTTAAACTTGTCACATAGACTAAATGATGAGTGACTTTCAACCCAATTGACGAATGCGATGATGAGTTAAAACTTAAACCCAAATGAACCCGTTTCCAAGTAAATCGGTTGACACCAACACTGATTGATCCAATTAAACACTTCACAAATGCAAGCATCTTAAAGTTGTCACTCGTAAAACTAATGCCTTCATTTTGACTTTTAGGATCTGAGTCAAACACGTCAAGTTATAGAATCATCCTATCTAATTATCATACTACAATCATCTAAATATCTAATTGGATTTTTCATGGTGTAATAAATACAACATTTTTTATCTACAATTCTCTAATTTAAAATTTCATCTCCATTCAAAAATTAAGTTTTAATTCATTTATATATTAGTTGTTATATTATTAAACACCTCCGAATATTCACTGCATCTTAATTCGTTTAATACCAAGTAAGATTACTTTCATCTTAATTCGTGCCTCTTTTGTATCTTGATCCTTTTTTACTTTTTTTTCTTCTTCGATTTACAAAAACAACAATAAAAAAGGTGAATACCGACTAATTTATTAGCATTTCTCACTTTTTGCTTCACTTTCCTCTTCTTATTCAAGACTATTTATTGACACATTTTCTTTTGGCCTCGCTATTGCAGTGCAGAGGCTGGTGACTCCATTTAAAGAGAACCGCTACTCTTCTGAAACTTGAGAACACGCCGTACAAGTTATTGACAAAATATGACATGCCCAACTTGGTGCCATGGGATGGGAAACGGGAAGGAGGTTCTAAAATATTAACTAGTAGAACGATATCGAGATCAAGTATCTAGCTTGTGGTACATACACACGTACCAATCACGAGTCAACTCCACATTCTAGTCAGATTACATCTAAAAAGAGTTGACTCGGAACGTAACTCGGAACTACCTGACTCGGTTATCGAATCCCGAATTACTGACCAACTCTTTCCAAGTCGAGTTGACTCGGAATTCGGATGGAGATGAAACTATACTACAAAAAGATGAATATCAAAATCTGATTTAGTATCTGTTACCTTAACAAATGCAAATTTCGGTAAAAAGAGGTTTGATTTTGAGATTTTTCGGGTTTCAGTATGTTAAGAAGGAGATGGGAGGAGGTCATTACTCATTACTAATGGTTACATCCGAGAGCAATATCTAAGGGGAGGGACTAGGTAATTTCAGAAAGAAAGGTTAAGAAGGTAAAATGTAAAATAGGTAATAGTAATATAAGTACAAAAGTAATTAGCTGTTACTTACCTGTTCCTTTTTTCTTTCGAAAATTGTATTGTGAAATAGGCTCCAACCTCCTAATTTTATTGACGACTATATTTATACTATGGTCACTTTACACCCATGACCAAAATACGTGGATGCTTAATTTTGGTGACTAAATGATGCCTTTGATGACAAAATTCGTCACTATAAATTTGTCACTAGCAAAGGTTTTTCTTGTAGTATTAAGAGAAGGGAGTTAATAAACTACAAACGAGCTAAAACTAGCGTTATCACAAAGCTGTTTATTTGTAAACCACTTGTATTATTTTAAAAGACTATATCGATCTTGGTTTATCTAAAACTACCGTTATTACAATAGCAATTTATTTTTCAAGTACTTTTCTAGCTTACTAAAATATTGATTTAAACATTCACCTAATCAATCAAATAATCTTCTAAAATCTTTTTCAATCAGAACTTTTTCAAAAGTTTTTTATACATAAAAATGTTTTTTGTAACATTTTCTCGTTGATTTGAAGAGTTTTTTTTACCAAAAGTTTGACAAATAAGTAAAAGTTTTTCTTCAAATTTGTGTATGTTTTCATTGTAGTGTAAAACTTTTTTTAAAAGCTTTTTTAGAAGTTGATGTGTATTACAAAATAGAATTTATAATTTTTTATGTTTTTTTCGAAAGGCAAACCTACTTTTATGTCGGACAATATATGTTTACAAGTTTTAACCACATAGTATATATATATATATATATATATATTGTTTTTCTCGAGGCTTGAACCCAAACTACTAGGTTAAAAGGATCTTTATATTTTAGATGCTCTAACATGCATGTGACCTGTAATTTTATTTTCCTTATCATAATCATATTAATTAATGGTTTTTTTAAATGATTGATTTATTTGTTAAGTTAATTTTTAAACTTATTTAATTAGACTAATTTATCATTATTTATTTTTTTCTAGTTTCTTAATGGTCTCCATATGTTATGTAGTTGGACGGTAAGTTGTAGTCCATAATTTACTTGAGAGGTAGGATGCTGAAGATTCGTTGAATTGCTTTATCGTATTTGTATTTCTTAACCAATGTTTTAGAAGTAGATTGTGATGTTAAAATTTTGCACTAGTTTTATTAATAAGTAAATAATGTCGAAGAAAAGATGGTACGTCTCTTTTATCAATTAACTTGGCTTTTAGTTCGCTTTCAACTAAAATAGACCCTACCGATTCATCTAAGACAGGTGTGCCTATAGAAGGGTGCGTACACTTCTTATGTTACGTGCACAATATAAATCTGCATCATCAATCCACAAAGTACAACTCTTTCAATGAACATTTTATGTTGTGCATATAAAAAAGTATACAAATAACGACCCTTAATTTGAATATTTTGTATATTAAAAAATTAGTAAACGAATATTAAATTTAAGTTATAAAACTCAATATTAAATTAAAAAATTAGTAAACGAGTAATTTTAATTCAAGATTTTAAAACTCTATTAGATTAAAGACAAGAAAACATGAGGACGAGCACTATGTATGTGTCTTGATTCATTTTGTTGATACAAATTATCTCCAATCGGATCAATATTTTGGTTAATTATGTCCAACAATTTGATACATCTACAAAACTGGCGACCAATCAAATCAAATCTCAAACACGTGTGTTTTATTTTTTATACGGACCGTGTAAATATGTCAAATAACCTATGAATAAAAACCAAAGGAAGTAGATGATTTGAAGACTGTCCTTATCATTTATTATATTTTATCTATTTTAAATGTCTTTCATTTACATCCTATTTATTTGTTATAATGTAGAGTCACTGTTTGTACACCCTTACACTCATACATACGTACATACACAAGAGTCCCACTACATATATTTATACGAGGGATATACACATAAGAATTTTAGGGTTTGCAATTAAAAAAACCCTAAATATATAATCTTCCAATGAAATATACTTAAAACAATAAATAATTTTGACCTAAGTTCGAGTTTCGCCACTGCTAATCGATTCATACTATAAATTATGAGTTGCTTTAAACTCGTAATCCATATTTTACCATATCATTCGATTTAAAGTTTTTAGCGACGCCAATCCATATTTCATGACATCATGAATGCTAGTTTGATCTCACTGTGCCACGAATACTTTATAATTATCATTTTCTAATGAAACTATCATTTTCATTAAGATTAAATTTATCAATGTGCACAATTCTTAATTAATTCATTGATTATCATGTAATTAATCATAAGTTTATTTATACTGAATTCAAACAAAAGTACAATTTAGCTACAAAATGTTGAATAATTAATAATCGATGCGTTGATCTTGACTTGTGGGAGCACATAGTTAACATATATGTAAGACACTTAATCACTTATATATAAACACAATTATATCATATTTTCACGTCCAATAAATTTAGGTAAATTAAGTGCAAATAGTTACTTACAAAAAGTCAAATAGTCTAACATTTACAACGTTGCTAAAATATTACTAACTCACTTTGGTAGTTCCATCAAAACATTCCAGCCTTCCTTTTAATATTATATTTTACTCCCTAGCTAAGACTCAACATTAAGCAATTATAAATTTAGATAAGTCAAACAACAAGAAGGAAAAAAGAAAGAATGATAGTCACGTTTGATTCAAACACGAATTCTTCTAGCACAATGCAATGCTTTCTTTCAATTAGATTATACATACTAAATATAATAGAACTGAAAAAGGATCTTTAAATTCACCGAGGACTAAGCGACATAATTAATTATTACTCAGTAATTAGTAAATAAATGTAGCGTATTAATTTAGGTGAGTGTCTGTATGGCGTGAAACTTTTAGGAGCTTTTAAAAGCTTTAAGCTTTTAATTTTAATCAACAAAGCTACTTAGAAAATAAAAAGTTTTATTTAACATGTACAAGCTGTAGCTTTAAAATTTAATGAAAAGCTCTAAACTTCAAAGCTCTTAAAATTAATTTTCCATAAAATTGAAGAGCTTTAGAATTTTACAGCTACAATTTACAACTATAGCCTGCAACTAATTCACTAAACAGATTTGTAACCTCTAAAGTCACTATTTTATTTATGAGTAAAAATTTTAAGTTGTTTTTATGGTTCATTGCCATTGGAGATTTGTTGGTCGATCTTGAATTTTAAATTTTCAAGAATTAATTAATATTCTATATGTTGAATATTTTTTCAGAAACAAATTAATAAACCGAATAGAGAATTTTAATTGTTCAAAAGATGGGCTCTAATTATTCCAACGGTCTTAAACCGTCGTAATAAATCAAACAAGGTGGGCACCTAACTTGACACAATTTATTGAATTCCAAAATCTGACTATATATAAAAGCCTTGAACAAATTAATACTAGCTAGCATATAGCACCCTATGGGTCAAGCTAGCTACCGAGTATGGGTCAAGCTAGCTACCGAGTACTATGTCGTGTAACAAATACTAATTAACTAGGTAGCAACTAGGATTAATTAAATATAGGACAGATAAGTTTATTAGCCACAAGTTTATTTTTATAATACCTTTTAAATCACACTTTTAATTTTCTTTTGATATTTAAATGAATGAATAATCAAGAGTCAAATAGTTGTGCTCTGACTTTGGACCATCGTTTAGACTATTACCATTAGTGCGCCACTTAATTTAAACACAGGAAAAATTCAAGTCAAACTTAAACAATCTGACCACCAACTTTACCATATAAATAACTCTCTCCCCTTCATGCAAGTCATTCATCAAAACCCTAAACACTTCACACTTTTCTCTCTTCTACAACCCCTTTTCATCATTTTATATCTCTTGCATTTAAAGCATCCTAAAAAATAAGTAGATTATTCGCGTTTGAAGGTACAAGAGAGATGAGACAACAAACGAAAAATTTAGCCATAATTGCATCAATGGTTTTGCTATTCATGAGTTTTGAACTAAATGGAGCTAGTAGACTCTTTAAAGGAGAATTTGAAGAAGCGTGGATTAAAACAGGAAACCTTTTGTTATCGGCTCTACCGCGAGGCCCGGTGAAACGACCGGGAAATGGATGCAATTGGACGGGTAATGGTGGTCAACATTGTGTTGGATCAAAGAAAGTTAGTGGTCTTCGTGGTGGTATGGCGGTACCACCACCACTTCTCCCGCAATTGTTAAAAAGTTTTTCTTCGAATGATGCATAGTACGAAGCATACCAACAATAGCCATGCATGCATGCATATAGTTTTAATCTGGTTAATTAACACCATTACGGAAACTATTTATTAATTTTTCTTCACTAATTGTATTCAATTCTTTGATTCTTGATGTATAAGTTAACGTACATGAGTAATTGTTTCATCTATTCGACTTAATTTATTTTCATAAATGAAATAGTCAATAGTCATGATTAACCATTTAAAGTTATGTCCCATAACGATTATGATTATCTTTGAAAACAGACGGTACGTATAACCATATAAAGGTTATGCCTTGAATATTGACTTTATAAATGGGTTTAGACATATTTTTTAGAAAAGTAAACCGGTTTAGAGTTTCTTATGTAGATTAAATGTCTTGAATTTGAATATGATATTATGTATATACACTATAGATCGACCAGTTAAATTTGATGCCGTCCACCATAAATAAGATGAATTTATATTTTTGGAGGGAAGTTTGGTTCATTTCAAACCAACAAGGCTAACAGTTATCAAGAAATTCATTTCGAGTTATGTCCGTCTTTTGTAAAGACGTGAAAAATAAGACTTGACCCGTGTATGTGAACGTGTGTTTTACATAATTAACACCATAAAGTAATCACCGACACACTAAAAATGGTGTTGATACTTCGATTTATCAATGCAAACATTCAGATGTCTGAATATAAACAAAAGAATGCTCGTTACGGTCAAATGTGTGCACATGCGAGAGAGATTATTTCGGTAAACAATGAAATTGATCAAACGAGCAATTGAATAATCTCAACATGCATATATATATAGTATGTAACTTTGGCGGTGGAACATTGATATCGATCACTTATAGAATTTGTATATGTATTCAGTTCAAGTGATCATTAGTAAGTAATGTGATTGATCAGGAGTATTAAGTGTTAACTCGTCACGTAAAAGTGATTCGGATCTAACTCGATCATTATTTATTCTAAAAGCGTAAACGTTTATCATACCTCAAGCTAAGTGCGTCCAAACTTTACATGCATGTTCAAATTGTGCACACAAATAGGAAAGAGTCTCGTAAAGAACACTGACTAATGAATTCCGTGATATGTATATTTGAGCAGTACGTATTTGTATATTTAAATATAAAGTTGCTACTATTATTTTATATCATTATCTGTTGTATGAAATATAGTTTTATCTCCGGTTTCTACCTTAACACTAATTAGTATTTGCTTTTTATTATCTCAAAAACTGCATTGTTCATTATATTGTAAATATAATTTTTCATTTCAGATTTAATTTGCTAACATAAACATCTATCCATGGTAACACATATAACATTGTTAACGAATCGAACAATCAAGTGCCCTTTTTCACTAAGTAAGAAGATTAACGTTTGATGAAAGCTGGAACCATGCTTGATTTTGATTATTAGTGTTGTCAGATCAATACTACAATTGAATTGAAATACAATATACCTAAACTCATAAACAGTTGAAGAATAAATGAAATAAATCAAGAAAGATAGCTACATAATCTCGAAAAATATGACGGGTATGTTCATGTAAGGTTTGTTAATCCTATATGCATGGAAATCATCCGCAGGTACTGATGATCAATGATCACTCGAACGTTGAATGAGTCAATGGTGGTGGTGGAGCATTAAGATGACCACCACCATTACGACCAACAACTTTTTTCGAACCAACACAAGGATTACCACAACCACCTGTGTAACAACATCCATTTCCTGGTGGTTTCACGGGACCTCGTTGTAAAGACGATAACAGAAGGTTTTCTCTCTTCATCCAAGTTTCTTCAAATTCTCCATCAAGAACTCTACAAGCTACATTCAGATCGGTGCTCATGAAAAGCAGTACAAACAATGCAATTATGGCTAAGTTTTTGGTTTCTGGTTTCATATTTATTTCTTATGTGGGTTAAAATTTAAATGGATAAAAGGAACGAATACAATAAAGTTGATGAAGGGACTAATAATAAAGGGTGATATTGTTTGTGTTTGATGGATATAAGTGGATGAAAAGGAGAAGGTTATATATAGGCAAATGAGATACCAGTACCGGCCACATGCATGGTTTATTTAAGAATGTGAACTATAATTGAAACAATTGAATTCCAAGATCTGACCATGTCTAAAAGACTTGAACAAATACTAGCGTATATCACCATATGGTCAAGCTACCGAGTTTTATGCGGTGTAAATAGTTATAAATAAGAGATCAATTACATGGAACGGATTATTTTATTAAATATTAATCACAACCATAATCATAATCATAGTCACAAGTATAAATATATATAACACATACCCCTTTTAAATTATAGAATGTTCGGGTTTTTTTAATTATTTTATGATTATTATTAAAAGTCAAATGGGACTGTGGACCCTCATTTAGCCACTTATATTTAAACACAAGAAAATTCTAGTCAAACTTTAACAATTTTGACTCCCACCCCTTTATACAAATCATATTAAACAAAACCCTAAAGATCTTCGTACACATTTCGATCTCCCTTTTCATCATTCTATAATTCTAGCGTTTGAAACATTCCAAAAAATAAGTAATAGTTCTTGCGTTTGAAGGTACAAAAGAGACATGAGTGATCGATGAGACCACAAATCAAAAGTTTAGCCATAATTGCATCATTCGTTCTATTGTTAAGAAGTTTTGAACTAAGTGGAGGTAGCAGAGTCTTTCATGGAGAGTTGAAGACCAAAAAACTTTGGTTATTGGCTTTACTGTAAAGGAACCAAACTCTAATATGATTGAATGTGGAGTCAATGATCAAAATAGTAGGAAGGAAAGAAATATTTATCAACTTGGTGTCTTTTTAAAAATATTTATATATAACGTGTTTTGCTTAACAAAAGTATATATTTTTCTTTTAAATGGTTTTTTTAAGTAAATTATTTTTAAATTGTAACATTTAATTTTTTCTCTTTAATTGAGATTTTTTTATATAATATTAGAAATAAATGTTATTCATATCGTGTGGTTAATAATCAATTTTGAATTTTATCATTCATGATAAATAATATTCGATAACACATTTTATAATTATATAAAATGTATCGTACTAGAAGGACGAGTATGAAAGAAAGTTAAAAACATCAATTATTTCTTTTTGGAAAGATATAAGTTTTATAACAATGTTATTATACGTTAATAACATATAAAATGACTAGTTTAGGTTAATTTTGAGTTAATAGGATTGAATTGATAACTTTTCTTTTTTATGAATTATTTTATTGAAATTATGATTTGTTAGTAAAAATATAGAATCAAATATAATTAGAAAGTCTAGAATGAAGAATCAATTGAAAATATATGGTTTGATTGGGTCTCAATTTGTGTCTTTCAATTGAAATTATGATTTGTTCTTAGGACGATACCTTTTATATAATTATAAAATGTGTTATCAAATGTTATTTATCATTAATGATAAAATTTTAAATTGATTATTAACTACACAATATGAATAACATTTGTTTCTAATATTATATAAAGCAATCTCAATTAAAGAGAAGAAGTTCAAGGTTACAATTTAAAAATAATTTACTTAAAATCTTACTTAAAAAAAACCATTTAAAAGAAAAAATATATATTTTTGTTAAAAAAAACCCTTTATATATAAATATTTTCAAAAAGACACCAAGTTGGTAAATATTTTTTCCTCCTTACTATTTTGGTCACGAGTGAATCACAACAAGAATAACATGAATATAAAAAGTGAGAAACTGGTCCGTAATAACCTTGAACGTTTATACGAATACAACAGAAAATTCACATACATCCACACTCAACACTCATGAAAGAAATCAGAAAAAGGTTCATGAAAGATGAACAAGAATACACATGAAACCCTAGATGAAGATGATGATCATCACCAGAGAGAAAAAGAGATGAATAATACATACAATCTGATCTCTTTTTTCTATTCTAGAAAAATATAAAACAAAAATAAAAAAAGTTACTATATAGCCCTTGCAGATACAAAAGTTCCAGGGACCATAGCCCATGCACTTGTTATTAAAATACCTGCAGACAACAAACTATACACAAATGCAAATATAACACAACACCGTAATTTCAAACAAGCTTGATACAAATATATGAACAATTTCACATTTACCGTCCACAAAGCCCGGTGAAACTACCGGGAAATAGATGCAAGTGGACAGGTAATGGTCAACACTGTGTTGGATCAAAAAAGGTTGGCGGTCTTCATGGTAGTGGTGGCACCACTGCAGCACTGCCAAGTACCACCGCAATTGTTAGAGTTTTCTTCTATTGATGTGTAAAATAAGCTTGCCAAAAATGGCCATGCACATGCATAGAGGTTTCAGTTGACACGGTTGTGCAAAGCAAAATGTTAATTTTTCTTCACTAATTGTAAAATTGAATTAGTAAATTGTTTCCTGTTTTTTGACTTTATATTATTCTTCATGAAGTAGTCAATGGTCATGATTAAACTTACGTTAAATGAAACTTATCTTTGAGGCCGGATAGTATAAATGTATAATTCCTTTGAATATTGACTTAAGATCAATTGATTTCTACCTTCACTTCAGAAAAGCAAACGATTTAGACTTTCTTAATTATGTAAACGTAAATGTCATAAAGTTGAATCTTCTGATATCATATGCATCGATCTAAGAACGCTTCAGATTTTCAAGTTCAAACCGCACAAGTATCAAAAAAATTATATGGAGTTACGTTTGCCTTATGAACCGATAGGTAGGAGTTGAAATAGATTTGCCGATTTATGTGAAAAGGGTGCTTTGAATAAACTCTATGAATTAGTGACCATCAAAAGTATGATTTATGTTACCATAGATTAATAAATAACAACATTCAGATTTTTGAAATTAATTGATCGATAAATAATTATCTTTACGCTAGAATATCAACCCTAGCTAGCGCATGATCAAATGTGTACAGATACATTTAAGAGAGATTTTTCGGTAAGCAATGGATTGGAATTGCTGCTTCAATGATCAATTGAATAACTTCAATTTAGTAAAGGCGTTCGATGGTTGAATTTTGAACATCAATAAAGTTTACGTACGTATTGGATTTGATTCAATTTAATCCTAGTGATAAATAATGTGATTGCGGAGTGTCAAATCATCACGTACGTAGTCATTAAAACTGAACTCATTAAGTTCTAAAAATGTTAAGCATCAAACTTTAAGTGTGTCCAGTTTTTATAGGTTCAAATTGTACACACAAAAAGGGGAATAATAATGTACGTATTCAAGAAAACACTATCAAAGTATCAAGTGAATTCAGTACTGTTAAGCAGCTCAAAATAGGAAATATGCCAAAAACGATTAAACCATGCACGACTTTATCATTAATGTTTGTCAGAATATTACAATTGAACAGAATTACAATTAATATCTTATGAAGAATTGATGAAATAATCAAGAGAAAATATACATATTCTTGAAAAAGATTAAGTATACGTTCTTGTAAGGTTGTTAATATATCCTATATGCATGCATGGCGTCAATAAGGACGTTTAGGCTTTACTCATAAGATAGAAAAGAAAAAGTCTTCATCAGGTGCAAAAGTTTGGAACCTATACAAACAAAGAGCGTTATTTTCAATGATCAATCAAAGTGGAAGCAGTCAATAGTGATGGTGGAGGAACACCACCACCATTACGATCAGCAACCTGCTTCTTCAATTTATTAACAAGGGTTACCACAGCCACCCGTGTAACAACATCCATTTCCTGGTGCTGGAACGGTGCCTTTTGGTAGAGACGATAACAAAAGTTTTCCTCTTTTCATCCAAGTTTCTTCAAATTCTCCATCAAGAAGTCTAAAAGCATCAGTCGGTTTGACACTCATGAAAAGCAGTACTACAAACATTGCTATTATGACTAAATTTTTGTTGTCTGGTTTCATGTTTATTTCTTGCGTGTTGCTACAAATTCAAAGGGACAAAAAGAATGAATAAAAGAAAGTTGGTGAAGGGTGAAATTGTTTGTGTTTGATGAATATAATTGGATGAATTGAAGAGGAGAATTGAAGGTTATTTATAGACAAGTGACACACGCGTCCATCCCTGGTTGATTTGAACATGTGAACTATAATTAAAACAATTGACTTCCAAAATCTGACCATGTACAAAAGACTTGAACAAGTATTATGTCGTGTAAATACTTAAATAGCTAGCAACTATGATCAATTAATAGGACATGCTATTTTATTAATCACAACTATAACCATAATCATCCGTTATAATAATATAATATAATAATTATAATTATTAGCAATAAATATATCCGGAATAACAGTACACTTTTAAATTACAGCTGGCATGCTCAACTTTAACTATTATAAAAGGTCAAACGATTGTGCTTTGACTGTGAACCCTCGTTTAGCCGCTTAATTTTAAACATAGGAAACATTCAAGTCAAACTTAAAACAATCTGTCCATCAACTTAATATATGAAACTAGATTATTCTCTATAATAACACAAAAAGATTGAAAAGTAAAAAATTGAAATAAAGAGTTCAACGTCATATTAATAATAATAAAAAAAAAGACTAAACATTTAAAATAATTAAAAAAACTTAAATTTCTGAACTCGACTTTTACTATTAATACATTTTCCATATATACTGGAAAAAAAAAAAAAAAAAAAAAAAAAAACTAAGCTGCTGACCCACCTATAACACCCCTTAAATTACCTCAGGGTTAAAATAGTAATTTGACTCGGAAGCGATGGATAAAAGATAATATTATAACTTATCTTACAAAATGACCATAGATTTTTCGCGAGTTTACAATATTAAAATGTTGCTGAGACAAAACATATAATTGTTATACAAATCCCCATACATGTTAATTAACAAAACATTCATAAATATATCAGAGTTATGGCACGTATCAAACATTCTTCAAAACCACCTTCCTGCCCAACCCACAAAAGACATGCATAACCTGCAGGAAGGGAAATGGTGGGATTAGCACAAAGCTAAGTGAATGAATGTACAACTAACAATTCAACTTAGCTTAATAATCTGTTTACACTAAGCACAATAAACACATAAACTCAAGAGGATCGGCGGTTACTGAGGAACCCTACAGCCGCGGTGGCCCTCAGTAACACTTACCACAATCTGTAAAGGCCCATACAGAATAGGCCGATAACTTGGCACTACAACACCACAACACACTTTCCAGCGACAACACATGTATCTGGAACGTGTGTTGAACACAGTAGTAACCAAGTCCAATTGCAATTGACCTCTGAATAACACAGATGCCCGAAGGCCACATATGCATAACAAGCAGATATATTCAATCATAACTCAGACTAAATAGTCAATCAAGGTTTACGTTACTTGTTGTAATCACACCATTACAACTAACTCAAATTATGAGTTGCAGATCCACTCACCTGAGGATACCAGCTTACAAGCTCAGTAATCTTATATCACTGAGTCTTCTGCGTTTCTGAGAATAAACAGAGTACAAGTCAGTAGTCTGTTACATAATTCAGTGATTAATACTTATATAATAATCACACATACAAATCATTCTCAATAACTCACTCGGGGTCAACTGACGGGGTCCAAGGAGCTGGCCCCTGGCTGCGGTCCCGCTGGCAGGTCAGCGGGTGGGGTCAAGGGGCAACGCCCTTGCGGGGCTCGGGGCAGCGCCCCGAAACCTAAATGAAATTAGCCTGCGACATAAACTGGCGACACAACTTGCGACACAAACCTTGTGTCGCTAAACAAGTGTATGCGACATTAACATTGTGTCGCAACTAAAACATATGCGACATAAACCTTGTGTCGCAACATAAGCATGTGCGACATAGCCACTTGTGTCGCAGCATAACAATGCGACATAACCTGCGACATAACCTCTGTGTCGCAAGGATGAACACCCTTGTGTCGCAAAGATGAACACAGCAGACCCCAAGTCCGAAATTCACGAATTTCAACATGTAATACACAAATTAACACATATGAATGTATTCAAAACAAGTATTAACAATTATAGCATCAAATAACAAGAGTTTTACCTTGATTTCACGATTCAAACACTCTAATTTCGGATTAAAGCTTGCTTCTCACTTTCTTTCTCTAAATCTCCTATTTCTCTCTCTAAACCTCTCTTAAAACTTGATTTTTGGTATCTGGAAAATAATTATGTATATATATACCCCACTAGTTACACTTAAGCACCTCAATAATTTCATTTCAGCACGATCTGCGACACAAGCTGCGACACAACCCTTGTGTCGCACAACCAATACCTGCGACACTACCCTTATGTCGCAAAAACACTATAATAATTAATTTTTTTTTATTTTTTTATTTTTTTTTTAAATTTTGGGATGTTACACCACCACACCCTTTTCATCTAAGTGTCGTTTAAACGACTTAAGCTTAAATATTCATGCAAATCATTCATCAAAAGTTCAAAACGCTAGATATTTATACCCTTTTGGACCTTCTACAAACCCTTTCATCATTTGAAAATTCTTGCGTTATAAGGTTCATACACAAGAGACATGAGTTTACAAACCAAAAGTTTAACCATAATTGCATCCCTGGCTTTATTGTTCATGAGTTTTGAATTGAATGGAGCTAGCAGATTCTTTAACAGAGAGTTTGAAGAAGCTTTCCGAAAGCATGCGCATGCATAGAATTTTAGTTAACACCGTTGTGAAAACAAATTGTTTATATTTTTCTTCACTAATTGTATTCAATTTTTTGATTTGATATCAGTAATGGTTTCTTATTCTGTTGAGTTTATAGTATTCTTCATATGAACACAGAAAGCCGGAAAAAAAAAATTCGCCAGGTACATTGAAAATATACTTCTTTTTATTTGACAACACTGAAAATTTAAAATTCTCTACTACTTCGATTCTCGACTTTAATGTTTCTTCAAAACACTGAAAACTCAGTGTCACTATTTTGCATACTCTAAGGTAATCAATAGTCATGATTAAACTTCTGTTGAATGATGATTATCTTTATAAATGTGTAATGCCTTTGAATATTAACTTAATAAAACGGTTTGACATTGTAACGTTCATTATGAACAACATTCAGATTTTTGGTTAGGGTTTAATTTGGTTTCCTCCGATGCAACGTACGTTCAGAACACGATAACCATCAAAAAATTCATACTTAAAAACCACAAAATGGCACATTCAAATGGAACTGAATAAGAGTGTTGCCAAGAACACTATCAACTATCAAGTGAATTCAGTATTAAATAGATCAAGAAGGAAAATATGTCAAATACGATTAAAATGACGCCGTACGTGTTAGGCTTTTTCTTTTTTCTTTTCTTTTTTTTGTGCTCGATATAAGTATTTATAGTACTGGAAAATTACAACCTCCTATAATTGTTGACCATACAAAGCTAAGATGATCACTAAGACTCCAATCTGCTAATAATGCTAATGTAACAAAAACTAATTAGCTTAATTAGTCTAAATATATTTATAGGATGCAGAAGTTTATATATGTAAGTTTCTTAGTATGTATTTGTAGTTTTTTTTATTAATTATGATGAAAACTTTGTTCTGCATAAGAAATTAAATAATAATAAAAACAAAGTTTATATAAACATTGGTGAAAATTGGAACCATGGTCGACTTCATTTATTAGTGTTTGTCAGAATACTACAATTGAATTACAGTATACATAAAATGATAAAATGGTCAATAAATCAAAGAATGAAATAAATCAAGATGATTAGCTAAATATTCTAGAAAAAGATTAAGGGTACGTTCTTGTAATCTTGTTAATTTATCCTATATATGCAGGCCATCGTTCGTGGGTGTCAGTGATCGAAGTAGAATATGAGCCAAATGGTCACTACCATTACGACCATCAACCTGCTTCTTCGACCAAATTATTATCAACAAGGATTACCACAGCCACCCGTGTTACAACACCCATTTCCTGGTGATGGAACGGTGCCTTTTTGCAGAGACGACAACAAAAGGTTTCCTCTTTTCATCCAAGTTTCTCCATCGAGAAGTCTACAAGCTCCGGTCGGTTCGATGCTCATGAAAAGCAGTGCTACAAACATTGCTATTATGACTAAATTTTTGGTTTCTGGTTTCATGTTTATTTAATTTCTTATGTGGGTTCAAATGTAAATGGACAAAAGGAATTAATGAATAAAAGAAAGTTGATGAAAGGGTGAAATTGTTTGTGTTTGATGAATATAATTGGATGAAGAGGAGAAGGTTATTTATAGGGAAAGTGAGATCGATACCACATGGTTTGACTTTGACTTTGACTCTTCAATATTTCTAATTTTTAAATAAGGTATGGAAATTTTTGAATAGGTCGTACGTACATATGTAGTAGAATTCTCTTTAAAAGTGAACATCTTAATTAGTTCCATAGTCATCATATACGGAAACGCTTATTATATGCTATAGAAAAATCTTTAGCTAAGAAGCCTAAAATATATGAGATGGTAAATCGATTTCTTTATAGAAATCATTCGAATTATATATAAAAGGTTACACCAGAGGTCTTAATATATGATATGAAATTATAATAAAAACATTGCTAACAACGTCTAATTTTATAAGTTAAAAAATATATGTTTAAAATTAAATATGATTGGCGGACATAAAAAATGATTGGTGTATATCAATAATCAATAATATATATATACACAATTAGTGCGTCACTGGTTGTATGAATTATGTTCGATTTTGAGTCTTAATTTTTAAACGTATAACAATATTAATTACTAATGTTACAAATGATGTTTTGTTATTTTCTTCGATCTTTACTTGATATCCAAGTAAAAGAGAATAGTTTGACTTGCGTTTTGAAAATTACACGCTTATAGTTACAAACTAATTGCAACGAGTTTAAACCGGTCAACCTGTAATATTCAACCACTGCACTGCCTAGTATGTAAGTAGGTGCCAATTAATATGTTTAATCTATAGTTCTGTAATTTAGTATACAATTATTTAACTAATAAGTAATAATTATATTCTGAGTCTTGCTGTGTTTGTACTACATTTAGATAAGATACGAACGCGTTTACAATTCCAAAGTTAATTTTGTATTTCTTGGTATTAATCAAACATTTTGAAATAATACAACTTAAGGTGACATGTAATTTAATTACGTTAATTATATATATATATATATATATATAGGGGAGAGATCAAGAGGGAAGTAAAAAAATTAGGGAATGAGGGAAGTAAATCTCAACCCTTGATTTCATCATAAATGAATATTGTTAACATTCATTTGTGATGAATGTTAATCAAAATTTAACATTCATCACAAATAAATGTTAAAAACGTTTTTTTATGAAAAAATCAAGGGTTAAGATTTGTTTCCCTCCTTCCCTAAAATTTGAAGGTTCCCTATGGATCCTTCCCCTATATATATATTACAGTAATTGATGAATAAAAATCTTAATATTATAAATAACATTTTAAATATATGAATATTTATAACCTCTTTGTATAGTCTAGTGGTATGTAATCTCATCGACTAATAAGTTGTTGGTCGAAACGTCATAAGAGGCATATAGATATACGTGTGATGCAAGTATTTTATGTGAGTAGATTAATTATAGAATTGACTTTTCAAAGAAAAAAAGAAAAAGAAAAATGAGGAACAAGGTAGCTACATAGATAATATATGTAATAATATATACCCCAGTATAGAAAGACACCAAGTTTTTTCCTTACTTCCTCCTAGTAGTAGAAAAATTCAAATAGAACATATATAATATATAATCCTTCAGTTCCTAATATCATCTGTCAATTCAAACATATATACTTTTCTCGTACCAACACAAATAACAGAATTGAACAGAATTGATCTTGTCTCCCTTCATGGATCACCAACGTAGTATGCGTTAGTCAAAATTCATGTATACTCGCAATATCGAGAAAGTGTCCAAAAGTCAAAGAATTTTGTTTGACTTAATTATTAAGAATAAGTCTTAAGAAAATTAGAGGAATGTTAAAGTCAAGTATATTTTACAATCAAATTTACAAAATGATGTGAAAAGTGAGATAAATCAATCACGATTTATATTTGTTTATCTATTTTATTTTTCTCTCTTTACACTAGTATCATTGTGTTAATAGTTAACCTCCATGGTTGCGGTGCATGTGGTGGTTACGTATCCATATTTTATATGTTTGAAATTATCGGTACTAAACTAACAATAGAATTGTTTATATATGGATGCTAATATGGTAATGCCACAGTAATACGTTTGAATATTCACTATCAACCTGATAACATACTCTAAAAATGAAGAATTGGAGATAAAATTGAAGATAATTTCATTTTTCTTTTTTTATGGGCGCAAATGGCTGTTTTTTGCATGTGTCCAAGCCATCACGAGCCGGGCCGGGAGTCTTACTTGTTTTTCGGCATATGCAAAATCCACAAGCCAGATGAAAGCGCAATTTGCATCTTTAAGTGTCGTTTAAACGACTTAAATATTCATGCAAATCATTCATCAAAAGTTCAAAACTATAGATATTTATACCCTTTTGGACCTTCTACAAACCCTTTCATCATTTGAAAATTCTTGCGTTATATAAGGTACATACACAAGAGACATGAGACAACAAACCAAAAGTTTAGCCAAAATTGCATCACTGGCTTTATTGTCATGAGTTTTGAAATGAATGGAGCTAGCAGATTCTTTAACAGAGAGTTTGAAGAAGCTTTCTGAAAATGGCCATGCATGCACATGCATAGAATTTTAGTTAACACCGCTGTGAAAACAAATTGTTTATATTTTTCTTCAATAATTGTATTCGATTTTTTTATTCTTGATGTATGATAGTAATGGTTTCTTATTCTGTTGACCTTATAGTATTTTCATGTGAACACACAAAGTGGGAAATTTTTCGCCAAGGTACGTTGAAAATATTCTTTTTAGAACACTGAAAACTCAATGGGACTATTTTTTGTATTCTAAGGTAATCAATAGTCATGATTAAACTTCTGTTGAATGATGATTATCTTTATAAATGTGTAATGCCTTAGAATATTGACTTAATAAAACGGTTTGACATTGTGAGGTTATGAACAACATTCAGATTTTTGGTTAGGGTTTAATTTGGTTTCCTCCGATGCAACGTACGTTCAGAACATGATAACCATCAAAGAATTCATACTTAATTTTTTTAAAAACCACAAAATTGCACATTCGAAAGGAACTGAATAAGAGTGTTGCCAAGAACATTATCAAGTGAATTCAGTATTAAATAGATCAAGAAGGAAAATATGTCAAATACGATTAAAATGACACCATACGTGTTAGGCTTCTTCTTTTTGCTTTTCTTTTTTTGTGTGTGATCGATATAAGTATTTATAATATTCGAAAATTACAACCTCGTATAAATGCTGACCATACAAAGCTGAGATGATCACTATGACTCCAATCTGCTAATAATGCTAATGTAACAAAAACTAACTAGCTTAATTAGTCTAAATATTTTTATAGGATACAGCAGTTTATATATGTAAGTTTCTTAGTATGTATTTATAGTTTTTTCATTCATTATGATGAAAACTTTGCTCTGCATTAGAAATGAAATTAATAATAATAAAAAAGTCTATATAAACATTAACATTTGGTGAAAATTTGAACCATGGACGACTTCATTTATTAGTGTTTGTCAGAATACTACAATTGAATTACAATATACATAAAATGATAAAATCTTCAATAAATCAAAGAATGAAATAAATCAAGAAGATTAGCTAAATATTCTAGAAAAAGATTAAGGGTACGTTCTTGTAATCTTGTTAATTTATCCTATATATGCAGGCCATCGTTCGTGGGTGTCAGTGATCGAGGTAGAATATGAGTCAAATGGTCACTACCATTACGATCACTACCATTACGACCATCAACCTGCTTCTTCGACCAAATTTTTTGTCAACAAGGATTACCACAGCCACCCGTGTTACAACACCCATTTCCCGGTGATGGAACGGTGCCTTTTTGCAGAGACGACAACAAAAGGTTTCCTCTTTTCATCCAAGTTTCTCCATCGAGAAGTCTACAAGCTCCGGTCGGTTCAATGCTCATGAAAAGCAGTGCTACAAACATTGCTATTATGACTAAATTTTTGGTTTCTGGTTTCATGTTTATCTAATTTCTTATGTGGGTTCAAATGTAAATGGACAAAAGGAATTAATGAATAAAAGAAAGTCGATGAAAGGACTAATAAAGGGTGAAATTGTTTGTGTTTGATGAATATAATTGGATGAAGAGCAGAAGATTATTTATAGGCAAAGTGAGATCGATACCACATGGTTTGACTTGACTTTGACTCTTCAATATTTCTAATTTTTAAATAAGGTTTGGAAATATTTGAATAGGTCGTACATATGTAGTAGAATTCTCTTTAAAAGTGAACATCTTAATTAGTTCCATAGTCATCATATTCGAAAACGCTTATTATATGCTATAGAAAAATCTTTAGCTAAGAAGCCTAAAATATAAGAGGTGGTAAATCGATTTCTTTATAGTAATCATTCGAATTAATATAAAAGGTTACATCAAAGGTCTTAATATATGATATGAAATTATAATAAAAACATTGCTAACAACGTCTAATTTTATAAGTTAAAAAATATATGTTAAAAATTAAATATGATTAGTGGACATAAAAAATAATTGGTATATATCAATAATATATATATGCACAATTAGTGCGTCACTGGTTGTATGGATTATGTTTGATTTTGAGGCTTAATTTTTAAACGTATATAACAATATTAATTACTAGTGTTACAAATTTGATGAGGTTTTTTTCTTTTCTTCGATCTTTACTTGATATCCAAGTAAAAGAGAATAGTTTGACTTTTACTTGATATCCGAGTAAAAGAGAATAGTTTGACTTGCGTTTTGAAAATTATACGATTATAATTACAAACTAATTGCAACGAGTTTAAACCGCTCAACCTGTAATATTCTACCACTGCATTGACTAGTAAGTAAGTACGTGCCATTAATATGTTTAATCTATAGTTCTGTAATTTAGTATACAATTATTTGACTAATAAGTAATAATTATATTCTGAGTCTTGCTGTGTTTAATTTGTACTACATTGAGATAAGATATGAACGCGTTTACAATTCCAAAGTTAATTTTGTATCTCTTGGTATTAATCAAACATTTTGATATAATACAACTTAAGGTGACATGTAATTTAATTACATTAATTATATATATCACTTATATAAATAAATATTTAGTTTTTATTATTATTACTTATACTTATGTCATAAATAATCTATAATAACCATAATAAAAATAATAATTTATCTTAAAAGATTAAGTCTTTATATAATGATTATAAATTATCAATTATATTAGATGATGGTAAAATATAGTAAAAAGGTAAAAGTATTGTAATAATAATTATTATTATTATTGTAATCTATAAAAATTAAGTTTTCAATAATGATAATTTTAATACAATATTTAGACAATATAATAAATAAGTATTTATTATATTTTCACGTATATATGTAACTATTTAAATTAATATATTTCTAAAATGTTTATTACTGTTTGTTTTTACCTGCATTCAAATTAAATAATGTATATCCAACATTTATATTAGTATAAACTTTTATTTGGGATGAGTAACACAAACAAATAATAGTTACAGATATAATTGAACATGAAAAATATTGTTAGTCGCATGTACATATAATACATGTGTTTGAAGTTATACCAACATTACAAAGGATTTCGTTTCTACATGTATATGAATATAATATTGACTTTTAAATGTTTGAAACTTAACTTATGTTATTTAATTGGTGTATGCAATTTTTTTATAGTTTATAAGTACTTGACATTTACATTTACATGATTTACACGTTGATTTATCTTACAACAATAATTAAATTTTTTAATTTAAATGTAATTGTAATTTATCATAAATTATGATTAACTCAATATCATACTTTTTATTGCTTCATTTACCATTTAACTTATTATACCAAATATAACGTAAAATAATAAAATTCGTGCATCGCACGAGTAATCATCACTAGTATATATATATATATATATATATATTACAGTAATTGATGAATAAAAATCTTAATATGCATGTGTGTTTTATAAATAACATTTTAAATATATGAATACTTTTAAACCGATTTTTTATTGTGATGAACTTTACATCGACTACAAAGAAACTAGTTAATAAAGGGCATGTGTATCGCATAGCCGTATATATAGTCTAGTGGTATGTAATCTCATCGACTAATAAGCTGTTGGTTAAGCGTCGTAAGAGGCATATAGATATACGTGCAACGTAAATATGTTTATGTGAGTAGATTAATTATAGAATTGACTATTCAAGGAGAATAAAAAGAAAAATGAGAAACAAGCTAGCTACAAAGATAATATATGTAATAATTGTTAGGTTTTCAGGCAATTAACACAATTTAATATGGCAGCGGAAACAAATTATTGTCTAGTTAATTCATGATTAAAACCTAGTCAAGAATCAATAGTTTATAAAACTTGATGTAACTAACTAATCGAATAGAAGACATACCTTGGTTGCTATTGGAGACAATCCTTGTGATCTAGTTCTTGCCACAATGTTGGATGAAAGAGGATCTAAAAGAGAATCCCTCTAATGGAATCACACCCAAAACAACTAACCTTTAGATTACGGGTATAACCTTTAACCTTGATTGATTAAACCAAACCCTAGAGAAGGATGGAATAAATCAAACCAAGAGAGGGGAGGGAGAGACAACAGTCTCAAGGGAGAAAGAAATAATGAATGAGCAATTAGGGTTTTCACCCTAAGCCTCTATTTATAGGGAATAAAGAATCCTAACTGCAATCTAACTAGGATTCCTTTATTTCTATATTAACCCCTTGTACTTTGTTCCAATTTAAATTAAAATATTAATTAATGACAAAGTAGTCCCTCAAGTAATCACTAGGTTGTGTTTTAAGGGCAACCCAAAAGGACCCTATTATTAAATCAAATATTACCAACTCTTTTGATGATATGGACATTATATCCAACAGTCTCCCACTTGGACATGTCATCAACTCTAAGTGGTCTAATACTTGCAAATAACTAATAGAGCGTGCCATCCAAAGCAGCTGCTGAACTCTGAATCAAATCATGAGACAACCCTAAGATAAGTGATCAAATATTCCTTTGTTCTACAAGATATCCTTATGAACTTGAGACACGGACCAAATCAATCTCAATGTTCAAAATTATGTTTCCCGATAGAGATTTATGATGACTACAACTGATTACTAATTGAATACATCAATTTAATCAGGGCTCGGCCAAGCACTTAAATGTCAACATCAAATCATCGAGGGGCCCATAGATATCGCTTCTCCGGTTAAGGCAGAAGGAACAAATAAACTTTGACTACATAGTTTTCGTCTAGTCATCATGTTAAACATGGAACTACCCAGTATAACTACCAGTTACGGACAACGTTAGAGCAAACCAATGCATAACAGAATCGTAGCGCAAAAATCCCCATGTATCTCTGTTTGAAGAATAAAAGATATTATCATCTCAAAATTACTTTTGATTTGTCCATGAAGTAATTCTCTGAGTGTGGGTTTCTCCAATACTTAAAAATCTCTATTAAGTACACATGAGAGTTAGTCGCAATCTCTATGTTATGTCCAATCACTATGGTCAATCTACTAACTCTCCATGACAGTCTTAAATCACTACTTACTTCCAAGAGAATGACTAACTGTGGAGGTTCGAGTATTTAAATAAATACTCGGGAAGTGGGTTCTAAACATGCAAAATGAGACACGGAAATAAGTTAATGTAAAGGTAGCAATCCAGCATATTATTAAGTCACCACAAAATAAATCACCAAATACATACAATTTATTCTGTTCAAAATATTTAACTAACAACTAAAACTTTTACATTATATCGTTCTCAAATCTGATGCCTATCGACCTAGTATGCTCATCATGCTTGGTACGACTTAAAGCCTTCGTGAAGGGATCAGCCGGATTCTCTTCCGATGATACCCTACTCACTATTACGTCTCCCTCTTCAACTCGGTTTCGGACGTAGTGGTATTTCCTGAGTATATGTCTTGACCTCCCATGGTCCTTAGGTTCTTTAGTCAAAGCGACTGCACCTTCATTATCACAGAAGATTTCAAGGGGATCCTTGATGCTAGGAACAACACCAAGATCACCGATGAAGTTCTTCAACCATGTGGCCTCTTTTGCAGCTTCACTAGCTGCTATGTACTCGAACTCGCACGTGGAGTCAGCTACCGTCTTTTGCTTGGAACTTTTCCAAGTCACGGCTCCTCCATTCAGCAAGAACACCCATCCTGATTGTGAGCAAGAGTCATCCCTGTCGGTTTGGAAACTCGCATCACAATAACCTTTCACTATGAGTTCTTCTTTCCCACCGTATACTAAGAACATATCTCTTGTTCTCCTTAGATACTTAAGAATATTCTTTACCGCAATCCAATGACTTTCGCCAGGGTTGTCCTGAAATCGACTCACCATGCTCAAAGCATATGAGACATCAGGACGAGTACAAGTCATGGCATACATGATCGAGCCTATAGCCGAAGCATATGGGACCCGACTCATTCTGTCCATTTCATCACTAGTACTGGGACATTGATTCTTAGTCAATTTTATGCCATGTTGCATGGGTAGGAACCCTTTCTTGGAGTCATGCATCTTAAATTTCTTCAATATTTTATCCAAGTATGTACTCTGGCTAAGTCCTATTAAACGTTTCTATCTATCTCTGTAAATTCTTATTCCAAGTATATATGTTGCATCTCCCAAGTCCTTCATAGCGAAACAATTTCCCAACCAAGTCTTTACACCTTGTAGTGTTGAGATATCATTTCCTATGAGTAGTATGTCATCAACATACAATACTAGGAAGACTACAACACTCCCACTAGCTTTGACATACACACAAGACTCATCTTGACTTCTAGAAAATCCAAACTCTTTGACCTTTTCATGGAAGCAAAGATTCCAGCTGCGAGATGCTTGTTTGAGTCCATAAATGGATCTCTCAAGCTTACACACTCTATTCGGGTATTTGGCATGTACAAAACCCTCAGGTCGTGTCATAAACACATCCTCCGATAGTTTTCCATTAAGGAAAGCGGTTTTCACATCCATTTTCCATACTTCATAGTCATGAAATGCGGCTATGGCAAGTAATATCAAAATAGATTTTATCTTAGCTACTGGTGAAAAGGTTTCCTCATAATCAATTCCTTGAGTCTGAGTGTAGCCTTTTGCCACCAACCTAGCTTTGAAGGTGTGTACATTCCCATCCATGTTTGTCTTCTTCTTGAAGATCCATTTACACCCAACGGTTTTAAGGCCGGGTGTATGATCAACCAAATTCCAAACTTGGTTATCGTACATGGACTTAATTTCGCTCTCCATAGCCCCCTTCCATTTGGCAGCCTCAGGGCTCCCCATCGCTTCCTTAAAGTTGGATGGCTCATCCTCATTAACCAGTGTTTTATCACTGATCAACGTGTCACCTTCAGTTATATGGAAATCATAAAATTCACCATAGTACTCAGGAGGGTGACCAACTCTATTGGATCGACGAGGAATAGGTGGAGTTATGTCAGTTTGCTCAACAGGATTCTCATCCTCTAGTTGAGTGTTAGTGTCAACTATAGGTTCTTCTTCATTGGTTGACTCTTGAAACTCTTCAAGATCAATTTTACTCCCACTAGCTCCTTTGGAAATGAGATCCCTCTCAAGGAAGAATCCCCTTCGAGCAACAAACACTTTGTTCTCAGAAAGTTTGTAAAACCGATTTCCAAATGACTTTTTGGGATAACCAATGAAGTGACATTTCTCTGATTTGTATTCTAGCTTGCCGTGGGTCTCCCGTCCAACTTAGACCTCACAACCCCAGACTTTTAGATGTCGGAGTGAGGGAGGAGCCCCACTCCACATTTCAGAGGGTGTCTTAGCAACCTTCTTAGTTGGTACGAGGTTTAATATGTGTGCGGCTGTTTATAGGGCATAAACCGAAAAACTTATTGGAAGGGTAGCTCGACTCATCATAGATCGAACCATGTCCAACAATGTTCGATTTCTTCTCTCGGAAACTCCATTAAGTTGTGGGGTTCTGGGAGGAGATAACTGAGATACTATTCCACAGTTCTTAAGATGATCGATGAATTCAAGACTTAGATACTCTCCACCTCTATCGGAGCGGAGCATCTTAATCCTTTTGCCCAGTTGATTTTCAACTTCGCTTTGGAATTCTTTGAATACCTCAAAGGTTTCCGATTTATGTTTAATAAGATAAACATAGCCATATCGACTGAAGTCATCAGTGAATGTGACGAAGTATCATTCACCGTGTCTAGTGGCGGATTTAAACGGTCCACATACATCTGTGTGGATAAGGTCTAACAAATCCTTGCCTCTTTCACAAGTCCATGTGAATGGCGAATTTGTCATTTTTCCAAGTAAGCAAGACTCGCATACATCATCCGATTTCAAGTCGAATGGTTCCAAAATTCCATCTGATTGAAGCTTGGCGATGCGTTTCTTGCTTATATGGCCAAGACGACAATGCCATAGACACGATTTATCCAATACACCTTTGGAAGAATCAACGTTTAAGATTATATTATTTTTATTCATACAAACAACATTTTCATAGATACCATTGCAAGGACTAGCTTTAAAATAAAAACAATTATTCTTGTAAACTAAAATGTCACCACTTTTATTATCAAATGAAAATTCAAAACCATCCTTATACAATGCATAAAATGAAATAATGTTTCAAGCCACATCCGGTGAATAACAAACATCTAATAATCTCAAAGAACAATCACTACTTAGCACAAGCTCATAATCCCCGATCCTTGTAACAGCAGCAGTTTGTCTGTTTCCCATGATCAGGTTAAGCTCCCCATGCCTCAACTTTCTACTTTCTCTTAGTCCCTGCATATCAGAGCAAATGTGAGTACCACATCCTGTATCAAGAACCCAAGAATTAGAAATTGATGTACTGTGAAGTTCTATCATGAACATACCTGAGGTGTCAGACTCCTTGACCCTTTTGTTTTTCAGATCCTCTAGGTATTTCGGGTAGCTACGTTTCCAATGCCCCCTCTCTTGGCAGTAACAACAAACGGCCACTTTCGGATCACTAGTGGGAGCTATTTCAGAATCGGTCTTTCTCTTGCAGCCTTGGTTGGACTGTCCCACCTTAGCCTTTCCCTTTTCATTGGGATGAGAAAGCTTTTTCTTCTTAACAGCACTTTGACGAATGGCCAAGACAGGAGTGGAGGAAGTGGAGCCGCGAGTTTTCACCATACTCGCTTCGGTAGTTTCTAGCATACCATGTAACTCCATAAGGGTCTTATCCAGATTGTTCATATTGTAGTTCATAATGAACTGCGAATATGAAGCAGAAAGCGAGTTAAGTACCATATCAATGGCTAACTCCTTAGGGAACCGGACACCCAAGTGTTCCAATCTGTCTATGTAGCTTTTCATCTTTTGGACGTGGCTACACACAGACGCTCCTTCTTGCAGTTGCAAGCCATGAGGGATTTAACGATCTCGAAACGTTCCTGTCTAGCTTGCTCTTGGAACATCTCCTTGAGCTGAAGATTAATGTTGTATGCCCCAACCTTCTCAAAGCTCTTTTGGAGCTCAGAAGACATGGTCGCCAACATTAAACAAGCAACCTTTTCCGATTCTTCATAGTGTTTTTCATAAGCGGTAATTTGCTCATCGGTAAAGTCATTAGTAAGTTCCGGGAGATCCTCATCGAGAACATACTCTTTGTTCTCGTACCTCAAGGTAATCCTTAAGGTGCGGATCCAGTCAAGATAGTTTGGTCCCGTCAACTTTGCTTTTGACAATACCGACAAGAGTGAGAAGTTTGAGTGTTGAGGTGGTGGTGGAGGAAAAGGAGGAAGATTCGTACTCTGATTTGGGTTCGACATCTATAAAAGAAATTTTAGTTAGTTCATTAATCCTTAAAATAATTACCCTTTAACAAAAATATTTAACAAGGCTATGATCCATATTTCACTTCATGATGTAAAGAG
Source organism: Logfia minima (assembly GCA_963921325.1). Lineage (NCBI taxonomy): Eukaryota > Viridiplantae > Streptophyta > Magnoliopsida > Asterales > Asteraceae > Logfia > Logfia minima. The sequence goes on along the minus strand of OY992776.1, from coordinate 11,411,841 downwards.
GGATGCCGTAATCACACCATGGAGTTATTAAGGTAGGCAATACTATTCGCCAATTTCAATCACTATGAAATTCCTAGATCTTTTGAGATTCATTTATAAAATAAATGGCATGTTAATCTCGATTTATGCTCATCTCAATCCAAGACAGGGATACCGTGGATCATGGATTAGATGGTGGATCAACCATGCAAAAACACGTGACTCCCGGCTCAAGTTCGCTTGGGTATCGAGAGTGTCACATCATTCGCAACTACAATCTCAAGTTTGACGTACCGGCCCAATTGCACGCGCTTCGTCAAACAGATTATAAAGGAAATGTGTGTTTTTCATGGGTAGCATGAGATTCACATTTTTATATATTTAAAACGGGATTTTGTTTTAATACTTTAAGTTATACTTTTTAACTTTGTGATGTTGTCCTATCAAACCCTTTCGGTAACTCCATTCAAAATGCATAAAAGGCGGTGAGGGTGGTAAGCGCATGACATTTTAAAAACCGACCTCATTAGGAATCAAAGAGACCTCCTTAAACCTTCCATGATAGCATTTAGAGTGGATAAGTCTAGTCGTGATAAGACTGACAACATATTTAACTTTATATTATATATATATAAACTATTTCTAATATATATATAGAGAATTTTATTTAAATCCTTTTCAAAATTTTCAGTTTATACTATTAATTCAATTGGATGTGCGGGGATGCAAAACCAATAATTAATATAAACAATTTTATCTATTATAAATAATCACATTATGAATAATATATTTAAGGATTTAGGATAAGTTTAAACCCTTTTAAAATTTTCAGATTTATTATCCGAATATATATATAAATAATTTTAAACCTTTAAAACTTTTGAATATATATATTGAATTTAATTTACATATATATGTTTGTGTGGGCGTACAGATGATTACAAGAAACCAATTTCTAACTCTTTGTTTCTAATCTAGAACCTTTAATTAATATAATATTCATTCAAGGGTTCTATGTAACTTACGAAACAACAAACAAGTATATATGAATTATGAATCCTTGTTGCCTCCTGTTTCACTTATGAATAATATATACCCCTATATAGACTTTTCTCGTACAAACACAAAAAAAAAAAAAAAAAAACAGAATTGATCTTGTCTCCCTTCATGGATCACCAACGTAGTACGCGTTAGTCAAAATTAATTTATACTCGCAATATCGAGAAACCGTCCAAAAGTCAAAGAATTTTGTTTGACTTAATTATTAAAAATAAGAAAATTAAAGGAATGTTAGAGCTACATACATTTCACAAAATAAACATTACAAAATAATGTGAAAAGTAAGATAAATCAATCACAATTTATATTTATTTATCTTTCTTATTTTTCTCTCTTTACACTAGTATCATTGTGTTAATAGTTGGCCTCCATGGCTGCGGTGCATGTGGTGGTTACGTTGTATGATCCATTTTTTATATGTTTGAAATTATCGGTCCTAAACTAACAATAGAGAATTGTTTATATATGGATGCTAATATGGTAATGCCACAGTAATATGTTTGAATATTCACTATCAACCTGATAACATACTCTAAAAATGAAGAATTGGAAATAAAATTGATGATAATTTCATCTTTCCTTTTTAATGGGCGCAAATGGCTGTTTTTTCGCATGTGTCCAAGGCTCCAAGCCATCACGAGTCGTGGCCGGGAGTCTTACTTGTTTTTCGGCATATGCAAAATCCACAGGCCAGATGCAAAGCGCAATTTGCGCATAGGTAAAAATATAACAACTTCTTTTTACAAGATTTTGTGTAGAGGCAAAAATATGAGAAAAAAATTAATATCGTTTTAGTTAGTTACAATTTAATGTTATATGTTTATTACTTTAAAGTTTAATGATGGGAGTAGACCTGTAAATTAGCCAAACTAACACGAATGAAACATGTTTGTGTTAGTTCATTATGGTTTTATTGAACACACATACGAACACGAACTAATAAACAAACAAATTTTCTGGTTCATATTCGCTCATTAAAAACATATGTTTGTTCATGAACATAAACGAACGAATACATAAATTAATGCTTAATCACAAGCTTAATGTACGAAGTCAAACTTATAAAGAACTTCCCTAATATGAATAACATTACCCAGAAAGATACGAAACTAAAATAAGTATTATTATATAAGATAATTTACACTACCAAAACAAAAATGAAGTATATGAAGGTTTTACGTTTACATCAAATTATATAGTTTTTACATTATATTTAAACAATATAAAAAATAAAATGAACAAACTTTAACGAACGTTCACGAACGTAATTGAACGAATGAAAGATATATTTGAACTCGTTCGATTAACTAAACGAACGAAAAATCATATTCGTGTTCATTCATTTAACTAAACGAACGAACATAGACGAACTTCCTGTCGAACGGTTCACGAAATGTTCACTGAACGTTTAGTTCACTTACAGGCCTAGATAAGAGTATTAGTGAGAATTTGATATATCTATTCTATATATATATATATATACACTAAAGGAGAATAAAAGGTTGGTTCATATTTTGCCACATAGGCAAAATAACAAGTGGCGACTTCTCATAATTTAAAAATAAATAATAATTTAAATTTAAAAGATAAACTAAAAATCAAATTTAGATAGAGTTAGATAATATTTGAATATAATAATAATTAATTAAAAAATCTATGAATTCTACTCGAATACTAATTAAAAAATAATATTAAACTATTAAACCTATAAAAATTAAAAATATAAAAGTTATTTAACTTAAATTGTCGTGTATCACATTATTTAAATCTAATATATATAGAAGTTTGTTACTAATTTCAAATAGCCTTTTCAAATAGTAGTAATAGTAAAAATAGAGGTCAAATAGTAATTTCTTTCTTTAAAATAAAATCTCAAATACTTTATAGTTTACAGCAGTATAGATGAGCAGCAACATTTATAATTTACCATTTTACTTTTATTTTTATTTTTATTTTTTATACAGGCCTTCACTATTTTCCCCTTCTTTTTTTACAGTAGTTCGGTAGTGATGTTGAGTTGAGAAATTAATAAGCATAGAAAAGAGAATAAAGAACAAGTTTGCTATCTAGATTCAATCATATATATAGGTTTGTCTTTATTGTTTGAGTTAATTAAATAAATAATTAGCTATTTTAGTTTTCTAATAGAGATATGTATGCGTTTTCTTGGGTGTGCAATATATTTTTGTTTAATTTAGGCCAAAAAATAGCCAATATACAACATTCATCACACAATATTTATCATTAGGTAGATCTTTGTAGTTTATCCTAATAATGCTCAAGAGGTGTTAAGTTGTATTGCTAGAAAGTTATCAAAGAAAATTATGACAGGAAAGTTCTAAACGGGTTCTTAGTTGAGGCTTAAATGAAAAAAAAAAAAAAAAATAAATAAATAAAAAAAAATAACGTGAGGAAATTTTTAATATTGTATATGATGATTTATATACCTTACTAAATTGTTCTAGTCGTATAAATAAAAACATATCTTTACTGGTATGATACAATTCTTTTGCTTTTAGAAAATATTTCTAACATGCTTTATTAAAAATGAACATAGTACCGAATTTTTAATATTACATTCGTACTTAATCAGGATCATATTATACCGGTATCAATTATTTTTAAATGGTACGATACTCAGTACTTTTATTAACAATTTTTTTATAGGTAATACTTTCAGTTCAGTATCAATATTTTACCGCTTTAGTACCGATCTCAAAATATAACAACTCCTATTTTTTTAGCCTTCAAATTGTCTTCTACTATCTTTTTTCCAAAAATGGAAGTAGTCGTAGTATAGGTATATAGTGATTGTTCGAATAGTGAACAATAGCTTAAGCCATATAAAAAACATCACGAATTGGACAAGATAATTCATGTTAACATACATATTAAAGCATCAATTCACGTCATCATATATACAATTATCATCATAAAAAAGGAAAAGTTGTACATGAAAGTTAGTTTACCATTGTGATTTTTTATTTAGATTTCTTTTTAGTGATGGTCTAACTAATTAACTATAAGATTTCTAAAATTTAGTTATAAAATTTGTAATAAGAAAATACTATAAATTAGACTATTATACAATTAATCAGTGTATCCTATTGTGTAGATCTAAGAAACAGTGTAATTAAGAATAAAGTAAGTAAATGTGAAATTAATCTGAACAAGTAAGTTAACATGGGGGGTTTTGTCACCGAATTATTGTTTTGCAACTGTCACTAAGTTAAAAGTAAAAGTAAATTAACAGGTAGTTAGACTTCGAAGAAATCAATTTAGATATATATCAAATAATATAAACGGCACTCGCTTGGACTAGTTCATTAAAGACTTTGGGGTGTTTGTTAAAATGAGTTTATCTAGTATCGTTTCTCCAATTTTATTAAGAATATGATTCGCTTTCGCTCCTTTTGACCGGATGATTAGAAGTTATCTATTGCTTCCGCTATAGGTTTCTGAACAAACTAAATCATAAATTAACAAATCTTAATTCAACTTGTTAATTTATGATTTAATCTTGTAAAACTACTCTTGTAGAATTACTAGACTTAATTTTATTCCTCTAGTTAAGCTCAATTCAAACACATTCGAGATTAATTAAATTAAATTAGGTAATCGTTTAGCTAAATAAGTATCTAAAGATAAAATATGAAAAGTTGATCAGACAAATTGCTTATTAACGAACAAATTTGTCTCTCGTACTATACACACAAGAACACCGAGTCGTTTGTTTCCTCTTCTACCTTTACTCATAATTATATTCATCAGTATCTTCTTCAAAGCTATATGGGTCCCACTTCGTATACAGCTCCATTTCCGTCAACAAGGTATCCGAGGTCCTAGATACCGTCCGTTCATTGGTAACTCACCGGAGATCAAATGCAAGATGATCGCCGAGATGAAATCATCATCATCACACTCAAAACCATGATAGAGTTGTTCGGATAGTGATTCCACATTCTCATTGGTCAAAAGTTTATGGAGATCCGTTCTTTTATTGGTTCAGGTCAAAGGCCCGATTGTATGTATCCGACCCTCATATAGTTAAGGAAATACTAGTGACCAAGAGCGGGTCGTTTGAGAAGTTGCGGTTCAACCCAATCGTAAAGATTTTGTTCGGGGACGGGCTTATTGGGATGGTGGGAGAGAGGTGGGCTTATCATCGAAGGATCGCTACGAGGTCTTTTAGTGTTGAGAGAGTTAAGGTAAAGATTGATATCGTAAAAAAATTGATTATTTACAATATAAATGAAACTCTCATTTATATTGTGTTTGATTAATTTTTATTTATTTGACTTTTTACGTCTTAACTTCCCATATCCTTCGGTGTAGTGTATTGCGTAGTGTTGTTGTTGTATCAATGTAAACGTAAATGTAGTTTAAATGATATGGTTTGAGCTATTTTTCGTCGGTTTAGAAAGTGTAGAATATAGTTCTATTGCAATTAGCTTTATTTAGTAAATTCTACTTGTACCTCAATTTTACTTGTGGATGCCTGAGATTGTGGATACTGCCCTAAATATCATGACCAAATGGGATGCCAATAACAGCAGTGATTTTGAACTGGAAGTCCAAAAGGAATTTCATGACCTCAAAGCAGACAGTAATATCACGTTCAGCTTTTGGAAGTAATCTCATCGAAGGCAAACGAATCTTCGAATTGCAAAAGCTACAGAATGAGCTTGCAAAAGCTACAGAATGAGCTCGCAGTGCACGCCTTGCGAAATGTCTACTACCCCGGATTCAAGTAAGTTTTTAGTTTGATACACACGTCGTGTAATTCAATTAATCCTTAATGATATATTGTACTTAATGCTGGATTGTTGGTAATAAATTTTGAAAAAGCATATAAGTATTTTTTTTTTTTTCCTTTAGTTGATTCTTGTAAACTCTTAGAATTTGGTATAGGTAAATAGCAGCGAAGAGGAATAGGCTTCGGTTGAAGGTTGAGAAAGAAATTGATCGAGAAAAACAAAATTTGCAATACAAAAACCGAAAACTCTACTCACCGTGTTGATGTCTCCTTACAAAGACCGGTCATTTACTTGATTTGAAGGAGATTTTGGATGAGTGCAAGACATTTTACTTTGCCAGAAAGGATACATCAGCTGATCTTTTAACATGGACATTTCTTCTTCTTGGAATGCATCAAGATTGGCAAAACAAGGCTCGAGAAGAAGTAATTCGTACTTATGGTCAAGACGCGTTTCCTGATGCCGAGATTTTGGCAAACTTAAAGATTGTAAGTCTATATATATAAGCGCATCCCTGATGCGAAGAAGTCCACAAAAATAAAAAGAAATAAAATCCTAAAGGTTTTTTCAAGTCTTTCATTTTTGCGTTGGAAATGCATGCTCTGATCAGTGAATATATCTTTTTAAAAAGTTTAAAACTTGATATAAATATTTTTCTTCTTCTTTTCTTTCTTTAACTTTTGTGTTGAACAGGTTAACATGATACTAAACGAGACGCTTAGATTCTACCCTCCATCAGTAATGATCATGAGACAAGCCTCTAAGAATGTAAATATAATGAATAAAGGCGATATTCCACGTGGAATGCAACTTTTGGTCGTCGTGACTGCAATGCATCTTGATACAAGAATATGGGGAGAAGACGCAAATGAGTTGAATCCAACGAGATTTGCTGAGTCTAGGAAACATTTAGCCTCGTTCTTCCCATTCAGTTTGGGCCCTACAATTTGAGTTGGCCAACATCTAACAATGATTGAGGCAAAGATTGTGTCGGCTATGGTTATTCGACAATACTCATTGGTGGTTTCGCCTACATATGTTCATACTCCAATGGCATCACTAACTTTTGTGACCTATGTACGGTGCTCAAATGATCTTTAGTAAGAGGGGCTGATGAACATACTATTAATTGTTCAACAAACACTCGTGTATTTGACGCTATCCTTGTTTTAACCACAGAATGTTTGTACCATAAACATCATCTTGTATAAATCCAAATTTCTTTCTTTCCATTTTAGTATGATATAGTGTTATACTATCAAGTTTTACTAATTTGAATTTTTGCTAATAAAACTTGACACATCTTAACTTAATTTTGTTCAATGAATTGAATAGTCTTGCAGTGTACATCATTTTTATAGTTTTCTATGTCTACGTATGTATTTTCAATCTTAATGAGTTAATAAGGTAGGATCAATGTAATGAAATTTAATGCTAGTCAAAAGCTAAAACCATACATGAGTTTATTAATTGTTTCTTAAACTATTACAACTGAATCAAACACTCTAGATCAAGGATAATTAAAAAATGGAATAAATCAAGAAAATATATAGCTACAAATTGTTAAAATGAGGGGGGGAATCTTGTAAGGTTGTTAATCTCATATTTGCATGGTCATTGAATATTTGGGCTTTTCAGAGCGTTATTCGTCAGTATCAGTGATCAGTGGATGTAGGAGCTAATGGTGGTGGTAGAGCAGTGACAGCACCATTACGACCAGCAAACTTTTTAGAACCAATGTTGCAAGGATTACCGCAATCTCCAGTGTTACAACATCCATTTCCTGGTGTTGGAACGGCGCCTTTTTGCAGAGAAGATAACAAAAAGCTTCCTCTATTCATCCATGTTTCTCCAAATCCTCCATCAAGAAGTCTACAAGCTCCATTCGGTTCGAAGCTCATGAAAAACACTACAAACAATGTAATTATAGCTAACTTTTTTGTTTCTGGTGTCATGTTAATTAATTCAGTAATTTGTGTTGCTTTAATTTTTTACTAACAGAAAGAATGAAGAAAGAAAGTTGATGAAAATATTGGATGAAGAGGAGAAGTATATTTATAGGAAGTTAGATACACCATATGTATGACTTTGACTTTGAATATTTCTAAATCTGTAATTACGGTTTGGAAATTGAATAGGTCGTATATATATAAGAGAATTATTGTTAGAGTGAGCATTTTAGTCCCATGGTCATCATATACGAGTTTGAACTCCATAAACTATAGAATGGAAAAATCTCTTGCTAAAATGTTTAGACTTGACATTCGATATGAATTCAAGTTTAATTATACAATTTATTAATAATAATTAATAATTATAAATGATAGCTACTGGGCAAAATCTCATTGAACCAATTAACTAACATTAATTATATTCATTATTATTATTATTATTATTATTATTATTATTATTATTATTACTGGTATTATTCTTATTAACTATAGCTATAATATTTACTTTATTTTTATATTAAAAAGAAAAAAGATAATTGATCATTTAACGTTCCATTGATTAATCCCATAGCTAGCGTGAGGGAGTCAAATTGTAAAACCTGCGATTAGAGTAAGTCAGTAAGATGAAAACTGAACTCGTAACCTCCATTTTTATTTTTATACTGTACGTACTTTACTATTAGATTCTGTATGTACTTTACTATTAGACTATCATCACAAGAACTACTTGATTTTAATATCTATATGAATTTGTGTACTAATTACTAATTCTTTTTAATATAATAAACAAATATAGGACTAAAAATGTAGGTGATCGAATCAACAACGCCGGTCCAATTAACATGATTTAAATTTATTTGTTCTATTCGAATCTCTTTGACTAGTTAGTACTCCGTATCATTCCATCAATAATCTATTATAGTGTCTCTATAACATATCACTTCAATACTTAATCAATTATTCTTTCTTTTGATACCACAAACGACTAAAAGAAAATATATATATGGTTGATTAATAGGGAATGAGTAATTTTAGAAAAAGGAAGAAAATAAATTTGGATTATCCGTTAACATTCATCACAGTAAATATTAATTAATATTCATCGTGATGAACGTTAATTAACATTTATCGTGATGAACGTTAATTAACGACCCAGATTTGCTTCCCCTTTTCCCCCAAAATTACTCTTCCCTCTGGATCATCCCTTTATATATATATATATATATGGAAATGATCCATAGGGAATTTCAAATCTTGAGAAAGGAGGGAAGCAAATCTTAGCCCTTGATTTTTTTCATAAATAAATGTTATCTTGAAATTTTTTATGATTTTTAAAATTCATTTATGATGAAATCAAAAGTTGAAATTTGTTTCCCTCATTCTCTAATTTTTTTGATTCCCTCTTGATCCCACCCTATATATATACTTTGTAAGTTTGTATAGTTTATTATATTATAAGTGTTTGAAATTTTATATAATTATGATCTAATATATCATGTGTATTCGGCTTTACTTTTATTAATTGTATATATTGAAATCTCAGTTGTTATTATTTTTTTATATATACATGTATCAAATAAATTATTCACTTGACATGTCATTATCACGTCATAAAAAACGAGTGACATGTTAATATTTCCAAACAATAAGAAGTTGAATACATACAATAATAATAACTGAAAATTTAAAACACATAATAAACTATAAGTTAGATATTGTACACTGGGCCATCTGAAGATTTCGTAACGGCGGAGTTTTTAACAATAAAAAGCCAAATCCGAGATGAAATTATGTTTCACTCGTTTACTTGGATAACAATTAGGAGTAAAAGGTTTAATTTAGATTGGATTGAATGGTTGTGGAATCAATCAATGTAATGCTTCCTCGAGCACAATTTCGTTGTAATTCTTTTTCTCCAATCTGTTTACTTACCAAAGTTATTTATAATATAATCTATGTTCACAAAAAATCAGATAGACTTTAAGTCACAACGAGATACATTTATAATTACTTGCTAGATACTTCATCACTTTATGAGTCATGGTGCTTGTATTGCTCTGTCTCGAGTAGGAACACGTTTACTAGGAAAAGGTTTGATTTGTATTTTATTATCATTATATGTTTCTTCTTTCCTAAGGATGTAAAGCAATTCCTTGGCTTGACCTGTTCAGTTAAATGTTTGATTAACCATCTTTTGTGTTTGATTAAACCAAAGACGCAACAATAGTTTTATCTTATACATCTTTAAACAGAACAAAAATCAAACACAACCATATATTAACATATTTTATCAGATGATTAAATACAATGAACATTTAACATTTTTAAATACACATAAACAATTAATAATTTACAAAAGAAATAAACTACGATTGACAACATATATTGTTAAAGAAAAATATTTTGTTCTATACATATAATGACTGTGGTCTAATGGTACCGAGTTAACCTAACAACTTTGAAATTGTGAGTTACAAGTCCTGAAGTTTGGTCGTGAATATTTATGATAGTGGGGTGTGAGTATCTGTCTTTTTTTCTATATTTATAAGTTACTATAAAAAAATCTAAGGAAAAAAGAACCGACATATATAAACAAATAAAAACACTCCTACTTTAGCGTGAAGAACATGCAAGTTTTATTAAGTTATACCAGTAAATCAAAGTCTCTTATTTTCCTTGTTTACCAAACTCAAATAACAGAAGTAATCTTGTCTCTGTCTATGAATCAACCAACACGGGTTGGTGAAGATGTCAAATTCATACATACCCCCAAATATCCATGAAAGCCATGAAACTGTCAAAGTCAAACAATTTTGTTGACTAAATTAAATTGGAAGTTAAAAGGGATTAACAATTGATTTGTTGGTCACCATGGCAGCGGTGGCTTTCTTCTTCCCAGCCTTAGGAAAGACCGGTGGTTGAAAGTGGTGCAAATGTGGCCCAAGAACTATATTTACTTTTTTATTTTGATGCACAATGCATATATAAGTTAACTACCGAAGTACTTAGAAGCACAAATGTTATTCTTAAACTTGTAATCGTATTTTCTTTCTAATAATGTACACAAGTTATGTCTAGTTTTATTATATATATATAAAAAAATAAGCGTTTTCAACTCTAATCTTTATTTTGTGACATTTTCCAAGTGAATAAGTTTTCATTTGTCTTCAAGTCATTTTGGTCATTTGTCAAAAGTTTATTCTTGTCGAGCTCATTTTGGTCATTTAACGTCAAGGCTTTTGTTGACTCAAATTTTAAGCTTAGGCATTCTAGACTTTTCTATTTATATACCAAGTTTGCATAATGAGGTTCAAAGCTCCTGATTTTTGTTTATGTAGAAGTTTGTCGCGTTAATGTTTTAGTTTATGGCTATTTTTAATATATTTTTTAGTTTTAGTTGTGTTGGTAGAGTTGTAGGAGGGTTTTCTAAGTAATTGTTTATATCTTGATTTAGTCTAATGAATAATGGAATTTCTTTTTTTTGCCAAAATAAAACAAAAATAAAAATCTAACTTCAACAATTAATGGTACATATTCCATCTTGCCATCTTGGTGTAGAGATTTGTTAAATCTGCTAGATTTGGAAACTTGAAAGGTTCCATGTTGAACACTTTTGGGCTTTCGGGCTTTCGGCCTTTTGGGGTTTTGGTGTTTTGGGCTATCGACGCAAGCTGGACTGCTAAAGCTTAAGGCGATGAGTTGTAGGTGTTTTTTGTTTAGTTGGTGCTCTGTATTTGTTTTGTTATGGGTGGTTTTGCTTGTTCCGTTTTTTCTTTAGTTGAGCATTTGTTTCTTTGAGCACTTTATACTACTTATATATTTTGTCTTTGTTTTAATAAAATCTTTACTCTTCATAAAAAAATTAATGCAACCATTTATCTACTAAAAATGTAAATAGGTAACTGTATCATAAGTAATGTCTATTCCCAATTTCATAGACTAGGTGGCCTTAAATTTGAAAGTCTCAGGTATCACTTATTGATTAAGTTGATTAAGTGATATAGAGTTCAATAATATAGTTTGAATTGTAGAGAGGGGCGAATACAGTTTAACTCGTTAATTATAGTATTCTAAAATTCTTTAACACATATTAATAATTTTAATATACTTGTATAATAAACAGAGTAAACAATCGAAAATATGAAAGCTAATAAATAAAAGACTTGAACACAAATTAACGTGAATGGTGAATTTGTTGATAATAATTACATCAACATATTGAATTGCGGAATAGTCAAGTCTAAGCTAAAGACAAATTCAATACGATTACAAGCTATTGTGTTACTCGCTGTGAGAATAGAATCACTATTACTCACTGACTTTAATTTGTAGTCAGACAAACTTTATCACTGAACGAATTCATGTGATACCTACAAATCGGTAAACGATTAAGTACGATATATCCTCTATTTATAGACAGGAATTTCCCGTAAATCTCTTCTATTATCTAGGAAATAGAATGACACATGTCGTTGTGTAAATGGTTTCCTTCTAACAAACAAACGGCTAAAATGAATCTTTTGTGGTCCCTACTTGAGTATACATTCTTCGTGTATTGTATTTCTATCAATCACAATGAAGTATGATGTCAGACATTTCATCACTGAGAACTCTTGGAGTTGCTGACGTAATGTTGTCCAGGGACCTCATAAGCACAACAACTTAAACTTGATCGTCTTGTTATTACTTTATTTCTGAGATCGTTGGAGCTCAAAGAAGCTTCATTGCTCACTGCGAACTAACATGCTCTTGTAGAGTGACTTGACTTGATTTTATTCCAGTGACCTCATTTTATTTAACCACATTGATTACTGTGATTATAGGTTGCATAAGCGCATAGGCACTATTATAACAGTGAGTATATTAACTGTTGTTAGTGACTGTTTGCATAATAGTGACTTTGTTCATTTGCAGTGAATCACATCTTGATGTGTCTTCAGTGTCTAAGGCTTCTAGCAATAGAAACATTTAGCGATAGAGTAATCCAGCGATAGCGAATTCACAAAGCGTCATCTTCATCTTTTTAGCAGTGACTTGGTTGACCAGCGACCAATGATATAACTTAACTTTAGCGTTTTGACTTCATCATTTCTATGAAGAACTCCAGTTATTTAGTCAATCACATATTAGTAAATCAACAAAATTCAATGAAGTTTTGATGTTTAGTAGATTGGTATTTGCCCTTGGTATCGAAAACTCTTAATCCACTTTTTTTATTGAATAACTTGTTTTACTATTAAGAGTTTTCTTTATAAAGTTGAACTCAAAACACGTAAGCTCTCGAATCTAACTTTTTGAGTTAGGGTCGTATACGACAATGATAAAGATTTGGTAAAGAATACCGCCTCAAACTCAGTTTTAATCTGGTTATAACATGCCGTCATTTAAGCTAGAATCTGAAGTCATTTTTTGTAACTATGTATTGTTAATGCATTGACAAATCTTGAATTACAATTCAGATAAATGATAGAATTGCAAGTATTTGTGCAACTATATGTATAATTGATGCTAAAGAGCTCATTCCATTCACTTCTTTACAAGTCAAAGAAGTGGATGAAATTGTTTACTAGAGTATATGTATAACTAAACAATTGTATTTTCAATTACTACTGCCTACAAACTACTATTATTATATTCGGTAAATAATACATATCAATCGCAGGGAATTAGTATACATGATGATGGCATCACCGGTTAAGCAACATTCAGTTGTTGCCTTTATAAGCAAGTATGAAGCAACGTTCTTTGGCCAGAGTGAGACGACAATGAAATCGTCAAGGCTTACAAATAAGGTGAGGTGCTTGCACAACATAATCTCCTTAGTTTGCCTCCACAAGACAAGTTTACAAGTTCACTATATATATAGTAAATCCAACTACCTCCGGCTTCTGGCAAAAAAACAAACTTCTAGACGTATGTTTCCGGTAAGAAGTATTCACCTCATCGGCCCACCCGAAAGCCCATACTTAAGGAAATTAGGTGAACCATTTCTTCCATAAAACCTCAAGGTTGATGCTTAACTAACATATGGAAGCACAACCAATAATACCATACTAATTTTTCATAAAGAGAGAGAGTTAGGTTTAATATTTGTGTAAATTTTGGGAAAATGCCTTGTGAATATTAAAATTTCCCACTCTAACCGATCCATGTGAATTACCCTTTTAACCGACCCCTGAATCATTTCCGTATCATGAGTTTTTGAGTTATATACGTAAGACATAAGTTTTCATTGGACAATAAGGTTTTACCGGTTCAATCGTTGTTTAGAGTTGAAATTTTAAAAACTTATTCTTAGAAATATAAATAGAATAAATATCAACCATCGTAGATTGTGATATATACGGCCTCAGAAACTACCTAATTACTTTTATATGATAATGTCAACCACTCAAGATTGTGACAAATACTACAAAATGACATCATTTTAGTTACGTGTTACAGAAGTCAGAACTAACATTAATATTACTGATTACTCCGTATATCCTAAACAACTATAAATAACTTATTTGTTCCTAGGCTTTTTTACCAGTTTTACTGTATGAGTATGACATGTTCTTCAATGTGACATATTATTCCATTAGAAGTGTTGGAAAAAACTATAGGAAAAAAGTCAGATTTTGATGTTATTACTTCAAATCATTTTAAGTCATGTGAAAATGCCGATGTGAATTTTATTTATACGAATATTATCAAAATGATATTATTTTGAGATATTTGTCATATAAGCCCATAATCCATTTTTTTCTTACTTATATATCTTAGAAAAAAATAGTACATAAAACTGGACACAAAGTTAATATTTTCAATTGAAAATCTAAAACTCAAAATAATCTTTGATAAACTAACTATAAAAGATAAAATTTATAGAGAATACTCACAAGATGTTATTAAATTAAACATGATTTAATTTTAAATATAGTTGTTAGCTCGTGACTCGACTCGTAACTCAAAATCTCAATTTTTAACTTGCGACTTGTGACTTGACTTAAGTCGTAAAAGTTACTATTCTACAATTAATATATATATGTAGGGAAATGATTCATAGGGAAGCTCCAAATCTTAAGGAAGGAGGGAAGTAAATGTTAGCCCTTAATTTTTTCATAAATAAATGTTTTTAACATTCATTTGTGATGAATGTTAAATTTTGAAATTATTTGTGATTTTTAAAATTCATTTATGATGAAATCAAGGGTTGAGATTTGCTTTCCTCATTCCCAAATTTTTTTGCTTCCTTCTTGATCCCCACCCTATATATGTATATGTGTATGTGTATTATTGTTTAAAATTTTTGTTTTTAAGAGAAGTAAAATATGGTGAAATTTGATAGTAAGTCGTTGATCGACAAAACACAAAGATTTAATTTAAAATAGATTATATTCATTTATTTTTCTATGTTGTCCTTTTGTTTTTTGTATTACGTTATATTAAGAGTTTGTCTAATTTGTTGACTCGTAAGAGTCGCACAAGATTCGGAAGAGTCACATATGACTCGGATGAGTCTAATAAACAACTTCTAAGAGTCAAGTCATTTAAGAATCGGGGATCGAATCGTATCGTTTTTTAAATTTTTTACTCGACTGGTTAGAATGTTCTTGAAAGTGATTGGCAGTGTGGGTGTGAAGAGTGAAAACTGTTTTACTTTACTTTACCCTTTCTTATTTTCTTTATTTCTTTTTTAATTAATCAAAAAAGATGGATTATATTTAGGGTGAGTGAAAACATCGAATCGTAATCAAAATAACCGATCGAAAAAATTCAAACCGACGATTGATTTTCAATAATGTAATAACCGAAATATTTCGATTCGATTCGGGTTCTACATAATGACTGAATTGATAATAACCGAACGGTTATTTTTCAATAAATTAAAATATTTATTTATAATATTATAGATACTACTTTTAGTATTAATTTATGTCTCTAAATTTATAATTGTAGTTAAATAATAGTTACATGTTTGGTTTAGTATATGTAAAATAGATAGATATTATATTATAACATTCCATGACTCTCATAAACTCTTCAAGTATCAATTGATGATTTTCTAGTGATCCATTCAGTCAAGGTAACACAATTGTTATTTATAAAGCAATTAGCTAAATACATAAGGTTAGAAACTCTTTCAACCAAAGAAGTAGGATTGAATAAGATATTTGTTTAAAAAGAATATGAATAAAATAATGTTTGTGGATTCTTCAAACATACTAAAAATAAATAAACTACACAATGAAAATAGAAAAATTAAAATTGTCTTAAAAATTTATTTTGATTAAATTTTAAAATTCGTTTATTAATCAAAAATAACTAATAAGCAATCGAATCGAAACTGAAAAATTGAATAGTAGAGAAATAGAAACCAAATGATTTTGATTATTAAAAAACTAAAATATTTGATTTGACTTAACTTTTATTAAGAAAAATGAATCAAACCGAATTCTGAACACTCCTGTTACATCGAGAACACTTTTCAAAAAATAGGAAATCAAAAAGTTGACGCAAAAATCTTGTTTACTTTTTCTTTTGATAATAATCCGTACATAACTTTCAGAGTTCATAATTTGGATTGACATCATCGATGACGTATATTGAATATATATAAAGGGCTAATCACAAATATACTCCTTTGACCGAGTTCAATTGACATTCTAATCCGTTGACTCACTAATTTACGAAAATAATCCATGTTTGATCGAAAATACGTCGATCACGTCGATCAACAATGCTTTTCAAATAAAACAACTTAATTAATTAAACTTAAGTCAACTTAATTATTAAATTAATTCACTAAGTCAAAACTAACCCTAATCGAATCCTTCGATCAAGAATAAGACAAAAAAAATTAAAGATTTAAACCTAGATCGACAAGGTAGATCAGGGTGATCGAAATTCAAAAAACATAAATTAAAAATATAGATCGAAGGTTTCGATCCGCTTGATCGAAATTCAAAAAAAAAAAAGCATAGATCGATGGTTTCGATCACCTAATAGGAATGACACACGTGGCCAACTCCTTGATCGAAATTTTCGATCAAGCTGATCGAAAAAAGAAAAAAAAAACATTATTATTTTGCCTCTTTTTAGCCTTATTATTACTTGCTTGCGAAAATCGAAGGAAAAGGGGGCCCACGTCGATCCCACCTCTTTGACCAGCCACCTTGTTTGTGACACGTGTCGATCGACACGTCCCTCCATATCGAATTTTCAGCTTTTGTGAAGAAAAGGTTGTGAAAGGAATATTTTTTTACCATTTATAGTCGATTTCCACTTCAATTTTCATCTTTACTTTCATTTGTTTATGTTTTCACTTGTTCCTTCGATCTCTTTCTGGTCCCAGCCGTTTCCCTTTCGCATTGGTAAGTTTCGATCTTTAATATTTAATGTTTGTGTTTTATTTTCTTATTTAATCGTTTAGGGTTTTAGGGTTTAGTTTTGTTTAGGGTTTTGTTTAGAGTTTTATTTAGAGTTTATTTAAGAATTTTAAAAATAATTTGATTTTTTGTTGTTGTTTTATATATATTTTGCAGGTTAAAGAATTCAACAACAATTAATGGAGGATGTTAATTTTGATCTCAATGTAAGTCTATTTTTTTTATATAATTATACATTTATTTAAATTGTACTTATTTATTTGTTTTATAAGTTATTAAGTTACTTGTTTGTTTTAAATTTATGTAAATATTTGTTAGAGATGAATATTAATTTATGTTATGTAAATATTAATATAAACTTATATAAGTAACTATATTTTCCTTAAAAGTAAAGTTTATTAATTTAAATTTATATAAATAAGTATATTCTTGTTAAAAGTTAAGTTTTAGAATTTAAATTTTTATATAAATTAAGTATAATTTAAAAAAAAATAATTTATGTAAATAATAATAAATATTAGTTTAAGTAAATAGTAATATAAATTTATATGAGTATATTTTTGTTAAAAGTGTTAAGTTTTAGAATTTAAACTTATATAAGTTAACTATATTTTCGTTAAAAGTTAACTTTTTCAATTTAAATTTATATAAGTATATATAAAAAGGTTAAAAGTTAACTTTTAAAATATAAGTTTATATAAGTTAACTATATTTTTGTAAAAAGTTAATTTATGTAAATATAAATTAAATATTAATTTATGTGAATATTAATTTAAACGTATATAAGTAAGTATATTTTTGTTAAAACTTAACCTTTAGAATTTTAACAAGATGTAAGTTAACTAAAGACTTTGATAAAAGTTAATTTATGTAAATATTATATATTAATTTATATATTATTTTATGTCATTTAAATCTTAACTTATGTCATTTAAATATTAACTTATGTTAATATTAATTTAAATTAATATAAGTATATTTTTGTTAAAAGTTAACTTTTAGAATTTAAACTTATATAAAATAACTATATTTTCGTTAAATGTTAACTTTTTTAATTTAAATAAATACAAGTAAGTATATTTTTGTTAAAAGTTAATTTATGTAAATATAAATTAAATTTTAATTTTAAAATTAAAATATTTATGTAAGTAAGTTTAAACATAAAATTAAAATATTTATTTTACTTATTTTTTGAAATAAATTAAAGTTAGATTATTGGTTAGAAATTAATATTTACTTTTATATATTTGTTTATAAACATTTTTTATTTTTAGGTCATATTAAATTAGGAGTTTTGAAATAAATAATTTTTGATACAAATATGATTTATTACTATTTGATTAAAAAGTAAATTTATTTCTTAGAGATTAAGTTTATGATTTAAATTTTTAGATGTTCTTAAAATATTAATGTGAATAAGTATAGTTTTGAAAAATTTTAACTTTTTAAATGTTAGTAAGTATAGTTTTGTTAAAAGTTACCTTTTTGAATGTTACATATTAACATAAGTTTGGGATTTAAGTATTAATTTTAAGAAGTTGAAAAATTATATTTTTCTTTTAGAAATTAAATTAAAATATCAATTAAGATAAATAAAGTTTTTGTTGTTAAGTATTCATTTTAAGAAGTTGAAGAATTAAATTTGTGTTTTAGAAATTGAATATATATTTTTAATTTGTAAAAAATAAAAAATCTTTATGTAAGTTTAAAACTAAAATTGAAATATTTGATTTTACTTATTTGTTAGATTTAATCTTTACTTTTATATATTTGTTCTATAAACATTATTTATTTTTAGGAGATATTAACTTTTTAAATGTTAGATTTAATCTTTACTTTAGTAAACTATTTTTGATATATATTAAAATTAGATAAAGTATATTTGTTAGAAATTTATAAGCATAATTTATTTTTTTCGGTCAAATTAAATAAGTAGTTTTGAAATGTTGATAAGTATAGTTTTGTTAAAATTAACTTTTTGAATGTTGGTAATTTAGTTTTTTTAAAAGTTACCTTTTTGAATGTTGGTAATTTAGTTTTTTATAAATAGATTTTTTTATACATATATTAGGATTTGTATGTAAATAAGTAGTGTTTTGTTAAATATTAACTTTTCGATTTAATTATAAGGTGATTTAAAAATATTTATGGAAATAAGTATTTATAAGTTAGAAATTAACATTTTGATAAATAAAGTACGAGTTAGTATATATATGTAGAATTGTGTTATAAATTAGATTTTATAACGGTACGAGTTACATTTGAAGTAAATAATGTTTGTTATACTTATAAATGAAATAGTAGTCAAGGGTTATTTATTTGTAAGGTAATGTATATCATGTTGTGTTGAGTTATATTAACTAACAAGTTTGTGGAATTTTGTTGTTGTTTAGACGTTATACTACGATGCACACTTGATCATTAGATCTAATGTTGGAGTCGCGATCAAAATTCGCAAGAGCTTATCTAGGTACCCTAATAGACTTGAAATGTTTAAAAGGTCGTGTTTTGGATCATGGCTTGATCTTGAATGCGATAACCGAGACCCGGGTTTGGTCCATTTAATACTTCAAACTCAGTACATGCCAGACCATGATGTCGATCATTTGTTGTTTTCTGTTGGTGGACAAGAACTTAAATTCACACGGCGGGAGTTTTGTCTAATCACAGGACTTCGATTTGGTCCTCAAAACTGGTTAGACGAAAGATTTTCCAATCCATTTAGGGATAGAGTTTTCGGTTCTAAAGTTGGTAAGTCAATTAAGGGTAGAGATATCAAATATGTGTTTGAGAATGAGGTTGACCAGTTAGGTGATGTTGATCACGTACGAGTCTGCTTATTATTACTTCTTTTCTTTGGGTTTCTTGGTTGCGAGGCAAAGTTAAGCATAGACGACCGTGTATTAATGCTTATAGAGGACTTGGCAGCGTGGAACCAATTTCCATGGGGTTCCTACTCGTGGTCTGCCACTATTCGTACGCTCCGTAATGCCGTCGGAAAACGTCAGGCGTTACATTTTACTAACGTCACCGAGGGGTTACCCACTTATTCATTAAGTGGATTTGTTTGGGCTTTTAAGGTAACATCTTGACAACCATCATATACTGATTATTTACTAACTTATGCCTACTTTTTTGTGAGACTAAAATTTTCATAGATATGGATATATGAGGTTTTCCCATACGGACGACTTACTGGCTATTGTCTGAAGAGAGAAGGTGTAATCCCTAGAGGCATTGCTTGGAGGAGGACGCAGATTGGTATCCCATGGGAGATGACACGCAGATTTGTTACCGCTGCTTTGCAGGTTTGATTACTATTAATTTGTTTCATTTAGTATTTATATTTAATTTAAATTGTAATTAACACAATAAGTTTTTGTTTTCAGCCTGGTTTTTTACCAATTCAGCAGTTGATACCCACACAGGAAGAGCAAGCCACATACTGGTGGATAGAGAGTCAGCCTTTTTTGAATGGGGTGGATATACAACCTCCAACTAAGAAGCAACGACAGGCACCGGAACACGCAGAAATTCCTGACCCCACACATGACTTCTTTCAATCAAATAACTCTATCCCAAGGAATGAAGAATCTTACACCCCCATGGGAGGCTTCCACCAATCTCAAACCACATTTCCAGGGTTCCGACAATCTTACACCCCCATGGGAGGCTTCCAACAATCACAAACCGACGTCGGGCAGTCCTATCACGGCATGCCATGTCCGGCTTTCGGCATTCTTGATCCTAGGGTATCAACTCTTGAGAGTCAATACACGGATTTTCGTCAGCGATTCGATGTAAGAATTATAATTTAACTTATTTAATATGTTAAAAGGTTGCTACTTAATAAGTTTTTGTTATATAACTACAGGAATTTTACCAAAACACCGATACTAGGGGAGCGACTTATCAAAGTCAGTACACGACTTTATGTCAGCGATTCGATGTAAGGATTTGATTTGTTACTTATTTAATATGTTAAAAGTTGAATTAACTACCGAGTTTTTGTTATATATTTACAGGAATATCACCAGACCAACGAGGAATATCACCACAACAACGACCTTAGGGTATCGAGTCTCGAAAAACAACTCATGGACCTACAGTTAGAATTAAATGTAAGCTTTTCAATGTTACTTATTTAATGTATTAAATGTAAGTTTTTTTTATAAAAAGTGTGATTTATTAGTTTTTTTATATGTGTAAAGCAGGGCCGTGGTGGTACAAATTTTCAACACGACAACACAAAAAGCCCGGAATATGAGGTGAAGACTGAATTTGCGAGTCCGTCTATGTGGGTAAATGATGATAACTTACATGATTATCAAAATCAACAGGTATATTAACTTTATTTTGTTCTTTGCTTATTTTTGGTAAATCACTATTGATTAAACATTGTTAATTTCTCAGACACCCCCCTTGGCACTGCGACGCAGTCCTAGAAACACGAATAAAGGCCCCCAACTTTGTACTCCTTATACCGGGTTCCAGTCTTCTAATACTGAATCAAGGGCGTTAGATGCTAGAGAAGGTCTTAATACTGAAGTTGTCAATTATGATGATGACCTACCTAAAGATTTATGGGCATCAACCCCGGAACATTATTATTTAGTTGAGAAGACTCAATACTGCTATCTTGCCCTAGAGCCACCTGGTTTAGGATACAATAAGGAATTTTGGGGGTTACTTCTCGGGCTAACCGGCAATTCATGGCTCGAGAACTTTGTAAATATTGAACGTCGTACATATTTAAAACTTATATTATTAGTTTGATACTAATTCTAATCTTGTCTTTAATTGTTTTTTTGGTAATTCAATCAGCATATAGACGCATGGATTCAGCATTTGATACTGACTTCGACCTCCAGAGACCCACGTTGTGCTGTCATGCCTACATTTTTTATGACTATATTTCGCCCTGGTCCTAGAGTTATAACATTTGCTAACGGCACATTATCAATGTACCCCCATTGGTCGGAAGTTGATCGTGTAAGTATATGTTAACTATTTAAATATATATATATATATATATATATATATGTCAAGTATTAGTAAGTATGGAATTTTATAATAACTGGAGAATTGTTATTATAGGTTCTCATCCCGCTAAACGATGATAATAAGCACTGGATGCTTGGGGAGCTAGACTTGAATAGTTGGGAACTGCAATTCTATGACAGCATGTCTGGTGGTCACTGGTCGTTTTATGAAAAAGTCAAACGCGATATTGAAAAATATCTAATGACTTATTTAGATAGAATAGATTACTGGAAACGTACGCAGAAGAAGAAGCCGAAAAAGAAGATAACATTGGAAATTAGTCAAGCTTGCTATGTTCCACAACAGCGAAATGGATGGGATTGTGGAGTGCTTGTTTGTAGATTTATTGAACAACGCATGGAGAATTTAGAGCTTAAGATCGAAGGGGATATTAATGAATGGGGGGTAGAATATAGGAAAACAATGGCACATTCATTGTATAAGTACCGATGCGAAAGAAGTGAATTTACGGGTGATGTTGGAAATTAACTTATAATTTAGTTTATTTATTTATTATGTTTATTTATTGATAATGTTAACAATATTATGAAAAATTATAGGAATTAACGTAAAATGATAAAACTACTTCAAAATTTAAAATAACATAGATAATTGTCAAAATTTAACACGATACAAATGCAACATCAAATGATACATCTACCAATATAAATATCTAGAAATCACTCAAATTAACATCCTCATATGCTTCTTCATTGGACTCGTGCAAATCAAATTGGTGAGGTACGTGCTGAGGTTTTTTAGATTGTTTTATCCCAAAAAATTTCCGAGTCTTAGATCGCCATGTCGACTCGCTTGGTACCGGTGCGGTGCAGTTATTTCTCATATGACCAAGTTTATGACATCTGCTACATTGAACAACCCTTTTTTCCTCTCCACGGGATAGAATACGTTTTATTTCTCGTGGTCTACCTGCTTGTCGTTTATTCATGAACGGTGGTCTCACAATCATCATATCACTTGGATATTCCCATTCGGACTGATCTGGTAATGGATTAATGTTGTCTTGATATGTTTGTTGGTAGACATTTTTAGAATACCAATTTGAAAAAAATTGAGTACAATCATCAAGCCTCAAGAACCTCGCCACTGAAATTACATGACCACAAGGTATTGCAGAAAGTTGCCACTTTCTGCAACTACATGTACCATTACCAAAATTAACAAGACCTTTCTTACCTCCGTCATCAACCTCGTATTGTGATTGACTAATGCCGTGTGTTATCCACGTAGAACTCTGTAACTTTCTTTTTGCAAATTTTGCTTCAGCCCAAGGTGTAAATTCATTTTCAAGTTTCGCTACAAAAACGTAGAAATAACACTTTTAACAAAATGGTCATATTATTGTTAACTATATTAAACGATATTTAAAGTTTACCTCCAATTTCACGACGCACATAGTACCACTTTTGCACAGAATTTCGAAAAAATTCAATTAACATAATGATTGGAAGTTGACGTGCAAAGGCAGATAACGAGTTAACGGACTCCGCACTATTCGAAGTCATGATATTGTAACGTTCTCCAGGGAAATGTGCTCTTGACCACTTATGTAAACCAGCTTTCATCAAGATAGTTCTAGCTGTTGGTACCGCTGCTTCAAAGCGCGTCTTCCATTCTTCAAAGTCGGACACCCTGTATGCTTTGCAAGTCTTCCAGTATAATGCATGGAATATTTCTTTCCCTTTTTTGTTTAAGCCTAAATTTACAAGCAAGTGACGACAGCATACACCGTGATAAGCATTCGGGAAAACTTGCCTAATTGCCAAATCAATTGACGCTGCCCGGTCAGATATGAAGGCCAAACCCGGTCTTTCACCAATGCAATTCTTAAGCTTTGATAAAAACCATATCCAACAATCAGAACCTTCAGTTTTACCGACTCCATAAGCGACAGGCAAAATTTGATTATTCGCATCCATTCCTACTGCTAAAAACATTGTTCCTAAGTAGTGTCCTTTTAAATGCGCATCATCTATAATGAGTATTGGTCGTAAGTAATTACTCCAACTTCGAATCTGCATTCACATTTACGAGTTAGAAATAAATATGTAAAAACTAGTTTTATATAGCAACGATAAAGTTTTACTTACCGCGGCACCAATAGCAACGAAAAGACACTCGAACCTCTGTTGGTCATCAGTCTTAATGTGCGTGACTGTACCAGGATTAGCCTTCTTCAAATTGTGACAGTAAAGTGGTAGGTTGGAAAATGATTCCTCGTCAGTCCCTCTTAACAATTCTATGGCACGACACTTCCCCCTCCAAGCTTGAGAATAAGAAACATCTATTTTAAATCTTTGATTTAAATCTCTCATGATATCTTTCCCACGATATACCCGGCTACTATCTTTCAATTGATCACGAAGTATGTTCCCCAATACATGTTTGTTTGCATTACGGTGATTTGCATTAGTTTGTGTTTTTGAGCATGTGTGGTGGTCTTTTAATGTTTTTACTTGAAAAATTGAAGTACTATTTTTTAGCTTTGTGGCTCTTAAGAACCATTGACAACCTTTATTGACACATTTAGCTTCAAATCTTGTGGTTGATGATTGAGCTACTTTGAATGCATAACCTTCTTCGAGACATTTAATACCTAAATTTGTTTTTAGCTCATGTTTGTTATTAAAGAACTGACCTTCAGTAACTTTTGAAGATGACATATACCTATTAGTATTTATTGGTCTTTCTTCGAATTGTGGACATTCCATGGGCTCGGGCATTGACCAAAAGTAGTTGGGTTGCATTTTAGTTGGCACTCGTACTTTATCATCATCATCATCGTCGTCGTCGTCGTCATTATCATCATCATCATCATTTACATCATAATCATCGTCATCGTCATCATCATCATCATCATCATCATCATTATTATGTTTTTTCACACTTTCGTCCCCATCACTATTAAAAGACTCATCAATACCCAAAGACTTTGCCGTCTCTTTATCTGTTAACGGGTTATAATTTAAATCGACATAAACCCGGTGCTCTTTTTTACCACCAAATTGACTTTTTGTAGTTTGAGCATATTTATTTTCAACAGAAAAAGAATGGCGGCGAAAGACATCTTGACTGTCACTAATATCGTGAGAGAGATTTTGATACGAAGAAACATGATCGTGTTGTTTTTCATGGAAATCATTATAAGAAGAAAGATCATCTTGTGAGTAAACATACGAATTTGGATTTTGGTACGGATCACTTACTTGGGTATGATACATATTAGGAACAAAAATAGAAGAACCGACCTCATTTCGTTGATTGCTTCCTCCACCAACAGCATTTTGTTGAACTACATATAACGTAAGATCACCATACGGGTTATTACGGACGACTTCGATTAGAAAAGCTACATCTTCATCGTCAAAAATATCAACTGGGTGTGTGTAAGTTGACATTTTATAACCCAATCTGAACTCCTGTTGAATATGTAAACCAACCTTTTTGGCTATAAACTTCTTCAACTTAGAATACCTTGCATTTACAGACAGACTTATGGCACGTCTAGGTAAACCGAAAGGCAAATATTCATACGTGCCATTTACTAATTCCCAGGAACCCCCCCAACAAAGAAGAATGTTAACACTGTAAACTTGTGAGCTCATTTTTGTTTCAAGATATGAATAAACTGATAAAATGATTGAGGAATGGAAGTAAATTATACAACACCGTTCACTTATAAATAGAGTGAACATACAACTGTATGTAATAATTTTCTTCTTTCGAATAACGTCCACAAAATGAGAATCTCATTCTAAATAAGTCGATCAAGAGTGATATAACTCGAATCCAATGTAAATAAGTCGATCCAAAGTGATATAACTCGAATCCAATATAAATAAGTCGATCGATTGAAATAGAATCCTATGTGAAAAGTTAATATAATATAATTAAAATAATAATTATTATTCTTTCAAAAATATAATTGAAATTTATTATTTTTTAACAGACTGATTGGTTAAATAATGTTCATATTTTTTTTAAAAGTATTTTTATAATATATTAATAACAGATTGTTGTTTTATCTGCTTCTTTTTTTATTATTAAATTCGATCAAACTTTTCATTCTATGCCACGTGTGTCGCTCTTATTGGCTGATCGAAACCATCGATCTATGGTTTTTTTTTTTAATTTCGATCAGGTTGATCGACACCTTCGATCCGTATTAATTTTTTTTGAATTTCGATCACCCTGATCGACCCTGTCGATCTAGGGTTTAAATTTTTAATTTTTTTTGTCTTATTCTTGATCGAAGGATTCGATTAGGGTTATTTTGACTTAGTGAATTAATTTAATAATTAAGTTGACTTAAGTTTAATTAATTAAGTTGTTTTATTTGAAAAGCATTGTTGATCGACGTGATCGACATATTTTCGATCAAACATGGATTATTTTTGTAAATTAGTGAGTCAACGGATTAGAATGTCAATTGAACTCGGTCAAAGGAGTATATTTGTGATTAGCCCATATATAAATTTAGTGAAGTAAAATCTCTGCCGTCGGTTCTTCCTTTTATTTTTAATGAAAATGAAATTATCTCTTTGCATAAAAGGAAATAAAATCGATAAAAAAATTGTAAACTAACTTTAACGGAGTAGCTTTTATGTTGAATATATTCAAATAATAAAGTAAATTATTAGTATTTAATCAATATGATTAATAGTGATATATCAATAAAATTTAATATTAAAATAACGAGCTAAATTAGTAAATTACGTTAGATTAAACTTTTGCACCTTCTCGATACTTGTTCTCGAAAAGTATGAAAGATAACTCAATTTCGTTAACTCGTCTTAATACCATCCATAAATATATTGATAGATGTGTACATAAATATACAACCATTCACCTAAACACGTATCAAACTTGTGGCCAAAACTCAACAAAAATGTTAGTAGAAACATCACTAGTTTTATCCATTTTTCTTTCTTTCTTTTTCATTTTCTTCAAACTCAAATCCAACCCAAATTCATCACCAAAATCATACCCTTTAATCGGAACCCACCTCTCAATCTACACCAATCGCCACCGTCTAACTCAATGGACGTCGGAATGTGTCCACAACTCGCCAACATTGACTTTTTTACTTCAACGTCCATTCGGTCAAAGCCGAGTCATCACAGGCAACCCCCAAGTTGTTCAACATATACTCAAGACACAATTTCTATCGTACCATAAAGGTGATATTTTTCGTACCACCTTATTTGATTTACTAGGTGATGGAATCTTTAACGTTGATGGTGATGAATGGAAGTTTCAAAGACAAGTTTCTAGCCATGAATTTAATACAAAGTCACTTAGACATTTCGTCGAACACGTTGTGGATTCCGAATTAAACGAAAGATTAATTCCTATATTAAAAACCGCAGTTGAAAATGATACAATTCTTGATTTACAAGATATACTTCAACGATTCGCGTTTGATAATATCTGTAGGATCGCTTTTGGGTACGATCCTAAATACTTAACACCTTCTTTACCAAAAGCTCAATTTGCTACAGCGTTTGAGGATGCGGTTCGTATTAGTAGTGAAAGGTTTCGTATGATTACGCCTTTTTTATGGAAATTTCAAAAGTTTTTTAATATTGGATCGGAAAAACGACTCAAAGAGGCCGTATCAGAAATTCGCCAATTCGCTACGAAAATATTGAACGAAAAGAAAGTAGAAATATTGAAAAACTCCTCGTCGATTCAATCCGTTGATTTGTTGTCACGGTTTATAAGTTCGGGTCATTCGGATGAAAAATTTGTTACGGATATTGTGATCAGTTTTATACTTGCGGGTAGAGATACGACATCTGCAGCGATGACGTGGTTTTTCTGGTTGATTTATAAGAATCCGGAGATTGAAAGTGAAGTTGTGAATGAAATTAAAGAGAAATCGGATTCGCCGATTTATGATGAAGTGAAGGATATGGTTTATACTCATGCTTCTCTTTGTGAAAGTATGAGACTTTATCCACCGGTTCCGGTGGACTCAAAGATGGCGAACGCCGACGATGTTTTACCGGACGGAACCGTCGTAAAGAAAGGTATGTTATTTATTTATTTTTATTATATATCGGGGTCTAATCGAGTCTGGCTAACTCGCAATCGATCCGGTCCAAGTTTAATCGCGCTTGAGCGAGTAACTTTCAAGTCGAGCTATGGTATAAAATCACTCTGGCTCAATATTATTTTATATATATTTATTAATAATATTACGCTCATCTTGAATGTATTCTTATGTGTGTATGTGAACCCGTTCTGAGAGGGAAGAGAGTGTATTCAATAATATCATAACAATATTATTATTATTATATTAAAGTATTTTATGCTAAATCTCATGTCGATTTAGATATGAAAGTACAGGCTTAGTCAAGCCGGAGTTTAAAATTATCGTGTCAATTAATACAAGAGTTTATTACTTCAAATTGTGTTATACTCTATCTCTTTTAGTATTATGTAAGGTATATTTTCAAATAATTTATTGTATGTTTTAAACAAGTCAATTTCGTAAAATGTATGTATATATTCAAATACATACAATAGATTAAATGAAAATACGTCTCACACAGTAACAAAAGAGAAAGTATAATATATTTTGAAACATTAAATCTTCAATATAAATGTTGTCTTAGGATAGATACGATAACATATCTAACATATAAAGACAAATAGAGTTGCACTCTAAGTTTGTTGACATTGACAACACCGATCATCTTTCTATATTATAATAGTCTAATATTGATAATTGAGTTGACTTGAGACGAGTTTGAAAGTCTCGATTATCAATCGGCTCAAGCTCAAGCTTGAGAATGAAGACTCCGAATCACATTTCGAGAAGTTTATGCATATTTTTTTTCATGGAAATCCCTTAAAATTATAGTTCGACACCCCTTAGAATCACAAATATAGAAAGGAAAAGAAAAGATGCAATAGATTTGACTTTTTTCTTCAAAGTTAAAAATGTAAGAGTTACATGAAGATGAGGTTGGAGGGAAAGGAGAGAGAGATATAGAAAATGAATACATAACTAAAGAGAGAAGTGAATTGGTGGGATAAAGTTTGATACATTTGTACAATACAAGTGAACAACACTTGCCGTATATTCTTTAGAAAATATGGTGTGTAATAAGTGAAAATGGATAGTACCTAAGAAGATATAGTGTAAATTACGATTTTGCCTTTCTTTTTTTCTTTTCTTTTTTTTTGTTTTTTAACATTATAAGTTATTACTTATTAATAGTTTAAATAATTTTTAATTCA
The DNA here is from genome assembly GCA_963921325.1 of Logfia minima. Lineage (NCBI taxonomy): Eukaryota > Viridiplantae > Streptophyta > Magnoliopsida > Asterales > Asteraceae > Logfia > Logfia minima. The sequence continues at coordinate 11,382,411 of OY992776.1, read as the reverse complement.
TCTATGAAATTTGTAAAAAAAAAAACAAGCTTTTTAATATGTTAAGTTTTTAAAAAAATTCGGAATCAAATTCTTCTATATTTTTTAATCATACACTTCAAACGCTTTTATAAATTTATGCTCATTATACTAAGGTAATCATTTAAATTGGAATAATTTGGGTAAAAATTGCAGTGTACTATAAAAACAATACTATTTCAATTACTACATCTTCCTATTGTCTTGAAAGAAGTTACTCTAGTTGTAGAAGTAGGATAAAAATGCAAGTGTTTTTAAAAAAATTATCACTTAAAAATGATGCTTAAGAGTAGAGCACTCAAGATCCGAATCAATTTACCTGACCCGACTCATTAAATTAGAGCCACTATTGGTAGATGAGTCACTCTCTACTAATTTTGAGACTCACTATTTTGACCTCTCTATTTAATAACACTAGCAACATAATTGTGTTACCAACATAATTGTGTGACGCGCCTATCACTTCAATTTAAATGAGATTGAATATACATTTTTATAAAATGGTCCGTTAGTAAAATTGTACTATATGATCACGTAGATGATTATATAAATATGGCCAATAAATAAATATTAATATTTGACGGCATACATTTAGAGTGAAATTCTTAATTTTCAAGATCTTATTATAATTTGAGTGATAAATTGTCTTTTAATATTGATATATTTTTCTGCTAGTGTGTAAATAACAGAATTGCCCTAAATAGCGACTATAGGTCGCTAAAGACCCAAAAATCGTCACTGTAAAGCTTTAGCGATGGCTAGTCATCGCTAAAAAATCATTGCAGAAATATTGCAGCTAATCCTTTTTAGCGACAATGTGACTAAACATTGACTACTTTTGTAATTACATAATTTATCATATAAAAGTTTAGATGTCGTATTTTTAAAAATGGTGTAATTATAAACTAAACCATAAACGATAAACTCAAATAATTATAACTAACATTTACTTCTATAAATACATTAATTAATCTTATAAAAATTATTTGGTGATAATTTCCATGTTTATAAATAAAACGAGAACAAAATTATAACTTTGGAACTAAAAATATAATCTAAAAGTCTTAGCGACCTAAACGGTAAATGATAAACTCTAAATAATTATAACTAACTTTTGCTTCTATACATACATTAATTAATCTTATAAAAATTATTTGGTGATAAAAACCCGTCTTCTATTCTCCTTTTCTTGTAGTGAGTATTTGAATTTGACCAATACTCTGGTATATTCAGAATTATTTATGGTGGTTAGGAGTTAATTGATGGGAAACCAACCAACATGCTGTTATGCCAACAAATACAAATATTAAACCAGGAGACACGATATCTTTAACAAGACACAACATATGTTCATTTTAGCTGGAAAAGATATGACAGTTTTCCAACTAGGGGCTTCCCTACTAGGGGTGCCGCTGGCCCTTGACCGTTGCTATTTACAGTCGAGGTTTTTAACTTTGCCTAAACGAGTAATCACTTTGCACCTGTCAACTCGTTATTATAAGTTAAACTTGGAAAACACTTTAGTCTCGAGTTGATTATAATTACACTAAAATTACCAACATGGAAATCTATTTTATATTATCTTACTTGATAATAATTGGTTTACTTCTTTTGTAATAAACATATGTTATTTTATAAGCTTGAGATGAAATACAAATAATACTCATGGTGTGTTTAATAAATCATTAGGTATGATGGTGAGTTACCATACATATGCAATGGGAAGAGCTGAAAAGTTTTGGGGCAAAGATTGGAAGGAGTTTCGGCCCGAACGGTGGTTAGAGAAGGACGAGAGTACGGAGAAGGTAAGGTTTGTGACAAAGGATCCGTATACCTATCCAGTGTTTCAGGCGGGTCCAAGAATTTGTTTAGGGAAAGATATGGCTTTTTTGCAAATGAAGAGGGTGGTTGCGGGTGTTTTGCGACAGTTTAAGGTGGTTCCGGCCGTAGATGATGGCAGTGAGCCTGTTTTCGTGGCTGCTCTAACGTCGAAAATGAAAGGCGGGTTTCCAGTAAAGATTAAGGAACGAAAATGATAGGGTAAGTTATTAGATTATGAATTATGATAGGTGAGTTTGTATCTAGTTATGAAAACTGTGACAATGAAATAGACTATAGAGTGTGATGTCTTTCCTTTTTAGTGATTTTGTTTACTTTTCTTTATAGTAAGTAGTTTTGGATCTAGATATTTGATCAAACTTATTATAATTGTTGTAAGCTTTTTTCTGAAAAATATAAAGTTGATAAACTTGGATAAGTAATTTATGATTAGTAAATAATTGTCATAAGAAGATAGATTACTTTCTCTTTGAAGTTACTATTAGTTTATTGGTGCCATAAACATTATAAAATTGTAAAAAGGAAAATGACATGAAATTAAGAGACGCATGTCTTTTTCTCATTTCATGATTAACCTTTTTTACTCTTTTAGCCAATAAACTTTATATGTCATACTACTAATTTGATTCAACCACTATTGAGTTGTCAATTTATTGTTTTCAAACTCTTCTTTTGTTTTAATTTTATTTCTATTATATTGAGAAATTTGTTCATCAATATCGTCTCTATACGTCAACCGGATATAAAAGTTATTGACTAATAGGAATGCTGGTCGATGTTGAGAAGATCGATGTTTTGGAACCCGGGTTTGAGGTTGACCCAGACTAGTCCCCGAGTCCGGTTCGACCAGGTCCGACTAGTTGAATCGGGAGTCAATCCGGACTTTGACTTTTTGACTTTTTTCGACTTCTTTTTAACTTTTTTTCATATTCAAACTCACACTTTTTAAAACCATAATTATAAATTATGATGTTTGAAATGAATACTAATTCTGAACGTTAACTTACGCGATTCTGGTCTAGAAAAAAAAAAAAAACGGGTCAATCCGGTCCGAGTCACCGATTCAATCCGGTCTAACCAGAAACCCGGCCGGGTCGTTCCGAACCAAAATACACTATCGAACTGGACGTAGTTGGCCCGGCCTAGCCCCCGGGTCTAGTCGGGTCTGACCAGCCGGGTCGACCCGGGTTTCTAAACACTTATAACAACACTTCAAGCAATTATATCATTTTCGGTTTCTTTCAAAAATTTGTTGTTCTTAAGCATAACTGTTATACTTATTCTGTACTGTGGTCGGCTTATATTTGGCTACACATTCGATTTAGACGGATTACTAATTCAACGTTGGAACTGTTCACTTGTATCTCGTGGTTAATTGGAAGCCCCTTTCGTATCTTTTCGTTACTAGGTTCATTTGGGTACTGGGTAAAACATTATGGGTCGAATGGTCCCCATTCAATCATTTGGTTAATAAAGAACGGGTCAAATGGGTTGAACAACGGGTTATTCAAAAGAGTCATTGTAGAGTAACTCCGACAGACTAGTCAACCAGCAGAATAGAAAACCACCAACCGCCACCACCATCACTGTTTAATCTCTTGAACAGAATATGATCTTTCTTGTTTTTGCATCTTGATCAAGTACGTAATACTATGCACACATGACTTTCATATTTGTATACATGGATAACGGTTTTGACGTTTTGGTGAGTAATATGATAGACGATTATATGTTCTAACCTTTTCATGTACGCCAATGTCTCATGAACTTTATTTCGCACATGCATCATTCAAGTGTCGAACCAAGTATTGTCACTCTTTACAACTATAATCATTCAAGAAGAATGTCTAGCAATATTCGATTTAAAAGCTGATAAGCAACTATAATATCGTCGGTGTTCTATCCTACAAATGTTCCGGTACTTGACTTTTCTTACAGTATTTGGTTTCTGCGCAGACTTCCTCTAAATTCAACATTTCCAAGTCTTATGATTTCTGACGCACATAGAATATCCATTCTTAACAAGCATTTCCTTCCACGAGTAAAAAACGTAACCTCTTTGTAGCATTTTATCAAACACTTGCGTTGCATCCATGAAGCTGGAGATAAACAATCTAAACAAACTAATTCAGACCAAAATTACATTTTTTATTAACTTGTTACAATCTGAAGAAACACTTGGTTTATGCATATACTTCCTCTAAATACAACATTTCGAAGTTGATACATGTTATGATTTCACATAGAGGATATACCTTTTTATGAACCCACAAGTCGAATACTCAAATATCGTCACGATCTAACCACATAAAAAAAGAATGTAATCTTGTTCTAGGCATTTCATCTCACAATCTACTGACATAAAAAAAACATGTAAACTTGTTCTAGGCATTTCATCTTGCGTCTCTGGTAAACAATCTGATTCGGACCAAAAGGATAGGATTAAGAATACTCAAATATCAGCACAATCTAACCACATAAAAAGAACGTAAGCTACTAGGCATCTCATCGAATACTTCTCTCTGATAAACAATCTGACTCGGACCAAAAAGGAATGATCGTCTGTCAGACAACCATGTAACCACACCAGGAACCATAAGATGGGTTGCCAACGATCCTCTACTGAGCCATGGCCGAAACCATAGGCTGTGTTAATCACGCTCTGACTCGGACCAAAAAGGAATGATTGTCTGTCAGACAACCATGTAACCAAACCAGGAACAATAAGATGGGTTGGCAACGATCCTCTAGCGAGCCATGGCCGAAACCATAGGCTGTGTTAATCACGCTCAGGTTACATCGTGTTGGTTCATCAACCAGACATGGGTTTCTGTCTTCTTAGAAATCAAGAATACAGAGGTACGAGCCTATAGAACAGATCCTGTTCAAGTAAGGTCGTACCATTCTGTCTCTCCTGGGCTTTATATACATCTTCTGTTTTGTATCTGCAAGCGATGTGGGATGAATGAAAGTAGACTTACTCTAACGCCTTTTTTAGTCAACAATCTTACAAAAACAACATGCTATTATTCCTTTATAACTGTCTGGCATCACAGGTTTACTGTTGATGCATAATGTAATATTATTTTTTAATAACAAAATATATTTAATTATGACATCCCAATAAAAGTAGAAAATTAATTAAAAGCTTTGATTTTCTAACCTCATGATTAACATTAGGTAAAATGCATCGTTTTATAAGTTTGTGTATTGAATCTGATAAGGCTTGCTACATGGTTCCATAGGTAGTCAATGCAATTGGTTCTTTTCTTATATCATATCATTTTATGAATAACTTTTTGTAAAAGTTTGTGTAAGGAGCAACAATAACAACAATACCCAATGTTGTTATTGGCGGGGTATAAGAAAGTAAGATGTAAACAGTCATACGTCTACCCGAAAGTTTATAGACTGCTTCCAGGGAGACCTCTAGTAAGCACGAATGTGAATATACAACAGTGCAAATGAGCATGAATATGTAATTAAATATAGGTAAGTACATGTATTGGTATACTAGACTATAAATATATAGGATATAAATAGATAGATATAGAAAGTTTGGTTATGATACAACAGTAAAATATATGATAAAAGTTTGTGTAAGCGATTATACATAACATGTGAACCCAGTTTTAAAAATAGCACGAAAAATGTCGAGCGTTTTAAGAAGAATGCTGCTGATAGCAAATCATAACACTGATAGCGAATCATAGCACTGGCCGTTCCAGTTTTAAGAAGATTGCTTGCCAAATCGACTTTCTGCCTTACTGTTGATGTCCATATCAAATTTAAGACATTCCTAAAACATCATTTAGGACTTTTTCGGATATAATTCTTCATATGATAAATTTTGAAGCCAAATGATATGGTTTGGCTTCTGTTTTCATCTTTCGGCTACTGATTGAAGTGTTTTAAGTCGCTGCATACAAACTAGATTAGCCTAGCTAAAGTTTACTATCATTTCGGGTAAATTAATTGCACTGATACCAAATATCATACGTCGAGTAACCAAATCACGAAACCATAAGTATTACATATTTGATAGAGGAACCCCATATGTTACACATTTGATTCTTTATTTATTTATGAATCCACACATCATACATATCTTACTCTCAAAACAACAGAAAGTTACTTTAACGACAATAGTAGTGCCTGAAAACATACAATGGGTACATTGTTATATCTATATTATTACGACTTATTAAAATAGGTAAGACAACGCGCATGCTAGTCCCTATACCCATACCGAGTTTAACCAATCTTAGGAGTTCGAAGGACAACCCCATGAGAGTCCACCCACACCCATACACGGTCGCACCTGAAATCTTTAGTCGTTGCAGTCCCGTCGAGTAACACGATTGCATCGACCTGAGGATTCTGTTTCTCGATCTTAGCTGCTGCAGCTTTCCCAGTTTTTCCTACCAGCTCTGGCCATGAACTCTTTCCTATATCACATAAAAACCGAACACAAACTCGTTTAGTCAATCTCCAAACACAAATGTTTGTTCAAATAATGTGAATTAAAAAGTTTAAAATAGAAGGATAGAAAATTTACCTTGACAGCCTGACATTTTTGGATGAGTATTAAAAGAACCTGGAGAATGTTGGATATATATAGATGTAAGGGCTAATAGAAGAGTATTGCATGGGTTATACATTATGCATCAAGGTTAGTACTTTCAACTTTGGGTTGGCAATATCTCAATAGTTCCATTTGGGTTGCCAATATTTCAACAGTCATTTGGGTTGGCAAAAGTCAAAACTGCCACTTTTTCTGACTTTCTTAATTTGAATATGAGACAATTCGCTGTTTTTTGACTTTCTAAATTTGGACATTGGCGTTCTCATTTTATGATTGAGTTATACATTAATAATCATAACTTTCTAGTTATAATAGTAAATCTTATGTAAACCAGCAAGCATAACAGACGTTAAATATTTGAACCTTTGCTCAAGAAGACTTTAAAATTCTCGATGGAAAAATAAAGAACATGCATGGCATATCACTCAATTATGCAGAAGCCCGATACTAATATATGCAGAACACTCGATAAGAAAAACAGTATAGCCTATCTTAGGAAGAATATACAAATTACTGAAAGAACGATCTTTTATGAGTATTCACAGCTGCAACAGATCGGGAACAAGGTGAAGGTTTTCCCAACTTGGTTTCGACTTCTTGTTGATGAACAAAGCAACGATCTTTTTATGAAACAAACTGTTGGCATCAAGAATCATAAGCAATATGGCAATTTTATCCATGTCTAGCTCAGCAGTCAGCATGTAACTGAAAAAGCAATTAATGCGGCAAGTGAAAAATGAGAATTTGGAAAATATATTGGTTCTCAGATTGGATTTTGAAGCTAATAATTCTATATCTATGATCGAAAGGTAACAAAAAACTAAATTAATTATGATATTGTATGAAGTATGAAGAACTAGTAGCAAAGATCGGGTGTCTTGATCAGTTTCTGCTATGAACATACAGATTCTTACAATATAAAAAAAATGCAGATACCCGCATGCATACATAGAGTCCCAAGATATCTTACTTGGTATGCATTACTATAACGATTGTTTTCAAGGGATACACTAAATAGTTAGAAAAATAAGAAAGATATTTTTTCACTCTCAAAAGTTCTTTCTCGTGTAAGCATTTGCATACCCAACAGACCATGTGGGCATGTAGCCAAGAAGGTTGACCCCCAACTAGTAAAATATGGGGAGGCTCCATTCCTTTATCCCAATTCTGTTTGTGGCCCCTATCATCTTTTTCTCAAATTATATAAATGAGACCCACCAAATATATGTTAAATGGGCATATGGCCTGAACAAATACGAAAGCAGTGAGCAGGCATTGATTCGTTATAAGGTGGTTGGTTTCATAGGTTTCTCAGAAAAGAATTAGATTAAGATCATCAACAGAAAGTACATAAGTAAAATGATCAACCATTAATCAGGAACATCCACCAAATTTACGCAGAGTAATAATATATTTCCATATTAAACAAATTATTGTAAACAAAAAATGTCACATACCTTAACTTTATTGAAAAATGTAGCTTCAAGAGACCGGTTGACATCTTCTATCAAACCTAACCCTTCTCAAATCATGTAGATGATGAGCTATTTCTTGAACAAATTCTAATCCCCCTTTACTCTGAAGCGTATTACAAGCATGCTCAAGAAAATCCCGATCAGCCTCAAGCGTTTCCAACCTCTCATTAAGATCTAAAATATCATTCTCTAGGGTACCCACATCAACTTCATCATGCATTGACACACCATTATCAGTTACACCACCATTAGAAAATTGGTCAAACTTCCTCTTTAACTCTGATAAAGACTGTAAAATGTACTTCTTTTCTTCCTCAAGCCCTAAAATAAAAGAAGAATTTACTTCAATTTTCCCATTTTCCATACGATTTTCTTTTAATTTGTTACTATCAACATCTGGTGCATCCCCCTTGAACAATTCATCTTCGTATAGATTTCTAAAATATTCCAGCTCAGCTTCTAAATCTTGAATTTCTTTATCTTTTTCAGCAACTAGATCATTAGCCTTATCGACAACTTCCATATCGTAATCTGCTTGCTCGTCCATCATTCTTGAATACTGTGATGCTTCCATATGAAGCGCTGCTTTTTCTTCTTGCAGTCTCGTAATCATGGCCATTGCCTCGTCTGCAGCTATTGCCGCAGCGTTTCTTTCTTCCTCTAATTCCTTGTGTAATAAATGCAAATGTTCTTGATAATGCTCCACCTGTCGTTTTAGTTTTTCCAAATCATTTTCACCCTCAATTTCACTCACACCACTTGACCCCGGAGATTCATAACCTTCGTGTTTATCCGAAGGAGACGCCTTATGATCTTTAAACGAATGGAAGTCTTGATTATAATCTCTTGTTTCCTTGCTGACTTCTAGAGGATCGTTTTCTTTCACACCAATAGCCTTATGATCTTTAAACGAATGGAAATCTTGATTATAATCTCTTGTTTCCTTGCTGACTTCTAGAGGACCGTTATCTTTTACACCAATCGCCTTATAATCTTTAAACGAATGGAAATCTTGATTATAATCTCTTGTTTCCTTGCTGACTTCTAGAGGACTGTTTTCTTTTACACCAATCGCCTTATGATCTTTAAACGAATGAAAATCTTGATTATAATCTCTTGTTTCCTTACTGACTTCTAGCGGACTGTTTTCTTTTACACCAATCGCCTTATGATCTTTAAACGAATGAAAATCTTGATTATAATCTCTTGTTTCCTTACTGACTTCTGGAGGACCGTGTTCTTTTACACCAATCGAACCATCGGACTTCAACAACTCAGGGCCCGTTATAATTCTGTTTTGGTGCCCATTTTGAAGTGAAGGCTCAGTATTAGAGACACCACATGACTGTTCTGGCCGAACCTGATCTTGGTTCAGTATACATTTGTTATTTATAATGCGAAAATCGTCATTGTAGCATCCATCTTCACCACAATTAACCTCATAAAACGAGTCATCAGAGTCAGAACCAGAATAGAACCTAAGATCAGCACAGCCCGAATCAGATAAGGCATCCGTATCCATATCTACATCGACATCCATAAAGATATTATTCTCAAGATGACAAGGAGTCGAGTTTCCCGAAATTCTATCCCGCACCCTTTTAAAATCATTCCGGTGACGAAACCTACCACGGCCACGGCCCCCACCTCGTGGCATTGTAGGTTTCATCGTTACTTTCGAAATCCCTAATTTTACAGCACTTCTTGGTTTCGGTTTCCATTCTATTTTACAACAAGAACATGTACCATTACTTGAAGGTACACGAACAAAACTCTTATTCAAAAACGGTTTCTTATTATCGTTTTGTTTCATAATCGACATGAAACAATCATCACACATTTCCCTAACATCAGCAAGTGTATGATGTAGTTGACATGATATCAAATCAGAAACCACGGCCTGATGCTTATTGCAAAACAAACTCAAAAAAGATCCTGGCTTTTCGCCAAAAACATGGTCAAGCCTCAAGCAAAACATACAAGGGGATTGTAATTCACAATGACGAGCAAATTTTGTGAGGATAAAACCCAATGCAGCATCCATAAACATTAAAAATATCAAGAACCATTCACAAAGGGCCATCGATAAAAGATGCAAAAATTCATGTGTGGTATTAGTGGCCGCCATGGGTTGCATTCAAAATCAAACCTTTACCCCAAAAATTGTATCTTTTTAAATGAACACATCAAGAATCACTTTCTTTATGTATATCTCAATTGCATGTACATATCTCAATCAAATACCATAAAAGGAGTCAAGGCTGCAACAGAAATTACAAACCCAATACACAAATCTTTATAATGGCATCAGTTATCAAAATCCAAACCCTAAAACATATTAAGTTACAATTTTGAATGTAAACCTAATTTTAATTTATTATATCATTTATAAAATTTGGTGAAAAAATTGTGGGAAAAACGGAATACCTGGAAAATGGGGTTGAGGAAGGAAGCAAAAGGAGATGAATTGGATGGCAATTGAGATATAAAAATATAATTTGTGAACTAAATTTTAGCATAGATTAGGACAATTATAAATATGATGATTGAGATGTTGGTGCGTGTTTTTTTCTTGATCAATGTTTGTAAAGTTTAAAACTTGGAATACCATCCAATCTCAATTGTGGATCATAAATATCATATCAACAATTTCATTATCATTGTTATAACTTATAACTAAAATAATGTCGATATCATTGTATATACTTCTGTCTTTCTTGTCTCATTATACACACACCACACCTTAGATTAATTACTTTAGATATCAAAACTCTATATGAAAACTTTAAAACTTGGAATAACCATCCAATCCCAGTTGTTGATTGTGTGTGTAACTATATATTGGGACTCAACATGAATTTTAAGATATAGATTTCAAGTATAATTCCATATGATTTTATTCTTTAGACAATTTTAACATAAAGTATATAGTTACTCTATGAATATGAATTGGATACTTAAATTTTTGCTTTAAATTGTATAACCAAAGGTGTGAGCAGAACCTCAATTATTTTACAGCATACTTTTATTAACAAGTCAAAATCAACATTAACTTTTTAAGTTAACAAATAAATTGATGCTTGTATATCTTAAAGCAACTTAATATCACAACAAAAGTCGTTGAGTATGGTATGGTGCCAATTAAATGGCTCGTGGCCTCTTGCCATCAAATTTGAATTTATTGTGTCCATGTCTTTGGATAATCCTTGTATATCTCACTTTCAAAAATCAAAATCCTAATGATCAAATTTAATGGGTGTTTCCTTTGACTTGCTAAAGTCAAAATCTTACTGTGAGTTTACAGGTTTAATTAAATGTTTAAAATAAGATAATGACAAGTTAATAACAAAAACATTAACCTTTCAATTACTACGAGCTAATTACAGATATTATGTAATCAGTTTTAAATATTTTATGACTTTTTTCTCAAGTTTTACGTTGACTAAGAAGAAAAATGACTACTACTTTTTCTTTTGGTTGTATCAATTATTATTCATGAAACAAAGTAAATAAGAAAAAAAAAACAGAGCAATATTTGTTTTTTATTACAATTTGCTATGTTTGTAAGCGAATCAAACATTTAGCGAATAATTCGTAAATCGTTCTCTAAGAAAATTGTTTATATTCATTCATTTTTATTATATAAATGAACATGCACAAAAATTTATTTTCACTTAACTATACGAGCGGACATATATTCAACATGAACATATGTCTTGTTCGTTCATTTACGTTCGTGAATATTGTTTGTTAACGTTTGTTTACGTTCGTCTACGTTCGTTTGTTAATGTTTATCTATTAATAGTTTAATTAAATTTATGTATATTTGTATGTTTCCTTTTTATCTAATCTAAATCCATCTAAGTATAATATATAAAACTTTAAGGATATTTTCATGTCTTATAAAACATGTTCATATGTCATAATTAAACATCACATTTTAGTCGTATTGTAATTGAATATGCATCACAATGTTCCAAATTATGTATATATGTTCATTTGTGTTCGTCTGATTTCATATGGGTTCGTTTAAGAACGTTTAACATATTAACAAATAAATGTATTAATTTATATATTTGTTCGTTTTATGTTCATTTAACATATTTTTTTATTAAATAATCATCGAACAATAAAATTCTTAAGGTTCATTCGTTTATCCGAATAAAATCTTAATTAACGAACACGCTCCATTCGTATTAGCTCGGTTGGATGGCTGCCACTTAAAGATCACAGATGAAATCATATGTTCGGGTTATAACCCAAAAACCCGACCCATGAAACCAAACTCATATCACACGAAAATTCCCGAGCAATTTTCCACTTCGCTACCTCAAATTCCCGAAAATCAAAACCCTAACCGTCAAAATCAAAACACCCATGAATCGATTTACAAATACAACCAGTGTAAGTTACTCGGGTTCTTTCAATTGCCTCTTTTTATCATTTATGTCTTTATTTTTAGTTGAAATTTTGAAATTTTTTTATTTTTTTTGCTTGATAAAGAAAAAGGTGGGAGCTTTGAGAAGCTTTTCTGTTGGTGCAAAAAGCTTGAAACTTGAAGGGGTTAAAGATATCATAGCTGTTGCTTCTGGTAAAGGTGGTGTTGGCAAGTCTACTACTGCCGGTAATTTTATAGATTTGGTAGCTTATTAATTTAGGGTTTTATAATCAATGGAATTGCACATTTGATTTTTAGATAGTTATCTCACTTTGAGATTACGACAATTAGTTTTGTGAAGAAAAAAAATATGAACTTTATGAAAATGTATCCAAGTTGACATAAGTCTGCTATTGAATGTATTGGACATGTACTACAAATTTTTAAATTTTGCAACCAAATAAAAAGAAAAGAATTTGCTGACTTGACAGCCATATAAGTTGCCAGGTATTCAAAGCCGGTACCACGTTAGTGCTTTATGGTTTACAAGTTATAGGAAGTTAGATACTTACATTAGCAAACAGTTGAAATTTGGTAGTTTAAAAGTAAGTATTAAAGTTCTTTAGATACTATAGCGATTTTTGTCGAGCTAGATACAATTTCATGAATTTCCCCCGAAGAATTGCTTAGCTTTACTTTTCTTATTTTAATTCATGTTTTTCTAGGTAACGGTGTGGCTGAGGATTTGGATATGCTTTTGTTATATGAAGTTTAACTTGATACATTAAGATAGGTATTGATAAGATTGGTTGTAACACCCAGTGCTCACACCTCACAAATACGTTGTCTTTGTATTTGCAGTCAACTTGGCTGTTTCACTAGCTAAAAAGTGCCAACTTAGTGTTGGATTGCTCGATGCTGATGTATATGGGCCATCGATTCCTACGATGATGAAACTACATGGGAAGCCTGAAGTAAGTGAAGGTGATAATTAAATTTAATGTTCTTAACATTGCTCTAAATCCTTTCACTAAATACCCATCGTTTATCTTCCTCTCTATGAAACTTAAAAGTTGACTTGTATAAACTATAATGTACAGATTGAGTCTAAAAATTCTCATAATCAAATCCTTCTGAAAGTGGCAATTTAGACCCATTTACTTATGAATGGCTTAGTTCTGGGTTTTGTTTTTTAAGAAAATCTCTAATGGGTCGAATGGGTATGCTAAGAATCTAAAGAAACGGGTCAAATGGGTCAAAAGTCACCCAAAGTGGCTAAGTGTATGGTTAATGCATAAAACCTAATAAATCGCTTTATCTGAAAATGTTAAATTATTTGTGTATTAATATGTTTCTGAAATCATATTGAACTCACAAATGAATAGGTTTGAAAATTGACTTGAACCTATTTTGACCTGTTACCTATCCGATCCTTCTTTCCACATTTACAGATTATACTTTTCCAATTCCCACAGTGCTTAACTAATGTATTTGGGACTCCTTATGATTTTATTATTGTCAGGCAATAAAATGATTCCAATTCAAAACCATGGAGTCAAGTGTATATCAATGGGATCTCTTGTAGAGAAAGATGCCCCAATCGTGTGGAGGGGTCCAATGGTACGTGTTTACCTATAATACTGGTAATGTTTTGTTATTGTTTACTAGGCAGAAACTTAATTTTTCTTTTTGAAGAAAGGAATCTATTTAATTTATCAAGATTTTGATATAAACTTCATTCATAGGTTATGAAAGCCCTTGAGCAAATGACGAGAGGAGTTGAGTGGGGCCAGCTAGATATCCTTGTGGTGGATATGCCACCTGGCACCGGAGATGCTCAGATCTCCATGTCACAGAGGCTGCAGTTATCAGGTTGATACTTCATATAATTTTCTTGTAAAGACATAGATTAGAGTACAGACTGAGACAAAGATTAGAGTACAGACTGACAGTAAAACTAAGAAAAAAAAATACTAAGGTTTCAACATCCCTAGTTGACCAAGCAGATAAAAGAATCGATCTTCATTAAGTGGTTGGTAAAAATAAGTCTACCAATTGATAAGTTTTATAAAAGTAATAACTGAGCACAGCAATTGGTAAGTTTTATAAAAGAAATAAAATCTGTAATTTACAGAAGATACAAAGTAAAATGTGAGTCTGTAATTTGCTGGATGAACACGCCATATACATAATGCTAAGTGTAAGTTGTTGTTATCATAAAATCATCATAGAGAGGATCATGACTTAACAATCTCTCCTCATTTGATGATGACAAAACCTTAGCACTTGCCAGCATACAAAAGACTTATAAATTTTACATGATACTAAAAACTGATAATCATATATCTTGAAAAATTATGTGAATTACAATTTTCAAATATGAATATCAACTCTTATAATCATATATTATGTGAATTACAATCACACTATCCAGACAAACACATTGTCTTCAGAACTCTTCTTCTTCTTCCTTCACAGTACATATCATGCCTGGACCATCAGGATCCAAGCCTCTTCTGATCATTTCTGCAACAATTTGCCTCGAGTACAAACCAGCACCATCAGCTAGTAATGACAATGATCTCAGATTGATTAAGTGTTGAATATTGACCAGACCTAGTTCTGAGGTTCTCTGAAACCTCAAAGTATTACCATCTTTGAAATAAATACCATGCACAGGGTATTCAATTGCAAACCTATGTTATCCATGAACTCCAATAGGTGGGTCAGTATTGCCTGGAATGGAATAGGGCAGAGTAGGAAATCCTTAATTAGCAACAGGTGCAACAGTCACATTCATGAGCTGGTCAATGCTGATTTTTCTTTTGGGTTGACCCTGAGCTCCAAACTGAATGGGTTGAACAAAGCTTTCTTCAACACTTCTAACCTTCTTTTGCTTAGGCTTCAAGACAGGTTTAGATACATCTCTGAATTTTATTTTGGGTTGACCCTGAGCTCCAAATTGAATCTTGGTTGGATGTTTCCTTCTTTTAGCACAGTCTTTATATCTTTCCAATTCTCTGGGCAGATCAAAGCTATCAACAATGTTTGTTGACTTTGGCTGAGTTTCTAGTTTATCTTTCATAGCCTTAAAATTTTCTGCTTTGGCTAGTTTCTTTGCAACAGCCTCATTCTTCTTGATTGCCTTCTCCTTTTCTAACTCAGCAGTTAGATCAATTAAATAAGCCTCAACAGATTTATATCCAAAACTTTCAGCTGGTGCAAGTAGAGCTTCTTCTTTTGTTTGTTTAACTTCAATGCCAGCAACAGATCTGTATTCTTTCAAAGTCATATTCAACTTCCATGCAGAGATGGAATCTTCCTGATCTTCTGGTCTGTTGTTACCTCTGACATACTGAGTCTAAGCATCAAGTTTTAGTTGGTTTGCAGCTTTGAGTTCTTCAACAATGATCCCCAATTGCAATGCCTCACTGAATAATGTTTTGTCTTCATCAAACATGCCTTCTAGGTAATCCAATCCTGTTGATTTGGGTTTCTTCTTCTATAATGAATCGTCTTCTTCTTCCACAGCTGGTTGTTTTTCTGGATTTTTGAATGATCCACTGCCAATCACATACTCTTCATCTTCAGAGTCTACAACATATTTGGATTTCTCATCCTGATCATCTCCATGCCTGTATGTAATTCTCTGAACTAAGTGAACTTGTTGATCCAACAGAGTTATAGTGTTTAGGGGTTGTACATAAAGTATTTAGACTCATATTGTGGTGGATATGCCACCTGGCACTGGAGATGCTCAGATCTCCATGTCACAGAGGCTGCAGTTATCAGTTTGATACTATATAATTTTCTTTTATCAACAATAAATTATGCTCAGATCTCCATGTTCTTTTATCTATAATAAATTTCTTTTGTTGTAAAAATATTTTATTGGAATTTTAAACTTTCTAGAATGTAATTTTAACATTAGACCATTTCTTGTTTGGTGGCAGGAGCATTAATAGTATCAACTCCTCAAGATGTTGCATTAATGGATGCTCGAAGAGGAGTCAAGATGTTCTCCAAAGTCTCAGTTCCTGTATGATTTAAAAACACTTCTTTCGATCTTTTTTATTTTTACAACGAATGTTTAGTATTAAATGCAATTAACTAGTATTACAAATAATATGATCCAACTTCGCATAAAGGAATATAAGAGGTTGTATACACCTGAGTGACTTTTAAACCATTCCACCTATGACCCTTTTCCTTTTTAGCTAATTGTTAGTTTTATCTATTTGCCCCCATACCAGTGATATGTAGCTCAAGTTGACCCATTTTCACAATAATGATTTGTCTAAGATGCCTGGGATTCAAGGAATCTCAATAGCGCACATGTTTGCTAAAGTGCCAGCTATAGCATGTTGGTATCTATATTTCTACAAGATTTAGATAATTTGATCTTGTTTCAGGTGTGCCCATACAACTTTCATTGACTCTTCATGTTCATATATGTGAATTGGGTCAAGAAGATAAACAATAATGGAGTTGCAGGATCGTAGAAACATGAAATTTTATCTTTTGGTACCCTGATACATTTATCATTGATTTGCAGATATTGGGGCTCATAGAGAACATGAGTTACTTCAAATGTCCACACTGTACCAAACCTTCATATATATTTGGAAAAGGCGGAGCACGCAAAACAGCTGACGAAATGGGATTGGGATTTGTTGGTGAAGTAAGTTTAACTCTTTTTTTACGATCTTTTTATTGCAGTTATGTATGTTAGTACTAATTAATCATTGATGATTTGTGGTTTTAGATTCCGTTGGAGGAGGAGATCAGAAGTGGCTCTGATGAAGGTGTTCCTGTGGTTATATCTCATCCGAATTCTGCTGTTTCTCAAGCATATGGTGATGTAGCTCTCAAAATCATTAGCAGACTTCAAGAATTAGCAGCTGACCAACAGTTTAGACCTGAAATAACCTTATGAAATCAACGTTTTTGTGACAACTTAATCGTCTTGGAGTAACTTTATTTTGTATTTGTTTTGATAACTTGTGATAAATGAGAGGTGAAAAATTATAGCAGGCATTATAAAACTAATTGTAGTATATAACACTCTGAGAGTTCTTTTATAAAGCATTGCTCGAACAGATTGTCATTAAATTTGCCTATTTATATAGATCATACTGAAAAAGTCTCATTTGAACAAGCTCAGACGGTTGGCAATGTTATTTCTTGTTTGTAATGTATATTCATTTGATTGCAAGCTTGCATCCTTTTATCTGTTATTTAAGTTTCAAATCTTAGCACCTTGAAGTATGATATTGGCATTGACGTTTTAGTGGTTTTGATTAGCTTCCAAATAGATTCTATTCTTGCATCCTTTGATTAGTACTTGCTTGAAAGATTGTTTTGTTACTTTGTATGAGTTGATAAAATATTTTCTTGTGTTATGTATAATTTAAAGACTATTTGTGCAACTTTAATTTGATGTTTTGACTTATAAAAGTGATGTTACCATTCAAGGCATGCTATCAACGTTTTGACAGCATCTCTTTATAGGGTGAAGTTGCTCAACAAAACTCATTGTTTTATTAGGGTTTGAGTGGGAATATTAGTTATCTTTCAAGTAAAGTTTATTTTATGTAACTAGTGACGGTGCATAGCTAAAACATTAAAATAAAAATTGTTACAGCTTCTTTGTATAAAACTGCATCTCAAAATTGAAGTAAAACCTTTAATAGGTCTCAACACAACATTCAGAAAAAAAGTTATCATAGGCTAAGATCAAGATTTATAAAAGGAAGACAACAACAAAATCTCATGTTAAGCAGATCAAAGAAAGACCTAGGTATTTCTGGACAAGAACATCTTGTTACAACATTACCACCATACTCTCCCCACAAATATCTAAAGTGCTTTTCCGTCAAAATAGAAACTTTAATACCCGTAATTCCCTCCATACACAGGTCCACCATAATCAGCAGCAGGAGGTGCATGGGCAGCAGGAGGTTGTTGAGATGGGTAAGCAGCATGACCAGGGTAGGGGTTATAGCCTCCTTGGGTAGGTGGTGGAGCAGCTGCATTCTGAGCTGCAGCTGCTGCTTCAGCAACAAAATTCTGAATCAAGAAAACAAAGTTAACATTTATGACTTGTATAGTCAATAAGAGTTGGGAGGTGGCAACTTAGACGCATTCACTTGCTAACCAAAATGAAATAATAAGCTTAAAACAAAACAGGTCAAGCAGAGCCAAAAGCTGCTAACCCCACATGTTTTTAATGCATTAAACATAATGCATACTTTAACTTTTATTGAAAATATGAAATAATCATTGAATTACTGTAGTTCATTATAACTGACAGTTGACATGCTAAATACTTAATGAAATTAAAAACAGTTTGGGCCAAACCAACCAGCATGCATTGGGCCCATTGATTGATAAGGGCGGATTCTGGTTAACAAGTAAAACTAAGGTTTAGCTTAGAGGAAACCATGTTGAAAATAACATAAGTTGATTAAAGATGCATTCTTTTTGGACAAAAAGTGTCGCACGTCAACCCAACCCATACCTAAAAATACCTTTTTCGAGTTTTGACCCCAGAGACAACCCATCAGACCTGTCCATTAGCCACCTCAACCAAGAACAAGTTATGAGGAAAGAGATGAGTGTACTTGTGCGAGTAGGAAATACCTGTATCAACTGCTGAGCTGTCTGAACTTGAGAAGCAGATCCGTTGATCTCAACAGTCATTTCATCAGGAACACCCCGTGTTTCTTGTATTGCAATAGTAGCACCACTGGCTCGTCGAATGTAGCTAATATTAGTGCCCGAGGTGCCAATTACAGCATCAGCATATGAAAGAGGGATTTGCATGTTCTGCGAGACCTACATATACAACAACATCGTATTTTATTTATATAGAACTATAACTTGAGTTTATATATAGAACTAAATGCGGCAAAATCAAATAGCGGCATGATTTGAATGTAGGTAATAGTAGGTAATGAGTCAAAATCAGACTTTTTGTGATGTGTCAGGGTCAAACAGATCAGCTCAAACTGCAAGATTAGCCACAACTATACTCACAACAACAGATGGATACCTTTGTGACTATAGACTGCTGTTGCTGCACACTTGGCGTTTGAGGTGCTCCCATAGACAGATCCCTACCATAAGGTGGACCCTGGCGAGATTGTTTCTCCATTGGTGGAGGCATGTCTACTCGTGGGTAGTAGTTGTCATATTGGTGTTGAGGTGGCATAAATGGATTGGATCCAAAACCAGGCCCAGCACCAGCATTCATAGGGAAACCTTGAGGAGGTGGTGCCCCCCAAGGTTGGGGAGGTGGCATCTCCTGATTTGGACGAGCATTTGGCATTTGCATCTATCACAAGGAAAGCACGGTTAGAGCATAATCAAGAAGTGATATATTTAACCCTAAAAAAAGTACTTTTTAAAAACTTGTCCCGTTTGTCGTTTAAGTTGAGACTTCTATTTCCATTTCACAAACCATCTCTACTTTTTTTCACAAAAAAAACAGTTATTTAGTTTCTAACAACCAAAAATTTCCAACCGTTGAAACATTAATATGATTAATACAGATATTTGTACTGACACTAACATAATGCCACATCCAAACACACACCATATTACTATTTCTAACTTAAATCAACTATCTTATTCTGATTCTTATTCTTCAAGTAGCAACTCACAATAATCACTTATGAAAACGCGCATCCAAATACCCCATTAAATAATCTACAGAATTAAAACAACAATTGTAGATTTTAAAAAGAGAACTTACTTGCATCTCAAATATCCCTATAACACTTCGATCAACTAAAAACTTTCTGAGATGAGTTGCAATCAGCTCCAGAGCCTTGTGCACACCTGCAGGATCTCCTTGTATCTCAACAACATTATCATCAGGTAGAGCAAAAATTGGTAGGCTTTCTGTAGGAAACACATCAAACAAAACCATATCAGTAACATCTCTAAAAAACCGACGAAGTATAAGTCCCATACAAGTAGAGGCAATTTCACCCTTTTACTTATAAGTGGAGACGTGGGTTGATACAGATGATGAAGTATCCACAATGGATCAAAGAGTTAACATAAAATAAAAATACTATACGAGTAAAGTCACCCAAAGTGTATGTTTAATGAATAGAACTTCCCAAATCATTTTATTCAAGATAATATTACTGAAATGTTATTTATTTGGATAAAAAGCAATCCGGCTCAACTCAACCATCTCACCACTTACCAAGATTAACCACTTAGACCCTTTGCCCGACCTACCCATTTTCCCACCGCTAACCAAATATAAACAAAGCAATGATTTTTTAAACGCACCTCCTACAACCCGAATTTTACAATTTGAAGAATCTTGAATGGTCTTTATATTGGCACCCTGCTTCCCTATCAAGCTTCCACCTTGTGAACCTGCCACGAGTAACCTTGAGCTTATAGAGGTGGGTGGGGCATGATTAGCCTCTGTGTCAGCATCAATGATGCGTTGATGAACCTTCAACAGACCATCCATTGCAGGAGAAAGAGGAGCATCAGGTTCTTCCTTTGCAGAGATCAAAACCTGGCAAAATAGCACATATCTATTAAGTTGCAACAAATAAATACAAAATCTTCAACTAAAAAGATTAGATGAAACTCTGAATTCAGAACATAATCATCAATCCACCATTTCATCATCAAAAAGAAAGAAAAGAAAAACATCATTAGGCTTCCATCAGATATCATTTTAAGTTATGGCACTGCATAACATGCATAATTTTTGAACAGATAGTACGTTTGGCTCATCAAATTTCCATTTTCATCTCGTAACGTTTTATACCTAACTCGTTTGTTACTAACGGCATCAACACCAATTTTACTGTTTTCTTGTATCACCAACGAATCTTTTATGGTGTTTATTAGAAATTAAATTGTATGCTCTCAGAATTTTTTAATGTTCACCTTGATTATATAGTAGAGAAGCTCCAAAAGTTCTATCAAAGTTGCAACATTACTGTATAGGATGTTATTGTTACTTGACTTATGTGACCATGTTTTAGATTTTATTTATGTTTTAGTATTTGATATTTACTCTAGATAACATCCTATTCTCTTGGTTTGTTAACTTGTTTGACTAGCAACATGTGGCAAGACATCAATCCATCCAGTTCTGAATTTACCAAATAACGTACATGCTTCTCAATAAACGCTGAACTGCAATCTGGATCTTGGGCTCTTCTAAATGGAACCACTTTAGCAATTGATATGTTGCCTTAATTTTCAGAGAACCTGCACACATTCATCTAAGTTATTGGGAAAACATAAACCTATTTAGATTTAACCTGATTTTGTTCAGTGTTGATAGTTGTAGTTACACTTATTTCATGTTTTCTCTTAGCTATTACACTCAGAATTCATTTAATGTCTCAATTTCTTATACTTGATTATTATATTTGCATTTTCTTATGACACATTCTTTTAACAAGCTGACTTTCGGTTTTCAATTTTTCGTTGTTCACATAACTTTTGATTTGACAGTGTTAGTAAATTTATTTGCTCCTCTTATATCAAAAATCTTACGCTTACATACTAACTATATCTTGTTAGATCCCACTAGGAGAGGCGTATATCACACATCAATAAAAGAAATTAATCAAACGAAGAATGTGGACACCTAAAAATCTTAAAAGTTAAACATATTTCTACAGAAACTTACAGTTCTTTCAGTAGTACCAGGAGGACCATCGAGAATTTTAATTCGAGCCCGTGTTTCTTCACACGTTTTCTTTATATACTCTCCCTTCCGACCAATGATACCACCAACTTTTTGCACAGGGACCAACATTCTGAAAACGTTCTCTCCAGGCCACCCAGGCCATTTCTTTTCCGGAACACCTTCTGCAGCATCACCACCACCCTCCTCTACAGCAGCAACATCACCACCCTCTTCCACAGCAGCCCCTGCTTGTTCTTCTTCCTCATTATCTTGAGCCTCTACAGCCTCATCATCATCACCATGTTCCTCCCCATTTTCGTTCTCAGGAACTTCAATTTCAACTGGAACAGAGTTCTCAGGCATCTCCTCGGTCTCATGTTCATGAATGTTTTCCTCTGCCATTTTCAAGAAACTGAAACACATAAAACCAGTTAACTCGTATATATAAACCGTATAAATGACACCTTTTGATCCTCAAACGATATCCATCAGAAAATATATATATATATATATGTATATATATATATAGAGAGAGAGAGACCACAAACCTAACTTCTTTCACAACAACAACAAAGAAAAAGAAAAAGTTGCAAAGATGTAACATATGTAGCTACATGGAATTGGGAATTGCAAAAAAATACTGTAATCTCTTAACTTAATTATTATACATCTTATAACCTATGAAAATTACATAAAAGCGTTGCAGCTTAAAAAATCTGTAGACGCTATTACCAGGGTTAAAATCATAGAAACCCCAAAATTTTAAACCCTAGAACAGGAAATTAGACCAATATCAAACTTCAACAACATATTCATAGATTCAAAATCTAAATCCAACAAACAGAACCAGCTGGATTAATAATTTAACAAAAAAATAGGGAAAAACAAGGTAACTCCGCAGTTACATAAAAAAGTTCGCTAAAAACCCTAAACGATATATACATGAACAATATACGAATAAATTTACCGTGCGCATAAATGTAAGTAGTGAATTTAAAAAAGACTTACAACAATTGCTTTTATAGATTAAGTGAATTCAATTCAATTGATTTTGCAAGTTGATTGAGCGGGAGATAAAGATGACTGCGCGATTGTGGCGTTTTATCGTATTTATCGGTAGTCTTGTGATGCTGGGTAGAATAGGGTGTTAAATTTCTGGCTGATTTTGTTATATGAGACCCTACTAATTTGACTTTTCTCATTTTCACCCGTATAATTTTGATTGTTTATCATTTTCACCCCTATAATTTTTATTTGGAAAAAATTGCCCAAGATTTGTCGATTCATAACTTTTAGGATTGAAAATTTGTGACCAATTTAAACTTGTGTGAGTTGTAGATTTGTATAGTAGGTAATTTATATCGGTTAAAAGGTGAAAAGTGTTTGATATGTCAACGCAAAGCTGACATGAATAATTGAGTTACTTTTATTGATTTGTTTGGCTTAGATCTCAATTTGTTTATTTCTTGTTCGGTCCGTGATGAGATACAAAGAAAAACGTCGATAAAAAAGATTAGTAATTCTTACGAATAATTTGTCGTAGGATGAGCAACAATCTTTGTAACTTTTGCAATATTTATGAATCCATCAAATAGCACTTTGTACAAAGTAATTGTAATTTGACATATGAAATATTTGATCGTTGGGAAGAGTATACAACTAGCATCCCCTCTCATCTCCTTTATATAGAGATGAGGAGGTATGAATCCATATGGAATAAGTCCTCCATAGAACTGCCTTTAAAGGCCCTTGCTTGTTTTACAAGCCAAGTAATCCTAGTTTAAGTCTAATCTTATTTTTCTTTACTAAATACAATTACATCCATATACTAAACTAATTTACACCTTAGTAGTGATTCTTAGTTTACATCAATACTCGACATCTTCATCCAATATCGGAACCTCGAACCATGGACCACCTTATAAACCAGGCATTGTACCTTAGTAAATTCTCAGGCTTAGCTTCCTTGGACCTTGTCATCTTCTTCCTCCCAGCAATATTACCCTCTGCACCTACTTAACCAGGTACTCTGGTATTCATAATATATGCCTCCACCTTTATAACAAGGTGTAATTTTTCTTGCTTTACCAAGCAGCCCGTATTCTTGCACTCAAGTTGATAAATCCTCAATTGAGCTTTTTCTAGTGAGTCACTGCATAACAATTGTTACTTCCCTAATCAACCTCAACTCCATGATTTCCCTGAGCTCTATGCAGTTCCACCTCAAACTTAGCACGCATTTTGTCATGTACTCCATGAAGTTCTATTTCGAAATCATGACCAAGTTGCTGAGATCCAACTTGTGCAAAACCTTCATTCCTTTGTACACCAAAAGTCTTCACCTGTTTGTCACGTAAACACAATTTCCTATGTTGATCCCAATCATCATCACCAAATAACCTTTGATCAACTTGAAACTTCCCATATGCATCCTCACAGTATAACCCTTTTTTTCAAGAGTACTTAGTGATGTCAAGTTTCTCTTTAGATATGGGATATACCTCACATCATCTAGCATAAAAAATCGTTATATCATCCCTTTGTATCTTCACTTTACATGTCCCCTTGATAGCTCATGTCCTGCCATCTCCTAGCCAAACCAAACTACTACATTTGCTGAAGTTATACAAGAAGTCTCTCATCGGTGTCATATGATAAGATCTCTCTGAATCAATCATCCATTCAACAACCTCATCATTCCCAACTACCGTCATGGCTTCTCCATAGTAGGATTCTCCACTGTAACTATCAGAAGAATTAGAATCCTGATAATACTTACCCTTCTCGACGGACATACTAGACTTCATCTTCCTCATACATTCACTCTTCAAATGCTAGACTTCATCTTCCTCGGACATTCACTCCTCAGATGATCCTCTTAATGGCATATGAAACACTTGAGTTTATAATTTCCATCTCGTGACTTATACCGCAAACTCTTCTTAGTTTGATGCTTATCCCGAATATCAAATCCACCCCTTACAAATAACCCATCACCGTTATCCACCTTTTCCCCAATCTTTGTTTTGAGTTCCTTGGAGGTCAGTGCTGCCAACACATATTCCATAGTCAAGGTATCCCGACCAAACAACAAAGTATCCACGATGTGCTTGTATGATCTCGATAAAGATGTAAGTAACATTAATGTCTGATCTTCATCCACTATATCAATATCAACGTTGACCAAATCCATGATCAAATTATTAAACTCATTGATGTGCTAAGAGATCTCCAATATGTGCTTCATTTATAAGGTATATAACTTTTTTTTCATATAAAAATTATTTGCTAAGGACTTAGTCATATACAAACTCTTCAACTTAGCCCAAACTCCTGCTGCAGATGTCTCATTGGTGACTTCTCTCACAACCCTATCACCTAAAAGGATCAACGCACTATGTGACTTCTTTTAAATGACACTATCATATGTTGATGAACTGGTTGTAAGTAACTCCTCCAATGCCGCAGCTAATCCCTGTTGTACCAGCAAAGCCATCATCCTTACCTGCCATAACCAGAAATCATTCTTCCCATTGAATTTCTCGATGTAACCTTAGTTATAGAACTATCCTTTATTCCTTAACCATTGCTACAAATCTTGTTAAGTTGTATTTTACCATTTAGAAACCCTAAAACTACAACATATACTAACGAGTCTCACAAGTCGTGTGATAAATCTGCTTTATTGAATAAATAGATCTACTAACCTTTATAAAACCCTAAAGCTATCCTTCGACCTGAAGTCTACAAACCCAATACTTTATACTCCAAGTAATCACTTCCCAAGAAAAAAGCTAAATCTTACTTGTCTTCTAAGAATCTATAAGACTTGAATTCCAATAAATCCATGAAAACCTTCACACCCAACACCTTCAAGAAACCAAGAACTCTAAAATCGATTAAAACCTTGAATAAACCTTCAAGAACGATTCTTTACCCAAGCTCTCAAATCCGTATTCTCAAAGCTCGAAGATTCAACTTTGTCGAATACCTTGAAGCCGAAAACCCTTGCAAACCTTGACACCTTTAAAGTTTAAAACCATAACTCCAAGAATCCTTGTGCCAAGAATCGATAACCATGAAACCTTATGATAATTGATCACTTTTTAAAATCTTGCTTCAACCTCGACAAATATGTATCCCAAGAATTTTCAAACGATAATTGTAGAAGCTGAACAACAACTTCAAAAATCAATTTCTCTCTCCTAGGACTTTTGATCGAAAATCCCTCTCGTAAGAACCTAGATCTATGGGTCTATAACCTCCAGTTAAAATTTCATAAGGATCCAACTGTTAATAACCCGCATCGGCAATTCTTCCACTGCTGCGTAGAAACCAACGAACCAAAAAGAGATGATACTAATTATTATGATTTTTTGTTTACCTTTGAGTCGACGTAGCTTCAAGACACCAATGTAAATTTGGCTCTAATACCGATTGTTGGAAGAAAACCAACAGACCTTCAAACTAGTGCTAAATATTGATTCACACGAGATTCTTCTTCTTGCTTGTTTTCTTTGTAACCAATTTGCTCGAGTTAAATAATAAAAGGCATTCAATAATCTCGCGTGAGTCAATATTCCGCACTAACTTTAAGATTTATTGATTTTCTTTTGACGGATCAATTATGATCGTATTGACATGACTCATCAAACTATCCGACTACATGTAAAATGTTCAAAATACCACTTACAATCTTCAAATCTAAAATATAGATACAATCAATAAATAACTAAAGGCTTTCTTATCCAGCAAATATATGGATCGGGTTGGCCCATTTGCCCAGTTAACATGGATTATTACATCTGAGTTGGCCCATCTTAGGTTCCACAAAGATACTAAATTAAAATTTTTGTTAGTTTTACCTTTTTTCTTTCATCATATAAGTTTATTTACATGGCTTTAAACCAAAATTTTGTAGCATCTTTGTTAAGTGTTTCATCTTTGTATGACTTTTGACTTGATACTATCTCTGCAATCCAAATAAAGAATATTGAAAAAAGCATGAAGCTTTTCAACTTTTAAAAGATAGGTCCAATTAAAAAGAAAAAAAACTATTTAAGATACCACTTTGCTTTTAGCTTGAGACTTAAGCATGTCATATAGGCTTGGCATTTGGCTTGTGGATAAATGTGTGTGTTTATGAAAATATCTATTTTTATAGATAGATACTTAATTATACATTTTGATACATATACGTGCGGAACCAATGGTATATATGTTAAAAAGAACATTTTTCATATTGCTTCATACTTTCTTTTTAGTATAGAGCTAATAATATGATAGTTATTTAGGTGTTTCGTTTATAAAATACAAAATATAAATAACAAGGAATATAAACAATGCGCAACGATAAAAACTCTTTTTTCTACTCTGCTTTCATTAAAAAGAGTACAACAGATAATATATACGGAGTATAATAGTTGATAATACATGTGACAAAATCATTTCATTTTCTCCTTTTTTTTTTTTTTTTATAAAAGTAGATTGTGAAAGGAAATACACTAATCAAATTCTTCATTGACTATACAAAGTCATGTGAGTGAGAGTGAGTGTAGCATCAAATGCCTAATAATGACTCCTCACATTTATGGATACTTAGAATTTTTTTTAGTGTGAATCGAATGGTTCACATAAGGTGTTTATCAAGACATGAGTAGTTTTTGGAATATATTGATTGTCCTTCCTTCTCTTTTTTTCTATTTCAATTAAAGCATCTACTTGATAGTTGACCTTAATGATGTTTTCTTTCTACATATATCATCAATGGGATGTGTTATAGCATTTCCTAATGATCATGAACCATTCTTGCCTATTTAAATTCATTCAAGAACTATCAATATTATTTTCTTTTATTTGATGTCGTTGAAGTTTCAAGATGATCATATGTTGGGGGGAATGTTGACTGGTCCAAGATCTCTCGTTAAATCAATATTCACATGACTCTGAGTGATTTCGGACCAGGCTTCATTCCCCTCAACTATCTTTTTTGGTTGGAGGCAAACTCGATCACTGCTTACTTGAGTTAGAGGTTCGTACTTACTCTTGTATGTTTTGCCTATATTGATAGTTTTCTTTTTCTTTCTAGTCTTGAGTCGTCATTTGAATTATAAGAACCATCACGCCAAATGCTTGTGACAACACGAGCATCCTTGCGTTCAGGTTTTGATGCATGAAAAACAACCAGGTAATAAATATTTCAATGTTCATAAACAAACAGTTTATAGTATGTTTTCACAAGTCATAGTTCGAGGGGACGGACTAAAAGCTTGTTACTTGACTAACAAAAACTAAGTAGTTATTTCTTAAGTTTTCTAAAAAGTAGTGTTTCAAAGAGAGTTGAAAATGGTATATCTATTACTGTACATGTATAAACAGTATACTACATGTATGTAATAAATTTAGTTGATCATACATATGTTTAAAACAATAAAAACTTGTATACCGTATAAAACTAGAGAACCAAAATCCGTTTACAATATCACTTAATTAATAGTGTAAGCATGACAATGGATTCGCTTCATGGACGAAGACGTATATTTCTTTGATAGTATAATGTAGACTAGGCCCAAATGACGGGGCTAAAAAAGTCATTAATAAATATTCGAAAAACGTTTGGGCCCAATTAAGTATAATTCGGTTTCTTTTAAAAGAAAAAAATAAAAATAATAAATAAATAATATAGATGTTTTACGTGAGAACATCTCACGTACTGAATTATCGACGACATTTATTACTTTCTCTGGGGGGTGTTACTGTAGTTAGACCACTAGTTGTGATTTCAATAACAAAGTGTCTTGATAAATGGGTTTTTTTTAAAGAAGAAAAAGACTTGCCATTTAATATTAACAGAAATTAATTAATCATAACTTTATTGATGTTACATGACTTTTTTAAATCTAAAAATAAATAAATGGTGTTGTTATTATTTCTATTTACAGTTCAAAAGCAATAAGAAAATCCAGCAATGGGAGGGAGATAGTTGCGGCGGTGAGAGGACTATAGAGAGAAAGAGATCAGCGACGGTGGCGGTGGCGGTGGGGCGATGGTGCTCGGAACATATAAACCATTTAACTTTATAAGGTAATGGAACAATACTTGACATCTTAAAGGTTTAATAATGACTAAGACTTTTATTTTCTTTGTGGTGGCTGTGTTTAAAGAATGGTAGTAGTTGAGCACAACGGCGATGACAACGATCGGTGATAATAAAATAAGATAATATATTACTCCCTAAGCATAGAAGTGTACGAGGTGAATTGCATTTGCCGTATATACACAAAATAGAGGTTTAATTTTTTTATATTTAAAACATCTTTCCCTAAAAGGAAATCACTTATGATAAAGATATACTTTTTATAAAAAATTATGGTTGATGTTTCCACTTATAAAATATTATTTCCAGATTTAGAATGGTTTATAAAGTCTTGTAAACATTTCATAATGTTTATAAAATATCAAAGGAATTATTAAGTGAAAGACGTATATAAAAGTATGATCAAACTCAAAGTATTTCGACACTAAAAGATCGACTTACTTTGACCAAAAAAGTGAATTGGAATTATGAATACTTGAAAGGTTGACCTGAGCATTAACTCGATTAGTATATTTTGGCTGAGCAGGGTACATACACTGCAGGGATTGACTGTGAAGCTTCCCTTGACGACCTTTTCTTTCAAAATACACTTTTATGTTAAATGTCGATTTAGGTCGTATCATTGATGTAGAGGTGTTTGACGAAGTAAGTATAAATATATAACCTCTAACAATTAACATAAATATCTGTAAATTGTTTTTACGATCATAGAAAAGGTGTATACATGCTACTAATTAAAATTATAGACGTAACCAAATATGCACTAGCATACGCTATGGGTGGTGATGTTTGAGTCAAAGAAGAACTCTACAGATTTGGAGAATATGATTCGGGTTTTTGATATTAGTTCGTCCAAAAAAAGAAGGTCGTCAAAAAAATTAAATTATATTCTCTAATAACATATTAGAGTTGAAAATATATTTTAATGAAATAAAATTGTTAGTGATTACAACCATATAATTTAGATGATCACGTAATCTAATCCTATTATATCCTATTATATATATACATATTTATATTATATTTACATATCAATAGAAAAGTACACGAAAATTGTGAGAGAATAATTATGCGCACAAGAAAAAATTACGTAAAGATGAGAATTTCAACCAATTTACACATAATTTGGTAAATTTGGTATGTCTTTTATCTCAAATGTCCAACTTTCGTATACAACCTTTTAAAGTGTCCTAATTCATTCAAACATATAGAACATTAGTTATTAAATCATGATTAACACCCTAATTATTGATAATATATATATATATATATTTTTGTAGGTCATCCATACAAAAAAAAAAAAAATATTTTTACGGGAACAGTGAAATAAATTAGGGATTATACATCTGGGAATCACCCAAATATATCATTTTGTTTTTGTAGGTCATCCATATTTGAAAATGTTTTTGTGGGCCACCTAAGTACGTATGTTGTTCTACGTATATCAAATCCGACTAAAAACTCATGGTAAAGTGTAAAAGGACACAAATATCCCTGTATTTATACAAGGTTATTTGTATCCTTTTATATTTTTTCGATAAAATTTTAGCTATATTTAGTATACATGAAAACAACGTACAAATTGAGTGGCCTACAAAATCGTTACAAATATAGATGACCTACAAAAAGAAAATAATATATTTGAGTGAATCTAAATATATAATCCCAATAAATTAACATAACACTCGAGTAGATTTCACTAAAAAAAATTAAAATTTATGACATCATATATACAAGAAGTTAAAACATAAAGTAACTAGGCAAACAGATAAGAAAGAAATAACTTATCAAGTTACTTGGCATATAAGAATCAGATAATTTTCATAAAATTTCTAAACTACATATGGAGACAATATAAAACCTAATATCTACTTGCAACTAATTTAATATAAGATACTATGCATTGTACAAATAATACAATTAAAAACAGAAAAATGTCATTGAAACCTCCAATTAAATGGAAGAAAAATCAATCATTTAGAAATGACCAAATTCATTCCATTACTGCTTTTTTCAATTAGACAGAAATGAGCCATTATGTTCATTCTTGCAGGCCAAACACAACATATGAGAAGAAAAATTGACAGAAAAACACATACCTGAGATACGATGACTAATATTCTTGCTGCATAAAGCTGAATTTGGTCAACATCACTCTTTACCAATGACTTCAAAGCAAAGATAACTCTTCCCTTCACATTGACATCAACATACTCTTCAGCATGCTTAACATTTTTTAGAGCAGCTCATATTCCCTTATGAACGCCACCATGTATTTCCATGATAATATTTGACTTGTAAGCATTAGACCATGTATGGAATATGACATTGGAGAAGTTGAAGCGAATAAAGCACTCTCACTACACATAAACAAGCCTAACCTCCAAATTAGATGAATCCTCAAGCTTCCGAAGTGTGGTTGCAAGATCTAACCATTTTGAATTGTTCCCTAATTTTGTTGAGGCAAAAATTGAGAATTATCTAGTCGATTTTTTAAAGTATAATGGCAGACGCAAAAGAGGCTTATGTGCCACAGTTTCCTCCTTTTTGAAAAAATAGCCCTATATTGTTTCTAAAAGTACACGAGACAATGAACTAGCGACATTATTGGTTCGATAGTTCAAATGGTCGGACCGGTTGAACTGTTTTCAACAATTGGATGATGCTATGATTAGTATAACAACATATATCAAAATATACAATTTTTTATAAAATAAACAGAACTCCTACATGTCACGCATTCTTTCCTTTCCACCATCGTGAACGGCTGGACCTACACCACCACCCCCGTGTTCCCCCGTGTTCCGACAACCTTCTTTCGCCATAAAATTAGTTAAATTTCATGTTTAGATGCTCCAATGATAATTGTTGAGAAATAAAAAGGTCAGATGCGTAGTCAAATTCGGTCACTAGGTCAAGTATCCGGTATGTTAGGTTGTCAATGGGGCGATGAATTTAGAGGCCAACTCATAGACATTTTAGCTCAACATTTTGACCTCGTTACTCTTTGTCTTGTCTGCACGTACCCAACTTTCCTTATGTTAATGGTGCTGGTGGATTGATGGCGTTTTTAGTTTATTAAATTAAACAAATTATAGTTTTATGTTAAAAAACACAATCTATTTTTTATTGTTGCTGAGTTGAATTGCAATTGTAGAAGGAGTCATCTCTAGCATAAAGTTTAGAAACGGACATTTGATATACACGCCTAGTTTAAAGGTTTGAAGGGGTTACAAATGACATATACAATAAAGATGGGGAGTGGAAATTCCACGAAGGGAAAGTTGTCTTGTCTTGTTGGGTCCATTTTTCAAAAGCTATCTAGTTTTCACCACTTAAAAAGCGTGACAAAATAATGTACCAATGAATAAAATAACATTAAACAACATTCTTATATATTATTGAAATATTTAATTCTTGTTTCACAAAAACCACAAGTTATTTTGCATCATCTATGGTACTATTTTCTATGATTTGTTTATTCAAAAATAAGATAAAAAATGTTGTCTATAAGACCAACAATTAGTGTTTTTTTTTTTTCTTATATAATTGCTAAATGGATTCTCTGACAAGCAAGCAGAACCGAAAATAGTTATGTCGCAAAATCCATGGTATAAAATTGCAAGGGGTATTCCTATCAAGAGGTAATTCAACTGTCACGTGTTTCTCCTTGGTATAAAATGGATTCGTGTTTGGTGCACGAAGTCTCCTTATTTCTTAATAACACCATACGTGTCACAACGGCCTCAAGATAATATACTTCATTTTCTAAGCTTAGTGTATAAGAGCTTACTGCCATTTAAAAAGAACACACCAAAGCATGTCACTATGCTTAGCTAAAAACGGAAAAGAAGTTTAATGTTCAAATACCTTTTCTAAACATGGTAATCTAGCCTTTATTGTATCAATAATACTCGGTTGGTTGTCCTACTTCAGATTTCCCAGTGTATTACAAATATTAGCAATCGAATTCAACTTTGTAGTAGTTGCTAAATCGGTGGCAGAATTGACTCTTTTGTTTATGAATGGTACAAGTTATGTTTTTCTCCATCAGGTCATACAAATAGATTAGAAGACAAAACATTACAAATTCTAGTTCAGCTCAAACTCGACTCGTTTATTTCACAATATTATTTATTTTATTATTATATTAATCCATAATATTTATTTTATTTTTTGTGTAATTTTAAACTACATATAATAAGATTAACTATTATTATATTAAGTACTATATATAATAATAATTATTATGTAATTGTATTATTATATTCTTATATAAAAATAATTAATGTATATAGGCATGCGAGCTTGTTCGAGCTCGATATAAAAAGTTTGAGTTCGAGCTCATTTAAGTTCGACTCAAATCAAGTTTATAACGGGTAGACTCGAGTAGTTTGACTTACTTACACTTTTTATTATTTTACTTAATGTTGGTTTTTGTGATGAAATTCGATTGATTGAACGTGTTTTGCCTATTTGTATTATATTTTATTACAAAAACGTAATTAATTAATTATTTATCGAGTTGATGAATTTGGACTTTGAATACTAGGGAGTTAGGAGGTGTTTAGCCAGCTGGTGTTTAACCGAGAAGTCAATTCCACACAACTCGGCCACCTTAATTTCAACGAGAACGCGTAATGTTTCTTATGCTCCCCATTTCCCAACAATTTTATATATATATATATATACATATATTTTTTTCTCTAATTATAGACTAATTATATACATAAAAAGTGACCACATCAAGACAACATAAAAAAGTTAAATATATTTATTTTTCCTAAAAATCAAATTACGTCAAACAATCTCAGCTCGTAACAATTGTATAATAGGTAAATCAAACTTATCTAACGGCTCGTTCAAATGATAAATAAACAATTTTTCAATAAATCGAGTTCATCTTTAACCCTTAGAAAGGGTAAAAATGAGATACTTCCGAATCATACCGCAGACGTTAAAAGCATTATACTGTATTATTTTAGGTAACGTAGATTATAATATCAACACAAGTAAAGTGATACAAAATTAATGTTCTTTATCAAATAAATTCAAAAGACCAGCACATTCCACTTGAGTGTAAGGACTAAAGAGAATAACAATAAGATATATTTAAATACCGTTTCATGTTTAAAGAAATTGTTTTTGGCTGTGACTTTTTTTTAATTATTTTATAAAGATGATATTTTAACTCATTTATGTTATCACTAATTTTTTCACCCGTACAATATACGGTATGAACCTAAAAACATAATATATATTTTAACATATAGGAAAAAAATTTACATTTTTTAAAGAATCATATATGACATCATCATTATAATAAATAAACTAATTAAAAGAGTGTAACTTTTACGCTATATTTTTGAATTTTTTTTAATGGAAAAGAATGAGATGGGAAAGAAAATAGAAGAAAATGATGAAAATTAATGTAATATAATATAGTTCACATATATTCTCGAGTCGGAAGGAAAGTATAATAAAAAACTCATTCCTTTTTATTTTTCTCCTTCCTTTTCCTTCCTACATAAAAACTCGAGAATGTAGCGTTAGATAGAAACCATTCCGCAGTAACGACAATAGAACAGCTACAACTTGCTCTCAAAATTGACGTGTCTTTCCTCATTGTCATCAATTCAGAGGAGAAAGTAAAAATTAGAATTTAAAAGAATAGGTATATACAAAGAATGCATCATTCATTACGGTACATACTAATGAACCTTACGTTAATCATAAACAGAAGGGACAAAATTGTTATATACATACAGAAAATTTCAAAGGATAAACCTTAGATTGAGCAAAATAATTCTTAGCTGAAAGTTTTTCCTTATCAAAAGCTTCAATTACTAATGGCTCTGAACTTTTCTTCAATAATGGAATCGATACGAACGTAAATGCCTACAACTTGTTTTGAAGAACCTTAATGGGTGGTGATATGTCTACTGAACTTTTTGATAAAAACTTAGCCATCTTTGTGTCCAATGTCATATGACGAGTTTTAAACAACACTAAACCTAACTGAATCAAGCAACTATTTTATCAGAATAGTTTTGAGCTGAATAGCTAGTTTGACGTATAAGCACTATGGCGATCCTCCTTAAATCACATTAATTTTAGAATTCTAGATGAGATATAAACTTGTGATTCTATTTACTAAGAAAACTATGTGCAATTTACAAAAACCTGATGTGGCCCATTTTGACACGCACATTTTTTACCAACCCAGATGGCCTAAATGTTTCTAATTATAATTATCGCAAATGGCCTTTCATCCGCAACTCGAGTTTCTAACACAATAAAGGCAATGGTTAGACTTAGGTAAAGGTGAGAGTATCAATGTTTTAATTAGTAATGTATACAAGTGATTGCTTCCTTTTTGAAACTGTAAGAAGTTTTCCAAGCGCCAAATTTTGGAGTGAACTATTGGAGCTGTTAAGAGCGAATCTAGAGGACACTAACATACCCGGGGAACAAAGATGGACCGGACTAACTCTCATTCATGGCGTGGGAAAAAATCGCATATTATAAACTCAATATGAACTTAACGTATTTTAACTAAAGTATCTCAATGTTTATTACAAATATAACTTATTGAAAGATAAGTGATTTGCCATATGCATAGTCCCATGATCACATATCAAAAGTCAAAACAATGTGTTAGTGCAAGATTAAGATTGTAGAGACGAAATTGAATTCATGTTCACATCCTCATTCTTATATTAACTGTGTTAAACAATGATGTCCGAATGGAAAAAATAAATCAAAATACAGGTACATTACAATGGCTAGAACTTGAGAAGAAAAAGGTATCAACGACCATTTAAGATTTAAATACATATGTGAGTAAGAAACAAGACACAAAAAACATACACATGTGAATCATTACATTCAATAACAATTGAATTGGAACCGGTAGACAAAAGAAATCAATCATATATAATCCTTTATCAATTTGAATTTTTATCATAAATTACACATAATTAAACACAAAATCACATGCAATTATATGCAATACGTTTTTAAAATCTGAAAAAATAAAAAGGTTGAAAGGAGAAGGTCGGCACACGGGACATCTTCTATCGTCTCTTAGTTATATAGAGAGAAGAGATGGTTGATACCTTTAGTATATTTGTTAATTGTCCGATCTATTTGATAAAAGTAACAATCTAATTATGAGATGTGGTTGTTATTAATGTTGAAGTTTGTGGTAAAATTGTAAAAGGTAGAAGTTTGTTGGGTTTGTTCTCTAAGTTTTGTGACAGGTATTTGAAGATAAAAAGTTCAAGGGAGTATTCTGCATATGTTGTCTTCTTGTATATATAAATGTTGTATTTTATTTCATTTGGTATCATCTCTTTAACAAAATAGAAAAAAGTTTGTTAGGGTTGTTAGGATCGGCTGGAAAGCTTTCTGTACATAATTCCTTCTTGTTTTTGTTTTAGTTTGAGGGAATGATTATTATCTGATGATAATAAATCATTGAGTGGTTTTATTGTGGTGAGGTTTTGTACAGTTTTGTTTTTGTGTATTAAACTCGGTTTTAGTTGTGTGTAGTATATTGAAAGAAAGTTTTTGGTATCTCTCTTGTTATATTTTTTTGGTCTGTAAGTTTCTTTACTATTTTTTATATGTTATACTTACCATATATTTAACTGTTAACTAGTTAGCTGCATGATGAAATTATAACTTGATTAACACATAAACTTTAATAACTATATATATTTTACTCAATAGATAAATAATGTTATACCGCCGTGCATCATACAAATTTTAGCACTGATACTTTATATACAATTACTGATTTAGTAGGTTGATTTATGTTCTCTATAAAAAATTGATTTACCATGTATCGTAATTTATTTTAATTTCTTATTGTTATTGAGATGAATTGTCAAAAAGTCAAATACACCGTCCTCATGAGTCATGACCCATCAATTATTTATCTTGTCCACGTGGAAATATTGGAGCCAATATTTATAAATCCGTCCTGATTCCATGAATTATTAAACCGACGGTCGGATTGATCTATAAGTTTAACAAAAAATATAACACGATTTATTCATTTAATTTTAATATCAAAATTAAAGCGTACATCTAGTTCGGTTGGTGTATATAAGTTATGAAAGTCACATAGCTTTGGGAATAATAATAATAATAATAATAATTTGTTGATCAAAGGGGGATATGGATATATGAAGTTTTTTGTTAAGAGCACGAATGATACGTGTTATTGAGGTAAAACGACAACAATAAAGAACATATTGTTATGTTACAAAGTTATGTTGTAAGAACGTTCGTCATTTTTTAAAGTCAAACATACACATATTTCACATATTGTATATACGACTCTATGGTTCACATATAATAATCGTTAAAATAGACTTCACTAATTAATTTTAGTATTAGAAATTGTCAAGATAGTTTATAGGAGTTCGAGTTTATTTTTTTTCCTTCATAAATTTAAGTTATAAGTATCGTTTGATAAATAAAAATATAAGAGGTTAATAAAAAAATAAGTTTTTAAAAGATAAGTTAGTTCAACTAGCTTATTAAAAAAGTCTATAAAAACTTAAAATTACACATATACTTCTTGATAAATATTTTTACCTATATCTGATTCTATTTTTTTTTGTCATTTAATACAAGTTCACATTTTAAATTCTATTTGCA
Source organism: Logfia minima (assembly GCA_963921325.1). Lineage (NCBI taxonomy): Eukaryota > Viridiplantae > Streptophyta > Magnoliopsida > Asterales > Asteraceae > Logfia > Logfia minima. The sequence goes on along the minus strand of OY992776.1, from coordinate 11,344,671 downwards.
ATTAATTTATCACATACTTCTATAAGAAAATATAATTTCTGGGTTTTACCTCTAAATATAAGCTCCAACTATCGACTTCAACTATAAATTTTCAGCTCCTGTTATCAGCTAATTAGTTTTTCAAATACACATGTAGTTTATGTTATCAACTGCATCAACTTAATTTATTTAATTCTATAGGGAGTTCTATAGGGAGTTTTTTGTCTTATTTATAAGTTAAGGTGAATTTACGACTAACTAACAATGGCAACCACCAAATTGTTTAAGTGAATTTAATAATTGATTACTAAGTAAACTACGTATCTAAACAAAGTCAGCTAATTACCTTTTAAACCTAAGTTAATACCTTAATTTAGTATAAACTATGAAAGTAAGCATATGTAAGTAAATTAGTCAATTCACCATCTAACTTAGTGAGCATCACGAATTGAATATTGAAAGACTAATTATTGGTTTCATATTTGACCTTCACCGAACACGCTCTAAGAACCCAAAATGTGAACACAGACATTAGTTTTCAGCCATCGCCTTTGTGTTATTAAATTTTCTTTTTTTTCCAAATTAACCTTACACAACCAAAAAACTACTCATTCAACCTTTTATTTTTCCAATTTTGAATATCTAAAACAGAAATTTAGAACAGATCTATTTAAACAATATCAAACAAGAAACTCGATGTTTATACATGAAAAATATAAACTACAACTTATAGTCAGTCTTTCTAGTTTATAAAAAAACAAAAAAAAAATAACACGAAACATGACTACAACGAAAACTTTAATATAAAATACGACGTTTCTTAAAACTATAGATACTTTTTTAATTTAAAGCTCACAAAAATAAGACATCACAAAATTAATCACATATCATTGAGTAATACAAAATATTAAATATATAGTCTAATGACATATCAGAGTAATACAAAATATTAAATATAAAGTCATGTTGATTTAGCACCCATTGTTGACTAAAAACACTCTAATACTCCAAATTTTAAAAATTAAGAACCACAATACCTTATTTACAACACTCAATACTTATGTGTCCAAATAATAAACTTCAAAAAGTTCAAGGGTTTAAAGTGAAAATATAACTACCCTGTCTCCATCAATGAAGCCATACATCACACACAATCGATATATAAATAACCGTCGAAACCCTAACCCTAACTTAATTTCTAACCAACTTCTCACTCATTTTCTCTCTACTCACAACCAATGGCGATCAACACTTTGCGTCACCGTAACGCGACGGCGGACAGATCTCAGGCACCGGCGAGAAAGGAGTTTCACTACCGCGGCGTACGGAAACGGCCATGGGGACGGTACGCGGCGGAGATACGTGATCCGTGGAAGAAAACACGTCGGTGGCTAGGCACATTTGATACGGCGGAGGAAGCTGCGCGCGCGTACGACGCCGCGGCGTTTAAACTCCGTGGCGCGAAGGCGAAAATGAACTTTCCGGCGACGTTTTATCAGGTCAGTGGTGATGCGGATGTAGAATTAGGTGCGGTGGTGGTTAATGAGGATGATCAGAAATCAAGGACGGGGAAGAAACCGTTTTTATTTGATTTGAATTTGCCGGCGCCGTTGTTTTGAAGGCCGTGTGACGGTGGTTCCAGTTCACCGGAGGATTTTGTAACTTGTTCTATGTAATGTATAATATATAAAAAGATTATATCAAAATTAACTTAAGGACCTCATTGTAGAAATCTAAAAATTAAAAACTTTATGTATAATACTATTAACATTTTATTTTGTATTTATTTTTTGTGCCATAGTTTTTAACTTCATATGGTGGCCTGTGACGACTTTACAAGTCAATGGTGTTGACTTTGTTGAAAGGTGGGAAATTGGCATTAAATTTACACATATATGCTACTTCGCATAAAACATAAAACATAAGTGCATAATTTTGCTATTTTGTTAATTTAAACTTAATAAAGTAACTCGAAGAAAATGATCACGTATTTATTTTTTATATATATAATGAGATTACTTTGCGTTATTTACTAATTAAAAGTGTGTTTCTTTTATTTTTCCCAATGCTAATCAAATGATTATAAGCTTGTTAGTAGGGCAATGTGAAAAATTTATAGATTTATTATTGTCTTTATAAGTTTTTGATTAGAAAGTTAACATTTTTTTATCCTAATTAATTATATATATATAATTACAAAAGTCATATACATATTCTTTAATCAAAGCCAACATGGTGTTAAACAGGATTAGAAAGAGACAATTTAGTGTTAAAAAAGATGAAAGCTTGTTGAAAATGAAAGGAAAAGAGTGGAACAAATTTGACCTTTTAGTTGTATCATCTTCAAGTGATACGGGTTCTTGACCCTTTGTTGATTTGTTTTACTATAATATTCAATTCAATTCAATTCAATTCAATTCAAATTTAATATAACGTAAATGTTCACTTGATAATACGTTATTTCAACAATACTGAATCGCAATAGGCAGTAGTTTTGCTTCATATATTCACTAATAATAACTGCTGCTAAAATGTACATATGAACAACCCATATGCCAGTGAAACAAGAAAAAGGACTTTAAAATTTAAAAAATTGTAGTATTATATGTTTGCAGATTGAGAAGGCAACAAGGGGTGGTTATGTTCACCTTCATAAGTGACAATAAGCATTCCAAAATCATCCAAACATCTCTCAACATGTTTCCTTGCTGGACAACCTCTCATGCTGCTGCATCTATAATATCCCCTGTTTTCACAATAACAAACAACAAAACATATTTAGTTTGGTTGGATTCATCTCTAAAGTTATTGTCTTTTTAACATAACAAGTAAATCAGCGAAATCCCATATTGAAATATCTAAAAAGAAACTTGATTTTTAAGTAGGCTATAAAAAGACCCAATGCATTGAATGTATGGTTTTCTTGATCATTAATTCAAAGTGAAAATTTCATCAAAAAAGCTAGGAACTTTTCTTGCAAATTTTTGGAGGTTTGAAGTTTACGATTATATTTTGATTGAATAAAAGATTTTACAGAGATTTCAACCTTTCGTTTACACGGGACAGTTTCTTACAAGAACTTATAATAACTTCCCAAGAGGCAAGAACTACAAGCTTTTTAAGTACATGTTTAAATAAAACATAGGAAATTCTATAAAAAAGAGAGGGTGTTTGGATATGTTGAAATGTTGATCCTCATTCTAAAACTATGATCATAAAGACTAAATAATCAGATTTGGTAAATCATATTAAAGTTGAAAAGATACTAATTTTTAAGGGTAGATGTATAACTATGTTCTCTAACTTCACCACCTATATAGCACAGAAATAAGTAACTATGTTCAACAATCACCATGTATGTTCATTCAATCTATAGTTTCACTGTCGGGACTCATTCATTTCTAGATAAATTCTTGGAGTCTTTGGAGGGAATTGATTCATTTGACCCATATTAGCTAAGTTTTTACAGTAAATAATTGACCTGTTGGTGTTAAAATACAAACCAAATTACTTAGAGGTAAATATTAAACTTTAAATATTGCATTGAACGTATTGCTTATTCTGAAAAATTTCAGTTGAAAGCGAAAAAATCAGCAGGTCAACCCAACCCAAGCCCGTTGACCAATTTGCCACATCTACTATTTACATAGCACCATCTACCTTTACAAGGTAAGTTTAAGCTATCAGACTGTACCCAGAAAGATTCATTAATTTATGTTTGTGAAAAAGCGTATTTTCGACATTTAACAAATAGTGTAACTGTAAGTACCTCGGATGAGGAGAACCTTTGATGGGCTTTTGACCATACTTCCTCCAAGAATACTCATCCGGTGGGATATCCGCAAGCTTGTTACTAATAGCAGGAACTTTGATTGACCTCTTAACCCTATGTCTTCTACCCAACAAAACCAAATTAGAAATAATACTTCATTCGTCCCAAGTTAATTGTCCATATTTCTATAATGGTACTTCCCAAAATACTTGTCCATTTTAAATTTCAGTCAATCAGAAGGTGTTTAGGTGAGTAAATATGAAATTTATTTGTTAACAGTACTTTTCTAGAAGGTATGTAGTTATGTATTGGTCTATTAAATGACGGAGGGCGTAATAACGTAACCTTAATTCATTCAAGAATATGAAAAATATATCATTACCTTTTCTTGGAGCAGTGACATTTACCACTAGAGTTCCCATCATCTCCCCTACCCAAACACCTCCGTTTGTGTTGGTAAGTATCTTGATCACTTAACTGCGATGACCCGATTAAATTTAAAGAACTCCCACTCATATTAGCCACACTCCCTTCAATACTCAATGAAGATGCAAAAGATCTATTGGATGACATTGAAGGGGTGCAAGTTGAGCTATCAAAATTCAAGTTGTATCCACCATTGGGCTGCCTATAGATCATCTCAGCCTGCTGTTTGATTTGGTACTTTTGTTGGTGTTGGAAAATTTGGTATCTAGAAAAAGGGAGAGGGGTATTTTGAGGAATTTGGATTGAGTTCTTCCCATTTGAGCTCAATTCGAGTGACCCGTATTGGTTTGATAAAGAAAGATTGCTCATTTGAATGGGCTTTGGTGGGAATTTGTGATCATTTTCTAGGAGTATGTTTTGAGGTATTATGGTTTGAAATTTTTTGGATTTTCTTACCCTTGAATGGCTTAAATCCTTATCAAGAAGGGATGCAACTTTTTTGAAACCTATAACAACATCTCCTGTTAATTCAATAAGGTTTTTATGGTGAACATGATCTTGGGGTTGGGCTAGTAGACTTATAATTCTATGGAAACTTTCAACAGCAGCTTTATTAGCTGCTTCAACCTCCTCCATATCTAGAACACTAATCTTGAAAGGAATCTAAATTCCAAAAAAAAAAAAAAAAAAAATTGTTATCAATTCAAGAATCTTGATAAGTCATGATGGACTTTATATTAGTGATTCTAAGGACTCATGGAATAAACTTGTAAACAAAAGGGTGTGTCATAAACAACAGAATGATCATACAGGATGCAAAGTTATCTCTTACCAATTAAGAAAACATAGCCCATATGAGACAAGGTAAAAACAACTCATGTAACAAGAAAAAAATGTAAAACTAAGCAAAGAACATACCTGTTTCAAAGGGGTGTCAAAACCTTAGAGCAAGATTTCTTGAAACTTCATATGGTCTTGTGAGAAAGAGAAAACTTGATACAAATAAATAAAGAATGAGATTGAACAAAATTGGAGAATGAAGAATTGAAACTTTTTTGAGAAGAAATGATTAAGCAGAGCTGCTGAGAAGTGTAAAGTGCAGTTTGTGTGACTCAGTTTCTAAGGTGGATCCCACTGAGTTTGATGTCTGTATTGATCCAAATATGGATGTGACATATATTCCCCATACAAGTATTAATAATTTGATAAAAACAAAATAAAAATGTCTTTTAACAATAATTGGAACTAAATCAATGATATTGAATTTAATGACCATTTGAGGAGTAGAGTACAATATTGATTTATTAAGACTTAGTGTTTCTTAAACAACTAAAAGTAAAAAAGAAAAAAAAACTTGGAAAGAAGAAAATAAGAACTGTAAACTACAAGTCTTCTTCTATATGTTACTGTTTGAAATAGAAAATTGTTTATTTAACTCTTAGAATATAATCTTTCAATATTCAAAAAAAAAAAACAAAAAAAAACAATATTCCCCACAATTTACTGGCCATTTGGCAACAACTTTAAAAGAGGGGACACTCTTTTTGTAAACAAAGTTCCTTTTTTCTTCAATACTAAAATTGTCATTCAAGACAATATTCAGGTAATGACATGTAAATCATGGAATAGAACTGGCATACACACGATTCATACGCATAACGCTCTTTACACGGTTAGATGACATGCACGAGCGCCATGTAACTCATGCAACAAAATATGATCATACATGCAATGAACCCGATCCATGAATTGATGCATATGAATGACTTCACGACTAGTAAATCGTGCAACGGAAGTTGCACATGCAGGAGTCCTAGGCATAATTCATGCAATGGATGACACGCATAAGCCGAGAAAATGTCTCTTGATCCAAACCTTTGCTCATGCCCTTATCTATTGTCCCTTTTTGATCAAAGAATAAACCCCTTTTCGTGCCTTTTTCAGTTTAATTGAAAAAGCAAGAAGCTTTATATAAAAAGCAAACAGAAACTAAGCACTTTGTTGCTTATGTCATGGTTCCTGGGGTCTTAGCTTTCCATACACAAGTTCAGATTTTTCTGAATAAATCTTTCAAAAAGATTGGTAGGAGATAGATAAAGCTTTTAACTCATATACCTAAAATAAGTTAAATGAGTTTATTTTGTATCTCTATCAGGTCAAATGAGGTTTTAACTCATTTACATAAAATGTACTTTAGCATAAGAAATCGTAACCATTTTATTCAAATACAAGATTAATATTACAACAATAAACCTTTTGATCATATTTGACAAACCGGTTAATGGAAGTTAGAAAATTTAACATCAAAAGTGTTTCACGTCAACACAACTTGACTCTTACTGACCCGTACCAAAAATTTACATGTTTTGACTCATTAACAAACTTGTCCGTTTTGACATCCCTATTAAGAGGATTTAGAAGGTACACTATTACTCATCCAAACTTGGGCCTAGCTTACTACATTTTCAAATGATATGGAACGCTTCAATAAAATTTGAGATGGTCGAGAGCATATACTTAACAACACATGCCGCCCAGCAATGATCGGGATCCTATGAAACAATTTGATGCTGGATCTTACAGTTGCGGATACTTCATCTCTTCCACAAAGAAGAAAAAGATGCCTAGTTTATGTTTCAGAATGGACAGAGAACTAGTTTTAGCACAAGAAATAAATTCATCAACAAGAACCTTCCATCAATAAGATTCTCAGATTTTGCGATGCAAAAGTAGAAATATTTCCAAGATTTTGGCCCAAAAGATCTATCTAATTCATACAATTCAAAAGACGAAAATTTACTATTTATAGATCTGGTAAAATGACGTTCTGTCAAAACCCAGATAACAAAAACTTAAATGGTTTGAAATTGAACATATCCAAGTTATTGGCTTATTGCTTCCTTCCCCTTCCTCTCTTGGTAGGCTGTGCTGCTTGTTCTTTTCCAGTGACTTCTGTTATATCAGCTGCCCAAAATAAAAAAAAGTTAATGACAAGTTTTCATAAGCATATGATATAAACATAAGCAAATAAGTACATTAGATCTTGTCTTAATTGTTTCAATGTTTGGTTAATATTGGCAAATTTATGACCGTAACTGAATATCAGTTTTGATCTCTGTTATTTCCAGCTACCAATCAGGATATCCAAAGATCATGTTTTGATTAGGGTACATAGAGTTTGCATCGCTTAATATGGATATTGTTTCTAAACATTATGGTTATTGTTTACATGTTTTATTTGTCATCATACCCCTTGTGTTGTAGTACTTCAGAGTTACCATAGCCACCAAAAGAAAACGGGTCATTGGAACCCACTTTCTTATGTATGGGTTGATGGGCCTTTTTTTGGTTGCAAGCAAAGAAAAGCAAAACACTAAAACCACCCAATGGGGAAACAGAGCAATACAGGATACGTTCAATGCAAAGAGGTATAAAATATATGTATTGTTTTTCTTTTTCTTTTTGCTAAAAAAAAAGGGTCAAACGGGTCAAAAATCACCTAAATGGTAAACCACCAATCACCTAAATGACCAACCACTCGAAGATGGTTATGAAAAGAGTCAAAAGACAGTTGTTAACTATAGCCCTAAGGTGTGTAATTAGCATTTCCCCAAAAAAAAATAACGAAATTGGACTAGAAAATGTTATGCGTCAACCAAACGCGCTAGACCCACCCCATTTTGCTGCCTCAACTATAAAAAGGAAAATGTAGTGAAGAAAGAAGAAAAGAGAAAGGATAATACTTTCAGGACCCCGAGCCATGAGGGTAAAGAATATGTTGTTAAGCTTCTCCATTTTCTTAGCATCTTGCGCCTGATCTGTCTTAAACTTGAGACACTAAAACAAACAGATCCCAAAATGAAACCATCAGTTACATGTCCGTACATTTATGTAAGTAGAGAACAGAGATGCAACTTCGACCCGTTTACTTATTAGTCAATTCGATAATCTTTTCTCACTTACAAGCCAAATATGTGAGATAAGCAGATAGCTTTACAAAAAACAGGCCTTAAGTCGCGCAACTGCGCAAGTAGTAAACTTTAATGCAACAATCTGAATCATTTTATTAAAGAAAAACTTGATCATCGGGGAATAATTTAATATTTGTAAACATATATGACAAACCAACTATTTATGCAAAATAATAATAATAATAATAATAATAATAATAATAATAATAGTAATAATAGTAATAATAATAATACTAAATTTGAACAAAATTTTAGGCAACTATCTGCACGAAAGATGTTTTCTACTTCAACTTCGCCTTCTTCAGAAATTTCTCTTGACCAAAATACAGAATAGTGCTCCCTAATGATGTTGAATGAAATACTAAGGTAATAAGATTGTTTTTAATCTTTAAAGTGGTTAAAGGTGGGTCTTTTAAGGAAAAGGAAAATCAACTGCAGAAGCCTAAATATAGAGAATGTGAAGGCAAGTAGATAAGGAAAAATGTTATAATAATTTCAGCACCAATCATGATTACTCCTGTCAAGCATATTTGATCCTATCAGCATACAGCGATAAAGTTTCATATGGTTTTGGAAGTCCCGTGTTTACACATAAATTTGAATGTAATACGAAAACGGCAAGGCTTTGCTATCTCAATTGACCATGAATATAGAAATAAAATAACTCTACTTGAATTCATGAGTTGCTTGATGGTTCATATGAAAGAGTACATATATCTTGCTAAGCCATTTACAAAGCTTTTCACATGAGATTAGGAACCAGCTTTGGCTGCATCACTTAATATAGATGGAATTTATCAAAAATATTTTTCTATTAAGTTTAAACATTCACCGACAAGATTAATAATTTTTTGAAGACCTAGTCCTAAAATCATTCTCTTGAATCCACTTGTGCTAACGTTAAGTTCAATAAAAATAATAACAAGGTTCTATTGAAAAGCTTTTAAATTATCAATTATGTCGCATGACCAGTGAAACTATTCTCTCAACTAATCTAAAAGAGTAATCACATTCTTCAAAAGTTATCACATATGTAATCTGCTATTTCGGTGCCAAAATTTGCAAATTAAGAAACAAATAAACTATATCACGTGTATTGATGAGTACATCCTTCCAAATCAGTGTCAGCAACATCTACTAGTAGCAACATATCATAGCTCATCATTATATTGTTCAAGGCTTTTATTCCAGAAAATTAGAGAACACAATACCAAGCTACATTTTCTCCAAGTTAAAATTCTGCTTGTCTTTAACTAATTCTGCAGGTGCAAGACCATAAGTTGACTTCAGACTTCGAGAACTAATACTCATCAAATGTGACACCACACCGAAACTAACTTCAGTAAATCGTGCTTTTTAATTGACATATTAGTTTCTCACTATTAACTCAAATTATTTACACGTCCTCTAAAATCTTTACATAATCAAAAGAGCCCATATGAAGTTTAAAACATTAAGAACAATTTTATAATCCTACATGCCTTTATAGTCATCAAAATTATTTAATAAAAAGACCATTTATCTCTATCAGTGTTTGATTAAATAGATTATCCTAAACTTAATTAAGAACTTTCTTGTATGCAACATTCTTTTAACAATGTTTGGAAATTGGAACTCGAGGTAATTCTAACTCTACAAAAAATCACATGTTTTGAACTTCAACAAATTCGATATTCAAATTGATCGCTTAATATCAATGCTTTATGTTATTGTTCTTGGTTGGACACTGTATAACACCATCATAAATACCTAAGCATATGAAACGTCACCAAATTTAATACCTAAAGTATGCATATCATGATAATTAAACAAAAACATCATCATTAACAACAAAACCTAATATAAATCAAACATGCATAAATCAATACAATAAACATATACAAACAACATCAATATATACATGTAATAAATATAATAATTAAAAAATTAAAGTACCTGTTTATCATCAGTGACTTTGAGGACCAATTTACCATCAGAATGTCTGTATTTCATCACATAACGAGTCTGTATAATTCAAAGTATTCAAGTTAGACAGTCAGATAAATGCATACATATATATTAAAATTCGTGAATTCATGATTTAGATCTGAAACACATATAGCTAAAACCTAAAATTGAATAAAAATTGAAATAGGTTAGTAATTAGTGTACTTTATCTGGATTCGATCGGAATAGCTGCACGGATTGTTCGACGAAATCGTCCCATGAGATAATGTACACCATTTTTTTATGTTCGGAAATAATCGCCTGAAACCCTCGCCGGCGGTGATCAAACTCAGAGCTCAAAAAGAAAAAAACACATCATATCGAGGGTTTTAACTTTAAACACAAAATTTCGTCCTGACAAATAAAAATAAATATTTATTGATAGTTTTTTTTGTTTTGTTTTGTTATAAATTGGTTTAATTTGATTATTAATATCTGATTGATACTCTTTCTTTTACTTTGGTTCTTTTTATTCCTACCTCGCAATCTAATTCTTACTCTTTCCTTTCCATTAAATCTGCCACATCTTGGATTCACTTTTTACTTTTACTTTTTAAATCAATAATATATTGTCTCTATTTTCTACTTTTTAAACTTACTACTTTCTCTTTTTAATAAAATATACTTTTTTAAAACTAAGTTTATTTTTTATAAAAAGTTTATTTTTTATAAAAAGTTTTTTTTTTATATAAAAAAGTAGTTAAAAACTTAACAAGTTTACTTTACAAAAGTATTTATTCTTATAAAAATAGATTCTTCCTTTATTTTTATAAAACTAAAAGGTAAAAATGAAAGATGGTGAGAAGTAGAAAGTGAAAAGTGATTGGACATGTAAGAAGATGTAAGAGATGTAAAGTAGAAAATGAAGATAATATGTGATTGATTTGAAAGATAAATGTGAAAAGTGGAGGCAAGATGTGACTGATTTGATTAGAGGTATGTGTGGGAGTTAGAAAGCAGGGTAGGAATAGTAGGACCCTTTTAAATTTAACGAAAATTGTGTGCATACCAAACTACACTTAAGAGTTAAGATTATGTACTATCACCGTAATTTAGTTTTTGATGGAATAAATATGTATGTTTCATATAAATAGAGGAATAGAAGTTTAAGATGTAAAATTATTTTTGTTTTTTGCTAAACACAAGTTATGTGTAGCTAACAACATATTTGTCATCCTCTTAGCTGTAAATCCTTTCGGTCAGTTTTTGACTACTATAAGCATTGTACACGAGCTTATAATATATACTCACGTCATTGCAGATGTTCCCTCTTTTGCTTTCACATTATCGAATTATAACCCAAATTATGTGTATGTTAGTTCTTCTATGATTATTTGGGTTAAGTGTATGTAAATGTTGAGCTTTAACCCTAAGACGATTCATGAGGATCATGATTCATCAAAAAAGTTTCTTTTAGTAATTTTAGATAAGTGTTACATTAGATAAGTTGCGAGCATCACTTACAAGTTGAGAGAAGAAAAGACTAAGATGGTTTAGACATGTAAAGAGGAGACAACATATGGTGTACTTATAGGAATTTATGGAAGACTAGCGTTAGGATTGATTAATAGAGTTGTGTAAGTAGACCGGTATACTTTTTATATATAAATAAATAGTTACGCATGGTGTTTTTAAGTAGAATTAGGATAGATAAGTATGATATTTTTAGATATATATATATATATATATATATAAAGGGTGTTTATGTAGGTTTATGATAGATGAGTAGAGTTTTTAGGTAGATAGATATTTGTATATATATTAGGGTGTCTATATATATATCCAGGTTTAGAATAGTTATGTATGGTATTTTAGGTTGATAGATATATATTTATTTGATTCATACATCTATATATATATATGTTTATGTAATATTACTTCCACTACTACTAATATTATTATTAGTATTATTTTTACTATTATTTTTATATTTTGTCAGAGGTCATTTTCGAAGCAGTCTCTTTACTTTTGGGTAGATGTATGATTGTCTAAATCTTACCTCCTCATACCCCCGTCCCCGACGGGATTGGTGTTGTTGTTTTTGTTGATGTGCATTAGAGCAGGTTGCGAAAAATCGATCATTCTAAAATGTTTAAAACACGGAACACTATTTAGGGTATATTGATGCTTAACAATTTAGTAATTATATCTTACAAGGTTGGTTCTCAAATTGTTTGTTGTTATTTTCCTTAAAGATCGTTAGGTTATCCTTTTAGGGTTGAAACTAAGTCAACAGAAAACTAAAATTACAACAAAATTTTAAAATGGTATTTTATTTACTAGATTTCGATAGTTTGAATTCGGATTATTACTTTCTTGTATCTTGATCCTCATTAAAAGTTAAAGATTTGTAATGTGGATTGAATTACACATTTACCTAGAGGATAATTTGTGAAGGGCAATATTTAAACTTACTCGATAATACATTACTGAAAAATTCTACTCATACCATCAACATGATCATAAGTGAGATACCAATATTACAATAAGGATTGCGAAATTGGAGTTCTAAGTTTCAAATACTGTCAACTGCAATAATATATATATATATATTATAATAAAAGACAATCATTTGTGTGACCACACCAGTCTACTAGTCTTCCTTTGAATGAGAGTTTTACTCGATTCGAATTTGTATGGTGGTTGACTTAGACATCGTGGATAAAAAAGTAGATTAGCCATATTAGGTAATCTACTTTTTTACCTTATCAATGAAAAAGTCTTCAAAATTATGAATCTTTTGGCTCAAACAATGGTCGGGAACCACGATTACCACACAAAAGAAATATTATTAAGGGATTAAACTTTAGTGTTAGATCCATGATTTCCTTGTAAAATCCGTGGTGGTAATTCTAGCATTTGAAAGAACCCAAAAGAGAGATGATAATAATATAAATGGTAATGTTTTATTGTTGCTTAAGTTGTTTATAACTCTAAACAAGTAGTTAGTTATAAGGGGTGTTCGAATTAACTAAATTTTTGAACTTACCGGCTGATTTGATTTTCAAATGGTTAATAAGCTTTATTTTTCCGGTTACGAGCTTATTACTACGAACTTATAGTATCAAGTATGCGATAAACTCAAATTGATAAGCAGATAACCCGGAAAATGGAGTTCATTGACTTATTTGAAAATCAAATAAACTCAAAAGCCTCAAAGTAAGCTAATCCAAACACCCAATCGGTTTTGATATGTTATAGCTCACAAATGTGTTCGCTTTTGTGTTACCATTAATGGTATGTATTAATGTATTTTCTTCACAATTATTTTGGTGGATTTGATTTGTAGATATCAATTTGATTTCAGCTCAAACGCCATTAACGTTACTAGATTCATGGTTATAAATAAAAACTCGATTTCCCTACATTTGTGAGAAACTTCTAAAATTAGAAACCTAACCACCATTCCCGCCTTTTCCTCCCAACCTCTTAACTCCCTAAAAAACTCATTTCCTCCAGTTAATCCAACCACAATCACCCCCACCATAATGTCACAAATTACTCTTCTTAAACAAAATCCCCCAAAAAAACTAAAAAGAAAAACAAAAAATGACTAATTACGCTACGGTATTGTCCCTCTTATTCATTATCTCCTCCATCGTGGGCCCAGTCACTTGTCGTGGGGACTCCACTACTTCCTCCTCCGCCATGGCTCCCTCTGCTCCAGCCCCGGCCCCACCAACACCCGACGGAGAATCATTCACGATACAAGGAAAAGTCTATTGTGATCCATGCCGGATTCAATTCCCTATCAAAATTAGCTACCCCGTTCCCAACACTAAAGTCGTCCTTCGTTGTCGCAATCGTGAATCAGGCATTGAAACAGTTAAAGTGGATGGCACGAGCGATGCTAACGGTATGTATAGCCTCACGGCTACTGGTGATCACGAAGAGGAAATATGTGAAGTTCGGGTTACAGAAAGCCCGGATGCTAAATGCCCGGAGGTTATGGATGATGAAAGTAGTGCTCGTGTTTCATTGACCGATAAAAATGGAGTTAGAGGTAATACTCGAATGGCGAATCCAATTGGATTCATGGTTAAGGACATTGATCCTCGTTGCAAAGAGATTCTTGCTGAAATTGGTATCATGGGGATTTAATTCATTTGTATATTTCATTTGTTATTAAAATTTTGAAGTAATTATTTGTATAGACAAATTTTATGCCTTTTGAGAAAGTTTATACTTTTGAGGAAGTTTATTTTAAACTTTCTCATATTAGTCGTGCGTTGCGAGTGTATAAATATATACACAGGTTGGAGAAAACCTTTGTACTTTCACCTCAAAGACAGGCAATTTAACCAGATTCACTTATTTATGCGTTTGATCTGTGTTTTGTTTTATCTGTATCATATCCAACAAGTGTAACCGGAAATAATGTTAACAAGAAATGAGTCAAGTGGAATTGGTTAACAAATTCTTGACAAAAGTATTTCAAAGTCAAACCCAACCCATTTTAGCCCGTTAAATTTTTTTACCGGTTGGTATGTTACCGACCCACCTTAACCATCCATTCTGCCACCTCCGATCAATAAAAAGCTCGAGAGTGAATAATCGATTGCTGATGTCAATTAGAGCTAGATAAAACTAAGATCTCAAAAATCACCAACTTAACAGCACATTGAAGAGCATTTGAACAACAAAAGTCACACCAACTCATAATCATAATCAAATATCAACTACAATCTCATAAACTATAATGACTATAACATAAACAACAGCTACCAGTGTTCTGCTTCCCTTGGTATCTCATTGGCATTCACAGAGTTCATGGGGCGGGGGCGGGAGCTAGAGCTGGAGCTTTCTTGGCATATGATATTTCCATAATAAATTCCTGTGCAGATGAGCCGATTTTTGCTGTTATTATGTCAGGGTGTGCTTGTAGCCACAGCTCCATTAAATTACGTAACTGTAGCGTAGGCACCACCGTCTGACCCATGCATCTGAGCTCAACCTACGTGCACAAAAATGTGAATATCAGTTGTTAATACTGAAGTGATTATGCAGAATATGATAATCAGTTGAAGTATAATGGGCGCTAGAAGATAGTGTATGGATTTACTTTAGTTGTTTGAAACTGTAATGATAAAATAATCTCTCCTTCAAGTGTATGACAAATTCTGATTGTCTAAGAAAATAATATGTAACTTTCATTTGAATCTTTTATAACCAGCTTCGTGTAGCTAGTGACAAACTGTAAATAATATAATGAACAGAAAAATCTGTTTTACCTGAACATTATAAACTAATTATTGCAACTTCGATTCCCAATAATCAGATATATTTAGTTTCAAGAACATCTAAATACCCAAATAAAAGTTTGTAACAAAACAAACATATTCAAGAGAATAACAATAAAAACGACGGATACTTCTTGTAAAAGTGTTCACATTATGAAATTTTTTACGCATTATTTGAATCTAAAAATGGTTTCAAGGATCGCCAGGGTGATGAAGCAACTGGACATATAATTGATAATATGATTTAGCCCAAAAAAATTCAACTACATAATTTTCCATCTATTTTTGGGTATAACTTAATTTTTGCTCCACAGAATCACATATTTATTTCCTTCACATTCTACGACTCATAATTAAAGTGTTTGATTGACTTACCTCATGTTCACTTGGAAGTTCCAGTTTGTTCATCACCAGCTTTTGGATAATCGAAATTGGTACATTTCCATCACTGTGACCATATCAAACCAGACAATGAGAAAATATTCTATTGTTATATGTCTATAAATAACTGAATGCAGGCTTACTTCCACGTATAGATGTGATCAAGAACCAATAATGACATGAAACTGAAGTAGATATAGAAAGAAAAAAAAGTGATTTGATAAAGATTAGCCCTTCACAGAAAAGAAACAAGAATCATGAAACAAGATTGAGACCTTCCTTCAAAAGACTTCGTGACTTAATGGATACAAACCACGATGATTGGGTCATGGTTTATCCGTTGAATTATTAAACCTTAGTACGTGTTATAAGCTGCCCAACGTGTAATTTTAATGCTTACAGCCTTCTAAAAATCGTTTGAGTGAAAGAAAAAAAAATAGTAGAATTGCGATAACATAGTTTTTATAATCATATATTACACGTTAACTATTTACAAATCATAAAATCTTTATAAAACATTTATGGAAACCTGCATTGGTTTTAGAATTAGCAAAACTATGAGCAACAAGGCATACATTTTCTTCGATGATGTAGCCAATTCTAGAAACCTTGAAATTAGACAAACAATATGATAACAAAATCATGACAGAGAGTTAATTAACACATAATTGATGTGTGTGTATATTCACATTTCACAATGCATTGAACTGTGAACTAAAAAGGTACGTGGATAAGGAGAACTCACTTCAATTTAACATAACGTCCTTCTATCTGCCGCAAGGGTTCCCCTTCCCTGAAAAGTGAAGATTAGAAAGAACATATATGTAAGTTTTTTTAAGAGGGTACTATATATAGGTAGCAAATTTAACCGATACACTTATACATGGGTCGATTTGGGTTGTGTTTTATGTCAAAGGGGTCAAATATTGTGGCTAAAAAGAGAGTGTGACCAATGGGTCGAATAAGTCAAAGAGGGTGGAAGTCGCCCGAAGTCTTTTTTTAATCAAACCACATCCTAAATTGTTCTACTCAAAACTCAAAAGGTTTAAATTATTGTTTTAATAATACTTGTTCCATACTCATAATTAACACATTAAGGATTCATAACCAAAATTTTTTAATGATGGAGCTCGACGCATCCTTTTCTCGAACCATACTATAAAATGACCCTTCCTGTTATTATTCATTACCCGATAGACACTACCCAACCCACCCATCTTGCCACCTCCAGTAGTAAGAGTCTCGACTAAGAATACTCGATTAAAGCTAAAATGGAGGCCTCACTGTTGTTCAAATGGCACCAACTGGAACCAAATAGGATATGTTCGTTTGTCACAACCCAAATTGCTGCCACCAGCATCCAACGTAGCTTGGGCAGCTAAGCCATTTGACTTCTTTTTGCGATTCCTTCTAAACTTTTTAGGTTTAACTGATTTAATAGGATCTTTATCCTCCTGAACTTTAGATTTCTGTAATAGGTCTTTCCCTTTATTTTTTTGCGCACGCCCTTCACTCTTTAGGGTAAATGACGGTTCTGGTTTGACAGTGGGTCCCTTAGAAGTAAGTTTTGAAGATTTACTCCTATTTGCTGCTTCCACAAGATCATTCAAAGGTTTCCAGTCTACTTTCTCTTTCCACGGTTCCTCGCCTGCTTTTTCTTCATCAGAAGGAAGATGGCTGGATGGCTCCGCACTCGAAGAATTCTGCATGTTTAGTGTTATCTTCATTATAATATATGAATATCAATATAATTTAGGAAGTAAATACATAGATGTCTAAGGTCCAAAAGGATGGCGACGTCGTCAGGTTTGTAGATGGTAATATCGAAATTGGGTCTATATCCATTATATTAAGCATGTCAAATTTTCCCCAAAATGTACGCGTTTTCACCCGACCCATTTGACCTGTTATCAAAGCTGCCCATTTTTCCACCTCTATAGTCACAATTCATTTAGGATTGTAAAATTGAAGTTGTGTGCAAGTTGAAAAGGATGGTGACATTGTCAGAATTAAAGGCGTCAATTTTGATCTAAAATGGGTTGATATAGGGGTGAAACTTTATCGCTAAGACTCTAACGGGTCAAACAGACTGTAATAGGCAAGGAGTGTATGCATATGAACACAACCTCTTAAATGGTTTCTTCATATATAGATTGGATAACAAATTAACAGCATATAATATGGAGTACATTCATTAATATCAAAGTTAAAATAACGAGGGGAAGAAATAGGTGACAGGTCAATCCACCACATCACACCCCAACGAGACCAGATTATCTTCACTCACATAGTACTCATTTTTACCCAAACTCAATTGACCCGTTACCAAACCATTTTGCCACCACTAGTCAGAATTTAAATAGGATTTGACAAGTAGTTAAATTGATGTCTGTCTAAGTGCAAAAAGATGGTGACATGGTCCAAATTAGACATGGAAATTTTCTACCATTACCAAAAATGGTGTAGATGGTTATACATTATCTCTAATAGGTCAAACAGATTGAAATTCACCTAAACTGTATTCAAAGTTTCAAACAGTAATCTCCTAGATGTTTTTATTATAGTATATCAGTTTTTGTAAATACATTTTATACATTAATTATTTAACCAAAATTTTTTAAGAAAAACACAAAAGAAAAAGCGGTGACAGGTCAACCCAGCCCCAACCCAAACAGACCAGACGTGCTTGACTAGCACTGAAAAGCACCATTTCGATCCATAAACCCGCTGGTGCCCGACCCACCCATTTTGCCACCTGCAGTGAAGAATCAGTGGCATTGTTTACCTGCTTTGAATTGCGATTCATCCTGTTTGAAGTCTCACGTGAACTGGAACTCTCTTGGCAATCTTCCATGGAGTCGTCCTCTTTCTTGACAGGTTTCTCAACTGAGAAACTTGAACCACGTGATTTCTTCCTGGAAGCAACTCTAGACTTTTTTCCTGTCATTGTGGTTTGTGTTGACACTCTTGGTGTACTGACTACTAGAGATGAAAGTGATCTCTCTTTTCGCCTTAATGGTAATGTAATGGACGGTGTAACTTCAGTGGCTTTCACCCTTCTCCGTTTGTAAGGGAAAATTTTTGCCCTTACATCTTGCAAATTATGGTCCGGCCTGTTTGATGAATAATAAATAGAAACGCTTCATCAATCAAATGTGACCATGTTACTATGATTCTTCACATACACTGTTTCTTTGAGATCAATTTGGTATCATATAAGGATATGATGCTACAAAGGGGAAATGGGTAAAACTGGTTTGTATGATATTTCACATATGATGTACCTTTACTTATGAATGGGTCAATGATTGAGATAATATTTAATCTCTAGCAGGTTATATAAGAGAATTTAGCTAATAGGAAACGGGTTAAACGGCTCAAAGATCGAGCAAAATGTACTTTTGATGCATACAGCTCCTCCTATACTATCCTTTTTACAAACAATGGGATCAATAACATATATATAGAGAGATAAGGAGGGAGAGAGAACCTTAGCTTCTCCAAAGGAACACATCCTAGATCAATATTGCAAATTGGACAACATTCAAGTTCTTCATCTGAGAGCTTTTTACGAATACATTTCCTGCAGACTGAACGATATCCAAGACACAAAAGTAAATAAAAGTTTCCTCGAATTGGAATAGATATGGAAATCCAACAAAAGTATTGACATAGAAGCAAGAACAACAAAGTAGCATCACTGTTACCTATCCATCCATTTTGAATGCTTTACCTACATCTAAATACTCTCATGCCCGGTCAAAAATGAGGCATTACGCAGTCATCTCTATCACTCAACAAACTTGATTGTAAAACGGGATCATTTTTATCATTAATCACATTAGCTTCTCTAACTTGAACCCCAGAGGCCAATTAGAATATGCAAAGTCATTTATAAGCTTTATAACAACACAGCAGCCAAATGTCATAAAAATTTGGGGCAAATCAATAAAAATAAAAGTTCATTACAAAATTAGGGCAAATCAACCTCGGCCTACAGCTTCAATTACAAAACACTAATTTCCACAACAAAAAAGACACAAAACAAAAGAAAAAACCAATTAGATCAATAAAACAGGAAATTAGATCATTTCTTATCAATCAGTTCCCAATCTTCATTCTTCAATGTAAAACAAAATCCGCACTCTAAAGTACTATAAAAATTTCCAATATAATAGTAACAGCAGTACTCACAAGTATGAAGACATTCAGGGATAGTAGTTGCATCTCTTAATAGCTTATTACAAATGGGGCATGTCATGCATACCGCTAGCTCATTTCTTCGTACTTTTACGACCTGATTACTCGACATCTTCAACACTATCAATTCATCAAACACCTGCTGTGCAGCTACATAAACAGACCAAAATTCACGTACTACCTAATAAAAAATAAATGCATGTTAAACGACAACTTTAGGGTAACATATGGACCTTACGTACATATGTAAATTAAATACCTGCATTGAAGTAACCGGGACGCAGTTGTATAATATTTGTAATAATTACGAAATTAAGACGCCTACAAAAACACATGATTACGGGTGAGAAAGAGTGATATACTTTACCTTTGATCTGCGGAGATTAAGGAGATGGGTATGAATGATTTGTGAAGAAATAACGTGGGTTTGTAGTGAATTTGGACAAAAGGGTTGCTAGATCATGTTTCTGCAAATCGAAATCGAGAGTTTTAGAGAGAGAGTGTAGAGAGAGGTTTTCTATGTGTGAAATAGCATGGACCGAATTGTTTTTGCTCAAAAATAAAAAATAATTAAAATATAAATAAAAAAGTTTTTGGACTATATTTTTCTTGTTTTTGTAACTTTATAAGTTAAGTTATTCGAAGAGGTGCACTCATTGCGACTGCACAATAATATAAGACAACTAGTTTATGAGGCATGCTAACACAAGTATTATTATAGAAAGCTTATAATAACAACAGTTAAGTGATCTTGCAAGTAAAAAATATACAAATATATAATTGTTTATTAAATTTTATATCCATGTAGTTATTTACGTGTGTAATGCACACTTAAAAGAGATAGTATTTTATTCATTTGATAAAAGTATACAATTTATATTTAAAATTTCATATAAGTAAAAAGACAGATATTTTTCATTTGAAAAAGCTTAAAACCTGTTTTAACTTTTATTATTAGCTCATTTATCTGTATTGTTGATTAAAGTCGTAAGAAAAATCAAAGCCATAAATGTTTTGATTATTTTTTACTATTGAATCTATTGATAGAACAATGTATTTACTTACTCCTTACTAAAATGCATGTCGATTGTGTTCATTTTTATGTCATGGGGTTTAGGCTTACTCTAACATGGTCATCTACATTTGACTCTTTTACTATGAATAACGATAGAACAATAAAGAAAATATAAATAATCAAACTATTTTATTTAGATTAGAGGTGATATTGATAAGCGATTAGAATAAATTTTTAATAATTCTTTTTTAGAAAAAGTAAAACTTTAGTGATATTACATGCCCATACACAATTACAACCTCATGACTACATTCATATGTACAGCTCTACTTACTATTTACATTTCACACCATGCAAATGACACACATGACAATATCCCTTCATGATTCATTCTACCCATCTTCACATGTTTACTGCTTGACCTTCTATATCCGAATCACCACCCCGTTGATACCCTGCCAACCCATTAACTGGCCCATTACACCAACATCTAGAACTGTTATAGATTAACCATATGATGCATCTCTGTTAGATCTCACTGATTGCAGGTTATTAACACATTGATCCCACTGTAACTCATTTGTTTTCATCATTGCTTTTATCCATTCAAAGCTTCTAATTTGCACCTCTTGAAATAGGTCAATCCCTCTTAATGTCTTGCCCCCCGAAACTGATGCATTCCTATTCTTACACAACAGATACAAAATTACCCATATCACAGCTTCCCATAATTCTTTCACCATTTATCATTCTCTACTATGCACAACATCAAATAGTTCTCCAATATCCATAACACTACCATTATCCTTATTCCACCAACTAAACACTTTGGACCACACTAAACCAACTTCACTACACTATAATAAACAGTCGTCTAAAGTTTCAATACTCACTTCTCCCAATGAACACAACAAAGAGTGTAAATTGATACCTCCTCTATCAAGTTCCACCAGAACCGGCAGCCGCTTTCTTCTAGCTCTACACACAAAGACAATAACCTTGCTTGGAACAAATCTGTCACGCCTTGTTTCTTGACCCATGTGACCATTAGCCAATATCACTCCATCAATGCTTTTTGAAACCTTGCTGACCGTATAAACTTGTTCACCATCACCCATTGCCACCTGTCTCTACCTTCTGGAGCTATAAAAACTGAATCAAGTATGCCAGTCAATTTGTCCAGTTCACCACACGCTCTACCATGTGAAACCCAAGCCCAATCCCATTCCCAGACCCAACAATTCTCAACTCATCACAATGCAATATAGATGCCAGACCACCAGCTGAGCATCCAGAAAGAAGCGCCGAGATCCAATCAATTATCAGGAATGAGTTTTTTTTCAGAAAGTTAATGAATAAATGAGTGATCATTGCTAACGATACACCAATTATCAATCTCAGAATCAAAATTGTACACAAATAAAATTGAAACCTGCATAACTTTGACACACCATCAACATATGTCATCACTAATAGAATAGATGCAGAAGAGTACAATTTATCCTTTTAATTTTTATATTTTTAGTTTTTTAAAACAGCAATCCTACAACTAACATACCACACATGATATATGTACATCGTACATATATATATATATATGACTCTAACAAGGTTTGAACTCACAACCTCTTAATTGATGGTTCCACACATATCACCGGGCACCGAGCCATAAGCCCTTTGGTTTATTCTCCTAATATTTTATCCCAATTATCATCTAAACAATTAAGAATTTGATACATGTAAAAACCAACTAATCATGGTAGCAGAAGGAATATATCCATGACACATGACACAAGCTTATGGTATTAGGAGAATTAGTTGGAGGATTAGGTAGAACTGAAGGAGGATAAATCATTTTTCATAAATAATTGATTGTTTCTATTTAAAATTTTGGTAAAGTATGTATCTTTCTTTTGATGTACATAGACTTACATGTCGTCTAATATGTATTATTCTTTTAATTAGTTTGGAAAAATTTGTTGAAAGCTAGGGCTAACAGTGAAAACATAATGTTTTGTTCAAAGTTAGAATTTTGAACCTTTAATATTATAGTTTCATGTATTGTTGGATGTCCTAATTTTATTTCTCACTTTAAAAAATACATAGATATAATTAACTTGATTTTTTTTATTGCCACTAATATATATATATATGTCATCAATGTGAGTTAAAAGTAAATTTAAAACTCTAATATTACTAACAAGTAGTATCTAATAATTATGTTTTATTAAATTATGTATTTTTTATTTGTGAACAATAAAGTTAGAACATAAGGAGTTGTTGAAGCATAACATACTCTACTCTTGAGAAATTGAGTACTGCTACTTTTTCTAATAAATATAAATCTTGTTTTTATATGTAAATGACTTTGTAGAGGTATTTGTTCACCTAAGTAAGTAATTATATAAGCGGCGATCTGAGTAAAAGACTCGTTCTTTCAGGAATATCTAGGGATCGTTTTCGATTTTTTCTTTGACCATTCTAAAATGTGTAGTTATAAAGTTGAACTTGAACCTTTTTATGAGAATATTATGATGTCAACTACTAGATCAATTTGGTAATTAATATTTTATTTAAAATAAATAAATTATTCATGGGAGAAAATATACAGAGAAGATTGGGTTAGTGATAACATGCGATGACGATGTAATCGTGCAAAACCTGCGCATATGGCCTTTTTATTGTAATGCAGGTTGGGCGCGTCAGCGTGTGTTTTGGTTTTAGTGCGCTAGTTAGAAAGGGGTAATAATTGAATTTATGATAAAAATTATAAGTATAAAAACAAAACAAAATTAAAATTGAGACATCTTGTCGGTGAAATAGCTGTAGAATATAATTTTGTTTTGATATAATTGTTTGATAAAATAGTCGTAGCTATAGTTTTAAAAAGTAAAATAATATAAAAGAAAATTAATTTCATAATAAATGATAAATATAGTTAAAAGTAAATTTTATTATTATTGAGGACATGATTATTGATTAAATACTTTGTACATAATTATTTTTATATATATTCAGTAGTAGTCACTACACAGTTTATCAAGATGTTGTTTGCAATGATTGGGATGATAGTTATATACGATAACAGAGTTATAGAAGTTTGTATTGTTAAACATAAGAGTATTATTATTATTATTTTATTTATTTGAATAAACAAAACATGAGTAAAGAGGTAATCTAGTTAATTCATACTTTACAATATTTATGTATGGGCAATTAAGTAATTTAACATATGAAAAGCTTCAGCTAATTTTCAAACATTTATTTCTCTAGTGTTGTATTTAGGAGTCTTTTAAAAAATTTAAAAGCTAAAAGCTTTAACAACCAAACAAAGCTTTTATTAATTAGGAACTTAATTTATTGAATTTAAAGATTAAAAGCTTCAAAAAACTTATAAAAACTCTCTACCAAATTGACCCTTAGTGGTGGAAAATTTGTAGATTGTTAAACAGATTTGACCTTTTTAAATATTATTGTAGTTTTTCTTCATTTAACAAATTGATTTATCAAAAATTTGGATATATATGTTACTGCAGATAGACCACTCACAATCGTTCACTTTGTTGGGGGACTAACAATGGATCGTCACGACTGTGATTGTTGCGTCTTATGAACCGTCATCACCCGAAACACAGAAGGAGAATGAAAATCGAACGGAACTCATAAGTTTTTTTATTTTTGTTTTCCTCTTTTTCCTTGTTCGGTAGAATACAAAATTCGGAAGAACATAATTTTGTAATAATTTTGAAGAAGCAAAAATATAAAAGAAAAAAATGTTGTAGGTGGTCTTGATCTAGGAAGCAAGATAGATTGATAACTCTAAAAAAATTTGTGTTGACCTTTTTAAAAGGGACTTGTGGTAGCACTTTTTTTTCTGCTCAACATTATTTTATTTAGCACACATAAAGAAATGAGCCCTCATAGTGAGCCTCTTAAAATTTGGAATTTTGTATTTGAGAGATTTTTAAATTTTTAATAAGTTCAATAAATTAATAAAGTAAAAATATAAATAGTCTTGATCAATTTTGTTCACATAATAACTAATTGTGCACAACAAATTTTCTCTAAAATGTCTTGTTGCATTTAACTAGAATGTATAGATAGATTGATATTTTCTTTCTTTTTTAAGAAAAAAAAAAACAACACATAATATAATACAATGTTACTACATAAGTTAAAAGGTACATTGAATATCGTTCATTTCTCCTCCCAACTCAAAAGAATCGCCGACTATGATTTCGCACCCCTACAAATATTATATAATTATATAATATCATCATATATCATAAATATGACAAAACAAAATTTGAATATATCCATCCACGCAATGTCAAGGTTCAATTGGAGGACCATTTCATGTGGTGCTACGAGTAGATCCACGTACCCGTTTCATTAATCATTTTGCTTGTACGCACAACCCATAAAAACTCAACTACTCAAGTATTTTGTTGCTTGTATAGTGCAAACATTTGGTCCTTATTGACGTGTCTCCTAACATAATAGAAAAGAGAAAAAAGAAAACGATATATACGTCCAACAAATTATAATTTTATTGTTACTCCAATGTTACATGTTAATTATTTGTAAACTATGTTTACAAGAAGACTCACTTTCAAAACACCACACTTGATACGGGGACAAACCAGAAAAACTTTCACGTGACAAACTTTGATGTTATACGTGGTGGTGGCTTTTGACTTAGAGTTCGTTTTTCCAAGTCAAAATAAAAGAAAAAGAAAAGAAAAGAATGTAACCTTCATATAAATAAAATCGAAATGTTTAACAAATTTTCATCGATTTTCATATTAACCGAAATTTCAAATTTCGACTCTTGACGGTTATTACTAGCAATTCAAAATTTTAGTGCCACAAACATATACAACGAAGTAGAAAACTAATGGTTTTGTCAAAATAAAAAACCTAAGAGTTTTCTTTTTGAAACTTTCGTCTTTCCACATTCCTAGTTTTGATGTTATAATGAAGTTCAATTCAATAAACTTCTTAGGAATAACAGATTATCACTTTTACAATAAAAGTTTGATAAAAGTATAATTGAAATAAATAGAAATATTAGTAATACGATCAGGTACATTAAGAAAAAATAATAATTGAAAACAGACAGCAAATTAGGAAAAAGGAGAAGAGAAGGAAAACTATTGAAAGCCCTGGACCCGAACTCGGATCCCTACGTCAGGTTTAGTGGTGTTTAACAACCAAGCAAGGATGCAGTTAACGCTCTTATTACATATAAATATATTTACAAATCTTCGAGGGCAGATATGAAAGGGGTCTCCAAATTTTTTTACAGTAAGTTCAAAAAAGGTTGTGGGGGTAGCTGCCCCTACCTTGATACTACCTTCGTAATTGACATGCGTTTAGATCGACAATTTCTTTTCTCTTTTCCGATTTAAAGAATAATCATTTGATCAACTAAATCTTACATCCCCCTAACATCATTTTTCGCTAAACTTCAAAACCTTACATTTAAGTGAGAGATCACTTATTTATGTGAGACTTCTCTTATTTGATCGAGATTCTTCTACAATCTTGTTCCGAGTCTACTCACTACAGCAAAATTCTTGTCCACGTAACATTTAGAGTTATTCTTTTTTTATATATATATAATTAATCAAATCAAATACTCAACCAACACGAACATAACTAAATCCAATACAATTAATAATATCAAACAAATACACATACTATTATATATATTGGATAGAATTCAATTAATGATGTTGATTTTTTGTTTGTTAATTGCATATGACTATGTATAAGACCCAGTCCTTATGAGTGACCGAGTAAGTGTGAAAACGTAAATACAAAGCCGGCTGAAGGCACTCATGTGAAAAGAATATTATTATTTAGTGGTCATGAGTTATTTGCAAAATATCCAATATATTTTTCTGTTCGAAAAAAAAAAAACAAGTTTGCTTGTTTCAAAAACTGTCAAAATTTTACATAAGATATCAGGTTTTTTTTCTTTCTTTTTTTCAGAATAGTAATCTTACAACCTAATTCGTACACTATTTACAACTACGATAACTAAAGACACTTATTGTCTAAAATGATGATTGAACTCACAACCTTTTAATTGAAGTTGAAGGGTTTCATACCGCTAGACCCCATTGAATTAGTAAGATATTAGTTTATTACTAATCAAAGTTTTAGTACAATATTTTCAATTTAAAATATGAATACATTGAACTAATATGAAAATCAATTTTAAAGTTATTAGCTTTAACCTTTTAAGCAAGGCTTCAAGAGAATTGAGCTAAGTGGAGCTCCAGAACCTTAGGCTATAAGCACAAACTTGTCTTGATAGTTTGGCAGGTCTTGACGATGTATGTTTGAGTCTGTGGATATAAAAAATTGTGTTTTGTCATTCTAGAATAAAAATTTACACTTTAAGTTATGTTGAAGTTAGTAGATATAAGATTGAGATTCACTCGAATAACTTGAAAATGTAAATCACACTCAAACGTTATCCAAGTCTTTTGACCCCTTAAAAGCTTAATAAAATTAAGAGTTGAGTCCTTATCGGCACGATTTGAATGAGTTTTTATGTACTCAAAATTAAGCTTGATAAAAGATCGACTTGAACGAGTAAAATTCATGTTTAAACTCATAATAACTCAATGATCACTTTAATAATTTGGAGCGTATGCTACTTATGTTTTAAGTCTAAGAAGTACTTAATAAACTTGAAATTCTCTTTAAAATTAGTTAATCTTCTTGAAGTTATTTCTAAACAAATCCTTTCAATTCAAAAGCAATCAAATTGACAAAACAAGCGAAACATACAACTTTCCAAATTTAACATTTTAAGACGTTCACACTTAAGGCCGTCCGTCATTCAGAAATTTTGACATGCATAAATTAAGTGTACTTTAACAAATATTCACAAGATCAACTTTATATTCAGAGGGACATTATATTAAGTTTATTCCGATATATGTATAACTAATAACTATACCGATGCATGTCTGAAACTCTTGTTACTATTATTATCAATTGTTGATCAGACAAAGGAGCCGCCATGGCGCTATATATATATATGAATTATATAAAACAAAACATAGGGGGTTAGGTGGGACACCTAAGCTTAGTTAGTTAATTGATTGAAAGAATGTAAGACCTCGAGTTCTTTCCTCGATGTTACCTGTTCAACCATTTGATCCTAAACAAGACTCCTGTAAGCATGAGGTAAACAAGACTCTTATTAGATGTTGAATTCAATTCTTTTTATTCGTTTTTCGTTACTGCTTTAGACTTTGTAATTTATTGGGGTTTATATCCATGCCGTTGACATGTTAGATGTTGTTAACAACATATATATGATATTTCTTATTATTTTCTAAAAACATATATCTGTATCTATGCTCATATCTCTTCAACCTATCTACAAAACCCGGTATTAGTTGAAATGTTTATAACGAATACATTAAGTTTTTTAGTCACTTTTATGGTCTTTATGTTGATTCTATCTCAATTGACTTAGATGTTTGTAAGTGCGTATAAAAGTGTTCATGTGATACTAATGAAAGCAAAAAATTACCATAAAGGATATCATCATTTCATGAAGTGAAGATCTCTTGAGTTAAAAGAAGTGATAAGGGTAACTATGTAATATGATGTTACTTTGTCTCTCGATAATTAACTAAGTCGCAAATAGTGATTCTTTGATCCTGAAATACTCATAAACATCACATGTCTTATTGAGAAAACATATGTGCCGCTAAGAACATGAATTAGATGTCATGCCAATGTAAAAAGAAGGTAATTTATGTAACTGTTTTTAAGGGTGAAAAATGTATTTTTAGCTACTAAAGCATTGACGG
Organism: Logfia minima; assembly: GCA_963921325.1. Lineage (NCBI taxonomy): Eukaryota > Viridiplantae > Streptophyta > Magnoliopsida > Asterales > Asteraceae > Logfia > Logfia minima. The sequence goes on along the minus strand of OY992776.1, from coordinate 11,315,860 downwards.
CACTTAAATTGTGTGTTTATACTTTATAGGAACACACATCAATATTCCATATTTTATCCGTATATGCACGTCCAGACACCCGTTTAAGTAGTTGGTAATTGCCTAGAATATCATATAGATACTTGCATAGATTTGTCCAAAACCGTAAATATAAATTTGTCTAGAAACGCTAACAAATATATATATATGTATGACAAAATTATGTTTTACAACTTGTACATTGTCAAAGGAATGTGCTGGCATGTAGATTCAAGTTGACGTATTGACTATTAGGACAATTGACTTTTACAGGGTCAATTAGCCATTTCATTAATTATATGCTAATGTGAACATATAATAAAGAGCAGGTTCTTGCTTGTTTCCCTCATTCTCTTGTTAATCAACTAATCAAATATAAGACAAAGAAGAGATAACTACTGCTATTTCCTAACTTGTACGTGTAATTAAGAGCATGTTCCTTGCAGTTTCCCACTCATCATTAGCTTCTTGAAATTCTTATAAAAGGCTAAAGGTATCTGTATTCTGAACCTAACTCTTTCATCTCATTCACTTTTCTAAATAAGATAGTAAGCCTTCTTTTCTTCTTTGTACTTGGTTACTAAATTTGTCAAAGCATTTTCTGAAAATAGTTAATCTGTTCATAATGTGATGTCGAGGTACGTTCTGCTATATGATCTAGTGGTGGATTCAAGATTTTTAACTAGGGTATGCACTACTATTACGAGAACATAAATTGAATATCCATAATTTTTAAGGGAATGTTTGGGATTGCTTATGTAATTGCTTATTTTGAACCAAGTAAGCAAATCTAAGCACTATATGGAAACTATTTATCTGCTTTTTTTTTTTATAAAGGATTAAAAATAAGTAAGTTAAAACCTACTTATTTTTAAGCAGATAAGTGCTATAAATATAGCAACCCTAGACATCACCTAAATATTCTCTCTTTTCTTTTTACATTACAGAATTTATAGAAAAGAGTTTCAAGTTAAACACGTGCATAATTGCATACTCTTGATCATTTCTAGATCCACCACTAGCTCGTTATATGACCCAAAGATAATTAAACTTAGGAAGCCCAAAAAAAGATGGCATATAGCTTACTTTTCAAAAGTATTTTTGGGTTTTGGATGATTGATGGCGAGTTCTCAAGATTCATCCAGTTTGGTGAAATGCAAAGGCTTTCAGGAACGTAATGGTGTGAAGTGATTGGCCTTGATCATATAGAAGATGGTTCTATGAAACAAATGATAGTTGACCATTGAGTAGTTGATCTGCCAGTGAAACAATTGGTTCAATCATTGTTATATTCACAGATAAAATAGCTGTGTCGTGGACATATAGAATCTGAAACGAAGTTGTACAATCTTCAAAATGAAGACATGTACAACATCGTTTCAGTTTCTCCATGTCCACCATATAATTGTTTTTTCGGTGCATATAACAGTGGGTGAACCCATTGTTTCACAAGCAGATCTACAACTCCATTTAGATCAACCATCATTTGTTTCATAGATTCATATCCTAATTCGTGATGCCATATGTCAAAGTTCTTGTTTATGTAAGAATGATAAAATGTCAACAACAAAGGAGGTACAAAGCTATTTGAGAATGCAGACGAATGTATGAGATATAACATGAATTGTAATGAATGAATACATATAATTCACTCATAGACGGTTCATTAAATAACGGTTTTTTGTCATGTGTTTCTTCAACTTATATTTTAATAGTCTACATTAAGCTCCATTTGATGAATGTCTTTCTGTATTTACAAATGGGTCACTTTTAGTACTATTTCAAAATGGGTGGGTCGAAAAGGTTTGACCCATAAACACTAACAATTTCTTGATCCTATCCTTATTAACCATACACAAAATTCCAAATTTGTGATGGTATTAAAATGTTAACGAAATAAACACTTCTATTCAATATTTTCTGCCAAAATAGATGCACTGTTGAAATGGAAATCAAACTTTACAAGATTCAAATCTAGAGGGACAAAAGTGCCAATTCTCATAAACACAAATACTCCACAATCAAAGTACAAAGGACATTAATTATACTACACATAAGTCCATCACAATTGGCAAATTGTCATTTTGGATAAGAAAATTTAAAGCGATAAACCGGACTCCTCATCCTCTTCAAGGCTACCGGTGTAGACAAAGTAAAGGGTCCAAATTAAACCAAAGACACCAAAAAGGATCCATCCAAGAAGGTTGTTGCTTAGACCGAAAGGTAGCCCAGTTCCTTCCGTGCTCATTCTCTCGTCCACTAGAGCCATGGCTGCTGGGCTCGACATGGTTGCAGCTACGGCTGCAGCCATCAACGATGGTGCACCCATCCTCAACTTGGGTGCAACATTCTCTGATGTGACCACGAGCTTATCTTCCATCGAACACCTCACTTTTCCCATCCTGCTCAATGATGGTAATCCTGATCAAGATTAACAATATCGTTAACTTCCATTTTTAATCAAGTGCAAAGATTAAATTAATTAGTACACAAATAATTGTTTTATGGAAATAGTTTGCTTCTGTACTCATTAATTCCCATTTCACAAAAATCACTTTCAAGAACTTGGTAAAAGTATATTCCAATTTCCTTATAAATTAAGGTAGTAAATGTTAGATTTGAAGACAAAAAGTAAGCTGTCACCACAAGAAACTCAAGTGATTAGTGAATTTAAACTAATGTAAACCAAACTATCTCACTTTTCAGTAAATTGATCCTCTTATATAATCACTTTGAAAACACACATCCAAATCGTTTAAAACAAATTAAAATGAGCTTCACAATCGGTTTTCCCATAGTTTTAGTTTTTCTAGTTACCTAAGGTGAGCTAATCAATAGAGCTACTAATAGTTATAGGTCATCAATCATTTAAATTTGTGTTTATCCCTAATAGCAATACTATATAGTAAGGTTAATTACCGACCGGTCTTTAGCCTAACACTACTAGCACTTGATTGGCCCGTTATGATCCGTTAACTAAAGGGTTGTGAGTTCAAATCCTAATTTAGACGTAAAAGTATTAAAAAGTGTATAGCAGGTATGACTTAAAACTTAAAACATAACTAGCATTGGATTCGAAACATACCGATAACCGGAGAACTGCGGGTAGTAGTCGATGGTTTTTGCACCAAAGAGAATGATGGTGAGGCGGTAGAAATGGAAGCAGAGATGGATGCCATCTTTTCTATTGATTTGCAAGAACTTGAAGATTAAATAAAAATGGAGACTACACTTCGAAGTTAAAGGGTTCAGTTTGTGTTTTTATATAAAGTTAAATGATTTTGATTGGTTTATTAGAAAAATATTCAACGCAACCACAAAAAATGGATTACATGGATTGCACCTCATCTTTACTTCACCACTCTTGTTCCTCCACGTGTTATGCCATCTATACACCCAGGTGAAATGCTTGGTTTTCATGTAAGAGGATCTTATGCAGTTATCTCAAATGTCTAGTGTTTTTTTGTTATTACTAATATATATTTTGTTCTGACAATTATTTTGAGTAATTTGATTTGCCTATACATCTAAAAGATCATATGATAATTGAAAGAAAATAAAAAAATGATGATATTTTTCAGTTCATATAAACACAAGAAACTATATGTTAATTTATTTCAACAAATATATAGTTATCTTTTAGATAAGTTTTAAAACATGCTTTACTATATATTAATTTGATTAATAATAAATTCAGTCATGATTCACAAACTTTGTTTTTCTGAAAACATTTTAGGCTTCACTTTTTGATGTCTTAAAAGCTGCAACTTATTTTTTTGGTGAACTGTTTAATCTAAGATTATCTTTATTTTTTTTCAATTAATTATTGTAATTACCTAATAATGATCCTGTTTCATGATTTTTTGTTATTAAAAAGCATGTTAGACATAAACCATGCAAAAGTATAGTCTCTAATGTACTGATTTTTATTACTTGTGTAGTATTATACATTCCACTGAGACTTCAAATTTATTTACCTAAGACAACTGATCCAGGTAAAAGAAAAAATAAAAGAAAGAAAAGCAAGTAGATTGAGACTTGAGTACATGACTTGGGCTTTGAAAAAATTGTGCTTAATTTAAGATGGGCTGTATAATATATTGGGCCCAAACATGATAATGACTTAAATTCGATAGCTTGCTACATCAAGCCCTGTCTGTTCGTTACATTATTTTGCAAAGGAAAAAACACACACTAATTATAATCATGATCCGACATTCCGACCAGGTGGATATTTATCGAATCCAATATATGAACATTTTTTTTTCTTCTTGTAAATGTTCGTTATACTAATTTAGTAAATTAAAATGCTTACATAATTACTTATAACACCGCTTAATTTTCAATTCCCATCATACAAAGTAAGTCACAAATAGTAATAAACAATGATCCATACGTATTTAACAGAGTAGGAAATTATTGTTAAAAAGCTTTCAAAAACTATATCTTGTTTGCTTTTGGAACAAATTATGTTACCATTATCACAAATGTTTACATATTTTCATAAGTAAATTGTGTTGTGTAATGCTATCTTTTATTTGTTACTATAATTTTTGGTCTCATTTTGAAGTTGGAAATGATTTTTAAACTTTTTTGATATTATTCGTTAATCTATTTAATTCAATAATATAGATACCGATGAATGATTTTGAATTTAAATGTATACAAAAATAAATTGAGTATTAGCGTAAGCACCTCTTTCTCAATACGTTTCTCTTGTAAACATACAAAAATTGTATTCGTGTGGTCCCTATAAATATTTATATTTATATTTATATTTATGAATAAAATAGATAGATATTAGTTTTGATAACTGATAATTATCAAATTAAATCGGGATTATGAAGAATTAAAAGTTAAGACAGTTAAATATACGCATGTTTACTAACAGATAAACTCCAAACTGTAAAATTATCCAATACCATGTCTTTACTAAACAGATACAATAAATGAATAAATAATAGTTTGATTGATACGTGCTAAAAAACAATTACTTGAATTGCATTACATTGCTACCTGAAATCAACCCCTGTTTTCACCTCCTTGAATTTAATTTGTGTGTTTGCCGACTATGGAGATTTCTTCTTCATTCACCCCGACCTCAAAACGATGTTTCCTTCCTTCTTCCTTAGGTCTATCTATCTCTTAATTCGTTTATTTCACAATCAATTGCATATCACACATATGTGTATTATGTATATGTGCTGTTTGTATTTAGGCGTAAATGATATGAGAATCTGATAGAATGATAACGGAATCTAGAAATCCTTACTACTTTCAGTATTATTTCATTCACTCTGCTGATTGTTCCTAATACATGAAATAATAATTATAGTTTTGATCTTATTTAGTTAAGGTTAAATAATAATACATATGTAATGAGGTCCCTAGGGTGAAACTGGTAGGAAAGATTTTGCTTCATTAAAGGTTCCCCAATGCGCCATTTTTTCCTTACAACTTTGATGCTTCAGTTTGAAAAAAATGGTGCACTATCAGTCGCGTTGGCATGTCTTTTTACCTGAAAGACTCTCTTTTGTTGGTAATACAAAAATATTAGCAATATTGAGTTAAAAATGGTATCAAGTGAAATATTCATCAATCAACGGATATATGGGCAGAAAACACTACTTTCCTGTTTCCCTCAAAGAAATAGCTTCCCTATGATATCATTCAGCTCATCCGGTATGTCATCATCATCAGCATCAGCCATGTTTTTGCGAAGATCATATGCAGTTTCGTTAATCATTTCGATGACATCGGTTCCAAAAAGTGTGAACAATGCTGAGCCTGTTTTGTTCACAGCCCTTAGATGTACTTTGAACCTGTGACAATAAAAGTAATGATGATTGTGGTCAATAAAAGAGTAAAAGTAGTTTCTTTTATGGTACCATATACAAACATGATTAATTGCGTGTATTTTTGAATAAGGATATATATCTAGTAATAGTTGAGAATGAAATGTGGGATGTATCTCGTATTTCAATTCAATGGGGGTGTATAGTAGATACATTTCATGGAAGGCAACATAAAGTGATTATTCAATCGAATGAGAAGATATAATTGATTATTCTTTGCCAATTAGCATGTTAATTAGATCCACTTGGACTTCTATCAACCATGATGTCAAATGCTGAAGCTTCTTATTTTGTATATAAGCGAATCAAGCAGTGTGCAATCTTTTTATTTTTTTATATTGCATGATTAGATTTCATATCAATGGTCAATTTTCTTTGCAAGTGAAATTTACTTGAATCCTTCAAGCTAGAATCTCTCCTGCATATGTCAGTCCTGTTTCCTTGACATTGCGTTTCATTTTTGCACGCACACACACCATAATATATCCACACATGACTCTAACCAATATTGAGTATAACTAAACTATAGATATGGTGCTGCTCAAGAAAGTTGGCGTTTCTCAATGCTACCAAGGCTCCATGTTTGCTGATAAAAGCAGATTCCAGCCTTCACTAAATCACTGTGTATTCTCGAGGCGTAAAAAATACCCTGTCCAGGTCCATTGTTATTTCTCTTGCTCGTCTTTTACGTTTTCTTACAATTTCCAGTTTTTGGGATTGTCTGCTATGTTGGTCTCATAGATTAATTATCAATTTTCAGGTGTTATGCAGCCAGAAGAAAGAGGTTCCTATAGTAGAGGCTCGGTGGGTCATTTTTAGAAGTACTTATTGTTTGTCTATAACTGTATGCAAAATACTATCTACTATCTTCAAATTAATTTCATTCTTACTATAGACGAAGACTTTTTTACAATTGATTTAAGAGTAATTGTTTGTTCCATTTAGTGGTCACTTCCATGGTAGAAAAAGTATGTATGCATGTGATTTAATATTGAGAGGTCCCGTTGGAGTTCAAAGTTAGTTTTCACATATTTGTGCGTATCTGATGTTATTTAAAAGGCCAATGCAAATTGCATAAAAACATAAGTATGTAAGCAACTTTCGTCCAATCTCTATTTTAGGTAACCAACTCTTTTAGGCTATGAAAAATCATTGAGTTCTTAAAATTTCGATGTAAGGTAGTCTGACATGTTAACCAGTCATAATGATGATGTGCTATCTGAAGTGTTGTTAACATTTAGTCATATTGTCTTTTCCTGACATGATGCTGTGATGTCACATGAAAACCAGATAATAGCTTTGATCAAAAAATTTGAAATTTTGATGGGTTTTTTTTTTATTTTTTAGAAAAACTTTTGATGGCCTAGAACAAGTTGGTTACTCGAAACAAAAATCAAACAAAAGGTGTTTTTCTTAATATGCAGTTAAACCTTATGTAAGTACCTGCTTACAAGACTGTTAGCTTGATACTAGAGGTTCTTCTTTTATTTTTGGTTTGATTGTCAGGGTAAAAACTAAAAACTAATAACATAGTATAGTATTTGTTGAACTCGTTTTATATAACTCTCCATTTGTTCAGGTCCATGGATGAAATATATGATACTTTGGCTGAACGTATAGTGCCAACTGCAGCTTCAGGAACAAATATGAGTTTGACGTAAGTTCAACATTTATGGTATTAAGAAATGAAGCTATTTTAGGGTACATGGAATATTCTTATATACATTCGTGTGTAAATTGTGAGTATTTATTGGCTTTTACTTCCATGGATTCTTGTTTTACAGCATTTTCTATATTGTGCCGTAGCTTTCCACCCATACTCCTGCATCTTGTTGGTTTTGATTTCCTTGCACTATTGCTCAGAATTTTTTACTAAAATGTTGGTCTCTTATCTGCATTTAATGAATACCTTTCGTGGATTAACAGAAACCAATATATATTGTCAATAAATTAAAGTGTACACATAAATTCATATTGTTAATGTGGCTCATTTTGACCCAATAGTTATGACTATTTGGGTTACCTTTTACCTTTAACGGATAAAGCGAGTAAAATGAAAATAGATAAAAACGAAATGGGTCAAATGGGTCGAAAGTCGGTCAAAGTCTATCATGAGGCACAAAACTTCCTAAATCATTTTATTAAAAAATGTAGATTACAATTACCAAACAATGGTTTTTGTATATCATATTCGACACACAAATTATTATTATATAAAATTTGAAAGAGTTGGACAAAAAACATCTTGGGTCAACCTAATTCAACCCAATGCACAAATTGTATGGCCCGTTTTCACACATTGCCCAACCTGCACTAATGAGTTATCTGATCTCCAAACTTTCTGGTTTACTGATGCAGGCATATCGTGGGATTAGCTGGCCCCCCAGGTGCTGGAAAGACCACCATTGCTTCAGAGGTTGCTAAGCGTGTAAACAAGATGTGGCCTCAAAAATCATGTTCCTTTGATTCTCAGGTGGAACCTCCAGAAATTGCAGTAGTCCTTCCAATGGATGGTTTCCATCTCTATCGTCACCAGCTTGATTCAATGGAGGTTCACTTCTCAATCTCTCCTATTACTTGATATATTATCTTTCATAAAGAGAGCTTAAGATGCATGACAGTGTCACAAAACTATTATATCAGGGTTGAATAAAGTAAAGAAAGTATAATATCAAGTTCTATTCATGGTGTCCAACAGAGCTTGATATGAATGTTGTAATTGGTTTAAAGGTGGTAGAAGTATAGTTGTGTAACATGATTGGTGTATGTACATCTATGCTAATTAGGCAGTGTTTAGAGTTGCGTTTTGAAACTGCTCAAAATGATTGTTGCAACTCGTAGTGGCAAATCAGTTTATAACTTTAAACTAAACAGATTCTGCTTCTGATGATTTAGGGGTCAAACAATTAATTTTGGTTGATCAGTTTCATACCTAATGCAAGAGAACTGATTGTAAAAGGGAGTTAAATAAAATTGCCTAATTTTTTAAAGCTAATCTGAGATTCCTTTACCTTCTTCTGACAACACCTTGCCTTTTTCTTTTCATTAGAATGTCAGTTGGTCATTATATATGTCTCTGTTTAGTACTTAGAATTTTCCAAACACTGAGATAGTTGATTATCCAAATACGACAATTTCTAACAACAAAAGCATATGCAAACACCAATCCCTACAAGCTGTTTTGCTACAGCTGATTATGATTCTGACTAATAGTATACTCATAATTTTCAAAATGCACATCCAAAGACTCCCTTAATACCTTTTGCAATTAGCACTTAACTGTCAATTCTGATGCTCTTACTGTTGTCCTTTTTAGGATCCAAAGGAAGCCCATGCAAGAAGGGGTGGTGAGCTGTTTCTCTCATTTCACATCAGTTGTTTTTGATGTTACAATCAATTTATAAAACGATATGTAATGCTTTTAAAACAGCCCCATGGACGTTTAATCCTGATTTATTCTTGAAATGTCTGAAGACCCTAAAGGAGCAGGTAATTGGGCCTTGGTTATATCAACCTGACTGATACTTATCATATGTTAGAGGTGGAAAGATGGGCAGGTCATAAGGGTTGGATAACGCCATAACGTGTCACAATGGGTCATTTTTAATCAGGGGTTGGAATAGGATAGGTCGAGTAAGGTTACTCCGCAAACACCGTCTTGTCCACTTTTAGAACCTTCTGTTAGATAATTGATTTGGTAATTATGATTACAAGAGCAACATTACATTACTTACTTAAATGTTGGATAATTACCAGTTAGGAGATTGTATGTTTCAAATATAGACTTCATATGACTTTCGACCCGTTTAACCAGTTTCTTTTTCATTTGACCCTTCTGACCTGTTTGAGATAAACAACCAAACCCATTCATAAGTAAATGGGTCAAAATATTCACCTCTACTTGTCCTGTGTTTTTATCCATTTTAATTAACATTGGAATTAATGATTAATTGCAATTCAGGGTTCTGTTTACGCTCCATCATTTGACCATGGTGTGGGAGACCCAATTGAAGATGATATCTTTGTAAACGTTCAGTATGTAATATATTTCTGCGATCTTTTACTTCTTCTAATATCTTTCATATATCAGCGAAAGATGATATACGTGATTAAAAGAGTCTTTTTGACATTCTTTTCATACATTTGGTTAACTATAGCTCTAAATGTAATATGTATCACTATTGTATTTTCAGGCACAAAGTTGTAATAGTGGAAGGCAATTATATACTTCTAGAAGAAGGTACCTGGAAAGATATATCAACGATGTTAGACGAAAAATGGTAAATTTGGTGTTTTCATATGCAAGATTGAGCAGAGTTATTAGTATTATATGTTCTATTTGTTAGTTGTTATCCATAGATATATGAGATCTGTTTATTATACTTATGAATGGGTTGATCCGTGTTATTTTTTATCTTTAATGTGTCAGACGAGTAAACAAAAATTAGCTTAAAATTTACCATTTTGACCCTCTACGTAACCCGCCGTTATCCACCTATACATAAAGTTTATCTACCAAATGCTGTTTTCTACAACCACGCTTTGATATCACACAATATACTCTTGGAAGCTTATTTAGATTTAATATGGATTTCAAATACGGCATGTAATATTTGACTTTTTTACTCTTTCATATATTTTAGCTAGATGTGTGGTGAATAAAGAGCTATAATCATATTTATCTGGTTTCAAATATCTTGTAGGTTCGTTGATGTTGACATTGACATAGCAATGGAACGAGTATTGAAGAGACATATATCAACCGGTAATCACCTTTTATTCATGATCCACATGCGTGCACATGAAAGATTGTTACAAATTAAGTAAATCTGTATTGGTTTCCATCTTTTTGTTAGGTAAAACTCCAGAGATCGCCAAACAGCGGGTAAGTTACTAACTAAAGTGGCAATTTTGGCTTATCTACTAATGAGGTGGTTAATGTTGATTCACATTATGTTTTATCTAATGTTGAAAGTCTCCTATATATTGTTTAAAGGCATACAACCTATTAATCAAAAAATCAGGTTATTATTGAAATAGTATACTTTTTGTAGTTATATTTAACACACTAATTATTACAAAAAATCTAAAAGGTTTGGACAAAAGAAATTTAGGCCAACCCAGCCCGCTTTAACCTGTTACCCCACCCATCAATTTTGCCACATCTACTAGTAAACTTGACTTGATGATGCTATAGTATTTGTACTTATTTGACAAAAATTTACATGCAGATCGAGTACAATGACAGACCAAATGCAGAACTTGTTTGCAAGTCAAAGAAAAATGCAGATTTGATAATCAAATCTGTTGCTATTTGAAGCTCAAACTCACCGTTTGTAATGAGGATAAATTTCGGAAACACAAATAAAGAATGGAACTTACGAACTTCATGTAATGAAGATGGCAAAAACAGGATCAACAAGCTGAAGGAAGCAGAAGGTCTGTATGGACATTCTATCCTCTTAGATTTAATGGAAAATAATTTAAAAGATGAATGGACAGACTGAAACAGCATCAGTTTTCATGTTCTTATAGAAACTATTCTGTTTCTAAATTTCTGGTAGCTGTTTATTGTTATATGTTTACAGCCTACCAAGTGTTAAAAAGTTAGTAGTTAATGATTATTACTTTGTATGTTTCATCTTGATTTTAATTAAAAAACAATTCAAGAGATGAGTGACAGACTAAAATTTCCGGAGTTTTGTGAAGACCACATGTTCTTATTAAAAAGATAGTGTTTCTAAATTTCTGGTAGGTTTTTCTTGTTACATGTTGCCAGCCTTCAAAATGTAGGACACCTAGATTCTCTAGTGTTATCGCTTATAACATACATGTGACGGGTAGAAGTGGAGAAATTGGCAGGTTGTGTGAGTCGTGTAAGGGTTCAATATGGGTAATTCTTTGGTATGGGTCAGGTTGACCTGAACCTCTTTTCATCCACTTTCTTTAGTTCTTTTCTAGGAATAGTTAACGTGTCAAATTATGATTAGAGAAGTCATATAATTTCGCTAATGGTTTCATTTTTTGAATACATTGGATATAGGAGATTTATGGATTACAAATACACTCTGACGAATTTTGACCCGATCTCTTTTAAGTTATCTTTGTTTTAGCTTACAGTTTACACATTTTAACATTTTAAAAGATAAAGCATTAACTTAATCGACGCATTCATTACTATGTAAGTAGTGATCGTAATAATTGTGTGTAACATTACTTAACGATAAAGGGGTCAAATATGCTTGAAATTAGACCAAAGAATTGGGTACCTGCCGGTAAGCAAGTTATACATTCTTTTTAAAATATGGGATCGGTTAACAAAAAATATATAAAGAACTTAAAGAGTTCTAAGTTCCAACGTTACTAAACTTGTACTGAATTATAGACACCAAAACAATATAATGACCATGACGTTCAAAACCAAATGACGTGATAATTGTAGTATTTCCATGTAACTTGAAATCTAACCTCAATTTTACTCACAACATACAAAAGCTCTTCAACAATTTGTAAACATCAATCTTGAACTAATTTAATATAGTTAAATACTTGCATATATAGATGATCGTATGGAGACATTTAATGTTGTCATATAAATTTGTGTAGTATAGTATACTTGTGTCTAGTTAATTTATCGATATATATATATAATAATTACTGATTACGCGACACACTTATCTCTGATATTTTTCTGGATATATGTGAACATATGGGTATGGTCCTTTTGGATAATGTTTTGTGATACCTACTGCAATGTGTTGTAAAGTATCACATTGAAATACATTCTATTTAATTGACATAAATCACCACCATAGTTTAAGTTTTTTACTCAACCTAGTTAAAATTTAGTATCCTAAAATAAATTAACCAAATTATAGTTGTCATTCGTTAAATAAAAATTTAACGCCACCAACTATTAATTTACTGAGATATTAACCCGCTCATTTATTTAGCACATACAAATTCAATCTCATTATCAAATAATTAAAAGAAGAAAAATATTTTATGTCTAACTATAAAGACCTAAAACTAGACTTAAAAATTAAGTCGTGTGTATATTAAAATGACTATTAAATATAAGAAAACATAATAAGTGAAACCTATATATCATATCATAAAATATATAATTAGGCGCACATTTACACTTATATTTTAATGCATATATAGCATTAGACCACTTGCATTGCTACTCATGATCACTCCTGTCCTCAGAGCACGGATCACTACGGATACAATGCAGTATGTGCTCAAACTTCGTCGTCACGTAGAGCACAGCTTCAGCAAGGAAATCATGCGGGTTATTATTATTTTTTTCTATTTGTCCATTTTAAATAATGTTTAAATACAACAGATAAAATATAAAATATAATTTACTTTTAAAAGTAATAGGTTCAAAATACAAGTCATGAATTATTATAAAAATAATATTATAATTAATCATTGGATAATTTTTAATCACGCTAATATAACATTTACAAAAGACCATCACGATTTAAAATAATCTTACTCTAAAATGATCTTACTCCAAAAATAATTACTCTTTGATATGTGTTTAGGTTCAAAAGTGGGTTATAGACTTATAGCCTCTTATATATAGGGGGTCTCGCGAAAAGATTTTTTAGGACAAGGAAGATCATTATTACGTGGAATATTTTACTTTCTATAAAAAAAAAGTTAAAGGTTTCTTTTAGAACAAAAAGATATTTTTGTTATAAGAAGTAACAAAATCTTTTGGTAAAAACCATTTTCATTTCGATAGACCCGACATGGGGTCCACTGTCCAATATTTAATTTCTTTTTCTTAAAAAAAAAATGAATAAATAGTTCTTATTATTTCATCTTTGCCCTCGTGCAATTCATTAACTATTAAAAATGTATAACAATGAACAACTTGATTCCTTCTAAATACAATTGTTTTAGAGCATCACAACTATTAAAAAAGCAACCATTATTTATTTGGTGACAAGCTTATTCGCTGTCTTAAAAATCAGCAATGAAAATACACAAAGATTAATCATCAGATTTTATTTGTTTTTATTATTATTATTCCATTAATAATAAAACAACATATAATTCGATATTATTTATAAGCTAATTCATTTAAAACTAATAACATGTTCCCTATCAATCACTCATACCAAACATTTGATTTATTTATTTATTTATTTATCTTTGAGATGCGATACGAGTGTGCCAAATTGTGGAATCAAAACTATAACTTTGAGTTATGTTGACTGATTTTATTTATTACGACTTTGAAAAAGCATATACTATTTATTGTATCATTGTTAAAAGGAATTTAAAGTGTAGCCTTTCTAATTATTTTAATAAATATTAATATTAATATTTTCATGTTCCAAACATGATTACTTAATAGATTATTAGATGCAAACCACTAGTAATCATTTCATATAAATTTTGGTCAAAAATTAGTGAAATGACAACTTATATAACATACATTTATATATAAGCACTATAAAAGTTATGTATTACACCAAATGATGATTTATATATATATATATAAGTTACGCAACCACCACAAGAAAATTGGTCTACATTGTCGATCAAGTTTTAGTATTGTTTAACCTAACAAATTGTTAGGTTTAAAAGCCATTTGTTTTTCTTCTTTTGTAAATGTCGGATTGTTGAGTGGTTATGATACTAATATTAGTTTGGTGTTACCGTGTTAACATTACTTAACCTTTTGAAACACTTACTAGTTACTACCTTTTCTAGCTAAAGTCGTGAATTACCAATGTAATCACATTTTTATTTCAAGATCATCAACGTACCAATATCATTATCAAGGTCAATAACGTACTTGGCTAGTTATGTATTTAGGTCACCAAATAATCAAGGTCAACACGAATTTGAAAATTGTGACTTGTCATTGTCATTTTTTATTTCACCATTTCAACAACAGTGATAACCCTCTAACCTCCAAGTATCATAGCTGTACCAGCTTGTCCGGCTTGCATCAACATGTGTAGGTGTAAAGTTGATTGTCATTTCTGGATTGGGCCCAATGTTACTGGATCAAAGGAAGCATACAGACAATCAATGAGTAACCAAGGGGCCCAATTTCATTTATAAGGCCAAGGTCACGTGTATGCCACTCTAGCATTATTAATTAGTTCGACAACGGTGTACAACGGTTAAAAACTAACAATTTTATTCATTTATTTATATCATTAATAGCGTTTATTTAATATATATAAATATATATATAGGGTGAGAATCAAGAAGGAAGTAAAAAAATTATAGGAGGAGGAAGGAAGCAAATTTCAACCATTGATTTTATCATAAATGAATTTTAGAAATTACCAATAATTTTAAATTTTTATTTATAAAAAAATCAAATGTTAAGATTTACTTCCCTCATTCCTCAAGAGTTGAAGCTTCCCTATGAATCGTTTCCCTATATATATATATATACTTTATACCCATACATTATACCAACGTAACAAAAATTCAAAAAAGACTTTACTTAGCAAAGTTCTAAATTAAATACGAATTTAACCGAATTGTTCCCAATCTTAACATCTCATATGTTATCTTTATCATGTACACGACCATGAACCAAACAATACGTAACGAGCATCGTTCATTGATGTAGAGATTGCTAAAATAGCAATCTTTTTCTTTTTGGCAATTGAAGTGTAGTTTTATACGGTACTAAACTTGTATATATGCATCGTAATATTATTTAAGTAAATAGATTTTACCGAGGTGAATGTATGTATCATTCTACCCAAACCTCATCCATCAACCATCACGATGTACATTTATCTCCATAAAATTTGAGCCAATTAAATGTACAAAAGTTATCGCACTATTTTCATTATTCTTTTTTGACAATTTAGTGTCCGAACTTTTACTAACTAGTCCGGATCTTTAGCCATACAAAATTCGCATTCTAAATAAACATATATTCGAGAAACGCAATATTTACAACAAAAA
The DNA here is from genome assembly GCA_963921325.1 of Logfia minima. NCBI lineage: Eukaryota > Viridiplantae > Streptophyta > Magnoliopsida > Asterales > Asteraceae > Logfia > Logfia minima. Next base: position 11,300,027 of record OY992776.1, on the reverse strand, counting down.
TTAATTGATACACAATACCGTTATTAGGATTTGAATCGGTTCTACAATTTAAACATAAATTAGGTTTTATTTATCTAATTTTTATTTTTGTCGGATAATTTGACTTTGATCTCATGTTAAGTCCTAACGAGAAAAATTTAGATCCTATCAAATATCATCTCGTGGATTTAAATATAACGGATACTAGTAATTACACTATTAATTTTATTATAAATACATTAAAATTACACATTAAGAAGTTATATTTTACAGATAAAAACACATATTTTTGTTATATTTAACAAAAATATAATGCTAAATATGTTTAATAATATAGAACCAAACTTAAACTTAAATATACGATTTTTTACATATAAGTTTTATTTACTTTCTCTATTTATATTTATCAATAATTATAACATGTTTATCAATTAAATTTTAATTAAAAATTAATTTTAATTTTAATTTTGAACATATCAAAATTATATCTTTTTACAAAAAAGAAAAAAGTAAATAAGAAAAATTGTACAAATATCATTGCTAAAATATAACTGTATAATCAAAAGTAAAAAAGTTCGAGCGGGTCCTACTAGTGAGTCTTGACACATGGAAAGTGTCTCAATCTCCGACACAATGTAGGGCCAACTTCACATGGGTGATAATTCTCCTAGTATTAAGGTGAGTGATCCGACGAACACAAATGAGCGGTTAAACCGGCAGGCAGTATTTATTCCCATACCGGCTGGTTGCCTTTGTCTCTCCTTTGTTCCCTTCTTTCTTTGCAGCTGACCAAACGTGTTGCTCATATCACCCACATTTTTGCCTCTCTTATCTAACAATATGTTCCCTTTATCTCCAACTTTTTATAACACCCACTCCATATGCGCGTGATACTCAAGACATTTTCATTACAGTACATAATAAGGAGCACTGATTATTTTTAAGGAAACCATACATGGAGTACAGGTAAAACGACAGACCAATTTTATAAATATTAGTAAGTTTTGAGGATGGAAATTATAACTATTCTCTAAAAAGTGCCTTCAATACAGTTATCCCGTTATTTTTATACAAAATCCACAATTAACAATAGTATGTAAACAAAGAGATATTAAGACTAAGAATATCCAAATGCAATTATACTTATGTATGAATCAAATTGGATCATGTAAATTTCACTTCTCAAAAATTTATAGGTTACTAACAAAACAATGATTTATTTAAATCTGTATGCTCTAACGTGATGTTGTCATTTTGTATATTTGACATAAGACCAATGTTTTAAAGTTCGAGTTTCAAAACGACTCGACAAAGTGATCGGGTCCAGATCAACTTGGTTTGTGACTCGTTTTTAAGAAATTGAATATTTGTCAACTCATATGATCGTATACTAATTTCAACTTTATTTTGATTTGTTGAATTGTGACAGCAGTGGACTCTTAGTTGGAAATTGTAGATAATTAAATATTGTTACATAAATCATTATGTCTTTAAGAAACAATGTACGGATACACGAATGAAAGATCGAAAAAAAATAATTAATGCGATGCAAATATCTTTTTTAATATAGTTTAATGATTTATGATAACTACTTTAATGATAAAATACTAAAGTTAAACTTAAAAAACAAAATAACAAAAATTGAAAATTACAAACCCGTTGGGTTAACCTAACCCAGGTCACCTGGCGGATCACTAAACCCGTCGGGTCACATTGGGCCGGAAACTAAGGTTGACCCGACTCACTACCCGAGTTGCAGTCCGCTCGGTCCACTCTACTGGGTCAACTTGGATTCGAAAATCTCAGGAGCCGGATTCGAAAACCTCACTTAAAACACATATATAATAAATAAAATTTATAAATTATTGTGTTTGTGGTAAAAATGAGTATGTGTAAGCGGTTGATTTCTTCTACTACAGTTTACGAGAACAAATATTGATAGCATGTCAGGTTAATTCATATCGAAGTAATTGGAACACACATAAATGTCATGTTTTACAAGTTGACAATGTATTCCGATTGCAATAAGGAGAAAAGAAAAGCGGAATACTAATTTATATAGATCTACAAATTTTGTAAAAATATGTGACTATTACATCATTAACTGTTTAAACAACTATATTTTGAAATTTTAAGTCATTCTGAAATGGTTGTAAGTTAAAACAAATTTAATTTTCAATATAGTTATAATCCAAGTACTTAATTGTCCATAAAGCTTAAATCAAATTGTCACAATTAATCTCTCATTCTTATTGTTTCTCATCTTAATTACCAATTTTGAGACAAATCTTTTGCTAATTCTTTCTACTCAAAGGATCACATGCCGTGAGTGTGCGAGTGGGCATTAATATTCTTGGTGATGAAATCCATGCACCAAGAGAATAAGTCACTTATATCTTGTCCCCAACCCTCATCTTTCTATATATAAAATCCTCCCACCACCACTAAACTACAACTCACAATTAACCAATTCTCTCTCAAATATCATCGCCGGAAAATCAAGAAACTCGCCTGAGATCTACTATTTCCGTTCAACCAAGTTCAAAAAATCACAGCCCATTTGTTGGAAACAAACTCATAAATGGATCAAAAGATAAGCACTTTGAATCTCTTTGAGAATATTGATCTTGCAACCGAACTCCGATTAGGGTTGCCGGGAACCGATGACCAGCCGGAGACAAAAACAAGTCTTTCCGGCAACAAAAGAAGCTCGTCGGATATGGGATCAAGCTCATGCACAGATGAAAATGAATCAAGATTTTTACCACCCACAAAGTAAGTTACAAACCCCATGCAAACCCTATAATAAATTTCAAATTTTGATCATACCCACATGTAGAAATAATTAAATTTACCAAAAAAGGAAAAGGAAAAAGAACATTATTTTTTAACACAAACATTACTGATTTTGACCATGAAATTAAAGCTTACGTAAATTTTTGTAATTATTTTCAGGGAACAAGTTGTGGGGTGGCCGCCGGTGAGATCTTACCGGAAAAACATACTTCAAGCGAAGAAAATGGATTCAGGAAAGTATGTGAAAGTAAGTATGGATGGAGCTCCATATTTAAGAAAACTAGACCTCAAAATGTACACAAGTTATGAAGAATTAATGAAGGGTTTGCAAGAGATGTTCAAGTGCATCATAGGGTTGTACTCTGAGAGAGAAGGGTACAATGGATCACAGCATGCACCAACTTATGAAGATAAAGATGGTGATTGGATGCTCGTTGGAGATGTACCATGGGATATGTTTATAAGTTCTTGTAAAAGACTTAGAATTATGAAGAGTTGTGAAGCTAGAGGGTTGGGTGATTCTTTATAAATCAAACCCAAAACTATAAAATTTATATATATATATATATAAAAGAAAAAAAAGAAAAAAAAAAAGAAGAAGAGGGTTTTTGTTTTATGAAGAAGAAAGTCATAAGAAATTCACCAGATCTTGATGGTTTTTGACTTTTTAGGAAGAAAGTTATACAGTGAAAAGTATACATATTTGTTTGTGTTCTGATCCATGTAAAAATGATCATGTAACATTTTTTTTCCATGTATTTTTGAAGTAAATATTATAATACACATGTCTTCGGAATTTTGTGCTTGTATGGTCTTTTTGATTTGGGTTTTCATAACAATCGTTTTCAAGAATATTGGTAGTGTATACAACGATCTACAAAGTTTAACCGATTACTAGTTGCTCTCTTTTATACCGACCCGATCCTACGGTCTTCCCGTCAAAGCGGAGGAGCAAAGGAAGTATCGGCTACTAAGGTGAAGTGAAAGGGCTTCGAATTCTACTTACATTTATTAGCATCCCAGTTTTCCATACAATTTTTGTCTAACACTCTAACATTTGTATTACATACAACCTCTTTAAATTTGCTGGCCAGTTAGTTAGTCCCAATTAAAATTTCATTGACCAAACCATTGAATATCACGTAATCAATTGTAGTGAGAAGTGATGTACAAACATTGTTACCTCATCACTTCGTCAACCTTGTATTAAAATTGAACCACCATCACAGACGCTTCTAGGGTAGTGGTTAAATTTACTATTACCATCCATCATCATATACAAATTTAAGATGTATAATGAATATGGCAAGTTAATGTATTTGTTTTTTTAGAAATGCAGAATTATATTGAACCTATCAAGATGGTAGACAAAAAAAAGAGTAAAATAATGATAATTTGAGAAGAGTTTGTGTTAGACCACTCTCAACCGTTACCGTATCACTTTCGTGTCAATTGTGTCACTTCAGCGTCACCTCGCCACTTTTCAAACTGATACAAAATCGACACACCCGTATCAACTGTAAGTGTGTCACTTTATTTATAGGTCCCACATTTACTAATATACATTTATTATCTTACACTAAACAAACAAAAAAGACCCACGAATTCGGTTTCTTCATCGCTTTTCCGACGCAAACCAAACCGACACACCATTGATTTGGTGGTGCCAATGGTGTCAGTTTACTGACTTACGTCGATTTTCAAACTAACTCAACGTTCTAAAGGGTCTTACAATACTAAACTTCCTGATTAAATTTTACTTTATTCCATCTGTTAGAAATCCAACCAAAAGAGAAAATTTGACATTATCTGCAAGTTAATATATTTTTGATTATTACTGTCATGAATAATCACTTGCTGATTATTACTATCATCATCATATATATATTTACTTAAGATGTATGATGAATATGGCAAGTTAATGTTTTCTAAATAGGTTTTACACAAATGTAGGAGTATTTTATTTTTTTGAACGGCCAAATATAATAAAACTAGCGGGGAACTAAGAAAAGATTACAAAAGGTGATGCAACATTAGGTTTTGAAGTCACAATGTCCATGTAATATTACATTTTTTATATCTATTATGAAACCAATCAAAAGAAGAAATAACAATAGAATCAAAAATGTGGCTTTTCTTCAAACTTGAATTGTTGAACACGACACTATTCCGGTACTTCCAAATCATCCAAATAGCTGTGAGGAGGATAACATAAATCACTATTTTCTTGTGGCTATTTCCAAAGGTAGAAGACATAAACCCATCAATATCATGGACCGTGTACCAATCAGGAAGCCGCAAATCAAGCCATATCGCCACTTTATTCCAAATAGATTGAGCAACCGGACATGTAACAAACAAATGATCCGTAGATTCGATGTGATTATTACAAGATGGGCATAGGATGGAAGGAATATCAAATCCTTTTTCTGAGATATTAACTCGCGACTGAATGCGGTCTAATAAAATACGCCACCAAAGAATGTTAATTTTTGAGGGAATAGAATTATACCATTTTGTTGGTTGAGCCCCAACGTCTAAAATGCATGAGTCAATTTGTTTTCGAGCACTTCGGACAGAAAAACACCCTGAAGTTTCAAGCTTCCATGACCATTTATCGTCACTGTCCAATATATGAAAGTGTTGCAAGGAGTTCAAAAGAGATAAAAAATCATGATGAGACCTGCTTCCATCACGAAGAGTGCTCGACCAATCCCAGACCCACTCTCCGTGCATAAAGCGATCAACAATGGTACAAAGCTTATTCGATTCCAAGGCATAAAGACAAGGGTATTTAACAGCTAGGGTCTGATCTGTGAGCCAATTACTATGTCAAAACTGAGTACGAGTTCCATTACCCGTAATTACATGCATAGAGTCATATGGAATGGTGTTGGAGCAATGAAGTTTAGAAATGACCGAAACAATTTTGGACCAGATTCTAGCATTTTTGGAAGCATTTAGAGTGGCAGAGAAGCCTCCATTAATACCATACAGAGAGCTGATGATGTTCACCCATACCGAAACAAATGTAGGAGTATTAATCTTCTTAACCCATTCTAAAGGCAATAATTAACAAAATCCCAATAAATTCTAGAACTTTGCTAACAATAATTCTTCATAGCTACGGTTAAAAGAAAACCTCAGTTTTATTACCATGTTAACAATCAACTGATTTTGGATATCAATACTAAAATATAGAATAATATAATTAACTTTGCGGTAAAAACACGTTCTTAACCATTTTCTTTACTGCTATAGATATAGCAAGTAAAATCTAATTTATGGTACGCCAAATAGCATGTTACATACATATTAGATTGGGTAAAAGATCTTGATTGATATACAGAATTTGAATTTATGAAAAGCATCAAACAAAAGTTTCATGAATTTGTGGGAAGGCTCGTAAAAGCAGATCTAGGAATTTGCTTGTGTTCTAATCCATCTATGACGTATATATGGATCAGATCATGCAAGATTTTTAGCTCATTTGTGTTCCCAATTAAGTTAGTTGAAGTTGAATATTGATCCACATGTTTATTTCTTATTGTTTTATTATTATTATTTTATTTTATTTGGTTTTAATTTGTAAGCTCTTGACTCGAAGCTCAAATCGAATTGATTATGAGAGTGATTGTATATGTTCCATGTTGATTGAAGACTATGAAAGATTGGAAATTAATTTCAAAAGCTAGATTTGTATAATTAAATTAAATGGTAAATTTGTGGCAAATTAATATAAAGATTATGTTATTTAATATTGAATGTCACATTTATTTATTATTGCTATGGTATTAAAAAGTTATGGTCCCAAAACATATATGGTTCTCAATTTGTGTAAAAAAGACATGTATTTGCGGTTCTAAATTGTGAAAAGGACAAAAGAAACAAAAAGGTGGTAGACATATTCTTTTGTACCCTGCCTTCTACCATAAATAAGTTAAATGAATATATCAAAATTAGAAGTATAAGAATTGCCAAAAAGCTACAAATTCCACTTATGATAGAGATAAGACATGCTATTATTTGCTATTTAAAAGCAAAATTTGTATGGCTAAATGCAAAATTTCCATGTAACAACTAAAAAAGCAGCCCAAACTTAAAAAACATCAACACAAATTGAGTTATACATGAAAAATAATGAATAATTAAAGAGTTACTAGTTTACCAAAGCTTTAATTACTTACCAATGGACCACAAAACCGCTTTCATCTAATAAATTTTTTTTAGTTCAAGATGTTTTTATCGAATAATTTGTTGTCTATTTTTTACCAACATAAGTACAAAATAAATATTAAATAGGCCTAGCTATAATGCATTGATATTAAATTATGGAAATCCATACATAGAAACTAGCCATCAAAATACGCGATAAATTCATATAAACAAAATTCAATGGTGTTTTTTGGGCCACGGAGAAGTTAATAAGCTGTCAAGTTGTCTCCGAACATAGAATCTGAGCGTGTATTTTGAGCATTATAAGATTCCATATGCGAATCTAATACCGATAACTGAGATTTAACCCAAGTTGGATTGTTCCTCCCTTCGACCCATAAAGCTTCACCCGTGTCTTTGTGCTTGAAATCTGGATATTTTGGGCTCCTCTGTGAACCATCAAAACAAAAGGCTTACTTTTAAGTTTTAAGTTCCTACGAAGCATTTCAGTGGATCTTTGTATAGATGTCAAAATCGGCGGGTTGAGTGACAGAAGTTCAGACCAACATGGCAATTTTTGTGCAGGTTGAAACTGATTGGTTTGAGTGACAGAATTTCAGACCAACATGGCAATTTTAGTGCAGGTTGAAACTGATTGGTTTGGGTTGGATGATTGGATTGACCAGCAAACACTCTAATGTCCACTTTTAGCTTTTTCTTATAAGTAAAAAACTAATACGTTAAAATAAATGGGTGAAGGGGAAGAGGTTTTCCTTGATCAAGATATCTGGAGAGGGCGAGTATCTTTACTCAGATGCATCCAGCCTAACCAGGGTATCCCCATGACTGTTTCCAACCCTTTCCCTGACCACTCCAAGATATACATCTAGTGAGGTTTGAACTTGAGATCTCTATCAGGATATTAGGACGCCAACCACTAGGTGATCTCGGTGATGGTTTAATACGTTAAAATATGATTACAAAAACTATATTATTACAACCATAAACCAACATTTTGAATTAATTGATAAAGTTGACTAGTTCTCAATTTTTTAGTTGACCCATTTGGTATAATCTCAATATTCCTAACTCTAATCGCTATTTTGCAAAATGTCATACTTGATTTGGTCATTGGGTACCCCTAAATATTCAATGACACAATTTCATCCCATTTGCTCAAACAGATCAATTTGGGCTACCTATTGATTTCTATAGTTTACTGTTTCAAAGTATATTATACTTTACCTCTTCTAATATTATATGGGGCGTACTTTTGTTTTTTCTCTTGTATATATTGAACATGTCAATTCAGTCTATTGTATGTACATTTTAGTTTTTTCCCCTTCTATTGTATGTTTGTAACACACAATAGAAAGGCAAAAAACAAAAATGTACATACAATAGATGAATTTAACATGTTCAATACATACAATAGAAGTTTTAAAAGTACACCCCATACAATAGTAAAACATGTAAAGTATAATACACTTTGAAACAATAAACTCTTATTTCTAATCTAATGAGTCATATCGGTAGATTAGGGTTAAGTGTTTCGTTATGCTCTTAACTTTAACTTTTTACCATTGTATGCTCCAAACTTTAAGATCTTCTATTGTATGAGGTAAACTTTCAAAATCTCTCTATTGTATGAAATATTTTCTTTTTTGGCCCTTCTATAAAAGGAAAGTTTCCTTTTCTTCAAAGCCAAAAAAGGTAAGTCAACATACAATAAAGAGGTTTTGATACCTCATGCAATTTAAAATATTAAAGTTTGGAGCATACAATAGTAAAAAGTGTAAGTTAAGCGCATAAAGAAATAATTAACCTAATAGATTAAAAAAGGATTACTTGTTTCGTTATGTGTCTAACTTCACCTCTTTTACTATCGTATGTAACCACCTTTTAAACTTCTTATTGTATGTGTGGAACTTTAAAAAGTGTCTATTGTATGTAACATGTGACCTTAAAAGCAGGTATCGGTTTTTTTCCTCTTGAAAAAATGTCTATTGTATGTATCAAAACCGATGCCAAGTAAGCACTTAACCAGTTTCCGGTCACCCGCTACATACAATAGACATATTTGACAAGTTCGATACTTACAATAGGACGTTTATAAGGTGGTTGCATACAATAGTAAAAGAGGTAAAGTTAGATACATAACGAAACAATTAACCCTGTATTTAATAGTACACTATTGATTCATGAAAAAGGGGGCAAAAAGTGTGACTGGCACTAAAAAGATACTCATATTGACCAGCACTGAAAACTACCCATTTTGACACACGCGAAGAAGTTAAACCTTTTGCGCGGGGTTCGTTTTGACCAGCAACCAAACCCACCCAATCAGTCCCTTTTGCCACCTATATAGTGTGTGAAGAAACAAAGAAACGATAGTGAGTTTCATAGGTGTACCTTGTTCTTCCTATTATTCCACCATTCACTAGGATTAGCAAAGAATGCTTGCCATAGTTCCTCTGTGGATCCCGTACCATTTGCTGCATAACTTTTTTGCTTTCTACCTGCACCAAAACAATATGCAAAAGCTGAGGTAATATTCCTTGTAATCTTGTAGGACCACGAAGACACAAATATGTTTTCAAAAAATTATCGTTAAAATGTCTAATTTAGAGTATGACATGCTTTTAATTTTCTTATATAGTTAAACGACTAAGAGAAAACTGAAAGAACTTCCATCTTGAAGGGTGTTCGTGTTATGCTCGTTTGACCATTTACGACACTACAAAACATTGATAATTTTAATGTAGCCACAGTCCATATGGTTTTCATATTTGTCATTCTTAAAGGGAATTTTAGATCTTTGACAAGTATTCCGATGCAAATGTCAAGGCACTAACAGAGTATAATACGCTCCAGTGCTCTTTGTGACTTATTTTACCAAGAGATAACTATGAATGTCTAATAACGGTATTCATTCGGTCCCGAAATAAAATCACTCTTTGCTCAAGCAGAAAGTTGAAAAATAAGGTCCAACTGGTAGTTAGGTATCTATAATACCTCTAAATAACTTTAGAACGCTGGAATTTTGAGACCCCCAAATTGTAATCCTACTAGTAATGTCACAAATTATCCAATGATTACCAACGGACAAAACATTGGACTTCGGGCAACATTCGGCCCCTTTGACTGGTAGTGTACTTTAAGTGCCCAAATTAACACAAAAGATATATAAATCTAAAAGAAACTGGATAATGAGTGTTTTGTCCGTCGGTAATTATTGCATGTTACTAATCCGCCTGAGCCAACCAAATTTTTATTTTTTCTTTGGTAAAAGCTGACTTTAATTACCCATCAGAACCTTGCTTACAATACCAATTATAGACGCCCCCACCCTTAAAATCCTACTGCAAGATACATAGTAATGGAAGTAATTGCCTGTTGTCATCGAACTTGAGCTGGAATTGTAGTTGTAGTTAAAGTCTCCGTCATCAGACGCTGCTGGGGGTGGGCTTCTTTCAACAAAATTCAGCTGTTGAACAACTACCTGCCACCATTTACAAGTTGAAAACGAAAAACTTGTAATTGTAGGAAATAAAAGTTTGGAAGGAATCAAAAAAACTAAGTGGATTACAATGTAACCTTATAATATGTCTGCTGCTTCCCATCATCAGTGTCGACTGTATCTGAAACAAGACGACCCGATACATATATTTGTTGTCCTTTCTCAACATGCTGAGAAGCAATATGCGCCATATCATCCCAAAAGGTCAAATTGATCCTGAAACCGGCCAGAAATGTCCGAACGGTGATTTGGAACATACATAGAAACAAAATGGATGGTCAGGTGGGTTGGATAACAGGTCAAAACAGTAACCGTTAGTTCAAGCCAAAATGGGTTGGGCGGCTTGGGCCGACCTGCAAAAACTTTTTATCCATTTTTTTTACTATGTCTTTGGAAGGGAAACTACTCAAACAGTAACACACGTTATAACAATGATATCCAGCTATTTTATAAAAAGCAATTCAGGCAGTTTTACACAATTGACTACATTTCGGATAAATTTTACCTTTTTGACCCGTTTCCTATCATTTAAAGCTTTCAGCTTAATCAATTTGACCCATTAGGCCTAAAACATAACCCAAATCAACCCATTATGAGTAACTAATTCGCACTTGAAATCTCTATCTAGAGAGACAATTTCATCCACAATATATAAAATGGGCCAACTTGGGTTATATCTATTGATAATGAATCAAATGAATAGACTAAAAGACAATAGCTAAAAAGAAAATGGTCAAACGGTATAAAGAGCCATGCATATGGCAAACTTAAGAGCTTACAACTTCCTGAAAAATTCAAATAGACAAGAAAAAATTATCGGTCAACCTGACCAGTTTTAAAAATTTTAAAAACATCCATGCAGAATTTAAAAATTTGGATCATGTTATGTCTTCAGATTGTATTGACAATGAACAACGTGGATAATTGTTTGAGATCGAACATTCAGATGTCCAGTGCTCGTGACAAACTAGTTGGGTTGGATAACAGGTCAAGATGGGTATCTATTTAGGGCGGGTCAAAACTGGTCATGTTGACCAACTGATTTTTTCTTGTCTATTTTAAATTTTCAGGAAGTTGTATACACTTAAGTTTGCTACTATGAAAGGTAGTCAAACACTTGCCTAAACTATATGCTCAGTCAATTTTTTCAAATTTCAGGGTCCGGGGACTGTTTATAAGAGATCACTTAAGTCTTGATTTTCGATTTTCTAAGGTTTATATATTAGAATGCATGTAATTTCGATTGAATTGTAGCTTTTCATATCAAAATTGAAACAGTTATCTTGTAGTATAAATCTTCCAAATACTTGCAGAGTGTTATGCAATGAGTGATAGTTTAAACCACCTGAAAGACAACGTGTTCCTATATTTTAGTCTCACTATATTAAATTTTAAGTAACTGAGTACGCTTTAAAATACATAAGATTAGATAATGCCATTAGTTCATCTTACAAAAATCTCTAATAGTACATGGCATGGTGCCTAAGTTCTTCTATTTCAATCTTTATTTCTACCAAGTAGCAATAGACCAAAATCAGCGAACATGATTTCATAAAAGGGTCCAAGCATCAAAACGTAACCAACTTTCACCAAATTGTCATTGTACGTGGTGAACTTCTTTCTCTACCTATTGATGTAACATACTTTATTACCACTTTCTCTGTATGCAAGTGACCATCTATAACAAGTAAAATGGTAACACAGTTACCTCGCAGTATGTCACTTCACAATCTGACCTACTATTAAAAGAGGTCACTTATATACACTGTCAACAACATTAAAAGCTGTCATATACTTACATTATTAGGTTAAAACAAGTTCATTATTACTTACAAATACATTTTGGTGTAATAATCCCTTTCATAAAACCAATGAATTTGTCTTAGTTCATTTTTTAAGCTTATCGCCTTGTTAAAAATTCAAAAAGGTAATAGAATTTTAAGTTTTTAACCGCTTATGAGCTTATCAACTACGACTTATAACTTACAGAACTCATTCGCTCAACTTGATAAGCTGCTACATCGTGTAAAATGAGCTTATCGGCTTTTCCAGATTTCAAATATCCGATATGCCCAGAGAATAAGGGGTGTTTGGAATTGCTTATATAAGTGTTCATCTGCTAATTGCCTAATTTGACCACATATAATGAATCGCAACACTTTTAAAAAGCTGCTTATCCGCTTATCTTATAAGGAATAGAACTTAAAACACCTGCTTATTTTCTAAGCGGATAAGCGTTCTAAAATAATCAAACCCAAACACCCCTTAAGTTGTCCTATTATCACAAGATAACACAAATCAAACAGTAATTTCAAACACTTCATTCCTAACACCATAATTCAAGTAAAGAAGAACAATCAATCACGTATAATCATTAAATCATTCACCACCAAACTTACCAAGTAGTATCCGTAGATGATTTCTTAACCGCTAGACGACACCAAGCAAGAACCTTCCCAGAAGTAAGTTGTTTAAACTCAACTGGAGTACCAACATTTCCAATAAGTTGTACATTATTAAACAATTCTTTGTTCCATGTAATTTCAGTAGGTTTAGGATACTGTTGTTGGTTATTATTTCCCATTAAACCTTGTTCATACTCATACTGACCACCGTTATATCCGTTACTATTATTGTTGTAATTATATGAAGATGACTTAACATCATGGGATGTGTTTAGTGATAATCTGGCGTTAAACTTTTTGTCTAAAGAAGATGATGAATATGTGAGAATACGGGTAAGGGGTCGGGTATGGGTTAAGGGTTTAGTGGGGATCCATTGAAGGTTATTTGTGAAGAAATTTTGGTTGAGAGTTGAAGCCATTTTTGCAGTCCTTTTGGTTGTTAGAGATAAGAATAGAGAGTTTGTGCTAAAAACATGGACATATCATGTTCGGGGGTTTAAGGTTTTCTAGGGTTTTACTAATGTATTTTTTATTTTTGTTTTATTATTTTCTTGGAAAACAGGGTATTTCTCAAAATAAATAAATAAAACTACTAAAGTAGACGATTAACACGTATATTTTCATCTTATAATTTTTTATCATAATGGTCATAAAATTTGCCGAATTATGAAACCAACCCGGCTTCACAATTCGGACTAAAAAGAAAGACTATGACAAATAAACTTTGTCGCTCAACGAATAATTAGTCGGTCAATGTAAAACTCACCGATCCCCTTGAAGGTAATCACGTTGGCAACAATGACGAGATTTGAGTGGACCGACAAAGTAAACGTTGACCAACTAATTATGGGGTGAACGAGGAAGATTGGAGTACAAGTGCCGTCTTTTTAGTAGTAGGTTAAACTTCATCATGTTTGCCTTTCAATTTCCACGAATTTTATGACCATTTTGCTAAAAGATTTTTGAGACATACCATGTAGTGAAAATGCCTTTTTTACCATTTATTGTGATAAATCATTGTTAGTATTGAATTTTTAAATTTTTTATTGAAAATTTATTTTTAAACTGTACTACGTGTAAACCGATAATCTGACATTGTTTATATGAGGGGTTAATATGGTAAAATTGTTGATATGGTAAAATTTGTTTTATAATATAGTGTTTGAATTTGATTATGCTATTGAATATTACGGTAATCAGATAATAAGTTTTGTAGTTTTTGACATGTCAACTTATTTAATAACTCAAAAAGGTAACCAAAAAAGACATTTATATATATAGATATTATATATATTGAATTTATTCCTAAATAACACAATAAATAATCCAAGCAAAAACTATTACTCCGTAACATCTATAACTCCAGTACATACATTTATAATCTTATATAACTATTATTATTGTTATTATTATTATATTATTTAGATTTTTCATATGTTAAGTATAATCTGCAAACTACGTGTCACACCATCTTTTTAATCCAGAATGAATAATAATAAGTAAAAATAAAAAAATAAAAACTTAATTTAATCAAATATATCAGGCAGTAGCATAGGTGGGAAACAAGAGGAAATGTGATATATGAGGGGTTAATATGGTAAAATTGTTGATGATTGGTAATCACGTTTTTTTAGCGGCAGATACTAATAATGAATTATTTGCATTTTCACAACTAAATAATCTAATAATCAGTTTCAAAAAACAATTTTAAACGCCTTCTTAATATAACTTTTTAGTTTGATACGTAATATAATAAAACTGAATGTACGAAATAACTTTCTATATTCTTTTGGAGGATGCAAAAAAGCTTTACACCTAGTTCTATCTATGTAACGTATATTTCTTTTATCATTTGAACAATTAAAACCATAACATTTAAACAATGTATTATATGGGTACAAATAGAAATTAGAAGAACATTATACAAAAAAGTTAAATTGAAATTTCAAGATGCTAAGGTTGTACAGTAAATGTAGTGTATGTTTGGTGAAGTAGTTGTAGGTTGTAAGTTGTAATTTTATGTTTTGAGTTTTTTATGAAAAACTACTTCTAATAGCTTTGAGATTTTGAGATTATCATTGAATTATAAAGTTACAGCTTATACATGATGAAAAACATGACTTTTATTTTCATATGAATTTTTTATTCAAAAACTAAAAATTAAAACTTTTAAAAACTCCATATCAAACAGATTTGTACCGTTAAATGTTATTTTTACTACTATAAAATTTTTAAATTAAATGTTCAGTATCAAAGATCTTTTAATTTAATAACACGTGAGGAGACTATCATCGTCAATTAATTAAAAGGTAGCAATATACATTTTTGTGATAAATTTAGGATTGTCGTTATAAGCTGGAAAGTCTTTGTTACACCGAAAATCAACCTGATTTGGACAAAAATCAAGGTCTAATCGTCATTTTACTCGTATATAAAAAAGTAAAACCCTGTTGGCCTAAACGTCAAACGCAGGCAGCCGCAAAATCCCTAATTCCATCAACAATAACAAAAATGTACATGGCCATTAGTATACCCAAATCAGCTTCATTTCTTCAACTTCAATCACAATACAACAAACCCAATTCCCTTTTTCATCTTAATTCTCAAAACCTTGCTCCATTTTCTCTCAAATCATCATTCAATTCTTCAATGGCAACTCATGCGGTCGCTTCATCAACTCTTGGGCTGTCTGAAACATTTTCTAAATTGAAAAAAGAGGGTAAAGTAAGTAACTTTATGGTTTTTAATTGCTCTTTTAGTTGATCAATATGTTGGGTTTTTAGTTGTTGATTTGATTTATATGTTTTTTGTTTCATTGGATTGAAAAGGAGATCAAAGTAAGTAACGTTAAGGATTTTGATTGTAATGTGCTCGATGGGTTAGGCTTTTTTATGTGAATTTAATCAATGTCGCCCTCATTTTAAATGAAGATAAGATTTGATTTTGCAAAAAAAGTCGATTTTTTTGTTTGTTTTGTGCTGTGATTGTAATGTGTTTATTAGGTTGTCAAACCATGGCAAAGCTAAGGGTTTTAATTTGAAACATTGGGGATTTTGCAAATTGAATACTACTCTGTACTTATTAGAGAACTGTATAGTTGGGCTATGTTTGTTTTTGCCATTTGACTTTCATAATTTTCTAATTTTCTGGGTTTTCTTAATTAGAAATGAAAATTTGACTATGTTAAACTAAAATGGAGGATAAAGAAGAATGGTATAGGTACCTAAAGAGTAAAGTTAAATGATCAAAACTCATCTTCTACTTATGGGGTGTTTTTGTGTGTGATTTTAAAGTAATTGTCGCAACAGGTCAAATGGGGCAACATTTCAAAACTTAGCTAAAAATGAATTGGGTCGAGCAAACAATCCAGTTTGAAAGTCATCGAAAGGAATGTTCAACTGTTTATAACTTCCCAGTCTGTTTATTCAAATTGAAATGAATGATATGATAGACTTTCTGATAATATTGATACACTACGTGTAAAATCAGAATAAGAAAAATGGACAGAAAAGTGTTGGCAAGTCAACCCGACCTGGCATGTGTTAGAATTTAAATACTTCCCACGATGACCCGTTACCTGACCTGTCCATTTTGACATTTTAATTAGTGTTTTGACTAGCCTTTCTCTGTTCCAAAGGTAGCATTCATACCATATATTACAGCCGGTGACCCTGACCTATCAACCACAGCAGAAGCATTGAAGGTGCTCGACTCTTGTGGATCAGATATAATTGAATTAGGTGTTCCATATTCTGATCCCCTGGCCGATGGACCAGTTATCCAGGTCAATATAAATTGAATTGTTACCTATTGTTTACTTGTTAAATATTCTTTAAAATATACTTTTAATGGCCATACTTTTTCTATTTATTCAAGTAGGCTGCAGCCACGCGAGCACTGGCAAGAGGGACCAATTTTGATTCAATTCTCAATATGTTGAACGAGGTACCCTTTAAAGTTTAGCCAACATGATTGTTATTTGAAGAAAAAATGATAAACCCTATTTGTCCATGCACTATGATTAGAGATGGGAATTTAACCCGTTTATGTGAAAGACGGATTATATTTTTTGGAATGATGGGTTAAATAGTAACAGTAAATAAATTTAGCCAAAAAGTAGAGGTGACAATTTTGGCTTAGGTTATGTTCTATCCCAAATGGGTCAAATGAAATGCCTAACTGATTAGGAAATGGGTTGGATGGGTTAACTGGGTTGAAAGTCGCCCAAAGTGTAATTTAATGCATACAACCTTGTAAATCGACTAATGTTGAGTTCGTTAATTATTTCATAACATAATTAAATAAGCGGACATAAGTGTTTGCAGGACAACCAAACCGTAACCTCTTGAAAAATTTGTCTCAACCCTAATCACTTTCAACCTGTTACCCAGCTAGGCCAACCACCCGTTTTTGCCACCTCCACTAGAAAGAAATGGCTTTTAAAGGTTTCCCACAATATATACATGTGTTAATAACCTACATTTTTTATTGTTTGAGAATAATTGGAGTGTTAAAGTTGCTCTTTTTATAGTTATATCTGGTATCCTTTCTACCAAGGTATTCCTTTAACCATCAGAGCGTGGTCAGCGGAAGCCTAATATCATCCATCTTTCTTTCAACTCTAAATAGGTGGTACCACAATTATCTTGTCCAATTGCTTTGTTCACTTATTACAACCCAATTCTTAAGCGTGGAGTGGAGAAGTTCATGGTTACTGTTAAAGAAGTTGGAGTACATGGTAACTTATAAGTTATATTACGCTTAATTCAGTTCTATAATGATGATGGTCATTGGTTTCGTTTTTGATTTCACAGATTGAACTATATGTTTCAATCCATTTATTGAAAAACGTGTCAATTTGGGTTTACACTGGTAAAATTAAAAGGAAAGTTACCTAGAAGAGAAAAAGTTAAATGGTTTATAAGTTTCTAAAAGTACACTAGTTAATAGTTGTTATATAATGAATTTCAAATAATGAACCAAGTGTTGGAGGGTCAACCCAACCCATTTTGATCCGACCATAGAATACATGTTTCGTATTCGACACGAAAATTTTTTCACCTATAATTATGGAACTTCATAAGTTAAAATTATCACACGGCCTCACAATAGGTACATGACATCAACATGCCATTTTTGTTAATTTCTTTTTTTCAATTAATTTCTTTTTTCCTTTTAACATACCATTTTTGTTACATTTCTCATTTTATGAGTCATATATAGTTGTGTGTATTATTAGGACTCGTGGTGCCAGATGTCCCGTTGGAGGAAACTGAGATCTTAAGGCGGGAAGCTTCCAAGCATAAGATTGAGTTGGTATGTTCACTTCTCAACAAGCAGAATGGCATTCGTTTTCAAATCTTTGTACTCAAACAAAAAAAAAATGTATTTGTAGCGGATACCCAAAATTTATTTTCTATACTGAATCTTGTTATTATCTTAAGGTACTGCTAACAACTCCCACTACTCCAAAAGAACGGATGAAATCTATCGTTGAAGCTACAGAGGGTTTTTTGTATCTCGTAAGGTTCCTGAATTTCGATCGAACTAATTATCTGATTTTTATCCAAATGTCTTGAATACCCTTAAATAATGATAAAATGTTGAATCCTCGGATAATGGATGTGCGTCTAAAGTGATCTCTTCAACTTCAAGTCGGTACTAAGTGAATATTTTGTATAAGAAGTATCTATAAGAAACTTTTATAGTAGATAAATATTAAGTCTTAACTCGCTCAACTGTCAGTAACTGGAAATTATTATTTGGTGGATTAAATTTGTTAATAATAGGTGAGTTCTATTGGAGTAACGGGGGCTCGTGCTTCAGTAAGCGCAAAGGTTGAATCACTCCTGAAGGAAATCAAAGCGGTTTGTTTCAAGATCCATCTAGTGTTTCTTATACATATAAAAGATGAAAACTAAAATGTTAGTTGATTAATGGTTCTTTGTTTTTCTTTTACAGGAATCAAATAAGCCCGTAGCTGTTGGGTTTGGCATATCACAACCTGAACATGTGAAACAGGTATGTCTCTGTTTTCATCTAAATTGCAATATTTGACCCGTAACGTAATATAAGTTTCACTATCAATCATGTGTTTTTAAATGGCTTTTGATCATGAAAAAGCAGGGAACTTGGTACACCTCAAAATTATAAAGTTTTAAGACTCACCTCAAAATTAAATTCTCAGCAGTTTATTTGTGAACCCGAATTATGAGTTCATGGGCAAGAAAAGGAAGAAAAAAAAATGTCATAGGTTGCAAAATAGACAGGCTGGGCTGCTTAGATAACATACTAAATTGGGTGAATTTATAAGATGGGTTAAACCGGGTATGATTGGCCGCAACCGCAGTTTGTTTCTCCCCTTATTTCGTTAATATTTAGTAACTTAAATAAGATTACAAACACTTTTATTAAATTAATGATCTAACTACTTGAATAAATTAATTTTGGAGGTTGTAAACGCTTGCAACTTTTATGCCATGCTACATGTTTGATATTTTATTTTTAAATTTACCCATTTGAATTGTTATCGATAAAGATAAAGGCTTTTTATTTTTTGATTGATTCTATAGAAACTTTTTTATTAGATCCCATATACTCTCTTTGGTAGATCCTTACATGAATTATGAAGTCTTTCACCGTTTGTTCTTTGGTATTCAAGAAACTTCGTGTGACAAAAATCTTTGGTTATTGCAGGTTGCTGGATGGGGAGCTGATGGTGTGATTGTGGGTAGTGCTATGGTGAAAATATTAGGTGATGCCAAGTCCTCAGAGGAAGGGCTTAGAAAACTTGCAGAATTCACGAAGTCTCTAAAATCTGCATTACTTTGAATCTTTTTTGGTAATTCTTTAGTTGGGCAGATCTCCACAAAACTTGTAAAATCCCTTTTAAAAACTTCAATTTTGAAAGGTGAAACTGGTGAAGAAATTGAGTACAATCCCTTTTTGATGTTAGAACTAATGAAAAGAGAAATTGCATAACCCACCACGGATTCACCGCATACTTAAAGTTATGTGTAAGGTGTACTGCTACATAACACAAGTACCTAAATAGTAAATTGTGGCATAATGTTTTCGCTAGCTTTATTGTTGAATTATCATAATCGTTAATACATATAACCTCCAAATTTAAAGTAGAATAGCATTTAAGTTGTGCAGTTTTGTAATACTATTTGAGAATAGAACACGAGCAACATTTGTATTTTTTAAGTGTGAATTGATTAAGATAGGTCGATAACAGATTTGAAAATCCTAGTGACCTAAAGATTTGGTTCAGTTTTACCTTTTGGTGTCATGCACAAACTGAACCACAGATTCCAGGGATTGCATTCCATTTCGCTTTAAAATCTGACAATAAACTCAAAAAGCTCACCAGCTTGATATATTCATCGCAAAATATATATTTTTACCAAAATACTACGTACTCAGATTCTTGAGATAAATTGGTGGCCTGTGCAAAAGGATAAATTGGTGGCCTGTGCAAAAGGGCAGAACTGGACTGTACTGGCCCCGTTCCGAGAACTGAAAAATTGCGAGTTATAGAACTAAGAACCGTACCGAATGTTAACCATTTTGGTTAGGCCCGTGCAAAAGGGCAGAACTGGACCGAACAAAACCGTACCGACCCATACCGAGAACCGAAAATGCCTAAAACACATAACCATAAACCGAACCGGTACATGTATAATCAATTCGGTACTGGTACAGTTCTCGGTTCTTTCGGTATGTACCGTTTTTTGCACAGGTCTAGGTGAGATCATAGAATTGATTTTAAAGTATGATACTTCACTTAAGTAGATAAAAAGTTAAACATACTCTGCTGGGTTTAAAAATACATTACTTCTAACTCTAAGGACCTAAAAGCAAGGACAAGATTGTGATGAACATATGTGACTGCATAGCATAAATTGAGCAGGCACAAGTCCAAGAAATATGGGTGCCTCTACAATCGTAATACAAGTAAATTGAATTTCTAAAGTTACATACATTCTGTTTTTCTTCATCAGATCCTTCAACAACTCAATTCCTACATGTCCTAAGAATTTATATGATGTAATTCATTTATATATCACCAACCCATACCGGACATTCTCAGCATTCTTCCTGAATTTTGTTTTAAAAGAAAAAACAGTCAAAAAGCTCGCCCGAAGTAATGCTACCATGGTCTAATCTGATCTATCCACTTTGGAACTGTTGGTGTACAACGGTAACAATGAGTGAGACCCGTGTTTCCTTCTTCCATAGCATCGCCAGTATAGCAACAAAATTACTGCTACAATTCCAATTTGTATCGCCCATCTGTATAAACAATCATCAAACTTTCAGGACTTGATATAAACTATTAATTGAAAATTCAGTATATGTTTGACCATGAAAGCCAAATGCCACTTATTTTGAACACGAGTGTTCTGTTTTGTAAAGAGACCGATAAGGAAACTCTTGGATAAGCAAAGCAGGGTCAATAGAGTCATTTCGAATTGTATTCATTCGAGGAAAAAAGATTCTATATAATTGATATATGATATCAATTAGACGGCTGCAGTTTTCATTGGCCATATGGAGTACCAGTTGCTGATCAAATTCAGTAATTAGTAAAGATTATCAGAATTTACTTGAAAAAACAGGAATTAATAAACAATTTTAGATAAGAAAATATATCTATTTTGATCATAAATAATAGATCTTGAATTCACCTGTCCAAATCAAGAATCGGGCTGTAAACAAGTGTTTCCCAAGTCGCCACAATGCCGTGCCAGACGGGGTTGTAATAGAGAGACTCGGGTGACCAAAACATGCGAGTGTAAGTCTCCAAGAAGATAAAGAGTATCCACGCCCCAATCTCAATCAAGATGAACTTTATGATAAAACGGCCAACAATCACCATTACAAGTGAAAAGGCCACCAACCAATTAAACAATCTGTGATTATATTCCTTGATAAACAAGGATTTCGATTTTCCCATCATCTGCACATACACAAAATGTTCATCAGTCAGTGGTCGCCCTTCTAATTTTGGAAGTCTGAGATGTAAATGAAACTTGGCCATCATTCCCTTTAACTTATGGATAGATCTATTTCGTTAGTGTTGTATCTCAAACGGCCGGAATTAAAAAATAAATAAATAACGAGCTATAAGAGAATGGGTCAAACGTGTCAAAGTTGCCCAAAGTCAACTATTAACGCATACAACCTCCTAAATCGTCTTTATTCATAAACTTAGATTATAGTTGTAATAAAAAAAATTGCACACAATTAAGGCATTAACTATTCGTAAAAGCTTAAAATAATTGGACCAAAAAAAGTGTTCGCAGGTCAACCGTCTTGACACTTGTTCCAATCCATATTAAGATATGACCCATTTCAACCCAAACCTATTTTGAAACGTTACCCAACCCACTTAACCTGCCCATGTTGCCATCTACATGGTGAATGGAAAGAAGTTACGACCTTCACCATCCGTTGCTCATATATAGTTTTAGAAGGCCCGACACACTCATTTTCAAAACTTTGGTTGCAATGGAGGAACCCTGCATTGAATTTGGCCATTGATGGTAGTCTGAGTATTTGAAGTTGGTCCATTTTGTCCTCACATGTTGTATAAAGAGCTTCACACAATTTCGAGGACTGATATTGATTCGCCATCACAAAATTTTTAAACATCTGCCAAGAAAACAGTTTAACAAAATTATGAGTCATATAGTGTTGAATAAAGCGCTTTAAAAAAGGGTAAAAACTACAAGTGGTTTGGAAGATAATGATTCTATCTAATTCCCAACCACATATTACTAATTTTCGTAATACAAATGGAACTGGTCTTTCTTTGATGTAATGGTACGACTAAAAACTCTTAAGAGAAAACAGGAACACTAGTAAAGGCTAGAGATCTATACGAAATGCTAATACCTTTTCAATATCTTCATCAAGTGTTTCAGCTGATTTCTTAGCATGGTGACGGCCAAAATGTTGTTCATCAAAAGATTTTAAAGATTCCGCTCTTGAAGCTTCGTGAATGGATTGTAAGGAATCCTCAGAAATAGGTAAAATCACTTTTGTCATACTATCCTCGTATAACTTCAGACACCGCTCCAAAATTTTCTTGTTGAATACCTCCACAAGAGACCCTGTTGATGGAATCTCCCCCTTGTTCAAAGCTTCCAATATCTGAGAAAATCAAACAATTTTCTGAAATGATTCAACAAAAAATTTCTCATAAACTAAAAAGGAACGTTCCATATATATTACTGATATTCAGTGATTACTGATATCGTGTAAACTTTTCGAACTCTGAAACTATAATGAGAATCTAGGATGTCAACTATCCTCCTCGTTTACATTGGTATATCCACACTTAGTAGAGGATATAACACAATTATGTGTGTTTGATGTTTCACTTGTTACAACATATAATTGATATCAACCAATACCTTTAGCTTGGATGTTTATTTTTGGTGGCAAAAGGTTGATAACCGGCAACCCAGACCGGCCCACAATCGGCTGCCTATCCATAATGTTGGGGGCATACCTGACTCACTCAGCGGTTGTGGCTCTGGGGTGCCAGGGCGCCGGGGCTTGAACCCCTGATCTTGTGCTTTTTGTGGCAAAGATGCCCCCACCCATTACCAACTGAGCTACCCGCCATTGGCTTGGATATTTATTTTAAATTGGAAAATACACATGGAACTTCAAATTTGAACCCTGGTGTAGTTCAAATAAAATTTTTTATCCTAATATCCAACGAACACTCATTTATTTTTTGTTTAGTAATTGATAAATTTCAAATCAAGAAAGAAAAGGGTTATACATAGGAGGAATTTCAACCCATTTTTGTGTGACAAGTATAACTCAGTTCATATTATATAGCTAACGAGTCATTTTGGGTTATATATTATTGCTAATAGTTAAAAATCTCTCATAGCAAACTCAAATGTTTAAAAAGTCTAATTCGTTTAATCCAAATAACTTGATTCGTTGTTTTAGTAACAGTTTTGTGATGATACTTATTATGCTAAGTTTTGTGAAATAAAAAGGGAAGGACAAAAATGTTGGCGAGTCAACCCTATCTGAACTGTTTTGACCTGTCCTAAGTAATACCGGCTTTAGCCTGTTATCCTTTCCGGCCCTATTGCCACCAATAAGGGTTATGGCAATTCAATAAGGGTTATGGCAATTCACCTTTTCAAGAAAAGCCACAAACTCATTTCCGTTAAGCGATTTACCCTCTACGATCTTTGGACGGATAATAGACGAAACAACTTTTTTTAATTGCTCTCTCTTTTTAACATAACTTTGGTCAAGTTCCCCGTCTTTCAAGTCACAAAGCTTCGTCCTTTGGAGATGTGGCTGTCATAAAATGCAGAACAAATATATTATACAAGGTGAACAATGAAGAATTTTTAAGATTAATGTATGTAGAAAGCGTACTTGTGGCAAGCTGAAAGCAGTGCTATTGTCACCCATGATAGCTAGGGAGTCCCGAATCTGGTTGACCTAAATAAACAGAAGAAAAGCATTCAGATGCAGATTTATATATTTACGTCTTGCGAATAAAGATCTGAAGAGTTGGTACCTGATCAATATTTCTGTCACCTGAAAAACAAGACGTTGAGTAAGTACCTTCTCTAATAACTGTGAGGATTCTCTTTTGAATTTTATGTAAAATTAAAAAGTGTTTGAATGTGTGATTAAGCTGATAAAGTCAAGATAATCAGTTGAGTATTTAGGAGAAAGTGATCATGATTTTGATTTTCTAACTATATAGGGTCAAATAAATAAGATTTGGAAAAGCCAGTACAAACTTCTGTGGAAAACAATTATTGAGAGATAAATGAAATTTTTACTACCTATCTCTAGCCTGAATCAACTAATATACCATAGACTGATTATCTGAATCTGATTGTATCGCAAAGAGCAAATTCAAACTGCATATCCAAACACTCCCTTTTCGGCCACATTTAACAATTACATATAATATATAAAAAAAAGAGAGCTAACCATCAGAGTTAGGAACATGGAGTAGAGCTTCATCTACCATTTCTTTAACAGACTTCCCCTCTGTAACAAGTCAACATGAGTGTCAAACACGAAGTTATAACGCCGTAATGGAAAGTCTATGAATCTTCCGGTTAAAGACTTAAAGATATCACCTTTTCATATAAATATTACATATTACATATTACATATATATATTATAAGAAAAAAAGAGCTACAACGTATGCAGAAGGGTTGATATATTTAGGGCAGGTAAAAACAAATTGCATCTGGTTGGGTTGACTTTATCAATATAACAAGTTGTACATATGCTTATATGCATACTCCACACAACTTCTGAACTGTTTGACCCGTTTAAGCTAAGCTAAATATTTAGTTTTACCCATTTGACCTGTTATCAATTCATAACCAAAAATGACTCATATTCTAATAAATGTGTTGAAACTACTGCCTTTGTTATAACTAAAATCCATAGTTTCACATGAGGATACAGAGAAAAATTGTATAAAATCATTAAAAGCATATATTTTTTAAACTTACGTAGAAAGTCACGTTGTATAAGCCACAGAAGCTTAGCAGGTTCAAATGCCACATCTTGCCCCTGAAAGTTCTCTTACTGTCTTTAGAAGATGAATGAATATACACTTGAAGAAAATTACTGAAGTCGTTTAATTGTTACCTGTACTCTGTTCATTGACAGGAAACAACAACAAATAACAATCAGTTTTAGTCCGCGTTATTTAGAAAACACAGATTACAACCATAGTATGATTATTAATTAAATACTATGTACACTAAAGAAAAAAACTTACCTTCCATAGAACTCTTCAGCAAGCTCAACAGCAAATGACAATCGGGATATATCAGCTTCACGTATCTGGAAAAAAAAGTTATCAAAAACTGCACAGCCTTAGGGAAATTGAGTCATGCACCAAGGTAAAAGCTTACCGTCTCGGGCAAATTGTAGATGAGGACAGAACTCAAAACCGTTGCGAGAGCAAATATCCTGTAAAAAGACAATCCATAATTAGAAATAATGATTAAGAAACAAAATAAATATCTCAAGACTTGTACAACACCTGTCATCATAGACGTTTGATTTCCCTATACTTTCAAATCCCTCAGTGTCGAGATAGAAGACAGACGTTTTCACTCCATTAATATCCATTTCGACCGGAGTTCCCCATACCCATATACCTAAATTCCATAAGCAATAAGAAGATAAATTCGTAACTAGTAATTTGTTTCGATACCACACAGAGATTATATTTACACTAAAAGCAAAAGATATAGTAATTTAACCAATAAATGAGTTATACTAGTACTAAGGATCTATCATTTGTTGTTCATGGAAAACTAGCAAGTAGTAAAAGTAAATGCATAAGCACTATTTGTGTATATTAAGGGGGTGTTTAGATAGGCATTTGGCAAGAGCTTATGTCTTATGCCTACGGAATCTAAGCTAATAAGTGTTTGGATAAGCTTCTTGTTATGAGATTATGAACTTATTTTTAAGGAAACAAGCTTAAGCCCAATTTTTGGAGCTTATTACAAAAAGGACATAAGCTAGTAAGCTTAAGCAATAAGCCATGAAAATAAGCTAAAACAAACAGCCCCTAATATTGTAATTTATTAAACAAGAAAAGAAGAAGACAATAGTCCCTCCTTCAACAAAAAAATGCAATGTTTGATGACATATAATTTATAAGAAGTCTTATCGTTTTAATCGAATGGCTAATATGCCGACGAAAAGATGAAAATAATTGAACCACAATCAATTCACAATTATATTGTAAGAACCATTATTAGTATACGTAATTAAACAGAGTTCTATACACGAAAGCAACGCGCCATTAAACTATTATAAAATAGAATAAAACAAGCCCAATAACCTAAGGGAACATTTCCTGAATACCTTTCGTTTTAGTGTCACGCATGTGGCCAACACCAAAACCTGCAAAGAATTAAACTTTCAGGCATAAAATTTTGTAAAACAGAATCAAACTATGTGCAGTACAAGCATAAACCTGTAAACGTGATTGTACCTTCATAACAAGAAAGTGAGAGAAGTTGATTGAGCAAAAAAGACTTTCCAGATCGATATGGGCCAATTACCTAATAAGACACCCTCATAAGTTGATTAAAAATAGTACTAAAAATAAACAAAAGTGTGATTGACCGGTCAGTGTAGTTTTACAAATTGAGAACTTAGAGGTGGCAATTTCTAACCATTTAGGTATGAATGGGTTGATTTCTGTTATTTTTAAGGGTGTCAAATTAGCTTGTTTTTGGAGCTTATAGCTTAAGCTTATTAAATTGAAGCTAATAAGCTCAACGAAATGTTTGGATAAGCTAATATTTATGGGCATGTTAGCTTCATTCTGAAGCAATAAGCCAGTAAACTTAAGCTTCATTTTTGGGGCTTACTGAGACTTGTAAATTTAAGCCTTAATTTCCAAAAATAACCTAATCCAAACACCCCCTTAATCTCAAACAGGGTTAGAAGGGTATAATATATTAGCTGAGAGAATTGGGCAAGTCAAATGGGCTGGATGGGTCAAACAAGTTGATTATCGCCCAAAGTGTATTTTTAATGTATACAACCTCCTAGAGCACTTTATTCAAAGATTTAAATCATTGTTGTAAAATATTGTTTTTGTAATAATTTTCAATTCACTAACTAATTAATGGAATATTATAGGAATGGACAAAACAGAATTTTCGGGTCAACCCGAACCGAAGCATACCAAAAAATGACCTGTATTATTTTAAGGCTGTCACCAAATCCACCCATCTTGCCACCTCTATGAGAACTAACATTTTCTATTCTCAAAATTGTGCCACAGAAGACTTCAAATAGAACATGGAACCTTAAAGATAAAATGAAATATAAATTACGAAACTACAAAGCAGCTTACAGCAACTGCTGCAATAGGATTGGTAATTCTCCTAATTGCCTCCAGTCCTTCCCTAGAAAGACGAAGTTTTGTATGACCAGTATCGGGTTCTATGATAGGAAACCTGTGTAATTCAAAAAGAAATATCATTGCAAAATAAACAGTTTCAGTGTTTGATTCAGAATCTAAAAGGTCAAAATAATCACATTTGGTATATTAAGGGCAATGTAATATTACCTACTGACCCTAGCATCCACGAATTGATTAATTTATCATGATGCTTTATACTAAATTGTATTTCCAAAACGCACATTAAATGCCCCCTGATAATCCATCACTTACATACCACAATAGAAACCAGTATAGTTCATCTAAATTTTCTAGCTCTGCCACTGGCCTAAAAAAAAAAGAACCACTAGTAATATAATTCTACGACCTTGTAAATTACTAGATGCCCAATCATCAGGCTGTCATACCGATCTTTAAATCTTCTTAACATATATAAACGGTATGCCAATTTACCAAGATGTCATAGCTCGATGTACTTAAATAACTCATTTCTACAGCCTCTAGAGACAACTGACACCACACCATTGACATACAAACAACGCAACTCATACAAATATTGATTACTAAACAAACATATCCTATTAAAAACTTATCATATATCAATATATCATATACCGGTATAATTTGTATGTCCACCAAAGTAAGGCATTGCATGTCAATTAAGCTAAAAATAGAAACTTGAAAATTAAAAGCTATACTTTGACTTCTGGAGTCAACCCAAAAATTTCCAAACTCAAGATTGCAAATTACATAGAGAACATTTTTCTAATTAACTTATGTTGGCCATTATGAATCCTGTTGATTACTGTATCAAGAAAATGTCAAAATCCATACAAGCTTGAAGCTTCAAGGAACCCAATGAGGGATCCAACAGTCAAAATAAATCTAATACACATTGACCCACATCTCAAATTCATAAAATAACAAGACAATATATAGCATAAACATACACACACACATATATATATAATAAGAAATTACTTACGCTTGATTGAAATCAGTAATAGCAAACACCCCAAGAAGGGATAATTTGAAAATGAAAATAAAAAAGAAACCGATCCACCACGAATTCTTCGACATTGATTTGAATCAAATGAGCATGATATTATTAATCATGCGAATGCCACATATACATATATATGTATGTAAATCTAAATGGTGAGAGGAATTTAATTAATAAATTGGAGAAATAAAGAACGTGTTATGAACGCAATGAGGGGATAAAAGAAATATAGGAATTAAGGGATCTGGAAAACCTAATTTTGTGAAAAAGGGTTTTGGGTGAAGTAAGATCTGGGGTTTTGATTTTATGAATGGTGATGAGATTGCAGAGTAAAAGGAAGAATTTTGTTGATTTTTTAATTTTGAAATTCTTTTGTTTTATATTTTTTGAGACTGGATTTGGAATTCAGACCCTGATTAACAACAAGCAAGTCAGCAACAAACAAAGGGGAAGAAAGACAAATTGGGTAACTTTTTAATGAATTCTAATTATATTATAATTATTTTTAAATTGGTGGTTATTGTATAATGATAATGATAATGATAATAATGATATTGTGTCATTATTATTATTATATTTAAAATTAAATTATTATTTTAGTGGTGTTAGACAAGTAATTCAATATAAATCTATATTATATTATGATTATAATTATACATAATAGTATGTTTATGTTTATTTTAGTTCATGAGATGTAAAAGGTGTGAGAGACTAAAAGGTTTTGAACAGATTTATGTTTTCAAGATTCTTAACTATCATTCATATAAAGGTTCATTTGACCAATAAAGGTTATAAGAGGTTACTAAAAATAAAACTCTTAAAAGTAAGCAAGGGGTTTGAATTTTTGGATGAATATTTGTACCCAAGTACCATTTAGTCAAGGGACTTAGGGTAATGTTAAGGTTTCTTTATCTTGATCCAAACTATTTAATAAACATTTGTCTTCCATATTTTACAATGAATACATTATTAGTGATACTTATGATGATATCAATTTAAACTTTATTATAAAAATAGAAACTTAGTGTTAATTAAATTCATGGTAGTTTAGATATATTAAAAAACTTTAATGCCATGAGAGCAATAGTTATGAAATCCCGTTATTTGAAACTAATTCTTAAATTATTGTACGTGTGCTATTTTTTCCATTATACATTCTGTTTGATTTTAAAATAAAATGATTCAACTATAGAAATAAATAAGTTGAATGGACCAAAGACTATTAGAAGTGATAAATTGGTTACATTCGTAAAAATCAACAATTACTCTACAAACCTATAACTAGTTATTTAAATATCAGAATATGTAGTCAAATGATATAACGGTCGACGTGAACGTCTTATGTATAATAAAAAGGTGATAATTTGTATATCACTAATTTTTACCTTTACACCATTAAATATGTTTCAGGATGTTATGTTTAGTGGTGTATAGCTAAAAATTAATACAAATTACTCTCTATAATCAAAATGAATTTGCTTTTTATTTTAAGAAAAAAATTACTCCATTTCTTTTCTGGTACGTGCATGTTTTCTAATTGAAAATAATAAGTAATAAATAAAAATTATTTTGAAAATATTGTCTAACAGTTTTAGAAATTTTGATTAATCAATCAAAATTCATTTGAAAACAGCTCTTGTAGCTATCAAAATCCTACTTTCTATTTTAAGAAAAGTATTTCTTTGTTTCTTTTAGGTAGGAAAAAGTTGCCAAACTCTTTATGTGATCCGTGAGTTATGAGTTATGACTCTTTTCCTACAACGCCCAAACCTTGTGAAGCTACACCTTAAGCCAACAGTATTTTAACTTGCCCATAGAACCTACAAAAAGCCCAACGATTAGATTAGGAACTATCTCAGGCAGATCAAACTTCTATCAACTAATCCACTAATCCAACTTTTATTTAGCTGAACTATACATTAAAATTAGCTCAGAATAGATGACAAATAAAGTTCACGAATCATGATTGAACGGCTACCAATCTAAATTGAATGTTTACAAGTGTCAAATCACACCAGGAAGATAATGTTATAAATTTTAGCGCATTATTATTGAACATGAGTTAAGTGATATAGAGTGCATAGGCGACTAATTATATTATGGGCTCAATTAAAATTACGGAGGTCAAGGGGGTGGCACCCCCTTATGGGAGTCCTAGGGGCAGAGTCCATTAATGTGGTCTTGCTAGCAGGTAAGCGGGTGGGGTCAAAGAGCAACCCGTTGCGGGATGGGATCGATTTTAGGAGATGGTAGAATACGATGAAATTTTTGTTGACAACACTAAAGGTTGTGTATGACCTGAGTACACCATGTCTAGAGGCACATGAAAAGGAAACACTATATTAGACTCGTAGGTGTTGCAAGTGGAAAAATGATGATTTCACCTGTCGTAGTCACACCTTGAATGGTTATATGATTCGCTCTTCGACACATATCAAAATCTCGAATATGCAAAGGATTTATGGAATTCTTTGGAGTCCAAGTACATGACAGAAGACGCTTCTTCATAAAAGTTTTTTGTTAGTAATTTTAATTTATAGTTACTTTCTTTTTTCTTTTTTATTTAATTTATACACTACATATTATATTAATATTCATATTTGTTTATTTAAAATTAATATAACTAACAAATAAAATCCAATCATTTAACTGTAGCTGATCAATCAAGTTTTTATTTATAATATATATTTCAACGTCTTTGAACATCTATTTAAAAACTCAAATTTAAAGATTTAACAATTGTTGTTCTATCATTATCACTGTTATTATTTGTAACATAATAATAATAATTATGATAAAAAAATTCAATTTAGTATAATCAATTAATAATTACCTTCATATCAATTATTATTGTCGATTACTATCATTTTTATTTATTATTGCTATACAGCGTGAATATCGAAATAATAATTTTATTTTCGGGCTCCAACAAAGTTAGTAAATTCACGTGATAATGGATTAATGGGCCGTGCTAGGCCTTATTAATACGGATACGTATCATTAACGCACTTCAAATTTTCAATTGAAAATTTTGGGGGTAAAAAAAATTCTGATAAATAGAAAAGAAGAGGGAAAATTGACCGCCAAAAAGTAAACAAATTACACTTTCGATCCTCATAAAAAACACACAGTACACACTTTCACACACAATCTTACCCACTTTCTTTCGCAATTTCAATTTTATCAGGTTTGTGTTCATTTTTAATATAACTTAATTCACTATACTTAGGTTTAATAGTGAACCCTAATTCTATGGCTAATGTTTTTATTATATGTTACTGTTAATTGTTGTGAATTGTTTTGTGTAGGTCGTGAGAAATGGCGGGAAAAGGTGGAAAGGGTTTGTTAGCCGGAAAAACTACGGCGGCGGCGGCAGCTGCAGCTAATAAGGACAAGGATAAAAAGAGACCTACTTCTCGTTCATCTCGTGCTGGACTTCAGGTTTTCAACAAAACTTATTTAAGATATTTGTTACCATTTTTCATTTAAATACATTTAAACAAACCCTAACATGTGAAATACTTCAAATGCTAACCTGTGATTCTGTGAAATACTTTAATTAGTTCACATAATAGTTTTAGTTGCTGATGATTACTAGGAGTTTTGATTACGAAAATATTAATAACCAAATACTTTTTGTTTGGAAAATTATTTTGGCTATTTCTTTAGAGAATAGAAGGTAAAGTGACTTGATAGCCGATTGAACTATCATTTAATTTGAGGCCCAGTCAGATCTTTGTTTTTGAGTTGAGAATTTTAGATTTGTTTTTCTATAAGTTGATGTTATGTCTGACCATTGTGTAAGTTGATGTTAATTTGTGTAGTATTATGCTAGTTGGAACTTAGAAGGGTTGATTTCAAACTATTTATGTGAAAATAGGTTTATTTAATGCATTGATGATACATCAAATGTGCTATTTTAAAAAGTCAACCAAAGTATATTTACCCTGTTTAACTCATTACTTGCAATGTTTTGACTTGTATTGTATATTTAATTTGATTGGGTGCCCAAATGAAATGATAAATGATTAATGTTCTTATGCCAAGTGAGTTTTGCAACTTATCGTTTCATCTTAAATTTAAGTAATTGGGTGCACTCTTATTGGAGATTTTGAGGAAGCTAATTTCAACCATTTACTACTTACTGGAACTCAGTGATCAGAATGTATACTAGTTCTTTTAAAACTTTAAGTTGCTCATTATCACTAAAGTAGTTCGATGGCTTATTAGAGGGATGTAATAAATTGATTCGAGTAAAAGAACTCTTAATAAGTACTTGTATGCTAACTTAAAGAGTGCTGTTTGGGAACAAGAAGGTATTTTTTATAAGAATAGAAAGCAAACTGATTTGACGACCAATTTTATAGAATAGTTATATTTTAAGATATAATCCTAAAATAATGTCATATGTAATATAAAAAAGTTGGTCCAACCTAAACTTGTCAAACAATTAATGTTTTTGTAGTCAACTAGGTTTACGTTACCCGTGCTTCGCGATGTGGCGGAAACAAATTTCAGTTTTGTATTTTTGTTATTAATTTTCTCAAATGGCTAGTTCACTTTATTTTTTAATATGTATGGACTATTAATTTTATTGGTTGTGTTGTAACAGATGGCAATCTTTTATTAGGTCAGTTAGTATTCATGATATCACTAATATATGTAGGTTAAATGTCTCAATGAGTTATTTGTTGTTTATTGAATTAAGTTGGATTATAATTTAGTTATTGTTTTTGCAATTGTTTTGAATTTAATAGTTGTTTATCAAGTTATTTCACAAGTGTTAATATTTCCAACTTCAGTTTCCAGTTGGGAGAATCCACCGTCATCTCAAGACTAGAACATCTGCCCATGGACGAGTTGGTGCAACTGCTGCAGTTTACTCTGCTGCAATACTGGAATACCTAACTGCTGAGGTGCTTGAGTTAGCTGGCAACGCTAGCAAAGATTTAAAGGTGAAGAGGATCACCCCACGTCACTTGCAGCTCGCTATTCGTGGTGATGAAGAACTTGATACACTTATCAAAGGTACAATTGCTGGTGGTGGTGTCATTCCTCATATTCACAAGTCTCTTATCAACAAAACCACAAAGGAATGAACCAATCCGATCACCTGTTCTTAACTTGTTACTTTTCTTAGATGTTTTATGGATATTAGTCTAAAACAATGGTTTGATCGTTGACTGTTTCTTAAATATGACTGTAGTATGTGTGTTTGTATGAAGGATTTATGTAGTAGTTATATTGGGTTTAACTTTTAAGTTGTATGCTGTAGCCTGTAGGATTGAATGTGAAATCCCATTGTGTCTTTGAATTGGTAACTTTTGGTTACCTTCATGTCATGAAGTTTTAGGGTTGGTAATTTGGTATGTCTGTGCTAATTTATTGGTATTGCTGAATACATATTTCGGGTTGTATTTTCTTGATACTTGATCAAACAGGTAACACATAGCAAGGAAATGTGTTAGATATGTAAAATTATTTGTACCTTTCATTATATACAAAAACATTAGATATGTAATAACGTTTATAGTCTTTAAGCTTTGCAGTTTGTTAAACCAAAATATTATGACGTGGATACTCTTCTTTGTCAAGTTAGTTGATGAGTTCATCGGCATAATGGTCAAACATAGTGCACTCAGTGTTAATTGCCTATTAAACAATTGAAAATAATATCAACAATCATAGAAATGTAGATAATAAAAACTAATTACTGTAGTATGAAAATGACGGTGGAAGTTACTCCAAATCCATCAAAGAGCGGTAAACCATAAGTAATTTCGACATACACACATATACGATATACATGTACATTATTAATTTACAGTAAAAATATTGTATGCTGTTAACAACAACTAATTTAGATGTTGTTAACAACTAATTTGATGGTTGCTAATCGGTCAAAACACACGATTTATGTGCTAAATAGCATAAATGCTATGCTCAATTTTAGATACAACATAGCTAAAAGAATGTATTGTTCAAGCAATTAAGATTAGTGTCAATAAAAGGATAAATAACATAGTACATGTTATTCAAACTAACAAATTTTTGTTATGAAAAATCAAGGAGAGTGATATTAATCATGTGTTTCACTACCTCACATTTTTACTTTTTGGATACGGTGTTGTTTTTTATTTTATTTTTTCATGTGTAAGTAAGATCTATGATGGAAAGTCACATTGCATTGCTTTTACCAACATTAAATGTTACTCACTTTGTCCTAGTTACCAAAATCATTGATACAAATTTGACGGCCTACCATACAAAATTATGAAATAGGTATTGCTAAACTTACCAATATAATAAGAAAATACAATTTTGAAAATTGTGATACTGTCTTGAAAATTGTGATCATGTTAATATTGACATGATAAGTTGAGTAAATTAATTGGGTACTACTGTACGAACAAAAAACGGATGCAAACATATTTTAGAATAAGAATACCATCTTTGAATTGGACAAGAAAAGTGTTTGGGTCAAGTGGTCAACCCAAACCTACACGTCCTAAA
This sequence comes from Logfia minima, assembly GCA_963921325.1. Lineage (NCBI taxonomy): Eukaryota > Viridiplantae > Streptophyta > Magnoliopsida > Asterales > Asteraceae > Logfia > Logfia minima. The sequence goes on along the minus strand of OY992776.1, from coordinate 11,264,702 downwards.
AATGGCACGTTTCAAGTTGCAAACTATAACCCAACCTGAGTACCCGACTAACTCACCTATCTTTGCCACCTTTACTTTAAAGGATTGTTGCAATAACTTTAGCTATGTTGTTGAGGGTTAGGACCACATAGATATGAAATTAAACCTAGGCATATGCACACAATAACCCATTAACAGACTAAACTAGTACAAGTTACAAGGAATTGATGGATTGCCCACAACTCATAGTTGAGCTTTCAGTTAACCCATAATCAAGACTTTAGGATACCTATGACCTAACAACTTACTAGATCGGGTCCACCAACTTATATTTTTCTATAAAAACACAATGTCAAGAACATCAAACATTAGCCAATGGGAGATTGATTTCCTACTTTAACAAGATGTGAAGGCAATATCAACATATGCACATGGAGAATCACATTAATTAGTTCACAAAATCATCCGAATCAATTTGTTTCAAGATTTTAACAATCACAAGAAAGTGTTGGGATTCTGTTTAGATGGAAATCAGTTTGCATAATCTCCAAGAATTTCAAATGTATATGACTAATATTGTCATGTTCAATCAAAGCTAACATGTCTATGAGAAGAAAGTAGTATTCAGCAAGTCAATATGGAAAGATACCGTGCTTTCATATCCATTTTTGTCATTATTAACCACAATATCTAAAAAGATTTTTCCAAACCCTTTCTGGTTTTCCAAAAGAAAATTAAAAAAATTCAATAGAAGGCAAAACGAGATTTTGCAGTGCACAAGGGAAACCTATACAAGGTGTGGTTACTATTAAATTAATACACATGTATCCAAAATCCATGATAATATTAAGTAATACATGCATTTATAAAGGTGTGGCAGAAGTTTAGTGCAAGACAACTGTTCTATTCTTCAAGGTATCTACAAGAAAATGACATGGAGATGTAGCCGTCTTACCATAAACAAAGATAGACAGCATAAAGATTTTTTCCGCTTGTGTCCATTCATCTTATGTATCACCATGACATTGGTAATAAGTAACACTGCTAAAGCGAGTACTCGATATAAGTGACAACCATGAAACTCGCCACAAGATATGGTAGCCATCAAAAAATGCATGGTTAGTCAAAATAGCCTTCTTAGTTACATATGTTTCAAACACCATGCCGATCACCGACTTCACTTCAAAGAATCTCCTAGAAAACTATATGTATTCCAACTTCAATTCCGAACCAAAAATACTGTTATCAACCTTACTCATATGTCTTCTTATATTAGGTTTCTACATGACAAGAAGCACTTCACGTAAAGTGTACTTGGTAGACTTTGCATGTTACAAGCCCCCTGATACTCAAAAGTGCACAAAAGAATACATGATCAAGAAAGCCAGGCACAGTGGATATTTCTCAGATGAAACACTGGATTTCATGAGGAAGGTTTTCGGTAAGTCAGGACTTGGTGAGGCAACCTATTTATCAGAATTCTACTTTAAAGATGTTAATGTCCCAAGTATGAAAGAAGGAAGAAGGGAAATGGAGATGTCAATCTTTGGGTCAATAGACAAATTATTGGCAAAAACAGGTGTAAAATGCGAGGACATCGGGATTTTGGTTGTAAATTGTTGTATTTATAACACTTTGCCATCTCTTTCTAGTATGATAGTGAATCGATATAAACTTAAAGAAAGCATAATCAGCTACAATCTTGTTGGAATGGGATGCAGTGCAGGACTCACGGCAATAGGCCTCGCAGAACAGCTACTCCAGGTTAATTTTTAGCAACGTAACTTCAGATCACCTATATTGCATAATGCGTATCATCTATCCTTCTAAACACCAATACTAGTAGTCTAACCGCAATACTTCTACTGTGTTTTGCACTTATTTCTATGATTTTCATGATCCAGTAACGAATATATGAGTGCGAATGTACTTATAAATACGACCGTGCATTCTAAAAAACGTTATAAACAAGAAGCAATTTAATCCAGTACGCTATAAAGTAAAAATCAACAACAAATTACATAACATATTAATGAAAACTACTGAAATTGCACAGGTACATGACAATTCATACGCATTAGTAATGAGTACTGAAAGTATTACTGAAAACGTCTATCTCGGAGACCATCGATCCAAAGTCCTATCCAACTGCCTCTTCCGCGTCGGCGGAGCGGCGATTCTGCTCTCGAACCGCCATTCCGATCGTCGCAACTGCAAATACGAACTCCTACACACCGTACACACAAACGAAGCAAACTCCGATCGATCATACAACTGCATAATTCAGGAAGAAGATGAAGTCGGAAGAACCGGCGTCACCGTGACCAAACACCTGTTCGAAGCCGCAACCGCCGTCGTCCGATCAAACGTAACCAATCTCGGAAACCTAATACTTCCGGTACCGGAAAAACTCCGGTACGTAACGAATCACATCGCCAGAAAACTTCTACCGACGGCGAACATCAAACCGTACGTACCGAACTACAGCCTCTCTGTCGATCATTTTTTGCCGCACGTCGGCGGTAAGCCGGTGCTGGATGAGTTACAGAAGAACCTTGGGTTTGATGAGACTGCAATGGAAGCTTCTAGAATGACGTTATACAGATTCGGAAATACTTCCAGTAGTTCCGTTTGGTATGAGCTGGCGTATGCAGAAGCTAAAGGTCGGGTCAAAAAAGGGAACCGGGTTTGGCAAATGGCGTTCGGGTCGGGTTTTAAGTGTAGTAGCGCTGCGTGGCGTGCAACGAGAACGATTGATTATGATGAGATGAATCCTTGGACGGCTGAGATTGATGGGTTTCCCGTTGACGTGGATTATGATGATGGACCCTTACCTTTTTTTTCGGAACCTTCAAAATCAAATAAAAAAGATTTAAGGTGATAGTATGAAATTATGTTGTTTAAAGGTTATGAATTTAATTAATTTGGTGTAATTTTATTTGTTTGAGAAGTTTGTGATGTATCTGTTTTATATGCTAAGGTTTATATTGCTACTTATAAAGTGGAATAAAAAAGTATTTAATAATGTATTTATTGTTTAAAAATTGTTATGGTTTTCAGCGATCCATCAAATTTGACGTGTAAAAGCAGTAATGCATTTAGGTAATTTATGAATCACATAATAGAAGGTTATATAAACTGTAAATCGGGATAATCATATCTAACACATCCAAGTAACATCTTACACCAAAATAATGATGCTTCTTATCTTAAGCTAAGTAAATAAGGGTCGTGTAGTTCATTCAATTATACAAACGATTATTTAGTTATGTTTTGTGTCAGTAAAGATTGTTCATTGTAAAAAAAGTTTCAGCAAAATCATCATAATCATTTTAAAACGATTCTCAACGTTTACTTTCAATATCAAGTCAAAATCACCAATACCCTTTACCTTTATTCTTCCATACTATGTTTTTGATTTCAAATCAGTCTGATTTCCTTGCAAATTTTTGGATTTTAAGAGGAGTGAGGAGCTTCGTTGCGATGGGGTCCTCGGAACTGAGGCGAGAAACGAGGGGCGTAGGCGAACACATCACGTACGCCAGGTTGCATTCATTTACATAAATTCTAAATTATTCATAACTCATATTTCATTTGACAATTTGTTAGTGGGAGTTTACTTTTAATTTAATTGTAAATGATTGTGTGAAAATGCATTCTCTTTGTTTTGATGATTGAAAAGATAATTAACATAGTGATTATGTTAATTATATATTTTTATTGCGTGAAAGATAGGGACCAAACCGACAAGAGAACGAGTAAATATACACAACTTTTAATTTATGTTTCTCAAAACAACTTATACATATATAATGTACAAGTGATTTATTAGTTTCATTAAAATCATTTTCATATTAAAATCACACTTCAATCAATTTATATAAGTACTCATCACACTAAAAATTTGATCTACATTTAAATATTTTTTACCTTTATAAATAAACAATACATATACAAAATAACAAAAAAGGTACTATTACTCAAAGTGATAGCTACCATTTTAAACCAATCATTTTGTGAATCAAATTGAGACGGAAATAATTACATTAAAATAATCTTTAACTATATTGTAACATATCACCCCACTTTCTTTCTGTTGTCTTCGCTCTAAGTAAGCAAGATGTATGATGGAAAGTCATACATGTTAGTATGTTACTGACTTTGTCCTTGTTACCAAAATCATGATACAAATTTAATGGCCTACCATACAAGATTACGAAACAACTAGTTTTATGAAATGGGCTCAGTCAATGGGCCTTTTCATGCGCACCCATTAGTTAGTTTAGTTACTACTCAGGCATTGGTTATACTTTTTGTTTACAGAAAGTACCTTTCTAAAAACAAATTATTGTGATAATTATTGTATGTTTAATTTCTTTGACTAAATAACACATATATGACATGTAAATGAACCATCAAGGGTACTACTATATGACTATCATTCTACAAAAGGTTTTATGCAATTGTTTAGGTCATCAATTAGGCTGATTTATTAGGCCCAACTGTCATTACTGCTCGTTTAAAGTTGATTAGTAAGTTGTTATGACAAGTTTATACTCTATACCATTAATATATGATAGAAGACTTGCTTTTCGATCATGTTCTCCACTCAAGTTACTATGTAATTTGACTATAATCAACCAATTTTTTCTTTTGATAAACTTAACATGTATATTTAATAATGACCCGCAAAAGTATGAAAATAAGTGAAATCGATATATCATCGTATTACCGAATTAAATAAAATCTTCATATCTATTTTTTGAACCATTTAATATTACTCGAAAATAAATTAAGCTTTTCTTTATTATTATTTTTTTCTTAAATTCATTGAGTACACTACCACCAAATTTATGCTTCCTTCACATATCATTTTCGGTCCCTCTTATATTTACACAGAGATTCCAAGTTTCCAACAGTAATCATTATACACTGGTCCAAGATGCCCCACTAATACATTTTTTTTTTCTTTTTTTCTAATAACATTATTAATTTAACACTCTAACATTAATTCCACTAAAAACAAATACTGTAAACAACTAAAAAAAAATAATAATAATAAAAAGAGCGGGAAAAAATTAAACTAAAACAGATTCGCCCACTTATTTTAAAAAACTAATTTCCTTCTTGGCGCTAAAAACGTAGTTTTCCCGGCAAATTCAGCGAGATGTAGGATCGTTTCGCAGATCAAATCCTTGAATATCAGCCGTTCGATGTACAATACGGCTTCTGATATCTCTTCCGGTTGATCTCCCCATCCATTGTTTCCAGCAAGATCTCGTTTCAATACAACGCAAATTAGATCCAACAAGTTATCCGCGGTTTCAGGCTCGCGAATTTTTTGATATTCGGAACAAATCGCCTTAACGGAGTCACCGGAACGCACGTTCCACTGAGGTAACTCTCTGTTTCGATCGAGTATTTCAGCTACGCTATCGAACACAAGCTTTCGTTGTAATTTTGACGTTTTTGTTGACTCGTTTTGGTTGAGATAATGTTGCTTTTCTAGAAAATAAAACACGCTCGAATCGTCCAGAAGGTATTTCGACGCTCGAAGTATCTCCGCGATGTATGTGTAATCGGAATCGTCCGAATCGAACTCTTCGAGATTTGTTGATGATGCTGGAGAAATAATCGAGTTCTGGATATCGTCTTCCAGATCGACCTTCAATTCTATCATAACATTGATAATCAAATCGTCAAACACAAAATCAAAATAAAAAAACTCAAAATACGTGTCATTTCGTGCACATAAATTATCATGATATTAGTTATTGTGCTAATTTTTGTAGGAATAAAAGTACAATTACTAATATTGAAATGTAACTGATAAGAGTCACTATCAAAAATTTAAACACTGACAAGGATAACAGTCACTACAAACGCTCATTCAATTCAAAATTTAACTTAGCAACGCCGTCGTCGTCAGGGAGCCGACGGAAGCCACCTGTGAGGCATCTCTGGTCACGTGACAGTAACCACCGGCACATGTTAACTTTTGTACGCATTATTCTGCTAACATAAGCCTATAGTATTTAGTGCACTGATTTTATGACGTCAAACATAAACAGCAAATCAAATCACGCCACGTAATAAAAATCGAAGAAAACACGAGTCGCACGTGAAACGTCATGCGAACGAAATGAAAATGTACCTTTGAAATCAATGCTTCGTTTCATAACGGGCGATGGAGATAACGAGTCATCCTGGTCGAATCCTGAGTCGAGAACTGATACTGGACTCGGTAACACTGAGTTTGAACTCATTTCTGACTCGGCGATACAGTTCATTTCCGCTATACTGCTTAACAATTTGTCACATCTTGCTAACAAACTTTTTCCTTCTCTATATTCCTCCGTTTTCGGTCTCTATAAATTCAATAAAATTCGCGCTAATTAAAAGATTAAGTAAAAAATAAAATATACGATACGAAATAGCTGATTGAAGTAATTGTGTACCTCCGGATCGGACTGAGAATTTGTACTACCGGAACTTTCGGAAATGGATGATGATTCATCTTCAGTAAGAAAGTTGATATAAACCTTCTTGTTCGAAGGTGTCCGATTTCTCGGAGACCGATTTGTGACCGACTGATATTCGGATCCGGATCCGCTTCGTTTAGGTGTAAGTCTTGGTGAATTAATTGGCGAATTTCTTCGCGATGAATCATTTGAATTGAAACTCCTTTGTGTTTCGATGCTCAACGGTTTGTTCTTCACAATTGTATTACAGTTTTTCGAGTTCCTTTCGATTTTTGATGCACCTGGTGAATTTCTAGCTCGAATAGGACTCCTTCCGCTTCTATTTATCACACCGCGCTCTTTTCTGGGACTAACGGAAGGTAAACTTTCGTTTGAGTATCGATTCGCTCCGAAATCATTACCAAATCTCCGATTCGGTGAAGCTGAACCTGACCGCCACGGCTTCCCAAGGACAATGTTTGGATCGTCTGATGCAAAATTTTGACCGTAAACTACGTTACGTTGACTGTCTCTATCTAGAGCTTTTTTAGAATGTAAAAGACCTTTAAGTTGCAACGCTTCGAGAATGTGCTTCAATTTCTCTAGATCGTTCGACTTTTCCTCTATTCCTCTCATTTTCAAATGCTTTTCGGTACCACCGAACATTTGTAGAGAAGTTTGCTTTGAATCTGGGAAGAAATCCCCGGAATAAAAGAAGCTTCTCTGGTTATGAGGTTTCCATTGAGACTCATTCCTTTGATTTCTTATAAACGTTTTTGACTCCACAACCCTCCCATTTTGAGCATTCCTAGTTCTCACATTCTCTCGACCGATCAAATTAACTTCAATCGATTGTTTAGTCGCTTGATTCGGTTGAAAACCGTTACTTCCATCTACAGATCTTGAGTGAAACAAGTCTCGTGACACTCTAGATTCAGAAGCCGATCTTCTGAGCTCTGGTTTCTTCACTGGTTTCGTACTCAAACCCCGTGAAGAATCCGTTTCCGAAGAAGGTAACTGCTCGAGTCCCATTAGTCTCGCAATGACGCTGGGGGACCGAGCATTACCTTCTTTCGGACACAAACTTCCCTTTGAATCAACCGTGGCTCTACTATCAAGCGAGAGCCTCGGCATTTCTTTACAAAATTTCCATGAATTTTTCATTGCCCCTTCCTTTATTTCAAACAACGGAAGTGGCATTGGGGACTTCGGTGGCGTCACATCATTCATATTCGCCACCGGAGCCGGTTTGAACCGGTCTGGACTCGGAGGTACAGACACCACCACCGGTTCAGCTAATTTTGTCTTTCCCGTTTTCGTATTCGTTGGTGATGCAACGGATTTTACTGACTCTGCTGACGTCACCATGCCCTGAAAACAAAAAGTAGTTCATATACTACAATGAATTGTTATTAATTTTAATGTTAATTTAATAACAATGTGTAACTTACGGTGGATGGAGGGAGGCGTTTGGTGGAATGAATACGTTTTCCGTCTAGAATCTGTTGACGATCGAAGATATGAAGGAAACCAGACATGCATCCAATTTGTTTTTCAAGATTCTGATCTTGGATTAACCCCGTCATCCTTTTCCGATGAGATTCCGTCGCCGGTGAAGTGATAGATATAAATATTTATTTCTCTGAACACACACACGCACACACTCTGTAATGTTAACGTTACTACTTTACATTGGTTCAGAGAGCTTCATGAAGACTATTGTTTTGTTTTTTTTTTAAGTTACCTTTTTGGGTTGTTTGTGGGTTTTTTATGCTTTAATCTGTAACTCCCGCTTTCTTCTTATTTAAAGGGAGAATAAAGGCAAGTGAGCTGTGTGAGGGGAGACATGGTGGTGGGGTAGCCTACTTGGTCAGATTTGTTTATCACACATTTCTATGATTACTTTTTTAATTAAATGTATATGTATATGTATATATATTTCACCTCTTGCTAATTGACAGTTTAGTTTAAGACCCCAAAAAATGTATATTTTCCATTTACTTTTTCTTGACTCTTGAGAATATATAATTCCTTGCAATCTTCTGTTTGCTAAACTTGTTATATAAATTTTAGGTTTCATTTGATTGGTAGATTTTTGTTGACAAGATTTGTGTATGTTATTGCATTTTGAGAAGACTAAAGATATCTTTTTGAGTTTTTAGTGCACTTTAGATTAGTATTTAGAGTATGTAAACAATGTTTATAGTTTATATTTATTTGCTTCCAATTATGCTTTGGGGGTGTTGGAAGTTATTTATAGAACACACTTTTGTATGGCTTCTAACATTTATTCAAACACTTGTTCTTTTCTGATTTTCGAAAATCTCAACTATAGCGACCTAAAAAAATGGAGACAAATGAACCCGAGAAAGAAAGAATCCACAAACCGAAATGCATACAATTAACTCGAACCTAAGCTAACGAATACTGGCCTATCATTACTACGAGATTAAAGCAAGGTCCAAATTCAACTTTCCACCTCATGTAGCAATATTTGCACATACTCTACAACCAAAGAAACAAAGATGACTTAATATCATGAAATGTACTACTAAAGTTCAATAGGAACGACCTTAACATCATAATTTCTCCATTTCCTATTCTCCACAACGTCATAGCCCAACAAAAATCACACTTCGTATCATGAAAATCGTACACAATTTGGATCTTTTTACGAAACGATCGAAAATAAATTTTTAAAATACTTCTTTTTACCCTTCTCATATATAATGTTCTAGCTCGTCTGATGTCGAATATACTTTACGAATACCATTTGTAAGATTTTAATAAGATACAACTATTGCAAATAGTTTTAAGAAAGTGAGTATTCAAAGTTCCTCTAGAAAGCATGAAAATACCCAACTTTTTTGCCAACTAAAATGACCCGGTTTAATATATTTCGTTTTAACTACTTTTTTACCTTCTTTTTTCACCAATAAATGTAATTTCCTCTTTGAGATAGATAAAAAAAATGAAAGAAAACAAATGGGCAGAAACTAACGTTAAATTGGAGATAAAAGAGAGAGTGTGAGTTCCAAAGGAATGGAGAAAGTGATGGAATCGACAACAATAACGACGGAGTTGATAGATATAAAAGAAAAAACTTTCCCAGATAACGTTCCATGATCTTTAATCACTTGTCTCTCTCTAAATGGATAGTCACAATTTATTTAACTTGACATTTAATTTGTGTAAATAATAATTCAATCAATAATTCAATAAATTCATAACAAATGTACATGTTTTGAATTTTGATGCAACCAAAAAGTATCGTCTACTATGCGGATCTAGACTCGAACCTTGAAAGTATACTCGGCCTTACAAACCTGATTACTCGGAAAACAGACGAACAAAAAAGAAGAGGACATCGTTGAAGCCCTCGGTTCAAAAAGAGGTTTACAATGATTAGATAAAATTAGATTGCAAGCGCGTTGGTTCGACGTGATATTCAGTGTGAATAATATACATAGAAAAATCTACTCATGCATGAAATTTTCAAATGTAGTAGTAGTAACATATGCAGTAATTAACAGATTAACATAGAGTGTTATCTTGTTCAACTGAATAGTTCAAATTTTTGCCTTAAAGATTGATAGCTTACTCAATAACATTGATCGATTAGTTGTATATTATATCTTTTGGGTGAAATAAGTAAAAGTTGAACACTGTTATAATAAGGGATGAAAAAACTCGATTACTCGTACTAGTCTTTAGATATAATTTGAATTTTATAAATTAGTATAATTGTTAGATTGATCGAGTACTATACACATAATAGATTTTTACGGTTCAGGTTATTCGAAAAATGTGAGTTTTTTTTAGTTGAACACTTTTTTACAGTTCAGGTTCTTACAGTTCAAGTTCATAAAACAATTTTAGTTAAAAAGTCATAAAACATGTTTTCCAAAAGTATATCAAAACTTTGACCGGTCAATTATGTTGGTTCATTTAAAAAACTATTTATTTCATCTCAGTACATATTCAACTGGTATTATTACCTCTAGGTTTGATTATCTTGTACTAGTACAATAATGGTTATTAGTGTCTCTATATGATTATACATCGTACAGATATTACTGTCTCTATTTTCATCTCAGTACAGCTCTGTGTACGTATTACTTTATTTGACTTTTTGTTTGCCCATTAACCTTTATAGCTGCAGAGACTGCTATACGTCGAAATAGCCTTGAAGTAGCTTGCTTGCTTACTTAAAGCTTAATAAGTCTAGAATTAGTACGATGGTGCCATTTAAAATGTTACTTTCTGATTATCATTTGTTCTTACATTAAACAGTTTTTCCCTGTAGCATACAAAGGTTTTTATATCGTTACTAATTTTATACGTATTTTTATGGTACAATTCTTCTAATAATATATGGTTTGTAATTGAGAAACATATATAACCACAAGAAATTCATGTAGCGTTTTATCTTAAGATCTTTTTAAATGTGTAAGCAAAACAATACAAGTATTGGATATAGGGTAACATAGTTGAAGAGTATAACTTGGTATTGGATATTTAGTTGTCATTTAGCACTGTGACTGGCCCCGTTGTCTCCTCTGTCTCTGCTATCGTCACTTCCTTTCTCAGTATTCTTGGCCATATATTGGCTACCACTACCGTCTCCTCCTGTTTTGGTACCGCTGCAAAACATGGGCAACTTACTAGTAACATATAACTTACACTACTTCATATTTTAAACATTTCATTCCCTTGGTTTGGCTATTCATTCTAGCAACAAGCCCCTGTGGGGTAGGGTAAGGAACTTTGGATGAACTTATGCGAATGGGTGTAAGTCTGGCTGCTCGGAAACTGATGAACTTGAGGCAGTTTGGGGTGAACGGATTAAAGTTGCTGAAGTTAAACGTGCTTCTACAATACTTGATTATTTCAGGTTTATTCCAGAAACGAGGATAGACATAGACATTTTATATGATCATAGTCATTCTAATAAACACATTCAACTGTAGCTACCATTCATATTACTATAGTGAACAATAAAGTATAATGAGATTGGTGGGATTTAGGGGAATTAAGTTGCGTAGAATACAAAAAATGATGAATACTCTATACCAATTACCAAGTGATGTCTGTGGCTTCTGGTCAAAGTCAAACATACATTTTAGATGTCAGAAATGGGATGGATCATGGATGCGATACTCACTTCATTATGTGGTCCACTTGTGTTTTTATATACTTGAATGCGAAAAGATCGGCATATCCCTTTTCCAATTGTGTTTCTATTCTCAATTACAATGAATTAACTATACTTACTATTAAATAAGGACGATCATCTTTACCTATGAATTTTAATAGATGCTTAAAAAACTCAATAATAATTAGTTGTATTATATGCATGAATAAATAGCTTGAAATCTTTAATGTACAAAGTAAAAGATAGTGTAAATATCATATCCCATTAGATAAATAATTGTATCATAGGCATGACTTGTGATATCACTTATAGTATCAACATTATATCTGAAATACAAATCACAACTCAAATTTGTAAAATATCACTACTGATAACTTAATTACCCACTTACTAACCTTTATGTATTCTTTTTTATTTACTTTTCTATAGTCAAAAAGGAGAAAGAAAAAAAACAAACATATAATTAATCAAAGAAATAATAGATTGAATAATTGAAACCGTCAGCTTAATGTCACGTCAAAATTTTATCAAAAAGAGTGAAAACTGTCAATGATGGACTGAAGAACTGAACTTTTGTGGACCTCACATTTATTAATTATACCTTTATTATACAACAAAAAAAAATATTGACCTCACACTTTTACGTCGTCATCTGTCTTTCACACGACACTTCCTTTAAAAGAGGCTCCATCTTTGGGTTGTGCCAATAGTTTCTTTCCAAAGACACCGCTTTTTTCTTCAAAGACGGAATTAATAAGACCAACTCAAAAACTCACATCACTTTGTGAAAGTTTATTTATAAACTTTTCATAAACTTATCATTTTTCCTTCTTTTACTATAATCCAGTTAACAATTTCTTGTTAACAATATAAAGATAGTAATTATCATTGTACTGATGACACCATAATTGATACATTAAATAAGACTTTTTGTTTTACCTTTTTTTCCTTTGATTTTTTGAGAATACATATTTAATTTCATTTTTAATCTAAGACGGAGTAACAGGTAAATAAGTGGTGTACGTTATAAATAGTTGTCTCTTTTAAAATGTACAATAAAATAACTTGCCAGTGGCCCATAATCCACTAATTAACAAGTTCCCATGGTCCTAGTACTTGGGGGCATAGAGTGAATATAGCCAACCTTATACCATCACACATCCAATCTCCCATCTCCTTCACATATTTAATCTCTCTTTATTTGACATTATTCTCTACACTCTAATCTATACAAGTCAAGTACGGTTAAAAGAACAATTACAGTAATTTGTAATGACATCATTACCCCTGAACCATCTTTTCTTTTGTCTCATCACATGTATGAGAGTTGGTGATTATTGCAAAATACTAGGGACTTTTTCAGTAAAAGTTTTTGGCCTTGACGGTGCAGATAACAAAGTCAGTAATCTTTACATATATAGTAGTCGACCGTTTCTATGCATCGAGTAGATATAGATCATTTTTTAGTACTCCATTTGTTACAAAATAAGTATCCATCCTCTCATTTACTCTATTAATGTTTACTCTTGGAACATTAATATTTATGAAATTAATACTTCATTAAAGATTTAATTATATACCTTTTATATGTTTAGGGCATTGATATTTTTACCATCAATTTTGATAAATTTATCACAACTGTGTATTATCATATAACACTGTACACACAAACAATGTATACTTTTGGTGGATTTATCAAAAACCGATGATAAATTTATCATTGCTCATATGTTTAATATGATATTTATATGATGACATAATGTTATATGTGTCTAATTTATATGTATAACGACATAGAATTCATTCAAAATCGACACTTGCTTTATGAATTTTTATTGTATTTACATCCATCTTTGATTTTATCATATGTTTTCATCTCTTTATTAGACAGTATTTTTGAGCTCATATTATATGAATATCAATAATCATTTTCTATTTATAATCATCTCCGTACATAGGTCCCAATTTTAGTTGATCGTACATACGTGATACGTGTCCAAGCTTAGTTGATTGGGTCGGCTATTTTATGGTTAACAAAATGTGGTTTTAGGCAACATGTGATATGAGGGCAGAGATGTGCCCCAAGTTTCATACAATGAACCTGCAGAATAAGCCTTCCAATTAAATATTTTATTAATTTGGAAATTAAAATATTAAATAAACAAATTACAGAAAAGTTGATTGGGTTGAATAAGATATGGGAATGCTAAATCAATGATGGAGGGATTGGATTCTGATTCCTCCTTCTATATATCATATGGGTTTAAGCACTTGGACTACTTTGGAGATTGTTGCCCATAATTATTAAATTTAAATAAAATATTCATATCAATTAATATATCACGGGCTATAAAAATGTAGCATTTTTGTAAATATACAGAATAATAAATAAATTAAATCCCAGTGAAATATTCTGTAAATGTTCAGTTTTGTTAAGTTTGGGAATAGTGATAATTATGACCTTGTTTTTGCAAATAATGTTGATAAATATGCACCATTCTACTAAAATTCAAGTGTTACAACTTATTTTTCTTTTGCAATTAAGCTTATGTGTTAAAATAAATTAATGATTAAATAACAGTTTAGCACATGAAAATTGGCATCTAGTATTAGAGTATATTGGCATGTTTATAACTTTTGGTACATCTTGCACTTATGGCCATGTGAAATCAGTCTTCTCTTCAATGAAACAAAATCAATAGGTCTCTAGACAACAAAATTCTTTTAGCCCCAATCATCTCCCAAATTCGAATATTACCTCAAACCTGCTGCAATTCCCAAATGCTAAACTACAATAAACTAATCTTAAATTATACAAACAAACAAAAAGATGTTCACACGCTCCATTTTTGTTTTATATAACTAAAACCTCGTTTTGTAATTACTAAGATACGTTATAGCTTTAGCCAGCATATGATTTGCTTTCCATAAACGTTATTGTAGGGCGTCGGAAAAGAGTCATTGTGAAATATGTTATGAATTCAATCCCGGTCTTTCTTTAGTTTTGCAGAAGATAACTGACTATTATCTGAAATTCATAATAAGAGGAGATTATATAAGAAGAAATCGTTGAATACGTCATAAATTCAATTTCAACTCTCTACGATTAGTAGGAAATATCTTAAAACTCTCCGAGATCCGTAATAAGAAAAGATTACATTGGATCCAAAAGATTGATTATAAGTGTCCGTCAAAACAATCTTTTCTTTAACGATTACGTTAAATAGAGCAAGGAGGGAGGGTCCCACTTGTTTTAAGTTCCACTATGCTTGGGAAAGTCTAGCAAAGCTGCCAAAAGCAAAATGGGGTTCTTTTTGGGCTTCATGCCGCTGTCACATGGTTTCCATTTTGTATACTTTATCTTCTACGTAGTAAATATAACAATATATTCAGTACTCCTAGATTCCATTACTACCTGTACTTAATACATAATAATCCTTTTGGATTAAGAGCTAACAGACTCGTACTTTTGCTTAAAAGATATAAATTTCCATTTATATTTTTTAATGTAAATATCTAGTTAGTTGTCGATAACGTTTTCTAATAACCTCGAAATATAAAAGTGTTCTGGTTTCATACAATTAAATGTGTATGTAAACAAACACAAAAACCCATAAACTTAATAAAAAGGTGTTTTTGAGTAAATGAAAGGATAATTAAAAGACGGGACATTAAACTTTGTGAAAATGTTCAGTTATATAAATCATTTTCATTTGTATCAATAAAAATGATTTTAATATATATACTGTGTTTTAAGATAATGTATCTAATAAAATTTATTCATCAAGATAACTCATCTAATAATCCTATGATTAATGACTGATCATGTAAGTAAACATTTTAAAAGTTAAAGCTTTCTTATGTACAAAATTAAAGATGATTATGCATGTGAATATTTTTATAAAATTTAATACTTTATTTGTCTATTAACCCGTAAATGAACGTTTTATATCTATAGATTTATCTATCAAAAGATAAATTTATGTCCTCCGTATATTATGACAACTTGATCATATTTCTAAGTATATTATTCACAAGTAAAAGAATTTGACCGTTGCTAGAATTAAAATATTATTTAGCTTTAATCATACACCTAGGTTTTACATTCCTTTTGCCTTTCTTTAAGACACGTATCTCAAAAATATTAATTGCAATTAATGTACGGATTTCGTTCATATCACTCTAACACAATACCAAAACTACATTAGGTTATTTTTTCATCCAATTTTTGAGTCCCTTACGTTAAAAGTTATGTATCCGTTATGTCCTTCGAGTAATACACGGCGGTGTTAAATTTATTTGTTAACAATGGCTCGGTAGTTAACGTTCATTCAATTTGTGAGTCCCTTACGATATAAGTTATGTATCCGTTATGTCTTTCGAGTAACACACGGGTCGTGTGAAATTCATTTCTTAAACTTATCATATAACGTTTATTTATTATTAAAGAGTTGTTTGTCGCGCGAAACTTAATTAACGGTTAATATACTTTTTGGCCCGGTTTAACGATTGATTCCCTACAAACTAATATTGTTGATCAGTTGATGCTAAAAGTTTGAAATATATGTGTAAGAGTAAAAGCAATTTTTGTTATGATGGTGACTAAAAAGACGAGTAATATTAAGTGAGTTATATTTTTCTTGTTGATTTTACAATGTTAATTTGTTATGTGAAGATTGAAGCCCAATAGTTAGGGAAGGCCCATTAATTAAACTGAATACATACATATCTTGTGGAACAGGATTTGATTCTGCAAATGGTTCGGTATGAAAAAGAAAACGTTAAATAAAAGGTAAAAATATCATTAATATCCTTAAGAATACAGTGTTACCCGATTTATAAATCCGGTTATTGTTATCTATAATCTAGAGTACCATTCACATTCATACAAAATTAAAAAGTTTAAAGAAGACACAAGAGGAACACCACAAAAATTGAACTTGAGTTTTCATTGCACCACAATATTGTGGAAATAACTAAAATTAATATAAATAATTAATTGGTACAATATATAACTTTGATCGATTTACGAGTACTATAAAATGGCAGTATAATATTTATCCTCGAGGATATAACGCATATTTTTGGCGGGTAGATGACGAGTAGCGGATTCTTTTACTAACCCCAAAGAGTTTCATAAATTTAATCTTTTATAATTAATTTATCTATATTAAATTAAACTATAACTAGAATTTAAGTTACACTCTCCATGCATTTAAAGCTTAAGATGCCATCATCATTCTCTTCGGATAACATGCCATCATCATTCTCTTCGGATAACATGCCATAATATATATATTGCATCTATCTAACCTTTTATAACATCTATATAAGTAAGGATTACCGATATATAAAATAATATAATGCAAAAATTACACATTTGTCTTAAAGAATTTTTTAGAACTCAAAATCTTTTTTAACTGTTTAGTTTCTGTAAACAACCACAAATCCTATCAAGAACGCACGTGAGATTACCAAACTATCTCGTACAAATTTAAATAAAATAAAAAAGAAGACACATTACAATATTACACAAAGCCAACCTCACTTACCGCTCTTAAAACCTCATCTAGACCCTCACCTAGATCTATACTCATTCATCAATTAGGTAACGGATTTTACAAGTGAATTAAACCGGATAGATGATCAAAGATGGATAATGAGGTTATTTTATTAGCGACATTTTGAATATTATGACGTCATATAAATTCGGTTTTGTTCAATGACATTCCAATTCGAAGGAATGAAATTTTTGATTCTATTGTTTTATATTCGTTTACATGAGTCGATAATCGAGCTTCCAAATTGCATGTTGTTTGGCATGCTTGGCTAATGTGTCATTTGTAATTGGTTTATGATATTTTTTGGTTTTAGCTCCTTGCTATCACTATTTAATATATCGATATCTTAGTTGTTCGAAAAAAAAGAATGGAAGTATCGTGTACAATATTACAGAGCAAAAGTGAAAGATATATTTATATTTCACACATAATAACAATAACAAAATACGTAATAAGGGAAAATAATATAAAATATTTGCACTTAGGCCCTCCAACTTGTTCTTTCTATAAACCTGCACAAACCTCACAATATTTACATTTCAGCCCTTCTTCTTTTAAACCTGCCAAAACAAGATTGGCAACACAAATTAACAACATTTCAACGGTTACCTTAATCTTTACGATAATGATATAATATCTTTGATTATTAGTATTGTATCGATGTATTAATATCCTCATAATAAGATACAAGTCATTGATGGTAAGTATGATTTTAGGATAATTTATCATATAAAAATTCGTTTAACATGTTGAAAGTGAAAGTAAAACCTAACATGCTCATATTTGCAATCGGTATGTAAGACTCCTTTAGGGCTCGGATCTACGGGGTAATCTTGTTTATAAGAGTGCGGAATCCTCACATAAACATAAATGATAACAAACGAGTATAAATATCACTTTTATTGAATGTAAACGATGTTACATTCGAACATACAAAGAGTATTCAAACTTAGGCACAAAAATCCAGTTCCTAAACCCTAAAAAACCACACTTAAAACTATTTTCGGACTTTTGTATATATAGGCAACTAAGTTCGTACGAACCTACTAAGTTCGTACAAACTTAGGTACTTTCTGAGACCTTGAAAACGGTATTCTTTAACAAAGCGACATAGTTTGACTAAAGACCTTGAAAACGGTATTCTTGCTTCTTGGTCGAGTTTGCTCTATTTTTAGGATACATTGACTGAGTCTAAGTCTGCATGTTTCAAGATGTAGCAAAAGAAACAGTTAGTGAACCCCCAGATGAATTGGTTTTTATTTATCCAAAAACATGTATTCAGGTACACTCTATCTCCTAAGAATTAAGACTTAATGTCATACATCAAAATAGAGATTTCACAGAAGAATCATATTATTTAATATTTATAGGGTACTTGAAAACCGTTATGTCGTATGCCTACCAATACATCGTATGATGAAGCTATTAGTTACATTTATATTTAAAGTACTTTTTACTGTGTATGTACTACATCTAAAAGCCACACATATAAAAATGTTCTAGGCATGGGTAATGTATTCGTCATTTCTTCGCGTCATTACAGCGACACTCATATTTTTATAGTTTTTCAAAACTAACTAAAAATACTAAGAAATAAAGATAGATAAAAGTTCTTAAGGGAGATATCTCACTCATGAATTGTCATTCTAGCAATGTGGACTAACAACTCAAAACTTGATTTATTAAAAGACTTACCATACAAATCAGCTATATTATCATCCCAGTTTTGATCTTATCTCCCCCTCAGTCACTACGTCTTCTGCTGAACTTGTAGTCTCTGAAGTTTGTGTTCCTGCACACTAGATAAAAATCATTAGTTACAAAGGGGGACCCAAGCCACCACCGACTTGGATCGACCATTTTCATCAACAAATGTAAATTCCTTCAGATATCCATCTTGCCTTTCAAGTGACATGGATACTCTGGAATTCCCACTTGTTGGTGAATGGGAGGAGCTACCACTAAGCCTTCTATCCAGAGACTTTTGAAAAAGTCTTTGATTGACTGGCCTATGTTTCGAAGTATATCTAACCTTAGATTTATAGTTATCATTCGAATTATGAAAATTCGTATTACTAAAGCCCTGGTAAGAAAAACTTTTGCTGGGGTTGTTAAAACGTTTTGAAGGTTTCAACTGACTTGATTCTCCATTTGAGCTTCCTGCTACAGGAGAAGTGCTAATTGGACAATTAATTGTCGAAATTTTTGATTCTTATATGGACACACACTTGCCACATGTCATTTTTGATGACATGTGAAGCACGAACGCTTCTCCCAAGCTTTCTTCTGAGCCCTGAGATTCGCTTGGTGTTCCAATTCTGTTTGTTTACCTTGTTCATTTATATTCTTAACATCTTCTATTGAAGGTCTAGCAAACTCAAGTTTGGTTTCTGACTCCTCATTGGTCCCTGACACAGCTCTTTCTAACTTGGTCGACTTGGTAAAGTCTACCATCTCAGAGACTACTGTTCGTGTAGTCTCAGTTATTACTGACTCTATTTTAGAACTTGACTCATCTTTGGTACTTGACTCAGCTTTCTCTGACTTAACAAATTGTATTAACCCAGGGACTGCTGATTGATTGAAAGAGTCATTGATAGTTGACCGCTCAGTTTCATCAGATGTAGAATTATAATTATGATTAAATGGAGGAGGGGTTTCAGTGTAACCCATTCCCCTGTAATCAGTGGGCTGTTTCTGAACACTTAGTAGATTATCTAAAGTTTCGATTGAAAATCTTCTTAGTTCTAGTTTTCTAATAAGATCTGCAATCCTAACATTAGTGTCTGCTAGTTCTTTTTCTTTATATGAAGACTGTTTAGTTAAATCTAAGACCTGCTCACAAGCTAAGTCAATTATTTGACTCTGCTCGTTCACTCTGTCTTTTAAAACTTTTAAGTCCTCTTTATCAAATGTAGAATTATAAACTAACTCAGAGTTTCTAAGTTTTAAAATTGTGTTTTCTTCTTTTAAAGAATTTAGCTGAGCCGTCATCATATTAGATGATTCAATCAAATTCTCAGCTTGCTCTGCAAAGTTAGTACATAAAACACAAGCATTAACTACAGAGTCTAAGTTTAGAATAACCTTATGCTTCTCAGCATCCATGTTCGCCATATATGCAATGAAGTCGTTTGTACTCATAGTATCAGTTGACTCCAATCTTATAACCCTGGTATCTGAAGCAGGTAATTCTCTTTCAGTCTTCTTATCACTAGCACCCTTTTGATCTGCCTCATCAATTGTGGTCACAAATTCCTGAGGCTCTTCAACATGTGTATTCCTATCATATGAACCGTCATGTGTTTGAGTAACCAAGGCTCTGGAATATGTACTATTCCCTTGATATGAGTTAGCTCTACTCTTTTTGATATGTGCATCAACGTCAAATCTCTTCTCCAAAGCTACTCAGAGCTCTCTAGAATAGCCGTAACGTTGTTTGAAGGGATACTTAATTTCTTCAGGAAGACACTTAATGATAGCAGACAACGCCTTTTTCTCTGCATCATACATCCTTTTGTTTTCCTCCTTCATCGTTGAATACGAATGAAACCTAAGTTTCCCTTCGAATTCATAAGAAGGTGTATCATATCCTTCATTGATACAAATCCACATTTTGATGTCATTTAATTTTACAAATGATTTAAATCTTTCTCTCCACCGGAAGTAATCTTCAGCCTTTAACAGCTTTGGTGGTGAAGTAGCTTTACCTACTTCAGGATCCATTTCTACCAGCTTGTTCACAATTGACATCTTGAAAGAGTGTATATGGATTTGAGGTAAGTTTGTAGTAGAAAGTCAACTAACGTCAAGTTCACTCAAAACACAAATTTCCCTCCAAAGATGCGCGAAACTTTTCTGAGAAAAATTTTTAATTTTCTCAAACCAAAGTTAAACAATGGTGAAGTAGCTTTACCTCTGAATTTTTTTTTTTTTTTATTGAACTTAATAAGGTTAAGTTCATACGAAGTTATGAATTTTTCGAACTTATAAGTTCGTACGAACTTAGTATGTTCGAACAAAAACTAAGTTCGAATGGTAGGTTCGTATGATTTCAAACGTTCGAACTTAGCAGGTTCGAACTTAGCAGGTTCGAAGCTGTAACGTTCGAACTTAGCAGGTTCGAAGCTGTAGGTTCATACGAACTTACAGCTGGCTAGGTTCGTACGAACTTACAGCTGGCTAGGTTCGAAGGCTAATTGAGGTAACTTCGTACGACACTTTCTGAAACGTACGAACTTGCTGTTCAAACTCAAATCTGAGCAAAAACTTAGATTTAGAAAGATTCTACCGTTGAAATCGAATGAAACTTAAAGAATATGAATCACAAACACTTAAGGAAGCCGAAAGTACAACTTTTATCTTCCAAAACACTTGTAATCTCTCGTTTTTTATCTTTTCTTTACCACGAACCAAAAACTAAATGTTTAAAAGCTCTGATACCACTTGTAAGTCCCATTTAGGGCTCGGATCTACGGGGTAATCTTGTTTATAAGAATGCAGAATCCTCACATAAACATAAACGATAACAAACAAGTATAAATATCACTTTTATTGAATGTAAACGATGTTACATTCGAACATACAAAGAGTATTCGAACTTAGGCACAAAAACCCAGTTCCTAAACCCTAAAAAACCACACTTAAAAGTATTTTCCGACTTGTGTATATATAGGCAACTAAGTTCGTACGAACTTAGGCACTTTTTAAGTTCGTACCTATTCTAAGTTCGTACGAACCTACAAAATACACAAACAAAACTTAAGTTAACGATTACAATGATTAACAAAATAACTTCTAAACCTAACTATTACAAAGTAGAAGTTGTTGTCACAAAATGTGCACCAACACGATATATCCTAAGTCGCAGTATAATATTGTAGTTGATGAAATTGTTTATAACATAAGACAAGTCTATACAATTTAGAACGAGAATGGATATAATACATCATGAAACTTGATAACACCATAGATCGATCTTTTATTTCTTAGAGGAAAGAGGATCCGTGCCATTAAACAATCGACGAGATTGTATAATATGTCAACTTGATAACTGTTTTGAGCATATATATAAGTCCAACTTCATCAAAATGGACGTTACTTAAATTAAAATATGGTGTAGCTTTAGTTAACTCTAAAGTTTTACATTTATTTTTTCCTTCCCCATACACATCTCAAAATATTAAGTTAAATAAAGATATCATTTCGTCCAAACCACTCTAGCTACTAAGACACTAGGATTAATTTTTATGTGTGTTTTAATTGTTTTTGAGTCCCTTACGATCGAAGTGATGTATCCGTTATGTTATTTTGAGTAACACACGGGTCACTTGCGATTTACTTATCATCATTGTCTCGTAATCTAACTTATGTTTATTATTATAAGTTTCTATGTCTTGCTTAAACATATGGCGATATTATCATGACATATTTGTCGTCAATAACGGTTGTTTATTACATAATTTTTACATATCCAACTATGAATAGCTAATTTCGTGTCCAATGATTAGATCTTACCATTTCATATAATCTACTTGAGTTTTAAATTGTCATATATATTTTTTATAATGTGAAGAGTTTGAGTCAAAAGTTTATATTATTTCATAGTTATTAGACTTGTAAAGTATAGAATAACAAAGGATGTAAGACAAAAGGTCAAATGATTTTAATGGTACAAGTTGTATATCACCAATCAATTATAACAAATTAACAATTATAAAGAATAACAACTTCAATGAAAGCGTAAAAATGTAGAATATGAACTTTTAAGAGGGAGGAAGCCCAGTAGATAAAATAGGCTCATGGGTACTAAACGACAGTACACGTACAAAAAGTTATATAAATACCAAAAGGGAAAATGAAGGCCCACACATAACAAAGGCAACGAAAAGGCCCATCACTATAAAATAGAATCAAGGTGGCATAATGCTCAGTGCTCATATCAGGATGTGATAAACAGATAAAATGTTGAGGTGAATAATATTTTTTAGTACGGATATGACTTGTTATTAGACATGTAAACGAACCAGTAACAAACGTGCTTTGATTTTGTTTGATTTTAATCGTTTAATAAATAGATCATGAGCGAGTATTTTGAACAAAATACCATATTTGTTCGTTAAAAGAATTAATAACGTGTCTGTTTTGAGGGTTTGAGCGATGAGAATGATAACGAGAATGTGATTGATGCCCATTGAAAATGTTTAGTTGCTAGCTTATAATTCAAAAAATGAGACTCGAATTCATAGATCCAAACCTATCATAGATGGTGGATTTTGTAGTTCATTCACATTCCCATACCAACCATCTATCAATCTTATATCTATAGCGATTCCAAATTTCAAACCAAATACACCATAGATGGTTTGAACTAAATATTGTTTGTTAAAAAAATTTGTTCTGAAAACTTGTATTTTAAAATCTAGGGAGTTACACGCTTGAAAGGGAAGAGAGTGGCGATGATACAAGGTTTGCGACTGTGGCAAATGGGCTAGTACTATTGGGATTGGTGGTCGCACGGAGTGATGGAACATTACAAAAGATTTTAGAGAGATGGAAGGGGGATGATTTGGACATGATATTCTTTTATATTTTGATTTTGATTAAAGAGCTTAAATTTGAATGTAAATGTCACCCTCCACAATATTAATATTAAGTTATATGTTAAGGATTGAAATCTTCTCAATTTGTGTTCATGAAAGATCATATTATATGGGGGCTGATATACAGGGAAGAATTTAAATTATGAAGGAAGTTAATTTGGGTCGTCCGTTAACATTATTCGTGAAGAATGTTAACTAACATTCAATAGTAGGTAGGGGTTTGATTTAACATTCTTAACAAAGAATGTTAACTGACAGTCCAGATTAACTTTCCCCTTTCCTCTGGATCATCCCTCCATATTATATTATATTAAAATGTTAAAAACATAAAGAAAAATTCATTTTTGTGTTAAAAAAAAAATGAAACTTATAGTTTTATTATGTGAGACAACATAATCTCTAACGTTGAAAATAACATGAGAGAATCTCAATCAATATGTTCAACCAATAAGGTGATGATCAAAATACCCTCTTTATAATTCTCAGTTAACTTTCGTCTTTCATCTACCCACCTTAATTTACACACAAATACACATTTGTCATCAAATTATTATCAAATTTTTTATGGTCTTTCAAACAAATCAAATAATATACTTCATCGGTAACAAATCCTAATCTAAAACAAACAACCAAATATCAAAACATCACCATATATGCACATCAAATCACTTTCATGTGGTGCTAATGCTTATTTTTTAGAACAACTTATTAGATGTTAGTGGTTCTGGTATAACAGTGACATGTGCTAATACTTATTCTAAAACTGATATTTCTATTTTTACTCTTCAACTTTCAAACACGTGGACTTTGCTACTTTAGCTGCACCTTATTTAGATTCAACTAGTAACACACTTAATTTTCTAACATGTTGACATTGCTACTTTAGACAGTAAGCATAGAAAGGATTTTTAGTCATTTTAATATATTATAATTTAATCAAGAAAATTAACGAAATCTGAACCAAAGGACAATAATTGTGAAAACTTATAAGTTTAAGAACATCAAATATGAGAAATTTTTTCCAAAAACAATATCAACCAATAGAGAAAACCACAGCTACGAAATATACAATTTAAAATGAACTACAAACGACACTTATTTGTGTTCGATACATTTACGACCGTGCTAGTTGCTAGCCATTAGGCCAATAATCTCTACTCCATAGTGACGTGCACCTCCATTTTCCTCTCAATTCTGCTTCCCCAAATTCAATCTCATCCCCACTCAACTTACTGTCTTTTCACTTCACAATTTGCTTAATTTGGCAATTTTTTTAAACTGGTAAGCTTCTGTACTGTACTACTACTATCTTTCTTATCTCCAATAACAAAATCCCCAATTTGCATGTAACAATTTCAACCTCAGAACACAGTCTTTATCAAATTCCCAATTAGGGTTTTTGTTAAATTTCAAGAAAAATGGCTTCTTTGATGCTAAATGGAGCTCAACATCTTGCATTTACCCCAAAAGGTTTAAGTTTTAATAGGTCAAGTTTGCATGGAACCAATTTCAATCACACCCAACTCAATTTAGTTAGTAAAAATGCTGGCTTTAATTCCAAAACCCTAATTTCACCTAAATGTAGTGTGTATGTACCTAGGCCAGCTTCACAACCTAGGTTTATACAGCATAAAAAAGAGGCATTTTGGTTTTATAGGTTTTTATCAATTGTTTATGATCATGTGATAAACCCTGGTCATTGGACTGAAGATATGAGAGATGATGCACTCGAACCGGCTGATCTCAATAGCCGGGATTCGATTGTGGTGGATGTTGGTGGTGGTACAGGGTTTACTACTTTAGGTATTGTGAAACACGTTGATGCTAAAAATGTGACGATTTTGGATCAGTCACCTCATCAGCTTGCAAAAGCTAAAGAAAAGGCCCCATTGAAGGAATGTAGGATTATTGAGGGAGATGCTGAGGATCTTCCATTTGAAACGGATTATGCGGATCGATATGTTTCGGCTGGAAGGTATATTGATACGAAAAGTTCCGTTTAGATGTGTTGGTTTGCATTTGTTGATAGTGTTTTCAGTTCGGATTTTGCATGCCTTGTTTGTTAAGTAATTGGTTTAATTTAAGAAATATGAGTGTTTGGATAAGCTTATTTTTTGGCGTATGGGCTTATTGGAATTTGGAAAAGCTAATAAGCTCATTTTAAACGGCTTATGAGCCTATCAACTTGAGCTTATGGGCTTAAATAAGCTATAAGTTGAAGCTTATACGCTTATAAGCCATTTTAAACGAGAGCTTATCGGCTTTTGGTTTAGCCAAACGCTCTCACAGGGGAGCTTGGATGTTAGTTCAAACTGAAATTTCAATTATTGGTTTGAAAGTGAACTGATTATGATTACGCTCTATTGAGTATTTAGGGAAGTAATAAGATTTGGACAAATGAGGTCATAAGTTGGTGTGAGAAAACGGTCTATTTAGATGCATGTAAAGTTTGTCCATTAGTTGCAACTATATAATATGCATGGGCCAAGTCTCTATATACGATGTATGTCCATTTATTTTTAATATGCATTTTGAAAATGAGTAATTTTAAGTTTCGTTCAGTTACTCGATGTGTAAATACAACCATGATTTTGGCTTTATGACCGTTTCTTTCCAGCATTGAGTACTGGCCAGACCCACAACGAGGCATAAAAGAAGCATACAGGGTTCTGAAGAAAGGAGGGAAGGCTTGCTTAATTGGTCCTGTATATCCAACATTTTGGTTGTCTCGTTTCTTTGCAGACGTGTGGATGCTTTTCCCAAAGGAGGAAGAGTACATTGACTGGTTTGAAAACGCGGGATTCAAGGATGTTCAGATTAAGAGGATTGGCCCAAAATGGTATCGTGGTGTCCGTCGCCATGGGCTGATCATGGGTTGCTCTGTTACTGGTGTCAAAACAGCCTCAGGGGATTCTCCATTGCAGGTATGTCTTCTTTCTCATTCGCAATAATGATCGTACATGTTCTACTTTATGGATAAATGAATTATGAATAGGTGGTGAAGTGGTCAGGTTTGCGTCTGGTAACCTTTTAAATATGTATAGGTCAGAACGTGCAATTTTGGTGTCAGTGGGATTCGGTTGACCTCAAACACAGTTTTTGTATATTCAGTAATGTTTTTGTATGAACTATTAATGTGTTAATTAATAATATAAGAGGTTCTATGATTTAAAAAAAAAAACACTTGGGTTATTTTTGACGTGTTACCTTTTTTGCTACTAGTATTTTTTTTTCCCTTTTTCTTTTTACCCGTGTAACCTATTGTTAGATAAAACAAAATATGAATCGACCCATTTTTAACTCAGAGTTCTGTTGTTATAGTCGTATAATCGTCCAGTGATTCGTTCTTATGGGTTGTTTGGACTTCCAAGTAAATAGTGTGACATGAAGGATCAGAATCAGATTATCAGTTTTTTAGGCTAATCCTTACCTGCTTGTTCTAATCTGGTTACTTGACCCTACAATAATCATAAAACCAAAATGAAAATCATCTTACTCAAACACACAAAACTGATGACTGTGACTTTTAATTGTAACTAGCCTAGTACCCGCGCAATGCGACGGCGGCAATAATATTATTCAACTATATATTCGGCGGTGAAATTGATTCGATATATGTTTTAGATCAAACAAATACTAATAATATGAAGTAATATGATGAACAACACTTAAACAAAAAATTATAGAAAATACTATATTCATATGGTGATGTAAAAAAGAACATAAAAAAGTAGTAGAAAATAAAACTATATTTCAAATAGCAAAATCCAAACACACATGAAGAGATTGGTTTAATAATAGTGTGTTTAAATTGGTGCATCAAGTTTGTTTATATAGTGTTAGGTAGTTAAATTTATTTGTATATAGTGATTTTGTATTATATAGAGGGATTGTTTCCAATTGTGTAAAAGGGTAAATTAGAGATTTCGCATATCCCCTTTTTAAGTTTTAAGCAAAAAGAGGTAAATGCTTAATAAGGGTTTAAGATTTAAGATAATTAGTATACAAACCAAAGACACCTTTTAATTCGTTTGTGTTGTCAAATTCACCACTTTATGAGGGAGTAATGCTAGTACTTGTCTAGCTAAGGAAATTAAGGATGTCTTGTGGACCCAAATTGATATCATCAAGATTTGGTGATACGGATAAAGGGCAAATTATGAATTTGTTTCATAGAACATCCTAAAAATGTAAGTGTTATGCTTCTCAGTGGCCCAAATGAAGTATATTTTTACTTCTAGATGGTTGCTTGTGCACTCTTGATAGTTTCATGGGATCAGCTTGTCACTTGTGTAATGAAAAAATAAAGTGTACATTAGGGTCTATGATTACACACACACACGATAAAGATCATGTATACAAACCTCATGCGGTTCGACAATCTGCTGACATCCATTGATGTGGCTAGAAGTAGTATTATATCTTGTGAAGTTTTGGTAGTAATCGTACGTCATATAAAAATTGGTTCGTCAAGAAGAATATCATACTGGATATAGATTAAATAGGAAAACCATCTCCAAATGAAATAGCGGGCTAGTCATCGTCCGGTTTATGGTTCAATTTAGGTTCACGTCCTACAGGATTTACATCAGTTCCCATAGGACAAGTAATGGATTGGATTCTGATTAAAGAGGCCCGTTAAACATGTTTATGTGAAATGGATCTATTAAAAAAATAAAAATTAGCTAAATGAGAGACGGGTCAAAAGGTTAAATACTCAAATAGTCAAATGCTACACAAACATCCAAATTTGTTTTATCAAAGGAGTGAATCATTATCTCTCTAATACCTTGTGTATTCATATTTAACACATTATTAGAAAACTAAGTGTTAACGGGTCAACCCAACCCATTTTGACCTGACCTAAAATCCATCTTTTTTACCTATATTGAGTAAAATTGTTGCTTCTATGAATTCATTAATTTTCTATCTTCTATTTTTGTAATATATTTTGCAGCTTGGTCCTAAAGTAGAGGATGTAGAGAAGCCTGTAAATCCATTTGTATTCCTTGTACGCTTCCTTCTTGGTGCAACTGCTGGAGTCTACTATGTACTGGTTCCTGTTTACATGTGGCTCAAGGACCAAATTGTGCCTAAAGGTCAACCAATCTAAGAGATTAGGAGCCCTGTGTGGCACAGAGTGCTTATGACGGCTTTTAGTTTGTTTGCAATGTTTGGTGTTTAAGTCCGACTTTAATGTTTAAACTGTAAGCTGTAAACTTTAGATATCCAAGCACTTTTGTCATGGAACATTTCGGTTTAGAGCAAATATGTTGCGGTTCTCTAGAATTTATGGTAATCAATAATGAAGTGAATAATGTATGTGGAGGTCACCTAGGTATTCAACTTTTTCATTGGCGACTCATAATAAAACAGTTGACCATACATACCACCCATGTTTAGAATAAATTACATAGTTATTATTAGAAGTCGATGCTCGGTTAGTTATTTGAATTTTTTTTTATTGAACTAACTTTTCAAGCCTTGAAAAACTTGTTTCATAGTTCGTGCCCGAGGTAACATAAACTCGTTCATACTTAGAGAATTTAGTTATGAATCATATTAGTTACATCTAATTGGCTATGCTGTGGTTAGTTTTGTTTTTACCAATTGCCAGTTAAACTGTTATAGTGCCATTGAAAATTTGAATTTACTTGATAAACATGCTTACCAGTTACATCTATACACTTGGACAATGGCTTTGTATATATGTAAATTTTACAAAGCAAAAATAATTGTTACTAACAATTCTGGTTATACACAAACTAAAGGAAATCAAAACATATCTATACATTCCATTGGTATGCTACCAGGTACCTATAATCAAAACAATCTTCATTTTCTGATGGTTTTTCTGCTTCTCATAGCTGCTCTTTCCACACCTCCGGATATCTGGTGCCAAATCGTCGCCCATTTCCTTATTTTTCGATAATAGAGTTGGCTATCTCTGTGGCATCAATTGTACAAGTTCGTGGAGAGGGCTGGACGAGTGGAATGAGGGAGAGCGGCTCGATCGACAAATAAGGGTTAATTGTTTCGTTATGTATCGAACTTTACATTTTTTATTATTGTATGTAACCACCTTTCAAAAGTGCTATTGTATGTATCGAACTTGTGATTTTCGTATATTGTATGTTGACTTGCCATTTTTAGCCTTGCCAATAAAGGAAACTTTCCTTTTTTGTAATAGTCAAAAAAGGAAATATTACATATAATATACGAAAATCACAAATTTGATACATACGATAGCACTTTTGAAAAATGGTTACATACAATAGTTAAAAATGTAAAATTCGATACATAACGAAACAATTAACCCAAAAAGAATAATAGCCCCACTCAACTTCCCTTTTTGCCTGCGAAAAATGGGGGATATGGTGACTAAATCCATCCTCTTAAGTAGCATAGAAAAGGTCTCTTGGGTACCGGTATCAACTTCACTGACCAACCAACAGGCCATGAGAAGGCTGCAACTGCTATACAAATTCCCCACTGTTTCCCAGTTAATTTCTCAGTGCCTGCAAAACTCTTCAGGAACTCAACCATCACAATTTGAAGAACTATAGTCATCCCAATTATCGTAACAAATAACCAGTTCTTCTGGAGGCCTTTAAATATATTCAGACTCTCTAGTTTCCTCGAGTTGAATAAATTAAACATTTGGCAGAGTACAAAAGTATTGAACACGATTGTATCCTTCGTCTTTGCATTTACCTTGAGAAATGATCTACCTCTGAACTCCAAGGTTAACAGGATGACTATCTGATACAGTGATTGTGCAATCATGTTCCTCCACATGATGTTTGTTATAAGGTGTGCACATCTATCCACAGGTCGCATGTACATGAGTTCTTTAGTGGGACACTCTCTCGAAAGTGCTAGTGCACCAGCAGTATTTACGATGAGGTTGACCCACAACTGTTGGACTGGTATTAGTGGAACACCTCCAGCAGAAGAAGCTTTAACAAAGTTGATAACAAGAGCTACAACGTTTGCAGTTACTTGAAACTGAATAAACTTTTGGATATTGTTCTGCACACACCGTCCCGACTCCAATGCCATGAAAACAGAGTTAAAACCGTCGTCTAAAATGACAATGTCAGAGTTTTCATTAGTCATTTCAGCCCCTTGAATCCCCATTGAAAGTCCAATATCAGCTTCTTTCAGAGCAGGTGCATCATATTTATCATGCGCAACGAGTGCAACCACGCAACCTTTCTTTTTCAAGCACTGCATCATGAGACGCTTGTCATCGGGAGAAGATCTAGCCATCACTTGGATCCCATCAACTTTCTCCATTCTCGTATTTTCTGTGTAGTTGCGAAATTCTTCACCTTCTATTACTTGTCCTTTGTTGACTTGTTGACCAGGTTTAAGTATCCCACATGCTGTAGCTATGGCTTTTGCTGTGAAAACATTGTCTCCCGTTATCATCTTAATCTCCACCCCAGCAGACCTACAATTGTCAATCGCCTCCTTTACCCTTGGTCTACATGTGTCCTTGATCCCAACAATAGCTAGCAATGTCAACTCATCTTCATTCAGTGTTTTGTAGGAGGTGCTATCGGCAGGAATCTGCTTATGAGCGAAAGCGATGCACCTGAGGCTACTTGCCGCCATTCCTTGGATTATTCTCTTAAAATTTTCTCTTTTCTTGTTACTAATCAACTTGATAAGACCGTTTTTCTGATAATAATTCGAACACATTGCTAGTACAATCTCAGCAGCTCCTTTCCAATGCACATGTACGGTGTCGTCTAGTTTCTTTCTAATAGAAACACCACTTCGTTTCTTCTTGGAATTGAAGGTTTCAACATGAAGAATGGTATAATCTTGTTTTAGTTTTTCCATATCCATACCCAAATCCATGATTGCCCATAAAATAATCGCCTTTTCTGTTGGACTGCCAGAATATTCTTCAGGTGAGGTTCCTAAAACACTATCGGCAGTATTTAAACCGACCCCTTGATGGTAAATTTCAAGGAATTTTGAGCCTATTGTATTTAAACTCTTCTGTTTTTCCATATCTTCTATTTTTCAAGGCCGAACCAAAATTGGTTAACTTTCATCTGATTCAAGGTCAAAGTTCCAGCTATATCAGTGCATACGACAGTAACTGAACCCATGTTTTCGCAAGCAGATAGCTTCCTGATCATCGCATGATTAGCCATCATTCTCTTTATAACATAAGCAAGTGTGAGGGTGACTGATAGCGGCAGTCCTTCAGCAGTTGCCACCACGGCACGTGTAAAAGATATCAATATATCATTTGTATCAGTGCAGTGCCCCTTGTAGTCCCAGTTACCATACTTGTCTTTTGTATACGCTGTAGAATAACGGATCAACGTAATCACAAAATCAAGTAAAATAGCTGCAAGACCAACCTTTCCAAATGAACAGGTGAGTTTTTTAAGACGAAATTGCAGGGGTGTTTGCTCATTGAAATCACTCGTAATGGAGCTTATCATCTTCCCCCAATCAGTGTTCATTCCCACCGATATCACAAGCATACGAGCATGCCCATTGGCCACTTTTGAACCCGAGAACAAAAATGGATGACTGGTGGCATCAACATTAATATGACCACTCTCTCCCAACTCGTCAATTAGTAAACAATGCCCATCAATGAACAACCCGTCTGCTGGAACTTGATCTCCTACATTAAGAATGACAACGTCACCGACCACCACATCAAAAGTGGATATCTTTTGGCTCCTTCCTTCTCTTATAACACATATCTTAATATCACTGCTAGTTTTTGACAAACAGTCAAACAGTCTCTCTTGTCTGAAATTACTAACTGCCAATGCAGCGATAATCAGAAAGACAGCTACAAAGATACTACCACCCTCGAACCACCCTTCTTTAGATCCGTTATCTTTTAAACCGAAACCAAGAGAAATTGTAGCACATGCTAGCAGGATCAAGTTGGTGCTGTCCTTGGCCTCCATCACAAAACGATACAACCCCTTTGGTGGTGGCCGCTTGTAAGTGTTGGAACCAAATGTGATTTTCCTTTTTTCAGTATCATGGCTCATAATTCCATTTTCAAGAGTGGTGTTAAGAGATTCAGCCAAACCTGTGACACCATTAAAATTTTGAAGGATTCCCAAGTCTTTGCTTTTCACCAAATCTGTGAGCTCAGCCTGATCAACTCTCCAGCATCCTTGAGTATTTTCAGAAATGGAGCGAGCAGAAATGGAGCAACGGATTATTTTCTTGGAAAGTTTCCGATAAGATAACATGGCATTTGAGAAGTGAATCGAAAAGTATGCTAGACGCCATCTTTTCTGGGCTTTCGTAGGAGTCAGTGTCTGGCGAATGACAGCAGTGCCGACGACTAACGACTCAATTTCATTACCCATTTTAGGAACTTTTCTTAAGATTTAGAAACCAAAACCAGAGGGTAACGGATGCCCAGACCTAGAAAGATTGAAGTAGACAATGTCAAATTTAATGTCTACATAAACATGAATTAAAATCTTCTAACACCATCATTAACGTCAAACGATTAAGGTGAACAAGTGTGCATGTGAATTTCATCTTACGCTATGTTCTTGAGTTTTTTTTAAGTGGAAAAGAATGGGGATGGAAAAGAAAAGAAAAGAAAATGATGGAAAGGAATATAATATAAAATAACTTACATGTATTCTCGAGTCGAAAGGAAAGTAGAAGAAAAAGAAAAAAAATAGTTAGATGTATTGTTTATTTCACAATCACCTCAAAACTGAAAGAAAAAGATTTATAACTAAAAACCATTTTCTTTCCTTTCCTTTCCATTCCTTTCTTTCCTGCCAAAAAACTCGATAATGACTTGTTATTATTTTTTTTAGTTGATTTCCTTTCCTTTCCTTTCCTTTCCTTTCCTTTCCACTATAAAAAAACTCGAGAATGCAACGTTAATGAGTTTCTAAAGCAACAGATTAGTTACAACTAGGGGTGTCCAAAGTATCCAAAATCGAAAAATCAAACCGATAAACTGATGAACCGTATCGTAATTTCGGTTAACGGAGTCAGCTTTTTTCTAATTTTCGGTTTGGTTAACCAAACCAATATACTTTCTGTTTTTTCGGTTTCGGCTTTGGTTCATGATCTCATGATGAACGGTTAACCGAAAAAGCAAAATTTCAAATATTTCATTATTACATTCATGAAGAGACACATTTACCTTTTAAATCCACTTTATGCTTCTCGTTAAACAATCTGCAGATCTTCAACTATTTTAAGTATAAGCTTTTATTAACATCAATCATTTAATCATCCTACAAATCCCAACTATCTAGCTTTCATGAATTAAGATTTTTTATTAGTTTGTGTCTTTACATTTAACGTATTAGAAATGGATTAAATGGTTAACCGAATAAAGGAACCGCAAGAAACCGGAAAAATTCGGTCAACCGATTTTCTGTTAACCGGACTTTTTGGTTGCCATTTAGGTTTAAGAAGTTATCTTTCGATTAACTTATTTTCGTTTAACCTTTCATGTACGCCCCTAATACAAGACCATAAATGCCAATTTCCTTATCACTTCACTCATTTTGTTAATCATCTTCCCGCCTTCAAGTATCAAACATTTTTAGAGAAAGAAAAACACAATTTTGAGTTTTACTTATATCCATATATGCAAACTATGATTTCAACTGTAGTTAAGAAATATCAAAATCAGAGCTCAAATATTCTCAGATCTAATGTTATACACACATAAAAAGTTTAAAAAACACAAAAACATAGTTACCTTCGTGTTTTTCTGTTGTTGCTGAATCTTTTTCCAGAATCGGCGTTCTCGAACGATAAAACTGATTCTTTTTAGAAAGAGATATGGGATTCAAATTCTTTGTTTTTGTTGGAATCAGTGGCCAAAATGGTGAGAGCAAAGATGTTTATTAATTTGGGGTTTTTGTTAGGGTGGTACTAAATTTACTACCTCTCATTTTTTTTCCTTCTAAATTTGTGTCTTACCGTGGCTATTTATTAGTTAACTCAATTATTCATATATATAGTGTATGAGTTTACAATATTTTATTATTTTTATTATTTAATTATTTAAATATAATTCTATTTAAGTTGATAATTATTGATATATAATATCAATGCGTTTTTAATACACTAGATACTAGTTTATAAATTTATGATAACACGAGTTGAATTTAATTATCTGGTCAATTTTTTATATAGTTTATAGACTTGTGATAAGACGCGAAAAATATAACTTTTATAAATGAATAAAATATTTAGTCGATTTTTTTATATTGTGATCGATTATTTTGGTTTAAACAAATACATCAAATATTTAAGGGCCGAAAATGTAATTATACAAAAGAAATGTTGATCGTTACTAGTTTATAGACCTGCGGTAACGTCGGAGGAATTTAATTTTAATAAACTAATAAAATATTGTGACTATATTTTATATAATTCATAGACTTGCGATAATGCGGGACGAATTTTATTTTGATATATGAATAAAAATTAAATAACCTTGTTATATATATTTTTAATAACATACTAATAACTAATTACAATTACAATTATAATAAATATTAAATAGAAAGAAAAAGATAAAAAAAGACACAATAATAATATAAAGTTAATTAGTTACTTAAAGTCAAATCATCAATAATTATAGTAAATTAAGAAATTTTATATAGTATATTAAGAGGAAGCTATTTAATATAGTATATTGAGAGCCTTTTGTTTTGTACACGTTCAGAACGGTTGGATAAACTGTTGAATTAATTGGTGTGAAGATTCCACTCCGTTAAGTATACTGTTTGTAGGACCCAGTAGCCAAAAATGGGGAATTAGAATAGGCACGTTTGGAGTCAAATTCTGTTTACACCGTAAAGGAATATGCTATTTGTATACAACTAATAGCTTACAAGACTATAATAATTAGTTCATTCAATTTAAACTTTCATATATAATTTTTGAGTGGGTATTAGAGGGACAATGGTTTATAGATGGCAGAAGACGGAGGCAAAATTTTAACTGTTCATTGTTATAACTTACTACACATATTCATTACATTATAAATATATTTATATTATAAACGTACATTATAAACATACCTTGCATTTTACCTTTAACCATACATTTTTTAGATAAATGGGTGTAAGAGCATATCTAAAGACGCTTATTTCTAAAGTTTTTCCAAATGTTTTCACTGTTAAAAAAGCTTTACAAAATTTAGTGTAATTCTTTTTAATACTTTCAATTAATAATATTTTTTTTATAAATTCATTATTTATTTTAAAAATACAAATAAAGACTATAATATATACACATATTATTGTTATTATATATTTTGAAATAAATATTATCACCAATATAATATTTATTTGATATTACATACATTTTAGTATTCGACACTTCACAAAAATAATGATAAAGACCTTTTTATTCAATAATAATAAATTATGAAAAACTATTAGTACAATTACATGAATCATTATAAAGTTTGCCTAATTGTTATCATTAAACATATCACGCATACATTGGTCATAAGTATTTATTCGATCACTATACGGAGTAGCCCATGCAGCTGCACAATCATACTTGAAATGAATCCATTGTGTGTTAATAGTTGGCATGGGGTATCATCCTCTCAACGTGACTTTTATGTAATGGTTATTGTTAACATACCCGATTGCAATATTTTAAGTTGATACCACGCAGGCGGAGTAGAGTAAAGCGGTAAGTATGTTGTACTACCTGCCATGTCTATTACATGTAATATCATGTTGTATTTAGAAGCAATGAGAATTCCAATTTCAGGCATAGTCATCAAATGTCTAAATGGTGCATCTTTGTGGAGGTGAAAGAAATTCAATGTTTTGTAAATATGATTATAATGTTCACGGGTAAACATATAAACATATTCAGTCTCGTACATGCTTAACTCTTCCATTAAAACTTCTTCGAATCATAGACCAATCATTTTCATGAAGACCGGACACAAAGCTATCGATCGAAATTCACAATTTTCATCCGCCATGACATCTTGTATCTGGGTAATATAGGGATGAAAAAAATTTGGTATTTGATTAATGTATTGATGTGAATAATGATTTTTGTAATCGAAATCATTTT
Source organism: Logfia minima (assembly GCA_963921325.1). Classification (NCBI taxonomy): domain Eukaryota; kingdom Viridiplantae; phylum Streptophyta; class Magnoliopsida; order Asterales; family Asteraceae; genus Logfia; species Logfia minima. Next base: position 11,227,855 of record OY992776.1, on the reverse strand, counting down.
GGTCAAAAAATGTTGGTGCACTAGAACAACTATTTCTACGGGTTGTTGAGTTTGTGTAGGAGGATCAACATGAGGTTTTCTAAACGAGGGACGATCACGCATATTTTCTCTTAGTTAAAGGTTCACGAACAGAAGTTGACCATGGCGTGAAGATATCCTTTAACTTTTTTAGAACACTACGCTTACCAGCATTCGATTGTTTTTGGTAATGTGATTTAAACATATCGACCTTTGCTTCACAACCAAAATCTTCATCTTTTAAAGATTTGCACGGTCAAATCAAGCGTCCTCCAAAATTTATCAATCGATTCAAGTAGTATTGGTTACCCTGCATTAAATTAAATTGCTTGTGCATGTGCACATGGTAAACCATGACCTGTAATCAGTTGACATCCACAGTTCTCAGGATATAAATGAACAAATTTAGACCTCTTAAATTCTTTTAACATTATTTCAAGTGCATGATGCGAAACATGCACAAGTAAAAGTTGGAAATGTGGTATGTTGCATGTATGCAAAATGACAATTATGCTCTTTTCAATAGATGCTTTAATTAATGTATATTGTGACTCAATCACTTGATGAATATATGTCACCGCAGTCCACAAACCTGCTTGTGATGACTCCAAATATTTTTTTAACTTGGCATGCTGACTCTCCACTCTGTTGGTAGTGGTATTACCAAAGTTAAGAAATGTATCAATCCAAACAGATACAAACATTTCCTTATATGGTGTCAACCACACTTGATTTAAATAATTCATAACACTTGAAATATAATTAAATTTGTTTTAGTCCCATAAAAAATGATTAAAACATATAATCATTTTGAAATATATGTTAAATTAATACCTAGATATTTGAGTAAAAAGGTGTTTAATTGGTTCAAGTTGTTCCTATAGGCTTCCAGTGTTTTAAATCTAACTAGAGCACGCCATATTTTATTGAAAGAAGTCCAATATTGCTGCGGACGTATTTTTCTCCTGCACTTTTTAAAAATAGCTCTATTGATGTGCCATCTACAAAGTAATCTATTCGCATCTAGAAATTCATTGTTGCACGCGTTCATTGCTGTTAACTCTCGATCTGTAACTATAACATGTGGATACATGCATCCAACCATTGTTGATTTCAAACAATTTAATGCCCACGTGTAGTTACATTCCTTTTCCTTATGTAAAAACACGAATGCTACGCAAATGTATTGTTAGTAGAAGTTACACCAACAATCTCGAGTAATGGCAATGCATACCTGTTGGTTTTATAAGTGGCTTCCATTAACAACACATGTGGAAATGCATGTCATATCTCAAGTGATATTGGATGAGCAAAAAATATATATTGAAGCCATTCGTTGGGCTATCAGCAAGAATATGATATACATAGTTGTTCTCTTCTAAAAAGGACAATACAACCTGCATTTGAGTTTTTCCATCTTTTTCCGCCATCCCAAATTGTTGTCTTTTATTGTATATAGTTTTCAAAGTAGACACATTTTCTGGATTTCGCTTCTTTATTGTTGTTAAAATATGTCGTGGTTTTACACCATTTTCAGACAAATCTTTCACTAGTTGAGTTTCTTTTTTCAAATAATCGAGAAGCATATGGATGAGCTTCTAGAAATAATGCAGGTGGGTGAGTATGTCTTTCACATATCACCTTTAACGTCCAACAATCATCTCCCGAAAAATATTTTTCTTCTAATTCAAATGGACAACTAATTTTTTGCTCATTGTGTTTCTTGTGCTTGGTTTTTTACGTACATAAATACCACCACGATCACACTGGAAGTTGATAGCTGAATTATTTTTTGATCTTTTAATTACAATTACATAACCGATTGAACGTCCTTTTGCTTGCACTCAATTTATTAGTTGTTCACGAGAACTAAACACCTACAAAATTTTAATTTATAAGCATCTCTTAAAACCTATTAGAACATTACCCTTGACGTAATTACATATTTAATAAACTCAAATATCATAACGTGTCAGTTTCAAATTGCGAAGAGTCGTGAACATTATGGTAAGCTTCATTCTCGTTTTCACTTTCATTACATTCACTTGTTTCGTCGATATCAATATCGTACTCCTGAATAAAACACATAAAAAATTTTAGATGAAATAAATATTAAATATCGCTAAAAATACTAACTAATAGTACATCTTCGGTTGAATCATCATTTGCGTGAATATATTATCCCCAATTCATTTTAAATTGTTTACGTTTTGTTGATGGTGAAATCTAAGAACTGTTATGAGACTATTTTCTGAAATGAATAATGGTTGACCTGACTTTGTGAATTTGCACTCGTACTGTTATGAACTGTTTCTCAACACTGGAGCTTTTAAAGTGCTTGTGCCCTGACATGAAGTATGGAAACGTATCGTGGTCTATTATTAGAAAGTATGGATGTTTGGTGTTTTCAAGAAACCGTATCCCTTTTATTATATTATACTCAAATAATTTTATTAACTAATTATTGTGTTTTTAATTAATAACTTTTCTTATATGTTTTTTAGTGCAATCCAAATATACTATCATGATCAGTTTATTTTTATCTACATTTCGATATAAAAAAAGTTGATTCCGAGACTAAAAATTATATTTGTTAAATAAATATCATATGACAATAAAAGTTATGTCGAAATGTAGACAAAATTACACTGATCATAAATATATATATTCATAATTATTTAAAACATTATATATAAAAAGTTATAAAAAAAAAACAGAATAATACTTAAATTAAATCAAAACATTATTATATATTAAATACTAAGAATCTATCAGTTATAAGAAGTGTCACAGGCGACATTAAGCGTGTAAATAATACTTTTAAGGTGTTGAGATTCATACACCCTTTTTGAGATTCATACACCCCGTCACATCACCAATATTTTATTATTAAGATTAATTTTAATGATATTTGATTTTTCTCTTATATCTTTTATAATGTAATTTTTTATAATACTTCAAATATATTGTTGTGACGTGCTTATTTTTATTTACGTTTCGATGTAAATTTTATTCAAAACTGAGTCAGGTAAAAAATAATTTATTTTTTTATCTTATAACTTTTAAAATATTTTGTCTTAAAAACAGTTTTGCAAAAAGTCTCGTGAAAAGTCTTTTCGCATTGTTTAACTCTGCGAAAAGTCTCATGGGAACAGTCATTGATTTTTTCATTTGTGATTTTTAATATTCATTTATAATTAAATCAAGGGTTGAGATTTGTTTCCCTCATTCCCTAATTTTTTTACTTTTCTCCTGATCTCCACCATATATTTTATTAAAATTTTCATAATATTAATTATAAAATCTTCATTCTTTTTTTTTCAATTTTTTTATGTATACATATATTCTTCTTAATAAGATTTTCATATTACTAATTATAAAATTTTATATATTTTTGAAATATGTAAAAAGTATACATTAAAATTAGATCTTTTATACTAATTTAATATTTATATAGTTTCTTTTTCATTGTACTTCATTATTTTGTATTATTTATATCAAATAACTTTTCATAAATAATAATTGGGTTATTTACATGCATACATACAATATATATATATTTTGTAAGTTAAAAGTAAAAAGAAATAAATAATTTAGATAATATCAAACACACTATTAAAATAGATAAAAGTATACGTTAAATTTTTTAATAGGTATGGGAGTACAAATCTCAACCGCCCATCTTATCAAAATAGCAAAACTTTCACATTTTTAAAAATTAAATATTTCAAAAACCATTAGTCAAAAAAGTATAAAAACTGCACCATAAAAATCAGCATTTTTTCCTCTTCGATTTAAGATAACACATGATATACTTTCGACGAAGTTTTTCTTTTTCATTTTTTGGTAGGTTTTGAAAATCGGTAACACATGTTTTATAAACAAATAACACATATGTTTTCCAACGACTATCACATGTGTTAGCACCGACTATTGCTTGTAACATATGTGATAGCAGCATGTAACACTTTTGTTAGTCAATCGTAACATATGTGTTAACCAACAAAAAATGATGAATTTTTTTTTTGTTGAAAGTATACTTTGTGGGATCTTAAATCGAAAAAGAAAAAACGCTAATTTTTATAATAAAACATTCTTATTGGTACTTTCGTTTTTTCAAAATGAACTTACCTCTATTATTATTTTTGGTACTTTCGTTTTTTCAAAATGAACTTACCTCTATTAAAATAATAATATAAATAGAGAGATAATATAATTGGCTTTGTGGGTCTATACACCACCTAGTTAGGATATATACACCATCAAGTATTATGTAGACTAATCATTGTCTTTAATAAGTGTGTTTTATCTCATTTATTAGCCTTTAATAATTATATTTTATCTCATTTATTATTAAACAATTATTACTACCTTTTTATTTTTCTAACAAATAATCATTACATCATAATCAACTAATCATAATAATTAATATTTTTTCTCTTTTATTTATTCTACAATTAATCATATAAATATAAAAATAATGAAATAATATATTTTTTATTGATAAAAATATAATCGAAATTACAAAACTATTACATAATTATATTAACTAATAGGATATATGAGTAAACTAAAACTTTAATAGTTTACTAATTATACTTTTTAGAAACCTGGATATTTTATATTGTACATAATTACTCCTTCGTTTTTGTTTTCCGTTTTTATTCGTTTTGCTTCATCTTTTTACGTTTTTCTTTGTTTTATCGGTTTTTTTGGTTTCTCTTGGGTTTTCTTTATTTTATTTTTACGTTCTTCTTCGTTTTTTCGGTTTTTTCGTTTTGTTTCGTTTTTTTTTACTTTTTTTTTCTTTTCTTTACGTTTTTTTTTTTCTTTTTTGTTTACGTTTGTAATATACGTTATATATGTACCCAATTTAACTATGATGCATTGTAAAAGTTTATGCATTACATTATATAAATATGGTGCACCATATCTTATAAATATGATGCACTAGATTTTTAAAACTTACAGAACCATGATGCATCATATCTTAATAGGAAGAAAAATGAAAAAACGAAAAAAACATAAAAAAACCCTTAAAAAAACAAAGAAAAACGGAAAAAATGTAAAAAAACGTAAAAAAGGAAAAGAAACATAAGAAAAACGTTAAAAATGAAAAAATATAGAAGATAACGTAAATTAACGAAAAATAACGTTAAAAAAAAGAAAAACGTAAAAAAACGAAGAAAACCGTAAAAAATGAAGAAAAACATAAAAACGTAAAACAAAACGATGAAAAACGTAAAAAATAAACAAAGAAAAACGAAGAAAAAAGGAAAAAAACGTAAAAAAAAACATGAAAAATTAAGAACAACATAAGAGTGAAGGTACTAGTAATTATTAAGGTGAAATAATGAAAAGACAAAATACAAAATAAGATGAAAAACATAAAGTGTTAATTATTTAATAATTAGTGTAATTATTAAGACACTTTTATTAAGTCAAAATACACTAATGATTGCTAATTAATATGGATTTAATTAATTCAAACATTACATTTTTCAAGTAGTGTTTGACTTAATTATTACATTAATGATGTACATACATCATTAATAAGACTAATTAGTGGTGTAGAAATCACATAACCCATATAATTGAGTTAATCTTCCCCTTTAAACTTGTCTTTCTGTTGATAGATGACTGATGTGACTTAGTTTGAACATCGAAGAGTTCAACGTTCTAGAACTTCTCTTATTAAGCCCCTAAACCCTATAGCAAATTGCCCTATTGATAAAGTACTTTTTACAATTGAAATTTAAAATCTTATATAATATGCATGAGAAAAAATGAAATGACTTAAAATTTAAAATCTTATATAATGGTGAAAAGCTTTTTATTAATGGGCCAATAATAAGAAGGAAATTTTAAAAGTTTTATAAAAACTTGTTGGCCAATAATAAGATGTAACGCTTAAAAGCTATTAATAAAATAATGTAAAGAAGGGAAGTCTAGTACTTTTATAACTTGATAAATCTCAAGTATTAGAAAATTTTTACACCAAAATTTGAATAGCTTTTTCTAAAGTCTTTTCGAACAGTAAAAATATTTAAAATTTCTTTTTATTAGAAATGTTCTTACATCCATTTATCTATTGAAAAATTACATTCGTTACTTTCCTTTTATGTGATAATGATAGAGAAAAGTTATATAATCAATTGATTTCTAACTGATCATCATGATGAACTGTTCCGTAATTTCCATAATTAGTTTGTGTCTACTCTAAGAATTACATTTAACGTATTATAAATGAATTAAATAATTAACCGAATAATCAAACTGCCAGAAATTATCTCCCCGTTAACTTAGTTTGAGTTAACGTTTTTGGTTGCAATTTAGATGTAAGAAATTATCTTTCGGTTAACTTATTTTGTGTTAACCACTTCATAACATGAAGTTACACCTTATCTTTTCACTCGTTTTCTCCATATCCAAAAAGTATATTATAATATCCCAAAAATCGAGCCTCAACAACGACTTGGTTGTTCAAATTTTTTTTTTATTTTTGTTAGCGCAAAAGTCAAAACAAATTAAAAAAATAAGATCTAGATGAGTTGAAGTAAAATTAAAGTATTAAAAAAAACCATTCATTGTCTTAATCATCTTTCCGCCTTCAAATATCAAACCCTTTTACGCTGCATTTTTTATTTTTTTTTATAATGGAAAGCAAAAAAATTAATCAAAAAATTCATAAAAAGTAATTTTTATATATCTTATAGAAAGGAAAAGAATGAAAAGGAATATAAAATAATGGGTTATAATGCACTTTTTATTGTTAGATCTTTTCTATCTATATTTGAGCAGATTATGAAAGAAAATAATTAATTTAACTATTTTTGTTTTATTTTCCTTTCAACTCGAGAATATATGTAAACTATCTTATATTACATATGTTTCCTCAATTTTTTTCTTTTTTTTTCATCTCATTCTTTTTCGTCGTAAAAACTCGAGAATGCAACGTTAAAAAAAGGAAAACACAACTTTGAGTTTTATTTATATGCAAATATTGATTTCAATTGTGGTTAAGAAATACCAAAATCAGAGCTAAAAGATGCTCATATCTAATGTTACGTATACACACATCAAAAGCCAAACCCATACATACACATACACATAAGGTGTGCACTCAAGAATTATAGAGTGTGCAATTAGAAATTTTCTTTTTTATTTTCTGTGTGTATATTTTATTTAAAAAGGTAAAAGATATTTACATATGGGATCAATTTTTATTGTGATGAGTAAGGTAAAAATTGATTGAAATGTGATTTTAATATGAAATTAATATGACGATGATCTGTCAACTTTTTTCAAAGTGATCATTTGACCACTCCCTTTACTCTAAATACTTTACTCTAAATAGTAAGACATCATTTTTCGTTTGAAATTTGTTTTCGGATTTTCATTCAATTAATTAATTTATATCGTATTTTTATTGACTAATGCACAACAAATTTGTGTTAAACATTTTATTACGTAAACTAATATCTCTTATTGTTTTTGACTTTAGAATTTTTTTTGCGTCCGTACGTAACAAAAGGTTTCATCATATTCTTTCCACAATAAAGTTAAACTTAAGATTTATAATGATTTATAATATAGTTTAATGATTTATAATGACTACTTTAATGACAAAATAATAAAGTTAAACTTAAGAATAAAAATGAAAATTATACGAACAGAAGATTGATCAAACTTAATAAAAAAAAAAAAACAGGGTTCAAAGTTATAACTGAGTTAAAAAGACCCAAGTCAACCCGTGAAACCCACCTAGTCAGTCCAAAGTAAAATACACTATAAACCCGCTCCGAATCAACCCGGTTGCATAGCCGAGTCCGGAGCAGCCGGAATAACTGACCGGATTGACTTGGATTTAAAAACCTTAGTCCCACGTTGCACGCACAAAAGACAAAAGGTTACTTCATTTTAAGTCGTTTGTGAAGTAGATTGCGAGAGAGAACCAACCATAGCATAAGACCTATATATTCCACGTTTGAAGATATTTTTTGCCTTTCAATAACCCTCAAACCCCATCAAACTAAAACTAAGTGGGTTGTTATAAGAAGAGGTGTACCAACATTAATATTCTTTTCCTTTTAATCTATTTATTTATTTATATTTATATTTATTTATTTTGTCATTTTTGTCACATGCACAAAAAATATCTGTTAAATATTTTATTACGTAAACTAAGATTTGTTATTGTTTTTGAATCTAGACTTTGTTTGCATCCGTACGTAACAAAAGGTTACATCATCTTCTTTCCACAATCAAAAAGACAAAAATAACTTTTCTTACTTTTTGTTTGAAAAGTGGGTGTCAATTCACCAGCCCAACGTCACGGCCTAATGTATACATTTTAACAAAAAAAAACTAAAAAACTTAGTGGCCGTTTGATTAGGAGGTATGAAAACCAAAAGTTTAACCATGGTAAAGTTAAGTTAACCTTAATAGGGCAAAAACGTGTCACCACTTGCCCATCCGGAATATGGTCAACCTAACACAAGTAAGAGTGTTTATTTAAAGTGATATACAAGTCATGACGCATAAAATGTCTCAACCTAATGCGCGATTTCTTCAACCATTGGCTACAATGCTTCCTTGGTTCTTCTACTTGGCCTACGGTGTTTTTTATTTAATGTCGTTTTTATTTTAACTAATATATTATAATATTATATTACTATATTTAACTATTAGAGTCTAAAAACAACCGTATTCCGTGCAGATAGAATTAACCTAACAATCTTGAAGCGGGGCATTTACATTTCTTTTACTAAGGTTTTCATAATATTAATGGGAGTGATTCACGTAGGAAGACAAAATTAATAGAGACGGAAGAAAAGTCAATGAGAAGTGGATAATTGTCCTCCTCATTTCTTTCATATTTCTCTACCCTTCTTATTTCTCTACACTCCATCTTCATCTCCTTTTTCATTCCTCTTTCCTTCTTATTTGTCCACTTTTTTTTTATCTTTCTTTTTTTAAAATTCATTTTTTTTATTTTATTTTTTAAATTATGTTTTTTTCATTTTCTTCGTTTTTTTACGTTTTTCTTCGTTCTTTTACGTTTTTATTGTTTTTCTTTGTTTTTTTACGTTTTTCTTCGTTCTTTTACGTTTTTATCGTTTTTCAACGTTTTTGTTACATTTTTATCGTTTTCTTCGTTTCTCTTCGTTTTTTTTACGTTTTACTTCGTTTTTTTTCGTTTTCTTTAGTTTTTATCGCTTTTTCTTTGTTTTTTTTACGTTTCTATCGTTTTTCTTCGTTTTTTTAACGTTTTTTCGTTTTTCTTCGTTCTTTTACGTTTTTTTCGTCCTTTTTTATGTTTTTCTTTGTTTTTATACGTTTTTTTTCGTTTTTATACGTTTTTTTCGGTTTTCTTCATTTTTATATATTTTTTCGTTTTTTCTTTGTCTTTTTACATTTTTTTACGTTTTTTCGTTTTTATCATTTTTATTTTGCTTTCTTTTCGTTCTTTTTCATTTTTTAAACGACCTTTTTTCCTTTTTACCCATTTTAACTATGATGCACCCAGGTTTTGAAACATATTATATAATTATGATGCACTTAAACTTATATGATAATGATGTTTACTGCATCATATTTTATAACTATGATGTACTTAGGCTTATGTGATAATAGTATATTACGATCGCATACATTTATAACTTATAAATATGATACAATGAATTTAAAAAAAATTTAGTACCATACTTTATAAATATGATGCACTCAGATTTTGAAACAACAAAGTTTAAGACTACGATGGATCGTAAAAGTATAAGTTACTGCATCATATTCTATAACTATGATGCACTTAGACTTATATGATAATAATATTGTATATTTACTCGATCGCAGACATTTATAACTTATAAATATGATGCATTGAATTTACCAAATTACAGTACCATATTTTTATAATTACGATGCAACCATACTTATACGATAACAATGTTTATAATATATCCAGAAATTAGAGTGGCATTTATTTATTACCATGATACACCATATTTTATAATATGATTCACAACTATTTTACTTAATTACTATACTTTATTTTACATTTTGAATAATCAACGTATGAGACTTGAAGTCTAGTGCATCATAAAAATGAAGAAAAAACTGTAAATAAAACGAAGAAAAAGCGAAAAACAGTTAAAATAACAAAGAAAAATGGAAAAAATGTAAATAAACGTAAAGCCATGAGGAAAAAGGTAAAAAAACGTAAAAAAATGAAGAAAAACAAAAAAAAAGAAGAAAAACGAAAAAAACAAAAAATTGAAGAAAAACAAAAAAACGAAGAAAAACATAAAAAAAAAACAAAAAAAAAAAGGTAAAAAAATGAAGAAAGTCGTAAAAAAAAACGAATTAATTTTTTGTTTAAATTAAAATCCGAATTTTGAAAAAATTAAATAAAAGATAGGTGGAGAATATATATAAGTCTAGTGCATTATATATATTCTTTTTAATAAGATTTTCATAATAATAACTATAAAATTTTATATATTTGAAAATATGTAAAAAATATCAAATAAATTTTTATAAATAATAATTGAGCTATTTTCATGCGTAAAAAAATATCAAATAATTTTTTAAAAAATATCAATATATATATCTCGTAAGTTAAAAGTAAAAAGAAATAAATAATTTAGATACTATCAAACACACTATTAAAGTGTCTAACGAATGTTGAACACTTCAGTCGTTATTGTTATTCGGTTGAATTATGGTGACTTTTGTCCATTAATTTGGTTGAATTACCTTACAAAAAGACAAAATGGGATAAAGTTAAAATAAAACACATAAGACAGAGAAAAATATATTTCGATATAAACTTTAATTAAATGATAGTGGTATAGTAAGGTACAATTTCCTCTATTGCTTATGTAAACAAAATAATCCACAAATAAGAATTATGTTTGATGTTAGATTTTAGATGTTTGTAGCGATTTATGATAGTTTTTTTTTTTTTCCTTTTTTTAGTAGCATCATTATCAGATACTTTTATTCAATGAAAAGTTTCAGAAATTGAGCACCTCAAATGCTTTTTGAAGATAGTGACAACTGATAGAACAAAGTGAAAAACACATGCATGCATGATTTAAATAATTTACTCTATAAAATAAGTAAGAAGAGATTTCTTTATCTTATTAATCTGATACTTATTATGTATGTTAAATAGTAAGTCTAATTGTTATGAATAATCATGACACGAATTTTAGAAAATGATAAACTTTTTGTTATTGGAATAGGTACGTTCTATCTAAAACATACCTAAATGTGTTAAAAGTATTATATCATACTTAAATGAGTCAGAAATGTGTTAAAAATATTAAGTCTTTCTTTTTTTCCTTTTTTAAAACAACCAATTGCCAAAAGCTAAAGAAAATTATAAAGTCTCATGTCGTTTTCTTGCCTTTCTTAATGGTCGTTTTCTTGCCTGTCTTTTGTTGTCAATGGATTTTAGAATTTTGTCTGCATATATCCATTGACCATTGGTAAATAACAAAAAAGGGTTCATCGTTTTCTTTCGAGACACAAAAGAAGTCTTTTTCATATATCTCTTTACTTACTTTTTGTTTGAGAAATAATACGAACGTAAAAATCAAATAATAAGAACACAAAACTTTTACAAACTTTTTTCAGATCCGTTGTTTTTAATTTTCAGATCTGAGAAATTATGATCCATTTACAAATAGAAAATTAGAAAGGTAGAGGAGAAGCACACCGAGAATTAGTCTCTTTGATTTCAATTTTAATTTTTATCGATATATAGTTATACCAAGTTACAAAAACTTAACGTATTATGCGATAAATTATATAAATATAAGAAGCTAGCCATCGTCCATTTAATTCATTTGCGCTTAGAAGTTGCTTATATGTTATTGGTAATTCTCAAACTGATTTAAAAGCCATTTATGAAAATAAAATCATTAGAAAAAGGCATTTAAATGTTGTACAACGATTCTTCAAAAGAAACTGATTCAAAAGTCAAAAGCTTTTAAAATATGAATGTTGATTAATAAGGTTATTAAACGTACTAGAATATATTCGGATTGAAATCATTACCCAGTTTATTCACTAAATTGTAAATGCACGTAACAATCAGTAACTTTCGGTCACTATTTTGTATCATAAGAATGATTAAAACAATTTTCTGGTAAGTTAATTAAATCCTAAGAATGATTCTAGAGGAGTTATCATTGATGTAACACCCCAAAAGAATAATGTTTTACTTAAACTATGCTTAACCTTTGATTAAAAATATATGCTTTACTTAAACTTATTATATAAAACTAGCAAACACCCGCGCAAAATAGCGGATAATTTATTTCATTTAGTGATTTTATGATACACTTGTTTATTAATAAACTAAATTGCATTTAATTTATTTTATAATTATATCTTAAATATTTATATCGTTTTCAAAATTAGATAAGGATAAATTGGTCTATTTCGTTGAAAATAAGAATATTTGTGTCATTTTTGTTTTTTAAAAATTTAACTTATTAAAAAAAATGGTTAAACTCTTTATAAGGATATAAAACTATACTTTAAACTTCAAATTTTTTGCTGATTCAGGTGTCTCCATGTCGAGTCATACCGTCAGAATTTTTTTTCCATACAAATTGAAAGGATAACGACATCTTTTGTTCACAGAGTTTTTCAAATGTCAACATTATTGGTTGAATGTCAATGTCAGTAAGTGGTGACCTGGTGGAGCCACGCAATGTATTGAATCTTCCTTTTTGACCTGTGTATCCCAAAAAAGGTGTTCAGACGAAAATCACAGCTTGACATGGTATTGCTTGTTTGTTTCTATATACGAGCATTAACAAAGTTTGTCAAAATCTTTTTGTGACAAAAAACAGAAGCTACTAAAGTTTTTATTATTTTTTTATTTTTTCTAAAGCTATTATATCGAAACTTCTTTTAAATAATCTTAGAAAAAGTTATTGCCCTATTAATAAAAAACTTTTCACTATCGAAATCTTATCTTATATAATAAGTATGAGAAAGAATGCAATGACTTTAATTTTTTCTAAACTATTATATTCTTTTTCATTCTTATGATCAATGGTAAAAAAGTTCTTTCATCAATGGGTCAACAATTTTTTATAAAACTTAATCTTTTTTATAAAAGTTCTTTCATCAAATATTATATAAAACAAAGAAAAATATTTAAGGTCAAAATTGAAAACATAAATTTTAAAAAGTTAAAACTAAACTATTATATTTAAACGCATAGAGTAATATTTTAGAGTTTGTTTTCCATCTAAAGTGGCCTCAATGAGTTTGTTTTCCATCTAAAAGTGTCCCCAACGAGTTTTCTTTATTATATCATCTTTTCATTTAAGGTTTTTTTTTTTTTTTTTTTTTTGTTCTTTTTTTAATATATTTTTATATCATTTAAATTTTTTTAGTTACATTTATAACTACTTTATTAACTGATCATCATGATGAACTGTTCCGTAATTTCGATAATTAGTTTGTGTCTACTCTAAGAATTACATTTAACATATTATAAATGAATTAAATAATTAACCGAATAATCAAACTGCAAGAAATTATCTTCCCGTTAACTTAGTTTGAGTTAACGTTTTTGGTTGCAATTTAGATGTAAGAAATTATCTTTCGGTTAACTTATTTAATTCTCTTAAAAATGATATTTTAAGTAATGTCGCTTAATATATTTCTTCGGGCATACGTTAAATACTTTAGGAAGAAGTTGGCTGGTAGTGCGTGACGGTCATTTCTTCATCACTAGAAAAATGTTCAGTCCATTGTTCTTATTAGGTTGATCGACTTTTGTTCATTAATTTTAGAGTTTGAAACTAATATCTTTTGGGCATATCATGAATTAATTAATATTAAAATATGAATATATAGCACAATTCATACTTTGCTATTTTAACAAATCACGCGTCTCATTTAATTTAATATATAGTTATATATATTACAAAAACTCTTGCAAGCTTTTAATATATGATAAAATTAAAGGGTAAATAATTAAGAGTAGTTGTAACTATCTGTTTACGAAAATGGCCAATTATTTTTCTGGCTAATCTAGAACGTAACTATTTGATCATGAAAACTCCCTAAATTTTGTGTCCTATAATCTAAAATTGGTCTTGATGCAATATTTATAATAAGTGTCGTCGTTAAACTCTTGTTAAGCATAGAGAGATTTTTATTTGATAGTTTGCCCATGATTATATGAAAAGCCTTGTATTATCAAACATCAAATCATAATGATTTGTCTTTGTATCACCTACCACATAAAACTAACTTATGAAATGAAACTATTCTACAAAAGAGTCCTCGTTATTCAGATTTCAACAAACCCATTTGTGTAAAGAGCTAATAGAATTCGTTAATATTATTCGCGAATAACATAAATTCATCACCACCTAAACAATCATATTTCACACCCCTTATAACCATTGATCCGACCGACCATCAAATGCAAGCGTATCCAGATATGTGAAGTTGTGAACCTTACCCGGCAGGTAGGGTATTTTAAAAAGAAGTAGCGTCAACATTGTTTCATACATTCAACATACTTTATAAGAGCGTTGTTACTAACATTTAACAAATCTTGAAGTGTCATGATAGAGCTGACCCATTTGTTTTAGACGGAATTGTACATTCAGAATTTTGAAGATTAACGAAAGTTAGTGGTAAGCCTAATAATAATTGGTAGTTTAGGACCATTTAGATAATGTGTCCACGAGCTAAATAAAGTAAGTGGGCCCAGGTCATGTAATAAGAAGTATGGGCCCAATGGTGGTCCGACAGTTGTAGATTGTTTGAATTAAGGTAGTTCGCACAATAATACCAGGAATGTTTAAATAGTAAAACTCTTTATCTTTCGTATTATATTTTATATATATAATTAAAAGAAAATACTATTGAAAAATATAATTAAAAGAAAATACTATTGAGAAATTTTAGCCTTCATTGTTTTTCACCCTTTACAATTTAACAATCTTAATTTCTTTCGTATAATAACACATTTGACCCCTTAAATATTTGATATATTTATTTTAATTTAAAATTAGACTAAATATTGTATTCATTTATAAAAATTAAAGAGTCTATATATTATATAAGAAAATCGGCGCATTATTTTATTCATTTATTAAATCAAATTTTTCCTGCATTATAGCGGGTGTATAAACTACATAAAGAAATCGACCAAATAAAAATTAAATTCGACCCTCATCATTGCAGGTCTATAAACTATATAAAAAAACCTGTCACAATATCGCGGGTCTATACACTAGCAATGATCAACATTTTTTCGTATAAAAAAATCGACTAAATATTTTATTAATTTATAAAAGTTAAATTCGTCGTGCCTTATCGCGGATCTATAAACTATATAAAAAAATTGACCAAATAAAAATTAAATTCGACTCGCGTTATCGCTGGTTTATAACCTTGTTTTATGGTAATAATAATATGTATGGATATTTCTATTTTTAATTATAAGATTAATTAATTCTTTTATAAAAAAATTATATCAAAATTATTAAAATCCTATATTTTTTAAGATGAAATAAAAGTAAAAAAAAATATATAATACATAAATAATTTTTGTGATATACACTATTAAATTTCTAATGTGTATCACACATAAAAGTTATAAAAGTTGTATATCATATAAATTAAAAAAAAAAAAAAATCAATCTCATATTATAAAGAATAAAATTATGATTATTTTGGTATTATTTATTTTGTAAAAAAAATACAAATATGTTAAAATTATAAATAAAAATGTTCATTTTCACCATTACTACAATAACAAATTTTACTATAATAATCTCTCTCTTTAGATACTAATCGAAGTGATAACTAGTGTATATCTTTACAAACCATTCCCATATTTTTGGTGATAGATAGATTATCCTAATATTGCATTGTTTATACAGTATGTATTTTTAAAGGGAAATGTTAAATAGAGTTTAAGGGCTCCCGATAACCATAATTAAGTGTGTTAATTATATTTAAAGTCTTTTTATATAATATAAAATGTCATTTAATTCATTTTATTTAAAAGGAAAATTAGAGAGTATCAAAATGCAAAATTTAATACTTACTGTTATATATAATTGCAAAATTAAAACTAAATGTTTAACTTTAATTAATACATCTGATATTTTCTAATTGATAGCGTAAAGGGGCTTTCATTACCGTAACCCGTTATTAAAATAAGCTTACTATTGATACATGTGAGCAATGTGAGTATAATATTTAACCGAGCTTGGATCTGGTCAGTTTTTCAAATTATTTTATTTATTTATTTTCATTATTATACAGTATTGTTCTTTACACATGATTATGGAAATTGCTTTTAATTTTTAAACGCATTAGTTTCAACATAGCAGCTTGTAGGAAATAGTTATACAAAATCTATTATAAGTATTATTATAATCATATTACATATAACTATAACAACGTTAACAGAAAGATAGGTGTAGATATAAGGACACAATAATGACTAAAACATACCATAATTAAAGTCGGATATGACCTACTTGTCTCAAAGTAAAGCAGAACGAGATGAGACATAGTCTTCACTGTATCAAACAAACTTTCGTACGAGAGTGTGAATTTCGGATTTCTCAAAGTAAGGGTATGATTTTTGTTTTTTCCATTCAAAAACGAAAGGAGGTGAAGATCCGTATTTATACATAAAAATGTCGACTTCTTTTTCAAGAAAATAATCTTTTAAAAGATTAAAACAGATTTATAAAATCGAATTTCATATAGTAAGATACAAGAAATATTTTTCATAAATAAAAACTGGAAGCAATCGAAAAACAGGCCATGCACGACCTCGGGAGTTTTGGTGCTGCATTCGTGTCCACATGCATGCATTGATTTAATAAGCAATAAATTCTTT
The DNA here is from genome assembly GCA_963921325.1 of Logfia minima. NCBI lineage: Eukaryota > Viridiplantae > Streptophyta > Magnoliopsida > Asterales > Asteraceae > Logfia > Logfia minima. The sequence goes on along the minus strand of OY992776.1, from coordinate 11,210,931 downwards.
CAATTATAAACCCTTCAATAGTTTTGTCCCAAATCCAATGGGACAAACTTTACCCCAACTTCATTGCTTTAATTTTGTTTTAAGTATCTTACTTTGATAGTCGATATCGCATTCACACTAACTTCATTTTGGACATATATTAGTTCGTTGCGAAACTCTCTTCAAGGAGTACGCAAACCCACACAATATTATTCGTATATATAATATATACATATAAAAACTCATGTTTTCAACCAAATTTTCCAACACAGATCACCTTACAAGTGACACGGTCATCAAGATGATTGAGGAAGCACCGTATGTTCATGCAAGTCTTTTTTGCTCAATATTTTCATGATGCATGTGGTTTTCTTTTCTTGTAGCAAACATCAAGATAAAATTGTAGTAACTTGGGTCTACTATGTTTTGTTCTTGTTATTACGATTTCCCCCAAAAGCTTGGTCTTTTCAGTTTCAATGGTATGCCTTAAACATAAGATACATTATTTTTGAGAAAACAGTCATACAAACAATGAGACACACAATCATGTCATTAACTTTATGCAATTGACCGGGTCAAATTCCCATAAGATTCTAGCATGTATAAATATGTTCAATATACAATGTATACCTATGCTCTAGTGAAATCACGAGTCGTTAGAAAGGCACATATTTTACCAAGGATCGGCAGTGGTTTTACAATTTTCTGATACGCAACTCATCATCTCTTTTATGTATTGCTAAATCAAAATTAATGTTTGAGTTCTCAAAACCTAAAAAAATGTTCACAGTTCCGATCCATGTAGCAGGTTTAGTTTATAAGGCCTTTGATCAGCTGGTAAGTTGCTAATATGTTTGTATTCACAGAACCACATAACCATACAAAGCCACCAACATCAAAACTCGGAAGAATTTCTATTTCCACTTACAGAGATCAAGCAGGCGACTCAGAACTTCAGCTCAGCAACTAAGATCGGATATGGTTGATTTGGAAGTGTCTACAAAGGACAACTCTCTAAACGCGGGAAAAACCACAAGTCTATGAGATTGCAGTTGTAAGCAATTTTCGATTTGGGGATAGGGTGCTAAATAATACTTGATTAATTAATAACTCTTTTGATTAACAAATTTAAGTGGTCCCATCAGTATCAATTTATAGAGTTTCTATTGTAGTTGCCGAGAAAGTCACCTCCTGAGAATGTTAATGTTCATGGAAGCGTGCCACGGAAATGACGAGTTCCTAAACGAGCTTGAGTTGATCTCTAGCTTCCACCATGAGAACATCATCCCTTTCATTGGCTACTGTGATGAAGGCAATGAGACGATCATAGTTACAAAGTATGCAAGTAATGGTAGCCTTGCCGATCACCTCAATAACCTTCAAAAATTCTGGGTCCGTCACTACACATTAAGGGCTACAAGATATCAAATTGATGATGCAATCTTACCAACTTTGGATGTTTCAATCACGGGCGATAACACCCCTGTTGTTGAATGTACGGGAATTAGATGCTGTTAGGTAGAAAACATTTAATGAAAATTACACTTTCATTTTCCTGCGTACTATATTTGCACAATTGTTCTTATTTTAACATTAACAGCACGTAAAGCCATGTACAGTTAACTACACTTTAACATTTTTCGATATATTATATATCTATAATATTAAATTGGTAAGAAGTATCCAGTCAAGGCGTCAATCGTACCCGAGATCGGTGCTGCAAAGACAGAACTTCTTTTTTTTTTTTTTTAGTTTCATTCAACATTTTAATTTCTAGAATAAACATAAAGCCCCATTTTGGTTGAAAAAAAAGTTTGTTCCTAATGCACACAATGTTAAGTGTAACTTGTTGCATCTAAACATTCCCCGAGATTGTGAATATAATTTATGTAATGTTACTAGATTGTGTTTTAAACATACTTATTATTATTATTTTAAAAATACGGATGTATTTTTATTAATAGTTGATAAATAACGTGACGCTAAAAAGTTTTGTCCTTCTATCATTAGGTAATGTTTAGTTTTTCTCTAGTTCTTCAGTTTTTTAGTTTTTGTGCTGATATGATGCTGAGGTGACAATTGAATCCTTAGACCACTCACAACCGTTACCGTGTCACTTTCGTATCAGTTGTGTCACCTCAGCGCCACTTCACCACTTTTCAAATTGACACATAACCGACACACCCGTACCAACCATAGGTGTGTCACTTTATTTATGGGTCTCACATTTACTAATATACATCTATTATTTTACACTAAAAAAAAAAAAAAAAAAAGTGATACACCCGGTTTCTTTATCGGTTTTCCGACGTAAACTAAAGTGACACACCAACTGATTTGGTTGTACCATTGGTGTCAATTTACTGACTTGCGTCGGTTTTGAAACTGACACACCACTGAGAATGGCCTGAGTCCACATTTGAGTTCTTATTCATTAACATTTGAGTTGATCATTCCGCTACTTGTACTTTATTTTATTCTTTACTTTATTTTGAAATGGTAGTAGAAGAGTGCATACCATACACATGATACATTTGGTGAAGGAGTTCATTAAAGTATGAGTTTTTTTTTGAAAGAATATGAGTTTCAATTGGATTGTGTCATTGGCAAAAATTTCACTTTCCTTCACTTTTTTAATATTTAAATATCTCAAAAATGGTAAGTCAAAAAATAATAAAATTTACACCATAAAAATCATGATTTTTTTCTCTTCGATTAGACATATCACAAGGTATACTTTCGACGAATTTTTTTTTTTTCATTTTTTGTGGGTTAACACTTGTGTTACAATTGACTAACAAAATTATTACCATCGACTATCACATGTGTTATCAAGGACTATCACATGTATTACGAGCGATAGTCGGTACTAACACATGTGATAGTCGCCGGTGTGTTATTTGTTTATAACACATGTGTTACCAATTTTCAAAACCCACTAAAAAATGAAAAAAAAAATTTCGTCGAAAGTATGTCACATGGGATCTCAAATCGAAGAGGAAAAAATGCTGATTTTTATGGTGCAATTTTTATAACTTTCTAACTAACGGTTTTTAAGAATGTAGGAGTTTTGTTATTTTGATCAAGATGGACGGTGAAAATTTATATTCTCATACTTTCAAAAAATTCCATACTGAAAATGAACTTTTATCTACATTTAATATTTATACCTACATAAGTTACAAGAATATTTCATGAATAATTGAATTTATTCTTTTAGTATAGGACAAAGCTGTTAATACTATTTGTAATCACAGTGGGTTAGGTGTTATTTTTTGTTAATATGGGAGTATGGGACACAAACAATGTAATTAAGAAGGACGGATGTGATGCACCTTGGAGTCGTTGTATTAATAAAATCATTGCCTTTTTCTAAAAATTAATTGAATATGATTTTTAGATTCTTTTAACAGTACACGTTAAGGGTACAAGTTATATGAATTATTTGACGTACGTAAATTGATAAAGGGAGCAAGTTTTCTCCGTTTTTGTTATTCAGAGGGATTGAGTGCTTTTTACCCAAGTATGTGCTTGAAGCATCTTTGTATGATGCGTTAGTTCACATAATTACCATGATCACAAATATATATATATATATATATAAATTACAACAATATTTATATTATAAAGTTGATGATGGTTCAACACGCTTAAAGTTTAAATATTAGACATGAACTCATTATAAATAATATAATAAAAATGTTTTGATTTTTAATCTAAAATGCCGAAACTAACAATTTCTTTTAATTACTTTTATAGGAATAATTACGCATGTTATTAACATACTAACTACATCTCTTATTTTTGTCCTAACAATAACTTATTTTATATTTAAAGGATATGTATAATGTTAACTCTGACGAATTAGTAGGGTGTCGCAACTTTAATTAATAAGACGTTATCATAAATATGTGTACGTGAAGGAGAAAAAGAAACGTGTTCATTTAGAGCTTCAATTTTATTTTATTTGTAATTTTCTTATTTCAAATTAATATTTAATGACATGGAAAATTTGGATAACGTGGCGATGTGGATTTGACTTAGTGCTTACGTAGAACCTATGTAGATCGACAAATCGAATGTTAATAGGTAACAAGACACCAAAATTACGGAAATGAACAAATTTCTTTAAGTTTAATATCCTTGGAGTCTCTCTCGTGTAGTGGGGTTATAACTTTGTTAACAAACAAATATAATTATCTCAATCGAATATTTTTGTAAAGTTTAATGATGCACTTGTTGATTAACCCTTCTATAACCATCCAAAGCTCCCACTTTTTTAGTATGAGTTCCAGCTGTCACAATTAAAGAACCATTCTACTTTTGATGGATAAACAAATAGAATCCGTGTGATTATACGTTGAGGCGTATTTGAGTATCAACTGTTCCTCAAAAAACCTTGAAAATCAACATTTGGGTTTTTATTCAATAACATTTGTGCTTCTTGTACTCTATTTTATTTCGAAATCGATGTACAAGAGTGCGTACCATACGCATGGTACATTTGGTAATACCCTAAATATAAGTTGAAAGAATATTTCATGAATAATTGAATTTGATTCTTTTTGTATAGGACAAAAGCTGTTAATATTATTGCAATCACAGTGGGTTAGGTGGTATTTTTTTTGTTAATATGGGACACAAACAACGTAACTAATATGGACGGATGTGATGCACCTTAGAGTCGTTGTATTAGTAAGATCATTGCCCTTTTCTAAAAATTAATTGAATATGATCTTTAGATTCTTTTAATACGTTAGAGTACAAATTATAAGAATAATTAACGTAGGTAAATTGGTAAATGGAGAAAGTTTTTTCTGTTTAAGTTATTTACGGAGTAAGAGTTTTATTTTTTTACGCAAGTATACACACTTTAACTGGGATATGCCATTGAGTATTTTTGACATCTTCTTGACCACTTCTAATATGTGTGACTAGTGAGGTTTAAATGCGTAGACTTCTTGTAAGAACAAAGGAGGTTAATTAACACTATGCCACCTAGTTTGACGTAGATGTAAGGATAATTTTGCTTAACAATTTTATACGCTTTCCAATATATATTGTTGAATCATCATATAGACTAATTTATACACTTCGCATGTAAAGACCTTATATTTGCTTTCAATCTCTTTATAATTGAATTGGTTTAGTCTAACTATACATTAAGTAAAAGTATTGATAAGCATTAGATTTAAAATGAAACAAAAGTTGAGCTTTTCATAATTTTTTAATGGCTTAGACAGTTAGACAATAACTAACATGGATAGTCATTTTACGTGAACATGAATGAGATGTTATAGTGTAACGGTTTACGAACGTTATTGATTATTGAGACATATACAATCACGAAAGGTGATTCTTACTATTACTAACCAATTTAAACTTAAATCATTGTAGCAAACTAACAAATAATATTTATATCATTTTTAATTTAAAATCAAATCCTCATATCAATTAATCGTTTATATATTTATTTTATGCCATATAATCATTTATAAAAAAAATTACAATTGCATTTAAAACCAATCTAGATTATTTAATCTAACGTTTGTATAAAAGGTAATTCTAAAATTATATATATATTTATTTTACAATAACCGAAGCGTTGTTGTATGATGTGTTAGTCCGTGTAAATATCAAAATCGGATACATATGTAAATTACAATAGTATTTATATCTATAAAGTTAATGATGGTTTAACACGTTTAAAGTTTATATCTTTATACATAAAGTCATTATAATTATAAATATTTAATAAAAATGTCCTCATTATCACTATAAAATGTTAAAACCGACAAGTTCTTCAATTTACTTTTACAGGGATAATTATGTATGCTATTAAAATACTAACTACATATCTTATTACTATATTAATATTAACTTATTTTATATTTGAAGGATATGTATAACGTCAACTATGACGAATTAGTAGTGTGTCGCAACTCTCATTAATAAGGCGTTATCATAAATATGTGTATGTGAAGGAAAAAAGTAAATGTGTTCATTTAGAATTATAAGTAAATAGAATATAAAAAATAGTTTTGAATTTTTAGTCATTTAAGTGTGTTATATGTGTTACTTAGCATGTTACGTTATATAACTTTCGATTCAAAATAAATATTGAAATGAAAGTTTTCAACTTTTGTATATTAATACGTTGATATTTTTATATCTTTAAAATTTATTTGTCAGTTTTTTCATTAAAAAAGATAACACTTTTTAAATTCCGCACAATGCATGATACAGAAACTTGTTCATATACACTTTACACATTTTATGTTAGGGTTAATTCATTAAAGTGCAACTTACTGCCACCTAATATTTCATATATACAAAATACTCATTTTAGGTTCTGGGTATGCAACAAACTGGAAGATTTTGTATCTATATATGTAACATAATAACGGGTTATCGGAACAACCGATAAACATGATTACATTGAATTTTTTTATTATATAATTACTTACGTGGCATTTACAATTATGATGTGGCTTTTTATTTAACTATTTTTCACTTCAGTTTCTTCTATATCATCATCATCATCATCATCCAATATACCTGCAACCTTTCAATGAACATGCAATCCTTCTTCCTCAGCATACATAAACATATACATAGAAGTTTGCGACACAAAATCTTTGAAAGGTTTGCTCAAAATACCTGCAACCGCTCATGTCTGTGTGTGTGACCATTACTACTATCCCATGCGAAAGGTTTGCTCAAAATCTTTGTCATTTTTTCTTTATTATCAATCACCACCATTTTAGTATTATTTCCCATACATTATAAACCCATTTACCATCTGGAGGTGGTGGTGGAGGAAGTCCGATGAGTCAAATCACTACTCAAAATATATACATATATACATTCCGGCCACCATGGCCCAGATCCCGTGTAAACCAATTAAAATATATATATATATATACAAGTCAGAGTTTATGTTTCTCTCAAATTTACTATTTCGTTTTTGTAATTGCTTCGTTTTTGTTTCTCCCAAATTTACGAATGTGAGAAGACGATCGGAAAGAATGGACGGAAAAACACCCAAATATATATCGATTTCATTTTTCAGATCATATTTTATGTCAATTTTGTTTTCCAGATCCACCACATAAACACCAAAATCAGACACCCAAGATCTAGCGTAATGTACATGTTAATATGCGTTAACTCAGAAAACGAGAACAGAGTCTGGCACAAAATGGGATAATGAATAAAATGTAATGACCCACAAATTAATAAAAATAAGAACTTCTTGAATCAAAGTCAACCGGTGCACCACTTTACTGAACCAATTTCACGAACATGTAAAGTGGTTGACATGGCTCCATATGAGTGAAATCCGACAAGAATAATGGACTTACGTTGGAAGTTAATGGACCAAAAACCTCATGTTTCAATTTTTAAATGATATGTTGTTGGGTCTTTGCATAATGAAATAGAATTCTATATTTTTTTTTCAACTTTTAGGTATGATAATGATTTGAATTAGAGATTTATCCTCAAATACACATACACATATACAGACTTGCAGGTTTCTTGGTGATAGACTATGTGGCTAACACATATACAGACTATGTGGAAAAAAAATACAGTCTAGTCAGCACATTGCATATTGCAGCAAGTAAAAGTCGAGTATGTTAAGATATGGAAACGGTTTCACCCAGTTTGTTATATACCCAGAACATAAAATGGGTAACTTGTATACATGGAACATTAGGTGGTAATACGTTGCACTTTTGATGAACTAACTCTTTATGTTAATATATTTTATTTGCTTTTGATCTGTTTAAACCGAAATGATATAATGTTACATAATTTTCTTTTTTTATTTTCCCTATGCTTTTTTTTATAATTATTTCCTTTCCTTTTTTCCGAATATAGAATTCATAAGCACAAAAAAGGGTTTTGTACGAACACGAACTTGGTTGTAAATAATGTCAAACCTATCTATATGATTACGATGTGAAATTCCACATCGAATGTCATTCTCTCTTTAAAAATTTACTTTTCTTATACTTAGGGATAATTTTGCCAAGTGTTTTCTAAAATGGATAAATAAAAGACCATCAAACTCGAGTATTTTATTTATTTAATTGTATTTTTTTTAGTGAAAAGTTCAATGTGAAACGAGAAACAGTTGAAGAATTAAAAAATTAATAAAACTGTTTTATTTAAAATATTTATCTCCAATTTTTTTAAACATTAATTATCTTACATACCGTATGTTTATAAATTATAAAATTTACATCGTTGAAATTGACGTCTTTTGTCTTTAATTAGAGATCCCAAATGATTTATTTACGAGCAAATTTTTTTTTTCTTTTTATCATTTTAAGGAGTATTTAAAAATTCGTAAGGTTAAATCACATGTGACTTAATATTAACTAAAAATCAAAATTTAAATTTAAATAATTAACTATAATCATATGTAAATAATGTATTACCATTTATAAGTTTAAGAATTATATGAAAATAGTTTTATTTGACAAATTGAAATTGTAACCATACGTGATTACAATTGTATTCACATATGATTAAATATCAAAGAAGTGATCAGGTGTAACTCAAAAGTAATTGTATTTGTAAAATAAATAGAAAGTTGAATCGCGAGTGAATTATGATCTATCGGTAATTAATCGTCACATAAAAAATTTAAATTCAGTTGTAATCACGTGTAATTATATACAAATTTACATGTAATTACATACAAAATCACATGTGATCAAACATCAAATCCACTAAACATATGTGATTATAAGTGAAAATAAATGTAATCTTCCAAATCTTATTTATAGTGAGATGCAAGTTTAGTCAACCTTTTACAAAATTATTTTTATGGTTTGTTTGGTGAAGTAGGTGTATGATGTAGCTGTAGGTTGTACGTTGTGCGCTATAGCTATAAGTTGTAGATGTAAGACGTAACTTTATTTGTATATTATTGTGTGGCAAACTAGTTGTAGTTGTGGTTCCGAAGTGTAAAATGACATAAAGACACATCAATATAATAATAAATGGATACCATCTTATTATAGAAGGTCATTTATGTCATTTTCTTCTCTAAAAGCTTCATCAATTTTATAGAAAGCTACTTCCAAGAGCTTTTCGATTTTGAGTTTTTCATTGGATTATAAAGCTACAACTTGTATATGTCAAACAAAACTTCTATTTTCTAATAAGCTTTTTGATCAAAACTAAAAGTTTAAAGCTCCTAAAAGCTCCATATCAAACGGACACTTAGAATTATAGAGGAATATATAAGTAGAGACACAGGGTCGGATCTAATGGTCTCAAAGCAAACTCAGCTGTATTTAATCCAAACATACATACACACCAGTAGGTAAAAAAATGTCTTCTTCGAGGGTTGACCTTGAAAAGCTTCGTATTCCACTGGAGGTGATAAACTCAGCCACCGAAAACTTCAGCGCAGAAACTAAGATCAGAGAAGGTAGATTAAGTGTGGTTTACGAAGGAGTACTCTCTAAACAGTGGAAAAACCGGACGGCAACCTTCAAACTACATAAGCCCAATGATCAAATGGGAAAGGATGGGTTCCTTAACGAGCTTACGTTGATGTCTATGTTTAACCATAAAAACATAATCCCTTTTTTTGGTTACTGTGATGAAGGCGCTGAGATGATTACAGTTTTCGAGCATGCTATCAATGGAAGCCTTGATCAATATCTCGAAGACACTGATAAGAGCCGACACATAACATGGGCCCAACGCCTCAATATTTGCTTAGGAGCAGCAAGGGGTATTAAATACCTTCATTCAGGTCTTGGGGAAGACAAAAAAGTAATACACCGAAATATCAAGAGCTCAAATATATGGTTATGTGACAATCTGGAAGCTAAAATATGTGGTTTTTGTATGTCCATACTTCTCCCCAGAAATGAGCCACAAGTCTACGATTTTCCTGTGGATACCTACTCTTACATGGACCCTATTTACAAAGAAAGTGGCATACTCAAAACAGATTCAGACTTGTACTCGTTTGGGGTGGTTCTGTTTGAAATGTTGAGCGGCATGCCTGCTTATCATAAAAGGAGCATTGGAGATGTTAAGCCACAACATCTCATGAACTTGGTCCGCAGATACTATGACGTTGGACTGGACAATTTGATTGATCCCCATATAAGAAATCAAATCGATCGCCGCTCTTTACATATGGTTAAAGATGTTGCTTATAAATGTATAAGTTTCAACATAATGGATCGCCCTACTATTGATGCGGTCATCAAGACGATCGAGGAAGCACTGGAGATTCATGTAAGTTTTTGTGTTCAATTCTTTGGAAGTAAATCCCGTTTCATATACAAAAAAGAAAGGTATTATTTGACATGCTTAATTAATTGTTATCTTGTACCACAAATAAATACTACGTACTACACATCAAAATCAAAATTGTAAAATTGTAGTAAATAGGGTCCACTAAGTTCTGTTTGATTCTTTTTCATTTTCTCCAAAAGCTGGGTCTTTTCAGGGTGTATGTTATACATTTTTCCTATGGAAACATAATTTGTCTTCAATTCTGTGCAACTCACTTGGCCAGCATCGTTTAAATTGTAGAACAACGGACCTGCTTCTATCATAACCATACGAAGCCGCCAACATCAGAACCCAAAAGCTTTTTTAATTCCGTTGGAGGAGATCAAGCAGGCGACTCAAAATTTTAGTCTAAAAGCTCGGATCGGATTTGGTCGATATGGAAAGGTTTACAGAGGACAACTCTCTGAACGAGAAAACCAGATAGCTGCCATCAAAGTGAGGAGTAACCAGGGAACTACCCTGGAAATGGAAGAATTTCTAACCGAGCTTGAGTTCATGTCCAGCTTTCACCACGAGAACATCATCCCTTTCATCGGTTATTGTTATGAAGAAAATGAGATGATTATAGTTACGGAGTATGCTAGCAAAGGTAGCCTTGCCGATCACCTCAGAGACCCTGACAAGAGGAGCGGTCTAACCTGGATACAACGCCTAAAGATTTGCTTAGGGGTAGCTAGAGGACTCAAGTACCTTCATTCAGACCTTGGGGAGCGTGGAAGAGTAATACACAGAGATCCCAATAGCTCAAACATTTTGTTGAATGACAATCTCGAAGCAAAAATTTGTGATTTTGGACTATCAATATTAATCCCAAGAAATCAGCCACACTTCTATGAACTTGCATTAGGTACCAACTCTTATATTGATCCCATTTACCTAGAAAGTGGATTCCTAAAGGCAGAAGCGGATGTGTACACATTTGGTGTGGTACTGTTTGAAATGTTGAGTGGGGTGCGAGCTAATAGTACAAAGAGCTTTGGTGATGATCAGCGACAAAAGCTGATGCATCTGGTCAGACGCTACTATGATGACGGACTCGGCATATTAGTTGATAAATTTATTAAAGATCAAGTAAAAAATAGCCAATCTTTGGATGCATTTACGCAACTTGCATATGAATGCGTCAGTTTCAACATAAAGGCTCGCCCATCTATGATTAGGATTGTCAAGAGGCTTGAGGCAATTCTGTTGCATTTTGAAGTAAGTTTTTTCATTTAATTATTTTGAAGGATATCTTGTTTCATATGCAACTAAATACATCACACTATCAAAGTGATGTCTGATGTCTCATGCAACTGCTCATTAACCTATTATATTTCCCCTTCCAATTTAAGTACTATGCCGTTAAAGTAACAGTTTGGGTCTGTTGCATATGAATGAGCAACAACAACAATAACAACAACATATGAATAGATGCTATTATTGATATTCACTAATAAATACTTGGTATATTTTTTAATTTTAGTATTCATATTCATCAATCAATGTCAAAAAACAAAACAATTTACAATAATTAAATCTTCTCTGTTTCCTCTGAGTTATACACTTAAGTCTAAGATTGTTGAGTTGTCACAGTGTAGTTGAATAAAACAATCTATTTTCGCTGAGCATCTTAACCCAGCTCTTTTTCATTTTCCTGTTATGGTAAAGAAGAAAAAAAAAGAATCTAACTCTCTAGTATTGAAGACTTTCAACGATCATGCAATTTAAAGAGATTTCCACACGGAATTGATTCTTACTCTTGCATCGATCCATTTTTAAGTGTAGATTTCCTCTAACGAAACTCGATTCTGTTTATGTTCACAGAACCACGGAGCTGCTTCTGCCACTACTATTCAAAACCATGAAAATCAAAACCTAGAGGAATTTTTCATTCCAATTGAGGAGATCAAAAAAGCCACAAAAGACTTCAGTCCAGAATTTCACCTCAGAAAAGGGGGATTCGGTTCCGTGTACAAAGGACAACTCTCTGGCCGCACAGTGGCTATCAAATGCCTTGATCCGAATTCGGGCCAAGGAAAGAGCGAATTCCTTCACGAGCTTAGGTTGAATTTCAGGTTCCACCATGAAAACATCATCCCTTTTATTGGGTACTGTGATGAAGGTGATGAGAAAATTATTATCACGGAGTATGCCATCAATGGTAGCCTTGATGATTATCTCGAAGACGCAGAAAAGAGAGGTCGCTTAACATGGAAGGAACGCCTACAGATTTGCTTAGGGGCAGCTAAAGGACTGGACTACCTTCACTCGGGTTTTGGGGAGGATAAAAGAGTAATACACAGGGATATCAAGAGTGGGAACATATTGTTGGATGAAAATCTGGTAGCAAAGATTTGTGATTTTGGAATGTCAAAATTAGGACCAGCGAATCAGCTCCATACCGGTATCTATACAAAAGCTGCAGGTACTGACTTTTACCTGGATCCTATTTATCAAGAAAGTCGCAAGCTCCGGATTAAGTCAGATGTGTACTCATTTGGCGTGGTGATGTTTGAATTGTTGAGTGGACGAATGGCTTATGTGGTAAAACCTTTTGGAGATGGTAAACCACAGTATCTCATAAATTTGGTCAGATGTTATTACGCTAGCGGAGTAGACATGTTAATGGATTCCCTGATAAGAGATCAAACGGATAGCCAGTCTTTTCTTAGATTTCAAGAACTTGCATACGGGTGCATCAATATGAATCATAAAGAACGCCCTACAATGGAAACAATCATCGATACGATTGAGGAAGCATTAGATCTTCAAGTAAGGCTTTCTACTTCTTTAAAAAATTATTGCTATGGGGATTTTTTATTTATCAATTTTTACTTTTTTGCCTGGTATTATATATCTACAACGTCATAAATTACTCTGACTCTTTTAGTGATGATAGTATATGATTAACAAAGAAGCTTTATAAAATTTGCTACCCAGGAAAGTTATTTACAGCCCAGCAACTACAAGGGTTATCAATAGGAAGCAGCAGTAAGGGAAATGATCAACAAGACAAAAAGTAGCCGCGTCTGTATTTATTTATGTTGGTATTAAAGATTAGAAGCACATTGAGTTGTGATAAATTGTAGTTTCCTTCTGGTATGCACCGTAACCATGACATGAACATCCTATTTGGACATTTGGTACAACTATATTGTGTTCTCATTCCAATTTTCCAGGTGGTCGAAAAAGTTCCATCCTTATGTATGCTTAAAATACATACATCCTCTTAGTTCTCGATTCTTCTGAGTTCTACCATATTGATTGCTTACTCATTGTTGTAAACTACCATTTCTACCAAGACCTGTTCATTTGCATAAGAACGTTAACCCGTTTCATCTTTGGTTGGTAATGTACTTCTGCATAGCTTCCTTATTTTGATTGTTCGGATAGTTGATTACTAACAAATGATTGGCTAATGAACTTCACAACAATTTAATCAAATAATTAAGCTTTCATATTATCTTGATAATAAATATTTCATTTTGCTTCTCCCGGTCGTCGAGCCTGATCGACTCGACTCTTTTCCCTGCCCCCCTCTCACTTCGTTTCGTTCTTCTTCTGTACCGTCGCTTGAATGAAGACACCCGATCGGCCCGACTTTACCAAATGCCCACCACTGGCCCTTCCCCTTTCCGGGTCTGGATTTTTTGCGTCGTTTCTGTCGTCGTGGTCGACGGGGAAGAAAGAAAATAATTATTATTATCTTGATGGCATATTTAAAGCAGGATACATAAATTCAGTTATATTTATCTTAAAGAACACTAAAACTTGAAATCTTTTTAACTGTTTAATTACTATAAATAACTACAAATCGTATCAAGAACGCACGTGAGATTATCAGAACTATCTCACATAAATCCAAATTAAAAAATAAATCAAGAACAAAAATATGGGAACACTACAATATTATACAAAGACAATCTCACTTACAACTCTTAAGACCTCACCTAAATCTATAATCATTCATCAATTAGGTGACTGATTTTACAAGTGAATCAAACCAGAGATAGATGATCAAAGTTGGAGTATCGTATACAATATTACAGAGCAAAAGTGAAAGACATATTTCACACATAATAACAATAACATAACAAAATACATAATAAAGGAAAATAATATAAAACACTTGCACTTAGGCCCTCCGACTTGTTCTTTCTATAAACCTGCACCAACCTCACAATATTTACACTTCAGCCTTCTTCTTTTAAACCTGCCAATAACACAACAAACCAACACAAAATATCCAAAACAAGATTGGCAACACAAACTAACAAAACATTTCAACAGTTACCTTGATATTTACGATAATGATATAATCTCTTTGATTATTAGTATTGTATTAATGTATTAATATCCTCAGGACCGACTTGTAGATTTCGTAGGCCCCTAAAATATGAAAGTTAAATATATAAAAAGCAACGCTATAAATATAAAAGATTTGTTTTATATAAATTCAAATAATGGCTTAGTTGCATCGTATGGGTTGTTCTAATGTAACTACATTGTACTTATAAAGTGTCAACGAAAACTTATAAACAAGATTTTAACGGTTTCTTAAAAGTCTCTTCAATGATTCATATCCTATTTTATTTTAATAATAATAATAATAATAATTTTGATGATAAAAGGTAGTAATATTACTATTAATGAAATGAATAGTAAAAAAAAGAATAATAAAAGAGAAGGAAAAAAAATACATAATACAAAACAAAATAATGAATAACAACAGTAAAGGAAAAAGAGTAGAAACAAATGGAAAAAATGAGAAACAACACTAAAACAAATTATTATACTAACAAATTGTACTTGTAATAATAGGAATATTTGAAACAATAAAGAAAGAAAAGGAAAAGGAAAAAGGAAAGAAGGAAAGAAAATCAATGTAGAAAAAAAGAACAAGGAAAAGGAAAGAAAAGCAATGGAGAAAAAAATTGTATTAAGGCTCGAACTACCGACCTCTTACTATCAACAACCTTTTGTTTTCAGAGACCACTTAGTCAAAACAAAGTTTACACAAACATGCAATTTAAATAATTTTTATAGGATATACTAATAATTTTGGGCCTCAAAGAATATTGGGTCCTATGTAGTTGTCTAGCCCGCACCTGCCTAGAACCGGGCCTAAATATCTTCATAATAGTTGATGGTATGATTTTAGGATAATTTATCATATAAAAATTCGTTTACCATGTTCAAAGTGAAAGTAAAACCGAACATGCTCACATTTGCAATTGATATATCCTAAGTCGCAGTATAGCTTTGTAGTTGATGAAGTTGTTTATAACATAAGACAAGTTTCGACACAATTTAGAACGAGAATGGATATTATACTCGATGAAACTCGATAACACCATAGATCGATCTTTTATTTCTTAGAGGAAAGAGGATCCGAGCCCTTAAACGATTGACGAGATTGTATAATATGTCAACTTGATAGCCGTTTTGAGCATATATATAAGTCTAACTTCATCAAAATGTCCGTTACTTAAATTAAAATATGATGTAGCTTTAGTTTACTCTAAAGTTTTACATTTATTTTTTCCTTCACCTAAACACATATCTCAAAATATAAAGTTAAATAACGGTATCATTTCGTCCAAACCACTCTAGCTACTAAGATACTAGGACTATTTTTTATGTGTTTTTTAATTGTTTGAGTCCCTTACGATCGAAGTGATGTATCCGTTATGAAATTTTGAGTAACACAAGGGTCACTTGCGAATCACTTATTATCATTGTCTAGTAATCTGACGTATGTTTATTATTATAAGTTTCTATATCTTGCTTAAACATTTGGCGATATCATCATGACATATGTGTCGTCAATAACGGTCGTTTATTACAAAAATTTTTACATATCCAACGATGAATAGCTAATTTCGCGTTCAATGATTATATCTTAGCATTTCATTTAATTTAGTTGATTTTTAAATTTGCAAACAAGTCATATATATTTTTTATAATGTGAAGCGTTTGAGTCAAAAATTTAGTTTTATTTCATAGTTATTAGACTTGTAAAGTATAGAATAACAAAAGGGAAAATTAAGTACAAGTGTATATCACCAATAAATTATAACAATTATAAAGAATAACAACTTCAATGAAAGCGTAAAAATGTAGGATATGAAATTGAGAGAGAGGAAGCCCAGTAGTTAAAACAGGCCCATGGGTATTAAACGACATTACACGTACGAAAAGTTATATAAATACCAAAAGGGAAAATGAAGGCCCACACATAACAAAGGGTGCGAAAAGGCCCATTACTATAAAAGAGAATTTAGGTGGCATAACGCTCAGATCAGGATGTGATAAACAGATCAAATGTGGAGGTGAACAATATTTTTTAATATGGATATAACTTGTTATTAGACATGTAAACGAACCAAATACATAACAAACGTACTTTGTTATTTTATGTTTGTTCAACTCTAATTGTTTAGCGAATATCATGAGCTGAGTAACTTGAACAAAAAATCAGGTTTGTTCGTTAAAAGAATTGGAAATGTGTTTGTTTTAAGAGTTTGAAGGATCAGAATGGTAATGAGAATAAAATTGATTCCTATTGAAAATGTTTGGTTGCTAGCTTAGGAATCAAAAAATGAGAATCAAACTTATAGATTCATACGTATAATGGATGGTTAGTTTTGTAGTTCATTCACATTCTTATATCAACCATTTATAAATCTCATAACCATAGTGATTACTAATTTCAAACCAAACGCACCTTAGATGTTTTGAACTAAATATTGTTTGTTAAAAGAATTTATTTTGAAAACTCATAGGGTGTTACACGCCTGAAATGGAAGAGAGAGATAGTGGCATAAGGTTTGTGACTGGCAAATGAACTAGTGCTATTGGGAGTGATGGTAGTGGTAGTGTGAAGTGATGAAACATTATAAAAGATTGGTGGTTGCGCGGAAGGGGGATGATTTGAACATAATTATTTTTAATTTTGATTTTGATTAAAGAATTTAAATTTAAATGTAAATATCACTCTCCACATCATTAATGTTCAATTATATGTTAAGAATTAAAATCTTTTTTATATTGTGCTTAACATGAAAGATTATGTTGTGTTATATTAACGTGTTTAAAATATAAAAGAAGTTCATTTTTATGTTAAAAAATGGAACCTATAGTCAACATAATCTCTAGTAACAAACTTAAGTTTCTAACAACATACAAATGCAGTTTTCTGAAAAGGGAGAAAGCATAGAAAGGACATTTTAGTCATTTTTATTTTATTATAATTTAATCAAGAAAATTAACGAGATCTAAACCAAAGGACAATAATTGTGAAAACTTATAAGTTTAAGAACATCAAATATGAGAAAATATTTTCAAAAACAATATTAAGCAATAAAGAACACCACAGCTACGAAATATAAAATTTAAAATGAACAAATACATATGAAACTTGTTTGTGTTCGATACATTTACAACCGTGCTAGTTGCTAGCCGTTAGGCAAATAATCTCTGCTCCTTAGTGACGTGCACCTCCATTTTCCTCCCAATTTTAGTATATCAATCCACAAATTCAATCTCATCCGCACTCAATTTAATGTCTTTTCAATTTACAATTTTGTTTTCATCACTTAGACAATCAGGAGTCGTCCGTGGAGGAGCTCCCATACAGCAGCCACGGTCCATCACGGTCGGAGTGGAGTTGTGGTGATCCGTTGTCATCAAGCAAAACACGGCACAGGATGAAACAAATCGTGGGACCTACTTCTGTTTTTCCTTTTTTTTTATTTTCTTTTTTGAAAGTTTTTTTTTAGCAACGGTCAATTTTTTTTTTAAAAAATAATTATATAGATATAGTAGTTGTAACGGTTATATATATAATAATAATATTTTTATTTTAAAATTTATTTTATTTTTCCTATATATACAATACATTCATTCTTATTTTTAACATAACAACTCAAACAATTTATATATTTTACATAATTCATACATTTTCTACAATTCATACAATTCACACAACTCAAACAATTCATATATGTAACCATACAAGCATTAGCATCAAAATGAAATTAATTAATCGTCTTAATTGTATTTTTGATGACTCTTAAAAAACAAAAGACGATGAACTTGTGGCAATTTTACAATGCGGAGGAAGAAAAACGACGTAGAGAGCCGAAATTTCCATAATTTGGCAGTTTTTGTAAACCGGTAAGCTTACTACTACTATCTTTCTCATCTCCGATAACAAAACCCCAATTTGTATGTAACAATTTCAACCTCAGAACATAGTCTTAATCAAATTCCCAATTAGGTTTTTGTTATATTTCAAGAAAAGTGGCTTCTTTGATGCTAAATGGAGCTCAACATCTTGCATTTACTCCAAAAGGTTTAAGCTTTAATAGGTCAAGTTTGCGTGGAACCAATTTCAATCACACCCAACTCAATTTAGTTAGCAAAAATATTAGTTTTTATCCCAAAACCCTAATTTCACCTAAATGTAGTGTGTCTGTACCTAGGCCAGCTTCACAACCTAGGTTTATACAGCATAAAAAAGAGGCATTTTGGTTTTATAGGTTCTTATCAATTGTTTATGATCATGTGATAAATCCTGGTCATTGGACTGAAGATATGAGAGATGATGCACTCGAACCGGGTGATCTCCACAGCCGGGATTTGATTGTGGTGGATGTTGGTGGTAGTACAGGGTTTACTACTTTAGGTATTGTGAAACATGTTGATGCTAAAAATGTGACTATTTTGGATCAGTAACCTCATCAGCTTGCAAAAGCTAAAGAAAAGGCGCCATTGAAGGAATGTAGGATTATTGAGGGAGATGCTGAGGATCTTCCATTTGAAACGGATTATGCGATATGTGTCGGCTGGAAGGTATATTGATAAGAAAAGTTCCATTTGGATGTGTTGATTGCATTTGTTTGATAGTGTTTTTATTTTGGATTTTGCATGCAATGTTTGTTAAGTAATTGGTTTAATTTAAGAAATATGAGTATTTGGGTAAGCTTATTTTCTTGGCTTATGGGCATATTGGAATTTTGAAATGCTAATAAACTCATTTTGAACGGCTTATGAACTTATCAACTTGAGATGGGCTTAAATAAGCTATAAGTTGAAGCTTATAAGCTCATAAGCCATTTTAACGAGAGCTTATCGGCTTTTGGTTTAGCCAAACGCTCCACAGGGGAGCTTGGATGTTAGTTCAAACTGTAATTTCAATTATTGGTTTGAAAGTGAACTCATTATGATTGCGCTATATTGAGTATTTAGGGTAAAAGTAATAAGATTTGGACAAATGAGGTTAAAAGTTGGTGTTAGAAAACGGTCTATTTAGATACATGTAAAGCTTGTGCATCAATTGCAACTATATAATATGCAAGGGCCAAGTCTCTTGTATGTCCATTTATTTTTTATATGCATTTTGACAAAGAGAATTTTTAAGTGTCGTTCAGTTACTCGATGTGTAAATACAACCATGATTTTGTCTACTTACGGGCTTTATGACCGTTTCTTTCCAGCATTGAGTACTGGCCAGACCCACAACGAGGCATAAAAGAAGCATACAGGGTTCTGAAGAAAGGAGGGAAGGCTTGCTTAATTGGTCCCGTATATCCAACATTTTCGTTGTCTCGTTTCTTTGCAGACCTGTGGATGCTTTTCCCAAAGGAGGAAGAGTACATTGACTGGTTTGAAAAGGCGGGATTCAAGGATGTTCAGATTAAGAGGATTGGCCCAAAATGGTATCGTGGTGTCTGTTGCCATGGGCTGATCATGGGTTGCTCTGTTACTGGTATCAAAACGGCCTCGGGGGATTCTCCATTGCAGGTATGTCTTCTTTTTCATCAGCAATAATGACCACACGTGTTCTACTTTATGGATAAATGAATTATAAATAGGTGGCAAAGTGGTCAGGTTTGCGTCTGGTAACCTTTTAAATAGCTATAGGTCAAAATGTGCAATTTTGGTGTCGGTCGAATTCGGTTGACCTCAAAAACATTTTTTGTATATTTTGTAATGTTTTTGTATGAACTATTAATGTGTTAATTAATGATACAAGAGGTTCTATGATTTTAAGAAAAAAACACTTGGGTTATTTTTGACGTGTTACCTTTTTTGCTACTAGTATTGTTTTCTATTTTTCTTTTTACCCGTGTGACCTATTGTTATGTAACACAAAATACGAATCGACTCATTTTTAACTCATGAGTTCAGTTATTATAGTCGTATAATCGTCCAATGATTCGTTCTTACGGGTTATCTGGACTTCCAAGTAATTAGTGTCACATAAAGAATCAGAATCAGATTATCAGTTTTTTAAGGCTAATCCTTACCTGCTTGTTCTAATCTGGTTACTTGACTTTACAATAATCATTAAACCAAAATGAAAATCATCTTACCCAAACACACAAAACTGATGACTGACTTTTAATTGTAATAATTAGTTTACAAACACAAGACACCTTTTAATTCGTTTTGAGGGAGTAATGCTAGTACTTGTCTAGCTAAGGAAAGTAAGGATGTCTTGTGGACCCAAACTGATATCACCAAGATTTGGTGATACAGATAAAGGGCAAATAATTAATTTGTTTCATAGAACATCCTAAAAATGTGAGTGTTACACTTCTCACTAGGCCAAATGAAGTATATTTTTACTCTAAATGCTTGCTTGTGCACTCTTGATAATTTTATGGGATCAAAAAGTTAAATACTCAAATGCAAATGCTACACAAACATCCTAATTTGTTTTTTCAAAGGATTGAATCATTATCTCTCTAATACCTTGTGTATTCATATTTAATACATTATTAGAAAACTAAGTGTTAATGGGTCAGCCCAACCGATTTTGACCTGATCTAAAATTCACCTAATTTCACCTATATTGAGTAAGATTGTTGCTTCTACGAGTTCATTAATTTTCTATCTTCCATTTTTGTAATATCTTTTGCAGCTTGGTCCTAAAGTAGAGGATTAGAGAAGCCTGTAAATCCATTTGTATTCCGTATACGCTTCCTTCTTGGTGCAACAGCTGGAGTCTACTATGTACTGGTTCCTGTTTACAGGTGGCTCAAGGACCAAATTGTGCCAAAAGGTCAACCAATCTAAGAGATTAGGAGCCCCGTGGGGCGCAGAGTGCTTATGACGGCTTTTAGTTTGTTTGCAATGTTGTTTGGTGTTTAAGTCGACTTTAATGTTTAAACTATAAGCTGTAAACTTTAGATATCCAAGCACTTTTTTCATGGACCATTTCGATTTAGAGCAAATATGTTGTGGTTTCTAGAATTTATGGTAATCAATAATGAAGTGAATAATGTATGTGGAGGTCACCTAGGTATTAAACTTTTTCATTGGCGACTCATATTAAAACAGTCAATCATATATGCCACCCATATTTAGAATAAATAGTTATTGTTTGAAGTCGATGCTTGCTTAGTTATTTGAGTTTTTTTTACTGAGCTAACTTTTCAAGCCTTGAAAAACTTTTTTCATAGTTCGTGCCCCAGGTGATGCTAACAATTCTGGTGATACACAAACTAAAGGATATCAAAACATACATATACTCAAACTTCCCTTTTTTGCCTGCGAAAAATGGGGGATATGGTGACTAAATCCATCCTTGTAAGTAGCATATAAAAGGTTTCTTTGGTACCGCTATTAACTTCACTGACCAACCAACAAGCCATGAGAAGGCTGCAACTGCTATACAAATTTCCCACTGTTTCCCAGTTAGTTTCTCTGTGCCTGCAAAACTCTTCAGGAACTCAACCATCACAACCTAAAGAATTATAGTCATCCCGTTATCATAACAAATAACCAGTTCTTCTGAAGGCCTTCAAATATATTCAGACTCGCTAGTTTCCTCGAGTTGAATAAATTAACCATTTGGCAGAGTACAAAAGAATTGAAAACAATTGTATCCTTCGTCTTTGCATTTACCTTGAGAAACGATCCACCTCCGAACTCCAAGGTTAACAGGATGACTATCTGATACAGTGATTGTGCAATAACGTTCCTCCACATGATGTTTGTTATAAGGTCTGCACATCTATCTGCAGGTCGCTTGTACATGAGTTCTTTAGTGGGCCACTCTCTTGAAAGTGCTAGTGCACCAGCAGCGTTTACGATGAGGTTGACCCACAACTGTTGGACTGGTATTAGTGGAACACCTCCAGCAGAAGCCGCTTTAACAAAGTTGATAACAAGAGCTACAACATTTGCAGTTACTTGCAACTGAATAAACTTTTGGATGTTGTCCTGCAAACACCTTCCCGACTCCAATGCCATGACAACAGAATTAAAACCATCGTTTAAAATGACAATATCAGAGTTTCATTAGTCATTTCAGTCCCTTGAGTCCCCATCGAAAGTCCAATATCTGCTTCTTTCAGAGCAAGTGCATCATATGTATCATGCCCAATGAGTGCAACCACACAACCTTTCTTTTTCAAGCACTGCATCATGAGAAGCTTGTCATGGGGAGAAGATCTAGCCATCACTTGGATCCTATCACATTTCTCCATTCTCGTATTTTCTGTGTAGTTGCGAAATTCTTCACCTTCTATTACTTCTCCTTTGCTGACTTGTTGACCAGGTTTAAGTATCCCACATTCTGTAGCTATCGTTTTTGCTGTGAAAACATTGTCTCCCGTTATCATCTTAATCTCCACACCAGCAGACCTACAAGTGTCAATCGCCTCCTTTACCCCTGGTCTACATGGGTCCTTGATCCCAACGATAGCTAGCAATGTCAACTCATCTTCATTCAGTTTTGTAGGAGGTGCTATCCGCAGGAATATGCTTATGAGCGAAAGCGACACACCTGAGGCTACTTGCCGCCATTCCTTGGATTATTCTCTTAAATTTTTCTCTTTTTTTGGTACTAATCGACTTCATAAGACCCTTTTTCTGATAATAATTCGAACACATTGCTAGTACAATCTCAGCAGCTCCTTTCCAATGCACAAGTATGGTGCTGTCTTGTTTCTTTCTGATAGAAACACCACTTCTTTTCTTCTTGGAATTGAAGGTTTCAACATGAAGAATGGTATAATCTTGTTTCAGTTTTTCCATATCTATACCCAAATCTGTGACTGCCCATGAAATAATCGCCTTTTCTGTTGGACTACCAGAATATTCTTCAGGTGTGGTTCCTGAAACGCTGTCAGTAGTATTCAAAGTTTCAAACCGACCCCTTGATGGTAAATTTCAAGGAATTTTGAGCCTATTGTATTTAAACTCTTCTGTTTTTCCATATCTTCTATTTTTTTAAGGCCAAACCAAAATTGGTTTACTCTCATCTGATTCGAGGTCAAAGTCCCAGTTTTATCAGTGCATATGACAGTAACTGAACCCATCTTTTCGCAAGCAGATAGCTTCCTGATTATCGCATGATTAGCCATCATTCTCTTTATAATAAAAGTAAGTGTAAGGGTGACTGATAGTGGCATTCCTTCAGCGGTTGCCACCACAGCACGTGTAAAAGATATCAATATATCATTTGTATCAGTGCAGTGCTCGTTGTAGTCCCAGTTACCATACTTGTCCTTTGTACACCATGTAGAATAACGGATCAACGTAATCACAAAATCAAGTAAAACAGCTGCAAGACCAACCTTTCCAAATGAACGGGTGAGTTTTTTAAGACAAAATTGCAGGGGTTTTTGCTCATTGAAATCACTTGTTATGGAGCTCATCATCTTCCCCCTATCAGTGTTCATTCCCACTGATATCACAAGCATACGAGCATGCCCGTTAGCCACTTTTGAACCCGATAACAAAAATGGATGACTGATGGCATCAACATAAATATGATCACTCTTTCCCAACACACTTGACTTGTCAATTAGTAGGCAATGCCCATCGATGAACAAACCGTCTGCTGGAACTTGATCTCCTACATTAAGAATGACAACATCACCGACCACCACGTCAAAAATGGATATCTTCTGCCTCCTTCCTTCTCTTATAACATATATCTTAATATCACTGCTAGTTTTTGACAAACAATCAAACTGTCTCTCTTGTCTGAAATTACTAACCGCCAATGCAGCGATAATCAGAAAGACAGCCACAAAGATACCACCACCGTCATACCACCCTTCTTTAGATCCATTATCCTTGAAACCGAAACCAAGAGAAATTGTAGTACATGCTAGCAGGATATAGTTGGTGCTGTCCATAACCTCCTTCACAAAACAATTCAACTCCTTTGGGGTTGGCCTCTTGTAAGTGTTAGAACCAAATGTGATTTTCCTTTTTTCGGTATCATGGCTCATAATTCCATTTTCGGGAGTGGTGTTAAGAGATTCAGCCAAACCCATGACACCATTAAAATTTTGAAGGGTTCCCAAGTCTTTGCTTTTCACCAAATCTGTGAGCTCAGCCTGATCAACTCTCCAGCATCCTTGATTATTTTCAGAAATGGAGCGAGCAGAAATGGAGCAACGGATTATTTTCTTAGAAAGTTTCCGACAAGATAACATGGCATTTGAGAAGTAAATCGAAAAGTATGCTAGACGCCATCTTTTCTGGGCTTTCGTAGGAGTCAGTGTCTGGCGAATGACAGCAGCGCCAACGACTAACGACTCAATTTTATTACCCATTTTAGGAACTTTTCTTAAGATTTAGAAACCAAAACCAGAGGGTAACGGATGCCCAGACCTAGAAAGATTGAAGTAGACAATGTCAAATTTTATGTCTACATAAACATGAATTAAAATCTTCTAACACCAAGATTAACGTCAAACGATTAAGGTGAACAAGTGTGCATGTGAATTTCATCTTCGTGATTCAAGGAAGTTACTAGCTACGTACTTTAGTAGATTTAATTTTCAAATATCAAAACCTTTTTCCTAATAGGGTTTGATAATCAGGAAATGGATAAGCATACCTTATATAGATTTGAGCATAAATTAAACATTCATATTTCCATACTAATAACGAGTTCATTAATTATTAATAGAAGGTGATGTTGTAGTTCCATATAAACATGGAAATATTTGTGTTCAATTAATGTTCGAATCTATATATGGTATGCTTAATCGCAACTAATACTCTACTATGTCCGCACAATTGCATATATGGCTCACATACTGTATATATATTATATATATGTTGTATATTTTTTGCATTGATGGATTAGTGAACACGGGTTAGGTAATGTAGAGCGAGAATATGGGGGTCAAGGAGGATGTGGCCCCTTGCAGTGTTCTAGCGGCAACGCCCCTAGTGGGGTTCAAGGGGCAGAGCTTTGGTCTGCGATGAACAATGGAATTGACCAGATTCAATGAACCAAGAAAACAGTTGGACATAAACTATTTTGATAACCGTCACCTTGGTGGCATTGTTTTGAATTGCATCAGACATGTCAAGAACACATAGACAATTTCGGAATCTGATCGTGTACTCAAAGCGAAGTTCGTGCAGGATCAATAGAGTCGAAATATCACTTTTGAAAAGTGATCCCTTACGCGATTCTAGGGTGTATCCAGATTGAAATTATCACCCTGTTGTGGATCGACGTTACAATCAGTAACTTCGGTCACTATTTTGTATATGAAATCGATATCAACTAAAAACAATCTTCTGGGTTGTTAAACTATAAGAATGATTCTAGACGAATCATCATTAATTTAAATATTAGATAGAAAATCTTAAGGAGTTTCTAAAGCAACAGCTTAGTTACAGGTAGGGGTGTCCAAAAGTATTCAAAATCGAAAACTGAACCGATAAACTGTATCGTAGTTTCGGTTAACGGAATTGGCTTTTTCTAATTTTTGGTTTGGTTTACCAAACCTATATATTTTCAGTTTTTTGGGTTTCGGCCTTGGTTCATGATCTCTTGATGAAACGGGTAACCGAAAAATCAAAATTTCAAATATTTCATTATTACAACTTATATCACTATCAGAAAAAAGACCTTTAGCGATGCCAAAATGTGGTCGCAGGAGGGCAAAAAGTCGTCTCAGTACACCTATAGAGACCACATGTGGTTGCTGTAGGGTCGTCGCTATAGGCTCGTATATGTAGGTCTATTGCGACGACAGGTCGGACCCACACGTTAGTTATTTGACCCTTTTAATAAATGGAAAATAAAGCCTTTAGCGACGATAGTAGTGACGACTTATTTTTTGGTCAACAAGTCAACTCTTCGTCGCCGTAGGTAAACTGAGACTACATTCCGTCGCAAAAGTTTTGGTCAAAACGTGATCGCTAAAGGGGTTCCGAGACCAGATGGCGTCGCTAAAGGGTCTGCAATTTTTGACAGCACCTTGCTATTTTCGTGTTATACTCGGGTTTTACCTGTTTTTCGTCACGACAGCTTTAAACCTGTTTGAAATACAATTTATAACCTACAATTTATAACCAATTAGTATGGATATATTACTTAAGCTTAAAAGGTCTCGATTTGGTTCTCCACTTCTATGCATGTTTATGTACGGTCTTCACCATTTGACATTCATGATGAGAGACATTTACATTTTAAATCCACTTTATGCTTCTCGTTAAACAATCTGCAGATCTTCAACTATTTTAAATATAAGCATTCATCAACATCAATCATTTAATCATCCTACAAATCCCAACTATCCAGCTTTCATGAATTAAAATTCTTTATTAGTTTGTGTCTACTCTAAGAATTACATTTAACGTATTAGAAATGGATTAAATGGTTAACCGAATAACCAAACCGCAAGAAACCTGAAAAATTCGGTCAACCAATTTTCTGTTAACCGGACTTTTTAATTGCGATTTAGATTTAAGAAGTTATCTTTCGATTAACTTATTTTCGGTTAACCTTTCATGTACACCCCTAGTTACAAGACCATAAATGCTAATTTCCTTACCACTTCACTCATTTTCTTAATCATCTTCCCGCCTTCAAGCATCAAACTTTTTTAGAGAGAGAAAAAAACACAACTTTGAGTTTTACTAATATCGAATTATATGCAGACTTTGATTTTAACTGTGGTTAAGAAATAACAAAATCAGAGCTAAAATATTCTCAGATCTAGTGTTGTACACACATAAAAAGTTTGAAAAACACAAAAACATAATGTTACCTTCGTGTTTTTCTGTTGTTGCTGAATCTTTTTCCAGAATCGGCGTTCTCGAACGATAAAACTGATTTTTTTAGAAAGAGATATGGGATTCAGATTCTTATAATTCTTTGTTTTGATTAGTAGCACAATGTAGTTGTAATTTGTATTAGCTCGTACCGCCGGTTTGATAAAGTGGGAGTGGAAAGTGTGTTTTGTACAGTGTTTGCAGTTGTAATTTATATAAGCTCAGAGCGGTTGGATAAAATGGCAGTGGAAAGCGTGTTTTCTATAGTGTTTGTAGTTGCAACTTGTACCGGTTTCGGAGTGATAAAGTGTTCAGGTCCTCACCACCGTTCCCTCTCTTGCCACAACCCCCTAAACACATAATCATTATATGCCTTTGATAAAGTTGAAGGGGATAGAGTGTTTTGCATTGTTTTGGATTTTATTTTGAGTTTTTTTATTAAAATTATAAATACTTTAATAAATAAAAATAAATAATAAAACAAATTAAATAAAAATAATAAAATTATTAAAAATAAACATCAATATCAATATTACAAGTTATAAAAAGATTCATAGCCATTTTAATTTAGTTTACTCTAATTAGATTTTGTTTGATTAAAATATTTAAGAGTATGTTTCCATTTCAAAGAAATAACCCATTAAAAACTTTAATTCTACCACTCATCATCTTCTTCTTCTTTTTCCTCTGCACCCAAATTACACACGTACTATACAAATAAAGTTATTTTGTTCTCCAAATGAAAAAAGAAAAAGAAAATAAAGGAAGTAAAACAAGAAGAAAACAAGAGAAAAAAAATAATAAAAAAGCGAAACAACGTTCAGGGTGGACGTCAGTACCGAAACGTCGTCCGAAACTCCTTTGAAAACATTATTTTGATACGACGAAACGTTAACCTAGTAATATTTTCAACAATAAGCGGCCTCAGATGACCCTATTCCATGTGCTCTAAGAAGTAAGGAGTGGTGAGTTACGTGATGTAACACAATCCTATATATTTTAGAGTTTTACCCAATGATTTGAAAACTGGTCCAACCGGTCGAATCGGGTTTTGGTGGAAAAGCGGATCAAATTGAACCGGTTTTTGGCCAAAGTTGACTTGGTCAACAAACGGCGGTCGGACCGGGAACCGGTTTTTGATTATTTTTTTTTTCTCTCTAAACTGAAACCACATTGATCAACGTTATAAATTAGTAAGTTAACCGTGATCAAGTTGGAATTACTTTGTGTGTTTGGCTTAGAATATATAGGAGGTGATGGTAACCTTTGGTTTGTCTTGCCACCAATGTGGGACAAATTCAACACTAAAGGAAAATAAACACAACAAAAATGTCTACCCCATGTTTTGAACCTCTAACCTTATGCTTGTTGAATGATTTGATTGCCAACTAATCTAGCAATTACTTTATGATATTGTTGTGATTATTATTATTTTGTTACTAGTTTGTAAATGTTTATTTTAATAATTTTTTAAATAGTATTTTTAATGATTATTTTGACAATCCTATAATAAGTTGATAGTCATTATATGTTTCATTTCAAAATATCATAATTTATAATTTTAGTTTTAAAAGTTTGAGGTATGAATTTTGAATTGTCATATATTTTCACTCGTAATTCAGATTAAATCACCGTTTTTCCTTTTAACTAGTGTATTTTTTTCAAGATCTATTTGTTGACAAACTTTCAAAGGGGTTTGTTCTAATAAAGTTATAAAAAGTTAAGAAAAGTAAAAAAAAATAATTATAAAAAGTCGTAAAAAATTGTAAAAACTCAAAAAGTCAAGAAAAGTCAAAAACGATCCGACCGGAACCGGAAGGTCGACCGGTTCGAACTTAAAAACCGGTTTTTAAAACATTAATTTTACCACTTGGTCACGTGAGTCATAATGTCATATACATCGAGTCAACTTTAACTATTTTATCCTTTTCTTTATTTTCTTTAATTAGTTAACTTCTCTTTTAATATAATTATATTTTATATAAAGACTACATTTTTCATAAGAAAATTCATTTTAATAAAGATTTCAGTTTTCTAATAAAAGATATTTTTATTTATTTTTATTTTATAGTAACTCATCATCTTAATAAATTTTCTCTTTTCATATAATATCAGCCTTTTATAATAACTAATTTTACTTATAAAAAACTTTTTTAAAAATTATAATTATAAAATCATAATCATTATTTAAACATACTTTTATTTTTATCTAAATTGATATTTATTTTTTGCATACTAAAAAACCAGAAGATAAAAGAATAAAACAGTCGACACAAAGGATTTCCAAGTGATTTTTTGGTTGACGATAGTTTTCCGCTATATATGTACTAATAGTCCCGTATATTCTTAACTATTACTCTATCCATCCCATTTAAATGTCTACAATCAGGTTATTTAAAGTTTAAGAAAAAACATAATTAATATATTAAGTAAGAGAAAAACAATAGTCTTACTCTTACTTTTAGACATTCTTTTATAAATAAATTTTGTAAATAGATAAATTAATAGTAAATTAATAAAGTTAGTATATTACTTTTATAAGTGAAAATTTATTTTGAAACAAACTAAATGAAAACATAAACACTTATTTTGAGACGTATAATATAATTATATAGAATATATTAACTTAAACCACGACTTAGAACAAACTAGTTTATTTATATAAACGCATGTTATATAAGTAAACAATTAACGAGGTTTTAAACTTTATATAATATATAAAAGAATTTTACATATGAAGTAGCGACATAACTTTACAATGGTGTAATCTTTATTTGATTTTAAATCAAAATTACATGATATAGAGCGGAATAGATTAAACACCGACTAATCTAACTATGCATATTAAAATGAAAAATAGTCTGTTTATCTAATTACTCCACTAATCAACACTAACTGGAGTTGAAGTGTTTGACTATGAACACAAGCTCACTTGGACAACTAGTTGGTCATGTTTAACAGGAGTATATGTACTATAATAAATGTTGCAATAAATACGAGTGATAAAAGAGATGTGGTTACTTTGGACAAAACGTCCCCTTTATATAAAAGATGAATGTTTGTGAAGGTACAAAATACTTTTGACGTGTCACATTTTCGATGGTGAAGTACATACTTCATTAAATGCAATGCTTCCAATTTTACGCTAAAGACAAAAGTACGAGCAGTGTAGTTAATTGTTCATACCTTATGCATGTACTTTATGTACTTTATGGCATATGATCTTTTGTCGCTCATTGGTTTTTAGCAAGAGTCCCACTCAATTTAAACTTCGGTACTTTCATCATTATCCTAAGTGATTGAAGTAAATGACATGGACCAGAGACACATTCGTCCAATGTGTCTGGTCGTTGGTCTCTGGAAAGAGGATCTTATATTTTAGACGTTGTTCCACCCAACAAGGACAAAATGTATCTTCAAGCTTATCTTCGACTTTCTCTAAGTGTTGCATTATTCTTAATCCATTATCAAGTAGTATTACTAGATAGTTATGATTGTTAGCTAATAACCGTATCTCTTTTATATAGTGATACATAAAGCATGTAAGATCGGGATAGTGATACATAATTGCGGTTGATTCTTGTTACTACATTGGATTCTTTTGACTTGGGATTTCTAATTTCTATTCATTCATTTATAGATATTTATAAGTACGAAAGAAAGATACAAGGTGGCACTACATTACATTTTGATTCATCTCTGACTGTTCAAGCTTGATCTTCTTGGATTTGGACAGAGGCCCTCTCTTCTTAATTGATTTCTTCCTCCAGCAGCTGTATAAACTCCATGTCCTTGTCATACTTGAGACAGGTGAATTTGAATCCAATAAGTTGGATGTGACCAACTTTATCCAGTTCATTGAAGCGGAGCCAGTATATCGTATTAAAGGGAAGCCATTCTTCACGGTAAATGATAAGAATATATATATATATATATATATATAGGGGAAGGATCCATAGGGAAGCATAAAAATTTGAGGAAGGAGGGAAGGAAATCTTAGCCCTTAACTTTTTATAAAAAAACGTTTTTAACATTCATCACCAATGAATATTAAATTTTAAAATTATTTGTAATTTAAAATTCATTTATGATGAAATCAAGGGTTGAGATTTTGCTTCCCTCATTCCTTAATTTTTTTACTTCCCTCTTGATCCCCACCCTATATATATATTATAAGCGAATATAAAGCTTTAGTGTGTAGACTCTTGTACCTTAGTGTGATATGTGTTTTACGGAGCAACAATTCTATCATCAATAATGCCCTATTTTTAAAAATTTCAGGTTTGTGTAGACCGGTTTTTGTTGTAACCCGTAATTTTTTTTAACTCATTACAGTTTTTGCTATAAAATGATTTGCGAAATTATTACAGTTACACTTAACAAATAAAATGATTTGTTTGTTCAAATTACAAGTTTATTTTTGAAAGTTGATTATCGTTTTAATGGCAGCGAAGAATATCAATCTACAGACTATTTTTGAAATGTAATTCTATGTTAGCATGACATATAGGCTTTAGTAGTCAATTATACCTTTTTCCGTATCTCAGCTCAGGGAGACAAATCTATAAACTTATATGGTGATGGTGATATGCCTATAGAGCATTTTTAAAATAATATAGAGATATTATGTTTTGAGACAATTTTGTTGTAGCTTATCTTCACTAATTATCGAAAATAGATTTAATTTTAAGTATTATTAAAAACAGAAACAATTTTCTTATGGAGTTCATATTTATTACACATATAAGAGTTACAGATAATAACCTAGGGATTGCTTCATTGAACACATTACCACTTTAAATTTTAGACAGATATTATGGTTGTTGCATTGGAATCATTAGACATCTTAATAACGTTAGTGAATAACTCTTTCATCTATTCGTTGAACATTAGATATAATATCCTATTACTATAATTACTCTCTCATCTATTGTTAAGATATACAACTATTTCTTTTTTTGGACGAACTAAACATTGTAACTTTCTCTTTTTGTAAACCGGTACAGCATATGATAGCACATACAAGTATACAACTACTTATCTATTTTTTCTTTTTGTGTGGACAAATTGAACACGTAAGTTGTAACTTTCCATATGAATTATCTCTGAACTGACCATTATACCCTTAAAATAAGATACCCATCTTCTTTTATTGTTTGCCTGAAAACTTAAAACTCAATCAACCGAACACTCAAAATATCCAAAATCCTTCACCATCCCGTCCCTCATTTTCGGCGGCTCCAATTCTGATGATGTCGACATTGAGTATTTTGCAAGACGTAAAAGAGATAGTCACAAGTGGATTATCGCCATTAATGGCTACAACTACGAAAGCAATTTAGATATCCTAGCCTTTGACTTATACAATCATAAAGTGGTTCTTACGGAGTATTATGGTAACAAAAAAAGCTCTTGATTCATTTTTGTTTATGCGTAATGTGTCTCACATCCTCATGAAACAAAACAAAGTTCAAATTTATAAAACTTTACAAAAAACTTTAAAAAGAGACATGACTACATGAGAATTAGTATGGATATATATACCAAAATATTACTTAAGCTTAAAAGGTCCCGATTTGGTTCTCCGATGCTATGCATGTTTATGTACAGTCTTCACCATTTTACATTTATGATAAGACACATTTACATTTTAAATCCACTTTATGCTTCTCGTTAAACAATCTGTAGATCTTCAACTATTTTAAATGTAAGCTTTCATGAATTAAAATCATTTATTAGTTTGTGTCTACTCTAAGAATTACATTTAATGTATTAGAGATGGATTAAATGGTTAACCGAATAATCAAACTGCAAGACATCAAAAAATTTGATTAACCAATTTTTTTAGTTAATCGGATTTTTTGATCGCGATTTAGGTTTGAGAAATTATGTTTCGATTAATTTTATTTTCGGTTAACCTTCCAAAAACACTTCTAACTACAAAACCATAAATGCTAATTTCCTTATCACTTCACTCATTTTCTCCATTTTATTCCGGCCCTAGGGAAAAAAAATACTGTATTATATTCCAAAAAACGAGCCCTAATCCACAAAAGTTATGTTGATTTATCTTACCAGAAAATAAAATAATATTTACTCGACAACAACTTGTTGTTTCAAAATTTTTATTTATTTTTGTTTCGCCCAAAACCAAAACAAATAAAAAAATAAGATTTAAACGAGGTGAGTATAATTAAAGTACAAAAAAAGACCACTCATTTTCTTCCCGGGGCATGTATATTAAATATTAAGTATAATTGTTATGAATAATATAAAATGATAAACTTTTTTTCATTTGAATACGTACGTACTCTCTAGTACATACCTAAATGTCTTAAAAATATTAAAGCATACTTAAATGAGTTGTGAATTGAAGGATAAAAATGTCTAAATTAAAAGTTATATTAAATTAAATTAATGTGTCGGTGTGATTTATTTGATGTCATCCAGTCAACTTTTGAGGTGTTTGGTGTAAATATCATAACATTATTTGACGTTTGATTTGATGTTTGTAGTTTTCTAGTTAACTTTTTAATGAATTTATTTATCTCGTTGTTTTCGTTGCCCAGCACAAGTGGAACTTGAACATTTCATTCGTATAGAAATATTGTTATTGACATATTAAACAACCATTTATTTGATTACACAAGATTAAGTATCTAGTGATAAAATTAACAATCAAAAGCTTTCAATCAATTGAAGTCTAATTAGTTGAAGTTATTATACATATTCATTTATTAAATAGAAGGTAACACTTAAAAAGAAATATAAGAAAAAAACTAATGAAATTGAGAATTGAACTTAGCACCCTTCTAACAAAAGCTTTGTTTGATGTGCTAGAACATCTTATCTAACTTGGTTATTAATTCTATTTCTTCTTAACTATTATATATGCATAATTATTCAAATTTTAGGGAGGGCAGACACCCCTCCCTGCTCTCACTAAATTCCGTCACTGAGCCAACGTACAAAAAATTTGTGTTAAACATTTTATTACGTAAATTAAGATTTGTTATTGTTTTTAAATTTATAATTCTGTTTGCATCCGTACGGAATAAAAGATTACATCATTTTCTTTTAACTCAAATTAAGTGGGTAAATTATACAAACTTTTGAAGTTACCCATTGTTTATTTGATTTATTTGAATTTCAGTGTTATTTTTATGTTGGTGATTTTCAAATATATTTTTATATTTATATTAATAAAATTTAAAATTTCAATATAATTATTTAATATTATTTTTAATTAATGTTATGAATAAAATTGACCTCTACATTTTTATCATATATAAAATTAATTAGTTATCAACTAAATTTAATATTAATTAATTAATTAAAAGATTTAGAGCTTGTCACGTGACATTTTTACTACGTGACAAATTATAGAACAAGTTTTTCTACTTCTATAGATATTACATATTAAACATGTTAATTCAACAAGAATCTTTTATCAATTCTATATCTTTTTTCGATACTTCCCTGAAAGAAAATTCATCAACAAGAATTTCACCATGCCAATCCCATTAGTCGGATACAAACTCAATTTGTTCCGGACCGGTTGGTATGGAGGACTGCCTTTGTGTGCATGACCACAATTTTTTCATTGTTGATGCTATTTTTCAGTCATGTTTAAAGAATTATTTGGGCGTTCACGTTTTAGCCATTGACTGTTTATTTCCCGGTTGCAATTTACATTGTTTAGAAGAAGATAACAAGATGAAGTTTGCGATGGGTTTCACTACAAATTCTCAGCCTTGTTTGTCTCATAATTTCGCTATGTGTTGCCGCTGGGTCATTTGCCGAGTAAGTCCTCCATCATTAATGTTAAGTCTTATTATTTTATTTTAATTTTCAATTTAATTAATTAATATAAAAAAATAAAAAGGTAAACTCAAATTTCACATATATTATTAATGATATGATATTAACTATTAGTAATTGTCAATATTAAATATTTATTAATGATATAAAATTAAACATTACAATTATTATTGTGTAATAAAATATCACATTTGTAACTGATCATGAAATGATTGTAGTAGGTATAGGATCGTACAAACATTTTAGATCATTTTAGTTTTTTAAATTGTCAATATTAGTCCTTATTAGTTTTTTATTTTCATTATTGCATAATGACAATTTTTTGTTAAGCTTTTTTTTTTAAAGTCGTATGCGTTTGAGATTCGTTTAACTCAAGTTATTTTATGGCTATTTAACTAAATATTACGATGCACGTTTTAATTAGATGCACCATTATATTTATACTTCAACAATTAACACAAACATTACATAATGAACAATTTTATACAAACTGTGTGCATCGCACGGGTCTGAATGACTCGTTCAAATAAAAGATTCGCATATGTATTCCTTATTTATTAAAGTTTATTTACTGATGCTCTGTCAAGTAGTTAACGAGTTCAACTCAAGAAAGCAACATTTGGCTCCAATACTTACAAAAAACTGCCCCCAAAAGGGTTCATATATTTTGTGGTCGAAGCTTTTAAGGACGTCAATATTCTTATACTGTTGGCGTGTGCTGGCCTTTCTTTAGGCTTCGGTATTAAAGAAGATGGACCTAAAGAAGGATGCTACGAGGGTGGCAGTATCTTTGTAGCTGTCTTTCTTGTTATTGTTGTATCCGCAGTTAGTAACTTCAGACAAGAATAATAGTTTGACCGTTTGTCAAAAATAAGCAATAATATAAAAATAGATGCCATAAGAGACAGCGGGAGGCAAAAAATATCCATTTTCGATGTGGTCGTTGGCGATGTTATAATTCTCAATATAGAAGATCAGATTCCTGCAGAAGGCTTATTCATCGATGGCCATTCTTTGCTGATTGACGAGTCAAGCATGACAGGAAAAAGTGATCATATCGACATTGACACGAATCCCTTTTTGTTCTCGGGTTCAAAAGTGGCTGATGGGCATGGTAGAATGCTTGTGGTATCAGTTGGGATGAACACTGCTTGGGGCGAGATGATGAGTTCTATAACAGGTGATTCCAATGAGCAAACGCCACTACAATCTCGTCTCAATAAACTCACGTCCTCGATTGGAAAGGTAGGTCTTGCTGTTGCTTTTCTTGTTCTTGCAGTTATGTTAATCCGTTATTTCACTGGACATACAAAAGATGAGGATGGGAACCGTGAATACAACGGGAAAAGCACGACCACAAATGAGATACTCAATTCTGTTACGCGTATTTTTGCGGCGGCAGTCACGATTGTTGTGGTTGCAATCCCTGAAGGCCTACCGCTAGCTGTCACCCTCACACTTGCTTATTCCATGAAGCGAATGATGGCTGATCAAGCCATGGTTAGGAAGTTGTCTGCCTGTGAGACTATGGGTTCCGCCACTGTTATATGTACCGACAAAACCGGCACTTTGACCATGAATCAGATGAAAGTTACAAAATTCTGGCTTGGCCTTGATCTCATTGAAGATGATTCTTCCCGAGAAGTAAATTCTAAAGTCCGTGAACTTTACCATCAAGGAGTTGGTTTAAATACCACTGGTGGCGTTTACAATTCAGGAACCACACATGAATATTCCGGCAGTCCAACTGAAAAGGCAATACTCTCATGGGCCGTCACGAACTTGAGTATGGATATGGAGAAACTGAAGCAAGGTTCCCATTCTTCTTGTTGAAACCTTCAATTTTGAGAAGAAACGAAGTGGAGTTTCAATTAAGAAGAATGAAGACGACAACATACATGTTCACTGGAAAGGTGCAGCTGAGATGGTACTAGCAATGTGTTCAAATTAACGGACTTATAGAGTCAATAAATCACGAAGAAAGGGTACGGTTTGAGAATATAATCCAAGGAATGCAGCAAGCAGCCTCAGGTGTATCTCTTTCGCTCATAAGGAAGATAGGACTGCCTACAAATCACTATCTGAAGAAGGGTTGACATTGTTAGGTATTGTTGGGATCAAGGACCTGTGTAGACCAGGGGTAAAGGAGGCAATTGACGCTTGCAGGTCTGCTGGGGTGGAGATTAAGATGATAACGGGAGACAATGTTTTCACAGCAAAAGCCATAGCTGCAGAATGCGGTATACTTAAACATGGTCAACAAGCCGACAAAGGTGCAATAGTAGAAGGTGAATTTCGTAACTACACAGAAGAGGAGAGGATGGAGAAAGTTGAAAATATTCGAGTGATGGCAAGATCATCCCCCTTAGATAAGCTTCTAATGGTGCAATGTTTGAAAAAGAAAGGTCACGTTGTTGCAGTCACAGGTGATGGCACAAATGATGCACCGGCTCTAAAAGAAGCAGATATTGGACTTTCAATGGGCATTCAAGGGACTGAAGTGGCTAAGGAAAGCTCAGATACCGTCATATTAGATGATGATTTCGCTTCTGTAGCAGTTGTATTAAGGTGGGGTCGGTGTGTGTATAACAACATCCAAAAGTTCATTCAATTTCAACTTACAGTGAATGTTGCAACTCTTGTCATCAATTTCGTCGCAGCGGTTTCTGCTGGTGATGTTCGTCTAACAGCAGTTCAACTTTTGTGGATCAACCTAATTATGGATACTTTAGGTGCTCTAGCACTTGCTACAGAGCGGCCCACAAAGGAACTCATGCATAAACCACCCTTTGGCCGAGTTGCACCTCTTATAACAAATGTCATGTGGAGAAACCTATTGGCACAAGCTTAGATTAAACACACCTTTTTAACAATTAAGCATGTTTTCTTTATTATATGTGATGTTAAAGTAACCTTTAATTTGTTACAGATCTAAAATAAACTAACCTTTCGATCATATCCAGTCAAAATAGTAATGAAGCGCAACAACTAAAACACTAGTTACAATCGATTGTAAATAAATTATTATTCCTTTTATCACAACCACTGCTATAACTAATGAGAAGTGAAAACACACGTTGCACTGCATTAAAAAATGCATTACTAAAATTGAAACCAAATCAAAATAAATGTGCATGTGTTTAATTATTACACCAATACGTCGATTATTATTAGAATAACAGAAATTAACGGGTACAATATATATGTATATTTATTATCTTTCCACAACAAAAAAGACTTTTCATTTTTCTCTTTTCGTACTTTTTGTTTGAGAAATGATAGGGATACAAAATTTTGACAAACTTTTTTCAGATCATTTGTTTTTAAGAAAAGTAGATTGGGAAAGAGAGGAGAAGCACACCGAGAATTAGTTTCTTTGGAAAAGTAGATGTATTTGTCCTTATTGTTAAGGTCCGTGCGTCACCAACATGAGTTCAGGTCCATTCGTAACATATACACATAAAATAATAAAATGGCCAACCTAACCCAAGTAGAGTGTTTATATAAACTGATGCATACAGCCTAAAAGTATCATCTCTTCTCTACTTTCATCTCTGATCAAGTGTGCTCAAATCAGAGACTTCAAAGTCAATAATCTAGGTACGTTTGACCTCACATTATAACCTCAACTTTTAATACTATAACACTAGGCGTGAGTTCAAAATGATCACCCACTTTAATTCTGTACAAAATTTCAATAGATCGAGTATTCAGTTTCATATGAACTTGAATTATACTTGCATCGTTTTTGCTTTTGTAGAAAGATGGGCGAACTGGCTGCTGGAGGATTGGTCCCACAGGCACCGTCAAAGTGCTTTGATGACGATGGTCGCCTTAAAAGAACTGGTAACTTTTTTACTTGTATATCTGCATAATTTATTTGTGATTACTTGTCCATTTTATTTTTCATTTTTGGAATTCATTAGGGACTGTTTGGACTGCAAGTGCACATATACTAACTGCTGTTATAGGCTCCGGTGTGTTGTCGTTAGCATGGGCGATAGCGCAACTTGGTTGGGTTGCTGGACCAACAGTACTTTTCCTATTTGCATTGATAACTTACTATACTTCTTGCCTTCTAGACACCTGCTACCGGTCTGGAGACCTTGAAACTGGACGAAGGAACTATACATATATGGAAGCTGTTCAAAACAATCTTGGTATTAATTTATTTTTTGTAACATTTTTATCATTCAAAAATATATTATTTTAACTAACTAAAGACTTAAGTTGATATATTTTGTTACTTTTCAGGTGGGTTTCAAGTTAAAATTTGTAGATTCATTCGGTATTTAAATCTTGTTGGAGTAGCTATTGGATACACCATTGCTGCTTCTATTAGTATGATGTGAGTACGTTTGCACATCTAAAAACTTTTGTTAATTTAATTTCATTTTGTTTAAAAAAATCTTTTCTATATTGTAGTCAAAACTTTTTCAAAAAAACCTTTTATGTAAATAAATTATGTGTCACGTAAAAAACTGTTAATTTATATATGTGCATGTCAATGTATACACTATATTAGTATATATCGTGACTCTTTCGAGTCGATTCACGAATAAAAAATTTTAATTTCGGTCACGAGTAGTATGTTTATAAGAAATTGCTTGATCATGCATTCCTAATAATCGGTTTATTAATGAAAATAATCGAAGTTGTTGCACGTTGTTGTTATCGGAACCTAACTTATTTTCTTACTGGTGTTCTATTTACGATAACAGAGCAGTAAGATCAAGTTGTTCCCATGAGAAAGGTCATGATAATCCATGTGGGGTATCAGGGACACCATACTTGGTCATGTTTGGTGTTGTAGAGATCTTGTTTTCTCAAATTCCAGATTTTGATCAGATTTCATGGCTTTCAATGGTGGCTGCTGTTATGTCATTCAGTTATTCATCCATTGGTCTTGGCCTAGTGATTTTTAAAGTTGCCGGTAAGAATTATTGGTATGAATATATATACATACCCTATTGTTTAATTACATGACTTTATAATCATACAAAGGTGTTATAAATTTGATACAAAAAGGGCCAGTTTTAAAGAATTATTGGTATGAATATATATATACCCTATTTTTATATTGAAACTTTGAAAGGTATAGTAGAAATTCAATTAAAAAATAGAAAAGGTAGTTTCTTTAAGGGAATTAACAATTACTAATTTGTTTGATTACCAGAAAACGGAAAAGTAAAAGGAAGTCTCACTGGAATTAGGGTTGAAACGGTTACTCAAAAAATATGGAGGAGCTTTCAAGCGCTTGGAGCCATTGGAGCCATTGCTTTTACTTATTCTCACTCTTTCATCCTTATTGAAATTCAGGTAAGTTTTCTATTTGAATGTCAATTATTTGATTAACAGTTTAAGAAAAAATTTAAAGATAAAACTCGTTACAAGTGTCATTAAATTCAGGATACAATCAAATCGCCACCAGCGGAGCACAAAGCCATGAAAAAAGCAAATATGATTAGTGTAGTGGCAACAACAATTATCTACATACTATGGGGATGTTTTGGCTATGCTGCATTTGGAGACATGACGCCTAGAAACCTCCTCTCCGTTTTCGGTTTTTACAAGCCTTACTGGCTTTTAGACATTGTCCATGCTGCTATTGTGATCCACCATCTTGTGGCCTACCAAGTGTACTGCCGACCCTTATTCGCCTTTGTTGAAAACACTGGTGCTCAATACTTCCCTGAAAGCAAATTCATCAACAAGAATTTCACCATGCCAATCCCGTTAGTCGGATACAAACCCTACAAACTCAATTTGTTCCGGTTGGTATGGAGATCTGCCTTTGTGTGCATGACCACAATTGTTTCATTGTTGATGCCATTTTTCGGTCATCTTCTTGGAATTATTTGGGCGTTCACGTTTTGGCCATTGACTGTTTATTTCCCTGCCGCAATGTACATTGTTCAGAAGAAGATACCAAGATGGAGTACGCGATGGGTTTCACTACAAATACTCAGCCTTATTTGTCTCATAATTTCGCTATGTGTTGCCGCTGGGTCATTTGCTGAGTTAGTGATTGATCTATAAATCTGCAAGCCTTTCAAGACAATTTATTTGTTGTGGAATAAAAAAACGCTGTTGAAAACGTTGTGATATATTTTTAGGAACTGCAAGAAAGTTTCAATACATAGTACAGTAGTTTTTATATACTTTGAACTTGGTCCTATCTATTTTATATTTTATGTATATTGGAATAATTCACTCTTATTAAATGCAACTTTTGATCCAGTTTCTATCATCATTTACCCATGTCAATTCCTTTTCTTGTTTATGAAAAACTTTACAAGTGATTAATTTAGATGCCTAATTTAATTTCAAAGCACGGTTAAACTTAAAGTTTCTAATAATTCGAATAAAAGATTCGCATATGTACTCCGTATTTATTAAAGTTTATTAGTCACGATTCAAGTGGTAAACGACTTTCTTTACAAGGCCAAATATACTCCGTATCTATTCTGTTTCTGTATATTTATTACAAAGCCTACGAACTATTATTGCTTAAAAATTTCATTTTCCCTCCAATGGCCTCTATGAACCGAACACATGGTATCTAACAATATTAAGTATTTTATCTATTAGGGTATGTTTGGTAAAGTAATTGTAGACTGTAAGTTGTAAGTTGTAGCTGTAGCTGTAGGCTGTAAGTTGTAGCTGTAGCTATAGGCTGTAGGCTGTAGCTTTATTTGTATAGAATTGTTTGGCAATTTAGCTATAGCTGTAGTTTTAAAGTGTAAAATGACATAAAAGGACATCAATATAATAATAAATGATAAACATAGTTAAAAGTAAATGTAACAAATAATATTTATTATATAAATAAAATACTTAATTGATTGGATAATATAAGTTATTTTTTCATATAAAAGTAAAACTAAAATATATCAAAAGGAAAATGGAAACATAATATGTTCGTCATTGTCGGCGTGCATTCCATATTAACGTAGCAATATCACTACGGAGCTGTCTCATCTCAGTAGATGTTCCTTCTGGCAAATTTTCGTTGTTTATTTGAGATACATGAACATCACGAAGTTCATCGCATGGTATATAATTTGGATGTTGCTCATACACGGTAAACATCATACTTTCTGAGCTATTACGAATGTAGTTATGCAAAGCAAATATGGCAATAATAATATCAATTTGTGTATGTACACTAAATTGGGGCATTTTGTTGAGGATTTTCCACCGCTTCTTTAAAATCTCAAATGACCTCTCAATACAACTACGTAGAGATGAATGAGAACGATTGAATGCTTCTTGCATGTTATTTAGCGGCTCATTTTGAAATTGAGATTTATGATATCTTGTCTTGGAATATGGAACAAGATATCCTTTCCTATCGGGAAATCCTTTATCAACCAAATAATATCTTCCTAGTAAAATGGTTAAATAGATAATAATTAGATTATAATTTATATACGAAACCTGAAAACAACATAAAATATATGAATACCTTCAGGAGGTTGTGGGAAGTTCATTGATGGGTACTTTATAAATTAAGAATCAGGTAAGATAATGAAATATCATTCAATTAACAAAATGAAAACGACAAATGACCCAATTGGAGACCAAGGACTTGAACATGTATCCTGAATCCGAAACCGTATGTAACTGTAATTCTAGTGCATCTAATATAACATAGATCTTTCAAGCCATATGCATATTACTCTCCATATCTGTCATCAAATTCACTCATATTGCCTTCAATTATTCCCAAAATTTTAGACAT
Organism: Logfia minima; assembly: GCA_963921325.1. Taxonomy (NCBI): domain Eukaryota; kingdom Viridiplantae; phylum Streptophyta; class Magnoliopsida; order Asterales; family Asteraceae; genus Logfia; species Logfia minima. The sequence goes on along the minus strand of OY992776.1, from coordinate 11,168,027 downwards.
TGCAAAAGAGTGAATGAAAATAAGAAAATTAAGTATCTAAAATCATTAGTTAAATGATCCGACATCAGGGTAAATACTATATCAGTTTACAAATTCCCCTCAATAGCTTGCAGTCTTAAACTCATTTGAATGAAGAACTTGATTATTTATCAAGCAGCAACATCATTATCATTTAAAAATGTGTAAATGTTGAGTTAATGGATTTAATTGTAGTAGACAAAGAGACATTATTTCAGTTTTAGCTCATAAATTTTAATTCAAATTATATCTGAGGGATGACCTCTTAGCTAGTAATATATTTGACACATCATATGTAGGCTCATTTGTCAATTATTTGAGACATCTAATTAGGATTAGGATGAATTGGCAACACAAAAATATAACACACATAAGTTAGAAGTTGTGGATCGCCTCTTAGTAATATATAGAGATAGAGATATTTTAGTTTGACTTCCTTTACCATATGTGGGGGATAACCTCTTACATTAGGAAATAACCTTTTATGGTTAACCTTTTGACTTCCTTTACCTTATGTGGGGGATAACCTCTTACGTTAGGAAATAATCTTTTATGGTTAACCTCTTATGGTTAACCTCAGTTTTATAGAGATATATTTTTGTTTGACTTCCTTTACCATATGTGGGGTATAACCTCTTACGTTAGGAAATAACCTCTTATGGTTAACCTCTTATGGTTAGGTGATAACCTCTTACGTTAGAACATAACCTCTTATGTTTGGAGATAACCTCTTATGGTTAGGTGATAACCTCTTAGTAATATTACTAAGAGAAATATTTTTGTTTGACTTCTTCACCCTAGTACACGGCTAAATGAATGAAGATTGTAATACGTGCCCAGATTCATTGCCTTTATTTCCTATTTTGTTATTATGTTTTAACTCAACCTTTTTTACGAAGTGATGTTTCACACTAAAAGTTAATTTATCAGTCATTTTGTATTTATTAGTATATCATCACTCTTTCTAATCTACTTTTCTATTTCTATTACATCTCATCGACCAAGAGGATCATGGTCGGAAATTTCCAAGATTTATAAGCGATTGTTACAATTTATGCTGAATCTAAATCGTGCCTTTCACTATTTGCTTGGCAAAATAACCTATATGTTTACCTCAAACAAACAAAAATACATGGTATATAGCTTTTTAACTTTATATTTTATTTAGCATATATTTTCTTTTTCTCTTTTATTTGTACTACAAACCTTTGGCATATCCAGCATACTATTCGCTCCATTTCAAAATTATTGTACATAGACAACAACACACATATTAAAAAGATTTTATCATTAGCTCATAAAAGCTTTTGATTGGTTAGAATTTGAAAGTGAACAACAATTCTAAAACGTACTAAAATGGAAAAATGAAACAAAAATGTCGATCGGGTCAAAGGGAGTATATATAATTTACACATAACTTTTTAAGGAAACAAAACTTTTTCTTTTTCGAATTTTATATTATTTGTATTGAGTTTTATACAAGTGATAAACCTTTAGCTTAGCAGAATCAAATGTGAAATAATCAGAATCAAATGTGAGATATATTATTGATAAACGCAAGAATTGTGAGACGCCTTTCTCTCTTTATTTTCACTCAAGTAGTTCAGCTCAAGCTTTTGCAATGTACAATTAAATAAGATGTACGTATGAGATTCATTAATAGAGACTTTATAGTAATAGTTATATATTTATAACAAACGGTCATTCGCTTGGCGATATTGAAGTAACTTTTTAAATTAAAATTCAAAGCGAATATTGAAGTAACTTTTTAAATTAAAATTCAAGTCCCGAAAATGAGACAAATATACATATTTGTAATTGAATGTATATATTTCTGTGGTAGTTGTGATAGATTACTTTGACTTCTAAAAAACAAAAAGTAGTTATACGTTTATTATTTTGGTTTGTGCTCTAATCGTCATAAAATATTGTTGACCCAGTGAGCTCATATATGCTATTTATGAAGTAGGAAAATTTGTTTCAATTCAAATGTACTTTTAGAAATTGAAACGATCGACAAGAATTGGTATTTTAGGTTGTGACAGTATCTTATATCTATAGTTTTATCTAACATCATTACACAAAATAGAAATGGATCACGTCCTGGTGATCGAATAAAAGAGCCGTGACTACGATATTTTTGGGCCCTAACCATTTGATAAAGTAAACCGCGATTAACGCTGCCCGTTACCGTTGAAATTAACCAATATCTAGTAACCAAAAACAAGGGAAACTTCTGTGTTAGTTCTATTCATTTTTGGCCTTAGAAGATAATTGTGTCCAATTAGTTTAATGGTAATTGCTTAACATATTTCTTAGCGCATACGTTAAATACTTCAGGAAAGAAAAGATAGAAGTTGGCTGGTGGTGAGAGTCTTTTGGGCTTTGTTCCTCGGCAGATTTGGATAAATTAGGTAGAGAAATTACGTAGGACTTCATTAATTAACAAAAAGTGAACAAGACATATGATGTCATGTTCAAATTATTTTAAAACAACTTAAATTATTATAAAACATTCCATTTTTCATCCCAAAATAAGTCAAAAACGTGTCTTATTATTAGAAGGTAGTAGCAATCCATTTTCTCATCTCACTAATTTAATTAATCAATACCATCGTGCAAATTTCAAATATGGAATAATAACATGTTTCTAAAATAGCCTATTTTAAACGAGTCCTATCTTCTGATAATAATAATAATGCTAATAGTAATGATAATATAATTAATATTAATAATGATATATAATAATTAATAATTAATAATTTAATAATATAATAATAATAATAATAATAACAACAATAATAATAAGAAAGTAAAAAATTAAATAAGTTGCCTTTCTAACTTTTTGATCCATGGGTAATCTGAACCGTTAGATGTGATTGTCCAAATAAAGATCCAGCCATATACATTTAAAACATGACATCATATGTCCAAATAAAGAAGTTGTAAATTACATGAATTAATTAATGATATTGGAAAATATTTTAGAGTTGAAATTAATATCTTTTGCGCATATCATGAATCAAAATTTCGGGTTTGTAAAATTATGTATGTTTATTTCTTCTTTATTTTGACAAATCACGCGTCTCATTTACTTTAATATAGTTATATACTTATATTACAAAAACTCTTGCAACCTTCTAATGATAAAAGGGTAAATAATTAATAGTAAAAGTTAAAATTTAGTAGTTGTAACTATTTGTTCACGAAAATGGCCAATTATTTTGCTGGGTAATCTAGAAAGTAACTATTTGTTCATGAAAGCATCTTAAATTTCGTCGTTAAACTCTTGTTAAGTGTAGAGAGATATTTATTTGACATGTTGCCCATGATTATATGAAAAGCCTTGTATTATCAAACACGGAATCATAATGATTCGTGTTGTGTATCACCTGCCACATAAAGCTTACTTATGAAAGTATTCTACACAGAAAATATAAGAGTCCTCATTATTCAGGTTTTCAGCAAAGCCATATGTGTAAAGAGTTATAATAGAATTCGTTAATATTAACCGCAAATAACATAAATTCATCACCACCTAAATAATCATATTCCACACCCCTTATAACTGTCCATCCGACCATCACATGCAAGCGTATCCAGATATGTGAACCTTACCAGGCGAGTAGGGACATTTAAAAGTAGCATAATTAAACATTGTTTCATACATTAAAGATACTTTATAAAGATCGTTGTTATTAACATTTAACAATTCTAGAGTATCAAACGCCATGAGAAAGTCAACCCCCTGAGAATGTTAATGTTTATGGAAGCCAAGTAAAGGACGAGTTCCTAAACGAGCTTGAGTTGATCTCCAACTTCCACCATGAGAACATCATCCCTTTCATTGGCTACTGTGATGAAGGCAATGAGATGATCATAGTTACAAAGTAGGCAAGTAATGGTAGCCTTGCCGATCACCTCAATAACCTTCAAAAGATGATTGGTCTAACGTGGACGCAACGCCTTAAGATTTGCTTAGGGGTAGCTATAGGAGTCAAGTACCTTCATTCAGGAAAGTTTCCAACCAGATAACATGGCATTTGAGAAGTGAATCGAAAAGTATGCTAGACGCCATCTTTTCTGGGCTTTGGTAGGAGTCAGTGTCTGGCAAATGACAGCATCGCCAACGACTAACAACTCAATTTCATGAACCATTTTAGGAACTTTTCTTAAGATTTAGAAACCAATTCAAACCAGGGGTTAACGGATGCCCAGACCTAGAAAGATTGAAGTAGACGAAGTTAAATTTTATGTCTACATAAACATAAATTAAAATCTTCTAACACCGAGATTAACGTCAAACGATTAAGGTGAACAAGTGTGCATGTGTGAATTTCATCTTTGCCATTCAAGGAAGTTACTAGCTACTTTAGTAAATATAATTTCCAAATATCAAAACCTTTTTCCTAATGGGGTTTGATAATCAGGAAACGAATAAACATACCATATATAGAATTGAGCATGAATTAAACATTCATATTTCCGTACTAACAATAATCCATTAATTATAAATAGTTGGTGATGTTGTAGTTCTGTATAAACATGGAAATATTTGTGTTTAATTAATGTTCAAATCTATATATGGTATGCTTAACCGCTACACGCAGCTAATACTCTACTAAGTCCACACAATTGCATATGTGGCTCACATACATACATTATATATATATATATTCTATATTTTAGTGTATGGTGTAGTGATGGACACATGTTAGGTAATATGAAATGCATACCTAACTAAGTTACTATATATTGTGCTTAAGCAAGATTGAGGGGGTCAAGAGGGACGTGCCCCCTGCATAGGGTTCTGGGGGCAACGCCCCTAGTGGGGTTCAAGAGGCAAAGTCCCTGGTTTTGGTCGATATCGAATTGACTGATTCAATGAGCCCAGTAAATAGTTGGACATAAACTGTTTTTGATAACTGTCGTCTTGGTGGCATTGTGTACTCAAAGCAAATTTCGTGAACCCATGATCAATAGAGTCAAAATATTACTTTTGAAAAGTGATCATTTACATGATTCTAGAGTATCTCCAGATTAAAATCATCACCTTGTGTAACATCCTAAATTCGGTCTAATAACTAATTAATAATTTTAGTAATTGATGGTATTTAATTATGCAAATGAATGATAAGTGTACTTGTAAAAGTTTAGAAAAATGTTGTGCAGCCCCCTCTGGTCGCAGCTTTACGACTTGTGATCCATAGGGATTTAGACTAAATGTTAAACCCGAGAGTTGTAGTACATTTCTCAAGCTTTTTGGGGATATAAGATTCATCCAAAATGGATGTCGTATGAGAGAGTTATGGTGCTTAGAAATTTACTGTAGCTTCATTTTGGATGTTGTCAAAAGAAAAATTGTGTGTGACCCCCTCTATTTGCAGCCCTATAACTCATGATCCGTTGAGATTCAGATCAAAAGTAAAAGATGAAAGTTATAGCCCATGCTTCAAGGTTTTCAGGGATATAAGATTTGTCCAAAACAAAGGTCTTATGAAGAAGTTATAGTGGTTTAAAGTTGGCTGCAGACTCATTTAAGTGCAGTCCAAAATATTGACCAAGTTGATCCCGGGTTGACCATATTTGACCAAAAATATAAAAAGCTAAACACTCACTTTTCTTCTCATTTTTCACCCCAAAACTCTCTCTAGAGTTTAAGTGTGTGTGTTCTTGGTGAACCCATTGTGTGAAGTCAATTGTCAAGGGAAAACAAAGAGCTTTTGTCATCCAACATAAGAATTCAAGGTAATAGCTCATATCTACTCTTTCTATCATTGAATTTTCTGAGTTGAACACATCTCATAAACCTTAAAATCAGTAAGGGTCATGCATGTGTGAATTAAAAGGTAATGATAGTAATTTGAACATGTTCAAGCATTGATCAAGTTGTAGATTTTGATTTAGAGTTGTATATTGAAGATTATATGTTAAAGTCTCAAACATGTAGTAATTTGTTAAGTGAAAATGCAGGTTTTAAGTTATATGAATTTGTGGTTTAAAAAAGGTGCGAAAATGGGTCATGTGGTAATTTGGGTAAAAAGTTAAAAACCTATTATTGGTGATTTTTGAGAGGCTTTACAGATTAATGTGTTGTGTTCTAGAGAAAACCGAAAGAACCTATGGAAAGTATGGTCAAATTTCTTTAAATTGATATTAGATTTTTTAAAATCGGATGTGTTTAAGTGGTTGAAAAGTGGTCGTAAAAACAGCCTGCTGGGATGTTTTGCTGAATTTCCGGCAACTAAAATGACTTTTTTGCAGTTTTTGAATGGTTGTAAATATGTGTGTGTTGCGTTTTGTAAAAATGTAAGAGTTGTAAATTAAAGTATGTTCGAATATCTTTGAAATGGTATAACATATGCACGTTTTGAAAATGTTTAGAGGGTCCAAAAGTGGTGTCCAAAATAGGAGTTTAGTGCTGAATTAAATGATGAAAGTTGATTATATGTTTATTATTTTTTTTGGGTAAAGGGATTTCTCCCGACAAATTTTATAAAACTAAAAAATCTTTGTACAAAATTGACTAGGGGTGTACCCCTAGGGAAGGTTTCTAGTTGATCTTCCAAACTCTAATATATAAGCCTAACACCAAAACCACTATAGCAAACTCATAACAACGAATTCTAGAAGTATGCTTATAACTACTACCTATATCTTGATTATGAGGATTATGAATGATGAATTTAGTGGTATCAAGGATCACTAATTCATAAAATGGATTAAAGGATTTAATTGATTGAAATAGAGTTAGTTTGACTCTTAAAAGTCAAACCGGATGGTTCAAAGAATTTAGTATTGAATTGATAGTAAAAAGAGTTGTAAGACTTGAGTAATTAGATTATCAATGTGTTATTGAAAGTATATGTAATGATTGATAGGTGTTACTGAAGTGGAATTGCACATTGAAGAATTGTTAACGTCTAAAGTAAGAGGTAAGTACATGTGGATTTTAAATGGGTGCATAACAAAACAAGGTTTTCTATTGTACTCGTATGTTCATATCAACCTATGTTAGTATTGAAAATTATTTGATCTAATATTTCGAATGGTTTTATGTGCATTGCTATGAGTTATTGTTATGAAAGTACATAGCATGCTAGTTGAGTTCGATTGATTTGGTTAAGTTGTTTATTGATTGAGATTTGATTTTTTTGACATGAATGCATTCATTGTTTTCTTTGTACGGATTAGTTAACCCATAAAGGGGGAAGACAATGAGACCCTACTGGGATGGTACCTCCCTACGCAAGGTAGATGTCTATAGATATGTTAACCCGGAAACGAGAGAGACCATGACCTTGATAGGATTGGAGGCCTTCTAACTATCTTGGCAGCTTACCTAAGTTAACCTGGAAACGAGGAAGTTTGCTACGAGGAGGCTCGTAGATGTTTTATCTAAGTTAACCTGAAAACGGAGAAATTTTCCTACGGAGAGGTCCGTAATTTTATGTTTATGAGAATGATATTGCTTTTATGAAACTTTCAGTTTATATGTTTCTTATAAAATATTTTTAGAATTTTTATATCTTGTTGGGTCTAAACCAATGTATCTCACGAGGCTTTACATCTTATGTATTGGTTGTTTCAAAATTGCTATGTACTCAGGATCTGGAGGCGAGGAATAGAAGGGTAGATATTAGTTGAAGACTTTTGGAGGCTAGTATGGAGTTAACTTTTATAATAAATTCTTTCTTAACTATTATTGTGATGTCGATTCGTAACACCCAAAAAATTGTGAACTCTGATAAAACTTATGATGTTTTGTGGTTTTTATTAAATCATGTTTTGATACATGACTATATGTCATGAAATCTATCAATCATAATTTAAGAAAAAAATAAAAAAATAAAAATTATATTTAAAAAAAGTGAGGTGTTACGCCTTGTTTACGTCAAAATTCCCCAACAATATATATACAAATTATATGTATATATAGGATCCGGATAAGAGTGAAGAGGTTTTTTTAGTGAAATGAGTAGATATTCAACTATTTACATTTTGAGCTTATTCACAAAATTATAAATCGACGTTGCAATCAGTAACTGTCGGTCACTATTTTGTATAAGAGATCAATATCAACTAAAACAATTTTCTCGGAAGTTAAATAATAAGAATGATTCTAGAGGAATCATCATTAATTAATTTAAATATTAGATAGAAGATCTTAAAGAGTTTTTAAAGCAACAAATTAGTTGCAAGTAGGGGTATCTGATAAACTGATGAACCGTATTGTAATTTCGGTTAACCGAATCGGTTTTTTTTTTCTAAATTTCGGTTTAGTTAACCAAACCAATATATTTTCTGTTTTCCGACTTCGGCTTTGTTAACCGGAAAAATCAAAACTTCAAATATTTCATTACTACAACTTACTTAACACACGTGAGTACATGAGAGTTCGCCCGAAACCAAAACAGATACAAAAAATAAGATTTAGATGAGGTGAAGCAAAATTAAAGTATTAAACAAAAACCACTCATTTTCTTATCATCTTCCCGCCTTCAAGCCTTCAAGCATCAAATCATATTACACACACATCAAAAGCCTGAAAAGTACAAAAACATGTTACCTTCGTGTTCAGAAGCTTGCTAAGGGGTCAGCCGGTCAGGAGTGGTGGGGACGTATGTAACACAATCCTACAACATATCTTAGTTGTATAATGAATAACTTTCATATCATAGTTGTATAATGAATCTTGTGAAGATGAGAAAGACGTAAGATGGGATTTTGCTTTGCATTCTTTCTGTTGTTTGAAACCTTCACCTCTCCACTGTCTCGTTCTTTGTTCATTTTTAGCAGTTGGTGGGCCGACCTGCTTATGTTTGTTTTTTTTCTTCTGTTCATTGCTTTTTTATTTTAGGAATCCAAAGAGTTATATCTAAATTGTCTACGTCACAGCTAATCACTGCACAACACCCAGTGTTGAGTCCAAATTAAATTATTTGAGAAATTCTCAATTAAACTTAAATGTATATGTATATGTATATATTAGACCTGCGAAATGTTCAGGTAGTAATGCTTATTGCTTGTTATGATAGTAACATTTACGATAAGTATTTTTATTTTTAATTCTAAGATTGATTAATTTTTTAATAAAACTTTATATTACAATTATTACAATTTTATACTTTTTAGTGTAAGATATTCTTTTAAAAATAAATTACGTAATATGCAGTCAATTTTTGTAATTTATACTAAAAATTTTAATGTATATCACACGTACATATTGCGTATTATATATTGTTAGAGATTAAAAATAAAAATGTCCGTCATATCTATTGTTAAGATATACAACTATTTCTTTTTTTGGACAAACTAAACATTGTACGTTCTTTTTTTTTGTAAATCTGTATCTGTATTTTATTTTTATCGATGGGCCAATAATTTTTTACGAACCTTCTTAGAAAAATTTTAGAAAAGCGGATGCTCTGAGGAGTTAGACGTTTAAAAAAGAAACACAAAGAATCATCATCATAATTTCTTAGAAATGGTTACTTTCTGCGTTTCGATCTTTTAGGGAGAAAAAAAGTTTTGCGCATGCATAGGTAAATAACAAAAAAGTTTCATCATTTTGTTTCCGCAATAAAAAGACACAACGGAAGTATCTTTTATTTTTTTGTTTGAGTTGTGAGTTTATAAACTCTTAACTTATAATTTATATTCCGTAATTATTACATTCACACACATAAGAGGTCACATCCCTATCATTTCAATTATTATATTCATCTTTATAAAGGTCACGTCAAAAGTGTACAAATTACATTACCCTTTTTATTTTTCTTTTACTTTTTTTTTGCAAAAGTTGAGCAAAGTTTAATCCATTTAAGGATTAGAGGACAAAAACGTCATTTGATTCGTCCTTTCTTTTTAAACCGTCGTTACCTTTACAAACGATCACTTTTTTCTTGCACAAAATTATGAAAATAAAATTAATGAAATAAAGGCATTTAAATGCTGTACGACGATTGTTCAGAAGAAACTGATTCAAAAATCAAAAACTTTTATGTTGGATACGATTCAAAGAACAAAAAAAAAAGGAGCAACCATTCTTTCACTGAATCAAGAGATAGTTCTAGTTTAATTTATCATGTATATGTAATATTTATATTAAAATTAAAAGTGTATAAGTATTAAGTTTCGAGTCTATGATCGATTATACATTTATTTTATTGCACGTAATAAAGTAGAATTACGAATAAGTGTCTATATTGTCTGAATCAAAGTATAATAATTGTTTCAATCCATATCTATAAAAATATATGAATCATATCTATAGAAGACTTTACGTGAAAGAGTGGAATAGTCTCAATTCATAAATTCTTGAACTCCCAAAACACTTAGACGTTCATAAATCTTTCTTGAGCCACAAAACACTTTGACCCGAAACATCCCCAAAAATTCCCTCTTTTAATCTTTTATATTCGATTATTATATGTATAAATCGGAGTAGGATCCCGAGTGAATGGTTTACAAACTTGCTAAGGAGTGGTGGGGTACGTGATCTATTCACGCATAATATTTTTTCTATCTACTTTATACACCATCAAATTAGAATATATACACTATTAAGTATTATGTGAATTAATCATTATCTTTACTAAGTATGTTTTATCTTATTTATTAGCTTTTAATAATTATATTTTATCTCATTTGATATTAAACAATTATTACTACCTTTTTATTTTTCTAACAACTAATAATTACATCATAATAAACTAATCATAATAATTAATATTTTTTCCCTTTTACTAATTCTACAATTAATCACATAAATATAAAAATAAACAAATAATATTTTTTTTTTGATAAAAATATTTACAAAACTATTACATAATTATATTAACTAATAGGATATATGAGTAACAGTACACTATTTTAATCACACTACAAAGTACAAACAAGTCATTTGAAACTAGAAATTTTTTAATGTGCTAAGTAAAAAAAAAAGTAATCTTTGTTTTCATTTATAATTTAAAAAACGTAAGAGGTGATGTTTGAAAAGAAAAAGAAATAAATATTAGAAATTAATTGTATCATATAATTCATTTCATATAACTCCTTAAAAGGATATTTAATAAGTATAGTTATAAGACAGCAAAATGAGTTTACTATAACTAAAACTTTAATAGCTTACAAATTATACTTTTTAAAAATCCGGATATTTTATATTGTACATAATTACTCATGTAGGTGAAACCTTGAATTTTAATAGAAATATTACTTAGCTAACTAAATAAATAAGTTAATTTGGAAGAATTGGCTATGTAAAAAATGGTAGAGGAATTAATGATTCACCTAATTTACTTTCTTTAAAAATAGAAAAAAAGATATTAGTTAAAATTTATGATCTTTATGTTTGGTAAACACTAATTTTCATAAAAGAATCACAATTATGAATTAATGATTTATTTAGAACACTCCATTATCCTATAAAGAAATTAAATGTCTTATTCAAAAAATTACATTTTTCAAAGTAGTATTTGACTTAATTATTACATTAGTGATGTAAATATATCATTAATGAGAGCAGTTAGTGGTGTAAGAACCACATAACCCTTTTTTTTTAACAGCCGCAAAATTTTGTTAGGAATAGATTTTTGAAACGGTATAATATAATTAGAATTCCGAGTGAATGGTTTCTTTTTCTCTCTTCTAAGTATGTGATTACACCTTATCAAAGTCAAAGTCAATACCAAAGTCAATACCAAAGTCAAATATAATAAGGCGTAAGATTAAACTACCAATTTTTGTGGCAAACGTAAAATAGAAACAGCTCCCTTTCTATAAGAGCATCAGCATCAACAGTTCTTCAAAATCTTTTTGTGACAAGAAATAGAAGCTATAAAAGTTTTTCCTTTTTTCTTTTTGTCTTCTGAAGCTATTATTTCAAACTTCTTTTAAAAAATGTTAAAAAAAAGTTATTGCCCTTTTAATAAAAAACTTTTCATTATTAATTTTTTTAATTACAATTACAACTACTTCAACGCAAATAAATTTTCACTTACAATTTTAAATAAAATCTACATCAAATTACCCGCTTACATCTACAAAGATATATTTTACACCTAGTTTTGACAAAAATGCTATAAACCTTTATAATAGGGATTATAAAAATACATAGGTATAGGTGTAACACCACTCCATTAAAAAGCTAATAAAGTAATGGAAAGAAGGAAAGTCCAGTACTTTTATAACCTGATAAATCTTGAACTTTAGAAAAAAATCTTGTTAGAAATGCTCAAACATCCATTTATCTATTAAAAAAATTACGTTTGTTTCTTTCCTTTTATTGTAATAATCATAGAGAAAAGTTATATAATCAATTGATTTTTGATTAATAAACTTATATTTTCAGATGACATTTATCGATTAGTACGGACCTAAAGTTATTGTTAAAATAAAATTCATTCTAATTTCATATGCACTTTAATTTATAGTCTCAGTCTACGCCTTTAAAATAAAATGCATAATCTTATACGTAAAGATTCACATCTTTTTGTCTTTTTGACTCACGATTACACATTGATTATTTTTCCTTTGTGTAATTTATAGTTAGTAAAAAACTTAATGAATTGTATGAAAAGAATTAGAAATGAGTATGAGTCGGTTATAACTTAAAATTGAACTCAAAATTGAATTTTTGGTTAACTGAAATTTGTAACCGGTTGGTTTCGGTTACGAAACGGTTCGGTTATCGGTGATACATGGTGGTTCGGTTTTGAGTTTGGTTAATTCGGTTCATTAACCGGATTATCTTCAATGTGCTCAATATAAACGAAAACAACGAGAAAGAAAACTCATGAAACATGTCAAAGAAAAACGGTGTCATTGTTTGATATCAGAGAGATATACTTGTCTTGTCTATTTCTTTGTGAAACAGCCTTAAATACTCACTTGTTTCTTGACCACTCCCAATCGTGACTGAAATCGACTAATCACTTTCTGCCAACTCAGCACCACGTCAGCTTTTTTCAAAATTGACTAACAACTGACTGATCCGTGCCATCAGTCACTAGTCAATTTTTTCACTATCTAATTAACATATTTAAAACACAATTACTAAAATAAAACACATTTCATTAAAATAAAAATATCACAACAATTAAAAATAACATTTCATTTCCTAAAAAAGAAAAACATTACAATAATAAAAAAGTAGTATAATCTAAACTCGATTCTTTATCACCGACTTCGTTTTCGGCTTCGTCCAAATCTTCATCTTCTGCCGGAAACATTAAACCATACGTGTTTAACACATCTTTTCGAGCGGCTCTAATCATTGTTAGCTCCTTTTTTGAAGCAAACTTTGGTATTTTTTTACAAAAAAATTCAACGCTTTGAAAGCTAACTTTTTTGTCGAATTTCCTATAATTTTTTGTATTGCGGTTTGTTAGAGGTGAGCGGTTTTTTTAACTTCCTTAAGGGCTTCAAGTTTTTCGTCTCTTAAACTTCTTGATGAAGTAGCCGCGTCCCATGAGCCCGAACTTTTTTGAGACTTGCGACTAGGTGGATGACGTAGTCGGTCGTCTTGAAACAACATTTGCATGTTAGACGCAAGACTTGAGTTGACCGGTTAGGAGTCACCCGCTTCTAGATTGACGGGTTCTAGGTCGGGTTCAAATTTAAGTTTGTTGCTTATTACCCCCGGCTCCATAAAAATTTCGGGTAATGTTTTGGTATATTCCAACATTGCTCGTAAATGAATTTACGTTTGTTGTTTTGTTGCTTGAAGTTTTTTCGGGTGGCTTCTAATACGTCTTCTCGCACACCGCTTTGAGAGTGAAGCTCGGAATAATTTTTATAGGTTGCGTTGAACTTTTTCATGTCCAGTGCAATTTTGTTATATTTGCCCGTAAATTGATTAAGATTACGTTTTTCAGTGACTAAGAAATTTCAAAGTTTACCCAATACAATATAAAAAACGTGAAAGTTAAACGCATCACGAATCAATAAACCCATAAAAACTCAACTTGTCATGTGATAAATTATACAAATGTGAGAAGTTAGCCATTGTCTTTCGATCTATTTGCATTCCGAAGTTGCTTATATGTTGTTGGTGATTTTCAAACATATATGTATGGATTCTAATAGATTTAAGTTTAATAATTTATTATTATTTTTTATTTAGTGTTTGAGTAGCATTGACCTAACATTTTTTTCATATATAAAATAAATTAGTTATTAAACTAATCTAATTTTAATTAATTAATTAAATAATTTGAAAACTTTTATACTTTTATACTTCTATAGTATATATATATATATTAAGTATGAAACATAAATTTTTTTATGTTATATGTTATGCTAAAGTAACCTTTAATTTGTTATAGATCTTAAACTAAACTAATATTTCGATCATATTCAGTCAAAATAGTAATGAAGCGTAATAACTAAAACACTAGTTACTATTGGTTGTAAGCAAATTATTTTTCCTTCTATCACAACCACTGCTATGACTGAAAACATGGTGTACTGCATGAGAAAATGCATTACTAAAATTGAAACCAAATTAAAATAAATACGTATGTGTTAAATTATTATACCAATACATCGATTATTATTAGATTAAAAGAAATTAACGGGTATAATATATATATATATATATTGGGTGAGAATCAAGAGGGGAAGTAAAAATTTAAAGAATGAGGGAAGCAAATTTCAAACTCTTAATTTCATCATAAATGAATTCTAAAAATCACAAAAATTTTTAAAATTTAACATTCATCACAAATGAATGTTAAAAATATTTATTTATGAAAAAATCAAATCAAAGGCTAAGATTTACTTCCCTCCTTCCCTAAAAATTTGGCCACAAAGTAAAATAGATATACTCTATAAAAGTCCAATTGCAAACTTGAGACGGCAAGTCGAGTCCCATATTGCATCCACAAAAGACAAAAGGTTACGTATAACACCCCTTAAATTACCTCAGGGTTAAAATAGTAATTTGACTCGGAAACGATGGATAAAAGATAATATTATATATTATATTACAAAATGACTATAAATTTTTCGCGAGTTTACAATAATTTACAAAACATCTATAAATATATCAGAGTTATAGCACGTGTCAAACATTCTTCAAAAACCATCTTCCTGCTTAACCCACAATCTTAAACATAACCTGCAGGAAGAGAAATGGTGGGATTAGCACAAAGCTAAGTGAATGAATGTACAACTAACAGTTCAACTTAGCCTAATAATCTGTTTACACTAAGCACAGTAAACACATAAACTCAAGAGGATCGGCGGTTACTGAGGAACCCTACAGCCGCGGTGGCCCACAGTAACACTTACCACAATCTGTAAAGGCCCATACAGAATAGGCCGATAACTTGGCACTACAACACAACAACACACTTTCCAGCGACAACACATGTATCTGGAACGTGTGTTGAACACAGTAGTAGCCAAGTCCAATCGCAATTGACCTCTGAATAACACAGATGCCCGAAGGCCACATATGCATAACAAGCAGATATATTCAATCATAACTCAGACTAAATAGTCAATCAAGGTTTACGTTACTTGTTGTAATCACACCATTACAACTAACTCAAATTATGAGTTGCAGATCCACTCACCTGTCTGCTACTATCCACCTCTCAGAATTCTAATATTACTGAGTCTTCGACTGATCTGAGAATACAACAGATAATGAGTTAGTAACTCATTTCGTAAGCGAATAACATATCTCAACGCATAGTATCTAGATAATAAACATTTATCAAGTTTAAATCATCATAATAGCACATTCTTACAAGCCGGTAATTACCTGAAGTCTAAGGAAATAAGAGTTCAATCTGGAACGAAACTCGAAAATCCCGGAACGTCATTTACAAACTGAAAAATGCCATTTTGAAGCCCAAGACGACCCCGAAAGGCCAAAAACTTACAGGGCTATGGTACATAGTCTTGATTACTTGATCGATTCCGAGTGACCATGCATTTTTCATCAAAATCTAATTTTTAGTAAGATTTTCACAAAACTTAGTAACACTTACGCATTTTCAAAATCTGCACCATAGCGACATTGCAATATCGCCTCTAGCGACATTGGATAGCGATATTACTCGCGATATTGGGTAGCGATATTGGAGGGCGATATTGCAATATCGCCAAACCAGTTCATCCTGCGAACTGGGCAGAAAACTGGCTGATTTTCACCAAAAAACTCAAATCTCAATCTTAACAGCGTTATACCACAATTTAAACGTTTCAACACTTCATAAATACATAAACAAACATTCGAAATGCATCAATTTAACATAAAAACACTTAATTTCATCAAATCAACTAACTTTCTCACTTTTTGTAAAAAAACAAAAACTAATCAAAACTAACCTTAATCTGATTTAATCCACTGAAACAAGTTGTAAGAATGATCTATAATGAATTCCGAATCTAATGACACAATTTGGAGATGTTTTGGGCTTGATTTGAGCTTTAATTGCAAGTGTGTGTGTTCTTGGTGTTTCTAGTGTGTGTTTTAGTGTGAGATGAAGAAGAAGAAGAAAATGAGCTGATTTCCAGATTTGGGCATTTATATATGATGATTTACGTATACTACGATGTATTATTATCATTAATCTAGCACAAGATTGTATTAGTTCTAATAGTTAGGCTAATCCGTATTTTAAACTAAAAATACCGTAATTCCCGTTTAATTATTCCTAACAATTATACATTCAAACATTTCATATAAATTAACTCAATTAAATAAAGTAAATAAAAAGATAAATTTACCTAAAAATACTAGGCCAATGGGGAGGATGTTACATTACGTCATTTTAAATCATTTGTGAAGTAGATGCGATTAGAGAGGAGAACCACACATAGCATAAGACCTATGATTTTCACGTTTGAAGATATTTGGGTAAATTATAGTCTCTGTCCCCTGTGATCTTTCAGATTCACACGTCTCGCCCTTCAACTTTGATTTTGTAGTCCCTAACCCCATAGTTGCTATTTTCGTAACAAATCAACCCCTCCTTCGTTAAATCTTACGAAATGATCGTTAAGTCATACAAAATGACTAAAATGCCCTCCTCTTCCACTTCATGTATCCATATACATATACATATACATATACATATAGATCCAGCAATTGCAAATCGAAAAATCATAAATCATTTTGTTCGTACATATACAGACAGATCCAACAATCGGAATTCATATACATAAACCTGTAAATTACACCTATAAATATACACCAATTTGATATACCAAGTTCCAATTTTCATAAAACCTGCACCTTGTTTGCTTGTCATCTACAGAGTATATCTATACATCATCATATATATTTGTACATATATATCTTCTATACAAGCCATAAAGTAGATGGCTGAAGAAGAAATAAACAACAACATTTTCTTTGTGGCCAAATATGACCATGAAATAGACCAAAATCACAAGCCGGAACCAAAAGTCGCAGCTCTATTTCCATCGAGTTAAAAAAACGAACCACCACCACCGGTTTGATTCTTTTTACTTCGGTTCATTGTGAACAGAAGTTCGACGAACTTAAACATCTTTTCAATCAATCTTAGGATGATAATAATAATACTAGTAACGACGTCGTTTTTCAGATCTAATGTATGTTTTGATTTAATACGCATATATAGATATAGATCTAATGTATGTATTATTTTTCAGGTCGTTGCAGTTGAAGGTGAAGAAATTAACGTAACAAGTGGGATACAAATCTAGGGAATTGATTTAGGGTTTCTAAATCTAGGGTTTCAATTTGGTGTGGATGATGATGAGGAGATAAAGGGGGGATACGAGAGGGGTTGTTGGAATTTTACAGAAGATAATGGAATTTGAGTTGGAGCAGTGAAGTGAGGGGCAAGATCCGTGCACATAACTGACGGTGGTGGTGAAGATTCTCACCGGAGTTTTGGATCTGGCCGGAGATTATGGACGGTGGTGGTGAAGATTCTAGCGAGAGTTTTTCTCTCTTTCTATAAATGTATGTATATGTTGAAGATCATGTGTTTGTGTTTATGATTTAAAAGGGGGAAGAGAAAGAATATACAGGAAATGAAATTGCTTGTGTTTGTGTTTTAATTATTTTTTGATTTAGGAAATTTGTTGGATTTAGGGGTAGAAAGTGGAAGATGAGGGTATTTTAGTCATTTTTGATGACCCATTTGGTTCAAGGAAGAAGACAAGACATTTTAGTCATTTTGTATGACATAACGATTATTTCATTAGATTTAACGAAGGATGGGTTGATTTGTTACAAAAACGACAACTATAAGAGTAGGGACTGCAAAAATCAAAGTTGAAGGACGAGACGTGTGAATCTTAAAGATCACAAGACTGTAACTTACCCAAAATATTTTTTGCTCAAACTAAAACAACTAAAACAAGTGGGTTATGTTAAGAGAGAGAGGTATCAACATTAAATATTCTTTTCCTTTTAATCTATTTATTTATTTTGTCATTTTTGTCTAAGTGCACACAAAATTTATGTTAACCATATTATTACGTAAACTAAGATTTCTTATTGTTTTTGAATCTAGATTTGTTTGCATTCCTACGTAACAAAAGGTTACATCATTTTCTTTCCACGGTAAAAAAGACAAAAAATAACTTTTCTTACTTTTTGTTTGAGAACTCATACGGATACAAAATTTTTACAAACTTATTTTCAGGTCCTTTGTTGTTACAATAAAGATTGTAATTGTAATACACGCCCAGATCTTTTGCCTTTATTTCTTCCTATATTGTTATTATCTTTTAACTCAACTTTTTTGATCAAGTGATGTTTCACGATAATTAGTTAATCAGTCATTTTGTATTTATTAGTATAACGTCACTCTTTCTATTCTACTTTTCTATCTCTATTACACCTCATCGACCAAGAGGATCATGGTCGAAAATTTCTAAGGTCTATAAAAGATTGTTACAATTTATGTTGAATCGCTACAAGAAAAACAGGTTTTTGAGACGTCACTTTCAGCGACGACACAACAGTCGTCGCTCAAGGGCCGATAAATGACAAAAAACATCCACTATTTACTTTGACTTGGACTTTTTTCAAGTGTCGTCATAAAAGGGTTTTTGATTTTCTTTTTCATTTTTTTAAATGGCGCCAAAGAAAATTTTCCCGGTCAATCTTTCAGCGACGATAAATGTCATCGCTAAAGGGTTTTTCATTTTCTTTTTATTTTTCGTTTTGGCTCCAAAACTAAAAAGTTTCCCACTTGACTTTTAGCAACGACGCAAGTTGTCTCAGTAGGCCTTTAGAGACAACATGTGTCGTAGTTAAAGGTCTTTAGAGACGACAATTAATTAATATATTTTAATAAATTTTTATTTAATACAAAAATATAGATGTAAAAGCAAAATTAATTAAAAATTTAATTAGTGTTTATTTTAAATTTATAATATTTTTGATATATTAAAAAATAATCAAACAAAAATAATTTTTTTAACTAATTTTTATTTTAAGTTTATAATACGTTTAATTAATTAAAATAATTAAACACAAAAATATAATTAGTGTTTAACTAGGTTTCATCACTGAAGAAAATTATGTCTTTTGAAAAATTTAAGTAATATATTTTAATAAGTTTTCAATTAATATGAAATTACATATTTAAATGAAAAGCTAATTAAATCATAATTAATGTTTATTTTAAATTGATAATACTTTAAATTAATTAAAAAATAATTAAAAACAAATTATATTTGTAGTTAAATTTATTTTAAATTTATAATATCTTTAATTAATTAAAAAAATAATCAAAAATACAAATATAATTAGTGTTTAGCAACGTTGTCACATCGTAACAATTGAGTGATTGCAATGTCATTCCAATGCGTTCGACCATTGAAGACAATTCAAGTTCATGAAATCCTTTAGCAGTTTGTGAACCATAGTTGCTCATCGAACCCTAAGGCGTTTATACTATTGAAGACATCAACCCTATTCAAACATTCAAATGTTCAAGAGAAACCTTAAATCATTTACACTACTTGTTAAGGAGTCAACCCTATTTGAACATTAGAATGATCGAGAGAAACCCTAAGTTGTAAGGCGTTACATCCAACCCTAAGGCGTAAAACATTTCATTCAACCCTAAGACGTTACATCTAACCCTAAGACATTAGGCGTTTCATTTATCCCTAAGACGTTACATCCAACCCTAAGACGTTTCATCCAACCCTAAGGTGTAAGGCGTTACATCCAACCCTAAGGGGTTTCATCCAACCCTAAGGCGTAAAGCATTTCATTCAACCCTAAGACGTTACATCCAACCCTAAGGCGTTAGGCGTTTCATCTATCCCTAAGACGTTATATCCAACCCTAAGACGTTTCATCCAACCCTAAGGCGTAAGGTGTTACATCCAACCCTAAGGCGTAATATCCAACCCTAAGGCGTTTGTTCTCATCCTAAGGAGTTTACATTATGGGTTAAAGTGTCAACTCTATTTGAACATTCGAATGATTGAGAGATAGACTAAGGCGTTTACACTATGGGTTAAGTCGACCTCGTTATGGTTATCACATCGAATAACACATCGAATATCGACGAATAATTAAACAAACAAGTTTTAATTAATTTGGAACTAATTTAAAATGTATACTTACAATTGGTAATTAACTAACAAGTTTTAATATAATCTTGTATTAATTAAATATTGGATAAACACTAATTTTTATTTTTAATTTGTTTTTATTTTAAATAAATAATTTTGTATTAATTAAACACTAATTTTATTTTAACTACTTTTTATTTTAAATCAATAATTTTGTATTGATTAACCATTAATTAAACACCAATTACTTTTTATTTTAATAAATTAAGCACCAATAAATATATATTAATATGTCGTCTTTAAATGTCTTTAGAGACGACATATGTTGTCCCTAAAGACCATGCGAAAAAAATTAAAAATTCCTCCAAAATGAAAAGTGATCCCACTTTTTTTTGGGTTGTCGTTGTAGGTCATGTGTCGTCTCTGTTGCTCTTGTTATAAAAGAATTGCACCTCCTCTTTTTCATTTTCTTCTCCAAATTGAAACCCTAGTTCTTTCCATGCGATTTGTGCCTATGTTACCTTGACCACCATCATTCACCACCCAAAACCCACCATTCACCACTAAAAATCACCTCTCTTCACCATCACAAAAACCCATGACTTTGCACCACAACCGAACACCACCACCACCAAAGACGACCACTTCCTTCAACCACCATCACTAAAGGTAAGTATATATGTTAATTTTGTGAAATGTATGTATTTTGTTAATTGTATGTATTTTTTAAGTTTTGTGAATTTGTTAGTTAAAGTTATTGAGTTTAGTGATTTGTAAGTTAATTGGTTAGTTAAAGTGAATCTGTTAGTTAGTTAAAGATGGTTAGTTTGTATGTATTTGAGTTTAATTTTATAGACTTTGTTTAAGTATATAGATTTTTAAAGTGTATGTATTTGTTGAAGTGTATGATTTGTTAAATTGTATGTATTTGTTAAAGTGGATGTATTGGTTAGTTAGTTAAAGATGGTTAATAGTTTGTTGTTAAAGTGTTGAATCTATATAGTTTGTGAATTAAAGTGTGATGTATATGTAAAGATGGTTCTTGATTTGTTAGTTAATTAGTGAATGTATATCTTATATTGTTAGTACAAGTAATGAATTTAGTGATTTTTTTAGTTAAATGGTTGGTTAAAGTGAATTTGTTTGTTTGTTAGCTAGTTAAAGATGGTTAGTTTGTAATTAAAGTATTGTTGTACGCTTACGGAATTGAGTTAGTTTGTTAAGTGTTAGATTTGTTAATTTGTAAGAATTGTGGTTTGTTAATTAGTTAGTTAAAGTGTATGTCTAATTGTATAAGTTATACTGTTGAATTTGATGTATATAATTGTATGAGTTTGTTTATGAATTTAATAGTTTGAATTGTGTAGAATAATTAAAGTATATAGATTTGTTAAAGATATGAGTTTGTCAAAGTGTATTTGTTTGTTAAATATATAGAATTAAAGTGTGTAGATTTGTTAATTGTGTAGAATAATAAATGTAACATCCTCCCCAATGGCCTAGTATTTTTAGGTAAATTTACCTTATGTTACCTTATTTACTTGAATTCATTTATATGAAATATTTGAATGTATAATTGTTAGGAATAATTAAATGGGAATTACGGTATTTTTAGTTTAAAATACGGATTAGCCTAACTATTATAACTAATACCATCGTGTGCTAGATTAATGATAATAATACATCGTAGTATACGTAAATCGTTATATATATAAACCCAAATCTGGAAATTAATCCTCATTTCATCACCATCTTCATCTCACACCAAGAACACCAAGAACACACACTAAAACACACACTTGCACAATTGAAGCTCAAATCAAGCCCAAAACATCTCCAAATTGTGCTAGTAGATTCGGAATTCATAGAAGATCATTTCTACAACTTGTTTCAGTGGATTAAATCAGATTAAGGTTAGTTTTGATTAGTTTTTTTTTGTTTTTTTACAAAAAGTGAGAAAGTTAGTTGATTTGATGAAATTAAGTGTTTTTATGTTAAATTGATGCATTTCGAGTGTTTGTTTATGTATTTATGAAGTGTTGGAACGTTTAATTTGTGGTATAACGCTGTTAAGATTGAGATTTGAGTTTTTTGGTGAAAATCAGCCAGTTTTCTGCCCAGTTCGCAGGATGAACTGGTTTGGCGATATTGCAATATCGCCCTCCAATATCGCTACCCAATATCGCGAGTAATATCGCTATCCAATGTCGCTAGAGGCGATATTGCAATGTCGCTAGAGGCGATATTGCAATGTCGCTATGGTGCAAATTTTGAAAATGCATAAGTAAAAGGTTATACTTTTAGCGACCAAAATTGAAAGATTCCTTTTTAACTGCGGATCGAACTTTTATTATTCCTTGAATACAGAGGTCACCTGTTTGATTAAATATGTTATAATAATGATTCGAAAATTTGGTTAATTGAGTAAATAATTAAATAAGCAATTTTTTTTATAAATTGATATAATTGATAGTTGTACAGCGGTTATAACAGATAAATTGTAACTTGATAATTGTTTATTATCTGGATAATATACATTGAGACATGTTATACGATTTCAAGGTGAGTTACTAACTCATTATCTGTTGTATTCTCAGATCAGTCAAAGACTCAGTAATATAAGAATTCTGAGAAGTGAACGGTAGCAGTCAGGTGAGTGGATCTGCAACTCATAATTTGAGTTAGTTGTAATGGTGTGATTACAACAAGTAACGTAAACCTTGATTGACTATTTAGTCTGATTTATGATTGAATATATTTGCTTGTTATGTATATGTGGCCTTCGGGCATCTGTGTTATTCAGAGGTCAATTGCGATTGGACTTGGTTACTACTGTGTTCAACACAGGTTCCAGATACATGTGTTGTCGCTGGAAACTGTGTTGTTGTGTTGTAGTGCCAAGTTATCGGTCTATTCTGTATGGGCCTTTACATATTGTGGGTAAGTGTTACTGAGGGCCACCGCGGCTGTAGGGTTCCTCAGTAACCGCCGATCCTCTTGAGTTTATGTGTTTACTGTGCTTAGTGTAAACAGATTATTACGCTAAGTTGAATTGTCAGTTGTACATTCATTCACTTAGCTTTGTGCTAATTCCACCATTTCCCTTCCTGCAGGTTATGCATGTCTTTTGTGGGTTGGGCAGGAAGGTGGTTTTGAAGAATGTTTGACACGTGCCATCACTCTGATATGTTTTTGAATGTTTTGTAAATTAACGTGTATGTGGATTTTGTATAACAATTATATGTTTTGTTTCAGTAGTGTTTTAATATTGTAAACTCGCGAAAAATCTATGGTCATTTTGTAAGATAAGTTATAATATTATCTTTTATCCATCGCTTCCGAGTCAAATTACTATTTTAACCTTGACTTAATTTAAGGGGTGTTATAATAAAAGTGTATACATTTGCTAGAGTGTATAACTTTGTTAAAGTGTTTGTATTTGTAGGTTTGAAGGGTGGTTGTACAAGAATGAGAATAAAGCTAAGGAAAGTGATAAAGAACGATTTCAAACAATTGCTAATCGAGTTTGTATTAGTCATATTAGTCGAGGATGATTAGGAGGTATTAGTTGTAGTTATATAATGTTTATATGAATCCTTGTTTAAAGGTGTCAAGGGTGTTGAACATTATTATTTGGGTTTTGAACATTTGATCAAATTGTATGTTTGTTGGAATAATATTACATTTGAAATTGTTGCTTAATTGTTTGCGTATTTGCATTATGAATTTGAAAATTGCGTAAATTTATTATAAATTGTGTTTAAAACAAGTTGAAATCTGCAGCAATGAAACATAGGTTAAAACCTGAGAATAACGCGAAAACAACAAGAATTTGTCAAATATGCAGTGGATTTAGCGACTAAACATGTCGTCTCAGTAGGTCTTTAGTGACGACTTTTGGCCAAAAAATGCATAACCCTTTAGCGACGACGAACAAATGTCATCGCTAAAGACATTTAATTTTGATTTATTTTCTGGTCAAATATTCAACACTGAGCCCCTCTGATGTTGTCACTGTAGACCTTCCTGGACGAACCTACTGCAACAACATGTCGTCTCAGTAGGTCTATTGAGGCAACACTTCAACCTTTGACGACGACATCACGTAGTTTCTAAAATCATTATTTAGGTGGCTAATCTAGAAAGCTCCCTAAATTTCACGTGCTATTTTAATTTTAATTTTAATTATATATAAAGTATTTTTAACGTTGACTCAATTTTCAACTCCATTATAAAAAATGATTATTTTACTTCTTCATAAATACTAACATTTTAATTGTCTCAATAATTATACTTCCTACTAATCATTATTTGGTAACATAATAATTCACAAGCAGAAATGTATCAAATAACGTGACATACGAATACGAATATTGTTCGTATTTGAAAATGAAAAGGTTAATCACTACTTGATGTCACCGTTTGTTATTTATGTTACTTTTTGAACTGAGACTAGTAGCAAAATTATTTATTTATTTTCTTGACTTTTCTTGTCATTTAGAAAGATTGAAGTAGACAAATGTCAAATTTTATGTCGACATATACATGAAGTAAGATCTTCTTTCGCCAACGTTAACGTTAAACGATTAAGGTGACAAGTCTCCATGTGCCTTTCATCTTCGCGATCCAAAGAAAGTTACTAGCTACTTTAGTAGATATAATTTCCAGGTTTGATACTCAGCAATACGTAAGCATACCACATATAGATTTGAGCATGAATTAAACTTTCATATTTTCATAAATAATAAACTAGTCTAGTATCCACGTAATGTGGCGGTGATGATAATATCATTCAACTGTATATTTAATAAGGTATCAGTTAATTTTGAAAAGAAGTTTTAAATGTTATTAACTATGTTTAACTTTTTAATTGTGATAGATGAGTATTTTGTGTAGGATATTATATACTTTCCATTTTTATTGATTGAATAATGAATTTAATAGAAGTAAAATATTAATTGAATTATTAGGGGTAAAATTAATATTTCTGATCTTTTAAATTTCAACTTTTAAGTCAAAAGGTGAAAATGCTTTATAAGGTAATATAAATTGATTAATTATAAATAGAAGGGGGTGTTGTAGTTCTATATAAACATGGAAATATTTGTGTCTAAGATGTGGTCACCTTTCAGGAAGTGAGGTACGTGAGGTTTCATGTAAGATGTCACACGGATTTTTAGAGTAGTTGTATTGCGATCCACCTACACCTTTTTCTCTTTAATTAGTTGAATAGAAAAAATAACATTTTTCATGGAAACTCACTTTCCAATAATGATTACAGTTTCTATATATATATATATATATATTACGTATTAAACATTCTTTTTAATTATACGTGATGTTAAAGTAACCTTTAATTTGTTACAAATCTTAAAATAAACTAATATCTCAGTCATATTCAGTCAAAATAGTAATGAGCGCAACAACTAATACACTAATTACTGTCGGTTGTAAATAAATAATTTTAATTCCCTTTTAAAGAAAAGTTAAAATGAAGATAAAAAATCTTATGAGAATGAAAAATTAATTTCAACTATTATTTTTATCAAAATAACAAAACTTTCATATTTTTATAAATTAAATATCTCAAAAACGATTTGTAAAAAATAATAAAAGTTACATATAAAAATTAGTTTTTTTTTTCTTTCCGATCAGATATCTCACGTGATATACCTTCGACGAATTTTTTTCTCATTTTTAATGAGTTTTAAAAGCGAAAGGTATTTAACTTTAAAGAAAAAGAAAAAAAAGACAGAGATTTTGCCTAATACAACTCTTTTAGGAGTAATGTTATATCCGCCTAATTAGGCGTATGCTTAATTTAGCCCAACCATACAGATTCTGGCACATGTATTCCACTTATTCTCTCTCCTAATCTCATCCAATCATTTTCTCATCTACCAATCACATTTTTAGACATATATGTCTAATTAGGCATATATATCATTTTTCCTCTTTTAGTGATTCTCCTGTTCTCAAAAATAACTAATGAAAACACATTGCGCTGCATGAGAAAATGCATTACTGAAATTGAAACCAAATCAAAGTAAATATCTGTATGTGTTTAATTATTATAACAATACGACGATTATTATTAGAATAACAGAAATTAACGGGTACGATATCTATTTTATTTTCATAAAAGAAAAGCAACAACCAATGTCTCGGGGACCCGGCATGCATGGGTGCGCCACAAAAGGTTACATGGTTTTCGGTCTCACCACTTGTTTCATAACCCTAAAACTAACGACCAAGTAAAGTGCTTATATAAACTGATGCATATAACCCTAAAAGTATCACTCTCTTCTCTACTTTCATTTCTGATCAAGTGTACTGTGCTCAAACCAGAGACGTCAAAGTCAATAATCTAGGTACGTTCGACCTCACATTATAACCTCAACTTTTAATACTATAGCACTAGGCGTGAGTTATCAAAATGAGTAAATGACCACCCACTTTAGTTCTGTACCAAATTTCAAATAGAGTATTCAGTTTCGAATGAACTTTAATTATATTTGCACCGTTTTTGCTTTTGTAGAAAGATGGGTGCACTGGCTGCCGGAAGATTGGTCCCACAGGCACCGTCAAAGTGCTTTGATGACGATGGTCGCCTTAAAAGAACTGGTAACTTTTTGTCACATACTTTGTATATCAGCATAATTTATAAATGATTTTTATCATATATATGATTACTTGTCCATTTTATTTTATATTTTTGGAATTCATTAGGGACTGTTTGGAGTGCAAGTGCACATATAATAACTGCTGTTATAGGCTCCGGCATGTTGTCGTTACCATGGGCAATAGCGCAACTCGGTTGGGTTGCTGGACCAACCGTAGTTTTCCTGTCTGCAATGATCAATCACTATACTTCTTGCCTTCTAGCCAGCTGTTACCGGTCTGGGGACCTTGAAACTGGACGAAGAAACTATACATATATGGAAGCTGTTCAAAACAATCTTGGTATTAATCTTTGTTTGTAATATTTTTATCATTCAACAATATATTCTTTTAACTAATTAAAGTGTAAATTTGATATATTTGGTTATTTTTCAGGTGGGTTTCAAGTTAAAATTTGTGGGTTCATTCAGTATTTTAATCTTGTTGGAGTAGCTATTGGATACACCATTTCTGCTTCTATTAGTATGATGTGAGTTTGCATTTCTAAAAACTTTTGTTAATTAAATTTAACCTAATTTTAACCTTTCATTTTTTGCAAAATAATCTTTTCTATATTGTAGTGAGAACTTTCTTAAAAGACCTTTTATGTAAATAACTGATGTTTCATGAAAAAAAAATTGTTATTTTAAAAAATATATATATGTGCATGTCAATGTATATAGTATATTAGTATATATCGTGACTCTTTCGAGTCGAGTCACAGATCAAAAATTTTAATTTTGAGTCACGAGTCGTATGTTCGTAAGAAATTCTTGATTATGCATTCATAATAATCAGTTTACTAACGAATATAATCGAAGTAGTTGCACGTTGTTGTCATCAGAATTTAACTTATTTTCTTTCTGGTGTTCTATTTATAATAACAGAGCAGTAAAAAGATCAAGTTGTTCCCATGAGAAAGGTTATGATAATCCATGTGGGTTATCATGGACACCATACTTGGTCATGTTTGGTGTTGTAGAGATCTTGTTTTCTCAAATTCGAGATTTTTATCAGATTTCATGGCTTTCAATGGTGGCTACTGTTATGTCATTCACTTATTCATCAATTGGTCTTGGCTTTGGGATTTCTAAAGTTGCTGGTAAGTTTATGATAATTTAAATAAATTAATTGGTGTCATTTAGTTAACCAAATTGTCACAGAAGCGGCTCAAGCCCATTGAGAGTCTAAAGTGAACTTTTAAAATGGGGCTTTTTTGACGAGAAATTTTTTACTTATTCTATTTTATATAAAACTTATTTTTCTCACCTTTTTAATGCAAAATCTTTAATTACGTAATTAAAATCAATTTTGTTTACTAACTCCTTTTCAATTGATAAAGTAGCTAATCCATTTAACATTTCTTGTGACATTTGTCGATCTTAAATAGTTTTTCACAATTTTAAGCTTTAAAAAACTTCTTTCTGCTGAAGCAACTATTACGAGAATGGTTAACATAATTCAACTGATTATGTTACTACTTAATCAAATGAATCTTTCTATCGGATCAATTTCACTATTCAATGATGAATTGATGAATTTTGATGATTACAGTAGTACAAACTTTCAAATACCCATTTTTGGTCAAAATTGCTCAAATTCCTTTAATTCCACTTGAATTTGTTCAATCAACTAGTTAAAAATCAATCATAAACTCGATAATCCTTGCTTTGATACCAATTGTTGGATCGAAATTGAGTTTATGATGATAATTGATAGAACAATCTATGCATATGTGTACGTATATGTATGTATATAGAGAGAATTTGGTTGAATATGTTATATTGCAAATGGTCAAAAGTTATACAAGCGTTCTTAGCGTTTGTGTACAAGTTTGAGTATTTATACTCCTCACACAAACCATTTACTTATCTATTACAATGTTTACAATCTCAAAGTATTTATTTCTAACATCTATACTAGTTTGATTATTTAATTATTTAGTTCTTTTGATTATTTAATTCTTCTTTCACACTCACTTCATTATCATCTATATTAGTTTGATCATTTGAAAAACATTCATTAGTAATATTTGATATATCTTTTTGTGGTTGTTACAAATTTATCTAAGGGCCCCCTTTGAGATTCCATTAAAGCTTCTCGTTTTAGTTTTTTTTTTTTTTTTTTTTTTTGCAATTTCAAGTAACCAAATTCATATTTACGAGTTGCCATTGATAAATCTAAATATCTATTAGACACTAATCACAATAAAGAACTTTAAAAAATGAGCGATAGAACCTGAAAAAGATGTCGGAGAACACAGGTGGCAACATAATGCAATTGTTGCTATCTATTATTCATAGCCGCTCGAAATTGTGGAAAAAGAGAAGGTGATTTTTTTACTTACCTAATGGGTTGTAATGGGTATTAATCAAATAGGGTCTTAATCAAATGAATATTAATCAAATGAGACCTTAATCTAATAGGGCTTTAATAAAATGTGCACGTCTAATTTTTTCTTTTCTAATTTATTATCTAAAGAATTATATAAACAATAATAAGTGCTTTCATATATAAATACATATATATGTATATACATATGGGGCCTTAAAAATTATAGGGTCTAAAACAGTTATTTTACCGACTTTACCGTTGAACCACCTCTGAATTGTCCAATTATGATTTACATGACTTTATAATCATACAAACGTGTTATAACTTTGATACAAAAAGTGTCTGTTTTAAAGAATTAATGGTGGGGAGATATAAAGATTATAGACGAAATGATATGATGAATATATATACATACCCTATTTTAATATTGAAAGGTAAAGCTATAGTAGAAATTAAATTGAAAAATAGAAAAGGTAATTCATTAAGGGAATTAACTATTATTACTTTTGTTTAATTACTAGAAAACGAAAAAGTAAAAGGAAGTCTCACTGGAATTATGGTTGGAACGGTTACTCAAACTCAAAAAATATGGAGGAGCTTTCAAGCGCTTGGAGCCATTGGAGCCATTGCTTTTGCTTATTCCCACTCTTTCATCCTTGTTGAAATTCAGGTAAGTTTATATTGAATTAATGTCAATTATTTAATTAATAGTTTAAGAAAAAATAAAAAGATAAAACTCGTTACAATTATTTTGTGTCATTAAATTCAGGATACAATCAAATCATCACCAGCGGAGCACAAAACAATGAAAAGAGCAAATATGATTAGCATAGTGGCAACAACAATTATCTACATGTTGTGGGGATGTTTTGGTTATGCTGCATTTGGAGACATGACGCCTAGAAACCTCATATCTGTTTTACGGTTTAACAAGCCTTACTGGCTTTTAGACATTGTGCATGCCGCTATTGTAATCCACCATCTTGTGGCCTACCAAGTGTATTGCCAACCCTTATTCGCATTTGTTGAAAACGATGCTGCTCGATACTTCCCTGAAAGCAAATTCATCAACAAGAATTTCACCATGCCAATCCCATTAGTCGAATACAAACTCAATTTGTTCCGGTTGGTGTGGAGAACTGCCTTTGTGTGCATGACCACAATTGTTTCATTGTTGATGCCATTTTTCAGTCATGTTCATGGAATTGTTTGGGCGTTCACGTTTTGGCCATTGACTGTTTATTTTCCGGTTGCAATGTACATTGTTCAGAAGAAGATACCAAGATGGAGTACGCGATGGGTTTCACTACAAATACTCACCCTTGTTTGTCTCATAATTTCACTATGTGTTGCCGCTGGATCATTTGCCGAGTTAGTAATTGATCTCTAAATCTAATTAATCATGATTAAACTTAAAGTTTCTAATAATTCAAATAAAAGATTCGCATATGTACTCGGTATTTATTAAAGTTTATTAATCATAATTCTAAGCGGTAAACGACTTTCTTTACAAGGCCAAATATACTCCGTGTTGCTCCGTACTCGCATATGGGCATTTTACGGTAGTTGTGAAAGTGCTATACTCCTCCGGTGTTTCTCCATACTGTGATGATACCATTAAAACCTTGGAGGCTAAACATCCTTACAAGCTACCCCCATCCATGTCGAGCAACATATTTTTTGAGCCTCACATTGTAGCAGATATTGATAGTGTCTTTGGTTGCGTTAAATCGTTCCCTAAAGGAACTTCATGTGGGAGAGATGGTTTGAGGGCTTAACATATTTTAGATGCTCTATGTGGAGAGGGGTTTGCTACTGCCACAAATCTCTTAAAGGCTATCACCTCAGTTGTTAACTTGTGGTTAGGGGGAAGGTGTCCGCTTATTTTGGCAGAGTTTGTTGCATCTGTCCTCTCACACCACTCCTTAAACCAGATAACAGGATCCGACCTATTGTAGTAGGCACTATATGGAGACTTTAGTTTCCAAGGTTGCTATGAAAGGTGTGGGTAAAGAAACGTTAAAGTACCTTAATGATTTTTAGTTTGGAGTCGGAGTGTCGGGTGGTGCTGAGGCTATTTTACATAGCGTCAATAGGGTGTTGAGTGAGCATCACGCTGATGGGTCTCTTGCAATGCTTACAGTGGACTTCTCGAATGCTTTTAACCTGGTGGATAGATCGGCATTACACCACGAGGTTAGAATGAGGTGTCCATCTATTTCTTTGTGGGTGGATTTCTTATATGGGCAGGCAGCGAGGTTATATATAGGAGATAAACATATTTGGTCTGCCACTGGGGTGCAGCAAGGCGACCCATTAGGTACTCTTCTTTTTGATCTTGTATTGCACCCGCTAATACATAAGATGATAGACAACTGCAAGCTTCTTCTACATGCTTGGTATTTTGATGATGGGACAGTCATTGGAGATTCCGAAGAGGTGGCCAGGGTATTAGACATTATTAGGGTGAGTAGTCCAGGATTAGGTCTGGAACTTAATATCAAGAAAACATAGATATTTTGGCCCTCGTGTGATGGTATGAAGCTTCATGAGGGTTTATTCCCTGTTGATATTCGACGGCCGTCATTGGGTGTGAAGCTTCTTGGGGGAGCTGTTAGTAGAGACGTGAGTTTTATTAGCGGGTTGGCCATGAAGAGAGTTGTGAATGTTGTTGATTTGATAAGTCTTCTTCCACAGTTACGTGACCGGCAGAGTGAGCTCCTTTTGCTTCGATCATGTATAGGTATTGCCAAACTCATCTTTGGTTTAAGGACTTGTCAACCTGTAGACATGGAGGAGGCAGCTTTGTTCTCCGACAAAGGATTGCGTGGGTCGATCGAGGATATGGTCGTTTGTGGAGGCCCTTTCTTTGGAGACCTACCGTGATGACTCGCTTTTTTACCCATTCGATTTGGTGGTTAGGGTTTGTACTCGGCAAAAGTGGTTTCCTCTTACGCTTTTGTGGCCTCGAGGGCCCAATCTTGGGTGTTACAAGACCACATCTTACGTGACAATGGCATATGTGGTATGGATGATGATTATGTTTGTGCTTTGGCTTGTCTTCGTGATACGATTCCAAGCTTTGACTTTAGCGGTTTCACTAGTAAGGACACTGCCCCCCTATAGCCCAATATGCATTGGTGAGTGGCCTTTTTAGTAAAATGGTCAAGGATATGAAAGTCCACTTCGACATGACTATTAGACATAAAGCAGTTTTTGAGTGTCTACGAGCACCACATGCTCAAGATTTTCTACTGGCTATCCCCATAGACGGTCTAGGTCAACATATGTCACCATTGGATTATCGTACCATCCTTAAGTATCGCCTCATGATCCCATTATTCCCGGTTGATGAGATATGCCCAGTTTGTTGCAAGGCATGTTTGGACTCCTTTAGGGAACATGCGGTTCATTGTAAAAAAGGTGCACTTATGAACTTTTTGACTGACCCGTTGGATGGAAGATCCACACTCAGATCGGCTGACTATCTGGTTTTTGGATGGGTTGGAGGGACACATGCAAGTGTGGATCTTACCGAGGTTTCCCCTCTAGTGGGTTTGAGAAGTGAGGGTTTTACAGTGGGACATGATGCTTTGAAAGCCGCAGCGTGCAAAGTGACAAAACACGAGAAAACATGCATTGAAAATCAACACATGTTTATACCTTTCGCGTTTGATACTTTTGGTTTCCTTGCACCAAAGGTGATGGAGCTCCTCAACAGAGTCCAACCGGTCATGCATAGTAATGTTATGACCCCTAGATCCATAGATGTTGTTTTCAAAAAAAATAGTTTTACAATTTAGAAAAAGCTAGCGGCGCAGCTTGTTGCTCGTTTGCCTTCTACCTTTATGTAATTTATTTGAAATTGAAAAAAAAAATAAAAGAATCACAATGAATAAAGATTGTAATACATGCCCGGATCTACTTTTGCCCTTATTTCCTTTTTTGTGTTACTTCCGTTCATTTTTGGCCCTAGAAACACATTTTGTGTGCAATCAGTTGTATCCTTGTCATTTTAATATTCCATTATGTCAATTACTTTTGATACCGTGGTTTAACGTGTTTGTTTTGAAGGAACTTTTATTTCAAAATCGTCTCAACTTTCTCTTTCATTCGACTGTCATTTGTATGCACACATAAAAAAGCCTTTTTGGATTATTTATTTCAAAAGGAAATTTAGTATCAATATTATTTTTATTTATTTTATTATTATTAAACCTTATTCTGTACTCATTGTAATATTTCATCTACAAATTCGTATCTTTGAAAATTGATGTTCAGTTAATACTTTAAATCCAATAGAAAGTGCTTAGCAAATTCTCTTAAAAATGATATTTTAAGTAATGTTGCTTAATATACTTCTTAGGGCATACGTTACATACTGTAGGAAGAAGTTAGCTGGTGGTGCTTGAGAGTTGAGAGTCATTTGGTTTTTTCTTCATCACTAGAAAAATGTTCAGTCCATGGTTCTTATTAGGTCGATTGACTTTTGTTCATTAATTTGGTTGGATTACCTTTCAACTGACATTTCATGCTGCAGATATTTTATTACATCAATCAATTAATTAATGATCTTGGAAAAATGTTTAGAGTTTGAAACAAATATCTTTTGGGCATATCATGAATTAGTTAAAATATGAATATTTAGCACAATTCATACTTTTGCTATTTTGACAAATCACGCGTCTCATTTACTTTAATATAGTTATATTACAAAAACTCTTGCAAGCTTTTAATGATAAAGGGGTAAATAATCAAGAGTAAAATTTAGTTTCAGGTTATAAATGAGAGATCCAGGGCTTAGATGTATTTCTTTGAGAGTTGAAGGGCTGGATAGGTTGCTGATCATACTTGCTTTGTGAAGTGTAAAGTTAAAGAGTAAAGGGGCTATTTTCATCTACTGGTAGAGGGACTGATATGACTTTGATGCCTAGTCATTATGTCAGTTTATTCATTTCTTGATCTTGATCTTCGTCCTGATCCTGTGAGAGCACATGAAGAAAGAGTTAGAATATGTAGATGCATATGCTACCATTGTAATATATTATATATGTAATTATAGTGTGAGGTGCAGTTACTTCAAATGTTTTCCCAACTTATGTTACATTTGAATTATGTCATTAATATTGTAATACACCATCTTGTGGCCTATCAAGTGTATTGCCAACCGTTATTTGTCTTTGTTGAAAACACTGTTGCTCGATACTTCTCTGAAAACAGATTCATCAACAAGAATTTCACCATGCCAATTCCATTAGTCGGATACAACCTCAATTTGTTTCGGTCAGTATGGAGAACTGCCTTGTGTGCATGACCACAATTGTTTCATTGTTGATGCCATTTTTCAATCATGTTCTTGGAATTATTTGGGCGACAACATTTTGACCATTGACCTTTTGTTTCCCGGTTGCGATGTACATTGTTCAGAAGAAGATATCAAGATGGAGTACGCAATGGGTTTCACTACAAATTGTTGTCTCATAGTTTTACTATATGTTGCCACTGGGTCATTTGCCGAGTTAGTGATTGATCTATAAATCTAATTTAATCATAATGAAACTTAAAGTTTCTAATAATTCAAATAAGAGATTCCAATGTATTCCGTCTTTATTAAAGTTTATTAATCATCTTTTAGCTTAACTTTTTTTATTGAGTGATGGTTCTCACTAATTAATATATCAGTCATTTTGTATTTATTAGTATATCATCACTCTTTCTAATAATCTACTTTTCTATTTCTATTACCTCTCATCGACATGGTCGGAAATTTTGAAGGTCTATAAGAGATTGTTACAATTTATGTTGAATCTAAATCGTGTCTTTCTCTATTTGCTTGGGGAAATAATCTTATATGTTTACCACAAACAAACAAATATAGACGGTATACAGCTTTTATTTGGAATTACCCAAAGTTATTGAGAATTACTAAAATGAAAACATAAAAAATAATTTCGAGTCGGGACGAAAGGAGTATATACAATCACACATATAACTTTTTTAAGGACTTTTTTTGTTTCCATTTTTGATATTATTTGTATTGAGTTTATACAAGTGATAAACCTTTAGCTTAGCAGTATCAAATGTGAAATAGATTATTTTACTTTCCCTCAGTCCCTTAATGCAAGAATCATGAGACGACTTTTTCTTTTTTTCTTTTTTTTCCTTTTTCACTCAAGTAGTTGAGCTCAAGATTTCTCAATGTATTAAAGGATGTCGGATCATTTGGAAGTCCCAGAACAATGTCATCTTTAACTCTCGTTCTATGGGAAAAGCGACCTTTTCAACAATATTTGTTTATTTTTTTGCTCCCGGCTAAAATTTAGAACTTCTTTAATCTTAAGTTGGAATAATTGGTTGCAACATCCTTTGTAAATTCTATGTTTATTTTTTTCTAGCTACTTACTAGATTTATTAATAAATTATTGTCGTTCAAAAAAAAAAATTAAATAAGATGTACGTGTGAGATTCATTAATAGAGAGTTTATAATAAAAGTTATACATTTATAACAAATGAACATTTGTTTACCCGTGTCGAGGTAACCTTCTAATATGAAGTTGGAATTCAAGTCTTGAAAATGAGAGAAACTTATGTATTCGTGGTCTTGTGATTGTTGTGATAGATTACTTGACTTCTAAAAATAAAAGAATAAGTTATATGCTTATCGTTTTAGTTTGTGCTCTAATCTTTATAAACATTATTGACCCGAATGGAATTCATATATTTATGAAAAAGGAAAATATATTTTAATTCAAATGTACTTTTAGAAATTGAAATGTTAAAATTAACGTTGAAATTAACCAATATCTAGTAACCAAAAAGAAGGAAACTTCTGTGTTACTTCCCTTCATTTTTGGCCCTAGAAAGTCTCTACTTTATCTTTCGTTCGACTGGCATTTGTATGCACACATGAAACATGCCCTTTTGGATTATATATTACAAAAGGAAATTTATTATTAATATTATTTTTTTATTTATTTAATTTTATTCTGTACTCATTGTAAAATTTGATCTACAAATTCGTATCTTTGCAAATTGATGTTCAATTAATACTTTAAATTTATTATTTATTTATTTAAAGCAATCTCAACCATTATTCAAAAGAAATTGCTTCTCTTAAAAATAATATTTTAAGTAATGTTGCTTAATATATTTCTTGGGTTGAGTTTAAATGGGAATATGAATTTTAGTGAAAATGAATGAATGAATCCTAGCTATTCATTTGATAAAACTCAATTTTCCCCCTAAATTAAATATATCAAAAACGGCTTGTCAAAAAATTATAAAAATTACATCACAGTAATCAGCGTTTTTTTCTCTACGATTAGACATACATAATGATATACTTTTTATGAACTTTTTTTTTAATTTTTTTTGTGGGGTGGAAAATCGGTAACACATGTGTTAGTTGTCGTAACACATGTGTCAGTTGCTGGTAACACATGTGTTAGTCGGTGGTAACACATGTGT
The DNA here is from genome assembly GCA_963921325.1 of Logfia minima. Classification (NCBI taxonomy): domain Eukaryota; kingdom Viridiplantae; phylum Streptophyta; class Magnoliopsida; order Asterales; family Asteraceae; genus Logfia; species Logfia minima. The sequence continues at coordinate 11,130,997 of OY992776.1, read as the reverse complement.
TAGTTGATGGTACATGTGTTACCGGCGACTAACACATGTGTTACCAGATTTCAAAACCCACCAGAAAATGAAAAAAAAAATAATTTCGTCGAAAGTATACTTTGTGAAATCTCTAATCGAAGAGAAAACAATGTTAATTTTTATGGTGCAATTTTATAATTTTTTGACTAGTCGTTTGTAAGATATTCAATTTTTAAAAATGTTAGGGTATTTATTTTCTTGATGAAATGGATGATTGAGATTAATTCTTTCATTTTTATCAAAAAATTTATTCTCATTTGAATTTAATTCTATATTTCTTAAAGCATACGTTAAATAGTTTAGGAAGCACTTGGCTGGTGGTGCATGAGAGTCATTTGGTTTTTTCTTCATCGCTAGATTTGGATATATTGGGTAGAAAACAAAATAAAGAAGTTGTAAATTGTCTAACGAACACTTAAGTCCATTGTTCTTATTAGGTTGATTGACTTGTGTTCATTAGTTTGGTTGGATTTCCTTTCAACTGACATTTTATGCTGCACATATTTTATTACATGAATCAAATTAATTAATGATCTTGGAAAGATGTTTAGAGTTTGAAACAAATATCTTTTGGGCATATCATGAATTAATTAAAATATGAATATTTAGCACAATTCATACTTTGCTATTTTGACAAACACGCGTCTCATTTAACTTAAAATAGTCATATTAAAAAACTTGCAAGCTTTTAATGATAAAAGAGTAATTGTAACTATTTGTTAACGAAAATGGCCAATTATTTTGCTGGCTAATTTAGAAAGTATAATCTAAAATTGGTCTTGATGCAATATTTAAAATAAGTGTCGTCGTTAAACTCTTGTTAAGCATAGAGAGATTTTTATTTGACATTTTGCCATGATTATGTGAAAAGCCTTGTGTTATCAAACATCAAATCATAATGATTTGTCTTTGTATCACCTACCACATAAAACTAACTTATGAAATGAAACTATTCTACAAATTAAGAGTCCTCATTATTCAGATTTTCAGCAATCCCATCTGTGTAAAGATCTATAATAAAATTCGTTAATATTGATCGCGAATAACATGAATTCATCACCACCTAAATAATCATATTCCACACCCCTTATAACCATCGATCCCACCATCAAATGCAAGCGTATCCAGATATGTGAACCTTACCCGGCAGGTAGTGACATTTAAAAAGAAGTAGCGTAAACATTGTTTCATACATTCAAGATACTTTATAAGAGCGTTGTTACTAGCATTTAACAAATCTTTTGTAAGTGAAATACATACTTGAAGTGTCATGATAGAGCTGACCCATTTGTTTTAGACGGAATTGTACATTCAGAATTTTGAAGATTAACGAAAATTAGTAGTAATGTTTAGTAGTAAGCCTAATAATAATTGGTAGTTTAGGACCATTTAAATAATATGTCCACGTGCTAAATAAAGTAAGTGGGCCCAGGTCATGTACTAAGAAGTATGGGCCGAATGGTGGTCCGTTAAGGAGACAACTAAATAGGGAAACCTTACCCTGTTATTACACCCAAACTACCGACAACCAATTGTCGTCTCCAATCGCTCCGAACGTTGTTGATTGTTTGAATTAAGGTAGTTTATATAATAATATCGAGAAATGTCCGAATACTAAAGTTTTGTTACAGTAGTAATAATAGGAATATATTTTTAATTTTAAAATTAATTAATTTTTTGATAAAAAAAATTATATCAAAATTATTAGAATCTTATACTTTTTAATATAAGATAAAAGTTAAAAATAATATAATACAGAACTAAGTTTTGTGATACACAGTATTAAATTTTAAGTGCGTATCACACATAAAAAATATAAAAGTTGTGATACACAAATTTAAGTTGCATATATATATTTTTTTCTTTAAAAACAATTTCATATTATAAAGAATAAAATTATAATACTTTTGATATTATTTATTTTGTAAATGTTGAAATTAAAAGGTAAACCCTTGATGAAGAAGACTTCATTTTTAATACCGATTCGGGTCTATGATGTACGTTTATGGTTGTGTGAGTACAAACAGCCGAGTTTACTTGCGTCTCTATAACTGTAAAAAAACAACAATACTTTATAATAATGAAAATAAATAAATAAAATAATTTGAAAAACTGACCAGGTCCAAGTTCGGCTAAATATTATACTTACATTGCTCACATGTATCAATAGTAAGCTTATTTTAATAACAGGTTATGATAATGAAACCCCTTACGCTATCAAATAGAAAATATTAGATATATTAATAATTAGGGTTTATTATCGGTTATGTATGAAACTTTATATTTTTTTATTATTGTATGTAATTACTTTTCAAAGTGCTATTGTATGTAACAAACTCGTGATTTTCGTATATTGTATGTTGACTTGCCTTTTTAATTAATAATACTCGATTAATTAATAACTCTTTTAATTAATAAACTTAAGGGGTTCCATAAGTAATAATTATAAAGTTTCGAATGTAGTTGCCATCCAAACGCCCTAAGAAAGTGAACCCCCTGAGAATGTTAATGTTTATGGAAGCGTGCCAAGGAAAGGACGAATTCCTAAATGAGCTTGAGTTGATCTCCAGCTTCCACCATGAGAACATCATTCCTTTCATCGGCTACTGTGACGAAGGCAATGAGATGATCATAGTTACAAAGTATGCAAGTAATGGTAGCCTTGCTGATCACCTCAATAACCTTCAAAAGATGATTGGTCTAATTAACGTGGACGCAACGCCTCAAGATTTGCTTAGGGGTAGCTTTAGGAGTCAAGTACCTTCATTCAGGCCTTGCTGAACGAGGAAGAGTAATACACAGAGGGCCCAAAAGGGGAGACATGTTGTTGGATAACAATCCTGAAGCAAAAGTTTGTGATTTTGGACTCAGTAATGATCCCCAGAAATCAGCCGCAAGCTATGAGATTGCAGTTGGTAACATTAGTTATATTGATCTCATTTACAAAGAAAGTGGATACCTAAAGGCAGAAATAGATGTGTACACATTTAGTGTGCTACTGTTTGAAATAATGAGTGGGATGCTAGCTTGTCATCAAAAGAGTTTTGGTGATAATCAGCCACAGTATCTGGTGCATCTGGTTAGACGCTATTATGATGACGGACTCGGCATATTAGTTGATCCCTATATTAAATATCAAGTAATAAATAGCCAATCCCTGCATGCGTTTACGCAACTTGCATATGAATGCGTCAGTTTCAACATAAATGGTAGCCAATCTATGATTAGGATTTTCAAGAGCCTTGAGGCAATTCTGTTGGATTTTGACGTAAGTCTTCTCATTTAATTATTTTGAAGGATATCTAGTTTCATATGCAACTTAATACATCACAATATCAACTTGATGTCATGATGCTCATGTGTCATGCAACTACTTATGAACCAAATATATTTCCCTTCCAATTTAAGTACTATACCGTTGGAGTAACAATTTGGGCCCGTCAAAAGTTTGGAGGTTAGTCATTCTAAACTAAATTGTTTTCCAACTTAAAAAGAAGATAATGAGTAGATTAAAAACTTTGAGAACAAGGCAAGGAAGTGGATCTAGAGGAAGGCAAGTTTTTTTTAAGTAAAGGTGCAGATTAATTGATGTTATTATTGATATTTATTAATAAATACTGAGTATTATAATTGATTTTAGTATTCATTGATGATTGTTATAATTAGCTTTATATAGATAGATGGTATCATTCATATTTATCAACCAATCTCAAAAACAAAACTTTTTCATAATCATTGATGAATATAAATATATATAAATATATATAACATTTATAATAATTAATTCTTCTCTGTTTTCTTTAAATTACGGTTCGATCGAGAATAACATCAGGCAATTTCTACACTCTTCTATATTTAGGGAATCTGTCTAAGTGTACAATACTTTTTAGCTTCTCCACAAGCCAGCTCTTTTTCACTTTAACTTATTAATCAGGATATAAATTCGTACTCTAGCATGAATCAATTTCAAGTCTAAATTACATAACATAAAACATAAATGTAGCAAGTCACCTTTAAGCAAACTCAATTCTGTTTATGTTCACAGCACCCCGGAGCTGCTTCTTCCAGTACTACTATACGAATCCATGAATATCAAAAGCTAGAATATTTCTTAATTCCAATCGAGGAGATCAAAGAGGCCACAAAAGACTTCAGTCCAGAAACTCACCTCAGAAAAGGGGGATTTGGTTCCGTGTATAATGGACAACTTTGTGGCCGTACAGCGGCTATCAAACGCCTTAATTTGAATTCTGGCCAAGGAGAAAACGAGTCCTTCACGAGCTTAAGTTGAATTTCAGGTTCCACCATGAAAACATCATCCCTTTCATTGGTTACTGTGATGAGAAAATTATCATCACTAAGTAAGCCATTAATGGTAGCCTTGATGATTATTGTCACAACCCAAAAAAGAGATGTAGCCTAACATTAAGGGCTGGACTACCTTCACTCGGGTCGTAGGGAGGATAAGAGAGTAATACACACGGATATCAAGAGTGGGAATATATTGTTGGATGAAAATCTTGTAGCAAAAATTTGTCATTTTGGAATGTCAAAATTAGACACAACAAATCAGTCACACACCGGAGTCTACACAGATGTTACGGGTACCAATTTTTATAAGGATCCTATTTACCAAGAAACTGGCAAGCTCCGGATTGAATCAGATGTGCACTCACTTGGCGTGGTAATGTTTGAAATGTTGAGTGGGGTGATGGCATATCGTCGAAAACAATTTGAAGATTATAAGCCACAGTTTCTCATAGATTTGGTAAGACGTTACTATGCTAGTGCAGTAGACATCTTAACGGATCCCCTCATAAGAGATCACACAGATACCCAATTTTTTCGTACGTTTCAAGGACTTGCATACGCGTGCATCAATATGAATTATAAAGAACGCCCTACAATGGAAACAATCATCGACACGATTGAGGAACCATTGGATTATCAAGTAAGTCAGTCTTACTATTTGATCATTTTAAGAAATTGCTGTTTCGTATGGGAGATAAAGAAAACCAGTATTATTCACAATATGATTACATGCTCTGAATCTTCTAGTAATTTAAAGACGTACCTCATATCAAGATAAAACTGGAATAACCAGTTTCATCCATTACGTATTTACATTCTTATCCAAAGGTTTGAGTGTTATGTATTTGTACTGTCAAGCGTTCTACTCCAGTTGACAAGGTAATCCATACAAATAATTCATAAAGTCATGAATCCGGGCTGATGTATTTATCAATTTCTAATACTTACACTTTTACGTCTTTTGTTTAAAAATTTTTACAGTATTTTTCACTTTAAATTATTTGAGAGAAATGATTGTTGACAACGTGCATACGAATTATAAACTCATTTTAGTGTTTATGATTAACCAACTTTTTATTATTATTAATTTTGCAACCCCAGGATAGTTATTCACAGCTGCAGCAGCTACAAGGGTTATCGATTGGTAGCGGCAGCAAGGGAAACAATGCAGAAGACTACAGTTAGCAGCGCATGAACTTTTATGTCCGCAAAGATTAGAAGCACATTGAGTTGTGATAAACTATAATTTCCATCAATTCTTGTATGTACTGCAACCATGACATTAAGCATTCTTTTTGGTAGAAAACTCTATTGAACTACATATTTCGCTGCTTTCATTCTGATTTTTCGAGTAATTAACCCTAGACATGATGATGCTCTGATCAAACCTCATTTGTAAGAGATCTTGAGTAATTCATCACTGTTTCATGGCTCACTAGACCAATCATGCTATGTATTCGGCCTTTAGTAGCACGTCTATTATATGTGAGTTTGGTGGCAACAACTTACAATAGAAACTCTATAAATTAATACTCATGGGACCACTTAAATTTATTAATTAAAAGAGTTTATTAATTAATGGAGTATTAATTAGCACCCTATTCACGAATCGGGATCTGCAAAAGATATTATTTTAAATAGATTATTATTTAATCGAGTATTAAGTTATCGTTTCTACTATTGTTGGTTCCGAGGTGAAAGACTATGCGAAATATGATCATATTTTCTAATATGAGCTTTAGTTGGTTCCGAGGAGAAAGACTTTGCGAAATATGATCACATGTTCTGATACTTCTTAAACGTCGCTGAGTTGATCTAGAGCGTATGTATATAACTACCTTTCACATATTGTCCTCATGGTGAAACGTGTATACTGGTCGGTTTTGATAATTCTCAACGTTTTTCGCAAATATACTTTTGGCCGAGTTTGAAATCAAAATACATGATTCAACTAGGGAAAATAACCATCAACATTCAGGGAGTTTAAATGGTCTAAATTTTAAGAGGATCAAGACAAATTTGAAGTCTGTAAGTAAAACAAAGGACCTAACTTGACATTTCAGTAATCATCAAGGACTGTAATTGAAACAATCTCACACCTGACTTTCATTATCCGGGAAAAAAACACCCCAATAAACCCATAAAATGTCGTTAAATTCAGACGACTACTCGCCGGCTAAAACCCTAATCACGTTCACCAACCTTTTCCACTCCTCCGGCAACCCACCGTGGTGAAAGAAAACCCTAAGTGGAACTAAAAAAGAACTAATCGAAAGAGAAGAATTCGAAGAGCGTGTATGAAAGAGGGTTTGGAAACTGCGAGATTAATTTGCGGAAGATTGATGAGGAATTCTTGGAGTTAGGGTTGTTAAAGGGAGTGATTACTTGATTTATAGTTAAGATTGATGAGGAATTTATAATATAATGTGGTTAGTTTTGAGATAAATTTACATCTAGTTTTACTTCTATGCATTTGGAACGAAGCACTTTAAAAAATGTGTTTCAGTTGGTCCTCTTAATCCATCACATTGGCTGTTTCGTTTTTCTTGCAGACATGTGGATGTTCTTTCTAGAGGAGGAAGATTACATTGACTGGTTTGAAAAAGCTGGATTCAAAGATGTGCAGATTAAGAGGACTGGCCCAAAATGGTATCGCGGTGTTCATCACCATGGGCTAATCATGGGCTGCTCTGTTACTGGTATCGAATCAACCTCAGGATATTCTCCATTGCAGGTAACGTCTTCTTTCTCGTTAGTAGTGATGAGATACATGAATAATGAGCAGAATGCAGAGGTGGAAAAGTTGTCGGGTTGGGCAACTGGTCAAACAGGTTTTGTTCAGAACGTGTAATGCTATTAGTCTGGTTGGGTTGACTAAAAACGTTTTTTGTCTAAACTTTTGAAATTTTTTTGTTGAGCAGTAAATGTGTCAAATAGGAGGTTTTATGCCGTCAAAAGACACTTTTGTCTAGTTTGAACCAATTAACTTTATAGTTTTAACCCATATATTTTCTGTCAGTATGACCTGTTGTTCAATAAAACAAAATCAGAATCCACACATTCATAGGTAAGTGGGTCATAATTGCCAGCTCTACATAACGAGTTTCATTATTATAGTCATATGTTTAAATTGATAGCAATTCATGCGTACATATCAACTTTGAAGTCATAAGACTTGTTATTTATGGGTGTTTGCACTTCAAAGTGATCAATGTGACTTGAAGATTCAGAATCAGATTATTAGTTACTCAAGGCTAAATACTCGAAACTGATTATAGCAACTTAGCAACTTCAAATCATAATCACAAGTTTAAAGACAAGCATGTGCTGTCAAATGTGCCACTTTTTGAGTGAGTAATGGTAGTACTTGTTTAATTTATCACCTTCTTTTATGAAAATGTTGTGTTCAATAGGTGCATTGTTTAAGGGAATTAGGGATGTCTTGTGGACCTAAAATAATAATTTTATAAGATCAAAGTTAAATTTGGTAATACAGATGAGGGGCAAGTGAATGAATTCGTTTCTTAGAATATCCTAACATATTAAGTTTTACAGTTCTCACTAGCGTGATGAAGTATATGTTAATTCTAATCGGTTACTTGTGCACCCTTGGTAGTTTTATGGTATAAAATTTTCACTTGTATGTAATAAAGCATTTAGTGTTTGTTAGGGTCTATGATTACACACACGATAAAAATCAAGCTTACAAAACTTATGTGGTTTAGTAATCTGCCAACATCAAAGATGTTGCTAGAAGTAGCCTTTTATCTTATGAAGTTTTGTTAGTAATCTTACGTCAAATGAAAACTGATTTATCAAGAAGAAAATCATATTGGAAATATGGAGTTAGTAGGAAACTATCTCAAAATGAAAGGGCAGGCTAGTTCTGGTCCCAGTACTAAAATTTAGGGCTTAGTTACAGGGTTTACATGGGTTCCAATAGGAAGAATAATGGATGGGATACTGAATAAGAGGGTGCTTTAAACATATATATATATGTATATATAGGGGACTGATCTACAGGGAAGGGGTAATCTTGGCGGAAAGGGGGAACCAAATCTGGGCCATCCGTTAACATTTATCACGGTGAATGTTAATTAACATTCATCGTGACCAAAATTAACATTCATCGTGATGAATGTTAATTAACATTCACCATGATGAATGTTAACGGATGACCCAGATTTGCTTCCCCCTTCCCCCAAGATTAGCCTTTCCCTCTGCATCATCCCTCTTTCTCTCTCTATATATATATGAAATAGGTCTATTTGAGAAACAAAAATCAGGTAGATAGGAAACAGGTCAAATGGTGTTTTAAAGTCTAATATTCATTAAGGGTTGGACTACCATCACTCAGTGGGGAGGATTACATAGTAATACACAGGGATATCAAGAGCGGGAATATATTGTTGGATGAAAATCTTGGAGCAAAAATTTGTGATTTTGGAATGTCAAAATTAGACACAACAAATCAGTCACACACCGGAGTCTACACAAATGTTGCGGGTACCAAATTTTATAAGGATCCTATTTACCAAGAAACTGGCAAGCTCCGGATTGAATCAGCTGTGTACTCACTTGGTGTGGTAATGTGAAATGTTGAGTGGGGTGATGGCATATCTTTGAAAACAAATTTGAAGATGATAAGCCACTGTTTCTCATAAATTTGGTAAGACGTTGCTATGCTAATCGAGTAGACATGTTAATGGATCCCCTCATAAGAGATCAAACAGATACCCAATCTTTTCGTACGTTTCAAGGACTTGCATACACGTGCATCAATATGAATTATAAAGAACGCCCTACAATGGAAACAATCATCGATACGATCGAGGAAGCATTGCATTATCAAGTTAGTCAGTCTTACTATTTGATCATTTTAAGAAATTGCTGTTCGTATGGGAGATAAAGAAAACTCACATATATTATATTATTCACAATATGATAAAATGCTCTGAATCTTGTAGTGATTCAAAAACGTACCTCATATCAAGATAAAAATGGAATAACCAGTTTCATCCATTACGTATTTACATTCTTAACCAAAGGTTTGAGTGTTAGGTATTTGTACTGTCAAGCGTTCTACTCCAATTGACAAGGTAATCCATACAAATAATTCATAAAATCATGAATCTGGGCTTATGTATTTATCAATTTCTAATACTTACACTTTTACGTCTTTTGTTTAAAATTTTTTACAGTATTTTTCACTTTAAATTATTTGAGAGAAATGACTGTTGATAACGTGCATACGAATTATAAACTCATTTTAGTGTTTATAATTAACCAACTTTTTATTATTATTAATTTTGCAACCCCAGGATAGTTATTCACAGCTGCAGCAGCTACAAGGGTTTTCGATTGGTAGCAGCACTAAGGGAAACAATGCAGAAGACTACAGTTAGCAGCACATGAACTTGTATGTCCGCAAAGATTAGAAGCATATTGAGTAGTGATAAACTATAATTTCCATCAATTCCTGTATGTATTGCAACCATGACATTAAGCTTTCTTTTTGGTAGAACATTCTATTGAACTACATATATCGGTGTTTTCATTTTGGTTTTACGAGTAACTAACCCTAGACATGAGGATGCTCTGCTCAAACCTCATTGGTAAGAGATTTTCAGTAATTTATCACTGTTCCATGGCTCACTGGACCAATCATGCTATGTACAACAAAATTGAGAATTAGGTTAAGAGAATTTACATTGACTAGACGAATTGATGAAACATTACTCGAACGAATCAAAGAAATTCGACCGGAATTAGAAGATGGAATTAGGAATGGCAATGGGTCAGGCCAGGTTCAGGGAGGACGGAGAGTGATAACCCCAACCCGAACTCGTTAATCAAAACAATCCCCAAACCTCAACAGAGATCTAATCGGGACACCCCATTGGGACATAAATTCCCCGAAACCCTAATAGGGATCGGGGACATCTTTCCATTGATAATACCCTAAATACGTGCTTTTTGTTAATTTTCTTCACATTGCTACCTAGCAATGCGCATAGTAACATTCTCTTTTTCTAAAAATAAATTAACAACATCTAGATAACATATAGTAATTGGTTTACGTTAATAACACAAGTGCACAATTCAAAATCCCCAAGTTAATCACAAAATGGTCTTAGAATACGCCGACTAAATCACACGACATTAATTTGAAACAACAAAAGTAATCAAAACAACACGAGTGATTAATGTTCAGGTTCAAAATCTTCATGATAGAAGGCATAAACAAAATTAGGGATTGAAAAAGGACCCGAACCCAATGGTCTAAGTACTAATATAACTATTAAAAAACAATAAAATATATCATTGTAATAACACAATACAAAAAACTATTTATTAATGACATATATAAATAACTATTATATATATATAATATTTTAGGGCGGGCCGGAGCTGGGATGATAGTACCCATTCCCCAACCCGAACCTGATAATAATCCCCATTTGCTACCCTGAAACCCGAAAAGTCATTCCCAACCCGACCCAAAAAATGTGGGGTTCGGGGATCCCCATCTGGTTCGAATCCTTTGTTTAGGGTTAATTTCTTTACCTGAATATGCGGCGAGGGTACGGTGACCGGAAGCGAATTCATCCGTATTCACAAAAACTGTTTTTTTTTTTTTTTAATTTTTTATACTCAAAAACGGTTTTATTTGCAAAGTCCGGTTTTTCTATCATTCTTTTTTTGCAACGGTTCTTATTATGCGAAATGCGGTTTTTCTATAATTCTTTTTTCACCTAATAATTCCGTTATTCTCTAACCATTAAAAGCTTCTAGTTTCCTTAATAATGTTTCCATTTTCAAAACTATGCGTGAATGTATCATTCTTGAAGCTGGATCAAGTGCCATGTTTATTCATTTCTTGATCTTCATCCTGATCCTGTGAGAGCACATGAAGAGAAATAGTTAGCTTAGAATATGTAGATGCATTCATTATTGTCATGTTGATTTCTTTGCCTGTCTTCCCCATTATGGTGCTAATATTGCACTGGAGTTCAAATCAAAGATGTAACTTAGCTATAGCCGAGATCAAATGTTTTCTCAACTTATGTTAAATTTGAGGTGCCGTTACATCAAATGTTTCTCAACTAAATTTGAAAATATGTCATTAATATTTAGGATGTAACTTGGCTATAGCCGAGACAAGAGGAAAAAGAAGTTGAATTTACAAGCATGACAAGTCCTGCTCTAGTTTCTCTAAGCACATGGTAGGACTTTTTCTATTAGTTGGACACACATTCATTACTGTCATGTTGATTTGTTTGCCTATCTTCCCCATTATGGTGCTAATAATGCACAGGAGTTCAAATCAAAGAAATTCTTAGATTCCGTATAAATCCCGCTGTATCATTATTGAGTTCCAGATGCACCTGATTGGTCGTCAACTCATGCTTCTAGAGTTGTATGTACAAAATTAAGTGTGTAAAAGAACGTATGGGGACACAATGTCTTCCATATCTCTACTTTGTAACACTTGGCTTCTCCATACTACTAGGAACCATGTAAAAGTTATGTTGGATGTCTAGTATAGGTGACTACTTCTTCCCATTTACTTTTGAACGGGTCTATTTGGCTTAAGTTTTAGTGTGGAGGATCGGACCCTTATGTTTTTTGAGGCCCAAGATCGCGTAACAAAAGGGGCTTCACGAATAAGGCCATAACTTGAGCTATTTGTGTCCGTTTTAGGCCCATGACCTGGCTAATCGAAGCTTGGAGCGAGCCTAACGTCGTGATAAACTGCCCACGGCGGTTTACCCAACTGTCCGGCCCAAAAACACTTTATTTTAAGAGTTATTTACATTTTTATGTTTTTTTTTCCATTTTGTTGGACCTTGTTTATGGGCTAACTTTCAACTCATTTGTCTTTTTAGGCCAATTCGAATTTCTGTTTTCTTATTAGAGTTCTAAGAAAGTTATTGGACAATTAGTTTTGAATTTTATGAAAAATCATCTTTCTCTCAATTTGAGTGAAATTTACCCTAATTGTCAGTATTCGTGTAAATCAACGATAATTAGAATAATCATTCCTGATATTTGTGTGAATCAACATGATCAATTTGTGTTATCCCAATTTTAGTCTACATCATAGTCCAACGTTAAAAAATAACGTACTAATGAAGGAAACAGTTAAAATGGGCTGAAATTCTTCTAATGTGTTCTTTTTATGCTTATAACCTTCAAATTCAATTTTATTCAAGATATTAGATTAGTATTGAGTAGCTTTTATGGTTATATTTTCCTCTCATACTATTTACAGAAAACGATTAAAAGGTTGGACGATAGTGTTACGAATCAACCTAATCCGACTAACTTCGCTGTAGTAAATAGTTTCATGAATGGTCTCAGCCATTAAAAGAGATTTATACATGAAGGAGCTAGAAACTTTCATTCTGCTCCTGACAGATGAGTTTCCATTTGTTGTGCTTATAATTTGCATGTTCTGGTTGAAGTGCAGAGATGACTTTGAATTCTTTGTTATTTTCTTTCTTTGAATTTACGCGAGTTAGTTCTGACGATTCTCTGTGTTCTTGTGGTTGTTATGTATTTCTTTTCAATAACAACGTACATTTTGATATCTAGTTAGATTAGGTCATCATTCTAGTCGTGTTGGTTGGTTTACTTGTCGGCGAGATCACATGATGTAGTGACATCATCTAAGATCTAAATTAGTCACACATGTCCTACGTACACTCACGCATCCTTTAAGGGATTGCATGCATAGTATTTTTTTATTTTTTACTTTTTTTTATTTTTTTTTTTTAATTAACCGTACAATCGATCTCGTATGCATACACAATTCAGATATTATACACATATCTTCTCTTCGAGACTTGAATATAAATCAGTCGAATTGACTTATATTATTTGGTATCCAACAATCTATAAATTGGCCGAATTGACGTATATTAATTTAGTATCTAATTATGGTCATAGGGTAAACCTTAATTAAGAACTTAGCTAAAATTTGTAATGAGTCAGATGGTTTGAACAAGTTAAAAGTGAGTAGAGTAACTTAATTAGTTGCATGATTACAGCTTCTTAGATCTCTTAACCAGAGAAAAAAGAATTGGATTTAATATAATAACTTCGTAGTTTCTAATTAATCATAGTCACAAATCAGTTATAAACTTCGAAGAGAAAGCTAGCAATAAACTGTTACCTACCCTCTGGGGCCCTCACCGATTGGTAAATCACGTAATTTTACGGTTTAAAGAAAAATTAAGATTTGTTAGAGGGTCTCATGTAAAATTTCCCCATATCAGGTCCGGTGACATAACCGACTCGGAAGTTGCATACATGTTTTGTTGCATATGGTCTAACAATGTATGCTTAAAGATGTACCTAGAATTTTTTATCGGTAAATATTATAAAATGATTAATGGCAAAAAGTAAAGATGTACCTAGAATTTTTGATCGGCGAATATTATGTAATGATTTACGGCAAAAAGAGAGATAATTAGTGGAATACATGTACATCAACTAGTTCATGTACAGATTAGGCATACTTTTAAGCGTATGTTTTAGATATATTTAGCATTACTCGGCAAAGGAAGTGAATTTATAAGAAAATGATATGCGTGACTAATTATGTATACTTAAATATATATCTAAAAATATGATTGATTAATATGTTAAAATAATTGATAGAGACAGGAAGAAACAACAAATAAATTGACTTGGAGCAAGTCTAGAGATGACTTTTAATGTCTCAGTTGTCCTGAAAATTACTTGGTGATCGATTACGCTATTTCCCTTGCATTTCATAGTAACATATTTGCTAGTTGAAATTGAAGACGCATTTCCACTTTTGTGGTTACAATAAATTGAGGTTAGACTAAACCTTTTGGGCCCACACCGCACTTTATAGGAGTATATCATGGGGGATAACACCCGTGTTGTTGAATGTAGGGGAATTAGGTGTTGTCAGGTAGAAAACCTTCAATGAAATTTACACTTGCATTTTCCTGACGTACAATATTTGCATAATTGTTCTTATTTTAACATTAACAGCACGTAAAGTCATGTGCAGTTACCTACACTTAACATTTTTCGATATATTATATATCTATCATATTAAATAGGTAACAAGTATCCCGTCAATCGTACCCGAGGTTTTGAATATAATTTATGTAATGTTACTAGATTGTGTTAAATGGTACCTGAGTTTTTTCTTTTTTTGGGACAGTAAGTTTAAATCGAAACCAAAGTAATATGTATAATCATACATATATATAAATAAATCGTATGTTAATAAGACTCAAACTCATAGCTGGTTGATGCACTATTTATGTACGGCTTGGTAAAAATTCCTTTCATTGGAGTGACATGGAATTAAAAACCTTAATTAGTTACATCCAATTGAAAATAAACTTAAGATTCAACAGTATGGGTCCCAAGTGGTACCAACTAATCGAAGCTTAACAAATGCGGCGATATGAAATTGATTGGAGTATATTAATAGATAGAAAAAACACGTTGTGTCAAATGATTAATGGAAAAGACTTGTTTTTATATGTATATTATTAAACCTATTTAACAATGCTCTCGTTGTGAAATTTTTCTGCATAACTTGATCAAAAATAAAATATTAATATGACAATATAATTCGAACTACCAAAAAGAAAACAACACAATTTTAGAAGGCCGATAAATATAAAGCATCAACCGATGTGATCATCTCATCTTAAGATCACTTTTTATGGAGGGGTTTGTCTTCCATTCTTGCAAAAAGGACGGTCGTCCTTGGACGAACACCATAGACACGACCAAGTCCTTGTAGTTAGTTCTTCTTGTAACCTACTTATTACCACTCTTTTTCACACACAAGTTTATTTGGAATTTTAATGGTCTCAAAGCAAACTCAGCTGTATTTAATCCAAACATACATACACACCAGTAGGTAAAAAAATGTCTTCTTCGAGGGTTGACCTTGAAAAGCTTCGTATTCCACTAGAGGTGATAAACTCGGCCACCGAAAACTTCAGCGCAGAAACTAAGATCAGAGAAGGTAGATTAAGTGTGGTTTACGAAGGAGTACTCTCTAAACAGTGGAAAAACCGGATGGCAACCTTCAAACTACATAAGCCCAATGATCACATGGGAAAGGATGGGTTCCTTAACGAGCTTACGTTGATGTCTACGTTTAACCATAAAAACATAATCCCTTTTATTGGTTACTGTGATGAAGGCGCTGAGATGATTACAGTTTTCGAGTATGCTATCAATGGAAGCCTTGATCAATATCTCGAAGACGCTGATAAGAGCCGACACATAACATGGGCCCAACGCCTAAATATTTGCTTAGGAGCGGCAAGGGGTATTAAATACCTTCATTCAGGTCTTGGGGAAGACAAAAAAATAATACACCGAAATATCAAGAGCTCAAATATATGGTTATGTGACAATCTGGAAGCTAAAGTATGTGGTTTTTGTATGTCCATAATTCTCCCAAGAAATCAGCCACAAGTCTACGATTTTCCTGTGGATACCTACTCTTACATGGACCCTATTTACAAAGAAAGTGGCATACTCAAGACAGATTCAGACTTGTACTCGTTTGGGGTGGTTCTGTTTGAAATGTTGAGCGGCATGCCTGCTTATCATAAAAGGAGCATTGGAGATGTTAAGCCACAACATCTCATGAACTCGGTCCGCAGATACTATGACGTCGGACTGGACAATTTGATTGATCCCCATATAAGAAATCAAATCGATCACCGCTCTTTACATATGGTTAAAGATGTTGCTTATAAATGTATAAGTTTCAACATAATGGATCGCCCTACGATTGATGCAGTCATCAAGACGATCGAGGAAGCACTGGAGATTCATGTAAGTTTTTGTGTTCAATTCTTTGGAAGTAAATCCAGTTTCATATACAAAAAAGAAAGGTATTATTTGACATGCTTAATTAATTGTTATCTTGTACCACAAATAAATACTACGTACTACACATCAAAATCAAAATTGTAGTAACTAGGGTCCACTAAGTTCTGTTTGATTCTTTTTCATTTTCTCCAAAAGCTGGGTCTTTTCAGTTGGTATGTTATACCTTTTTCCTATGGAAACATAATTTGTCTTCAATTCTGTGCAACTCACTTGGAGGGCATCGTTTAAATTGTAGAACAACGGAGCTGTTTCTATCGTAACCATACGAAGCCGCCAACATCAGAACCCAAAAGCTTTAATAATTCCGTGGGAGGAGATCAAGCAAGCGACTCAAAGTTTTAGTCTAGAAACTCAGATCGGATTTGGTCGATATGGAAAGGTTTACAGAGGACAACTCTTTGAACGCGAAAACCAGATAGCTGCCATCAAAATTAGGCGTAACCAGGGAACTACCCTGGAAATGGAAGAATTTCTAACCGAGCTTGAGTTCATGTCCAGCTTTCACCACGAGAACATCATCCCTTTCATCGGTTATTGTTATGAAGGAAATGATATGATTATAGTTACGGAGTATGCTAGCAAAGGTAGCCTTGCCGATCACCTCAGAGACCCTGACAAGAGGAGTGGTCTAACATGGATACATCGCCTAAAGATTTGCTTAGGGGTAGCTAGAGGACTCAAGTACCTTCATTCAGACCTTGGGGAGCGTGGAAGAGTAATACACAGAGATCCCAATAGCTCAAACATTTTGTTGAATGACAATCTCGAAGCAAAGATTTGTGATTTTGGACTATCAATATTAATCCCAAGAAATCAGCCACACTTCTATGAACTTGCATTAGGTACCAACTCTTATATTGATCCCATTTACCTAGAAAGTGGATTCCTAAAGGCAGAAGCGGACGTGTACACATTTGGTGTGGTACTGTTTGAAATGTTGAGTGGGGTGAGAGCTAATAGTACAAAGAGCTTTGGTGATGATCAGCGACAAAAGCTGATGCATCTGGTCAGACGCTACTATGATGACGGACTCGGCAGATTAGTTGATAAATTTATTAAAGATCAAGTAAAAGATAGCCAATCTTTGGATGCATATACGCAACTTGCATATGAATGCGTCAGTTTCAACATAAAGGCTCGCCCATCTATGATTAGGATTGTCAAGAGGCTTGAGGCAATTCTGTTGCATTTTGAAGTAAGTTTTTTCATTTAATTATTTTGAAGGATATCTTGTTTCATATGCAACTAAATACATCACACTATCAAAGTGATGTCTGATGTCTCATGCAACTACTCATAAACCTATTATATTTCCCGTTCCAATTAAGTACTATGCCGTTGGAGTAACAGTTTGGGTCTGTTGCATATGAATGAGCAACAACAACAATAACAACAACATATGAATAGATGCTATTATTGATATTCACTAATAAATACTTGGTATATTTTTTAATTTTAGTATTCATTAACATCAATCAATGTCAAAAAAACAAAACAATTTACAATAATTCAATCTTCTCTGTTTCCTCTGAGTTATACACTTAATTCTAAGATTGTTGAGTTGTCACAGTGTAGTTTAAAATAAACAATCTATTTTCACTCAGCATCTTAACCCAGCTCTTTTTCATTTTCCTGTTATAGTAAAGAAAAAAAAAAGAATCTAACTCTCTAGTATTTTGAAGACTTTCAACGATCAAGCTATTTAAAGAGATTTCCTCACGGAATTGATTCCTACTCGTGCATCGATCCATTTTTAAGTCTAGATTTTAATTAATATAAAACATAAATGCAATACAAGTCACCTCTAAGGAAACTCGATTCTGTTTATGTTCACAGAACCACGGAGCTGCTTCTGCCACTACTATTCAAAACCATGAAAATCAAAACCTAGAGGAATTTTTCATTCCAATTGAGATCAAAAAAGCCACAAAAGACTTCAGTCCAGAATTTCACCTCAGAAAAGGGGGATTTGGTTCCGTGTACAAAGGACAACTCTCTGGCCGCACAGTGGCTATCAAATGCCTTGATCCGAATTCGGGCCAAGGAAAGAGCGAATTCCTTCACGAGCTTAGGTTGAATTTCAGGTTCCACCATGAAAACATCATCCCTTTTATTGGGTACTGTGATGAAGGTGATGAGAAAATTATTATCACGGAGTATGCCATCAATGGTAGCCTTGATGATTATCTCGAAGACGCAGAAAAGAGAGGTCGCTTAACATGGAAGGAACGCCTACAGATTTGCTTAGGGGCAGCTAAAGGACTGGACTACCTTCACTCGGGTTTTGGGGAGGATAAAAGAGTAATACACAGGGATATCAAGAGTGGGAACATATTGTTGGATGAAAATCTGGTAGCAAAGATTTGTGATTTTGGAATGTCAAAATTAGGACCAGCGAATCAGCTCCATACCGGTATCTATACAAAAGCTGCAGGTACCGACTTTTACCTGGATCCTATTTATCAAGAAAGTCGCAAGCTCCGGATTAAGTCAGATGTGTACTCATTTGGCGTGGTGATGTTTGAATTGTTGAGTGGACGAATGGCTTATGTGGTAAAACCTTTTGGAGATGGTAAACCACAGTATCTCATAAATTTGGTCAGATGTTATTACGCTAGCGGAGTAGACATGTTAATGGATTCCCTGATAAGAGATCAAACGGATAGCCAGTCTTTTCTTAGATTTCAAGAACTTGCATACGGGTGCATCAATATGAATCATAAAGAACGCCCTACAATGGAAACAATCATCGATACGATTGAGGAAGCATTAGATCTTCAAGTAAGGCTTTCTACTTCTTTAAAAAATTATTGCTATGGGGATTTTTTATTTATCAATTTTTACTTTTTTGCCTGGTATTATATATCTACAACGTCATAAATTACTCTGACTCTTTTAGTGATGATAGTATATGATTAACAAAGAAGCTTTATAAAATTTGCTACCCAGGAAAGTTATTTACAGCGCCAGCAACTACAAGGGTTATCAATAGGAAGCAGCAGTAAGGGAAATGATCAACAAGACAAAAAGTAGCCGCGTCTGTATTTATTTATGTTGGTATTAAAGATTAGAAGCACATTGAGTTGTGATAAATTGTAGTTTCCTTCTGGTATGCACCGTAACCATGACATGAACATCCTATTTGGACATTTGGTACAACTATATTGTGTTCTCATTCCAATTTTCCAGCTTGGTCGAAAAAGTTCCATCCTTATGTATGCTTAAAATACATACATCCTCTTAGTTCTCGATTCTTCTGAGTTCTACCATATTGATTGCTTACTCATTGTTGTAAACTACCATTTCTACCAAGACCTGTTCATTTGCATAAGAACGTTAACCCGTTTCATCTTTGGTTGGTAATGTACTTCTGCATAGCTTCCTTATTTTGATTGTTCGGATAGTTGATTACTAACAAATGATTGGCTTTTGAACTTCACAACAATTTAATCAAATAATTAAGCTTTCATATTATCGTGATAATAAAATAAAATAATAATTATTATCTTGATGGCATATTTAAAGCAGAATACATAAATTCAGTTAGATTAACCTAGTTCATAAAACTTACTTACAGAACTTTATGAATAACGTAATGATGTAATTTTTTTTTTTGAAGAATTAGGTTAAGAGAATTTACATTGAATAGACGCTTTTTCTACAATTCTTTTCGCAAATGGTTTTAATTTGGCGAAATGCGGTTTTTTATAATTCTTATTAAGATCGTAGACACGAAATCCGGTTTATTTAGAAAAGAAAACTTGTAAAAACGGTTTTCACTTTGCGAAATCCGGTTTTTCAAAAATAATATTGCAAAAATGACTTCTTTATTAATTTCCATAAAACGAAGGACCTAACTTACATATCTGCAATCATCAAGGACTGTAAGTGAAACTATCTCACACCTGGCCGGCAAAAAAGAACATTCAAATTAAACCAATAATGTCGATAAACCCAACGACTACTCGCCGGAATAACGCTAATCACGTTCGACCAACCAATTCCACTCCTCCGTCGTCCCATACCCGCTGGACCAGATGATTCCCTGACTCTCGGTTTGAAATCATTTGCGTCCGCATACAAATCATGCGAATCAAACATCATACAACAATGCGGATCCGGTGCTTGAATCGGCTGTTCCGTCAGCGCATCAATAAAAACTGTGCACCGCCGTGGTGGAAAACCCTAACTCGCGGCGGTGGAACTAAAAGAGAATTGATTTAAAGAGAAGAATGCGAAGAGCGTGTAATGAAAGAGTGTTTGGAAGCTGCGAGATTAAATTGTCGTAAATTTACGGAAGATAGGTGTTTGCCTGCGTTTCGAGATGCGAGAATTTTAATTAGAAGCGGTTGTAACGATGATGTAAAGAACAGTGTGAGTGAATTGATACCTAGGGTTTGGATTGGGGGAAAATGTGTTGGTTGTATTGAATTGTGAAAGTTGGATCTGAAATCTAGAATTTTTGGAGTTAGGGTTGTTAGAGGGAGTGATTTGCTTCATTTATAGTTTCGATTATGACGACTGCCCTTTATTTTATTGTGGTTAGTTTTACTTTTGTTACTAATAATTGTTAGTATTAGGTTAAAGTGGGCGTTATGGTATATTATCACTTAGACCTCGAATAACGGTTCTGTCGGTTCAAGAAGCGACGCGTGTCACTCAACTGATATCGTTAGTACCAGCGCGTCAGTTGACCGCGTCAGTTTGGTGAGTTAGTTTGGTGACGGAGTAAAAAGAATGTGTCGGTTTTGTTTTTTTTGTTTTTTAGTTTTTGTTTAGTGTATGTAAATAAAGATATATTGATAAATGTGAGATCCAAAAATTAAAGTGACACACTCACGGTTGGCAAGGGTGTGTCAGTTTTGTGTCGGTTTGAAAAGTGATGAGGTGACGCTGAGGTAGTACAAGTGACACGGTAGTGACACGTCTCTTGTTGGGAATGGTCTTAAATTAACAGATTTCATAAGCTAATTAGAATTGCATCCTTCCTTCACTTCAACAGGAGTTACAGGACTAAAGATATTCATTCGGATAAGTGGAAAAATTCCAACACTTGTAACTACTTTTTCTTATAAAGTTTTGCCCTTTCTCAGATTTGGGACTTTGAGCTGTGGGGAAGAGATTGCCCATACTAGTAGTTGTAAGAAGCATCATAGAATAGTATCAGGCAATAAATAAAAGCGTAGACACAGATGAAAGTTACTACAGTTGGTTTATTGGTTTATAAAGAGTACTAGCTCATTTAGTAGTTAATGAGCTGGTTTATAGTTTTTGGTAGAGGTGGAAAAATGGAAGAGTTGTTTAGAGTTGAAATGACCCACAAACAATCTTTGATCATTTTTCAAAATATTTAGTACACTAAGTATTATTGTAGAAACTAAATTATTACCATTATAGTAACCTGTGGCGATAAGGTAATTGGAGAGGTTGTAAGCGTTACCAATACTTGCTTTGGGGGACTTTCAACTCACTTGACCAATTTCACTTGATTTCCCATTTGCAATTTACTCATTTTACCTGTTAGCTCACCGTAACCTAGAGGTGAGCATCCGTATCGAATTCTCGTTCCCGTACCTATACCGAACCGGTACCAATCGATTTTAAACGGTTCGGTGTTTGATACTCACTTTCGGACCAAAAAGAGAACCGGTACTTCCTATTTGGTATTGGTATTTTCTCACTTTTTTCGTTTTGGTACCATATTAGAAATATATATGTTTTTCTTTGTTATAGGTCATTTAGTTCTTTCTATATATCATAATATATATATTAAGAAAAAATATTAGAGAGTAAAGCATTATTTCCATGATCATATTATGTGTATGTGAACACAAAATGATACTTTTTGGTGATTTGTAGGTCACCCTTGAACGGATCCAACGGGGTAACAACGCTTGTTAGAGTGCGGAATACTCTAAGAAACGATACTAGTGTTCAAAACACGTTTATCTTGGCAACAATCCTTTACTTCGAATGTATTCGAACTAGGACAGTAGGTTCGAACTAGATTGACTGATCTCAGTTCGTAAATAAAGCTTAGAAATAATATTTTCGAACTTTATATTTATAGGCTGCTAGGTTCGTACGAACTAGCAGCTTCTAAGTTCGTACGAACCTACCAGTTCGTACTCTGTCTAAGTTCGTACGAACCTAAGACTTAGAATATATTTCTAAAACATATAATTAATAAATAATTATTATAACAAAACATTCATTTATTAATATCAAAGACTATTACAAACATTAATCTATTACATCATAGAAGTTGTTGTCACAAACATGTACCAACATGATTAAACAAAATTAGAGTTGACTATTACGTATATATACAATTGGAATTTTACAGAAGTCTAGCTAGTGCTTTTTGACAAAAAAATTCACGTTTTGTCACCCTTGTTATATCGAATTCCAAGCGTATTGCTTAATAATACATTGATAAGGCCTGTGACTTTTGTGTCTTACAAAATCACATAACATGGTACAAAACAACGGTTTTGTATCTATACGCTTTTCTTTGTTAGTGTTCGTGTATGTTAAATGATGAATTTTATTTATTTGAGATACATTGATATTTATTGCCTTTTGAGTTTTATCAAATATAAGATACCTACACAAGTGTTCACTCATATACATATTAGTGATTCTTTTTTATTATATTTTCGGTACCAAACTGAGTATGGTACCACTTTTACCGCACCGGTACCGGAACCGTACCAAACCAATACCGCTTTAAATGGTTTGGTATTCGGTATTCACCTTAGGACCAAAAAGAAAACCGGTACCCAAAAGGTTGAGTATCGGTTCCATCCTGACCTCATCGCTCTCGTAACCCATACCAACCCATTCATCAATAATTTGATGCGGCCCCTAGCGTAGAGGATCGGGCCCTTATGTTTTTAGCGGCCCATGATCAGGTGACTAAAAGGGCTTCACGAAAATGGTCGTAACTTGGGCTACGAGGCTCCGCTTTAGGCCCATGACCTGTCGAATCGAAGCGTGGAGAGAGGAGCACATCGTCCTAAGTAGCCCTATGCGGCTTACCCACTTTTGAGGCCCAAAAATGCTTTCCGGAAGGAGTTATAGGCACTTATATGGTTTTTTTTGTTTTTTTGTTTTTAGGCTTGTGTTTGGCCCGTAGTTCTTTTTAGGCCCATTCGAAAGTCTAGTTCTTATTTAGGGTTTGTAGGTGGTCATGGAAGGGTTAGTTGACATTTTTATGAAAATTGAATTTTCTCTCAAGTTGTGTTTATCAACTAAGTTGAATCAATCCTAACTGCAGTATTCTTTAAATCAACATGTATTGAAAGAGATTAACCTGATATTCTATAAATCAACAGGTTTAATCTGTGTTTCGTTTCTTTGTACACTACATCATAATTAGGTTGAGATTGCCACGTCTACTCGCGTAGTATCAGGTTATAAAAAGAAAAGCGTACACTTTGTGTGGGCTTGATTGAAGTTGGAAACTTGTGTCATGCTATTATGGATTATTAGTGAGGACCTTTTCACCCAAGTGGGCTACTTGGTTTTCATTTTCATCTACTGGTGGAGGTACTGATATGACTTTGAGGCCCAGTCATTATGTCAATTAGAAATCACCTAATAATTCCCTTATTCTCTAACCATTAAAAGCTTTTAGTTTCCTTAATAATGTTTCCATTTTCAAAACTATGCGTGAATGTATCATTCTAGAAGCTGGGTCAAGTGCCATGTTTATTCATTTCTTGATCTTCATCCTGATCCTGTGAGAGCACATGAAGAGAAAGAGTTAGCTTAGAATATGTAGATGCATATGTTACCATAGTAATATATTATATATGTAATCATAGGTTGAGGTGCCGTTACATCAAATCTTTTCTCAACTTATGTTAAATTTGAAATATGTCATTAATATTTTTAGGATGTAACTTAGCTATAGCCGAGATGAGAGGAAAAAGAAGTTGAATTTACAGGCATGACAAGTCCTGCGCTAGTTTATCTAAGCACATGGTAGGACTTTTGCTATTAGTTGGACACACATTCATTATTGTCATGTTGATTTGTTTGCCTGTCTTCCCCATTATGGTGCTAATAATGCACAGGAGTTCAAATCAAAGAAATTCCTAGATTCCGTATAAATCCCGCTGTATCATTATTGAGTTCCAGATGAACCTGGTTGGTCTTCAACTCATGCTTCTAGAGTTGTATGTACAAAATTAAGTGTGTAAAAGAACGTATGGGGACACAATGTCTTCAATATCTCTACTTTGTAACACTTGGCTTGTCCATACCACTAGGCACCATGTAAGAGTTATATTGGATTCTAGCATAGGTGACTACTTCTTCCCATTTACTTTTAAACGGGTCTATTTGACTTAACTGTTACAGTAACTTTAATGGTCCAACGTTTAAAAATAACGTACTAATGAAGGACAGTTAAAATGAGCTGAAATTAATGTGTTCTTTGCTTATAACCTTCAAATTCAATTTTATTCAAGATATTAGATTAGTATTGAGTAGCTTTTATGGTTATATTTTACTCGCATACTATTTACAGAAAACGATTAAAAGGTTGGACGATAGTGTTACGAATCAACCTAATCCGACTAACTTCGCTGTAGTAAATAGTTTCATGAATGGTCTCAGACATTAAAAGAGACTTATACATGAAGGAACTAGGAAACTTTCATTCTGCTCCTGACAGATGAGTTTCCATTTGTTGTGGTTATAATTTGCATGTTCTGGTTGAAGTGCAGAGATGACTTTGATGTCTACCGTAATGATAAAAGTTAAGAACTTTCTTAAAGTAACTCTTTAAAGATACTATAGCTTAATAGTCAATGTAGTTCTTGAAGAGTTTAAGTTTGGTAACCAATATGTTAAGAACTTGTAATTTTTGCCTCAAAATTTAAGTTTATTACCGTTTTTGTGATCCAACTTATCGAAAATGGTTCAAGTTACATCTGTTATGTCTGCATCTAGTTTTTTTTCATATCTGTTGTTGATGATTAGACTGCGAGACTGAATCTTAGATAAGAACAGAGTTAGTATCATACTATATGGCTCTTGGAAAGATGTTTTATCTATTAACATGAAGCATTCTCTTGCTCTTTGAAGCAGCGGACATCGGTGCAGCAAATAAAAAGAAAAAATATCATACCCCTGTTTCTTTTGAGCATCAAAAGCCTTACCTTTGTAGCTACTCATTGTTGAATCTTATTGTTCATAGCCATTCTTGGTGGGGTAATTTTATTACTATATTTATTATTGAAGGACAACTATTCTGACTAATATACTACATTATTAGTTGTATCTGAGTTGGATTGAAAGAGAATAAGAGAAAAGAAATGTTGTGGTAATTACAACTGTGACAGATTTTGAAAATGGTACAAAATTGAAAAAAATGTTTATATTATTATTATTAGTTGATTTAGTCTTGTATCTCGTTTTTCTGATGTATCCTGAACTGTTTTTAAACTACACAACATGCTATAGAAGATCAAGTCTCTGTTTTCTGCTATATATATATATGTATGTTGAAAAACCATAACTAACAAGTGACTTTAATGGAACTTCACAACATATTAATCTAATAATAGACATCTCATTTTGGCTTTTTGTCTCCAAATTCATCATATTCGACTGAGATTAACTCAGACTCTTGTCCAATATTGGCTCTTGTAGATGTTGAAAGGTTAATTAAAGGAAATGTCACTGCATTTTGAGTGTTTGTGCATGCTGAATCTTGCACCATTGTTTACAAGTCGTCCCAAGACTTTCATTATGATTGTATTACCTTTCCACCAGACATATTTCATAATCAACAAAGAAAATTGGAAGGGAGTTCTTTTAGTAGTAAATGATCGACTTGAAGTCCTGACCTCATTTTTTCTAAGGATATGTCAATAACTCATCTTTCACATCATGCAATAATGTCATTTATATGTACCAAATTTCAATGGAATTTTATATATTCATCATCAGAATGGTTACACTAATCAAAGGGTTTTAGGAGTTTTTCTGCGTGATGCATTAAAGTTTTGAACTGCCTTTGCATTTAGGAGTTTGGGTAGGGAATGACCCTTGACCCATATAGTTGCTAGTACCTTCATAGAATAGTTTTAGAAGTTGGAAAAGTAAATTGCAGGCATGGGTGGGTGCAGTTGAAGTAGGCTTCTAGGTTTTGAGTGCATGTGCAGAGATGACCTTGAAATCACATTGTTTAGAAATCACCTAGTAATTATGTTCTCCAGGAAAATATGTTAGTAAGGTTTTCTGCTTTCGAACATAAAGATTCACTCTGACTTTTTGGCAAAAGCATAGTGATTTTAGATCAAGTGCAAAGTACATTCATATTACTTGATATGAAGGGCTTCTAAAGAAAGAAGATGTAAAACTGTCGTTACCATAACGGAAGTATAGCCTGTTAAAACCACTAAGAGTGCCCCAATAAAAAATAGAGATAATGTACGCATACGTCACACGAGTATTGAAAGGGGTATACTAACGCTACAAAATTTCCAACATCTATAACATTCCAGGCTTCTCAGTAGTAATTGGATTTCATTTATGCTAGTTAAAAATGTGCGCCATAATTTTTTAAGGATGTTTTGATATTGGGTAGCCTTAGTTAATCTTTTGAATCATTGGAAAATTTATGTGCCAATTTTTTTTATAAAAGTTTGTTAATGCATGCAGTGCAATATTTGATCCTGTTTTAATAATAATGTATACCCTTGTCTAGTATTAGAGAATTCTCTTGTATTTTTCATACATTACGTATTCGCCAAAAACCATAAAAGGAACAGGCGTTAGCTAGAGATAGGACCATTACGACCATGATAGTGAACAAAAGGCAGAACCCATTTTCTAAAACCATGGTCCCTTTTCCATTTGAATCTTTTACACGACTTGATCCGGTCTCCGTTTATTAACTTCTTGTGCATATTTACACCCCGAAGAATGCATACCGCGTATTGTTAGTTTTGTGCCAATGTGCTCGATCATATTGTTGATTTGTCGTACATGAATGTTTGCTAGTTGACTATAATAGCTAGCTAGGGTATCACACACTAGAAAAGGTTCTCAAAAAATTTTGTTACAAAATTGTCATCATAAAACCTACGACTTTGGTTGTCGTCATGCTTCGCTTACTATAATGCCTTAAGTTGGAAGCAATAAGACGATGAACAAATCAATTAAGACTACAGAAACCTGTAGTTTTAAATGTATAGTTGACCACATATTAAGAATCGGTGATTTAGCTAATATGGAACTAGATTCGTTAACCCTCCGACGTTCTTAAAGTCATTATCAGGGTTGGTTAATTATAATTAATCTATAGCTTCTTGATTTTGTCTAAGAAAGTATTTGTGATTTGTTTTAATTTCTTAAGACCAAAATGGATACAGATTTACATGGGGTACATACCAATTTTTCTAAGAACAGAGATGGATATACAATGACTTGCTTTAAAGCGACACATTGCACTAATTAAGACAAAAGTATAAGTACAAAATTTACATGTTTAAACAAAGCTAAGTAACCAAACAACCTAAGAACTGATACCTAATTAAACGAAATTAACCAAAAAAATCTATCTTAATCAAAATTTACTTATAGCTAAGCATTCATTAAGGAAATTTCACAACATTTTGATTGTTTGTGCATGGGTCTTACACCAAGTCTTTTTTTATTATTATTATTACGTACCCTTTCTTTCCACAAAGCAAAACCATAATGACATAACAAAGTTGTTAAAGAGAAAGTTGATAGAAAAGTGTGAGTTGATTTTCCACAATGTGACCATATATAAGTTGCATTAGATTAGGTCATCATTCTAGTCGGGTTGGTTGGTTTACTTGTCATCGAGATCACATCATGTAGTGACATCATCTAAAAAAATTTTGTCACACGTCCTACGTACACTTATGCATCCTTTAAGGGATTGCATGCATAGTATTTTTATTTTTTTTTCTTTTATTGAATTAACCGTACAATCGATCTCGTATATATAGACAATTGAGATATTATACACATATCTTCTTCTTCGAGACTTGAATATAAATCAGTCGAATTGACTTATATTATTTGGTATCCAACAATCTATAAATTGGCCGAATTGACGTAGATTAATTTAGTATCTAATTATGGTCATAGGGTAAACCTTAATTAAGAACTTAGCTAAAATTTGTAATGAGTCAAATGGTTTGAACAAGTTAAAAGTGAGTAGAGTGAACGTAATTAGTTGCATGATTACAGTTTCTTAGATCTCTTAACCAGAGAAAAAAGAATTGGATTTAATATAATAACTTCATAGTTTCTAATCATAGTCACACATGAATTAGTTATAAACTTCGAAGAGAAAGCTAGAAATAAGCTGTTGCCCACTCTCTGGGTCCTCACCGATTGGTAAATCACGTAATTTACGGTTTAAAGAAAACTTAAGATTGGTTAGAGGGTCTCATGTAAAACTTCCCCATATCAGGTCTAGTGACATTACCGACTCGGAAATAGCATACATGTTTCGTTTCATATGGTCTAACAATGTATGGTTAAAGATGCAATTTTTGATCAGTGGATATGATAAAATGATTTGTAAAAAAAAAAAAGATATAATTGAAAGAATATATGTATCAGTTGATGTATGGATTAGACATACTTTTAGAAGTATATTTTAAGTATATTTAGCATTACTCGACAAATGAGATGAATTTATAAGAAAAAGATATATGTGACTAATTACATATACTTAAATATATATTTAAAAATATAATTAATTAATATGTGAAAATAATTGGTAGATTCATGAAGAAACAACAAATACATTGACTTGGAGCAAGTCTAGAGATGACTTTCGATGTCCCAGTTGTCCTGAAAATTACTTGGTGATCGATTACGCTATTTCCCTTGCATTTCATAGTAATATATTTGCTAGTTGAATTTTAAGACGCATTTCCACTTTTGTGGTTACAATAAATTGAGGTTAGACTAAACCTATTGATCGTTGGTACTCGAAAAATTTACAACCTAATTATTGAAACTCAATATATATACTTGGAGGTGAGTTCAAATGAGAATAGAAATTTTAGTGAGAATGGAGGAATGAATCCTGGTCATCCATTTTGCAAAACCCAATTTTCCCCTAAAGTTAAATATCTCATAAACGGCTAATCAAAAAATTATAAAAATTGCACCATAGAAATCAACGTTCTTTTCTCTACGATTTGAGATCACTCATGACATATTTTCGGTAAAAAAAATTTTTTTTTTTTTTTTTTGGGTTGAAAACCAGTAACACATGTGTTACTGAAACTAACACATGTATTAGTGGCATGTGTTACCAACCACTAACACATGTGTTACAGCAACTAACACATGTGTTATCGCACCTAACACATGTGTTAGTTTCGGTAACACATGTGTTACCACAACTAACACATGTGTTACCAATTTCGAAACCCACCAAAAAAATGAAAAAAAAAAAAATTCGTCGAAAGTATACCTTGTGAGATATCTAATCGAAGAGGAAAAAATGCTGATTTTTATGGTGCAACTTTTATATTTTTTTGACTAACCATTTGTGAGATATTCAATTTTTAAAAGTGTTGGAGGTATTATTTTTTTGATGAAATGGATGGTTGAGATTAATTCCTCCATTCTCACAAATAATTATCATTCTCATTTGAACTTAATTCTATGTACCTGATTATAATAAAATCAGTCGGAGTTAACTAATTACATTTTGCTTTGGGCCCACACCGCACTTTATACTTTATATTATATATATGAATCATGGGGGATGACACCCGTGTTGATGAATGTACGGGAATTAGGTGCTATTAGGTAGAAAACATTTAATGAAAATTACACTTACATTTTCCTGACGTACAATATTTGCATATTGTTCTTATTTTAACATTAACAGCACGTAAAGTCATGTGCAGCTACCTACACTTAACATTTTTCGATATACTATATATCTATAATATTAAATAGGTAAGAAGTATCCCGTCAATCGTACCCGAGATTGGTGCAGCAAACACAGAACAACTTCTTTTTTTAAGTTTCATTTCTAGAATAAACATAAACCCCCATTTTGGTTAAAAGAAGAAGTTTGTTCCTAATGCACACAATGTTAAGTGTAAGTTGTTGCATCTAACATTCCCCGAGATTATGAATATAATTTATGTAATGTTACTAGATTGTGTTAAATGGTAAGATTAAATGTTTAGGTAATGTTGATCGAGGAATACTGAATTTTTTCTTTTTTTCAGACAGTAAGTTTAAATCGAAATCAAAGTAATATGTATAATCATACATATATATACAGAAAGGGAAATTCTAATTGCACACTTTATTATTTCTAGGTGCACATCCTATGTGTGTATGTATATGTATATACCCGTCCCATCACTCTCTATGTAAGTCACATTAACTGCTATTTGTGTGTATCTGAGTCACATTACTTCCTATAGGGTGTGTAAATAGTAGGTCTCATAAATAAATCGTAGGTTAATACGACAAACTTATAGCTGGTTGATGCACTATTTATGTACGGCTTGATAAAAAAATCCTTTCATCGGAGCGACGTGATATTAAAAACCTTAATTTGTTTCATCCAATTTAAAATAAACTTAATATTCAACAGTATGCATCCCAAGTGGTACCAACTAATCGAAGCTTAACACATGCGGCGACTAAAAGATGTTCTGGTCAAAGTTTGTTCTATCTTCGATTAGCAATTTGAAGTTAATTTGAGTTGTTCTACTACCAAGGGCCAATAAACATATTACATACATAATTTTAAGAGAACGTATAAGTGTTTTGCAGTGGCAACTATATATAATAATAGTACTTTATTGACGTATTGCATTTTATAAAGAAAAGAGATATATACGTACTTATATCATGATATATACTTTAGTTGAAAATACACATTGGGGCCATCATGAGTTAACTAATTAAGTGGAACCCAATTCTTTTTCAATCATCTGTCTTATTTGGATTTTTAACAAGACTCAAGTCGTCCTTTTTTAGCTACTTGTTTGTGCATGTGGCATTGCGCCCCCACGCAACGAATGTGTATCATGCATTCTTTTGTTTGTTTTCTGTCGAACTGACATCAATGCTCGTTTCTAACTTGTTAATGTTCATTAGAAACCGATAAACGAAAGAGATTTTTCTCGTTCACATTATTCGGAAAGAAAATCTCTTTTTCGTTTACCTAGACGTGCACATCAACTAGGTTATATATATCTTTGTGGCTGTTTTCGACCATTTTTCAAATGACTCTCAAAATGTTTATTTGCATAAGTTTAAACCTGAAATCTTTTGTAAAGACATCAAAATATTTTACCACTAATAAAATTGGTGATGGTTACTTGTAATACATGAGGACACGTACATAGATTTTCTAACTAAAGTTGAGTATTCAACGTAAGCTTAAAAGACTCCAAAGTACTCATAAGTCGTAACACGATCACAAGCCCTCTACATACTATAGTTTTCGCTATAAGAAATGACAAAAATCCTTTGTTTTGATTTTCTCATCATGTGTTTGCTTAGTTATTTTAACCTTTTTGGTTGAAAGAGATAAGACGCTGACTAAATCGTTCATTAATATAGTGTCAACTTATTATTATAGGGTTGAGTTCAAATGAGAATGGAAATTTTAGTGAGAATGA
The DNA here is from genome assembly GCA_963921325.1 of Logfia minima. NCBI lineage: Eukaryota > Viridiplantae > Streptophyta > Magnoliopsida > Asterales > Asteraceae > Logfia > Logfia minima. The sequence goes on along the minus strand of OY992776.1, from coordinate 11,099,093 downwards.
AGGAATGAATCATAGTCATCTATTTTGCAAACTCAATTTTCCCCAAGAGTTATAATATCTCACAAACAGCTAATCAAAAAATTATAAAAATTGCACCATAGAAATAAGCGTTTTTTTCTCTACGATTAGACATCTCTCATGATATACTTTTGGTAAAAAAAAAAATCGGTTGAAAATCAGTAACACATGTGTTAGTGGTTGGTAACACATGTGTTACTAGCGACTACACATGTGTTATCAGCAACTAACATATGTGTTACCAATCACTAACACATGTGTTACCGCAACTAACACATGTGTTACCAACAACTAACACATGAGTTAACAGTTTTCGAAACCCATCAAAAAATGAAGAAAAAAAAAGTTCGTTGAATATATACCTTGTGAGATGTCTAATCGAAGAGAAAAAAATGATGATTTTTATGATGCAATTTTAATATTTTTTTTACTAGCCGTTTGTGAGATATTCAATTTTTAAAAATGTTTGGGGTATTATTATTTTGATGAAATTGATAGTTGAGATTGATTCCTTCATTCTCACAAAAAATTTTATTCTCATTTGAACTTAATTATATTATTATATACGTAGAATTAAGTTCAAATGAGAATGATAATTATTTGTGAGAATGGAGGAATCAATCTCAACCATCCATTTCATCAAAAAAATAATACCCCCAACACTTTTAAAAATTGAATATCTCACAAATGGTTAGTCAAAAAAATATAAAAGTTGCACCATAAAAATCAGCATTTTCTCCTCTTCGATTAGACATCTCACAAGGTATACTTTCGACGAATTTTTTTTTTTTTCATTTTTTGGTGGGTTTCGAAATTGGTAACACATGTGTTAGTTGTGGTAACACATGTGTTACCGAAACTAACACATGTGTTAGGTGCGATAACACATGTGTTAGTTGCGGTAACACATGTGTTAGTGGTTGGTAACACATGCCACTAATACATGTGTTAGTTTCAGTAACACATGTGTTACTGAAACTAACACATGTGTTACCGCAACTAACACATGTGTTAGTTTTAGTAACACATGTGTTACTGGTTTTCAACCCAAAAAAAAAAAAAAAAAAAATTTTTTTACCGAAAATATGTCATGAGTGATCTCAAATCGTAGAGAAAAGAACGCTGATTTCTATGGTGCAATTTTTATAATTTTTTGATTAGCCGTTTGTGAGATATTTAACTTTAGGGGAAAATTGGGTTTTGCAAAATGAATGGCCATGATTCATTCCTCCATTCTCACTAAAATTTCTATTCTCATTTGAACTCACCTCTATATACGTATTATTATAAATATTTATATTTATATTTTATGTTATCTTAAATAAATATGTATTTGTATATTACAATCATAGTAGATGTTCATATCTATATCTAATCAAACGGTTTTAGGAGTTTTTCTACATCATGCATTAAAGTTTTGAACTGCCTTTGCATTTAGGAGTTTGGGTAGGGGATGACCCTTGACCCGTATAGTTGCTAGTACCTTCATAAAATAGTTTTAGGGGATGACCCTTGACCCGTATAGTTGCTAATATAGTGTCAAACTTATTTTTACATTCGTCTTATTATAAATGTTTATAGTTATATTTTGTATTAATTCAAATAAATATTTATTTTTATGTTATAATCAATTAAAAGAGATTTTAGTAAATTCATATTTCTTTTATTGATAAATAGTGTAGTCGGTGGACATTTTTAAAAGTGCAGACATAATTAAAGTGAACATTTTAACCGAAACGAAAGTTTTTTCAAGTATCATTAATCATTAACCCTTGTAAATTGTTTATCTATTTTCTTTGGAGAGTTAAATTTTTAAAGATCTGGAAAAGACAAAACTACCTCTACTTACAAAGGAAAATACAAAACTATCAATAATAATTACATTATATCAGGATTTAATACATTAAATAATATAATACTATTTATAAATAAACATATATAAATTTGGAAATAACAAATAAGTCAAATTAGAGTTAAACTTGAATATGACCAAACTAACAATAAAACAATATCATTTACAGCAACTATGTGATAATTATTTATAATATTTATTGATCGATTTTTTATTCGTCATATAACGCGGACCTTTATTAGTATAAATAATAATGCGATGAATATAGTTTCTGCTAATTAAGAGAGATTTTGATATTACTAAAGGACTTGGAAACTACGTATTACATGTATTGAAAGAAAAACATCAATATTGAATGACGTACTTAAAAAGTTCCACAGTTGCATTTAATAAGACTACCATTAAATTGGTAGGAAATTACTTACAATTAGAGCTAACATGCAACCATATTAAATACATTGATCGGTGTATGTCCAGACGAAACCACTAAGCTATATATCCTTATTTAATTGATTACATTTGGAACTTCGACATGAATTATTGTGTCTCTTTTAATTTTATGGGGAAAAAAAATAGTACTGCGTGTACGTAGTTAGTTAGTTATAATTGATGAACCTTATCCTTAGATAGTATATCTAGCCATATCTACATCAAAATTTAACGGTATTAGTTATTTTTAAGCTAATTATATTACTAGTTCGAGTCATTCTTTAGTTTTGTACAAGTTTGCTTGAATCTATTTTTTACTTATTACTTTTATGTTAGGTATGTTTAGCTGCAAAATATTTAATATCTCTTGAAGATTCTAAAAAATCTTGAGCTTCAGTTTCATAAGTTAAAGGTCTTCTAAAAAATAAATTTTGCTTGTCAAACAAAACTACGATTATTCTAAACAACCCCTAGAAAATTATAAAATAAAACGTTCTCAATTAATTTTAAAAATCTATGTAAGTTTCATTTCGCTTTAGCCACAAGCAAAAAGTTCCAGCTTCAATTAGTTATTGTCAAATATATTTATTGTATTAACGATATAAGTATAAACGAGAATAAAGGTAAAAATAGTTGTCTTTTATAGTTTTATACCACTTGATGTTAAAACTTAAAAGAAACAAAAATCAAACGCATGAAATAGAAAACTATAATGATATAGAAGGTAGAAATCCTAGTTAATTTAGTTAATACTCCGTATCTAATACTTTAATCTAATAGTATATAATAATGAAAGTTAAGTTCAAATGAGAATGAAATTTTTTATAAGAATGAAAAAATCAATTTCAACTATCTATTTCGTTAAGATAATAATACCTTTAATATTTTTTAAAATTGAACAAACGGCTAGTCAAAAAAATATAAAAATTACACCATAAAAATCAACATTTTCTTCTCTTCGATTAGACATCTCACAAGGTATACTTTTTCCATTTTTTGGTGGGTTTAAAAAACTGGTAACACATGTATTAGTTTCCGTAATACATGTGTTAGTTGCGGTAACATATGTGTTAGCTTTTGGTAACACATGTGTTAGTCGCTAGTAACACATGTGTTACCGGTTTTCAACCAAAAATAAAATAAAATTCATCAAAAATTAATCATGAGGGATGTCTAATCGTAGAGAAAAGAATGTTGATTTTTATAGTGTAACTTTTATAATTTTTTATTAACTGTATGTGAGATATTTAACTTGAGGAAAAATTAGATTTCGTAAAATAAATGACTAGAATTATTTTTTCATTCTTATTGAAATTTTCATTCTCATTTAAATTCAACGAATATATCAATTGCTATAAAATAAAGAATGGAAATGAATTTCCTGGTAACTTGCAATTTGGGAATTTTTCGCCTCTAATATATTTTTAGGCTATCGTCTTTGACTTTTGGCGTCAACCTTGTGTTTATAATTATACTTTTCGAAAGGTTCTCGTATTCTTGTTTTCTGTATATTTATAATATATATTTTATTTTTATTGTACCGAAAAACTTGAATAGTGTACAAATAATTACGCCATGTTGATCTGTTTGATCGTTGTCAGACCATTTGATATAATATCTATATTTTGTTTTTATATGCATCATTTGATATGGTCAATAAAACGGCTGATCCCTTTCATACTAAACGACAAATAAACAACAATTACCATGAGAAAATTAAAGTAGTATTTTGTTCTCAACAAGAATTGGATATGTGTTAGAAAACATTCGCTGTACTCGTCAAAATAGTACTTACATTTCAAAACTTTTGATTAAAAAGTTTCTCGAAAGATAAAAATTTTGTTTAACATGTAAAAACTGTAACTTTATGATCTAATGAAAAGTTCAAAACTTCAAAGCTTTTGAAAGTTGCTTTCTATAAAATTGATAAGCTTTAGAATCTTACAGCTACAGCTTACAGCCTACGAGTATGTTTGGTGAAGTAGTTGTAGGTTGTAGCCGTTATTGTAGACTGTAGCTGTAGACTGTATGTTGTATGTTGTAGATTGTAATTGTAGCTTTAGGTTTTGAGCTTTTCATGTAAAGTTACTTCTAGTTATTTTGAGATTTTCATTAAATTTTAAAGCTACAACTTGTACATGACAAACAAGACTTTTATTTTTATAGAAATTTTTTATTCAAATACTAATAGTTAAAACTTTTAAAAACTAATAGTTAGGGGTTGGTTATTGTAAAACAAATCTTAACGTAAAATAAATAAGAAATAATCTGAACCGTTAGATTCACATTAATGAAAACAGTTTTAATTTTTAGGTCAAAATCATATTAATTGTTGTTGAAGGGTATAATGGACATTTTAACACATGCTTTTAACTCATTCTTTTTTACAATTAAAACAACAAACGAAGTCAAAATCAGTAAGTTTCCAATTAATATATACGTTTAATTCCTAAAGATACTAACGAGTATTTTGTTTTAAATTGTAGAAATTACATCATTAAACTCGGTTTTGAACTCTCTTCTACTTGATACTCATTTTGAAGTATTTGAAGATCAGATGCTCGACAAAGTTGGTGCACGAAGTATAAGCCGTTGATGCACGTTGTACAAACCATTGTACAAAAGCTCAAAACTTTTGTTGCCTTACACGATTGGTGCACAAGAGTCCCTATTGACACTTAAAACGAAACATGTGTGTTCATATATTTTGTAAAGAAACCCAAAACCATGTTGCTCAGCAAAAACTCGAACCTAATCCATTGGTGCACAGAAAAACACAAATTAGAAACTTGTATGAACTCGATTAGAAAGGAGATGATGGTTTGTAAGTCTTGCAGAAATTGAAGGAGTTAAAGACGTACATCGGACAGAGACTCCTACAGAAAATGAAGGAGATGGAGGCGGTTGCAAAAAAAAATTTCGTCAAAAAAATGAAAAAATTGGAGCTGCTAGTTCGTTGCTGTGTTTTTCTTCACCGGCCAAATATAACAACATAGACATTTTTGGTTTGCAGGGAGAAAAAAGATAAAGTTAGGGTTTGAAGGATAGGGAATGGGGATGAGTGGTGACGGCTGAAAAATAAGGGGAGGGTTTTTCTTTCAATCAAATGCTATAGAAAAGGAAGCAATTGTCCAAAATACCCTTTGACTTATATTAAACTTCAAGGACACTTGTCATCCTAACACTTTATCCTATTTATCTTATGTTAAATATTTTTGTATTGGAACCAACCCCTAAAACATTAATACTTATAACTTTAAATGTTGTTAGCTTAAGTGATTGATCGTATATAAATGAAAACTTTAAGGGGCAAAGATATAAACTATACAAATAAATATACTAGATAAGTAGTCAATATCATCCAAGTTCAAACATTACATATTAGTAAAAGTAAAATGATATTATAAACTCATATTATATAAAAAAAAAATGTAAACAAAAGTCAAATATATTGATGGTGATATTTTGTTAATTTGAGGATCACCTGAAGAACAACAGAAAAGGGTGTGTTGCTTTAAAATATCACTGGAGATTTATAATTTAACCAATTACAATTAGCGATTGAGTATTTATTTTAAATTCTCGTTGTTTCCTATAATATTTCCCCCAAAACACGAATAATTGAGCCCTAAGATGTAGTCGTCGGTGGCTTTTAAATTTCCTCTATTTTTCATTAAATTGTTATTATTATACGACTAGTCTTTGTTCAATGTTCCACACGCTTTTTATTTTTAAATAAACCTTAATTTGTCAATGAAATTACGTATAAACACAATGTTACGATGTGTAAGTTGTGGTAAGATTGTAACCTTAGTAATAATAAATATATAGTGTTGATGGTTTATTTTCAATTTAATCAGCCAACTTTGCATAATATATTGATTTATTTCCAAATTGTGATGCTTCAATAAGAAAAATAAATAGTATTTAGAGTCTGAACCAATATAACAGACTTTCTGATTTTGATTAGTAAACTGAACAAAGTTGAATTGGTAGCTTAAATAATATAAATCAATTATTTAACTCATAAATAGGTATCATTTCTAGCTATATTTATAAAAGTTTGATTTAACAAGGGGCGGAAACACGGTAAGGACAATGTAGGTAATTGTCCGTTCTAAAACTTTATAAATTTAATTTTTATTATTATTAAAAGTATTTTAATAATTTACCTCTTTAAAAATAATAATAATAAAAAAATTATATGTAAAGGTAATTTTTGATATTTGTTCTTTAAAAAAATTGTTTTAAAATTCCCCTTTTAAAAATAATTTTCTAATTCCGCTCTGAATTTTACATATAACTTGAAATTGAAATTACCAAACTAACATTTTTGAACATAATTAAAATGAATGGAATTAGTTAGTAGTTTATAGAATTTATGCATTTTGGATCATTAGATCATTGTCAAAAATTACTACCTAATTCAAAAGTTATACGACATTTTGGACAATGGGTGTCATTACTTTTAACCCGAAATTTAGGTAATAGACTGATTTGTCAAAAGAATTACTTTACTCGTAGCTTATATATAAAATGCAAAAATATTATTCAAATTAATATCATCGGATATTATAAAATTATTCTTTTGAATGAATAAATCTATATAACATATCTCACTATTATATATCATCACACACATTATGGCACATTGTCTCAAATAAAACTTAATTGAACCATCTAATTGTTATCAAACATACACTTAAATCATGTTTTATATATTTCATATGCTAAAATTTCAAAAAGAAAATATAAGAGATTGATATTTGAAAATGTATAACTATAACTGAGAATCTATTTTGTGTATTCAAATTTATTTGGTTTATTGTGTGTATCAAATTTTCAGTTATTGCTATTATATGTATATGGCAACTTATTCATTTGGTAACCAATATTTTTGATAATGTGACAAGCATATGAGTCACCATATCATTTGACACGTCATAAAAAATCATTGTCACATCAACGATTACAAATAATAGTTGTTCGAATATTACAATAATCATCATTGAAAATTCAATACATATAATAAACCAAAATAAATTTAATACACACATTATACTTCAAATTATAAATTATAGTTAAATATATTTCTGAAACCGATAGTTATCCCAAAATATAAATTCCTTCTAGAAATCTTTTATTAAACATTCGTTAACGTGAAAAACAAGTTTGACATACGCATCCCACCGTCATAAGATATGAATGACTAATTAACTTGTAATTTTAGCAAATATTCGGTGAAAACCACACTCCCTCTATAATGTTTCCTCTCGATTATTCCGATGATAATTCTGATGTTGACAAAATGAATGACTAAGTTCATTAAGACAAACAAAGAGAAAAAAAAAAAAAAAAATGTTTGTCAACAGCAAGTGTATTCGACTAACCTTATTTAATTTATATTTTATCAGCATCCGTAAAATAAATCATATACAAGATTACAATGAGATCCATCCAAAATTGGAATATTTAGTACGATGTTATCTTAGAAAGAGACATATTTGCTGATATTGACACCCTCGGCTCCTCAAGAGATCGATGTCTCTCTCCACAAAACACAAAGGGATGCATGTTATGAATTCTACTTGAGCCAACTAATATCTAAACCCTTAAAGCAAACAATTTATTTCATATCCATTTCTATACCATTGTAATCAAACTGACAATTCAAACACACCCCAAGTATCACTAAAACCCCGTTTCTTTGTTTTTTCTGGATAAATTCTAAATCGATACACTATATGTCTAGATATATAATGTATGTTCGAAATAAGTTATATGTAATTAATTGTTGTTTGTTTTATATGATAAACTTAATAAATAAAACATTTTTAGTGTTCAACCATTAAATCAAAAATAAACGAAGTCTGATAAAACATTTAGCTTTAAGCTTTAATGTTTAAAAGTTTGAAGATCTGTAATTACTTGTATATCCTTCACACTGATTAGTAATTACATGAATATGAAAGTAATTAATAAATCAATTTAGCTTGCATTTTTATGGCATACCACTACTAGGAGAAAAGGCTATTAAAGACTTATATAGCGACATGATATTAAGTGTCTCAAAATTACAACATCAATAGTGACACTTTCGCGACATCCACGATGTCCATGTTTCAAACTATGAAACGGAAATAAATGTCTAGGTTACGATGTCACGGATTGGGTCGTTGAGTGCGTGTTAATTTTAAGACGCAGTAGTGAAGGTGTCCATAACATAGTCACAAGTTCTGCATCGTATCGTGGAATGTCTCTGAACATGTCTCTACACTTACCATTTTAAACTTTTTATGAAAAGTACTATAGTAGTAATAATAAGTATGAAATTAAATTTAATTTTATAAATAACTCCTCCCCAAATTTTAGTTCTTGTGCCCTACATTCTTAAGCCTCCATCGTGCTCGGTCACCATAACACCCTACATAGGTGGTCGTTGCACCGCCAGCTACATCATTGTAGGCGTCATTCGCACCACCTACACCACCTACACCTCCGACTGCATACACTTCTTCGCTCAATCTTTACGTATTCACTGTTTCTATCTAAACGACGCAAATAGGAATGTCGCCCAGAAGACAGCAACTCTAGTACGATGCAAACAACGACATACTCAAAACTAGCGGATCAACCTCGAAGTCAAACTCGGTCAAACCCGGTTGGTTTTCTGGTCGAACCGGGGTTGATCCGATGAACTAGAACGGTCGAACCGGATTTTTATTATTTTTTTATTTTAGGGACTAAATATGGACATTTTCAATAGTTTGGGGACTAAATCTGAAAATTTTGGTGTGCTGTTGAACAGGTCGGTCGGACCGGACCCGGGACCCGGACAAGGTCAATCAAAAACCCAGTTTATAAAAACACTGATCATTATTTTCACCTCTACTATTTTTCTTACATTATATTTTCCTCTCACATTTATTCTTTACTCACACTCCCACTCACCACCAATTACCATCCGCCGCCGTCCACCGTCATTCGCCGCTGCCAGCTATCGCTTGCTCCAACAACATTCTTTTTTCTTTTCCTTATTTTCAACTTTCTTTTTTTCAACTTTTTTCTGCTGCTTCATTTTTCTTTTTCCTCTTTTCAAAAAAAAAAAAAAAAGTTTCTAATTTGTTCCTTAAAAACCTTTTTTTTCAAATTTCTCTTAATGTGCATTTTGATTTATATATATTGCATAATTTTACTGCATTTTATATATTCTACATGTATACAAAACATAATCTATAAATACCAAACATAAAATATGCAGTACATATAAAATGCAGTAACAAAATCAGTAAACAAACATAATCGTTAGAAGAGGAAAGGGTTGTCAGATCTGAGCAGTGGACGATGAAGACAGGGATTTTGGATCGAAGGTCTCGCCCGAAGAAACTACCGGTACGGATACGGATCGGATATCTCGACGGAGACTAGTGTTGTTAGTCTTCATAGCAAATCGCCAAGTTTTTGTGTTGGTGTTTGTACCGTCACGAGAGCTAGAGCAAGTTGCCGAAAAAGCAACAAATTGTCGGTTTTAGAGATCAGGGCTCTTAATTAGGTTTTTATTTTTTTTAGTTGTAAATTAATTTGTATTTCATGCAAAATGATGATTTTGGTGTGAAATTATTTGGATGTCTGTGAATAGTGATGTTCATGGTGGTTGGTGTATAGTAATTTAGGTGTTTATGATTATTTTGTTTATGTGAATCTATAAATAATTTAGGTGTTTATAATATTTGATGGTTGGTGTATAATAAAATATTGGGTAAAGAGAAATATAAGGTTAACGAAAATGAGAGTATTTTAGTCATTTTATATGAGTTAATGATTAAGTTGGAACAGAAAAAGTAATTACGAAAAAAAGCTGAAAGGGATGAAACGTGAGAAAATGAAGACCATAAAAACGTAAAATATAATTTACCTAATAAAAAATCACAAGAATCATTTATGCGATTAATTCTATAATTAAAAATCTTAACTTTCACCATATACAATCCAAATTACCAAATTTACAATTCAATTACTTGAAATGGTAAACACCTCTACATCATAACATGATATGCAGAAGCTCTCATTATTTGCTGGAATTAACCCACGTCTTATTCAACTACATACTTGACCAATAAGAACAAGAAAACGAAAAACATTAACTGGAAATATCTGTAAGCATCTAAGCGGCATACAACATGCTTCCAACACATGTCGGTCATTTCTTAAGACGAGTAGCAATTGTTAATTGTTATCGACATCAAACGCGGTTGATAAACGGATGAATTATCGAATGGTCCGCAGTTGTCTTGACCTAGCAAAACTGCAGCCGTATAAAGAACCATGGCCGACTACGTTTTTTAGATGGGAATTATATTTATTTTAACAACACTCAATATTTTTCTGATTTATATTATATAATAGTCAATAAAAAGAGAAGAATTGAGATCATAGGGGAAAGAATTTTAAAGGGAGAAAGAGGGGAAGATAACAAAAGGCAATTAATTGAATCTCAATTTATACTAATTGGTTAGAAGGGGATGACATTTTCATAATTAGTATCAAAAATGACGTTAAAAGTTAAAAAAAGAAAATATAGGATCAAAATTCACCTATACCCCTTTTGTTATTTTCACTTTATTTTTCTCCCTCTATTTTCTTTACCTTTTTATTTTTATTTTCCATATATGTCACCTTTTTTTAGTCTCTTTTTTTTTTTTTACCATCTCTTGCTTTTGTTTTTAAAAACTTAAATGTAAACAATGTTTTTAAGTTGTTTAAGCTCTTACTTTTTGTTTTCTTTGTTTTGTCTATAAATATCTTTTTACAGTGTTATGTTTTTATTTTTATTTTTAGCGATTGATAACAATTTGTTTTATATTTTATTCTATTTTTGGTATTTTTTAAAAAATATATTTGCAATAGGATTATACAACTATTATGCAGTTATTTTTTTTATAAAAGCAAGATTCAATATGTTTAATTTTAAAGCATGATGTGGTATTTTTTAATTTTAAAGCATGATGTGGTATTTTATATTCACTGACAATGCAGTGTGTTTAATTTAAAACATGATGAAATGTTTTTATTGATCGATGATGCAGTATGTTAAATTTAAATGCATAATGCAGTGTGTGTAATTTAAACACATGATGCAATTTTTATTATCCAATGATGCGGTATATTTAATTTAAAGCCGGATACACTGTTTTTAGTTTAAACACATGATGCAATATTTATTATCCGATGACGCAATTTGTTTAATTTAAAAGCATTATGCACCATGTTTAATTTAAAAGCATGATGCAATGTGTTTAATTTATAAATATGATGCAATTTGTTTAATTCAAAAATATGATGCAATGTTTATTGACCGATAATACGGTGTGTTTACTTTAAAAGTATGATGCACTATTTATTGATTGATAATGTAACATGTTTAATTCGACAGCTAGTAGTGGTTGGCTGCGGTTGAATTTTGGTGTTGGCAGAAGATGGTGGGTGGTGGTGGTGGGGTGAGAAGGCTGAAAGAGAGTGTTGAATGATAAAAGGAGAAAGTTGAAAGAAGTAGAATGAAAATGAGAAAGTTGAAGGTACTCCGGATAAAGTATTATCAGCTTGTTGCATTCCGTGATACCCTAGTAATATTTTGTAACATGTTAATAACTAACGAATCTAAATGATATACACATGTCACAATAAATCATTCTGTAATTAAGATACTAACCTTTACTACAGTTGTAATTATTCAATAAACTTTATTTAGCTCATGTTTGTTTGTGACAAGTGAACTACACAAATGTTGTCTTGATAGATAAATCGAAAATGATCGTGTCAAAATATCTGTCTTAACGCGCAAACGTAAAACAGGGATAACCAAAGCACTAACTTGTGTACTAATAAAAACTTGTTAACCAAGAATTGAAGAACCTCGTATGAAAACCAGGTCTTGTCTTTTTAATTTTTTAATTTCCGGTCCCCATCTTTTTGGAAAGAAAAATCAATTTCACCAGGATGCTCTTCATATCGATATCGAATGTGATGTTATTTTCCCTGAAATAAAATATTAAATTAATCTCCACAATCCACAATCAGCTTTCTTGCTTGAATAAACATCTCAAGTTTTATACGGAACCATTTACTTTGAATATAAAGCTACTATTAAGAATTTCCTAATTATTACTACTCCATTTAACGATAGAGAGATGTCCTCATTATATAAATTAATACTTGGGTAACTTTTACGTCATAGGTTAATTTTATTTATTACAGTATATTGCTAGGGTTTCTGTAATAAACTATTTGAAGACGATTGTATCTGACCGAACTTCAATATAAAGTAAGTTCCTAGCAATTTCCAAAAGTAAGCTTGCTAGACTTTCATGCATTATAAAATGACGCAGGCTGCAGAAGTTAAAATTGACATTCTTTCCTCGAATTAGCTATCTAAACTGAGAATCATTTTGCCTCTTATTTTTGAATTTTAAATTTGAACCAAAAAAATACTGAAAATGGTTAGTGAAATCCTTTCACCATGTGACATTGGAGCTATGTTATTCAACATAAGCACACTTTCAAAACCCCAGAAACGATGGCGTGTGGCTTATATTGGTATTAACTTCTCAAACAAAATGTTGTCCGTCAAAAAAGTTTCGAAAAAAGTAAGTCGTTTTCCGATTTCTAAAGTAGTATCAGCCCCGTCGTATACCACTCTTAATATACTCCCACAAGCTAGTAGTTCCAATCACTATGGTGAGCGGTTCTCGAGCATTGATCAGGCTGACCTCACCAAGTTAGTCAAAAGCAAGGATCTTGAAAACCTTCATAGCTTTAATGGTGTCACAGGTTTGGCTGAAACTCTTCACACCACTCTTGAAAATGGTATCACAAGCCATGATATCGAAAGTCGGAAAACAACATTTGGCTCCAATACTTACAAAAAACCGGCCCCAAAAGGGTTCATATATTTTGTGGTCGAAGCTTTTAAGGACCTCACTATTCTTATACTGTTGGCGTGTGCTGGCCTTTCTTTAGGCTTCGGTATTAAAGAAGATGGACCTAAAGAAGGATGGTACGAAGGTGGCAGTATCTTTGTAGCTGTCTTTCTTGTTATTGTTGTATCTGCAGTTAGTAACTTCAGACAAGAACAACAGTTTGACCGTTTGTCAAAAATAAGCAATAATATAAAGATAGATGCCATAAGAGACGGCAGGAGGCAAAAAATATCCATTTTCGATGTGGTGGTTGGCGATGTTATAATTCTCAATATAGGAGATCAGATTCCTGCAGACGGCTTATTTATCGATGGCCATTCTTTGCTGATTGACGAGTCAAGCATGACAGGAGAAAGTGATCATATCGAGATTGATTCCATCATGAATCCCTTTTTGTTCTCGGGTTCAAAAGTGGCTGATGGGCATGGTAGAATGCTTGTGGTATCAGTTGGGATGAATACTGCTTGGGGTGAGATGATGAGTTCTATAACAGGTGATTCCAATGAGCAAACGCCACTACAATCTCGTCTCAATAAACTCACATCTTCGATTGGAAAGGTTGGTCTTGCTGTTGCTTTTCTTGTTCTTTCAGTTATGTTAATCCGTTATTTCACTGGACATACAAAAGATGAGAATGGGAACCGTGAATACAACGGGAAAAGCACGACCACAAATGAGATACTCAATTCTGTTACGCGTATTTTTGCGGCGGCGGTCACGATTGTCGTGGTTGCAATCCCTGAAGGCCTACCGCTAGCTGTCACTCTCACACTTGCTTATTCCATGAAGCGAATGATGGCTGATCAAGCCATGGTAAGGAAGTTGTCTGCCTGTGAGACTATGGGTTCCGCCACTGTTATATGTACCGACAAAACCGGCACTTTGACCATGAATCAAATGAAAGTTACAAAATTCTGGCTTGGCCTTGATCTCATTGAAGACGATTCTTCCCGAGAAGTAAATTCTAAAGTCCGTGAACTTTACCATCAAGGGGTCGGTTTAAATACCACTGGTGGCGTTTACAATTCAGGAACCACACATGAATATTCAGGCAGTCCAACTGAAAAGGCAATACTCTCATGGGCTGTCACGAACTTGAGTATGGATATGGAGAAACTGAAGCAAGGTTCTACCATTCTTCATGTTGAAACCTTCAATTCTGAGAAGAAACGAAGTGGAGTTTCAATTAAGAAGAATGAAGACGACACCATACATGTTCACTGGAAAGGTGCAGCTGAGATGGTACTAGCAATGTGTTCAAATTATTATCAGAAAAACGGACTTATAGAGCCGATAAATCATGAAGAAAGGGTACGGTTTGAGTATATAATCCAAGGAATGGCAGCAAGCAGCCTCAGGTGTATCGCTTTCGCTCATAAGGAAGATAGCACTGCCTACAAATCACTATCTGAAGAAGGGTTGACATTGCTAGGTATTGTTGGGATCAAGGACCCGTGTAGACCAGGGGTAAAGAAGGCAATTGACGCTTGCAGGTCTGCTGGGGTGGAGATTAAGATGATAACGGGAGACAATGTTTTCACAGCAAAAGCCATAGCTACAGAATGCGGTATACTTAAACATGGTCAACAAGCCGACAAAGGTGCAATAGTAGAAGGTGAAGAATTTCGTAACTACACGGAAGAGGAGAGGATGGAGAAAGTTGACAATATTCGAGTGATGGCAAGATCATCCCCCTTAGACAAGCTTCTAATGGTGCAATGTTTGAAAAAGAAAGGTCACGTTGTTGCAGTCACAGGTGATGGCACAAATGATGCACCGGCTCTAAAAGAAGCAGATATTGGACTTTCAATGGGGATTCAAGGGACTGAAGTGGCTAAGGAAAGCTCAGATATCGTCATATTAGATGATGATTTCGCTTCTGTAGCAGTTGTGTTAAGGTGGGGTCGGTGTGTGTATAACAACATCCAAAAGTTCATTCAATTTCAACTTACAGTGAATGTTGCAGCTCTTGTCATCAATTTCGTCGCAGCGGTTTCTGCTGGTGATGTTCCTCTAACAGCAGTTCAACTTTTGTGGGTCAACCTAATTATGGATACTTTAGGTGCTCTAGCACTTGCTACAGAGCGGCCCACACAGGAACTCATGCATAAACCACCCATTGGCCGAGTTGCACCTCTTATAACAAATGTCATGTGGAGAAACCTACTGGCACAAGCTTTTTATCAGATAACCATTCTGCTCACTTTCCAGTTCAAAGGTAAATCAATATTTGATGTTGACGAGAGAGTAAAGAATACCATTATCTTCAATACTTTTGTTCTCTGCCAAGTATTTAATGAATTCAACTCAAGAAAGCTGGAGAAGAGGAATGTATTTGAAGGTCTTCACAAAAACCGATTGTTTATAGGAATTATTGCGGTGACAATCATTCTTCAGATTGTGATGGTGGAGTTCCTTAAGAATTTTGCAGATACAGAGAAGTTGAATGGACTGCAGTGGGGCATCTGTATAGCAATTGCAGCCTTATCGTGGCCTATTGGTTGGATTGTGAAGTTGATACCAGTACCAGATCGACCATTTTTTAGCTATATAAGAGGGTGGATTTGATACAGGCTTGGTTTAAAAAGGCGATAGGCGATCTGAGGCGCTAAGGTCCCGATAGCCTAGGCGCTAAGGCGAGAGCCTCACGTAAATACCTGGATTCAGAAAGTCAACAAAAGTCAACTGCAGGTCCAAAAGTCGACTAGAAGTTATATTAACTCATAATCCGGCTTCAGTTTGGCTCCAATTTGTTGTTTCTTGCTTCGATTTGTTGGTTCTTGCTTCAATTTTTCAAAAAAAAAAAACCAGGGCACTAAAGGCGCTAGGCGCAAGGCGAAAAAGAGAGAAAAAAGGCAATTCCTTCTCCTCAGTTGTAACAAGAAGGGCTTCATTGACGAGTCATGATGCTGCGATATAGGATCAAAATCGACTTTTATTTCGCTTAACCCATCAAAGCAAGGAGTGGCTACTGAATAGACAATTAGTTCCGAGACTAAGAGATTAGACTATCGGCCGGTATTAGTTGAAATCAACAAAGAAGGAAAGCCTTCCCCCAATCCAACATTTTCAAGTGAAAAGAAGATAGATGACTGAGAGTCACGGGCTCTTCAAAAGGGATGACGGATACAGGGCGGTTACCAAGTGTAGGCTCATTCACCAACTAGGCCATGAGTTTGCTTTAACAAGTGCACGAACAAAAGCGGAGACAGAGTTGTCCCCCGATCTGAGATATTAGCAAGATTAGCTACATGCCACTTAACCTAAAGAAAGGTTGACCTGAGGAAGCCCTTTCCGCCTGAGGGTGCCTTACGTCGTACTATCGCCTAGAGTAAAGTAGAGCGCCATTGCTAAAGCCTTAAGGCGCCTAGGCGCGCTTTTTTAAACCAAGGATACTTTAGAGGGATGACCACATCCTCCATCCCTAAGCAATACAAGGGCTCATTAGTTGCCTCCCCAGGGGTTAGGAGTGTAATGTATATTTATAAGTACAAGTTATTACTTACTTTGTAAAATGGCCCCACCCTAGGTAGTAGCTATATAATGGTTTCAGTAATTTACTATGTTTTATTTAAGGTTTATTTTCAAAATCAAGTAATGAAAACATATCATTTTTACAAAATGAATACATGAACTACATTAATTGGCTATGGGAGCAACAAATACAGTTATGCTTTTGTCTGAAAAATCTTTCAGGTCAGATGGGCTCCCGTATGGGAAAAAATCCTGGTCAATCACAGGATAGTAGGTTAGGATCGAACTAGGACAACCATACCCTAGGGCTATATAATGTTGATAACTGCATAGGTCAAGCCATCAGGGATACCCCTTGTACCAAACCAGCAGATGGTAAAGCCAGTGAGGAACTACAAGTCTCTATGCAAAACCAACAACACAGGTAAAGAGTTTACTTGAGATGAGTGATTAGAAGAAGGCCAGGCACCTCAATGTCAACATCAGTTAGCTAGTAAAGGGGCAGGATCGTGTTTTTAGGGTTAATGCTTGCAGCATTTCAGATATTTTAAAGACTCATGTTATCTCTATTTCTTATTTTGTACATACGAATATATCAGTGTCACGATTTATAAATAATATCATCTAGCATGTACTGGTTTACTTTTCATAAAACTATCATAACACTAACAATTGGTTGTGGCCTAATGATACAGTGAATGGTGTTCTAAAACAATGCTACTTTCAGTGAGGGAAGTTAAGAGTTATGACTTATGAACCTGACATGTAAGGCATTTGTCTGTCTGCACCTTTTCATCTACGAGCCCATTTTCAAAAGAATGCTGCAGCAAAAAGAGACAAATTAGGTGAAACTCTGCAGCGTGCTGGAGGGTAAATCATATAAACAAGAATATTATGCGGGTTCTATAGTTTCATTCAACTTGAGGTCCAGTTCGCAGAGTGTTACAAGTTCAAACAATCAATAATAATCATCGTAACAATAATATCTGATAGCAAGCTAAAATTAAGGCCAAAACATAAACTGATATAGATTGATTTGTTGGTACCCGAAAAAACTAATTATGTTATCTAGCGCAGTAGCTGTCAAGGGTAAATATGCACCAGTAATTATCAAATTTCAGAATAGTACGTAGATTGATCAGAGGATTGATGCAAACATGTACCATAAGAGCGAAATAAGGGGAATAAATTAGAGATATAGATGACTATAAGAATGCAACATTGAGTATTAAAAGGTAAAATTTGGTATTCAGATGAAATATAAATATGGAATAACCGTCCAGAACCAAGTTGGAGAGAAAGAATTGCAAAACTAGACATTCATTAAAAAGAATCAAAATGGCATGGCAAAGATTAATAAATAGTGTAACCACCTCTAAGTACTCTTATTCAAACTTCCGTAAGTGTTAATAAACTATCCAAGTGGTTGTACCATTGTAAGACCACATGATAACCAAATATAAGTCTGCATCGAGTCGGACGGCCTATGCAGTATGCACATCTACAGCTACATACAACGATGTTCACCTCTACAGCTGCATACAATTATACAACGATGTTCACATCTACAGCTGCATACAATGATGTTCACATCTACGGCTGCATACAACGATGTTCACATCTACAGCTACATACAACGATGTTCAAGCATGCTATGGGATCAACGAAGTCCTGAGTACAGTTGGCCACAGTAGACTACTCAAGTTCTCTGAGTTAATAAACTACAACGTAAAGAGATTCCGATATCCAAAACAATAGTATACCAATCATGGAATCACACCTAGCCTACCTAGTTAAAAGTAAGATATGACGTAAGCATATCTTCTTATGCATTTGATCTACGGTTATGGTTATTAAAGTACAAATTAACGACTATAAAGTTGAAAAGTATTATGGTTAGGCATCGAAATTCAAAACTAACTCAACTAACCTGTTAAAACACTTAAGAAATTTAAAATCACATTCAAATCACGTTTTAGTTAACTCACTACCTCCAATTGAGATTCACTAGGTTTATGCTTGAAATTAGGCCTAATTAAGATATGCATAAAGAGGTCTTGCTGTACTTGTAATCTACAGTTGGGGTTGTTTAAGTTGCAAAGTATCACTGAGAAGCATCAAACTTAAGAAACACTTATCCTAAAATCACGCCTAAATGATATCACAAATGACCTAAAATCACGCCTAAATTATATTTTCCTTTATAAAAAACTTATGAAGTTTCTGATAACATTCAAATCACATATCAGTGAATATAGCCAACTCAAATTGAAGTAGATCTAAGCTTCTGCTAGCGTAATTTCGTAAAATCACGCGTATTTATTAAGAGATATATATGTATAATATATATATATATACACACCTCTGAAACATACAAAGTGTAAGTATGAAATGAATAATGGCTGATATACCTTTTTGCCGCTTAGTGTTTCGTGCTGCGAAGATCGAATGGCATAGCGATCGTACGCTGGAGAACAAATGATCGTGAGAATTTTGATGAATGTATAAATTTGGGAGTGACAGAGTATGAGCGTTCGAATTCTATTAGTTGATTTGCCATAGTCGCTTTATTTGAACGCTAATATAGTTACCGAAACTTTCCTGAAAATTATCATTTTCTTTATTTTACCTTTTTTTTTCCGAAAAACGAAAATTAAATTAGTCAATTAATGATAGAATGAATGAAATTTGATTTGATTAATTTAGTAAGCTGTTGTAAATCTGAAATAAATAAATATATAGAGTATTGTATTAGATTTTACATAAAGGTTGTATAAAAATGACAGTAAGCTATTGGATGATCATATTTTTTATGTTAGTATTTTAATGATGAGTTATTTTTCACACTTGTCAAATTACATATTCACATTTAACGTATAATAACTAATAATCACGAAATGGTTTTTATAAAAATGGGGAAGATGATCTAAACATTGCAATTGTCCCCGACTTTCACTTATTAGTGTAGAAACAAGAGTCATGTGCATATCGTTGTAATTTAGAACTTTTAAATATATTTAAGTTACGATGAGATGAGATTGTGTAATCTTCGTATTTTAAAAAGATAAAGTAGCAAAATTTGTAAAGAAAACAACATTTCATTATTTTAGCCATTTGGTTCAAATTCGCCAACATTGTCAGATTTTACGAGTCGAACTTTACAACTAATACATTACTACTCACAACTCTAATTTGGTTATGAATTTATCCCAAAAATTTCAGATTTAAATAACAACTTAACTTTAAACTAGATAAACAATAAACAATAATAATTCTGTTACAAATAAGGGCACTAGTCATATATAACTGATTCTCGCTATAGTTTCTCTACTCGATCTTCAAGAAAACAATTCTATCCACATTTAAAACTTTGTTAGCATTGTCTTTACCACAATAACCTTGACCTCCACTACCTTGAAACATGCAACGTTACAACGTATAAGATAGAAGCTTAGTGAGTAAGACTTGGTTATAATCAACTAATATCAACAACTAAATCAACAATTACACACCTTTAATATGAAATCTAAGAAAGATTAGAAACAACTTAACTTAGTAAGACAACTAACACTCATCACATCCCTTAAAATTCAACACAACTCATAAAACCTCCTCGCAACTCATAAGCAACTCATAAAGAACACAAAACATTTGCAAACAACATGTATGCCAATAATTTAAAGGTTAGTGTGTTCATCTGTAACACTCACTAAATGATTCATTATTGCTCTCCCAAAGCAAGCTCAGGACCACCATGTACACATATCATGTTATTTAGTATAGCGTTGTAAACCGAACATCACTTCTAGCACTTGATTCACTATAAAACACCTTATGATATTCCTCAAAAGATTTCATATCAATTACACTAACATATATAAAAATTAGTCCTTAGAAATACATTCAACAAACTCCAAAGAAAACATAATATATGATATCATTAATCCTTTTCTATATGAAAATTAATAAGTTAAGTAAATAATGGCATTATCAAAATTCTGGAATATTATATACTAGAATCGGTAGATGTGACATGATGATGGCGGTGACATATAATTGATGTAGAGATGATATAATATAGTGACGATATTATAACTGTGTGTTTTAAATGTGTCTATTATATTATGTACCTTTTGTATAGTATTATACATATTAAATATGTTAGGTTGCTTTAAGATTAGTATTTATTTATAAGTGTAACAAAGTGTTTTTTATCTAGTAAAAGAAATAAATACTATATTTGATATTTTTACTGTTTTAAAATAAGTATTTATTTTTACAAGTAATATATTAACTTTATAATTTTATCTTTAATATTTTTTTTAAATTGATATATATGAGTGTATATGAAAAAAGTAAAGGTATAATTGTTGTGAGACGATAACTTTTTAAACTTTATGAAAACTCTCTATTAGGGTTTGCTCTCGAGTTTTTGGTTGGAAGAAAAGAAGATAAAATAAAAGAAAATGATAGAAGAAGAAGAACACTATTGTGTTTCCGAGTTGAAAAGAAGAGAAATGAAATTTACACGTTTCGTATACCCCAGTTGAAGAGAAATGAAAGGAAATGTCATTTTCAAACTTGTTTAATCTTCCATCATTCAATTTCTTCCCACTTTTGAAGATAAAGTTTGAAGTATAAAGATGTCCAAACTATCCTCCCACTTCTCTTATCTTCTCTCCAGAAAAACTCTTTTCTTATTTCCACTTCTATTTTCTTATTTCAAAAGGAACAAATCTGAGTACCGACTCGGAGTAAGCCCTTGACCAGGGCCAGCCCAATGGGGGAGGGGGGAACTTGGGCTAAACTCAGGGCCTCCAATTTTTTAGGACCTCATATTTTTGTATACCCTAATTATAATAATTAAAACTATTTTTTTTACCATTAAAAGAACCTCATTTTTTTTTACCCGAAGTCTTAAATTTATCTGGAAAGGCCTGCCATTAACGCGGAGTTAAAAATCAAATCGGTTAATTAATTATTGAGAGTGATCTCTTGCAAAAAGATTGACCTCTAGAAACTGTGTTTTCACCTATCTATCACATGACCAAGGTCAGTAAATAGATCAATTAGGGTTCCAAATCTACATTCTACCATCCAATTTCCTAAATTTTTTAATATAATAATCGAAGAACCTTTACTCGCTTGTTCTTCCCTAATCCAATTTAATTTCACCCTCTAAGTTAATTTCATAACACAATTACTGTTTCATCATATACACCAATTCTTCAAATTTAGGTTTTATATTTAAATTCTACTATAATATAGTATATACTAAAGGAGAGAGATAGATCAATTATTGACTGTTTGTAGACGCGCACATCGCCATCACCGATCGCCGTTTCACCGCCTCCGTACAGCTCCGGTCCGGCGATCCTAAATTAGATCTCCGATCAGGTAATTCTTCTTATAATCGTTGACAACATTACCGAAGCTAGGTCAATTTTGTGTTTGCTCAATTATTGATAGGATACCGATTACCGAACTGAAGGTTAATTAGCTTAGTTTTTGTTAAATATTGTTTTTGCTGGTGAAGATCAGATTTAGTTATGTTGCAATTGACTGCTAATTTCATCTTCATTGTGATTCAATTGTCTAATAGGATAGTGTATACTAGTGTGTGCTAGCATCAGTTGAGTTCTAAACATAGAAAATTTTGATATATCATTATAAAGTTTGTAACTTTTTGTAACATTGGTCATACGATGGAACTCGTTGGGGTTGATATGGCTGGAAAGGCAACTTTTTAAAGGTTATAAGTAAATTTTCAAAGTGCAAAGTGAGTCACTCTTTTTCGTTAGTTATTGGACGCATAAGATGTGGTGGTTTACTTATTTTATTGGAACTAAATCTCAATTAGTTTATCGACGTGAACTTTTTTGCATGGTAAGTGACTATCTGTTTTGCACAATGAATTACTCCACGTTTTCTCTTATTTACATGAAGACATGTATATATATGGGAATTTTGACACATGCATCATGCTATAAAGGTAGATAATACAGCGTTTAATAATAAAGTCAGTGGTTTTTTTTGTATTAGTCATGCTTTCTCCTTGCCGATATATGCATAATGCATGCATGCCTATGAATTCTGCTACATAAATCCTGTAGTCTGTCTCATTCTTTATTAACAAGATGATGTAACTTTTATTTCCGGGCTTTATATAATGAAATGACGCACTTGGAATTGCATGTTCCTGCAGATTATTTATGGTAGCCTAGAATAAAGTGATATAGTGGGATATCTACAAGCAATGGGGACTGAAAATCCTAACCGTGCAAATACTTATCAAGGGCCAACTGCTACTCCTTTTGCTCCTCCTCGAAATAACATGCCCATTTCATCTAATCCAGTGGTTGGATCAGAGACCTCTGCTTTCAGGCCGACATCAGGCCCTGCTTCTCTGAGTACAGTGCCTGGTACGTCAAGTACAACTCCGTTTTCTTTTCCTGGGCCTGCGGTTGGGATCGGGGCCCCTGGTTTTAGACCCATGCAACCAGGTAGGCCTGCTCCTTCATATGGCCCACCAACTACAGGACCAATCCAGCGTTTCCCAACTCCACAATTTCCCTCAGCATCTCAAGCACCCCCACCTCAAGCTTCCAGTATAGGGCAGCCCATAGTGCCTCCATCGATGAGGCCTCCTCCTCCCAGCCAAGGTCCTCCAATTTCGACTTCCCTAAATCTTCAGCCCCATATACCTCCAGTACCAATGGGATCTCCCCCTCAAAGTGTGTACAGTGTTTCTTCTAACAGTAATTCTCCAAGGTCTTTTGTAGATTCGGCATATTCTGGTTCCAGGCCCAACATGCATCAACCTGCACCATTAACGGGACCGCCTTATTCTGGGGGCTTCCATGCCTCTTCACCATCAGCTTTACCTAGCTATCCAGGTACACGGATTAGCCCAGTAAGTCCACCACCACCACCCCAAGGTTCTTATCAAGGAGGTTATGTCCCACCTCAGCCCACCACATCTACTCCTTTTTCTTCTCATCAAGGTGCTTATGGGCAAGCTCCACCAGCTGCATCTTCATCAGGAATGTATGTAGGAAGTTCAGCACCCCCTGCGGGAGGTATGTCAGGTTTGGTAGAAGACTTCAGTTCGCTTTCTCTAGGATCTGCTCCTGGATCTTTTGATCCTGGGCTTGATACTAAAATTTTGCCAAGACCATTGGATGGGGATGTAAAACCAACTTCTTTTGCCGGGATGTATCCCATGAATTGCGATTCTAGATATCTACGACTTACGACTAGTGCTATTCCAAATTCACAGTCTCTGGTTTCAAGGTGGCAGTTGCCTCTTGGAGCTGTTGTGTGTCCCCTGGCAGAAACTCCTAAGGGGGTGAGTATTTGTGCAGTTGGCAACTGATATATGTTGCATGTGTTAAAATATAAAATAATTATTTTACTTCTGAGCTATTTATACTTCATTGTTCAGGAGGAAGTACCAATAGTTAATTTTGCCACAACGGGAATTATTCGGTGTAGAAGATGCCGTACATATGTGAACCCATACGTGACTTTTACTGACGGTGGAAGAAAGTGGAGGTGCAATATATGCGCTTTGCTCAATGATGGTAATACTTTGAGTTCCTTTGTACCAATAAATGAAAGAAAAAAATCAGATTGGCTAAGAGTGTTGGTTGAAACAGTACTTTGACAATATGTTGTTGCATATTGTATCCTTCTATTGATACTTACGATGTCTTCTATGATTTTGCCGCCGTGCCTTGTTGATTAGTTATATGACAGCATAATAAAACTACATATTGTTTGAGTTCTAAACCTGTTTCCGTTGTTATTAAAGGGTTCCCTTTCATCATCAATTATTTGGTACAATAATATTGTCATAATATGTTGCTCCGAACACTAATAATTATTAAAGCAACTTTGTCTGCTTTTTAAAGTGGTAGCTAGAGTTGCATTCTAACTTTAACTAAAACTACCTCCTTCAAGTGAGTACAGTTGCTTGTCAGTTGTAATTAATTTGCAGAGCTCACATAGTATATCTAATTAAATTCGGACATACAAAATGATTTATCTGTAATACACAGTGCAAGTAATATAATTTTGATATTCATGCCAAGTAATATGTATCCTTAATACACAGTGCAAAATGATTATTTCGCGTCTTTGGATGCCACTGGAAGAAGAGTTGATATGGATCAACATCCCGAGCTTACGAAGGGTTCTGTGGAATTTGTTGCTCCAGCTGAATACATGGTTCGGCCTCCAATGCCACCACTGTACTTTTTTTTGATCGATGTATCAATATCTGCAGTAAAAAGTGGAATGCTTGAGGTAAGCTTTTACTTTCGGTATATTCTTTTGAAACCTTACCTACTCTTATAGGGCCAATGCATATAATTCCTATAGTTAAGACAGTAATAACATAGGAACCTTTCTTCACTGAGATTCATTGATCCGTATATGATTTCAGTTCTATAAGTTAAATGTCCTATCAAGACATTCAATTTTTTCCAAGCTGGGTAGCAGCTATATTGATCAAATCAGCTTAATAGTAAGGTGCTCATTCGTGTTTGGTTTCTTGTTGGGGTTTCGATGTTAATGTAGCTAAACTCAAGAACATCATTGCATAACAAACTAAGACAGACATAAGATTTAGTCTTTTTATTTTTTATCCCATAGTTGCAAATTACCTGTGGATTTTGTCACAAGGTGATATCTTTCATATTACTTATTTCGCATGTTATCCGTAGACTATGTTTTTTGTACTTTTCTATTATGAATATGGTTTACGGCTTGATCAGCTCGTATTTATTGAATAGCAGAGCGCACTTGAGTAGTTGAGTTATTATCTATATTTGCTAGGTGATGGCGCAAACTATAAAATCTTGTTTAGATGGATTGCCAGGCAGCCCCAGAACACAGATTGGGTTCATAACTTTTGACAGCACAATTCATTTTTACAATATGAAGGCAAGTGATTTAGCATTTTTTTGGCGTACAATACTTTTCATTATAATGTTGACTGATCTTGACCCTTTTTGTTTTTACTTTGCCAGTCTTCTTTGACACAGCCTCAAATGATGGTCGTATCAGATCTGGATGATATTTTTGTTCCATTGCCAGATGATCTCCTCGTCAACTTGTCAGAATCACGAGCTGTGGTAGAGGCATTCCTGGATAGCTTGCCTTCTATGTTTCAGGACAACGTTAATGTGGAATCTGCTTTTGGGCCGTCCCTTAAAGCAGCTTATATGGTTATGGTAAGTTTCTTCGATTCTGTATCATTCATTGAATGCTTGGAAAATTCTGATTATTCAAGAAATTAATAGATAAGATTTACCTAAGTAAAGGAGATAGGTCCTGTGAGATGAGAGTAGAAATCAAGACACTTTGGTAATTGGTTTTATTGCAGCTAGTATGAAACGATAAACAAGAGCTGATTATTTGACTGATTAATAATCCGATAAGTAGAAGCAGAATTTGTTAATTCAAACTTTAAAAACTGATTATTGAGACTGCAACTCACACTAATCAGTTATAAAACGCAAAGTCAAAACCCCCTTCGAACCTTAATGGGTGACTTAATATCCACCATCATACACTTGCTTGTATAGTGTAACATGATATATTTTTTTAATGATGTTTGCCGATCGTCTCGCTTATATGAGATCAGATATTTGGGCTGATTTATAGCTTTCTGCGTAACAATTCCACATCATTAACAAGTTCCTTTGCTCCATGCAGAGCCAACTTGGAGGGAAATTGTTAATTTTCCAGAGTACTCTTCCTTCACTCGGTGTTGGTAGTTTAAGGTTGCGGGGAGATGATCTTCGTGTTTATGGGACAGATAAGGAGCATGCTTTAAGAATACCAGAAGACCCATTCTATAAACAGATGGCCGCTGATTTCACCAAATTCCAGGTTGCGGTGAATATATATGCATTCAGTGACAAGTATACTGATATAGCCTCACTAGGTACGTACTGGTGGTAAACTTCATTCTCCACTCTAGTGATCATCATAAAAACTGCAATGCTTTTGAGAGAATGCATTTACCATTGAAGTGACAGTTTTACCTATAAATGGGTCAATTTGGGCTGTCATTTATGTCTGACGGGTCAAATTGGTTCCTTTAAAAAAATTAAACTATTAAGTACCGCTCAAACGGGTTAAGTATTGAACACGCTGACAGTTGTCTAAAGTGTATTCATATACATGCTATATCCTTAATCGTTTTTAAAAAGAAATTTAAGGTTATTGCAATAAGTTTATGTAATCATATCACTTTATGTATTAAAATTTTTTGATGAAAAAGTGTTTGCGTGTCAACCCGAGTACACGACTAAGAACTACCGGTTACCGGACCCATGCATTTGCCACCTTTACATCACCGTGTGTTAGAGGTTGATAATTAAGCTCCATGGACTTCTGTGGTTTCTTTACTTTGTTGCAACTTTTTTCCACTGTTATCCTTGGAGGATCAAAAATATTTATTGCTTTACATGCAGGTACTTTGGCAAAATACACTGGTGGACAGGTGTATTATTATCCAAGCTTTCATTCTGTAATTCACAAAGACAAGTTGAGACATGAGTTGGCTAGAGACCTCACAAGAGAGACTGCCTGGGAAGCTGTTATGCGCATTAGATGTGGAAAGGGTTGGCCTAATCTTATAAACTCTATAATCTATATGCTACTTTCAGTTTATTGCTTCTACTATGTTGATTAACCTTTTTCAGTAGAAGACTTATTTTATTATTTTTATTTCTGAAGGAGTCCGTTTTACTTCATATCATGGGAACTTTATGCTAAGATCTACAGATCTTTTAGCACTTCCAGCCGTTGACTGCGATAAAGCATACGCAATGCAGTTTGCTCTTGAAGAGACGTTGCTCACAACTCAAATTGTGTATTTCCAAGTGGCTTTACTGTATCCTTCAATTCTTTTGATAAGGTTGTTGATATCATCTCATTCTGTGCGTTTGTAGGGTTTGCTAAATGATTAATTTAGATATCTTCTTTCGAATTGAAATTTTATAGTAGATACGTGGATTTCAACCTATTATGTAAATATGGATTAACTTGGGTTATATTTCATTGGTAATGGGTCTGAAGGTTCAAAAGACTTCTAGATTATTTTGTGATTTAGGTTCTAGAAGACTTGGGTCGTGCAATTACCTTTTGTTGTAGGACGGTTGTACATGTACTTTCGACATTGGTTTTACATATATGAATACTTAACTATCGGAAGATATACCGCATCTTGCGGTGAAAGACGTATTAGAGTACACACTGCAGCAGCATCAGTGGTTCCAGATTTGGGAGAGATGTACCGCCAGGCAGATACGGGTGCTATTGTTTCTTTGCTTGGTAGATTAGGTAAGAAAATTCTCTCTCACTCTCTTTTTCGCACAAAGAAAGGAAATGAAAAAGTATTTAGAGGTGGCAATTTCGACCTAATTATTCAGAAATGAGTTGATTACGGTTATGTTTTATCTTTGACAGGTCAAACGGGTAAACTAAATAAATAATAGTGTATGAAACATGTAGAATGGGTAAAAAGTTTCCGAAAAGTGTGTTTCTACTACTACATAAACCCTCTAAAGTATTTTCCTTTAATAAAATATACCTTTATTGGAATAATGTAATTTTAAAAAATTAGATTGTTTTTGGAAGAATAGAAGTTTGTTCCCATATGACACACTAACTATCTACAAAAACCTTTAAAACTTTGGACCAGAACCTGGCCATTTTTTATCCATACAAAAGATTACTCGTTGGGACTTGTTACCAAATTTTCCCATTTTGCGACCTCTATTTTTGATAAATGCCTGCTCTTGACTTTTGCATTACTGTGATATGAAACGTAATTATCTGCAGCAATTGAAAAATCTTTGTCATCTAAACTGGAAGAAGCTCGCGGTGCTATTCAACTGAGAATCGTCAAAGCCCTCAAAGAATATCGAAAACTCTATGCGGTGCAGCATCGTGTGGGAGGCAGGATGATCTATCCAGAATCACTGAAATACTTGCCCTTATATGGATTGTCACTATCTAAATCAACACCACTTCGTGGTGGGTATGCTGATGCACAGCTTGACGAACGATGTGCAGCCGGTTTCACCATGATGGCTTTACCTGTTACAAAAATGTTACAGCTCTTATATCCTAGCTTGTTAAGAGTAGATGAGTATCTTATGAAGGTTAATTCTGATTACTTGTTCATGCTGTTTATATTCTGTTTCCTGACTACAGGAGGCACAATTAGTGGGTTGGGTAATTTTTTGGTGCAGGCCGAAGTCGATCAGGTTGCCTCAAAGCAACTTTTGTCCAATAATATCAAAAACAATTGTAAATAAATAG
Source organism: Logfia minima (assembly GCA_963921325.1). Taxonomy (NCBI): domain Eukaryota; kingdom Viridiplantae; phylum Streptophyta; class Magnoliopsida; order Asterales; family Asteraceae; genus Logfia; species Logfia minima. The sequence continues at coordinate 11,070,005 of OY992776.1, read as the reverse complement.
CGAGACAAATGTGATATTCGGTTGCAGAAGGTGTATAAATACATTACTTTTTTTAATAAAATGGTTAAGGAGGTTCTATGCATTAGAAGTGCACATTGAGCTACTTTCTACCCATTTGGCCGGTTTCCTTTTAAGATAGTATTTTTGTCTTTGTTTTTGTTTTACTCCTTGACTCATTAGAGATAAAACATAACCCAAATTGACCCATGCATAAGTAGATGGGTTGAAATTGCCACCTCTACTTTTAAGTTTCATGGATACAGAGACATTATTGGGCCATTTGTTTATTTGCAGACACCTACTGTGGCTGATGAATTTAGCAGAGTTTGTACAAGACTGCCACTTGTTGCAGAAAGCTTAGATTCTAGAGGAATTTATATATTTGATGATGGTTTCCGTTTTGTTGTGTGGTTTGGCCGCATGATTTCACCGGATTTAGCTCGGAACCTAGTTGAGGAAGATTCATCTATAGACTTCTCAAGGGTATGCTCTTTTAATCCACATCTGTAGTTTTATCTATCAATCATGTGTGTTCTATGTCCTTCAAGTATTTGTTTGTGCATTTTTATTTGATCAGGCTGATTGTTACCAACACCCTCATCAAGTATTGTTTTTTCCCATCGCTATTGCTGTAACTTATTTCTTTTGATTATGTTTTTCAAGAATCAGGTTTGTCTGACCGAACGTGATAATGAAATATCAAGAAAGCTAATGGGGATACTAAGAAAACTTAGAGAAGCTGATGCGTCATATTATCAATTATGTCATCTTGTGAGACAAGGTGAACAGCCTCGAGAAGGTTTCTTTTTACTCTTAAATTTAGTTGAGGACCAGGTTGGTGGTATGAGCGGCTATGCTGATTGGTTACTTCAGATACATCGACAAGTACAGCAATAATGAAGAATAAGCAGGTAGTTTGCTACTTAGTTTCATATTTTGACAAAGTTGCTATTTTCCCTATCTACAAAAATTAAAACGATAGCTGTTGGAATATCAGGATATACATGCCGCGTAACACCATTTATTGGCTCACTATTCGTAGACTCCTTAAGTTAATGAGAACAAGGTCTTTTTCGGGTAGATGGTAAGTTATTTGTGGCAATCAGACTTCCTTGGGTCAATTTGTCTGTTAATTCACTGTGGAGTTCAGATCGGCTGGCTATACAATTGTTTCTTGAACAAACGCTTCGAGCCAATGTAAAACCATGTTTCGTTGACTGATAATCGACAGAAGATTATAGGAGGACATTTTCTTTGGGTGGGTAGACTAGTGTCATTATTTTTGTTTCGAAAAAACCTTGTGTAATTTGTTTAGTTTTTACTGTCATAAAAATGTGGCTTGATTTGTTCTAGTATACAATATACATACAAGTTCTTGTGTATGTTTTTTATACAAAATTTTCTTAAATATATGGCAGCAATGGTGAGGAATTGCATAGTTCTGTGTCATATGTTGCAACATCTCTTTTTTAGCAAATGCTTAGGAAACTACAAGAGATTTATTATTAGCTTGAAGAGCTCTTATATACAAAAGGGGACTTAGGAACCTAGTTATTGGAAACATCTCAAAATATACAAGCCAGACTTGACATTGAGACAGCAGTTTAAATTACATAGCTAGATTCCTAGCCTCTGTTAGTTTCATCAATAAAACTAATACGAAATACTCAGTGTTGATGAATATCAATGTTTTTACAAGAACGATACCAGTACGAGAAAAGGACTCCTTGCCCTCCAGTGAAATTGTATGGAGACAGCACGCTGTGATCGGTGAAGCACATGGATGTGCACTGCGTCTACAAACGAATTATCATTATATATGAATCTAGCAATTAATGAGGCTGATTTGAAAAATGATAAATAGATACAATTTAATATGTTTGAAAAGTGACCGAATAAGACAAGCATGACACAAAGCAAAAAGGTTAACATCTTAATGTGTATTGGAAAGATTGTCCTTGGGCGGAGAAGTGCTCACGTTTAAATTAAGTATGAAAAAATTAGAAAAATAGTGAGAACTTATTTATTTTGGCAAAAAAGAAAAAAAAGAAGAAAGTATGATTATTTTTATTTTTATTTAATTTTAATTGAAAGGAAATTGCGGACAGAAAAAATAGGATGTTTGACACCCCAGTTTCAGTTTTACGGTTTCTTTTGATTTTTGAATCGATTTAGATTTTTTTTCTCACCCCTACTATTAGTTAAACTTATATATCATTACTTGGCTGAAATTGATTTGGGTTGGGATATGATGACGATGACCCAATAGTCTTGAATATTCAAGATCTTATGGTTGATTATGAACCCTGAGTAATTCATTCGATGTCATTGCTTGTTGTTGGCGAGAGGGTGAAATCAAAGTTTCTACGGGTGGAATTTTAGTTTTCTCAAATGGTCATTGACCACACTATAACAAGGCGTTTGGTGTTTTCTGAGTATTGTGTTTTTAAATTCTGTACAAATACAAATATAATTATGGGCGACTAGACTCAAAGCAGAAGGTAATTTTGTATCTTCCGAAAGTTAAAATGGCTCAAAATGTAAACTTTCTTGAAATATAACAAGTGTTGTTTGACGTAAGTTTCTTGCAGTTAACAGTACACTCAACAAGTTATCTGCATATCTTGTTGTTTGAGTATTGTAAAACTAATATTTATTGCCTGATATTTCACAAGTAAAAGAATAAATCGTGTACGATCGATTTAAGACTAGCTGTAAGAAGAGTCATTCTTGACAAGTATTTACTGTTACACTAAAATAGCGTTATGATTTAGTGCTAACATCGGAGAGATGCTGCAAATTGAAATGCTCTCACTGTAATTAAAATATGTGGCTTACGTGTTTGTTTTAAGAAGTTACGTAACATTTTTTTCTTCACATATTTAATTTTTGATCAGTGTCGTATGCATGAATGACACTCAGTCCAAATGATATACATTCAAAACTCAACATTAATTACCATAGTCGATTCTTCTTGCATGTATATAAATCGGGTTTAAATCCTTTTACTAGTTAGCAAATTCATGATTATTGGATTAAAAATCAATTAATTAATTATCCTTATAATTATATTAATTTTAATAAACAAATAAGACTCATTTGCATGCTTTTCTCTTCACAATAAATTAATGGGTTACACGCTTACACCCACTTTTCCTTTTCATAACGATTAAGTTTACCTAATGTGAAGGTATGTGTCTAAATTCTATTATACATATTTGTTTATTAAATTTGATGATACGTCACCTCAAATTATTTGGGGTCACTTTATTACTACAAATGATTGGCATGTTTAACTACAACAATAAGGAACAAGAATGCGTAACTTTCTTTAGAAACAAAACCTATGGAGTAACAGGTTTTAACTCTAATGGGATTAGGTAAATTCTCATACATGTATTTGTAAATTGTTTTTGTTAAAAAATATAAAACATCATCTCAAATTGAGTTTTATCTTAGACATCATGTGAAATAGAATAAAAAGCAAAATAAAGATTGATGGGACTCTAGAAAGTTATTTATATCTTGACTATCATTATGAAAACTAGATAATTCTCACAATTAAGCGAATAAATATTTACTTACCGTCTTTTGAAACCGAAGAACATAAGGTTAATGAATTCGTGAGACGCATTAACAGATGAAGATACCACATGACCTGATCTTTTCTCATCGTTAACGTTTAAGAAAAAATTAGATCATGCTGGCAGCTTCATCAAGTATTGCTTCACGTTGCCGTTTAACTTACTTATCAATCATCCATGCCAGAGAGAAAATTAGGGAGGGAGATATGTGTTGTTGGAAAAGATATGGATCATTCACTAGAGATACAAAGGGTATATATAGAGATAAAAATAGAATTTCATACATTAAAAAGAAAAAGAAAAAAAAAGGAAAAAAAATATACTCCGGTGAAAATGTTCCATGTCAGTTCGGATAATGTACTATTTTGTGTTCACTTTTGGGGTTTTGTTGGTATTTAGGGAACTTATCTCGACTTTTCCTTAATAATTTCATATTTATTTATTTTCTTTGTAAAGATTTAAGATAAAGCCATGTTTGTTGTTCGTATCCGATGTATCATTATAGCTAATTTGACATGTCTAAACAAACACTATCAAAAATGAAAGTTCATCATTAAATCTTGTCCCTAGACATCCTTCATCCTTGTTGTTTACCGACAATTAAGGGATACATATACAAAAGCTACCACTTGAAATTTACACAAATCTATGTTTTGAGATGTTTGTAGGTGAAATTTTGCGATATTATTTATTTTCTAGTATCTTCTTGATAATCCATATGAAATTAGGTCAAATCCTAATATTGAGTATGTATAACCAAACATATTACTAAGAACATATAAAATTGTATTGCTTAGATGTGTAATCAAATATTGACCATTTTACACAATTTTTTGCCGCATAGCAACCATTCATTTCTACTTTATTTCACAATGTATTAGTAATAAGAAATAATTCAACAAAAAGATTATCACTAACTTATGTAATTTAGCATTCAAACATAGCTTTTTAAGTGTTGTTAATAAAAACATTTTGAAGCATGTGGAAGCAACATTTTTTAGTGGTCCAAAGTGAGACAAATTGAATATTGTCACACCCACGCCACCTCCCTCATTAGTGAGTTTTTTTATAATGACACCTTTACCCTTGGGACCCCTTCCTCTCATTGGTATCCGTGCAAAGTTTTTTGACATATTTTTGGTTTCTTTTATGATTTTTCGTCGTGGCTGATAGGAGTGGTGTAAGAGAAGGGAACATAAGATGACACGGACACATTTCTGATGCGAGAGATGAGGGAAAAGAGATTCTATTAAGTTGGTTATATTGCGTTTGATGGATGCATGCTTGGTAGAAATACAACAAATCGTGAGAACTATGCCATCAAAATATAACAAATTAAAAGTTTAAGTAATTGTTGATTAATTAACTAAAAGGTTGCGGGGACTATGTAATCTCTAAAGTTTGGACACTTCTTGCCAATTAAAAACTAGCATAACCCCCACCATGCATGCATGAACCTTTTCTTCTTCTTCATTATTATTATTATTATGATTATTATATATTTACGTTTGGGTGTGTTGGCAATTATAAAGTGTTGATATATTGTCTTATTTTACATTTTACATGTTGATATTATCAATGATTGACAAACTAGACTTTTTAATATGTTGCCACTTTATTAGATGCTATTGGGCGAAAGATCATTGCATACCAATCATAATGCATTTTTAAATAATAAAACATTATCAATAAAAGTTCTTTGATCCCAGTTCGATTGTTGTTTAAGGTAATATTAGAGGTATCAGGCTCAAAAAGAATTGAACGGATAAATGGATGAAGTGCTTGTAGTTTAGGTAATTTGAAGATAACGTATATTTTTACTCAGATATATGAGATCTAAACGGGATATTTCTGTGATCATTTTTCACATTTTCTCTAGCCACCTTAAAGTATGCAGTTAGTGAGATTTGAACCTAAAACTTTTTATGAAGATATTAGGACGACAATCAGGATACACTTTTGTAATAAAAAAAAAACATACTACACCATAAAAACAATACTATGTTATAAAGATTACTAGGTGTCGTTAACATTTTGTAAACCCTTTTTTCCCTTCTTATATACACTATTTATTATCTACCTCTTCTCTTTAATCATCTATCTTTTCTTTACAATTTCAATATTCATGATACCCGTTTTCTAGGTTTTTGGCATGTGACACCAGCTACACCTGCTCATACCAAATTTTCATTAAAGGGGAAAATATTTGGTTTTCTATATTGAAAGTAACTATGATACGGGCTTGTTTGGTATATCTTCTATGCCCTCTAAGCTTATTTTTCTACCATATTTTTAGCATTATGCTTGACAAGCTTTTTTAGATAACAATAAGTAAATAGATAAATAAATGAAAGTGACATGTATAATCACAAAACAAATGTTTTCTTCAAGTGAAAGTTTTGTTTGTTATGTTTATTTGTTTCTTTGAAGCTCTAGAAGGGTTCTATAAACGCCTTGAATTTAATTTTGTTTGTCACCTTATTTTAAACATAAAATGCTGGTTTTATAATCAACAAATATATATGGACAAACAAGGAGTTACTTAGAGAGAGGAACATACAAATCATTGCACCAAAATAGTTAATAAAAAATCACTTATGGAGAGAAACATATGAAAAGTAAGATGTAACTTCTAATCAAATGAGAATATTTGATTTACACGTTTCATACTATTAAACGTCTAATTGTCAACATCATGCTCTACAAATTGTGAAAAGGTTCTATTATGTTTGCTAAATCTTATTTTAAGTGTTTTAATTTTATGAAACTCTTAAAAACTAACAAACAATAAAATGGGATAACTTTAAAAAATTGTTAAAATCTTTTAACTTTCAAAAAACAATTTTAATAACAAACAAACAAATTGAAATATTTAACAATATAAAACATAAAAAATAAAAAAATAAATGATATATATATATAGGTTTCTGTAACATGATTTAGAGCATATCAGCAGTTTTAAAAAAAAAAAAATCATCACTTTCATTTTCACTAATTTCTACATAATGTTTTTATTTTCCATAGTATCATGTTTGTATATATTGATTCCCATATGATTAGTTTAGGGAAAGCAACTGCCATAGATCAAAAAAGGCAAAGCATATTAGTTAGGTGAGTAATCTAGGATTAATAAGTGGTGATTAGGCTTTGCAAGAATCTTGAATCTTAATTAAGTGGCTGTTCTTAATTCCCACTTAGCAAAGCATTAGCCAATTAGTGGGTTCATTTAATCATTAATGATATATGATATATGTTAATGACCTAAAAGAAATGAGATATGGTTTATAATTATTGCTAATCATTATCATTTGTGTAATGTTCATACATTGTTCATTTTTAGCAATCACAATTAAGGTAAATAAAAAAATTAATTAAGTCCTTAGTAAATCACTTGTACAACTTTAATTTGGATTAAATGACAAATGACAATCATGATAGATAATTTTAACCCGATTTTCTAACTTCGACCCGATTTTTCTATCTTATTAAATCATCTAAATCATATATTGAATTTTTTTCAAGTAATATGATCAAACTTAATCATACTAAATGAAATGTTTGTCCACATTTTAAAATTCCTTTTAAGTAATATGATGAAATTAGATTTGTACAAAGTATTCTCAAATCTCAGTTACTTGATTATAGTACGAGTGTAAAGACACATTAGAGTTTTGGGCTTTCTACAAGGCCTTGTCCAATACTAAAAAACGGGTTAAAGCCCAAATGAATCAAGACCCCATTCCAAAATGAAAACAGTTGTTTTCACATTTCTATTTCATAGAGACTGTTGTCGGTTGTGTGATACTATCGTTTATTCCAAGAACTGGGGATCACTACGAATGTTTTTACCTTTTTTAGAAACTATTGCTCTGACTTTGCAAGTCAAATATTATTATTTTTTAATAGAAAATTACATATTTACACCTTCAGGATGCCTGAATGTTTGCCATTTTATTATTAAAAAGGAAATAAAACAAAATTTATCAGGAAATTATTTAAGTTTTGTTTTTGTTTTATCATTTTGAAGGAGAAAGAGTGTAGTTAAGTAGTTTTATACTCTGTGCCTCATATTTCTCATTGTACCTTTAAATCACACATTTAAATGTGTATCCTTTGTAAGGATAAAAAATACATTTGACAATGAATTAAAAAATATAGTAATTACACATGCATAACTAAAACTTTATGCATTTTGTCTTATATATAAATACTTATACTTATTTTAGGATAAAGGAAGTAAAAGTGGGTGTTTAGCTTAGCTTTTTTTAAAGAAACTTTATTTATTTATTTATACTTTTTTTGCTTATTGCGCAAACATTTTAATTACTAAATTTGAGTAAAATGACATTGTGAGGTTGCCACATCTTCTTGCTAATAGGTTTAAAACACTACAAATGTTTTTTAAGTGCCGAGTTGTGCGCAAGGCGCTAAACATTTTTGACAAAGCTATTTTTATTCTTCTATTTGATATACAGAAATAAAGAAATATACATTTTAATTTTATTAAAAAAAACTTAGTTTATAATTTTATTTTTTCATATATTTTTGATTAAGTTTTCAATTATGTTGTATATTTTTATATAATATATATATATATATGTTTTATAATAGTAATATGATAATAAGGTAATTAAATTTAAAAAAACAACAAATGCAAATGGTTTATATTTTCAATTTAATAAATAAATTGATAAAATTTGCTATAAAGATACTGTTCATTATAGTGATAATCAAACACACAAAAATAAATACAATTATATATCGTTACACAAATTGAATAAGATGGCTATTCATTAAGTTTAAGACTTTTTTTAGATAGAAAGATTCTAAGTTTAAATCATATTTCAGGTTATCATCCAATAAAGTCATGACAATAAGAACATCTGTAATCAAATCTAATAAACATATACACTAACAAATACTGTCATGAATGAAATAACAAGAAAATGTAATAAACAAAACCAACGTCTATATATCATATATATTAAATAACTAGAAAGATGTAGTTCAATAATAAAAGTATAAAAGTATATGTATAAACAGAAAACTTAAGTATCACCGAAAGTGTTTTTCATTTGATTCGAAACAGACGGAACAAAAGAATAAGTGAAGTTGTCTGCATGACCTAGTTAGAATTTTGAAATATTTGCATAATAAACGTTTAACTAGATCATGCTGGCAGCTTCACTGTTTCCTTAAATTCCATTATTATCATCATCAACATATGGAACGTTATAGTTTGGTACTAAAGTAGAGCATGAAGTGGGAAAATGAACGAGGTATTTTGTGAAACAACAAATAGTTGAGTTTATATTGGGGTGAGGTGTGGGTGGGGTTGGTTTTAGGGTTTATGGTGGTGGTAATAAAGATTGTAACCTAGAGAGGTAGAAACAAGAGTATTAAAACCAGAAGGTGAAACAGTAAAATAAAGACACTTTTTTAAGACCGAATCATGTGATCAGCAACAGCTACATATAAACAGCTCACAACCTATGACCTCTACTGTTTCATCTACCGTTTAAATTACTTCCAGCAAATACGTAACAACTTCTAGATACGGAGTATATCTTTTAATATTTCAATAATTCTATAAAAAAAAAATTATTTCAACGGACAAACTCTAACTCGGTGTCTTTTGAATTCGAGATGACCCTTTCACGAAGATCGCAACTCATGTAATATCCAGGCTTTTCATGCTAACCGAGATGAGTTAAAATTGAGTCGTTATCTATTTCACAAAATTTGCCTTTTGACGGATTTTTAGTGAAATATTCTACTAAATTACTTTTCTTTTTTTATAAAACAATAAAGAAAAACTATTATCTTGTGAAATACTCTACTAAATTGTTTCAATCAAAATTTAAGAGAAAAAGATAGCTGGCGGAAAACAACCAGCAGTCAAAGTATCACTTAGGTCAACATTAGAGTATAATGAGTAGTACGGTTTTAAAACTCAGTGTTAAATTCCAATACCGAGTTTAATACCAAGCAACATTTTTGGGAGATTGGTTTAGTGTCAAATTTGACATGAAAGAAACCCACAACTATTTTTGAACGAATGAAATCGAAGGAAGAGGAAAAGAAATATCATTTAACTCGGCATTGGTCCGTCAATATCAAGTTTAGCACCGACCATTAACGTCGATCGAGAGTGATTAACACCGACCGAACCAACATAAATGGTGGTTAATAAAAGGAATGAGCCAACTTCTTATGCTCTTAGTCGAGTATCATGTTCGAATATGTGAGAATTGACATGGTTAGACTTTGCCCAAAACCAAAATCAGAGGTAGACGGCAAAATTACACCAAGAATTTTTAAAGTGAAACGGAAAATGTTATCAAATAACAATGTGGTTTTATTTATGGATCGACTATCAACTATTCTTATGTATGAATTCGATAAGAAAATTTATGACTTCAAAATGAAATTACTGTACGTTTATAGAACTATCATTAATATGCCATACTTCAACTAATTTTTAGATGGTCATTTCAAAATTTAAGAGGGACGTTAAATTTGTTATAGTTTAAATATAAATACTTACAACTATTCTAACGTTTTATTGATAGCCTTCATGACTACTGTCGTCATCATTTCCCTTCTATTATATACGATAATTCTTTCAGGTTTTAATATAATTGATTATATGAGGCTTAGTTGACATTTCTACAGCTCGGTTTAATCAGCACATGCATATAGTAGAGGTAGTATAAAAACCAATTTTTCAAAGACAAAATCGACACATGAAATTTAAGATGCAAGAAAATAAACAACAAACCATCATTGTTTTCTTTTTTATACGTTTGTCTATTTTGAGAGTAGGGGGAGTGGAGGGTTAAACTTAAGCGTTCATAGTGATTTAACGTCGGGCAGCGATTCTTCACCATCGTTGAAGCTAAAAGTTCTCAAATTTGAGATTCAAACGTTGGAATCTCAACGTTTTTTCTTTTTTTTCACCTTGTTTTATTTAATTAGTTCAAAAATGTTTTTGTAAGTCTCTTTTCAATTCTGAATTTAACATTGCCTCAAAATCATTGTCAATGTCAAGGCTAACATCGAACTTTAACACTAAACCACTCGTTATACCATAATTGTATTTTCTAAATAAAGACTCTTAAAGAAAATCATTGTAAAAAATTAAGTAAATAATCCATCCAAAGATTTTTATCATGTGTTTGGAAAAACTTCATTTTATGAGTATATCATTTGAAAAAACACCATTTCCTATGTTTAAAACACCTTCTTCCTCTTAAAATTAATTAAAAAGACACAGTTTTAACTTTAAACAATAAATCATAAAGTCATTAAATATGAACTCTCAAAACACTCATAAGAGCGAGTGTGGTCTCTTAGACTATATTAAAAAGCAATGCACCGTTAACACCACTTTGAAGCTTCATTTACTTGTTATTACACACTTAAAATTGAAATACACCTTATTTAAAGAAAAGAAAAAAGGAAAAAAATGAGAAGCTACATGCGCCATGGTTATTATCACTTTGAGTCAGTCATATCAAGTATCACATCAGAAGCAATGTGGTTATACTAGCGTAATTAAGATACCGCAATTGTCAAGTTACGTCTTACTTTTTGTTCTAAGAGCATGGGGTATAATCACGTTGAAATTTGTTGCGTTCCTACCGCGTCAACACCATACTGAAAATCATATTGAATTATCAATGATGACATTGAATATTATAAACCACTTAAAACAAAGTTAAAAAATAAAATTTTGATTTATGCGTCGATTCCACGGACATTGAGTCCACCACCTCGAAGATCACACAAGGACCAATATGTCACCGTATGGTTGATGAACCACCACACAATTTTGACACCATACCTTGTGCCTTAAAAAAATTTTATAGTAACATTATTTTCATCTTGTGTGTTATTCGTTTTAAATTGATAGGTAAATCATCCCTTAAACCTCTGCTTCTTGGGTTTTAACATAATATGGTTATCTTTTGATTTACATTAAGGAAGCATATTAAGGAAGACGGTTCTATCGAGTCGTGAAGTTGGTGGGCTTGGCATGGGCAGTTTAGAGGCCCTAAACCTTGCTCTTATTTATAAATGGAGATGGCAGGCCCTAAATCATCAAGAAGCTCTTTGGGTTAAAATTATCTCTGCTATACATGGTATGCAATTTTTATGTGATTTCAGGTGTAAAGGAAGCAGCCCTTGGGCCCGGATTTGCGCTACTTTCAAACACATTCACTCTTTTTCTCCTATCCCGGCTGATGTTATTAAGCGTCAAATTGGGAATGGTAACTTGACCAAATTCTGGACGGATGAGTGGCTTGAAGGTGATAGTCTTGCTTGCAGATTCGGGAGACTTTTCGCATTAGAGACGGATAAATCTTGCAACATCTGTGATAGGTATGATGGTCTTGATTGGAATTGGTCGTGGAGGCACACAATTAGGGGTGGCAGAGAACAGGATCAGTTCAATGAGATGCTAAGTCTCTTGCAAGGTATTCATCTGATTGACAAACCGGATAAATGGTGTTGGAATTATCGTGGGGAAAAAAGATTCATTGTTAGTAATTTTCGTCATGCAATTGACAAAGTTTTACTACCGACCTCTTTATCTAAAACCACTTGGAATCGCTACATCCCGAAGAAGATCAATATTTTTAATTGGAGGCTTTTTCGGGACTGCCTTCCAACTCGTATCAACCTTGCGATCCGGGGCATTCCTTCTACATCCCTGGCTTGTCCGATTTGTGCTTCGGGTCTGGATATGGTGCAACATATATTTTGTGACTGCCAGGTAACCAAGGATTCCCGCGTCTTACTAGGATTCCCGCGTCTTACTAGCTGCATGGCTTCAGATGGAGATCCCCTCGCTAGGGCCCGTTGATCTTAGGGACTGGTTGCGAAATTTGTCTTGCCCCGGGGGTTATAAGTATATTTTGGGTGGTATTCTTTCTGTTTGGTGGTGGATCATTTGGAAAACTAGAAATCATCGTATCTTCATAGGGGATGGTGGAAACAGTTCAAATATTTTTCAGTCAGTTGTTTCTTTGTCTTACTTATGGATTTCCTCTCGTTGCAAGAAGAGTTCATTGTCTTGGAATCTATGGTGTGTGAGCCCAAGTTTCTTGACGTCGGGGATCTTTCAATGATTTTGCTCGTATTCTCCCATCCTGACTCCGTTTGCGGCTGCTGTTTTGTGTGGATCGATTATTTGAGCCTTGTGGTTTCCTATCCTTTTTTCGTTGCGGTTTCGGCCCTCATGGGCTTGTATGGAACTGCTTTATTTCTAGATTCTATTCTTGTCTCTTAGGCTTCTAGCATATTGCTAGATGTTTTTCTTCTTTTTATATTTTATATATATAATTTGTCGTTAAAAAAAAAAAAAAAACTAGGGAAAAGATACCGATCCAAATGACAAAATGTCTGAGTGCAGTTTGACTATCAATTATGCACGTAGTACACTACTCTATACGAATGTTTACGTTGTACACATTAGATATACAAATCACATTTTTTTCATAAAGAAAAACACAAGTACTACAATATCTAAATGGCAATAAGATTATATAACACGGTATTGATACCACAAATATATGACAATGTCACATACAAGTTTACAAAATGATGTATGTGCAAATGTGTCAAATTAAGAACCAAGTAAATCTCTTGGTTGGGGGCAAGTCCGTGATAAGTTAGAAAAAACTGATAAAGAGTAAACAAGACGGTAAATGTTTTCAACTGTAAATCATGAGTGAAACAGAATAGTAAAGCTTCTTAGGTGTGTAAAAAAAGGCTGTAAGTATAGAGTGGTCCTTTTTTTTCCTTGTTAAGTTTGCTTTCCCAAGTATGTCTCTTTGTTTTTTACTCTTCAATTTCCTTATAAGAAGTGTCCAATCAATAAAGTTTAAAGGAGACATAATCAATACATTGTATAAGAGAAAGATGACAATCTTATCTTCACTTTTTCCACGCATCTTGTATGAATTTAGTAAATTACGAGTCTTGATAAAATTAGTATATTACTTTTAAAAGTTAATGTTTATTTTGAGACAAACTACAATAAAAAAATAGTCACTTGTATTTTGAGATGGAGGGAGTGGTACTTTAATGGAATCACTCTCTATAATACATACATACCCCTTTATGCATAAATTAAAAAAGAAAAAAATTACATGAAAAAACCTTTTTTAATCAAACATATAACATGTTATGGTTACATATATTAGACTTACCCATGCAAAGAAATAATAAACTTCCAAAGTTTATTGCTAAAGGTACAACTAGTTCTAACTATTTTGACCCTGAAACATGATGAGTTTACCGAAAGAAGAAAGAGAGAGGAAAACACCCCAAATCAAAGTGGATCTTTGTATCTTATTTTATTAATATTGAATATTGATTGATGATTGATGATTGATGATCTTGGTATGCTAAAATGATATAAAAGCACCAGCCCACATGCAGTAATGGGATGGTCCAGCCCACAGCCCTGTCCTAACCATTTTAACATCAATTATCACCATTATCACTATGCAGTAATTCTAGGTGGGGTAGACATGTTAAAAAAATCAGTTTTGGGAACCGGAACCGGTCCAAACCGATTTGAAACCAAACCGTATCACCATTATCACTATGCAGTAATTCTAGGTGGGGGTAGACATGTTTAAAGAATTCGGTTTGGATCCAAGTCGATTTCGACTAGGTTTAACTCAAACCGGTTCGGTTGGAGAAATAGAACGGTTTGTGCACCCCTAGGTGGGGGTGAGTAAATATAAAGGATCCAACTTCAGATGTTAGGGGGTTGGGTGTAATTATCATTTAGATCAATGTTATATGACCATATGGTTATGTGGCCTAACAGGTCTTTACTATATTTGATAAATATATGGTATGTAATTATATATCGTAAATCAGTAAAAAATTATACCTTTTGTATTGTACCTGTTGCCCTGTTGGAATTGTATAGATGGGCCTGTTGCAACTTCAAATGACACACTCCATAAAAAGCTCATTTTATTAGTTGTGTGGAGTGTGGGCACACCTAAAATAACTCATAGCATTAGTACTAGAAGTGACAAAACGGGCAGGTCAGACGGGTTGAGTATCGTGTTAAAATGGTTCGGATAAAAGCAAAATATGTTTATGTGTGAGTCTATATGGGGCAGGACAAATTGAGCCAACCCGTCAACACCTTTTATGTATCTTTTGTATTTTGTAATTAATTATTGTATTAAACATAATTTCAAGTATCGCTAAAATCATAAGATATGTTCTTCTAAATAAACTATATTGAACATTACAGAATTTAGATACATGCTATATAATTTTTGACCAAATTGACCCGTTTGACATGTTATTTATTAAATACAACCTGAAGAGACTCATTTCCATGTAAAAGATTTGAAATTGCCTGACCCATAGTGTCACCATAAAGAATCCATCGCTAGGGTTGCAACTTCTTGAAGACTCTTATTACTTGACATTAGCTTCTTTAATATAACATGGATCAAGCCCTTAAGTCCTGGTGATAACCGCTAATCGAGTGGCTAAAATACCACATATAATTACATCTAAATTATACAATATGGCAATACTTTTTACCAAAAGTCTCGACAAGAGCATACTCCACAGCCAAAATGATGGAATCTGTTAGCATCTCTAACAATAAATTTTCTTTCAAAATACTTTGGAACTAGCTTACTGAAAGTATAACAATCATCACAAACACGAAGGTTCTTAGTGATAAGAATTGGGGTGCCTTCAGTAGTTTTAAGCAATCCATAAGCTATAGCCAATCTTTCACTATGCCCGGATAACATTTCCACCTTATCTTTCTCCATATAGCCTCCTACCCTCTTTAAAACATCATTAATTTGAGCTAAGTTGTCGTAAATATTATCAGATTCTTGATGAGATTTGTCCCTCGCAGTAAAAACATGAATCTTGTTCCCGATATCAATCCAACTACAACCAGGATCTTTCTTCAAACCTTTTTGCCTCATTTTCTTTCTTATGTTATCAAGATCATCCCATTGTCCACACGAAGTGTAGAAATTCGATACAAGAACATAATTCTTTATATCATGTGGATCTAATTCAAGAAGCTTTTTGGCTGCAAAGTTACCTAACTTCACGTTTGAGTGTACCTTGCAAGCACCAAGAAGCGAACGCCAAATAGTTACATTTGGATTCATTGTCATGTTTTCAACAAACAAAAACGCCTGTTCTAAGTTATTCGCACGACCAAGAAGATCAACCATACACGTATAATGTTCAGGCCATGGTTCAAACCATAATCATCACCCATTGAGTTGAAAAAATATTTGCCTTCATCGACTAACAGTGAATGGCTACAAGCATACAAAATGGCCAAGAAACTTGCGTGATCCGGATGAATTTTCTCAACTACCATTCGGTTAAATAAACGAATGGCTTCTTTTCCCATTCCGTGCATTCCATATGCATTATAAGACTAAATATTTTACCTCAACGGGACTAAACAAATTATATGAATTCTTTAAAGATCCACATGAGGCTTACATATCCACAAAAGCGCTCAAAATTGGACCATCAAGAATGAAACATTTTCTTACTAAATACCCGTGAATTTCTTTTCCTTATCTTAATGCTGATAAATCTGCAGCAGCAGACAGTAAGCTGAGTAGTGCAACTGAATCGGGCTCAATATTTCTTTTTTTCATGGAAATAAAAACTTCGAGAGCTTCATTTGCAAGTCCATTTTGTACAAGACAACACATCATAACTGTCCAAGAAACAACATTCTTTACCTTAATGTTTTCAAAAACACAAGAAGCATAATCTATGCATCCACACTTGCCGAAGGTGTTTACGAGTGTATTCTCAAGGACAAGATCGTATATTATTTCTTAATAAACGACCATGAATTTCTTTCACGCCCAAATTGAACTTTAATTCACTACAAACTTGCAGAATGTTTGCAATCAACATAGAATCACTTTCTATTCTGTACATTTGACCTTGACGAACTGACGATAGTGCACTTGAATGACATCCATTTAGAGTATAGCCTGCAATGATAGTCGTCCATGAAATGCTATCTTTACACGGGATCCTCTCAAAAACGGACTCGACATAGGTCATTTTGAAACACTTTGCATACATGTCAACAAGTGTGTTACAAACCTGTAAATCAGAGTCCATCCCATTTTTTACAGCATATGCATGAATTTCAAGACCATTTAACAAATTTCCCAAACAACCAACAGTTGATATCATGCTTATAATCGAATATCGGTCAGGTTTTTTACCCTCAGCTTGCATTCTGTGAAATGTAGTCAAAGCTTCATTATAAAGTCCGTTTTGAACAAATCCCGATAGCAAAGAGTTCCACATAATACTATCGTTTTCATCCATAACATTGAAAATTATTGCAGCCTCTTTCATTTTCCCACACTTTGTGTACATAACAACTGATGCATTGGCCACATACATATCGAGATAAAGGTCAGATTTCAACAGAAAAGCATGATTCTTCACAAGTTGGAAGAATGGAACTAAAGTATGTGTTTGGCACAACGCGCACAATCTGCATTTATCTAAACAGTTTTAACGCCTCTGAAGACTGCCCGGAAGCAGAATAAGCTGAAATACTAGAATTCCATGACACAATGTCGGCCTTCCCACTCGTTTTCACAAACATCTTTGCTGAATCAAATCATCACATTTCGCATACATTCCCATTAACGAATTACTTACATAAACATTACATAAAAAAAACCCAACTTAACAGCCATACTATGACCTTGAACCCCAAAACAACAATCTTCAACCTCACCACAAGCCTTAAAAATCGACGTAAAAGTACTAGCATCTACACAAACTCCCAACACATTCATATCCAAAAACAACCCAATAGCCTCAAAAGGCTCCCCATTTGTCACATAAGCTCCAATGATAGCATTCCAAGTGAAAACAATCGTCCGGGCATTTCATCAAACACTTTCTGTGGATCTGATAATGACCCACATTTCCCATAAGCAAACACAAGCTTGGTACTTAAAAACTTTGTATCAATTACATGGCAAAAACACACCTAACAGACACCTCAGCTCAAATTATCAATTTTTGACTATTAGATTTGAAGACTAACAAATCATGTGTATATTCTTACAAATGGAACAAAAAATGACAATAAAAACACAACAGAAACTATATTCCCCAAGCCAAAATAGGGGAGTTACAGTCTCAACTCCTCTTCCTTTTGCACAACTATACAAATTCAAATTATACAATCTAGATTTAAATTAACCCCTTCTATGTACACTAGCTCAAAAAACAAAACAATAAACGTTTCACAATCTTCTGTGTCCCAACAAAGCACACGATGCCATGGGTGTACTCTCTGTCTCATTCTCTAATCCTGGGCCAGCCCTTTTCGTGTTAGGAGGATGGACACTGAATGCGTTAACCTGTTAGGGTAACAGGTTCATTTTTTGAAAAACAAAATGTTGCCATGATTACCTTAAGAGCCTAAATTTACCCCCTTTTAATAGAATTTCTCAAAGTTTCGTCTGGTAATGTCCATGAAATTAAATGGCCACCAGAATCACCACTCAAAAGCTGCTTCATGTCACTTGTGAGGTGAAGGGCGGTGACTGAGTGTTTATGACCCCTGAGCACCTTTCGTAGGACCAACGTGTATTCAGGCACCTGACCACCTTGCCCTAGCCCAAATGTCTGGTTTGTATTGGTTTGGACACCTTCACTAGAGTTATGAATCATTTGCCAAACCTTAACCGCACCACTCTGATGACCGGAGACATACCAGTTTGTTTCCAGCCAATCAGAGAAGGTACAAGTGGTTACTGAGACAATGAAATCAGATGGAAGTTGTGAAGTGTTAACAACTGATAAACAGTCACCGTTTATACTCCAGACAGCAAGCATAATCCCTGCAGCTGTCACAATTTCTCCTGTTAATTCGTTCATGTAAATAGCTGAAACTGGAGATGGAAACTCAGGAAGTTGCCTAATGAAAGCCAACGAGCTAAGATCCCATAGGACCACAGTGCGGTCATCTGAACCACTTATAATGATCATGTATGGCTGACAAATGTGAAGACACGTGATTTTTGATGTGTGAGCCGAAAGTGCCTTTTCTAATTGTAAGGATCGTGGCCCGCGGGATCCACTGTAGCTACCGACTCGCCAAACACAAACCAACCCGTCATCTGCACCAGTGACTAGAACCTGACCATCATGGCTAGCACTGGCACACTGGATCTGGTTGCCACCATGGAGGTTTTCGTGGGTTGAAAGAAGCCTATCTTGATCATAGCTCATGTATCTCAAACTACGGTCTGGAAACCCCCAGGCAACATAATTGGAGTAGGTTCTCGGTTTCAGAAGATTGTTGGGTCCCACCATGAGAATTTTGTCATTTGAAGTGACAATTTGGGCTATGGAAGATGCACTCTTACGAATCTCGTGTGGGACGAGATAATTAGAGTATTTGAGTGGATTTATTGGAGGTCTTTTATCTTTCTTTCTCTTGGCATGCGCCCGTTGAAATAGCTGCTTTGGTGTTTGGCCGAAATGATTAATTTGAGCTAAAATGGATGCTTTCAGTGAAGGATCTGTAACTGCATCTATGTCGACACTTCCTTCATATGTGTAATGGTAGAAAACGTTAACAGCTTCTTCAGCCGCCTGTAAAAAGAGGAAGTAGGTAAGCAGATGAATGTGTTTAGAGTATGCTTATAATTCTGACTACTTGGGATTCAATAAGCATATTTGGAAAAGTAGGTAAAGAGTTGCTGCGGAAAAACTGATTACTGAGGTAAATGTATAATTACTTGACTATCTGACATAAAGAGAGTGTTTGGATTTGCATTTTCAAACTGATTATCTGATTATTGTGACTTATAGTTTTAATCAGTTTTTAATATTTGGATAAACATATTCTGCAGATTTTGACACATAATCAGTTTTTGGATTATCAGGTTTCATACCAGCTGCAATAAAACAAGGGTAGATATTATTACCTTGCTTAACCAGTTTGGGAGATTTTCACTCTCATTTCAAAAGATGCATCTCTTTTTTCAAAAAAATGTCATTATTTGATCATTGTATATTTTTAATTCCTCAGATAATCATACTTTGTCAAACACTCAGGTTTTAAATAATCCAAATCATATAATCCCTTTCAAAACACATAGCCAAACATCTTTAAGCACCTGATAATCTGATTCTAATGCTTCAAATCGCAATAGTTACCTTAAATATCCATAAATGAAAAGTAGAACCACAGACAACAGCAACACTTACCTTCCCTCGTTGTTTATAACCAAAGATGAGGTCTATCCAGTGATGCAAATTTTCCGAAACGTAATCAGATTCAAGAGCTTCCCTATGCTTTCTAATGAACTCTCTAGCACTACCTTTGGCCCAAGGAGGTAACGCAACACCTCCAACCTGGAAAATCATCAAACATTTTTAATTAATTCTATGGTAAGTCAGTATAAAAGGGCCGACTTGGGAGTATTTTATCTCCATTAGTAATGGGTGAAGATGTAGAACCTGACTAATATAAAACCAGTAGAACTGGTTTAAAGTGCAAGTCAACCAACCCAGACTGTTATGACCCATATCATAAATCACCTTTTTGACCCATCCCACTATGATCCCATATCATAAATCAACCCAGACTGGTTAGCCATCTCTACTCTCGACATAGAATACTGAAATAAGTTATGGACGCTATTTGGAAACTAACCTTCTCTCCAGATTGTTTCTCTCCAAGGTCAAGATCGAATCTGTTTTCCACGAATTCTGGCATATAAAAAAATTCTGGAATCAGTTCCTTTACATCCGATGTGTTGCCTCTTCCAGCAGCACTTGACCATGTATCTCGTATACTATTAAAAAGGCGATCAGCATGGTCAAACTGACCACCCTGCAGCTTTTGGTTCTCTGTACTAAACGGTGGTAACCGTAAAAGATAGAAAAGAACAATCCCAGCACTAGAATAGTGAGATCCATAATGAAATTTGGGGATCTCCGGATCATCCCAGCTTTCATACCTGACAAAAAGCACAGGATGATCAGAAAACCAGGAAAATCAACTTTTTAAGTAACAAAAGTTTCAGACTATCTGGGAAAAATTAAAAGAACAAAGTAGTGGAAGGGTCAAACATGATTAACATGTAAGATAGACTACGAAATTAAACACTTTCTATAGTATATACCTTTTTGTGAATGAAAAATTTAAGACGTGTTAATGTTTTATATATGAAAAAGATATATTTGGCAACATTTAAACCATTGGCCTGTTTACATTTTATAAGCAAGTTTTTGGACCTGTTACAGTTAAGTCCAAATTGACCCATTTATAAGTAAATGAGTCTAAAGTGACCTCTAGAACATATAATCCCAACCTTTTCTTGAACTCATCTTCTCCCTCTTCTGTTTGACATCCCATGGGTTTGTCAAGTTTACGGAACGATTTTTCATCAGTTAAGTCCAGATCTTCACTCTCATAATCTGCTAGAACCCAAGGGAAGACTGGATATTGTGTAAGATCACTGTACCCACGACCTGCTAGTGTGTTGAGATGCATCAGGTACTGGAAATTACTAATTTCTCCATTTTGCCACCTCTTGGAGAAGGATTTAGCCATAATCTTAAAAGCACTTTCTTGTTTCACTGATCCTGAAATTGTCGTGTCCAACCTATTTAAGAAAAGAAAAATCAGTAATTTGACATCAATGAATATTTTCGAGGAGTTTAATGATGTAATCCATAGTACAAATGTGCTATCGAGTACATTTGATGCAAATGGAAGATGCTTCAAGTAAAAGTTTCGATCAACCTTTTAAAAGAAACACATTTTGATACTGCAGTACCCTAATATATGGGGAAGAGCTTAGAGGAAGGGAACATTAATTCTAAACAGTATGAACCACATGATCTGAGCAGTCAAATATTAGAAGATCAGCCAATCTCTATTTTGGTACGACTCTATCAGTATATAACTGCAACATGTACAGTGAAGCTACTTTACAAACGGATAACGAATGGGAGAAATTACAATTCATTTATATGGAGATGGATCAATCAGGTTACTTTTTATTGTTTGCTGATCAAATGGGTAAATATAAATGAGAACTGATTATAATATACAGCTAAAATGTAAGCAGTCAAACGGTTTTAAAGTCCCCTATATTCCCATAACACACCTAAGTGTTAAATTGTTTTATTCAAAAACTAAAAGAGAAAAAGTGGATCATTATGTAACAAATAAATTTTGTGAAAGTACTTTTGATAAAAGAAAAAGCACAAAAGTGTTCGCAAGTTACAAGTTACCCAACAGATTTCGACCCACCACCGTAAAAACTTAGATGTTATAACCCGGCTAGAACTTCAAAAGTTTTTACCTGAACTGATTTTGAGATGTTACCAACCCACCATTTTGCCACCATCATGAAACAAAGCTACTAAATGAAATGAGAATGAGGAAGATATAAATGAAATTAAGCATATAAAAAACGTACATGCTGTTTCTAGGAAGATTCATGGCCAACAAATTTTTGAAAACTTCCTCCCTCTCCTTTTTATGGAAAACCAGAAGATCATTGCATCCATCCATACTGAATATCTCAACAGCAACAGGACGTAACTGGTAATCACGCTTCAAAATCTCATGAACACTATTAAGTTTCCACATTCGCCATAGATGAGGTACATTCCCACTATTAGTGACTTTTTCTTTACCCCAAGCACCACCATTATATTCCCAAGCCCTTCCCCCACTATTCGACTTTACAGTCATACCCCAAGAAGAAGTCAACTTAGACCCTGAGTCCATACTCATAGAGAAATCTTTTGTGACACCTAAAGCTTGATCGATAACAGAAAGTCCATCTTCACTTTCCTTCTCACAGATACAACCTGACTCATCAATGTAGAAATTCTCAATGACATATAAACAAAGTTCTCCGATAAGAAAGATCCCATCATGTTTGTCAAGACCCACAACTCTTTCACAGTTGTATCTGAATTTTATCTTCTCTGTGGGTAACAGATAAGGCCTAATTAAGTACTCCCCGTTGTTACTTAATTCCTTATCCACTTTGTCTTCAATTGATTTTATTTCCTCAAATCGTGTAGAAGAAGACTTCTTTGGAGAACTCACATTCGATTTTTCTTGGTTGCTTTCTGATAAAGGTGCAGTTGCTGAGCTGGACTTCATACTGAATTCAGCAGCAGAATGGAGACTTTCATCATTGATGCTACTATCCCTATCGTTACTATTATTCCAACCAACTTTCATTCCGTCTGATTCCTTGAAGATCGATTCATCATACATTTCATCATCAAATGATTCCTGCTTTGTGTCATTCGACAACATATTAGCAAGAAGATCTGAACTGGAACCGGAAACGGAATCAGCAAAAGCATTTTCAGTTTTCTCCTCAAATTCAAATTTTCCACTTAAAATGTGTTCGACCGTGTCAACTTTTAATTTGCAACGCTCCAATTTCTTTCGCATTCGATATGGGCCTTCAATAGGACAAAGCTGCCATTCAGGCTCATCACTCGAAATTGATTTGGGTAACGAGAAAGTACCTTGTTCATGTATAAGTTGCTGAAGATGTGTTTGCCACTCACTCTCAGCATGAAGTACCCATCCATATTTATCTTGACGAACGACTCTTAATTCAGTCGACATTGCATCACGAACCAATTCCAACGCAATCCTCCTTTCATTAACCTGCTCCCAATGTCTTTGATCTAATTTCATCGAATCCCGTGTTTTTCTACCAATTTCTTTCTTTCTACGACCATCCATACCTTTTATTCGAACTCCAGGAAACTTCACGGACCCAGCAACATACTGTACCCACATAATGGCAGCACACTGTTCCAAAGTTCTATTTACAATAAGCTCAGACATATAAAGCCAATCGAAAAAGGTTGTCAAACTTCCAGTAAGAAGAAGGTCAAACCCGCCATGTAAAACATCCAAAACCGGACCTTGGTTCGGTTTCGAGACAAGCAGATCCTCAAGTGCGGGTCGACGATGCACAAGAAGATGCTTGAGGATGTCAACAGCTAAGTTCCGTGCATTCGGTCTCTGATCATGTAAAAGTGAGATCAAGTTTATACAAAGACAGCAAGTTAGGTCGGTATCTAAATTACTCGGGCAAAATACTATTCGGTTATGAGCCACCAATAACTGTAAAACTGTGCATATGTCTATCACCCCCTCTTCTTGTGACCCGTTTGTGAACAATCTCTTTCTCGGTTCAATTTGTAAGCCTAATCGTAAAAGAAATTCATCTTCACCAATTGATATCAAAAACGAAGGGAGAAAACAGTACATCGTGACCCGATTCATATTCTTAAAAAGCGAAAGTACGTAAGCATCAAGTTGTCTAATTCCTCTTCCAATAGACAAAATCCCTTTGCCAGCTGGCGGTGCTTGTTCAATTCTACCATCTTTATTTGCCAGCTGTAACATTGACAGAAAGAACTCGAGTGTTTTTAGTACAGCAGCCGGTTGAGGAAACGCACCCATATAAACACGATCCACAATCATATAACACAGAGCATCTAAATTCAATGACCATCGGGTTTTATCAAGTTTCTTATCTTCTTCTTCATCATCCCGCAAGAGCCGTCTTTCTAGGAAGTTCATGAGTCGGGTAATACACAAACCCTGGAAAACCAATACAGATTCGGGATCGACATATAAAGGAACGGTTTCCAAAATGGTTTCAATAACGGATGTTGATCTTATCTGCTCGGTTACAAAATCAGCAAGAACTTCTGCCGTGAAATCTAGCATAGCAGTTGCGCCTATAGAACAAGGGCCCCCTCCATAACCAGAATCATCCACATCAAGAATCAGTTTTGAATTAACTGTAGAAAACGAATTTGCAGGATTATGTAGGTGGAATGGAGACTTCAAGTCAGGAGTTGACTCGAGTTCGTTCAAAGATACAGAAGATTCCACAGAAGGAGATGCAGCTGATCCCAGCCAAGATGGCAAACCAAGAATCTGAGATGGAGAAGGCATAGACTGAAAGCGTGAACTCGATCTCTCGGATAAAATTGGAGAATCAAATATACTTAAAGATGGAGAACCCGGTGAACCAGCTGGGTGAACATTAACTGGAGTGATTTTGAGCTCATGGAAATTGAACTGCTTGCTATCAGATGGATGATCAAGTGGTTCAACATCCACTCTTGAGACAGACTGTGCAGCTTCTTCAGTTGACTCTTGTGATTCCAATGGTTGAGTTTTGAGTTTTTCATCGATATTGTCAGTGACAACAGGAATATCTTCAGAACTAGCACTTCCCTGCCCTGGAGGGAAGCTTCTGATACTTATGGAGGTCTTAACAGATTCCTCTTGCTCATGGGGCATACTGGAAAATGTGTTCTGAGAACTACTAGTGTCATCCCCATCAATTATGTTTTTCTCTTCTGCCTTCATTGACAGCTCTTTCGCCATCATCACAGCATGAGCAGACCTAAATACACAGGACAAGGAAGATTAATTATAAATAGTTTAAATTAACAGCATAACGAGTAAAACAAAGGTCAATTTGGTTTGAACTTTATTTCTAACGAGTCAAATGAGTAGACCAAAATACTAATAAAAGAAAACAGGTCATATGAGTCAAAAGTTGCCCACAGCTTACAAGTTAAAGTGGACATATTCCACCCATTTACTTATAAACGGGTCAATTTCAGCTGAACCTAATCTCAAACTAATCAAATGGGTCAAATTAGGGAAAGTCACCCAAAGCATATCTTTAATGTATACAAACCCCTTAAATCAATTTCTATAAACAATTATTACATAATTTTTGTAATAATACAATAAAGCCTGTTTCGTAATCACATTCAACGAATAATTATAACTAGTTATTTGAAAATGGAAAAAAACGTGGCTTCAGCTAACCCAGCCCCGCCCCTATTAATTGATATGTGTTCACCTGTTAATTAACCCGAAGACACAACCGCTTTGCCACCTCATTTAATCAAAATGGTTAGAATATTATTTTAACAACACAGTTAATACAATTATATTTTTTGCCACCTCAAATCTTTCCAAATAAAGAAGCAAAGAAAAAGTGAAAGCAGAACCTGACACATGAGAAATAAAGATCCACACAGCTCTCAATAAACTCAGCTCGTCTGCAGACAGCCAAAAATGGAGGACACATTTTGGCCAAGTCAACCATGAACCTAAGAACCGATGATGTAGCAGCAGGTGCCGAAGCCTCTCCACCCATAAGACGGGCAGCATAAGTTTTGTGCATCAAAGCTTCACCCTGAAGGTCACCCGTCATTTCTGTACTTCCATCCACAAGCTCTGCGACAAGCCCCCCACCAGCTTGAGTCTGGACAGATAACCTATCAAAAGTTGATTTTGCCATTGCAATCACAGAGTCCAAAAGTTCTAAAAACTTCAATTCGACATGATTTCCATCATTTGGCATAAGGGCATGAAAGTCCAACATTCGAACTTCTGGCAATCTCGGATAAACGGGCTTCCCGAATATCAAACAAAAGAGAACATAATAGATATCCGGGGAGTCATAATAACTCGGGAGCACCCTCATTAATCCTTGATACCCACCACTTGTTCTAAACTTGAGAGCAAAAGTAGGAGACGATGTAAGACACACACCAAGAAGAGTCATGATCCATCTCATACTTGTGGGATGAACACCTTCATCAAGAAAATATGTTATCAATTTTGATGAAACAATCTTATGCCATTGTTCAAGAAGCTCTTCTGATGAGATAGTGACTAAAAGATCAATTAGCATTTCGAGCAGCATATTTCTAACAATAATATGCTTCCCCATTGACTCCCTAATTATTTGAATCCGTGAAGTTCGTTCCGGAGGGTCAAAAGTCATAATCACAAATCGAACAACGTGCTCAAGTTCCGAAATGACGAAACCGTCCTCCAAAATCACTCCTAAAAGCACAACTAATTTTTCTAGTACGGGGACCTCTACATCACCCCTTTGGAGGGTAACAAGCAGATGTTGAACGAGGTTTATCCTACGCAAAATGGTGAGATTATGATTCCGGTACCAATGCATCGAGACGAGATTTTCAAGAAACCCTAAAAGAGCGATTTGTATTGGAATTTCAGCTGCTACCCACACAGTCCAGTCTAACAACACGTGCTCAACCATATCGGCATTTGAAAGAACTATGCAATTTGATGTTTCAGGAGGTATGTCGTTGTCGAGTTCGGAGAGATGGCTAAAAGTGTCTTTTGGCATAGAAAAATCATCCATGTCATCAGGCGAACTATCTGAGGAATTTTCATCACGGAATTTAGTTAGATTGAGCTCTTCAAAACTCATTTCATTCACAGTTGATGGTGACGGTGACAGATTGTTTCGAGTTTCTTCCAACTTTTTGGGTTCTGGAAAAGACACCTCACAAGCAGCAATTTGAAAGAATATCTCAAGTGAACGCATATCGAACATCGACATTCTTGAATGAAGAAAGAGGGCTAGCAGGTGATACCCTCTAAATGCTTGCATGTCCCTAATGTTTTGAGGATTTTGATTAAGCGCACCAGCAAGCAGTGTTAATGCCATTTGTAGCATGTCACTGGTCTCTGCTACTTCAATGAGGGCTAAGACAACAGCTATTCCACCAATGGGACGTAAGGTTTCACCAATTATACAATGCTTACAGACATACACATCACCATGTAGACGTCCAAAGCGTGGTATACCTGGAGAGAGAAAACGAGACTCAAATTCAGATAAACTTTGGAAATGGCAGGAAGAAATGCATATAATGACCCCTGGTGCACAAAGGCTCCTTTCTACAATCATTCACGTTCATTTTTGCAACAAGGTTCTCCATTTGATTCCAGTCCATGATAAGTAAAGGTGGTAAAATGGGCAGTTCGGGTGGGTTGTGTAACAGGTAGACATGGATTGGCCAGTCTGACCCACCACCGCATCTTTTCCATTTCTTTTATCATCAAAATTATTGATTATTGATGTACTAAATAAGATTAACAAAGATGCATTTGAAAAAATTAATCTGATGTTTTTAATTGAGTGATCATGTATGCTACAAGCATTTTCAAACATTTTCAGCAACTTACCACCCATTTGACAGTTTGAACCATTTGGCATGTTTTCCTTTTACCGAAGTCTTTTGACTTTACAATCGGACATGTTAAGGATATAATATAACCAAAATCAACCTATTTCGGAAAATAAAAGGATCAAAATAGCCACCTCTACAGTCTACACTAAAGGGTTGAAAGTTGAAACGGGTCAGTTGGGTTGACTTTTTTCCATTTCTGGTCACAAATGAGTAACTTTAACAGTAAGCATTTTGCTTCAAAAATCAACCCCAACACTGAAGGGGTGATATGGGTCAATTGCCTTGACCAGCAACCATTCAGTGTTCATTTTGTCCCTTTTGTTATAATTAGTCAATGCGTTAAATTTGATAACCATTTCTTCAATTAATATGACTATAAAGACTGCTGACCAATCAACTATCATCAATTTTACGTTAGTAGTCCATTATCTTTTTAGTATATACAGAATCACTCCCTTCATTTTGCCTAACAGCACCTAACTTAGGTGCTGTTAACAGTGGATTAGATTTTCTTTATATATTGAGTGAAACCTATTTGACAGGTTTCCCCTTTTAGCTAAATTTATTCATATAACCCATTCTACCTGTTAGGAATACATCATAACCCAAATCTTCCCATCCATTAGTAAATAAGTTGAAAGCTCCACCTCTAGTTAATAGTTATATTTTTAAAAATCAAAAATTCGCAACATACCTCCGATAGGAGAAGCAGCTGCGGAGACTGGATCAACTAAATTGAGCATTGACAAAGTTCCCGATGCAGGAAAGGCTTCTGTAGACGTTCCATCAAATGCAAATATTAATTTTCTTCCAGAAAGCTGTAGCGAGAGGTTCCCTAATCTTTCAAAATCCCAAACAATTCCACTACGATCAGTCCTAGAGTATCCTTGCTTATAACCACTCTCAGCCCTCTGATTATTAGAAGTCAACGCCAAATCTGTCTCTAAAGAATCTAAAATGGCCATACTAGCCCCACGACATGCCTGGTTAGGCACAAACTGTAAAAGATTCGTGTCTTGAAAAAGACCTCTATACCCTCTGCCCAGAATATACATAAAATAAATGGAACCCGGTGTCAATACTTCTTCAAACAAATAGCACGATCGTAGGGTCCACGACAACTCACTGACCCGTGCATGAGTTACCGGTGTCCCAATCGTTACCTGCAGAGACTTGCCAACTGGCGAGGGGGAGTATCCTAATCTCCCTGTGTGTCTAAGCTTCCCGTTAAGATAAACATATGCGACACTAGCTTGGAATAATCCCGTCAAAGCATTTGGCTTGCTGTGCACCACTGCAAGGTGATGCCACTGGTCTTCATTTATATCTAGCCCTGAAAAAGTTAAAGAAGACGAATTGCTTGTTGCTAGGGTCAACGTTCCATCCTCTTGAAGACAGAGTTCTGCATAGAATGCATCCCCACCATCTGTAGCACCAACCGAGAATATACGCATTCCGTTCCTTTTAGAAAATACAGGTTTCGAAGATTCCAGATCTTTGGTGTTCGATTTCAAGAAATTGCGATACTGAAACCAACAAACAAAAGAATAACCAGCTGCAGGTGGCCATGATCTCTCTCCTAACGACACATGTATGGATGCATATCCGATCTTTCTCATATCCATTTCTATGAATGGTGCAAGAGGAACATTCTCTGAAGTCATATCTTGCATAATGACTATCTTTTCCATCATATCAACAAGAATATGACCAGGACTTTTTTGTCTCAGTTGCAGAAGGCATCGTATAATTGTCCTAAGTTCTGCTGTTGATAATCTGAAACCAAAAGCATACACTGAGATCAAAATTTAAACAGGCTATGTACTCTTTTTGTTCCACAGTTACGTTTCAGTTCCCAATTTTAAAAGTAGAGAAGATACATGCCACTGAGAAACGGCATACTGGTGCATGTTGTCTTATTTAATACAGGCTAATAACTAACTCAATTTGGGCCAGAAAAAAACCAACAGAGTTTCAAAAACAAAAATAACAATAACAATAAAAAAAATTACGTACGGAAATATGGGGGGAAAAACATAGTCAAAAGTTAACAACACGTCAGCTGCCACTTTGACAGGTTATTGGGTCGAATTACCTTAAATCAAAAACTTTAAAACTTTGATGGTTTTCTCGCCTAAATGAGTTGGTTACCTATGATAGAAATTGGACCAATGTTGCTAACCTTTTTATGCAATTAAGCATAGAAAATATCTCATTAAGTTAGACAATTTCGAAGAGAAGAAAATGATGGAGACTGTAGGTTTGGATTGATGAATAATATTGACGCAAAGATGAAGAACTTAGATCTAACTTTTGGACTGAAAAAGGATTACCTATAAGCCCCAAGTACTTCAATAATCTTTAAAGTATGTGAAAGCAGAGAGGATGAACCCGAAAGGAAAGGGTATATTGTCTCCAAGAGAAGTTCCACACAACCTGAACAAAGAAAGATACAGTAAAAAGTAAGATACGAGTTCTTTCGATGTAGAGGTGGAAAATTCGACCCATTTATTTATGAATGGTTCATTTCAGTTTATGTTTATATCAAACGGATCAAATGGATGAAGTATAAAATCTGGGTATAAACTCAAAGAGTATTTTTTTTTATGCATAGAATATAGGACTTCTTACATCTTTTTATTCAAAACAAAAACAGAAAAAAAAATAAAAATAGGTTGTTATTAAAATAATATAATTTTTGTAATCAGATTTGATAAACTGATTATTTAAGGAAAATTGATAATTTTGAACAAAAAAGGTATCAGGTTAACCCAACCTGACCCGACTCATCATGCGCCAAACAATCATCCATTCTGAGTCAAGCCAGTATGATTCAATACTCAACCTGCCCATAGCCTCCTCCACTTGTAATAGTACATGCCATATATGTAAACAGACTTTACCCGCAGAAGTTAGGTTTTCTTGATTGAACGGGCCAGCACGAGCAAGCTCTTCGATTAGTTTCAGCAACTCCAGCTGCAGTCTTGGAGTGAAAAGCAACAATGAACGAATCAAGACCCTCAGTGCACCAGCATTATATATTCGTTCTTTTTCGGGAAAAAAGGATCCCGAATGAGTAATTATAGGGAAACTAGCTGACGAACTTTCAAGAGCATTTGTTTCCGGGGTCAAAAATGGTGGAAGAACGATCTCGAGTGCAAGTTCAAGGAGCAACTGCACTACTTGCCTTTCACACTCGACACAAATTAAACCAGACTCGGATAAAAGATCATAGAAAGTGTGTGAGGATAGAATTGTATTTAACTTCTCCCTATTAACAGCATTATCGCACACCCCAGCTGTCGTTACACGCAGTAAATATGTGAAATCTCTAGTGCAAACACTTAAACGAGCAGGTTCAATCTGCCCTTTATCTCCTTGGAAACTATGAAGTGTTGTTAAGAGAAGAGAGAATCCAGTGGCTTCACCAAATACTCTCTGAGCAGAAGTATTAGCTCCTAAGACCCGCCATAACGCTCCAAAAACATCACATTTTGCATCATCTTGAAGGCCATATTGAGATCCTAAAGCACTGGTAACCATCCCACTTTTTGAAACATCAACCAGCATGCTCAGTTCCTCAGAATGAACCTAATCAATATAACTTTATGGATCAATATGGGTACTTACATTTAAAAGATAAAACATAAAAAAGCACAATTAATGAAAGACTAAAAACTACAAATGATCATAGAGCTTAACAGAAAATTAATGGGTCAAACCAAAAGGTTTTAGTAAGAAAGGGAGTGGGTCGAATGGGTTGAAAGTGACCTAAAGCCTATATTATCGTTTTATTCAGAAATCCAGATTATTGTGCATTTATTATTTAAAAAATAATAACAAAAATAAAAAAGATGGAAGTCTCTGCGGGTCAACCCACCTGTTTTGACCCTTACCCAGCCCCAACCAGCCCATCTTGCCACCTTTAGTGAGAACAATAATGATAAAAATATATTGAACCTGTGCAGAATCTTCTATGATTAAACACGATAACACGCGAAGGACGCCAGGACGGTGGATATCAGACACCAAAAAGGGAAGTGCGGTTGTTACACCATTAGCAGAACGGAACGTCACTTGATTCTGTTCTGCTTTCTTCATCAAATAGAACAGACAATCCCAAGCAACTGAAACCGTGGCTTCGGATTCAAAAAGAGAGAACTTTCCTGAACCCGAGTCCAACAACTTTGGAGATGAAATGATTGCATCTTTACTGTCTAAATGTTTCTTGAAGCTGCTAGAGTTTGACTTCTTTTCAAGATCATCGTTGTTACAATTGTGCTGCTCAGGACCCAATGGAAACTTGTGCTGCTTGAGATCATCTAACAAAACTTCCAACACCCCAACTTCACGCAAGACCTTTTTGTATTGTTGATCAAATGACAATAACTTTATATAGAATGATAAGATGGTGTGCTTCAACTCGGATGTTATTTGTTGTTGTAATAAGCAGCAGAGTGCTAATAATTCTTGTTCAGGTATACAGTTAACAACGGTTACTGCATATTCAAGAATCTTAAGGATAATTTCTTGCAAAGAAGGTGGGAAGCCACCCATATTAAGGATCAATAAGGGAACCGTTCGCAACTGCTGACACAACATGTAATTCTCGAGATGACTTGAGAAAATCTTGAACATTCTATTTAGCACTTCTGCCTGGAGTTCCCGGCTATCCGCTTTGAGAAAAATGTCCTGTAATACTTGGATAGCGTCGATATCTTTGACTTTATAGTTGTCCTTTTCCCAATTATCATCCAGAAATCGGTCGGAAGACAAAGTTCGACTCTTGCGATTACCCTTTGAACTAGTCAAAGTGGCATCAGGTGGACCAGTTTGAGCTAGATTCACAAGAACATCAAGCAATCTTGATAGAGTGGGTGAGAGATCTTGTGATGAGGTGTCTCCTTTTCCCTTCTCATACTGCATTGCTGACTCGCTAGTTTCAGATTCCTGATCCTTTGAAAGAACTAATGCAAACTGAACAAGGTACTGATACCCATGAGCATTACGCACATCCTCCCTGAGCCTGATATCACCAGCCTCTACAGATTTTTTATTGTTTTCACATATGAGATTTTAAACAACGTAAAAAATACTCCTTTATGTCTAAGCTAGTTGGGGTAGGCTAAAAAGAGTAAACAAGACAATAATAAAAAAAGGACCAATCCAAAAGCTACCATTTAGGTACAAAACAAATGACTGGTTAAAAGACCTATGGCTTTGTAAGGCTGGGAGATTGCATAAATTGAGATAGATTATATAAAATGAGAGTACAGCTCTCTCAAATCATGTGAATGTTAAACAAATGGACATATATCTAATTTCCTTATACTATTTCATGATCATTTTGTTGCAGCTGCTATGAAACTGACTATCCAAAACAGATTATTTGGCCCTTCGCATCTAAGATAATCAAAATGAAAACCTGTTTATCCAGACATTTAAAGCTAATTATTGTGTCTTCAAATCGAAAAAATTCAGATAATAAGTTCTGGATTGCATATTTAACCACCCTCTAAAGTAGTTACATTCAGCACTGAATGAAGTTCTAATAGTAACATATGTCTGTTAGAACGGAAAAGAGAAAGCAATTCACCAGGTCTGTATGACAATTCTATGCATTCAAGCAACAAGTCCACAATGCTCATTGTAAATGCAGGATCTCCAGTTTCTGGTTTAAAGTCCTTCACGGCAGTTAACAGTACTTTCATCTGCATGTGATTAATAACTGAATTAGAAGTGTCAGGAATAACAAAATGGGAATGCACTGAAATAAAATGACAACGAGAATCAATCGCATATGTTGACTCGAAGCAACGGAAATACTGTCGAGAATTTCCAAAAAGAATCAAACTCCATATACTATAAAGAGTAGATTATTAAATCATAATACAAACAATCCCACCAAAACGTGATGAATAACGATTATAATTCAGAAGGATAGAACGGGATCATTACCAGCTGATGCTTCCTTATGTACTTGGCAGTGCTTCCATTGTCATTCGCCAACAGAAGAGCAAGTATCTGGATCACGAGATGGTAGTTTTATTATGATAAGAGAAATTTACTAATGGTAAGAAAAATATGTATATAACGTTCAACATATAATTGGCTATGTCAATTCACAAGGTTCAAAAATGACCTGCATTGCATGTCTGTGGAGCTGAATACTGTGCAAGGGTACAAGACCTTCCTTATATCTTGAAAATAAAATCAAAGATCCATTGGAAACCACCTCAAAGAGTGATTGAAGTGATTTGTCTTCAATTAAACTCTGAGCAGCTGCAGGATGGCTTGCCAATGCCTTCATAATATGCACAACGCTGCCCTCTATCTTCAAAGATAAAAACCGAGCATTAGAAAAAGTACGACAATTCTACTTATGCCCCTCTCGAAGACATCAACTCTACCTAGTATACTAGATTCCTAAATAGATTAATATAATGAAATAGTTTAAAACAGATTTATCCAACTACGTTATTACATATAGTCCATATAAATATCAGTGATAGCGCATCGAATACCTCAAGCCGTCGATCTGGACCGGTGTGATCCATGACTTCTGAATCCTCTTCAATGGAAGTAACCTTTTGCCTGGTATTCCTTCCATCAGGACCCAAAAGGACATTAAGGATATGAATGAGACAGCATAAGATCCCAGAATCAAGGAGAGATTGTTTATCAATAGGCTGTCAACAACATACATAGGTCCATTAGTTAGATAAAGATAAAAACAGACAAAATTCATCTTTCGCAAGTGTCAAAATATAAGTATTTTACAGCCTAAAGTTCATAGTGAGAAAGCAAATGAAAGGATTCTACTCAATAAAAGATTTATATAAACAAAAATAGGGTAACGATGTACCCCAGATACAAGGTATTCCACAGCCTGCAAAAGATTTGAACCGGGCTGAATTCCATCCTACAGACAAACAGACAAATATTATTGCACATTGAACATATTCAAATCTCAATCCAAGAGATACAGATAGAAACTTTAAGCCAAACCTCGGTAACCTCTGAAAAAAAGCCTATCAAACCTTCGATTTCCAACAATCGTGTTTTGCTGCTCAATCTTAACTTTTCTATATCTGTAACAAATGCTCTACCCACGACAAAAGAAAATATATGTGTCTCTACTAATCTGCAAATCAACAAC
The DNA here is from genome assembly GCA_963921325.1 of Logfia minima. Taxonomy (NCBI): domain Eukaryota; kingdom Viridiplantae; phylum Streptophyta; class Magnoliopsida; order Asterales; family Asteraceae; genus Logfia; species Logfia minima. The sequence goes on along the minus strand of OY992776.1, from coordinate 11,035,133 downwards.
ACTTATCAAGATCACAAAAAACTAAAGCAATAACTTAAAGTTCCAACCATATCCAAATAGATACAGTAATTTGGCATATCCAAACAACTATAATATGGTGTAGTATACTTGTAGGCTTTAAATCTGAATTCAAATACCAAGTCTGGAATTAAATCCATCCATTTATTGTTCTTATGTTTCTCTAACTTGGCTAGTTTTCAAAAGCCTACAGCAATTTTAGTTGTTGCCGCATGTCAATAAACATTAAACAATATAAGTTGAAATCATCCTACCACTTTGGATGAAACAAAACCAAGTTGTTGTTTAACATTATGTGTATTTTGTTTTATATACCAAGAATTGCATTTCCAAAAGATTAATGCCTTAGATTTCAGAATGGCTATTCATGAACTAAGTTCACTTTTTAGGTACACAGAGTTAAAAAAAAATCTCAATATTATTCATTCAATAAATTACTTCATTGACATCTCATATTGGAGTTGCTACACTGTATAAACACTAAATTGTGAAGTAAGATTAACGGAATAATAAAGTAAATAATATTGTTTTCAGATAGCGTCATAACAGTAAATGTGTCTGTGTGCATACATATAAGAGACAATTGTAAATAGAATAAACTAGGAAATATATAAAGAAAAGTATAGTTGTTTCGTACATGGTAATCAGCTGTGCTACATTAGAATGTTGCTTTACAAATCTACAAAAGACATCAACGGTCATATTCAAGGCTTTTTCTTTCTCCTGCATAAACAGATACAATTCATAAGAATGTGTTGACGATTTCTAAAAAATGTTGTAAAGGTAAATATGTGCACTAACCCTCTCTGAAGAAGAAGAACGGAACTCTTCCCAATGTCTCTTAAAGTCCAATTCCAATTCATATTTGTCTCTGAGATATAAGGTGATACAAGTGAATCTTGGGATTTTTACATCCGCAATCATTTTAAAAATCAGGAATATATATATATATTAAACAAATAAACCTAAGGCTCAAAAAATTAAAGGTGCAAGCACGCACCATCATCTACAAATGTACCTAAGCCATGTTAAAACATAAAGATTGTTTGCTATATGTGAGAGGTAAAACTTTTAATTTTGTAAATGGGACAGTTAATGTGGGAATTAGATGGGTGTTTGATAAATAAATAAATCAAATCTCTATCATTTGTATGTGCTTTCTACTCCGAGAAGATTAATAGATTAACGTTAATAATGTTTTGGAGAATTTATGGCATTAATCATTTTCAAATCTTATGAGGGAGCAGTTACTAACAACATCTGCATGATTTGCTCCTTCTATTTGTTATCTTTGTAAATAAAAGTCACCTTTATAACTGGGACAACCACTAGAGTAGATTTTACAATTTTGTACAAGCCTCATACAAAATGTGAACATTCAAAAGAATAAGATTAGAAGCATTTACATATTCATAAAATGAATTATCCTTTACTTGATTAGGTGTCTTTTCTATGTGATGATAACATTCAGGTAAGACTAGTTAACATAAACACTACTACCACCACCACTAAAGAGATGTGCACTTCGGATTTTGGTGCTTCGGCCTATTAATATTCCAATTCAATGTCAATATATACTCATCAAGAACTTACTAGTTTGGTGACTTTTAAATGTTTATCATTTCAGCTATATTTACAAGCTTAATCTAGCTATCAAAAATGTCTCTTTCTAACTAAAACAAGTGTATAAGCTCTAACACCGATGTGTAATGAATTTTTTTCCATCAGAGATCAAGCTTTCTTTTTATCAAACTTATACTCTAACCCTTTCTATAGCATAAATCTAAAAGTAAAATCTCAAAAGCCCAATTTACTGAAACAGGAAACATTAAAAATTACTTTATATATTGTGTCGAGTTATAACAAAAGGTTGCATTTAATGTGAGTGACCACTTCCAGGACAAAACGAATTAATGAAGATAGACAGCTAGAGTGAGAACTATATTCACCATATTTAAGAAGCATAGCGATTAACAGGTAAATGTTCTACAAATCCGCACCAACTGAAGAAAAATTCACGACGGCTCTTAGAGTTTAGATACATCTAGCATGATGAATCTTTCACAATTTCACCTCCATTCTATATGGTAACGCACATAACAAGTATACAAAGCCTTATTTCAGTAATGTACTATACCAATCAAAATCTAGAACTATTTTACATCTATTACAGCCAGATTAAACATATCAAGTTATCCATTTCACTACTTCATTAACTAATCTGTTTTAAGTAACATCAAACTTTCAGATCCTTATAGCAACTTAAACCTAATATCTATCTCTTAAACCCTCAATCATTCCAATTACAACGCCTACTTCAAATTCTTCACAAGTTAAACAATGCCATTGCATAATATAATCAGGCATTAACTAAAATCAACATATTAATATATACATATCTATATATATAATAACTAACCTTGAAGAAGAAGATGAGAAGTAATCTTGTGGTGAGGAAGTTGCATTATTATTGGCATCATGATAATAAGGTGATGGAGATGCAGATGATGATGATGGAGATGAAGCAGCAGTAGCTGATGTACTCACTGTTGTTAATCCAACCTTCTCTTTGAAGTCTTTAAGCAATGAATTCCATTTCATCGTTTTAAATCACTCATTCGCCGGTAAATATCAAACAACCTCCATTCAATTTACCGGCAAACCGGATCTCCGATCGGACAACAAATATACGAAGTCAGCTGATCGGACGACGTCAATTAGGGTTTCGATGTGAAATAATAAGATCTAATTAAAGGAAATGCTGATCTGTATACGTGTTTGTATCTTCGAATTTTGCAATGCGTAGATTTTGATTGCAATTTAGGGATTTTGAATTTTTGTGCCCTAACGGTTAATTATGTGTGTGTTTTTGTGTGTGAAATGTTGCTGGACGGCAACTCGTTTTGTTTTTGGTTTGTGAAACTTTTATTTTTTTTGTGAAAGAAAGAAAACTGCTAAACCCTTTGCTTTATTTTCTTCATCTTCGTCTTCCTTCATTTTTTCGAAGGGATGAACATGTTTAGTCCTTGTACAATGTAATAATTGATAAATTGAGTCCATGTATAATAATCAGTTTACAGTTGCACACTTTGTATCAATCTTATATCAAAAATAAAAAGTCACTTCATACAATAAATATGGTGATTTGAACTAAAGTGGATCATTTATTTAGATAAATTGAGTTTGTGTATGATTTTAATTTTTTAATCTACTTTATGAAAATGAAGACATTTGAAAATATCACAAATTCAGTCTCTAGTTGACGATAAAAAATAAATATTATTCATTTAAAAAATTTCATGATAAGTTTGAATCATTTTATTTTTCCACTATATTCGTGAGTCGCTAATCGGTTTAAATCACATTTCTTGACTCTTTGTGGTGGATTTGGATATACGACAGATGTATATCGAATGAGTTTGTCATAAATCTAAACTTTAAATGTACGCTCAGTAGCTTATCAAGTATTAAACTTTTAATTGATTATATGAAATTTTTAGATGTGATTGGGGTATGGTTGTGATTTCCTTTACAAGTGTTGGTATGAGGAGATGTAGCTCAGAACTGCTTTAGCTTTCTTCCATTGAACTTTCATTTTGTAATGATCAGTTCCATTTCATTCTTATGCACCTCGCATAGAGTGTAAAATACGATCATATGCACACGTTTCCATTTGATATCCAAGTTTCATTTAACGTTTAATGGCATGTTTTACGCCCATATTAACAGATTTATGTTAACACAATAAGACAATTTACGTGGTAATTCTTTATCATTTACCATGTGTATTTGAATTAGTTTGCACAATTGATGCTTTATCCTCTTCAAGTCATTATTATGATTTTTGTATCTTATGTGGGACAGACAAATAAATTGTCTTGGTTGAGAAAACTTCAAAGAATTGGACACAACTTGGAGGAATTCGAAATATTATACGCATTAATTAGTTTACCTTAACGAGTCAATTAGGACTTGAGCTTCGTAGAAAACATCACGTCTCTTGGTAGGGCCATACCATCCAAGCCATACCATCTTGATTAGTTCGACACAAAACATAACTTGTAAACTAATAAGGAAAAAGTCCAAGCCATACCATCTTGATTAGTTCGACACAAAACATAACTTGTAAACTAATAAGGAAAAAGTCCAAGCCATACCATCTTGATTAGTTCGACACAAAACATAACTTGTAAACTAGTAAGGAAAAAGTCCAACAAGAAAAGAACATTACAATATCTATCAAATAGTCAAAAAGAGGAAGTAGCTCAAGTTAATGGAACTTGATTTATGTTGAAGAAGTCAAAGTTAACAAGGTCAAAGTTCATATGCTAAGGTAATTGAATTTAATTTTAAGCACATAGTAAAAGAAAATTGTCATTGTATTTTTATATTTACGTATTTTTCTTATTGCATGGTTAAATAAATTACCTCTTTGTTGTAATCAAACTAAATAGAATAGCTAGGACGAAAAACACAATGGATTTGATATTAATCAAATAAATTGATGTCAATGACAAATACTTATTATTCGGTTATGTGATACGGAAAATGATACGAATACAGAAAATGATACGAATGATATTTATATGATTTTATATACATGATTTAAGTTTACAAAGTTTACATAACTATAAAATGTTGAAGATAATTTAGTTAACTAAGAGACATATATTTATTAAATTATAAATACGTATTACACAAGCATATAGTAAAAACTAATACAATATATTTTTTTACTATTTTTCATTTGCATTCAACGTTATTATAGATGAAATTAAATCAAGAACGATGCATGTTACGGATATTGTTGCGCGTTAAAAGGTTTGTTGCAACACTAACAAGATGGAAAACTAAAATTATCATAGTTGAGGGGACTTAATACAAAAGTAAAATAGTTTAGGGTATAATGTGACACTTTTTATGAAATAATGGCCAAAAATAAGCTTTTTAATAAGTTTCAAATTGAATTAGACCAAATCAGAGGTCCATCCTACGCCCTGACACGATTAATTTCTTTCAATTTTTCTTTTTGGCTTTTTTTCGATTTCTTTCTTTTTTTGGCAAGGCAAACGGCGTATAGTTACTTTTACTTTGCATCAATTTTCGTGGAGTAAACTACAAGATTCGTCTATAGATTATTATCATCGATCATCGTTGATATTGGAACGTGTCATTTAGAGCATTTATCACAATATCAAGGATCAAAAAATTGAGATATTAATAACTCAATGTCAATAAATTTTTATAAAAAGTAAATAATGTCTATAAAAATATAAGAACTAAACTTTTTTGACATCCGTCACTTTTTTTTCAATTAATACGAATGCATTTGTATTTTTAAAACATACATATAATAAAACAAATTAATTAATTAAATATAAAACATGGATCCATTTATTGTTCGAAAAACAAAATGGTAATCTTTTAAAACACCCCATTCTTCTTGATAATTGAAATTCCTTTTTGTTTGCTCCTTGAAAGTCTTATGGAATGCCATCATAAGTCTTGTATCGTTGCTCCCACTTTGTCACATTTCTTTATACTTTTCGTAGACGCTTTCCGAAACCTTAACATTTGTTTTGCATTTTGATCCATTTGTTGGTTAGTTGATCCATATTACGTTTGGTATCTGCTAGTGAGTTGTATTTTCAATAATGATGTTCAAATATGAGTCCCCCGTTTGTGAATCCTCGAACACTCCATCTTGAGAGGTATCGACTAATCGTTCCGCCAAGATCTTGCACCTATTTTTGGACCACTACACTTTTAGACCTTTTTTCTTTTCGCTCGGTTCCATTGATTTTATCCCGCTTTTGATTTCTTTTTTGGTTTGAATTCATATTCGTTTTTGGCATCAGCACCAGGTAGTGTGGGCTTGTTGGAATTGATGTTAGGTTAGTGGTGTTTTGGGGTATTGTGAATGATGTTGTATTGTGGATACTGTTGTTGTGTTGAGTGATGATACTATTGTTGATATTGTTGGGATTGTGAATTGTTGGGTCGGATTGAAAATGAATTTACAAGAGGTACGTATTGCCCAAAATTTATGTTAATTGGGGAAGGATTGCTCGTTTGAGGTGCGAAAGATGAATTCGCCGGTGAATAATTCATATTTGGGTATGGAGTGTTGTGTAAGTTGGTGAAATAATCATGATTGCTCGATTGAGAGTTGTGGGGATGTTGAGATATTTTTGAGTGTATGTGTTTTGATATAATTTGTGTGTAAGAAAAGTAGAGATTGTGATAATTGCATGTGGATTTGAGTTGTGGTTATATATGTATATACATGATGTTTAAGATTGAAATTTTTTTTGAAGAAAACAATTTTTAAAAAATTATCTTTTGTTAAAAACAGTAATATAGGTCTTTTAACTTCTTCTTTTTTCTTGTTACCGTTAAATGAAAACAAAAAAAATATTTTTTCTTGTTTTAACTGTTGGACCTCACTCAATCTCGTTCACTGTATTGCAAATGACAGAAACTACTAAAGGCGCAGCTATAACGTCGTGCTGCCTATAGTGTCTTGACAAAAATAAAAGAAAGAATTTTCCTTACAATTTAACAATGTATAACTATAATAACCTTAAGTAATATCATGTCTTTGTTATTTTGTTGTTCATATGCTAAAATAAAATTCAATCTTTATAAATGAAAACTTTAGCTGACAGAGCAATATATAAGCATTTAAAAATGGATTCTTTTGGTATTTTTTTGATTTATTTAAGTATACTACACTAGATAGTAATTGTAAATAATCAAATTTAATAATGAAATGGCCACCGATGATGCACACGACGAATTTATAAGGGAGTCAGAAGGGCAATTGTTAATAAATTTTAAATTATCTAAAAAATATTAAATTTATAATTTACCACATAAAAAACAAATACTCCCTTAATGAGAATATCTTAGCTCTTTGATGCGCTTGCTAAACTGTTAGTCAATTAATAAGCAAAATAATTACAAAAAATTAAAAAGTTAACTACCGGTGGAACGGATCATTATATTACACATGGTAATTCTTTTTTACTTTGATATTGATATAATAAAATACGAGAAATACTGATACAATTTTAACCAACTTGTTTGTAACGTATTAAATTGTGTACATAACAAGGATAATAAAATAATAACTAAATAATTTACACGAGGACAGTAAAATAAGTACATTAGTTACATGTCTTGATAAACAATGAAGCTATTTACATAAGGTAATAAAATAATTATTTTGACCAACACCAAAAGGAAAGTAGCTATCCAAATAACGTGTCTTAGGGCTTAGGCAGGTGGGAGGAGTTGATGTTAACATTGTCCTTTTCCATTTGTCAAACGTGATTTACGGGGTAATGGAACAATTAATTCTTTATTATTTTTATTTTGTACTAATACAAGCAAAATAAGCAAATATTCTAGGCTTTTAAACATCACTTAACTTGAAACTTTAGTGCATGTTTGTTACGATTTACAAATCAATGATTTTAAATATATAAGTATTATCATATCTTAACTACGTTAGTACATGTCTTTATTTGTCTTAAAAGTGACTTAAATATTGTGTAACAAATAAAATATCATCTACCAATTATTATGCATAAATAAAACGACTTTATTGGATATCGTAATAGACAAATGCCTTTCGGTTGGTCAATTTACCATTCGACATAAAATATCTCTCAACTTCTCTATCAACAACCATTTGAATAGATATTAGATATTATCAATTTGTACCAAATTCATATACACAATAGTGGAATACACTGATTTATAAATGGTTATGATGGAAGAAAACAATATGTATTCGAAACAACTTCATATATACCGCGAAAAATGATATTTTTGTATTCAAATTTAAGAATTACAATAATTTCATTCTTAATTACACTAAATAGCGCGAGCATTCTACTCCTATGTATTATTCACATTCAATGTAAAATAAGTCGTATCAAACAAACTTTTTGTTGAAGCTAATGAAAAGTTTTTTGCACAAACATACTCTAAGTAAATTGACACATTTCTCATGAATATGGTGATTAAATTAAGTAATACAAGTAACAAAGATGGACAAAAGATTTGTGTTTGTAAATTCATATGATTGTCTTTGTTTATTTCTGAATGTATGTAAATTAGTAAGTTGGATTTAGAAAAGCATGGTAACCCAAAAACAGAAATGCAGTTTTTGCAAGTTCTATGCTTTTATGATTTTTGGTAACATATTTTGTTTTATCAAAACCAAAAAATAGTCATGAACAGAAAGCCTATCCTGAAAGGTCAATGGTCCCAACCTTGGACTCATCATACCAAAAGACAAAAGTGACTAAAGTGAATGGACTCCTATCCATCTATTTCCACCCTCCATTCTTATTTAACATAAATTCTTATTTAACATAAATAAAAGTACGAAAAATATCATCTTTATCAAACAAATATTACGATATGTTTGGTATCCAACTTTGAAATGGTTGTATGATTATCAAAGTGGATAATATTACTCATGTGATGTTCATTCGTAGCTAAAATCATATTTACAGACCAAGAAACACCATAATATTTGTTTATCTCAAACGATCAATAAGAAATTTATTAATATAATACGCATAATAATAAATAAAGGGAGTATAATTGATATTGTTGATAATACATCATTTGCATGATATTGACCAATCAACAAACATCAATTCTTCATTATCAATCAATTAAATTCCTTTTATATGCAGATTCAGACATTCAGCCCATCTATTTTGCCTAACAACATCTAAGTGATGTTAACAACACATTAGATTTTTTCAAAAATGAGTTAATATGATCAATAAAATATTTAGGTCGCATATATGAAAATATAGAAAATCACTTTTATCATTTATCAATTTTTTTTTTATCCATTTTTTACTGTGTGTTTTAATTCATTTTAAGTTATAAGAGCAAATGGAGGTGGTACGGTGTTAAACTCAATGTTGAATTTTAACACCGAGTATAATTTTTGATGAAATGATTCATTATTAAATTTGAAGAGAAAAATGAATCGACATAATATTTTTAACCAATAAAATCATAGGAAAAAAAACATTTAACACCTTCGACCTATCATTGGAGTGTTAACATCGGAAATTAACGTGGACCACGAGTGACAAAGCTGCATTAATGGTCAGTTAACCGCGAAAGCCTTTACCCTGCGTATGATCTGACATACTCGTAATTTGGAGTCCGGGTGTAAATGTAAAATATTGTAATGTGAACAAAAAAAGTGCAAATATATAGAAAGTAATTAAAATTGCAAATAAATAGAAAGTAAAAGGACTAAAAATGAAATTTAAGAAACACCAAATCGTGCATGTCTGATTAGTGATTCCTTCGCTATGTACACGATCAACCGTATCTATTCACGTACAACAAATAAAATAGACACATAATTAATATTTCTGCATTTATTATTTCAACACTTTGATCCATCCAAGGAAGGACCATCAATGAATATTAAATATCTCAAAATTTAATATTTAATATTAATATTAGATGTTGAAATATTTCTTTATTGGAGTATAATAAAACTATCACTGCAAATTATCGTACCTTTTATCAAGTAAAGTAATTTCTATCTTGATTACTCAAATGTTTCTAGTTGATAACTCTAAGGTTGCGTTTGGTTCACGAACTTAATTAAAAATTAATAGAATTGGAATTGAGATTCCATTTTTTAGTTTGTTTAGTTGAATAATTTATGAAGTTAATTTCCATCAAATTTCTTCCACTAAAGGAATTGAAATTTCATTTTCTTTGATGAATTTCAATTCCTTCAAAAAAGTTCCGTGAACCAAACGCAATCTAAGAGTCAAATATGAATTTATAAGCTATCGGTTCCAAAGTTTATCGAGGCTTTCAAGCTTTATTTGTGTTATATCAAGTTTATATATCCGAGTATGTACACTTAATTATTTTAATTTTCTGTTAAGTTTCTTTGAGCTCGGTTTATCAAGAATAACTACGATGATAATTTCAAGCCATTATAGCTCAAATTGTTGTCTATTCCCGTAAAAAAAGGTCATTTCAAACTGTTAAAAATCGAGATCAAGCTTAAGCAATATGTTATGGAAGATGTCCCCAGTTAAATTTGTATGTTTTATTTTTTAATCTTTTTGATAGTGTTATTTTAGTTCGTTTGTTTTAAAGTAATTTTAATCTTAATAAAGAACATAACACACGTCATGGAAGACGTCCCCTTTTAAATTCGATTGTTTTATTCTTTATCTTTTTGGTAATTTATGATTTATAAGACGAATTTAAGCAAGAAAAATAATAGAAAGCATGCATATAATATTTCATCAAAGACACGGAAGCATGTAAATAAAATTGATTACCATAAAGGATCCATTTGTATTGTATGATATATTTGTATAATATATCAAAAGATGAATCCATAAAGAGAAGTTAAATATACCTTTCTTATGTAATGTATTTAAACGATGAAATCAAGTGTACAAAGTAGAATACCTCTATAACTATAGTTAATTTACACGTAAGTAATTCAAAAATCATCAATTATATGCTAGTTCAAACTTCAAACTCACGTAACAATAATAATCAGCCCATAAGCCTTTTAATTCACCTAAGCCCATCTATACTCATCTAACCCAAAAGATAAATATTCTTTATTGGTTTATTTTTTGAATAATATATATATATATATGTCTATATTATAGAAGTATAAATAATTTTTATAGAATTTATTACGTAGACAAAAATTATTATGTATTGTACCTTACGTATAATCTTATAGAATATTAGTTCGTAGGTTATTTTGTATTATATCAATCACTTTTTATAATCAGTAAACTCTAGAAATATCCACACAATCAAGCGATTCTGGTTTACAATTTATTAATATTTACAATAAAGATCAAGAGAAAATGGTAGTTGTTAGAAATTAAAGAAGCATGTATTGTCAAGATATGGGAGTATTAATTAAAATTCAAAAATACAAATCAGACAAGAGTTCGTGTTGTCTTATATGTATCGTTATCTATTTATATATATATTTTGAACATCATTCTTTTTTCTGTTTATAGTTAAATTAATAGAAAAATTACCCGATTACCTATATACTAAAAAGTGGGTCAGGTTGACCTTAATTTTTTTTTTGATTATTGGCGTGTCAAATATCATTAATAAAATGATTTTAAGAATTTTTAAGTATCGAAAATACACTCCGGATTAATTTCAACCCAGTTAGATTATTTGCTTCATTTTCTTTTAACTTAATATGTCAAAGTTTTACCAATTTGACCCGTTAGTTATGAAACATACTTGAACTTGAACCAAGCCACTCACTTAAAAGTAGACGGATCAAAATTGCCACCTGTAGCCACAAGCCCACAAGTATTACCTAATTGGGCCGGTTTTCCAGTTGGTTCATTTTGTTGAATGCAATGGGTTCTGAAAGGTGTTGTAGACTTATAAAATATCAAGCTTTGTTGAGTAATACATGTCCAGTGGACTGAAGATATGATCTACCATTATCCAAGATGTAAGGACATGAAAAAGTGCATAGAGTAGATCAATTACTTCACTTGCATTTGGGTAGTTGTGATGTCTATTCAATCGAAAAAAAGTGTTCATGCAACTCAATCAATAAAGCTTAGGCCATTACTTATATGTTGACTTACCGTGTTAATTGGTGTGTTTTTTGTGATTTTAACTAAAAAAAGGTATTACATGAATTGAACATGTGTTTTTTTGTTATTTTAACAATAGCAAACAATAACTTGCATTAATCGTTCTGTAGCTACAGTAACTTATGCAAACTATTATTTGGTGATCTAAAACCTTACTTGTTCTGAACTAAAATCTGCTTGTGGAATCTTTTGAACTAAATTATCTACCGGGGTACCTCATTAACACACGATGCTTATATAGACTTGAAATAGAAGCTCTCAATGACAAGCTTCTATGCCAACTTTGGACTAGTTCTGCTTTGTGGATTATGTAGAAGTTTGTGTTCATCCAACCTTTTTGGGATGAGATAGTGGGTTGGTTCCATCACATGTAGTCGATACTATAGTGACCCAACTCTTTGTTTACAAGTATTTATTTGTTGCACTAACTTTGTTTCCCACCCTTTATCTTTTATATGCATCTGTCCTCAAACTGCTCTTCATTTGTTAGCATTATATCCCAAGGGGGCTCAAGTAGAAATCTTACTTTGATCACCCATTGGTGCTAAAGTCCTTGAGAATTCGGTTTGGTGGGTTGTCATGCGTTTCTTCAGGTAATTTTCTTTGACATACATTAAAGTAGAAGTTCAATAAGACCTAATTTCATATTGCTTTTAAAACGGAATGGGTAGAAAGTTGCTTACAATTAATATATAATTCATATAACTCGAGATTGTTTTACTAAAACATTTAAACTGTTGATGTAAGATAGTTTGTATAGTTAGATTTAACACTTCAATTATTTTAAGTTTTTTAAATGCAAAAAAAGTGTTTGCCGGTCAACCCAATCCTATTAGTACTTAAAAGTTATCCTTTCGACCCGCCTAAATGCCCAATTGGCCCCCTCTACCACCTCTATGTAGACTTTCTTGCTCTGCCACTGCATTACCTGATTGGCTTAAAAGAGTCTACAATCTTACTCCATCGTTTCCTAGTTCATAAAAACCAAATCGTCAAAAGCAACATTGATCAAGACAGGCTATATTCTACACGTTCATAACACATTCTTTGACGTACTTTATATCTTGTTGCAGGCATTCAAGAATGTAACGAATTGAATTTCAGGAGTTAAAGTTTAATGGCCCAAAATGAATAAGTGGAATGGGACATCTATTGACACTGACGTCTTAAAAGAAATTGGTCCCTGCAGTGGTCTCAAGATGCAAATCGATTCTTGCAGGTGGAAGCTTTTTGTTTTCTGTGAGTACCCTACTACCGACTCTAGACTGTAGACTATTGTACTTTACTGCTTATTCTCTTCTCCTTTTCTGAAACTCATGATTGATTACACTAGAGACGACAAAATGGGCAGGAGTGGGCGGGTCGGGTAATGGGCTAAAATGGGTCAGTCGACCCAAGACAGTTATTGTCCATTTTTTTATTTTCTCATAAAAAGCATCTGAAATACGATTTCAGAAATTATGTTATCAAGGAATTTGCTTTTTAAAGCTAGGATAGGTAAAGAGTTTTTTTTTACATTTATCTCAATAAGTTAGCAACTTTATACCTGCTTCTCCAAATTTGAATTGTTTTTATCCTTAACTATTAGAAAATCATAATCACTCCACTCATCACTTAGCTCAGTATTGTTACTTTAAATCACATTAATTAGCTTAAGTACACATCTAAGCACACCTATTTCATATTTGTTGAACTCAATACATGATGACCATAAGACATGAACGTCTCATAACAAACTAGGACGCTATTTCCTCTCACTGCATTCGACCATATGTCATTTTCCGTTCTTTTATAGTGGGTCATCTTGTGCTATATTCCTCTTTAACTTTTCTTTCACTGCTAGTTCCTATATGTAGTCAGCCTTTTGAAATATAAACGTAAATAAATCAAAATTTAAATCGTTGAATTTTTTAAATTTATATAACCATGTGATACCACACAACCGTAATTTTGTGCTAAGGACGAACTAAAACACAATATTCCTACTCACTACTTATAGAATCATAACAATCCAGATTTTGGAAAAGCAGCCATAATGTTAATACTAATACTAACTCAATATCCATATATAAATATAAATACATATCTAAGCTCTAATTGCAACACTAAGAAAGTATTAAAGCACATTTATTCAAAAATCTCACAGGTTCCAATCTTGTTACTCTTCGACTTAAAAAGCAGTTTGAAAATTGAAATTGATTAACAAAATAACATCCTGCAAAAAAAGAGCAATTTCCTGCAGCAGTGGAAAAGAGAAAAAGCAAATGGTAATTATTGGGATTGGAAGGTAGAAATAAAGAAGAAAAAGGTTTAACTTGTGAAGAGATTAGATTCCATATTCTTGAAGAATGAAATGAAGTGCAAGTTTGTTACATAAAGAAAGAAAGGAAGAGACTTTTGGTTTGTCTGGTTAAGAAATAGTAGTCTTTTCTTCATGGCAAATAGTATGTAATGTACCTTAACATATATACTTTCTAAAAGCTTTGCATGTCCCATGAAGTAACCCACTTCCTCCTTTCTTTAGCTTCAAACAGGACCACTATTCCACCCTGAATATGCTCATCTTTTATGCCATTTTCCTCTCTCTTGTCAAATATAGAGCTCCATTCGAACGGTCCAAATATGGTTTTAAAATTGGATATATTTCAAGTTAATGACTATGAGTTAATCATGATCAGGGTGGCATTTGTCTTATTTATCTACTGTCGTTAAAGGTGGTCACGTGGATTGGGTAGAGAGTCAAAATAGGTTCATGTCGAAATCGGATTATTTTTTTTTATAATGCTTGTCAAAAAGGGTTGGTTTGAGTAGGGTTGACCCAAAACCCGTTATGTACAAGATTTTTGATGTTTAATACATATATAGTCTGTTAAAAACGATTACAAAAGTTATTTTATCAATGTTAATCTATTATTTGAATATCATGCAGGTACTATTCATTAAGAGTACACTTTGGCCAATTTCAACGTGTTCAACCCATCTGACCCGTTTCTTTTTAAAGCCATTTGTTTATTACTCATTTAAAGCTTTAGAAACAACATTGACCCGTTCATTAGTGAAATGGGTTGAATTGCCATTCCTACTCTCCAGTTAGGATGACACTTTTCTTATCTTATATATTCACGTACCATAGGTACATCTTCTTCCTTTTTATAAAGAATTCATCGACCATACAGTAAGAATCCTAATCATGGATGTAAGCAAATTGCTGACAGTTAATTAACAAGGCTCTTTAATTTGTTATACTTATCTACTGTAGTGTCTTTTAATGCACTGAGGAAAGTGAAAACGACAACCTGATATGCTTACGCTAAAATGGATCCGTATTCCATTTCAAGACGATTAAATCTAGGACGTATGGTTTGTGGGTCATACTACTGAGCACTCCGAATGCACGGAATTTAAGAAACAGTGATATCCCAAGAATGTGTATTGTAAAAGACTTTGAAAATTTGTAAGTAGCCGTTGACAAATTAGTAAATTCTCTATCTTTTTGGCCCTTTAATTCCTCTTCTTTTCTTTTTCTGTTTTCCTTTTAATCTTGTTGTCATGCCACCACTCTATATAATCTCACCGGACCACCACTTACTTCCTTTACATGCTCACGCTTACCACTGGTCTTTACCTTACATTAGCCTTTTGTAAAAGGCTAGCTTACTTTGAATGCTTCTCCATTTCAAATTCCTTTTCATTTGACTGGTAGATTTTGTAACTAAAACTTTGGTTAATTCGAAACTAAGATAGATAAACTTAATCTTTGCGCTTGATTAGCTATAGTTTGGCTTCTCATACTCTCTCTCAAAATGTTGTTTTATAATGTCTTTAGATTAATTTTCTTTTAATATTTGCTATGGTTATTGTATGTGGCCGTTTATCGATTCTATGTCCTAACACAAGGCCTATATGCAAATCTCCTTGCGCGAGGCACAATCGTTTTCTTGCACCATGTCTATCTGCATTTGACTTTCATTACGAAGAAATTATCCGTGCAACAAACTGTATATAAGTTTTGATGCAACCAGTACATATTAGTATAGAACAAGGAGAAATGTATTAACATTATTCCAATTACATGATTTTTTTTTCTAATTACTTAGTTTTAGATTGCTTAATGATGATTTGTGAATGACATGTAACTAAAAGTCTAAAACTTATCAAAATATAATAAACTCGCAAAATAAACATTGAAATCTAAATTCATGAAAATTCCGAACAAAAAAGAAAAAAAGAAAGATTGAGCAAATTTGAAGGATGAACTCATTTTTCTTGCTCTCTTCAAAGGTAATTTCGTCATTTCGACCCGTTATAGCCAAAACCAAGCTATAATCACTTGTATTTTGAGCTTTAACAATCACCCCATATTTCCAAAGCTTGTACCAAACCCATGGGCTGGAATCTGTATACCACCGGCGTAGGTTAACATACTCCTCACGCTCACGTTAGCCTCAACCCCACCACAATTATGGTCAACCTCTTGGTCTCCGGTCAACCCAAGGAAATCTCTGGTCAAACGGTCAGTTTTCTGCCGCGTCAGATTATGGTACTCCGGCGACATCACGGCGGAAGCCGTCACCTGAACCAAATCCCCCATATCCAAACTACTCATCGTTGACCCGCCACCATGATCGGCCACCGCACCCACCGTCGCCGCCTTCTGCAGCAGCGCCGTAGCGGAGATGTGAGCCGCCGGAGCGTGGAAGGTCACCGGCGTCGGTTCATGGTAAAATGGTGGAAGTAGGTGGTGGTGGTGGATGGATTCGGGTTTAATTCGCGTCGGGTTAGGGTTTTGAGTGGGGATCCAACTAGGATTAGTGAAAGGGAAAAATGAAGAAGGTGGGTTTTGTGAAGCTTGTTGAAAGTTGAAGGGGGTTTGTGTAATATTGGTGTTAGTTGAGGGCTGGTGGTTGTTAGTTAATGAAATTGCAGCTGCTGTAGCTGCAGCTGAGAGTCTAGCAGTTTCTTCAGCCAATGCATCACAGAAAGCTCTGTGAGTAATGAAGCTATCTTTCCTGTATATACACCATAAATGTGTTTAATTTGTATATTATGCAACAAAATTTGTATGTTGTATTAGAGACAAAATGTTACACTTTCATGCATGATGATACTCATTGAAAACTGTATATGTGTATATGATTATTTATAAGCTTTTTTGTTATTAAAAAAGGTAAATACTACATGTCTAAAAGTTATTGTTAGCATTTTTATTTATTTATATGTAAACATTGATTAAACTAGTTTACACAATTATAACAGGTGCATTATATCATTTTTCAAATTACTTATAGATGGAATATAATTTGATTATTAAATTTCATGGATTTGTGAACTCGAAGGGGATCCAAGCATCTCTTTTTTGAAGGTAAAAGAGGAAATTTCATCATTGTAATGCTACTGATCACTTCCATAAATAACATGCAAATGTTTGTCCATTTTTATGATTTTTAGGGACAATAATTCTTCTGAGGCATTTTTACCCATCATATGAGTCTACAAAGTAGCATATTATATAGCACTAAAACTCTATCATATCATAAAATGATTTTATAGGTTTCTTTGAACTGTTATGCTAATAGTTTGGTCACAAACAAACTATATATTCTACTTGTTGAACTGTAATGAACTATTTAAATTGTAAGAACTATGAGTATGATTCTTAGACTTACTCTTATGATGTACTTTAATGTTGTTTTCACATTTGAGCAAGTACAATGAACAAATTTTTTTAACATACCTGCTATACAAGTATAATCTAATTAAGTTATAGAACTATTTACTCATTTTAAAGACACTCATGATTTAAGGGTTTACCACTTGAAGATTATGCAAAAATACATTTAAACCACTGTCAACTTTTATATATACAAGGTTTGAGCTTATGGGTTTCTAATTAAGTTATTCTTAGTACATTTTATGGGAATCTAATATGTACTCCTGGTGGCACGCAGATATGCGTACACACTAGATCACATGCGGTTTTTTTTTACCCCAATTTACTTCTTTAAAGCAGCATGCAGTTTAATGCCAACTGGCACATATCAGTTTCCTACCTTCTATTTGTTTAGGCAAGTTAAAATGAGCATCTATATAGATGTAATTAAGATGTGCATGCATGTGTATAAGCATTGAATATATGATGAAGTTTGCAGGAGACAAATTATTCAAATATATGGACTAGTATATGTGTAGTACTGCATGTATAGCTTTCAGCATCAATAGTGGAAACAGAATAAACAGTGGGATAATAATCAGCGTTTGTCTATTTAAATACTGCCAATTTTTCTTCAATGCATTTATAACTCATCAATATATTCCATGCAAAGCCTTTTTCCAATTAGATGGACTTGAGACCAAGACAACATAGAGGAACATGAGTCAAACTTATGCAATGAACTGCCATGTTTAGAAACAACATGCACCCAATTCAATTTGTACTGCATGTGTGCAGTAGCAATTCAGTACTCAATTTATATACTTCCAACTTTAAAGACTTTTTCTTTAATTTAACGGCAGTTTTATTTTAAGCACTCTAACAAATAAGAGCTAGAGATGAGAAAACAATTACATTACATTATATTGGAGCAGAAGATCTTAAACAAATAGATTTTTGGAAATTTAATAAAACTGTACATGCGAAAAACGTTATTCTAGACCATTCTTTGTTGAAAACGCGCTCATTTTATGCAAGATATGATGTATATTTTTGTGTGTAGGGTTTCGTATGCACAATCGTTTGTTTGAGAAAAGAGCAAATATAATGGTATAAATTGAAACATAAAAAGTATAAGAAACTTTTCATGGTGACTGATGATTCGAACAAGAGAGAAAAGGCTATATAGACAATCCAAAAGAATTGTTTTTGGAAGTTTTATCAAAATGTATACCAAGTTATACAATTAATCAAACTTAGTTATACAAAGAAAACTTCTAAAAAAGAAACAATGAACACAAGCTATGTATGTGTAGTTTAGTTTTCATATTACTATACGTAAATCACCTAGTTAAGTAACCAATATGCATTACAAAATGTTAACTATATATTAACAAAGATGACAAATTAGCAAAACTTACCTTGAAAAGAGGGTACCACAGTCACATCTATACTCTCTAGTGCCACAAGTTTTAGAATGTGCTTTCCAATCAGATTGAACTGCATAAATCTTAGAACACTTCTCACACTTCCACTTTTTTTCACCATGTTTTCTGCAAAAGTGTTTTTTAATACCAGTGAGATCTCCAAGAGCCCTAGAAGGGTGGTGGTGCACACAACTAGGTTCAGGGCACACATAAGCCCTTTTCTTGATTTCATCTTTGCTGTTTCTTTGCTTTAGCTTCCATGGCAAGTTATGACCTCTTCTGTGAAGTTGTAGATTTTGATCTCTTTGAAACCCTTTGTTACAAATCTCACACACAAATCTGTTTGTTGCCATCAGTGTTTTTGGTGATAATGCTATCACTTCTGCATCTGGATCTTAAAAAAAGAAGACATTAAAGATACAAAATAAGTAAATAAAGATCATGACAAAATAGAAAGAAAGAAACTTTATTTGATGCTATCACTTCTGCATCAAGTATTTTTATTTTTAATATATAACCAAGAAGTCAATTAAGAATTTAAGATCATCAAAATACAAACTATTCATGAAGCAAATAAGTCTATAAGGTGAAGAGGGCAAGTTTAGAAATTGATCATATATTTTCTACAGGGATGCAAAATATATTGAGCAATATCATAACTCATTGGGTATTTAATTTTATCTTTAAACAATTGGAAGCAATAAACACTCATCTTTAAGCAAATCCCAAACACCTCCTTATATGATTTTTGCCATAAATTATAATTCAATTGTAAATACCACGATTATCATCAATTTTCTGATACAATAACTGCTTTATACCATATTCTATTGATCATCAAGAAAATACTTGCAAAATATGTACCTGGATTTCCTGGGAGGTTTCTCTTTTTCTTGATCTTCTGATTATTATTGTAGAATTGATCATGTTGTTGAACATAATTTGAAATTGAAGAAAGTGTCATTGATTGATTGAATTGATCATGATGAATCTTATTTGTAATTACTGAAGAAACAGTGCTGCTTGCAGCTTCTTCAGATAAAGAGGTCGAGTTTTTATTGTTACTAGTGGTAGAATAAACTGATGCTGAAAACATCATGTTTTTAGGTTATCTTGAAGATTCAAGAAAAGGAAACAGGAAGAAGAAGCCAAGAGATGAAGAATCAAATTGAAGATAACAAAACAAAAGAAACAAACCCACTTCTTGCTTTTAAACAAGTAGCTTTCTTTTTACTCTCTTTGAGCTTATATATATTAATAAGTTCAACAAACTACTAAATTTTGTTGAGAAAAAGAAAAAGATCTTAAGGAAATTATATTATTCTTAAATGAGAAGAGTCACTATCTATGCTCTTACTATACCCGGCCCCTTCTATTATCTACCTCATGTGTCTTGTTTATTCTCTTTATGTCTGTCTCTATTTGCATGCAAATCAAAAGCATACTCAATTCATAACCCTAAAGTTTTTACATTTGCATGTGTACGTATAAATGTGTTTTTAAATGTATCTAACTTTTTCAAAAAAATTATTGTGTGTTTCGTACTTTGAACGCCTCTATTAAATGTACTCAACTCGTAAAAACACACAATTATATTAAATTTGGTCACGTGTCACTCATACAAAGCACCCACGTGTCACTCATATAAAGTTCCACGTCAAAATATTACATATAATTATGTGTTTTTATGAGTTCAGTACATTTAATAGAGCCCCGTAAAGTACAATACACACAATAACTTTTTTGACAAAATTAAATGCATTTACAAACACTAAAGCAGTAATATATACACACAAATATACTCACACATACATCTAATCTTTAATAAGAATTTACTACTCCGTAAATATCTAACAATTATAGCCTCCTTTTGTAGCCATGAGTGTATCTATGAATACATGCAGAGTGATAAAAGTAAAGATAATGACATGTATGTATATACATGAGAGAGAGAGAGAAAGAGAGTCAAACACATATTATACACACACACAAAGAGGGAGAGAAAGAGAGATATGGGCAGAAGGTGATGATTGCATTACAGAATAAACATGTGAGGTTAACAAAATGGAGTACAGAAAAGAAAGAGAGAAGAACCAACAATGATCCCAAAACCAGCAACTCTACTTGTCATTTTGTCTTAAATGTGTTAAATGTTAGATTCCAAATTTTAAATATTTCTTTAGTGTCACATTTCATTGGACAATATGCATATTCATTAACATGAGCTTAATTCATGTACTATTTATGACAAATATCAAGTACCATGATTAGAAAACGACTTGAAGAATCGTAATGCTCTCGTGATTGATGATCATCTCTATTTTGTTGGTTTAATTTTAACAAGGTATTTCTTTAAGTTTTGAAGGAAATTACTCAAAATAGGGACAAATTGAGGCTATAATATATATATAATGAGAAGACTTTGGGCACTTTTGGGTAAACCACTTTTAATACATTGTTCCTCTATTATAAAACACCCAAATTTCTAAAAGGAGAGTTTGATTTGAATCATTCTAAAAGGGAGAGGATATTAGTTAACAAAGCATGTATGAATCAAAGTAATGCTGAATGCTAGGGTAAAAAGCCTAAAGATAAAGTGCTCCTCCCCTATATTAGAATGGGGGTGTGACCGTGTGAGGACCCCATTCAAACCTTTTCTTTTTACCCCACAAATCCAACTTAACTTTTATTTTTGTTTGCTCATGCATGTCAAGCATTAATCTTTTAGTTATGGTTGACGAGAATTTTTGTATCTATTAATATCAACGTGCTGTCATGGGTTTCGGTGTTTCGTTTATATTAATTGATCAATTAAATGAAAAATTATGTGCGCCTGTATTGTAAGATGTAACCAAATTTTTTATGAATAAAGGTCGAAGTTGAAAATTTATATCAGATCATATTACTCCTCTTCACAACTGAAGTAATATGTGCCGGAAAATTTAGACCCTAAAAGAAAGGAAGACGAGAATCAAATGATATTTTTGCAACTGTATGAGTTGTAAGGTTACAATTACGATTGACCCATGAAAACTAGAGATCTAGTTGGGATTTCGAAGCTATAATATCAGACACAATAGCTACTATATTCCATGGAGGAACGTTTTCTGTTGTCGCAAATGAGATTGCTAGCTTAGAGTCAGACTCAATGATAGCGTTTCGCCAACCGTAGGTGGTAGCTAGATAGCATGCATTCCGGATAGACAAAATCTCAGCCATAAGAGGAGATGAAGGATTCACGATCTCACTTGAACAAAATGTAATAAAACCTTGAGGATCTCGAGTAACCACACCTGAAGTTGCATAATTCGACTTGAAAGACGCATCACAAGTTTCACGTGATTATCAGTGGGAGGTTCCACTTAAGTGAACTTTCTTGGGATTCGTCAGTAGGAGCTGAATGGGCAATATCGAGCGGTGTCACTGAAAAATCTGAACATTTAAAAGATGAAATTATACGCTCTGAACATAATTCAACATTCTCAAACACAAACTGGTTTCGAGACTTCCATATATGTCATGCAGTTACAGCTAGGGAGGCATGTACTCTCATTCAATCCATGTTAGAGGAAACTGATTCAAGACGATATTAGACCCAGGTAACAATAGAACCGTTCATAGACCGAATACGCATGCCAAGATGAGATCAAAACCACACAGGTTGTGTCCAAGGGGACTCTAAAAACATGTATTCAATTGTTTCAAGTTGTGAAAAACATATTGTACATAGAGGTGAATAATGACATTTCGTTCAGAATAGATTTTCACATGTGGCTAGAGCATTCAAGCAGAGTTTCCACCAAAACAATTTAATTTTCGGTAAGTTATAAGATTCCAAACCTGTTTTCAAAATCTTTGGTTCGGGGATGATGAAAGAAGTAAAGCTGAGAGGTTATGAGCCACGATGAAGTAGAGCTTGATGTTAGCCAGATTTGACTGTGTAACTTCCTTTAGCTCGTAATGCCATATGATTTTATCCGAGGAATTTGTTTTTGAAATTGGTCTTGGCATTATAAATTTTGCCTCCTCAAAATGAACAACGGCATGAAGTTTCATGAAGTTCCATGCATTATCAGTAATAAAGTCCAATACCATTGTGGTAGCAGAAAAAGGGCCACGAGGTTGTTGGATATAAAAGTCATCCGAATATGGAACCCAATTTTTGTGTCCAAAAGGATATATTGGAGCCATTTCCGACTTCCCATCTAATTCCACGTAAAAGAAGATCTCTACCTTGTAGTAAACTCTGCCACAACCATGAAGGATGTGAACCTTTTGGAGCTGTGGGAAAATTCGAGTGAGGAAAATAAATTCCTTTTAGCACCCAACCCGAAAAGGAATTAGGATGTAGTATGAGTCTCCATCCTTGCTTCACAAGATGGGCTAAGTTGAAACATTGTAGATCTCGAAAACCAAGACCACCATAATCTTTAGCTCGAGTTAAACGATCCCAACTTAACCAGTGAAGGTGTTTCTCATGTTTATCACCATTCCAAAAGAAACGTTTGATGTAGACCAAAAGTTTATCAAGAAAATCGTTAGGCAACATATAATATTGCATGGCATACGATGGAATGGCTTGGATAACTGACTTTATTAAAACTTCACGTCCTACCTGTCAAAGGAGCTTTTGTTTCCAACCCTGCAATTTTTTAACACCTTCTATTAAAATAAAACAAAATAGCTCACCTTTATTTCGGCCATGAATGGAAGGTAGTCCCAGATAACGAACATGTTGGTCCATAAGTCTAACCCCAAGACAATCACAACATTTATGCAACGAAAATCCGAATTTGGTAAGAAAACCCGGTTTTTGACCCGCCCGTTTAGTAACTGTTTTTCCAACAGTTTTGGAACGTTTAGAAAAACAGTTTTGGTCAGTTATTTTCATCATACGAATTCTGGTACAGGTTTCATAACATCAAAACATATTTCGTTCTTGAAAATTGAGTTTTATCCGATTGAACTTTCGAT
Organism: Logfia minima; assembly: GCA_963921325.1. Classification (NCBI taxonomy): domain Eukaryota; kingdom Viridiplantae; phylum Streptophyta; class Magnoliopsida; order Asterales; family Asteraceae; genus Logfia; species Logfia minima. Next base: position 11,011,398 of record OY992776.1, on the reverse strand, counting down.
TGTACTATCGAAATACTTCAATCTTCACGACTCTCAATCGCATCCAAATAATCAAAATCCCCAAAATTCTAACAGACCCTCCGATAAAGAATTGTTTGACAACGTTGCTTACTGAATCCCCAACAATGTGCCAATAGCGCTAAAAGAAAAGACCCGGGAAACCTTCACCACGAGCTTTGTGAGCCCCAAGGCTTTTAACTACTTTTCTGATCTCACTTTGTGAAACTGGTGCTTCTAAACGTGCACACAGCATCATCCACGACTAGTGTTAGCACATCTAAAACACTAGAGAAATCGCGTGGCCCCAAGGAAGAATAAATAGAAATAAAATGATCAAGAATCAACTGATGAAGCTCTTTTTAGGATTTTCATTCCACTCGCCTTGACCATTTTTAAGCATAAGAATCTTATTTCTTTGACTTCTTTGAATTGTAGATAGATGAAAAAAACGAAAGTTTTGATCACCATATTTTATCCGGTTAATTCTTGAATGTTGGTACCAATATATCTCCTCCCGAAGCCATGCTTCCTCAAATTTCGAAATAAGCACGCTTCCTCAGTTGTATGGGTCAAAGATTGCAAATGTTGTAACTCAAAACTGTCATCTCCTAAATTATATAAGATGTGGTCAATTCACATAATCAAAAGTTAGTAAATGATATATAGAAATACTCTGTCTCTATCATTTAATGGTTTGAATCAATAATATTAACAAAATTCATGTCTTTTATAGCCCTTTTTGTTGTGATTGATGATGTTAAGGAAAGTAATATTTACATTAAACAAAATAGTGTACTTCATTCCATCAAACTTCGAATTTTATGATGAATAAATGCATCTACTTGCCAACTATAAAAAACACACACATATATATATATAGATATATATTAAAGTAGAATAAAATGTTGCTTTATATTTTGCCACATAGGTAAAATGACACGTAACGAATTCTCATAATTTAAAAATAAATAATTATTTAAATATAAAAGATAAACTAAAAAATAAATTTAGATAGAGTTTGATAATATTTAAATATAATAATAATTAATTAAAAAATTTATAAATCCTACTCAAACACTAATTAAAAAATAATATTAAACTATTAAACTTATAAAAGTTATCAGTATGAAAATTGCTTAAATTAAATTACCGTGTATCGCACGATTTAAATGTATAATATATATATCTATATCTATATGCACGGTTTGGATCATATGTGTTTGTTAATTATGAGAGTACTCAATTAAAATAACGAATTTTCAAATAAATTGGTAAAAGAAACTAATTCATAATCTACAAATTGTAAATTAAGTATTGTTGCCGTACGTATACACTATACATATATATATATAGGGGAGGGATCAATGGGGAAGCAAAAAAATTAGGGAAGGAGGGAAGCAAATCTCAACCATTGATTATATCATAAATGAATTTTAAAAATTACAAAAAATTTTAAAATTTAACATTCATCACCAATGAATATTAAAAAAAAAATTAATACAAAAAATCAAGGACTAAGATTTACTTCTCTACTTCCTTATGGATCCTTTCCGTATATATATATATCATATATTCAAAAGATGCATCAATTAACACGTAAGAATTAATTGTGTACTCGATCTATATATACGAATCATGTGAAGATATATATATGAATCATAATAATAATAATGAGTATTTGAAACAAAGAAACATTGATTGATAGGTTATAATAATAATAGGGAATCTGAATTGCTTTCTTGTTTCCAATAATTTTTATCATGATCATGATTTATTTCATCTCACTTCTTATCTATTCTTTTGCAATTATTCTCATATCTCGTTACACAGTTAAAGTTGATATGATACTCGTACACATATCCCCCAATCCCACCACATGCACCTAAACTTATTCTAGAAGCTGTTAACTATAATTTGCCTTTAAACCAAAATCTAAAGTCAAATAGTAACCAAAATGCCTTCTATTTCCTAATCCAAACTAAACTATATAGTACTAGGTGTAACTAACATGAGTCGAAGTTAGGGTTCTAAGGAAGGGATTGCCTTTTGATTATTTATTTTTTAAAGAAAGGCTGGAGTCTAGAAATATATTTATTTTCGTAATATATCACTCCTCATAACTGATGTGAGTTCAATTGGAATCTTAATTTACGAATTACAATAGTAGTTATAACTTTAAAATGACAATAAAAATATATACAACATGTATATAATTAACTCAAATTGCTCTCGAGAACTTGAAATCATATCTAATATATTTTAGATCGACTATGGTACTACATGTGTATGCATTTATATTTGTATTTAGATAATTCAAATTGAATAATGCTATATAAACATAAAGTATAGACTTAAAATTAGACGTACTTTTCTTTTTATTATATATTTGACATGTCATTTATATATTTTATCTTTTTTAATCTTCATCGATCATTTTATTACCTTAACTTATCACACTTTTAAATCTAGTTTTAGATTTCTAATTTTAAATTTACTTATCATTTTTCATTCAAATTTGATCTGATATCTAGCGTGTTTGTGAATCGTGGAATCCAATGTCCATGTTTAGTTTCTTTCCTAGAGGGTATATAGCTTTTAAGTTGGATTCAATTTCTCTAACTTTTTTGGATAAGGTTGGTTATATAGTACTCGAGTGATTCAACTTTAGGTATAAATAAAAGCCTAGTTCTTACCACTTGATACATATTCTCTCTAAATACTCCTCTTTTATAAAATTGTTAGATATGCATGTTCAAGATATTGTTGATATTTGTTTTAATCTTTAATTTTCCATATAAACTCTATTTATTACAAAACAATATCACAAACTATTGTAACACTTCAAACTTATAAGAAGATCAACTTTCTGAATTGTTACAATGATTGCACGTTATTGATTGTTACAAGTTCTATATCAAAAGATGTTGCATGTTATTATTGATGGTCCACGAAATGTCGACATTATTAGTAATTATTTGAATAAAGACGACGATTGATGGCAAAATTCTATGGTATTCCACAAAAGTTAATTCGTCGTAGGAATGATAGTGAATAAAGAATTAACAAAATACTTGTCCAACCACAACCTTCAAAAGCAACGTACCATTTTTTAACTTTAATTTCCCTCTATTAATTTTACTAAAAATGTGCATTGTGTTGGCCACTATACCTAGTACTAGCAGGCTAGCATGACGCAAATCTTGCCAATTTTTGCTTTTGAGTATGTATGTAAATATTTTGATTAAATTACCCTTTTGCAAAATAAAAGCCAAGAAGTATTATAATTTATAAATTATAAAGGGTACTATTGAGTGTACCCCCTCTTCTTCTTAGTACGAATTCTTGTATACATATATAGGAGGTGCATTAAAGATAAGCCTTTATCGATAAGGTACAAATAATAGTAGGGTAAAAAGCAACATTCGGTTTTTTGTGAGTTGTGAATATTGCAATTGTTGTGGATCGTGTAATTTCACTTGTTGCAAACACTTTTGCGACCAAATGTTTCCGTGTGCGTGTGTGATCATGGCCAGAGGCGGAGGTGTTCAATTGCAAAGGGTAGCAGGTGCAACATACGACTTTAATATATTATGATAATTTTTTTTTTACAATTTTAATATAACTTGATTGTTACACATAATTAAAGCCCATCATTGTTATTTATTGGATCATTGCTTGATAAAAGCCCAATCTAACTTTTCACAACTCCATAGTCTAACTTATTCAATGGAATTATAGAATTTTAATTTGTGTTAGTTATAATTTATATACTTAAAATTTCTTGCAACTTCTGATATTTATTTCTAGCTCCACCACTGATCATGGCTGCTAATGAATTTTGGCGGTCTTGATCGACAACAAAAAGTTGGCCAATAGATAATATCATAACGTAGTTTAAATATACATAGAACAATTCTGTAATGTATCGAAAATTGATATAAACAAGTATTAATTTGCCCACGCAAATGCGTGGGATTAAGTTACTATGCTAAGTTATATTTTCTATATATTATCATTCTAATTATGTTATTATGTTTTATAGTACATTATTAATTCGGTTAATAATTTAAAATAACTAGAAGTTTTCTATTAAAATATCATGATAACATGCCACTTTCCTTTCAATAAAACAATGAACTATATATTTTGTTTATACAATAAAACCTAAAAAGTTGTAATCTTTATGTCTACATAAACTATACTATTATATAATACATTTTAATATTATTTTTTAAAGATAAATTTTACTATTTTACCCTTATAATTACTAAGAGCATTTTTAAAAATATATAGAAATGACTAACATGTCTCTACATTTATTAAATTATCATTAATACAAGCATTATTAAATTATAAACTAATTAATATGTGACATTTAATTATCATTAGCACAAGCATTATTAAACTATAAACTAATTAATATGTGTCACAATAATTATCATTAATATAAGCATTATTAAACCATAACTCGCAACATGTCCATTAAGAACTCAAAACCCGGCTATCGCAACTTGCAACCCAACCATCGCGTTTGCAATGACATTTTATGATTTAATTTTGAGTTATTTTATTACAAGTTTTTTTTGAAAAACTATTAAAAAACTAATTTTTTCCATTTACAAAACAGTATACTTTGTGTATTATTATATGGTTTTGAATTTTTAAAATATTTCAGGAAACACAATACTCTATATCGAATGAATATGAAGCTAATAAACTGTTTCCGCTACATTGCGCGGGTATTCTGCTAGTCTCATATTAATATAAGATTATATGAAGAAAAAAAACATATTAAATTAAATGATAGATTAAACTAAACAAATTTTAGTACAAGTCATTATTTTTTTTTTTATGAAAAGGAAATACGGAGTATAAGTTATTAGTAATAAGAAAATTATATTGTTGAAAGTTAAGCGTTATGTAACTTGAAATAATAGATAATAATAATAATTAAAGAAAATTGAAAGGGGATTAAGTCAAAAGACTACATAATTCAAATATATCATGAGAAATTTAATAACATGAGAAGTCCAAAATCTCATGTTCTTATAATCAAAATTACCAAAAAACCCATTAAAATTAATATCATGATAATATGCCACTTTCCTTTGTAAGTTTTGATTATAAAATATATAATTAAATTCAAATGAGAATGAAACTTTTATGAGAATAGAGGAATCAATCTCAATCATCTATTTCATCAAAATAATAATACTCTCAATATTTTAAAAATTGAATATCTTACAAACGGTTAGTTAAAAAAATTTAAAAATTACACTATAAAAATCAGCATTTTTTTCTCTTCACTGGTAATACATGTGTTAGTTGCGGTAACACATGTATTAGTCGCTAGTAACATATGTGTTACCAACCACTAACACATGTGTAGAAGTCATTGAAGTAGTAGTAGAGCTTAAAACTACAATCCCTTCATGTTTCATGTTTATCATGGGCCTTAATAGGCTTTTGTTGGGCTAAAGATTTTGGTATTGTAGTAGTTGGGCCATAAAGTTCAAGTAATGACTTCCTCAAATCTACCCAAACCAACACTTTCGGGTTCCAACTTATTAGCTAGAATCTATACATTTAGATCTATTTATTATTTTTCAACGTAGCTCGAACGTTATTAGTACATGTAAAACCGGCTCAATAGTATACACGAACCGAATAACTAGATATCCCGAGCCACGTCAGTGACACACTCATGTAGCAATCCCTCCAACATTATAATTGCATAAAGTAAACTTCTTCCATTTCTCAAATACTACATCGACTTACATTTGTGACAATAATCTCACAAGTTCGAGCCATGAAAAAAGGTTCACTGCAATAATTCAGTGAGGGCCGCATACTAACACAATCTGATCAACAAATCTTAGTCACAGTAAAAACATTGCAACAGACCCAGCCTCTAACACAAGAAAATGACGCAAACTATCAAAAGACTAGAATAAACACAATCATATCCAACATACCATCCTCTCATAACCTATCTAGCTTACCAGGTTTTTATAAGTAAGAACTCCTAAGTATACCAATTTACTACCGGCTAGCTGCATTCTGAAACTGCAACACTAAAATCTCCGGTTTGACCGGTTCAACATCTTCAGGGCAATCTACATTATAAGGCAGAGTATAAGTTCACCAAATCGCAATTCCAACTTTTTTAATCAAGATTATCAATTTACCCATATTGCAAGAACAAAATTATTCAGTAACCTTGAGATTTATCAGAACAAGCAACTTCATTTCAGTCCAAGAAAATGCTTCCAATCTGATATGATCAAGAAAGAGTTATATGAGAAAATCACATGTACATAACTTAAAACAACATAATAAAACAATAACAATTTTCTGGTAGATATCCAAGGAAAAAGTGGTGATAACGATATCGGTCTTGATCTTCTCCTGGGAATAACAGGAAAATCTTGATTAAGATCTTGAAAACACTAGTCAAAATTAGATCGATAACAACCAACCGAAACCAGCTTCTTAGATCTGTCAAAGTTCATTATTGTATCTTCAATGACTATCCAATGTACCTAACTACAAAGATCAACAAATGGTTATTTTTCATGTGTTAAGGGTTTGAACCCAAGAAATCCAACTTTTCAGCCAAGAAATTCACATCATCAATAGATTGTTCATCCGATCGCTCACTAAATAACTCTTCCCAGAATTCATCGTCAAGTTCTTTAACCCCACTGTCAAATTCAAGCTTGTTAGGTTCTTCCTCTTGATTTCTTTTAGATCTACCAAACCCTTGAATTTCTAAAGCAAGTGCCTCCAGCTCAGACACTTGAAACGGGTCGCCTCGATCCGTGAAATCCTCAGGTTCAGCTTTAATAAGCTTTGACTGGCTTGATTCACCACTTTGGCTCATAATGGATTCATGAAGTTGATTTCTCTTACCATATTGGACTAATTTCTGAACGAATTCGGGATTTTGCATAGCTTTTGCCAAGAAATTCATCATCTTTTGCTGCTTTTTCTCGGTTCCTTGTAACCTTAGTTCCATAGCTTGAAGTTGTGCTCGAGTGTTTTGTTGTTGTTGTTTGAGTTTCACTAATTCCATCATGAGTACTTGCTTTTCGTGCTTTAAACGGCCAACTTCATCTAAACTGAATGTTCCACTTTCAGAAGTGGAAGCGATAGTTTGTTGTGAAAACGAAGACTGAGAACTAAGTGCTCTTCTTCTCTTGATGTTCTTTAAAACGTGCTTTTGGCCTTTCACGAATGCTTCATTTGCAAACTCCCATATATCAGGATCTATCTTTCTAAAACCCTGCATTAAAAAACCAAAGGCCTGACATCATAGTATCAAAATTTTCAACCAGGATATGCGCTACTAAAACCAGTTTTTTTCAAAGGCTGCACTACAGTAATTTTTGTTTTGTTATGCTTTTTTAAATATTTTTGGATACCCTGGCTAGCTTCTATGTAAGTCCACTAACGCAAAGACAATTAATTTGTTTATACCATTTTTCTGCATTCTTCGTTCATCGTTTACATAAACAAACCCATAATCACATCTTTTTCTTCGCGCACTGCGTAGATGGAACTCGTAAAATGAAAATGTTAAATGGTCAAAACAGATATGTTCACAGTATTCAACAGTAAAATTTAAAAAGCAAGAGTAATGGAGTAGATATCATTTCTCATTTTATTTATCTATACTCTCACTAAACATATAATTGAAGCAGATTGCTATTCTAACCAACTAAATGTTACTTATATCAGGAAAAAAGGGAGACATGAGGTAGGTAGAACACAGGCATAATGTAGGGCAACCTTGTTGGTCCAACTCCAAGTATTGGCGCATCCAAGAATTCCAATCAGGTTATGCATCATTACGACTTTTTTGTTAACAAACTAAAAGGTTCAATCATTTTTACACTACAAATAGATTTCAGGGTGTGCAGCATATATTCTAACCTATATATGAAATACAATCTATGAAATAGTCCAAGAACAACGTGAGAACTATTTCGGATCTCAACTTAAAACCACTAAATCTACTGTTGTCCTCATTAGCTCTACAAACTCCCAAGAATCGGCTAAAGTTATGGTCATACTCAACAACTTTGTATCTCAACTTAAAACCATGATGCAAGAAATTAGTAGCCCACAACTCTAAGCTTATACAATGATCTTTTTTTTTATTCATGTGGGACGGATTGTTACACAGGTGCCCCTAAAGAATCACATACATTAAACATCCACATTAACTATAGGGCAAATTTCATAAAAATGGAACATGATATACCAAAATGATCGATAAAGGGAACGTAAAATGATCTTGTACAATAAAAAGGGTTACATTTTCTATTCATTTTTTTAAATGGAACTTTCCACCTGGTAAGCGTCCACATCATCATTTATTAACTCCTAAATAGAACATAAAATAGAACATCTAACCCTTTTATTGTGCAAAAAAAAACATGTAACCATTTTATTGTGCAAAATCATTATATGTTCCCTTTTATCAATCATTTTGACACATCATGTTCATGGTTTATGCATTTTTCCCTTAACTATATGTCATAAAACAATAGTTACACCTAATGCATAGAGGTCATATTAGCCTCGTCCCATTATTTGGGATGCAAATTTGATCTTCCCTCTTGATTTCCAACCTTACTTAATTTCATTTAGTTCATCATATACATCACTCGAAATCACAGATCTACACCAATAACTACTCACTAGATCTTGTGTGGACTAACAATATCTCTATCAATAACTTTGTATTTCAACCAAATCTAACAGCTTCCTAAAGGGCTTAGTACATCTTTTGTGCTTCCTTCCAGCGTCATCTATTCATATGACACATATATACATATACATACATACGTACATATTAGGGATATAAGGGAGAACTTACATAAGTATTGAGCTGTCTCACAAAGCTAGAGAAATTATTGTGCTTAAAGTATCTTGGAAGGAGATTAGTAGAGAAAGCATGCGGATCTAAAACAACAAAGCTTTGACCTCCTCTACTCCAACAAACAATGTGATCAACAGTTTTGTCATCCACCATATCATATATTTTTGTCAAAAAAGGTGGTGGCCCAGCATCATGAAGACCCTCCCTTGGCTGTGGTACTTGTACCATCATTGACTGTTTGACCTCCCCTGTACCACCACCACTACTAGATGGGTATTCCTCCTTAACAACTGAGTCAAAGGGATTCATAATTAGTTAATTCCCTTAATAAATCTGCAATCTTATCTTTGAAAACTTTAATGGGTTAAAAAAACAAAAAACAAAAAAGGAGTAAGTTTACATCTAAACAGTTAAACCAAACAAATTACAGAAAGATGAATCCAAAGCCACAACCTTTCTTTTAAAAACTTAGATGGCGTTGATTAAAATTTCCAACAAACCGCAGAGAACAAAAAATTACAGATGAATCACAAAGGCACAATCTTTTTCTTTTCTTTTTTGAAAAATCAAATGGGTTTCATCAAAAACCCAAAAGAATTACAGCAAAGTAATCACTGATTAATAATCTTTTTCTTATGGTTTATTAAACTTTGCAGCAAAAAAGAAAATAAAGGTCATTCATTCAGATAAAAAGATCCAACTGATGGTGTAGCGACTAGCGAGGACCAAATCTAACATAGATTTAGTGATTTAAAAAAAAGAAAAAGAAATACAGTTAGAAACAGGCGACGTAAATGGAATCTAAACGACAAAAGACATTTAGGGAAAGATTTTGACAACTGCCAGAATCATTGCTGGTACTAAGCTATCTTCATTGGGAAAGCTTTTTTTTTTTTTCTTTTTTTTAATTGGTGGGTTTCATTTGTGAAGAAAATGTTGATTTTGGGGCAAAAATGCAAAAGGAAATGAAGAGTTTTAAGCTTAAGAAGAAAGAAGAAGGTTCTAGACGCTATATATGCGAACCTTCTCTAGCTTATTACGTAATATTTTTTGTTTCTTTAATTAATTGTTTCTAATTGGTTTACTTTAATTATCGAATAGAAACAAGTTGGTGGGGCTTGATTCCTGTCAAATGATGAAGATGTGACCTTATTGTTTTAATTATATTCTTGAACCAATCAAAATTGCCCTAGAGTTAGCACAATTAAGTGCTAAGCTATATCAATATTTGTCGAACATCGAAATGAAAATAAAAGTTAGATGAAAATGGTTAATTGGCACAAAAATATATGTGTTTTGATATGGAAACATAAAGAAAATATGTCAATCGTTGTATGGTAAAAACTCAATAATTTAATATTTGATTGATTAATTTTTTTTTTTTAAATAATACTTTTTTGAAGTTTTAATTTGAGGATAAAATACTAATTAATGATAATTCTTTTAATTAATAAATTTAAATAGTCTCACAAATATTAATTTATAAAATTTCTAAACATATATCTTATATATAAAATTGTTAGAACATCATCGACAGAGATATAAATAATCGAGAGTGCCACCTCACTCACATGTCATTAACCCCATCAATGCCTTTTCAATCCCTTGACTCTCTCCAATAACATGCCCCACTCACCCTTTTATTAATATAGATAAATAGACATTATGTATTTAAGTTGCTAAACTTCTATCGACATTAATTTTTGTTTTCTCTTTTTTTCCTTTTTTCCCAAAAATATTCTTATTTAATAAAACACTTTATATCATTACTACACATTTGATTATCAATCAATGATGTCAATTCAAATATCCAAAATTAATTAACAAAACTCATTATCTTTAATTTAAAAATGAAATTGGTAATGGTGGCCCACCATACCCTTGGGGTAGCGGAAACTCCATGGGTTCTTTTTTGCCCTTGACATGTAATCACCTCCGATAGATGCCTCTCAGCCTCTGTCTTCCCTCGACCACGTGGAGCTTTAACCCCGAGCTATCCCTGGGATGCTCTTATGTTACACGTTAACAATCCACACTCGTTCATTGTTGGGATCGGTAATACTATCCTATCTACAAATCTTCACAAGTGAGAATGATCTGATATTGAGTTTTAGTGAGACGTAGTAATTGAGGCTTTTGTGACAAGTTGTGAGAAGTTATTTATCGTGGCATATACTGAACGTGAGAAGTTCACGCTCAGGTTTTATAGCTCATAAACATCTTGCAGTTTGTTAAAAGTCTAACTTGATGTTTAAAAAATTATAAAAATATTTATTATTTTACAAGTGTCGTTCTACATCTTGCAGTTTTAACATTTTACAATATACAGTTTTGTAAGATGCATCATATTTTCATGGTTAAAATTATGAGATCGAAACCATATATGCACCATGTTATCTTTTTCCCTTCTGAGCATAAGAGAAAAAGATATGAAAATATTATCATTCTACACGTATAAGGTTAAGTTGCTTGAAATTTGGTAAATTAAAGAAGGTTTAGCTATATTTTAATTCTTTAGCTTTGATCCAGTTAAGACTTAATCTCATAAAAACTATAAAAAACATGATAACAACCTTAAACTATAACAAGTTCAATGTCACACTGATACTAATCGGTTGAAGAATAATCATCTATCTATCTCCAAACTCTTAATGCAACTCTTGGTATCCTATTTAATAAACTAAAAAGAATATTGATTAAATGCTTTTCAATTCTCAACAGTTCTTTATTTTAGTGTTTAATTAACTCCTAAAAGTTAGGAAATATTTTAACTATTTTTTTGTGTGTAAATATACTCATCTTTTTTAATTCGTTTACTAGTCAATCATAATTATTATATAATAATTTTATCTTTTTCAGTTTTTTAATGTTTTAATAATAGTCAACTATTATCATTATGTAATGATTATGTCGACTAATCATGATTATATTCTAGTTTTAAGGAGTAATTAAGTATATAATAATTATTATATTTATTCTTTTTTTTTTCTTTTTTATATTTGGGCTTCATCTCAAGATACTAATTAAATATTAATATTGTAATCATTGTGTCGCCACGATCACCCATTAGTACAACTTTATACACGAAATCACTTGGGTGTTTATTTGATTTTTCGTGACAATGAAAACACCAGAAGAGCTTCCCGTATTTTGTACCATATCCATCAATTATTCACGAGACACGAACACCTAAAAAGTAATATAATTTTGTAAAACGTTTATTGGAGGATTTTGAAAGATAAAAAATATAAATATAATGATAGATTTTTTACCTGATTAGTGGCAAAATCTGGTGGCCTAATGGAAATTCTAGTTCCTTTAATTGAGTTGTTTTTGTAATAATCCAACATCTCTTTAGTATGAAAATGACAATTTTCAATTGTTTTAAAGATTGTTAGTATTAAATTAGATATATTTTTAAAATTTTACTGTAAGTACATATAAAAATAATAACTTTTCTTAATATTATAAACAATAATAATAATTTCATTAAGATATATTTAGTTTCAGCATATTAAGTGATGACTGCGACATCCACTTGCTTATTTAGGGTTTAACTCATTCCAAAAATCTATACAAAAACAGATTTCTTGCTACTTATACTTTAGTCTCATTTGACATTAGATGTCATGCTAAAAGTTAATATATGATATAAATAACATCAAGCCACAAGCTTTGTATTAGATAGATCATATCAATTTAGACATAATATAGAATTTAGGACGTACGACAGCAAATGCATTATATAAGTTGATTGTGGAGCTAACATACATGTTAATACTCTTATGAATAATTTCAGTGTTTCTTTACATGGATAAATAAATAATAGTCAAACACTTAAGTGAATATGTAACATTAATATAATAATAATAATAATAATAATCATAATAATAATAATAATACTTTGAGTTCATAAGATATGATAATAATAGAGAATGAAATATCACAATTCTTCAATTTTGTATATACTCCGTTATTTGTAACTGTGTTATTATAATAAAGAAAGTATTATATTAGTAAGTGTGGATTCAAGGTTTGAGTGGTATAAAAAATAAGAATTATATAGTGTAGGATTTTATTTTATTTATAAAACTTTATTATTTTAGGTGTTAGACTCTCCATTTTCAAAAAAACTAATTTTTGGAAGGTAAAGTTGACAACATGTTTGATTATCTATTACCAAGTACTACCTCCTTAAATTTAGAAAGATAAGTTCAATAAAGTTGGAAAAAAACAAAGTCAAATTTTGAAAGACATAAAAATATAAGGAGCTACTATTTGAACATCCGTATATACTTATACAGTGGAACCCACACTTGCACTTATATGGGGATGTCCATTTTAAATAACTCAAAAAATATATTAGGGTATTATTTTTCTTCGATAGATTCGGCATCTTTCATCCTTTTTACATGTTACACTCTTCGTTTGACTTGTTACACTTTAATACAAAACCCTAAGTACACGTAAGAACATCAAATAGGCCTCATCTATGTACAATTTTACAAATTTTCTTATATTCAATTAAGTATTCACAAATATTCAATTATACGTAGATAATTTATTTACGAATATGTACATTTTATCTTAAGCATCTGAACTGTAACCCACAAATCTAATATTTGTATATTCAATTCGATACCTTAGACAAGTGACCATTTAATATAGGGTACTACTAAATTTACTATCCTTTTAATTTTTTATTATTAAATTATTATTACCTTTAATCAAATCAATATCAAATCAACATATTTATTATTAAATTATTATTTTTTTATTATTAAATTAGTTTTTAAAATAAAATTATTATTAAATTATTATTACTTTTAGTCAAATCAATATCAAATCAACATATTTATTATTAAAATATTACATTGAAATTAGAGTAATAAAATTGGAAAAAGATTTCGGTGTATTAAACCACAGCCTTAATATATTTGTAATTTTATCACCTTTTTCTGACCATCACAAACGAAATTGCGTTGACCGTTTCTCAAGCTCGTTGTTTGGTCTAATGCTTACTTTAATGATCACAAACCCTATTAAAAAGACGATGAAATTGATAATGATTTCAAACTAAAATGAAGTAAAACAAAAACATTATCACCTGTTGCACTCTGTCGTTATCGGCAGAATAATGAAGGTTGTTATATAATATAAAAATATAAATAATATGAATAATAAAAAAGATAAGTAGGTGAAGAAACTAATGGGTTGTAGGGCCCATTGATACAAGTGGTATGAGCACTCGTATTGGATATTAGATCTAGTGTTGATAATATCGTAACAGTTGCATTTATACAAAATAAAGTTGATTAAACTTTTTAAAATATGGTTAGTTTTTTTCATTTTCCTTGTTTTTAATATTTTTAGTTATATAATTATGAAAATACTCCTATAAAATTAAGTGATATATGCAATTGAGTCAAATTATAATCATTTTTTGGTCCATTTTTGTTTTAAAAATATTTGTATAAGCTTAACAATTAACTTCTTATATTCATGTTTGAAATATTTCTTTCTTTTATTCTAGATTTATTAATTGTTTTTGTGCTTAAAAATATCGCTACCATAATCTGACTGCTCATATTTAAATCTGAGCACTCATGTTATTCATAGTTAATTTCTTTTCAAAGAAGTCTTTACCGACTATTGTCGTTGTGTAACAATTATCACATCAAGAATACATCTCACCAAATTGTAAATTATCATGAAATTAATGACTAGCTACTAAGTTAAAATGTCATTATTTTGCTAATCTCAAAGATATATATATATATATATATAATCCTTGACTCATTTCTGAGATGGAAGTAAACTAACTATATAGTATCTTTTTGGAAAAATGCTAGATGACTTAAAATTGATGCATAAATGTATACTTAATGTATGTCTGTCTAGTAGATACATATGGATAAATTAGAGGTGCAAATAAAGAGAGTAAAGATGTATTTGATAGGTGTCAAGCAATATATGCTTTAAGAATATTTTTAAACCTATTTATTAGGAATATATATAGCATTGCTCATCTTTTTGGATGACATTATAAATGTTAAGGAATAAGAAATCTCTATTTTCAATAGAATTGTTGGTCAAAATGTCAAAGGATATATTTCTATTTTTTTTCCTATATAAACCCCCTCTAAGTATTGTATAGAGCTCACATTATACAATAGTAACACAATGGAGCGTGAGGAGCTATCCTTGTAATTATATCAAAGAAGACCGGAGTACATTTTTATTCATTTTTATCACACTAAAAATTGAGATACACTCTAAACATTTTAACCTTTAAATGGTTACTTATTAAAAAAAATCATCTCGACTCCATCATACCAGCTACCACCTTGGAACATGAGTCATCTCACCGAATGATAGGCAGATCACGATGGTAGACGGCCACATATACATTACTATCCTTTTGAGTTTCAAGCTATTTGATAACCTTAACATTTTTTAGTACTAGTAAGGATGCCCCTTCAAATAATTCATAGGGTTTAAATCTACTTATTTTTATCTTCTTTTATATATGTTGTTTATTATTCATGACTTGGGTAGTGGTCATGAGTCATTTTTGCATGTCGATCTTATTTTATATAAAATTGTTCTATCCACAAGTTGCTAATTAAGATTATTTACCTCTGACTCTCCTTGCTTAGATAAATTAAACTAGGGCAAGTTGCCAAGTTGGTTGTTTATTTTCATAAACTTTGACATAATTATATTCTTTCATATATGTCGATGTGAGACTTTTCATTACTATGATAAATAAAACTAAAATTAATTATAGGGAATCCAATCACAATAAAGGAAATGTTATAATATAGATTTATTCCACAAGTTGATATATAATAGTATTTGTTATTTCCAACATCAAATCATCACTCATTTAGCAACCTAACCTTCGTTATTAAAATTTCAAATTCAGAGGCGTACCTCAAATTCTTCGAACTTTGGTCCTTAAAATCACTAGTAAAACAACTTTTATAAACCTCTCAAATATGTACTTGAATTCATTTCCATCTTAACTTTATCAAAATAAGTAAGAATTAAAACATAAGGAGAAAACGAATATATAATTTGTTTGACAAATAATTTTGTTTAGGGGTTTAATATTTTAGTTTTAATGACGTTTCTTTGTAACAAAACAAAGATATACTCTCTCTGTCCTAAAATAAACATTCACATCATTATTTTTATTTTTTCTAAAGAATTAAGTACTTGAAAAATTAACAATTAAAAATTATTGAACTTTAAATTTTACTTCAAATTATTACTTTCATAACTCATTTCTTAAAATCTTAAATTAAACTCACCTTGAGTATAAAAGTAAAAATAACATTTACTTAACGTATCTTATATTCATGTTAGAATATATTTTTTTCAAATGAAAGAATATATAATTAATATCACATTCTAGCTTTAACTAGTTATTACCAAAAGTAAAATTCAAGACCTACTAATTATTCTAGAAGCTACTTAAACACCCGTTAAATTCGTAATGTCATTTTCACAATGATCACAACATTTTAAAGAAGTGTGTAAATATTAGTTAGTCAATTACTACATACAATCACATTCGTTTTTAAATGAAAAAATCTCTTAATAAACTTATAAGTGTCGATTAAAGATTAAATTGAGAAGAAACATATTCTATTTAGGATGAGAGCAATCACAATTCGCCAATTTTTTGCTGATATTCTCTGCATTCAATTCCCATTTCTAACATTTAGATAGAAAAATAATAACCAATTATATGTAAAAGAGCTTGGTTTAGTTTATTAGTTTGGATCGATTTCAGACTTATATAACTGTATTAGTTAGGCTTATTTATCATTTTATATATATGTATATATCTATACTCCATTATAAAGGATTTGTACATTTTTTTTGAAAGTTTGCACTTTTAAAGATACGAGATATCTATTCTATTCTTATTATTGACTTAATATATATGAAAAATTATCAAACATCAAGCAGTTAAACATCCTCTTAAGTTTATAAATCTCTACTAATAAAGCTTTTCTAGTTGACCATTACTTATTGACTAGATAAATATGAGAAAATCAATTATTAATATAGGGTTGAGTTCAAATGAGAATGAAAATTTTAGTAAGAATGAAGGAATGAATCATAGCAATTCATTTTGTAAAACCCAATTTTCCCCCCAAGTTAAATATCTCACAAACGGCTAATCAAAAAATTATAAAAATTGCACCATAAAAATCAGCATCATTTTCTCTACGATTAGACATCTCTCATGATATACTTTTGACAATCTTTTTTTTTTTTTTTTTTTTGGGTTGAAAACCGGTAACTCTTGTATTAGTGGTTGGTAACACATGTTTTACTAGTGACTAACACATGTGTTACCAGCAACTAACTCAGGTGTTACCTCAATTAACACGTGTGTTACCAGTGACTAACACAGGTGTTATCAGTGACTAACACATGTGTTATCAGTTTTCGAAACTCACCAAAAAATGAAAAAAAAAAGTTCATCCAAAATATACATTGTGAGATGTCTAATCGAAGAAAAAAATTAATGATTTTTATAGTGCAATTTTTATATTTTTTTGACTAGCCGTTTGTGAAATATTTAATTTTTAAAAATATTAGGGGTATTATTATCTTGATGAAATGGATGGTTGAGATTGATTCCTCTATTCTCACGAAAAATCCCATTCTCATTTGAACTTAACTAGCCTAATACCCGCGCAATGCGGCGACGACAATAATATTATGTGTGTTCATATGTTGTGTGAATATCTTATTTTTGCCTTTTGTGTGTGCTTTTATGGTCATCCGGTTGAGAGAGATAGGGGAGAGGTGTGTATAATTTTAGGTGTTTAGTGTGTGTATGTGTTGGTTGGTAGTTTTTATAGATGGGGTAAAAAAGAAAGATAGAAAATAGATGGTTAAGATCAATTGTAGTTTAAATGAATGGTGATGATTCATTTTACTTAGTCTTAAATTCTAGGGATTTGAAAAAAGGGTATATGTATTATAAAGTAGTATAGATTCTATTAAGATAATATATCATACACTTGTAATACTCACTTTCTTCTTTCATATCAAACATTTGACTGTATAGTAAAATTAAATCAAATTCTATTATTTTTTCAAAAAAAGAGAGATTAAATCATGCTAAACGTGTATATATAATAATAGTAATAATTATAATTTATACAAACATTTAAAATTTCACTTGTTAAAAAATCAATCTAAATATACAAAAATAATATACGAATTTAATGAATCGCTTATGATAAAACTTCATATTGATCATCGATGTAGGTCATATTGCTAACTACCACAAACAAATATTACTAAATCTTTCGTTAATATTTTTGTAAGTTATCACCATCCCACCACTATTATATTTTTATTTGTTAATTACTGTCGCATTATACAAGTAATTTACTAGTATATCATTAATTAGTTGAAAGGTAATTTCTTAACATCTAAAAAGAAGAATCACGTTCAATTCATGCTTCACATTTAGTGTGAAAAGTAACGTAGTAGACATCCTTTTCTAAATAAAGTCATGTACAACCTCAGAAAAAGATATTTTACTTTTAAAATTGAGAAAATAATACATGCTACTAGCATCGACGATGGTCGCATATTGTGACTATGTTATACGTAAAAAAAGTTTAAAAGCTTAAAATGTAAATATTTTATAGAAGTTTGCTTTCGCAACATTCAAGTTAGATGCTGCTGTACCAACATATGTATCACCAGATTTTCAAGTTTATATAGTTGTAGCCAACATACACTTAACTTCCAAAATGAGCTATCATATGATTTTTAAAAGCTTTTCTAATCTATATAGGAATTCATTAAGCATTGTCACAACTCATCCTTGTGCACTAGGGCCTCATCAGTTGCTTGTGCGAATGGAACCACAATAGCACTCAAATTATCAGTACTACCCCTCTCTAATGCTGTCTTTACAATACGGTACGCCATTGAAAAAGAGGGTAAAGACGGAAAGCTATTATCTGTGGTTCCATTTTCTTCAACATTTGCATCTTCAACAAGTTGACAAACATTTTCAGGAGTCAAACTCTCAAAAACACCATCGCTTGCAACCACCAAATATCGATCTTTAACAGTCATGTTTAGCCAACCTACCAATTCTGGTTCAGCAATCACACCAAACCTATCGATGAATAACATATGTAACATGCTTACAAATGAAACATAATTGTTCACAAAGTTTCAAGGAAGTACATAACCATGATGACATCAAACAAGGCCAGTAACTACATAATTAGGTTCGTTTTTACTAAATCTAGCTAAATCACCAAAAACAATTAAGTGATCTGTGCAATAAAGGCATTAATGAGGGTCAATATGTAAATACTAAAAACTTGGAGGGCTGAAATATGAATTTGTTAACAAAAGGTACTCTAAACATCATGGATCTTATCCCCATATTTATTTGTGGTAAAGATATAATTAAATTAAACTCTAGATAGTTGAACTCTAGGTTAGTTTTAATTTAATAACTACGAGTGTATCATTTTCTGCTACTTTGATGTTTTTGTAGTTGAGATGCATATTCGGGACTCCGTAAATAGTTTGACGATCACTTTTAGTATTCTCACAATGAAAATGTGATTCAATATTAAAGTTCTAAACATGATACGGGATCTTGAAACAAGATTGCGCTTTGAGGATTACCTTTTCAAGGAAACATCACCAATGGCTCGAGACACGGCTAGTATACCGTTGACTCATGCCACATCCCAATCAAGAACGTAATCACCAGCATGTTCTATTTGAGCTCGTTCATCATCTCTATCTGGATGATGATCATGAGTCAATTCCTCAGCGGATCCTACAGTTTTCAATTAAGTCAAACCAGCTAACTTCTAAACTAGTCACATTTATCATAGGGGTGACCCACCCCAGGAAAGGAAAAAAAAAGTAAATAAATAAAAAGAAACATGCAAGGCATTTACACACTCTAAGAGTGATTCTACCTGCACATAAGATGACTTTGGAATCGTCAACATTGGCAACCATCAATTCTTCATTGTTTACTAAAATTACAACACTGGCTGTTGACCCCGCATTATAACGTTTCTCAACTGCTTCCTGCATTATTTATGACAATAAAGAAGATAAGGTTATGGGACTAGTTTCACGAAAATCTTGAAGGACGTAAATTCAAGAAGTACTTACCAATGAAAATTTCAGATCAATATCGCGAATTGCTCCCAATAACGCATCTTTCAAGATTTCATGTAAGGATTTATCATCAAATTCTATTGAATGTCCTTGCGAACTACACCAAACTTAAAAATAATGAGTTGGTAACCATAAATATTATTAGAAAAAAAGCACATCTATTATCCATTATAGCTAAAGGTGGCAATTTCGACTCATTTACTTATGAATGGGTCGTTCGGGTTGTGTTTTGTCTCAAATGTAACAGTATTGGTTACAAGGGGAATGGTCATATAGGTTGAAAGTTACCTAAGGTGTATTTTTAATGCAATAAACTCCTGGATTATGATTGAAATAACAATGTTTATTAATCATTTGTAATAAATTAGTAATCATAGAAAAGAGGACAAAAAGTTTTTGGGGCTCAACTCAACGCTACCTGGCCTGGCAATGAGTAAAATCAGACCCGCCCATATTGCCACCTCCAATAAAAATCCTTCGTGCAGCTTACCGTTCTAATGCAGCGAGTAAATTATCATGATTATCAAAATTTGATGCATTCTTGAAAGCACGGGCAATAACATGAACAAGAAAGTAATCTAGAAAATGTTGTTTGGCCATTTCACTAGCTTCTGCTCCTCCATGACCATCAAATATTGCATGTAAATCGATCTTAGCGTCATTCTTTGTATCTTTTCCTGCAATCACGTTAGTGTGTCATTTTCCTTTATCAGTCACATTTATAGTGAACCTTCATAATTAATATACACCCATAACAAGAATGGATAAAAACTAAAAAGAGAAACTAAAAAGGTTCCAAACACTGTTAATGTAAAATAATGTAACATCATTTAGCTCTCCCTAATATTAACTAGTCCTTTTCTCTTCAGTCAAGCTTATTACATTCAAGAATGAAGTTGATGCTCCTTAGTTGTTTTTAGCTCCAACTGATTGCTACAGTTTACCATTCATCTAACCTTTTTTTTCTCGACATCCAAAAATGTTCTCATCAAATTCTACATTTAACATTAAAACATTTGACTAGCAAAAGTCAAAATGTCATAATGACTGAAAAATCTAAAAAGTCAAACTTTTTACTTTCAAAATCCAAAATTTGGATCAACTCTCTTAACTTTTTTATCTATAAATAAATTCCACATGTATTCCTCAAACTCTATCCCATACCATACAGACCCTAGCTAACTCAAAATTAAAAAATCACAACTATAACATATGACTCATAAAAGTCAAGATACCATCAATTATATTAAAGAAAAATGAAATCGTGAAACTAAAACTGTTAATTACCAATTAAAGGTAATTGTATGTTATGTATACAAGTAACACGGTCCTCTTGGTATTGCCTATGCCCTTGAAGACTTGCAAAGTCACAATCTTTCATTGACTTTTTAGAAGATTCAACCCACTGAATTGCAGTTGCACATTCTAAAGACTGAAAAACAGCAGGGGCTCCACCATCATTGTAAGCAATTGTACAAGAAGAACCAACGGCGTATATTGATCTTGCAAAAAGAAATAATATGTCGGCTGCTAAAGTCACCATTTTTTATCTTTGCATGACACTTTGGGCAAAATGTTTTACCCGTATCATGAAAAAAGGGGTATGAAATGTAAAGGAAGGTAACTTTTTTTTAAGAGATTAATGGGAAAATAATTAAATCTGAAAGCAAAGATAAGACTAAAGGTTAATTATGTGGAAAAATTATAAATAGACTTAACTACGTACACTTAAATTAGAGCTAATAACGAGATCATATATGTCAAATCTAATGTAAATAGTCAACAAGATTTACCCAGTTTTAAGTCTATATCTCATTAATCAATTATATGAATACTAAAAAGGGTTTTTTTAACATTATAATTATTCATATAGAAATAATTATACTTTAACTAATATTAAACCGACTAAATTATTGTTACTGTCTCGCACAAAATTAATGCGACTCAATATTATAAGAATTCTCAAACCAGCAGTGGCGATAACTTATTCACATTTACATGTGATAATAATTCCTTCAATTATAGGTATACTATTTTCATTATTTTTTCTAGATCTTTAATAATTAAAAATTATTAGGTAAAGTTGCAAATATTTAATTTTAAAAGAAACAAATAAATTGATCATTCGTGATCAGGATCTGCAGGATTTAAATAACACAATTCTAAGTTTCTAACAAGATTAGAAGTATACTTCAAACCATGTTAAAGACAACCAAATGAAGGCATAAAGGCTATAAATCATACAACTCAATATCATACTTACCACAAACATGGTACACAACCCTAAAGCTTTTATATTATACTCATAAATAAGTAACACAATACAACATTTGTATTTGACTTTTTAATTTTAATTCACAACCTGTGGATTACATCTCCAAAATTTGAACAAAGTTACAGCTTTAAGAAGAGAAATGGAGTGACAACTGAACAAGGATTCAAAGGAATACAAGACAAACAGACAACAAGTGTTAATGCACAAACTTGGATGCTTACAATATTCATGTAGTCTTTACATTTGCAACATACACAAACTCAAAAACTCTTCTTTTTATCTCTTCACCATTTGTGTAACATTGCATCTAATCTTTCTAAAATCTTGGATAATTAGGGTTCTTGGCTGTTTACACGGCTTCGAAGCTCGAGCATTTCTTGATGGTTCGGGTCAAAAGAGAGGGCAGCTCGACAGTCCCGCATGGCACCTGAAACATCCCCAATATGTTCATGGAATGCTGCACGTAAATGCAATAGGTGTAGGTCTGCTTTGAATGCAATCGCCCTTGATAGTTCTGCTATCGCTTCTTTCTCCTTGTGATTGTCCATCAACACTGGATTTTGACCACAACCCAAATAAGATGTAAGCCATAAAAGGATATAAAGTAAATCATTAAGGACTATATGCTTAGAGATGGCAACGGTCGATGTACTTATGATGGGTTGATGAGGGTTATGCTTTTTCTCCAGTGGGTCATCAAACGTATAAATTTTTTTAGTTAAATAGTAAACGGGTCAAATGAGCAGAAAATTGCCAAAACAAAAGTGCTTTTAACGCATAAAACCTCCTAGTCATTTCATACAACTTATTACATTATTATCAAAGATGCCATTAGGCATATAAGAGCATTTCAACGATAATGTTTTTCGGATATTATAATTTAATAGGCTTTTATGCATTATAAGTACACTTTGCACGACTTTCATCCCTACCCATCTGAGCCGTTTCCGTTTACGTAATTTTTTGGTTTTCCCCTATTTGACCCACTAGAAATAAAAAGATAACTGAACTCAACCCATTCATAAGTAAATGGGTCGAAATTGCCACTTGTAACAGATCCAATGAAAATTTAGCAGAATCAAAAGTAACCAGAGCTAACTAACCTGCTGCACGATATCGGTAAGGGTAAACCCGAAGAGGATCTAAACGAGTGACCATTTCGAGATCTATCTTTGTTTGTTCGCGTTCGCAATATTCTGATCTCTTCTCATAAGCAGATGCGTTGTTCCGTGCCTTCTCGATCAATTTTGTCATTTCCTCATAGGCAGCAGGCTTGTCATTCTTTAAATAATGGACACGAGCAAGTCCCTGATGGGCCCTTGTGTGTCGGATTTTAAGGGCGTTAATGTAGCAATCGGCTGCAAGGTCTAGTTTCCCAGAGTCTACATAAACGCTTCCAAGATTGTTCAACGCCTGCCATAGCGTTAAGTATCAATGAAAAATGCAAATTGCTAGTGTTTGATTGCTAACGAAGTAACCTTTTACTAGTTTACGGAAGTGTTTGAAAATTTTGTTAAATGTCCAAAGTATCTTCAGTGATAAAACAAAGAAAGCCAAGACACACTCGGAGACCTATCTCAACAACAATGTGCAGAGACAGCAGATATAATTTTGGATCAGGAGGTAGCTAACATAACAAAATAGAATCACAGATTCACGGGGTGACGCGACACACTAGGTTATGCTAATTGACCCATTTGGCCTATCTGATCCATTTCCTTTTGTGTTAAATCCTTTAGCTTATGCCATCTGATCCGTTAAAGATAAAACTTAGCCCAAATAAACCCAACGGGTCCAAATTGTCACTTTATGAACTTAGGGTAAAGATTGTCCAAACCTGGCCTTTACGAAGCCTATCAGAAGGGCACTTAAGGGCATCTTGTAGAAGTGCTACAACAGTGGATGAACAATTAGCATCCTGGCTAGAATCAGCCAAAGCATATGCTTTCAAAAAGAAGGCCTCAAAAGATCTATTCAAAGTAATAGACTCTTCGGCTTTTGTTAACCCTTCATCACAATGGCCCGTATCATATAATATCCAACCCTCATAAACTAAACGTTCATGTTCACTTGATGCATGCTGGCGAGCCAGCTGTAAACTTCGCATTGCTGCTTCCGGACAATTTAACCTGAAATAAGCATAGATTAGAATGATGAATATTACCTTCTGACCTACAGGAAGATTTACAGGTTGACTTTGAATGGGTCAACTTCAAGTTAAAATGAATTTTACAATGCACCGGGAAACTTATAGTTACTAAGTTATACATTATACTGTAATAATTATGAAATTACACAGCTTTCATTAGGTCATAACTTCATAGAAGCCTCCAAATTTTTCATGACTTCATAGTACGTAAGGGGAGATTATGTTCTAATAATTTATAAAATAAAAAATGGACAAAAAAGTGTTTGTCCGCCAACGTGACCCGACTTGTTTTCGTGTGCACCCCAATGATACTAGTTTTGACCTGGCCATTTTGCCACCTCTGATTTTTGTGTAAATTTTATCACCAAATCCATTTTACTTTCACCATTGGTTTTTAATAATAATATAGTACTCCGTATTAATTTATGGGACTTAATACTAAAACATTTAAAAAAAAACTCACTTAAAGCAATGTAGCAATGTAAAGTGGATTCAGTTTTGTAAAAAGACAAAAATACAATGAATAATTCAAAAATTACCTGAGGAGAAGCAATGACTGTCGAAAATATAAAACCCCTTTAGCCGTTTCAGACTCGAGCATTTGATATATTACAGAAAGTGACCCAATATCATCAACAGAAGACCACCTATCATACAGCTGCAACCAACAATCTGCAGTTGTCCAACATGGAACATGCTCACGAACAAGAGTTTGAAATTGTGTTGCAGGCACTCGCCCTTCAAACATCCGATATTCAGGACAAATAGTAAGAATAGCCTGAACATCGCAAATAGCTGATTGATAATCTTCAAGAACTAAACAGAAACAAAACCTCAATTCCAAACATTCAACTGCAAGTTTAAAACAAAGAATCTTGTTAATTTCTGCCATTGAGTCTTGAACATTTTGTTTCTTCATTAAATAAGCTGCACGGTACATATACGGGTACGTTAATGTAGGATCCAATTCGGTTGCTTTCTCGAGATCTTCCCATCTTTTTTCATTATTTTCACAGTATAGAGATCGTTCCTGGTACATCCACCCAAGAGGAGTGTAACTTGAAATCACTGAGCTAAGTTTCTTGAAAGACTCGAGCTTTTTGCCTTTAATTTGACCAATTCTAGTCAAACCCGTGACAGAATATATATGCCCTTCTGACAATGCAGCCTCAAAGAATCTTTCGGCCTCGTTATATTCCTTTTTAAGTAATTTCACACATCCTAACATGTGAAAAGCAACCATCTTCTGTCGACTATTTTCTGAAGAGTCCACTAATTGTTCCAAAAACAGAGCAGATTTATTGGATCCTGGATCAAGATCCATAGCAACTTGACTTAATAAACAGTAGAGCGAAAATGACGCTGACCCCACCATAATCGATCTATGCAGACTGTTTACACTAGTCAGCAAGTCAACAACCCGTTCATCATTAAGAGAATCCGGAAGTTCTTGAAGGAAAACTTGCAAACACGAGCCAGCAAGAACAGGGCAATTCTCTTCGAGAGCATATTCCATAAGTTCAATCGCATCATTTCTTGAAGAAACGAGCTCCGCGAGTTTCCTATCACAAGAATCTTTGAGGCTCTCACAACAAAATTTACTTGAAAACACCATGATTTCTAGTAAAAGTTCCGTTGTTAAATCGGGTAAAACCCCTGTTGAGCTGAATTTACTGATCACCTTCATGCCCTTTGGTGAAATATCGTTTTTTGACAAATCTATGTCCTCCGAATGTGATTCCAGAAAACACCCGTTAAGCATAGAATGAAATGGAGGTGAAAGGGCTGCCATATTTTGTCTATCACATGTTATTTTCTCATCACCTATTTGAAACGAGACTGTTCTGAATAAATAACTATTTTGATTCATCATAGCACCATCACAGAAACTTGAGTTTACTACAGATGGGAGCTCAGAACCGATGTTTATCAATCCAAATTCTCTTGCACATTTACCACAAGAAGAGAGCAAATCGGATATAAGCTCTTCACCTCGTTTTTCATACTTTAACCATGCCCCGAAGATGAGGCGTTCATGAACCGTATTTGCTTTAAGCCAAGCCAACCTAAGGCTTCTCCTCATTAGTTTAACATCACCAAGGCCTTTAAAGACTTGAAATTGTAACAAATAGAGGTTCGGGCGCTCATGGGAAGGGCACGATTCCAGTTCTTTGTGAATCTGAGCTAAAACTTCTACATAATCGACAGGTTTAAAAAATGGAAGAATTGGTGGGTCGGGCACTTTGATTAGAGATTCTCTACAAATGACACATATATACATAATCAAAAAGGATGAATCTAAGTTTAAGTGTATATAACCAAGAGGAGTTTAGATTTGCTTCTGAAAGTGATTATGTGATATAAATAAGCAAATTCTAAGTATTTATCAAAATTCCGAGAAAAATAAAAAGGTATATATATACATATAATAGGGTTGGGTTCCAGTCAGAACACAACGTTAAAATGAGAACGGTGAGAACACTTTCGGTTTTCATTCACAATTTATTTTTATTTGTGAACCTATATCTTTTTTCCTTCACATAACATTTTAATAGCGAATCTTTATTATTTCTTGGCTTCACAGAAAATTTTAATTTTGAACCTTCACTATTTTTTGGCTTCACAAAATTTACAAAGAAGTGAAGCTTTATATTTTTTTGCTTCACATAACTTTTAACTATGAACCTTTACTTTATTTTGCTTCACAATTTTTTTATTTTGTGAACCTTTATTATTTTTTGGCTTCACAAACAATAAATTAATTGTGAACCTTCATTATTTTTTGGCTTCACAAAAATTTACAAAAGAGCGAAGCTTTATTTTTGTTCTCACCGTTTTCATTTTAACATTGTGTTTCACTGGATCCCATGACTATATATATATATATATGTAAGAATATACAAGTAGATTTAATACAATTTTATGAGAATCAATTTTTTTAAAATTTTCTTTTTATTTATTTATTTAAATTTGCAGCTGGTATCAAATTGGATAATTCAACCCTAATCAATTTCTTTGCAGCTAGTATCAAAATGAGCATTTCAACCCAAAACTTTCAAATAATTGTATGCAAAAATAGTTTATCTACACATTTGAACCTAATTATTCAAATTATAACTTTCAGAACACATCCAAACACACCTTATTAATAAATAGCACATGAGAAAAGCTTACAATGAAGAAGGGGAGCGAGGTGAGATTTTCGATAGCTTTCCTCTTTCAACTTGCAGCCATGATTGTGGATTCAGAGCATTGAGATGTGTTTCTTTACAAGAGTCGGATGGAAAGAAAGTCCTCATAGGGCATAACAGATGCAAAATATCCCAGATCTCCACAATACACCACTTACAGTTTTTTAGGCCAATGAATGAAACTTCATTGAATTAGCACAATTTCCAAAAGGCCTAATTTCTAAATGGGTTCTCTTAATTTGATGATAAAAAGTATCCCAAATCTCCACAATAGACAAATTAAGGTGTGGGAACAAATTTTTCAACTTGAATTCAAACCTTAAAATTAAGCCCCAAATTCCAAATGGGTTCCCCTAAGTTGATGATAAAAAGTATCACAGATCTCCACAGCAACACAATTAGGGTTTTTTTTGGCTAATTCTTAAAATAGTAAGAATCAACAACATTTCAAACCCTAAAAAGATCCCTAATTTCCAAACGGGTTCTCTTAATTTTGATAATGATCTAATTTATTCCATAAAGGGTTACACAAACTACACCAAAAACTGTGCTTTTTTTCTTTTCAGTTAAATACACCAGAAATCACCAAAAACCCTAAAATGATTACACAAGATCCCTGCCACAAAAACAACCAAAACCACATTATACTCACCAAATCTTTAAATTAAGAAAACAAAAATAACAAAGATTAAAAGATATTACAGAGAGAGCTACTAACCTTGTTTGCTGATAACAAATGATCCACAATGAAGATACAAAATTTCTACACCAAATTAATGTTTTTCGAAAAGCAAAACAAACCCACTAAACTAGTGGTTTGATTGAACAAAACCAAAAAAAATGAACTGAATGATTCTGAATAAAAATCCAATCTTTAACTTTTTTTTTTCTTTGTTTGTGTTTGGTAAAAGGAAAAGGTTTCCCCTTTTTTCTTTGTTTTTATTTAATTTCCCACTTCCTTTTTTCCCGTTGGAAAACATAAAGATTGCAGCTCATGCTATGTTGTTCATTGTTAGATTGGGTGAATAAAAAAGTGAATAAAAAAGTGAACAAAAATTGATTGGTGCCAGCATTTAGTACAAGTGTTGAACCATGTTGTACAACTTCAATTTATCAAGATTTGGTTTGTTAATGACAAATCTGCTTTTCTTTTAAAGAGGTCAATTACAAATCTACTGTTGAAAGTGAATTAACTTAGGAGTGATTGGTGGGGTACAAAGTACAAAATGTACAGTGGAAGATATAAAGAGCACATAGAATTAGTGATTTAGGTATTACAACGGAATTTAGCAGGAATAATTTTGTTGAAGAAAGGTGAATAGAAATAGTGTTTAGAATAGGGTGTACCTTTACACACCCTCTAATTCTCAAAAATCTCCATATGACCCCACTCTCTTAGTCTAATCAATGTCATTCCTTTACTTTTTGTTTTTTCCTTTTAATAATTACTTATAAAAACCCCTTAAATTCCCAAATGACCCCACCCTCTTAATCTAAACAGTCATTCATATTTCCCACTAACTATCTTTTTACTTTCACAAACCCTCATTTTTTCTAAAAAACCTCCAAATGACCCCACCCCCTTACTCAAATCACTCATTTTGTGTTTCCCACTAACATTTTAAAAAATATATATATAAGTTAATAAATTGGATTTAAGTGTTAATTTTTATAAAAATATATTTTTTTAAAAATTGTTTTAGTAGTTACGAAATCTTTTAAAAAAATGTTAGTCACGTCACTCAATTCGTGTTTCCCACTAACATTTTAAAAAATATATATAAGTTCATAAATTGGATTTAAGTGTTAATCTTTATAAAAATATATTTTTTTAAAACTTGTTTTAGTAGTTACGGAATCTTTTACAAATATTCGAATGAATTATTTGACGTGACTAAAGAAAAAGTATAAATTATTTGACGTGACTAAAGTAAAAGCATAAATTATCTGACGTGACTAAAGTAAAAGCATAAATTATCTGACGTGACTAAAGTAAAAGCATAAATTATTTGACGTGACTAAAGTAAAAGCATAAATTATTTGACGTGACTAAAGCAGGGTATTATTTGAAAATACGTATTCGTATATTTTCCTATATAAAGAAGTTGAAAACTCATTTGAAATCACAAATCTTTCAACTCTTTCTTTCACTACATCATAAACACCTTCCAGTTTCAGAATAAATAAATGTCGAGTGTCAATGATAACACTATATCGAATTTTTCTACCAATCAGGTATAACGTATATCTTTTTTATATAGTTTTTTTTTTTTATGTTTTCAAATAAATGTTTCTAATTCCTACATGTGTTATCAATTTTTGATTATAGGCATTTAAATCTCGTGAAGATTTAATGAATTGGGTGCAAGACGTTGGCCGCAAAGGTGGTTACGTTATAGTGACTAAAAGATCCAAAACAACGCCAAGTGGCGTTGTGTATAAAGTCATACTTAGGTGTGATCGTGGTGGTATATTCAAGTCGCAAAGTAAAAAAACCGACATGTCTGATAGAGAAATTAACTAAAAAAAAATTAACTGTCCTTTTGAATTGGCAGGAACTTATTCGCAAACCAATGATTTTTGGACGTTACAGGTGAAATGTGATAATCATAATCATGATCCAGCACTTTATATGGAGGGTCACTCATATGTAAAGCGACTGACTGATGATGAAGCTAGTTTGGTGGCCGACTTGACGTCAAAGAATGTCAAACCACGTGACATATATTCTGCAATAAAGAGACAGAATGAAAATAACAAATCCACAATGAAAACTATATATAATGAAGTTTCTAAAGTTCGGATGAAGATGGCAGAGGATAGAACTCTCGGGGACGCCCAAATATGAAAGATAAACAACAGAAAAGTAATCGTGCTAAACCTTCAAAATTTGTCCCCCCAACCCAGCAACCACACAGGTATAGTTATTCTAACGATTACAAATTTGACTTGAACCACTCACCGTCAAGGTACAGTTCTTACGTGGATCCGGAACCATCAAGACATAGTTCTTACGTGGATCCGGAACCATCAAGACATAGTTCATATATGGATTCCGAACCAGTAAGATATAGTTCCTATAAGAGTTCAAAACCACCAATGTCCAACTCGTATATGAAACCGGAACCACCAATGTCCAACTCGTATATGAAGCCGAAGCCACCAACGAATCCAGATCCACTAATAAAAGAAATTTCGAGAAATTATCAACCTTACGTTAGGCATGTACATAATGTAATGGGTGATGGAAACTGTGGATTCCGAGTAGTAGCTACTTGGCTTTGCTTTGACGAAAATTATTGGCCACAAGTTCGGAGAGATTTGTTAAAGGAAATTGAAACACATGAGTATGATTATGCCAATATGTTTCTAACTGAGAATCTTGGTTTGCTGTATCGCTCCATCAGTTTCTTTGAGTCATATAATGCGCCGTCCTCCAACTGGATGATTATGGGCGATACAGGTGCGGTGATTGCTTCATGTTACAATGTGATTGTTCATTTTATTAGTGAAAAAAAAGATACGACGTGGCTACCGCTTTGGTCTAGTCCGCCAGAAAACCCACAAAATGTTACATGGGTAATTGGATTTGTCCACGGTAACCATTTTGTTAAAGTTGATTTACAAGGAAATTATCCGTTGCCTAGAATTCATCTGCAATGGTACAGGTTTAAACGAGATTGTGCTACTGCATGGGAAACATTGTATTTGAATAGAGTATAATTATTGTTTATGTATTTTCGCAATTGTAATATTTAGTTTGTTTGATTAAATAAAATTGTTCGCAATTGTAATATTTTTTTGATTGATGTTTAAACACTTACTTTTGTTTGTATATAATTAATATTTATTATATATATTACTATTAAAAATAATAATAATAATAATAGGACAAAATTGATGATGTAGGGGGTTTTTTGAGAAATTTTGGGGGTTTGTATAGAATTCCCCTTATAATAGCGTTTTAAAAATTTATTTTTAAATATTTTATTGTAAAAATTAAATATCAATAAATAAAAATAAATAATAAAAAAAGTTAAATAAAAAAACATTGAAAAAATTATAACAAGTTTTAAAAAAAATAATTTATAAAAATAAAAAAATTCAATTAAACATAAATATTAATAAAATGATCAATTAAAACACAGTCAAATAGCTATTCGGCTATTATTGTTTAAAAAAATAAAATTTATTACTTCGTATAGTCATAAATCATAGAGTAGTATTATAAACATTGATAATAACTAGTATAAAAAAGTTACACATATTGTCAAACCTAATTTCTGTAAACAACTTTATACATTATTTATACTAGCAAGTTATTAAAATAACAAATTCGAATTATATAATATGAGTATCTAAAAAACATGGTTATACCTTCTTTTTCCACAACACATATCAAGTTTTTAAGACTAATGTTAACTATGCAATATTCGGTTATAAAATACAAGTAAATATGCATGTCAACTTTACACTTCCCCTCTCATTTTCTCTCTCTTCACATTTTTTTTCCTTTTTTCTATGCAACTTATCTTCTAATCATTTCTTCTTCAAATTTCACAAACAAGAACTTTCAATCTTTATGCCATTTAGAAAAGAAAAGAAAGAAAAACAAAAAGAAAACAGAAAAGTATAAGGAAAAATTCGCTCGAACAACGTCTTATATGGGACGCCATTGCCGGAACACGGTTTTGGAGTAGTGGAACGTCATTCCGGTGGTGTTCCTGACGGTGACGAGGACCTTCCCACTCCGTGTGCTCTAATGCATGTAAAACTGTTAACGAACATTGTTTCTGACCGTTCTTGGCGTGTGTTTGGAAGACGTCGTTGGCACGGCTATGTCTTCCGTCTTCCATCTTCCATTTTCATTCTCACTAGGACGGTCCCATATGTTTACACACAAGGCCACATGCAGATGTATTTGTTTATTTGTTTGTATGTATTGTTTTATTTGTTGTGCTTCTATATTTTCGAGTTGAATTTAGTTTTATTTCTTTCCATCGAATGTATTTGTATTTTGTTATTAAAAATGTCGATTTTTTTGTTTGGTTTAGAGAAGAAAAATTGAGAAAATATTTGCTTTTCAACAATAACACAATTTTTGTAAAATTATTAAAAACATCAAACATTCTCATTAAAGATGTTCTCATTGTAATTGAAATAATTTAATGAACTTTTATCTATTATCGTTTAACTATATATCAGTTCAGTTCTTCGACATCGTTAGATCCCAATGATACATTATAACAATAGCAGATAATTTGTATATAAAAATAACGAACTCGAACAAAGTAAAGAATATATAAAAACATTATTTCTATATACAACATATTACTAACATAGTAGAATTGTAAAAAGAAAAAATTTAAAAAGTTATTAAAAGACAAAATAGGTATAGGACGAAATTGCTAGTGAACCATAACTTGTAAACATATGTATATATATATATATATAGTGTAGCATTTAAGGTGGCTAGTTTTAACCTTCAACAAGTACTTAATTCGTAATTTATTGAAGTGGAATGACTTTTCACTAGTAAAACAATTTTCTTTAACACAAAAATCAAATAAAATGAAACTTAACGAAACACGTTTTTACAAGAAAAGAAGTACGTTTGCAAAAGTAAGTACCATTAAGTGGGTAAATTAATTCATTTTGTATATGAAATATTATAACTCAATAGTTGCATCGACTTTTAATAAAACTTTTTAAAAATAATTTACTCTACGCTAAACAAGTTGATCAATAACATGTGTTACTCGTGACACTATAATAGTCCCCCCTGATGCTATCAACAAGAGCAAATGGTTACCATATTAATGTAATTTTACTTGAATTTGTCTCTAATATTAAATTTCTAAAACTTATTTTATGATCATTGATTCAAATTTTTCTAGAACACCTCGGTTTTTCACTTGAAAGTAGCGATGCTATGATCAGTAGCACTAGTATTTTATGCGTGACTAATTGAAGATTTCAGATATTTATTAATAGATTTCGTAAGGAATTATTTAACTTGTTACCTTAAGCCATATATTAAAACCTATTAATGGTACTTGGAATCTTTTTAAAATACAACTAATACATATTTATAAATAGTATATAATTATACTTATAAATATTAATTACGAATTTTAGTGCATTAAATGAAATTAAATATGTCCCCATATATTTATTTATTTTTTAATAGCTTTTGATTTATTAATTCATTAAGATTTAAGATTTAAGATTTTAGATGACACCTAAATCTAGAATTAACTTAAGAATGTAAGTTGTATACTCTCTTAATGTGAATTATTTTTATATTTAATATATAATTGTAAATTGTAAATGTCATGGTTATGTTGATCTAACTATATGTTAAAAATCAAATATTTATTTTATCTATCATTATTGAAATTTTGATGATTGGTACTTAAAGTAGCGTCTTTTAAGCATGAAAATTGTTTGTGAAAAACTCATGAGTTGTTAATAAAACCCTATTATTTAAGCTAGTAAATTTTACAATGAAGGAATTCATAGATTCATGTAATTCACTGTAACTTTATATAAGTATGAAGTGATTTTATGCAAGTAGGCTCAATTATCACTTAAAATATGTTCAACCTAATCATACATAGTTTAGTACATTATAGATTAATTTTGAATATTAAACACATCAAGTGGACAATTGTTATAAATGTAAAACACTATTAATGTTCTTAGATTAGAAGACACAATAATAAAACTTGGATTTATCTGAAAATTAATAGGCTACAAGAATAGCTAAAAGTCAGTATATATAATACTATAAACAACTCATGTAAGTGGAATGGATTAAATAACCACAATAATTAAAGTTTCATCATAAAGTGTATGATTGAGGTGTGAGAACATTTACAATACTAGCCCTTAAGAAAACTGTTTTGTACTTTTGTTTACCTGCATTACCGACCATCCAGATTTAGAAAAAGATCATTAAAACTAAAAAAATATATTTAGAATATTCGCGATTTATTCATTTTCGATTTCAGATTTGGAATAAAGAATTCTCATTTATAACGTTTATGCTTTTAATCATATATTCATAAGAGTTTTGTCATATATATATATATATATATATACATAGAAGTCTAAAATATAAAGACAAACCATGAACGTCACATATAATTAGCTAATTTTTTATTTTTTATTCACGATCAATTTTTTCACTTCAACTAATCACATTTTAAAGTTTAAATTTAAGTCGCTATTTTTATTTTTAGGTTCGGTATTCAACTTTTCCTTTTATAATGCAAATGATGTTGCGATTTCCCTTTCAATTTCTTTTATTAGATTATTTTGTCTATAAAATAAAGGAGTAAATTTCAAAATATATAAAATATGGGATAAGTGGTGTACGTTTGTTTTTCTAATAAAAATAAATAGTAATAGTAATAGTAATTGACGATGTATCACCATCATGTCTCTACCGCTTATAAACTTAATAGCACATTTTTGGCTTGCATAATATCAAAATAACAGATGAAGATATATCAACCATTTCTTCTAATTAAGGCTTTCTTTACATTATCCATAATAGACGTTATTGGGCAAGTTTCTGATCAAGACAGTTTATTTAGTTATTTTGATAATTACTTGGAATGAAATACAAGTAGCTTAATTAATGTGACTTTAAAAACATTAAAATATCATTAATATTTTTTAGGTTTGACGCGACATGATTGCTTTAGAGGAAATTATCTTCAATATGTGCCACAAAAGTCATCGGTTGTTAAAACTAAATATCACATAGACCGACAAGCTAAATGAGCAACATAAACATGATCAACACCAACTGCTCAACTATTTGGTCCCAAAATCTACCCGTAATCTAATGCAACCACAAGTCAACAAGCCACGTGTGTCAAATTACTATCTCATGTTTAACCAATTCACTTTGTATATATATATATATATATCACTTTTTTGCATTATCTATTATCACTTTGAAACCATATTATCATTTATCATTATATGTTTATTGTAGTAATGCCATTTTGTAATAAGTTGGTTAAACCATTCTAAAGTCATCCAAAACTTACCTAATAATTTGTTTTATATAAAAAGTGTTAATGGGTTGGTTAACTCGGTCCAACCTATGATATTACTCGTTTTTGCATATCACCCAAGAAACCACTTCAGTAAGCTACAGGGCTAACTAACTTTAAGATGTTTTCAAGATTCTTGAAGAACAAGAAGATATCGTCCACACGCCTGACATCCAACCATTGAGCCGACTAGGTCCAAGGGATCCGAGTCAACTGTCAAACACAAGCGAACCAGGTAACACTATAAAATGGAATTTGAATGATAAGATCTTTCCCAGCACTTTTTACTTGCATCCACCATATAAAGCTCAGAAGGACCAAACTACAGATCATCCGTTGGGTGTAGGTGAAACAATGATTGACCAGAAACGGAATTTATGTTTGACCACAAATACACTAAATGATTACGCGATATGTTGTGTAATGATCGTTACCCTTGAGAACTCTCTTTTCTTGTGTTGCAGCACACTCTCAAATGCCTTAAACAATAACCAACATTTTACAAAACCATTGCCGATGAACATAACATACAACAAGACTACAAAAGCAAGCAGCACCTCAAAATCCTAACATTTTAAAAGCATTAAACTAGGAATCCTCCACTCTACTTAACTAGGTAACTGCAACCGATACCTACCATATCTTAAGTTTAATATATTTACCTTTAATGAATAACTAAAGTTTCTGGCACCCTTCGTCATCTTTGGGAATGGGCTTCGATGAGTCCACACCTGCACAAAGTCAAAAGATTGCCAGTGGCAAGTTGAAGACATGATCTTTCTGTATCTAGGTGGCAGTTTCATATAAAGGTGACAGTTTCCATTCATTTATAGGTAAAAAATGATCGAGATGAGGCTTTCAAATGGTCAAACAGGTCAAAAGCAATCCAAAGTGTTTTCACATGCATAAAACAACTTAAAATCGTCTATTCAGAGAAGTGGATTACCAATGTAACAATAACATTCTGTAATTATATTTTAACACGACAAAGAGAGAATAAAATGTGTGTGACTCAACCTTACCCAGTTCAACCTATACTACAGGTCATCTGTTTTGAGTGGGATCCATTACCCACCCGTTTTGACGAGGCCCCTAGTATATCATAGATGTTAGTCACTTTCTCGTAAATGAACGAAAAGATGAACATCCACATCTAACACTCGCTCTTAAATGAAGAAATTAAAGGGAAAGACTAAAGAGTAATCATGAGTGACCACACACCAACTTCTATTTAAAGGAGTAAAGAGAGACATACTTTTGATCGATATCTTAAACTGGGTCACTTGGGGTTACAACTTTATCACAAAGGTATCAAATGGGCAAAATCCATAGATGTGGCTCAGATAAAACTGGTCAAACGGGATGTTCCACATCTACGGTCAAACTACTTACAATCTCCTAATTGTGTGTGTGAGTTTCTTTCTTTCTTTCTTTTTTAAAGAAAATAATATATTATGTATGTACAACTTAAATTGTATGGTTCTCGTAACAATATTCAATATCTTAACTATCTGTAAAATTCAAAAGAAAATGAAGAATAAGTGTTAACGTGACAAAGCAACCCTACTTGTCATATGTTCACCCATTTGACCCATTACTCAACCTGCTCATTTTTGCCATCTTTAGATTGCACCTTTAGTTAAAAACCTAATTATCCTTTATTTAGATTGCACCATTCAATAATATAAGACAATTTTATGAGACGAAGCTTACAAGGTCTCATCAAGAGATAGGCGTCATATAAAAGATGACATAGATTCTAATTCTTTTGGATTAAAGACATAGCTGGATGAAAGGATTAAGCATAGAAATCGTATGGGGCAGCTTAGCACATTAATAACAGAGGTCCATCTGTCCAACTTTTAAGTTTCTTTCATAGGAGGGAGGTCAATGACTAAGTGGAGAAGATTGAAAGGTGTCGTGCAATAGTTTAGAAAAGAAATATGAATATGTTACAAGACACCAAGGGAGAGTATATTGTGCATTTTAGAGAATGTTGAGGCTAACTACATTCGAGTGATTAGCAACATGAGCAAGATTGGCATAGTGAAAGAAGCGGCATGGTGTATGTTATATGCCATATAAGATTGTGTTAAATTGTTTAGAGGTGGTAAAAGAACAGGCCTAATGGGTTGGGTAAAAGATCAAACAGATTTGAGTTAAAAGCTTAATTTTGTGCGAGTTTGGTCGACCTGAAACACTTTTTGTTCATATATTTAATAAGTAATTAGCATGTTATCTATGATGACAGATTAAGCTAATATTATTTTAAGCTAATATTATTTTTAATTTTCGTTTGTCCATATATTTTACAAGTAATTAGCGTTTTCACCTAAAGTGTGGTTGTTATTAATTCTTTTATCTTAAGAAACACCTAGAATCAGAGATTACTGGGTCAATTTTTAATTTGAATATTAAATTGTTCATGGTCACAAGTAAATGTACACCATTTATATGTAGATCAATGCCTAACGTAACAAAGGGATGCAATAAAAGAATAGTTATGTTACCTTTTGTCAGCAAGGATGGAAGAGCGACTTGAACTCTTCAATACACTGATCATATTTAACTAAAGCGGTTAGGGGTGTTAGGTGGTCTGAGTGGAGATGGCGAGCAAGTGGCACTCCTACTCAACTGGTCATGTAGGTTATGGTTCCCAGTCTGATGGTTTACACAGGCATCAAACGCTGGAGCTCCTGCTTTTTTCTTGCTCTTAAACCTTCACCTAACAGAAACGTGAGAAGCAAGAAACTGGAGCAAATTAGCCAACTGTTGCAAGTAGAGTTGAAGATACCTGTCTTTACGCTTCTCTAGGTATCTTTGAACTGATGCTTTTCTGCTTGCCGAACCTTCAGCTTCAAAATTTAATTGCAAAACAAGAAAAACTGTAAAAAGGAGAACACAGTAATAACAGATTCACGCAAAATCTTAACTTTTCAGGAGCTTAGCTCATCATATATCACAATCTGGCTCCCAACTTTAAACTGAAGATTTAGAGTTGGCGAAAAAGGGCCAAAACCCATTAGATTGGATTGACCACGAAAAACGTTCCATCCAAGAAACCTAACCTTTTGCCCCAAAATAATTGGTGTGTCAAATACATTAAAACAGATTATTGTGTTATTTATCGCTTTCAAATAAAATGATTCAGTAGGTATCACGCTATAGAAATACACTATGGCGACCTTCGACCCACCCATCCCAATTGATATGTTCCCTAATAAGTTAACTTGGTCTATTTAGGACTTTTAACCCGATAGAGATAAAAATAACCAGAATCAGGCCATTAATAAGTATATAGGTCGAAGTTGGCACAGGATCATTGACCATTATAGCCAGAAAACCTAACTACTATTTATTGAATGGTGCCTATTTGTAGTGGGGAAGATAAAAATCATGTACATAGAAAGATGAAAAGGTATAGTACATTTTTTCATAAAGTCATAAACTTCAATATACAGAGAATGAACACTGAAGACTGCTAATTAGAAGGAAGTCAACTCATTTAAGTAAAAATATGCCACATGTTATTATGTGTGAACTATGGTTTAAGTGTCAAACAAGTAACATTAGAAAAAAACAAAAAAGGAAAATAAATGAGTCGACGATTAAAAGCATCCGACATGGTAAAGATAAGACCATATGAAGGGAAAATGCATTACTGCTACATTGATATTAATCCAGCTTCCCCAAAAAATTACAATATATAAAGATTCTGATACATAAAGAGCAAGAAAGAAATCCAGTAACAGATTTGCATCTTACCAGAGGTTTCTTCACGTAATATGTTGCTTTCTTCTTTGTGGAGTCGATGGTTGTCGGTCATTCTCACTGTAATGCATATATAACACACATCAATATGTATGGATCCCCTTTAGAGTTCCCTTACAAGATTTTACTTTATCATAACATGAAATTGACTACTCAATAATAAGCTGGCTATCTACTAAATGAGAACTATGAGATAATGGTCTTTGACGCGATTCAAATAGCTTGTAGGGGAATTAAAATTTCAACAAAACTACTTATTCCATTTCGAACAGCATTTCTTCCCAAAGAGCCTCTGCTGGCCACTTAACCTCCTGCAAAAGACTTTCTTTTACGTGGCAACGGAGCTTGACAAATTTCCCTCAATGACCTCCAAACCTTTTTTTTTTAGTATGAGAAATAGTGAACGAAATACACCAAAACCACTTATAACTAATTACTTAAGATATCAATTTTTAGCACCTTATAATTAAGAAATAAACAAGTGACAGGAATTCAATTGAGCAACAATTCAGCCTCTATGTACATAGTTGAACACACCGACATTATATTATCTCTGAAAGGACCAAAAACTTTTCAAGTATTGTTATGTTACGAAGGGTCAAAGACCAAGCAATTCTTTTGAATATAGAAACCATATAAGTCAAATCTATCTCTCACTTTCCACAAACTATATGTAGAAAGTCATGAAAGGAAAGGGATTACATATAGCATGTGTGTTGTCTATTGAACTCAAAGCCAACTGATTATTAATGTATTCAAGAAGTAAAGTTATCAATCTATTTGACCAGAGCAAAATCGTCATAGTTTTCATGCAGCCCAGAATTACCAACCAGAGCAATTTAGCCATTACCAGGGTCTTCCAAACAACATACGAGTAGACAGGCCTGAATGAAATTTTTGTTTCTACCCCGGCCAATCTGAACTTAATAATACTTCTACGGCTCCAAGACAATTATCATTTCAACTATTAATTCCTAATACTATGGTTTCATCATATTAATGATCTGAACTATCACATACAACTAATAATAAGCTGACCGACCTGTTTGCAAGACGGGCGAGAGCATGGCAGGGAAATCTGGGCCCACATTGATGCTTGAAGCTTGCAACATGTTTCCATCAATTGGATCTTCCTGAGGAAATTGGAGAGGGCTTGCAGCAAGCTGCAACAGCGCATGTGCCTGAAATTGCTCAGTTAGTGACATCAGTGTGTTAGAAGCTGAAGTTGGTGTGAGATATATCATATACCTTATCAGCTGGCATATCATCATAGACATTCACCTTGCCACTATAGAATATTGTCATTTGTCCTTTTGTCACTTCTGTCCCACCACCTATCCTGGAAGATTCAGGTATAAAAAGTTGGTAATCTAGGACCCACATCAATTGTGTAAGCCTTAATTTGACTAATCTTGTGTTC
Source organism: Logfia minima (assembly GCA_963921325.1). Taxonomy (NCBI): domain Eukaryota; kingdom Viridiplantae; phylum Streptophyta; class Magnoliopsida; order Asterales; family Asteraceae; genus Logfia; species Logfia minima. The sequence goes on along the minus strand of OY992776.1, from coordinate 10,970,437 downwards.
CCTAGGGTTCACATAATTAACTAATTATTAATTTATCCTGCATATTATTCTTCCTCCAGTATTATGAATGTGATACACAATGTCAGTAGGCTTATAATATGTTATTTTTTCATACATCATTATAACCATTTTTGTTCACATCTTGGTTGATATGACATGAAAAGTAAAGAACCATTTTCAACTAATTTTGTACAAATTCTTGAAAGTTGGTAAATTTTGTATTATTTAATGACATCGCAATTAATGCTATAAATCTTGCAAATGGCTTAGTTAGGGAACACAACAGATGCAGATATGAGCTAAAAAAAATCAATCTTTATTTATTTTTAATTATTATTACAGTTATTGCTCCACCATGCGGTACCAGCCACCTACGTGTTCAGTGCAAATATCAACTAATGGAGTATGATCCAAGTATAAAGTTATTGTAAATTGATCTCTCATGTTTGTATTGCTTTGCGGATTTCCATTCACTGAAAGGTACATGAATCCTTGATCCATACACACATTAGCCTTCACAAGATCAACATATGAAAGCAAAGATGAAACATTAGAAAGAGGTATGATTGTCTACATCAATTGAGATTTGATTCACGCGTCCAACATGTCTTTATTTCACAGCTCAGTCTTAGGGGAGGATTTACTGAATCAACGTTAAGCAGTTGATTTTGTAGGATTCTGAAGAGGTAGAATTATTCGTAAAAAGATATATTCTCAAAAAGATGGCTGAGCAAAGGTGAAGTCATAGATATACTAAATCTAAAAATGTAACACTAAACAATTAGGTCAATTATCAGCACCTTCCAATATTAATAGGCCACCACTGAAAAAATAAGTAACTATAGCACACATTCCAACACCTCGATAGAATTATAAAATCCATCTGAGCTACCAAGAAGACCACCCCCTAGAAGAAAATGCCAATAAAATACTTAATTCTACACAAGACAAAACATTTTCAAATTAAACTAATACGCACGGTTAGAACGGCTATGAGACTTGCCATGAAAAATGGATGTCCAAAAGTGAAAGCAAACCCTTAAGACCAGAGACTAATGTATCGGTAAATCTCACATGTTCACACAGCCACACAGGAGATATCAACCCATGACTCCATGAGCTAAAAGGGCATACTAAACCAGAAAAGATTAGAGAGAAAAAAGGTTCACGTAGCAACTGGCAAGTATCAAAAAGTGATCCAATCATGTATATGGCATCAAAAAGTGTAATGGAGTATCATTACCATACCAACTGATGAAGCTACATGTCAATGCTAATCAGAAGTTGTAGAGAGCCAACCTAGATAAGTATTGAGGCTTCTTGTCTATTAAGTATTGATAACCCAGGAGTTGTAGGGGGCAAAAAACTTGAAGATATAAGAAGTAGCTGGAGAAGTTTATTAAAAATTTTTGCCTACTTTTAGATAAAGTAATTGCTGAGTTGAGGTAAGAGTACTTGCAAGAGCCTAACATTTTGATGCTTATAGTTAGCTAAAAGCATATATTATGTGAAGTTCTGTAATTTCATCACATACACAAAGCTAAACTGAATGCAGCGAATGCACTAAGCAAAAGTTCAATGCCACAATCATGCACTCTAGGAACGATATTATCATTATATACGACCTAAGCTGAACTTCAATGATTCACTTTCTACAGTACTTAAAACACCATTCTATGATTAACTGGCATTTCAACTCAGAAAACCTAACTAACAATCACCAAGAAAAAGTAATATAAAAAAATGCTATATAACAGCCATCCAAGTATTAAATGAAATAGCATCCTAAATGCAATATGTATTAGAATGCAATCTAAGTATCAACTCATTTATACAAGGAAATAATGACATAGAGCTTAACCAATATACTTCACAACGACAACAGAAAATGAAAATGCCTTTGTTCTCAATATAGGGCATTCAAATAATTTAACAAGTTACCGCGGACCAGGAGGGGCAGGAACAGGAGCGGAATCATTATCACCAAAAAGTTCAGTCTTCTCGGTATCATTCCGATGACCAGGTACCGATTCTTCAGCGGAAAGTGAGATCTCCGTATCGGCACTTGTTCCTTTCTGGACCTACATTTCACAGTTTTTTGTTAATTAATCAAAATTATCACTTAACACAGTAAACTAATCATACCTCAAATAATAATAAAATATACAAAAGTAACTTTACTAACAATATTATATTACCATTGCCTCTTTCAATAATATATATATAATATATATATATCTAATAAGAGTATAAAATAGAGAGATAATGATATAAAATAAAAATAATAAAAACGTACACGAGTGGTTGTGGTTGGGGTTTGTTGTTGCCGAGAAGTAATGTACAACTTCCGGCCACAATCACCGGTCTCCGGCGCCGGTTCAAGTAATGATTTAAGCATAATTACTTGCTGGATTGCTTGTGATTTATTCCACGACGGCCGTCTCATACCTAATAAAATTAATTACTAAACTTTGATTAATAGATACAACCTATAGATACAGGAAAATGATAAACGATAACGGAACTGTTAACGGACCTTTTTGTTTGAGGTAACGGCGGCAGTCTTCACGAGTGAGCTGTGAAATGTCGTCTTCAGTGAGCTGATGAAGTGGTTTATCGAGTGCTGACGTGGCGGTGGTTGTAGTGGTTGTTGCGGTGGTGGTGGAAAACGGTGGATCGTCAGTTGACATGGCTTACGGAATTAAAGTCAAAATTGGTGATGAATTTTGCCCCAAATTATTAATTTTAATAAAATTAGGTGTGAGAATTTGGGGGTGAAAGAGTGTGTGTATTTGTCGTTTAAGTTTGGGACAAATTAGGCGCCGCGTCGGTTTTTAAGGGCATAGGTGGTTATCCAATGAGACGGCTGCAACTTGCCACCCCATACTGCCACGTTTTATATTTTTATTTATATTATATTGTTTTTTTCTTAAATCGTAAATAAAGGTATAACTTTGAGATGTGTATAGTATTTAGCAATTAACTTATAAAACGATATGTTTTTTGTTGTTTTGTCCTTGGTGTAAGTTTAGTTAGGTTTTAAGTTCAGTAAACTTAAGAGATTCATATATGTTCTTTTGATATCTTAAATTTTCTAATTTGTAGAAATGAATGAATTATCTTTTTGATCAGTTTTGTAATTCCTTTTGGCTTTTAATTAGAAATGAATGAATTATCATCTTTGATCAGTTTTATAACTTTTTTCGGATTTATATCATCTTGACTTTTTCACGGTGATAGTTCATTAAACTTAGGGTAAAAAGATAGTCAATTGATAGACATAAGTCACATAACATGAAGTTAATTAGACCGAATATCTAATTCTTTTATAAACATCGACTATTTTTTTTTGTTTCTTCATAATTGATAGTTTTGGTTTGGTTATAGGTTCAACTTAGAAACATCGAATTGACCCAAATATTCTAACAACACATTCATAAGTTTTAATCCATAATATAATTTATATAACACCGTTGTCAACTTAGGTTTCAATTAAAATATATTATGTTGGTTACTCTAGACATCCCTATCTCTATTATTATTACCGTAATAAAATAGAATTTTCTTATTTGTAGTTCTAGGGGTTATGTTTAAAATTAAATTCATGCATAAACTTGTATTATATTAAGTTGGTTAAAAGTAGTGATACTTAAAAGTGAATGGTTAGAAACAATTTATTCACTTATTTTTTTATACATATATGTTTAGAATTTTCCAATAAAATGTTTGTAAAAGTGTTTATATTGTAATTGTTGTCACAAGTTGTCGGATAAGACGGTGAAAAAAGTTGTTAAAGGACATAACAAATTGGTCGAGGTCCAAATTTCGTTTGTTTCGAGTTATTAGGCTGAATTGGCCAAGGCCCAAAGAGAATGAAAAGCTAATGGTTTACCACTTACGGAATTAACAAACCCATACAGCCATACCTTTTTCCAACCGATTAATCGAACTTCGAACCGTTTTCCAAAAGTACATAACTGATAGTCTGATATATTCGGCGATAAGTTTGATTTTATTAAATTAATTCTATTTAGAGATAATCTTTAGATTTTTTAACATTAGTTAGTAATTATATTAGCTTTAGTTTAGCCTGATTTAGTTTTCTATTATAATTATGATGATTATGTTTATCGTTTAACAAGTTTATTTTAGTCTTCAAGTATAGGTCCATTAAATTTTTCTAATGCACTCAACTATAAACATTTTCATTATTTTACATGGTATTAAAGTCGAAAATCTAAACAAAAAAATAGGAAAGTTGTTATTCTCCAATTATCGACTAAACACAGAGGAACTCTACTTCCGTTCTTTCGACCTTTGGTCTCGTTTTTCGCTTCATCCTGTTGTTACTAATTTTCGCTTTCGAATTTAAATCTCATGTAAATTTGATATACCCTTCTTGCTTGTATCTTCTCGTACGAAGAAAAAGAATTGTTAGCCTTTCTCTATTAGCTAGCCCACTTTGTTTATGGTTATATATCTATGTTACTGCATACTTCACGTGATTTTATTTTTTTTAGATTTATATCAGTAAATATTAGATGCGTCAAAATAAATATTAACTATTTCTCCAATAATAGTGTTTTCCTCATGATCATGACCTTATATATATATATATAATATCATAATCTTAAAAAAAGGAAATTCTGAAGGAGAAGAGAGAAATATATATTTAAAAGTATGATTACGCAAAAAGCAAGTTTAATTCAAAAGAATTTATGTTTAATAGTTTAATATTATTTTAATTAGTGTTTGAGATTTGTATATTCTTTAATTAATTAATATCATATCAAAACATCATCTAACTCTATTTATTTACTTAATTTAATTTAAAAATTTTAGAGGTTGCCATTTGACATCTTTGCATAAGTGGCAAAATCTGAAACTTCCGTTTATAATTCTAATAGTATATAGGATATGTTTCACAAAATTAGCTGTTAGCTGTAGCTGGTAGCTGTTAGCTGTAGCTGGTAGCTGTAAGCTGTAGCTGCAAACTGGAGCTTTATTTGTAAACTGTGTTTTGGTAAAGTAGCTGTAGCTGTAAAATTAAAGTGTAAAATGATCAAAAAGCTCTTAAAAGCTCCTAAAAGCTAGTTGAGTAGGTTTTAAATTAGGAGCTTAATCTTCAAACTGAAAGCTTTAAGCTTGTGTATCCAAACAAAGCTTAATTTTTCAGAGAAACTTAAATTTCAAAATTAAGGGCCTGCTCCCGAGTTTTTTATGGAGAGAAAAGAAAAGAAGAGAAGAAAGAATGATAGAAAAGAAAAGAAAAGAAGAGGAAATAACCTTTTATAATTTATTGTGTTCCTGAGTTCGAAAGAAAAGAAAAGAACTTTAAACTTTTTGTGTTCCTGAGTTGGAGAGAAATGGAAGGAAAGATTCTCAATTTTACAATTTAACCTTCAAAGTTATAACATGCCATTATTTGATAAAACATACGATCTAAACTTATCATCTATAAAAACATATTCAACATCAAATATAATTGTCCAACTTCTTTTCATATTGAATTCATGAACAAACATTTATTCAATAAAGTAACCAATGGCAAAAGAAACCAGATATGAAACATCACACTCAACAACTAACAACCAAAGGAAAAGGTGTCAATTAACTTCAAAACGTGAAAGAAACAAAATCTTATACTCGTCCATAATTAATCAAAGAAAGAAAGTGTAGTAATCCAACCAAAGAAAATTGACTATTTTCTTGTAAAATATTATGACTATTTTCTAGTAAAAGCCAAATATCAGATATATTGGTTAAAACAAACAAATTAATTTCTAATCTTTTTATAAATGTTTAGTTTTGTAACATGAAACAGAATAACAGTTCTTTAGTTTGCTTATATGATATTTATTAATTGTTGAAGTTTATTTTTTTATTGTTGTTAGATGTCGTAGATTCTAGATGCTACTCTACAAAAAGCCATACAAACAAAAAGCAAAGGCATGGAAACTTACATGTGTAAGGGCTAAATTCATTACACATCAAAGAACAACATAAAGCATTAATAAAAATATTGATATCATGTGTCAAGAAAGATGCAAATAATTTAATCATCAACTAATATACAATAAACAAATTAGTTACCTGTAGATGAGAAGGAGAAGCTGAGAACGAGAAAAGCTGATTAAAAAATGTCCGAATGAATGGAATGACCCTTGCTTTTATTCGAATAAATGGAAGCTGAGAATGAAAAAAAAAATCACGAATGATTTTTTTGAGTTTAAAACAAATCAATTACTATCTTTTATTCTTCTTTCTTTCTATTTCTTCTCATATTTGGAGAGAAGTTTAAGGAGGAAAATATTAGAAAATCTTCTTTCCAATTCTCTTCCATTCTCTTCTCTTCTTTCCCAATAAAAATCTCAGGAACTCAATGTCATTTTATTTTCTTTCCAGTTCTTTCCCCTTCTCTTCAAAAATAAACTCTAGAGCAGGCCCTAAAAGCTTTAAGCTCCAAAAAGCTTCTAAAAGTTGCGTGCCAAATAGGCCCATAGTATATATATATATATATAGATATAGATAGATTAACGTTTAAATGGGAATGTTATATATCGTGCGAACGTAAGAATGGCTTTAAAAACGTTTTTCAAATACCCAAAACACGTTATTTTGTAAAAAAAAATTTGGAGCTCCTTAATCGAATAACTTTTAGAAGCTATTTTTGAAATAAAAAAAATTCAACGTTTTCCTTATTCAGGTTATCTAGATATAGATATAGATAGGCTAACGTTTAAATGGGGTATCCCGTGACCGTTTCCGACCTTTAAAAAATAGTAAAACCAAAATAAATATATAAATGAATTAGAAATTAAATATAGTAAGTACAAATTCAAAAAAGAGCATTTAAGGCTTTTTTGTTTTTCTCGTTAAGTTTTGAATTGATAATGTGTCTGTGTGAATATATAACGTCTATTATGAGTCGTAGATTTTTTCCAAGAATTCTGCTTTACAGCTTTACCTACAAAATGATCTACAATATGAAAATGCTATAAATGCAGTAAAAAAATAACAAAGTAAGGAAATATACACAACATTATGATGGAATACATAACGTACAAGTAGAAAACAAACAATATACATTTTAAACGTATATATACACTATTCAGTACAAATATGAAGCATAAAAACATCATAATGCAAAATATGTATATATATATAACCAATATGCAGTACAAATAATTTTGATAGTTGATTTTTAAAATCAATAATCAGATAATAGTTCATTTCTATTTTATGCATTTTTTTCTTTAATACTCTCTCTACCTCAATTTTATAGTCTTTGTTTCCTTTTTCTGATGTCTTATTTTAGTTGTCAACTTCCAAAAGTATATAGTAATAATTAACTAAAGTTACTTCATTACCCCCAATGTATACATTAAATTTGCAAAAGTTAAATAATAATTATGTTAGTTACATATATAAATTAAAATTATTATGCCACAAAATTGAGACATTTCAACATTCTAGAGCAATGATAATGATATCTCCCTTGATTTTAGCAGATGATTTTGTACTTAACAATGGCAATAATTATGTTAGTTATGTATATCAATTCAAATATTAGGCCATATGATTGAGACATTCAACATTCTAATAACACACTTTGTACAAATTAACATAGTACCTTCTACAATAAAAGTGGTGATGTTAGTGGTAAGTAGTGTGGTGGTGCTAGTGGTGGTGTAAGAGTAATGAGAATATATATTTTATGAATTTTACATTGAATATTTAAGTACAAAGAGTAATGACCCAAAACTCAATTCCTCTATTAAAGCCTTCTACTGAGTAATTATAATATTAAGAATTGCAGTCAACCACTTGGGTGAAGACTTAGGCTCAAGCCTTAAAAACTCCATTTTTTTTATCCTGATTTTGATCAGGCTCTTTCCACTTCCTTGCTTCTTTTTTTCTTTTCAACTTCTAACTTCACAAATTAAAAATTCATGGACTTTTTCCAAGCATTCTGCTTTACAGCTTTACCTACAAAATGAACTAAAATATGAAAATGCTATAAAATGCAGTAAAAAAATTAACAAAGTAAGGAAATATATACAAAATTATGATGGAATACATACATACAAGTAGAAAACAAACAATACACATTTTAAACATATATATCCACTATTCAGTACAAATATGAAGTATAAAAACATCATTATGCAAAATATGTATATATATATATATATATAAAACCAATATGCAGTATAAATAATTTTGATAGTTGATTTTTAAAATCAATAATCAGATAATAGTTCATTTCTATTTTATGCATTTTTTTTCTTTAATACTCTCTACCTCAATTTTATACTTCGTTTTTCCTTTTTCTGATGTCTTATTTTAGTTGTCAACTTCCAAAAGTATATATGAATAATTAACTATAGTTACTTCATTACCCCCAATGTATACATTAAACGTGCAAAATTAAAAGAATAATTATGTTATTTATGTATATAAATTAAAATATTGGGCCACAAAATTGAGACATGTCAATATTCTAGAGCAATGACAATGATATCTCCCGTGATTTTAGTAGATGATTTTGTACTTAACAATGGCAATAATTATGCTAGTTATGTATATAAATTAGAATATTATGCCATATGACTGAGACATTCAACATTCTAATAACACACTTTGTACAAATTAAAATAGTACCTGCGACGATAAAAGTGGTTATGTTAGTGGTAAGTAGTGTGGTAGTGGTGCCGGTGGTGTAAGAGTAATGAGAATATATATGTGTTTTAAAGATTTATTATATTTTATTACTTTTACATTGAATATTTAAGTACACAAAGTAATGTCCCAAAACTCAATTCCTTTACATTGAATATTTAAGTACACAAAGTAATGTCCCAAAACTCAATTCCTCTATTAAAGCCTTCTACTGAGTAATTATAATATTAAGAATTGCAGTCAACCACTTGGGTGAAGACTTAGGCTCAAGCCTTAAAAACTCCATTTTTTTTATCCTGATTTTGATCAGGCTCTTTCCACTTCCTTGCTTCTTTTTTTCTTTTCAACTTCTAACTTCACAAATTAAAAATTCATGGACTTTTTCCAAGCATTACAGCTTTACCTACAAAATGAACTAAAATATGAAAATGCTATAAAATGCAGTAAAAAGAATTAACAAAGTAAGGAAATATACACAAAAGCACGATGGAATACATAACATACAAATAGACAACAAACAATACACATTTTAAACATATATGTACACTATTCAGTACAAATATGAAGTATAAAAACATCATTATGTAAAATATGTATATATATATATATATATAACCAATTTGCAGTACAAAGAACAAACATATATGCAAATATACACATGTAAAACAATGATACCTGAAAAGAACTCAACAGAATGAACAACAACTACAAGAGGATTTGAGATTACAAGCAAAGCTCAACATGTAATACTATCTTGCAAACTAAGAGATAACTATGTGCACAAAAGGTATACAAAGAATTTAATCATGAGTTGCGATGTTCATAAATACCATAATAGAGTCATGATTGACTATAGGATGAATGATTACAAAAGACTTGGTGTTTATGTTGATAAGTTGTACACTTTTGAATTCATAGATTGAAAATACATTGTTAGATTTATTATTGGTGTTTATGTTGATAAGTTGTACACTTTTGAATTCATAGATTGAAAATACATTGTTAGATTTATTATTGGGGGATAAAACACCAAAAGAGGAAGTTATGTCAGAATTAATCCTGTTGGTTGAAATTGCTCATGATTTAGGTAACTTAAGTGATGATGCTTATAAGTTTTTCTGTGTATCATTTAAGATCAAGAAAGATAGGAAATATGGTTGACAGGTAAACTTTATCGGTAATTTGAATGTTACCAAATATTATAAATATTAGATATTTTATCGATATCAGTTAAACGTAAAGAATCACCGATCTCTAAGATTTGAATTAAAAATATTAAAAGATACAAAAAGATATAGTATTTAATATTGATTTCAGTTATAACTAACCAAATTGTTTCTAATTAAATGATAGAAATGTTATTTTTTAGTAGATTATAATCTTTCAAAAATAGAATTTCAAAGTTTCAACAAACGACTATTTTTTATTTATTTTGTAATGATTTTAGTGTGAAACACTTTCTATTAAACAATTTTAAAAAACTCTTTTATAAAAAAAACATGAGTTTTAAAGTGAGTTTAGATAAATGTCTCAAATAAGGACTTAATATTAAAAATAGCAATTTACATTGGACATCTTGTGATGTTGTTTAAACTATGAGGATTCAAAAGAAATACATAAAGACCAAAATTGTCATTTGCGAAAACCTTTAGGCACACCTCTAAAATTGAAAATAGAGTCAGAAAAAGATATACACCGTTGAATCAAAATGGATACAATCCTATCAAGAGTTCAAATTGTTTCATGCTATTATCTTTTATATATTTAAGATATATATATATATATATATAAAGTTGATGTTTAATTTAATAAAAATATATGAAAACTTTCAAGTGTACTAAACACTTGTTAACCTATGTCGTCAGGACATAAGTAGTCAAACCCTATTATTACACTAAAATTGAACTTACAAAACTAAGTACTTTCGAAGGCTTTCACATCTAACTTTTGCATTATTAATGAATATTATGTGTAATTTAAAATGGTGTTATGTAAAATTGAGGTACCTCTAAATCTTTGCCCAAAAATTTATTAAGTTCTAAAATTTTAGTTTTAATTCTACACTTTATGATATAATAAAGTGAAGATTCGGTGAATAAATATAAATAATATAATTTAATACAAAACTTCACTTTTTATAAACTTAAGTGTAAACCGAAACTCAATGCCTTTGCAATTATAATGAACCCTCCGAAGGATCAAGCACTTTCACTGTTTTTTAACTCCTTACAACGACATGTACTATTCTATAAATTTTCAAAATTCTGAATATCCGAATGTTCAAAATCAGATCTCAAATAACATAATTCACCATCCGAAATTTGAATTTTTAGATATTCGGCTTTGGATGGTCCTAATTACATGTAGTGTAGCAAATGTATGCATCAATATAATGAGTTTGGATTTAGTTTTGGCGTTGGAGCATACTTAACTCCAACAACTCAACTAATAAAAATATGAATGCGTGGTCCAATTAGATGTGTCATTTATCACGTTGGTCGATACTTGTGTACGGTTAATATATTTTCATGCACTCTATATATACCATAGATAATAATCATCGCAACAGCTACATCAAATCAAAACACACAATACTATTAAGCATGGACGGTTATAAACAAGAGGATATTGTTCGCCCACTTGCAAACTATCATCCCAGCCTTTGGGGAGATCAATTTCTCCACTATGATGAGGTACGTGTACTATTTCAACTGATTATACCACCATTTGACTTGTAGATTTATATTGCAAATGTATTAATTAAAATGAAGTAAGATTCATACATCCTTCATTAATGGACCCTTCATTAATGGAGTGTATGAATCTTAATTTAAGGTGTCATATCACACTTATTTTTCAATTTTTATACCTATGTCACATCACTATTAATTTATTATTAACATTAATTGTAAACTTATTTGATTTTCTCTTATATCTTTTAAAATATAACTTTATATAAAATTTCAAATATACCGTTGTGACATTCTTATTTTTATTTACGTTTCGATATAAATTTTATTCAAAAACTGAGTTGGGTAAAAAATAACGTTTTTTTCGTTTTTCTTCGTCCTTTTTATGTTTTTTTTTTCGTTTTTCTTTGTTTTTTACGTTCTTTTACGTTTTATTCATTTTTTTTACGTTTTTCTTCATTTTTACATATTTCTTGGTTTTTTTACATTTTTCTTTTTTTTTCTTTTTTTTACGTTTTTTTTTTCATTTTTTCGTTTTTCTTCGTTTTTTTTCGTCTTTCTTCATTTTTTTTACATTTTACTTCATTTTTTTTGATTTCCTTAGTTTTTTTTTTTTTTTTTTTTACGTTTTTTCGCTTTTCTTCGGGTTTTTTTTGTTTTCTTCGTTCTTTTTTGTTTTTGATTTAGTTTTTCGTTTTTTAAACATTTTGTTTGTTTTTATACCCATGATACACCATATTTACATCAAATTTTAAGTCTGGGTGCATCATAAAAATGAAGAAAAATGAAAAAAGTGTTAAAAACAAAAGAAAAACGTAAAAATTGAAGAAAAACAGGGAAAAAAAAACGTAAAAAGGACGAAGAAAAACGAATAAAACGTAAATAAAACGAAGAAAAAACGTTAAAAAAATAAAGAAAAACGTAAAAAAATACGAATAAAAATGAAAAATACGTAAAAAGGACGAATAAAAACGAAAAAAAGTTAAAAAAATGAAGAAAAATGTAAAAAAACGTAAAATAATAAAGAAAACAAAAAAAAGGTAAAAAAGACGAAGAAAATCGAGAACTTGAATTTTTTTATTAAGAAAATACATTATTTTTTACCCGACTCAGTTTTGTTTAAAGTTTATATCGAAATGTAAATAAAAATAAGCATGTAACAACGGTATATTTGAAATTTTATAAAAAGTTATATTTTAAAAGATATAAGAGAAAAATCAAATAAGTTTAAAATGAAATTTAATAATAAAGTAATAGTGATGTGATGGGGTGTATAATTCTCAAAAAGGGTATATGAATCTCAACACCCTAAAGTAAAACATATTTTACAAGTACGAGGTATATGATGGGATATAGTTGAGAATGACAGCTAGCTTCTTTATCTTTTATATTCATAATTTATATGTATATACATATATACGACCAAAATATATCTAGAAAATGTGGAGAATTATACAAAGCCCTTAAAATATTGATTTTTTATTGCGTATATATTTCAATTTGTTAAGTTATTACAATATTAAAAGTTGGGAGCTATGTATGAATGTGCATGCATTGAAAAGCTCTATATTTACTATGAGTAAATATGACTATTCGATAAAAATTATTATGTATTTTGAGACTATCCTTTTAAGTAAGATTTATTTTTAGTATTGGTTGAAACTAATTTTTGTTTTACATATTCTTATAAAATGTATTCTTTAAATAGTTGAAATATTTTATAAGTTTAATAAAAATTACTTTGAGTTTTGACATTATTTTTTATAGTAAGATTTATTTTTAGTGTTGGTCAAAACTAACACCCCGAGTTTCATTTGAGCCGTTTGATATACATAACTGATAGATTTTAATTAGAGTTAGAGAGTGATTTCGTTTTTAATTACGTATGTCAAATATCTAGAGTTGGAAGATATGGTATGAACTACAAATTGGTTAAATTGCACGACGTAAATGGAAAAATGGTTGAAGATTGGATATATTGTATTTGAAAAAATGATTTTAAAGTTAATAAGTTAGTTGATGAAGCTAGACAAATAATGTTTTGATGGTAAGCTTTAAGTATTAATGTTTTAAGATATCGTTAAAGAAAATACATATTGTACAAATGTAACAACTTTTACATAAAAGGTTGAAGCTTTATTTCAACAATTTAACATAAACTTTAAGAAAATATAAATATTCATATAACAAATTGATAAGGGGTTTTCAACATAAAAGAAGATGCGACATACCAGATAAAAAGTGATGCATTACGGTCCTTCAGAAAAAATTAGCTAAAAATTTTATACTTCCAACTTGAAAATAAACCATCTTTCCTTATTTTAACATAATATATATTTTATTTAGTATTACATACGGTTGTTGATATAAAGCACTATAACATGTATTTATTATTGTAAATATATTTTATATTGGATAACATATCTATTTGTATTAAAAAAATCAATCTTTTCTATCTGCATGTTGCCCTTGAATATTTTACTAAAATTGTAATATATTTTGTTCTTTACGTAGTAAACTTAATGTGTCATTAAAATATTCTTAGTTTGTTATAATTAAAAGCTATAACTTATTTATTCTGTTAGATATTAACATATATCAAAGTTTACAAGTAACTAAGAGTAAATTTATATGAAATAAATTAAATATTCAAATTAAATATAATATTTTATTTTTTTATATGACAAAAAATATTATTTAAAATGTTCCACCTCAACGCACGGGTAAACATGCTCGTTATACCACAACTAACAATCCAGTAGAATTTGTATGCTCTTGTAATAAGGAAGAACAGACTTTGGGCAACTACCTAATATCCATGATCAAATCTAATGATTTAAATTAATGACTATAATGATGATTCATGAGTAAGTTCAGCAAGAAGAACAACCCGGTGCAGAGCAAACCATTGCAAGTTTGATAGAACAAGTGAAGAAAGAAATACTTGTAGCCTTGAATGATGCGACAAAGCATACAAGTTTGTTGAAACTAGTCGATGATATCCAACGCCTTGGAATAGCATACTACTTCGAACCAGAGATTATGGAAGCATTGCAACATATTTATAATGCATACGGCGATGAATGGAATGGTGGTAGCACTCCTCGTTGGTTTCGACTCCTAAGACAAGGAGGCTTTTATGTTTCATGTGGTTAGTGCATATAAAGTCAATCTAAATATATATCAATCTCAATGCAAAATAATTTACTGATATTTTATTTGAATTAAATCAGATATTTTTAGTAACTATAAGCATGATAATGGATCTTTTGAAGAATCCTTAACCGACGATGTTCAAGGCATCCTTGAGTTATATGAGGCGGCATATTTGAGGGTTCCAGGCGAAAGCATACTAGATGATCTTCTTGCTTTTACTAAAACTCGTCTTGAAAAAATTGCAAATGATCCCCTTCGGTGCACTCACGCTCTTTCTACGCACATACGTGAAGCTCTAGAGCGGCCAATACACAAAAGTTTGCCACGTCTAGAAGCAGTACGATACATAGCTTTTTATGGACAAGAAGATTCTCATAATAAGTCCTTATTAAGACTTGCAAAATTGGGGTTCAACCAGCTTCAATCCTTGCACAAGAAGGAGCTTAGCCAACTTACCAAGTATACACATACGACCTTCACGCCCTTTCCCCTTAATTTCTCGTGTCAATATGCGTAGATCTTTCAAGTTATTTTTGAAGTTTTGATATGTGTTTTAAATTATTGTAGGTGGTGGAATGCTTTTGATCCTACAAAGAATCTGCATTTTGTAAGAGATAGGTTGGTTGAAGCCTATTTTTGGATACTAGGCGTCTACTTTGAGCCTCAATATTCTGAATCTAGGATTTTCTCGACAAAAGTGTTCCAAATGTCAACAACCGCGGATGACATGTACGATTCTTATGGAATTTACTCAGAGCTTGAGTTCTTCATCAAAGCAGTTCATAGGTATTAATTTACATGAACTCGGTGACCAACGCGCACAATCATGCTCTTAAAACGAATATTATTTTATTGAAAATTCTGCTAATTATATCTAGGTGGTCGAGTACCTGCCTGGACGAACTTCCAGATTACATGAAAATACCTTACAAACTGCTCTTGGGTATTTATGAAGAAATGGAGGTATTCATGGCAAAGGAAGGAAAAGCATATCAAGTTAATTATGCCAAAGACTCGGTTAGCTTCTTCATTTCTTTTATCTCTGAATGTAGTTTTATATATACATGCATATAGAGATCAAGATATAAGTGAATAATGTGTCATTTAATTATACAACACAGATGATAGAGTACATTACAAGTTATCATACAGAAGCTAAATGGCTACATGAGGGTTATGTACCAACATTTGAGGAGCATAAATCACTTACATATGTAAGTTGTGGCTACATAATGCTTACAACAGCAAGTTTTGTTGGGATGGGTGATATAGTTACACAAGAATCACTAGAATGGGCTCTTCACAATCCTCCTCTTGTAAAAGCTTCGTCTGCCATTAGTAGGATCATGGATGATCTTGTCGGTTACAAGGTACATATATATAATTTTAATTTGGTCCTCACGATTCTATAACTAAGTTTTTTTCTTTCTTTAATGGTGTTGGATAAGGATTACGGTTAATAGACAAATAGGGTATTAAATTTTGTGAAAATGTTCACTTACATGAACTATCTTTTTGTAGTTATATTTGAATGAAGGTAGTTTACATATTGTTTATTAAGATAACTCATTTAATGAAATTTATTCATTTACATGAACCTGGTAACTTGTGACCTTTTGATAACCGGCTATTTGTTCACATAAGCGCCACGTATGCTCCAACTTAGCGATTACTTTCCTAGTAATTTAAAGGTTTATAAAGGGCGTTAAACTTTGTGAAAATATTCAATTTGGGTAACTACTTTTTTTATTTTCAATTAAACTCTAATTAAATAATTTCACTTTTTTTTCCTTATAAATTTACCTAGTTGAAAGTCATCTCGCTCATGTACATATTCAACTTCCTCCTCCATCAAATCCTAAATTAAAACTCAGATTCCTAAATCCAAAACAAAATTGTCACTAACAACTACTTCATCATAAGGTGCAATAAGAACACTATAGCTTAAAATACAGTGGTCATGTTCCGCGGTCCAATATTGTAACAAGTATACTTTATTTATTCTTAGGCATTCAAGCGACACAAACCTCATTGCCAATGACTCCTCCAGCGGCAAAAGCCCATTAAGATTTGATTCGTTTGAATCGATTTTTTCAAGTGATTAAGGTCTAATTTGATTAATTTGAAGATGAAATTATTGTTGAATTTGTCGAGGATAAAAAACTCAAATTTTTAATATGAAGAAATTCGCAAATTTTTAATAGGTTTTATATGTTTAGTTATTTAAGTGTCAATAAAAAACGATAGTTGTCTAAACTGAACATTTTTACAAAGTTTAGCTACATATCTATCTATTAATATTTTTCTTAAACGAAACACAATTAAAAAAATAAAAGTCACGTATACAATTTACCAGTGGAACCGGCAAGTTTCAAAATATAGTAGATTTTATAAGTACATTCATTTAAATGTAACCGAAAAAATATAATTCATATAAGTAAACATTTTCACAAGGTTTAATATTTTTTCATTTTATTAACCCTCTTAATAACAAGATTAAATAATATGTTTTTACCATATTGCTGGTAATATATATTGAAAAGTTGATGAATTAAAATGCAGGAGGAGCGAGAAAGAACGCACTTTATATCGAGTGTGGAAATTTATATGAAGGAACATGACGTCACAGAAGAATACGTCCATAAGTTGTTTAAAGAAAGAGTGGAAGATGCATGGAAAGATTTGAACCATGAATCGCTTACGTGTAAAGAGATACCTATGGTTCTTAAAATGCGTGCAATTAACTTGGCACGCGTAATGGATACCCTATATAAGTATCAAGATAATTTGAAAAATGTTGGAAAAGAAGTTCAAGAGCATATCAAATCTCTTTTTATTCATCCTATGATTGTTTAGTTTAAGTGTTTCATGGCTCGTACGTGTAACAGACTGGGGAAGATACAATGTTGGTTCATCCTTTAAAGATCAAAATTATGGTACTATTTACAGTGACCAAAACCCCAAGTTCAATTTGTGTGCAGTAGTTCTCAATTGTCAACTGGAGCTATAATAATATTGATCGAAGACGTGTAATGCTTTTATGTTTCATGTATTTGTGGATTTAATTTATGTTTTGTAATTTCCTGGCTTTATGATAAACTTTGTTTCATGCTTTATATTAAGTATTGTCTCCATATTGTTTCGTCAACACAAGATATAACAACGAAAAGAACAGGAGGCCAAGTAACGTTTACTGATCATATCAAAATCTATGAAGTTAAAATTGTCCCCCTTTACTTTCCTTTTTTTTTTTTAAGGTTAATAGACATATAAATTACAATACTTTATAAAAATATTAGCTAAGTTACTTTAATCAGTAAGTTTAGTAATTCAATCGAACAAATTAATAGTTTAGTATTTTTTTTTAAACATTTTTTCAAAGTAGAATAACGTATTTACATATTAACCCTTTCTTTTATGGCCACAAGTAGAATATATTAGTGTAAAGATCAAAGAGATCCCAATTTGATGATAAGTTGACGTGACCATAGCATATAACAATTCATGGAATGGTGAGAAATTTGTGTAAAAACAAATGACCACAACAATACATGTAAGCCACGTTACATCCATAAACAAACAGATAAATATACAAAACAAAATAAACTAATTATACGAACATAAAATTTTACGTAATTGTATTCAATTTACGACAAACTAATCTATATGTTTCCCAAGTGTAAGGGAGTCTTGGCCGACATATCACCTCCATCCCCTCGGGATCACCCGTCCCCCTGGGTAAAAATACTAATCCCCCGGGATCAAAACCACTGTCCAAAATTTTACACTTTTCACATCAAGTCACATGGCTTGATTAATTCGTCACACATCCCAACATAAACCATATTAAAAACCTTGAAACATATCAATCAGAGAATGATATATGTGAACCGATGAGATCGAAAACTTAAACTCAAAGGGGCAAAACATGATTATTATGATCGAAGGTTTCGATCAACAGTAAAACAAAAAGAATCGAACAAGTCAATCAAAGGTCTGCCAACAAGATTGAAGGTTTCGATCACTATGATCGAAAATAAGAAAAATAAATAAATAAGTCGAGTAGCGACACATGAAACCTTGACTCAAAATAAGGCAGACACAAATTTACACAATAGTTCTCTAAATTTATGAGCTTTGTTGTGATACATATGCACACACAAATTAACTGAAGTACCCATCATCTAAACAACATACTAGATGGTGAAACTCCTAAGAGGAACAAATACAAAAACAAGAATGCACAATAGTTGCTACTCGAATAACTCAGTTTCTAACAAATTAAGCTAAAGTCTTTACCCATTTTCTTCATCGTCTCAGCATACCTCGAGTTAAAACTGCATCAGAAACCTTTACTTTCAATCTCATCTTTTGAGCCAACTCCTCAAGTATAAGTTAGGTTTGCCATCTCAAAAATCAGCCGCAAACTTGTTGTAATTAAGTTGATGGAGCTTCATGCCTTTCGATATCATTCCTTCAACATACTCACACGCGTCACCTGACTTTCAAATGGGTCCATCTGTTTTTGTTTCCCAAACCCTGTAATCAATCACGTATAAACATCAGCATTAGGCATTTGTATATAGATGATATATAAATGTGGTTAGTTAGAGGTGTTAACGATTGAGTTGAATTGAGTGGAGTATCATACAATTTGAACTAGACAGATGATTACTCGACTCTAACTCGTATAAATACTAGTAACTATGTTTAAGCTCGAACTCTATTGTTCAAGCTAGCTCAAATAACTGAGACACTTTTGTTACTTGCTTATAATTTTAAGGGATAATGGTATATAAATGTATTAAAGTTTACATTTTTTCTTATTGTATGTGTTTATGTTTTAAAAGTTCTATTTTGTATATTAAGCTATCTAAAAATGTTCAATGTATATATTTATGTTGATTTTCGATACACATAATAGAACTTCAATACATACATTAAATATTTTTTAGAAAATTTGATACATATATTAAAACTTATTTGATAACTCTATCCGGAGGTCGTATAAGTTCATTTATATCTAAAGTTTTTGGTTAAAATCATTAGCTACATTTATTTAAAATTATCATATACAAAACCTATATATAAACATGACATGGTTAGCTTGTTAAGCTCGGTTTGCTCATTCTACTGGACATTATATATCCTCTCAATCGAGCCGTTCGAATTTCAACTTTTCATACTTGGCTAATTATTTGTTCGGACTCCTTAACACCACTAGCTACGGCATGAAAAAGAATTCAAACAAGGTGAGCGACATATATCTTCTATTAAATTTGCACATGCATGCTAGCTACTAGTACTATTGTTTAATTAACATTAATTGTGAATCAAGCTCTTTTGTCGTTATGAATCAAGATTTTTATTTGTTGTGGATCTTTCCTAATAAAGGTATACCAAAGTGGCTGAACTGGATATCCAACTCCCGGTTTCCTTATCGTACAAAGGAGATAATTGAAGGTACTTGTTACGTGATGTGGTGGCTCATTTGGAGGTTCCGAAATAAATGCTTATTTGGCTCTAGCCCTCCTAAAAAGGACCTTATTTTTGAAGATATCGTGTAAATGTCGTTTTTGTGGATCTCTAGTCGTAATAAAAGAAAACTCAATTGGAATATCAGGATGCAAAATCCTACCTTGTTAAACTTGTAACTTTCTCTAGCTTCTTGTTAGTTTCTTAATATAAACCGCCGTTCAAAAAAAAAAAAGTTGTGTTAAATTATTGTGCATCATTACTTTATCTAGAATGTGCTTCAAATATTCGATCACATGTGATTTAGTTTATTTTAAAATGAAAGCGTGACGTGACATTAAGTATACGAGTACGAGTTCTCTATAAAATACGCTCATAATTAACTTGCTAGTTTTTGTACTTAAAACGTGTGTGGTTGTGCCAAAGATAAATTGATTTGAAGAGATGGACATGGTAAAGTTGTTTCATATGAATGGTGGAATTGGAGATGAGAGTTACTCAAGTAACTCAGGACTTCAGGTACTTGTGGTATTTTACTAATTTCATGCACTCATATATATTATTTTTTCAGATGATTATCAGTATGTAGATACACTTGTTAACAAAATGAATGGAATAATATATTATCACTTTACACATTTTGCTGGTATATATATTCATATTTTAAAAGTTTTATTATATGTAGAAAGCTTTTTAAGATGTCGAATGTATGTATACATGCGTCGGTTGCCGATATGGACAAGTCCTTAGAAAGTTTCATACAAATCACAACACATTCACCACAAAGTTTAAATAAGTTAGTACATCCTTGCAAAACATTCAATTCGGATCATTTTTATGCATACGCAACACATACATGTAACTAATATATGAAACTTTGGTTCCTGATAGAGAGCGGGGATAATGAAAACGCAAGGCATAATAGAAGAAGCAATCAGCGACCTATATCACAACAATAGCGAGTTTCCCAAAACACTAATAATGGCTGATCTTGGATGTTCAGTGGGACCAAATACACTTTTAGTAGGAACGATTGTGATCAATGCAGTCGCCAAGACCAGCCTTGAATTGGGTCTTGAATCTCCCGAAGTTCAAATCAACTTAAACGATCTGCCAACCAATGATTTTAACACCATTTTCACTAAATTACCTGAAATCCAAGAGAACTCAAGCACTGAGCAAATTTCCCATCAACCGCGGTGCTATTTCACTGGTGTGCCTGGATCATTTTTCAACAGGCTGTTTCCTGCAAAAACTCTAAATTTCGTCCACTCTTCCTATGCTGTCCATTGGTTGTCACAGGTAGTTAAGCCCTTTTGCTTTATGAAAATAGTTCAATTGTATGCATCAAAAACTGTAAATTTGTAATAATAATGTATCTATGTTTGTATATATGTCAATTTATTATTCAAGCAGCTTCCTGAACTAGAAGAGATCAACAAAGGGAACATATACTTATCAAGTACGACTCCAGAAAGTGTAACTAAAGCGTATTATCAACAATTTCAAAAAGATTTCTTGAGATTCTTGAAATGTCGCTCGGAGGAGTTAGTGGCCGGAGGACGAATGGTTTTGACATTATTAGGTAGGACGACTGACAATTCTCGTGACGAAAATAGTTATTACGTTTGGAGGCCATTGGCTATGGCTCTTCAGGAAATGGTATTTGAGGTAAGGTCATCTCCAATCATACCTCTATCTCTATCTTTATATATAGATGAAATAGAGAATCTTTTCATCATATTCCTCCTTTAAAAAAAACTCATCTCCAACCATTTCCTCTAAAACTTCATCTCTATAATATTTATCCAACTTAATTTATACTTAAGAACCACTTTATTTAATTCTATTATATACCATTTTTAAATCGTTAAATACTAAATAGTTCATTGTAAATATCATTTATAATTGAAAACATATATATAATATTTAGTAAATTTAAAAATATTAAAAATATGTAACAAACATATTTAACATACATAACAAACATATTTGACTTATGAGGAAATGATGACAATCTTCCGAACTACTAGTATTTATGATTAAATTAGTAAGAGTAATTATGTCTAGCTTCATTTATTTAGCTAGCGATCGTAGTCCTAACTAGTTGTAATTGTTAAGTTGTAGTTTATTATTTCAATATGTTTATCATTAATGAATGTTGTCTTTTTATTTGTATTGTTGCATGTATTTAATCTAATAATATTAATTAATAGTTATTAACAATTAACAATATTAATTTAATGATATTAATTAATTAGTTGTTAACAAATAACAATATTAATTAATTAGTTGTTAACAAATAACAATATTAACTATAAGAAAACATATAAACATGACTAATAAATATAGTAAGTATGGTTTAAAGTTTTTAGAGGATGAATAGTGTTTCTCTATATATAGAGGAAATCTGACTTCCTCTATCTCTATCTCAAAATATAGAGGAATTGCTGAAGTACATTTTTCCTCCTCTATCTCTATTGGAGATGCCCTAAGAGTAGTTTAAATGTTGGGTTTTCAAAAGTTAGGTTATCATTTTGAAGTTTTTGTTAAGTAAGGTGATCTTGTTATATAAAAAACTTAGTTTAATGATCTCTACAGATTTTTTTAAAATGTACAGTAACCCTATTCTGTATCGACCCTTTACTATCCAATTAAACGAAGTACGCATTACCATTACCATTTTAAGTAACATCTTTAATTTAACTTAATTACTTCACTAGGTAATATAGCTTTGACTTTAAAAAGTTAATTAAATGGTTGGTTCTTGTAGTTTACATACAATATCACACCTAGGTCATGTACTTTACTTTTTCATTGACAGTTCAAAAGCATAAAACTTGCTACATAGGAGGTCCCTTCCTCGTTAAGTTTAACATTTACATTAAAATGACGATTTTAACCCTTGACCAAAATTGACCATTTTTTAAATCATCTTCAACTAGTAACATGTATATAACAAAGAGTAAATACAACTACCACCACCACCATCATGTTTTGTAACCCCTGCAAATATAGCCAAAACTACAACGAAG
Source organism: Logfia minima (assembly GCA_963921325.1). Lineage (NCBI taxonomy): Eukaryota > Viridiplantae > Streptophyta > Magnoliopsida > Asterales > Asteraceae > Logfia > Logfia minima. The sequence goes on along the minus strand of OY992776.1, from coordinate 10,947,399 downwards.
TTTATCTTGTGTAAAAAAACTCGCACTATCTACCTATATGAGATACCAAAATCAAGACCTTCATAATCTCGACTTTGAAAGACCATGGCCGCCATAATCTTTTGACGAAGTTAGTGACGAACAAAAAAAAATATATATTATATTATTTCAGTCATTTCAATGTACTTAACTGCTGATATGTTAAACTTAACGAGGGAGGGATAAACCAAGGGACCGTTTATACAAAAAAATTTGTATTTTAGATTGCTGATGAAAAAGTGAAATACAGAAACTAAATGTGTTATTGTGTGTAAACCATGAGAACCAATTATACAATTAACTCTTCTAAATATCAAACACTTTGAATAAATGCTTTTTACGTGGTACAACTTTTGTTTAAGCAACTGCACATGTGTCATCTCTTTGATATTAATTAATTAATTACCAATTCCAATTGCAAAAACAGGGCCTTGTAGATGAACATAAATTGGATTCATTCAACATTCCTCTATATGCACCATCTCCAACTGAGATCAAGAACATCGTAGAGATGCACGGTTTCTTCAAAATCAATCACCTAGAGATTTTTTTTGTAAACATGGAGACTTTAAAAGCAGATAAATATGACAACAACGATGCATTTGAGGATCATGGTGTAGTAAATGCTTTGGCTAAGGGCGTTAGAGCTGCATTTGAGTCGTTGATTGCTAATCACTTTGGTGAAGCAATTCTTGATGACGTTTTTATCAGGTATATAAAAAATCTCAGTTGCAACAAGGAGAAAGGACGTTATGTTTCGCTCATTGTATCTTTGATTAAAAAGCCATGATATTTACGCATTTCGTAAATAATATACTGTTATTATGTCTGAAATAAAATCTTATTTTCGTTTAAATTAGTTTAGGAGACAATATATTGGTTTAATTTCTTTGATACAATTATACTGTAATTTTATGCAACTCAATCACAAAAGGATGATAACCCAATTAAGTTCAGTATCATTTTGAACTAGTAAGGAAAACACCAAGTACAACTATGTAACGTGAAAGATATAGAATAAGAAAGATACAACTATGTGGTAGTTCAAATAATTTTGTAAAGTTTAATGAGTTAATAACAGTTATAGAATGAAATGTGCGCATATAAAATGTAAATAATAAATAGCCAAAAATAGCATGCTGACGTGAAAATCTATTTAAAAGCACAATTTCATTTTCATATATATTTAATTAATATATAAACAACTAAATATCAAATTTACCAAGTAAAAATTATCATATGTACCGACTTAAATTGGTGTTATTTGATTAATCTTGAATTGCATGACTATCAGTTTTTCATTATAATTCTTCTTTTGTTATGTGCCTGGTTTAAGTACGGTAACGCAGAAGTTCTTTAATTTACATTTCACAACTTCAACAGAAGTCAATACAAGATCATTAAGACTTCCGATGCTATTATTTAATTTAAAGATTCATGGTTTGCGAAGGTGTAGAACCCTTCATTGATGCATTGCTTAGGATCCAGAAAGACGGTGTCAATGAAAATTTATTTGATAGAAACTCCATCAAGGCCAATCTCATGGTATTATTTTCCTCTTTAACACTTTAGGATTTATTTACGTTTAAGCCATGCTATGAGTTATTACTCCATCTATAATTAAGTTAAGAAGACATTGTTTTCGCAGAAACTAATATACATCGGTGACACTTATTTTGATACATAGTAGACAGTAACAGTTGTTACAATAATTGTAAGCCTTCTATTATCAAACAAGTTTTATACTTACAACATGTGAACGTTACATGTTTTGTACTTTTATATAAAAACAGAACAACTATAACACCTCTCATTCTATATAAGAATATTATATTAATAAACTCAGAAGCATGAATTAAAATACATTACCTTAATATATATTAAACATTATACATAAACAGTTTACATTTTCAATATTTACACCATATTCAAACTGTTAAAAACTACATAAGACGGGGTATTATATAATTCACCAAAACTTGGTTTATTACAAAAACCATATCAGAGACCTAAAGCGCAGTCAAACATTCCCTGATCAACCATTCACCTCCTGCACCCACAATCAATCAAAACATATCCTGCAGGAAGTAAGGGGTTAGCATGAAGCTAAGTGAATAGATTCATCACACTCCATTCAACTTAGCATAACTAGTTGTTTACACCAAATAATCGTAAACACACATATTTCAATGAGGATCGGTGGCTCTTGGGATATCATAGTACCCGGGGATTCCCAAAGAACACTTACCGTCAATCCGTATGGCCAAATACAGAATAGACCGATAACTAATGGTTATTAAACTCATACACAGGTTTCAAACACAACAAATGAATCAAAACATGTGTAAATCACATAATAACCAGAAGTCCAACTACACGTTGACCTCAATAACATAGTACACATTGGATCACATATCACGTAGATCAATAATCAATAATCAAGACTAAACAGTCTAACACACATCTACGTTTACTTGTTGTAACCAAATAGTTACAACTAAATCAAATGATGAGTTCTGAATCCACTCACCGATACCTCTGTCGTCTCCACACTCAGGATTCTTATATCACTGAGTCTTATGTTGATCTGAAACAGAAAATCATATACAAGTTAGAAATTCATTCCATAATTATCATTATAGCCTATTTATCAAATCAGGTAATCCCTGAAGTCTAGGCAAACAAAAGTTCAATCAGAAATGAACTTAGAAAAGTCCGCAATAATGTTTAAAACTGAAAAATGTCATTTTCGGGCCTTAAATGACCCCGAATGGCCAAAAACAGCCTAGGCTAATAGCATATAGCCCTGATTACTAGATCGTTTCCAAGTGACCATGCAAATTTCAACTAAATCCGAGTTAGTGAGATTTTCACAAAATCGCGTCTCAAAAACACCGCAAGTCAACTCGCACCGCAGGAATCTCAGTTCGCAGGTCAACTCGGTTCGCAGGAATTGGGTTCGCAACTCGGTTCGCAGGTCAACTCGCACCGCAGGTCAACTCGCACCGCAAGACGAACTGAGAACTGCGAGTTTCGCTGCTGTAACGAGTTTTCAAATCAAAACTCACCAAAACTTCAGAAAACTCAATTCTATGGTTTCTAATACTTCAAGTAACATCAAACAACACCTAATAACAACATATCAAGCTTCAATTTGATTTACCCACTCAAATTCAAACTTACTTCTTTTTTTCTTCTTTTGAAAATGAAAGGATGGATAAATCTGATGAAATTAGAACATGGATGCTGATAGTTATAATGTTATGAATTCAAAATCACAGAAACACAAGATTGAATCTAATTGTGTTTCATTGTGAAAAGTAGATAATTAAGTCCTTTGACTTATTGTGACTAGTGAAATATTAGTCGTTTTAAATTATTATAGATGATCAATTAAAATAATAGAAATTACCAGACCGCAGGAGAGGATGTTACAACAACTCTATTGAATCCATGTTACTGTTTCAATTAAAATGTAGGATGCGTATCTTGGTGGCACAGACACTGTATCATCCTTGTCAGAATGGGTGATGACGGAGCTCCTTGCACATCCTAGTTTCCTAAAGAAACTGCAAGAGGAAGTTAGGACGGTTGTTAAAAGCAAGCAACACATAACGGATGAAGATATAGAGCACATGAAGTACCTGAAAGCTGTAATCATGGAAACTGCCCGCCTTCACCCTCCAGTTCCTGTGCCACCCGCTCGAGTTGCAACCCAAGATTCTAAGGTAATGGGGTTTGATATTGCAATAGGAACTCGGGTTTACGTCAATGTATAGGCAATTGGAAAGGATCCTAAAGTGTGGGACAAACCTAATGAATTTATGCCAGATAGATTTGTTGGAGGTTCGGTCAATTTTGTAAAGCATGATTTTAAGTTGATTCCATTTGGTGCTGGACAAAGGGGCTGTCCAGGAAGGGTTTTCGGCATGGCTGTTGTTGAAAACTTGTTGGCGAATTTGTTATGCAAGTTCAATTGGGCATTGCCCGATGGGGTAATGGAAGAGAGTGTAAACATGGATGAAACCTTTGGTCTAACAACTCACAAAAAAGCTCCACTGCTGGCCTTTGCAACACCTTACTCTATGTAGCTATTTTGCAAACTATCTATTTGCTTATTAATCGTTGAGTACCAATAAAATGTTACCTTCCTTTTTATAATTAGCAAGGTTGCTCTGTTTTTTTTAACTATGTTACTTACACCCCTCCAGGAATAAGTTTCTTTTAGTAATTACAAGTCTACTGTTAATTACGTAGTCATGCCTTTTTAACGGTGTGCAAGTGATGCAACCGTACATTCTTCAAAGTTTGGGGCTAAAAAATTTCAAACATGGTGTATTACACATATGTATATTTGAAGAAATTTATAGAACAGATCAAGAACAACAGAAATACTAAAACATAATTTCATTCATAACCAAACCGGGATTAATTCTCAAAAACAAGACAAAACTCTCTACAAAAAAAATACATTCATCCTCACACCTAACGACCTAAATCATTCATCAAGAACAGATGAATAATTGAAGAAGTGTAGAATTAGGGTTTGTACAAAAACAGAGAGAGAAATAGAATGAATACAGAGTAATATGAATGAATAATAATACAAAGAATAAAAGAAAACCTATTTATATTTTTCTAACTAAACTATATTACAACCTACACCCTTCACTTTATTTCTTCTACCTGCACACACTTTATAATAAAAGAAACTTACCTTTAAACCCTCCTAGTTACCTGCATTACACAAATACAAATAATACAATACAAAAACAAATAATAAATGTTTCAAGTTAGCATTACAACATCTGTGATCATTTTAACATTCTCCCTTAATGGGAACCTTGAAACATATCAAAAAATTTAAGTTCTTTACACAGAATCATGTGTTGCCTAGTTGGTAACCCTTTTGTGAAGACATCAGCAATATTACTTTCTGAATTAACTTTTTCAATGTTCACCACTCCTGCACACACTTTTTCTCTCACAAAGTGTAAATCAATCTCAAAGTGTTTTGTCCTTTCATGAAATACTGGATTGGCAGAAATCTTAATTGTAGACTTATTATCACAAAACACATTTACTGGTAGTAAATTAGTCAATCCAAGTTCTGTTAAAACTTTCTCTACCCAGATTACTTCACAAACTACTATTGCCAAGGCCCTATATTTAGACTCGGCTGTTGACCTTGACACAGTGGTTTGCTTCTTACTTTCCATGCAATTAATTTATTTCCAAGGTACAAAGCATAACCAGTAACTGACCTTCTTGAAGAAAGACACTTTCCCCAGTCAGCATCTACAAAAGCTTTTAAACTTAGTGTATTGCTCTTGCAAAGCAACACACCTTGTCCAGGTGAATTCTTAATGTATCTCAGAATTCTAAAAGCAAGGTTGAGATGAGACTGAAGTGGAGCATGCATCGATTGACTAAGGCAATGAACATCATAAGATATCTTTGGTCTTGTAATAGTCAAATAAATTAGCTTACCAATTAACCTTTGATACTCAGTTAAATTGGCTAGAGGAAAATCAGTTTTCTTAGCATTATTAATATCTGTAATAACCACATTAGTTTCTATTGGAGTAGCTATAGGTTTACAACCTGTCATACTAAACTCAGACAATAGTTCTAATGCATATTTTCTTTGAGACAGACAAATGCGAGAAACTGACTTCAACACTTCAATTCCCAAAAAGTATTTTAATACACCCAAGTCTTTTATCATAAACTTGGTGTTCGAGTATTTTTTCAAAGAATCAATTTCAAACTTACTGTTACCTGTTATTACTATGTCATCCACATACACAAGTAGCACAATAAAGACATCATCATGCCTTTTAGTAAACAAAGAATAATCATTAAGACTTTGAACAAAACTATTTCCATTTAATGTTTCAGTCAATTTCTCATTCCATTTTCTTGGTGCTTGTTTAAGACCATACAAAGACTTTACCAGCTTACACACTTTACCATCATATTCAGAAAAATAACCTTCTAGCAAACTCATTAAACTTCTTCAGTTAAATTTCCATATAAAAAAGCATTATTTACATCCAATTGATATAAAAGCCACTCACTTTCAACTTCAAGACTTACAACACACCTAACAGTAGTCATTTTAACTAAAGGTGAACAAGTTTCATCAAAGCCTATTCCTTCTCTCTAATTATACACTTTATGTAACACCCACTCTTGTGACTTAGGGGTAATTCGGTAATTTCTATAACCTTGTATTTAATTATAAGTTTTATGTTATATTAACATGTTATTTATATAGGAGAATTAGTTAAAGGTCAAATTGCTAATTGTGTTAGGTAAACTATTAATAGTTTTAAATTAAATTAGTTGTCGGTAAAATAAAATAACTTGTTTCGCAAAACGGTTTTCAGGTTCCAGACAATAAGCCAAACTAGGGATTAAAATTAACAAGCTTTTGTGTTGGTGGGTGATATAAAATCACCAAATTTATCACTTTCATCTCATTTGTCACCTACTCCTTTCTTAAAATTTTCTTTCAAAGCTTCCTTCCAAAATCACGAAATTATCATTGTTGAGAGTGATATTGAACTGTTGTGAATCCTTGTTTTGTCTGTCATCATCATCATCATCTTGTTCTTAATTTTCATTGTAAGCATTTTTGCTATATTTGGTTATAAACTTGAAATTTCGATAATTCTTGAAATGATGTGTGAAATTGAGTTTGAAAGATGTTATTTGATGTATTAGAAAGGTTAGAAAGCTGGCTAGGTTGATAGGAAACTGATTTTTGAGTTTGTGAGTCAAAATGGTTCGTTTTTTTGGGTAACAGCGTTTCAGTTCGCAATTCTGAGTTCATCCTGCGAGTTGAGTTCATCCTGCGAGTTGAGTTTTCCTTGCGAGTTGAGTTTTGCCTTGCGAGTTGAGTTGCCCTGCGAGTTGAGATTGACCTGCGAGTTGAGTTCTTGCGAGTTGAGATTGGCTTGCGAGTTGAGTTGCCTTGCAAGTTGAGATTGACCTGCGAGTTGAGTTCCTGCGAGTTGAGTTTTTGCAAATTCTGAAAGTGCATAAGTAAAAGGTTATACTTTTAGCGACCAAAATTTAACAGATTCTTATTAACTGCGGATCGGACTCTTATTAACAAATTCTAGATTACAAGGATCACCTGCTTGGATTAATAGGTTATAATAATGTTTCGAAATTTGTTAATTGAATAAATAATTAAACAAACGAATTGTTATAACTTGATATAAATTGATAGTTGTAGAGCGATTAAATCCGATAATTGCAACTTGGTGATTGTTTGCCATTTTGATACTAAGTAATGAAATATGTTATACGATTATGGAAAGAGTTACTAACTTCTTAATTATTATATTCTCAGATCAGCAGAAGACTCAGTAATATAAGATCTCTGAGTGTGGGCTGAGACAAGTCAGGTGAGTGGATCTGCAACTCATGATTTGATTTGGTTGTAATGGTGTGATTACAAAAAGTAACGTAGATATTGATAGACTGTCTAGTCTGATTTATGATTGTGTATCTGCTTGTTATGCTTATGTGGCCTTCGGGCATCTGTGTTGTTCAGAGGTCAATTGTTATTAGACTTGGTATCTATTGTGTTTAACACAGGTTCCGAATACATGTGTTGTTGCTGGAAACTGTGTTGTAGTGCCAAGTTATCGGTAAATCTTGTATAGGCCAATACAGATTGTGATAAGCGTTATTTGAGGGCCACCACGGCTGTAGGGTTCCTCAGTAACCACCGATCCTCTTGAGTTTATGTGTTTTCGTGCTTAGTGTATCAGATTGTTATGCTAAGTTGAATTATTAGTTGTACATTCATTCACTTAGCTTCGTGCTAATCCCTCCATTTCCCTTCCTGCAGGTTATGTTTAAGTTTTGTGGGTTGGGTAGGAAGATGGGCTTTTGGAAGGAATGTTTGGTACGCGCCTAGCTCTGAAATAGATTTATAAATATGTTTTGTTAATTAACATGTATGTGGATTTTATATAACAATTATATGTGTTTTGTTTTGGAAATAGTTAAAAGTTGTAAACTCGCGAAAATTTTATGGTCCTTTTTGTAATATAATATATAATATTATTTTATCCATCGCTTCCGAGTCAAATGACAGATTTAACCCTGAGATAAAGTATGGGGTGTTATACTTTAGCTACTAACCTGACTTTATATCTCTCTATCTCTCCATTAGATTTATATTTGATCTTATATACCCACCTGCAGCCTATAGTCTTTCTACCAGGTGGTAGATCAGTTATGACCCAAGTTTCATTTCTATAAAGAGGTTCCATTTCCAAATTCATGGCTTCTACCCAGTTTCTATCTACTACAACCTCTTTATAAGAAGATGGTTCAACAGATTTATTTAAACTACTCACAAAACTAAAGTTTTATTTTGAAAGATGTGAATAGTTTACAAACTTATCAAGGCTGAACTTAGTTTTGTTATTTAGAACAAATTCTTTAAGTTTAAGAGGCAATGCAGTTGATCTAGTAGATCTCCTTAGAACAGTATTATCAATTGAAGTTGAAGTTGTACCCTCAGGAGCTATATGCTCAGAATGCTCATCATTGGAAGTTGTTGCATCCCTACTCTCACTAGCAACTCTTTCTAAGCTACAGGGAGAACTGGAATTGCTGCCATCATCCTTAGACACCTTCTCCTCATCATTGGGCATATTGTGATTGTTAAGTTTTTCAGAAAATTGTAGATCAAAGAAATTTAAATGTGTTATATCAGTATGCAAAATAGCATCTTGACCAATAGTTGTAGACATTTTAAAAGGAAAAACATATTCATAAAATTGAACATCTCTTGAAAAAATAATAGTTTTATGATCAAAACTAAGAAGTTTATAACCTTTTTGTTCATTTGAATAACCAAGCATAACACAACCAAAACTATAGCTATTTCATTAAATATACACATAATTTGTTTAAATATGTTTGTCCGTTTATAACAAGCACTATTTCAATAAATTGTTATTTCTTCTTTTTTAAATAAATAATTTTAATATTAGAAATTATCATTTTATATTTTTATAAATTATTTTTTAATAATATGTTTTTATTATTATAAATGAACTTGGATGTAGGGCCTATTTGACATAGAGCTTTTAGGATATAACACCCCTCATTCTAGTTAAGAATATTATATTAATAAACTCGGAAGCATGAATTTAAAATACATTACCTTAGAATATATTAAACATTATACATAAACAGTTAACATTTTTCCATATTTACACAATATCTAAACTGTTTAAAACTACAAAAGACGGAGTATTATAAAATTCACAAAACAAGGTTTATTACAAAAACCATATCAGAGTCCTAAAGCGCAGTCAAACATTCCCTGATCAACCATTCACCTCCTGCACCCACAATCAATCAAAACATATCCTGCAGGAAGTAAAATGAGGGGTTAGCACGAAGCTAAGTGAATAGATTCATCACACTCCATTCAACTTAGCATAACTAGATGCTCGCACCAAATAATCGTAAACACACATATTTAATTGAGGATCGGTGGCTCTTGGGATATCAAAATACCCGGGGATTCCCCTAGAACACTTACCGTTAATCCGTATGGTCAATACAGAATAGACCGATAACTAATGGTTATTAAACTCATACACAGGTCTCAAACACAACAAATGAATCAAAACATGTGTAAATCACATAATAACCAGAAGTCCAACTACACGTTGACCTCAATAACATGAATACACATTGGTTCACATATCACGTAGATCAATAATCAATAATCAAGACTAAACAGTCTAACACACATCTACGTTTACTTGTTGTAACCAAATAGTTACAACTAAATCAAATGATCAGTTCTGAATCCACTCACCGATACCTCTGACGTCTCCACACTCAGGATTCTTATATCACTGAGTCTTACGTTGATCTTAAACAGAAAATCATATACAAGTTAGAAATTCGTTCCATAATTATCATTATAGCCTATTTATCAAATCAGGTAATCCCTGATATAACACCCCTCTTTCAATATTAGAATATAATATTAATAAATACGGAAGCATGAATTAAAATACATAAATAGTTTACATTTCCCAAAAGTACACAAAATTCAAACTTTTTTAAACTACAAAAGGCGGGATATTATAAAATTACTAAACAAGGTTTATTACAAAAAAACCATATCAGAGAACCAAGAGCGCAGTCAAACATTCCCTGATCAATCAATCACCTCCCGCACCCACAATAATCAAAACATATCCTGCAGGAAGTAAAAATGAGGGGTTAGCACAAAGCTAAGTGAATAGATTCATCACACTCCATTCAACTTAGCATAACTAGCTAATTACATCGATAAAACGTAAACACACATAATTCAATGAGGATCGGTGGCTCTGGGGATATCATAATACCCGGGGATTCCCCCAAGAACACTTACCGTCAATCCGTATGGCCAATACAGAATAGACCGATAACTAATGGTTATTAAACCCATACACAGGTCTCAAACACAACAAATGAATCAAAACCTGTGTAATACACATAATAACCAGAAGTCCAACAACACGTTGACCTCAATCACATACAGCACATTGATTCACATATCACGTAGATCAATAATCAATAATCAAGACTAAACAGTCTAATAAACATCTACGTTTACTTGTTGTAACCAAATAGTTACAACTAAATCAAATGATGAGTTCTGAATCCACTCACCAATACCTCTGATGATTCCACACTCAGGATTCAGATATCACTGAGTCTTACGTTGATCTGAAACAGAAAATCATATATAAGTTAGAAATTCATTTCATAATCTTCATTATAGCCTATTTATATAAATCAGGTAATCCCTGAAGTCTAGGCAAATAATAGTTCAATCAGAAATGAAATCAGAAAATTCCGTCATAACGTTTAAAACTGAAAAATGCCGTTTTCGGGTCCTAAATGACCCCGGATGGCCAAAAACTGCCTAGGCTATTAGAATATAGTCTTGTGTATTAGGTCGTTTCCAAGTGACCATGCGAATTCCATCAAAATCTAATTTTGCCTAAGATTTTCACAAAAGTTAGTAACACTTTCAGTTCGCAGGGTTTCGGTTCGCAGGTTTCAACTCGCACCGCACATTTCAGTTCGCAGGTCTAAAATCTCGGTTCGCAAGTTTCGGTTCGCACCGCAGGAATCTCGGTTCGCAGGACGAACACAAGTCTGCGAACTTCGCTGCTGAAATGCGTTTTTCGAACCAAAACTCACCAAAACTTAATTTTATGGTTTCTAATCAACCTAATAAGCTTCCTAATAGATAACATACATCAAATAACATCTAATAACAACAAATCAATCATCAATTCGATTTAATCACTCAAAACCCAAACTTACTTTCTTTTCTTTTTAACTACAAACTGAATTGGTTGTTCTAATCTGATATGAACGAATTAGATGATGATGATGATGATTCTGATGTTTTGATTTCGAATTCACAGAAACAAGTTGAATCAATATTGGATTTTGGTTTCTTGAATTGAGTTTGCAAGTTACTAAAAATGGAAGGAAGAAGAAGAAATAAGAATATATATGATTTACAAGGTCGGCTAACACAATCAAATGGTATAATTTTATACCCGTCCTAAATCTTATGTCTGGAATCTGAAAACCGTTTGCGAGAAATATTATTTTATTTTTACCGTCATCTATAATAATTTAAAACGATTAATATTTCACTAGTCACAATAAGTCAAAGGACTTATTTATCTAAGTTTCACAATGAAACACATAATATTAAATAATTTCTAAAACAATTAGATAATCAATTAAATAATAGAAATTACCAGACCGCAAGAGAGGATGTTACAAATCTCCCCTCCTTAAGGAGATTTCGTCCCCGAAATCTCAACACTATCAAACAATCCAGGATATCTGGACTTCATAGATTCTTCAGTCTCCCAAGTCAAATTTGAACCTAAACTATGTCTCCATTTCACTAATACCATAGGAATCTGTTTCTTTCTAAGCTTAGTTACTTTTCTATCGAGAATTTCAATAGGTTCTTCAACTAATTTCTGGTTCTGATCAACTTTCAAATCTGGTAAAGGAAGAATCTGAGATTGATCCTCAACGTTACACTTTCTCAAATAACAGATATTAAACGTGTCATGAATACCAGCAAGCTCAGGAGGAAGATCCAATGAAACTGATTGATCATTAATCACTTGACGAATTCTGAAGGGACCAATGTATCTAGGTGCCAACTTTCCTCGCTTTCCAAATCTAATCACGCCTTTCCAAGGTGAGACTTTTAAATAAACCAACTCACCCTCAGAGAATGTAACCGGGCGCCTACGCGGGTCAGCATACTGTTTCTGTCTGTCACGTGCAGCTTTTAACTTTTCTCGTGCGATAGCCACTTTATCAGCTGTGATTTGTACAATGTCTGGGCCAGCAAATTGCTTTTCTCCAGTTTCTAACCAACACGTGGGCGTTCTACAACGACGTCCATACAACATCTCATAAGGAGGCATACCAATACTGGAGTGATAGGAATTATTGTAAGCAAATTCCACCAATGGTAGATGAGAATCCCATGAACCGTCATATTCCAGAATACAAGCTCTCAACATATCCTCAAGTGTCTGAATCGTACGTTCTGATTGACCGTCGGTCTGAGGATGATACGCTGTACTAAGATTTACACGTGTACCCAATTCTTGTTGCAAACCTTGCCAGAAACGAGAGATAAAACGAGAATCCCTATCTGACACAATTGATAATGGAATACCATGTCGGGAAACGATCTCATTAATATACAACTGGGCAAGTTTAGTCAAAGATGTTGTTTCACTTGTAGCAATAAAATGAGCACTTTTGGTTAATCTGTCAACGATAACCCAAATCATGTCGTTACCTCGAGATGTACGTGGGAGTTTAGTTACAAAATCCATAGTGATATGTTCCCACTTCCACTCAGGAATTTCTAACTGTTTCAATGACCCATATGGCTTTTGATGTTCAGCTTTAACTTGAGCACATATATGACAATTTCCAACAAACTTTGCAATATCAATTTTCATTGTAGGCCACCAGTACAAAGGTTTCAAGTCATTATACATCCGCGTACAACCAGGGTGGACAGACAATCGAGACTTGTGAGTTTCAGTTAAAAGCATATCTCGAATACCACCGATCTGAGGAATCCACACTCGAGACTGAAAAGTCTTCAATCCTCTTGAATCATCAACTAGTAACTCTTTTCTTTTCAACATGATTTCTGACTTTAAATTTGAATCTAATAAAGCTTCAATCTGTGCATCTCTGATTTTATCCACTAAATCAGAAGAAACGTCAACTCGTAAAAAACATATTTGATTAGAAGTACTCTTTCGACTCAAAGCGTCCGCAACTACATTTGCCTTTCCTGGATGGTAACGTATTTCACAATCATAATCTTTAATCAATTCTAACCATCGTCTTTGACGCATATTCAATTCTTTCTGTGAAAACACATACTGAAGACTTTTATGATCCGTACATACAATGCATTTAGTACCATATAGATAGTGTCTCCAAATTTTCAAAGCAAACACAACAGCTGCCAACTCTAAATCATGTGTTGGATAATTCTTTTCATGTGGTTTTAACTGTCGCGAAGCATAAGCAATGACTCTGTCTCTTTGCATAAGAACACAACCCAAACCCGAGTAAGATGCATCACAATATACAATAAAATCTTCAGACCCACTCGGTAATGCTAACACGGGGGCTTGACACAACAATTTTCTCAAAGTCTGAAAGGCATACTCTTGTTGATCATTCCACTCAAACTTTTCATTCTTACGGGTTAATTTAGTCAACGGACCGGCTATTTTAGAAAAGTCTTTAATGAACTTCCGGTAATATCCCGCTAAACCCAGAAAACTTTTAATTTCAGAAGCATTCTTCGGAACTTTCCAATTCATTACAGCTTCAACTTTAGAAGGATCAACTTTAACCCCATCATTACAAATAATGTGACCCAAAAACTGTACTTCTCGAATCCAGAACTCGCATTTAGAAAATTTTGCATATAATTGTTCTCTTTTCAATGTTTCTAGTACTGTTCTCAAATGCATTTCATGTTCTGATTCAGACTTAGAATATACCAGAATATCATCGATAAACACAATAACAAACTTATCGAGAAAAGGCCGACAAACACGGTTCATCAAATCCATAAAAATTGCTGGAGCATTTGTCAAACCAAAAGGCATAACCAGGAATTCAAAATGACCATACCTGGTACGAAAAGCAGTTTTAGGAATATCCTGTTCACGAACACGAACTTGATGATAACCTGATCTCAAGTCAATTTTAGAATAAACCGAAGATCCCTGCAACTGATCAAACAAATCATCTATTCGAGGCAGAGGATATTTATTCTTTACTGTTCTTTTGTTTAACTCCCGATAATCAATACACATTCTAAAAGACCCATCTTTCTTTTTAACAAACAGAACCGGTGCACCCCAAGGAGAAGAACTAGGTCTAATAAACCCTTTGTCCAATAACTCTTGTATCTGATTCATCATTTCACGTATTTCAGAAGGAGCTAATCTATAGGGAGCTTTAGCTACTGGCGAAGAGCCGGGAACAAGATCAATCTGATATTCAACTTCCCTAACCGGTGGTAAACCAGGTAATTCATCAGGAAACACTTCCGGATAATCAGACACAACCGGAACATCAGAAACGGATTTCTTTTCTAACTTGGCATCAATAACATAAGCTAGATATGACTCACAGCCTTTAGACAACGACTTTCTAGCTTTCATCATAGAAATCAGAGGAATACACCCACTATCTCGTTCTCCTCGAGCCACAACATATGACTCTTCAGAGATTGGAATTCTAATCAGCTTATGGTGGCAATCTATACTTGCTTTACACTGACTTAACCAATCCATGCCAATAATCACATCAAAACTTGGAATCGGCATCAACAGAAACGAAATCGGAAAAGTCTGGCCATCTATCACAATAGTAACTCCAGTCACCGAGGTGGTAACAGGAACTAACTTGCCACTAACAATCTCTACTTCTAAGGGTTTAGTTATCACAGTAGGAACCAATTTCAACTTATCACAAAAACACACAGATATAAAGGAACAATTCGCTCCAGAATCAAACAAAACACGAGCTGGTACAGAGTTTATAAGAAAAGTACCCGTGATCACATCATCTGTGTGGACAGCCTCATCGACTGTCATCTGAAAAGCTCTGCTTGTTGTTGGCGGAGGATTCTTCCGCTTTTGACCGGAAGATGACGAACTCCCGACCGAACCCGAACCCTGTCTCCTCGCCTCAGGACACTGTCCCACACGATGCCCTTCTTTCTTACAGTTCCAACATACATAATTGGGAAACTTACAACTATTCAGCTCATGACCCATTTCACCACATTTCATACACTTATTCGTCTGAGTCGTACACGGGCCAGTATGTTTAGATCGACAAGCATTGCACCAGACAGAACTTTCAGATGAACCACTTCTATTGTTAAATCCTTGACTCTGACGATTACTCTGACGATTACCCTGCCACCTGTTCTTTCCTTTACCTGAGTAATCCGTTCTAGCTCTAGGAAACGAAGAAGAAGTATCTCTAACTTGACATTCCCGAAAACCTCTAATATCACTATCCACCGAACGTGCAAGAGTAAAAGCTCGGGATAGACTACTAGCTAACCTCACTGAAGTACGGTAGTTATGAGGTAAAGCTTCCACAAACTGCTCAATCCTGGTTTTCTCATCAGGAACCCACTGCTGTACAAACCGTAACTTCTCTGAAAACTGTGCTATTAACTCATCAATGGTCATCTTGTCAGTTAGTTTAAGATTCACAAACTCTCTCCTAATGCGTGCCATATCAAAGTCGGAACAGTACTGATTACAAACAGCTTGATGGAAATCAGACCATCGAATAGCTTCTCTCTGTTGTGGAGTCAAATGACCAGTAATTGAATCCCACCAAATCATGGCTTCATCCTTTAAACATTGAATTGCATAAAACACTTTTGATTCTTCTTCACAACGAGTAACATCAAATTTCCTCTCAATATCTCTTAACCAATTTAGAGTTACCGATGGATTTGTACTACCTCTAAACTCCGGTGGTTTACTCGACATGAACGTCTTGAATGAACACTGTTTATTTGACTGAAAGGTAGGAATATTACCAAATACTGGTATCTGTTGCTGAGAACGTTGCTGAGATGAGGCAGTTTCAGTCTGCCTTTTAAACTCTCTGAGGCTCATCAGCTCATCCTCTAGCTGAAATAGATAATCATCCCTATTTGATTCCCCATGAGCAAGATTAGAAGTACCCTCATGATCATGCCTTTCATTATGAGTATCAGAAGGAGGGACATCGATCCTCGAGGCATTGTTAGGGTTGGCGGTCGTTTGCTCGTTATCTGCCATATCTGTTTTCACAACAACAACAACAACTCGAAACTTGTTAATCGTTAGCATCTATCTACTAACCGATTCATAACCAATGTTAAATCCCTTATCCAGGAATGTTTGACAAAATGCGAAACAGATTTGGGATTGAACACTTACCAATGTACAATTCACCCAAATCTATGCTCTGATACCAACTTATAACACCCCTCTTTCAATATTAGAATATAATATTAATAAATACGGAAGCATGAATTAAAATACATAAATAGTTTACATTTCCCAAAAGTACACAAAATTCAAACTTTTTTAAACTACAAAAGGCGGGATATTATAAAATTACTAAACAAGGTTTATTACAAAAAAACCATATCAGAGAACCAAGAGCGCAGTCAAACATTCCCTGATCAATCAATCACCTCCCGCACCCACAATAATCAAAACATATCCTGCAGGAAGTAAAAATGAGGGGTTAGCACAAAGCTAAGTGAATAGATTCATCACACTCCATTCAACTTAGCATAACTAGCTAATTACATCGATAAAACGTAAACACACATAATTCAATGAGGATCGGTGGCTCTGGGGATATCATAATACCCGGGGATTCCCCCAAGAACACTTACCGTCAATCCGTATGGCCAATACAGAATAGACCGATAACTAATGGTTATTAAACCCATACACAGGTCTCAAACACAACAAATGAATCAAAACCTGTGTAATACACATAATAACCAGAAGTCCAACAACACGTTGACCTCAATCACATACAGCACATTGGTTCACATATCACGTAGATCAATAATCAATAATCAAGACTAAACAGTCTAATAAACATCTACGTTTACTTGTTGTAACCAAATAGTTACAACTAAATCAAATGATGAGTTCTGAATCCACTCACCAATACCTCTGATGATTCCACACTCAGGATTCAGATATCACTGAGTCTTACGTTGATCTGAAACAGAAAATCATATATAAGTTAGAAATTCATTTCATAATCTTCATTATAGCCTATTTATATAAATCAGGTAATCCCTGAAGTCTAGGCAAATAATAGTTCAATCAGAAATGAAATCAGAAAATTCCGTCATAACGTTTAAAACTGAAAAATGCCGTTTTCGGGTCCTAAATGACCCCGGATGGCCAAAAACTGCCTAGGCTATTAGAATATAGTCTTGTGTATTAGGTCGTTTCCAAGTGACCATGCGAATTCCATCAAAATCTAATTTTGCCTAAGATTTTCACAAAAGTTAGTAACACTTTCAGTTCGCAGGGTTTCGGTTCGCAGGTTTCAACTCGCACCGCACATTTCAGTTCGCAGGTCTAAAATCTCGGTTCGCAAGTTTCGGTTCGCACCGCAGGAATCTCGGTTCGCAGGACGAACACAAGTCTGCGAACTTCGCTGCTGAAATGCGTTTTTCGAACCAAAACTCACCAAAACTTAATTTTATGGTTTCTAATCAACCTAATAAGCTTCCTAATAGATAACATACATCAAATAACATCTAATAACAACAAATCAATCATCAATTCGATTTAATCACTCAAAACCCAAACTTACTTTCTTTTCTTTTTAACTACAAACTGAATTGGTTGTTCTAATCTGATATGAACGAATTAGATGATGATGATGATGATTCTGATGTTTTGATTTCGAATTCACAGAAACAAGTTGAATCAATATTGGATTTTGGTTTCTTGAATTGAGTTTGCAAGTTACTAAAAATGGAAGGAAGAAGAAGAAATAAGAATATATATGATTTACAAGGTCGGCTAACACAATCAAATGGTATAATTTTATGCCCGTCCTAAATCTTATGTCTGGAATCTGAAAACCGTTTGCGAGAAATATTATTTTATTTTTACCGTCATCTATAATAATTTAAAACGATTAATATTTCACTAGTCACAATAAGTCAAAGGACTAATTTATCTAAGTTTCACAATGAAACACATAATATTAAATAATTTCTAAAACAATTAGATAATCAATTAAATAATAGAAATTACCAGACCGCAAGAGAGGATGTTACACCTGAAGTCTAGGCAAACAAAAGTTCAATCAGAAATGAACTTAGAAAATCTTGCAATGACGTTTAAAACTGAAAAATGCCATTTTCGGGCTCTAGATGACCCCGAATGGCCAAAAACTGCCTAGGCTAAAGTATATAGTCTAGATTACTAGGTAGTTTCCAAGTGACCATGCGAATTTCAACTAAATCCGAGTTAGTGAGATTTTTACAAAACCGCGTCTCAAAAACACTTTACACATTTTCAAAATTTGCAAGTCAACTCGCAAGTCAACTCGCACCGCAGGAATCTCAGTTCGCAAGTCAACTCGGTTCGCAGGAATTGGGTTCGCAACTCGGTTCGCATATCAACTCGGCTCGCAGGTCAACTCGGCTCGAAAGTCAACTCAGTTCGCAGGACGAACTGAGAACTGCGAGTTGAGCTGCTGTTACCAGTTTTTTTTAAATCAAAACTCACCAAAACTTCAGAAAACTAAATTCTATGGTTTCTAATACTTCAAGTAACATCAAACAACACGTATTAACAACATATCAAGCTTCAATTTGATTTACACACTCAAAATCAAACTTACTCTTTTTTTCTTCTTTTGAAAATAAAAGGATTGATAATATGATGAAGATTAGGATATGGATGATGATAGTAATGATGTTATGAATTCGAAATCACAGAAACACAAGCTTGAATTTAATTGAGCTAAGGTTTCCTTTGAATTTTTACAAGTTTATCAAATGAAATCAAGAAGAAGAGTTGAGAATATATAAGTCGGTTTACATAGTCGGTTTACAATTAAGTGGTATAATTTTATACCCGTCGTAAATCTTTTGTCTGGAACTTAAATACCATTTGCGAGAAATATTATTTTATTTTACCGTCATCTATAATAATTTAAAACGACTAATTGTTAGTGCATTTCTGTGTGTCAGTCAGTTGGTCAAAGTTTGTATTTGTCAAAGTCAATTAGTCTTACTATGTGATGTGATTAGTGTGTATATTCAAGTCAGTGAATGAAATGTAATTATAGAATATACATAGAATATTGGTCATGCGACACAGAGCTTATGTCGCAATAGCGACATAATGTCTATGTCGCAGTGGGTTTGGCCTGCGACACAAAGGCTTGTGTCGCAGGGTCCAGTATGTCTATAAATAGTGAAGTCAGCTTTCATTTGTGGGTGGATCAAACCCTGGAGAGTGAGATAGTTTGTGAGGCAGAGAGAGAAATTGTAAAGCTTATTCTTCAATTGTTAATTTATACAAAACGTTAGAGAAACTGTGCTTGTGATTCAATATACGTTCAATACTCGATTAGTTGGATTCCGCTCTTCTGATTGAGTCATACGATCTGATTAGGTCCAACGAAAGGGTTCCTACAAGTGGTATCAGAGCCGTGAATAAGTTATTCAACGGTTTCAGATCGTGTTTTGAACGTTTTCGGTTTGATTCGCGAAGGTTGAATTGTGTAATCTTCGTTTTTGGGTTATTTTGCTTGAAGATTGTGTTATTGGAAGAGTTTTTCTGGGTTTGTTCATTGTTTTTCGTTCAAAATTCTTTAGGGTTTCAAAAATATTCATATTTTTGAGTTTTGGAACTGATCAGCGCCGTTTTGCGACATAAGCTTGCGACATAACACTTGTGTCACATAAGCTTTGCGACATAGTCTTGCGACATAAGCTTGCGACATAACACTTGTGTCACATAAGCTTTGCGACATAAGCTTGCGACATAACACTTGTGTCACATAAGCTTTGCGACATAGTCTTGCGACATAAGCTTTGCGACACAAGGTGCGACACCAGCCTTGTGTCCCATTAAAAAAAAAAAAAAAAAAAAAAAAACTTTTTGAAAGGAATTTTTTTTTTTGTGTCGCTAAATTCGAATATGGATTTCTTAAATACAACCTTGAAAGGAAAGTTGAAATCCTTATTTCATAAGGACTTTGATCGATGGAGAGCTGTGGTTGAAGTGTTGTTTACGCTGTATGATGCAAATTTATGGATATTCATTGCAAATCCGTATGAGAAACCTAGAATCTCCGGAGGTACATCTTTCAAAATGGTAAACCAAATGTCTACCACAGAATGTACAAATTTTAATTTGGAAAAGAAGACATTTGAGGCAATATTGGAGTGTTTACCAAGGGATGAAACCTCATGTTACAAAACGCAAGATACTTCGTTTAAATTGTGGCACAATCTTCAAGTAAGTTTCGGAAGTAATACTAAGATGAGAATGACAAGCTCAGAAGAAGAAATGAAGGAAGAAGTTGAAATCAAAGCTTCGGACAATCAGGTTGATTCTGAACCATCCTCATGTGCTTCATGTATTAACTTAACTGGTACGATTAAAAGGTATAGAGAGGATAATGAACGCCTTAACTCTAGCATAGAACAACTAAAAGAAAGTAATGATTTGTTAAGAGAAAATGATAAGGCATGTGAAAAAAAGTTGAAAGCCATTTTTGAAGACAAGAAAGAACTGAAAGCCAAAAATTTTTGTCAGCAAGATGAGATAGGTAGTTATGTTAATATGCTTACTCTTGTGAAGAAACAACTTGCTGACTCACAGGCAGAAGTTCTGTGTTTACAACGAAAACTTTCAAACTTTTCTACATCCTCTATGGTATTTGATGAAATTCTTCAATCGCAAAGGACAGATACCAAAAGCAAAGCTGGTCTTGGTTATCACTATGTACCACCTCCTAATGACTATCTGCCAATGCCATCAAAGGATTCCATCAAAGACTTTGTGCCTTCCTCTTTCAAAGAAGACACAAAACCTGTTAATTCATCAGTTAATGGTTCTATCACTAAGGTTGAGGAGGTTATTGAGGTAGATGATATACCTGAAGTGTCTACCATTAAGGTTGAGAAATTAAATGTCAAATCTGAAAATTTCATCCTTGAAACTGAAAATGATGATTGTTTTAAAGGCAAAAGAAAAGCAAAGGTTTACAATGAATCCTCAAAAGTTCAACATGTTAAAAGGGATTCAAAATCTAAATCTTTGGATAATTCACGGTCACCTGTGAAGAATCTCAAGAAAGATAAAGTAGTTGATAAATCTGAAAATAATAAATATTCAAAATCAACTAGCTCAACCTTAGGAACATCTACTTCAACATGCTCACCTAAGAGTGCCTGTTCAACAAATGTTCCTATTAATAGACCTTCGGTGTATTATCCTCCTCCAAAACGATTTGAAGGAACTCATTGGAATCAATTTTGTGGGTAGACGTTCTTGTTTTTGTTGTGGACAACAAGGACATGTTATTAGGGATTGTAAGTTGATAGCCCTAGACAGGTTTGGTAGAAGAATGCCTAGAACTTATTCATATAGAAGTTCTTGTTCAAAATCATTGTCAATGCGTAGTTCACATTCGCCTTTATCTAGTTATGCATCCTCTTCACCTAAACCTATGGCCAGAGTAAACAAAGTTGTGCCTAGTAGAACCCAAGTTCAACAACACAACATTGTTGAAAACAAATCATCCAAACCTAAGCAGGTTTGGAAACAAAAATTCACAAACAACACATCAATGAAATCAAGTGACTTTTTAAAATATCATAAACTCATTGATGTGATAATTATGAACGATAATGGACAACCCAAGACTATCAAGGCTTGGGTGTCCCATAAAATCTAATGTTTCATTGTTTGTGGTGATGCAGTCAGTTTTTTGATAGATTATATTTTTAGTGACTGCAAGGATGTGTATTGTGTTAAGATTGCTTTCAAGGTAGTTAAGTGTGGTGCATTGTGACTGAATGGATGAGATTATCAAAGTTTCGAGATGGAATAACATGGTTAAAAGAATTTGATTTGACGTGATATGTGATTTTAGAACTTTTATTTCGTCATTATTTGTTCAATTTGTTAGTATTGCAACAACCATTCTTTATACTTTTTAGTATCAAAGAAATGTAATGTTGCAAAATTTATTAAATTTAAAAAAAAAAAACAAAATTAATTAATTAATTAAAAAATTAGTTTAATTTTTATAGGGGATTACCTTTGAATTAAAATTGAGAAAAGAATTTGCTGTTCAGGGGGAGAAATTTTAAAAAATTAAAAATTCTGATTATTTTGATCAGAAATTTGAACAGCAAGATTCTTAATTCTGGAAAACATTTTGGATTATGTTTGTAAACAACTTGGGATATGATAGTTCATCAGGTAACATGTACACAAAATGGAAATTTTAAGGTTTATGTTTGATGTGTCAGTAGGTTTATCTGGTATACCTACCACAGTTTTTATAAACATTAGCTTCATTATACGATGTATTGGTAGGCATTAACATATTATTCTTTAAGCTACTAAGAAATACATCTAATATGTCTTTATTTTCTTGTGGTGTCCATCATATGATGTATGACAATAAGTCTTAATTCTTAAGTATCAGCTTGTCATACCTCTATTGCACTGAGTTTTTATATGATAACATTTAGGGATTTATGTTGACTGATTCCTCTGTTGTACGTAAGTACAGACCTGGTCTCTGTCAGTATACTTTCAACCATTAAGCAAACAAAAGTCAATGCACTTTTAACATCTTATAAAATTAAAGATACTTAACAAGGTCGCCAAACGGCTTGACCAAGTATGGTTTTGCTTAAACCTGAATCAAGTTTATGTCGCTTTGTTGTACGTTTGTACAGACCTGTCACCGCTGGCTTGATTCTTAAAAATGTTCAATTCATATACCTTCTCTAAACAATAGATGTTATGTTCATGTCTTGATACTAGGAGTATATCTATTGTGGGATTCACATAAAAATAATCACTCTAACAATAATCACTTAGCTTGAAGATGCGTATGTTATATGTTTAAGTGGACAAACGATACCAGTAATCGTCTTGAACTAATTTTTTTAACGGTGTTCTATGTATGTTGAGTAAATTTAAAGAGGACAAAAGATACTGATAATCAAAATAACACTTGCTATTTCCTAATAACTGCATGTTATCCTGATATGATCCTTAAGCAGACATATTACAATCTTATCCCCGATTTATTTTCCTTTTGGTATTCTTTACTTTTTATTTATAAAGAAATTACAAAAATATTTTATTTCTATGTTGTTTTATTCAATATCACATATCTTGTTAAAGTCAAATATTGAAGATATAAAGAATGTTAGTTATTCTCCTAAGACTGTGAAGTTAAATTCTATTTGGAGAAGCTGCTAAAGATTGAGAGATGGTCATATAGTTTGAAGATCTTATTGTATGCAAAAGGTGTGTCCGTCACATGAATCTGGACATCAATATTCTGAAGACCATGCTATCTCAATGGGGGAGTGTCTAATTGTTGAAGACATAGAGGAGTTTGTTGGTGAAGACTAAATGAAGCCTATTTGACCAAGCTGATGACATGGGGGAGTTTGTTAGTGCATTTCTGTGTGTCAGTCAGTTGGTCAAAGTTTGTATTTGTCAAAGTCAATTAGTCTTACTATGTGATGTGATTAGTGTGTATATTCAAGTCAGTGAATGAAATGTAATTATAGAATATACATAGAATATTGGTCATGCGACACAGAGCTTATGTCGCAATAGCGACATAATGTCTATGTCACAGTGGGTTTGGCCTGCGACACAAAGGCTTGTGTCGCAGGGTCCAGTATGTCTATAAATAGTGAAGTCAGCTTTCATTTGTGGGTGGATCAAACCCTGGAGAGTGAGATAGTTTGTAAGGCAGAGAGAGAAATTGTAAAGCTTATTCGTCAATTGTTAATTTATACAAAACTTTAGAGAAACTGTGCTTGTGATTCAATATACGTTCAATACTCGATTAGTTGGATTCCGCTATTCTGATTGAGTCATACGATCTGATTAGGTCCAACGAAAGGGTTACTACACTAATATTTCACTAGTCACAATAAGCCAAAGGACTTATTTATCTACGTTTCACAATGAAACACATAATATTAAATAATTTATAAAACAATTAGATAATCAATTAAAATAATAGAAATTACCAGACCGCAGGAGAGGATGTTACATAGGAACTTTTCGGAGCTTTAGCTTTTAGTTTTTGAACGAAAAACTCCTATGAAAATAAAAGCCTTGTTTGTCATGTACAAGTTGTAGCTTTAGAATCCAACGAAAAGCTCAAATTCTCAAAGCTACTAGAACTAGCTTTTCGCGAACAGCTCCAAATCTAAAGGTACAGCTACAGCCTACAGCCTACAACAACAGTTACAGCTACAGCCTACAGCTAGTTCACCAAACATACCCGTAAACTTCATAATAATAAAAAGATTAAAATTGTAGCAAATACCATTTATGTTTCAAATTCAACGTTGATATGAATTATACTCCAAAGTTGAAAACAACAACTTAACCGATCAATAGAGCAACAATACTTTCACCCACAAAAATATAAAATAAAATACATCAACAACCACCATAAGAAATGTTTTATTATTTCAAATCTTTATTTTTATATAATTGAAAGAGTATACGATTGAGAAATTTTAACCTTTATTATCTTTTATCTTTTACGATCTAAAGATTTTAATTTTTTTTGTAAGATTACCCATTTGGCCTCTTAAATATTTAATGTATTTATTTTAATTACAAAATTAGACTAAATATTTGCAATATTTTTTTAAATTAAAAAATTAGATCAAATATTTTATTCATTTATAAAAATTAAAAAATCTAAAAACTATATAGAAAAATTGACAAAAATATTTTATACATTTTATTGAAATTAAATTTGTCTCGTATTATAGCGGGTCTATAAACTATATAAAAAATCGACCAAACAAAATTAAATTTGACTCGCATCATAACGGGTATATAAAGTATATAAAGAAATCGATCACAATCATTTTATTCATTTATAAAATTTAAATTCGTCGCGCCCTATCGCAAACTATAAATTATTTAAAAAATCGATAAAATAAAAATTAAATTCGACCCACATTGTCACGAGTTTGTAATAGTGTAAACTGAAAACGACAACAGCAACGAACATAAACAAAACATTCATTAGTGTATTTTCCACATAATTTCTTTATACCATCAAATCGGTTCAATATCCATAAGCAATTTTCCGATGTAAACCGTCAAAAACGCACAATTCACACCATTAGATTAAAACTTAATTCTTCTTTAGTTCGAACTAAATTTTAATAAATTCTGCAAAAGAAAAACAAGTGTTTAAAGATGCACAAAAAATGCGGTGTGCATCTCTGTATATTAGAGCTTGTAAAGAAGAACAAAGCGAATGCAAAGAATTACAGCAGAATTAATGAAAACTCAAACACCATAAACATACAAAATTACAAATATATGAAACCTTTATTCAAAAAGTAAACACAGAGAATGAAAAAAAAAACTGTCCATCGTCGTTTCTATCCCACCTTTTTTGATGATTCCGATCGCTTATTGATATAGATTCACATATTCTTCGCAATCTGTTTCGGTGCATCTTACGTCACATCTGAAGCCGCAACCGTTCGTTGCCACCCGTGAGTTTAGTATGATGTTTGTTCTAGTCTAGTTAAGGATACTTTGAATAAAAAAAAAAAAGGTAAAGACCAAGAAGAAATGAGAAGAAGAAGCTAGGTTGCAATTTTCTTATGGCTATGAAAGGATCGACATAAACGGAAGAAGATGAAAAGCACGTGGAGAGTCCAGAGTTATTAGGTATTTATGTGACTGGGAACTAAATTGGCTAATTTACTTTGTACCCTTCCATCATTATCTCTATTATATAATTTTCTAAATATTAATATGAATAGCAGTATTAATGGTTCATATGTGTTAGTATCTGATGATATTAGTGCTCTTCGAGAAGTGGTATTCGGAGCATCGAAGTATTGAATCATATGATGGGTACGTTTCAAGTTGATCCATAAATAATTATTAATTAAATTCTTTTTTCTCTTACTTTTAATTTATTATATATATATATACAAGATGCATTATGCGAATGTATGAAATCCTATACATAGTATGCATGCAGATTGAAGTGAGTTGTCATACCATTTCCTTAATAGCAGTGTCAACAATTACAATATAAGAGTGAACGAAAGTCAATGATATTTCCATTTTATTTTGTACTCTCTTTTTTCTTCCGTTTCTATTATCTATTTTATTTGTATAATCTTTTTTTCAAATATATACACCTTGAAGTTTTATTATTCAACACTATAAATTAGAATGAGTATTGGTAAATGCATGACGATTCAAATAATGAGGTATACATTTCTTTCTCTTAAATATATATCTTTATGTGTTATGTATAACTAAACAAATTTACGTGTGTTTTATTTAGAAAAAATATTTATACTGAACCTGTTTTGGAATTTGATGAAATTTCAAACGAGAATGAAGGAATCAATTCAAGAAATTTTGACTAATTGCTTCTTAAACGGAAAAAACATATATGACTAATTTGGCACACGTTGAAATTTTTTTTTCCAACTACCCGGATATTTTTTTATACACATATTCCATAATATTATGAGTTAGTATATTATTGTTGATATAATTTAAATAAGTTTTCTTATACATTTTTCATTATAGTTGATAACATATAAGGAAATGTTTGCACATGCTTGGATCATAACATTCTTAACTTCAGCCAACATACAACCATTAGAGTAGAGAGTCAACATGCTTTGTTGAAAAAAAATTTAGACTCGACACGGTCCGATTTAGTGACATCGGTGTTGTTTATTCATGAAATCATTGAATTACGTTAGTACTTATTTTGTAGAAAGAAAAATAAAATAATACATCTTTTTATGATTTTATTTTTTCTTTTTACATTTAGTAGTTAGCGTTTTAGAATTTCTCATTGTTAGTTATTTGAGTTTAAAAGTTTTGCTTAAAATTTCAAGACTTTTATCTAATAATTAGTGTGTTTGGATAGCTTTTCAAAAAGCACACAAACCAATAATGTAAATAGATTTTTTGTTGTAACCAAACTTTGATTATTCAAGTTATAATACTTCAATAGATACACAAATTATGCAAACTTTATAGATTTCATTTTCTACTGAAGTTTAATTTTTATTTAAAAAACTCTCGTCGCAAAGTGCAAATTAAATAGTATTTGTGATTATATATATAACAAATTATAATGTGAAAAGAACTATACTTTTACATTATATTAAATGAATACATTATATAAATAAATTATTATTCAATGATAATAATGAAGTGATGGTCATGGTGATGGAGTGATAGTAGACCGTAAGTGATGGTGACGACAGTTTTGATATTATAAAGTTGATCCAAATAGTATCACCCGTTAATATATTATCATGCACTCTATATATACCATAGATGATCATCACAACAGCTACATCAAATCAAAACACACAATACTAATAGGCAGGGACAGTTATAAGCAAGAGGATATTGTTCGCCCACTTGCAAACTACCATCCCAGCCTTTGGGGAGATCAATTTCTCCACTATGATGAGGTACGTGTACTATATCAACTGATTATGCCACCATTTATAAAAGTTTATAGATTTATAGATTTATATTCCGAATGTATTAATTAAAAACATATTTTACAAGGACCATGTATATATGGGATTTAGTTGACAATGACAGCTAGCTTCTTTATCTTTTATATTTATAATTAGTTGACAAGATCAGATTTTGGGCAACTACCTAATATCCATGATCAAATATAATGATTTAAATTGATGGCGTACTATAATGATATATACATGAGTAAATTCAGCAAGAAGAACAAGCTGGTGCAGAGCAAATCATTGCAAGTTTGATAGAAGAAGTGAAGAAAGAAATACTTGTAGCCTTGAATGATGCAACAAAGCATACAAGTTTGTTGAAACTAGTCGATGATATCCAACGCCTTGGAATAACATACTACTTCGAACCAGAGATTATGGAAGCATTGAAACATATTTATAATGTATA
This sequence comes from Logfia minima, assembly GCA_963921325.1. Lineage (NCBI taxonomy): Eukaryota > Viridiplantae > Streptophyta > Magnoliopsida > Asterales > Asteraceae > Logfia > Logfia minima. The sequence continues at coordinate 10,919,005 of OY992776.1, read as the reverse complement.
CGGCGATGAATGGAATGGTGGTAGCACTCCTCATTGGTTTCGACTCCTAAGACAAGGAGGCTTTTATGTTTCATGTGGTTAGTGCATATAAAGTCAATCTAAATATATATCAATCTCAATGCAAAATAATTTACTGATATTTTATCTGAATTAAATCAGATATTTTTAGTAACTACAAGCATGATAATGGATCTTTAAAAGAATCCTTAACCGACGATGCTCAAGGCATGCTTGAGTTATATGAGGCGGCATATTTGAGAGTTCCAGGCGAAAGCATACTAGATGATCTTCTTGCTTTTACTAAAACTCATCTTGAAAAAATTGCAAATGATCCCCTTCGGTGCACTCACGCTCTTTCTACGCACATACATGAAGCTCTAGAGCGGCCAATACACAAAAGTTTGCCACGTCTAGAAGCAGTACGATACATAGCTTTTTATGGACAAGAAGATTCTCATAATAAGTCCTTATTTAAGACTTGCAAAATTGGGGTTCAACCAGCTTCAATCCTTGCACAAGAAGGAGCTTAGCCAACTTACCAAGTATACACATACAACCTTCACGCCCTTTCCCCTTAATTTCTCGTGTTAATATGCGTAGATCTTTCGAGTCATTATTGAAGTTTTGATATGTGTTTTAAATTATTGTAGGTGGTGGAATGCTTTTGATCCTACAAAGAATCTGCATTTTGTAAGAGATAGGTTGGTTGAAGCCTATTTTTGGATACTTGGCGTCTACTTTGAGCCTCAATATTCTGAATCTAGGATTTTCTTGACAAAAGTGTTCCAAATGACAACAACCGCGGATGACGTGTACGATTCTTATGGAATTTTCTCAGAACTTGAGTTCTTCATCAAAGCGGTTCATAGGTATTAATTTACATGACCAACACATGAACTCGGTGTCCGACATGCACAATCATGCTCTTAAAACTAATATTATTTTATTTACAATTTTGCTAACTATATCTAGGTGGTCGATTACCTGCCTGGATGAACTTCCAGATTACATGAAAATACCTTACAAAATGCTCTTGGGTATTTATGAAGAAATGGAGGTAATCATGGAAAAGGAAGGAAAAGCATATCAAGTTAAATATGCCAAAGACTCGGTTAGCTTCTTCTTTTCTTTATCTCTGTCTGTAGTTTTATTTATACATGCATATAGAGATCAAGATATAAATGAATAATGTGTCATTTAATTATACAACACAGATGATAGAGTACATTACAAGCTATCATACAGAAGCTAAATGGCTACATGAGGGTTATGTACCAACATTTGAGGAGCATAAATCACTTACATATGTAAGTTGTGGCTACATAATGCTTACAACAACAAGTTTAGTTGGGATGGGTGATATAGTTACACAAGAATCACTAGAATGGGCTCTTCACAATCCTCCTCTTGTAAAAGCTTCGTCTGCCATTAATAGGATCATGGATGATATTGTCGATCACAAGGTACATCTATATTACTCAAATTTGGTCTTCGTGATTCTATAACTAAGTTTTTTTCTTCTTTAATCTGCTAGATAACAAGATTAAATAATATGTTTTTACCATATTGTTGGTATTATATATTGAAAAGTTGATGAATTAAAATGTAGGAGGAGCAAGAGAGAACGCACTTTATATCGAGTGTGGAAGTTTATATGAAGGAACATGACGTCACAGAAGAGTACGTCCATAAGTTGTTTAAAGAAAGAGTGGAAGATGCATGGAAAGATTTGAACCAGTAATTGCTTACGTGTAAAGAGATACCTATGGTTCTTAAAATGCGTGCAATTAACTTGGCACGCGTAATGGATCTCCTATATAAGTATCAAGATAATTTGAAAAATGTTGGAAAAGAAGTTCAAGAGCTTATCAAATCTGTTTTCATTCATCCTATGATTATTTAAGTTTCAGTGTTTCATGGCTCATGTAACAGACCAGGGAAGATACAATGTCGGTTCATCCTTTAAAGATCATAATTATCGTACTATTTACGGTTACTAAAACCCGAAGGTCAATTTGTGTGCAGACGTGCGGTAGTTCTCAATGGTCAATTGGAGCTATAAGAATATTGAAGACGCGTAATATTATGCTTTTATGTAACATGTATTTGTGGATTTAATTTGCGTTTTGTAATTTCCTACTTTATGATAAGCTTTACGTTCATTAATGAATGTTAAGTGATAAACTCAATAACTTTCGTTTCAAAAGAATGTTATATTATTGAGTTCATTATTTAATGGATAATTTTTCAATGAATATCAGTCAAATACATATTTATTCTTGATTTTTAACTGATATTATTCATTTTGATTAACATTCAACTGAGATGAATATTAACAATTTCCCTTAATATTCATCAACTAATAGATAGCTTATAAAAAATAAAATCATAAATGAATATTAGTAGTTATTGCGTTTATTTTAATTAATATTTAAAAAATAATAAAAAATTATATTTACCAAAAGGAAGGTTATCTACTTGAAAAAACGTATTATTACTTCTTTATTTTCTCAAAAATAATACTTCATTATACATCTCCTCCCTCTTTTGTACATGTATATATATCTACCTATCTATATCTATATATAGAGATGGGTTCAAATAAGAATGGTTAAAAAGTAGAGAATAGAAGAACCAATAGGATTGCTCCATTTTATTACAAAACTCATTTTCACATTTTTCTTTAAAATTAAATATCTCACAAATCGTACATCAATAAATTATAAAAATTACATATTCGGAATCAGCGTCATTTTATCTTTAATTAGAGATCCCATAAGCTACACTTCCGACGACTATTTTTTTTTTTTTTTTTGGAAGTCTTAAAAATATAATCACATGTAATTTATGATAAAAAGCTAAAATTGATAATGTTAAATCACATGTGATTTTCAATTAAAATTGATCTTTGATGATTAGCTTACATGTATATGATAATTCATATATGATTATTATTTAAAATCACATGTGATTGAAGATTTATTGCGTGTGATTATTATTTAGTGCTTAAATCACATGTGATTTAACATTACAAATTTTTAAAACCCATTAAAAATAGAATTTTTAAAGCCCATTAAAAAATAGAAAAAAAAAATTCGTTGAAAGTATAGCTAGTGAGATATCTAATTAAAGATAAAATGACGCTGATTCCGAATATGTAATTTTTATAATTTATTGACTTACAGTTTGTGAGATATTTAATTTTAAAGAAAAATGTGGAAATAAGTATTTGACATGGAGCAATCATATTAGTTCCTCTCATTCTCTACTTTTTTTAGCATTCTTATTTGAACTTTCTCTCTATATATATACTAAGAGCATCCACAATGCATTGGACTTTTGAGAGTTCAATGCATTGCCAAGTCACTGCCATGTAGCATCTTATATTTTTATTTATACACCGACAATCTATTAAACTTTACAAAACTCATTAGACTATAACCTCATTGGTCAAAGTCCAATGCACTACCAATAGGAGCATGTGTCATAGTCTAATGAGAGTGTGTACATAAAAGAATTCTCATTGCACTTTGGTTGACATGGCATACTCACAATGCTATTAGACTTTTGCCAAGTCATCAAAAAAACTCATTTAACTTTGCATTGTGGGTGCTCTAAAGAAGAATAAAAGGTTGTTCAATATTTTACCATATAGGCAAAATGACACGTGACGGCTTTTCATAATTTAATAATAAATAATTATTTAAATTTAAAAGATAAACTACAAAATAGATTTAGATAGAGTTAAATAATATTTGAATGTAATACTAATTAATTTAAAAATCTATGAATCCTACTCAAAAAGTAATTAAAAATAATATTAAACTATTAAACCTATAAAAATTGCGAATATAAAAATTACTTAACTTAAAAAGTATCAATAATAAAACAACAAATATTTCATATATATATTACCGTATATCAGACGGGATTGAAATTAGTATGTATATATATATATTATATTATATATATATATAAAGTTAGACGAGTTATCCGTTTTAATAAGTCACATAAACTAACCCAGACAACCCTAAAATATGTGCTTAAAAGTTAATTGAAGTCGTACGTTTATCCAAAAAAACACGTAACGGGTGTCTAACTATTTATTTTTGTTGATAATAGAAGAAGTATTTGTTCTTAAGTGAAGATTTTCAGGTTCAAGTTTTTGTTTTCCTTAAGTACGCCCCACGCCAATTCCTTCTTCGTAAAGTCCGAAATTGCTTGATCGTATTAAAATCCGGAAACGTGAATTCCCCAATTCAATTTCAATTCGCAATCATATTTCATCAAAAATGTGGAATCAACAACCGTTTCTGAAAACCGACATCGAATCCGGTTCATCTGAACCGTTGTATCCGATCATGTCAGAGTCACCAGAGCTCCGGTGGTCGTTTATTCGTAAAATATACTCAATTGTCGCCGTTCAATTACTTCTCACCGCTGCGGTCAGTGCTTTCGTCATCACCTATCATCCTGTCGTCACTTTCTTAACCACCACTAACGGCGGTTTCGCTTGTTATATTCTTCTGATCATAACTCCGTTTATCAGTACGTATTTCTAATTAAAACGATGTCGTTTTTAATATCTTTATTTGTTTTGTTTTACAGCTTTGTGTCCATTGTCCTATTATTATCAACGGCATCCGGTGAATTATGTGCTGCTTGCGATATTTACAGTCTCACTTGCATTTGCAGTTGGTTTAACTTGTGCATTTACTAGTGGTAAGTTAAATTGTTGAATAATTTTCTTTAGTTTATAAGGAAATTTAAGTTTATAATTTATAATTGTTACTCGGAGCTTCGCAATACTTGGATAACATCTTACTATATATGTTTTTGTAGATATAATAAATTAATAATTATATCCTGCTAACCGAGTATGAAACTGTATTAAGAACACTTGTTGAGCTATTGAATCGAGTTTAAGCTTGGCACATTTGCAGCCCTTCTGATCAGGGAAATGGAAAGAGTTACTATAAACATAAAATTTGGTTTTCTTTTACCATGATTTTTGTGAAAATGCATGACGGACATTGCAACGTTTGAAGAAGCGATCTTAGACGCACATATATTAGTGACCTTAATGTGCAGAGCTAATAATATGCTAATAACTAGCAAGAGTCTATATATCAGTTGGGTTAGATGGCTTACAAGAGTTATTGTCAGACATGAACATGAACCCATGATCAGTGAGCTGATATTTATTTACCAAATTAATATATTTTCTTTTCTGATAAAAGCTTAGGACTCTCACCTTGGATATTTATTCTTCTTTGGTTAATGTTGATCTCTAAATTCTTTGGAATATCACTTCTCTTGGTCTAACTGTGATGTTTCTGGAAATATTAGAAGGTCTGAAAGTGTTAGTTGCTTTAATGAGGTTTATTTTAGCACTTAACCAGAATCACACAGAGAGATTACGATTAGGAGTTTGATTGCTTAATTCTAGCCATATGATTACTTATTTGTTAGTCGTAAGTGAACATCAAATATCTAAAGAAGGTGATGATAATAGTTCTTTCTTGGTTTGGGTTAGAATCTTGATTAAGTGGATTTATGCAGGGAAAGTCATATTGGAAGCAGTTATTTTGACAGCCGTGGTGGTCGTGAGTCTCACTCTGTTCACATTCTGGGCGGCGAAGAGAGGTTACGACTTCAATTTCTTGGGCCCCTTTTTGTTCGGTGCTGTTATGGTGCTTGTCGTCTTTTCGTTCATTCAGGTTTGTTTGCTGCCACTCAAGTGGTCTCAATCATTAATTTTAGAGGTAGTGGAGCTGGGTCGGATTGAACTGAAACACTTCTTTTGTCCTAAGTTTTAGATTTTTTTATAAAAGTTAGTTTTTCAAATATGATGAAAAAATTATATAATTTCAATTATAATCTAGTTTTTAAAATAAGATGATTGAGGGTATTTACTTTTAGTTTAAAGGTTTTATTTTTATCACTTATGCATCAAGATAATAGTTTGGGCAAGCTTCAACCCGTTGGACCAATTTGACATATTTTTTTTTAAGCTATATTTTTTTTTTATCTATTACTCGAAAAATATAACATAACCTGAATTGATCCATTCATAAGTAATTGAGCCAAAATTGCCATATCTGGTTTTTTTAAGCTCTGATGTCCAACTCACTTGTTATCGTTTTGCAGATTTTCTTTCCTCTGGGCAAGATTTCAGTTATGGTATATGGGGGTTTATCAGCAATTGTCTTCTGTGGCTACATTGTCTATGACACTGACAATTTAATTAAACGATACACCTACGACGAGTACATATGGGCTGCTGTGGCTCTATACTTGGATATCATCAATCTTTTCATTTCGTTGCTTACCATTTTACGAGCTGCTGACAGTTAAAATAATCATGGTCTTCATAACATCTGTTCATACTTCACTGGTACACGAATTTTCCTCTCAGAAGACTTTGATATCCAGGTGTTACTTCTTTGAATATACTTTCATCTTTAGTACATTCATTTTTGTCCACACTCTACAATTGTTATTTGTTGTATGGTTGATATTTTTTGTGCCATGATGGGCTAAGTTTGACTCTATTGTTTCTGCTAAAGATCCATAATTTGTATAGGAAGTGACTTTCATAATGGTGATGCACCCTTATGTCTATAAATGAACTGAAGTGAAATAAGTATAAGATTGTGTGATTATGTTATATTGTGCCATTGTTATCATGTGCTTACACACATACATTCCTTCAACACATTTCCATTTTACTCGTTAGAAATAAAATGTGACCCACATCGACTCATTTTCACATGAACGTGTTGTAGTTCTGTCACGGAAAATGGTGTTTTAGGACGTGATACAGAACAATACCATCCAACCATATAATATTGTGAGCTGGCATTATATTACAAGAATTAGGAATACAAAGCTAACTTTTGGCATTCAAAACAGATGCTTATAAGTTTACTAAGCACACGATGGTTATTACAATATACCTCCAGGTCCCCCACACTTTTTCTTGGCCCTCCTTTGGTTTACTTGGTGAACCTCCTCTCATCTACAATGGCTACAATATGTGGACGCCTTGAGTCCACATATCGTATTCCCTTTGTGTTCTGCACTCAAACTCCACTAATCCACACCCAACTGTTCTCAGCCCAAAGTACCTCCGTTCCTCTCCTCCATCAAACAGATGCATACCTTCAACACCACATCTGTAATCAACCAAACACGAATTATTCCTTAATTATGTCGCTCCATGAATTAGACAAGTAGTGGATGTTTGCATTTGCGTTTTCACAGTTATTATGACGACTTAAAATTACATAATCAGCTAATCATGTCGAAAACGCATATCTAAACACTCGGTGGAAGAAATATAGAATTACTTACTTTTTTTCTTTTTCGTGATAGTAGAGCCAACATGTTTGCTCTTCATCTTTAGCATCACTTGACCCGTTCGGTGGATATAAACTGACACAATTTTCCAGTGAAGATCACCTGCAATTCGTTTTCCAACAATTATTAGTTAAACGGCTCTATTGAGTATATAAGTTTCTCTTTTAAAAGTTTGAGAATACAAGTTAGTTGTTCTTACCATTACGGGTGCGTTTGAGAAGCTCACTCCCCCTGGCTAGGAGTTCTTGGTTACATATGCCCAGAAAATTCTCTTCAGGGGAAGGCTGTTCGCTGTAGCCACTGCTCTTTCCTTGACTTTTGCTTTCTTTAAGCCCTCGGTCCACTGGTATTACTGCTGCGATGTTCCAAACCTCCTTCAATGCCCTGGCCTTCAATGTTGCTGCACCACGTAGAGCTAGAAACACAAGAAACATATCGCACGGTTAACATCAAGGCTCAAAAGTTCGCATTATTGAACCATACAGTTAGATTTGTTTTTAAATTAAGTATTAAACGATATTTTAAAACTATTTTGTTATATGATGGTCTAATTTTTTGATTAAGATGTTTGATAGTCAACGTAAACATTTTTGACGACTATGACCCATTTGACCAGGTTGACCCGTTTCCATTTTAGCAAAGTCTTTAAGTTTTACCTGTCGCAGCAGCAGCAGTGAGAGTTAATATATCACCATGTGATTTGACGTTAACCGCGGAGCTAACAGCGGCAATAAGGTGTTCACGTTCTGCTCCCATCGCCTCTGCAGCCTCCACACATTGTGCAGCAACCAAAGTGGCAGCCGAGGCCACCGCCATATTAGTCTTGGCCATTTGCTCATCCTTACTAGACGCTGATGCTGCTGCAGTCGCAGCTGCAATCGTGGCCACCGCTGCCGCCACTCCAGCAACCGAAACTGCCGCGTGGAGCTGTGAATTGTGCGCCCGGGTCTCTTCTTTTTTCTTCTCCCTCCTTTCCTTCAACCACCTTCCTACCGTCTACACCCGCTCGCTCCATATCAACTCCGACCATTAGCAAACAATGGTTGCGGTGTGTTGTTCGCACGTAGAAACTGTTTTTACAATATTAAAGTTATACATAATTACAAACTTAACAAGCAAGTAGACATTATAAAGTAGTATTAACTGTATCTAAACGGATAATTATGTGCAACTAATTATCACCTAATGTTTTGTGTTGTTAGCCTAAAAAAAGTATGATCACATACGTATGGGAAAACCAAGGGATAAGAACGGTTAATTTAGTCTCTAACTGTTATCAATTGCGTATAACATTTGTGCTCTTAGCAACACGAAGTGATGCACTCCATTAAAGGTATGATAATTATTGTGGATTGAATGCTCAACTACGGAGTAGCTTGCTAGACTATTAAAAAGTGCATTTGTTACTACACCATATAAAGGTGGATACGGGAAATAATTTGACAATGACAATAAGTTTGACGGTCAAACTAAAGCCAAAAAGAAAAGGCTGCACAAAAACAAAAAGAAATATTGTGGTGTGGATGGATAATAAAGTTAAAGTTACAAGGTTCTCACTTTTTTTTCTTCCCGTTCATATTCTAAAGAAGAAAACAGATCACACACAGTCATAATATTCGTCCTCACTCATCTTTACTGTTACGTCAGTCACGACCGCTCACGACTGAAAACTGACTACAGTGGTAAACTGATCACATCTCACGACAGCTCACAACGAACAACTGAGACTCACTATTTTCATTATTTTTCATTTTTCTTAAAAACACATTTACTTTTAAATAATATATAGTTTCATATAATTAATTTAAAAACTAGTTATTAATTAATAAAAAAGATACATTAATTAATTTAAAAAAACATTACATAGTTCCTAAAAATAAAATAAAAACGTAACAATAGTTCTTAAAAATAAAATAAAAACCTTACAATAGTTCTTAAAAATAAAATAAAAACGTTGCAATACGATAAAAGAAGCCTAAAACTATTCGTCGTCTTCGTCTTCGTCTTTGTCCGCATCGAGGTCCACGAATTCCGCATATTTTTTGCAAATAAACTTTTTCATGTTATTTATTTGATTTTTATCCTTCGGCTTGTAACCCTCGATAGTTTCTTTTAGAAACTTTAGTGACTCGATTGCCGCACACATTTTTTCAGCTTCTTTTATCTCAAGTACAACTTCTAATCGTTGAGCATCCATTCTTTCTTCATAGCTCGCTATGCTTTCGACCGCCGCTTCGAGCCTTGAACCGGTATCATAAGAAAAAGTCGCCGCGTCGGAAGAGCTTTGACTTTTAGCGACTTTTCGTGGTCGTGTACTCAACCGGCCGGGGGGTCTTGGAATCGCATCATCCCCAAATAGCTCGTTGGTAGTATCGTTTTCAAGATCCACGGCCTCGTTCTCGGGTTCGTCACTTTCGTATAAATTAACACAATTCTTGCATAATGCAACGAAAAATAAATTATTTGCTTTATGTTCGTTCAATTTATAGTAATATGTTGTGTTTAATATTTTAAAAATAAAATTATATATCAACACATTAACATTAACATATACTTTAAAAAAAGGGAAAATCACATTCTCTGTTTTTTAAATAATGATAAAACAAAATACCCAACAAAAGATAATATATATATATATATATGGGAAATTAATTTTTTTGCCCCTAAAATTAAAGTTATAAAAAAATTTGCCCCAAAAATTATAAAATACACGAATTTACCCTATCCGGTCGCAAGTCAAACCTTGACATGCAACCCGGTAACCTGCGACCCCCAATCCCGTTCATGGGACCCGTTCCCCGGTAACTGAGACCATGCGACCCGTTAACTGACACTATGCGACCGCCACTAGTAACCTGCGACCCCGAACATGCGACCAATGCGACCCGTGATCATGCGACCCCCTTCCCAAAACCGAGACCATTCGACCAGTTCATCATTATTTACAACCCGTTCATCGTGACCATGCGAACGAACTACGACCCACGACTCATTTTAGATAAAAATATAGATAAGATTTTTTAGATTTTGGATTAGATTTTTTGTACTTTTTTAGATTGTCTTTGGATAACATTTTTTCTTTTAAAGCTACCCGAGTTTCAGTTGTTTTTCATTCAAAAACACACTTTCCAAAAACACGAATATTCTCTCAATAATCTGTAATCTAATACAAGGAATTTCAACATATTTACAAGGAATTGCAACACATTATTCTTCAGCATATAAAGGTAAAAATTCTAACTCGTTTCAGGCAATTTATTTGTAATTCAAGTGCAATATGAGTCAAGGAATTGATAAGTTTAGGATGTATGTTTGTTCTGGAGGACATTTTAAATATATTAGCAACATGCCCGATGTATTTGCATGTAGATTGTTATAGAGTGCCTTTAAAACTGCCTATTGCACCCGAAAACCCTTTGACATACAAAGTTTTGTTAAAATATGTTTTAAAGAAAGTTGGTCTACCACTTGATACACCAATTCATATGAAATATAAGGTGGATCAATATGTTATAGATATTTACTGATGATGAAGATGACTTTGGTGAGAACTATAAGAACCATATATTCCTCATGTTTCACCAAGAGCAAATACGTATATCTTTTAATACATAAAATACATAATTCTTTATTCTTATTATTTGACATTTGAAATATTTAAATATTAAAAAAAACTCGTAAATCTTTTAAATAATGTGAACGTTTTAATAAAATATTGCTTATGTTCAATCTTAATATGCTAAACATGAGTTTTAAAATGAGTATAGACAAATGTCCAAAATAATGACTAGATATTGAAACATTATCATTTACACTTGACATCTTGTGATTTTTATTTAAAGTATTTGAATTAAAAAGGAAATACATAAGGATCAAAATTATCATTTATGTAAATCTTTGAACATGCCTCTAAAAATTAAAAATGAAGCAAGAAAAGAATATACACCGTTGGATAAAAATGTGTAGAACCCAATCAAAAGTTTAAAGATTTTTATGATATTCTCTTTTATATATTTCAAAGATATATATATATATATAATACACAACAACTAAGTCAAATATTTACATATTTAAGTTGATTTTTAATTTAATAAAAGTATATGAAAACTTTGAGTATATTAAAGACTTGTTAACCTATGCTTTTAAAATGAACTCATAAAAAAAGTGAACTTACAAAACCACATACTTTCAAAGGCTTTCACATCTAACTTTTGCATTATTAACGAATATTTCGTGTAATTTAAAATAGCGTTATGTAAAGTTGAGGTTCCTCTAGATCGTAGCCCTAAAGTTTATGAATTTCTAAAATTTTAGTTTTAGTTCTACATCTTATAGTATCATAAAGGGTTAATAGACAAGTTAGTTACTATACTTTGTAAAAAAGTTCATATAGGTTATCATATTTTAAAAATATTCATTTGGATTGTCGTACTTTGTAAAAATGTTCATATGGGTTACTATACTTTTAAAAACATGCAACTGGATTACTGTACTATGCGAAAATGTTCATATGGGTTATTGTACATCCAATTTTCATAAGTGTTTGAAAATTTAGAAAAAAATAAATTCACTTTCGCAAAGTACAGTAACCATATGAACATTTTCGCAAACTATAGTAATCCAGTTGCACATTTTTAAAGGATAATAACCCACATGAATAATTTCACAAAGTAAGGTAATCTAAATGAATATTTTTCAAATATAGTAATCTATATGAACATTTTCTCAAAATACAGTAATCAATTTGTCTATTAACTCGTATAATAAAGTGAAGATTTCGTAAATAAATAATATAGTTTAATACAAAGCTTCACTTTTCATAAACTTAAGTGTAAAGCGAAACTCAATGCTTTGCAATTAAAATGAACTCCGAAGGATCAAGCATTTTCACTGTTTTTTTAACTCCTTACAAAGAACATGTACTATTCTAGAAATTTTTGAATATTCGAATTCGCGTATCTGACAACTTCAAAATTTTGAATATCCGAAAGTCCCAATTCGAATTTCGCATAACATAATCCACTATCAGAAATTCAAACTTTTAGATATTCCACTTTAAACCCTAATTATATGTAGTGTAGCAAATGTATGCATCAATATAATGAGTTTGGATATAGTTTAGACTTTTGAGTATACTTAACTCCAACGACTCAACTAATAAAAATATGAATGCGTGGTCCATTTTTTTTTTTTTTGAACTGCTGAAAATTTTATTAAACTAGCAAGGTGCTAGAGAATTACAAAATAGAATCAAGGAAATGATTATTTATCCAATTGATCCAAGATATGGATGTTTTCCTATTCCTATTAGAAAACCAAATAAAAGAATAAAAAACAATTTTATCGAAGACGGAGTATTGCTGAATACGATGGCTTTCATAAATCTTCTTGTTTCTGAACTTCCATACGGCCCAAAGAGTAACACAAGTGATTGCTTCCAAAATGGACTTTTTCTTCGCAGGCAACTGAATATGGAAAACCCAATGAAATAATTCTGTGATTGAAGATATATTTGGAATTGATATATCCACCCACAAGCAGACTTTTCTCCAAACATTTTGTGATAAACTGCATGACCACATAAGATGAAATGCGTGGTCCATTACATGTGTCATTTATTCACGTTGGTCAATCCTTGTGTACCATTAATATATTCTCAAGCACTCTATATGTACCATAGATAATCATCACAACAGCTTCAACAAATCAAAACACACAATACTATTAAGCATGGACGGTTATAAACAAGAGGATATTGTTCGCCCACTTGCAAACTACCATCCCAGCCTCTGGGGAGATCAATTTCTCCACTATGATGAGGTACGTGTACTATTTCAACTGATTATACCACCATCAGTTTAAGTTTATAGATTTATAGATTTATATGTATTCCAAATGTATTAATTAAAAACATATTTTACAAGGACCATGTATGATGATGGCCGGGATTTAGTTGACAATTACAGTTGGTTTCTTTATCTTTTATACTTATAATTTTTATATATACATAAGACAAAAATATATCTAAAAAAACGTGAAGCATTATACAAAGTCTTTAAAATATTGATTTTTATCGCATGTATATTTCAAGTTGTTAAGTTATTCACAAATAATATTAAAAGTCAAAAGCTATTCATGATTGTGCATGCTTTATACCACAACCAAGGTCACTTCGAATGTCACTTTTGTTTTGTGTTCACTTGTACTACTTGAACGTTACATTAATATTTTTTAAATTCATATAAAATCGACATAATAGTACTAACAGTGACTGTGTCACTTTAAATTTTGGACCCCATATTTATCAATATACATTTATTTATATACACTAAAAAAATCCGATACACACTTCTTTTGCGTTGCTAAACCGATATGAACTTATTGACGCACCCAACTGACACACCCATATCAATGGTGTCAGTTTGGGGATGCGCGTCGGTTAAAACCGACGCACCCCCGTTGGGAGCAGTCAAATAATCCAGTAGAAAGTTTTATGCTCTTGTATATGGAAGATCAGATTTTGGGCAACTACCTAATATCCATGATCAAATAATCAGATTTAAATTAATGACTTTGATGATACATGAGTAAATTCAGAAAGAAGAACAAACTGGTACAGAGAAAATCGTTGCAAGTTTGATAGAAGAAGTGAAGAAAGAAATACTTGTAGCCTTGAATGATGTAACAAAGCATACAAAATTGTTGAAACTAGTCGATGATATCCAACGCCTTGGAATAGCATACTACTTCGAACCAGAGATTATGGAAGCATTGCAACGTATTTATAATGTATATGGCAATGAATGGAATGGTGGTAGCACTCCTCGTTGGTTTCGACTCCTAAGACAAGGAGGCTTTTATGTTTCATGTGGTTAGTGCATATAAAGTCAATCTAAATATATCTATATATCTATATATATATATATATATTAAAAGAAGATATCACATTGCTTATGTGGTTCCAATCATTGTTTGCCACGTATGCAAAAATCTTAGGTGTCAATCATATGATTTTTTAAATTTTTTTTACCATATATACATTGCTTATGTGTCTTTATATATCATAAAAGCCAAATTAATTGCCAGTATTGACTACATTAATTAATATAATTAAAAAATATGATTAAATAAATTAATAAGCATAATTAATTGTTATTATTTTTTTCATTCTTAAAATATATAAAATAAATTAATGACCATCACAAATGAATGTTAACAACATTCATTTTTGATGAAATCAATGGTTGAGATTTGCTTCCCTCCTTCCCTAATTTTTTTGCTTCCCCATTGATCCCCACCATATATATATATATATATATATATCAATCTCAATGCAAAATAATTTACTGATATTTTATCTGAATTAAATCAGATATTTTTAGTAACTACAAGCATGATAATGGATCTTTAAAAGAATCCTTAACCGACGATGCTCAAGACATGCTTGAGTTATATGAGGCGGCATATTTTAGAGTTCCAGGCGAAAGCATACTAGATGATCTTCTTGCTTTTACTAAAACTCATCTTGAAAAAATTGCAAATGATCCCCTTCGGTGCACTCACGCTCTTTCTACGCACATACATGAAGCTCTAGAGCGGCCAATACACAAAAGTTTGCCACGTCTAGAAGCAGTACGATACATAGCTTTTTATGGACAAGAAGATTCTCATAATAAGTCCTTATTTAAGACTTGCAAAATTGGGGTTCAACCAGCTTCAATCCTTGCACAAGAAGGAGCTTAGCCAACTTACCAAGTATACACATACAACCTTCACGCCCTTTCCCCTTAATTTCTCGTGTTAATATGCGTAGATCTTTCGAGTCATTATTGAAGTTTTGATATGTGTTTTAAATTATTGTAGGTGGTGGAATGCTTTTGATCCTACAAAGAATCTGCATTTTGTAAGAGATAGGTTGGTTGAAGCCTATTTTTGGATACTTGGCGTCTACTTTGAGCCTCAATATTCTGAATCTAGGATTTTCTTGACAAAAGTGTTCCAAATGACAACAACCGCGGATGACGTGTACGATTCTTATGGAATTTTCTCAGAACTTGAGTTCTTCATCAAAGCGGTTCATAGGTATTAATTTACATGACCAACACATGAACTCGGTGTCCGACATGCACAATCATGCTCTTAAAACTAATATTATTTTATTTACAATTTTGCTAACTATATCTAGGTGGTCGATTACCTGCCTGGATGAACTTCCAGATTACATGAAAATACCTTACAAAATGCTCTTGGGTATTTATGAAGAAATGGAGGTAATCATGGAAAAGGAAGGAAAAGCATATCAAGTTAAATATGCCAAAGACTCGGTTAGCTTCTTCTTTTCTTTATCTCTGTCTGTAGTTTTATTTATACATGCATATAGAGATCAAGATATAAATGAATAATGTGTCATTTAATTATACAACACAGATGATAGAGTACATTACAAGCTATCATACAGAAGCTAAATGGCTACATGAGGGTTATGTACCAACATTTGAGGAGCATAAATCACTTACATATGTAAGTTGTGGCTACATAATGCTTACAACAACAAGTTTAGTTGGGATGGGTGATATAGTTACACAAGAATCACTAGAATGGGCTCTTCACAATCCTCCTCTTGTAAAAGCTTCGTCTGCCATTAATAGGATCATGGATGATATTGTCGGTCACAAGGTACATCTATATAACTTTAATTTGGTCTTCATGATTCTATAACTAAATTTTTTCTTCTTTAATCTGCTAGATAACAAGATTAAATAATATGTTTTTACCATATTGCTGGTATTATATATTGAAAAGTTGATGAATTAAAATGTAGGAGGAGCAAGAGAGAACGCACTTTATATCGAGTGTGGAAGTTTATATGAAGGAACATGACGTCACAGAAGAGTACGTCCATAAGTTGTTTAAAGAAAGAGTGGAAGATGCATGGAAAGATTTGAACCAGGAATTGCTTACGTGTAGAGACATACCTATGGTTCTTAAAATGCGTGCAATTAACTTGGCACGCGTAATGGATCTCCTATATAAGTATCAAGATAATTTAAAAAATGTTGGAAAAGAAGTTCAAGAGCATATCAAATCTGTTTTCATTCATCCTATGATTATTTAAGTTTCAGTGTTTCATGGCTCATGTAACAGACCGGGGAAGATACAATGTTGGTTCATCCTTTAAAGAATAAAATTATGGTACTATTTACAGTGAATAAAACCCCAAGGTCAAATGGAGCTATAAGAATATTGAAGACGTGTAATGTTTTTATGTAACATGTATTTGTGGATTTAATTTGTGTTTTGTAATTTCCTGGCTTTATGAAAAACTTTGCTTCATGCTTCAAAATTAAGTATTGTCTCCTTATTGTTTCGTCAACACAAGCATATAGCAGCGAAAACAACAGGAGGCCATGTAACTTTTATTGATCATATCAAAATCTATGAAGTTAATATTGTCCCACTTTACTTTCTATTTTCTTTTAGGGTTAATAGAGATATAGGTGATTCTACTTTGTGAAAATGTTCAACTAAATTACTAGACTATTAATTAGTAAGTTCGGTAATTCAATGGAACAAATTAATAGTCCGTAACTTAGTTGAACATTTTCACGGAGTAGAGTAACGTATATGCATATTAACTCTTTCTTTTATGGCCGCAAGAACTATATATTGGTGTAAAGATCGAAGAGATCCCAATTTGACGATAAGTTGACGTGAAGATAGCATATAACAAGCCATCAAATTGTAAGGAATTGAGCGGAAACAAACAACCACAACAATTAGTTCATTACTATCATATTCATTGTTATTAGTTAATCAACCCAAACAACATATGTATAAGCGTGGTTATACCCACAAACAATAAACAGATAAATAAACAACACAAAACAAGATAAACGAACAATACGAACACAAGAATTTTACGTGGTTTATAATTTTTCGAAATCTAAGAGATACACTTAAATAGGATTCACATATAGTGCAACGAATAAGAGGAAAGCAGCAAAATTCAGATATCGAAAACTAGAAACTTAATTTATACTTGTGTTGGAAATTAAAAGTTTAAGGTTTGAATGAAAATTGATTGGAAATGTTGCAAGTAAATGTGACATTTCTTACAATTAGACATGATTTTTCATTTTCACATAACCTATGAACATTAAAGTGGTATCTAAGGTGATGGTAATAAAATCAAGTTTTTGACTTTCTCCTTCATAACCAATATAATAGAGAATTCCTTTCTTCTCTTATGATGAGTAGCCACACATGAAACCTTGACTTAAAATGAGGCTGACACAAATTTATACGTTAGTTCTGTAAACTTATGAGTTATATTGTGATCACATTCGATATATATGAAGGAAAATAATTACTAACTTTGTGATATATATGCACATAAAAATTAACTGAAGTACCCATCAGCTAAACAACATACTAGATGGTGAAACTCCTAAGAGGAACAAATACAAAAACAAGAATACACAATAGTTGCTACTCAAACAACTCAGTTTCTAACAAACTAAGCTAAAGCCTTTACCCGTTTTCTTCATCGTTTCAGCATACCTCAAATTAAAACAGCAACAGAAACCTTGACCTTTCAATCTCATCTTTTGAGCCAATTCCTCAAGTATAAGTTACGTTTGCCATCCCTGACAAAATCAGCCGCAGACTTGTTGTAATTAAGTTGACGGAACTTCATGCCTTTCGATATCATTCCTTCAACATACTCACACACGTCACCTGATTTTCAAATTAGTTAATTAATTAATTACCAATTGCAATTGAAAAAACAGGGCCTTGTAGATGAATAGAAATTGGATTAACGCTTTTAAATATCAAACACTTAGAATAAAAGTTTTTTATCAGGTACAACTTTTGTTTAAGTAACTACACATGTGTCATTTCTTTGATATTAATTAATTACCAATTGCAATTGCAAAAACAGGGACTTGTAGATGAACAGAAATTGAATTAACTCTTTTGAATATCAAACACTTTAAATAAAAGCTTTTTATCAGGTACAACTTTTGTATAGATCCTGACATCCTGTTCATGCTAGTGAATTGAGACTTTCTTCCCTTATTTTTGTCATTTTCGATCCCCCTTATTTTTCTCGACGAAAAACGAAGACATCGAGGGTTCAACTTCACATGCTCTTCAATGCTATCAAATTGATGAATTTTCAAAGCCATCTAAATTAAATTATTGGTTTGTTAAAGCTGCCGATCAAATTAAGTCTTATTAGACTAGTCGCTACAGTAATTTAGGTTATCTTCAATAATTGCTTTAGAATATTATTTTCTTTCAAATATAGAGTTTCGATCAATAAAATACGTTTTCCAACCATTACGTCGAATTTAGAGATTTTCTATTTGAGGAATACCTAAGATACTCCATCTTTAGAGTATCAGTATTCATTCTTCAAAAGTTAATTCTAGAAGTTCACGTATAATAATTACTAGATTTATCACCCGTGATAATACGGGTTTGTTGAATAAGCTAAATTGTATCATTAACTGATATAATTTTGAAATAAAATAATTTTAAATGTATTTGTATGTATTAACTTTTCTATTGTAATCATTTTAAAGTTATTTTATAGTTTTCAGTTGTCACAATAAATAAAATTTGTTATACAAAACATAAATATCTATTTAATATGAAGTATTAAAGTGTTACATTCAAAGTAGTAAAATATTTCATAAAATTATGATAATCTATATGATTAAATGATGATTTTAGTAATAATTAATACATTAAATCAAACAAATCCTAGTCGATTTGATGTCTTAAGAAATATCATAAAATTATTGTACATGTTTCACAACAAACAAAAATAGAATAACAAACATCTATACAAATAATAGTAGTTTTAATAAAACCTTAAATATGAAAATGCATGTACTCAAATTAAGTAGGCCACAAATGAATTAATGATCTACACCATGTGTGCGCACAATCCTTTTCTCCATAGCAAATTTTGGTTGTGTTACTTACAGAAAATCAGTGGAAAAAAAAGAGAGAAACATCATACAATCATAATACCCGTACCATATATATAATAGCAGATGCCATTATTTCTCGAATCAAATTGGATTAAAACAAAAGGAAGCAACCAAATAGCAGATTCTGGTTGTGTTATTTTTGCGATCACAACATATTATTATCTTTTCAGTATATATATTTAGAGTATCAGTATTCATTCTTCAAAAGTTAATTCTAGAAGTTCGCGTATAATAATTATTAAATACAAGCCTCTATATATGTAATGATACTATCATTATAAATCAAAACTTTTAAAGATAAAAAATTATGAAAATTAAAGAGTAAAAATGTCAATTTCATTTTTATATAATAGTTAGAAATGTTGAATTTAAAAGAGGAGAGACTGAATGCATAATGAGTTTTGAGTTTTTAAACTATTAATACAAAATAAAAAATAAAAAAATTGGATCTATTACTTTGTAAACACGTGGACCACTCATACAATTAACTCTATTACGAATTATGACTATGACCGATAGTTGAAAATCTATCTTAGACAATGTCCTAGTCCTAGTATATTCATCTATGAGATTTCTTTGATATTAATTAATTAATTGCCAATTGCAATTACAAAAACAGAGCTTTGTAGATGAACAGAAATTAGATTCATTCAACATTCCTCTATACACAACATCTCCAACTGAGATCCGAACTTGGTAGAGATGCAAGGTTTCTTTAAAATCAATCACCTAGAGATTTTTTTTGTAAACATTGAGACATTAAAAACAGACAAATACAACAACAATGATGCATCTGAGGATCATGGTGTAGTACACGTTGTGGCTAAGAGCGCTAGAGCTGCATCTAAGTTGTTGGTTGCTAATCACTTTGGGTTAAGCAATTCTCGGACGTTTTAATCAAGTATGCAAAAAATCTCAATTGCAGCAAGGAGAAAGGACGTTATGTTCGGTCACTGTAATTATGTCAGAAATAACATCTTATTTTCGTTTAAATTAGTTTAGGAGACAGTATATTGGTTTAATTTATTTGATATAATTATTATATTGTAATTTTATGCAACTTAATCACAAAAGGATGATAATACAATTAAGTTCAGTATCATTTTGAACTAGTAAGGGTTTGGCATATATGTATACAACAACTTGACTTAACAACACAAGATCACCTTGGTGACGAAAATAGTCATCGAAAGCCAAATTGTTGATAAATAGGGATTAGTGCCAGGGATGTATTTAACTATGACACGATATTTATTAACTAAAATATAGTTTGGTACACACAATAGACATCGTGTTGTAGTTGTATACATTCATTTGCACATATCCTTTATAAACCATCACCAAGATGGCAGTGTGTTGGGTGTGAAGATTAAAAAAAGAATGAACAAGCGAGTATGAAATTATGAGTCTAGAGGTGGATCCGGCGGATAGAGGGTTCTGTTTGTTTTGTAACCGGTTTAAGGTGTTGCATCAGGTGGATACAAGCCTATCTGGCTGTAACACCCAGTTTTTTTTTTTAACACTTTATTTAACAGCATGAATAACACTTTTTATATATACATAAACATTACATTTTTTACAAACTTCACAAACATAAGTTCTCTCTTTCAAAATACTCCCTCAGTATCCGAGCATGATTTAACGGGAGTAAACACTTACTACCAGCAGTAGCAAGCACACCACTATTCGCGCTGCGGCTCTTTCCCAAGACTCTCTTTTCCCTTACTCGACCCACATGTGTCAAACAGTGACAATAGAATGGGTAAGCACATTGGTTTAGTAAGTAACAGAATCATATCAACAATATAAGATAGAAATCTTATAAATACTGAAATCACATATATCACTTTGTCCGATTAGGATTCACATTCACACTGCTGGGCCATTTATGATCACTCAGCATAAAGATGGCCAGTATTAACACTATTAAGCCATTTATGACCACTCAACATAAAGAGGCTAACATTCACACTGCTATGCCATTTATGACCACTCAGCATAAAGGGGCTAACATTCACACTGCTATGCCATTTATGACCACTCAGCATAAAGGGGCTAACATTCACACGGCTAGACCATTTATGTTCACTCAGCATAAAGATGGTCAACATTCACTTTAATCACTGAACTGATACAGTTCATTCAAATACTCGTGTCATCTGGATATTCTCATTCAATATATATATATATCCTTCTATTACTTACCTCGGGAATTACGTAGATGAATATCCTCGTTTAACACGTACCGAACACCAGTCTGTAAACCACACATAACACAATTAACTCTTTTATAAACTTAGCGGCATTTTATTAAAGTCGCCACATCATGCGACACTATCATTAGTGTCTCAGAACAAGCTTATGCGACTTTATTATTAAAGTCGCACACCTCAAAGTCGCTTATGCGACTTTATTTTAAGTTCGCAGCGTGGAGTTGGCTTAGTGCGACTATATCATTAAAGTCACACATGCGACTTTACCGTTAAAGTCGCGTGACGAACAGATCAGACCCCAAATCCGAATTTTTAGATTTCATACTTGTTATAATCAAATTAACCCATTCCAATCCGTTAAAATCACGTAATAACAATCACAACACATAGTAATCGAAGCCTTACCTCATGACTACAAACTGTAACCATTAGCTAGATGACGCTAGTTACCGAATATATGAATAGTACTATTGAGATGACATCCCTCCCACTTTGTTAGTCATGTTAACTGCCGACAGGATGTCGAGATGAGGAGCATATATTTTAATTGTCCAAGGCAAACGATTCACAAACAGTCGTGGTTTGGTTACAGGCCTAGGTGTCGGCACTTTAACTCGTAAGGTCTAGCTAACCTTCGGGGGATCACCGTCAGCTATTTATTGTATTAAACTATATATCATCGTACTATTGGCCATGGATGGCACAATATGATTTGCGAAACATTTACTAAACGCTTGGTTTAAATGATAGAGTCTTAAACATGTGGATTTCACTCAACAATTTTGTTGATCCTTTTAACTATGTTTTTCAGGGAATTAGCAGCGAACTAAGAGCATGCATGCATATTTTGAGACCCTTGCTCATCACGACGAATAAGATGCCATTTCCTTTGAAAACATTGAACCTATGTTATATGATGAACATGCTAGTCATATTGTTTTGTTGAAAAATGATCATTCGAACTCGATCAAATTGTAATCCTTGAATTCAAACTATTTATGGCAATCTAAGTATATCTTTGCGATAATCATACGCTCTTGAGAAATTATTGATTGAACGCGTCACGCCCCGTACTTCCGCCTTAATTAAACATGACATGATTTTATTGGAGTGTGACACTAGATTTCTCAGCCACGATCTCATGCACGGTCTGCAAAATGTAAACTGCAATTTGCAGTTTGCTAATAGGGGATTTCAACTCTTTTAGAAATGCAAATTTTTTATATCTTGACAAAAATAAGCATTTTTTAATTTCTGTAAGTTAAAAGGTATTCAAATATAATCACATAAGTTAATCCAAACACTCCTAAATTATGTACTTAAAAATTAATTGAAGTCATATATCTATCCAAAAACACACGTAACAGGTGTCTAGTATCTAAAATATAGATGAGATAATTAATCACACGATTATTTAAAGGAAAAGAGAAAACAGGAGCAATTAAACTCAAGACAACTATAAAATCTAAAAATAACATTACCAATTGGAAGAAACAGCATTAAGAACACTTGTTGAGCTATTGAATCGAGTTTGAGCTTGGCACATTTGCAGCCCTACTGATCAGGGAGATGGAAAGAATTACTATAAACATAAAATTTGGTTTTCTTTTACCATGATTATTGTGAAAATGCATGACGGACATTGCAACGTTTGAAGAAGCGATCTTAGACGCAAATATTAGTGACCTTAATGGGCATAGGTAATATTATTGTAATAGCTAGCAAGAGTCTATATCAATTCGGTTAGATGGCTAACAAGAGTTATTGTCAAACATGAACCCATGATTAATGAGCTGATAGTTATTTACCAAATTAATATATTTTGTTTTCTGATCAAAGCTAACCTTGGTTATGTATTCTTCTTTGGAATATCACTTCTCTTGGTCTAACTGTGATGTTTCTGGAAATATTAGAAGGTCTGAAAATGTTAGCTGCTTTTCAGTTCTAATGAGGTTCATTTTAGCACTTAACCGGGATCACATAGAGAGAGTACGATTAGGTGTTTGATTGCCTAATTCTAGCCATATGATTACTTATTTGTCAGTCGTAAGTGGACATCAAATATCTAAAGAAGGCGATGATAATAGTTCTTTCGTGGGTTGGGTTAGAATCTTGATTAAGTGGATTATGATGGGAAAATCATATTGGAAGCCGTTATTTTGACAGCCGTGGTGGTCGTGAGTCTCACTCTGTTCACATTCTGGGCGAATAAGAGAGGTTACGACTTCAATTTCTTGGGCCCCTTTTTGTTCGGTGCTGTTATGGTGCTTGTCGTCTTTTCGTTCATTCTGGTTTGTTTGCTGCCACTCAAGTGGTCTCAATCATTAATTTTAGAGGTGGAGGAGCTGGGTCGGGTTGAACCGAAACACTTCTTTTGTCCTAAGTTTTAGATTTGTTTATAAAAGTTAGTTTGTCCAATATGAAGGAAAAATTATATTATTTTAATTATAATCTAGTTCTTAAAATAAGATGATTGAGGGTATTTAGTTTTAGTTTAAAGGTTTTATTTTTATTACTTATGCATCAAGATAACAGTTTGGGCAAGCTTCAACCCGTTGGACCAATTTGACATATTTTATTTTAAGCTACTTTTTTTTATCTATTACTCGAAAGATATAACATAACTGGTTTTTTTAAGCTCTGATGTCCAACTCACTTGTTATCGTTTTGCAGATTTTCTTTCCTCTGGGCAAGATTTCAGTTATGGTATACGGGGGTTTATCAGCAGTTATCTTATGTGGCTACATTGTCTATGACACAGACAATTTAATTAAACGATACACCTACGACGAGTACATATCGGCTGCTGTGGCTCTATACTTGGATATCATCAATCTTTTCATTTCGTTGCTTACCATTTTACGAGCTGCTGACAGTTAAAATAATCATGGTCTTCACACCATCTGTTCATACTTCACTGGTACATGAATTTTCCTCTCAGAAGACTTTGATATCCAGGTGTTACTTCTTTGAATATACTTTCATCTTTACTACATTCATTTTTGTCCACACTCTACAATTGTTATTTGTTGTATGGTTGATATTTTTTGTGCCATGATGGCCTGATGGGCTAAGTTTGACTCTATTGTTTCTGCTAAAGATCCATAATTTGTATAGGAAGTGACTTTTATAATGGTGATGCACCCTTCTGTCTATAAATGAACTGAAGTGAAATAAGTATAAGATTGTGTGATTATGTTATATTGTGCCATTGTTATCATGTGCTTACACATACATTCCTTCAACACATTTCCTTTTACTCGTTAGAAATAAAATGTGATCCACATCGACTCATTCTCACATGAACGTGTTGTAGTTCTGTCACAGCAAATGGTGTTTTAGGACGTGATACAGAACAATACCATCCAACCATATAATATTGTGAGCTGGCATTATATTACAAGAATTAGGAATACAAAGCTAACTTTTGGCATTCAAAACAGATGCTTATAAGTTTACTAAGCACACGATGGTTATTACAATATACCTCCAGGTCCCCCACACTTTTTCTTGGCCCTCCTTTGGTTTACTTGGTGAACCTCCTCTCATCTACAATGGCTAGAAGTCTAGAGACGCCTTGAGTCCACATATCGTATTCCCTTTGTGTTCTGCACTCAAACTCCACTAATCCACGCCCAACTGTCCTCAGCCCAAAGTACCTCCGTTCCTCTCCTCCATCAAACAGATGCCTACCTGGCCATGCCGCCATGTTCTTGCATACCTCCAACACCACATCTGTAATCAACCAAACACGAATTATTCCTTAATTATGTCGCTCCATGAATTAGACAAGTAGTGGATGTTTGCATTTGCGTTTTCACAGTTATTATGACGACTTAAAATTACATAATCAGCTAATCATGTCGAAAACGCATATCTAAACACTCGGTTGAAGAAATATAGAATTACTTACTTTTTTTCTTTTTCGTGATAGTAGAGCCAACATGTTTGCTCTTCATCTTTAGCATCACTTGACCCGTTCGGTGGATATAAACTGACACAATTTTCCAGTGAAGATCACCTGCAATTCGTTTTCCAACAATTATTAGTTAAACGGCTCTATTGAGTATATAAGTTTCTCTTTTAAAAGTTTGAGAATACAAGTTAGTTGTTCTTACCATTACGGGTGCGTTTGAGAAGCTCACTCCCCCTGGCTAGGAGTTCTTGGTTACATATGCCCAGAAAATTCTCTTCAGGGGAAGGCTGTTCGCTGTAGCCACTGCTCTTTCCTTGACTTTTGCTTTCTTTAAGCCCTCGGTCCACTGGTATTACTGCTGCGATGTTCCAAACCTCCTTCAATGCCCTGGCCTTCAATGTTGCTGCACCACGTAGAGCTAGAAACACAAGAAACATATCGCACGGTTAACATCAAGGCTCAAATGTTCGCATTATTGAACCATACAGTTAGATTTGTTTTTAAATTAAGTATTAAACGATATTTTAAAACTATTTTGTTATATGATGGTCTAATTTTTTGATTAAGATGTTTGATAGTCAACGTAAACATTTTTGACGACTATGACCCATTTGACCAGGTTGACCCGTTTCCATTTTACCAAAGTCTTTAAGTTTTACCTGTCGCAGCAGCAGCAGTGAGAGTTAATATATCACCATGTGATTTGACGTTAACCGCGGAGCTAACAGCGGCAATAAGGTGTTCACGTTCTGCTCCCATCGCCTCTGCAGCCTCCACACATTGTGCAGCAACCAAAGTGGCAGCCGAGGCCACCGCCATATTAGTCTTGGCCATTTGCTCATCCTTACTAGACGCTGATGCTGCTGCAGTCGCAGCTGCAATCGTGGCCACCGCTGCCGCCACTCCAGCAACCGAAACTGCCGCGTGGAGCTGTGCATTGTGGGCCCGGGTCTCTTCTTTTTTCTTCTCCCTCCTTTCCTTCAACCACCTTCCTACCGTCTTTCCAGCCGGGGTTGTGCTACACCCGCTCGCCCCATATCCACTCCGACCATTAGCAAACAATGGTTGCAGTGTGTTGTTCGCACGTAGAAACTGTTTTTACAATATTAAAGTTATACATAATTACAAACTTAACAAGCAAGTAGACATTATAAAGTAGTATTAACTGTATCTAAACGGATAATTATGTGCAACTAATTATCACCTAATGTTTTGTGTTGTTAGCCTAAAAAAAGTATGATCACATACGTATGGGAAAACCAAGGGATAAGAACGGTTAATTTAGTCTCTAACTGTTATCAATTGCGTATAACATTTGTGCTCTTAGCAACACGAAGTGATGCACTCCATTAAAGGTATGATAATTATTGTGGATTGAATGCTCAACTACGGAGTAGCTTGCTAGACTATTAAAAAGTGCATTTGTTACTACACCGTATAAAGGTGGATACGGGAAATAATTTGACAATGACAATAAGTTTGACGGTCAAACTAAAGCCAAAAAGAAAAGGCTGCACAAAAACAAAAAGAAATATTGTCGTGTGGATGGATAATAAAGTTAAAGTTACAAGGTTCACACTTTTTTTTCTTCCCGTTCAGATTCTAAAGAAGAAAACAGATCACACAATCATTTACTTGTCTTCTATGTTACCACTAGTCATATTAATATAATAAAAGATTTAAATTTATACTAATTAAATTTAGTTAATTTACTAGTCAATACTTACATAATCACAATTTTCAAGATAGTATTACAGTTTTTAAAATAATATTATTTTATTAATCTAGTATGTCTAGCAATATTATCGTTACCGGTCTAATTAAAGTAAAAGAAGGTTATGCTGTATTAGTAGCTTTCTAAAATACCTATTTTTATTTTCTTAGTGTTTTTATAGATAGTAAAAAATGAAATTACAGTACTATATTGCTATTTCCAGCAGTTAACCCATAATACAAAGCATAGTAATTTAAATTTACATATATTAGCTTAATAATAATGCAATATTAATCATTATCATTATCATTATATTAATTTACCATTAGTTAAATTCTGTACCACAAACATTTAATTTATGATCCGAAATATTACATAGTGTATAATATTTTTTTACAAAGTTACTCATATTTTGTTAGATAAAAAGGTTAAAAGGTAAATCACCTTGCAATAGTATTTCTAGTTTTGTACAGTAATTCAAACGTGAAACAGGTAATAAAACTGTGCATCAATGGTTTCAAACTTCCGGTAAAAAAGGGCAAAAGCTAAAAAGACATTATTTATTACTTTATAAGTGGCTAATAACTGATTGAACTATAATAATAACATAATTAAAAGTACATGCTTTTTAAACTTTTAATCATACTCTTTAAAACTTGTATCAACAAAACCCTACTTTTAGTTAATATATAAATATATAAATATAAGTAATGATAATAATAATAAAAAATATACCTTAACGACGTCGTCGTACTCATCGGAAGGTGAGATATGAGGACTGTCGGTTTCTTCCATATGCAAAGGGTTCAGTGGTCCACTACTGTGTGACAACCTCCCTGATGCTAACGGTGATATATCCTGTCCAGTTTCATCAAACATAATTATTATTTAATTCAACTAATGTCAGACTACATTTACAAAATCACCAAATTTCACATTAACTTATTTACCCGGAAACAAAATTTACAGCAACTGATTACAGGGTTCAGGCTTGCACATTTTCCAAAGATTTATCATAAATGTTACTTAAAAAATACAAAATATTTTTCATCCCAAAATTTACATTCACAAAAACGTCACACGGTTTAACAATATACTATTATTATTATTATTATTATTATTATTATTATTATTATTATTATTATTATTATTATTATTATTTTATTATTATTATCGTTAGTTAATCTAAAAACATAGATTTTTACAAATGAATGAAAGAACTAATATACTCTCTTTTTTTTGGTTCTTTTTTAAAAATATTGTGGAATAAAAAAAATCAAATTATAATTTTCATAGCCGTATTTGAAGATGCGCAGTACATATGATCATACAAGACCTTCAAATTCACCACTGAGCATTAGCCTAAAGAAAATAATATTACAAATATATTTTCGAACAGGGGCTTTCGAAAACTTACAGATTGTGACATGATCCGTTCGAGCACGAGCTGTGAAGTAGCCGAGGAAGCAAACGAAAACGTGTGACCGATCAGCGTCGCTGCTGACCCGGTCACCATGACCGCTTCCTCGGGTACCTCGACGCCCAAAACAGCAGCGTTAGTTGTTTCGGGTGTGACAGTGGAATTTGAATTGGTTTTATTATTGTAAAAAGTGGGCTTAGAAAACAAAGGAGAAGGCGGAGAATGCAAAGGTTTGTTGAGAGAATTAGCATCGCTCCATGATCTTGATAAAAACTCCATTGGTTTTCTTGGACTTTCAGGTAACTGAAAGTTGCCGGTAGTTGAAACATGTTCTTGCCATAAACTGTCCATTTTTTAAAATTAATTTTTGGTGGTGGTTTGAGTATGAGTGTGATTGTGAGTGTTCTGTTATTGTTTGGTTTTGGGAGCTTTCTTTTTATAGACAATATTTAACATTACAAGTTGGAACAGAACACATCGGATTTTCGGGTCGGGTCAAACATACTTGTTCGTAGAAAGGTTTGGTAATTGGATCCGGGGAATATTGTTTTAACCTTAGAGCGAGTTATGTGAAAATGGATACAATCTGCACCAAATTTTGACATGTGAAATAAATGTAATAGAATTCTTTTTCTGAAGACTTGATGTTATGTTTTGCAAGGAAAATAAAATACCATGAATAATTTAACGAGTTAGATGATAAAGTAATCATATTTTCGGTTTATATTTATAGAAATACTACTTTTAAAAATATTGTCGCATCAACACGATACCAAAAATCACATTGAAATTATTTTTATTTGTAGTGTTCATCTCTTTTTCTTTTTCTTTAAACCCGATAAAAACTAAAACAATAACACCTAGACTGCTATTAATGCGTGACCACATCGAATGTGTAGGCGCCATCATAGTCCATCACAGCGAATGTGTATAGGCCGTCATAGTCCACCAACCACACTGAGAATACATTACCACTTGTTGTAAGGAGCTCTTAGATTAATTTTCATAAATATTTATCTGATAATAGTAATTTTTAACTTCTTCCATCTAGAATAGAGTTGAAATGAGTCCAAATTTCATGAAGTGGTTCAAGTTTGGATTTGATTTGTGATCGATCAAACAATCGTTATTGATTTTGAAAACGTGTAACGAGTCTCATAACATGATTATATTTTATCCAAAAAAGGGTTATCAACACTTTCGGACCGTGTACATATTATGATATCATTGAGTCAAGCCCTAATGCGCATATTATAAGTTGTTAAGACGTATATGTTTATGAAATATCAACTTGAGTCTACATAACAATTGTATAAAATCCAAGTTCGATCTAACACCGTCAAATCTTGATCATATCTCAACATGCTCGTTGCATACCTTGTTTATGAAACGTGTCTTGTATCTCTTTTTGGGTTATTTATGAGAATGAAACTCCTTTTATATATTTGTGTCACTCCTTAGTAAACAGTTGTTATTAGTTGAGGATTTTACAAATAATTAAAAGTTCATTCACTCATCTATAATAATTTTGTTAGGCTTGAAACTTATTTTTTATAATAATTCCATCCACCAAAATTCTTACATAATGATGTATTACTTGTGCTGTACATTTGCACGTACATCAACTAATTTGTACGTACATCAACTAATTTTCTTAGGGTAATCACCTCTTTTTTAGTAAAAGTTAGTGTCTAGTATTGATTAAATAACTAACACGATGTTGTTGGGATTGCACTGTATATGTCATAACAACGCGATAATATTTTAAATATGCATTATTTGATTGATTATTGCATTCTCATTACTGTACGGTTGTTCTTGATTGGTAAATGAGAAGGGGCCTAGCAATTTAAGTAAGATCTACATGGCATTCGTAAGATATAAATTTTGAAAAGCACAAGTTGTCACATAGTGATTACACACACAACATGATTAGGAAATTAGAAAAGAAGAGAAGCAAATCTCAACCATTGATTTCATCATAAATGAATTTTCAAAATCACAAATAATTTTAAAATTTAACATTCATCACAAATTAATGTTAAAAACATTTATTTATGAAAAAATCAAAGACTAAAATTTGTTTCGCTCCTTCCTCAGGATTTGAAGTTTCCATATGAATCATTTCTATATATATCTATGAGTGGATTTAATGAAAAAATAAAAATTGATAGAGAAAAAAATAATATATATATATATATATAGGGTGGGGATCAAGAGGGAAGAAAAAAAATTAGGGAAGGAGGAAAGCAAATCTCAACCATTGATTTCATCATAATTGAATTTTAAAAATTACAAAAAATTTCAAAATTTAACATTTATCACCAGTGAATGTTAAAAACGTTTTTTAATAAAAAAATCAAGGACAAAGATTTAATCCCTCCTTCCTTAAATTTTGAAGTTTCCCTAATAGATCCTTCTCATATATATATATATATATATATTATAATATTAAATTATACATATCGATGTTATATTGTGATGTGAATATATTGTTCAATTTAATAACCATTTAATATTGAACTTTGTTATTCCGTATTTTTCTAATACATACATTGTTTTAATCGGTGGAGACGTAGATAATCTAGAGCCGCTATATGATTGCAAAAGTAAAGAATATTGACTAAAGTCATCATAGCGGCTACTTTTGATAAAACAACAACAAATCCTCGATAATTCTGTATTATTCGTCATATGTTTTACACCATTTTGGGAATGGGTCTATCTTACCACTTCCAATGGCTATCTCTTCTTGACTCCAACTTTACCCCAATGCTTTTTCATTCATCTCCAATTTTAAATCAATAACATTCACTATGCGTAAAGTAGATGTACGGATGAATTTTTTACTTAAATATATACAGTTTAATTGAAATATTTTGTGATCATTTTTAAATTTATATATATAAATAAGGTGTCACTTTTATATATACGTGATTGTATTTTAATATGCATACATGTTTTTATATGTATATATGTAAATATAGGTGTAGTTTTAGATAAGATATATTTTGTTCATGTATATTCTTTAGCGTTGTTTGAATTAGGGTTAAAGCATTTTGTCATCAACCTACTCTCTTTCATTTTTCGAGATCAGCATCATACTCATTTTAATACTAATGTCACTAACATACTTGTTAGTTACTTGTTGAGGTCATCAACATACTGCTTTTCTACCGAAATTTTTTTACAAAAGATGATTTGGCATTTTCACGTAAGATATTTAATATACACGTGTAGTCAACTTGTTTGCCTTTAAAGTATTAACGGTTGGTGACATCGAGATATTTTGAACATGTATGTTGGTGACATTATTACTAAAATGAGCAGAATGGTGATCTCGAAAAATGAGGAAGAATAGGTTGGTGACAAAATGTTCTAACCCTTTAGTATACGTGTGTAATGTGTGCATGTATTTTCATGTTTCAAAAACAAAAAATCAAAAGTACTTACGTGAAAAATATTATTAGCGTAAAACACATTTGTTCATATATGATAAATATGTTAAAATATGTTTTAACATATGATTTTATAATTTTCTTATTTTATTGACTATGATGAACGCTCGAGTATTTCAATATAATCATGTAAAACAAATATATAATCATGTGATTTGACATGTTTCAAATTTTACGTAATTCTTATTTATAATTATTTTATATTTATATATTTTAAATATATACACACACCAATAAATGAGGTGTATAAATTCATTACTTTTTAACAAAAAAACGATAATAATTAATTTATGTTAGGTGTATGCATATACATATATCTATTTATATTCATATATATATATATATATGTTATGTATATGCACAAATATATGGTGTGTATGTATAGATGTACGTATTACGTGTCTATACCAACGACACAAACCTCTCAATGCATAATATACCTACTAGCTACATCTTTGCATTTATATCAACATCTAATTATTTTATTCTATAGAAATGTTTTCAAAATTATTTGTTAAAAAATACAATATTTAACCGGTAACCAAATGTATATATACTACTAAATTAATAAGATGGGTCAACATTCTAAATCCGCCACCGCCACTGATTAATATATCTAATTATATCTAATTAATAAATCATAATATGTAAAACACAGTACTCAAAAGAAGAAATGAATGATGCCGCTGTATACATAATTTGAACTCTTTGTACCGTGACATAAAAAACAGTAAACGATAGAGAAACATCATCGGCCGACCAACGATTCTGATCTCAGACAACCATCTGATATACGACTGTTTCTCTGACTATATATGTTTCGATCAATATGTATATGATTAATCGAAAAAGGCAAAGCGTGCTTGATGATGTCATCATCCTCATCGACTTACATACCTCGAATATAATGATAACTGAGCAATCGTAGAAATAAGAATATTTACAGAACAAACATTTTTCAGCTTTCTCTTTACCCAAAGATTAAAGCACAAATTTTTGGTTAACTTCAAAGGGGCCAGCCATGTGTTTCTGAACTCACTCACTATATACGATCTAACTTCTTTTTTCTTTCTTTCTTTCTAAACAAATATTTCAATAAAGTTTGTACATGAAAATTTCGTTATTTAAAAGTCATATGTGTGTCACTTTTCATGAAACTCAACAAACAATACATACTGGTAGCTCAAATGCACGTAAATGTAACTATCTCTGCTTTGATATTAATAATATGTAATTAATATTTAAAATTATATTATTAGTGATGAATTTCTACTATTATATTTAATATGATGACATAACGACTTATAACAATGTTATATGTCACCTCACGCAGTTGACAACCATATAAAAGTACTAACTATTATATAAATGGCAATAAATAACATATTTAGTACACATAACGGAAGTCAAATAGTTTGATACAACATTATAAATATCATAACATAAATAACTATATTTATATATAGTTAAGTTTACTGATACACGTACTATACATTTATCAATTGTTAGTTTGAACATTTTAGGTCATTTTCCATGAAGCACAACAAATGAAAAGAGTTTTCATGTTATTATTTATTTCTGTTTTTGTAAGTCTAACACATCTTATATTTTTATTTTATATATTAAAATTAAATATCTAACCACTAAAAAACAAATAGATAATGATCCTACTTAACCAAGTGTAAATAATATTACATAGTTGTTAGACTCTTACAAGTAAAAAATTAAGTATTATAAGTCCAATTAAATTTTGTATAACGAGTCAAATCGCGAACTACCAATTATGAAATTCATTCAATTCGGTATTTTCGTTCCAAGATTGACCATTGTTTCAAATTCATGACGGTAGTTTCCATAAAACAAAAATAGTTAAAGTATGTCAGAGTGTGTAACTTTTAAACAAAATTCATGTGTTCATTTTGTATAAAACGACAATCATAGCAATGGATTTGAAAATTGTTTTCATTGTATATATTCATATTTTCATCTTGTTATAATGTACATTTCAAAATAAATCAACAAAGTTCTTGATTTACCATTAGCTGCTCATTTCAGAAAATTGCTCTTTTAAATGAAATGAATTCACAGTATACACCAACATAAGTCTGATACAAGTTTATTTAATGACAAAATGTTTTTCACTATTGCTTTTTCATGGGAAAAAATAAAAAGACATTCCTTTATCAGAATGAATGAAAAAACAAACAAGTCGATTTTTGTCAATAGAATCAAAAGGCACTAACGAACGATAAACAAACATTGAACAATCACGTCAGAATAGGTTTTGTCGGAAGTATATCCAGACTCAAGTAGACAAGGACCCGTGTACCTTGAATACGTTAAATACATCATCTAAAAAACATATAAACCAAGGTGAATCTACATAATCTAGGTCAACAATTAGCGTAGAGAATTTTCATCGCATCATGAAAATATACATTCTTTCTTGTCCATTCTATATCTGTAATCATCGTTATTTATCCATTGGGCCTCGTGTGTGATACGAACTTATCATATATTGTACCCATATCAAGTCATAAACTCAAGTTTAGAACTCACTTTCAAAAGTCAACTTGGAGGAGAGTACACCTAGATGTATAAACCATAGTTGGCTTATAAATCTAGGTATCTCCTCCTCCTACAAGCTGATTTTTGCCAGTAAGTTTTACACTTGAATTTATGACTTGATACGAGCCTAATATGGGATAAGTTTGTATGAGTTTGGTTGGTGACTTATAAGTCTAGGTGTCGCCTTCTACAAATTAGCTTTTGGAAGAGGGTTCTACACTTGAGTTTATGACTTGATATAGGCCTAATATGGGTTAAGTTCGTATGAGTGCGTACGTTCCATGTAGTGATGGGCATAAGGGCCAACGGTTAATGTTTACACAGTAGTTTGAGACCAAACCCAATAGGTTTTTGGTGAATGAATTATAAATGACACCACAAAGTATCACTAGGAGTCTAGGACTCATGTCCTATGTGAATTTTTGTACCAACACTAATTTTTATCTACAGTTATAATGTACTGTGGATGTACAAAATCATCTCTTACATCAAAAGTTCAAAACTCATATCAAATGAACCAGTTTGGCACATTGGGTAAGCAATCAAAGCAGAAGGCTGAAACTTGAAACTAAACATTAATTAGTAAGGACTACATCAAGATATGTTTGATTTGGTAATACTTTTTTGGCCAATGCTTTTTATTTTGTTGATAAATAATCATTATATTTTATATCAATTATGATTACAAAATAAATGTTATTACATTAACTATTTGGATCATGGAATAGACCAATATACGAGTTTAGGTTAAAATATAAACATGAACTTTCTACTTGTTTGACCAATTATCTAACATTTAGAAAAGAAAAAAAAAAACAACTCAAATTGACTCATTCATAAGTAAATTGGTCGAAATGGTCACTACTTAAGTAACCCGAGCCTAGTTTCCATGAACGAGTAGTTCATGTCATGACTGAGTTTACTTGAATTCTAATGTTCGCAACCCCTAAAACAGACACCAAATTGTGACAAAAACTTGAAAACAGAAAACGAACTACAAGTTCCCAGCAACACTAGCTCCACTTTCGGTTGTGGTTCCTTTGAAGCTTTTCGACAACCAAATAGCAGTTTCTCTAGGTGACACCTTTTCAGGCCCGAACGGTTTCAACAACACTGCTAACTCTTCTATCCGT
This sequence comes from Logfia minima, assembly GCA_963921325.1. Lineage (NCBI taxonomy): Eukaryota > Viridiplantae > Streptophyta > Magnoliopsida > Asterales > Asteraceae > Logfia > Logfia minima. The sequence goes on along the minus strand of OY992776.1, from coordinate 10,883,219 downwards.
TCTTGTTGCATCAATTGTGCACTGAACTCCAACAACCCTTCTAATGCTTCAGCCCGTTGTTGGTAGGAAGACATGTCAAACCTACGTGTCTGCCCACGTGAATCTGATGATGTGTCATCGCTCCTGTTGTTTGTGGACTGGGCCCCACTGGTAGATACTTGGTGGCTTTGGATTGGGTCAATCGTCTTGACTGTATACGTGTCTATTGTTACTGATCGGTCTAGGATAGTGTTTGGAGACGTAGTGGAGGAACACTGAGCTGATGTTGAAGAAGCTTTACGGACTCGTCGGATTAAGGGTTCATGCGGAGTGCTTATTAAAGGAAACTCGGTCATTTTGTCGATGCGTGGAGCGTTGACTGATACATCTGGAGATTCGAAACCCAAGTGGGGTTTTCTGGCCCTTACTAGTAAGGGAAAAGATGTCCTACGAGATGTATGTGATGATTGGTTCACAGGAGTCTCTGTTATTGGAAGCTGAACACACAAGAAATAACGTTAACGACAACAATATCAACCGATTTACTTGTGTATCTCTATGGGTCAAGTAGGGCAACTTAAAATTTTGTCAATAGGGAAATTGATCAAATGGGTAAAAAGTCACTCGACGAGTATTTTTACCGCATACAAGTAACAACCTCCTACAAAGTTTTACGGAGTATACAAGAAGTTAGACTAAGATTCTGATGATAAAGTTTTTGTAATCAAATGTAGCACCTGTTATTTCAAAAATATATAAAAAATTTATATTTTTTTTGGACAAAGCATTTTGGGCCGACCAGGTCCATTTATCGTATACCAAATCTCCATATGTATACCTATTTTGACCCATTATCCAACCTGTCTACCCATCCTATTTGCCACTTCTACAATTTTCATAAGAATAACGTATTATTCTTGACAAGAACGTACCAGATCACGATCAGAACTCCTTCTGATTAATTGCGTTCTGGGAGTAGTAGCCGAAGGTTTTAAGTTTGATTTCGGTGTTCTAACAGCATTTGATATCTTTGCAGCAACTAGTTTCTCAGTGTGTATGTATTCTTCAATACTACCAATGGATAGCTTTCTAGCTGAACCTTGAGAGCCCGAAGAATAGTGATCGTGTTCAGAAATACTAGGATTCAGAGCCCTGTCGCTGCTAAAAGATGTCCTTTTCTCATTGTGAAGATGAATGGTTCGAGGTTCGGGCTCGATGAAAGTTGTTTTCTTTTCATAATTGTAATGTGACCACTGGCCTGGAAGTGTATGGCGTCTAGGCCCATTAGACTTAAGGTAGAGTTTAAGCAGATAAGGTTGAAGATGTGAATGCTTGAGCAATTCAGCAGCCTGCAATTAAATCCCATATAATTCTCAATGACGAAAGTAGGAGTAGCAAAATGGAAAGGACAGTAAGGTTCTGTAATGGTTCAAATGGGTAATTTTTACTGGTCAGGTTAAAATACTTATTGTCCAAAAAGTCTAGAATTTCAATGAATAATTTGTCAGATAGAATTGTGAAAGTTACAGTTTTTATTGGAAAATACAAACTAGTAGACTTTTGACAATTTGACATGGTTTTTCAAAGATATTTTGACCCCTTTAGAGATGAAACATAACCCAAAATAACCCATTCATAATTGAATGGGTCGAAATGCCACCTCTAATTTACAAAAGGTAGTAAGTTCTGAAATCTTTAAATAAATGGGTGGTTAAACGAAAAAATATGTACTTACACTTGGTCTCATTTCCGGGTTTTTCCGCAGCATACTCTTAATAAGCCCTCGACTAGAAATAGAAGATATATAGTTAAACAAGTTAAGAGAAAGGAGTGAAAAACATAAATTAAATCAGAAGTCGTTAAATAACTCACAATGCGCCAGAATACATGGTTGGAAGTGGAGACACTATCGATTTATTTATTTTGTTGATCAAAGATTGCATGTCCTGCTCAAACAAAGTTTCAAAGTAGAAAATTAATTATTTCACAAAGTGATGTATTAAAGACCGATGAAAATATATGTCAAGTACATAAGCGATTAGCGACCTACCACACTTAATATGGTAATAGAGAGACAACACGTAACGTAAGTTTATGTAAAGCAAATGAATAACTTACAAAAGCTTTAAATGCATTCTTGAAAGCCGCCATTTCATACATACAGCATCCTGCACAAGTTGGACGCAAGAATTAGGCGAAAAGGCCGGAGAAAAACAAACAATGAAAACCTGAATTGAAGGTGCTAGAAAGTACCTAATGACCATATGTCTGATTTACAGCCATAAGGTATATCAGCAAGAAGTTCGGGGCACATATAACTAGGAGTTCCAACAACCTGAAAATCAAGCATTATAAGAGCGACATTCGATCATTGACTAAACTTAAACTCCATAAAATCCAAACAATCAACTATGGAAGCAATGTTAATTACCGAGGATGCAAGGTCATCAGAAGTCAACATTTTTGCAAGACCAAAATCACCTGAAAAGAACTAAAGAAACTCAGCCTAAAATAAAACATATGGATTCAAAATATAAAATAGAAGATGGCTAGTAATTACCAAGTCGAATATCCTTATCTCTTGTTAAGAATATATTTGAACACTGAATTGATCCAATAAATAATCATCATATTAAGATACATTAAATAAAAATGGTATAATAGTGTATAATATATTGTAAAGTGGCTTCCCGAACCTTGACATCACGATGAATGATATGATTAACATGCAAATAATCAAGTGCCACCAGTAGTTGAACTAGCCATTTGCAGAGTTTCTGCAAATAGAAACGAAAATTTTTAAATAGGTCAGTGATGTGAAACTGAAAAGGAGTAAAAGTCCATCGTCCCCAATGTAGAGATTTACAAGATAGAAATAAACATAGAACAAGACCTCTTCTGAGAAATGAACACCATTGGCCTTTTTAATTGTTTCCGCCCTATATGAACAAATGTTATAACTACAACAGGTTGGTGAACAACTACAATAAGTGCGAAGATTATGGAGAATATGACTTACATATCTCCTCCTTCACAGTAGGCTATAACAATGCATACATAGCAACCCTGAGCGGAAGAAAATAGTACAGATTATTTAACACACAAATAAAAATTCAAAAACAAAGTGACACTACTCTGCAAAGAGCAAACCTTTTCAACCCATGAATCTTTGTATTCCACTATAAATGGATTTTGCACAGTAGATATAAGTTCCATCTGTATAAGACAAACCAATATAATTATCAGCTCTGTGTACGTAATTATGTTGATTATAAAAGGTCGATCTTTACAAGATGTTTTCCAAAAAGTTAAGCTTTAACTCCATCGTTATGTTACACAATATGCAATTAATAGCATGTTCACAATAATCAATGAACAAAAGACATCAAACATGGTTAAGATTTTAAATTAACGTAAAGAATATACTTATGAAACTTCAAATTCATTCAATATATTATGGAAAGTAATAGCTACCTCCAGGAGAGCTGATTGACGGGTCCTCTCAGACTGACGGGCAAGTCGAATCTTCTTCAAGACATACCTAAAATTTTTAAAACCATAATTACTAAAAATTACCAAAAATAATATTCCGCAATGAAAACTAAAATACTAAACTAAAAAACTCACCTTTTGTTTTCATGCTTATGCCTCACAAGCAAAGCAGAAGCAAAGGAACCTTTCCCGATTTGTTCAAGTATTTCATAATTCTCCATTTATAACAAACACACCTAAACATGCACACACACAAAAACATCAAAAACTCAAATTGAAACCAATAACAACAATCCGAGTATCAAATTCAAGAGCTTGAAAACAGTGAATGATACAACTTACAAGTACCTAAGTAGCATAAAATTCAGATATCCAAACTTATTAGAAAGTGGTTGACAACATTATAGTCACAAGAAATAGACAAAAACATTCACGTTGGCAGGAAGTTATACCACACTTGTAAGAAGAATTAATGTACAAAGTTTATATTTATATTTATATCTATATTTAAAATAATTAATAATTATATACCAAACAAATATACATCAGGTCATTAACTTAAAGCAATTTAAGTTGTTTAGGTCAACATCAGGTCCATAAACAAAAGTACTGACCCTACAAAAGAATATATAACATATTCAGCATTTTAATAAGTTGATAATAACGATCATTTACTTAAATACAATGTTATTCACACAGAAATGATATTAAATTATAAAGTATAATTTTATTAAAAGATATAACAGGTACTTCTAGAAATATTATCTTAACAGGTACTTCTAGAAACCTCAACGTAATCCAACCAAAAAGCGAAAAACGCTAGAAAATTCAATTACTTAGGGGGCCTTCGGGATTGCGGTTTCAAGTGATTGCAAAACAAAATCTGAAATAAAAAATTTGGCAAAAAATATTTATTTACGTTTTGCTAAAAAGAAAATATAGTTTTAGTCTTACATATACAACCCTGGGATATGCTTTTCCAAAATACCGTTTTAAACCGCAAAAATCTATTTTCAAAACACAATCACAAATACCCTTTTCCTCGATATGTAAATTAGATATAAAATTTAGAGTTAAATATCTAAAAATCTATCAAATTTTATCCAAAACTCTATTGTATATATATTAAAGTTTGAAATTCTCTATTATATATATTATACTTTGATTAGATCTATCAAAAATGATGTCATGTTATCGGATAACAAGTAATAACATGTCAGATAGATACGATGCAAATAATTGAAAGATTAGTATATAAAAAATAAAAGTAAAATTCAAAGTTTAATACGTTTGACGTGTTTTCGAATAGTTAACCCTAAAATGTATGAGTACCGATATCTGCACTTAAAATTCAATCTAAAATATGGTTAAAAACTTAAACTGTGATTACCAAAAAAAGAAAGTTAACATAATAATGATGTAATCAGTACCTGAATGTGAAAGGAAGTTATGACACGGAGTAATTAGCAACGGAATTTGAAGTAAACAAGAAATCAGTTACGAAGTGAGATTTTTCGATGAAGATCGCCGTCACCGGTGGTGTCGCCAGAAAACTTGGGGGGAGAGAGGAAGAATAGGGGGGGCGGCAAAGAATTGAAAATGAAGGGAAAACGAAAAAGGTGAAAATAGTATGCGATTTCAAACTTCAAAACGTGCACACATTTTTATTATTATTTTTATACTTTTTAGGTTTTTAATTAATGTAAGTCAAACGTGTCATTAAATGTTGTCGTTTGGAGGGTGTTTACGAATAATCGTGTGATGACAATTAATTAGATTCGTTGTTATTTAGTTGTAATCTTTTTTTATAATTAATTCAATGGTATCGGATACTAAATAAAGTAACTGTAAAACATTATTAAGGATAAACAAGGGTAAAATAATCTTTAAAAAAAAATTAATATTGGTCCAATGTTCTTAAATTAGGTTAAAAATGTAGAAAGAATGTAGCGGGATTATTTATCATGATAATCAATGATCGCATTACGCCTATTATAAAGTTGATCATATATATATCATCAAGTTTTTACTCGATTTGAACATTATATTTAATATGCAAATATGTTATCTAAGTCAGTTAACTTTATCGGTTATTAATGTTTTACGAATAAATATAATTATACCAATATGATTATTCTTCCTTTGAATGATAAAAGTATAAATTGTTCATTCGATATCATTCGTGTATCGTAAGAAGCCACAATTTTAAAAAACTAGCTTGGAATCGGAAAGAATAATATAGCTCTTACAATTTAATTTAACATTCTAAATAAAAACAAAAACATAAATTTTCTATATGTCAAAATGAAGGGAAGTAAATACGTAAAAGACGCAAGTCTAAAATGAAGGGAAGTAAATTGTTGTTTTGTTATGGAGAATCAATTGTGGGGAACCTAGTATGACCAATAAAGGCTATAAAGACATTCTTTTTATTTTTTTATGTACAAAAAGGCCAATTTATAGAGCTAGTCTACATGCCTATCCTAACGTTTTGATTTGACTATTCTATTACAGTTTGTCCGAATTATTCAAACTGTTATTATCATTTAATTGATGTGGTTAATGACTTAACGGTGCCTTCAAAGTAGAGGTGTTAAAATGACTCAACTCGAATAACTGGCCTGATTTTAACTGAATTTGAATTGAACGGACTGACTTATTTAATTGATCGAACTTAAATAATCTGATTTTTATTTGGATTAATTACTATTCGAATTACGGATAAATATTATTAATTTGGTTAACTCGAATAACTCAAAAAATTTACTAAATATGCGAATATAGTTCTATATATAAGTTATTTATAATTTATACGAGGCTATTTATATAAGATGCACAGATACAACAATTATAATGATTTATACAAAGCTATTAGTGTTATATTGTAAAATTTATATTATTATCAAGACGCGAAAGTATAAAATTTTATTTTATTCGGTAAAACAAATCACTAGAATCTGAATAATCTGAATCTTATGCGACTCATTTACAAATAAATTATAAATTTAAAAAATCCGAATAATCTAAAACCCAAACAATTTAACTAAATAACACCCCTACTTGAGAGTTGACGTCCCCTTAATTTCTTTAACATAAATTGATTAAATAACATGTAAGATACTAGTTTCAAAAACATTAAGGGTGCGTTTAGTTGAAAAAACATTGAAGACGTTTTTAGAAAAAATTTCTAAGAAAAATTAAAAATTAAAAAATGCGTTCAAAATGGGTATTTTCTATAAAAGTTTTTCAAAAAAATGAAAAAAATCATATTTCCATGTTATAACTAGGAGTTGGAAACAAAAATTTTCATTTTTTTAATTTTTTTTTTCCTTTATAGCACTCCTTCACTTTTTTAAAAATTTTCAAAACCTTTTAAAATTTTTACTAGTTTTCCAACTGGAAAATGCAATAACATTTGAACATATTTTTAACTTTTTTAGAGAATGAGAATTCTTCTCATTTTTTAGAAAATTAGAGATAGAAATTGTGAAAAAAATTTCACAACTAAACATCCCTTAATTTTCTTTATATCCTTTTTCTTAAGAGTAGTGATTCGTAAATCACATATTTTTTTCGTACACTAATAAACATGTTTAATATTATTGTACTAGAGGAAAGTTCATTAAAGTATGGAAAATTTTGAAAGTATGAAAGTGCAAATCTCAACCGTTGATCTTAATCAAAATACCAAAACCCTCACATTCTTAAAAATTAAATATATCAAAAACCGTTAGTAAAAAAATTATAAAAATTGCACCATAAAAATCAGCATTTTCTCCTTTTCGATTTAAGATCCCACAAGGTATACATCGACAAAAAAAAAAATTCTTCATTTTTTGATAGGTTTTGAAAATTTGTAACACATGTGTTACGGGCGACTAACACATGTGTTAGCATCGACTATCGATTGTAACACATGTGATAGTCGTTGATAACACATGTGATAGTCGCGGGTAATACTTTTGTTAAACTATCAGAACACATGTGTTAACCCACAAAAAATGAAGAAAAAAAAATTCGTCGAAAGTATGCCTTGTGGGATCTTAAATCGAAGAGGAGAAAACGCTGATTTTTATGGTGCAATTTTTATAATTTTTTGACTAACAGTTTTTGAGATATTTAATTTTTTAAAATATGGGGGAAAGTGAGTTTTTGCCACGTGGTGCATTCCTATTGATACATTCATACTTTTAAAAAAACTCATACTTTAATGATTTCACCTCTATTGTACTATACAATAATATAAAGTATGTTCAGTGATGTACGAATAAAAACATGTGAAGTACAAATCTAACGCCATTTTCTAAAACAATAAAAAAAAATAAGATCAACAAATTATACATAAAATTAAATAAAAACCGATTCACTAACACATAAATCTATTAAAAGACACATGCACTTGAAGTTAATTTTATGATGAATTCATTTATCATTATCCTGATATGATACAATGGTTTTCGATTGTTACTATCAAAGCCGAACGGGCCAATGATCTAATGATATCAGGCTAGTTGCGTTCAACAATCAAAAGGTATACGTTAAAAACAACGTGAGACACCTGTGTAAGTAGAGTAATATATATGCATAACGTACGTGCGGTTAGAAGTTAGATATGTCTAATTAATATTTGTGTAACTAATTAAGAAAACGGATGTACCATGTGTTTAACGGTTTGCCAGTAAAGTTGGTTTCATGCTTTTAATTAACTTATGAATTCTTTCAAAAAAGATGAGACTTTTATTTGTTTAATTAACTCCATGTGTTTGAAGTCAATAATTAGAAAGTAATGATGCATTACAGGCTACACTCAATAACTTTGTGTCTAACAAAGTTGATACTTGAATGGAATCATACTTGATATGTTGGAGCAATAGAAGTAAAAGCATTTTTGAGCAAAATTCTTATATCATATAATTAATTTCTATTAAATGAGAATTTTTGCTATAAATAATCTTTAGATGGGTAGATAATATCACATAAATATGATCAACAAAATACAATGATTTAAGTGATATTATGTTGTAAACATAACAACATGCATGGCAAGAAAATCATTATTTCTATGTGGGTAAAAACAAACCAAATATAAAAATCCAAAATGATTGCATCCTTGATATCTTAAACATGAGATTTGCACCACATTTAGACAAATAGAGTACTATGCATTAACTTTTTTATGTGGACATACAAATATTATATCATTTTTATTCATTATGTTTATTGGTATTACTTTGATATAAGTAATAATAAATTTGTGGTAGAATAAGTTAAGAACATATTCTATTTATTTATATAGATAAATAAAGGCGAGAAGACATAACCCCCACTCACCTAGAATTCCAAAAACTATTTAATAGTTAAAATAAAAATTGTAGACCCGACCAATTCGTGCATTTTGATTGAGAAATCTATATAATTTATGATTATTAGTTGTTCATATTAAATTGTCATTATCTTTGTGACTATGATGGACCCTTCGAATCAAAATCCATAGGCCGTAGGTGCCTTTGTGTAGTCAATATTTGTCTACTAAATAATTATTTTATTTTTAATTTAACATTTTTTTATTTTTTTCCAATATGATGATTATAATAATTATATACACACCCAAATATTGTATAAGTTAGTAAAATTGGTTACATATCAAGAGTGGTAAGAAAGTATTTAAGACTTGTGTCAAAATAATTATATGGCACAAAACTCAATTTAGAGATAATGAACAGAAAAAGTATATACAACATATGTTAAATGATTAACCATACAACATACGTTCGAGGGAAGATTAGCTTGAGGTATGTACATACTCTTAGTGAGGTTAATAAATGATATAGCTAAATACATATATGTTAAATTTACAGATAGATATTTTCATCACGTACTAGAGAAAATAAAATGGATAAAAGTATAAGTTCAAATGACTTTTATAACGTGGATATCAATTTTTATTTTAATAGTAACCAAATTGCTCTTAGTCTATAACTTGGTGATTATTGTTTTAAACTAAATGACTATGAGTATGTTTGGTGAAGTAGATGTAGGTTGTAGTTGTAGATGTTCGTGTTTGTTCGATAGAACCTTAACAAACGAACACGGACACGCTACGTTCATGTTCGTTCGGTTCGTTGACAAGCCTAAGTGATACCATTATTAACCTTTTAATAATCATTTATCACCAAATTCTCAACTACACCTTAGTTTTGCCTTACAACTTTTAGAATTTTCGTCAAGAACTTACGAGTGTGACGATTACCTTTGTTTGGTACTCACTCTATATGATTTTGTTCGAATTTCTTAATTAATATATAAAAGCATAAATCGAATTGTAAAAACCGAACAAATCAAGTAGCAATTTGGTTCGGTTCGATTTAAGTTTTTATTTTATTTGAACGGTACTTTTCAACTTTTCAAAATCAAAAACTATACGGTATATCTATATGGTTCGATTTTTAAACGAACTAACTGAATGTTTCCAATAAAAATTTACAGTATCCTAACTTTATTCCCGAGTCTAGCGATTAATAAATTATTATATCATAACTCCGCTGTAATTGGATATTGATAAATTATTAACGGAGAGATGCGCATGAGCCACACTTTTTATTTTATTAAGCTTATATTCATTAGCTATCACTTGTCGGTGTAACCAATGGATTTTATAGAATCTGAAATTTGGTGCAAAAGTCGTACATTTATTATTGTGATTGTGATTTTGTTTCTAATCATTCCTTCATATTATAACAAACGCAGTTGAAGACACTTTAAATTAGAAATGATAGTCCTCTTAAGTTCTTTTTAGGAGAAAAGAGAAAAAATAATTAAAATATATAATTTTTAAGTGTTTTTAGGAAGAAAAAAAAAAAAACAATGACAACGAAGTTATATGCCTTTATGTCTTTTCGTTTTGAGTCATTTTCGTTTAAAAATGAACTCGTTGTAAAGGAAAAGTCATAATGTGTTTGAATATTTTGACTAATATAATTCTAACTATTTTATATAACTTTTCATGTTTTTTCTTATTCGATGGACTCTATTCATGTACAACTATAAACACATGTCTCTTTTATCATTCCCAACAAACTCCAGATACTTATATCTCTTATTCTACGAAGTCAACTGATCGATCAGCAGGTACCAGACCAAACTCTTCTTTTTAGACATGCTATATTATTTTTTTAATAAGAAAAACATGTTATATTCGGATAATTACTGTGTTCGTTTCCTTTCTATGCAACTCAAGAATATAGGTAACTAACTATCTTTGTATCATTTCTTTTACTTACCTTCCAACTAGAGAATACATGTACGATATTTTATATTACATATATTTTTTTATCATTTCTTTTGTTTTCTTTTTCGTCCCAATTTTTTCCACTAAAAGAAAAATCGAGAATGGAATGTAAACTATATGGGATTGTTTAATAAATTCCAATCCGTCACATTTTCACAACAACTTGATAAACAATTTTGATTCTAAAACTCACAACTTAGACTATTCTCTACGAGAACTATGCTATAAACGAAGTTTGATTCAATTTCCTTCTGATAACATTTAAAACATGAAACATACACAAATCATCGTTAATGTAAACTTGAGGTAGCTAAAGGGTGAGTAACAATTATGAGATATCTCCGGTTAGGCTAAGTGCATATGAGTAAAAAGAAGTTACCACTCACAAATAAAATTAACAAGGAAAAGCTCATATGTTTACCCATTCATAATACTCGATAGTTGAAAATAAGCTTGATTCAAGCGTCAAGACTATGTAAACTCGAAATCCTCTTGTTATATGTTTCAAAAATCACTTTTTTTTTATTAAAATTCAATCCACAAAATCTATTTCTTTATTTTTAGACTCCAACAACAAACAATTTATCTAGATAGTAAAATCCAAAATTAAAATAAGTATTATAGGTTCCCATCTAACGTAGGATTTATTACTAAAAAGATATCTAACATTCTAATGCATGATAGAAAAAAACAATTCAAAGGGTATTGGTTGATATTACGTTTTTAATGATTTTTTTTAATAAATTAATATAGTAAAGTTGGAAAGTGAGTAATAAACAAAAGCATAGCATAGTTTACAAAGAATCGTGAATTCATGACCACAAAGTTGTGGAAAGCAACTTATACCAGTGATATAAAGATGTAAAGGGCTCACAGGTTTTATGTTAATAAGAAGGGTCGTAATCGAGTTGATCTAGTCGAGAAGACTTGAAGTCCAACTCAAGGTTAGCTACATATCATCGAGTCGAGCTTGCACTCGAACTCAGCTCTGCTTGTTTGTGGCCCTATTAAGGAACTAAAGTGAAAGCAAACATGTGCAACCACGCTCCCGTAGAACTTCTAATGCTAAATTGAAAAGGAAACAAGCTCTCTAAAAATAGCTTCTTTAAATGAGGATGGTAACATAGGCCTCTTACAGTCTCTCTAAAACCAAAAACCACAAAAGTTGTTCATAAGTACATAAAAACACACACTAAATTACCTCATAACTTACAAACAAACAAAAAAATTGATTAATCGCCCTTAGTCGAAGGCTCGACACAAGCACAGAAATGGTTTGACTTCCGCCTGCTAATCGTTGCTTTTGTTCTTCCACCACCGTAGAGATAATCTTTCAAAAGAACTCGTTTTTTGGTGTCAAGAAACCTCGATTTTCCTTTAGGTTCATTCTCATCGTCCAGTTTCAACAGCACAAACTGTATCTTTTGTATCTCTAACTGTAATCGACCGATCTTTTCTGATACCCTTCTTGCTTGTTCCGACACCTTTTTCCTTCTCATACTTTCACCTTCCACCATATCTGACGTTGACGACTTATCAGAGGTACCTTCAACATGCTTCACGAGCTTTCCATTAAGTTCATACAGTTTCTGAATAGCCGACTCGGCTTCCATGAGTTGCCCTTTTAATGTCTCACACTCGATCATAGCTTTACCTCGTCTACTTTGTAATGTAATCTCGACTTTCCTCTTTAAATCCTCGATGGTGATTTGAAGGTTGGTTAACTTTAGAACATCGGAATTAAGTCGTTCAAGAACTTTCCTCTTGTTTTCACCTTCACGAGGCTCCCTGAATCTTCTAGAAACTTCTAGTTTATCCACTACATTGTCAAGAGACACATCTGAAGCAGTCGGATGGTGTTTGGACATAAATTTTGAATCATCGGCTGTTTCCCAAATCTCACCTTCAGTTAGTCCTCTTTTGCTTACACCATACGACGAACATTCAGAGGCTTGATCGAGCATGATGTCTTTTGGATCTGCTTCTGAGATTTCTGACTTTGGTTTACTGTTTGATCTGCGTGTTTTCTTTTGACGACTTAATTCTTCGATCTGCTTCATTGCGGATTCCAGCTTTGCATCTGCATCTAACTTTTCTTGCATTGAAAACATCTGCATTTCAACCACAGCCATTTCAATAACTTTAACCTTACTTTGCAGATCCTGCAACTCAACAAATGGATCTTTATCCATGTTTACAGATTCACCACCCTGCAATTAATCATTATAGAAATACATCATTAACTTTTGAACATATTTCAAGTGAAAAATTACTCAAACATGAATTGTCATTAATTAGATAACTAAGGTCACTGTTTGTTGCAACTTGAAAGTGAGATGTGTAAAATTGGTACATCTTGATTATTATCACAATCTTGTGCTAAAAAAAATACTATGTTAGTAACAACCATATATACCACATCTATGATAAGAAAATATATATTATGCTTTAAATTTCCCTGTATTTATCAAATATTTATCACACTATAATTACAAGAGTGGCAGCTTTGACCTATTTACACGTGTTCTATCTCTCATGGGTCAAATATCTACAAATAATAATTTTTTTAAAATAGCTAAAAAGGAAACGAGTCTAATGAGTTAAAAGTTAGTGAAAATGTATATTTCATGTATAAAACCTCCTAAATCATTTTAAATTTGGTGTTGGAACTCATATTTGACAGTCTAATTATTTTTATAACATTTAAAAAGGTTCAAGCAGAAAGTATTTTAAGGCAACCCAACCTAACCGCTTATGACATGTAACAAAATAACCCATTTTTGACCTGCCACCTCTAGCAAGCATGAAATTCTCTAGCGAACTGACCATTACCTTCGCGTCCTCATTTTCAGACTGTTGAACTTTGGTTCGGATACAGGTTTGATTTTCCAAGGATATGATGCTATCCCTCAAAGACTCAAGAACAGGGCCATATGCAACCGCATGAGCTTTAAGGTCTTCATTCTCAGTTTCCAAAATGCTGGTTCTTTCTTTAAGCAATTCAGTATTCACATCTTTAGAAGTATTTTCTTCTTGAAGACTGGTACAAACTTCTGTAAGCTCACGAATCTTTTCTTCTAATACAACTTCACAAACAGTGGAAGCCTGCAAATCACCATATACCAATGACCCTTCTGTTTCCAATAATCGAGCCTTTTCCTCTGTTTTTTCCTGCTTTTCAGTTAATTGGTGCATTTTGACCTCCAAAATCTGGTTTCCTTTACTTAAATGATCATTATCTTCTAGAATTTTAACAATCTGTTTCTTCTGTTCATCGTTTGTCATTTTTACACCATTGTTTTCTCTCTGCAAATCAGCTACTATCTCAGACAACTCCTTCTTGTCATTCTCCAAATTCATCAATTCTTGAACTGCTTCCTTATGTTCCTTTTCTTTTAATTGCAACAGATTATTTCCATTCACTAACTCCGAATTCAATTGATCACGAAGAGAGATAACCATTTCCAGTTCACACTCAGATTTTTCTAAACTCTTTCCAAGATCAAGATTTTCTGTTCTCGCCTCTTCCAATTTCTTCTCAACCGTCAACATTTCAGTGTCTTTCTCATCAAGGTGATTCTTTAAAGCTTGTGAGAGAATACCCTGACTTAAAACCTCAACAAGTATGATGTCGTTTTCCTCTTCTAAAAGACGAATTTTGTCGTTTTTCAAAAAGTTATCTTTCAACAAAAACTTCTTTTCTTCAAGGACCACCGAATTATCCGTCTGTAAAGTTCCGTAAGCTTCTTGAACTATTGAAAACTCTAAATGTAAATTCTCTAGCTGACTTCTTAGAACTTGTTCTGTATTATCACCTTCACTCACTTTTGATCTCAACCCTTCGTTTGTTTCTGAAAGCTTTAGGGCCTCGGTTTCCAACTCAAGAATCTTCTCAGCCCGAACACGTACCTCATGTTGTAAATAGCTTTTGTCTGCTTCAAGGTCCACCACTTCTCTTTTCAGTTGCTTTAGCAGTGTAACTAAAATCGATATCTCAACAACCAACTCCATGTTTTTGTCTTCATTTTCAATTAGGGCACATTTAGTTCCTTCGAAACTTCGCTGTATACTATTGAAATGTGTTTGTTCTTGCCCGTTTTCAGATCCGTGGTGCAAAGAAAGTCCAGCAGCTTTCAGCAACTGGTGCATCCCGATCTTCAATCTATCGTTCTGATCAGCTAAAGATTTAATCTTTATCTGATTTTCACCTTTTTCTTGCTTCAACACATGAACAAGACTTTCAGACAACTTGGATGCTTCTTGCAGTTTATGACAATCATTAACCAAAGAAGAGTTCTTTTCTTCAAGATCTTGTACACATTTCAGCAAGATGAAGA
The DNA here is from genome assembly GCA_963921325.1 of Logfia minima. Classification (NCBI taxonomy): domain Eukaryota; kingdom Viridiplantae; phylum Streptophyta; class Magnoliopsida; order Asterales; family Asteraceae; genus Logfia; species Logfia minima. Next base: position 10,868,123 of record OY992776.1, on the reverse strand, counting down.
TTTCAATTTCAGAACCAAAAGAGTTATCGAGCTCCTTTTCAAATTCTTTGATTTTGTTTTGACTCTCTTCTTGTAGGAGTTGAATCTGGCTTCTCATAGTGTGCAACTGCTTGTCATTCTTTTGAGCGAACGTGACATGTTCTTGATTTTGTAAAGCCAACGACAAATTCAACTCTTCTACTTTACGAAGAGTGGATTCCCTCTCTTTCTCCATTAGCGAATACTTCTCTTTTAGATCTGTATATTTTACCTCCAGATCCTTCAAGGTTCTTTCGGTAATTTCCATCTGTGAGAGTAGAGTACCCTTTTCAGTAATAAGTGCAGACTTTTCATCGGCAAGAACTTTACATGAATCTTCAAAACTCTGTGACTTTTGCTTCAATACTTCAAGTTTGACATGAGCATCAAAAAGGGAATTCTCAAGAACAGTGTTTTTCTCCGACACTTGACTCAAATTATCAGTGGTTACTTGTAACTGGCCTAATAAGTTCCCTTTTTCAACAGCAAGATTAGATTTCTCTTCTGAAAGAGATTTGTAAGATTCTTCAAGTGACTTTAATTTGCCCCTTACCCCTTCTAACTCAGCACCCAAATCTGATAACGAATTCTCCAAAACAACATTTCTCTCAAGAAGTTGACCCATGACTTCAAGTTTCTCGAGTAAAGCTGCTTTTGCAGCCTTTTCTGTTTGCCAATCTTCTTTCAAATTGGAGTTCTCATCCTGCAACGCCTTTACAGATGATCCAAAGCTTTCCGGGTTCAAACCCACGTACGCAACCTGCTCCAAAATGGACTCGTGATTCTTGTTTAACTCGTTTAGTTCCTCCTTTAGGCAATATATTTCTTGCTGAAGAGCGTTTCTTTGGTCAACTCGGAGGTCAACCTCTTCCTCGAGTTTCCCATTGGATTCTTTTAAGGTACTGATTTCAGACTGCATGCCCTTCAATGAAATGGCGGAAGATAAGTTGAGTTCGTTGAGGTTCTTATTCTCCTCGATTTGCTTCTGAATCTCTCCCTCTAAAACTTGGTTACGGGTTTCAATATCCCGCAAAATCTGAGCCCGGTTCTGTAACTCTGCTGCCAGCGATCTTAATTCTTCTTGGGATTGAGAGTGTAGTTGCTGTAAAGTTTGAAAAGCAGTTTCAGCCTCCACAAACCGCAGTCGTTCTTCTTGTATGGAAGTCCATAATCTTCCCAATTCCTTCTGTTTCTCGGTGATCTCTTGATCTTGAGCTCCAATCTTTACCCCCATGGATGCTAATTCCGTGTGAAGAGTCTCGTTTGACTTTTCTAGCATCAGACGTTGTTCTTCCGCTTCCTTTAAAAGTGAAAGCCCATTATCAATCTCGGTTTTCAGCCTTTCGGTCTCCTCTTGGGCACAAACGAGTTTAAGCTCGAGAATCGAAATAGTCTCCAAGCATTGCTGGTAAGAAACAGTTTGCACTTCTTTCTCTTCTGTTAATTTTACAATCGCTAGCTTCAACGTCTCAATTTCCTTCTCTGCTTCTCCTAATTTCTTCTCCAAATCTGATTGCAGGTTCAAAGATTGTGTGTACTGATTATAAGCGGAATCCCGTTCTTCTATTAATCTCGAAATTTCTTGCGTCAAATTTTCGTTTACATTTTCGCTTTCACGAGCTTTCTCATTGAGTTTCTCGATATTCTCTTGGGCTTGGTGGTAAAGCTCAAGACTTTCTTTCTTTTCAGCTTCTAATCTTTGGATAGTGTCTTTCAAAATTTTTGATTCAGCCTCTGCTTTGCTTGCCCGGTCAGCAAGTTCTATGGAACTCTCTTGTGAATTTGACATCTCGGACTCCAGTTTCGCTAATCTCTCCAAACTCTCAAGGTACTGCTTTAAGCCGGCTTCCTTTTCATCTTCTAGTTTGGCTAAAGCCTCTTTTAATTGTAGAATTTCTTTATCGTTCATGCCTACACTCTCAAAATGTAATAAATTCCGATCCTGTGATCTGTATTTATTATTTCCATCTGTTGAATCACTGAAATTAAGGGCTTTTCTTGCTATTCCCGTTGACCCGTATTTATGCAAGTCATCAAGGCCAAAACTTCTTGAATCTGGGGTCTGAGGATCAGCATCATAGGGAGAAATGGGAGATGCGTCATCACACCCTGCGGGCACTTGATTCGGAAACGCTTCACTCATTGTTTTGTGGGCCTGACGGAGGGCCCCGGTTGCATGATCATATCTTTCTGCCAAGGCTCGATACGCTCTGTACAACTCTTCCACGAGTTTCATAAGCTCAGGACGCTTTTTATAGTACATTTCTGCCTTTCTAGCAAATGAATCTCCATCTTCTTCAATGAGCTTTATCATCGCTTTCACTTTAATATCCACATCTACTCATTAACACAACGGAAAAGTATCAATAAATATCCAGGTAAATAAATTCCATCTAAAATCATATTGGAAAGCACTCGCTTCTTGCGTCCAATAGATGATCAAATAAAGAACAGTACATCACTAAATGTGTAACAAACCAAAACCTAAATTCTAGTTGGAAATTGAGAATGCATTAACGCTACGAAAATATCACAAATACCTAATGTATCATACAATCAGGTCACAATAACTCCTAGTTAATTTCACAGCTCGATAAGCTTACCATTTTATCGTTACTACCAACCTTAAGGTTCTCTAAATCCAATAAGATCCATATTCTTATATAAGAAAAGGTAAATGATCAACTAAGTTGCTAAAAAGATCGTTCATGCAATAAAAATGACCAGGGCTTCATTATCGATAACAGTCAAAATACACGTCAAACAATCACTAATCCAACATAAGAAGGTTTAATACGATAAACTTTTCATGTAAGCTATATGGCTTAAAACAACATTTTTCATTTCCACGTACTAATCATCGTTCACAAGTCTCAACTATACTTATTGTAGAGAGAAAAAAAGATTACCTGTAAGATTTTCTTGAAGCCATTTAGAATTTTTAGGGCTAATGTGGCTGTTCCACCACCAAGAATACATACGCCTCGAGTCAGCTTTTGACAACGAAGCCATGATCAAGATGTAAAACCTTCCAACTTCTACAATTTCCTCAAGCTCCAATTCAGATATCAAAATCGTTATACGATCACCAAAATTCAGTACTCCTTCCTATAAATAACACAAACAAGTACGAAATAATTAAACTTTCAATCATCACAAAATATCAACAAAACTAGACATACACATACTTACATAGATTTAGACATAAGTACATATATACACTGTAAAATTTTCAATTTTTCGACGAACAAAGCTGATCAACACTGAATTGCTAGAAGTTAAGGTGTATCAATGTATCAAACCTAACTTCTGTAATGGAATTAATGAAAAAAAAAACAGTGAGCAAACCCTAAACTTTGAGATCCAAAAATTAAAATCATCATAAACACAATTAAGACAGAATTAAACCCTACTTTTATCGGCCGTGATCATAACAGAATTCCGATCATGAAAAAACTCAAAAAATTGAAAATAAATGATGAACTGATTTAATGATCGTAAAAAAGATAACGGAAGTACAACGGAAACTAACAAAGTTGAATTGAATTAAATCAATTAAACTTTGAAAATAAACAGATTACTTAAAAACTTACTGGAAGGATGGAAATTGAGTTGTGATTTGGCTTTCCGCAACTGGAAAAATGAAATTATTTAAATAAAAATGAACAAAAACGATGAATTCAACCCATCTTCGAGCTTGATCTGTTAACGGTAGTTACTAGAAATAAAAGTTGTTTTTGATTCTTTGTTGTTGTGTGTGTATTTGTGTGTGTTTTTAGGAGCGAGGAGCTGTCGGCTTGACAAAAAAGAAAAGAAAAAAAAAAAAAAAAAAAAAAAGCGAAAAATGTACAAATCAAAGAAGGACCAATGGCAACACAAAACCCAAAATGAGACAAATTATTGAATGAATATTATTACTCTTTTTATTTTCATTATTGACTTAATTAATTAAAGACTTAAGTTCTACTACATTTTTAGTTTCGGAAGTTACAAAAATACCCTCATGAAATAGTCCAAGTCATTGATAATTTGAGGTGTTTGTTACCATCATGTATTTAATGTAAATAGTAGATTATGGATGCAAGTGTTATTAAGGACATGTATTGTGGTTTATAAAGATAAATTTTAATATTTAGTTGTGGATTTAAAGAAGACTCACCTATTTAGTGATTTTGTTACCATTGGGTTTTACTTAAAGAGGTATATTATTTGCTTTGAATAATAGATTATAATGTCAATTTTGTTTCAATTTGTTTTGTAACATTGTCATTGTCATTTGTGTTTTATGCTTTTTCTTTTTTTGGAACTTACAAAATATCTTCATAAAAGTTTTAACTTTTAGGACATCGTCTTTTGACCACTGTTATTCATTATATCTGAATTTAGGTTAACTCCTATTCCACATCTTTCTATATGTTCGAGTTAAACATAAAGTTCTTTTGATATCGAGTAAATTTCAATTATATAAAACTATTAAATATTTTAAAGTAACCAATAAATTATTGTTTGCTTGTATTTTTCACAATAAGCTTCAATTCAACCTTATATGTATATTCTTGAAAAATAACATGTCAATTATATACTTCATAAGTTATTGGTGCTCTATCCGTTTTGATTATTGTCTAATAAAGAGCTTATGATAACGACACTTTTCAATAAATAAAGTTTCTAATTGAGATTACACCACATTTAGGTTGTTATGTTATTGCAATACTTTAATGTTAGCAATCCTGTCATTTAAAGACCATAAATAGTTTATTAAAACACCTTATTTTGCTATAAAAAGTTATTAATTTATTGGTAATGGAATAATATTTTCGGATTGGATTTAATAAAAGATGGTGTACATATGATAATAGATACGTATAGAAGATTTTTATATGCACATACGATCAAAAACGTACAAGTTGAATGGACAAGGGATAAGGTATGAATTTGTCATTGTTGTTAATCGAAAAGGTAGACTAACCTAATTTTAATAGTTAATTATAAACTTATTTAACATCAACGTATTAGAAAAGTAACTAGTAATTTTATTATTTAAAAGTAAACAACTATATAAACTAGCATAACTGTCTATTATTATATTATATTTCCAATAAGAAAAATGGGAATAACAGCATATTGAGTTTTAGCACCTTGTTGGATTGTATTCACATGACACCAGCTATGAATGAGTAACATATGGTTTTTGTTAGCATTTCAACATTTAAGATATTAATAGTTTATACTTTATATGAATGAGTAACACTAGCTATATATTTATTTCAATGTCATTTATATTTTATACTACCTTTATAATTGTAAATAATATTTATGATAGAATAGTAATCTGATTGATAGATTATATATATATAATAAATATATATATAAATATATGTATATATATAAGAGTAGGTTGAAAGGAGAAATGAAATCGGTGGAGAAAAAGGAAAAAGGTTTCTTTAACCCTTTGATTCAGCAAATTAACTATTTGATTCATCAAATTAACCATTTGATTCAAGAAAATTGTTTATTAATGAAAATATTTTTTGAATCATAGATAAGTATTTATTGAATCAAATAAAACATTTTTTGAAATTATATATATATTTTTTTAATCATATCTGTTTTTTATTTAAAATTTTTCTTTCTTCTCTTTCCTGCCTTTAAAATTTTTTTTTTTTAAATCTTGTTACTATATATATATTTTTATATTTAATTAAATGAGTGAAATTTATTTATTATTTATGTTAAATATAGATTTAATTGATTCAAATTAATTAATTTCTATATGTATGTGCTTAGTGAGAAAGGTGAAAATATAATTTTTCATTTTTAATATTTTAAACATCTAGCGTAATGCTTAAATGCATTATAAGAATTTATGGTTATAATAAAGATCAATTAAGAAGTTATGAGTTAAAGCATTACTTAACAAATTGTGTACGGTAGTCGTGATTATACATAATATGTAAGTTAAATTGTAAGTTGTTGATTTAAAAATAAAAAATATGAAAATAACAATAATCTAACGTGCTATTATTACCGTATCAAATCATGTATAAAAGTACTCATATCATGATAAACTATATGGTTCCAAGATAAAAGTTTAAAGTATAATAACTTATATATATTCGAATTTTTTAGTGATAGTCTTAAGAACCGTTGTTAGAGTAAAAAAATGATTAAATTTGTGAAGGGTTAGAAATGATAGTTTTCAAGACTTTGGGGTGTACTTGTATAAAATAATATTTAGCAAATCGTAAATGACCGGATCAGTTGGAGTAATGTGGTTCGAGAAGGAGTAGCTGACGCCGCACTTTAATGACTAGCCTAACTCAAACCTCGAGCGTTAAGTAAGGTTTTATAATACGGTCAAGTGTGTCAACTTTGACTTTGGGATTAAGAGCATTAATTAATTTATGTGCAAAATCATGCTTATACGAATTTTTTTAATATTATTTTAATGAACCTTGACTGGTTATGAAACATTATAATATCTTATTGTTTATTTTTTTAATCTAGAATCATGTTTTTGATTTTATTTTTTGACCAATAATTATGTTTTTAACATATAATTATAATGTTTTTTTGAAATATAAAGTAATTAATTGTATATTATTGTGTATTTGAGTTATTAAACTTATCAATTTATAGCTAATTTAATGAATTCATTTGTATGTTTAAAAGACTTATCTACATATTTGACGTATTCATATGCTAAAATTATATTATAATTAAAAATTAAGAGATATAATGTATAAGTGATATAGTAAATGATAAATAAATTAGATATATTTTTATAATTATATATTTAGCATTATTATTATTCGGTAAAAGTGCGATCCATCGTAGAATGATATGGACCTAAGAATTTCAAAAAGGAGAAAAAGGCATTCACAAACAAACATATTGTGAGAAGATAGGTTGATAAGTTTGTAAGTCTGAAAACATTGAATTTACTAATTTTGTTAAAATTCTTCTAATTTGTTGTAATAAGACTTCACTTGACCCCTTAAACCCTTCTAATTTGTTGTAATAAGACTTCACTTAAGAAATGTACAATCTCACACTTCAATTTAATAAGATTTCATCTCGATCTATTAAAAACTTTTAATTTGATGTAATATAAAGTGAAAATACACGACATGTAATAAATGTACGTTCTTACACTTAGTAAGATTTTAATTTGACCTCTTACGACTGTTTAATTGATTATATAAAGTGAATATTTATTTTTAAACAACTAAATAATTAAAAAGTCAATGCTGAAATTGTGACTGAGAAATATTTATATTATTATTCTTTCTGTTTCATAATAAGTGTGTAAATTAGAAAGCACGAAGTTTAATAAATTGCATGATGATTACATTGTCTAGTATAAAGATGATAAGTTTACTATTATTTTTTGTATGGTTTTTTGTGTATTAGTCTTGTGAAAAAGTATATTAAAGATACAATAATAAAGTCTCTATATTACTTTGAAAAATATAAAACTTATTTTGAGATAAATGAAAATAAATAAATATATATATATATATCTTAAACCTTATAAACCATTTAGCTATAAAGTTTAATGTTTAAACATTTGAAGATTAAAAATTACATTTATGTCCCCTTCAATGATACATAAATATAGAAAAATATATAAACTAAAAATCAAATCAATCTATACTTAATTGCTTCTTTTAACTATACACTCGATAATTATCTTTATTTGAAATATTAAATAAATAATAATTAAAATTCAATTATCGTTATAATATATAGCATAAATAAAATTGAAATAAAAATTTAGAATCATCATCGTTAAGATGACTATTATTATTAATCAGTATCATATTTTTTATTTATAATCGCTGTATTACACGGGACCTCGAGTTTTATAAAATAGTATATGAATTTGATTTTTTAAAAGTAAAAGTAAACCTGAATTTAACATGGAATCTTCAGGTTATACTTTTCTTATTTTCTCATACTTTAAAAGGGAGGAGAAAAAGTAAAATATGAAATGACGTAATCTATTAAATTCAAATTTTATTAATGAAAAAAAACATAAAAGATGTATGATTGGCTAAAATTCCACGCTGTTGGGTGGGTCGGTCGGAAAAGTGGTTGGTGACTGGGTGGCGTGGGGTGGACGGTGGTCCCACCGTCGTCATTCTCGATACGACACTCCTCCGGTAGGTCCAACTTCTTTTCCAATTATACCCTTCAACACTCCAGCCTAGCATCTTTCATTTCACATGTTTTTCTTTTTTATTCTTATTTATCTTCTATTATGTTACACATGTGTCCTAGCAGTCATTCTCATGAAAATAATTTTTTCTCCTGCTTAATCTTTTTACTTATCCTCTTAATTATATAAATATATATAATATAATATGTAGCATACACTTATATTACCTTCTATTGTAATTTAATAATCTAATTATATGTTAATTATTAATTAATTAAAATGATAAGTAGGATAAATAATTAAAGAAATAAAATATTACAAAAATAATTACTTTACTAGAAAGCTAAAAATATTGTTTTTTCTTACAAAATACATATTGTGTATTTTGAGCTTTTCGAGTATACAATGTCAGTAATAATAACCGGCGTTGTTATAAATCATAATCTCATTATTTTTATTGAGTGATGATTCATATACTACTAAATTTTATCCGTGTAACATATACTACTAACTATATTTCATTATGTTGTACTATATGACACTATATATTTATTTAGTTCTATACAAATAAGAACCGATAGTGTTCAAATTACTCCCTACTATTATTGGCATACCTATTGAAATAATACTTTATACAAAAGTGTATGTTTAAGTATTATGGACTAATTGATAATTGTTATTTGTTGATTACTTGGATTAACTTATTTATTTTAAGGTTTCAAGCATTTTATTTGTGGTTTTCAATATTTAGTGACCAGATTATACTTATGACATTGTTAATGTTAATTTTCATTTGTAATGACCTAAAAAACAATAGTATCTTCATTCATTAATCAGTAATCTATTTACAAACTAAATTAGGAACATTAGGTGTCAATGAATAAGCATATAAATGCTTTGACTTGAAGTATAGGTGAAAACAACATATTGTTGTTTAAAATATGTTTTATCATATACAATTATGGATAATTAACCATGAATCCATGATTGAATAATACTACTTAGATTAGACTTGTACGTAACCTAAATGATATTACATTTTTGACATGATACTGATCGCATTTATTTTGCTTTAATACAACAATTATTTTGGTATCATTTGAGTATGACATCTTAAATTCTTGTAATTATAAAGCATAGCTTGTTAGCAGGTGACATTTCATTATTTAATATGCATTCAATCCCGATGGAGCCGAGGCTAACCAACGACACCAAGTCACTAACATTATGATTTTTTCAAACGCTTTTATGGTTTGAGACAATTATGTTGTTTTATCACCGGAAGGGGTGTTTGGACACGCTACACAAGACACAAGTTCTTCGATTTGAAAATTACAAACAGTTTCAAAAATGTAAAATTGTTATAACGTTCAATAACATATCATCATTATTTTTCTTTTATTTTTTGTGTATAAATGTAAACACTTACTCTGATAGCACCCAAAATAACAACAATGAAGTACTATTTTGTTAGTTCCGGATAGTAAGATTTGAAAGAAAATAGTCAAGTAGAGACTCTTCTTAGCGGGTCGTTGGATCAGTCTAGAGCGTATGCTCAACACAGTCTTTCACATTGTCCTCGGGATGGGACATGTGGGTTAGTTAGCATTGTCGGTTATCAATATTTTGCAAAAAGTTTTGCGTTATTGACAAATATGTACATTAAAAGGGTCTTAGGGTCAAAGTAGTCAAGTTGGAGAAGAATGTAAGGCTTGGCATAAAAGATAATGATCAATGATTGAAATTTTAGAATGATATGATTATTTGCAACTTTGAACAAATGATGATATATCTATATGATTTAAAGTACGTGATGATTTAGAAGTTGGTTGTGGTTCATATAAGTTAGTCTCTAACAGAGAGTGTGTTCCATTTAATTGCTCTGTAAAAAGTTGTGTGAATTTGTTATATTATGCATGTTGACTTATGTGGTTTGGTGTTGTTGTACCTATTGGTTTGTTATATTGTTTTCATTATTGTATCACACATGATTTACCTAATATATGTTTGGTGCATTAACTAGAAATGGGTGTGTTGGGAGTTGAGAATGTTGGTTGTAGAAGTGTACTTGTCTTAAATATGTGTAATAGGTAACATAACTATAATGGGATTATTTATCTATTAATTATTATTTATGTCAAATTTGTCTTTTTTCTTTCCATTAGAATCAACCATAAGATTGCATTAAGAATCTAAACTTGAGCAAATCATGTTTTACAACATGCTTTAATTAGTTTACAAACACAAGAAACCTAATAATTTTGACATGCTTAATTAGAAGATGATTCATAGGACGAGATGCATGCAAAAGAACAAAAAAGCTTTTTGTACTATAAAACAATTAATGGTCAAACGTAGAGATCATGTTCAAAGTTTGATAATATAAATTAAGATCTTCTTAATTATAGTTCTTAGGACTTCTATTGACAACTTTTTTAAAGAGTAACAAAAATTATCATTATCATTTTCTTTATAAAATATATTAGTTAATTTTAAGTCGCTAAACGGATAAGATATCTTTATAGATTTTAACGTATCGTTGTCTACAAATATATGTAATATAGTCATTTAACGATTTGAAGTATTTTACTAACCGTATACATTTAATACATAGATCGGTAGATGGTCTTAAATGTATGGGTTTGGTTACTAACTACAATTCACCAATTTAGTATTCTAACATCTCTAATGTAAAAACATATAATTTCCCTAACATGATAAAAGTGAACCATAAAGTCAATCACCTAAAAAGCATCCATCATTATAACCACTAGTATCTTCTGCCTTCAACTATCATTTTTCAATAAGTTCCCATAAATAATTTGTTAAATATGAGTCTTTACAAGAATCTTATTAGCTTAAAATATGAAAAATATGAAGTGAAAAGTAGTTAGTTTACAACATATTTAAAATTATTATGAGTTCACACATATTGTAGCAAACATCTCTCTAATACCAACATGAGTAAACATGTGATCTAATTTTTACACTATTTTTGTATTTTTTTTATCACATATTTAAACATAAAAGATTATTTTTTTAAAAAAGGAGACAAACATATCACATATCTTATATATTACCTCCGATAGAACTTCTTACAATAAACTTTTGATCATTGTGATTCTCGTATGACATTAGACTAGATTCCCTTCGATGAACATAAAAGATTACTGATTTCATATTTATATTCATTTAATTTTTAATCAAAACTTTAATAATATATATATATATATATATATATGTAGGAGTAGGTTCTACGGAGAAAGAAATTAAGGTGGAGAAAGGAGAGAAAGGTTTGTAGCCATTAAATCTTAGCATAAATGGTGGAGATTGTTTTTCACATTTGAAGGGCAAAAGTGTACATTACAATTAAAAACCGTCTAAAAACCGTCCATAACCGTCCATGCTTTATAGAAACTACCCCTTCCAATTTACTAAAGTACCCCTTTCTTTACTTTCTCCCATATAATTTTCTTTCTTTTTAGATCCTCTTCCTATATATGTATGTATATAATAATGTTAGAATGATTTCTATTACTTATGTGATTTCAAATTAGTTATTTTCTTTAAACTATAAATAAAAATAAATACTAAAAGTTCTCCATTTATTTTGGCAATTTATACTCCGATATACCAAAAAACGATTTTATAAGGACTTTCGTTTCATGCTCGGCCCACGTACCTCAACGTGGACCAAGGCCCACTATTGATACAATATTTTTCTTATTTAAAAAGAAACCGAGACAAAAGATTGTTTGAGATCTGCAATACCAGGCCGAACATGGATAGACGGTTCATAGTCCATTAACTCGGACCAAATAAATAAATAGTTAATTTCTTACTTACCACCAGTGCATCTCAACTTAAACCCCAATAGTCCATTAAAATTTTTTATGTTTATTTATTTTAATATTTTTTTATCAACTGAAATTGAAATGAGCTAAAATGAAATTATAAATAATAAAATTAGAGCAGATAAAAGAATAAATAACAATATCAATTGGGTAATGCTAAATAGGTATAACTCACAAGCCTAACTCATAAGCATAATCAATACAGTTTTTGACACATGAATTCCACTCATTCTCTCTCCTAATCTCAATCAATTATTTTCCCATCTACTAATCACATTTTTAGACATATATACCTAATTAGACATATGAATCATTTTCCATATCAATTATCAAATAAGAGACTACCTTATCCAATAATTAATTATTTCTTTAAAAAACCAAACCAACAATACATTTAATCAATTATTTGCCATCAAACATATTATAAATAATAAACTCTTTATTTAAAAGTTATGTAAAGATAAACGTTTTGGTTCTACCAATAAACTCAATCAAAGTGGCTTGAATGTTTACTATCACCTTTGAATATCTTTTATATCCTCAAGTTTTTACTGGAAAAAAGTGGTGAAGGAGGTTTCTTAAGCAACGTTAAAGATGAAGTTCAGAAGTTGTATATATTTTCTTAAAGCATGTTGAAGAAGTTATGGTTCTTGCTGTCGAGATGAAAGCCGCACGTGTTGTTCTAATCTTATGTTTAAGCAGAAAAAATGTGATTTAGAAAGGTGTGAAGATTGGGTTATAAGTATTAATTTTAGTAGTTTCGTAGGTTACTTATAGTTGTATTTCATATCGTGACAAACCTCATATCTTCACTATAATTGGTTAAGATATATTTAATTATACATACCCGAACATTGTAATAATTGTCAACTTTTATTAACAAAACTCATTACTTAATTATTATCTTATTCAACACATGAAAAATAACACTTAAATATAGTCATATTTAAGAAATTTATTTAAAGTTTTTTTGTATCAAATGGATACAAATTAACGTGGCACGCTAATCAGCTAATGTTTATCAAATTGCCAAAAACAACGTGGCATGATAAAACCGCCACGTGAGCAGCATGTGCTCTTATAGTCTTATTACAAATCACCACCATTTACACCAACACTCACAGTCATTTCATCACCATGTCAATATCCTCAATAATTCGCCGGAAACTTCACCGGAACTCAAACGACCGATCACTCAACTACACTCAACACCTACGATCACTATCCTCAGTTACTAATTCAATCAACAATGAGAATATCATTAGTAATAATAATAATCGAAAAATTGAGAAGCTATTAATAGCAAATAGAGGTGAAATCGCTTGTAGGATTATTAAAACAGCCAAAAAATTAGGTATACAGACTGTTGCTGTGTACAGTGATGCTGATAGACACAGTCTTCATGTGAAATCAGCTGATGAAGCGGTTCGAATCGGACCGGCACCGGCTCGTTTGAGTTATCTGAATGCCGGTTCGATTATTGAAGCTGCTGCTCGTACCGGTTCTCAGGTATTTGGTCAAATTTAGGATTTCCTACTTTCGTTAAATTTAATTCTGTTATTATTCTGTGAAATAGTAGTTGTAGACATTGGTTGCATATTGTCATCTGTGATATAAAATTGTTTATAAATGAAGTATTTATGTTTATGTAGTAGTTTATGACTGATAATAGTTCAATTATGACTGTAGTGTACATGATTTGTGTAAATTTGTCTATGTATTATATGTATATACTCTATGAGTATGTCAGCAAGGTATTAGTACTTTAGGTTCATGTTTTTCTATTTGATTTGTGGTTTAAATTCACCATATAATTGATCTCAAGTTTTGTTAGTTTGTGCTGTACATATTTGAGGACTTAGTTCAGAGTGGAAATTTATCTTTTGATAATAGGCTATACATCCAGGCTACGGTTTCTTATCAGAAAATGCAGACTTTGCTCAACTTTGTGAAACTGGAGGATTCACTTTTGTTGGACCCCCTGCATCTGCAATACGTGAAATGGGTGATAAAAGGTACATATCTACAACACCATTTGTTGTGAGCTGAAAACATACATAGAGTTGTATTCCAAAATATACGTTTGTTTTTTCCGTCATTCCACGGGCTGTGTTTTATGGTAGCCTTACGCTTGTATTTTTTATTTTTATTTTTTGGAAAAGGCAAAACTTTAATATATAATTTCCACATATGTACAATGCAATTATCTGACTACACATCATGTCATTCACTAGCTGTTTTTTTGGATATAAAGCGTGTGCGGAAGCAAAGATCAAACTCAACAACAATCAACCAAAAATAACGTAACGAAAACAAACGAAGAACATAAGCGAGTTACGTGGAAAGCGCCAACTTAATGGGAGGAAAAACCACGGGCGACGACCACGAACAATCCACTATATCAATAAAGAGTACAAAACCTTCAACAGTATATAGGCCAATTGAAGTATAAAAGAGAATTGAATAATTCTCAAGAACAACTCTTAAGCAAAACTGGGGACTAATAATATGGCAAGAAGAAAACATATGTATGTATATGTATTGAAGGAATGTGTAGGCTCTCTATATACAGAGAAGTAATTCTATAATAACTAGATACAATTATTTGAATAATGTAGTCATCCTATAGTTCAAATAGGATATTAAATTAGTTGTAGTTATCCTAAGAAATCCCAAGACTTTTGGGACACGTTTCCAACACTAGCCTACTTTCCTATTTTGTCTACACATTGGTTCCCATACTATTACAATTTCGTATACATACAAGAAAAATGCACAGACACCATTTTCCTTCATGTTGACTTTGATTATTTCATTACTCCCCATGTATAGTGACTTCATGAGAATGTATCTTGTACCCAATTAGCAAACTGAATCACTTCATGAAACTACCCACACTTTTTCAAATATATCTTGTACCCAATTACCCATTCACTTGCCTTACACTTGTATGCATAATTCTGATTTTTCTTAGCTCTTATACCTATGCAACCATTGGCTTAAAGTTCAAGTTATCTGTCTTTTTTGCTTTCACGTGTTCCTTCGCTTCATTTCCTCTGCAAATTGTTTTATATGGATCTCTTTATATTCAACACTTCTCATTAGATGTTTTTATTTGTCCATTAGTGCGTCAAAGAGAATAATGGGGGCAGCAGGTGTACCGCTTGTGCCTGGGTATCATGGTCATGAACAAGATATTAATGTAATGAAATCAGAAGCAGACAAGATCGGGTACCCTATTCTTATAAAGCCAACCCATGGAGGTGGAGGAAAGGTACTCTATTATTCTAAGTTAATAGCTTAGCTGAACCCAGTTCATATAGATAAAATATATGTCATCTTTGTGTATATGTTTCTTGAGTTTTAGGGTATGAGGATTGTGGAAAGTCCAAAAGAATTTGTTGACGCATTCTTAGGGGCACAACGAGAGGCTGCTGCTTCTTTCGGTGTAAACACAATTTTGCTGGAGAAATATATAACAAGGCCAAGGCATATAGAAGTCCAGGTAGTTATATTGGTTGGATTCTTTTGGAACTACTTATGTTAATTAGTCAAATTAGTAACAAATAATCAAGATCTAAGTGAAAATATATCATTTCTCTCAGTTCCATTTTCAGAAATCACAACTCTTTCTAGTGTTTCACATAAGCTTTAACTGATTTGACTATCAAGTTAGGAGGAACTGGTTATCTAATCAGGTAATTATCTAAGCTTAATTCCCAACTTCATTATGATAGGTATTTGGGGATAAGCAGGGTAACGTTGTATACTTGTATGAGAGAGATTGCAGTGTGCAGAGACGACACCAAAAGATAATTGAAGAAGCCCCAGCTGTAACTGACACTTGTATTTAAATTATTGTTCTTCTGTTCTAATATATTTAGAATTGTGACAAACCTTTATTCTGCAGCCAAATATCATTAGCGAATTCCGTTCCCGCTTGGGTCAAGCTGCTGTATCAGCTGCCAAGGTAAAAGCGCTGTAGTATTTTGCACAGAGCTCCAAATTTGTTGCTAATACAAGTATTGAGCAAGTTACTGTATTGGGGTATCTATTGATAATCTCTCTAGTACGATGGATCTCTCGATTTTTGTCAAAGATGTTGTAGTTCATTAGCTTTCCAAATATAAGGTTCAAAAGTTTTTGGAGAGGTCATGAATCCCGTTTAATTTAATTGCTATATATTTTAGTGTAACTGAAGGCCAGTAAGACGTTTCCAGTGGTTTTGCTGATTAGACAGTTTGTGTCTGATTATTAAAGGCAGTTGGTTATCACAATGCTGGCACAGTTGAGTTCATTGTTGATACTCTTTCCGGGGAATTTTATTTTATGGAGATGAACACACGTCTTCAGGTACTTTCTTGTGTAGTCACTTTGTAATTATAGCGAAGAATATGTTGTAGCTAATCAGGTACTCTCTCCATTCTTTTTCAGGTTGAACATCCTGTAACTGAGATGATTGTTGGTCAAGATCTTGTAGAGTGGCAGATTCGTGTTGCAAATGGAGAATCACTCCCCCTTAGTCAAGCACAAATTCCTATATTAGGTGACTTGGTTCTTTCAGAACTTGCAGTATATTTTTGTTCGTATAGTTGTTTCAAGTAAATGCTAGTAGCTGCTTCAAATCTGGATTTCCATATAACTAAAGGTGACAGTGTTGACCAATTTGCATATGTCAATATGGGTTGTGTTTCCACTCAAATGAATCAAACAAGAATAAACGAGCTAAAAGTGAGGCGGGTGAAATGGGTCGAAAACCACTCAAATTCTATTTTTACTGCATATAATCTCATAAATCGTGTCACTCCAAGATTTCAATCATTCGTGTAATAATATTATTTTGTAATTGATTTACACATTACGTAATTTACATATATGTAATTTAATTATTAATACTGGCTAAAAAATGCTTTTGGGGTCAACCCAACAGGCCAACAGGCCTATTCCATTTAAAGCCTCTCAAAATTGACCAGTTTCGATACATTAACCCATAACTATTACATCATATGATGCATGAAAGTGTGCATTTGTATGTCTGGGAAGCAGGGAGGCTGAAAATGATTACAAAAGGCTTTACTATATTCTATCTTCTTTTTTATCTTATATCTGGTGGGGTTTATCAAGGGAGCTCAATATATGTAGTTCTTCGCTTAATTGCAATTTTCAGGGCATGCTTTTGAAGCCCGAATATATGCGGAAAATGTGTCAAGAGGATTTCTGCCAGCAACTGGTGTTCTTCAATATTACCGTCCTATTCCAGTGTCAGCAAGTGGTATGTTTCATCTTCTTAAAGCACATAGAACACGTGGTTAATAGTTATGAAGGAACAAGATTGTATTCATGGAGTGCAAACTCAGCAATAATATTAAAAAATAATCTGTTTTCTAGCATATAATATATGATTAGATCTTATAGATATTGATGTGAACTTCCTAAAATAGTATTTTAATGCCTCTCCTAATGGTTTCTATAGACGAATTAATGATTAACTTTACTTAAAGAAATCTTAAGTTCTCAAGTATCCATCCGTAGGAGTTGCATGTTTGGTACCTTTTAATGGAACCTTATTTGTTAGAGTTAGGTTAGACCAATACTGAAGCCATAACAAACATAAAAGAGCACATTCGAAGAACTAATCGTTTAGTAGAGGACGCATGTGTATGTGGTGTTGATACTTTCAGAAGAAATCCATGGCCATAAGCTTGCAAACTGAGTTAAAACAACATGGTGCTGATTGGCCAATTAAACTTTTAAACAAATTTATTTCTTTGAACTCTTTTCCCCTTCCTAGAGGAGTTCTTGATTTCTGTCAGACTTGAGTGTTCTATGGAAGATTTCTGAAAGCCATTTTTTCTTTAGGAAGTATCATCTGTTGATATAGATTTGATTTACTGTATGTCAGTTCGAGTTGAGACTGGGGTTGAAGAAGGAGACGCTGTAAGCATGCATTATGACCCCATGATTGCCAAGCTTGTAGTATGGGGAGAGAACCGTGCTTCAGCATTAGTTAAGTTGAAGGATTCTTTATCTAAGTTTCAGGTATGCTATATTACTGATGTCGTACTCGTACCATCTGTTTGTCTGACTCTGTTAAAAACATATCTATTCTGGTGGGATTGAATTTACATTCTCTAAAGTGTTAGTTTCGACTGATGCTGACAAATCAGGTGGGTTGAATAACCCTTCCTTCCATGTCTGGGTTAAGGTTGAAACATGGACTGGATGCGTGGGTTATGCAGACCCACAATTATTAATTAACTTGGATTTTATAAATAGTTGAGTTAATATGACTAAGAAAACTGCATTATTACAATACATATCCGCCCTTAAAAAAGCAATTTATGAGGTTTTAGGCATTTGAATACATTTCGGATGACTTTCGACCTGTTTGCCGAGCTCGACCCATTTCTTTTTTCTTCAATCACAAAATTTAACTCAGTTGACTTCCTATAGATTAATGTAACCTTAATCTACCCGTTTGTATGTAAATGGGCCAAAAGTGCCACCTAACAGTGTTAGTAATCAGTTGGTGTTCTAAGGAGCATATACTAGTGTTTTTTTAATGATTAAGCTAATTTGTGTGCATGTCACGACACACTAGATTTCAAAGGAGTTTGTTTTAACCTAGACGCCAACTAACACACGAAAGTGGCAAGTGTACGAATTGTATGATATTATAGCTTAGGTAAGACCGGGTTGTCGAACTCAGGGAGCGAGCATTGAGCTTCGTAACTTAGAATTTTGTTAATGATTAGTTATAGAGCTTGGTTTGTTTTTGAAAACATCGTAAGTTAGCAAATCAAAGTAAATTCTATTCTAGCAAGTAACTATTAGCGATTGAGATTGTGATGCAATCATATGGAAGGTATTTGTGTAGACTTGATTTCCCAAAAGAAATGATGAAGTCGCTTTACAAAACTCATGTGAATTCGAGGATCAGTATGGAGTTCTCTAGTATTTTTAAATATTTCCTTACACATTCGAAATAAACACCAATGTCGATGTGGTGTATTTGAGGAAACTAAACTCCTAAGTCTAGGTGGTTTAATCCTACAAACTCAAGGAAACTACTATGGACTTTTCCAGTGTTCCCAATCACCTTGAGTTGTCTATTAAGCTCAGTTGTTTATTAATTTCATATATTAATTTGTGAAATCGCTATATTGTTGTAACTCTATTATGGAGTTCTCTAATATTCTTAGAGTTGATAACTTAGTTCAAAACATTCACTTTGTAACGAAACATGGGAGTTGTCCCTTGTGTGGGTTTCCAATTGTTCAACCTATATACCATCTAATCGTCTCTGGTCTGGATCTTTGACCTAATAGCAAATATGAAACAATTAAGTACCAATAGCATGGCCTTTGCTTTTGAAGCGTCTTATATGAGATGAATACTGTGACATGAAATATGCATATTTTAGGCCGTGTCACTGATAATGTTAGTACCCTATGCATTCTTATGCTTCAATAACAGTGGGTACAATCTAAAACTCATTGGAAATCACCCTCATTTCCTTGCAAATGTTTCTTTGATCTTGAATTACGTGGGATAAAAAAAGATGAAAACTACTTTAATCTTGATTAAATGTGATTTCCATCATCAGTCTTTATAATTTTGTAATTTCTTGTGTACTTGCTTTTGCAGGTTGCAGGTCTTCCCACAAATATTCACTTTCTCTACAAACTTGCTAACCACAGGGCGTTTGCGAATGCTGAACTTGAAACTCATTTTATCGATCAATTTAAAAACGACTTATTCGTGACACCAAATGATTCAGTATCAGCACAGGTAGCATATGATGCTGCCAAGAACAGTGCAGCTTTAGTAGCTGCATGTATTTGTGAAAAGAAGCTTACGCTATTGAAGAAAAGCCCTCCTGGTAAACTTCAAGACTTCTCCTTTTCTTTTTTCTTTTTTTTTCTAGAAAATGTGCACGTTTTAAAAGAAAGGGATAGTAATGAACAAACATACTGCAGGAGGGTTGGCTGTGTGGTATACACATCCTCCGTTTAGACTCAATCATTTGGCTACGAGCACACTAGAATTAGAGTGGGAGAATGAATACCGTGATAACAAATCAGAGCACCTCACGCTTTCCATCAGTCATCTGCCAAATGGGAATTATCTCATCAAGGTAATATCATAAGAATAATAATAAGTTGAACTAACATTTTCCTCTTTTCATCTACATGCTCTTTATGTTTCTATTGCTTTGGCCAATTTTGGAAGTAAAGGTGGCAAAATGGGTGGGTCTGGTCAGTCCTTAAACACTTCCTAAACAATTATTTTATATTTTCTCAATAGTTAATTTTTGTGTAAACTACAAAGACTGATTTTGCAAAACTAATCTAATTCCTTGTAATGAAACGATTGGGGGACTTCTATACATTTGATTACGCTTTGGATGACTTTCAACCTGCTTGACCCATTTTCTTTTGAGTTAAATCCTTTAGCTAACCCCTTAGACCCGTTAAAGATAAAACATAGCCCAAATCATCCCATTTATGATTAAACGATTCTTAATTGCCACATCTTTTTGAAACATATAACTATAACTACTTGAAATCAAGTCTGTTTTTTATGTCATTGCAGATGGGAGAAGACAGCTTTCCTGCTCTTGAAATTACAGTAACACATGTGGGAGACCATGATTTCAGAGTTGAGGCTGATGGTATAAGCAAGAACGTGAATCTGGCCAGTTATATTACGGTGCGCCATCGCCTTTTGCAATCTCCCTATAACCTTAGCATATCCATCTCTTGGATGTTGCTTTACTTAATATGGTCCTCAATATTTGGCTTCTAACCTACGCTTGTTCCTGCATTTCATATTTATTTTTCACTTTGACCTGTAAAAATGTGCTTACAAAAAGAAGGAACAGAAAAAGAAAAAAAGAAAAGAAACAAATGCAATTATTAGAGGTGTTTGGATGAGCATTAAGAACGGATTATCTGATTATTGCAACTTGAACTCACAATAATCACTTTTGGTGTTCGGTTACAGCCTTTTTACCCGTCTTAAAAGACTACTCACCCACATTTTCATTGTTCATAAGTAACAAAAAAATATAGTTCTATAGTTTGTATGAAAACAAATTGTCATATTTTAAGTGTAATTACGTCAACAACGACAAAATTGTCCTTATAGGCCAATTTTATCAACCAGCTTCTTATAATAAGTTAATAACTAGACCTGTCAAACACTTTAACACGTGATTAGTTGTTGTTACAAACTGGCACACCCAAATACCATTTCTTGCAGCATGTTTCTTACAATTAATTATCTGATTGTGATTTTTCAATATAGCTCAGTCAGTTTGAAAAACTACAGAGAAACACCAATTTTAGTATAAAGGTAAAGAAAACAAGGAAATTTTTTGGTTAAAGAGGAAGCAAGTCAGATTGAAAACATACAACAAAACACCAACTTTAGTATAAAGCTAAAGAAAACAAGATGTTTTTGTTTAAAAAGGGAGCAAGTCAGACAGGTTCTTTTCAAGTCTGTTAACTGTAGCTGATGCTCTATTTTTATTTATTTATTTATTGTTATTATTTGTTGTACAAATTGCAGGATAAGACTGAGCACATACACATATGGCATGGTTCAGAACATCATTACTTCAAACAAAAAGTGGGGCTTGATTTATTAGATAACCTTGATACCCATCAACACCGACGTCACGAATCTGCATCACATCCTCCTGGGACCGTTGTCGCTCCCATGGCTGGTCTGGTGGTTAAGGTTCTGGTCAAGAATGGAATGCAAGTCGAAGAAGGTCAACCTATGATAGTCATGGAAGCAATGAAAATGGAGGTTCAAGATCAGATACTATACTTTCAATATAACTCTATATGGGAAGTTAATAATTTAGTTTTATATCCCTCTCTAATAGTTCCTTGGTTATTTAATAGCATGTGCTCAAGGCACCAACGTCGGGCGTCGTTAGTGGGCTTCAAGTCACTCCTGGCCAACAAGTATCTGACAATAGTGCTCTCTTCAATGTCAAGGTTAGGCACTTTGTATTTTCTTATCTTCAGTACTCCCAATTAAGAATTCAAGGTTCATTCAAATATATCATGTGCCATTTTCTAGGCAACCCCTACTCTGCTGATATAGTGATCAGACTAGCTTATGTTTTCAGTTTTGAGCATGCACCCTTTGTGCAAGTGTCATCTCGTCCTACATAGGTCGTAAAGTATGAATTGTGAATCCCTAATCTGGCCGCAAATAATTTTTACATTGATATAGTGGACATGGAGTTGGGGCTAGTTTTCCACTTCACACTTGAGGCTTGTCCTAATGGTACAAAATTTGAGGCAGCAAAATGGGCAGGTCAGACTAGTTGGATTATTGGTCAAAACGTCTACTTTTTGTATGGTCGGTTGGCCTGAAACACTTCCTGTCCACAATTTGATGAATAGTTAGCGTGTCATCTATGAATAAATCCAGAACCTTTAGAATTATATGATTTGGTCACTCTATGCCTCAAAGGTGCACTTTAAACAATTTGCGATCTGTTTGACGTGTTTCCTTTTTAGCTAAGTTCTTTAATGCATACTTATTTGACCTGTTAATTCAACCTATAAGTAAATGCGTCGAAATTTCCACCTCTGTATCAAAGCAATGGCCCTGAGATAAGTAAGTAGGATTCATTCATCATCTAGGATAAAGACTCTAGAATCTAGAGTTATGTTCGGGGTTTTGTACGGGCTAGATGAGGACGTAAGGAATAAGAGCTTCAAAGTCAGTGACTTCATTCTCTACCTTTAAGTTTGTATGCAAGGATATTAACTGCCTTTAAGGATCGTTGCGAAAACATGCCTTTTATTGGTATCAACTAATCAAACGAATCATTCATGTATGCACAGGCCGCATAACATCAAGGTGCAAGTATCACCCAAATAACCATAACATACTATGGCCAGGCAGCAGTCGATTACTTTGGAGGTCAAGACTCGTGTGGCTGTGTATATTATAGAGTATAATCTAAAATTCATGTATATTTTAGGGTATAATCTATTATACATTTGCAAAAAGAAAATAACATTTCTCACGTTTATGTGTACTTTTATGTTGTCTGTTAATGTTTAGGTGATAAATGTACTCTTCGATGAATTGTAAACATTGACCTAATGGAAGAATACAATGGAAACATTAGAATTAATGGAAGTAAATAATTTTAAATTCTGTTATGTCTTCTACTGTTTTAGTACGTATTGCTTACAAAAAAGAAAATAGTGAGTCCTAATTTTAAGATTAAAGTGGGTCATTTATGGTTGAATCCAACATGAGAGGTCCAAATCCGTCGTTATGCTAGTATCATTATGTCACGATAGTTGGTAACTTGTCAAGTCATCTCAAATGATGGATCTTACCAAACTAATATATTCCTTCATCTTGTTTAAAAAACTTCAATTATGCCTTCATCCATGGGGTTTTGTCTCATTCAATATCATATTCTCAATCTATTACAAATGTCCTCTTATCATTTGGTCTAAAAACAAATAAAATATATAAATTATTAAGGGGATATACTTTTGTATGCATGACAACTATGTCTAAGTAGAAGTGCACCGATACGTTCTAGGGTATAATATTTATAGGTTATAACATATAATTGTTAACTATTTATAGAAAGTTCTATAGTGATACTTACATGGAAATGCATACATGCTAGGTGTATACTCATGTCCCATGTTATTAAATCTAAAAACTAATGCATACATTACGTACAAGTTTATGAGCTATCTTCTTAATCGCTAATTAGTTTTAAATGAATTTCTTTTTAATTTGTTCTCAAGGATAACAACCCCTTAACGTTGTTTTATGTGGATGAGATGCGTTGAATAAATCCTGAAAATTAAATAAGCCAAAATTTATGTCAAACAAAAAATAAATATATATGTAAAGTGATAATAGTTGAGGGGGTTGAAGTTGTCTAAGAAAAGAATTTAGGGAGTTGAAGAATAATAATAAAAAATAATGGTAATTGACATTTGGCCATTTGGGAGATTGCCAATTTGACGTACACACAGTACAACTTTTTTAGAGTTGTCGTCTTGTGTGATTGGAACGTCGTTTTATTTAGCAACGGTGCTTACAATGCAGTCGTCGACCCACATCCCTGTATACCACTTTTTGATATTTAGTTACTTCTTTTACGGAGTATATAAAAATATGGAGTGAAAAATAAAAACAATTTTGTCATCCTATTTCGTAGTACGTGTTATATTTTATGCATAACCGATTTTACTTTACATATATTTACTTTGCATATACATATATATTATCGAATTTATAAATTGCGTTTCAACATAAAAAGGCTAGAATATTTTAATGAAGAATATGAAACATACTTATAAATTTTTATTACTATGGTCAAATACTTTTCAAAATACATCTGATATAGCTGAACATTGAAAATCCGGTGACATATATGGTGTGTAGTTTCTACATAAGTAGCATATAAATTTAAATTGAGATATATCATAATGGTTATAGTTATAAGTTCAAAAATAAAATTTAAGTAATGTTGGATCAAATTAACTACTTTTATCGAAATATAAATATGTGAAACTAAACCTGCTTTCGAGCTAATTAGGTAACATTAAGCAGACTATTTTCTAACTACTACACATATGGCTAAACAAAATCAATGAAAAATGTAAGTTATATGATGGGTGTCAATATGACACTATTGACACCTTTATACGCGAATGATACAGTTTGTGACGTAAAACTTGTTACCTTTTTCCTCAGCCAATTATTTTTTGGTGATTTACGATATTGAACCCATCGTCGTAATTTCTAACGTAATATTACATTAAAATTAGAATAAGCAATAAATAAAAAAGGTCAAATTAGTTGCTAAACAATTTCATATTTTAAATATCGAAATTGAAGGCATGAATAAATAGGATGTAAGAATGCAAAGGAAGAAGACCAATGAAGGATGAGAATTGTTCCATGTAATCCTCTTTTATTTATTTTTAAAATATTATAATTTTTATATATATATATGTGAAAATTTTACTTGTTAATAATTTGTTCTAGGCCAGAATTGAGCCCATCTCGATCAAAACATAACATATACCCGTAAACGATTGTCATTTTGTCCCTTATGTAAAGTGTAAGGAGTTGAAATAAAACATAAAGGACTAAAAGTGTCCTATTGATATTAGGGGTAAATCTAAATCTAAATCATAGGATCGAGGCAATGAAGGGTAAGAATTACTCTATGCTATCCTCTTGTATTTATTTAAATTACTTTTATTATGATTATTATTTAAAATAAAAAAATAGATTATTATTATTATTATTATTATTATCTAATCTTATCTTATCTTAACTATATATAAATTATCTTCATCTTTTTTCTTAAAATTAGACTCAATAATGATTAATGTCTAAATTACCCTTAAAAATCATTAATTACTTTCCAAATAAACTACTAATTTATAAATTGTAACCTTTAAGTTTTAAACTTTACATGTCCTTAAATTAAACTTTTAACAATATAGATATAAACAATAAAATCTATAAATGTCAAATTAACTATTTATTCTCGCAGCTATACCCAAGCATACTACTAGTTTTAACTATGTGTGTCATATGCTGTGAACCACTTCTTTTGTTGTTAAAGTATAGTTAGTAGTTAATTAATATTTAATTTAATGGATTTTCATTCACAAAAAGTATTTTATTAATTATTGTCCATATATGACATGGGCTTCCCAATTTTTTTTCTCCACCAACTTAGATATCATTTATTGTTATTAAAAAATTAAATAAAGTTCAACGCTGGCTGATTATTCCTTTTGAATTCGTCCATGATTATTTATTAGCTTAGACTAACAATAAAAATAATGTAGAAATACTTACTATTTTTATGGCTGTATTAAATACTCCGTATGATTGTATCTAGAGCTTCATGAACTTCTATATATTATAAAATCATATGCATTACTATTTTTTGTAGTAATAAATTGTGGAAAACACATTTTTTGTAGTTATTAACTTTGTATTTTATTAAAACTCCTACTATTATGTTTTTGTTTTAAATCTATCATTTTTACCCTCCTCTTATTTATCAAGTAAAAACAATTTCAGAAGAGATATATAACATAAAACTCCAAAACTCCAAAACTCAACAACTCAACTAATAGTTTAGTTTAGTGGTTGGAGATATAAAATTTGTCATTTGAGATCCAAATTCAATCCCTATAAGTTGCATGTTTTGGTTAACACCCATACGCGTAGGTTGGTTATTATATAGATCACTATGCCAAAACGACAACTTTTTACAGTATGAGTGGACCTCTTCGTAATGGATCATTAAGATTTGAGTCCAACTTAAACATACGTGAACCTATCTGTGTTGTTGATTATCAATGTATTTCGAGAACATGAATGATTTAACAAGCAATTTGTGAGATGTTGAGGTAGTTACCGACGCATTTTTTGTATTATGAATAAATATGGTGTGCCTAGATAAAAGTATCCAGTATTCCAGAGCTCAAACAATACGGATGGATGAAGTATTTATGTCAATACATGACACTTAATAATCCTTATACACAAATGGTATGACTAGATGCAAAGTACATAAGAATTTAAGTATATAGGACATTTGTCTATGATATACTTGGCAAAAATTTTGATATTCTTCATTTATTTGTGACAAAATTTCTACGAACTTTAAGATTTGGAATTAAAAGTTGTAACTTGAAAGACTCTTCTAATAAGGGCATTTTCAATGTATGAACTATACAACGCATCAAATTTGATGTAACAAAATAATCTTTTAGGAATATGTTTGCACTAAATGTGTTTTATCTTCAACGTATGTATCAAATTTATGCACTAAAATACTTTCAGTATTTACATATTACCTCCAAACTATTTTACGTTCAACTTTACTTAAATTCATTATTTTTAGATGTTAATTCAACTTTCAAAACTATTAAATTAATTGTAAGTTTTATTTATTTACTTTCGTATAATGTGATTACACAACTAATATTCATTGATCAATATTTTAATTATTATACTTTGTTTGAAAATTGTATTTTATCATTTAATCATCATATTATGTAACATAAAGTACAATATACGTAAACATATAATACAAATAATTAAGTATATTCAGGTTTTGTACTAATATAATAAAAATATTCTAAATAGAAGGACTAAAACGAAACCTTAAAAATTTGTGTAATGTTTGATTCTACATCAAATTTAGTGTAAAATCTCCTCAAATTTAATATACATCAAATATTATACCAAATTTGGTGAATTGATTGGAAATAGTAATTAACAGCGAAACATCAAATTTTAGTGTTTTGGTGTATACAATCAAAATGACCTAAGAAGGGTAAGGTAAAAAGTAAATTTTTGTTATACAAGTTATGGTATGAAACCCCGAATAAATAATATTCTGATGTGTTATTATTTTACTAGTGTGGTGCCTGTACAATATAGTGGATAATAACTTTTTAACGATATTTTTATTCACATCAAGAAATTAATAAACTAAATAATATAAAATTTCAATTTAATTCTTAAAAAATATGCACAAACAATGTGGATTCATTATAAAAGAATAAAATTAAATATTAATTATGATAAAGTCATATTTAATGTATAAGTATTTTCATTATGAGAGTTGACATAATGTAGTTACCAAATGAAAATGTTAAATAAAGGGATAAAGTAGATATTTATGATCTTTTACATTTAAGTTAGTATGAAAAAAGTAAAAATGATTTATAAGGGGTTGTGATACTAGTATTATATATTATATATATATTTTATATATATAGGGGAATGTTCAACTAGTTTAGTTTCTTGTGACGGTAATGGTAGAATTGAATTTTTTTTATTTTTTATTTTAACATTAACTAATCTTTTTAATAAAAATTTATATCAAAATTATTAGAATCCCATATTCTTTAACATTAAATAAAATTGGTTTTTAAAAAATATATATATTATACAAATTAAATTGTGTATCACTGTAAAAAATTAATAGTGTGTATCACATATGAAAATTATAAATGTTGTGATACACAAATTTAATTATCATATATATTTTTATATATATATTTTAAAAAATAAAATTTTAATATAATTTTGAATTAAAAAATTTAATTAATATTAAAACAAATAATAAAAAGTTCATTCCTACGTATATAAATGTTTATTTATGTATTTTATGCATATTTGTTTTTTGATTTTTGGGTGAGATCATAGCAGCTATTTTAGGAACCACCAGCCCTTGTATTTTTCTCCCCTTTCTTCTTTCACTGATTCTTCTTTCTGCCACAAATTCTCCACCACCAAAATCCCTTTTTCAAGGGTTTTTGATTTTCATTTTATAGTTGCTTTTCAAAATTATTTAAATTCTGTGTAAATTGAGTTCACAACATTCGAATCTTTAAAATTCTACCTTTTTTCTTTTTTCTTGTTTCTGGGGTTTAATTGGTTTATTGCCAATTCAACTTCTTTTTCTTTCACAAGCGCCTTAATTTTGGTTTTAATTACCTTATCTCTTTAGCGGTTTTCATGAAATCTTTGAAATAAATTCTATTTTTTCCTCTGGGTTTTATTTAGTTTTCCAAGTTGTTCTTGATTTGGTCGGTCTGCTTCTTCAACTAAAAAAGTTCTTATTTTTTTTTTAGAAAATTTCAAGAGCTGTAAAATTATTGCCTTTTCATCTGGGTTTTATTTGGGTTTTCAAGTTTTGTTTTTTGATTTGGTGATTCTGCTGCTTTCAGCTAAAAAAATGTTCTTTTTTGTTGGGTTTAATTGATTTTCAAGAAATCTTGAAATCCATGCTGTAAAAGCTTGAATCTTTCCTTGCTTTTTACTTTACTCTGACTTTTTTTCATCATTCCACTTTTTGTTTTTTGTTTTCATAAATAATTAATGGATTTGAAGAAGTTTGAAAAAGTAATAGATGGTGAAACTACTATGAAGAAATCAGAATCAAGAAGCGTCGGTTCATCCCCTAAAAATTCAAGTGGTCAACTAAGTGGCTTAGGTTCAAAGTCAAAGGAATTGGGTAATAAAGATAATTTTTTGAGGGCAGATAAGATTGATTTCAAGAGTTGGGATGTTCAATTGGATAAACATTTGAGTAGGGTTTGGTCAAGAGATAGAGATAAAGAAGCTAATACTAAAAAAGAAGAATGGGAAATTGATTTAGCAAAATTGGATATAAGGAATGTTATTGCTCATGGTACTTATGGTACTGTTTATAGAGGTGTTTATGATGGTCAAGATGTTGCAGGTAAAGTTTTTAAATTTAATTATTTATATTTAATGTTCATTATGATAATTATATTGAATTTAATGGTTGTTCAGTATATTAAAGCTTGTATTTTGATGGGAATTTATGCAATTGATAGGCTTGTTATGGTGAGATGATTTTTTGTGTTATTGTGTTTCAATTTATTCCTGTTATTTACATGTGTTTCTTCGAAATAGGATCGGTAGAAAGTGATATTTTTTACTATATAGTTATCGTCAAGATTGTAAACATTTCATGAGGATTAGTGGATCATAAGTCCACAATGAAAATCATGGTTTTTCGAAATCTTGGATGCTTTTTAATGGAAAAATGATAGATTATTGATTAATTTCATCGTGTTCAGTACCTATCTATATTTGGACAGTGCTTGGGCGTGTGTTTTATAAGTGGTTATCGAGACTTATATAATCAATGTTAGAATGAGATAATTAGATTAATTACAAAATATGGATCTTTGATTAAGAAGTGTGATCAGCATTTACTTTGCATATTATGATGATTATAAGTACTTGTTAACTATAAGATGGAACAAAACCATGGTTATAGTATGTAAATGTTGTATATGGAACCTGATATGGATTATGGATAATGCACAGATGCGCCACTTGTAAATAGAATGACCATTTTTTACAGCTAATTTTTGCTAAATAATTTGATTTGATCTGGTAAGGATATCGTAACCCAATTTGAACCATTCAGAATTAAATCGGTCCACATTGCCACCTCTTGCATATACCTTTGGTTAAACAATATCATAAGAATTGTAGCTTCAAATGTGAATGTAGCCATGTAGGCAGATTGTTTAATATTGTAAATTTGTCTCTTCTCATTTCTTGCTTTTGTCATGGTATGTGTGTCAGTGGATCCTTAAGGAATCGTAAAATTGGGATTTGTGTATGATTATGCTGGTTCTTTTGATGAGCACATTCAAAGTAATTATTGTAGACTTCAAAAATTAATATTGGAATCAAATTATTATTTGATTGTAATTAGTGATAGTTTGATAATTTAACTTTTGTTTTATGTATTTCTTTCAACTTGAACGATTTCAAAACTTACAGTGAAGGTATTGGACTGGGGAGAGGATGGTCTTGCTACTGCTGCTGAAACTGCAAATCTTCGTACTTCTTTCCGACAAGAGGTTGCTGTGTGGCATAAGCTTGATCATCCAAATGTCACCAAGGTTGATACTTTATTAAACTCATAACTAAAATTTAAATATTCCAATACTTGCTAAAGTTGTATAAATTTTTTAATTTTCATAAGAATGATCTAAGGTTCTTTGCACTATGAGTGTCAAAATGGGCGGGTTGGGTAACATGTCAAAGTTTGTAATCTTAGTTATGCGTCCAAATGGGTGGGTGAGGCACACCTTTCTACCCTTTTTGTCCTTTTTTCAGAAGTTCTATCAATAGTTAACGTATAAATAAGATTATGAAAACCGTATTGTATTTTTTTTTTGTTGAGAAAGTGGTGTAGGAAGTTTTAAGCGTTTGAAATCAATTTTGTTGACTTTTGACACGCTCAACCGACCTGACCCTTTTTCATTATTTAGCTGGGTTTTCTAAATTCGACCCGTTGGAGATAAGATACAACCCAAATGGATAATACTTTAGGTAATTGGGTAAAACTTGCCACCTCTAATTTGTACGTTTTTTCAATCATGTTGTCTTTATTCGTATCTTCTCACATATTGTTGTAGTTTGTTGGTGCTTCAATGGGAACTTCAGATCTCAAGATCCCAACAAATGACATTTCAAATTCTGCTCAGAACTCTTTACCATCTAGGGCTTGTTGTGTTGTGGTGGAATATCTTCCAGGTGGGACCCTCAAGAAATATTTAATCAGGAATATTAGAAAGAAACTATCTTTCAAGATTGTTGTTCAACTTGCTTTAGATCTCTCCAGAGGGTGAGCTCAATTCTCTCTCCATTTCGTTTAAAAGCAACGTTTTCCATCCATCTTTTAACGTTAATCGTTTTGCGGGGTTTCTTGATATTTGCAGGTTAAGCTACCTTCACTCCAAGAAGATTGTGCACCGTGACGTTAAAACTGAAAATATGCTCTTAGATTTGAATAGAACCCTAAAGATTGCTGATTTTGGAGTTGCTCGTGTTGAAGCTCAAAACCCTAGAGACATGACGGGTGAAACAGGAACTCTTGGTTACATGGCGCCAGAGGTATGTACATTGACCAGTCAAAAGTTAAAATCTTTAGTTGGTTGCGTCTTTGCATTTTTCTTAGTATGATTTTAGGTATGTAACAGAGTCATATTATAAATAGAAAATAATCTTATTTCTTTAGAGCAATTTAGGGGGGTTATGAACATCTAAACATTTTAGCTAATTTTTCAAATATGACCTTTTGTCACTTTTTTGGTAAAGTACAACATAAATCGACCCCAATTTTATATAAATGGTTCGAAATTGCCTTGATGTGAGCTATACTGAAGGTCAAAGATAGAAATATATTAGCTTGAATAGTCTACGATCCCTACATATCCTAATGCTAGAAAAAAGCTTGAATGATATAAATTTACCATGTGAAAAAGCGTATTTAAATACTTTTGTGATATACAACTTGTAGGTTCTCGATGGAAAGCCTTACAACCGGAAATGCGATGTTTATAGTTTTGGTATATGCTTATGGGAAGTGTATTGTTGCGACATGCCTTATGTTGATCTTAGTTTTGCCGAAGTATCTTCTGCTGTTGTTCGTCAGGTGCGCTAATTTTGCCTTTACTCTGCTAATCTTTTCATATTTATGTATTCTCTTCACAATTTATCCTAGTCGACAACCTTTTTAGTCCAACTAGTACTTAATGAGTCTCTTGAACCGTGTTTATGTTGAGACTTCTGCTAACAGAACCGCTGATCAACATAAATGTGGTGTGTATTTGACCCTTTTAAAGTGAGCAAATGTCATAGTAGAACAACATGTTTTTTTAAGAGTTCGCAGACAGAAACTTACTTTGCAAAGTGTTCCATTTTTGTAATTGTGGTCTTTGTTGCTCCTATATGGTAATTATCCTTCTACAACATAGTTTTGTTTTTGTCTTTTTATATTATGATTACCATAATAGGCCATTTCAACAAGTTTACTTACCTAAATTTGGGCAAAGTAGAACTACCAAAGTGGACCACTTTTCAAAGAACGTTGCTAATTAATGACAATATACATTAGTCGGTCAAGAGGAGAACGTTATTTTGTCTAATGAAAATTTCATAAATAAACAACTCATAAATGGGATGTGTATACGTTAGTCAAAATAACGTTCTCCTCTTGACCGAGCCCAAACAAGCTCGAGCTCGGCTCGTTTTATATTTGGAACCTGGTTTTTAAGCTCAAGCTCGAGTTGCTCAATAAAAGCTCAATGCAGCCCTATGTAATTATCATTTTGATTAATTTTTGTAATTTTCTCATTCCAGAACCTACGCCCCGAGATTCCCAAATGTTGCCCAAGTGCATTTGCAAGCATTTTGAAAAAATGTTGGGATGCAAATCCCGACAAGAGACCCGAGATGGATGAGGTGGTGAGGTTGTTAGAAGCGATAGATACAAGTAAAGGTGGCGGTATGATACCCGAAGGCCAAGCCACAGGATGTTTCTGTTTCTCCACTACCCGTGGCCCATGAGTTTTGTTCTCGTATGTGTAAGGAATGTCACAAATACTTTATATTATCGTCATTTTCCCAGTGTTTTGCATAAGTTTACAAGGATGTAAACCATGAGTAGCCCCTTAACAAATTTGGTCTACTGTCATTCAAATGGTAGACAATCATGTTGGGTAGTTTCTAACCTATTTGGTTGTTTGCTATGCAAATTTTATGCAGTGACTGTTTGTTTATATGTTCTTTTTGCTATATATATATTATGCAATAAAGTGCTTGTGTATTTTTGTATTCAATTCTTATTTCAGAAACTACAGTTTGACATTGCATAAAATATTATTATCCTTTCTATGAATGGAAAATAGATCATATGCTTGGTTTTGTGCTTTTTGTTGCTTTTTTAGTTGCATACAAGTTATTGGGTAAATGTGTTCATGGGGTACAATATTTAATGCACATGGTACTACCTTGTGTAACATAATAGGCCGTATTTTCTCATTGAAGTGTTAAACGTGTGTTTGTTGGGTTGTTCTCATCACATTTCACTATCATGGTTTGTTGAATTGCAACATCACTAGACCACGTCCTTAGCTTTGTGCAACTTACATTTTACCTACTTGTAGTTTCATGTTTGACTACTTTTAATCCTCTAAGAAGTTTAAGGTAAGTGAGAATGAGATTTGAATTTACAACCTTTAAGAATATTATCGGTGTAAAAAAGGTCAGAAAAAACTATACAATGGGTATGCAAATGCATACATGATTGGAGTTGTAAAACAACTGTATAATTACGGATGTAGCGTATTTGTTTGATTGTCAAAACATTAAGCAAATGAGTATTGTTTTTGTTTGCTACATAGAGAAGGCTAATGAACACAAAATAGACTAAATAACGTTGGACCTGACGGTATGAGAAACATATTAATCAAATTATAAAAATCTAAGTTAAGGATTTGAGACGGTATATATAATAATTGTGGTTGTACATAATATATGTTTTAAATTATAGATTTGACGTTTTTTAAAAAAAAATTGAGCACAAACTAATGAACATGTAACTTCAAAGTTAAATTGTCATAATCTACAAAATTAAGAAAGAAAAACTTATATATATCGTAAGTCAGTTATTCAATTTTATATAACATTTTGAAATAAACGGACGATAAACCTAAACGAACGGTTCTTTAGACTTAAACTTTAATAACAGAAATTAGGCGTATCATTTACTACCATAGCCCACTAGATTATAATAACACCACCTGACCTATTGGGTATACAAGTATACAACTACTAGACTATCTTTGTAATCTATACATTTTTTCCGCTAAACACTTGATAGAATTATAAGTAATGTTTAAAAATATAACCGATATCTTACCAAAATAAAAAACGATGCCAATTCTTCTTAAGTATCAATTGAAAATGAGGAATGTGGTGGTTATCAAAAGTTAAAAGAATACTGTGACGTATTCCTAATTTTCAATTAAGGGTTCTCATTGTGTCATATTATCATTATTTTATTTTATTTTGATAATTTTCTAAGTTTATCGAAAGATATCTTAAACTTATTAGAAAATAACTTGCACTATTATCTTAAACTAATCACGGGAAAAATTAGGCTAAAGGTGTATTATTGTTGTATAATTGACCAAAAAATGTCGATAACAATATTTCATTGTTGTAACATCAATTAATTCGAGCTCAATAAATAGAATAAAAAGAAAATATCGATTAAAAACTCACAGAGTGGAATCGTTCTCGCACAGGTTTTTCGTCAAAAATACTATCGGACGGCGTTCTGTCACTCTGGGACGACGTTTGCCGGTAGACTTTGCGTCGTATTTTCTTAAATTACTATTTGACCGTTTATTTGTTTTTTAAATAAAATAAATATCCATACGGCTATTCAACGACTACTCTTTTTTTTTGTAAAAAAAACTCATTTTCAATCTATAAATAGTACACTTCAAATTCAATTTTAAAAACGTCAAATCACTCATTCTCATCTTCAACCACTGTTCAAAAACTTAAAGACTCTATAAGTCACAATAATATCTTATGGTTCTTTCGACAACGACGACTTAAAGTCGTTTGTGGATTTGACATGCATACTTTGGGGTTGTTGGGTCGAACAATGACTTAAAGTCATAAATTCATCTCCATTGTTCAACAACTTGCTAAATGACACCGCTATTCGAATCCTTTATAAAGTGTGTGATGTGGATTATGAAAGAGAGTAATATCTTGATGACGGGGTATACCCGACATGTGCACCATTCATTAAGGGTTTTCTAGTGTTGTTGATGCAAAGTGGGTGAAGTTTACTCGAGCACAAGCGACTTCCCGAAAGGATGTTGATCGGACATTTGGTGTTCTCCAAGGCCGTTGGCATATAATACAACAACCGGCAAAAACTTATAACATAAACACTATAAAACGAATCATGTATACTTGCATCATATTACATAACATGATTACCGAAGATAATGGTTTTAATATTATCGAGAATAAAGAGTATTATGTCCCTGTTGGGAACTTACAAAGTACTTGTATAGAGAGGTTTGATACATATATGAGGAAAACCAGAGAATTATGTAATAGAGAAATGCACAAGGGACTTCAATCCGATCTTGTGAAATATTTGGAGAAATTGTGTTCAATGAGTAGCATAATGACAGAAGTATGTATTTTTAAGACTTGTAATATATGTTTTAATAAGTTTATAAATAATTTAATTTATTATGTAATTTGTTTCAATTTATTAAATTACTTGAATTTCTAAAATTTTTTTAAATAAACAAAGTTCACAACACTGTTTCTACTCCTTCACTTTTTCAACAATAGTTCTTTTCAGAATACTGTCTTTCTGTGTCACTTGTAACACCCACTCTTGTGGCCTAAGGGTAATCTGGTAATTTCTTTAATGTTATATTTAATTATAAGTTTTATGTTGCATTAGTATGTCTATTAGATAGGAAGAATTATATATAGGTCGAAGTGTTAATTGTGTCGGGTAGAATATTAATAGTTTTAAATTTAAATAATTGTCGGTAAAATTAAATAACTTGTCTTGCAAAACGGTTTTCAGGTTCCAGACAATAAGCCAAATAAGAGGATATAATTAGAAATCAATTAAGTTAGTTGGTGATATAAATCACCTAACCCTTTCCTAATCTTCTCATTTGTCACCAACACCTTTCTTTAAACTCTCTCAAGCTTCCTTTCCAAAAATCATCAAAATTAAGCATAAATTGAGTGGTAATAATCTGCTATGAATCTTTGTGTTACTTGTCATCATCATCTTCATCTTGTTCTTAAATCTAAGTGTAAGCATTTGGTTATTTTGGGTTTTAAACTTGAAATTGGTCAAATTTTTGAAATGGTGCGTAATTGATGTTTAAAGATGTTAAATGATGTTACTTGATGTATTAGAAAGGTTAGAAAGCTTGTTAGATTGATAGGAAACTGAGTTTTTTGTGTTAGTGAGAAAACAGTTCGGTTTTGGTAGCAGCAGTTCATCTTGCGAGTTGAGTTTCCTTGCGAGTTGAGTTGGTCTTGTGAGTTGAGTTTGGACCTGCAAATTTTAAAAGTGCATAAGTAAAAGGTTATACTTTTAGCGACCAAAATTTAACAGATTTTTATTAACTGCGGATCGGACTCTTATTAACAGATTCTAGATTACAAAGATCACCTGCTTGGATTAACAGGTTATAATAATGTTTCGAAATTTGTTAATTGAATAAATAATTAAACAAGCGAATTGTTATAACTTAATACAAATTGATAGTTGTAGAGCGATTATATCCGATAATTGCAACTTGGTGATTGTTTGCCATTTTGATACTGAGTAGTGAAATATGTTATACGATTATGGAAAGAGTTACTAACTTCTTAATTATTATATTCTCAGATCAGCAGAAGACTCAGTAATATAAGATCTCTGAGTGTGGGCTGAGACAAGTCAGGTGAGTGGATCTGCAACTCATGATTTGATTTAGTTGTAACGGTGTGGTTACAACAAGTAACGTAGATATTGATAGACTGTTAGTCTGATATGTGATTGTGTATCTACTTGTTATACATGTGGCCTTCGGGCATCTGTGTTGTTCAGAGGTCAATTGCGATTGGACTTGGTTACTAATAATGATCAACACAGGTTCCAGGAACATGTGTTGTTGCTGGAAACTGTGTTGTTGTTTAGAAGTACCAAGTTATCGGTAAATCTTGTATGGGCCAATACAGATTGTGATAAGCGTTATTTGAGGGCCACCGCGGCTGTAGGGTTCCTCAGTAACCACCGATCCTCTTGAGTTTATGTGTTTTCATGCTTAATGTAAACAGATTGTTATACTATGTTGAATTATTAGTTGTACATTCATTCACTTAGCTTCGTGCTAATCCCACCATTTCTCTTCCTGTAGGTTCTGTATAAGTTTGTGGGTTTAGGCAGGAAATGGGCTTTTTGAAGGAATGTTTGACACGTGCCATAACTCTGATAAATATTTTTAGATGTTTGGTTAGTTACCATGTATGCAGATTTCGAAGAATAACAATATATGTTTTGTTTTAGGAATATTTAAATGTTGTAAAACTCGTGAAAAAGTTTATGGTCATTTTGTAATATAATATATAATATTATTTTATCCATTGCTACCGAGTCAAATGACACAATTAATACTGACTAAATAGAGGGGTGTTATATCACTACTCCCTGAGGTGTAAGAATCATAATATGCATCGTTAGAGATAGTCTAGATTATTCTTTAATTATTAAAAATTTGTCATTTTATTCGCCTTTTTTGTTATTTTTACATTTTCAGATTTAAATAATTTGAAATTGTATTTATCATGTGGCACAATTTCACGAACGATCTTATGTGTCTATTCATGTTGAGTTCAACATTCCCTTTCAGGTTTATAATGGGAAAGAAGTTCGTATTTAACATTCTTTTCAACGTTTAAGTTATTTCTGTATACATACAAAATGAGATAGAATTGCACTAAAATCGCCAAACTAACTAAAATTAATGATCGAATGATCCAAACTTGCTTGATACTAGCTAACTTAAAATTTAGATAAGTCAGAAGCTCATACCGAACGACAAATTGAATACAAAAGCTAATCAAGAAACTGGTTCTAGAAATAAGAACCGAACTTTAGTGTTTGAGTTATACTTAGATCAAAATAAACACTATGATAATGTATTTCTTAAACAAGTTACACATGTTTGTGATAAAAGAAAATGTCATTTTTGAACCGTTTCATACATCTCGGGTAGTTCTAGGATGACTTGTGTGGTTAGTCATATTTTTAACCGTCCTTAATATGTGGTTACGTGTTTGGTGAGTTTGATGTCTAGAGTATATGACTTTTAGATGGTTCTATGATAATTCGTGTTATGAACTTTAACCTTTTGGTTTGTGTCATTCAAGTTCAATATTAGGATTCACGTTGCCATTTCAAGGATTTTCATGATCAATGGCCCTTGAGCCATGCTTTGTTTCTTTGTTAGTTTTACGAGCAATGTATCATTTTATGTTGTCATCCCTTTTCTATATATTTTAAATTTTTATTTTTATTATTTTTGCAATGCCAAGTAAATAAAAAATAAAATAAAAAGTTGTTGGTAGGGACTGTTAATGCATACAAAACATAAGGGACGTAAAACGTCAATAATAATAGAATCGTTTCAAATATTTTTCTATAAATTGAACCTGGACTACTCTTTACACTTGCATTCATTCCTCATTACATAGCCGCCGTCTTCTGCCTAACGCCGGGAACATTTTCTGTTAATTTATTCCGGTGACTCCATATAAAATATTTATACATATTTCAATATAATAAACGCAATGAGTACTGTTGCCGGAAACACATTTATGTCAGATTTCCTCCAAAAGTCCGGGGGTATTGCCGTCATCGACGGGGGACTTGCGACGGAGCTTGAACGTTACGGTGCTGACCTTAACGATCCGTTATGGAGCGCCAAATGTCTTGTTAATTCTACTCACCTTATTCGTCAGGTATATAATACCTCATTATCATTTTTGTGTTATATGAGTAACTGTCATTAACATACTGTTTTATTTTTATTATTATTATTTGCTTTTAGTTATTGTTTAGCGTCAAAGTTAATTATTCGTTGTTCATAATATTATTATTTGTTTTTAAAATATATTTAGCATGAGTGTATGGTCGTTTATAAGTGTTTAAAGGCCCTGTCCAAAATTTTCTAATTACTGAAAAAGGTGAAAGTTAAATGAAATTTGGTATTAACAATTGCCTGCATCATTTTCTATGAATTCGTAGTAAATTTGAGAATATGCAATACCAATTTGTTACTAAATAGTGTTGAGACTATAAAATTTAATATTTTAATAAGAACTTAGAAGATAAGAAACGATTATGGCGAACAACTGATTATATTGGTGGAATTTTTTGAGGCTATTTATGGTCGTACTTCACATTTTACGCGCACCTTCTTCGATGGTCCCATTGGCATATTGCTAAATGTAGAAACTGCAGTTTCAATAACAATATTGGAAAGTTATGTAGTACATGTTTCTCGTTTTTTGCATAGTGTACTCATTTGTTTGGTAATGTAGGTTCACCTTGATTATCTTGAAGCTGGTGCAGATATAATAATCACAGCGTCTTATCAGGTAATAAGATTGTCATTATTTAGAATTCGTATGCGTGGAATCTGCCTGTCTTATTTTGTTTTTTAATTGGACAGGCAACAATTCAGGGGTTTGAGGCTAAAGGCTATTCTTCAGAAGAGGGTGAGACCATGCTTAGAAGAAGTGTCGAAATTGCCCTTGAAGCAAGGGATGTTTATTATCAAAGATGCCGTGATTCTTCCAGTGAGTATACTGGTGATGGTAGAATTTTTAAGCATCGTCCTATCTTAGTTGCTGCATCTGTAGGGAGTTATGGAGCGTATTTGGCTGATGGTTCTGAGTACAGGTAACAGGACATGACTAGTAAATAGTTTGCATGAATTTTTTTCACAAGCATAAAGATGATTGGGTTCATATAATGGGAATCACATGCTTGAAATATTGTTATCAATTGAATTAAGTTATTAGGAATTCTTGGAATTTTCTATTATGTTCGTTCTCATATAAATTTAGAAAGTTGATCTGCTTAAGAAATTAACCAGTCAATTCACCTTAAAATCTTCGACTGCTGTTAATTTTGCCTGTTTAGTGTTAATGTTTAAAAATTGCAATTTTGCTTGTTTAGTGTATATGTTTAAAAGTTGAAATTTTGCTTGTTCAGTGTATATGTTTAAAATTAGCATCTTTCTTACCCTGTCCTCATTTACAGTGGGGACTATGGTGATGCAATGAATTTGGAATTTTTGAAGGATTTTCACCGGAGAAGAGTTCAAGTTCTAGCTGAATCTGGGGCTGATCTGATTGCATTTGAAACAGTGCCAAATAAGCTAGAAGCACAGGTATTTACTCTTCTGCAATATGTCAAAAAACTTAAACAACTTTAGTTAAGTACAATAAGTCGATAACCTCAAGATTCCTCAAATCTTTGCATATTTCTTAGTGGAGCAAATACAAGTGTGCCAAATTAATTAGTTATCTGCACAGGCTTTTGCTGAGCTTCTTGAGGAAGGCATATATATTCCTGCGTGGTTTGCCTTCAATTCCAAAGACGGTGTAAATGTGGTCAGTGGTGATTCATTGGCAGAATGTACTTCAATTGCTGATTCATGCAAGAAAGTTGTTGCTGTAGGAATCAACTGCACCCCACCTAGATTTATTAGTGGGCTGATTTCAACGATAAAAAAAGTATTAGTGTATTACCCTTATTCCATTTTATTCTATATTTCTATTTGTATAACAAGTTACTAATTGAAGTATGTGGTCATCCTCAGGTGACAACAAAACCGATACTTATATATCCTAACAGTGGTGAAAGTTATGATGCTCAAATAAAGCAGTGGGTGGTGAGTACTTCTTCCATTTGGTTGAAGGAATATTTTCTTTGATTTAGTTACAGTTGATATGCAAATATCTCTTAAAGCATATGTATACAAAGTGTTATTTATCTACATGGAATGTATTTTCTGACATCACATGTAGTTTTAGTAAAATGTTTGACTATTTGTCAGATGCATAAAATACTCTGATAAATATAAACAGACGACACTGTTTATAATGCTATGCTTTAGTATGTTCTATGGTAGCCATGATCTTAGATTAAAACAATGGGCCTTGTGAACTCTTTGACGACCACTAGAGGTGGCGAAATGGGCGGATTGGGTAACAATATACTTGAAATGTTTGTCTAAAAGTCAGATTTTTTTCCTTATAATAATTAGTGCACCAAATATGTTCACAACTGTTGTATTATTTCAATAATTGTTTCTAGGAAAAATGTTTTGAGGCTTTATGCTTTAAAGGTACGATTCGGGTGACTTTCGACTTATTTCACCTGTTTCCTTTTAATCAACTTTTGGAGTTTACCCATTTGACCCGTTAGAGATAAAAAGCAACATGTTCATAAGTAAATGACTTGAATTTGCCACCTGCCTAAAAAAACTCATTCATAAGTAAATGGGTTGAAATTGCAACCTAGAATGAACAATTTTCTCAGGAAAAGATAATGGGCAGAAAAAGAATTTATCTATGATATTTCTAAATAGGAAATTGTTGCTGTTTTAAGGTCATATCCGGAGGAAATAGTTGGCAGACTACAATTTGTTCGTTTTTGACTTTTTGTAGCATATCTCTAAGTTGATCTTTGTCTTTTTTATCTTATTATCCTCGTTTGTTACAGCAAAACAATGGGGTTCCAGATGAAGATTTTGTTTCCTTTGTAAACACATGGTGCGAGTTGGGTGCATCACTTGTCGGAGGCTGCTGTAGAACTACTCCCGACACTATTAGAGCCATTCATAAAATACTTCCCAACAGATCTGCTTTTACACCTCTTGTTGAAAATCTTAAAACTGAGTCTGGACGTGTTATGATCAAAACCACGTAGAGGTTGATTAGCACATAGTCGGTTTTTGGATTTATTATGTGCTAAGTTGTCATTACCATCTATAGTAAACAATGCTTGAATAATATTAAGGCGCTAAATTACACGTTACTTCTGGTTTTATGTCAGTTTTCTTGCCAAGGAAAAATATACTCACTGATTATTGTGACTTCAATAGTTAGAATTAGATAGCTTTATATAGACATCTAAATCTAAATTAGTTTTCATGTAACAACTTCTTAAGTGTTTCTTGAAGTCTTACTATGTTAATCTTATTCTAAAAAAGGCCTTAATCAGTTCTGTTAAACATTGTTCCTACTTTTAAAGTAGCAATAGTCACTTTTATAGCAGATTAGCGGATTAAAAAGTAGGGTTAAAGCATTTTGTCACCAACGTACTCTACTTTATTTTCCGAGGTTACCATCCTACTCATTTTAATACTAATGTCACCAACATACTTGTTAGTTAATTGTTAAGGTCATCAACGTTAATGATTAATTTGCAATCATAATTGTGTAAACACACGAAGATTAGTTTCAAAAATTACCAAACTTTATTTTCATAACCTAATATTGGATATAAACTTTCTGTAAAAATTTGAGAATTTTTATAATTGTATTTTATTTATTCTCAATTTATGTCCAAAATGTGATGAAAATTCAAATAAAATAGCAAATATTCATGAAAAATTATGAAAGTTTTACCATCTCAGTTTCTAATTATTTTAAGACTTGTGTACACATTTCAAGTCATTTGAAAGAATAAAACCCAATTTTCCATTATTTTAATATTAAAAGCACACAAATTAAAATAAATACTAAAAAAAATTCAAATGGTTAAATTTTTGTTGTGGGGTGTTATTTACTGATATAAACATCTCAGAAAAAGTTTCAATAATTTTTGACCTTGGGAACTAATTTTTATGATTAAACGCTCCATTTTAGTAATAGTTTTGTATTAAATTGAGAATAAATAAAATACAATTATTAAAATTCCCAAATTTTTACAAAAAGTTTATATCCAATATTAGGTTATGAAAAAAAAAATTGGTAATTTTTGGAACTAATCTTTATGTGTTTACACAATTATGATTGCAAATTAATCACTAACGTTGGTGACCTCAGTAATTAACTAACAAGTATGTTGGTGACATTAGTATTAAAATGAATAAGATAGTGATCTCGAAAAATGAAGAATAGTACGTTGGTGACAAAATAATTTAACCCTAAAAAGTAATGTATAAACTAAATCACCCAGCCAAGATTACCAAAAAAAGCTTCAATATGATTTTGAAACTACTATTTTAGTAGCATATAAACGCGTTAAAATAAGCAATCCGATCCCATACACCCTTTTTAAAGGTTTCTGTTACATGAAAAAAAAAAATGGTTGTCGTATTAACAAAATTAAAATAAAACCAAATCCACATGATCAAAGTACATCAAGGAACTCAGACAACTTATTTCCATAATTTACCAAGATACCCCTAACAATTGGCGCCTGAAACACCTCCAATTGGCCAATTGGGTTTTCTCCCAAACACTCAAAACTTGATTGACGAAATTACCCTTTATTATCCGATTAGAAAAAACAGCACCCAAAAT
Source organism: Logfia minima (assembly GCA_963921325.1). Classification (NCBI taxonomy): domain Eukaryota; kingdom Viridiplantae; phylum Streptophyta; class Magnoliopsida; order Asterales; family Asteraceae; genus Logfia; species Logfia minima. The sequence goes on along the minus strand of OY992776.1, from coordinate 10,824,560 downwards.
CAAGAAACCCTCAGCCGTCGTGCGCGTTTGCAGACCATCACAAGGGTAAACTGCTTTTCTAGGGTTTTTTTGATTCCAAGTTTTTTACTTTCTGATTAGCAATAGCAAGTTGCATAAAGTATTCATGTACTGTAATTATTATGCAGGTTGTCGTATATCCTTTGATTTACATACTTCAAATTTTGTTTGCATACCACCTGTTCGATGAAATTACCAAGAGAGAACTGTAGCTAAAGTTGAAAAGAGCATGTAAAGCTTAGTTTGTAGTGCAAATCAATTTGTCGTGATGCTACAGTAGCAGAGTCTTGATAGATTCACATTATATATTCATATAACTATTAAAATTTTTATAACGGGTTTGTATATATATTTTTGAATTTTAGGACCACATATAGCTGAAGGAAATCACAAGTACTAGCAAGTGAAATAAATATGGATACTGAAGCAAATGGAGAAAATAGCTCTTTGGTTCTGATAAAGCAAGGAGCTGAAGCTGTAAGTTTATTTGTTTTTCATACTGTATGATGCTAATTGTGAGTAGGGTTATGGAATTTGAAGCTCTTTTTTTTTGTTAATTTTGAAGTTGTAAACTGAAATTGTTCTCATTCAGATTTTAAGTTATAGAATTAGATTTACCGAATAGACCTGTATATGATATGGTTATGAAATTGTATGTTATATTTTGATATTTAAAAATTCTAACTTGTGTTTTCTATTGATGTGTCATAGAGAGTTTTTGAGTCAAGATTTGGTGGAAGGAAGTCTATTGTTAAGGAACGATTCTCAAAGAAATACAGGCATCCAACTTTAGATGCAAAACTCACAATCAAGCGGTTAAATGGGGTTTGTTGCTCAGATTGATACTTATTAGTTTTTTTATTATAGGTGGCGTTTTTGACGGATTTACTTCTGAATGGGTCGATTCAGCTGCTTTAATTATTAACAGGTCAAATAATTACTTTTCACTAAACAGGGAACAAGTCAAACGAACAGCACAAGTCATATGAGCTAAAGTTGTGTGAACTCTATTTTTGATGTAGAGAACCTGCCTAAACTGTTTTATTCAAACACTTAGATTATGATTGTAATATTAACATTTCTTAAACATAACTATCGCCTTAAAGGTTATAATCATTATCCGAACTGGACAGAAAAGTGTTTGCAGGTCTAGCCAACCTGACCCACTTTGACCTACTGAGAAATGAGCTGTTTCAACTCTGAATCCATTTTGATCTGTTGCTCGAACCACCCATCTTGCCACCTTTACTTTTAATTTTGAAGACATCAGTTTGTTGTTATGAATTTTTTAAAACTATTTATAGGAGGCTAGGTGTATGACAAAGGCTAGACGGCTTGGAGTTACTACTCCCGTACTTTACGCAGTAGACCCTATATCACATATACTAACTTTTGAGTATGTGGAAGGTTCATCAATCAAAGATATATTTCTTGAGTTTGGATTGCACGGTGTTGTTGAAGAAAAGATGGATGACATTGCCTTGCAGATTGGGGATACCATTGGGAAATTACACGATGGTGGAGTCATTCATGGGGACTTGACCACATCAAATATGTTATGGCGTAGTGGTAGCAACCAGCTGGTACGTGAGTTTTGTTCAATCTCCTTTTCCATTTTATAAAGTTTGAATATATGGTTAATATTTCTTTTGTAGTTTGAGATGTTTTTATTAAGGAGTCATTTACTTCATACTTTGGCTCTTCATTGCATTTAGACAAACCATCATTGTTGCAAAGGAAATTAAAAGTAATAAATCTTTAGCACTCGAGCCTTTATAGTCAAGTGGCTTTATAATGGAAGTGTCAATTATGAGGATTTTTTTTGCATTTGCATTGCATTAATTTGTATCAAAAGTTCTCTCGTTCAAACTATAGTGTTCCTTTTTACTTTCCCTTTTCGTTTTTGGTGTTTTCAGAGGCAGCACAATATTTTTGTATTGGACAACATAGGTTATTGGAAAAATGACTTGTTTTTCTTATTGCAAGCCTCTTTCCCTTTATTTTCTCAGGTATTGATCGATTTTGGTTTGGGCTTCATATCAACCCTTCCAGAAGACAAAGCTGTTGATTTATATGTACTGGAACGAGCATTGCTCTCGATGCATTCTTCATGTGGAAATGTGGTAAGCCAATTAATATTTAGTGTATCGTCGATCAAAGTAGGCACTAAGAGCGTGTTCAGATGTGCATTAAAATTGAGTTGGGTTAATAGACAGATTGGGTATCAAACTTTACTCAAATGTTACTTTCATGAATCATCTTCATTTCGATTCGATTGGATGAACAAACTTCTAAAAACTTCTAAAATTATTCAACAAGATAATCCATCTAATGAAATTCATTCATCTAAGTGAACAATTTAGAAGTTTGTTCATTCGATCGAATCGAAATGAAGATGGTTCATGAAAGTGAACATTTGAGTAAAGTTTGATACCCAATCTTTCTATTAACCCAATTGAGTTTAGCCATGTCATCATACTCAGTTTTAAGTATTTGGGTGGATGTGATAATAATTTTCTTATTCTTTGGGGATCAAAATTGTTAACTTTAAAGAATCATGTAAGAAACTACTTTAGGAAGAGTGATCGTTGACATAAATGTAAAATCACTTGCCTGTCCCTAACTTTTATCAGTTGATTTTCTGATTCTTGGATTTCAAGTCGCTATAATCACTATCAAAACACACATCCAAATAATCCCTAACTTAGTAAGATAAAGTGATAAACCTTACCCTTCAATTGACATAGCTGTTGTTTGACATTCTTGAACAGATGGATAAGATACTCGCGGCATACAAGAAGTCTTCAAAACAATGGTCATCCACATTTAACAAACTTGGTCAAGGTATAATTGGATAATCACATTTCATGTATTCTTGTACACATAACGCAATATTTCTTTTTGTCAAAGTTTCAATCTAATGATCTCTTAACTTAATGCGTTTACTATTCTAACTGTATGAACTCTTGTAGTATTTAATTTGGGTCAGAGTAGTATCATATTTGTTTCTGTATTATGATTATGAAGTTGCATCTTAACTTGTCACAGTGAGACTACGAGGTAGAAAACGGACCATGATTGGATGAAATCATGCTGCCATATATACGATGCTGGAGCAAGACACCAGCTATGTGTTTTACAACTCACCAGTATTAGATTAAAGTGGATAACCATAGTCTTCATGCGGTATGTGGTAAATTCTTTGAGATTGTGTTTATTGTATTTATGCTGATAAACACATTTGGATCTTTGTTGTTGAATAGCTTAAATTTCAGATGGTCGCATTGAAAACAATAGAATGTTACATTAGCTATAATTTTATCTCTTGATTAAAGTATCTCCGGTTTGTTAGGGTTTATGATTCGTATCATCTGAGAGCCTATCAAGTGCTAAAATTGTTTTGTTTGTGTGTGATCTAAGCGAAAGTTATTGCAGTTTGATTTCATGTATATACCTTTAAAATGATTGGCTTAAATCTTGCATTTACTTTGATTAAATAGATTAACTTTTTGCCGAGCAAAACAACTGAATCGACCCATTCAGAACTGAAAGGGTGAAATTTTTGAAAGGAAGAAAATACCTTCACGTGCTAGGTATTTGATACAACTTAACGGATCAAACTTAACAAAGTTAGTCAAAACTCAGAATGATGTAATCGATCAAATTTGGCAGTCACTGGGCCACAAGGGCACATTCAGTGAAACTAATTTATTAAAATGACAGACACATGCAACTTTGAACAATCACGCGAGGTGAACGATCTCAATTATTAACTATGGTTTGAAAGTGTATAAAACCACATGGTTTCAAGTTTTAACATTATTGAACTTTGTGTCCGTGACTCTTTTTCAAGCATTTCAATTATGTCTACAAGTAAAGAGAGATACCAATTATGTATATATTATTGAAGTTATAGACTCATATCAATGGCATCACTATTGTCTAGTTTCAGCAAGTTAACTAGCTAATAGGTTAGGTTTTTTTTAGCTAAAAAATTTACTGAAAATTACAGTTTGGGCAAGAGAACAAGGACAAGAACATTTTCTACATGAAGATATTTTTTATTTCAGTCATTATAGTGTTTGTTGATTTTTTTTCTTAGTTGATTGAATTACAGTTTAATCTAAGTGATGTGAATAATATAAATACTAAGAATTGATGATTGATGATTTGATGATATAAATCAAAAGAAAAATCTTGTTGATTTACATGTAAACTTATGTGCAGTTTGGTGCAAGATTTGGGTTGTTTGGGCTATATCTGTTTGTAATTATGGGCTTTGTGACCCATCTGTATTTTTTGGGCTTATCTGGATTGGCAGGCTCATGCTTTTAATTTTGGCTGTTGTCCCTACTGTTCAATTTTTTTTTTTTAAAAAAGACAATAAACTTACACATCATATCACGATATATACATTTTCTACAAATATATCCATATTTCCAACCCCTGGACTTGAACTCACAATCTTATGATTGAAGAGTCACCGATACCACTAGGCCAATGGCCCTTTGGTGCTCATTAAGCTTTAACTAGGTCCAAGTCATTAAATTTTACTGTGCTTCCTTTTTTTCATAAGTAGAAAGAGTGAAAGGCTTTTATATATCTGTTCTACTGATCATCACCATACTGTATCACAAAATTGACTGCAGGACCATAGTTTTGCATCAACGCTGTAAATGAACTAAAAGAGGTAATTGGGTATCTGTCTTCTCAACTTTAAGTTGAACAGTTAAAATCTTTTACTTAATCAATATAGTAGAAAAGGTAGCTAGTGTTACATATCAGTAGCCTAAAGGTAAAAATTCTTTTACCTCTTTTTATGTTTCAAAATTGATAATTTGATAATTAAGATGTGAACTTTACATTCTTTATAAAGGTGGTATGATTTTTTTAGTTTTCCTTTATGTGTGTTTCGTTCGTTGGTTTCTATTGGGATGATTGTAGTTTGATTATGGGTCTGAACTTATGGCTGTCGGATACTATCAAGATACGTTCAACGTAACCAGTTCATCATATCGAAATATCAAATCGCCTGCTGTCATCAGTACAAGACAATACAAGTATACATAATGTGTACTATACAATCATATCTTGTAATATCCTGAAAGTGATGCCATGAATGTTACATGTAGTGGAATTAGTAGTTGGTTCATGCTTCACTCCCACTTGGTTTGATATTTGTAACGAAGCACGAACGCCTTTTTATATTATTAGAGTTTTGCTGTCTCAATTCTTGCCACATTTCCAGAAAGCCATAATATTAATGAGTAATCTATTATCATAAATTAGCGAGTTTATGCTAACGCTTACAAGTTAACTAGTACTCTATTGCATGCATACATACAAATTATATGATGCTACTTCATTCTTTACTATCGTCAAAGTTTAGGACTTTCTGTTTTTGCAAGGTCTTTTTCATAAAGAAATGCAAGATTTAGTTAAACTGTCATTAGCATATGCATATCTTGCTTGAAGATCTGCTTTTAGTTCTTGTTTTATTCATAAAAAGAGTATGTAAATATTGTACATATAATAAGTTATCTTGTGTAGGGTCGATGGATATCATTATATACACGCACATTCCTCTTACATACCAAGTTGCTTTATATAAAAAATAAAAGGACTATTAGATATGGTTGTAGAATGAATCACACTTGTAAATAGACAAGTTATGGGAATTCTTTTCCTACTTGTTGGAATTGGGGGTCAACTGGGGGGTCAAGATTCAAAAATTAGACAGTGACAAGATCTTTGCTTAGGGTCAATAAAACCTGAATGAAAATGAACCAAGTTACTGTTACCATAGGTGGGAGACAAATTTTCAAAAAAAATTTACCTTGGTGAAAAGCTTCACATCAACTATATAAACAAGTTTCTTCTTCACTTCCTTTCAAGTAGTCAACACTCAACTCTTTGTTCATTGTGCACATCTATTAGTTTGTCTGGAAAGATTGGTTTCATTTGCTTATACCCTTTTTTATTTGTATATAAAATCATTCATTTTGTGGGACCCGTTAATTTGCATGGCATATAATTGTTAGATATGCTAGACTAAAAAAAGTTAATATGATTTTGTTGTTTTTAACAAAATGCGGTGTCATTTGATAAAGCTATCACCAAGATAATCTAATAATAAACATCCTAATTATTAGATTAAAATTTGAAAATGGTCAATGGATATTTCAGTTAAATTACGTACATATGAGTTAAAAAAGACTCAACCTCTTTCTGAGTTACTTGATCTGATAAAATCTCCTTCAAAACTCTCATTTGATATTCTGTTCGAGTTTATTTGCATATATAGCTGTGACTTCCAATAATGAAATGAGTAGATGGATTATGGAAGAGTTTGAGAACCATTTAACTCTACTAAAAGAAAAGAAAGAAAAGCCTTTTTGTAATGTTTGGTAGTGTTAGTATTAGTGTTAATAGTTAACGTAGTTTAAGGCTTAGGTGTTGGTTAGTTTAAAATTTAGTTAAATAGGATTGAAATTAGGATAGGGATAATTATTTCGTAATGCGCTAAACTTTAACTTTTTTTTTATTGTATGGGACTAACTTTAAAAACTTATATTGTATGAGGTAAACTTTCAAAACATCTCTATTGTATGTTAACTTGCCTTTTTTGACCTGACAAAAAATGAAACTTTCTTTCTTTAGAATGACTAAAAAAGGAAATATTACATACAATAGAGAAGTTTTGAAAGTTTACCTCATACAACAGAAGTTTTTAAAGTTAGGCCCATATAATAGAAAAAAGCTAAAGTTTAGCGCATAACAAAACAATAAACCCATTAGGATATGTATCCCTATCGTAGTAGGATTATGATTCTTTACCCCTTACCTCAATAAAAGGAGGTGGGGGTGAGGATTTAATTTGAAAGGTTGTTGACGGGTTATATATGCCCTTTTGAGGATCATCTAAAGAGAGATTGTCAAAACCGAAACGTACAAGAATCGGGTTTCGTAAAAAATGATGGGGAATCGAGTTCATGTTCACATCTTAAGGGTTATGAAGAGGGAGACTTACTCATGGCAGTGATAAGGGAAAAAGTGATCACGAAGTTGATGAAGGTCAGGTGAGTAGTGATAAGGGAAAAAGTGAGGTGCCTCGAGAACAAAATATGGGGATAGTGGCTTAACCGGTGCGGTTTAGGCATCAAAGTTTAGCTATAGGGGAGCACCCAAGTAAAATGGTAATTTCTTGGAATAACAAAACTGAAATCAAGGATACCAAGGGTTTGCTAGAGAAGGTTTGCGACATGGAGGGTCTCGTAAACAAGGTTCTTGGTATGTTGATTTTCCAGAAGAAGGGTAGCCGAACCCCGAGGGTAGAAATTATGGGTTATTACATAATGATGAATGGTGGTTCGGTATTTATGCCATTAGGAGCACTTCCTTGAAAGTTCGTCTTGAGAATGACTGGGATGTGGAAAAGATTAGTAAGGCTACACATGTGAATGCTTTAGGGAACTTGATGATTGTCTTAGACCAAATTATGCGTGCACGGTGAGTTTTGTGAAAAGCTCTGCAGATGTGGGTCTAGTGCATGAAGGAGATCAAGGTTAACACGAGAACGTTAACGGTTTCAAGAACCCTGACCAGGGTAGGTTGAAGGTTGGGTATATGTTCATGGAAAATGATTATTTGGTTAAACACATAGCTACTACAGAGGCTGAGTATGTGTTGCTTAATGAGGCTGTGAAGGAGACTATTTAGGTAAATGAACTCTTGAGAGAGTTAGGAGCTGAGCTAAGTTTACAATGCCTGGTTTATAAGGTGGTCTCTTGTTTGAGGTTCCAACATTGTCTGATGATGCTGTGTATCGAAGGTGGTTGACTATGATATCAAGGTGGAAATTTTTACTATTATTATTAATAGTTAACATGTTATATGGGGTTAAGTGTAGGTTAGCTCTGAATGTAGTTGAATAGGATTATGATTAGGATATGTTATCTTTAGCGTAGTAAAATTAGGATTCTTTACCCCTCACCTCTATAAAAGGAGGTGGGTTGTGAGGTTTTAATTTGGTACCTTCATTCTTTTCCTTTACTCTCGATAACAAAGCGTTGTATTCGAGCATTCTTGTGTGATATTCTTTGAGTCGATATTCTACGCCAGTTTTCAAAGTTTGTTGGTTTTTTTTATGACAGGTAACATAACAAAATAATATAATAAACTTAGCAAATTAGTGTTCAATTATTTTTTGTGAATGGGTAATTTGTCAATAGCTTTGTTGCTTAATCACATCATTATGATTAAGTGAAGCCACATATGAATCTTAAGTTAGAACTTTTGCTAAGCTAGGGACATCTTTAATTTGGTTTAATTTTACATATATATCATTGAGTTTGTCGATAAGTTCAAGTACAGATAATCTTGATTTTTCTTGAGTTAAAAAACTCATTGAGCTATTGAATTGAGCTGAAGGATATAGTTTGAGCACATCTTGAGACAAACTATAATTATTATACTGATTTTCATTACTTATGAAGGGATATATCTTCAAACAAAAGTGATTATCCTCTGCAATTATGTTGATTGTTGACTAACTCTTGGAGGTATGTACATTTGACACCAACAATTATTAAAAGATGATAAGCGTCTTCATGAAATAATGTATGTTCTGGATATGTATTTGTTGGATACAAAGTGCACTAAGAACTAATGACTTTAGGATCAATTAGGAGCTTAAGGATATATGTTTGCCAACAACTAATTGAACTTTTTGTTTTAAAATATTGCAACAAATTATTTTTGTGATAATCACGACTAATACAATATTTTTTTGCAAAAGAAAACTTATTTACGAGAGTTAAAGCTTATGAAAATCAGAAGCTTAAGTCTGTATAACTCTATAAAAGCTTCTCCCAGCGTGAATTCCACCCCATCTTGTAACCGAGAATCACAATTAAGATCGACCTTGAAATATGAATGGTTTACAAATTCAAATCGGTTCATGTTTGGGACTTGCCGTAGAAGGATCATTACTTCGTTATAGGCCAAACGGATATGGGTTACGGGTTAGGATTCTCGTTTTCTGTATAGTAAGTTAACTTAACAAATATCAGCTAAAGTTTGTCTTCAATAGCGATTGAAAAATAACCAGCAATATCGTCCTTACAAATAATCACGTCTCTATGTATTATCATACATATTATATACATGATGTCTCTAATATAACTCAAACCATAACAAATTGGTTGATGATAAATTTCTCTTATACCATTCAACTAATAGCCCTTTTTAATATTCTAACTTATTCATATGACCACATTTAATATTTAAAATATCTATATTTTGTTGTTAGACGTATTGGATTATGATTGATCGGGACCTTATCAAATTAAAATTCTATATAACGAACCACATCTTTCAAGTTATATTCTATTTGTTTCAATTAAAGTGTTCACTTTAAAAATGCATACAGTTTTAGAAATGTCAATTAACTATACTCTTCACTAGTCAAATATCATCACTACTCATTAAAGTCTCTTTTAATTGGTTGAAATAAGAAGCTGACATTTATTTTGGGACAACAAAATAAATGAGAAAACAAACTTATATTGAGACGAAAGTAGTATACCATAAAATATTTATTTTTCTAAACAAAGAAGAACTCAGAGCTTTTTAAATACACCTTTGTGCTTTGTCATAACGTGAAGGTTGTATCACAAAACGACACATAAATAGATCCTTCTTGTTCAAAATAGAAATAATTTTTTAGTCGAATATCAACATTAGCACGATGATTTTTGTTGTTCAAAGGAAAAATAAATTTTTAGTCGAACAACAACATTATCAAATTAACATTTACATTATTCCTTTATAGTCATTCTCTTTATTTATATATAAAGATAAAGATAGAAGAGGAAAGATGCACCGCAGTGGTTTCTTTATATTTAGAGATAGAAATAGAGATATAAAAAGTCACATTTCCTTCATATATAGAGGAATATTATTCATCATCTAAAAACTTTAAACCACACTTAATATATATGTTAATCATGTTTATATGTTTTCTTATAGTTAATATTTGTCAATAACTAATTAATTAATATTATAAATTAAAATACATGCAAGAATATTAATAAAAAGACAACATTCATAAATGATAAACATATTAAAATAAAGATGAAAAGACTACGATCACTAGATAAATAAAGGAAGCTAGACATAATTATTCAATATAAGCAAATTAGAGATAAGGAGGCTCATTATAAATTGTGTAACGCATGAATAGAACATATATGGAAGCGATATAGTAACTCGAAAAATTAGGCGTTAAATGTTTTAAACAAAAAGACATGATATGTCTATGGGATATAAATTCCGTTTCAATATATTTGGTATGTATGTTAAATATGTTTGTTACATATTGTTAATACTTTCAAATTTACATAATATTATAAATATGTTTTTAGTTATATATGATATTTATAATGAGGTGGAGTTTTAGGACATATATTATATAAGTGGAGTTTTAGAGGAAATGATTGAGAATAAATTTTTTTTAGATAAAAAATATGTTAGACAAATTATTTAATTTCCCTGTATATGAAGATAGATGATTAAAGATAGACCTACTGTGAATATAAAGAACTGCTTTTTGAGGATAGAGTCGGACATAATACACATCTATGTTGGATCGTAAATTATTGCACTTTGTCATAATGTGAAAGGCTAGACCATAGACTACATATAGAAGTAGATCCTATATCTATATCTGAACTTACTAAAGTAAGAAAGTTGAGTTAACTTATTTAATCTCCAATTAGTGGCCATGTAAAAAAAAAGTCGCACTACTCTGTTACAACTGACCTTTGGTGACATACCGGAAATACGATCATGAATCATATAACTTTTTTGCAGGGATGAGCAAGAAACCCGATTAACACCTTGATTAAATTAAGTGATTGAGTCGAATGAATTAACAGAAAAATTGGTTAATTGATGGTTCATTTTGTAAATTTTGATCGATCGAAATAATGATTCAGTTAGGATTCTGGTCCTTCTGGATATCAACTATTATTGAATTAATTGAATCGAAAAGATGTGTTAGCTATCTAATTTATTCTTCACTAAATGTTTTATCATATTTGAGTAACTGAACTTTTCTTAGATTTCTTGTTTCTATCTTTTAACTAACCCTTTGAATAAAAAGTCTACAAATGCTTGTTTTCAAAAGTGAGAAGCCATTAATAAATTTGATTATTTGATGTCTCTTAATTATACTAATATATAAAGTATTTTAATATTTTATATATAAAAACTCTTAAAATTAAAGTTTAATATTTTTAAATATAACTTATATAATTTTTATTTTATATTGATTTTATCGTAGTCATAAGACTCATCATCGTAGTCTGAATCTTTAACTTTACATACGAGTAAACTACCATTATTAAGTCACCATTATAGATAATCCGTGAATAACAAACATAATATATGATTATCGCTAAATCACAGTTTATAATAAAACATTGTATTCTACTGCATAACACAAGTATTATATTTATTTTACTTAATAAATTCAAACTCAACTCTTAGCCCAACCAAATCATAATAACTAATGAAACTCAAATGGTGATAATTGTAAGTTGTCTAAAACGCTGGAGGTTGATAAAAATTAACATCGTCACTTCCATGACTTCGTAATTTTACCACAAATATCAACAAAGATTACTGAAATTATTTTAAGGAATTTTATTACGTATTTTTTTTTTATCATATTTTGATTAGTGACCGATTTAATTAAAAACTGAACTGAATTGAATAATTGACTTTAACCTTTTTATCGATTCATCTTTTAACCATAATCAATCGCTTAAGGTTCTTAATTAACTAAAAGTCAAGTATGCATGCCATAGCTATCTCCAAACGTGACAGGCTTGACCCCATTTTTCAATTTAAATTTAAAAGATATGGACATTTATTTGACTAAAGATAACTATTTAATTTAATAAACGTATGGGAATATTAGTTTATTTATTTTTGACTACGTGAGATTTTTTTATTATGCGTAAATTTTTTAGTAATAAAGTCATTTACATAAAGATACTTAAATTTTTCTTAATTATATGTAATTTATTGTTAGTATAAATACAAATAGTTATGTGTAAATCATTGATAATGTAATATTAGTTAAGAACAATAATTTGTTTTTAAAATATCGATTGTTACGTCTATATCTGTAATAAATAACGTACTCCAATAAATATTAAAATAAAGGATTAATGGGTACAAAAGCGATAACTCAAATCAAAGCTAAAACTACGTTCAAATTTTTCACTATTTAGCCAAATCATCGAAAATATAAAATAAGCAAATAGATGTCAAAATTGAGTAGCAATGTCTCGAGCAACATTTGTTTAGATGATACCCATTTGCCTATCGTGTTTCAATAGCGAATCGTCTGTGTCACTTAATTTTGTAACATTGAATTCAACATGACGTTTTTACACACACCTCAATTGTCTTCATATGCATATACATAGATAAAAATAGTGATTCAAAAGAAATAAATATAGCCAAAAGTTAACGACTTACATGAAAATATAAGTCAGGCTTTCGTCAAATCAACTCGTACAAATACCTAAATTTTGTTTGACGTAGATGTGTTTAGGGATCATAATACGATTTTGTGAAATAATGGAAGGATCTAGAAGGTTTAGGTAAAAGTGTAATGATTACCATAATTAATTTAAATTAATTGCATGTGATGAAGTGTTTTGTGTACGATTCACAATTTATAAGTAATTACAATTATTTTAATTTATTCTTAATAATCATTATACGCTGTAATTTTATTGTTTTGACTTAATACACCTAACGTTATTTGTTATTAAATATCATTTGTCATTATATACTTCAATTTTGCATCCAATCTTTTTATAATGATATTCACATATAACTTATAATCTATATTATCTAAATTACGAAATGTTATTATGACATGATCTCAATTAACTTAAACGTGCAACAAACAACTTTAGTTAAAAATACTATAAAACATATATCAAGAGTACCTATAATTCTCTAAGAATAAATTTTCGTTAAATTTAATAACTTGTAATGTTACATAATGTAGGCAATACATATACATCTTATGTAATCATTTTATTAAGAATATATAGTTAATAACATTTAATCCTTTTAAAGTTTCAATAATTAATATAACTTTCGTGGTGCATTCAATGGCTTTAAAGATTTCAGAACTCAAAAAACGTGATACTAATGATTGTAAATGACGTCATGTTAATTTAGTAACGTTAAAGTCAAATGTTTGAAAGATAAAATGGTTTAATTATGAATTTTATGTTAGAAAAGTTCATGTAACTTAAACTTAAAAGATTGATATGTAAAAGATTTTCAGATGAACCGGTTTGTTTCTAGCGGTTGAACTGTTTTGACCGGCTGGTCTGGTCCAGTTTTAACAACCATGGTAAAAACACAAAAAGTTATAGATTTGTACGCATGTGAACGATCATGTGAAAATTGATTAAAATGTGTTTTAAGACGTAATTTTTAGTGATTTTAGTTTTTTCTCCTTTTCTTAATCTAACACACATAAATGTTTACATATGAATGAAGTTAATCACATTTGTAGAGACATAATACAGTCGTTCTCACAATTTTTCAACTTTTATATGATTTTCATGTGAACCTCCAAACCTATATAATTACTATAAGTTTCTTCTCTGTATATTTAGTTCTAAATATAACTCAGCTTTTGACAAAAATTAATTCTACACTTTTTTAAAATGAACTTATACTCATTATTTTGACAAAAAGGTGATTTTACACTAGTTTTAGAGAAAGAAAAATTAGTAGATATCGTACATTGTAATTTTTATTATTTGGCAACTTACACCTTTTTAAAAATTATTTTGGCCAAGTGTTTTGTGGAATTTAGTTATCACATGGTCGTTCAGAAAATTAAACAAATAATTACGTGATGTATAAATCATTCCATAGTGTACCAATCGTTCATCTGTCTTAAACATTTTAATGTACCTCTAGGCAGTGTCGCTGAAATCCAAGTCATCTCTTTAAGATCAATTTTAATGGACAAAATATCTTTGGAAGTTATAGCATATTGTGTTTTGGCTTCATTAGTTCAAATGTAATGTTACATTCACATAATTTGAGTGATTCTTTTTCCTTTCTAAGATAGATACAAGTCATTGCAAAAGTTGATAGCACATATTTGGTGTTCAACACAAGACTTCTTCATGAAGTTAAATGTTATTACAATAAGATATAATGTCAAATCAAATAACATTCTTTTTAAATAAATGAAATATAATTTATAGGAGCTTATTAAATATATTTTGTATATATGTTTTTGGTCAAACAAATTAAAGAGGTGAGTGCAAGTGGTTGACCAAGTCTCCATAATGTATTGTCAATAAAATGGCACACCAAAATTTCTCCCTTTTGCAAATTTACTCCCCAACCCCTCCCATTTCCTCTTCTCTTTTCTAGTTCATAAACAAGTCAAATGGTCCTCCATAATGTTTTTCCTCCATCATATTATGGGAATACACAACCAAGTGAATAGTTACTTTTATTAGCATAATATTTATGCACTTCGTCACAATTTAATTGTTTATACTTCTATTTTGATATGTTACAAAATTATCCCACTTTTAATATCGGCCAATCGTAAAGTTTAAAGTGAGTAAATATTAAATTTTATTGGTTAAGAATTTGATCACTGCCATTTTTAAAAGCAATATGTATTTATGTAGTGGAAAGTTAGATGGATGGAGTAATATTTTAGATCGATCAATATCTAAGTTAACAACCTTATAAATCCAAAATATAGTTCTTGCAATCGTACCGCTCAAATAAGAGCGAAGAACTGAACTCTAAAGCCGTACACAAAAGTTAATTATGCTTAGTGAAATCTTGATAGGTGTTTGGAGCAATATTAAGGCAAAACACGACATATTATGATTATACGATATATATATATACATATTATATAGGCATGTATCGCTAACGATCGATTCGCAAACACACCGTGTAAATATACGATAAAAACATTCAGCTAAGTTTACTTAATGTGGTTTCTAAGTTTTCTTGTTCTCTTCAAAAGAAAAAGGAAAGAGAAAATGGTTATGAAATTATGTGTTAGAAAAGAAAATAAAGGAAGATGGAGAAGTGGTATCAAAATCTAATAAAATTGGCTTCAAGAGGAATACTTGTCTCAAAGAGTCAAAGTACAAACCACATATTGTCACTTTGCCACCCTCCCTTTCGCCTATTTTTGTTACATACATTTTGTAGCTAGTGGAACTTTAACTTATATGTACTACTAGATTCTATCTCTAATAAGGAGAAAGGTTGAATGAGGCCTGCACCACGTGTAATTATTTAGAGCTACTATATGTAACGATTAAAACAACTTATTTTCAAATAAAGGTTAAAGCAACTTTTATATCGCTAAGGATTAAGCAAATAAGCTACAAGAATGATGGCATTTTGTGCGTTTACAGGCGTGGCTAATTCCAAGATAAAAAATTAACTGACCCTTTGACGGGCTCTATTGACCCTTTTTAAGTTAATATGAGAGAGTTAATCATGTACTTCATGGTTAAAGAGATATCACAACTTTCAATTTGTGTTATATGTCTCGTACCATTATACTACCATCGAGAAACAACTATAAGAAACAAGGGATCATCGTTTGCGGTCGTACATCCTTCCACGTGACAATCGTAATCATAGTAAAGTAAATATATTGATCAAAATTGATGCACTTTTGTTAACATATGGTTGTTATATTTGGTTCTTAACTGAATTGACTCTAAGTAAATTAATATGATGTTAATGTTATATATAATGAATAGAAAATGCGTGTATGACCCAAAATATGACTGGTAAGCCATGATATAAGTTTGGGATGGAAAGTTTTCTTTTTTAATTATTTTCTTTTAAAAAGAGAATTAAATTAAATAAATTAAAATGAAATGGCTATTGAGAATACTGAAGTGTGACATGAGTCATCTACAGTGAATAAATTTCACTACTTGATCACACCGTGGCACACTTATCCGTTACCTATGGGCTTTTATTTATGCTTTTTATTTTTGATGTGATCTTAGAAATTTGCAAAAAAAGAAAAAAGAAAGTTTCAATACACCCTTCAAAATATAATGTAAGTCCACAATATTTCATTCTTCGATCTTGCAACTGACTCTATCCATATATTAGTAATTTTCTCAAGTGTATTTTGTTTCCATTCTCCTAGAGCATACAGAGTTGTCTCATGTTTTTGAAAGTTAAAGGTTTTTAGCACTGGAAATTTGGTATTAATCACTCTCTGTTGGCATTGACCACTGTTAAGTTGTGTCATAAACACCGAGTTGAATTTTTCTTTCCTTTTATTTCTTTTAATTTCATTGAACAAAATGTAATTTGTGGTTCAGTTTTTACACCAAGCTTAACATTAAATCACTACTTAAAAGTTTTATTCACCGTTAAATTCAAACTTTAAACCGAATTTATCGTACAATTTCTCGTTCTCTTACATAATGTTATATACGTAAATGTAAATTGGCTTAGAAAAAATTATACCGTTAATACTATAAAACAATGTATTTTTTCAAAATATGTCAATATGCACAACTAAGTTCTAGTTCATTACTCGACGTATATTTAAAATGGAAAATGATGGTGATTAGGGAAGACCCAAGTGTTTCATTTGCGAATGGGTCACATCAATCTTTTCAGAGAAAAGTTTACTTAAATTAGATATGTGCGACGGAGATTTTGTTCATGTAAATTGTGGCTCATGAATATAGTGCGATGTCGAAGTCACAACTAGAAAATCAAGTTCACTTAAACAACTGATAACTTTTAATATCATACATCAGAATATCAGATTAAGTTCATATACACAGAAGATGCACAATTAACATGTGTAATATATTCATAATAATTCATAATAAAGTTTAATTAAAAACATTACTGTTAAATCAGTTGTGTAAGAATTGTATATAAAAGTATAAAACTACTTGAAAGTGACTTGGTGGCATCTCATGTAGAATGTAATATAGATTCTCTCCTATTTTTCTGTGTTTATTGCCCACTGTTCAAGAAAATCTCCCTTTTTGACCACATATTTGTATTTTTCCATCTTAAAATTCTGTTTTTAATCCATAACTCGATTCACATATACGAACAAACCATTGTCTGGTTAATTCACAGGGATCGTTTTTGTAAATCATTGTTGACTTTGGAGCATAAAAAAAGTTGATATAACGATAAATAAAAACAAATGTAAGGATTTTACAAAATCATTTATAAAAAACTGGGTCATAGAAACTCAGGTTAACTATTCCCATAATGCGTACATTATAACATGTAGAAACAGGAGTCATATAAATAATTTTTGAGGTCACACCAATCTAATTAAGTAGAGCTTTTACATTACTCAAACATGTGTAGCACTTGGCTTAATTCCCTGTGAGTGGCCTATCAGATGGTGATGAAATCGCGACTTAAAAATAAAAGAAAAACAAGGAACCATATAGATGCTTCATTTGAGTCCTTGTGGGTGTGCTTGGTGGTTCTGAATGTTTAATAGAGAGGTTATGAAAGTTTACTTCATGCGATAGAAGCTTTTAAAGTTTGAATTATATAATAGTAAAAAGTTAAAGTTAAACGTATAACGAAATAATAAAATCTAAAATTCAATACATTTTAAAAACATAAGTCATTTTTATTTGATGAGGTTACATTCATATATTATAAAAAAAACCAAGTGAATAGGAGTATAGGACCCAAAATGATATATTTCCTTCAATTCCTTTCACAGTTTCACTTATAACATAATTCAACTTGAATTATCTAAACCGATAACTACCGTTTAGACCGTGAACCCCCTCTATGTTTTTGTCACCTAAATAGGACTCAAGTTATGTATACAAACTTTTATGCAACATTTAAGGAAAATAAAAAGTTGAGATAATTATTTACTCAAGGTGCAATGGCAGCTTTGCCCAACTGTTGAGTATTTAAAGAATCACTAGAGTAAACCTATGTTTAATAATCACGGGTTGCAACAACTTTATAACCATTTTGGATGCTTAATTCAGTTGATTTTGGAATGGATTATTTGATATGCTCACATTTTCCCGTATATTATACTAATCTTATCAGCTGATCGTTGAGTCACTATGAAAGATATGCTCTGATGCTCAAGACCTTCCACAAACTACGGTCAAGAAGATATATGTGCATCAATCATCCTATCAATTATCAATAATCAACGTTTTATGAATATATTCAAGGTAATATATCACTTCAAAAGAAAAAGAACTCCCTTGTCCGGAATGCACACTTTTTGTCATAGGTAATTATTAACTAATTATAGTCTTTATTATTTCACCAATAGTCATAATCACTTGACTTGATCATTTTAATTTTTTCTCATAACAGCGATTATCTTTCTACAAAGAGATCTTACACATTATTCGTTCTTTTAAGTATCTGGGAGATACATGAACAAACCAACATGTGAATTATGGATTTATGTTTGAGTTTGATCAAAGGTTTAACGGATTAGTCAATTTATATTATATTTATTTTCAATTATCTAAAATTCATATGATGATATAATTAAGTATTTAATCTTTTATCATTAAAAATAAATTCTAATACTCTTTTGTGTATATTCAAATGTTTATATTATCGATTCTTTAATGGTGATGAATCATTTTCATATTTAACACGTGTTGATAATTTTGTAATTTTACGTTTATAGTAATTCCATATGCATAGTATTTTGAGATAAGAAGTTATAAATTATCATCGACTCTCAATGATCACTATTGCCTTATTAGTGTTAAACTAATTTTCTTTCCTCTTTTAAACAATAATTGAATGAAAATGTTAAAATTTCATTAGTTATGTTATACTAAGTTTATGAGCAAAATAGTTTTTTCTTTTGTTTTGATTGAATTATAAGACAAATAATTCAAATGTTTTATCATAACTCCTTATAAATCAATTTTACTTTTTCCTTGTTAAACTTAAATGTGAAAGATCGAAAATGACTACTTTGCCCTTTTCATTCAATATTTTTATTTGATAACTAGGACATAATGTCAACTCGCATGATAAAACAATTATACATTAAATATGACCATACAAATTTAAAATTTACTATAATTAACATTTGATTTTATTTTTTTACAATGAATCCAAATTTTTTTTACATATTTTTAAGGATTAAATTGAAAATTTAAATTATTAAGTTTCTTAATTTCTTGATGTGAACAAAAATATTGATAAAAAACCATTTTTCACTACATTGTGCGGACAACTTACTAGTAAGTAGTAATAGATGCTAACAAATGCCCTTAAGACAATATGTCTAAGGATACCTTTATTAGAATTTAACCATTAATTAACACTTAACCTTACTATATATATTTAAGTTATTTTTGTGATAAAAGGTTGATAATTAATAACTCAGCCGGTCCACAATTGGATGTCTATCTATAATGGTGAGGGCATACCTGACTTACTCAACGGTTGTGACTATGGAGATGTCAGGACTTGAACCCCTAACCTTATATTTTTTATGACAAAAATAACTCCAACAGTTACTAACTCAATTAGACCAATTAAAATTATGATTATAAATATGGAAAATGATGATAAGATCCTTTGTGTATATGAAAGATAAAGAAGTTTGTTGGTTGTAATATATTATTTACGGTATGTTTAACCATCTCCTTAAGACACTCATTAGTAAAGCCCCTTTTCGTGAACTTATAAATATGTACATAAATTTAAAATAATTGTTACATCAACTTTTCACCCGCAAAAAATCTGAATTTTTAGATTCCAGAAACTTAAAATAATCAAAATCCAAAACTAAATGTACATATTTTTATGCCCAAGAAATATATTAATTAAGAACATGTAATATGTTTATGGGACATGTCCTGGACAACCAAATCAGAGACCAAATGGTTTGTTATGCTGGAGGAAGTTTCAGTAGGGGGTAGTGTAAAGTAGGGTAGTAGTGGGCTACATGGGGTGTGTTTGTTCCAATTTAGTTGTAAGAGTTTTGGAGGGCTATATATATGTTAATTTAATAGAGTTTAGCCCCTTTGTATTTAAAAACAATTAAATAAGAGCTTAAGACAGTAGTATCTAATTTTTGTTTACATTTAAGCCCCTTGGTTTAAGGACCAAGCACAGTCTCCCACATGCACCATGTGATTTTAGAATATTAGAATTTCCCCATAACCATGTGTTAGAACTTGGATTAGTCCAAGATTTAGCTTTGTTATTACCTAGCTAAGTTAAGATTAATACCATTTAAACAAGTTATACAGCTCACGGATCAAAATTCTAGGTAGTCGTATGCATGGTTCTTGGGTCGATTTTGGTTTTTCGTTACGAAAGTTGAATGTCATAACTAGTTACACAGAAGACAAATAATGGATTGAACTATTAAGAGATCGTGTGTGGTTGAATGTCGTAATTAGTTACATAGGATCATATAACGTGCTCAACCGCTAGGAGATTGCATTGGGTCATGTCTCGATTATGGTTTATGACTTGGACGGTTGAATGTCATAAACGCTATTGCAAACCATTTCTCAAACCTTATGAGAATGTAGCTAGGAAAATAGAATGTTATGACAAAACTTTGTATACATTTACTGCTGTACGTACACCTACTCACTAATTTATTGGTTAGCTTATAAGAATATTACTATGAATTTTACAGAAGATATGATTACTTTAAAGTATTTAATTAAATGAAGATTGTGAAGTGGGGTTGGGACCATTTGTTGCTTTTGCTTCTATAAAGACAAATTTCTTGATCTAGCAAATGGTAAATATATATCACATTGTTGGATTGCTTGCATACAAAAGGGAGGCTTTAAGGAGATTGTAAACTATTATCTTAAACCTACAAAAAGCTAATACCCTAGAAAAATACTCTACAAAATCTTTCAAAACCCCATAAAAACTACATTGTTCTTCATGCCAATTGAACCCTAGAAAGGTATGTAGTGTTCAAACCCCAACGAAAATCTACTTGACCAATTTTTGGTTGTGGACAAATATTCCCTGTAACAATATTCAAAGCAAGATTCAAACACACCTATCACAAAAAAAGATAAATCTTGAAATGCAATGTTAAACCCAAGATTTATCAAGGGTTTGACCTAAATGGTCAAAATACAATAGATAGCGGCTCATAGCCTCAAATATTCCCATTGTTTGGGTCCTTTTATCCGTGTGTTATGGTGGAATCTAAATTATATTTTTCTTGTATATGAATATGATATAAAAATGTCGAATATAAAAAATAACATATTATTTATAAACCATATTTATTACTTATATAGTTACACCTATAGTACTTTAGTATAAAAAGATCGTGAATCATAGAATTAACAAAATATAATAGATAAACACGAAATTTAATTTTCATATGTATTTTTAGGAATCTATACATTGCTATATGTATAAATATTTAATTTATGTTTATAAAACGTGATTATCATTGCATATTTATTTTTTATCTCATAAATCTAGCTTGCCATATCAACTTTTTTCTGATTATAACTTAAAAAGTTCGTTAATCTTTATAAAATTTTAACATACATCTTCAATGTACATTCACATTTTTCATTATCTACTTATTTGAGTCCACCATTTCATGTGTATCTTTTGTTTCAAAAGTATAGCTTACAATATTAATCTTTTTATTTCGAATAATAACATAAAAGTTCATTAATCTTTTAAACTTTTTAGAAATACATCTTCAAATACACATTCACATTTTTCATTATCTTCTTATTAAAAAGTCCACCATATCAACTTTTTACTAATTATAAATTAAAAGTTCATTAATCTTTTCAAAATTTTGGACATACATCTTCAAATACACATTCATGTTTTTCTTTATCTTCTTATTTCAGTCCACTATTATCCATAACAAGCACATAATTCAAAAACAAATAACTAACACTTGACTTTGTGAGAAATATGTGAGTTTTATATTAAAAGAAATATTCATATGAGTTGCTAGAGTTGTTTTTGAGTTGCAATAGGTTATGAATAATGCTATTATCTTTGGTAATTGTAAGATAGATAATTATCTGATTATCATTATACTTTATAAAACTCTTATTAAAATTATTCAACATTTGTAGATCATGATAAAACATCCATTTTTTTCAAGAAATCATATCTTCTTTTTGTCGATTATCCAGATTAAACCATCTTTCAGAAAAACACTAGTTCTACTAATTAAAACTTATGAATGGGCTAAGCCTACATAAGTGTATCAAACTTATTGCTCGTTATTATTGCTTGTGATAACTCTTCCATTGCTACCATCGTATGCATTTACTTTCATAAGACGGTTAATCATATGACTTATTAATTAAAGCATTATACACTCCTTCTGGTACAGAAAACTTGTGTTTTGTAGCTAGTTTTATATATGGTGTACCTTCACAAGGTTGTAGTTAACTTTCAACTTTTGATGATGTATGTATTTAATGAACATTTCAATAAGTTAAATACACCTTAAAATAATAAATTCGTCATAGAATGAAAGTTATCATACATTGTCATTTATTGCAAGCTTATCAAGAGAAATCAAACCTAAGATTTGGAAATAAAATGAAAATAATTATACTAACATATAACGAGTATCATAGTTTATTATTTATAATTATTTACAATACATTTAAGTTATTGATTTAATTTTCAATTAAATCATAAAAAATATTATATTATTCCTACATAATTACTAACATTTCAATTATTTCAATAATTATACTTTTTATTAATATATATTATTAATATTAATATTAATATTATTAATTGTTATTGCTATATATAATTCAAATTTCACTGTATTACCATATATATAAATATATATACACATAAAAAATATACAATAAATCTTTAAAACATATACATAATTTTAATCTCTTATCACTTCACAATTATTATCATCACTATCATCTACCATTAACATATAAACCATCACAATGCGCGATATTTGTACTTAAATAAAATTATTCACATAATCCCCGTCGTTAATTAGTCCTCTTTTCTCATTAAACACTCGTACGTATGGGTCGGCCTAGAATTTGGGATAAAGAACCTCGATTGTTGAGGAACTAGAAGAGAGAGGTTATACACCCTACCCCACATCACACTTTATTCTCTTAAACTTCCATACTTTGATGTAACCCAGAACAAGGTTTTAAACAGAGAAGAAAACCCACTTCCCCATCTCTCTCAAAATGCAATCTTTACATTACCACTGTTTTAATTTCACATTTTCTTGAAATTTCTCCTTTGTTTGTTTTGATTAATTTTTTTTATTTTTTTGTGTGTTTCTTGTGTACACAACAAATAGGTGTAAGTTAGAGAAAAATAAATATTTATAGAACAGAGTCCTACAAAAAATAAAAACAACCTAATTGTGTTTTCTGTTTGATTTGACTCTTTGTTTGCAAAATTTGAAACCAAAATGCCAAGAAACTGCCACTTTCTTCTCCTCTTCATATCGTGACATTCAACACGTCTCTGTGCCTTCTTTTTTCTCTTGTGGGTATCCATAAAAACACAACCTTTACTCTTTTTTTGTTGGTGTTTTATTACATTTTTGCTTTTTTTTAGATACATTTTCCCAATTGTTCATAACAAAAAGATTCAAATTTTAGACTATTTTCTTTGAATTAGTTATTGGGTAGTTATATTTATGAAGTTTTGAAACAATGAGAGATGAAAACTGCAAGAAATACAAGGTTAGTTTAATGTTCCAAAACAATTTTAACATTTGATTGTTTAATTGATTTTTTGAATGTATAAAGTTGTTGACTTTTTTAATATGGTGATGAATTGAAGGTTTCTTGGCCTAAAACGCTCAAAAGATGGTTTACTGTTAAGAGCAAAGCTGAAGATTTCCATGCTGATGATTTCAGTTTTAGAGGTAATTTTTGATTTTTTTTTTTTTAATCATTGAAATGTTTATTTGGGCTTTTTTGTTTTGCTTTTATGTGTTAGACATTCATCATTTATTTGTTAATTTGTTAATTTTTGTGTTGTTTTTATAAGTTAGGGAACACTAATTGACTTGCAGTTTTTGCTTTATTTCTACATCAATGACTGTATGTTTCTGTGCATATTATATTTGGAATCTCAATGGCTTTTTTTTTATGTACTTTTTCTCTTTTTAGTTCAAGATCTGTTATTTGTTTTCTTGTTCCTTTTATGGTCTTTCATTGTTCTTCTATAATCATTTTTTATTTTTTTATATTTATCTGGAGGTTTATGGGAAGGCTAATTTTTTTTATTTAGTTTTGGGTTGAAATGTATTTAATCTATGATTTTATACTAGTGGAGTACATGTTAACAACAAAAGTAGAAGGTGTTATTACATTTTTTTTGGGTTGAAAACTTAATTTTTTAATATTTTATTTCACATCTATGTGAAATCTAAACGTGAAGAGGCTGAAGAATCGTTAATTTATGATTTTATATATACATTTATGTTTATGTTTATGTTAAGTAGAAAATTATGAGGGAAAAGTTCTTTCAATATCATTAAGTAATATTTTTATAGAAAAACATACTGTTACTTTTAAGCATATCTAATTTTAGTCCTTTTTGTTGTGCTTGATTTTTCTTTTCGGCAACCTTTTGTTGTGATTAAGATATGTTGATCTTTAATGGAATTCAAAATAATGGTGGCAATTACTGCATTCTTTAAACTGCTTTATTGATGGGTTTCTATTTACAGGTGGAAATGAAGAATTGATTAACAATTTCAGTGAAAGAGAAGCTGGAACAATCAAGAAAAACAAAAGAACAGGTTTACTTTCTGAATAATTAATAATCTCACTTAATGTCGCATGATCGTAACTTAAACTAGGCTATAAGTATTTTACTAAATCTTAACTTTTTTCTTGATTCAGCAGAAAGATCAAGTAAAAAGAATGCTAATCGTCGTAGCCGAAGTAAGATTGATCTTGAGACTGCTCAAGTGAGAGATGTCGACAATTATAGGTTTGTTCATTGTTCTGGCTTTTTAAATCTTGTTTGATGTTTATATGTTGTTAATTTCTTATTTCTTTCAACCATGTAATAGGATTTTTGTGGCTACATGGAATGTGGCTGGAAAATCGCCTCCGAGTGGTTTGAATCTTGAAGATTGGTTACACACTTCACCTCCTGCTGACATTTATGTTCTTGGGTGAGTATCTAAGATTTATACAAACAAATCCAGCAAACATGAATTTTTATTCAAAATTATTGGTTATTTACCCCATGAATTTGATTCATACACCAAAAATTTACATTGTTGGTGCATATAGTACAGCATGTCAATGCACAACTTTGGTGTATCTATTGACAGTAGTGGTGTATATATCACTCCCCGTTTTTAGGCATTGTCTATATGAAAATATAATGGGGAAAAATGTGAACTAAATATAAGAAGTAGCTCAATGACGAACACTCATGTTATGCCTGATTACTGGATTCTGATTATACACATATGATGTTGCTTGAAAATCAGGTTTCAGGAAGTCGTTCCTCTAAATGCTGGAAATGTTTTGGGCACAGAGGACAACGGTCCAGCAAAAAAATGGCTATCACTAATTCGAAAAACGCTCAATAGTCTTCCAGGAACAAGTGGTGGATTACAAACCCCATCACCAGTTCCTGACCCAGTAGTGGAATTAGACTCTGATTTCGAAGAGGGAACACGCCAAAAATCATCATCTTTTTTCCAACGTCGATCTTTTCAATCATTAAGTCGTAGCTTGAGGATGACCGAGAGTGAATTGTCGGTTCCACGGCCCCATTTTGAACGCAGATATAGTGTTTGTGATCGAGCAATGTTTGGAAACAGACCGAGTGATTATGAACCTTATTTTAGATGGGGTGCTGGATCATCAGATGAAGATAATGGGCCAGATGATTCTCCTAATTACACAAATTATTCACAAATCCCGTTTAGTGGATCTTTTTCGATGGAAGAAAAAGATAAACCAATTGGAAATTCGCGGTATTGTTTGGTTGCAAGTAAGCAAATGGTTGGGATTTATCTTACGATTTGGGTAAAAAGTGATCTTAGAGATGCTGTTCGTAACATGAAAGTATCGTGTGTTGGTAGAGGATTAATGGGATACCTCGGAAACAAGGTAAATAAACTTTTAGAAAATGATTATCCACTGTTTAAATAAGCAATAAGTAGTTTCAATAAGTGATCCCAAATAAACCCTTAGAAAATGTGATTTAATACAAATTACACTAATCTTTACGTGTAATAATTGCAGGGTTCGATTTCAATAAGCATGTCGTTGCACCAAACGAGCTTTTGCTTTATATGTAGTCATTTGACTTCAGGTCAAAAAGAAGGTGATGAGTTGAGGCGAAACTCGGATGTAATGGAAATTCTTAGAAAAACACGGTTTCCTAGAGTTCAACGAATGGGCGATGAGAACTCTCCTCAAACGATCCTTGACCACGAGTATGTTTAAGTTTATAAAACGACTTACATTTATGTATGCTTAGTGACATACTAAAAGATTGCATCTTTATGCATGCAGTCGAATTATATGGCTTGGTGACTTGAATTATCGGATAGCCCTTTCGTACCGAGCTGCGAAAGCGCTTGTTGAGATGCGAAATTGGAGGGCTTTGTTGGAAAATGATCAGGCAAGTCACCTAACTTGAATTTATTAATGTTAGGATGATAGTATACTAAATGCGTTGTTGTAAACAAAAAATACTTGTTTGTTTCCCAACGTGTTTATGACGTTTCAACGTGAACCACATTGTATACGATAATCTGCATAAACCACGGTTTACATGTATAGATTCATGAAATAATGATAATTTTTTTATTACAGCTTCGGATAGAACAAAGAAGAGAGCGTGCTTTTGTGGGATGGAATGAAGGGAAGATATATTTCCCTCCGACTTACAAATATTCAAATAATTCAGACCGGTATGCTGGTGATGATATGCACCCCAAAGAAAAACGAAGAACTCCTGCATGGTAAATATTTAATAGTAATAATTAAAACCTTAATCAAAGAGAATCCCATTTGGGAGCTTCATTAACAAGTAAATTGAAAAGTTTTTTTTTTTTAAGGTGTGATCGAATATTATGGTATGGTAGAGGACTCCATCAAATGTCATACGTTAGAGGGGAATCAAGATTTTCAGATCATAGACCTGTTTATAGTATATTTATAGCAGAAGTTGAATCTATAAACCGTAACAGACTCAAGAGGACTACAAATGGTTCTTCACGGATTGAGGTAGAAGAACTACTACCTTACTCGCGAAGATATGGTGATCTTAACTTTTAGCATTGTAAGATATCTCTTCTGCTCTCTGTTACAAAGATTTTTACTTTGATTGATTTTTTATCTAAGATTCTTCATTTTCTTATCAGGAAAGCAAGCATTTTGGATTTTTCTTGAACAAATCTAAGAAAACAAGTTCTGATTTTTGGATTCCAAGATTCAGGATCTTCTAGCAGGTACATACCAAGCCGCCAACGTAACAAATTATATTCCAAGATGAACTAGTACATTTTGAAAAAAGAAATTTCTTTTATACGACATAATACTACACAAAGTTGTTTTGATGGAATGCCAGAAATACCAAAACGTGTTCATAAACGATTTTCTCAGAAAACATTGATTAAAAATGGAAAACCGGCTTTTCTAACATATTACTACACATTTCAAAACTCCATTCTATTGTTTTCTGTTGTTTTCCTTTTTAGAGATTAGAAACTCCGTGTTTTCTAGTTTGAAAAGTGAAAATATCTAAACACGTTTTCAAAATTTTCTTAGTTATCTTGAAATAAAAGACACCAATCATTTTCTAGAATTAGAGAAATTTAATACCAATAAATGTACCTAATAAGTTTATTTTTCACACCCTTGTAACGCTCTCGTCATTGTCATTTTTTGCTTCAGTTTTGAACATTCTGAATGTGACATGGGTGAAGATCTCAAGTTCTTCAAGAAAAAGGTTTGATCTTTTGCTTTATTTAAAGTTCCACAAACTAAAACTTGAATAATTGGTCTAACACATTTCGTTTCTTGATATTACAGAACTCGTGTCTCGTGATGTTACATTTGTAATCAATGACTAAAGCTGAAGCATTCGCTGATCAGGTACTCATAGTAATGATACGTTATGTTAACATGTTTCCTAGTGACGCTTTTATGATCAAAGTTTCTCACTGCTTGTGCAGAATGGGATCAAGGCATCAAAAGTGGCTTGACATGAGTGCTCATCATTCTTTTGAAATGTACCCAAAATCCAGAACAATGCTGCACAGAGACTCGTACATTGTGCATTAAGAGTTGTACATAGTTCATGATTATGGAATATCTGCTCAAAATTGAGGGACAGAAATGGGATTTGAAGCTTTTGTTGTTTGGTTTGAGGGGTTGATGGTTTTATACTGAAAAGGTGGAATTTTTACTGAAAAAGATAAAGTTAAAGACTATTGATGGTGTCACTGATATTTCATTTTCCTTAGGGTTGTAAATAACATTTAAAAAAAATAAAGAAAACATCCGACCTTCCACTTTACCATTAGAATGTCAGTGTTTGGGTCTGTGGGTGTACATTGTCACCTTTTTTCAGGTATTTGAGATTTTTTATTTATTTTTATTTTGCTTTATTAATCTGAAAAGGGAGTAAATTGGGTAGGTTAGAAGACTCAGAGATACACGTAATGTACAATTGTTTAATTTATTGTATACAAGTTATTGAAGCATTCTTGTTTTATTTTCAGTTACAAGATGTAAAGCAATAAACTATCAAGCTACAACTTATTTCCTTTACTAGTTTAATGGTACAATAGATAAAGCATCTGTATTTGTTTTGCAGAAAAATTAGTTTTGGGGGGTCTCTAGTTAGGTACACAATGTCAATGTATCATCATCACTACTTACAAAAATAGTCGTGTGTTATATAAATTTTGTTTCTCAACTTTTACGTTTTTCGTAAGATTTTTTACACGTTCAATCTTTAAATTTTTTATATGTCCAGTCTTTAAATGACATGTCAAGTTATATTTTCAATCCATTCTCGATATGATATGATTAAAATAACCTTAATAATTTAGTTTTTTATTTTTCTAAATTTAAAAATATTTTAATCATTTAATGTATGTACATGAGAGACCTAAATTGAAAAAATGGTAGAACATATGAACTATTTTTGTAGTTTCAAGTGAAAGTAAAAGAATTGCATTCATCTTATTTTAACTGTTTACTTACTATTTTTGTCTCTTATGAAACAATTATTCACTTTATAAAATACATTATTTATTCATTGGAAATTGGTTCACCATTGTACCCTTAATTAGTTATCTGTCAATATCAAATGTGCCTTAAATGAAAAGGAAAAATGAAATTCTATTAGGTAATAATTTAATTAATTACGCTTATATTAAAATCTACTTTTGATGTTGGTGGACATTTAAAATTGAACGGAAGGATCATGTGTTTCGGTACATCTTTCATTCATAAGAATAAACTATACCAACTAGTAGTAGTGATGTTGTGTTTCTTTTTCAGAAAAATAATTATTATGTGTTAAATTTATTTGTCGGTGATTTACTGCAACTGAAATTTGCGAAAATCAAAAGTTTAAGTTTAGTTATAAAATAAATTAGAAAGTGCGAGTACACATTTGTATAAACTAATTTGATTCTAAATTTAATAAATGACAAAGATTGTAAATGAAGATCAAGAGATGAAATTCTTGATTATTGAATTTAGTGACAGAAATAATTGTCGCTGCTGAAGCATTACTAATAAACTTGTACATATGTTTAAGGGGTGCAATTTAGTGGCAGTTAAGGAAAGCTATCACTAAAACGTAAATATGTACTTGTAAGGGTATTATGACCATTCACAAGAGAGTATGTCTATTTATGATAGGTTGTGACTGTTCATTAATTGTCACTTTGTTTATATGATATATATACATGATTTGGTCTTTTATAGGATATAAACACATGAACAAATACAAAAACTAATTTTATATTTTATTCTAAATTTGTATTGCTTAAATTTAGAGTGTGAACTTTGTCTTATCCAATTTGTAGATTTGATGTAACCCGAGGCAATAGTGGGTTGAAATACTATAATCTGAAAGTGATTCACATACGATTAAAAGTCTTATTCAAATTATTCATGATTATCATCTTATTCAAACCAACAAATTTTCTAACAGTTATCTCGTTATTAAAATTAGGTGTAAGTATCTACTGGATGATCAAACGTAACTGATAGAATTTATCAAGTAGGGACAACTTTTACAAAAAATTAAAAATTTATTAAATTTTAATTTTCTAAATTTACTAAAATCGGAAGAGACGATGGCAATGCATTATTCAAAAACTGAAAAAGTAAAACAGATTTGTATTGCCTATATAAGTATGAGAATAATCTTCCAAAGCCAAAAAACAAGCATGTGGTTTTGGTTGAAAATGAGTTAAAAACCAAAGGTTACTTCAGTGTTGGCTATTAGTATTATTACCACCAACACTACTAAACTGTACTCAAAACTAGAATTAAAATCATGGGTCAAGTTTTTTTGAAGTGCTCAAGAATCTTTAACAAAAATGCCCAATTATTACTCCCATTTTGTCATGCTTACCCTCAAAATCCATTAGAACCCATTGAATGCATTCCTTCAAATCCACTACAAACCATTGAATAGATTAGTTCAAAACTCATTACCATATATTACATCATAATTATTAAAAAATAAGTATTTTTAATTTTTTATAAGTTTTTTTTAAACGGCCTATGGGCTAAAAGCTAGCCAAGAAAACAGATACAAGAAGCATGCTCCAAGAGCACCAAAAGAAGAAAAAAAGGAAAACAAACAAGCACCTTTCTTTTCTTATTAACAACAAATAAAAAAATTAAGGTATTATTGTGAAAAGACTTTCCTAAAATCTCTTAAAATAAAAGCTTTTTAAAATCTTTTAAGGGATTCAATTCTAACTCTAGCTAGTTGAAACATACGTTAAAGTTTACTTATGATAATTATACATAATTAATAATGCATATGTAATTTATACATTAATTTATTTGTTTACTTTGACAATTTGAGAATTGAGGTTCATTTGATGAGATTTATCTTGGGGTGTAGAATTATACATATAATTCTTATAAATGTCTAATTAAAATTTTAAATAGAAAGAATCATATATTGTTACATTTTGTTTGAATAAATTTAACTTAAACACCATTGTATGTATTTGGAATGATATCTTGTAATTAACAGTATGTAGAATTGTATGTTGTTCAATGTAAGAAAGGGACTAAATATGTAAATCAGAAAAAGTCGAAGGTTTAAAAGATAGAGACAAACAACGTATGTTGAATTGATCTCTGCTTATTTTTCAAATTTAAATAACCAATTCCAAAACTTAGAGAACATGTAAGATACGAATAAATGTGTTACATATTAGGTAAGTATATGCATGCTTTCATTAACACAATATGGTCTATCATCTCAAAGTGGGAGTGAACTAAAAGTAATATCATCATGTGACACGTGTCAACTCCTGATTGAGTGAGTGGACACACCTGACAACTGACATCACGTGTCAGTCATTGGGTAACTCGAATGAAAGACGGGGCACGTGATGAGCACGTGATGTCAAAGGGGGATGCTGGCTGACTAAAGAAGAAGAAAACCTCCCATCCTCGTACACAGATTATCCAAAAACTTTCCCTAAGTGGAAACAAGTTAATCACATAAGACAAAAATGTGAAACGTGTTGGAGGTGATACCCTTCACTCCATGAGGGACTAAATCGTCATTTTACAATTTGTAAAATTGTACTTTAAGATACCTATGTGGCCACAATGTTCAAAGTAATGCAACAATATTTTTAGATTATATTTGTTGCATTTAGAAGTATCAAAAGATTACCATAAAAAAGATAATTTTTTTTTATAATATACAAAATGGCCTTTGCTTGTTTTCAACATAATTTGTGGTCTAAATGGGCCTATTTGGGCCTTAATCATTTGGTTTCTCACAGACTTATTTTGGTGACACATTTCATTTGGTATTTTCTTACCATTAAGTATGATTTGCATGGTATTTTTATACGAGTAATCATATATAATTCGAAAATATAGATAGAGTCTAAAAAGAGAGTAAATTTATATAAATATATGTTACATTTTTTTTAATCTTTACAATTGATTGTAGCATTGTGACTGCAATCATTTTGTTAATTACATCTTTAAAATAATTTTGTTTTTAGTATACAAACATTTTAATTGTGAAATGACATATATTTCAATTTGCTAAGGGATCTCTTACAAATTACAGTAAAATAATAATTACATTAACCCATTTTTTAGTCTACTTCTGAAATTAAATAGAGTGAGGGAAGTGTCCAAACAAAAGTATTAAATGCAAATGGAGGAGTGGAAATTGGAAAAATGTCAGAACTGAAAAGAGTGTGTAATTAGTATGAAAATGCATATGATTTCATCTTGGTTTTCTTCATGTACTTGTTTTTTGGCTTCTGTAACAAGCTGTCAGATCCCTCTATCAACTTAACTTCACTCACTAAATCATACAATTATTGACTGATGCACTCTCATGAAACAATAAGTTTATTAATAAAAATATTGATCATTCATTGATTTTCATTTGTGGATTGCCCCTAAATTCTTGAGAATATATGAATTTGAACTAGTTTTTTTAATTATTACAGTTTAATAACTGGTTTAGATTCATTGACTTAATTCATAAAAAAAATCAACTACCAATGTGTTTCTGATAAGATGAAAATTGGGATCTGATGTTGATAGTGGAGTTGTGTTATTTTGTGTAAAGTCAATTTTCCATCCCTATACTAGTTTCCAAAATTAAAAACATATAAGTCATAGGTGTAAAATTCAAGAAGCTTACTATTTGTACACTTCTACGTATATATATACACATACACATATAGGAGTGTACACTAAGAAATTTTGAAATGCACACGTAGAAGAAGAGTGTACTTTTTGTGTAAGAAAAAAGGTAATAGTTCTTTGATCTGATTTTAATCATTTACTAATAAAATTCAAATAGTTGATTTGGCTTTTGTCCTAGAATTATTTTGTACAAAACTCTAAACTACTTGAAATAAACACAACCGCATGAGTATTTCAAGTGTTACCAAATTATAATCGATTATTTATTTATTTATTTTTGTCATTTTTACTATGTATGAACCTAATTAACTTTATGTGCTTCTATCTTATTATATATTTTTGTATTCTTCTAGTTTTGTTTATCTAATCAAAGTCAATAGTATAATGTAAATAGGACCCTTAAGATGCAAAATATACGCAAAGCTATATGAAGCCCAACTGAACCTTATATGGGACCAAATATAACTTACAAGCTTTATTATAAGCCCATTAGGTACATGTTACAATTGGTTGATTTGGATATGTGGGTTATAAACTTATAATGGCCCTTTGAATAGTAAGTTGAAAGTCGGGGCCCATTTAAAAACTATGTTCAAATGTAAAAAAGTGGGCTCTGTATTATAACCGAAACACACAAAAGGTTTTCTTTTTACTTTCATAATTTCAAACATTTGTGCATTGTTCATAAAATCGACGCATTTTGATACAAATTGCGCTTTAGCAAAATCGTACAATATCACGATATTATAGACCACAGTGATCTCGTAAATGGTGAAAGCTAAAGTACTATTGTCCTAAAAGAGCTATTAGGGGGCTCCCATCGGTCCGTCAGTTCCCTCGTCACTTTGAACCGACGAAACCGACGCCAATGACACGGTTTCGTCGGTTGGCCGTCTCTCGATTTTCAGTTGGTAATCCGACGTTCGTTCATCCTTTTTCTATTTTTATTTTCTCATTTGTTTTCTTGTCCAATAGTCACATTCATTTGAAAATTTCAAATATTTAGAAAATGTAATGTTTTTTTTTTTTTTAGGAAATGTAATGTTTTTTTTTTTTTAGGAAATGTAATGCTTTCTTTTTTTAGGAAATGTAATGTTTACTTTTTTTTAAGAAATATAATGTTTTTATTTTATTTTATTAATGTAATACTTTTATTTTAATTAAATGTGTTTTATTTTTAATTATTGTGTTTTATTTTAATTATTGTGTTTTAGATAATTAGATAATGGGAAAAAAAAACTGACCTTCACTAATGGCAATGGGCAGTCAGTTTCAGTCAATTTTAAAAAAAGATGACGTGACGCTGAATTAACAGAAACTGATCAGTCGATTTCAATCACGAATGAGAATCGACTTATAATCTACATGTCCAAATCACACATTTTGACCAACCAAATTGCACTTTTGGCACCCTTATAAGAAATGAAATACATAAATGGTCCCTCTAATTCATCACAATATTTATTGTGTGTAGAACATTAACACAAAAGTTTAATGATCGTTTACAGTTATTACTGCTAGTCAACAAACTCTACTATGAAAGGGTGAGGTTCAGTAGTGTATAGATTTCAAGAAGAAACATGTTGATGTTAAATATTAATTAGAACCGTTGAATTATCAAGAAAACTAAGATCAATGGCTGAAAATGAGAAATGCTAAATTCGTATGTAAGTGGGCATTTAAGGTTATGTCGGCAAATACTGTTGATATAAGTTTATAGAAGCTTATTAAAGTTTTAGCTTCTTATTTTCTATAAGTTTAAATTCTTATAAATAAATAAGATTTGTTTGACAAACATAAGTAAAAATAGTTTATTGTTATATATGAAAAATAAACTGTTAAAATAAAATATTTGGTGTAAAAATTAAGTTATGCTTTCAGCTTTCAACTATAACTAACAACTAATGATTTCCAAACATACCTTATATATAATCTATCTGGATCTTATCTTCTTCCATCTTTGTCACTGTCACATACAACCCGATGACTGATTGACGATGGTCACTTTCTCTAAACTATTAAAACCTACACACCATCATCGTCTGTATCATGCATCATATAACATACTGTTCAAAAGAATCATGAATAAGAAGAAATCACATAAAAAAGGAAGAGACACACACCATCTTCGTTTGCATCATTATATAACATATTGTTTAAAACCTACACACCATCGTCTTCTGCATCATCATATAACATACTGCTCAAAAGAATCATAATAAGAAAGAAATCACATAAAAAAGGAAGAAATCACAAGTTAAAGGAATACACAACCGGTTTTTAACTTTTGTAGCATAAAGTAAAGAATGAAGTCTTTTTAAACCAGACTAACATTCACATATATTTACAAAAATATATATTCAAAAAGTTAACAAACATAGCACATAACGAACAAGACCTACAAGAATATAACACACAAACTATGTAGCTAAAACCATAAGCATCCATGATCACAATCGGAAAATGCTGATACCAAGAAGTGATGATCTTTAATTCTTTAGTTTGTCATGTTCCAATGTTGAATCTTAAGGTTCACGTACATCGTTCTTCCTCTGATGTTTCCACCATATTGTTGAAACTTTCACGACATTCAGCAGAACAATACGCTTCCAATCCGCTACACATTTTAATAAAAAGGAAA
Organism: Logfia minima; assembly: GCA_963921325.1. Lineage (NCBI taxonomy): Eukaryota > Viridiplantae > Streptophyta > Magnoliopsida > Asterales > Asteraceae > Logfia > Logfia minima. Next base: position 10,788,902 of record OY992776.1, on the reverse strand, counting down.
TAAATTAAATTAAAAAATCATAATCATAATTATGCGGATTTAATTAGTTATGTAAAATTCATCTAATCAACAACTTTTTACAACTACGGTTTAATCGATTGTAACACGGGGGTCATTGGGTCTCAGTGACCCCCTAATGCAATCATTGTTACACCAATAGAACACAAAAAGTTTAAATATATGGAAATAACTTCAATAGCTTATAACAATAGTAAGACCTAATGGTTTATGTGTGCGATTGCGAATTAATTACTCAAATCATTATCATCACAACAAATTATTGTAACGATCGAACATAATTAAAATTTACCCGTTCATGAATCGGTTTTCATCAGGTCTAATTATTTTTCTACAATAATGACATAAATCTAAAAATGCTTTAGGAAGTACAGAATAACCGCCTCCATTTGTAAACTTGATATAAAGAGATGGTTTTCGTTGTTGAGTTGGAGGTGGAAATGGTGTATTGACTACGTTATTCATCATAGTTGATCTTCTTGCCGCTTTATTACGTGATCGCTCTACCATCGGTATACCATTGTTAGCTTTGGTATCTTCGCTTTTTAATTCATTGAAAGATGTAGAAGTTCTTAATCTCTTCATTGTTGTTATTTACTTAGAAAATGAACGACTAATAGTGAAAAAAATAATGTTAGAAATTTGGATAATTAATTAGTAGTGTTTATATAGTCGGAACAAAAATCCATGGGTGGTGTAATTGTCATGAAGAGGTGAATAAAGGTTCAGAAAATGTGAGTGACTTGCTATTTCTAGGTTAATGTGGGACCTATCGTGACATATGTACTTTGAAAAAGGTCCTAAACTTCTCCTTTTATTTATGTTAAATAAATTTTAACCATCTACTTATATCTTTTATGAGATTGACATTTATTACCCTAAATTAAGACTTATTATTATCATTATTGTTATTATTATTTTCTTTGGTAAAATAAACGGGTATGTTATTATAACGTTATTTTTATCTATAGATATTATAAAGAATTTTCGTTTCATTTTTCGTGTTTACAATTTGAAGATGCGATCTTATTATTTCGCTCATATGGATCACTAAATATGAAATTATTACAAATAAACTACAAAATAAGGAAGCTACAACAACAAATTAACAATCAAATTTATAACGAAATTGTAAGAAATGTTGAAATGTGCAATTGTTCATAATTACATATCAATTTTATGATGCAAATGAATGATGAAATGTAATCGTATACTAATCTTATACACCATTAATCTATTTGACACCTTTTTATTACTAATACATCTATATTTTTTATAACTAATTTTATATTTACCGTTTATTAATTTGTGTGAACAAATAATGACAATCGACTTATTTCATAAAACCTATAAGTTTCGTCTCATCTAATATTATCCTTCATTTAATTTTGATCCTGAAATGCTTTTTTGATCATGACTCTCTCCATTAGAGGTAGTAGTAATATAAAAAGTTATATTGTTAGTACCAAAAATATCAATATATATATATATATATATAATAGAATGCGTGGTCATATTTCATTAAAATTCTCCAAAATAAGGATTAAGGGCAGTATGACCGATAATGTCCGATATTCATTGGGTTGCATGGTACCTTACTAATTTTTACATAACTGAATATATGGTCACAGATTACAGCACTTCATATCATATAAATATAAATAAAAGATCAATATACAAATAATATAAATAAGACAACATATTTGTTTTTAGAAGTAGTCGGTGCATATTTATGCAACATTACGGAAAGACTAGAAAGTATGTAAATCGGGTAAGTATGATCAGCACCCTCGTGGCTATATAACAAACGTAACGTAAAAGAAAACTTTATGATTGTAAAACCGAGAATCGTCAAAATATACAAAGTCGTAATAGGGAGATTAAATTGTAAGAAGGTGTATAAATATGTATATTTTAAAATTGTTGAACATTAACTTGTTAGGAAACAATTGTGGAGTACAAAAATGAAGTTTTTGTTTATGTATATTGTAGGGTGCATACTCAGTTTTATATCAGAAATTAAAAAAGATAATATCTGCGTATATGCTTATGGCTACTCCCTCTATCACTAATTGATTTTGTAGTGAAATCTCAACCTGGTTTATATGTTGGGCTAAATAACGGTCCTAAAAAATGGTGTCAGAGCTACGATTGTACCTTGGAGTGGATGTCGCAGCGTGAGGCGGCACGCAGTAGTGCAAGCCCTCAATTTGACCTCTGTGAACGAAGTCCAACTCAGGTAGCTCAAATCTCATTGTTTAGTAAAGAGCAGGGCATGTTAGCCTAGTGGTTTGGAACATGCGTGGTGCAGTTAGTGAGATCAATCCTGGAGCCTTGTACGGAAAGCCTCCTTGATGTGATCACAATAAGGTTGAGTTCCGAGGTAACAATGGTACTGGATAAGGTAGGATCATATGGACTATCGTTAGGGGGAGACCCAGAAAATAATTTAGGCATATAAGCTCACGAGCTACTCCCTCTATCACCAATTAGTTTTAAAGTGAAATCTCAATTGAACTTATACATTAGATATGTTATTGGGCTAAGTATCAATCATTACATATATATATATATATATTGTTGGCATTGACATGAGATCATGTTGGTTGACCTTCTAATTTCTATTCGTAGGAACTGTATTACAACTCCGTCTTTAAAAGTCAATTTATTCATAGCTTATTGTTTTATAAACGGAAAATAATTTACATATCACTGCAGATTCGAATTCATAACCTATTAGTTAGTGGACCGCTCTGGTACGTAGATATCTATATTTTCGTTAGGGCTTGAATTTCAGTCTTACGCTTGGATTAATTAAATAATGAAAATGCAAAAAAAAGAAAAAAAATAATAATAATCAAAGTACTATATGTCTTTTATTAAATTCTAAATATATCAATACATAACAATTCAACAGTAGTAGTTTAATATTACAATTAGATTATCGTGGAAATGTTTAGAATTTTGATTGAATTTGATACATGTCGTTGACGTCCACTTGAAATGCCTTTGCAAGAATATCTGCAAAGATATCAGGGTTTGATCCAAACACGGCGTTTGCAATGGTAATGACACCCGGATTTTGACTACTCAATGCTGCAATCGCAAGAGCATACCCGTTTCTGACATTTTTTTGGAAGTGAATTAGACCTTCTGGGAACACGAAAACATCACCTTTCTCAAGTATTTTTGTGATGAGATGGTTTTCAGGGTTAGATGTGACGAAACCAACTAGAATACTACCTTCAATGACAGTCAAAATTTCAGTGGCTCGAGGGTGCGTATGTGGAGCGTTGATATCCCATGGAGCAAAGTCAAAACGGGCCATGGATATACCCAAAGTGTTGAGTCTTGGCAATTGTGTTACAGTCACCGCCGTCACATTAGACCCAACAACATTCGATGTATTTCCCATGCGGTTTAGCCCTCTAAAAAGAAAATCGTCTGTTTTCACTTGATCCGGATCTTTGCAGACTACCCCATTGACCAGTACTGCATAAACAAAAATTAAAAGAAAATCATACGCAAGTATAAGTATTTTATCAGTTTGAAATCGGGAAACTTGAAGCATTTCTCTACAATTCAAGATAATATTTTACCTTTGCTGTTTAGATCAGCCACACAAAAGTCCTGTAGAGGACTAGGGTCAGAAGCCAATGCAAGCGAACACAATTAAGTTCTTTTGGACTTTTGAACACTATATGTTTTTCATTTTCTCGTGAAGATTGAAGGTTACATTGCTTAAGAATTGTTTCGTCCCAAGGTGGAGTTTGTTGAAATATGGTCCGAACTCAAATGTATGAATGGAGTTTTTATATTGCGACCATTCTAGCAACTGTCGCTAATAATGCTAGCTGTCAATTTACTTGCTCTCCAAGGCTGCATTTTTTCTCCTTGGTAATCTTATATCTAAGTTTTAGATTTGTATTAGAAGTCTTACTTAGTCTCCTATATAATGGGATGTTAGATGATACTTTATATCATCTCCTTATTCCCGTTTTACACATTACATTAAGCCCTTTGTAACCTTTCAACATTATTGAGATTAATATAGTGTTCTTCAAAGTGGTTTTTTTCCCGTTTCGGGTTTTTCCACAATAAATCGGGTGTTCGTTCAATTATCGTTTACGTTTTGATTTATAACAAGAATATCTCCAGCGATATCAGTGTTTGATCCAAACACGGCGTTTGCAATGGTAATGGCACCTGGATTTTAACTACTCAATGCTGCAATCGCAAGAGCATACCCATTTCCGACATTTTTCTGGAAGTGAATTAGACCTTCTGGGAACACGAAAACATCACCCTTCTCAAGTACTTTTTGGATAAGACGGTTTTATGGGTTAGACGTGATGAAACCAACCTGAAGACTGCCTTCAATGACGATCAAGATTTCAGTTGCTCAAGGGTGCGTGTTGGGAGGATTGACACCCCTTGGAGCAAAGTCAATACGGTCCATGGAGATACCTAAAGTGTTGAGTCCTAGCATTTGAGGTTACAGTCACCGCAGTCACATTAGACCCAACAACATTCAATGTATTTCCCATACGGTTTAGCCCTCTAAAAAGAACTTGATCCGGATCTTTGCAGACTACCCCATTGACCAGTACGCAAGTATAAGTATTTTACCTCTGCTATTTTACTTTATGTTTTAAAAATTAATTATTGATTAACAAAAAGGTGGAACATTTGAAGTCTCATGCAGGTATGCCATTCTTTTCATTTATTTATTTTTTAAATAAATAATTGATGGTGGGTTGAATGTTTATCATGCATTTACTTGTCCAAGCTAGTCAGTTTCTAAAGCCAATTTTGGAATCAAATTATGTCTAAGCTCGACGTAGAACAAGAAAACATTATATATATATATATATATTAAGAGCTCAAGTAACATCATGTGCTGTCTTCTTGATTGCATTAACGAAAGGTTTTAATAAAAGTATTCTTTTGGACGATGGTATGAAAATATGAAACAATTTACATCACAGCTGCTGAGTGGAACAAGTAAACCAACATAAACAGGGGATTACGTGTTGTTTTGCATTTTACCAACTCAAGACTTAACTAAATATAACAAAGATTACACATTTTGACTGTCTTCTATCAAGACTTAATTAGATATAAGCTCAAGACGAATTCGACCTGGGGAAGGAATCGGTACTATTTATTGTCCAACGTCCAAGTATATGAGGAGCCAAAAGTTTTAAAAAGTATTGTTTCTGTATGTTTGTCATTAACATGAGAAACCTGTTGGTCACTTGGTTGACCTTCTCTGTTCTATTCATAGAAACTATTTTGCAACTCAGTCTTTAGGAATTAAAGTTGTCCTTAGCATGGTTTTAATTCTGTATGCCAAACAATTTACATATAACTGTCCCTTATAAGATTTGTACCCGGCCACCTCCTATTATTAGTTGGTGGACCGCTATGGTACTGCTAGGTGGTTTGATTAACTATTAGGATTTGAACTTCAATCATATAATTTTAATTATAAAGCAATAAGAATGAAAAAGACAATCAAAATAGCATATATCTTTTATTCACTTTCAAGTATAACAAGACAAAACAAACTTATTAGTAATTCAAGAATACAAGTTAACTAAATAACCATTAGACAATTACATAATTAAAAGTTTAGAATTTCGATTGAATTTGATGAACGACGTTGACGTCCACCTGAAAGGCCTTTGCAAGGATATCACCAGAGATGTCAGGGTTTGATCCAAACACAGCATTTGCAATGGTAATGACTCCCGGATTTTGACTGCTCAATGCTGCAATAGCAACGGCATACCCATTTCCGACATTTTTCTGGAAGTGAATTAGACCTTCTGGGAATACGAAAACGTCACCCTTCTGTAGTACTGTCGTGATGAGACGGTTTTCAGGGTTAGAGGTGACAAAACCAACTTGAAGACTGCCTTCAAGGACAGTCAAGATTTCGGTGGCCCGTGGGTGCGTGTGTGGAGGATTAATACCCCATGGGGCAAAGTCAATACGGGCCATGGCGATACCCAAAGTGTTGAGTCCTGGCAACTGTGTTACAAACACTTGAGTCACATTAGATCCAACGGCGTTCGATGTATTTCCCATACGATTTAGCCCTCTAAAAAGAAAATCTTCCGCTTTCACTTGCTCCGGATCTTTGCAGACTACACCATTCACTAGTACTGAATAAACACAAATAGAAAAATCAAGGTAAGTTCAAGTATTTTATCATTTTTAAATCATGAAAATTGAATCGGCATTTCAAGACAACATTTACCTTTGCTCTTCGGATCAGCCACACAGAAGTCCTGTAGGGGACTTGGGTCTGAAGCCAATGCTAGTGAACATGTCACCAATAAGAGACCAAATAAAAGAAAATGAGTCGTCATTAGCGAGATTGAAGTCAAAATATTTTTCTTCGATGAATTCAACTTTGGTAGGTTAGTAAATTCGTGTAATGAAGTATGCAGCGTGGTAACACTTTTATAGGAGAAATAATGGAACATAAAGCAAGCCTTGATGGGTCGCCAGCAATACACAGAATCATGTTGATGTAGTCATCAAATACATGAGAGACATTCAACTTTTGCTTGATTCTAGAACCCAATAAAGTTCCAGAAGCTCATGCACGTATGATCGGTTCATTTCTTTATTTTAATCAAGTTTTGGTGGAAAGGTTAATCTTTAGTATACATTGAATTGGTCCAACGGTTCGGGTCTTTTATGCTAAATTAGGAATTAAACCAAGTAAAATCTCGACTTTTATGCTAAATTAGGAATTAAATTAAGTAAAATCTCGACGTCGAAAACATAAATCGTTATCTTTATATAAGAGCTCAACTAACATCATGGACTGCATCATTGACCGTATGAAAAGAAAGGTTTTAATATAACTATTTTTCTAGATGATACTATTTACATTCAAACGACTGAAGTGGATTACTAGCGAATTTGAGTTTTACCAACTCAATAATTTATTAATTAATTATTATTAGAATAAACAATTAGACATTTTGACTTTGTCTTGTAGTTCTACCAAATCAATTATCAATTAACATTTAACACGAAGATTGAACATTTAGACTTCTGTATGTTTAAAAGTCACTGACCTTGTCATGATTTTGTGTATTTCACTTTGAATGCATCATGTTGAGTTTGGGTGAGGCTTATCAATAATTGTATAAAAAAAAAGAAAAAAAATGAGCCCTACTTGTTCACTGTGTCAATGAAAATATGTGACTCACTAATAGACTACGGTTTATCAAAAGTGTCGATGAACTAAACAATTATATGTAGATTTTGAATAACGTTAACTATGACGATTTGAGTAGTAATTAATTATTGTAAATGGGTTTCGAAATCTCAGGGACGACCAAACACTTAAGATTAGTGATAATGGTTTTTGCCGTCATAATTAAATATTATACCTCTATGTAGGTTATTCGTCATCTACATTTGATACTCATTTGTTGTTACTATACACTCTAAAGTATATATGGATATTATGTATGCTTGAATTATTTCATATACATATGATACAAATCTATAAAGAAAATACGGAACTCTAATCAACTAATGAGTCGAGCCTGTGTATAGATATTCGGCTATATTCACTAACACAAGAGGCATGTTGTAGACTTTAGTGCATGGTAGATTAGTGGAGACGGGGTAGGTCATGAGAGTACAAATATAATCAAAATAGTATATATCTTTTATTCACTTCTAAATATAACAGTAAAAATGAAACCGCTATTAGTAATTCAAGAATACAAGTTAACTAAATGAACATTAGACAACTACATAATTAAAAGTTTAGAACTTCGATTGAATTTGATAAACGACGTTGGCATCCACTTGAAAGGCCTTTGCAAGAATATCTCCAGCGATATCGGGGTTTGATCCAAACACAGCATTTGCAATGGTAATGACTCCCGGATTTTGACTGCTCAATGCTGCAATAGCAACGGCATACCCATTTCCGACATTTTTCTGGAAGTGAATTAGACCTTCTGGGAATACGAAAACGTCACCCTTCTGTAGTACTGTCGTGATGAGACGGTTTTCAGGGTTAGAGGTGACAAAACCAACTTGAAGACTGCCTTCAAGGACAGTCAAGATTTCGGTGGCCCGTGGGTGCGTGTGTGGAGGATTAATACCCCATGGGGCAAAGTCAATACGGGCCATGGCGATACCCAAAGTGTTGAGTCCTGGCAACTGTGTTACAAACACTTGTGTCACATTAGATCCAACTGCGTTCGATGTATTTCCCATACGATTTAGCCCTCTAAAAAGAAAATCTTCCGCTTTCACTTGCTCCGGATCTTTGCAGACTAAACCATTCACCAGTACTAAATAAATAAAAATAGAAAAATCATAGGTAAGTTCAAGTATTTTATCATTTTTAAATCATGAAAATTGAAGCATTTCTCGGCATTTCAAGACAACATTTACCTTTGCTCTTCGGATCAGCCACACAGAAGTCCTGTAGGGGACTTGGGTCTGAAGCCAATGCTAGTGAACATGTCACCAATAAGAGTCCAAATAAAAACAAATGAGACGTCATTAGTGAGATTGAAGTGAAAAATTGTTATTTTTCTTTGAACTTTTGTAGCTCAGTAAGTTTGTGATATAAAGTATGCTGCTAGGTAATGCTTAAATAGCAAAAACATCGAAACATACACAAAACCACGTTGAAAGAGTAAAATGCAGATGGAGTCATCAAATAGATCCCCATAAGACACATTCAACTTTTACTTGATTCTGGATTTGATAAAGATTGAAGTCTCATGCAGGTATATGCCATTCTTTTCATTTATTTATTTTTTAAATAAATAATTGATGGTGGGTTGAATGTTTATCATCATTTACTTGGTCCAAGCTAGTCAGTTTCTAAAGCCAATTATGGAATCAAATACTGTCTAAGCTCGACGTAGAACAAAAAAACATTATATATACGTATATATGTATACTAGTTATGAACCCGTGCGATGCACGGTAATTTAAATAACAATTTGACGAACATAATATTATATATTATATTTATAGTTTATAATAAATTTAGGTTTAATAGTTTAATATTATTTTTCAATTAGTGTTACACAATTTTTATATGATAATTTAAAAAATATTTGACAACGTAACTATCTACAAATATAGTCTATTGATAAAAAACAATTAACTTAGCTCGACGAAAAAATAATTATGTGAAGAAACAACTATCTCAAAATAAAAAGCTTAATAATTAAAGAAGTATATAAATCATAATCTTAATTAATGTACTGAAAACGTCCATTAATAAGGGATAAACATCATATATGTTCTTGTGTTCCTATTAGAAAGTAGAAACCAACTCAAAATACCACAAAATTTGTATGATGATTGATCACAAATAACTAATTAACATATTTATGCAAAACTTTAAAATATGAGAGACATCTTAAATCTTAAATATAGGAAGCGGATGATGACATCATTAAAAACTTAATTGACCAATAAAATTATTGGATTTTATTAAATTGAAAATTTGATGAGATCATCATAATAAATTATTATTTAAAAATTAAATAATTTAATATGTACTAAATAAATATATAAGATAAGATGCAAGTGACGAGTATATTTTATTTGAGTCACTATACAGATTTTCACGAATTATGATAAACACAATTATTTAAACTCTATTTAAATTATATATCCGTTAAGTTTTCACGAGTATATTTGATAAGGTGTGATATCTAGAATATAATTTAAAATACATTAAATATTTGATGGATCAACTTCTTTGAAAAGTATATTTGTGATAAAACTAAAAGAAAAGTATATTTGTGATAAAACTAAAAACATAAAGTGACTCATAATGAATCGATATACAAGTGACGAGTATTTAGTCATTAAGTGAATATGAAATAGCACAACATAAAAAATAATTTGATTTGATTGTAAACTTATAACAAGACACATTAATTAGTTATATAATAGAAAATAACACTAAATATGCAGAAAATATAACATTTTGACTTATAATCTATGAAAAAAGACAATGAATAAGTCGTGAGAAAACTCAATCTACTAATTTTATAAGACTTCTAGGTCTTTTGATTTTCATTATACAACTGAAACAAATAAGTTGATAATTTTGTTAACTTGACTAAAGTTAAAGAGATTAGATGATGACATCATAAATTATAATTTTAAAAATAAATAAATTCAATTAACTATTGTAAAAATAAAAATTGGATAACCTTTAAAGAAAATATATTATTATCTAAATTCAATATATATCCTTATTTAATATTAACAAAAATTAGTATTATCTTTGACAACAAATAATGCAGCCCGTCATAATTTCCATTTATATATCTAATTTATAAATATGATTAACTGAACATTTTTTACTTTTTGTTGAAAAACTTTCAGTCAAATTTGTTTTTAATATAAATGTAAAAATGACATTATTCAACATCTCTTAAATCTAACATTGTTAGACTTTCCTTCAATAATAATTATGAATATGAATTCTTTTGATTAAAAGAATTTTGAACAATTTGATCAATTTCAATTGCTTTTGAAATTAAACCAAACACATTAATCAAATAATGGAATACAAATTCAATCTAATTCCACTCAACTCCTTTGAATTATGTGAATCAAACATGTTGTTATACTAAAAAAAAAAAAGATTATTGTTATCATTAATTAGTAGAATTAAGATTTATACATGATACATTTATCACTCGATGTCAAAAAGTATAATTTAGTAATGTTCAATTGGCCAATAAAATTTATTAATTTTGTTAAATTGCGTAAAATTAAGGATTTGATGACATCATCATTTAATTTAAATATATTATCAATTAAGTCTTTTTATTTCGCTCTATTCAAAATTACAGTACCAAACTTTTTAAATTATATAACTCTTAACGAAAATATCATATTATTATCAAAATTTATAAAATCTATTTCATGTATTTATACATGTCCACAAACATAAAGAAGTACTTATATCAATAAAAATTATGTTAAATATTTTATCAATTAAGTTGTATATATATATGTATTTATATTACGTTATGACATTTGAACTGTTGTGTCAACAAAAAATATGACTTCTTATTTTAATGTTTATTTTATTGCTTAAACGATCCGTGTGTATATACGGATTTGAACGCTAGTTAATCTAGTAAAAGAAACCCATCATAAACATCATAAGTGTAGTAGGATAAGTTAAGAAAATTAATCAGGTTAATTGATTAACGCAAACAAAGATAAACTAAATATTAACAACCACTCTAATATTCTAAGAGTTAGAAATTTCCCAACCCAATAACATATATAACAATGTACAAATATATCAAGAAAAAACAAATACACATATATACATGCAAGTTATAATCTATTATTAGATCTTCTTCTACGTGATAAAACTGAATAATTGTTAATGTTTACTGAATATTATCATCAATTTAAACCAAAATAAAATAGTTTAGACTACCGTGACGTATCCTCCAACACACTAATTTCCACCATATTAACATGTGTTAAAAACAGTTGCGAGTACTTACATAATCACCATCCGTTGCTAATAAAATCACAAGTGAAATTGTAACCAATGATGCCATAATTGAACGATAATTACTTGACAACCTACAAAAATCAAAATCATATTATAATCAACAACATATACATAAATATTATCAATATATAAAATATATACAATTAACATGATATAAATACATAGAATTCGCAGTATTGAAAGGGTATAATAAATTGAAACTCTTATACATAACATACAATCAAATAAAAGCATACTTCAAATGATTAAATTAAGCATTTACCTCTTTTTGCTTAAAACTTAAAAATGGGATATGTGAAATCTCTAATTTACCCTTTTACACAATTGGAAACAATCTCTCTATTTAATACAAAATCACTATATACAAATAAATTTAACTACCTAACACTATATAAACAAACTTGATGCACCAATTCAAACACACTATTATTAAACCAATCTCTTCATGTGTGTTTGGATTTTGCTATTTGAAATATAGTTTTTTTTTCTACTACTTTTTTATGTTCTTATTTACATCACCATATGAATATAGTATTTTCTGTGATTTTTTGTTTAAGTGTTGTTCATCATATTACTTCATATTATTAGTATTTGTTTGATCTAAAACATATATTCGAATCAATTTTACCGTCGAATATATAGTTGCATAATATTATTGCCGCTATCACATTGCACGGGTACTAGACTATATATATATATATATATAGATTAGGCATAGCAAATCAAAATCTCGATAAAAGAATTAGACGGAATTTTATATATGTACTCTTATCTAAAAAATTAAAATAATGGCAATAACAAAAAAGAGTTAAAACGTTTATAACTTCTATAACATATGTATCTACATCTACATTATATGTTAAAAGTCATAAAAGGATTTAATTGGATTATAATATTATAAAATAATTTAATATTATTAAGTGTTAACTATTATAAATTGTAAATAACTACCGTATTTTTCTTAATATTCATTTCTGTAATCCAACTTTGAGCCTAACATGATACATATATTTTATTAAATAAATCCAACTTTAAGAATATACAATGAAAATTCAAAAGATTTTATTCGCATTGGATTTAGACGTAACTGATGATAATTTAAATAATTATTTAATCTAAACTATTTAATTATTATCTTAATTTTTCAAATACAATTTAATCTATTACTTAATTTTTAGAATTAAATACTAATATTTAGTGTTTGAGTAGGATTCATAGATTTTTTAATTAATTATTATTATATTTAAATATTATCTAACTCTATTTAAATTTATTTTTTGATTTATTTTTTAAATTTAAATAATTATTAATTGTTAAATTATGAGAAGCCGTCATGTGTCATTTTGCCTAGGTAACAAATTCTGAAATAACCTTTTATTCTCCATTAGTATATATATAAATATTAAGAGCTCAAGTAACATCATGTGTTGTCTCCTTGATTGTATAAACGATAGGTTTTATTAAAAGTATTCTTTTGGACGATGGTATGAAAATATGAAACCATTTACATCACAGCTGCTGAGTGGAACAAGTAAACAAACATAAACAGGGGATTACGTGTTGTTTTGCATTTTACCAACTCAAGATTTAATTAAATATAACAAAGATTAGACATTTTGACTGTCTTCTATCAAATGAATTATTAATTAACACAACAGGAGAAGATGCATTTAGCTCAGGGGCTATTATAAGAAGTCAATGTGAGCGTCTCTCACATACGTCTGATTATGATTTGGTAGCTAAAAGTAATACAAAAAGATGATGGATCTGCAAATCTAGTCGGCTAACAATATAATAACATGTTTACATAGGATGAAGATATCATGAAATATTGCTAATGGGGAAAGAAAAGAAATAAGCCATAACATTTTGCACTTCCCTAAAGGCATGCGTCTAACTAAAACAATGAATTGCAATATTGCAGCAAATCTGGGTTTGCTTAAATCGATAGTTAATTAACTATAACAAAGATAGGACAATTAGACTATGTGCATGTGCTTTACCAAACAACAATTAGACTTCATTTTTGTTGGGAACAATATTACGTATAGTGACAAGGGGTTGACAAATATGGTATTAGCTATACATAATTATGTGCAGCAAAAGAAAGAATAGTTTTATACTTTACACTTCTAGTCCTCTAATTATACGAGATGTACATATTTATTCTCTTATGACAAACACACTTTCAAAGCTTAAAAACATTTTGGATCTATTTTGTGAGCCAAAACAGTTTATATCTCTACGTTTTATTGCAAAGTGAATTTCGTGAACCCGCACTACAAAGGGTCGAAATATTACTTTTGAAAAGTGACACGACTCGTAGAGTTATCCGGATTCATAACCCAGCTTCCCCAACAATCTGCGTCTTACCAAATCAATTATTTATTAATTGAGTACAACAAACATACGACAACCAGTTGATACGTTGTTTTAAAGATCGTTCCTCACAATTCTAATTCATTCCACTTCTGTGGAACCATTGAGATCCAGACAACAAGGCCTGGTTTAGTTATTTTACAATGCATTCGTACTCCCCATATGTGACTACAAAAGATGGTGCTCATCATGTTGATAAATTAGACATTGATCGATCGACTTACAGACCTTGCATTATGCTCGGAAGCTATTATAGGAGTTTAATGTCGGTCCCTCGTATTCTAATCCACCCTATAGTAATAAGCTCAAGACGAATTCGAGCCGGAGAAGGAATCGAGTACTATTTAGTGTCCAATGTTCAAGTATATGAGGAGCCAAAAGTTTTAAAAAGTATTGTTTCTGCATGTTTGGCATTAACATGAGAAACCTGTTGGTTGAACTTCTCTGTTCTATTCGCAGAAACTATTTTCCAACTCAGTCTTTAGGAATTAAAGTTGTCATTAGCATGGTTTTAGTTCTGTATGGAAAACAATTTACATATAACTGTCCCTTATAAGATTTGTACCCGGCCACCTCCTATTATTATAGTTGTTATAGTTGGTGGACCGCTATGGTACTGCTAGGTGGATGTTGGTTTTTATGGTTTGATTAACCAGTAGGATTTGAACTTCAATCTTATATTTTTAATTATAAAGCAATAAGAATGAAAAAGAGAATCAAAATAGTATATATCTTTTACTCACTTCTAAATATAACAGTACAAAAGAAACCGCTATTAGTAATTCAAGAATACAAGGTAACTAAATGAACATTAGACGACTACATAATTAAAAGTTTAGAACTTCGATTGAATTTGATAAACGACGTTGGCATCCACTTGAAAGGCCTTTGCAAGAATATCTGCAGCGATATCGGGGTTTGATCCAAACACAGCATTTGCAATGGTAATGACTCCCGGATTTTGACTGCTCAATGCTGCAATAGCAACGGCATACCCATTTCCGACATTTTTCTGGAAGTGAATTAGACCTTCTGGGAATACGAAAACGTCACCCTTCTGTAGTACTGTCGTGATGAGACGGTTTTCAGGGTTAGAGGTGACAAAACCAACTTGAAGACTGCCTTCAAGGACAGTCAAGATTTCGGTGGCCCGTGGGTGCGTGTGTGGAGGATTAATACCCCATGGGGCAAAGTCAATACGGGCCATGGCGATACCCAAAGTGTTGAGTCCTGGCAACTGTGTTACAAACACTTGAGTCACATTAGATCCAACGGCGTTCGATGTATTTCCCATACGATTTAGCCCTCTAAAAAGAAAATCTTCCGCTTTCACTTGATCCGGATCTTTGCAGACTAAACCATTCACTAGTACTAAATAAACAAAAATAGAAAAATCATAGGTAAGTTCAAGTATTTTATCATTTTCAAATGATGAAAATTGAATCGGCATTTCAAGACAACACTTACCTTTGCTCTTCGGATCAGCCACACAGAAGTCCTGTAGGGGACTAGGGTCTGAAGCCAATGCTAGTGAACATGTCACCAATAAGAGACCAAATAAAAGAAAATGAGACGTCATTAGCGAGATTGAAGTAAAAATATTTTTCTTCGATGAATTCAACTTTGGTAGGTTAGTAAGTTCTTGTAATGAAGTAGGCAGCGTGGTAACACTTTTATAGGAGAAATAATGGAACATAAAGCAAGCCTTGATGGGCCGCCAGCAATACACAGAATCATGTTGAAAGAGTAAAACGACGATGTAGTCATCAAATACAGGAGATACATTCAACTTTTGCTTGATTCTAGAACCCAATAAAGTTTCAGAAACTCATGCACGTATGATGGGTTCATTTCCTTTTTTTAATCAAGTTTTGGTGGAAAGGTTAATGTTTAGTATACATTGAATTGGTCCACGGTTCGGGTCTTTTATGCTAGATTAGGAATTAAATTAAGTTAAATCTCGACGTGGAAAACATAAATCGTTATCTTTATATATAAGACCTCAACTAACATCATGGACTGCATCATTGACCGTATGAAAAGAAAGGTTTTAATATAACTATTTTTTCAGATGATACTATTTACATCAAAACGACTGAAGTGGATTACTTGCGAATTTGAGTTTTACCGACTCAATAATTTATTAATTAATAATAATTAGAATAAACATTAGACATTTTGACTTTGTCTTCTAGTTCTACCAAATCAATTATCAATTAACATTTAACACGAAGATTGAACATTTAGACTTCTGTGTGTTTAAAAGTCACTGACCTTGTCATGATTTTGTGTATTTCACTTTGAATGCATCATGTTGAGTTTGGGTGAGGCTTATCATTAATTGTAAATGAAAAAAAGAAAAAGAATGAGCCCTACTTGTTCACTGTTAGCGTAATGAAAAGATGGGACTCATTAATGGACTACGGTTTATCAAACGTTAGGATTGTGCTCCTTACACAATTTTTGTCAGAGCTTCATTAACTATTGATGACTTATCGATGGAGGTTTTTTTTTTCAAATAAAAATACTAAAATCTTGTAATTTACAATGCCACAAGAAAAGTCTCAATGAACTAAGCAATTATATGCATATAGATATAGATTTTGAATAACGCTAACTATGATAATTTGACAAGTAATTAATTATTGTAATGGGTTTCGAAAACTCAGAGACGACCAAACACTTAAGATCAGTGATAATGGTTTTTGCTATCGTCATTAAAAAATATACCTCTATGTATGTTATTAGTCATTTATATTTAATACTCATCTGTTGTTACTATACACTCTAAACTATATATGGATAATATTTATGGTTGAATTATTTCCTATACTATGATCCAAATATATAAAGAAAATACAAAACTCTAATCTACTTATGAGTCGAGCCTCTGTATAGATATTCGGCTATATTCCCTAACACAAGATGCATGTTGTATATTTTAGTGCATGGTGGATTAGTGGAGAAGGGGTAGGTGATGTGGAACGCATACCCGACTAAGTTACTACATTCCGAACTCGACTAAAATTGCGGGGGTCAAAGGGGTTGCGCCCCCTTATGAGGTCCAAGGGGGAAGGCCCTTTGCTACGGTACGAAAACAACAACGAGCATGACTAAGTGTAGGGAAGCTGATTGCTTTGATCCTTCTGAGCCTTGGTCAGAATCTGATCGGTTTTAATTTGTCTGAGTCTCACCAACTTGTTTGGTCCGAGTCTCACCGGCAAGACCCAGACGACGTTGGTCTGCCTGCCTGAGATGTTGTAACTGCTTAGAAAATTTTCCGGATATCCGTGGAAATTTTTGGGACATAGCTAACCGCTGTAAACTGTCAGAAAAATATTGGGCACTACATGTGCGTAATATAAAACACATTTTGGGACCTACAAACAATTCAGGATTATAATTTGTGTGGCCAAAAGAGATTCAGTTCTCTAGTCTTATCCAAAGTGTACTACGAGAACGTTAGCAATTATAGAGTCGAAATATCACTTTCGGAAGGTGATCCTTTCCACGATTCCAGAGTTTATCCGGTGGAAATCATTTACCTTATTACACAAAAATGTTCCAAACACGTTTGGCAGCAAAAAGTGATTTCACATATGGTTTCCTTTGTTCTTTAAGTGCTATGAAACGAATACAATGGATATACGCTTTTTCAAGAATTGCTACTACGTATGACGACTTCTTTTATCTTAGTGACGAAATAGTTTCTTTGGAATTTAGACTAAAGAAAGAAAATTACATGAAGAAATCGTTTCTCAGGATTTCGGACCTGATGAATGATGGAGAAACCAATTCTCTCATTCCATGCTCCCATAAACATCATCATGCTCGGGAATTATTATGACAATTCATCCAATATAGTCAATGTGGGTGTCTATCACACGCTTATTCTCATTCACAGAACAGCTATTAGGGAATGAATTTTAATCTAAAGTTTTGATTTTTTAAACAACGATATATGATATAAAATATAATCAGAATAGCATATATCTTTTACTCACGTCTAAATATAACAGCACAAAAGAAACCGCTATTAGTAATTCAAGAATACAAGTTAACTAAATGAACATTAGACGATTACATAATTAAAAGTTTAGAACTTCGATTGAATTTGATAAACGATGTTGGCATCCACTTGAAAGGCCTTTGCAAGGATATCACCAGAGATGTCAGGGTTTGATCCAAACACAGCATTTGCAATGGTAATGACTCCCGGATTTTGACTGCTCAATGCTGCAATAGCAACGGCATACCCATTTCCGACATTTTTCTGGAAGTGAATTAGACCTTCTGGGAATACGAAAACGTCACCCTTCTGTAGTACTGTCGTGATGAGACGGTTTTCAGGGTTAGAGGTGACAAAACCAACTTGAAGACTGCCTTCAAGGACAGTCAAGATTTCGGTGGCCCGTGGGTGCGTGTGTGGAGGATTAATACCCCATGGGGCAAAGTCAATACGGGCCATGGCGATACCCAAAGTGTTGAGTCCTGGCAACTGTGTTACAAACACTTGAGTCACATTAGATCCAACGGCGTTCGATGTATTTCCCATACGATTTAGCCCTCTAAAAAGAAAATCTTCCGCTTTCACTTGATCCGGATCTTTGCAGACTACACCATTCACTAGTACTAAATAAACAAAAATTGAAAAATCGTAGGTAAATTTAAGTATTTTATCATTTTTAAATCATGAAAATTGAAACATTTTTCGGCATTTCAAGACAACATTTACCTTTGCTCTTCGGATCAGCCACACAGAAGTCCTGTAGGGGACTTGGGTCTGAAGCCAATGCCAGTGAACATGTCGCCAATAAGAGACCAAATAAAAACAAATGAGACGTCATTAGTGAGATTGAAGTGAAAAATTGTTATTTTTCTTTGAACTTTGGTAGCTCAATAAGTTTGTGATATAAAGTATGCTGCTAGGTAATGCTTAAATAGCAAAAATATCAGAACATACACAAAACCACGTTGAAAGAGTAAAATGAAGATGGAGTCATCAAATAGATCCCCACAAGACACATTCAACTTTTACTTGATTCTGGATTAGATAAAGATTGAAGTATCATGCAGGTATATGCCATTCTTTTCATTTATTTATTTTTTAAATAAATAATTGATGATGGGTTGAATGTTTATCATCATTTACTTGGTCCAAGCTAGTCAGTTTCTAAGCCAATTATGGAATCAAATTCTGTCTAAGCTCGACGTAGAACAAGAAAACATTATACATATATATATATATATATATATTAAGAGCTCAAGTAACATCATGTGTTGTCTCCTTGATTGTATAAACGAAAGTTTTTAATAAAAGTATTCTTTTGGACGATGGTATGAAAATATGAAACAGTCTACATCACAGCTGATGAGTGGAACAAGTAAACAAACATAAACAGGGGATTACGTGTTGTTTTGCATTTTACCAACTCAAGACTTAATTAAAATATAACAAAGATTAGACATTTTGACTGTCTTCTATCAAATGAATTATTAATTAACACAACAGGAGAAGATGCATCTGGCTCAGGGGCTATTATAAGAAGTCAATGTGAGCGTCTCTCACATACGTCTGATTATGACTTGGTAGCTAAAAGTAAATCAAAAAGATGATGGATCTGCAAATCTAGTCGGCTAACAATCCATTAACATGTTTACATAGGATGAAGATATCATAGAATTAATGCTAATGGGGAAAGAAAAGAAATAAGCCATAACAGTTTGCACTTCCCTGAAGGCATGCGACTGACTAAAACAATGAATTGCAATATTGCATGCTAATCTGGGTTTGCTTAAATCGATAGTTAATTAACTATAACAAAGATAGGAAAATTAGACTACGTGCATGTGCTTTACCAAATCAACAATTAGACTTCGATCAGATTTGTTGGGAACAATATACGTATAGTGACAAGGGGTTGACAAATATAGTATTAGCTATACATAATTATGTGCAGCAAAATCAAGAATAGTTTTATATTTTACACTTCTACTCCTTTAATTATATATAGATGTACATGTTTATTCTCTCAAAATACAATAGCTGCATCTAACATTGGGTGCAATTTACTGCATATAAAATATTCCCAAATGACAAACACATTTCCAAAGCTTAAAAACATTTTTGATCTGTTTTGTGAGCCAAAACAGTTTATAGCCCTGCGTTTTATTGCAAAGTGAATTTCGTGAACCCACACTACAGAGAGGGTCGAAATATTACTTTTGAAAAGTGACACGACTCATAGAGTTATCCGGATCCATAACCCAGATTCCCCAACAATCTGCGTCTTACCAAATCAATTATCTATTAATAAACTACAACAAAGATACGACAACCAGTTGATACGTTGTTTTAAAGATCGTTCCTCTAATTCATTCCACTTCTGTGGAACCATTGAGATCCAGACAACAAGGCCTGGTTTAGTTATTTTACAATGCATTCGTACTCCCCATATGTGACTACAAAAGATGTTGCTCATCATGTTGATAAATTAGACATTGATCGATCGACTTACAGACCTTGCATTATGCTCGGAAGCTATTATAGGAGTTTAATGTCGGTCCCTCGTATTCTAATCCACCCTATAGTAATAAGCTCAAGACGAATTCGAGCCGGAGAAGGAATCGGGTACTATTTAGTGTCCAATGTTCAAGTATATGAGGAGCCAAAAGTTTTAAAAAGTATTGTTTCTGCATGTTTGGCATTAACATGAGAACCTGTTGGTTGAACTTCTCTGTTCTATTCGCAGAAACTATTTTCCAACTCAGTCTTTAGGAATTAAAGTTGTCATTAGCATGGTTTTAGTTCTGTATGGCAAACAATTTACATATAACTGTCCCTTATAAGATTTGTACCCGGCCACCTCCTATTATTATAGTTGTTATAGTTGGTGGACCGCTATGGTACTGCTAGGTGGATGTTGGTTTTTATGGTTTGATTAACCAGTAGGATTTGAACTTCAATCTTATATTTTTAATTATAAAGCAATAAGAATGAAAAAGAGAATCAAAATAGTATATATCTTTTACTCACTTCTAAATATAACAGTACAAAAGAAACCGCTATTAGTAATTCAAGAATACAAGTTAACTAAATGAACATTAGACGACTACATAATTAAAAGTTTAGAACTTCGATTGAATTTGATAAACGACGTTGGCATCCACTTGAAAGGCCTTTGCAAGAATATCTGCGGCGATATCGGGGTTTGATCCAAACACGGCATTTGCAATGGTAATGACTCCCGGATTTTGACTGCTCAATGCTGCAATAGCAACGGCATACCCATTTCCGACATTTTTCTGGAAGTGAATTAGACCTTCTGGGAATACGAAAACGTCACCCTTCTGTAGTACTGTCGTGATGAGACGGTTTTCAGGGTTAGAGGTGACAAAACCAACTTGAAGACTGCCTTCAAGGACAGTCAAGATTTCGGTGGCCCGTGGGTGCGTGTGTGGAGGATTAATACCCCATGGGGCAAAGTCAATACGGGCCATGGCGATACCCAAAGTGTTGAGTCCTGGCAACTGTGTTACAAACACTTGAGTCACATTAGATCCAACGGCGTTCGATGTATTTCCCATACGATTTAGCCCTCTAAAAAGAAAATCTTCCGCTTTCACTTGATCCGGATCTTTGCAGACTAAACCATTCACTAGTACTAAATAAACAAAAATAGAAAAATCATAGGTAAGTTCAAGTATTTTATCATTTTCAAATGATGAAAATTGAATCGGCATTTCAAGACAACACTTACCTTTGCTCTTCGGATCAGCCACACAGAAGTCCTGTAGGGGACTAGGGTCTGAAGCCAATGCTAGTGAACATGTCACCAATAAGAGACCAAATAAAAGAAAATGAGACGTCATTAGCGAGATTGAAGTAAAAATATTTTTCTTCGATGAATTCAACTTTGGTAGGTTAGTAAGTTCTTGTAATGAAGTAGGCAGCGTGGTAACACTTTTATAGGAGAAATAATGGAACATAAAGCAAGCCTTGATGGGCCGCCAGCAATACACAGAATCATGTTGAAAGAGTAAAACGACGATGTAGTCATCAAATACAGGAGATACATTCAACTTTTGCTTGATTCTAGAACCCAATAAAGTTTCAGAAACTCATGCACGTATGATGGGTTCATTTCCTTTTTTTAATCAAGTTTTGGTGGAAAGGTTAATGTTTAGTATACATTGAATTGGTCCACGGTTCGGGTCTTTTATGCTAGATTAGGAATTAAATTAAGTTAAATCTCGACGTGGAAAACATAAATCGTTATCTTTATATATAAGACCTCAACTAACATCATGGACTGCATCATTGACCGTATGAAAAGAAAGGTTTTAATATAACTATTTTTTCAGATGATACTATTTACATCAAAACGACTGAAGTGGATTACTTGCGAATTTGAGTTTTACCGACTCAATAATTTATTAATTAATAATAATTAGAATAAACATTAGACATTTTGACTTTGTCTTCTAGTTCTACCAAATCAATTATCAATTAACATTTAACACGAAGATTGAACATTTAGACTTCTGTGTGTTTAAAAGTCACTGACCTTGTCATGATTTTGTGTATTTCACTTTGAATGCATCATGTTGAGTTTGGGTGAGGCTTATCATTAATTGTAAATGAAAAAAAGAAAAAGAATGAGCCCTACTTGTTCACTGTTAGCGTAATGAAAAGATGGGACTCATTAATGGACTACGGTTTATCAAACGTTAGGATTGTGCTCCTTACACAATTTTTGTCAGAGCTTCATTAACTATTGATGACTTATCGATGGAGGTTTTTTTTTTCAAATAAAAATACTAAAATCTTGTAATTTACAATGCCACAAGAAAAGTCTCAATGAACTAAGCAATTATATGCATATAGATATAGATTTTGAATAACGCTAACTATGATAATTTGACAAGTAATTAATTATTGTAATGGGTTTCGAAAACTCAGAGACGACCAAACACTTAAGATCAGTGATAATGGTTTTTGCTATCGTCATTAAAAAATATACCTCTATGTATGTTATTAGTCATTTATATTTAATACTCATCTGTTGTTACTATACACTCTAAACTATATATGGATAATATTTATGGTTGAATTATTTCCTATACTATGATCCAAATATATAAAGAAAATACAAAACTCTAATCTACTTATGAGTCGAGCCTCTGTATAGATATTCGGCTATATTCCCTAACACAAGATGCATGTTGTATATTTTAGTGCATGGTGGATTAGTGGAGAAGGGGTAGGTGATGTGGAACGCATACCCGACTAAGTTACTACATTCCGAACTCGACTAAAATTGCGGGGGTCAAAGGGGTTGCGCCCCCTTATGAGGTCCAAGGGGGAAGGCCCTTTGCTACGGTACGAAAACAACAACGAGCATGACTAAGTGTAGGGAAGCTGATTGCTTTGATCCTTCTGAGCCTTGGTCAGAATCTGATCGGTTTTAATTTGTCTGAGTCTCACCAACTTGTTTGGTCCGAGTCTCACCGGCAAGACCCAGACGACGTTGGTCTGCCTGCCTGAGATGTTGTAACTGCTTAGAAAATTTTCCGGATATCCGTGGAAATTTTTGGGACATAGCTAACCGCTGTAAACTGTCAGAAAAATATTGGGCACTACATGTGCGTAATATAAAACACATTTTGGGACCTACAAACAATTCAGGATTATAATTTGTGTGGCCAAAAGAGATTCAGTTCTCTAGTCTTATCCAAAGTGTACTACGAGAACGTTAGCAATTATAGAGTCGAAATATCACTTTCGGAAGGTGATCCTTTCCACGATTCCAGAGTTTATCCGGTGGAAATCATTTACCTTATTACACAAAAATGTTCCAAACACGTTTGGCAGCAAAAAGTGATTTCACATATGGTTTCCTTTGTTCTTTAAGTGCTATGAAACGAATACAATGGATATACGCTTTTTCAAGAATTGCTACTACGTATGACGACTTCTTTTATCTTAGTGACGAAATAGTTTCTTTGGAATTTAGACTAAAGAAAGAAAATTACATGAAGAAATCGTTTCTCAGGATTTCGGACCTGATGAATGATGGAGAAACCAATTCTCTCATTCCATGCTCCCATAAACATCATCATGCTCGGGAATTATTATGACAATTCATCCAATATAGTCAATGTGGGTGTCTATCACACGCTTATTCTCATTCACAGAACAGCTATTAGGGAATGAATTTTAATCTAAAGTTTTGATTTTTTAAACAACGATATATGATATAAAATATAATCAGAATAGCATATATCTTTTACTCACGTCTAAATATAACAGCACAAAAGAAACCGCTATTAGTAATTCAAGAATACAAGTTAACTAAATGAACATTAGACGATTACATAATTAAAAGTTTAGAACTTCGATTGAATTTGATAAACGATGTTGGCATCCACTTGAAAGGCCTTTGCAAGGATATCACCAGAGATGTCAGGGTTTGATCCAAACACAGCATTTGCAATGGTAATGACTCCCGGATTTTGACTGCTCAATGCTGCAATAGCAACGGCATACCCATTTCCGACATTTTTCTGGAAGTGAATTAGACCTTCTGGGAATACGAAAACGTCACCCTTCTGTAGTACTGTCGTGATGAGACGGTTTTCAGGGTTAGAGGTGACAAAACCAACTTGAAGACTGCCTTCAAGGACAGTCAAGATTTCGGTGGCCCGTGGGTGCGTGTGTGGAGGATTAATACCCCATGGGGCAAAGTCAATACGGGCCATGGCGATACCCAAAGTGTTGAGTCCTGGCAACTGTGTTACAAACACTTGAGTCACATTAGATCCAACGGCGTTCGATGTATTTCCCATACGATTTAGCCCTCTAAAAAGAAAATCTTCCGCTTTCACTTGATCCGGATCTTTGCAGACTACACCATTCACTAGTACTAAATAAACAAAAATTGAAAAATCGTAGGTAAATTTAAGTATTTTATCATTTTTAAATCATGAAAATTGAAACATTTCTCGGCATTTCAAGACAACATTTACCTTTGCTCTTCGGATCAGCCACACAGAAGTCCTGTAGGGGACTTGGGTCTGAAGCCAATGCCAGTGAACATGTCGCCAATAAGAGACCAAATAAAAACAAATGAGACGTCATTAGTGAGATTGAAGTGAAAAATTGTTATTTTTCTTTGAACTTTGGTAGCTCAATAAGTTTGTGATATAAAGTATGCTGCTAGGTAATGCTTAAATAGCAAAAATATCAGAACATACACAAAACCACGTTGAAAGAGTAAAATGAAGATGGAGTCATCAAATAGATCCCCACAAGACACATTCAACTTTTACTTGATTCTGGATTAGATAAAGATTGAAGTATCATGCAGGTATATGCCATTCTTTTCATTTATTTATTTTTTAAATAAATAATTGATGATGGGTTGAATGTTTATCATCATTTACTTGGTCCAAGCTAGTCAGTTTCTAAGCCAATTATGGAATCAAATTCTGTCTAAGCTCGACGTAGAACAAGAAAACATTATACATATATATATATATATATATATTAAGAGCTCAAGTAACATCATGTGTTGTCTCCTTGATTGTATAAACGAAAGTTTTTAATAAAAGTATTCTTTTGGACGATGGTATGAAAATATGAAACAGTCTACATCACAGCTGATGAGTGGAACAAGTAAACAAACATAAACAGGGGATTACGTGTTGTTTTGCATTTTACCAACTCAAGACTTAATTAAAATATAACAAAGATTAGACATTTTGACTGTCTTCTATCAAATGAATTATTAATTAACACAACAGGAGAAGATGCATCTGGCTCAGGGGCTATTATAAGAAGTCAATGTGAGCGTCTCTCACATACGTCTGATTATGACTTGGTAGCTAAAAGTAAATCAAAAAGATGATGGATCTGCAAATCTAGTCGGCTAACAATCCATTAACATGTTTACATAGGATGAAGATATCATAGAATTAATGCTAATGGGGAAAGAAAAGAAATAAGCCATAACAGTTTGCACTTCCCTGAAGGCATGCGACTGACTAAAACAATGAATTGCAATATTGCATGCTAATCTGGGTTTGCTTAAATCGATAGTTAATTAACTATAACAAAGATAGGAAAATTAGACTACGTGCATGTGCTTTACCAAATCAACAATTAGACTTCGATCAGATTTGTTGGGAACAATATACGTATAGTGACAAGGGGTTGACAAATATAGTATTAGCTATACATAATTATGTGCAGCAAAATCAAGAATAGTTTTATATTTTACACTTCTACTCCTTTAATTATATATAGATGTACATGTTTATTCTCTCAAAATACAATAGCTGCATCTAACATTGGGTGCAATTTACTGCATATAAAATATTCCCAAATGACAAACACATTTCCAAAGCTTAAAAACATTTTTGATCTGTTTTGTGAGCCAAAACAGTTTATAGCCCTGCGTTTTATTGCAAAGTGAATTTCGTGAACCCACACTACAGAGAGGGTCGAAATATTACTTTTGAAAAGTGACACGACTCATAGAGTTATCCGGATCCATAACCCAGATTCCCCAACAATCTGCGTCTTACCAAATCAATTATCTATTAATAAACTACAACAAAGATACGACAACCAGTTGATACGTTGTTTTAAAGATCGTTCCTCTAATTCATTCCACTTCTGTGGAACCATTGAGATCCAGACAACAAGGCCTGGTTTAGTTATTTTACAATGCATTCGTACTCCCCATATGTGACTACAAAAGATGTTGCTCATCATGTTGATAAATTAGACATTGATCGATCGACTTACAGACCTTGCATTATGCTCGGAAGCTATTATAGGAGTTTAATGTCGGTCCCTCGTATTCTAATCCACCCTATAGTAATAAGCTCAAGACGAATTCGAGCCGGAGAAGGAATCGGGTACTATTTAGTGTCCAATGTTCAAGTATATGAGGAGCCAAAAGTTTTAAAAAGTATTGTTTCTGCATGTTTGGCATTAACATGAGAAACCTGTTGGTTGAACTTCTCTGTTCTATTCGCAGAAACTATTTTCCAACTCAGTCTTTAGGAATTAAAGTTGTCATTAGCATGGTTTTAGTTCTGTATGGCAAACAATTTACATATAACTGTCCCTTATAAGATTTGTACCCGGCCACCTCCTATTATTATAGTTGTTATAGTTGGTGGACCGCTATGGTACTGCTAGGTGGATGTTGGTTTTTATGGTTTGATTAACCAGTAGGATTTGAACTTCAATCTTATATTTTTAATTATAAAGCAATAAGAATGAAAAAGAGAATCAAAATAGTATATATCTTTTACTCACTTCTAAATATAACAGTACAAAAGAAACCGCTATTAGTAATTCAAGAATACAAGTTAACTAAATGAACATTAGACGACTACATAATTAAAAGTTTAGAACTTCGATTGAATTTGATAAACGACGTTGGCATCCACTTGAAAGGCCTTTGCAAGAATATCTGCGGCGATATCGGGGTTTGATCCAAACACGGCATTTGCAATGGTAATGACTCCCGGATTTTGACTGCTCAATGCTGCAATAGCAACGGCATACCCATTTCCGACATTTTTCTGGAAGTGAATTAGACCTTCTGGGAATACGAAAACGTCACCCTTCTGTAGTACTGTCGTGATGAGACGGTTTTCAGGGTTAGAGGTGACAAAACCAACTTGAAGACTGCCTTCAAGGACAGTCAAGATTTCGGTGGCCCGTGGGTGCGTGTGTGGAGGATTAATACCCCATGGGGCAAAGTCAATACGGGCCATGGCGATACCCAAAGTGTTGAGTCCTGGCAACTGTGTTACAAACACTTGAGTCACATTAGATCCAACGGCGTTCGATGTATTTCCCATACGATTTAGCCCTCTAAAAAGAAAATCTTCCGCTTTCACTTGATCCGGATCTTTGCAGACTAAACCATTCACTAGTACTAAATAAACAAAAATAGAAAAATCATAGGTAAGTTCAAGTATTTTATCATTTTCAAATGATGAAAATTGAATCGGCATTTCAAGACAACACTTACCTTTGCTCTTCGGATCAGCCACACAGAAGTCCTGTAGGGGACTTGGGTCTGAAGCCAATGCTAGTGAACATGTCGCCAATAAGAGACCAAATAAAAACAAATGAGACGTCATAAGTGAGATTGAAGTGAAAATATTTTTCTTCGATGAATTCAACTTTGGTAGGTTAGTAAATTCGTGTAATGAAGTATGCAGCGTGGTAACACTTTTATAGGAGAAATAATGGAACATAAAGCAAGCCTTGAAGGGTCGCCAGCAATACACAGAATCATGTTGAAAGAGTAAAATGACGATGTAGTCATCAAATACCGGAGATACATTCAACTTTTGCTTGATTCTAGAACCCAATAAAGTTTCAGAAGCTCATGCACGTATGATCGGTTCATTTCTTTTTTTTTAATCAAGTTTTGGTGGAAAGGTTAATGTTTAGTATACATTGAATTGGTCCAACGGTTTGGGTCTTTTATGCTAAATTAGGAATTAAATTATGTTAAATCTCGACGTCAAAAACAGAAATCGTTATCTTTATATAAGAGCTCAACTAACATCATTGACTGCATCATTGACCGTATGAAAAGAAAGGTTTTAATATAACAATTTTTTCAGATGATACTATTTACATCAAAATGACCGAAGTAGATTACTTGCGAATTTGAGTTTTACAACTCAATAATTTATTAATTAATTATAATAGAATAAACATTAGACATTTTGACTTTGGCATCTAGTGTTGGAATGTTTGGGTCATCCACGTGTAGGTAGGATTGACCAAGAGATAACCTTGGATGGCAGTTGTAAACTTGGTGGCCAAGGCTAATCCGTTAGGTAGTATTGTATTGAGATTAGGATACATAGTTACCATATTTAGTCATTCCTAGTTGTAGACAAAGTCTGATATGTAAGTCTATATATATACCGTGATTAGATGGGTAGGATTGATAACAAACAGATATTGGAGTTTTGAGTCAGTTTCTTCAATAAATAATTGCATGTTCTTGGCAATCTTTTGTTTTGCTCTGTTTTACTTTATCTAGTTCTACCAAATCAATTATCAATTAACATTTAACACCAAGATTCTGTGTGTTTAAAAGTCACTGACCTTGTCATGATTTTGTGTATTTCAGTTCGAATGCATCAAACGTTAAAACCTACTTGTTCACTGTTAGCCTAATGAAAAGATGCGACTCATTACGGTTTATCAAACGTTAGGATTGTGCTCGTTTCCTTTGTTCTGTAAGTGCTATGAAACGAATACATTGGATATACGGTTTTTCAAGAATGGCTACTACGTATGACAACTTCTATTATCTTAGTGACGAAATAGTTTCTTTGGAATCTAGACAAAAGAAAGATAATTACATGAAGAAATCGTTTCTCAGGATTTCTGACCTGATGAATGATGGAGAAACCAATTCTATCATTCCATGCTCCCATAAACATCATCATGCTCGGGAGTTATTATGACAATTCATCCAAAATAGTCAATGTGGGTGTTTATCGCGCGCTTATTCTCATTCACAGAACAGCTATTAGGGAATGAATTTTAATCTAAAGTTTTGATTTTTTAAACAACGATATATGATATAAAATAAAATCAAAATAGTATATATCTTTTACTCACGTCTAAATATAACAGCACAAAAGAAACCGCTATTAGTAATTCAAGAATACAAGTTAACTTAATGAACATTAGCTGACTACATAATTAAAAGTTTAGAACTTCGATTGAATTTGATAAACGACGTTGGCATCCACTTGAAAGGCCTTTGCAAGAATATCTGCAGCGATATCGGGGTTTGATCCAAACACGGCATTTGCAATGGTAATGACTCCCGGATTTTGACTGCTCAATGCTGCAATAGCAACGGCATACCCATTTCCGACATTTTTCTGGAAGTGAATTAGACCTTCTGGGAATACGAAAACGTCACCCTTCTGTAGTACTGTCGTGATGAGACGGTTTTCAGGGTTAGAGGTGACAAAACCAACTTGAAGACTGCCTTCAAGGACAGTCAAGATTTCGGTGGCCCGTGGGTGCGTGTGTGGAGGATTAATACCCCATGGGGCAAAGTCAATACGGGCCATGGCGATACCCAAAGTGTTGAGTCCTGGCAACTGTGTTACAAACACTTGAGTCACATTAGATCCAACGGCGTTCGATGTATTTCCCATACGATTTAGCCCTCTAAAAAGAAAATCTTCCGCTTTCACTTGCTCCGGATCTTTGCAGACTAAACCATTCACCAGTACTAAATAAATAAAAATAGAAAAATCATAGGTAAGTTCAAGTATTTTATCATTTTAAATCATGAAAATTGAAGCATTTCTCGGTATTTCAAGACAACATTTACCTTTGCTCTTCGGATCAGCCACACAGAAGTCCTGTAGGGGACTTGGGTCTGAAGCCAATGCTAGTGAACATGTCACCAATAAGAGACCAAATAAAAACAAATGAGACGTCATAAGTGAGATTGAAGTGAAAAATTGTTATTTTTCTTTGAGCTTTGGTAGCTCAATAAGTTTGTGATATAAAGTATGCTGCTAGGTAATGCTTAAATAGCAAAAACATCAGAACATACACAAAACCTCGTTGAAAGAGTAAAATGCAGATGGAGTCATCAAATAGATCCACACAGGACACATTCAACTTTTACTTGATTCTGGATTCGATAAAGATTGAAGTCTCATGCAGGTATATGCCATTCTTTTCATATATTTAATTTTTAAATAAATAATTGATGGTGGGTTGAATGTTTATCGTCATTTACTTGGTCCAAGCTAGTCAGTTTCTAAAGCCAATTTTGGAATCACTCGACGTAGAACCAGAAAACATTATATATATATACATATTAAGAGCTCAAGTTACATCATGTGTTGTCTCCTTGATTGTATAAACGAAAGGTTTTAATAAAAGTATTCTTTTGGACGATGGTATTCAAATATGAAACAATCTACATCACAGCTGCTGAGTGGAACAAGTAAACAAACATAAACAGGGGATTACGTGTTGTTTTGCATTTTACCAACTCAAGACTTGATTAAATATAACAAAGATTAGAGATTTTGACCGTCTTCCATCAAATGAATTATTAATTAACACAACAGGAGATTGTATTAGGCTCAGGGGCTATTATAAAAGGTCAATGTGAGTGTCTCTCACCTACGTCTGTTTATGAATTGGTAGGTAAAACTAATACAAAAGGATGATGGATCTGCAAATCTAGTAGGCTCACAATCCATTAACTTGTTTACATAGGATGAAGACATCATGAAGTATTGCTAATTGGGAAAGAAAAGAAATAAGCCATAATAGTTTGCACTTCCCTGAAGGCATGCGTCTGACTAAAACAATGAATTGCAGGATTGCATGCTAATCTGGGTTTGCCTAAAACGATAGTTAATTAACTGTAACAAAGATAGGACAATTAGACTACGTGCATGTGCTTTACCAAATCAATAATTAATTAAAACAAAGATTGAACATTAGATTTTGCGGGTGCTTGAATGTATCGGACTATGTCATGACTAACGTGTATGTGTGGCATGCTAACATGTGTTGTATATTTTAGTGTTAGGGTGGATTAGTTGGCTCGAGTTAGGTGATGCGGAGTACATATCCGTCTAAGTTTCTGCATTTCGGGCCCAACCAAATTAGTGGGGCCCTAGGGCTAACGGGGTCCAAGTGGCAGAGTCCGTGGTGGCGATCTGTGTGGTCTGAATCTGACCAGTTTGTGTGGTCTGAGTAGGGTTTATCGGGTATCATTCAGAATATGAGTAGTTGTAACTGCAACGTAGCCTCTCCTGAAATCTGGGAGACAGTTTTTAAATCTATAACCGTTTATAACTTCATATTTGTTGGGAGCTATATACTCATAATGACAAGGGGTTGACAAATATGGTATTAGTGAAAAAATAACAGGGATATGAGACTTTAAACAATCTAAAGTTAGCCAAACAGGAACAACACAGAGGATAATATGAACTTGTTTTTATTCACGATGCTTACAGATTGTTACAGAAGATTATATATATATATATATACATGTCAACCATTGTGACTTTTATTAACCATTGTGACTTTTAATAATAACTACCCTATAACTACCCTATAACTGCTTTTGTAACTGCCATTATATTCCAGCAAAGTCTGCTTCACTAATTAGCAATGATCTGAGTTATTTTCCAACAAATTCCTCCCTTAAACTCAGATCTCTTGCATCCTTCATTCCCATCTTTTGCTTGCAAAGATTAAATAGGTCTGCTGGAAGTGCCTTAGTGAAAATGTCGGCTGCTTGATCACGACTCATTACAATTCAACTGTACTTCCATGTTCCTTATATGTTCCCTGATGAAATGAAAGCGTACATCAATGTGTTTACTTCTTTCGTGATGTACCGGGTTCCTTGCCAATTCAATTGCTGACTTATTGTCGACTTTAATCTCTGTTGGACCTTCTTGTTGACCTTCTTGTTGATTCTTTAATTCCCACAGCAGCAGATTCCTTAGCCAAATTGCATGGCAAACTGTCCATGATGCTGCTACATATTCAGCCTCACATGTTGATAATGCAACTATTGGTTGTTTCTTTGAAGCCCATGTGAAGGCTGTTTCACCCATAAAGAACACATAACCCGAAGTGCTCTTTCGATCATCCACATCTCCATGCCAGTCACTATCAGAATAGCCTTTAAGCCTGTATTCTTTAGAGCTTGAGTAGAATAACCCAAGCGTTTAAGTCCCCTTTACATATCGCAAAATTCTCTTTAATGCTTTCAAGTGTGCATACTTCGGGTTTTCCATAAAACGACTAACAACCCCAACACTAAATGAAAGATCAGGTCTTGTACAAGTTAAGTATCGTAAACTCCCAACCAAACTTCGATATAAGTTTGCATCCACTGGTTCTCCTCCCTCAAACTTAGAAAGTTTGGTACCCAATTCCATTGGTGTTATTACTGGGTTAGAATTCTCCATTTTACTTTTTTTCAGTATCTCCTTTGCATATGCCTCCTGGGATATAAAAATCCCAGAAATTTCCTGCCTTACTTCTAAACCCAGGAAGTATTTCATGAGCCCCAGGTCAGTCATTTCAAATTCCCGAGTCATTGTTTCCTTAAATTGATCGATCATCATCTTGTTATTTCCTGTGAAAATAAGATCATCTACATACAAGGCAGCTACTAATACTCTTTTTTCAACTTGTTTAGTATATAAAGCATGCTCGTATGGACATTGCACATACCCCATTCTCTTCATAAATGAATCAATGCGAGTGTTCCATGCTCGAGGGGCCTGTTTGAGCCCGTACAACGCTTTTTTCAACTTCAGAACTTTATTCTTTTCTCCACATTTTGCATAACCTGGTGGTTGTTCTATGTAAACTACTTCATCTAGTACACCATTTAGGAATGCTGATTTTACATCCATTTGGTAGATCTTCCAGCGATTTTGTGCGGCTAGTGAAATGAGTAATCTGATTGTCTCCATTCTTGCAACTGGCGCGAAAATCTCGTCATAATCAATACCCGCTTTTTGTCGGTATCCTTTTGCAACGAGTCTCGCTTTGTAGCGGTGAACCTCTCCTGAAACATTCATCTTTTTCTTGTAAACCCATTTTACACCAATAGGTTTATGCCCTTCTGGTAATTGAGCCATTTCCCACGTTTTATTCCTTTCAATTGCATTGATTTCTTCATCCATCGCTTTTTTCCACTTATCGCTTCTTATTGCTTCTTCAAATGTTATATTTTCAGTATCTGCTACAAGACATACCAAATGCATTTCAGTAGTAGATTCATATAACTCTTGTAGACTCCTTGTTCTTTGTTGTATTGGCTCGTCCTCATTTTCATAATCAGTGGTCACCACTGTTGGATCACTTAGGGCTGTTGGAATAGAGACCTCTCGTGAGTCATGTTCAGTGTTGTTGTTGTGAGGCTCATATAAACACTGGTTACTCCAGTCCCACGTGCTCTCCTCGTTCACATACACGTCTCTACTTACTGTAACTTTCTTTTCAACAGGATCATATAATCTGAAAGCCTTAGTCCTCTCATCATATCCAATGAAGACATACATTTTGCTCTTATCGTCAAGTTTTTTTCGCATCTGATCAGGTATATGTGCATATGCCACACTACCAAATACCTTAAAATGAGATACCGTAGGCTTTACACCACTCCAACTTTCTTGAGGGGTTTTATCCATCAGTTTGACATGAGGACTTCTATTCTGAATGTATACCGCACATTGGACCGCTTCTGCCCAAAATTCTTTTGGCATATTTTTGCTTTTCAACATTGAACGAACCATATCCATAATAGTTCGGTTCTTTCTTTCGGCTATTCCATTTTGCTGGGGTGAGTATGGTGCTGTCAAGAACCTTTTAATTCCTTCTTCTTCACAAAACTTTGTAAATGATGTGGACATGTACTCTCCACCTCTATCTGATCGAAAAGCTTTAATGTATTGGCCTGTTGTCTTTTCAACCAACGTCTTAAACTTTTTGAAAGTTTCAAGGGCCTCTGACTTCTGTTCCAAAAAATACACCCAACACTTTCTAGTAAAATCATCAATGAAAATAATAAAGTACCTTTTATTTCCAAAAGAGACAGGAGAAAACGGTCCACACAAATCACTGTGAATTAATTCCAGCAACCCCTTTGCCTCGTAGGTTGCTTTTCGTGGGAAAGAACTTCTTGTTTGTTTGCCAAAGATACAACTTTCACAAAACCGACCATCATATTCAAGATTAGGAAGTCCATGTACCATGCTCTTTCTTGTTAACTCCTTTAATCCACTGAAGTGTAAATGCCCAAACCTTAAATGCCACACTGATTCTTCATCCGATAAATCACTCTTTAGACATTTTTCTGTAATGCTATTGAGATTTAGTTTAAACGTGCGATTCTTACACATTTTAACTAATGCAATTATCACACCTTCCTTGTTTTTCAAGAGCATTTTTCCATTCTTCATGAGTACCCAATAGCCTTTCTCCATTAGTTGGCCTAAGCTCAGTATGTTGCTCTTCATGGCACTCTTCATGGCAGGGACATAGTATACATCTTCGATCATGCTTTCTTTCCCATTATGAAAGAAATGAATTTTCCCGTGTCCTTTCACATCTATCTTTGATGCGTCTCCAAACGATACATGACCTTGAAAAACTTCTGTCATTTCAACAAATATATCTTTCTGCCGGCTCATGTGGTTGCTCGCACCAGAGTCTAGGTACCACATCATATCAACTTCTGAGATTTGTTCTTCATGAGCCATCAATAAAATACCATTTTCTTCGACTTCTGGTTCTGTCACCAGGTTGGTCTTCTCTTCTGTTCTTTTCGGTGATCTGCAATCTCTTGCGTAATGACCATGCTTACCGCAATTATAGCAGTCAACACTTGGACGGTGTCCTTGTCCACCTCTTCCACGTCCGCATCCTCTGCCACGCGAGTTTTGATTAAAGTGTTCGCCCGTTTGCTGCCTTTCCTGGTTTTTATTTTCTCTACCACGATCTCGACCATGATTGGTATTACGCTCACCGGAATTGGTTCCTTTTCCATAGTTATTCTGATGTGTAAATAAGGCCTTTTCGTCCTTGATTGTAGCCTTCATTTTTAATGCTTCATCAAGGGACTCTTGCTTCTTCTTGTTCTTTCTTTGCTCATGTGCTTCCAACGATCCTGCTAATTCTTCAATTGTCAAGTCTTCCAGATCTTTAGATTCCTCAATTGCGCACACTACATTCTCGAAATTCTCGGTTAGAGACCGAAGAATCTTCTCTATAATTCTTGTATCTGGTAGATTTTCACCATTTCGTTTGAGTTGATTCACCACGGTTTGTACACGGGTGATGTAATCTGAGACTCCTTCTGTCTCCTTCATTCTCATGGCCTCGAGTTCACCACGCAGTGTTTGGAGTCGTACTTGTTTGACTCGATCAGCACCTTTGTATGCTTTTTCCAGCGTGTCCCATGCTTGTTTCGCTGTTAACGCACCAGCGATCTTTTCGAAGCCCGATTCATCCACCGACTGAAACAAGAGATAGAGAGCGGTCATAGCCTTCATACGCTTCTCCTTGAATGCTTTCAACTGATTCGCAGCCATGGCATCGATCTCAGCGTTAGTCGGTTCTTCGTACTCGGTGGTGACAAATTCCCATGCATCTTGTGCGCCTAATAATGCTTTCATCTGAATGCTCCAATTGTCATAGTTGTATTTAGTAAGTCTTGGAAGTGAAAGGTGACCAAATGAAGTGGTGGCGTTCATCTTTTAACAAGGCTCTGATACCAATTTGAAAAAATAACAGGGATATGAG
This sequence comes from Logfia minima, assembly GCA_963921325.1. Taxonomy (NCBI): domain Eukaryota; kingdom Viridiplantae; phylum Streptophyta; class Magnoliopsida; order Asterales; family Asteraceae; genus Logfia; species Logfia minima. The sequence goes on along the minus strand of OY992776.1, from coordinate 10,752,573 downwards.
ACTTTAAACAATCTAAAGTTAGCCAAACAGGAACAACACAGAGGATAATATGAACTTGTTTTTATTCACGATGCTTACAGATTGTTACAGAAGATTATATATATATATATATATACATGTCAACCATTGTGACTTTTATTAACCATTGTGACTTTTAATAATAACTACCCTATAACTACCCTATAACTGCTTTTGTAACTGCCATTATATTCCAGCAAATTCTGCTTCACTAATTAGCAATGATCTGAGTTATTTTCCAACAATTAGCTATACATAATTATGTGCAGCAAAATCAAGAATAGTTTTATATTTTACACTTCTACTCCTTTAATTATATGAGATGTACATGTTTATTCTCTCAAAATACAATAGCTGCATCTAACATTGGGTGCAATTTACTGCATAAAAATTTTTCCCTAATGACAAACACAGTTTCAAAGCTTAAAAACATTTTGGATCTGTTTTGTGAGCCAAAACAGTTTATATACCTGCGTTTTATTGCAAAGTGAATTTCGTGAACCCACACTACAGAGAGGGTCGAAATATTACTTTTGAAAAGTGACACGACTCGTAGAGTTATCCGGATTCATAACCCAGATTCCCCAACGATCTGCGTCTTACCAAATCAATTATCTATTAATTGAGTACAACAAACATACGACAACCAGTTGATACGTTGTTTTAAAGATCGTTCCTCACAATTCTAATTCATTCCACTTCTGTGGAACCATTGAGATCCAGACAACAAGGCCTGGTTTAGTTATTTTACAATGCATTCGTACTCCCCATATGTGACTACAAAAGATGTTGCTCATCATGTTGATAAATTAGACATTGATCGATCGACTTACAGACCTTGCATTATGCTCGGAAGCTATTATAGGAGTTTAATGTCGGTCCCTCGTATTCTAATCCACCCTATAGTAATAAGCTCAAGACGAATTCGAGCCGGAGAAGGAATCGGGTACTATTTAGTGTCCAATGTTCAAGTATATGAGGAGCCAAAAGTTTTAAAAAGTATTGTTTCTGTATGTTTGGCATTAACATGAGAAACCTGTTGGTTGAACTTCTCTGTTCTATTCGCAGAAACTATTTTCCAACTCAGTCTTTAGGAATTAAAGTTGTCATTAGCATGGTTTTAGTTCTGTATGGCAAACAATTTACATATAACTGTCCCTTATAAGATTTGTACCCGGCCACCTCCTATTATTATAGTTGTTATAGTTGGTGGACCGCTATGGTACTGCTAGGTGGATGTTGGTTTTTATGGTTTGATTAACCAGTAGGATTTGAACTTCAATCTTATATTTTTAATTATAAAGCAATAAGAATGAAAAAGAGAATCAAAATAGTATATATCTTTTACTCACTTCTAAATATAACAGTACAAAAGAAACCGCTATTAGTAATTCAAGAATACAAGTTAACTAAATGAACATTAGACGACTACATAATTAAAAGTTTAGAACTTCGATTGAATTTGATAAACGACGTTGGCATCCACTTGAAAGGCCTTTGCAAGAATATCTGCGGCGATATCGGGGTTTGATCCAAACACGGCATTTGCAATGGTAATGACTCCCGGATTTTGACTGCTCAATGCTGCAATAGCAACGGCATACCCATTTCCGACATTTTTCTGGAAGTGAATTAGACCTTCTGGGAATACGAAAACGTCACCCTTCTGTAGTACTGTCGTGATGAGACGGTTTTCAGGGTTAGAGGTGACAAAACCAACTTGAAGACTGCCTTCAAGGACAGTCAAGATTTCGGTGGCCCGTGGGTGCGTGTGTGGAGGATTAATACCCCATGGGGCAAAGTCAATACGGGCCATGGCGATACCCAAAGTGTTGAGTCCTGGCAACTGTGTTACAAACACTTGAGTCACATTAGATCCAACGGCGTTCGATGTATTTCCCATACGATTTAGCCCTCTAAAAAGAAAATCTTCCGCTTTCACTTGATCCGGATCTTTGCAGACTAAACCATTCACTAGTACTAAATAAACAAAAATAGAAAAATCATAGGTAAGTTCAAGTATTTTATCATTTTCAAATGATGAAAATTGAATCGGCATTTCAAGACAACACTTACCTTTGCTCTTCGGATCAGCCACACAGAAGTCCTGTAGGGGACTAGGGTCTGAAGCCAATGCTAGTGAACATGTCACCAATAAGAGACCAAATAAAAGAAAATGAGACGTCATTAGCGAGATTGAAGTAAAAATATTTTTCTTCGATGAATTCAACTTTGGTAGGTTAGTAAGTTCTTGTAATGAAGTAGGCAGCGTGGTAACACTTTTATAGGAGAAATAATGGAACATAAAGCAAGCCTTGATGGGCCGCCAGCAATACACAGAATCATGTTGAAAGAGTAAAACGACGATGTAGTCATCAAATACAGGAGATACATTCAACTTTTGCTTGATTCTAGAACCCAATAAAGTTTCAGAAACTCATGCACGTATGATGGGTTCATTTCCTTTTTTTAATCAAGTTTTGGTGGAAAGGTTAATGTTTAGTATACATTGAATTGGTCCACGGTTCGGGTCTTTTATGCTAGATTAGGAATTAAATTAAGTTAAATCTCGACGTGGAAAACATAAATCGTTATCTTTATATATAAGACCTCAACTAACATCATGGACTGCATCATTGACCGTATGAAAAGAAAGGTTTTAATATAACTATTTTTTCAGATGATACTATTTACATCAAAACGACTGAAGTGGATTACTTGCGAATTTGAGTTTTACCGACTCAATAATTTATTAATTAATAATAATTAGAATAAACATTAGACATTTTGACTTTGTCTTCTAGTTCTACCAAATCAATTATCAATTAACATTTAACACGAAGATTGAACATTTAGACTTCTGTGTGTTTAAAAGTCACTGACCTTGTCATGATTTTGTGTATTTCACTTTGAATGCATCATGTTGAGTTTGGGTGAGGCTTATCATTAATTGTAAATGAAAAAAAGAAAAAGAATGAGCCCTACTTGTTCACTGTTAGCGTAATGAAAAGATGGGACTCATTAATGGACTACGGTTTATCAAACGTTAGGATTGTGCTCCTTACACAATTTTTGTCAGAGCTTCATTAACTATTGATGACTTATCGATGGAGGTTTTTTTTTTCAAATAAAAATACTAAAATCTTGTAATTTACAATGCCACAAGAAAAGTCTCAATGAACTAAGCAATTATATGCATATAGATATAGATTTTGAATAACGCTAACTATGATAATTTGACAAGTAATTAATTATTGTAATGGGTTTCGAAAACTCAGAGACGACCAAACACTTAAGATCAGTGATAATGGTTTTTGCTATCGTCATTAAAAAATATACCTCTATGTATGTTATTAGTCATTTATATTTAATACTCATCTGTTGTTACTATACACTCTAAACTATATATGGATAATATTTATGGTTGAATTATTTCCTATACTATGATCCAAATATATAAAGAAAATACAAAACTCTAATCTACTTATGAGTCGAGCCTCTGTATAGATATTCGGCTATATTCCCTAACACAAGATGCATGTTGTATATTTTAGTGCATGGTGGATTAGTGGAGAAGGGGTAGGTGATGTGGAACGCATACCCGACTAAGTTACTACATTCCGAACTCGACTAAAATTGCGGGGGTCAAAGGGGTTGCGCCCCCTTATGAGGTCCAAGGGGGAAGGCCCTTTGCTACGGTACGAAAACAACAACGAGCATGACTAAGTGTAGGGAAGCTGATTGCTTTGATCCTTCTGAGCCTTGGTCAGAATCTGATCGGTTTTAATTTGTCTGAGTCTCACCAACTTGTTTGGTCCGAGTCTCACCGGCAAGACCCAGACGACGTTGGTCTGCCTGCCTGAGATGTTGTAACTGCTTAGAAAATTTTCCGGATATCCGTGGAAATTTTTGGGACATAGCTAACCGCTGTAAACTGTCAGAAAAATATTGGGCACTACATGTGCGTAATATAAAACACATTTTGGGACCTACAAACAATTCAGGATTATAATTTGTGTGGCCAAAAGAGATTCAGTTCTCTAGTCTTATCCAAAGTGTACTACGAGAACGTTAGCAATTATAGAGTCGAAATATCACTTTCGGAAGGTGATCCTTTCCACGATTCCAGAGTTTATCCGGTGGAAATCATTTACCTTATTACACAAAAATGTTCCAAACACGTTTGGCAGCAAAAAGTGATTTCACATATGGTTTCCTTTGTTCTTTAAGTGCTATGAAACGAATACAATGGATATACGCTTTTTCAAGAATTGCTACTACGTATGACGACTTCTTTTATCTTAGTGACGAAATAGTTTCTTTGGAATTTAGACTAAAGAAAGAAAATTACATGAAGAAATCGTTTCTCAGGATTTCGGACCTGATGAATGATGGAGAAACCAATTCTCTCATTCCATGCTCCCATAAACATCATCATGCTCGGGAATTATTATGACAATTCATCCAATATAGTCAATGTGGGTGTCTATCACACGCTTATTCTCATTCACAGAACAGCTATTAGGGAATGAATTTTAATCTAAAGTTTTGATTTTTTAAACAACGATATATGATATAAAATATAATCAGAATAGCATATATCTTTTACTCACGTCTAAATATAACAGCACAAAAGAAACCGCTATTAGTAATTCAAGAATACAAGTTAACTAAATGAACATTAGACGATTACATAATTAAAAGTTTAGAACTTCGATTGAATTTGATAAACGATGTTGGCATCCACTTGAAAGGCCTTTGCAAGGATATCACCAGAGATGTCAGGGTTTGATCCAAACACAGCATTTGCAATGGTAATGACTCCCGGATTTTGACTGCTCAATGCTGCAATAGCAACGGCATACCCATTTCCGACATTTTTCTGGAAGTGAATTAGACCTTCTGGGAATACGAAAACGTCACCCTTCTGTAGTACTGTCGTGATGAGACGGTTTTCAGGGTTAGAGGTGACAAAACCAACTTGAAGACTGCCTTCAAGGACAGTCAAGATTTCGGTGGCCCGTGGGTGCGTGTGTGGAGGATTAATACCCCATGGGGCAAAGTCAATACGGGCCATGGCGATACCCAAAGTGTTGAGTCCTGGCAACTGTGTTACAAACACTTGAGTCACATTAGATCCAACGGCGTTCGATGTATTTCCCATACGATTTAGCCCTCTAAAAAGAAAATCTTCCGCTTTCACTTGATCCGGATCTTTGCAGACTACACCATTCACTAGTACTAAATAAACAAAAATTGAAAAATCGTAGGTAAATTTAAGTATTTTATCATTTTTAAATCATGAAAATTGAAACATTTCTCGGCATTTCAAGACAACATTTACCTTTGCTCTTCGGATCAGCCACACAGAAGTCCTGTAGGGGACTTGGGTCTGAAGCCAATGCTAGTGAACATGTCGCCAATAAGAGACCAAATAAAAACAAATGAGACGTCATTAGTGAGATTGAAGTGAAAAATTGTTATTTTTCTTTGAACTTTGGTAGCTCAATAAGTTTGTGATATAAAGTATGCTGCTAGGTAATGCTTAAATAGCAAAAATATCAGAACATACACAAAACCACGTTGAAAGAGTAAAATGAAGATGGAGTCATCAAATAGATCCCCACAAGACACATTCAACTTTTACTTGATTCTGGATTAGATAAAGATTGAAGTATCATGCAGGTATATGCCATTCTTTTCATTTATTTATTTTTTAAATAAATAATTGATGATGGGTTGAATGTTTATCATCATTTACTTGGTCCAAGCTAGTCAGTTTCTAAGCCAATTATGGAATCAAATTCTGTCTAAGCTCGACGTAGAACAAGAAAACATTATACATATATATATATATATATATTAAGAGCTCAAGTAACATCATGTGTTGTCTCCTTGATTGTATAAACGAAAGTTTTTAATAAAAGTATTCTTTTGGACGATGGTATGAAAATATGAAACAGTCTACATCACAGCTGATGAGTGGAACAAGTAAACAAACATAAACAGGGGATTACGTGTTGTTTTGCATTTTACCAACTCAAGACTTAATTAAAATATAACAAAGATTAGACATTTTGACTGTCTTCTATCAAATGAATTATTAATTAACACAACAGGAGAAGATGCATCTGGCTCAGGGGCTATTATAAGAAGTCAATGTGAGCGTCTCTCACATACGTCTGATTATGACTTGGTAGCTAAAAGTAAATCAAAAAGATGATGGATCTGCAAATCTAGTCGGCTAACAATCCATTAACATGTTTACATAGGATGAAGATATCATAGAATTAATGCTAATGGGGAAAGAAAAGAAATAAGCCATAACAGTTTGCACTTCCCTGAAGGCATGCGACTGACTAAAACAATGAATTGCAATATTGCATGCTAATCTGGGTTTGCTTAAATCGATAGTTAATTAACTATAACAAAGATAGGAAAATTAGACTACGTGCATGTGCTTTACCAAATCAACAATTAGACTTCGATCAGATTTGTTGGGAACAATATACGTATAGTGACAAGGGGTTGACAAATATAGTATTAGCTATACATAATTATGTGCAGCAAAATCAAGAATAGTTTTATATTTTACACTTCTACTCCTTTAATTATATATAGATGTACATGTTTATTCTCTCAAAATACAATAGCTGCATCTAACATTGGGTGCAATTTACTGCATATAAAATATTCCCAAATGACAAACACATTTCCAAAGCTTAAAAACATTTTTGATCTGTTTTGTGAGCCAAAACAGTTTATAGCCCTGCGTTTTATTGCAAAGTGAATTTCGTGAACCCACACTACAGAGAGGGTCGAAATATTACTTTTGAAAAGTGACACGACTCATAGAGTTATCCGGATCCATAACCCAGATTCCCCAACAATCTGCGTCTTACCAAATCAATTATCTATTAATAAACTACAACAAAGATACGACAACCAGTTGATACGTTGTTTTAAAGATCGTTCCTCTAATTCATTCCACTTCTGTGGAACCATTGAGATCCAGACAACAAGGCCTGGTTTAGTTATTTTACAATGCATTCGTACTCCCCATATGTGACTACAAAAGATGTTGCTCATCATGTTGATAAATTAGACATTGATCGATCGACTTACAGACCTTGCATTATGCTCGGAAGCTATTATAGGAGTTTAATGTCGGTCCCTCGTATTCTAATCCACCCTATAGTAATAAGCTCAAGACGAATTCGAGCCGGAGAAGGAATCGGGTACTATTTAGTGTCCAATGTTCAAGTATATGAGGAGCCAAAAGTTTTAAAAAGTATTGTTTCTGCATGTTTGGCATTAACATGAGAAACCTGTTGGTTGAACTTCTCTGTTCTATTCGCAGAAACTATTTTCCAACTCAGTCTTTAGGAATTAAAGTTGTCATTAGCATGGTTTTAGTTCTGTATGGCAAACAATTTACATATAACTGTCCCTTATAAGATTTGTACCCGGCCACCTCCTATTATTATAGTTGTTATAGTTGGTGGACCGCTATGGTACTGCTAGGTGGATGTTGGTTTTTATGGTTTGATTAACCAGTAGGATTTGAACTTCAATCTTATATTTTTAATTATAAAGCAATAAGAATGAAAAAGAGAATCAAAATAGTATATATCTTTTACTCACTTCTAAATATAACAGTACAAAAGAAACCGCTATTAGTAATTCAAGAATACAAGTTAACTAAATGAACATTAGACGACTACATAATTAAAAGTTTAGAACTTCGATTGAATTTGATAAACGACGTTGGCATCCACTTGAAAGGCCTTTGCAAGAATATCTGCGGCGATATCGGGGTTTGATCCAAACACGGCATTTGCAATGGTAATGACTCCCGGATTTTGACTGCTCAATGCTGCAATAGCAACGGCATACCCATTTCCGACATTTTTCTGGAAGTGAATTAGACCTTCTGGGAATACGAAAACGTCACCCTTCTGTAGTACTGTCGTGATGAGACGGTTTTCAGGGTTAGAGGTGACAAAACCAACTTGAAGACTGCCTTCAAGGACAGTCAAGATTTCGGTGGCCCGTGGGTGCGTGTGTGGAGGATTAATACCCCATGGGGCAAAGTCAATACGGGCCATGGCGATACCCAAAGTGTTGAGTCCTGGCAACTGTGTTACAAACACTTGAGTCACATTAGATCCAACGGCGTTCGATGTATTTCCCATACGATTTAGCCCTCTAAAAAGAAAATCTTCCGCTTTCACTTGATCCGGATCTTTGCAGACTAAACCATTCACTAGTACTAAATAAACAAAAATAGAAAAATCATAGGTAAGTTCAAGTATTTTATCATTTTCAAATGATGAAAATTGAATCGGCATTTCAAGACAACACTTACCTTTGCTCTTCGGATCAGCCACACAGAAGTCCTGTAGGGGACTAGGGTCTGAAGCCAATGCTAGTGAACATGTCACCAATAAGAGACCAAATAAAAGAAAATGAGACGTCATTAGCGAGATTGAAGTAAAAATATTTTTCTTCGATGAATTCAACTTTGGTAGGTTAGTAAGTTCTTGTAATGAAGTAGGCAGCGTGGTAACACTTTTATAGGAGAAATAATGGAACATAAAGCAAGCCTTGATGGGCCGCCAGCAATACACAGAATCATGTTGAAAGAGTAAAACGACGATGTAGTCATCAAATACAGGAGATACATTCAACTTTTGCTTGATTCTAGAACCCAATAAAGTTTCAGAAACTCATGCACGTATGATCGGTTCATTTCTTTTTTTTAATCAAGTTTTGGTGGAAAGGTTAATGTTTAGTATACATTGAATTGGTCCACGGTTTGGGTCTTTTATGCTAGATTAGGAATTAAATTAAGTTAAATCTCGACGTGGAAAACATAAATCGTTATCATTATATATAAGACCTCAACTAACATCATGGACTGCATCATCGACCGTATGAAAAGAAAGGTTTTAATATAACTATTTTTTCAGATGATACTATTTACATCAAAACGATCAAAGTGGATTACTTGCGAATTTAAGTTTTACCAACTCAATAATTTATTAATTAATAATAATTAGAATAAACATTAGTCAATGTGGGTGTCTATCACACGCTTATTCTCATTCACAGAACAGCTATTAGGGAATGAATTTTTATCTAAAGTTTTGATTTTTTAAACAATTATATATGATATAAAACATAATCAAAATTAAATAGTATATATCTTTTATTCACTTCTGAATATAACAGTACAAAAGAAACTGCTATTAGTAATTCAAGAATACAAGTGGTGAGTCAGATAAGTAGATAACGGGCCCAGAACGTCCATATGAGTGCTCTGAGTGGAAAGAGTATAAACAAGAACCACAAAAAGAATGGATTAGTTGCTCATTTTCGTTTTACCACATCAATAATCAATAATTTATATGTTTTTTACCAACATTCGTCAATTTTGACTGTCTTTTACCTGATCAATTATTAATTACACGAAAATTGAACATTTGAACCTCGTTTGTTCATTACCAAATCAAGGATTAAATATGAAAAATAATAGTTAGGACTAACTTGTAGGACTATATCTAGATCTAAATATATGATTAGTAGATGAGAAAAATTGATTGAATGAGATTTAGAAAGGAGAAAATTTAAACCAATAAAAAAATTAGTTCTAGTTTTAATCACATGTAAGTAGTTATATATAGTATTACTCATTAAATATATATATTTACCAAACATGCATCATTTTGACTGTCATTTACCTAAGTAATCGTTAATTAACACAAAGATTGAACATTTCAGTTCATTCGTTCAAAAGTCTCAGACTTTGTCCTGATTGTTATTGTATATTTCCCTTTAAAGGCGTCATATTGTGCGACTCATATAGTTGGGAGAGGGTTATTGTAGTTTAGTTTTTTATGATAGTAATGGTAAGAATGAATATTTTTATTTTTAATCTCAGCATATTTATATTTTTTTTAAAGCAAATAATACCAAAATTATTATAATTTAATTCTTTATATTATGAGATTGAATTTATTTTCAAAAAAAAAAATATAATATACAATTTAAATTTATATATCACAACTTTTATAACTTTTAAGTGTGACACACACTAAAAATTTATACAGTGATACACATAAAAATTATAAAAGTTGTGATACACAAATTTAATTTGTATATCATTCACATATATTTTCTAAAGACTTTTTATTTCATGTTAAAAAACATAAGATTCTTATAATTTTAATATAATTTTTTTATAAAAAAAAGTTAATGTTAAAATAAAAAATTCATTCCTACCATTAGTACCATAAAAAATGCTACATCTACCTTTTCATATAGTTTTGTCCATATAGTTTTGTGAATTGATAAATCCATTGTTTTATATTTAATATATTAACGAATACAGGTATCGCCATTATGATTAAAATAATATATCTATGTTATTATTCAATGGCAGCTTCACCTTTCTGTAGTTACTGTATAATCTAGGCGCATGTTTTTACTGTACAATTGGCAGGGGGAAATGATAACCCTGAAGAAATGTTCTCAACAACTGCTACCAGATGTATAATGAACTCTTTCATCTTGGTAACGACATGATTTCAGGAAGAAGAAAAAAAAGAAACACAAATAGACGACGAAATCATTTCTTGAGATTCATCAATTTGAAGGAGAAACCAATTTTCCCATTCCATGCTCCCCAAAATAACATAGATTCATATATAAAATGGGCTAAGAAAATCATTATTTTTCGACTGCAAACATCTAACGTAAACAAGCTCTTTCATACATCATTCCATGTGGATTTAACTAACATTTCTGCAATGACCAACTGAGCATTCTCCAGCAACTAATTATGATTGGTAGCTAAATTTAACACGAAACGATGATGGATCTGGAAATCTAGTCGGCCAAGTATCTAATGAAGATATCATCAAATATGGCTAATGGAGAAAGAAAGAAAATACGCTGTAACAGTTTTCACTTTCCTGAAGGCATCTGACTAAAATTAAAGATCTGGCATGCCCTTTCCCATTTTAGAATCATACGTCTTTTCCAGCACCAGCTCTATAGGAGTATCCTTTGAACCAGCTGTTGCAAACGTCAAAAACAAAAAAAAACAAAAAATCAAATGCTATACTGCTATCAAATGTTATTGGATATAAACATCTAACATCTTTTCGATGCGTGCTAACATTGACTCAACTTTTACAGCTTTAAGTAGAATATGAGCTCTACACAGAAGTTGAGTAGAAGTTTAAAAAACCTTTAGCTTTTCGAGTCCAAAATACAGTAAACATGTATGTGCTAATGATCAAGTTTTAGTGTATCTTTCGATGTCAAGCTCAAGCTATTTAATGGTTTTGAGCCTAACACTGTTTAGTCGAGCTAAACTGTTTGTCATAAAAATGGCATCCCATTTGTGAAACCTTTTTGTTTTGAAGAACCATCCATGTTTTGGGTCAAATCCTGACGGCGCCTATAGTTCACTTAACAAATATCTTAAACTAGTCAGCAAATATGTGTTCTTTAAATCAATGTTACAATTGGAGCAATAAAGAGAGTTTAAGGACTGGATACTTTAAACATCATGTTAATACATCCTGCTCTAATCAAGCTATATGCCAACAAGTTTGCGTACCCAAGAAGGATGATAAGGTTAAATATTAACTATATACTCCAACAAATAAAAATAAGGTAAAGAAATGGTGTAAAGTTAACATCTTTAGAACTAAACATAAACAAGAAAAATGATTAGGCACTGACTCATATATCCAAACGAATAGGTGGAAATTTTAACCCATTGATTCGGGTTGTCTTTAATCTCTAATGGCTAAAAATGTTAATCTAAATGATTTAACTAAAAAGAAAAAGGATCCAATAGGTGAAACTCAATCAAAGTGTATTCAATTGCAGAAGAACTCCTAAATTGTTTTTCTTTATTGAACTTAGATTTCTAAATACTAATATAATAATAATAATTGTAATCATGTGTAACACTATAACTATTTATATATTTGTAAGGTACCACAAATGAAAATAACAGAAGATAGGAAAGTGGCTTGAAGCACTTCGACTCATACTGAAAACTTATATATTTTAACCCGCTACCGCCAACTGCTGACCCACTCATTTTGTCACCTATATCCAAACAGAATAACATAAGCATAGACATATAGAAGCTTACCCATTGTTGGACGAGGGGTAGCCCTTATCTTCAAAATCTCAGGACGAGGTATGATTGACCCAGATGCTCCTATGCCTCTTGAAACTCTTACTTTGGTACCATCTTCCTGATACCTTGTTCCAACCTTACAAGGCTGCCTATAAAAGAACATATCAACAATCATTATAAAGAAGCAACGGTCAGATAAAATGACAAATACCTGTTGTAGCATACATACCCTGTTACTGGATCAACAATTTGAACATTGGACACATGAAGAGGGGCTTCTACTGTAAATATCCCACCTTCATGTCCTTGCCCTTGCTTTATATGCTTCTTTACCTGCATATATATTTGATCTAAAGTGAATATCAAACAGAGAAAATTCACATTGGAGGTCGATGATGCATATAAGAATGAATCAAAAATAATAGTGAGATGGGATGTATAGTCACCAAGTTCTTTCCCTCAACAATAACACGATTCTGAGAGCGAATGACACGTTTAACAGTGCCACTTTCACCCCTATCTTTACCCCTAATTATCATCACCTACAATAAAAGGATCAGTTTAAACATCAGCAAAAAAAAAATCCTTAAAAGTGCAAAGGTTTTAATATGAAAGAAGGACGTGTTATCTTTTACATTATCTCCTCTCAAGATCTTCCAGTGATGTATGAGTTTCTGAGCTGCCTTCCACCCCATTATGTGTCAGTCTGAAATGAACATTCAAGAAGAATCATTAAGTTATCAAAACAAAATAATTCCTAAATTAGATTAATTAAGAAACATATAGATAATATTAACTCCCATTTTCTGATCCTCAATTTCTAGACCATCCTTCCTAATCTCCAATATAGACATCAATAACTAACACTAAATGTGTAAAAAATAAAACCAGTCTCTAACCCAAGAATCAGCCAAGAACTGAAATTCTGCACTTTTATAGAGGTGCTATTGCTAGTTTACTTTCATTTTCAAAGCAAAAATTAGCACAAAATTATTGGGTACAAACTGAGAACTAAATTGTAATGTGAAAGTGACCTGTACCTTTTGTGCAAACTAGAGTACTTAAACGGGAACAAGTACACCTCACACAACCACACATCTAAGAAAACGATTGAATAGGAAATACTAATCAATTTTGGGGGACGAAATTTCTTAAATGCTAAAGTTTCTAGTCACATCATCCGCAAAATAGGATTCATCTGTTGTCACAAAGCTATCAGTTTCAACAAAGCAAATGAGCGATTGAGCGTAAATCAATACATTTCAATATTAAACCTTCAATCTGATGATGATGATACTTAATTGGATAGACATTCAAATAGTCATCATCATCGAAGTTCCATTTGATAAACAGAGTACATACTACTAAAATCTGATTGAACTAAGTAACACAGACATAGAGCAAACATTGTGTCACAATCTTAAGACACTAACTTCTAGGTAGATGTCTTCAAATAAGAGATACAAATTCGCATCAAGTTTCCATCGATAAAAGTCCTAAAACATCAGCAGGCTTCAGATGGTTATTGCATACAATATAAGTTGCTAAAATACAAACGCATAGATAGCTGCCAAATATGAAGAACTGCATCAATAACAAAGCGAATAACAAAAACCACCTTAACTGAATGAAAAGGCAATAGAGTCCAATAAATCAATTTTCATAACACTACTATTAAGCATTTTATTAGCGTTTAATCATCATTAACATAATCGTTAATCCAAATTTATTTCTACTAAACTTATCAAAGGAATAATTAACTGAATACACAGAAATTCGAGCCACCATTTCACAAATTCATAAAAATAAACAATCTCAACCACGTCAATTTATCAACCAGACTTCTACAAATTCAATACTATATTTCAACTTTCCGTAATTTAAAAATAAATATAAATATAATAATAATAAAAATCTCATAAACCCCAAAACCTAACTCAAATCTGAAATAGTTCAAATTGAGACAGAAATTAAGAAAAAAAAAAGTATAATAATACCTGATTAGAAGTAATAACAATAATTATATAGAGATGAGATTGCTGAATCGAGAGATGTAAAGGGCTATTGGAATATGAATATGGATATAGATACAGAATATAGAGACAGAAACTACTGAACCACCACCAGTTTCTGGACCCCTTTTTGACATCTTAAAAGGCCCATTGACGCTTTTAATTTGCAGTTTCTATTTATTTCAACTTTAAGCCCATTATTTATACTAGTGCAGCCCGCATTCCATAAGTAGCCCACCAAATGGCTTTTCTTTTATACAAATTTTAATTATCGGACATCTATCTACGTCTGTATATATACTAAAGGAGAATAAAATGTTATTTCATATTTTACTACATAGGTAAAATGACACGTGACGACTTCTCATAATTTAAAAATAAATAATTATTTAATTTTAAAAAATAAAATAAAAAATATATTTAGATAGAGTTAGATAATATTTGAATATAATAATAATTAATTAAAAATCTATGAATCCTACTCAAACACTAACTGAAAAATAATATTAAACTATTAAACCTATAAAAGTTGTGAATATAAAAATTAATTAACTTAAATTGTCGTGCATCGCACGGTTTAGATCTAGTTTATAATATATAATTATATTACTAGCCTCGTACCCGTGTAAAACATTGACGTTGAATGATTGGTTAGGCATCATATTTATTAGGATCTTATGTGTATATTTTATATGGTGTCCATTAGGTGTTTTTATGTTCAGATGATAGGTATGTGAGGGAGACAAATAATACTATTGTCTGAGATTTTTGGTCAAAAGTGTTTGTTTATTTGTTAGATGTGTTATTATATAGGTAGATTAAAGTGAAATGAAGGAATGAGATTAAAAGTGATATAGATTAAATGGTAAAAATTTATTTTACTTAGTATTAAAAAGTGAGGGAGTGAAAAATGAGTAAATTCTTTATATATTAAGTATAGATTTACATATGAAAAATAGTAATAAAATAATATTTTTGTACAAATAGTAGTTCATCAATATATTTAGTTTTAAAGTTCGTATGAGAATATTATGATTGTAAACATACGTATAATATGATTGTAAATTTATTTTAGAACAAAGTTCGTAACATGAATATGTTATAAGTAGCTATATATTGTCTTTAATTTGTCCATCTTCCTTCCTATTATTGCCTAATATATTGACATTATATACTAATTTTACAAATCTTCTTATAATTACCTTACTTATACTTATTAAAAATTAATTTAAATTAAGTTTTTTTCAATTTATATAGAAGTAATTAAAGAGGGTCAATTTTATCAATTTTTAGAGTTGAGTTCAATTTTAAAATAAAAAGGTAAAATGCTTTATATGTATGTAGTGAAGATAGAAATAGAGATATTATAATTATAATTATTGTAATATATAATATAATATAATTATAATACATAATATAATGGTTATACGAAACCTATATTATGCCATTTTATCTATCGAGACTCTTGCATATTCTAAAACATTAGTAACGATAAAAACATGACGAACGTTTTCTTGCGATACCGATTAACAAAAAAATTTGTCAAATAAGTAAAATTTATCTAGTACTAAAATAATAAAATGAGCAAACTTTTTTAGAATTATCTTAACATAACAAATTATTTTCGTCTCCTAATGAATGTAGGATTGAGATAGTGTTATTTCAAGAGACCTCATTAATCTATCTATAATTCTTATTAAGCATTTAACACTCTTTTTTTAATTTTTAAAAAAAGATATCGAAAATTATCACTATTAATTTAATAAAATCATTCAGTTAATATTATATTTCACATAATACATTTAAATATCTTCTTTTATATCACAATATTGAATTTACGATTACAATAATTTAAATTATTATTAAAAATCACTTTAATTAAAGAGGTATCAATTATTATTGCATTCAAATATCATTAAACATTTATCTCTCAATATCAATATGTAGAATCTTCACTTGCTGCTATGTGCGAGATTTGACGTTAATAATAAAAAAATAATATAAATATATTGCTCTTAAGATTAATTGCATATTCTATTGTTTGCCCAACCCACTAATTATCTTAATATTAATAATACTTATTATTAATTATATTTTTTCATTAATATTGATAATATTAATATGCTATTTTTATAACATAACATCATTTTTATTTATCGCACACTAATAATATAATTGAGATTTCTCTTTCAAAGAAATTGTTAACTTCAAACTCCTTTTTTTTTTTTTTTTTTTCTTATCTAATTATTATTTTTTTTATCTAATTATTAATTATTAATATATAGGGAATGTAGGGGGAATTTTGATTGACTTATTGGGTAGAATTTGTTAGAAGATTAATGAATTTGATTGATTGATAGAAGATGATTTATAACTAAATTTAAATGTCTATGAATTAGTTCCATAAAAGAATGAAATAAAAAGATTTAATTGATTAATAAAAGCTTTATTTTTAGAATAGAAAAGATTAGGGGGATTTTGATTAAGTAGAATTTGTCGAGAATTAATAAATTTGATTGATTAATTGAAGATGGAATGAAATAAAGGATTTTCATTGGTTATTAATAGAAAGATTATTTTTTTAAACATTTCATTAACAAGTTTTCTTTTATTAATATCAGAGGAAACATAATATTAATTAATTAATTAATCGTTTGTTATGCAATAATATTGTATTTGATTTGATGATGTAGGTCAAATGATAATACCAAGGGTTGGTGATGTAAATGCATCGAATGATTGCAAAAGCAGCGTGTGATATTTTTCCTTCATTTCCTGGGCCTAACAAAACTGCTTGTAAATGTTGGTATAACTGTTAAGTAATTCATGTTTTTATCACATGATATGATAATAATAATAATAATAATAATATGTAGAATTATTATTATTATTTATTATGATGAATATGTCACTTTGGTAGTATTTGCATTTTTACAAGCGTAATGATATTGAATATAATTTGTTTGTAGTGTAAAAACATATAAATTATCAAGAGACCAACAATGAATCAAATCATGATCAGTTTACTTAACTAGATAATCCTCATTGATCAAAATAACATATTCATATAGATTTATTAACTCAATTAGCTTCAAGTCTTCAATCAAGATAAAAGTTTTTTCATAAATGACTAATAGATATGAAAAAATAATTGATGAATATAAAGAAATATAATAACTAAAATTTAAGTGTAATTTTTGTATGATTAGATCTATTTTTAGAGATATATATATTCAGGCACATATTATATTGATATCTATATTATATTAATTATATATCATATAGTATATGTATATATATAGATTGAGTATTGTTATATATGCCTTATTATATATGCATAAATTTAAGTCTAAACTTTCATTACTTGACATGTGAATTCCACTCATTATCTCTACTTACATTTACCAATCAATTTTATGTGTCCCAATCACATTTTTAAGTCTATATTTAAGCTTACAAGTTTATGCCTACATATCATTTTTTATATATATTATAGTTGCATCGTAATCATATTATAATATATTTTTATAATTATATAATATATTATATATATTTTTTATCTCGCACTTACTGGCGTATAATTATTTTCTTACTTCTACTCATTTTGCACTACTACATATACATTTATGTATGTCGGAAGTCTCCTTGAAAGCAGTTTTTCTACTTTTGAATAGAGATATGACCGTTTACATCATACTTCTCCCATACTCTTCCAATGACAAAATTGGATATTGTTGTTGTATATAGCTAACACTCGTATTTTTATTGTTCGACAACGGAAAAAGTCAAATGTTACAAATCAATTACACAAGATGACGACATTTAATTAAGCACATATAACAAAAACATAACAAAAGTTGGTAACCGCAGTTGTTACTATCACAAGTGAAATAAGATTAGATCGATGAGATCAAGAGAGACTTTGAAGCTGATCATGAGTTGTCATCTCTCAACGTCCGTGTGCGACTACCATTATTTCTGAAACTGAAAAAATAAAAAACAAAATAAATATAGGTACATATACAAGACTCGTTATAACTAAATAAGAAAAATACATTCGAATTAAGAGTTTATATATAAATTACCAGTTGCACCAGGTGGAAATTCAGGAGAATAAGCAGTAGGTGCAAAAGCTTTAGGTGGAGGAGGAGGAGCAAATAACATAGGACCTGCAATATAAATAACAACATTAATTAAAAGTTTGATATATTGAGCAGAAACTTTTATAGTTAAAGTGCTTACATTTTCAGTCACTTAACCCTGTATGTTATCAACATTTATGCAAATAGGGTGGTGATATATCCACCATTGTTTTTTAGAGATCCACCAAATTTATGCATTAAAAACTTGTACCATACACATCAATGATGCACAATAATGGTGGATATATCAACACCCTTGTAAATATATCTTAATTTCATATCATGTTTTTCTAGCTGCTCATGTTGATAGAAGATCAAAAAGATAACGTAATGTATATTCAATAGGACGTGCGAGACAATTTTGACTCATTTAACTAAAAATGGGTGTACTCTGGTTATATATAATCTCTAAGGTTAATATTGGTACAAATCTGAAAGAGTTAGCTAGCGCGCTAATGGTTGGAAAGTGATACAAATAGTACATAAAGAGTTACCTTCGATCTAAATCGTTTTAGCTCATTTTAGAAACTGATTGATATAATTTAGTAATGTCGTTTTTAAATTATATGTGTAGACTTGTGAATTTCAGTTGTAACATGCTCTCAATTGTGACATGTTACTTAATCTGTATGTGCCCTACGGCCAGCCATCCAGCGTGTCATTATTTTGAAACATTTGATTACTAGTTATACAGTTAAAAAGTACCTGGAGGTGGTAACGAAACACCAGAAGCTGCATTAGATAAAAAACCGAAAGGTAAGTTAATGTGACTATTTAAAATCAAAGAAAATGTTCAAGATTCGTTAAAGTTGTTACCTTTACACTGTAAAGGCATGCTTTTAGAATTACACGCTTGCGGGAGTGAAATAGCTAATGCTTGGTTAATAGGATTTGGTAACGAAAATGGAACATTTCCTGTAACTAAAAGACAAGTACAATCCATACTAGTACTCATTAGTGATTCCATTGCATCACAACAGTTTGCAGATGGTGATTTTCCATTTGCACTACTTCCTGTTATATAATTTACGCAAGGAGTAAAGCCTGCGATCATGGATACAGTGCATGGGGTGGTGATTTGAGAGTTAACTGTAATAATTGAAACAGTTAGAAGTGTGGTAAAAACTATTGTAGTAGCATCCATGATACCTTGACAATGATTAAGATGGATATTTTGGAATTTTATAGGTTGGGTTACCTATTTTTTGGGTTAAATATTGGGGTTCAACTACCTTGACTTGCTTTGTGAGTATTGGTTGGTCTGTTTGAACCAAAAAAAGCTTTGGGGATTATAGTCAAATTAGGTAAAACTTTGACCATATTTCTAGTGAAAACTAAATTGAGATTAGGCCTAGTAAGCATGGATGCCTCTATTCTTATTCGGTTGTTTGTAGACGTTTATAAGTGCGAATAAAGTAACAAAAATTTAAGAACTTTTAGAAATGTGTAGAAAAAATATGGATGCTTCTATTCTTGTCTGATCCTTTACAATGTAGCAAATGTTGTAGTAACATGACTTCAATTTATTAATTCATATATCATAACAGAGCATAAATTTCATATTATTTGGGTTTCTATTATTTCAGCCTAGTATATTATATTTCTAGATAGTTGGTAAACTATATAAACCAATAAAAGTTGTCATTTTCCTTATATGACACACTATATAATTTTCCACTTCTCTAACATTTCTGCACTAAAAAGTCCCAACAATACTTTTTTTGTTAGAATCAAGAAAAAAAATAATAGTAGTCAATAAAATGGCTAGCAAAATGGTTCTAGTCATGGTCGTTATTGTCTCAATCTGTGGTGGAGCAATGGCTCAATCAGGGTGCACCAGTGCCCTCATGGGCATGTCTCCTTGCCTTAACTTCATTACTGGAAATACATCCACTCCTTCGTCTTCATGTTGCTCCCAGCTAGGAAACGTTGTTCAGTCACAGCCACAGTGCCTTTGCCAACTTCTGAATGGGAACGGTATTAATCTTGGTTTGAGTATTAACCGAACCCTGGCTCTAACGCTTCCTGGTGCTTGTAATGTTCAGACTCCACCTGTCAGCCAGTGCAATGGTAAGATTGTTGCTCATAGTGCATTGTTATGTTTGTTTACCAATAGAGATGACAAAAGGGTCGGATCAATTAAATTGGATAATGAGTCAAAAGTAGTCACTTTCAGAGCTGGTCAAAATCGGGCTGGTCTGATTGATCCACAAACACTTTATTGTACTCAGGGGCAGATTACAAGGGGGCAGTTGTCCCCTAAAAAATTCACAATTATGTAAAAGAAAATTATTTAAGGTAATATCAACATATTTTTAATATTTGCCCCTTAAAAAGGTAAAAAGAACGAAAAAGAAAACTTTTGCCCCTTTATTAGTTTATAATCCAGCCTCAGCCCTGATTGTACTTGAAGCACTTAATTTCGAAAATGATAATCTAAATTTTTGAATAAACCAATCATGCACTAATATTACAGTTTGGACAACATTTGACCCGATTCCTGATGAAACATAACTCAATTTAACTTGTTCATAGGTACATGAGTTGACATTATCACCTCAATATATCATATATGTATCAAGCTTCAAATATCTAATATATTTAGGTTTCTGCTGATTTGTGTATGCAGCCGCAAACGGGCCACCTGCTACTTCTACGCCTACCCCAGCTGCTTCTCCAGAAGGATCATCCGATCCCGAAATACTTCCAGAAAGCCCAACGGAATCAGATACTCCATCAGGTAAAGTCACCTTGAAATATACCCATATATAAAAATAAAAAATAAAAACTAAAAGGGGGAAAAGAACAAGATTTTAATTATTTATGTGATTGCAGGATCAGGGTCAAAAACAGATGGTTCAACGCCTAATGGAAGCAAATCAAACGGGCCTCTTCATCTCATGGTGTTTGTTCTGCTCGCAGTGTCTGCTGCTAGTTTCTAAGTTGTTTTACCTTCATTCTTTATTCTTCCTAAGACTAAAGAAGTTGACTTCTTCATTCTTGGAGGATGATTGTGTGTTATAGGAGTGAGCGATTTGTTATGTATATATGTGATGAGATTGTATGACTGTAATATTTACTTTTGTTATTAATCAAAGAAGTCACTGTTTGACAGGATAAATTACTCGCATTTACAAGAATATATAAACCAAGAGACTATTGTTCTTTTCATTAACACGTGTTAACGTCTGTACGTACTCAAGAATCAATCAAAATGAATCCTACAGTGTGTTAACGTCTATACGTACTCAAGAATCAATCAAAACTCTTAAATCCGCAAAAATACTAGCATATCAAATATTACCTTTATCTTCCCACCTCTTCCCACCCCACCACTCAGGTGTTGTATGGGTCATATTTCTCACATGATCTCGTCCAAGCTCAGGTTCAGTTCTCATTAGACAATTATATAACTTACAATCTCTCTTTATCGAATCACCATGATTTTTTAAACTGTACTTTAAAGTAACATTTCCATCTTATTCTTTAAATTATTTTATAAATTTGTCCACCAAACCAAATTAAGTGACTTCCTTGCCTATTTCCTATTTTTACGTCCTCGAGGCACAACTCAACAAATATAATATGAGTACTAGGATCCCAACTGATTTTGTGAGAATTGAGTTTTATGATTGTAAGGTTAACATTGACATTATCATTGTCATTATCATTGTTTGAGTCTATATCTTGAACGCTGATAATATAAAAAATTCGTTTTTTGTTAATAACATTAGATGTGTACAATGTACCCTATTCAAACGATAGTATGCAAATATATAAAGACAAACTAGTGTATATCTAGACTATTCAGCGAAATACAATATCTTATTATAAATTGTGAGTCAGTAATAGTTGTATATTATGTTTGTGTTTCACGGATTATCTATAATGGTGATTCAATAACGATAATTTACTCGTATGTAGAGTTAACGATTCATAATGCGGTGGTGAATTTTACGAGTATGATACAATTAATATTAAATAAAAGTTACATAATTTATATTTAGAAATATTAATTATTAATTTTAAGAGTTTCTATATATAAAACACCGAAATACTTTATATATTAGTATAGAAGTATAGAGAAGGTGTTATGAAATCAATAATCTTAAAATTTCATAACAGGCCTAACTAAAACATTATAATAGATCTTAATCCAATTGAACGTATACATAACAAACTAAAATATTATAGAAGAATATTGTAGACTAGTAATGAAAGAATGAAACATGATCAATTAAGAAATGTTCTTTTTATATACATATATAGAAATAGATGTAGAAAATTAAAGATAATATATTCAGAAATAATATTGGTATATAATCTAGTCCATAAGTGATATTGTATATGTTATTAAAAATTAAAATAACTATCTAGAAATAGCGTATAATATTTAAGTACTATCATATCATTATTTAATTTAATTGATTAAAATCGATTGTAGGATACCAAATTTTCAAGTTAAAGTTATTCGATTAATCAATTATAGTACTAATAGATACTGTCATATATTAACTTTTTAAAATAAAAGTGATTTAATTGTTTAATTAAAAGTTTAATTTAATTAATGATGTTATATATTTACTTTTTAGAAAAAAGTTCATTAGAGTGTCGAATTTTTTAAAAGTATAGGAGTATAAATCTTAACCGTTCATCTTTAACAAAATAATAAAACTACATATTCTTAAAAATTGAATATCTCAAAAACGGTTAGTCAAAAGTTATAAAAATTACACCATAAAAATCAACGTTTTTTCCTCTTCGATTAGAGATATCACATAACATACTTTCGACCATTTTTTTTTCATTTTTGGTAGGTTTTGAAAATTGGTAACACATGTGTTATAACCAAATAACACATGAGTTACTACCGCCTATCTCTTATAACGCATGTGATAGTCGTTGATGACAGATGTGATAGACGTGGGTAACACATTTGTTAGTCAATCGTAACACATGTGTTAACCCACAAAAAATGAAAAAAAAAAAATAGTTCGTCGAAAGTATACATTTTGATATGTCTAATCGAAGAGAAAAAATATACTGATTTTTATGGTGTAAGTTTTATTATTTTTTGATTTACCGTTTTTGAGATATTTAATTTTTAAAAATGTGAGGAAAGTGAAGTTTTGGCCAAATGACACACTTCTATTAGTACTCTTATTTTTTCAAAAAAAGAACTCATACTTTAATGAACTTCCCTTGTTAAAGTACTAAAATTAATAAATTTATTGGTAATTAATAATAATTTTAGGATCTTAAAATGTACTGAAATTAGAGATATGAGTATATTTAATACAAAGTTGAGTATATTTGATATTTATATGGTTTAAGGAGGAGAAATATGTAATTATTCTTTCGATTAATTATCATAATTAAAATTAATTAGAAGATCGAGTTTAGACTCAAACTTACGATGTAGATTCTCAGACTCAACCAAATTAAGTCGACACAAGATTACAAGATTTTGACAAACTATGTTAAGTCATGATATATATTAACAAACTATGTAATAAATCTAAACAAAATGTTAATAAATTATTGTTGATACAATTACAAGATTTTATCATATAACCATTCAACTATTTATACCCTACTATAAGCTATCACATTTTTTTTTCAAAACCGTAAGTAAATTCGTTTCGCAAAATGGCACGGTTCACAACGATTTATGTTGTGGTTCTTCTCGTGGCCCTCATATGCACAGGTAAATAGTTCTAATAATCTTTCATATTCTCTTTAATCTGAAATATCCTTGTTTTTTGGTCTTTTTACACTATGTAAAAGTGTTAATTAATTTTGTACGATTGGTTTTTGTATGTTTTGAGATAACCTAATATCTTCTACTTTGTATCACAATGTAGTTGAAATCGCGACATCAAAGAGCAATGTGGGTGATAAGCCGTGCCATGATTTAATACCAATTACGGTAACATGCGACAAAGATGAAAATGTGTCGAGTAATTGTTGGGAGGCATGTAACGCGAAATTTGGCCCAAGAGCAGTATCAGGATGTGCTTTTTTACCGACGTTCCCTGGCCGTAATAAATATGTTTGTGAATGTTATTGGCCATGTTAAGGAATGGCTTGGCTAGCTTTTGTCACGCGATACAAGTATATATATGAGATTGCTTATTATGAATTATGAACGTGTCAAGTTATCGTATTACATCGGCAAGCTTTAGCTTTTTGCTAATTTTGATTTCTATATTTTTAATGTTTCGTAATCTTTAGCTTCTTGTTAGTTTTTTTTCCTAATGTTAATAATGGTAATGATTATATAAATCCTCGAAAGTATAGTACTACGGTATTTAAACACATATAATGTAGTTTTGGTTAATTGCATCATAATGCACCTATGTTTTTCCTTTGAGAATTAAGGTTTCCATATGAATAAAAACCATGTGTTATTCTCATTAACAAAAAAACGATCTTTTATAAAAAAAAAAAAAAAAACATACATACACAAATATATAAAAACCTAATGAAAACAAGTTTTCTTTTGCTTTTTGTTTTCTATTATATCTTTATTTATTCCGCAATAAACAAAAGATAAAACTCAAGTGTGACAAGTCGCTATATAAAAACGACATGAAGGAAGCAAATGTCACACGTCAAAAAGAGTAACAAAAAGTTGAAACTTTAGTTGTTACCTAACTATTTATTTAACAAAAATAAAAGTTGATAAGACCTACAGCAAAATTTAACCCAACAAGTAACAAGATTTATCTTTAGTATGTAATTATGATATGATCGACACAATAGAAGTCTAGCAACAATTATCTATTATCAATCATTCAAAAATCAGAATATGAAAATATATTTAATAAGTATAAGTATAGGTAATAAATATAATAAAGCTTATAAAATTTAAATACTTATATACATTCGGTTCGTTATATTCGGTCGGTGATAAAAGGAACCCAAAACAGAACCACAATGTCTATTTGTTTTTAAGGTTCGTTTTTAGTGTCTATTTTTTTTATATGTGAAGAAACCTTTAATCTGTAGGTTCTAGATCAGCAGAAAGTGCACGCAGTGGTGATTTGACCGACCGTTGATTGTAATAATAGTAACGGTTGTTAGCATTGTTAGTTGGTGGTATGGAAGCTCAACTACCTTTAACTTACTTGCTAGGTGAATATTGGTTGGTCTATTTTGAATAAGATAAACCGGAGTTTTTGTTAGATTGGGTCAAATTTAGGTTGCGTTTGGTTTATGGAATTGATTGAAATTTTATAGAATTGGAATTGAGATTCCATTCCTTAGTTTGTTTGGTTGAATAATTTATAAAGTTAATTTCCATCAAATTCCTTCCAATTTCGCGAACCAAACGCAATCTTAGTGTATTGCTTGTAAAACAACAAATAGATTAGTGTTTGGAAACATAAATTCTAGGGTCATGCTCAACAGTCAATACTCATGCATTGCATTTTGTCATTTTGTTCAGATTTATAAATGTTATCGGAGAAAGGCCAAGTCTTTTACTCTCAAGATGTACAGATAATAAGATGAATATGAGATCTTTTGTAACATCGTGACTTTTACAACTAGATCACTTTGATAATGGTTCTTAAACTATTACATAAACTTATAATAGGGCATTAGTATCATATCATTTGAGTCATCATTATTTAAACATTGTTTAAGCCAAAAACTATTATTATCTCTAGAGTTGGTCAGCCATATAAACCAATAAAACTTGTCCTTTTCCATTTATGACACTATAAATAGTTTCCCACATAACTAACATTTCAATACTAAAAATCCCAACTTCCTTTCTTTAATTAACATCAAAAGGGACAAAACGAAAAAGAAAAAATCAAAAGAATGGCTTGCAAAATGGTTAAGATTGTTCTAGCCATGGTCCTTATTGTCTCAATATGTGGTGGAGCCATGGGTCAATCAGGGTGCACCAGTGCCCTCATGGGTTTGTCTCCTTGCCTTAACTTCATTACTGGCAATACATCTACTCCTTCGTCTTCATGTTGTTCGCAGCTCGGTAACGTTGTTCAGTCACAGCCACAGTGCCTTTGCCAACTTCTGAACGGGAATGGTATTAATATCGGTTTGAGTATTAACCGAACCCTGGCTCTAACACTTCCTGGTGCTTGTAATGTTCAGACTCCACCTGTCAGCCAGTGCAATGGTAAGATTATTGCTCTTATTGAATTGTTATGATGGTTTATCAATATAGGTGACAAAATGGACGGGCCAATCAAACTGAATAAAGGGTCAAAAGTAGTCATTTTTAGAGCTGGTCAGAACTGTTGGTCCGATTGATTCGCAAACACTTTTTTGTACTTATAACACTTTATTATTACAACATTAATCTAAATTTTAGACCAAACATATTTGGAGATTGTCTGTACTGATATTACAATTTGGACAACTACTGACCCGTTTCCTTTTTAGTCAAGTTTCAGAATTGACCTGTTTAAAATGAAACTTAACTAAATCAACATATTCATAAGTAAATCGGTCGACATTGTCACCTCAATTTATCGGGTTTCTAATTTCTAACAAACTTGGGTGTGTTGTTGTTTTGTGTACGCAGCCGCAAACGGGCCACCTGCTACATCTACTCCTACCCCAGCTGCTTCTCCTGAAGGATCATCCGATCCTGAAATACTGCCAGAAAGCCCAACTGAATCAGATACTCCATCAGGTATATATACCAAAGTCACCTTGAAAAATAAAATTAAACAAATAAACGTAACGACATTTTAATTACTTATGTGGTTACTAGTAATGACAGACATATAATTGAATGATTGCAGGATCAGGATCAGGATCAAAAACAGATGGGTCGATGCCTAATGGAAGCGAATCACAAGCACCTCTTCATTTCATAGCATTTGTTCTATTTTTGATATCATGGGCTTCAACTTCTGCTAGTTTCTAAGTTGTTTTACCTTCATTCTTTATTCTACTTCCAAATACCCTAAAGAAGTTGTTTTCTTGTTTAATCTTGGAGGGTGATTGTCTGTTATACGGGTTAGCGATTTGTTATTTATATGTCACGAGATTGATATATATAATTTATTTATTTTGTTAAATACTAAAACTTGGGATATAAGGGTTGCTTTAATAATTAACAGAGATGACACCATGACTAACACCTGTAGGTGGTAATTTCGATCCATTTACTTACAAGTGGGATGATTCGGGTTATGACAGGTCAAATGGGTAAAAGTAAATAGATTACAAAGAATCGAGTCTAAAATAAACCTAAGTGTATTTTCGTTGCAGATAACCTCAAACCATTTTATTCAAAAAATTAAATTATTTATGACACAATTGCAAAGAGTTGCTTTCAAAGTCAAAATCTAATTGTATACATAATTTCGCATAACATACAAAATTTCCCATGAATTGTTATTTATATGTCACGAGATTGATATATATATATATATATATATATATATATATTTTATTGTTAAATACTAAAACTTGGGACACAAGGATTGCTTTAAAAATTAACAGAAATGACACCGTGACTAACACCCACAATTCAAAATAGAATAGACTGGATTAGCGAGATGCGTTTTCATCCGAACCCCATCTTGTTAAGCCTAAGGCATCAATTTCAATCCATTTACTTATAAGTGGGATGATTCGGGTTATGACAGGTCAAATGGGTAAAAGTAAATAGCTTACAAGGAAACGGGTCTAAAATAAGCGTCAGTGTATTCTAGTTGCAGATAACCTCAAACCATTTTATTCAAGAAATTAAATTATTTATGAGAGAATTGCAAAGAGTTGCTTTCAAAATCAAAACCTAATTGTATACATAATTTTGCATAACATATAAAATTTCCCATGAATTCAAAAATGAAAAGGTAAAGAATATTTGCGAAACAATTTTATAGTGCAAAATACCTTATAAACACGCAAAGTTTCGCATAGAAGATAACCCTGTGTATTGACATACATAATTGCCCACAAAATCAAAAATGTCGAACATAAACCCAAAATATCACACAAAATCATAAATTTTTTTAAAAATCACAAATTTTGGCATCCAGCGACAGAAGTAAGCAAAACAATGGGGAAATATATGTACTCTGCTAATTCGATTTTAAATAAGCTTATGCTAAATGATACGATGGGTATTAAGGTTTACCTGATCATTTTTCGTCGACTGATTGATTGTTCATGATCCTTGATAATTCCATCATCCTTGATAATTAACCCAAAACAAAATCAAAAATCAAAGAATCCCAAAATCAATTAGTTCCAAATAAAAATAATCGTGTGTATCCACATACAAAAACATTGACCAATTTGCACATGCATATATTGGGATATTCAAATGTTTTTGGAATTCATTAGACAAATAATAGCAACGAAAGTAAAACTTGAACAACATTTTAAAATTCTTTTACAAATGCCATCGAGTATCTAAATGCATTCATGTAAGATTTAAACACAACCATAGGGTATTTCAAGAACTACGACATTTGAAGTATTTGAAACTTTCTTGAGAAATTGAATATGGATGAAAGCAAGGAGCCAAGCGAGCCTCCCTCTAGAATTAATCCACACCAAGCAATGTACCAACAACAAATGGATGCTAGTCAACTTAAAGGCAAAAACCGATTGTCCTTCCCACAAGAGTGTTATGTGTATCTTTCTTTTTGTTCTAAGAGAACTCTAACTGTTAGAGAGTGAAAAATCAACCTACAACTCTCTTAAAAAAAGCGAAGTATTTAGTCATTTAAGTATATTCTTGAACCACATAAAGGTCATGCAAAGAAATGATAAGTCTTGAAAAGACTTACATGCATATCAATAGCTAAGGTCAACCATTGACCCCTTCCTTTTGGCCTCTTTGGCCGTCCACAACAAGAAGGGGAAGGGGGAAAAGATCTCATCTCTTAAGTGGGCCCCTCATACACATAAAACACTTTATTTATTTAACCCATTAAATAAGTGTTTTAATATTTGGTGCATACATACCTTATATATATATATATATATTAGATATAAATATATATTGTTACTAGAAACATTATCATTCATGTGAAATAATAATTTTCTCAATAAAATATATAAATACAAGAGTCGATAATGTTTAATCAAGAATCAAATTTTCATAAACGTATAAATGGTGTCTACTTGCTATTGTGTGTGACCCTTTAGGTTCATACATTATTAGTAATGTCATTTTATAGTGATTCCTGAACATACAGAACCAACACCATACACATTACAAGAACAACAAATTAAAACCATGAATTGGGTGCAAGGATCTTGAACGTCAACAATAAGAAAAAAAACTCCCAATTCTAGGGACCTAAATAGATTCCTTCGATTGAAAACCTCGCTAGTTCGATCACGATGATCAAAGCAATGGAGTGTGCGTCAGCCGCCAGAGCTCCATTTTCGATGGTCTTGCAGCAAAGAAAACGACGTCGATAACTCCAGTGGTCGTGGGCATTGTTAGGTGTTCACTGGTCTCATCATCGTCGCCATTGTAACTAATAAAGTTTCAAGCTTTATAAATTATGGTGATGATTCAAGGTTGCTTGATTTTTCAGCGATTTTGAAACAAAGATTGCTAAAATGAAGAGCTAATTAGTGGGTACGTGTGAAATGATTTGTTAAGGAATGATGTGTTTGAAAAATTAAGTATTTTGTTTTACATTTGGCATTATTGTAGATCTTAATTACGGGCATCTTCGATGTATGCATCAAATATTTCACCAAATTTAGAGCAAATAAAAAAAATTTAAGCAATATTTTTACATAAAATGTGATTTATCTCTAATGTATATACCAGATTTTCACATTAAATTGATAACCAACATTTACATATTACCCCTAAACTATTTTTATATGAGAACTTACTTCAACTATTATTTAATCTATAAGTTTATATATTAGAATAAAGTAATTGATATGAATAATAAATAAGTAATATCTTTATAACGATAAATCTCACATGTTTAAATAAAGTAATTGATATAGTATACTTATAACATATTTAAAAGAATGATACATTGGATATGATATATGTTTCAAGTTTCATTGCAAACAATGTATAATATATACAAACAAAATTTGGTGTATCAAATCGAGTCTAATTATAGGTAAAGTATAACGTATTCAAACAAATGATACAAGTAAAGATGTTTATCTTTTTATGTTTTGGTCTCACGTGATGAAATTATTTAAATCAAATTGGTTAAAATGAAATTTAAAAAATTTGGTACAATGTTAGGTGTTGCATCAAATTTTGTGCATAATGTTCAATATATGGTGTACACTATAATTTGCACCAAATATGGTGACTTGGTTGGAGATTGATTTTTACACCAAAATACCAATTTGTTTGTTTTGGTACATACATTGGAGATGACTTAAGTGTATGTATATAGATTGTTTTTGTAGGTGGATATAAGTTGCAAGTGAGTGACAGGTATTTCCTTCGTCTCAAAATAAGTGTTCACTTCCAAAAATAATACACTAACTTTACTAATTTACCAATAATTTACATTTTCAAAAATCTGATTTATAAAAGATTGTGCAAAAAGTAAGGGTAAGACTGAAACTTTCTCTTAAACAATTATATTATGTCCTTTCTTAAAACGTTGTGTAATCTGAATGTAAATACTTGTTATAGGACGGAGGGAGTATACCGTATACTTATTTATTTTTTTATTTTACCTTTTTATCATTATCTACGTGGTTTTAATTAAATAAAATTAGAATTATTGGATACATATGGCATGGAACTTGTTGTTGCCTCTTTTTTACATATATTGTACTAAAAATACAAGTTTCTTACACATAATATACGTCCGAGTAGTTGACTAACATTATAATTTGTATCAAACTATTTAGGCTTACGTTATGTGTAATAAAAATCATTACTATTGTATGTAACTTTTACTACTTTTACTTGTGTGTCATCTGTATTATGGGATACGTAACATCATTACAAGTTGACGAGTCATCAATATACATACAATAGCAATAAATTGAAAGTTCATTACACACAATGTAAGTCTGAATGCTTTTATGCATTATTCTGAGTATAAATACATTTGTCTGCACTTAGTTAATACGAAACTCAAAATAAAAAAGTTCGATTTCTAAAATTATAAAAAATTTAGCTTTGATTTTCACGTGATTCGGTTTCTTTTTCTAATCCCGTTTTCTCGATTTTGTGAACCATTTTAATCCAACAAATAACAAAATATATCATTTGTATGCAAACTATAATCAACAAAATTATATTATTCTAACAAAAAAATGAGACCGATTATATATTTTCTGTGTCAAAAGTCAAGATTAAATTTATTTAGTAAGTCTAGTTAATAAACATAATAAATTATAAAAAAAAAAATATTATATACATTCGATCAGGTTATTTTGAATATTTTTTCAAAAGAAACTAAAACTGAACGTCTGAATCATAACGATTTTTCATACAGCAATAACCAACGGCCGAATCTTTTTATAAAGAATGTTAACTATAACTCTAAAAATCAACACTTAAGCTTACTATATGTAACTTAATTTTATAAGTCACACTCACTATGAATAAACACTTTTATCAAATTTAAATAAAAGAATTTAATATTAAAAAACAATTATTATATTTTGTAATTAATTCAACTGAGTTTGAAAATTTAAATATATAAATCTTATATGATTAGGAAACTTCTTTTTTGTGTCCTTTTTTTTTGTTCTGTTTTTGCTCACCTATACTTAGAGCCGATTAGATGTAAAGAAACCTTCATTATAGATTTTATGTCAACAGAAAGTCAGATTTACACACAGACTAAAGCCCGTTGGACAGAGCGCATGGAGTGACAATTTGACCGACCGTTGAGTGTAATAAACGTAATGGTTAGCAATGTAGCGAAGAAAACCATAGAAATGATCCATGAGAGTACCAACTACTAACATGATTATTTTGGAACTTTATAGGTTTGGTTACCAAGTCTTTTGGTGATATGGGAGTTCAACTACCTTTAACTAACTAGGTGAATATTGGTTGGTTTGTTTTGAATAAAACAAGCTAGGAGTTATAGTCAAAATATGTCTTATTGATTGTTAATCAACCAACATAGGACATTAGTTTCATATCATTTGAGTTGTTACTATTTAAACAGTTTATAGCAAATAATAGTATTATCTTTAGAGTTGGTCAACAATATAAACCAATTTCTTATTTCACCACTATTTATAGTTTTCCACATAACTAACATTGTAATAACTAAAAGTCCCAACAATACTTGCTTTAATTAAGATCAGAAGGAAAAAAAAAAAAGTCAATAGAATGGCTTGCAAGATGGTTGAAATGGTTCTAGCCATGGTCCTTATTGTTTCATTATGTGGTGGAGCCATGGGTCAATCAGGGTGCACCGGTGCCCTCATGGGTTTGTCTCCTTGCCTTAACTTCATTACAGGAAATACATCAACTCCTTCGTCTTCGTGTTGCTCGCAGCTCGGAAATGTTGTGCAGGCTCAGCCACAATGCCTATGCCAACTTCTGAACGGGAACGGTATTAACATTGGTTTGAGTATTAACCAAACCCTGGCTCTAACACTTCCAGGTGCTTGTAATGTTCAGACTCCACCTGTCAGCCAATGCAATGGTAAGATTCTTCTCTATCTTTTTTCGTCGTTATATTTGATTTATCATTAGAGGTGGCAAAATAGGTGAGTCAGCCGGGTTGTATGATAAATAGGTCAAAACGGGCAGTTGCGTACCGGTTGAAGTGTGTCGGGTTAAACTGCAAACACTCTTTAGTCCAATTTCGTAATAGTTTTTATAAGTGACGATTATCGTAAATATGATTACAAAAACTATATTATCACGATAATAACTTAAATTTCAGAATAAAATGGTTTAAAAGGTTGTATCCGTTAAAAATGCACTTTGGGCATCACTCAGCCCGTTTAACTAGTTGACCCATGTCATGTTTAGGCAAAAAAAATTATTTGAGTGGTTGAGATAAACACAAAATATATGGGCTGAAATTGTCACCCTTTTATTGGGTATGAAATCTTTAATGAATTATTGTTGTTTTGTGTATGCAGCTGCAAATGGGCCATCAGCTACTTCTACACCTAGCCCAGCTGCTTCGCCTGAAGGATCTACACCAGATATATTACCCGAAAGCCCGACCGAGTCAAATACTCCATCAGGTTGTGCCTGATTGCCAACACCTTTGTCTTACTTCTGGATTACGTTTATAACTAATATTTGATACTAACATAAAATTATTATTTAAACAGAAGTTCAGATATTTTAATAAAGAAATTAATGAACTTGTAAACCCTTAATAATACATTGGGAGACTTTTAAACCGTGTGGCCCGTTTTATGGCTATGTTTTTTAGTTTACCAATTTATCATTTTTAGTCAAATATAACCAAGTTGAATCATTTACAGTTAAGTTACTTTCACCTCTAGTCCTAATAAGTGAATGAAATGATGATTGCAGGCTCTGGGTCAAAGACAGATGGGTCAACACCTAATGGTAGTGAATCACAGGGGCCTCTTCATCTAATGGTGTTTGTTCTGTTCCTAGTGACTGCTGCTAGTTTCTGATTTTCGCCTTCATTCTTTGTTCTTCCAAGTGCTAAAGAAGTTCGATATATTCTTTATATTGGATGGTGATTGTGTGTCCTAGGAGCGAGTAATTTATTTTTTATTTATATGTGAAAAGATTGTATGATTGTACTAGTTTTTGTTATCAATCAAAAAGTCAATATTTGACAGGATCATAAACTTACTTGCAATCACAAATATAAACCATGAGATCGACCATTGTTCATTAAATTAACCCCGAAAGGGAAAGCTTGAATTCTTGATTTTTATATCATTGAAGCAAATGTTCTTGTGTTTGTGTTGTTAAGTTTTTCAAGAAGCAACAAATATACTAGCTTTCTGTAACCAAAAAAGTATATAGTATTAAGGGAAAAGTGAAAACAAGATTTAATAAGTAACATTAATGAACAAAAGGGTTGTCATATTCCATAAAAGACACTTAAAAACAAACTCCCTCATTGAGAAATAGTTAGGCCAAAACATCTCCAATTTTTCCTATAAATTCACCCTCAATCTAACATTCTATCCCTCACAGAAAGCTCAAAATCTTTTATCAAGTTATTGCTCTGCAGTTACCAAAAAAAATGTCTTTGAATAGGTGTGCCGGGTTTGGGTTGGGTCTTATTGTAGTCATGATCATGCTATGTGGTGAAACAATGGCAACAACGGGTTGCAAAAGTGAAATCGTGAAATTGGCTCCGTGCATTAGTTATGTATGTGGGAATGCAACAACTCCTTCATATTCTTGTTGCACGCAACTAGCCAGTGTAGTTAAGGCAGACCCACTGTGCCTTTGTACACTGGTTAGCGGTGGTCGTACATCCACAGGCTTTAAGATTAACGAGACCTTAGCTTTGGGACTACCGATGGCTTGTAGCATTCATACACCCCCGGTTAGCCGTTGTGATGGTATGCTATGTTTTAATAACCTAGGATATTATTCATGCTTAACTTCACCGAGTTAATATGATACTCATTAATAGGCCCACTCGACTCATATAAATCAAACTTTTCATACGAAAGACATAAATCATAGTTACATACTTCCATGTTTTAGTTTAGTTTGACATTATCAATTAAATATAACACCTTAGGCGAATCTCACATTAGACGTGGACATATGATGTTGTTGCATTGACCCTATATTATTAATTAGATACGTCATTAGTTATTAATAAAATATCTACAGTATGGTGAAATTGATTGTAAGTTCGGTTTTTGCAGGAAATGGAACACAGGCAAGTGTGCCACCAGTCCCAGCAACAACATCAGAAGGAACCACACTAAACCTGTCATTCTATATTAGTCTTGTTTTTAGCTTCATATATGTATGCTTGATAGTTATCAACATCTAACTTGCTTGCAATAATAATTAAGTTTATTAGATGTAATCTTTTTAAAAGCATTTATGGTATTAGTTTTCTTTGATTATTATTAAATAATCATGATCATGTATTGTTTTTCATTAGAGAAAGTCTAGATGATAATACCAAATGGACATGTAATATGTAATATCTATCCAGATCAATAATATGCACCTGTATTCTTAGATATGTCTATTACTTATTTGATTTGTATTTATTAAACTACGAGTTATAATTCGTTGTATAAACACATACTTACACGAGCTTTCTTATGTACATTGAAAAATGCATCATTCAAAAACATAATATACATTTCGATTAGAAAAAATTAATAAATAAAAATGGATCATTCAAAAACATAAATACATTTCGATCAAAAAAGAAAGAAAAATAAATAAATAATATATATACATACATATACATATATATATAGTATCAGGATCTAAAAAGAAGAAAATTTTGGGGGAGAATGTGAAGAAATATATATTTAAAACTATGATTAAATCAAAAGCAAGTATGATTCAATAAAAAATAAATATGATTTCAAATTGAATTAAAGAATTATTTTGCTGAATCAAACGATTAAAAAAACTTCCCTCTCCCTTCTCCGCTAATTTTTCCTTTTCCTTTTAACCGAATATATATTTATATATAATCTTATGTACCGTGATTTTTTATTATTTTTTTCATATTGTGCATGGGCTTGTAGAAGCAGAAATTGGCATACACAAAATCCAGCCCACAAATAGGCCCAATTAGGTCAATGACCGGTTCAGTTAAGAGCCTGCCAGACTGGTTATGCCCAATTTCAAACCCACTTGTACTTTCATGTGTTATTCTTATATGCTTTGATTTCGAAGAAAATCTATTTTAGGTATTGCTAAAAGTATAAGTG
Organism: Logfia minima; assembly: GCA_963921325.1. Taxonomy (NCBI): domain Eukaryota; kingdom Viridiplantae; phylum Streptophyta; class Magnoliopsida; order Asterales; family Asteraceae; genus Logfia; species Logfia minima. The sequence continues at coordinate 10,716,409 of OY992776.1, read as the reverse complement.
CACTTACGCTTATGTGTTAATCCTGGTAATATGAATTAGTTAATTGTTACAGTTATATTGTTAAAAGAAATAATTGTAACATGATTTACTTGTTTCCTAACTATGACTATGAAGGTTATCTTTTTTCCTTTTTCTTTTTCACAAAAGGTTAAAAGCTTGGTTGTTCCACTCACAATAATCAAACACCTAGCTTAAAGAAGGACCTGATTTTATACAAATTATAAAGTTCAAGGTTAAAAATCTAAAATATCAAAGTTAAAGTGGCTAATGATTGATCAAAGATATATAATATTATCATAATGTCTACCGTACATATACTATCCTATATATACTATTGACAAAGTGACATCATGCGATTAAACAACTAATGTTAAAGTGGCAGATACCTTAAATAAATTCTAAACAACTATCTATTTATATAATATATATTTTGATTTGATACTCTATTTTCAAAAATCTTAAAAATTAAGACTCGACATTTTAAAGTTTAAAATAATTGTGAACAAAGTGAAATACATGTGGTTTAACAACTAATCTTAAAGTGGCAAATACCTTAAATAAATCCTCAACAATTGTCTATCTATAGTACATATAATATATTTTTATTTTTATTTTTAAGAATCTTAAAAATTGCTTAAGACTCAAAAGTCTCTAAATTCAAAATGTTTAATTTTCATATTGTAACAGTATCATCCCTTTCATATTTGTTTACTAACTTCATATTCCGAATTTCTAAACCTACATATCAAACATCGTTATCAATTCACTATCAAAAGTAATACATCATAAACTAATAAACACAATATATAACTTCGTTGAGTTACGAATTATAATGATATATTTTACTCTGTTGCACAGCACATATATTATAGTAAATAATAATTTGTTTATGCGACGCTTTCACTGGATGTATATACAGTGTATGACATCTTCTTTGATGTCACGTTGTATCGTGCAAAATATTGTAGACAAAGAAATCTATCGAAAACAATGACCAATTTTATGTTTATTGATTTAAATCAGTGGTGAATCACATAAAATATTGGGACATGTTAATTTGAACTTAACTTTTAATACAATTTAACTAAAATATCATTGTTTTGAGGTATTTGTCAAATAAGTTTAAATGTTTGACACCATTATATTCACCTTATCTCATATATATATATATACTATATATATATATGTTTTGACAGTTAATTATTTCCATCATATTTAATTTTTATATCAACTATGTTAGGTATAGCAAATGAAAAATGAATTAAATGTCGTTTTTCTCTTCAGAAATAAACAAGTTATATCTACTGTCCAATCAAACGTTTAAATGGATTTGATATATCATATATGCATATAAATTAAATCAATTTGCTATAGCCAATTATAGATATCGTAATACTGACTAATGACTTTTGTATTATTCATCTTCTTTCTTTTTCGCTCAATCATTTTAAAGATTGCGAAACTTTACCTTTATTTGTTGGATATTATAAATATATATATAGAGTGAGGATCTATAGGGAAGTTTCAAATTATGAGGAAAGAGGAAATTAAATCTCAGCCCTTGATTTTATCATTTATAACATTCATTTTAGATAAATATTAACTCATATTTTGTTATTATACATTCATAAATGTTACTTAACATCATTTTTCCATATATATATATATATAAAGTTTATTTCTTTCACTTGCAGACAATTATTTGAGACGAGAAGTACCAAATTTAACGTGTTTGAAAAGACTGTAAATTTGCAAAGGTGGAAATAGCTATTTTTATAAAACATAACAATTTATGTTTAACAAAACTATTCAAAGTACAGAGAAACTAGAATGTCTCTAAACAAGATCGCATTAGTTATATTATCTTGAAACATGAATAACATGTTGGACTTGGTGAGAGTTTAAGGGGCGTGTTTGGGTGTCTTACTTAAATAATTATCTGCTTATAATTTCTTTTTAAGTAGAATTTAAATATCCTATAAAAAATTGTTTTTCCGATTATTAAATATAATAAAAATTATAAAAAGAAAACACAATATATTACATCGAGTTACATGTTCTATTTTGTCAAAAAAAAACACACATTCTACTGAATAAGCTTCCACATTATTATTTTTAACATAAAATAAAACATATAACATTTTTACTATGCAAGATATAACATATAGCCTCTCTCTCTTTTTTCTTTTTTTATAAACTATAATATGTAACCCTTTTTTTGAGTAGCATTATTTTGTATTTATTTTATCAAATATAACATGTTTTCCTTTTACAGAATTAAACCATATAAAATAAGGAACACACACTTTAAAATAAATAGGTCAATTCATGTTTATTTTTTTCAAAGATATAATTATTTAATTCTAGGCCCTTCCAGAACATTCATTCGTCTCATTATAGTTTCCCTCCAATAATATTTTTGAGATAAGTTAATAAAATTTAAGTTTACCCTTATGTGATATTTAAAAGATAAGAATTATAAAATGATCGAAAACAATAAATATGGGCAGAAAATTTATAAACTTGTAGCGATTATTTTATACAAAATATACATCATTTTTAGGACAAATAAAGATATGAGTAAAGTTCTACATAAGTTATTATTAACTAACATGTGACCGATATGGATCTTATTAGAGTATTTCACTGGTCTTTATACGATCAGATAAGATAGTGGTGTAAAAAAATTCTAGTGGTATATACCAATCAATTTTTGATGGGTACGAATTGGTTCCAATATTATCAACGCAAACATGTAACATTTATATGTTCTTAATAACAGATGTCGTTAACAAAATCTATTTCGTAGACAATCGCGTTTCGAGAGAGTTAATTGGCTCATTGGGTCCCGCTAATACTTTGTGTGTGGAGGCCATTCCTTGGTCATTAAAATTTACTTGATCAATCAAGGTGTCGTTTTAATGTGTCTATTTTGATGTGATTGATTCAATCAAATTAAACCACAAATTTAAGGGTATGATATATAACTTAAAATGTTTTACTCCTTGTAGTCACCAAAGTTGTCTTTGAGGGATGCTATTTACGGTTGTCGGTTTAACTTTTTGATAGTGAATGAAATAATAGTAAATATTTATAATTCGAATATGTAAACTTATGTTATAAGGCGATTAGCATAGTACTTGTGTAATGTGATGAGATGATAGTAATTCAAGATGTCTGTTTTTGTGATGGTGAGAAAGAGCAAATGATAAGAGTATCAAAATGTTTTTGGGGGTTCTGAAATTGTGTGTGATGTTTGTTAATTTGATCAGAGAATAATTGTAGTGTTTTAACCATTACTAAGGTGGTCAAATAAATGACGTTTTGATAATCTTATAATAGATTTTAGATTCAAACTTTATCAACTTTATATCTTGAGGTAGTTGAGAAAAGAATTCAAAACGATTACAAAAATGCCCAATGCATCACATACATTTAAGTAAATATATTTATTATTTCTCAACAATTTAAACATAGAAAACCTCATTTATTTTGCCCTTTAATAAAATGCAGTGTTTTGATAGGGTGACCAACTTTTAAGGAATAGATTTGTACGTCATTTTCTTTAATGTGCACACAATTATTATGCATATGAAGTGTATACTTTGAACATCACTAGTATGAATATTATTGTGGCGTAAACATAAAAAAGGAAGGTATACAAAAAGAATTAACGAAATCATTTTATAGAAAAATATAACCTGGTACATGCGCAAGTAGCGAAGATAAATAATTTACGTTCAAAAACATGCATCCTCGGTAACATATTATCTAACTTAAAGAAATTTAATTAAGAGAAATAAAATATATTAACATTTTTTATTTATTTTACATGTCATTATTTAATTAATTAGATTGCAAGTCTTAATTTAGTTGATTGATTTGTACGTCATCTTAATTTATATATTTACTATTAAGTAAACTTTATAGCGTTATATTATATAATACTATAAATTGTATTTAATAATGTATAGAAAAATAAAATGACGTATAAATCATCGTCCTTTCATTTGCTTTATATATCGAGGACAAGGACCCCTGATCCCACGAGAATACATATATGCATACATCATGCAGGTTTACTATGTTATAATAAGATAGAATAAAATAGATTATAGATTATTTTACCTATAAAAAAAAAGAATAAAATAGATTATCGATTATTTTACCTATAAAAAAAAGAATTAGTGTATCATAACATATTTAATTATAGTTCAAATTTTATAATGTGCATCTAACTTTATCTTAGTCTATTGTGTATATTGAATTTTTAAATAGTTCTATTGTATGTATTTAATGGTAATACTAATGTATCATCTATGTAATATGCCACATGAATTCGTAAAAGTTGGTACTCATCAAAAGTACTACATGATACATACAATAGCGATATTTAAAAGTTGACGCATACAATACATCAAAATGAAGTTGTATACAAACTATAAAAATTAAGATAAAGTAAATGTATCGCCATACACTAATTCTAAAAGAAATATATTTTTGTAATCACATGATGCGTTGTCGTCATTAGTATTTTTCTCTACTTAAAAGAAAATTAAGATAGAATCCATGATTCTCTAATTCATTAGTGGCAAATGTACGTGTAGAGTTAGTACAATAATATGCTAATCTAAAAACTTTGATCATAAATAGAAACATAAAGATCGATTGCGTATAATTTTCTTGATTTTTGGTAATGTGTCATGGTCATGGAGTGTTATATTCTTGACTAATTAGTTTAAATGAAAGGAAAATCATTAATCAACTAATCATGAAATAATTGAATTCAACAAAAGTTAATATAAAAAACAAGTATCAATATTCATTATGTAGTGGACGAACATTACGATGATAATTTTTATAATATCGATTAGAACATTGTCTCAAATTTAAAACTTCTGTTTCTAATGTCATGCTGCCTAAAGATTATATAAGTTGGGAGTATGATTACAAATAAGAACATTAAATAATATAATATACAAAATATACAAAAAAGTTGTATTTAAGTAAAAAAGGTAAACAATTATGAGTCTCTTTAGCAAAGTAATTGTAGCTGTGAGTTGAAAATCGTGAGTAAAGATTATTTTTCAGAAGTTACTGGAAGAATGTTATATCAAGTGATATAAATCTAGGATTTCTAAAAGTTTCATATTTTCAAAAGTTTGCGCTTGTTTTTTATTCTAATATTCAACTATAAGAGATGTAGATTATTAAAACTTGAATCTCAAACCTCTATAAACCATAGAGAATCCTTGATGATACCATCCGCCAAGAACGCCCTATGATTTCGAATATTGTCTAGACATTTTGGATTAAAGCACCTAAATGTTTCTTCATGTTTTAACAAAGTTATAATAAAGGTGTGGATTACACTAAAAATCACAAAAATTTGGGTAATTTCTCTCAAGACAAAAGCATAAAATATATGGAGCAACTAATACTCCTAATGAACTTATGCTAATTTTAACCGGCTAAAGTAATTCAAACTGTATAAATATTGTGTTAAAATTTTCTTAAATTGTAAGTGACATTAAGAAAAATCCAATTAATAATCGGACTCTCAGGGATTGATGATGATATTGGATAAATCTATCTCAAGTTGTCATTTATGTAATATATATTAAGTAATTAATTAAGTGTTACCATACAATATTTGCTATTTAAATATGGAAAGAGTGGGACATGGACTCATAATGTGACATTAGTTAAAAGAAAAGGTTCTTTGGATGTTTATGTGCGAAGTGGGTCAAATAAATGCTTGTGACATGACGTATATCTACTTCATGCTTCTTATTTTAGTTTTAGATTATCGTCTTTAGATTATAAGCCTTAATAGTTTTGAATCACTTAAACTAAGGAAGTGTAATTAGCTCTTGAGTCGTGACAGGCTAGCCATCGGCTTCATGATGAGCCATCGTGAGCTTGAGAACAGATGAAGTCGTCGAGATGCTCACGGGAGACAAACTTCAAATCATTTTTTCCTTTATTTTACTTCTATTTTATGGATGTGTTTATAGTGAACGTTGCTCTAAACATTAAAAATGAAAGGCAAAAGAGGGGGATTGGAGCCACAGAGTGGATGATGTGACATCGCTGTTCAAAAAGGAGAACATCATGAGTCTAGAGTCGAGGAGACGACGTTCACTATTTTTGTTCGGTGTTCATTACTCTCAACTGACGTTCTTTGTCACGATTAAACTGAGACGCTGAAATTTGATTTGTTTTTCTTTTTTCAACAGTAACTTAAAGAAATCAAACAAGCCATTTGCAACGGCTATTTCGAGCCTTTTTATTTTTTTATTTTTAAAAAAATCTTCTAACAATCTATATATACACATACAATTCTCACTTCAATCTATACTTTCTTTTCCAAATCAATTAAAAACAAATAGCAAAAAATAATGTCTTCCGATTCTTCATCCGACTACGAATAAATTTTGCAACTTATTTATCAAGCTCGTAGTTATCGTAGTGAAGTTTTACTTCCTCAAGAAAAAGGTGAAAGTTTCAATCGATCACAGTTGACACGTCAGTACATATATTGTGATCGGGTTAGTGCACATGAAAGTTTAACGAGCGTTACTTTGGTGAAAAAGTGAAATATTCCCCGAGTATTTCAAATACCGGTTCCGTAGGAGAAAATGACTATTCTTCCGAATTGTAGAAGATATTACTACTTACTCTATCAAAGCTCTACCCGGTTATTTTATATATTTTCAACAACCACCAGATACAAGTGGTGTTTCGGGTTTTAGCACTATTCAAAAATAGCTTACAATGTAAACGCTACAAAACGAATATACAAGGTACTTGCATACTTGCATCATATTGTATAACATGATTATATAGTAGATAACAGTTCAATATTGCTGAATCGGAAGAGTATTATATTCCTGTTGGGAATATACAAGGTACTTTAATATAGAGGTATGACAAATACATGAGAAGAACCAAGGAATTACGTGATAGAGACATGCACGAGGGCCTTCGATCCGATCTTGTGGCGCATATTTGGAGTAATCGTCCGTAGTTTGTTTTACTTTATAGTCTCTAAGTTTATTTAATTTATTTAACGTACTTTTAATTATTAGGATTTATACTTTGTTTTAGTTATTTTATTGTGTTATTTTTATATTTATATTTATTAAATTAATTGAATTTGTAAAAAAAGAAATTGAAGATTACTAAAAACTCAATATTCTGCACTGTCCCAATCCTTAGCCTCAGTGTTATATTAAAAAGAACATTGAAAAACAATATCATCACTCTTCATACTCTAAATACATGTAAAATGTAAATTGATTGTTATTATTCTTGTTGAATAAAAAAATTGGTTTGCTAATTCTCCAATCTTATTACAAGATTATACACTTTGACTTGAATGTTTGGACAAAATTTTGAACTGACCATCTACATTAGATAAGCATTTACTATTTATAAATGTACTTTTTTATTTATTAGTTAGTAGATGAGTCAAGCACCAACTCAACTCGAATATGTAAAATATCTAACCAGATAAATATGAACTTTATATGTTATGAATAAAACGAGTCCAACTCAATCTTTTTTATTTTAGATGTATCAAGTTCAAACTTACTTAAATTTAATTCAATTTTGACTCGTCTACATTTCTACATAGATTTACTTGATAATTCAATTACTTATAATCCTCGTTATTATTTTTCTTCTTAATTATCATTTCTTTTGGATCTCACAGGCTTACCCTTTTAATAAATTCATCAAAGTGAATATTTTTTTTAGAAGGAGGAATACCAACTGCTGCTTATGGCAACTTCTTTCTTTGGTCTTTAGTGCTTTTAAGAACGACGCCATAGACACGACGTCATTCTTGGTGGCGTCTTCGGGTTCATCGCTCTAGGAATGATTGGAGGGAAATGGAAGTGAGTGGACCTCGGGTACAATGTTAAATAAAAAAAATATTTTTTAATGTCTAAAAAGAGGAAAAGCCATATCCGTAATAAAACAGGGATGTGTCTCTTTTTCACTCAAAAAATATTATTTTAAATTTATGTTTCTACTAATCACAAGAACTCTATATATAAATACAACCTTAACTCAAACCCATACACAATATATTATTAATGTAATGTTATTTTTATTTTAAATGTAATATTTTTTTATTTTAATTAATGAATGTACTTTTTATTTTCAAATGTGACTTTTTTTTAAATTATGTGTTAATTGAAAAATAAAAAATTAAATTAATTGGTGGAGTTAGAAAATGTTAAACTTTTTATTCATAGACAGTCTTCAATATTTATTCAGTTATTTTAAAGAAATGAAGTTGTAATAGAATTTTCTATTATCACCGTAGAAAATGATGTAATGAATAATATTTTCACAATTAAAATGAAATCTTATTTATTTAAATATTACCCTCATTGTCATTTTCTCTCATTTTTTTCCTTTTAAAAAGCCTCAAACTCCAAACTGATTTTTCATCTAAAACAATCTCTTTTTTCTCTCTCTGACATACACATACACAAAAACACACACAAATGTTCATCGTGGCGATATATCCAAAGAAGAAGACACATGTTACAATTTAGTTCAAACACATCAAATTTTTTTCATTAATCAATCAAACACCCAAAATTCATCATTAAATGGGTAGATTAAATCATAAAAAATCCAATCGTAACTTTGTTACCAACACTTGGGTTTTAATCCGAATCACTTCTTGTTTTTCTTGAAACACAAACATAATGGAAGCTTCTGAAATCTTCCTTTCATTTTTCTAAATTCTTCAACTGTATTTCTACAAAATCATCAACAAACCAAACCCATCATGATGGATCGAAACCCGGCCCGACCCGTTTCATCTTACCTCTCATCACCAAGGTTCTTTAATGGCTTATTTTCACCTAAAACCCTACAAGATCAAGAATCATCACCCACTTCAATCCTTGACACAAAACAAAATTTTGTCAACAACCCATTTGAGATCAACAAAAATGGAATCAAACCCGTCAAAATCTTTAAAAAACTCGAAAACCCATTAGAGAAATTTGATCATGAAGGTATTGCTTTAGCACTAATTGAAGAACAACCAAATGAAACAATTTGTAAACCGAATACAATTAGTCGTAAAGTTTTGTTTGCATCAAATCTCAAGATTCAAATCCCTGAATTCTCCGGCGATTACGGAATTAAAACACGGAGTTCTCAGTTTTCCGGTACACCGGCGACGACCCCCACCGGGTTCGGGTCGCCCCGAAACTTTTCGGGTCCTCTATCTTTGAAGGAAATGGAGCTTTCTGAAGAATATACTCGGGTGATTTCTCGTGGACCGAATCCGAAAACGACCCATATTTATGATAATTGTGTTGTTGAAAGTTGTTGTGAGGTAACCGGGTCGCCCGAGTTAAAGAAGCCTGGGCTGCACCCGAACCCGAAACCTACTTGTGAAGGTTTTTTAAGTTTTTGTCATACATGCAACAAGAATCTTGAAGAAGGGAATGATATATTTATTTACAGGTTAGTCCAAATTCCTAGATTATTTTAAATTAAAATAATAATAATAATAATATTAATTTATATGATTAAAATTTGCATAAGAAATTGGAATTTATTTTTATAATAACAACAAATTATTGGTCTTTTGGCGTTGAGATAAAAGTGAATTATTGAGTATTTAAAAATAATTTTTTTTTATATACATTTAGAATAAGAAACTGCAACCTTTGTTTATACCCTATAGTTATATTTATGTTATTTCATTTAATTATTTAATTTAGATTTGGGATTTGGCCACATAACTAGATGGTGTTGGGACTTTTCAGCTATTTATGTGTACATCACATAAATAAAATTTTACATTATAAATAGTTGTATCTGGTTATATTTATCCTCATTTTTATTACTTATTTAAAGGGTAAAGAACACATTATTTGTTGTGTGTTGATTAAATTTTAATATTTACAAATGATTTCTGATCAAAAATATTCATGTATAACATATCTAATAATTAAACTTATTAAGTAAAAAAAAATCATAACAAAATTATTGTCAAAATAATCAATAATCATTTAATTTGATTAAAGAGTATGTTGTATTTAGTGATGAACTGAATGAGGTAACGAATGTTACACAGGGGTGAGAAGGCTTTTTGCAGTGAAGAATGCAGATGTCAAGAAATGGTTTTGGATGGATTGATGGTGAACTACTAGTAACTATGTTGAAGTGACTATTTCACCCCTTCTTGTTTTCTGTGTTGAAGTTTCTAGGAGTTTGATCATTGAGGACAAAATGGGGATTTTGTTATGTTTTGATTGGATTGTAATGTTAGCAATTTGGGTGGATGTATGGACTATGGATGATTGGTGTTTTTTTGTTCTTTGTTTTTAAGTTTTAGAAGGATTTTTGGTTTTACCATTCCACTATCCTTGTAATGATTTTGTAGAAAAAGGAAAAGAAAAGTAGTTTGCAATGATGTTGTTTTGGATTTGTTGGATTCATGATTGATTTGATATAAATAAATAAATATAAATATAAATATTAAAAATAAAATAAGGATAAGGATAAGCTATCTTGTTGTATTTTGATTAATTAAAACAGATGTTAATTACTTTATTGATTAAATTAAAATATAATGAAAAACGTACAAATCAAAATGTAATTAGTTTGTACTATTATTATTATTATAATTCTACTTATGGATTAAAATAGCCCATTAAAATAAGGAAACAATTTTCCAAACGGCTTCTAATTTTTTTGAGGGCTAGGTCAATAGGTGAATGCGAGGCAATTATTTGTTTACAGGAGTATTTGGGATCAGCAAACGTAACAAAACTGACAAAAGTGGGGTCCATACCTTCACAACCCAATAATGTCAAATTCATTCCAACCCAATTACTCCACTATTTACGTTTTCTTTTAAAATAGACAATCAATCATATTATATTATATTATATTATATGGGATAGTCACAAATATACTCCTTTGACCGAGTCCAATTAACATTCTAATCCGTTGACTAAGTTATTTGCAAAACTAATCCTAGTTTGATCGAACACCCTTCGATCCCCTCGATCAGACAACTTCTAACAAATTAATCACTAAGTCAAATATTAAACAAATCAAATGGGCAAAACATGATACTTGAGATCGAAACAGTCGATCAAGAATAAGACAAAAGAAAATAAGCAAGATCGAAGGTTTCGATCATATTGATCGAAATTCAAAAAAATAAAATGGGCACAAGATCGATGCTACGTCGATCTGCATGATCGACACATAGTCGATCCACCCCCTAACTACCCATTGCATGCTCGACACGTGTAGATCGACCCGTCCATCCAGATCGATTTTGTCAACTTTTTTTCTTAAAAACCGGCTTATGCACTTCGAATTTAATCAAGTTTCATTTCTTTCCTTTTTTGTTCCTCTTCTCCGTTCTGTCTCTTTCCCATTTTAGGGTTCTGATCGATTGAGGCGATCCAAGTTAATGAAAGTGAAAGCAAAGCATTAGGGTTTCGGTTTTGTTTAAGGTAAGGAAGTTTGATTATTTTAATCATTATAAAATGGAAGTTACGGTTTAAATACGGGTATTAGGGTTTTAGTTAGGGTTTAAACTTTATTTTTTTTTGTTTTTTATGTAGATTTTGAAGATTAAAGAAGTAGAAATGGAAGATTTGGACGTTGATCTCAATGCAAGTCTCCTTTTTTAGTGTAATTACAAATTTTTATTTATTTATTTATTTATTTATTTGTGTTATAAGTTATTTGTTATTTATTTGTAATTGTATAAATTAAATGGTTATTATTTATTTATTTGTGTTATAAGTTATTTGTTATTTATTTGTGAATTATATAAATTAAAACGGTTATTTGTAAATTGTATAAATTAAACGGTTATTATTTATTTATTTGTGTTATAAGTTATTTGTTATTTATTTGTGAATTATATAAATTAATACGGCTATTTGTAAATTGTATAAATTAAACGGCTATTATTTATTGATTTTTGTTATAAGTTATTTGTTATTTATTTGTGAATTATATAAATTAATACGGCTATTTGTAAATTGTATAAATTAAACGGCTATTATTTATTGATTTTTGTTATAAGTTATTTGTTATTTATTTGTGAATTATATAAATTAAAACGGTTACTTGTAAATTGTATAAATTAAACGGCTATTATTTATTGATTTGTGTTATAAGTTATTTGTTATTTATTTGTGAATTATATAAATTAATACGGCTATTTGTAAATTGTATAAATTAAACAGTTATTATTTATTTATTTGTGTTATAAGTTATTTGTTATTTATTTGTGAATTATATAAATTAATACGTCTATTTGTAAATTGTATAAATTAAACGGTTATTATTTATTTATTTGTGTTATAAGTTATTTGTTATTTAATTGTGAATTATATAAATTAATACGTCTATTTGTAAATCGTATAAATTAAACGGCTATTATTTATTGATTTTTGTTATAAGTTATTTGTTATTTATTTGTGAGTTATATAAATTAATACGACTATTTGTAAATTGTATATTCAATATTATTTTAAATGTTGGAAAAATTAAATTTTAATTTTAGTATTCAATATTATTTTAAAAAGTACAAAAATTAAATTATATTTATATTAAAATTCATATTTAAGTATTCAATATTGTTTTAGAAAGTAGAAAAATTAAATTTATATTTTAGAAATAAATTAAAATTAAAATTTATGTTAGACATTAAGTGTAAGATTTAACTATTACTTATTTTATTGAAATAAATTAAAATTAGATAGTATACAAGTTCAAAATACATTTATAGTTAGAAGATATTAAATAAGTTAAATATTTTGGAAATATATTAAAATTAGATAAAGTTCATTTGTTATAAATTAAATGTTAGTAATTTTGTTTTGTAAGGAGATATAAAAAATCGAATTATGGTATTTAGTTTTGTTAGAAATTTAATTTTTGATTTATTTTTTTATATATTAAGATTTGTATGTAAATATTTAGTGTTTTGTGAAAAATTAACTTTTTTATTTAAAAATAGGGCAATATGGATATAAGTACCTATATTTTAATTAAAAGTTAACTTTTTAAATGTTTGTAGTTAGTTTTCTTAGAAATATAATTTTACCAATGCTTTTTTATATTTTAAGATTTGTACGTAAATATTTAGTGTTTTGTGAAAAATTAACTTTTTAATATATAAATATGGATGTAAGTAACTATATTTTAATTAAAGTTTACCTCATCGCGTTATATATTAAGATATTTTGTTAGATACTAATATAAGTTTATAGGATTTATGTATTAATTAATATTAAGAAGTTGCAAAATTAGATACATATTTTAGACAGAATATTAAAATATCTATTAAAATGAATTAAGTTTTTGAATTAGACATTAAGTTTAGGATTTAAGTATTCGTTTTAAGAAGTCGAAAAATTAAATTTATGTTTTAGAAATTTAAATATCTATTTTTAAGAAGTTGATATATTTAGTTTACTTATTTATTGAAATAAGTTAAAATTAGATTATTTGTAAAGATTAAGATTATTATATGTTAGAAATTAATCTTTTGATAAATGAAGTAGTATTTATATGTAGAATTGTGTTAATAATTAAATTGGTGATGGAAACGAGTTACTTTTGAAATAAATGATGTTTGTTATGCTTATTTGCGAATTTTGTAGTCACTTACGTGTAACATGATGTATATCATGTTTTGTTGACTAATATTAACTAACAAGTTTTGTGAAATTTAATTGTTATTCAGACGTTATACTACGATGCACACTTGATTATTAGATCTAATGTTGGAGTCGCGATCAAAATTCGCAAGAGCTTATCTAGGTATCCTAATAGACTTCAAATGTTTCAAAGGTCGTGTTTTGGATCATGGCTTGATCTTGAATGCGATAACCGAGACCCGGGTTTGGTACATTTGATACTTCAAACTCAGTACATGCCAGACCATGATGTCGATCATTTGTTATTTTCTGTTGGTGGACAAGAACTTAAATTCTCACGTCGGGAGTTTTGTCTAATCACGGGACTTCGATTCGGTCCTCAAAACTGGTTAGAGAGTAGATTTTCCAATCCATTTAGGGATAGACTTTTCGGTCATAAAGCTGGTAAGCCAATTAAGGGTAGAGATATAAAATATGTGTTTGAGAATGAGGTTGACAAGTTAGGTGACGTTGATCACGTACGAGTTTGTTTATTGTTACTTCTACACTTTGGTTTTCTTGGCTGCGAGGCAAAGATAAGCATAGACGACCGTGTATTAGTGCTTGTAGAGGACTTGGCAGCGTGGAACCAATTTCCATGGGGTTCCTACTCGTGGGATGCCACTATTCGTACGCTCCGTAATGCGGTCGGAAAACGGCAGGCATTACATTTTACTAATGTCACCGAGGGGTTACCCACTTATTCATTAAGTGGATTCGTATGGGCTTTTAAGGTAACATCTTGACAATCATTTGATACTAATTATTTACTAACTTATGCATAAATTTTGTACATACTAAAATTTTCATAGATATGGATATATGAGGTTTTCCCATACGGACGACTTACTGGCTATTGTCTAAAGAGAGAGGGTGTAATCCCTAGAGGCATTGCTTGGAGGAGGACACATATTGGATGCTCATGGGAGGTTACACGCAGATTTGTTACCAATGCTTTGCAGGTTTGATTTCTATTAATTTGTTTTATTTGGTATTTATATTTAATTTAACTTGTTATTAACACAATAACTTTATGTTTTCAGCCTGGATTTTTACCAATTCGGGAGTTGATACCCACACCGGAAGAGGAAGCCACATACTGGTGGATAGAGAGTCAGCCTTCTTTGAATGGGGTGGATACACAAACTCGCGTTAAGAGGCCACGAGGCGCACCTGAACATGCAGAAATTCCTGACCTCACACGTGACTTCCTTCAATCAGATGACTTCTTTCAATCAAATGACTATATCCCAAGGAATCAAGAATCTTACTCCCCCAAGGGAGGCTTCCAGCAATCTCAACCTTTTCCAGGGTTCCGACAACCTTACACACCCACAGGAGGCTTCCAGCAATCACAAACAGACTTTGGGCAGTCCTATCACGGCATGCCATGTCCGGCTTTCGGCATTCTTGATCCTAGGGTATCAACTCTTGAGAGTCAATACACGGATTTTCGTCAGTCCTTCGATGTAAGCATTTTAATTTTACAGGCTTTAATATGTTAAAAGGTTGCTACTTAATAAGTTTTTGTTATATAACAACAGGAATTTTACCGAAACACCGATACTAGGGGAGCGACTTATGAAAGTCAATACACGACTTTATGTCAGCGATTCGATGTAAGATTTGAATTTTACACATTTAATATGTTAAAAATTGACTTCCACATGCGAGTTTTTGTTATATATTTACAGGAATATCACCAAACCAACGAAGAATATCACCACAACAACGACCTTAGGGTCGCGAGTCTTGAAAAACAACTCATGGATATGCGGTTGGAATTAAATGTAAGCTTTTCAATGATACTTATTTAATGTATTAAATGTAAGTTTTTGTTATAAAAATGTAGATTTATTATGCAAATAATACTTTACAGCAAGGTCGTGGTGGTACACATTATCAACACGACGACACAAATGAGGTGAAGACTGATTTTGCGAGTCCGTCTATGTGGGTAAATGATGATAACTTACAAGATCATCAAAATCAACAGGTATATTAACTATATTTTGTACATTGCTTTTAAATGGTAAATCACTATTGATTATACATTGTTAATTTCTCAGACGCCTCCCTTAGCACTACGACGCAGTCCTAGAATAACGAATAAAGGCCCCCAACTTTCTACTCCTTATACCGGCTTCCATTCTTCTATTATTGAATCAAGAGCGTCACATGCTAGAGAAGGTCTTAATAATGAAGTTGTCGAAGAAAAAGATGACCTACCAAAGGAATTTTGGGCATCAACACCGGAACATTTTTATTTAGTTGAGAAGACTCAACAATGCTATCTTGCCCTAGAGCCACCTGGTTTACCATACAATAAGGAATTTTGGGGGTTACTTCTCGGGCTAACCGGCAATTACTGGCTTGAGAACTTTGTAAGTATTGAACGTCGTACATATGTAAAACTTATATTATTATTTTGATACTAATTCTAACCTTGTCTTTATTTGTTTTTTTGGTAATTGAATCAGCATATAGACGCATGGATTCAGCATTTGATACTGAGTTCGACCTCTAGAGACCCACGTTGTGCTGTCATGCCTACATTTTTTATGAGTATATTTGGCCCTGGTCCTAGAGTTATAGCATTTGCTAACGGCACATTATCAATGTACCCCCATTGGTCGGAAGTAGATCGTGTAAGTATATGTTAAGTATTTAAATATATATATATATATGTCAAGTATTGGTAAGTATGGAAATTTATACTAACTGGATAATTATTATTATATTATAGGTTCTCATCCCGCTAAATGATGATAATAAGCACTGGATGCTTGGGGAGCTAGACTTGAATACATGGGAACTGCAATTCTATGACAGCATGTCTGGTGGTCACTGGTCGTATTTTGAAAAAGTCAAACGCAATATTGAAAAATATCTAATGACTTATTTAGATAGAATAGATTACTGGAAATGTACGCATAAGAAGAAGCCGAAAAAGAAGATTACATTGGAAATTAGTCAAGCTTGCTATGTTCCACAACAGCGAAATGGATGGGATTGTGGAGTGCTTGTTTGTAGCTTTATTGAACAACGCATGGAGAATTTAGATCTTAAGATCGAAGGGGATATTAATGAATGGGGGGTAGAATATAGGAAAAGAATGGCACATTCATTGTATAAGTACCGATGTGAAATAGGTGAATTTACGGGTGATATTGGAATTTAACTTATAATTTAGTTTATTTATTTATTATGTTTATTTATTGATAATGTTAACAATATTATGCAAAATTATAGGAATTAACGTAAAATGATAAAACACCGTTCAAAATTTAAAAGAACATATATAATTGTCAAAATTTAACACGATACAAATACAACATCAAATGATACATCTAACAATATAAATATCTAGAAATCGCTCAAATTAACATCCTCATATGCTTCTTCATTGGACTCGTTCAAATCAAATTGGTGAGGTACGTGCTGAGGTTTTTTAGATTGTTTTATCCCAAAACATTTTCGACTCTTAGATCGCCATGTCGACTCGCTTGGTACCGGTGCGGTGCAGTTATTTCTCATATGACCAAGTTTATGACATCTGCTACATTGAACAACCCTTTTTTCCTCTCCACGGGATAGAATACGTTTTATTTCTCGTGGTCTACCTGCTTGTCGTTTATTCATGAACGGTGGTCTCACAATCATCATATCACTTGGATATTCCCATTCGGATTGATCCGGTAATGGATTAATGTTGTCTTGATATGTTTGTTGGTAGACATTTTTAGAATACCAATTTGAAAAAAATTGATTACAATCATCAAGCCTCAAGAACCTCGCCACTGAAATTACATGACCACAAGGTATTGCAGAAAGTTGCCACTTTCTGCAACTACATGTACCATTACCAAAATTAACAAGACCTTTTTTACCTCCGTCATCAACCTCGTATTGTGATTGACTAATGCCGTGTGTTATCCACGTAGAACTCTGTAACTTTCTTTTTGCAAATTTTGCTTCGGCCCAAGGTGTAAATTCATTTTCAAGTTTCGCTACAAAAACGTGACAATAACAATCTTAACAAGATGATCATATTATTGTTAACCAAAATTAAACAATATTTAAAGTTTACCTCCAACTTCACGACGCACAAAGTACCACTTTTGCACAGAATTTCGAAAAAATTCAATTAACATAATGATCGGAAGTTGACGTGCATAGGAGGATAACGCGTTAACGGACTCCGCACTATTCGAAGTCATGATATTGTAACGTTCTCCAGGGAAATGTGCTCTTGACCACTTATGTAAACTAGCTTGCATCAAGATACTTCTAACTGTTGGTACTGCTGCTTCAAAGCGCGCCTTCCATTCTTCAAAGTCGGACACCCTGTACGCTTTGCAAGTCTTCCAGTATAATGCTTGGAATATATGTTTCCCTTTTTTGTTTAAGCCTAAATTTACAAGCAAGTGACGACAGCATACACCTTGATAAGCATTCGGGAAAACTTGCCTAATTGCCAGATCGATTGACGGTGCCCGGTCAGATATGAAGGCCAAACCCGGTCTTTCACCAATGCAATTCTTAAGCTTTGATAAAAACCATATCCAACACTCAGAACCTTCAGTTTTACCCACTCCGTAAGCGACAGGTAAAATTTGATTATTCGCATCCATTCCAACTGCTAAAAACATTGTTCCTAAGTAGTGTCCTTTTAAATGCGCACCATCTATAATGAGTATTGGTCGTAAGTAATTACTCCAACTTCGAATCTGCATTCACATTTATAAGCTATATTAAATATGAAAAAACAAGTTTTATATAGCAACGATAAAGTTTTACTTACCGCGGCACCAATAGCAACGAAAAGACACTCGAACCTCTGTTGGTCATCAGTCTTAATGTGCGTGACTGTACCAGGATTAGCCTTCTTCAAATTGTGACAGTAGAGTGGTAGGTTGTAAAATGATTCGTCGTCAGTCCCTCTTAACAATTCTATGGCACGACACTTCCCCCTCCAAGCTTGAGAATAAGAAACGTCTATTTTAAATCTTTGATTTAAATCTCTCATGATATCTTTCCCACGATATACCCGGCTACTATCTTTCAATTGATCACGAAGTATGTTCCCCAATACATGTTTATTTGCATTACGGTGATTTGCATTAGTTTGTGTTTTTGAGCATGTGTGGTGGTCTTTTAATGTTTTTACTTGAAAAATTGAATTACTATTTTTTAGCTTTGTGGCTCTTAAGAACCATTGACAACCTTTATTGACACATTTAGCTTCGAATCTTGTGGTTGATGATTGAGCTACTCTGAATGCATAACCTTCTTCGAGACATTTAATACCTAAATTTGTTTTTAGCTCATGTTTGTTATTAAAGAACTGACCTTCAGTAACTTTTGAAGATGACATATACCTATTAGTATTTATTGGTCTTTCTTCGAATTGTGGACATTCCATGGGCTCGGGCATTGACCAAAAATAGTTGGGTTGCATTTTAGTTGGCACTCGTACTTTATCATCATCATCATCATCATCATTATCATCATCGTCGTCGTCGTCATCATCATTTACATCATAATCATCGTCATCGTCATCGTCATCGTCATCATCATCATCATTATTATGTTTTTTCACGCTTTCGTCCCCATCACTATTAAAAGACTCATCAATACCCAAAGATTTTGCCGTCTCTTTATCTGTTAATGGATTATAATTTAAATCGACATAAACCCGGTGCTCTTTTTTACCAACAAATTGACTTTTTGTATTTTGAGCATATTTATTTTCAACAGAAAAAGAATGGCGACGAAAGACATCTTGACTGTCACTGATATTGTGAGAGAGATTTTGATACGAAGAAAAATGATCGTGTTGATTTTCATGGAAATCGTTATAAGAAGAAAGATGATCTTGTGAGTAAGCATACGAATTTTCAGTTTGGTACGAGTCACTTACTTGGGTATGATACATATTAGGAACAAAACTAGAAGAACCGACCTCATTTGGTTGATTGCTTCCTCCACCAACAGCGATCTGTTGAACTACATATAACGTAAGATCACCGTACGGGTTATTACGGACGACTTCGATTAGAAAACCTACATCTTCATCGTCAAAAATATCAACGGGGTGTGTGTACGTTGACATTTTATAACCCAATCTGAACTCCTGTTGCATATCTAAACGAGCCTTTTTAGCTATGAAGTTTTTCAACTTAGAATACCTTGTATTTACAGGCAGACTTATGGCACGTCTAGGTAAACCGAAAGGCAAATACTCATACGTGCCATTTACTAATTCCCAAGAACCCCCCCAACAAAGAAGCATGTTAACACTGCTAACTTGTGAGCTCATTTTTATTTCAAGATATGAATAAACTGATAAAATGATTGAGGAATGGAAGCAAAATATACAACACCGTTCACTTATAAATAGAGTGAACATACAACTGCATGTATTACTTTTCTTCTTTCGAATCACATCCACAAAATAAGAAGCCAATGAAATAAGTCGATCAGGAGTGATATAACTCGAATCCAATGTAAATAATTTAATATTTTTTGAGCCAATGATCGATCCAGTCGATCGATTGAAATAGAATCCAATGTAAATAATACGATTTGTATGTAATAGAATCCAATGTAAATAATTTAATATTTTTTGAGCCAACTGATTGGTTAAAATTTTCTTTTTAAAATGTATTTATATTTTTAAAAATTATTAAATATTGCAACTTCCTTTTTTTTTCTAAAAAAATCGAATCGGGCAACTTTCTTATTAAATGATCGACCCAGTCGATCTATTGAAATAGAATCCAATATAAATAAACCGATTTGTATAAAATAGAATTTAATACAAATACTTTAATATTTTTTTTAGCTAACTTATTGATTAAATATTCTTTTTAATTTGTATTTATATTTTTAAATTAGTTAACTTATTGATTATATTTTTTTAAATATTCTTTTTTTAGCTAACTTATTTATACTTTAATAGAATCTAAGAATATTTTTTTTTATTTTTTCATTGGATCGACCCATTCGATCTATATTTTATATTTTTAAATTAGTTAACTTATTGATTATATTTTTTTAAATATTCTTTTTTTAGCTAACTTATTTATACTTTAATAGAATCTAAGAATATTTTTTTTTATTTTTTCATTGGATCGACCCATTCGATCTATATTTTTTTTTTTAAGTCGATCATCATGATCGACAAACCGTCGATCTTGTTCCAAAATTCTTATTTTTTTTTTCAGTTTGGATCGACCCATTCGATCTAGGTTAATTTTTTTAAAGTCGATCAACATGATCGACAAACCTTCGATCTAATTTGTTTTCTTTTGTCTTCTTTCTAGATGTAAAGTTTCATTTGTTCTTAGGATTAATTTGATTATTTAATCTAATTAACGGTTAGAAACTTCATGATCGACGGGATCGAGGGTGTGTCGATCAAACAAGGATTAGTTTCGCTAAACTCTCGGTCAACGGATTAGAATGTTAATTGTGTTCGGTCAAAGGAGTATATATGTGATAATCCCTTATTATTATTACTACTCTATATCCTTTTGATATTTTATCATATCTATTCAAGTTTCCATATGTCATACTTGTTTACTTAGTATGAATGCTTAAAAGTATCTTAAATATATAAATACAAGTTCATTTAAATATATATTTTTCTAAAAATATAGAAGAATAAATTTCAATCACTTATTTTCATCAAAATAACGAAATCTTCACATATTTAAAAATTAAATATTTTAAAAATAGCTAGTTTAAAAATTATAATATTGCATCATGAAAATTATTATCCTTTTCTCTTCAATTAGACATCTTACATGACATACTTACGATAAACTTTTCTTTTTTCCTTTTTGGTGAGTTTTAAAAACTGGTAAGACATGTGATAGTCGATGGTATCACATGTGATAGTCGGTTGTAATACATGTGATAGTCATAATCATTTTCAAAGCCCACCAAAAAATGAAAATAAAAATAAAGTTCGTTAAAAGTATACCTTGTAAGATGTCTAATCGAAGAGAAAAAACCATGGTTTTTATGGTGTAATTTATATAATTTTTTGACTTGTCGTTTTTTAGATATTTACTTTTAAAAAACGCGAGAGAAAGTAATATTTCACCAAATAAAACTCTTTTATTAGTTTTTTCATTCTAAAAAAAACATGTTCTTATTTAAACTTCCCTCTAAATATATAATTGATAGATATTCTAATTATTTATGAAAATCATGAAAGATAAATAATGTAATATAAGTGTTAAAAGATGTATTGATCATGTACATGTTAAGTTTATACTTTAAAATCTATTTAACATTACTTAAAAGTATTAAGTAATTGATATTGACGTTTAATCATTTACAATTAATAACAAGAGGCACCTTAAAGTATCAAAAGGATAAAGATATAGAGTGGAATATATTAATTTCAAAATCAATTGAAACGACGAGTGTTTTTTATAACTAAGATATACATGAACTAAACGTGATATTTCGTGATTGTTTTAAGTTATTTTCTTGGTTATCGTTAATATGTTTTATTGAAAGTTTGAATATGAGACCTTTTATGAGAATATCATGACGTCTTATTACTATAACACATTCGTGTTGGTTCATATATGAATAAGATCAGTAGCGGATTCAGAAAATTTGATCACCAGTAACACAAAAATATTTAACTAACTCCAGTTTGTAGTTTGTCGAGACAAAACATAAAATAAAATAAACTAGGACCCGATATCAATGATTTTATTGTTTTGGTTGAATAACTTCGTAATGATTAAATTTCATGTGCCTATAAGCGTTTTTTCAGTTGGCCTCATGTATATTTAGGTCAATGTGTCTTATTGGACTTGGTATGTGTTTAGTTTTCCCTTGATCGATTCTTTTTGATTTCGTAGAAACTTGGATTATTTTTAAACTTTGTAAACTAACCTAATTTCAATAATTTTTTCCACATGTTAGTTTCTTTATTATAGAATAGATTGTATAAATTAGGCAGTTAAGGAATAAAAAGAATTTCACTAACCAACAGTTTTACAAACATAAAAACGTTCTACAATGAGCTCAAATATATATAAAACATGAATTTATCTATATTAAGATAATGACAGAAGCTTAAAAAAGATGATACTCTTAATGTTTATTAGAATATTATATTAAATTATATATGTAAGTATATCATAAGGGAAAAACAAAAGAAATTAGCAAGTGGAAATGACAGAATACTAAATTAAGTAATTTTAAGGATAAAAAACCTAAAGACTAAAATCTTGAATTTTGTTTAAGCTAGCAACTATTGAACTTGCACCCTCCACTTGAAGGTAAGTATCTGACCAATTGAGTCTATAGATAAGTTTAGTTAAACAATGAGTTGCATTACTTAAAATGACTAGTAACACTTTTAAAAAACACCAAATCGTTCTGATTGACTTATGACCCGTACTACCGCTTGCTATAATATGGGCATGCCCCTGCATAGAATAACTATAAGTTGATAACTGGTAATAACTTCTTACGACTGTTCAAGTTTGAAAGTTATCAGATTACTTAGCGAAAACTAATAACTTTTCGCTATAAGTCAAGTTTAGGTGAAAATCGTATATCGTTAGTGAAGTGTTTTTGTGTTTAAGGCGCTAATTTATAACTAAAATGTGTTATGTTAATGAATAAGTACACTTTACTTTTAAAGAAATGATAGTTGTTTAGTGAAGCAAAATGAAACTCGTCGCATTTACTTAGAACGACTAAGGAAAAAAATATCTATCAATAATTGAACTTGCTATTTATTGTACCCATTTTAGAAAATGATGGTTAATCAAATCTTATATATGTTTTATTTAACATTTTTTAGCTATGAATTAAGCTCCAAATCCACATGAACAAGGTGGGACAGCATGCCTCTCCCAAATGGGATTCTTTTTTGAATTCTAGTGAGGTAGAAAACAATAATTCCTGAAAATAAATAATATAATGCAAGATACTATTTTTACTGTGTGTAAACGGAATATTCAATTTTTGAATTATTCAATTAAAATTATTCAAATTTGAACAATCACAAGTTAACCTGTAATTTTAATGGAATAAGAAATGGATTAATTGGATATAAGCTAAATGGACTCGAATTAGTGTTCAAATTAGACGATTTCATCCTAATTAGCTCAATTTTAAACGTATATCCACATATCCAACTTTTTTTAAACGAAAAACTATATATATGTAAATATGAAAAACTCATATTCTTCAAACGTTAGAAGAGAGCGTTACACGAATTCAATTAAATTAAACTACTCACACAAAAGAAATGATAGTTATCCAACTTAAAAACTATTGAAGCTCAATAATCCAAGTAATTGGAAGTGGAAAAAGAAAACATTTGCACTTGGATATATCCGAAATATTTAATTCTGTTTTATATGGTAAACATTAATATATTAGTAAAAAATATAATTATTTAATTACTCAAATCTTATTTGGATTATTCAGATATATCCGAAATATTTAATTTTAATTCTTCATCCGCTCTGTGTAATCCGTTTAAGGGATTCGTAGTCCTATTAAGTAATCAGTAACCCAAATAATCCGGTCCATTTAATGTAACTCGAACTTGATTGGATGGGTTATTTAGATTTCGAATAGAGGTGACACCCCACAATTTACATGTATAAAAATTATTTATTACATTAATTGCTAAATTATCATATAGTAGAAATATTAATATTAAATTAATATTAATGTTGTTTCTAGAAAGTTCAAAAACGACTGCATTTCATCAAATGCAATTGGTGTCATTTTTGATCCGTAAATTCAGATTTTAGGTTTTCAATGGCATTTTGTCATCCAATTAAAGAGTAGTTGAGACTTGAGCATACCTATCAAGAACAATAATGGAACTCACAATTTAATTAGCATCACCTAACGAAGTACTCTATTATTCTAGTGAATTTGCATTTCATAACTTAAATCAAGAATCGTCCTATCATAAATGTTAATCTAGTCTTTTTCTTTTTACCTATTATTTTTATACTAATAGTGTATCTGCACATAATAACGATAGTGACAAATGTTATAGCGTTATAATCATATATTTATTATGTACATCATTAACATATGTTATCATTGTCTTTTTGTTAGTAATGATATAACGTGTTTTTATTGTTGATTAGATACGTCAAAAAAGGATAAAAGTCAGAAAAAGATAAAAATTCATTACATCCGACGTATCGAAATCAACAATGTTAAGATTCTAGTTATACAATCTAAATTACAGTTTCTAATGGATGGTTTATCTTTTATATAACGTAATTTACTTATATCTTTTAAAAGAAAATATCCATTGAAATGATATGCTAACGATTATAAAAGAGGATGTGCAAAGTTAAATGAAGCATTGAGATAAGTAGATATTATAGATCAATAGTTCATTAGGAAATAATGAATATAATTACTGGATTTCAAAGAATAATTTTATCTTTAGCCACTATTGGATTGAATTTTTAAGATAAAATTAATATAAAGCTTTTAATAAATCAATCGACAAATGTAGCATTTCTACAAATATTTACTTGTCACCTATTGCACATAGTTACCCACATAACAAAAGGACACTTCTCATTGTAACTAAGCGTAGTACATTATCAAAAACCTCACATACTCGATCTTTCACTTTTCTCAAACGTCTTAATCTCAATAAATCTATTGATACTAAAAGACATTTTATGTTCAATAATATCATTTGGCATATCATTTTCCCATGGCAATTCATACTACTAATGCTTTAATGAATTCGTGACATTGTTTAGGCCAAGACTATTCATGAAATTGAAGATGATGTGATGATACACGCTTTTGTGTTTGACATTTGTTGTTCTTTCACTCGACGTAAATACGTGCTATTAGAGGACAAATAATCATTTTAACATAAGAACAAGACACTTAAAGACCAATAAGTCATTAATCGTGTGATTGGATGTATGTTTCATCAGAAATTAAGTCTATTGAATTTGTTATTTTTAACAAATGACATATTTTTGAAAATTGTACATAAATTTGTTGATGGTAAATGCAAAAAAACATCTCATTTTTTAATATTTAATGATCGACGTCGTATCATGAGAGAGACAAATTACATGACATAAAATGCATCTTTAGTATGAAAAAATGATGTTTTCAAAATCCGATCATATATTGAAAAATGATGAACTTCATTTTGTGAAAAGTTCACAAAGAATTATAAGATATATATTAAAGATATTATGTTTATAATAAATATAATCAGAATATTATTCAATTTTATATAACTTGTTAAAACATATATAAAAGTTATACCAATAAAGTTAAAGTCTGTACATATCACATTTTAAAAGAGAGGTAAGTTTCGAAAGAAAAGAAACAATCAATTAAAACTTGTAAGTGAAGAAAAAACATAACAATACCTGATTTTTATTTTGATAATTAAGTTGATAATCAAACTTGACTTATAAACTTATGAATAATAAATTATAAACTCATAACTATAAACTTAAGTAGCATAAATAATATAATCCATTATACCCTTTAATATCTCATCATCCATATATATATATATATATATATTTTAATTGATTACATGATATAGTAATTTTAATTACTTCCTTTAAATATAAGAAAATAATAATTTGATGATCCAAGATGACTTTACATAAATAAGTTAAATTGACTTCAATGAGTCCATCCATACAACTTCAATTCCCTTCTAATTTCCCCTCCACCATCATTTTCACATATAGATACACTATCTGTACGTAAATCTCACTCACTCAAATCACTTAACCACTAACCACTCAATTTCAAGATCCCTAACTGAAACACCTAGGGTTTACATTTTCCCCCAATATCAATTTCAATTTCAATTTCTAGTTCAACTAATATGAAGGTCCATCCAGCTCCAAATAGACGAAACATTACCGTACGTTACGATTTCCGTTCCGATTCCACTTCCACCGCCACAAACTACCGCCAAAAGAAGCTCCGGCGACTTCCACACATCTTCGCGAAAGTTCTAGAACTTCCGTTTTACTCCGACGCCGACGTTTCGATTCACGAGACGTCTGATTCATTGAAATTTGTTGTTGATACTGATGATGATATCGGTACGGATATTGCTGCTCATACGATTGAGATCTGTCCTGGTGTGACGAAAGTTGTTGTGAGAGCTACACGCGGCGGCGGTGGAGGTGATCGTGATGTGATGGAGGTTGATTTGTGGAGGTTTAGGTTACCGGAATCTACGCAACCGGAATTAGCGACGGCGGTTTATGGTGATGGAGAGCTTGTGGTTACTGTACCTAAGGATGTTGTTAATTTGGAGAGAAACCAGGAGGTTTGGAGCGAAGGTAATGGAACTGGACAGTTTGTTTTGGTACAGTAAGAATGTGAATTAGTTAATATGTTTATGTTGTTTGAATTTTGTTAACTGTTATTGTTAAATTCAATTAATCGAATGTTTCTTTTAGGCTGATTATAACCGATTAATCGTCTTCAATGAGTATGTTTGACATGTTTTTGTCGTCTTCTTGATGATGAGACCTAGTTCAGTAGTTTAGAGCCTAATGTTTAACTTGTGAGCTCCGAACAATCAACTATACCGTCCGATTGTTTGAAATGAATGACAATAATGCTTATCATTAGTTCATTACTGATATTTTATGTTTCATTATTGAATTCTCTTGATGAAATTCTCTTGCATGTCAACTTGCGACTCCCCTGAAAACAACAGTTACACATTTGATGAACAGTTATTTATGAACATGCCTGTTTTGGATAAAAAACTTCAAAGTTTCTTCTCGCGTGAATTCAAGATGAAAGTCCTTGATTAAGAAAGTTATAGGGTTTGGCTGGCATAAATGGTCCTCCCATCTGCTATGCACTCATATTATTGGGTTGTCACTTGCCAGTATGAGGCCAAAAAAAGATCATGATCAAATGTACAATCAATAATGCTATAGAAATAGTACCAGGTTTTCCCTGTATTATGCAAAGAGATAGAATAATCATCCTGATTGTATATTTCCCATCTACATTCTCTTCACATAATCACATAAAGTAAATGTGACCTTGAGTCGATAACCATCTCTTCGTTTCTACCTGCATTTAAACAAGACAAGTTGAGAAGTGTTAAAAGGTATAAACGAGTAGCATCATATACCCACCTACAATGTCCCAATACCTAATTAACGTGGTTCAGACTTCAGACAAACTCTTAAGATATTTTGCCATTACTGCCGGCTCTTTAATATTTTTTTAAGTCTGTTGGATGATACTGCAACTGATACTTCTTTTGCCCCTTGAGCCTCCTGCATGCATGAAGCATGCAATTGCTGTTCATAAAGTGGCTAGAGTATTCATTCCTTCTATGTTTGTTTCAGGCTCCCCTTAAAGAATCCTTATCTAAAGTAGGTTGTGTTGCACCATAAATTATATTTTATTTGCTTTAAGTAACAAAAAAGTAGCCTTCATTTAACCATTAACGTTGATTGTAATGAAGGCAATCAGGATGCTATCTCAATAACATTCAAAATAACCATTTGATATATCTTCCCTAAAAGTCGGCCTGGGGCCTAATCACTTGGTGTCATGCATGGGTCAGAGATATCATTATTTGTTGATCATTATTAGTAGGGAGTATAATGTACTTTTTATCTTCTCTTAGATGTGTCAAAATGGGAAGGTTGGGTAACTTGTCAAAACAGGTGAGTTTTGTCCAAAGATTATTTAAATGACTAAAGTGTCAAATTATCTGATTTTTTAGTATCATCCCGATGATGGTCCTTATCTATTACCAGGTTTTATGCACTGAATAACACTTATGGCGACTTTTGACCCGTTTGAGATGTTATTTTTTAAGCTAGTTTCTTTTAATATTGTTTGATCCACAAGAGATGAAGCATAACCCGAATTGACTCGTTCATAAGTAATTAGGGTGAAATTCCCACCTCTAGTTATTTTTCTTTTCCTTATTGTTTATGTCGAGTGAATCTAAGCTTCTACCTTATTTATGTGATTATGTTTTTGTAAGGAATACATTCACTTATTTTTGTCTTTTATTAGTCTTTTGTTTCTTAGAATTGTCTGTTACTAATTGTTATTAATATCTGCTGTATTTGATCAAAACATATAACCATAAACTATTGTGTTACTTTAAATTCCTAAAATATAGGTTTTCTCTGTTAGAACTTTTCTGATGATTGAATGTAGGACAGTCTCTCTATCCTCACTCATCACTCTCCAAGATACTCTTGATCAATCATTTCTGGCACTGTTCGTGACAACTTCCCGGCTTTTATCTTCTTCTCAAGCATGCACATGGAGGTATGGGTTCCTTTTCATTGGTTTCTTGGTACTTTTACCTTCTTAAAAAGTTTCAACCTTTAACTACTTTTAGAACAAAAGAGGGCTTCTCGATTGTATATAATTGTTTGCAACCAACCATCATTAGAAATTAACAGAAGTCTGTACTGAAGTTGTGAAGTATACAGTATCAAGAAGATGATTTTATTAAAAGTTTTTTTTTTTTTTTTTCATGTGCTTGGATTGCTGTAGCAGTAACATGTTCCCTATGGTCGTATTATTGCTTGTGGCAACTAATAGGGGGTTATGGAAGCATTTTTTTACCTATTTTTATATGGATGAATCCATTTGGGTTGTTTTTGATTACTCACAAGCCAAATGGGTAAAATTAAGTTTTTTAAGCCAACATGAAATGAGCCAAACATTTGCCCAAGTATAATTTTTTTTGCATACAACCTCGTAGATCTTATGCTCAAAAAATTAAATTGTTATAGCAGTACAGAGTACTATATTTTTTATTCGTAACTTACCACATTTACCATTTATAAAAAGATTGAAAAAATGGAGAAAAGGGGCCTGACCCATATTTAGAGTTACCTGTGTTGATCCAGCATCCAGCTTGCCTATTTTACTTGCCTTTGGGTAAAATGTGGAACTAGTAAGAAATTCATCAATGCTGGTAATCTGGTTTTTTACTCTTATTCTTAAAGTTATAGTAAATTGCTCTCAAAATGCACAACCGAGCGACCACGTAAATAGTAGAATGGTGGGAACAAATGATTCTCATTGTCGATGCCAATTGTCTTTTGGTTCGTATAGTGTGGTCCGTGGTGGGTATATGTCTACTTTTTGCAGGATTTAGATGGATCATATAGTTCTATCTTCTATGGCTTTTTCTTTGCATCTTCATGTTCGATAATGTTACATCTCTTTTTCTGAAATTTTCCATTTTAAGGGTGAGTATTTTACCTTTACGCGTCAACACTAGAAGAAGAATCTCACCCCCTTTTAAACTCGTATTGGTCGCGTTTATCTTTATTACGCACCAAGTAAGTTCAACCATTTCTTTTTTCTACAAACAGTAGTACGAATAATCTGCTCTTTTGTGCAACACTTAATGTGATCATGTTATCTTTACTTTACGATTCATTAGTTGATCATTTTTGTATTTTTGTACTTATTTCTTGCATCGTGGTCACGGGGAGACAGGTGGTTTGATTTTTGGTATTCTTGCAATGTTACTTGTTTTTTGAAGGAATCTTGCAAGGTTCTTGAGCAGGGTTTGTTGATATGAAATTATTGTTGTTATTGGTAAGGTGGTCCTCTATGTGTTATGTAGTTGAAATGTCGTTTGGGATGTGTCCGTGAGCGATGGTACTATTTTGTGTCTAGTTATCATCATAGATAAGGTTAAGAGCATGCAAAAAATTATTGTCTTTGGATGTATTTCAAATTTATCTTTGTACAGCAAAATATATATAGAATTTGGAGAATCTTGTAATTATGTAAAAGTTAACAATTAATGTTTTAACTTCTTACGACTATCTTTAACTCTAATCAATTTAATATTTGCAAGTGCAATAACAATTTTAGAAGCCAGTTTTTGCTTGATTACAATGTGTCAAAAATGAAAGGAATTATATATTTCGAGGTTATCAAATATATCATTTTATTTTTGTAGGCCACTCATA
Source organism: Logfia minima (assembly GCA_963921325.1). Classification (NCBI taxonomy): domain Eukaryota; kingdom Viridiplantae; phylum Streptophyta; class Magnoliopsida; order Asterales; family Asteraceae; genus Logfia; species Logfia minima. The sequence goes on along the minus strand of OY992776.1, from coordinate 10,685,691 downwards.
TTTGAAAATAATTTTGTAGGCCATCTAAATATATAATTTATTTTTATAGGTCATTCATATTTAAAAATAATTTTGTAGGCCATTCAAATTTGTATGTTGTTCTATATATATCAAATTCGACTAAAAATTCATCGAAAAAGTGTAAAAGGATATAAATACTCATGTATTTGAATAAAATTAAAATAATATAAATAATGTTAATTAACAAATATAGGGGTAGTTATGTCGTTTCATCTTTTTTTGATGAATTTTTAATTGAATTTGGCATACATTAAACAATATACAAATTTTGATGACTTACAAAATCATTTTCAAATATGGGTGGCCTACAAAAATAAAATTATATATTTGGGTGACCTACAAAATAATTTAAAATTTGAATGGTCTACAAAAACAAAATGATATATTTGATTAGTCTTTAAGTATATAATTCCAAAACCAAACTAAGAACTATATTTTGAGTTTCCATTTCATACAGAATTGATTATTAAATTTTGACAGTTATGTTTTAATAAAATTTGCGAAGGAAAAAACCTGTTGAATGGTTAATTTGTAAATTATGCTAGATAGATATATATATATATATATGCATGTCTAGCTCTCGTTGTTGGAGTTTAATATAAAATTATAAACTTTTCAATACTTTTTGAAAAAACATAAATTCACTCATTACACATTAATATGTACACCTATATATATGCCCAATTATTATTTGAAGAGATCACCTTAGGAGAGCACCGAACACATTAATCTATGAATAGACCATTGCATCTTTAACACTTTAATGATGATAACTCAACCTACTTCTTTTAATATTTTCGATTGGATGTAAATTTAGACATGTTAATGGAGTAGGTCTGGGCAGATTATATAATAACCATTTAAACTAAAAATCCAATTAAATGAGTTTGAATGTAGCCCATTAATTAAAGGGTCATGATATGATCCAAAACCCAACTAATTCATGTAAATTATTTCGGATATGGCGACCCATTTAATGTAGAATAATTTACCTTTATTGTCATAAATTGTTAATGGTCAGTTTTGCAACTCATTTTTAGTTGCTTTCGATTTGGATAATGACTTTGCATTAGGAGTTGATGACCGTTTAAGTTTGAAAATTTCTAATGTCGTTGTTTGGTTGGCCTATTGAATCGCTATGAGTTTTGGTTCCAAAAACAAGAACCATTGTGTCGTATTTACAGTAAACTCTCATGCTAGAGGCTAACTTGAGCTAGTATGTCAGTTGGCTCATCAAAAGTTCATAATTTTACTTTCAGAAAATAGATCAATAAAACAGACGTGTTTGCAACATTTTTTTTGTTTTTCCATTAATAGCAATTTTCTGTCTCTAATTCAAATGCTAAACTATAAAAGTATAAAACCCAAAAAGAAAATCTAGTAAGCCCAGACAAGCCCAACTTAAAATCCGCATGTGAATAAGAGTATAAGACTAGTGGATTCAAGTATAACAATTTATAGAAGGTATAGGCCCATATATGACAATGGATAATGCAAATTTATTAGGCCCATATATTAGGCCCCTACCTAGAAGTTGGGAAAAGTAGTCCTATTCTTTTATTTTTTCAATCCTACACTGGAAAACTTGTTGACTATAGGTTTATTAATGCTATTTAACTACGTTCTTTAAACAAAATTTGTTAATGTTACGTTAAGAAAAGCATAGATTTTGACAGTGATTCTCATTGGGCGTTAGTTGCTATTGTGGTGGACATCAAAATGTTAGTATCCTAACTGACACTTTGTTTATCATTGATTAACGGTAACAACTCACTAAGTAGTAAAGATAACTGTTATTTCAAACGATAACTTCTTATAGGTTAGTAAATTTTTGTGTAGAAATTACTTTGCAGGAGTGATTGTATCTTATAAATATGTTTTTATGGGTCTCGAAAGTCGAACCCTATAAACGTGTTATTCTTATCATCTTCAACCCAAATTATAAACATTATACTAAAAAGAAACAAATTAGGAAGTTAAGTGGAAGAGAGGAAGAAACATGACACATGTTGAACTAGAGTTCCAATCTGGCCGAGAAGATACGGTAATCCTTACAATCCCCACTCAACCACCATTTCCCTTGTCAATTGCACGTGGCCTATCCAAATGGACCAACTTAATTAATTAATCATACAATTATACTAATTAACAAGTCTTTTAACTTCACGTTTTTTTCCCGTTAAATCAACCGCAAATTAACATGGTGTTATATATCTAAAGGGAGACCTATGTTCGGTATAGGTTTGATTTTAGGGAGGAACATTCCTTACTTTTTATACGTGTAAGAAATATTTGTCTAATATACATGAATGAGAGTTTTGCATAAGTGTCACAGAGTATGGGACGTGAGTTGTTAATTGTTAATATTGAAGCTTTTTCGTGATAATTTAATATTTGTAGGCATATTTGATTCTTATAGGTTTAACTAGCTTCTAAATCTATGCACACACGAAAAATACAAATAATTATGTACTGTTTTCATTTTAGAATAAATATATAAATTGTTATTTCTTTATATCTCGTCATGTATATTTTAAATCACGGTAAGAGCAAAGAGAGTAATCATTTGATCACTCCAAAAAAATTTTGAAACATCATCGCTACATTATTTTCACATTGAAACTACGCTTAAATCAACTTTTACCCGTACTCATTACAATGAAAATTGGACTCACATTTAAAGTTTTTTTGCCTTTATATATAAGTAAACATATAATAACTAAAAGAAAAAAAAAAGTAACTACCACTCAAAATGGTAGCCACCATGTTGACCCAACTATTTTGTGAAACAATTTGAGGGTGAAGTGATCACTTCAATTTGGTCATTGATCACTTTGTGCTACCCCACTCCACTCCCTTCGCTCTAAATATTTTTAGTTAATTATGTCAAATTTGGTAAATTAACTCTAAAAAAAATAAACTCTTAGAAAAAACTAGTTATATATTCTAACACTTTACATCAAGATCAATTTTTTAATTTTTTTTCATCATATCTTACAAATATACAACTACAAAAACTACTTTTCTTTTTATCAAATTACGACATAAACTAACATTGTTATATAGAAGTTCCGTTTGCTTCGCAGTGGTGGTGGATGTATGATTAATAATGATGGATGTTCTTATTTCTTTGAACCAATAACACTTCAAGTCGTATTTTAGTAGATATGTTGTTTTCTTATTTGAACAAAGTCATGTTTAGTAACAAATGTACAATTTTTAATTCACCATGTATAACTCACATACAGTCATCGCTTCACAATAAAAATTCAAAAGTCAAAAAAAATAATTGTTTACAAAACATACATATAAATAATTGATAAATGGTCACGAGACAATGTAATGATTCATATATATTAAATATGAGTATGTAATATAATTCTTAAATATATAAGGATTAAAATAGATATTAAATTTAAATTATAATAAAAAAATAAAAATTTTGATTGTTACACTATGTATATTATAACTAATCGTTTGTTATTTAATCATCCATTATCTTTTAATAGTTTAAAGTATAAAGTTAATTTTTAAAATGAAGTGAAATAAAAGGACCTAAATGATCAATTAAACTTTAATTTTAAAAGATAATGTCATTATATGTTAAATTTTAACGAATTTAATAAAATTAAAGAATTTTATTAACTAATCAAACATTTAATGATATCATCGTTAGATTCTTATATCATATTTAAGATGTTTTAAGATGTTTTATGGCAAAAAGATTATACGATTAGAAGTTAGGGATAGCATTTGAAATTTAGGGTGTAACAATAAACCATAGATGAGATTTGAATAACAAAACAAGTTATGATATAACATAATGCTACATTCATAAATTTATTAAAAATTGTTGGTTGACACATGATGTAAACAACTCTGGATTGGACTTATATGCAAGTGTTGTTTGTATTATTATTTTTGGAATATATTTTAGTAATATTAATTATTGTTTGAACTCAATAATTATGTGGGATTCTCCATTGTACTTCACATACATCGATCTTCCATATATAACAACTCCATAATTCATTAACAAAATGTATATAGTTAATCTACATTTTTTTATTTTTCAATAACTCAAACTAGTTTTTTTAACCTTTAGAAAGGAGAAAAGGTATATTTAAATTGCATGAAAACACAAAGAACAACTTGTGGGGGTTGCAACAAATGATAGGATCATTCTGACGTTGTAAATTATTGAAAAAATGAATTTCATAAAAATACACTTTTTCTTACATGAAAATGGCTGCTCATATTTATAACCATAAAAGTTTTGCAAATAATAATAAAACTTAAAAGGACAATCATACCCTCCTATTTCATGTATCATTTTCTCATCTTCCTTTTTGACGTCATGTCCTTTTTCGACCATTTGAAGATTCTTTTGACAAATTAGTTTCTTGACACCTTTATACTTTTACAGTTTACATTCACCAAAAGATAAAATATATAATAGAACAGGTTATAGTGTTATACACTAAAAAATGAATTTATTGTTGTGAAAAGGAAATTTTAATTTGCTCAAAGATATGTTAAATACGTAGTATAAAAATGTTTTACTTAAGAAGGGCAGGGAAAATTGAGTATGATCGTGTTATTTAAAATAACTTAGTTTTAGTGTATTTTTTATAAAATAATGTTTACTTAGTATATTTTACAATATTTCTCGTAATTAAATACTAATTTAAAACAATAAAATTCAAATTGATCCATATTTATATAAGCTTTTCTCAAACACTTTTAAGAAGTAATATATTACTTTGAATAATAAGTTATCCATATATGGTGAAAGTAGTGAAAAAAATATAAATTAACATAATTAACTGTAATCGTTTAAGATTTAATAAAGTACTCCGTATTAGATCATTTATTTTACTAAAAGAAAAGTTGTTTTTGAGGTGTTGTCCGATGGATGGCTCCATCTAAGCAAGTGTTCAAGTCACTCTTGAGTGCAAGGTAGGTTTGTTCGATCCGTTACACTCTGGTTCACGTTGATAACCCGAATACCTTGGTTGAACAAGGTATTGGGTGGTAAGGATCAATATGGTGTATATAAGTATTTTGTTAATCCGAGTTTAAGGGATTGTATGTGTGTTCTTTTTAAGGTGTCTTGGGTGTAAGTGTGGATATATTTACATTGTTTATAATAGGGGTTTGGAGCTATGCCAACGTTGAGATCTTGCCACGTGGCAATTGGGGGGGGGGGGGGAGGGGGGGGATTGTAGGGATGCAATGACACCTCGCACATCTTCGTGGACAAGAAAAATGCCTAGATACAAAAGTAATATTTTGACCTTATCAGATACAATGAGAACTCTATCGTTAAGTGTGCTTGAGCAGAAGAAGTACTAGGATGGGTGGCCTCCTGGGAAGTCTTCGCCACGCCATCAGAAACAAAGTCGTGAGCCTACAGGCAAAGCGAACAGTATTGTGGTCGTGGTAGGCAGGACGTTACAAGTGGTATTAAAGCAAATCATGTGCATTTTTTGATGTGGGGCAACAAAACGAATATTATTGTGGTCATGGTAGGCGGGATACTGTAGATGCCGCCACGTGTCACAACATGATTCATCCGCCAAAAGTATGGTTGTGCCATTCTAGGTAGTTGCACTTTGTTAATTGTGTTTATAAGCCTAGAAGAACTAGGTAATGGGCCAACCATGCTTAGTAGTTGTCCTTTAATTCTATAGTCTTGTGTCGGGTGTGTCCCACCAAATACATTGGGTATTACCCAGGAGTTAATGAAGTTAGTCTAGCGTCTGGGGAGTACCTTTGAGGTTTGCCTAGGTATAATGTTCGTTACTCGTAAAATGTCGAGTTGGGTGTAACATCTGCGCACTGGTTAATAGCCTACACAATGATACACTATTAGTATGAAACCACCATATTCACTTTTCCCTAACAAGTTAGCTTAGTATGAAATTGTAAATCTATGTCGTACTTGTTTAATTTGTGTATCTTTTTTAAATTATTAAAAAATATCCAAAATATAGCTCTCAGCATTATTGTTAACAATTAAATATTTAATAATAATTCTTCAACTTAGATCATCCGCAGTGGGCTCACCACAATATCCGTGGTGGCTACTCCATCATGGAGAAATCCACAAACTCACCACGGAAGAATAGTAGGCCCTTTGTGCTTTTTCCTTTTCATTTTGAACTTTTTTTTTTAGTTTGTATTGTTGTATGTTAAATGTGAAATGAAAAAAAGAAAGTTATTATTGATGTTTGTTGTTAAAAATTGAAGAAGAAGATGAGGAGAGGTAGAAGAAGTTAAAAAACAAACTCTATAAAAAATGGTTAAATGTAAAAAATTAGACTTTTTTTTTTAAATCAATTCTAAACAACAAATAATATGTAATAATTTATAAAACTTGTATTTTAAACACTTTATTAAATTCAATCTTATATATATTTAATATTTTATAATTTTATATTGACTAGTGTAACGGTTAAATTTTAATGTATTATTTTATTTAATTATTATATTAGTATCATTTAATTAAATGTAATTGTTTTAAAAAAAATTACAATTAATTAATGGTAAAGTTTAAATCGTAGTTGTGAGTAGTCGTAACACAACGTAGATGTAAGTGACGTGATTCGTAATCGTAACCGGTCACAAGCGTAAGTAGTTTTACAAGAAAAAATTAAATAGTCCATTAAAACATTAAATAATATACATTATAAATATATTTTTTTTAATCACTCTCACTATCTATATCTCTCGTTCATTAATTCCCCATATATAAATTCACATCGCAAACTTCAAATCACCCTCATACAACCACCGCCATTTTCACTAAAAATGCCAACCTCATTCGAACGTAATCTTCATCTCTGCTTCACTAAACTCAAACGCCTCCAATCACCACCACCACCACCACCACCGTCACAACCACCGTCACACCGCCGCCGTCACTCCAAATCCAACCTATTCAAAACCTTCAACACTCTCTACGACCTCCCCCCACCTTCCATTTCCGATTCCGATGAAACCTCCACATCCACCACCGCCGACGTCGCCTCAGTCACTACCATCACCGCCGCAGATCTCTCCACTGCCATCGCGTCCAACCGTTTCTTCTTTTCTTCCCCCGGCCGGTCCAATTCCATTATCGAGTCGTCATCGCCGTCGACATCGTCGCTCGCGTCGACCTCGTTTACGCCGGACGACGGCACCGACGGATTCGCCGGCGGTGGAGTTGCGATTCCGACAATATCGCCGGACCCGTACATTGACTTTAGGAAATCGATGCAGGAAATGGTGGAAGCACGTGACATTAATGACGCACGTGCGAACTGGGATTACTTGCACGAGCTACTCACGTGCTATCTTGATTTGAATCCGAAAAGTGCTCATAAGTTTATTGTTGGTGCTTTTGCTGATCTTTTAGTTACTCTTATGGCGGATAACGGTGCTTGCCGGAATATCTAATTTTTAATATTTAATTTAATATATTTTGTAGGGTTTTTGTTTTTCTTTTATTTTTATTTTTATTTTTTGGTTGACGGTGGTGGTGGGTGTGTATTTATTAATGTTGTATAGTATGACAGAAATGGTTAAATTGTCAATTAATATTAAATTATGATTATGATTTTTTAAGGAGTTGGAAAAATTACAATTAACATGTGTGGGGTGTATGGGGTTGGGGGATCAATCAATAATTCAATAATAAATAATTATATAAAAAAATAAAAACTGGAATTTAATTTATTTGGTGTGATACAAATTATTGTTGATGATAATGATACACCTTATCCAAATGGATTGTTTTATAACCATTTGTGCTTGATTCTTTTTTCTATTTCATGTAAAATATATGTTTATAATTATGTTTTTTGATTCTAACTTTTTGAATATAATGTTGGTATATAACAGAATTTGGGCGACTATATCACTAGAAGGAAAACATCATAACGATTTGTCCAAAAGAAAAGATTTGTTTTTCACCATGTTAATGAAATGGATTGGATTAAGAGAGGATAGAGTTGTAATCAAGTAAAGTTAGATAAAATGTTAAGTTTAAGTTTGATTCCATTAGAAAATCTAACTTATCTATGATTAACTAATTGAAAATTTGAATTTTATTCGACTTAACTCAGTTACCAGTATTAAAATATTAACCAATCAATATAAGATGGTACAGTTAATAATTTTAAACTCGTTTTGACTCAATTCAACACTTTTAACTTTGATCGACTTAAAACTGAATTAGATAATAAAAATGGTAAAACTGACTCTGACGGCCTCCTACTGACCAGTCCCACGACCAACATCGGAGAGGTAAATCGCGTAACTCGTAATTAAGGAAACATGATGATGATGTTTGAACCCATAACCTCTGCATTTATGCCATTTGTCTCCCATCACTAAGTTACCGTCGCAGGAAAAACTGAATTAAATAGTAGCATAATGACGTGTGAAACATATACAAAATGACACACTTGTCAAATAGTACAAGTTTGATAATGCTTTCAAGGTTTAGAGCACGAGGAATAGTGATTCTAGTTTTTCAATAAATTTTAAATATTTTCAAGTTGATTCCTGAATGATATGAAGTTGGTTCGACTCAGTACAACCCTAAGTTGAACTAGAAATATTAACGTAAAATATATATAATATATGTTAATATATATATTACTTAACGTAAAATGAAACATAAATTTTAAGCAGATATGTTCTATTATCGTTTTTTTGTTTTGATTATATTTATAACAATTATTGACTTATCGTAGTTTTAATAAATTTTCTTTATATAGAAAAAGAATTTAGGGGTCCATTTTTATTTTCAAACAGGACCCTTAAAATCAACGGATCAGCTTGCTTATACACTTACACATTTTACATGATCCACTTTTGTTGCTAGGTTTTACTTAACTTTTTTATATGAAGTCCAACAAGGCGTACATAAAATGAAGATTGATGCTTGTTACTCCACATGAAGAAAATTAAAAAGAGAAATAAGCAAAATAGGAAATCGTCACGTTCACTATAAATTGCACATGTTAAATATGCAACCATCTGATTTTCCAAAGATCAAAAACTGAGTTTTTTATTTCATTTCTGTTTCAAATTTTATATTTGTTTTTCTTTTTACCATTTTAAAACATTTTGAGTCAAAGCAGAGATTTTTAAACGAGAAGGGGGTTTGTCGGTACAGTAAAAATACTCCAATAATAACCAAAAGATTATTAGTTCAAATCTCTCGTGTTCAAGTAATTGACTTATGTTTTGGCAGTGTTCCTTAAAGAAGTGTTCATGCTTGTATATTACATGAAAAGATTAAAAAGTTGATGACAAATTTTTGTGTCTTTTTGGGACAATAATTCATTTTGTATAGGTGCTTGTCCTGACTTCACTATAAGCTTACAAAAGTACAATTCTATAATAATATCAACTGTCCCCTTCTACTATTGGGGCAGTTAAGTGTTGGGTTCCCAATTTTGGCCTTTTTATGCACTAAAATCTTGTGTTACCATCCAACATAAATCATGTGTTTTTATTTAGGACCTATTTTATTTTTAAATAAAAATACTTTTTAATCATCCTCTTCTTTTTTTCTTTTGGTCAAGCACGATCTTAAATCAATTTTTATGTGACATACTAATCGTCTTGTATGACTTGACGACTAATGATTGTAGAACGATAAGAGTATAGTATAATGAATCTTGCATTGATTTTACCCGTTCAATGAGACGCTTCCTTATCATACATTATAAATTTATGATAAAAGATTTGCTAGGTTTTAGGGTTTAAATGGCATGAAAATAACTAGACTTATTTGTATATGATTAGAAAAACCTAATTATGACTAGAGTTAGCATTCCTACATAAACTCATCAAGCTAAATCTCATTTATATAAAGGATCTTATAAAACCATGATTTTTGGCTCATTTTTCATGATGTACATATCATAGATAGACATGATTATTGAGAATAAAAGTATTCTCACTCTTTAAGGAACAAGATCCACTTTTTACTTTTGACCCTTTATTTATTTATTTTTAACTTTTGTGTATCATGGGCCTAACCACTTCTCTAGAATAAGACAAGAATAACAAATTATTATAATCCATTACCTCTAAAGTACTGACTTATATTATTTTTAAGGTTCGAGTTAGCAAATACAAAACAAACAATTGGGTCCTTATTTTTTTTATTGGGTATAGTCTTGAATCTTGATATCCAGATAGTTTTTGGATTAGAAAATAACAAATACACAAACAAATTAAGAGAATCTTTGGTTTTGTTTTGTTAACTATAAGTTTATATTTCAATGACTTGTCTTATGCAACAATTAATATGTTTTTAATGGTTGCAACTTGGCTATTAGGTGTCGAGCCCATGGTTTTGGATCTTATTAGACTTATAATCGAGGTCAAGTTCGTTTGGGTTTTTGTTTTATTTACACGCAGCAACAGTATAATCATCTATTAAAAAACGTGAAATAAAGAACTACATATAGTTGCAATGATTATTGAGAAAAATAGTTTTGTGTAATAAATGAGGGTTTTGATTTAATTTGTTAAACTATATTAAGGTTATTTCTTTTTGAGAAATGCAATAACTCATACACACTCTATCACGAATATAAACATTTTCCGACGAATATATTCATTTGTCTAAGCCCTGGACTTGAACACACAACCGGATAGTTGAAGCATCACCTCGATACCCCTTGGCCTCGACACTTTGGTATATTAAGATTATTAATGTATGTTATTATGTACTTTTGATTCTTGTAGAAGTTGTAATGGATCCATTATTTTGGTTATACATATTCATATTCATTATTCATTATAAGATAAATACATTCCAATATCTAAGATCTTTTTATACAGTTTTTTTTTATTATTACTAAATTAATTTGATATTTGATTGTTAAATGAAAACTCATAACCTTAAAAATCATAAGAACTCAATTGATACTATTATACAAAATAAGTTTTACACATTGGATCATTTTCTAAACGTATCAAAGCCCAACAGCCCAACAAAAAGGCAGAAGAAAGAAGCAAATTACTTTAAAAGTTGACTTGTTAAACAAACAGTCAAACACCTTGAACTTGAAATCTTGAATCAGTAATCTATGTAAACCCAAGTTCAGAACACAAATATGGTAATGATTAATGAACTCCATACTCCAACCCTTAAGATAAATGTCACGTTCTTGAGTTTTTTTAAGAGTAAGAAACGGAGTGATGATATCATGTTTTCGAGTTCTTTTTAAGGAGGAGCACGAAAGAAAGATGGAGTGGACGTCTTTTCCAGCTTCATATAAAATCTTCTTTCCATGTTCCGAATATGAAAAGATTGCGAACAAAGTACTTTATTTTTCCTACCATCCCAAGAACATGAATAAATGAGCTATTTTTTCATTTCATTTCTTTTCCTCTCGATTTAAATCTGACAAGATAGCGAAAGTCTTTGACACTTTTCTATACATAACAAACCAAACTTATTCAAAGGACAACCTGTTAAGTACTTGACCATATATACACAATCTTTTTCTTACACATTGCAACACTTTCCACTTTAAACGACCCTAAATTCTGAAATTGCCAGTTTTTAACAGAGACTAAGCGAGAAGGTTTTCTTGATGTCAATTTTTATGAGTGATTCATGGTAGTTGTTACTTATTAACAACATTTGTCTCCCATAGTTTGATATTTTGTGGTTCAATAATATCATTTATACATCTTCAATAACATGCTACTGGATTGAAAACTACACCAACTGCATTTGATTAAGTATTCAGATCTAGATCTGTTTTAGAAATGGTTATTTATCATTCATACGTCTTGTAACACTTTTCTATAATGTAACACAGTAACAAACACTAAAACTGATTCGGTTTGTTTGATATTAAGCAATCTCTAAATTAACCAAGCAAACTCAATTTACTTTGAATTGTAGAGCAAATAAGACGTTAAAAAACTTATATCATAATCCGCAAATAGACAACTCTCAAAACGTAAACAAACTCTGGATAAAGAATTCTAGAAACTTGCTACCATCAACATCCAAAAAAGTACAAACCATAACATAATAATCCCTTAATTCTTGATCTGATAATAGGGATTCCAAGGGGATTTTTATAGCACCAAAAAGAGAACAGAAACACGCTTATCGCTTCTTTGAGACACCAACAGTCTTACCCCTGCGGCCGGTAGTCTTGGTGTGCTGTCCTCGTACTCGAAGACCCCAGTAATGACGAAGACCACGGTGATTCCTGTAAACAACATACCATATAAAAGTTACCAACCAAATATAGAAGTCACAACAAGATAGATTCATGTCCCAAAATACTATAATTTTTTGTAGAGTCAATGTGTGGGTCAGGGAACTAGTCAGAAAAGGGTTGGGTTCAGAATAGGAACTTTCATAGAGCTGGTCAACCCAATACACTTGTATTCTTTTATAATAAGTGTGATGTGCCAAGTAAGATTACAAAAATCATTTATTTCAGCAAAAAGCTATTTTTTGAATATTTTTTCTTGTTTGCACAAAAAACCTTGGACATTACAACCGGCATATTCTTGTAATCCTCTATTAAGAAAACATAACAAAAATCGACCCATTCCTCGACTAAACGGGTCAAAATTGTTACCACCAAACTTTGGTTGTCAAAATGAAAAAATACAGACCTGATCTTCTTCAAGCGCTCGAGATCATCCCTGAGCTTCATGTCAAGTGCATTAGATGTAACTTGAGAGTACTTGCCATCCTTGTAATCCTTCTTTCTGTTAAGAAACCAATCTGGGATTTTGAATTGTCTTGGGTTGGCAACAATTGTCATGAGATTATCAATCTCAGCATTAGATAGTTCTCCAGCCCTGCAAATTTAAGTTCAGATACTTTCAAGGTTAGGGTCGAACATTGACTACACAAATAAGAAGACAAAAATGTTCACGAGAAGTAGTCAATCAATTAAATGTAAACTATCAGCACAGTAACCAAATTTTGATAATCACAAACAAATATATGATTTATTCATCAGTCTACAAAGAAAAACACAAACAGTAGCCACATAAAAGAAGCCAAGAAAGAAGCGGATTCAGCAGCATCAATTGACTCAATCTCAGTAATCCAAAATCACTGAAATTATGAAGAATATCAACCATAGCAGAATTCCTATAAAACAAAACATATAATAGACCAAACAGTTCCATATGTCTCCTAATATTTCAATTTGCTATCATTTCCTCTGTTCTTTTTATACAAGTTAAGTTAAGTTTTTGAATAAAATTTGGGATAAATCTCAGTAAATGGAAGCCTGGGGGAAAACAACTCTACACAATAACATGTAGAACCAAACAGTTCCATCACAACACATAAACACCTAAACTAAAATTCATTCAGCGTGTACCTTGACAATCCCTGCAAAGTATATAATCTGATTCTGTTTTTAATCATTTCTCTCCTAGCATTTCCCCATCATAGATTGTTCTTTAGTACAAACATATTCATACATGATAAACACATTATAATTATCAACAAGACAATAACACCTAATTACTCAATCCTGATCTATGTATTTCTTTTCAGCTCTAATCAATAAAAAAAATCTAAAAAATAACATTAAATTCACATCTTTTCAACTACTTCAACAATCTGTACATCAGTATATGTTCATCACATGAGTTAAACATAAAGGCTGACATAAACTGCTTCACATATAACCTACCTACCGCATTAAATCCACTGTCCTACTTCTATAACCAATTAAAATAAAAAACACAAGCAATAGAATAAAAAAGAAAGTAAAAACATTACCTTTTGTTCATATCAACATCAGCTTTCTTGCAAACAATATTTGCAAAACGACGACCAATACCCTTGATTGACGTCATTGCAAACATGATCTTTTGCTTTCCATCAACATTCGTGTTTTGCACACGAAGAATGTGCTGGAAATCTTCATTTGCTACCAAACTCTACATAATTATCAAATCAAATCATACCAACAATTAATTCCCTTTTTTTTAACCATTTCTAAAATTAAAAAAATACACAGAGTAAACAACGCGTATGGCTGTTGAGTAATTACCATAGCTGCGATTTGAGAGAATTTGTTGCTGTTCTTCAAACAAGCGGCTGATACTCCGATTGACAGCACGTAAACCCTAATTGAGGAAGGGTTGCGGTGGTTTATATACTACTCACTGTTTTAGTTTACTAATGGGCTTTTACACGTTCCAGGCCTGCATAGCTATTGGGCTTTTTAATCCGGAACCTTATTTTCGTGAAAAGAAAATATAGTTTTCTTTGTTATTTGAAAAAATAGATACTCTACTTTATTTTTGTGAGCGATGATATATCTATCGTTATTTTTGATAATTCATAAAATTGCGCATTAAGAATTTGTACTGTATACATAGGTAATACCTATATTTGGTTTATTTTTTTTTTTAAAATGGTAAAAATATCATCACCCTATTTTTATTAGGTAAAATCTTATACGCAGATAATAGGAAATCAGTTCGAAAGGTGTTTATTCTTTTATTTTTTATAGTACTTATACTTATTTGTACATTATTAGCTTTTACTTGTATATACCTAAATATATTTTAGAATGTTATATTGTATAACAATATAAACTACGTTTGATGGTGTACAAATATAAAAATTATTTAAAAAATAAAATAAGAATCACCACAATTTTTCTTGAATCAGAATCATCACAATTTTTCTGAAGTTGAATTACCCTTAAACATAAGTAAAATACCATTTTTCCCTAGTAATTATTGTGTCTACTTTCATAAAATGGTGGAAAAATCTTAAGTTTGAAATTTTATTAATTCCAACAGCATAACATATTTAGCTAGTTTAATGTGTTGATATAGTAGGATTTAGATCTAGAGATGAAAAAAAAAAACTAGTTTGTAAACTGAAATCGGTTTTGACCAAACCGGTTTGACTGGTTTGTACCAGTTTAGGAACCTGCTGTTTAAAACCAGTTTGGACCGGTTTCAAATTTGGTTTGACCGGTTTCAAATCAATTTGGACTTTTCCGGGACCAAACCGGTTTCAAACCGAACCGGTTGGGGTCCAAACCGATTTTGATCAAGTTTGACCCCAATCGGTTTAGTGTGAAACCGATTTTGAAACTGGTTTGCGCACCTCTATTTAGATCGGTTTTTGATTTAATAGGTTGGGTTATTTGTTTTCAAATCTTTTGGGAGTCAAATTGAAAATCGAATTAAAATTCGATTCAGCTTTTGTTATTTTAAAGCTACAGGATATAGAGTTTCTAGAGTTCAAAATGCCTATTGAGATTTTATCGAAAAGACTAATAAAAATTTAAACAATATCATATGATCACAACTTTAAACTAATATCAGTATATCAGTTTCACTTGGTGATCGTTTAACAATTGTGATTTCCCTTGTTGAAAGTATTGGGGTGTGTACCTTTTCTTTTTTAAAGCTTCATATAAGGTTATCAAACTTCTAGAAAGATTAAGAAGAAATTTATTTTGAGAATGTTCAAATGAGGATAGAAAAATGGCTTGAGTTGCATGAGACAAAATGACATATTCAATAAAAGATAGAGGTATTGGAATTGCCCCCCTTCAAGCAAGCAACTACGCCCTTTTTATCAAATGATTGATGACGTAATGGTTTGCGAATCGAAGAAACCACGTAAATAAACAAAATCGGGATTTTAGATTAATACTAGTTTCTTGACTCGTAATAATACGAGTTTTTTTAGAAAATATTTATAGAATTACTTGGTATATATTTACGGAAGTAGTTAATACCCCACAAGCACTTAGACACATTTTATACATTAAATTTCATATAATTCTATTAAACGCTATAAGTGACCCATTTATGTAAATATTAATAAATACTTGAGATATTAATTTTATGAGAAAAATGATACATGTCCTTTTAGTGACCCATGTGTATAAATTTTGAATTCTTGATTGCCATGAAATTAATTACTCAGTAGAAAAAGAAGAGGCGTGTAGTAGTTTTGATAGTGTAATTATTGCAAATATCTTTTGTATGTATAGGAACTGACATATTTCAAGCATGTAAATATTGTAATATTTACTAATAAAATTTTAAAAAAGAGAAAAAAAGCTTGCACCAAATTAAACCACGTCATCAAAATAACTACTTTAGATTGTGCCAAGTCAACTTAAAAGTTTCTTCCAAACTCCCCTTTAACACAAGGCGGATACTTTAGATCCTGCTTGGACAAAACGGAAGATATTGTCAATAAATAAAAGTACGTCTTGTTCATTAACATCTCGAAAATATTCCGCCATAGTTAGGGCAGTCAAACCAACTCTCATACGAGGCAAATCTCTTATGATACACCAGATCCGGCTCGGTTATTGATAGAGTGAATAAATCTGCCATTTCTTGAAATCTCTCTTCTGATTCAAAATCGCAGTGTAACGTGTATCCTCCCCTGTTCCGGTCATGGAATAGATGAAATAAATAAAAAAATGGATTTTTGTTCAAGAATGAAATCTTGTTGGAACTGTCCATATCCGGTTCATCCTTCGAAACCATATCACATCCCGAATCTGATGAAATAGGATGAATTGAGACGGTATTTTGTAAATACGTAATTATCTTGAATAGATTAACCATTTCTTTATTTTCCGATCGTCTGAGAAAAGAAAGATCTTGTTGTTTCTTCAACAATTTTTGATCTCTAGTGGACCTCTCAGTAGGATTCGAACGATTCGAACCCAGATGAAGTTCTGACCATCTGTCAGAGAAAAAAGAACGAATGGATCTTGTAGGATTCCCAAGAAATTCTTTGATTTCTTCCGGAAGCAGATGAGTCGGAGCCATACCCAACCGAAAAAGGATATTATCCAAGCGCATTTCAAGTAATTGTAGTAAAACCTGACCTGTTGATCCCTTTGCCTTTCCGGCGATACGAACGCTTCTTCCCTCAAAGTTATGGAGTAAGACATCGATTTCTCAATAAGATCAAAATTTTTGATTGCATGATGCACTCCCCTAAAAAACATCGGCGCGCGTGTAAACGAGGTGCTCTACCAACTGAGCTACAGCCCTTAGTGCTTATAGAATAGAAAGGTGCCCGAAAACAGGGCTTAAAAGTAAACCCTCTGTTTTTCAACGGTTAATCTTCAACATTCTCTAAAACCCTAAAACAAAATAACTACTTATAAGCCTCCATAATACTTAAAGAAAAAGAAAATAATCATAAAGAAAATATACATAATACTGAGGAACCTTCGGGTAATCAAGATGAGTTGAAAGCCCGAATAAATTCTTTCGTTTAGAGCCAAACACTTTATGGTAGAAGATTATTAAATCCATACATGGACATCACAATGGATTTCATAACAATACTTCAGATTCGGCTAAATTGAATACACGGGGAAGATAGATGGTCTCGAAATTGACTTACTATAAGAAAATATTTCTTCCAAATCAAATTTTAAGAATGAAGTTGGTAATGAGATGGATAATTTATTTTGGCCGGCCGGGAAGATTTGGGGATTAGTAGGAGACCACTAAAAAGTGAGTTTAATGTCCTTTACAAATTGGAGAAAAATATAAAATGGAACTGTGGTAAAAAGATTCCAACAAGAACATGGAAGGGCAACTGTAGGCCCTTGTTGGCTTCGAGAATAAGACTTAGAATTTAGATTGAGCAAGACATAACAAATGATCTTGAGGAGCTCTTGACTCATATTTCATTCTCAGATGAGCCATATCGATGGGAATGCATCCCCAACCCAATACAATATTTACCATTAATAAGAGAATTTCTCATTAACAGTCAAGTAGCACGAGTTATAGAAAACCAGAATATAATACAACCAAAATTCAGGTGAAACGAAATGGTTCCATCTAAGTTAAAGACCAAGAAGAAAGAATTTAGACGATTGTGGGATTGATTTGAATTTCATGAGATGTCCTGTTTGTGACGAAGACCAAGAACCCGAGAAGCATCTCTTTTATACATTATAGAGGTGTCAAAGAATTATGAATTCGTGTTCTTCAATAGAAAGCATGCAATATCCGGATGTTGTGGAAATTAAAGACATTCCCGATGTCATCATCAATATACAATATTCAATGTTTACACAACTCTTGGATGATTTGTTGATCAACACATGAACGACATAATCTTCAACTCATCGAAGCCTAGAGTTGATATTTTAGGAGACGAACTTCGTTCATTTATATGGGTTTCAAGTCAAGTAAAAATGTAGACATAAAATGGGTTGATTGAATTTGTAATCCAAGTTCAAGCATAATTATCCGAAAGAAACCTTGTAATAGTTTTCTAGCTTCTTATAAGTTTAATACAAATAACCTTTTAAAAATATATATTTGAAATAAACTACATTTTTCTTGAAATTTCATCAAAATTATCTAACCATTTAGATAGATATGCAACGGAGATTTTGTCATTCCAACGACAGTTCTTCCGTAAAGATTAAGGAATCCTCACAAATATTATCAAGAAAGGCTTTAATAACTCGTACAAAACCATTTCCATAAACATTAGGCAAGACCAATCTCAACAACTATCCGAGCGAAAAATCACTCAGATCGAAAAGAAACACAATTACATATAACCTTTACCTACAAATGCTATTTAAATTGTTCTAAAGCAAATTACAGATTAAATAAAATTCGCCCTTAAAAAAACTATAAAATTTCCTCCTTCCCTTCTAGATTTCCATATTCCACATACTACTTTAGTATCTTTACTAATTAAATAATTAAAATAGTATAAAATAGAGGAGTCTTGACCCTTTATTATCCTTCTTATTGATCTAAGGATGGAGATCTAATATTAAGAGTTCAAAAGTCAATTTTGCTGGCATGTCCATGAGCTTCGAAAAATAGTAAAATCAATCCCTACAAATTTCATAATACTCATTTATTATTTTATTCATTTGACACTTAATTATCTTTAAATTACAGTGAAGCCCTCACACTATAATTAATCTTTTTCATCACTCAAAACACAAAACAACAAATGATTGACACTTATTTTATGGTGAATAACATTGTGTTATTCATATTACTTTACTCTTGCATTATTCTAAATCAGCAATAGTCTTTCTTATTGTCATAATAAGTTTTTAATTTATTATACTTAGATTAAATATGTAACACAACGAGTCTATAATGAGTCAATTATTATAAATTTTCATGTCTAAGCATAGTCGCGAAAAATAGTAGAATCAGTCCCTCCAAATTTCATAATACTCTCTTATTATTTTATTCATTTGACACTTAATTACTTTTAAATTACAATTAAACCCTCACACTTTAATTAATATTTGTATCACTTAAAACACAAAACAACAAATGGTTGACACTTATTTTATGGTGGACAACATTTTTTTATTCATATTACTTTACTCATACACTATTCTAAATCAGCAATAGTTTTTTTTAATTATTGTTACAATAAGTTTGTAATTTATTAGTAGAAGAACACTCGCGTAATGCATTGGGAAAATTTTATTAGCTTCACATTCATTTGATATATAATATTATGTTTTCTGAAACATTTTAAAAATCCAAATGCATTATATAATAGTATAGATATAAGGAAGTTTTTGATTACGAGACATGCCAATTAATGCAGTTGAGATATATTTTTTAAGGAAGTTTTGAGTTCCTTATATCTTAAAAAAATGCCAATTATGCATTTATAGAAATAAGGAAGTTTTTGATTACGAGACATCCGAATTTATGAATAAACGCCAATTATGCATTTATAGAAATGATTAAAGATGACAAATGCATTATATAATGCATTTAATTATTTCTACCTTAAAAAAATATATCTCAAATGCATTATATAATAGGATAGATATAAGGAAGTTTAAGTTAAAATTAAATGTCATATGTTAATTAGTTTATGGTTCAATAATATTTGTATTAATGATAATTAAATGTCATATATTACTTAGTTTATCGTTTAATAATGTTTGTATTAATTATAATTTAATAAATGTAGGGGTATGTTTGTCATTTCTATAGATTTTTAAAAAAGCTCTTAGTAATTATAGGGGTAAAATAGTGAAATCTATCTTAATAAAACATTGAAATGTATTATATATTAGTATAGATAATTAGATTAAATATGTACCACAACGGGTCTATAATGAGCCAATTATTATAAATTTTCATGTCTATTCCTGTATAGTCAGACGACAATAAACTTGTAATTAACTAAAAAATCAATTGATCTACTCAAAGATCACTGAGTTAAAAACATTTTGCATCCAAACCGAAATCTTGCAATAGAAAAAAGTTTGGATATTCAAGTTAAGCTCTCCATGAAACACATACCAAAACAAAATCTTTTGTGAACATCTACAGTAACCATACTCTACTATAGTCATCGACTCTTGAGATCCATACGAAATTATGCATGAAACTTATAAAAGATTCATTTGAATTCACTAATTAAAATGTTGAAATGCAGGGATTTACCATCCTACAGCGCCTGTTCTTTACTTGTTTTGAAATTAACATGTACCGTTTTACACAAGCTTACCTGCATGAAGAGTAGAGACCGAGGTAACAAGGTATTTTAAAGGATAAAGAAAAGCCTAAATCAAGTATATCAATAGGATCAAGATGAATGTAATCTTATATCTGAAAAATTGCATGCATATGGGTTAAATCGAATGACTAAGATGTTTTAAATGTATAGCAATTAAATGATCTTCTAACAGCAGTGGACGACATAGCAATTAAATGTTTATGGGAATAAATCTTAAAATTACAAACAGTTACTATATATGTTGATTCCCTATCAAGTGCACCAATTAAGGAGCTTGTCAGTTTGACCTTTGTTGACCAAATGAGCCAAATTACAAGAAGCTCACTCAGGTGCAGATTCAAGTGAATAGTAACATTTAAATCAATATTGGATTTCAAAGTATTTAATCTCGGACAGAAGTACCTACTTGCTCATAATAGCTGTCTGAAATAAAAACTTGAATTCATGTAATACCTGGATATCAGTGCACGCAGATCCTCGTTCCTGGTTGGAGGAATTCTTTTCTGAAGCATAGGTTTTCCTGGAAACATAACTAAGCCCAGTGGTTTCATAGCCCGCCTCATGGATTCTTCTAGTGGCTTGAAACCAAATCCATCTTGCCACATTTTTAAAACATTAGGAATGGCGCAAATCACCAGTTCCTTGACACCAACAGTAAAGAGAATCTGAAAATTAAGTCATCATAATTAAGTTATTCATTGTTGACTTCGATCTATATATGGAAGATATCTCAATCGCCTATGTTCTTGTGGGAGACATAACGAAGATTTCGTGTGAATCTTTAAGCTAGAATAATAATTCCCTCAGTCCAATTTATAATCATTTATATGGTATCATGAGATATAAAAGGCTAACACTTGCAGGAAAAATTATGTTCATTAATTGTATTATGAGTGTAGCTAACAATGTGCATCAAGTAAAGCTGTATAAGTGATATGGAAACATACAGATTCAATTGATGCTAGAAGACGACGAGTCATTCCTTGACCCCTATAAAGATTACGAGTTCCAAAAAAAGGCATTTCTGCAAGCTTGTTTCCATGAAACCTGTAATGATCAAGACATTAATAGAGTCAGTATGGATATATTTCAAATTGGCACCTCACCTTAATAGTTTAACAAATGAGACTGTAACCTTAGAGATGCTACTGACATCAGTTCATCATCTCTTTCCAAGATAGCCGTGAAGAACCCAGAAAAATCCATCCGCTTATAGTTTGACCTGATAAATAGCTTAACAAATGAGAAAATAATAGCTATAGCCATCATTATAAGTATATTTGCAGAAACAAGTTCTCATTTCCCTTATCAGTTCAGCCAAAAAAATATTGTACCCCAGTCATTTTCGATGATAAGAAGACTGTGCCACTTAAAATGGGGAACTAGAAGAAAACATAAAATAGTTTCACAAAAGCCTACATATAGCTATTTAGTTCTTTACCAACTAAAAGGACGTTGCGAGTTCAAGTCTCTATAGAAACATATTAGTTATGAGTTCCAATTTTTTTAGCAGTCAAGTAACATATATACTGTCTTTGAAAAGACGTTTGTAGAGATTGATCTGCTGTTGTATATATACTTATAAGTTGACATATAATCAAGATTGAGGAAATCGTTGTTATCATGAACTTACTTGCAATTGTATATCATATCCTTGATCATGTTTCTTCGACTTCCCTTGTCATGATAAATGGGTATGAAACACTCATCCATGACCTTGAATGCAATAGCCAGTTTAGAATTGCATTCAATCTTTAGAGATTTGTTTGTTTCAAGATCCTTGGGAAGATCAAAACGTTTAAGAAGAGTACACGAGAACCCGTCTTTCAGTTGAATCTTGACTCCAACAATCTTTTGCAGCTTCTTGTAGATCTATCAAGCAACAAAAGATCAGGTACTCGATGGTTTATACAGTTTAGAAACAGGATTATAACATTATTATGCTGTAGCTGTTACTTAACATACATATGCCTGTAATCACTTTAAATATTGTCATTAACGTTTTCTTTTACGTATTAAGAAACAAAAACCAAGAACAAAAATGGCTTTGGATCTCATCCTATTTAGCAAACACTAGCTATAACTTTGAATGTTCATATGAAATTTGCGCAGGGGTGTGCAAAAATCATTCTGGACTGACTAAACCAAGACAGGACCAGCACAACACGTGAAACCGGCTATTTCAATTCATTTTTCCAGTTCTAGATATTTCTAAAAACCCGTTCTCGGGTCTAGTTTTTTTTTTTTGTGTTCAAAAATCAATTCATGGTTCAGTCGCAACCAAAAAATTTATCTAATTTCTACACATTATTAAAAAAATATGTAAAATTTTGTCCATTTCTACGTACTGAAAGTGTGTGGGCTAGTCCAGAAAGGTAACTGCTCTCTTAAACACAAATTACCAAATCATTTCATGTTGCAAAGAAAATAACTATACTCATGGCATTTTGTTCCACAATAAGATAAACCAGTCGATTCTGTATCCAAAGCGTTTGTTCCTTTCTAAAATCCGGTTCTTGGTTCTAGTTTGTTCATATATTTATTTCTTTCAAAAATCGATTCATGGTTCAGTCCAGAAAGGTAACTAATTTTGAACTCAAAATAGCAAATCATTTTATGTTGCAAACCAAAATAACTACACCTGATGGCACTTTGTTCCACAAAAAGATAAACCACTCGCTTCTATATTAACAGCATTTGTTCCTTTCCGACATGATTTGTGAACTGGAACACGCAAAACATTAGTAAGCTAGATATATTGATCACACTTCAAAGTACGCAACATGTAAGAAATCTAATGCCAGTTACATACATTTCTCCTCACATAAAGAACACGGCACCCTTTCAGAGTTGATGACCGCACCATGACGTTTGGGCGCTTCAACAGCACCACAAAATTTACACATACAATATATGCAGTGCCAATCCCCCACAGGAAGTTTCTACAATGCAAATAAACCAGATAAATTAATACATCTCAACCTAACATAAAGGGTGATAATATTTTCATAGCTTGTGTTAAAATCATACTCCATAATATAGAATCAGAAAATCAAATAGTACTAAGTTATTACCTTGATACTGAGGCACTTCTTATGGAACGACGATGGGCATCCGTCGCAACACACCAGCTCTCCATCATCGACACAAATGCCGCACAAATCGTCATTTTCATGCATTTCAAGTTTGATAAGATTAGATTTAACCCTCGAGTCTATTCTTTTCCAAGAAGACTCCAACAAGTTAATAAAAGACTTTCCCGAATACAAGAATAAGTTCTCAAATGATCCAGACATGCCTCCCACATGATTCAGAAACCGCGAAATCCCCATGTGTTCATAACAGCAACTGCAACGAATTAATCCATCTATCGTAATAACACCATCAAAGAAGTGGTTTCGACCTCTATTTTTCGCATATTGAACCTTCGAGCCTTCATTTATAACCTTAGAAGAAATCATCCATGATAGAAGATTTCTTTTGTCAGTATATAATGATTTAGAAGGCTTTCTTTTGTTCCCTAATCTGACACTCGAATAAGGTTCTTTCTCGCCAAATTCATTCTTTTTCTTATTAGTCATTGTACGTGAATTTACAATAGCTTGTGGTTTCGAGGGTATTTTAGCCACATTTTTTGGTTGATGGCGAATCTTTAACTCTGGCTTGACATAATAATCATTAAATCTCGCAGGAGGTTTCTGTTGTCGTTTGGGTCGATGCTCATTTATTTCCATTTGGAGCTCATTATTAACTGGTTCAACCTCTCCGTTAGTTTGCTGAATTTTTCTCTTCCTCCCTCTTTTAGGTTTTTCAACATAAACATTTATGTTCGCATGTATCGACTTAGATGATCTAAGTTCCATGGTGATCAACCCTACAAAACATCGTATCGTATAACATCAATATAACACACATTTATTCAAAAATCAAACTCGAATAATTGAATAATTATAATAAGGTAATTAATCAACTTGTAAAAGATAGTGTCTGGATCATTTGTAATAATCACCTGATATGGTGTTGTAATAATCACTTCTATTTTTTGAACTAATATAATTAAGTTCTTACTAGCTCTACAATCATTTTTATTGCAACCAATTATTTCAACAGACCAATGACTGGATCAAAACTGGTTATTTCACAACCAAATAATTAATTTGTTTCTAACCACATATCTAAAAACAAATTTATGCACTTTCTAATCATAGAAACAAAGTTTAATTTCTATGAAGAACATTTAATTAAATGTTAGAATTATTCGATCATCTTCACCAATGATTTTTTTCTTTTTTGGTAATCGTATACAGATCTTAGCACAATCAAACATATACTACAACATTCAAATCAAACAATCAAAAATATACTACAACATTCAAATCAAAAAATCAAACACACCCCAATCGCACATCCAAAATCAAAGTCCACTGTTTTCTCAGTCGACGCAACAATCAGAAACCCGATAAACAATAAAAACAAAGTTTACACACTGAAATTCATGCAGAAAGCAACAAATTTTACCTCAAAAATGAACAACGATGAGGATAACTAAAAGAACAGTTCAATTTCAGCGATCGTTAATGTGAGAGGCGGAATTGAAAATTGAAAAAAAGAAAACTTGCTTTGGGAAGAAATTAAGGAAGAACTTGAAGTTAATATAAAGGTGGTGAGTTAGAGGGAGAGTGATTTTTAGAGAGAGAAAGTGAGTGTGGGTTTATTGTTATGAAATTTTATATTTAGCATTAAATCGTATATAGTTCACATTGAAAATGAGACTATTTTATAGAGTGAGAAGCACCTGGATTAAAAGTAGGTGGATTTTGAGATTTTAAAGTTCTCTGTAACTCATGTCATTATTATAATTAGATTTCACATGGATTTCATGTACTTTAATTTCATATATGACAGTATTTTTAACCTCTCTATATATGTGGATTTAATAATCATAATTCTATATTAGATGTACTAGATTACATCCGTATATTACATTAGATCGTGTTGTTATATATATATAATCATAAAAATAAAATGAAAAAGTTAGAGATATTAATGCTAAATTTTACAATTTACTTCATTATGAAAATGTTTATTTTATATCTTTTTAGTGTTCATGAGAAGTCTATTCTACATATTTATCCTTCGTTCCCTACTAAGAGTGACAAGAGTCTTAAAACTTTTTGAGTCAGTTAAAAGTTTTGTGAGTAACATGATTTTAAAAAATATATTCATAAAAGCTTCGCAATATAATATTTATAATAACAAATTTAAATTGAAAATTTTTAATATCAAGTTGTAAGTATTTGCTTTGTTATAACACTTATAATATATAAAGTCC
This sequence comes from Logfia minima, assembly GCA_963921325.1. NCBI lineage: Eukaryota > Viridiplantae > Streptophyta > Magnoliopsida > Asterales > Asteraceae > Logfia > Logfia minima. The sequence continues at coordinate 10,659,793 of OY992776.1, read as the reverse complement.
TCCATATATACATGTAAACTCATTATTTTATTTGATATTTAGTTACAAATACTCTACGATAATAATAATACCAATTGTAATGAACATTTATTGAGGTGTACTCCATATCTTTGTAATTTAATATTAAATAGATAGAGTGATAGAATTAAATTAATTGTACTAAATATAAGTATATTATTTCAGAAAACGACTTGTATAACTATTCAAAGATTTGATTATAAAGTGACAAATGAAAAATAAGAAGTATAGTATATGAATTACAATTATTGAAGAATTTCTAATTATGTACTCCATATGATATAGTTGATCGAGAGACAAAAATAAATTATAAATAAATTAAGATAAACCATAGAATAAATATTAAATAAATAATAAATTACTTGTATTTGATTAGATTATTGGTTATTATTTATGATGTCGTCATGTTCTTATTTTAGTCAATTTGATAAAATCGAACAATTTTATTGGGTAATTAAAATTTTGATGAGATCATCATCCGATTATTATATTATACGTATAAGATTGAATAATTAGAATTTTATTACATATTGTTGGTCCCAAAGGTTAACAACAATGTTGTGGGGGGGGGGGTGAATACAACTTTTTCGTTTTCTTAATGAAATTATGAATCAGACTTAGTTGTATAATAGAAACATATAGAGATTTTTCAAATAATTCTTTATTTTGATAAATCAAAGAATTACAAGTTAGATGCGGAATCTCTAACTTAATTGAATACATAATCCTATCACTATGATCAGCTGAGAACAGACTCAAAGCTGATTACAAGTAGTATAATTCTGCTAACACAAATGTTTTATGAACTATAATTGATTCACTAAGAATTCTTACTGATTCACTCGCACACACTTAGGCTTTGTAACCCAAGTCTGATATTTATAGTAGAGCTTGTGTGATGCTTGAAACTTAATCAGCCAATGAATGTTTTCCAGATGTCTTCATCTTCATTGGTTGACTTCAGGCATGCTTGCTTGTGTGTTCTAATGAAGTCTGCACAATCAGGTCTGGCAGTCTGTCAGAAAGTACACTGCATTTTTGTCTTGTAGGCTGACCATGATAAGGAGACATGCTGTGCATAAGGAGCCAAGAATAGCAGGTATGTACATTGAGTACAACCTCAGAAGATGCTATTTTGTTATGCACAAACATTCCCTAAGGGTTAAAAGCATGATCACTTGAGTCTGTGATAACTCAAGCGTTCTTCAGTTTCAGTGCTGGGTGAACTGGGATAATGAACCCTATGCTGGGTCTTCATTCCAATGTTCAAACTTGATCTTGACAAACAAAGAAAGTCTCCACAGCTTAACTGAAGGATACTTAAACATGTATGTGATATAAGACTTTGAATATTTCAGAGTTGGTTGCTCTTCAAAGATTCTTTGTCTGCTGGGTGAACTGGCAGTTCTGTCTGCTGGGTGAACTGGCAGTCTGTCTGCTGGGTAAACTGGCAGTTCTGTCTGCTGGGTGAACTGGTGAACAGTAATTCCTTTGCAACCAACATACAGAAGACTTGACTTATCCAAAACGTATTTTTCTGCTAAAATAAGTAATCCCATAACACTTGTATTTTCATGGAGTTATTGTCATTATGAAATCATCATAGGAGTAATTATGACTTAACACATATACAATTTAATAATAAGATATGAGATAGATGATTAAAGTTATGTATTATTAAGTAATTTTATGCTCTTTTTCTAACATTGCATTCTCGACTTTTTTTAGTGGAAAGGAAAGGAAGGCAAAGGAAAAAATAATTAAAAGTGATTCTTGAGTTTTTTTAGGAAGGAAAGGAAAGGAAGTGAAAGGAAAAAATAATTAAAAGTGATTCTCGAGTTTTTTTTAGGAAGGAAAGGAAAGGAAGAGAAAGGAAAAAAATAATTAAAAGTGATTCTCGAGTTTTTTTTTAGGAAGGAAATGAAAGGAAGGGAAATGAAAAAATAATTAAAACTGACTCTCGAGTTTTTTTTAAAGTTTTATGTAATTCATGTCATTATTATAATTAAATTTCACATGGATTTCATGTACTTTAATTTCATATATGACAGTATTTTCAACCTCTCTATATATGTGGATTTAATAATCATAATTCTATATTAGATGTACTAGATTACATCCGTATATTACATTAGATCGTGTTGTTATATATATATATATAATCATAAAAATAAAATGAAAAAGTTAGAGATATTAATGCTAAGTTTTACAATTTACTTCATAATGAAAATGTTTATTTTATACCTTTTTAGTGTTCATGAGAAGTCTATTCTACATATTTATCCTTCGTTCCCTACTAAGAGTGACAAGAGTCTTAAAACTTTTTGAGTCAGTTAAAAGTTTTGTGAGTAACATGATTTTTAAAAAATATATTCATAAAAGCTTCGCAATATAATATTTATAATAACAAATTTAAATTGAAAAATTTTAATATCAAGTTGTAAGTATTTGCTTTGTTATAACACTTATAATATATAAAGTCCTCCATATATACATGTAAACTCATTATTTTATTTGATATTTAGTTACAAATACTCTACGATAATAATAATTATACTAATTGTAATAAACATTTATTGAGGTGTACTGGAATCTTTGTAATTTAATATTAAATAGATAGAGTGATAGAATTAAATTAATTGTACTAAATATAAATATATTATTTTTTAAAACGACTTGTATAACTATTCAAAGATTTGATATAAAGTGACAACTTAAAGATAAGAAATATAGTATATAAATTACAATTGTTGAAGAATTTCTAATTATGTACTCCATATGATATAGTTGATCGAGAGACAAATATAAATTATAAATAAATTAAGATAAACTATAGAATAAATATTAAATAAATAATAAATTACTTGTATTTGATTAGATTATTGGTTATTATTTATGATGTTGTCATGTTCTTATTTTAGTCAATTTGATAAAATCGAACAATTTTATTGGGTAATTAAAATTTTGATGAGATAATCATCCGATTCTTATATTATACGTATAAGATTGAATAATTAGAATTTTATTACATATACAATTTAATAATAAGATATGAGATAGATGATTAAAGTTATGTACTATTAAGTAGTTTTATGCTCTTTTTCTAACATTGCATTCTCGACTTTTTTTTTTATTGGAAAGGAAAGGAAGGCAAAGGAAAAAATAATTAAAAGTGATTATGGAGTTTTTTTTAGGAAGGAAAGGAAAGAAAGGGAAAGGAAAAAATAATTAAAATTGATTCTCGAGGTTTTTTTAAAGTTCTCTGTAATTCATGTCATTAGGAAGGAAAGGAAAGGAAATAAATGAGCTTTTTGTTAGAAATATTTTCCGCCCAATTTTGAGGGGATTAGAAGAGAAAACAATTTTATATTAACTATTTTCCTTCCCTTTCTTTTCCTTTCCTTCTGACTCGAGAATACATGTAACCTATCTTACATTACATTCCTTTCCATTCTTTTCTCCTCTTTTCTTTTCCATTAAAAAAAAAACTCGAGAATACAATCTAAAAGAAAAATGGTTTGGTTTTTTCCGAAAATGTGAATAAAAGGTATTTGTATATGTGTAATCTATCCGTGTATTTTTGGCCTCAAATGTGGTATACCTAAAGGAATTAATGTTTAGTAGATTCTAGAATACAATTCTTCATCATTAATGTCTATAATAATAATTAAGTTACAATAATATATAAATATGCAAAATAAATGTTTTAAAACATAATAATATATATTTGACTATTTAAGAAATACTTAAAAATATTTAAGATGAAGAATCATATTTTATTGTTCATATTTAATTTCAATTCCTAAGTCATAAATGTGTCATGATGGCATCATCAATATTAATCTTTTTGTTTATTTTTCTAATTTTAGCATAGTCATTTTAAAAACACTAACGAGAAGTTAGAGGTAGAAATCAGTTTTATTGGGTTGGCCCAAGCTCTTAAGGGATTAGATAATCAATTGGTTCATTTAATACTTCATCCATCTCAAGTGTCATATTAGTAACTAAAATATAATTTTACATTAAATATAAAGATTTACCTTTAAGTAATTAAATATCTCTTTTACCTTTACTTTAGTTAAATATCTCTTTTATCTTTTACTTTAAACATAATTTTTTTACGAAAAAGATATAAGAGTAAAAAAGTAAAGTTAATTATCTATTTTTGAAAGTGAACATTCTAGCATTATTCGCAATCCAAATAAAAGATAGAAAACAACTTGATCCGCTAGGAAATATCGATCAGGTTTTTGGCATACAAAATGATTGGAGTTTCGGAATTCCCATATTGCTCTTCTCGCGTTTAATTTCCTTTGAGATGCAATGAATCAGCTTTGTGGAGAAAATGAGTTACGGTGGTCGGAAGCCTTGTGTCAATGCTAGCTAGCTTGACCGTTTGAAAATGAGTCCATAATTCTTGTGAGATTTTGCAAGCGACGAACAAGTGATGCTCCGTTTAGATGTCATTGTCGCAAAGTGGACAAGGTGATGTACATATATGCAATGGCAGCCTCCAAGAACAATTTGTTTTGCTAACGTTGTATTAGAGGTCCATAGCAATTGTTATGAACTTCCTACAAGAACGTGCAATTTTGTAGGCAACTAAATATGGACAATTATAAACAGATACCAGCCCCAAAGTTAAATTTCGTTTCACTCCCATTACAGATATTCTTAGTCTGGTAGGACCGCCACTTAGTTATCATGTAAGAATATAGTCCGAAACAAACAAATACAGTAAAACTATGAAACTTGGCATTCAAAACAAAATCTTGTAGCAGATTAAATCCAAAGATCCACCAAACACAAACTTCCATCCAAAACAAAATTTGTTGTCTACATCTATAAATATCATGTACTACATAAAGTCATTGACACTGAAATCATTATGAGGTTGTTCAAGAAACTTATGAATATATTCATTCATAAACGGTAAAAAAACGGTAAAATGCAGTTATATATATACCATTTGCAGGCGGCAGTCTTCTAAAGCTGATCATATACTTCCATCTTGAGTTGGAAGTATCATGCAGGACCGGTCCGTTGATGGCCCTATGTGAAAAATAGGAGGGGGCCCTAAATTTTTTTATATATAAGCAAAATTCATTAAAACTACGATAAGTCGATAATTGTTATAAAAATAATCAAAACAAAAGAACGATGATACAATAGATTATGTTCCGTTTTACATAAAGTGATATATATTAACATATATACTATATATATTGGCTACATGTCAAGCACTAATTTTTACGGGCCCATGTGCAGTCGCACACCCGGCACCCCCTTAGGGCCGGCCCTATTATCATGTATAGCACACTGTTAGATACGCCTACCTGGAAAGATATATACCGAATGCTGAATTAACTCGGTGTGTTAAATGATAATTAGAAGCCGAAATCAAGACAATTCAGGATCTGGACAACTGGAATCAGATATGTATCGAACTCTTTTCATACATATGGGCTTGCTGTTCTTTCCTAAATTTACCTTAGACTTTTTTGAATTACAGAGTTAACAACTATTACTATCTTGGTTCCATATCAAATGCTACATGAAGATCGTGATTTGACCTCTGTTGACCAAATTGGGTCGAAAATAGGCTCACTCAGATTCATGCCAACTCTATGTAACATTCGGAATTGGAACAATCTTGGAAATAGAATTATTCAAATACAACATAATAATTTTTTTTTACAATTTTTGAAGATACTGTTTTGAACACTACGGAGTAGTTAATAGAAGCACACGAAAGGAGTACACGTACGTATAATAATCAGATACTTCCTCATATATTTCCAACATTTCATTTTCTTGGTATGTTTCACAGTTAAAAATTGCCTATTTAATCTGACATAATCACTACATATTACACCTTCATTCAGTTGATTGGATCCACAATCTTATAATCCGTGTTCATTGATAGTGTGTCTTAGATATTCGCCATATTAGCTACTTGTCAAATCAAACCTTGCACTTTTCTAGTATGGAGGATAAAAGAGAAAATAGTCCATAAATTACCTTTAACTCGGTGTCTATTTTTGTTCTGTATCTTTGATTTCATGTGTTTCTGAAGCATTGCAACACCTGAAATACGACAAAACTTGTCGATTTCAATACTTGCTTAACTGATTCTTCCATTGGCTTGAAGCCAAACACATTGGTCCATGTTCGCACATGCCTAGAAATGCCAGGAATGACCAGCTCTTCAACACCAAAAGAACACAAAACCTGAAATTAAATCGTTGTTAAAGTGTTATAAGCTCTTCATTTTTAGGCATCTAGAAGATAACTAATCAGGGATTACATTTGCATGACTAATGATAAGTTAGAGGTGCAAATTAATATGTGTATTAACAACATGCGACGTAAATGATGCTTTCATGAGAATAGCTTGATATACTAACCCAATCAAAAGGAAATAAACTATATTTTAGCAAAAGATATGAAAGCATACTAATTCAATTGCATCTAGAAGGTGGCAGCATATCCCTTGATGCCTATACTTCTTACGAGTAGCTAGATAAGGCATTTCTGTCAGCTTGCTCCCTTGAATTCTGTGATAGTGAATACATAAGTTAGAGTCTGAGGATACACTCAGACTAACACTTTACCAGTAAAACTGACTGTATGGTTGCTGCCGAGATTATTTTATCATCCTTCTGCAATATAGCAGTGAAGAAGCAAGAACAGTCCAGCGTCTTAAATTTGACCTGACAAATAGTTCACTATATGATAATGACGATCCAAGAAGATGATCTTCAATTTTCTCTGTTTCTCATGTTTAGTTAAGCAAAGAAACATTTTCTAAAAAAGACCCTTGTACTCAAGTCATTTACCATTAAATATAACAATACAAAATATTTCGAATGCTTAGCATATGTCTTCAATTCCTACTATGTCAAAAAATGTCAGTAATGTATCCTGACAGTAGTTTGTTAGAAACAGACAACATACAAATTGATACACTATTGTCTTGAACTCACAATTTGCCAGTTGTAAAAGTCCACTGATGGATAACATTTATTGTTTGGAGTTTGCTTTAGTCTAGGGTTCCGGAAATTATTATCATCAAGAACTTACCCACAGTTGTATACAACATTCTTGATCATGTTGGTTTGAGTTCTCTGATCAACGCAGTCCACGAAACAACTCTTGATGATCCGGAACGCAATAGCCAATTTAGTATTGCATTTGATTTTTTAGGATCCGAATCTCGCCTAAGATCAAAACGCTTAACAAGTTTAAATGAGAAACCTTCTTCAAGTCCACCTTCAACCCCAACGAGCCTATGTAGTTTCCGATAGAGCTATCAAGAAATATTAGGTAATTAGGTACTGGATTGTGCATAGTATTTACATGCGTGCAGGATTATAACACTATGCTAGAATTATATGATCACATTGAATATTTTGTATCAAAACAGGGGATTACGAAACTTATAAAATTTGTTTAGCATTAACGTTGTCTGTTTACATTTTAAAAGACAAAAAACTGCAAGGTTTAATAAAAAGTGGTTATTGGTTCAAGCTCTTATAAATTTTTATTGCGCGAGGTCCAAAACCAGAACTGCACAGGTATTTTTCACCTTTAGAATCTTTTACGAAATTTCAATTCTCGTCGATATGTTTCAAGTAACAAGAATCTTGAACACTAGACACCAAATTATTGTTTCATATAACATACAAATGAACAATACCTCTTCGCAATTCAACAACTATACTCAATCCTGTTATTGGCGGGGTATGGGGAGGCAAAACGTAGAAAGTCATATCTCTATCCGAGGTGAAGAGACTGCTTCTAGAAAACTCTAGCAAACATGAACGCATATATACTAGTGCAAATGAGTATAAGTAAGTAAATAAACCTCTTTGCAATTCATCCCACAAAAACGTAGATCAGCAAAGTCTAATACATCTTTCTTATCTTTTCTGACACATAATATTGAAAAATTTGTTTGTTTAGGTATGGTGATAATCATGAATAATTTGGATAAGATTTTGAATTGTGTACGGATCACTTTCATATTGTAGTATTTCGACCCACTATTGACCCGGTTACACGAAATCCACAATTGGATAAGACAAAGTCGACACTTTAATTTTCGACAATTAAAATTAGAGCAGAACATAAAAACGATTTTATATTTGTTTTTGTGATTATCTAAAAGCAGATCATATTTGCACTTATATAAAAGGCAATAACTGTTAATAATTATTTTCTCTGAAATCATTTTTGTAAGAAAGTTAATTTTACAACTAATATACCTACATCACACGTATATATATACATGCCTCCTACCACGAATATTACATTCTGCATCATGGGGGTCTCCAATTTCAACGTCAACATAATTATATCTCTTAATTCTTATTAATGGCTTATTTCTCCTCTCATGTTTCTGGTCGAGTTTAGGGAGCTTCTCTGCAAGATCGGGAGACTGCCTTTTGAGCCCCTTCGAAGCACACTTAGTCATTTTTTTTTGTGCCATTTCTTTCCTTCGAAATGCATCTCCGAAGTTCGCTAAACTCCTCATCCGGAATTTGAATAAACACTAAATATTCCTCCATCATTAACGTATGGAGCATTTATTCTATCTGAGCTTGAATCCGCATTGTGATTTCTCCGAGTTTATCAACCTATTTGATCTTAACTTTATGATGATAATACATACCTAAAAAACGTTGTATAACATCAGTTCACTTTCTAGCCAAAATGAAACTCGAAATGATTGAATACATAGAATCGGATAATTAGCGCTAAATAGAACATAATAATAATGCAAGTGACATCGTTTGGGTGTGTGCTTGAATGGAAATAATAAAGGACAATTACTTAATTTTACACCTTCATTTGAATCATTTGATAATTAGTCATGCTATAATTGGTAACAAATTGCTTATTAAGAATTGATTTTGTCCAAAAATTAATTTTCATTTATACAAAAAAAAAAGGGGGAATCAAAATTTCAGATTCATGATAATCTAAGCAGAATTCGTACGTATTAATTATTACAACAATTGAAGAACGATCAAACCATAAACTAGCTTGATCATCATCTATCGCGTCAATTCGTTCATTTTTTTAATAAAAGAAAACCCCAATTTCAACTCTTCATAAATTTAAGAGGATCTAGGCACAAATCAAACACATAATAACAAGAAATTAACACCAATCGCACACAAAAACCACTTGATGATTGTAAACATGAATGCACATTTCAATCAAGAAATAAAACCACATTAATCTCTACTAAAATCGCCATAATAATGAGCAGAAATTACCCATAAAAAACCTCAAATGATCTACGAATAAAAATTGATAGATTTTTTTTTTCTTGAAACAAGGAAATTTATTAAGCATCAACGGATACCAAATAGCGACAACCCAAATGGAAATCCAAAGATTGTGAAATGATGATTACTCGAAGAAAAGATCAATTTTGACAAAATTTTATTGTTATTGAACAATTAGATTGCGAAAGGCTCGAATCAAGAATCGAAAGCTCAAAGAAGAGATTAAAATTGTATTGAAGACGAAAAGTAAATGTCGTAATTAAAATTTTGGCTTTTAAAACTTGATTTTTTGATTTATTTTACACTGAAAATGTTAGTATATGTGTAATGAGAAACACCTGAATCAAAAGTAGGCGGGATTTGGCGATTTTAAGGTTTCCTATTACTTTAATGTCATAATAACATTACACATAATTCTCATGTCTTAATATAATCTCATACATAAAGTCGTTCTGGATATATACCTAATAAGGTAATTAGTACAAACCGAAAGTATATAGAATGGTTAAATACGGAGTAATACTATATCTTGATATAGACTTTTTTGGTTAATGACACTTGTGTGTCATATTAATATATACTTATATTTATCTATGATTTATGATTTTCACATTAAATACTTGGTCTCACCCAATCAAATTATATATAATTAGTTGCACTGTATATTAGTAAAGAAACATTTAAGTGTAGTAAAACAATAATAAAATGTAATACAAAACATGATATAAGTAACACCAAAATGCATTATACAAAATATAATCTAGAAATATAAAACATCAAATATGTATATATATATATAATATGGCAACAAAATCGGTAAACAAACATTAAAATACAATAAAACTTAAACAAAATGCAATATAAACATAAAAGCGTGATCTACAAATAGAAAACACCAGATATGTAGTACTTATAAAATAAAGTAATAAAATCAGTAAACAAACATCAAAATGCATTATAAACATAACAACATGATCTTATGACTAAAATAAAAAAACAAAATGTACCAACAAATCACACTTAAAATGCAGTAACATACACATGACAACATAAACAAACTCATATCTGGTTAAAGATTTGCTAAACTAGCATCAACAAAACCTCTAAATTCAAACTCAACATGTATAATTTCAGCTAACTGAGCTAACTTCTAACCAACTTCCTATAAATAATCATTATCACCACCGGACGACAGTCCAATTTGGGCAACCGGGATGATGGACTGCAGGAATGTAACGTTTACGCTTACATCAACGTCGACCACGACATACCTCTGTTTTAAGCTGAAATCAATTACATGAACCTTTTTTTTTTTTATTACCAGCAAAGGCTTCTAAAATCGATTGATTAGTGAAATGAGCGAATTTGATGTATGGATACGTTCGTTAAAGTCTTTGTGAAACGTTTGTGTTTACCGACGATAACTTGAAAATTCACCGTGCTAAAGTCTTTGTGTGTGACTGTGAGGGAGTAATAATAATACAGGTATAAAAAGTGTAAGTATATTTTTGTGTTTGAAGGAGAGAAAGAAGAAAGAGGCTCGAGCTCCAATGAAGTAAGATGCGGACACCCTCATGACTTATCATACCTATATATACCCTTTTATCCCCTCATGTTTCAACAATTTACGTAATAAACTCCGCTTAACCTCAAATAATGTGAATCATTGATCGTTAAAGTGGATGGCTGAGATGGACATTTTTCCCTTCTCTCGATAAGGGGGCTGCCCTCTTAATCCTAAATTTTTCAAAGTATGTAACGTCTCGACATGAAAAAAGATCAATAGTAGTCACTTTGACAACATTAAAAAATACACTGCAAGACACTTTTCATTTAGTTTTGAATTAACAACATATAGATAAAAAAGAAATTACATTAATATAAGGAAATATTACATTACATTTATCGAAAAACATTACACTAAAAAGTAAAACATTAAAAAAGTTAGTTCCATCTATATATATATATATAAGTAGATTTAAGCACGTGTGATGTACGAAATTTGTTATATATATATATTTTAATATAATTTAATAAAAATATTACTAATTAGTTTTTAGTAGGACACATCTTATATAAGTATTTTATATGTTTTAATTTGAATGATTATCTAAACTATGTAAATTAAATTTATTTATTTTAATCAAAAAATTTAAAAAAGTTTGCCACGTGGCATTGTTGCCTACGTGGTAAATTCTGAAACAACTTTCTATACTACTTTAGTATATATATATATATAGATATATGATGATTAGTGAAATATCATTTTGTTTTTAGTAAACACAAATATTAAAATCCGACTATCATGAATGTATTTGTCTCAAAGGGAAATTGAAATAACACCTTAATGATTGTAAGATCATGAGTATACGTGATCATTTTGGAGATCATATGTGTTTGTTCTCAAGTTACGAAATAGCAAGTGAAGCGAATATAATAATTTTTCATCTTAACAAATTTTTGTAACTCACAATTACACAAATATGCGTTTAATCCATAATTTATCAAATGTATAACATCATTCGAAATCAACTTTCCAGTATCTCAATCTCAAGCTCGATCTAAATCTCAATTGTATTAAGAAAAGACGATCGACATGGCTAATAATAAGATCCATATTTATGTTAAAAGATCAATAAACGTAAAATAAAACTCATATGTAATGCATTGAGATAATTATATATGTTTTTTTATTTAGATTTTATACATATTTATTATCATTACTCCATATACTAATACAATCAAGATGGTTTTATGAGTTTTTAGTAGTCTCAACACGAGTTAAGGTCATTTCAACATGTAGTGATCCCGCATTCATAAGATTTTTATATGTTAATATACATCTTATAATGCTTCCACTCGATCTGATTGTGTGATTGTAATTATTTGATTTAAAGTTTCTACGGTTTTTGTTGTGGTCAAGGTTATGATCGGTCTCTCGCTGGTTTTCATACTTTTCTATTAGATGATTTCCCTTGTGTGGCTATGTGTTTGTGTCAGATTCGATGATTGGGTTCGTTAGTTTGTTGTTAGATTCAGTAGGGTCATGCTCGTTGTAATGTTATGGTTGCTCTAGAGTTGGGGTCAATGTATTGTAAGGGTTTGTATATTATTAGGGCCGATGTAGTTTTAATATTGTTTTGAATGAAATAAAGTCTTAGGGTTATTTAAGGTCGTTTTGGCTGAAAATATTGATTATTATCATTGTAATTCTCAACATCTTGCTAGTTTTATCTATTCATGTCTTTTAAAGGAAAAAGAAATCTAAATCCTACACTAATAAATAAAAAATAAAATTCACACTATACTAGCAAAATATCATGCAATGCAACAGCAAAAGTTTATTAGTTTCACATTAATTCGATCTATAGTATTTTATTTTCTGAAATATTTTAAAAATAAAAAATTATATGACAATACACGAATAATACTATTTTGTAAGTGCGACAATCATTTTCAACAATTTTTCAAAAAAATAAAAAATAAACCAAAGTTAAATATATCATAATATGTCATTGCAAACTTGATGGTCGGGTCATGAGTTGCAAGTGCCGAGTTTCGAGTTCTTAATGGACAAGTTGCGAGATGTAGAGTCATTTGTTGAGTCTAGAAGTTTAAGTTTCACTTTTTTTTTTTTTTGGATTTTGATATTAAACACTATCTATATTAAATGGTAATTGTAAAAGTTGATCAAAAAATGTAAATGACTCGAATATAGAAATTGACAACATAACAATGAAAAACATGTAATGAAAGGTGTAAACATAGAATTCCATTAAAAACACATTTAAGAGTTCGTTTTTTTATTTTTTTTTTAAACTTACAATATGTATAAAATTGGTGAAAAATTAACTTTTAAAGGAGTTAGAGACGGAATTTAACTACAAAAGATGGACAAATTACCTTTGGCGGTTTGCTAATGCTTTCGTCTCGTACCAACCTTTCCGTCCATAATAGGCACGTCCCTTAAGTCTTTTCCGAAATTCCTTGTCTGTAGTCATTTTCATGTTAAAAATATATCTAAAATGCATCATATAATAGTATATAGATATAGATAAATTTAAGTTTAAATTAATTGTCATATATTAATTAGTTTAAAGTTTAATAATATGGTTTATTATTTGGTTATGTATCGAACTTTAGTTTTTTTACTATTGTATGTAATCACCTTTCAAAAGTGTTATTGTATGTATCGAAATTTACACATTTTGTATATTGTATGTAACAGGTAACCGGATGACCGAAAACCACCGGTTTCGATACTTACAATAGACATTTTTACAAAGTTCGATACATACAATAGACATTTTTTACAAAGTTCGATACATACAAAAGACATCTTTTTAAGAGGAAAAACCGGGTACCTGCTCATACGGTCACCCGTTACATACAATATACGAAATTATAAAGTCCAATACATACAATAGCAAGTTTAAAAAATAGTTACATACCATAGTAAAAAATATAGAGTTCAATACATAACCAAATAATAAACCTTTAATAATATTTGTATTAATGAGAATTTAATAGTTAAGGGTATGTTAGTCATATCTATGGATATTTAAAAAAGCTCTTACTAATTGTATAGGTAAAATAGTCATTTCTATCTTTAAAAAAAAATCTCAAATGCATCATTTAATCTAAGTTAAAATTTAATATCTTATATAATTAGGTTATGGTTAATAATATTTGTACTAATGATAATTTAATAATTAGGGGTATGTTAGTCAATTCTATGGATTTTTAGAAAAGCTCTTAATAATTGTATGGGTAAAATAATCATTATTATTATTATTTTTTTAAATCTCAAATGCATTATATAATAGTATAGATCTTACATAATTTTAAAAATTTATCTATTAATAACTAAAACAGGATATCAGTTTGCTTATGTGACTTCAATTATAGCTTGCCACACATGTAAAATCCGAGGTGTCAATTATACATTTTTTTAGGTTTTTTTTTTCCATATATACACTGCTGATATGTCTTTATATATAATAAAAGCTAGATTAATTGCAAGCGTTGACTGCATTAATTAGTATAATTTTAATGACCATTATTAAATAAATTAATGACTATAATTAATTGTTGTCTTTTTTTTTTCATTTTTTGAATAAATTATTTTAATACCTTTAGTATTTTAATTAACTATTCAATTCATTTTTTCATATGTTATACTTACCACATAGTTAACTGTTAATTAGTTAACTGCATGATCATATTGTAATCTGATTAACACATAAACTTTACTAAGTGCATACATCTCACCCAATAAATAAACAGTATCATACTGTCATATATCTGTATCGCACGGATTTTAACACCACTAAACTAATAGTAAAGTATTTTTATTTTTATTTTAAGAAGCATCGAGATCGAGATAAAATGATATTCCAAAAAAGAGCAGGGGAATAAGCGAAATCTTTTCAAATTGAAGTCGAAACTAATAATATAGGGTTCCGCCATTTCCTGTCTTTCATCCGCAAACCTTCAAATGGGATACCCCGCTTCCGTCGTTGAAATCCCCGACGACCGTCGTCACCACCGCAATTACTCACCGGAAGCTATCACTAACCATCGGAATCGAAGTTCTCGTCGCAGTCCAGACTATTCAAGGTACGATAACGATTACAATCGATCACATAATAACCGTCGCAGTTTCCCCCCTAATTATTCAAAATCATATCAAAATCGTAATATTAGCCCTAGTCGTAGTCCTGATTATAGTCGATACGATAATCATAACAGCTTTCGGCGTGATCACCGTGATAATAGGTCACCTGATAACCCTAGATCTAGACGAAACACTAGCCCTAGGGTTGAAAATGTGAATTTGAATAGGAAACCGAGTTATGATGATCGAAATAAACAGTATCTAGATCGTGATTATGAGAATATGAACAACGGACATGACTCTGATTCTGATGAGGAGTTGAAAGGAGCTAGTTATGAAGAGTATCGGAGGTTAAAACGACAGAAATTGAGAAAATCGTTGAAGAAATGTATATGGAATGTTACGCCTAGTCCACCTAGAGGCGATAATGATTTCGATGAGTTTGAACAAGAGGAAGTTATTGAAGAAGAGAAGATGGAATTGAATTCGAAAATAAAGCACAATGAGTCAGATTCAGAATCGGAGTCGGGATCGGATGAGTCGGAGTCAGAGTCAGATGATTCGAGATTGAGTAGGAAGAAGAGGAACGGAAAGAATTCAAGATCTAGGCGTAGGAGGAAATCGGTGTCGAAGAGTGAGAGTGACTCAGAAGATTCGAGTGATGAAGATAGGAGGAGGAGGAAGAAGAAGTCGAAGAAATCGGTTAAACGAAAGAGTAGTAGTAGGAGTAAGAGGAAGCGAAGTAGTAGTTCACGAAAAAGTACCGATAGCGATTCCGAAGAAAGTAGTGAGAGTGATAGAGGTGAGAAGTTAGCAAGGTCTAAGAGGAGTAGACGTTCCCGTTCCATCTCACAAACTAAATTGAGCAAGAAAAGTAGTAAAAAGGGTAGTGAGAGTTCAGCTTCAGACAATAATTCTGATTCTGAAATGGATGTAAAGAGTAAACTGAAGGTGGATGATGTGGAAAAAATGGAAGTTGATAGTGAGTTGCCTATGTTTATAGAGTCTCGAAAGAATGCTAATTTGGATGAAGAGCCTGAGGTGGGACCCATGCCATTGCCAAGAGCTGAAGGGCATATTAGTTATGGAGGTGCACTTAGGCCTGGTGAAGGTGATGCTATTGCGCAGTACGTGCAGCAAGGGAAACGTATTCCTCGTAGAGGAGAAGTGGGTCTATCCGCTGATGAGATTAGTAAGTTTGAAGATCTTGGTTATGTTATGAGTGGTAGTAGGCATCAAAGGATGAATGCTATTCGTATTAGGAAAGAAAACCAAGTTTACAGTGCTGAGGATAAGCGGGCTTTAGCTATGTTTAACTATGAGGAAAAGGCTAAGCGTGAACAGAAAGTCATGGCTGATTTGCAGCGTTTGGTTCAGCGCCATATTGGGGAAGAAACTGGCCCTTCTCATGATCCTTTTGGTGGAAAAGTGACTGAGGATCCTGATGCTTGATTATAGAGTACGCTGTCTTTCCTCTTGGCTTAGTTGCTTGTTTGGTTTTGTTATATGTCATCAGTTGGTTACATTATTTGTTTTCGAATGAATGCTTTATCTTCTTATAGAACTTGAATCTCTTAATGTGCCTTGTAAACGACATATATCACTTGCTTATTATAAATTTTGGATGTGGGACATGTTTTGTTTTAATGTATTTTCCTGTTCTGTCCAATTTTACAATTATGGGAATGCATTATGCATATGCTCACTTGCTTGTACCAACTATTCGACATGGAAAGTGCAAAGCTCATGTTTTACTCGATTATCCATTTTGACTGGACATGAGATGTGAACATTAACACTAGTCTTATAGTTCGCAACAAAAGGAGTAATTGGTAAACTATTATCCATTTTGATTATATGTGTACGTATTTGGATAATAGTTATCACATGTATATCATCTACTTATACAAGAAATCATACTGGAGACGTGAAGTGCAAACTGATTTCTAATCAACAGATAGTTAATTGACGTATTGAATGTTCACTAATGTTAAATGAGCTTATGCAGAAAAGAGTGTGAGAGATACATTAGAACTTTATGAGTTTCATGTCCTTTTTATAATTGCCACTTCAAGTAATGATGGTTATAAACCCTCAATCATCATCGTGACTCAAAACTTGCCTTTGAGCCACTTGTCTTGTCAATATGTTAATATGACTTATTAATTGCTGAAGAAGGTTACAGGTTACAACTTTTTTTCAATTGAATAGATAAGGAAGTCGACTAAAATACTTCTGGTTTGAATTATATTACGATGATGATGACCATTGTAAGTGCCTCAATTTCACCACATTCAATCACAGTCGCTCTCATAAGCCTACCAGCTCTTTTGTTTTAATAAATAGTCAAAGAGTAAGTCTTTAACGAATAACTGTTATTGAGGACCCAAACTGTACCGATCTATTATTGGCAGGAGGCAGTTTTGGTAACGGGTGACTTTTCACACAGGTTGGATTGCCTATCAACACTTTCGTATACTTCTTTTTTAAATGATGAATGCTACAAAAGTAATAATCTATATATCTAAAGAAAGTGATTTTGATAGGTTGTATGCATTAGCAATGCACTTTGGGCAACTTTAAACCGGATATCTTTTTAGCTAATATGTTTATGTTTATTTGACCCGTTTGATTTGAGATTAGACCATGACTCAACAACCCATTTATAAGTTAATAGGCAGATATTGCACCTCTAGCCGCTAGGTGCTAGTGATGCCGGGAATGATGTTAGCTTTTGATGACGTACCAGGAACCCTTCGGCCAAGAGAGAAAGCTGAAGGGATACATGGCCAAACAGAAAACCGAAGGGCTTCATCGATTTGTGCTAGCCCAAAACCTACTTGACTTGTTAATATTATAAACATCAAGAGTAAACTGATGGCGGAACACGAATAAACTGATAGTCCGTTCATGTCACCCAAATTGGATTAAAGAGAGAAGTCAAAGAGGTTATAAATACCACTCAACTACCTCAAGGTAAGGTATTCAATTCTCATCTAATATCACTCTCATTACACTTGCTCTCAAACCGAATCATATTACTTATTCTCATTGCGAAGGTTGGTCAAAGGGGGAAAACCCTCCCTCCCCTTTGACGAGGCTTACGGTGTCTTCGTTTTGCAGATAAGGTTCATTCCAAGGTTCGCATCGCACTCACCCCAAAAACTGAAGGGTCCTGCCCTTCGGCCAACATCAATTGCCTAAAGTACTGCAACAGAGTTCTCTGGAGCAACAACTTTTATAGATGAGAATAATTCACAAGTTATTAGGAAGAAATCACACCTTTAGTTCATAGGCTTAGCTAAATGAGAGTAATTTATAATTTTGGCTTCCTTCTGAAACTATTTTGTAGGATTCTGAATAACCATATGGAAGGTTCGTTCTTGACCATCATCGTTTGAGGGTTGAGAAAGTAATTTGATGGGTGAGAAGTAAGTTTGAAACCAATGTTGAACTCTGAAATTTTGCTGTGGTTTTATGTAAAATTTTCTCTAGTAAAGAAGACCACGTGCAAATAAATTTGCAGAAGAACATATATGCAGTATATAGAGAGAAAGGGGAATTAGTGAACTAGGTATGTGGGAAAAAAGGTTAACCCGTTTTAGATAACATGATTTTTTTTCAAGGAATAGCATGCACCCTTTGGTCAATTAAAGGTTAAGATAGATCTGTTTATTTAGATACATTATATTATGAAAGTTCTTGACTGAAGCTTCTTAATGATATCAGATATTTAAAGCTGTTTTTAGGGTGGTTTACTGAAGGTTGTAGAGGTGGGAAAATGGATGGGTGACCCAGGTTCGGATAATGGGTCAAAATGAGTTCAATTTCCAACAAGTAAAGCTTTGGTACATGCTATTTTAGGTTTGACCAGGAAGTTTTGACCAGTTTGATCCTTCAAAAATAAAACATAACCCAAAATGACTTATTCAAAAATGAATTGGTCGAACTATCAAGTGTAGCCCTAAGCAACAGATGGGCGTTGCTGAAGACTTGGTGAATATTCTTTTTGGTTGTTGTCTGTTCCGTTTACGGATGTGTCTTTCAGCACGTAAAAGCTTCGTTTTACCGAGGACAGGACCTAAAACACAAATGTATTTAGTATTTATGTAGGAACAGAAAAATGGGCACGCTTATGTATTAGGTATTCTAACCTGCAGGGCAGTGGTGGAAATTACATTACAATATGCAAATCATGAAAATGACAACATGCTATACTTAGAATTCAGATCTTTAGTGGTTTCAATAGCATTCTCAGGAAAATGAAGTTTGCTTGTGTTGTTATAGACACTTGTTATGATGATCGGTTCTTAGCATCATTTTAAGAGCTTTGATATTGCAGCTCATTCTTTGTTGGTCTTTTTGTAGTCGAATGCAAGTCAATCACACAATCTATTGGCTTTAATCTCACCGTGTAGAGTGTTAAGGGTACTAATGATCGTGCGATCTCACCGCAAAGGAGTTTGTCGGTTAATTTTTTTTTATTTGGTGCTTACTGCCAATGTAGACTGAAATTGTATGTGGCAAAATTGGATGGGTTGGGTAACCGGTTAACTGTTTTAACCGATTGATTTGAAGTAGGCAATTAAGTATTTATTAGAGAAATTATATTATTACAATAATTATAATAATAAACTTCGAGTATATGTTTTTGTAATATAAAATGATCCTAGGAGGAATAAAATCTTGAGAATCTGACCAAAGTTTTGGCAAGGTAAAGACAATCTACTTTTGAAAAAACATTTTGCTTTTTGACCTGGAGTCCTCAATATGTTGAATAATGTTGTCTATTGACTATTGAGTAGTCAAGTAGAGAATACAAAGTGGCTTTTCTGGTGGTGTCTCCTGTTTCATTTTGCTCTCATGGTATTGTATCTTTCAAGTTTCATGAATGACGTTGTCTTCTTTATCTATCTTTTGAAACGATGGTGCCTGCTTTAAGAATGAGGTTTGAACACACAATCAGTTTGTTTTAAGAACGAGGTATGAACACACAATCACTGATATAAGTGATTATAATGCATGTATGATGAACTCATTAGGACAGCTAGAATCATATGCAATGGGTCTTTATTTATTTTTATAGGCCTCAACTCCATTTCTCTTAACATTGTGTGAATTTAGTACTTACAATCAAAATTGATACCACTACATAACAATGCCGTATGGAAAGTTTTTTTTTTATCCTACTACAAACAAGAGATAGTGAATTAACAACTACAATTCAATTTTTTCTTCATTGAAAACTTAGCTTCAAGACAAAAGAAAATAAATGAATGAAGCACAATAATTTGCATATAATCCAAGCAAACTAAAGAACACCAACCGTTTAAGAAGGAATCAGAAATTGTCTTGTACGTACTTGTATAAAACACAATCATTGGCAAGTGAACTACAAAACCACAACAACAATTGTTCAAGTTGACAAAATAGATTTGAGTATTTTTATCTTAAGACAAAGACAATAGAGTACCCCTTGTTTGTTCTATTTAGATGTATGTGAAAGTGAATCGTAGCCTAAAGCATAAAACTTTATGATACATATAGTTATTATCTTAAATTTCAATATGTCATTGTAGTTTTGATCCGAGGTAATATCACATCTGGTTTTAACTCACAGATGTTTTATGCAAAGACAAAATCTATAAAAGGTTTATGTTTTTAACCATTTAACTTCTAAAAATATGCGTAAAATTCGATTATTTAGTAGCACGTATGATTTTCTTTTATTGAAAAAGTTGTTAAACTTCAAACTAACAAAGAAAGACAAATTCACCTCAGCAAATTAGTGCTCATAGCTCATAATACCTCCCATTTATGAAATGTTCCTTTTAGCATGCTTTCATTATTGTTGTTTAAATTCTTAAGCAAATATCATGTTGAGAAAACACAGTATTTATCGTGTCCAAAAAGAAAGGTCAATCATAAAAATTAAAAAGAGGGCCCTGAGCATGAAAGGACACACTCATTCCAAGTCTCTCCCTCACCTTCACTTTGTGTGTATTTGTGTGTGTGAGAGATAGAATCAAACAAACAAACGACATAGAAAAAGCTGCTGCCCTGAACTGAATCCTAATTCTCTTCAGTCATGGAAGCTTTCTTCACAAAACATCAAAAAATCTTTGCCACTTTACCATATTAAGCTTTCATGTACCTTATACGCTCATTTATTACTTCAAGAAATATTGAACACATTACACAATGTTCATTTCATCAGGAAATGTTGACCCATTTGTAAGTTAAAATTCAGTTTTTTAATGGTACCCTTCAAAGATCACTCACAAATCCTTTAAGCTTCATATACACAATGCCCATTTCATTCAACAAATCTTGACCATTTTGAAAATTCAAATCTCAAAGTGCCCTTCAAAGACTACCCACAACTCATTAAATCAAGGCCTTTTGTTGTTTCTCAAAAAAGCCTTTAAATTTACCACTACCCATTTGTAGAACTGTATGTTAAAGGGTAAAAGAATGAGGGATTTCCCTTCATGTTTTAGTGAAAATGGTGTTCAAGTTTCTGATGCTTCTTCTTCATCAGGTGCTCTTCTTAGTACTGCTGCTACTACTACAAGTAGTAAAATTGCCCAAAATCTTGTTACGTGTGTTTATCAATGTAAGTTACATAGTTCATCTTGTTTCATTGTCACTATAACTTGGACTAAAAACTTAATGGGCCAAGGTCTTCTTGTTGAAATTGATGATTCCAGAAGTCAATCTTTTTGTAAACTTGAAGTTAAACCAAGTTTGTTTACTAAAAGAAAAGGGTATAAAATCTTAGAAATGGGTTCAAGTTTTATCAACATATTTTGGGATCTTTCTTGTGCTAAATTTGGTTCTTCCCCTGAACCAATTGAAAGTTTCTTTTTTGCAATCACAATTAACCAAGAATTGATCTTGTTGTTGGGTGATATGGAAAAAGAAGTATACAAGAAATTGAATCATGCTATAAGTTCTTCACCAAATGTGGTTTTTGTTTCGAAAAGAGAACATATTTTTGGTAAGAAAGTGTATGCTACAACTGCTCAATTTTGTGGGAAGGGACAAATACATGATATATTGATTGAATGTGATACAACTAGCAGTAATGATCCGTGTTTATTGATTCGAATCGATGGTAACATGGTGTTGAAAGTAAAGCAGCTTCAATGGAAGTTTAGGGGAAACTATACTATTTTGGTTGATGGATTGCCTGTTGAAGTATATTGGGATGTTCATAGTTGGTTTTTTGGTAAATTAAATGGGAATGCAGTGTTCTTGTTTCAAACATGTCTTTCGGCTGAGAAATTGTGGGGTTCATCAGGTCATTCTGCGATGAGTTGGTCCGGTTCGTTGATTAAAGATTGCGGGCAATCGCAAGGGCTTGGGTTTTCTTTGGTGTTGTGTGCCTGGAAAAATGAGTAGGGAAGTCATCTTGTGGTTTGTATACTTCTTAGTGGTAATTGGGATGCATTTTTTTTCTTTTTGTTGGCAATTTTTAGAAGTTTTTTTGGATTATATTAATATTTTTAATTATAAATTTTTGTTTAATGAACTCTATCTCGTTCTACAGTTCATCTCATGCTCATTGTTTGATCGGTTAGCAGTCATGTTCTCTCAAACAAAATAAAATATATCTATCTTCAACAATAGGATGCAACCATTGAATATGAAGGATTCGCAGCAAAGGGTTTGGTTTTATAATTTTCATTTGAGGGCTATTTACCCAAAAGTCACAAGGTTTGATAGCATTTGGTGAAATGCTATATCATGAAAGTATAATCGGTCCAAAGTAGATGAAAACTTATTAAATAGATCATGAGAAAAAACTCACTTCCTTCGTAAATTGATATATTAGAGTAATTTTTTTTTGTGGTGTTAGAATCAATCATCGTACTTAAAATTTGATTTTGGGTTTTGGATTTCAGTACTATTGTTGAAAAAGGTTTTGACATTAACATATCCAACCTAAACCACTGTAACTAGTTAACGCATTCAACATTAGTTTGAACATCATAATAGTACTTAGGCGTGAACAAAAAAACCGAAACCGAAAAAAAAACCGAAACCGAAATCGATCAAAACCGGTTTTTTCAAAAACCGGTTCGGTTTTTCCAAAAACCGGCGGTTTGGGAACCGGTTTGTATTATAGCCGTTAGGAACCGGTTTGTAACCGGTTTTTCCGGAACCGGGTTGAAAAACCGGTTTTTAAAACCGGTTTGAAACCGGTTTTTTGAGCTGTTACAATACTAGCCGTTTTTTTGAATTTTTGACCGTTTTTTTGAGCTTTTTTTTACCATTTTGCCATCCTAAAACTAGTATAAATAGATACATTGGGTTTGGTTTAGTCACAACACTCAATTTTGCTAATTCTAGTCTTTAAACACTCAAAACGCTTACGATTTACATACGAAAACTCTCAAAAAATTCTCTACTCCTCTCAAAACGCTCTCGAAACGCTATCAAAATGGCAACTCAATCTTCTTCAACTTCCACCGGTGTTGGTTCTTCAAATGCACCAACTATTGTTGAAGTTTTGGTAACCAAACGAAATCCGGAGATTTGGGTTAATTACGACAAAGTGTTATTGTCGGATGGTTCGACTAAGGCATTTTGTAAACGTTGCGGGAAATTTTTGAAAGCCGAATCCAACTCTACTTTGAGATCACATTCTACAAAGTATTGTGATGGAATCAAAAGTAATCCCGAGTCGGGTCAAGCAACTATGTCACGGGATGGAGGTATTTTTGCATATCAAGCGGAGCGGTGTCGAGAAGCATTTGCCGGCTTTGTGATTCAAGAAGCTTTGCCGTTCAACCACTTCGACAACCCTCGGCTTACTAAGGTTATTCAAGATACTCTTCAACCGCGATATAATCATGTAAGTCGTCTTACTCTTAGACGTGATGCTTTAAAATTGTGGAAAAATGCAAAAACTCAACTAATAATCGGTTTTGAAAACTTAAATACAAATGTATCATTAACAACCGATGTTTGGTCGGCTCCTCATGGTTTGCCCGGTTCGTACCTTTGTGTTACCGCACATTGGGTTGATCCCTCAACTTGGCAAATGATGAAACGTACCATTGCTTTTGAAAACTTTGACTATCCTCACACGGGTAAAAACTTATTTTACATGTTACGAGATGTAATGAAAATGTTTAAACTAGAACAAAAGGTTTTTTCAATCTCGTTTGATAATGCAACTAATAATACAAACGCCGTTCAAAGGTTAATACTAAAATACCAACCACCTTTGAAAGGCATTTTCTACCATAGTAGATGTGTTGCACACATCATTAACTTGGTTGTGCAAGACGGACTAGCGGTTCCACAAATAATGGTTGTAAAAAACGCGTATAAAACTATGTTACAAGATATATTTTGTTCGGGTAAGGCTAGATACAAACATTATATGAGATTATGTAAAGAAACGGATAACATTTTTTTAACCCCTAATTGGGACATGCCCGTAAGATGGAATTCGACTTACAACATGTTTATATGTGGTTTACGGCAACGCGACACTTTAACCGTTTTTCATGATCTACTTGTTCAAAAAGGTCTTGCAACATCATTTTCCTCCGAATGTTGGGAGGTTATTCAAAAGATAACCGAATTGCTCAAAGTTTTTAAAACGGCAACTACTTTATTATCGGGTGTTTATTATCCCACAAGTCATTTGGTACTTAAGCAAATATATTTAATGAGTTCAAAACTAAACGAATACGAATTTTGGGGTGATGTATATGCAATAATGGTGGCTCCCATGAAAGAAAAACTAAGAAAATATTTTAGAGAAATACCACCGGTAATTAGTTGTGCCGCCACGTTAAACCCATGTTTGAACATTTCCGGGGTCGAATTACTTATCGATAATATTTGTTTTAATTTGGATTTGAATGATGAGAATCCACTTTTTGCACAAAATACAAAATCATATTTTAACAAATCTTTTAAAGATTTGTTTGGTCATTATTTTCAACAATTTAGTTCAACAACAATGGTTTCTATAAATCCGGCTTCCACAATGTTTGCTTCATCTTCTTCCCAAGATCCCGAGATTAACTTATATAATAGTTTAAGACAAGAAAACCATAAAAGGGCAAGGGGTGATGGTGACCAAAGTGCCACTAGCGAATATGGGAGATATACCGGAACGGATTTTTTATCCTCAATACCTACCGACGAATTCGCAAATTTTGATATTTTGGCTTGGTGGAAAAGGAGGGAATCTCAATTTCCCATTCTAACCATCATGGCCCGAGATTTACTAACCGTCCAAGCTTCTACGGTAGCTTCGGAATCCGCTTTTTCTCTTAGTGGCAGGGTACTATCTATACGAAGAACAAAACTCACACCGGCCTCATTAGAGATGTGTATATGCTTGAAGGATCACTTAGACGCCGCGGAACGCATACAAAACGTTTCCAATCTTGAAGGTGAATTGGAATACGAAGGAGATATACACGATATCGAGGTGGAAGCGGGTATGGCAATATCACTTTCCGATGAAGATATTGCTCTTGATGAAGCTTCGCGAGAGTCTTCCTCCGAAGAAGATTTCGACATTTGAAGACTACCCAAATTGAAGATTAATAAAAGTTGAAGATTTTTGAAGATTATGAAGAATATGAAGAATTATGAAGACTTATTGGTTTAAATAATATTTTTATGAAGATTTAGAAGACTTTTTTTTAAGTTATTGTTAAGATATGTTTTCATTCCTAATGTACTAACATTCTATCCAAAAAAATTTGAAGAATACATTATTTTTCCCTAAAACGCTTAACGCTCGAATAAGATTGAATTATATAGAATTATTGGTTTAAATAATATTTTTATGAAGATTTAGAAGACTTTGCTTTAAGTTATTGTTAAGTTATGTTTCCATACATAATGTACTAACATTCTATCGGAAAAAATTTGAAGAATTCGTTGATTTTCCCTAAAACGCTTAACGCTCGAATAAGATTGAATTATATAGAATTATTGGTTTAAATAATATTTTTATGAAGTTTTAGAAGACTTTGGTTTAAGTTATTGTTAAGTTATGTTTCCATACATAATGTACTAACATTCTATCGGAAAAATTTTGAAGAATTCGTTGATTTTTCCTAAAACGCTTAACGCTCGAATAAGATTGAATTATATAGAATTATTGGTTTAAATAATATTTTTATGAAGATTTAGAAGACTTTGCTTTAAGTTATTGTTAAGTTATGTTTCCATACATAATGTACTAACATTCTATAGGAAAATTTTTGAAGAATTCGTTGATTTTCCCTAAAACGCTTAACGCTCGAATAAGATTGAATTATATAGAATTATTAGTTTAAATAATATTTTTATGATGATTTAGAAGACTTTGGTTTAAGTTATTGTTAAGTTATGTTTCCATACATAATGTACTAACATTCTATCGGAAAAATTTTGAAGAATAGGTTGATTTTCCTTAAAACGCTTAACGCTCGAAAAAAACCGAATTATATAGAAAAACCGGTTTCAAACCGGTTTTTCAACCCGAACCGGTTCCAAACCGACCCAAACCGGTTACCACCGGTTAGGGTTTTTCCTCTCCAAAAACCGAACCGGTTACAAACCGGTTTTTGGAAAAACCGGTTTTTGTCTTCAAAAAAAAAACCGGTCCGGTTTGTCAACCCGAACCGGTTTTCTCTAAAACCGGGTTTTGTTCACCCCTAATAGTACTAAATTGGTGAATTTAATTCAAATTGGTCGATAAAAGCTTAAGTTATTTGAAAGGTAATGATGAACTAATCCGTACAATTATTGACGTACGGGTTAGAAAATTTCAAGAAACTTAGAACGACTTAGAGTATCCTAGAAAATTATGTAGCATAGTAGATTATTTATATAGATGGCTAACTAAAATAAGTTTCTAGTAGTTCTGGTAAATTTATCTAAAATGTATATTGTTAAATATTGTGGAAGCATTGTCTGTATCACTTCGGAATATTTGTTGGTGATTTTAGTGTCACCATTTCATTTTATGTAATGGGACTTATACGTGTTTCAAAGAAATCATATTTTAGTTTTAATACAAGTTAGGAGGTGCGGAGTGCACACTTATATTATTCTAGATTGATCTCAGTTTGACCAAAAGGCGAGGGTCAAGGGGGTCGCGCCCCCTTGCGGGGTTCCAAGGGGCAGCCCTTGGCGGGTAGGAAAAAATACTGAATTACTAGCAAGACCTTAATGGAAAGTGTTAGAATTTGGTGGGTTTCTATTGTAATATTGGTTGGTTATCAACCATAACCGCTTTGGTCATTTCTCATTCACGTTTTTACAGAGATTTGAAACACAAAATTTACTCTCCATATTTACTCTAGTTTTGATCGAATTTTCTGTGCCAAGAATTTCGATTGTCCGTTTGAGGATTGTCCAAGATTGAATTTCTTGTAACCCTAGCATAGGGGAGAAATATCAATTCAAAAAGTGAATTTACACAATCTTCAGATAATCCGGTGATCATCAATATTTAACCCCTGTTTTCTGTAACAATATTTAAGGGAAGAGATTGGCTTCTATATTGAGGTCATCCATTTATTTGCAACCATCAAATTTTGAGGGATAAATATGGAAATGTCCTTGTAGTATGTTTCATTTCTTTGCTCAGCTTTTAGCAAAAGGTTAATCTTAGTATGTCACAAAGGGGTGATCAGCGCTAAGAGCGGATAGAGTTAACATTTGTTGAAATAATGAAATTTGAAAGTCGACAAAGGAAATCGAATGGCAGTTTTGTGACCAGAGGTTTTTTCGCGTGCTAGAGCCTGGGCACAACTTTATTTCTAGCGTGGCTAGTCATGGATCGCGGCGAAAAATCCAAGACGACCAAATTTGGTGATTTACGACTTGTTTCCTATTTCACGACTACTATATATTGTAACCTATTATTGTATAAACCCGAACCTACGGAATAGTGCTAAAGAACTCTCTAGTTAGACATGGACTAAACCAATCATCCTAATTGGATATAACCACATAAATTCCTCGTGTCAATTTACATTTACGCATTTACTTTATTTGTTTATTGATTGTGTGGCTGCAATTGTTCAAATTTTTGTGTGTTTTGGGTCTAAAATTCCTAACAACTGGCATCAGAGCTTCAAGGTTTGAAGTGTGGAATCAATGGCGGACGAAAGTAAGTTTAAAATCGACAGATTTGATGGAATGGATTTTGAGTTTTGAAAATGCAAATAGAGGATATATTGTATCAGAAGAAACTTCATGTAACCCTTGTTAGAGAATAGGCTTAGAAAGTGTCAAACCTGAGGACTAGGCACTTTTGGATCGTCAAACTTTAGACTTGATTTAATTGTTACTTGCGAAGAACGTCGCATACAACATCGTGAATGAGAAACCTAATGATGTTAACAAGGTGTTATTGATTGTTCAGTTAGTTAATACGAAGATGAAGGAAGGGGAAAACGCAACTGATACCATTAATGTGTTTAACAATATTTTATTGAGATTAACTTCGGTGGATATTGTTTTTGATGATGATGTGCATGCACTTATATTGTTGTCTTCATTTCCTGAAAGTTGGCAGGGTATTGTTACTGCGGTGAGTAATTCAACTGGACTGCTACACTTACGTTTAAGGGAATTCGGGACTTGATTCTAGGGGAAAATATATGTAGGAAGAATTCTAGTGAATCGTCGAGTTCTATATTGAGTATAAACAATCGGGGCAGGAAAACTGATAGAGGGTCAAATAAGAGGGGTAGATCAAAATCCAAGAAGAGGAGTAACTATAAGAACATAAAGAATGTCACTTGTTGAAACTGTAATCAAAAGGGTCATTATCAAGTTCAAAGTAAGAACCCGACCGATGAGAAGGCTAAGGACGTGAATTTGGCTAATGATGCGACGGATGACGCATTAATTTGTTGCATTGAGAATTCGGCTGAGTCAGATAATGTACTCAAGAGCTTTGTTTCATGCAAACCCAAGCAAGGAAACGATGAAGAATTTCAGGCCATATCGCGGTAAGGTCCAATTA
This sequence comes from Logfia minima, assembly GCA_963921325.1. Taxonomy (NCBI): domain Eukaryota; kingdom Viridiplantae; phylum Streptophyta; class Magnoliopsida; order Asterales; family Asteraceae; genus Logfia; species Logfia minima. The sequence goes on along the minus strand of OY992776.1, from coordinate 10,630,860 downwards.
GCCGATGACAAGAGACTGGATATTAGAGGAATTGGAGATGTGGTATTGAGGACTTTCCTTGGTACTAACTGGACAATTGAAGGACGTGAGATACATTCCGGATCTTACATAGAAGCTTATTCCATTGGACAGTTAGAAGAAGAATGTAGTGATGTTACCTTTGGAAATCGCCAATGGCGTGTGACAAAGGGAAATATGGTGGTAGCTCATGGACATAATAAGAAAACACTTTATATGGTTGAGGTACCGAATGATGATGAGGTACATGTTACAGTTGATGTGGGGCAGAATCTACTCTATGGCAACGACTGCTCCCGCATATGAGTGAGAAAGGTATGAAGATGCTCGTTTCAAGTGGGAGGATTCCGGATGTGAAGGATGTTGAAGTTGGCTTTTGCGAACCATGTGTTTATGAGAATCAAAAGAAGGTTACTTTTGGGAAATCAGGGTCTACACTAATAAGGAGAAGCTTGAGCTAGTTAATACGGATGTTTATGCACCTACATCGACGTCTATTGGTGGTTCTCAGTATTACGTGACCTTCATTGATGATTCTACTAGAAAGATATGAGTTTATTTTGTTAAACTAAAATTTGATGTGTCTGTTACCTTTAAGAAGTGGAAAGTTGTTGTTGAGAATGAATCTAACTTAAAGTTAAGTGTTTAAAATCTGACAATGGAGGTGAATACAACAGTAATGAGCTTATTTACTATTGTGCTAAGAATGATATTAAAAAGTTGAAAATAGTTCCCGAAACACCTCATCAAAACGCATGAACATGACTTTAAATAATAGGGCAAAGAGTATGAGATTGCATGGAGGTTTCCCTAAGATGTACTGGGTTGATGCTATGAATATATCAACATATTTGATTAACAGGGGACTCTCAACACCGTCGGATTTCAGAATTACAGAAGAGGTATGGCTTGGCAAGAAGGTAATGAAAGAATTCATACAGTGGGAGCTTTCTATGAAAGAAGAGATGAGTTCACTTGAGAAGAACAAGACTTGGTTGTTAGTAATTCTACCTCGTGATAAAAAGGCTTTACATAATAAATGGGTGTACATGATCAACGAAGAACTTGATGGAAAAAAGAGATACAAAGCAAGGTTAGTGGTCAAGGGCTTTGAAATAGGGAGTTAACTATAATGAGATCTTCTCGTCGGTTATGAAAATGACTACTATTAAATTAGTGGTTAGTATTGTTAACGTTGAATACTTACATCTAGAGCAGTTGGATGTAAAAATTGCATTCATACATGGGGATCTTGATGAAGACATTTATATGGCTCAACTTGAGGGCTTTGAGGTAGTGGGTAAAGAGAAGATGGTTTGAAATTAAAGAAGAGTATTTATGCGTTGAAACAAGCGCAACCACGATGGTACTTGAAATTTAATGACTTTATGAAGAGGAGTGGATACATGATATGTGACATTGATCATTGCTGCTATTTGAAGAAATTCAAGTTCTCCCATATCATATTGTTACTTTATGTTTATGACATGTTGCTTGCAGGTTCTGACATGTCGGAGATTAATAGGTTAAAGAGACAACTATTTAAGAAATTCGAATGAAAGACTTGAGAATTGCAAGGCAAATACTTGACATGAGTATTCTGAGAGATAGAGTTGAAGGTTGATGGAGTCCATGCTGCTCGAGTCCATGTCTGGCATTTATAGAAGATCACCCCATTCTCTGACAATTCTCTTGAAGTTTGATGGAGTCAATGCTGCTGGTAACTATCTGAGCCAAACATGTCTTTTTTAAGGACCCCCAAACAGATCAATCTTCTCTACTTTGATAATGTCGTAATGGATTGTGCCTTGTTTGTAATATCTTTGATCCCATCTACTATCCTTTACTAACAAGATCGCAATACCATATTTACCCCCATCTCTTAGAATATTTGAATGACTGCTAACTTATCAGACAACTTCGAAATTCGAATATTCCCAAAAAGACCTGAAAACTAATCTAATACAACAACATAAATCCTTTTGCAATTCTTCATTCAAATCAGCAATAAATAAAGGTTTCTTCTGTGAGATGCTAACTCATTTCGATTTCAAGATTGAAATGAAACAGCCTTGTTTTTCCTAGGATTGTACCTCGCCCAGTCAACACCGACTCTACGATTCATTAACCAACTATTATTCAATTGGTTGATAGACACCTGAACAAATGTATCGAACAAAACCGAAAAGGCCCCCATTTGGTTTTTTAAATCCTCAATCTGACCATATCTAATGACCCTAGATAAGTTCCTTATGAAAACGGTCGAAGCATCCTCATCATTGGGTGTACCTTTGCTGGCTACGTCTTCCATGGTGGGACCATCTTGATCGATATCTTTTCTTCAGAATCAGCTGTTTCATTCTTTAAAACATCCGCATAAGAGGCCCATGTTTTGGAGTTAAAACCGGTTGGTGGGCCTGCTGTCAATGTCTTCACTTGTATTTTGAAATACTTCGAGGGTTTTTGGATTAACAGAGTGTAGGTGGAAGGAGGGTTCCATTTAGTAATATATCTACTATCCTATAATTTTTGAGTTTTTAGTCTAATAAATAATGTAATAAATAAGTATTTAATTTTTATTATTATTACTTATACTTTTGTCATAAACTATATATAATCTATAGTAATAATAATAATTTAGTATCTACAATAAATTATAATAATTTTAAGTCTTATGTCATAAATATTAAAATAACTATATGATTTTTAACATAATAATGAGATACAACTTAATTTGAGTTTTGTCATCATAAATCAATAAGTTTAGTGGTAATAATAACTAAACTTTGAGTGGGAAACAGTAGAAATTTCTAATTACATATAAGAATTTGAAACCACTCACTATGCATACATTCATATAGTGAAAAATTAACTAAATTAAATTGATAAATATTTGAGTTAATTATAATTTTTGTATTAGTTATTGTATACACTTAATTTAAGTTTTTTCATAAATTAGTAGTTTTGATGATAGTAATAAAAATAAAATATATTAAAATGTAATCGTTTCATTTTTTTAATAAAAGATAAGAAATTTAAAACGGCTCATAAAATGTGCATTTTAACAATCATAATTAAATTTTAAGTATTTATTGTTGTAAGCATCTTTTCATATGAACACGTGATAGATATTATGTTGGACATCAAATAGAGTATTTGTTGTCTATAAATATTCCATTTTCATTTCCATGTGAACCATACGAATTCAATTATGCATGTCTTCATTCTGCTAAGCAATTATTTGGCGAAATTTTGATTTTCTTCAATCACACAAATGAAGAAGTAATTTTGGGTTGTCTTTTCATTTTATTGTAAGATGTTTTGGTGTACTTATAAGGATTTGGATCTTTTTGTTGCTTTTAGATCATTTCATTTTTGGACCATTTTTAGTTTGTTCTTTTTAATGTTATAGAGTTCGTGGATGTTTAGGTGTTGTTTGAGTTCATTTTGATGTTTGTAAGTTCTATGTAGTTTCACTTTTGCCCTGGTTTTAAAAATAAAATAACATAACATGGAAATGTCATGATCCATAGTTATATTTGATGTTTAATTTTAGCTTCAAATATTTGATGTCATCACTCGACAAAAAGAACCCTGTATAAATCACATTTGTTTTATATTTTTACCAGTTTATATGGTTATAGAGGTTCAAAAATAATGTATTAATTTTTTTAAGTTCAAAACTAATACAAACTAACCCACTTTTGATGTAGTACTAAATCCATGCATAAGGTACGTGATATGCAGATTATGTGATTCTTAGCAATTTTATAACATATTCTCACAAAGTGTATTTTGTAGCTAGGTTATATTAGCTATATGTGCTAAGTATAATTCTTTATATTTTACAGTAAAAGTTACTTATAAGACACAATGATTCAGCATAAGGTATGACAGAATAGTGGTCGATGTTATGTGTATGACTATGACTATAACTATTTATGCAATTGAGAAAATGAGTTATGCTATTTTTTTTTCTATTTCTTAAGTATATTTTTCAATAATACTATAACTATGGACCATATGGTTGACTATGGCCGCTACAAGTCTAGAAACACAATATCCCCTTTATCATCTTAAAATTTGATGGCTTTTTAAAATAATTTTCTTCATACCATCTTAATATTGCATTTTCCGTCAGAGGTCACATGTTATGAGTAGTATTGTTTACAAAAAAATTTAATACATCTTTCTACAAAGGTGATCACAACTTACAAGAACTCATTTATCATATCAATTTTTGATAGTTTTGTTACAAGAGTTCAAATGATAATTGTGATTTGACCATGTTCGAATTACCCAAATGGCAGTTATCGTTAAAGATAACAGTTAGATATATTAAAGATAATAAGATGTATTTATCTTAGGCACTTATCAAAAAAATCATTATAGCTCTTATTTAGAACAAATCGATTAAATATCAAGACAATAGGTAAGACCCGTGCATCGCACGGGCAAAAATATCTAGTTTAGATAATTAGTGAGTTGTTTAACAAAGTGTAGGTGGAAGGAGCGTTACATTCAAAAACTTAATTGGTTAGGCCAAAGTTATGTTTGTTATATACTTGTAGTGTGATTTTTATTGTGCAATTTTCATAATTTTTAGACTTAATGATCATTTTGGATCAAGCCAAACTTGATTCACTTGATGTTCTGATTATAGGTATATATATATAAAGAGAGAGAGAGGGATGATTAAGAGGGAATAAGTAATCAAGGGGAAAGGGGGAAAGTAAATTTGGGTCGTCCATTAACATTCATCACGATGAATGTTAATTCACCTTAAAAAATATTAATCGACGGCCCATATTTGCTTCTCCCCTTCCCTATAGATCAACCCCTATATATATATTATATTAGCACCTAGACATTAATATATTAGAAAACCTAAAAAATTTGTAAGAATTCAACCTGCATTTACAGATCTACTATAACCTCAAGCTTTGGAATTGTTAAATGCTTCAAGCTCGACCTTTGAACCTAAACTCACTAAAGTTTAACTCGAAAATAATAATAACTCGCATAAAAAGATGTGCAATAAAGAGGAGCTCAATGGAAGAGAGGAAGTACCACCCATTCCTTAGTATAAGATGGTATATTTTAAGCTGCAATGAAAATACAATCAATAACAGATTCCCACTAGCAACTATGTAAACAGGATACAAGTAATTCATGTCGACAGTAAGAACTGGAACTTGAACTGGACCCACGAGTCCCTCCGATTCTTCAAGTTGGATAAAAACACCAATGATTTAAGATAAATCTCGAAAAGATCAACTCCGCCCTCCCTGTGTTTAGATGTACCGAAATGCCTAAACATGGTGGGGAAGAGACGCACCTAGTATCCGCTTATTAACCACAATACTCTACATTGTTATTTGCTGGATAAACTGTAAGGAATTCGATCTAGTCCGAATTTTCTTCGTAAATTACAAAACTGCTTTCTCTACCGTCTTCGTTTACACTACCATGATCACTATTGTAACTCCCGTCTGATGTGCTCATGAAGAGTGATGCATCAGATGTGTAGCTACTCGACGGTGATTGTAAACTTACATCACTGGCCGTTTGTTCAGCGTCAATGTAACTGCAAGTATTATGAAAGAATATCGTAAATGGTTATATATGGTTTTGAGCCAAGGAATCCTCTTCGAGATCTATTAAATGATGTACATACTACCTACCTTCCTTTAGGGAATTCAGCTACCAGGCAGAAATCAGGCCTCTGTTCCAAAAGTTGCTTTATAGGAATGAAACTGCATATTACACGAATTATCTTTACAAATCTATATGTTTTGTTCTACAAGCAGTAAGGAAGGATAAACTATCATACCTAGCACTGTAACATCTATTGCACCAGTCACCTTCACAAGCTAGACCTTCCCTATTAGATATGTCCTGTTTCAAAGATGGAAAGATTTTCAATCTCTGGTTTATGCAAAACTGGACTTGGAATTAGCGTTTAGGAATTTTATACAACTAAGGCAGATCATCGGAAGTTATTGGACTATCTTGGAAAAGAACATGTAAATTTTTACACACTCACAATATGTCTAAGGCGCCTGAATTCTCCTGCAAGAACAACTGCCATAAACCGCTCAACCTCAATCTGCCAATCATAGAGAGTAAATGAGTGAATAAGGGAAGGGAGGAAAGGGAAGAAGTGCAGAAAGGACTGCTAAGGTACTATTTCATACTTCCTTGAGATGCATACAGTCTCGTAGTATCATCACCTCCAAATGATCTCCACCACCATTCGCACTAACATTCCTATAAGTTTGAACTTCACGTTAGGACCGAAAAAACATGGAAAAGGAAAGTAGTTGGAGATTGAACGTTACGAGTCATGGGTCACTCACTTTAAAAAGGCACCGGTGAACGAGTAAGATGTTGAAAGGTCAAGATGTTTTAATTTGCGCAATCCCTAAAAAATAATAGATTAATACATCACAACTTGAAGCAATAGGTCAAACTCAAGGTTGATTCTATGAAGTTCCATGATATGAACCAACCCGATTAATCTACTAAATATAAATGAAAGACTGAATAAAATGAAAAAAATAGAATAGTCGATGTTCGAGAGGTCGACCGCCACTCCCGGTTGACTTACTTTCTAGAGGTAAGTCGCTCTCCCAATGACACGAAATCACCAACAATAATATTCACCATAATCTCAATTACAATTATCAATCCCTATTTATGTTCACTTAACTTGTTCTGTAAGACTTACCTAATTAAATAAGATCCTAATAATACTTTCCGAATTATAAAATATCTTTAAATAAACTATTAAATAATAAACTTTATTTATTTCCTGATAATAATAATCTGATACTTATCATTCCAATGTGTACCTTCACTAGCATACGAGCTTTGTAGTCATGCAGCTTGAATCCTTTTAGTGCTAAAGTGGTTATGTTAGGACAGTTAAGCACAAACTCATTGCACGTTGGGTATTTCAAACCATCATCTCTACCTGTATATAAGAAAAGAAATTACCTTCATAATTCCAAAGGTCAGGCATGAAACAGAAACCAATTTTGAAAAGGTGCACACCTGTTTTTGAAGATTCAAAGACCAAACGTTCAATCAAGGGACAATGTTTACTTATTGACTCCAAAGTATGCTTCAACTCAACATGCCTATCACAACAGAATTCCTTGGTGATTGGAAACTAGAACCACAGATTACAGTAAAAAGAAGGAAAATATAAATGAAAATTCACAACTCACTGTAATGAAGTGAGCGAATGATACCAGAGCAGAGATTCTTTATTGTAAATGTAGTAGTTAATGCTTTGGAATGTTAAGTATAACGATCAATAAAGCTTTCGTACAATTGGTTTTTTTTCATAGTGATTTGACTCTGGACTAATTTCCCCTCTACATTTCCCACCTATGCCACAAACTAGTGTGACAGACACAGTTCCCAAAGGACATAAAGATCTAATTAATAGAGAGGATACAATAATTAATGCAGTTTTGTGCCATATAAGTATGAAATCTGTAACACCTTTGTTGCAGAGGTTTTATGATTTCAACAAAACATGTATAGGACTTACAGGCCCACAATTTCTAGATCAAGGAGAGATGGGCAAGCTGATAATGAAGCCAAGAGCGCCGCATTATCCATTCTTTCAATATTGTAAAGGTGTAATTTCCTCAAATGAGCCCTTTTAATCACAAGAAAAAATAGACCACCTTAGTATATAAATGAGACTGATTAAGATTGACTTGATTCATTTTAACATATAGAATTCATACCCAGGTGCACCACCATTAGAAGTCAAAGAACTCAAGCAGGACCTAGTTAGGATGGAAGACTCCTTTCCTTGCCTTGATCTCTTGTCATTCCACGAAAATCCTGATGCATCATTAGCGTTCCTAATGCTATAAACTAATGGCTGAGAGGAAAAGAAAGGTGGAGCAGGAATAGGCGGCAATATACCAAGCTTGATAGACCTGAGTGTGACTGAAACTGTTAAGTAGCAGTACATAAATAACTTGTAACTGTATGCACACTGTAGAGCATGATTTAAAAGTCCTGACTGAAAATAAGATTAGTGATTTTACAATTGTGGCTTAATTGAATATAGCATTTATTGTATAGTTTACAGGGTCTGCAAGAGTCATAAATCAGAAGCTTCATATGATAAAGTCCTGTAGATTGAAAGCTTGGTACGATAAACCCCCGTAGATTAAAAATGTTACAATGGCATAGCGTGAGTCCTTTACATTTATTTTAAACTTCAAGTCCACAGGGTTTGCAAGTCAAACAGCCAAACTCACAAGTGGGACCAACCTTCCTTAACCCCGATATGGTCATCAGTCCAACAGTACATGTACTCATGGACATTGAACTTGGTATGGATGTCATAAACTAATCAATTCAACTCTTTAACAAGGTAAGCACATTGTATCTCTGAAAGCATAACTTAGATATGCGCATATAAAGATAAAATTGAGCTTAGAAGACAAGCACACACGCACGTCATATACCATACTTAGTTCGCAAAACAAAGTATCATGAATTCTTTGCATTATAGGGTGCAGCTGGACGGTCATATAATAATCCCTTAAGAGAAAAAACACAAGATTGCAAAAGCAAAGCAATATATTCTTTCACATAAAAAGAAGAAAAGAGGTCTTACCTAAGTGCACCTCCAGCTCGATTAATCATCGTCGATACCACGGCATTATTGACTTTAGGGACTAATGTAGCCAAGTCGATGTTAGCAAAACACAAAGGATCCATAGCACACTTTTGGAAAAATGAACACGTTGCAGCAGCATTACACACGCTTTGCGTATCAAGTACAGAAAAAACCTGCAAATCATTATATGTGGAAAACGAGTTAAGTTATGCGAAGCCGTCAATAATTTATCAAAAAAGGAAGCAAAGCCATAGCACGAGATAGAAAATTGAAAACCGCACAGAAACATCCGAACTATATATAATTCCCAACCATCCCTCCTAATTCTCTAGATCACAAACCCAAATATAATCCAAATACACTTGTAATTTAATCAATACACTACAAAGGGAAACAAGTGAGGTTCTAAAAAACAACAAATGAATCAGGTAAGTAACATAGCCATAGCACAGAGGAGGACGAAAATGCATAAGAAATCTGAGCTAAATACATTTATGATATCCTTCTTTCCAATCCTAGTTCGCGAGAATATGAACAGAAAACTGAAAGAAAATAGTTTGCATAACAGATCGAAACAAAATCCAAGTAATATTTTAATCATTATACAGTTACAAAGTATTCAAGCTCAAAATAGCAACAATGTATTAATCATATAATGAAGCAAATCCATAACCTGATACTTCGATAAAACGTTACACTGCCACCTAAACTAATAAAATATCATAAAATCCTTGTTCACAATCCTAATTCTCGAAAATACAAACACGAAATTATATTATAAATAAATAACCAATAGCATGTAGCATAAACAGATCAAAACAAAATCTAATCGCCTAATTCATCTCAATACATCACAATTATCGAGTAAATTAAATAGTAATAATAATTATTAGTTTTAAACAAATCATTACTTCACGGAAATATCTAGTATCATTTTAAAATTGATTAATACCTTAATAGTGAGGTCAGGTGAAAGCGGCCAAACGACGGCGTTATGAGAGGACGAGCAGCTCCGAGCTGATCGATTACCAGCTTCAACTAAAATCGATCCGAGATTCAACGCACGTTGAATCAACTGATTTCGATCAGAATCGGATGACGTGGACTCAATTAGTCTATCGAATGATGATTGAATCAACGGTGAATCGGATAAAGCTAAAAAGGCGGTTACGATAGCGTCCATATCAAAATGATCGGAATTATGATGATCGGATATTGGTGGTTCTAGGAAGGAACAGGGGCGTTTGGACACGGAATAGGAATGAGAATCCATTGAAGCTTTTTCTTTTTTTGGTTGTTTATTTATTATTATTTTCTTTTTTTATTACTGGAGAGTGAAGAGAGAGTAAAGAAGGAGAAGGGGGTAGTACGGACAAAGGGAATAAGTGAGCGACACGTGGAAGTGTGATGGTGTACGTGTAGGTTTAGATTGGTCCGTGTGCTACACAAACATAGAAAGGTGTTCATTGGATGACTTCATTTTGCTCGCATTTTTAGCTTCTAATCTAAAGATAAGATACTGGCTAATATAGTTAATTAATTTATCAAAATATATCATATAAAATATATTATAGTGCAGCGATTGTTGTATGTTGATAAGCGAATACAGTTTCGGAATGAAATACAACATAATTTTGTTGTACCAATGATTGCTACTTCTATTTTAATAATAAATAGTAAGTATTTTATTGATTGGTATTTGTCACTTAACCCAATAAAATTTGCTGTTGGTCCATCTCTATACGTTTTCATTAGCTTGTACGTATTATAAACATTCGAAGCTGATAAATCAAGTTAGACATACCATTTCTTTTCTAAATAACTGTGTTTTGTCATCAGGCATCGCTGAAATAAAGCAAATCATAGAAATAAAATATCATTTTCATGTTTACTACTACTAATCTTCATCCATTATACTTCTAGGCAAAGCTACATGAGTCTGAAATTTCATTAAATAAGATAGTATCAATATATTACTCAAAAGTAGTAGAGTAAATTTATCAAAATCATACTACAATCCAACTCCATAAGACATTTTTATGGCTAACCATCCCTTGGGGCTGGCATCAATAAAAGCCTGTCTTCCTGCTCCTGCTGCTGTTGGCTTCCAGCTGCATTCCTCCTCTCTTCTGCTAACAAAGCCTGCAAATCGCTACCATTGGCTAAACTATTGAACTCGACTGCTTTCGAAGGCATTGTTGGATAACGTCTTTGACAAAATGTCATTAATCGCTTGACCGATTGTAAGTACTTTCTAGTAGTTTCATCGTTCATGACATGGGCAACACTGTTTGTGTAAATCTTTTCACGAGCTGAACGTTCGTGAATACCAACCATAGTAACACCAATAGGCCAGGGTGCATTCCCAATTGCCATTCTGATGTAATGATCCATTGCAGCTAAATAATCTCGCTTCATACAGCAGTTGACCACCAGCATTAGTGCTTGCCGAATGTCATCAGGCAGAACCTACCAAGAATTAAAAAAAAAAATCAAGTCAAAGAAATAATAAAGATAATTCTAGTTTCACAACTTCTGGATAGTACAGTGAACAAATTTAACCCATATACTTGTGAATCGGTTGATTTGTGTTCCGTTTTATCTTGGATGGGTCAAACAGGTTGACTAAATATGATCAAACAAAGAAGAGTAATGCTATATAGGCCTACTTACATAGACCTAAAACTAGACCTAATTCTCTTATTGGTTGAATTTTTTCTCTCTTAATCTCATCCAATCAACTTTTCATACCTACCAATCACATTTCTAGGTCTAGATTTAGGCCTACAAGTTGAGGCCTACATATCATTTTTCAACAAAGAAACATGTCACACTATAAGTGTACTTTAATGCATACAAACTCCTAAATTATTTTATTCAAAAATTTAGATTGCTGTGGTAGCTTTTCTAATCCTATTCACACAATAACACATTACAAGCCATATGAAAATAAGCAGCAGAAGTGTTTACGAGTCAGCATAACTAGACAAAAATGATTAGTTTTGACCCAAACCCATATTGACCATATTCCCAACCAACCCGACCTGCCATTACTGCCACCTTTTAATAAAAGCTTCACTTATAGACCTACAGCATCATTAGCAGATATCATAATAAGATAAAGAACTTCAAAGATTAATATGTTAGAACAGAGTCTAGACATTCATCCAGACCTCTTGTTTAACTTTGTCCTGGCCAGTAAACGGAGTGGAGAAAGTAGTATAAGCATTAACTGACATCCCTATATGGAGTAAGGATGTTCAACACCCTGGAAGTCACTGATGGAGCTTACAATATTCTATGAGAAGTCTATTGATGGAATTTCATCAACACAGTTACAACTTCTAGTTATATTTCTAGAATTTTGTGCATTATATATTTCGATCCCCCTCATATACATATATATTCTCACACTGTCTCCCATGATAGAGGAGTAATCTATCTATGTCCTTCCAAATCAACCACTCTCAACATCTTTTCAATCATATCCTGCATCACTAATGGTAAAACCATAACAACGCATATTTTGTTCTCGAGCCAATTTCCGAGATAATTGGCTCCCAAGATGCTTTTCCGCATCAAGGACTCAAAATAATCCCATCAACGCCTACTTGAGTTCCAACAAGGCTTCAACCTAAGTTTATCAACCACCATCTGCAGCAGCATTGACATCTTATACCACCATTGTTTTTAATTCAAAAGAGTGACAACCATACATAGTGGGAAACATGGTATAATCACGAGTACTGTTCATAACATCCGTACTTAAGTGTCCACCTAGGTCTTACACTTCCCCTTAATATTTTGACTAGTTATAACCATCTAAATGGCCACCTAGGCTTGTGTATTTCAAATGCTCATCTCGTAGAAAACAAGGTATTACTCAACTTATTCAACTTGTGCCTGTCATTCTTACTCATATCAACTACAGGTAAACTTTCTAATCTTTTACAAGCAAACAATGAAGCTTAATTACTTGAAGAAGTATTGATACGTTGGTACCATAACAATGTAGTACTTGACTCTTATTTTTACACAACTTTATACAAAAATATTTAGATTTAGTTGAATGGAATAAGGGCGATCAATGCTAGACTGTGACTCATTTAAGGAAACACGGAATATCCTGCTAGATGCATTGAAGGGAACACGGATATTATACCTCATTTTAACTTGATCAATAGATGTGTCAACAAAACGGGCCCCGATTCTATAACAGAGAATATTGATGATTTGAGTGGTAGCCAGAACCTAGATAACTTCTCTTAACAAAAAACTGATTGAAAATGATGTGTGAACAAATCAGCTTAAGAAACAGGTAATAAGTAATACCTCTACTTAAAGAGATACCTACAAATTTAGGTTCAACTTTATAACAATCCTAACACAACCTTTACAAACAGCGCAACAGTGGTCCTGAAATCCTTTAAATATTAACTAGTATACATCACTATGTTTCAGACAGAGACACTATCGTGCTAGTAGTAAATGCAACATCAAGCATAAAGTTAAATAATTATAAACAAGAAATGAACCACCTTACACAGAAAAAATTTGTTAGGAAACACGATAGACAACAGATAAAACTTAAGGAATTGCACGTACACTCATTATGCAACTATTACGAATTTTTCTGCTAGAACTACAAGCAGGAGCACAATACGACGCGTTAAAATATATGTTTTCTAAACAACAACTAGGAAATAATTAATTTATCAATTCAATGCTTATTAAACAACATAATAACACATGAAGATCATAATCCGTACACCATACCTTCTTCCTGCAAAACTTGAACAACGGATTCAAATACCGGGCACACTGCTTAAACGTGGCGAAAGTCGACTTCCCTTTCGCAGTCCTCTTCTCCTGATCCGTCATCTCATCGAGCTCCTGATTCCACTCAATCAACAACTTCTTAAAAAACACCAAAATCTTATCCTCATCACATAACTCACTAAAGTTCGCCTTCATCCTTTTCCCATCTTTATCCTGTTCCAAATCCGAACCACCGTCACCGCTTACATCATCTTCACCGCCGCCTCCATCCTTATCCTCCGTTGACTCTTCTGTTGACTTCCGTTTCCTCTCACTCATCATCCCTGACTTCTGTCTCTTCTTCAATTCCACAATATCACGGAGGAAATCATTCGTTTGTCCTTCAGTCATATCATCATCAAGCTCAAACAAACCTGCTTTCAATACGTATTTCAACCGGTCCAGCCGGTCACCGTCGTTTTCACCGAATAACGTCACCGGTTGTTTCAAAAATCGTAACCGACGAATCACCTCTTGTTTCGGTAAATTCAAATCGTCGATTTTTTGTTCGTCGGTTTTGGAAGATGAGCCGGTGAATTGTGAATTGAGTTAGGGTTTGAGGAGGATAATGAGTTAGGGTTAGATGATGATGAATTTGAGTTGTTTTGATTTTGATTTTGACGAAGACGTTTGGCTTCAGCTTCACGTTTTTCTTCTTCGCGAAGCTTTTGGATTCGTTTTTGTTCAATTTCTGATCGTTTGAAGATTTTACGGCCGCCTGTTTCTTCGGTGAGCGATTGGCGTTTCTTTAGTAGTTCCTGTTTTATAATATCCATGGCGATTTGTAATTTAGGGTTTCTGTACTTTGATTTGAAATCTAGGGTTTACTGCATATGATCGTTAACGACGACGATATGATTTTGGGTTTATGTTACTTTTGTAGGATAAATGGATTATTACCGATTTACCTCCCTGTACTTTTGGTCGGTGTCATTTTGCCCCCTTTAACCTTCGTTAGTTACATATAAAAGAAGAAAAAAAAGTCACTAAACACCTTTTCCAATAATTATAATTTCATGGGAGATTATCAACCCATGATAGAATAACTTTCCTAGTTATAACAGAAAAAGTACATCTGGTAAGTATGGAATCATAATACAAACTATAAATGTGTTCTATGTGAGAAGTATGAAGACTTTCATGATCAATTGTTTTTCAGTGTAATTTTTTTAAAAAAATTTGGAATGCTGTGAAGTTGAAGCTATTATTTAGGGAGTTCTAATGCGATTTAAAATGAAATTAGTTAACACTTTAGTTGATTATCCCTTCAAAAATAACATTTGAAGTGTTATTAATAAGTTTACTGTTACTGTTGCGGTCTATTATGTATGGAAAGAAAGAAATAATAGAGTATTTTATAAAGTTTCAAGCACTGCAGATGCAGTGATAAAAATCATTATTATTTCTTATTTTGATTACATACAGTGGTAGCAAAGGGTATTGTTTTAAGTAAGCAAGTCGTGAAAGATGAGACTGCTATCTTAAATTGATATTGTTCTTAGGAGGTTCTGTTTGGTGTTTATAAAAACGTGTGTAGATTGTATTTACTTGTTTCTGTGCAAATTAGATAGGTAGTATTTGAGTTAGTGTTCATTTGGGTTAGAGCAAGAATGTCTGGTTTTTAATTATTTGCATGATTATTACCTGTTATAGTTAAAAAAATAATAATAAATAAAAATAAAAATAAAAATAATTATATTTTTTTGTTACATCTTATTTTGTTGCGTCTAACATTCTAACTTAAGTGCTAATTAGGTAAATTTTCAAAATTAAATATGTTTTTAAATGCAAACAAACATACATAACCATCTAGAATGCTCAAATGTACTGTTAATTTTTAATTATCAATAAATTATGCTCAAATGTATTGTTAATTATTAATAAAATATAATTTAGACATATAACTCATCTATAAAGCATACAATATAATGTATTTAGCATGGCTAGGTCTGGAGTTACTTGCTATCGAAACAAACTCGAATTCTCTTTAGTATTCTTATGGGAAATTTATGATACATGTTTAAACTCGTTTTTAGAAAAATCAACAGTAAGTGCTTGAAACGTTGCTCATGTAACATTGGTACCACAATTACGGTATTGTCCACCTTAGTTATCCAAGACATGACTTTGTTCTCGATAACATAATAACGAACTATTAAAATGTCATTAATCGTGATACTACCCTCGTCGAATCTTGCTTGGAAACATAGTTTTGAAAGGAATTATAGTGCATGTAATCCCAAAACGTCCCATCTCTTATGCCCACCGAAAGTCCACGATCATGTATGATTTAATTAAAGTGTTATAATTGGAATACCGACTGCGTATATATCACCTATATCTTAGACTCATAGCCCATATCACATGAATATAAAAGAATGATAAAGATGTGTAAATTGGTAGATTTATAAGTAATAAATAACAATGTACTAAAATTGACCTAAGGATAAAACATATTTTCTCTCTCAAATTTTTTTCTGCTAATCATAATCCACTCGATACATATCTCATGTGTTCAAATCTACTTGTTGGATCTATTAGCTCATTCCACGAAAATAAGATACGATAAGTTTTAACACTTTCCAAGCCTCAAGTAGTAAATTGTAAAGCAACAATCACTTTGATCATAGCTTTGAGCTAGATCTCGAAGTTAATAGGCAAATACATTTAAGGTGCGTTTGGTTTGTTGTTCGCAATGTATGGTTATGATTATTAAGTGAAATGGGAATGGTACGAATTTAGATATCATTTCATACACTATTATTTGATTTGTTCTTGGGTTTGAAATCAATATATGTAGTAAAGATAGTTCAATCGAAATTGAATGAATATAAACCCATCCCTCTCCTTAGTTTTGATATATGGTTTACAGATTCAATTTTTCATTCCCGATACTTTAAACCAAACAAAATAATTTGGGAAAATCATTACATTACATCATTCCATTGTAAGCCCATTCGAAACCCATTAAATAAACATGCCCTTAGGCTTTAAAACAGAAAATAAAACTCGATTACTTGTAAATGTTTTAACTGTAAAACACTTAGATAAAGTACTTGTCACTTGTTAGGTCAAATTCTTTTTGTCAAGGATTTGTAAATTATGATCATATACTAATTATTGGGCCAAGCCCAAAGTATAAGCCCAACTTAGTCTCCTAAAGGCCTACATATACCGATATACATATACAATCCAATCTACAATAAACAACTCCACCAAGGTAATTAAATTCTGAACAAGCCAAACAATCAAATTCACCGGAGAACACAACACAAACACAATGACGTCATCATTCCGTTTTCCATTTTCATTTCCTCAGCCTTCAACCACCTTCTCACCATCAACAATCGCCTGCTCCGTCGCCGTTTCCGCCGCAATCGGCGCCGGCATTTCAGCTGGCATTTCAATCTCACAAAATTCCACCAATCATCCAATTCACAAAGCACTCAACTCCTTCATTACCAATTTCTCACACTCTTCTAATTTATTCGGTTCACTTTCTCTCTCCGACGGCCCGCCCGCCGTCGTCACCGAATCAAATACCGGCGTTTCGTTTCCGGCAGTTGTGAATCGTTCTCAGGAGCTTTTAGGAATTGGACTGAGAAGAAAAGCTGTGTTTGGATTGAAGAATATCGATGTTTACGCCTTCGGTAACCCTAATTTTGTAAAGTTTTTGTTTTTATTAGGAAGTTTTGTTTCTTTTTTATTAGTTTCATTTTGTGATGTTGTCATTGTAGTTTAATTTGTTCATTAGTTGATTAAATTCTACCCTGGAATTGGATTATTCTCAAAATCTGATCTTATGTGTGTATATATACATATATTTGTGTGTTAATTTTATAAAAAAAAGTTAACTTTTAACTGCATTGTGTTGCAGTTGGATTATTTGTTTTTGTGTTCGAATCATACATTTCTTTTAAATCAGACTACCTAATGGATTTGATATGGTAAAGTTGTAATTTTGCATCCTGAAATTCAATTATAAGTGAAAATTTGATTTACTTTTTAGGTGTGTATGCTGATGATAATGATATCAAGAACTTTTTAAGTGAGAAATATGGGACACTTTCAGCTACTGAATTGAAGCAGAAGGATGTTACTCAAGATTTGATGGAAAGTGATATCAGTGTTACTGTTAGACTGCAGATAGTTTACGGAAGACTTAGCATTCGTTCTGTTCGTAATGCGTTTGAAGATTCCGTGGGAAGTAGATTACAGAAGTTTGGAGGATCTGATAACAAGGAGTTACTTCAAAAGTAAGCCTTTCATTCATGTACTTTTACAGATGTCATATACAGTAGTAGCTTATAAGCTATCATCATTTAAAGGTGGCATTGTGGAAAAATGAGCGAGTAGGGCAGATTGGGCGACGAGTCAAAATGGGTAATTTTCTGGTACGGTTGAAACAGGTCTGGTTGGAGTGGCCTGAAACGACTTTGTCTGTAGGGATAATGTATCCATAGGCCACCCAGGTGTTCAATAAGGCCACCCCGATATGAAAACATTACTAGTCAACTAAGTATCAATTTGATTCGTGTATTATGCCAATATAGACCAAAAGGTTGCATTTTTTTTAGTTATTATGACATTAGGTTACCCGTAGGCTGTAGCTATGAAGTCTGGCACTCATGATATCCATGAAAGCAACTTTCCTATTTATGTGGCGAGTTACTGGCCGGAATTGACCTTGTTGTAACTAAATTGATACTTGGTAACTTGAAATGGTGTTTTGAAATTATTATAACCTTTTCAACATTTGGAACTGTCTATGCATAGATTATCCTGTTATTTTATATATGGTTAGTTTGTGCGTTAAATACGTCTACAAAAGTTATTCCACCTGTCTATAATAATAGATTTTTTTCTAAAAATGATTTGGGAGTTATTTTGCTTTAAAACACCCTTTGGGAGACTTTCAACCTGTTTTTGTCTAAACTAGTTCTTGTTCTAGTTTGACCTGTTCGAGATAAAACATAACATGAATCGATCCATAAGTAAATGGGTTGAAATTGCCACATCTACTTCATTCTTAACAAAAACAAGCCAATCTTGTCTTGTTCACTGTCTACAAAGCTTACATGTTCAGAAATTTGTGCTTTGAAGAATACTCTTTATGTTATAAGATGGTATTTTTCTTGCTGAGTTTTTTATGCACCATTTCAACTATGAACAAGCTCTGAGAATTGTCAATATGACTGTATGCTTTAATATACTTGTTCTATATGGTTTGCTTCACAAAAAGTCATGCCATCATGATCATACCATTTACCTAAGAATGTTCCAATCCGTGTTATGTTTTATCTCCAATAGGTTGCAAGTCACTTAATTTGTTTTATATTACTTACAACTTTCCAAATCACTTTACTAACAGAATTAATCGTTTCATTAGTATGGTTTTTGTAATCATATTTACTAAATGGTTATAAAATTCAGAAAGGACAAAGAAGCATTGATGGGTCTACACAATCCCTTTGGTATTCAAAAATTACCTATCATCCGTTACCCAAACTCCATTTTGCCACCTCTAACGAAATGTATAAATTAAGAGATTAATCCATTCCTTTTGCTTATATTCTTCACATTAATAGTGAAAATGCTCATATTCTGTGAGGCATTAAAGCTATTTCTTTGTATTATAGGTTCACTTCTCAGTTTAGAGATGAATACAAGATTCCTCGTGGATCTATCATAGACCTGTCAAAGGAAAAAGGCTATGTGCTCCGGACTACTAGTAAGTATTTCACCCCTATAAATTTTTATGATAACAAATATGTAAAAATAATCTCATAGTGTACTTGGCACATTTTTTTTAAAAAATCATCGATTATATGATGATATGTTTGAAGAAAGACCAAAGTCATGATTTTATAGGCGTTTCAAAACTGTCAGTCCTATTTTACGTAGACACGAAACTCATGATTTTTACTTCTTGTTAATATGAATTTGTGTACTAATAATGTTCTTGGTCCAAATGATGTAGTTGATGGCAAGGAGGTAGGAAGTGTCCAGAGCCAACTTTTATGCCGATCAATTTTGGATCTATATATTGGCAATGAACCTTTTGATTCAAAAGCAAAAGAAGAAATTGACAACAAGTTGGTTTCCGCCATTACAAAGTAACACTGTCAACGGTCGTTGAAAAGCCTTGTAAAAGTCATCTTCTCCTTGTAAGTTTTTGTATGGAAAGCAAAGCTTCATACCGGTTAGCACCAAGATCGCGACTTAAGTTAGTTATTGTTGAGTATGCAAATATGTATGTCGATGTAATAATAATGGCCTATGTATGAGGTTTGTACAAGACGCATCAGTAGTTACGCATTATTGTCAATAAAATGTGAAACAAACGGTTAATGAAACAATGTTCACATGAACTCACTGTTCGCTTACATCTATTTACAACGGAAAGTTGATAAAAAGCCGAAGAATTGGTAAAAGTGAGAAGGGCATGTTAGTTACACAAGAAGTTTACTTTCAACCAAAAGCACAACGTACAAAAAACTCATGTACATAACACGACAATGCTACAGTTGCACCTCACTTAAACATGACCTCTAATCCTTCCTCTTAATATTTTCCTTATCAACTCAATAAACCCTCGAGTGCACATAACAATGTTGAAGGTTAGTATGATGTTGATAGTGATCATCGAAAGGGTCTTGATGAAGACAGTTATGAGTAAAGTGTATAACTTTTGTGACTCTGATGGACAACTCTTCTTAACTCGAACTACGCCACTTGGGGGTCTTCAAAGAAGTTTCGTGTTGGTGATAGTACTCTTTGTAAGTACCATTCTTATTTTATCCGTAATTTTGTCTAATTAGTGAAAATCACTTCTTAAAAACTTAGTTAGCAAAATACCAATTTCTTTGGAAAAAAAATAATATCAAAATGCCATAAATTCGCATTCACAAGATACAGTAAAAGAAGAATAACTGATCAAAGTCAACATTTCAGGAGAAAAAGTCAACATTTAGTTCGCAAATGCAGTTTTTCGTTATCATCAGGCCAGCCACAATGTAATGCAAGTGAACCAACATAATTTTCGAGCATGCAACACAACTGCTCCGATGAAAACCTACAAAACTGGTAACGACTCCTTCACTATCAAGGGACCGGGTCGTTACTACTTCATTTGCAGCTTTCCTGGCCACTGTGATGCCGGCCAAAAGCTCGATGTTAGAGTCCTAAATAAGTATTCTACAACCACCATCCCAAATACAAAAGCTAGCTCATCTAACGCCACGACAGCTGCTGGACCACCGAAAGCAACTAAAATGGCAGCAAGCTCGGTTGCAAGTGTTGCAATGGACCATAATTGTTTGTTTAGGAGCATTGTTTTTGTGTCCACGATTTTTGTTGCTATTTTGGTTGTTTAGGATTTAATGATGTCTTATTTTGTACTTGTAGTATCATGATGATAATTTAATCAGGTAATTATTATTTTATTTTAACTAGCACTTATTTGTACTTGTCCTTAATTTGTCCAAAATTTTTAACAGTGAAATAACGGTCAATTATTTGTCTGTGTACAATTAAAGGATTTAACTTCAAATAATGACCATCAATAGTAAAAAAAGTATTTTCCAAGTACAATAGAAAATATATATTAAGTGGCCAATATCAATATATTTAATTATTATTGTTTTCGAATCGTAACGTCCGCGTTAAAACAAGGTATCAGAGTAATTAGCAACATATCTCTAGCTATATACCTTTTAATCTTATTTTTAAACAAATATAGAATAAGTTAACCAACATTATACCATTTGGCATAATATGATTCAATGAACATCAAATAATCGTTATTAAACACATTAACTTTAACGTTGAACATAGAGTCAAACCAAAACACATACGAAGTCAAATAGTTTTTATTATATTTTCCATAAAGATTTGAAACGTTACATTTTAATAATAATCCAATAAGTCTTGAATTGGTAAATAACTAGAAAAGTACAGTAATTCATTAGTTAAAGAAAATTAATGTATCGAAACCAAGCATATATAGTTACGCCAACTTATTAATGAAAAATGATTCAGTGAATCAAGATTTAAAGAAAAGATTTATTTCCATAATTCCGAATATATAATCAAGTATAAATACATGACCAGTTTTTCTTATTCTGTTACATCGAATATTTTATTAGTTTTCTGGGCTTAATATATAACAAGCTGATAGAGAGTTGAATATACTAAAGATTATGGGAGCTATGAAGATAATAATGGTGGTTGTTATGGCGGCTTTCACGGCGGCGATGGCCGGCGAAGATTATAAAGTTGGTGATTCTGATGGGTGGACGAGTACGATTGGTCATCCGGATTATAAAAAATGGGCTTCAACCAAAAGTTTTCGAGTTGGTGACACAATTGGTAAATTTTAGTTTTTCAATATTTTAGTTAGCTTTTTCTTGAATTTATGTGATATTAATTCTAGTATAATTTGGATTAAAAGTAGTTCTAAAGGTTGGTGATAAAAATTGATTGACAATTTGTGTTTTGTGACTTAAAAATGTAATAAATTGTGTTATGATTTTAAAAAATAACTTCTGTTTCATCGTTTTAATTAATTCTAGTATAATTAAATTGGATTAAGTATAGTTTTAAAGGTTGGTTGACAAAAAATGATGTACAATTCGTGTTTTATGACTTAAAAGATGTAACAAATTGTGTTTAAAACTTTAAATATAGATGCAACTTTTTTAGTATGAGATTATCATTATGTTTTGTAGATTTAATATTATTGGACATGTTACATATGTTATTTTTGATGAATATATGTAATTTTACTAGTTTTAACCTTACAACATATTACATATAAATGGTTAGATTTTTTTAAATCTGTCCTTTTTTAGTTCTATCATTTTGGTTCTAGGCATTAAGTTTCACAATATTCATAGAATACACTTTATTAAATCAAAATATCCAAAAATTCAAAACTTTCTATTCTTACAACAAAATCTTTCACCTTATTTTTTGTTAGTTAAATATTCGTTTTTTAACCAAATATTTGTTTCTTAACTAACTATTTCTTTCTTTTTTGCAGTTTTTCAATATGCAAAACCATTCCACAATGTTGCTAGGGTTTCATACAAAGATTTTCAAACATGCAACGCTAGCAAACCCTACTCAGTTTTAACCTCCGGTAATGACACTTTTTCGATCATGTTTCCCGGCCACTACTTTTTCATTTGCACTCATCTTGACCACTGTCGATCCGGTCAAAAGGTCGACATTCGCGTACCATTCCCACCACCCCGCTCCACCCCACCACCCTGTTCCGCTGTCAGCCCCGGCCCAATTCAACCACTTCCATTTCCTTACCCACCACCACAAGTTCCATCAACATCACCTTCCCCGGTGACGCTTTCTCCGGCACCGACTCAATCTCCGACTCCCATGATGCATGAAGAGTCTCCGGCACCAAGTGTGGTGGTTTCTGCCCCGGAAATTGCACCGTCCATGCTGAAAAGTAGTGGAAGTCAACTAGGGTTTGGAGTTAAGATTTGGACTATGATAGTTATGGTTGTAATTTATTTGGTTTGATTTAGGGTTTAAGATGGTTAGTACTTTTTGTTTTATCTTAGTTCATTTTTGAGTTTGTTGTTTTGACTTTTAGCCGATGATGATTTAGTGAATTGGTCGTTTTTCCTTTGCTTTATAACAATTTATTTTTATTTTTCATATAGAATAATGTTAGTTATATGGAAATAATAGTCGACTAAATTAAATTAAATAAATATGGTCTCAACATTATTAATAACATCTAACTACGTAAATTATATTGCCGCTTTCCACAATTAATGTTATTAAAATATTCAATAAGATTATTGTAAACACACGTTCACATACATCTTAATAATTTTAACCAAAAGTTCATTAGTATTAATTATAATATCGAACCAAAAATATATATAGCTCAAGGATATGACTTCAAGCAAATATTTGGCATCAGATCAACAAGTACGTAGCGGTGTTGGCAAGCGAGTCGATGAAATAAAGAAACGTCACAATCGAGTATTCACCCATGTATAACATAAAATATAACAAGCTTATTAGAATATTATCATCGATCCTTATATATGTAAAAGTAAAGATACATTCTTATGACCATTGTCCTCTTAAAATCCATGCCGAATCATTTCACGTATTGTTAAATGTAGGATTTTTAAAATAATTTTGTTGACCATTAAATATTTAAAGGTACAGTCAAAGTTTGACTTTATGTATTCAAAATGGGTTAAACAAGTCAAGTTTTTTGTTAGGGTAGAATGATAAGTTTGTAAAAAATGAAGAACTAACAATGTAAATTCTGAGTTGATCTGTAAGGAGAATAATTGAACTCCAAGTACTTCTAGACATTTCTAAATGAGGGAAGGGAGTTTGTACGGGTGTTAGTTGGTTATATTATTTGTTAGTTGGTTATATTATTTGAGTTTTGGATTATTTGTATCGGTGAAGTTTATTATTTATTCATATTCTGATTTAGATAAGGGTACTCAGATTCAGGTAATGCGTTTTAATTTAAATAAGATGATATTTTAAATTTTAGCATTTTGAACAAAATTTAAATTTTACAAAATAACGCTAATAGCTTCGTATAAATCATTACATGTAATGTATATGTATGTTATATATAGATAGATTCATATTAATCATAAAAAAAATTAAATATATAGCTATGTTTGGATTGTAAAGATACATTTTGCGGCTTATTTGGGTTACTCAAATTCTAAAGTACTTATCCGTAACCAGATTCAAATAAGATTCGACATATTCAAATTCGAGCTATTCGGTTTTGGGTGACCAAATAAGCTTCAAATTCGAGTTATTCGGTTTCAGATTCGAGTGAATTATTCGGGTAAGGGTATTCATTACACTCGTTAGTTTATTTGTGTGTGAGTGAATGAGGATTTAAGAACTAAATGGGAGCTGATTTCTAATTAAACTAATTAGGGTGTCCATTTAGAATTTTCCGCTTCTTAATGGCACCAAGTTATATAGTTCTCACTTCAAAATTATCTATTTAGTTTAAGGACTGTAAATGGATACCCTAATATTTCTGAATGTATATTCTTGTGTGAGTGTATGTAGATGTTTGTCAGTCTCATCACTCCTTATATGTGTGTGTATGTGTTAGTGATATCACCCCTAAAGGTATTCAAAGAGTAGACCCCTTGAGAAGCTGATAAAGTAAGGTGGGCAAGAATTCAAGATGACAATTTAATGATGAATACTTGTTTTTAGCCGGAGAATTAATGTAATTAAATAATCAGAAGAGCAAACTCATAATGAGTACATTGTTTTTCTTAAAACAAAAGCACACACGAAAGTAATCGTTTTTATATCATTTTTACATTACTATTGTATTTCAAGAGTTGTGATTATGGTGAAGGTGGTAAAAGGTGTTAAATGATTCTAAGAATTCATGTAGAAAATTTAAATTGATGTTACAAAGTTAAACTTTTTCTTTTTGAACGGCATAATTTTATAAAAAAACAAAAAACTAACAAGACGGTAGATATTACAAACACTAATAATAAACTTCTTGTAAAACCTAAAAGAAATTCCCTAAATCCCGCCCCCAACAAACACTTCAAAAATTAAAAGTTCCTAAAACTAGAGTGAACCCACAGAAGACACTCAACAAACCATAAAGCTTAAAAAAAAGCAAACAATTCATGACACTCTATTGTTTCAAATTACAACGCCATTTGTCGAAACATTTAAGTACTTTGAAAGACCTTAATCTCGAAGAAATGCTTTTCAACTTATCAAATGACTTAATTATTTTTTTCACGATTATTTATCTGGACGAGCTCGAAAAGGTTTATAGTCCTGATCTTTTTCTATTTCGACCGATGCTTCCTATCTTTTACATAGCCTGGGCCCTGGGGTCTCTTGTTTGGATCCATTCATACGTGGTGTCTACAACAAGCCCATTACAAATGTGTTTTCAAGAGAAAGATTTGTATTAGCCCAAAATAATATGACATGTTGCTTTTTTGTCCGAAATTGTTGGGCCAGATAAGATTGGCCCAAGTCTTCTACCTCCCATGTTCCCAGCTTTTCTTTCTGCAGTTCTGCTTATGAAATAAAAATGCTTAAGCGAGGGAAGAACTATGATATGATTACATTGATGCTAGTGATTGTATTTGAAACTGTACGCTTAATTTACTAATCATTTAACTATAGTCAATATTGTTAATTGACCAATTAAGTAATAACATTCTAACAAAATATGTATTTGAACAGCAGAACAAATGTGCAAACAACTATACTGTGCATGGAAATCGATACACTTGCAGAATCCCTTCCGATAGGCCTTGCCAAATGTATGTATGTATAATATGTGAAAATATATATGTGTGTGTATGTGTGTGTGTATATATATATATATATATAAGAGTAAAACCGATCTTCTAGTGGCCCCTCATTGACTGGTCCCCCGGCCAACAGGAGAGAGGTAAATCGCGTAACCCATTGTTAAAGGAGCATGTGAACAACGGTGATTGAACTCGTGAGCTCCTCCTTCATGCTGCATGTCCCCTACCACTAAGCTACCATTGTGGGGACTATATATATATATATATACACATATTCAAAAATAACAACGTTTTCAAAACAAAACAAAAAAGATAAATGTAAGACGATAGTTAGAGTTTAAGTTGTACAATGTGATTGAGATGATAGTACAAAGTATACTCATGAAAAATGAGGTTACAAGTTAAATGACAATGTTGCCATGTGCTCATTAATACAACTAACACGTTTAATCATAAAGTTTCATCCATTGACAAAGTAAATCTCGCACACGTCAAAAGGAATGTCGAACATTGATCAACAAAACGAACAACTAAAATATGTTGCCCTTCCATCCTCTCAAATGAGGCATACTCTTCTGATCCTCTTTCAACTTTATATCAATTAAATTAAACTATTTTTCTTATATACTGTGTAGATGTACGTGTGCGGAACTGCATATAACAAATATTGCAATTTGATCACCATGTATGACGACATTGAAAAGGTGAATTTGTTTCATAGAGAAAATCGAAATAGTTAGACAAGATGTTTCTTCAACGTATATGATCATTATAACTCTTTGTAACTACATATTTTAATAATAATAATAATAATAATAATAATAATAATAATAATAATAATAATAATAATAATAATATTATAATGAATAAACAAATAGTAAAATTCGGCAGATCATATATAAAAGAAAAAGATATAAGTCACTCCCGAAAAACACCACAAAAGTAAAATAATAAAGGTTACACCTTGGAGTGTTGAACAAACAAAAAGAAGTTAAAACGAAACAATACTAATGAAAACACCATAAAAGACACTTCTATGGGCTCGAAATTTAACGAATACTAAAATTGAAGTAAACTAGACAATGTTTTACGTGTTATTGCACTTTTCACGTTATACACATTTGGTAATGCAAAAAAGGCTCGAGAAGCGAGTCGAACTTGTACCAATTGAGTTGGACATATTTCAAGTAAACGTATGAAGTACGATATTGCGTTGTTTCTTCTTTTTGGTTCTTCTTTTTCGTTTTTTGTTCCTTTTATTTACTTTGGATTTATCAATTTGGACTTCACTTTGATCAAGTTGAGATATTGATCGAATTCATAAACAAGACAATGGAATTATGATGGTGTAAAGTAATTGACTCGAGGACCAATGGGAATTGTTTTGGTACCTTCTATTTAATGATAGATTATAGTTATTTTAAATATATGCTTAAAATTATGTATAATTTGTTTAAGTACTTGACATATATTTTACTATTTTGAACATATGTTTATCTCTTTCTTATCTTTATCTTTTGTTTTATCATGTGTTACAATGATCTTTCTTATTGAAATATACTTTGAGACACATTATTAACTCACATTTTACCTCTAATAATCATTTTTCTTTTATGATGAGATATATATATTAATTAGATTATGTTTTTTTTATTACAAAAAGCAGAATTTTATTAATATCTTAAACAGTTACAAATAAAGGCATGCTCAGATACAAAATTTTTACTATGCATGAACTAAATTCAAATATTCATCATATTCTGTATCATTTTATCCTTCAAAAATATTACACACTAACTAGACGTATACTATTTCACAATAAAATTTATAAGTTAGCAAATAAAAAAGCATCACTGCCTTATATCAAACCTCATATTATAAGTAGCCTTATTTATTGTGAAAGAATATATTAGTTTGTTAATGATTAGATTATATCTAGTAGAGTTTCCATTGTAATATTTTCAATAGAAGTATAGTTTTGAAACTTCTATTAAAACTACTAGTAGTATCAAGTTAGTTAACGAACAAAACTGTATTCTTTGAGCTTTAGCTTTCGTAAAAAGCCTCTTCTTGAACAACTAGTAAACTAACTAACGATATTGTAACTATAATATAATCCAATGGATTCCAAAAACCAATAAAATGTCTTCAAACATGGAAAACACCAATTGCTTTTCACAATCTCCCATTTCTTCTTTGTCTCTTTTCTTTGTTTTTACTTTCTCAATACTAGCTAAATAGACTTCTATCACACACCACTCCTATTATAGGGTGTTTTAACTGTAATGTATTTAACCTGTGCATTATGTATCGATCTGTGATGTAATATTACTCCGTATATATTTATAAATGATACGTTTCGTTTGATTCGTTTCAGGGTGATCTTAGTTTCCCATAGAGAATTTTATAAGAAAATAGTTACGTTCTACAGTATATACGTCGACACTCTTTTTACCGGGTAATTGGCCAATCTGAAGCATATGTATATACGATCAACATTTTTTTTCACATAATGTCCTCAATGCAAAACGTATAAAATATTTAACATTATTAATTTTCAAGAGAATATATAAATTAAATAACGTTTTTGTTATTTAATACAACAAGTACTAGCTAATTACTAGCTAGGGATAGGTGCATGTGAGTACGCACCAAGTAAAAGAGTTAGTGCGTCTTGATCTCATTCACTAAACGTATTAAGGAATTATAATTGTTGCCAGCTAGCATATTGGTAACAGTGTATATTGTGTAAGACTAGTAGCATAAACGATGGGAAGTGGCAACGAGCCAAATTGATATATACTCCTGTCTATAGTCTACAGTCTAGTGGTTAGGTGGCAACAATGGTTTGCATTAGGTTTATGTATTAGTTCTTACATATGAGCTAATTTAAAGTAGGAAATCATCGAATATATGACAATTGTAATTGATATCAACAACTGGGAATCCCAGCTTGTTTTTGTCTTTCTCAATGAGTTAATTGTCAATGTAATTTAACAATTCATCATGTCGCTACTTTTAGTTCTCATATAAGCTTCATTTGAGATGTAAACTTCCTGATTGAGTTTTCCTCAATCGCGAAGAGTGATATTATTAAGTTAATAAATTTCGGTTTAGGCGCTCTGTTTGCTAAAAAAGAAATCATAAATCCGAACATCACTCTAAGTATGTCAATTGAGTAATTAGGTCAAAAATGGGATGGTCGGCTCAATATGTTGGAAACGTGTTGAAAACAGGTTAGAATAGGATTGATGAGTTGAGTTTAAATTTAAAATTGGTAAATGGATTGACGGGGTTGATGATTTGAATCCGTCAATCCATTTACACGTACACAATCCTAATAATGTTTTGTATTAACTTCATATTGTATATTGTATTGTATTTCTTGTCAGGGTGTTTGAAATGCAATTTTTATAAAGCCAATCCGGAACAAGAAGGGAGAAGAACGACAATCTCCAAGGAGGAGAAGTCAATCAAACTTGCAAGAAAAAAGAAACACCCAAACCTATTTCACCTAGAAAAGCTAACATAAAAGCTACATAGCATGTGACAAAATCTGCCGGATTCATCACTCAATTCGCCCAGGACTAATCCAACCCCAAGCTTCCATTCGAGGTCGAAAAAAGAGATGAAGATTAAATTTTTCAAAAAAGATACTCAAGCATAATCTTCATCCACTTTTCTATAGTTTTGTGAATCAAACGATCTTGCCAGTTCCAAATATACCACATCGCTAGGATCAGTCTGTTATTTTTTAGGATATGTGCGAAAAATAAAAATGGACCTCTAAATTTTTTTTATGTATAAGTAAAATTCATTAAAACTATAATAAGTCGATAATTGTTATAAAAATAATCAAAATAAAATAATGATAGTACAATAAATCTGTTGAAAATTTATGTTCCATTTTATATAAAATGATATATATTAACATATATTAATATATATTATATATGTTGATTAAATTTTAAATTTTATTTTTTTTGAAGCGTTGTACAATCGCACACCGAGACACTCTCACGACTGGCCATACACATCGACACATAGGAACTATAATTCTGGGGTTGTGTGAACTATAGTGAAATTATTATAGAAAATCAAATTCTTGATCTTGATCTCTAATCTATAAATAAGCAACTAAACACACTAAAGGTGCACTGTTAACTTAAGATCTAACTATGAACTTATTAAAACCATTAAACGAAGATATACAATTTGATTATTGTTATCATTTTTTATAAATAAATATAAAATGAGGTACTTATTGGTATATATTTCTCTTCTACAGAACATAGAACGTCACGAAAAGCTCAAGTAAACTGCATGTGAAATTTGACAAACTTGGTCACGTGTAGGGACAAAAATTACACGTGAGGTTGGAACAGGGTAATCAGGAAAATGTCCACTGCTAGTCGACAGTACTAATGCTACCTACGTACATAATAAATAATAAACAAATAATAAAGAATCCACAATTAATAATACTTTTGTAGGTGTACGATTATATTTTACATAAATGTCGTAATTTCATAAGATTTGTGGATCTAAATTATAGTACTACTATTTTCCAAATATTATTATTTTATCAGATGTCTAGTTCGATTTACACTAAAGTGACAATTTTGATATGATCATGGGTGATAAAGCTTTTTTGGATTATATATTACTTTAAGAAATCAAGTATATTAAATGAAACCTTGTCTTAAATATAAATAATTTAATTTTAAATATGTTGAATATTTGAATAGGTTAAAGTTGGTTAACAACTTAACAGCTATGAAGATGTTCATCTTTAGTAGATAATGATTTTTGTGTTAACTAACACGATATCTATAATTATCATATCAATGTTTACAAAGTTAAGATAGTATTGGAAAATTATTATCGTGTTCTAGAATTTGAAACTTACAAGAAAAATAAGAGATTTCTTTTTAAAAAGAAAATAAATAAAGAAAAAATATATAAAATAATTTACTAAAATGAATGTACTAATTCATTGATAATCCGTCAACGATCATGAAACCGTCAATCATATGTAAATAAATAGTTAACAATAACAACATAAATAAAAATTTTAACCATATTTTTTCAATGTCAGTTGTTCTCTATAGCCCTAAGTATCATGTTTAGTAAAATTTAATTTTAAATCATTTTCTTATTTTCTTACCGATTATATCTAAAAAAAAGAACATGAAAACATCTTTATTTTATCTAGTTTACTTCACCTTTTTCTCCTTTAAATAGAACTATAGAACCGAATGTTAATACATATACACATATATATTGCATATAAAATAAATTGATTTTTACTTGTTACGAAGATTGAGATCCTCTCACAATTAAACTTTTTATATAAGAGGTCACGCTATCGTACATACAAAAATTAGGAAAATTACTTACTTTTATGTCATCGTATGAGACTCGCGATATTTATTTATGAGATAATATGATCTCTACTATTCAGTTCTACATAAGAGAATTTCGATCATTTATATCGGATACACTATTCAATTCTAGCGTTCACCACATTTATATATCTATACTATATGAATTAAAAAATAATACTTAATAATCCATAATAGTAACAATATAAACGTCAACCTCTAAGAAAAACCATGTTATAACTAGAAATCAATACACTTATGAATCATTAAAGTTTAGAAAATAGACTAACTTCTAATTAATCGAAGTTGTACCTTACTCATCTTACAATATTTATAAGTTATAACGTCCAACCTAAGAAATTTTAATCATCAACTACATATATATATCTTATAAATAATACGCCAATATATATCTCGTCCAAAAAAAAACTCCAAACAAATATCTAGAAATCATACTTAATTATTGTTGTATGTATTTTATATTATTTGATACTATAATTAAATATTAATATTAATATTAAATATTATATAAGCAGCTCCATTATCTCCGTTTTCTCCTCCTAGTTTAACTCTCTATTCTCAAACACAAAACTTTGAGTCTCATTCTACTAGTTTGAGTGACTGTGTGTCAAATCTTCAAATTCATTTCCATTTTTATTTTCATTTATCAAAATTAAAAAAAAATAATGGAAGTTAGCAAGGTTACATTGGAGATATTTTCAAAGCTGGAGCAACAATGGCTATCACAACGTGAAAACCACAAGAAGACACGTGTCCTCACCATCGACGGTGGCGGAACAACCGCCATACCTTCCGGCGCGGCCTTAATACATCTCGAACATCAAATCCAACTCAAAACTGGTAATTCGAACTCACGCATCGTCGATTTCTTCGACATTATCGCCGGTACCGGAATCGGAGCTCTCCTCGCCGTATTAATCAACGCCGACGACGGTTCTGGTAACGGCCGTCCGTTATTCACCGCTAAACAGGCAGTTAATTTCGTAACGGAGAAACAAACGGAGCTTTATAAATTAAAAACCGTCGGCGTTGTTCACCGGCGCCGGAAGTATTCCGGTAAAAGCATGGAGAAAGTGCTTCAACAAGCATTGACTAGGAACATTGACGGTAAGGTTTTGACGTTGACTGACACGTGTAAGCCGTTGATTGTACCATGTTTTGATCTTAATAGCGGAGCTCCATTTGTTTTCTCACGAACAGATGCTTCTGAATCCTCTAGTTTTAATTTCGATCTCTGGAAAGTAATCCGTGCGACGTCGTCTGATCCGTCGATGTTGAAACCGTTTCATTTAAAGTCGATAGACGGTAAAACTTTGTGTATCGCCGTTGACGGTGGTTTAGTTATGAATAATCCTTCCGCTGCTGTTGTTACGCATGTTTTACATAATAAACGTGATTTTCCGTTACTTAACGGCGTTGAAGATCTGTTAGTATTATCGTTAGGTAACGGACAGTTAAACAGTTCGCCGTTACGGAAAGTTAACGGAAACGGTTATTGTAAGAATCAATACGTTGTAGATATCGTTCGTGACGGTGTATCAGAAACTGTTGATCAGATGTTAAGTAATGCATTTTGCTGGAATCATATGAATTACGTTAGAATTCAGGTAATATTTGGCGTTTTGACTATTCTCTAATTTTGACTTTTGAAGTTTTGACTTTTGTTGACTAATTGGTTAAAAAAAAATTATTCTAACAGGCGAACGGTTATATGAAAGGAGTGGGGCCGACGATGGAGGAAGTGCTGAAAGAGAGAGGCATTGAAACGCTGCCGTTCTGGGGGAAACGGTTACTGACGGAGAGTAACGGACATAGAATTGAAAGCTTTGTACAGAAACTGATAGTATCAGGAACTAGTAGTAGTTTGCCTCCAAGTCCGTGTAAAAATGTTGCCGTTAGTCAACTTGTTAACGGTCGTTAAGTGTTATTAGATTTATATTTTATATTTCTGCATTTGTAGGGATTTTTTTTTTCTTGGCATTTTAGGTTTTTAACCAAAAATGGTGTAGTGTACCATGTTTGCAGTGAAAGCCCACGTGGGGGTAAACTCACAGTCAAACAATAAGAATGCATTTCTAAGTTTCATTTTTTATGAGATACAAAATTTGTCGTTTTATTATTTTTGTGAAAAACCAAGCTATATGATTATGATATATGGACGATAAAAATTGTCATGAAGAGTACAAATATTCTTGACAAATTTGCTTGTGACTTAACGTTTATTTGTGAATTCAGCTAGTAATCAAATTTTACATACAATTAAGGTATAAGTGAGGCGAACTTACTCGTAAATTACTCAAGCTCAATTTGTATTATAAACTCGATTCGGAAATTACATCAGTTACATGTCTGGTGTGTCATGTTGGTGCAGAATCGAACGACTATGAAGTGGCTGCAAATATATGGCGAATGATTCGGATTTGGTGCGACATGCAGATTCCAATGCTAACTACCATTGCATATTGGTCTACTTGGTTGATGCGTTGAGAACTACAAGCGATACAAAGGGAAAGTTGGAAGTGATGATTGCTACTACGTGTTGGATGTTATGGCGATACCTCAACAAAGTAGTGTTTAATTCGCATGAGATGAAGAAAAGCGACATGTTCGCTAATATTCGTTTGCTTTCGTATTCTTGGTTAAAGTTTAGAAGCTCAAAAGTTTTATGTTGGAACAATTGGTTGCTAAAACCCCTTGTAATTTCTTTCTAGTTTCTTGTTAGAAATTTATATATAAAATCTATTGCCCTTCAAAAAAAATAGATTTTGTATTATGTAATACAAATGCTTGAATTTGTAAAGAATCATAAAACATTATACACGGATTCTTCGGTATAATTTTGTTATTTTTGTTGAGATTAGTGACCCGGAATATTGTGTGTATTCGACTGACATGGCACTCGTTTTTTATTATGTGTCTATGAAATGTAAAATGACATGGTGAATAATACGGTTTTCACATTATCAAATATGACATCGAATACACACAATAGATCAAATGTGAAAGTTTAATACACATAATAGACCAAAATGAAGTTAAATATACACTATTAATATCAAATTAAAATTTAGAGCATTCTCATGCCACACTAATCCCTTTCTTGTTTTATAAAGATATTATGCAAATCAATAAAGGAAAGCAATTGGGACGAAAACTTTCTGATTGAATTAGTATTAGTGATATTTTTATGCAAGATCAGCGGATTCACAAACAAAATTATAATAAAATTTTACTAACATTACACCAAAACTCAATAAAAAGGATCTTTCATCGAGGTCAACTGACTCCTCTCGGACTACCTAGCTTCATCCCATGAAGGACTTTGTTCACTATTTTCACTGAATTTTATTCTTAGAAGTTAAAAGAAATAGGTTATTATTGCATTTCATGTTTTTAGCTACACATATCTAACAAAAGTATCTTATGCTAGAGATGTCAATTTTAATTTGTTTTTATAGAGAGTTAACCAAGTTGTACTTTATTTGTAGTTTATGCAATTTACATAAACACTAAACTAAAAACTAATCGTTTATATATAAATATATATATACTAGAACAGAGTATGGATCAAATAAGAACACTTCAAAAATAAGAACGGTAAGAACGCTTCAAATTTACATTTATACTTGACAAAATTGTTAAATTCATATTTGTGTATCTTAAATATGCAAAGAAAAATGAATGCACATTTCTAAAAATGTATACAATTTGAGAAAAATGATTGATGCACAATTCTACATTTTTCATTTAAAATCGTGCATCGATCAGTTT
This sequence comes from Logfia minima, assembly GCA_963921325.1. Taxonomy (NCBI): domain Eukaryota; kingdom Viridiplantae; phylum Streptophyta; class Magnoliopsida; order Asterales; family Asteraceae; genus Logfia; species Logfia minima. The sequence goes on along the minus strand of OY992776.1, from coordinate 10,595,872 downwards.
TTCGATTTTTATGCATTTATAAGGATGCACATCTATTTTTCTCCACATATTTGAGATGTATGAATGTGAATCTATTGATTTATTGGATACATTTGTGGATATGAAGCGTTCTTATCCGTTTTTATTTTTAAGGTGTTCTTATTGAAACTCTACCCTACTAGAATAAATGTTACCTTTTTATAAATCAACAAGTAGTTATACGTATGATAAGATGTATAGAAACAAGTGATAGAACAATAACTAATATATGGTCCAAAATCAATAAAAAACAAGTTAATAATAGCATCTGACTGGGGTCAAATTTAGGAAGTCTGGTGCCTTTTTTCACAATTAAAGGGTGGCCTCTTCATTCCATTCACCGACGATGCCCCGGCCCCCTCCCTAGCCCATTCGACACGATCACTTGTACAAATTTCATTTCATGTTTTTTAATAATAAACATTTTTAGTATATAAGTTTTTTATTTTATAATTTTACCTATATATGTATATATATTTTAGGCACGTCAACTATTTCATTTTGCAATGTTGTAAGGGTTACAAATAGTATTTGTTTAGAAAATAAAAACCACTGTAAATAAGTAATTAAGACGATAAATATTTTGCATGATTTTTAATAAACATCTCACTATATAAATTTACTTTATCTTCTTAATTAGTTTTGAAAATCTTATTTCAAAGTTATCAATGGTTAAAATCGTTTTTTTATGCACGTAACTTTAGACATATGATCATAAAACTATGAATTATAATGTGAAAGTTATTTGTCTCGAGGATTAATGTATCATCTAAGAACCAATTTATTCAATAGTTATATATATTCATTAGTATTAGTATATGTGTGTATGTACATGGATAAGATATAACTTATATTCATTATGTCGTGATTCATAACAATTATTAATAGCATTAAAATAGCTTCGTTTTCGTACCAATTATAGTATTTGTGTCATGAAATGATGAGTGTGGTTGGTTGGCCAAGTAGTAATACTTGTAGTTAGGTGGTGTTTTTTTAACTTAAAACATAAGAAATATACTATAATTACTCTTCAAAGTGCGTATCAAAATTGTTAAAATTGATATCTTATCAGTGAGATCGTTTTTACCTTTGTAAAATCAAGTTTATAGTATCGAATTAGGAATTTAAAATTCTACTCACTTAATATGATATATTATGTGCGTGTTTTAAGGTATACAGAATACTAAATTTGTAACATGATAGTGAAATATTTATAACTGACACATTATACAACTGTATGATACTCTAATAAAAAATGAGTTACTAAGAAGATATAGATTTTTAAATGTTAAAGTATTAAATTTGACAAATTAATTAAATATACTAGTGAGGATCGCCTAAATGATTAGTCTTTTAGACGATTATAAAACAAAATAAATATATATATTATAACATCCGGAGATTTATTGAATCAAAACGGATATTTTATTTATTTATCAAAGTTGTACATCACAAACGGAAGCGGAAATATATTACAAACTATTCAAAAAGAAGACTTTTAATAAATGAAAATGTCTTCGGGTATCATCTGGTCCTACGATCCCCATCTTAATGAGCTTACTGGATATTTCCTGAGATATACACATACATACATAAGCCTAAAGACTTAGTGATTTCGTGTGTTTATGTATACAATGTTACAATGTAAGTAGGATGAGATCTCTATGTCTGTCAGGGTTAACTAGATCTCAAGTCGTCTCTCCGACATCGATTTAGCATAAGGGTCATCTGTGTCAACTATCTATACCAGCACAACATAGAATGACATTTATCTGCTAGTATCGACTTAGTACAAACAAGTGACCGCTTGTGTCATAATCGTACCAATATATATGTGGGCAAACGACCATCACGTTTCAGTAATAAATACATATATATATATATATATATAAATAAATATACATATAAGCCAACGACTATTTCGTTTCAGATCATGGTTATCTGACGACTAACATGACATATATATCTAAAAGTTAGCGTACGTGCCATTAAATGTAATTAAATGAATAATCAAGTAATCAGGTAATCACGCGGTGTATCGCATTTTAAAAGAAAAACAAAAAATTGACCTCGTTAGCTTAGACCATGGTTGTTAATTTAACTTATTAATCATACACATATACAATTGAAATTACAATGTGTTATAAAAACATAATTTATACCACATTAAAATGTGAATTAGCTATAACTATCATATATATAATATAAATGAATATTATTACTTTATTACTAAAACTTACAATGTATATTTAAGTCTTACGTGACATTAGTTACATACTAATTGGATAAATTCAATAAATTAATTAATTAAAGATTAAAAGTATTGGTATAAAAGAGCATGTTACTTGATTTATCTAGGATTGTTGATGAACGTGATGTGTAGTTGCTTATGTGTGTTTTTGATTTGTGTATGGGATGAAATTTGAAGACAGCTTGCTATCGTATTTATAGTAAAAGATTAAGCAACTTGTCATCAACTTAACTAGTAGGCAATTATTTGTAGAAAATATGTGGCATCATATTAATTTATTTTTAGCTAACAAAAAGTAAAATCAGCAAGTTTTAAAGAAGCTTAGTCATTTTTTAGATAAAATTGAAGTATTTCATGACAAGGATATAATTATCTTAATCATTACTTTTTTATTTTATTTGTAATATTACAATATTTATTTTTGTTTTCTAAGGTTGAAATATATATATTCTCCTAGCTCATTAATTTAAGCCATGTAAGATTTTATCGGATCCAGATATTAAGATTCTAAGATTAATACAAGATTGAGATTCTAAAATTATTATTAGATTGAGATTCAAAACAGATCATATGTTTTTAATTTAACTTTTAAAATTCTATGCAAAATCGAGATATTTTTGTTTATCAAGATGTAAAATAGTAAGATCTTATGATCGATATCTAAATCTTAACAACCTCAGTACCTACATTTAAATAGTTAACTAGGTATGTAAGAATACATTATGAAAAATATAGTTGAATATAAATATAAACTATTTTTTTTAATTTGTATAATTGTTATCATATGTACTTATCCTAGCTAGCTACTTCCTAATCGAAAATTGTATATGGTCAATCCGAAGGCTGTTAATTAGTTTCATCCAATAAGTGTACGTGTTTATCGAGCATATGAATTTAAAATACTTTAAAAATGAGTTGGAACATTTAAATTGAGATTGTACGTTTACCCAGTGCAGTACAAAAGAAATAATATTGTATAACAATATAAATAATCCTGAATATATCTAATTATATAAGTTTAAAAGTATATTTAGTTCATTCATAATTTAAAATTCATCTATGTACTTTACCTCTTTTTAATTTTTATCTATATTTTTACATAGACCAATAAATTTAAATATTCTTTTAAGCCTTCAAAATTAAATCTACATATTACACTATATACGTTTTCTTCGGCTAAAATATTTTCCTGTCAAAATTAGTTAATAGTTAAATGTATGTAACAAACAATGAACTTGTAATAGTTTCATCTAATGTTTTGAAACCCTGGTTTGGGGTTGACACGGTCTAGTTCTCGGGTCCGGTTCGACCAAATATGACCTGGTGCACCGGTCCAGTTCAACGATGATCCAATTCTCTATTTATTTTTATTTTCATAATAAAAAGAAAATCGGGTTCAACCCAGTCTGGCTGGCTAGTTCAACCAAAAAAGCTGATCGAGTTAGATCGAGTTTGACTTGTACATTTATGCGTGTATAGTTAACCTGGTTTGAATCCAAGTTCCAAATCGATTCAAATTTTAAAACATTGATTTGATCTCATTAATGCTTGGTTGGTCAAATAAGACATGACGGGTGAAATGTGAACAAGAGTTGACTAGTTGAAATTTGGCAGAATGAAATTTGGGAATTGGTCAAATAAGACATGACGGGTTTATGTGAACACGAGTTGACTAGGTGAAATTTGGCAGAATGAAATTTGGGAGTAGGGGTCAGTAGATTTAAGTGAATAACACATACTACTCGTGTATTGTACTACTCGTGAAATTTGGTCAAATATAGCATGAACTTTTATTATTGCATTTATATGTATCGTTGTTTATTGTACTTAAATGTCATATTCATATTTACGGAAAAATTTAATATGCTATAACACTACTTAACTTAAATGTTATTAGTTAGACATAAGTTGTTATTAGCCGGACATAATTGAGAGATTGAATATATATACTATTAATAAAAATGTAATAGAATTTAAGTGGTTAAAATGGATTCTATAACTTAAATATGTGTATTATGATCGGGTATAAATGCCAAAGGTATCACTTGTTGTATAAACTTTATTTTTAATTTTGTAAGATGTATGGATAATTCTCGATCAAATAAAGACTTTCTTTATAAGTTAGAAAGTTCTTAATGGCTGAAAATGACGCATGGTTGAATCTACAGACAATAAGGAGGAAATTTAGAGGCCAAAATGGCAAGGATGTCGAGTGTTTCTGCTGATGGAGATGATGAATATGATTATGATGTACCTTTTTCTCCCAAAATGGAACAATTTCAAATGATGCAACAAAACATAAATACATATTGTGATAAGGTAAAATTGGAAAAATAAAAGGTTACAAAACTAGAAAAAGAGTTAGCAAAGAACCTTGGAGTACTAGAAACTGTAGTGCGGGGTAAGGGTATTTAACAGAATCACCTAAAATATTATAAGAAGAAATGTGACAAGTTTGAATCTGAAAAGAAAAACCCGAATACTCGAATTTCTGACTTGTTAGCAAAATTTGAGGAATAGGAACATTTAGTAAGAGTATACTCCGAAAACACCTTTTTAATTGGAGAAAATACAAAGTTGTACACGAGACTTAAAGAACTTGAAGATAAGTTTTTAAAACGCGGTCAAACTGATCAAACAATTTTCTTAAATAAACCAAAAGTAATTAAGTTTTACAACCCGAGGGAAGTGTTATGTTTTGACCACCCACACTATTTGAATAAAGCCAAATCAAAAATCACCCATGTATTATAAAGACTACATGGGTCGGGGTTTGAAAATGAATTTTCTTCAAATTTCTAATGAGGAGGAAGAAATTAAAAAGTTCAATAGGGAAAGAAAAAATAAAGCTCAATTTTCATTTGATTATACTAAATTAAAAGAGAGATATGGTACTTGGAAAATTCCACTCTCCAAAGACTATTTTCAAAGCTACTCGAGACCTAAATTAAAACCAAGTGCAATCGGTTGAAAGATATGATATTGTTGAACAAGTAGTAATAGCAAAGATTTACATTCCAAGCTTAATTTTGAAACGCAAAATCATTTATTTATAAGAAAGAACCACCGCTCAACAAAACACTTTTGAAAAAGAAAGGGTCAATCTCTTGAAACATATCTAATAACTTGAAAGTACAAAATCATCGTTAGAAACAAACCTGGTGTCAAAATCACAACTAAAACTCGATTTTGATAAAGCTGTGAATTTCATGAAGGATTTAGGAGAAGAGTTCGTCAAAAATTTTGAACCGGCATCTAAAACAATTTTGGCCCCATGTTGGAAAAATCACATGCTGATAAGAGGTATGAATGTACTACTTATTTTTTGTAAAATAAGAAGTTCATTAAGAAACCTTACAACACAGGTTTTAGGTCATATTCTCAATTTACTAACGATAGTAATTTTAATGTTTCAAATATAAGAAAACCATTACAATCCGAGATGTTCATGGAATTTTTTTAGTTCAAAGATGCTTAGTAGTAGTAGTTCTAGTAATTCAAATAACGTGAGTTGACTTAATTCCTCATCTGCATTAAATTCCATGCGTTAAAAAAAGGTTAATTTTGATATTAAACACAAAGCAGTTAAGATAAATAAAGTTAAATACTTAATGATTAAAACAATGCGAAAAAAGTTAAATGATAAATAAATGACAGTTTAAAATTAAAGTATGACACTAGTAACTCAAAACTTAAAGAGCTAAAATATAGTGAAATAAATAGGGGTTAATGAATACAGCACATATACTTTCCAATGTGTTACAGTTACGATCATTTTATTTAATTAATGTTATATTCACGATGTTACAAATTAAAACCGGTTGACCATGACCCCATACTTGAATTAAACCATGGTGCTTTTTCGTCAAAATGATTAAATTGAATAATATATATGTGAATATTTATGACAACATTTAAATATAACAAACATTATCACAATAAATAAATACAGGGAAAAAGCAATGGTTATTGCAGTAAAATGAAAAAAAAAATAAAAAATATGATAAAATAAAAGTGAAGTTGAAGTATTTCATTAGGTCAGGTCCAATACATATTTTCACCATTTAATTAGTACAATTAATTAATGAGTTTAGGTCAGATAAAATGAAAGTCAAAATTGGCAACCATAAATTAAATTTTGGGTATTTGAAACAATAATAGATTGGTGAAGTTGAATCTATACTCAATAGCATATAATTATCACTAATAATCGTTAGAAAACCTTGTAATGTATAACATATTTTAATTGCATTAAACATTATTTACATTGATAAATTAGCAAATAGTCTAATACTCTTATACATCATCATATATCTATAAATAAGCGTGTTTAATTATATATGCTAAAATTTATATGTTATAAATTCGACTGTATAAGAGTTAGTATAAGAATTTGGGATGGAGGAAGTAGTCAAAAAAAGGTTTAGATGATATGAAATATAATATATAATATAGTCGATAAATTGTGAATTAAAATCAATGTGGAGTGAAATAGTGGTGTGACGTATGACCGTACCATAAACTGCTTAATAAGTTTATGGAAATACTGACTCCGTTGGATAGCGGGTCGAAGATCGGGTTAGTTGCACCCTAAATTTCCTTCATTAGTATTAAATAGGTTTTGGGTACAAAAATTGAAAAATTGGATTGGAATTGAAATAATCAAATAAAAAATTGACAGTTTATTTTTTAATAAATGTAATAATTGAAATATCTTTACTCGATTTGAATTTTATTTAAAATGCAAACCTTTAATAACTACACCAGTACTTAATTTAATTTTATATTTACTTACAAATTCATATATTATAATAACGTTATCAACCTACAAACTTTAGGAATACATACATAATATATTATCTATATCATAAAATTGTATATCTAACTTGTTTTTTGAGATAAAATTTTGAATTGTTGCTACATTATATATTTGACTAAGTATGTTATTAAACCTTTGAAAGCACTTATTGAGGTATCTTATTTATATGGTATAATTTTGTTCAATCTAGTGTGTTTATATATTTACAAAATATATCATGATAGATTTTTGTTCAATATTATAGTCCAAATGTTTTAATTAGCTAATAATGTAAAATTCAGTTATAAACCGAAATAACCGCTAAGAAACCAAAAAGTTGAATCATAGAGAAACTGAAACCAAACGATTTTGATTATTCAAAAATCAAAAAATTCGATTCGATTTTTGAAAAAAACCGAATCAAAACAAACCATGAACACCCCTGGTTTCAGCCCCTAAGATATTGAATACTTCACTTAAATACTTACACGATAGGAGATAAATTTGTTGATCCTAAGGATATATATTAGGTTATATTTAGGGTGTGTTTTGTAAAACTAGTTGGAAGTTTAAAGCTGAAGCTGGTAGCTGTGACTTATATTTAATATTAGAAGTTGGAATTTATTTTTTTTATAAGTGTTTGGTCAAAACTAGCTATAGTTGAAGTTTAAAAATGTAAATTGAGGTAAAAAGACAAATAAACATATGATAAAATAATTTTGTCAGAGGAAGTATGTAATTTCTCATTCCATAATCTTATAGCTTATTTTAAAAAGCTACTTCAACTAGTTTTTTCTAGACCTTGTTTTTTCAATAAGTTTTTCAAATTCTATCTATAAAAAAATGTTAGAAGTTTGAACTTATAAACTAAATAAGTTTAAGCTTCATAAGCTACTATAAACTCATTTGTCAAATGCAACTTTATTATCATCTTTCTAATGAATAAGTTTAACCCATAAAAATTAGCACATATAATTTGTAGAATGATTTAGAATGGGTGAAATTATTGTATTTTAACTAATTATCGGACTATTGCGTTTGTTATGATATGAATACGACCTCTAGTATTATCGCGATCATTTCTGCGTTCTTTATAAATGAAAGAATTAGTTTTGAGAAAACAATATATTTAACGGGATGTTGTCTCCTTTTGTAATATTGTGACACCAGAAATTGGTCGTTGTCGTACCAACAATTCAACAAGGCAACAAACTTAAAAATACATATACAAAACTTTCATGTACAATAGCAACAAAAAAGGTCTCGTATCGATCAATCCCCTTCATCTTTGTTTCGGTTCTAAAAGATTAATTCTATAACCAATGATTATTATTATATTATTATTAATAAAAAATGCAATACACTTTAAGGAGTATGATTTTTTATAACATCCTCCCAAACCATACAAAACAAATAGTAGGTCACTCTCAAAATCATTCGCATATCGGTCTCATTGGTTATATGCTACTCCACCAAATTTATTGTTGAAAATAAAATATAAACAACATTCTTAAAAAAAGTTAAAATAATAAGAAAAAAGAAAAAGAAATTAAAAAAGATGCTACGCATTATTTGCGAGGCCCATTGCGGCATGGCCCAAAAGAGAATGACATAACTCACATAAAGTGGGACGACCAAATATTTTAAGTTATTGATTATTGATATGTTCGACGTTATGTTTGATGGTGTTATACGGTTTACCTTTATATATGATTTGATTGTATGTAATGACATAAACGAATCTTATGAATTAAATAGGGCAAAAGGCCAAAATCTACGTATCATGATGAAGAGGAAAAAGAAACCTTAGTCATGTACTATTGTTGAAACCCATTTTTAAATAGAATTGAAGCAATCATACATAATCTTCATTAAAATTCTTTCAACTATAAGTTAATTATAAGCACGTTTTTTCTTCATTTTATTATAAGTCATGAGTCTGTTATGACTAGCTAGGTGCAATTGTGCACGGTTTAATTATGGGCAAGTAGGTAGTAACAGTGTAGACATGACGCTAATGTGACAACTAATACGTATACAACTCATGTATAATTAGTAGTGTTCTTAGATCAGTCTCTATGGTAACTTAGTTTATTTAACACTTGATGTCATATCAATATCATTTACCCATGACTTAAATATACAAAAACATCCTTAATTAGTTGTGATTTATCCATCACTCACTAGATGGAATTAACATTTTTCTATTATTATTATTGTTGTTACCAAAACACCACAACTTGCCATATTCCCACAACGATACAATCATCACGTAACCCGGTCACCGCTCAACAGCCTCAAAGATAACATGAATGTTGAGTTCGAAAACGAAGCCAATAACTCACTCATAGTAAGTGCTTTTAATGTTTAATGGCGAGTTAGCAAAACTTAAATTGTTAAGTAAAAAATGAATGGTCTTCAGAATATGGGGACATTTGATCTTTTAAGCTTGTTTAGTGACCAATAAGGCAATAAATTAAACGTTTTATATAGAGTAATTATTTGTACAATACTAATTTTTCTATAAACTACTAAACATATTTTATCATGTAATTTAATTGTATCATAACCGATTCAATAATCCTGTACGAAAATGGTAGGAGTTAAGTAGAAAACAGGGAAGAATCTTCTGTGGATGAATGGTCAGAATTCAATTAAATTGTAAATAGTGGTTCTTTTGTTTTTGTTTCCTTCGCTAATGTTTAAAGGAAAGTTGAGGATCATTTTTGCATGGGGACATCATACCGTACTTCAAGTAATTAAATAAACACCATCAAATAAAGTTAAAAAGGAAATTGTGATAGACTATTAGTATCACATAAATGGTCCCTTTCTATATATTCTATGTAATAGTTCGAGTCTTTGAGTTGTATTTTTCTGGTTCAGTCTCTTGTACTGAATGTTTTATTACATTGTCAGTTCATGACCTAAATGACGGTTAATTTTCTCCACGAAGTCAGAAGCGGCTCAAATTATTACGAAGTGTAAAGCAAATTTAAAATATGAAGTTTTATCGATTTAATATAATTACTATTTTTCAATTTTTTTCTAACATATATTCAATAAAACTTGTTCGGTATAGTACAATAATTTAATTTTTTAGATTAAAAAAGTCAATATATCCATTTCGTTGTTATATAGTACGTCAATTTTAATAATTTGTTAGTGATTTAGTATGTTTTTTGTTAGGAATAGAAAACAACATTAAGTTGACATATTTTATCCATATAAGATATAACTAATTTTAATTATATTGATATATGTCATGTTTTTTTTTTAAAAATAGTACATAATATGGTTAATAATGAATTTTATGTGACATTTAGTGACCATATACTAACTAAAATATTTGATTAAATTCACTATGTAATTTATAATAACTCATCCACTTATTTGAGTAATTGCAAGTCATGTTTGAAATGATTGAGCTAGTTATTTTGAGTAATGTGATATAAAAGATAATGAGTAAGAAAATGATTGAGGATTTCAATCGTAAAAACATAATGATTATAAAAAAATTATTTTGATAATAGCCAATGAACTGATTTAAGTTAAAGACGTTGAAAATAAAACATCAAAACTTTTAATTTAATTTACTTAGAACTAAGTGACAAAATTGAACCCAATATTTTGTTCACATTAAATGGCCTAGTAACTTACGAGTTAATTTGAGACCTTATAAAATCAGGGACCTAAAGCTCTAATTTCATTGCCCTTAACCTTGAATCACCATGCATGAAGTCTCATCACATACTTCTCACACGATGATATATCTGAGTTTCCGGTTTCATTGCTGGTCATTGTGAAATATAACATATTACAGATCTAGTCCTTGGGTAAAAGTGAAAAAGTCAGGAAGTACGTGGTGAGACTTAAGGGAAAACTTAACGGTCATTAAAGTAAGGACCGGCAATGAAAAAAAAGCAATGGATTAACACAAAAACTCAACCCATGAACTGAGATTGTTGCATGAGATATGGCACATGAACCATTTATATAATTTATATTTCATCATTAATTTATAAGTAAAATAAAATTAAAAGTTAACTATAGTTGTACCAAACTCGCCGTGATTCGCTCGCGTTGTTTAATTATAGTTGTGTTTTCATCTCGTATTATTTTAATTTAGCACGTGGAATCTCATATTTTGGTGAAATTCACGACTAAAATTCCGTGCATTATGAAAAGACTCGAAACAGTTTTAAAGGAGTTCCGAGAGTATCATCGGAAACGTTCATCGCTCCACCTTTGACTCATTGTTCCTTTATTTTACAAAAAACACTTTTCTAATAAATACCCCAACAATATTCATTAAAAAGTTGTATCTTATACAATAGACCATGAGTGGAATAGAATTTTATGTATGTAAAACCGGAGCTACGTTAAAGCTAGGTGCAATCTTGGCTACGGTTCTCTTTGGCCTGTTAAGTGTGTCGCACTTTTGAAAACAATGGTGTTTTTTATTAGTGCTACGGATACAAACAAATTGACATACTAGTTCTAGCGAAAACAAACCCGTTATATCATATCATCCCGAAAATTAATAGTTAGATAATTTTGCATAATTAAAATAAGGTAAGAACGATAGTTGACTAGTACTTTTATGAATAAATTTGTTATTTGCTAACTAATTAATAGTTGAGAGTAGAGATTGCAAATTTGCAATGCATCAAAGAGGTCCAAAACCTCTTATTTAGTCCATTTATAATGGTAACTGTAATTGTAGTGTATTTTTATTTTAACCGGTTAATATATTAAATAAAAGAAAATTGAAAAAAGAACACCACTCGATTTGTCTTGCACGTGACTTTTTCGTACTAGCTAATTGCAACGCGTGGTGATCATGCATCCTCGGCTAACTACCCTCTATCCATTTCTCATTATTCTCATTACAGTTATTTTCACCTTTCAGTATTTCACATATGTTCTTTAACAAATGTTAAGTAACTTTCATTTTTGATATATTATTTATCTTCTTTTAATATCGTGATAGCGTTATCCTTTTAAGTCATTAATCTAGAGCGTTATCCTTTTGATATATTGTTTATCATGTGTCCACTTCTCAACATTTTCAACATCATGTAACCCATTTAAAAGTTCTACATCCAGATTTCACAGACTACCTCTTGATATTCGGAAATGGTTCTCAAATTTCAACATTCAAGTATTCAACAATCAAAAAGAATAAAAGCCTTATAGCCCATTGTAAAGCCCTTAATATGTATCCAACTGTTGTTGGTAAATTAGCCTTCAAACAAATAATGTAATTAAAATACATAAATGATCACCCCGTATTAGATTGAAAGGCTCTTAGACCAAACCTAGACCCGCTTCAGGTAGCCCATATGCTAAAGCCTATTGGGCCAATGGGTATGTATGTGGACATCACCTAAATGTAGTGCAATAAGCAATTTAGCCCATCAATTATAATAAAGCCCAAACACACCAACCTCTATGGCTCTATAAAGAGTAGTGGGTTCTTTTTGTTATATTAGTTTTATACAAATAGATAAGGTCCTCGTTGTTTAAGTTATTCGAGGAGAGTAAGTATTTTTATTTCAGATTTGTGCAACTATCTCTTAACTGCATCTGACCCTTTTTTTGGACAACTTAAAATGTGTAGTTAATGAGGTTTGAAATTGAGACTTCTTATGAGAATATCATGATGCTAACTACTATGTCACATTGTATATTCAAGACAACCAAATATGTTCTTGAGTTATAAAACACATCCCATATAAAATAACAATTTTTATTTTATTTTTTATTTTTGTGTGTGTTTTATGATTTTTTTTTTCTTTGCATAATGTCGATTGTGAGTGCATGACGACTTAATAAGACTTAATCCGTGTTAAAAACACGTAAAATGGACTAGGTTTATTTTTTTAGTTTTGTATGATTATTATATGTAATGTTTGTATTGGATATATTTAGAAGATCATACTATAAACTAATTGTTAAAGCATGATCCTTCTACATTGATTTTATAATGACAATAACTTAATTTTGACACTAAAATTATCTTAAGTACATCCATCATTAAGATCTTTAAGTTTAGTGCACACAACTCATAAATGTGTTTTCTGAGTTGGGTCTAAAAGGTTTTGGTGTACGTTCACTTAGCACAGAGATATGTGATGTGCAACCGGCACAGAGAAATTAACCATTGGACAACTTTTATGAAGACATTTGGATGATTTTGATTGGTTAAAGAAGTTAGAGGAAGATGCACGCTCAACTATAAATACTAACTTTAAAAATAAAAAGTCAAGTGTGTGAATTCATAGTGAATTAGGAGAGCATGGTATTAGCAGAATTATCATTATTTTGTAACCAACTTTGAGTTTGTTCTCAGTTGATAAAAAGTGTTAAATTTGTATTTAATTAAGTTAGTCATTTCGCAACTAACTTGTAATTATTTTGATTTATTCAAATAAAATATGTATTTTATTTAGTGTCGACATTTGATATAGCTAATATAATAATTTCATTGAAACCATGTAACAACACAAATTAAAATCACAACATAACAAACATATAATATTCAAAATTTATAGACCTTTGACTGTTTATTAGTACCAGAAAATAGAGAACATTTTTGATGTTGATGTTCAACGAATATTAGTTAGGTGGTGTTTGTTACATGACTTCATGAAATTTTTAAGGATTTTTATTCCAATGAGACCTGTAACTACCACTACTGGAATTGAACCACCATAACTCATTACCGCCGGAACTCAACCACTAGAACTCATAACAGTCGGAACTCAACCGCCATAACTCTCGGGCTCACCAGCGTTTCTGATATCAAGTTTCTTTTTTCGAAAGTTTTCAGATTTCTTCTATCGATTTGTAGTGTTCCCTTTTTTTCAATTTAGGTTTAAACATTATTTTATTTTTCTTCTATTTTCTTGTTCTTTTTGGCTTGAAAGATTGTATTTCTCTTCGATTTTTGCTTTGAAAATCTATGCATTATCGTCTTATTTAATACAAACTACTAATTAAAGGTGTATATTAGTATACAAACCAATGATTTATAAAGAAATTTTGCATACATGCGTTGATAATTGTCAATATCAAAAGGTTGAAGCAAGTTTTTTGCTCATGAATTTCATTGCTAAATTACCTAATAGATTCCTACATGTATGTGTGTATGGTTGTTTGAATCCTTACGAATCATGTGCTTATGATTGAAATTGCCTGAATATAAAACTGGAGCTGTAAGATTATGTGTGTAAAGAACAAATGTTGATGGTGTTGTCATAAAATGCTATTAGGTAATTTAGCCATCTGTCATTCTTTTCAAAGGATTTTGAAGAATACAATTGATGCCAACCAAACATGAGTGGGGATTTACTATCCAGTATTTCAAATCCTCTAGTATTTCAATAAAGCTCAATCAAACGCTAGCTTGATGTTCAACGAATATGAATTAGGGGCAGTGAAAAGGAATGATACCAATTAGCAAAAGCTGGACACCTTGGTCCCAATCTGACAATAAAGAAGAAATTTCAGCGTTAATACGTGCTTGCTTTAACTAATTTATTAAATATAAAAGAATCAATGATATTTTGGTCTGAATGACTTATCAAATAAGGATTCAAGATACATATAATATTATTTAATAGTTGGTTTGATAATGTTATCATTTGATTAATTAGTCGAATAAAATTATTTACCTCTGCAGTTCTTTATTTTATATATAGTATATTTATTAATTATTACTTATTTGATAGCTATAGGTTGTTCTTTCACTATAATTGTAATTGCAACTCTCAATACATTTTTTCTATCATAATAATAATAATAATAATAATAATAATAATAATAATAGTAATAGTTGTTAAACTTTTACGAGTCGAGTTAAAAATTCAAAAATTGAGGTATTCGAACACCGACTCTTAATTGACTTTGAGTCTTAAAAGTAATTTATTGACTCTTTCGAGTCTCGTGCCACTCTTACGAGTAAGAAAATCAGACAAATTTTTAGTGTTATGTAATATAAAAAATAAAATAACAAAAAAGAAAAATAAATGACTATAATCTATTTCAAATTAAGTATTTATGTTGATTGCTGGTCAACGACTTCGCTATTAACTCTCACCATGTTTTACATTTCTCTTAAGAACAAAAAATTGTTAAACAATAATATATATATACATATAAATATGTGCATTTATATGTTTATTCTAAAATAGTGACTATTATGAGTCGATTCAAGTCACGGGCTGCGAATTAAAGATCGAAACTACAAGTCACGGATGAACAATTATAATTATAAAATAATAATAATGAATTTGATCATCCACTTTATTTTTTTCATTTTGTCCAATTTTATGATATATGGATTAACCCTTTCAACTTTGCAAACTATTACTAACTTCACCTATATAATTTGCGTAATTAAGTATCAACAATATGTTACTTATCTTAGTAGCTCACCGATTTTATCCGTATCATACGACCTTTCATATTATTCCAAGAATAAAAGTTAAGATATTGCAATTTTTATACTAAAAAAATAACAAATCGTGCGCAGCTGTTACGTGCATACTTTACGGTGGGAGCACAAATTAAAAAACATATCGTTGAATTTGTGTTTTATTTTTATTTTTTCTGTAATTTTGATAATTACATTGTTTATATTTTCAAAATCAATTTGTGGTATTCATAGCTTTAACTTACAACATTCAATTTATACGTTAGGTCTTTTTCTATATAGAGTTCATGTGATTAATTACGTTCGTATGATATAATTAGAGTTAATAATAAGAAAGCGACCTACCCTTTTAATCAGAAGTATAATAAATTGTTAAATAAAGTTTGAGGTCTAAGTTTCATATGAAAATTAATGGGACGTAACACAAGCAAAATATATGTTATTAATGTGAAACAAGTAAAGATTTGACCCATAAATAATTGGACTATTATTTGGCTAATAAGAAGAAATATCTTCGTCATAAAAAATATGAGGTTATTTATTCAAGTCTTAACACCTCATAGTCAGAACTACGGATGGAAAAGTTGAATATGGATCGGATTGAGCTATATCCACACTCATATCCATTTATTTTTCTTCATCCATATTCACATTCATATCTGTTTATTTTTCAAATCACCCAGATTCACATTTATTGGGTTAAGTGGGTTAATGGATATCCATTGTAAATTTATAAATTTGTTACAAAAAAATTCTACATCAAAGTGAAACTAAAATATTAATGACAAATAAAAATATTGTATAACTTTGTTATAAAAGTGTGTAAAAATTTTGGAAATATTAGGGACTCTATAATCAAGCGTTCAACTGGGCCTCCTATAAGGCTATAATAACCAATTTTGGTACATTTTGGGAGGGAGATTTTATTATAAATATAATTGAAATTGAAATATACATTTTGAAAAGTTTTAAAACCCTTTTCATTGATTTTTTGGTTAGTTAGAAACATTTTTATTGTCATTATCACTAGTTAGTGACTTCATGGTATGGTGGGAATAATTAAAATTTAGCTCGTCAATATTTACTATAGGTAGTGATGTAGACTTTGCAATTTGCTTAAAATATTATGACAGAATATAATGAGAGAAAATAAGATATTTGTTGGAGCTTTAATATATAAGGAACTTATAAACTATCTAAAAATGATTTATTGACATTTCATATAGTGTATATATATATGTATGTATATGTATATATATATACTCGTAAATATGCATTTCGGATGATAATGGATAAATTCA
Source organism: Logfia minima (assembly GCA_963921325.1). Taxonomy (NCBI): domain Eukaryota; kingdom Viridiplantae; phylum Streptophyta; class Magnoliopsida; order Asterales; family Asteraceae; genus Logfia; species Logfia minima. The sequence goes on along the minus strand of OY992776.1, from coordinate 10,579,064 downwards.
TAGATAACAATTTATCATCCACATCCATATCTATATTCATTGTACATCTATTTAGATCATCAATATCCACCATTAGTGGATGGGATCGGGTGACGATTGCTATCTATAGCCACAACCGTTGAGTAAGTCATGTATGTCCCTCATATTATGAATAGACAGTTGATTATGGAATAATTTGGGTTGCAGGTTATCAATCTTTTGCTACAAAAAGAAAGAGAAATAGAGTTTGAGTAATTTAAAAAGTATTTTAAAAAAGCATTATATATAATTTCATTAGTTTACTTATTACCTCAATATTTGTATTAGTATCATAGTATGTTTAGTATTTGATTGTTTAGGGGTTTATGATGTAATGAATTGATTATAAAAATTTACATAAGAGTTTGAGAAAATTCCGAGAAAGTTTTCTCGAATTTGGAATGAAAAGAGGAGTAATGTTTTCTAGCACGGGGAACAAAATAAGACCACTTAGATTAGAATAGCATTCACATAAATATTCTAACATAAAGTAGAATCTAACATTGAAGAGATTATGTCACACCCCCAAATTTGACATTTACAGTTAATCATGCGGAAGCTTTCGGGGCGTGACGAGGATCGAATAACAATACCTCGAGTGTATGATTATCGCAGAACATCGATATTATTAGGATGCCAAAATAGTTTTACAAACATTTCGGCTCATCGAGCCGTCAACATGTCAAGGTTATCAAATACATCATTTTAAATAAAATGCAAGTTTCGGGATTCAATGAAAATACATCAAGTCAATATTATAAATAAATCTCGTTAGTTTAAATATGGCATCCTAATCATCGTGGCAGGTACGGTCCCAAAGATGCACGTGTCTTACAGCATAGCTAATTCCCCTGAAAAACATATTTATAGAAGGTCAACATATCGTTGAGTGAATTCACAGGTTTAATGACTCTATCATAAACCATTATTTATAAACATTTCATCAATAGATCAAAAGTGGCATCAACGGCCTATTGTGCGATTTTTCTCAATTTAAAACAATAAAAGCAAACACTGACTGTGATCCCCCGCAGACTAGCTAGGTCCTGCGAGTTAATATGTCGAACTAAACCTATAACCAAACCACAACTCACATATAATTCGTTTGCCTTGGACCGGTTAAGTATACTCGTCCCCAAAGTGCGAAACAACGTCGCTAGTTAGCGCGACTAACTAAAATAAACGTGGGATGGGGATGTCAGCCCCGATAGTACTATCTGTATACTCAGTGGTTAGCGTCATCTAACTAATGGTTATAGTGATTGTCAGCAAGAGGACTTCTATGCTACAACATGAAGAATTTAGTCGCCCATAAAGATACGTTGTCAGGTTTTAATAATCGCATAAATCAGTTATATGTTTTTCACCCCAAATTTAAAAGCAGTAAAACGGTAAAAGTGGGGCTGTGAACTCACCTGAGTCCGAGCGTGCTAGCAACACAGTTTTAAATCACAATTGTCCAAGTAAGCCTCTTAACGTCCTAAACGTAAGAGCTTATGTTAATGCATGTAGACGACACAATGGTCAGTCTATGCCAGTTGTTCACTCAACAAGATTCGTAAAATTTGCCATCAACGGGCTTTTGAAAACATCCCACTTTCATTTAAAAAGAACGACACGTTGTGATCCCACTTTGTTTCCAAAATCATTAAAACGTATCTAAGTCCACATTAAAAATACCTTATTAAACGTATTATACTATTAATGTGTAACTTTCATTTATTCGATACATATACTTTCACATAGTTATATATATATTTATATATCTCAATTACGTTTGATTTAGGGTTTTCATGACATGTATTGACGTTGGTAGTCTTTCGTTATTATTATTATCATCACGTCATCTATTTCCATATACACATATAAATATAAAAATATACTCATGTAGGCATCTATTTATATATATATTCATTCTCACTATAATTACCACATTTTAAACGTTAGCATATATATATATATATATATATGTATTCTCATAAGCATTTATACATTTTACTTGTCGTTATGATATATTGACCAACAATATGTACATTTATTCATACATACATTCCTATACACATATTAATATAGTTATACGCCTTTATAATTTATTTTCACACTTTTACCTTACGATATTATTTAATTCCTTTTAAATTCTATTTATAACCTAACTTTAGGTTTTAATAAATTAAATTCTCGTTCTAAACATTTTAAGGCATGACTAATATTTAACTAACCTTTTAATTCATTGATTTTCCAATTTAAGTCTAAATTTACCGATTTCTATACGTTTATCATTTAATTAAATAAATTCGCGTTTTTAACTCGCGGTTTCGTTTTAAAATCCTCGTTCAATGTCTAAGTCTCGTTTTTATTATTTAAAATTTTATTAACTTATTTAAAATATCTTAAACTCACTGATTTTGTATAAAAGTTCTTACTTCCTATGTTTTTGCAATTTAGTCCCTAAAGTCTTATTTATTCTATTTTTAACACTTAACTTTTATAAACTTAAAGTTTAATAACCTACATTTTGTCCTAAGTTATTCTAACACTTGTTTTACACCAAATTACATGAAATACACTAATCTTTACATTAAAAGTCCTTAATATATGGTTTTAATCATATTTACCCTTTTTAGTTTAGTTATCTCACTTTTAACAGATTCTGTCAAATTTTTAGGTCAACTTTGCTTACGGTTTTGACTAGTTAAACATGTTCATAAAATTATGAAAGTTTTTCTACACGTTCTCCTATGTCTTAGCTTTCCAGGAACATAAGATTTGTAATTTTTGGTTAAGTTTAAGGGGTCCAAATACATTTTACATCACACAAAGGTCCAACAGTACTTATTTTGGACAGTTGGTCATAGATCCGTATGTATCTTGAGTTTTACTTAACTTCACAAAATGAGATCATACAACTTTCAAAGCTAACACAATTTGTGACTTTCAGGAAAAAGAATCAACTCTTTTTGATCTACGGTTTGAAAGTTATGATATTTTAAAGTCAGGTCATTTTCTGTCCCAACAGTACAGCTTGTACACTTTAACTTAGAAATTCATTTTAAAATAGTAATACTCTTCTAACAATTATGAATCTAGTGGGGTTTGATAGATAACTTCTTGAACTTAACTTTAGAACCAAGAAACACGTAATTTCATCAAGATTTGACCAAGTTATGAAGCTTCAAAGTTGACACAACTTTCTGTCCGGATTTCAAATTGTTGTTTATGGACTGTTTTGGTGATTTTTAGTGTAACTTGGTTATGAAACATGTAAATACGATTTTTCAAACTAGATCTTGGCAAGAGTGAACATCTAAGCACACAATAACCATAAATTAAGCATTTTATAAAAGATCTAAAGGGTTTGTAGGTAGATTTTCCTTACAATGCATTAAAAGAGCAAATAGGGCAAAATGAAGGTTTGACTTGGTGTTCTTGAGCTCCTAGCTTCCAAATCCATGGGTTTGGGTTCTTTTATTTGTGAAATGATATGAGATTAGTATATGCACGTTTTTGTGAGTAAAATGAGAGCAATATAAGTGTTTTAGGGGTGGTGGTTCATGGTGGTTGATGGTGGTTGTATGGTGGTTGAGTGGTGGTGTAATGGTAGACTTATGGTGGTGTTTCTTGAGCAAGAAAGGAGGTTTGGGGCTGCATAATTTCGTGGTTTAGAGGGCTGAAAAGAGGGAGAGAGTTTGAGTGTTTGTGTGTGTGGAAGTGAAGGGAAAGGGGGCCAAGCATGGAGGTATGGAAGCATGGCTTTTTCCTTGTTTCATGGAGGTCAAAGCATGGTGTTTCCCTTGATTTAGGGGTATGGTCATGGGGATTCATGGCAGATTTTTGGGCAAGGGGAGGGCCCACTTGTGATTTCCCAAATCACATTCAGTCTAGATATTTTAGTCATTAGGTGCTAATCTCGATTAGTTAGGTTTTTAATCGTGAGATTAAGGTTAATTAGGATTAATTAAGGTAGATTAGGGTTAATTAGAATAGATTAAGGTTATTAGGATATTATAATGTTGTTAATTGATTGAAATAGTATTCAATTGATTTGCCGATACTTCGTTTGTTGTTATACGCGAAATCTCTACGTTTTTGCGTTTATCGAATTCGTATATTCTTTGATTCGATTATTTGTAACGTTATGAAATAATTTTGAATGACAATAGTAATTAACTATTATTAATTATACTAATGTTCAAGTATTTATCGATACCTCGTTCGATTAAATTCACAATTTATTTCGTCGTTGCACGTTTCTTAGTTCACGTGAACGTTTATCGATTTCTAAAGTTCGTTATGCTTTTAAATTAGCATAATTATCATATCATTAATAACTACTATTTATTATTAAATAGATTTAAGTTATTTTAAGAAAAACGATCACAACGTTCGGGAATCTCGGTTTCTACCGATTGTTTCGGTTATTCTCAATAATCACCAATGCATCTCGCATTTAAAATAAGTTGCATCTCATATGCCAATGTGGGTTTTGTGCTAGACTTTATTTGATAAAAACGAATTCACTTTAAATTAATAGGGAATTAGCCTAAATGCACTTGATAATGATGTACGGAATTAACCGAAATTTGAGGGTTGTCACAGATTAGTTGACAACAATTACAAAATGAGCACCTAATTCCAATATAATAGGGATCCATCAGTGCATCTCACTTGAACACGGTGATTGACGAGAACCATTCAGTATTTTATGTCTTTAATAACACAATTATTCTCATCACGTTTGACAATACATAATTTTGTATGTAACTCTAGAGCTTTATACTACATCAATTATTATTCAAAAATAATTATAAAGAAGTCAAGCATTACAAGAATTTTTATTTTTAATTACATGTTAATTTAAACGTGATAAAATTTTTCATTATATTGTAACGAAAAGTTTTTGATAACAACATAATTACCGTTTATGTCATACTCCTATATTATAATACTAGGTTTAAACCCGTGCGATGCACGACAATATAAGTTATCCAATTTTTATAAGTTTAATAGTTTAATATCATTTTTCAATTAGTGTTTGAGTAAGATTCATACATTTTTTAATTATTAATATTATATTAAAATATTATCTACCTCTATCTAAATCTATTTTTTAGGTTTATCTTTTAAATTTAAATAATAATAATAATTTATATTAAAATTATGAGAGGTCGTCACTTGACATTTTATCTACGTGACAAATTCTAAAGCAAGCTTCTATTATTTTTTAGCATATATATATATATATATAGATATATACATCCTTTTATTTACTACATGTGAACATCGGATACATTAACATGCGAAGATATCATAAAAAATGATTTATAAACGTAATTTAAATTCAAATTAAGTTTATACACAAAAGTACATACACTATACAAAAAAGAAAATCCCCAAAATACCCCTTCCACTACTGTCTCCCTTCTCATTATCATTTCACATTTTCTTTTGTTCTCTTTGGCTCGTCCTTTCACATCGTCTCGCCCCTTTTCCTCATGGAGAACCAAAAACAACAACGCCACGAACAACCGACAAACTCCGTGAGAAGAAGCTTAAAGAGGAAGCTAGAAGACGAATTCATCATAGATCGTAACATCATCTCATCATCGTCTGATCATCATCATGACATCATCGCTGCTCAACAAGATCTAGTTTCACAAGTTCGTTCTCAGGTTCAAATCCTCGATTCTACTTTTTCATCGGAAGAATCAGATCGTGCTTTAGTTAAACGCTCTATTCATATCCTCTCTGAGCTCGCTAAAAACGGTACCGTTTTACGCTTTTATTTCAATTTTACGCTTCTCCCTACACACACATATTCTTCTGTTGTATATATTTTGTTATTTGAGCTACGAAATGATTTATGTGGTTATTTAGGTTACCGTGGCTGTGAATTTGATAATTTGTTACATCTGCTTGTTATGAATTTTCTTTAAGTTTGTAATTACCGTTTAAATTAAATTTTTAGTGAGTAATGTTGCTGATTTAGGTTTTTGGAGGTGTGAATTTAACTATTTGGTGAGTTAGCTTGTTTTGAATTTGTTAATTTTGAATTCCCGGTTAATTTCATAATTTGAGTGAGTAAGTGTGTTTGTTATAGAATTAGGTATTTGAGGCACTGAATTTGCTTATTAGTTGTATTGTAGCTGTCAATATTGTAATTACCGGTTAGTTTCATGTATTGAGTGAGAAATTGTGTGTGTTATTGATTTAGGTATGTGGTGCTGTCAGTTTGAGTAATTTTTGCATCTGTCTGTTCATTTTGTAGTTGCTGGTTAATTAATGTGCTTAGTGGATAATTGTTTATATTCTTGCCTTTAGGTTTTTAACTTTATAATTTATATTCTTGACTTTAGGTTTTTAACTTTATAATTACTGGTTAATTTCATGTTTTGAGTGAGTAACTGTTGATGATTATATTTTGGTAATGAAATTTTGGTTGTTTGACCGGAGGTCTGATATGATTGTTTTGTGTGATTGCAGAGGACATTGTTAATTTAATTGTTGAATCTGGAGCTGTTCCGGTGTTGGTACGGCATCTTCAAGCGCCACAATCGAAGGAAGTTGCGGAACCGAAACCGTATGAGCATGAAGTGGAGAAGGGGAGTGCTTTTACACTTGGACTTCTTGCTATAAAGGTAGCTATCCTTGGAAGTTACGTTCTTCATCGTCGTCATTTGTTTGATACTGTATAAGGTTAATAGTTAGTAGATTATTTATGAAGTTTTGTGTATTTTGTTCCCTCTTTAGTCATGTATCTCGATAGGATGTCGTGCTCAGAAAACACTTCCATAATATCCCATAGTCTCTTGCATGAAGGTAGCATTCTAAGTGTTCATGTTGGCTTTATAACTTCACAACTTAAAAACCGTAACTTGCTCATGTTTTTGAAATTGCAGATCTCTTTTTTACTACTTAGAAGCACTAATTTTTAGCAAGAAATGGTTAATCTTTTAGTGCTCGTAGTTGTGATCAATTTGCTTTTCATGATTATTTGTGTCCCTTCCTGAAGAGAATAGAAAAAATGATTCCATGTTCTCACACCCAATTACAAATGATTGAAGTGGTTTGGGCCGCCAGGTTCTTTTGTATTATATTGTAATTATTGCGCTGGTGTCATCACCTCATCCGTTAGCCTACCAGGCTGATAAAACAGTTGATGCCAAGTAAAGCATTCATCTACATAAGTTTCCTTTTTTGTTTTTCTCTGATTGCAACTTAAAGCGTCCACCTCGATCCATCTGTGAAGAGCTATATCCAAAGATTGATAAATTGTAATACTTATGCTCCATCATTAAGTGATTCATTTTGTTGACAGCCTGAGCATCAACAACTCATTGTTGATGCTGGAGCCCTACCTCATCTTGTTGCACTTCTGAAACGACACAGGGATGGGCAGAACTCTCGGGCAGTCAATGGTGTTATAAGAAGAGCAGCGGATGCAATCACAAATCTTGCTCATGAGAATAGCAGCATTAAGACCCGTGTTAGGTCAGTTTCCTTGCAACCTTTACTGTTGCAGTTTGTGCATAACAGTTTGTTTGACATCACATTTACATTTGCATGTTCAGGGTCGAAGGTGGAATTCCTCCTCTTGTTGAATTGCTTGAATTCACTGATGCAAAGGTGCAGAGAGCAGCTGCGGGGGCCCTGCGTACTCTAGCTTTTAAAAATGATGAAAACAAAACTCTGGTTGGTTACTATCTTGATTAACAGTATGTATCTTGGGGATTACTGGCCATGTTTTCTAATATCAGAGTTTTTCCATGTATGCAGATAGTGGACTGCCATGCTTTGCCTACTCTTATTTTAATGCTCCGGTCTGAAGATGCTGCAATCCATTATGAAGCCGTAAGTTCTTATTTCATTTCATGAATGATTAAATCGAACATCGATTCAGCTCATTAGATTGCTTGTAGATACAAATGATTTCTAATTGACATCTCAGGTTGGTGTGATTGGTAATCTTGTCCACTCGTCTCCCAACATAAAGAAGGAAGTTCTTCTTGCTGGAGCGTTGCAGCCCGTAATTGAATTGCTTAGGTAATATGGTGTGTCTCTTTTGTTTTTGCTAGGTTTTCGCCCTTATATGTTAGCCTGCGTTTACTTCAGAATGTGATAAAGTATTCTTATACTTTTATCATATCAATAGAAGGCAGTTTCAAAGTTTCAGACCATCTATAAGACTGTAACTTGAATTGATGATGTTTATAAGTTTTACCATGATTTATTGGAATAATGCAAGTTATATAGTATTGAGGAATATAAACTTGAATGTAAATGAGGATCAAATTCAAGATTGCAACTCACATCTATGCCTAAAATTACCCTATTTGAAAATTTTACATATATTACCCGCTTTCAAGTATCTATGGGAAGTGGCCTATTTAGATGCTACTCTTCAAGCTGTCCTATATGAATACGTTTGATCTTAAAGTTTAACTGTATTATTGGTTAAGGTGACATGTTCTGAGATCTGTAACATGTTTACGTCTGAATCTTGAATGAAGTAATACTACTTCTTAGTGGAAGCAGTAGAAGTGAATAATTTATGATCCATTAAACACAAATGCACATGGTTTTGTTAACTCTTAATTATGGTTGATTCCCTTGTAATCTCATTTATCTACACTTTGGTCCTTTTTAAACCCTCAACACTTTCTTCTCAACAGCTCAAGCTGCTCAGAGAGCCAACGGGAAGCTGCCTTATTGCTTGGACAGTTCGCTGCTGCCGATACAGATTGCAAGGTTGATTGAAATCTTAATTCATTTATCACTATATGTTTATTTCCATACTTTTCGTTAGGTGTCTATTACAAACCCTAAAGATTGAGTCGAATCTTTTGTAGGTTCACATAGTCCAAAGAGGTGCTGTTGGTCCACTAGTCGAGATGTTGCAGTCGCCAGATGCACAACTAAGGGAGATGTCAGCTTTCGCCCTAGGAAGGTTGGCGCAGGTAGTCAAGTGTCTAGTTATTTATTGTTTAAATGATGATGTGTTAATATCGTAATAGTTGGCTCTGAGATCCAATTGTACCTTATTAAGCATTATACTATTATACCTAGGGATTGCTGGGGCTTTCCACGTGTTTGACGCCCCCACCCCATCAAAAGCGCATGTAACATGAGCAGTTTTACGCTTATGTATGATATGTATTGCCCCTGGATATTGTCAGTTTGTAGACAGATATTTTAAAAAATAGGTTGTGGGCTGTAACATCCACAGCCTTCTAGCATAACCAGTAACTTCAGCAGCCTTCTTGCATAAACCCTTCTAGCATAACCAGTAACCTCCATAGCCTTCTTGCAAAACCATACGATGCTCTCATCATCATCTAGGTATGTGCTGCGGACTGGGAGTTCCCATATATACGTGTGGCTGTCAAGATATCCATGCCCCTATTTTTAGAGTTTTTTTTTTTTGTCTTTGTAGGTATCCCATATGAGCTTATGACTTCATTATTGTGGGTGTCATTACGCCATGCTAGTTATTTGGAAACCTTTAATAATGGCAAGCATAATTGCACATTCCACAATATGAAAGGGATAGCCTTTTGTAGTAAATTTATCTGTTATAAAATTTTGTTTGGGTTATTCATTATTAAAATCTATATGATCACTTTATAAGTCGCATGCCATCATCGTGTTCACATCAACATGAATGCATCATGTTTAGCTAAACATAAATAGATAGGAACTGTTTCCATAAGAGTTGATGTCAACTGGAAGTAAGATGGTAATACTGCTTATGCATTGTGACTTGGGTTGCTCTTTCTGGAATGGATTGTGTCATATGCCCATAGTTCAGCTGGCTGACTAGGTCTCATCTATCAGGATACTCACAACCAGGCTGGTATTGCACATGGTGGTGGTATACCGCCATTGTTGAAGCTTCTTGATTCTAGAAATGGTTCCCTGCAACACAATGCTGCATTTGCTCTGTATGGTCTTGCTGATAATGAGGTAACGTGAAAGCTTCTTAGAACAATAATGCCAACAAGATTTCAAATGTATGTATCTAGTATGCCTCAACCGAATCTTTTTATAGGACAACGTTGCTGATCTTATAAGGGTCGGTGGGGTACAAAAGCTGCAGGACGGTGAATTTATTGTCCAAGTAAGTACTGAAGTTGCTAATGCTTTTCTTGAAGTCCTTTAAATTATGCAAATTACGCTGTCCTTGTACTTCTTGCTTTGCCTTCTTGTTATCTGTTTCAAGTGTAGCAAAATAGATGGGTCAAAAAGGTAATTTTTTACATGAGTGGAAGAGTGTCGTGACCCAACGCAGTTTTGTTCATTTCCTAATATATAATTTCTGTGTTAAAAATGATTACAAACATCATGTTATTGCAACAATGATCTAGTTATATTAGTTTTTTAATAAAATCATTTATGCATTAAAATTTCCCACTTTACTTTTAGCCCGGTTAACCCATTCAATCTGTTTCCTTTTTAGATGAAATTTCATATCACCCTATTGATCTTTTAGGAAAATATAACCTGAAAATGACTCGTTCATAAGTATACAGGTTGAAATCGCCAGCTTTGATTTCAGGGGATCTTGGCCTAACTAGTTGGAATAAGGACTTGTTTGACATGGTTGAGTTTGTAATTTGATTTTGCAGCCAACTCGGGATTGTGTAGCTAAGACATTGAAAAGGCTAGAGGAGAAGATTCATGGACGGGTAATTATCTCAAATACTTACACCTTCATAATTTTATCAGTCATAATCTATTGTTACATGAATATATCTTATAAAGTAGTGCTGCTGTTATGTAATGAATAATTTGTCATGCAACTTTGTTAGTTGTCTTGTTTGAAGAAAATTATGATGCTGGCTAGTAGGTCCCAGACAAACCCTCATGCTCATTAACCATCTTTAACTCTATTTGTAACCTTCACTGTATCTTATGATGCATCTCCAATCAGGTATTGAGTCATTTGTTGTACTTAATGCGGATTGCCGAGAGTTCTGTTCGGAGACGAGTTGCCTTGGCTCTTGCACATCTTTGTTCACCAGATGACCAGAAAATGATATTCGTTGATGGCAATGGTATATTGTATATGCTGATTTTAATTACCACCGTACGGTCGACCAGTGACCCCTTGGTCTTATATAAAATCCTGTATATTACTGTTTTGCTTCAATATCTCGATGAAAATTTGCAGGACTAAGTATACTCTTGGAGCTTTTGGAATCAGACAATTTGAAGCACAAGCGAGACGGTTGTGTGGCCTTGTGCAAGTTGGCTGAAAAAGCGAGTTCACTTTCTCCTGTTGAAGCAGGACCACCATCTCCAATATCTCAGGTTTCCATTTTTTATCATAATATTTGTTGTAATATCTAAGCAGTTGCAGTAGAAGTCTCAAACAAAGAACACAATATATATGAACTGTCATTTTTGTTTGAGTTTGTGACTGTAAGATTTAAATCGGGAACTCTCAGTGAATATTTATATTTCTAGCCTTTAAGATTAAGTCTAGGGGTGGTTTTTGTTGTAAGATATGTTAATTTAAATGCTACATTCTTTGACAGGTATATTTGGGTGAGCAATATGTGAACAACCCTACACTATCTGACGTAACTTTCTTAATAGAAGGTAGAAGCTCTCTTATTGCCAAAATAGGATTCATTTGTTTCTTTTGATATTTGTTGAGCCTTACATGCTATATGTATGTGGTATCAGGCAGACGTTTCTATGCTCATAGAATATGTCTTCTTGCTTCTTCTGATGCATTCCGGGCGATGTTTGATGGCGGGTACAAAGTAAGTGACTTCTAAGTTCTAAAGACTTAACTACTTGTTAAACTTCTCCATTTGTCTTATCTTGATTTTTAAAATACTGAATTGTGCTTTTTTTCTCATTTGAATGTGTAAAAGGAGAAAGATGCCAAAGACATACTGATTCCAAATATCAGATGGGATGTCTTTGAGTTGATGATGAGGTATGCTCATATATATCATCCCTTTATGTTTTATTACAAGTCCTATACTATTTTATCTAATCTCTTATCTTCTTGCATTACATTGATTACAGATACATATACACTGGGTCTGTAGATGTAAATCTGGATATTGCGCAGGATCTTCTTAGAGCTGCGGATCAATATCTTCTCGAAGGGTTGAAGCGTCTTTGCGAGTACACTATCGCGCAAGTGAGTTCAACACTTTTATATCAACTTGTGGTCAATCCTTGTCATGTCCCAGTAGAGGTGGCAAAATGGGTGGGTTGTTTAACATGTCAAAGTGTGTAAAGTTTGTTGGTCTGCGTCCGGCTGATCTCGAACACTTTATTGCCTGAAGTCCTTAATTTTTTAAAGCAATCTGGTTGTCAAGTATGTTTAATAGTGGTTTCTGTTATTTCTATAATAATCTAATTCTTTTCGATAGCATGATTCATGAGGTTTTACACATTAAAAATGCACTTCTGGGACTTATGACCCGATTGACCCATTTCCTTTTAGCTAATTTCCCCCATTTGATTGTCGTGTTAGAGGTAAAACATATATCAACCAGTTGATATGTAAACACGTCTCTTAACCTCATGCGTGAGTTTGACCATGATGATTATATTACCTTGTTTCATTAGGATATATCTGTCGACAATGTACCACTTATGTACGACTTATCCGAGGCCTTCAATGCTGTGTCACTAAGGAATGCATGCATTCTTTTCCTTCTGGAGAATTTTGATAAAGTAAATGCAAAATCATGGTATGTTTCACATATGACACTATGCAAGTTAAAAATCTCATTCTCCATGTTTTGGAGCCCGCTTATGATCAATAAATGATGTATTCCAGGTATGGGCATTTGATCAACCGTATAATGCCCGAGATGCAGAATTACTTTGTGAGGACACTTGGAAGGCCAGTGGAAGCTGACATGCGACAATAGACAAATGGAGGTTCATTTTTTGATCAATTGATTTAACCAAGCTAGAAGAGCAGAATGAATGTACAGATAGTGGTTTAGGTTTCATTTGTCGAAAACAAAACAACGGTCGGATCATGACGCATTGACCTTCGCCTTTCGACTTTAATGGACCAAAAGTTTCACATATCAGTGGGAGTTGTATGTGACCATGCTTGTGTCAAATGCTGACATGCATGAATTGTATCAACTGTCACTTATCTGATCTTCTCTTCTTATCTAGTTATCTTATCATGATATTGGTCTCTTGCTTCCCCATCTTTTATAGTTTCATGCTCAAAGCCGAAGGTTTACTTTTGTTGCGTTTTACCGGACCTCGTGAGCCTGTCCTGAAAAGCCTAGTTTTTCGGCCTGCTTAAGCTCGTAAATTGGTGTTTGGTCGAAAATGCCTATTTACACACGTGCGAACAACATCAAATGCTTTTTAATGGGCAAAAATACTTTCACATTTTTTTAAACAAGATTTGCTTTTCCATTCATGAAGCTTCTAACTAATTTGAGAAGAAATTAATCATAATTGATGAATATGGTAAATTGTGTCACACCTTCACATTTTTACCAACAGTAGGCAACCTTTTTAAAGATCAAATAGATCTAATAGTTTAAATGAAACTCCTGTCTATAAATAATAAAAATTTATATGAAGTTTGTTAGAGAACTTAGCCAAAAGTCAAAAGATACCAAATGCACTTTCTTGTCCTTTTGATTCAGAGCAACAGCATACTTTTTCCAAATTTCATTACTCACACAAACATCACCTAATACAATAAGATCAAATTTGCACTTGAATGTGCATATGAATCCTGAAGTCTTATTCGTAAAATTTCAATACAATGATATTACACCTACTAAAAACTGCTTCTACGGGGTTTGCCAACCTAAATTCTACCTATACGAGATGTATCTCTGTTGTGGTGTAAGAACTTGTCTCATCATTAGTCGGCCAGGTTTTTTTGAGTCCACATGCGGTGTGGATCATACGTGGTGGTCTTTCTATTTGAAGCTCATATGAAACTTCTTTTTCCAATTTGGAACAATATCTACCAAATGTACGAAGGCTTACGTGGAGCCGGAAGTCCAGCCCAAATAGGAACTTCATTTCCAATCTGTTTAATTCCGCTGTTGTTACCCCTCCAACTTTTGCATAATACGCGTTGTTGTAGAATCTGCACATGAAATATATAAGTAGATTGCTTGCATATAGCCATATATACATAGGGTAAAACATACACAATGCTTTGATACACTGGCTTTAATCCAACCCAGTTGTATTCCTTTAGAGGTAGGAATTTTGATCAATCTACTTATGAACGGGTCAAAACAGGTGTTTGGGTAAAATGGGCAAAAAATCAACTTAAAAAAGGAAATAAGTCAAGTAGGTCGAACAAGTCAAAAGTCCCCAAAGGTGTATTTTAATGCACATAAGCTCGTAATTTTATTCCAAAAATTAAATTATCATCAAAATATGTGGATGTATACACATTTGGGGATGACCTTCTTTTTTAGTTCTTGAAATTGGAATGAACACTTGAAAAAGTCTCATCCTAACATCGCCTAAACAAACTATATATAAAAAAGAATTCATAAATTATGAACATCACTTACGCATCGTCAATGAATTTGGCAGCAAGCATTATACTGGTGATGAGAAGGCGATGAACACTAAGAGAAGTCAAACTGACATTTCCACACTGAATAAAGCGATCCATATACACCTGTGCAACAACAAAACAGGACGGGCTGCAACGTGAGTACTTGAAAATACGATCAACGTATTCTTTAATGGTAAGCGTCGGTGCTCTTGAAGCATGAAAAACTGTAATAACATCTTTAGTTTGTGTGCTCTCGAGTAAGGTCTCGTTCATTTGAACAGACCTCTCGAGATCTGAAGAAATAAGCGATAGAACTTTCGGGCGTCCATGCTTTTGCTTGAATGTTTCTTTGAGTCCTAGATTACTGTATGATTTTGAACTTGGAATATCATTTTCAAGCCCCAAAGATTCCACACCAAAGCAAATCTGCATAGAAAAAGGGAGGAGCTCATTACTTAATATCCAATAAGGTAGTCGTTAATGACAAAACCATTAGGCAAATGATCATCTTCAACATAACGCATACAAGAGGTGTCAAAATAGAAGGATTACAAACAAAATATAAAACAAATTCAAACAGATTTAAACACTAAATTGAACTAGTCTGTACCAATCAAGACAAACAGAAAAGGTAAAAGTTGAACTAGTCTTAATTGACTCTTTATATACTGAAGTATTTCCACCTACATATACCCTCTGAAACTATAAATGAGACTCCCGTAATCTGCGAGGATACTAACAAACCTAAAGCCATGTACACATTAATTTAATACATAATTTTCTAGTTATTTCTTATCAGAAGCAACAAGACTATAGAGAATGATGGCGGTTATTGGCGGATTTTTTAAATTTTTTACTATAATTCATAATCAAATAACTTCCACTCATTTTTGATTTATTATAATTTTTACCAAATTTGTAGCTGGCTACCGAAATACTAAGGTCAGAAGGTCAATCTTCTTCTATATCTCTTTACACCCTCAAGACTCTCAAGACACCCCATTCAAGGAGATAAAAATCAATGCAACAAATAAGATACCAAATGAGTAAATTCCAATTGCTTGATTTTAGAATCAGCAAACATCAATGAGATATCAAAGTAAAAATAATTAAAAAAGAGAGATTAATTTGTAGTTCTAGAGCTAAAAATTGCATTTTATTTAGCTAAATGCTAAACAACTGAGATCTAACCAAGAAACCAGTCTTAATTAAGTAATCAAATCAGCTCAAATGGAAACAAAAATTCAAGATCCATGAAAAAGTACCCTCTAACCTAACAAACCCAAAAACAAAATCCAAACTTTATGTCATATAACTAGATCAAGATCATATTTAGCTTCAGGAAACAGAAAGATGTAAACAAACTAACAGAAACCCCTTAAAATTAAACTCCAAATCGTACACACACATAGGGGGTGCAATCAGACAATCCCTTTGAAAAACACATGGTGAGCACGAGATATAACAAAAACTTACAGATGAGGTTGTTGAAGCATCCATGGCAGTCAAACCCACAAAATCAACAATCTTTCTACATGAGCAACAATTGAATTACAAAATTAAATATCTTTGTTTTAGAGATAGATGTGAAATACTAACAATCATAGAGAAGCTCCGTCGCTATCTATCTTTCTTTTTCAATAGTGATGTGATGTGATAATCTATACATACAGGATAATGAATGTAATAACTTTATTGATTTGTTAAGTAAGAATAAATATTGGTTGTCTTTTAGGTTACTTAATTATCATTAAAATTTGGTGATTACTTTTAATTAATTTCTTTATGGATTTTTCTGTTGGGTGTGTGTGTGAAAATGGAAAGATACAGTGGATGATTGATGATTTTTGCTTCTGATGTGGAATCCAGTTAAACTGTCGGTGATTTGTCTTCTTTTAAACAAAAATCCGGTAAAATAGATGATTTTATAACTAAAAGTTAAACCTAATTTAACGAACCAATGAACTAAAAATGTTATAGATTTATGCTTTTAACGTCCTCTTGATTTCGAGTACAGGAAATGGAAACATTGCCACATTTTTATGTAAGTTTTAATTTGCTTTTTCTTAATTTTAGAAAAACATTCTTTTCAATTTTATTTTTATAAAGATTACTCTTTTTTCTATTTAAATGATCTCAATAAAATGTTTATCCATCTTATTTATAAAGCATGTTTAAATGTCGAGTCTTAACTCTTAAATAGTAATTAGAATTACTTATTTATTCTTTTACATTTATAAATAAAAATCATTTTAAATAAGAAAGTTTTTATTCTAAAATGACTTATTTCAATTTTATTTTGTTAGAACAAGGTCGATATTATTACTTTTGTGAATTTATATTATCTATTTATAAAATTGTTGATAAAATTTTGTTCTACATAAAAAAGATAAAAAGATCACTGACTTAACCGTATCTATACTTATTTGTAAAACATTTAACATGTTATTTAATCAATTGAATCATTATTTATTAACAATGACAGTAAATGCTATATTATTATTATTATTCAAAAATGACATTATATTTAACGAACATACTATTATAAAAAAAATAAAATACAAATTGATTGTTACCGTCACATTGCGCGATCAATGTTCTAGTTTTATATAAGATATTTAGCTATTATTATTATTATTAGCTATGAAAAGCTTTGAAAAGAAGGATCCATCTAAATAAGTAATAGCTTTCAACAACGTTAAAGAGGAGACTTGAACGTATGATTTTTAGCAGGTCTGAAAAGCCGGTCGACAACTCCAACTATAGAGACTGAGAAATTAATAATTTATTATTTATTATTAAGCATATATTAATATATAGAGTTTTTTTTTACCAAAATATTGCATTTTGGTAAACAATTATGAGAACTAGTGTTTTTTTCACGGTTAAACGGAGAAGGTTTATTCTGTTCAGGTTATTCAAAAATTGCGAATATTTTTTCTTAGATATATGCTGTTTAACTGAGGTAACATACATACCATTTTAAAAAGTTGTAAGTATTGATTGTGTTGTTAACAGTTAAAAGTTAAATATCAAATGTCAAATTCACATTTTTAAGATACATGTTTCCTTTTATAATATAATTTCTATAAAATGTGCAGTTTGTAAGTATTAGGAGCTTGATAAAATGACTTTAAAAATTAAGTGTATTTTCTACGATAAAAGGTTAGCTTGGATTAAACCTCTGTTCTTTTCCACTCTCACTAAATATGAAAAAGAAGAAGAAGAAAGAAATAAAAATCATTTGTGTTAATGTGCCTATTGGATTGTGTCTACTAATTAAATTTATTAATTTACTTTAACTATTATACTTTTCGTAGCTTCAACTATTAGATGTTCTTTCATTTCCTCAAAATCTTGAAGAAGTTATTTGTTAGTGGTAAGTAATTATAAAACAGTTTAGTTTGTTATTTTTATTACATAAATGTAGATCCCCTCACGGTTTATCTTTTCGTTATTGTTAGGAGTTAGTTAAATATAATCACATAGGTAAAAGTTACTTAGGCCGTGGTCTATGGGAGGCGGTCTAAAGAAATCAAGTCCTCCAGCTCTCTTTAGTCAGTGAAAATAAGGACACAAGTTTTTGGAATGTGTTGATGACAGGGTTGTTCATGGCCAAAACCAGATTGATCCGGTCTAGAACTAACCCAACCCGAGACTCAAATTATTGACAAATCAAGAATCAAGGACTAGACCATTATATATTGTTCAGTTTATATTCAGTTTTACTATTGGTCCAAACGGTTTTGGGCTAAAGACTGATCCGAGAAACATATCACACTTTTTATTATTTTTGCTATTGTACCATACAAATTCAATCAATATTTTACTTGTGGTTAAGTTTAATTTCTCAAAGTATACCTAATACTAATAAGTTCAATTAATATTAGCAAAATTGTCCATGAAAGTTCTTTTACAATAGAGATGTAAATTTAAATACTTATAAGTTATAACACACTAACACACAAATATACACACACAAACCATAAAAATAGACATGAGTACACATCATTATCTTTATATACCGTATAATATATAGTAGATAATTAAGAAATGCTGCCAATTGATGATAATTTATTAATTGTTTCTTTGATATCTAAATATCTATGATATAGAATGATTATGAAATATATTTTGAATATGTACATTAATAATATATATTGGATATGATAGATTGATTATGATTTGTTAGTGTACGTTAAAAAATCAGTCAATATATTAATATATATATATATGATATATATAACGATTTGTATAGGATTAGGATTACTATGCACATGTTATTTCATATTCATATAGAAGGATAAACTTTTATTTGTTTGGTCCACTTTACGAACTTATTCGGGTTCGGTCTGGATCAACTCGAAACTCGAAAATGAACAAACTGAAGGACCGAGGACCGGATCATATATTATCGGTTATTTCAAGTTCGGTTCAGGTACTGTTTGGTCTTCGGGTATATTCGGTTCTACCCGAAATTTGCACACCCCTAATGACTGACGCAAATTTGATAGTGAATGGTCTAGTCCTTCTAACCTTGATATTGAGTGATCTTACAAAATTAGCTTTCGATCGTACCAACGCAACATTTATTGAAGTCGCATATATTTAAAGTCCTCCGGTTGTTACTTAAATTTATATTATTAGGTATTTTACTCAATACTAAAAGTTGGAGTACAATGTACGTAGGTGTTGTAATATTATTTTAACGAATTTGGTACTTTCTCTTAATTTCTTTGATAACCATATTTTCATAAGTACATCCCCAAATATAATTATAGGTTTCCGGCCATGTCTACCACTGTCACCTTCTTTCTACCAATGAAACAATAAAAAAAACGTACACCGGACGTTTATCCACCGGCTGTTTTCTCCATCACCGATACGGTATATGTTTTATTACGTTACTTTTGTACCTTTTAATAGATGCATTTAATGACACATTTATCATATCATCTGATTTCATTTGTGCTTTTGAGATGCATGCATGAATGATATTGGATCATCCAAATCAATGCATGTTAACCTCAGATCTAGATCTTCATTAATCTTCAGTGTTTCCTTCATATTTTATTTAAAAATTTCTTAACATTTACGTATATATTGATGTGTAATATTACTTGTGTATGTGACAATAAAATAATGTTCCGTATATCGCTGCAATTGTTCTCTTCTTTTAATTGATTAGTGAAATGAAATGAAATGGAAAATGTGTTAAAATCGTGAGATTAGTAATTGTTACAAAGATAGTTATAACAGCTCATGCAAATTTCACATCACATAATGTGAAATTTGTCTGAAAACAAATTATGTTAAATTTTTTATTTTAATTAGTTTGTTCTAAAATAAGTGTCAGGATGGTTCAAAATACGTCGATCAAAAAGAATTTCTTTTTGTAATTGTAGCATATTTTAGTTTTTTTGATATTATTTAATACTTGAGCCGTTGATTGTATACAGAAACCTTAATGATTTCAACTATGAACCTGAACGAGTTATTTTATAGAAATGATTATACAAGATCCTTGTAAAAGAAATTGTGCAGTTTTAGTAACGAACGTGCTATTTTGTACATAAACGTCATTAGTGATAGGGTTAAATGCATCAAAATCAACCCTGAATGAATATTTTTAGAGAGATGATTAAAAGTGTTATTAATATAAATTGTGCAGTTAAAACCTCACAACACTTGGAAATGTTTTTGCTAGCTCTGCCCCTAAAACCTGGAATTTGTATCCACATTTATGTTTACATCCCCTGAACTTTATTAGCTTAGTTATATACTAATTTGAAGGAAATATTGCTTCCTATTTTTTCATAAAGATGCATAATTGCATGCTAGTGTATCTGCATGCCTATATGTCATCGCATTCTAATCTAGATTAACTTTAAATATTCTTACTTAGGAGCGTTCTATTCCTTTTAAACGATAACAACTGCAGGAGTTGAATGCTTATTGGACATTTCATCCTGTAACAAACGAGTCCTCTACTCGATGCATAAACTATGACCACTTTAAAATAGTGTCATTTGGAAATTCAACGTAGCGCACTTGATGCATAAGTATTTCATGTCTGTCTTATTTCTGGTTATTTTTTTTCAATGTTTTTTTGCAATTTATAACTTATAAACTAAGGTGATAACATTTGTACTATTAACATCACAAAGTCAAGTGCCGTTGTGAGTAACTTTATGGGTTAAGTGCGTACGAATGCACTCAACTTAGGTCCAAAATCTATAGTGTGTACCCAACTTACGGGAGGTGTATTTAATGTACTCAACCTGTTAAAAGGGTTAAACGATGTACCGTATGACCGGCTAGAGCCTTAGCCGGTAACCTGTTGTGTTTTTTCAAATTTTATGTACACGTGGCTTGCTGACTCACGAAATAATTTCCACGTTTTTTGAAATAATTTAAATTTTTATGTCTGTTTGTTTATTACCCTCGTTGACATGCTGCATGAGTAACATTACATTCAAAACACCCCATCACCAACTTCAGTACACAACTTCATTGTCATTTACAATTGCCAAAAAATCCGAAATTAAACTTGAAGATCAGTCATCGTGCTCGATTAAGTTTGTATCTGGTAAGATTCTACTCTGTAACCGTTTTTGTAGTGCTGAAAATCAGTAAATCATTCTTAAAAATTAGGGTTTTCTGAATCTTTTTTTTTTTTTTTTAAAGTGATTGATTTTTGTTGTTGTTATGGCTTTGATTTAGTGCGTTTCATAAGAATTTCGTGTTTTTTCTTCATTTTTATGCAGAAATGGAAGGTAAACGACAAATGTATCCAATACAAGTTCATTATGATGGGGGTTTTCTATTCCTTCCACTTAGGTACGTTGATGGTCATGAAATATCGTTGTTAGTTTTTAGAATGAGCCATTATGAATTTATTGAGTTATTAATTTACGAAACTGGATCTCCAATGTCTAATGCCTACTACTTGCTACCTGAATCTGGGTTTGAAAACCTAATGATAATAGAAAATGATGATGATCTAGATATGTTTTTTGATATTGTTGAAAGCTATGGTAGACTCCATGTCTATATAGATCATTTAATGTTAGATTTAGGTGAGCATATTGGTAGTAATAAAGAGTCATTAAGTGAAGTTGATGAAGAGAGAGTTGAAAATGAAGTGTTACATGAGCAGAAAGTAGGTAAGAAGGGTAAAGAAAAAGTTGATTGTGAACTTGAAAAAAAGAAGGGTAAACAGGTGAGTGTTGAGAGTAGACCATGTGAAGAAGAAATGATAGAAGATGTGGGTAAAATTCTGAAGGCAGATGATGGGGAAGGTACTAACAAGGCTGGAGCTGGAGTTGAGTCTGATTCTGATTCATCAGATGAGGAATACATGGACTCAGATAGTGATGATGCAGCCTCACTTGACCATTTAAGTGAAGGGGAAGATGAAGTAGCTGAGGTTAGGAAAGGTAATCCCATTCTTAAGATTCCAGAGACCAAACATTTACCACATTTAGGAAACTCAAGTTTCCATGTTAAAGAGGAGGAAGATATGAAGACTCAAGTGTTTAATGAGCATGCAGAGTTTATAAATGAGTTGGTTAATGCCTTGAAATCCAAGTGTGATGATGATATTCCTACTGATCCTATGGCTATCCCTGAACCCCCATTGGAAAAGTTTCCAATTCATGATTGTTCAACTCACTGGAGATTGAGAGAACCCAAGGTATGTAATTAAACTGTTTTGTATATTAAACTGTTAAACTGTTTTGTATATGGAGTTGTTAATCCCTGTGCTAACTACATTTTTCACATTTTGTTTACTTTTATAATGAAGCTTGGTGAGAGGTTTGAAGGTCCTGAACAGTTAAAAGAGTGCTTGGCTTATTATGCACTTGCTAATGGTTATTCAATCTGGTATGAAAGAAGCAGCTACAAGAAGATAATTGCAAAATGTGGTACAAGGCCACCCAAGGGTAAAAAGGGTGAAAACAAACCAAAGCCTAGGATGACTAGGAACAGCAGGAAGTTAATGTGTGACTTTAGGTTGATGGCAAGATGGATGGATGATGAGAAATCATTCATGATTGTATCTTTGAAAAATAAACACTCTTGTTCAAAAAACTTTAAGTTTGGGAGTTTGATTAACTACAAGTGGATTGGAAAGCACTTTGCAGATAAGATAAGGTTGAACCCTGAAATCAGATTGTGTGAGCTTGCTGAGTTAGTGCAGAAGAAGTACAAGTGTACAGTAACTCTTCAACAGTATAAGAGGGCTAGGGCATGGTGCTTAAATGAGCATGAGAAGACACTTGAAGAACATTATGGTATGCTCAGATCTTATGGAGAGGCTCTGCTTCAATCCAATCCAGGTTCAACATTTCAATTAGGGGTCACAATCAATCCTGATGATGTGACTTATTTTGAAAGAGTATATGTGTGCTTCAAAGCATTAAAAGATGGATGGCTGAAAGGGTGTAGGAGAATAGTGGCTTTAGATGGATGTTTCTTGAAGAGCACATGTGGAGGAGAGTTACTAACTGCTGTTGGAAGGGATGCTAATAATCAGATTTTCCCAATTGCATGGGCAGTAGTTGGGGTTGAGAATAAGGATAATTGGACATGGTTTTTAAGGTTATTGAGTCATGATTTGGAGAGCCCATGTGGTGCTGACTTGACTCTAATGTCTGATCAACACAAGGTATTTAAGATATAACTCATAAGATCTGTTGTTACTTTAACAGTACAGTACATGTGTCTAATTGATCAAATGAATTGCAGGGACTCATTGAGGCTGTCAAGGATGTGATGCCTGCTGCTGAACATAGGCAATGTGCCAGGCACATTTATGAAAACTTCAGGAAGAGATACAGTGGAGTTGCATTCAGAAACATGTTTTGGAGAGCTTCAAAGGCTACCCATGAAAACAAGTTTCTAGAGGTAATGGCTGAAATTAAGAATGCTAACCCCAATGCTTATACCTATTTAATGGAAAGGAATCCCAAGTCATGGTCTAGGGCCTTTTTTTGGTTGCACACTGGCTGTGAAGCAGTTGAAAATGGCTTTAGTGAGTGTTGGAATGCTGTTTTGGTTAGAGTCATGAACAAACCAATAATAACCATCCTTGAAGCAATTAGGGTCATTGTGATGATAAGGCTTGAGACAATAAGAGAGATCAGTAGCACATGGCAGAAGGATGTAACAGATATCACACCTACTATCAGGAGGAAACTAGAGTGGATTAAGGATCAGATAGGTGATTTGTTAGTTATTCATGCAGGTGGCAATAAGTTTGAGGTTAGGAAACAAAGTAAGGGTTATGCAGTAGATATTGAGGCTAGTCAGTGTTCATGTAGGTTATGGGAGTTGAGTGGTGTACCATGTGTACATGGTGTGGCAACAATACTTAAGTGTAATGAGTTGCCAGAGAATCATGTGTCAGCTTGGTTTAGAATCTCTATGTATCAGACGGCTTATATGTATCACATGAATCCCATGCCTGGAATGGAATTCTGGCCACAAGTTGATCAAAACAAACCACTACTACCAAAGGCTAGAAGAATGCCAGGTAGGCCCAAAAAAACAGAATCAGATCATCTAATGAACCCAGGGTTTCAGGTACTAGGGTGACCAAACATGGTGTGATCATGACTTGTCAAAATTGTTTCCAAAAGGGGCATAATTCCAAGGGATGCAAGAATGAGACTGTGATTAAGGAAAAACCACCAAAGCAGAAGGGTGGAAGAAAGAAACAAGAGCTAGCATGGTACTAAACAAACTTTAAAGTTGGGGTCACCAAATCTGGGTTTAATTGGGCTTCAAACACTTCACCAATCAGGGTATCAAACAAAGGTACAATGTCTGTTTTATTTGCATACTTACATAATCTTCTTATATATATAGACATTTTAGTTTCAACTCATGCTAAGAATGTTTGTACAGTACCTGCTAAACCTGCTAAAATAACTGGAAAGGGTGGTAAGGGTGCAAAGCCAAAGAGTGGTGCAACTGGTGGTAAGACAGTAACCACTAGACAAGCAAATCAACCAAGGAAAAAGGGTGGTGCAAAGGCTAAATTGAAGGTAGCATTTGGGAGGACATTAAGCTGGTTTACTAGTGGGTTGGGTTCATCTGGTACAGTAGTTGCAGACAATGACTCAAGTCAACTACCAAATGTCTCAACTCAAGAGAGTATATCTGACTTCACAGATGCCAATCCACCTGCAGTCATTATAACCCAAGAATCGGTGAATGCCAAGGTTGTAAAGAAAAGAAAGGCAAGTGAAAGAATTCTAAAAATGAAGCTTGGGAAAAACGTTGTTGGACAAGGAAGCACACAAGAGACTGCACTGAAGCTTGATTAGAAGATTAAGTGATGTTGTATTTTTTGGCAAGATGATCCCACTGCTACAAGACAATGTTCATTATAACTTTAACTTATAGCCTTGATGATATGGATCAAACTTAAAACTTAAAATTTTGATTTTGTACCTTGATGATATAATTCCAAGGTTTATGGTAATTTATATGTTAGTAATTTATATGTTCATGTTTGATTTGGTTTACTGTCTGTTTTAAGGTATTATCAACTATTTGGATAACATATTACAAATGGCACCATTTCATTCATATAAATTGCTTGAATAGCTTACAACATGATGAAACTTACAAAACCTACCTTGAACCAAGTCTAAATGACAATTAGTTTATAACAAGAACAACTATAACTAAACATAACATCAGTATAACACCTATCAAAAGTACAAATACTTGGTCAAACATCTTCAATTTTGACTTCAGAATGGTCAACTCTTCAATGTTCCTCATTGTAACATCCTATTTCGCAATCTGGTAATTTCCATTATTTTAATTGTTTTAGAACTATTTAATATTATGTGTTTTATTGTGAAATATTAGTAGATTCAAAATTGTAAGTTTTTGATTTTCTGCGACACAAGGGTTGTGTCGCAGGTTGTCTGTGCGACACAATGGTTGTGTCGCAGGACTGTGTCGCAAAACGGGCTGAACTGAAATTAATTAAGGAGCTTAAGTGTAATTTGAAATTATATATATATAATCGCCGCCCAAATACTTCCAGACTATTTCCAAAACATTTCCAGATCTTAAAATCGTTTCTAGAGAGAGAGTTAGAGAGAATTAGAGAGAGAAGAAAAGAAAGTTGGGTTTTGATTTAATTTGAGCTTTTAATCCGTGATTTCGAGGTAAGGGTTTGATTATTACAATGGTTGTGTCGCTAAGTTTATAAAAGAGATTTTTGTTTTGCAAATTTTGAAAATGCGTTTGAGACGCGGTTTTGTGAAAATATCACTAACTCGGATTTAGTTGAAATTCGCATGGTCATTCAGAAACGACCTAGTGATCAAGGCTATTATTTAATAGCCTAGGCAGTTTTTGGCCATCCGGGGTCATCTAGGACCCGAAAATGGCATTTTTCAGTTTTAAACTTCATTGTGGAATTTTCTAATTTCGTTTTTGATTGAACTTTTGTTTGCCTAGACTTCAGGGATTACCTGATTTGATAAGTAGGCTATAATGATGTTTATGGAACGAACTTCTGACTTGTGTATGATTTTCTGTTTCAGATCAACGTAAGACTCAGTGATATTAGAATCCTGAGTGTGGAGACGTCAGAGGTATCGGTGAGTGGATTCGGAACTCATCATTTGATTTAGTTGTAACTATTTGGTTACAACAAGTAAACGTAGATGTGTATTAGACTGTTAGTCTTGATTATTGATTATTGATCTACGTGATATGTGAACTATGTGTACTATGTTATTGAGGTCAACGTGTAGTTGGACTTCTGGTTATTATGTGTTTTATACAGGTTTTGATTCATTTGTTGTGTTTGAGACCTGTGTATGTGTTTAATAACCAGTAGTTATCGGTATATTCTGTATTGGCCATACGGATTGACGGTAAGTGTTCTTGGGGGAATCCCCGGGTATTATGATATCCCCAGAGCCACCGATCCTCATTGAATTATGTGTGTTTACGATTAATTGGTGTAATTAGCTAGTTATGCTAAGTTGAATGGAGTGTGATGAATCTATTCACTTAGCTTTGTGCTAACCCCTCATTTTACTTCCTGCAGGATATGTTTTGATTATTGTGGGTGCGGGAGGTGATTGGTTAATCAAGGGAATGTTTGACTGCGCTCTTGAACTTTGATATGGTTTTTGTAATAAACCTTGTTTGGAGAATTTTTATAATACCCCGTCTTTTGTAGTTTTAAACAGTTTGAATGTAATGTAAATATTGAAAAATGTGAACGGTTTATGTATAATGTTTAATATATTTTAAGGTAATGTATTTTATATTCATGCTTCCGAGTTTATTAATATAATATTCTTATATAGAAAGAGGGGTGTTATACTCATCAACACCATCTTTGTATCTGCATTTTCTTCCACTTCTGTCATCATCATCTTCCGTTTTGTTTCTAATCTTAACTCATACATAATGTTCTTGTAATAATCGTTGGGCAGCTCATCATCAAGAAAACGATATTTCGTACAAAAACGAGTTTTTACCTAAATTAAAACAAACATGATAACATTAAGCCGTACAGTAGCATCATAGAAGCGCGTACAGAGCCATCATAGTAGAATCAAGATTCAATTGTATCACAATTGATTAAAAAATAAACCCTAGAATATTAGGTTAAAACTTACATCGGGGCATTTCACGAATCTACGTGCAGGGTTTCTCTCGGTCCACGATGTTCGAACATACATCTTCTGTCCACAATGGCAGTAGTAGAATTGGGGGAGTTGCATTTGATTTTGAGTAGATGAAGATGAAGATGATGCCATGAGGTTAGGGGAAATATCGAGCGGGAAATGTTAAAACATCTCTGGGACCACATTTATATATAATAAGCCTAATTCTAACGTCTTTTCCAAATATCTAGGTGGCGTTGACGTGGCGTTATACGTAGCATCTGACATGGCAATACATTTAGAAACCGGAATCCACATAGACAATTACAGGTAAAGTGCGTATTTTACCCCTTTTAACAGGTTGAGTACATTAAATACACCTCCCGTAAGTTGGGTACACACTATGGATTTTGGACCTAAGTTGAGTGCATTCGTACGCACTTAACCCTAACTTTATTTACAAAGTCTACATTTTTGGTCCTCTAAAATTTTAATATATTCACAATTGATATCTCGTTTTAGCCTAATAGCACACAAGGTTAGGTGTTGTTAGCTACACGTAAGATTTCCCCGTAAACTAATATGTATAGATTTTCTATATTGTTTCCCTCGTTTGAATGAGAAAAATAGATAAACAATAGTGTATACTCGCAAGGTAAACAACGCAAAGTCCTTCTCATTGCTTTTTGAAAAATGGAATTTAAATCAAAATGTGTTTAAATACATTCTTTTAGGTAGTTTGAGACATGGAGTCTACTCACTGTCAAATGCGTTCAGTTAAGCTATGGCCTCCTAGCCATAGCACAAGGTTAGTACTCGTGGAACGTATAGTGAAAAACCTCACAACTCCATCCATTTTATCAAGAAAATATGGTCTTTTAAGTAAAGAAGAAGCAGAAGAAGATGCTAAACAAATCGAGTCTTCAGCCTTTGTGGCTGCAGCCCAACAAATTTGAAATAGAGCCCGAAAATGATGGAAGTTCAGCTGTGCAAGTTTACGCTAAAGAGTTCAGTAAACTCATGGTAGAAGTAGTCAAAAGAGCCTAGACCAAAAGAAGATTGAGAAATGATACCCGAATTAGTCACATCAGACCATGTTTTTGACATATCTGGAGGACGTCGAGCGTTCATTGAAGCAGAAGAAGCAAAAGAACTACTAAAACCGCTAAAAGAGCCCGGAAAAAAATTTACAAAAATATGTTTTAGTAATAGAAGTTTTGGGTTACCTGCAGCCCATGTTGCTGCAACTATTTTGTTGTCTGTTAAAGATCAGTTGGCCGAAGTTGACTTATCAGATATTGTTTCAAGGAGGCCAGAGCCAGAAGCTGTTCAAGTTATGAAGATGTTTTCGTCGGCTCTTAAAGGTTCTGAGTTGAGTTATCTGAATTTATCGAATAATGCATTGGGTGAAAAAGGGGTTCGAGCATTTGGGGATCTTTTAAAGTCTCAAGATAATCTTGTTGAGTTGCATCTGATGAATGCTGGTATCTCACAGGATGCTGCAAAAGCAGTCTGTGAGTTAATTCCTTCAACTAGTAAACTCAAGATTCTTCATTTTCATCATAACATGACTGGAGATGAAGGTGCCATGGCCATTTCTCAACTTGTGAAAGGATCTCCTAATTTAGAGGATTTCAGGTATAGGTGGCAATATGAATGGGTTGGATTGGTTGAGTAACAGGTCAAAATGAGCTCATGTGACAACCCTCAAATTAGGGTAAATTTCGTACATTTTAATTACGTGCATTTAGGCTAATTCCCTACTTAATTAACGTGAATTCGTTTTCATCAAAATAAGTCTAGCACAAAGCCCACAGTTGCATATGAGATGCACACTATTTTAATGCGGGATGCATTCGTAATCATCGAGAATTACACAAACAATCGGTAGAGATCGACATTCACGAACGTTGGTGATCATTTTTCATAAATAACGTAAAACTATTTGATAATTAAATAGTAGTTATTTACTATTAATATGCCAAGTTATGGCATAACGTTTCAAATAATAGAATCAACGAATATACAAATTCAATTAACGCAAAAACGTAGAGATTTCGCGAATTGTAATAAACGAATTATCGAAAACATACGTATGATATCGAAAGGACTTATAATTAATTAAGTCGCTAGGAACTACTCTAATTGACCTTAATCAACCTTAAAATAACCTAAATAAACCCTAACTACACAACTAGCAACTAATTAAGCAAGATTATCACCTAATGACTAAAATATCTAACTTGATTAATGATTTATCCCTCCCCTCTCTTTGGAAAAATCTGCACAAAACAAATCCCCTAAATCAAGGGAAACACCATGCTTTGACATCATTCCCTTACACACCATACCTCCCATTCTTTTCCCCATTACTTGTACATGAACTTGCCCATTTCTACACTTCATTCTTACACATTCACAATCAAGAAAACACTCACAATACTCTCTCTTTTCCTCTAAAATTCGGCCATCAACAAGCAGCCCCAAAACAGCCCTCATTTGGCTCAAAAACAACCTTCAAAACACCTTCAAACAACAACCCTTCAACCACCCTTGAACTACCATGCATTTCCACCTCTAAAACACTTCTTTTTGCTCTTCTTTCACTCTCAAAAACGTGCTCATCTCAGCCCCTATTTCATTTCTAAGAAAAACCAACCAAAAACCTAAGGATTGGAAGCTAGGAACTCTTGCACAACCTCACCAACCTCTAATACACTCTCATTTGCTCTTTAGTGCTTTGTAAGGACAATTTCTTCTATAAACTACTAATGTTTATGATAAAATACTTATTTTATGGTTATATTGTGCTTAGATGTTCACTCTTGACAAGATCTAGCTTGAAAAATCGTATTTGCATGTTTCATAAGTAACTTATGCTACAATACACCAAAACAGTCCATTGAAATGCATTTTTGAAAACGTCAGAAAATTTTCCCAACTTTGAAGCTTAATAACTTGGTCAAAGCGTGATGAAAATTTGTGTTTCTTGGTTCTAAAGTTAAGTTCAAGATGTTAGCTATCAAACCCCACTGGATTCATATTTTTCTGATGAGTATTACTATTTTAAACGGAAGTTATAAGTTAAAAGGTACCGGCTGTACTGTTGGGACAGAAAACAACTCAACTTTAAAATAGCACAACTTTCAAACCGTAGCTCTAAACATGTTGATTCTTTTTGCTGTAGATCATAAATTATGTTAGCTTTAAAAGTAGTATGATTGCGTTTTGTGAAGTTAAGTAGAACTAAAGATATACACGGATCTATGACTAACTGTCTAAAATAAGAACTGTTTGACCTTTGTGTGATGTAAAATACATTTGGACCCCTTAAACTCAACCAAAAATTACGAATAATACGTTTCTGGAAAGCTAAGACATAGAGGAACTTGTATAAAAATTTTCATAATTTTTGGGACATGTTTGACTAGTCAAAACCGTAGGCAAAGTTGACCTAAAAATGGGACAGATTCTGTTAAAAATGGATTAACTAAGTAAAAAGGTTAAAAATGATTAAAATCATATATTAGTGACTTTTAATGTAAAGATTAGTGTATTTCATGTGATTTGGTGTAAAACAAGTGTTAAAATAATTTAGGACAAAATGTAGGTTATTAAACTTTAAGTTATAAAAGTTAAGTGTTAAAAATAGAATAAATAAGACTTTAGGGACTAAATTGCAAAAACATAGGAATTAGGGACTTTTATGAAAAATCAGTAAGTTAAGACATTTTAAATAAATTAATAAACATTAGATGTTAAAAACAAGACCTAGATATTAAACGAGTATTTTAAAACGAAACCGCGAGTTAAAAACGCGAATTTATTTAATTAAATGATAAACGTATAGAAATCGGTAAATTTAGACTTAAATTGGAAAATCAATGAATTAAAAGGTTAGTTAAATATTAGTCATGCCTTAAAATGTTTAGAACGAGAATTTAACTTATTAAAACCTAAAGTTAGGTTATAAATAGAATTTAAAAGGAATTAAATAATATCGTAAGGTAAAAGTGTGAAAATAAATTATAAAGGCGTATAATTATATTAATATGTGTATAGGAATGTACGTATGAATAAATGTACATATTGTTGGTCAATATATCATAACGACAAGTAAAATGTATAAATGCTTATGAGAATACATATATATATATATATATATGCTAACGTTTAAAATGTGGTAATTATAGTGAGAATGAATATATATATATATATATAAATAGATGCCTACATGAGTATATTTTTATATTTATACGTGTATATGGAAATAGATGACGTGATGATAATAATAATAACGAAAGACTACCAACGTCAATACATGTCATGAAAACCCTAAATCAAACGTAATTGAGATATATAAATATATATATAACTATGTGAAAGTATATGTATTGAATAAATGAAAGTTACACATTAATAGTATAATACGTTTAATAAGGTATTTTTAATGTGGACTTAGATACGTTTTAATGATTTTGGAAACAAAGTGGGATCACAACGTGTCGTTCTTTTTAAATGAAAGTGGGATGTTTTCAAAAGCCCGTTGATGGCAAATTTTACGAATCTTGTTGAGTGAACAACTGGCATAGACTGACCATTGTGTCGTCTACATGCATTAACATAAGCTCTTACGTTTAGGACGTTAAGAGGCTTACTTGGACAATTGTGATTTAAAACTGTGTTGCTAGCACGCTCGGACTCAGGTGAGTTCACAGCCCCACTTTTACCGTTTTACTGCTTTCAAATTTGGGGTGAAAAACATATAACTGATTTATGCGATTATTAAAACCTGACAACGTATCTTTATGGGCGACTAAATTCTTCATGTTGTAGCATAGAAGTCCTCTTGCTGACAATCACTATAACCATTAGTTAGATGACGCTAACCACTGAGTATACAGATAGTACTATCGGGGCTGACATCCCCATCCCACGTTTATTTTAGTTAGTCGCGCTAACTAGCGACGTTGTTTCGCACTTTGGGGACGAGTATACTTAACCGGTCCAAGGCAAACGAATTATATGTGAGTTGTGGTTTGGTTATAGGTTTAGTTCGACATATTAACTCGCAGGACCTAGCTAGTCTGCGGGGGATCACAGTCAGTGTTTGCTTTTATTGTTTTAAATTGAGAATAATCGCACAATAGGCCGTTGATGCCATTTTTGATCTATTGATGAAATGACTACTAAATGATGGTTTATGATCGAGTCATTAAACCTGTGAATTCACTCAACGTTATGTTGACCTTTTAATAATATGTTTTTCAGGGGAATTAGCTATGCCGTAAGACACATGCATATTGGGACCGTACCTGCCACAATAAATTAGGATGCCATATTTTAAATTTGAACAATGGGATTAATTGACTTGTAGTCTTATTTATGAAATCCCGAAACTTGTATTTCATTTTAAAACGATGTATTCGATAACCTTGACAATTGAACTGCTCGATGAGCCGAAATGTTTGTAAAACTATTTTGGCATCCTAATAATATAGATGTTCTGCGATAATCATACGCTCGAGGTAATGTTATTCGATCCTCGTCACGCCCCGAAAGCTTCCGCATGATTAACTGTAAATGTCAAATTTGGGGGTGTGACAGCTCAGGTCAAACCGTGTAAATATTAGTATGGGTTAGGATGGCTCAACCCACAAACTCTTTTGGTTGTTTTTATGTTTTTAGTAGGGCTAGTTGCAAAAAAGGTAACCAATTTATTAATATTGTACTATATTTGACATAAAACTAGTTCTTTTAGACCAGAGAAAACCATCAATATTCCAAAATATTCAGTTTAAGTTGACCGCCTTAAAAGAATTCTAATTAAGGTAATACAATCTCCTTATTGCACAAAATGATCTTAATAGGCAGGCAGTAGCTAAGGTGGCAGCACCTGAAAACCGTTCAACGTAGATGATTACCTTAAACTGAAAAGATTTAGAGATTGATGGTTTCTTCTTGGTAGAGAAAAGTTAGTTACTTGAAATACAAATTTGACTTCTTACTTTCAATCTTTTGACATCCATAACCCATTTAACCTGTTTCTTCTAATACATTTAAAAGTTTATCCGATTTAACCCATTAATGAAATCGACCTACTTCATTTCTTTATATAAACAAGTTGTATAGGCCCGTGCGATGCACGGGTTTTGTTAATTGTCAAAAAATTTCACTTATTGTATATATGATCCAATGTTCAGATATACATGCTTTGATATTGGCGGATCAACATGTTTAATTACTTATATCAATTTGAACACGTTCTGAAAATTAAACAAGTTAAAAGTTTCGAGTTAACGACTTGACTTATCCAACCATAACTTGTTTAGTTTCGTGTCAATTTAGCAATTTCGACAGCTTTTTGCTTTTAGTACATTTTTTTTCTAGTTTAGATATACCAATATTTAATTATAAATATTATATATTGTAATATTTAAATAACCAATATCAAGGTTCAATGCTATTTATGGAACATGTATATTATTCTAAGTTTAAAATACATATTAACTAATAATATCATATAATTATAATCAAATATTACAGGGAAAAAAGAATTAAAAATTCTAAATCACGTTTAAGAAACGTATGTGATATAACCATTGCATTCTTTAATTATTTTTTTTGGTGAAAATTAAGGTAAGATAAAATTGTCTCATTATTAAAAAAAAAATTTGGTAGTTACATATTGTTAATTAATATAATAATTGTAATATATTTACAACCTTTACTTCCCCTAAACGAATTGTGGTTCAATTATATACTTATGAACACTTGAGTTTTAAAATTGTCTCATTATTAAAAAAAAAATTTGGTAGTTACATATTGTTAATTAATATAATAATTGTAATATATTTACAACCTTTACTTCCCCTAAACGAATTGTGGTTCAATTATATACTTATGAACACTTGAGTTTTAATCAGTTGAAATGAGTCATTTTATTAAGCGGGTAAAATATAATGGGTTAAAATAGATCATGTCAAGTTGATCTATCGATCTTTAATCACTTTACCAATAAAGATATAAACTATTTGATTATTTAATTACTTTAATTGTGACTGTGTTCAGAGCCTTTTTACCGTAACCCGTTATGACCCGATTAAAGTAATGTCATGTTTTCATCTAAGCCCATTTGACGTTTTGCAACTCGATCTTCAACATATCTGATCTACCTTGAGTTTTGCAATAATTTTACTTCGAAACAAATAAAGCTACAAAAGTTAACTATTATAGATTCCGGATATTATAAAATTATAAATGAATAATGTTAAGTTAATTTAACATATGAATACTTTATTAAGTTGATCTCTTTATTGTAAGATGAGTTAATCAACTAATAGGTCAAACATCTTTATTTAAAACTCATTTTTTTATGTAATAAAACATAGTCTAGTTAAAATAGGTCGAGAGAAGTTAAGCCGTTAATTTTATTATGTGCGTCGCTAATTAACTTGAAACTTTTAGATACTTTATTATGTCATTTATCATTTATGGAAGACTCAACTTTAAACGTTTACTACGTACAACTAATATTATCTAAGTATAAGTATATTACATTGTTTAAATAACGTATATAATACTATTACTTATTCATAAACTCAAGTTTTATTAGCTAATAATAGTTATTATATACAATGATTACAAATTACATAGAAAATATATATTGCTTGAAAAATATACTTAAAATTATTAATTTTACAACTATATAAAATATGAACATAAAATAAGTAATTAGTATTAAATTGTTTTAATAATTCATTTAATACTATATCATTTATTATAAAGAGACTTAATTTTATTTATAATAAGTTATTTAATACTATTATTTATTACAAAGAGGACTCAATTTTTACAGTATTATAGATTATAGATAGATGGGTCAAAATTTCGCTTCTATTTGCTGGTGTTCCGTGTTCCTCCACAAGGGTAGGCTCCAAAGGGGGTGTTGCTTTAGCTGAAGCACTCAGTAATTGTACCCCTATGAGGAAACTCGACTTACGTGACAACATATTTGGACCAAAACCCGGGGTTACATTGAGTCAGGCTCTTTCCATTCATATTAATATCACCGAGCTTTACCTCAGTTACTTAAACTTAGAAAACGAAGGGATTATAGCCATTGCAAATGCTCTAAAATATCCCGATTCTTCCCTCGAAATCATGGAGATGGCTGGAAATAACATCACGTTGGAATCGGCTAATGCTTTGGCTGCTTGTATAACTTCAAAGAAACATTCTCTAACCAAAATAAACTTATCTGAAAATGAACTTAAAGATGAAGGTGCTATAGCAATCGGAAAAGCACTTGAAGCGGAGTTTGGAAGATTGTGTATAGTTGACATGGGCATGAATGGGATTTGAAGAGATGGAGCGATAAGATTGGCCAAAGCGGTTGTTGGCAAACCGGGATTTAGGCTGCTAAATATTAATGGTAACTTTTTATCTTATAAAGGAGTTGAAGATGTGAGAGAGATCTTCAAGAATGTCTCTCGCATGCTTGGACCTCTTGATGAGAACGATCCTCAAGGTACAGAAAATGGTCAGGATGCCAATTTTAATGAGCTCGAATCAAAGCTCAATGATATTGAAATGAAGCAGAAATAATAGGTTTGTGTTCTGATATATATATGAGCCGTCTCATGATTCTTTAGAGCCAAAAAAGGACATGGGTTTGATACACGGTAACAAAATGGGAGGTTAAACCAGGTGAATTTCAAGTCGGGCTGAAGCGGGTCAAATGTCGGTCCAATTCGGTTGAGTTGACCCACCCACATTCTTTGTACCGTCTTCTTTTTGTAATAAACTAATGATCCATTACTTTTAATAAAACAATCAGGACTCAGATAATATAATGTACTTCAATTTGTAGCTTACTATGTTAAACTTGCACATTGTACCCATTCAGATAAACAAAACATCGATTCATATATATAACACTCTGAAAATAAAACTTCGCAACCATAAAAAGAACACCTTTGTGCCGTGATACCACATAACTTACGTGCAGGTGTGCAGCTGATCAATAAGCGATCAAATTTGCTGTTCTTTTTAACATTTTTCCAGCCTCAGCTTTCTCATATATTCACAAACAGTCATTATCATTTTTCTTCCAATTCGTAGTAATGATAACAGTGAAATATGTAAAACCAACACAAACTCAAAATGCAATTGTCATGAAACTTACAAAAATCTGTGTGCAGTTTTCAAGCAGCATACCATAAATTATATCTATATCAGAGCTAGAGATTTAACTTCAGTTACATGCGTACAACACATAACTCAAAAGATAGTTCAGAAGTGAACATTCACATTACTAGATTACACTAGTACAATCACTTACTTTTCTGGTCACTTTTACGTTTCTTGGCCGTTGACCTTTTTGCCACACCACCACAATCACCGACTGGGGAAGTAGACTGACCAAGATGCGACAGAGGACAAACCAAAGCTTGAATCGCCTTTTCCAGATTCGATATAACAACTGTGTAGGTGGATTTGTTCATGTTCTCATACTGGGTAACCACAACATATAATAACAACAATCAGTGCACCACTATTTAAAAACAGAACAAAAAATGGTTGGATTAATTATACTGTACATGATAAGAGAAATACATAAACTAGTGAGGCGGATTTTCAGCTTGCTTATGTTAAGATAATAGTATTCCACTAGATAGGAAAATAGGACAAATGGGTCGGACAGTGTAAAAAGTGTTCAATGAAATATTCGGATCTTTATATTATAAGTCTTTGTAATCATATTGAATATATAAATTCATATAAATGAATTCAACAATGTTGGCAGGTCGACCGAATCCAATCTGACCAACCCAAATACTTTACCAGTTTGGACTTGTTACCCGAACTGCTATTTTGCAACCTAAAACGAAACGTGACCAAAATAACCTTAAGATGTAACAAATTATGGTAATCCAAAATTGTCATACCACTTCAAGTTTCCCTAAAGCAATTTCCAAGTTTCTTGTGAGCTCATGATTTTCCAAAGTCAAAGCTTCAATCTGAAAATGACACAAACATGTTTTGTCACATCTTTTACCTCCAATGATGGTCTCACACCGACTTGAATGAAGCATAATCATGATAAACATACTGTTAACACTCGGTTCCCGATTTAAACAAGGAGGAAAGGTAATATAAAACACAGAATTTGACAATGTGTGGCATCTAAAACTTTCTCACTTCTAAAAAGGACTATAAATCCAATCACACACAAAGGATTATTTGTAGAGAAAATAACCGAAAATGTACCATAATATAGCAATTTTAACAATGTGTGGTGAGTAATCAATTACAAATTTTTATTGTCTATGTTTCCCTACATGTAAGAAGTTTAATTTCATGATCCTTTTTGAGAGTGAGAAAATTTTGGATACTCTACATAGTCAATGTACTTTATGTTACATTTCTTGGGAATTTTTCCCTTTAAACAAAGAAAGTAATGAAAGATTTAAAAAACAGAACCTTTCATTTTCTTGAGTGTTTTTTATGAGAAAAACTAAAAAGAACCAAAGCAAGTTTTGGGCTAAATTAACTTTACTACTAAACTAACTGAATTTAGGCACGAAGGGTATAACTATAAACTATCCAATCCCTCAAAAACAACAAATCTAACATTTTATCTTCTTTTAATTTCGACTCGAGAACACACCAACAACATTACATTCTTTTTATCTCCAAAGTTGATATCAAATCAAAAGGGATAAGGGGTTAACCTTCTTCTGAGACTCAAGATATAAACTCTTGTAGATGAGGTTAACCGAGGTGCTCTCACATGAACCATTCCCATGTGCTTCCTGTTTTCATCACACAACACTTGAACATTATTTCTTAAAAAATTGATAGCTTGCAACATTAAACTAAAAGACACACCAAAACTTGTTAAGTGTTGAATATCTTACCGTGGCTTTAAATCCTTGAACAGCTTTTATAAGATCATCGATCTTTTTTTCTAAAGTCCTATGATTTGATGAGGGCACATAATGTGTGCCATTATTAAGCGAGTCATCATTATGTGGCATGGACCCAAGGAGCGGTGGTTCACCGTTGACTTCAACAAGAGGTTCATCTTCTTCCCTTTCACTATCTAAAAGATCGATTTCTTCTATTTCTTGATTCTCAGCAGGCTTGATTATACTTTGAAGTCTCCCTGAACGCCTCAGATACATGTTTTTATTGTTCGAGTTTTTCTCTAATATAGCAGGGTCTTGAACAAGATGGTCCGGACCATTTATCAGAGTCGTTGACACAGGACTAAGATTCTTAGCATAACATGACATAAAGATAAGAGAATTAACAAACTTGTTTTTTGGTTTATGAAGCATTATTGTAGTAAACCAACATGCTTGAACTTTACAGAAAGAAATTACATGATTATGTTATATATAGAGCCATGCATAAAATACATAAGTAGCATAACAATGAATACATAGATAAAACAATGCTATTAACTATGTCATATCTTTCTTCTCAAAATACTCATAATAGTTAGCAAAAATCGAATCATGCGTTGACTTCTGCAAGTGCTAGAATTCTTTTGAAAGTGTCAAATTAAAAAGGGCTAGTACCATAAAATGCCAACACACTTCAATATTATTTTTAATGTTACTTATATTGATTGAAGTCTTGTTACTAAACTCATAAGATATTTCATATCCAAATAAGAAGTAAATGCTTAAATTAAAACTATTAAACAAAAGAGTTCGTATTTTTCATGGTAATAGTACAAAGTACAAAACAAAAGAATA
Source organism: Logfia minima (assembly GCA_963921325.1). Classification (NCBI taxonomy): domain Eukaryota; kingdom Viridiplantae; phylum Streptophyta; class Magnoliopsida; order Asterales; family Asteraceae; genus Logfia; species Logfia minima. The sequence goes on along the minus strand of OY992776.1, from coordinate 10,540,101 downwards.
AAGACATACACACTTTACAGCCCACATTATTTTAACTTAAATACATACACACATGCACATATAGATTTGTTTATACAATTAATCGGAAAAAAGTAAGCGTCTTCATAAGGTTGTTGAAAAAACCTAGCAAAAAAAGAAAGATAAAAAACCTATAATAACCAACTCAAGGACCCTAATCTGTCACCCAAAAAAAATTAAAAAATAATAATAAAAATGAAGAAGTTAGATTCCTTGAAATGTGGTTTTTTAAAGTCATCAAAAACATTTTTTTAATGGTTGATCATGGAAACTTAATAAATCATAGCAACAGACTTAGAACAAAGAGATGAAAATAGAAAAATAAATAAATAAATAAATAAAAAGTATCATGCACAAATTGTACCATATCAGGAGTAGCATTGAGCTTCTGCATTTTGGGTTTCTTCCCCATTGAAATGATCTGATTATGTGAATGTGAAATTGGAATAATTTGTGAGTAAGGTTTTATTACAGAGATTTTGCGTACTGTATTTAAATTAGGATTTTGTTTTGGGCTTAAAAAATAGGCCCAAATTGGAGATTTTGTCAGAACATCATAATCAATTTTGAAACAAAAGTTTACGGAATCAAAGCATGAAATAGCGAGTATTTCCAATTGGCCCGATTTGAACCTAGATAGTCACGATGGTTAACTCGTAATTTGAAATCTCAATTCTTTATTCCTTGTGATTCAACTTAATTCAAAAAAATTATTATTTTACAATAAATATAAATATTTATCTTTATGTATATAAGTATATTATTGTTTAGATTTTTGTGTTTAAAAGAAATAAAATATGACGAGAATCGATTGTTAAGTCATTGACCGGCAATCAACACAAAGCTTAATTTAAAATAGATTATAGTTGGTTCATTTTCTATTTTTTCCCTTTTATTTTTTGTATTACATTACACTAATTTTTTTTTGATTTTCTGACTCATAAGAGTCATACAGGACTCAGATTGGTTAATAAACGACTCGCAAGAGTCAAATCATTTAAGAATCAGGGTTCAATTCACCTCGTTTTTTGAATTTTTAAATTTATCCGTAACTCGTAAAAGTCTAACAACTATAATCACAACCGCTCAATCGTATAAGGCTAGTTGTTTTTTCCTTTTCCTTTTTAATAGTATTTTTATAATCTTTAACACAAACTTGTTTTACTGGCAACAAAAATGAAAAATAAACTTTAAAAAAATGTATGATGTATTAAGTATAAAACGTAAACTTGTTAGTGTATAAAGACCTTAAGAACATACCAAAATTACAACCAACAAACCTAACTGAAAAATGAGTACAACTTTTCAAGCCGCGTTTGAGCTAAGCTTCAAAGACGAATCTCTTATATATTCACCATAATACACCAAACTAACTTTACCAATATGTTGAGTTCAAGAAAGATGGATATCACTTGTTTTTATATTAATTATTATTATATATAATCTTTTAAAAAACTGCAAAAGTAACATTAACCAAATACCACTTTCATTTCATAATGGTAACAAAGTAATGTCTAAACTAGCCTGAATTGTCAATTGTCATTGCAAATTACATGACAATATGATATACATAAAGTGTGTGGTTTTCAACCACCAAAAGAATGAAGTTAAGACTAACTTCACTTGCATTACGTACATGCACCATATAACTCAAGGTAATCATCCAAGTAAATGAAGTAGGTCCAGGTACAACAAACAAACTTACATGCTTGTTTCGTCATGTCTACGTTTCTTGGCTGATGTCGTTTAGCCACCACATCACCACCACCCGCCTCAGAAACACTACCTGAAGAAGAGAACTGACCACTATGAAACATCGGCCAAACAAGAGCTGCAATGGCTTTCTCAAATGTCGATATCATATTCATTTGCGCAGATTTGTTGAAGTCTTCATCTATAACCACGCCAAATTTACAACAATCAGTGCACCGAAACTTAGAAATAGAATCAAGGTGAAGGACAATTGTATCATACATGATAATAGAGAAAAAAATAGAAAAAGAAGAAAACAACCATGTCAAATGGGTTGATCAGACAGTTAAAAGATGCTTGAAGAAAAGTGTATATAACCTCCTAATCGAATTGTTTTTTTTTTTTTTTTAATGAAACTAGATCATAATATTGGTAAATTTTTCTGTATCAAATATAATATGTTTATGATCATTTGTGAAATAAGAGAATTCAATGAAAATGTGAGATGAAAACAGTCTCAAGTTGTAAAAACTTATAGTAAGATTGAATCACATAAGATGATTGCAGGAAAGTGTAACAACACCACTTCAAGTTTCCCTAAAGTGATTTCCAAATTCCTTGCAAGCTCGTGATTTTTCGAAGTTAAAGCTTCAATCTGAAAATGACGCAAAAAACATGTTTAATTTGCTATTCATTTAGATAATTAACCTCCACTGTCAAATAGGGTCGCCGCCCACAATCATGATATGACATTGAACACAACAATTAAGAGAAAGGGAAATAAGCAAAAAGAAAAGAGATTTTGTGTTCTATTATAAGAAAAGACAGGAACCAACGGAGAAGTTTTGGCCAAATTTCTAGCCAAAACTTTCCTCCTAAAAGTGAGAGAATTTGAAAATAAAAGAAAGACGGGCTTAATAAACGGTTTTGACTACTGTAAATGTAAGCTTTCAACCATTTTCTCTCCAACTTAACTACATGAAAAACAATTAGTAAAAAAACTTTTTTTAGCTCGAGATCATACAAAAACTACTTACACTTTCGGTTCTCTCCAAACTCAAGAGCGTAGTTCATGGGACAATGTCTAACCTTTGTTTGAGAGTCAAGATATAAGCTCTTGAACAATAATTTAACCTTCTTTTGTGGTGCCTGTTATTTGATTCACAACAATAGAACATTAGCTTTTTAATACAAACATTGATTATTTGATAGCTTACAACAACTAAAAGAAACATATCAGCGGTACAAAACTTTGTTGGCCTTTGGTCTAAATTTATCCTTTAAACTATGATCCTAGATCAAGGGAACAAAAAACAAACCAAAATGCATGTTTCAAAACATTATATTGACTGACTACAGAGAAATATCTATGAGGATAGACTGCTAATTAAAGGTGTCCTTTTAAAAATTATCTATAAGCCTCTTCTTAACCAAATCCTATAACTTGCTAATTGTAGAAATGTTACCTTGGTTTTGACTCCTTAATTGCGTTTATAAGCTCATTAAGGTTTTGATCCAAAATAGTCTGATCTGACGTGGGCTCATTACTCGAGTCATCATGATGTGCTCAGATACGGTAAACATCTGTTCTTCATCATGAGCTTCATCTTCCTCCTTGTCACTCTCTACAAGGTTTGTTAGTTTAACCTCTTCATTCTGATCAACAGACTTGATTAAACTTTGAATGCACCCTGAACGCCTCACGCAAGTCCTATTACTTTTTGATTGTTTCTTCTGTACAACATGGTTGAACCATTTATTCTGGTGTCTGTTGTATGCCTGAGATTTTTATTAGCCTAGCAAGACATGAGACTACGACAATAAGCAAAGTTATTTTCACTTTTGAAGCATTAGTGAATGTAACCTGGCTATAAATCTAGATCACAAATATGTTCTTCATAATCATAAGATGTAAGTAAACCAAATATAAGATGATTAATAAAACATAAGTACAAATACAAGTAGATATATATTTGAACACGCTTGAGCAACAACTATACAAAAAGAATGACATGAATATGTTATATGTAGCAAGCCAATCATGCAATATTAAACTTGGACCAAATCGAATAAACAAAAGGGATGGGAGAAAAACCAGAAATATTAACATCTTACGAAACAACTATTGACAATACTTGCATTTTTGATATAAAAAACGGATGAGGTTTTCTCTATTCAGGATACCAGGGGAGGACGATTATTTTTACTTAGATGTACGCGGCCTAATAGGGGTATCCTGTGATCATTTTCGACATTTTCTCTAGCCACCCCAAGATGTGCAGCTAGTGAGGTTTAAACCTAAGACTTTTTGTGAGGATATTAAGATGTCAACCAATAGATAACGTTTGAAAATAACCATGAATATGGGTTATAAGTAAGGTCTAGTGTAGATTAGCTTACCCGATTGTGTAGATGGACTTCAAATTCCTAAGGTTTGTAGCTATAAATACTAAACAATGTAATGCACAAAAAATGCATAGTCCAAGGCATATGGTATGCAATTGAAAAACTAATGGTTTTCAAGTAGGGCCCGCCACGACTATGTCCAAGTGATTGTACTTCGTGGGCTACGTGTAATCGGTAGTGCATGCTACCCACGGCCATGCCCTCAAGGAGCACACAACCATGGGCATATTGCCATCCATTAAGTTTGAGCTAAAATAGACTCCATGTTTATTTGTCACCAAATGTACATAGTCACGCGCTTCTCTTCGATAAAACTTGCATTTTTTTTCAACCTTTTTGGATTGCAACGATGCTATACACCGATACACAGCTCCATCATATACCCTAAACCCCTTGGTGGATTTGAAGGATATGCACATATTCATGATTATTATGAAGAACACACTTTAAAAAATAGGTAAATAAAACTCTCTTCTATAAATCGTCTTAACCTAAAAAGCAACTAATGTTATACTACAAGAGTAAAAGTTCTTTCCAAAGTGAATATTATTAAGACGAAGAAGAGTACTAAAGATAAGCAAGAACGTGATTCTTTTAAATGTGATTTCGTGATTCTACAAAAACATGGATGATCGATCATGGGACTTAAAATCATACTAACATCTTATAATAAAATAATAAATATAAATAAACATAATAATAATGACGTGCAAAAATGTACCATATCAGAAATAAGTCAATAACATTGACTTCAAGAACTTTTAAATTTCTAGCTTAATTTGTTTAAAATATTTTGTTGGGCTCGAGAACCTTGGCCCAATAATTTAACCCAAAATGATTTTAGAACAAACTTTTTAGATTTACGTTTTTCAACTGAATATTATAATATTATAAGTTAAGTAAGAAATCACAGAATTTAATTATGTGATAGATAGCTACATAATTAAATGTTCATTTCTTGAGTAAGTAAGTTAAGTATTCATGGAAAAATCATATCACTAGTCAAGATAATATTAGTATTTTGAATTTGAATTTATTTAATCATATATGAATTTCAGTGTTTCATTTCTTTTTTAATCTTTCACACTTATAACAAGTAAGGGACTCGTTTGAGAACCATGATAAAATTCATATTCGGTATAGAATCAGGCGCGGTACCAGAAAAAATTTTATATGGGGGCAAAGTTTAACGGTTTTTGTCACTATGTCTTTCGAGTTCGAAGTTCATTTTTACAGGTCAAACGTAAATAAGAATCTATTTTAATTTGAATACAATTTAAACGTTAAACAATTTTTAAATTGATTTCCACATTAATTGGAATTATATCTTTCAACTCTTATTTATCTCAGAGTTATTACTAGAAATCTAAAATTTAGTGCCAAATTTGCAAACATAATGAAAGTAATAATTGTTTAGTTTTAAAAAATAATAATTTACCATAATAAAAAAATCTAAGAGTTTCTTTTTGTGTTTCGCAAGGTTTGTTCTTTCTATAAAAGATTATCATCGTACAAATAAGTCCAGCTAAGATTTTGATAAAACGAAGGAAAAAGAAAAATAACTTCTTAACTAAAAATGAGTGGTAGATCTTTTACAGTAATAATAATAATAATAATAATAATAATAATAATAATAATAATAATAATAATAATAATAATAATAATAATAATAATAATAATAATAATAATAATCATAATAATAATAATAATAATAATCATAATAATCATAATAATAATCATAATAATCATAATAATCATAATAATAATAATAATAATAATAATAATCATAATCATAATAATAATAATAATAATAACAATAATAATCATAATAATAATAATAATAATAATAATAATAATAATAATCATAATAATCATAATCATAATAATCATAATAATAATAATCATAATCATAATAATCATAATAATAATAATCATAATAATAATAATAATAATAATAATCATAATCATAATCATAATCATAATAATAATAATAATAATAATAATAATAATAATAATAATAATAATAATAATAATAATAATAATAATAATAATAATAATCATAATAATAATAATAATAATCATAATAATAATAATAATAATAATAATAATAATAATAATAATAATAATAATAATCATAGTAAGATTGAGAATGGAGATGGTGTATGTTGGAAAATCCTAGTAAGATTGAGAATGGAGATGGTGTATGTTGGAAAAAGAAGAAAACCAGGATATTACCAAGACCTGAGGATCGAACTCAGCTTCTCCCAAAAGAAGGGTGAGGCGTGAGTATTATCCACCAGATTAGAAAGCAAATAATGCATTCATTTCATTTACATATATTTGTAATATGCGGGTAAAGCTGAAAATGTCTTCTTCTACGAGAAAATTTCCAGTAGCTTGAAAAAAGTTGGTGGGAGCAGATGCCAACACTACCTCACCCTGGCACCCCTCTGTGTAGAATCATGTATGATAAAATGCAGTTACGGTTTGTATCTTTAATCGTAACTAAATTGAAAAGTTTCACATAATTTGTCATATTTTTTATTATGAGAGAAGTATATAAGCATCACACCAAGTAAAATAAATACAAGCTTCGAATTGTGTTTTAAGACTTGTTTTATGCATGTTGGCATCACTTAGTTAAAAAGTAAAGAGAAATTGGTGTATGTGAGTTGGTAACGGACTAAAGTCCGGGACGCGTTTAACTTTACTTAATCTTTATATTGTGTATTTAACTTTATTTTGAGATATTATATTATATTATGTGTATTAATCTTTCAGGTATATTGTATGTATTCGATCTATTATTATTTGTAGTTGCTGATGTGATATACGTTTTTGATGACATGCCATATAACGTGGTGACTTATATAATTGAAATGTCACAAAAGTACCGACTACCAGATGAATAAGTCATCGGATGCTGACAATACACGAAAATATTGAAAGTTTGATACCCACAATAAACACAAATAAAATTGGTTAGACATTATAGAGACCCGTTAAAATTAAGTGCATTCTTACGCCCTAATTACAAATAGATAATTAACTATTAATGGTAAATTCTAGATGCAGTTTCATAAATGTTATACGTGTTTTAACATAAATAAAAATCATTATATTTTAATTATCGAAAACGTATACCTGTAGTATATATATACAAAATTTATTGCCTTAGGCGTGAGATATTCGAAACGTAGGAAATTGTGCCTAAATTTTAAGTTTAAACTATAATTGTGCAAAACTAATGTCATAATATATGACATAAGTATATTTGATATTTTATAAAGAAACAAACAATATATATTTATATATGTATGTATATATATTTATTTAATAAAGAAAATGCATAACATATATTGCTAAATTATTGCGATAATAAAGAGAAGCTTTTAGGAAAGGAAAATTATACTATAATTATTTTCCCTATTTTAAAAATAAAAAAGAAAAAGAAAAGAAAAATCTAAAGAAAGAAGCACTGAAAATGGTCAAAAAGGGTTTGGAACAAGTGTTTGTCGTCGACATCCTAATGCTAATGCTAGTCTAGCTACCATGACCATGAATCTTACAACTTCCAACGCTATTCAAAGGACAAGTTGCAATAAGTCTAGCAACTTACTTTTGTTATTGGATTTTATATTCATTATTTTACTAACATTTAAAGGTATAAAATAGAAAACCATCGATTATAAATATTATTAAACTTTTTAAAAATATTTATAAAAAAGAATCACACTCATTAGCATGTTGCATTTTAGTTATAAATATTATTGTCAAAAGTACTCAAAATAGTTAACTTTAAAACATAACGATTTAGTTAAACCTTTAAAATACAATTACCAAATTATAAATGAAGTAAAACTACGTCACATGTTCAATTAGTAGTATACAAAATCATCAACCTTCTTTTATCATTTGACATATTTACTTTTTTACATTGCATAAAACTCTATATTTTTACATAAAAAATTTAATATTATTTTAATAAACTTCCATTACTAAAGTTTACTTTAACTTATGATAAAAAATATTATAAATTTAAGCTTAACTTATTATGTGACACATAGTACGTTGGGAACAATAATCTAGTAATGTTATAAAACATTAAAACCTATATTATAACATGGTGTTTTTAGTGGAATCGTACAAGAAAACATATATTCATAAAAGCAATTTTGATGGTTGGTGCCTCAACAATGAGGGGACATATTCTCGTCTTTTGTAGATTTATTATTATAGAAACACGATAGGGTCCTATAATGACGTATGGTGTTTGTTTTAATCCGTTACTGATTTTCATTGTGGGTCAAATAATTGTATTAATGGCATTTACGTGTATGTATGTGAGTATCCATGTATGGACTAATGTGTACGTATTAATTAATATATGAGATTATATATTTGGAACTTACTCAAATATATTATTTTGTTTTTATAAGTTATTCATATTTGAAAATGATTTTGTAGGTCATCCAAATATATCATTTTGTTTTTGTAGGCCACTTAAATTTGTATATCATTTCATGTATACCAAATTCGACTAAAAACTCATAAAAAGATGAAGGGACACAAATACTCCTATATTTGTTAATTAACATTATTTATATTATTTTAATTTTATTCAAATACATGAGTATTTGTGTCCTTTTACACTTTTCCGATGAGTTTTTAGTCGGATTTAAAATATATAGAACAACATACAAATTTGAGTGACCTACAAAATTGTTTTCAAATATGGGTAGCCTATAAAAATAAAATGATATTTGAGTGGCCTACAAAATCGTTTTTAAATATGAATAACCTACAAAAACAAAATAATATATTTTGATGACTTAAAAAAAAATATAATCCCTTAATATATACATGCAAGATTATATGATCTTTAATGATAAAATTGTTTATTTATTGTCAACTAAGGTGCGGTTATTTTTCAAAAAGAAGAATTAATCAGGTATATACCGAGAGATTTAGGGATAAAAATGTAAAATACAAATGATTTTCTTACAAATTGATTGGGCAACTAACACAAACCGTTTATGTTATGAAAATATGTTACTTTAAGCAATTAACAAGATAAAACTAGTATAAGAACTTCTTGGAATAATTTAGGCAGACATAATTTGACGTCATACGAGTTGAAGTTGCATTGGATGAGTGGACACCAAGTATATAAAATAAAGTCGCTATATTTTAATAATGTGTGTGGTACAAGTCTTTTTATAATTTGCATATATTTGGTTACTTGTAGTATAATTATAATTATGTGCTATTGGTTGACTTTGTAGGTAGTAGATTAAGACAAAAGACATAATATTGAAAAATTAGTAGTGGGGTTCCACACTTAAAAAGGAAATAAATGTCGGCTCCTTTTGTTATTTTAGTATTCGAACTCATTCTCATTGCTTATGAATTATGATTAAAGGTTCCTCATTTTATGTTTACAACCGTAACTTTAATATATTTTTCTTAAAATACCATAAAACTATTCTTTTTGTCCCATTAAATTTGTGGCTTTATTCAAATTTTGATTCTTGATTGCTAAATATGTGATGTATTTAAATAAGACAACTTTTACTAATAATCGCAACCACAAGTCCACAAGTCATTTAAGTACGAACTTTATTTGGATGGTCATCATTTTTATTCATACACCACTAAATATATTTATGATGTTGTGTTGTACAGTACTGTAAAATACAAAACGTGGTATACAAATTACCGTCCATTTCATTTATTTTTGCATGTATAAAATACTAGTCAAAGAAAAATATATGTATCCATTGTTGATTGGGTTGGACTTCCATAGCGTTTTGGGCCCAAATCTTTTTTACATCCAATTTTACAAGCAATTGTGAAACTATATTTCTAAAATGACTTGATTTAGAAGAAGCTTATACTTGAATATAAATATTACAAAATAAAAGAGCAAGAATATATACCTTAAACTTATCGAGTTTCTAATAACAATCTTTGATTCATGAGATGTTCCCGGTCAATATGTTTACCTAGGAGCTAGTCCTTTCGAATATATATTGTTAGATAAGTGTTGATCTTGACCGGTGCAAAAGATCGTACACGCACAAAAATAATGCAGGAAAATAGTGTAGGTCAAAAGTTTATTCAGCCATTTTGAATTTTCGTTATCTTTTTTGCAGTCATATGCTTTCTAAAATATGAGATGCTAGTGACATTTATAGTTTATAAAACCATGAATGCTGATGGAAAAATGGTCATGTGGTCTTAAATATTTCTAATCATTCTTGTCATTACTTATAGACAAAGGAAGAAAGAAGTCTTACAATAAGTTGTTGCCCCTTAACTATGGTATAATGACATATTTGATCCTTCTAAGTTCAAAAATATGTGAATTAACAAGTTTATTTTTGTTAGGATAGGTTATGTATGTCCATCTACATTTTTCTAATTGACTTGTTTCTGTAAAATCATCAAGTAATTTGAACGATTAAACATAAACCAATGTATCACGAACTATTTTCATGAACGTACAAATATCGGTACGATAGTACTATTGATTGAAAGAAAAATAGAAACTAATGGATGGTTGGTGTACTTATTTTCCAAACCAACATTCGAACATAAGTTTTGACATTAGTGGAATAAGGCAAACATGAAAAAAATTTGTGATAAAAGTTGTGATAAAAGGCACTAATTTAAGAGGACGAATACAAAGCAAAGTTATGACCTAAAGATCACTAAGGGATCTTGTCCCTTTTGTAGGCTCACTTTTGCTTATGAAAGAAGAGTGTGCCAATCATAATGCTTTTGCAAACCAAAATAAAAGTTTTATTGGCCAATAGTTTTTTTTTTTTTGGGTATTTCCCAAAGTAACCAATCAAATTTAAAGGCTTCACATTTATAGCCCTTAACTAATTCACCCTTACCCAAAGTGCCTCACAATTTCCAAAATTTTCATTTTTATAATTAATTTTGATAGATTATGACAACTTAGTCTTGCCTTTTTATTTCTCTTTTTACTTTTTGTAGTGTATTATTATTTCCACATAGTGGTGATGTCGCAATGCTTACTCACAAATTTGGATATAACTTTGGGTTGTAGCTTCAAATTACATTTAAATTTAAAGCGGTTGATCGACCATAATTTTATGATTACTAAGTTTAGAAATGCACTTAACCATGGTGAGCTTTATATCATATAACATTTATAATTTGGTACAACTTTACTATATTTATATGGGAGAATATAACATTAAGATGATGTACATCATTATTAAAGACTTGTTTGCTCAAATATTACAATACTTTTTCCTTCCATGGCTATATATATCTAGCTAGTCGTTCAAAGTGATATAGTAATTGATGGGAGAACTGGTTAGTGATCCAAAAGGCATTGTGTAGGTTCTTTTTATTCAATTTTGATTTAATAATAATTGTTTTGGTGGTTAAAAAGTCTAGTGCTTTTTCATTATGTTTGGGTGGAGTGGGATGAAGTCATGTTCTGCTTTGTAATCTTTGTAGTATGTTTGGTGATTATTCATGTTTTGTTGTATGTGTGTGTCCGTGTCTGTGTTATATATGGTATCGACATTCTCGCATGGGTCTCTAAGTCATGTGATTTATGCTGATGATGACTTTGTTGTATTTAGATTGTAGGTTGAGGCGTTGAGCCATTAGGTTGCCTCCGATTTTCTACTTGGTTTTCCTCCAAGATATAAAGTTTAATTGCCTAATGAATATGAAAATTCAGTAATTATAGTCACAAGATAGATAGAGAGTTGCGGCATCTCTAATGGGGTTCGTTGGAGGGTTTCTATGCCAAAAAAAACCTTTTGAAATGTCTTCTGTTTATCAAAGTAAACTGCTTTATTTTTACTTAATGGCTTGTTAAAATTGAACTTTTGTTTGTTATTTTTTTCTGTTAAATGTGTGTTTAGCTTTTTAATAAAAAAGAAACTTATAAAAGACTTTTTTCAGTGGTCTAGATGAGTTTTTTATATTAAAAAATTAGTGAAATGAAATTTGTCATAAAAAAAGCTTTTCAAAAGATTTTGCCCATTACAGATGGTGTTACACATATACTCATACTCATACACGTTAAAACGTATAAGAAAATGATTTGTAGAACTAAACCATGCAACTAAAACACTAAAATTTTGGGGAGTTTTGAACATGTACTAACATCATTGTTAATGAAAATGAAAGAAATAATTTAGATCAACTGTTACATATAGAATTTATTAATTCTATTTTAAGCCTATGTTTAGGTTTTTTATTGCAAATATCAAATAAATATACAAAATATTACTTTTTGGATATTAATCATATTTTGAAATTTTCTTTTTTTTCTGGAAAACGAAAACGAAAACGAAAACGAAAACAATACCCGAACAAGTAAATATTTGTTGTTTGTTTAATACTCCTAAAATACATTTCAACAAATCAATAATGAAAATTTGAACTACCTGTATAATCTAAAAACTTATTTTAAAAAATAATAATTTAATGAAAAATCCAACCTTTCATAGACAAGTTCGAAGAATGTCTACGTATTCCATTCCATTTGATAATAAAAATGTGTGGACATATAAAAAAGTTACATAAATTATTTAAATAAAAAAAATCAAATTCCAGTTGCATTAAAAAGTTACCTTTTTTCCACCTTTCTCTCATACGATTACTCTTTTTGCATCTATAAATACCCCCTTCACCTTTCACCATTCTTTTCATGCCATAACCACACTCCCCACAAAATCTTACCTATTTAATTTCCACTCTTTTTTTGACCCTTTTTTATAACACAAATAGTAATAAGAAGGGTTTTTTTTTAACTTCATTTTCAACCTTCTTGAATTACTTTTCTTGATTTCAAATGGCATCAACTATTGTTTGTCAAGGTTTACAATCTTGCCTTGAGGCTCAAGTAACCCTATCTCTACCAACTAATATTCAAGAAACGAATAATATAGAAAAAAAGAATAATGGGTGGAGTTTTTCTCAAGTTCTTGATCAAACCCCATCAATAAATTCCAAGAATTTTGATCAAAACGACAACGTTTACATCCACCCTTTGGATAAACGTAATGCATCATCATTGAGTACTAAAAGCTTAGAAATGTGTACGGAGAGTTTAGGAAGTGAAACAGGAAGTGATGTGTTAAGTGAAAGTGGTGATGAATTTTGTGTTATTTCAAATGAAGAAAGAGAGAGATTAAGAGCAATTCAAAAGTCAAAGTTTGACCGGAATTTTGACCGGAAAGTACGCCGGAGTAGTGACTTCCCGCCACCGTTGACTTCTATTAGTGGGTCAGATGGTACGGTGAAAGTCAAACATCATAGGGAAGGTGGGCGGTTAGTTATAAAAGCAGTTAGTTTTTCTAACTGTGGTACAAATTTTCAAGCGGAACGTACAAATGGTAGACTTAAGCTTTCTTTGTTGAGGGACGCTTGTGTAAATTATGAAAGTGAAGGCGTTGAAATGGAAAATTATGAAGAAGGTGGTGAAATGGAATCGGAAAACGATTACGATTACAACTACGATAACGATAACGATGAGAATGATGATGATGATGATGATGATGAGGTGGTGGCGGTGGTGGCGCAAGACGAGGAAGAGGTTGGTGGTTGGCGGTGGGATATGGACGGAAACCGGTGGATGATTGCCGGAAAAGGAGAGTTGAGAATGCTAACAGGGTGTAAGGAAGGTGGAAATGGGAATAAAGTGTTTGCAAATTGGGGTTCATCTTGGGTGGCAATTTCTTGAAAAAAAATTGAAGTAAGAAACAACTAATTACTTGGATTTGGAGAATTTATATTATGATTTTAATGGCTTTTTTCAATGCTGGAATTGTTTTTGATATCCTATTTATAGGGTATTTCTTAATTCCTAATATAGTAGGTAGTTATTATGGTTATTGGAATTATCATTTTCATTTTTATCTTTTGTAGTTTCTTATCTATATATGCATGAATTTTTATATGTTTTATTCGGTAAAAGACACCATACATTTATTTATTTATTTCTTATAGAAATTAATGGAGTAATTTATCGATCGGACACGTTTTGAAGGTGTTATTTTTCATGAATCTAAATGGACTAAAGTTTTCAATATAGTATGCAAAAACGTTAGATTATCAACCTAGCTCTAGTTTACTTGTGCATGCACCAATATATAGTAATGTATCATACCAACATGAATTATCGTCTCTAATTAACGAGTTCAAAATACACAAAGAAACAACAATAATGTGAAAAATTAGCTATGCAAATTACAATTTGATAAAGCATGATTTGAACTTACGGTTGCATTAGAGATGATTAAAAAAGCATCTTCAATGGATTTGTATCATGTCGAATTTTACCAAAAATTTTTTTAAAAAATAGACATGTCATTAAACTTGTTCCACTCGATACCTACAATAAGTGGTGGTACCAGTAGATGTGTGGAAGCTACAAGGAAGCTTCCAATGTTTAAGTCATTATCATATCTATCTATCCGTACAATTCTGATTTACAAAATAAACGCATATGTTTTTTGCGTTGGAAATAGAATATTCTCTATTTAGATTTTTTTTAACTTTTTGTGTGTTTAATATTTATTTATTTTAAGAAAGAGTTTTGCTTAATCCAACAATGTGTACGATACCCACAATTAATAACAAGCAAATGTTATATCATTTTACACAATAGGATATGTTGAAAAATATGAATATGGTATATGATATAATAACTGAATACTTTCTTTGATCTGCGTTTGAAAATCAAGCTACAAAGATAATATTTTGACTTTAGAATTTTACGGGTTCACTAAATTCGTCTTCGGATAATTCAAGAGTATATTTAAAATTAGGCAATTAAAACTATGAATCTGAATGTTTGTATGTGTGTTTCTGTGCTTGTAGTATGCATATATTTGTCACAAAGAAAAATCGGCAGTTATGGGACATATAATTGCCCATAACCAAATACCAAGTTCATTGAATTCGGTGATTTTCGATGTTGATTCTAGGTGCTGTTCCGAATTTAGCAAGGTGTTGCCCTTAGGACCCTACAAGGGAGAGCTACCCCCTTAACCCACACAATTTTGATTAAGCTTGAAATGTATTAATTTTGATTGGGTATGTACTCTCATCATTTAACTCGTATTTACTAATTCACCAGTGTACTAAAATATATAACATGATATTTTCCTAATTAAGTAGAAGATTATAACACTAGTCTAAATTAAGAGTATGGATGAATTGTAAAACTTAATCAGTTTAATGTATATTAAATCGTTTAATATACTTAATCAGTTTAAGGTACTTGAGTATTGCTTTGCTGGAGGTTTTAGCATGGCATATTAGAAGAGGAGTATGATCCTAGAAGTTTGTGCTTGTTTGATATATTGGGTCTTTTAGAATAGGTACGTGGTTATCTTGAGACTGATTATTTACAAAACAACGAGGAGTGTGTAAAACTAGAGATAAGGATTTAATGTCTCAATTGATGGTGTAGTTCAGGTGACCTTAGATGGAAAACTTCCAACTCATGACGTAGTTAAGCAATGTTTTTCGAGGGTGTTTCATTATATGGATATGTGGATATGTTAGAACCTGTGACACTATTGAAGGGATGATGAAGTGAATGATTATTGCCTTTGAGTTCATAAATCTTCAAGTGAAAGATTTTTAAGAGTGAATGCGAACCTTAATGAAAAAAAAAAAGGAGTCGTGCTGAAGAAGCTTACAATTGCGATGTGATACTAGTGACGAAAGACAAAATAATGACACAAGTCATAGGAAATAACGGTGCGATTTTAGGTCTGCCAAATAAGTCAGATTTTTTTGTTTTTTTTGTTTTTTATCCAAGTTGTTTTCTCCTATATAAAAAACAAACTTACGTAATGTATGCCCTAACATTACGAAAATCAACAACGTTCTTTCTAGTTTGGCCGTAGATCAAACCAATTGTGTTGATCGAATATTAATACGTTAATTCCTTATGTTCATTAAGTTCTTTTGATCTTAACTGCGCATTGATTGTTTACATTCATCGATTTGTTTATTATGTTTCTTGTTTGTAACTAATATTGCGATTATATGTGCATCGTTTAAACTGCTAAATTTCTAACTTGTATACATGAACCAATCAAGTCGATTATCAAGGTCTTAGAAAGTCGGAATATGAAAGAATATTTGAAAGACAAGGGGATTAAATTTGAGGATGCGGGTGGGACGGGGTATGACTCAAATACACAAACTTAGGGGTGAGTAACACAAACCGAAAATCTACCCATAACCAAATTAATCGCATTAACTGGCCCAAATTAACCGCTCCAAACTATTAACAGATGGTTCAGTTATTGATTTTCAATTAACCGATTAAAATGATTTGGTTATGGTTAATCTATCAAGTTCAACTCAAAATAACTGGACCAACCCACTTATTATTATTATTATTACTTTTTTTAATACTTCATACTCCTTTTTTTACTTTATATATGTAGTATTTGAATTGTTTATATACATGGGTAAAGTATCAAGTATATTATTAGGAGTACTTGTTACTAAATGTTTGAGTTGTGGTAGATACAATAATTATTGAGGATTAAAGCATTGATTCAATTTACAAATGGAAGACATATTTATATAGATTAATTGTTTTAAATACAAATAATGTATATATTGGAGTACTAGTAGTTAATAAAGATACTTTTGTATTTTAGAAAATTTTATGTGTTAGATATTTTTAAAGTTTTTAATTGAATATTTCACACATATTTGACTAATTCAAGAGGCTCTTTACGGTTAATCAATTTCATCGAATTTTTGTAACCAAATCGATAATCAACCTACCTTCTAATCAAAATGGATCGATTTGTAAATATAGTTAATTGAAACTTCTATTACGAATTCAGTTTTGGGTCATTGGTCACCCATAAAGAAACGTGGTAACTGTCAGGGGAATAGGACCCATGATAGGAGCATGCACCGGCATCACAGCCGATGATTAATTATCCATCTGCATGTGAATCAATTTCCCTTGAACACACATTCCCTTTTAAGATTCTCTTTCTCTCTCTCTATACATATATATGCCATCAACTTCTAGTACATGGTACAACACAACGGTTACCTTTTTTTTTTCTTTTACCAAAAGTTTTCACCTTTTTATTTTTTATTTTTTATTTTTTTTTACATTACCTTTTTAACTTTATTTTTCCTCCTTAAACTTGATTGTGACATAAAATAATTACTTGTGAAGATAAAATATAAATAAGCTATGTCACGGGAAGTGTTAAGAATATTTGATTTCATAGAAACCAATATTATTTATTAAGAAAAATGCAATTGTATTATTTTGTTACAAGATAATCAACAATTGTATTTGATTATGTAGCACAAGAACTTTAACATACAATAACATATCATATGCTTATGTATCCTGAAAAATAATCTTATGTTATCTTAACTATTATTATTCTTGTAAAACTCAAAAAGTATTAAAGCACATTTATTCCTTAAACTGTCGATTGTGTCAGTCGAACTTCGTCGTGGAAAGAGCCACTTCTTTCTTGCTTGATATGGGGGTTTCCATTCACCGGCGCAGATTAAAAGTGCTCTCCGAACCATGCTGGATAGTCGCCCATCACACGTCTCTCAAACTCAACATGTAGTGAAGAAACACTTTAATAATATCATTATTTAATTAAATTATATATTTTTCATTTAAGTCTTTTTATTTTACTCGAAATAAAATCTCAAACTTAATTAAATTAAAATAAATATATTTATAGTATATATAAAACAATATGGATGGTTACCGTTTGATTGGGTTGGAAGTAAATAAGTAGTCGAGATTTTTGTATAGTCTTTGTATTTGGTTTTATTTAAGGATTCGGAAAAGATTATAAGTGGATTTATAGTAGGATGGTTCATGGTTGTATTGATAGGTTTTTATTAGGTGGTTGGCTATATTAACTTATATACTAACGAATTTACTAATCGACAGAAATGATAAAAATCAAAATAATAGAAATTAAAATAAAAGTTATGAATTGGGTGAGCCGAGAGGAGCAAGGAAAAATAAAATACATGAGAGCTCAAGTATATGTGTAGCGTGTAAGTTGAGGATGACATTAATTAATCTAAGAAATGTTTTCAGTATATTAGTTTGATTTAGTTGATGATCGTCAAATGTATCTGATGTTCACGTCATAGCCAAATGAATAAGAGTTCGACTTTCATGTGACAATTAAATTGATTTATACTTGTTATATAAGTTGTTGTTTATAAAATTATTTATTAAATCATAAATGTTATGATATAATGTGAATATGTGATAAGAAGATGTTACGAAAATTATTGGTTATTCATTTTTTCAATAAGTATGAAACAAAGGAGGAAAAAAAGCAAGCTAAGTACGAGAGCAAACAACGAGTTTGATAATAAAAGAAAAAATCAAAAAACAATTATGTATAGAGTAAATATGTTCGGTTTTGCTATCAAAAGTAAACTATTGTAAAAAGAAAAAGAAAAAATTAAAACTGAGTTTACAATTAAAAATATGATCAAAAGAGATTGTATGACTGAATAATTATTTCTTATGTGATAAAGTAGTATTGAAAATTGTTAACGGTTATTATAAATATTTTTACAACAAAATCTTAAGATTCTTTGTATGTGAAAACCATAACTCTTACAAGTCTTTTAGTTCACCTAAAATATTTTATAACTAGCCAAACCTTGAGGCAAGAACTCAGGCGCTACACATGAGGGAGCAAGTGGAATGAGTAAAGCAACACCTTGCCGCCGAGAGGGTCTTAAAAAGCTTAAAAGTTCTACACGTACTGATTGGAATGGAATAAGAATCCAAAATTAATTTGATTAATTTAACTTTAACGAACCTATCTAATTAGAATATTTGAAGAATCCGCTTATCTATCTTGTATTACATAATGCAATCTCAAAGTAAACATTAATAGTTAACGTTTTTGCTATATAATATGCAAAATATTACTACATGTACATACACAACTTCATAAATAAATGAAAATCAATATGACATTCAATATTCCGTGTGTTCACACGCGTTTAAAAACTAGTTAACTTATAAAAGAATGAGATATGGCAGTAAGTTGATAGATTCGAATACACTTTGAACGATGATTTTAGCTTATGTTTTTAGGTCATACGTAATCAAATTGTCACCACCAATGTATGTCTTTACTTGCATCCCTGATTTGTAATTTGTGTATCTAGCCGATAAACTAAACTAGTAACTAAACATGATAAGTTGATAACGTGATTAAAAATCGAAGAACGAATGTTGTCATGTATAGATCAAGTATCAGGTTTCTATCAATATCATGGACGACTTCTGACCGGTAGTATGTCTAGAGTACGTGCCAAACACAATTTCACGTAAATGAAAGCTAGTTAACTCTAACATTAATGAAATTTTTGGCAAAAAAAGAAAAAAATGAATATTTGTAGAGGACGGTTTGTTGACGACTTTAAGGAAAGAATTCATATTAATATTAACAAAGGTTTAAAAGAAAAACTTCACATATTCAGTTAATCCTTAAACCTTTTATTTTGTCATTTAATGGTCTTGCATCTAACCATTCATGTAATCTGTTGTACGAATGATTTTCCATGATTACATGCAAATTTTTTTCATAAAAGTTTATTACAATTCTTATTTTTATCTGCTATGACCAAGTATAATTTTGGTTATATGATAAATTTTGAATATTCAGCTTTATATACAATAAAAATGATTATTATTTGTACAAGTATTATTCAGATTTGTCGTATAATAGTACTCCATGATGTTAGAAACATCGTCCATGTGCTTCTTAACTAGATATGATTATGTTGATACCATGTTTAGACATAAAGGTTTAACATGACGCAACATAGCCTTACATGTTTAACTTTCAATCAAAATCCTACTTATTAAGGTTCATGAACTCTAGGAAAAGTTGTTTTCCCATTTGAAGTTCTATAACTCATTAATTTAACCGAGTATATATACTTTGTAGTAATTAATATTCGAAAAATACCAATCTGTAAATATAATTTTTCATATAATAATAAAGATATATGAACGGGCGTACAAGCAGAGACACAACAATATATAGGTAAAACACACATCTAATAAACTTAAAGATGATCGATTGAAGCATGTATTTGATACAGTTCCCTTACAAGGTTTCATATTCTTTCTTTTTCAAATTTCAAATTAAACTACAACGGACTTTGTTAGGAATGAAGATGTAATCAAGTAAAGATGGAATTGGGACAGAAGAAATTTCTCGACGTGATGATGGTGGTTGCAACACGATGGTAGAGGATCACGACGCGACAGCCTATGGTCGCGACGCGAAGTGTAACTATTGGTGAATATCGCGACGCGGTCTCTAGTGGTCACAGGTGAAGTCTGGGCGGTTAGGAATGTCAGCTTTTCTTGTCCACCAAGTTTATTGTTTCCCTCTATAATCAAACCATATGTAATTGTAACCCTTGGACTACGAAAATAATAGTAAAAACTCTCTGGTTTGACCCGTATTCTAAACGGATCTCTAAGTTGGAGATTGGACACAACCACATTAAATCCTTGTGTTCGTATTCTTTTATTTATCTTTTTGTTTGGTTTATTTTATCCATTTAGTGTTATTTGGGTTTGTTTTCGCTAACAATTGATATCAACGTAATGTTAGTTGTTTGTTCCGCTGTAATTCTTTACAGACCTATGCTAGCTTGAAGCTACATTTGTATTCATATGTCACACGAGCATACGTTATATAGTTCATTAGGGAACCAGCTCGGAGCTAGACATGTTCTTTTCTATCAAAATTCTTATTATTTGATTAGGTTTTGAACTTACGAACAATTAACAATAACTAATTACGTTTTCCTTTGAGTTTTCTTTATATATGTAAGTAATTGTTAATTTAACTATAAAATTATATCAATCCTTCCTAATTAAAATGATATAAATTAAACGTGAAAATTATTATAATACCATGCATAGTTTCGCCAACCATCATTTTTATTGTTTGGTATGAAAATATATAGAATTTGGAAAAGCAAAAGAATGTGAAAGTGTTTTTGTTGGATACAAGTGAGATGGGAATATATATCGAAGGCTGGATTTTTATGTCCACAAGTACAAAATGGTACTACAAATTTCAGACAAGATAATATTACATGCTTATTTTCCTTCAAGGACAAAAGTACCTTCCATTTCAACTTCCACGTGTCTTCTGCTTGTTCATCAAACCTCCTCACAAAACATAAAACTAAAAAAAAGAGTAAATTACATTTTCGGTCCCTCATAAATTTCACTCACGATCCCCGACTCAAATAGTTTACTGGTTTAACTTTTGATCAAGGTTTTAAAAATCGGTCCGATCGATCGAACCGGAAATAACTAGAAAGCCAGTCGAAATGAAACCGGTTATGGAGCACCTTTGACCAAGTCAACGACCGCCGGTCAGACCGGGAACCGGCCGGTCAAACCGGAACCGAAACCGGGTTCGGACCGGTTTTTGATATATATATATTTTTTTTTAATTTTTTTTTCTAAACCGAGATCACGTAGGTAAACATTCCAAATTAGTAAGTCAACCGTGATCAAGTTGGAATTACTTTGTGTCATTGGCTTTGAATATATAGGAAGCCATGGTAAGCTTTGGTTTGTCTTGCCACCAATGTGGGACAAATTCAACACTAAAGGAAAATAAACACAACAAAAATGCCTACCCCATGTCTTGAACCTCTAACCTTATGTTTGTTGAATGATTTGATTGTCAACTAATCTAGCTATTACTTTGTGATATTGTTGTAATTATTACTATTTTCTTACTAGTTTGTAAATGGTTATTTTAATAATTTTTTATATAGTATTTTTAATGATTATTTTGACAATCCTATAATAAGTTCATAGTCATTATAGAAAAGTAAAAAAAATAATTATAAAAAGTCATAAAAAATTTGTAAAAACTCAAAAAGTCAAGGAAAGTCAAAGACCGGTCCGACCGAAACCGAAAGGTCGACCGATCCGACTTAAAAATCGATTTTCAAAACATTGCTTTTAACCCGACTTTTTGTTTCACTCCTAGTTCCATTTGCAAATAAAACTAAAGGGTAATAAATGGTAAAAAAGTCTTTTACTTGGTTCTTTTCTTTTTCATATTTTCGTTGGATAAAATAAATTGAAAGTAGATATCAATTTATACTACACAAAAAGTTACATTTCATTCATCACCATCATTTTCTTCAATCTTCCTCTACCATCGCCACTCCTGTCGGCACCACCGCCGCTACCAGCATCACTACTGGACAACCATTTCCTCTACCATCGCCGCTCCTGTCGAAACCACAAACTGGTTTCCATTCAAATGTAACCCAAAAATCAAAATACCCGCAAATCTAATCACAATTTTCTTCGGGTTCCGTCGCGGCGGAGACTGCGAGTTTCTTAGGGTTCCGTGGCGCCACCACCAGTCCAATAGATGATAAGTCTGTTAAAAAAAGTCGAATTAGACGGCGTCTTTTCCGATGAACGAATCTAGTGAGGACTCGGGCGATCTGCAAGTACCCTTTATTGTCTTCCAACAAATCTTTAAATTGAAATTTACGGCTTCAAAAATGGACCGGATAATATGTGTGTTTGTGTTTACCGTGATTTCACATTACGTGATATGTTTATTCAACCGCCTTGCTCTGCTTCATTTATAAGCATCTTACATAATACATAGATATACTATTGTTGGTTAACATTACGTGATATGTTTAATTTTCTTTGCAATTACAAATCAGGGCGGTATAAAGCAAAATAATGAAAATGGATATCAGTGGCGGACCGAGAACTTCGATGATCAGTGTCACAAATATAATAATTAAAAAACTAATTAATTAATTCAACGGTGTCCCTAATAGAAAATCATATAAAAATTATACTACTCGATCAAAGTCACTGATATCTTATATCATCGGTACTTATCAAATAGTCCGCCTCTGATGAATACTTTGATTATGCAAAGCAACAGACGCATCGGAGAAGAAAGGGGTCTAGCGGGTTGGTGGGGTCTAGCAGAAAAGAACACAATAAGATGAAAAAGGGTCTAGTAAAACAGAAAACAATGATTAGAAAAAGTTAGAGAATAGATTAAAGATAATGAAAAGGGTGTTTGAGTCATTATACTTTTGACGAGGGATTAAAAGTGAAATAAAAAAAATTAAGTCGAAAAGTTGAACTCGAAAAAGATTTGATTTAGAGATCGAGAGTGAAATTTATGACGTCTTACAAGAGCCTGAAATATAATTTACTCTAAAAATAAACAAAAAGAAATTAAATAATATTTTTTTCAATATCATAGGTTTTGTATTTTGTTGTCTTAAAAATCAACGTCAAAGTATCTTTTTACGGATCAGTAATTATTTATTTATTTTGTTCTTGTTGACATTCATCAACACATAAAATATAGTTAGGCATCAAATACTCGGTATAATGTTACATGCATTAAAAAGTGGAAAAAATAATATTGACCTTTCAATATTTATCTCCTTGGATGATTACCGTTAGATGATCATTTGTCGTGTAATGGGTTTAGTAGACAGTGTACTTGATGTTTGATTCTTAAGTTGATGTTGTTTTTTAGAGTCGTTTTAGAGTCATTTGAGTGGATGCAAGGTTTAGCACTTTAGCCGTCTATAAATTGTTATCGTTAGAACTAAGGTGCGGAATTGTTATGTCATAATCAAAGTGTACGGTCATTTTGATTAGTTTAGGATCGTTGTTTACCATAAATTTTTTAATGATTATAATTTCTAGCATCTTACTAAATTTCTATTAATATAATATATTTACATTTTCAAAAAAAAAAAAATTTAGTCAATCTCCCTTAACCAATAATCATCAATCCAAACATCTTTTATTTGTGTCATTAATTTTCACAAGTTATTTGTGTCCTATTCAATCAGTTTACTTCACAAGTTATTTGTATCCTATTCAGTTAGTTTACATTATAGTTTAGTTTCTATGTCATTTCAATCCAAATATTACTCTTATCACGTTAAATTTTGGGCATATAAATCACTTCATAAAAGTTCAATTTCAATGATCTTGCACGAACTTAAAATTTTTATTAAGACTAAAATGTCATCAGTATTATTTTTTGTTCTGTTCTTTCTTGTGAGGCGGGGTGAACATCTTAACTGTCGATTTTCATTGATTACGAGTAAATCACTTCTACATAGACAAATTTTACATCATAAACTACTATCACTATCAATTCCAAACGAAAAATGAACCGTTATATATCTTTTGATCATCATATCCTCCATAAGGTTGTTACAATCCGACATGTTTAACTAGCTTTGCTTACATTGCGTTGCATCTACGACCGATCAACAAACACTTGTGTTCAAAGAGATTAGCAATACGCTCGTCAAAGAAACTACTTTTTGTCTCATCGGTTTTTCAGTCTCACAATATAAAAAGAAAAGGGCAAAGATTAGCAAGTATCTAAACAATTTACTTACTTTTTTGTTAATTTGTTTCACTTTTGCTTAGAAGTAAAAGGAGTTGATGTAGAATGACTCCAACATTGGAGACAAGATATACTTTCCGTACACACACATATATATATATACAAAAAATAAAAGAAAAACATATTAAAATGGTCCTAGTCATATCCCATCGTAGATAACGTTTTCTAAATTCTTATACAAATCACTGTAGCATATCATTGTTATTGATTTGACCAATCTTGCCAAAAAGAATTTATTTCATTCAATTTTTCACAAAAGTGTAGATAATACGGATGAAATTGAATTAATATTAATGAATTAACTTATTTTCATTGTCAATATAAGATATATAACTATTGACTCAATTTCACATTCTAACTATAACACCGTTGACGAATCTCACATTAACCATGAACATGAGAGATTCATAACATATAAATATATCATCTTTTTATCAAATATAATACGTTTTGAGGCTACAACACATCAATTCTCATGTTAAAAACAATTGAATTTTAGTTACCTTAAAAAACTCATACCACATGAGGACATTAGATGTAGGCGAGATGCATGCAATATTAAATAGTAACTTATATCTAAAATATTATATGAAAACACATAGACGTATACACCAATGTTTAAAACCGTACTGCGCTCATTTAGAAATTAGCCACAAGATTTAGAGTTTGTTTCATAATAAAATAGAATGTTATGTAAAAAAAGATAAAATAATAAATAAATGTAGTAAAGCAAAATTGTGTTGGTATCCACTCCACACTTTGAATTCATGAACACCAAAGAACATAAAAGGTCTAATCCATACCCACATAACATAAACCAATAGCCACCACGGACACAAACAAAGCCACATCATCAACCACAACGCAACTCCCCCTTTACAACAAGAATAAATCCCACCTTAGTTCAATCATGTGGCCATGCTCAAGTGAGGTCACTTTATCTTAATCATGGATAACAACATTAGGTTACATAATACCCTAAAATTTGTGACTTCTAGCTTTTGTTTTGGTTTTTTTAATTGCTTTTTCTTATAATCTGAAAACATTTTTCAATACATTTGTAGGTTTTCTTCGTCCTTATGAAACGACATTTAAATTAACATAATTGATAATCGTTTTTTATAAAAATTAAATAGAATAAGTTCGACGAATTGTTAATCTTAATAGAAGTATACAATTTGTACAATTAAATAAACTTTTTAAAAGAATCATCAAATCCAAAACAATGATATTCGATAGTAGAATAAGTTTGACGAGTTCCTAGCCGTACTAGACATATGCAATTTGCTTGGACCAATTTTTTACGTCTCTTTCCATCGTAGCTTGTTACACAAGAAGACTAGTTTCGAACCTAGCTATGTGGTCCAGTTTTGCATACCGACCATTTCTTTTAGGTTTCGTTATAGAGAAAAAATGTAATTTGCAAAACATATTCCTAAAGGTATGTATTTATGATAATCATGCATATATAAAGTCATATATTCTTGACTCTTTAGACCCAACAAAGCAAACAATGTGTATAAGATAAGAACTAATACTGAAGGTGAACCTAAACCAAGTATTTTACACAAAAGTACACAACATGCGTGTTATGTGTGGAGAATCGAATGGCACCCACATATATGGAATGAACCCTATTTGTTAGACAAGTTGGATTTGTGTTATTTAATTTTGAATTTTTTTTTTGACTTTACGTTTGACATTAAGTTATGACATTGACATATAAACGTTTTGCAATGTAATTATTCAGCACTTAGTACATAACTTACACGAATGTCCATATTTGAAGTTATTATTCAGCACTCAGTAATTATATGAAGAGATTATTTGTATATCTAGTAGTAGATAACTTACATCTGATCTGACAAAAAGAAAAAATTATTTGTACAACTAGTAGTACATAACTTATATCCGGTCTGACAAAAGAAAAGATTATTTGTACAGCTAGTAGTACATAACTTATATCCAGACTGATAAAAGAAAAGACTATATACATATAAAGAATTTCAGTGTACGATATAAAGTGTAAAAGAAAATAACTTATCCAAAATTTGATTGGTTAACAAACATATCTTAAGACATATAAGATTTTTGTTTTCATCAATTGGAACATGAATGATCTTAAAAAGTGTTGTATACTCCTTTTAGCACGTAACTAAGTCAATATACATACAAGTAATTCCAAATGAATTATGTCCCTTGATAATCAATCAAACGTAATATTATCGTATCTAATTAAACACAATCATATAATGTTTTGATATGTGACAAAAGTATTAAAATTTGGATAAGGATGATGAGAGTGAAGGCCCCCCCATTTGCAAAACCACAAAGTTTAATATATGTTCCTCATGTTTTTTGCAATATATTCTCCATGGATTCTAACATTGGGATTTGTGGTACATAAATTTGGTTTTGGCACTTGTGGTTTAAGTAGTTTTATGATGATGTGTAACGCATAGAATTGACACAAAAGAAATTGGACATGTTATAATAATATATATCTCAATTTACATTTTTATACAAAACAATTTTTTCATATAAATTAGACAAATCTTCGAGGAGTGTCCCTTTTTCTACTATAATTGTATTTTTATTATTTTCTTATAATGACAAACAGATTTGGATACACATGTTCCGTTGACTTATAGAGTTATAGTCCATGATAATGTTACGATATATGAAATCCAAATGTTATTGCCAGTTGCCAAATGATCTGTCTTTATTCAATTATATTTGTATTGTTGTGAGGATGATTATACATACATGATACATGTATTATGTATTATATATGTATATATGTATATTATTTCATCCATCCTAAATAATAGTTCAATTTTAACTTTTCTAACTTTTTTTTCAACTTTGACCTTAAATATTTTTATTCGTGTTATATAATACTTGATGCAAAATATATGAATGAATTGAATTTTAAATGTATTTTCGTTGGTATAACTTTCATCAAGTATTATATAACACAAACAAATATACTTAAGGTCAAAATTATAAAAATAAAAAGATTTTAGAAAGTCAAAACTGAATTGTTGTTTTAAGACTGACGGAGTATATTTTTAAAGAGTATTACTAAACGTACTAGTTTAATAAAATACCGCTTTAGAAATTATGATATTGCATTAAAAACTGTATCATCTGAATGTTGACTAGTAAGTCTAGTAAAAAACATTAGTATATTTTGCCTTACCTTTTTTAAAAACTAAGAAATGGACACTAATTATTAAGAAAAGATTTTCCAAAAGAGGAGGGGATATGGTACAATTGACTAAAGATGTCAGTCCAAACAATATCAAAATGGGGCCATTCGTTTTACCACCTTGGATATTGCAAATCCAACCCCTGCACCTTTTAATTTGTCTTCTTCTCATTATTATTGATTTAATTCAATAAGTTCAAACAATTTCACCCAAAACAGCCCAAGGCCCAATATATACATACACAAATTCCTACTCAGTAACTCAGCGGCGTGCGAATTGTGATGAGAGGGTGTGTTTGGTTTAAGGGAATGGAACGTGTTTGTTCTATAGGTTGAGTTTTGATAATGGATATCAAACATTTCTATAATGTCGAGTTCTGAAAATGTATATCAAACTCAAAAAGTTGTGCATACTTCAAAGCCACGTAAGAGGTAGGGTTTACGATTCATTCTCATTCTCGATCCCATTACACCTCATACACAAACACATACCGTATCAAGCCCAAGAAATGGTCATATTCAAACCCATCTAAGGGGTTGTGTTACAATACATTCACAGTCCCATTACACCTCGTACACAAACTCAATAACTCATACCTAAAGTGATTCAACTCGAATGCCCGTGTTTGTATAATATGATTTAGAGTATTCATTGACCAAATCTGTTTTTCTTTTAAAAGAACTGCTAATGAATAAAAACTGAGCATCGATCTTTGTCTTAATTGTTAACGATATTCATTACTATTACCATTACTATTATTTAAGGCAGTTTTATATGCAAACAATGTAAACTAATGCATTTTATTTTTTCATTGTTTATGACCATGATTGCATACATTGACAATCTTTTAAGACACCAAGAATGATATAATTTACTTTTTGAATTGATTTTACTTTAAAGATTTGCATTGTTGTAAGGCCAATTCGCAAGTAAGAGAGATGACAATGTTGGGCTATATACCTAAGAAGATACACAAAAGATAACACACACAGTACACTAGATTACTTTGACAAAAATCTCATAAAAAGAGATGATGACCAAATAAAAATCAAGATCTTCCTTAGGTTTTAGTCAGATAGACCAAAAAAAAAAAAAAGATCTTAGTAATGTTATAATTTTAAAAAGTGTACCACATACACCATCAAAAAAAGTTAAAACATCATTTTTTAGAGGATACAGTATATTAATGTTATTATTACTTGTCCCATTCAACATTTACAACACCTCACTCCAGTCTTTATTTGTCTCTTGACATAACCATAACCAATTATCATCATTTACCTTCCGCAACTGGTATTTCAAAGTAAAGTATCCCATTTAACATGATGGGCTCAAAATGGAATCTATGGCAAGATTTACCTTCAAATCTAATAATAGTAATACTAAAAATAGGAGGAAAAAATAACCCAAAATGACTACGCACAAAGGAGTTGTCGAGTGACCATAGCCTTCGTTAAGAGGCCCCCGTCCAAGCTTATTCCTTACGTGGTTGGTTTAAAGAACGCACACGATAGAAAGTTACGACCAAAATAAAGAAAAGAAGGAGAGAAAAAAAGGTGGAAAAGGACAATAAAGGAGCAAATGGAAAAAAGGATGAGATATTGAGATCTAGCAAAAACATAAGTTGGTGAATATGATCTGATCATCAATCCAAGTTGAATCCAATTCCTGAGTAGAATTTAGATAGAACCAAACACTTTTTAGCACCCACACCCCACACCCTCAACCCTATCACTGACCTTTTAATCACTCACTGACTCTGGAATCTTTGAACAGGATAGAGGCTGCCAAATAATTGAGAAAAATAAAATCATTTTGGGGTCAACAACCAAAAAATGAACCAATGAGAGATAGATACATATACACCATCACCTCCACCACTTCCACTCCTATTGACTTCTCTCTATCATTCAAGATCAAAAGCCCCTGAAAATCTGGACTCCAGTATCTTCACTTTCATCCTTTTTCCTGTCAAATTGCTGCAAAAAACAAACCCTGATAATGGCTGAAAAGCTTGCTTGGACAACATGCTCAGACACTTGCATAAAAAGCCTACGTGTCATCTTTAGGGTGGCCAGCAACATTTTCAATTCATATTTCTATAACAACATTAATTTGAGTTCATAATATTATATCTTCAACTTGTCAAGTAGGTGAAATTCTAAAAATTAGCTAAAAGCAAAACATGTCAAATAGATAGGCAAAACTTTCGAAACTAACATAATGAAGGTCTTAATGACAACAAAAGAATGGTAATGTAAAACTTGCAAGGATAATAAGAAATAACTGTCAATGTATATTTCAATTTTCAAACTATTCTTTATACAACTGTAGTTTAAAAAGGGCGGGGAGAATATTAAGAAACCAACCCCTTATTTTGATTTCTATGGTGCAGCAGATGGGGGAAGATGCTGATGCTATAATCTAGCTGGTCGAGTGGCTCTTCCTTGAAGCATAGGCTCGGTATGCTGCCAATGCAATTACAGCTGCAGCAGCTCCGACTGCAAAATTTTGGTCAAAATTATGTTAATGAACAAGCAAATAACAATCAAAACTTAAGGTGGAAAGAGGATGCAGCATCAAGATTGCAATGTTTTACCTTTAGTGGATCAAATGGGCGTTGGTAAAAAAATAGCTTAGTAAACAAGGAAATCGGTATTATCAGGTCAATAGTCATCCAAATTGTATTTATATAAAGCACAAAACCTCTTAAATCACTTCTATTACAATCACAATTAAAAGTAATATATATTTAGTAACCATACAACTTCCCAAACCCCCTGACCCACACATTTGGCCCATTTTCACCCTACCAAGAAAAAACCAACTTTGATCCATTCCCAACTCACCTGACTGACTGACCCGACCATTTGGCAACCTCTACTATTGTATTTAAGAATTAATTATCAAGGATTACCAGAAGCAAACATGAGGGAGCGGTTAACAAGGCGACGGTATTGCTTCTTGTTTCTTCCGTATTCAGTTTCAGGGACACTCAAGTAACAACGCTCGGCCGAGTTTACAATTCTCCAGAAGATGTTATTCATATTGCTTTCCTTTACGCTGATACGAACCGGAGCATCTATTTTCATTTCCTGACAGATCTAGAGCAAAGGGACGCAAAAAATGAGGTTAGAAGTGAGTATAGACTTTGATAGTAAGAACTAGAAAAATGAACTTAAGAAATTTATAGTAATCTACAACAAAGTTTATTACCGCTTCTGAATCCCTAGATGACATCGGGTAAGAATCCAAATCATCCTTAGCTGAGATGAAGAGACAAGGCACACCATAACCAGTGTCTTCACCTCGCCTGGCTACATCCATAAGCAGTTCTGATGCTCTCTTTAATGAATATTCATCCGAACTGTAAAAAGCAACCACTAGGTATCGTTACGTTAAGGAAGACTAGAGGTGGTAATTTTGACCGATGTAGTTATTAATGGGTTATTTTTGGTCGGGTTTCATCTCAAACAGGTCAAATCAAACAAATAAGCTAAAAAGGAGGGTGGCACCTCCTATTGATGACCAGTAAAAATAGAGTTTTACATACGCTCGGAATGCTACAATACACAATCTTGTACCATCCTAGATCTACAAGTTTAGAACAAGCTTTAAATTTATATAAGTAAACAAAAACACATATACCTCTGATGATCAAGGTACTTAAATAAATTTACAACTAGTTTTTCAAGACAATGATCACAATCCAGCCTGAAATTCAACTATTCAAGTCGAACTTTACCTCAATAGTAGACGAGACAATTTCAACTCACTTATATATAGAGAGGGAGAATTGGAATTGTATTATATTGATAACGTGTCAAGCATCCGAAGTCATTTGCTTAAGAGAAATTATATTATTTTTGATACTACATTTAATATATTAGCAAGTTGGAAAGAAAAAACAAAGTGATGATGGATCAGTCCAACCCAACCTGATCTGAAGCGCCCCACACATTAGAATTACGTGTTTTGACCGGTACCCATTGTCCCGTTACAAAAACCGCTCACTGTGCCACCTCTATTCTATAGATTAGTCATGGTCTGGCTCAAGAAGATCATATGTGGGTATAAATTTACCGCTTCATACTTATCGTAGGGAATTTTCATGTATTATCCACAAACATAGTTTTGAAACCTTGTTTTCTCTAGGTAGTTTTCGAAAGGAAATCCTTGTAATTTCATCTCTCCAATGAAATGAACTGTCTGAGTTGATTAGCTGGGCTTGCTTATGTTAGACTGTTTATATTACATAAACTTATTAGACTGTATGATATTACTAGAATATGTATACAGTTTAATAGCTTAGTGAAAATATTATCTGTAGATTTGATATAATTCATCTGAAAGATATACAAATGTTTTCTCTATTTATTTCATCACCCATTTCAAACAAATGTATGAACAGACACCATGTCTTGTATAATGTAGCATCAAGCTCACCTGTCGTATACAAAAACTGCTACATCACATGCAGCCAACGACTCCTTGCTAGAGAGAAACTGTTTGACATCATCTTCTTGAACTTCATGCAATATTAGAGTCTTTTTAGTTCCCTGAAAGTTCAGAGCAAGTCAAATGACCGCATTAAACAACCCAAGCAATATGTGTAGTATTTGTTATACATTAAGAGAAGCTATTAGTATACTTTCTCCTCTTCTCAAAAGCCCCTGATCACTTTGCATTATAGTTAAAAGATTAGTCAAAGCAGATGCACTTATAGTTGCTGTCCTGCCCTTGAGATGGTGGAACAATCTCATACTTAAGAGATTGGAGGTGGAAATGTTGACCTATTAACTTATGAATAAGTCCATCAGGTTATATCTTATCCCTAATCGACAACTATGAACAATTTTTAGCTAAAAAAAAACACGTTAAACAAGTCAAAAGTCAACCTACTGTATCTTTTATTCTAAAACCTAAATTATTACTCAAATATAAGGTGATGTAATCATATTTGATACACCAAATATTTATTAAAACAATAGTGTAAATCTTGAAGACATATTCTTCAGGTCAACCGTCTACGTACAGAAACTACCCATTTGACCCAAACACATATTGACCCATAAGCCAACATGCCCATTTTCCACATCTAATCTATGAATTTGAAACCAATACTTGTGAACATCCTGACTAGGATAGATGGACACTGAAGGAATAGGTGGATAAAGAAAGAATGAAACTTATTAATACCGTAATGTCAATTACGCTTCTAAAATATCAATTTTCACAGTCAACACTCACCCTAAGCTGATCAACAGCATTGACTGTATAGCTTTGATTGCTCGTTAAACCATGTGTGTTCTGGAAAGGCCTGCAAGTAAATTGAGAACATGCTTCATAAGGTATAACAGCTAGAGAGCTCCATCAAGAAGTTTGTGAAGACAACAAAGTTAACTCACAACGTTTATTTAAAGTTTTTAAACAGCAAAACCTTTAAAGCAGTACCTTCCAACAAACGAACTTAATAGCGCAGATTTGCCAGCATTTTTAGGTCCAAACACAAAGCACTGGAATACATGTCTGTCCGATTGTTGTTTTTTAACATCTAAGATTCTTTTCCTAGTAACACGAAGTGCTGTAGCTGGATCATTAGAATATCCCAAGTATATTAGATAGGCCAAACTTTTCGCTGGATCGAGTAGCGTCATTAAGGCCCACTGTAGCAATGAATCTGATGTCAGTAATATCGAGCATACAAATAACACAACTATACAAAATTTCTATAATATGATACAAGGCTACAGAGACACCCTTAGACCCTTCAACCATGGACATTTGAGAACAGCTAGAAGCGAGAGGTGACATAATGGGCAGTCAGGTAGCAGGTCAATAACCATATCAACATATCTGACATCTAGATGTGGTTTAAATATAATTATGACTCATAAGCATTGCCAGAGCAGACCAACATCCACCACAACTTGAAAACAGATTATCTTTATTTAGACATTTCTTGAAAGTAGTTTTCGTGCACTAGTTTAGTAGTATAAAAGTATGAATGAAAATAAAAGCATACAAAAGCAAGTTGAATTGATACGTACACATCTTTACCAGGAGGGATGTGTAACTTCTCAATAGATTCATAATAAAAGTAGAAAGTGTTCTATTTCATACGAATAAAGAAATTCCTCATTTCATTATGAATAAATTTCAGGGGATTGTGCACTGACTTGTACTTGGTAAACCATTTAAAGATAGATATATGTGTATATATTTAAGCAAATAAATGTCCATATATTTCACCATTACTTTGATGGTCAGTTTCTTGCCCAAAATTCAGTGTGCCTATGGAAAGAACTTAAACCCCACAGCAGACCACCCGTAAGATAATAAAATATATATGACAAAGAAGATGAAAAAAAAACAATTAAAAGAATAGTGAAATAATCTTCTGGTAAGAAATAAGATGCTATCACACCTGAGAGAGGAATCCAGAAAGTCTTAAATCCCCTAATTCGGTTTTCTCCACACTATTCTTGTAAGGAGCTTCATCCCAAGGACTGACATGAGAATATAGATTGTACATGCATCAGAAATTACTACTATAAAAGCAACAGGCAAACTTAGTTAGGAAATAGAGAGAGTAGGAAAGGCCACGTTCAAAATCATAGATCTCATTAAAATATCATGAAACATTATTTTTCAACTTCCACTGAGCCAATACACATGCACATTCTAATCAATCATCTTTAGCACATGACCCTGTTCAAAATCAAAGGTTTCCTGAAAAATATATTCAATAACTTACTAGTTTAGCTCAACTATTAACATAATAGCATGTGTATTTCTGTGTTATATTCTTTGGTGAAACGATGAGCTTACAAAAGTTAAGTATCGCCCTAACCTTTCTATTTTAGGTACTTGTTAACTCGGAGGATTTTCAAGTTTTTATAGCAATTAACCTTTATTCCAATGTATGAATAATCTGGAATACTTATTTAGGTCCAATCTTTAGGTTTAATGGAGAGAGGTTTATAAGAAAACAACCTTTGAATGCCACTACCTTCATCTGACAATAATTGACTACTAAAAGAAAAGAAATCCGCAAATATCAAGTACAATTATAATAATAATTGAACACCCATTACCAAGCATAGAGAATGGAATAAAATTGATCAGTGATATGTTTGTTTTGCCTGGGACAAAACTAAAGGCCAAAAAGCTCATTTCAGGGACATGTATACAGAATTACTAGATGGTGATTTCTTTATCATGAAGGTTTTTGTACAAATCAATAGTATGTGCTAATAAATTCTAACATGATGGATTGATTGGCAAATTTGTAAGCACTTGCAGGAGAATATAAGAAACATAGCTTATGAATAAAGAACACTTAGCATTTTAACTGCACTACGAGAACTCATCAAGCATGTTCTACATAAATCTAGGATGCAGAATGAATACAACAGTACTCATGGGTTTCCACATTTAACACAGACAGCATGGAGAATTAAATCAATAAAATGAAAAGTTGGAAAACCAACTGACCTTTCTGGTGCAGTTGAAAACAGCTCATCAAGCTCAGATTCTTGTAGAGCGCCGTCCTAACAAATATATGCTTTTAAATATATGATAAATGAACGTATCTCAGCTAATATTCAGTATGTAACTTTTAGAGGCACATCATAAAGACAGTAACTTCGGAAGCTAGAATTGGAGGTTTCCTACAATGGCTCATATCATAGTAGTGAGAGATGTTTAAAATTTTGAAATGCCAGTAATGCACAACATTATCAAAAGTTATATTATTAGAAATTTTCACAAAGTAGTTAAGATTGAGTGGATAAGAACTTAATTTGGAATATGGGGTGAGGAATACTTACATTGTTAGAATCAAACAAACTGAAAATTCCCATCAGGAAGTCCACAGCTTCACTAGTCAACTCAACACTCTACATGAACACAGCCATTAAAAGATTATTGCTAGTATTGGGTATTATTATGAAATTTAATATTCAGAAAACTAACTACGTATTCAAAATGACGGATAACAATGCACACGTTTTCGACGCCTAACCGAGCATGCTTACATAATAGGTCGTCTTCTGTGTCATGGATGGGCATTATGCATGTATACAAAGTAACAACTGCAAATCCTAGTAAAACAGATGAGATTTTCCCTTTTCAGGTTACCCAGGGAGGGCGAGTATTTTTACTCAGATGTATGCAGCCTAACCGGAGTATCCTCATGACAAACTGCAAATCCTAGTATGGTAACTTAAAAAATAGATAATAAAGAGCTACCCACAGCCAGCATAACATCGCGATAAGTCATTTTAGATAAATATCTCTGTTAAACGAGACTAATTAAAACTTACTTCTGGTTCTAACAGAGTTAGTTTAGCTCTGCTATCAATAGAGCTATATGTTAAGTATTCACTCAGACTAAAATAATCATTTTCATGGGTACAGACCACAACAAAACAGAAACATGGATTTGTTCATGGGTACAGACCACAA
This sequence comes from Logfia minima, assembly GCA_963921325.1. Lineage (NCBI taxonomy): Eukaryota > Viridiplantae > Streptophyta > Magnoliopsida > Asterales > Asteraceae > Logfia > Logfia minima. Next base: position 10,503,785 of record OY992776.1, on the reverse strand, counting down.
CTTCACTCAGATTTAAAGGAAAAAGAAAATCAAGAAATGGGATTTCTCACAAATGTATAATCCATTACAGCCCAATCATAGCAGGTCCTACATCAAAGTTTACTGGACTGGTCAATCAAAAGTTTCTATGCCTAATGCTTTTATACTATATATGAAATACTTGAAGCTAATATTACCTGGTCAGGAGCCTTTTTAGATGGAACAGGAAGATTCTCCTTCTGGAGTTCAATGTCATCATTGTAACCAAATCTACGCAGGACACTCCATGTCGTCTCTAGACGGCCTTTCTCAATAAATAGGGCATGAAGAAAGAGAAATCCTGTCAGGGTAAGCCCACGTTCATTGACCCCTTCTGGTACCTTTTCCTGCACGACTCTCTTAACACCCACTATTTCAGCAGGTTGTAGAGGGGCATTAAAACACTTAACCTGTTATGAGAAACAGAAAAGTAGCTCTTTAAGTCTATACAGAAATAATATTGCCTTTGATTGCCAGATCCCGTTACTGAATAGAAAATCCAGAAGAAACAAACAAGTCAGGGACCTCATCATGAGAAGAAAGTATAAAACTTTCTAATTATGCAATATAGGAGAAGAGAAATTACCTGAAAGTCATTCAACTCTATATCATTTAGGGTACCGTCCATATCATGATCGCAAAGTATAAATATCCTTTTTAAAGCTCTTATGCATCGGGGTTTCAAAGTTTGAAATTCTTGATCAAACAAGGGGGCTGTTGGATGAAGCACTGCTTTTTGAGCATAGTAAAACACCTCTGCAACCTAAAAACAATATAAAACAAGCTTGTGGATCCAATCATGTAACAAAATAAGACTCAGATGATAAGTCTGTACATGAGGTGGAAAACAATATTCCTGCATTCTAACTTCCCCAAATGCATGCGAGAATGAAATAAGATATACCACATTACCATTATCTTACTTTACTAGTGCAAAGCTCAAGCTACATAACCTGTTTTTAAGATCTAACGTTTTTACGATAATTTGCACTCAAAGAAACATATAAGAAAGAGGCAAAATAGAAGGCTGTCATATTTTATCAGATAATTATAACTATAGGGTTATTGCCTAAACTATAATGCATAAAGACATATTGCCTTAGTGTCAAAATCATTACATGAAGAATGTATGCCTTATTTGGAAGATTTTCAAATGATGACACACGCTAAATGAGATTATAGTTTCAAACCTCATGCTTAAAAGTAAGTAATTAAGACCACAAAAAAGTAGAACATTTACATAGTAAAAGTACAAGGCTGAGTAATGGGTGGTCATAAATTAGAAAACAAAACCTTAATTTCTCTTTATAGTAAGGATCACCATAAAAAATAAAGTCCACAATTATTGCAAACTCTTAATCATTAATATCAAATTTAAACACAATAACATACCTGAACAAGGTTAGCTGCAGAACACTCTAGACAAGTTTCGATCTCCCTATATTGTTGCATTATTGGAGACATCGCATGCTCTAAACTCACAGGGTAGTGTTCATCACGCAAATCTAACTTGCAACCAACTACAATCACAGGTACCTTCACCTATAAACATATTTATCCAATAAAAGTTTAGTTAGTCTGGCAATCTCCTTTTCAAAAGAAAATTTATATGGTACAGAATAGATCTTATGGTGTTGTCTTCTATCATAAAATATTAATAGACTGAAAACCTTTAGACGGTGAAGTTCAGGAATCCAGAAGTTCTGTAGACGGTTGAGTGTATCAGGTTTATCACAATCATAAGTTAACACAACCGCGTCAGCTCGCTTTAATTCTTCTTCTAACTTAGCTTTACCTTCCAAACTAAATATAACACAACCATTCAAAAACTAATAAACAAAACAAACGCATAACTTTAATCAATCAATCAAATTATCAAAACGCTAATGCTCAGTTTAAACCTACAGATACAGTGCCAAATACATTAACATATACATACAACACAAACACATAACGAATCAATCAAGCAAATACTACCAAATCTAACCCTAAATGCAGTGCCAAACTACATTAACATATATATACAAAACCTAATAAACAAAACAATCACATGATTTGATCAAATTAGTCAATAATAATACTCAGTTTATGCCTATATACAGTATCAAACTACATTAACATACACATGAAATCTAATAACCAAAACAAACACATAACTTGATCAATCAAATAAATCAATACTGATACTCAGTTTAACCTAGACACAGTATCAAACTACATTAACATATACATATACAGAACATAATAAACAGAACAAACACATAATATAACGAATCAAATAGTACATCAATAATAATACCCAAGTTAAGCATAGATACAGTGGCAAACTACAGCAGTATTTACAAACAAATTTGAATAAACGAAACAAACACAAAATATAATCAATCATATAAACCAATAATAAAACTCAATTTAAACCTAGATACAGTCCCAAACTATATTAACATATAAATACAAAATCTAATAAAAACATCATTTAGTCAACTAATAAAAAATAATATTTATATTTAAACCTAGATGCAGTATCGATGATAGTGACCGGAACTCCGTCCGGATAGTAATCCGCCGGAAGACGAGTCGGAGGAAGAACCGGGGCAACACTTTCCGGAAAATTTTCCGACGCAGCTGCGGCGATTAGGCTTGATTTTCCGGTGCCTCGATCACCGACGACCACAACACGGACGTTACTCCGGCGACCGAGATATGGAGCTCCGGCAACTGAACCGCCCGACATTTAACAGCTACAAATGCAAAAACTACAAGTAAGTTTTAAAATTAAACAAATAAAAAAGTCTAACATGAGATCTGAGAATGAAGAATCACCTGGAAAAAATAATGAATAAAAATATAAAATGACGATGTTTTGTTGAATTAATTTGATTATATGATGATGGAGACAGTGTGTGAAGGTCGTGTAGGGAATGTGTGACTCAGGGGTGTGATTTGTATAAAATATTTGGTTTTTTGGGGGAATTTGTAAAAATGTGTTTCTTGAGGGGTAAGTTTTTTGGGGATATCTTATCATTTCCAGTTTTCACCAATAGGAAAATTGTGTGTGACTTGTGCTTTACTCTATCAATTTTATTTAGTTATTTTGTTTTCTTACTGGTGGTTTTGTAGAAATAAACAGGATAAACATTGACAATGAACTTTAATACCATCATGTTTTGTAGAAATAAACAAGATACCCCATTTCTGGAAAGTTATCGTTATTTGTTAATTGGTTCTTTTGGATGTCATTATTTGTTGATTGTTTTCTTTGGATGTCATTATAAAAATAATTTGATAAGAAAATGATAAACGTTATGTATATTACTATAAATTATGTATAATATCGATGAGGGTGTCATTGAGTGTACACATTCCCCTCTTAGCACAGTTCTCCATGTACACACATATAAAAGTGCATTCAAAATAAGTCTATTATTAATAAAATAACATGTACTAATATCATATGATATCCAACACATATTCATGGTATCCATCACTCCATCAATTGCCTCATATCATGCGTTAGACAAATATTTTCAATAAAATGTTATATACATGTGCACTTAGATTATAGTATAGACATACACGTCTACATACGCATTATAGGACATACATACACATCCATTTTCATTATTCATATGTATATGGTACATGCAAACATATGTATAGATGTACACTTGTGTGTATACCACATCTTTGCATGACTAAATAGAACTCGAAAAAATTCACGTTTTGGTCGATACATTTGGACGGTATATATCCAAAACAAGACGACCTATCCAACAAGGTATGCAACTTAAGCTTAGTGCTAAAATTCTAAAACTAAACGGTAAAATAAATAAATTAATTAAATCATCAAATACTTGAGTAAAAAGTTTAGAAATGGGACTGACGAGCGATATCATTTCTTACTTTACCTCGTTAAATTAGAAGATCTATTTATAAAGATTGTATGATTATACTAGGGCCCAAATTAGGCCCAGATATATTTTGGATCGATAGATCAAAGCCCACACACCATAAATTTCTCTAAATAGTGTCATCTTAAGTCATTATGAGTTTATTTTGACTTCAATTATCCCCACATGAAACTGTAGCAAAAAAATAATAATCTGAAAGGGCTGCTATTTGACTTCTGATATACATATATAAAAGAGCACCTTATTCTTCAACTTCAATTATATTGATTTTGATATATTGAGAAAGAAAGGTCCGTTACACTTGTTACAATATATATTACAATTATAATTACAATACCTATTAGGCCACTTACTATAATGTAGCTCATAATTAAAAAACTGACTATCATTTCAACGTCACATCAACACAAAGATTGAAGAATTGAACTATGCTTATAATGACAAAAGGACTAAACTTTTCAGCGTCACGTCTCATCATGTCATTTCTTAACTATGTTCAATAAGATTATTTAGAAGTGGATAATATATTCCCTTACCGCGTAATTCTCTGTCTTTACAATCATAAACTACCAGCCTCTCCAATCACCAGTGGCGGTAATAGGTTGTGGGCAATGTGGGCCATGGCCCACACAAGAATTTTAACAAATTATATTATATACATGTTAAGTTAAATTGTTACAATGTTTGTCCACATAGCTTAGTAGTTAGTCTATATACAAACAAACCGTAAGGTCACTGGTTCGAATCCCGTTTCTTTCTTACATTTTTATTTTTCATTTGTTATCTTTGTTCTCTTGATTTTTACTAGTTATAAGAAAATGCTACCATTACAACAACAATTATTGAAATCTATATTTTAAAGGTGATAGTTTCTCTTCATATTTTATCCATAATACAACAACAAGAACTGACGTGACGAACATCTTAAAATTTGCCCCCGTTAAAAAAAAAATTCTAGTACTGCCCCTGCCGATCACGAACGTCGCGGAAGATTATTCGGGTTTATAGTAATTATATTTTGACAATATATGGAGAAACAATGACTTGCTTATCCGAAATCGTCTGCGAAAGTAATCTTCCCTGACGATCTCTATGTATTCACCTTCTATGTAGTTTTGGTCGAGAACTTTCGACTCTGTTTTCTTCATTTTGTTCCAACGTATCAAGAATATGGATTATAGCAATCGAATTGTAACAACCAATACTTGCTTTGAGATCTTCCATATCGGAATCTTCGTCTGAATTTTGAAAGGGATCAATTTATGATTTAAAAAAACAAAGTGTTTGAATTATATATGTTGTATGTATATATAGTTGATGTAGTAATTAAAAAGAAAAGTGATAATTGTGTGTGAAAAAAGTGATCATTGTTTGATATAATTTGCATATAAAATAAGTAGAGACGGTGATAATTTTATGCATAAATATATGATGTTTGAGATAGAAAAAAAGTGTTAAAAAGATTTTCTTTTAATTTGGCCTTTACTTAGCCGTTAAACATTGGGTCCCACATATATAATTGTTCTAACTCAGTCTCGCGGAGAAGGAATCCACAAGGACGACACTTAAGGACGGGTCTATATCTATGGAAAGACGAGAACAACCGTCCTTGAACCTAAAATAGAGCACGATACAAACCATAGAGACTGGTCTTGTACTATTAGTTTGATTTGAATAAAGTTCAATGACACATCTTTAGAATTAACTGTTGCAAGATCAAAGTCCATGTCCCGTCTGAGATAAATATGTAGTGTTTGAATATGATGTGAGTTTATTTTAGGAAAAAAAGAAATGACAACGAGTCATTAAGAGCTTAGGACATATTTCAATACTCATATGTAGATCATAAGAAGCTCAATCCCCCTTCAATATTAGCTGAAATATAATAATTTAGATATATTCAAACGTATTAATGACGACTTTAAATACTGTCGTTAACAAAACTCATAAAAAAAATTGTGAAGTGTCGACGAACTCCTTTTTTTACTAGCTCTAAAAAATCGTACTTAGCTGTGAGATTGAATACATGATGATTTTGTTACCTCATGGAAATTTAATTAGTGTCCTTTTTTTTTTGCTGTTTGCTCATGTTTTGCTGTTCAAACTTAACTTGCATATATGTCAATTAGATTGTGCTCTTAATGGTAAAGTGAAATATATATTATATTACAATCTGAAAAGGTATGGAAAACTAAAACCGATTACATCATGAATGACGTCATACGATAACATATTGTGTGTGTCCTTACATGTTGATTAGATTTACAAAATTACGTAAAAACTTAACAATTCTAGAAATGAAATATCTTCTACATAGTAAACTTCGTGACAATGATCATGTCGTCTGGTTTCTATTTAGGGCAGAATATCAGAAAAGGTAACATAAGATGTAATTTTTGTTATTTTGGGGTTTGTAAGATTTTTTAGTACGTGAAAGGATTATAAAATTTAATTTTTAATATTATAGGGTATGGATTAGACCAATCCCATTCGTGATTGAAATCGATTGTTATAGAGTATGGATTAGACCAATCTCATTTGTGACTGAAACCGACTGGTTAGTTTCTGTCAACTCAGCGCCACGTCGGATTCTTTTAAAACTGACTAACAACTGACTGCCCACTGCCATAAGTGATAGTCATTTTTTTTTCCCATTACTTAATTATCTAAAACACAATAATTAAAATAAAACACATTTCATTCAAATAAAAATATTACATTAATAAAAAGAAAACATTACATTTCCTAAAAAAAGAAAAAAACATTACATTTCCTAAAGAAAAAAGAAAACATTACATTTCCTAAAAAAAAAAAAACATTACATTTTCTAAGTTTTTGAAATTTCAAAATGAATGTGGCTATTGAACAAGAAAACAAATGAGAAAAGGAAAAAAAAACGAACAAATAAATATCGAATTATCGACTGAAAATCGAACGACAGCCAATCGATAAAATTGTATCATTGATATCAATTTCGTCGGTCCAAAATGACAAAGGGATGGGAGGGCCCTTACTATTACTATTTTAAATTACTATTTTAAAAGGTAACCGGTCCTACGTGTCAAGATATTCTGATATGGACTGATTATATGGATTAAACAAGTCCAGGTGGATTGTAAAAAAAAATATAAACAATAGAAAATAAAACCCTCACTTCACACTTTGCTTTTCCCAATTTTTCCTTTGGTGTTCATCTTTAAAATCCAGAGATCCCTCCCGAGTCACCGCACGCCGCCACCTTTTGAACGTCGTCCCTTCTTCTGCTTCTTCTTCTCCATTTCTCTTCTTTCTTCTTTTCTTTCATTTATTATTTTCGTTTAAACATGTTAGATTGTTTTAGTTTTTCAGTTTAGCATTTATAATGGTTCATCATATTTGTTTTAGTTGTTGAAGATTTGTTAGTCATGATGTTTTAAAACACCATCTAGTTCCTTTTAAAAAAAATAAAAATTAATTTAGATCTACTTGTTTTTCCCCTTGGATCTAGTTTTAGTAACTTGCGATTTGAAGATATACGCTTTACCATTGTGTTTTGGTGTGTTGTACGTGTGTGTTTGTGTTTGATTTTGATCGTTCATCGGTGGTCAATTGTTGTAGTGGGTGGTCGGTGGTGATTGTGGTGGTTGTTTGAAGATCCTTCAGGTAGTATATGAACAAATCAGGAAGACATATAACATAAATTAAAGTGGGTCTATATTTTTTTGATGTATTTTATTAAAAGGAACAACTTTCTAAGTTTTAGTATGAATAAAATAGATGGTTAATTTGTGAAATAGTTCATAATTATAATATAATATTTGCCAAGGCTCAATGAAAATAAATTCTTTTTAGTAAAACTGTGATTTTTATAAATAATAATTGATTTTTTATTACATATAAAGAAAATTCTAACAATGACTGTTGAAATAGCTGCCATGTAGACTGAAACAATGACTTGGAATACATACTGATGCTTGCATGGACTGCCACGCATGTAGTAACCTGCCAACTTGGCAAAAATTGTAAGTTTCCAGGTGAGGTACCCAAAATATTATAAATTAGATTTTGTAAACTTTTGTGTCAAAAAACTTCACAATCCTAAATAACAAAAATTGCATTTTATATAATCTTTTTTGGCATTTGCCCTTCTATGTATGCTCTTCTTCTTTAGGGGCGCGCGTTTAGATATGCTACGAACGTAGAGACACAAAAGTGAAGGCATAAAAATTAGGTATGATTTCTTCCGTCGTATTATATATAAAGTACTAAAGAGATCAAAACAGAAGCAAGCCACACCTATTCCATAAATAGGTTGGCTACGAAAATAACATATACCTTGACTTAATCCATATAAGATACTAGTAACAGATAGAATTAATTAGTCATTACCACCTCTAATTATTGATTGTTGAAGTTAACTGCCCTCAAATTCCAACAATGGATTTGTTTATCCATTTCATATATCTATCTATATATATATATTATTATACTTAATTAGTATAATATTAAATGAATGAGCTAGCTTAAAAAAAGTGGGTGGTCTAGATTCATATTTAGTAAGATCATTTGAATAGTAAGGTAGAAATGGGAAGCCTACCTTTACAAGTCCATGTCATAAATATAGGATTTGGGCACAACTTTCCTAAACCAAACTATATATTAGAAGATGTTGTTGGGTGAATGTTGTTGTGGTGGGTGTGAAAAATTGGATGAAGGGACACTTGTTGGCTCTTAATGTGGTTTTCACCCATGTGTTGCATCAAGTTTATATAATAGTTCAATCTATCTTCAGTTCATTGAATTTGTTTACCAATAAAAACATCACATTACTTGGTTGGTTAGCCGCTTTCATGTCCTTGATTTGTTTTCAACCTACAAACTATAAGATGAAATGAATGAAAACCTAGTTTGATCTTTTATCAATGTTTAAACTTTAAAATGCAAAGAAAAAGTCAATTAAGGACTTAATGTGATCGTCATTAATTGTTAAACTACATATCTATTTTTTTGTAAAGAATGAATCAATTTGGATTGATGATATTACTTTGAATTAAAGTTTTTACAAGAACTAATGCAAAATACACATAACCAGCAATGCTGACCGGTCCAAACGATTGTAATCAAATAGTGAACGAATTGAAGTATAAGTGATAGTAATCGGTTGCAACAAACTTACAAAGACGATCACATTAACGTTTCTCAAACTTATAAGGGAAATACTACTTGATTAAGATTAACATTTAAAGTTAGTACTATAAAACTCATATGTCAATGGGTTTTATTAAAAATATGACCGTTTTCACATTGTTGGTGTAAATTTATTTCTAAATTAATGATCTAAAAATACAAATACAAGTGATAATGAGTTAGCTAGCTAGATATAATGCCTTAATAAATTCAAGTTATAACATTCTATCATGTGTTTAGAACTACTTCTATAAAGAAACATAAACCTTTTTGCCTTTACAACCAAAAGGGTAGTTCAAACTAGAAAACAGATGGAACATAGTTTATGTGTTAGCTATAATAATGGAAAGGGTATTTTCTAGAAATACAAAATAATGAAAAGGGTATAAATGGAATTGGAGCAGAAAAAATAAATCATACTTGAGGAAATTAACTGTGATATTAGAATTTTTATTTTAAGAAGAGTTGATTGAAGAGGTTCACCCAACCCAAACCCAACCTATCCACATCCCCACGTCCTCTTCACTCGTTTATATGTTTTGGCCATTACTTTTAAAATTACTATTATACCCCTTGTCAGTGTATTATAGCTAAATAGTTAAATTAAACAATAACATCATTTTCTTAAATAAACAATTTGAGAATGTTTAGTCGTTGGAATAAACTATTAGAAACTCTTAACCCTTTCATGTTTTCGATATGAAAGGCAACTTTTTACATAATTAATTTCCATTAATCTTTTAGCTCAAGAACAAACGCGAAAACAACTTTAACAAATAACATATATATGATGTATATTTTTCTAACAATTTAAACCTTCTTACATTTTGATATCTATATAAATACACAAGGGTCATTTCCACAGGAATATAAAAAGCCAAGAAAAGGCCTAATAAAGGTTAAAAATGTTTTTGCTACTCACTATTGAGTGAAAGGTACTAGTTCATTACTACTAACTTTTATTATTAGTGGTTTAGATTATATTAAATTAATAGTGGGCAAATATGGAATTTTGTGTAACTTTCCATGGTGCGTGGATGACACGCGCTTTTAAGATGATAGAATATACAAAAAATAATAATTTGCGGAGAAAATACAGGAACAGTGTCTGTCACTATATAAAGCCTCTCTCTTCATATACAAGGGGTGGCAAGTATAAGTAGTTACATTGCAGGTTTGGAGTTGGAAATCCACTTTACCTCTAACTCTATAGCCTTCTCCCCAAAATTCATCATTTTCGATCAACGAACAAGAAAACGATATCAATTATGGCTAAAGAATTTGTCGATATCCACGATGTAGGAAGCGAAGAACGATTTACATGGCTTCCGACTTATGTTCTTAACGACGGTATTGATCATGAAGTATGTGGAGATTATGGAAATGATGATCATCAATTATTATTAAAGGTACTGTATAGAAATATTTTTCATTTGTTTTTTATTTGAATTTGAATGATCAGAATCCGGATCAAATAAGAACCTAAATTTTCGTGAGAAACTGATTCATTACTACTCTCATTACATTGATTCACAACTATTATGGTATGGTAAATCAACCTTATAAAAGTAGTTAATCAGTCTGCTTCTCACCTCTTCTCAAGAATATTTAGCTATTTCCCGGATTATAAGCTTGAATGATTAAATATGTCCATGTTTTGGCATATTTGGTTTATATTATTTGAATGATTCGACGCTCATTTTTGAATAATGTCATTATAATAGCGACAAAGCGTTCTCAATGATGGTGAAGAAGAAGATAACCATTTATATTCTAAGGTATTGATACTACGTTTCATTTGTTTTCTATCATTTCAAATATGGCAAAAGTGAGTACTAATTGATTTATTCGCGCTTATATGATATTATTGTGTTGTAACAATAGCGGAGTTATAGTAAGCATAGACATCAACCTCCATCTACTCGGAAATCATCGGTAGCTACTCATCCTCCTTTGCATCCGTCATCGTCACCGGTAATTATTTGCACACAATATCTTGTTTCTAACACACATAAAAAGCATGAAGAGAGAATGATATGTAGAATCCTGTTTATATCATATTAGAGATATCTTAAGATTCTAATTATATGATTATATATCATTGTTCGTCATGTTGTCAACTCATAAAATAGTCAACTTGAAAAATTTGTTGACTTAGGGATACAACCTATATATGTGTTCATATTTCATAGGGCCAAAGTGTATATATTCATATATTTATTTATAGGTCATTCAAGGCATTCTAGTTGGGATTATTTGTTCATGGTTTGCCATATCCTTCATTCATTTTCAATGAATTAAGTTGATAATTTTATATTGGATTTGTTTTCTTGATAAATTAATAAAAACTACTACACGATTCGTGGAATAAAGGCGTATTTAATATTTAATATTTAATTTATTTAATATTTAAATTTGAATAATGTTATGATTGTGAAATTTTGGCATAAAGCACTCTTCCAAAAAATTTGTGTTCCCTAGCACAAATCAAGCAACCAATGGCGAAATTTCATAAATATTAACTATAATATAAAGATTCTGCATCTTCCAATTAGATTATGACCTAGAATCTGAAAGATTCCAAATATGGCCAATGAGGCAATGAGATTAAGACATATGATTTGAAAGATTCTGAATCTTCCAACGGGTGTAACCGACACATATGTTGACAAATTTTGAACAAATGGTATGAACTATGAAGGAATCTTTGCATTAATCTTAGTTTTTTTTAGTTTGGAAAGCATAACTCGGAAAAAAAATGCTTTCAGATGTATATAAAATTATACAACGTTAATTCATGTATTTTTTAACAGCCTAAATATATTAGGCTACCAGCAATGATATAACATCACATAGCATGTATTATGTATCCAAAGTATTTGTTTCGTGTACAAACCACCCCTATAGAAGGAGGAAGATTTTTTTACTCAAGTTATCTTGAGAGTTAGAGTTTTCTTTTTTTCTTTTTTTTACTTATATAGCCTACTCTTTTTGATCCTTTCCCTTATCATTTCAAGATGTTTATCTAGAGGATTTCAATATGAGCCACATAAAGACGTCATGATGCCTTACCACTAGATCACAAATGTGATGGTTAAATAGTACTTAATAAACATCACTAAACGTGTTTGATCATAGAGATGACGAATAACTCGGTTTTATATGGAAGAGTAATGATACATATGTATAAAATATTTCTTTATTAACAATTGATTCATTATTTGATACATGTCATAAACATACATCTTCATTTTCATCCCTTGATCATTAGACGTGTAATAATCACTTTATTAGACACTCATATTAGCATATATATATATATAATTGTTTTATCGATCAAAAAGGAATCCCAATTTGGATTCTACTAATACATTATTAATGATTAGTTATTCTTAATTTGTATTGTTAGCAATGGAAGAGTTATTCAAAAACTGATCAAAAACCTAAATATCCCGCAAATTGGGCAGCGGGAGGACCTGGTATGCAAGCCGTATTTCTAGATTCGAGCCAAAGATCATGTGGTACAGGCGTTTTCCTTCCTCGTACAGGAGGAAATGACGTTGAAAAACCAAGAAAACCAGGTAAACTATTCTTTGTTATGTATAAAATAAATTTATGAATATTTGGTATTTTAATACATTTCTCATAACAAAATTGTTATAAAAACAAATCACACAGTTGTAAATCTTGGGTTATTTACAGCATTTGCTCCTGTTCTCCTTCCATCTCGTGTAGTACAAGCTTTGAACCTCAATGTACAAGGGTTAGGTTTGCAGATCAAACCAAAAGGTACACATATGATATATTCATTGTATCTAATTCTTATATCCAAACTTTAGCCTTTTGAAATATTTTTTTGGTCCATCAATCTTAACTTAGGATCACTTGTATTGTTTATTATTTCAGAGCATAACAATAATTTAAAGGGCGTAGAATGTGATCGAATAAGAAATAAGAAGAGCAGAGACGTGCCGAGCCAAATATGTGTCATGTCTCAAAACAGAAGTTCTTCACCAGATATATTTCTCCCAAAAGAGTGGACTTACTAGAACTAAATTCACGATAAATATTCCACCCTCATTCATAAAATCCAGGTGGATTGTTGTACTTAATGCTCTTGATTTATATTCAATCATGTATTTGAATCCAATAAGAGTGTAATTGTTAAATAAATATGTCCCCATAAATTTCGTACCGAATAAATTCCCTGATTTTCATCCTGGTTATAATGTAAGTTATTTGCAGTCGAATAGCAAATATGTCGACTTAGTTTACATTCTGATCCATATAATTTGTTTTGATCTTAAACTGCTGTATCTGATAATGTTTGTTCTCTTTTAACTTCATAATTAGTTAATTTACTAACGATAATCATACTTTACAATGCCAAATGAGCTATTTTAACTTCAAAACAGATATCATTTCATTTATTCTTTGTTAAAAGATAAAAAGAAATTAAAAAAGTTACTATGTGGGACAGAATAATTCTCTACAAGAACATCAATAAGGCGAGAGCATGATATGCATTACAAAATTATTACAACTGTAAAATGAAGAACAGGTGATAGATATGCACATAAAAGATTTCTACTTCAAAATTTCACATAGTTTTCAAGTCCACTTGAAGCATACTTACAGCAGAAATCTGATCAGCTGATTTGACTTGACTTCTGGGAAGTGATCATACTATAAAACTCTGCACGAAAAAGTTCTTCATAATGTTTCTTCATTGATGACCCACGCTTACAGATTTTCATTGCAAATTCCCATCCAGCTTGTTCACCTTTTAGGAGCTGTAAAACCTGCATACAGCATCAACTCATCATCATTACTTAGACTACACTAGACCATTTAGTACAATATGATCATGCTTAGAGATTTAGAGTAATATCTGAATTAAATCGTGTTTACTTTAAAAGATTCTAGAAATACTAAAGAATGGAAACATGCCTGGTTCATATCAGGGCGTCGAATGGATGATCGTTGTATGCATAAAGATGCAGCCAAAACCGTTAGATGCAATTGGCGTGTGTCACAATTGTCAGCAATAGCAGGATCAATGAGCTCTCGAACATTATTCTTTCTGAGCAATGGTTTCGCCTGTTGAAGTAAATTAAATGTTGAGTAAATTATGAATGGGTTGATTTAGGTTGTGTTTTATCTCAAACAGTCAAATGGTTCAAGTTAAAATATTTAGCTACAAAAGGGAATGAGTCAAATGGGCCCATCAAGTCAAACAGGTAGAAAATCGCCCCAAGTCTATAATGCATACAACCTACTAAAAGTCGTTGATTTATATGATTAGTTGATTACTGTAAATTGTAATAATATTTATTAGTTATCAGAAATGCATCAAGTATTTATGGAAAATGAACAGCTACTCAAGTGAAGTCAAACAGGTGGAAAGTTGCCCAAAGTCTATTTTGACCTGTTACTCAACCTGCTTGACCCGTCTATCTTGCCATCTCTAATTATTAATGTTGGAGTAGAGCAGTTAAGGAGGTTTATTGAAACACGAAACATACCCATAAAACAAGACTTTGTTGAGAGTAATCTAGAGCTCTACGACCACTAATAAGTTCCAACAAAAGTACACCGAATGCAAAAACATCAGTCTTTTCATCAACTATGCCGTGCATCAAGTACTCTGGAGCAAGATATCTACACAAAAATGTTCAATTTATGGGAATGATCAGTCATAATACTGGTATAATCTACCACTAGACAAACTCTAAAAAGGGTAATAAAGCATACGAACCCAAATGTGCCTTCGAATCTTGAAACAGTTAGGTGAGTCCAATGCTCCGGCAGCCATTTCGCTAGCCCAAAATCGCAAATCTGAATCGAAAACTGTTATCTTTTGTGTCCAAAGCTTCCAAATACACGTTAAAAGTTGCATTATTTTTTCTATTTTAGACTGAAGTTTCGTGATTTTAAGAAGTAATGAGGAGGAACAAACAGTACAAGGGCTAAGCTGCTCTGCACACTTTTGGGCCAAAAGTCCATCGTTTAGTACTATGGTTTCAACTTTCCCTCAATTAGTAGTGTTTGGGTATAAATGATTACGGTTATGCTTTTCTAATAATTCAGAACAATTAGAAATATATTTAATGTGATAAATAGAAATGTATCCCTTAGCTTTAACCAACCAAGTATCGAATTTTGATCAAGTGAATAATTAGGACTTACTTGAGGTTCAAAGTCCTTTGTTAGCAATATATTTGCAGCCTTAATATCTCTATGAATGATTCTCCTTTGACATCCTTCATGAAGATAAAGCAAACCTTCAGCTATCCCTAAAGCAACCTTATACCTAATACCCCATTCTAATTTCTCCTCCAAAGCTGTCACAAAATGTAAAACTCAAGTAAAAATCCAAACTTTTTACCCTTTAGCTTCAAGAAAACACTAAAATCATTACAGGAGCAAGTGACTGGCTAATGGGTGGGGTCAACCCCTCCAATTTTTTGTAATAGATATAAGTGTTTATAATTGCTAGTTGACAATATATGGTGGCAAACTAGGTGGGTCGGGTCAGGCGGCCCGCATATAGTTTTTAATGTGTTCATATGATTTCTAAACTGTATTATTACAATTAAAAACATTTTTTAATAAAGCAAGTTAATTTTACGCATTTAAATACAATTTTGATGGCTTTCGGCCTGTTTGAGCCTTTTTTTTTTATTTTTTGTATATCTTTTAGCCTAACTCATAACCATTAGAGATAAAGCATGACCTAAACCATCTATTTGTACATAAATGGGTCGAAAATTGACACGTCTGAAAAAAGTATGTTAAGTTAAATTCAAGAAAAACAACTAACCATGAAGCCATGAAGCTAAACTACCATTAGGGGACAACTCAAGGACAAGATGTAATCCTCCTTCAACACCGTGACCAATCAATTTTGCTGTGTTGGGATGATTCACATGAGCCATAACCCCAAGCTCCGATAAAAAACTTGTGGTTCTTTCATCGATAGGACCTCGTGTAAGTTGTTTAACAGCAACAAGTTGTCCACCTTTCAGAACCCCTTTGTAAACCTCAGCATAACCTCCCTTCCCGATCACATTTTCTGAAATAAAAACATTAAAAAGAATTAATAAATACAAAATTTAGGACAGTTAGATAATTTTAGCTTGTTTTAAGAATCAATTTTCTTCCAACAACTACTTATGGTTAAACTCCTTTTTTACCTAAGAAAATACACTTTACCCCCAAACACTTAAACTGATTATTACAACGTCGAATCGCAATAATTGGTTTAAACAAACATCCTAATACCCCCCTTAAACTAGAACATCACTAGGTGTTTGGGTTAGCTTATTTTATAACTTTACCATCTTACTGAAATTCCAAAAAGTCAATAAGCACATTTTTAACGGCTTACGAGCTTATCAACTTTAACTTCTAGCTCTCATAAGATCGAGTTCATAAGCTCATAAGCCGCAAAATAAGCTTGTTGGCTTTTAAAAATTTCAATAAGCTGAAAAGCCCAGAAAATAAGCTAAGACAAACACTCAGAGTCTGATAATCACTTTTATATTGCATAACATTTCCAAAATAAAAAAGAACATTGAAATGAATAATGAACCACAAATCAAGAATCCTACCATTTGAGAAGTTATTGGTGGCAGATTGCAACTGTGAAAAAGTGAAGTTCTTCCAATATGGCTTGAAATAATTCATATCTGGAATTGGAGATGGCGGGATTGTGGCAATTTGTTCTCTAAAACTACTACTTAATCTTCTTGATAATTGCAAGCCACTACTAATAGGATGAAATGTTGGCAAACATTTCTTTGATTTACTTTTTATCAAATGAAACAATTCAACCCATTTTAAGGTTGACGGTCTTGAATCTTTTTCATGATCTTGATCACTTCCTGATGTGCTTTCTTTTGAAGAAACTGTATATTCCAAACTCCTAAAATAATCTTCAAGAACACAAGTGGGAGAATAACTGTCTACCTTCAACTTCTCCATATCTACAAATCTAAAAAAAATGAAGCATGTTGGTTAATTTTTTTTGTGTGCATTACTTTAAAAAGACATGAAAATGCATAAACCCATGTTCAAATTAGCAAAAAGACAATTTGTTTTACTATTTTCTTATACCATAAATGACCATTGATGACATGCCAGTTTGTTGGATCAAGATATGACAAGACAACCCTTGTACCTTAATACACTTTTGGAAGTAAAGGGGTTTATGGATTACTATGAAAAAAGAGGTTTGTAATGAGAAGTGTTGTTGTACCAAAACTAGTTATCAAAATAAACGTAAAATTACATAAATTTGACTAAAGTAATGTTACAACTTGCATGATATAGACTTGTCGTATTTGGATTTTTAATTCTTTTGACATTCGGAGTCAAGATAATGAGATTTTGAAGAAACGAATAACACGTCGTAAAAGGAAACTACTTTTTTGAAGATAAATGTAAGTAGATCACTTATTTAAGTTCAAAATAATCAGATTTTACGATATACGTAACTTGTTCCCAGAAAATCAACGACTACGCAACTTGTCCTAAAGCAATTGACTCTTTAAGAGGAATTAATCAATTCAAGCACAAATAAAAGAAATACCGAAGTTTTCAAGAAAATGAAAACAGAAGTTATTTACAATAAGTATCATATTACACCGATGGGACAATTCTTGGTAAAAGAATAGTTGAGGAATCAAGTGAAAAGTTAAAAGTGGGGTTATAATAGATATACCTATTTAGATAGATTTAAAATAGGTATAAAAATGTAAATTTAAAATATATTTAATTCAACTAATAAGATTAGTTAGAGAAACTCTATTAACTAATTAATATATTAGACTTATTTTTAAATTTATCTAATTAGAACTATATAACATATTAATAAATTAAACAGAAAAAAAGATGAAATTTGACACATGAATCAAGGAAAATCTATTGAAATGACAACTCCATAATATAATGAAAAAAAGGTAAACAAGCTACACATGCACATGCTAGTAACTTGTTTTTATGGATATTTGCAATAAATATGATACTCTACGTATGTTGTAATTCGTATCGAGATTAAACTCATTAAGGGTGGTAAAGAGTGATTAGAGTACCCATCTAAGAGCACGTATCTAAGAATATAGGTTTGGAGAGCATAACATGGAGGCTTTATCCAATATATGTGTGTTGTTATTCTATCATATCTTTCCCATCTAGGGTTTATCCCTTTATATATGGGGAAGGGTTTAGCCAAATAGGGAGAGCCCATGGGCCAAGCCATGTGGAGGCCCAAAGTGGGGGTTACACGGGGCCTAATTAACCTTTCGAAAGGTTTTACGGTGTACAGCTACTCATTGCAAGGGAAATACGTCGTCGCAAAGATGGTTATCTTGTATATGTGGGCCTAACCGACCTTTTGAAAGGTTTTTACGGTGTGCAACCGCTCATTGCAAGGGAAACACGTCATCGCAAAAAAAAGTTGATTATCTTATATATCTTTGTACCATGATAGCCCCCATTTCAATGCTACTAAAATATTTTAGTGGTGAAATTAAATACTAAGTTGATATCACATTAAAAGATTAACGAAGAAGAGTTCAAACCTGAAAAGATGAGATGAAGAGCTCATTACTGGGTAGATGAGCTGGAGAACTCATTGCTGAAAAGCTGAGCTAAAGAGCTCAATACCGAGCTGAGGGCCTCATTGTTGAAAAGCTGAGCTGAAGAGATCATTCTTTGAAGAGCTCTATACCGAGCTGAGATGAAGAACTCAAAACTGAGCTGAGCTAAAGAGCCCGGAGCTCATTATGACAAGTTCAACACCTACAAACCTGCACACAAGTAATAAAAGTAATCCAATTTTTCCTTGTTTAGTCTTCAGCCAACCAATTCCTTCTTCTTCTTTGTTTCTTTACAAACGCTTGGAGCTCAGTATTTGGAGTCCGGAATGTGGTCATGGAGCACGGAATTCGTTAATTCGAGATGAAGCGTGGAGCTCAGAGTTTGAAATGTGAACTTGGAGCTTGGAGTTCGCAATGTGATCATTTCCGGGTTTTTTTTCAGTGATTCCAAACAAAGCTTGGAACTCGGAGTTCGGATATGAGGCTTGAAACTCGGAGTTCGGATATGAGGCTTGAAACTCGGAGTTCGGATTGGAAGGTTGGAACTTGGAACTCAGAGCTTGGATTTGAAGTTTGGAAACTCGGTGCTAGGAATTGAAGCTTGGAACTCGGAACTCGGTATGTTATCTTTTCTGTCTTGCGTTCTGCTGACAGAAAGATACTATACCGGCAAACAAAAATGTGGTACAATATGTAAAAATAGTTGTACAATTGGAGGCGTCATCTCCTCGAGCATTTACTGTGCAACTTGAAGTTTTTTAGTTTGAAGCACATTATTTGTAGCATGTGTTATACTATTTGATCAAATATATTTCAGTGCGAGTGGGATTTGTGTGAGGAACCACTTCTTTATTCTATATAAATGTTGTAACCCGTATCGAGATTAAGTTCATCGAGAGTGGTAAAGAGTGATTTAAGCACTCATCAAAGAAGATGGGCTTTGAGAGCACTCATCTAAATATTGACTTTTGCAGAAGAGAGCATTTGAAAATATGTATGTGTTGTTGTTGTATCCTGCCTTTCCCACCTAGGGTTTATCCCCTTATATATAAGCCTAATAAAAAGAGCCCATGAGCCAAATCATGCGGAAGCTGAAAGTGGGAGTTACACTATCAATGTACACATAAATACATGTACACGTATTTGTATATACATATGTACATAAAACATATAAAGAATCTAGGAAAGAAGAAGAGTATTTGACGACATAGAATAAAAAAAGCTAAAAATTCTTGTAAAAATGCTTTGTTGTTGTGAAAGATGTCTCAAAAGAGGAGGGGGAACCCCATAAAGAAATTTATGACTCAAGAAGAAAAAAAAAGTGAATTTTGAGAGTGAAAAAGATGGTTGTATTATGGGCAGGGTGTTTTGGTTCATTTATTAGATTTTGTCAAGTTGGTTTCATTTTTATAGACTATAGAGTATAAGACTTAATGATTTTTCTTAATAATTATTTGGTAAACATAAGGTGATAGCCATATTTTTTTAGATATATATGGATAACTCGTAATGTTTAATGCATTTTTATTTGCACATAGATGAATTTAGGTCGTCATAAATCTGTTTACGAAATAAATTTCTTTTATTTAACAGTGTTTAGTCTTTATTGTATTTATCGTTAGATGTGTATTAGCCCCTAGTCTACATCTTGTAGATGGGTTTTTGGCTTTTGCTTTTGTGGTTTGTCTTGTATTTGACTTTAATTTATAATTTAACGGTAATCTGCTTTTAAAAAAAAATAATAATAATCTGTTTACTTATATTTCTTTGAGAAAATAATGAGAGGAAGAAAGTGTTGTAATAACTGAATTAAGAAGCAATTACAAGTTTCAAAGATTACTTCTTTAGTAATTTAAAATCAACAAACATGATGGTGGAATTATGATTTGTGGAGTGAGTATTACTCACCAATCTCGAACACACGTACGTCTCACAAAAGAAAATCAAGTGACACACTTAATTGTACATAGTACAGTGAATGAAAAATGTATAATAGTAGTCTAAATTCATTCAAGATATATTTTATTTTTCTTAAATACTTACTTTTCTAAGTTTTGAATATTCACAAAATGTTCAGCAGAAATAGTTTAAGCACGTTTAACAAGATGTAATATTTCTTTATTTTTTAATTTATATTTTTTACTGGTAATTTGTACGCTATTAATTTTTTTTTCATACATTACTGCTTATATTTAAGTGGTATTTATATTGTGTTAGTTACGTTACACATATGTTAAATTAATGGTGATGATCGTTTTTTTACTATACAAATTATTACCGTTTTAAAAACAATATTACTGGTTCTTCTAAACAAAATTCTAAGAGCTTTCAGTAAAAAAATTAATTATATTAATTATACTCAAAATTTTCTTTTATAATCTAAAATCTCATTCAATATATCTTAATCCCTTATTAACCATTCATCATTCAACTTAAGAAGATTGGAATGAATATATTGCTAAATCGGGTATTAAATGTGAATTAAGAAAAATCAACTTAAGAAAAGTTAAAAAACGTTTTTGTTATAATGTGAATTAAAATGTACATTTCGATTCAATTTTTCAACGGTTATTCACTACTTTTTTACCGCATTTCCGTCGCATCGCACGGGTTACCAGCTAGTTATGTATAAAAGGATAAGTGTGTTAAATACAAAATTCAAGTTTTATTAAATACAATTAAAAATTAAAAATGTGTGCTTAACTTGATTTAATGCATATTTAATTTTTTTATTGAGAGACTTAGAAGTTTGTTTAGCATTTCTCAATACTTATTTATGTTACAATAAATGAGACTATAAATTTGTTGTCATAAACTCAAAATCGACCTATCGTAAACTAGCACTGATTAATCGGTCAAAGTTGGATGCGTGTGCGATCTTGACTTTCACTTAAGTTAGGCCATGATCGGCCAAACTTCTATACATTATGCAAACAAATAAAACTACACTACTGTACCACATATCCAAGAATATGCTAACTCTATCCACCAACCAATTATTTGAACATATTTTATACTTTAGTTACAGACTAACAACAGTGACTAATACTACCGTAACAAATTAAGATGTGACAATCAAAGTCGATCAAGTGTCTCCAAATATATAGGACAAAAATAATAATTAAAACTAACTTGGCCAAATAATAAGATTAATATATTTTACAATAAAACAAAATTCTTAGAAAAAGCTCTTATATGGAGGCTAAGTATCATGTTTTAACTTGCCGACTAGCTGATTACTTAGTCGCGGAAATTGGTAAATGTGGTCAAAGTCAAATGTTTTGTGCAAATAAAACTTTACAATAAATAAATGAACATCATATTTAGTTAAAATAGCAAGTATCAAAGAACTGCAATTAACTATATATGTTGAACAAAAATCAAGATATAATCATCGATCTAACTCGTACTTATAGTAAATATCTCCAGGAGATGTTGCTTCTATATATGTCAAACGATATGAATCACACACGCGTAACAAAAAAAATAAATAATAATAATAATAATAAAAAATAAAAAATCTCATATGAGTGTGTATGTCAAAAGTTAATAAACAAGCGATTGAACGACAATGAATCTAACCGAAAATTGAAGGATATAAAGTTACAGGCAGAGATATACAACAAACATGTAATAAAGAAGTTTGTACCTATGAGTTTGATGATCTTCTCTCTAATACATCCTCGATTCTCTCCTAAACAACATGTTTTAGGGTCATACGTATATCAATCTATCGTATTTATAGATTACAAGTTAGAAACTTACCCTTTGTATGATACATTATTGACAACTAGAATTTGAATATATCTATACTAATATATAAAATTTTTTGATGTTTTATATTTAAAAACTTTTAACAATAAAACTTAACACTTCTATATTTAACCCTAATTATATAATTCTCATCCTACGACAATTTTATCATGTTCATATTTATTCACTTTTCACTATCATATCACGAATCACTAACTCTATGTACGAAAAAGATATTGTTATATTGAGTCATCATCATGGATAATCTATTAGTGAATAACAAACATATTATATGTTGAGTCATTATTTACAACACAACTTCGTAGTTCGCTGCATATTGCAAGTATTACCCTAGTAATTAATAAGTCGGCTAGAGCCCCTTACTAATAGAATAACATTTAAATCTCAACACCGGCACGAGCATTATGTACCTACTTCTAGAAATTTTTTTGTTATGCTAGTTCACGCAATTGCTATTTTGTTTAGTTTAGTAATTGATATTTTAGAGAAGTTGGTAAAGTAAAAACGGACTCTTTCAAAAGTAAAGGAGACTAGAAATTCCTTCAGTCGGGTCATCGATTCACCTTGTGGTCGACTTGCTACACCAAATTTAATGCAACACTAAATACTATTTCTAGTTGTACTAAAATAATGCAATACTTAATGTTAATATTGGAGTGCATTTTTTGCATTATGCACTACTGTATTGCAAAAATGTACGTTCAGTGTTAAAATTTGAGATGTTGTAAAGATCTTTCTTTTTTATTTTTAATTCTTAGTGATTATTCCTAAATTACATATTCATAGCGCATATATATATATTCAAAATGTTGATCGAGTAACTAAAATCTCCATTGAGATATTTCGATTTTAACATCTACGAAAACTTAACATGTACGTATAACACGTACTAGTTTTCAATGTATGACTTACTGGTAGAAAATAGTTGTAGTCTTAATTCAAGTATATTAAATTACATCACCCTGTTTATATAATCTTAAGTAGACTAATGACTATATATATCAATATAAAATTCTATGACTTCCTACACTATAACTTAGAATAAGAAAGTAATTTAGGTAGAAATTAAATTGCAAGTATCAAAGAGTAATTTAACATGACTAAGCAATATATAAATAAAGTATCATTTTAAATATTTTCCCTAAATGAAAAGGTTTGCATAGTTGTGAGACTTGTGACTCATGAGCGATACTTCATTTTGAAGTCTAAGAATGCATGGTAAGATATTTTCTATCATTGTCATTTTCTTGCCGGGAAATATCACGAACTCTCAACATTTTTTTTGAATATATGCTTTTATGTTATTGATGCTCTCGACGTCTTTCGGTATTGTTCAAACAGTTTGAATGGTAAGAAACTTCATCGCCTTCGTAGCGGAACAAATTTTTTCTTCCTCATTGAAAGTATCCACAACGCGTTAACGAGTTTCTAACATCTTGTCTTTATAGCCCGCTACATGTTTAGTAGCATCAACGAATCTTGATTTTGTTGACGAACCACTAGCATGCATAAAAGTCGCCACATCAGAAGAGCTGGAACTTCTTGCTGCTTTTCGTGTCCTTGTACTCAACTGTCCAGGGGTCGAGCAATTGGGTATTCCCTTAAAAGCTCGTTCATTTCGTTGTCGAGATTAATTGCCTCATTTTCACCTTAAAAGTCTACATAAAGAAACTGACTACCGCTTCCTCCTACTCCGAGTGGGGCATACCATTTTGGTTTGGCCTTTAAGACGTCCCAAGCTTCCTTCATATTAAAGTTATTTCCGGTCGTGTTAAAGTAGTCTGTACATGCTCGGTCAAAGATGTTGCGGTCATCTTGAACATTACCCCATGCGCGATGGGCATCGTTATATATCGCATGGAAAGTACTACAAACCGTGTTGATGTTTTGCCATTTGGAGGTTATTTGGTCATCGTCGCGATTATAGCCATGTTGGTTGTCGTTGAATTTTTTTAACACCGTTTCCCAAAAACATGAACGCTTTTGAGATTTTCCTTCCTTGGCGTCTTCGGAAGTATCAACCCAACATTGAGCCAATCAAAATTTTTCTTTGGCGGTCCACATATTTTTGTTGCATACAATTATTGCGCATTTGCCTTTAAGTTGTTGTTTTTTCCTTTTTTATCCGACGGTTTGAGTTGTTTTTGTTGGTAGAATTGTTGAAGTTGTTGTTGCAGGGGCGGACCCAGAACACTAAGTTACCATCTGCACAAATTTTTTTTTACGAGTATAAAAGAAATAAAAATGAACTAAAATGTACGATTTCATTTAAACCAATAAATAAATTAATAACGGACCTCCTAATTAGGTCATCTACAATCTTTCATACCGAAAAATAGCTTACGTACAAGTATTTATGTTACACAGAATTTTGAGACCAGGTTCATTTTGAAAAAATCGAGATTTTTAGCGAAAATTTACACTACGCGACAAACTTCCATCGGGTTCCCATGAACCCCCGGGAACCCCCCTAGGTCCGCCCCTGTGTTGTTGGAAGAGTGATCGTTGAGGGTAAAAAGAGGGTTGATAGATACTGAATCATTGTGAATTTAGGTTTGGTGGTGACAAGCTCAAATCTAACAGTGTTAGGAGTACCGAAGTTGAGAAGGTTAGTGTATGAGAAACTTTCGTTGTGTTTCGGTTTGAGTTTGAGTTTAGGTTAGACATTTTTGTTGTTGTTTATGAATGTGTATATATATATATATAAAGATAATTGTATTTTGTGTAAATTGTATGTATTCCTTGTATGTATTTATAGGAGTAAAAATGATTTTTTTTTTTTTTTAAACTTAACCATTGCTAACTGTCGTATTTTTGTTTTATAAAAAACAACTATATTACTATTGGGAGTTGTTTTTTGTTTATCAATTAAATCGTGAAAAGTAAAGGAAAACAAAAAAAAACTGCAATAGTGGTGAACCGTCTTTCCCCACCATGACGGTGCACGAGGACGATACCCACTCGGATTGTTCTGCCGTCATGGTGGCACCAAACGCACGAGGACGGTCACACTCTCGAATGGTTAATAGTGACTTTGTAATGGTACTTGGGCTTAATGAATATATGTGTCTGTTCTGTTTTTATGGGCCCATTTGGATCGGTCGTACACTCGCAGGAGACAGGCTACTTAAGTAGATGTGCGTCATTCCCTTAACTGCACTTGACGAAACTTAGGATCGCTTTGGTCAAATCTCAAGCGTCAATGGATCAAATTCGAGACTTGTTTTAACACAGTCAACGACTTATTTATGGGAATGTAAATGAGTTTATGTAACCATGAGTTTTGATTACTCAGTATTATTTTTCTTGAATAAATCTACAAGGTTCAGATTCCAGAACGTCACATAATGCACGTAGTATTACGTAACATACATTTAAAATCGATTAAAATTTAATAATATTTGGAAGCTTGTTAAAAATATATTTATGGAAGCTTGTTAGAGCATCCTTCATATTACGGACTTTATCACATTTATAGCCCTAACACGTTATTTCAATTAGTTTCTACAAAATATAAATTTCTAAAAACTTACTAATTTACTCCTATAATCTTCTACAAGTCTATTACTAGGACTCACTTACCTTTTACTATTATACTATACTATATTCGGCATGTTATAAGTGTTTATATTGTTATTTTACGTTGTTTTTGATGAATGTCAACTTTAATATTACAACAAATCAAAAAAGATTTTAATAGGTAGATATATATTATTGCATACTTTGTTGATGAAAAAATATAGCTATATGTTAGTGCATACTTTGTTGATGAAAAAATATAGTTATTAAACATTCATAAAATTATATACACAATTAAAATATACACTTTAATTAAGACGAAGAGAGTAACATTCTTTTTACTCTCAATTGGTTAAAAGTGTTTACGGGTGCACTACTTTAATCCATGGGATGGATTTCTTTTTCTCTGTTTTCTATAAACCTCACCCTCTAATGCATTTTTCCATGAATGGTGTCCATATCATATAATTTTTATATTACCATGGACATTGGAATTGAATAAAAAATTAAAACAATTCAGGAAATGCTCTATATATAATTATAATATATCTTTTATCAATAATGCTTACTAATAGACACTAACATCTTATAAAATTATAATCATAGTTGTGAAAAAAGTAAAAGTATAGTTATTATTATTCTTTAAAAATAAAAAATAATGCTTAATAACTGACAAAATAATTGACAAAATTAAACAAAATTATGATTGAAATTGGAAATTTTTAAAAATTATTGAGTACCTATGATTAAAAATCATTTCGTAAAAGAAAATATCATTCGGCTTTCTTTCATTTTACAAACTCATATCATTCGTTTGTATAAGACAAACTTATTCGTTTCAGTATAAATTTAAGTATGCCATCATTAAAACCGCAAATTGCAAAAAATATATCATCGTATTTCGAATAAAATAAATTAATCATATAATTTTATATATTTATATTCGAGTATATATCTATAATCTATAATTTTTATAAAAGTTACCATCCTTAACTTAAAACTTATACTTTTAGGATTCGAAATGATCATACAAGCCTTTTATTTTACTTACATTATATGAAAATCTATTCGAGTATGTTATCAATGATTTACACATAACTATATGTATTTTATATTAACAATAAATTACATATAATTAATAAAAATTAAGTGTCTTTATACGAATCACTTCATTAATAAAAAATTTCATGCGTAGACATGCATAACCATAAGTGAATAAACTAGTACTCATTAAATGTTTCTTATGTATTGGTGTTATTTTAAGGTTTAGTTTTGCCAAACGCCAAAGTTAGATACAAGCTAAATGGGATACAAAACGTAAAACCATTGTTTAAAACAATATTAGATGTTTTAAAACGACCACTAACGATTTAGTTTTAAGACGATCCTTAACTATCTATCATTATTACCTAATGTGTTTCATATATCTCTATAGATGAAGTCATAAAACAAATACTAAGAGATCGAACTGTTGGCCATAAACACATAATGTCATCAATGATCATTCTCTTTCAATCAAAATCACTAATTAATTAATGGTCACTTATATTATTACAAAGGGAAGTTGGATAAGAATTGATCACTGATTTTGTGTTTATCAATTTATGATTATATGATTATGACGCTAGAATCATGTAACTGACAATAATTTTATTTTATGAGTAGTGTTATATGTCTTTTTCGATAGACTTAAAAGTAGGTTTAATACATTTATTGGTTGATAAAGTTTCTATTTTTAATCTTATTAGTTGAATTTGACATATGTCAGTCTTACATTTTTAAGTCTCCTTCAAATTTATATAAGTAGACCTATGTGTCATTTTTATTTATTTTATATCCAAACCTCTTCATTTTATTATTTCCTCTTGTTATCGTGTTACATAGTAGTCAATTATGTCATCTAATCTAGTTCTAATGATAATATAAGTTGTATTTTCTATCAAGCTATTAATATCTCATCAATAAACAATTCTGTCAAAGCTTAATTACAACTAAAACTGGTAAAAAAATGTTGGTCACCATCTTATATATTTTACCAATCAACATATATTTGACCTATGAACATTCTGCTTTTTGAAAAAACAACATATTTACCCATACCATGAAATCATGGTATGTTTTGTTTTACATGGCATAAATCCAACAACATCATTTTCCCAAATAAAGACATTTTTCATCTAATAATATTATCAAGTGATTAACCTATTGCAATATTATTATACTAAATTTAATATACTATTAAACTTCAATTTGTTTAATAAAGTGTTCATTAGTGCTACTATCATTGAACAAAGTTACAAAAGTTAAAAGATACAAGATAATTTAATACGGAGTAATATAATAGTTATGCAATTACGTATTTACTTTTCAACCAATTTGTCAAGATTTGGCTACAAAAGTTTAAGGATATTTTCGAATAAACATGTTAGTTTAATGATATTTCCAATCTGTGCATATATATTCTACTAAATAATCAAGAGCCATTGTAAAAAGAATATAAATATAGAGAATAATTATTGTAGTTTTATTTGTTATGGTAATAATGGTAACAATGAATATTTTTATTTTTAATTTCAATATATTTATATTTTTTTGCAAAAAAAGTTATATTAAAATTATTATAATTTTATTCTTTTAACTGTGATACATTGAAAGTTTATAGTGTGTATTACATATTTTTTAAAAACCTTTTTAACACATATTAAAAAGTATAGGATTTTAATTATTTAATATAATTTTTCTATTAAAAAAATTAATTAATTTCAAAATTAAAAATAAAAATATTTAATCTTATCATTACTAGCATAATAGACTAAACTATTTGAAACTTACCCTATAAATATAAATACTTAAACATTTGTTCAAAAGAAGTTGCAAACAAACAATTATGCATAATAAATTAATGAATAACACACAAATCGTTTCCAATTATTGCAAAAAGAAAAAATAAAATAAAATGGATATTTGATTTTTTTTCTTTAAAAAATATAGAAGATAAAAGCTTGTTTTTAAATTATTATAAAAAAATAAATATCAAAGACGTACCAGTTGGCAATAAATCAGCCGTCCTTGTTCAATGTTATATCCAGTCATCATTCTTACCACAAACAAAACACACAATTTGCTACCTACTTACGTACTCTGATAATACAGTTTCTTATTTTCGTTTGCTTTCAACTTCCATTACCTAAGGATTCCGATTTCGAGTTCACCTGAGGTAAACTGCTCTATGGATACGAAAACACACATAGCTTATGTATATCCAGTGTATCAATCTGTTTGTTTCATTTCTGATAAAAACTGCAGTTCCAAATTCTGCAGGTTTCGGTTTCACATTTAATTCCTATTTCACTTTGTTTATACGTATAGCTATAATGATTTTGTAGTTCAATGAACAGGATGAAAATTTTCTGCTGATATGTGAAATTTTTCGGCTCAAACCGTATATTTTTGTTTATATTTTAATATTGTAATAAGTCATGTCGTTTAGGAATTTTCGGCTCTATTATATATACAGTTCGGTTCTCGTTTCAATATTTTCGGCTCTGTTCAGTCGAGTTGATGACTGTGTGAGGAGTTATAAATTTGATGAGCTTTTTCGGTTGTTTGTGCAAATTATAAGCATTTCTTTAAGTTTTGCTAAGAAGTTATTGATGTTTTATAGATATTGTTCGTATGGACGTCATTGAAAAGGTTGTGGAGCAAACTGAAAACACGGTTGAAGATGAGAGACGAGCTCCATTGATAGCTCAAGATAATAATGGAAAAGAGAATAATTTCATGGTTTACTTAAGTACATTTGTCGCGGTTTGTGGTTCTTTTGCATTTGGATCATGTGTAAGTGGCTGTTTCAGAAGATACTATAAGAATATTGCCATTTTGTCGATGATAAGTTTCTAATTGTGATTTGCTTGAAATCATAACACTTCAGGCAGGTTACTCTTCGCCTACACAGTCTGCTATTAGGGAAGATCTTAATCTATCAATAGCAGAGGTTAGTTTTATTAGTTTCATTTGTACTAGCTTGTGTCTTCGTCAAGCCTAACACATATAAGCCCACATAAGATTGCAATATAAAAACCAATTGGTGATAAAAATAGTAGGTTATCAAACTTTGTTGTCATTGACATAATGTCTTTCTTTTGGCAAGTGTTCTAAAACAAACTTTATGCTAAAACAAATAAGAAAAAAATGAGAGGGTGACACGTAACAATTTTTGGGCAGTGTGCATCACTTTTTCTTATGCTCGTTAATGCACAAATTGTCATGTGTCACTCTCTCATTCTTTTTTATTTATTTTACCATAAAGTTTGTTTTACTTAAATCAACCCCTATATATGTCACACAACAAAATGAGATTACGAAATAAATGACAAGTAGTGTCGACAATGATACAATTGTTCGGTTCCCTTGTTTGTCTCGACAAATTGATATTTAGTGCAACAATTGGTGAATCTTTATTGTTGGTTCTCTTAGTATTCCTCATTTGAGTCTTGGTCCAGTAACTGATGAACCTCTATCGTCTTCCTATGTAGTATTCCTTGTTTGGGTCAATATTGACATTTGGAGCAATGATTGGTGCAATTGCAAGCGGGCCCATGGCCGATTTCTTTGGTCGCAAAGGGGTAAGTTCAAGGGAATTTTCGACATTATCAACCATCATTCTTAGAGCACATTTTACTTCACTGCAACTTCAAACAACCAAATTCATCACTTGACAATTGGAACAGGCATTGAGAATATCAACTGCCTTTTGTACGGTCGGGTGGCTAGCAATCTACTTCGCTCAGGTACATAACTTTTTAGGTTGGACAGTTAATACAGCTAACATGGAACAATCAACTATTTTTATTTATTATTGTTATTTAAAAAAAATATATGATAGGGGCCTCTGCCTTTGGATATTGGAAGACTAGCAACAGGATTTGGAATGGGAGTCTTTTCATATGTGGTATGTTAGTCTGCTCGCCCAGCATTCATTTCCAAATTGGTCTAACTTATATAAGTAATCTGACAATTTATGTATGTGTTTTGTATTGTAAGGTACCGGTATTCATAGCTGAAATAGCACCGAAAAATTTAAGAGGTGCATTAACAGCAGCAAATCAGGTTCCAACCAATTTGATATGTCAAACACAGATTGTTACTGAAAACATTAGTATAAGAAACGTTGAGATAACACTGAACTATTCCAAACTATTCTGCAGCTCATGATCTGTGCAGGAGTGTCTGTTGCCTTTATAATAGGAACAGTGCTAACTTGGAGGACCTTGGCATTAACAGGTCTGAAAAATAATTCAAACTTATGTTTATTTACTACTTTTTTTAATAATAAATAATGAT
Source organism: Logfia minima (assembly GCA_963921325.1). Classification (NCBI taxonomy): domain Eukaryota; kingdom Viridiplantae; phylum Streptophyta; class Magnoliopsida; order Asterales; family Asteraceae; genus Logfia; species Logfia minima. The sequence continues at coordinate 10,472,452 of OY992776.1, read as the reverse complement.
AATTCGCGAACGCTTACTGTGGACGTTCTTGTCCACTAGTGTCAAAGGATATATGAAATACAAAAAGGAATGCAAATAGGCCTAAACGTTGCAGTAGGTGATGAATTCCAGTGATTTGGTTGCAGGATTGATTCCTTGTGTGGTTTTACTAGTCGGGCTGTTCTTTGTACCAGAGTCTCCTAGATGGCTGGTAAATTCACCACAAATATACGGTGTATTATTATATTGGGTTTTTTCAAGAAAAGGTTCAAAATAGTATCTTTGGCATGTGTGCAGGCTAAGATTGGAAAACAAAAGGAGTTCGAAACAGCCTTAAGAAAACTTAGAGGAAAGGATGTTGATGTATCCGCAGAGGCAGATGAAATCCAGGTATATATTTCAAAGATCTCAAACTTTTTCTTTGTTACAGAAAAAAGTTATATAAAGTTTATGTGTTAGTAATGAGATCTTGCAACTGTTGATAGGATTATATAGAAACACTTCAAAAGCTCCCGAAAGCCAAAATATTCGATTTGTTTCAGAGAAGATATTTACGATCTGTCACAGTAAGTTTATCTTCTTACCATATCTTGCTGACCACATTCTTTAGATTGTGAAACCAAAAGACTGTTTTGTCATTTCCACGATTCTAGTTTTACTTTTTAAAATTTTCTTGTTTTGGCTACTTCTATCGAGAAGATTGGAGTTGGACTAATGGTGTGTCAACAATTTGGAGGAATCAATGGGATCTGTTTTTACACAAGCAGTATTTTCGAGTCTGCAGGATTTCCTGCTGATATTGGGACGATAATCTATGCGATTCTTCAGGTTATTTGGAAGTTTTATTCAAAGTTCCTTGTATAAGAACTCTCATTTAAGACGAAACACTTGTTACAACAAGTTAAGTTTTCTCTTCATTTATGGTTTTGCAGGTCATCATTACTGCCTTAAATGCACTCTTTGTAGACAAAGCCGGTAGAAAGCCACTGTTACTGGTAAACTATAGTATTCTATACCATAATCCATTATTGTCTTTTTGCGATTCTTCAATCAATGCCTTACAAATACATTTTCAAGGTTTCTGGCGCTGGATTGGTTATGGGTTGTTTACTAGCAGCGATTTCTTTCTACTTTAAGGTAATCATAAGACACGAGCCAATTTTTTAAAGTTGTTACTCTGTCTGTCCAAAAGAAATAGATTGATCGGGTGTTTGACTATAAGTTATTCTTGTGAACGGCTATTAGCACTTGAAATGTTGTCTAACGACCATTTTGTGCACCAGACTTATGAGATAGCAGTAGAGGCAGCACCCGCACTTGCTGTAACTGGCATACTGGTAAATACACATCATTTGTATTACTGAGCTGTGAATGTACGAGTTCTTAAATTGTTTCTTGAATGCAGTTGTATATAGCGTCATTCTCAGCAGGAATGGGAGCGGTCCCATGGATCATAATGTCTGAGGTACATACGTCAACATCAATCCATTTTTACCATTTAGTTCTGTTTCCCATCATATCATACTATCAATAATTGGAGGTAATGTGGGTTGGGACGGTTGAGTAACTGGTCAAAATGGGCAGGATCATAATCAAAACGGGTTGGACTAGATTGAACCACTGGCACATTATTTTCTTTCTTTGTAATTTCATTAATAATTTACAAAACATTGATTACGGACAACGGTGACTGGTCCACACGCCTTGCCCTAAGGACAATTTGCATATTAATATTCATTATGAATAATAAATGTATATAGCCCACATTGACTTATTTTCACAATAACAATTTGAAATAGGAGGTATAGTGGGTCCCTCTGATGGAGTGACATGTCAAAACAGATTTGGGTCATTAAGAATACATATTTATAATGGGTGAAAGCAGATCGGGCCAGACTTACCCGTCAATGCTTTACTTTCTTTTCGTAGTTTTATACAAAAAAATAATATATTGATTGTTGAAGTTATTATTACATAAGTATCCATTTTGTCAAGTAAATGATATCAGGATGTTGTAAGTATGCTTTAGGTGGTAAATGTAACCCTAATTGACTCATTTTCACATAAGTATATCAAAAGTACTCTCTCTAATCGTACAAATATGTTGTATCTAGATATTCCCTATTAACATCAAGGGCGCAGCCGGAAGTCTAGCAACACTAGTAAACTGGTTTGGTGCGTGGGCTGTATCGTTCACTTTCAATTTTCTCTTGAGCTGGAGTTCTTACGGTAACTTTAACTCATAAACATTTTATCATTTCCTATATTCTTGACATTTATCTGGATTAAACAGCTTATATATGCTTTTTCAGGCACCTTCCTTGTATATGCAGCGATAAACCTAGCTGGTATTGTATTTATTATTGTGATGGTTCCTGAAACGAAAGGAAGAACTTTGGAGCAGATACAAGCTGCCATTAATACTTAATGACCACACAGTATCATTAACGGTATCTCTATCACATAGGCTTACATGTACAAGCCGTATACATTCAATGTCTATATTGGGAAACTTTCAACCTGTTTGATCCATTTGAACACTTATGCTTTAAGCTGATTTTTTATTGACCCATGTAACACAACCCAAACTGACCCATTCATTAGTAAATGGGTCAAAAATTTTGACATCGAGAAATTACAAATTGATTAAGAATTTAGCAGGGCGTCAAAATCTTTTTGACATATAATTTTGCACAGACTTTTGTAATACTAAAAAGAATTAGAGGGGGAGATTGCGCCAATTAGCCAATTCTGGCTCAGTTACTGCATACTTGAACTAAATACGAAACTACTGTGTCGTTTTTGGTAATTCCTCTTTTTCTTCTATGTCAGAACGTGACGATTGCATGGTAAATTGGTCATCGAAGCCAATTGCTAAGGGTCAGACAGTTGGATCTTGAGATTTAATCCAAAATCCAGAAAACGAATAGCAAGAAACATAGCATTGTTCGAATCCCATCTGCATGCATTTCTATCTTTCTTTGTTTATATTCATTTGATTCTGGCACTTTCTGCATGTTTCTACTTCATATTGAAGCAATTAATTACCTATTTTCTCATAATATTCGGTTTCCAATCCTTTACCAGTCAACTTTGGTTAATAATCAAATTATTTACAAATTACATAAATGCTTACTTACAATTCCCCTTCATGTTTTCTTATCTAATAATAGTACATTTTGAATTCATATTCTCAATTTTTAAATGAACTTATCTCATACCTTAAAATATGTGCCAACAAACAAAACTTTTTATACACTGATTACAACCTTGCATATATGCATATAAATAATAACAATAAAAAATTAAAAAATATTTATAAAGATAAATGTCAAATCTGCCAGCTTAGGTTCTTCTTACTATTTCCACAAATAGTCTACTTACTCCGATTTCTTTGGCACTGATTCTCTTACAACAAACACAAACACACACTTAGCACTCGGATCTCAATTTGTTGATCCGATAATTTATGCAAACTTTAAATTACATTTCATGCATGCAATTCCACCAGTTTCAACATTATCATTGGAAAAAGATCTAATTATTAGCTACAGTCCCTAAGAATTTCGGTTTAGTTAGATCTCATCGTAAGGAACCACAGGTACGTCAAATCGTAAGAACATGTGTCTTAAATCCTTATTTACCAATGAGTTTATATATATATAATTTGCTCTTAAATCGTAAAAACAAGCATGCATTTTGCTGTCAATTTTATTGGCTTTTGATCTCTTACTAAGTTCTATTGTTCATACGTTCGTCATGAACATTTGTTAGTTCCAATGATAGCTGTTACGGTTCCAATTTTGATCTAAAGATCTTACAATTCTACGATTTTAATCGATCAAAACGTATTGATCGTGCATAATATCTTTGGAAATATAGAATCTGATCTGATCTTGTGTGGCTTGAGTTGATGAACTAAAAACAAATATGTTAACTTGATTTAATAAAGAAAACTAACGGGCCAAGTGGCTAAGCTATTTGTAACATAAGTTTAATTGATGTTTCGACTTTCATAGTTCAACAACTCCAGTTACTTAATAGTAAAGTTAGTAATCTAAATTCTTTTTAGGTGTGACAACATTTAACTATGAACATTTCATGAAATTTGTCACATGTGGTTTTTGTAGTGTTATGCGTTGCAATACACGTGAAATTGATAAACAACCAAACAACTAAATAAAATGAACTTCATTATATAAAGGGAAATCATTGTCTAAGCAAACAATAGAAGACTACTCCATAGCTATAACAAATAACACAAGATATAGTTAATTGATCTAAACATCACGTTCTTGAGTTAAATTCTAGGAACAATCAAATCCAACACGATTTTGGAATCAAAACATGTAAGTCTTCTTCAAGCTCCTAATCTTCTACTTCCCAAATTGCCTCCAAAGTCGCATTAGCTCATATTTGAGAATGGTATGCAAAAGCTAGCTAAAATCCTAATTTTTAGTGATATCCCTCTAGTAGAGCTAAGAAAACAGAACATCTATCATTTTACACCATTTTTAGCATATATATGTACATTGTCGCCGTTACAAATTATTGACGATATGATTCTTGAATGGTATTTTAGGCTTTTTTGTTACAGTCAAGACACAATCTTTATAGATACTGAGTTACTCCCTTAAACTATGAATCTAAGCATCTCTGTAAGCGTTATTTCGGTTCTGAACTTCTGATGTGATATAATCTTTTATGGTATTTTAAAGATAGTATTTTCAGAGATATTAAGCGGTTAAAATAAGCATGGTGACTAAAAAGGATATAGAAAAAAGTGAGGAGAGAGGTCAAGATGGAAGAGCTCCTCTTATATCTCAAGAAGATACAAGAAAAGAGAATAATAGTATGGTTTACCTCAGCACATTTGTTGCGGTTTGTGGTTCTTTTTCATTTGGAACAGGTGTAAGTACTGAGTTAGTTTATTCGTTTACTTCATCTTCTTTAACTCTAGAAATCAAAAACCATTTCACATTGCTTCGCTTCCAATTTTCAGGTTGGTTATTCGTCTCCTACCGAAGCTGCCATCAGAAAAGATCTAAATCTAACAATAGCAGAGGTTAGTTTGATACATAATATTATTTTGTGAAACATAATATTCAAACAACATGAATCCAAGTCATATACATTATTTATATCATTGTAGTATTCTTTGTTTGGGTCAATATTGACATTTGGCGCAATGATTGGTGCCGTTGCAAGTGGGCCCATGGCTGATTTCTTTGGTCGCAAAGGGGTAAGTTGTGCAGATAGTAGACACTACCGGTAATCGAACTTTACAGAACCTGCTTATTATTTACATTCAAATCTTGTTATCGACAATCAAACAGGCATTGAGAATATCAAGTGCTTTCTGTATAGGAGGTTGGCTAGCTATTTACATCGCTCAGGTATGCAACATTGTACTTCAAGTGTTCATAAAAAATTTTGAAACCAGAGAAGATAATCCAATTTTCTTTTTTATATTTTTATGACGAAAGGGGGCCGTGCCTCTGGACACCGGAAGACTAGCAACAGGATTCGGAATGGGAGTCTTTTCATATGTGGTACATTGCTCTGCCCATCATTCTATTAGAATCTATTATTTAGTAACAATTATTTAGATTATCTTTAGCTAGATAATTTTAGTATCATATTACAATTTGTATAACTTTGAAGATTTTGTTTTAAGCGATAACACGAAGATATCTACATATGCTAACACAGGTCACACTCTATAAATCCTAAGAAAGTATTAACTTATGAAAGCATAGAAAATCAACATAAATTCATTCACAGACTATATTGATCATGTTTTTAAGTACCTGCAGTCTTTTTCGTAATAGCCTCATGCTGCAACTTGTTAACAAGGCTATCGCTCAAGTGAAAAAACTTCGAACCATATGTGTTTTCCAATTCCTTATCATCCATTTCCCTCAATTTTGTCAACCTCTCGTTCAATTTCGAGAACGAAAATTCATAATTGTTATTCACTGGTCTCAATTTCCATAACTTATCCCATAAAACACCATAACCATAAAACACCACCCCAAGTCACCCAAAATTGCCACAGAGAAAAGCATAACACAACTTAGGGTTTAATTTAGATTTATATATGTTTTCCCCTATCTGATACAGATCCCGGTGGGATCTAATGTGATCACGATGGGATATCACCTTCTAACAGAACAGATCCTAGTGGTATCAGGTGATAAAGGTGGGATCCAACGAGCTTTCAACAAAACTTGATATAACTCCAGAATCTTCACCAATTTAGATCCTTTCACCATTTATTCAACGTTTTACATTTGAAATCAATTTCAAACTAAATAAATACCATAAGTTCATGAAATTAACTTAGATGCGATACAATTAAAATCGATATTGCTACTAAAAATATATATAAAATAAGCAATATCATGCTATTAGTTGCAGAAGGTGTTTTCCAAAAATTTATTCTATGGAAAGCTTGAGAAGTGAAGAACAGAAAACATAATCACATATGACTTTTTCAAAATAATTTACATTGAAAACGGGAAATTCACTAAATGATGGATTAATGACGTACATTTAAAAAAGTTGAAAGATCAAATCTGAAAATTCTGTTTAAAATTTTACTATTGATGCGCCTAGTATATATGCACTCAACGACATATCATTCTAATCTATATATCACTACACATTTGAAATTCCCATTTTATAGTTTTCCAACTTATTTCCTTTTCAGAGATAAGAAACTTTACACGGGAAATGAAAACATTAGAACATGCTTTTAAACTGCCACTCATTTCCTAAAGATCGAAAACATCTTTCATTTCTAGAAAATGAAGATAGAAAATTAGAGGAAATTATCTGCAACTAAACGCATTATAAACTTGTATAATTTCTAACATTCAATTTACATTGTGTATACGTCAAAGACTGAATAAATATGCCATTGTGTTTCAAGGTACCCGTGTTCATCGCTGAAATAGCACCAAAACAGTTACGAGGCTTGTTAACAGCAGCAAATCAGGTTGCAACCTCATTACTACTTTTTAGATCTCATTATGACAATATGCACTGAAAGCGTTTACTATATGAAGCAACACGATATGTTTTTAACTTTTCTCACAATCTCACCGAATTTGCAGCTCTTGATCGTTACTGGTGTATCAGTTTCCTTTATAATCGGAACAGTATTACATTGGAGAACCATGGCTTTGACAGGTTTCTCAAACAATTATTATAACTAACTTTTTTTCAATTGCATTTTGGTCACCAGTGGCATTCTTGTACTCTTGTAGCATAAAAGAAATGTAAAAATAAAACTGACAAGGGCACAAAACAGTTACATCTGCAAAGTCATCTGATGAATCTTAAGGATTTGGTTGCAGGATTGATTCCATGTGGCGTTTTACTAGTGGGCCTCTGTCTTATACCAGAATCTCCTAGATGGCTGGTAAGTTCTACATGAAAAACTAGGGGTGGCGATTTCAACCCGTTTTTCTAATGACTGGGTTGATTTGGGTTGTGTTCAATCTCAAACGGGTCGAATACACATTTAGCTACAAGGGGAATGGGTCAAATGGGTTGAACATGTGAAGTAGATTGAAAACCGCTTAAAGTTTTGTAAATGCATAGAAAGTCCTAACGAGTAGTTACACCCAGAATTTTGCACCAAATTTTTATAGATAATAAACAACATTCAACTTAAAAATTACTGTACATCATTTACCCATTTCATATATAAACGTCCCAACTTATTATAGCATATGTATTTGAATTTTGGGATGTTACACACATAGATACCTTTAGCACTAGTACTCTAACGGTCCAAATGATTTCAGATGGAATTTTTAGACTATAACGACTTTGATTATATTCTTAGTAAACATAACTAAGGCATTAATTATTTGTAAGGAAAAAAAAGGGACAAAAAAGTTTGGAACTCGTTTCACCTCTTACTAATATAGACCCACTACTCAACCCACCTGTCTTGCCACCTCTAAAAAAACGTCAAGTATTAAAATCGTGAATGTTAATCAATCTTGGCATGCATGCAGGCTAAGATAGGAAAAATGGAAGAATTTGATTCTGCACTAAGGAAACTTCGTGGGAAGGATGTTGATGTTTCTGAAGAAGCAGCTGAAATCAAGGTTTGCATTTCAAAGCTCTCTTAACCTTTTTGTGTGCGTGTGGGTGACAGTAAGAATCTATAAATGTTGAGGGAGTTGCAAAATCTTTCAATATTTGACAGGATTATATAAAAACATTGGAGAAGCTTCCACAGGCCCGACTATTTGATTTGTTTCAAAGAACATATTTACGATCTGTTATTGTAAGTTTGTCTTCTTACCAAGTGTAATTGTTACTAGTCGATAAAAGTTTTCATAATATGTCAAGTTTTAATGCTAGACTTTCTTGTTTTGTCCAATTCTAATGAGAAGATAGGAGTTGGATTGATGATTTTTCAACAATTTGGAGGAATAAACGGAATCTGTTTTTATGCAAGCAGCATTTTCGAGTCTGCTGGTATGTGTCTTAAAACTTGAATTTGTCTTCTTTTTTTTTTTTTTAAGTTCCCAACCGGTAATATAACAACTAGAGTTGGAACTTATAAAAGAGTAGATTAGGGTTATGTGTTTTCTTTATCGGGTCAGACGCGTAAAAAAAGAAGAAGTTATTAATAGAAAATGGGTCAAATGGGTTGGAAGTTACCCAAAATGTTTTATTAATGTATAAAGCCTCCCAAATCATTTTATTCAAAAATATATAATATTAATGAGATAATATAACTTTCACAATCATATTTCACACACAAAATATCTATGAAATAACAGTAGCCATACGGAAATGAACAGCATTAATTCCGATTGAACCATATGAAAACACTTTCAATAAACTTGATCACCAAGTCTTTATGTATGATTTTCAGGATTTTCAGCACATATTGGTACCATAACATATGCTATTCTTCAGGTTATTATTATTATTCTGAGATTCTTAAACATAACTCTTCGTTGATAAAATACTCTTTAAGGCTTGTTGCTTCTTTTATCTTTATGCAGGTTGTGGTTACCACCTTAAATGCACTATTTATAGACAAAGCTGGTAGAAAGCCACTATTACTGGTAAATTTAGCATTGCTACCAACGACACAACTTAATATCATTGTTGCAATTTAAAGCCCCATTTTTTAATAACATGTATATTTCAAGGTTTCTGTGGCAGGGATGGCTCTGGGCTGTTTATTAACAGCAGCTTCATTCTACATGCAGGTGATCATCAGATATTATACTTTTAAACTATTACTCTGTTTGTCCCAGAATAAAGGCGATGTTTGACTAAACAAAGAATCTGAATAAATGTCTTGACCATTAGCATTTAGTATCCTTGATAATAATAATAATAATTAATTATTATTAGTATTTTATTATTATTATTATAATAAAACTATATGCGAAAAAATGGGTGGGTTAGGCAGGTTGGATAATGAATCAAACTGGTAAAAAATTACAGACTTTTTGATTATAAGAAATGTTGCATTTATGTTGGGACAAATGGGGCACTTGATCTTCTATTAGTACGTGAAATGCTTGTGTGTTTGATGATTGCTTTGTCCATCAGGCTTATCAAATAGCACTGGTAGCAGCACCTGCGCTAGCCGTAACTGGCATACTGGTAAATATTACATGCTACATACAAAAATTGAAGTACTAACATATATACATAATGCATTATTCTAAGATTATATTTCTCTAACACAGTTGTTTATAGCGGGATTCTCATTAGGAATGGGAGCAGTTCCATGGGTTATTATGTCCGAGGTAAATATATATCAACATCCATCTAATCTAATTTCTCAATAAATAAGGTGGCAGTTTCGGCCCATTTACTTATGGATGACTCAATTTGGGCAATTCTTTACCTCTTACGGGTCAAAAAAATGATAGCGTAAAAGGAAATGGCTCAAAGGGGTCAAACAGGTCGAAAGTCATCAATGCGTTACACATCCTAAATCATTATATCTAAAAAGTTAGACTATTATTGAAATAATACAGTTTTTGCCATTATTTGCAAGAGAAACATGGATGAATATGTTTTATTCAAAAAGTTAGCCATTGAAAACAAGCCAAATGGGTTGGGTGATCGAAGTCACCCAACATGTATGTTTAATGCATAAAACATCTTAAACCATTCAAGCGAAATCAAGATTATTATTGATATCAAATAATATGTGCAATTATATTGACACATTATCTATTTATTAAAAATCTAGAACTTTTGGACAAGAGCTGCAATGTCCAAATTAGGTTAAAAAGAAAATGGATCAGATGAGTTGAATGATCAGAGTTGCCAAAAACTTTTTGATGCATAAGAGTTTTGGGTCAACCTAACCCAACATGTACAAAATATACAAACCACCCATTTTGACACCTCTACTCAATTTTGGTTTCCCATCAGACTGCCAATAATCAGATTAATATGCTGTATCCAGATATTTTCTATTAACATCAAAGGCACTGCTGGTGGCCTAGTGACGCTAGTAAACTGGGCTGGTGCATGGGCTGTTTCGTACACTTTCAAATTTCTCTATGAATGGAGTTCTTATGGTAAGTGCAATATGTTGTTACCTAAAGTATTGTTTTTGTTTATGTTTATTAAGGTTAACATTTTATATGTTGTTTCAGGCACTTTCCTCCTTTATGCAGCAGTGAATGTTACTTGTATTCTGTTTGTGATCAACTTGGTACCTGAAACAAAAGGAAAAACTTTGGAACAAATACAAGCCGCCATTAATAGTCATTGACACAAGTTTCAATCCTTATAACCTTTTCGTTTAACATTATACATTGACTGTACTAAGTTGACTTGATAATAAATCATGTCATTTATATTATGTGTTTGTATTTACATTTGACAGTTTTATTAATATATGACTGAAAGTGATAATAAAGGACCAAATGTATAAAATATAGGGTTAAGAGCCTAAAAATGTATAAAAAGCATATTCAAATGTCTACTTTGTATATCCAACTTTAAAGTTCATTATTGTCATTGTATGTACCTAATGACTTCTTCATTAGGTAGCCGGTAATTCTTGATAACGCAGCAGCCATATAAATTCTGATGGTCACCAGCTTACAACTTGTAAAAGGTCAAATACATAGAATAGCAAGCTCGATACATAGAATAGATTAAAGCTGTATACATACAATAGAATTTTGAGTAAAGTTTGATACATTTTAAGACACTTAACCCTATATATAAATGCCCCAAAAGTAAAGTTGTTCAAGAAACCCCGATACTTTCTTATACATATAAAAGGTCAAGAAATAAAATAAAATAAAAAAATCATATAAAGAACTACACCAATACATATCTCTTTACATGTGTAACATATTCTCCAGCTTCCTCTCCATTCGAACAAACACAAAGCTCATGCCAACCGAAAATAAAACAAAATAAAAAATATGTATACAATATAAAAGTTTACTATTTGTATTGCTACTATCTATCTAAAGTTTGCATTTTCCATACCCCTTTTGATGAATTTGAATTCGTTATCTTCACAACTTTTTGTTTAGGATGTTGATGCCTTCTAACATACTGTTGTTGAGGAGATACATCTACCTTTGTTACATCAACTTTGACTATATGATGGTCAGAAGTACCTTTTGACGACAAAACCATATATGAACCTGGAACAAACTTGTAGGGAGAGTCCCGGGACACCAATATGTAGTCTACTCGTGTACCATATTTACAGGTACCCTGCACATCTGCATTGAATTGTTATTAATTATTATTTTCAAGGTTGAATAAAAAATCAAGTGTAACATTATAGGTGACATTGAGTAAGACTTCATACTTTGGCCTTTAGCGATAATGACTACAGATTCACATTCGCCTGCAAAATCCTTAGCATCGGTGTACTGTTTGTTCTTTAAGTGTTTCATCACTTCAACTTTTGGTGTCGGTTTTCCCATTTCTTCATAGTACTGAAAGATGTTATGATCAATAAGTAGATTGTAAACATTGCTTTTATAATTAATCATGTGACTAGAACTTAGATTATGAATCAGACTAGCTAGGGTTATTTATGTAACACTTACAACACTTAGAATTATAAAAAAAGTTATTGTGATAAATAGAAAATATTGAAAAGGAACCAAACGCTCTCATCTCTCGTTCGTACATTATTACATTTTGTACGTCGATTGCTTGATAATGGACAAACAACTGGTATAAGAGCGAGTGAGATTTGAAGATTTGAAGTTTATCGATAAAAAATGAATCCAAATTATCAAAGAATCAACAATTTCGTTAAGAAATTGTTCTTGAAATTAGCTACTATTAACTTTTGGTGTTCATCAAATCGATCAACAATTTGTGAAATTAACCGTTCCAAATCACGAGTAAAGATCTCAGTTTCATCACTCTAGCGTTTAATTGCAAATTTATGGTTCAAAATTGATGAAATTGAAGAAATTATAGTAATTGGGTTTTCATATGGTTTGTGAACAAGTGATCAACAAATTTCATCAAGTAGCCACCAATTTGTGAAAGTGATCCTTTAAAAACCTTCCATTCATCGATCTAACACACATTCGATCAAAATTAGGACGCAATGGTCTTTTAGGTATAGGTGAGCAGGATCAAGTATCACGAGATCTTAATCGGGTTGTGTAATGAGATAAAATATCGAAAGATATCGAAAGGGATGATGGAGATTGGGGTGCAAATCAACATACTTTCAAACATGCCAACATCGTTTGTCATAAAGAATGTAAATGAGGGAGGAGTTGAAAAATATGAGAGGTTGAGTGAAGAATGTGTGACGGGGTTAAAAGGAAAAGAAAACCCTCCAAGCCACTCAAGTACTTCTAACAAATTCCTTGTTTCAATTCTCATTAGGAGACTGTTGATATTGAAACAGGAGGACATTCAACTCCAGTCTCTGACTTCATTTCTATCACTTATTGAGTCTAGAGCCAAATTAAATACTTTTTAGAACATAATTGTACTTTTACACTACATGTCTTTGTGACATGATGCATGTATTCGTGACATTGCCGAAACATTTATAGTCATAACTAAATATTGGTATTCTACGGTGATCGAATGAAAATCTTAGCAGTGCTAACATCAAAGCCAACGCTAAAAGTAGGTCACTAAATTTGATTCATTTAATGTTTCAATTCTTGTGCAAACTGATAATCTATGTGATTCAGGGGTTAGTGTGTTTTCATGAATTTGTTTTCTAGAAAACTCACGCAACTTTTCCTTGATTTACTTAAGTGAATTGTTGTCTTTCCCGATTGTTAAGATATTGATGCTTTATTTGGATTTTACGACCATTTCCTGCTTCATTATCACGAGAACACTATTTTGTGACCTATGGAGCTTATGGAAGACTCGACATTCATTGGAATGTTAATGATCATTTATGGAAGAGTTAAGTGGATGTGACATGGTATAAGGGAAACTATTACAAGATTTGGGCGACAATGTTATATATCTATCTTCTGCGAAAACAAGAGATTAGGTATTGTGGGAGAATATTCGCGAGTTTCATGCTTTAATGCATCTCAACCTTAAAGACTTAACTGAATGTATGATGATCATCGATAAATCATAATCATCATGAGGGGGAGAAAATGGGTGAGATTAATTCAAAGATATGTGAAGAACATGTGTTAGTGGTTTAAGGTTAATGGAACAATTTCGAGAAAGATAAGGTTGAATTGGTTAGTGAGAAGCGTCAAAGATTTAAATTCAACAATCAAGATTGATCGAGAGAATTTTATGAAATGCGTGACTGTTGAAAAGACCGAGGTTTAGAAGATATATTGAAAGAGAAAAGATAAATTCTGCTCAAGAAAGTTAGATGTTTTTTAATAGAAGATAAAGCTTCAATGAAGATGTCATTGTTTTCGAATGTTCAAAAATGATTAAATGACAACACACATAATATTTCTTCCAAGTCTGAAAAGATAGTTTGTTTGAGGGGGGATATAGATTTGGTTTAATCAAAAGTTGATAAAGCTCTAGAAGATGAATACCAGATTGAGGGGGAGCATGAGATAAAAGAAGTTTCAATGTTATCAAAGAAAGATCAAGATTTCACAGATCAAACATAATCTTTCATACATCGGAATCAAATAGTTAATAAGGATTATTCGACAACAACCATTTGGAAAAAACTTTTAGGATTAAGATCTTTAAAAGGTGCTTTCAAAAAGTGAGCTTCAAAGAGAAGTATCCCAACAATCCGTTCAAGAATAAAAGTTGACGTTGAAGAACAAGAAAAGAATTTATCTTCAAGAATGCTGTCGAGAATTAAAGACAAAGATAAAGGCTGAGTCGTGATTATCAAAACGTGCGCTTCAACATTGTACTCAGCTTATAAAAGATTCTCGTCGTTCAAGCTTAAAAGTTTTATATTTAAACTGAAGACAATCCGAGAAACATTTACAATCAGGGGGATATTGTTAGGATCAATAAATAGATTGTAAACATTGCTTTTATAGTTAATCATGTGGCTAGTATTTATAGTATAAATAGGGCTAGCTATGGTTAGTTATGTAACACTTACAACACTTGAATCGTAAAAAATAGTTATTGTGCTTAATAGAAAATTTTGAAAAGTAACCAAACGCTTTTATCTGTCGTTCATATATTCATACAAATTCATACATTTCGTACATCAATTGCTTGATAATGACAAACAAAAGAACATGCTGGCAGTGTTAGTATCAATTTGTTAAACATGATTTTTAGTAGAGTTGGCAATTTCGACCCATTTAGTTATGAACGCTGATGTGTGTTGTATTTTATCTCAAAAAAGTCAAACAGACAAAACAGTTTGAAACTCATTCACAGTCTACTTTTAATGCATACAATCCCCGTTATTTATTTTATTAAAATGTTCAAATTATTGATGCTAAAACTATTCATTTAGTGATCAATTAAAGCATTTGAAATTTATAACAAAAATTAACAAGTGGACATGAATATGGTTGTGGGTCAATCCAGCCTGGTCCGTTTTGAACTGTACTAAAGATGAACCGTTACCCAACTCGCTCATCTTACAACATCTAATCCTTAGTCTAATTATTGGAATTTTACATACCTTAACAATATCTGTCCATCTTTCAGGCGAGTAGTCCGTTTCATCAAGAGAGTTGATGCCTCCAGCTAAGATGTGTGGTCTCTCATTAGATTCGATTATTGCATTTATTTGCTTCATACGCCAATTCTCATCAAGATGATCGAGAAGGGTACACTGGAAATCAACTTCACCTGTTTGGGGAACATCAATTGTCGCCTTTAAAACATTCCTGCATCAATTTTAAGAACTGTTAAATTATGTGTCTCAATGTAACAACTAAGAAAACTATTTCTTCCACTATAGCAACTAACTCGGGTTGTTCTAATCTTTACGTCTAATTCTTTCTTTCATTTATACGTGTTACTACAAAAGATGCCTAACTTGCATGTGTCACGCGTAATGTCATACAAAACCTACGAGAAACGTTCGAATCAATGTGCATCTAGCTAGTGGTCACGATCCAAAGTATTTTTGATTGAATCTGATAGATGGTTAAGTATATCAATCACAGTAGACCTAAATCAGTATCATTAGAAAGAGTAAAAAACAGTTAAACACCACATGACCGTGTTTGAAAGTACATTGAACTTTACCCAAATTGTATGGATCCAATTTTAAAAGCTTTTATTGCATGTATCAGATTTTCAATATTGTTATTGTATATATGTGGCACCAGTTTGGGGACGCCACAGATGCCGGTTGCAATAATTGAAAGTTTAATACATACGTTAAAACGATTAAAATTTGATACACACAATTGAATGTTAGGTTGACACATTTGTAAATACTAAACCCTATTTACTGATCATCATACTGAATCCGGAACTAAATCGATTATGAAATCCAACCACGTAAAGAAAACATGGACCACCAGAAAACTTTATCAGTACTTAAATTCTTGAAATTTCAGCATCAAACTGTGAAGAAAATAAATGACATTTATACGAAAACGGAAATAATTGAACCTTATAATAGAAACTCGGTATGAATAAATTCTATATAAAGTTTGGATTTTAGTAGCAATCAAGAGGTAAAATTTGCAGTCACATGTCCAAAAACCCCCCAATATGATGTTTAAAAAAACTTTTTTAGTAGTTGGATTTTATTTGTGTGTGTGCATACAGCTGTTAGGAAACATGATACCAAACAGCACTAATATGCAACTTGTAATCTGAGTTATATGAATTATTCAGTAGAAAAAAGAGCAAAAGTTAGGTAATGACAGAAAGATCGGTATCTAATTTTTGCAAGTATCAAGAAAACTACACCCACCCCACCCCAAATGCTAAGTAATAACCATACATCCTCCTTTTTCATATGTTTTTATTTGTTTATTTCATGGTCCCCCTCTTGATTTCAAGTAAATAGAATCTGTATTCACACTTCTATGATGGTAAAAAGGGTCTGGTTGACTAATGGGTTTGAGTCAAAACAAGTTGAGCTCAATATTATTTCATCAATAACCACTCCATTATTTATCAATTTTGACTATTTATTTAAGCTAATTATTGCACATTTTACCTACTTGCATTAAAACTTACAAAATATCATCTAAATTAATTTATTCACATAAGTAGAATGAAATTGTCCAGTTTTTTAACATGATAAGTTCTTATCTTGAAGTACTTAAACTTTTGTGTAGGAAACATTTATGGCTTTTCACAATTACTACACTTATGTACTAGATGCCCTTTTCCTTAAGAAATTCTAGCCCTTTGCTCATTTGAATGAGAGTTGTCATGGCCCCATCAATGTAACCCATTATTGAACCCAAAAAAAATTATCCTCTTCTTTGTCTTAAAGACTACTCCGTATTAATTATTAGTGAAACTGACAGGATTATTAAGTTAAACAACATTAAGGCAAACAAGAAAACATGCATAATCAAAAAAATCTTTCTTTGATTTTAGTGTTGGCATTTCAATTTTAAAAGTAATTATGTGATATTAAATAATCGACTATGATAAAAAAAATAAGCAATTGGGGATGACAAATATGCAGCTAATATCACCTAAGTTAATCAGATAACCATTTTCAGAACACAAAAAAAAAAAAGTACGAGTAAGCAAAAAGTGAGAATCAAACCTGAAATCTGAATCATCAAAAATTTTCTGAACTTTCGATCGTTTAATGGGCCATTTCGATAAAACTGCATTACCATATTCGGGTGCCCAACTCTCAGCAAAAACATAATTCATACCCAAAGCAGCAGCCAAATCAGATAATGGTTTCATATCTTTTTCTTCTTCTGCTTTAACATCTTGTAAAGCCAATATATCAGCATCCAATTCTTTCAAAACCTCAAGAACAGTCTTGGTTGACCTATAATTCCCCCTTTGACTTTCAAATTCTCTTGAAGAAAAACTATTTTGTGATTTCAGAACTCCTTTGCCTTTCAATAACCTACTTATTCCTTTAGAACCACTAGTTTTTGAACTCGGGTCAGTTTCCGTTTCATCTATAACAAAGCTTAATTGCCCACTTCTCTTCAATGAGATCTCATTATCCGGTAAATTTATCGATACTCTTAGTTTTGACTTTGCAAATTTCTGCTGTTTAGTCAAAGTTTCTGAACTACTCATTGAACTTGAATGTAATGGTGATTGTTTTAGTATACTTTTCGGACGATCGACCAATGATTTTGATCTTGAATTAGTATAAGAAACAGAGGAATTAGACCTTTTTACCTTACTGTAATCTTCATCATCATCTTCATCATAGTCAAAGTTTGAAGCTTTTTCAGTCAACTCAGGAACTGCTGGCGCCATAGAGAATAAAGCTGCATTAAATGTTGCAACTCGAATTGGGGTTTCAGTTTTCGGATTACCCAAATGATTATTTGGATGAATTGTAGCTGACCCGTTTGTGTTCAATGTATCTTGACTTCTTGAATTTGACTTCCCAAATCTTTTTATGATGACTTTAGACTTTACACGGCGGCGCACCGGCCACCGGAACTTGGAACAGAGTCGCCGGAGATTCTTATTAAAAATATTTAACATTTTCTTTCACCGGAAACTTCAATCTAATTCAGGGTTTGATCCCTCTTGTTTGCAATTTATGATCAATACAAAGATTAAAGTTTTGAACTTTAATTGTGGGTTTTCATTATTGAATTGAAAAAATGAAATTTTGATGATAAAAATGAAATCTTGATTGACAAAAATGAAGCATTCAAGAAGTGATTTTTGACGGGTGTTTTATGGTTTTATGAGTTCAAATGAAGTTGGGATTTTAGAGTAAGGTTTTGATTTTGATGTTTGTTTGTTAGCTGTAAGAAGCTTTTAATAAAAAGGAGAGTTTTATGGAAACAAGCTGGGTGACATTTGGCAATAATTTAGAGGGTCCTCTTCATTATTATTTTGTTTTATTTTTTAGTAGTTTATAAACGTATTATAACGCAAAACGAATTTAATTTTTATAAATAAATATAATATTGTGATCGATTTGTAATCATTTTTTATATAGTTTATAAATTTGTGATAAAGCGCGACAAATTTAACTTTTATAAATAAATAAAATATTCATTCGATTTTTTTATATTGTGACCGACTTTTTTAACTTAAACAAATACATCAAATATTAAAGGGCCGAAAGTGTAATTATACAAAAAAAATTTGATCTTCGTTAGATATAGACCCGCGATAACGCCAGAGGAATTTAATTTTTATAAATGAATAAAATATTTGGTCGATTTTTTATATAGTCTATAGACATGCAATAACGTCAGACGAATTTAAATTTTATAAATGGATAAAATATTGTAACCGATTTTTTAATATAGTTTATAAACCCGCGATGACATGGGTCGATTTTGATTTTTCTTTGGTCGATCTTTTATATAGTTTATAGACTCGCTATAACGTGGGACGAATTTAATTTTAATAAAATGAATAAAATATTTTTACCGATCTTTTTATATAATTTATGGACTCTCTAATTTTTATAAATGAATAAAATATTTAGTCTATTTTTTATATTTAAATAAATATATCAAATATTTAAGAGGTCAAAAATATAATTATACTGAAGAAAAAAAATTAAGATCGTTGTCACATTTTTGTAAACTTAGATAAGCTAAATTATTAATTGCAAGTCTATGGTTATAATCTTTTTGTTATGGATTTGTAGAATCTAGTAATATCTTGCGGTGATACACGTTGGGTTAGATAATTTAGTCGTGACACTTAGAGTAAAGAAAGTACCGATACATAAATCCGTTTCATTATTAATATTTAATGATTCGCGTGTACACATTATTCGTCATCGAATAACTCATATCAACCGATAACCATAATAATAAAATTGGTGAATTTAGTTAGAAAGTATTTCATTAGAGGTGGCTAATAATGTAATTAAAATTTTATGCAGAAAATTAAAGCAGAATTTTGATTTTGACACGTATTGTAGAATACAGTATAAGAATCTTGATGAAATGAATAATCGATGCTATCAATTTTTTTAAGACGGAAGTGCATCAAAAGGTGTAAAATTAAGGATATATTATACTAACAGTTTAAAAACATATCAACACATTTTTCTTTCTAGGTGCACTATTTTACTGAATCGATAGTAATATCTGAATTATTATAAAAGTTCTTTTAGCCATAAGTAATAAAGACATGTAATAAAAGTGAATGATATCAAATAGAAAAATGAGGCAACATAAATAATGAAAATAGTATATATAATATTATTTTTTTGGCAAAAAGGTGGTTGGATGAGATTCTTCTTGTTGTCTTTGTGTTGGATTGAGAGAGAGAAAGGAAAGATGCCAACTGCTCCCTCAAGGAGAAGAACTAAGAAGCCTAGAAAATTGGATTAATTATTTAATTACATTATAATAATTTACTGAATAAATTTATTGAAAATGTGAAATCCAACAACTACATATAATATTCAACTTAATTCAACGTTGACAATTAAATTTTCATTTTTATTTTTATTTTCAATTTCAATTCCACTGCGAATTACTCCCTAAATTCTGAAAAACAAAAAGGCATAAGAACTTAAATAATTTGTAAACTTTAAAAGTATTTAAAGCATTAAAATAAATACAATTTTCGCGTATATATATTTTTATATTTATTCTGATTACCATAAAATATTCATAGAATTATGGTAAATAATAAATATATATTTTCTATGTGTGTACCGAGAATCGTGTCTATGACAATAAATAGGTTAAAATTAACTTTAGACTTAAATAGGCTAAAAAAACTGACAATAAACATGCAGTTGAAAGCAACTTTAGATTTTTGATTAAAGTTAAATAAAATTAAATAATACACCATCATATGTTAAATAGAATATGAATTGTTTTAGTGAGCTAAAGGAGCTTACCTTTTTTGTCGTAAAACAATTATATTACTGATTTAAAATTATGATGCAAACGCGTTCCAGGTTGATCATCATTGAAAACATTTAATCAGAATAAATAATTACCTGATCATGTACGAAATACTTGTTTTATAATGCACTCTTGAACTGCTACTTATTTTTTTCGTTACATATAAATAATGGTTTCTTAGGTTATACTAATATAATTTTTTATTTATTAGGTTATATACAACTAGTTAGTATTTGACCAGCCTGAATCCGGCTACTTAGAAAACGCTATTTGTAGTTATTTATTTATATTTTTAGGTTAAATACGCTTATTTTTAATTTGAAAGTTGAACTTCTTCACTCCGAAAATGAATGCCCTATCTGATCCGTTTTAATCCAGCCAGAGGTCTTTGAGCCTTATTACGAACTAAAGTTTTAAAGTAACTTTGTAATCTTTCTAGCTCCTTCTTAGCGTTTAATATATTTATCGTTCGAAAAAAATATGTTATTAGTGAAATTGGCAACTTTTAGTAAACTTTGTTTCAGTATGACCAAATATTAATATTTTATAAAACCAGATTTTTAATAAAGTTATATACATGCATGATGCATGCATATCTTATAAAAGTAGTTATTTTGTTTCCTTAATAAAATAAGAATTGTACTAATTAAAACCCTTAGGCCTCTCTTTAACACCAATTATTAATAAAATTAATTCAAAAATATAAGATCCTTAACTAGTCATTTAACCCATATTTAATCCAAGGTCAACTTCCCTAATTTTCTTCTAACTTTTTCTCATAAAATTAAAGAAACTCTGCTATTCAGATTAAGTGATTCCCCACCAATTTTATTTTTCCATATTTAATGTGTTTTATTAGAGTACTCAATGTACCACTTAAAAGATGGATGGATATCAATTAAAGTTACTGGAATTTTTCATTTAAGGATATGAGTACATATACATTGAATTCATATATTTGTGTTGCTTTTCCTTATCTGAAACTAAACACATTCTCACTTAGGTAAAATGATTGCAACAAGTTTAATGTGCACCAGGAATTGTATGACAATAACTTTTGTAGCTTTTCGTGTTATTATTGTTGACGTTTGCTGATAACTTTGTGTAGAGTCATTAATAATGTTGTACTTGAACAAATTACTAGAGGAGGAACATAAACATACCCAAGATGTTACGAATATTGGTGTTTAGTTTTAATCAATATTGGTGGATTATAAAGAACTAGTGTAAGAGAATATTTATCGGGTAATTTACTAGGAATTGTGTTTAACAAATAAGTTGTCATTTGTAATGCATGATTCCAAAATGTATTTGGTATAGAAGAATGATAAAAGAGTTCGAATAATATTATCGATAGCCCTTATTTTTCGTTCAGATTTCCCGTTTTAAGATGTATGCAGACACGAAAAACCATTCCATTGTTGGTCGATAATCGACGAAAAGAGTTGTTATTATACTCTTTGCCATTGTTACATCGAAAAGAGTTGAACTAATTTGAAACTGCAGGTTTTTTCTTCTGGACGAGAGAAAGGTGGAAGAAAAACACAGAAACTGATATTGAGATAAATATGAATTAAATAATAGTAAGAGCCTTATATTTTTTAATTAATTTATTAATTAATTAATTGGGTGTTAAAGAGAGTCTCAAAGGTTTTACTTAGCAAAACTCATAAAAAATAAACTGAAATTAGTAAATTGGAAGTCAAGATTGTTTGAACAGCGCAAAAGAAAAAAATGGATTCTTGCATGGGAAGCCACGTCACCTGAAACACGGCGTAAGCCTCTCCAATGCATTACTATTTCTTTTTCAAAGTAATTACTTTTATTTTTTATTTTTTATAAAGATATAAAAAAAAGGTTAAAATAAAACACGCTTTTGTTGACTTTTCTAGTAAAATTCGTTATGAAATGAACTTTAACTACTTTATTGTTAATCATTTTATTCGATTTTGATAGAATAAGACTTGACTTGATAATCGTACATTGTAAAAGGGAATTGAAGTGCATATATTTGCTTAAAATTTAATACAATTAACTATGAGATTCAACAACGGTATTATATACTAACAACTATAATTTTTATTTTACATCACAAGATGAAGTGAAGACAAACCTTAATTATTTCATTTTGGAAAAATACAGTTAAATTGAATATAAAATTGATATGACAAAATTAACATACTTTAAACAAAATACGTACAAATAAATTATCACAAATGATTTATTTTATAAACTTTCTCTCTTCACCGTCCGTTTGACTTTCTGGTTTAATAGTGCTTATGATGGGGTCACCACTTTCACCATTAATGAATTGGAAGTGAGTAGTTTTCTCATTGTACTTCGTTCTTCTTTTATTCCGTCTGATTTCTTTCCTTGTTTTGTAAATTTCGTACATAGATAATTAGTCACTCCCATTATTTTTAGTGAAAAAAGATCAATGACGGAGTGAATAAATTATACAGCCTCTAGTCGAATCATAACGACTTACTTCAGTTATTACTAACTTCATTTGCAACAAGTTTTAATAATAAATATATTGGTTTAAGACAAAATTAGTGAAATGCAAATTTGTTGAAATGTCAAACTACAACCAAGCACAATAATTGTCTACACCAAATGTGCCTTTAGTTTTTGGCGTAAAGTTTTTATACAAGATGCAAAACACGTAAAATGAAACAACTTTTTTATCGCTTTTATTTTCAAAAGACAACAATGATATTCTATTTACAAAATTCATTTTATAAGGGTCTTTCAAAGGGAATTGTTTCATTAATACTTCAAATATTTGTAGGAACTTGAAGAATTGAACTACTGTTTGTATACAATTATTCAAATGAATATAAAATTTTCATATAAATACACATCATGAAAGTGACAAATTTTGATAAATTCATCTAAGTAAATATGCATTTCATATGCATTAATGCATTTGAGAATTTATCAAATTTTTAATAGATAATAATTCAAAATTTCAATAAAAATTAATAAACAGTTAACTTGTGAAATTTTCAATTTATACAGATAAATATTTTTAAATTTAAATAATTCTTAAGAAGTCTTAGCGAATATAATGTGCTTCTTAGATCCTTTAATTCTCCATCTTTTAAGTATATAAAAGCTAGATTTTTACAATTTGTTAATCACTTAAACAATATTAGCATCAAAGAAGTAGAATACCATCACATAGGTAAGTTTCTAGTAACATTATTATGAAGTTCTAAGTTTTTTTTTTTTTAAAATCTGGAAGTTTATCACTTAAACTATATAAATTCAATTCAATATATATATATATAATACATATAGTACCAAGATATAAAAAGAAGAAATTTTGTGAGAGAAGAGGAAGAAATATGTATTTAAAATTATGATTAAGCAAAAAACAACTATGCTTCAATAAAAAATAAATAGGATTTCAAATTGAATCAAAAAGTTATTTTACTGAGTCGAAGGGTTAAAAAACTATTCTTCTTCTTCTCCACCAATTTTTCCTTCTCCCTTGAACCCACTCATATATATATATATATATAATACAATAGGGGAGGGTTCAAATAAAAAACATAAATATCGTGAGAACGTGATAATGACTTTGAAATCACTTTTTAAATATCCAAAACACATTTTTCTTCAAAACTTTTTCAATGATTATTATTAAAATAACTTTTGCAAGCTATGATAAAATTTTTAATAAAAAATATTAACTTTTATTTTCGAACTTTTTTTACAGTTGTTACTGTTGTGATTATTCAAGATAATCACAAAATATAACTTGATAATCAGATGTGATTATTCTCTAATATAATGTGATTATTATGTGTTTGAGATAATCACAAAATAGGGTTTTGATAATCACATATTTTTCATGTGATTATCTAGTTATAAAATGTGATTATTATGAATAAAAAAATTAATAAAAAATAATTAAAAAAAAAGAAAAGAAAAAAACATCGAAATTTTTTTTATTTTAAAAATAGCTTCTAAAAGTTATTTGAATAAGGAGTTACGAAGAAAATTTTGTAAAATAACGTGTTTTAAATATTTAAAAATGAAGTTAAAGTTATTTCCTACGTTTTTACGATATTTAGATTTCTCATTTGAACCTAGATCTAATACAATATATGTTACAAATGAGATTTTATATACATTACCCGAAAAAATGCACAATTATGATAAACCTAGACCAGGTATCTAAAAATCAAACTAAAAAACAATGGTTAAATTTCATTTGAAAATAGCAAGTTGTGAAATAAATATAAGGGTATTGTGAGAAGAAAATAAGACTTAGAAAATAGAAAAACAGGAGTCAAAAATCGAGATTCTCTGCACAGAAAGAAAGAAAGAATATCACGGTATCATCTGTCAATATCAAACTCAATTATTCCACTTCCATCCCTCCACTTCAATCATTAACTAAAAACAAGATACTTTCACATAATAATTTCGATAAATGTCAACTAAATATTTTGAATTTCTTTTAGTATTAATTATTGAGTGCTGCGAAACGTACCAAAGCAAATTAAAATTACATTGAAATGTAATATGACTGACTAATTACAATAATCGAAAGCTATCATTTTTGTTCTTCTTTTCAAATGAACGTTTAATTAATTGCTATTAAAAAGCGATTAGTTTACTCCATGTAAAATTGTTCTTTTATCTATGTTTCGATTAAACCCCAATTTGAATATATTTTCCTTTCGTTTTACTTTTACTAGTTTTCTATTTAGGGATGTGAGATTTAGAATTCGAGACATATAGATTAAATAGTCAATTTAATATTGTAGGACGCATCATCAAGAATGACTTCACGTGGCAATTGAAAATGGCATTTGGAAGCACATCTCTATATTTGCTACTAGAGAAAAGTCATAATAAAACTTAATATTTTGAGCTAAGTTTTTTTTACCGATTAATATACACTTTGTTTGATTAATTAATAACAAAATAACAATAATGAGTATGTTAAATAATGTTAATCTTTAACACATAATTGTGTTTAATAATGAAATCGATATAACAATGAAATAATACTTTATATTTTGAATTTTCAGTCATTATTTACTTTGCTTCAAGTACAAATTGGAATTCAAATTACCAATAACTAATATAATCAAGTTTCCCGTTCATATAATACTAGTTTTTAAACCCGTATATACACAACTATATAAGGTACTAATGTGTATCATATCTAATTTCTAAAGAATTTCAATAATAAAAGTTTTCTTTTATTAATGTTAGAATTTAGATGAGGCTGAAACCCCTTAATCAAATTAATAGGAAGAAAAAAAAAGATATATATTTGCATTTCCATGACCTATAACCCGCTCACAACCTTTGTCCGGGTAAACCCACCCAAAATTCTGAGTCCGAGATGTTCCACCCATATCCATGTACCAACTTTTGTTAGGAGGGTTGAGGGTCATGGTATGCATAGCAGCTTCAATGTGGCGTATAGCCCATGGTTGGAGCAACAGAACTAGCATAGGCCTGTTGGGCCAAGAATGCCAGTATATGCAGTTGGTGCGTTGGGCCTGGGCCAAGTGGATGTCGGATAAGGACATGGTGGAGCAGCCCATGGTTGTTACTGCCAAGTCCATGGACTGTAGGGAGCCCATTGTGGGTGCTGCTGTCCAGTAGGAAGTGGTTGGTTGTTGTTGTTGATCCCAAGACCTCGGCCTCTACCACCACGACCACGACCATTGTTGTTGTGTCCGCCACCACGTCCGCTGTTGTTGTTGTTGTTGTAGTTGTTATAGTAACCATGACCAGAAGCCGATAGCGACTAATTAGAGCCACCAGTTTGGTGTTGTTCTGAATTGTTCGAAGATGTGGTAAAGCTTGCTTTTGTTTGTGGGTTTCCTCAAGAATAACCCATAAGCAGGCTTCATAGAATGGTGGAAGCGGATCACTGTGTTGAAGATTAGAGGCCACACAATCATAAGTCTCATTAAGACCCGCAATGAGTTGAAGAACTAAATGGTCACGGGAGCACCTACGTTGGAAAGTTGGTCGGCAATGACATTGAGTTCTTGACAGTAAGCAGACACATCGGGAAAATTGTCAAGACGGATATTTGTGAATTGGGTTTCCAAATACAAGGCCCGAGAGCGCTTGTTGTCTTGGAAGATGCCTTTCAAACGATCCCACACTTGTTTGGCAGTTGAATCTGGGGCTAGGATGGTGTGGAGAAGGTCATTCGAGATGGTGCTATAAATCCATTGAAGAACAATGGAGTCTAGCCGAGACCAAGATTCAGGAGAGGAGACGGGATCTGGTTCTTTGCTACTGGAGGAAGTAGTAGCTTTAGGGAGGATATGATTGATCACTTGATAGGCGCGACAGTGTATTTTGAACAACTCAGACCAAGAAGAGTATTGACTCTTCTCCACAGGAATGAAGTTTATGATAAATATGAATTCTTTTTAATTACTATTCACATCAAGTGAAAAGTCATTGAACTAGTAAATAAAAGTTAAATTTAATCCAAAACTGCAAGTTTTGAAATCAAAATGCTAAAATTACTGAAACTTTCGGACTGTTTTACAAAGCTACGTTGTAAGTACAAATATGACATTTTTCTTAATGTCCTTGTTACCGATGATGGTGATGGTAGCATGTTCGACTCGGGACTTCAAATTATGATGATTAAGAAAGTGACAAGCGGTTGAACTAGTAAGTAAATGCTAGATTATTTATTAGAAAATTGCATGTTTTAAAATACAAATACTAAAACTGAAAGCTTTTGAACTTTTTAAAAATAAATATATGAATTCTTTATATATGAATAACGTTTGTTAATCGTAAAGATTATTCGGGTAGCACGTTCAACCACATCAGCTCAAGAAAATCTTATAACGATCGATATATTGAGTAGTACGTATTGTTGTCACTAAATTCACAAGCCGATTGTCCATTTTATTCGTGAAGTTCGACCTTTGACGACTAATCTACGAGATCCGAGTTCACTGTTACATAAACTCAAACCAGATAGAAATCTCCCGCAAAGTTAGATTGGTGTGATCACACATGTTTTTCCATCTTGTTTTGTGGACAACAATTTATTAATTAGTATCGTTCTAAATACAATCACTAATATTTCTTTCAAGAATGAATTAATCAAAGTTTTGAAAAAGAATAAAAAACAATCAGTCGATCTTGCTAGCATATTATTGATCCGTCACTGATCGACCATCAACTAAACAAGGGCCAGGGTGGGGTTTGTAGTTGGCATGTCGATCTAATATAGACACGTGATTAATGGCTCTAACACCCAACAAATTAAACTTGACCTAACTACGTCCCATCGGTGAAACATTGCAACCTGTAAACAGACCTAAGGATGGGTACAGAAACGGACCACAATATCCACAAATGGTGCCTACATCAATATTCAATACCCAAGCCTTATCTTTATGTTCCCAAAGTATCACAAATGGTGTCTACAGTGACTCGTATTTTCTAAAGAAATTTTGTTGTAAACACTTCACAAAATCATGTCTTGTGAATACTTAAATGAGTGTTAACTTTGGTAAAGATGTTTGTATGGATACATATTATGCTCGGAGTATATGGTAGATGATATAAAATAATATTTGTTAAGTGTGATGAATAAAAGACTTCTTGAAAAAAATCTCATGGAACATAACATGGAATCTTACTATATCTACCTATCTCATAACAGCTTTTCCTTCCTTCCACCATATAGTTAAATGTGGCGTTTTCCCCTCCTATTAGCACGCAGCTATATGTATGTGTGTATTAGGGTTTTTTGACATGTCTCAAGCTCGGATGACCGAGCTCTAACATCTTCTATCTATTGGATGTGTCTGGACATCATTGCTTCACGGTGATTTCTTTTTTTTGCTCTTTCACTCTAGAAAATCCTATCACTTGCGGCCATTGAAATTACAATTAAGTATTGCTTTTTCTTTTAAATCCTTCCGTTTGCTTGTTTGTTACTCTGCATGTTATTTTAACTCTTATCTAATTTTTACTACTACCCTAAACATTATACAAAAAGAAACTCTTGAGGTTTGTTTAAGTTCACTTGATGCCTGGTTAGATTTTATTTTTGGTAGTATACTTGGCTACTGGACATATTGACAGCAGGGCTCATGATCAATCATGACTATGTGGGCTAAATCCCATTGGTATATATGATTATGATTTTATGATTAACTATAAAAACAAAGATAAAATACAAATGAAATATTAATTGGGAAAATAAATCAGGTAAACAATTGTTGGGACTTGGGAAAGTGTTTGTATAATCCTGCCTTTATTATAGAAAAGATGGTTGGATCGTTGGCGAAGATATTACCCTAAATTCAAGTTTTGCTTTCTAATTTTTCAAACTAGCTTACATTTTAACTTTTGACTTTTGTAAATTAACTTAAACTAGCGTAGAATTCTGCGTACAACAGCGGGTAAAGATTTTTTACGGTAATATTGAATTAATAGTATTTGAATGCAATAATAATTGATACTTCTTTAATGAGAGTGACTTTTTATAATAGTTTAAATTATTGTAATTGTAAATTCAATATTGTGATATAAAAGAAGAAAGAAGATATTTAAATGTATTATATGAAATATAATATTTATTGAATGATTTATACAATTAATAAGTGAAATGATAAGTAGAAAGATAAAATTGTAATTTCAAATATCTTTTTTTTAAAGAAAAAATAGTATAAATGTTTAATAAGTGTTATAAATATCTATGTATGACTTTTTACTATTGTTTGCTCTAACGTTTTCTTTTTATGTTTATAATGAAAAAAGATATATATACGTTGTTAAAATCAGCTAAATTAAATGCACTAAAAAGAAAAAATTACTTAAAACTTTATATTTTAGTACCTAAATGTTTTAGTTAAACATACTTAATTAAATTAAGATGCATCAAATCAAACTGCACCTGAAATTGAAATTTCCTTAACAATTTCTTTTTTCTATTTTTATTTTTTTTCTCTGGTAGATTCCAGAAACAACATTTTGTTGAAATGTTGAGCGCTACAAAATATATTTCCATAAAAGAGTGCCAAAATTGCAAACATTCATTTTACTAAAATGGCAGAGGTTACTGTAATTCTGTACGTGCTTACAGTTTATCTGTATATATCAACCGTCACCGCCTCCCAGTGCTCAGTTAATGGTCCGTTACTTGCTTCCATTTCTGATTTCTCATTACTAATTCAAGTTCCGTTATTTCAAGTTAGGTTTCGTTTCATATGCTCGTTTATGTGTCAAATTCACAATATATAGTTAAACATCCTTCCATTGTATAATAGGCGGTTTTTTGATATATAATTTGCCCTAATTGACATTTGACACACACTTACGTGTATTTTTTTGTTAATCAATGGTGATTAGTTCTGTTAATTATGTTGTAGACAGATAATTTTAGGGTTTAGAGTTGCTAATCAATATTTTAGTGCCAGAAAATCATAATTATAATAGTTTTAGCTTTTCGAATAAATTTGCAATAATCAGTCTAGATAATAGACAAAATTATAATTAGTCGATTTGGCCGAGCACCGAAGACAAGCTGATTTTATTGAAGCTGACACGATTAATATTTGATCGGATCAGAGGTTGAATCGATCATCATCAGAAGAGTTAGGCCAAGAATTAGGATATGGACAGATCAAAACGAAGAAAAGTTAATCGTGAAACGACCGACCCTGTATTAGGCATAACTATAATTCGTAATTTATCGAGTCCAACTGTTTCCTGGCTTTTGAGTATGTCGATTGCTGCTTTTAGAGAGAACTTAAATGCAAGTTGTAGGGTGTACATTCATATAATTTTGATATTATATATAGTATCCGGATCTAAAAAGAAGGAAATTTTGGGGGAGAAGGGGTGAAATACATATTCAAAACAAAAGGCAAGTGTGATTCAGCAAAAAATAAATATCATTTCAAAAAATGCATTATGTGATTCAACAAACAGTATCTATGATTCAAAAAGATGTTATTAATAAACAGTTTTCCTGAATCAGAAGAGTTAATTTGCTGAATCAAAGGGTTAAACAAACTCTTCTCTCTTTTCTCCACCGATTTTTGCTTCTCCCTTGAACCCACTCCTATAAATATCTATACTAATATATGAAGCATCACGATGTTTTATATATAGAAATTTTTAAAGTTAAGACTCAATATTTTTAAATATAACTTATATAATTATATATATAGGGGGTTAATCTTGGGAAAAGGGGGAAGTAAATTTGGGTCACCTGTTAACATTCACCACAGGCGAGTTAACATTCATGAATGTTAATTAACATTCATCACGGGCGGCTAACATTCATGAATGTTAACTCACCCATGGTGAATGTTAACGGACGGCCCAGATTTACTTCTTTCCTTCCCTCAAAATTACCCCTTCCCTCTGGATCATCCCTCTCTCTCTCTCTCTATATATATATATATATAATTAATCGTAGTGTTGTATAGGATTACCACTTGTAAGAGATATCCGTAAGCTGCATCAAGATAACTATGGACGGCCTGGGTTGTCTCACATTACTGTTGCAGGTTCGCTCATGCATGGGCTAAAAGAGGTGAAAAACGCACCATTAACTCTGCTGACTCTTGTTTTGTTTCACTGAATTGATAATTATTGTTCCTGTGTATCAAGTCTTCACTCAAAGTATCCAGAGTTAGACTGTTATGATTCCATTTTATAAGATATATATTCCGAACAGGTTGAGATATGGCTTCAAACATTTGCTCCAGGCTCACGTACACCGATTCATAGACACTCGTGTGAGGAAGTTTTTGTAGTCTTAAAGGGGAGTGGTACTCTTTATCTTGCCTCAAATTCTCATGCGAAATCCCCTGGCAATCCAGAAGAGTTCAGTATCTTTTCAAATAGTACATTTTACATCCCTGTTAATGATGTTCACCAGGTAAATGGTTCTGCTGTATTTTCCTTTTAATATATGTATATATATATATATCAGAAAATGTGTTTGTAGCTTCTTCTTTTTTCCTTTTATATGAGTGCAAATTAGAGTTCTACTGTTTCCCCGAACGCTAGCAAAAGTGAAATATAGACAAATTTGATCCAACCTGCCTACTGTTAATGTTCAGATTAAGGACCAGAGTTGGGAAATGTTTTCAAGTTGTAGATTAAATTATATTGGCCACACACATTGTGCCAAGTGTTCCAATTGGTAAGACGGGTGAAATTTCTGACATGATTTGTATGGTAATATGAGATTATAAATGGTAATCTAGGTGGCTGATATCTTATTGAAAATGATGGGTATGTTTTATTCTTCATTTTTCTTATTTCACCCTGTTAGTTTTTGTGTTTATACTAGATTTATGTTTAGCAACTGCAGAAAATAAGTTTATGTACAATGTGTGAGTTGATTCAAGTCCTTTCTGCAGCTCTGGAACACAAATGAAAAAGAAGACTTGCAAGTTCTAGTTGTAATATCTCGTCCACCAGTCAAAATGTAAGTGTTTACTTCCATGTGGAGGTGGAAATATGGGTGGGCGGGTAATGGGTCAAACTGGGTAATTTTTTGTACGTGTTAAAACTGGTTAGTCTTGGCTAACTCGGAAAACATATTTTCGAAAAAAATTAATTAATTAAAAAAAGGGTTTTGTTAACGGAAGCCCTTAGGGCTTTTAATAAGAAAATTTTACATGCATAATTTGTTGTACCATTAACTAAAATTTAGGGGGTCAAGATAAATTCAGGGGGAGACAAGAAATTTGTTATGGTCTTAGTACAACTAATCATGCATGTCTAAAAGTTTTAACAAAAGCCCTAAGTGCTCTTTTTATCATTTTCCTTAAAAAAATAATTACTTACTAGTTTGTAAAATGTGATTACAATATGATACAATTTCAATAATAATAATATACAGTACTCTCTTTAATAAAATGATTCACGAGGTGTTATGCATTAAAAAGCACTTTGGGCGATTTTCAGTTTTGTTTGATTTGTTCAACACATTTGATATGTTTTCTTATCTGCCTTTTGAACTTGTTTTACCCCAATTATGATGAAACATAACTCAAATCGGCCCATTCATAAGTAAATGGGCCGAATACTACATCTATGATCATTTATTTCTAGAGTAACATCACCAAACACAAACTTCTTACCTACTGATTGATGTCTTAATGTGAATCATGTAATTCCTAATTGATTAATGTTTATGCAGATTCATGTACGATGATTGGCTAATGCCACACACTGCAGCCAAATTGAAGTTCCCGTATTATTGGGACGAACAATGCTACCAGACAACTTATAAAGAGGAGCTTTGACTTTCACGGTCATAACATTACGAGGTCACTGATACGCTATCTGATTCTCTTGTATGGTTTGTACATGTTACAGAGTTCTTTTAGGAACACATAGAAATGGTTGCTTGCTTCAAGATTCAAGTCTTGCAGACTTGCATTTGTTAAAGCATACATGTTGATATTTCATTAGAAGTATTCGTATTTTCAGAAAAGTTAAAAGCATTTTCGTAATCTGACATGTTTGTGGATGAAATGGGTATGATTGAAACAATATGACATTTACATGCTTGACATTTTTTCCTTAATTTATTACAAAATCTCATAGCGAATTACTAGGTAAACTTGTGGCTCAAATATAAACAAATCACATCTAGTTATGCGACTTTTATTGACATCAGTTGACTCCCTAATACAAAAGTCAAACCCATCAATTAAAAAAGGAAACACAATTTTCTTCCGCATAATCTTCTCCTTCTCTCAAACCCATCAATCTCCATCATTTCCTCTAAAAAATTTCCACAAAGATTCTGAGTTAGCAACAAAGTAATCTTTAATTAATCAGCCTTTAATGGCTGTTTAACCTTTTTTCCACTTAATAATATTCTTGTTCACCACCTTTTAATGCCGGCAGGATGGCCTTTAAGAGCTTAAATCATCTTTTACTCTTCATGGGCCTCCTGTCTCTCTCCATCCTGCCGTTAACTGTCATTGCCGCCACCAATCTCCGCCTCAACCTCCCTCGAAAACTATCCCATGATGTCTCGTTTTTTCGTGAAGCTCCGGCCTTTCGTAATGGTCAACCGTGTGGATCGTCCGCCAACGATATAATCCATTTAGCAATGACTCTTGATTCCAATTATCTTCGCGGGACGATGGCTGCCATTCTGTCGATTTTGTACAACTCAGGCTGTCCAGAAAATGTGGTTTTTCATTTCTTATGGCTTCAGGTTGACCGAGATATTAAAACCAACATCAAAACCACCTTCCCGTACCTTAACTTTAAGTTATACCGATTTGATTCGAGTTTAGTTCAAGGTAAAATATCAAAATCTATCCGTGAAGCGCTTGATGAACCGTTGAACTATGCACGAATCTATCTTCCGGATATAATACCGGCCCATGTGAAACGGATCATTTATTTGGATTCGGATGTTGTTGTGGTGGATGACATTGAGAAGTTATGGAGAGTTGACTTGCAAGATAAGGTAGTCGCGGCACCTGAATATTGTCACGCAAATTTCACACAATACTTTAACGATAATTTCTGGAACGAGCCTGAATTACAGAAAATATTTTCGGGTAAAGACCCATGTTACTTTAACACAGGTGTGATGGTCTTAGATGTTGAGAAATGGAGGGCAGGTGGATATTTACAAAAAGTTGAAGAATGGATGGTGGTTCAAAAGCAAAAAAGGATTTATCATCTGGGTTCATTGCCACCATTTTTGCTTGTTTTTGCTGGAAATATTAAAGCAGTTGATCATAGTTGGAACCAACATGGTTTAGGTGGCGATAACATCGAAGGAAAGTGTAGAACTTTGCACCCTGGTCCAATTAGTCTGCTTCATTGGAGTGGCAAGGACAAACCATGGTTAAGGCTTGACTCGGGGAAACCGTGCATAGTTGACCATTTATGGGCCCCATATGATCTTTATCGTTCGTCGAAGCTTATTTTCGACGAATGATGAAAGTTAGGAAAGTTCAAGAAATGAGTTCAAAAAATTCTTGATTTCTAGGCCAAAAAACAATAAGGGGCTTTGTTTTAGGTTGATTCAGCGATGCAAAGGTGAATGAGAGAGTGTTTTATGGTTATATTTTGCGATAACATGGACGGTATAAGGATGAAAGTGAGGTTAACAGCAAATACGTCGATGTTTCTCATGATCAATCGATCTGTTTATTGATAGTTAAAACAAACATTCGGTTAAATGTAGAAAAACTTGTTTCCGCATATATTATGTTTATACCTAAATTATTGTTTTAGATTAGTTAGATTTCTAGGAACCCCATACCCCTCTGTTGTACAACAGTTTCATTTATTTCCCTGCAAGTTCGATTCAGGTAGCTTTCTTCGACCATCCACGTTCATTTTAGTACAGATTACATGCTTATTTGATACGAGTAAAAGTTTAAGTATCTCGGTTTAAGAAAGACCATAGACTGAGCTACACTAAATTATTATCAAGTTCACATAATGGAATAAACCCTGAACGAATTATAAATTGGCCAAATAGCAACATTGGTGGTTTGTAATTAAATTTGTGCATCGAAGTCTAAAAATTGATGCATAATGATACGTGTCAGCAACCAGAATACTCTGTACTCCTCTCATGAACATCATCCATACATCATAATGTAATTGGTTTTATATATAAATTTGCCTCTCATGAGTATTTATCATTGTAGAAAATATAAATTTATAAGAATACATGAGTGCAAACTGAATTTTGCTTATTCTATGGTAACCATTTTGATCATTACACATCATTGTTCTGTATCATGCTCAAAGCCTTCTCCATAGCTTCCTTTCTACTCCTTATAAAATCATCAGCTTTCTCATTAATATTTGAAGTAACATCCAGAAGATGATGCCTTCTTCCAGGCAGATCCTCACCTTCAACAATCGTCAAAGTTGACCTTTTCTGACCCCCATTGCCATTACCTTGATCTTGTGAATCCGTTTTCTGGCGGGCTTGTGTTGTATTCGTGTTTTCTTTGACCATAACTTGACCGGAAGTGTTACTTTTTCGGTTCACAATTGTACTGTTTGTGTGCCTAAACTCAGCAAGTATTTCTTGACCATGGGGTCTAATGACCTCGAAATGGTCCTTCATACTATCTTCAAGAGCTCGAAGTCCATCATCATGAGGAGATGATGTTGTACCTAATGTAATGTGTCTTGTACCTCGAGTAAGGAAGGTATTCATGATCAAATTGAATAGTTTATGGCAAATGCCTAGAGGGCCATTTTGTTCCATTTTTGGTGTTGGTTCACTTGAAAAAACACACGTAAGAAGCACAAGAATATAAGAGTTTGTGTATTATTCTAAACATAGAATATGAAGCAAAGAAAATATTAAAAGATAGATGCTATTTTTGAGCCTATCAAAGAGAAAGAGTTTGCTTGATTGATGAGGCGAATCCTAATCATTGATACCATAAAAATCTTTGATATACTACTTTTCTTGAAGTTGGTTATATGCCTTAATAGGTGACTACCATGAGAATCATGTGAGTTTTGTTGGTCTTGTATGTAACTTGGTTTTCATACATATGTGTCATTTCACTACCTAAAATTTGTGGTATTTTTGATGTGTTTACTAATGAATATAATGTTTATTACTTAGAATTATGTTAAAAATTTCAGTTTTGCTGGTTATCAACATTTTTATACAATAATTTATCTCAAATAGGTTAACTAAAAAGATGGCTAATTTATTACTTATTTATTAGATACCATCCATGGGGTGTTAAAAAAATGTCCAATCTCAAGGTAATTGTTTCAACTTGTTAAAGGATCAAAATAAGATAATAAGTTGCTTAAAATTATAATAATCAAGTAAATCTACTTTAAAAAATATATATTTTTCCTTACAAATTGTTCAAAAATAGTAATTAACTTTTGTCAAATGCTCAAAACTGATTACTCCACAATCAACTACATTTTATAGTGATCTATTAAAATAAACGGGCCAAATTAATGGACCCTAAGAAGGTAACAGCCTAATAAAAGTCAGGCCCAAATTTTTAAAAAGTACACTCTTCGTGTCTATGACTTTAGGATGTATCATTAGTTCTATACACGTGATTTCATAATGATGATTTGAAGAAAAAAACCTGAAACATTTCATAAGAAAAGGAAACCCTAATTTTACTTGTTTTAATCAATTCAACTAATTGTCAATGGATTTCTTTAGATCGATACTATCAGATGATCCAGATCCCGAAACCCTAGCTAATTCGGAAGATTCCGATACCGATTCTCACCAAATTCAATCTCCAATTCATCAATCAACAACAGAAAATGAAGAAGACGACGATTCAAATTCGAACATAAATTCATCGGAAGACGGAAGCAGCGTCGGCGCCGGCGCCGGCGCTGGTGGCGGTGTGTGGAGCTTCGGCGATCTGGTAAAAACGTTGACAACGAAATCAGAATCAGTGTTCGAAACCTACCGGCGCGATTTACAGGAATTTGGAACCGGTTTCCGAAAAGAATCCGATTTGTTTCGTGAAGTTGCTAGCCGTGCTGTGAAGGAGTTGCCGGAGGTCGGTACGTCGGCGATTGACGGCGTGTTGAAATCAACGGCGGATATTATCGCTCAAGGTAAGGAAGTGTTACTTGCACCTATTTCTGATGTTGATGATTCTGATGCATCTGCAAAACGTAGTTATAGTGTTAATGATAATTATAATGATAGTAATTCCAGACGGTATAGTCGATTTGATATGCAATTGAATGCGATTAGGAGTGATGTGAGGACTTATTGTGAGGTTCCTGAGGATTTAGAGGATTATAATAAGTGGAAGTCAGGGTTTGTGGTTGGTGATAAGAAGGTTGAGATTGAGAAATTGGTTGGGGAGAATGGAAGTTTAAGCAGAATGTATGCGAAAATTGTTCCGAATGAGCTTGATAATGGAACGTTTTGGTTTAGGTACTTTTATAAGGTGTATAAGCTTGAACAACAAGAGGATATGAGAGCTAAGCTTGCTAAGAGATCGTTGTCAGTTGATGATGAAGAAGAGTTGAGTTGGGATGTTGATGATGATGAAGAAGAAAGAGTACACGAAGAATCACAGCAACAAAATGATCAATTAAAGTCGAGTACTTTAAAAGGGGAAGATTTGCAGGGCATTGGAAAGAAAGAAAGTCTTTTTGATGAGTCGAAAACTCAAAGTTTTAAAACTGTTGACGAGGATAAAGAGATGAATAAGAATGTTTCTAGTGTTTATGAGAGCAATATAGAGGAACCAAAATCTGGTGGTGGAATAGTGTCTACTGTTCAGAATGCTGAATCAGTGCCAAAATTGAATGAAACGATTGATTCTAAAGTGGATTCACGCGAAGTTAAAGATAATAATGTTGTGGTTAGATCGGACCAACGCTCAGTTGAAGAGGAGGAAGATCTTGAGTGGGATGAAATCGAGGATCTTGGGAACAATGATGACAAGAAAGGGTCTCATGGTGAGACCACAGACAAAGTTGAGTTGCGTAAGCGGTTGAGTACTGCTGCAGATGAGGATTTGAGTTGGGATATTGAAGATGATGACGATGAACCTGCAAAAGCTGGTAACAAATGATGCGTAACAAAAATCGATCGCCCAAGGTGTTAATGTGTTTACATGTGTTCACTATAAATTTGTTGTAATTGTTTTTGCTTTTTAGTTTTCATTCTTCAAATGTGTTTCCTGTCATTTTAGAAACCAGGCATGCTAATGTGAATCTCAATTAGTTCTTGTTCATAATAATAAAATTTTCCATACGTTGCCACTATTGGCCTGTTGCCACTATTGGCCTATTGCCACTGAAGTTAATTCGTGAACCAACTCTTTGACGAATAAATTTAGTCCAAGAGATTTTGTGTCTTCCTTTACTCATGTCTACACAGCTTTCCAGTTTCAACCTGTTGCTCATACAATATATTTACTCATATCATTCTATGGAAGTTCTGGTTTACTGTTTGAGTAGTATTATTATTAGTCTTTTAATTCATATTGGCTTTTTCTCTAAGTTGAAGGTTCGGAGGTGGATGATAAAAAATTGGTCTTGATCATGGTTTTGAAACCCGGGTCGGGCCGGCCGGTCCGACCGGTCAGACCACGACCCGGCATACTCTCCGAGCGATAAGAACCGGGCGAATAGGGGAGTCAACGATAGTCAAACCCGGCCGGTTTCCCGGTCGAACCGGGTTGACCCGTTGAACCGGACCGAGTCGAACCGGATTTCGTTTTTCTTCTTCTTTTTCTTTCACTTTCCACATCAATTCTCACTTTCTACTTTCTTTCATAAGTTCTAAGTTAGAACTTCTAACCCTAGATCTAAAAATCACCATCACTTACCCTCCATTAACCTCCGACGACCACCATTGTAACCTCCTGCCGCACCACCACCGCAACCTCCTGCCGCCACAACCACCATACCTTACTGCCACCACCACAGGCTCCGGTGTTTCATGTGGTGTTCAGTGGTGGGTCAACAATTCATCTAGCATATACATACATACTTGATGAGAGAGAGAATCAAGTTTGATTTTAGTTTCTTTTGATTTTTGGATTTGTATTTTGTTTGGATTTGAAATGTTGGAGAGTTTGGATTCTTTTTAGATATATGATATTGGAGCTGCTGTACACGTACAGGTAAAAGGGATTTAGGGGAAAAGATAATGGATGCATCTTGGGCTAGAATTAGTTGTTGCTTGTTGGGCCAATAACAAGCTACTGGGCCGAATATTTCCACAAGCAAACACAAACTCACAAGAAAACAGTAGGCTAGCGTGAATATTACGTATTCGGTTGGACCGGCCGGTTCGACCGGTTGGACCGGCCGGTTCGACCGGTCGGACCGGAACCGGAGTTGTTATCGGGTCACCTAGAAAACCGGGTTTTAAAACATTGGTCTTGATAGAACGGACAACATGTCTTATGTTGCTGGATTGAATTAGGTTGAAATAAGACATGCTGTATTATGCAACATATAGTTGAGCGTGAATTCCCGATCCCGGTACCAACCACTTCAAACGGTCCGCTACCAGTTATTTATATATCCAACTTTTATGAATGTGGTATTTCTGGTTCGTATCGGTATTTACTCACCTTTTACTATTTTTACCATACGCGCAATATGGAAAGCCCTACTATCCAATCTTGTGTGTGATTTTGAATACAAAAAGATCCTATTTTTCATTGTTGGAATGTCGGTTTTAAAAGGCTCATGTTTTGCTACATTTATGTAATATTACAGTTTTCTATCAAAAGGCTCATGTTTAGATTCTTTGTCATTGGTCTAGGCATATGAAGCTTGATTTCCATGTGTTGGAACGAAAATTATGCTTGAATTCTTCTATTGAATAAGATATACTATTGTACCTTTGAAATTAAACCCCATTTGAATAAGATATAGTATTGTACCTTTGAAATTAAAACTATTGTCCCTTGAAATTAAACCCCATTTGCCAACAAACTTTAAGACTTCTTTTAAATAGAAACTAAGTTAGTTTTTACTTTGATAACATGTACTCTAGTGAAAATTGTTTAGGTAGCCGAAAGCTATTGAAATTTCAGTTTCACTTTGTTTGGAAATATTAGACCTTGTGAAAACTGTTTAAATTAGTTGTGTATGTATATTATATTTTCGGTATCAAAGGGAGATATAGTACCACTTTTACCGCACTGATATCGAAACCGTACCGGAATCGTACCCCTTCAAATGGTATTGTATTCGTTACTCACTTTAGGGCAATATCCCTAGGTTCTTGCACTGTATAATCTAGATAAATTGCATCGTAGAAAGATGCCTCGAGTCCTGGTCCTTTTGAGAAGGTGTGGAATGGATGCTTCAAGGGGTTCTGGGAGAGCAATGGCTTCTAGCGGCATGGTGCACTACGCTTGAAAGGGAAGCTCCTATAAGTGTACGTCTTATGGTATGTTGTATCATATTGGTTTTGTTTGTCCTCACACTGGATTTACATAGAGGGCTTGGTGTGTAACCTTCTCGCCGTATGAGGACTACGGGGCGGAAGTCACACCTTGCCATTGTCCGTTTTCCAACAAGCCAAAGTGACCGTAGATGTACACAAAGCTAGGTCGGACCGAGTCATGGTTTGGGCCGAAAAATGTCCAGGCTTAAACCAATAAAGCTAGGCTTTTTTTGCATTTTCTAAATTTTCTTGTTATTTTGTAGTGTTTTTACTTATATTCAATTGTTTTAGAATTATTAATTTCAAGTTTTCAACTTACAAAAATAGGTTTTCCAAAAAATTACAACATTATATGTAAAAGGCAGAGTTCTATGAAAAAGGGATATTTAAGAGAGAAGAAAAGAATGTTAATAAAATTGTAATGAGTGATCTTTTATCTTTTATCACTCTTTCTTTCTCTCCCCCATCTCATATTCATCAACAACAATACATCTGCCATCGCCAACAATGGTCAACGTCATCTACCATCGGAATCCAATTATTGCCGCTGCCAGTGGTCGAAATCTGGTCACTGTTGTAGGAATTATTTTTTTACATCTCAAATTCAAATGTTCTCATTTTTTTCACCTTCGGTATCTACCAAATATTATTAACAAGTTTAAAGATGAATATTTGTTTAACACATTACACATGAAACTACATCATTTTATGATTTTTTTTTTAATTTTATTTCTATTTTCAAACAACTAGTTGAACAAAATTAACAAACAACATCTATAACATAAATGTATCACTTTTTTAATAAATACAAATTAGATGATTTATATATTTATATCTATGATGCACCAATTTCAAACTATACGATAAACACCATATACGTATAGATTTAGTGCATCATAGCAATAAAACATAAGAGTTTGACATGAAACAGTGTAGTTATGAAGTTGTTGCATCAAAGTCTTATCTTGTAATCAAAAATTTACTTAGACATTTCATCGAACGCCTTATGTGCACTTTAAAATTTACTTATACATGATCTGTTTGAAGATTTTGAGATGTAAATATGAAGAAATTAGAAAGTACGATGAAGATGTATAGATTATACATTAAAAGTAGTTTAATATAATTAAATCAAACCTTATTTTGTAAAAAAAATTTCAAATTTTGACTTGAGTTTTTTTTTTTTTTTTAATGGTTGTACATGATGGTAGAGATGGTGTTTCAGATGTGGTGGAGAAGAAGATATGGGTTGAACAGTGGTACTCATGCTAACTGGCGGTAACAAATGGGAGAAAGCATTGTCCAGGGGTTATTTCGAAAGTAATTGAAACGCTTTTGGTTTAAAGAATCATGACCGGTCATTAAAGTCGGATGATCACAATTTTAAATTAGTATCATGAGCTAAAACCACATGCTTAAGTCAAGCAATCATTTTGCATACAAATATATTTTCAATGGAATAAATCATATTAATTGTAAGATACAAAACCTTCGTTGATATTGGTACTACTTATCACATATTGTGTTTAGCATATTCACACAGTAATATAACATAACTATCGTATGTTTTCAGATAATTAGTTGTTGATAACAGGCATTGAATTATGTCATCTTATGTAATTGTTATAGAAAAAGATATTAATAAAAAGGGAAAAGATTTGAGGAGGAGGAAATGAGGAATGCAATGGTTTCCATTTATGTTCTTTGAAACTTTAAACCTTCAAATATTTGATACAAACACTTTATATAAGAGTTCTATATAAGTAAATTTGACTTGTACCCTTATTATCCAAAATATATTCGTATTATTTAAATCAATGGTAATGTGCTTGCGTGACAAAGCCATCTTCCTTTTCTCGTCGATCGAACCTTTTTAACCTAAGTTCTTTTGTTCTCTTTAATTTATAAAGTGGGTTTTTAAGATTGAATGCAATTTTTGATTTTGTTGAAAAGAATACTTTGTATATATATCGATAGATAGATATTAATATTGGTGCAACAGACAGATTTAACGTAGCACATTGAAATATAATCAACAAGAAAAATGTTGCGTGCCAGTTTTTCACGTTGTTAGGTAATATTCACTTGAAAACGTAGTACACTATTAATATTGTTAGACAAAATTCTGTATATATGTGAATGTGAGAGACAACTGACATTTTTTTTCGTAAGTGTTCTAGTTATGTGACCGGCCTGTATCTAATTGTTTGGAAGACGTTCTTGAAACGTTGGGAAATGACGGATGTAATTTGCAACACTCTTTTTGTATATGTATAAATATAAAAGTTAAACATGAAGATAAAGTTAATCTTATGTTTTATCAAATTGTTTGGAGACATTCATAATCAAACATATTTTATTTTGAGTGTGAAGTGATTAATTATTGACATTCCGATAAACCTGTAAACTCGATTCGAGATTAACTTAATCGGGGGTGGCCAAAAGATTATTCATCAAATCACGCAGTGAAACAATTTTGAGTGTATAGGGTGCTTGAATATATGTGAATGAGGTTAATCCTAATTTTGTTATATAGTGAAACCCTACATTCTACACGATTCTAGAAGGATGTCAAAATAAGGTGTGAGAATGTATACATTCTCTAAGTTCCATGTTGACATCGACCAAAAGATGGAACGATCAAGTTAGTTGGGTGGCCATACAAATGACAACCTGCATGAACATTCCCATGTTGTATTGTTGTCATATATTGTCGGGAGATAATGCAAAGTGTGTGTTAGTCGAGTTCAGGAATAATAACCTCTGAGCACGAGTCGTGCTAAGCAGGTTTCATTTTCAGGAGAGGAACTGTAATGTTCATGGGATCAGGTCCTGAAAAATGAAATCCGAAATTCGAGCTCTACTGCGAAGCGTGCTAGACTGATTCAGATCGATTCTTTTTCATTGCTTTATAGTGTTTTTCATTATCGTGATGTTATGTAAATTATTAAGTCACAAAACAATTAAAATACAGTGATTGTGTTTTTAAGGATAAGAAATATAAAGGTTAACATGAAATTATATATTGGCAGCACTTGCATGAAATTTTAAGGATATGAATCCGCAAAAGGTGATTAGATCATTGGATAAACAATAAAAATAACTAATAGTAGCTTTACGTCAAAATCAACAACATGTTGGGGGTTATATTACTAGATTAGGTCTGATTAGATCTTGTTCGAAAAACAATTAAACAAATCCACCCGGTCCATTTGATATAAAATAAAATTTTCATTCGACTTGGTACAAGTGTTCACAATATAAATAACATTTAGTTTTAGACGCATATAATTAATACATTTTTTAATTGTTAAATGTCAATTTTACTTTTTCCAAGCACACACACAAATTTAGGTGGGCATTTAATACTCACTACGTTTCAATTTAATTGTCAACTATATAATTTGTACACTTTTATAAAAGTATTAGTGTCAAAACTCGTGTGATGCACGACAATGTAATGTTGTTTATTTATTAGGTGAATTGTATGCAGTTATTAAAGTTTATGTTTTAATCAAGTTATAATTTAATCATACAGTTAACTAATTAACAGTTAACAATTTGAAAAAATAGATTGAACAGTTAATCAATATACTAAAGGTATTAATACAATTAATTCAAAGAATGAAAAAAATAACAATTAATGATGGTCATTAATTCTACTAATTAATGCAGTCAACGCATGCAATTAATTCAGTTTTTATGATATAATAAAGACACATCACAGTGTATATATGGAAAAAAAAACCCCAAAAAGATTATATGTTTGACAGCTCATATTTTTACATATGTGACAAGCTATGATTGGAGCCACATAAGCAAAATGATATCCTCTTTTATTTATTAATAGATAACAATTACACTGTTAATCAATAAATTTTATATTATCCACCTTTTATATTTGACGAAACTAATTGGAGCTATAAATTCATACCTGAAGTTTATATCTTGATTTGGTAGAAGGAGATGGAGCTTTGCGAATTGACCTTTAAAGACAAAAAATGAAGCATGATAACCTATGAAATAAGAAGTATTTAGGTAAAAGTAATAATTATTTATAACCTCTAATAGGCTTCTAGGTTACTTACACTAATATATTTTATTTCAAATTAAATTTATACACTAAGCTCATTTTATTTTGTCTCTTAAATAATGTTAGTAACTTGAGCTTATAGAAAAAATTAATTTTAAACTACAATAAGCTCCATTGTCAAACACACCTTTAAAGACTTTCCGATTGACTGCAATCGAAAGTGAAAATTTATTATGAAACATACAAAAATGGAAATATAAACAATTAAATTTGAACAAAAAGAATACATTTTTTGTGTGAAAGTACAGTAAGTATATAAGGAATAGTATTTTGGAAGTTGGCATTTGACAAACAAAAATGATATTGTGAACACTTATTTTGGACAGATGAAGTAATATGGATCAATACAAATACGAAGAGGGAAATTTTTTACATATCTAAATATTTACAACTAATTTAAGAAAA
The DNA here is from genome assembly GCA_963921325.1 of Logfia minima. Taxonomy (NCBI): domain Eukaryota; kingdom Viridiplantae; phylum Streptophyta; class Magnoliopsida; order Asterales; family Asteraceae; genus Logfia; species Logfia minima. The sequence continues at coordinate 10,427,637 of OY992776.1, read as the reverse complement.
TAAATCATGTTTATACCTTTTGAGAAAAAGTTAAAAGGAAACTTCAGATTTTTACAAATTTCACAATGGATGGTGGCGAAATCGATAGCCCCATTTTGTGGCTGACTCACCGACATTTGTGGCGGGGTTGTGCATATGATAACAATCATCCATGTAATAATAGTTTCTATGCTGAAAATTCGAAAATGCAATTTTAAAGCTGATAAGAGATTAAACAACTTATCCAAAAAACTAACACATTCACACCTTGGACACAAGCTTCGCAAGTATCTACATAGCTCAGCCACACCAACCCATTAGCAGGTAAATCCTTACTCACGCTAATCGGGCATCTTAGCATGATTGTTGAGCTTGCAAACTGGTATCGCAATCATCGGTCATAACATTAACGGTATTATTTTGATAAAAGAATTAGATTTTTTTGTAACTTTTTAAAAAGAAGTGTAAAAAGGAGATTTTCTAGAGTTTTTAGCTAAAATGGTGGGGAGGAAAAATATATTTCCCAATATGGTTTTATTTTGAAAATATTTGTTGGGTCAGAGACCCACTAATGTAATTTATAGATGACAACAATAACCTAAGGGTTTTTATCTATCGCTACATCTGTTAGCAGCGACACTAGAGCAAAAAAAGTATAAATGCTCACTAGTCAATCTGGACGATGAGCTCTTTAATACTTATAACATTTACTAGTCTACTCAGTTATTGCATATGTTAGCAGTAACATCATTGTAACTTGGATCTTAAACATAATGTATATCACTCACTGATAGACACTTTGCATCTGAAGAAGTTACAAAAGCCTGATGCTGTCAAGAACATGATACATCTGTTGAAGTCGAGGACTGAAGACAGAGACAGAGAGTAGAACACTAAAGTGGAAATAACTCTACTCTATCAACCAGTGGATCAAACCTGCAACTGATAAGTACATTGAGTTTGAAAAATACCCAATGTACTAATGAGAAGGTCAACTTATATGAAACTCATGCATGCACATATCTTTCTTTGAAGATATGTACAAGAAAGCAATTGTACTATATTAGTATTTAATTGACCTTATTGTAACCTAGGGATAAAGTAAATAGTAAACTTTATTCTTATGATGTAATGTCACTTCCATTACATTAGAAGTTTCATTACATGCCCAACGAATATGGTGTTGACACGTGTAGGGTTTAGGATTTATTTATGAGACTATAAATACATCTTACAACTACCATATTCCATGTCAAGAATTTTGTATTATGACCGGATTGTGTATTCGTCATCCGCCTTTGATTTAAGCACGTTCATGTGTGTTAGCAAACCAATTGCCCTCACTTATATGTTAAGTGTTGATCACTAATCATCAGCAGCGACTTACTCGCTGCTGATCTGTCGAGGCCAAATTTGTCATAAGTTAGTTTACTTATACTAGTTTGTCTTGTCTATTTCCGCATTAAACTTTGTAAAGTATTATTTGATTTAAATCAATAAAAGAAAACTTTAAACTTGAATTTATTTTCTACTTTTACATTTGTTGTTATCAGTTATTATTTTAAATTAGACAAAAGGCACCAACAATATTTACTAATAAGATGTTTTGTTTAATAAAAATGATGTGTTTTTTTCTTTTTGAAAGTAAAATAAAATAAAAAGGTTTATTTTCTAATAAAATTTTAATTTCTTATTAACTAATAATGATCAATAGATTTTAGTTTTTATTAACCAATAATGAAATTTTAGTTTCATTAACCAATAATGATTAGAAAGGTTTCTTTAAATTTGTTGAAAATTGTTAGAAAGTTTATTTCACAATATTTGATTGATAATTAAATTTTAAAAGTTAAGACAAGAAATAAAATAAACTTCTTAAAAATTTTAAAATATCATAATCACGTTATTTGTTGCTAATAATTAAAAGTTGAAAATTATTATGGTTGCATTTGTTTATTATATTTGAAGTTGTTTGTCGCTAATATTTTACTTAGTTATTAGTATATTTATAACTATCGTATGTGAAATCCAATCTTGTAATTGTATAAGAAGTTGATAAAAAGATATCTTTCATTGGCGTTCTGGTATTAATTATAAATATGTCACCATGCAACCATATATATTTCTAAAATTGAGAACACATATTTGTTTCGAATGTTAAAACATGATATGATTTATCAATTTTTTTTAGTTTATATGATATTTTGATTTAAGTAAAAGAATGTATACTTTGAAAAATATATATAAAAATTAAATATAACTCTTAGAAGAATAGAGAATTTAATTAGTCAGTAAATAGTTTAGTTAAATAAAAAGTTTTGATTGATTTTTTATTAGAAAAGAAACCTTTTTACTAAAGAAAACTAAGATTTTAAAAATAGTTAATAAAAAATTAAAATTTTACTAGATTTTTTTTTTCTATTTTATTATATATGAAAAAAACACATTACTTTTATTAAACAAAACACTTTATTAATAAATATTTTTAAAATAACATTGTATTGAAAAAAATTTACCACCATTGTGCTCAAAAACTCGATTTTCTCTTAATTTGAATATTTAATGTAATCGTGAAACTGAAAAGTCTTCTCCTCTCGTTCATATTCATCACATCACATCATATCATATCATATTCATATTCATCATCATATTCATAATAATAGTAAAATAAAAATAAAATGAAACAAAAGCAGCGAAGAATCTCGCAGGTGAAGTAAACGAGGAGAGAGAGAAAAAAGAGTAACAAAGTACATACACTCACGCCGTGTGTGTACTGTCAAATCTCATATACAAAAGGACTATCAATCGTATGTCTATATCTATATCTATTTATCTTTATTTTCTTTTACTTTTTTTTCTTTTGTTGCTAATGATTTCAGGGTCTCTGCTTCATCTCAGCTTTTGTGAAATTTCCTGATTTCGATACCCCTTTTTGAGGTTTGTCCCAAATTATGCTCTTTACTTTCAAGCTAAATTATTTATTATTTATTATTTTGTTAGAACCCTTTTGTGGATTTGGTATTTATTTGCAATTCTGCCTTCTGGGTGTTTGATAAAATGCTATCTTTCTCATAAATTTGTGTTTAATATAGGTTTTTTAAATAAGATTCTTTTTTTCTTCTTCATATTCATGAAAAAGGGCAGCTTTTTTTTTTTTTTTCTTTTCCTTTTTTTGTTTCTTCTTTTAGCAGTCTTGTATTTTGTTCTGTAATCCACTTCAACGTTTTTAATTTTATAAAACTTATGATGATTTTCAAGTGTAATTGGAGAACTAATTTGGGGGATTATATATAGGTAAGTAAGTTAAATCTTTATAATCCCATAAAAAGGCATGTTTAATCATAAGTAGGTAGATTACATTATCTTAATCCACAAATCAGAACCAAAATATGGAGTTTCATTATGGCCAGGACCCATAAAATTTGTTTATGGTTCTCGTACAAAAACTGTTTTTTTGTTAAAAAAATATCGCCGTTTAGAGTGTTTCCATTCTCATTTCAAATCTTGGTGTTTGATGTTACAAAATTGCAGGTCTTTAATTGTAGGTGGTTTTGAAGTTTTGACAAATACACAAGTGAGAAACAAATGGAAGGTGACATATTTTCTGGAATTGGGAATGGATCACAGATAGGCGTAGATGGGAAAGTACTGCAAACATTTCAAAAGAGTTTTGTACAAGTCCAGAACATTTTGGATCAAAACAGGCTGTTGATTAACGAGATTAACCAGAATCAAGAGTCTAAACTTCCCGTTAACTTGACAAGAAATGTAGGTCTAATTAGAGAGCTCAACAACAATGTTAAAAGGGTCGTTGATCTTTACGGTGATCTTTCAAACTCGTTTAGCAAATCGATGGATGCTTCATCGGAAGCAGAATCAGGTGGCACAACTAGATCTGATGGCAAAAAGAGAGTGAGGTCTGGCTAAGCGATTATTAAGCAAATGGCTTGTGTAAGTTCTTGGTAATGATAATTCATCAGTGATTCTTCTTTAGGAATATCCGTTCCATAATTGGCAATTAAAGCTACTAAACATCATACCCGTGTTGTAAGTTTTGTTTAAAACGTCTTGTTAGCTATTTCACATCATTTAAGCATATTCTCGTTTCTTTCTTGTATTAGTTTTTAGTTTCAGCGATCCCTACAAAATCTTGGAATTCATAAGAAATGTAGTCTGGGTTCGATTAATAATCCGTGTAATCTCATTTCTGTAATAGCGCGTAAAACTCTTTGTAAACTAGTAGCTTTTATCATTAAGATTCACAGTTTATAAAGATCACCTGGTGGATGTAAAAATGGTAAGTCTCTTTGGAATATGTTGCATTGAATGGATTATGAAATCAAATGAATAAGTTCCCTATCTCAGTTTGTAAGATGGATTATATTGTATTTTGGAAATTGAATTGGGCCATGCAGATGTTGAATTAAAGTGGCTAAAAGTCAAGGAAAGTAAGAAATCTGAGCTGTATTCTTGATGGATTCTCTTTGGATGAGGTCTGTATTGAAGATGCTTTAGTGGGGAAAGTTGGATTCGAAAGTAGCTTTTGACAATCATGATCCCCTGTGAAATCAATGACTCTTTTGTCCCTTTTAGATCAACCATTGTCCTTGTACCAAGTGGTTGGCTCAGTAGTACCGACTTAAGTTTTTCATAACCTTTTTTTTCCTTTTGTGTTTTAATCTCGATAGAATACGATTTATTATTGACCTGCACAGTTGTGGTGCATCTGAGAACTACCGGCGATGCCCCGATTCTCAAACAAGCCAAATTCAAGGTACTCTCTCATTCACTTTAACCTAATTAATTGCATATGTTAATTAATAATGAATGATACCATCAAAAGTTCAAACAATCTGTTTGAAGGTCAAGAATTAGGTTTTTTAAAACCGTAGGTTAGCTTCTATGACATGATCATATTTTCACTTGTATTAATTTATAACAATATATAACATTATGAATTGTGATATGGATTGATTACATATCCTAAGTCTTTAATCTGCCGATCATGATTAATTGATTATAATTTGGTTCCAACTTCCAACTTCCAACCATGATGTTATTCTAACATATTAGATATAATGTTTCATTATTATATCTTATGTCTAATATACAAAGATAAGGTTGACTTTATCTAATATGTTAGGATTAGTTTGATACGCTTGTTATATTTAGGTTGACTGATACAAGGATCTGTCATTTAAATAATACACAACAACTTTCACTTAGAAATGGTTTTTGTTGTAGTTACCTGATGATTTCTGAACGCTGAATAAGATGGAATCATATAATTTTCATCTGGTAAATGCTGTTATGCTGTTATTTAACTGCTCTTGCTCGCTGATGATTTCTGAACGCTGAATAAGATGGAATCATATAATTTTCATCTGGTAAATGCTGTTATGCTGTTATTTAACTGCTCTTGCTTTGATGCTGCAGAATTATGGATTCAATGGCTATTAGTTGGTGGGTGGTGGAAAACTACGCTCAATGATTGGGGCTAACTTTGACCAGTTGGCAAAGCTTGTACAGCTGCAAATACTTATTAAACAAGAGTTGTGTTTGGTAAATTTGGCTAATCCTTTTTTCATGTTTACAAAGATGTAGTAAGAAGTTGAATTCTGTAATATGTTTGATCAGCTGAAGTGTGTTTATGCATCGTCATAGTAAGATATCTAATCCGTGCATTTACCTGCGGCTGCAGTACCCACAGGCTGCACCGTTGCGGGTCTCAGGCCTCCCGCCACCCATGGGTGTCGGTGTCACTGTCATCTGTACACTCGAGACTAAAAAAGATGTGTGAATCTTTGTAGAAGTACCCATGGGCTACTGGACTTCTATGAAGTCGTGAGCCTTTAATAAGAGGTGGTGTAAAGTGCAGTTAAATCATGTAAAGAAAAACCATTTCCATGGTTTTCATTTTAGCTTGACCTGACCCCAGGAACCTAAATCAATCTGGATTGAATATATTTTGTTCCAAGCAAACAAGCCCGCTGGATTTATATTTGATATCCCTGTGCTTATGGAAAGACGTTTATAACTTTGATCGAACTCGCAGCACAAGTCAATCACATCTCCTGCATTTCTAAATTTTTAACGTCTCATGGTTTCCATATTCACTTTTCTTTATCTTGAGTTGACCTTTCTTCGTATTTTTTCAGTGATTTATATGATTTTTCCAAATGAGTATTGAATTTTTTACATAAAGATTGACCAAATATTCAAGTGAAGCAAAAAAGATTGAATCTTTTGGTGGGCTTGTAATTGATGGTGAAAAGGATTTTAGGGTGTTTGGGAGATGGGAAAGAAGAAGATAGTAATGAAAACAAAAGAGTTATCCATAACCATAACATAATTATCGTCAGTGGTGAAGATTTGGAGATGTACAAGTGGAACAGTAACAGACCATTGAGGTATCCGCGTATAACCCATGATAGTCCTTCAACTTGAGGAGGCTTAAGCAATGTCGTTACCTTGAAATCGTAACTATTGACTGAGCCTCTTCGGCATCACGTTTATCTCCGCCAAATATGTATTTTGAGCTGACAAGTAATCTCTGTCCGCACTTCATTTGCGTGCGTTGTGGCGCAAACAGTGTTTGATCGATTTTGAATATGTGTGAAATTACTATGAACTATCGTTGTTGGGTCAAAATAAAGTTGTTTTTTAAAAACTAATAGTAGAAAATAAGAAGACTAATGTTAAGAGTAAAAGAGTCGCGTTAAATAAAAATAATGTGTATAGATAAAAATAGGTGTATGAGATCACCTCCTTTTTTATATATATTTCTAATAATTATATTATATCTCCTAAAAAAGGACGATTGGTGAATAAGATTTTATCAAAACAAAAACTATGCAGATTTAATAACTTTAGGGACTATACAATGCAATTAATTGAACTTACTTTCACATATCTTTCGATCAACAAAACCTCCCACCAGCAGTCGGATCTTTCTTCCGCCAGTTCCATGGCGATCCCTGCCGTACCTAAACGCAAAACCCCAAACAAAAAGCCACGAAATTTATTTCAAAATCTTCACAAAAACCCTAAAATACCCTTTGCTTTTGCTTTACTTATCGCAGATTCTGTTCTTACTGCACTCATCATCGCATATGTTCCTTGTAAGTATATCATTTGATGTCATTGATTAATTACAGACGAATTTGTATTTGTAATTTTTGGTTTTGATGTATTTATAGATACCAAGATTGATTGGGATGCTTACATGTCACAGGTGAGACTCAATTTTACATTTTTAGGCTGTTTAAGTAGCTCCATTTTTATTTGGATTACATTTAACTTCAAAATTGCTATGTATTGTGTAATAGTATTATGAAGAAGCAAAGCACGAATTTTGAACAGTTACATACTTACATTAAAAGTTTGACATTGTATGTAATGAACTGTTTTTTACTTCGAAATTGATACAAGTTGCTATTTGTATTTTTTGAATTATAAAACCTACCTTTTAAAGTTTAGAACTTTCAATTCTATGCTATGGTGTGTATCCGGTGACCCTTCGTCAGGGAGCCGATGAATTTTCATTTTTTCGGGAACTTTGTTTAATTGACTCGACTACTATATAAGTTGCCATCGTCAATACTGGTGTCATGTCACCGGTTTATGACTTATAGGATTATGTATTTATGTTACCAAAGAGTTGGAAGTTTGGTACATTAATGGGCAAGTTTCTTAGTCCAATACCAAAATGGCAATATGTATCAAGTTGGATTCCATGTTCATGAAGTTTGTCCAAGTAGTATCTCTGTTAACATATAGCAGGTAAAATGGTGATGTGGCACCAGTTATTTGATGATGTGGCGGCATACCAAGTCACCATTTTTTAACTGGTATAGGTCACTTGCATACGTCGGTAACACAATAGAAAATCTGTTACATCTAAAGGTTAGAAAAAGGTTGTTTGTTACATACAATAACGATTTGGTGAAAGTTCATTACATTTTGGGGAAATTACCTCTGTTAGAAAATAACGAACTATGTTTTCACACTTTTGGGGTGTTTCGATTTGCTTTTTTAAAGTGATTACTTCAATTTAAAGAATAAGGGATCGGGTTACATTTATCTCAGTTCATCATTTCAACCATTAAGATTTGATTATTTCAGCTGTTAACAGTGATATATTTGTTGTAATAAGAAGTTCAAATGAAAGCATTGAAATAACACTTTATGCCAAGTGATGCAAATAGTTTATTGATGTTAAATTTATGTAAAGTGTGTATCAATTTTTAATTCTGAAAGTAAATGATTTGACATCGCAAATCATTTTGTAAGTTTTTGTCGCTGAGTGGAAGGAGTATGTAATTTCGGTTTCACCTAGAAATGGTATGGATGACAAAACAGGTTGATGGATTTATTGAAGGAGAAAAAGATTACAACAATCTGAAGGGGGATACAGGACCGTTGGTTTACCCAGCCGGTTTTCTTTATATATACTCTGCCATACAATATGTTACGGGAGGCCAAGTCTATCCTGCACAGGTGAATTCTTGCTTGCATTTGATACTATTATTAATCACTTGGAGCCTTTTGTATGATAATATAATATGGGAAAAATTAATTTTAAGTACCTTGATCATGTGAAGCGACAATAACTTCAAGTTTTGAGTCAAGTAAGTCAAAATAAGGAACCTAAACGGTTTTAGAAGTATTTGTTTTAGAGAATTATATTGCTACCATGTTAAATTCTGAGGGTAAATTTCCAAAAATAATTGTAGTACAAAAAATATACAGAATGCATATCAGGCTTTGTTTCAGGATGTGCTCATTGTGAGAGTAAAGATTAGAAAGTATTTGGCATGATGCAGTCTTTAGTTGTGAATTTTAGAACTGAATTGTATTTAATGTTTGCAATTAGAAAGACATGTAAATACCATTTGTAGTATGAAGATTATAAAGCAAAGTAGATCATTGCAACCTTTTTATTAAATTCCTGCTGTTCTATTGATGATTAAATTTTTTTAAGAGGGGTTTCTTATATTATCTGAAATGTTACTTACAATTCACTAGTAACTGAGGATCTTTCTTGTTATTGCAGATTCTATTTGGCTTTCTCTACATTGTCAATCTTGGAATTATGCTATTCATATATGTGAAGACTGATGTGGTATGAACAATTTCATGTTCATTCACACATTGCTGACGCATGAACACTCGATTTAATGTACATTTTAAAAGTTACTCCTTTTTATTTTGCAGATTCCTTGGTGGGCTCTCACTTTGCTTTCTTTATCTAAAAGACTGCATTCGATTTTTGTACTTCGTCTGTTCAATGACTGTTTTGCTATGACTCTATTCCATGCTTCTTTGCTTCCACTTCTTTATCAGAAATGGCATCTGGGCTTGATTATTTTCAGGTTTTGTTATTTTTTAGCCATTAACATAAAGATATATAAATATCATCTCTTGGAGTTGAGCCATAAATGAAACTAACTATGCCTTTGAATCCGGTTTGCTTTTTCCTTTTGCAGTGCAGCTGTTTCAGTGAAAATGAACGTGCTTCTTTATGCTCCACCTTTGCTTCTTCTCATGCTTAAGGTAAACTAAAGAGTTTTGTCTAAAACTAATGAAGTTTATGGCTGAATTCTACATACATTTAGCATTTACTCAACCTACCATTTATCTTTTTCAGTGTATCACTTTTAATACAGGCTATGGACATTATCAGGGTGATAACTGCTTTAACAGGTGCAGCATTGGTGCAGGTGCTTACCCTTTATCTGTCATTAGGTTGTTATGTTTAGCATTTGTACACTTCAATTTACTTAGAGGTCACAAAATGGGCGGGTTGGTAATTGGTCGTAATGGGTTTGTGTCTAAAAGGGTATTGTTAATGTGGATCGATACGGGTTGGATTGACCTGGACACTTTTCCAAGTGTTTAGTCTTATAAAATAATTTATGTGTTTACTATAACTACAAAAATGATATAACGACAAAATTATTCTTTTTGCATAAAATGATTTAGGAGGTTGTATGCATTAAAATTACATTTTGGAAGACCTTCGAGTTTGACTCTTTGACCTGTTAGAGATAAATAACCCATATTGAATTGCAACTACCAATTTTACATGATCATATGAGCTTTGTTGCAACCATCTTTTGGTGTTCATTTTGCAGATTCTATTGGGTTTGCCCTTTCTGTGGTCATTTCCAGTTGAATATCTATCCAAAGCCTTTAATCTTGGACGTGTGTTTATCCACTTCTGGTAACCTTCAAAGCCCTTATATATGCAACACTCTGCAAGCAATCGGAAGTTTATTTATTTTTAATGTGCTCATTAATATACATATGTTATATTTTTTTAAAATTTGCTAGTAGTTACATCAGCTACTAAAGTACTAAACAATATGACCTTTTCTATTTTATCAGGTCTGTCAACTTCAAATTTGTCCCTGAGAGAATTTTTGTGTCAAAGGAATTCGCTCTCATCTTGCTAGTCGCTCATCTCAGTTTCCTTATGGTTTTTGCGCATTATAGATGGTGCAAGTAAGTATGAGACCTTATGCAACTAGCCAGAATGAAAAAATTGTGATATAAACTAGTATCAATTGTGTTAACTTTTACAGGCATGAAGGAGGATTGGTCTCTTTCTTGCATTCACGATTTGTTCAAATGCAGCTCAGAATGAGCGTTACCAGTTCCTTCCCTCTTAATAAAAGTTACAATTCTAGCTCCGGATTCAAGCTTCTCAAAAAAGAGCGTAAGTGGGCCTTCTTTTGGATTTATACCAGGTTATCATTTGTGAAAGTTGTCTAATCATATTCGTTGATTAATTATTCAGATATTGTTACAACCATGTTTACTGGTAATTTTATTGGCATCATATGTGCTCGGTCTTTGCACTACCAGTTCTACTCCTGGTAAGTTTTTCAATTTTTGCTTCATATATTAATTAATAGCGTAAAATGCAATACATGCAAATTTCTTACATCAAAATGATATAAAATCTATTATTGCCAACCACTAGTGATGTGTGCTACCAATATGAAAATGTTCATGTCAAACTCATAGCATTATTTGAATTGGGGTAGTGATAGTTGTAAGCTCAAATGTCAGATTTGAATTCGTTTGCTTAGCATGGTTGAGCAATGAAGCTGCTGTACTTGACGGCTCTCTTTTTAGACTACCGACATACTTGCAAAAATAACCCTTGAATTAGCTTAAGGTAGTTCTAGAAACACTACAGTTTACCTTTAAAAATAGAAAAGTTTCCACTAGTTGCCGCCTGACTACTGGAGTGTTGTGTTTGCTGGTTTGTGCCAACTAGCATACGTGGGCCCAAGTGACGTATGATGGTGTAAAATGACTATATCTAATTACAGGTGGCAGTTTTGACCCATTTACTTATACTAAATGAGTAGATTCGGGTAATGTCTTTATCTCTAATGGGCCAAATGGGTATAGCTAAACGATTTAACAAAAACCGAAATGAGGGTCAAATGGGTTGAGGTGGTCAAACGGGTTGAGAGTCATCCAAGTTCCAAAGTGTGCTGTAATGCATAGCAATGTAAATTCGAATGTTAAAACGAATGTCCTTGTATGCAGGTATTTCTGTAGCTTACCATATCTTTTATGGAGAACACCTTTTCCTACAATAGTCCGGTAATTTGAGCAACCATTTTACGTTACTATCATTGGTCAATAAATCCTCATGTAGAGCACATCCAGTCATTGAGACTTGCTTTTTATTGTTGTGGTTTTGCAGGCTGTTGTTGTTTGCAGGGGTGGAGTTTTGCTGGAACGTTTTTCCCTCTACCTTGTACTCCTCCATCATGCTTCTTTGTTTACACATAGTCATCTTGTGGGGTCTGTGGACGGCCCCACCCGAGTATCCATATGAAAACGACAGATCGCAAACCGGGGAGAAGGCCAAATGACAGAGCTAATTGTTCTTTTTGATGGGGGATAATTGTAGGTTCATGATCTTATTTTTTACTTATATCTTTGTACTCTAGACATTATAGATATAATTCAAAACTTGGGGACCGTTGTATCTGTTATGTAGTGAACGCTAGGTGTTTATTTTGTTTATGTTATGGTCCTGATCCTGACCGTTGTTGAATGACGAAAAGTAAGGTTACTATAGTTGGACAATCTACACTTTGTGATTTCGTTCTCTTAATGTAAATGAAACCTTCTGTTTGAAGAATGTGCTACTGGATTTTATTATATTTTGTTTTTCTGTAGTTTTTAATGTCTATCAGGGTATGGTCAGTGATCCCTGAACTTTTTAGGTTTATACTGGCACAGGTATACTTTGTATTATTTAGCTTTTGTTAACAACTTTTCCTAGTTTTAATAGGTTAATAGGTTAAAACTTATAACAAGGATAAAATTATTTCATAATGTATTAAACTTTTACACATTCTATTATTATACAATGATAAATTTTAAAAATTCATATTGTATGTACTTTTTTTTTTTTAAAATGTCCATAAAATATACAAAAAATTCTCTTTTTTTGTGCAAAAAACTTTCGAATATATATTTTTAGAACTTAGATATACATCAAATTTCTGTTCAGCATTCATTCCGTATATTAGTAAAACATGTAAAATTTCATAAACGTCAAAACAATAAACTACGGATTATAGCACTGTAATCGTGTCACGAGTAAATTTTCCAATTCCATGACAAAATGATATTTTTTTTCGTCATTATTATATTTGGCAATAAAAATAGAACATTCTTAACTCGCAACAAACGTATTACAATTTCCAAATATAATTAAAAAATTTCTTTACAATTCTATTTGTTCTTTTCTAAAATTTCAGGGAGAATGTTCATATTTGCTTTTCCTTGCACTGTTTAATCTTTTATAATAATTACTGTATTATTTTCAATCGTATTGCAAATTGCAAACGGGTAATATTAGGGAAACTCACACAAGAACGAACGATCGATCAAATTAACATAATCGCAGTGAAAGAAAAAGACCTGAATTGATTCACTACAATAATAATAATGGTATGCACGTCATCTTCTTCGATTCAATTCAAATTTCTACGTTAATCACGATATATGATTATTAATTTCGTTATTAGTAATCGTTTCTTTTTCATAAACGTCAGATGATACATTTGATATTATGAATATCCTGTAATTGTTCATCTATAGGTGATTACATTTATACATTTCAGATCTGCTTTTGAATAAATCAGAATCTGAAATACTTTTTCTTGCAGAATTTTAGCTTAATTTTGTTCCAAGTGTTCTTAAATTAATGATTAATTAATACTGTTGTGAAATGTCATGGCATTCTCATGTTAGCACTCCTTTTTGCTATTTTTTTAAAGTACTAGATGTTACAATTTAGGGTTATTGTGAAAGGATTCAACTGTGGTTTTTGTGAATTCTTCACAGGATGGAAAAGATTCAGGAGATGGTAAGCAAAATACTGCTGATATGACACAGTTTGTAAGTTCCTTGAACTCATAGTTTCATTTTTTCGTTAAATTTGCGAATAATGTATCACGGCTTAAATCCACTGGAATTTATCGAACTAAGGTTTGACATTCATAGTGTGTATCGAACTATTTGCGCTTCCATTGTGTAATGAACTTTCAATTTATTGCCATTGTATGTATTTGTTGACGTGGCAACTTATAAGTTGCCACGTGGCACCTTATTTAGACGACAATTCAGTAAGAGTACCATAAATTACATACAATAACAATAAATTGGTTAAATACACACAATGGAAACCCGAATAGTTCGATGGATACTATGAATGTCAGACCCTAGTTTGATACATAATGGTGTACTTAACCAATTTATAAATGCAATATGAGATGCCTGTATTATCTCCTAGCCTTACTACAGATTTACACGTATTTACTTTGATATTATGTCCTTAAATGTTCATCTTTGGTACTGATCCATTATTGCTTGCTATTGTATGCTATTCACTCCAAGAGTTATTTAGCTCACATGACTTTTTGTTTTTGAATAGTAACTTATAGATTGCGTTAACTAATAATAATTCTATTATTTTGGCAGGTCCAAACGCTTCTCCAGCAGATGGTAAGCCGTAAATCGTAGTGAGGTTCTATGTTTGTATAGTCACACTTATTCTAGTACTGATCGGTTTTCTCTTTGCAGCAAAACAGATTCCAAACAATGTCGGACTCTATTGTTTCAAAGAATATCCTTTTTGCATATATAACTGCATTTTAATATTTGATATGCCAACATTTTGTGATCCTCGTCTTGATTATGATTTTTTATATATAATGAGTAGGCAATAAATGTGTATCTATTAAGTTTCCTTAACAGCAATTTACTCGATGAGATGGGAGAAAGGATAAGTGAGTTGGAGCAAAGCATCAACGATCTTAGAGCAGAGATGGGAGCAGAGGGCACTGCACCTCCTGCAGCAACATCAAAGAAGCCAGATGAAGGTTAAAAGGTTCTGCATATCACTTATCAAGATCAACTTCCCATTTACTTACAAATGAGTCGGATTTTTTGTGTGTTATTTTTGTTTTCGTTATCACATACTTCATTTAGGACTGAATGGTGATTATATCATTGTTTTCTTTCATATATTTGACTAGTCAGCAGTCTCTTGCTGGATATTCTTGTCATGATGCTGGTTTAGGATGTTTGAACATGAATGGCGGGTTTCATGATTTTTAGTAATTGTCATACATAATGATACTTAAAAGTGAACCTGCTTTTAATTTGCAATGGTAGCCTATTTGTTCTGTGGTCAGTTCAGTTGGTGCCAGAAGCTTATCCAGATCATGAACCCTTTATGTGGTCTACAGTGGCAAAGGTACTACTTTTTTTATTTTCAATAACTAGTTTCATTATACTATTGGTTCTCATATACTTAAGAACTAAGATACAAGACTCCTAAATCGGAAAAAAAAGGTGATTGCTTTTGCTCTTTAAGTAACAGTTAAGTTCTTTAAAAAGAAAAAGGTTGTTAGAATTCCAAGTTTTGACTTGACTCCTGCTGTGGTCTCCGAGAATAGCTTACCGTATATTGATCAAAGAACCGAAAGTTCGTTTGCTTCATATGGAAGGGGACATTTACATGAATCTTGTAGACTAGTTACCGGAAATGCGTTAAAACCAGTTATAAAATAGTAAAGATTCGCTTATGATCTTGCGTAGCGATCCCTTTTTCCAAAATGTAACTATGTACAATTGTTAGGATCGATGAACATCAATTAAATTCAATAGTCATTGCAGGTAACAAAAGAAAATTAATCTGGTATACTCGTTGCCTGGTAATTTGCTGCAAATACATAAAAGAAAGGAAACTTTTTATATAACTGTTATCCATTTCCATTTTATGATCATAATCGTTTTACATATCAATATCTTTCTTTTACTTTCATTGTATGCAGACCCTTCCTTTTCCTCTCTCTTCCCTATCTCCAAACATAATACTACCATAGAAAAACTCGCTTGTTTCCATGTACGTCATTGTGCTAACAGTAGGATGATGCAGCTAGAATGATCATAGGGTAACTCTTTTTTTATTTTTTTTTATATATATCATTTTTACGATCCTTTAGCGAAAACAGGAAGTTAGCCATCGATGTTCCTGAAGATTAATGAAGGTTAAATGGCACATGGATGTTGACCCATAAAAGGTTATAGTTCACATGAGATTGGTAACAATTTTGAGGAATTTAGTACCTAATGCAGATATTGAATGCTTAAGTGACAATATAGGTAAATGCGAATTATATTAGGGTGCATAATAAATTCTGAACATGGTCTTTCTGGATCAAAACTTTACTATAATGCTTTCTAGAGATTTTATGTTGTTAGATGAAGTAAATCTACACACCAAAAATATATGAATCTTGATTTTCATTAGGGATTACAATTTAGTGGTAATTTGGTCTAATAATATCTAAATGACAATGGGTTAAGGGTTGTTTCTCATTCTCTTTTACTTTTTGAGATGCATAATAAATGTTTCTTTTTCTAGCTTTTATATCTTGGGGACCATATGAGTATTTGTGTTCCAGTGGTAAGGCGTCTAAGAGGTGTTTAGTACAGACCTACTTAGG
This sequence comes from Logfia minima, assembly GCA_963921325.1. Classification (NCBI taxonomy): domain Eukaryota; kingdom Viridiplantae; phylum Streptophyta; class Magnoliopsida; order Asterales; family Asteraceae; genus Logfia; species Logfia minima. Next base: position 10,411,606 of record OY992776.1, on the reverse strand, counting down.
TAAACATGGGTGGTAAAGGAAAGGGTCAGAAACAACTACAACTACGGGTGTAGACTAATTAGGTTGTGTATATCTGAGTTGAAAAAAGATTTGTCTTCTCTAAATTATCTGTACGGGGAAAAGCCGCGTTCGTTTACCCGTTTCGTTTGGACACTATATTTGTTTGAATGAATTTTTATAATTGAAAATTTCAAACTAAGAAAAAGCATATCTACAAGCCACACGAAATCACAAAGAATTTAAGTGCAATCACATTCCATATATTATGGAATGGTATGGGAAATGAACAAATAAAATCAATAAGTCATTCGTTGTGTAATCTATAAACTATCTAGATATAATTGTTGTTTTCTTTTCGGTTTTGCTTTGTTTTTACTTATAACATAAGAAAACAGTCAAACACAATCAAATTCTATGTAATTATAACTCATCATTTTAATCGTATTTTAAGTATAACTATGTCCTCCTCTCTATTTTTATATCTTCCCTTAATAATCATAAGAGAAGAAAAAGAATCTAGCTTTATGTAACAAAAGTTCCTAGTTGGTGCTTGTTGTAATATTTCTTCATTTACCATGTACATTCACAAATTAATTTCATGATTCCTTCTCATATCATTTTGTAACGCATGATGTGTAAATTAACGTATTAGGCAAATCTATGACAATTTTTATTTATATTATTCTGAATTTTAATACCTTTTCTAGGAACAGTAAGATTACAAATACACTAAAATTAGTACAAACGCAAACGATATCAAAAATCATGTCTTCAAAAACTCGTCAATACTAATATCGGGGTGATCTAACAACTAAAAAAATAAAATATATTTAAATCTCATAAGAGAATTTTAAAATCAATACATAGAACGTCAAAGTGTCCATTAGTTCAATTTACTCATAATGATGTAAAAGTTCAATTTTGTTGATATAAAAGGTAAGAGATGCTAGTTTTTTTTTAATCTATTTGAAAACTAATTAAATGAGCTCACTATTATATTTTCAACGATGTTGTTCTTTCTAAATGTAGCTACTTGAAAGAATTATATTGTTTTTATATTTTCAAATTGCCCAAACTGGTAAGATGTTTTTAATTGGAGCTTTTGATTTCATGATACTTATTATGAGTAAATATGAATGTTCACTTCTGTGTAAATGTATGTGCACTCCTGTTATTAATTATTTATTATTATTTATTTATTTTATTTTTGAAACTTCCATTATATATTTCCTTTTGAAATTGGCCTATATAGAATTAATTGTAATAAAAAGGATACCCGGACTGTTGGTTTTAATTGCAATGCATGTTGATATTATTATAAGCATGTCACACAGCCATAAATTGGATGGATCCATTTTCATGGTACTAGTTCTAATGTGTAACATCACTTTCTAAATAGACAACCATACACCTAACAAAATATAAATATTTAAATAATAAATAGTCTCAGGATTGATTGATAAGAATAAATATATAAAGCTTTTGTTATAGATTATATCAAGCTTTTATATAAAAATTAAGGTTTGGTGAATTCATGTTAATATTAACATGAAAAAATAAAAATAAAAATATAATCATGTTAATATTAACATGAAAAAATAAAAATAAAAATATAAATAAAAATAAATATAAAGATATAAAATTTTAAAATAAATTCATATGATGAATAAATGATGATCATTTTAAGAAGAAAAAGGAGAATTATATAGCTGGAGAATATAGGAATTATACAACAAAAAAAGTCCAAGCATCAAAATTAAATATAAATTTAAATAATATTTAAATTATAGACATGGTGTTTAAATAAAGAATATTGAATTATTAAGAACAAATATTCGATCTCTTGACCTTTTCTCTCGTCGGCTCAATCTGTCTACAAGGCTACTACCACGAAAGGATAAACAATCTAATTATATTTTGTTTGAGAAGTTTATTATTTTCCATTTTCATGGTAATTTTTTAAAGAGACTTTAATTAAAAGAATTTCAACATAAATGTTAGTCAACGAAGTAGATTTCTACATGTTCCATGATATTGACCGACACTTATTTCATGGCCGCCATTGGTCGTTTTTATCAAATTTAGATTTGTTTAAGATTGAAAAAACTACGCTACAAATGAAATCGATATGTACTAGGATAATGTGAACCGAAGTGAAGAACAAAAAAGTCAACAAAAGTTAACAAAAGAACTAAATAAACATAATATCGACCTAATTAAAATTAAGGTCGTGTTCCAGGTGAGTGATATGGGCGATCGATCACGATCTCTAAATTTCAAGGCATTGCCTTTTGGGTGAGCGATGCGCCATCGTTCAGGACCTCTAAATTCCCGAGGTCTCAAATAGTGCATCATCAATTTACCGGGAACAAATAAGTCAATAACCACATATTCACATATCAAAGTTACACAAGCAAACATGTGAAATCTGATATATAAAAGCTCAAATACAAAAACCACATTCATAAATTATTTAACTCTCAAACAAATTATTTCTAGTATCATCATCAAATATACATGAAAGAAAACCAAGTCATAAACTAACCCGAATAACAACTTTCCATAACACGAACCAAAATAATAGAATAAAATCAACGTTGGCAACGGGTAATCGTACTACAACCACGTTGATAAGGATTAGCTTGACCACCAGATCGACAATTATAGTAAGACGCACCTCTTTGAGAACACGGAACATTATTTCCTTGTAACGCACCATAACTAATATAATTCGTAGTTGCTAATATACGCCTAGTGCTCTCCGATTCCATTTCCAACTCATCTCCAACCATGCACTCAGCAATCGAGCCGCTACACTGTCCTCCGTTTCTTGGCAGCCAGTTGATATCATCAGTACTTGCTGCCGTAGGACCGAGGATCACGGCGGAGATTAGAAGTAAGTGAAGAAGACAAAAATTGATAGAAATTGACATTGTGTTGTGTTTGAAGTTTGAATGAAAAGTTTGAGGAAAAATATAGTTTTGTATAACAAAGACAAAGTATAGTGTTTAACAATGTGACAAAGCGAACGCGCTGGCAGGCTGTCAGATGTGATTAAATAATGTGGGTGTTATATGATTAGGTATACTTTTGTTCGTATTTACTTAAATGCCCTTCCACTTGTTGAAGGTTGAAGGGTGCTGGTGAGCGGATCTTATTGTCATTGGTGGCAGTAAGGGATCGGTTAATATTGTTTTTACAACAAAATTTTCTCTCAATATATTTTATTCTAAAACATTTTAGAAAATATTTTACTCATCGAGGAAGTTTTTATGATCAAAACCTTGGAATTTCTTAAGTATTTAGTGTAATAGCTTTTTTTTTTAATGGTTATGTAAGTATGAATATATTTTTTAGAATACACTTATAATGTACACACTATAAATACACGGTATAAATATAAGTATACATACTATCGATCTAAGTTCAAATAAAAAAATATAAATATCGCGAAAACGTAAAAAATACTATAAATTCAATTTAAATATCCAAAACACGTTATTTTACAAAATTTTCTTTGTAATTCTTTATTTAAATAACTTTTAGAAGCTATTTTTCAAATATTTTTTATTTTTACTTTTTATTTTTTATTTTTAATTATTTTTATTAACTTTTTTATTCATAATAATCACATTTCATAACTAATAATCACATGAATTATATATGATTATCAACAACCTATTTTGTGATTATCTTGAATAATCACAATAGTCATGACTGTAAAAAATGTACGAAAAGAAAAAGTTTATATTTTTTATTTAAATTTATATCATAGCTTGCAAAAGTTATTTTAATAATAATCATTAAAAAAATTATGAAGAAAAATGTATTTTAAATATTTAAAAAGTAATTTTAAAATTATTTTTACATTCTCACAATATTTATATTTTTTATTTAAACTCTCCTTAAATATTATAATAGGGGATATACTACAACATCTTATATACGTTTTTACTTTAAATAACTTTTAGTGGTGCAAATTACCACCCATAGTTACCAACTATAACAATAAAGTCGATGATTTTGAAGGTATGTGATAAACTTGAGAACACAACGTGAATTCGATGAAAGGTTAATAATATGAAGATTTAAAATATCAACAAATAAATGTTTGCTTGAGATGTTTTAAAGCACATAACTTATTTTTGTTTGCAATTTGGTTACAATGTGAGGGGATGTGATTGTGAAACTCATTTAAATTGAGATATATAGTATGTTTAGTAACAACTAGTTTGAATTGAAAATTGTAGTTGGAGTTTGAATTGAAGCTTATGGTCGGAGTTGGAGCTTGTAGCTATTGATTCTTTTTTCCATAAACTACTTAGAGGGCCGGATCCAGTTATGGATTAGGAGGGTCATAGGCCACCCACTCATCTTGCCCCAATACTTGTTAATTTATTAAGTGTAAATGCTAAGCACAACCTAAAATCTCAATGGCCCCCACTTTCGTTCATATGCATATTAAAGAACCTTTAAAAATGTCAAAATTTTATCTAGCCCAACGTTTTATCTTCTAATTTTTTTAATTTATCTATGGCATTTCCATTCTACATTTGACTATCTGATAATGACCTCAACTATTTCTCTTTTCTATTTCGATTGTATGAGTAATAAGTAACTAGATATATACGTGAATAATGAATTTTATATTTCAATAAAAATCTATTGAGTAATAAGATTATATTATATTATAAGAACTAGAGTTTTAATTTTAACTATAAAATATTAAACTACACTTATAAAACTTATTTGTACGGAGAAAGAATTAAAATAATCCCCTTTTTATACATTTCCGACTAGTTTTTAACAAAATGTTTTACGTACATTAGGTTTATAATTTAATATGGTAATAAAAAAAAATTATAGTAATAATTTTCTGCTCTCACGATGTAGATTTCTGAGTCAGTCACTGCTCATAGAGGCTTCTCTAAAAAAGGTTTATAGAAGATCGTTGAAGATTATTTCTTTGATGATCCTTATTATATTTTTGTTATCCAACAAAAGTTATTTATTTAATATGAATTAAGATTGTTAAAACTAAAAATCTAAACCCTTATAATCAGTAAGAATTCACCTAGTAAATTCGCCCATATTATAAGACTCTATAAACCAAATTCAAGATGATATAATAACAACATGTGATATATTTAATATTATGAGTGAATAAAGAAACCTAATGTTAGTAGTTTATCAGTTGAGCAGCACATGATGTGCAGTCTGAGTTAGTTGTGGCAGGCACGTTATGTATACTTGTTTACATAACTTTGTAGCATAACACAAATAACATACTTTTGGCATTTGCAATAACTTTTACCTTCTTTTTTTACTAGCCGTGGGTTGGATGATAATCGTTAGAACTTAATAGAGAAAACCTATCCTTTTACACTTTTTTGTGAGGATCAGATTCGCTGTCACACGGACTTTGATCGACATAAATTTCTCTACGATGAAACTGACGTGACCTTCAAAAATTGTTTGCAATAAGTGTGATTTTGAAGAAATTTTGTTAAGGCTTTTTTCTGTTTATGTTTTCGCAAGGAAGAAACGATAAAAATGATACTAACAACTGTCTATACTTACTCTTAAGCACATTACAGCAGTCTTACATATTTTGTAATAGATGTTTCACTTTCAGATATACTCTATAACAAGCTAAAAGATTTTGTTATTGACTAGGTTAACATCTTTGTTTATAGAATGAAAGTCTTGGTAACTTGTAACATGTATAATTATAACAGTAATGTAGTTCAGGTTCTCAATCAATGGACTAATGCACAACATTGACTAGGTAAGTTCTAAGATTGTATTTAACTGTATTGTTAACGTGTAAACATTAACTAACATTGCCTATACCGTTTTATATAAATTCAACGGTTGTTGATTTAGGACGATTCAATTTTCGTCAAAAATAAAAAAATATATAAATTTCTCAACATTAAAAAAATAAAATATCAACACTACATTAAATGAAAACGAGCCTTCCTAGAATACACAAAAATTGACTCTTACGTCCCAATTTACAAGAATTATAGCGTATAGTATAACTACATCATAGCACAATTTTGATGTATGCATTAATTTTTTTTATCATATACTTTTTTCTTTTGAAAGTATCATCACCCATAGAATATAGATAAAAAAGAGTAGATGTTATACTGTTATGCCACAACTGATGTTGAAAGTCCTGTTTGTTCTTATGCAAAGATATGATTCCTACAATCCAAACAAACAACTTACAACATTTCAACCTAGATATCAAGATTACTTTTGTAGCATCTTCAGTTGTCTCGTGTTTGATTATCATCGGTTACGATTCTTGGCGGTCTATTGTTTAAACGATAATCTTTTTTTGTTATCGATTGCGATATGATAAGTATCTATTAGCATGACATTTGTCAAGAAAGTAAGAAGATCGAATCAATATCCAACTTAATCTATTCGATCAATAGATTGATTCAATTCCAAAACAAAACAGACTCGATTGATAGGTTGTCCATGACAATGTGCAACCCTAATACCAAAACAATGAATATTACATACGACTCGATCTATACAAAACCGGATCTTAAAGATAGACTCTAATCCTAATCTTTTTTGTCTGAATACAACATTTATTTTGAGAGAAGAAGAGCAACATAAATTAGGATTACAAAAGATAATCAAACAAGAAGATATCTGATAATCAAACATGATTTATTTTATATTAACTCGTTCTCCTCTTTGTTCCCTGCTGCATATACAATAGCTATTGTGTTCCAAATTAACCGACTTTTGTAATCTGCAATTTAGCCCCTGAGTTTTCATAAGCCTCCTATCTAGTCCCTCTATTACAAAGACTTTTTAGCAAGAGTCCTCATATTTGAACCTATACTAAATAAATGCAAATAATGAATTTTATTCAACAACTAATAACTACACAAATTATGAATAAATCAAGATTGAACTACATTTACACTTGTACTCTTAACACATTTGTGCAAAAGGACGGTAATGAAAAAAAAAAGAAAAAAACAGTTGTCGCGAATACTTACACTAATGAAATCAACATTTCTTGGGTAAAATGATTAATCTTGTTCATTATGATTTCAAAAAGGAGTATCTTGATGCAAAACTTGCTTGGTTTACACGAAACAAGAGTTTCGTATAATTATAAGTCACACTCAAGTTTTTGACAAGAAAGGTAGAGCAAAATAGGGGAAATTATTGTGTATTTTTTTGTAAGACATAATTGGAATAATAATAACAAAAGGAACCTTGCATCATTCAGAGAACTTCCATGTACAAATCAGTTTCATTTTCAGTGTATTAAACATTTGAAGCTCAAATAAGAATAACTGAACTCCATTTTGATTTTTGAAGGAAGACTACTGATCATTGATCAATTGGATTTAGAAAGAACAGCGCCATTCTGTATCCATGAAGCCCAAATCTACATACGTTAGTCTAGATTGGGCTAGGCCCAATTAGAACCAAATTTAAAAATCCAAATTGCATACATCCCATTACCTCTGATCGAAATTAGAATTTTTATTATTTTAACAACAAATTATTTTACTATGACCTAAATTGTATTTATTATAACAGAAATTCATTAAAATACACCACAAAAAATACCATATATAAAATTATATCTTTTAAAAATTAAATTGGAAAAAACTACTTTCCACACGCAAACTGCAAACTGCAAACACCCACACCCAAATTATATATTGCGTGTGGTTGAATTTATAACCTATCCGTCGGATAGGTGCCATCTGTCTATTTTTTTTACTTTACTTATTTATTTTTCTTGACTTTTTTATAAGTGAAAAAAAAGTCAAAGTCAGGCATCCTATCCGGTGGATAGGTTATAAATTCAGTCGCAGGCAAAACACAATTTGCGTGTTGGGTGTGGGTGTTTGCCTTTTGCGTGTCGACAGTAATTTCTTACAATTTTAATTTTAAAAAAATATAATTATATATATAATATTTTTTGGTGTATTTTGTAAAATTTATTTTGCTAAAGTATGTTAAAGCATATAGTGGTACTTTATTTTGCTATATTCTATGATTCATTCTTATGTGTAAACCTTCAATGATGTAGCGTAATATTCTATATTTGTATTGGTATTGGTATTCATTATTCAAGTTGAAGTTGTCCTTTAACCAAGTGATTGAAAACTAAGCGGATAATTATATGCTAATTACATGGAGAAATGGAGAATATGAGGATTGGTTGAGCATTAATTTCATAAAGTGAAACAACATGAAAGAGTAAGGTATTATTATTATGAACACAAGTTTTGTACTTTTAGCAAGGAAAAAGTAAAAATAAAAGGCTAACATTAATACATAATTTATAGCAATTTCACAACAACAAAAAAGAAGAAGTTTATTGGTAAAAGTTAATTTTGCAAGGTTATATGAAAATTCTATATTTACAGGATTTAAGACTTTTATAAAGGTAATCATATGATGTACAACACATACGCCTAACTTGAATCATTCTCCTATCACATATTTTTCCATGTGTCATGTGTGATTATGTTAGACTTCTTCTCGAAACGTTTTAATGCAACACACCTTTCGATTGTATACCCTAATGTCATGATCTTAAGATTGGATCCAGGACTTATTATTATTTAATATTAAAAGACCGGTGATGGTCCTGGTCGAATAAAGCATTTTCCACGATTCTTTACAAAAAGGAAGTGGTATGTATATCAAGATTCTTTTTCATCACTAATTGTACTTTACGATATTTTTTAATATAACACCATTAATGCAGTTAATACTATATTAAAAGAATTGATTGATAGTTTTTGCACCAAATTATTAACTCCATGTTGAAGCTCAAAGTTATTGCACAAATTAAGTCCATATTGAAAGCACGAGCGTATCATATGTGGTGCTGGTTTGATGTAGCCACGGCCACGTGGGTGATGCATCATCGAGCGGGAGTGCGTTCGGTGTGCCGTGCGGGTTTTCATTTTGATCCGTGGAAGATGGAACTCTCCACGTGCACCAGTCATTCCATGGTGCCCTCAATATTTGTATATTTATTTTTATAATGATGACGACTTAACTCATATTTTATTACTCATCAAATGAATGTAATTTATATATTTATATATGATTGTCACCTAATAAAGATGCGATTAATGAGCTATAATAAATGTTATGTAAAAACTGAAGTAAAAGAAACGTGTGAAGAAATAAGCAAACTTTGAATCGAGCTAAATGACAATAAGTGATATATCACTAATGAGAATGAAAATTTGACAGTATTATCATTTAAAGTGTTGCATTGAATGTTGATCTTAAATTGAACCAGTTAGATCATCGATGAAAAACGATTTAACTAGCAAAAATTATGACTTTGCTAGGAATCTATGACAAACTTTACCCATTTGAAATCGTTAACGCCTAAAACCGACTTTTGCTATTTGTAGTGCATTTTTTTTACTTCTATTTTTTATGTATATCTTTTTATTCTTTTACAAGAGAATAACCTTATAAATATTAAGAGTTTGTTTATATTATTCCCTACGTTTAATTATGTTGTCATATTTAATACGCCTAGATGGTTTAGAGGTCGTTAAAATCAATAAAAGAAAAATGTTGCTACGCTGTCTTTACTACACTACTTGCACGTATTGATTCGAAATCAAACGGAAGAAAATGGTTAGAATATGTATCAAATTGTCGTTGGCCTAATTGGTACATAAAAAACCCGTCAACCAAATTTTTAATAGGTGCAAGTCTATACACACACATATATATATATATATATATATAATATAATATAGAACCTTCTTCATATCTATTTACTAAATTTTGAATTATCTTTAGAAGTATTAAAAATATCTTATAATTTTGTCCCATTCAAAAAATAAATAAGATAACATAAAATAAGAAGAGCATCTTTTTTTCCTTCGAGTGGTTATATCCTAAGTCCGTCCCTAGTCCAAATTTGGTAGGTTTGAAAGGTCCAAATTCCATTATGAACATAACAAAACAAGCCGTTTACAGATACATATATCTAGCACAATGTAAATGGGTAAAAACACATTCCAACGTACAACAAAAACTTTTATTTGATCATTTTTATTTCATTAAGCGGCAAGGAAACATTGCAACACCTACACATCACATCCCATTCATTCTCATTCAACATCACATTTGCCAAATACAAACCCTAGAAACCCTAACCGGTAAACGCTTTAACCGAACCCGGCCTCGACTGGAGATCTGCGGCCCAAGCGCTAACATGTGGCCGCGCATCAAACAACCTCTTAACCTTTGTTCCCATCAAATACTTCAAATTAGGAAGATGGTGAAGATCAACCAATGTGAAACTATCTCCCCCTAAATACTTGCTCTCGGACAATCGTTTTTCGTACACGTTAAGCACGTCCTCTAGCTTCTTTTCATATTCGTCTACTACCGCCTCATCTGGACTCATTCCCATCAACATTGACTTCAATATTAGCTCCCAAACTAGCTTTGAAGTTGTCGGTTCAAATTTTTGAGATTCGACCTCAATCCATACCGCAAGTATGGCCATCTTCTTTGGGTCGTTGATTATAAGATTGTTTCCCTTGTCGGGGTACGCATGTGCTAGGTATTGCGTAATCGCCCTTGATTCTGAAGCAAATTATATAATCAAAATGATATATCTTAGATATATTATCAATAAAAGATGCTCGTACGCACTAATGTACACTGTAGTCTGTACATGCATAAATAATACTCTGTATGTTTCTTGATCATAGATCCTAAGCTATAAGGGTAAATAACACAAAAATGAGATTTGAGTTTATTAAAACTTTAATTTCGGTACTCAAATCTATTATCTGTATGACAATCGATGCTCTAAAGTGTAAATTGGTCCCTTTTGACCCTAAAAAATGAATAAAAAAAATACAGTCTCACAACTATCCAACAGCTTTATTTTAGATCGTAAAACACTTCATAGGTAAATAAAAAGTAAATAAATGAAAATTCATTACCTTAAATAAATGCAAATAAACTAAAAATTGATCGAGTACACAATTTGATATTTGTTTTACCCGATCTAAAATGAATTAAAACTCATAGGATTTACATACCAAACAAGGTGAGATCACCATCTTCAAAGACTGGAACTTGACCGAAAGGCTGTCAAAACACATAAACATATACACATCAATATCATATCACACATGTCAGAATTACAAAAATAAGTTTTACGTACGTTACGAGAAAGGAACTCTGGCTTCTTGTGTTCTTTATTAGCCATATCGACGTTAACAAACTCATAGGCAAGGTCCTTCTCGGCTAAACAAGCTCGAACTCGAAGAGTTGCGGTCGAACCAGGGGCTCCGTAAAGTTTGATGGCCATGATTTATGGTATATCGTTACTACTAGCAAAACTACACTAGCTATTGATTTTTGCAAATTATATTGACAGAGGGGTGAGAATGATGGATCCGAATATTGTGAGCACCATTAGAAGTGGGATGTGTCTTTATATACACATAAAAAAATGCGCATTTGGGTTGGTACTTGGTTACGTAGTCGTGGGCATTTATTTATTTATTTTGTGTGGATGCGGATTTTGACGGTATCTTTTTCATACTATGTATGTCGGTCCCATTTTGGTATGATCTAGAATGCAGGTAAAAGGAAGCTCTAGAAAATTTAAGAATCAATATGTTTTTGAATTTTTTATAAAAGAAAAGAGAAGATGATATAAAACAATATAGATGTTTTAAACGTTTTGTGTTGTCGAATTTTGAAGAAAAAAAATAAAATTTACAAGCCGGATGTTTCCGTGTTGAAAGAATGAAAAGAAATAGAATTTACAAGTAAGATGTTTCCGTGTAGAAAAAATGAAAAGAAATGACATTTTATGACTAGTTATTGAGAAAAAATAATATAATTTTTTTTTCACTTCTCTTAAAAAATAAATAAATTCAGAAATATAATATTATTTTTCCTCATTTCAATTCTCTTTCTTTCCTTTAAAAATATAACTTTGAAAGAGGCCCTAGGTTTTTACTTCAATAGAGGTTCTACATTTATAAAAAACTGTCTAAAGTAATTTTTAAACTATTTGTCATAATTATACGTGGCTTCTTTTTCATACTTTTTGTTAAACGGATAAAATAGAGACCGATTTATTATTATTATTATTTATTTATTTATTTATTTATTTATTGAATTAATTAGGTGTAAACGGTTTAATTGAGATATTCTATTATTATTTTTAACTTTTTTCAATATCATTCTAAAATATTTACTTAGACTCAAACCTATAACATTTTGTTAGGATATTATGATTATTTTTCTCTCTATGTATTTGTTGGATGACACCTCAACTTTTAACCATTTTTATTATTAACTTTTTGCAAGTGTAGATCTTTTTTAAGAAATAGAAAATACCCCCGACTTTGTGATTATCCAAAACCCAAATATTTGCCGGAAACTATTTGTTTAACGCGTTTTACGTGAATACCGCAGTAATTAGTAAAAAAAATACTATATCATGGTATGAACACTTGGTCACCATTTAACCATACATGTTAATAGCTGCTGGAGGGTTGTTTGACATTATGAGCAATTAATAGTAATTATTTGTATATAGGTTTGGTGTATTTTGTAGTACATGCCAACGAATATTCTATATGTGAGAAACATTGGCATCCGGAAATGAAATAAGAAATATTCATCATATCATATTGACAGAAAAAGCTATTCGCAATTTCTATAAAACAAAAAGAGTCTTGTTATAATGATTTTTAATTCCTATAAAAAAAGTCTTGTTATAATTATTCTTTATGTGATGTGATATGATTGGATCGATTATTGTTTTTGAGGTTGTGAGTTTGTAAATTATTGATTTAGGATTTATACCTTCTAATGATTATATTTACATATACAAGGGTCACATTTATATCATCTCAATCATTACATCCACTTCATAAGGACCACCTAAAAAATGTACAAATCACGTGACTTTTATTTTTCAACATAATTTTTATTGCATTTTGTGACGAAAGAAAAGAAAACATATCCAAAAAATCCACAAAAGTCAACAAAGGTAAAAAAAATACAAACAAAATAAAAAACAGTCAAACGTAGTCAGTTCAAGTAAAAAATAGTCAAACAAAGTAACTACTAGTCAAATTTGGTCAAATACGAGTCAAAATAGTCAACCTTGGTCGTAACCGAGAACGATCTCGGTTACGACCCGCAAATGCCTTGTGACCACAAAAGTGGCCCGTGAATTCCCGGTTAGCACAATCCTGGCCCGCAAATTTTGGCCGACACCGATAACGACCTCTATCACAACACAAACGACCTCAAAAACACATTCAAAATCAATTCTCAACAACAAACTAACCTCAAAGACACATATACAACGATTCCTAACAAAAATACTAACTATTTAATTCGTAAATTACAAAAAAAAATTAAAAAGATCATGCACACCAAGTGCTCCGTAAAATGCCAACTATAAATTTCACAAATTTTAACTATAATTCGGAGTTTAAATGTGTTTATACCTGATAATTAACCAAGTTGATGCTTCAATTTTGAAAAATAATACGATTTGCGTTCGAGATTTGTGATTTTCTTTTGCAAAGCCGGTATGCGGTTTCTTGTTGGTGGTGATGGCTTTTAAACGGAGGGTGGTGGACGAAGGTGATGGATGGAGGGTGGTAGAGGACGGAATGTCTTAGATTCGAAAGGCCACAGAGCAGATTGGAAGGGAGGAGAGAGACGAAATTCCTAAAATTTTGATTTTTTTTTTATAACTTGTAACCACCGGGTTGGTCTCGAGTATCCAGGTTACAACACATGTTCGCAAAACCAAAGTACCTGCAGAACCCTTAACTACCTTAACAATAATAATACTTACCTTTTAATTTACCAAATTAACTTGTTTCATAATAATATTACTTGTTATTTTAACAGCTCCTCTGATACTTGATAAATAAACGAGACTACTAAAGGTTAAAAAGACTACAACGGGTTTGAAGTTTTGTGCTAGCCTAGTTCGTTAAAACGTCCTAAACTGAATTTATATAGCATCTTAACTATGCTCATTGTATTGTTAAGCGATGCAAATGTGGTGGCGTTTTCAGGTGGTGGATCCTGGTGGTTCCAATAGGCAGTCTCAGGTGGTTTCAAGCCGTTTCGGATGGCGATTTCAAGTAGGTATTTAGTGGCGGATCCAGGATTTGAGGTGACCCATAGCACTGGTATCTCAAATTTTGTTAACCCCTAGCACAAACCAAGAATGCAACAAAAAATACAATTTTTATAAGAAATTAACACTTCATCTAGTGAATGGACCCGTAGCTACTGCTACCCCTACCTTCAATGTGGCTCTGCCCCCTGTGAGTAGTTGTAGGTGGTCTCATTTAGTGATCGCAGGAGGTTGCAGGTATCTCTGATTGGTTGTTCTAGTTTGGAGGCTTCTAATGTTGGTTGGGGTCAAGTTGTATGGTCGGTTTGGTTTGGGTCAAGTTGTATGGTCATTTTTGTATGATATAGGGTTTGGAATCAAGTGGTATGGTCGTTTTGATACGATGTAGGGTTGGGATCAAGTTGTTTGGTCATTTTGGTTAGAATCAAGGAGATAGTTTAGGTTAGAATTTAGCTTCTAGGTCGTTGTAGTTTAGTATGGTTGTTTTGGTTGTAATTCCTAGCATTTTGTTAGTTTTTAAAATATATAAAGTCTGCCGTTAAAAAAAATGTGGTGGTGGTTTGAAGATCTATAGTTCATAGTTATAAAATGGTTTGATATAATTTATATATGATAAATATAAAACGCTACAAGGATCAAATTTAACAGGTTCTTATAAAACTTGATCACAATGTCACCAAGTTCATACTAAAAGTAACCACCTACATTTACAACTATGAAGGAACCATTAGACAGCAAGCTGTTTAAGCTTCAAAGTCAACCTCGTATCATTTTGGAGACTCACTGACCATATGAGAGGAACCATTAAAAGCTCCATCCACCATATTTTGATTGTAGCGTGAAGCACAACGCGAGACTAGAGCAATTTAGGACGAACACGCCTATGGGCCCCATCCTCTAAGTCTCCGTTCTTCCTTTTTGGGTTCAGATATCCATTTTCAAGAGCTTCTAATGCTTTTGTGGTCAATGGACGGTTTCTTGTACTCTGCCTAATTTGACCATTAGCACCAGCAGTTGATAACTCGGGCTGATTGGTAGTGGTTTCAGTGAAAACTGATGGTTTACTAGAACATAATGAGTTATAAGCACCATATACTGGACCTATTAGAGGATTGTTCAAGTATATCACTATACTTAAACGCTTCTTCTTAGAACGTTGATCTTCCATAAGTTCGTGTTCACCATTCAAGTCGTGATTTCTAATAGTATTATCCCGGTGACATTTTGCTTTTGGTTTGAATGTCAACTTAAGTTTTCTTAGTGGTTGTCCATTCGTACTACAGAGATCCATTTTCTTGTTTACAGTGCTTGCTTCACAATCAGGTGAATCTTCATCATTCATGTGATTCACATCCTCCATAAGTTTGTATTCACCACTCAAGTTTTCACTTTTAGTAGTATTAGCCCGGTGACGTTTTGCTTTTGGTTTAAATGAAAACTTACGTTTTTTAACTGTTTGTCCATCAGTACAGAGATTCATTTCCTTCTTTACCGTACTTGTTTCCGAATCAGGTGAATCTTCTACACTGTTATGATGCATATATTTATCTTGAGAGTCCTTGGTTGTTTCTTTTTCGGTTTCTCCAGAAACACTAGAGGATGGAAGCACATCATTATCCGCAGGGTGGAAAACGGGCAAACTTGTTATCTCTCCGACTTTAATATTCTCAACCAGACTGGTATCCACAATTGTGCATTTCATCAAATCTTGTTTATCTTCCGAGCCTTGTTTCCCTTGTGGCCCAACCAACTCCCCCTGGTTAGGTTTCTGTTCAAGAAGCTGCGGTTCCAAAGCAACTTTATTCAGTACTTCAGTGTACGAGTCAAAATATTGACTTCCTTTCTCCAAGGCCCTTCTAGAAAACTTTGCTACTCCAGGTGCGAGAAACACTAAAGATGTTTTTGTGTTCTGTAGGGCGTAGTTTGTGGTCTGCTCAGAGTGCCATCCTCTTGCTAAAAGACGAGGCCACACACTGTCCCAAAAGACCTCGTTTAACTTAACTTTGCTCAATCCTATTCGATCCTTCAAAATATCATTAATTTCTTGTGTTTTAAGAGATGAGCAATTTGTGCGAAACTTCTTGCCTCTTAATCGCCTTTTGGTCAACATAGTAAGGTCTTGTGTTTCTTTGCCAATAGCTACTGTTTCTACAAGAAGATTGATTCCCACTATATCCCTCAAAGTGAATACATACTTCTCAAATGTAAGTTTTCCCTCATCGAATGTACTAATCACCTGCAAGAGATCAATATCTTAATAGCAAAATCTAATTTTCTCAAATAACTAATGAGATTTTTTTTTACATTAAAAAATAACAAACACGGGAGTTCTGCAAATGTGACTGTAGGAAAAGTACCTATGTTAAATGAGATTTGCATTCATTTGTGATATTAGGAAGTAAGTGAGACAAAAGCTCCTGTCGTCTCCATCCTTTGAAAATGTTTTTTCCAGGTACAGATTTGTTGCTTCTTTTCTTAAGATACGTAGACCATTTTTTATGTTGACTGCTTCTATAGAATGTTCCGTAGTGGTAAGATAATACATCTGTCATTCCCTTATTCCCCAAAAGTTTGTTCACAACACGAAGATTCTTCCCAAATACATATAAACCAAGAAGAAAACTATCATATTCAATCTCGCTCCAAGATTCTTCACTTGATGAACAAGGAACCGGAACCAAATCAGTGTCTGTTCCAGAACCTAAAACACCAAAGTTACCCTCTGCAGACTCTTGTATCTTGTTTGTTGGTTGATTGTGAACCCAAGTGACAGGAATTGGCAGACCAAACTCATAATAATTTTGAAAATCAGTCTTCACATCATCACAAGCTGGTAATGCAATGAGTTGCAAACGCTTGTTTTCTGTCATAAAAGATGGGATTTGTGCCTGATATTCAACTCCAATTCGAGCAGTCTTTTGTGGCTCACCAAAAATATCACCAGCAGCAGAATAGTGTTTGGAATGTAGCCACGCAACACGTTTACTACTTGCATCTTCCATATTATCATCCATCTATACACAACTGAACGTGAAAAAAACAGGATCTTGTGAGCTTCAAGTTTCAATAAGCACATATATTCTAAATCGTATCAAAACATTCAAATTACAGTTTGAAGATTTATGGTTTCTTTATCTTTTTATTCATCTTCTTTAAGGCCCTCCAAATTGAAGACAATGGTCTTAAAATCAAGAAGAGGGGATTTTAGCTCTTTCATCATCTGTTGATCTAATCTCAACTTTCCATTTTCTATCCTTGTAACCAAAAACACCCTTATTTCTTACACTTCATATAAGCAAACAGAATCCTAACATATGTTCTCACTCCATTAAGCGGGTACCAAAACAAACAAAAGTAATGTGAAGAAAATTTCTCATCAAAATCTGCCTGATCCATCGACCATTCCATATTTTTTGTCCCCAAAATTCCACTGATTCAACAACAAAAAAGTTATTGTAATAAAAACGAACATATTAATACAGGCAGATCTGTCCTTGAACCCACAAATTATTTGAATAATAACTACTGGCACTCATGAACGATCTCAAATTGACCAGAAATTTGTATAATAAGAAAAAAATGATTGAACACATTAAACATCAACAAAACTGACTAACTAACTAACATTTTCTTTCTAATTCAACCCGTAACTTTATGACTACAAAAAAAACTAAGCAAACTATGAAAAACATAAAAAAAAAAAAAAAAGGAATAAAAAGCTGCTAAAACTTGCATAACACCTTAAACAAACCGAATCCAACATGAATACGCAAACTAAGACAAATGGGACATCAATGTTTTTGCATAAAAATTCAAACTTTAATTAGTTTAAAGATTCTTTGCTAAACACACATGATTATGAACACACGATAATAAGATATATAATTAAAAACAATAAATGCATCAAACAAACAAACAAACAGTATATATGAATACGGATAAACGGATGTTGATGATGATCAAGAGATGATTATTAGTTACCTTTGAGAATGGGTCTATTTTTGTTATGTTGAAAACTCTTATCTTATATTATTCAATCTAAATCTTTCTTTAATTTAACTAACTTGTATTTTTTCTTTGTTAAGTGTTTTATATTACAGGTGGAATGAACTTGACAAGTTTGGATACTTCTGGAACAAGAGAATATTATAAGGGCCGTATGTGTAAATATTGAACAAACTTGTGGTTGTTATAACAAATTAGATATAGTACATATATTGATATGTGTGAAAATAAAAAAACCGTATTATCATATCATCTTCTTCTTCTTTACTGTAATATTTCTCTGCAATTAAAGAATTGTTGTCTTGTATTCTCAGATTCATCTAAATGATGAATCTATAGGTCTAGGTATGTTGAACGTTTTGTATGTAAAGTGAGGTTTCATTTTGTCTTGTTTTTGGACTTTGTCCGGTTTGGTTAATGAATCTATTCCTCTGATTGAAGGGTAATATTCTTGTTCGTTTTCTCTTATTGTTTCTCAAATTTTATCATGGTATCAGAGCCATGGTTATGAGAAATTAGATCTGTGAAAAACTGTTGTGTTCTTATTCGATTTAATCTGCTAGGTTTCGTGTCTGAAACTCATCTACAATATTCGTTTGGGATCGATTAAAGACTGTGAGGTTGTAAGTGATTAATTAGGGCGTATTTCTTTAATCGAAACCCTAAATTTTCAGTCTAAGGGCCAGGGTTAAAAAAACCCTAATTCGTTATCTGATTGGTTACGTTCTTGATTAAAATCAAGAACACGATTGTCTTCCGCTGTCATTCTGCATACATCTGGGTCAATACCGAGCGTGGAGTACTAGGTGAAATTGTTCTAACCTACTTGTGAAAGTGGCAAGTCACTGCAAAAATTGTATAAAAGTTGGATTATAGATTCAGGTGCAAATCAACATATGACCATTTCTGAAAAAAAATTTAGAAAATGTAGTTGATGTTAGTGATTTGAATCTGACAGTTGGCCATCCAAATAATACAATTCCCAGAATTAATAAAATTGGTAATTGCAGGCTGAATAATAGTGTAATTTTGTATGATGTTCTTGTTGTTCCTGCATACTGTGTAAATCTGCTTTCTGTGCATAAATTAATCAGGGATAATAAGTTTTTTGTTGGTTTTAATGAATCCAAGTGCTTTATCCAGGACTTGTAGAAAAACAAAGTAGTGGGGACTGGTAGTGAAAAAGATGGCCTGTATATATTTGATGAAAGAATTAGAGGTATTAATGTATGTTCTAGTAATATTGGAGTATGTTTTGTTTCCAAGTCTTTATGGCACAGCAGGCTTGGCCACCCTGCTGACTAGGTATTAAATGTGTTAAAAAATAAGATAAAATTAGATCATGTGTTTGATTCTATTCCTTGTGAAGTATATCATAAAGCTAAACAGGTTAGAGAGCTTTTCCCTTTAAGTGACCATAAGACTCTCGGTTTAAGTGACTTAGTGCATCTAGATCTATGGGGTCCTTATAGAGTTGCAAGTAGGGAAGGGTTTAAGTATTTTCTGACTATTGTAGATGATTTTTCTAAGGTTGTTTGGGTGTATTTAATCAGAAGTAAAGATGAAGTGTTTTCAAGTATTGATTCTTTCTTAAAGCTTGTAAAAACTCAGTTTTCAAAACCTATAAAGATTTTTAGAAGTGACAATGGGACTGAATTTATAAATCAAAAGTTTAATACTCTATGTAATGATAATGGCATATTTCATCAAACTTCCTGTTCTTATACACCTCAACAAAATGGTGTTGTTGAAAGGAAACATAGGCACTTGCTTAATGTTGCAAGGGCTCTTATGTTTCAAGGGGGAATTCCTCTCGATATGTGGTCTGTATGTGTACTTACTGCAACCTATCTTATTAACAGGTTGCCTACTAAGGTCTTGTCTGGAAAATCACCTTTTGAGCTTGTTTATAATGTTTCACCTTCACTTTCCCATGTTAGAAACTTTGGTTGTCTTTGTTTTGCTTCTGTGTTAAATGTTAGTGATAAATTTGCTTCCAGGTCTGAGAAATGTGTTTTAATTGGCTACTCAACAGTAAAAAAAACTTATAAACTGTTTAGCTTGGAAAGTAATAGTGTTCTGTTTTCTAGGGATGTAAAGTTTTATGAATATATATTTCCTTATAAATTGAAAAACAAAACTTCTGAAGTAACTGATCCTGTCTTTTCTGATCAGTTGCAAGGTCAAGTAGACCATTTAAATTTCTTTAATGAATTAGAGTCAAATGTTTCTGAAAAACCCAATGATGAAGGGAAAGTCATAGCAGAGGATGATGGCAGTGTTGATAACTTAGTTCACGTAACTGCAACTTCCAATGATGCAAATGAGACACTTGTTGTCCCTGAGGATACTGTTTTACAAAATCTTGAAGCTCAAAGTGATACAAGTTGTAACATCCTCCCCAATGGCCTAGTATTTTTAGGTAAATTTATCTCTTTGCTTACGTTATTTAATTGAATTAAATTATATGAAATGTTTGATTAGATAATTGTTAGGAATGATTAAATGTGAATTACGGTATTTTTAGTTTAAAATACGGATTAGCCTAACTATTAGAACTAATACAATCGTGTGCTAGATTAAAGATAATAATACATCGTAGTATACGTAAATTATATATATATAAACCAAAAAAATGCAGAAAAATCAGCTCATTTCTTCTTCTTCTTCATCTCACACTAAAACACACACTAGAAACACCAAGAACACACACACTTGCAATTGAAGGTTGAATCAAGCTCAAAATCACTTCAAATTTCGTTATTAGATTCGGATTTCATCAAAGATTAGTCTTGCATTTCGTTTTTGTGGTTTTAAGCAAAGAATCAAAGGTTAGTTAGTTTTTAGTTTTTGGGTTTTTAGAAATAAGAGAATCTTGATTGGAAATTCATTTATGTGTTTTTATGTTAAATTGATGCATTTAGAGTGTTTGTTTATGTGTTTACGAAGTGTTGGAACGTTTGATTTGTAGAAAAACGTTGTTATAATTCGATTTGAGAATTTTGTGGAAAATCAGCCCAGTTTTCTGCCCAGTTCGCAGATGAACTGGTTTAGGCGATATTGGTGATATCGCCACCAATATCACAGGTAATATCGCGATTAATTTCGCTTGCAATATCGCTAGTGATTTGGCGATATTGGCAATGTCGCTATGGCACTCGGAATCGACCAAGTAATCGAGACTATGTACCATAGCCCTGTCAGTTTTTGGCCTTTCGGGGTCGTCTTGCGCTTCAAAATGGCATTTTTCAGTTTTTTAAATGACGTTTCGGGATTTTCGAGTTTCGTTCCAGATTGAACTCTTATTTCCTAAGACTTCAGGGAATTACCTGCTTGTAAGAATGTGTTATTATGATGATTTAAACTTGATAAATGTTTATTATCTAGATACTATGCGTTGAGGTATGTTATACGATTACGAAATGAGTTACTAACTCATTATCTGTTGTATTCTCAGATCAGTCGAAGACTCAGTAATATTAGAATTCTGAGAGGTGGACAGTAGCAGACATGTGAGTGGATCTGCAACTCATAATTTGAGTTAGCTGTAATAATGTGGTTACAACAAGTAACGTAGACTTGATAGACTGTTTAGTCTGAATTATGATTGTGAATATCTGCTTGCTATATTTGTGGCCTTCGGGCATCTGTGTATTCAGAGGTCAATTGCGATTGGACTTGGCTACTACTGTGTTCAACACACGTTCCAGATACATGTGTTGTCGCTGGAAAGTGTGTTGTTGTGTTGTAGTGCCAAGTTATCGGACTATTCTGTATGGGCCTTTACAGATTGTGGTAAGTGTTACTGTGGGCCACCGCGGCTGTAGGGTTCCGCAGTAACCGCCGATCCTCTTGAGTTTATGTGTTTTACATGCTTAATGTAAACGGATTGTTATGCTAAGTTGAATTATTAGTTGTACATTCATTCACTTAGCTTCGTGCTAATCCCACCATTTCTCTTCCTGCAGGTTATGTTTAAGATTGTGGGTTAGGCAGGGAGATGGTTTTTGAAGAATGTTTGACACGTGCTAACTCTGATATATTTACAGATGTTTTGTAAATTAACATGTATGTGGTCTTTGTATAACAATTATAAGTGTTTTGTTTCGGAAATAGTTAAATGTTATAAATTCGCGAAAAAAAAAAGATATGGAATTTTCTGTAAATGTTATATATGAATACGGATAAACGGATGTTGATGATGATCAAGAGATGATTATTAGTTACCTTTGAGAATGGGTCTATTTTTGTTATGTTGAAAACTCTTATCTTATATTATTCAATCTAAATCTTTCTTTAATTTAACTAACTTGTATTTTTTTCTTTGTTAAGTGTTTTATATTACAGGTGGAATGAACTTGACAAGTTTGGATACTTCTGGAACAAGAAAATATTATAAGGGTCGTATGTGTAAATATTGAACAAACTTGTGGTTGTTATAACAGATTAGATATAGTACAAATATTGATATGTGTGAAAATAAAAAAACCGTATTATCATATCATCTTCTTCTTCTTTACTGTAATATTTCTCTGCAATTAAAGAATTGTTGTCTTGTATTCTCAGATTCATCTAAATGATGAATCTATAGGTCTAGGTGTGTTGAGTGTTTTGTATGTAAAGTGAGGTTTCATTTTGTCTTGTTTTTGGACTTTGTCCGGTTTGGTTAATGAATCTATTCCTCTGATTGAAGGGTAATATTCTTGTTTGTTTTCTCTTCTTGTTTCTCAAATTTTATCATGTTATCGCAGGTTGAGAGCGTTCTTAAGGACTTGGTGAAAATAAAATTTAAAAAATAATAATAACAAAATTCTAGAACACAAAGCAACAAAGTGTTGGTGTATGTAATTTGAGGGAGTCACAAGACCAAACCAGTAAAACACGACTGGCCAACATATCAGATATCATTGTATATATATCGTCCTTTCTTTAAAAAAAGAAGAAAAAAAGTGGAGTAAAATATTACTTATTGACCAATTTGCCATTTCGGTAGTATCTCAATCTTAATTATTTGCTAAAATATAATTAGTGTCTTTAATACAAGTATTTGTTAAAAACAAGATTGATAAAATTGGTTTCATCATTAAATATTTTAGTTTAAGTATACCAGATTGTATTGAACTAAGTTCTGACGTTAATCGTGTATATCAAACTAATCATACTTTCATTGTTTATAATGAACTTATTATTAAATGCTATTATATTTAATCTATGTTAATTTTATTAATGTAGCATCTACATAAGGTGTCACGTGACGTTCTAACAAGTTAGTACAACAAAATACATAAAACAGTAAAATTTCACTTATCACAATAGAAGCTCAACTAGCTCGCTAGCTCAATACATTTCGAAACACTTCAAATTCAGATAACTATAAAATAACTAAACTATTTCAATAAACAAAGTTTACTAAGTATAGTTTTATTCCTAAGATATGTTGCATGGGATATGATCAAAAGAGAGGGAAATAAGGGAATAATAAGAAATTAAAGTATAGTTTTGTGTAAAAACTATGAATTGATTTCCGAATTTCCGAATTTCTTAAAGGTTTTAGGTGAAACTCCTTTACGTCTATTTATTTATTTTTTTCTTTTTTGTTGTTTTTTTTGTGTTTTACTTTTATGTCAATACAAAATTTTTCCATTTTAACTTGTTATAAATCATTATAATTAAAAATTAGTAAAATATAAAACAAATCAATATTATCTTAACGAAATTTGTATAAATTTTGTAATATATTATTTTTTGGATAATGGTGTCTTAAAGGTAATATTTGGGGCGTTTGATTAGAAATTTAATCACTATGGTAATAGATTTTATCGAAAAAAACAATATATATATATATAAAGTCATCACTTCAAGTTGTTATGTTTTATATTCATTTTTCTAAAACTAATCTATCAATCAAAATCTTCAAGTACTCTACCAGAAAAATGTTGGGCCAGTAAACTGGACTGGGCTCTTGCCCATGCCAAACCCATCTCATCAAAAGGGCCCAATATGTTTACATTGCTAATTCTAGAACTCTAGAACTAGTACCACATTCAACAATATTCAATACAAATGAAACCTAAAACGACTAATATATATTTGGTAATAACAAATTTTCTTTTTCTTTTTATAATAATTCACACGCACCGCTATATATACATATATATATTAATAAATTCATATTCAAATAATAAACTTAAATATTATAGGAACATAGAAAATGACTTCAATTTTATTTTTAAGTATCTAAAATACGTTATTTTATAAAATTTTATTCGTAGTTTCTTATTCAAATAATTTTTAGAAATTATTTTTCAAATAAAAAAAATTCAACGTTTTTTTCTTTTTTTAATTACTTTTTTTATTCACAATAATCACATTTTATAACTAGATAATCACATGAATAATATGTGATTATCAAAATCCTATTTTGTGATTATCTTGAACACATAATAATCACATTATACTAGAGAATTATCACATGTGATTATCATGTTATATTTTGTGATTATCTTGAATATTTATAACACTAACAACTGTAAAAAAAAGTTTGAAAAAAAGTTAATATTTTATATTAAAATTTTTATCATATCTTGCAAAAGTTCTTTTAATAATAATCATTGAAAAGGTTTTAAAGAAAAATGTGTTTTGGATATTTAAAAAGTGATTTCAAAGTCATTATCACGTTCTTACGATATTTATGTTTTTTATTTGAACTCTCTCCTATATATATATGCATATTATATATATATATATATATATATATTTATCTTTCATGAAGATATATCTTCGTCCAAACTCTAAACTTGAACTTGACCGAACAACTTATGGTTAGAAGGCCACTTCAATATCGCTAGGCCAATAACCCTTTGGTCGTGGACTCGTGGTAATAACATATATGCAACTAATATTACTTTCTCCGTCCCAAAATAAGTGTCTATATTTTCATTTTAGTTTGTCTCGAAATAAGTATCCACTTTCAAAAGTAATATATTAACTTTATCAATTTATTCGTACTTTACTTTTTCACAAAACCAATTCATAGAAGACTCTGCAACAAGTAAGAGTATGTCTATTTTCTCTTACACAATGTATCGATTATACCTTTTCTTAAACTTTATATAATATAATTGTGACCCTTTATTTTGAGACGAAAGAAGTATATAATTTCAGTGAAAAGACAAAACAAAAATAAACATTTGTAGTGCCAACTCTAAAAAGTTCACTAGATAAACACATTCGCTACTTAATTTACTCATTGTTGCAGGCAAAATTGCGTGCAACTAACAACGCCAACTTTTTCCCTTCTTATCTACTGTCACTGAACGAAAAATCAACAATGCATGCATGTATACTGTCAATATTTATTTATAGATTATTTGATTAATTTGATTGTAGTTTGATTTATTTTGAGAAATATTTCCATCTCGAACGGATTAGATAGGTATTACATATGTTATCACTATCTGATATTTACGTGAAAGATTCTCATAAAACGTGATCACAACGTTGACAAAGATGCTATTAACCGCATATAAGTTACGTGCAGCAAAACACATAATTTTATATTGATTATTTGATTGCACTAGTTAATATTTCACATACCAAAGAGCCATTGGCCTAGCGGTATCGAGGTAACCATGAGGTTGTGGGTTCAAGTCCAGGGGTGGACATATGTATATATTCGTGAGAAATTGTATATATTCGTGGTAGGGTGTGTGAGTTCATTGCCTTTCTTAAAAAAAAAAAAAAAAAAAAAAAGAAAAAAAGATAATGTTTCACATGAGAGACTTAATAACCAGGATTAAAATAGCCATAGAGGCATTGATGCAGG
This sequence comes from Logfia minima, assembly GCA_963921325.1. Taxonomy (NCBI): domain Eukaryota; kingdom Viridiplantae; phylum Streptophyta; class Magnoliopsida; order Asterales; family Asteraceae; genus Logfia; species Logfia minima. The sequence goes on along the minus strand of OY992776.1, from coordinate 10,385,600 downwards.
TAAGTTGCCTTGTGTACGAAACTATAAGGACATGCATTGCAGTACATTCTATGCTTGATACCTGAACATCACAAGAAGTTGCTAAATTTTAAAAATTAAAATTAAAAAAATCCCACATTTCTATCATATGATTAAATGAAAGGGGTACTAAGGTCTAAGGATTGTTTGAAGGTATCTTAATCAAGAAAATACTCAACATTCAACATGTTCATATAAGGCTGGATCAAAAAGTCACCAAATTTGGATTAAAAAACAAAGTCAACAAATTCATACTGAAAACCATTTGAAAGCTTCAAGTCAACCTCGCGACATTTAGGAGATCGACTCCATCCGACCTGTCCTCAATTTAACGTCGCGGGGTCCTTTCCTCACACCTCTGACCCTTATTTCTTCTTCAGGTCCATGAATCCATTTGCAATAGCTTCCAATGCTTTTGTGCTCAACAGACGGTTTCTTGTACTCTGCCTAATAAGTTGACCATTACCACCACCAGCACAGCTCGATAACCCAGCCTGATTATCAGCACTTTCAGAGGAAACCGACTCTTTAGTAGCACATACTGGGGTCCATCGTGGACTCTTCAAGCCTAGCACTATAACTCGACTCTTCTTCTCAGAACATGAGTCGTCCTTAACTTCATCTTCATCGCTTGTGCTATCATTTCTAGTAACCCGTTGACGTTTTACTATCTGTTTTGAAGCCGACTCCACTTTTCTTACATGTTGGTCATTGGTAGAGACATCCATTTTCTCATCTTCAATTCTTGCAATCACACGATCAAGATGGTCAGCGACACTATGGATTTCAGCATCGTTAACATTCACATATTCGTTATCAGTTTCAGTAGAAACACTACACGACAGTTGCATATCAGCAGCTCTGAAAATAGGAAAACTTGAGAGCTCGGTGAGATTAGCAAGCTCAACCAAACTGGTATCTTCAGTTGAATAATTCATCAAATCTTGTTCATCAGCTGAGCTTTGTTTCACTTGTGGCTCAACCAATCTGTCATGCTCAGTTTTGTATCCTAGAAGCTGCGGATCCAATGCAACTTTATTGAGGACTTCAGAGAACGAGTTAAAATATTGACTCCCTCTCTCCAAGCTCCTTCTAGAAAACTTTGCAACTCCGGGTGCAAGAAACACCAAAGAATAATTTGACTTTTGCGAGGTGTAGTTTGGGGTCTGCTCAGAGTGCCATCCTGTTGCTAAGAGACGAGGCCACACAGCGTCCCAAAAAAGGTCGTTTAACCTTTCTTGTTTCAATCCTATTCTATCCTTCAAAATATCAACAATTTCTTGTGTTGTAAGAGAAGAGCATGTTGAGTGACGCTTCTTGCTTATTTGTGTTTTGGTCTTAGTAGTAAGATCTCGTTCTTCTTTGCCAATGGCTACGGCTTCTACAAGACTATTGATTCCCACTGTATCCCTCAAACTGAATACATACTTCTCAAATGAAATTTTTCCCTCATCGAATGTACTACTCACCTGAAATAACAAAAATCATATCTATAAACAAAAAATTGAATTTTTCAAAATGACTGTTGTACACAAGATTTTGGAAGATAATAAAGATAATGAGCATGAGAGATTTGCAAATATGACTGTAGGAAAAGTACCTCTGTTAAACGAGTTTTGCATTCATCGGACAAGACAGGAAGTAAGCGAGAGAAAAGCTCTTGTCGCCTCCAACTTTTGAAAATATTTTTTCCAGGTTCAGACTTTCTGATTTTGTTTTTCCAATACATTGACCATTTTTGCTGTTCGGCACTTCGATAAAACGTTCCATAGTAATAAACTGTTACATTCTGCATTCCTTTATTCCTCAAAAACTTGTTCACAACACGAAGATTCTTGCCGAATATATATAAACCAAGAACAAAACTTTCTTTTTCAATCTCGCTCCAAGATTCTTCACATGATGAGCAAGGAACCGGAAGCAGATCATGGCATGTTCCTGCAGCTCCTAAAATACCTTCTGCAGATTCCACAGTTTCTTGAGTGTTATCAAGTTTATTTCTAATCCAAGTGACAGGAATTGGTAGACCAAACTCAAAGCGGTTTTGAACGTCAGTCATGGCATCATGATAGATTGGTAATGCAATGAGTTGCAAATGCTCGTTTTCAGTAATCAAAGGTGGGATTTGTGCCTGATATTCATCTCCAATTGGAATAGTTATTTCTGGCTCTCCAAAAATACCAGCCGCAGCAGAAGACTGTTCGCAATGCAGCCATTCAACATGTTTATCAACAACTTCCATATTTTTATCCGTCTATCCACATCCAAACACGAAAGAAAATGTATTGTGAGCTTCCATATTTCTTGATTGTGTTGGCATACAAAAATCTAACTTTGATGCTTAAAATAGCATACAACTGCTAAAGAAAGCATATATTATCCGTAGGGGCAGAAAGAAGATACTTTTATCATCAAAATTTTGAAACTTCCCTTGATAAAGAATGTCTTTCTTCTTAATTTTTTAAGTGCATTGAACTAACACAGTATCAAAAGTTTCAAATAACTAGATGATTTATGGTGTTGATAGCTTTTGGTGATTCTTTTTATATGATTTCTGGTTGCAGTATGTATACTGCATGCGATTGAATTTAAACGGAATAAATAAGCCATTGATAAATTTATACTACTCAAAATAATTCAGCACCATGAATCTAATATTCATCATAAAAAAATTTAAAAAGTAATAAAATATAAAAGATGCAACCAGCCATTGAAATTTTACTGAATGCAAACTTAAACGTATGAAAAAAATAAAACAAAAAATGCAGGAGTAAAGTTGCTAAAACTTTCATAACAACTTAAACAAAACAAATCCCACATGTAAACGCTAATGGGGTGTTGATGGTTTTTCATAAAAATTCAAAGTTATTTGCTAATTAAACACGGATTGTCAACAAACAACAAGATATACAGATTAAAACAAAAAATGCAGCAAAAATATATATCTGATGATGATGATGATGATGATGATGATGATGATGAAGAAATGTATGATATATAATAAGAAATAATTATTTACCTTTGAAAATGAGTAGATCCTTGTTATCAAAGTTGAGAGCCTTCTTGAGAACTCATGAAACTAATTAAAAAAATTAGTAGAACAAAAAAACAACAAAGTGTAATTAGTGTACGCAATTTGAGGGAGTCGCAAGAAAGACCCAACCAGCAAAATACGACCGACCAACATGTTATATAGATATCTATGTATTTATATGTCAGTCCTTTTTTAAAAGATTGAAAATGGATTAAGATGTTTGCTAAAATAAGGTCAATAAATACGGTTTTATCATCAAGTATTGAAATTATGTTATGATTCAAATCACAAATGATATTAGTTAATTAATTTAATATACAAACTTTACACGTATAGTTTTATTTTTGAGATATATGTTGTATGGGAAATAATTCGGAGAGAAAAGTAAGTGAACAATTAATATAAAAAATTATGATAATTTTTCCATCTATATCATATCGATGCTTTAATTTTTAAACATTTTAGATGTCCCAAAATAAAATTTCCCACTTTTTGAAGTTGACATTATCTATTTTAGATAATGAGTAGATATGTTTAATTTATCATGTAAGTTATTTATAAACAATGAATGGAAAAGCAATTATTATATGCGTATACGCATGAATTTAAAATAAATAAATAAACAAATTAAGGAAATGGTGATTTGTAGGACAATTTTTTTTATGGTTGTACAAAATTAGCAATAGTGAACATGATACAACACTTTCGATTGATGTAATTCACCTCTCAAAAAATAATACAAGTAAAACCCATTAATATCTGAAAAAGAACTTTTGATATAACTAAATTTATAATCAACAATGTAAAAATGCCCTAATTCGAAAATATACTACCACATGCACACATATATCTAGTAACGAAAATCAAGATGTGTATATTTAGTAAAAGGGAAATCAAAGCTTACCAAATTGCTTCCTCTTCTAAATTGAATACGCTCACGAAGTTTTGATTTTCACTATCTAAAAAAATTGAACGGAAAAATCGCTCTGTTATAAGTAAATGATTGTCTACTTCCTTACTTGAACGGAGATGTTTTATAACTATGACAACTAAGCAGTACTGGCGTGATATACATGTTTTAATTAATTAAAGTGTAACCGTAATTTTTGGCCTAATATAATGATATAACGACACAAATATATAAAGAAATATATTTATCCACACGCGCGTGCATGCACGCTCACATACACACACACACATATATATATATATATACAAATATATATAGGTTATTCATGTTAACTGAATGTCAAGTATTTAACCCATAAATAGATACGAAGAAAATTCGGGTTATTAGTGATAGGGTTGTTCTTGTTCCGTTAACCCAATAACTCAATCCATTAAGTCGATCTTAATTCGGTTTAGGTTATTTTTTATGTCTGCAAAATATATATATATATATATATATCATGTATGAATAAATCAATGCAAATATAGTTTCTGAAACACAAATATTCATAAAATAGTGACGTACAAATATTTTAGGACAATAATACAAGTCAAACATAATATTAGCTTAAAAATATATTATACGGTAAAACATATGAAATTTTTCCAGTTTATTTTACTCGCCGAGGGTGACTATTTTTACTCGGATGTACGCGATATAATCAGGTATCCTCGTGATCATTTTCAACCCTCTTCCTAACCATCACAAAATCTGCAGCTAGTGAGATTCGAACATGAAACCTCTTCTGAAGATATCAAGGTGCAAACCACGATACCATCTTGGTAATGATTAAAAATAATAATAAATAATATTATATTATATTATATTGTATTATATCATTATACATTATATTATATTAGATAACATCATATTATATTAGCATATATACAAAGTTAAATTTTATTTTGATATAACACTAATTTTTAGTAGTTATAATAAGTAAAAGATAAAAGAATTATTATTATTATTATTATTATTATTATTATTATTATTATTATTTTATATATATGAATGATGAATTTTAGTTTATTCTCGTAATACTTTAACGTTGATGAAGTCATTTAGAAATGTGATTAATGAAAATGTTACAAATATATTTAATAATTATGTTTTTTATGACAAATATGTGTATCAGAATAAGCAAGTAGACCAAAATCTTTTTTTTAACTACGTATTAAAAATATATCTATTAATTGTACATTTTTACATTAAATATTATAGAAGTACAAAAAGTGAATTCCAATATTCAAAATAAACATCATATTATTCTAGCACAATTACAAATAGTATTTTAGTGTTGTATCAAATTTAATGTAACACTAAATATTACACTAAAATTTATTTTATTAAATAATAATTATATATAACAATTAAAATATATCAATATGATGTATTGTTTATAAATTTTTTATTATTATTTTTTAAATTACTAAATATAATGTCGACTATGATATTTATTATTATAAAAAATGCTCTCTTAAATATTTCATTTAGTTTTTTAAAAAATTTACAAATTACAATCATTGATATTATATTTAATACGAGACTATAATAATTTTATATAACTTTTAATACTTTATTGCAGTTTCTTGTATTTTAAATCAATTGAAAATTATCTAGTGTAGATTTTAACTCAAGAGCATGTGATGTGGTAAAACTAACCCCTTTCACACTGGTCGTTGGGTTAGTCGAGAGTATATGCTCAACATTGCCTTCCATATATTGTCCTTGAGACGGGACTTGTGAGCCGGTCCGCATTGTCGCTTATTAACATTTTGCTAGAAAATCATCCCCTTTCATCAAAATCTGACACGTCATCGTTACATTAGCTTTCTACTAATTTTTCCCCTCAATCATTCTATACCACTATGGATCCCCTTTCACCATTAATTTTTTTATCACTTTTTAATTCTTTTTATAATAAACTTAATTAATAAACGCATTTCATTAGAAATAAAATTACTTTCAATAAGATTAAACATTATATAATTAAAATTTTACTTTTTAATTCTTCGATTCGATATTTACAAGTGTTGTTTATTTTTAGTCTAAAATTTATTTGTGCTTCGTTTTATTTTCTTTATACTATATCTAAGTTATTTTGTTTTAACTTGCATTTTAATTTTAATCACAGTATATGTTTTTTAATCTATTTTATTGTTTCTACCCCTAAATTTATTTGTGCTTCAATTTATTTTCTTTTGTAGTGTTGTCTATATGTTTTTTAATTTATTTTGACTTGCTTTTAATATAACACATTCTAGAAGTCTTAGAAAGTGGTAGAACATCATGGAAATTATGAATAGTCTAGTTAAATGTTTAGAAAGTTATGAAACATGAAATGTGGTAGAATAATTAAAAAGATTTAGAATGTGTATGGAATAAAACATTCAAGATCACATGGCTTTACTATAAATAAATTAAGACATGAACCATCTGGAAATCTGGAATCATCAAGTTGTAAACAATTTAAATGATTAATACAAAGAGTGAAACATTTCTTTGAGAAGTGTTCTCTTCATCATTCATTCAATCTTTTCAAGAAACGGTAAATTTAGACTGAGCTAGCAACTGATAAAACTACTGCCGCACTGTTTACTAATAAATTACGCAGCTACTGTTAGAAAATAATAAATCCAAAATCCATAGTCACTTTTGGCCACAGTTGCTATTTGTAACAAACAGAAAAAAGAAAAAAATAGTCACTTCTGCCCAAAGTTAAAATTGCTATCTTCTCAAAACAAACTGCAACCATATCCAGAACACCGGAACCCCATAGTCTCCTTCAGAAGAATCGCACACAAATTTCGAACAGAAAAAGAAAAAAAGATAAAAGAAGAGATAGAAATCGGTGTTTGAACCATGAGTTCCGTTTACCGATACCGACCCCGCCGGCCACTATGAACTCCGGGGAACGCCGATCAACATGAAAGGCAACCCCGAGATCATAGCTAATGCTCTAATATACTGTGTAACAATCGACTATTAAAATCACATGGGCTAATAGTAGGGCCACATTGGACAACCGGTTTTTTATAACTTTTTCTAGCAAACTGATGCTTAACAAGTATTGGGCTGAACCCTTTTTCAATCCAAACCCATACTATAAAAGAGGCCCAACAAGATTAGAATGACTGATTATAGAAAGAATCCTGCAATTTTACTTTGGGTTTTACTCCGTGTACACGCACAAACGTCAACTCAAGGCATTATTGTTGGGAACTTGAACAATAACGTCTACATTGTTATGCTAAAAACAACTGTATACAATAAAAACTCTATGGAAATAATTGACATCTGCATTCACATACATAATGAATTATCAGTTATCAAATATGTTGTCAGTAAAATTTTCAAATTATTTCATTTCAGATTTTATTAATTGATATGAGTTACATTATATAAGGATCAGTGTCTGGAATATACTTAACTATAACCAAAGTCTATTGTATCGACTTAATTTTGATTTATGCGTGTTAGAACTTTAAGTAACAACTATTGTATGTATCAATCCGACCTCTTATTACTTGTAAATGATGACGTGTTACTCATTTTGGATGACGTGTTAGCTAATGTGTGACTTATACAGTTGTCACGTCATCAATAATACTGACTACTGAATGAATAAGTAATCAAATACATACAATAATAATAACTGAAAGTTTAAATACACAATAGACTAAATTGAAGTTTGATAGATACAATAGACTTTGGGTTATAATTTAGTAAATTCCCAAGTACAAATCTCTATTCCATAATTCAGTCTCCAACATATTAGATGAACCATTGAACTTATGTAACGGTGAAACTTCATTTCGTTTTAGAGACACACTAACCATATCGGAGATATTGTTAAAAGACTGCATACTACCCGTTCTCAGTATGTTCTAACTCGGTATTTGTAAAGTTTTTAAGTCAACTAACTGTACTAATCTAATCTGCATACATCAGTTCTATATTTTGTTTCTTGGTGAATATTGCTTCATTTGCTTGTACAGGTTAGAATCTCACACTGAGGGATGTAATCCAGATTAAAAGAGTGATAAAGGCGTCTATGAAGGTCAGTTGCCTTCTGTTTGAAACAATTAAGACATGCATTGCAGTACATTCTATACTTGATCATTGAACAGGCCATGAACTTGGCTTAAACTTCTGAAAATTGTCAGAAAGGAGTCCTGCATTTCTGTCATAGTCAATGACAGTTGAGCACAAGAAAAGGATACTTATAATGGTTTGAAGGTTTATATTTCAATACTTATAGTGGTTTGAAGGTTAAAAAAAAATAATAATAAAAAAATATATATTTCAATGTAATATAATTCATTGTTTGAAAACTATATTCGATATGTATGAAACTATAACAAGGACAAACTCAACAAGTCATATAAAACTCTTTCACAATGTCATCAACGTCATAACAAAAAGTACTATTTAAAAGTAACCAGTTTAAGCTTCAAGTTAACCTCGTGACATTTAGAAGACTCCATCCACCCTGTTCTCATATGTGCTCCAAAACTCGACACAAGAGCGGTTTTAGCATGAACATGTTGCTGGCTGCTGTTCCCCGACCCTCACCTCTTCTTCTCTGAGTTGAGGAACCCATTTGCAAGAGCTTCTAATGCTTTTGTGGTCAATGGACGGTTTCTTGTACTCTGCCTAATTATTTGACCATCACTACCACTTTCAGGGGAAACCGACTCTTTAATAGCAAATTTAAGATTACCACCACGCAGAACTGGAGCCAATTGTGGGCTGTTCAAGTCTATCACTATACCTCCGACTTTTCTTCTCAGAACATGAATATTCCATCACTTCATCTTCACTCTTGTTATCATTCTGCTTTTGGCTTCAGTATCAAATTCAACTTATTTACTGGTTGCCCCTTGGTGAAGAGATTCGTTTTCTGATATTCGATTCTCAAAACCACTGGATCAAGACGATTAATCACTTCACAATCAAACAAATCAACCACACCATGGAATTCAGAATCTTCGTTTTGAGATTCACCAGAAACACTACATGGTACTTGCATATCAGTAGGCTCAAAAATAGGCAAACTTGTGACATATGTGAGATTTACAAGCCCAAACGAACTGGTATCCACAATTGTGCATTTCATCAACTCTTGTTTATCTCCAAGCCTTGTTTTACTTGTGGCTCAACAAACTCGCCCTGGTTAGGTTCCTGTTCAAGTAGTTCCAGTTCCAATGCAACTTTATTTAGAACTTCAGCCAATGAGTCAAAATATTGACTTCCTTTCTCCAGGCTCAACTAGAAAACATTTGCTACACCGGGTGCAAGAAACACCAATGAATATTTGGAGTTTTGCAACGCATAGTTTGTGGTCTGCTCGGAGTGCCATCCTGTTGCTAAGAGACGAGGCCACACAGAGTCCCAAAAGATCGTTTAACATTGCTTTGTTTAATCCTATTTCAAAATATCAACAATTTCTTGTGTTGTTAGAGAAGAGCCTATTGTGCAACTCTTCTTGCTTCTTATTCGCTTTTTGGTCTTAGTAATAAGGTCTTGGTCTTCTTTGGCAATGGCCACGGCTTTCTGCTTTTCTTTTTTCGATACGACATAAGAATAATGTAAAATTTGGTCCTTTCGTTCCCACCTTTTGTTCATTATATGTAGGGCTATTAACTATTCAAGTCGAGTCAAATATCATTAAATCTGAGCTCGACTCGTTTAATAATTACTCGACTTGAATTTGACTCGAACTCGAATAAATACGAAGAACTGTGTTCGAGCTCGAGTTTGAATAATTTTGTTACTTTTTGAGTTTAAGTTCGAATTCGATGCTCGTTTAGTTACTTGAATATTATTTCAATAAACTAACTTTTAAGTTCAAGTTGCTCGTTCACAAAAGATAAACTTGTTCGATAGCTCGACCTCAAACCCGTACTAACTCATTTATACTTATAGTTGAAGTTTCATGTTAAAATCATATTGGTTACATTTAATTGAATTTTCTAAACACACTACCTCTAGATACATTAGGCTTGTTCGAGTCCTTGAGCTCGATTAGCTCGTTTGACTAGAATAAAACGAGCATTTGGCATGGCCTCTATAAAGGTATTGAGCTCTCTTCCCTTCTTTGACCCTGCTACATTTCTCGAGTGGAGACTGTCGACCATATTTTCATACATTGTGACCTTGCGAATGAAGTCTGGCTTAGAATTTTCCGTTGGGTGGACTTGATTTTACAGAGCGTGGCTACAATTCATGACTTGTTCTCCTGGTTGGACTTGATCAACTTGCAAGGTGTTCGGAAGCATGCTATGGCCTCTATATTTGTCACAACCCTTTGGTGGATTTGGAAGTACATGAATGGTGTTCTTTTTGGTGAAAATCTACCTCTGAAAAGTCTTATATTTGATAATATTGTTGATTCTTTGTTTAGTTGGTTTGTGTTTAGAAACAAGAAGGTTAAAGTCACTCGGGTTGGGTGGCTTCAAAATCCCATGTTATTTTTGTCTTTGTAATCTTTAACTAGTCCCTTACTAGTTATTTTATATAAAAAAAAGACGAGCATTTGAACTAATCGATTCACATATTATCTTTTTTAATCGGTCGTGAAACTAATTGGACAATAACTTCCATTCGAACAATCGAACTCTCGAACTGCTCCACTCGTCACACCCCTATTTATATGTTCTAGATTTAGGTCCATGCTTTACACATGTACTTAGGCTTAGATTTAAGTTAATGTTTTACACATTAATTCTTAAGGTTTCTTCTGGTTCTTCTTATTGAGATCAAGGTAGTTAATTGAATTTCTTGAATAATAATTGACTAGGAAATAATGTAATAAATTAATTGGATGTGCACTCTTAAGAAAGTATATAGAAAAGCTTATAATAATAAAAATATATAACTCAACAACTAGGACTGAAGGGTATGCAACGCATATCCTTGAGTGTGAGTACATTTGCCACTGTAAGCAATGCATGTCATATTTTATTAGTGAATTAAAATACAATAAGATACAATCATTTTTTTATTGTAATTATTAAAATTAGTTTTACTAAACACACGACACAAAAAAATTAAACAAATTAAGATTGTACAGAACAATCAACAGATGCAAATGAAAACGGTATTTGATGATGAATCAATGATGGCAAGAAATAATTCACCTTTCAAAATGGTGATTGTTTTTGAGCACTATGTGTGGGACTCTAGGAAATAACTTAATTGGACTACAACTTACCTTTATATTAATTATGTGCATTTTTATTCGATACTTCTAATTCTTAAATGCATTATTTTTTTACCGATAAGCTTACGATTTAATTCACACACTATTTACAATTGTATTAAATATGTACCCTCATTGTTTCAAGTTAGACTTGAACTTACGACCTCCTAATTGATGGTTTCTTTCATACTGCTAGACCAAAGACCCTTTGATATTTTTCTATATTTTCATTTCCTTGCTAGCATTACCTATTTGAGGTATTGTTGAAAGATGAAGTATATTACTCAATTCATCTCAAATTTAAAATACGCATTATAAGAAATTCTTTATTTTCTCGAAACTTATAATAATTTTCGAACAAACATTTAAACTTGAATTCACTTTGTTAATGAATGTTTTAACACGCACCCAAAATATTCACAATTAAAAGGGCTATTTATATTAATGGCACAAGGTCACAAAACATTGGGACGGGCGTGAATTTAAGTTATTATGAAAATATAAAACAGTAGTTCTATTTTATATACAGTATTAACATTACGTGTAAACTATTATTATCTGCCGTCATAAAAATGATATATTAAGAATGTTGGCGTACATTTTGCGAGTTAAAATTATTAATTCACTGTGAAACTTCATTTCATTTTGGAGACCCGCTAGCCATATGCCCATATGACCAAGATTAAAAGACCGATAAAGGCATACATGAACGTGAGTTGCCTTCTGTTTGAAACATAAGACATGCATAATGCATTGCAGTACATTATATATTTTTGATCATTGAACAGCCATGAACTTGGCCTAAACTTCTGAAAATTGACAAAAAGAGTCATATACTTCTGTCATAGTCAACGACGGTTGAGCAGAAGAAGAATACTTATAATGGTCTGAGGGTTTATAATTTGAATATAAAATAATTCACTGTTTGAAAACTATATTCGATATGTATGAAACTATAACAAGGACAAACTCAACAAGTACATATAAAACTCTATCACAATGTAACCAAACTCATAATACCAAAAACCATTTGAAAGCGAGCAGTTAGAAGTTTGAACTGCAAGTCAACTTATGTCATTCAGGAGACTCGGTCCACCCTGTTCTCAATGTAGTGTGCACCACAACTTGACACAAGGGCGGTTTTAGCACGAACACGTCGCGGGGCCCTGTCGTCTGACCCTCTCCTCTTCTTCTCTGGGTTCAGGAACCCATTTGCAAGAGCTTCCAATGCTTTTGTGGTCAATGGACGGTTTCTTGTACTCTGCCTAATAATTTGACCACCACCACTACTAGATAACTCGGGCTCATTGGTACTGGTTTCAGGGGACGCCGACTGTTTAGTAGGATTACCACCACCCAAAACTGGAGCCAATCGTGGGCTATTTAAGTCTATCACTATACCTCGACTCTTCTTCTCAGAACGTAAGTCTTCCTTAACTTCATCTTCACCACTTGTGTAATCATTTCTAATATTATTGACCCGGAGACGTTTTGGTTTTGGTTTTGAAAAAAACTTCAGTTTTCTTATTGGTTGAACATTGGTGGAGAGATCCATTTTTTTATCTTCAATTCTTGAAACCACAGGATCAAGATGATCAACAACACCATGGATTTCAGCATCATCATTTTGAGACTCTGTTGTAGTGTCGTGATCGGCTTCACCAGAAACATCACACGACGGTTGCATATTAGTAGGCTCAAAAACAAACAAACTTGATAGCTTAGTGTGATTAACAATCTCAGCCAAAGTGGTATCCACAATTGTGCATTTCATCAGATGTTCTTCATCATCTGAGCCTTGTTTCACATGTGGCTGCACCAAACTGTCCTGGTTAGGTTCGTGTTCAAGAAGTTGCGGTTCCAATGCAACTTTATTAAGGACTTCCGTGAACGAGTCAAAATATTGACTTCCTTTCTCCAAGCCCCTTCTAGAAAACTTTGCAACTCCAGGTGCAAGAAACACTAATGAGTGTTTTGAATTATGTAAGGCGTAGTTTGTGGTCTGCTCAGAGTGCCATCCTGTTGCTAAGAGACGAGGCCACACAGCATCCCAAAAGACCTCGTTTAATCTAGCTTTGCTTAATCCTATTCGATCCTTCAAAATATCAGCAATGTCTTGTGTTGTAAAAGAAGAGCATGTAGTGTGACGCTTCTTGCTTCTTATTCGTTTTTTGGTCTTGGTAGTAAGGTCTCGTTTTTCTTTTCCAATGGCTACAGCTTCTACAAGAAGATTGATTCCGACTGTATCTCTCAAACTGAATACATACTTCTCAAACGAAATTTTCCCCTCATCGAATGTACTGCTGACCTGAAATATATGATATCATATCTCAGTTACAAAAAATTGGATTTTTCTATCATGACTGTAGCAAACAAGATTATATAACATGAAAGAATAATGAGTATAAGAGTTTTGCAAATATGACTGCAGGAAAAAGTACCTCAGTCAAACGAGTTTTGCATTCGTCTGTCACGTTAGGAAGTAAGCGAGACAAAAGCTCCTGTCTCCTCCATCCTTTGAAAATCTTTCTTCCAGGTAAAGACTTTATTTTTCTCTTTTTGCGATACATTGACCATCGTTGGTGTTCGCTGCTTCGACAAAACGTTCCATAGTAATAAGATATCACATTTGGCATTCCTTTACTCCCAACAAATTCGTTCACAACGCGAAGATTCTTGCCGAATATATATAAACCGAGAACAAAACTATCATTTTCAATCTCACTCCAAGATTCTTCGCCCGATGAACAAGGAAGCGGAAGCAGATCATTGCCTGTTCCAGAACCTAAAATACCTGATTTACCCTCTGCAAATTCCGTAGTTTCTTCATTGTTTTCACGTTTACTGTCAACCCAAGTGACAGGAATTGGTAGACCAAACTCGAAACGGTTGTGAACATGAGTCTTGGCATCATGATAAATTGGTAATGCAATGAGTTGCAAACGCTCGTTTTCAGTCATCAAAGTTGGGATTTGTGCCTGATATTCATCTCCAATTCGAGTAGTCTTTTGTGGCTCTCCAAAAATGTCACCAGCAGCAGAATAGTGTTCAGAATTGAGCCACTCAACACGTTTATCAACATCTTCCATCTTTTTATCCATCTGTCCTCATCACAACCAAACATGAAAAGGAAATATGCTGTTAGCTTCAAGATTTTAATATGAATAAGAAAAATGTGACCAAATCACCAGACACTACATTTAGACAATATATTTACTTGATTATGTGAACATACATACACTGGATTTTGACCGCTTTAAACTACATAATACTGTTAAAGATGTAGTTATCCATAGATACAAAAGGAACAGAATTTTTCTATATCTGCAGAATTCCCAATCCTCTAAGGACTAGTTTTCATCAAATAGGAGCAGGAAACCTAATTGAAAGCAAGTACTTTTGCCTCAAAATTACCCGAATCATGAACTGTTTCATAATTTTTTGTCACCAAAAATATAAAGTTTCAATTGGGAAATTCACTAAATGCATCATTAAGAAAAAAAACTTAGTGCTTTTGGTCTTACTGATGCTCATTAATAACATCAATGGTAATATTAAGTTCTGTAAGAAAACAAAAAAAATATGAATTCATATATATAATTAGCACCTACCAAAAGAACCACAGCTCAGATCTGTTCTTGAACCCAAAACAACATAACAGAAAAGTAAAACAACACGTTAACCACTTTAAACATAGCGTGAAACAAACACAATTGAAAGCATTTGTGATAAATCTTGAGATGATATTAGATTACTAATAACCCCAATTTGTGTACACAACAAAACCCATTAATCGATAGTACTGTATAATCTTTCAAGCTCAACCCATAAGTTTATGACTAACAATAATAATAATAACAATAACAATAACAATAATAATAATAGTAATAATAATTAATAATAATGATAATAATAATAATAAAAGGTATCTAAACTCAAAAAAAACTTGCATAACAACTTAAACAAAACGAATCCCACGTGAATACGCAAACTTAAACAAATGGGTCTTCAATCTTTTTGCATAAAAATTCAAACTTTAATTAGTTTCAAGATTCTTAGCTAAACATACATGGATTATGAACAAACAACAAGATATATAATTAAAAACAAAAAAAATGAAAGAACAAACAAACAGTGTATATGTATGTGTGTATCTATATAACCTGATGTTGATGATGATCAAGAGATTATGGTAATTAAGAAGTAATTAACCTATGAAAATGGGTAGAATGTGAGAGCGTTATTGAGGACTTCACGAAGGCAGATGAGAAAATAAATTTTACTGCACAAAAACAAAGCAACAAAGAAAGGGCGTTGGGTGTGTTTTTATAATAAAACTTTAATTTAAAGAGACGACTAATAAAGGGCTTTAATTTTTTTTAATTTTTTATTTTTATTTTTTTTATTTTTTACGAATGGGTGTATGTATTTATTTTGTGGGAGGGAGTCACGAAGACCGAACCAGCAAAGACGCCTTGACTCTTGAACAATTGAAATTTTTGACCAACAACTTAACATAATAAAGGTCTTTTTAAATTAAAGTTTTGGATTAATATGTTGCAACTTGCCATTCATGGAAGGTTACAGTTTTTTAAGTGTTAAAACAGCATTGACTAAAAGAAATTAAAATGTAAACATCGATTGGTAATCAATGGAGTGGATGATATTAGCAAGTGCATTATGTGAAAGCGTATGGGAAGGATTATATATATATATACATATATTCATTTTAAGTTGGATAATTACTAAGCATAACGTACAATAATCTTAAAACATACTTGAAGAAATAAGTAATCATCTACTTTAACTTGAGTATATACGTAATTGCTCCATAAAAATTGCCCGTTAAAGAGGCACTATTTTGATGATAGAAAGTCTTAATTTGTATTGTAGTAATATTGAAAACACACTGAAGAATGAATATAATATCGTTGCGAATGAACTTTATTTCAAGCTTAAGTTGTTTGAATAATTTCTTATCTTGTGATAATATGAAACTTAATGATATTCTACATTTCCATTGTTTTGAATAATTTCTTATCTTGTGATAATATGAAACTTACGATTATTGCATATAATGCATTGTCGACTACTTCTGTAGATGTAGAATCCGCTGAAGCAGTTTTTCAAAACTTATGTGGTTAAAGTAATCTTTACGGCTCACAATGTCACAACATATCTTAAACGGATGACAACTCATAAAAAACTACTATAGAATATAGATTATACATGTTTAATCAACAACTTTGCTTTGAATAATACTCAAAAAATGATACCGTTTAATGAATGAAAATAATGGTATATTGTATGACATGTTAGAGATACCGTTATTTTTATGTATTTATAACAATTTCTATAACTTAAATGCATTATCTATATATATTTTGAACTATGTCTAGTATGACCTTACTTTTTATTATCGCATGGGGTCTTTGAAATTCATTTGTCGGCCCTTATGGTAATTTGGTAAAATGGTGTGGCAATGCCAAAAATGTGATTTTCATTTATATCTTTACCATTATATGCATCGATGCTTAGTAGTTTAAGCATACACGTAAATTTTGAAAAGTTTGCATGTCAAATAGCTTTTGATGCTGTCACAACATTTACTAAAGTTACGTTCAATTCAGTTTAATAATTGTTGTGGTGGATGTATAGATCGGAGAGTGATCAAGAGAAAAGTAAATAATTTGATATAACAACCAAAAATTTAAGATTTATATAAAGTTTTACCTTTACTTAAACTAATTTGCTGTAAGTATTAGAAATAAAAAGTTTAAATATCAAAAATATGTATCATGGCTTAGTTAAAGAACTAACAAACTATCTCGAGTGAGGAAAGTAAGGGTACCATAAATGTCAAGTTGGATTGCTTCAAGGTTAAGATAGTAACATCTCTAAATATTATGATACCTTATCCTAAGAAAATATATATCAACGAGAAGGGAGGCAATTTTAGTTAAGTTTTTAAAGGTGATAATGGTAAAAGAAGATATGAACATTTGATCTAAAATAACTTTTTTAAAGATGGTGGCAGGATGTTAAATAAAGGAACTTGTGGTTGATGTAGGAATTGGTCGGTTATTATCGGATATGATCAGTGATTAATTGGTTAGATTGTGATCAGATATGGTCAGTAACTAGCTTGGTCAGTGATCAGGTATCAGATTTTTACGATTACTGTCAGCATCTTTTACGATCACTATTAGTGATCGGTATTTGCTGTCAATAATCGCCCTCTTCTAGACCTACAACCTCGATCACTTACACCATCGTGGCCATCTCCCTTTACACACATGCAACCTCTGGCCAAAATCAACGTATTTGTAATCTTGGATCAAAACTCACAAATATATATATATATATATATATGTGTGTGGTAGCCTCTTATATAATTAATCTCATTTGAATATGGATATATAGTTACCAGATACTAGAGATAATATCTGTGATCAACTATTCTAGTATACGGAGTACTAAATAAATACTCACTTGATCCGTGGAGGGTTGCGAAAAGAAGAATATTTCGATTGATAAAAAAGATTTTAAATCAAACTATGTGGAACACTGATGCAATAAATATCATTTATGGTAAATTTAATATAAAATTAATTTACAATTTTGGGGTATCTAGATTATTTTGTTAAATAAAAATAATTAAATATAAATAAATACTTATATTATAATATATAATAGATAAATATAAATATAATACTTGTTATGTATATTGAAACATGTATTTCGGATGAAGCATGTTCATTAGGGTGTTTGAATGAAAAGCCGTATTTTGTAGTTCTAACCTAATGAAAAATATTTTTGTTTTAATACTTTCACAGGGATTACAAAGTTCGAATCCAATGGTTCACAATATTTCATTGACCACGACAAAACATCATTTTCATTCTATAGATTCACATTAAACATATCACAATGTAACTTGATATATTACCAATTTATTATGTGACCATCTAGACTTAATGCTACTTTATGCAAAAAGAGTGACACTTGATTAAATAAAATGCAACCACCCTCACTCTTGCACAAGTTAATTTTATATTAGAATACTAAATTTTAGATCCGTGTATACACACAAGATAGTTAAAAAAAAAACGATTCAGTAACAGAAACATCTATGAAGTTGTGCGAATAATTGAATAAACGATAAGGATTTTAAGACTCAAACTGAGTACTCGTATACTTTGTAAAAAAATACGAAGACATGCATTCGTTAGAACTCATAATAAAGGAAATACAGTACTTTGAAATAATCAATAGTACATAAATTTTAGATCTGTGTACTCTTAAACATAAAACAAATTGTATCATAGTACATCTTTGTATACACATATTGTAGTATTTGTAGGGCAATCATGTCGATCACAAAGTAGTACTTTCAGTCCTTTTTGATTGTTACACGTAAAACAACCACATCCCGTGTGTGAAAACTTTATCTTTTAAAATAGCTACATAGCGCAAGTTTATATTTGATGTTTCAGACTTTTAACTCCTAAAGATTTAACTTAATTGTTTGTTTGGAATCTAATAACAAATGAGTGTGATGTGATATATGAAATAATAAAATCAACATATAGATAAAGCATCAAATTTTGCATCTAACGTAATGGAATCGATATAATGACATTGATTACTATATTCAATTAACCAAAAACATATTTTATTTTTTTTTCTAAGTTAAATCAATGTGATATGCACGTGAAAAAATTTTAACCGTATTTCAATCTTAATTATATAATAATATATATTATATATTAAGTATTTTTAATATTGGTTTGATTTACAATTATATACAAAAAATAATTATAATGTCCTTATATAGTTATTAACATTTTAAGGGTAATGCTAAATAGGCCTAACTCATAAGCTTAACTCATAAGTCTAATCCATACAGTTTTTGACACATGGATTCCACTCATTCTCTCTCTTAATCTCATCCAATCATTTTCTCATCTACCAATCACATTTTTAGGCATATATGCATAATTAGGCATATGAATCATTTTCCAACATACATATACTTTCAATTTCTTATCACTCTACTATTATTATTATCACCGTCACTTACCATCAACATATGAATCGTCTCATTGTATGGGTGTTATGATAGTGTTAAAAGAATTAACAAATATAATTGGTCAATAAAAGAATTAACGATATATACAAATTTGATTTGTTGATAGAAATATTTTTTCTTCAAAACATTTTTATTTTCATTAGTATGGAAATATATACTTGCACAAATAAATAATAGTGTTCATTTAAGTCGAAGTGGATATTTTTATTATAATCTTACACACAAGGAAAAGGTTAACTATTTTCTTCGATAACTTATATATTTAAAAAACAAAAATGACACGAATACCTCTATATTCAACAAAATAGACCAAATCACCATTAGTTAACTTTAGAGACAACATACAATTTTATTATATAATTATATTATCTATATAAAATGCAGTTAGGTTATAAATAAATAAATGTACCTCTGAAAATGTTAAGTAAAATGCAATTTAGTTCATATATTAATAAGTATACGTTTAAAAATAATCCTAATCCATAAATAAACTGAATTGTGATTAGTGGGATAAAAACATACATACACAATGAATTTTTAAAATTTAAAAATTTGTAACAACATCAATGAAATTAACGAGACTAATGAAATAAGTACCTCGCTAATTTACACGTATATTTTACTAGTTAAAGCTAAAGATTTAAGTTGGAATTAACTTTATTATTCTTTGTTATTTGTTTATGTATTTATTCATTTGTCCAACAAATTTCAAAGGCCAGTAGTCTAGTAGTACTGTTACTGTTACTCTTACTGCAGTTCTCTATCACACACAATGACACACCGCATGCGGATGCGGTTGTGCTTGGTTCCAAACTTCTAATAGAATATTTATCAGAGCCGGTCCAGTGGGTCTCGAACTAGGCCTGTTTTTGAAAAACATTGGTCCAGTTAAACCCGCCTAGCCTAGCCTAGCAGGTTCAAACCGGGCTCTATGTTTTAGTGTTTTACGGAGTACTACTTTTCTATTATTATTATTATTATATTATATTATTATTATGATTATTATTATTATTATTATTATTATTATTTTGTTTTTCTGTAAGAAAATGTAATAATCTTACTATGTATAATCTGATTTTTCATATTAGCAATGTACCAACTATATATAGCGGGAACTGAATTTTCATTATAGGTAAGACTTTGCACGTTGATGCAGATTTAAAAATCTAATTCATCTATGTTGTATAATTGACGGTTAAATACAGATTAATACGTAAACGTATTAATTTAAAAAATAGTAATTATCTGCACGTTGTTGCAGGAACATCTAACTACGTTTTATTGGTGAACCCTTACGGAAATGGCCCAATTGATAGTAAAAATATGAAAAATATTAACTGGCCGCTAACACAAATATTTTACGAGCCCCAAACTAAAACTTTTAGTTCTCTGGCATGAGTCAAATGGGATTGCCGGATTTCATTTCAGACTTTTTTGGAACAACTAACGACTGTAACTTCCGCTTTTTTACTTTTCAAAAAAATAAGTTATAAACCTACAATAATGTGGGTCGATTTTAATTTTTATTTGGTCAATTTTTTTATATTGTTTATAGATCGCGATAACACCGAACGAGTTTAATTTTAATAAATTAATAAAATATTGTAGCCATTTTCTATATAGTTTATAGACTTGCGATAACGCGAGACGGATTTCATTTTTATAAATGAATAAAATATTTGGTCGATTTTTTTATACAGTCTATAAACCTACGATAACGCCAGACGAATTTAATTATGATAAACGAAATAAATATTGTGACGGATTTTATATAGTTTATAGACCTGCGATTGGTCAATTTTTTTATATAGTTTATAGACGCGCGTTGACGCGGTCGATTTTAATTTTTATTTGGTCGATTTTTTTATATAGTTTATAGACCTGCTATAATGCGAGACAAATTTAATTTTAATAGAATGAATAAAATATTATGGCCAATTTTCTTATATAGTTTATAGACTCTTCAATTTTTATAAATGAATAAAATATTTGGTTTAATTTTTAATTTAAATAAATACATCAAATATTTAAGGAGCCAAAAGTATAATTATACAAAATAAATTAATATCGTTGGATCGTCAAGGTTGGAAAACAATGAAAGGCTCAGATTCCTCCATTGTATCCTCTTTTAATTATATATAAAGATGGATTTATTGTTCCGTTATGCGCTAAACTTTAACTTTTTTCTATTGTGTTGGTCTAACTTTAAAATTTTATATTGTATGAAGTAAACTTTTAAAACCTCTCTATTGTATGTAATATTTATTTTTTAGTCAGTCCAAAGAAAAAAGTTTCATTTTTTGTCAAGGTCAAAAAATGCAAGTTAACATACAATAGAGAGGTTTTAAAAATTACCTCATACAATAGAAGTTTTTAAAGTTAGACTCATACAACAGAAAAAAATTAAAGTTTAGCACATTATTCCATAAAAATATATATATTAAAACAAACAATTCTTATTTTTCTCTTTTGAAAACTATAAAAATTATCTAGTTTTAGTTTAAAAAAGGATTAATAAAGCTCTAATTCTCAAAGTTACACTTTTTTATGATTTTAATCTTTCAAGTATTCTTTTTCATAATTTTAATCTTTTAAATTCGCATTGACTTATTTATATGACTAAACTAAATAAATTTAAAATGACAAGAAAACCCTTTAGTAATATAACCATAGAATTTTTTGAAGCATAAATGAACAGATATTTCCTTAAAGAGTTAAATCACCATAATTATAAAACTTGAAGTATTAAATTATAAAAAAAAAAAATTAAAAGGTTAAAAAGATTTAAAAAAATAAAAAAAGTTTGAAAATTTGAAAATTAAACCAATATTAACCATTGAAAAATATAAAATTGGTTGATGTTTTTGTTAGAATTTTGTAGATTTAAGGTCTGTTTGGTACAAAAAAATTTAGAGCTTTTAGGAGCTTAAAGTCTTTTGTTTTGAAAATTAAATTCTTCTAAAAAATAAAACTTTGTTTGGATATACAAGCTTAAAGCTTTTAGTTTGAAGATTAAGCTCCTAATTTAAAAGCTACTCCAACTAGCTTTTAGGAGCTTTTTGATCATTTAACGTTTTGATATTACAGCTACAACTACTTTACTAAACACAGTTTACAAATAAAACTTTAGCTTATAGCTACAGCTACCAACTTTAACTTACAAATAACAGCTACCATCTATAACTAACAGCTAATTTTACCAAACATATACTTAAATTGCTATTTTTAGCAAAACAAAAAAGTATATACAAAAATCATACGTTTTTTTGTGAAAAACATAAATTCGCTGCGAGGTGCATGATAAACATAAAGTACTTATTTATGAACTTTTTCAAGGTACTCAAATAGTCAAATGTGGTAAGTGACTACTCATTTCATTTATAAACCTTTATAAACTTAAGAAGATAGATTTAACATAGCCAAATGTGTATTTCTCTTAGCTTACAAACCAAATTCAACCCAACATTGTTCAAAAGAGTGCATCCGAATTCAACCCAATGTTGCTATTTGTTAAGAGGAAGTGAGGAAATTACGTTCTAAAAAAATCATCAGATTATGCAATGATCAGAGTCCAATGCCTCCATCCACACACTGAAAACAGATCACTGCAATACAAAAATGCCACAGCCGTATCAATCGACTGCCTCGCAAAACTAGGGGCAGCAATTCGGGTCAGGTTGGCAGGTCGATAATACCCAACCCCAATAAGACTTGATTACATAAACAGGCCGGAAATCTCAACCCTAACCCAGATACTATTAACCCATACTTGATTACACAAACAGGTTAGCAAGTTGGCTATGGGTCGAAATATGCAATTTGGGCAGGTGGAGGAGAGTTGGTTGGCCTAACCCATTTACTAAATAATATCTTCTTATATACGGAAAAACCATTACAAATTTAATCGGGTTGGCGGGTTGGGATCACCCAGCCGTAATCTATTTATTTTTTGTGTTGTGGTCCGGGTGACGTTAGGAACTTTTTATTAAAAAAAAAAAAATTAACGAACTCAAATCAATAATCCAAAAATAAAAATTGCATAACTCAAATACTTATTCAAATCCCAACGGAAAATCGTGTTTCACAACAGACTCTATCCACAAACTAATTTAGATGATGATTAACGTCAGAACTGAAACAAACAAGATATCTATATTGAATAAACTAACATATCTAAGAGTCTAACTGGATCAGATTAGGATATCACTCAACTGAATAGCACCATCCCTCAAAAACGTAATCATACAACAATAAAAATAAAAAAACAATTATAACATCTGGAATCAAAATTGGGGAACTTCCTTGAAACCCAAAAGGTCTAGTGATAAAAACACAATCATACGGCGTAACGTTATTATTCATCTTCTCCCTGCAATCTTCAGTAACGGAGAAATCATACCTTGTATTTCTAGCAAAGATTGCTGTATAGTTATCTCCTCCATAATCGACCTCTTTAGATTTCGAATAAAACCTTTTAATTCATCAGAACCACTAATATCATCAATGCGGTTCTCAACAACTTTCTTTGTTAACGCAATCAAAATACCAGCATAACGTGGCATTGTCGAGTACCTCTGCAAGAAACTCAACAGCAATCCAAGCTCATCCACCCCCAAATTCGAAACACATTTCAACAGTTTCTTTCTCGACACCAATTCTTCAATAACTGCAACTACATTTTCAGGGTTTTTAGCTTTTAAAGCTGACACCAAAGCCTCTTTATGATGAAATTTCTTCAATAGTTTATCATGTTCGGCAAGCTTCACCTTTTTCGGTCTCATGATCATATAATCCCCTTTCGAAGGCTTCTCGCTTTGTCCACGATGAAAGTAACGAAAATATGAAGGCCTTAAAACCCTCTTTTCCGGCTCGTCTATAGCTCCAAAACCGACATACTTCCCCCATTCCGACTTAACCAATCCTAAATTCTCTTCCGTCTTCCTCTTCCCAGCATAAAGCACCCCACTCGATGTACCAATAACCCTAGTCGAACCATCCGGTGAAAACGCTACCGACATAAGCGAAGATGGAAACCTAATCGAACTAGTAATCTTCAACTTGGAGTAATCCAACACTTTCATATACCCATCCAACGAAACACTCAAAATCCTATACTGATTCGCGAAATCCCCTTTCCCTTCACCTATTTTCGCAACACATAACGACGTCACTGTTTTATTATGACTCTCCATCGAATACAACAACTTACCACCACCAATCACATCCCAAATTTTCACAGTATTTCCACCTGCAGTCGCAATTAACCCGCCCGAAGGCAAATAAATCACATCCTCAACCGGAGCCCCGTGATTAACATCCAACATTGAACCATTACTCGAAACCCTCACATCCCAAACCCTAACAGTATGATCATAAGACCCTGTAACAAACATATCATCACTCGCAGGCGAACCATCACCACAACGAACATAATCCTTATGACCATATAAAGTAGAAATGGATGTTTCGGACGAAATGTCCCAATATTTAACAATTGAATCATCACCACCAGAAAATAAATGTAATTTATCAACACGAGGATAACTTACAAAATGCACAGGGCGTGAGTGACCACGGAGTCGCCGGAGAGCTGACCGTTTTCTGACATCGAAGACTTGAATCTGACCGGAAAGTGAACCAGCGGCGAGTAATTGACCGTCGGAACGATAAGAAGCGGAAGTAGCGGTGTCTTTGAATGATGCGATGGTGGATTTAGGTTCTAGTGTTTGTGAATTGAAGATTGTGACGGTGGCGGAATGTGTGGCGGCGAAATCGTGTGGTGAAACTGGGGAAAAGGAGAGTGAGGTAATGGATGAAATTAGGGTTTGTGTTTGCTTTGATTTGAATGATTTCCAGTACTTTGATTCAGGTGTTTGTGTTTTTGATTTGTTCGTTGTTGATTTTAGCTTTGGTTTCACTGGAAATGTTTTGACTATTGCCTCTGATCGATCGTCTACCGCCATTGAATATAAATGAAGGTGGCCTGTGATTTTAGGGTTTAGGGTTTTGGTTGCTCTGTTTTTTTTGGTTTTGTTTATATGATGAATATATTTATATTTTATTCTTTTTATTGTTTTGGTCCCCGTTCTTTAGGATATAGTATTTTGGCCACTAAATTAGATTTAGAACTAGTAATAATATAATAATAATAATAATGATAATAATAATAACTAACAAAGTACGGTAACTACTACTCGTATTTTTTATTGTTTAGAAAAAATAAAAAGATACATAGAATGAAGAAGTAATATAGGCTTATTCATTCAGGTTTTTCAATTTATCAATTCAACTTGAGTTCCCTTCAAATAATTTAACCTACAATCGTCAATTCAACTTGAGTTCCCTTCAAATAATTTAACCTACAATCGTACAATCGTCAATTTTTTGTTGTGTGTTTCTAGTACGGTAAACAAGTCAATATTTTATCTAGCATTCGAACTCGAGATTATAAAGGCCCGTCTCCGGTTATCATCTAGTTTTTGAAAGCACGGGTATTATGTTGATATATATACGCACAACTATACAACTTGGATTGTGCAAATGATATCATTATTGGATTGTAGTTTTACACTTATTTGAGTTCACTTTGGTTATTGAGAATAAATCCAGTACGAGTATATAAGTTTTCAATGGTGAGACACTTTGGTATTATGTTGATATATGTGCCCTGCGCTCCGCCGAGGCATTAGCCATTTAACACGCACTAAAATGACCGAATAAATTCTTTTTAATGGTGAGACACATTCCCATTCAATAAAAATCGTTGAACTCCAAACAAATGTAAAAAGTTCGATGCTAACAATTAGTTTGAAAATATGACTCAATAATTAATATAGCTACGTATCTGTAAATTAAGGTGTAAAAAATATGTATCAAGCTATCAATCATACTAAAGTAAACAGAAAAACATTCCATATATTATAAAAAATTGATTTTTTGTCTTTTAATGTAAAACTTAAAACAACTACAAATTACTGTCTTTTTGTTAGAAAAAGTTGTAAATAGTAATAAAAGAAATACTAATTTAAATGATAGCTTAGAACACAATGAGTAATTACCTTTATGTTCTATGTTTAGCGCAATTGAACATTGAATTGAAGAATGAGGTTGAACTCAGAGGCATAAGAGAACATTGAGTTTCTAGTATTTTTTAATTTTGTATTTTTTATTTATTTTAATTTACAAATTTAATTAATTGAATAAACTTAAAACAAATAAGACATTTCTCGACCATATTGGAGAATGTTAAATGAAACTTCCAATGAATGTAAGTGTCAATGGATCTTAGGAATAGTGTTTATTGTTGACTTTATTCTTAGGATTAGGATCAGAAAAAACAATGCACTTATTATTTTAAGGTAAAATAAACAACTATATGTATCTTTATGCAAAATTTATCCGACCATTATAGTCCTTTAAGAGTTGACCATTTGGTACAATGGGTATTTGTCAAACCCAATATACTTCCGGGATAATAGCTTGATCCACTGTTTATATAGATGAGAACACCAAACTCCACTTCAACGTTGACCTCTCTCTCTCTCTCTTTGTGTTCAGTCTTCAACTTGGACAAACGCTTCAGATATTCATTCCCAACATCTGGCTCTTGTAACTTTTTCTTAGAGTTAAGTGTCATATCAGTGAGTGATATGAACACCAAATATATTCCCAGTTACAAAGAGGGTCGCTACTAACATATGCATCGACTAATAGACTAATTTATATTTTAAGTACAGAAAGGTTCGTTGCGTAACATGTACAACAATTGATAACTAAAGTCTATTCTAAGAGAGTAGGCCGCTCCTATTATATGCAACGACCAATAAACTACTTACATTTATCTTTTTCATATATAATTACATAAGTAGGGTCAGAGACCCGACTATCTCCCCCTATTTATTTATAACAAATATACGAGACAACTCTCATATTTACTTAAGAGTTAATTCTCAATTTTGTGACCCCGATTTGATTTCTTTTGGATTCTTTTGTTTTTCATTTTTCTTTATCACATATTGATAGATATAACTCACCACATATAGAAATTTGATTTATATTAAGAAAATTGAAGCATTCATACAATTGATTAGCCGTATTTTATTTCTATCAATTATTGCTTCACTTTGAAAAAGTTCAATTCTCCATTGCTAATCATTTTTCTCTTAATTTCATCATTCACAAGCTTCAAGAACTCTCCATCGTTGTTACTGCATTCACCAATGTACTTGATAGCCACAAGATGTTCTATTTTGGCGATAGAGAGCTGAGAGCCACGCTGAAAGCAGTGCTGCCTTATTGAATCGAGAAAGAACATCCGAAACTCTAAGGTTCCTGATCACCAATCTAGGAACAAAATGAATGTTAGGTGGAAGAGAGACATTAAAGTTGGTGGCATCAAGCAGGTCCCCATCCTCTGAAGATTCTTTATTGTTGTTTCTTCTTCAGCTTTAATCTTTTTCTTTCTTGGGGCTCTATTGGGGGCGTTGGACGAGCTGGACAGTGGTTGATTGAGACTTTGTTCAGTTGCATTCAACTTCTTCACTAAGTCATCAATCATCTTCAAGACCATGGGTTTATATAGACTTGACCCATTTTGTATATAAGAGTAGATCTCGCCAAGTTCTGTAAACCCAATGCTTTTAAGCTCAATTAACTATCTAACTTATCATCCCCTTCTCTGATCAACTCCAAATATGATTTTTCTCTCTTGTATATTTTAGGAGTGACCTTGATGATTTGTTGTGAGAGTTTTCTATGACTCACATAAAATTGTAATTTGTTTAGGTTCTCTTTCTTCATATTTTCTTCTTCAGCCATTTTCAATAATCTTTCATTAATTTCAATGGCATTGGCTCATTTTCCTTCTTTAAGCTATATCTCTCTTGCCAGAGCTTTAATTGCCTCATCAGTTTCCTTGGTCAATTCCATGTCTTTTTCAACAATTAAGTATACCCTGACCATTGCCATAGGAATTTTCAATTCCTTGGCTGTTTTCTTTACTTTCCCATCTTCATCACTGTTACTCTCAACAATCATCTTCCTCTTTCTTTTAGCTACAGCTAATAGAGCAACATCTTCTTCATCTTTAACTTCAAGATCAACAACAAGTTGTTTTCTCTTTCTAATAATTGTTGAAGTAGATGTCTGCTCCCCCATAATTGGTGCCTTAGTGGTTCGAACATTAATATCTATGATTGGCTCATTAGCTCTGGTAGTAGCTTCCTTTGATTCGGTCTCTGGTTCAATGTTCACTTGCTCAGATGCATTAATCTATGGTTCAGCTGGATCAGTGTTGGTTTTCTCCCCCATAACGGATGCACTAGGAAGGTCAACTGTTATCCCAAAAGATCGAGAAGGCTTAGTAGCAGATTTGATTGATGACATGCTTGAGTATAACCTTCATTCCATTAAGATCTTTATGAATAAGAGATAGCTCTTTACGATGAGTAATTTGTGACTTTCTAGTAGCGTGTAGTTGAGCTATATCAGAGGATCTAAAGGCATGCGGTTAGATAGTAGTGGTTATTTGGGAAGGGATCTGATCAACCAAACTCTTAAGAGCGGTCAGTTGATTGGATAGAGAGGAGATGGTAGTGTGTGCATTGGTTAGAGAGGTAGAGAGTTCATTTATTTGTTTGGTCACTATTGAAGAAATAGCAGAGATACTATTCCAGAGTAAAGCATCTGGAGTGTAGGGAGGAAAATGATTGATCCATAGCCAGAATATGATTATGTTAGATGACTTGTAGAGTTTCCATGTGTTGAGAAAGAAGGGTCATCTTCTCAATGAGTTGTTGCAGAGATAAGTTGGTCTCTTTCCACGGAGAGGACTTAGATACACGAGATGAAGAGACTGGTGGAGTACCTTGTAGTGGTGGTGATGATTATAAGGGAGATGTTGGTGTAGTAGATAGGAATGCAATGGGGCGGGGCGGCCATCCTCCATCCCCGTACCCAATTCTAAAAATTTGCTCCAAACCCGCCCCGATCCCCAATGGGGATCTTATCGGGGCGCTCCATTGAGGCACGATACTCCCCCAAACCCGCCCCGTTCCCCATTGGGATTCTTAATGGGGTGTCCTTTTTGACGTGATGTTTCACCATAGTCGCATCGTATCCTATCTACTGTTATTAGTTTCACACCATTAGTTATATGGTTTCAAAGTCCTTAGTCAACTTAAAATATAAATATGATAAACTATCTCATATATTGAAAATCAATATACATCTATACGTAATATATAATTGGGGCGGGGCGGGGAAGCTTGTCTCCAGTCACTGCTCCGAACCCATTAAAAATCCCCGTTAATGCCCTGAAACCCGCTCCGAAACCCATTAAGCTTGCTCCGCCCCACTCCAAATAGTTCGGGTTTTGGATTTCCCCATCGGATTTGGGTGTTTTTGCCATCCCTAGTAGTAGATGGTTGTACATTTGATGCTTTGATGGGTGAGCTTTCTGGTGCATGTTGAGCCATGGTGGAAGGTCAACGATTCCATCAGTGTCAGCGTCTTAATATGTTTCTAAAGCAAGTTCGTGTTTTTTTAGCAAGCTTGACAAACGGCCCCCTGATAGCTGGTTCTGCAACTTGTTTCTCAGCAACTACTTCCTCATCAGAGTCCGCGGAGATACTGGTAGAAACTCTAGTTCCTCTATGGGTTCATCAAAGAAAAATTCCATGAGTGAAGGCCGGTATGATCCATAATGAGATAACCCAAAAAGATATGGATTTTCTTCATCAACTTCTTCTTCAGTGGATGATGATAGATCTTTGAGCATAGTCAAGGATTGAGGGCTAGTATGGGTGAGTGCTTGTAGCCTTTGGTTGAGACTTGGGAGGAATGGTCATCATTCTCAACCCTGATCTTCTGGCCCCTTGACTCTTGACTCGAGGTTGCTTTGCTGCTGAGGTGGCGGTAGAGGCTGAGGTGGCGGTAGAGGTAGTGAGATTGTCAGATGCATGATCCTCATCATAGGCGGGGGTAGAGGATTGACCTCCGGTAAGATTAAGCATTGTTGATGGCATAGTAGAAGCATTAGAACCATATCTGGAAGCTAGTTCTAGTTTCTTAAATATACATTATTCCCAACCCTAAAGACAGGAAGGGAACCCAAGCTGCCATAAGGGTTATGTGAAGTATCTAACCCATACTTATTCCCCATGACTCTCTTGATCACTTTAGAAATGAAATGAGTATAGGATTGGTGGTGTCACGCTTCTTGGCGAGTACTCTTCTCTTCAAATCATCATAGATAAGCTTAGCAAAATCTACCTTTCTGCCAGTGATCAAAGCTTCAACAATCTGTTGTCGCATCCTGTTCGCTTGATCATGAGATCCGGTGTTTGTGCTCATACATTGAATCATCCGGGCAAACAAAAGGTTCAATTCACCACCTCCGGATCGGTAGATACTTCAAATTCAACACCCCTCAGCACAAAGAATCATAAAGAGGTTCGGCAACATGCATTTTAGCAATAATGACCAATACACCCCTTGTCAATGGCAGACGACGACAATCATACCATCAAAATGACAACAAACCATCTATCTATAAATGTATATATGTAGACCACATAAAACCTCCTAGATCAGCAGATGAGCTCGAGAAGAGGTACTTAAGTCGTATGACATTGTTGTAGTAACTACTCATACTATGAGATAAAATTAACATGAAACTACAAGCACAAACACTTCAGATTAAGTTGAAATGAAAACATCTATTGCTGGGCGAGATATCAGACTGGTCAAATGACCAGGAGTAAAAGGTCAACTATAAATACTTAGATATCCATGTACATCATGGAACATAGAAAAGAATGTGCATAAACGATTATGGTTCCCCGACCCGACCCCACTTGCACCAAAACATCGGGATGATACAAAAGTCAAATCTGATTGGTTCAAAGAAACATCAAGACACTGCACAATGTGGTAAATGGGAGGATAATCTTCAAGCTGATGCTGCCATGGAGTCGATAAGAATCTGGTAACCTTCAGGAATGGTCGCCTGTGCATGGACACACCCTGCCAACGCTGGCACATCAGAATTGACATCGAGAAACCTGGCTAGTAAAAGCAATAGATGGAAGTCAGAGATCCGCTTCACAAAAGAGAGATTCTTTGTACGATCCAAGTGGTTCTTTAGGGTTCTCATGGTGATCATTGTGTTCCGATTCTCAACTGGAAATGTTGATGACAAGGGCCCCTGCAAAAAATGACAATCCATATTTAACATAGAAATATTGAGATCTTAATTCAAGAAGAAACAATTAAAAATAATGTCACTTCAAATAATCACCGCGCAGGGGGCACATTTTTAAGTGGCATAATTTTGAATAATCACTGATCAGAATCGAATTGAAGTAATATAAAGGACGGGAAGATAGTGTTTGGACGTGTTTATGCTGTTTAAAGTTGTTTACTATGATATAGTATATATCTGAGTGTGTAGCAAAGTAATAAAATAACCATTTTGTGAAAAGAAAGACATATTTATAAAAAGGAGACACATTTTGTGAACTGGGAGTAAAAGTCCCACGTATTAAGTTAAAAGAAGGGGAAAATAGGTAACTTTAGCTCAACTTTATATAATAAACTGTATTGCTATTGGTGTGAAACTGGTTATAACTTATTTGAACCATAATAAACTGGATAATCACGAGCAAAATCTAACCATCCAGATGTTACTAATCAATTCTTGTGTCTTGACTGAAAATAAAAAGGAGATCGGTTCCAAAACGTAAGTCCAAACACCTCCTAACTTCAGTTAACATCATAAGTGATGGCACATTAACTTTCAATGTTCCTCCACAAAGAGCCGGAACACAGAATCAGCAAAGAGAATAATCTAAAGATTAACAGACGTAACAAGATAGCAAAAAGCCGCTAATAATCTAATATGGTTGTTCAAGATTATTACAGTTAATTGCATATCAACAGTTACCCTATGATGCTATTATTATCAAAGATTTCTAAAAGTCAGTCTCAACGATCCACATGTTAGTGCAATACAATATTTTAGTTATACTAATCAATGCTTCTATATGTTCTAGATTTGAAGCATGTATGCTTTCATCAATCTCTTCTGTATATTACTTATGTGGACGTCTATCTTAAAGGTACCACACACACAACTAGAAAGGATGCTTGAGTGCAATTCTATCCGCTGAAACAAGCTAGCTGAAGAACAACTAAAAACCAAAATCCAATTCTACATTTTTCACATAAGCGTGCAAGAAAAATATCTACACTTGTCATAACATTCTAATTCAATGTACTAATACCCTGAATCCATGAAGTTAACCGACTCATTTTCAGAATAACAATCCTACTTTAGCTTACTCACACCAAGGGAAACCATATAATCTGCTCAAAGTTTAACTTTTTGTACAAAATTGTCACGGCAAATACAATTAACCAAAATAAACATGGTTATAACCTACAAAAGCAATAAAAAATGAAAAAACATTCAAAATTTGTCATCACATACGATACCAAGCAAACAATCAAGACACGAAAACAAACCTGATGATCGAAAATCTTGACAACAACCAAGAAAAAATCATTATCAACTTCCTTAGTATCCTTCCCTCCAACAACAACATCCTTCTTCATTTTCGACAACTTCGGATCATCATCCGCCCCTATTTCCGTCTCAAACCACCCATCTTTAAACAACTTAACACACAATTCACTCATTTGAAAAGCCTCAAAATGCACATCAGCACCACCATCCTCATTCACTTCCAACTTCACCATCACAGTAACCCATTCTTTCAAATCACTTTCCCCTTGCAACTCAACCGCCTGCAATATCTCCTTATTCGATAAAGTATAATCTTTTTTCATTTGACTAATCGTTTGACTAAATATAAATCCTACTTTCCTCATCCCCAATCCTAACGCAATCGCTTCGACCAATTTTTCCTCATCAGGATCTCTTAACAAAACTAAACTATTTTCATTTCCTTGTTGCGGTGGTTCATAAATATAATTAACTTCAACTTTACCTTCATCTGAAACAGTACCATACATAAATCCCCCACGCTTTACAGCAAAAGCTAGGGTTTCATTCACATAATGCTGAAACCCGTTCGCCGCATCACGATCGAACGATACTAATTCACAATTAGGGTTTTCTTGTCGAGTGATTCGCATTTGCATAGCTATCAAATCATCCATTGTCATTTTCCGGCCTTCGAATCCAGCTGGCCGGATTTGAGGTCCGGCGATTTTGCGTTCGCCGTCGTATGAAAGGAAGACAATTGAACCGTGTGTGATTCCGAGTGATGAAATTAGGGTTTGAGGGTTTGACATATCAGTGAATTGTGCGATTTCGGTAGGGGATTTGGCGATAAGTAATGATTGGCTTGTTGATAGGGTTTGATTATGAACTGGAACTCGAAGTTGCGATTCGATTAGGGTTTTGAGTTGTGCGATTGTGATATTTGGATTGTCAATTTGCAATCGCTCTAATCCATCTCTGCTTCGAATTCTGATCAACATGATGAAAATCTTTAAATTTTCAGGTGAAATAATTTATGAAATTTGACGAATTTATGGAATTTGAAGAATGAGTGATTGAAGGTTTATATAGAGATCAAGAAAGAAAAAGCTGAGTTGTGTATGGATTGTTAGAATCCTTTGTGAAAGAAAGCTGAAATGACAATGGGTTTTAGTGTTTAGCCGGAATTCTTTTGGGCTTATAGTTGGGCTAAGGATGTGGGTTGGTTTAAGATTATGGACCCAAATAAGAATTGGGCTTGCTTAAATATTTGAATTATTTTGGTAAGGACACTATCCTATGGTTAAATTTGTTGAGTGGTTAAAGTAATATTAATTTAAAGTTGAGATTCATACATTTAGATAGTTTTTAAGACTCTGATTAACCAAACTCATATTGAACATTGACCATACAAGAACAATAAAAATGTCATTTATAGACGTTTTGGTTTGAACCCATACTACAAATTAAATACATAATAGTATTATGGTAAATGTTAATTAAGAATGTATAAACATGAAATAACATAGCTAGAAAAAGTTATAGAAGTAGTTCCACGAACCACGAGGGTAAAGCTAGTTGCGACTTATGGGTAAAATGTTGTTGATGTTGAACCAATTATTAACACAACTTTAATGATGTAAAGGCGTATGTAAAATGCTATGATAGTAGAGGATGAGATCTATAGATTTATATGTCTTTCTTATTTGTGTAAGTTATACTCGATCATTAAGTTATTCACAATCCTTGGTAACATAGTATATTATCTCATTCATCTTTTTCAACATACCTAATAAAGTGACATTTCATCGCCACTAATTTTTGACTAGACGATCATACTTAGAAGATAATTAGTTACTATAAAGTTTAATTAACAATCTCTTAGTTTAATTGGAAAAAAAAAAAGAAGAATTTCAAACACAGGATACAATATTTGTCATGGCCAAAATAGAGGTCAAAACTTACATGAGATAGTTTTATCATGATATTTAATACATGAGATTTATAATCTAAAATTTTCAAGTTATACCATGTGTTTCCTTTATCAAATCCCAAGTATCTAGAAATTTCACAGATAGAAAATGAACTAATTTCTCTTGAATCTTGATGATGCAATTTAGTCAATTACAATTGAATCCCTCTTCATAAATATGATCAAAGTACATAAATTGAAAGATATTGGGAGGTTTTAAAAATTCCCATCAAGAAATTAACAAAATAAAGTTGGAGAATTTTAATAGATCCCCATGAAAAATAAAAAATATATATACATCAAGAAGCCAAACAAGTTTCCCAGAATTGTTTATCAATCTCTCTTTGACTTAAGGAATCACCACAAAATTTATGAGATCTCTTTTGTTGCTTAGATGAATCCATTAGTAGCTTGCTCTCACCCCAATTTTTGTTGATCATCTTATCACCATCATCATCATCATCATCAACAACATCACCATCATCGTCATCATCATCATCCATATCATGATCAATATGGCTATTTACATAACTTGTATTAATGTAAGATGAATGATCATAACTACAAGATTGAGCATCATCATCATCAACAACAACATCTTCCTTATCATCGAATTGAAACGATAAATCATCCATAGTTGCTTCATGATAGTTATAGTCACGATCTTGATGATGAATATTTGATTTAACTTCTTCAGAATCACCACTCGACTCACATAACATAAATGGACTCACATCATTTCCATGCCAACACCAATTCCATTCCATCTTCTTCTTCTTCTTCTTTTATCTCTTTATAACTTTCTTGATATGTTACTAGATTTTGTTGATATGCTACTAGATTTTATTGATGGGGTCTATGAACTTTTTCAAAAGCTAAGACCTTTAATGTATATATGTATATGTAAAGATAGATAGTTAGATAGTATATATATATGGGAGAGATATAAAAGGTGTATGGTATATGGTGGGGGATGTTTAGTTTGACACACGGAAAAAGAAAAAGAAAAAATTGAAGCAAAAAGTGGGGTGTCTTTTTGTGTTTTGGCCGACTTGTTGGTGAAGATGTGGGAATTTCTTCTAGAAAAAACTCACCACTAATTTGACTTGCACGTGTACTAATTTGACTTGCACGTGTCTACTGTCATGCTTTTGTCTTCCCCTACTTATTTTATTTATCGATGTAGACAAATTTAGTCTTGTTAATACACGAATTTTGGATTTATATATCAACTTGCGATTAGAGGTTACACATCAAGCATTTTTCGTGGTATACTGTAGGCAAGGGGTAGATATGATTACGTGTCGTAGTTCATGGAATATTAATATTGATGCTTTAATATTTTTTATTGATTGATGCTACTAGTTTATAAGACATTATGGATGATTTACCGTTGGCTTAAAAAATATTACAGATTCGTAAGTTGATTTAAACTGTTGATTTATGTGATCTATGTTTTAGATACATTTTATCATAAATATACTGTATCATAATAACATTGCATGTTACATGCATTATAAGTACATTACATCATAAAAACATACATTTTACCGTTACAAATTTAATTGCATCATAATAACACTTTATTTTACCCTGACAAATTTGACACATAAAATTTAATCTCTGCCTTCTCTTCCTCTGAAAACCTCCCTCCCCTCATAACTGGACCCAAATGATATTCATACAAAATTAAATCGAAATAAACAAAATTATAGAACATTTTAAATTTAAATATTCGATCCTATAATAAGTCCGATATATGAATTTAGTTTCTTGTCTAATAATCCTTCAACTCATAAATAAAAAAACAGATGCGTATTATAAAGAAACCAAACATGGTTTAAAGCAAAGCAATAACTACATAAAATAAAACTCTAGTAACAATACGATAACGCACGAGTTTAAGTGTCATGTTTAATTAAATTTAAATTAAATTAAATTAGTAAAATAAAACAAAAATAATTTATGAGTGTCTTTTGTCGATTATGATCCGTGCCATAAGTCTTTGACCTTTTTGTTCAATTTATAGACAAAAACACAAAGTTATAATAAAATAAGGAAATAAATTTCATTATTATATATTTTTGTACAGGTTTATGGTGTGAGTCATTAATTTGTATTTATATATTTTTGTACAAATGCTAAAAGACAATTAACAACTTGATTAGTCCATCTTCTGCTTCTTCTTATTTACCCGATTGCAAAATACTTATGTTAAATTCACTTTATTTTTTAATGTTTTTAAAGATTCTATTTTTATAAAATTGTCACTTTTTATATATAAAAAAAGCTTATTTTTCGTTTTTCTTTTTAATTTAATTTCTGTAAATATATTGTACATAACTTGAAGTATATGTCAAGATGATTATATCTTGAAAATACATAACTAATATGATAGCTAGCTTGTGTAGTTTTTAACTAACATGAATTGAGAAAAAAGCTAATATTCTAGAATAATTTTTTTTTTATTTATCAGAACACAAAAATACTTAACCAAAAGTAGAAAAAACTCAAGCTAGTATTGATAGTAAACATTTTGTAATTAACCACCTGCAGTTTAAAAGTAGAGATGATCAATTGATCACACATTTATTCCACCTAATTTCTAAAATTTTAGCTCTGTTATGTACTTAAATGCTCAATAGTCATTCTGTTAACCTAAACTTTGCATTTCAATCCAATTTAATGCCTAACATGTCACAATTATTGTCTAGTAAATACAATGTTTCTTTTAATGTCAAAACATTTCACAAGTATATATGCATTAGCTTGTATCACTTAATTTAATGCACTTTGGGAATAAATCATGGAATTGTGAAGCGAATATTGGATGCAACAATATTTTTATCTTTAGTAAAAAAAATTTGTTTAAATAAGAAATAAGGATAGAGAGAAATGTAAAATGATAGATATTTAAAGAATGAAAGAACTAATAATATTACTCTATTTTAAATACTTATTTTTAATTTTTACTTTCTTTTTTTTTAAAACTAAAAGTCTCACAAGTTTTAAGTTTATAAATTATAAAAATTATATCATCGAAATGAAGGTTCTTTTGTCTTTATTAGAAATATCACATTGTATACTTTCAACGGACTTTTTTTCTCATTTTTATTGAGTGTTCACTAACTATAATCACATTACTAATTATATGTTTAAAAATTACATGAAAATAATTTTATTTGACAAATTAAAATTTTAATCACACGTGATTACAATTATACTAACATACGATTAAATATTAAAGTAATGATTATGTGTGATTAAATAGTAGTTGCACATGTCAAATTAATAATCAGTTGAATCGCGTGTGAATTAACTCATCATTTAAAATTTAAATTCAATTGTAATCACATGTGATTAAACATCAAATCCACTTATCATATGTGATTATGGATGAAAATAAATGTAATCTTCATAATCTTATTTATAATTATTCATTTGAATATACATATTAAGTTGTAACTATATGTAGATAAATATATAACATTAACATATAATCGTCTACTAATTTCAATTCGTTTTATCATAAAGTACATGTTATTTTACACGATATCACATGTGATTTTATTCGAATTGTTTTCTAAGATCCGTCAAAAAATAAAAATTATATATATCGAAGATTCAATATAGCCTGTAAGATTTTTAATTCGAAAATAAGAAAATAATGAATTTTATTATATCATTTTTATTACTTTTCGTCGTATTATTTGTAAAATATTTAATTTTAAAAATTTAAGTAAATTGAAATAAGACATTCTTATTAGCTCTTATATTTCTATTTTTTCACCGACATTAAACTCACCGTTACCGATAGAATAAATAATCCAAAGCACGTCTTATGAATGCGATTAGGTTAATAATTAAAGCTTATCCATG
Source organism: Logfia minima (assembly GCA_963921325.1). Classification (NCBI taxonomy): domain Eukaryota; kingdom Viridiplantae; phylum Streptophyta; class Magnoliopsida; order Asterales; family Asteraceae; genus Logfia; species Logfia minima. The sequence continues at coordinate 10,346,948 of OY992776.1, read as the reverse complement.
GACCCAAAATTCTTCTAGAAGCCATATTACCGTGTTGGGTATTGGTTTTGGCACCATTAATTTATGAAGAGTCAGCGCACACAATCGCCGTACGTTCTTAATAATTTCCATTTGAGTCCTTAATAATTTTGATATTAAAAAGGTATATTTAGCGCAAAGTTTTTGAAATTTTTTAAAAATTTTAATTTTTTATTCTTAAATTAATATACTTCTCGTTGATAAAGTTTCATTTAAATAGAAAGATTTTTTTCATTTTTAATTTCTTTTATAAGTTCTAAAAAATTTATAAATAAAAAGTTAATCCTATAAATTTTTAGAATTTGAAAAGAGCTTTTAGTAAATAAAATTATGATTGTCCTCGTCAATATTACAATTTAACACCGATTGATTTATCAGTACTAATTTTTTAAATGATTTATTGAAGTTATTATCCTTTTTAATTATATTGATGTCTCTCAAAATATTAAAAATTATTAAAAAACAATGGACAAGTTTATGTTACGAACTGGTATGAATGAAAATTTTTCTATGAATAACTACTAAACGAAATATATTATAACGTAATACATTAATTCAAAATCATTTTTAATCAAATATTTAATATATATATAATTATAATATTAAGAGGTATATTTGGATTATGATTTTTTTACACTTAAATATTATTTGTTAAATTTATTTTTATATTGATGTCTTTTTATGTAATTTTATACTTCAAAGTTACAGCTACAATTAATTCGTCAAACAGTTTATAACGAATAAATTTATAGCTTATAATTATAGCCTACAATTATCTTATCAAACAAATTTTAAATCTAAAGTCTTTATAAATAATTTATATTTTCACCTTAAAGTTAAAAATATCTTGATACAAAAGTACTATACCACCCTTCATTTGGTTTAAATAATAGTATAAAGAACCTTCTTTTTTCTTAAATTATATGGAAAATATTTCTTCAATTGAGATAATATGGAAAGTATAATACTCCGTAAATTATTTTATCAATTAAGCACAAAGAATCATTGAATAGATGTGGAAAGTGTCATAAAAGCAAATTTTATAAAAATATTTCATTCTTGACAATTATTTGATAATCGTTCTTTAACCAAATGTTTCAAACAACATCTACGGCAATCTTGAAGTAGCACGATCTCACATGTATCTCACGCTTCTTGAGCGTATATACATGCATCAAGATGATAAGAGATTGAGATGATTGTTACTAGGCTTACATTCATATCGACTTTATGGAATGGGTCGTTGTTACTAGGCTTACATACATATAGACTTTATGAAATGTATCTCAAGAATGTTGCCAGACTTTTATTTCGATCAAGGAGTATAAATGTTGGTTTATGAGAATATTGTGAATGGTTTCGGTTAGCTTTGTTGTTCAAAAAGAAACATCAGATATTCATAAAATCAAAATCAGCATTAGGATCAGCATAATGGTCGACACAAGACATGTAGGATCAAGAATCATGTTTGGTTGGACTAAAAAACTTGAAGTAGCACTAGGATGACCGGATGAGGGCGTTACAATACTTTGAATGATCTTTACTGATTCTGTATTCATCCACCGAGGTGTGAGGTGTATAACAATATTATATATATTTGATGAGCACCCGTCAACAAGTCTAGCTCTACTATTGTAGGACATGAAATATAAGCAACAAAGCAAGTGGATGCTTGAGAAAACAGAACTATATATTGTCGGTTACCGTAACTGCTTGTGTCCTTCCTCGCTACTGCTACGACAACCGCCTATGTCTCTAATTTTAACCGCAACTTCTTTTTTCTTTTTCTCGTTTCTCGATTCTCTTTGTCTTTTTCTCTTTTCTGTAGTACACGTTAAGCATCCAATTTACTTTCGAAAGTTGTTAAAATGCAATCACTTATTTTGACCTTTAGTCATTAAAGGTCGGATTTTTTTAACGTCCGTCCTATTTAGACATGCATAAAAATATGGTACTTCAACCAATACGTGGACTGATGTTATTACTGTTCTCTCATTTTGACTCTAGATGTTCATTCAGTTGGTCATTACAAAAGTGGCTGGGTTGATGACATGGTTTATGCAAAGATCTTATGCAAAAATAATGTGCTCTCGTTGGTGTTGTAGTGGTCAATTTTGTAAGTGCTCTTCTATATTGTAATGGGTTGATACATACAGAGGAATTGAGTTGTTATAATCGTCGTGACAAATAACCCATTTTAAGGTAAATATTTCACTACTAACAAATACCGGTTTTAATTCAGTTCGATGTTCAAATTAAACAGTTTCAAATCGAATATTTAACACCCCTACTTTAGAGAAAACATGAACAATGGGATGGTTACCTACTTATAAATAGTTAAATATGATTTTAGCAATTATATTAAGGGGGCAGTTCTACATATCATAGTAATCTGATATTAAACCTCTTATTCCAACGCCCAATACATCAATATGTTTTTTTTAGCTTTCTTTATGATCTTTTTGCTAAACATTGGATCATAAGTAGGTAATTCAATAGGTTTACTTATAAAATGTCGATTTTCATTGTGTTATATTTTAAACAACTTATACAGATAACATAAAATAAATGTAGCTAAAAAGGGGTCAAAATGGGTATTGGTCAGAAAGGCAATTTTAAGTGGGTCGAAAAGGGCAGTCTGTTTGTCTAACACACAATGGTTTTTTATATCCATTTCAAGTGAGTCGACACAGGACTGAATAGTTAAGATTTTGGATAAGTTGGTGAAGGAGTTCATGAGTGTAGGTGATGACGATGATAAGAAAGAAGTATATTCCAAGATTGAGGAGGAAGCTGGAAATCTCGATGATCCTTTGGCAAGGTTATTATCATATTTGTGTTCTTGTGCTTTTAGCATTTGTATCTATCAATCTTTCTCTCATGCTTGATTATTTCATTCCTGAACCGCAACTGTTATTCGAGAAATGCTAAACAGATGAACATGCATGTATCAACAGTACTCAATCAGCTATGTGATTTAGTACCGTTTATTGCTACTGCTAGATACTTAATGTCACACCCATTGATCCAGAGTTGGATAAATCATTATTTTAGGCTGATCCAAGGTATATTGATAATTTTATATCGGTTGAATATTACATGAAATCTGATTTTAAATTTGGAGTTTATGATATTCAATCGCACCACAGTTAGGTATATTTAATACCTAACTCGACATTATATTTAACTGACCTTATAAAATCACTCACAATTGTTAGATAATTTTATTTATCATTATTTACAATCGTTAGTCTGTTATTACACTTAACACTTAATTGTTAGTTTATAAAATGAAAATGTGTTATCCCGCATAATCACAAGTGAATGTGCTAGTAACTAAAACAAACAAGCTTGAATAATTAAGAGCACGATCATTCTCGAACCAACTTTATTCATTTGAAAAAGAAAAATACAAAATAAAAATGCTACCAAATTAACAACAAGAATTAAAGATGGAATAATACGTCAAAACATAACTCTAAAGATAAACTACCAAATTGCAAAGTTATTAGCTAATAGCCTAATAGGCTATCGGCTGTCATTGAAGGGGGTTGTGAGTTCGGAACAATCGGCGTTTATAAAAGGTAGATAAATCCTCGATGGTCCATTGGTGGTGAATGAAATCATAGCTTGGTATAAAAAGAAGAAGAAAAAAGCTATGATTTTTAAGGTTGATTTTGACAAGGCCTTTGATTCAGTAAGTTGGGATTATTTATTGACCATCATGTCATTTATGGACTTCCCTACAAAATGGATAGAATGGATTAATGCTTGTCTTAATTCTTCTCGAGCCTCTGTCCTTGTAAATGGAAGTCCAACAATAGCAATGGAGGGCCGCCATGTTGCGATGGAAGATGCAGTGGCTTACGGGTTATTTCGAGGTGCAACGGTTGGTAATAATGAATACCCGTTGTCTCATTTACTTTATGCAGACGATGCTTTATTCATTGGTGAATGGGACGAGCTTAATATAAAAAACTTGATCATGATTCTTAACTGCTTCTATTTGGTATCGGGATTACAGCTTAATCTAGCTAAATCCAATCTTTTTGGTGTGGGAGTTGCAAGGCAAGACGTTGATCATCTGGCCATCATTACAGGTTGCGCTGCTGAAGATCTCCCATTTCGTTACCTTGGATTATTGGTTGGCAACAACATGGGTCGTGTCACTCACTGGTCAAACGTCATTCAAAGATTCAAAAACAGATTATCAACTTGGAAGGCTAAAAATGTTATCTATTGGAGGCAGATTTTCTTTAATCTGATCGGTATTAGGGACTTTGAGCATTTACTACATGTCATTATTCAAAATGACAGAATCGGTTATTAAGTGTTTAGAAAGGTATCGCGCCAAATTCTTTTGGGGCGGAAATGATCTGGAGAAAAAGATTTCTTGGGTTACATGGAATGTCGTTCTAAACACAAAAGAAAAAGGAGGCTTGGGAGTTGGTAGTTTAAAAGCTCTCAATTTTGCTCTTATATATAAATGGAGGTGGCGTTTCCTAAACAATTCTGAAGCTATATGGGTTAAGGTGATTCAAAGCATGTATGGGATTGAGGGTGGTATCGGGTCCGTGGATCGAAAGCCAAAAGGATCAGGGACATGGACGTCTATTGTTAAACTTATTGATAAAATGCATGGGCAAAATATTATTCCTCTTGATTTAATGCACAAAAAGGTTAGTAATGGTCGTTTGACTTATTTTTGGGATGACATATGGTATGGCGAACAAAGTTTGAAGTGTAGATTTCCTCGTTTGTATGGTTTAGAAATGCAGAAAACTTGTTCTCTTGCTATCAGACATATAAATGGGGTGTGGAATTGGGCTTGGAGTAGACCGTTAAGAGATAGAGGTAGATCTAGTCAACAATTAAATGATTTAATGGGCATGTTAGCAGATGTTCATCTGTCAACACAAGATGACCAGTGGGAATGGAAGCTTAATCCGAATGGTATCTTCTCGGTGAGTAGTACTCGAAAGAAAGTGGACAGTTTTTTGCTCGAAAAAGGCAACATGGAGACAAGGTGGTGTTCTGGAGTACCTATAAAAGTTAATATTCTGTGGTGGAGGATGAGTATCAACAGATTGCCTACTAGAGTTAATCTTAATGAAAAAGACATTGATATCCCTTCGTTATTATGTCCTATGTGCATGGTAGATTCTGAAGACGTGAATAATTTGTTTTTTAAATGTGGCACGGCTTCGCATATTTGGACGAAGGTGGCAAATTGGTTAGACATCCGGTTTCCTGTGGTGAATGAAGTCACGACGATCTTAGGCTGGATGGGCTCAAGTTCGTTAGCTGTTGCAAGTAAGAAGATTATCGAGGTGGTTGTTTATACAACCACTTGGATGATTTGGCGTCTTCGGAATAGCATTATCTTCCGGTCTCCGAGTTTGAAGAAAGGTCACATTTTTGATCTTATTGTTGTTCATTCATTTAATTGGTATTCTCATAGATGTGCTAAACGAAATACTTCATGGACATTGTGGATTCAAAACCCCATGTTGCATACGTATTTGTAATTTTGCTAATTTCTCTCTAGGTTTTTTTCTTAATATATATTCATGTAGCTGTTAAAAAAAAAAAATTGCGAATAAATTCAAATCGAACTGCAAATAGTTCACATTTCCTTACCATCATTTATTAATCAACTATTGTTAAACCCATGTATAAAGACGATCCGTTCAAACCGTTAATTATAATATAAGATTAATTAATATATTATACTTTATAACACAAAACTCTTTAAGACATGCAACCTGTCAATATATATATATATATATGATAAATTAATAAAGTACGCATCATCAACAGTTGAACATTATTAGGGGGATGAGGATTATGTGTATGCGTCTATATGAATATGAATATATGTGATGATTGACTAACCGCTAGTGATAATCAGTATGATGATTATAAAACCCATTGTTTGATTCTTTTCCATTATATACCAAACTAAAATATTAACACGTACCATCGATCTGTAGACTAAATTCTGAAACATCGTCTGGTTTTGAGGGTGAGGAAAGTGAGTGATCGCACAGAGCCTCGAAAAGAATAGAGCTTGAAATTTAACCAATATATATATATATATATATATGTTATTTTGTTAATATATATATCACTTTACGTAAAATAGAACATAAACTTTTAGCAGATCTATTGTACTATTGTTATTTTGTTTTAACTATTTTTATGAAAGTTATCAACTGATTGTAATTTTAATGAATTTTTTTTATATAGAAAAAATTTAGGGGCCTATTTTTTTTGAACCTGACCCTCAAAATTAACTGGACGACTTTGCTCGTAACCGAATGATCTCAACAATTAAATGAAATAAGTAACACACTAACTAGAGCACAGAAATCTCCAATCTGCTTCACCGGCATCAGTCTGCCGCTGTCACCTTTTCTCCGATCCGCTTTGCCGCTTGTCCGCTGCTCTCACCGTTATCCTGATTTACTTCGCCGCTGGTCCGTAGTTGACAAAAACAATCATCTTTTGCCCACGTTGTGCCTTCCTAACGAAATTCCTACACGCTTACGATATAAAAATCAAGTATCATGATTATATTCGAAGTTTCTTTAATAATCTAAAATTTAATAAATGGATAAACATAAAAGGTTTTCCTTATTCAGTCGACCCGAAAAAGGTGAACAATTTTACTCAGATGTACCGGATCTAGTCGAGTTATCTCGTAATCTTTTTCGACCCATTCCCTAACCAGCACATCTCCTACCCGGAGAAGGTGAACAATTTTACTTAGATGTACCCGGCCTACTTAAATTATATCGTAACCGTTTCCGACTCATTCCCTTACCACCTCAAAATGTGTTGCTAATAAAATTTGAACGTGAGACATCTTGTAAGAATATAAGTACGCTAACCACTAGACCATACTGTGATGATTAAAAATTCAAAAACTAATAGTTCAAGTTTATTAACAGTAATTGTGAATTTAAAAAGATGTTTAACTCTAATCAATGCACCTATTTTTTCTTTTCGACAGCTTTTGTCAGCAAAACTCAAAGTTTATATTACTTTAGTATACTCACAAAGTCTTTATTTTAAAGGTAAATGTCTTATACGAATGTGAATAGCTTAATTAAAGCTTTAGTAAGAAGAATGAAAGACGTATATAAGTTGTAAAAGAAAATGAATACTTATGGTATTATTAGGTACAAATACGACCTTGCCTAGCAGGGTCATTCTAAAATACAATCAAGATAGTACATGGTGAAATTATCAATTTTTTCTTCATAAAATTTGATGAGTCTTTATTTATGTATACTTCCAACAATTTTTTTAACAAGTATCTTTTGAGGTTGATTTTGTATACAATAAAGAGAATTATATAATAATAAAATAAGAACAAGAATGATAATCAAAAGAATACAATGTTTAAAATACTAAGATATAATAATTATTACAATGGTCTTTTTAATATTTTTAAAAATTACATCTAAGTTAGTTCAACGTGAGTTGTTAGATAATAATATAAAAATAGAAATAGTCATTAAATAAAAATTAATATTTCAGTTGTAATTATATTTGAATGTGTAAATAAAATGTACTGTAAAGGTAATATAAGTGAGTTAAAGTTGATTTTTAAAGAAATAATGGATTTCACAATTGATAAAGATGTGATGTGTAAATAAAATTACTTTGAAGCAATTCAAGTGATTTTAATTGATTTTTAAAGAAGTAATGGATTTTACAATTGATAAAGATGTGATGTGTAAATAAAATGTACTTCAAAGCAATTCAAATGAGTTTAGTTGGTTTTTAAAAAAATAATGGATTTCTCAATTGATAAAGATGTGATCCATCTTAAATATTTGAAGAATGTATACTCAAACAAATTTAAGTAATAAGTTCATGGATTTAACTTTTAAATGTTTAAAGTTATGTTCGGTGAAGTAGTTGTAGGCTATAGCTATAGTTATAGTTGTAGGTTGTAAATGTAAGTTATAAATGTAGGTTGTAAATGTAGGTTGTAGGTTGTAGCTTTAGATTTGGAGATTTTCGCGAAAAGCTAGTTCTAGTAGCTTTGAAAATTTCAGTTTTTCGTTGGATTCTAAAGTTACAGCTTGTATATGACAAACAAGACTTTTATTTTCGTAGGAACTTTTCGTTCAAAAACTAAAAGCTAAAGCTCCTAAAAGCTCCATGTCAAATAGGCCCAAAGTGTTAACGGTAAATAAAGCATATGGAGCTTGTATTAAACTAGTTCAAATGTGATGTGATGTGTATAATTTTTTATGTTCTAATGATTCATATAGTTCTTTATATATATATATATATATATATGAAACCGATATACAAGGAATGAGTAATCTTGAGAAAAAAGGAAAACAAATTTGGATCGTCCGTTAACATTCATTATGGTGAATGTTAATTAACATTAATCATGACCAAAATTAACATCTACCGTGATGAATGTTAACGAACAGCCCATATTTGCTTCCCCTTTCTCCTAGAATTACTCCTTCTCTTTAGATCATCCCTCTCTATATATATATTATATGTATTATTTATGAATATGAATGTACATATTAAGATTTATATTCATAGAATGAATGTTTCTTTTGCCTTTTCTCTTTCAATAAAAGCTAGAGTTTGAAAGTAGTTTATTAAATTACAAAGTGTAAGATGATTAATAATCTCTTTTATTTGATAAGGATACGTGGCACATTTTAAAAGCACATAATTTTCCTTATATAATACTTAAGATCTTACAAGTTATTATTTTGGGTGTTAGTTATCCGTGGACCCAAAATCCTTCTGGAAGCTATATTGCCGTGTTGGGTATTGGTTTTGGCACTATTAATTTATGATGAGACAGCACACGCAATTGACGCACGCGTTGCACGTAAATCACCTTCATGAGGAGGCGCACTCGCTGTTACATGATCGAAAATTTTCAGGGCAGATAATAATCTTAGTTTTTTGTTCTTCTTTTTTCTTTTTTCTTTTTTTCTTCTATCTACAAAACTAAAATACATGTTAAGCATGCAAAAATGATCTTGAGGGTGACCCTAAGCTTAGGCCCAACCCAACATAGAAAAGGCATGCCTAAAAGTTGGGTTAAAATCATTCCAGTTAAGCATCCATCTGATTACAGTTGTACTATTGACGATGTTAAGCAATCAATTAATCAACCCACAACTTCCTTTTTCTTTTCTCTTTTTCTCGTTTCTCTTTTCTTTTTCTATAGTACACGTCAAGATCCAGTTTTACTTTCAAAGGTTGTTAAAATGCAATCATGTATTCAGCAATTAGTTTTGTTTATGAAGTCTTACACAATTCGGACATGTATAAAGATATGGTATACTTCAACCAATATTTAAGGAGGTCAAAAACCCTTAGACCACTCTCAAAGATAACACGAAGAACTGAATAACTGAACTAACAGTTTAGCGTCGCGTCACTAAATTTACGTAATAACTAACTAATGATTAAACAATGTTTATAAAGACTGAAGAACTGAACTTCTAAATTCCATATTTACTAATAATACATTTATTATATATAAAAAAATAATATAAAATCCCATACACCTAGCTTCGTCTTCCTTCGTCTCTCTCACGACACTTCCTAATAAAGAACGGAACGGAAAACCTTGATGTGCCGCCTACGGAGGCTTTCAAAAGACTCGCAAAAGACGGATGCAAATGTAACCGTAGAGAGCCGTCTTAGAATTGTCTTTATAAATATTGGACGTTCACAAATATTTTGTACTTTAAATCAATATTGAAGGTGGTCAACCAATATGTATGGGGCATATTAAGTTTATTTTGATACGAGTATAAATATGATCGAGTTTATCATTTGTACTTGAATCTTGATAATAAATATTTTAAGAACAATTGTTAATTTTGATTTAAATAAAAACAAATATTAAGTAGACATCGATGTTACCACATTAACAAAGAATATGTGAATTATAAATAGAAAGCATATTATGATTAGAATTAACAATTTTAACTTAAATTTTTAAAAATGAGTTTTGATGAACTATTTTGTATAAACTAGTCGGGTACTCGGACTATGCAGCAGAAATCAATACAAATAGTTGTCAAGTACATATCAATTTTTTGAAAAATATGGAGTTGATGCTACTCAATATGAATAGTTGAATGACAATACGTTTGTTCATTGTTTTCAAGATGGTTTTAGGAAGACGTGGCATTGTTCTTACAAAATATTTGAGAACTCAAACTGTGTGTTAGAAAATTCACAAATTGTTATTTTCTTCATATTTCACATTAAGCAAAAGATCCATGAATCTAGCTTAAATATATCAAAACTAAATATAAAACATTTTTGATATTTAAAATATATCGTATGCAAAAATGATTTGAATATTATCAAACAAAGCATTTTTTTAGTGCTTTTATAAAATAGATTCAATAACAAAATATAATCTCATTTAATACATTAAATTTTTTTAAAATAAAATAAATGAAAATCAATTAATATAGAAAACATTGATAATAAGTAGAATGTTCCATCATTTGTTAATATTTGTACGAAGAGTTTACATAAAGTAAAAATTAGAAGAGAAAGATGTAGTGCATTATTTACTTTCTATTTTTATAAATTTCAGTTTTAAGAAAGAGAGTGTGAAATGAATTAGAAGGGTTATAGATAGATATAGATATTGGGTTGTAGTGGACTCCTCCTTATTTTTGAATGAGTCATACTGAGTGTCTATCTTTCCCACTTCGAGTGTAATAGGCGAATGGGTAAATGAAACTAAAATTTCATTCTTTCCAAATAGTAAATCATAGATGGACTATTTTGTATACATATTGGGTTGTAGTGGACTCTTCCTTATTTTTGAATTGGTCATACTAGACGTTTATCTTTCCCACTTCGAGTGTAATTGGCGAATAGGTAAATGAAACTAATTAAATTTTCATTCTTTCCAAATAGTAAATCATACACTACACTACTACCATGTTATTTTAATAGTAATTATTAAATATTTAAACATTAGCAAGTAATTAAAAATAATATTAATTCTTTATTAATTTTACATATTATTTAGCAAATTTTATTATTTTTAATGCGTAGTAATCATATCATTTTGTAACTTTTTTTGAGTTAATTGAGATACATAGTTTAATAAGTTCAAATCGAAACTAAAAAGTAAGTCACAAAAGTAAACCCATTATTTCTTTAAAAATCAACTTTAACCCGTTTTGACCCGAACTCATTTTAGCCCACACTCGTTGTGACTAAATTCATTTTAAATCAATTATCCAAACCAATCTGCCGCACATTTTGTCGTCATTTATGATGCTTTTCAAATATGAAAGTTGTAATGTTTATTAAATGTTCCATTTTAATATATGGTAACACTAACTAGCTCTTGAGTATTTGTTATCGATATCCAACTTTTCATTAAAAGTTATACTCAGTATGTATATCTTTATTGGAAAAAGCTTGTACTACATGGGCACAGTTTTGGTACATATAAAATTTACGGGATTATGTTCACGCCATTTGACTTTTACAAATGTTAACTCGTTTTAAAACAATCATTTGGATCATATTTTTGTTACATACCTTTACACTTACTTTTGTTTTAAAACGTAGTAGTTTATAATCTGCAAATTCGCAGTCTAATACATAATTTTAATATAAAACAAAATGATTGTTTAGTGAATACAGGGAATACAAATTTTTAAATTTTGATGTGGTTGACAACATATGGCAAAGGAAGAATGATAGATATCAATGAATAAAGTTAAAAAATGAATGGCAATGTAAATGCAAATATTAAACTAAAAGATGGGCAATACGAAATTCAAACTACTAATTTGTAGACAAATATCCCAACCATAAAAAATTAGTTGACATACGTATTTTACATTTCGATGAAAATCCCAATCTCCATGATAACTAGTTAATAACTCCCGATATAATGAGTGATAAAGGCTTAAAAATACATGTTTACAACTATAAAATAAACACACTTTATAGAGCAAATTCACTTTTAAGCATGAAAAACAAAAAATAAATAAACTATGAAAATAATTTCAACTTAAAGATAAATTCACTTATGTTTGTTATTATAAGAAATGAAGGATGTTCAATAGCTGTTGATCTATAAGGATCGTTTTCATTGAAGCAATTTGTAAAGAATTGTTCAAGTAGTTTAATTTCCATACAAGAAATACTTTCATACAAACCTTTCAATCGTTCCTTACACCATTTATAAGATTCAATAGAATAAAATCAATATCAATATGCATTGTTTAGTTCATGCTGAAATGTTGTTAAATAATTTGAAATTGATTATGCAGAAAATATATAAGAGAGATTGACTTACCATTGAAGTATTAGACTACTGGATGGGGAAATATGGGACCATAAAGACTTTATTGACTTTTCAGAAACAGTCAACCAAATATATGCCAGAAAATTATATAGAATTAGACCCAACTTTTCATGCTACAATCATGAAGTCATCCCCATAAAGGCATGACTCTTTCAAAGAATGCAAATTGTGTTGTCTGAAGGGTGATCCATTAATTTCAATTGATTCAAAGTAGGAGCGGTTTAAGGTATCACGGGGTATAAAACAAACTTATGATACGGAGTTTTATCAACTTGATATAATTAATATTTTTTAAGTATTTTACTGCAAATTTAATAAGATTTGTTTGCATAGAGAATTTATTTTTCAAAATTATAAAAAGAGATTCCATCTATTTCATTGTGATATATACATTTAACTTTAGTAATTTGTCACTGATTTTTTATACTTTTATAGGTAAAATTAGACTAATACCTTACGATTTAGTACGTTTAGCGACTGTTCACTCTATCACTAATACAAACTGTCACATCTTTTAAACAATTGTGACAGCTTAGTGACCACATAATTTTGTCACTATTGCAAACAATCAAGTCCAGACCGCTTGATCTACTTTCACAAAATCTTTGCTATTCATTATACCTAAGAACAAGTTAGCTTATACGAGTTTGTACCTCGTACCTCCGAATATAACTTAACTTGAACTCCCTTTGATCTTCGTAAATCTCAATTACACTAAAATCACCAACAATCCTTCCCATTTTAGTGTAATCCTTGATTTACCAAATAATCAAAACAAATCAAACCCATGCATAAATGAAATGTCACGAAGATTGAATTTTTGTCTTAGTATATTACACATTCTAAATGTTTAAGACTCGGAGTGTTCTAAGAATTGAACCCTTCAACCAATTTGAATACTTGAAGATAACATACACTTTTTTGTTCAAATAATCGAGGTATATGCTAATTGAGAATCACTATGATAATCTTATAAACGGGTGGCAAACCTGAATCAAATGAAAATAATGAAATATCATGGGGATGACCTAGATAATCGATTCCATTCTTCATGATCCAACCTTCAAACAATTTATCTTCATAATCCATTTCATGTTAACAACCTTTATGAACTCGTTTTGGGAGATTACCCGACAGATTTCAAAGTCACGCGCTTAACTTGGTAACCAAGTTTTTGTCTAGATGATCGTTTCCAATGAAAATCAAATATGATCTTAGAAGAATTTGAGACGGTCGGGGTTTCCCATCACATAGTATGCGAGCAGGTTCTTTATCCCTCTTACATACAACCATATGGAATTAGAATTGCCATGGTTTGTAACGGTCAAGAATGTATCAAATGATGTCTCTTATTTTCTTTCCATCTAAGGTTGGTCTCAGTGAAGGTTTAACCCATTGCAAATCATATCACCTTCTTTCAGCTCGAGTAGCTTTTCTGTCCAATATGGTTGAACGTCCAATACAATAGAATGATTTGTCTAATTTCTACCGACAATTCAAATGATAATACAAAGAATATCTAAGTAATGTAATAATAGCACCTATAGAACTCATATATATTGTATTGTGATTGTGAATATCCACGAAATTCATGTCTTATATTTTGATGTAACACTAGTATTCATTTATAGCGTGAAAAAAGTGTCATTGACGTGCTATATATGAACATTATTCTAGGAGTTGCAAAAAGTGTAAACGGAAGAAATTTGCAAGATATAGCATTGGACGCGTGTTATATTTTGGACCCTCCAGGTCTCTTTCTGGAAGACTATTGTACTTTAAAAAACTATTTAGAGTATCTCTAATTTATTATTTTAGTGTAAAAACTACTCTCTTCGTTACTATTTTGTTACTGCTATTGGCGGCCGTGAATATTTTGAAACTAATTCAGTGTTTACTTAATTTAACCTGATTAAGACTCATCTAAACTATAATTTTCACTTATAAGCTTTCCATTCAATCAAGATAGACATAACTAAGCACATGGACACATTTGGGCTATGGGAAGATCTATATCGGGTAAAAGCATATACCTCAAATTGTTATTGTTGTCATGTGAGTGTGAATAAAAGTTGTTACAATGTGGAGGTATATTAGTGTTTGTACTACTGAAAATGTTCCTTAAGACATACTTATATTAGTGAGATGAGCAATGCAACAATATAATACAAAATGTTAATCATGATTAACAAACGCTGTAGATAACAATGAACGCTGAGTATGTACACTTGTTATTAGAGGTATGCATGCTTTCTTTCCTCATTTTCTTTCTATTATTTCTAACACTCCATTTCACTTCATGAGAAAGACAAATTTATTGTGTCTTAAATACATCATGTGCCCATTTGTGTTTTAAGACTATAGGGGCTTAAATACTTATTTATATGCTTTAAATTACCTACTGTTTATGGTGGATCTGAGGGGTCCAAATTTACTTTTCCATGTACTACATGTATGATAAATCCAAGACGAATTATAAAGGGGTATTAAAACAGCCATTGGAAGAAATAACTAGAGATATGAATAAGCATTTATAATATCAAGTACCTGAAGACAATCATCAAAGTGGAACCTTTTATAATCACATATTTTGTGAAGAAAAACATGACAACAAACAGGAAATAAAAATTAATATGGATGGGGACAATAATGTTTCTTGAATATAGTTGTAAAATTAAGACTACATTATGAATGATGTTGTAGAAAGAAGAATCAATAAATTAATTGAAAGTCAATGAACTATACGAGTTCCATCGTTGCACAATTACAGATTACAGTGACACATAATTAACCAAGTATTACAAGTGTCAGGGGTTTGGATCCTATGTGTTGGTGACACGTGGAATGGAATAGGCTGTATGGTCAATTACTTCATCAAAGCCGCCCGTGTTTAGATTTTATGTAGACTCGATTACTATTGAGGTTTTTTATGCTTGTTGTCTCTTTTGAGTTGAACCTTCAATTTTTTACCACCTAACTGGTATCCATTCATCATATTAATTGCAGATTCTGCAGCAGTTGATGACTCGTAACTAACAAACCCTGCAAACATAGATCTGATTAGAAGTGGAATTGTAACAGAGCCAGGTGATTTATACTAGATGTGGCTACTTATGAATGAGTAGATTTGGGTTGTGAGTTATCTCAAACGGGTCAAATGAAAAAACACTCAGACAAAGGAGGAATGGGTCAAACTCTCAAAATGGACCGAACGGGACAAAGGAGGTATGAGTGGCCCATAAATCATTTTGTTCAAGTTTTGAATAATTATTGTAATATTACACGTGTCTATAATCATAAACACATCACTTAATTATAAAATAATTTAAAAACAGAAAATGAAGTGTTTGCAGATCAACCTAACCCGATCCAGCCCATCTTGACCCATATTAAAGATAACCCATTTCAACCCGAACCCATTCCTGATCCGCCCATCTTGCCACCTCTAATTATTACATAAATGAAGGCCATACCAAAGCATTTGCTAACACCAGTTGCTTTGTCAACAAAGACCTTAGCACTCAAGACCCTTCCAAAGCCCTTGAAGGCATTTGCAAGCTCTTCATCACCAAATTCTTGAGGAATATGGTAAATAAACAGATTGGCTCCAGGTGGACCTGTATGAAAAAAAAATCATTTATGCATAGAAATATAACGTGAAAAAATAAAAAGCTAACTAGTGGTAACAGTTTCAACCTTATTACGTATTTTAACAAGTCAAATGGGTAACATAAATAATCAACATGGAAACGGGCCAAACAGGTTGAAGATCGTCCAAATATTTAGTAAATAAAACATTCCAAGTCATATAATCCAAATATTAGATTATTATTTAAATAATAATAATATTTGTTATCCTATTCATAAAATATTCGACATTTTTTATTAGTTTTTGTTTTGTGGAAAGTGGAAATCCAACCTAGCTACTTCAACTTGTACCAAATACTACACATGTTGACCCATTACCAACCTGCCCATTTTCCCACATTTAACGTTTAACAAAGCACACACACAACTCGAATAAAGTTAACTGCATAAAGATCTTCAACCTTCAACCTGGTCACCGGGACTTGAACCACCACTCGAAGATGTTGCAGCAAGATTATTTGAAAGCGGTGGTGGTACAGGACTAGGAGGACCACTCATTATCCCACCAGCGTATGCCAGAGGATATTGAGCTCCGGGAACAGCTGGATACGCAGAGCCTAAATAACCAGCTGGAGGCACTGCATAGTTTCTTGGGGTCCCACCATATTCTTGGTTTGCATGTGGAATCACATTAGGGTAGGAAGGTTGATTCTGCCCTGGGGGAAGCCGATATGGCATGAGCCCGTAACTTCCAGCAGCCTACACACAAAAAGAACTTTTACAGAAAGAAAAGGAGACACGTTTAGATTTGAGGGTATGGGTTTTATAGTGTTTGTTATGTTTGGTTATAGGACAAACATTTGAGGGATGTGCTTGATACCCATACCACCAAAAAGGTCACGTTTACAAATCCGAAACCATTCCATTGTAACTATTATCAAACCCATACCCATAGCGATTCCTGACTAGAAACCAAACACCCCCTTTCAAAAACATAACCAGAAGCCTATGGGTAGTGATGTATGCCACTATTGATTTTGGCCATATTTTACCAACTACACAGTAACGCATATGATGAAACAAACCTGATATCCGTAACCATTATATGGTGACATGTAACCCATTGTCAGAGCTCCAAATAAAGATGGATGCTGTGTGGGGTCAGCACTTGCCAATGAATGTGCTTTTTGAGCCTTTCTAGCTAACCTTTCCTTTTCAGTGTCTGCCCATTTGACCACCAAAGGGACAGTCGAACCCTACTCAAGAAAGGATCAGAAACTTAACAACAAAAGATTATTTTGCCAGTTAAAAGAGTTTATTAATAAAGTGAATATTATACACAACCTCCATCTTGTGTTTCCCATTAAGGTCCTCAATAGCTGCAACTGCTTGCTCTTTTGTCTCATACTTCACAAAAGCACAACCTGTCACCATGGTGAATAAAACATAAAGAAACTCAACATCTTAGTTACGTGTTACATAACCAACTAGAATAAGATTAGAAAAAAAAACTATACTGCACCTTTACTTGTCTGTTGAGAACCTCTCAAAATTTGTAGGTCTTTTAGGGTTCCATATTGAGAAAACAATGCTGAAACTTCGCCCTCAGAAACATTCTTCGGAAGCATACCAATAAAAATTTTGTGTTCTTGAACAAACAATGAGAAGATAAATGGCTAATCAGACTACTTATTAAGTGAGTGATAGTATATTTAGAGGTGACAATTTTGACACAGTTACTTAAGAGTCAGTCAATTTCGATTTGATTTCCTGTCAAACAGGTCAATTATGCCAAATTAACAAAAAATAGTCAAAGTCGAAACTGGTCAAATGACTCAAACGGGTGACGGGTCTAAGGTCAGAGTGTATTTTTAATGCAAACAGTTCCCAAATCACTTTATGCAACTAATTAGAGCAATACAATATGGTTTTTGTGTGTTTTGGATAAACCCAACCCGAACCGTTTTGACCACTAACTGATAATCACCTGATTCGACCTGTTACCAAACCTGCCATTTTCCACCTCTCATAACTATTAATGGTGAATGAATAGACATGAGACAAAAATAGTTTACGCAATACAATACAATAGCATGCCAAACCTAGTCTTTCCAACTCGCCATCTGCGTATTTCACTTGTAATGGACGAGATGCCTGATGCACAACACAAGACATGTACTGTTATACCAGACATTCAACAGCAAAATCACAAGTCAAAAGTCAACAAATAACAGATCATTATCTAAGTGGAACTCTTTGCTATATATAGAAATACATTCTAAATTTAATGACCTCTAGTTATCTATAATGTGTGATAATCCAATCATATGTATAAATGCAAAAGCTAAACCTTAACTACTCTGGTAACAAGAACACTAATAAGTCAAGGACACAATTCTACACTTGAATGTCACACGTGATTCCCTTTTTAGTTTCACTTTGCTCCAAAGTCATTAAAAATAGTAGTTATAAGCAAGTAGTTAGCTCGTTAATGAGCAAGATCATTAATTAATATTCCACTAAGATCCTTCTCTAATAACTAGTTACTCTCTCTCTGTTCCATGAAAAAGCACAACAATGCCCATTTGGTTTTTTGGCGATTTCTAATGGTTTCTGGTGATGGGGGTGTAAGGGAGGAGACGAAAGCTGATGTGGCACATTGTTATTGGAACTCCTTAATCTAAAAAAGGGAGAAAAATGCTTTAAATAATGCAGTACACAAACACTCATTATTACCGAATGCCTAAAACTACCTCAACCAACGAAACTCATTTCAAACCGAAGACAACTTCTAGACAATCACAACATAGTTTGTATCAAAATTCTGAAATATCTTCACAATGCCACAACTATAACCAAGTAACAATTAATTATTATAACAAAAACTAATCTAAAGATCTGAAAAAATAATAAAAAGAAACAAAAAAGTAAAATAATTACCCCAGGCAAAGTTTTCTTATCATGACAAGCATCAACAGCCTTGTCTGCTTCCTCTCTAGATGGACATATAACAAAACAACAGCCTGTTTAACAACAACAAAATTAGGGCTAAAAAAGTAACACATTAAAATTTACAAAGGCAATAATTAAATTACAAATTTACAACAATAATGTAAATATAATACATTGTGATCCGGAAGTAATATTAATTAATTCCATTACAAAAAATAAATGTAAAAAATAACATAAATAATAAATAAATTATAATAATAACAACCTCGAGATGCTCGGGTAGCTTTGTCTTTGATGATGTTGACTTGGTCAACAATAGCAAATTCTTGAAACAACGAAGCAAGTTCTGATTCTGTTATATGTTTAGGAACTTGGCCGACGAACAGTTTAACGCTGTCGTCGCTGCTGTGTTTTCGCGGTTTGTGTTCTTCCGCCATTAATGTCGTTTCTCTCTCACACACACCGTGATCTCTCTGTTTGACTCTGTATGTTTTTAATTTAATTTAAATTTTTATTTTTATGTTTGTTTGTTTGTTTAAATTGTGTTCTAAAATTGAGTCCGCAGTAGTTGGATTCGTGTTTGAGAAAAAAGAGAAATCTTTTAGGTAAGATGTTTATGTGACCCCTGTACTATACATAAATGTCTTTTTTAACACCCAACTAATTTTTTAATGTTTTAAACCATGGTTGTAAAAGAAATATAGGTGGATTTGATCACCTATTCATCATATAGGCAAAAGTCAATTATTTTTAAGTTTGATTTGATTAAAAAATTAAATTTATATTAATACTTCTCTATCTCAAAGTTAAGTTATTATCTAACTTACTTTATTTTTCAAATATGACATTTAAGGAATTTAATCAAATACTTAGAATGTTTGAGTACACTTATTTTGATGGGAATGTGAGCTTTTCAATGTAATAATAAAATAGTAAGATTAAGTTTAATTTCTATGCTTATTGAAACTTATAAATTAAAAATCATTAGCCACACAAACAAGGTAATCCAAATACCCTGAGACAAGAGCTATATATATGGCTAGGATGTAAGTTTAAGAAGGGTGTGTTTTTACTATTTAAAGAAATTATTTGAAAATAAGGATGTACTAGTAATCAAATTTGGAAAAATAGTCGATATGTTTAAAATATAAATCAAATTTTAAATTTAACAATATGATTGATACATGTGGATAAATTAAGGGTGATAAAAGAAAGAGAGAAATGTACTAAATGATGTGTTAAATGTTGAATGTATTATGTATAGATTTAGGTACATATAGCATTATTCTTATATTAGTAGAGTAAAATTCGAACCGGAACTTATTTAAGTTCATTGAGCTCGAGTATGAGTTCTGCATGTTGGAGCTTAGTACGTGAAGCTCAAGTTTGACTCGTTTTTGACATATTTTAGTTATGTATAATTAATATTTTACTTTTATGTAATTTTAATTATATACATGCTAGCAATATTTATAAATATATTATTAAAAAAACACCTTAGATATACTAATACTCATTATTATTGTGTAAAGTATGTAATTATATTATTTATTATTACATACAACATCTTGATTATATAAGTAAATAATAGGTTTATTTAGTCTTGTGAGTCTTTTCGAACACGATATAAGAAGGTTGAGTCCGTCAAGCAAAAGAACTTCAAAATATGTTTAAATTCGACTCGAGCTTGTTTAAGCTTAGTTCAAATCAAATTTTTAACTAGTTGAATTTGAGTAACTCGTGAGTAACCCGGTTCATTTAAACCTCATTTAAAACTATTTAGTAAGCTAAAATACCACCAAACTGCATGCACATAATATACTATGAAACTTAGGTTTATAAAACATAACAGAAGTAACCAAACACCTTCCATTTGTTTAATGGCACCGCTTCTAAATTAAATTTGTGGTTTATATGGTACGAGAAGTAAAAAGATATAAAGTATGTCATTTAAATGTGACAAATAAAGTTCATTTTAGTTTTTGAAACGCGTTTTTGTTGTAACAAACCAACTTAATGAAAAAATCAATGTTATCCGTAAGTACCATTGATGAGGATGAATAGTGGATCATGGATTAGCAAAAACACTTTGATGGTTATCAACTTTAGATATTGTTAAAATTGAAATTATATTCTTGTGCAAAGTGTTCATATTTAAAGCTTATTTATTTTTTTTACATGTCAATCTTTTCTTTTATTTTCTTAAAAAGATTTATAAATTATCAAATAACAATTAGTCTAGCGAGGTGGCCCTTTAACAAATATGTTATGGTTTCAAGTCCAAAGATAAAAATATGTAAATATTCATATGAAATGTATATATTCTTATGAGAGTGTAATTTCATCGTCTTAAGTTTTCTAAAAATAAAAGATAAATAAATAATAAAATAAATCATATATATTATATTTTAAAGAGTTAAATAATATTCTCGATTCAACAAATTATTTCTCTTTCCTTTTAACTCCCATGGAAACAAACCGTGTCACCTATTTCTCTCCCAAGTCCCAACAAATAAGTTTCATATTCATTCTCTTTTCTTCAAACCCTCAGCCACCGCACACATCTCAATAACCCTTTCATGTCTTAACAAAATCGATTATACAACAAGAAAAAGCTGACATCAATGAAGCTTGATCCTGTATTTTACGAAGTGAAACCATTGTCATCGCCATAAACAGACCATATTTAACACATCCGTTCTTCCTTTTCTAGAACAGAATGTTTTCACCATTTTTCGGATCGAAACCCGTAATGGCATCAGTTCTGAACCGTTGTTAGGTTATATGTTTCAGAATTAATTTAATCAAATATTTTAAGTGCATCAATTGATCCATTTACACGCAAGAAATTATGTGCATAAGTTGTACTTATATGTGAATCACGATGTAGCTCGTGGTTTATAAAAATGGTTGTGAATCAATGGTCGTGAATCAGTGGGTTTTTTTATTATTTAAGTGTAAGGTTGATTGGAACCTTCCACACCATGGGTTAGAACGAAACCGAAACCGAAACCGGAGTAAAACTAGGTGCGAAATTCAATCGGATAAGAAGACTTTGACTTGAATGATGAGTTAGAAGACGATTGTGCCCTTCTTAACAATTTCTGTGAATTAAAAAATCAGTTTAATCTTTAATATTATTAATTAATTAATTATTTCAGATCTAACGGTACAAAATTTTATTCTATTTATTCTATAATATGTTTTATTTCATAACAAGCTTAGGACCCGCGAATTCACTGAATCGTGCGTGTAATGTATTTATATCTGACATACGTATGTTAGGATTAAATTTGTTTTTAATACGAAGCAAATTAACAATTAACGTGTGTGTTACAACACTCTGTTTTCAAGATAAAATAAATTGAATACTGAGAACCATAACATATAAGTCAAAATAGCAATGCCGAAGTGTGCTCAACTTGTCTTTCATTTTCACCATTTCAAAAAAACATTCAAATACATGATAATCATGTATAGTTATTTGTTCGTTTAGTGATTCATAGAAACTCTATGAATATCAGGGTTGTGCAGACTGACGTTGAAGACGCAATAGAATTCACAACTGGTAAACATATTATGGAGATCAGAATCCAGATGTATTCGGTTCATTAAGACTACATTGTTGATGCTCACTTCATACTAATGATGTAGGACTGAACATTTAAAGATAACTATATGACAACATCACTTGAAGTGAATTGGTTCGTGTCAATTGAACAGAACATTCCATAAAGTGGTTGTACCATATGTCCTTCGTAATGTAAACATATGTTGATCGTTGGTGGGCAATCTCCTTATGTTAGTTTCCCGCCCAAAATGTTCTTAAAATAGGTCATAGCCAAATCAAAAAGAAAAATAGAAAAAATGGAAGTGCAGATGCACATAAAAGTTTTCTTGCTACAACTTTTACTTCTTTTTAGTAAATATAAGGAGGATTGAGCGTAATTGATATTTCGTATTTATGAAACTAACGGGAATTGGAAATGTTTGTGCCATAATTAGCGAGGTGTATCGTACAGAAAAAGTGTTGCGTGTTCTAGTATATTATTAGTTGTTAGTGATTTATCACCAATATGATTTAAGTGTAACGGGATTAAACTTATTTGACCAATTGGATCTAAATGAATATTAAACAAGTTTGGTGGTGTCGGGTACTTGCTTGTTTTAATTCGTTTTGGTCTTATGGGGGTCCGGGGGTAGTGCCCCCGATAGCGGGGTTCAAGGGGCAAATTCCCTGGCTGGGTTAAAGTTCCTTTTAAAAAAATACTTTGAAAATTCGAATTTGGAAAGAAAACACGATTTTGACCCGCCCGTTTAGAAACTGTTTTCCAAACAGTTTGGAACCTTTTGAAAAAGCGGTTATTGGTCAGTTATTGTCATATATGATTTTGGTACAGAAAATCTCACAAAATTCACATATTCGTTTCTGGAAAATATTGAATTTTATCCGATTGAGATTTCGTGAGTACCAACGAAATACTTCAATCTGAAAGTGAATCACAACTTTCAATATCATCCAAGTATTCAATAATCCGTATCTCTAACATTTGTGACTATGACGAATAGATATAATTTATATATGTACTTTACGACATAAAATCAAAACTATTCGAATAGATATAAAATCAATTAACCGAACCTAGGGACACATTATCAACTTCAACTAAAATAGAACCAAAAGATTCCTAAGGGACAGAAACATCAAACATTCACCACCCAATCTATAACGATCATAGTCCCAATTAAAGTAGAAAAATGGTATCTTTAGGTAGTAGTGTGTATTTTGCGGCTACAAGATAGCGCATTAATAGAAATGGCATCTCCTTTAGGCAAGATCAGAACAAGAGAGCTAAATAGAAGAAATACGGATTGAATTTGAAATCACAGGTACAACTGTGTTTCCTTAATTTTCTTTTCTCTACAAAAAGTTTGGGGTGTTATTAACTAATTAGTGGTATATAAGTGTAATTATCAACACTAACAAAAGGGGTAACAAAGACAATTGTCTATTTAATTTATTTAAGGGGTAATCACAAATATGATTCTTTGACCACCTGTAATTGACGTACTAATCCTTTGACCAATACTTTTACCAAACTAATCCTATGATGATCGAACAAACTTTCGATCAGTCGATCATCAATTAAAATTCAACATCAACCCAATTGAATTATGCCACGTCTACCTGCCAGATCGAAATTTCGATCAAGTATGATCGAAATTTTGAAAAGAAAAAAAAAATGATCATTTTAAAAAGTAGATCAAAAGCTTCGATCATTAAGGATTGAATTTTTTTTTAAATAAAAAGGTGAAGTGTAACATTATCATCTAGATCGAAGGTTCTTCGATCATTAAGGATCAAAAAATTCTTTTTAAACAAAATAAATTCTTAATGATCAAGAGCATTTAATATTTATTTTTTCTACAGTTAATTATTTTAAAGAGAAAGGAAAGAATTGAAGACAGTAGATGGCATGCATAATACATCATATAATATATTTTTTTTATCCTTAAATGGTATGGAATATCATGGGGTCATATGGATCAAGGTAGAGTGTAACATATGAATTAAATAAAAAAAAAATGATGATCGAACCTTCGATCCCTTTTAAATTGACGAACCTTTTTTTTAAATAAAGAAAAATCTTGATGATCGAACGTTCAATCTACTTTTTAAAATGATCGAACATTTTTTTAATTTCCAGAATTTCGATCATATATGATCGAAATTTTGATCTGACAGGTAGACGTGGCATAATTCAATTGGGTTGATGTTGAATTTTAATTGATGATCGACAGATCGAAAGTTTGTTCGATCATCATAGGATTAGTTTGGTAAAAGTATTGGTCAAAGGATTAGTACGTCAATTGCAGGTGGTCAAAGAATTATATTTGTGATTACCCCTTTATTTAATGTCAGCAAATGAAGATTATTGCTGATTAGCGGTTTGATTAGTAATGATTCAATTTCATCTAAGGGTTAGAACTCTTTCGTGAGCTTTGTTTTATTATATAGAACATATAACCAATAACTATATATATTTATATATATTATATGGTCGCTTATATTAAAATAAACTCTACGATAGAATAAAAAGAATAAAATTATAAACATTGAATTATGATCAGCGATCATATAATATATATAAATAAGCGATTATTGAATAAGCAATTTCATCTAAGGGTTAGACAAAAAAAATCCTCTAATTATTGAATATATCTTAGAGGTAAGAATGACAATTATAAACTTTTTGAATTTATAATACTCGTTAATATACGACTTCAATTTATATTATTCGTTGAAACACAATGATACAAATATTATTTTTTATGTTATTCTATATTAAGATTTATTTATTTGATTTAAACTCTAAATAAATATATATATATAGTATAATATATAAAAAAGAAAAGTTAATATAAAATTTAACTAAGTTATATAGCAAGAATCGATTTCTTATATCACTTAAATAGAGAGCAATTAACATTCTCTATACCTTTTTTTACCTTTTTATCTAAAGAAAAATAGTTTTTACTTTGTAAAGGTTTATATTTTTGACGTTATGTTTAATATATAATTTACTCTACCTTTAATTTTTGTTACTTATATATAAAAAGATTACCGTTAACACTTTATATTAAGGTAACGTACATATAATATTTATAATTTACAAAACGTTAGCATCTATCAAATTAAAATTAATATAAATAGTGGTTTATTCAATTTCGAATTCTAGTTATATTCAACTTAGATATTATAATTTTGATGAAGATTGGATGTGAAAATTAACCTTCAAATAATAAAGTCAAATTATATGTAAAGGGACCATACTAGTCATTCTAAATAATTCAAGGGGGAAAATATAACTATTCCAACAACCCATCTCTTTAAATGGCAAAACTCTTACAATTAATCAAGTTGTACAAATGCCACTGAACATTCAATTATTTGCGAGAATACCATCGACGTTAGTTTAGCCGTAAAATTAAATATGACAAGTCGGCGGTAACGGCAACTGCTGAATACCTGAAACTGACGGCGTGATGTCATCAACGTCAAAATGGAAATATTCGTAACTATTATTTTTGATGTGATACTATAGATCTTCGGTTTCACTGAATTTTTGGCGTAAACTTGGGTCTCCCTCGTTCTTATTTTTTTACATCTTTTTTGAGAAATTAAATAAATCTATTTTATAGTTAATTGTTTCATTATAGTATACGGAGTAGGAGCGGAACGTGACCTGTGTTCTATCAAGAACGCTACAGGAAAGACTTTCGTTGGACGGCGTCCCGACGACATTTCTAGTGGCATTTCGGGAGTAGCTTCCGACTGGAGACGTTGTTCAACCCTTATTTTTTTCTTCATTTTTCTTCCTATTTTTTTTGAATGGTTGTAGTGTGTGTGTGGAGAAGGAAGAAAATGAGAGCTCGATTTAGGGTTTTAAATCGCCTTTTAATGAGCTTATTTTTTAAGATCGACTTTGACTATTATTTTTATTTTTTTTAGTTAGATATCATTAAAATAGATTAAGTTAAAATGGGTTATATTTATATTTATATTTATTGAATTTATTTTGTTACTTATTTCGATTTATTAAATTATTTAAAAAAATTAAAAATAAATTTCTGAACACAACTTCGCTATTTTTCAGCAACAGTGTTCTCGCTGAAGACGGTTACTGAACACTATGACAGAAGGGTCACCACTCTCCGTGCTCTTATGCCTTAAACATTAACTTTTTACTATTGTATGTCCAACTTTAAAATCTTCTATATTATATGGTAAATTTTCAAAACCTTTCAGTTACATGTTGACTTGCCTTTTTTGGCGTTGACAAAAATACAAACTTTTCTTTTTTGGAAGTGCTAAAAAATGAATACAATACAGAGATTTTGAAAGTTTACCTCATACAATAGAAGATTTTAATTGGTAAACTTAAGCGCATAATCAAATAATTATCTTTTCATTTTAAGATTGTTAAAATGAAATATAAAAATAAAATAGAAAGAAAATGACGGAGTTAACTTTTTTAGATTAATATATATATATATATATATTCTTATTTTCTTTGATAAATAACTTTTAGTTTACTTTATGTATAATTTTTGTGTGGAAACAACATGTCTTAACAATAAATAAACAACATTTGATTAACATATAGAGAAATTTGTTTTTTATCATGTAAAAGAGATAGAATTATATTATCTAAAGTAATTTGTTATGCCCATGTAATATAGAAGATCGACAGTGATAGTGATAGTTATAAAGATCGTCCATAAGAAAAATTTTAGACGTTGAAAAAGGTACAATTAGAAACAGTTGTTATAGTAATAAAAGTGATTCGAATATTTTTATTTTTTTATTTGAAATTAATTATTTTTTTAAAAAAAAAATTATTGTCTTGCTTCCACTTATATGCGAAAGATTCAGTGAGCGGACTTTTAGGACATTTGCAAAGTTATTCTTCTATGATTAAATTATCTTATACAATGTCAAAATGGTTTTTGATATGGCTATCAAGGTTGTGCTACAACTACCAATGAGAAAGGAGATGATGACGACAACACAGAGAGGACACAAAGGTTATGGTTGCTAATTCAACCAAGTATTGTGTGTCATTAGTCAAGTTTAAATTTCATCTATTGTCAAAAGTTACATACAATATTGGTGTATAACTAAATGACTGATTACGATGCTATCAATATCTACGTCATAAAAATTCCGATTTCATATTAAACAACCGAAACTCGTCAGAATTACCAATCATACACAACAACACGAATCAAGCTATATTTACACTATATAATTTTCCTCTAAAAGTTCCCAAACTTTACAAAGTATATCGTCGTAACATGCTAGCGAGGTGTGCCTCCAATCCGGTCGAGAAGAAAGAGAGTAAACTCTTTTGTGAGAGTTCAGAAGAAAGAATATAATTGAAATTGCGGGTTACATATAGTCGTAGTATGTCTATATATTTTACTTACAAATTTCATAAGAATTTACGATGAAACTATTGTACAATGAGACTATAGAAGATGGTGATAATTGCAATTCAAAGTGGCACGTAATTGTTTTTCTATAACTTTTATATATAAAATATATTTCATCCCATAAATCCGATAGTTATAGTTATAAGCTAGTTAAAGAAAAAAACAAAAAGATTAGACCATAACAAGGGTAAAATGGTGATAAAGGGAAAATAGAAGACTATAAAGATAAGGACGCCAGGCTGTCCCGCCAAGACTCTTTCAACTTTCAAGTGAAAGTTGTAAACTTGTTTCGACTCCAACCGCTACAAAGCCAGCGGTGCACCCATTTTGACACTTTCTTATTTTTTAACCTTTTTATTTTACTTATTCTTGCAAATTTTATTGCATACTTTCAACCTTTTTGTTATAAACAGGACGACACAGGTTTCAGTTTTTGTATTCTAACAGCTTACATACGTAACGTTATAAAAGAAACAACGTAAATAAGTAGAACACGTCGATAATGGTCAACAATATTTTACTTATAAAAAACGTAAATTAAACATTCTAATTTATGTTGTATGAAAAACTATATTGTTATGGTTGTAATATATATATATATATATATATATATGGGGGAAGGATCTTTTGGGAAGCTTCAAATTCTGGAGAAGGAGGGAAGCAAATCTCAACCATCGATTTCATCATTTATAACATTCATTCCGGATGAATGTTAACTCATATTTTGTTATTATACATCCATGAATGTTATTTAACATCATTTCTTGATGAATTTTTACTGATAACATTCACCCATTAATGATATAATCGGTGTATAATAACATATATGAGTTAATATTTATCATAAATTAATGTTTTAGGAATGTTAAGTTTAAATTTTGACTAACATTCATCACAAATGAATGATAAATGTCGATTTTGAGAGTTTTTTTGTTTAAAACGTAAAATTATAACAACATTGTTTGATTAAATGATGTATATAATCGATTCATTTATATTTCAAGCTTTAATTTGATGAATCCTGCTTGAAAATCATGTTTTGATACTAAATTGGTATTTGTTTCCCTACTTCTCTTTTTTTTTTTTTTTTGCTTCCCTCTTGATCCCCACCCTATATATATATAACCTATATTTTATATATAAAAAAAAACACATAAAATCACACATGTCATACATGATTACATCGTTTTTGAGCTATTTGAGTTCAATCTTCTCTGAGCATATATCATGAAGATTCATTCACCTATTATATAAAGTTCGAGCTTATCTTGAGTTTCGCGAGCTCGGGGTCTTTCACATTTATAGATTGGAGTGGTGCAATTCAGTCAACTATTGTTACACCAAACACATAAGAAACAAATGTTTTTCTACTTTTTTATTCTTTTCCAAATGACAGTAAAATTTTTCTATTACAACTTAATTTAATTCCAATAATTTAGATTATTATTATACATATTTTATGCATTGCAATAATTTCATAGATATGCTTATGCATGTAATCATGTTTAATGGTTGTTAAACCATTTAGTAATGTCATTTGATTCGAACCATATGCGATGCTAAAATTCTCCGTTTGGACTTGTGGTTTACATTGTTGTCTGTCATATACGCAAGCTTTGGATGATATAATAATCAATCATGGATAAAAGGTCATTAGAGTGATCTGGGGATGTTTGTACCAAGAGCCCTTTTCCGGCGATCAAGTTGGTAATGATTCTTCTTTGGATCTTTTCCGCAAGATAACATATGTGTTATCATCCATATCAAAAGATGGACTTTTGTTTAAAAATAAGTATCTTTATCTTTATGCTTGAAACAATATAAGTTCAACATTTATATAAGTTATAAATCATCATTATGTATTTTGGGTTGTTAATTATATTGTTTGGGTTTTATTTCAAATTCATATGTGCTTTGTATCAAATTCACTAAATAACAATATATTAATCGGCCACCAACAAATAAGAATGAATAAATAAGAATGGAGGAATGAATTTTATTTCATGAAAATATTTGGCTACGGTTAAATAGGCATATTTGAAACTCATGTTGAGTTTAGGAGTTGATTTTCATTCTATTTTGACTTATAAACAAGGCGCATTCATAATAATTTTCACCAACAAACTAAATATATGGAATCATTTTTTTTCCTTTTTGTTAATAGGGTATCATAATCATCATTAGTTTATCATATATGCATAAGGTTAATACAAAATCGAATTGAGTTTAAGCGAATAAAATTTTTTAATAAGAATGAAAGAACCAATAAGAAAGTTTTCTTTATAAATGTATAATAGCCAATCTAACAAAACCTCCATTTTCCCCTATATTTCTTGTTTTTTTTAATTAAATAACTCAAAAACAGCTAATAGCAATATTTAAAAAATTGCACCATAAAAATCAATATTTTTTCCCCTTGATTAGACATCTCACATGATATATTTTCGACTAATTTTTTTTTTCCACTTTTTGTTGGGTTTTAAAAAATGCATAATATGGTATCACATGTAATACTATATAATATCATATTAGATATTAGTTGTAATCACATTTGATAAATAATTGCATTTATGAAATTTACATATGATTAATACACAATTACATGTGAATAAAAAAAATAAAATGTAATTAAATATGATTATACAAAATCAATTATATATATGATCTCATGTGATTATATTTGTTATCACATGTGATAGTTAGTTGTTATCACATGTGATATTTAGCTGTTATCAGATGTGATACTGTGTATTATCATATGTGATATTAGTTGTAATCTTAATTAATAAATATTTGTGTGTTTGAAATTATGTATGATTGATACATAATCACATTTGAATAGAATATCAAAGGTAACTTAATGTGATCATACAAAATAAATAATATATATAATCATATGTAATTATAGTTGTTATCATATGTGATATTTAGATGTTTTGATATTTGATATTAGGTGTTATCAATAATATATATGATTACATGCTAAAATTTCATAAAAGATTGCAACTTGACAAACAATCACAACATATTTTTGCTGATCTTAAGTAAACGATGATCATCGATGTCCATGTAACGACATTTTCATAAGGAATATCGTCAAATATTCTCAAAGAACTTTTTAAATTGTAACATTTTCATTGCATCTAACTAAAATTATATTTACATGTGATTAAAATAGTAAAGTTTATAATACCATAAATTTACACATATCCTTTAAAAATAAAATTTGTTATTATATAGTGGTCAGATTTATAATGTCATTACTTAAAAAAATATCAAATTTATGGGACTAAAAAGACAACTTTATTTAATAAGTCCTAACCCACTTTAACCAACCTCACCAACTATTCTCTCTACGTGTATATCGAAAAACAACTCATTTCTCAAAATCCCGACTCTATTTCTTCTATGGCTTCTCAACGTAAACACCTTTATTTGTTGTAAATATATATCTAAATACAAATACTATAAAATCATCACCAACATCATCTTCAACACCATAACCCATGGCACGATACTCCATTCTGATTGCCACACCCTCAGCCACCATGGCCCCATCAGATCTGAAAGCGCATAGGAGACGACAAACACTTATTCAGATTGTAAGATACATCAAATCGTAAACGCATAGATTTTGATGGTCGGATTCCACAAAAACACAGGTGGCTGCCGGTGGAGTTACACGTATCAATGAATTTGCAGGTCATGTGGGTCTCAAGGTCAATTATTTGCAGGTTGTACTTGTTTGGGGGACGTCGGTTGATGGTGACGGTGGACCGACGTTTGATGACGATGGAGGTTGATAACGATGATGACAAATGTTGGTGATGGGATTTTAATGGAAGGTAATGGGAGTTGCAGTTGAGAAGAAATATATATCAGATATGAGTTTTGAATAGTGTAAAAAGACCATAATATCCTCCACTCAAATTGAGGCTCAAGGCCTGTTTGCCACGGAGCTTTTAGGAGCTTGAGCTTTTAGCTTTTGAACAAAAAGCTCCTATGAAAATAAAAGTCTTGTTTGTCATGTACAATTTGTAGCTTTAGAATTCAAAGAAAAGCTCAAATTCTCAAAGCTACTAAAAGTAGCTTTTTACGAAAAGCTTCAAACCTAAAGCTACAACTACAACTTAGAGTTAGTTCACCAAATATATCCTTAATAATCTTCTTTTGTACATAGAATGAAAGAAATAATTTAAACCATTAATCTTGATTGATTAATGGTTGAGATTTAATTTTTCATTCTTTAACAAATGTGACAAATTTAAATAAATCTTACTCGTATAAAATATCCAATGTGTATAAAGTGAACAAATCCTTTTTCTATCATTTCAAACGGTAGAAATGACATACTTAAAATCTATATTTCAAAACAAGTTTTCTTAATAAAATAACTAAAATAAGTGGAAATATATCAAACAATAAAATGATTAAATAATGTTCTTAGATTATACTATCTATCTATTCTATCTTATATATTAAAAGAAAAACTGTGAAAAAGTCTCAACCCTTAGATGAAAGGTCATCTTTAATCATCTAACCACCGGTTAAAATCATGACATACTTAATATCAATTTATAAGTGGTAAAAAGACTACTCTATCCTTAATAGCTAATTAAGGAAATTTTAAATTTATAACTATTTTCTAATTTATTGCCTTAGAATTCTTCTTTATAAAGAATCATCAGTTTACACCCTCTTGCTTTGCCGCTCCTAAAGAAAACCTAACGTAAACTTTGTCGAAATCAATTTCATCATTTAGACCTAATCGAATTATTTTTGAGACTACCAGTTCATCTAAATAGGAATTATTAGAATTCTTCTTCACAAAGAATCATCAGTTTATACAATGATGATATTTACTTGAATATCATTTTCGATCTGGTTTTAAATCTACAATGAATTGTCATTTGATTTTTGATTGTTTAATTACATTACTAATGTTGATTAGCTATTTGGTTGTAAACTAACTGAACTTTTTAAAATTGCTTTTTGTTTTGGACAACCTCTCAGGCTTTATCTCTAGGTACTATTTTCATTAATTTCAATTTGATTCTACATATGTTGTATGTCATTTGTTTGATGATGATTTAGATGTTTTATATTATATATTTATCTATTTAATGTAGAGGAAGCTTCCTTAAATATGAGAAAGAGTGAAATCGGTGAATCTGCATTCGACCGCACTATGTTACGAACTTCTGAAATTATCATACATTTGATAACAAAATAGACAAAAAAACTTGTAAAGCATAATCATGATTGCAACAAAAGCAAACAAAAACAAAAACAAAAACATATGAATAAATTGTAAGCTACCCATAATCCCATGATCTTCCTACCAAGAAGTGTGTCGTATCCATACGTCATGGACACCCAAGAAGATTAACGTTTCAATACAAATATATATCAACCTTTATTTACATGTAAATACCAAATAATTTTAAATTGCTTGTGAAATGATATTATTACGTCAATCAATTTAATTACATCGATATTGCAACTCTACTTTCATAATCTCGCGAATTCGCGGGTCTTAAACTAGTTATAGTATATTATAGCATATAGTATAAGTACATATTTTATTAGCCCACATAGGACACGTGATTAATGGAACTCAAAGTTACAAATTTTGCACTTGTATCCGGAAAAACAGAAAACAAATTCATGGGGGCGAACATTGTAATATTTGACATCTCGCACATTCGATCACACTATCAGAATTAAGAGCCCTCTTCTGATCGTCGTTCTCTCGCGTAAGCTAGGGTTTTTGCGTACTCATTCTGATCTGCTGCTTAGCTATAATTCACGTAAGTACAGTGTTTTAAATTACAAGATTTTTGATATATTTAATAACAATTCTAATATTTGCTCATGTAATTAGTATTCATTACTCAATATACTGTGATACTTACTTGACGCATGACTCGGTAATTCATTCATCTTTTACGTTCACTCCTTTTGTTTTGTTATTGTTATTGGTGATATATATTATATTTGTATGGTATTTTACTCTGGGATCCTACTATTACTTCTTGATGAAATAAGTGAAACTCATGTTATAATGATAGAAAGAAGTTGAAGATTTGAAGTTACTTGCAACTTTACTTGCTTCAGCCATTTGCGTTATTAGTTAGCAGTACTGCATGATCTTGCTTTAAGTAAAATTAACATTTTACGACAATTAAATTCTAAAGATATATTGATAGAGCTTGAAGGAATAAATAGTGTATGAGGATAAAATTGAGAAAGTTTTTTATGAATAGAGCTTAAAGGATTAAGTATATGAGCATGGCTTGTCACTTGGCGTAATTCATCCCTAAATTTAGTTGATTGCTCATTTATCTTGAGAAAGAATATGCGTGTGCCTGCCTTGGTCACATTATTAAGTGTGATGCTGGCCTACCATAACTCATGCAGTGGTGTTTTAGAGAAAACTAATACACCACCCCTTTTCACTGATCTGGAATATTGTTTTGAACCTTGGAAATACTTGTATTATCCCTTATAGTTGATGGTTAATATAGTATATTACTCCTCGAGTGAGTGTTACAAGGAGTGTATTCATCATCCAGACGTGAATGACGATGTGTTCTCCCTTTTTCCAGCCTTCTGTAAGGAAGCAGCATAATGCTGGGTACAAACACAAGGTACTATCCAGCGTAAATTGAAGAACAATATACAAGAAAATTTTGAGATTCCTCACACGTGTTTATATACTTTTACAGGCATATATTCGGATCTACTATCAGCAATACGAGGCACAACAAAATCAATATTTGATTGATCAAAAGGTTAAGGAGCATCTTGGACAAGCTGCAGCATTTCAGCAAGTTGGTGGTGCTTACAACCAACTGAGACCTCGTCTTCCTATGCTACCTAATCCAATGATGCCAATGCCTGGGAATCCTCAGATGGCGATGAACCCGGCATTATACCCTGGAATGAGACCGCTTGCCCCTTTGCCCAGAACTATTGCTGGTACTGCAGGTAATTATGCATTTGGACATTTGGTTAATTATCAGTTTTGATAATTGCAAAATAGACAAACTGGTGTACTTTCACACTTTCTTTTGCGTATTTGACTATTTGACCATGAAGGGTTGTCAGTTATAAAGTTATGTTAAGCATCTGAAGTGTTCTTGACTTGTTGATGATCTTTGTTATATTACTTTGATCTAATTTGGGCAAAGATATGACGTGATTAACATAAATATGAGAATACGAGTATGTACTTGATAGATCTTATTGAACTGAAAAACGTATAGGTGGAGAAATGGTGGGTCAGGCTGGTCGGGCAACCTTTCAAGAGTGAAGAGACGTAAGTTGAAGTGGAGACCCAATAACAATTTTTTGGCAGTTTCTGTAATTTGATGTATTAAACATGATTAAAAAACTCCAGTTAAAATAATTTTCAAATGTTTTAAATAAAACATTATTGGAGGTTGTAAACAATTGAGTATACTTCCGGTGGCTTACAAACTATTAGACTCATTTCACTTTTAGTTTGACAGATTTGACAATTTATCAATAAAATATAACCCAATTGACCGCCTTTCACATGAATGGTCTGAAACTGCCACCTACACAAAACAGTACAGAAATATAGTGATATTTTTAGCTATAAGAAATAGAAATCTTCTTTGTGCATGATATGATATTTTTCATTTTCCCTTCCATTCTCTCCTCTTTTTTTTTTTTTTTTTTTTTTTTTTAATTTACAAATGTACCCATGATAGTTATTGAATTGCTTTCAACCATTTTTTCTTGTGCTTTACCAAGATATCCCGGGATGCCTCCAATGCTCACACCCCCTGGTGCACCTTCCATGCCAGG
Source organism: Logfia minima (assembly GCA_963921325.1). Lineage (NCBI taxonomy): Eukaryota > Viridiplantae > Streptophyta > Magnoliopsida > Asterales > Asteraceae > Logfia > Logfia minima. The sequence goes on along the minus strand of OY992776.1, from coordinate 10,311,202 downwards.
TCAGCCCAACCCATCCATGCCAGGTCAGGTCAACCCATCTGCACCTGGTCAGGTCAACCCATCTGCGCCTGGACAGGTCAATCCATCTGCGCCTGGTCAGGTTAATCCATCTGCAGCTGGTCAGGTGAACAATGGTATGCCAAGACCCATAACGTTATATGCCCCGATGATGGCCCCAGGAAGCTCAGGAACCCCTACTTCAGGTGGACCACTTCCAATGTTTACACAAACCATGTATCAAGCCAACCCCACAGCACCATCATCTGGAGGTTTTGGAAGTCCTAATGTCAGTGCCCAACCACAGGAAGCTAATCATTAATATTTTAAAGAGCACTGGTATTGGTTTCTTGTTCTAATACCGGCTTTATAAGAAGTTCGTCACATCCACTATCCATTCTACTTTTCCATATTTTAGAATTGATTTTGGTTGCGATGACTCTTGAGTTTACAAATTCTATTCTCTGTATTTTAAATGTGAAAAGTTAGTAATTGAATAAGTTTTCAGTAGTTCCTCTTACAAGTATATTTCAAGCACATCTTTTTAAAGATGATTATTGTGTGGTAAAAAATGGGTAGTCACTTACGAAAGCAGCTATGCTCAGTCATATATGAGTTTTACTGCTTGCAAGGAAAAGCCAGCATGCTGATATGTACACTTTTTTAATATACTTAAAAGTGAAAATTTATAGAAGAAATTCTACAATGGAGTTTTAAAGGAAATCGTTTGCTATTGAAAAGTCGTAGAAGAACAAGAGTATCACTTATGCCTCAATGTCTGAAGATGTTTGTTTCAGTTTGTTTGCCTCAATGTCTGCTGATGTTGGTTTGAAATTGTTGCTACATTTTTCTGCTTCATTTTATGTGGCTCAACGTGTTCCTTTTTGTTCTGTCTAGTCTCCTGCCCATGGATAGGTAAGTTGAAGTAGCATCAACCTTCTTACTTTGAGGTAAATAATCGGTGAGGTTTCTTCAAGTTCTTTCATCATGACTTGGTGTGTAACTATGCCATTTTCTATAGAACTAGGTGAGTGTTTGATCATTTAAAGATTGTTGCAGAGTAAAGGTTACTGTTTTTTTGTTCATAGTCATTCTTAAATTCCAACAAATATTAGTTACTTTACGAGTTTATGGTTAATTTCTAATTCATGGTCAAACAATTATGGCTTTCAATTGCAAGCTCAATTGGTTAATTTATCACATACTGGGTAACTGGAAGTCTCATGGGTATATATTCAAGTGGTGAAGTCTCTGTGGTCATATAGTGCAAGTGCAGTGTTACTCGATAACTCATTTTATTCGTCTACTACAAGTTTTTGAGGCAAGTTCAAGTGGAGGCGACTGGTTAGCCGTTTTCTACTGTTTGTTATTTTAACTGATTTTACCGTTTTCTAACAAAATTGTAAATTCTAGTTAACAAATTTCAAGTTCTAATATCAGATTTCTGCTGTTTGTTATTCTTAACTGATTTTACCATTTTCTAACAAAATTGTAAATTCTAGTTAACAAATTTCAAGTTCTAATATCAAATCAACTTCGCATGTTATAAAAGTAAGCAAATGGAATTCCAAAACACTTTACGTTTCAATAGTATACTTGAATGAAAACGTAATATTATGACTAACATGTATAACATCCATTAAATTAATAGGGATATTTCAATAACAAGGAATTAATGTGGTTAAAGTATCTTAATAAAATTAATTAGTAATGGTTGGCCTATCAAGTATAAGTTAGTAATTTTCAAATTTTAGTTTTACCAATTAACCGTTAGTTGTCAAAATTGCAAACAGTAATCAAATTCACAAGTTAGAATTTTTTTTCCGGTCGTCAAAATTGTAAACAGTAACCAAACCCACAAGTTGAATTCTTTTCAGTTCGGTTAACTAAACCGAAAAAAGATATTAATTTGATTAACCTAAAATCCAATACGATCCACCTGTTTTCAGATCTTGAAGAATTTTTTGAACCCTAGCGTTATAAATGTCAAAAATCCACACACAAAATAAGTTAAAAGTTGCAAAAGACAAAAGTAAAAGGACTGTTTAAGTAACTCACCTTAAATTCAGTGAGCGGATAAGGCAACTCAAATTATATCTCCCACTTTTACAAACAGTGACACTGTTTTCTCTCTATTTGTTTGTCAATTGAACCTTAGGGCCGCCGTGAAAAATGGCGATCGCCGTCGCATCTTCCTTTTTCAATGCGCTAACTTCCACCGGAAGTTCACGCTATTCAGTTACATCTCAACGTCTTTTCTCATCTTCATCACAATTATCAGCTACTCGCTTAGTCATTCCAAAAGCTAACAGAAAAAGTCAAAGTCAAAATCCGAAGAAGAGAGTTCCGACGGAAACTGCTCGTAAATCATCACCTGAGGTATATATACTTTGAATTCTATGAAATTGTGAGCTTCTTTAGTTGATTTTAGTAACTTTTGTGTTGATTGAATTTGAAGTTTGATGTAACTTGTAGCTTTTAGTTCATGGACTATCACTTGAGGTAGATTGGATTTGAAAAATAAAAAATGATGAGCTTTTTTAATTAGTTTCAGAAACTTATATGTGAAGTAAATTTAAATTTAAATGTACTTTGTTGCTGTTAGAGTGTTAGTTGACTTAGTTCAGTTGTTTTGTTAGTCAGGTGTCTTGTTTACTAATCAAGTTCTAGGTCATAAATTTATAATTGATGCTGGTTTAGTGACTTAGTGCTGGTTTAGGCTACATTGCCTTTGACGGGATTGACTTATGAAACACCTATTTTTTCGTGATGTAATGCTACGGGAAACTTAGAGCCAGGTTATTAATGATTAAACGTCTTTATATTGTTGAATTGATGTGTATGTGTCTCTGTAAGCAATGTGATGGCCTAGGGAAATATATTTGGGTTAACCTGAGGCTGCATTTTGCTCTTTGTATGAATCATTGTATTAGACTAGTTAAATTAATGAAATAAATCTGTGTTAGTGATAGAATGCAATGGATAAATTTGGAGCCTGGTTTAGTTCATTGTGAGAATGGTCTCACTTGCACAAGATGAAGGGGATTTTGAGCGAATAAATGTCTTGTTGTGAAGTGGAACGAGGCTCGTCATAAAAACCTTGTATGATATGGCCAATGTTGTTGCTTGTTCTTTTTGATACTTGAATTCTCACTTGCAATTTTGGTTATTTGATTGTGTTGGAATATTGTATCCAGAAAGAAGCCAATTTACAAAAGCTTTCAAGAAGATCAAGAGATGAACGGCCATATATAAGTGCTGATGATCGTAGTGGCATAAATAATGCAGAACAACCTCAGTCAACAGCATTCAAGTCATTCGGTACACAGAGAAAAAATGCCAAAGGTTTTATGGGTACCTTGAAGGATCAACAGGTATGGAAGGATCTCATTCCATTTGATATGATTTAAATTTCTTATTTCACAAGATGACTGTTGCAGTATGTCGTTTTGCAATTTTTTTAGCTGTTGTGTTTGTTCCAGACAATGTGCCAGATATATAGGTAAAGCTTTTGGTTATTTTTTCAGTATTTTCGTCCCATGTCTTTGGAAAAAAACTAGCATTACAAGATATATACATTATGCTCCAGTCAGTTTATTTTATTCACCTTTCATTTTTTGGTTTCATTGTTCTTGATTATTGATTACAGTATATGCTTCTATAGATATTGCACTACTAATGGCTTGGCTATTCAGGAAGAATGATTTGTTGCTATTTTTTTATTCTTTGTGTGTCCAAACTTAGAAGAGAATTCAAGTTGACTTTTATTGTACTGCAGTGAGTGATGAGCTGCCTTTTGTCATTTTATTTTAGGATTTGGTAGTAGTTTCGATGCAACTATCAATTTTTTCTTCTGATTTTGCAAGGAAAGATATATAATCTTGTGCTATTGACTATTCTGTTAGATGTTTTGATGTACCATATTGATATCTCCAAGTATTTTACCCAACCACATTTATACTATTTTGGTTGTATTTCGTGAAAATCTTATCTAAGGTGCATCATGTAGGCTCTATGTTTGACCCCATTATCCGTTAAAGTGATCCCTATTTTACTGCAACCTTAACTATCTTCTCCTTTTCAGGCCGACACTGCCAAAATTCAAGATGCTTCTTTTCTTAATGCTGTTGTGAAGGTACAATATACTAATCTAATTGAAAATTTCTGACTAACCCTTCATATATAGTAAAACCGTATCATTTTGTCAATAAATTCTTATATGATGCTCCTTGGTTAAAACTATTGGTTCTCTTCTGCAACAAGAGAGAGATGCTAAGGATTTCTTATATCTTAAGTTTTATTTGTTTCTTTTGTCCTTAAATACAAAATTTTATGATAATCACATTCTACCAAGAAAACAGTTGTCTCCTTTATTTTGAAACCTATGCAAAAAAGGTATATCTCATTTACTTTGGTATGAAGGTGTATGTGATTTAATTAAACATTGTTATTGTTTCTATATTTCCTTTAGGTTTATTGCACTCATACTGCACCAGATTATTCCCTCCCTTGGCAAAAGCAAAGACAGTTTACAAGTACAGGAAGGTATGTAATCCTTATTCCTTCTCTGAGAGAAAAGTGGCTAGGAGTTGCAAGTCATTTAAAAACTTTTATCATTATATCCGATGGCCATATTCAAGCTTTTTTTCTTCTAGAAAACAGCCATAGTCAAAGTATTGTTTCTCATTGTGACATTGTTTACTTTCTCATTTCTGATGCAGTGCTTTCATGATTGGTGATGGAAAGCTCTTGACAAATGCTCATTGTGTTGAACACAACACACAAGTAGGATATTCATTGAATTTTTTTAATTTTTTATTTCTAAAATTTAATAGAAGTTCGCCCATTCTGATATTTTTTATTGTACTTTGTAGCTAGCCAAAACATTTCCTGAATCCAATTTCTCTTATAAATTAAATCCTATGCAATAAATTATATATTCTCGTTATAAATTAAATCCTATACAATAAATTATATATTCTCGTAGATCAAAAAATGTTCTATTAGTTGGCTCACAAAAGAGTCCAGTGTTTCATTTTTTTTAAGTACCATTATACTCATTGATTGCAGGTCAAAGTCAAGAGAAGAGGGGATGATACCAAGTATGTGGCTAAGGTATTTGTAATTCTTAGACTGACAAAGTAAACTGAATACATCAAGCGTATTATTATTACAAAGATACGATGTACAATGGGCATATACATAGGTGTATACAGGACTTAGAACGAAGCCCTAGTGGCCCATGGGCCGAAACATATATACGTATTATCTAACACTCCCCTTCAAGCTGGAGCATAGATATTGATCATTCCCAGCTTGTTACATATAAAGGTAATCCGACTTCCAGGTAGAGGTTTAGTGAACACGTCTACTAACTGATTTCCCTTTCCAACATGAGAAGTTACGATTGTCCCATCTTCTAGCTTCTCTCGAGTGAAATGGCAATCTACTTCTATATGCTTAGTTCTTTCATGGAACATTGGATTATTAGCTATTCTTATTAGCAATATGAATAGCTGCTTCATTATCACACCACAAGTTCATTGTTCTAGATTGAGCAAATCCAATCTCACTAAGCAGATTGCGTAGCCATATAAGTTCACAAGTGGTTTGTGCCATAGTGCGATATTCAGATTCTGCACTTGAATAAGATACATGTTGTTTCTTACTCTTCCATGATACAAGGTTACCTCCAACAAAGACACAATACCCGGTAGTAGAACACTTAGTTGTAAAATCCCCCGTTGTAATCAGCTTTTATAAAGCCCTCAATGATGTGATGACCATGATTCTGATATAAGATTCCACGTCCATGCGCACCCTTTAAATACTTCAAAATATGACAAATTGCATCCCAATGTGGTGTTCATGGTGGCGACAAAAATTGACTTACGCCGCTTACTGGAAAGGCAATATTCGAACGAGTGATGGTTAAATAGTTCAGTTGACCCATAATTTTCTTATATTTCTCGGGATTATCAAGTGGGTTTCCATCATCGGCTCTCAACTTCACACCCGTTATCATGGGTGCCTCACAAGGCTTTGATTCAATCAAACTTGCATCACTCAACACATCTAAACGATAAAAAATACCTTTTTGACTACGAGAAACTTCGATTCCCAAAAAGTATTTCAACTGGCCCTAGATCTTTCGTTTGAAATCGGTCTGCACGGAAGGCTTTTAACCTTTTGATTTCAACTACATGACTCCCAGTAATCACAATATCATTCACATATACAACTAATAAGATGCATCCGAATTTGGCCCAAACCGACACAGGTGAACAAGTAGAGTATAGTAGAGCGCTTGAGAGAACCATGTCGAAGGCACTAGGCAAAATGACCCCGTAACTTCGGGGATGACGTAAAGAACATAGATTGATCATAAGCACTCCTTCGTAGTCAAAACTCAATCACCATAGAACTAAATCTTCACAACTAGGCACATGGAGATTGTTTTAAGCCATACATAGACTTTCTTAATTTACATACTTTCCCATACTCCCCCTGAGCAACACAACCGATGGTTGCTCAATGTAAACTTCTTCATGTAAATCTCCATGCAAAAACATGTTCTTTACATCAAGTTGGTGAAGTGTCCAATTATTAGTAGTAGCCAATGAAATAAACAGATGCACATATGAATGTCTTGCAACATGAGAACATGTCTCAGAATAGTTAATTCCATGTCTTCAAACTCTAAAGAAGTTATGTCCCCAATTCTCTTATTTGTCTTCCTTACAATGTCAATCTTGCCAATTTGCTAAAGACCAGTGTCTTCATTTAAGTCCTAGCGTGAATAAGAGGGTTGCAATGCCATTTGAGTTAGTCCATCAAGATGTTTGGGGTCCGTGTCCCATCATTTCCAAAACTAGTTTTAAGTACTTCGTAACATTTGTTGATGATTAGTCTCGTGTTACGTGGTTGTATTTATGAAAAATCGTTCTGAAGTGTTACTCATTTTCGTTAATTTGTTATGGAAAATAAAACACAATTCAATGTTTGCATTCAAACTTGGCGAATTGCTAATGCAAAAGAATATATTTCTGAGTCATTCGGGCTTATATATGTTTCAACATGGCATTCTTTATGAGTCTATCTTGTGTTGATACACTGGCCCAAAGTGGGGTTGCAGAACGAAAAAATCTCCATCTTCTTGAGGTGGCTCGAGCACTTATGTTCCATATCAAATGACAGTTTCAAAACCATTTTTGGTTGATGCTGCTTTAACGGCTTGCTTTCCGATAAACCGCATGCCGTTGGTAGTTCTTGGTGGTGATGTTCCGGTTCTTTTTCCTACAAAATCCATATTTCCTGTCGAACCTAAGATATTTGGTAGTACTTGTTTTGTAAGGGACACCTCGACCTCACATCGCTAAGTTGGGTCCTAAGTCTCTTAAGTGTGTTCTTGGATAGATGTTATTTTCATACTCTTCATCGATATGTGGTATGACGAGATGTCACTTTCCAAGAAGATGTACCTTTCTTTCCCGTATCTACTTATCATCACCAGGGGGAGAATGGTGATTTGTTGGTCTACACCATACCCATACCTCTTGGACCCACTGTTGAGTAGTCAGACTATCATTCCATCATCCTGATCTTATAACTCAGGTACCAATTATTGAGCACTCTAACCATCCTGATCGATTTGCTCAAGTATAACATAAGCGGCGTAAGTCTACATCTGATCTTGAGCTTGTGTCTATTTCGTCAGCAAATTCCTCTAGCACTGAACCTACTGATGCACCTACTGTTGCATCTTCTGATAATAATGAACCTACTGCTACACCCAATTATGAATTTTCTGATTTAGAGTTACCTATTGATCCTCGAAAAGGTAAACAGTAGGAGCATATGGTCTCAAAGAAGCCGTAAGGTGACTATATTCATCAATAGATATAGTAATAGTGTTCATGAAAGCAGTAGAACTAAAAAACTTCCTGATATAGCTCCAAATAATCCAAATAATCCAAAGAACATAAAAACAGAAAGCCAATTCATAACTAATAAAGAACTCCATGGTCATATCATATTAAGAACAAACCGAGTCTGAACCGAATTCCAAAGCAATAGATATTATAAACCAATTAAAAAATAGAACCAAATCACCCAAATTAGCCTTGATATAAGTCGAGAGGATAACCACAATCAGAACTCAAATCAATCAGTCTAACAGGGACCGAGTTTAGCTGTTCAATAATAACAAGAAGTTGAATCCTTCTACAATAACTAGAACAAAGCCAAAAAGCAGAATCAAAACAAGTGGTAATCTCACAGGGATCTGACAAAATCAGAAAATTGGATCAACTAGATCAAAAACAAAAATAACAGAATCAGAATGATCTCACGGGATCGGAAATAGCAGAAAACCGTTGCAGAAGAAACAAGACAGAAATAGCAGAATCAGATCTAGAGTGATTTGCGTGGGTTGTGAGACTTGATGAGCACTATATCGGGGTGCCCAAGTTGAACAGCGATATATTGTGTAAACCCTAACCCTAATAGGTAGGCTCTGATACCATGTAATTCTTAGACAGACAAAGTAAACTCAATATATCAAGCGTATTATTATTACAAAGATACAATGTACAATGGGCATACATATTGGTGTATACAGGCTCTAGAACGAAACCCTAGTGGCCCATGGGCCAAAACATATATACGTAATATCTAACATTATCTATACTCCCTTATAAAGCATTACCATCCTTTGGCTTAAAAAAATATATCGGAAAACCTAAGTTACCCCTATACCCCTTTGACCTATAATCACGTGTAAGAATTTCCCTACAATATCCAACAAACATTCTAACATTTTATATTCCCATTTAAATTTTAATTTTATTATTATTATATTTTTGCAAAAATAGACATAACAATTTATACTTTTATCAAACTTCAAAATCACTTCATTCATAAATTCAGTATGTTCTTACTGAAATATTTTCTATAAAATAATGAAAAAATTAATTATATTGCTATTCAAGGATAACATGTTATTTAACGAACATACAGTTCTACGAAAATAACATATATAATTTGGTGGTCTCCGCCGCATTGCGCGGGCAAAATGCGAGTTCTTATTAATAGAATAGAGGAGTTAACTCAATCATTTCCTGTCTAAAATAGTTGTAGCAACTTATTATCAGATTGCTATTCTTATAATTCATAAATGGGACGTTTAAGATCATTATTTTCCTTTCTCATAATTGTTTGGAATTGACAACAATTTATCACTACCTATGCTTTAGAATGCTGTTTCTCATGTAATTATCAACAACTCACTTTACAGGTTTTAGCTAAAGGTATGGAATGTGACATAGCTTTGCTTTCAGTAGAAAATGAGAAGTTCTGGAAAGGGGCCGAGCCACTTCAGTTTGGCCATTTGCCCCGTCTTCAGGTAGATTTCCCTTCACACTTCCCACCCCCGCTAAAAAAATATTCATGGTGTTTATGTTCAATATCTATAAATAATCATGGGAGTATAGCATTAGAAAATTGACTGAACCAATTATAAAACAGACATACATAAAAAGGAGAAATTATGATCTGTGTTTGTAACTTTGAACTTTTCCTCTACAGGATCCAGTTACTGTTGTAGGGTATCCACTTGGAGGGGACACCATTTCAGTGACCAAGGGGGTTGTATCTCGAATAGAGGTTTGTTCTGCAACATGGTCTTCATCTTAGTGAAGTTAAATTTATAGGAATGTAACATCAGAAAGTTGTTGTTTCCTCTCAATTATGAGTGATATTTAACCGCTTTCTGACTAGAAAAATATTCAGTTTATTTGAAAATTAAGTTTCTACTTTCTAGAACTTTTACAAGAAAAACAGAATGCAGTTGCAAGAAAATATAATGCAGTTCTTGTAGCTGTATGCATAAAATGAACTTAGTTTAGGGATCATGTTCCACATGAAAATAGCAGTCTCAATTTTCTTTTTTCTGGTTATGGTCGAAATTAGTATATGAATATGAAGATGTTTTATAAGAAAAATATCACGAATATTCTGGATAGCGTCTTTCCTGGTAACCTAAACAAATTCTAGTTTGTATTGTGTATAAAAGTAATATTGTTATTTTGTCACTGCCAGGTTACATCCTATGCTCATGGATCAGCTGAATTGTTGGGGATTCAAATTGATGCAGCAATTAATCCTGGTATTTCTTATACCTTTTTCAAGATAATTCAATCTGTTTCTGTACTGTTGGTTTAATTTTTCTTCTGTTTTGCTAAGGTCATGGTGCTTTATGTTTCTTCTTGCTGTAACCACTGCTTATACCAGCGATTTTGTAGGTAATAGTGGTGGCCCTGCTTTTAATGATCAGGGAGAATGCATTGGTGTCGCATTTCAGGTACTAACAGTCTAATATGATCCCTATGCTATTAGAAAAGAGTCTTATGTCAAACAGTATTATGAATAGAACTTTTTGTTGGAAGAAATGTGAATAATATTGAAGTATTGTAAGTCAAAATCTCACTACTTTTGCCTGAATGGAGTGAATAATATCTTATTAGTTTGGCTTGCTTCTGGCACAAGAACAAGCCGCTTCTTTCTTGCACTTCATCGCTTTATGCACATCTACTTTTGTTTGTAGGTGTACAGATCTGATGATACTGAGAACATTGGGTATGTAATTCCAACAACGGTTGTGTCTCATTTTCTGGATGACTATGAGAGAAATGGGAAGTACACTGGTGAGAAAATGTCACTTCAGCTAGATATGGCAATTTCGTCCCGTTCACGTATGAATGGGTCAATTCCAGTTATGTTTTATCTTTAATGGATAAAATAAAAATATTAGCTTGAAATTAAACAAGCCAAATGTGTTGAATGGGTCAAAAGCCGCCCAAAGTGTACTATCAGTCCACATTCCAGTAAACCTTGTATTTCATTTTATTTAAAAGATTAGATTATTAAAATTAAATGGTCTATATTTTGCAGCCCAAAGTGTACTATCAGTCCACATTCCAGTAAACCTCGTATTTCATTTTATTTAAAAGATTAGATTATTACTATTAAATGGTCTATATTTTGCAATCATATCATTTTATACTCATTATCTACTAAGAGTTCAAGAAGTGTTTCGGATAAACCCAACATGTGTGAAAACCCTGTTTTGACCTGTTACCAGCCAATCTATTTTGTTGCCTGTACTTACAGCCTACTTAGCCATATCATATTTGCATGTTTTATAGAATTGGCCATTGTGTATATAATGTTTATTGATATTCTTCCATTGACTACCTTTTCTGAGCTAAACTACGTGTTTCTTATTGCAATTTGTTGACTGTTGTATAGGAAATATCATTTGTAAGTAAGATCTGTTCAAATTTCAGGATTCCCATCGCTTGGAATACTATTGCAGAAGTTAGAGAATCCAGCTTTACGTGCCTGCTTAAAAGTGCCATCTAATGAGGTTTGTCCATCTAGCCAAAAAGCATTACTGGATCTGTCACATTAATGTCCATATTTATGCATGAACTTGGACGCTTTACTAATACCATTGCAATCCCCCTCCCCCAATGTTTATTTATGCAGGGTGTACTTGTCCGCCGTGTTGAACCCACTTCTGGTGCCAGTAATGTCTTGAAGGAGGTATGCTACTATTTAAACTCATGATAGTCATATATATTAATTTATAAGAGGTGGGAATCTCTGAATAGGTTGATTTAGGTTATGTATCATCTTAAACTGGTAAAATAAAGAAATAGCTTATAAGGAAATAACTCAAATGGGTTCCAAAGTTACATCGTCATATATAAATTAGATATTTCTTGAAATAATGTACTTACATAATCATATTTGGCGGACTAGTTTTTATAAATACAGTATTAGTGTTTCTGGTAAATCTGATCCAATCCATAGCAAAAATTACCGTGTTTTAATACACCCGTTTTGACCCATTACTTGCCCGCGCTGCCCATTTCCACCTCTAATGTTTATGGTTTACTAGCAAAGTTGTAGGAAATGTAAGATATAAGTGAAATATGGATTTTGTGGGGCACCGGAGGAAAAACCAAGGGCAAAGAGTGAGGAAAGCCCCCACTTAAATTTTGAATAGGAAGTTCAATATTACCCATCCATGGTCCTCAATAAGAAATTAGTTTTCAGAATAACAGTATACAACAACAGAAAAAGTTTCATCCAAATTGTCCATTGCATGATTGCACTGAACTGATGCAATTTGAATCAGAAGTTACACTTTCATATTTACTTAAGATTTTAATTGTTGAGAAGGGATTCTTACCACTTCACAATTTTTATTACTTTCCAGGGGGATGTAATTGTAAGTTTTGACGGTGTAGAGGTTGGCTCAGAAGGGACCGTTCCTTTCCGATCAACCGAACGCATTGCATTCCGCTACCTCATTAGTCAAAAGTAAGGCCTTTGATTCTTTATTCACATATGCTGCATACTTCTCATAGAAATGGTAAATAATTTATTATTCTTTCCTTTGTTTTTGGGATCATTATGTAATATTAAGTAAAGTATAAACCTGGTTTATTTCGTTCTCCTCTTTTCTTGGTACATGCATATAAACAGGGTTTACCTTGTTCTCCTTTTTCTGTAAAGTGCATGCGCATGTTATGCGTCTTATCTTTATAATGCTTCAGGTTCACTGGTGATATAGCAGAGCTTGGTATCATTAGAGCAGGGGCTTTCATGAAAGTTCAAACTGCTTTGAATCCGAGAGTACATTTGGTAAGCATATATCACCATGCTTCTTTGTTAGGTGTGAACTAGAGGTTGCAATTTCGACCTATTTACTTCTGAATGAGTTGATTTGGGTTATTTTTATCTCGAATATCTAAGCTAAAATGGGACTGAGTGAAGTGGGCCGAATGGTTCAAAAAGATTAAAAGTCACCCAGAGTGTATTATTAATACTTATAACCACCTAATAATTCTATTTGAAGATGTAAATTATCGTTGTAATAATTTTCTTTCTAATCATATTTATTGGATAATTGTTTATTATAAAATTTAAGAAATGGACAAAAAAGTGTCCGTCTCTAGTGTGAACCTTTGAAATCCCATCAACATGCTTTTATGAAAATTTCTGGTTTACCTAATTCGTTATTGTTTGAGATGTATACTCCACCCGTATCGTATGCTAATATGAAAATAAATGGTTTACCTTATTCGTTTTTGGGTCATCCCATCTTGCCACCTCTAGTGTGAGCCTTTGGAATCACATGCTAATATGAAAACTTCTGGTTTACCTAATTCATTGTTGTATGACATGGTTACACCCATAGGTACCGTATCATATTGAAGGGGGTCAGCCATCATATTTAATAGTAGCTGGTTTAGTTTTTACTCCTCTGTCAGAACCACTTATAGAGTATGTATTTTCTTGCTGCAAAATGATATTGAGTTTTATCAAATATATTTTAATGTTTTATTAATGCTTTTATTCTTTATAATTGTGTTCACAGCGAGGAATGTGAAGACAGCATAGGGGTAAATGTGAATATCTCGTATCTTTTATTCATGCAGTCATATATTCGACAAATTCATTGGTTTAGAAGTTAATTTGGTTATCTTTTTTGTTTATTTGTTACAGTTAAAACTATTGACAAAAGCACGGTATTCCATGGCAAGGTTCAAAGGCGAACAGATTGTGATCTTATCACAGGTAGGTATGCATGAATCTTGATGTAACGAGCCTAATGTTTCTGTTGCATACACAACATTTCAGCCACATAAATTAGACTTTGTTCAAAGCAGAGCTGGCAATTATAACCAGTTTACTACTGAATGGGTCACAATTCGTTTTATGTTCCATCTCTAACGGGTCAAACCAGATTGAACCTCCAAAATCATTATATTGAAAAAAATAGATTATTATTGTTATTTACTATTTACTATAAGGATAAAAGCCAAAAGAAAAAACCATTTTACTTCCAAAATGTACACAAGTGCACAATGTACTGCACTCAATGTGTGCGACGAACTTCCAGATTTTGTTTAAGGTGCACAACATACTTTCAAATTTTGTTCCAAGGTGCACAACGACAACCAATAAAGCATAAAGATGAAGCGTGATACGAAAAATTGAAACACTTATACTCTATGCTTTACTGGTTGTACGTTGCTCACCTTGGAATGAGATTTGAAAGTATGTTGGGCACTTTGAGTACTTACAAAGTACATTGCACACATGTGTTATCTGTACATTTCGAAAAGTACAATGGGTTTTCTTTGCTTTTACCTTTACTATTATTATTTTTTTTAATTAATTAATTTACTAATTTTAACACCAAAACAAAAATTAAAAATATATTATCATTGAAATAATATAATTTTTGTAATCAGATTTGGCACTGGTTATTTGTTTAGAAGTCTTAATATTTCGGGAAGTCTTTTGTGTCGATCCCTTGACCCAAACCTGACCCTTAAAAGAAATGACCTGTTCTGATCTGTTACCCAGCCTGACTGACCCGCCCATAGTGCCACCTCTAGTTTAAGGGTTTGGCATGAGTAAAAAACATTAAGATTATATTAGTGGATGTATTTGCGGAAGTTGTCATTAAATGTAACCATATAATTATTCTATTAATGCGACTAGACAGCAACTTCCATTTTTGTATTATCTTTCTTGCATTGGATTGCTATTAGAATGTTGTTTTCTGATATTGCATTCAACTTGCAGGTATTAGCCAATGAAGTGAACATTGGGTACGAGGATATGAGCAATGAACAGGCAAGTAGTTGTTTGTTGGATCAACATTCTTTGTTTTATTATTATTTCTGTTCTGATTTGTTCTTCTATTTTTCTTCCGTTGTTTATCATACTCAGAAATGCTAAAGTTCTTGTGGAAATTGATTTGATAGGTTCTGAAGTTCAATGGAACTCGAATAAAGAACATTCACCATCTTGCTCATCTTGTTGATTGTGAGTTCATGCTCTGACTATCATTTGCATTTAAAAAATGTGGCAATTTTAACTCCTCTAGTTAGAAAATGGGTTGGTTTGGGTTATATCTTCACTTCTAACGGGTCAAATGGGTGAACACTACAAACTTGTTTGACAATTGAAACGCGTATAAGGTGACTTGGTTCTTTATATATACTTACAACCTCTTGAATTTTTTTTATTATGTTGGATCTGTATTTCAATAACATATTTTTAGTAATCATATAAAATACATCAAGTATTTATAGAATGTAAGAATAAGATACAAATTTATGTCTGAACATCAATCTACCTCGACCTATTTTTGAAATCACCTGTTGCCTAACCTAAACCGGTTTCTCAAGCCGCTCATTTTGCCACCTCTACAACAAATCTTTGGTGATTCTAATCCTTATGGCGATGTTGTTTTCCACAGCATGCAAGGACAAATACTTTGTTTTTGAATTCGAAGACAATTACCTTGCTGTTTTAGAGAGAGAAGCTTCATCTGCTGCATCCTCCTGCATTCTTAAAGATTATGGCATACCCTCCGAAAGATCTTCCGATCTTCTTGAGCCATACGTGGACCCGATTGGAGAAAACCAAGTAATAGAACACCATGATCTTGGTGACTCTCCAGTCACAAATTCAGATTTCGGATTTGATGGGCTTCAATGGGCTTGATTCTCTTCCTGACCCATATCTAAGTCTTGATCCACACAGATCATCTGCAGCCATCTTTTTTAGGCTCAAGTGCAGCTGCAAATCATTGAAAATTTATCACATTCATACGGGTCATTATTTTTTGATATAGTATCAGATAAATTTTTAACTGCCTGGATATAGGAAGAAGGTGCAGCTCTGTGGATACAGGGAAGTCGGCAGCAGTGGGCGGACACTGGTAAGCAAGCAAATTGTTGTATTTGAATACTGAGTTAGTTATTTGATGATTTTATATTTTTTCATCATTTATAGGAAAATTCGAAAAATTTATTTAGTTCCTAATCTCAATTTTCACATCGGTTTATCCATGGAAAACCGAAATTCAAGTTCAAAATGTAGTGTAGTTGACAATCTTTCTCCGTTTCCACTACTCACTTATGTGAAACTTACCAAGCGAATTACATCTCTTTCAATAAACATTTCCCTTTTAATTTTTGGTAACCAATGTGTCCAACACTTTCATAAACATTTCCGTCTTATTTGTTGGTAACCAATGTGTCCGACTTCCGTCAACTAAGTCGAAATCTGGTCCGGGTCCTATAGCCGGTTTTACATTTCTTATGGGTTGGCTTGGCTGGATGATATTGGGTCTAACTTTACACATTCATAATAAACCTAAGCTCTGTTATCACCGAGATGATTAAGTAGATGAATCATAGTTGATCCTAACGTGGATCTTTAACTCGCGTTACGGTGGGGCTTTAACATTATATATTTATAAGGTAATAAATTAAGAAAGAAATGTCAAAATATAAAAAATCATGCAATATATTACTTGTAAAATAAAACGTAGTAAATTAAAGCAGAAATCGTTATAAACTTGTTCAAATGTCAAGAATAGTATAGTACTTATGTATCCTAATAATACATAATACATATAATACATATAGTAATAACAAAATATTAATCTAATATATTAATGTATATATTTAGAATAGAGGTTATGCAAGTTTAGTATGACATTGAAACTACTTACTTAAATTAGACACTATAAATGAAGTTTGGTAAGATCAGAAAAAAAAAAAAGGTACGTTAAGAGGTTTGAGATTTTTAGTTTATCTTAAGTTTGATCCGTTCAAAATTTCATTTATTCATATTTTTCTTTACACTCTTTTAAAAGACTATAAACTTTTTTGTTAAAATTCTCGCACCTATAAATTTGTATAAATTTATACCATTTATAAGCGTAAAATATCATCACATTTTCACGAAGAAAATTGTAAGGGCAAAAAGTTCACACTTACAAGTGTATAAATATAAATTTGTTCACACATTCAAGTAGATATCAATTTGTCCGGCTTAATTTTTCACACTTTCCTTTGTATAAAGAAAGGAGAGCGACAATTTACTTCACACTTTTAAGTGTGATTAAATTTGTTGTACACACTAATAAATATAAAACTTTTTTGATATGATATTTATATTTTTAGTATCTTTTCACGCTTATAAATATAACAAACTTTTAAACACTTATAAGTATGAAAAAAATTGAGATTTTTTACACATTTTCTATAAACGTGTAGAAAAGGGTGTGTATAAATGACAATTTTGTTGTAGTGCTTATTTAGATGACATGCCAGTCAAATTATACACAAATAATACTAATTTAATTCAATACACAGCAATAAATTTTCAATGATAGTTTATTACATTTTAAAACACTTAAAATGATTAACAACTACTATACCTGCTTATGTTTACTCTTAGCACTTGATTTGGAAGGAAGAGAAATCCTGGGATCCATAAACGTTGGAATCACCTACAAATCATAATCCACACACATATATATATAAATACATAGATAGATAGATAGGTAGTTTAATAATTATGAAATACACACAAAATGAAGTTTTGCGTCAAGGAATTTGAGCGAAGCTTCAATGGAATTTGATATTATAGACGTCGAGATATAAAAGGAGATAATTATCTAGTTGACAATATTGATATAGAAGATGTATAATTATAATTCCAAAATATAGCATTTATGTATCCTCACCTTGTATATTATTCCCTGCAATCCTGCATGCATTATAATTACACCAATATTTTTTATATTAATTATCAGATTAAAATGAAAGCTAGCTCACATCCGTATGATCACTCTTGATTTTGCACATTCAAAATATAAAAAGTGATCTATCTTACACGTCGTTAATAATGCTACTAGCTAGCTAGCGAGCTTGATCTTGTTTTTAACTAACTGCAGTTAAAAGAAGATTAAATTTTGTTACAAGAAAAATGATTCTTGTGTCTAAAATTAAATTTGATCGGTGGTTATGATGCTATAATGGGTAGAGAAAAAGAAAGAAAATAAGTAGGATCAACGTGTCATGTATTGATGAATTAGATATAGATTTAGACATACATTTTAGTCATATTTAACATTACTTTTGTTACAATGGGTTTGATCTTATTCAATAAATGAGTATTGCTCGCTCTCGTGTCAAAACATTATTAGCCGGTGGATGCTCTAGGCGAGATAGATCAAGTAGATGAAACTGCTTTAATGCTTCGACTTCTAAATGCTTTTGATTGCAAGTACTCTAACAATTGCTCCATAATTTTTTATATAAGAATGAAATTGACACCGGCCTAGCTATACTAAAAAGTTAAATGACTTGATCGAACACGTTGTACATACTAAAAATACAATACAGATTAGTATAAATTAAGTCAAAATAAATGGTAAACTAAGAAAGCAATCCTAAAGCTGAAAGAGTAGTTACCAACTACACTTAAATCCAGCAGCTAGCTACACCAATAATCCATGTTCACATATTCCACTTCCTTTTCACTTGCTCTCAGAATACTTTTGCCAACAACTCAAATTTATTACACTAACGTATCTAGGATTGATAGTTACTCGTAACATGATTTTTTTATGTATATCAATAACTAATAAGTTTTTTTTATTTATTTTAAATGTAAGATTTAATAAAAATTGGTCAAAAACTTTAACTGATAACAAGTTACCTCATAGAAGTGTAGTAATATACGGTCTTTCATACCTTATTTTATTTACATAAGGGAAAGTTGATATAGTTAGTAAGTTTTAAATTGATAACATCAGAACGAACTCGTTTAGTATAGGATCGATATCCTAATATTTTTAGACCGGTAATTGCGGTCAAAAGCTAAGCTCGAGTTGGATTCCATTCGATTAAGGCTATAGGACTGGGAAATTAAGAGAAGTGCTGATTTAATTGAATTGGAAAATTTGATGCAACAGGAGAAATTTGCCATAAAACAAAAGTGTCGTATTAAATGGGCTGTGGAAGGGGACGAAAATAGTCGTTATTTTCACGTTTCTTTTAAAAAAAATCAGAGAAGAGATAACATTCCAGGTCCTAACTTGAACGGTGAATGGACAACTAATACGGATGTAATTAAAGAGGAAACGCTTGCCCATTTTTCAAATAGATTTTCAGAACCAAACGTCATTAGGTCCAAGTATTGCAGCCCTCGATTCAAAAAGCTTGATCCATCGGATGTTGTGAACCTGGAAGCTGAAATAATTACGATGGATGAAGAGACGGCAGCTGTTTGGCAATGTTCGTGATCAAAAGCTCATGGACCCATGGAATTAATTTTAATATTTTAAAGACATTCTGCGGTACTTTAAAATTAGATTTTTTTCAGTGTATTAAACATTTTGAGAAGACAAGTCGGCTGGCGAGTGGTTGTATATAGCTCCTTCATTTCATTAATTCCTAAACTGTCTGATCCCAATGTGTTGGCTGACTGTCGTCCTATCAGTCTCGTTGGATGTGTATACAAAATCATATCAAAGGTGCTCGCGTTCAGGTTAGCAAAGGTTATTGCTAAAGTCATTTCGCCCAATCAAAGTGCATTTATCGCGGGCTGACAAATCCTTGACGGGGTGTTGATTACTAATGATTTCGTCAATCATGCGAAAAATACTGGGTTGGATCTTCTTCTATTTAAGGTGGATTTCGAGAAAGCTTTTGACAGCATTTCATGGGATTTTCTAATCCATATAATGTACCAAATGGGATTTGGCCCAAAATGGAGGAAATGGATTTGTGGATGCCTTTCTTCAGCCATGGTTTTGATTCTTGTTAATGGCTCTCCTGTGCGAGAATTTTCAACGGGTATGGGGCTTCAAAAAAGTGATCTGCTCTCGCCTTTTTTGTTCCTCATTGTAGGTGAAGCTCTTCAATTTTCCTTGGTTGATGCTTGCGAATGTTGTATATTTAGGGGTCTCTCTCTTAAAGATGATGGCACTAATGTTTCCTTGTTACAATATGCCAACAACGCTCTATTTTTTGGGGAGCGGTCTTTATCCAATGCGAGAAACTTGATTTCGATGTTAAAATGCTTTCAAGAGGCCTCGGATCTTAGAGTAAATCTTTCTAAGAGTCGTATCTTTGGTGTTGGAGTAGATTTGCGAGAAGTGGAAATGGTGGCTAGTTCTATCTCATGTCGCTTCGGTGAACTTCCTTTTACCTATCTTGGACTTTTGGTGGGTAAAGACCTGAGCAAGGTTTCCGGGGGTTTGATGTGATTGATCGTTTTATTTGTAGGCTATCGAATTGGAAATCTAGAATGTTATCTATCGGTGGCCGACTTACCTTAATCCAAGCGGCTCTTGGTAGCCTTCCATCATACCTCCTTTCGCTTTTCCGAGCTCCTAAAAAGGTTCTGAATCTGCTAAAAAGTATGCGTTCTAGATTTTCTTGGGAAATTAAGATTAATAAGAAAGGTTTATCATGGGTTAAATGGAAAAGTGTCTTGGACCCTAAAACTAAAGGTTTGGGAATTGGTAGTATCCATGCTAAGAATTTAAGCTTGTTAGGGAAGTGATGGTGGCCTTGTAAAATAGAGAAACAAGCTTTATGGAGTATTGTCATTAAGCATTTATATGGTGAAGACGGTGGTTTCATGCTGTCAATGGTTCAGATTTTAAAAAAGTTGTCTGGTGTGGTATTTTGAGTAGTGGTGAGGCCATCGATGAAATGGGTGTCTCATTCATGAACTCTTTTAAGAGGAAGATTGCTAGTGGTAGAAGCATTATATTTTGGAAAGATAATTGGCATGAATCTGGGCAGCAGTTAAAAAATGTCTTCCCAAGGTGATCGATGGAAGGAATATTATGTTTGCTCTCTATCTCGACCATAATTGCTCTCTAGGTGATCGATGGAAGGAATCTAATGGTTCTTGGGTCGGGTGTTGGGAATGGAGGGTTTGTCGGCGAGGTCGTTCATGTTTTGAGCTTGATTCTTTAATTTCTTTTTGTTCGGGTTTGAATCTGGATTCTGATACTTTAGATAGCTGGTCTTGGAGGCTCGATGGAACCAAAAATTTCTCGGTTTGAAGTTTGGATAACTGCAATATTGGACAAGATCAGCTTGTTATTCCCTACTTCTGGAACTCTTGGATTCCCAAAAAGGTAAATATTTTTGCTCGGCGGGTGTTTATAAATCGTATTCCAATCCTTCGTAATCTTGATGATAGAGGGTTGGATGTCGATTCAGTCTATGTCATCTGTGCAATTCCGATCCTGAAACGGTGGACCATGTTCTTCTCCGTTGCCAGAAGCTAGGAAAATATGAGAAAAGGTGTTCGGTTGGTGGAACTTTCCCATTAGTGCGATCACCTGTGTTAATGACCTGATCGAAGAAAAAGTTGTCCCAAATCTTTCTAAATTTTGTGGCAAAAATATTTACGGGTGTTTGCTGTGTTTCCCTTTGGCATTTATGGAAATGGCGTAACCTCATCTCTCATTCGGTCGGTTCGGAGCATGTTAAAGTGCGGCAATTAGATATTTTTGCTATGGTGCAGTCCTTGTCGCTCCTTTGGATAGATAATCAATGCTCAAAGTCGGAATTCCTTTAGGATAACTGAATCAGAGATCCAATTGGCGTTTCGATAGGATTATTTCATTTTTCTGTTCTACGCGATCTAAGTATCGTTCTTTTGTTGCCTTGGTTTAGTTCTGTCTTCTTTTTGTTTTTTAATCTCCATCTTCGAGATCTTTGACCTGTTGTATTCCTTTTCTTTTTTAATGCATTGTTGTTCAAAAAGTAAAACAATACAATTTCTTATAAAAGTATTTACACTTAATGAGTCTGACGGACCTGTGTCTTAAGCAAACTAGTTTGAACTTGCAAGTTGTATCACTTTTATATCTCAGTTTATTACTTATAGAACTAAAACTAAACATGGTCAAATTAAAAGAAAGTTTTGACTTTTACCCATCAATCAATCCGACCTTTTTGACACAAGTAAATGTTGTTATTCAAATATGAAACATTCAGGAGATTGTCATTTGAAAACCTACACCAAAAAAATCTTTTAATACACCTTAATTTCAATAATATTTTTTGTAAGAATTGTGTTCGCTCGGCTAGAGTAGCTTCAACATCGATTAGGTTTTGGGATAGAGTTCGAGTGAGGCATCTATCATAGATTTCAAAACTTTCGAGATGTTTCGAGTGAGGCATCTATAATTTATGGCTTTCTACATTTCCTATTCTGGAAAAATAAAAACTACATCCCTTACATTTGAACGCATTTTCTGAATTTCTATTAGTTTGCAAGGGATACAATATTAGAAAAACTTAAAAGAAAAAATTGAGATATTTTTTCGTAACTAAATACGCCATTAACATTATCCCATTTTCTCAACCAATACATTACATGTTTCCTTGTAGTGTACATGCAGTGGGGATCCATGAATATACATCTTGGGGGGCAAAATCTTATTATTATAATTTTTTTTATATCAAACTAAAAATTAAACATAGTGTATGTAAACATTTTCTTAAGAACAAGTAAAAAAATATATATAAAGTGAGTCATTTTAATATTTTATGCATACAAATAAGTTATTTAAGGAAGACCTAATTGAATTTGGACTTGAATTCCACTAAATAATTACATATGTTTATACTACTAAACCCATTAGGAAGGGGGCAAGTGAACCCTCCCCTAATGTTGATTACAGTATATACATGTAATTTGAAAAGTTAATAAGATGAGTAGTTTGTAGGGGTGTTCATTTTCGGATATATGAAGTTTCGGATACCCAAAGTTTGGATATTCGAAATTTTAAATAGTAGATTTCATTCTCCAAAATACAATTCAAAATTTCAGATATTTGAATTTTGAATACCGAAATTATGAATACAAATATCGGGTTATCTGAATATCCGAATCGAAAAAATGTATATTTTGTTCAATTTTTTTGAATTTTTAAATCAAATATATTTACAATATAATTATTTAAATAATGAATTTAACATAATATAAGTATAAAATATATGTATATGAAAGGAATCTCAATTTTTTGATTGAAAATACAAAAAACATTCTCCAAATGTACAATAGCTTGTACTTTGGGTATGTTTGGTGAAATAGTTGTAGGCTGTAGCTGTAGCTGTAGCTTTACGTTTGAAGCTTTTCACGAAAAGCTACTTCTAGTAGCTTTGGAAATTTGAGCTTTTCATTTGATTCTAAAGCTAAAGTTTGTACATGCCAAACAAGACTTTTATTTTCACATGAGCTTTTTGTTCAAAAACTAAAAGCTAAAGCTCATAAAAGCTCCGAAAAAGTACGTGCCAAACAGGGTCAAAAAAGATATAAAAAAGTCTCGTTTAACAAATCTTTCACATATAAAATAAATAATTAAAAGATTTAGATTATATTACTATACTCAAACAAATAAGTAATATCAATCTAAATATCCTGTATTAACTATCTATTTTTTGAATATTCGAATATCCGAATCATTCAAAATTTTAAAAATTATTATTTAATACCCGAATTTAAAAGTTCAGATATACATATTTGAGATATTTGAATTCTCAAATAATTACATATCATATATTTTAAATATTCAAATATCATATACGAATATAATACGAATATTTTAAACACTCCTAATAATTAGTTTTTGAAAATGGCATATTTAATAAGTTAGACTTTAAGGACAAATCAAAACTTTTGATTATTTACTAGTCACTTGTTTCCAAAACTCACACTGGACCAGGCTGCCACAATTAAGAATTATTTTTTTATGGAAACGGCAATATTATATTTTTATATGAATATAAGAAATACCATCCAACGAAGGGAAAAAGATCACAGAAACAAGGAAGATCAGCTCCAAGAAGAAGCACAAAGGAGAAAACAATAAACAATAAAGAATTATTAATATATACAATTTTAATCATAACCACGTACATAGATAGATATATATGAATTTTGATTATTTACTTTGGATAAAATTCAAATAGGTAGACATATTTATTGTGAGAATAAAAGAATTAATATTAGTTTTTAGATTTATCAAATTTAGAGTTCGGATTAATACAACAAAATTTTAAAACGTAATTAAATTTTTTATTGAAATTAAGTGGAGCGGCAGTATGATAATTTTACCATTTAATTAGTTCCAGCTTTTTAGGTTATTTTAAATCATAAGAAAAAAAATTCACTCGTTCTCTAGCTCTCTCTATCGCTCAAACACAATAAACTCTAACCAAAAACCTTCAAAAATCGTCGATTGCGTGCTTCATTCATCAAAATGTTGCTCTAAATCATCCTTTTCTTCCATCACACGTGCGTGAATCGTCATTCTCGCGGTGAATTTCTACCTCTTTCGTGCGGCGAAATTCTAACTCTCAAAACCTAATTAAAACGCAAATTATCACCGATTAAACTTTGATTCCTTCATTCAGATGGATATTTGTGAAGAAATCGCACTTACAACATCTTCAAAATCGCCTATTCAGGTCGTTCCTCTTAGATCCGTTCTACTTGGTAATTTTTTTGACCTTTTGTTTATTTTGTACTAGTAAAGTAATCATTATTTTGAAACCGTTTTAATGTTAGTATTTCTCTCTAAAAAAGTATGTATGTATTTATGTGTTGATGTTTTTGATAGATTGATAATTTTCAGTTTGATGTTTAGAGTAGTATGTCTATTGTTCACGTGAAGTTTATCTAGTCAAAGAAGAGCATACTTGTCAACGAAGTTGCATTTTCACATAATAATCTACTGGGATCATCTCTGGTAAACTAGTTTATTTGTTTCTTGCGGAACCATTAAATAATAATTAACTACTGAAGATGTTTAATGATCAGACTACCTGTCCACCTTTAATAAAAATGAATGAGATCTCTGCATTATCATAACATACATCATCCTTTTTTAACCCCACTTTATTCACTTTTTCAAATATGTATGTCATGCATTAATATTGTAGTTTACTAATTCAAGAAATCGCCCACCTCCATAATTGGCGGAGGTGTTGCCGGAATTCAATGTGCCGCCATGGAATATAATTTTATTTATATTTTTATTAATTTTATTTTATTAGTTTTGAAGGAAGTGACATGAAATTCTGTTGGGAGTAAAAAGACAAGAGTCCAACACATGATAACAGAGGCCAATCTTGTCACTTTCCTAAACCACTCGTTATACTTGACAACTTGTTTTCACACAACCTAACCCCACCTCTCCAATTTTAATTTTAATTAAACACATATAACATACCTTTTGCATAATACCTCTAGCTTGATCATATAAAGTTTCTCTCAATCATCGCACTTATATGTATATGTACAATTTTCTACTAAGAAACTACGTTTATATATTCATAAAATATAAGAAACATGTCTTTATTATCAAGGAAAAACTTACCAAAGCATATTTATAATGCTTATAATTGAGCAAATTAAACTTACATTTAATTAATATTAAAACAATATTTACCATGTTCAACCCATTGCCTTTTAAGTTAGATTAATTACTTGATTTTCTAGAGATCACATAGTACTTTTTAAGAGTAGGTATCGAAGTTTAATTACGTTCAAACTTTAGTAACGCAAAGTCTTGCAGTTGTTGGATCATGGGGTCTTTTGCTTTGCCCTCATCAAGATTCAAGATACATATTATTCTAAAACATTCTTTTAATATATTTATTGGTCAATATGAATATTATTTAAAATGGACCTTAATGAAGATTATTTTATTTCTAAAAATAGAAAATGTAGTTATAAATATATGAACTACATATTATTATTATTATTATTATATTCTTTTAATTCAGGATATGATATGATATGATGGTTATTTAATGTTAAATGTATTTGTTACTATAGGTACGCCAATACTTATTAGAGTAATTCAATAATTAGCTGATAACAAAAAAAAACATCTTCCTTAACCAAACAATCCTATATATATTTGGTAGAAACACATGTTTGGTATATAAATCATGGGTTAGGAGGTAGCTTTTTGATTCAATTTCTTGATCTTCCAAAAATGTTTTCCTTTCTAATGTATACTCTAAATACCAAGATGTTATCTAATAAAACAGAGTTATGGACACTTGTGAACATTACATTTTTTTTTTCCTGAAGACTATTAATGGGCAAATGTAAATATAAATCCAGTAAAAAAGTAGTCTACTTTTATAAAAGACCCCAAATTGAAAAGTTCACAGCAAAAGGGTATGTTATAAGACAAGAAATTAATATATTATTTTACTTTTTTTTCAAAACAGTATATATTAATTTTGGAAGAGCTAGCAAAAGTACATAAAACATGTTACTTTGTTGGAACAATACCACACCCCCTCACATTCCAATCTTATATGATTCCATAATCAATCATTCTAACATTCATTACATAACCCTTCACTCTCCATTCTTTCTTTCTACTTACACACAAAACACACTTTCTTGAATACAACTTGATTCAATTCGCTCATCATTTAATGGCACAAACAACAACACTTACTTTACTTACGGCTTTATGCCTTTTATCTATTTCTTCTCATTTATCATTTGCAAAAATGGCATCAAATACTATTTCTGCAGCCCCTGCATTACTACCAACACCTATCTCATCATCACCACTATCTTCTCCATTATCTCCTGCTTTATCTCCTGATATTACTCCATTATTTCCTTCACCTAGTGGAGGTGAACTTTCACCTAGTGAATCAGTACTTCCCACCATTCCTTCTAGTCCTAGCCCACCTAACCCTGATGACACAACATCTTTTGGACCCAATACTATGGCCATTTCACCATCTGGTTCACTTCCCGTTTCCTCTTCTGTTAGCATTGGAAGTACTTCAATGGTGATGGCTATGTTCTTAGGGGCATTTTGGTCATTTCATCTTTGATATAAAAGGTGTCATCTAAGGTGGTGGCCTTAGTCTTTGAGGGCAATTTGGACATTTTACAGATGATTTAGAGGGTCATATAAGGTACTTTTTTTGTTTGGTCATGTATGGAGTGGGAATCATTGATGGAGAGCAACAAGTAATTGTCTTCTTTTTTTTTCTTCCCCTTTTTTCACATTATTTATGTGTAATTGTATTCACCAGTTGTAGATTTCACTATTTCATGCCTTTTTAAGGAGTATATATAAATATTTTACTGTAATATTTTGTTAAGGGTCATGCTGCTGTGGTGTATCATGTGATAAAGTTTGTCGTTATATTAGAAGTATATTCAAAAGTGAATAAAAGCCATGCCTTTTAGCAGTCTCTATCTTTTCTTTAATCCTTTTCTAAGGACTTAAAGGACTGAGCTAAGAAAAGCATGATAATTGTTAATCATTGGACCATTATTATTTCAAGAGAATCATTATTTGAATGTCACGCACCAGTTATCTTTTTTAGTTAATTATGTTTTACTTTTTTGCACTAGAAGTTGTAAACCATGATCAAGTGATCATATGTCTAGTGGGTATCCAACTATCCATTTTGACCCTACAATCACTAAGTTTTTTGAAGATGTGGCATCTTTGACACTTGAAAACCATGATTAAGAAGATATGGTTTCACAGTTGGTCCATTGGTATCCATCAACATATAGGTTGCAAGCAGAGGGAGAAACAGATGGAAATTTCAACAATTTCATTACAAATTTTTGAAATGTATGTATTAAAAATACAAGTAAGTCGATTTATAACTAAAATAGAAATATGAGCGAGTTCAACCGAACCCCTAGAGCTATATATAGCTCGAAAATTTGTGTGTGTACCTTCTTTGCGGTTATGAAACCATGAATAAATTAAATCAACTATGGTGTCTTTTTTCCTTTTAAGATCTATGAAAGTTCATGGCTTTATAGAGAGATCTACATTCTACAATGCAAAATTACTCATAACCATGACCAAGTGACCATTGGTCCAATGATTTAGGATCTATGAGTTTAAATCTCGTTGAAAACTCATGCATTGTACAGTGGTAAGTCAATTATTTCAAGAGAGCCATTATTTTAGTTGTGCTCTTTTTTTAATTCTTATTTTTGCACTAGAAGTTCAAAATCATTGGCCATATGGTCATTGGTCTAGTGAGTATCCTATAATCCATTGAGGCCCTACAATAATTGGATTATGAGAATCTCCTAACAAAATGTGTTTATTGTTTTTTTTTACCATTTTAAACCATGAGTAAGAAGTTAAAGCAAAGCAACTTGTTTGTCAGAAAACTGATACCGAACTAGAAAAACAACAAAAGAATAGTGAAAGAGATGATGATATCCTAAGATCAAACAAATGTAAACATTTGAGCTCGAATCTAAGATACAATAGACTTGAATCGACCTTATTACTTGAAAAAGGACTAAGCTATCACAAATCACTCGGATGTTGAAACCAAACATGGATTTGGTTACCATGACATAATTCACTTGAATTGTCAAATGCAGCACTTTAGTCTGTGCTTTGAAAGCAATCTGCCCAACAAGAATAATTGTTGCTGAAGTGCATCTCACTTGTTGCAAGCCAAATTGACCAGATCAACAAAGTATTTGAAAACCACGATTAAGAAGTTATGGTAGAAATGATGGTAAAATTTGAAAGGCTGAAAGCTTTACAAAGGAAATTACATCATACAAACTACACTTTTGAACTAAAATCTGCATCATACAAACACAAACAATGACCCGCTAAGATCTAGCATGAATAATTGAATACTACTATACCACTCCATACATTCTAACAGAAATACACTAGACAACTTTCAAACAACTCGGCAAACAAAGACCCATGACAATCGAACCTAATTTCAAAACAAATGTACTATTCTTTTATATGATAATTTAACAAATCGGAGACTTTTGTACTGTTTTTTCCTTGTCTTCTATAAAATTAACGGGCAATATTATATGGCAAAATATACCTGGGTGAATCAAAAAGAAATGTCTGAACTCTGAAGGGAACGACTCTATAATGGAACAGTAGCTTCAGTATTAAATAGCAGTCCCCAAAATACCCCTTTCAATTTGGCGAGCTCAAATGGGTTGTTGTTGCTGCTGCTGTTGCTTTGCTTCTTGAAAGAATCATTAACAATTCTTGCTTTGAGTTCTACATTTTCTTGCTTGAGCAAATCCACTGAAATACTAAGTTGTCTTATTGCCTCTCTCTTCTCTTCATCTTTTTGTATCAACTGCTCCTTTTGAATCTTGTTTTCTTCTCTCAATCTCTCAATTTCTTCCCTCAACTTCATTGTTTCTTCATCAGAACTCTTTACTTCTTCAGTTTCTTGATCAAAATGAGTATCTTCTTCTTCAAGATCATCAACAACCACAGAATCAGATTCACCAGAATCATAATCAAGGTCGAAGTCAAAAGACTCAGAGTAACTGTCGTACGATTTTTCTGATTCTCTTTTTAGTTGGGATGTTCGGAATTTGGATAAGGGTAGGGGACATGATGTCCATGGAGTCACGTGGCGGATACCACTATCAAATTTGACTTGATCATATTTTTCAGCTAGTGAACGATGGGCTCGATAAAGATCCTCAACGATGTTGATAAGTTCGGGTCGTTTCTTGTAATACATCTCTGCACGCTTTGCAAATGAATCTGCATCTTCCTCGATCAGTTTAAGCATTGCCTCTGTCTTATCATCCAGCTCTATCAAAGTAAAAATAATATTTAGTAAATACCTAACAAAATACTAATAAATACTATAATAATAAAGATTTAGTAAAGAGCAAATGAAGGACTAATAATGTAGTCATGAAAAGTGAAATTTCATATCGAGTGCAATATGAATGAAGGTGGGTAAAGTAAAACGTTAAAACATTAGTCATGTGTTGTTGAAATGAAGATTTATGCATTAAAACACCTAAACCAAATTTTGAAAGGTTTATTTTTTTGGCTTGTTTCTGTGTTGCAGTCGCACACGTGTTGAAATCTTTTTCTGGGTCAGCTGAAATATTTCGAATTGTCTTCTCCTTACTGTAAAAATGGGGCTACAAGTTCAAGGATTTGTATGACCTACGATCACCTCATAAATGAGATGTTCAAGCCTGATTGAGGCTAGAATCGTAAATGATGGGTTCAAGCATGGTGGAAAACAGTTGGTTGTGACAGTTGATGTGCAAAAATTACAGGTTGATAGTCCCTTAATTGTCATCAACTAGTCCAACATAAGTAGTCCTAGAATCGTAAATGATGGGTTCAAGCATGGTGGAAAACAGTTGGTTGTGACAGTTGATGTGCAAAAATTACAGGTTGATAGTCCCTTAATTGTCATCAACTAGTCCAACATAAGGTAAAGTCATCCTTCTTCTCAAGGATAAATGATTTTACCTATACCAATGTTGGACTATTTGATGATAACTACGGAATCTTCCTTAACAAACAAGTCGACATAAGCCATTTGTAAACCTTGTACATCAACTGTCACATGGTAAGCCATTTTTCACTATCTTCATTGGAGCCTCAACCACCTCTCTTGGCTGTGAAGTTTCTATACTTCATACAATTCGATAGACAGCTCGTGACCCCGTTTCTTATCAACACGAGTTGGAGTATAAAATGGTTTGACATGATTCAACATATACTGAGAAAATTTTACCACTCTCAACTCGAATGCAACCGCAACACCACAAACAAAAGCCAAAACATAAACCTTCTAAAAAAGAAATTGTTAGGTGTTCAATGTCCAAATCTTTTGAAAGTCAAAATAGACCTTTCCAAATTGAAGTAATAGACACATAACAACATTCAAAAGAGGCACACGTTGAACACCTAATAACTCATTGTCACATATTGATTATCTCCAAAATCCTAATTTCAACCCAAAAAACAATCAATCAAAATACATACATAAAACAAAGCATATAGGAGTAATATAACTACCAGAAAGAGTGGAGTATAGCCATGGAGATTTCCTAGGGCTTGGGATAGTATTACTCTGACTATCAAACCACCACCATTGTGCTGATAACTTACTCCTCTTCCCTTCTATCTCCATTTCTTCTTCTTCTTCACCTTCACAAATTTCAAAATCATCCCCTTAATACTTAGGTTTTGACAATTATAACCCTCGTACAGTAACAAATTACATAAAATGAGAATTTGAA
Source organism: Logfia minima (assembly GCA_963921325.1). Classification (NCBI taxonomy): domain Eukaryota; kingdom Viridiplantae; phylum Streptophyta; class Magnoliopsida; order Asterales; family Asteraceae; genus Logfia; species Logfia minima. The sequence goes on along the minus strand of OY992776.1, from coordinate 10,280,215 downwards.
TTATAAAAAGCATATAAAATCAAATTTTATTAAGTAAAGATACAAACCTACATTTCAAATCGAAACAAGTGATTATTTGTTTTCTATCAAATAAAAAAACTTAAACAGCAATTGCATTAAGTGTATGAACAAAAGGGAAGCTAAAAAATTGTGAAAATTGAAAGCTTACGTTATGAACATAAGCAGAGCGTTAACTGGCGCTCACTTCCTTCCACTGTGTTTATCTCTTTCCGAATTGATGAAGAAGATTGTTGTTACAGTGAGTGTATATATATAAATAAATATAAATATATATTAAATTAAATATTAACTATAAAGTGTGACAATGAAATGGTGTTGATTCACATACAACGGGCATGAAGAGGAGCGTGTAGCTGGTGTATTGACAAAAAAGAAGAATAAAAAGAAAAGTAAGTAAAATAAGATCATGTGATTTTTACTCATTGCCCAACGGTCGAAAATTGTCGGCCCAATAATCATGAGCCCAACGGCTCACTAGAAAGATATACTACAAATAATATTAATTAATATCAATAATAAATAATAATAATAATATGTTTGATTAAAAATGTAAAAGAACGTATAAGTTTATAGTTTTAATTTTAACTTTGTATATATATATTAAGCAGCAACTTTATACTTGCATTTTTTGTGATTCACAAATATTTTTCTTTTTTAAATATATGTTGCATTAGTAATTAAGTTACATATATGGTCTTAAAGCTTCGTCAATATGAGTTTTGAGAGGTAAAGTAGAAAAGATAACATAGGTGCAATTAAGGATTAATACACAAAAGGCACTAAAGTATTTGAAAAAGTTTACTTGAAGTATCCATCTTGATGTTTTAACATAATCAAGGGGTTGTTTGGTAGAGAGAAATGGAAATGAGTTTATTTCACTTGTTTGGTAGGAGAGAATTGATCGGGACGGAGAAATGGTATTTGTCGAGAAATATGATGCTTTGTACTTTTATTTCTATTCGATTGATTGCATGAGAAGTGGTGACATTGATTTTTTAGTGCTCTAGTGAAAATATTAATGTTGAAAAGGTAAAGTAGTTAAAAATGATGAATTTCCTATGTATTTTGATTTAAAAAGTTACAGCGCTAGGCAACGTTCCAAACTAAACACTAACCCGTCAAGAAATACCCGACGACCGCATCATCAAGAGAAACTTTAACGGGGACATTTTGTTTGCTTTAATAAATTTATCCTTTTTTTTCTTCTGAGAAAAAGCCCTAGCAGCTACATTGGTTTTAGGGCGATTTTTACTTTATTTCCACACCTACTAGGCTACTACTTTTCTTCCTCAAATTTTTTCTTCAGTTGCTACTATTCTCTGAAATTCGCTACTCCTCGATTCTTTTCAAGTTGGGTGACGTTCATATCTCGGCAAAACTACGTCTCCTCCGTTCAAGTATATGAGTCCATTTTGTTGTAATTTTCCGTTATCTCAAAATTAAATTAATTTAATATGGTATTGTTTGTTTTCACGAGGTCAATTATCCACATTACCGTAATTATGACTATGACTATGACTATGAATTTTTAAAAATAAATTGATTTTAAAATGTAATTATGTCACTGAATTTACGTAAGCATCTCCCAGTTACTACGGAATATGTTTTCTCAAAAGATTTCTTAGTTTTGATTACAAAGTGTAAAAGTTTATTAAAAGAACTAAAATATATTTTCATTCTTTGTGTTCTTTATCAAACGTTAGAAATGATTCCGTTGCTCATTTTTTAGGTAATTCTCTTACGTAACCAAACAATGAAAATCAACGAACTCGCGAAACATGTTAAAGAAATAGGGCTATCCAGTTTCACCGGTAAAAACCCTGACGTAGCCATAATTTTTCCTATGTTTTTCTAATTTTCAAATCTGGGTTTGTAGTATCATTCATAGAATTTGTACAGGTCAAGTTGTTAGCTTAAATGTTGTGAATTTTGAAAATGTATTTTAGATCTGAAAATTGGATGAAAATTGGTGGTCAACGGGGTTTGTTGGTTGTCAACGGGGTTTGATGGTGGTCAACAGAGGTGGTGATGTGGTGGTGGTTGTTGAAGAACTTGAAGATCATTTCATGAACTAACAACATAATATAACAAATACATAAATATGTAGTTTTGAACTGAATGTATGTTAACAAAAGATAATAATAATTTGGAATAATCCATTGTCATATACTTTACCCAAAACATTTGGGGAAAATGTAATAATGGTGATAATGAGATGACATGGTGATGCTTTTTTATTATAAATTGAACTAAACATAATATAAAAAAAAAAACAAAAAAGTTAATTGGAAAAAATCTAAAAATAATTAGAGTCTTCGTGGTGCTTATTAGGGTTTGATTTTGCGGCACTTACATAGAGCCTACATGGATTTAAAGCGTTCAGCTAGAGTTTACGTGTATTCTGCGTAGCAATTTTCTTAATCTATCCCTATCATTGAGAGTGGTCTAATAGGTCATCAGTCAACGATTTACTCCAAATGAACAATGTAATAAACATTGTTTATCCAAAAGCAAAAAACATATAATCAGGTCATGGTTTTGTTAAAACGGAAAATTTAGCACTCCAAGTGAACATTTTCGAATACTTTAGTGACCTTTGTGTGTATGAACTTGTGCATTTAACGATGCATATGTTAGGTATAGCAAAGATAAACTTCATCCGTATAGTTTTTACAACAACAACAATACCCAATCCCCCATATGCGGGGTATGAGGGAGGTAAGATGTAGATATTCATTCATCTATTCAAGGGTAAAGAGACTGTTTCCGGAAGAACCTCCGACCAAGTTTTTACACAAACATAAATAGTAAAAACTAAATACCCTTTATCATTCTTAATGTTACACTTCTGAGGGCAAGCTTGCGTGCAAGTGAAACTAGGTGTAAACGATGCGATACAACTCGTGAGCTACTCGAGACCGACTCGAAAAATATTCGAAATCGACTTGGAATAAGTCCAGTCAAGCTCGAGCTCAAGTATCATAATACTCGACTCGTAAAGCTCGCAAGCCTAATCGAGCTTAATTAATATTACTATTTTACCCTTGATTTTTTAATATATTTACTTAGGTGCATCACTATATATACAAAAAGAAGAAACCCTAAATATTCTTCGGACAACAAACAAATAGATCCTTTCACATGATGCTTCGTATTTAAGTTATTTTGATCTTCTTATTCTTCTCCATGTTTCATCCTTTCTAATTTTAAGTTTCTTAAAACAATTTGTGACTTTAAATTTTATAGTTCTTACTAGTTACAATAGATTTGATTTGTTCAGGCATTCTCCTTTCAACCTCATCATCCTCCCTAAAAAACAAGCGTATTATACGAGATTAGGTGAGGTAAATAACGTTCCTCGTCTCCTTTAATACTAAATAGTTATTGTGTTTATGTTCTTGTATGTTTATCTTTCATATGTGTTATTAGGGTTCAGAATCTCATATGCACATCATATGTTTGATTAAGTTACTTGATATGATTGTATGAATTATACTTCTACCATCCGAGCAAACTATTTAGCGTAGTTTATGTTTAGATATTCTTCTTAAAACATACTAGTTGATATATCTTATTAACACTATTTTAATCACTTCTTATTACTTTGTTTCTTTGTTACTATAACAACACATATATTATATCTACTAAAAAATTTGTAGGATCTTTATTGATCACAATAGTTGTATGGATTAATTAACTATAACATAAATAGGATTTTTATTGAACTTATTTTTTAACACTCATGTGTGTTATTTTATTAGTTTATCTTGGTATTCTATATCTTTAATGTTCTTTCTTACTTGATCCAAAATATGTCAATATATCACTTGCAATTATTTTTGTATGATATGGATGCTATGCCTAAATTTTTATCTGCTACAGACTCACCACAAGAAAATACCACTTCAATGGATGATACAACTACTAATAGCAAGGGAGAAAATAAAGTGGAAGAAGATTCTAATTTTGGAACTAAGAAAAGGCAAAGGATGTCTTCAGTTTGGTTAGAGTTTAAAGATGTCAAGCTTCCTAATGGGACTAAAAAAGCAGAGTGCATCCATTGTAAGGCTAGACTTGCTATACTTAAAACTAAGAGTACAAGTCACTTTAAAAGACGCTTGACAAATTGTTTAAGGCGAAAAATCTTCCAAAAATGGCAACAAAGGATTGCATTGGAAGTAATTGATTCGAATATTAATTCTCAAGTTGTGAGTCCAACTCTTACTAATGGGAAGTTTGATATGATAAAAAATGTGAGAGTTGATTGTACATTAGATTCTGATGCACGAAGATCCTTTCACGATTTTTGGAGGAGGAAGTTTTTAATATGATGAAAAGGCATGGGATGCCTGAATGGGAGCAGGTGTCTCGTAACACCATTACAAAAGTTTGCGAAAAAGTTTATGAGATAAAAAGAAAAGAACTTGAAGGATCTTTTGATATCTATTTCCAAGATTAGTGTGACAACCGCCATGTGGAAGTCTACTAACCAAAGGATTTGATATATGGTTATCACGAGCCATTTTGTTGATTCTAAATGGAAATTGTAGAAACACATTTTGAATTATGTTCATGTACCTCCTCCTCACACCGATGTTAACATAGTTGATAATATTTAGAAGTGTTTGAACGAGTGGGGCATCGAGAATAAGTTGTATACAATATCAGTTGATAACGCATCAAACAACAATTCAGCTATTGAAAGCCTAAGGGACACTTACTCACTTATTAAGAAGTTGCTTTGTAAAGGAATATTATTTCATGCGCGTCGTTGTGCACACATCTTAAATCTTATGGTTCAAGACGAACTTTCAAAAATCACATACATCATTGAGGATATCCATGATAGTGTGGAATGAAAGTGAAGCAAGACTTAAGTTATTTTTAGAGATCGCACATCAGTCGGGACTGCCAACATGGGAGAGGTGATCACGTAACCTATGGTTTAAGGAACATGGGGATGATTGAATCCATAACCTCCACTTTTATGTTGCATGTCCCCCACCACTAAGCTACCATCGGGGGGACATAAATAAGATTGTAGTAACATTCTTATTTTAATTAATATAAAATCAGTATTAAATAGATCAAGAATGAAAATCATCACCTAGGCAAAGAATGCAGCTTCATAGTATCCATAATTAACAAGACCCCTGTTTCAAGTCTTCTTAACACTAAAAAATAAATTCATAAATATAATTTGATTTTGTGTGAACACAGTTAGTGGTAAGATCAATTACAAAAAAATTCTACAAAACCCCTTTTATGTACAAAAAGCATAGTACAGATGACAGGTCATCAGGTTAATGCCACGTCACGGGTGCCAGTAACATAAGAAATGAATCCTCTTCCACCAAAAACTGGACGCATGAAAGCATCATCGAACTTTCTCCAGTAGTGATGAATGGTGTTAGTAGGGTTGCTAAATAACATTTGTAGATTTGTTGTAGTTGGTAAAGTTTCATCTGAACTTGTTTCAGCTTCTACATCATGTCCATTTCCTAGAAGTGGCATCATGATGGAATTCGGACTTGATGGTTGTGATTGGTCAGCGTTTGATGATTGAGGCAGCAACCAGTTATAATAGGCTTAGTCAACAACCCGAACACCTTTAATGAAACAGAAACAGTTTGTCATAAGAGATTGTAGATTAAAAAACCTTACTAGTAAAACTGGAAGTCGCCCAATGAGGTAAAAGTCGTCCAAATTGTATTGAAATGCTTACCTCCTAAACCATTTCATCAAACAAAATCAATTATTAAAATGGTATAGTTTTTCAATAGTGTTTAATAAATTAACTACTTATTAAATTCAAAGAAAATGGACATATACATGTTGGTGGGTCAACTAGTCCAAGACGGCCCATTTGACATGTATCTAATTCTAGTTCCTGGATGATATAAAGATTTGTGAAAATGAATAAGGAGAAAACTAATTAACTTGATAATTCAGATGGGAGAAGACACTGTGAACAAAGGCGTTAAAATAATTACCACGGTACTGAAAAGAACAATACTGATAGTGCTGGTGATCAATAGTGCATTTGCAGGCTGCATAGGTTGCTTATCAGAGCTGGTAAACTGCATATATAGCGCACATTAGGTATGAAAAAGAAAATATAAACAGCATAAGCGTGCAACCGAAATCATATTAATCCAGCCAGCTGTTAATACCCACCAAGATCCAAGAAGAGTTAAAACCGATCATAATTATTTAGAGGTGGCAATTATGATCCATTTACATGTGAATAGCATTGTACCCGAACAATGATGCGGTGATATTTTAAAAAGAGAAAGTTGATGTTGTTAATTTCGTATCTTACGATTTTATAGTCTTTCAGGATGTAGTTTGATAATTTACGTGGTGATTTAAATGTGTCTGTATTAGTATGTTGATGCAGTGTTTTGATTTAAATTGAGTGTACATAATTTTAACAAACTTATGCATTGATTTTGTGATAATAATATGAAATTCTTGAAAAGAAGATAAACATATATAATGATGATATTTGTATGCTTTATGTAATATGAAATTCTCGCGCTATGCGGCAAAACAAAAACTTGTAAATAGATGATAGTTGTATGCTTTATGTTTCTTATTCGTGTATTTAGTCGTGGAATCAAATATAATGGAAAAGTAAATGAAAAAAGTGTATAAGTAAATTAATGAAAAATTATATATATAATGAATACTATGAAAGTTAAAAATAAAAATGTTGAAATTTTAAGGTTACTAAAAATAGAAGGCCCAAATGCTTTATAGTATAATATAGATAGATAGATAGATATAATATAGATAGGCCAATTTGGGTTATTGTTAGTCTCAAACGGCTTGGATGGAAAAAAGCTAGCTACAAAAAGAATATGGATCGAATAGGTCAAATGGGTAGATAGCCACCAAATGTGCATTTATAAAACATACAACCTTCTAAATGGCTATAGATTTGGATCACATGGACATAATATAGTTTCTGTAATCAGATTTGATGCATTGTTTATTTTTGAAGAAATTTAGAAGCATTTCAACCCAAAAAAAAATAAAAAAATCGGGGTCACCCCGAACCGAACTCGTTTTGACAAGTTACCCCGTCCTACCAACCCATCTTGCCAACTCTGATCATTATCATGAAATATGTCAGCTTCCAATGTGCTTAGGTTCAGTTTCTTTCGTATATTTAATGAGAAACAAACTGTAAACTACTATTTCTAATTCATATTTACATAATTTTAGAAACTAGATAAAAGAAGTGTAAAGCTTCGTGAGTCAAGACAACCCAACCCATTTTGACCCACTCATAAATTTTACATGTTTAGACACATTAATCAACCCACCTGATCTGCCCATTTTTTTCACCTCTAAGCAAAATAAATTCTACATAACTTCTGTTTTTACCTTCTTATAAGCAAGTGCCACAGAGACAGCGCCTCTCATTAGACCAGCCCACCAAACTGTGACCTGAGAGAGATTATTTGAAGTTCGTTAGCGGCATACTGTCATTTATGGGCCAAGAAACTTCAAACAATACTTGAAGTTACTTACCTGCTGCTTAAACTTAATCTTGTTACTCGTCGATTTCGTGGTTAAGTTGGATATAATTGAAATAGGGAACACAAAACATGCTCTCCCAACCATAATTAATCCAAGCAGTACAGCACTTGCCCAAAAAGATTTCCCAGGACTGCAGAATTTAAATCTGAATTAATAAAAAGGATGTTATGATAGAAGTGTTACCAGGAGGGTAGATGTGGCAAGAAGAGCAGGGTAACGGGTCAAGACAAGCTCGGTTTGAAACAGGTTATGTTTATTAAGGGTTGAAATACTGTTCTACGAGAGAGGTGCACGGTGGTAAATATGTAAAAAAGGCTACCTGTCCTTGACAAATTTCCATTTTTCCACATCCAGTGAATCCATACCAACATACATGAAGATGAAGATTTCAGCAATAAATGACATTGTAGCAAAAGCATGTCTGCAATCCAACAACCAGATATGAATACTTTAATAGAAACCTAGTCAAAATCTTTTCATGGAAGATGTTGTTTGAGATGAAGTGCGAAAAGGGAACACACTTTGTAGTTACTTGTGAATCGATGGTGACATTATGCCAAGCATAGTGTGACATTACTATGCCACAAAAGAATACAGTGAGGATTCCACTTAATCCAAAAACCTGGAGGAATTAGAGAGTTATTCTTGTGACCAACTAGTAGAAACTAACCAAGTGTAATGACTAATTGCAAGAGGTGACCAAATGGGCAGGTAGAGTAACACGTCTAAACGGCTTTGAGTCTAAACCGATTATTTGACTGCTGGTCCATTGTCCCAAGTGTAGATATTAACCAGCATCAAACACTACTTTTGTCCATTTATTGGAATTTCAAATTTTATGTTTTAAATTAGATTATGAGAAACTAGGTGTTATAAAACACTCCTTTCTTTTTTTCTTCATGAAACTATTTACAAAGTTCTAAGCAGTTGAAAAGACTTAGGGTGACTTTTGACCTGTTGGACCCTCTTCCTTTATAGCCAAATTTTGAGATTTTACTCTGTGGAGATAAAATAGAAACCCAAACAGACCCATTTCTCAGTAAATGGGTCAAAAGCGCCACCTCTATTAACTGCCTTAAAAGCATCATAACTGCTATACAACACTTACTTCAGCTAAAATGTATGAAAGGTAAGCCATGAGTATCATAAGAGAGACTTCACGATCAGTTGAATTTCTGAATTTGGAAACAACATAAATTAGAGCCAGTGATTGACTGTATGAGAGTAATAACAGCATGCAGAAACCCAACTTTAACAGAATAATTGAGAACAACATCACTGCATACCTTCCAAATTACAGTGCTCTGATGATGTATGAACATAGCAACCCAACCTACAAGTGGAAAAAAAGGAAAAAAAATAGCATTAATCAAGAGAATGCATAAACAGAAAGAGATAGAAGCTGCAAAAAGCCATTAGGTAGGCATTCTTGTGTGCAACTTAGAGGTGGCAATTTGACTCATTTACTTATAAACAGGCTGATTTGGGTAATAATTTATCTCTAACAGGTCAAACGGGTAAAATAAGCTTGTTAAAAATAGGTTAAATGGTCAAAACTTGCCCAAAATGTAATTTTAATGCATAAGACTTACTAATCAATTTATATGAAAATTTTGATTATATTGGACGGAAAATAAACTTTTGTAATCACATCTGACACCCTAAAGAATTATACCCTCTAAAGATTTGAACGATAAGTATTTTGGGTAACATAACCCGACTCATTTCATTTATGCAAATAAATTTTGCTGTTTTGACCAGTTACCCACCCGTCTGACCCGCCCACTTTCCCACCTCTAGTCCAACTGTCTCAAGACATGCACGATGGAATGAAAATAATATCTAGACTCGGATCAATACCATATATCATGTCACTTGTGCACTAGTGTACCTTCAAATCAATTTATTTCCTATACATGCAAGACTTAAAAAGATGAACTAGTACCATTATTTATTATACAAAATTACAGAATTAATCGACAACACAGATGAAACCCAAAGTTCTATTTTAAATCATTGTTTAGATTTTAGAAACAGAAAATGATGAAGCAGTTAGTGCAGGATGTGTATTTACTCAATATTAATGATCCAAATTCCAAATAAGTGAAAGTGAGGCTAAAATTGAGTCATGTAAAGCAAACCACACTCATAAATGTATTCAGTGATTTCTAGATGTCATATTGAGTAAGAAATAAATCATTGATAAGTTAATGAAATAATAGCGAAAGCCAAGTACAAATCCCAACTCTCTAAGAGAGAATACATCCCCTCAAAACATAAGCAATCAATTTACTGACTAACAGAAGATAAGATGTATATGTGTATTAATAAATAAACACGCATATATATACATAGAGAGAGGGAGAGGGAGAGATAGAGAGACTTACCAGAACTCCCAACAAAGTACTTAATACAAATAATGACATGAAATTCCAAGCAAATTTAAGGGCAATGAGTACGTTCATTTCTGACAGGTTAAATTGTGTAGTTGCATTGAAAAGAACAACAGACGTGGCATCATTAACAACGCCCTCCCCAAACACTAGACTGTATAAAAGTGGTGTTTCTTCCTGATTAAGAACCTGTCCATCAAATACCAAATAATTATGATAATGATATAAATCCATTCTCCACTCCATTAAGTATCTCTAATTAATAAAATATATATATATATATATATATCTTTACCTGCAAGGTGCAAACAGAATCTGTTGCAGAGAAAATGGCTCCAAGTGCTTCCCACAATTAGACCAAAAGACAATAAATTGTATACATACATTAGCAGAACATGATCATATCTCGTACCAATAAGTGAAGTAATACAAGTCCATATTTCCCAACAGTGGAGAAATTATAAAAAGGAAAAACGCCGCAAAAGTGTTAAATAATAAGCTGATCTGAGTTTTATGAGCAAATAAAACTCCACCAGTTTATGCATAAAATCGATCAACAGAAATATATTTTCTGCATAAACTGGTGGAGTTTTATTTGCTCATAAAACTCAGATCAGCTTAATATTTAACAAAAAGCTCAAACAAAAAATTGGGCTCGTCTGAAAATTAAATACCACAAAGCTTTTCTACATATTAATACCTCAGACCTAAAAAGCACTGGAGAAAACATCTTTCACATGCAACAATAAACTTGTATTGTAATATAACTTATGTGAATTTTATTATCAACAAATCAACTTTAAATGTCTGATGTTATAACGGCAATGAGCAATGAGGTAATTTCTGTTCTGGATCTTTGAGAGAATGTGCATATGATATGGTAAAAATAAATCAATACGGAAGAGAATACATACCAAGATAATCCTTTATGTCAAGGTAATCGATGTCCAGTTTAGGGAACAAACGTGCTGTGCCTGAATCAGAACTTAAGTTATAATCACACAAAAGATATAACCAAATGTAACTATCATCAATGCTCATCAACTTCAATTGCCAAATACTAAAGCTTTGTGAAATTATAAGGTTTTCAATGACCAGCAAACAAAGAGTTCAAACAGATTTCAACGGAGAAATCAACTTTCTAAAAACCGCGAAATAAATTATTTTATTATTTTTCGTTTTTAGCATATCGCATGACGGCTAATATTGTTACATCTTTATATCTTTATATATAATTAAAAATTAATATGTTTGATATTTTTAAACTCATGTTAAGAAAATGCATGTATTTAATAATAAAAAGAATGATACCCGCGCAATGCGAAAGTAGAAATAATGATGGGAGGTAACGATGGTGATAGTGAAAAACTATTAATCGTTTAATTGTTTTATATGTCTTTTATAGATTATTATCTTATTTTATATAACAAAGATTTGTATTTATACATTATATAGTTATATATAATAATAGATTATGAATTATGAATAGGGAATAATTTTATTAATGGAAATACTATAAATAAGTTAAAGGTAATTTAGACATTTTATTGTGTTGAGACTAATTTTAAGATAATGGTAAATATGCATTATATATAGTTAGAGATTAGAGATTAGAGCTAGAGATTATAGATTATAGATTAGAGATAGAGATTAAAGATTAGAGAAAATAATAATAATAATAATAATGTATAATTTAAAAATATGTTTTTAACCTATTTATTGAGCACGTATAAGATACATTATCACTCTTATATTAATTTTACTGGATACGTATTTACTTAAGATAAAATTAAATAAATGTCAAATTCAAATACAAATAGAAGTATGTAAAGTTCATTCAACGGTGAGTATGGATATGCATTCAATATCTTTATTATGTGCTTTTTATGTGATTAGTAGTAATTATTATTTGATTAATAAAAAATCAGTATGATTGGTTTGACAATTTAAATCTGTTAAGTTATAAAACGGCATGAATAATCTTAAAAAGAAAAAATAATATAAAAGGATAAGAAGGATTAAAATGATTTGTTTGTTAACTAAGAAATAATTAAACAATGCCTAAAACAATTAATAAAAAGATATGGATAATGTTTAATTTTCAAAATATAAAAAATATAAGTAAGATCGAAATTATTTGTATCTATTAAGTTACAATATAATTTAATTTGAAAGTCATATCTTAACCGTTGATTACTAAAAAGTTAGTTAACCAACTAGTAACGATATACGAATATTGCTCTAATTTTCAAAATGTACAATTGATAAGAAAAAATTGTTATTTTAAAAATGTATAAATGATAAGAAAATATAATTTTTAGTTTTAAAGTTCAAAAAAATATATATACTATACTAATTTATGACTTGTAATTATACGGGTTTGACAATATATAATAAAATTATATATTTATTTGAGAAGTATATTATTAAAAAAATAAATTTTATGTACAAAATTTTATATTATTATATTTTATAGCAAAATTAGCAATGCTTTATGCAAACAATTATATATAAACCGGTGTTGTTAAACCATCTTCAATAATAAATAAGAATCATACTTGTAACACTATTTCAACTATTATAAAGTCATCGGGATATAGGTTCACACAATTTTCTTCATTTTGTTATTTTGAAAGGATAATTACTATATTACATACCAAAAGATTTTAAACTTGACACATACCAATATAAAGAATGACCAAGTATCAATGAATTTACCACCACCTGTGCACAAAATATTACATAATTACAATAAACTAAGACGAAAAAACTTCGTATATACCAACTAAATTTAGAAAGCAAAACCCACTACCTACTTCGGCAAGTTACATGATCATCACAGTAAAGTCCAACCCAAATCAGCAACCATACAAACCCAATCACTTTTAACAAACCAACAAACAAAAAACTTGTTAAGAAGGTACGGATATACAACATGAAGCAAGACCAAATCAAGTATATCAAAACTGTGCACATATATAAGATAAAAAAATATAAACACAACAAATACACAACCAATACAAAAACATAATGGTCAGTTAGACGAAACCGATAGTATCTAATTTACTATCAAAATTTGTATGTAGTAAATTTTAAACCATTCACCTACATCAAGATCACATATAATAACGAGTGATATAAAAAGAATCCAAATACAGTATTAAGTAAGGGAATATTAAACTCTAATTGTAAACATCAACTTCCCTGTTGTCCAAAGAGGGAACCAAGGGTTTGTTATGTTATAAATGAAATTGAATATATGTATGTAATTGCAATGAATCTATATGTGTGAGAACTAAATGAAAGAAAACCTTGCAGCTACAACAACCAAAGGGATGCTCATCTGACTCTGTCCCTATCCCACAAGACATAATTTACCACCAGACCGAGTGGCATTCAAAGCCATTGACATTGCTTTGTCAAAGCCAACACAGTCAACGCTCACCCATAGTTTTGTGATTCTTTACTGCTTCCTCACCGATATCCTGTTATATATACAACCGTCACTTATTGACATGTTTTTCTAGAGGGGCTGCAAGGTCCAAAGGTTGGAAACTTGCAATTATTTACAAATATCAGTAACAAACACCAATTTCAATCATAATAGTATCATGGGTTTTAATACTTTTTAAAGAGACTCCGGAAGGGCATATCAATACTAATATAAACATTACATAACCTCACACCAAAAAATCAAACTACAACAACAATAGTCATAAACTCGCTGAATTCCACATATAATCAACTATGTGTACTCATTTAGTATTAAAAGATATCATATAATTATTATTCGAAAAGATAAATACTCAATTCGTTTCAAAAATTCATATGGTTAATATTCAAAAGATTAAACATACGCAAAATAACTTGAACAATACCTCATCCAAACTCTGGTGGGTTCAAAAAATGAATAAATGAGGTACTTCATAATTACTAAGCCATCTGCTTTCAAATCAAGGTTCTACCTTTAATTTTTAGATAAATGGGCTTAGTGTTTGAAATTGCATTCAACTTTGTCAGAAAAGTTATTGTGTGTATCATTCTTTTCGGGGTTCTATTAAATGTACCGAACTTGTAAAAACCTCAAATTAGTGTAATGAACTGGGTATAGCAGGTAACCATCTATTTTTAACATTTTTAACAGGTTACCACACTTTTCCGGTCATCTTCCCCGACAAGATTCCGGCCAAAACCATATTGCAGTCAAATGGACATAAGCTACAACTAATTAAGATGTAGACATGAAGTTGGCTATGAGTTTTACAAGAAAATAAAGTTAACCCACTTTCTTTCTCTCAAGAACAACCAAATAAAAGTGCAAAAGAATCATCATCAAGAACTTAACCCACTTTCTTAAAAGGTTTTTTTTTTTACCAGAAATCATCACATCACCGGATCTAGTGGGTTTCACAGCGTCACAATTAGTTCTTCGTCGGAGTTCAGGTCGCCGGAAAATCACCGGAGAAGACTGGTTAAGGGTTATACAGGTCACCCGATACATACAATTGGGGTTTTTACGAGTTCAGTACATTTAATAGAGTTTCGAAAAGAACGATACACACAATAGCTTTTTTGACAAAGTTGAATGCAGTTTCAGACACTAAGCGCTAGATAAATGAGTAGACCTTAGTAGCTTGAAATCACATTTTTTGGGACAAACGCTGCAAATTTAATCATATTAACAACTGTTAGTGTCAAGAAAGCAAGAACATGAATGGCAGATGGCGATAGATACGTAGATCTAAATAAATGCTTATCTATTTTGAGATTATATTAAGCTAAAAGTGAAGACCATAACACACCTTTGGATGAAGATCCAAGATTCAAAACCATATATCACGTGTAGCCACATTTTCAACATTTATATATATTTGTACGTGAATTATGTAAATGCTTTAATCTCCGTGATTAAATATAAGGTCAGACAACTATAAGATGTTGCAGCAAGCAATCGTTATGTTTAAATCTAAATAAAAAACGGAAAGCAGATTTTTACTAACGTTGATTTGAAGAAAAAGGTGGCTGTGGATTGTAGTATTTTAATGGCTAATGTTACATAAGGCAAGAAAACTAGTCGAAGATAATACAACAGGTCAAAAATAACAGAGATACCAATATAACCTTAATTATCGTGTGCTTTATTATGAAAAATTATAAATACTTATACTCCGTATTTATTTTTCGTAGTCGAAATCGAAACAAAAAGCAGATCTAACAAAATCAATTTTGATAGATTTTGACATATAATTTACAATTTAATAATTAAATCTATAACATCCGCCATTTAATACGTCAATATCAAAATCTATCTAAAAACATATCGATTTCATCACTCTTTATTAAATAACTAGTATAGTAACGGGTAAATATATTGTTTCGTTTTCAAATATAGAACAATTATTTAGATGAAGTATATAGATATCTATTATTTAAAGTTATAACTATTTAATTATATATAGTTTATTTATCTGCGATTATGCGGGATTACACATATAATTTCTAATAATCGAGTCATTCATGTAAAGACATCTAAATTTGTATTCCAAAAAATGAAAGAAAAAAAATTCATCGAAAGTATATCATATGATATATCTACTCAAAAAGAAAAAAAATACTGATTTTTATGGTGTAATTTTTATAACTTTTCAACTAATCGTTTTTAAGATATCTAATTTTAAAGAACGTTGAGGGAAAGTGTGTATCATAAGAGAGTATAGATAATAAGGAGAAAATATATATATGCCGCTTGAATTAGTGTACGGGTGATTTAAGTATTTTTGATTATTTTTTTAAGTCAAAGATAATAATATATAATAAGAGAGTAGAGATATTAAAAAATAAATATTTTAATCGGCACAATTACATACTCCGTAAATGTAATTCGTACCGGGTCGGGTCTGAACCAGGTCATTTTGGCAGGTCGAGATAACCACTTTCAGATCCATCAATTAACCTCACTAAACCCAACACCCACTCGTAAACCTAAACTCCCCTGAGTTTTATTTCTTCAATCAAAACCCTAATTTCATCTTGTAATGACTTCACCTAAATATAAATCAGAACACGCTCTCTGAATTAAATGCAAGTCATAAATACTATATCAAATTCCATGTAAGTCATTCTGATATTACTTTTGTCAGTACTGCTGTTTTCTCACCTGCATTTATGATATTTATCAGGGTTTATATATAGATATAATAAATATCAGATATTTATCTATATCTATATGATTATAGCTATTATTTCTCAATTAAGCACCATCTTGTTCTGCTAATTAGTGTTAATTGCAGTGATTGCTAATTGCATTAATTGCATAAGCAATTTTGTACAAAAAAGTTTTTGTTAAGTGATTATAGAGTGATACGGTCATGGAGAACGTGTGATTACGGGGTGTGTGTGTATGTGTGTTTGTACGCATAGACGATGTCGTTTAAGAGCATAATTCAAGATATGAAGGGAGAATTTGGGAGTATTTCTAGAAAAGGTTTCGGATTGAGATCAAGATCACAACGAGTGGTTGAGGATAGATCTGCATTGATTGTTGATGCATTGAAGCAAAGTTGTTGGGCGAATATGCCACCGGAGCTTTTACGTGATGTGTTGATGAGGATTGAGGCGTCTGAGTGTACTTGGCCTTTAAGGAAGAATGTGGTTTCATGTGCTGGTGTTTGTAGGAATTGGAGAGAAATTATGAAAGAGATTGTTAAGAATCCGGAATTTTCAGGGAAATTGACGTTCCCTATTTCATTGAAGCAGGTTTGTTATGTTTTCATTAGTATTAAATGGTAGCTGCATTTGCTTGTTGTTTTGATATTTTACTTGTTGTTGAAAAAGATTTTGAGGATGGAAGGATTTTATGTGGTAATTGTGTGTTTGAATGTGTTTGGTGGACAAGAGTGTGTGATGTTTTACTTCAAGTTTATGTGGTTAGTAGTAAGGAAAGAATAATTCAAGCATTAATTGAGGTGTGTCAACTTTCTGCTTTGGAGTTAGGATATATAATCATATTCGCTCACTCTAAGAATAACAGGAAACTTGAATTCAAAGGTACAACCTTTACATGGTTTTACTATAAAGAAGGCTGATACCACTTAGAAGAACAAGCTCAGCCAGAAAACGAATAACATAGATAAAACTTTCATGTTAGATCCTTTTGTGTTGTTAAAGCATATAGTCTAGAAAAGGGGGCTCAATACCTGTTACCCAACTTTTCATCGTAATTAATGTTTCTTTCACTGTTTGAGAATCAAGCACTTGAATTAACTTACTAAAGATCATGTCTCAAGGCTAAAACTTAACGTTAGTCTTCCCATTTTTGTCTTCCCTCACTTGAAAAAGAATCAGCTGATCATGTTATTCCAACTCCATCAAAAGTTTAGTTGATATGCTCATCCTTTTGCACTTACCTTTTCATTATTTTGGATTGTGAGACTAACTTATAACACCTAAGGGCTCGTTTGGTTCGTGTATTTGAAATCCCAGTATTTCAAATACTGGAGGTTTTGAAATGCTGGTTTTGAAATCCCAATCCCATGTTTGGTTGGCATCATATACATTCCTCTAATCCTTTGTAAATAGTGATAAGTGACAAAATTGCCCATAGACTTACTTTTTTTTTTTTTACATATCTGTTTTATAGAACATATATTTCAATACTAATCATAGATATAAATTATGACTGGTAAAGATGGACCAACTAAATAATAAAACTTCTTCGTTACACAATTGCAAAAACATAAAAAGAAGCATTACAAGTTGCAGAGAATCAAACAACTACAATGTAATCTTCCTCATGGCACATTACGTGAAGTATTATCAACAAATATCTACAATTAAATAAGAAAATAAGATTAATCAACGCACTTAAACATGAAGTGTATTAACAGTAAATTAATAATGTTACATCAAATATGGGACCAAAAGAAAGCAAAGATCAAAAAGAAAATAAGAAAGATGGGGCCAAAATTCAAAGAAGATAGAATACATTTACAAAGAAAAATTAAAGCAACAAATGTAAGCAAGTAAAATATTACCATGAAGTAGATCGTCGTGCAGGAAATCGAAGGGAGAAGCTCAGGGATGAAGGTATGGTTGCAGAAATTTGGGGTATAAGGTTGAAAGGGAAAACGCCGATCAAGATTATGAAGTGGATGGGTAGGGTTTCTTTTTATGTTTGGGCCTTTGGGGTATTTTTTTCCAATTTAGCCCTTGAAACTTCCGTGTCTTTTGAAGGATTTAAATTCCTTTAGTAACTCAAAGCATTTGGAAATCCCTTGTAAGCATGTTTTTAAAATTTCTTGTCAAATTAAATACTCCTACCAAACATGAGATTGTATGGGATTTAGAATCCAAATCCCACCAAAAACTCCAACCAAACGCCACCTTAGTAAATGATCCCCAATTCACGTAGTTTGTGTTTCCCTTGTTAGTGTATGTGTTTATGTAGTTAATTAAGTAGTTCACATTATCTGGTATGTGGACTTTTATGTTAGTGTCTCTATAAAGGTGTAAAATTGTAAATCCGTGATAGTATCTAAAGTTCTGTTTGGGCCAAACACCACTGTATCGTTTTCATTATTTTATATACAGGGTGAGCTCCTCTTTTTTCTGGATACACCATATAGTTCAAGCATATATTTTATTAAACTCACTTTAAATTGTTAATTGCTTATTTCCAGCCTGGTTCAAGGGGATCTTTAATACAATGCTTCATAAAGCGGAACCGAAGTGCTCAAACATATCATCTCTACCTCAGTTTGAATCAAGGTATCATGCTAATTACTTGTTGGTCCTCCTGTCATTAGATATATCTCTATGTAATTTGTTGCACATGATCCCATCTTTGTCCCAGTGGCTGCTCAATGCAACTTATAGAATGCTCCAGTTTTAGAGTTTGTGGTTGTTAATGCTTGCTGGGTATAGTTTTTTTTGAAAAGCTGGATATTATTAAAAATCAAGGCACCAAGAAGGGGCCAAAAAAGAACAAAACAAAAAGCGAATCAAAAAACCATAAAAGAAAGGCCAAACACAGAGGCCAAAACCACTAAAATTACCCACTATCAAACAAAGCTCTTGGCTTAGAAATCCAGTAGCTCCAATTTAGCGACATACGCTTGCTGGGTATAGTATAGTACATGCTAAAGGGCAATTTCAATGATCTACTGTAAAATTTTTACTAGCATAATATATGAATCTCCATAATCGATCTTGATCAGGGAAAATTGTTTTGATTGGAGTTCTTGCCTCTAGAATTGACATGCAAATACTCTAGTATTATAACATCTAAAATAGTAATATGAATGCAAATAGCTTTATTTAGCTCCTTGATCTTGAATCTTCCTATAACATTATCAACTTCAACTTTTTGAACGTCTCTGCGATAACAAGTAGAAATTGGCTCTGTTTAACTTCAGGTAACCTTTGATGACATTATAGTCTTAAATCTTCTGAACCGAAACCTCATTTGAATAATCAATACCTTCCATTATCATTTTAGAACTTCAAAGTAACAAATACCTTTTCTGTATCAAATAGAATCTGTTTCGCACTTACCTTAGTGCACTTAGTCACTTACCAATTTCATGCAAGTAAAATGAGCACTTGATATTCCTTTTTATGCCTTTCCAATTTCATGCAAGTAAAATGAGCACTTGATATTCCTTTTTATGCCTTTCTCTTTAGAGTCTCAAGGCTCCTATTCGCTACCCATGTGCATCTAATAACACTCAACTTATCCCACTTGTTGACTATATCTCTGGAATTCTGGTAACTTTCTGTTTGCATAAAAAAAGCTTCTTATGTATATCCTAATTTGATGGAACTCATGAGTGTTGAGTCTTGAGGAACCAAATGAGAGAAGATGAATCTCTATTTTACTAGCTTTAGGTATATTAATTTTTTAACATATAAATTTTTTACAACTTGTACACTCTTATCACTAACAAGGTATTAGTTAATCAGAAAGATTCTGAACGATTAAATGGATCTCATACTACGGTTTGTAATAGAAATTGACTCGGATGTCACCCTTATTTTACATCATCTTCTGTCAAACTGATGAATGACTGGTCATATGTTTATTCTGTTGGTATATTCTTGAGTTTACAATTTCTATTGCTTAATGATCCCTTAGTATTTTCATCTTTCTTTATAGTAGTAGACTAATCTTCTAATATGACTCATTGGCAGCATCAAACGACGATGGAAAGTTCCTTCTTGCTGCTAAAAAATGTAGACGTGCTACATGCACTGATTATATTATTTCTCTAAATGTAGAAGACGTATCGAAAGGCAGCAGTACTTACATAGGAAAGTTAAGGTAAGCTAACCATGAATACACAAATCAACTGTTTATTCAACAATATTCTTACTGAACTACTACAATAGATCAAACTTCCTTGGAACGAAATTCACGGTCTATGATGCACAACCTCCAAATGGGGGAGCTTTGGCAACAAAATCCCGTTCCTTCAGGCCCGGGAGTATGAAACGAGTGTCGCCAAGGGTTCCTGCTGGAAACTATCCAGTTTCCCAAATTTCATATGAGCTGAATGTCTTGGGATCCAGGTATAATATGGGACCTAAAGCATGTGTTATATTGGATGATACTGTTTGGACTAATAAGCACATATAGCACAATAATTAGTAGATAGTAGTACATTGCTACGCTTCTTATTGTATGTTCGATGGTAGAGGTGGCAAAATGGGCCGGTCGGGCAAGTAAGTCAAAAACTTTACATGTGTTATGTTGACCTAAAACACATTTGCCAATTGTTTTCTTTGAAATATATTATTTCCTTACTAGTCTCTTTGTTTAAATAAAATGATTAGGAGGATTTATGCATCAAATGATTAGGAGGTTTTATGTTATTTTAACAGGGTTAACAAATAAAAAATCACTTAACTTGTAACTGAACTTTTACAGTGTCCTAGATTGTTTTAGTTAGAAGAAAGTATATCATCATTTTAGTAACATAGCGTTTGTAATGATATTAAATATTTACAAAATTCTTAAGAGTTAGCAGGTTTGGCCTAACCTGACCCGCTTTTACCTGTACATAAAACAACTGGGCTGTCCCAAACCCAATTTGACCCATTACCCAACCCATTTGTTTTGCCACTTCCAAAAGATAAACCAGAGCTTGTGAATATCAACTCCTGTTTATTATGTTGATTTAATTTTGTTGGTGAACTCCTATCACATCTAGTCTTTTTATTTTTCAGTGTTTAGAAAATTAATTTTGTTTACAGGGGTCCAAGACGGATGCAATGTCTGATGAATGCAATTCCTGCTAGTGCTATGGAGCCGGGAGGGGTAGCTCCAACTCAAACTGAATTCCAGCTTAGCAATGTGGATTCCTTTTCATCTCTCCCCTTTTTCAGATCAAAATCTGCGCGTATGGATAATTCTCAAGTTTCATCATTGTCTACTGAGAAGGAATCAATGCTGATGTTGAAGAACAAGGCGCCTAGGTGGCACGAGCAACTCCAATGCTGGTGCCTCAACTTCAATGGGCGGGTGACAGTTGCTTCGGTAAAAAACTTTCAGCTTGTTGCTTCTCGGGAGAATGGAGAACATGAAGATGTGATCGTTCAATTTGGAAAAGTTGGAAAAGATGTATTCACGATGGATTATCAGTATCCGATATCAGCATTTCAGGCATTTGCGATCTGTCTTAGCAGCTTCGACACCAAAATTGCCTGTGAATGACCAACAAACTGGTATGTTGCTTGCAGTTGTACCAAATTAGCAAGAGCCTGTTACCTAAACTATGTTCAGAGATCTTTTGTTAGCTTATTTTTGAAGTGACAAAATGGGTTGGGTGGGTCTACTGAAAACAGGTATTTGTTTTATATGGGTCAAAACAGATTCAGTTCGAATTATTTTTTTTATCATTTAAAAATAAATAGTGTGTCCAGATACAATATTAATATAAATATATTAGTGTAAGAGGTTCTGTGGATTTCCTTACCTATTTAATACCCGTTAGTGTTACTCAATTGACCCATTCGCATGAGATCATTCTAATTTGCCACCACCTCTTCATTTCTTCTTCTCTGATGGACAAGAGGTCCAACACCGAGTTTGGTCATCAGGTGTATCATTTTCCTGATTAAATGAAATGGTTTTTATCAATACTAAACCATTGTACTTGTCTTCTCAGCTTCTCGCCACAAACAAGCCAGTGTTCTTGTGAAATGAGAAAACTAAAGGGGAAGAGCATGTCGAAGTTCCCTAAACCATTTCACAAGATTACCTGATTTGTTTCACCAATAATTGAATTACAACGGTTCTACAGTCCAATAGCTTTCTTGTTCTGCATTAGTTCTTATGTTGTATATTTGTAAATTTAGTTTAATGGTTCAAAATATTTCTGAATTTGAAGCAAATAATGCTTTGGTTTTGTTTTGGTTGTATAATCTTATAAATGTTTGTGAAACTTGTATGCAGGTTTTGACAAGCTGCAATGCTGGTTTTTTTAAAGTTATCTGCAGTATAACCCTGCCTAAAGTGCATTTGGGTCTCATTCGCATAACTTGGACAATTTTTTTTTTCCTTCTTCGATGTTTCTGTAAATATGCATCATTAGCAACATGAACTAATACTGAGCAGGAAACTGGTAGTATTCCCAACATGTTTTCTTTGTCGTGTTATTTAAAAGATGCTGAGAAAATGCAATTCAGATTTGTCAGTGATTTTAGCGTTTGTTATTTTTGAACCCTGATTGCCATAACACCGACAATGATCCACAAGCTCATTTCAGATTATTTATTAAACTAACGAATTAATCAAATATTAAAATGTATGTTTTCTAGAACCATAAAGTCATGGACATTGACTTTTATGTTTTCAATTCATATTGGGTCAAAACACATGTCACTTAGATATCGATCAACACCTAAATACATGAAATTTTGGAATTTGGTAGAGATTTTATAACTTACAACATATTAATTCGTCATTATAAATAATAATAATAATAATAATTTAACGAAAAACATAACAAAAAACATAGGTCAAAACCATAAGCACTTTTAAATTGCAACAAGTACAAATAACTTTTTACGAAAATAAAAAGCTGTTTTCTAGAAACAAATTTATTTCCTTATTTCATTTGAAAACAAAATAATTAATAAATTAATAAGCACAAAAATACTAAGTAAAAAAAAAGAAAAACTTAAATAAGCCTCAGATTAGCATGTTGCCACATTCTTCTTCGCATGAAAAGGACTCCATGTTTCCATGGATGCGCAATTATTGTCCTTGATGCTCATGGCATATCCATCTCCTCATTGGCAAACAACAAAAATCAATAAAAAAAAAAAAAATGCTAATAATGATTTAATTAAAAGAAAAACACTTCGACCATAAGTTTATTAACCATCCTGCATCAAAAGTCGATGAGATGCATCGAGAATCACAGGGGATACGTTGCTGCGTAAATTGAATTAGGGTTTTCTTTGGGTGAAAAGTGGCGGTTTCTGATTCGTAAATATGCATATAACTGAGCCTCGGTGACATTTGACTGGGCCTATTTGGATAAAAATGTATGTGATTTGGGCCTCTAGAATTAAACTATGATAATTTTTTTAATTAAGTAATTATATAATAAATAGAAATTATATGCTTGAAATGAAAATGAAAAAATAATAATATATAATAATAATAATAATATTGGAGTAGTATGTTTAGACTTTAGATTTGCTTTTTGAAGCTCGTAATGTGATATTAAATAACTCATATATGTTTACGAGTTACTTTAACATTTGAAATTAAAATAAAAACTCATTTGCAATGGTATGTAATACTGACGTAAATAGTCTTAGAAAGTTTATTGCTTCTATTTTCGGTGTTACATTTATAAAATATGCATGAATACACATATAGACCGATAAATATATATTTCAAGATGATTTAGTATTAAGGCATCATGACTTCGTCATAAAAAATTTTAGGTTCAAATCTTAAATAAATATTTCAAAGATAGTCGAGAAAAAGATCATAAACAATCACGAAAATACCCTGATCAAACTGGATACATCTAAATCAAAAAAGACTTACTCTCTTCAAATAACCCAAACATAAAAAAATCTCCTCTTATACTAATAATATAGATATGCGATGAGATTTGTTCTACCACAAAAGTAGGACATATGCTCCAATTTTTTGTATAGTCTAGTTTATTGATACGCGAGAATCGAAAATAAACAAAGTGACATTCAACTTGTGGTTTTTGCATTCGAAATAAAAGCACATGTAAGTCCTATTACCTTATATTTTTATGGACGTCATTTTCTCTTTAACAAAATTCTTATAATTCTTTAGCCTAATGTGTGCTCAAAAATTGCCATACGGTCTTTATTTCAAAATGCAATTTATCACATTTATTTAAAAGTTTAACATTCCAAAATCCTAAATCACTCAATTTAAAATCCCAATTGATATCTTAAATTAGTAAATTTCGTTTGTAGGCTCATATGCTCTTAAACATATTATAATGTCATTCGTATTATGCTACTATGTTTTGTTTTAGTATATTTATCCTGATAATTAAAAATTGTGATTTGTTGACAAATTGTATCTTTTTATAATAAAAAAGTTTGAATATCACATTAGTTTCTCTAATAGTTTGTTTTCTACACAAATTTCAAGTTAAATAATAATGTCTTAGTAGGATCTTACAATCCTGATCTTCCAAAAGAAAAACGATCCGACGTAAAATCCCAATCTTGATAATCTTGATTTGTAGTACATAACTTCTACTTAAGAAATAATGGTTAATTAAAGAGAAAGTTTTCCAAAAAGATATAAGATTCAATTTTCATCAATCAATTAGAAGTATATGCTAATATACCTCTTCCTAAAATTACTCCGTGAAAATAGTCGAAATTATGGTGTGACTTTTTAGAGTATATTTGTTTTTCTACCAACAAAACATTTTCCGTAGTATTAGTCTTGATAGATAGAGAAAAGACTAACAACTTTATGTGGGAATTAAAGTGTCTAAAGTTGACCCTTGGCGAAACGTATGAACCGCGAGTTATCGTAACATATAGAGATTTGGCTCTAATAAGTGTATGCGAAACAATATTTCCAAGAGCTAATGACATATCTGGCAAAATATTTTTAAGAATTGCAAAAAAATATTCTTAAAAATATTTAAGTCGGAAAACAAATGGAATTCTTTTCATCGTACATGGGTTTCATTAGTCAAAGCTCCTACAATAACATTATATACGCACTTCTATAGTCGGCTATAAGTCAAGTTGATCAATCATCCATGTATTATTTTTTAACAATCATTTTAGCAATCATGTTAACAAATATATCACCAACCTTTGAAACAAATATGTTTTTAAAATTTCCAAATGTTTTGACATACCTCAATGAGGTATGGTTAAAAAAATATGCCCACATGTTCGTATCGGTGGCGACTAATAAATCACTTAACTTTGGAAATTCAACCACAAACATGGTTGAAAGTCTGCATGCAAAGGTGAAACTAAATTTGGGTTCCTCATGATCAAGATTAGACACTTTTGTGCCTATTATAAATAAAGTTGTGGAGACGCAAGTTACTATAATCAAAGAAAGCTTTGAATGAAGCAGAATTTTTCGATGGCAAATATATGACCCTCCAAGTTTCCTATTATTATGTCGTTGAACTCCCCTTTATGCTATAAAAAATCCCACACCGAACTTGGTCGTTTCAACGGACTTGAAATAACAAATGATAATTGTGGTTGTCAACTGAGGTCATGTTTTGGGTTACCATGTGCACACGAACTTGCAAGTTATTTAAATGCAGGTCTGCTTATTCCACTAGAGTCGATTGACATTTTCTGGAAGATGCTTGATTTTTCGCCATGTATCTCGGCACAAGATGGCGATCTTTGTCGTGACGCTGAGTTGAACATGCTACATTTATCTTGGATTCAAGAACCCGCCGTTCACATAATTACTCGTGGACGTCTAAGTGTGAAGATATAGAAACGAAAGGCGACTTTTTTGTTTCACACGCCACCTCATGATTCTCCCAGGAGTAGTTATTGCAACAAGTCAAATCTTGATGGGTTTGATTTACCGGACTTGAACCAAGAACCTGCCAGGAAAAGTTCTTACGTTCACCGAACATTTTTCTCGGATCCATTAGTGGATCAAATTCCAGAAATATTTCGACCGTACGTAACGAACATACATAATGTAATCGGTGATGGAAATTGTGGATTTAGATAAGTAGCTTCATGTCTAGGTCTTCACGAAGAATGTTGGCCGCAAATTAGAATGTAGTTACTTGATGAGATAAGAATGCATCAAGCTACATACACTAATATGTTTGTAGAAGTATGATTGCTACAACTATCTCGAACGATAAATCTTCCAGCAAAAACACATGCAGGTAGCAAACACTGGATGGATATGTTGACAACATGTTTGCTAATAGCTTCAAGGTACAACGTGGTTTTGCTAGTTTTGAGTAATGATGGAGATACAACATGTTTTCCACTTTGGTCCTATTCACGATTCACAACAACGTTATGTAGTGCAATTGCTCGCGTACATTGTAAGCACTTTAAATTTGACTATATTTAAAAGTGGATTTACAAGAATATTATCCGGTACCTCGAACGCATCCGTTATGGACTATATTTAAATTTGACTCAGTTTGAGAACGTCCATATAAAAATCAACAAGGTTTATATAATAAGTTTTGGCCTTCTAGTAACTATTGTGATTTTGTAAATCTTGATGATTAGAATATTATGTAACCTTGATTATTATTGTTATTGCTATTTATTTTATTAGAAAATTATTAAGCGTCTCAATTATAAATGTGCTTTTATAAGTTTTGTTGATTAGATAATTAGTATATAATTATTTGTTATTGTTATTTGTTTGTTTTATACCAATTACATAAAGTAATTTATTAAAAATACAAGAACCAATTACATTAAGTAATTTGAAATGTGTACATATTTAAATGAAGAAAAAAAATAAAAAAATAAAACAAAGTTATTAGAAAGTGAAGAAGACAAATATTAGTAAATATAATCACTAAGAAAACAAACAATAAAACAACGTGATAAAAGAGAAAAAAAAACTAGATGGAATGTGATGCGGCAGGCGCAGAAAAATAGAGGGAATAGAAGGTGTTCTCAAACTCCACGTTTGTTGATCAATGATGTCCACTTCTTTATGATGAAAATCATCATTTATCCCTCATCATTCACATTTTTTTCGGTGTTCATCCTCTATACATCATCATTTCTATTTTATACATCACTAATTTCTCCACTATTTCACTGACATTTTCTAATTATGATTTTCACAATGCATTCTCTAGATTTTAAGATTTAGAGTAATGGGTACATCAAATGGGCCCATATTTTATTTGCCAATTGTTACATAGTATAGTAGTAGACTAGTAGCACTAGCACATATTCCTCAAAAATATAAATGGGAACTGCAAGTGGCAAAAGGGAATGGTATGGGTGATAGGCTTGAGTCCAAGTAAGAAAAGGTTAACTGTTCAAAACTTCAAATACCAAGTCATGAAATTTTGGGCTGGGTTGGCTTGGCCTATAATTGTTTTTATCTATTGCTATTATGCTATATACGTATAACCTTTATAATAATTGATCGATATACCGAATAATATTGAAAAACTAGCTTATGAAGTTATACGTATATATAGCAATAGAGTTATGAAAACGTTGTAAATAATGACAAAAAATAGAGTTGATTATCTACTTTTGAAAACGAAACTTTTTTAATAGTCTATGATTGAAATATAGAGATTTATTTCGAAGCGGAGAAAGTAGTAATTACCATACAAGATATGTAAGGGATTGCGTAGGATAGGATAGAATTGTTAAAGAACAAAAGTGAATACTAAATATAGAAATAAGGAGAAAGAAATGATCTAGGAAATTAGGGTAGGGTTCAGTGGAAGACGGGAAAGCAAGGAAAGAATTTTCATTTTAACCCTATAATTTTTTCCTTTCCATCTTCTTCTCGTTAATTTTCTAAACCCATATTTCACACTTCCTCACACCTTCCACACACCTTCCTCACACCTTCCACACACCCACAACCACCTTCTGTCAGCACTAGAATCTGACTACATACTTCTTATTTTCTTTTTCATTTTTTTAGCCTTTTTGTTTCATTTTTATAATTTTTCTTTATATGAGAATGCATTATGCTTATAAATTAAAGTCACTAGGTCATTATAATAAATCAAAATATTACATCGTACTTCTAAATTAAATAGTGAATCATACTTTTTAATAAACACATTCCATCATGTTTTTATATCAAACACACTGTATTATCGGTCAACAAATACTGCATCATACTTTTAAATTAAACACTCTACATCATCGACCAATAAACACTACATCATTCTTTTAAAATAAAAACACTACATCGTCATCATCAGTTAATAAATACTACGTCATGCTTTAAGCTAAACACATTGCATCATATTTTCAAATTAAACACACTGCATCGTCATCATCGGTCAATAAACAATGTGTCATGCTTTAAGTTATACACACTGCATCATGCTTTCAAATTAAACACATTGCATCATGTTTTAAATTAAACACACTATATCATGCTTTTATATTAAACACATTGCATCATCGATCAATAAAAAACATTGAATCATATTTTAAGTCAAATACATTGCATCATCAGTGAATAAACAATACTACATCATGCTTTAAAATTATATACATTGCATCTAATTTTACTAAAAAATAAATAAACAGAATCATAGTTGTATAATTCGTTTGCTAATATTTGGAAAATTAACAAAATGACACAAAAATAAAATCAAGTTGTTACGAATTGTTTAGAAAAATAAAACATAACTAAAAATAAAACAGAATAAAAAAAGTAAAAAGAAATTTATAAGCAAAACAAAAAACAACCAAAAAAAACTTTAAAAGCTTAAAAAAGGTTATATTTAATTTTTACAAAAGTAAAAACAAGAAAAAGCTAAAAAAAATGTTACAAAATGTGAAAGACAAGTAAAAAGGAAAGATACAAACACAAGAATCTTCGATCGCCGCAATCCGACAGCTAGTTGGTGGCAACATCAGGTCGGGTAGTGGTGGAAGTAGGTCGGGGTGAGGGGGAGGAAGAAGGAAGGAAGAGGGTACAAAGAAAATGGAAAGGATAAAAGGAAAAGGTGAAAAAAAGGGCAGGAGTATAGATGAAAATTGATGTTATATATATTTTTTATTTTTTATCATTGTTTTTCAAATTAATTACAAAAATATCATTACTTATTAATTGTTGATTTAAAATCCAATGATCTAGATTTTCTTCCTTCTATAATTCCCCTACCCCTATAATCCAATACCAAAAAGTTAAATGTTTTCTCTAGAAATGATCATGCATTTAAGTTACCAATTTATATATTATTAACTACTGAATGTTATAGTAATGCACTTACTTTACCTAATTGTCTTGTAAGAGTACATTTTTGTGACGTTAAGGTATATATTGTTAGGCTGGCGATAAATATGTCACCTATTTTGATGTATACACTAAAATATTACTGTATACTATTAGTGGACACTAAATAAATTTTTAATGGATGTACTTTGTTGTATGCGTAAAAAAGATGATATATTTAATGTTAAGACACATATTATTCATTAGTTTTTACCCTTTAATAGTATATAAAAGATAGGGTGTACAATCACGTAAAAACATATGTTTTATCAAAATTTAAGATGATGTATCAAATACCTATAAATTAATATGAGAATCATTTCTAAAAAAAATTCATCATAAAGACCATCTTATACATCATTAGATAGTGATAGCTATATGAAAATAACACTTGGGTTTACAATGCCTAAATCCATAAGTACAAAACGCAAAGAAATGTATTCCATCAAACTACACATATTTTTATATTAAAACAATCAGGACACATTGGTATAAACGTTTAAGCAATTACTTGATAAGTAAGAGATATACAAGTAATTTTATTTGTCCATGCGTCTTAATTAAGAAAACAACATTCGGATTTGTGATCATAACTGTCTATGTAGATGATCTAAACATTATTGGAACAAATAAAGAAATCAATGAAGTCATTGTGCAATTGAAAAAAGAATTTGAAATGAAGGACAATGGAAAAACTTGTTAATGGGATACTTGTTAATTAGATTGAGCACATGCATAATGGGATACTTGTTAATCAGTCAAATTATACTTGTTAATCAGTGCAATACAAACTGGATACATATTCATGAACGGATGCACTGTAATTTCATGGCGTTCTCAAAAGTAGACACTTGTTGCAATATCTTCAAATCATGTTGAAGCCATTGC
Organism: Logfia minima; assembly: GCA_963921325.1. Classification (NCBI taxonomy): domain Eukaryota; kingdom Viridiplantae; phylum Streptophyta; class Magnoliopsida; order Asterales; family Asteraceae; genus Logfia; species Logfia minima. The sequence goes on along the minus strand of OY992776.1, from coordinate 10,249,897 downwards.
ATTGCATGAAGCTATGAGAGAGTCTGTATGGTTGAAGTCAATGACGCAACTCATTTTGACTTCATGCGGACTAGAGAAAGATTAGATTATGATTGTGATGTACGAAGACAATGCAACCTGTATTTCAGAATTGAAAGAAGGGTATATCAAAAGTGACAAAACTAAACATATACCTCCAAGGTTCTTTTCATACACTCAAGACCTTATAAAAAATAATAAGATTAAGAAGCAATATGTTCAATCTAGCAATAACTCAACAGATCTTTTCACGAAGGCGCTTCCTACTGTAATTTTCAGAAAACACATGCATAGTATTGGAATGTGACATGTTCAAAACATGTAATGCATTATGGTTGTCAAAATAAGGGGAGTCAACTATACACTGCATTCTTTTTCCCTTAGCTAAAGTTTTTACTAACTGGGTTTATTTTAGCAAAGTTTTTATTGAAAAAGTTTCATCCAAAGGGGAATGTTATAAATTATAGAAATACACTATTTGGATGAACACAAATTTCAAACTCTATGTTTAACCCTCAACCACCTACTTGTCTAGCAAGTTACTTATTAGTGAAACCAATAGTATATTTTGTAGTATAAATATTCCATCATGTAAAGAAGTAAAATGCACATTCTAATACACTCAAAAGTGTTTCTGATTCTTCCTCAAAGTTATTTATCTCTATTTTTGTACTTAATCCTTTTAAAGTTCTAAGATTATATTAAGTCATAATGTCTTAGTCATACCAAAATTATAACCAGAGTACATATTCAAGACAACAAGAATAGTTGTGTTTAGTCATTTAGTACGATGCTATCTATTTCCTAACTTAGGATATTTTACTTAGATGATTTATTATTATGCCTTTTGCAGATTTGATATGCATATATGAAGCTGGATTTGAATTGTAACTTAACCATAGTTATTCTGTTTTGCATACTTGTCTCTTAAACTTTTTTCTAAGATAAAATAAATAAATTAAACTTGAAGAATTGTGTGCCATCTATCTCTGAAGTCCTCACTCAATACATTTGAACTATCTCACTTCCAATGCCCGAACCAAATCAACAAAATTCATTCTTTTTATGAGCTACAAAGTAACTTCATGTTGCCCAAAGGTTAGCCAAATTGATACATCAAGTATAAAAAACATTATCCTAAACTGAAAAAATAGACCAGCTGTGACCATAATGTCTAGACCGGTCCACAATTTGAAAGCTAAAATAGCTCTTAATCGGGACCGCACTTAGCTTTGCTCACATGTGACCAGGCCTTGGAGGGAATTGTCTCGTACCCGTTCTTTTTATGCACCTTGATACGTCAATACAATTAAACTGCTCAATAACATAAATACCGCTGTTGTGATAGCATGAGTGACAACATGTTATTCCATATATAGCATTAGCATTTCCTACGAGCTAAACACATTTCTTACATATATATTCTTCAAAATCTATTAAAGTTGAGCCAAAAATGGTGGACCCATATATTCTAACAGGGGTATGCATCAAGATTTACAAAAAGAAAGTCTGTGTACTACGGAATATTTCTTTTTTTAATTTTTTTTTTCTTAACACAGATCAAAAGAATCTCAAGGTATGCATGTGCAGCTGTTGTTTAATGGAAATCCTAGAATAGTTTCTAGACTTGTTTCTCTTTTTGCTGCTCTATGACAAACTAAAGGTTAGATTTGGCTAGTGCCAACATCAGAAATCATGAAGCCACATAACCAGCCACTTTGGCCGTCAATCAGATTCTTTGGTATATTTTTAAACAAGTTGATGACACATGTGCCCAAAGAAATTTTATCTGCAGTTATGAGATTCGCTGTGCTAACCTTTATTTTGTTCGAGTGAAAAGCATCTTTAAGGATTGTACTTGGTATGGAATATGGATCTTTTTATCAATAGTTATTTCTGACTGCAAAACAAGATATTTTAGTGTTGGATGGATTGCAAGAAAATAACCGGTCTAGTTGACAAAAACACGCAAAAATAGTTACCCTGGGCAATTTCGATCCATTTACTAATTGAAAGCAGTTTTCATGTCTGAGACTTTTTGAGAATGGGTTAAAGTTAAAATTTAGCTATAAGGGGACTAACCAAATGGATCGAACACATGATTGTTGCTAAAAGTCTTCTTTTAATGAATACAACCTCCTAAATCATTTTTACATTATCTTCAAAGAATTTGATTATTATTACAGTAATAATGTTGTTTTTGTAATAGCAATATAGTGTGTACAACTCAACCCAACGCGAACCAGCCCTTTTCGACCCGAACTAAAAGATGACCTGTTTCAACCCAAGCCAGACGTACTCATTGTTAAACAACCTGACCGACCTGTCCATCTTGCCACTTCTGAAAACAATCACCAATTTCATGTATTCTTGTCCACTTCAACGTTTCTTTTTATTGCATTTATGAAACAACAAATGTTGGTTAAGACATCCATGGCAAGTGCAATAGTTGGAAATGTTATTTGCTTGTTCATTCACTAATATTCAAAATAGAAATAAGGTGCAACAAATAACTGGAAATGTTTGACGATCTTTAATGCTGGTATGATTCCAATAGCTAATAATTATGGACATATCTACGAGTTGTCTTTGCATGTATGAAAATATGCAACTTTGTAGAAAAGGAATATGCAGATCAGAAAAGTTCGAAGCAAATCTAATGAACAAGCAAATGAAGCAATCATACCAATAATTCCCTGTTATCACACGATCTTCTTTTCTAGGAGCATTATGAAAACGGGAATCTGAAACAATATATATTAAAATTAACGAATTAATTATTTATAAGAGTGATTGAAAATGAAAGACTAGAGCATTCAATACCTTTCTTTAACTGAAAGTGGCGCATATATCTTTTGAACTTTGTGGAAAAGGAAATTTCAGGTTGAATACTGCACTTTTCTTTCTTATATTTTCAAGTTTTTATTTCGCACCCTACACAAGGTTTCAAGTTTTATGTTTTGACCATTAAATCCTTTCGTCTGGGAATATTCAGAAAAAAACAAGATTTAAATGTGCAAGTTCTTGAAAGGGGCTGATTTCACGTACTAATTTATAATCACATTAATCTGAACGATATCCAAGGGTTTTCATCAAACACATAACATATTTAATAGGCTACATTCATGATCTAAAAACTAATGATTTTCGTAGTATCCTAAATTCATAATCTGAATAAGCTATGAAAGTACTAGTAATACAGAACACAGACTACATAGTCTTCTAGTGAATAAATTACTACTGCTCATCAGTCTTGAGCCAACCTTATTTCTTCAGATAGATTCCCCACAAAAGCCAGAGTGGATTTCATTTAAGACAGTGACTGATACGGTTTCAGAAGCGGAATGAGGGAGCCGCTTAGGTGGAGTGACATGACCTCGTTGGTGGACCCCACAAGCTTGCCACCTATGAACACAGCTGGCACAGGGGGTGAACTACACCCTTGTTTAGGAAGAGCCTTCTCCATCTCCCGTCCTTCTGGATCCTGGTCTATTTCATACACTACAGGATTGACCCTAAGTTCTTGGAAGAGAATGGTAACAGCATAACATAAACAACAAGTGCTCTTGGTAAATATCACAATTCCATTTTCCGATGTCAATGCTTGTATCTTCTCCATCTCAAAAACTTAAACCTCTTGGATCAAAATCCAATTAAGATTGTGATCCAACGATTGGGATTGGTTGGTAGTAAGGAGCAAGATCGAAGAGGGAGTGAGATTTGCTTAATGGTTAATGTTTTCATGCTACTTCTATTTATATAAACCCAAAAAAGTTGTAATCCTTTTCTCCAAACAAGAAAATTCAAAAGAAGAGGTGCTTTACTTAGATGCTTGAAAACTACTAAAGGTATCTTTGAAAGAAAGATACTCTTCTCAAGCACACAACAGGAACAACTTGAACACATATATTCTTCATGTATTTGCATAATTTCAGTCGTATTTAAATTATAACCACTAAATACATTGATTAAACGTTTCAAATCTTGATTAAGTAGCTAAATTAACATGTTTGTTTAACGTGGGAAAATGAAGACCGTGGGTTCATAGAGTTTAGACCACTCCACATTCTACGGGCCTGAGTGAGCACTTGGGGTGTACACCAAAAAGGCGAGAACTCAAAAGGGCTGGTCAATATTGTTTCAAACAGATTCCATCTTCAATCAATTTACATATATTCTCAGCGTAAAAAGATTGGGAATGAGATTGCATTTGGTGGGAAATGTATGATTCTTTATATTGCGCCACCAACTTTGTTACATTCAATTTAAACAAACGAATCTTGTGAGTGAGAGTTTTGGTTTCTTGATAAGTGAGTCTATACTGAATGAATTACTATGAACGCATTCTAAAAGATAAACTTTCATCTGTTACTTTCCTAACTAAACTATTAGAATAGAAGCAAATCAGTTGTTATACACTTCTATATCAATATAATAATGGCATCAATATTTTAGTTTGCAGAAGCACACACATTTGCCCATCATCATTATTTTAGAGGGACATCTAGTATTGTACTCCTGAAATCTGTGATGGAGAAAATCTAGGCATACAATACAAGAAATACAAGCCATCATCATTAAGTAGGGCCTATCTTATCAGATTATGTTGATAGAAACATTAACCCAGCGTATCACAGAGTTCAAGAAGTTGAGGAATTTCTGGTCAGTAATAAAGTAAGAAAATTACGAGTTTACCTTTTTGCATCTCCCGTGGAAGATTTTGGTTAATTCTGCTTAACAGTGAGTACATCATCTCTTGGTGATAGAAACAGGGTTGAGCTGTAAATGGCAAGCAGTTAGTCTTCTCCTGCAAAAGTTTCTTGTACCATTAAAATATGTTAACCAACTTTGGTGCGATTTCTGGTAACCAACTTATTTTAGGACTGGAGAACCATTAAATGTTTATTATGATTTATGGTAATAATTTACGATAGCTGGTTTTATGGCACCATGTCAGCACCACATCAGAAAAAGTCAACATCGTCAAAATATGCAGACAAAGTGATCTGCTGGCTGCCAGATCATCATTGTGACCAGGGTCAGATTACCCTGAATGGAAATTTTTAGAAGTTGGTTACCAAAAATAGAATTTGGATGAAAGTTTGGTAACTTTCTTATGCGATTAGCTCAAAATGGAACACTCTACAAGTCTGAACTTGTTGTAAGGATTTGCAATAACTATCTGTTAAATTCGCAGAAAAGGTATCAATGTATATATCGATCTTAATTATATATATATATATATGCTGACAGCTTGCATAAGCAATTTCTCATATGTACATCTTCCATCAACCAGGTAAAAAAGGTCCATAAGTGCAGCTTAATAATAAAATAAAAATGCTCTGTTCTAGTTGATATATATAGATACAATTAAGTTGCTGCTAAAATTGAAATAAACAAACAAAATGAAAAATAGGAAGTCTAAACGATGTTCACAGTATCAACTCAACTAGGACTGAAATGATCAGCTAGAAATTCTTTTTGTAAATAAGATCTAAGAAAATTCACTTTTATGAATTGTGGTGGTGGTAAGAGCAGAGTTGTTCACTTGTCACGTTGGACAAGGGGGATAAGTTCTCTGTCAAAATATGTCAGATCATCATCTTTTCGTTCTTTATTCTACTTTTGCTGTACACTCGAATATCTTAAATTTGCAGTTCCTATTACGCTTTTATACACGCACGAAATGTTGGAATGTGTGGCTAGTCATCTTTGTCCTAGTTATTCGTACAAGTACACTATGAAAATGAAGACTAACAACAGAACGAATGGAACAACTATGAAAGTGTTTTCAAGTGGATCTGTTCTTATATCAATCAACAGATCTTGAAAATTAATATTTGCTCCATAAACATTTTTTTTTTGTGGCAAGTATATAATTATTATGATGCCATAAACTAAACATATATGGGGCTAGAATCATATAATTATTGTTCTTTTCAGAGATCCATCAACATGAGGGAAATGATATCTTCATCTAAGCCTATATAATAATATCACCTATGAGCAATGCTGAAGTGTCGATTTGGATTAAGTTTGATCTCCAAGGGATCAAATCGGTAGATAACTCTACAGACTACACGTTTTTAGGACTAATCTAAGTCTGTATCGTGATAATATTCATGAGTTGTAGGACTTGCACCAAGTTCATAGAGTAATGTCTTGATACTATGGACATGAAACATAAACCTTTGATGAAGATCACCAAATCAATTACTCTATTCATTCGGAAAACGTGTAATGTAATGACAGATGCTACATTTGGTTGGCTCAATTTCCGGTACTGCTTGAAGGCTTAGCAAATCAGTAAGGGAAAGATATGAATGTTATTAAAAGCTTATTTTGGTAGATGTTTTAATGTTTGATCACTTCTTATACAGATGATACTAAGGATCAATGTTTGCATTGTTAGGGGGAAAGGAAGAATTGCGCAACACAGGAAGTATAAAACATATAAATTACTTTACAATATTTGTCTGAATAGGGAGAATGCTCCTGAATAATGGCTATAAAATGACCCTTTTATGATTTAAACAAGTTCCACATGGTATTTCTTGGAGACGTTTGAACGAACAGTGACATAATGTTTGAAAAACTAGACTACTACTGTTTCTTGTTCCTTGCATCAGATAGTGATCGTTTTAGGTTTAAGAGCGGACAGTACAGAGGAGAGGCGATACATTCTTTTATTTACAAAATAGCTTATTGTTAGATATTTGGGGTATCAATTACTTGGATGCAATGAGAGTCGTGAATCACTTTCAGATTGAAGTATTTCGAGGGTACAATCGAAAATTCAATCGGATAAAACTCAAAGTTATCAAGAACGAATATGTGTGTGTGTTATGATTCCTGTACCAAGTTCGTGAGAATGAAATAACTGACCAAAAACCGTTTTTCTAAATATTCCAAACTGTTGGGAAAAAAGTTATTAAATGGGCGGGTCAAAACCGGGTTTCCTTTCCAAATTCGGATTTCCAATGCATTTTCTCTAAAGGAACATTGACCTTGGACCCCGCTACCGGGGGCGCTGCCCCCGGACCCCCGTGAGACCAAAACGAATTAAAACAAGCGTGCACCCCGCACCAACCAAACTTGTTTAATATTCATTAAGATCAAATTGGTCAAATAAGTTTAATCCCATTACACTTAAATCATATTGGTGATAAATCACCAACACTTATTCACAGTAATCAGATCTTTCCGAAATAGTGGGCTTAATTATGTACCTTTGCAGTCTAATCTGCTTCCATGAGTTCCTTCTGTTCTTCATTTCTGGCTACACATTCCAGCAGATGTTTTACTGAAGATGTGTGAACAGCAAAAATTTATCCAATTCATCTCCACTTTCCACCACTATAACTAGTAAAATTAATATAAACCACAAAAAAACTAGCTAAGCAGATAATGAAGCAAAATAATTTATGTCAATAAATAATCTTAACGAATGCATATCACATATTAGTTTTTTCTACCGTCACACAACTTGCTGAAATATGAGAATCTTGTGGCAATTGATCTTACTGTCACAACTTCTAGCTGTGAAAAGTATATTTGCTCTTTTCACCGGCTCATCTTAAGAATAAACTTTGGAGTTTGTTGGTTAATATGAGCATTTTGGCAAAAAGATAATCGTTACCATTAACATAGAAACCTTTATTTCTGCAGTCACTATCAGATAGAATCTCTCACATAGAAGGTTGTTGTTCATTATTCTGGATGACAATTACTGTTCAAAGAATCATATAAAGTGATGTAGCTTTTGTCACTTCATAAGATATGTATGGGTACGGGCAACCATGATGAGCCACTGATTCTTTTGGATAACTCATGATCCAGCTAAACACGTATCGCATGTACTCAAGACTTGCCTCTTTAACCTTTAACTATCATTATGCGATCCTATTAAAGTTCAAGAAAACTTGCAGTGAAGAAGTGGATTAAAAAATTGATATGTATTTATAGTAGTCATACCTCATGTATAGATCTAAAAACATAATCTGTGTAACATGTGGTGCCAGCAGCTACACCAACAAAAAAAATACTTATGGTAGTAACTGTATATAAAACCTAATCATAAACCAAGTCTGAAATAAATCTTTATAAAATACTTACTGATAACTTAATAGGATTTGTGAATTTGCTAGAGAGAAAGTGAAACATGCAATCAAAATGCATATACTTATACTTAAATAATAAATAAAAGAAAAAAGAAAAGAAAAGAAGCCAGATTTCAGATAGAAATTCATTAGTATATTACAAAACAAGATAAAGTTGATGATGTCTGTTATAGACTAATTGCAGGCAAACACTACAAACATTCTGAGAGACTTGCAAATTGGTCAGCTGTGCAATAAGTTCTAAGGCACAACTTCAGATATTAACTTAGCTCTACGTTATAATGAGATCTTCTGGAGAAGTGGTTTATCTGTGTTGTGAGGTCCGATATTTTATTGTTCGGTTTGCTAATTAGTTAAGAAGGATTCTGTTCTGCCAGCAGTTAACACCCAAACATAAATAAAACAGATTATGAAGTTAACCATACATAATCTTTCCCTAGATAACACATTAGACTAAAACATGATGTGTGATTTCCAGATCCGAATGAGATAGATTACATGACAAACTCACTGGGGTTATGGATTAACTGACACTTAGGCAACTACCCAGTTGACAGTTGCTAACATAAGTTCCAACTGAAACATTGTCCTGAGGCATCTGATATGGTACAAAAAGGTGGATAGCATTGGTATCTATTATTTGGTTAATCACTATTATCCCACCAAGTCCATAAGTGATGCAGTATTTTTATTTCAGGAAAACAAGAGATGAAATTCTACAGATATAACAGAAGCCGGTGAGATAGGAAAGTAATAAGCCAATTAATTTGCAGTTGTGATATCATCTTAAGGTAGAATGAAGCAGGATCGTTAGTATGACTACCTGTTATTTGACTTATATCCTTGTTGTTTTAAAGTCGGTAGACACAGGAATTGTGGGCCAAAAAAATACATTTACTTCATATAACAAGCAGAACAAAACATCTTAAGGTAGAATGAAGCAGGATCGTTAGTATGACTACCTGTTCTTGCCTTGTTGTTTTAAAGTCGGAAGACACAGGAATTGTGTGCCACAGAAATACATTTGCTTCATATAACAAGCAGAAAAAAATGGGATTGGCTATCTTAAGTCTTAATCTTAGCCAAGGCAAGCCCAGTTCCAGCTAATAGGTGGAGGTCAGAAATGAAACCACTGGAATTATCACTTCATCACAAAACAATCACTGTGTTTGTGTTTTGAACCACCAAACTTGTCAATTTGTTGCCAAAACACAATTTGTACTTTGTTAAATTTTGTTTACAACAAAAATAGATATAATAATAATAATTAAAAAAAACCCACAGATAATTTCAAGACTTGGTGGTTGCTTTATTTATTTATTATTATTTCTATTTTATTCTTTTGCATATTCGTAAGTGCTACGATTGTAAATCAAATTTTCTTCACAGTTAGCATTAATATAAATTTTTCTATTTTCGTAAAGAATGGATGAGGTTTTTCCTGTTCAGGTTACCACGCGAGGGCGAGTTTTTTTTTAACTCAGATGTACGGGGCCTCACCGGGTAACTCCATGACCATTTCCGACCCTTTTCCTGGCCACCCCCAAGATGTGCGACTAGTGAGGTTTGAACCTGAGACCTCTAGTGAGGATATTAGGACGCCAATCACTAGGCCACCTTGGTGATGGTTTTTGTTTTCGTAAAGGTACCTTGTAATAAATGTACCTGGACAAATTGAATAGAAGGCATATCAACATAAGTTTGGGCTCTCACATAGTCACATGGTAGTCAAGCAACAAACATAAATGACCCTTCACCTTGTTATGAGCCAGTTATGCAAATCTTTCTCTAGGGACATGATTATACTTCATTTTGTAAGGCTGCACCAAAGATCACAGCATCTTATACCTAGATTCATACGTACTGAATTGTACAACACAATATCTTCTTTATCACTAAAGACAAAGAGGACATGGACAGAGAGAAACAGGAACGAACTTTCACCACATTCTTTGAACAGGTGAGAAGTGACCAAGAACATCCGAATCACAAAAAATGGATAAAAACATTCTCATGTACATTCACACACAAGGAGAATCTAGCAATGGACACGTAAAAGTATAAAACCTTACTATGTTATTATGGATGAAAACAGGTATATGCTTGGTCTGATCTCCTTGTGTCTATTGAGCTAACTGTAAAGGTTAAACGTAATTACCAAATGGTTGATGACAAAAGATATATATCCACAAAAAATTAGTTGATGTAAACTAACATTTTGGGCATACTTGTATACACTAATCAAGTGATTGACGTGGATGACAATCGTCACCAGTGAGTAGAACAGAAAAGTAAAAAATGTAACACTTTTACTGATATTCCATTAAAGTTATCTTGCATTTCATATTTCCAGATAAGTTCCCAACGCATTTATGGGACGTTAAGGTCGCTGCCAATTGGATAAACACATCGTGACCTACGCACAAGCCCTGAGAGGGATATATCAGAAAGCTCGAGTCTTTACAGTTAACAAATATACTTGACATAAAATTACCAAACTACCTACCATCATGTAGTCATTCATAAATGTACTTTCTTGCCATGCATATCAACCTACAGATTAGCAACCTGTTATACTGCACATATAGTACATTCCCTATCGTGTTTCAAGCCTGATGAAGAATCTGATCTCTTTTTGAGCATCTAAAAAGTATCTCCTAACACTATATGTAGCCATGGCAAATGTTAAATATACTCACAATGATTTATTCTACTGAATCTAGCATTGTTTTACAAAACATTAACTGCTACAATTTCTAGAGATGGCTATAGTTACAACATTGGTGACTGATTGGCCTGCGGTTATATTCAGAAAAACCTCTTGCTGCATGTGCTAAACCATTAAGAAACTGATCAACAGTTTTGGAACAAATCCTACAGTTTATGAGATAGATGAACATCCTGAGGGGAAGCAAATAGAGAAGGAACTCAGAGAATTAGGATGCAAGGCAAGTGTGCCAGCTGTGTTCATGGAGAGGAGCTGATTGGTGGCGCCAATGAAATAATGAGCCTACATCTGAAGGCTCAGCTGGTGCAGTTTCTCCTTAATGCTAATGGTATATGGGTTTAGTCAAGCATAGTCAAACACAGATATTAATAGCAGAATACTGTGATATACTCATTAGTGCAAAACAAGAACTGTTCTCATCCTTTTTCACTGTTGTTCAAAGTCCCATGACAAATTATGTGCTAACTTCTATATGTAATTTCACTAGTTTTTGAGAAGCAATGAGAGATACTACCTTTTCCAAGAGTTACTTTGGTCTTATGTGTAATTTCGTTAGTTTTAAATACTAAAAATGTTCTAAAATGCTAAATAAATTTAATCATATAGTAGTACACTAGTATTGACACCAACATATAGAATGGAGACATTCTCATAGATTTCCATGCTATATTACTAATGTTGTTTCTTGATGATATATTTAGAGAACTAACAACTTTAAAAGAAAAAAGAAAAAAACACGCATAAATATATCATGAATATGTTTTACATAACTATGCTATGCGTACCATCTTTAATCTTTAAGGCCATTATTTATTAAGAGAACTTTTATATTATTTCACGGTTTCACCCACACTCATATAGCACATTAAAGGCAGGATATTCATTTTGCATTAGTTACACTTTGTCTTCTCTCTTCTCTAAGTGGAAATAAAATGAGGAAATAACATGCCTGCCAATCTGCAAAATGAAAGTAACATGACGAGAGGAATTGACTATCTATATCCACCCATAAAAACCGCACCTTTTAAATTAGAAAAAACAGGAAAAGTTATATTTACAGATGCTACACCAAAAGCATTGAATATAAGGTTGAAACAGTTGAGCGATATCGTAATTCAGCAAGTTTACCTGAGCACTGAAAAATAAGGGACATGAATATAAGCCTAAAAACTAGATCATTGGTTATTAGCTATTGGTTTTTGTTCTTTTTCTTTGCGATATCTTTTTATATATTTAGGTTCATTGATAGGCTTCTAAATTGTATAAGTTAGTGAACCTATAGACCTATAGAGATGGACTTTAGTTTCATCTTTGGCCAGTTTTCAAAATTGTATCTCGAGTTCATATCACCTGTCATATGTTACCTTCTCTTTTGGCTTTTGGGCTGCATGTATGTGGTCATATCTGGTACTAGGATAACATATTTTTAAATTCCTTAGCGTATGGTTTAATGCATTCCACCACTATCATCAGACAATAAAGATAACTTACTGTTAAAGAATCACATAAGTTGATGAAACTTTTGTCACTTTATAAAGATAGGGTATGGGCAACCATGATAAGCCAATGATCCTTCTGGATAACTCATGATCCCTTTAAACACAAATCACATGTACTCGAGATTTCCCTTCCATGTATATCTAAATGACCCTTTACGCTTTAGCAATAATCTGTAAAAATGTGGATTGAAGGTAGATATGTTCATGAATGAGGTACACAATAAGAACAGAAGGACTAAAAGGCTATCAACCGTGGAGGAAAACTTGAAAATATGAGGGAAACATGATGTATTCTATTAGGTTTGCATGTATTTGTGTATTACGCGAGAGCATAATCTTCATGTAAGGTGGGACCAGCTACACCAAACAAATTAGAGTTATTGTAACTAAACTATATAAAGATAATGATGAACCAACTATAGTGAAACAAAGTATAGGCATGTTAAAGAACAACACCCTGAGGTAATTGACAGAGTAGAAAAGGCTGTATAATATTGGCATATATTAATTAGTTAAGCACTATATATGGTGTTTAATTTAGTACCCAAACAAACACTATATTACCAGCAACTAAATAATTCACCTTTGCCAATGTTTTTTCAGCAAAAGAGATGTAGATCCGACGAAACTACCCGAAGATGGTGAAATAGAGGATCAACAAGCCCAAAGACTTGCGTTATTTTAGATAGTCTGAAGGTAGACATGGAATTGTGGGTCATAGAGATAAATTTGCTTCGGGTACTAGATTTAACCAGAGAGTCACTTCATCACAAAGCAATCATCGTAATTGTGAAAATGAAAAGAAAAAAACACTGTCATGGGTTGGGTAACAGAATGTTTGCTATTTCTTGTGTTGCAGACAGCGCACTTGTCAGTTTGTACCCAAAAAAACCATTGTACTTTGTTGATTTTTGCGTAAAACATAAAAATTGCAAGATTGGTGGTAGGGTTTTGCATTATCACAAGTATAACGATTTAAAATATAACAAACTCACTCTTCATAGAGCATAGTGCACATTAGTCACACAGTTACTAATTATTAAAAAACTAAAAAAATATATATATATACCCACATGGATTGAAAAAAATAAATATCAACATAAGTTTAGGGTCTCAGATGGGCACATACTCACGTGGAAGTCAAGCAACAAACATAGATGACTCTTCACTCTGCTTTGAGCCAGTTATGCACATTTTCCTCTAGCCACATGGCAGACCATTATGCTTCCTTTCTTAAGGTTGCATTACGATCACAGCATCTAATACCTTGATTCGTACGAACTCATATATACAACTCTTCTAACTCTTCACCATAGACAAGCAAGACATGGGCAGAGAGAAAGGGGGTGATGAACTTTCACAACATTCTTCGAATATGTGACACTGTTAAAGGTGACCAGGAGCATCCAAATCACAAATACTGATGTGTGTGTGTTTGTGTGTTTTTGTATGTATGTATGTATGTATGTATGTATGTATGTACGTACGTACACATCCGCTAAGTCAAAGGTCATATGAAACTAATAAGATGATCACAGATTAATACATTTTGCTTGCGTCTTTTGAGCATTGTATAGGTTAATCCGTTAATTTAATAACCATATGTTTGATGCCAAAACAAGTACATTTACAAAGAATCTATAGATGTAGAAGAACATTTTGTGCACATTGTTTATACACTTATCAAGTGATTGATATGGATGACAATGGACCGCAGTGAGTGGAACAAATAAAGTAAAGAACGTAAGTACTTGTACGGATGTTCGATTAATTTTCATGCTTTTCATGTGTTCATAATTAAGTTCCTAAAGCATTTGTGAGAACTTGACGCGGCTGCCAATTAGATAAACATCACCAAGCATATTCCCAAGCTTGAGGCTTTACAGTTGACAAATATACAGGTCACACATGACATAGAATTACCAAACTACCCATCATCAAATATATACGAAGAAGATTTTTAAGGATGCGTCAAGGTTAAGGATGTCGTTCAGAAATGTACTTTCCTGTCATGCATATCAACCTACAGATAAGGAACTAATCATGCTAGACATATAGTAATTTCCTATCATCTATCGAGTCTGATAAATGATAATAACTGAAAAGAATCTGATCTCCTTTTCAGCATCTAACAACAATTTCAAGTCCTATTACTATATATAGGCATGGCAAGATCTTAAACATACTCACTACAAAACAAGGATTTCTACTGCTAAATCTAGCTTGTTTATAAAACATTAACTACTACAATTTCCAGAGATGGCTTTGGTTACAGCATTGGTGACTGACAGACCAGTGGTTATACTCAGCAAAAGCTCTTGCTGCATGTGCTACGCCATTAAGACACTGATAAGCAGTTTCGGGGCAAACCCTACAGTTTATGAGATAGATGAGCATCCTGAGGGGAAGCAAATAGAGAAGGAACTCAAAGAATTAGGGTGCAAGCCAAGTGTGCCAGCTGTGTTCATAGGAGGGCAGCTGATTGGCGGTGCTAATGAAATAATGAGCCTTCAACTCAAGGGTCGACTGGTACAGTTGCTCCTTAAGGCTAAAGCTATATGGGTTTAGTCAAAGATATTCTAGAGTTCCAAAAATTATTAAAGAGGTTGGAACTATGTTAACATAGCTAAAAATTAGCAATTTGATGCATCCTAGTTAATGGAGCATAGCAAGAACTGTTTTAACCCTTCTTTTATGCTGTTCCACATCCAATGATAAAGAATGTGGCAACTTCCATACGCAAATTTACTAAGTTTTGAGAAGCAACGAAATATACTATATTCTCCAGGAGGTACTACTGTCCACTGTTTCAGAATTAAATGTTAAAAGTGTGCTACTAAGTTACAAAATAGGTTTAACAATGGAAAAAAGCATAATCAGATTATGTATCTATTACATTTAACTAAGATATGCATACTAAATTGATCTTTGCAACAACTTTTATTAAAAGACTTTATCTTATCTCACCCACACCCATATAAAGCGTTAAAGACGAAATATAAAGCTTTGCATCAGTTATCCTTTGTCATCTTTTTTCTACAAGTGGAAAATGATGGAGGAATAACGAGCCTATCAATCTCCAAAATCATAAAATACATGTGATGCCAGGACTTGATTATCTAATTCAAAATCCATACGTAAAAACATCACCTTTTTAATCAAGCAACAATTATGAAAAGTTGAAATTTATATGAAGTTCACTTGAGCACTGGAAAACGAAGAACATGCATCAAGGCTAAAAAATGAAAACAAAAGAAAGCATGTTCATCGATCATTTGGAGTTCTTAGCTTTTGGTTTTACTTCTTTAGTTACGTGGAATAAAAATATTTCATATTCATACTTACCGATAGATGTTCAAATGTTAGAAGTCAGTGAGCCTATAAAAATGGCCCTTAGTTTCATCTTAAGGGCAGTTAACAAATTGATTCCTCAAGTTCAAATCACAAGTCACCTTTTTTCCTTTCGTTTTGGATTTTGGGCCGCATATATCTAGTACCAGGAAATCATATGTTTTTTAAATTCTTACGGTTTCATACATACGATCACAATCACCAGACCCCTAACACGAGGGGATATCGTTGCCATAATTGTTCATCTAGTTTAAGTTCATAGCTCCTTACTAATAGGGTTAGTTGAGTCAAAAATAAAATTAAGGGAAGTCAACAGAACCATGGTAGGACTATGTCCTCTATAAAATTTGCTTTGTCTGACAAAAAAGCAAATTCTATCAAAATCATCACTTCCCATAGTAACAAAAGTTACAGTTTACTGAAAGCTTCATGGTGCATCTAGTGGTTTCTTCAGTGAAAGATACTGGGAAAGTATCTTCTTCCGTGCTTGTACAAATTCCATGTGCTTTATCATCATTAATTAGCATCTAAATATTTCAACTTATTCCACTTCCGTTTGTCACTAAACTTTTTACTTTAGATATGTACGTACACAACGGATAACTGGTATCTAGGTAAAAAAGAATATATTCCCCTTCTCCAATAATTTCCATCCTTATAAAACCTTATGCACCAATTACACATGCACCCTGCAAAGTGCACCATGTCATTAGTTTTAAAGTTGAGTAATATGAGCCTTTTGGAATGTTTAATATCAAAGAATCCTTATCACAGTCAAATTGTGGTTTCAAGTACAGCATGAAACAAATAACTTTGCTACAAAACACTGACTTAATAACTGGCCTCCTTCGAATGTTGAGGACTGTAACAAGATCTATCCCATGGCCTTTAATAATTTAGCATTTTCTCATTTATGCAAATTAAAGGTGAAGCATAGATAATTGCAAGAATTTTTTTTTCGCAAACAAGTATTAGTATGTAATGCAGACTAAATACTGAAAGTGGCCTGATAACTGGAAGGTTAAGAAGTGCATAGATCTATGGTATAGTAACGCTTCTGCAGATTCAAGAATATACAAAAACCAAATGCAACGTATCAAGAATTAAGAAGACACTCTTAGCGACTAGCTTGTTGTGAACGTTTTCGTATGTGCATTTGATCATCATGTGTACATAAATGTTCTCCTATTGAAAAAGAGGCGTGCTCTAACAGATAAGAGCAACAAACTTCTATTTGACAATGATATCATGAATCATAACAATTAATAATATAATTTAGGATAATAAAGACTACAAAGACATATATATGCACCATTCCATTAAAGTCAAATTGATAACCGACCATCTGAGGCCTAAACAGCACGAACTACTACATCTATATATATATATATATATATATTCTTTGAATATCTCAATTAAGCATCTTGTGTTTGCAAAAGATTTCCATTTATCTTCAAGAAATTAGCTTTTGCCTTATTGAGCTAAAAGCTAGGAATATTAATATGGGGAACAAAAAGCTACATAAGTGGATAAGTTTAGCTTCTTTCTCCACTTCTATGATGCCAGTAGAAAGGTATCATCACAATTGGAAAACTTTAGACATCATTACTAGTAATTAAAATGCCAAGATTTTTGTATGGGTAACTTGTTTTCTGAGTCTCCTAGACTAGGCACATGTTGGTAACCATATTAACAGTTTCGCGAGGATTGCATTTTGCTAGATAGCATACTGTATGTGGACTTCTGAAGGCTAGAAAAATGAACAGAGTTAAGGAAATAATTTTTAAAAGAGAAAGTTGTGAATTCTCCATATATGATTAAGAATTTAAGATGCCTAAAACTTTTATCTTATTCTCCCACAAGTACCAAAATATATACTTCCGAATTGTTGCATCTTTGTAAAAACTAACGCTCCAACTACACATGCACACTCCCAAGTGCCCATAATCACGACTGTATTCATAATCTCGAAGCAGTCAGTATCATAGATAAGAATAATACCTCTCATAACATCCACCGGAATCAGATATACCCTCGAGCCACTATATTTAGTCTCAACCTGAGTTCCAATTTCCTCAAAACACAACTGAGGTTCACATAGCAAGTGCTTTCTTATATACAGTTCAATCATATCCGACAAACCCATTACTTACTAAAACCTTTTATTTCAATCTTTTTTCACAATTTTTATCATATAACTTTTATTCTTAACATAATGGCCATGGTTACAAGATTGGTTGCTGAAAAGCCAGTTGTAATTTTTAGCAAAAGTACTTGCTGCATGTCTCACACAATCAAGACTCTAATTTACAGCTTTGGGGCAAATCCTACTGTTTACGAGCTAGATAAACATCCTAATGGGCAGCAACTAGAGAGAGAGTTAAAAGCACTAGGATGTAAGACAAGTGTGCCAGCCATATTTATAGGGCAAGAGCTTACTGGAGGTCCAAATGAGATCATGACACTACATCTCAAGGGCAAACTAGTCAAACTGCTCAAGAAGGCTAATGCTATATGGGTTTAGCTTTTATGATAATAACAGATAGAATTATGTAACAGTGTCTTGTTTTAGGTAAAAGCACTGTTATGCTTCAGTAGTTCTGTCAGCCTTTTGGCAAATTTCTTACAATTTCCAAACTACGTAATGTCAATCATAATATGAAATCTTATTTTATAAGATCGATATTACTATTTTAATAGTGCACAATTTTTGCAGTGCAATCCAAGTACAAAGTTGCACAATTTATTCAGAAATTTCAAAATTCCCAGGAATATTTGTGACATTGACTCAAGAAACTGCAAATAGACATCAAATGTGACATAGAAACACATGTTACATACATAGACAAAGATGCCCATTTCACTACTATGAGAATGTAATAGATGTCACACATAACATTTAACCACACGAAATAATTTGTGTCAGGTGAAACTTTGAGGTTAGCAGAGTCAAGTTACCAGTTATTAAGGTTCAACGTACTGCTAATTATAGTATACAAAATACTCCGTATTCATGTAAAATATTTATGTCCCACATATTATGAAGTAGAATTGTCCTCTTGTAAAATAAATTCTACTAATCCACATGACCAATACTTAGGCTGTCGACAATTCTCAACTTTTCTATCAAATTTTGGTAGTTCTAAACGACTGGGGTTCATCAACTTACTGGCAAATATATAAGAAAAGTAGTCATGTTTGACAGCAAAAATTTTAAAAATTCACTTCGTCAACATGTGACCAAAATTTACAGGTTCCGACTCAGTAACAATTGGTTATAACTAATAATATAATGTCATCTCTTCTTGTCACGTTTATTGTAATTTGCCGATGCGGGATAGCTAGCATCAAAATTTGGTTAACTATTATAGAAGTACGAGTGTATGTTGCATATAATGATATCAAGCTTTATATTAATCAGCTGACACTTCAAACCAAGTATGCTTCCCCTTTTTAAGTCGAAATCGCATCATTTATGAAAGTGACATTTGCATAAGCATTAGGATACCAACCTAATCATCGGTACAAGTGGTGCACATCTCACTACCACGCCTTAATCATATCCTTGCCAAACTCATTCTAAAACTACTTTTCAACATATCAAGTACTCGAACTATGTTTATGAGCAGCAGGCATTTCATAAATGTAAATATTTGCAAATGATTGACAACGTATAGAAAATTCAAGGTAAACAGAGGAACGAAAAAACATAAAACTCTAGTACAGATGATGTGTTATAACATAAATCCTTCACTATAAGAGCTTTTTCTGAACACACCACTAAATAAATACAATAAAGGGGAATGACTGACAAAAGCATTATTTCCCACCATTGATAAATCCATAAAGACATAAAATTCATCAATGCTAGCAATGGTGGTGATCTATAATCACCAATCAAAATGAGAGGGAATGAACATTTCTATGCATCAGAGTATTTGTTATATAGAAGTGTCAACTAATATCTGCATTTAGTTATAATAATCTCTTATGATTACTCTACTTAGCAGAAAACTCATTATCTACCCTTTCCAGTGGTCCAGGTTTAAAGATCTATACCGTGGTCCCGGTCTCCACTTCCAGATTACTAATTAAAAATATTATAAAGATAAACAGGCGTGTGACATCACATGAGGTAGTAAATTATAGCCAATAGTCCATAAACTTGAGCAATTTTGACCAGGAACATAAACGCAGGTCCAAATTGAGGGATATAAGACTATCTAGCTAACTCAATAATATATAAGCATTCAGAGATTTTAATGCTTATAACTTATCAACAAAACCTAATAATATTACTCTGTATCATATTATTTCATTCAATTTAGATTTATTATGTTTATGAACGTAGGAATATATAAACCCTAAGAGATCAAATTAAGCTGATTAATGAATGAACGCCTAATCTATCAACAAAACCTAATAAATTAGTATTTCAATTACATCAGTATGTTTATGAACGTATGAATGAATAAACCCTAGAAATTAAGTATTGATCAAATTAAGCTGATTAACGGCAATTCAATTTACACACACATATTTTAATCGATATAATACAATTGAGATGAAAGAATACCTAACTAATCTGGAGAATGGAAATGTAGAATGATTTGTTGATTTGGAAACCGATAATATAGCAATCACGTACGTCCTTTTCGTCGTACGGCATGGCCAACTTTCAATTTGTTTATGTGATATTAGTATCCAGGTTTTAGAAACCCGACCCGGCAGCCTTCTGAAAAAACTCAAACTATAATGAATGAAATCTTATGGTAAAAGAAAAGTGTTTGATTTCAAAGTAACTAATTAACTGATATTTGAATTAGCTAATTGGATCCCTTGTGTAAGTTTTGAGACATTTGGTTGACACATTACTAACAAGTCACAAAACAATACAAAAATGTGCATTCACTTTAAGTTATATTCTAAACAAGTATTTAATAATTCGTAACACAGAAAAGAAAAAAAAACCTCACATCAAGCAAGAATCGCTATTGGTACTACTATACGCACTCTTTACTATTCACAATCACACTAGTGAAAACAGAAATCGTCGGAAAATGGATCACGCGATGGAGTTACGCCTTCGTTTCTGAAACAAGAATCGACTTTCAGAACCCGGCCTGCTTCCAACGGCCCTGGCATCTTTGAACTTGAACAAACTATTCAATTTCCCCAATTTCTTCGTCAACGATTTAAACAACTTGTTCGCTGGATGCGATTTTACGAGTTCTTGTTTCATTGAAACATGATCTTTTTCTAGATCTGTAAGCCTCATTCTCATTCGGGTTACTTCTAATTTTAGTTCCCGGTTTTCTCTCCTAACGGATGCGTAATTGTCCCTAGGAGAGATACACCCACTTCCTGCACCGCTACTACCACGTTGTGGAAACGGATTATTCATTGATCCGAAAAAGAGGTGGTTGTGACCTCCATTCATCGCATTTCGAAGCCTGATTTGCTCAAAGTAGAGCACTTGAACAGCCATTTGTACCGGGAGACGTTCGTTCTGAGCTGCATGGCTACACGCTTCTTGACTTAGTTTTTGACAGTCGATTGTTTTACACATCCGGTAACGCTCAGAGTCCTTGATATTCGGATGAACCTAGCAACATTACCAAAAATTATCATATCGTAATCCTAAAATAATAATAATAATAATAAACCAAATGCATTGCTACGTTACAGTTTCCACGCAACGACGTATCTTTATATCATTTTTAGGTCTCGTTACCATAAAAAACACCTTGTTTACCTTTAAAAAGATGTCAACAGCTCGATATAATCCATCATTCACCAATCTAGCATGATCCGGAAGCAATTCCGCAAGTGCAATAAACTTCGATGCAGACAAATTTGAATCTATAGCAATTTCGGCAAGAAAACAATCAAGTAGCTTCGAGACTTTCACTATCGAGCTTTGTTTTGGAGACGACGGTGTATCGAAATCATACACCATTTCACTTTCATCCATCATCACATTTTCATCATCATCATCTTCATCCAAATTCAAGAAAATTGAAAAGATCCTAAAAATTGAATCTGTGTCATAAAGTTGACTATGATTGTTGCCATGAGAATCAGCCGGAATTAGTATGTCTTCAAGAATCGCTTGATCGAGTTGCAACCCTATTCGTCTCTCTAGATCCGATCTACAGGCGGTAGACGTAGATGCCATTATCGACGACTTCAATAAGCTCGATAAAAACGCCATTGGAACAGCACTTTTTCGCGATTGTGTAGGTAATAAACCAACAATCACTTCAACAATCACCCTATGCTTCTTTTGTGATTCTAAATCCGGAAAACTTCCCTTTACGAGCTGTGGGTCTCTCAAAAACAAACCTTGAAGAGAATTATGCGCGTAATTCATTAGAATCCTCGCGATCATATCCTGTTTTAGACCTTTCGTCTTCACAACTGTCAACACTCGTTGAAAGAACTCTAGATTAAGAATCGTCAACAATTTCCCCCACCAGTTTTCCGAGTCCAATGGTAAAACTGGCTTGGAAGTATAATTACTTTCTAGTTTAGACAAACCACTTGTCAATTGTTCTTTACAAGCGTTATTAGCGATGGATGTAATGAGTTTAGTGACTAAATTTATCTCTTCTGACACGGGTAACAAACTTTCGCAATGATGTAAAACTGAAATCGAATTTGTTATGCTAGGAAGAACAGATTCTTTCAGGAACGTTTCAGTACGCATTTCAAGATTCTTATCGGCGAATTCTTCAGTCATTTCTAGGAAATGTGACGTGCACCGTAGCTTTGCAACGTTGGCTAGATTGATCTCAATGTTTACACCGTAACAAAACTTTGCAGCCAGCTTGAATGATTCTGATCCGCCTGGTACATTTTGAAGATTTAGGCGTATAGTTTTCGAGTCTTTAGCTTCCATCAACATTTTTCGGATTCTTCCACTTTTAGACACCAAAGGAAACTGTAATACCAACAAAAGCAAAAACAGAACACTTAGGACTTTTAAGATCAAATATTATGACTTTTGATGTCACTTCTTTTGTACCTTATGAAGTGCAAAACTTGTTGCTCCTACATCGATTGTGAGATCGCTAGAAACATCGGATATCGGCCTGTTACAAAAGTGATCCATCATTCTGTTAGATCTCTATAATATATCAAAACAAATTCTAGTAACAACGAAGAATGTTTTCTTCTTGCGACAGGTTCTTCTGTCGGAAAGTATTGATAATTCGTTACAAAAGGAGCTCTGGAATCAGAATTTCAGCCAAGAACATCACAAAGAAAATAAAAAAATGAAGAAGACCCATGAATCTAGAGCATAAATAGAAAGGGTCTTAAAAGATGAAATTGTGGGATACAATAATTGAAGAATTTAAGGGGAAAAAATGTGACCCCTTTCATTAAACATGAAACAATGTTCTTTTTGTTTTTATCTGTAAGCTAACATGAAATAAATTTCCTGTCATTTTCAACCATGTGATGGGCTTCCTTTGATTAAATGTTCATGGGCAGTGAGCAAATTTTGTATTAAAAGTTTGAAAATTCGGTGTTCATTTTGAAACCAATTGTCACATAAGTCCTGATATGTCATCCTCAATGCTCTGCCATATTTCTTTAATCCAATTCACCAAATTCTCACATAATACTATATACTTTAGCTATCGATATTCTATTAATAATGCATTAGTCGAAACATAATTCAGAGGATAGTGATTTGTACATCATTAAAAAAAAAAAAAAATCACACCCCGCCAGTCATGTTTTACTTGTGTTGTAAATGTGCTTTGATTGTCTTGTACATGTTTAAAATAGTGATGTAAGACCAACTTTTTATAGTGTACAGATTACCGTTTTAGTTCAAAGCTTAATTTAAGCTCGGTATCTCAAGGTCACCTCTTAGTTTTATATTACTTAAGCAGTACACATGTTAATGTAGTAGCTTTACACGTTGAGTTGCACATATGCTCTCAAGTTTATATTTCTTAAAACATGTGTGGTTAAAAGTGTAACAGTACATAAGACGCTTACTGATAGCAGCCCGAATAATTTTGTCGAACAAAATATAAACACTTGTTACCCCAATTGGACTAATTAAATATAACCACTCAAAATTGAAGGCACAAAAACTTGAGCTTTAAAGAAAGAAGTTTTACCATTCTGTAACATGTCGAGTACTCGAATTAGGTCGAAAAGATCGTTTTCCGGAGATGCTTGGCTTCAGTTCACTGATGGTAATAACACCCATTTCTTCAAGAATAAAGAAGCTCAGTTTTTTTTTGGGTTTCAGGTGAGTTGAGGCATGAGTGTGTGTGAAAAAAAGTGAGGGAGTGCATGCAAGATTAAAGGGGAAGGATGATTATGCTTTAATTGAGTGGTTTTCGATTTGATTAATATAAAGTCAATAAACGTAGAGACAGCACTGTTTACTTTTCGGTGCCTTTTTCCACTCTGTGTTAACGTGTGTTTTTATTTTCAAAATAATAAAATAAAAATAAAAATTCTTTACACTTGCATAAATTTCCAACGTTTGTTTGATTTTTATTTGACATGTTTCATTTAAATTTAAAAGAATATTATAACCCATATCGATTACATTTTCGTAAGTACCAAATTCCCTCCAACTTTTATAATTACTCGTCTTTTTGTGGTTAAAGTTACAAAATTCGACGCAACTTTTTAAATGTATGGATAATGTTCATATGAACAATACTGACTATTCTTTTAGTCTCTCCCTATACGCATATTTGGCACAGAATTTTTAGAAACTTTTTGGAGCTTAAAGCTTTTTGTTTTGAAAATTAAACTCCTCTAAAATATAAAGTTTTGTATGAATACACAAGCTTAATGCTTTTAGTTTGGAAATTAAGCTCCTAATTTAAAAGCTACTCCAACTAGCTTTTAGGAGCTTTTTGATAATTTTACACTTTGATATTACAGCTACAACTACTTTACCAAACACAGTTTACAAATGAAGCTCCAGCTTATAGCTACAGCTACCAGCTTCAGCTTACAGCTATCAGCTACAGCTAACAGCTAAATACCAAACATACCCATAATATAACTAAGGGAGAATAGAAGTTGTCTCATACGACGGCATTTTTCTTTCAACAACCAAGCGTTTTTTAAGTATGTCGAATTGAGATTCTCCCAAAGATTTGAGATGCCACATAATCATCTAAATCTTCGATATCAAACCCTCATGGAACCCCTGATTATCTAAAATTGCTAATCTACTTCTATGTAATCCGCCTTACAGTAGCTGTCTTTGAGCCGTTTTAACAATTCAAAATAACATATCATTAAACAATTCCTACATTCATGCTAACTTGTTACTAAACCCAGACGACTGAGCTATGTTTTAGGATCAATATCAATATATATTTTCAAAATTGAATTTCATATATTATACATAATAATCCTTCCGTCCCATAATAAGAGTTCACATTTCCTTTTTAGTATGTCCCAAAATAAATGTTCACTTTCAAAAGTAGTAAATAAACTTTACCATTTTATCCTTTTTCAAAACTGATACATGAGAGTCTGTGCAAAAAGTAAGGGCAAAAAAGTCATCTTCACTACCAGACAAAGCAATTTCTTAAACTGTGTGCAACCTGATAATGAATTTTTATTATGGGACAGAGAGAGTAATAAATTGTAAATAATCTGTGTTGAATATTCACATCTCCTTTATTTATTTGGTATTGGTTAATAATTAATCTACTTCCCTCTTCACACCATATGCAAATTTGTGTTTAAGTATTATATCCAATACTATAATTTTGATGATTTCTTTCATATAACTGTCTATTAATCGTGATTTTTCAGGTATCAACTCATTGCTCTGCCTAGCTACTTTATTGCTCAACAAGACCCAATACCGTGTGAGAGTTTTATGGGAACTCGAGAGGTTTATGAAGAGATTAGCCCACTGAAATTCTAAAGAATTGCTCCATTATATATATATATATATATATATACATATATATTAAGTTTATCATTTTTTTCATTTAAATCGTTACGTTGTGTGGGACCACGACTAGTATTAAGTGTATGGTTTCTCTTATTAACATATATTTTCCTAACCCTCTTTTAATGGTTTAAAGTTGAATATGATCCATTATGTTTTATCATTTATATATGATGGTCTAAAGTAGAATTCAATCCAAAATGCAATAACCCTTCAAAAACCTTATGATTAAGGATTCTATATATTTCTTATGTTTTTGGCGCCATGGTAACGTGTGTTTCTATAAAAGGGTGCAAAAGTGAAATGACATGATTTCTGAAAGAGTATGCAGTGCTTTTGGGAGTTTGTAATCATGGATAGTGAAAACATTCATAGGATGGTTAATTTATAACGTTTCATTAACTTGTACCATGTTAGTTAAAAGTCTTAGATTGAGTAAATTATGTCAAAAGCCAATTAAAGATAGAATTGTACATGGACGGCTTGTAACTTTTGCAAGAAAAGTTGTGCAATAGAGTAAATCATGTGAAAAAGCTAATTTAAAGGTGCAACTTTTTACAAAATGAGTTGGATTATGAGACTTAGTTCATTTTAAATTGGTCTTGTTTGGGGTCTATACTTTATGTTTAGTTTTAACTTTTCAAATGCAATTATGTTTTTATGTGATTCTTTACAAATTAAGCAACTAACTTTTTTTATGCAATATTGAGATCATGACAACGAGTAAAATCATGAATATTATAGTCAATAGAATTTGACGAACCAGATTATATAGACGGTAGTGCACAAATTGTTTCGTGTAACAAGGTATATTATAAATAACTAACTCGATATATTTTGAAAATTTTAAAAATTAAATATGAAATTCTTATCTAGTTTTAAACATTTCTTTCACATATCGTGACGTGTATGAATCCCTTTTTAAGAGTGTAACGTCACGATATATATTTTTTTTCATTTTAATATTTTAGTATACTGCCTAAAATCATGTTATATTTCATCCTTGAATATACTCATTTGAGTACAAATGTTGTTTCACTTGTGTGGCTTCGGGCTTACATCACGAAATCTTCAGCCAGATACATATAAATCACAAATTAGAAGTTACAAAATAGACGATATAAACAGAAGACGTGAATCTTAGATATGACTTTAAAACATTCTATGTAAACGGATTATGGAAAAAGTAACATAGAAATAAAAAATGAGTTAATAAAGGTGAGAAAGCTATTGCACGCTTAATGTAGTTAAATGAATCAAGTTAAAAATGAATTTGATTATAAGTATTAAAAGCGCATCTAATTATGAATCCACACAACCCTAAAGGATCACATCTCTAGCCTCCATCATTTCTAATTGCTTTCATTTCTAATCTAATACCCTTTTTAATATTTTTATCTATAAATACACAAACATACAAGAGAACCGATCAACCTTTTCTTTAAGCAAATAACAAGAAATTTCATAGATAGTTTCTTTAACAACAATTAAAGAGTGTAAGTTAAATAATACATAAAAGAAAGAAAAAATTTGATTAACACATGAATCTAAAAACTTAGTAAGACTCAAAATAGACCTACACTAGACACCTTGAAATAGAGAACCGATCTATCTAAATAACAAACATAAAACGCTCTAATGGAGGGCATAATGCATATACGTAATAGAATTCCTAATAATACCTTATGCAAACCAGACGAATATTACATACACAACCTTTTGATTGTAGTTGAAAAATGATCAATGTAGTAAAAATATGATATTTACTATAACGATAGGTGCTATATCGAGTGTGTTTGGCACGTGAACTTGTTGGAGCTTATGAGAGTTTAAGTTTATTTTTTTTATAAGCTTAAGCTTCTAGATCTATTTGATATACAAAACTTTGAAAGCTCATTAAAAAAATAAACTTTGAAAAAAACTATTTTGGGTGTGTTTGGTAGAACTAACTGGTAACTGGGGCTTATATTTAAAATTGAAAGTTGAAGTTTATTTTTTTTATAAGTGTTTAGCCAAAACTAGTTGCAGCTTAAAGATGTGAATTGACGTTAAAAGACAAACAAACACATGATAAATAATTAAATAAGAGGTATTTATGTAATTTTTCATTTCGTAAACTTCTAATTTAAAAGCTACTTTAAGTAACTTTTTTTCTAGAGCTTATTTTTTAATAAGCCCTTAAACTTTGTTTACCAAACAATACTAGAAGCTAGATTTTATAAAAAATAATAATAATAAGTTTAAGCTCCCATAAGTTACCATAAGCTCGTTTGCCGAACATAGCCTTTAAGTAACTTTTTAAAATAAGTTTCAAACTTATAAAAGGACAAATTACATAAATACCTCTTATATCATTATACATCATTTACTTTCTATCCTGCTATATCAATTTACATTCTTAAACTCCACTTAGTTTTATCAAACGCTTATAAAAAATAAGCTCCATTTTTTAATTTGAAATATAAGTTCCAGCTACCAGCTCTAACAATATTAATCGAGCTTCAACTACCGGTTAGTTTGTTAAACACACTCACTAACATATGTTTTAAGTACAGTAAATCTTTAAAATTTTAAATGACATATTTAAAATATACATATACTAAATCAAAAAATTATGGATATAGATAATTTAGTCTTTACAATACTGAAGATATGCGATATTGAAAGCACATATCATTTCTCATATTTACCATATGAAAAAGAATGTAATTGTTATTCTTTATTAGTGATCTAACTATTAATCAAATTTAACGGTCTCTCTTTTTTAATTACATGTGAACTTGACTATTTTACCCTTCAAAGGTAATAAATATAATTTTGACTTGAAAAATAAAATTGATCTCATCATAATGCATCTAACGATTTAAATTATATCTTATTTATTTTACCTTAAAAAATTATTTTACAATAATCGATCCTCATTAAAATTCATTTATCTATTTCTAAACATGTATAAATATAGAAAATGTGTCATTTCTAATTCTGATTTAAGTTAGGTGTTTGTTTGAGGTGCGAATTGTGATGAATGATGGTGCAACATTGGAGTGAGACCAGGCTGAAATGATGTGGCCATTGATTCCTCACTGTCAACTTATATATATTGGATCATGGTCCACTTTTACACTCATACTAATATATTCCAATTTCCGACTGAAAAGTAGTACTATAACCTAACACAACTAGTAGAAAGTAGTACTATAAATTAACACAAAATAAAACACCTTAAATGTGTATGTGATATACACATAAAAATACCATAAATGCTACATTATTGATGCATAAAATAAAACACGTTAACTATATACGTCAAATGCACATAAAATAAGAGTAATGTACAAATTGTTGTTTATACTTTATATATCTTTTCAGCTGCTTTTTTATTTTCCATATTGTTATTTACATATATTTAAAAATAAAAAAAAAAAAGTATGTATTTACAAATAAAAAAAAAAAAAAAAAGATAGTTATTAAAATTGCTAAACTACAAAATTAATCATCAATTATTACTTTAAATTGCTTTTAATATTTTTAGTCAAAGTTGGAATACAAATAATATTTTATTACTCTATTTTAGTTGAATTCATTTGTTGGTACTTGGTAGTAATAGAAAAGACATTAATTGATATGATACTTTAGAATATTAATGTGGGATTAAGGAGGATTGATTGGAAAGATTGAAGGAATATTTGGGAGGATTAGGATTTGTGGTCACAATGATGTTGTACACGAAACACGTAGGCCCTTAATTGCTTTTAATAGGCCCCCCAAAATAAACACTCCTTGCATTATGCATGAAAAGCTTTGATTTGACTACTAAATTTAATATTCTATGTACTCGTAATCTAATAATAGTGGTTAACAATTAGATGTCAAAAATATGTTCGAGCAATGCACCATCACAAAACTATAGATCATAGTTAGTCCTATCGTTTGAAACACAGGATGACCCTACACATTAGTGTTAAAACTAAACTTTTCTAATGAACAATACAAAGATAATTACAAAATACAATTACTAATTAATTTCATATTGATGATGGATAAGTACTATGTTGGGTATATATGTTTGTTACTTTACTCGTTTTACTACTGATAGAATTTTATGCAAGCATTTTGGGCCTAGAAAATTGTATAAATTAAGGAAAATTTATGAAAATACCTTGAAAAATACATCAATTTAAATTTATATTTAAACAAATTTTAAATTGCAAAAAAAATACCATCTACAAGTAAAACACAATTTGCATTTTACGTGACGATTGCGGGTTGTGTGTCCGGGGTCAAGTCGGGACGCGCTTGTGACCGGGGTTATGGCCAGGAAACTAGGTCGCTTCCAGAATGGTAGATTTTTTTGACTTTTTTCAAAATTGATTGAAGGTTAATGTTTAATAACACTCCATATTGACTGTAAATTTTACGAATTTGAAATTAAAATTTTGTATAGCAAATTACGAGTGGTCGAAATGCGTTTAAAAGTCAAAATAAGTGTAGATTGTCAAAATTAAATGTCGGAGGCCGAATTTAAAAAAAAAAATTGGGACAAACCGCCTTTGGCGGTTTGCCAACAAATAGATTTCGAAAAAATACACAACTTAAAAAAATGGTGACTTAATCCGATTTACGAGTAAAAGATGCGACCTTTCAAAGTTTACAAATATAAAAATAAAAAAGCCGGTCAAAATCTTATCCACCATTAAACACGTAACCCGCACCCCACAAATTTACACTTATTTTAACTTTTAAACGCACTTTGACCACTCAAAACTTGCTATAAAAAATTATAATTTCAAATTCGTTAAATTTACAGTGAATATGAAGTGTCATATAACATTAATCCTCAATCAATTTTGAAAAAGGTAAAAAAAACAAAATCTACTACCCCGGAAGCGACCTGGTTTCCAGCCCGACCCGACCACGATCCCAAACATGCAACTGGCAAAGATGGCCACGCAAAACGCAAATTGTGTTTGGCGTGTCCATGAACCCAAGAGTTCTCGGCCACCAAATCCATTTCTTGGACACGACCCCGAGCACGCAAAACGTATTTCGCATTTCGGACCTGCCAGGTTGCGATTTGCGATTGGATGATAGTTTTTTACAAACTTATTTCTTGGGGTGTGATATTAAATCAAGGGTTTTTAGGGTATTTTGATGAATTTCTCATTATATAGCTGCCATAATTAGCCCATAAAGTAAAATGGGTGTTGAACTTGCAATTTCAAAGATCATATTTCTGATTATTTGATAATTTGTTATATGGTAGAGATTATATTATAAGCACCTTATCCGCGTAATGCAATTAATGTTACATATGATAATATGTTTGTTGAATGACATATCATCCTTAAATAATTCTTTGTAATACTTTTTCTAATTCTATAGACAATATTTTAATATGTTAAACTAATTATTCGTGTTCTAGTTTTTTATGTGCGACGGTAACTTTAAATGATTAGTGCTTGATTAAATTTTAAAAGGAATAAGAAATATAAGGTGGACTATATTTAGACTCATTAACCTCATTATGACAATATTAAATATATAAAGAAGTCATCTTAAAATAATAACTTTTCTATTTCAAGTACATTTCATATATAAAGTAATCAGAATAAATAAATAATTTTAATTTTGTTTTCAGACTTTACGATTCAACATATAAGATATATTATTAATAGTATTAGACATTAGATGGTTGATGTTTATCGAAGATGTAACAAAACTGATTAATAAAATGGTAGAATAATATACACCCTTTAATAGAATTCTTTGTTTTTGGTCACTTCAAATGATCAAATCATATGATCGTTGTAATTTCAAACAGTACTAAAGACGATAAGCGGTTATATAATACAACATATGTGTTATATCCACCGTATAGGCTAACCATAACCAACAATCATTTTGTAATTAGGCCACAAACCCTTAATAACCAAAGGTAAAGTAATCAACTTTTTAGCAGTGTATTTAACAAATTAATCTCAAGAAGAATAACTAACTATATTATCATCACTGCAGGTTTAACTCATATCATTATTTTTTAAGTCGTTTCTTTAACGTAATCATACTTATTATAATGGTGACAAACAAGTGCACTACAAGCATAGCTTTTGTGCACAAGTACAGTGGCACACTCACACTGTTGAAAAAGGGATTAGTGCGTACGAATGAACTTGTTGGTGCACTTAGTGTGTCTGTCACTTGGTCTAAGTTTCGAGTTGTAATTATTTAGATCAACTACTGTTCATGCGATATTGCCAATATCGGTCAAGCGATATTGCCAATATCGCTCAAGCGATATTGCCAATATCGCTCAAGCGATATTGCCAATATCGCTCAAGCGATATTGTCAATATCGCTTAGTTACCTAAAATAGATAATTATATAAATAGTCGTTTAGGGTTTCAGATCTAATGTTGCTGAAATTCGTATTTGTGCAGCCTGTGTTGTTTCTCCAGTCAATCATCTGTAAATCACAATTGGTTTGTTTGATCAAATATATTATTGTGATTACTTTGTTACTTTTTTTTATGAAACGTACTTTGATTTAGCTTTTGATTTCCGCGCTTAAGCTATTGATATTGATTCATTGTGAAAAGGCATGTCCTATTAACGGTCCTACAATTGGTATCAGAGCCATTTAATCATTGGATTATTTGGTTTGAATCAATATTCGTTTACGTTTAATTTATAAAAAAAAAAAAAAAATTTCTGTCCTTTTGAGTGTCTTTAAGTGTTAAACTAATCATTTAGTGCTTGTGTTTAAGTTTCTGGATCTTTTTTCGTTGGTTTCAATCCTAAAACTTGTTTTGATCTTCGAAACTTGTGTTTTTAGGGTTTACAGCCGTTTTAGCGATATTGGAACTCAATATCGCCATTAGGGTTTCTGCGACATTGAAAGCGACATTACTCATTAATTTGAGCGATATCATTAAGCGATATTAGTTCAATATCGCCTAATTGATTTTAGCGATATTAACCCAATATCGCCTGGTTGATTTGTGCGATATTACTGCAATATCGCCTGTGATATCGCCTGTTCTTGTTTGATTTTGACTTTTGCTTTAATTAGCGATATTATTAGCGATATCAACAATATCGCTCATTTATCTAATTGATTTAAGCGATATTGTCAATATTGCTTTAGAGTCTTAAATTAATTTCTCATTATTTTTCAAAAGTTAATCAAATTTAATACTTTCTAAGATGTCTACTTTGCAAGCAGTCAATGCAATGTTGAAACACAATGCAGAGGTTGGGTCAGCAAATAAACCTCCATTCTTTGCTCCCGGAATGGAGTACTCTGAATGGAGAGGTCGTTTTTTGTCGTTTGTTGCGTTTACTGATCCGGAAATGGAAATATCATTACTAGAGAGATATGTGAGACCAGTTGCAAGTGGAGAGCATGTTGGTATTCCTCCACCAAAGCCTATTCGTTCTATGTCTGTAGAGGAACGTAAGGCATGGGAATGTGAACGAAAGGCTCACTCGGCTATCACCATGGCCTTACCTGCTGATGCTATGAAGATGTTTAAACAACATGACATAGCTTATGATCTATGGAACGGGATAGCTGAACGATGTGGAGGTACCACTGAGTACAAACAGAGTAAACTAGAGCTCGTGAAGAAACAGTATGATCTGTTTGATATTTTGAAGAACGAGACTGTGAAGGATCTTTTCTGTAGATACTCACGTCTTGTCAATGAATTAACTGAAGGTGGTTATAAGTTCAGTACTATAGAGGTCAACAAGAAGTTGCTAAATGCTCTACCTCCTCATTGGGAAACAAGAGTTTTGATGATGGAGAATGATCCAGATGTTCTTGCTATGTCTCTGGATCAGCTTATTGGAAAATTGGAAACCTGTGCTTTAGACATTCAGAAGAAAAGCACACGGTCAGGCACTCTGGTATCTGACAATAGCAACTTTGGCTATGGAAGTACCGCACTTCTATCTGGGCCATCTACTTCTGGAACGAAAATGACTTATACTTCCGGAAATCAGTCAACTGGAACATTTTCGTCGTTTCCAACTCAGTCGTCGTCTTCAGCAACTGCTTCTCAGAATGAGCATGCAGTAATATTTAATGCTTTTCTCTCATCCTATGATGATTTTCTCTCTAAGAGAATTAGCTCGGTGGATCTTACCGATGAGGATTTTGCTCAAGTGGATCCCGATGAATTAGAAAGAGTGGATCTGCGTTGGAACATGGCCATGCTGACACGAAGGACTAAGACTTATCTAAGACGAACGGGTAAGAGATCTCTTGAAGATGTGTCTGACAAAACCAGCATGGGTTTTGACAAATCCAAGATCAGATGTTATAGGTGCCAAAATCTTGGGCACTTTGCTAGAGAATGTGAGAAGGCTAGACAACCACCTTCGGGTTTTACTAAGCCTTCTCCATATAAGAAGGACACCGAAGTAGCTAAGGCTGCTATTTTGTTAGAAGAGGAAGCTGCTTATGATTTTTCTGCCATGGATGATCAAGAAAACCTAGCTCTTATGGCGGGTATTCAAAATGAGGTAGAATGTGATTCCTTCTTCTATGAAAACTGTCTAAAGTTAACTGGCAAAAACAACAGGCTCATTGTAGAAAATGATAGGTTAAATACAGATTTAACTAAACTCATTGAAGCAAACAACGTTTTGAAACAAAATGAAAAAGTCTTTGGAGTCAATCAGACAACTATGATTGAAGAAAAGAAAGAGTTAAAAGCTATGATTTATAATAAACAAGATGAAATTGATAGTTATCTTAAACTGATTGCTCATCTTAAAAAGGAACTTGCTGAAACTCAGGCTGACAATGTTGATTTAAAACGTAAGCTTGCTAATATATCAACTTCTAGTATGGTCTTTGCTGATATCCTGCAAAATCAGCGAACTGATACAAAGAGCAAGACAGGAATTGGTTATCACAATCAACCTCCTCCTTCAAATTTGAATCAGCCTATTCTCTGTCAGGATGAAATCAAAGACTATGTTCCTTCTGTTTTTAAAAAGGAAAATGATTCTGTTGTTAAACCAGTTAATGTTAACAGTGATAATCAGCCCAAATCTCTTAAGGCTGATGTTGAAAATCTGTCACTGTTAAGGATGTTAATGGTAAGCGGACTGAACCGCTTAAAGTTGTGAGTTCAAAGAAGGCTAAACTTGTTAAGCCTAAAATTGAACAAATTAAGTTTATTTCTTCAACAAATGTTGAAGAAGTGGTTGAGGTTGAGGATGTAACTTATGAGGTTAATCAAAAGGTTAAAAAGAATAATTTTAAACCTGAAAACTTCATTTTTACTAATGAAGATAGAGATGCAATGTGTTCTAAAAGGAAATCAGTAATCCAGGAGAACTCTTATAATGATAAAGTTTTAATCAAAAATCATTCTCCAAAGATTACTTCAAAGGTAAAAGCTTTTACCCCAACATGTTCACATAAGTGCTCATGTGTAGTAAAGGTATCTGAGAGTAAACCTCGTACGGTTTCTTCTTCACCAAAACCACTATCTGTCTCGGATCGAACTTTTCAGGAGAGACGATCATGCTTCTACTGTAAGAAGCAAGGTCATCTCATTAATCAATGTCCATTGCTTGCTAAGAAATGGGCATCGCGAAATAATCCACAAAAATCCAGAGTTCGAACTGTTCAAAAATCAAAACAAACTGGATTATTTCAAAATGCTCAAATCTCTAAAGCTAATAACGTTACACCTACTAAATCTTTAATTAGAAAGGTTGACGTTAGCAAAAAGCAACCATTGGTCTCTCCAAAATTTTGGAAAGAAAAAGTTGTAGAAAATAAATCTTCAACTAATATTGTCACATCTTCAAAAGATAAAGATTTTATGAAAAACAAAATCTTAACTGATGTGATAATATTTGATGAGATTTCAGGAGTACCCAAGTCTATAAAGGCTTGGGTCTCCGTTTCAAACTAACATTCTGTTTATTTGTGTTGTGACAGTCATCAGGTCAAAATAGCAAGTGGTACGTTGATAGTGGCTGTTCGCGACACATGACAGGCAATATCTCCCTTCTTTCTGATGTTAAACCTTTCAATGGGGGACATGTTGCCTTTGCTGGTGATTCTGGAGGTACCATTACAGGAGTTGGAACTCTTACAAATGGACTAGTGAGCTTTGAGGATGTAAATTTTGTCGAGGAGCTGAATCACAATTTGATAAGCGTCTCTCAAGTTTGCGACAAGAAGTTCACTGCTGCGTTTACAGATTTGGAATGTTTAATTTTGAAGCCGGGATTTGTGATTCCCGAGGAATGGATCTTGATTAGAGCACCGAGAGTGAAGAACTCTTACATTTTGGACATGAGGACAGTGGAAGCTGAGGAACACACCTGTCTTCTAACCAAGGCCTCTTCGAAGGATTCATTGTTGTGGCACAGGAGGATGGGTCATATTCATTTTAGGAAAATGAATTATCTGGTGAAACACAATCTTGTTGAAGGTATTCCTAAACAAACCTTTGCTTTGGAGGATGATTGTGTGTCCTGTTTAAAGGGTAAACAGCACAAAAAGCTTCACAAATCCAAACAAGTTAATTCCATTAAAGCACCTTTGGAATTACTTCATATGGATTTGTTTGGACCCGTTAGCACGAAGAGTATTGGGGGTAAGTCGTATTGTCTGGTCATAACAGATGATTACTCTCGCTTCTCATGGGTTTTCTTTTTGCGTACAAAGGATGAGACATCAGATCTTCTGACCTACTTTTTCGATCGTCTTGAGAACCTGTGCAGTTTGAAAATTAAAAGGATACGTAGTGACAATGGAACGGAATTCAAGAATAAATGTCTTGAACTATACTGTCTACGTAAAGGGATTGTTCATCAGTTTAGTGCAGCAAGAACTCCACAGCAAAATGGAGTTGCTGAGAGAAAGAATAGAACAATAATTGAAACTGCTCGCACTATGCTGTCGGATTCTCATCTGCCAATCACCTTCTGGGCAGAGGCAGTAAACACGGCATGTTATGTTCTCAACCGTGTACTGATGAACAAGAAAAGAAACAAAACTTGTTATGAGTTGTTTAATAACCGGAAACCAAACCTTAAATTTTTGGAACCTTTTGGATGTCCTTGCTCCATTATGATAACAAAGGATAAGGTTTCAAAATTCAGTGAAAAAGCGTTTGATGGCTTGTTTCTAGGTTTCTCGGTTAACTCTCCTAACAAGAGGGTCTTCAACAAGGATACTGGGAAGATTGAAGAACATTTTGAGGTAAAATGCTTAAAGTATACGGAGTCTCCTAAAGGAAAAGGTCCGGATTGGTTGTTTGAATATGATCATTTGTTCAACTCATTCAACCTTCCTAAATTAGTTGAAGTGGACCAAGTTGTAACTCTTCTTCATGGGTTACATCTTAGTCCTGATAACTCTTCATATACACCTTCTTCCAGTGTGACTCCGGATACTATTCAACCTCACCAATCTTCTCCTTCGGCTGTTCCTGAGAGTTCTTCTGATAATCAACCGCCTGAAGCTTCTCCTGCTGGTGTTGATGATATGAACGCCTCTCTTCCTAATTTTGAAGAAGATCCTCTCGCTCAAGAGGTTGAGCTAAACAATTTGGAAACAAACCTCACACCTGATCCAATACCCATCTCTCGGATTCACAAGAATCATCCTATTGAGAATATTATTGGAGATCTGGATTCAGGTATTAAGACAAGAAGTTCATCAGCAGTGATTGGAGATCTGGATGCAGATGTCTCCTCTGAAGATCCATCAAATTCTGATGATCTTGAGTGTTTAAAAGCTGATATTGAAGAATGCTTCTTATCCCAAATGGAGCCATCAAAGATCGATCAGGCTCTAAAAGATTCACATTGGGTTTCTGCTATGCAAGAGGAGTTGCAACAATTCGTGAAGCTAAAGGTTTGGGATTTAGTGCCACTTCCCAAAGGTGTACACCCAATTGGAACTCGTTGGGTGTTTCGTGTTAAGCGTGATGATAGGGGAGTGGTCATTCGCAATAAGGCTAGGCTTGTTGTGCAAGGGTATACACAACAAGAAGGTTTGGATTATGATGAAGTCTTTGCACCTGTTGCCAGGATGGAATCTATTCGTATATTCCTAGCCTACGCCACTTTTAAGGGGTTTCGCGTCTATCAGTTAGACGTAAAGAGTGCGTTCCTATATGGAAAGGTGGCTGAAGAAATATATGTTCGACAGCCTCCCGGTTTTGAAGATTCTAACCATCCAGACTTTGTGTGCAAGCTTGATAAGGCTCTTTATGGTCTTCATCAAGCTCCGCGTGCATGGTATGAAAGGTTGGCAACGCACCTTATTAAGAATGGATTTGAGCGTGGTACCATCGACAGCACTTTATTCATCAAGAGAACTGGCAAAAGTCAATTGCTAGTTCAAGTTTATGTGGATGACATAATCTTTGGTTCAACTGATGAATCCTTATGTCGTCACTTTGAAGCGATTATGAAATCGGAATTCGAAATGAGTGCGATGGGGGAGTTGAAGTTCTTTCTTGGGGTTCAGGTTGATCAATCCTCAAAGGGAACCTACATTCATCAATCTAAGTATGTTAACGATATGTTAACACGATATGATTTGCATGATTGTAGAGAATATGGGACTCCTATTCCTATAAACCACAATCTTGGACCAGATGAAGATGAGGAACTTTGTGATGCAAAGTTATATCGGTCGATGATTGGATCTTTAATGTATCTTACTGCATCCCGACCTGATATAGTTTTTGCTGTCTCCTTATGTTCAAGATATCAGTCCAAACCCATGCTTTCACATCTGAAGGCGGTCAGACGGATTTTCGGATATCTCAAGAATAGACCTACTCTAGGTCTATGGTATCCAACAGAGAAGACATTTTCTCTCACAGCTTTCTCAGACAGTGATTATGGTGGCTGCAGTTTAGACAAGAAGTCTACGTCCGGAGGATGCCAGTTTCTCGGATCACGATTAGTATCATGGCAATGCAAGAAGCAAACAACAGTGTCAACTTCCACAGCGGAAGCTGAATATATTGTTGCTGCCAGCTGCTGTTCACAAATTTTGTGGATTCAGCACCAACTTCGTGATTATGGTTTACTCTTGACTATGACTCCATTATTTATTGATAATACTGCTGCTATCTGCATAACTAAAAATCCCGTACATCATTCTAAAACCAAACACATAGAGATTAGGTTTCATTTTATACGGGATTGCTATGAGAAACACTTGATTGACCTTGTTCAAATTGTAACTGAGAAACAAAATGCTGATCTGTTTACCAAGGCCTTCTCTAGAACTAGATTTGACCAACTGATTGACATGATTGGGTTGCGCTTCTTTCAGGACAAACTGTAAACTGTGACAAAACTTTTCTGTTGCTTATTTCTTTAATTCTGCATACAGCTGTTCATCTGGCAATAGCCACTCTTTATGTTTCTTAACATTAAAGAAAAGCATTATTGCAACATTTATAAAAGACGTTTAGTTGTGTCTGTAAACAACTAGGGAAATGATAGCACCTTAGAAGAGACACTCTTCAATTGACAATATTACGTGTTATCCTTGATGTATCAGTAGGTTTTTCATGTATATGTTATACTTATCCTTCTAGACATCAACCTACTTGCACGATGTATTGGTAGACATTATCATACTCATTCTTCATCATCTAAGAAATCTCTTAATCTGTGTATGATCTTTCGTGATGATCATCATATGATGTATGACAATGCGTCTTAATTCTTATATGTCAGCTTGCCATGCTTCTATTAACTTGAGTTTGTATATGACAACATTTGGGGATTTATGCTGTCTGTTTCCTTTGTTGTACGTTTGTACAGACCTGGTCTCAGTCAGTATACTTTCAAAAACACTGCAAACTTAAGTCAAAAGTACTTTCAAATCTTATAAAATCAAAGATTGCTTACGCGGTCGCCAAATGGTTTGACCAAGTTTGGTTTTGCAAACACCTGAATCAAGTGTATGTCGCTTTGTTGTACGCAAGTACAGACCTGTCACCGCTGGCTTGATTCTTAAAAATGTTGAATTCAAATGCTTTCTCTAATCAATCGAAGTTTTGAGCATGACTGGATACTAAGGGTATATCTATGTGAGATTCACGGAGTTTTTATTCACTCTAATAATAACTGTTAACTTTGAGGTTTGAGTATGTTACATGTTTAAGTGGATTACCGATAATCGTCCTGTTCATGCTTGTCTCCTTGGCTAGTTAACAGTATGTGATAAATTTAAATTTGGATCTCTATACTGATAATCAAATTAACATTTTAAAATTGTTTTGCGAATTTGTCTTTCTAATATGATCCCTAATACGACATAATTTTATTTCGTCTTGTGTATTATTATTTAAAAAAAAAAAAAAAAATATAAAAAATAAAAAAATAATAATAAAAATAAAAAAATTAATAAAAAAAAAAAAAAAAAAAAAAAAAAAAAAGGTTTGAACAGTATGCTGTGTGTGTTATATTTAATTTTAAAAGTTTATTTAAATTTTATTTTTATCTTATTTTATTTTTGTCACAGATTACTGATTTTGTTTCTGTTTTTAGCGATATTGTTTTAATTTTAGCGATATTGTTTTAATTTTAGCGATATTGTTGATTTCTAGCGATATTGATGCATTTTAGCGATATTGTAATATCGCTGATTCAGATATTTATTTCAGCGATATTGTCTAGCGATATTGTCTAGCGATATTGCAATATCGCTGAAATTCTAATTTTATATAACCAAATATCTGTCACACTATTCGATACGTTTTCAAAATCATACGAGCGATATTGTGTGCGATATTGAGAGCGATTTTAGCGATATTGTGAATTTCATCGATTTCTCTTTCGGTTTCACTCCAAATCCAAATCAAACCGCTTTTCTGTGTTCGTCTGTGATTATTACATCAACTGGTATGTGCCCATTGCCTTTTTATTTTAATTTTAATACCATATTTGCTAAGTGTGTGTTCGGTTTACTGTGTTATTTGTATCTGCGTTTTATCTGTCGAATTAGGGTGTAAAAACTAGTATAACTTGTTCCCTGCATCTCATAGATACTCGTAGCATAGTTTGTTTGGTTTAGATCATCTTTTTTCTGTGAAAAAATTTGGATTCTGCCCGTTCGCTGATGTCATAGCGATATTGTGGGGCGATATTGTAATATCGCCCAAATTAGGGTTTTGATTTTAGCGATATTGGCCCCAATATCGCTTAAATTGGATTAATTTCCAAACTGTTAAATTTTAGCGATATTATGCCAATTTTTCTAATTTTAGGGATATTGTTCAGCGATATTGTGATTTCGCTGAAATTGATTCGCGATATTGTGCAATATCGCTCCTTTTGGATTAATTTCCAATATCGCCGATTTCAATCAGACTTTGTCAATTTTGTCTGATTTAAGCGATATTGCATTCAATATCGCATAAATCAATTTATGCGATATCAGTGTCAATATCGCCTAAATCAGAAAGGGCTTATTGGGCCTGGCCCAAACTTTTGCTGAACTGGTCCAGTTTTCCGGTCTAATTGAATTTGTGGCCTGTTCTCGATCCGATTACTCACTGCTTTTGAGTTTTTTTTTATTGACTTGTTTTGCAGACATGGAAGATTTCGCGCAGTTTGATATCAAGTGTGACGTTCGTCACAATATTACTGCTTTTCTAGACGGATCCAAAGACTCTGCTGAGCCTTTTCGGCCTATGATCGCATTTCTACGAAGGTCACGTATATTTACTGCTATTTCGGCTTCCACGACCATATACAGAGACCATATCGGTCAATTTTGGCGGAATGCTGCTGTGAACAGTGATTTGGGCTATACAAGACTGATTTCGACGGTCCACGGACGTCAAATCATTATTTCAGAACAGTTGATTCGTGATGTTCTTCAGTTTGAGGATCATCCCGATATGTTGATCCAGTTCTCGCACGAATTTATTGTGGGTGCAATGGATCGTATGGGATATGCTGGTCCACATTCGGATCAGTATCGCAAGGGAAATTTGACGCGTGTCTGGAGGTGGCTTATGCACATTTTTATCTTGTGCCTCTCCAATCGCAAAGCTGGGTACGATGGTGCTAGCTTTCGCACGGTCTCTGCAATGCTCGCCCTAATCTACAACAAACCATATAATTATTCGGGCTATATCTTCAGGTCTATGGTTGATAATGCTAAACTAGGGGATAACAGATGGTATATGTATCCCCGATTTTTACAACTGATCATCAACCATGAGCTTCCGGGATTGGCGACTGATGCCACCCGCATATACAGGCAGACTCCGATGTCCAATCGGATATTTGGGGTCATGAGCTCTAATGGAAAGGGGGTTCCAATTCCCCCTGATACGCCTTTGTTCGGTCATATTCTTGACCCGAACTATCAACCACCGGCCAACGATGGATACTTAGATCCGGTGGTTCGTCAACCTGACTTCTCTGATGAAAATCTTGCAGACGTCCCTGTACAAGCTACAGAAGACCCTCTTCAAGGTGTTTATGTAAGTGTCACATCACAAGGTGACTTACATCGATTACATGTCCACGGGGACACATCTGAAGGGTCGTCTGACTCTACGTCTTCTGGTCCTCCTGGTGGCATAACCGAGAGTGACTCTGAGGGTTTGGTCCCGCCTCCTCACGAAGTTGAACATCTGAGGCGGATCAACCCTCAACGATATTTGAGGATTCAGAGACGCATTGCTGAAGGAAGGCAGTATATTACTCTTAAAGACAAAAGAGTGAGGACTGATGCTGAAACAGAATATGTGCCTCCTCCTCCCAAGAAGTCGAAGATTGCTCGGGAAATTGCTACATCCTCAAGGCCACAGGATGCACCGAGCGTAGACATTCCGGTTCAACCACTCCCCTCGGTCATCCAAGAATTGATGAAAAGGCTGGATGCTATGCAACACACTCTGGACTCCCAGGCTGCCGTGATACAAATACAAGATACAAGACTTGCAACTATGGTCGAAAATTCATAATGTGTATCAAGCTTATGCATAGTGTTTTTAATGCACTTAACCTGTTAAAACTCACAAAAACCGTACTTTACCTGGAACCTTCCTACGTGTAACCGGTTACCATATTTGTTGCCTAGTTGGTTGTCACGTATAAAGACACGTCGATACCTCGTAATATTTTGAAATGCAGGAGAATGCATTTCACTTATCCTAAATATTTATTGTGTGTACCCAACTAACGAACGGTGTTTTTAATGTACGTAACCTGTTAAAACTCAAACGAAATGCACTACCTAAACAATAATCCAAAAAAATGTTCTCGAATGTTTCATCTAGCGTACTACCAACAATTAATCAATTATAAAATAACAAAAGTTTCATCGTTTCAAATCTGTCATTTCTTCTAACCTCAAATCCATCTCATTCTCATCCAACATCACCACCCAATCGTTTAGTTTTATGAAATTTATAAAACCTATTTCTTGATTTTCAATCTGGACCCTTGCATCGATTGAATTCTTGGGGTTGGACAGATTCGAAGGTCATGAACCGGGAAGTACGGTTTGAGCTTGTCCATGTAGTCCTTTACTATCAATTGGACTCCCGGTGATCGAATTTTCTAACTGTTACCATATATATGGATTGTTAGTGGTATTTTGGTTTTTGAATTAACTTGAATATGCATGGTGCATAATAAATTTTTTATAAAAAACCAAACTAGAGGGTCTCAAGCTCCCCGAAGAAGAAGATCGAGGTCGTCGGAATTTATGGGTAGCAAAGTGTTTGAAAATGCATCCAACTTATATATAATGTTTATTGTGTGTACCATGACGTGTAATGCCACGTGTACACATTATTTGAAAAAAGTCAACTGGTGACCGGCTAAGGGTCGAGCCGGTCAAAAAGTACATCAAATAATGATTTTTGAAAGTTAAGTGTATTAAAAACCCTACCCGTAAGTTGGGTACACACTATGAATATTCGATCAAAGTTTAGTGCATTCGTACGTACTAACCCCGCTAAAAAAACCCAATATTTTATATTTTCTTTACAAAAATTTTATATTGATATTTTATTAAAACAAATTTTACATAATTTTATATTAATATTTTATAAAAACCCTATAATTTATATAAGTTTACGTTACTAATTAAAAAACTTGAAGATCGAAAATTGTTGTCAACGAGGTGTTTCGGCCCGCGCGTTGCGGCGGGATATTCGAATGATAATTTCATTTTAATTTATGGCGAAAAACAGTTTGTAATAGCTATCAACGAAAGAGAGAAAAAACACAAACCTAATGCAAAAATCAAGAAGCCGAAAATAAAAAAGCATACCTATTTATAACACATTAACATTTCCTAATGCAAAAATCAAGAAGTCGGAAATAAAGCATTTTAGCATTAAAAATAATACACATCCCAAATAACGACATTCATTAGTAAATGGGCCAAATTAACAGATTACCTAACGGAGTACATATTTATTTAAGTACGTAATGAATATTTGATGGTGCTATATGTAACCGTTCATCTCATGTACACCCTCCCCTCTTGTGTCATACACCATCCATCCCACTCTCCATCACCACCACCACCACTTATTGAATACTTATATTGACCATTTTTTAGAATATGATTGTAAATCTATTTTTACAATATTAAATTGTTTAAAAAATAAATTAAATCATATACCAATTAATATATGCATTTAATTTAACTTAAACTTCTCTATATCTATAGACTATTACATTTAATGGTGGCGAAATGGGCAGACGGGTCAGTTCGGTTAGTTGGGCTAAAATGGGTTTGGGTCCTAACGGGCTTGGGCCACAACGGGGCAGGTCATAATGGGGTCGGGTCAAAACGGACTTACATAAATAACAAATTTTGTGACTTAATTTTTAGTTTCAATTTGAACTCATTAGGTTATGTATCTTAATTAACTCCAAAAAGAAATTACAAATAAATTTGCAAAATAATATGTAAAATATATGAAGAATCAATATCATTTTTAATTACTTGCGTTTGTTATTATTTAAATATTCTATCATTATTATTAAAATAGCATGGTAGTATTGTATTGTATAGTTTACTATTTGAAAATAATAAAATTTTAATTTCATTCACCCATTCACCATTGTAACCGAAGTGGGAAAGATAGACGTACAGTATGACCTATTCAAAAAAGGGGGAGTCAAGTAAGCCTAATATTTATACAAAATAGTCCATTAAAGCCCATTTTTTAAGGTCTAGGCTAAAATTGCCGGCTCTAATTACATTATATGATACGTTTGAAATGTTTTTTATGATTACCAATGTATTATATATTAGTAT
This sequence comes from Logfia minima, assembly GCA_963921325.1. NCBI lineage: Eukaryota > Viridiplantae > Streptophyta > Magnoliopsida > Asterales > Asteraceae > Logfia > Logfia minima. Next base: position 10,204,929 of record OY992776.1, on the reverse strand, counting down.
AGATAATGTTTAATATCAAAATACAAAAAAAGAATAAAAAAAATAATAATAGTGAAACTTAAACCTCTAGACTCAACAACCGACTCCACAACTCGCAACCCATCCATTATGAACTCGAAATCCGTCCATTACGTACTCGAGATCCGACACTTGCAACTCGCAAGCCGACCATCGAGTTTGCAATGACATATTTACGATATATTTAATTTTTGGTTATTTTGTTAAAAAAAATTTGAAAATTTGTTAAAAAGGCGATTTTTCCACTTATAAAACATTATTCTTCGTGTATTGTAATGTAGTTTTTTATCTTTAAAAATATTTCAGAAAGCATAATACTGTATATCAAATTAATATGAAACTAATAAACATGTCCCGCTGCATTGTGCGGGTATTCTGCTAGTTTTTGAAAAAAAATATACGGAGTAAAATAAAATAAAAGTCTAAAGCCAACATTATTACTATTCTTTAACAAACCCACACATATAAATATTTAATAAGTTATTCTTTAATAAACTCACACATATAAATATTTCATAAGTTACTATTCTATTTATGTTGGTAAATGTTATATAGGTAAATGTTGTCTTGAATCTTAATACAGAATTGCTAAGGGGGAGGAAATTAATAGTTTTTGCATTGTCAGTTTGTCACCAAAAGAAGAACATTGTATTTTCGGAATTAACCATGGCTTAACAAATCTTGAAGTGATCAAGGAAGTTTGTATTATAGCAATCGTACTCGAGAACTGCATGTCTCATGACTCATGAGGACCCTACAGACAGACTAAGCTACTTGACCGAGGGTTGAATTTGGACCTTTCTGAGATAGAACCGGAAGGAGCCATGGTCATGTATAACTTCACCTCTTAAAGAGTGGATGGTCAAACTTGCCGGTGCGCCAGAACATGGAGTGTCCATTTTGCATGTAAAAACTGCAAGGCTCCACCCCATGTTCATGGAAAACGGCTGTTTTGACGGAATCTACGATCATCATATTTGGTCAGGTGAGGAACAGAAAACATGACCAAGATTCAATGACCTGGTGGCTATCAACTGGCTTTCCAACAACTTCAAAATAAATAATAATCAGCTGACAATGGAAACCTTAAGACAATCTGACTCTTTAAGTACGATGTGATAATGTAGTCCATTAATCCATTTGACTCTTAAAGCAAATTCATATCCTAGATTCAATGACCTTACAACATTCATGGTGTTTAAATTGAGAAAACAGAAAAGTACTAATTCTCTAACACTACCTCCATCTCCAGTAAAAAGTCAACAGTTTGACTCCTAAGTATTACACGGATCGCTTCTTGAGTCCATTACCGGAAAGATTTTATTATATTAAAAAGGAAAAAATGACTAATTAAATATCTATTTTAAGTGTGCCAAACTCGAATTTCCAACACACAAACCGGGCTTTGGTTTTGGGATGGAAAAAGTGTCATGTACACCATAAAATTGGTATAAGCTTCTCTATGAATCTTCATGTTACACACACACACACATAAAATTGGTATAAACTTTTGACGCCTTATAATTCCAACAAGTTACAAACTTGACCAACTAAAAGAAAGTTATGATATTTCATCAAGGATGTTGTCTTTTTATTAGTGACATTCTAACATCAATGTCTTGCGGTGAAGTCCAACAATCATCAGTCTTTTGAAGCTTAGAAAAAAATAACTAAATTAATAATAAACTCCCAAATACCTACATGGAGATAATAATCAAATGTCATAGCCCATGAAGTATGTTATTTCGAACTATATAAAGATATATAATAAGAAGCTCACCGAACACAGGGAACACCATAAGCATCGAGTGGGTACGAACCAGGTACTAATGGTGGCCTAGCAACCCTGTAGCCGGCTGATGGACCACCATATTGTTCAGGGGAAGGGGCCCAAGGAGACTGCACTTTTGAATAAAATGGGCGTGCAGATGCTAGCGGCATGGAATCGCCAATCAGTTAAAAATGATGGTATTTACAAGTTATACCAGATTTGTTCTGCCCTGTTTTCAAATTGTAGGAGTATTCTTTTCTATCCTGTTTAAAAATTATACATTTTGCTACTTGTTGTGAGATAGCTGCTTTTACCATTTGGAAAACGTGAGTATATATGATACCTTGATCATTATACGCCATCCATATTTAGATCAACTCGTTCCCTGAAAAATCTTCTAAGCCGTGACCCTGAAGAGACATATTCCCACTTGCACACCAGACTTGAGACTTCAAATTGAAAACTTACTGATTCTTGACTCCATAACAGCCTCATTACCTATAAATAGGGCAATGTGATGCTGGATCATTTTGAACTTGCGTAATTAAAATTGTTTCGAAATTCTTATTTTGTGTTTGAGATACTTGTTTTGCTGTAACTAATTCCATATATAGTGTTGCTAATATATCATGCGTATGAAAGGGGACCAGCTTACTTTCAAATATGAATTTATAACTATTTGCTACCCCATACTCTTCTAGCAGTTAAACAAAGAAAATAGAGACTCTGCTTGCTTGTTTTTGGTCACATGATTCATTGGCAACATATAACACTAGTCCACAAGCTTTTGCAATTAAAGTGACGTTTTCCACACAATTCTTGAATATTGCCCTTACCATGGGTTGAACTTTTAAGAAACCTAGTCATGGTCTTTTTGAAACTTGTGAGTCTTGTTCGACAAACTTTCAACCAATTAAACAGTAGTTGATTACTAAAGCACAGAAATTTACATTATCATAATTTCAGCTGCACGATAAATACCTTGGGTAGGGTGAACTTATAATATCCCTCTTTAAAACACCCATCCATTTGTCCCCATTTCTGACTCTGATCTTGAAGCAAACTCGATCGATTTTTGCAAACTTTATAAAAGCAAAGTTTGTATGGTCTTAAAAATAATAAAATAAATTACCTGTGGAGAAACAGAAGGAGACATAAATTGTTGAAATGAGTATGAGTTTACCTGCGCAAAAGGATTTAGGTCTCGAATGGGAGGTGGAAGGTCAGTCTGTTTAGAAATTGAAGCTAGCGATTTGGTTCATTATTCATCCCACATCGGTCGATACATGTAACCTAATCGGTGTTTATATTCCACATTGGTGAACAAATGATTGTGTTCGTAAGAAGGAGAGATGGTTGGCATCTCCCCTGACAGGGACGGGAACAGCTCTTTGAGCTTACCTGTTACCACACATCCGGTTAAGGCTACCCACGAAAGTGGATCTATAACCCAATTTTTTCCTCTTAAAAAGAAAAGTTACAAACTTACAATTACATCAAGTGAATTTTTCCTGTTAAATTGATAAAATTAATATATAATTTTTGAAAATAAAAAGAGTAAATACTTATTAGGGCGGAAGGAATATTTGTTAAGTGTTTAATGCTAATTATTAATACACGACTTTGATTTTACATATAATTTGCCTTTATATATTACTTAATATATTTTTTGAAATGTTTGCTTTGATTATATTTACTGCAGGTTTTCGGAGTTTGGATCTACGAGATAATCTTATTTATATGAATGCAGAATCCTCACATAAACTTAAATGATAATAAACGAGTAATACAAATATGTATAGATCATTTTTATTGAACGTAAACAAGTATTACATTCAAACTAAGATACAAACTTTCTCTTTATCCTATCTGCGAACTTGCACTAAGGAACTATGATTGAGTTCGAACTTACAACCCCTAAAAAAATATCTCTCTTCTAAAATATTCGAACTTGTATATATATAGGCACCTAAGTTCGTACAAGTTTGTATCTACTTCTAAGTTCGTACGAACCTACAAGATACACATACAAAACTAAAGTTAATGATTACAATAATTAACAAAATAACTTATAAAACTAACTATTACAAACTGGAGGCTGTTATCACACAAAATGCACCAACATTTACATTATAATAATAATAATAATAACTTCAATCTTACATACAATATACTTTTCATTCGTTATTGTTTGTGAGATATATAGTCTAAGTGTTATGTACTTTACTATAATAGGTGTAACCTTGATTTTATATATGCTAAACAATTCATTTCTTTATATCAAGGTACTTTGTTAAGATATTGTTCAATGAATTTCTTCGAGTCCAATTACAAAACGAATAATTATTGTAACTAATGTCTTGAATCCTAATACAAGATCGCTAATTATTGGGGAAGGAAATTGATAGTTTTTGCATGGTCACCTTACTGGAAAAAAGGGTTTTTTAATGTATATTTTGTTAATTAAAATATAAAGTGGGCTTTATTTTCGGTGTGGAACCATTACGTCTAAACAACTTTATGACAATGAAAAGATATGTGCATCAGAATTAAGAATTGCCTTTCGATATGATAAAAACAAATCTTGGTGTTTTGGTTAATAGATGACTAGATGAGAACAAGAACGTCTTGTTTTACTTAATACATAACACTTTTAAGATGATTAAAAGAGTATAATGAAAATATAATAAATCATGTACGTCTTAAGTTGTTAGCCAGAACAAATTGCTTCAACTAGTAAATTTGTTGTTTTTATAGGATCTCAATATGTTCGCTAAAATCAAATCCCACTAGATTTAATTAATAAATACATTGCTTAAACTAAAAATATATTAATAGATTGACACTAACATCCTTGGTAGCGACTAGCAAGAAATGATTTATTGCGTCACAAAAATACTTCATTCTGTAAATAATCCCCCACCCATTATTGACAGAAACAAACTAGGCAGCACTGGTACAACAATTACTGCACAGGTTACAAATAAATTGAAGCATAATGCATTTCAGTTCTATAGCCTTCCTATTGGCCCCTAATTTTGAGAGATATATATATATATAAATAATTATATACAAAACAAAAATGGTTGGTTTACAGAGGTTAGCAGAGGCTTCTGTCCATATCCTTTTATTCCCAGGTCAGATTTGAATGCAACCAAAGTGTCATAAATTTCAACTTACACAGCCTGAGTCGCAGCATAAATACTTGCTATACATAAATATAACACTAAATATAAATAATGACTGATAAACATGACACCATACTTCATACAAACAAACTTCATATATATATATATATATATATCTTACTATGTAACACCTGAAAATTGCAGCACATGGAACCCCAAATAATCTGAATCACCCAACTCTTAACTACCTTGTCTGAGGAGAACTTTGACTTTGACTAGGGAGCTGCATGTCTCCTGAGGACCCTGGCTGACCTTGAGGAAACATCAAACCGACTGAACTACTTGAATGAGGGTCCATTTTGGACCTTTCTGAGAAGGAACCCGAAGGAGCCATGGTCATGTATGGTGCAATTGGTATGTCGGTTGGACCATAACTAACCACACCACCTGGAAGTGGATGGTCAAACTTGCAGGTGCGCCCGAACTTGCAATGTCCATTTTGCATGTAAAAACTGCAAGGCTCCACCCCCTGTTCATGGAAAACGATTATTTGACGGAATTTAAAGATAATCATATTTGGTCAAATGAGAAAAAGAAAACATTGTTGTGCAATTTTTATGATTTAAATTTCATCAGGTTAGCAACATACAAATCCCGCCAAGTGAATCGCATTAATATATGAACTATCAACTGGCCTTCCAAGAATTTTCGTAATAAATAATAATCAGTTCACAATGGAAACCACAATAACAATCTGGCTCTTTAAGTACAAAGTCATAATGTAGTCCATTAATCCATTTGACTCTTGAAGCGAATTCATATTATAGCTTCAATGACCTTACAACATTCATGGTGTTTAAATTGAGAACACAGAAAAGTACTAATTCTCTAACACTACCTCCCACCTCTATAAAAAGTCCAAACTTTACTTCTTGAGTACAATACCTGGCAAAAATTTGGTTGTATGATTACGGTGTTCTACTAAGTTACTATGATTATAACAACCTTGGAGCTTTGAAATTCTATTTGAACAGTTCCAAAACAAAAACTGGGATGAAGAAAGGGCATAAATTGGAATAAACTTCTCTTTGAGTCGTCAATATTACATTCACAGACATTTAGAACTCAGAGCAACTTTTAGTGTCTTAAGATTACACCAAACTTCAGCAACTAATAGAATATTATGATCTTTCATCAAGTATATTATCTTATTATTAGTTTATTTCCAAGTTCAATGTTTAGCGGTGACGTCCAACAATCATCACTCTTATTAAGGTTATAGTTTCTAAAAGTAATTAAATCAATAATAAACTCACAAATACTGAACTGGAGATAATAATCAAATGTCATCGCCTACAACATATAAATGGTCCCTAAAATATGTTATTTCTAATTCGAAAGATATAACAAAGCTTACCGGACGCAGAGGAAGACCCATGGGGCTGAGCATACAACTTTCCTTCGATATTGCCCAATCTGGTGGATGATGATACTTACAAGAGGCCCCGAATTTACAATCACCAGTTTTCATGTAGTACTGACATTCGGGTTGACCAGGCCTCTCTGGAAAGACTCTTTCGGTTTGACTACTACTTATCGGGCCAGGAGAAGGTGGCAAAGGACGATATTGTGCTGCAAAAGGGGGAGCTGAAGTATTCACTCCATATACAGAAGGTTGAGCACCCGGAGACAGGACCGGGCTTACACGTCCCTGCATCTCATAAACTATTGACACAATAAGAACTACATATACTTGCGTAAAATCACTTTTTATAAAATATATTCTTTCCTACCGAGTAAGGAGTCCAATTTGGTACAGGAACCATGCCTGGTGAGAGTAATATGGGGCCATAAGCACCTGGTGGGTATGAACCAGGGACTAATGGTGGCCTAGCAACCCTGTAGCTGGCTGATGGCCCACCATATTGTTCAGGGGAAGGGGCTGGAGGAGACTGCACTGTTGAATAAAATGGACGTGCAGATGCTGGCTGCATGGATTCGCCAGTCGGTTGAGGATGATGGTATTTACAAGTTATACCAAATTTGCACTGCCCCGTTTTCAAATAGTAGGAGCATTCTTTCTCATCCTGTTTTGAAACATAAAAGTTGGCATCTTTAACATTGGTGCACAAGACCAAATAATTAGTTGTATGAGAAAAGGTGGGATAGAAATAGTTACTGGTCGTAATGGATATCCATAAGTATTTAGAGGCACGTTACTCAATGATCCACCCGCGTGTCTGGGATGGTGAAACTTGCAGGATGCACCAAACTTACAGGTGCCTGTTCTTAAATAATACTGCACATTTACAAATAAACAAATGAAAGACTGGAGCATTCAGAAAATTCACATAATCAAACAGATATCGCACACGTGCTTTCGAATTACATATATGAACAAATTTGCAGAAGTTGCATTAAAAACAGAGTACCTGGCAAGGAGGCTCTCCTGGTCGCTCTGGGTACGCTCCCCCTCCTGCAATTCTTCCTACTCCTCCAGCCTAACAAGAATCACAATTCAAAGTTACAAAGACTCTATAGAGTTATGCAACCATATCGTAATTGATTAGTGAGTATGGGTTATAGGTGCTCTGATTCATTACATACAGGAGTTGATTAAAATTCATTATATAATCCATTTACTCATGTGACATTTGGTGTGCATTCAATAATCATTAATGTGTGTGGCCATATGGGTTTGATAACAGGAGACATTAACCTCAAACCAAACAACTTCTAACATTCCCATTTCCATTCCCAAACACCCCCGTGTACTTTACCCTGTGTTTTTCTTTCCCGTTGTGATTGTCAATTTCATACTAAAATCATCACTTCTGTCACTACACTATATAGACAGATTGCCAAATTATGCAAATTACAACCTAAAAGTTACTAGTTTCTAAGTGATTTATCATTACTAACAATACATGATAACTGATGTACATCATTTTTTTTGTGGAACTCAAAATAGACAAAAACGATCGAGAGTATTACCGAGCTACTACGATCGGGAGGATGATGATATCTGCATTTGCTACCATATCCACATGTTCCAGTTCTCATATAATAAGCACAATCCGCCATTCCAGGCCTCTCCGGATATAACTCTCCTCCTCTTTCCCCCCATATCCCCAACCGCCTCATTGACTCTACGTACATACATACATATATCACAAAATTACACATTATAACCAAAATCTATCAATCAATCAAACAATAAAAAACTTCAACATATATGTAGACGCACATTTCATACATGATGACAAATATGTATATAGTCCGTACATTGTTCAAAACCCTAAAAAGTTCAACAACGACATCAAAATTCAAACCGTAAAATGCATTACCTTCAAGTCCGGTTTCAGGACCCGGTTGTATCCATTCGGATTGTTGATTATGATCCGTTTGTGAACCGTTTCTTCCAGTATTGCTCCGTCCGTACAGTTCCATTAATTTTAGGTTTTTTATTTACAAAAACTGAAAGCAAATTCAACGAAATCAACACGAAATTAAAGTCAAACACACACCGAAACGGTAAATGCACACACTAATTTCTTCAAACGATCAAGCAATTTTAGCTCGATCGAATGATATACTTACGTAAAATATAAGTATGTATATATGTGTGTGTTTTTAGTGTGTGTACTTCTCACTGTATCAACTTTATTATTTTGAAGAGGGATTTTCGATTCTATGCACTTTGTAAGTGCAACTTTATTTGTTTGATTTTGTTTGGTGGAAAAACAAAAGCTTAGATGAGTAACCGACACTGCTGCTTTTAAATTACTATTTTACCCTTGTTGTTACTTTTACTATTTTGGTGTATGTGTGGGGTGTAAGAATGGGTAGTTTGTAGGGGTAATTTCGACTTTTGGGGTTTCTGGTTATCGTGTTCTAATTATTATTGGATGTATATGAACATAAGTAAATTCGGTTTAACATATGTTTGTCCTTAAATAACGTTTGTTGGTTCAAATTGTACCATAAAGGGATGTGTTTTTGTGTTTAATGTTTTTTATTTGCAAGTATTTTCTTTTTCATTTATTTAATTACCGTAAATCATTTTATAATATGATTTTTTGTTTATTTTATCTATCATGCTAGCTGTTAATATATGTGGGAAGAAAAATAATTAACGTGCTTAATTATATAAGTCTAGATATGTATCTAATAATTTAATTGGTTCATATATAAAGATGATTGATTATATATAGAGTGAGAGAGAGTGGAAAATATGTGTTTAATTATGTACGGATTAGACATGAATATAAACATATATTTTAGACATATTTAACGTTACTAATATTGCAACTGATTGTTGTCGATACACATTGCAATTATGTGAGCAATTTTACTTCCTTGTGGATCTTGAGGAATTACGTCATTTATACATTGTGTGCTAAATATCATATCAGAAATTATTAAATACCTTTAAAAGGTGGGCATAATAATATTGATTTATGAAGCTCTTTTATTTTGTCGCTTGTTGATAGTCGACGTTTTATATTTTGTCTTGTTGTTAGACATTTTTCTGTAGGCGTGTCCGAGTGTAAGCTAATATATGCTATTTAAAAATAGGAAGAATTTCATATATACTATTACTTAGTGACTTAATATTATTTATGTCCTATCTAATCTATAAATATCAAAAATGCCATTGCTAAGCTTAAAATATTATATATATATATATATATCTAAATGTGTATTTTAATCATTAAAAATATTTAACATACTTAATAACTATTAATAAAATAAAAGTTGACCATTACACCCTGTTCTTTCGAATTCTTAACTCTAAATAATATAAAAATAATAAAGGTTAATTTATTAAAAGTGTAACGTATTGTCATCAAATGTTCTATATATACAACTTACCTTTTTTATTATCTTAATATGCAACAAAATGGACAATTATGTATTGATGTATACAACATGGTAACCAGTTACTTGGACAACATGTAACAACGTATTTGTAAGTATTTTTCAATTTGTTTTAAAAGTCACGTGAATAAAAGCTACCTATTTTATTGTCTGGGTATGTAACAAACTGGAAGATTTTGTATTGATATATGCAACATGGTATTCGGTTACCAGGACAACGAACTATGAAAACGGTTTCTTCTACTTTGTTGCATATCAAGACAATAAAATAGATAACTTGTATATATAGAACATTTTATAGCAGTACGTTGCACTTTTGATGAATTAACCCAAATAAATAAACTATCGGTACATATAATAAACTTTTAAGATAACTTTATAACAAGTAAGGGTGCAATGGTTAATTCTAAATTAGTTAATATATATAAAAAAAAAATTTAGAGGTTTTGCAATGACTAAAATAAATATTTGAATATATATAATATTTTTTAGGGTTAGTAATGACATATATAATATTTTAAAATTAGATTGAACATATATGATACTAAGCTACATACCAATAGCAATTATGAAATTCTCCCTTTAAAATATTATGAAAACTCGATGCGGTAAATCTAACGACGGAACTATGAAAGTATGTTCCTCCCGGGATTTATCACGAAAATATTAATTTTTTAAAACAACGTTCATGACACTTTCAATGAACTTGATTAATTAATATTAAATAAACTTGATTAATTAATATTATATGCATACAAAAGTAATTTTAATTAACGATCTATAACATATAATTTACCACCACAACTGAATTCCTTCTATATAACAATATATATATATATATTATATATACTAGCAGAATACCTGCGTAATGCAACGAAAAAGTTTATTAATTTCATATTAATTCGACATACAGTATTGTGTTTTCTGAAATATTTTAAAAATAAAAAACTACATTACAATACACAAAGAATACTGTTTTATAAGTAGAAAAATCACTTTTTAACAAGTTTTCCGAAATATTGTTTTATTTTGCAATTTTTATTATTTTTAAAACGTAGTAATTATATTCTTTTGTAATTTTATTTGTAAATTCTTTTTGAAGTTAATTAAGATACATAACCTAATAAGTTCAAATTGAAACTAAAAATTAAGCCACAAATTTTTTTATTTATGTAAGTCCGTTTTGACCCGAACCCGTTATGACCCGCACCTGTTGTGGCCCAAGCCCGTTAAGACCCAAACCCGTTTTAGCCTAACTGCCTGACCCGACCCGCCCGTCCATTTCGCACCTTTAAATGTAATAGTGTATATATATAAAGAAGTTTAATTTAAATTAAATGTCATATTAATTAGTTTATGGTTTAATAATATTTGTGTTAATGAGAACTTAATAATTAATAATTAGAGGTATGCTAATTAAATGTCATATATTAATTAGTTTATGGTTTAATGATTAATGAGAATTTAATAATTAATAATTAGGGGTATGTTAGTCATTTTTATAAATTTTTAGAAAATCTCTTAATAATAGTAACGGCAAATTAGTCAATTATATCTTTAAAAAAACATGAAAATGCATTACATATTAATAATAGATATAACTCATTCTATCAAGAAATGTTTTTACCACCATAATTAATAGAATCACAAAAAAATTTCTTTAAGTTCGTATTAAATTTTACTGTCAATACTTTATGAATTTTAATTACATCAATTATTATTTTTGTACTTATTACGCCAACAGTCTTTTAGACTAATGATCGTTAATTATTCCGTTAAAAACCTATTTGTTTAATTTGCTTTATTCTTTTAGGTTTTTTTTCTTTTTTGAGTAAACTATAAAAACAAATTCTAAAATATGTAAAGACACATTCTCACCGTGATCCTTTAATTTATTTAAAATAAAATATAGTAATAAAAATAAATAAATAATTAAATAACCTTTTCTAGATCCTCTCCATTTTCATTTTAACCTACTTTATTTTCTTTCATCCCTATGATTATGTGAACCATCTACTAATCACCACTCACTTTCTCTTTGTTTTCAACGTAATCAAATCTTCCTCAATGCTTGACGGTTAAACCATCTCAAACATTTTCCATCAAACACTCACCATCAACAAATCATAATCAACAAAATCCACAAATTAAAATTAAATTCAACATTTTAAATAATAATTAAAACTTTAAAATCACTACATGAGGGGTAACTATGATTTCTTAATGTTTAATATCATCACCACCATCTACAAAGCTTAATCACCTCATGCAAAGTGTTTGATATCATCCTAACGTCATACTCAATACAAATGTATGTTTGGGTGGTGAAAGATGGTGATGGATTTGAGTGGTGAACTTTATAAGTCAATGTGTCATTAGAGAAGGGGGTTGAATTTGGTAATGAATTTGCTAAGTGAAATGAGGAAGATGTCAATGATGTTATATGCACCTAATAATGTATCTATACATATTTTAGATTTTATTTTACTCAAAGAAAACTAAATTAAAAGAATAAAAAATTACACAAATGGTCCTTTTTAACGGAACAGTTATTGGTCTAAAGGATTGTTGGCGTAACAAGTTTCAAAGCAAAAATAATTGGTGTAATCAAATTTTTTAAATGATTGCCACTGAAATTTGAGGCAAACTTAGAGGATGATTTTTGTAATTTTCTATTGTTTATAATAATATTAATTAGATTAGATTTAGAAGTTACACTATATTATCTTATAAAAATTGCACACGGAAGTTTGAAATGTCTAGATAACCATTACCGATGTGGCCTAATTTTAAACATTTTGATGTTCTCATAAGAAATATGCTGGGGAATTTGGGTTATAAATAGGGTAATGATTTAAATCCGGGTAACTCCGTGAGTTGTGTAGATATCACTTTTAAAGAACATTATTCCGACACTAATTTGTAGCTTGAGTTCAACGCAAAGATAGAACTGTTTTGGGTACAAAAAAACATATCCATAATGATTTTGAGTACCGAAAAAGTGTTTACCTTTATGCTATATAGTTCTCATCGTTTTATGGTGGTTAACAACGGTTTATGATATCTTAAACCATTTTCAAGATTTCATGAAAGGTTACATTGTAGTTACGACAACTCAGATCAACACAATCCGAGTCTGACCAATCATAGGCAAACCAAGCAAAGTTAGTCATACTTAGACGAAATGAAGTTTTTAGATTCACTATACTTAGTCATTTTCGGTTGTTGTTTCGCTAGGGGTGTCCCCATAGGATCCCACAAGGAGGCACATCCCCATTGACCTCCGAAATCTTGATTGGGCTCGAAATATAGTAACTTAGTCAAGTATGCACTCTACATCACCTACTTCGTGTCCAATAATCCGTCATGCACTAAAATATACAACAAAATCTCGAGTTTAAAGCTAAGTGATGTTGGAGGTGACCATAGAACTAGGGCGGAGCTACAATAAAACTAGGGGTAACTGTAATTACGGGTCTATTGGGTCCTTGAAGTATCATTTTATTTGAAAGATATAATTATTTGTTGGTGTTACGAGTACAAACAAATTATGATACTGGTCCAATTAAAAACAAATCCATTTTATGGTATAAATTTGAAAATTAATAACAAGATTAGTTTTTCATAACTAAAAGATAAATATGATTGTTGAGTACTACTTTTATGAAAAAGCTTGTTATTTTCTAATTTATTATTCAAATATTAATTAACTTGTACATTAAAAGAATTATCGCTTGTACCAGAAAAATTTGTATGCGATTCATCACTTTCAAACCTCGATAAAAGAAAAGTGTTTGTATACGCTCATGGGAATACTCTAGTTGTTTGATCCGGGTTAAAAAACAAAAAAAAAAAGATCGCCCTCCTTACATAATGAAAAGGGAAAAAGCTATTCTTTTACCTGTTTATAAGTTTTGAATGTACCTTTAGTGTTCTATTTAAATGTCATTCCAACATTTAAAATTGGAAATATGTAAAAAAAACATAAACAAAACTATTCATATATTTTTTTGGGGGTTATAGTCACGTCAAAGACATGTGTGCAAAGTTGGTCTAGCTCAATCAGAGAATACAATATCGGTGCGAAAGAGATCTAATATATTTTACCATTAAGTGATTATTAAGAAATATAGGACATGTTTGACAACAATTAATTAAAATTGAATATTGTAGCTGGAGCTGGAGTTTGTGGTTAATTAACTTTTTGTCAAAGGGTGCTCATAAAGACTTATCTAAAAATGAATAATAGAAGATTCTTGAGGTTTCTTTTTTCAATTATATACACTATGTCAATGTGGTTAAACAAAAATTATTCATTTAGAGAAAATTAAGATCGTTAAAACTATAAGTCTAAACCTGTAGAATTCTCAAGATCCTTATGCCAAACACACACATAGGTTTATCCATATATTTAACATCTCCGAAAGTTTAATGTGTGACTATAACTAAGGGTTAGTGTGAGATTGTGTCCTCAAGAAACAAGTGCTTATACCATGAGGCGAAACAAGAAGAAGCAACAAATTGTTTTGTAAGTTGTGTAAAGCCATAAAATTAAAGTCGATACAAGTTAGTCAATTATTTATGAGAACGGATCATTATCAACTTAAATCCGTTTTAATCCGGAAACTAAGTAGGCAGCTTCAATCGGCACGAATAATTGTAAGTCGTAATAAATCTTAGGTACGCTAAACCACTAATGGATATCATAGGATTGTCATTAGATGGAAGTGTTTTCTAGAGTCTAGACAAGGTGAAACCAATCAAAACATATATATTAACCTTAGACGTTTGGAGATAATAGAATGAGGTTTTACTTGTATAATTACAGTGCACAATTTCGTTATTAGCGAGATATAAGAGAAATAGAATGTAAACGGTTATACTTTTAGTTTAATTAATTTGATTTTTAACGGGTTAATTTGACATTTTCCATATACGGTAAGTGGGGAGAGATGCTGTACGGAGCACCTCAGAGACACTAGCCAATAAGAAACAAACACGATTCCCAATTAGGGAAAATGTTGGACCCCCACGCTCTTTAATATTGGTGCTGGTGAGAACTTTTTAGCAGGAAGAGGGGACCAAGACGATACGACGCCGTACCTTGAATTCGTGTCCTTCACCTGCTCCTTTTGCACTTTCGTTCTCCATTTCCTACAATTACAAATTTCTCCTTCATGTCTTTATTTCTTTTTATTTCTAAAAAGTAAATCTTTTTCGGAAATTACAACATTATAGTCAAAATAACACTATTTCCCTAAAAAGTTAATATAAACACATGTTTCATTTAGTACTTGAAAAATAGTTGAGTTATATCTTCATCAGTTTTTATTTATTTAACTATATATATATATAAATTATACTAATATATAAAATATCTTGATATTTTATAAATATTAAATTTTAAAATTTAAAATTTAACTATAACTTATGTAATTTTTTTTTAATATTATTTTATCTTACTCGTAAGAGTCACTACCGTATTCTGAATCTTTAACTCTACATACGAGTAAACTACTATTACTGAGTCATCATTATAGTGAACATTGTATTCCACTGCATAGTGCGTGTATTACGCTAATATAAATATATACTAGTTCAGATCCAATGCAATGCGACGATTATGAATAAAAAATATGATAATGGTCGGTAACGATAGTCGTTTTAATATTAATGATTGTAAACTTTTGTTTCAATTTCATTTATGTTATCAAAATAATTATATTTTAATTATTATTTATTTTATATTTCAAGTAATGATAATTATGAGGTATATAAATTAGAAGAAACAATTAAGTATGAATTGATTCTATTTTTATTTCTATTTATGTATTATTGAAATGGGCATTAGTGTAATTTTTGATCTTCCAATTTTTAAACATTAAGTCTTATAGCTAAATGATTTATAAGGATTTAAGATATATATCTTCATCAATTTATATTTTATAAAAGTAAACAATAATTAAAAAAAATCTAAATTTACTTTCGTATTATTGTAGGACATAATAAAATATGCATAATTTTGAACCAAGTTCAAAGTGATTAAGTTCAATTAACATTCAAATTAAGTTATTTTTAAGAAATGTGGAATGATTTTTATGATAATGTCACGATTATATTGTATTAGTCAAAGAAAATTATAATGTAAATTTGGTGTTGAAATAGTCCATTGGAAACAAGTCATACAACATAGGTGTTAATTCAAAATCATGAAAATGAATACAACTTATTCGTAGTTATTTTTTAAAAAAAGTAATTGATGATACTTGCAAAATGATAAGATAACCATACAAATCTTTAAATTAACCCTATTATCTTACATGTTTTTAT
The DNA here is from genome assembly GCA_963921325.1 of Logfia minima. Lineage (NCBI taxonomy): Eukaryota > Viridiplantae > Streptophyta > Magnoliopsida > Asterales > Asteraceae > Logfia > Logfia minima. The sequence goes on along the minus strand of OY992776.1, from coordinate 10,188,801 downwards.
TAATTATTAACTTTATTAAAAGTTAAAATTACATCTTATATTATTATTTATATCATTACTATATTTTTTTTTTGTTATAGTTAATTTTAACCCTTACTATTATATAATTAAATTATTTGTATATACTAATAACTAGGTCATAAATTCGCGATAATGCGGGTTGAATTTAATTTTTATTTCGTCAATTTTTTATATAGTCTATAGACTCTCGATAAGACCCGCGATAACGCGGGACGATTTTAATTTTTATAAATGAATAAAATATTTGGTCAATTTTTTTTATACTATGTAGACCTGCGATAGCGCCGGACGAATTTAATTTTTGTAAATGAATAAAAATATTGTGACTGATCTATTTATTTATAGACCCGCAATAATGCGGGTCGAATTTAATTTTTATTTAGTCGATTTTTTATATAGTTTAGACCCGCTATAATGCGGGACAAATGATTTTTTATATAGTTTTTAGACTCTTTAATTTTTATAAATAAATAGAATATTGGACCTATTTTTTTAATTTAAATAAATACATCAAATATTTGAGGGGCCAAAAATGTATAAAAATGAAAGAAACTAAGATCGTTAGATCAAAAAGAGTAGAAAACAATGAAGGGCTAAGAATCCTCCGTTGTATCCTCTTTTAATTATATATAGATATAGATATAGATATATAGATAGAACAATACTTTCATAAACTACATGTTTTTTATAGTAACATTATTAAGATATAAGCTTATAATATCTTATGTTATTAGTTATATCCTATTTTTATTCATTTTAAAGTTTAATCATAAATCAAAATGCATAAGATGTAAATGTAAAATACGTATATTGAAATATAACATAAATATGTGACATGTAAAATATAATATGTAATGTAATGTAAGATAAATGTATTGTAATGTGCTTTTAATATTTTTAATTTTAAATGATTATATTTGTGTTTCTTTTTATTATACTACCTATCATTATATCAATTCGTCTAATTTGATGATGTAATATGATCTACATGACGTTATATCGTCTTTCGATTTTTTGTAACATCCTTTATTTTAAAAATAATTTATGTATTTTGTCGACAAATAATAATATATAAAAGTAGTTAAATAACATTTATATATTTTGTTGTCTCTTTTATATGTGTATCATTATATTGTAATTATTATGTAACATGTTATACTTATTGTATGTATATTTAAAATAAACTTAGGCTAACATTAAATTATACCATAATTTGCGAGATTATTCTCGAAGTATATAATTAACTTAAATTATATAAGTGGAATGGTCATTATACTATGCTAAACAAAATTAATTAGAATAATCGTTGGCCTAATCGTAATAACTATCACAATTTGACAAAATAAGTCCTTCAACTATGCATAGTACTCCTTTATGTTACGTAGATATGACATTTTTAGTACATAAATTTTATATTTAACCCCTTTTAATTTAGTTGATTTTTCTCCGAGAAGTTCCCTACAAAGTTGAACGAGATCTTTTAAATTTAAAATCCTAAATTATATGTAACTTATATTTGGAATTAATTCGTGTATATTGATGCTAAAGTTGTCGTAAGAATTCTTTGCGTCTCATTTTTTCTTCTTCCTCCGAACAAAGGTTCTAGGGTTCTTTATTGTTCAAAATCACACTTAATGATCGTCTTTGCTGTCCAGCGATAATAATTGATCTCTCGTATCATGATAGTATTGGAACTTAAGTTATTTTTCTTTCACTTATTTTTTCAATTTAATGGATGCAATTGATTATTATTTCACGAGTTGTGTTTGTGCTTTGAATGTTTCTACAACTAATAATACGAACAAAAAACAATGTGAATGCTAGTTTAATAACTTTTTACTTTTTATTTTCATCAATTCTTTAGTGAATATCTTGATTTAACGATAATCTGAATGTTGCTTAAAATGAGGTCTATAACTCTATAAACATAGAGCAATATCATTGATGCTAACTTTTTGATTATTATAATGACAATTTACCTTTCTATATAATGAAAGCATGCCTTTTTTCATCTTTTTAATTTTTTAAAAAGAATCTATATATATATAGGGGTAATAAAAGAATCACATATTTTTATAATTATGAATATTAGATGCATCGATGATTGATTTTGAAAGGGTGAAAGCGTTGGAAATGTATCATGCTTTGCTTTAGCTTGTGCCGGTGAATACAAAATGTACCATTTTATTATTAACTCAATGATTGTAAAATTATCATATAACTTAGAATTATTATTTGTAGGTTAATACATATTTTGTTCTCTAACCGATTGACATAGAACAACTAGCTTTTTTTCTTCTTTTTAATTTTTTTTTTTATTTTATAAAATTAGGTTTACGATGAGATAAAACAACTAATGAATGATGATGGTGATATGTCTTGTTATAAAAATTTTGTGATGATTGATGGTCAAGTAGAAAGAAATCATCTTATTGGGCAACTTCTGTTAAAAATTGTATCTTATTTGACATTTTGTACATTTTATTTGGAAAAATATGAAAGTAAGATTTTGGTAGTACTGCAAAAAGTTAATAGAGTTTCGTACTTCCTTATGTATTAGATATGAACTTAAGGTTTACCTTTGTATATTCGATCTCAAACTTGAGTCTCATTAATACATATGTTATTTTACACGTCCTTTTTAATATGTATGTTTCTTAATAATAAGTGGAGTGGAGACATGATTTATATATATGTTTTTCTACTTATTATTATTATTATCGAAGTTCATATAAACTAAGAACAATTATCTTATTGTTAATAGTTTAGATAATTTCTTAGAGAAGTGTAGACATGATTATAATTTAGCTCAATGCAAAATGATATAAAGTTTTAGGTTTAGTATATAATGTTTTTAACGCACAACACTAAATAATCTAATTATATTAATGAATTATTATCTATAATTGTTAACGATAAACAATATGAAAATGTCAAACAAAGGTTTATGATAACAACAAACAAATTACACACAAAGTTAATTGATCTTAGGGCTAATATTACGTATTAATATTCGTGTTTAGATTTGTAATAACAAAACCGTATGATAATATGAAATCTTAGACATCTATCCATCACCAAACTTATTATACAATACTTAATAACAAACTTGACTATATATGAAAACTTACGACAACTAGTAAATAAATAATAATAATACAATGCATAGTAATTAAAAACAAACTAATCAGGAAAGCAGACGATACATTTTCTTATTTAGGTAAAAAATGTCTTGTACTAAATTGTCAATTGGGACAAAGCACAACAATGTTGTTGAGTCATCAACTAGACAAAATATTAAAATACAACTTACCTTTTTTTAGTCACTATCAATTATCAAATAATATGATTACCAAAACATGCTAATTATTTGTATTTCAAATAAACAGCTATACAAGAACTCCAAAAAGATAGGAGTCTGTTTGTTAGCTCCCAAACAAACACCATTCACATTACTAGAAAATGAGGGTGATGAATCAGTTTAGAAGCAACACTTTTTAAAATTATTGCATTATACAAAACTTCAATTATAAGATAACATCTTTAATATAAGTGTCGCATATAATTATTGCATTATGGAATACTTTAATTATAAGATAACATCTTTAATATAAGTGTTGCATATAATGATAAGTTCAACACTTTTTTTTAAATGTTACATTTTCTAATAAATAATTATAACAATTTTTTTCTAAGTGTTACAAATGTAATTAAAAGTTGTAACATTTTTAGAAGGTGTCGCATTTCTCAAAATTAAGGAGCTCACACTTAATTCTAAAGTGTTGTAATATTAAGTAACATGACAACATTTTGAAAAATGTTGCATTTGTTAAACTCTAAAGACATTTTGGGCATGTTTGGCATGGAGCTTTTAGGAATTTTTTAGAGCTTTAGCTTTTAATTTTTGAATAAAAAGTTCCTATGAAAATAAAAGTTCTGTTTGTCATGTACAAAGTTGTAGCTTTAGAATCCAACGAAAAGCTCAAATTTTCAAAGCTACTAGAAGTAGCTTTTCGCAAAAAGCTCCAAACGTAAAGTTACAGCTACAGCCTACAGCTACAGCCTACAGCTTACAGCTACTTCACCAAACATACCTTTTAATAATCACTACAACATTCAATAAACTGTTGATTTGTTGCAAATGATTTTTGTAAAAAAAAAAATAAGATTTGAATTCTTACTAGTTTTCAAATTTTCATTATAACCTCTCTTCCAGTTTTATATGGGTCTAGGTGCATAACAATAATATGGATCACGATCAATTACAAATTCAATAACAAGAAAGCTATCTACATATAAGATATTTGAATAACAACGAGGATTTCTTTGCTCTCGCGTTGTGACATGATTAAAATCATAACTCTGTAACTTTGATTGTAGTCGTATTTGATTTCGTTACAGTGTTGTCTCCAATATTACCTCAGTGGTTTGATATTCTTTTATTCAAGCTAGACATGTTTTATATAATAATAATTTTATACCTTTTATATGATTTAATATAGATATATGTATGTAAATATACCTCACAATACAAGAAGGTGACTCAGAAAAAGAAATAAATCAATAATTTTAGCCTACCAATCACATATGGACATGTAGTTCAATTAAAAATGACACATAGTACAATTTTAGTGGGATGTTGGCAAATTTGAAGTACATCAAACAACATCAATTTAGAATTTTATTATATATAAGAATGGAGTTAAAAATACTTAATTATGTCTATGTGATACTGATCAAGTGTTATCAAATATATAATATTTATAAGTGTCATTAACTCTTATGTGAAATTTTTTTAAATTAATAGAATAAATAAAATAAATTAATGGTTATGATCAAATAAGCTAATGTCCTTTATAAATTTTAAAAATTATATTGATAATAATTATAGAACGCATATGCATATCAAATAACTATAAATTTTAATAACTGCGTACATATTATTCAATAAATAAACAATATTACACCGTTGTGCATCGTACATATTTTAATACTAATATATGAATGAAAGTCTAACTCACAATTTTGAATAAGTAGATACGTTATTCTCACGAATCATACCATATGTAAAATATGAAAATAAAAATGAAAAATAGAAAACCTGTATCCACTATTCGACTATTCATCTACTGCCAGTTCATTATCGACGAATAAATGTATAAATTATGTTGGTTATGCAAGTGCTAGTCGATCTACTATTCTATTCATACATTTTCTACCTATGCTACCGGTTATCTACTTTGAACAGACCCATATAATCCCCGACCAGTTTAACCCGAACATAAAATCTCGAATGTTATAATTATTTAAAAAATTGACTAAAATGACTAAACCGACCCAAATAATTCCTTATTAGGGTCGTTGACCCGATTAATGCTCTAATAGTATTATATAAATCAATTTAGGAAGTGGCAACTGCAAGATCAAAGGTTTGCCACGGGGATCCAATTTGGTTCAGCATTAAACATGTAAGATATAATAATAATAATGTCAATCAGTGACAAAATATATATATGTTAGTTGTATATATTATAAGAGACTATAGGCGACTTTCAACTTCTTAGGCCTACTTTTATTTTGACTTTGTAGGGTAAAAGGTTAACCCAAGTCGACAAGTTTAATATGTAATTGGGGCAAAAATGCCACCCCACATACATGATTGTCTCACATTAGATTATTATTATATTTTTTTAACAGCAAAAGAATTATATATAATAAATCTACCAAGGAGGTAGAAGATTGTCTCACATTAAATACTTATAATGTCATATAAAAACTAAGATATGAGCATACATGTAACAAGCTAGTAATTCTCCATGAAGGCAAGTAATATAAATGTACCTTGTAGCATGCGATTATCAGCACTCAGCTGCCTACCACTAAAAGGCCTCTCAAGTATTTTTATACCATCGTTCATAAACTTTTAGAAGAGCAACTAACTTTGGAAATTGATGCAAATTAAAAAGTTGTTCACTATTTTCGGAACTTGCTTCCGAAGTAAAAATTGAAGCTCCTAGAACACATAACACGATATCTAACCCTACTGGAGATTTCCACGGACGTATGATTTGATTGTTGTATATGTTAAGCGTACTCGTAATATAATTTGAAACAAGACTACACTTAAAGTGGTATGTTCTAATGGCATGAAATCTAATGATCATGTGTTTTATTCGTGGTGAGATAGCGTTAAACATTTGGCGTTTGATTCGAATTTGAAGTGATTTTTCAATGCCTGCTTTCACTTCTCATTCGGATTGGATCTCAATGGTTTGATGGCGTTCGGTTCATGTATGAGCATAAGGTCCGGCTACAAGTCATTGTTGCAACAACATGGTGGTTTCTTTGGAAGTATCAGAATTCGATCACATTTCATTCTCAACGCATGAGGAAATGTGATTTATTTGATAACACTCGTTTTTTTTTTTTTTCTATTGGTTAAATCGTAGAGGTTCTAAATGTTTAGTTTAGTCTGATTGGCTAAAAAAACCGATGTAATATGTTATTAGCTGCTTGCTAATTTTTTTTATTTAATTGCCAATAAAAAAAAGGTAGTAGTGATTATCTGTTTGTTGATAATTTTCGTTATAGTGCTCCTTCGATAATTTGTATGTCGTTAACAGATTAATAAGCATGATGGTTACTTCATATTACGTATTTGATTATTTCAAATATAATCGAGCGAGTTATTACATTTTAATTTTTTTTTTTATCTAGGACTTTCATGAAGCTTTTATATATGTGTGTGGGGCACACACATAATAAAATACATGATATACTTTCAGTATTTTCGATTCTCCAAAGAAAAAGTTCAAGTTTCGTCACTGAATGAAAGAGTTTCCAATCAAATCAATCAGCAATGGCCCACCAAAGCCCAATTGCAGTCATACTCAATTTTGATTCTAAATTGCAAATAAAATAAACAAAATAAAGTTCAATAAAAATTTAAAAACTAAAAATTGGCGTAGTAGTACTAAATATAAATTTGCTTTTGTTTTGTTTATATATAAATCCAAGCAATGATGAAATAAACTTTGATACCTTGATTATAATCTTAAATATGTATATCTAACAAATTATATGATACACATAATTACATATACAATGTCATAAATAGAATATAATAGATTGTGAAGCATATATTCTTAATAACATTTTCAACTTTATAAATTGATTTTCTCAAGTACTAATCTACAATTGCAAGAAACGCAAACAATTCTTAAGCAGAAATTCATTACCAACTTGTACGAAAATTATAATCACATGTGATTTTTATCAGACTTGTAATAAAAAAGATAGAACCCATTTGACTAATTTTTAAAACATTACATAGAATTCATCTGCACCATCATAATATTGTCCAATATTTTTAAGTATGCTTATGAGATTACTATAATATGAAGCAAGACTTTTGTCATTAAATGCTATTTATTTATCATTTGGAGGCCTTTAATAGCATCGATTTTGTACGCTGACACATAATGTATATGTCAATATCCTCCGCAGTCAAAAGGCAAATTTCAGTGAAAACAAAATTCAATGTGGATAAGGTGAGTTAATTATCACATTAACAATTTTGCTAATAAAAAAGTAACATTAAAATCTAAAAGTCGACGTAAGAATGCAATTTTTTGTTTTTTCTTTTAAATCTAAAACCATGAATGATTTTTGTGTTTTAGTTTTGGTTTAATCGGTGAATGTTTAATGTTCATTGCATTAAGTGAAAACGTTTATTTGTTAATTATTTGTTTACAATTTATTGAGAAATTTTTGATTGTGACTTGTAATTCTATCGAATACAAGAAATTCAATTGGGATTAATACTTGAATTGTTTTTGAATCATACTAAGAGAAATCTCGTGTGATTTTAACTTTTATGAAAGTAAAGCTATCAATTAAACTACAAAAGTTACTTGAATTATCAATATGTGATTAGCAACTATTGATGTTTAGAGACATCTTAAACTATGAAAGTTAATTACTCTATGGGTTTTGTGAAAACAAGCAAATTGGTTTTGTCAATTACACATAATTGGTCAAGTCTCATGCTTAATTTATACATTCAAGTTTGGGGGAATACATTTAAATAAACATAATTTATACCAACGTAGGAACAATACTATCTTTTTTGTATTATTTACTTATTGTTGAAAACACTTGACTCCTAGTAGTTAAAAGGCACAACTATTCCAATTATTTACTTGCTTTCAATAAAAGTTTAATTATTAGCTCAATCAATTCTAGAAGTACACATACATTGTCTTTGTTGAAGTGAAATTCGAATTTACTAAAACTATACTATCATTCAATTAGATATACTTGACTATTATGTAGTAATCCATTTCTTTAATATTTCTAAGTTGATTTTTAACATGGTATACACACGTATACAACTTTCTACAGTTTTTAACTTGACTTACCATCTATGTTGAGTGCAAGGTACGGCATCATAACTCATCATCTCTTTGAACTACACGTAATACTATAACTACAACTTATAAGATATATATAGTCGAGGTTCGATTAAGATTAAGAATAGTATTTTTTTTTTTTATCATTACATATAATATATTAGTCACATTTATGCATTAAATTATATAGTAATTGATAAAACCAAGCCTCACCTGTTCGACCTGGCTAGTACCTAGCCCAACCATGTTTGACCCGAAATTTGGACAGCTTTATTAAAACTTTTTTTTTTTTTGACAAAAAAGAATTTATCTAAGGAATCAAGTTTGATTAGTGATTTCTTTTGGATATATTTTCTTGTATGTTTCATGAGCATTACTACATGTGCATACATAGTGAAACAGCTGTTCAATCTATCTACTGACAAGCCTATTTACCTTATGCTTTTCCGTGACAATCAAGAGGCTCGCCTATTTATTTCTTCTAACATATTGTTTCATACTTTCATACAAGTTGGTGATGAATTTCTGCTTAAGAGTTGTTTTGTTGTTCATTAGGTTCGTTAAACGGGTATGAAAGAATCATTAGCCAGCATAACTATACAATAAGTCACCTGAGCTATAAATTTCTTGGTGGTTTGATCATAGTTTACTTATAACAAATGGTTGTCAATTCTCAATCAAACTTAAATTAACTTATTTGCATTGTGTACTAGAACCTTGTATAGTTGTAGTGTACATATGAAATGTATGCTGATATACATACATATGTATATGTATCTGGCTAGCCTTTTAAGTGATATTTGCTGTCAAATTTCTGCATTTCACCATGTTTGGTTCAACCAACTTGTTATAATCTGAGCCTTTTCCAACCCATTACCTACATTCATCACAATAAGTCCGGTACAGATAATTATATAAAAGTTACAAGACTAGTTATGCTTAAAGCATAAACTTATTAATCCAAGTTAGGTGTCGACTCAAACCCATTCTGACCCTTGGACCGATCTACCCATTTTGCCACCTCTAAATTTTACCAACATATAGGTTTTATATAGGAAATTAATAGTTGAACCAGCAACCCATCGATGTGGTGCACTAGGAAGAACAATAAAAGAAACACATAACTGGTAATATGTATTCTGATTGACCTAACAGTGGTTCAATAACCTAATATGTTCTCTGATTGATTGAACAGTGGTTCACTAACCTTCTAGAGTTTAAATTTTGTGAATTTAGATTATTATGGAATTTGTATTATGATTGAGAGTACTTTGTAAGAGTAACTCAATAAGAAAGCTCATAATCTTGTTTACTTAAGGGATTTCAAACTATGCTACTATATGGATTGCTATTTGTTAAAATGGATAAGTCTTATCAAATTGATTATGGACTCACATGGAAAGTCTAGTTTTATTTATATGTTTGCAGGGATCTGTCTTGCTCTGTTCAATAGTGCAAGTGTATGCTTTGTACAGGTAAGCTAAGGTAAGTCAAATTCCTTTTAGTTCTTTCTGTTATACAAAGTTTGGTGCAGATATTTGAAAGATGAAGACTCAAAGGACTAAAGTGTAATTTATTTTATTAAATAGTACTTAAACATTTTTTTGTATTACGGAGTATTTAGGTATATATATTATCTCTGTATTTTCATCACTTACTCTCTCTCTCGTTCTCTTTGTACAGAGGTCTTCTGTTCATGTTTCTGGTTCATTTTGGTTCTGTAAACACCTCCATAAAATGATGAGATAGATTAGGTGAGTGGAGAGTTTTCATGTGGTGATTTTTTGTAGTCTTGTTTTTGGGTTTATACCCGGTACTCGTTTAGTCTGCGGTTTATATAAAGTATCTTTTGTAATTTTCTGTTTGTAGTTGTTCTTGTTACATCGCTTTGCATATTTTGACACTATTATTACGTTTAATGATTATAATGCATGTTGATATCCTTTTTGTCACTTGGTGTAGAGAAAAAACCAACCATTTTTGTTGTTTTCATTTACCGGGCTAAGTTGTTTTGCAAAATGTCAAGCGAAGAGTGAAGATTTTGTACATTTCATAGTAGTTGACATTGACAAATTTGTCATGATACCCTTGATACTATGGTTATTGTCCAAGTACCAGTACAAAGCCCAATAGCCCAAACTAAAACCATTCAGCTGACCACACAACAACCCATAACTTATACTGGATACAAGTTCCGGATCCGGATCCAACCGTTTCGGATCCGAAACAGGACTCACTTTATCCGTTCATAATCCATTTGATGGGTCAGAAAACAGCTCTCTGCTTGCTAGTGTTCATGCCATGAATACACAGATGATGATTACTCAAACCCTAAGTTATTCAATTTCATCACAATTTGCACCTAATTGTAACCTAACGAACAGATTCTTATTCGTTCGACCGGTGCGAAATCAAAAAGCTCATTCTAGAATCGTTTGCATGGCGGTAACTTCAAATTTCAGTTAAATCAGTGTTATAATATCAGAGTTAGGGTTTAATATTTTATGTTATTGTTATTGAGATTGTCGTTATTTCTGTTGTGAATTTAGGAGCCTTATCTATTGAAGAAACTCGAATCTGCTGAGAAAACTTGGAAAGAACTATCGGTAATTTTCTTATATAGGAGTATATTATATATATTATATGTATATGTATGCATATATTTTTTGTTCATTTGTGACTATTTGTACTAGGTTTATATTTTCAGTTGTTGTATAAGGAAATTATTACTGATAAATTGAATTAATACAAAATTGATGGTGAAAGGTAGGAAAAATTAAGGATATGTTGACTAAAAAGGGAAGTGAAGTGGTGTAATGACTCGTTTTGAATGACTGTGAAAGTTCAGTTTCTTCTGAATTTCTGTAATTTATTTTGTGTTATTAATAGTAGTTCCAACTACATTAAGTTTGTATTTACTACTAGCAGAGGGTGGGGGTCTCGATATATCAATGGATCTGAATAGCTGGTATAGAATAGTTGCTCATACAGAAGGCTTTCAACTTTGAAGTCTTGTGTAAGTGTTACTTTTAAGTTGGAATTGAAAGAGTTTAGGATAGCGGACACATGGTAGAAAATGAAACTAATAATGTCGTAATAGCTAATAGTAGAAATTTGAAAAATGATTTTGTTTCTATTAACGATTGCTATTGTAAAAGTTATCTAGTATCTGAGTCTAACCAATTATAATTAGGAAACAGTAAAATAAAGAAAATTAGACTTCTTAAAATTGAGACATAGCTCATCTGATATTTGTATCTGATTTAATTTGGCAATACTAAAAGCAACTAATCTTTGGTGATGATTGCATTTTGAGAATCGTGAACTAAAGATAAACAGGAGTACAGAGTGTAACTGGCTATCGTTTAAAAGTATTAGATTTGTGTAGCTTTGAAATTTGTTACAACATATAGTTAGTGTGGCTTGATTATATCTTAGTTAAAAACTGGAACAAACTATTATGGATTCATTACGTTTCCTTACAATATATTGTTAGTCTTCTGAAATTAGCATGTTAACACATAAGCTATTGCAGTGTTCTGTTTGCTACGAGTTTCATGCCAGTTTTAATATGTATGTTGCTCGGTGATCTCGACATAGGTTAAGCTAGCAGATCCGGAAGTGACATCAAATCCTAGTGAGTACCAAAAGCTGGCACAATCTATGTCCGACCTAAATGAGGTAATATCATTTCCTCTGATCCTGTCAAGCTTATTGTGAAGTACACCATACACCCAACATAGGTAGCTCGTCTTTCAGTATGAAAATTCAAATATTAAATTTTCATGTTGTAAACTATTAGGTTGTAGCCACATACAGAGGATTTAAGAACTGTGAGAAACAACTTGAAGAGTCCAAAGGTTTTGCTCACTATCCTGTAGCTAATTATGGTTTCTATGAGTTGATTCCTTTTACTGAGTGATTGTGTTTGTGTGTCAGTTTTGTCAAAGGATGCTGACATTGATGAAGAAATGGCTGAGATGATAGCTTCTGAAATTGAATCTTTATCTGATCAACTTAAAGTCTTTGAAGAGAAGCTTAAGGTTCAGTTATACTGAAACTTAGTTTAATGTTCATTGTTATTTCTTGTCATCCTGTTAAATAAAGTGTTTTTCAATTGATACTTTGTTCCTACTGATAGATGTTGCTGATTCCAAGCGATCCTCTGGATACCAGGAATATATTGCTTGAAGGTATGTTATCTGTTAGCAATCTGACAAAGTTTTACTATATTTTCCCTTGAGGTTCTTAATGGTCCTCGTAAAATGCGAACCTAAGTTTTCCTAGACAGATTTTAGGGGGCAGGATATTTACATTTTTGAAAAAAAATATTTTTTTATAACAAATACAAGTCAATAAAATCTTGTTTATCAAGTTGTTTTATTGCAGTTAGGGCAGGTACTGGTGGTGAAGAGGCTGGTCTATGGGCTGCTGACCTTGTAGGTACATGGTTCTCTTTTTCTTTTTTGTTCAGCGGTCTGTGAACAGAAACATGGTTCAATTCTATGATTATTAGCTGCTTTATGGTGTAAAAGATTTAAGTCTGACCTCACAAACATGATGGATTTGTATCCCACAATTTTTTTATCGGATCTTGAGCATCTAATGATAGATTCTCCAACTATTTAGACTAAAGTTAATAGCCATTGTTAGTAACCGTTAGAATTCAGTCCTTGCTTCTCATCATCCAAGACGGAATTTTTATATTATGATTTTGAACTTTGTATCATAAATCAATGATTTCAGGTTCAATGATTCATTTGTGGATGCTATTTTATCTACTACGAAAGCGAATATTCTTTCTAATGTTGTTGTGACTATTCCTTTTTATAACATCAACACCACAATCTAGATATCTCTTTCTGGATGTATTTTTTGTGGCACTCTTTTGCTAATGGAAGATATCAAATCTGATAGGTTCGTATGTACCAGAGGTATAGTGAACGAAACTCATTGAGATACTCACCACTTTCATGCTCCGAGGTATGCATATTACACTTGTTTTTATCACCTTAAAATAAATTTCAAATGAAATTGTTGTACTCTGTAATACATTCTCCTTTTAAGGCTGAGCGAGGAGGTTATAAGACGTATGTTATGGAAGTTAAAGGTGCCCGGGTATATAGCAAATTGAAGTATGAATCAGGTGTCCATAGGGTTCAACGTGTCCCTCAGACAGAAGCCCAAGGCCGTATTCATACATCAACTGCCACCGTTGCCATCATGCCAGAGGTAGTTACTTAGTTACATGTGCTTGACAAAAGTGCTTATAGTATGACTGAGTTTTGTGTGTACACACACACAGAAACTTGTAAATTGTAGTTTGTTGTTCATTATTAATGCCATATATGTCCCAACAGATAAGGCATCATCTTACTAATAGACCTTTGTTGGTTTGATTATCTTTATAACTATTTTTGGTCTACTTAGGTGTCTTTAAAGGTAACAAAATTCAGTTTCGTTTATAGTAGTATGAGTGAAAAAATACAACTTTTGTCACTAAATAATTAAAAATACAGTTTCAGTCGTTGGAGTATTTCTAATGCTGTTAAGACTACCAAAATCAGCTCTTCCATTCCGATTTAGTCAGCGAAATCTTGGTTCATCTAGTTTCTAATAAATTTCGGTTCGCTATTTCTAGGGTTCAGATCTAGAACACTAACTGGTTTGTTAATTAAGATGTTTGATAAGATTGTGAGATAATGAAATAGGCATTATTGCTTGCACAACTGCACTGTCCCTTTGATTTTTACTGGTTATCACAACCAAACAATCTTTTATTGTTTTCGGTTTTCAAACTTGATATGTAATGCTTTCAGGCGGAAGAGGTGGATGTGGTGATTGATCCAAAAGACATTGAGCTTACAACTGCTAGATCTGGTGGTGCTGGAGGTATTAGTCAAAAGATATCTGTTGACTTTTGTTTACACTCATGCCTGATATTTCAAACTTTGAGTGAATTTACTATATTGATTTCATTTGTTCATGTATATTCTATGTGTAAATATTGATATTCAGGTCAGAACGTCAACAAGGTCGAAACAGCAGTCGATCTTTTCCACAAACCAACTGGAATTAGAATCTTTTGCACGGAAGAAAGGAGTCAACTCAAAAATAAAAATCGGGCGCTTCAGCTTTTGCGAGCAAAACTGTAAGTAAACATTATAAATAATAACCTTGCCTTGTGTAAAGTAATGCCTATAGTGTTGATTCAACCAATTAACTGCATAACTTCTTTTTCCACCGTTCTTGTGTTGGTAAATGTTGTAATTTCAACCCATTTACATTTGATTGGTCTATCTGGGCTGTGTTATATCTCAAATGGGTCAAATAGATCAAATCAAAAAAATCTAGCTTAAAGGGGAACATGTCAAAGGGATTGGAAGTCACTCAAGTCTATTCTTAATGCATAAAAACCTCCTAAAACATTTCATTTAAAGATTTCAATCATTTTTGTAGTAATATTGTAGATGTTAACATGATTGTAACATTATTAAACAACCCATTTCAACGTGTACTTAAAATATGACCCATATCATTTGAGCCACTACACAATCTCCCTGACTGCCCATCTTGCAATCTCTACTTGTCAGCGTCAAATCATTCTTTGCCATAACTGTCATTTACTTCATCATCTAATTCTAGGTATGAAATCAAACTAAAGGAACAGCAAGAGTCTGAAAGGAATAAAAGAAAGTCTCAGGTCTGAGTGTTTCCTCTCATACACGATAAGTTGCATTATAAACATTAAAATGCAATTGGGATTGGGATCCCCAGAGTCTTGTGAAATAATTATGCATTTTTTAATGGCAGGTTGGTAGTGGTGCTCGTTCAGAAAAGATCCGCACATACAATTACAAGGTATTGCTACAAACTATAATCTAAATTATAGAATAACCTAGTTGAAGATGGTTTCTATTACCGCCTGCCACTTCTTTATATATGGACGTGGCATCTTTTACCCATTTACTTATTTATGGGTTGATTTGTGTCAAATGGGACGAAATTTGTCAAAAGTGGTGCCTTTAATTCATAAATTGATAAAACCTCCTAAAGTTATTCTATTCTTAAAGTTTAGAATATTATGAAGTAAATTAATATTTTTGATTATATTCGACACACATTTTGTTAAAAATATTTCTATATCTGAGCAAAAAGTGTCGGGTCATCCCAACTCCGACCGTACTGTAATATCACCGGTTTTAGCTTATTGCATGACCCACCCATTTTTCCACCTCTAGTTATATTGGCTCTACATCCTTGCTATTTTGTCAATAACACATTTTCTACATTGTAATTTTTTTATCAGGACAATCGGGTTACTGATCACAGATTAAAGATGAACTTCGAGCTCACTTCATTTCTTGACGGTGACATCGATACAGCCATTCAGGTACCATTCCTCGCGTGGTTTCCATCAACTCTCCATATAATGTATCATATTTTCTTAATAATAATAATAAAAAAATAATAATAATAATAATAATATAATAATAATAATAATAAAAAGCGGTATCTCATGTGCTTCCGTTTCAGTATAGATACATTTGATTAAACATATACTTCAACAATAATATTATCAGTGAAGACAAAGTAAAGAAACACAAAACACATCAATGAATATATCCGAATGTAAACCCTGAAACAAAACTTTTCAGTATAGTTTTATTGTTTGGAACTTGTGGATTTATAAAGCAGTGATTCTTTTTCTTAGTGTATCAACCAAACATTTCACTAAAGGTGGCAAATAGATGTGGCTATTTCAAGCCATTTATCTCACAGGTTGAATCAAAAGGTTTAGCTAAAAAAAAAGAGCTTTAGCTAAAATAGTTAGGAGTCAAATGAGTTGAAAAGGTCGAAAGTTTTCCAGTGTCCATTCTTTAATGCATACAACCTATAATTTTTATTATCAAAATTTTATATCATTTATGATTTAAAAGAACTGGACAAAAAGTGCCAACAGGTGACTCGACCCTACCCAGCCTTACCCATTTCAAGCCAAACCCGTTACCCAACCCTCATTGTGATAGCTTTATCGGAAAGAGAAGATCGTGCATTTGTGGGGTAATCCTCATTTCTATTTTCTTATGCAGTCTTGTGCTTCTATGGAGCAAAGGGAATTACTAGAGGAGCTTGCAGATTCAGTAGGAGCTGCAGCTCGATAACTTCCATTTTTCGAGTGTAACTGGGACATATTTCTTATCGCTTTCTCTATGTAACCTTACTTCACACATGTAAAAGTAGTAGCCCTAGAAACATTTTTATAACTTCACCTTATTGCTTATAACTTGAGCTCGGTTTGAACACACCCTCGAGAGTAGCTACTTGTCAGATTTACTTGCAATGGATTAGTAGAACATTCTCTGTTTAAAAAAAGCAGCCGTTAGCTAATGAATTTTTCTAATGAAGGTTTGAGATCCTGAATAGCATGCAAATAATGATTTCTTGTTACAGACTTGATATCCCGACTAGCTTGAAAATCCGTCAGAACTATGTTAATATCTTTAAGAAGTCGAGCTTACTTCTTGAAATCTCTAATTTGAGGTGGTATTTGTCAAGTTGAACCCATCGTGTTATCAATCAGAAAAGTCACAATTGGAGTAAAATTCCATTGTCCCCGAGAATGGATAAAGTTGACTTTGAGAAAGAAAGTGCTTGTTGCCATTGTGTTATCAATCAGAAAAGTCACCATTGGAGTAAAATTCCATCGTCCTAAGATGCTGAAAAGTTAAAAGTGGGAGTCGGGATTGACGAAGGGAGTCTAATCATAGCAAAGAAACCTAGCCCAAGCGGTAGTAATCAGAAGGATCCCATCTGGCTGCTCTGATAAGTCAGCAAACGCCTCAACATAACGTTACAACGCAACGGCTCCACGTTAAGTGGGCTAGGGAACTGAGAGTTGAGTCCTAACGTGATACTGGAGTCGCCTACTACCATTCTAGTGATTCTTGATATATGTAGAGCCTTGATCCTTCACTCAAAAGGCCCCTCCGAACCCACTTTAATGCCCCTACTTGGGTCACAGACTCACGTAACTGAGTCCGGGAATGCTTAAGTTTTCAGCAACGTTTATAAATACTTGAATTCTTTTTCTAGCAACCGATGTGGGACTACACCCATATAGGGGTTACAGGAAAAACAATTCTTGGGTAACTTATACAAATGGTCCTTATGCTTTATATGAATTTATGGTTTTGGTACTTTAGGTTTTGTGGATTGTCCTTTTGAGATTTTTAACATAAATAGTCACCGTCGTGGAGTATCCATGTTATAGTTTTCAAACTGGTTAGTCAAAATAAGGGAGTCTATGAAGGGGTATAAATAGGGCATTAATATTTTCACCATCAATTTGATAAATCCATTATAACTGTGCATTAACAAGTAGTACTGTACACACAAACAATGCATACTTTTGATGAATTTATCAAAAGCGATGGTGAATTTATTATTGCCCGTGTAAATAAGCCAAGCTATTTGAGCTCGACTCATTAAAAGCTCGATTTAAGCCGAGTCTAAACAAGCCTGAGCTTGAACATATTTTGGAGCTCATTTATTAAACGAGCTCGAGTTTGAGCTCAAGATTCTCATATCAAGCTTGATAAAACTCGCGAGTTTAAACGAGAATTTTATTTACATACACTAAATTATTATGTGCATAAAAAAAATAATATATAGTTACATAATAATTATATGTTATAATACTAAAAATAATGATAGTAAATCTTATTATATGTGATTAAAAGTTACACAAAAAAATAAATAAATATTATAGATAAATTAAATAATAACATATTATATAAAATTATGTAATAAATGAGTTGAATCAGAGTCGAGTTCGAAATTTATATATTAAGTTTAAAACGAGTCAAGTTTGAATTTGAGCTCTCTAAAATTTAAAGATCCGAGTTTAAACTGAGCCGGTTTAAAATTTAGCTAAGCTTATCATAACTTGGGCCACAATAAATACCGAAAAATACAAACACTCTAAATCACCATAAGAATAACTAACTTGGTGTATATTTAGAAATATTTATTAATAAAGTATTTTTAACATCTTTTTTTTTATATAAATAAAATAGATTTTTACCACAAAATTTTAAGTAAATTATTTTGTAGAATTACCACTATATTTATCCGCTGTTAAAACTAATTACCTACTGTGGCTTTGTATAATTAATTACCTATCGAGTGTTAAAACCTTTTGCCTTTATAAGCATTTTTTTCCTTTTTTCACTTGTATCTTTCTTATCTTCAAACCTTAGGTCCATATTTGTTCTTTCTTTTTTCTTCTATATCTTTCCTATCTACAAAGCCAATTAACTACTTACTGGTATGCACAAAAAACGGTAATTTTTTTTCTTTCTAATTCATAATAGTAAAATCATTTGTACAAATGTGACCGATAATATAAGGAGAGAAAATTACTGTAACTCATATGTTAAAATAGATGATTAGATATGTTCTTAAACTTATAATTTTAAGCATGTATAGCAATACTAAAAAAAATCTAAAAGGGAGAGGTATGTTGCACCATTTTAGTAAAAAATTCCCATGTAAAAGGTTGGGAGTTGGGGTTTGAAGGAGGAACACCAATCATGAAAGTTTTAGTCCCAAAGCATTAGGGGGCTAGTACACACCATTTGGCTGCTCTGATAAAGTCAGCCCATATATATATAAAAGGGAGAAGTATGTTGGTGGAAACAGATACTGCCACCACAAATGGATTTGAGGTCTAACCCTTAACTTATTTGGTGTTCCTTATTTTCAAATTCACCCCTTCATTTTTGAGGTAACATGGGAGAGAGAGGAGAAACCCACCTTAATGCCCCCACTTGGGTCACAGACTTGCGTAACCAAGTCCAGCTGTTATAAAGTTTTTAGCAATTGTTTATAAAAACAAGTAATCTTTTCTCATCAACCGATGTGGGACGAACAAATATTGAACAAGTTATGCTAATGGTCCTTACGGTTTTGGTAATTTAGTTTTTGATTTTAAACGGATTGTCATACTTTTATAATTTTTAACATGAATAGTCAATTTTAGGGACTATACAGATGGTCCAAGTAGAGACTATTTGACAAATGACAACTATAAGACCAAAGCCAAAATTTTATAAAAACTAAAGGGATCTACACTCATACGTGTAATCTACTCTAGATTTATGCAAAAATATGACGTGTCTTGGGGAAATGAATTAGTTATTGTTTCTAACAAAAATGGTCTGTGAAGGTATGTTGTAGCTGGGGATGGTTATTTAAAATATATCCTACATAATCCACAAGCTATGTGTAATATCTAAAGAATAAGTTATATCTGACTAAAAATAGTTAATTACATAAACTCATAAAATATGTGCTTGTCTTTTTGTTCAAGGGCTTAGAATAAGCAGATAAACTTTTATTGAACATTTAGCTAGCTTTCTATAGTATTAACCCTTAGTCATCAAGATGAAAGCGTTCTTTGTGAGACCATTTGAAAATGAAACAAAAAACCAGACTGTCGTAAACCAGTTCAGTTTTGGTTTACAACTAATATGCTGCTTTATTTGGACCATAAAAAAGAAACACTAAATTGATCTACTAAACCAATCTGCTACCTTATTTGGATCATAAAAATAAATACCGAATTGATCTAAAAAGATGGGAGTTGGGGTTGAGAAGGACTAGAACAACGGAAGCTGTAGCCAAGCCAACGAGTAAGAATCACAGTTCGCACCTTACAGTCGATAACGTGCCGGTTGCTGCTCTGGTTAAGTCAGCACATACGCCACTCAACCTAAGTCATACTTAAATCGAATGGAAATGGATATTCCAGTGGCTCACTCCTAAGGAGGGAAGCCCACCAGCGCACAGATTTCTTGCACTCGGGCCCGGGTCAATTTATTAATTCCGTGGATCCTTGACCGACAACTGTATCCCGCGATGCATCATATGCATCACTGCAAACCTTTAGAGCCCGACATAACCTTACTAGTTGCTTGAGTAAATCCTCCGAGGTTCATCATTTTCAACTCCTTCGAACCCATCTTAATGCCCCCACTTAGGTCACAAACTTGCGTTACCAAGTCCAGCAGTTTTTAAGCTTGAGTTGTGTTTATAAAGACCGGTTATTTCTTTTCTCTAGGCGATGTGGGATGGTACCCACATGGGGTTTTAATAATGGAATAATAAATTAAATAAACAAATATGACGGAGGAGTTGCAAATATTTTATTCTGATATATGATTAATTAAGAATATTTTATATTGAGGTTTGGTTTAAATGATTTAAGGTATTTATAGTATTGATTAATTTGAAGAAGTTGTATTAAACTAGTTAACCAGAAGTACTCCATATCTAAGACAAATGACGTGTATATGAGTCTTGGGATGTTGATTTGGTAAGTTGAATTGTTTTAATCCGATCTAATTAAATGAAACTAAACTATTTCAAGTATTAGACATTGAAATTGAATAATGTGGATGCCAAAACAATCGAATCAATTATAATTCAGCTGGTTCAATTATACATTTTGATTTATCTTTTCTATACGACTCGAGATATTCAACATGTAAATAATAACCTATTTGAGTGTTGATTAAAACTCCAGTTTATATATCAATATAAGTACAATTTATTTGTTATTTGACAATACAACATTGAATTAGTTTGTAAACTGTTCATTGTATCCAACCTTTGTGAAGGGTTGAACGCGAAATGGTTCACTGTCTTCATGTTACAACTAGGGATGTCAATCGTTAACTTATTTAGTAGACATCTACCTGATTCGTTTATTAGTGGTGGATATGAATGATCTAAATGGATATGTAAATGGATATGGATATGGATATGGATGTGGATAATTAATAGATCAGATGTGAATGATAAATTGTCATCCACAGATTCATCCATTATCACTCGAAATGCATATATACGATTATAAATATACAAATAATCACTATAAATATAAATAAATATACACAATATGAAATGTCAATAAATCATTATTTAAATAAATTATAAGGTTCTTATATCTTAAATTAAATATCCAACAAATATTTTGATTATCTCTCGTTATATTCCATTACAATATCTTAATCAAATCGAAAAGCCTACATCATTACCTATAGTAAATATTGGCGGACTAAAGAATAATGATTCCCACCATACAACGCTAGTAATTAACCAGTTATAATAAGCGATAAAAATGCTTCTAGCTAACTAGAAAAATCAATGAAAAAGGTTTTAAAGTTTTTCAAAAAGTATATTTCATTTATATTTATAATCAAATCTTATTCCCTCAAAATGTACCACACTATTATTGGCTCAACTTCTTTGGGCAGGGGTCCTGGGGTAGCTAATCAGTCATTACCTCTTCAAAATGCTCATAGTCATCATCATGGGGTTGACATGGATCATCCAGAAAATGGAAATATTTTAGAGTAAGCTATTAGGGAACTTCCGTATCCTGTTGAAATAATTGGATTATTTTTTAACCAATTATATAGCACACCTATGGTTGTATTCTTATATCTGACACTGCATACATCTTTTTATGCTACCTTCCGTATGCTTATAGAGATTGGTCCAACGCTTTACTGGTAGATGGTATGATTTTCACCCACCTTGCCCATTTTACTTTGACATTTTATATATTCGTTTTATGCTCGCGGATTGTATTGGGTAACAAAGAAGGCAGGAGAAAGGTCTGGTAGTGGATTGATGAAAGTAAATGCATGGCATCATCGTGCAGATGCTGTTTCATCACTTGTTGCTCTTATAGGGGTGGTAAGTATCATAGATCCTTGTGTGTGTGTGTGTTCATACCTTATTACCTATAAAATTATGAATAAAAATTTAATGTTCAAATACTAGCTTAAGATTCCTTGAGTACTTGAGCACAAATAAATAAAACGATAAACCATTTTTGTTTGCCCATGAGTGTATCCTTCTCTCTTTACTGGCTTTGTTTGTGATTTATGATAAAAATCTTTGAGCAAAACATGACATTTATATTGCTTGACAACAGAGTCTACAAACTGGCAAACTCATCACATTTATATTGCTGGATAATAGAGTCTACTTACGAGCATGTTTATATTTTCTCCTTGGTGAATTAATAAATTCTCATCATCTCATGGATGTTGATATCAGCTGGATCTATTCTTGGTGTGAGGTTTCTGGATCCCCTAGCTGGGCTTGTTGTCTCGGGGATGATCCTAAAGGCCGGACTCCAAACTGGTTATCAGAGGTAATTACTAATTTGTCCCCATTGCTTTATTTATGAAAGTGATGCATGATGAATCCAATTTTTTTTTATTCTTGATGCTCTTAGTTTATTTTAATTTAGCCCATTCAAAACTATTTTTGGAAGGATATTACGCCACACATCAGAAGTCTGGAACTCTTTAAATTTCTACACCAACATCGTATATCATCGATGTACTATTTCCCGTCTAACATGAATTTTCGTTGCCAAAAGTAAATATAATATCTTAGTGTATAAGGAGGTCATGGTATTATAGCTTTCTGCTCTTTATGAAGTGATATCGTCAAGGAGGCACATTTCTTGCCAACTATCTGCGTATCTGTCCAGTAACTTGGAACTTGTGGATGCTGCAATACCATCGCATCATTTGGACCCAATCAGAAAGACAATATTACAAGAAAAAGGAGTAGGGGTAAGTTGATTCATCCATTTCGCCATGATCTATATACTGCTTGCCAGAGATAGCAAAATGGGCAGGTTGGGTAACGGGTCAAAACAAGTAATATTTTTCTTCCTATCTTTTGTGTGGGGTTGACATGGGTAGTGTTGACTAGAATCATTTCTTGTCCAAAGTTCTTAAGTTATTTGTTAACAGTTAGCTTGTCAAATATGATTAACATAATATATTCTATCTGCATTAGTCTAGTACACATGCAGGAAGTATTTCCATGTGGCTCTCTCTCCTTATTTATTTATTTTTTTGTTGAACAACTGGGGCTCTCTTTAGACTAATACTCAAATTATCTTCTTCTTCTTTCTTGGACCTCGTGAGCGGAAGTATATGACGGTAATATGAGATTGTGGTATGTTTGCTCACGAACTCTGATTCAATATTACAGGGTTGCAGACACCTTAGGGAAAGACGGGCTGGTTCATCTCTATATCTTGATGTAAAGATTGAGGTGACTTACCTTCTATAAGATTTATTTTGCATACAAGTAATGCTTCATTAGCCTATATCCTGCTTACATGGTGACAGATTCACTTTTCCTGCAGGTTGATCCCTTATGTAGTATCGGAGTAGCACATCATATTGGTGAAAGTATTCGTTTCCAGATTCAGAATTATCATCCTGAAGTTTCTGAAGTCTTCATACAATCGGGTATGTAACTCGTTTCTTGAAAAACACTGCTTTATCACACCATAACAAAACTAGAGTTCAATATGGCTTCCATTAATCTCAATGGTCTGAATTCTTCATTCTTGTTTCATTATGCAGAGCCCATCACTAAGCAAGAAGTCACAGAAGTAACTTATGATTCAAACATTCTGATGTCAGAAAATAAATTTTTTAAGAAACGGTTACTAAGCTGCTGGCTTCAAAGTTTCGTGAGGTACACCAATTCATTAGAAAACAGATTTCCACTTCCGTGATAACACTAGAATTTGAAATTACTCGATTTCCTCACATTTAAGTAAATAGGGTTAACTAACAGTACAAAATGGGTCCGGATTGAACCGAAATACGTTTTTATCCAAATTCTTTTCAACAAAGTGTTCAAATATACCACAAAAGCCGAACTATTTTATAAATATTTTTTCTAAGACAGCAATTTTGAGGCCTTAAACCCATCTTACCTATATTTATAGGCTAATTTGACACTTTACACATAAGAGATGTTTCAAAAACGTAACATTCTATAGTAGGTGGAGTTCATTTGGAGCAAAATATCGTCTGTTAACTTGATACCATCATACCATCTTAATCATTTATTTCGTTCATTACGTTCTGCCACAAATTGGTTATTCGTTAATCGCCTATGAAATACCCAAACATTCAAAATTTTGGCAGAAAGGGGTTGTGAAGTGTATTACAAAGCGAAAATCGCAAGACAAGTCTATACTCGAAATTGAGGTCTCAATGCCAGCTGATGCCTTTATTAGATAATTGAACCATTTAACATATCCTGTTCACTTGTTGAAATTTATATACTCCTTGTTAGTTGCATGACTTTGTGGTTTCTTTTGTTAGTGATGCAATGGAAGTGCCAGAAGAATTCAAGAGCCAAATATCCAACTCTATGCAAGGTACATTTCAAAATAAAGAATGGTGCAAAATCATAACTTGGAAAACCATTTGATTATTAAACAATGCGAGATCAATGAGAACAAACGCAATAAATTTGTACAAGCTTAGTTTTACCAAATTACTTAATAAAATTTGCCTTCATACACGTTGCAATTTCGTGCAGCATTTTAACAGGGATCTTGTGTAAGTCACCTCGTAAAACCTAAATTGGTTAACGTGCCCTTCTCAATTGGTCATGCCACTTTAACGTGCCCTTGGTCATGCCACTTTAACGTGCCCTTCTCAATGTTATAGAATTATTATATTTTTTTCTTTTGATTTCATTCTGTTAAAAAATAATTCCTTCCACACCGAACTTGACATTGAACTTCTAACACCGAACTTAATATTGAACTCCGGATTTAATATTGACTAAACTTCGAGTTTAATATTGAATCACTTTCTTCAATTTCATTGAGGTTAATATTATATTTTCTTAACAAAAATATAAATTTTTTTTTTTATAACAAAAATTAATTTTTAGGCTGAGGGGATACAATCTTCTCGTACTTGATCATTTTTCGTTAACTGAAAACACTAAATTAATCATGAACCAATAAATAAACCTTTAAATTATCTGGTGATTTTAAACTTTTAATAAAACAAAGAGACGGATCAGATTTCTGGCTTGGATTCTCTCCGAAGAAGAGAGAATTATAGAATAGCGCACAGTTTAATCAACTTCGATCATCTGGGGAAATAATCATCACTTCCATCTCTTTTTTATTACTTTCTTTAATTTTAAGAATTAAATAAATAATATTTAAGGTATCATTAAGTAAAAAAATAAAAAAATGCATTGATCAGATAATTGTAGTCTGGAAGTATTTTCAATCGACATTATGTATTCCGACAACTTTCTCATCACTTCAATTCAAGTAAAAAACTTTATTATTTGTATATACAAAAAACAAATTACATCAATTAAAACAGGCATAAAAAAGAAATAGAACAGAGAGCTCAGAAGGATCCATTGGTAATCTCTAATCATGAGAAAATTTCTCTCATAAAATAGGTAGTTTTAAGCATCATAGCATCTCTACTACTTTCAAACTTTGAAGGATCAAATCAAAAAGAGATTATAAAACGAAATATTGAAAAGTAAATCAAAAGTGTTGTTTGTGATGTGCAGAATTAGATACAGATAAAGCCGATGTCGAATGCAAGCGTACGTGTGTGTACTTATATAATGGAATTTGGGGTTTTAGGGTTTTGTGTGTATCTGCGGCGCGGTGGATGTATATTGTATATGATGATACGTTATACCCTTTAAGATATTAGTATTTCTCAATACTCACCTTCTCTTCTTGCGGGGCTTAGTAAAAATCACATTAATCGAACTATAAGCATATAGATCGCTAAAATTAAATTGAATTAATGAATTATACATATAATTAATGATTTGGTTTGTATTTTTAAATGAATCGAATTTTTTATTCAGTTATGATAATAGAGAGTACGTACCCATTTTTAATCGCTTCATTTATAATTTTATGTAGCAGCCAAATATTATATTTATACTTTTATATTGTATTAATATTTAAATAAATATTTATAAGCTGATTTTGAATTTCAAAAAATAAATTAGAAACTGATTTTTTGAAATAATTAAAAGGTCAGTTTTTAAAACTATATGTTTTTTATTGGGTTTATTCGAGATTGATTTTTTTTTTTCATTTTTTTTTGTATATGTTAGGGTTGTCGATTTTGATCTTCATTTTACATTCTCTTGTACGAGCTTCATATTTTCTTTTATTAAGAAACTGTTAATTCTCCTATTCTTTTTATGGATTTCATGTGTTGCAGGAATGGATCTTTCAAACTCAATTGGTTAGATTGAAATTGTGATTCGAGCATAGCTCGATCTAACTTTATGTAATTTTTTTTATAGGATTCTAGTTCCTAGCTTACTAGAGTCCACTAATTTATTTTATATTTTACCGCTATTTAGAAAAAAAAAGAGAAAAAAAAATTGTTAATATATACTCCCCCAACATTTTTGTTAGTTCGTGTATGATCCTTTATGTTGTCGTTACTTGTGTCTTTCTTCTCCATGATTTTCCTGAATGGTTTGTGACAATCCGAGTTTATAAGAGATTAACAATTAGCATACATCTATATATATACTAAAGGAGAATAAATAGTTGCTCCACATTTTGCCACGTAGGCAAAATGCCACGTGGCGACCTCTTAAGTTTCTTGATTAAAAAATAAATTAACTTCAAATAGTTTAGATAACTATTCAAATTAAAATGTGTTATCAATTCTACTCAAACACTAATTAAAAAAATAATGTTAAACTATTAAACTTAAATTTATTAATTCTCCATGCCACGTCAAACCAAATTAGATAGCGTATATAGTTCAAAACTAATTTATACAAATATTAATCAAATACTAAATGGTAGAATTAATTAAATATTTAATAGTTATGATAAAACTATCTAGGTGTAAAATATTTCATTCTTTGAAATTATCAAGTATATTTTCAAAATATTTAAACCCTGCATTATCTTTAAATTGAGATGTAATCGGATTAAAACAAAAAATAGTGTTAAATAATACTCCGTAATTATTATTATAATAATAATTATAAATCATACATAAATAAATATAAACGTAATACACAACTGTATTTAGTTACATACATAATCAAATGGGCAATATTTCTGGTCATTGTCTTCATCGTTAACCTTCTTAATTAATTTTGGTGAGTGAATTTTGTTTGTTATAATTTATATGTTTTTTTTCTCTTTTGTATTACCACAATAATCCATGTTCCAAATAAAAGCTAAGTTTAGATTTGCAAAACAGATGGATGAGGTCCCAACCCACTCATGTATATAACAATGATGATACATTGATGTAAAGTGCATACAACGGTAACTCTTGCTCTTGCTGATTCATGAATTCTCAATAGTTTATCTATTTTAAGTTCAAACTCTGTATACGTATGTGTAAAAATCACATATAATATGTATATGTAATCTTCAGGTTTACTGGGTTTATGATTAGTTTTAGCCTTTTAAGTGAATATTTTATGTATAAGTAAAATTTTATGTAATAGGATTATTTTTTAAATCTTGACATTTGTGATTTAGACAACTGATGCTTTACTTTCATCCCATTACATTCTCATGTAGGTTCAAGATATTTTGTCAACCATTTTGTTGTATTAAGATTTTAAAGTGATGTTGATTGATGAATAATATATACTTTGAATCTGAGTTATATCAATAAACTTATAAGGTTTAATACTATAAAACTTAAAGATTTATAGTTTTCAAATACTATATTTATAAATATATGTGTTTATCATTATTTGTTATTATATTGTGGCATATACTTAAATACATTATGAATGATTAGATTATCCGAGTAAGTTGACCCATGCATCTTTATAAAGATTGTAAAAAAAATAAACAATTAGAATTAGATAATATTTAAATATAATATTAATTAATTAAAAATATATTTAAATATTAATTAAAAAATAATATTAAACTATTATATTTAAATCTATTAAAATATATAAATATAAATATAAAATATATATAATTATCGTGCATCGTACGGATTTATAATTAATTTGAATATATATATATATAAAGTACATAATATCCCAATAAAAACATTATATGTACATGCCAATAAAACAAAACAGAGTTGTAAGATTATAATTCATTAAATTATAGCTAACCATAACCAACAACATCAAAATAAAAGACTACCTACGTATTAATTTATTAAATAGAATGTTCTGGCATATATCTTTAAGCATATGAATAATTTTTAGAGAATTTTCTGCAAACATCTTTGAGATAAATAGTTTTTTTGGTGCAATTCCAAATTGAAATAAGTCTCCGTATCTTGGTGAAACTTCCTACTTAGAAATTCAACGAATCCTCTATAATCTTTGTTTTCTTCTTGTTCTTGCAAAATAATTGAAATAAATATTTATTTTATTGATCAGTAATAATAATGTCAGAAGTTTTAATATAGTATATACAATAATCATAATTTCTTTATAAATTTCTAGTTTTATCAATTACCATTAATCAATTCAATTTTTGAGTTTATATGTATAGTGATAAAAAAGACGATACCAAATAGTTCAGTCTAAAGGTTAGATTGATTAATTTATTCTGTTAATTAATTTAATTTGATTGATACCCCATTATTCACGTATCCTAGACCGGGATGTAAGATAGATTACATAATGTTGTTACAAGACACAAGTCCATCACTGATGTTGCCTACAAGGGTGATTTCACAATCTTGCATGGACCGGAGTTGATGAATGAATCATGTTACCAGTCTCATCTGGCATAGAAACTAGTTCTTGAGGAAGCGATTTGGTTGGGCTTTTCGGGTTATAATTGTTGAAATCAGGTAAGCCCATTAGTCAATTGTTCCTTGAGTCCTAACTATGTTGAGATTCCAATATTTCTTGGTTCACTTTGTTGTTTTCTTCCACTGATGCATCACAAAATGCTCTATGAGTTATAGTTATCCCTCCTATATATACCAAAAATAAAAAAGAAATGTCAACTGTCAGGAGTGAACGATGTTAATCTAGTGTTGAGTTCAACACCAAGTACGATTTTTAGGGGAGTGGTTAAGTGTTAACCTTCGTGAGAAAAAGGGTCCACAAAATGTTTTTGACCATTGATTAGCGACAAATCTATTAATGCAGCATTGAGGTTTTAACTCCGGCCTTTGACACCGGGACTTAATGCCGGCTGGGAGTGGTCAGACTAGTGTTAAATGTGTTGAACGCTGAAAAACAGAGAAGCACTCCGTATGATCTAAGCGTTGAAAAGAAATATAATGCTCGTGTGATTTTATAACATTTCAACTAAATGAAACCAATCGAACCTAGAGAAGATGGTGCCACAATTCCGCTTATACTCTCGAATGCAACAAGTCTTTTGATGAGCTTTCTAATCAGATAGAACTGCATACTTTTTTCGAACACTTATCACATTTCCATTTCTTTTCTCCATGTTTTCGGCTATTATGTTTCTTGATCCCAGTAAAATCACCTAATGCTCGAGCCGGATTATGATGAATACAAGATGGTTCAGGACACACGAACACTCAGTTTCCTCATCTTGGTGCTACTTCTTTGGCTCAGTTTCCAATTCCATGGAAGATTATGGCCTCTTCGATGAAATTGTAGGTTTTGCTCTCTTTGAAACCCTTTGTAACAAATTTCGCATATAAATTTTCTTGTTGGTGTTGGTGTTAGTGTAGTTGGTGATAAGGCAATCACTTCTGCTGTAGGATTTGTACGTATAGTACGTTTTCAAAATCCAATTAATAAATTCGTTTAGCAATATTAGCATTAATTATAGCACTGTGTTAACTTCATTTATCACGACAAGACAGAGTTACAGAGCTAATTTATGAGTGTACTAATCGTTGATTCTGAAACCTTTGTAAAGGGACGAAGTTAGAATTTGAAGTTAATGGGAGTCGTACTTCATTGTATAAATAAGGACGTTAAAAATTATATCAAAACTTCATAAATTACAATAAATTTTAGAATATTCTAAATCAAGCATGAAATAACTGAAAATAAAAAACACAGAGTATACTTACAAAAATGATGGAGTACATACTTTGAGACATTTTGGTTTTATGATTTATACAACTTATTGATAAACAATATCGCGATGGGATCAAAGCACCAAATGGTGTCACAGAGGTGACTTTTCAAATATGATGTCAACAGTAGTTCAAGTTCTGAGTATGTGACAAATATAAATATTCGTAGATATAATGTATATACTTGTAGTAGTGGTGTGTGTGATTACTTGACTTTAGAAACCAAAATAAAAATCACCACACACAACAACGACGACAACAACAATTTGTTTTGGTTTCATTTTCATTTTTCTTTTTTAAACAGAAAAACTCATGCATCTCTGCATTAACTCGATCAATAAACGTTCATTAAACTCAATACAAACAAACAGACAAACCTGGAGTTCCTGCAGGTAGGTTTTCACCATGAACTTGCTTTCATCTTCTTCTGAAGAAGAAAAACTCAGCTCATCTCGTGTTATATTTGACATAATAAATTAAACGCTAATAAAGTTCACTATATTTGAGAGTTTATTGTAGTTTTTCTTAACAAGAAAAAATAAATCAAAATCTACGTAGAGGGGTGGTGAGGAAGATAAGACGCTATAAGAGAGAATTATGGTATGTATTTTAGAATTTATTGATAAAAATTTCCAGTCAATATCATTATTACATTCTTTTTACATTATAATAATGGGCTAATCGATAAATATATTACTCTACTTTGCGAAAATATTAATTTATTCGATTGAAATACTGAACTATTAACATCTCTAAGTTAGACCTTTTTACGTTGTTATACTTTTAACTTAAGTAACTTAATTAAATTCATAAGTTAGGTAAACTGATCTGGATGTTAATATTTATAAGTTAAATAACTTATATATCGTGATTTATTAATGTTAATAATTCAATCTAACAAATTAATAGTTGAAAACTTTTACAAAATACAATAATTTATTTGGCTATTAACCCTATAATAATCGATATTATAGTTATCAATAAATTATATTCTCCATCGTTTACCAAAAAAGTTTTCTCATGGTTTTCATCGATGAACATCGATGTATCTGATGAGAAAGTAGCCAGCAACGTAAGGTCGACGATTAATTATTCGTTTACATAATTTTTGTTTATTTTATTTCCGTAAAGAAACTTTTTAATACAATATTATTATTATTATTATTATTGTGAACAAAATAAAACAAAATGTTAATGCTCGCGATAAAGACATTCGCTAATTGACATAATCAAACGGCAAAAAGTTATCATTTTCTTTTTTCTATTCCATAACTAGGTACAAAATCCGTATATACTAGTAGTTTGCTGCTATTTTTAAGCATGTCGCAGAAACTGTTCTAATTACATAATGTACATACATATATTTAATCCCGTGTGTCTTTCTTATTCGCCAGGCCCATTTGGGAGTTTTAGATTACCACGTACTGATTTGGCATGTCGCTTCATTTATATTTTACTGCACACAAACAATTCAATGGGGATGCGATATTATGCGAGAGAGGCGTAGTATGTGCAATGGGACATTTTCTAGTTTAATAGGAAAATTGCCTTGTGCAATATATTCAGGAAGGAGGAGATGTAAGAAAAATTATTAAATTGACGCTTAACTCAAGTATAAATTTTGGTTGTTTACTAAAATCGCCCTTTGGGGAAGAAGACTAGATTATTAGTGTAGGATTTTAAATTTTTTCCGGAAGCCATGTATGGTTAGGTTCCATTTGTAAACTTGGTTAGAATTTTAAATATCTTAATCAAACCTTCCGCATGGGCTCAACTAGCACTTGTATGGTTTGGAGATGCTTACTTATGTTATAGTTTACCAACTATATATGTGTATGTGTGCGTGCACGTGTGTGTGGGGGTTAAGAGTCTGAAAATGTAATAAACAATGACAAAATATTTAGTGTGTATATAAACTTTCAAAACCTCTATTGTGTGTATTAAATTTTCGATTTATTGCTAATTGTATTTAATTTGACTAGTATGTCATTCATATAAAGCACCCACATGGTATCAAAATTTTGATTTATTGTTAATTGTATCAACTTTTTTGACGTAGGGCTTTGTATGGATATCACGTGGGTGCTTTATATGAATGACACAAGTCAGATTAAATACAATTACTATTAATCGAAAATTAAATACGCACGATAGAAGTTTTGAAAATTCATACACACAATAGTTTTTTTGTCATAGTCTGTTACTTTTTTTCTCATAGTCAAATTAAAACATGTATATCATCGATTCATCAATTACAAACATTCTAATATTTAGAATTCATCAAACGCATTCATAGAGATTGTCAATTCATCATGATACATATTCATCATACAAAACTTATAAAAAGCAATTAATCGAATTATGATCATCATTCATCATTGAATTTCACAAAATTAAAATTTTCATTTCGTTTTACATTCATTTGTAATGAATGTTAATCAAAATTGCAATTTAATATTATTAAATGATTATTAATCGTTGTTATAAGTAATGTGTAATCTATTCACCACTTAGTGGTTGAGTTCGTTAGAAATGAATATTAACTTATAAATGTCTATTATACCCTGGTAATATTATAACATTTATTTCTAATGAATATTTACATCTAAATGTCATTATACACAGATGAACATTATAACATTCATTCATGATAAATTTTAACTTGTATATGTTACTATAAGCTAATAAACGTTATAATATTCATTTAAGATGAATATTAACTCATATATGTTATTATACGCTGATGAATGTTACTTAACATTCATTTTAATGAATATTTAGTGATCACATTCTTTGATAAATGTTAGAATTAGTGTATGATAACATATATGAGTTCCTATTCATCATAAATGAATGTTTAAGAATATTAAGTTATAATTTTGAGTAACATTCATCACAAAATTTTATGAATGTTAACGTTATGAAAATGTAGATTTTTGTTATTTTTTTGTTTAAAACGTAAAATTTAACAACATTGTTTGATTAATGATGTATATAATCAATTGATTCATATTTTATCTTATTTATATCGTTGTCTCAATTGAATGATTTTGTGGTTTTTTTTTTCATTTCTCTTGATGAAATTGACTTTTAAACTTTATTTTCGATCGAATACAAACAATTGTTCATCAATTTCGTATGACTTTGTATTGACCAGATGAAATGGTTGGCTGAGATTAACTTCCATACTTCCTTATTTTTCTGTTTCCATCTTGATCCCACCTTATATATATGTTTACTAAATCGGTGGGTTAATTTGAATTTGAAATTGAAGAGATTTGTTATACTTTAATGTGGTGATATCCTTCAACTTTAGAAATTATTAAGTCAACAATTAGACATTAAAAAAACAATTAATGTAGCAATAATGTTGGAATCTTTATTTAACATGAATGGACGCTAAAATGATATGCAAAGATGTACACCTAAGCTACGATGATGTGTTACCCTAAAAGCTGAGGAAAATTGTGAACGTGACACATCAGATTTTTGTATATTTGGCACCATGTGATTGGAGCCACATAGGCATAATTAGGCATAATCATATCCATATTTAGTTATAATAAAGATATATATAATAGGGATCCCCTGAGAACTAATTAGGTATAAGAACCACTTAAAAAAATGGTTAATTGTTTTGTTATGTATCTAACTTTATTACTATTATATGCAACCACCTTCAAAACTTGCTATTGTATGTATCAGACTTTACAATTTCGTATATTGTATGTAATAGGTGACCGGATGATCGGGAACCACCGCTTTCTATACATACAATAGACATTTTTAAAGAGGAAAAAATCGGGTACATGTTCATCCGATCACACATTACATACAATATACGAAATTGTAATGTTCAATACAAACAATATCACTTGTAAAATGTGGTTACATACGATAGTAAAAAATGTAAAGTTAGATACATAACAAAACAATTAATCCTAAAAAAAACTAGAGGAAAAATCCCGGCAAGGGCAATTTCATAAATTAACATTCTAATTTAATTACAATAACATAGTGAGAACGGATTCACGTGTCATCTTCTCAGACCCGTCGTATTTTTTTGAAAACCCATAACTTTTAATTCAAAATTACTTTTATATAAATAACATTTAAATCAAACAAATCATATCATCGAAGTCACTTTTTCATTCTCTTTAAGTTGTTATAGGTCAAACTTCAAAAAAATAAATAAAAGATATACAATTAGTGTTTGTATCTGTAAAATTAAATGATAAAACGAAGAAGGTTAAAATTGAATTAGATGCAATTTCATATATACCCTACAAAACACAAATAATTGGATGCAATGTACGCATATACAATCTGTTTGCATATAAGTTTTTTTAAATAGTTGGATGCAAAATATAAAATGAACACTCAATTTGTTTAGACCGGGTACTTGAACTTTTCTTTAACAAATAATATTTTTTATTTATAGCATAAGCAAACAAATACATCACAAACCATACTCACATACCACAACACTACAAACTACTAAAATTTCAGAAGACTACAACAACCATCCTTTAGTTTTGACTATGACTATAGCCCAACTCTCTTTAGAAAAACATACGAACACTCTAAAGAATTAAATAGCCTTATCAAATTTTGCCCTGCAAAAGTCAAAGCAAATTTAAAACTACATTCATGAATTTGTGCCTACCAATGAGGCAGACTTCAAAATCCCAGCCATTGAAATTCAACTACCTACACATTACTACACACCCCTCAACAATTTGGATTAACCTAGCTTGAAAATGAAAAATCTTCAAACGTAGACTGAGTACTTGGTTTAAAAGTCAGTCTAGACTGAGTTTTTTTTAAGAAATAACAGACTTTCATTACCAAAATAAACCAAATACAAATACAAAGTACAGAAAAAAACCAGAAATAGATGACCAAACTACACCAACAACACAAGCCCCATCTTACAAGATGTAAGAAAAGCGGACCAGTAAAACCCAAAACAAACAAAAGCTGCAGGACCTTACCAATCTATCCTACCAAAAACAATACATGAACAAGCCAATAAAGACAACTATATGTAAAGACAAAGTCTTTAATCCCCACGTGCAGAGACCTCAGCCAAGTACTAACCATGAACAACCAATCACATGCCGAGGGACCCACATCCAAACAGCCACTGGAGCTCCAACACAACATGTACAGCGAATGGATAAACAAAACAGTGAGGGACCCATCCGAAACCAATGGCTGCACACTCCCATCAACTGTAGTCATGAAACCACTGTACAGAACTGAAATGTCTATAACCCAAACCAACGATAACAGACCCATCAGTCTAGACTGAGTACTTGGTTTAAAAGTCAGTCCAGTAAATTATTTTGATTTTTTCTTAATAGTCAGTCTAACAACTTTCATATTTCTGAGTAATTAACAATAATGAATCTTGATGTTACTGTTTAGATAGATCTGGACACGGTTATTATTGACACACGTGGTTGATCCATTCAAATAGAGTGATCAATTGAGTCAATTATTAAATTGCTGGGCAATCTTTATGATTTTATAAAATCCTGGTGTTAGCATTATTGGTCTAACTGGCTGGTATGATTTGTCTCGAGTGGGTACTACTGTACATGCTGCTTTTTTGCTTTCTGTGGCCCCAGGTGTGCAGGAGATGGGTTTGTTATGTCTGCTTACATTTTGATGTTTGAATTCGGCGATGGATTAGTCAAACTGGGTGATTGCTTTTGTCTTTTTATGTTGCCTTTGTTTGTTTTTTCGTAGTGTAGCTGCTAATTGGTTCTGTTTGTATTGTTGACTTCTTAGAGTTTGACTCCAAATTACATCTTGTAGTTTGGGTTGTGGCTTTGATTTTGTTTTGTTGGTTCTGTATTTGATTTTGGTTTTATATTAATGGTAGTCTCTTAGCACCGAAATTTAAACATTATTAACCTCAGATAAACCATTATCAACTTTATGCATCTAGCGTTATCAACTCTATGCATCTAACGTCTGCATCCGTAGAACACACATAATTTACTTTAAAACAGTATACATCTAGTGTCTGCATCTGTAAAATTAATGTATAAATTGTCTGAAACACTTAAGTTTTGTAACTTAAGTAATTATAGGGCTTATGGCAGGGAATGCATCAGACTTTTACGGGATCTCTATTGTATGTATCAAATTATTCGTATCTGTATTTAATGTATCTAACCGGATAAAATGGTCATTCGATGTAAGCTACCGGCTAGCAAGTCCATGTCACCGGTAAAACTCAAATTCTTGCCACGTCATCGTCCACCTGGCGCCACGTGTTTTCCGGTCATTTTCTCCGGAGAATGTTAGATGACCGGAGAAGATGACTGGAAAACACGTGGTGCCAGGTGGGCGATGACGTGGCAAGAATTTGAGTTTTACCGGTGACATGGACTTGCTAGCCGGTAGCTTACATCGAATGACCATTTTATCCGATTAGATACATTAAATACACTTAGGAATAATTTGATACATACAATAGAAATTTTGTTCTTTAGTTGATAATCGGGTAAAAATTGAATGAATTGATTACGAATTGAAGCTGAATGTTCGCGTGAATGATCGTCTATGAAAACCTAATAGTTTTTTAGGCGAATGTGTGTATTAACTTGTTACGACAGTATGTAAATTTTGTAATTAAGCTGGAAATTAGATGTTCGTAAAATTAAATGACGGAGTTGCCGCTGACCGTTATAGACTGACTGCGCCAAAAAATCCACTTCTCACAGTTCGTATCTTATTTGTAGTTCGCAGCGGATCCCTATACTAAATATATATTGCTATTATATTTGTTACTGATTTTGATTATTGTCTGATTCGGTTGACTAAATAACTATATATCACCCACTAGGCCACTATTGTTTAAAACGTTTTTATTCTTAAAATATATTCTAAATTTCTAACATCTGCAATTGGTGAATCTGTCCTTTAAGGTCCTAGCTCAGACAATAATATATAGTCAGCTTCATTGAGTGAATCTTGTAACATGCTTGATCATGATAGTTTTCCTCCGTTTGTATATATTGGACAATAATTTTCACCTGGCCGTGAACGAATTCATGGGGAATAAAGGGAGAACATGTGTTATCTTATTACTATGGAAAGTTTTATAGAACAACTGCACACAAAAAATGGTTAATTGATATCTAGGAGGAAAAACACAAAGATCATACCAGCTGGATTAAAAATTATAAATTTTCACTGGCCGGAGGCAAGAGGTTCTCTATATTTCCTGATATCGCTGAAAAACACATAACTAGTTTAACGTGAGTAGTATTAGTTACTCACTTACTCGTACAGTCGTACAGTATTTACATAATTCACACGTTTCATCACAACATATGCGAAAGCTAAACTTTGGTCTTTGCATATCAGCACCATGTATATCATAGCTGAATAGTTTGTTCTTCCTTAGACCAGTTGGGCACATAATATATATAACTTAAAAGACTACATCTCTGTGAACTTAAATTGGATTTTTACATATCTACAGGCTGCCTGTATTTGCCTTTGTAAGATTAGCTTCCCATATTTATATCTATGGGTTATCATTTATGTTTTGTAGCTCATATATTCATTTAACGTCGCAATACATCAGTACAAGTGTACAACACAAAAGTTAAGATAGTAGATTTAAGTCAATATAAACTGTAAATTCAGTTTATTTAAGGTATCTCAATTACATAGTTGCATTCATTGCAGATTAACTTCTTGACCATTTAAGGGCACGTAGTTCATTACATTAGTACATACTGAGCGAGTCATAATCTATTTATTATCTCATTTTCTCATTTGTTACATATTCAGGCGACCTACTAGAATGTAGGAGTATATGTTAGGCATCAATCTGTTGTAGAAGCTGCAGCCGCTGGAAATATAAGAAAAACGATACCTTACTAAAAACGCCAAGAAGCTATATGTGAAAAACAATAAGCTTCACCCTTCAAGCTCCTCTCTTATAACAGAAGAAATTCTAAAATAAATTGGTTTATGTAAAAGAGCATAAGCAGCCTACTCAGCCTCTAAATATGGGAAGAAGATGAAGATCTTCGACTCCCTAAAATCTATTAAGGCTTTCTGTGCTTGGTTTATATCTTTTCTCATAATGTCAGATTAATTAGGTGTACGTTATGTCAAACATTCGCAGATGGGTCAAGGTTTCTAGACACTCATATTTCATATAATCGAGTAGAAAAAGACTTGCAGAAGAAATCGAATTCAGGCATTATCAACGACCCTTAGGCCTTATCCAAAGAACAATAGAGAATTTTGGTATCATATAAAATGATTCGATAAACAAACATTAGACATGGTATGGTATCTGCAAGTTTATGATTCATTCTGCTATAATTCATTAATTAATTCCTACTTATGAAAGATTTTTTAAAGTTGCATTTGATAAAAGTATATATGATACATTTTCATATATAAACTCAATGCATTCATATAAAACTCAATCCACATGTCACCAAGATAAGAATGAAAATAAGCATCTCAAAACAAACATTAACAGAAAGCTGTTCAAACTTTAATGTCGCCTATGGTTTTCGTCAACCAACCCTGTCCTCTTCTTCCTTGGGATCACCAATCTGTCAAGCACGAAAGTTTCCAATGCACTAGGACTTGACAACTCAGCCTGATTGGTGGTTGTTTTAGGGACAACAACTGGCTGTTTAGCAGAACGCAATGTGTTATCACCATCCGAAACTGCAGCCACTCGAGGGTACTTCAAGTCTATCACTTTACTTGAACACTTCTTCTTTGAAAGTGCATGTGAATCTTCCATAGCTTCGCCTTCCCCTCTCATGTTGTCATTTCTAGTATTTTCTACGCTGTTATGTTCTTTTGTTGCGTCAGATTTCGAAACAGGAAACATGGTCTTCTCTCTGACTTTAACATCTCCATCCAAACTCGTATCCACAGTTGTGTAAGTCATTAACTCTTCTTTATCATCGGATCTCTGTTTCGCATTTGTCTGATCCTGGTCAGGTACGGACTCAAGAAGTTGTGGTTCACGTGCTACTTTACTCAAGACTTCGTTGAATGACTCAAAATATTGTATGCCTTTCACCAGGCCCCGCCTTGAAAACTTTAAAACACCAGGTACAAGGAACACCAAATGTTGTTTTGACTTTTGGAACACAAAGTTTCTAGAACCCTCATAGCGCCATCCTCTTGCCAACAGACGAGGCCACACAGCTTCCCAAAAGAAGTTATTTAAGCTCGTCTTGCTTAATCGTATTCGATCCTTCAAAAGATCAACCACTTCTTCTGTTTTAAGAGAAGAGTATGTGGACTGACGATTCTTTATTTTCTTCAGTTGCTTCTTGGGCTTGCTAGCAATAAGGTCTTGCTTGCCTTTCCCAATGGCTACGACTGTTATGAAAAGATTGATTCCCACTGCATCCCGTAAAGCGAATATATACTTCTGTAATGGAAGTGTTCCCTCCTCGAACAAATCAGTGAGCTGAAATCATACAGATTATAACTTATAACAGAATAGGATTCTCTTAAATAACTATGCGATGGAAGATTTACAAGTAGATATGAATTGAAGAATGTAAAATTATCATAAATTTGTGAATTTTGTAGAGATTGTAGGAATAGTACCTGCGTCAAATGAGCTTTACATTCATCAGTTACATTAGGAAGTAACCGCGAAAAAAACTCCTCTTTCCTCCATCCTTCGAAAATCTTTTTTCCAGGTACGGATTTTGTGCGTTTCTTCTTTCTGAAGTAGGTTGACCATTTTTGGTGTTCACTACTTCTACAAAACCTTCTGTAGTAATAAGATACTATGTTTGACATTCCTTTGTTCCCGATGAACTTGTTCACGAGTATAAGATCTTTGCCAAACATGTACAAACCAAGAGTGAAACTATCATGGTCGAGCTTGCTCCAAGATTCACATGCCAAATCGGGTACAATTATCAATCCATTGTCAGTTGCGGATTCTTGTATATTCATTTGCATTTCTTCCTTGTTTTTGTGTTGCTTGTCAACAAAGGTGACAGGAATTGGCTTACCAAATAGTGCAAAATCATTTTGAACATCAATACTATTGGCATCATGACACAATGTGAGGCATATGAGCTGCTGATGCTCGTTTTCTTTCAATAAAGATGGGATTTGTGCTTGGTACTCATCTCCAATTCGTGCAGCAATTTGAGGCTCTCCAAAAATGTCATGACCAGCTGCCGAAGACTTTTCAACTTGCAGCCATGCAGCACGTTGATCAACATCTTCCATATTTTTATCCATCTGATTGACATACAGTTACATGTGTCAGTTATAAAACATAGTATAGTACTGAATGTATGAACAAGGTTGATATAGGTTGATGAATTATTGTTTCAATTTCTTTTCTTTTCAGCTCAGTGATGTTTGTTGAGGTAATTAATTAGTGCTTCTTGTAGTACGTACACATGCATCTTGCAAATATATCATTCAATTTACAGAAACAAAGGAAAAACAATAACATTAAAACTCAAAATCTTGATGCTTTTCACGCTTTCAGTACCTCGTATTTAGTACATCAATTAATGGTAATAGTAGAATCTTTAAACATAGGACATTGATTAACGAATGAATTTAATTACATGGTCGACACCATTCAAAAGCCACGATCAGATCCGATTTTGAACCCAAAATTTTTCAACAAATTAATGAAAATTACTTGCACATATAAAACAATCCCAAGTTAGCCTCATATATATCAATAAAATATAATGAATTGGATGAACTAATTTATTAAAATAGCAAAAAGATTTCATAGCTTTGAAAGCATTTATGATGAAAACTAATTGTAAACCTAGCTATATGTTGCTGTTAGTGATAACCCTTGTTTATGATCATAATCAACCCATAAGTTTATGACTACAAAAACCTTGAAGAAAAAAAATAGAAATAATGAGGGAAAAAAAGTTGGTCAACTTGCATATATAAAAACTTGAACGCAACAAAAACAATATGAAAATGTAATTAGATCTTTTTGCATCAATAATTTTTATTTTTTTTATGTTGTTACTGTTATTATTATTATGGCATAGAAGATTAGTTTTATTAAACACACAACACCACAAACATAAAACCAAAAAATGTACTAAACAATTAAACACACACATGAAAGCTGTAGTTGATCAATGATGAATAAATGATAATGAGATATAATTCACCTATCAAAATGGGGATGATCAGAGTGAAGTTGATATCGCAGGTGAGTGTTCTTGAGCAATTTGTGTTTGTGTGTGTGTGTGGGGAAGAAGCTAATTGGTCCTTTGTGTTAATGTATAGTAGCTGACTACAATTTAATTATGAGTATTATCATTCAGTACTTGTAATTCTTAAATGCAATTCAATTTTCTATAATATTATTTCCTTTCTAGTAATATACTTCTTATTGAGTATATTGTTGAAAGATAATATTTATTACTCATATCGTCTTTAAATAATACACACTATAACAAAACATATCATAATTTATTTCCTTAACAAAATGATAGTTTTACTCATTGTTAGTTTATGTGTTTGTTGATGGTACGTACACATTATGAGTAATTAGTCGGGGTTTTGCGTAATGCGATGGTTATGAATAGAAAATATGATAATGATCGATAATGACAGTCTTTTTAATGATAATGATTGTAAATTTTTGTTTCAATTTCATTTAATTTATACTTTATGTTATCAAAATAATTGTATTTTATTATTTATTTTATATTTCAAATAAAGATAATTATGATGCGTATAAACTAAAAAGAAGTAATTAAGTATAAATTGATTTGATTTTTAGTTTCTATTTTTATGTATTATTGAAAGGGACATAAATGTAATTTTCGATCTTCTAATTTTTAAACATTAAGCCTTATAGCTAAATGTTTTATAAGGATTTAAGATAAAATAAGATACGAGAAATTTAGTCTATTAAACTATGTATATACTTTTGAAAGTAGACAGTAAAACTTCTTGTAATAATTAAAAAACAAAAGGGTAAATACTATGGAGTACAATTTTAACATCATATGATCTGGTTTTAATTAGAAACTAGGTCATCACTTCGCGATAACGCGAGACGAAATTAATTTATATAAATAAATAAAATATTGTAACTGAGTTGTTTATATAGTTTAAATACCCGCTATAACACAAGACGAATTTAATTTTAATAAAATGAATAAAATATCGTAATCGAATTTTTTATATAGTTTATAGACCCTTTAATTTTTATTAATGAATGAATTATTTGGTCTATTTTTTTGAATTTAAATAAATACATCAAATATTTAAGGGACCAAAAGTGTAATTATGCAAAAGAAATTAAGATAGTTGGATCACAAATTATAAAAAATAATGACGAGTTCAAATTCCTTCATTGTATCGTCTTTTTATTATAGATAAAGATTTAGAATCAAAATGCATGTCAACTTACTCAAATGGTTCCTGAAATTTAGTTGTCATTTTGTTAGCAAGTTTTCAGCAAAGTTGTTCGACGGTTTTGGACAGGTTATTTAACTTTGTACAGTGTAATAGAATTGGTTAAATTAAGAAAGACATTACGGAGCATTACTTTAAACAAGTTGGTCATATCTATACTTTCAGGTATCATATATCTTTAGTCAAAGTCAAGTTGGTCAAAGTGTACTTCAAGGCTAAAAGGATTCTGCTTTTCTTTTTAATTATTATATGATATGATATGATATGATGATAATGATGATGTTACTATACTAAATAAAATCTTAAATATCAAAGTTTAATATAAGATTAAAAATAAAGAAAAAAAATATTAACATAATTTAATTCAATTCAATTCAAACTAACAAGTAAACAATAAAATATATTATTATATTATATTATATCGTACCATAATATATCATATTACATCATATTACACTGTATATATTATCAATTATTATATTCATGTCATATTAGATTACATCATATAATGAATATAATTATAAATAAATATATCTACATTATTTTATATTACATTATATTTTATATAAATATATACTCTTTCAATATTATATTATATCATATATTATAATCATAATACATACTTTGTTTTTATGTGAGAGTTATCTGGTTATTTTTAGTAAACACTATAAAATATTTTCACTATTCATCGATATGTCTAACATTTATATATACTTAAGATTGACTTTTAGTTTATCTCGTAATATTTTAATGTGAATGTAACTGTATAAAAAGATAAATTATGTTATAATGATACAATGTTAGAGTTTTCAACAAGTTTAATTTTAACAAAGAAGTTTATTATATATGAAAGAGAAAAATAATAATAGAATCTGTTATAATTAACGTATTATATACTTTTATTTATATGAAAAATAATATACAAAAATATGACATTTACCTATATAAAGAACAGCACGTTTTTATAAATGGAAGTGATTCTTGAAATTCATTTGTTATTTATATTTATGCATATAAATGATGCTAAAATGTTTTAAAGAGGTAAAATGGAAAAAAAAGAAAAGAGAGGAAAAGGTGGATGATTAAATGAATACTTTTTTTTCTGACAAAATCAATAGTTTTGATTGGTTGACTTTTCAGAAGGTTACAACTATCATATTTTTTATCTTCAAATTAGCAAAGTCATAAGGGTGCAAACGTACATCCCACAAAAAATTACCTTTTATAATTTAAGAATTGAAACAAATAAAATATATACATTATCACAAGAGAATAATAAATAATATTAGACGATGAGTATGATCATAATGAGTTACGAGAATCATATTAAACAAGTTTTGGTAATATATATATATATATTTTATGCAATTTTTACAATTAGAAAGTTTTTAACTAAATCTTTTGTAAAAGATTAATATAATAATATGTTACTAGGTTGTAGGAAATATAAAAAGAAAAAAAAAATGAAAGTTAAAAGCTTTAGGAAAATGAAAAAAAAAAATGAAAAAAAAAGAAGGAGGAAAGCAGAAAGGGGTAAAAAAATTGTTGTTATCAAATATTGAACACGGGTGGCAAGCATGCAAAAGAGGGACACACACCACTCAGCTAACCTAACGTTTGCTATTAAGTTTGT
Organism: Logfia minima; assembly: GCA_963921325.1. NCBI lineage: Eukaryota > Viridiplantae > Streptophyta > Magnoliopsida > Asterales > Asteraceae > Logfia > Logfia minima. The sequence continues at coordinate 10,144,369 of OY992776.1, read as the reverse complement.
TAAATTATAATATATATTAAAAAAGATATGTATGAAATCTTACACGTGTCAAGCGCAGTCTCTGCTACAGTGAAAAAATGTCATCTTCTTATAATAGATAGATATGAGATATGTAGATGTAGAATTTTTTCTTAATTAAATATGAATTGTTTTCATAAAAAGTAGAAATATATATATATATATATTCATAAAAATTTTAATATACATCATAATAATTGTATTTAATTTTCATGAAAGGTTAAATCGTGAATGTAATTTTCCTTCTAAATATGAGAGATGATTTAAGTTTTAAAAATATTGTATAAATTATCAACACTCACGAAAACTGTGTTATTATTTTAATTATGACTCTCACACACTCTCTCTCTCTCTTTATATATATATATATATAAGTAGAAGAATACTTGTGCAATGCAGCGGAAAAAGTTTATTAGTTTTATATTTATTCGAAATGTAGTATTGTGTTTTCTAAAATATTTAAAAGTCAAAAACTAAATTAAAATACACGACGAATACTATTTTGTAAGTGGAAAATTCACTTTTTAACAAATTTTCAATTTTTTTTTTAATAAAATAACCAAAATTAAATATATCATAATATGTCACTACAAAATCGATGGTTGAGTTGCGAATGCTGGATTTCGAGTTCTTAATGGACATGTTGCGAGTTGTGGAGTTGTTTGTTGAGTCTAGAGGTTTAAGTTTCACTAAATTTTTATTTTTAGTTTTTAATTTTTTATATTTTGATATTAAACATTATGCACATTGAATGATAATTATAAAAAACATTTAAAATGCATCATATAATATAATAGTTTATAGATATAGAGAATCATATATTAATTAGCTTATAGTTTAATAATATTTGTATTAATGAGAATTTAATAATTAATTTTTCAAGGGTATTTTAATTAAATGTCACAAATTAATTAGTTTATGGTTTAATATTATTTGTATTAATGAAAATTTAATAATTAATAATTAGGGGTATGTTAGTCATTTCTATGAATGTTTAAAAAAGCTCTTATTAATTATATGGACAAAATAGTAAAATCTATCTTAAAATAAACCTCGAAATGTATTTTATATTAGTATAGATATATATAAAGGCTTGGGGACATGGCATCCAGTGAAAACACTTTTAGTTTTGATTCACTGTTTACTGTTATTTGTGAATATTTAATTTTTTTGCTTTACACAAAATTTTAGTTGTGAATCTTTATTGTTTTTTAACTTCACAAAAAAACATTATTATTTTTGACTTCATGTAAATTTACAAATAAGTGAAGTGTTATATTTTTTTTGTTTTACAGAACTTGTAACTGTAAACCTTTATTTTATATTGCTTCACGAATTTTATTAATTGTAAACATTTATTATTTTTTAACTTCATTGAAATTTACAAAAATTTGAAACTTTAATTTTTATTTTCATTCTTCTTATTTTTACATTATATTCTCATTGGAATTCAATCACTATATATATAAATATGTATATGTATAGGGGGTTTATCCACAGGGAATGAGTAATCCTGGGGAAGGGGGAAACTAATATGGGTCGTCCGTTAACAATCTTCGTGAAGAATGTTAGTTAATATTAATGTTGGTCACATTCTTCATGAAGAATGTTAACGGATGTCCCAGATCAACTTCCTCATTCCTCAAGGATTACCTATTCCCTCTTGATCATCCATATATATATATATATATATGTATAGTAACAGGATCTAAAAATAAGAAAATTTTGGAGGAGAAAGGGGAGAAAGAAAATTTTTAAATAAAAAACAAGTATGATTGAGAAAAAAAAAATATGATTTAAAAAATTGCTTTGTGTGGTTTAATAAATACTTATCTATGATTCAAAAAACATTTTCATTAATAAACACTCAAATGGTTAATTTGATGAATCAAATAGTTAATTTGCTGAATCAAAGGGTTAAAAGAAGTTTTCTCCCATTTCTCCGTCAATTTTTCTTTCTTCTTTGAACCCACTCCTATAAATATATATATATATATATATATAAGAAGGATCCGTAGGGAAGATTTAAATCTCAAGGAAGGAGAGAAGCAAATCTTAGCTCTTGATTCTTTTATAAAAAAATGTTTTTAAAATTTATTTGTGATGAATGTTAAATTCTAGGTAACATTCATCACATATGAATGTTAAATCAAATGTTGAGATTTGCTTTCCTCGCAACAAATATGAATAATCTCTTATTTTAACCTTCTTCCATATTCAATAATATTGGACGCGTCCATTGCAACAAATATGCTCCATCATCAATGAACGAAACTTTTCCCGCCAACAACTTCTCCATCACCGTCAATCTAATTTTGACAACTAACATCGATCTTCCTTGTCCATGACCGCTTCCATCGATGATCTAATGTTTTAACACAAACAATTTCTTATCTTCCTATTCTCTATTATTATTTTTGTTCATCTGTTTTTTCCGTTTATTTTGAACTTTTATCCGGTTTCGTTTTCGATTTTAGCTGTATACGGTGGTGTCTAGCTACAATCGATACGTGAAGAATGGGTCAAAACCCTACCTAGCATAGTTCGTCTTCTTCACCCGCCGTTTTCGAAGCTGCTTGTCAAAGTATGTGTTTCTAATTAGGTATGATTCAGCTTCTAATATGTAGGCCAATTTAAGCATTTGAGTTGTTATTATTATCATTAGTATCTCAAGCTGCTTGTCAAAGTATGTTTATGTTATTCGATTTAATTGCTTCTTTTAGTTACCTTTTTCTGCTTGTTTCTTGTTAGAATGTTAGCTTGTGTTAAATTACAATAAAGCTAAAATATTGTCAATCACGTGTTTGATAAAATGCTTGAGCAGGAAGTCTAGTGATATGAATGCACTTTGTTAATGGACAAGGTAAATCAGATACTTATCGATACTTCTTTTAAAAATAACTTTTCAAGTTCTACTGAATCGTAAATAAGAAATTTTTGTCGAGATAAAGCATATTATGCCCTTGACATTTTAATGTTTGTTATGGCTTTATCAAGCATCTTTTTTTTTATTATTGCTGTTGTTGTGATACATTTGTTTATCTATGTAAGTAGTGAGACTTGGTCGATTTTTTCATGGTTGAAATGTGATGAGAAGTTTTTAATTGCTATAGGTAAAGGTCACATTTTGGTGTGTATGTTGGGAATTTAGGTATGTGTGATACAATGGAGTTATCAAGTAAACAAGTTTTGCATTTGGAAATATCTTGCTGATGACACAATGGATTTATCAAGCTCGTGTCTTTCATTTGAAAATATTTTGGCAATATCATAATAGGTGTTCTGAACATTGATCGAACTGTTCTTTGAGATGTAAGTTCTATTCCCATTTTTCTTTAAATAATTAGATTTATATCATCTTTGATATGTAATATATGTTCATTTGATTCCTACCGATTGCAAAATAAGAGTTGAATCTGAAAGTATTGCAAGTAGTGAGGGTTCCTTAGATTGAACATTAGCATCCATTTTTCTTTGATTTCGTAATTGTGGCCTTCATGAACAATTCTCACATCTCATATTGTATTATTTGATGACATTTGGGCAGTTGGCTACTTATATTAGAAGATTTCATTGACATGTGATGAATTTCATGAACCTACCCAATCGAACTGTTTGTGGGGTGTAAGCTCCACTTTCATCTTTTTATTTATTGTTATTATTATTTTTTCGATGTTAAATTTGTGTGTTCTTTGATATCTAATCATCATGCTTATGATTTTTCACAATTTCAGAAAGGGGTGAATAAGGAAGTATTGAAGTTCTCCAGATCGAACATGAGGTAAGGATAACAACATATGTTATTGCTTGATTAGTGATTGTAGCTTTCATAATTAGAGTTGTGTTGTACGCAACTACGAGACATTGGTTACTTTTTAGAAAAGGCAAATAAATATTGTTCTCAAATTAGGTAATTAGTTTAGCTCTAATCAAGACTGCTTCATAAGATTTTTAGGTGAAAATATATTTGTTGGCATTGGCAACCACCTTTTTTGTTGTGCTTATTGGTATTAAAATATTATTCATATCAAAGTGTATTGTAGTTCCCCAAACATCGGTATGTTGAGTCTCTGAAGGTAGCAATTCTCAATTGGGTTCTCTTGATTTCCCCTCCCAAGTTGTGGCAAAAACTACGCTTTCTCATTTTTACTTGCAAGAGTTTCATGAGTTGTTCACATACTGCTCCCTCTCAAATCTTGACGCAATTGCAACTTCCAAATTTTAACTTTTTCATATTTTTTACATACCCAAATTGTGAATCATCTTGTAGTGAACATTTTATGTGCTTATTATAGAGATTTAAGGGATGGAACAAACAGAGACTTGTAACGAGAGCTACCTGGAGGTAATCTTCTGATTTATGTTTCAGTTTTTATAATTGTTATCTTCGTAGCTGTAACTAATTCTTGGTTTCTTATAATTATACTAAAAAAGGTTTCTCACTTTAAGATGTCCATTAGAATTTAACAGCAACCTTAGTCGACTCTTTGTGTTGTAGGAACTCAGCAAATATGGTTGAGATACGACTGATGAAGTCGCAAAGTACAATCCTCGAGGGAAAAAAGAAGATGGATCAAATGTGGTTTGATATAGTAGGATGCTTAAACTAGGTATGCTAGATAATGGTAGTACCAGTAACTATGGGATTTGATGCTTTTAGTTACCTCCTTTGTGAGTTCAAAATCTATAACTATAAATTAATACAAGGCCATTAATATGTTCAAAACTGCTTAGGTGGTTTGTTAGGAGTACTTTTTATACAAGATGAAATGAGCAATTCGTTAATGATCCTATAACTAACTAAAATTGGTTGGTTATGATCTTGAAAGAAAAAAGCAACCTCATAATAAAACAAAAAGTTTAAGTTAATTATCAAAATCAACATGATAATTGCATTTAAGATATAACATGTACTGTATTGACCAATTTCATGCTTACCAAAAGAGTGGGAGACGTCTGACAAATTGTTATATTGACCAATTTCGGCTTTGATATGATACTTGGCTGATCGTATTTGCTCTTCTATTTGGTATTGTTAACCTTTTATTTCCTTTTTCAGGACTAATCATTAATTGAGAGACACATGTATCTTAATGTCAAGCGACCAACAGCTATACACTTAGATGTCTACATTGGCTTCACAAAACATGCCGACTAGGTGAAAACTGATGATCATGACCTGTCACATATCTTATGTTGTATGATATTGGTACGCTTGTGTGAGGTTAATCTTAATTGTTTAGAATTATTGGAACATGTGTGAGATCATCGATCATCGAATGCGAAGCCCAATCTTGGCTTTGAAGGCCCTGGTCAAAATTAATGTATTCAATTTACTTAAGTTTGTCTGGGTATTGAATTCAAATATGGCAGTATATATACTCCTGAAATTGAAGACGTGTTTCAGTATTTGTATCAAATGTTATCCTCATATGCATGCCCAATTCTTGAATCCATGCTTTGGTGGGCTTGCGTAGCACAATCATGAAATTTTCCTAGTATATATACATATATATATATATATACACAAATAAGATTCGTTGGATATTGGATTTGTCTCGATTTTCATAATAGGTTAAGATAAAGAAATAAAGAGTAATGCGACACATTATTTTATCATGCCTTAAAATTGACACTCTGAAAACAACATGAGTTATAATTTGCTAGGCAAAGACTTTGAGTACTTTCCACTTATTGAAAAACCTTATTTTTAAATAAAAATGGTTTTAACATATATATGAAATCAGTTACTACAACTATTATGTCAACATTGGTTGAAGTTTCTTCAGAAATGATAACATTTTCATATATAACTTTTGTCAAAATAATTTAAATTAATTTAAAAAGTAACTATATATGCAATATTCTAAGCATAGTACATACACAATGTTAAATGTGATGATGGTGACTATGGTACTGGTAGTGTAAAAGCTATAAGAAGCTGATAAGAGCTCGTTTGTATATTCTACAAATTTGTTATATGTATTTGATATTCAATATTTAATTAGACAGAGTAATAGAGAGAAACTGAATTTATGTATAATAATAGCTTGTGGATAGTAATAGATTATTGTAGGGATCATATAGTAAATAATTAAATTCAACTTTAAGACAATGATCAATACGTAGATATAGATAGTTAAGACATGAACAAGATAGTTATTTTGATACTTAAATTCAACATTAAAAGGATACTTAACGTCACAACAGTTCTATAAATTTTGCCTTTTTGACACAAAAATCATGTTATAGCATATAGTTTATGTTGAGTCATTGATATGATCAACTAAATCACTAGAGTACTTCATAGAAATAATGAAGTCAGAACTCCTAAGACAAGTTGGATTATTAGTTACTGGTCAACCAAGTCACTGCTAAGAAGATGAAGATGATGTTTTGTGAACAATCGCTAATCGTTGGTCAATCTTATCGCTATAAGCCTTGAACGAGGAAAAAACCTGATAATGTGATTCACTATAAATGAAGAAGATCACTGCTAAGTAAATAATCTTCACTAGGAATAAGTCTAGTCCCTGGTGTGCAAATAAAATTATTTACTTATGCAATACATAATCACAATAGTCGTTGTGGTTAAATAGAAGGAGGTCAAAGGAAGAAATCAAGTCAAGTCACTCTACAAGAGCATGTTAGCTTGCAGTGAGTGAGGAAGCTTCTTTGTCCTCCAGCGACTTCAGAAATATATAAATAAATAACGATCAAGTTCAACTCGTTGTGTGTGTGAGTCTCTGGTCAACATTACATCAACAACTTCCAAAGCCACAACTATGAAATGTAGGACATCATGCTTCATTGTGATTAGTGGAAATACACACACACGAAGAATGCATGATCAAGAGGGGACTGCAGAAGATTCCTTCTAACTGTTTGTCGGTTAGAAGGAAACCATTCACACATCGACACGTGTCATTTTATTTTCCTTGATTATAGGAGATATTTTACGGGAAATTCATAAATAGAGTGATATATTGCACTTAGTCGTTTACTGATTTGTAGCTATCAATTGAATTGATTCGTGATAAAGTTTGTCTAACTACAAGTTAGAGTCAGTGAGTAATAGTCATTCTATTCTCACAGCGAGTAATATAATATCTTGTAATCATATCAAATTATTCCGCTATTCAATATGTTTATGTAATTTGTTATCAATAAATTCATAATACAAGTTATATGTGATTATCATTCTTGTTACTAGCTTTCGTGTATTACAATTCATACTCTGTTTGTTGTACAAGTTTTTAAAATTACTAATATATGTTAAGAGTTTTAAAATACACTAAGGAAACAAGTAAAATTGTATTAACCCCCTCCCCCTCTACAATTCTCTAGCTATACAATATAACTCCATATCACTTAATCGATAAGTGATACTTGGAATCTTTCACTTTCTCATAACATAAAAATGATCTATAATCTATCCAAATCGATAGATGTCAAGTGAATTTCAATATAACTCCTAATTGGCCGGGATTTCTGTAAATTTTCACTTCAGCCTTTAATAATCTTTTTCTTCAATACTTCAACTCCCAAAGTCCTAATTATACAAATATGAACAAATTAAGTACAAAATCTACAACAATTGACTAATATAATTAATAAACTAATTGTAAAACATACATAAAAACATATACAGTTATACACTTATCAAATATTTCCGCACTTAATCTTTTGCTTGCTCTAGAAAAATAAAAAACAAATGAATATATATATATATATATATATTCGATACTATAGAAATATAGGTTATACATTATTTAAACCAATAAATATAGACAATAGGAAAGGTTCATCAACAGTGAGCATAGATTATGGTATTCTTGAATAACTCAATCTTTCTGGATGAGAATTTATTTAGTGATCTCTTATCTCTCCTAGCCTATAAACTATCTAAGGGTGTATACTCTCCTTTACTAGTCATACAATGATCAGTTAACCATAAGGTTGATAATAGATCAAAGATTTACTACAGAAAATTAAAATACATAATAAAAACTAAGAAAAACTTTATTGACTCTGGGTTTAACAATGGAAATAAAATAAAGGTTAGATAAAGAAATACAAATATAACTACTAGAAATAATTCAAAAATTATTCTTCTTATCAATACGCTCTTGAATTTGTATCTTCACCTTGTCGTACCTTAAGCCTCATGCCCATGATCGTAAGCATTATCAATCCTTTTAGTTTAGTAACCGTTAGGAATAAAAATACAGATTGTAAACATTGCTTCTATAATTAATCATGTGACTAGCACTTAGAGTATAAATAGGGCTAGCTAGGGTTAGATATGAAAGACTCATATTTTAAAATCATTATTGTACTTAATAGAAAATATATTCAAAGGAAAACTCTCTCAACTTTCATACGAATCATCATACGATTGCTTGACTTATTCAATCACAATTGGTATCATAGCTGGAGAGATCGAAGATTTGAAGAAAACAAATCGAAATCTTCAAAAGAAAGTCAAATTGTTCATCCAAAAGTCAAATTGATTCTTGATTGAAAATCAAAATCATCAATTGATTGTGTTTTTGTGAAATTAATCCGATAGAATTGAAGATTCTTGATTGAGGAACAGGATTCAAGTATCAATTTTATCAAATACAATCCAGGAATCAATATATTTGAAGAAAATATGAAGAAAATGGGTATTCTTTTGTTCTTGAGTTGTGATTGATCAATTCAATCAATTCTAGTAAAATTTTTGAAATTGATCCATTAGAATTTATCACTTTATCAGTATAAACTCGAAACAATCAACAATTTCGAATTCAATCCATTCAAATTACACGTTTGTGATTAAATTCTCTCTTAAAAGTGTTCGTGTTTTTCGCATCTGATTTTCCTTAATTCAGAGTAATTAAACAAGAATTAGACAAATTGAACCAATAAAATTGATTCATAAGTGTTCAGGAACAAATTGATATTGATTTCAGTTATCAATTTCTTCATTTTTTCAGATTTTGGAATTAATGTTTATCACGGTTTGAAGATACAGATTGGAAAAGAAACATAGTACTGACCTTGATATAAGCAACAAGTTGTGTTTATTTGATCTTGATACACAATGATCTCGATAGGGTTCATACTTACAGGACAAAGAATATAGCGAGCTCGATATATCGGGTTTTGTTATTCAGGTATAGTGTAACACCCCCGTTCCAATAATGAAACAGAAGGTCACATTTATTACTAAATAATTAAATTCATAATAAAGGTTTTATACTAATAAATGACCAAAGTTTAAAAGAAACCATAAATGTGTCTCCAAACGATAGTTTAAAAGTCTAAAAATAATAAATAATCCCGACTAATAAATGAAAGGTGGGTCTCTAAGGTATCTTCAAGAATCTTGAAGCTCTCTCACTCATCCCATAGTACCCTGATTACCTGCCGCATGAAAAGGAAATGCGGCTGAACGAATTGCTCAGTGCGCGGATGTTGACAGAAATAAACAATAACAATAATAATATCTCAAATGTAAGAATGAAACAAAATAAATAAATAATTAATTTTCCAAAATCACCCTTCGAGTAATACCACCCTTACACCAGAGTAAGAAAAGAAATAAAGGCTGAAGCAACGAGGGGTTGGGTTAATTTTATACCGAGTACCCTACAAATAAAGTAACCAAATTGCACCAAACCTGTGCCAAATAATATCACAAATACACACTGGTCATGACTCCAGGTGTTTCCCCTAATCGGAAGGTGTGTATGGCACTACACCACACAACCGCACTACACAAATCATAACATAGCCTAGGATGCATCCATACGCCTCCCAAATAATCCAAAAGCTCTCCCGCGAGCATAAGCACACAAATAATATAACAAAAGGGGAGACGCCGTGGACTAATCCCACCGCCACGGATAGTGCCAAGTCATTGGCGCCACAATGACAAGCCTGTGGTTACTCCACGGGTAGTTGACTCGGTATACCTATCTCCTGTCTACAAAGTCTAGGGTTCTATGGTCGCACAGTGAACATATAAACCACCCACACACCATATTATATTCACCATGCATATGAAACTTAGATCAAATGAATTACAAAGGCTCGCAAACCAATAAATCACCAAGTTTTCCAAAGTCATTTTTCACGCAAGTTTTCACAATATATAATCTCAAATAATAGTTCAACTCAAATAGAAGGAATCAGAACGCGCAAGTATTTCACAATGAATAACCAAAAGAGATCACAAGATAATCAAAGAAGCATGTCAAGATAACGCTGAAAGAAGAGTACGGACATCCGTACCTGGATAAATGTCTAAAGCTAGCTCTCAAGATCGAAAAGATACTCCAAAATTCCCAACAAGGTCTACACAAAATAAATAATTTGACTAACTTTAGAATATTTACATATTTTAATTATTTTTCTCCTAATGTCCTATGTCCCATTTCTAATTAATTATTTATATAATGTTATTTGAATATTTATATACGAACCATAGTTAAGTTAAATATTAAATTCTCTTATTAAGTTAATAAAACAATAGTCACATGTTAAACAATTATAGTATCTGTTTGAAAGAAATTACGTTTCACAGGGGCCTATATGCAGATTCATCATACTTATTAATTGTTTAGCAAAACAGAAGTCCATCAGGGGCCACAACGTAATTATAGCATTTTAATTATTTGTAACATTTAATATAGTCCAGGGGTCAAAGTATAAATTTATAAATAAAACCCATGAGTATCATTCTGTTCATGCGAAGAACGTACGAACTTATTTCTTTCGACATTCGTTCGACTTATTTAATTAATTTATGAATAATTAGGTACAAAATATCGTCTAACATATTAAGATACATTACAATCGATTTTAGGTTCCGATTTTCTACCCAACTATGTATTTTAGAACCCGAAACTTACCGCTATCATCGAATGTAGTAGTTTAACTAAGAATTTTTCCATATCATTAGCTATACTAAAATAATGATTCTGTGACGGAATCGTTAATACTAGGTTGTATAAGATTGATGTGTGTTTTAGTATTAATTTACAAGTTTCGATTCATTGATAACATGTATATTTTAAGAGCCGAAATCTTCCGATATTGTCGACGTAAATAATAGTTCAAACGGGGAATTTAATTTCAATCATTGTAATCACAACGAATATGCATATTTCGACAATGATTTAGAACAGTAGATACAACTAGATTATTACATGTTAATGGTTTAAGAATTACCTCTAAGTGAAACCCGCTTTTGTATCGATCGCGTTCACAAAACCTCCTGTTAACTCTTAAACTGTTGCTTTCTTCTTCACTTTTACCAAATATGATTTTCGGAATTAATTATGTTTGTATTGTGAATTATAGTTTGAGATTTTGAGAGTCCTATATAACGTAATTTGGTGCCGATAAAGTATCGACTTGCTCCAAAAGAAACGGATTATTGGCGACACGTGAATTATAGTTTGACATTTAATTACTTAATTAATTGTACATGATATAAAATAGTATCCGTCATTAACTTTTATAATTAAATTATACATATTTTATATTGGGTTATTATAACATATCCTCCAAAAATAATTTCGTCTCCGAAATTGACATTAATGAAATTTAGCCATATAACTTTAAATTCCATGTTATTATATATAGGTTATCGACATTGAGGTAGGTAAAGGTTCTATAGGCAGAAGAATATAGCGAGCTCGATAGAGCTAAATACACAGTTATTATCGAAATCAATACACAAGGCAGGGTGTTTGTTTATCGATCTTGATATAGGGGACAAGTTATCAAGTGTGGATCCGGGTTATACTAAAAAATTGGGTCAAGTGTCCAATCTGGTGAACTGATTGGCCCAACTGATTAGGTCAAGTTATTGGGCCAACAAAACGGTGACAAAAACAGATCACATTACCAAATTTAATTTTGTTGTTTAAACTTTATAATTAAAAAAAAAATTGGTTTCAACTACCAAATTTTGAATTTAAGCATACGAGTGTATAATTTTGGTTTTAGAAAATTTTCATTTTACTGGAGAAATTTTGAAAATTTTTGGAGGGAAAATCCGAACGTATAAAATCCAAATTTTCATTCAACATTTTTCTTAAACAAAATAATTCTTTAACATTTCAAATCTTAATTCCTTAACGATCCATTCAAGCAACGTTCTTACAATGACGAGAGATGGAACAACGAGTGTATATAATGAATATTTCAAAGCATTTCAGGTAAAGCTGAATCAATACATTAACGCATCAAACTAAAGCAAAGTATACACCGACGGCGGAACGTATTGTTATACCATAAATGGTTAAAAAACACGTTGTCTTAATGGAGAAACTTCTGGTAGAGTTTCAAGATTAACCAAAAGATGATGTGGTCAATTATGTCGCAAATCAAGCTGACACGAAGCTAAAATCTAAGTTACATTAAGCTTCTGAGACACACTATAAGGTACATTCTAGAGTTCAAAGTGAGTTTCGTAACCAATTAAACTTGGAAAATGTAACGGTTAGAAAACTTGCAAATAACCTCGATGTCTTAAGAACTATGACTGAAGAAAAAAGAATTTTAGGACCACACATGGAAAATTACAAAGCTATGTATCAGAAACTTGAACTTGAAAGTGGTCAAACTATTGCCCAACTTCAACTTGAAAATGAACACATGAAATATGAAGTTTATAACCTAACACACAAACTTCAGATTTTAGAATTTGCAAATGCTAAAATTGCTTCAGAATATAATTCAGTTGTTAACAAAAGAATTGAACTATATTCAACGGTTAAAAATCTTGAGGACAAGTTTATACAAAGAGTTTAAATTGATCAAATCATTTTTTCAAACAAACCAAAATAGGTTAAGTTTTATATTCCGAGGGAAGGGATAGGTTTAAATATATTTATCAAATTGGGCTAACAACAAAGTCTTAAATGTACAAAAAGGCCCACACAATGAGCCCACAAAAATGCCTTTTATATTCATAGAAACCCTAAGTATATTATTATCTCATCTTCTTTAACCGGCCGTCTAATATGTTTTCAACTCATCATCTCGTCGATGTATACTCAATCACCCCTGCATCAACCTCAAAAAAAAAACAAAAGGTCGTATAACGCGAGCGTCCACAGTATTATTAATCACCGTCAGCCATCAAGGCCGACTAGGAGTGAAAAACCCGAGGTTGATGGTCGGAAAGCGGTGAACATTCCGACCCATTCTGTGTGCTATTATAATCGAAGCTTGAGGGAATATACAATCTTGAAGAAGAAGAAATCTAGTAAGCTTGTTGTCCCTTTTATCAAATATAAACATCTTGATTTCCACGAGTAAATACTTGTGTACTTATGGAATTATATCTCTAAATTGGGGCATGTTAAACACGGTGAATTAAAATTTAGTTTCTATAAATTTCAACTTAAAGATTTAAACAGATCTTGTTTTCGAGAATTGATTGTATGCTTTGAAAACTGTTGCACCATGTTATTAACTAATAAATGTGCCCTTTTTTATAGGTACAAGTATTGAATCCTTCTCTCTTCCTTAACTATAGTTTTATTACGATTGTTATGGAATAGTGAATAATTCGATACTTCTACCTAACTCATCGGGTTAATCTTTGAAAATAATCGACCATGATAATTTTATATACTCGGTTTTCATAGAGTTGGCAAAATTCTATACTCGTGAACAAATTCAGAAGGAACAAAGAGATTTCAAATGTAGTATTCAGAAACTATTTTTGAAATCTCTTTGTTCCCCATGAATTTATTCACGAGTACAAATATTTTGCCAAATATATCAAAATCGAGTATAACATTATCATGGTCGATTTTGTTCCAAGATTCACCTAACGAATCAAGTACAAGCATCGAATCATTCTCTCTTCCTTAACAATAGTTTTAGTACGATTGTTATGGAATAATGAATAATTCGATACTTCTACCTGACTCATCAGGTTAATCTTGGAATATACTAGCTTTTCATACAGTTGGCAAAAATTCTGTACTCGTGAACAAATTCAGAAGGAACAAAGAGATTTCAAATATAGTATTAAGATACTACATTTGAAATCTCTTTGTTCCCCATGAATTTGTTCACAAGTACAAATATTTTTCCAAATATATGAAAATCGAGTATAAAATTATCATGGTCGATTGTGTTCCAAGATTCACCTGACGAATCGGGTACAAGTATCAAATAATTCTCTCTTCCTTAATGATAGTTTTAGTACGATTGTTATGGAATAGTGAATAATACGATACTTCTACCCGACTCATCAAGTGAATCTTGGAATATACTTGGTTTTTCATACAGTTGGCAAAAATTATGTACTCGTGAACAAATTCAGAAGGAACAAAGAGATTTCAAGTGTAGTATTCAGATACTACATTTGAAATCTCTTTGTTCCTTCTGAATTTGTTCATGAGTACAAATATTTTGCAAAATATATGAAAATCGAGTATAACATTATCATGGTCGATTGTGTTCCAAGATTTACCTGACGAATCGGGTACAAGTATCGAAACATTCTCTCTTCCTTAACGATAGTTTTATTACGATTGTTATGGAATAGTGAATAATTCGATACTTCTACGTGACTCCCCAGGTTAATCTTGGAATATACTTGCTTTTAATACAGTTGGCAAAAATTCTGTACTCGTGAACAAATTCAGAAGGAACAAAGAGATTTCAAATGTAGTATCTTAATACTACATTTGAAATCTCTTTGTTCCCCATGAATTTGTTCACGAGTACAAATATTTTGCCAAATATATGAAAATCGAGTATTACATTATCATGGTCGATTGTGTTCCAAGATTTACTTGACGAATCGGGTACACGTATCGAATCATTCTCTCTTCCTTAACGATAGTTTTATTACGATTGTTATGGAATAGTGAATAATTCGATACTTCTACGTGACTCCTCAGGTTAATCTTTGAAAACAATCGACCATGATACTTTTATATACTCGGTTTTCATAGAGTTGGCAAAAGTTCTATACTCGTGAACAAATTCAGGAGGAACAAAGAGATTTCAAATGTAGTATTCAGATACTATTTTTGAAATCTCTTTGTTCCCCATGAATTTGTTCACGAATACAAATATTTTGCCAAATATATCAAAATCGAGTATAACATTATCATGGTCGATTGTGTTCCAAGATTTACCTAACGAATCGGGTATAAGTATCGAATCATTCTCTCTTCCTTAACGATAGTTTTAGTACAATTGTTATATAATAGTGAATAATTCGATACTTCTACCTGACTCATCAAGTTAATCTTGGAATATACTTGCTTTTCATACAGTTGGCAAAAATTTTGTACTCGTGAACAAATTCATGGGAAACAAAGAGATTTCAAATGTAGTACTTAGATACTACATTTGAAATCTCTTTGTTCCCCATGAATTTGTTCACGAGTACAAATATTTTGCCAAATATATGAAAATCGAGTATAACATTATCATGGTCGATTGTGTTCCAAGATTTACTTGACGAATCGGGTACAAGTATCAAATCATTCTCTATTCCTTAACGATAGTTTTAGTACGATTGTTATGGAATAGTGAATAATTCGATACTTCTACCTGACTCATCAGGTGAATCTTTGAATATACTTGGTTTTCGTACAGTTTGCAAAAATTCTGTACTCGTGAACAAATTCAGAAGGAACAAAGAGATTTCAAATGTAGTACTTACTTTGTTTCCCATGAATTTGTTCACGAGTACAAATATTTGGAGCATTATCAACCATGATAATTTTATTCTTGGTTTGCATATACTTGGCAAAAATTTTGTACTCATGAATAAATTCACGGGGATTCTTGTATATTTGCTTGCATTTCCATAGTTTCTTCCTTGTTTTTGTTCTGATTTCAACAAAGGTGACAGGAATTGACAAACCAAACACAAATTTATTTTGAACATCAGTATTGGCATCATGACAAGATAGGAAGCATACGAGCTGCAGATTCCATTTTTCATTCATTAAAGAAGGGATTTTGTCTTGGTAATCTTCTCAAAGTCGCGCAGTCTTTTGAGGCTTTCCAAAAATGTAACCAGCAGCTGAAGACTTTTCAACTTGCATCCACGCTGCACATCAACATCTTCTATATTTGTATCCAACTAATTCACAATCACGTAAAAAAAGAGGATGTTGTTATCAGCTACATCTATCAGTAATAACGCGTAGTAGTATTGAATGTACAACTCAAGCATTAACAAGTAGTGTCTCTTCTCAACAAGTTCTGTAAACCAAGCAAAAAAGAATCACAACACAAACCTCACTTAGTCACTTGGGCATTTTAACAAACATGTTATGGGCATCACTAGTGACGTAACAATTATTTCAAGTCTGTTAGTCAAAATATGCCAAAGAAATAACAATACAAAGAAAAAGTAACAATTTTTTTTTCTAAAGGGGTCGTGACGTAAGCAATGAATATCATATTTTATCAATAAATTAAAATGCAGTGAGATATTACCTGTTTGAGAAGAAGAAGATAATGTAACAGAAATTGAAATTTGTATTTTGGGCTTAATATCAAGTTGCGGCCTAACTTATGTAAATGAAATAATTATATAAATTCAGCCCATGCAAATCCAGGCCATTTTCTTTAACTAAATACATAAGTTTATTTCCTTTATTCGAATTGTATACCCTTAAGTTGGTAAAATATATATATTAGGAATATATATATATATACTAGATTTAAACCGTGCAATGCACGATAATTTAAATTAAATAATTTGTATATTTATAATTTTTATAGTTTTAATAATTTAATATTATTTTTCAATTAGTATTCGAGTAGGATTCATAGATTTTTTAATTAATTATTATATTTAAATATTATCAAATTCTATCTAAATTTATTTTTTAATTTATCTTTTAAATTTAAATAATTATAATTATTTATTTTTAAATTATGAGAGGTTGCCACGTCGCATTTTGCCTACGTGGCAAAATATATATATACTAAAGAAAAATAAAAAGTTGCTCCATATTTTGCCACGTGACAACCTCTCATAATTTTAAAATAAATTAAATAAATAATTAAAGTTAGATATATCTAAATATATAATATTAATTAATAAAATAATCTACGAATCCTACTCAAACACTAATTATTGAAATATAAAAAATAAACTGAAAAATAAATTTAAATAGAGTTAGATAATATTTGAATATAATAATAATTAATTAAAAAATTTATCAATCCTACTCAAACACTAATCGAAAAATAATATTAAACTATTAAACTTATAAAATTATGAATATAAAAATTCTTAACTTGGCGTTAAATAATTATTTATTTTTAAATTATGATAAGTCGCTACATGTCATTTTACTTATGTGGCAAAAAATGAAGCAACCTTTTATTTTCGTTTAGTATATATATAGATAATAAATATTATTTTTAAATATTTAGGTGGAATTTAAATGATTCTTTGTTTTCTTTTACACTCTTACATGTAGATTAATCGAACTTTTTTTCTTTTACTTTATTTTGAAAGTTTAATTATAATCTCCTTGACTTCCATTATGGGTTTAGGCTATCTCGATTTCGGATATCTTGACATCTCTTATTAGCTCTTTGGGTTTTAATCACCTCGAAGCTTGATTGGGCGTTGAAGCACCGATTATAAATATACCTTAATACTTTATATAATTTTGGAGGTCATCTCTCTACCGTCGGTAGAGATAAAATAAAAATCATAACATTAGTGGACATCTTCTTTAACCAAATACATTAGTTTATTTTTTTAATCGATTGTATACCTTCAGATTGGTAAATAAAAATCATCACAAATACATAAAAGATTTATAGACACAAAGACATACATGAAGGTGAGTTGCATTCTGTTTGAAACTAAAACGACATGCGTTGTAAATGAACTTGGCCTAAACTTTTGAAAATTGTCAAAAAAAGTAGTCCTACATTTCTGTCATAGTCAACCACAGTTGAGCAGAAGAAAAGGATACTTATAATGGTCTGAAGGCTTATATTTGTAAGTAATATAATTCATTGCTTAAACTATATTTGATATATATAGGAACCTATGACAAGGACAAACTCAAGTTCTCAACAAGTACATACAAAACTCATACCAAAAACCATTTGAAAGCAAGCAGTTTAAGCTTCAAGTAATATTATGTCATTTAGGAAACTCCATTCACCCTGTTCTCAAAGTAGTGCGCACCAAAACTCGACACAAGAGCGGTTTTAGCACGAACACATCGTGGGGCCCTGCCGTCAGAGCCTCTCCTCTTCTTGTCTGGGTTGAGGAACCCATTTGCAAGAGCTTCCAATGCTTTTGTGGTCAATGGACGGTTTCTTGTACTCTGCCTAATAATCTGACCATTACCACCACTTTCAGGGGAAACCGACTCTTTAGTATAACACTTCACATTATCACCACCCAAAACTGGAGCCAATTGTGGGCTGCTCAAGCTTATCACTATACCTCGACTCTTCTTCTCAGAACATGAA
The DNA here is from genome assembly GCA_963921325.1 of Logfia minima. Taxonomy (NCBI): domain Eukaryota; kingdom Viridiplantae; phylum Streptophyta; class Magnoliopsida; order Asterales; family Asteraceae; genus Logfia; species Logfia minima. Next base: position 10,125,862 of record OY992776.1, on the reverse strand, counting down.
TCTTCCATTACTTCATCTTCACCACTTGTGTTATCATTTCTAGTATTATGAACCCGAAGACGTTTTAGTTTTGGTTTTGGTTTTGAAACAAACTTGAGTTTTCTTATTGGTTGAACACTGGCGGAGACATCCATTTTCTTATCTTCAATTCTTGAAACCATGGGATCAAGTTGATCAACTACACCATGGATTTCAGCATCATCATTTTGAGATTCTGTTGTATTGTCGTGATCATCTTCACCAGAAGCAGTACATGGCACTTGCGTATGAGTAGGCTTAAAAACAGGCAAACTTGTGACATCTGTGAGATTTACAAGCCCAGATGAACTGGTATCCACAATCGTGCATTTCATCAAAGGTTCTTCATCATCCGACCCTTGTTTCACAAGTGGCTGCACTAACCTGTCCTTGTGTTGATGTTCAAGAAGTTGCAGTTGCAATGCAACTTTATTCAGAACTTCAGTCAACGAGTCAAAATATTGACTTCCTTTCTCCAACCCCCTTCTAGAAAACTTTACAACTCCAGGTGCAAGGAACACTAAAGAATTTTTTGTGTCTTGTAGGGCGTAGTTTGTGTTCTGCTCAGATTGCCACCCTGTTGCTAATAGACGAGGCCACACAGCGTCCCAAAAGAGCTCGTTTGACCTTCGTTTGCTTAATCCTATTCGATCTTTCAAAATATCAATAATTTCTTGAGTTGTAAGAGAAGAGCATGTTGTATGACGCTTCTTGCTTCTTATTCGTTTTTCGCTCTTGGATGTAAGGTCTTGTTTTTCTTATGCCAATGGCTACAGCTTCTACAAGAAGATAGATTCCGACTATATCCCTCAAACTGATCACATACTTCTCAAATGAAATTTTTCCCTCATGGAATGTATTGCTGACCTGAAATATATGATATAGTATCTCAGTAATGATATATCGGATTTTCAAAAGTGACTGCAGCAAACAAGATTATATAACATAAAAGAATAATAGTATAAGTACCTCAGTCAAACGAGTTTTGCATTCGTCTGTGACATTAGCAAGTAAACGAGACAGAAGCTCCTGTCTCCTCCACCCTTTGAATATCTTTCTTCCAGGTAAAGACTTTATTTTTCTCTTTTTGTGATACAGTGACCATTGTTGGTTTTCACTGCTTTGACAAAATGTTTCATAGTAATAAGATACTACATTTGGCAGTCCTTTATTCCCAACAAATTTGTTCACAACACTAAGATTCTTGCCGAATATATATAAACCAAGAACAAAACTATCATGTTCATTCTCGCTCCAAGTAATTGCAACTTAACTATTTTTATTTTCAGAAGTTTTGAAATCTTCTTTTGCAGGGTTCTGCAGTTAGCCTTCTCAGTTAAAGAATTGTTAAGAAAGCCTGTTCTTTGCTCAAAGAAGCATTGTTTCTTGAACCTTTGTGTTCAGTATTCTCTTGTTAGGTGCTTCTAGCTTAGAGGTACCAAAGGTGCCCACTAGCCATATTGATGCATGCTTCTTTATATATAAATCTACAGTTTCCTTGTTTTGGCTTGACGTAACAAACAGTTTCCATCATATTGTTCTTCCAAGAAAATTTAGGTTATGAATCAAATTTTCGGATGATGGAACATGCTATACAATTGCAGTTGACCAAAAAAATATAGGCTCCACTAACACTACCAAAAGTTTCCTACAAAAGAAGAGGCAATCAAGCATTATGGTATAAAATTCCCTGGATATATTTATGTGAAAGGTTTGCAAGCCAAGAATTTCAGGTTTTAACCTCACTTCGTTTTCTATATTTGTAATATTTCATTGATACAAGACATTTATAAATAGTAATTCTTTTCTATTATTTAACTTGAAAAAATAAGCATTAAAAATACGAAATCGATCATGTTTAGAGATTGCACCAGTTGTTGGCAGTGTTTCTGTTGCAAATATTTCACTTCTTTTGGTGCATACATTTGTAGTCTATAATGATATTTAATTGAAGCATAAAAAGAGACAATAAGAGGAAGTATATTCAATTGAGAAGGACAGGTTGCGTATTTCTCGAAAAGGAAAAATAAGGTAGTGAATGAAAAAGCCGATTTTGGTATTTCTAATACCAGCCAACTTGGCATTTTAATTTGATTTCTAAGGCATATGTTGTAGAGATAAGAGGCTGTTTTGTTGTGCAGAATGGATTACAATGTGAGGAATCTACTTCTTTTACATCAAGAGAGATTTGCATGAAAAAACTGCATCGTATACTTGGAATTATAAATCAGCTCCTACAAAACATATTTTGCATACCAAAAACTTACGGACGGACTTAAGAGTTAGAAAGAAAAGATCAAATGTTTTAGAGGAACAAAAAGGTCAACTGCTTTAGAGAAGTAAATGGAGTGTTAAAAGAAAAGGTCAACCGGTTTAGAAGAATAAATGCTTGAACTTAAGGAAGAAAATCACTACTTGAAGTATAAAATGGAAATCATGGTTGAAACAACAATCACGCTTATCGAGAGTTCAATCTTAAAATACTGTAAGTTATGATGTAGATTATCTGAAATTTTAATTTATCAAAGTATACTTTAGATGCAAAGAGTAGCACATGTTTGAATGTGCATTATTAACTGTTGTGAGCCATTTATAGATTCTGCTACAACGAGTAACCCTTTTTGCTTATGATATGAGATCCTCCGTTTATAGATTTGAGCATAAATACGACATACGAATGCAGTTAATTACATATTGGTTTTGTATCCATGAAGCTGGACATTAATGTGAAGAGTATGTTCGAGCAGATAGAAATGAGATCAGCAAGTAGAAACGACGGCAACAAGTAGATATGAGCATCATTTGGGACTTCATTAAAGATGACATTTTTACTATCCATAGAATTGTGCAGACCACTGTGTCGAATAGAGTAATTTAATTTTCATACCTTGAAGGTTGATCTTATGAGGCATATTAAGAACTTCGTGAGTGTCATGGCCCCGGGGGAAATAAATACGTGACTCTGTGATAATTTAAGCATTAAAATAGCAGGCTTGTATCATAATATTATTAGTTGCAAACCTCTATATATTAATTTAAAAGGTGAGTTATAGTACAAGATCCAATTAGGCATAACAATGATGATATAAGCTTTGACTAATGGGATTGCCACAGAGACAGATAGTTAGCTTCATCTATAAATTTACTCAAAAATCATTCTCAAAGCATTCTAAATACAAGCTATCTCATCACTTATATTGTTACGAGAAAACACAATATCTCATAACTATTTTTTTCTCTTAGTTTTGGCACACTCTGTATCGATTCCTCAAGCCTGAATGTACAAACAACTCCCCAACAAATGGTCATCTAGCACCAACCAGATAGAAAACTCTACTATATGTACGCTAGATAGATATATATATGTCCGCTAAACACAAGGGTGATCGTTTGTGACTGTTTGACTTCTCGTTCACTTTGATGCCATCCAGAAGTATATATAATAATTTATATAAAAACACCCACCTTAAATGAGCAGTCAGATATATGCAAGTGAGTTCCTGTCATGATCAGGTTGTGGCCGGCCTCTAGTAGGAGTTGGCGGTCTTTGATTATTAAGCTCCTACAACAGAAAAAAGATGATAAGTATCGCATTCACAATTCAACAGAAGAATTGTGGGGTTGGTCAGATCCAAAAGAACCACAAACTCACCATTGGTTTTTCTATGTAAAGATAGTGTAAGATAGTATGAATTATCTCTCACAATTACATTATCTCTCTCTATAAAAAGCGGGTAGAATAGCCTAATTCAATGGTAACAATTAGTGGTTGCTATAGACGTACTATTCCATTTAGGTACTCTAAAGAACAGTAATATTTACTATAGTTACGTTCTATATCCATCTCTACACATACATGTTCGTGTCTGATGAAATGGTCTCAATTGGCAAGAGGTTATAGATGGAAATATATGGATCAGGGAATACCACTTTTCTAGATTTGGCAATTTCAACCCATATAGTTACAAATGGGTCAGTTTGGATTATGTTATTTCTGATCTAATTAAAAAGGATTGGCCTAAAAGGGAGCAGTCAAGACAGATAATGGGTCAAAGTCATCAGAAATATTTGCATAAATTATGCATTTTTTCAAAGATAATTTTCTTTCGCGATAACTAGAAGCCAGAAATGTTTTCTGATACCTATAGGTTCCCACAAATGGAGAGTTCTTAAGGTCGGACACAAGGGTACCCAAAAGAAAAAGTTACCTGCATCCAGGTGTCGTCTTGAACATGTTCTGGAGATGTTTCTGGTGAGTGAAGTGGAGGTGGCAATGGATGAATCAGTTTTGGAACAATTACTAATCCTCTGCCAACCACTAGTAAAGCCCCAGCATTGTTTGCAGTCCCTGAATGTAGTTGCCACAGTTAGTGAACCATTACCTTTATTTTTATTTGATAAAATCATCCCACAAGTTTGTCTTTAGATAATCTATTTTAATAAATATTTTTGGAACATTTTAAATAAAGATAATGTTTCAAGGCGGAAAGCATAATATTTAAAGTTAAGGCTTACCACAATAGTTAGTGGCAGAAAAAAGAGTAATTAACTGCCCCTGGGCAAATCTTTCAAACCCATCCATCACGCATTCATGTGCTCTTATGATCAGCTGAAGTTTGTTTCTCTTACAAAAGTCTGTAACTCTATCAGGCTACAAAAGCAGGTATAATGCTTTACGGTCAGACCTATAAACTAAAGGTAGCAAAATAGGCTGGTGGGTGGATTGGCTCACAAGCCAAAACAAAAATAATTGGGACGACTTGAAACCAATTAGGTTGACCCGGCACACTATGTCCAAATTTTTAAATCTTTCGACAAGCAATTAGTGTCAACATGATTACGAATAAGAATTTTAATATAAACTAATATTCAAGAAAAAATATAAAAGATTTCATGCCTTCAAAATGCACTTTGGTTATTTCAACCCATTTGACCGTATCCTGTTTACCGAATTTTCTTACCATACCCACCCGTTAAAGATAAAACATATCCCAAACTGACCCATTCGTAATCGAAATAACCACTTATACTATAATGAATAGAATATCATAGGTGACGATTAATCTAGTCCTGATCGAATAACAGCATGCATACCCCAAAAGTGACAAGACCGGGACCCCTAGCATTTGGTCTTAGACCTTCCACACTATCATTTTCCGTAGGATCAGACCTGCAGAAAGTAAAGGAGAAAAAACAATGTTTCATGAAAGTCTTGGAAGGAAACAAAAGGCGGAGTATGAAAGAAAACTTGCCATAACAAATCCATTAAGACAAGAGATCCAGCATCCATGGTTATTGGTCTCTCTATTTTCTCTATTTGCTCAACTAAATGTATCGACCTCCCTATGCCACCATGCATACATATTATCTTTTTCTCAATCAGTGCTGCAAGTGGAAGATGGTTGAATAGTTGATTGAACCGCGTCCACGCCCAGATCCCATCATTCTCCCCCTATACATTATTATACAGAAACCAAGACACTCTAAAAACCTTCACCAAGAAAAGTTCAACACATGAGGTGGCTAAATGGAATACGTAATAGGTCAAATCGGGTTGGGCTGACCCACAAACATTTTTCTTCTCTTTCTTTTCTGAACTATATAACTGATTATTGTGTCAAATATGATTTACAACAAGAAAAAAAAATCGCCTTTCGGTAAAGGAGGGTGGGGCAGTACCGCAGGTACTCTTCCCCTTTAACAAAACGTAGGAGGTTTTATGCCTTTCAAATACACTTTGGGCGACTTTTGACCCGTTTTCATTGAGTTGTATGTAAAAGTTTATCAGTTCGAGACTTCAAGCTGTTAGAGAACGAGTATAATTGACCCATTTACTCCTAAATGGGTCATAATTGCCACCTCTACTCTAAGTGTGTTACCAGTTACCATTCTCTCAATGCATTCAAGACGAAAACCAAAGAGTGCATTTATGTCCGCGGCCTCATGATTTCCACGTATTAAATGAACATTCTCAGGATACTGAATCTGACAACAGCATCAAGGAAAAACATGGTGAATAAAGAATCGTAACTGGGGTTATAAATTGTAGGTGCCAAGTTACAAGCATACTTTTAAAGCAAGAAGTAATGTGATTGTCTCCAAGCTATGTTGTCCTCGGTCAACATAATCGCCAAGGAATAAATAGTCGATATATCTGAGGGGTAGAAAAAAAATGATCAATGGCCTTCAATTTCAGGACATTATAAAATTCACATAAGTAAAATGCTAAAAGCCTAAAAGGCTTCTAAATTCAAGCATACGTTACATCTCCAGCGGTAGATGGAAATCCATATTCATCAAACAATCGCATAAGATCACCAAACTGTCCATGAAGATCACCAAACACTTTGATTGGAGCTTTCAGTTGAAGAACTGTACGCTCATGCAAAAATATTTGCTCAGCAGCATAGCAAAGCTCTCCCACTTCATAAGAATCAAGGAAAAACCTCCTGTTAGCAGGAGGTTTCCAGTTCCGAGGCCTAAGCAAATTAGATATGACCTGCAAATAGGTGCATTTACTGTCAGAAACTTGGCAACAACATCTCATGATTTATCTGTTGGTAAAATGGACATAATAAAAGTTGTAATCATACCTTCTTATGCAAGCCTTGAGGTGACTTCTGCCTTGTGAACTTTCGGGTTGGATACGATAGGTCATTTTGTGAAGGAATCATTCGTCTGCTCTCATTTTCAAATTGATCCAAGGATAATTGCCTTACCAACCCACCAAGATTTCCAAGAGTCTCTTTAGCAACCACAACCTGCAGCATATAAACACCATGCTTTTTTATAATAGAAAAGAAAGAATCCAACAATAGAGCTTAAGGATGGAACGGAGTGGAAAGGAATAGAATGAACAAGGTTGAGAAGACATACAGCCCTTGGGTGCAGTCTAACGTCTCCCTCTACATCACTACCCTCTGAATTGTTTTCTGCAGGTTGTGAGTCATCTGAAACTGGTGTTTCATTTGGATTAGCAGCGTGTGCCTGTGCAGCTTGCCACACAGCATTAGCAGCCTTAGCTTCAGCAGCTGAGGCTTCAGCCAGCCTCTCCATAGATTCTCTGTTGATACTAGAAAAGGTAAAAACAGATCAAGTTGGATGATGTGGTACCTTAAAAGGGTTAATCTAGAGAATCTAATTATAAAGTAAGCGGGTCATTTAAGCCAGAAGTCATCTTCAATGTATCTAAACCATAAACCCTTGTAAATCACCTTACACTAAATGCTGACAAATTGAAATAATATATCTGTTATAATCATACTTAACACACACAAAATTAAAAACAACTGGACCAAAATGTTTGCAGGTCAGCCCAAACGGCCATCCTATTTACTCGACCAACCCATTTTAGAACACTACTCATAGTACAATGGGAAACACATACTAAATATCAATATACAGAAGATTGTAGCGACAAATGTAGAAACAGGCCTAACCTTGAACCACCAGAGGAAGGACTCCTTGGACTACTGTCAGGAGACATAGGATCAAACGGGCTCAAACTGTTTGAGCTGGGACTGGTCACATTTGAGGTGCTTTCAGGTGTTAAAATTGGAGAATCAGCATCAGGTAAATTCTCTGCAATTAGAAAATCATCTAACAACACATCTGCAGTACATGAAATAAATACTATTATTATACTACAATATCTCTTCACAAATCACTCGAGTTGATAAAACATAAACATTAAAATCATGACATGATGCTTTCTTCCAAGTTACATAATAGGTTCTTGTCAATGTTTCCTTGGAAAAGGGTATTCTACGAAGTTAAATTTACCTCCTCTAAGACCACCATAAACGTATAGGCGAGCACCAATGGATGAAGCAGCATGCCTACAACGACGCATGAGCTCCAAAGAAGGATCCTCGGTTCGGCCCTTGTTACTGCGTGAAGAAGTCACCATCCCATGTCTATCTAACCAAACTCCAGCAGCAGTGTCCAACACTACATAATGTAACCATTTTGCAAAAGATATACCTTCTCTTCATGATTTGATTACAATTTACATCCTACATAAATCAGGTTAAACAACAACTAACCTGCAGCAGCTGCTTCACCATCTACTGCTCGTCCTCCCCTTAGAACACCTCCTGTAACATGCAATCTAGCACCGACAAAGACCTGATGACCAACAAGAAGATTTTGTGAAAAAGAGATCTTAGAAAATAAATGGTTGTAACAGACACGATGCATACCAACTGTAACAATTCAAACATAACAAAAAGATAAAATAAAAAATAAAACAAATACTCCTGATAACAAAAGAGAAGGCACATGCACATTCATTAACGGCTGCAATTTCAACCAATTTACCTAATAATGGTTGATTCTGGTCATGTTTTACATTACCTGCCTTTTTTTTTTTTTTGAAAATGGGCAACCGGCCAGGAAAATATATTAGACTATCAAACAATTACAATGTACCAAGGATATACGACATGCCGTACAATCCAGAGCTCAAATGGGTTGAGCTGGTTGATAGTGAGGCGAAGTGTATATAGACGAATTACTACCTACCCATAAATTTCTCGAAAAGTGAGACAAACTATATTTTGGCATGTACTAATGACGTGCCTTGACTTGAACCCGTTCCGACCCGGTTTCTAAATGTTATAAGTAAATAACTATTACTTACCGCGGCATGTTGATACCTTGGTGATGGTGCAACTCCAGGTGCAAGTGTCCATTCCCATTGACCATTTCTATGCATAAGCAAACCATAAGCATCTGCTAACGGCTGCAAATGGACATATACAAAACCATTAGCCCCATGAAAAATATATAACTTACCAGTAATACAATATATTACGGAAACACTTTATAGTTTGGACACGGTTTGATATTGTAAGTTCAAACTTTCTCCGTCTAAATTATTATTTAATTTACTTATGATAATTAAATCTTTCAATAACAACTATATTTACAGACGTACACCATACGATGATACATTCACAGACATATGATATAGGGAAAATGCAGAACCGTGAATCCCTACTAAAATCATACAAATGCTACTTCAAAACTAAAAATTAAAATGCCTCATACACAGTATAGTTAATAGTTATTAGTATGACACCAATAAGCCTAACCGATAAAAATTTGACATACCGTGCCTGAGATGTCTCTTCCACCACAAAGCAAAAACATACCGTCTGAGCGAGCACTAGCAGTTGCATACCTACAAAGTGTAAGATACAAACAGTAACATCACATCGGAGTTGGATGTCCAATTTTCACAGATATTATATTTGTTAATAGGATGAATAAGTCTATCCAATCCATTTTATATAATTATACATATATAATATGCCCATTCATTCCAGATTCAAAACTACCAGCAGAAGACTTTTTAAAACTAAATACAATATCCATCTTAGAGAGCATGACCAATTAATTGTACCCTCAATAAATGGGTTCCTGCAATTTCAATGTGCTCCCAAGAAAATTTGTACAAAATTATAGAACAACAAAAACTAACTTTTAGTTAGCAACCATACTGAAGATTATAAACTAGAAGGTTCAACAACTATGCAGACAAAGGCCATTAAAATCAAAGAAGGACCAACCAAAGTTTTGGTACTTTACTCATGTATAAACTGCATACTTACATTCTAGCAGAAGGCTTATCACCTTCTGGATTCAGTCTCTGCCAAGCATATGGTTTTTGAGCAGTATCCAAAGCCCAAGCATCTGAAAGCACTTTCTTTCCTAGAAAAAAAGATATTGCTAGTTTATTTATGAATAAACACCAAAGGGCCTTTGGCCGGCAGGGTATGTGGGGAAGTGGGTTCAAGTCTTACTTGAGACATGTGTATATAATATGTGGTTGTATATAATTGGTGATGTGTAATCTGTTAGTATTTGCTGTTCTAAAAGTTTTAAATGAATTAACGGAAACATACTGCCTAATCTTGTTCCCCACATTAACGATATGTCACTTTCCCAATCGGAAATTTGAAAAGTAAGTAGACAAGTAAATGACATTCAAGCATCAACAATTTTGACGTGCTAGAATTAATCAACAATACATAGCATTTCAACAACACAGGAAACACTTCCAAGTCAATAGAAAGTGCAAGATATCTCATTAGAAACATTAACAGTAAATGTGTTTCTCTCAACAATAAACTCACCATCATTCCCGCTAACAGAAACAAGGTAACGTTGGCCTACCAAGTCCATCACATGGCCATAACGCGGGCCAGGACCCTGCCCGCGAACAACAACCCTACACTCCAGAGAAGAAACCAGACCAACATTAGAGATAAGATCCAACATCTAAACTCTAAAGAAGACATTAATATTTATATTATATATATAGACAACGTTTTGATTGAACAAAAATTACCGATGCCATTTGTATTTGTCATTCGTCAAATCAAGCACATAAAGATCATCTGTAGAATGCCCAGCCGGTCCTATCCCCCCCTAAGGACACACCACGAATTTATCAAAAACTCAAAACATAAACTCTGTATAGTGTACACATCTAATCATAAATCTAAACTCCTTAATCACCTGAAATACAACCATTGTTCCCACAGCAGCAGCTGCATGAGCAGCCCTAGGTGACGGTGGCTCCCCCGCCGGTAGAATTCTACAAAACTTTCAAAGATTACATCCCAAATCTATGTTAAGAAAAAATAAACAACTCGGGCCAAGTTCCATGGAAATGCATGCAACTTATCGTGTCTTGTTATCATATGTAGAGTATATCAAACGGTCTTATGTGTGTAATAAACTTTAAACTCTTTTATAGTATGTATACGACATCCTATAACCTGTAAACCCATGACACGGCGTGCCAGCTAGGATTAGAGGGCAGCTTTTAAGACTGCCAAGTCAACAAAAATCTTACACTAAAATTATAAAATTAGACGTACTTGATCAAGAGATGACCACATACATCCAATAAAAAGAACTGAATATCTATCACACCTATGACCGTTTGGGATTGGGCTACCTAAAATGACAATACACAACAAGTTGAATACATTTCTATGCACTTATCCCTAAATTACTAAATAACTAAAATTGAACCAACCTGGTCCATTTCCTTGTAAGAACATCATACACATGAACCGAATTCGTCACACCGTCTAACCCTAAACATTTCAGCATATTAACATAAAATCAATAAATTTACCAGCTAACTAAACAAAATACACATATATAACAATAAATTAAGCAAAATAATGATAAGAATTACTGATTCCGGGGACGGCAGATGACGGACCACCCCCAATTGCGGTGGCACCACCAATTGCGGTGGCACCACCGAATAGAATCAACCTAGGGCCTTGAGATTTGGTTGCAGCAACGGCGGTGAGAGTGTGACCGCAACGAGGACCAGGTGCATCATCATCTGTATCCCAAAATGTTTGTAATTGACGGTAATTTGGAGCTGGTGCTAGCCAAGGTTTTGAGCTCATTGAATCCCTAATTCTCTAACTAAACCCTAAATTCACTGTAACTAAATGTGCTTTACTAATAATAAGTACACAATAGATATAAAAATAGAAGAATTAATTGAAGTTGGATTAATTGATTAAAAGAAAGGTTACGGCCGTGAAAAGGTGGTTGATAGCTGAATTTTGTGTGTAAATTGTAAAAGATAGATATAAATTAAAAAATAAAAATGTGTTATTAGGTGGAATCGCACTATTGAGAAGGGGAAATGGGGAATGAAGAGGAGAGCGAAGATATAGGAGAAAGTGGGGGCTTGAAAAAGGCGGATCAGGAGGACTGGAGTATGGAAGTCTTTTGGGAGTACTCTTTTACAAAGTCAAAGTCGTTAAGCACATGATCGAATTAAGGGAATCGTAACTATATTAATCGTCAAAACTGAATTGAATTAACTCAAACTTTTAGTTTGGTTACGAAAATATAGAATACTATATCGATTTTAACCGTTATGTTTAGCTCACAATTTTTACCTTAAAAATATAATATTTATATTTGTATTATATTACTATTTAAATGAATATTTAAAAACTATTTTGCAATTAAGATAATATTTATAAATGATTTCCTTAAGTAACTGAAAGTTTGATTTCTAAAATCATGGGTTAAAAATACAATCGGTTTCATTATTGTTTGATGTTCCACACAATAGTAGATAACAAGAGATGTATTAGTGATTTTACTGTGTGTGGATTGAGAGTTTCATTGTATTTCAGTATATTTTTCACCATTTAATATATGTATATATTTTATATGTGCGTGATGTGAAATTATGAAAAACAAAGTGTGTTTTGATGTTTGTACATTTTATTTTTTAGTTTGTATGTGAGGAGGTCATTATTTAATCATTGAAATCTCTTAGTAGTCTGTCTTTCTTTTATTACTTGTAAGAAATTTGTATAATATATTGAAATTTATATGGTTAAAATATAGTTGTTGTTTCTACTTTGTTAACCATCTCAAAAAGGGTATATGGTCATTTGGGAAATGATTGTAGGCTATAAATGGTTAACCGAATTCACCGTATTATATTCAAATGTTAACCAAATTAACTAGAGTTTAACAATCCATTTATTAAGTGAACCGAACGCTTAAAAAATTTCAATTAACCGAAATATTAATTATAAAGCGGTTTTGGTATGTTACCCCATGCTCACCCCGAGAGCTTTTTTTTTTTTATTTCTTAAAATAAAATGGAAAAGAAAAGAAAATTAACATATATAACTATTTAAGTAAGGGCAGTGATGAAATTTGAATTTCATTTCCATTTTACAAGGGTATTTGATTTATGAATGAATTAAACTGCAAATTATAAAATTTCAATACTAAAAGAAATTCACGTCATTCTCCGAACCAAATAGACCGTAAAGGTTATTAAAAGGCTCAACTGATTCTAGATTATTGAAGTTATCCCACGCTAGACTTCTCTAATGAGTACTCCATTTCTTTAAATATGAAGATTTGGAGCACAAAAAATTGAATAAATCCTACTTCAACCTTTACTCTAAATTAAAAAAAAAAAAAAAAAGGAAATGAAATTGAAGTAGACTTGTTTTCCTTTGGAGCAAACATATACATTTGTTCACATTTGAAGCAAAACATATTCATTATTTAGAGTTCGATGTTTTGAAGAAGATAGTCAAAGATGAAAGTTTCTGAATGGGGAACATTCTAAAAAGATGTTTTTTATTTTGTATATTCGGAGATAGAGAAATGTATATGGTCGAAGAAGGCCTTAATTTACTATTTCTTTACCATACGTATTTTTTTCAGGATCAGTACGGACTAACAAGCATGAGAATATTGAATTCCTTTTTTGAAGTACAAAAAGAGCTAAAACTACAAAAACATAGGATTTCAATATTCACTCAGGAGCAGGGATTGGGAAACCTTGAGTGAACCTCATCAATGTCCACAATGATTTCAGCAGTAAGCTTGATATCACACGCATTAACAACCTGTTCAAGCTGCCATAGTTTTGTAGCTCCAAAAATGGCGCTGCTCACCAGAGGGTGTCTCAAAACAAAGGCTGCCCAAAGTCACCAGAAACAAGTAAATACGTGAGAAGCATCAAGAAAGGTTGCATCCAGTAAGGGGACAGGCCTACAGCCAATGGGACATATGTATGAAATTTATATTGAAGTTTTTATGATGTAAGTTTTTATTAATGTAACTGAAAAATTGTTGTAATGGTAGTTCATAACTAGATTTTATGACACCATGGTAAAAGGAGTCAATTTGAGTTATACTAAAATGGATTATAGTTTAATTCACTTGCTATCATTTTCTTTTGTTATAATTTCTCAAATGTGGGTCCCACATTCAGTCACAGCTTACAACTGCATTCGCATTTCAGCCCAATCTGTAATTTCTCCTTAAGCAAATTATTTCAATTTTTCTTATTTATAAAGACAGAATGCATAATGTTTTAAGATTGAGCCAGGGTAGCATACCAATTGCAAGAGATACTGGGTGGATACCATAACGCTCAGCAATGGAAAGGTATGCCTGCAAAATGTGTTGGATCAGAAGATGCAGTAAGAAGGATTTCATGATTATCATCGAGTATATAGGAGTTACTTGATAAAAGGATCATAATTTCTAAAGCAAAATTCATAGTCTAGCCCATAAATAATAAAACCTCCGATCTTAATGACTTCATCTGCATCCACTTACTACCAACAAAATCATTTATACAAATGATATGATATATAATGAAAATATATAGTAATGTATAATTATACTTTCTTGAGACTGAAATACAATGATGAATTGGCTAAAAAATGCAACCAAAATGACTAAATAGTTGAGATCATGATGTCATAGTGACTAGAACCCAGATTTTGCCATTAAAATAATCAGAAGGTTTTGCATGCCAAGATTGGCTACATGTGGGATGTCACATCAGAGTCTAATTATCATTCGTCTAGTACCAACATTAAAAGAAGACACATTGTGAGGTTACAAAGTATAAACATATAGATAATATAAGTGAATTTCAGAAAGTAAGAGATTGGATTTACTTTTGTAGATTCTCGAATAGAGGGGTTTGATAGGTTGTATCTAGATTCCCCTTCTGAATACCTGCCTCTGAAAAGATTCAACCGAGCATCATCTGCACCACCATCAGGCGACAGATACTTCCCAGAAAGCAAACCCATTGCCAGAGGGCTATAAGCCAATAAACTAACCCTAAAAGTTAATAAAAGAGCACCCAAAAGACACCATCAGCAACAAAGTAGAGTTCGGATGATAGAAGTGTTTTTAACTTGGAGTTAACTTTTCATTAATAGTTACCGAGGCAAACATACCTCTCCAAATGACAGCACTCTGCCAATCCGGAATCAAAATTTCGGCATAGCAAGTTGTAGGAGTTCTGCAATAAATATAAACATTTATGCAAACAGTTCCACTAGAGGTAGCAAATTGGGAAAATTGGGCGGGGTGGGTACTGGGTCAAAATGCCTTTTACTCTACTTTAAAACAAATTCCACATAGTTAGTACCCTAATATATTTCAATAAAAATCTAACTTATATTAAAAGAATTCGGGAGGTTTTGTACATTTGAAATAACTTCAGATGACTTTTGCCCCAAATGACCCTTCAACCCAGTTGACCACATTTTTAGCTAAATTTAGCTCAACCAATTTGACCTGTTTGATAAAGTATGACCCAACTCCGAAATGGGTCAAAACTTAAAAACCAAAATCAAGCAATAGAGCACCTGAACAGATGCTATCCTTGGATAAGAGGGATTATTCTCAGCAGCTTGTAGGAACTTCATGACCCCATATGGTGTTTCGTTACTGACACCAATGAATCTGATCTACACAGAGTTTTGCCTCATCTGGTTAGGTTATGCTGATTCGATGTACAAATGATTACCAAGGGTCACTTGAAGAAATGATTACCAACCTTACCAGCATCAACTGCTCTACCTAGAGCATCAAGTTGTTCATCGAAACTAACAGGATTAAATTGTCTGGCAGGATCATAATCGGTTTCTCCAAACATTGGGACATAGCTACAAGCATTTCAAGGAAATATATGAAGCAGATAAAAACCGGATACCATGTGAGAATGATCGACATTTACACATCAGATCTTGAAATCAATGGAGTTAATCAAAGAGGCAATATACAAACCGATCAGGCCAGTGGATTTGATAAAGATCAATATAATCAGTCTGCGCTCGCAGCAAACTGCATCAGCTCCCAAATATGCAAAAAAGCACCCATCACTCCGTTATATCAACTGAAAAGTTACAAAGGTATGTATACGCACGTCATACTATTAGAGCACAAAAATATCACTAGGATTAAGGCATAAACAAAGGTATACATTATAGAATATAGAAGAGAAACTGAAAAAATGTAGCCACATTAAAGGAGTATACAGTTGTTATCTCTCATGAGTTAACAAGAACAAGAAACAGAACTCATATTTGACATTTTAGTAGCTATACGACCAAACTAACGCACCATCACCATATGAACGCAAACACTATACACAAGTTTATTGTAAACCAAATAGAGTGTCAGATTATACAGTTATGTGACCTAACCTACAGTCGATAGCCTCCGTTATGTTTCTGCTATCCAAGCTTGTCGGTCCACCTCGAATCCAAGTCATTTGCCCGGAAGGGCCACTAACCTGCAATTGAATTTCACAATCAATTAGCAAATTCAACAATCACACTCTTCCTAATATCCAACATCTAATTGATCCTTAAAATAGCATGTCAAATTCATACAAGTAACCAATTCCATCAAAACATATCTGACTTGCTGACTACAATTTCATTATATCAAATACTCCACTTACTTCAACCTAACATCAATCTAGAGCCGTCCTCAAGGGTGTGCAAGTGGTCAGCCGCACAGGGCCTCCAAATACTTAGGGCCTCAAAATTAGTTTCGGTAATAGTAGTAGTTAATATTTGGCAAAAAAATTCCAAATTTATGGGGTGTCCGAATATATGGGGCCTATAGTGATTCTTAAATCAAACTATTAGCTGCGACATTAACTAGGAAAAGTTTTATATTATCTTACTCGTTATAATACATTACTATATGCGATAGCCTCTCATAATTCGTTGGTAGCGAAACATCTGATAAGCAAAATTGTTCTATATCACATATAATTTTCAACTACTATGATCAATTTCTATGAAACATAGCTAAATTTGTTTTTAGGGGGTCAATAATAATTTGGCCATTTAGTTAATTTGTTTTTGTTTTCCTATTATTTCTGTCCCTTTTGAATATTAGTTTTCGTAAAAGTGACTGCAAATATTTCGTTGTAGCATCATATAGTTTCATTTTCATTTGTTTTATAAAAATGTCAATTTTTTTGTATATTTTTTAGTTGTTCTATACCTTTGCAAGGAATATAAACTTTACTTTAAACAATTATATATTCCTAACTTATACTTTGCATATTAAATCATAATTATCTATAAATAATATATGTTTACGGGACCATTCATTATAAAATTTATAAAATTTGGTCTTACAATAAAGGGTAAAAATTTTATTTTTTGTATTTACCCATCTATAATCTCAACCATTCTTTATCATTATATAGATGTTAAGAACATACTGATTCGCACCGAGTTAAAAACACTTTGATCTCATTCGCTATTTTAACATTTTCTTTCATATACATAAAATACAATCCGCATAATTTACACAACATCTTTAATAAGAAAACTTTTAATTTTTTACTTTCTCACTATATTATTAAGCTTTGGATGCATAGTGATGGTAGATTTATAGTTTTCGTCACACATTTATATTATAGGGCCTCATTTATGACGATTTTCACAAGGCCTCGAAAATCTCAGGGACGGCCATTAAACGAGCATATATACAATGTACATACGTATATAAAAAAATTTATGAAGCAATGGATATAGAAAAACCTTAGTTGCCAAAACGACACGATCACGAGGTATATTTCTATCTCTAATCCAACAGCCAAAGTATTCCTCACTCCTTCCTTGTGTTTCTGCACGCTGTGGCACTGGATACCTGCAAATATATTAATCAACTTAATCAGTAAAAAGTAAAAAAAAACAACAAAAAAGAAGAAATTACAAAAGATTATTACATTTCAGCTGAATCGAAGAAATTGATTCCGGAATCGAATGCTTTGTCTAGAAGTTTATAGGATTGAGATAACGAATTTTGCTCACCAAACGTCATCGTTCCTGATAAACAGCAAATTTTGAGGTTATTTATAATATTTTATATACTTCCATAAACGTAACTACGAAACGGATAAAAAATTAAATAAAATAAATGGATAAGGTTAAGGAATAATACCTAAACAGAGCTTTGAAACAAGGAGATTGGGGGTTAGGTTTGAAAGAGGAACCACCATTATGACCGAATTGCAAGCAGAAGTTGAAATGAACAGAGTTTTGGATGATAAACTCACCAGAATATGAAAGGAAATTACAGTATAAAAACAAGAGGAGATGAATGGCATGCTTGGCACGCAGCTTTTAGAAGATTTTTGGAGTTTAAAGCTTTTAATTTTGAAAATTAAGCTCTTTTAAAAAAATTAGCTTTGTTTGAAGATTAAGTTCCTAATTTAAAAGCTATTACAACTAGATTTTAAGAGCTTTTTGATCATTTTACACTTTAATATTACAGCTACAACTACTTTAACAAATACAGTTTACAATAAAGCTCCAGCTTGCAGCTTGCAGCTTGCAGCTACAGCTAACAGCTAATTTTGCCAAACATACTCTAAGGATCAACTCATTCATTTTTATTAAATAAATTGTGCTCAGTCAGATTTTTCAAAACTAAACCAAAAATGGGCAAAATACAAATTACAAATCGACTAATCTGGCAATTTTTCTTAGCCCAATTAAATTTTGCCACGTGTTCAAGAAAATTCGCCGGTCAACACTAATTTCGCCTACAATAAAAAATTGCTACTTGTCTACAAAAAATCACCGTAATGCAATTTCAACTGGTGAATCCGGCAATCTCTTTGAACTCTTGCTTTTTTTGTGCCATTAGGCAATTTTAGTCTACTATATGTGTTTGTTCATAACTTTTCTAATTTAAAAGCTCTCATTTGGGCAAAATTGCAGTGTTTAAGCAAGTACTATGGCAGTTATGGTTGCCCACAATTGTTAGTCATTTCATTTTTTGTTTGGTTTTTCGTTTATAATGGTAGTCTTTGTGATGTGGTAGTTTTGGTGGTGTGTAGGTGTGGTGGAGCGGTGACTTACTTTAGTGACTTGTGGTAGTGCGGTGGTGTGTATGTGGGTTACTGGTAGTGGAGAGGTGACTCGCTTTAGTGACTAGTGGTAGTGTGTCGGTGTCTAGTTGTTAGTGGTGGTGAAACTAGTATTTTTATCGATATTATGTCGTTCTGGCAAAAACGGGTATCGTCTAAAACTACAAACTAGTATTAGTTATTCGCATTATTTATATAAATTTAACTTTAATATATGAATTATTACGTGATCTAATTAGTTGTAATATCTTGTAGGTTAGTTTTCATTATGGTCAGAGTGCATGGTTATATGACGTTAGTTTTAGATTATTATATAACGTTAAAAGTTTATTTGTTACGTTTCTCGTAATATTGTTGTACATGTGCATTATTTAAATTTTAAACTAAAATTGGATATAATTAAATGTTGTTTGCTTGATTCATAAAATACGTTGTGGTTTAATGGATTGTTGTTGTAAATGGTTGTCGTTTATACTATGCATTCGATTTTGTCATTTATAAAATGTTAATGGATTGCATACGTGTTGCTATAGATAGATAGTTGTCTGTCATTATGTGAATCAACTTATTTAATATACTTAATTTTAGTTAACTTAGCTATATGATGGGATGTTGTTCATTTAGTTTTCTTGAATAAGCGCCGTAAGATCATTTCGAGGTGAGTAGTCCAATGACATCTACAATATATATTGTAAGTTCTCTAAACAAATTTTCTCAACTTGTACTCAAATAGACACCGAAAGATATTGGGAAAACACATATGGAAAAGAAGAGGCCCTATGCGGTTATTTGAGCGTGCGAAGGAACAAATATTTTTTTAAAATTAAAATTTTCATATATGACCAACAAATATTTAAAAAAAATTCAAAATATTCTTTTTGTTTTGTAAGTATGCTATTATATTTTTCAAATAATAACAACAAATATATGAACACATAACAATTACATGTAAACGACAATTGTTCTGTCAATGTTCACTGGTTTTATGTCTTATTGACTTGAGATATTATTTTCATTTTGTATCAATCCATTTATTTACCAAATATCAATATAATCATAAGTTTAACATATTTGTTACCAACGCAAGTCAATAGACCAAAAACCCGCGTCTAATACACCAAAAACCGCAATAACCTAACTTTAAAAAAAATCGTCGGGTTTACCACGTATTATTTTCATTTCGACGGTTTTAGTAGGACACGTGGCGTATTAATGTGGTAGGTGAAATTGGTGTTGACGGACGATTTTTCTATTGACCGGCAATATTTCTTGGACACGCGGCGAAATTTAATTGGATTAAGAAAAATCGTCAGGTTCGTCGGATTGTATATTACATTTCAACAATTTCTCGGTCTAGCTTTGTAAAAAGTAAAAACTGACTTACACAATTTATTTAATGAAAAGAATGTCTTGACTCAATTTATTTAATGAAAAGAATGTCTTGACTGTCTAGTTGGGTAATTTCCTCCAAAAATAATGGAGATGCTGGGGATCAAACATTGTGCCTCTCGCATGCAAAGCGAGCGCTCTACATCCTCGATTTGTATGTTTAAAGTATCTTATTATTTTCGATAACTTATAAAATCATATTTATGACAATTAACGGATACGGAGTACCACTCCCTTCATCCAACTTATATTGTGCCCTAACATTTTTTGTTGAATTTAAGATGGATTGGACAAATGTCAGTTATGCTCTTATATTCAAGGTAAATTTGATTGGAAATTTTGAATAAATAAATGAACGAGAGTAATAAATGAGGGTAGAATAGAGAATTCAATAATTTTTTATTGTTATTTTTTGCAAGTAGATAATTTTTTTGGAACAAACAAGAACCATAAATTGGACAATATAAATGGGATGGAGGGAGTAATTTAGAAGGGAATCTGATGTACCTAACTGTTAGATATAAGTATACAGAATATTTTATGCACATGTACCATATTTTTTTTGGTGATATATGATTTGTTATGATACTTTATTTTAAAAATGTAGGGTGATTGTAAGTCATTGATTCTCAATAAGTTATGTAAATTTAGAATTTTAGACTCATGTCTACTTATCCAATGCAACAGTTTGATCCGGGGACAGAGACGGCACATATGTCATACCCGACCAATAACTAAACTATACCGAGTTCCTGTATCAGTTGATATTCTTAATCAGGACTGAGTTTAGCATACATTAGTAAACCCTTAACTAAATGTTTTATGTAACAAACAGTTGAAATGATTTAAGGATTTCATATATCATATAACTTTTCAATATACAAGTTCATGAAAAAAGGCCGAAAAGGTCCTATTTAACTAATCACATCTCTTAAACGTGACAAGATTCTAAACTATACATACATACAATTCAGTAAAACCGCTCGATGCACAACATATGATTCCCAAATCTAAGCCTTTTCTGTTATGTGATGAAATGGAGTTGCAACATTCGGATACTTCTTAAAAGACTCCAACTCAAAAGGAACAACAAGGGACTTCATATTAGCTTTAGCCCCATTCGCTATTAGTACCATCGCCACTTGTGCATTCCCTGCCTCAACAGCTCGATGAAGAGCCGTGTAGCCACTACCATCCACCAAATCAACCCGAGCACCATGATTTAGCAACACCTTAACACAATCCATATGACCCTTAAACGCCGATCTATGTAAAGGGGTCCAACCATTTTGATCTTTTCCGTTCACCTTTGCACCATTTCCCAAACACTTTTTCATTTCCTCAACGTCTCCTGTTCGGGCATATCTATGCAAAACATCCCCCAAATGTAACATATTGAATAAACTAGTATGCCCGTTTTCCACTGCAAGAGAATACGCAGTTTTTCCTTCTTTATTCACTGCGTGTTTCACATAAGTGGACGAGTTTAGTAAAAACTCAACAGCGCCCACATGCCCATTATAAGAAGCGCAATGGATCGAACTCCAACCGTTGTTATCTACCAAATTTGGGTCACATCCTAATGTGATCAAAAATTGAAGTACTTCAACATAACCATAACTTGCACCAATATGAAGAGGTGTTTGGCCTTTAGAATCAGCTTGATTCACATCTAGATCTAAATAGCCCATACACAAAACTTCCATTATATCCACTCGGTTCATAGAAGCTGCAACGTGCAATAGTCTGTCATTTTCATGATCAATCACACAACTAGATTCCACCACAATCCGTATTGTGTCAATATCTCCAGATTTGACCGCCAGAGATATTACAGAATCATTATCCAGATTACGTTTGTTGACATCAGCGCCAGAATCTAGTAAAGACGAAACAACGTAAGAACTCCCACTCATAGCAGCCGTTTTTAACAAACTAGTGAGCTGAGATTCATCACACCAAGAAATCGCTTTTGATAAAATAAAAGCGATTTCTAGGGTCTTGGAAAGTGAAGAGGATATTAGAAACTCGACTACATGAGGACCGACGAACGAAATAGGAATTGTCACATCTTTGAAAATATGTGGGCCGGGTCTAGAAAACAAACGTCGTAGATCTTCTTGATTGGCTTTCCCAGTTGGCAACATGGATGATCGGACTAGAACGTTGTCTGGTGGGGTCCCAATTGGTGGATGATCACACGGTTTAGATAAAATCAACGTGAAAGATCCGGTACCAAGAGGAGGAATTATGGAAAATGATTGAGTGAATGAAAGGATTGATGGGTTCGTCGTGTTTAAAGAAACTGCAACGGACATTGTGTGCATCAAATTCGTTAAACGAAACGCTGTAGAGCATTTTTGGCCTTTGGTGAAGACTAAATTCACATCCTTCACATCAGCCTTCACTAATCTGTCCATAAGTTTTAGGCAAATTTTGAAATTTGTTAGTTCTGATAAGAATAAGAAAGATGAAGATGGGGATAGGTGAGATCTAGTTTATTCGTTACATCAAGAGTATTATTTTATGTGCAATAGTTTATGTTATTTTGAATTAATAATTGTTGGTTTATTATAAACTATGTACTACTTTGACATTTAGGAAGATGGTTGGAAGAAGGAGAGTGATGGCATGAAGAGATTCTAATAATCTTTAGATACAAGTCTAAAAAGTTATGACATATTGAAAAAAGACTTGATTAACTAATTCGAATTGACCGAACCGGTGAATAATATTGTGTACAAAAAGATTGCTGAAAATTTTCAAGTACTCTAGATGATATTAGGAACGAGTTATCAATCTTCTACTTAGTCTGTGCAAGTGTAACACCCTAAAACCGAAAGTTATAGACTAAATAAGCTCAAATATTATATCAATGTGAGACGGGTTGTTACACTCTACACCAAGGAAAAGAAACCGTTATATCACGTGAAATATTGACAAGAATTTATTTTATGCAGCTTCTTTTTTTTTTTAACAGCAATTGTGACTACATGGCCCCTAGCCCAGAAGGCGTAGCGAGCCCACACAACCAGGTTGGGTCCAACCCAGAAGGCAATGGCACCCTTCCCTTTACACACGCGGAAGGAAACCCCTAACGCCCTAGACAAGACTCGAACTTGAGACCTTACCTAGGAAGGTAAAACCTCCATACCGCTAGACCAGAGACCCTTTGGTATTTTATGCAGCTTCTAATTCTATCATTTGCACAAATATACTGCCTAGAAAATATTGACAGTTGAGAGTTAACTTAGAGATACTTGCAGGGATTAAAGGTGACAATTATAGACAGGGGGCCACTATAATAGAAAATTAAGCCACTAAGTAGATGTATCTGGAAAAAAATGTAAGTTAAGACAGCTAATTTGTTATTATATACTTAAGTATACAATAATATTCCGGTATCTAGAAAATATAAGTATTTTCTAATGATCATAGCCAATGAACATTTTCTTGATTTTAAAACTTAATGTTTCCAAGTCAATCGCCATCAAGCGTTCTTATTATTGAAGGAAAAGTCTAATGTCAACGTCAGAAAACAAAGGTTGAAACTATCTGTACCCGACGGATTGGTGGTTGAGAGTTTGAAGACGTCATTAGCCAATAATTTTAGTATTAACTTGTCGACTAACGAAAAAAAAAGATGATCAAATTTTAAAATATGAAGAAGGAAAAAGCTAGAGAATGATGTTCAAAGTTGTATGTTTCTATAATTCTACTGCAATCTTGGACAAACATTACTATTGTCTTCAACCCTGCAGTTAAAGGTCGAATTGACGTAAGAGGTTGTGCAGAGTAATTAGTAAAAGCGAATATAGTAATAGTTCAATTCTTAACATATGTTGCCAGTTGGTTTTCGAATGGTGCAAGTAAAGGTGGCAATTTTGACCCATTTACTTATGAATGGGTCAATTTCAGCTGTGTTTTGTCTCAAACCGATAAAGAATCACTCAAGTCAATTCATTATGCTTACAACCTCTTAGAGTGTTTATTGAAATATTTAAAATATGGATGTAAAGATACATTTTTTCAATCATGATTAACACATTAATTATTAGTTTAGTATTACATTTTACAAAAGACTAAAACGTGTCTACAGGTCAACCCAGCCAGGCCCATACTTAATTTCATCCCAAGCCCTTTGTGACCCACCGGTCTTGCCACCTCTTGGTGTAAGAAATAAGAATGGTTAATTGCAAGTGTTGCAAATTCCCTGCTTGTTTAATGAAGGAAAACTTAGCTACTTTATACCCGACAATGAAAGGAATGACGAAAGGATCGTCCATTAAAAAGATAAAAACAAATACGAAGGGACAACAAAACTGATGAACCTTCATATGCCAACCCATTCTGCTATAGATCAAATCAATTTGAGAGCTGTGTCCAACATGATGTAATACAAGGCTAATAACCGTACATGTTTTTGTCATCTGTATTTTTCTATGAGAAAAAGTCAGAAGGAAAGACAAGCTAGAAATTTACGAGTTTTAATAGTTATCGGTCCAAAAAATTCTTTCTTTTGTCTTTTCAGCATACATCCTTCTATCTGCACAATTTGGTGGTACTCCTTTTTCATTTACACCATCTTAGCAAAAGTAGTAACATACTATACTGTCAGCCCATTAGTAGCAACTCTTAACAAGACATCATTAACCAATAATATCAGTAATAACTTGTGTACTAACTACCAGAAAAGATTATCAAATTTCATAATCTAAAAGAGGACAATTTTCAACCTTGTATATTTCTACTGCAAGATTTTAAAAACATTACTATTGTCAATGTTCATTTACACCAACTTGGTAAGAGTAGTTGCATAGTTTTTCGGCATTGAGCCTTTCTTCTGAGGCCACGGATCCAAGCTCAGTGCTAGGCATCTACAGCCTCGCAATGAGGACTGCGAAATCAGGCCCATGGTGTTTTGGGCCTGAGCCTATGGTATGGGATATCTACAATTCTACTAATCCTGAAAGTATGTGACACGTCATCAAAACCCATCCAAATAACATAGTGTAGTATTTCCCATGTTACTTTGAACTGATCAGCTATTCATGTTACGTTTATAAAGTCCCTTCTCCGTGATTTGAACTATCAACTAGAGAACTTCAAAGATTGGAAAGAAATGAGCTTAAGTCTTAGCTTAAATCAATCAACTCAATAAGGGAATAAATAAATAGCTCAAACATTTTTGTTAAAACATATCGATATCAACAAAATCTAGCATTTACCAGGATTCTTACAAATTTAAGTTCTGGGCCCGATGGGCTGTGGGCTAATATATCAAAGTAATAAAATAACAACACCATTAAGCCCATTAACGGTCCACTAATGTATACCTACCCTTTATTTCTAAACGTCTAACTCGTACACTTTCATGTTGTTTTGATATGTTTTACAACTCAAAGTTATACTGTTTCCTGAATGTTGCAACGTTTTGTAGCAATTATTATAGTTAACAATTTCTATTATTTTTATCTTTATTGATGGATACTTTAAATATCTAAGAAAAAAATGCAACACTTCAATCAAATTATATGTGGAAGTCAAATAGCACATAACTCAAGTGGTAACTTACGATATCACATAATCACATCATTTATAAACAGTTAAGAATACAAGTTGTTTACAATAACCATTAACCTTTTAAAGCTTTTTATTATATCAAGTATATTATATTATATTATATTATATTGTTATTATATTTTTTGTTTCAATCATAGTAAACAATACAATAAATTGAGTTGATTGTAGAGATAAAAACATGAGAAAAAACAATTTGACCAAAAGGGGGGTATGAAATGTAACTTGATTAAAAGTTAACAATAATGTGCGATTAACAAAATTATTTAAAAAATAGATATATAATTGGTCTATCTATCAATTAATTTACACAACCTAAAAACCTATGAGAATTTAAGGTTGAATTCCATTACTAGTATATTGTGATCTTACCTACGAAATCATCATGCATTTATTACAAAACAAAATGACAAACAAAGGATCAAAGACAAGAATAGTTAAATAAGAATATAATCATATGGTGTGAAGGTGAACAACCGACCAAATTAACTACAAAACAAATTCCACGGCTTGGATCAACTAAAATTATTGGATATTTGCTATCTCACATAATGATAGATATTCATTTTGATTTTATCAATTAATTAATTAGTAATAATAATAATAATAATAATAATAATAATAATAATAATAATAATAATAGTTTAAAAAATGAGATAGACAGTTTACCTAACATTTTCGTTAGTTGAAAATAGCAAGATAGATGTGTGTGCGCTTTCTTAAATGCAGATTATATACGAACATTGCCATGATATCAAATAATTATACTCTTCATTAATATATCAGCAGTATGTCGTGCATAACTACGGAAACAAATAGTTAATTTAATATTTATAAATTTTATTATTTATAGTATATTGTTAAAAGTTTAATTTAAGAATATGTAAAGTTTAAAACTTAAGGGTTGCAATTTATAAATTAATGGTTCATTTGGAAAGTATTTAATGCTTTTTAAGGGTAACTTGAACATTAACCATTGTTGAGTTTAATTTTAAGAAAAAAGATGAAAATGGTTTATATATAATTAAGATAAGATAATAGTAAAGTATCTTTCCTCGATCTTTATCTCTTAAAAGAAAGTTATAATGATGTCCTAATTATTTTCAGAAGTTAATTTTAGTATTTGGATGTTTTATTTTTATTGTTATCTCACCATATAATTAGTTAAACTGACGATATTATTGATAATTCATTGAATGATGAGAGTTCAAATGAGAATATATTTTTATGTAAGAATTAAAGATCCAATAAAAGAGCTCTATTTGACAAAAACTCACTTTCTCCAGACGTTTCTTTAAAATTAAATATCTTAAAACTGGTTATTTGAATAATTATAAAAATTACATCATAAAAATCAATGTTTTTTCCTCTTCGATTAGACATCTTACATGATATACTTTCGACGAATTTTTTATCTTCATTTTTTGATGGGTTTTGAAAGCGACTAATTACCTATAAACAATAAAAATTTAAGTGTTTTTGTATAAAAGAATCAATTATTAAAAGTTTTATGTGTAATCTTGTATAATCGCGAAGTTAATAAACTAGTTAAATTTAGTTAGAAACTATTGAACCAGTAAATGGGTGCTATTCAAAAGAATCAAAACTAAACAAGTGAATATGAATTTGAGAAAAATATTGTAAAAAATATAAATTTGAGAAAAATGCCAAATGTGTATCTATGATATAAAAAAATTTAGTTAACTCGAAAACAATGAAATGTTGAGAAAAAAACAAAATTGAATGGGGAATAATTTTTCATTAATTTGACAACGACTTTGATTATATTGTCGTTTGTGGAAATAATATTCAAAGCCCCATAAAAACAAAGAATTCAGTTAATAAAAAAAACCTTTTTCAATTATTTAGTTTATGTACCCAATAAACGTGTCTTGTAAGTAATAAAGTCAATAAAATCATTTAAAACCACCTAATTCCTCAAAAGGTCTACACTTCGAGGGCAATACAGGAATTTAACTCCTCTCCAAACAACTTTTATATTGTAGACAAACTAGAAAGGAGAATGAGTCTAGATAAAACAAAAGCTAGATGGACAATTAGGGTAAAACATTTGTATCAATTGCAAGTTTAACAAATATTAATAATTTGATACCACTTGTATATTGTAGAATTTGTTAACTCCTATTAAATACGGAGTGTGATTTTGCTTGTTAATTAGAAGTATTTTGTTCGCGTGTTGCGGTGGAATTTTAAGCATGTATTGTCGTTTTTGCGTGTTAATAAGAAATCTAGTTTTTTGTAATTTTTATGTAAACAATGTTATATTATATTTTCTCATTGCAAATTACTTATTTGTGATTCATATATATGTAGTATTAAACTATGGGAAAAAATTTGTAAAAAGAAAATTAAAATAAAAAATATGCTTTTGTGTAGTGGTCATTTTAGTCCCAAACTCTTGCAACACAACCAACTAAAACCCTTGAAAAATAGGACAATGTTAAATCAAATCAAGATCAAGAAAGAGATAGAGACACCCATTTCCATCCTCAAACTTGTCCCCATTTTCCCAATCATTTCATCTCCTTTCTTCTTGATACTCCATGCTCCACCAACCCCATTGCATCCTTAAACATCACCACCATAATCATCCTTCCAAAATTTACAATTTCCATAAATACCCCCCTTAAATTCTAAACTTCAAAATCGAACCATTTTCAGATAACTTTACAAGCCATTACAAGAACCAAAATAGAAACATAAACAAAAGTAAACGCTTATATACTTGTGAATTGT
Organism: Logfia minima; assembly: GCA_963921325.1. Lineage (NCBI taxonomy): Eukaryota > Viridiplantae > Streptophyta > Magnoliopsida > Asterales > Asteraceae > Logfia > Logfia minima. The sequence goes on along the minus strand of OY992776.1, from coordinate 10,097,391 downwards.
GATACATCATTAACATGAAATAATAGTTACTAATATTACATAGTCTTACCCGAAAGTTAGCTTCCATTAACAATAATCAAAAACCCTGTGAGGGTTAGTAAACTTGCAAGGGATTTCGTACCGCGAAGTCCCACTTTTAAATCCATCACGATTAAGACTAGGAGCGAATCACCGATTTACACCTATGTCTCCTATCGTGTAATCTCACAATAAAATTAGAAACCAATACTAATACTAATACTAACAATAAGATTGTCAAAATATCAAGTTATGTATATGTTCCGCGGTTCGCCCCAAACTTCATTTTTTCACGATTTCACCCTATGAACTTATGAAATTCTTCATTTCCTCCATCAACGTATAAAAATGCTCATTATTCGGCAAGAAATAAAACCCAATTGTAGCTTGTTGCAAAAACAATAACTTGACATCTTGGCCCGATTTTCGCAACCCTTCAACATACGCCAATTGCCAATCTTGAACAAGATCAAAACCAGCAACGACCACAAGACTTTTAGGAAACTTAACGTCCACTAAATCCGACCCACGAGGCCCAAATATATTACACGCCGGATGATCCCTGTCTTCACCCTCGGGTAAAAACACTCTCCAATACCAATCCCTATCTTGCAACTTAACAAAATATTTACCATCCAACAATTTTTCTGATTCCATCCGTTGTTCACCCCCAAACAACGGATGCAATAAAATATTTCCTAAAACCTCAACATTCGAAACCGCAGCCCGGTGGGCCACATGGTGGGCAATATTTCCGCCCGAACTATCACCCGCTAAATAAACATGTACTTTTTTATCTTTACCACTAATTAACCATGATCTAGAATGAACCCATTTCAATGCTTCCCATCCATCTTCATAACAACACGGAAACCGATGTTCCGGTGACCGCCGATAATTAACCGAAACAACAACCCCTTTAATTAAACCCGTTAATCGTCTACAAAATGTGTCATAAATCGTGCTATTTGCCGACGAATGTGTGAAGCTTCCACCGTGAAAAAATATAACCACCGGAACAATTTCTGTTGTGCTTAAGGGTGATTCAAGGTCTATGATTCCGGTAGTTGAATGATAATTGGTTTCGGTTTCCGGTGAAGTGTGTCTGTAGATACGGTTTAAGAGACTTGTTGATCGGTCAACGACGTCAAATGAGTATACCCCATCTACCGGAACTGTGTTGGCGACTACTTTCCGGTCAAGAAACTCCGCGAGTTCCCTGTTGAATGTGCCGTCCGGCCGCCGGAGCATGTTGTATGCTAACTTGAAATTTGATATCAAGATCCATGTGTGTAATGGAACCACTTTCTACAATAGACAAAAATAAATATTATTTTTTTGTTAGTAAACAAAAGATAAAAAAATAATATGAAAAATTACAAAATAAAAATGGAAAGTTTAGTAACCAGAGGTTGTTTGGGTAAAATATATTTACCGGTTTATGGCTTTATTAGTATTTGGTAAAAACTTGAAAAATTCATTCTTAATTAGTTTATAATTTTACTTATACACTTAAATAAAGTATAAGTTCAAGTATATAAACTCATAAGCGTTATGATATAAATTATCCATTTTTAAAGATTTGGTAAATGTAAAAACTGTGAAAACAAGCTTTACCTGAACACCCTTGAAATGAAAAGGAAAATAAAAAAGATTGTAATGATGAAATCTAAAAAAGACTAAATTTTTAGTTGTAAATCAGTAAAAAGAAAAAGTAACAAAATGAAATGAAATTACCCAATATGTCTATCAAAAAATATAAGCAATCAAGTGAAAAAGTTAACCATTTTAGGAGGAACATGACAAAGAAAAGAAAAAAGGGGCAGAGAAAATAGATCACAAAATATAAGAACCAAATGGTTAATTTTTTTACCTTGGCTTCATTTGTGTTAATTTCATTACTTCCAGCCATGAATCAAGCTTCAAGAGCAAAATAGAAACTGTCTTTACAAATCTTTAAAAATATCAGCAGCAACTGTTGATCAGTGTTTGACTACACATACCAGTTCAGAAGAAACAAAAGAAAAACCCGGTTTAATTCCTCGAACTTGAGAGAGAGAAAATCAGAAACAAAGAAAAAAGAGAAAGAGATAGATGGAATTTAAAGGGAAGGGAGATGAAGAGAAAAAAAGAACGTCGGAGGTGAGAGAGACGACAAAACAGGCGGCCGAAATAAACTTTATAAAAGGGGGCCCATTTTATATTTTATATTATATAATTTAATTTTAATTATAATAATAAAAATGAACTATATATTATATTTTGGAATTTTATAATATGTGTGTGTGTGAATGGTGAATTTTAGATGGTATGGTTTTGATTTTCTATTTTTCATATAATGGTTTGGAGTCTTAATTGCTTTTTTGGACATTTACTTTAATAAAAACAAAGGTAATTATAACAACTCCACCTAAGTCTTCCTTTGTTTTGTCTTGTATTACTTAATTCGTTGCATCTTCACGTTTATTCTTTTACCTTTTGGTACATTGTATGGAATTTATTTCGAATTATGATCTGAGATTTGTATAAGATATGATACTATACTTTGTGAGATGATTTATACATTAAACTATTTGATTGATTTTTTAAAATAGAAGAAACATTGTACGGAACATAATAAAGATCTCAAAACTTATATGGAAGAGGTATATTTACTATGAGTCGAAAAAAAAGAGAGGTAAGACTATCGACGGGAATTTCACATAAATAAAAAATTTCACAACTTACGTACGTTTTTATAACCATAATGTCAAATAATTCAAACAACATTTATGTTTACTTGCTTCGATGGAACATCAAATTTTTAAAATATATTTCTCGCTTCATCTAATCGCCGAACCCAAATCGACAAACATATATTCTACTATGTCAGTTTATCGAAATCCATATTAAATACCTCAAAACAATATCATAACATAACACCCAAAAAAATTCACTATCTCCAACAATTTCAATCACAATTTAACCAAAACTAACAACATGGAGCACCACCCCCAACGATCCATTTCTTCCCACGAATGTGAGGTCGCATCAACAAATTTCATGACTGATATCGCCACGCAAAAATAAGAGATGGAAGGCAAAAAACCAAAGCAAAGGAAAATAGTATTATGAAATCTTTGGACGCCAGAAGAAGAGTTACTTTTAGCTGAGTGTTGAATTTGTACATTTGAACACACGAATACTAAGAACTCTCAAAGTAGCGACTCTTTTTAGTACAAAGTTGTTAACGAGAAGAGAGACAATAGATGAAAAAAAATATATGAAAAAAAACAGACATACTCACTACTAGGAAATGGCATTTTGCAAAGCACATACTCCATTGCAAAAGCCCAAAATGTTGTTGCAATATACCCTTTTGCGACAACATGTCATAGCAAAAAGAAGAAGAAAAACAAGATTGGTTAAATTGTTGGAAGCTGTGGAACATGTATGTTCGCCTGTGTTAAGGCGAATATCTAGAAGCCAAATAATCAAATTGAGTCTTGTTAAAGTTCTGTTAAGTCTGGGACATTTCATTAACTTCTTGTTGATTATACATCCTCGGTGCTCGTGACCCAACATTTGAGCTTGAACTTGATGCCCCAGTTGACATCATTCTACAACATCTACGATTCTGTCCGCGACGAACCTCCAACATTGTCTCCGTTATAGCCTCATCGCTTATACGATCCGAACTCCCTAATTGTTAAGTCCTCTCTGCCACCATTGACGCCTAAAAGTAACAAAACAAGAATTAATAGTAATGACCCATGCACTTTAACGAATCTATACAACCTTTTATTTTTCTAATAATTATCTATTATTAGTTGTGACCCATTTCTTAAATGTTGATCTTTGGCAATATCATTAACCCATATGCGATTATGTTGATGCATTTTGGCTCAGTCGTCAATGAGACTTCCAATGTAACACCCAGTTTTTTTTTAAAAAAAAAAAAATCAATTTATATAACAACAAAGTCAACACTTTTCATATATATACAAACATTATATTGTTTACAAATTTCACAACGTAATTTCTTTTCTTTTTTTTCTCAAAAGACTCCCACAATATCCAAGCATGATTTAATGGGAGAAATCAAACACTTACTACCAGCAGTAGCAAGCACACTACTAATCGTGCTGCGGCTCCTTCCCAAGACCCTCCTTTCCCTTACTCGACCCACCTGTATTATCAGCAATAACAGAAATGGGTAAGCACATCGGCTTAGTAAGTAATAGAATCATAACACTGATATAAGATAGAAATCTTATAAATGCAGTAACCACATTTATCACTTTACTCAATCAAAACTCAATATCATGACACTGGGCCATTTATGACCACTCAGCATAAGAATGACCAGTAGTAATACTATTAAACCATTTATGACCACTCAGCGTAAAAATGGCTAACATTCACTTTATTATACCTCTTATGACCACTCAGCATAAGAAGGATTCACATTCACACTTTTATGCCATTTATGACCACTCAGCATAAAGAGGGCTGCCATTTATGATCACTCGGCATAAAGAGGGCTCACTTTCACACTATTATGCTATTTATGACCACTCAGCATAAAGAGGGCTGCCATTTATGATCACTCAGCATAAAGAGGGCCCACATTCATCATACAACTTTTGCCGAATACATACAGTACACTCAAGTACTTCTGTTTAATCTGGATATTCGTATTCAATTTATTAATATTCTTCTATTACTTACCTGGATAATCGTACGGTTGAATATCTTCGTCAGATACGTACAGAACGCCGGTCTGTAAATTAAACATAACAAAATCAACTCTTTTACAAACTTGATTGTGTCGCACCATAACCTCATGTGACACTACCCTTGTGTCGCAGTACAGAACTCTGCGACACTAACATTGTGTCGCAATACTCAATATGGCCGCCTTTAGCGACATAACCATCTGTGTCGCAGAATATTCATGTGACACAACCTGCGACACAAACTTTGTGTCGCAATGAAGAACATATCAGAACCCAGATTCGAAATTCTCAATTTCAGGCATATTATACTCAAATTAATCCGTTCTAATCCATTCAAAACACTTAACAACAGTTATAGTACATAATAATTGAAACTTTACCTCGAATTCACGGATTAAAAGCTCAATTTTTGATCCAAACTCAACTTCCACTTCTTTCTCACATTTCTCTCTTGTTTTTCACTTTAAAACACACACACACACGTTCACTAATGAGTTCTGGAATGTTTTAGAATATATAACTCGTAAATTACACTTAAGTTCCTCAATTAATTTCGATCAGATGTGTTTTGCGACACAGTCCTGCAACAAAGTCCTTGTGTCGCACCAACACCCTCTGCGACACTACCCTTGTGTCACAGAAAATCAAAATTTTAACATTTTGGGATGTTACAATATTCACCAGTGATATAGTGTCGTTGTAAACATAAAAACATGAATATATAATAACAAACAATCAAATTAATCACAACACTAGAAATATATGTTTAAAAATAACAAGGGATAAAGCAACTAACTTCTTCATATCGTTGAGCAGCATAAGATTTGGTTCCATGAGCACTCGGGTACTTTTGCTTGCTCTGGTTGACCTTGTTAACCGAAGATCGTTTCGTGTATGGCTCGGAGGTATAATGATCTACATGCAATCCCTAGTCGGCTCTCTCTATGTTTGGCGGTGGAAATTGCCTAATAGTATTCGAGGTAGACTTCATTGGTGATGAAACGCCTTATGACAATGAGTACGTACTACCGTTAACGTATCACGAAGTTTATATATATGTATGAACTTAATAGCATTCGAGGTCGACTTCATTGGTGATGAAACACCTTAAGGCAATGAGTTCGTACTACCGTTAACGTTTTGTGAACTCTATATTAATGTTTGAACTTAATAGTATTCGAGGTCGACTTCATTGATGATGAAATGACCTACTGTAATGATTTCGTACTACCGTTAGCGTTAAGTGTTTAGCTTAAGTGAGTTAGAATCTAATTGATGTTAATTATATATTTTATTCAACTACTAAAACGTACTATTTGATTTATATATTAATTAAATTTCACTTTGGTGGCAAAAGAAAAGGGGGAAATTCATTTGTGACGAAGTATCATCGCAAAATCCTACCTATGATTTTTTTTTATTTTGGAGCCAAAAGAAAAAATCAAAAATAAAAAGGAAAAAGAAAAATTGCAACGACAACATCGCAAACGAATAGGTGCTAAAAGAAGTTCATGGGAAAATAAAAAAGAAAAAAGGGAAATTCAATGTGGGAATTTTTTTTATTTTGGAGCCAAATGAAGAAATAAAAATAGAAAACAACAATGGATTGTGACAAAGTTTGCGACTACACTTCCTAAGGAAGAACTTAAAGACGTGGGAATACTCCATTCGAAAACCCATAAAGAAGTTCAACCCAAAGCACAACTCAGAGATCTAGCTATTGAACACTTTGCAATAAAAAATGAAATCATCGCAAGCTGCTGATGGATGTAACCACAATTAACATCACAACGGTCGGGCTATCGAACACGGGGTTAGAAGTGAATTACGAGTCGGTCCGATCCGCGAATCGAGCGAGCTCCCCTTTCATCCAATGATGTGGTGGTGAACCTCTCATTCTAATTCAGTGTTGTCTGAACCGTGAGGGAAGGTTTCCCATCACACGGCTCATCAACTTGATCTTCCGGGGGAATCATATGTCCGAACTACACCATCGTAGCAAAAGAAAAATCAAAAAAGCATAAAAAAAAAATTGTCAATTTGCAAATAATTGCGACGACTTAACATCGCTGCAAAATCTCTTCGTTTTATTAGCTCCTTTTTCTTATAGCGAGTGTGTCCTTGAGGTATTTTTGGCGGATAATAAGAAATAAGAAGTGGAATGAAATTTCTTCTCAAACGGAAGATTTTTAAAGATGAAAAGTTAAACTCAAGTTTATTATATTTGCATTTCTTTCTATCCAACCTGAGAACCCAAGAACAAAAAAAATACTTATTTTGTCTCTTTTCATATTTTATTTGTTCTTTTATCTTAAATTTTCATTTATGTAAATAACTTGGCAACATATCCTTTATGGTTAGCTGAAGATTTTAACTACTAGCATTAAATCTATATCATTTGTTACACGTTTGTTCGAAGATTTTAGGGGTCGGGCCATCATTAATTGAATTATCTTAACTAGGAATGAAAACCTAGGTATAAAAATTAAAGCCATAATTGTAAAGCTAAACAAATACATTAATCATTTTTCTGTACAAGTATTGAAAAAGTTATGGTATATTTAAAGGGCAATAATTTTATCATCAATTTTGATAAATTCATCACAAGTGAATATTAATATGTACTACTGTACACATAAAGAATACCTATTTTTGATGGGTTTATCAAAAACGATAGTAGATTTATTATTGCACATATCTAACTTAATCAATTTATATGAAATATGAATTGACATGAAAAGAGGTTTTATTTTACTGTACCTACAAAGCCAATCCTATATATTATCTAGTACCAAAAGGACGTAAGCTGAGAAAGAAAGCAATGTTTTTTAATATAATCATTGAATTATTGGAAACATTTTTAGCTCTCAAAAAGGTTCAAGCTCAATATACTAATCAAATTTACTAAACTTACTTGTCTAACACTCACATAACACAGTTTACAATGTAGTATCACAATTTCCAATATGATATTCCTTTTATTAAAGTAGTATATTTAGTAATACCCCTCAAAAATTCATGTGAACTTGCGAATATATCTATAAAACTATTACTAGAAACATTCCAGATTTAATCAACACCCAATCATAAACAACTGCACTCAAAAATGATAAAAGGAAAATGGTATTCTTTTATACTAGAATTATACTCTCTTTCAGTCCTCTTCCTTCTATCTTGGCACCAACAGTCCTTGAGCTTCACTTATTCAACAAATGCCACCTACTCCCTCTCATGTTAATCTTCCACGTCCTTTATCTATAATTTATTTTCAAGCTTAGTCCCGCACTTACCTAGATCAAGTTAGAACTATTTTATTACCAAGCTAAGATTGCAATAACGATTTATATCATCTTTTTGTCATACCCTCACATTAACTTGTGAATACATCTAACATTTGTAACCTCTCACAAAATAAATTTTGTTGACCAGTAGTCAACCCCTTTGTAAATAAATATGATTTATCAAATTAGAATCAATCTTTACGGTATTTAAACTCCACTTATTTACTTTTTCTTTTACAATAAGCAATTAAGCTCAAATTGTTTGATTCTTTCATGATGTACTGAGTTGGTTGCGATTTGAATTGCAATAACATTGTCACAGTACATATTTACAAGAAGCAAATCTTTTAGTTTCAACTCACTTAACAAAGTTATTACCCATAACAATTCACAAGTAATAGCATCCATAGCACTATACTCTGCTTCAACAGAGGATTTAGACACTAGACACAGTTGGTTGCTTTTTTGCTTTTCCAGGATATCAAAGTAGATCCCAACAAAATACACAACCCAATTACAGATTACCTGATTACTAAGTTTTTGCCCCAATAACAATCAACAAAGGCTAAGAGATTAAGATCGATACCTTTGGTAAAATGAATTCCTTTGTCTGGCCTTCCTTTTAAATATCTCAACACCTTGAATGCTAACTTTAAGTGAGAAGAAGTGGGAGAATGCACAAACTGACTTAGTAATGCACTACATAATGCCAAGTCTTGTAATTGTAACATAAATTAGTTTTTCCACGAATTTCTGGTACACATATATAATACTAAGAACACTTTCATTTTCTCCTCCTTTATAAGCAGAAATACTGACCTCAATTGGTTTGTTTAAAGGTTTGCACCCCAAAAGTCCAAACTCATGTAACAATTCTAAGCAATTGTTTTGTTTTTTGATAAACACAAATCTTTTTCTTTATCAACTACTTTAATACTAAGAAAATATTTTAATTTTCCAAGATCCTTTATCATAAATTTAAAATAGGTAATATTTTTATTGATATGGATTGAACGTTTAATATTTTTTAAATGCCCCAATCTTCATGATCAATAAACTACACACTAATTTCAATATTTATGTTCTTAGAACACGAGTAAGAGCAAGTTATATTATATAATTTTCATTATAATATATATATTAAGTGTTAACATTTTCCATCAACACGACATACATTTGAAGGGTTAAATTAAAGAATTTAGAGTGGTTTAGTATTAAATAGAAAATAAAAAATTTAACCTTACGTGCTCTCATAAATTAAAGGTAGATTTAAGAAAAAAGTGATATGAATCTAACTTTCTTTAATATGATACGGAATTTGATAATCATAATACTTAGAGCAATTATTCAGTGTATAAACAAAACATTTATATTAAATTTTTTTGACAGACTAAACTACATGGTTTCTAAAAGTAAAATCTTATTACTTAGTACTTTTTCATAAATTAAAATATAGTCATTCATATATATAAAACAGGTAAATGAAGATAGATTAATGTCATGCCATCAACGAAAAATTAAGTTTTCAGCTAAGATTTACGCGATCTAATTATAGAATAGTAATTTGTGACCGTTTCAGAGCTTTTTCCTTAATCATTTCATTCTTTTAAACAATTGACGTATGAATTTTGATAGACCTTCAAGATATCTCATTACTATGTCATCTTAAGGACGATTAATCGTGTCATATACAATTAATTATTGTCAATTCAATAAATAAAATATTTACTCTGGTTGATTATAAGGATCTGGGTGGACAGGGAAATATTTGAGTTTAATTTTAACTCTTATAACAGAATAGTCTAATTTATTGTTGGGTCGTACTATATACACCGACGCTTATAAATTTAATACACACCGACGCCTATAAGTTTAATACAGATGTAAAGGTGTTTGAACGATGGTTATTTGACTTATTTCAACGTTTTGGAATCTTTTGTAAACTATATCTTCTTATATCAAATTTGGCTTAACAAATAGGAGTACATAGCCTTTTCATATAAATATGTTCCAATTAACAAATTTGTCTTTACTGTCATTATACAAAATATAGGACACGTGGTTTGTCGTGTAGCGAGTAACAGCGTGACGGCATGTTTTTTGTCCGTCAATCTTGTCGTTTTCCTTTTACGCGGGTTAAGGATGGGATATTGATATTGACGTTCCTTAAGGTGTGTACATCACGCAAAACTCAATCTACACTTGTCGTTTATCTACAGTCTCTGATCTTAAGGGGACCCAGTTGTCCGCTGGTTCACCTTACCACCTGTAGGCCTCGTTCCTACTTTACAAAACCCAATTGATACCATGATCAATCCGGTGGGACCAATGGTCCGATTTTGAGTGACCGACAAATGTCATCATTTAAACACTTATACAAACGGATGAACGCTATTCGATGAACTTCCTTTTTCGTAAATACTATTTTTTTCTCCTTTAAAGTCACGAAATTGTAATTTAAATACATATATATAAAATAATACACATAAATCATCATTTTACGTGTTAAAATTTATACTTAATTTGAAACTTTCATTCGAGTCGAAAGTATTTTGCTTACAGAAAATGATGTCGTTTCATCAATATTTTTTTACATGTTTAAATTACGATTTCATGTTACAAAATCAAATCTATAAACTTGATTATATCATCATTTGTTTATCAGATCTCTCATGAATAGTGCATAAATTGACTCCGAAGAACAACAAAACTAAGTTTCAATGGTTAAAGGACAAAATAAAATGATTTAAGAAGTAAAATGAAAAGTAAATTATTATTTGAAAAAAAAAACAGTTTTTTCCTTATTTTTTTGTTTTGTATTCTTTTATTACCTGGCTATATATAATCTTGTAGGCCGCATATCATGATATGTAGCTTTACAAGAGCTTATGGCTTTTATTCGCTCAAACTCATAATTTTTTTCTTTTAAACTCATATAATTTTTAGTAGTTCATGAAAAGATAGAGCTTCTAAATCATAAGCTACTTAAACCATCTGCCGTGGCTTCATGGTTAACATCGGCATCAAGAGAGCTTCTTCAATGTCCCACAGTAGCACCTAAGGCGTCTGATCGACATCTTCAAAGCGATTCATTGTTCCCTTTCTTTTCCATTGCATGATGTACTAGTAATAAAGTTGCATATACAAATTGTTTAAGCGCGAAAAAATAATAATGATGAAAAGTGGTTTTATAGTGTGTAAAAAGTGATTGAAAGTGTTTGAGTGAAAAAAGTAGTTGAACTTTAACATGACGCTCATATATCAAAAGTAATTAATGTTGTTATAGCGAGTGCTCTTAAATTAGCTTTTGAAAAATAGCTATAATCGATGGAAAAATAACCCGATAAAAAGTCCTAACTTGATACACGTAATAATTAAATTAAAAACGTGATTGGAAACACTCGAATAAATTAATAGATAATACGAGAAAATAAAAGTATGCGACCACTTGAATAAATCATATATTGATTAGGCCTAAGTTTTAAGAATACGTATCGATGCTCGAAAAAAAATATGCTTTACAACCCTTAAATGATTGTATTTCGCATTTTTACAAAAGAATGTGATTCTATAGTCAATTTAATTTCAATTATATCAATTTAAAACTAAAATTTATCATATGATGAAAATGTCTAAAAAACTATCTATCAATTTCGACAAAAGTTTGTCATTTTACGTTTTATTTTTTCAGAAGATAACAAAGTTAGGCATTTTCATCATTTTGTACTTTCTTACAAAATTTGGTTGTAATAATTATAATAATTATAATTAATATAATAAAACGGTACGGATTAAGGAATAATATAACCAAAATTGGAAGTTTGAAACCGACAAGTCAATTGCTTATTTAACGATATATAAAAAGGAGTTATTTAATCGGGTCGGTAAACATGTTTAACTTAATTCCCGTTTTGATTTTAATACATTACGGAGTAAATAATTGAATATAAACTTATAGTCTTATACATATACCATATCTTTCTAAACGGAATAAATTAATGGTTAATAATGATTGATAGCAACGATTAAATTCATTGACTATGTCTCGACAAGAGTTGTTTGAATATGAAAAACCAATTAAATAAGTCTTCAAATTTATTCCTTACAAAACCCCTTTCAAGTTTAATTTTTAACTCATATATATGATAAAGGACAAATTCAAAACTCATTTCAACTTTTCAATATTTACATCTTTCGCTTTATATGTTTTTATATTTTTAGTTCTATTGATGTATTAAATTTTATAAAATATATAGTATGTATTTATGTCAGTTGCCAATACATACAATAGAAGGTCTTTTGAAAGTTTCATAATACTATTTACATTATAAACTTTAATACGCACATTAGACATTTTAAGATATTTATATACACAATCAAAATTATAAAACATTAATGCACACAATTATAATAATGTAAACTTTAACAAATTCTGAAACCATTAACTCTTATTTTAAATGCCTACATTTGAAAATTGATATCTCTTGTTTATAAATTGTAGGTGTTAAACTTTTGACCGTTGACTTTTTCTCTCTCTCCTCTAACGTCTCTCACTTTTATTTCTAACCCCCTACTAACTTCATCTTCCCCATTTAGCCTAGTTTCCCGCCAAATTAAATACCGCCACCACCTGCAATCACTCCACCTCGGAATCCTGAGTAGACCATACGGGCAGCCAGGAAATGCTACACGTGCTGCCACCGCCAATCTTTGTGGCTGGAGGTTTCAATCTTGTTGATTTTCATCTACAAGAACAAGGGTGATGTGCAAAGTTGCTGCAACTACAAGGGAATTAAACTATTTAGTCATACCATGAAGTTATGAGAGAGAGTTATTGAGACAAGACTTCGATGTGAGACTAACGTGTCAGAGAACCAATTCGGTTTTATGTCGAGAAGGTCCTCGAAATGGGCCATATACCTAATCAGAAGGCTTGTGGAGAAGTTTCGGGAAAGACAAAGAAATCTACATATGGCTTTCAAAGACCTAGAGAAAGCATACAATCACGTTCCATGTGAGTTGATCTGGGAGACTTTATAAGGTGGTAGTTAGACCATCTATGATATACGGGTTAGAGTGTTGGCCAATGAGGAAGGCCCAAATGACTAGGATGGAAGTAGCAAAAATGAGGATGCTAACATGTACATGTGGTAGAACCACGTTTGACATGATACCGAACGGAGTTTACAGGGAGTAGCTAGAAATGGCGAATATTACCAACAAGCTGAGAAAATGATTACTTAGATGGTTTAGACATGTCTGAAGGAGACCACATACAGTAACAATCAGGAGAGTAGAACCCATCACGGTTGATGGCCAGAGGAGGAGGAGGGGTAGACCAAAAGTTAGGTGGGAAGATAAAATGAAACTGGATCTGAAAGAGCTACAGTTATTCGAGGACATGACCTTTGATAGGAACTCATGGAGCCTTAGAATTAGGATAAAGGGGTTTGGTGAGTAGGCGGCTTAAGGTCTCTAGATTACCTAGTTATACCGTTGATGCGGTATATACTCTATATTTGTTTATCTATATACTTTTCTATATAATATTAATACGTATTGTATATACTTTATGTACACCTATATTATAGCCATATAGTTTTATATAGCTACAGTTTAGTATAATATATACATATTTATAGTTACACTTAGATACATACTAATATCTACTTATACTATATTTTTATCTTTTATACATATCCATATATATATATACATATTCTACTTTGTATACATGTTACATCCATACATCTTATATGTTTTCATATATCGAATACATATACTTATTTATAATTGCTTACTCTCTATTGTGTATTTATACCGAATACATTATATCTCTACTATATTTATTTTCTAGGCTTCTACCATATATTATATATATAAACATATTATAGCTACATTATAACTATATAATATTAAATTGTTATTCTTACACTATATATTATACATATAGTTTCTATTATATCAACACATTCTATATCTATCTATTTACATCCTATCTATTTATAGCTTAGTATACAAATGTATATCATTACATATATTTATTTATATTCATTTGGCACTAGCTATATATACGTTCATGTTTGTCGGATGTCTCTCTTTACCCTCGAATAAGGAAATGACTGTCTATATTTTACCTCTTCCATGCTCTGCCATTAGCGAATTTGATGTTATTGTTGTTGTTGTTGTTGTTATTATCATTGTATTTATAAAATCGATATCTCATTTACATTTATTCTAACTAGTTAGTTACGAAGACATGGCCAATGAAAATGCAAATTCCGTAAACTTTTTACTTATATACATCGAAACTAGATATGCGTTTAAAATTAGTGAAAACAATACTCTTCGCTTTATTTGTGGGTAGAAGGTACGGTTGCATGAAAAAGTTGTGTTTACAAAATCGGAGTTCAGACTCGAATCGTTTTGAATTTTTAAGCTTGGAGGGGTATTTTTAAAGTGGAGAAAAGGACAAACAGAAGTAGATAAGCATAGTAAAATCAACCAAATAAAGGAACTCAACATATTTTAAAACCGAACAAGCATTAGCTGTTTATATTATGAGTTTTTTAAAGAACTATTTCAGCCTGTAATTAAACCTTGTATTCTTCGATCTCGACCTGAAATACTCCGAAAAAGTTTATTGGCACGTATAAAACATTTCATCGTTTTATTTTTTGACAATTATAAGACTCAATCTAAAACTCTGACATTATTAATAGCACTTTTATAAATTTTGTAACTTCAACTAATTAATTTCATTTAACACTCATCATTTAGTCTTATTTCTCCTACACTTAGGCTTGAGAGGACGACTCGATTAACTCGGCGAATCCTCCTTTGTCAAAATACTGAAAGTAGGTGAGTCATATGAGTGTATAGTATTACCATCACCGATTCATCATCATAACTAATTAATTTAAAAGAAAACGACGTAACACTTTTACGTTTCACTATTACTGTAAATTGTATTTTACGTTGCATTGTGCGGTATATTGCTAGTATAATAATTTACCGTTTAACATAAAATTTTAAACTTTAAAAAAGGACTGTAATTACTTTTTAGGACGTATTTGATTAAGAGGTATGAGAACGAAGATATGAGTTTAATTACCAATGATGTAATTTGGTTAATGGATTTATTTTTTATATATAAATATCAAACTCACATATATGAAAATAGCATGTTCCATACCCGAAGCATGATGGTAAGTTTGAAAATTGATTTCCATTCACATGAAAAACCCAAATATTCCACGATTTAAATAAAACACACCCTTAATCATTTTTAATACTTAAATATGCTCTTAATGAAGTCTTAAATTTTTAACATATACAGGATAATACAAATAATACAAACATTTACAACAATATATATTTTAGACTTCTTCAAAACGTATTTATTTAATTAATATTAAAATACTAAACTGGGAAAAACTGTTAAAAAAAGTGATGAATGAGGACACATTAGCTGTCGCATTAGCTGGTGAGTGTGCATGTGCCACACGGTTTCCCTTCGATACATACAACTAGGTTCGTAAGCATATCAAATGTTGAGCGCACAATTGGTGAACACCATTTGACAAAGAGTTCATTTAATTTTGTTCGTTTAATTATACAAACGAACATAAATAAAAATTTATGTTAATTTAATTATACGAATGAATATAAACATATGGCTTGTTCATTCGATTACATTAATGAACGTTTAGTAACATGTTCGTTAACGTTTGTTTATTTATGTTTGTTTACCAATAGTTTAATTAAATAAAATGTGCACAAATGTTTATATTTTATCTAATATCAATCTAAATATAATAATATTAAACCTTAAGATATTATCATGTTTTATAAAAATTTGTTCATCTGTCATAATTAAACATCAAATTTTGATCATTTTGTAATGTTAAATATGTATCGTAATGCTTCAAGTAATATATATGTATATATATAGGGGAGATCTACAAGGAAACATTATTTTTGGGAGAAGGGAAATGATAACATGTTTTTCGGATAGTTAACATTCTTTTTGCAAATTTCAAAAAATAATATGTTTATACATAAATATTAATCAAAACCAATGCTATAACTACTAATATTCATTCATAATTTTTTTTAATAAGTTATAACATTAGCTGATGAATGTTAAGAGAAATCGGTAACATTCACCCCCAATTGAATGTTAACCAAAATGAATATTAGTAGTTAAAAATATGGATAAATATTTATTTAATTAATATTCATTAAAAAGTTATTCATTAAGTGATAAACTCAATAACATTCTTATCAATGGATGCTCTTTCAATGAATGATCGTCGAATATATACTGCTGATAACATTCGTCAACTTTTTATTTTCTTTTGGTAACATTCAGTCAGGATGAATGTTAATGATTTTTTGTTCAAAAAATCATTTCGTTTATCCGTTCGTCATCATTCGTTTGTTCAAAAAAAACCTTAATGAACGAACATGAACATGTTCTATTTGTATTCGTTCGATTCGATTACATGCCTATACACAATTCCACTATCCCTTAATTCCTCGTTATTGTATTTAATTTAATTTTATTAGTAGTTATTTTATAAAACATATTAAACTTTTTATCAAAATTACTATCTGTGTAGGTAAATTTTAAGCTTATTATTTGATGTACTTCATATGTGGTATTTAACTAGCCTACAAAAAAAAAAAAATAATAATAATTTAACGTAATATATATTAGTTGCCAATTGTATCCTTACATTCAAGTAAGATTGACATGAAAAATCTAGAGAATGAATTATTAAGATTATTAAATGAGGGCAAAAGGAGAAAGTTTACAATTATTAATGGTTATTTTTTTAATCGTTGATGGTTAGTAAATGACAATAAAAATAATAATATAAATAATGAATATAGAGGAACAGACATATCCCTTAATTCCTCGTTAATAGAGATTAATTTAAGATAATGTAGATTAATTTGAGATGAATAATTTTTGACAAAATAGAGGAACAGACTCCACCCTTGAATTAAATAAATCAATGGACTAATATTTACTGTGACATTTTATAATTTGTTTTATTTTGTATAACAAATATAAGAGTTAAGGGTGTTTTAGTCATTTTATCTATATTATTCATTTATTTCCATTCTTGTATTGTACATCTCAACCATCTCCTACCATTTTACAGTCACCATCTCCATAAAGCTTCACCGTTTTCAACACCCTCCACAGTCCATAGTTATCATCAACCTCCAATATCACCGGTTCATAACAAGTAATAGCGATTATTTTCATATGTAATGATCTTCATATTGGAAAACCAATTGTGTGTACGAAATCCATGTCTGAAAACCTAGTTTTGTGCTCGTTGTTGTCGACCACGATGAGAGAGCATGAACTCTTTAATTGGGCACTCACTTACGTCAAGCTTCGTCCAGGATCTCAAGTCATTATTAACGTTCAATATCGGTCGTCGATGGATGTCAGTATGAATCCCGGTGCTATCCCCTTTGACGGTCCTAGTTAACTTTGTTCAATTGTTGGATCAATTTTTTCATTTATTTCACAATTGATGTTAGATATTTATGATTTATTGATTTATTGTAAAAAAATAAATTAGGTGATGCAGAGGTGTTAACGTACTGCAGCGAATGAGAAACGTGGGGATGAGCTATTCATTTACTTTGTATCTCATACCTCCTCCTACGTGTTATTCGTCTTTTGCTTTGTCATAGACTCGTAGGTTTATAGCACCATATTTGTTAACTCGTGACTCGACTTGTAATTCGGAACCTTGATCTTAAACTCTGACTAGACTCGACTTATAAGAGTCATTATTTTACAATAAATATATATATTTATATGTACATATATATTATTGTTTAAGATTTTGGTTCTTAAGAGAAGTAAAATATGGTGACAGTCAATAGTTAAGTTGTTGACCGACAATTAACAAAAAGACTTAATTTAAAATAGAGTATAATCATTTTTTTTCTATTTTGTTGTTTTATTTCTTATATTACATTACACTAAAAGTTTATTTGATTTTTTAATATCTAAGAGTCACACAAGACTCGAAAGAGTCACACGACTCAAAATAGTCAATAAACGACTCATAAGAGTAAAAGTTATTTGAGTCTCAGGGTCCAAGTCATTTCGCTTTTTGGATTTTTTACTTGACTTGTAAGAGTTGACTCGTGACTTGTAATAATCTAACAACTATGCATAGCACAACCCACGTAATTTTGTACACATTTTCCTTTTCATTTTATCTTTTATAATTAGTTCTTAAAAAAGTTGACTGAGAATTCTTAAAATTCATAAGATCAAATTATATGCAAATTATTTCATACCATACCATTTTGATTTCACATATAATTATTTAAAAATTGATTAAAGCTCATTCGATAGTTCAAACAAAATTTATAAGGTTTTTAATGACATTCTCTCTCTTATTTAGACCCAGATTCATGCCAAATGTGATTGATATGAGATTTATTTTGTTATAAGCAAAAATATTCGTAGATGTTATTAGGTGGTAGGAATTTACATGTGATTACAATCTAATAACACGTCAATAAGAACTGATATTACATGTTAGAACAACTAAGTATCACATGTGATAGTTAATATCATGCGCGATTACAACTACTATCACATGTGATAACAACTAATATTACATGTAAGAAAAGCTAAATATCTCACACGATTACAACTACTATTACATGTGATATTAGGTAAATATCACATGTGATAATAACTACAATCATATGTGATCATAGATTTTTTGATTTGTGTATAGTCACATGTAGAATTTTTGGTGTTCTATTCACATTTACTTGTACTGTAATTAGATGTAAATTTCAGACCTACAAATACTTATTACAGGTGATTACAATTTTATAGCTATAACAACATTTAGCTATAATAATTATTATTTTGGTATTTAATCACATGTGATTGTAGGTTTTATCATATGCAAACTTTAAATCACTAGTTATAATCTCACGTGAATAGTTTTATTTGACAACTACAAAAATTGAGATAAAAAAACTCAGTTATATAACATGTTATATTTTAGATAGTATCAGATGTAATATTATATTGTGCAATTTTTAAAACTTACAAAAAATATCGTCGAAATTATACTATGTGATATGTCTAATCAAAGAAAAAAAAATTGATTTATATGGTGCAATTTTTATAATTTTTCGACTAACCATTTTTAAGATATTTAATTTTAAAAAATGTGAGGGAAAAGTGTCGATTTTATTGAAATGACTATTATACCCTTCCAAATAGAGTTCTATCATTTGTTCTTCTATTCTCACTAAATTTCATTATTAAATATGTCACTGAAAGAAAGTAATATGTTCTCTCTCTCTCTCTCTCTCTCTCTCTCTTTAGGATTCCGAGGACCCTTGGGCCCTGATCTTTGATTAGAAAAGGTTGCCCACCCTATAACCCACAACTCAAAATGAGTCTTGCGATGAGACGCGGATATTCCCCATGCTACATGTAGGGGTCAGATTTATTTGACATTTATATACTCTACCCTCCAAACACTATGAGACGCGGACACCATTTTTTACCATATGAAATTTTGTTTGGATTTATACGTTTTAATGTTTATGAGTCCATGTATTTTGAATTTTGAAGAATATAGGAAATTACTCGGTTGTTTCTTTAAAAACAATTATGCTACATGAATTTGGAATTAGGGAAGGGGGTGATCCCGTCATTTTCAAAGTATATATTTGCCCGTAAGGTCGAAAAAAGGTGACGTGCAACCCACAATGAGGTTTTGGAACCTTGTTACAAACTTATTATGTATTGAATATGTCAAATTAATTAAATAATTGAATCTGTAAACACAAAAAAGTTTAATCGTAAATTCTAAAGAGTATCATCTTTAAAAGGGTAAAAAATGTTAGTTGATATGTCGGCGTGTAAACAAGGCTTTACCCATTATCATTTATATTCGCTAACAAACTAAACATTTACAAAAGAATCAAGCTCAATATACTACTCTCTTTTAATAGTTAACACTTACATAATCACAATTTTCAAGGTAGTATCGTGATTTTCAAGATGGTATTTCCTTATCAATCTAGTATGTTTAGTAGCTCCGATACGAAATTAGTTAGACCACTTCCATCCGATGACCGATATTTCTTCCATCATTTGTGCCACCTCAGCGCCACGTCAACATTTCCTCAAAAAGACTAAACAAATATTGAAACACTGCCAATACATAACCAGTCTTCAGAAAGAATGTACCTACCATTTACCAATTATAATTTAATACACACAACAACAACAAAAGTTGGGCCCACGCTTGCCCCATCTTTCACCTTCTTGGCTAGAAAGAAAACCGAAGACGGAAGGGGGAGAACGAAGAAAGACAGAGTGGTGCCATCAGAAGATGGAGGAAGATGTGGAAGGATGGTAGAAAGACGTTACCGATGGTAGCGGTGTTAGTGTATACGATAGAAGATGAATGTTAACATTGATGTATGTTCGATTGAGAAAAAAAAACTAGAACCCTAAATTTTACATCTTAAAACACATTTTAACCAATTTGTTCACATGATCGTTCACATATGAACACATATTTTTCTTTTGCCTTTTTACACATAATTTTGGGATTCGTTTTAATGTTTTTTTTCTATTTTTCAATCGAACATACATCAATGTTTACATGTAAATGAAGTTGGTCACATGGGAATATATATTTAATCTAATAACTCTCGTAAGTTTTCAATTTTTATGTGATTTTAATTCAAACATCCACCTACAATAGTATTAAACAACTAGTATCGATAAACAATTATATAATTAAAATGTTGATTTTCAACCAAGTTTTTAATATTAGATCTAACGAATTGAAGATAAATTATATAATCCAACTAAATCTCATTTTAATCAAATTTACCTAAAACTGCAAACCGTAAGAGCTTAAGGAGCGGGTTTGTTTTTGTCGGGGTTCAACATCGAGAACTCCGAACCTCAGTGTTCGCCACCCCTAATTGGTGTTCTCATCAGCATTCAGGGCGACGTTCTTTTTCAGCGTCCCATACGAAATCTTTTTATTTGATTGATTCAAAATAGTTATGTATGATCATTTTAACTTGAAAGAATACTAAATCACTCTCCTAAAAAATATAGCTAGTTTCCTCATTCAGAATATTGAGATCTCGATATCACTATTTCACGCGCTTTAAACAACCAGTTGTCCCATCAAGTTTTCATATTTAATAAACATTTATTTTTGTCATGAATTCCAAAATTTTCAATACAAGTCTTGGCCACGTAAACATATCCCATGATGTTATGTATACCTTATTTTATCAAACAAATAAAAAGTAAACAACTATATTAAAAATAGTAATTATTTTTTTGGGTCAACAAGTAGGAACATTGTTTGTCTTCTTGTGCCAATTGGGTCAATATCCACCCATTTGTGCCAAAATTTCCATCATCATGTGTTCAATTATATATGGACCCAACTAGGATGAAAGTTGGTACAAGCAACTATCCCTTTACTTTATTTGTATTTCATTTCAGTATTTTTAATAAAAATACGTAAGTCCTTATTAATTATTAATTTTTTATAACTATACTTTGAATTTATTGTTAAAGGACACCTAATTTACTTCTTATAATTCAATTAGTTACGTTATCCTTTTTGTCTGTATTAACAAAATGAATATCCGATCCATATAAAAACAATATCGATTGTTTTAAATACATTTTTGAGTATATATGAAATTAGAATAAAAACACACAAAGTTTGGCTTGCTTCTTTTTGTCTTGACTTGTGTATTGACCTAAACATCTTGAAACAAGTATTTATGTCAAACATGTGTCGTTGTTAATGATGTTGTAATCTTGTAACGTGATTCTTAATAAATTCAAAATATTAGTTGTGACAACTGATTTTAATATCTATCTATATTTGTACATGTATATGTTTGTATTTGTTTATGTGCGATTGTATTGTATATTTGTCAAAAACAATTTTTTTTGCGCCTAAAGGAGTTGTTCTCAACTACATATGACACTACACTTTATTAAAGTTAATTAATGAAAATGGTCAATATTGGTATATGTTTATTACTATAGATTATAGTTGTTAACTCGTGATTTGAAATATTAACTTTTAATTCGCAACTCGTAACTTAACTCTATTTAAAAAAGTCATTATTTTACAATTAATATATATCATATATATATATACTCACGTATATATACATATTATGGTTTAAGATTATTATTCTCAAGAGAAGTAAAATATAACGATAGTCGATAGTGAATTCGTTGACCAACAATCAACACAAATGTTTAATTTAAAATAGATTATCATCATTTCTTTTTTCAATTTTGTTATTTTTGTATTACGTTACACTTAAATTAAGTTTGTCTGATTTTTTTTACTCGTAAGAATCGCACAAGACTCGGAAGAGTCACACACGATTCTGAATAGTCAATACGACTCGTAAGAATCAAAGTCATTTAAGAGTCAGAGGTCGCATCGCCTTTTTAAATTTTTTACTCGACTTGTAAGAGTTGACTCGTAACTCGTAAGACTATTATACCTATGATATAGACGTAGATTGTTTTGGTAATATTGCGCAACCTTTTAGTGTTGTTTATGGTTTTTGAATTACGAGTTATTTAATAAGCAAGTCAAATGCATAACAAAAAAACTTTTGTTTCCCCGCTTTTGCGATATTATGCATAATTAAACATAGCCGTATTATTTACAACTTCACTCGATTTAATATCCATATTTAAGTATAGATTATGATTATGATAATAATAGTTCTATTTAATATATATTAATTAATTAGTGAACAACAAAAATATAACTGGTTATTCGAATTAACATATTTTCTGTGTAGATCATTCCTTTCAATTAATCAAAAACAAAGTTAAGAAAATTCTCTAACACTTATTCATTTTTATATGTTCATGTAACGTTGTTTTAGTAAAATAGTTTTACATAATTAATTTGGGAATATTAATTGTTATGCATTTCTTAAAAAGATGGTAGCAAATTATACGACACCCACTAAGTTTTTAACTTTAGTGGCATCTTGTGTTATTAAATTGGGAAGCAAAAGTCATCTAAAGAGAATGTGAAACCCATTTTGCGTTTTGAAGCATCTCATGCTATTTGGCAAAATTACGTATAATTTATAATATAATATAAATATAAATAAAAAATAATGCACCATTTGTCCATTTCCCTTTCTTTTTATTGCACTTTTTGACACATGACAAGAAAAACAAATAATCTTTGTCACCTTTAAAAAAACCAGGATTCTAGCTTAATTGATCCCTTTTGAAGACACTATGATATATATGTTTGGGCTTGTTACATAAAAATGTAATGAACTTTTATTGTATGTACTTATTATTTAATGTAACAAACTTTTCATCTTGTGACTATTCGATGTAAAAACTAACCGAAAATCGTTAAATTTATTACGCTCTACCTATTTTTGCCATCTAAATTTTAGTTTTCAAATTATTTTGATTTATTTACATTAATTATTAACTAAAACTAAAAACAAAATAAAAAATATGTAGATAAATCACGACATAGTTTTTCGAGTAAAACACAGTAAACTTTAATATATTGTATTCTATTTTGACTTTAAATGATAATTAGTATTAATGTATCAAAATAAACTAATTAAATCAGAAATGATATTCAACATGACAAATAAGAGATTACGTTTAATATTTTGCGCCTCTCAATTAGTTCTTACATTAAATGGTCACAAAATAAAAGTTTATTACATTAAATAAATTTTTAAGTTTATCACATACAATAACCGTTATGATAAAGTTCATCGCATTTATATGCAATATACCATGTATATTTTTAGTCTATGTATTATAACTCATTTTAAAAATATAAATGTCAAAAGAGTGATGAGTTAGTTGCATGATTTAGCATACCAAGTTACATCAAGTTTTTTTATTTAGGTAAATGGTCTTCAAAGATCTCATGTAAGTAGTCTACATTCATGAATATTGATTTGTTTCCATCATATTATTTATTTATTTATTTATTTATTTATTTATTTATATATTTATCATGCAAACAACTGCGAGTTAAATGCACTTTAGATCTTTAAAAACAATCAAATATATTTATTGTGATATTATGAAAGGTGAAGCAGAGAATAGACTCTAATATCATTCTTACATAGTCATGATATCATGCTTATCTAGATGCATGACTTTATAAAAAAATAATTTACCATTAAACGGCAATATGATAAAGTTCTAAACGACAATTTGATAAAGTTCTAAAAAAGAGAAAAGTAAAATGGGGGGATTATGTACCAAATGTTTAACATAAATTTACTTCTTGTAAAGGTTTTGATATTATTGGGCCCATTGTAAGTCTTATTCAACCCAACTAAAACATGAAAAGTTGAATCTTATACTTATTGGGCCTTTACCATTGGGGGTTTAGGTCTCATAAGTCCGTGAATACAAATATACTATATTTCATTTGGGCTTCTAGAACCCAACCTCATTGAATCATACATCTCATCTAGTTAGACTAACATAAATTAGATTATTTATGTTCAAATGTAATCAAATTATACAAATACAACTATTAGGGATGTTAAATATTATATTATTATGGTAAAATAGTGTAACTAATGTAGTGGATCCACTGTTGTTTCATAATCGAAAAGTTGCTATGAAATGTATTTCGGACTTTTAGTGTTCTACTTATACAAAGCATTTTATTTGCGTGAATATAGCACGAACTCACTTTAGCTACGTTATTTTACCATAATATAAATATAATATTTAACATCCACGTATGAGATGCCCGATTCATACCGAGAAGGTACGAATAAAGCTCTAGTATCGAGCTTCATAAGTTTGTTTTGTTATTTTGAAGTATATAGATAATCATAATGGCTTTAATGGTTGGTTAAATTTACCAATGCATAAGTTGATTAAACTTTAAATGAAAGCTTATATAGTTTAACACATCGAAAGTTTAGGGTGTTTGGAATTGGTTAGTTTAGGTGTTTATCTATTTATCACTTATTTTTACAGCACACTACACAGTGACGTAGTCAGAATTTTATGCGTGGGTGGGCCAAATAAGTGGCCCGATATTACAAGTTCCAAAAGGGTTTCTAAAGACGGGATTAACTATACTAACTTGCTACATACTACAGTAGTTTATATAGAAAGCTTGAGCTAACTTTTTATATTAATAATATCATAAAACTAGATACGAACATAATAAAGTATTCAACTACTACCGGTATTTTTCTCAATGAAGTAATATTGACCATATATTCATCATGCATTATGATTTTCATAACTTCGATGGTTAAAAACGAACGCTCATTATTTGCAGTAGATATGTAACTAAGCACAATATCGAAATAATAATAATTGGCTAACAAGATGATATTCATATAAAAATAACCCAAATCTGATAGTAGTTAATGGGTTTTGGGGACAACGGAAAAGAAAGCAAAATTAACGTTAACTTTAATTCTTGTCATTCTAAAGTGTATAACGTTAACTTTAACTAGAATTAAAACATCGTACTTCTCTTTACATTTTTCAAGCTTTCCCACCCTTTTCATGGGTTACCGTCGCCGCACCCTCTCTTTCTCTTCTGTTTTCTATTTTCAAGTTATTTGTAGATCTATTTTATTTTATATATCTAGCGTAAAAAACTTACGATTTTTCAGATCTACACCTTGGGATTGTGTTACAAATATGTTTCTTGGTGTTTGTTTGTGTTTGGTTTCGGTGGTTTATAACGACGGTCAACATCGGTCAATAACGAATTAACGATGGTGGTTGAAGTTTGCAGCTGGATGTGTGTATTTGATCCTATTATATTTAAAGATCTTCAAGTAGAACATTTAAGAGCATATGACTGCCAGAGTGCCAGTGGGCAGTGGCGTAGCCACATATATAACCCATGAATTCTTTTCTAGATGGAAGCTTTGGGTTAAGGCCCACTCTAATTCTTTTTAATATCAGGTACAAATGAATTAGTAATAAGTCGATCCACAAACAACTTATGGCCCACCGTACTATGTAACAACGTAAGTCGCACAAAATAAACTAGCCCATATATCATGTCCTTATTAGTTATTTAGTACCTGTTTTATTAACTTAATTGATTCAATTTAATTGTTCGTTTGGTATATTAACTTCCTTTTCAATACATTTACTATTTTATACTTATCTTTTTTATTTTAATTCTTGATTTGCAACTGCTATATTTTTTAACTTTCTGTGAATCTCTAATTTGTTTGACCAACAATCACTACATTTTCGTTTTGAGAACATCTGATTGAGTATTTTGATTGAGTGCAAGACCAATATTATTACTCTAATGCTCAATTTAATAACTTTGGTTTGTTCATATATATTTACTTTTTATTTATGGAAATGTTACTTGTTTGTGAATATTAAAGTTAAATGTTTCATAAGGTTCAATAAATACATTCAACAATACTTTATAGTTCATAATATTATGTATGACAATTTATTGTTGATAAATGGTTTGCATTGTCATATTTTATTTTATTATAATATATAATAGCGTTGTTGATTGTTGATATTAATTTGTAAGATTTTGATAATTTATTATGTTTGAAAGAAATCGATTTAATTCTCTATGAGTTCTAGTCTCAATAAGACTACTAATTCTTACTGTTCATATAGTATGATATGAATATATCACATCAATTCGTTATGTATGAATGATGAGATTTCATTGATACAGAGCTAATTCCAATAGACTTATTGGAGGGTCTCATTGGTGTGCATCCGGTAGGAATTGAACTTACAAATTTGTCAATTATGAGTTGGGTGCTTTAACCATTCAGCCATGTCCCATAATGGGTCTCATTCTTCTAGCATTTCTTCGAAGTCGCTGACTATTCATTGCGATTACCTTAACATCAAAGTTAAGTGGATTTTAATTTATATGATTTTAACGATTTAAAAGGGTATTGTGTAGGGCTACAACATACTAACTAATTAATAGTTGCATTATAAGTTTTTTACTTTTTATATTTTTTAAAGTTTTTTTTAGTTTTTTGTTAGTATTTTATAGGTTGGCCATCCAAATTAAGAATTCTGCTTACGCCGTCTGCAACAAAAGTTATTGTTCATAAATAACACTTCGAATCTTCAGCATTTGTATCTTTCAACACAAAAGATGAGTGGAATCTGATGGAATATTGGAAGTATAAAGACTAATGATAAGATTAAATAAATAAATAAACTATCAAAATTACAACATTAAAGAGTAAATATATCACATAAACTTTTATGATTTATTGTAAGATTAAATATGATAAGTTGTGTAAGGTACTTTGATGAATTGAAACAAGTTTGAGTAACACAATAGTAAAAGGGGAATACGACTTTAAGTATACACAACGTTGTATTGAAAAAAATAAAACGTATATTTTAGTAATATATTAGGATTTTTAAAATTAAGAATTTTAATATATACATATATAGTTTATATCAAAAAAGTGTATAATCTATGCAATGTACTATAGTTTTTATATGATATATATAATTCGGGTATGAATTCAGGGACCCGATGAAATCACTATGAGGTGCAAGTACGGGTATGGAGATCTGAGAGGTATTCTCCTTCTCGATATTCAAATTTGAGAATTACCTGTCCTCTTCTCGCTCAATTTTAAAATTTTCCGATCAACTCAAGTGTAGGGATTGGATCCTCTATCTGAGTACCAATTATTTTTTTGCCATCTGATCAAATAGACACAAGAACATGCTTTTAGTTAAACATGTTGAAAGTGGTCTAAATATACATATATTTAAACTAACAAGGTACATGCACAATACGATGAAAAATTATATCATTTCAATGATCAACGACATTTTTGTTCATGCAATACCTCAGTTTGATTGTCAGCATGTCATATCCAGAACTAACCGTTTTCTAGGTTTCTTTTGACCCGTTAGATGAACATGTCGGACTCCTTTATCGTCATCTATAAATTTATACTTTGTTGCAAAAATTGTAATACAAAAAACAAAATTTCAATGCTGCATATTTATGTGTGTTCTTCATGAAGAACTAAAAGCTCACTCTTTGATATAATGTTATCATTAGTCTTTCTGTAGTACATTCATGGATGTGATGAATAGTTAAACCTTCATTGCCGTGCATTATAATTCAAGGCATTGCTTTTTTACTCTTTCCAACTAGCCCAAGTTGGGGCCCATACCATCGCACAAATCTACAAATCCAAATCTATGTGCAAATTTCAATGAACAATGTACAAGTCATCACAAGTGTTTTAATTTGCAATTAGAGTGTGGTAATAGCGGCTTTAGAAAAAGATTTACCTTTATTTATACTTCCTAAAATGTTACTAGTGTCATCATGTGACCATAAAAGGAAACCAAAGTCCCACTACTTAAACACATTATATGTACAAACCATCAAATGCATTGAGTACAACCCTTGAGTCAAATTGCTTAAAAGTCCAAAAGGTCATGAGTCATGACTTCGATCTTTTTTAAGGTGAGGAGTGTATCTAAGGCCCTGCTTTTAATACTAACTTCACATGCATAAAAAAGTAGAGAGTGATTAAGATCGTACACGATCGGTATTGCTCTTTTTATTATAATTATTAATTAAAAGTTATGTTTCATTAATCCGTTAGAGGATTTTGATAGACTTTGTTTAAACATGTCAACTTGTCGAGAGTCATTTTCGACTTTATTTCAACAGGGATATACTAATTTATAAGGAAATACTATCTTAAAAATTGCAATACTACTTTGAAAATTAGAATCATGTGAGTGTTAACTAGTAAGATTAGTAAAAATGAGTAATATATTAAGTCAATCCTTTTCAACAGGGTACCTTAACATTGCAACTATTATATCGATGGGATGTTTGTCGGATGACAGTTGTACGTGACATGCACAATTTATATGTAACTTGAGGTGATTTGTACTGTCATATTTACTACAATATCAGCGGCGAACACTACAAAAATGCACAATAAATCGTATAGTGTGCGAAACACATTATAGAATATATATCTAACAATTAAGCCAAATGTCCAAATGTACCAAGGGAGAAGTGGAGAACTAGAGAATAAACAAAGCTGTTATCCAACGATTTTCGCTATAAAACAATTTAAGGCTTTTTAGAACACAATGGTCTGTCATATTATGCTTGATAATTGGTCAATTGACACATAGTTTATGGGAAAAAAGGACCCCCACCCCACACCCTTTTATAATTTGACCTATATTGATAGTAAGATCATAAAATCAACTAATGCTATGAATATGATTCTATTTGTTTCCAAAAAGATAAAGTGAAATTAGGGAAGAAGTTCAATTTTTTAATCATATGTATTTCAGCACCACCACTTTGGACTTTAAAGGGTAAGGTTTGTATTCCTTTTAAAGACAAAAGTTGTATGTGTTTCTTAATGTTGTCATGATAGTATATAAAAGACAAAAATAGAAGTGTTAAGGAAAAGCAAAAGATAAGTCTCATTTGACCATTTTCAACAATATTCTGCTCTTTTTTCCAACTATTAAAAGAAAAATATATTCGTATTTGATGTGGTAGTAATGAAACTATTTCTCGTATGCTATAATTTAGTTACCCATGACATGACATTACTTTCTATTTTTAGAAGGCAAATATTCTAAAAACAAAAGTTGGTAATTTATTTGTGACATTACTTTTAACCAAAATGATCTCATCTTACCCAAAAAAGGATGAGAATACGATTGTTACTTTCTAGGTCAATAATAAATTTATATCGATTTTGATAAATTCAACATCATGTCCAACTTATACTGTATATATAATTTATACATAATTTTAATAAATTTATCAAAATTAATAATGAATTTATCATTATAATTTCTTATAATATCGTAGGTAATCAGCATTTTACAACATATCATATATATAACATATATTACGAGTATAAAATTAAAAATAATATCTTGTTATAACTATTATAACTAGAAAATGACTAGACGTACATACCAATATGGAGAATTGTGAGGGTGAGAACCAACATGAATAATGAAAGCAAATGATGTCGTTTCATTCCACAACACACATGCAAATTAAAAGCTGAAAATCTCTCATGGTCCTCCACAAATATCCATACATTACATACAAATATTATTACATTTATATTAATTCTTTTTATTTCAGATATAACATGTTATATTAACATGAATATGATGAACTATGCAACATTACATAAATTAATAATGTGTTATTTAACATGAATATGTTCTTACCAATACACTTAATTCTTTTTCCCTTATACCTCATAAACTAAAAGGACACCTATTTTAAGATAGATCAAAACAAAGCTACAAAAACCATATACAAAGACAAATTTGAAACAATAATATATATAATATATATATAATATCTAAGATAAAACAAAAAGGCTTATTCACAAGAAATATATATTATGATCACGAATGATAATTTCATATTTTCCCAATTTTCTGACACCCCAAAAATTAATTAATGAATCTAAAAACACCCTCAAAAAAAAAAAAAAAAAAAAAAAAAAAAAAAAAAAGACAAAAAAATATATATTATACGATATTGTTTTTCTACTAAAATTAAGAGCAGCAAAATGAGTAAATTCCCTATTTTACCCTCTCCATTCCATGCATTGTGAAGTGGGTCGGGTCTTCTGTGTACCCGCATTAATCGGGCATGGAGTCTGAACCGGTAGGACCATACAATTATACTGCAAACACAACGAACTACTCAACGGAATTTCATCCCTCGAATTAATCGGCATTGCTGTTAAAAAATTATGTTGTAAATACAATAACTGTATATTCCCAGCCATCAACCGGTCCACAAAAACCGTCGGAACTGAACCGGTGAACCGGTTATTATTCAAGTACAGATTCTGAACCGTTGCAAAAAGTGGCGACACTTCCCCATACAACCTGTTGTGGCTAAGATCAACGGTCTGAATTGAAACTGATCCAACCGGTTGGACCGGTCCTGTAAACTGATTTCTTTCGAGTTGGAGATTCGTAATTGGGAACCTGAAAACACAGCCCGGGATTGAACCGGTAAATTGGTTCAAACTTAAGTCTAGGTAGTTCAACCGGTTGAGCCGAGGGAGTAGCTGGTCAACCGGACCCGAAAGCCGATTCCATGATAACGAAAGGTATTGTAACGAAGAAGGTAGCCAATCCGAACCAATCGAACCGGATAAATCGTTGTGTTTAGCGTCAAACCGAGTTAGCGTTTGAGAAACGAATTGAGGTATCGAACCGGTAAGATGATTGTGACACAATATAACGTTCGTTAAACTCGGTAAACTCCCTAGGGCCCACGGGATATTGCCGGTGAGCTGATTATAACTCAAATCGAGTGTTCTCAGGTCAAGTAAGTCCCCCAATGTATCCGGGATTTCATGCGAAATGAAATTCCGACTAACAGCTAAAAACTTTAAGTTTTTTAACTGAGACAGTGTCCCCGGTAGCGCGCCCATTATCCTGCCCGGGACAACAGTCAACTCAACTAAGGAACTCAATTTCCCCAGGGCAGGATGTAGCCTGCCCGAAAGACCTGGTGCACCAGCACGCGGATCACCTAAATTTAACGCGACTACTTTTTCATTTTCGCAATAAACTCCGGCGAAATTACAAGGATCGGAAGTGAAATCCCACGAGGAAAAGTAATTAGACCCCGGCATGTCTTCTAACGATTTCCGTATCGATTGTAATGCTAGAAAATCGATCGGGTCCATTATCGAAAAACTGGAGATAAATCGAGTGAGAAAATAGAGAAAGAAACAAAGAATCCTCAAATCACACTTCATTGTGAGGAATTAGGGAAATGATAGATATACAATGATTTGGTATTTGAGTATGTGTATATAGGAAGATTTATATATGTATATATATTGAGAGATTTTGAGAAATGAATACAAAGAGGTTGATTGATGAAACTTTACCGTGAAGGAAGTGATTGTTTTATTTTCTGGTGGGAAAATGTGGCCGTGAAAGCTTTAATTGGGAAGACAGCTAATTAGCTCTGATAAAAATTATAAGGATAGAAGAAAGTAGTGATGATAATAGCTTGGAGGGAAAGCAAATGAAAGATGTGAGTTCTTTTTTAGCTTCTTTGAGAAGAAGCTCCAACTATATTTCTATATTTTTACATTTGTTTGTTTGTATTTTCTGTTAGTCAAATGTTATATATGTAAAAGACTAAAGGTTATTTTTATTCTTTTATATAAATAAATAACAACTTATTTCTCTATTTTGTCATTTGAATTATAGTACTATTTTCCATTTTAGAGGGTCATTATTCGCATTATTCATTGATTGAGTTGTCAACATCTTAATAATGAAGTCTATTTATAAATATGATTTTATGATATAAAATCGTATTTTAAAAATGTAAAAAGTAAAAAAATATATATACAAATAAAACGATATCATATTATATAAGCAAAATACATTCAATTCGAACAGTAGTTTAAAATTATATATAAGTTTTAACATGTAAAACGATGTTGTTTTATGTATATATATTTTTACTTTTTACGTTTTTAAAATACAATTTCATATTATATTTTTACTTTTTACGTTTTAAAATTTTGTTAGTGGAGGTTTTTTTACATATGTTAAGAATTAAAAGTTCAAAATATCATTTCTGCTGTCATTAATACAATTATTACTTACGTATAATGTGTTATAAGAAGTCCTTTTTTTCTATAATTTTTACCTTTAAGATAATTCTTAGATATATTTAATGTCTATTTTTAACCTAATAAAATATAAGTTCTATGAGGTTAAACTTATAAATAACTTATTTTTACAAAAGATGTGATAAAAATTAGATGGCTTATACATAATACTTATAGTTTTGAGTCTCTTTTTTTCTTAAAATCACTTGATATATATATATATATATATATGTGTGTGTTTGTGAAAAAATAAATAACTGTTTTATAGCTGTACCATTTTTATGTAATGATTTTTGATGGTATTGGTGTGGTTTGGAGTTTGGTTCTGGAGGAAGTAACGGTTGTCCGAACCTACATGTCTGACACCTCAGGGGATTTGGCGGTGACCTGGACCAATACCACGTGACATTTGTGGAACCTGCCCGATACATTTATGACACGGTAACGACAGTTTTATCTTTTTTGGTTTATCTTTCGATTTGCCTGTTTATTAAAAACATATTTAGAAATTGTTTCTTTCTACTATTTTGTTCATCGGTTGCCATAAATATATTGTGGGAATATGGGACATAACAATAATAAATTACCATGTTAGCATTAAAAAATACAAGTCAGTTTAATGAATAATTATTTTGTAGCAATGATAAAAGGAAATTTGTTTTCTAACTTACTAAATTTAACTAGCTAACTGTTTTGACTTTTGAAGAGGGTTAAGTGTTTCTTTATTTGGATACATTTTTAAGTAAATCTAAAAGGTTTTTAGTACAGAAATCATATCATGTGAGTTTGACCCATTATATTAACTTGTCTTTTTCTTTTTTTGTTTTTGTATTTTCATTATCACATGATATATGTCTTTCTAATATTTTGTTTGTAATGTTTAAATGTGGTGCATATTAGAGGATCAAGCGCACTTCGAGAAAAATGAGAGTTTAGATAATTTCAGTTGCTGATTTTAATGATTAACGGTTCAGAGTTAAAATACTGCATTTAACAAATGTAGTGTTATTAAAATGTAATAAATTTAAAACATTAATCACATAAATAAATAAGTAAAATTGTTTGCATCTCTTTCTTCTCAAAATGCAACAATCCCTCGTAACCTTATTTGTAAACTTTTCATAGCTTTTAGCATTTATTTATAGATCTTGTTACAAAGTATCCCAATATAACAAGAGATGAGGGAAGAACGAATAAAATGTCAAAATCTGAGACTTTTATTAGATCATGTTATTAGTTACGATTGAAATAATTTGTAGAAAATATACATAAAAAAAGAAAAAAACACAATTACAAGTAGATCAACTACAAAATTAAAGTTACGACCAACTCATGAAAAAAAAATCGAATGTTATTTAAAGTGTTTAAAGGACTTTAGTTTTAGTAAAGATTTAAGAGGAACCATGAACAAAAGCTATTAAAAGTTTTTCTAAAGTCACATCAATTTTTAGTAAAAAAGCTTTTGTATATTTACTTGAATGATGCTATAAATCTCCATTAAAATGGTTATTTATTTATAATTCCTCGACAAATATACATCCACTAAAATTAGCCTATCGACTCCACAAACAGTACTATAAGAATTAGTACTGAACATCCCTCCAGTAATTGTACATGCTCCCATACCAATAATATATTTTGGTTCAGACATTTGTTCGTATAATCTCATTAAGGAAGGGGAAATCTTTTTATCTCCAATGATAAAAAACTTTTCTTTTAAAAAAATTACACACACTTTAAAAACCTTTTCATGCACAACTTAAGAAATCTTAACCTTTTGTACAAAAGTTTTTTTTCCGGTGAAGAAAAGTTTTTTAATTTTTTTTTCTTCTACAATTTTTTTTTTTAAAAAAGTCTTTATTGAAAATGCTCTAAAAACATGTAAAGTGAAAAGATTTAACAGTATAAAACTTTATTCAACAATGAACCACAGCACTCTCTCTTCAGTATTGATCCTAGTGTTGAATATGTTGTTCCATCAATATTGTTGAGTCGAAGAAGTCTGATGTTGAAATCATTGTTGAACTCAGAACTCCATGCGGAGTGCAACACTGATCCACTTCTCGCACTTTAAGCTATATTAATTCCAACTTTTATAAATAAAAGTATATCACTTCAATTCATATAAATTTTCTGCCTCCTTTATTAGGTGATGCTATTAAATGTGGGACACAAGGAAAAAGGACTAGTTAGTGGCAAACTATCATATCTAGAAAACAATCCCATATCGTATGCCTAAACTTGACGAATTAATGGCCATAAAATGTGATTCTTCTAACCAATGTATCGGCAATTTAATTAGACGGTTCAAGGTAAGTTGAACGACATAAAAACTAAAAGACTATTTTAATTTTTACAACGGTCAAAGTAATACTATTTATATCACAAGCTAGGATATGTATAAAATGAGTGTGTTTGGATATCTTGAAATCAAACTAACAAAATATGATAAAAACATCATGAACAGAAAAGTAAAATTCAATTTTTCACATATTGTTATAATAACAGAATATATAAACGGTCAGTGTTGTCAGTTATCGATATCCATAAAAAAAATAGTAAGATCCATCATAAACGATGAACGCTAACCAAAAACCATTCACTGAAGTAGTAAGATGCAAAATCAAAATTATTGCAATTAAAAAAAAGTGAGTTCTTGAATAACAGTTTAAGTCAATAAATGATCTCAGTACCCTTGTGATGTCAAATCTCTAACTTATCTTTGAATATCTGTAATATGGTCTTGTAGCAAATGACACCATGTCACCAAGTCAAACATCTAAGAATGATAAAGAGTTTTTTTCTAATTAAAAAAACTTTCAGAAAAGCTTCTAATTCAATAAGAAAAAGTCTTTTTTTTTGGACAAGAATAAGGAGTTGAAATGAAACAATTTAGGAAAAAAAAAGTTTGACATCAGAAGCTTTCAAGCTTTGGGTAAATTTTTATTTCCCTCCAATAAAAAAGTTTTTCTATAGCTTTTTCTTATTTATATAAAAACACTTTAGAAAAACTCTTAATGAAGACGCTTAAATAACCCGACAACAAAATCAAAGTCTTTAAAAGTCAAAAGTTCTATAGTTTGAAACTGACTTGTACAGTACCAGTCACAAAGCCGAAACCCATGTGGGCATAAATAAATGCAACATATTCTAATATGCACATGCAAACAAAGATATGAACCTACCAAAACTACTTCTCCTTTACTCTTGAGTTTTGACCCAACATAAACCTCATCTATCTTCAAACACAAGCATCTATTTGGAAGTTAGTTCAATAAGGAATTCAACTCCAACACCCGCAACCCAATATCCTAACCATACTCCTAAATGGGCCCTGCAATGATAAATTTGTAAGGGCATTTATGTCTTTTTGCACTAAACAACCAATAAAAACACAATCACTTTACGTTGGTTGGAGGTATGATTTCAGCCTTATATATGAATCAGGATTGTGATCATGCTTCTGATAAAAGTGGGATGTGTTTGTATTTATACATTATAGGTAAGATTTTTTTCTAGAATGATAAACCTATAATCTAACTTACGTACTATAATCGTTACGAATGTTAACACACATACATTATGAGATGTCTCTTTCTTTTATTCATTTGTTAGATTAGGTTATATTAGATTAGATAGATATGAAGGAGCCCCCTCCCACAAGTTAAAAGTAAGAGAGTAAAGAAGGTAAATGTGACATGATAATAAGAAAGTGAGAGTGGTTGATCTATACGCTTTATAATGTATAAATCACACACTAATACAAAAAGGGGTAAAGTGAACGGTTGGTTGCATAGAATTTGGTAAGGTAGAAAAAAACTGATCTTTATATCACAATGTGTATTAAAGTATTTCAAAATGTTCACTCGCAGTATTAAAGTTTACAAGCTGATAAAAAAATGCTAACCATAGTCCTAAGGGCTATGATTAAATTTACCATATTTACAAACCTTCTAAAATTATAATTAATTATTTTTATAAGTATTAAATATTTACATATGTATATATGGAATGTAAGTATAAATATAGAATATAATCACTTGTAATTATTGTAAACTAAGTTGTTGATATTATTTTAAGAAAGCTTAATCATAGCCCTAAGTGCTATAGTTAACATTCTCCATAAAACTATTATTGTATCTAATAGTTCTTAATTTTGAATAAATGATATTTAATTACTTGTTCATTTCAGACATTCCATTGACTTGTTACCTGTCGACAACTGATTTTCCAATCCACGTAGGATCTATATAAGTGTAAAATCAATCCCACATTATCACCATGTTGTTCAAATTGTCCTTGAATATTAGCTAAAAAAGAAAAAGAAAAACTACCATATTTTTTATTTATTTATTTTCTTTTCATTATCTATGTGTCAAAACTCAATTGGTTAACTTTTATATGTTATTAAACTAATAAATCTGACTAAATACTATTTTATTTGTAAACCATACATCTAACTAAAAATGCTACTTTCATGTACAGGCCCGTGCATCATCAACATCATCAAGTCATATCCTCAATTCATTATCACCATCATAATTAACAGAATGACAGACCCTTAATTCATTATTTTTTATCTCAGTTCATATAATCACCATGAAGCCATATTTTGTACCGGTTCAATTAGAATTTCTTAATCATGAATTTATTATTGTCTTTAATTTACGTATAATTACAAACACAAAATTGAATATAAACCAAATTATGAATCAAACATTCAAATCAACAACTTTACTTGTTTCAATTCAAACACCCACAATCATATCAAATCATCTTCATTTTTAGTTCAAACACCTACAATCTAATCCCACAACTCACAAATCAAAAGACTTTTCTCTCTTCTTTAAACCTAGATCTGAAAAAACAAAGAATTTTTTTTTTTTAACAAACCTTCAAAACTAAACTGAAAGCAAGATCTAAAGAATAAAAACTCATAAGAGCCAAAGATAAGATCTTCATGTAAAGAAGAAACCCTAAAACTACATCTAGAAAAAGAATATCCTAAAACAACTCTGAAACGCAATGATGCGAAGGTAGGGGATGGTATACTTTGTATGTAAAATAAGTAGAGATGTTGAGAATTGTGTGTAAAAAAAATTAGTAATTGTTTGTATATATATAGAGTGTTCGAGATTGAAAAAAAGTGTTAAAAAATTAATTTACTTATTTTTAGTTTTGACCGTTTACTAGACGTTTGAACAAATAACCCCACTTATTACTGTTCTTACTCCGTCGCGTAGAGAATGAAAGGCCGATGATGGTGACCAATGACGATGTTTTGCCTATGGCGTCCTGCAAACGGCGGGCTTCCTTGGGCCTTAGGATGGAGAACGAAACCCCCATAGGGACCAGTCGAAAAAAAATTTAGAAACCTTTATATATTTGTTGTTTTAATTTTGTTTTTTTTATAAGTATGTACACATAAGAAAATAAGGCCCCGATAGAACCGGAAAGACAAACTTTTTAAACAGTTTCTCAAGTTCAATAATGCATACGTTAAATCGTAAACTTTAATACTTTAAATGAGCATTTTGAAATACTTTAATTCTGTCCGTGTGTATCAACCCTACGCCAAATTAATTCTCTCAAACAGGCCCACTGTATAGGGACCGGTTAGGTAGATAGCTATCGGCCTCTTCTGCTGAGACCTGTTGCCAAATTAAAGGAACGGTTGCAAAATTAGTCTCTATGAGGGTTTCAATTCATCTCCTAAAATATTTACTAGTGACGGATGATTAAATTTAAGTACTTTGATCACAACCGATTATTATGCAATAAAACCTTTGTATGTGTAAGAACATCCCAAGCTTAAAGAAGTAGCTAGTCTAATAAAATTAGAGTCAAATGAGGTATGTTATGACTTTTAACCTAAATATTACAGTCCAAATGCTACGTTTGATCGCTAACGCCAAATTGTTATAAGGTATAACTATGAATGAGTATAACAATTATGCCATTCTTGGTAAACATTTCATTTCCTTTTGTTTGGATTACTTTCTTAATAAATAAAGTATATTCTTTTATATATTTGGAGAGAATTTAACTATGATGACACATATACAAGCAAACATGATATGAAGTAAAGCACATGTAATGGAACAAAATTACATCATTCTCTTCACCTAATGCCAGACCCGCCGTATACAAAGGCTTAAAATCTGATATCAAGTTCTTCGAAAAGGAAACTTTAAAAATAAAATAGATCGTAGAAAAGATGTAACGAATAATAATGAAATGGTTAGTTGTTAACAGGGTTTCAGAATATACTACCCCTATTGCCTTCGGTACGAGATTTCACATTGTTTATTGCATACGAGGAAGTAGTGTTGGCAATTTTGGACCATTTATTTATATAACGAGGTGGTTTGGATTTATATTTAATTCAATTTTATGTCTGACGGGTCAAACAAGTAAAGTGATATGAATTAGTTAAAAAGGGAACATGTCAAATGGGCTGAAAGTCGCTCAATTTTGAATTTGCAAAATCATTTTAAAAATGAGTTGTGCTGTTGAAATAATTGAACTTTAGTCATTATATTCGACTCTCTAGTTATAGAGAAAGGTTCAAAAAGTGTTCTAGGTCAAATCAACATCAACTCGTAGCAAAAATTCATTTGTTTTTACCCTTATCCGTTTGGACTGGTTACCAAGTCCACCCAATTCTCCAAAATCTGTAAGGGCGTGATCGAGAAACTTTATTATTTCAGTTTTTTTTTTCTTAATGGGAGGGGTTTTAATTCCATCCTTTAAGATAAAGTTCATTCAGAGTGTAGATAATAAGAAAACTATATACCGGCAGTTCATTACATATAGATGAAGCAGATCCGAAATACTTCGATTTACCATTCAGTTGAACATGGTTTTGACTTAATTTGTCCGTACTTAAGTTGACTTTGTTTTTGTCGGTCTTGCCATTTTGTGTCATTGATAACATATCATGTGGAAGTTTTATGAAGGCAATATACACTAATTTTCTTCTAAACTTATTATATTGCAGCTATGGGCAATGTAACAAGCAAAAGTCTTGCAATAAACATGTAGTCCGTCCATAGGCGGATCTACAATGGGAGCCGGGACAATTTTCCCCATAATAAATCTAAAATTACATCTGTCATTTCCTCCCAGATTCCATTCGTACGTAGAACAATGTCATTGTCATAGGCAACATTGTTATTCATTATTTCATTGAGTTTCATGGCAACATTAAATGTATATTATCTGTGGTTTTTATGCGTAAAAGATACCGGCTTACATAAAGTTGTCTCATGGGCTGGAATCTGGCCAAGTCCAAGAAGTAGATATCTGGTCCTCTCATATGGGCATGATTAGTAGAAATTCATTGTGGGCTCCTCTGGGCTCTTCACAGTCCATATTGAGAAAAATGGTTGATCAAAATTTGTTAGATACTCCCTCCATTTCAATTCAGTTGTTCACGTTTTCTGAGTTACCCAAATTCATCGTCCACTATTAGATATGGAAAGGAAAATTTAATCAAGTTTATCATTAACTTAAAATTACAAAATGAACGGAATTTTTAATTAATTAGTCAGAGATAAAAATATCGTTATACACAAAGTAAACAATAATGACTATATTTTTGTGAGATGTGTGTTTATTGTTCGGTGACAAATAATTTGGGACGAAAGGAATAGTTAACAACACCTATAATAATTCGTGTATGAAGCTAGATATCAAGTAATTGTACTTAAAATTGCATAACATTACAGAAAAAAACATACAATTCTTAGCATTTCATAACAAATAATCCGCACATTAATGCAAATCAACTGGCCATGAGAGATTTAAGAGATGTTAATCAGGGTTAATTATAGATATCAAAACAACCTTAAACTCTATAAATGTCGAATTTGACTAATGCACATGCATACATATATGTATATATATATATACTCGAAGAAATAATTGTTGGTCCAACATTATAAACTAACTTAATATATAACTTTTTATTAATGCATGATTTTATGCCAAATCATAAGGAACTTTTTCAATAATTCTTATGTAGACATAACATTTCTCTCTCTATATATATACCCGAGCTAGTAGAGTGATCGAGTTAGGGTTACTAGGGAGATATTATCTGATTAATCGCTTTCTTCACTTGCATTATGCTACTTCTATTTCAGTTACCACCCTTCACCTTCACCTGAAATTCAATCCAAATAAAATTATCCAAAAACAAGTATCTAAAGTATTTTCCATAAAAGAATTATATTATAAACCTTTTGTATTTACGAATCAACACCTCCCTAACGTTTTGACGACAAACGATATGATCGAGCAAGTCCTCATTACCTTAGCTCTCATCTCAGCCGTACACATCCCACCATCTACACAAGATTGAACGACTGTGATTTCAACTCCAAGTTCCCTTGCCTTCTTCATAACATCCAACAACAGCCCATCTCTATACTTACATTGCATCTCCACCAATGCATCACTTTCTATGATCGAAACTTCCACTTGTATCAAGGTCCCCACCCTCCCTCCAGTCCCACCGCATCCCCCCTCCACTACTCTAATCTCCCTCTTATCGGCCACCCTCAAACTATCCAACTTGTTATGTGTACGACCATCACGTTCCTCTAAATCATGTATCTTTTTTCGCAATTGTTTCAAGTACTCTGTTGTGTCACCTAATATTGATGCTTTGTCCATTTTAGTCAGTAATGGGTTAATGACCTAAGTATAACAAATCTTTCATTTAATTTCTTTCTACGACTTCTTTCTACTAACACATGGTTCACGCTTAGCTCTTCGTGTGAAGCTGTTTTACGCAATTGATGAGATCTTAGTGCCATAGATTTAGAGGTATTGCTCATGTCAATAGATTTGATGTTAGAGTAGAGAAAAGGTACATCGAAGAGGATGTATGGGCTTTTCTATTTGCACACTCTAAATTCCTTTGTGCACACCCCTAATGTGAGTGCATGTATGTGTCCCACATATATATGTATGTGTGTGCATGTGTGTATACCCTAAAGTGTATTTAATATGCCAAACTATGTATTTAACTTAAAGTGTTCATCAAACACCATTCTCACCCACAAACCACAACCAAAAAGTTTGCAGGTAGCGTGGGCCTGTCAATCACTAGTAATGAAACATAGATGTTGTGAAACTATACCTACCTAGACATCTTATCGAACTCTACAGACACCAACCACCCAAAATAACCCACCATCACCCGCAAACCACAACCAAAAAATTTACAGGTAGCGTGGGCCCGTCAATCACTAGTAATGAAACATAGATGTTGTGAAACTATACCTACCTAGACATCTTATCGAACTCTACAGACACCAAACACCCAAAATCTTTATTTTGGGTGCAAGCAATAGTTCTTGGTAAACGCATTACTCAATCCTTCGTAGCAAACTTTCAGAAATAGGGTAGCACTTCTAAAATCCATATCTGTAAAACTAAATTATACAAAATTAATATAACCTCGTATATGTGTACATTTCTAAAATTCATATATGTTAATCTAAATTATACAAAATTAATGTAACCTCGTATATGTGTACATTAAACACATGAAAATAAATAGAATAATAATGAAATCAAAATGTACCCTGAAAATAAACATGAAACCTTGAAGTTGATATTGGGATCCTTTGTTGGAATTTTAGGATAAAATATTACTTGACGTAGACTTTCACAAAGTGACTCGTATGTGGGATCCCAAGTATAGGAACCCCATGGAAAATTGTTCCACGAGTCCAACTCTTCAACCAGCCGTAATAACTCGTCATCAACAACATAATACTCATACGAATCAATACATTTGAAATGCAAAAGCAGTAACAAAAAAATTCGCACAACATCAAAATTATTGTACTCCTAAAGTCGGTCAAAACTAACTTCTCGTTATCCTTATTGACTTCAAGAAGGTTTGACAGCATAAAACTAACTTCTTGTTATCCTTCTTGGCTATGATCGGTTGCCCAAAACCAATGTCCATAACAAGTTTTGAAGAAATGGTTATGACAAGCTGACCTTTCCTTCAATAATGTATTTGTTTTAGAGATAATAGATAAATCGGCCTTCAGTTTCACATCGACATAATAGTACATACCCTACACAAAATAAAAAAATTTCTAGGTTATAAATTGATACTCCACGTTTAGCTTATTCGAGTAGGAGTTGAGGATATTTGTTTAGAGAACTTACAATATTTATTGTTGATGCAATTAGACCACTCACGTCGAAATGATCTTACAACACTTATTCAAGATAACTATATGTATAACATTCCATCATATACCTAAGTTAACCAAAATTAAGTATATTAAACATGTTGATTCACATAATCACGGTCAATCCATTTTCATTTTATAAATGACAAAATCAAAATAAAAACACATACAATTCATATCTTATAGTGAAACTTATATAAATAATGCGACATCACAAATTAAAAATGCATACAGATTGTAAAATGTGAGTAAATAATTATGATATTTTGTTTAATACCAAAACAAATTAATTTTAGACCCAAACTAAAAAATCTAAGTTCATGATATCTTGCTTGAGAGTAAGAGAAGCATTAATGCACAAATAAATCTATTAAACACAACTACTATACATCTTCACGTATATAGCTTTGTCATATATTAACTAAATAAATAAATTAGTCAAAAGTTTATGTCCTAAACACTTGGTACGTTCAAAAATTGTCCCATTAAGAAACTTTATATCATAATCATAACACAAATAAAGTAAACACCTAGTTAAATACTAAAATGACTTACAATTATCGTGTCTAATCACAATTGCCGGAGTAATTTTGCTTAAAATTTTATAAAAGGTTAGCGCCGGATTGTTGCATTTTTGGTCAGAGTGGTACATGTTGTAACATGGAATAATGGTGAAAAAAATGGTGAAAATACACATGACGAACACTAAAATCGCCTAATAACACGAAAATAAAAAATTCAAACAAATTGCCCGGGTTAGCCGTTTTTAAACGTTTTTCGTATTTGTCATTTTTATATTTTTTCGTTTTTGTCATTTTTTTATT
Organism: Logfia minima; assembly: GCA_963921325.1. Taxonomy (NCBI): domain Eukaryota; kingdom Viridiplantae; phylum Streptophyta; class Magnoliopsida; order Asterales; family Asteraceae; genus Logfia; species Logfia minima. Next base: position 10,053,571 of record OY992776.1, on the reverse strand, counting down.
TTATTTTTTTCATTTTTTCGTTTTTAAACGTTTTTCCTAACGTTGTTGTCGCATTTTTCAGGTGGTGATGTTTTCTTTAGATTCAACGAAGCGCCGGACTACCGAAATGTCGTAGGATGCTTACATGACAACGCCATTCATATCATATAAGATTAGTTGTTCTTAGATTTTTTGTTTTCTTGAAAATTTGTGCGTTTAAACCCGAGCCCGTTTAGACCCAAAGCCATTTATATCCAAGTTCGTTTATACTTGAACCCGTTTTGACCCGGCTGGCCAAACTCGCCCACCCGCCCGTTTTGCCAGTACTAGCCGTGTGTAAATCCCGAAAATGTGATTTTACTTTGCCTCTTTGACCGGGAAACTCTTTAACATTTGGTTCTTTTTCATTCGTTAGAAGAAGTCCCCAGAATAGCCGGAATTAATCACTTTTCGATGATTTGCGCGACACACGTGTCAAAGTCATGTGGTTGGCGATCTGTTTGCATTTAGCCATTGACCGGTGTTTAAAGTGTGATAGGCGGCGCGATATGATTGGCCCAATTTAAATCACCTAGATCGTCGAGTTTGGATTTATATTTTGACGATTTCTTCGTATGAAATTGAATATTTTTTTTAACACTCATTTATATTTGATTTAATGCTTTTGACTTGTCTATACTGTGAAATTTCTCTATAATAATTGTAAGCCTAAAAGGCTAAAACCAGACTTTACTTGTACTTAGTGTACCTACATTAGCCTCCTAGCCATCTTGTGCCATAATCAAATAATAGGCCCTTAAATATGAAAACTAAATTAAACAAATTTCCTTCTGTAATCTAAATATCCTAGTTTCGCCCCTAGTATATATATAACAAGCAGACGATCTCATATTGATGTCATACAATATCAACATATACCTAACATCTTTCTTTTTTTTCTTAGGGAGGATCCTCATTCACTGGCATATGAAAAAAGAAGCTCATTTGTCTCCCAACTTGTCAAAGCAACATTAATCTCAGCTCCCCATAACTGTAGTAAATTTACCAAATACATCATTCTTTAGTTGGCTAGCACACAAACCAATAAAAAAATATCAGGGAGCACGAATGCATAGTTCGTTAACCAAGAAGATATTACAATATAATGATGATAGTTTCTGTAGAACTGAAGAACACTTGGAGTTTAGAAAAGAGTGGACCGTGGACGTAAAAAGTAGAGGTTGCATTTTTTACCCTGAATGAGTCGATTTGGATTATGTATTATCTCAAACGGGTCAAATTAAGAAAACTAAAAAAGGAATGAGCTAAAGGATTACAAGTCTCTGAAAGTGTATTTTTAACTACATACAACCTAGTATATAGCTTTCTTAAAAAATTTATGTAATTCTTGTAACAATATAGTTTATATAATCATGTAAAATGGAGTATATACAAAACCAAAAACTGGACTAAAAAAAGTGATTTGGCCCATTTTATCCGGGATTAAAAAGCTCTACTTTTAAACCGAACCCATTTTCACTCATTACTCGACCTGTCCAACCTAACCCATCTTGCCACCTTTTTGCCACCTTTAGTAATATATATCTAAATTAAAAAATACAGTCCTCCATAAATGTAAAAGTTGCTCAAGAGTCATAATTAAAATGATATTACTAATAACATATAATCCTATAAGGTCACACCAATAGCATATAAACACTAATTGATTAATTGCTAATTATCAATAATTCTTGTAATAATTGGAAATTAATATTTTGTTAAAATAATAATGTTCCAAGGCCTATAACACATTAGAAGTCATATGATATGATTATAAATGTCATGTACAACTTATTGGACCTAAAAGGTTTGAGAATTAAAACTTGTACACAACATTGAGGTGAATATGAAAGTGTGAGATAATCAAAGGGGGCCTCCCCCTCCTCTTCCATGGCTGGACATCAAAGGGGGCCTCCCTTTGATGGTGAGAAGCTTGCTAGTTGATCAATATGCCATGCCTTTTGTCCATACTTTGATGATCTTCAAGTATAGGACTAAAAGTGTTAGTGTGCGCATGCATAAGACTACAAGAAATCTTCACTACTTCTTGGTGTGCCAAAAACCTTGAACCTAAATGCTTCTCTCATTCTTCATATCTTACTAAAGCTAGAAGAGTGTGAAGCATTGACTCTCTCTTAGACAAATTTGATTTGGTCTTAAGAGCTTAAGAGCTTGTTCATACGAGGAGTTATAGACTAGCATCTAGTGTTGATTCGAAAGCTATTTGGTGAACTTGCTATAAGTCTTGAGTTCTTGTTATCTTCATATTCATCAACACCCTACTTCTAAAAAGTGTTCAAAGACTTCAAAGGTTGTTAATCTTTAAACCCCACGTGGTTGTTAATCTTAATGTACATGTTAATGGATCTTGGTGGGTTTTATTAAAAACGTTTTATTATATGATCAACTTATATTTTAGGTTCCGTTGCAATTTAATCTTTGTTTTAAACCTTGATTTTGATCTACAAACCCAACAGTTTCACCACTTGTACACTAGCAACAATATGAAAGATTAAAGAAAAACTAGTGGGGTCAATAATGATTATGAAAAAGGAATTAGAGAAGCAAGTTTGGCTTTTTATGGTTAATAATTTCCTAATTGAACAGAATTAGCGGCTTTAAACATTTATGCTGGTGCACATCTTCATCTTTCATGATTTAGTGCAAAAAGTCACCATGATAGGTACGGATGTTGGTACAACCGTATCATCATATGAGAAAAGCAAACCGACTTGTTTGCCTTCCAAGTTTCGTTGTGCATCCACGTTTAAGCCACCATCTACATAAACATGCAATAAAGATATCTTGTTTGAGATAATATTTTTAATTGTCTTGCTAATAAGCATATCCAATGAACATATATTTAAGCTATCAAAGTTGAGCTCAAAAGTACACATACAAGAAGATCATTTTTGGAAACAGAACAGTCACAGCTAGCATCTTGATAGAACCCATATGAGCATTTTTGTTAAAAATAAGATAAATACTTAAAGATGTAACAATATTGTCTAATACACTAAGATTAAAAAACAAATATAACCAACATGAGGATCTTATAATGGACAAAAATGGAGTAGGATTAGTGATGCAGCTTCCTACTTTTGAAAAACCTGATAAAATCACTATCTTTGTACTTGAATCAACATCTAACTACTTTATATGCAATCATGGTTTAGTGGACTTTATCTAGGTTCACTGCGGTTGGTGAACTATATTGCCCATTTAAGCAAATTGTCACTGTATGTGTGCGTTATTTACTGCGAAATCATCTAATGTACAATTAAAATGGGAAAAGAATGATGTATACCTTACTTCTACTTCAATATAGATACAAATATTATATGGGTTCAGTGATATACAAATATTAAAAAGTACCTAAAGAGTTTGGATCTGTATTTACTTTTCTTCGATTCCTGCAATTTGTCATAACAAAAGAAGTCGGAGAGAACAAAGATATACTCTACAGAATTAACAAACACATGATATTTTAATAGAATATTAACGTGTAAAAAGCACAAATCGTTAAAGCCCAACCCACTAATCAAAAATTATATTTGGTAAACATAAGATCTTTCAAAAGCATACAAATATTTGATTGTTCTTATCAGCGTTCAGTTTACCAACCACAATAAAACTTATATAAACAAATGTGTCCCGCGTAAATCAGGTAAAACTATATAATAAAAAACTGATGGCTGTGATACACGTCTCGTCTTTGGATCAAGAAGCTACCACGATAGGTACGGATTTGAGGTACAAATGTGTAAAAAATGTGAAAGCAAAGTTCCCATTACTTTAGCCTTTTTAGTACTAAATATGTCATCAGCACTACAGAGCTGGGATAATTTATATAATAACTTAATTAATCCCAGCTGAACCGTGTTGTTTGGTAATTTTCACTAAACAATATTACTTGTCCTAAAGTATCACTAGTGGGTAAGTAGAAATGTATTAAACTATTATGCTAGTGCGTTGTCATTGCATTGAAATGAAACATCTTTTACAGTACAGACAATAATTATCTTGATAGTACGTGCAAAAAACAAATCAATTAAGTGTGAAAATAAAATAGTAACAGTATTGAAATGAAACCACCATAATGTCTTCTAGAAATGCTACTCGGATTCCATTTACTGCAGTTTGTTTTAATGTTTCGGTGAAGTATATCAACAGATTACTAAAGCATCGCCTAAATTCATTCTATTGTGTTGTAATCTGATATTTTAGCCACAACATTCAAGAAAAAAACATCTTTTACAGTAGACAAGTGATAGTGGAACAACTCTATATGATGCACTATAGTTTATGTGGTGTCATTTACTGATATACAATAGAAAATTTACCCAATCAAGACATAGAAACCTTTTTATGTGTCTTCCTTTTGAATTACATAAATTTACTTCAAAGTAATGACCTAACTGATTTGAACATAAAATTATGGAACTCCACAAAATGGAAAAAGATGGAAAAACAGACAATAATTATTGAGTCGGGATGCAAAGTATCTTGACTCGTACTATTAACGGTTGGTGTGCAGAGCATGCAGCTGAAAATTTATAAGATAGTCGTGCATATCTGAACAAAATTTACACAATAGTCATCTATATGCTCTAGCATTTTTCAAGTTTCTATAGGATTTTTAACATTTTGAGATATGCGTGTGTTTTGATATGCGTGTGTTTTGGAAAGAGTTAATAGATAGATTTAAAATGACTATGTAATCTTCAATAATCAAAATAGGACAATCATAGTAAAATAATATCATCTGCAATAAAATATAAGCTAGAAAATACTGCTAGGATGTGGTTCTGCCTTTTGAAGTTGTAATAACAAGATGATCAAAGGCTTGAATGTTTGAAAAATTCTGATTATTTAGATAGATTTATAAATAAACCAATTGTGATTTCTATGACAAAAATATAAACAGTCTGCCTTCAGCGTGTAGCCTCGTTGACTACAGAGATGAGGGCATATATATATCTATATATATATATTGCATATGAACACTCGTTATGTTATACATCTATATATATATATTGCATATGATATTTAATTAGTGTAGGACATAACCAAATGACATATTCACCATGAATTATATGATTCAAATTACACCCATACCAAAAACCACCCTGATACAAGTTGATAACAATCTACATTCAGTCCACTTTAAAATGATTAACAGAATGAAACATATATTAAAAATATGATTGAGATAGTGAAATTTGTGTCACGTAAATGATCATGAATCAGTCATTTAAGAAAATGACAGTAATCTTGAAGGATTAAAGAAAAACAAGAGCTAAAGTTTGGTAGTGGTCATACTAATGGACAAGCAAACTGCACTTAATAAGTGATATTATCTTTTTCCTCAATAAAATAATTCAAGTCAAATCATAGGCTTAGTACTCCAGCAATTAGCATAGACCACTTATGTTTTCCTCAAATAACAGGCATTACACTAACATGCTGTGAAAAGACCATTCTCCATATATACAAAAGATAAAAAGATAAAAAAGACAAGCATGTTCCACTTAATTCACCAAGTTCACAAATGGATCCACTTACTGATAATAATATAGTTTCATCAAGTGTGATTGGTCAAACGGAGAGCGTTGCCAGGAGACAGATGTCGACTAAGGCACTTACGTATGTGACATGACTAACGGGATCGTCATTTATATATAAGTTCCATTTCGACATATCAACTTACATAATAAAATTCATTTCATCATCCTTAGAGAAACACTTAACCATGAGCACCACGATCGACATTTGCAATGAAAATGAAACTACTACCAACTACAAGAAACAGAATAAACTCTGTTTTCTTCGTAGTTTTTCTTTTCGAATAGAAAAACAATGTGAGCAGCATATGCAAAAGGTCATTCATAGCATCAAAGTTGGAATTGCTTTGGTTTTGGTTTCACTTCTTTATCTCCTTGATCCACTTTTTGAGCAAGTTGGCGAAAATGCCATGTGGGCTATCATGACCGTTGTGGTTGTCTTTGAGTTCTTCGCAGGTTGCTCATCAATTCTTCAAATTATATTTTCTAACTAAGCATCTCTTTTGATCAAGTTCACATTTTTCTAACTATTTCTGAGACTTGATATGTATGCTAGGTGCTACGTTAAGCAAAGGGTTACTTCGTGGACTTGGAACTATTCTTGGAGGTGGACTAGGCTGTTTGGCAGCCATTTTGGCAGAAGATTTAGGAAAATTCGGAAATGCAGTTGTAGTTGGTGTTTCAGTGTTTATTTTTGGTAGGGTTATTCAATATTACCAAAAATTCACCAACATAATCTCTCCTATCAAGTATGTTTGTTAAGATTATTTTGTGACGTGTAGGTGCTGCAGCAACATACTGTCGATTAATTCCAAGCATAAAAAGGAGATATGATTATGGGGTCATGATATTTATCCTCACCTTTAATCTGGTAGCAGTATCTGGTTTGCGTGCTGATAAAGTAATAGAATTAGCCCGCCAGCGTCTGTCAACAATTGGCATGGGTTTTGCTGTCTGCATGTTCACCAGCTTACTTATTTTTCCAATGTGGGCTAGTGATGAACTTCATCGCTCAACATCTTCCAAATTTAACAAACTAGCTTGCTGCATTGAAGGTAGATATATATAATCACCCGAAAAGATCAGCTTTAAAAGGTTTTAAGTATCGTTATCTGAAATATTTAAATGGTGAATTGCAGATTGCATGAAAGTGTACTTCTGTATAGTTGGTGAAAAAGAAAGCATGCCAAGCATTAATGTCAGCGATTGCAAGTCCGTATTGCACTCCAAATCAAATGATGAATCACTGGTAATATCTCTTATTAGTTATTGGTCGATGTTCACATACACTTAAACATATGAATATTATGGATATTAAATTTTCATGTGTATAAAAAAATTAAATATGTAACTTTCAGGCAAATTTCGCAAAGTGGGAACCCTGGCATGGAAGATTTGGACTCTATTATCCTTGGGAGAAATATATACAAATAGGAGAACTCATTAGGGAACTTGCTTCCATCATTCTGTCAATGCAAGAATTCCTTCAATCACCATTAAAGGTACGTTCGAATCTCACTGCAGCGAAAAGTACAAACATTTGTTTCTCTTAACAATTTCGTTAACCGACTTATATTGCTAAACTTTTTCATACTCAGCCCTCAACGCCGTTACAACATGCAATGAAAGAGCCATGCAAAAGTGTCGGTTTGTCACTTGGACTAATCATGCGAGAGATAGGGGAAAGCATCATGAACATGGAAAGATGCCAAGCGAAAGTCCTAACTGTGCCAAAGTTGGAGTCAATCAAACTAGAGCTCATCCTACTTTCAACTTCACCAAAGCTAAAAGGGATTGCAAATGTCGAATCTCTTGCCATTGCAAATTTCTTGTTTCTGTTGATGAAGATAGTTGATAAAGTGGAAGTTTTGGCTAAAGAAGTGGAAGAACTTGGAGAGGCTGCTGGTTTTCGATCAAAATAGCCTAACTTGCATAACCCTGCGAATTAGTAATGACCCATATTGTCGGTTACTACAGTACCAAAAAACGCCTAGCTATCGCATATACATTATCCGTTGTGAAGGTAAAAAATGTGGTTCCCACCATAGAAGGTGGTAAGCCAGAACAACTACTAAAGACGCGATAACCTATGACATTAAGATGTAGAAGGATGCAAGTGTCTGTATCCATACATACTTGTAACACATAAACAAAAAGGGACTATTTATAAGCACAAAGTAGAGTCATCTATTTATAGTTTTGCTTGTTAGTACCGAATTATAAGAGGAGTATAAACGGATCCAAGGTTCACTGAATTAACATATTTTAATATTTATTGGTTTCTTATGGTCCTTTTTTCTTTCTTAATTGTGGTCATCTCTTCTCCAGTTTGCCTTCTTTGAAGAAAAAATGTTTAACTATCTTAACTATATAGCTTACGTCACAACATGAAATTAATTTCATAACAAATCATATCAATGATAAAGGCCTTAACTAATGCTTCCAAAATGACAATAATTCATGTTCTTGTCCCACTTACATTATGAAATTATAATCAGAACAGAGGTACATTTGGTGATACACATAAGCCAAGTGGAAGGGACAAAAAGACATTCTAAAAGACGGAGAAACCAATATTATGGACCATTTCTATACATCATAGGAGTGATATAGCCACAAAATATTGAAAGATAAACCAGCTGATAAAGAATGAGTTTTATACCAATGAGGAAACTGATTATCAGTGGATTGTTGATTGGATTATTCTTTGGTTTATGCAAAGTCGTACAAAGTGCTCCAAACACTAATCTGACGAGTGTTCTTTGTAATTCTGGTGTTTATACCACAGGTGATCCATTCACCATAAGTCTAGCATATGTTCTTGATGAACTAACAAAAGTTACACCTTCTCAACAACGTTATGACTATCAAAATATCTCGCCATACCCTAACGCATTTGCTTATGGTCATGCTTCTTGTAATCAAAGTCTTGCAAGTACAGATTGTGAAACATGTCTTGATGCAGCAGAAGTCAACATGTTAGATACTTGCAATTATAGAATAGGTGCCAGATCAGTGCTTGGTGATTGTGCTATTAGGTATGAGCAATATCCGTTTAATGATTAATTCATTACATTGTTGTCATGTTCAGTGGCTTTGATCCCATTTGATGGATATGACGTTGTCACTGGTAATTTTGTATGCAATTCTGCATATTAAGGTCTACAAATTTCTCATGTTATTTGGATTTAATGACTGATATCAGAAAATATGTTAACTTAAACAAATTTGGATTCATGAATTGGATTTATATAACAAATTCTCAAATTTCAAAATACAACAGCATATCGATCATAAGTTCATGATACCATATATGCTTTATTTAGATTCATCTTGGTATGCAAATTCTCAAAGAGAAACTTATTGCCATGACATAAGATAGTTTCTTTGACCCAATATGCAGTATATATAATTACACCCTGAATCTTAGACCAAAATAGACCCTTCCATGACTGTGGTCACTTTACCTCGAAGAGATACTCTTTGATTCTTCTTATCGAGATGGACATGTACGATGCCCACTTCTAGGTGATGCCTGAGTAGAACCAAAACAGGCAAACGAGCATATGAGAACATAATTCAATCATGCATAGAATTTGATCTAGCAGAAGTTACAGAGGTGACGACCGTCCCATGAAAAAATCTCAATGACTCGCGCTTTCTAATTTCCATCAAATTTCAAGATTTTATCCGTTTTCATTTTGTTAAGTATTTGATGTATGTGTAAAATCGATGATTTCCCTCAACCACCATATTTAGGCAGAAAATTTAATTATTTATTCAACCATCACTAAGGTGGCCTAGTGGCAATGGATCAAGATGTCCTCACAAGAGGTCTCAGGTTCAAATCTCACTAGGTAAACATCTTGGGGGTGGTCAAGGAAAGTGTCAGAAACGGTTATGGAGATACCTCGGTAGGCTGCATATAATTGAGTCAAAAACAGACTTGCCCTCCCTGGGTAACATGAATAGGGAAAACCACGTCTCATGTTCAAATCTCACTAAGTAAATATCTTGGCGGTGGTCAAGGAAAGTGTCGGAAACGGTCACGGGATATCCCGGTCAGGCCGTGTACGTTGAGTCAAAAAAAGACTCGTCCTCCTTGGGTAAGATGAACAGGACTGTTTATTAAGAATTTCAAATCTCAGATTTCACATTTTTTTCCGAACCTACATAAAAGCATGCAAGCAAATAAATAAATTTTCTTTCTAAATCGTGTTTTTATGATGTGTTTGGCTCTTTTACAGGGGATTGAGAGATAAGAGAGAGGGACAGAGACCTGATATGCAACATAATCACATTTCCCCAACTTATCTTGCCAATAGGCTGCTAAGGCGCAATGTGCGCTCCCACAAACATCCTAAAAAGAAAATAAAAAAGCATAGTGAAGATCAAACAACAGTCTAAAGTGTGAGCATTTTAACAAGTTAAAAGCCTATTATGATGCCTACTTCCTGGTATAAATTTCTTAAAATTAGTATTAATCGTATGATATGCTCAAAGCATAGCAAAGAACATTTTTCACTATAATTAGCTCATCAACTCCGATTTTAGGGCTGAAGACGCGACTATAAAAGTCAAACTCCAATCCATCAGGTGATAGTGCTGTAATTATTATCGCTCTAAGCTGGCCTTTTCTGATCTTGTTAATTTGTGGCTCAAATTCTACAACTTCCTTCGCAGATGGAAGCACTACCTGCAGAGAAACAAAAAGTAACAATAACTTTCACCAACTTTGATAACAACCTTTTTTCAAAACAAGTGAATGTAAGAGAAAATGTTATACATACCAAAATGTCATCGAAAGCCATCTTCTTTAAATCCAAAACAGAAACACCATTTAATACTTCAGAAATTTCTGAAATCTTAAGATAGTTGAAATCTGAAACTGGCACGACAGGGAAATTCAATTTGATATTAAATGTCTTCTGTATTACCATTTGATGATTTGCTGTCATCGGGAAATCTTTTGGCAGTCAAAATTCCAGAAAGAGTTAAGAATTTAATTGTGTTTGAATTCACTAAGCCAGAATGGAAAAGAAAACGGGAGGCTGCTAAAGTTCCTTAGTTCCATGACCACAAAGTCCTACCTATCAACATATCATAGAAAAAATTAAGAAAGATAACAATACAAATATGTATCAATCAAATGAAAAAATAGCTCAAAAACCAAACGAACAATCTGCCATCTTCTTTGAATTGAATTGCTAATACAAAGTTGATAACCAGCTGACTGGTCTACATGCTCCACCTAGAGGACAATATGTGGAAGGCAATGTTGACACTGACTCAAGAGTGTGCCAATACTTAAAGCAATTTCGTACTACTTATGTTCCTTAAGCGAGTTTTTCTATCTTAAAGCAATTTCGTACCCACACAACATTTGCGCGGTTGGGTTACCTGCAAATTGCCTCCCATACAATAATGCAACATGTGCAATCGCACCTATCAACACCACATAGGGTGGTGATAAGTAAGTTGCCTACGAGTCGAGATTTTATAAGCAACTCGAGCTCAAACAAGTCAACTTTTTATCGAGCTCGAGCTTAAAAGTCGAGCTCGAAATATATATCGAGCCGAGCTTGGAAGAGGTCAGTGAGCTCTAACAACTATCGAGCTTTTCAAGCCTTAATTAATATGTATCTATAAGATAATTTCTATCAAATACTTTATTCTTAAAAGATATTCTTATTTAATTCTAATATGGTTATACTCTTTTTATAAGTTGTTAACTAGTTTTCACGATTTGTTATACATATTGTATATTTTTTTGGTATTAAACTGAAGTTTAAATAAATATAAAATAAGTTTGAGTATTAAAAACTATTTTTATATAAAAAAATCGAGCTTTTCAAGCCGAGTTCAAGCTATCCTTGATCATTTTCAAGCCCAGCTGGAACGTTCATTATGAAAAATTGTGGAGCTATCAATCCTAGCTCGAGGCTATCCTAAATTAGCCAAGCCGTGCTCGAGCCCTGTCGGCTCTGCTCACTTACAACCCAAGGCTTGGAGTGAACAGAATAGCTTGGAGTGAGCTGGTAAACAGATAGAATTTGGGGCACAGTAAGCCACCTAGCGCACTCGGGCAGTTTCAAGTAAAATGACCAAGTTTCAAGTAAAATGACCAAGTGTCTTCTTTTTGCCACAACATCAAGGGGGACAAGTCACCACTCAGGGATTTTGTAAGTTTCCCAACGTGTGAAATGATTGTTTTTCCTAAAAAAAGTTTAAGCCAGTTCTAACCATTTTAGGTGTTAAGAAAGAAAGATAATATGTTCATAAACTGTATTCAAATACCAAATGCTCAATTTCATAATACAACACCAAAGTCACAAATACATTCAAGCATATATGTTTTTCCATCAAACTCAAATTTTTTAGATCTTATTGAATCCAGCATGAGGTATTATTACATCGTGAATTTTAGACCAAAAGAGATCCTTCCATGACTGTGGTCGCTTTACCTCGAAGAAGCACTCTTTGATTATTCTTATCAAGATGGACATTCACAATGCCGCTTCTAGGTGATGCCTGAGTAGAGCCAAAACAAACGAACGAGCATAAGAACACAATGTAGTTGGTCAATAGTCATCAAAACGAGTATAAGAGTACCTGATATGCAACAAAATCACATTTCCCCAACTTCTCATGCCAATAGGCTGCTAAGGCACAATGTGCACTCCCGCAAACAGGATCCTACAAAGAGAAAGAAGCACGTAGAAGGTCAAACAATTATGCTATGACTAACCAACATCTAACACAATGAATCCCATATCAACAATTATGATGATGTCTACTTCCTGAAATAAATTTTGCCATTTTAATACAACAACAATATGCTCTTAATATTTTTATTACAATCCACTATCCAAAACTTTACAGAACTAAGGATACATATGACTAGGTAGGGAACACTTTTGTTTGGAACAGCAAAGAATTTTATTTCAAATATGTACCTCATCAATACCAAATTTAGGGCAGAAGAAGCGACTATAAAAGTCAAACCCTGACCCAGTAGGTGCAAGTGCTGTAATTATTATCCCTCTGCCTGGGGCTTCTTTGATCTTATTAATTTGTGGCTCAAATTCTACAACATCTTTTGCTGATGGAAGAACCACCTGCATGAAAGAAGGACGAAAAGTTAATTTTCAACAACTTTAATCACAATCCTTTTACGAATTAAGTGAATGTAGGAACAACTTTTACTACATACAAAGATATCATCAGATGCATCCTTCTTTACATCAACAACAGAAACACCGTTTAATATTTCAGAAACTGCTGAAACCTTGAGATCATTGAAATCTGAAACTGGGACAACAGGGAAATTCAATTCAATGTAGAAGCTGTCTTGTGATTCACCATCTGTCGAATCATTAATCTTGCTAGCGGGAACTTTATTGGCAGTCAAAATTCCAGAAAGGGTTGAGAATTCGATTGTGTTAGAATTCACCAAACCAGACTGGAATAGGAAGTGAGAAGCTGCTAACGTTGCATGACCACAAAGTTCGACCTATCAGCAGAATAGAACAAAGTAAGATTCATACAGACATATCTATATCAAGTGAAAGCGATATCAGAAACCAAAATACACAATCTGCAAGATACACCAAGTAAAATAACAAAAGTAACAAGATGTAGCATTCAACATACAAATTCATTGCTAACTGGTGAGTAACTACCATATAGTTTTGTTATCTGCACTACCAAACAACAACAAAAAAATCGTGGGCTCGTTATAGTCATGCTTAGTTTGCTTAATAGATTTACATTTTACACTATTGATCAAAATCTTTATTCCACTTTTTTACCTATCTTTAATCTCCTAACTTACGAATTACTAATTTTCCCTAAGTACGTGTATATAACGGTTTGGCAAATGTACAGTAAGAAGCAAAACTTTAAAATTCCAAAGTTCAATACTCCAATATTTTACAAAATCATTTTGTAAGTTCAGATGGTACACCAAATTGCAGCTAAGTAATTAACAAGATGATAACCTAAATAATACACATATAACAAAACTGATCAAAAAACAGAAATTAAAACTGTAAAGTAACAAATAATAACCTCAGCAACAGGAGTGAACCATCGGAGATGAAACCTAGGGTTTGCAGAACCGTGATTAACAATCGGAGTTAAATAACAAGTTTCTGAAATATTAAATTCAGTTGCAACAGATTGCAACCACTTTTCATCTTTCTCTATATCATCTAACCAACACACGGCCGCCGGATTACCTTTAAATGCCGTATCAGTAAATGCATCCACCTATTTATCAATTTAAAAATTAAAAAATTCTCCGGATTAATAATTGATAGAGAAAATTGCAGCTCATTTGTAAAGTGAGTGAAAATGGAGATAGATATGAGAACAGAGAATTAGAAAATTACGACGGCGTATTTGACGAGCTTTTTCAACATTTTTATAGTGAGGTTTTAATGGTTAACGTCCGCCGGAGTCAACACTTGAGTTCAAGTATTTCTGGCGACTGTTGCGTCTATTTGATTGTAGAAATAATAATGAAATGAATTAAATTAAATAGATAAATTTACTTGGAAAACACGTACTTAAAACTCTAGGAAGGTGCCTGTGAACTTATTATAATTAGAGCAAAAATACAAGATGCACCGTAAAAAAATAAAGTAGCAAGTTGCATGTACTTTAGATCTAATGTAAAATAGTAGACATCAAATCGAAACCATATACTTATACTGTCAAATTGGTATTTAATTCATTCGCATAAAGTTGTTTAGATAAAAAAAAAATTGAATAAAAAATTATTAAATGTCTTTACTCAAAACATTTCACATTACTTATAATTTTATTTCATTAATTAATTTTAATTTCATTCAAAACATTTAACAGATCAAATATTTATATATTAAAAGATAGTTAACACTCTCTCCGTCTCAAAATAAGTGTCTATATTTTCAGGGACGAATCTTTATAGGGGCAGGGAGGGGTCATGAACCCCAAAAATCTGATTATAAACACTTATAATGAGACGGAGAAAATATTCATAAAATTACTTCGCAAGATGGGTTGTAATTTGCATTGCGTTTTGAGCCTCAGGTTTTGTTATTTGTTTGGGTTTAGGCTGTTTTTAGGGTCGTGCAGGTTGTTGGTGTCGTTTTTAGGTTCAATTTCTTCTTCTGGTTTATAGCGTATGGGAAGGAAATACTTAATCTGTTCGTGGAGGCTGCTTTGCAGAAGGTTTCTTTTGTAGTATCTATATTTCCTAGCGTATCAGGTAGTTTTTATTTAATATAATTTTGTCGTTAAAAAAAAATAAGTTATTCACTCTTTCACAACCTTAACAGAAATGGGTTGCACTCCAAACGTACAACAGAATTTCTTTAATAACACAGTTGTAATCACAAAATGACAAAATATCGTCGCCCATCGCCCATTAATTGTAAAGTTAACTAGCTCTTAGTTCAACCATAACAGGTACTTGATGAGTCGATGTACATGGATCATAAGAATCCAACTAACAGTCCCCTCATTTTAGCCTAATAATTCTTCCTCGAGACAAATACAATAATAACAAATGTCCAATTTAAAAGAATTTGAACAATTTTATTCAATAGATATTACAACCCTCGAGTTAATTACCTGGTTTAAGTAAATCATAGGGTATAATTGTTAGACAAACATCTAAAAATAGAATCCAGTAACAAAAAATTAAAAAATCTTACAAGACCCGACGACCCTTATGGATATTTATAGTTAGAACATTAAATGAAATTACAAAACATAATTTGGACAAATGATGATAAACCCACCAACTTTACAGCAGCAATAGAAGGGGAAGATGTAGCTTCACCAATATGTTTGGCACTTCCACCATAATATTACCAACTAGAAGTAAACTATTCAAGGAGTGGGCAGAACAGAAATAAGGTTACAAATCCAGGTATATTTTAGCGGATACAAACTTAAGCTATCTATTTACATGGGTCGGAATCAGTTAGGACCAAGACACCTACCAAAACCCTTCTTTTGCCATTTTCAGAAACAGGCAAAGAGTGATGGTTGGTAGCTCGTTGTTGACAACTTTTTTCTTCTTGATCTTGGTCATCTTCAGCACCTTCGTCCCTTTGGTCTCCGACTCGGTTGTTGAGACTAAGTTGTAGAACTGTCAACGCCATGAGGATTAGTAATTTTGACAGTGATCTTATGATATTGAATAAAATAGGCTTTTGAAGATAATGTTTGGGTTTGATGTGGCAGTAAATTAGTAATCATATGCATGTCTGGCCGATTCTAATTACTAAAGAAACCAATGGACAAAATGACCAATTATATGGTAGTAAGAAAGGTTTAGTGAAATGAGGATAAAAGTCCACTTAAACTAGATTAAAAGAATGAGTAAATTAGGAACTTTGATTTAGCATTAGATAATCCGTTAGTTGCAGCTGAGTATGAAACTCATCTTAGAAAACTTATTATCTGGCCTCTCAGTAATCCGAAAAGCAGAATTCATAATATGCATCCAAACAATAAAAGCTAATTATTGCGGCAAGAGTGGCAATAATCAGATAATCAATTCCACAAGGGAGATGCATACCAATAGTTTGGTTTATTGTTCTAAAATTAGATCATAAGATTTAAGGTTTCATGTCATCATGATGATAGCATACATTTATTTAAAAGAAAGTCTTAAGTAGATTTATAAATTACCTCGCAAACACCATGCAGTAACAACCTATGGAAAGGGTCCTGGACATACAGCACAAGAACCTCCTCATTGGCTGCCTCTGAGACAAATGCTCGTATGTTCTCCTGAGAGTAATTATTATTGGTAGGTTATGTGGAGATAGAAGAAAATATTAACTTGAAGAGAACCTCACAAAAAAATTTGTGTCTATAACATATTACTCCTTCCAACCCATGGAAACTGCAACAAGAAATTTCAAATGACATAGATTTGGGTCTTAAAAGACTCTTATTTTAATATGGTTAAAGGGCATCATAGGCATTTCAGTTGCAAAATTTTAATGTCGATATTTTCATTTTATAGGGTTATAGGATGCGGGTATGAAATACCTCATAACCATTAACAAGTTCTGGAAGAAAGCTCCGGCGGAATGCTTCTCGAGTTCTGCAGTCAATCCTGTGCCACGCAGTCAATGCAGCAATCTTATCAGCATCCCCACGATTTTTCTTCTTTGATGAGGAGCCTTTAAGAGCCTCTAACGCACCAGCCTACCAGAGAATACAAAAACTTGAAAGGCAGAAGCATTCTTTTATGAACAATTAGAGGTAGCAATTTCAGCTTATTTACTTATAAATGGGAATGATTTGGTTTATGTTTATTTTCTAAAGGGTAAACTTCGAAGATAATAAATAGCTAACTTTAAAAAGTGGGCCTAGCGTTGTTGAAACTTGCATGAAGTTCACTTCTAATGATACAAACCTGCTAAGTCATTTTATTCAAACAATCATATTATTTTTATGATGATATAACTTTTTGAAATAGCCATTATTTAACACATCTAATTTTTATAAGTTATTTAACTTCAAAAATGGGAAGAAAACATGTTTTCTTGTCAACCCGAGACCCATTTCAACTCATACCAAAAATTGAATGAAGGTAAATAACCGTGGTAAGATAGTATTATCGTTTATACCATATAAACTTCTTTCAAGCCAACCTACCAAATCAAAGGCAGTAGGGAAAATGCAAGCAGGACTAAATTCAACAAAATTGTAGTGTCAAGGAAAAAATGGGAGTATAAATAATTAGTTTCGCCTAGGGTACAATCGTCTGGAAGAAAGATTGGAAAGTAAGAGAAGTGGAAAACCTCTTTATCCATGTCTATATTCCTAAATTTGTCCCACTCCCCCACATTTGTCATGGAAAATGCAGATGGTCTTGCCTCATCACCTGTAAAATGAACCTCAAATCAACGGGGTATGAAATTGCGAGGTACAGTTATATAGAAAATAGAGACATCGGCATGGAGGTAAAAATTACTTCTTAGCCAACTAAAGGAAAAAAAAATTCTACCCTGATTGTGTATCCAATTAATTGCCCAATAAACATTCATTCTTCTAGCTTTATTATGCATGCAGTTTTAACTTTAACATCCTTCCAACTAATACTGCATGTATTCTTTTAACTATTCATAGATATCATTATAATTCAGATGTTACTACCTCAGATAAAGCAACTAAAGCATTCATACATTATGTTAAATGCATGTATTTTTAATCTATCCTCATAAACAGAAGTGCTTTACCAAAAGGTGGTGGAGCAAACAAGCCCCTAATTTCATCTCCAGTCAAACGAGGTACAAGTTCCAACAGTATACGATCATTTATCCATCTGCGTGCTCGTCTGTTGCTAACCTGGGAAAAAACATATTGAGTGTCAGCTACAAAGTTAAAGAAAGTCGCTAAACGTTCTGTACTACCGAAGAAAGGATTATTATAGTCCAACTTTAAAGACTTCATGCCATTTGATACAAGTTAGCAACAAGGAATACACAGACACAAGAAGATTTGTACATACATAAACATATATATGATATATAAAGGTACATTCAAACCACAAAGATAAAAGTTACCAAATGTCATGTACGATAGAAGAACGGATTTATCACAGTCCTTGAACTTTATGATCCTCATACAAGATGATAGCAATAACAAATTCACAAACACAGGAACATTAATAATTTAATAACATTATATGCATACATATATAAGGAAACTGAAAAACAAGGACTAAACTTTTTAGCATTTATACTATAAAGATACATCAGTAGGTAAAAACATTCAATAACTAGTCAGCAAGATCATAACTTCGCATTTAATTTTATACCTACATAAAGGTTTGTCAGTATATATATATATATACAAATATATCAATTCAATCATAACAAATTAACACACATGTGTTATTTTCTTCAACAGACGGCAAAAAATTGCGAACTTTCAATCCACATAATTGTAAATAAAATAATTACTCTGTCATTCAAGCTCTCAAGGTATTCAATTTTTTTCTCGAGTGCAAATCCGCGAGATTTAGCATCGCCTGTAAACATACAAAAATTGAATTACAGAAATATAAGTATTAATTAAGATATGACGTAAAAATTAGGGCAAATATAGGTACCGTCAAATAGAGCGTGTTCGCCGTGCAAAAAAACATCAGGAATCGCCATGATTGCAGTGATTCGTTCGATTGATTGAATGAGTGATCACGGAATCCGGAAACTTGTTGCATGTAACAGAAATAATTTAAGGGGAATATGTGCCCTAATATAGATACGTGAGCAGAAATTGGGGGAATAACGAGTGTCTAGATTTTGGTAGTTAGGTCAATTTTGGTCCTTCAAAAATATAATGTTTTGCATAGCATTCCCATATAGTATTCAAGGAATCAAGGATATGAATGATTTGTTCGAAACCTTTTAAATCTATTCAATTAAAATGATTAAGTTTCGGTTAGGCCGATTTTGTCCTCTAAATTGGCAGGTCGGTTGATCTAATTTATTTTAGTATCGGTTCGGTTTACAGTTTCAAAACTCAAATGACTATTTAAGTAAAATCGAAACGTCTTTTATTTTTTTATATGAATTTCATATGTGTTACATCTATATCTATATCTGCAGTCAACTAGCTGCATTAACCATAGAAGGTTAGACGAGTTATAAATCGTTCAAAATTCTTATTAAATACTTACATATTAAATTACTACGAAAAGAAATATATTTTTTTGTCAAATATGTTGCAACTAAGTTTAGTTTTTCGACATGTGCATATATGTTTCAATACCTCAATTCATTGAACGTTTGGAATGGGCATTCACATGAGAGTTAACAAAAGAGACACATTCATCCCAAATCAGTCGAGGAAGTTTTTTGTTTCTTTCTTTATATTTCTTAATTTTAAATTATACGGGGAAATGTTAGAAAATGATTTATAATAATTGTTGAAAATTTTAAAGTCAATCATAAATTATTTTGACATCCAACTTGTAGTGGCTAAATGTTAAGAAGTTTCATTCTTTCTCATTTAACACATTACAATGTAACTTTCATTTATCTATATGCATTTGATAAATAGACGTTAGCATTAAAGAATACTTAATGTGCTTTATATTTTTATGTCTATATAAATGCTCCAACATACAATACTTAAAGTTAAAGTTTATACTTTATAGTAAACATGCATTAAAGGAAATTAAAGTCCATTATATTGTCGCAACAATTAACAGAAGCTCCTCTCTTCCTCTCTTGTGATTGGTGATTTCATGAATGAAATTCAACGGGTAACAACGAAGTTAGTTGTTGACAAAAATGCACAAAATTATATGTGAAGCTGTCCTGAGTTTCATTTCTATATCGTGTGCATTTCAAATTTACCAATTCTAAAGTTGAGTTATTCATAATACTAAACTTACGATTTACCCAACACGGTAATTGTGGGGGTTATAATCATAAATCACACTTAAAGTGTTAATATATTTAAAAATAATTTTAATGGGCTCAACACAGTAGTGGCGAGTGATGATTACGATTCACCCTTAGAAGGTGAACCTAGAGAGTGTAGTGGTGGGGCCCCCATTGAGAGATTTGGGCTAATCTTTTAAAAATACTCACGAAACAAGATACTTGCTCAAGGTCGTAACGCATAATCACTTATTAGAACCTTAATGAACAATACCATATATTTTATGGTCCAAAGCTCTACACAAGAGTTCATGACTCAAAGTATTTACGTCTTCGTGTCTCTTCATATAGTAGTTCATATCATTAGATGTAAGGCTCAAATTATAACACGACTGGACCAAATATTTTTACATTATTAATTTTGTGACATTAATTTATTAATTACGTAGTAAACTTTTTTTAAATAGCTAGAGGTTACAAGAACCAAGGGAAGAAAGTAGAGGGTATAAATGTGACAATTATGGAAAGTGAAGAGGGGTCAAGTGTATGCTATGAAGATCCGAATCTAAAAACGTGTGCTGGGATATGGATACAAGTCGGTTGTGATTCACCCGAAAGTCATGGCACCTATTAGAATTATATGTACGTGATAACTCCCACATGTAAATAAAAATAACTATAACTATTACATTGTTATCATCGTTATCGTTATCGTTATCATAAATAATGATAGAGAAAAATTCGTTCGGCTACATATTTTTTTAAAAGTATGAGAAAATATATTTTAGTTATTGGATTAGTGTTCAAATTAATACTTAAAAAATTTAAAACACATTAAATTTTTAACCGAAATTGAATGGAAGGGTTTTAACGTCATTTTGATTTAATCCTCGTTAAACACTGTGTCTAGTATTCGTGTGCATTCCACGCATCTAGACTTTCTTTGAAAACTCCGACCGTCAAGAACAACAACAATAAATTGTGTCCATCAGCTTCTATCATTGTCGACGACATGAACCTCCGTCGACCTTGCTAATAACCTTTGGCGGGGTTAACATCGAAATCAACCTCCGTCGCATCCTTTCACTGCGCTTTTTCTGTTTTTCGTTCGTCGTTAAATGCGAACATAATTCCGCCATAAGGAACGAAAGGATGATAAATCATCGCCGTTTCCAGGAGGTTATGGTTACCGTCCACTCAGTAATCAGTATTTTGATGAAAGTGGTGTTGAAATTAATTTAATATAATTGCTTCCTTTTTCATGTGATATAGGAAATTAAGTTGGTATAATCTTAATCTTCTTATCTTAAATAATAAATAAATATAATATAGGAAGCGGATGATGACATCATCAAATACTCAATTGATCAATTAAATTGCTTAATTTTATTCAATTGAAGAATCTGATGACATCATCCTACCAAATCCTTATTAAAATATCAATAAATTTAATATAGTCCAATAGTCACTAACAATTCTTAATTCAATAAATTGAATACTGTCACTTTCCTTTTTTTCCATCGAGATCCCAAAAAGCCAAACCAACTCGTCTGTTACTTTGTTTTGTATTATGAGAGTTCCCAAATAATTAACCAAATCCAAATCAAAGTCCTAAAATAATTTTTCACAATTCTACAATGTGAAATCCAACTCAAACAAGCCATCCCCTCCACAAGACCGCCATCTCCGTCGACTGATTTGCAAAACTCTTTTGTTCTTCTTTGTAGGTGTCGGCAGCGGATGTAACCAATCGACCACCACCACCGCCACCCAATTCTAGCGGCGTCAATAACATGGAATGGGACAATGTTGTTAAAGGCAAATTTTCTAATTAAATATAGCATGTCATCGTGAAGCCTCCTTTTTGTTCCCAATATTATTAAATTGTTGTATGTTATTTAATTTTATATATTTCTCCATCATAAATTCAGCAAGTTCATATTTTTTGTTAATCTTTTCGAAATCAATCTTTTAAAATTAGAATCTACAAAACAATACAGACAACCAACCAAATATGATAAAGATAGATATTATTTGGGGCAATTTGGTAAAATACAATCACTTAAATAGTTTAATTTAATTAAATACTAGGATAAACTAGAAAATAAATATTAAACTTAAATTTATTTAAATTACTCCTAGATAATATCAAATATAACAAATACTTATACTTCCGGTATAAGTACAATCTTTAACATATACAAAAATCACTAATAAATATTAAACTTAAATTTATTTAAATTACTCATAGATAATATCAAATATATCAAATAATAATACTTCCAGTATAAGTACAATCCTTAACATATATAAAAACTACTACGTGCCCTTTATAGTTGTACATAAAAATCATACGGTTTCATTCAACCCTTCAATTCACTTTTCTTTTGTTGTCAACAAATCAATTACTATCTAATGGATTCAACAATGGTTAATTATTTGCAAGAGATAAACAATCGCACGATGTTATGGAAGATCAAAGTTAAGGTTGTGCTTCTTTGGAAATAGTATTACAACAACAATTCGACTAAAGTAGCAAGCCTTGATATTAATTTTAATGGATGAAAAGGTATTGTAATCAACATATTATTATAATTTTATGAGTCTTTATTTTTCACCAACATAGCAATTTTCCTTTATTTGTTGTAGGGTAATAAAATTTAGTGCATCGGGCTGTGTGTATACACGAATTTGAAGTATAGTAATGTTATAAAGTGATATTGAAATTGATTTAATATAATTGTGTCCTTTTTTAGGTGATATTGGAAATTAAGTTGCTATAATAATGTTACATAAGTATTTACTTGTATAATAATAGATGAAATAATTGAACAAAATTGATGCAAAGGAGTTGCAGGTTAAACAAAGAATGGCTAGCAACATTCAACGAAAAAGATGATACATTTTTCGTAAAAGTCTCCTAATTTTATAGATAACAAATTATGTATATTTAGCCCTTATAGTTTTAAATTATATTCAAATTAACTCATGATAGTTAGTATAATAAAATAAAATAAAAAAACCAAAAGCACCTAGATAAAAAAATTGATATTATCTTACGAATTAAAGTATTTTATTCTCCCATACTTGTGTTATATGTATTAATACATATATTATATGTTAACAGCATATGTGGTAACAACACAACACATATATGTTAACAAGACATGTGTTATATGACAACATATATGTTATATGATAACACATACAATAGTACTTTTGAAAAGAAGTTACATACAATAGTAAAAAGTGTAAAGTTCGATACATAACGAAACAATTAACCCTTATCAAATTAATTAAATGTCAATTCCCTATGATGCACTTCCATCCCGATTTAAAATTAGTGGTACACAATCCTTCTTTCACTTTTCTCACATAATTTCTTTCTCTTGATCCGGTTACTAAATATATACATATAGCTTTAATCGTAGGACTAAAAATTGTGAATGTATCATAGTTATAAAATATAAATACATCTTTGAACTCGAAGAGAAACAAAATCATCTCAAAGTCAATTTTAGTGATAGTACAAATCAATATTCTTGCAGAAAACATCCTGGAAACGCGTAAATTCTTTGAGAAAGCCTGATGATGTCACTTTTCAGGTCCATCAAAGGCATATATACTAAAGAAAACTCAAATAATTGATTACCTCACTAAGACCAATACTTGTTCGTAAATTACATAAATGTGACTTTTTGTTTATAAAGTACAAAACAAATTGGTTAAGCTACAACAATACCATCATCAAGTGTTAGGCTCGATCCCCATCGCCGATCCAAAGAAAAAGACAGGTCAGCTACTAATCTTTAAAAAGTTAGGAGGGAAATAAATAAAAGAAAGAGCACTTCCATTTCCGTAGGTTTCTTGATTATAGTAAGGTAGGTCGCGTTTTTTTCTTCGTATTGTGTGTGTGACTATTTGCTTTTTAGCAACTTAGCTAGATTACCTTATTATAGATGGGGATAGAATTTACATGAGATATGCAGTGAACTAAACAAGATCATCTGGAGTTGTGTCCGTTTTGGATATCAAAGGTCTATGGAGACCGAGCGATGAACCTGCTAAAATAGGCAGTCCAAGTGAGTCTAAGTCTAGACCATCTATCTCACCATTCTCGGCCAGTGCTTTTTCCAGAGAAGCTTTTGCAATTCTAATGATGTAGACGATCAATATCACTGTTATTATGTGAAGCAACAAAGACAAAGGATATCATCAGTCATATGCTTAAAACACTAGTGGATGTGGAGATAGGGCTCATAAAAGTAGACACTAGAGGTGGCAATATGGTGGGTTGTAGGTTGGGCAGCAGGGCAGGTTAGGTAAATGATCAAAACAGGTAAATTCTTATGCGGCCAAAACAGATTGGGTTGGGTAGATTCAGAACGCTTTTCTCCAAAATTTCAACTTTTTTTTATAAAGATGCATACATGGAGATTGTTTACTTGTTTCCTCTTAAGCTAGCTTTTTCTTGTCCTGTTAGATACACATAACCTAAATCAATCCAAAGTTATTGAGTTGAAATTGCCACCTCTAGTAGACATGAAAAAGTTAGGCAGCTCCAAATGATACAAAAAACTACATCTGATTACGATTTACCTGATACCATGAGCCCAAAAACCATAAACATCTGCAATTACGAAAAAAAAATTGATCAGTGTGGAAGAAGGGAAACAATTGTCATGGAAAATATAGACTACCCAATTTTATTTGAGTTAATTGCATATCGTGGTTTACACAGAGTAAAACACCTAGTCGCTATACTTCAATTTTTGCATTGGCAGTCCAAAAACACAAAACTTGTTGCATAGACAGTCACTCTCTCGTTAAGTTTAACATTTCAGTCATTAAGTACATTAAAATGACCATTTAAGCCCTTGACTAAAATTGACAATTCTTCCCGGCATCTTCCATCATTAGCACATATAAAACAAAGTAAATACCAACACCACCACCACCACCATCACATTCTGTAACCCCTGCCAATACAATCAAACCGACGATGAAGTTTGCCAGATTTGAAAAGAAGCTCAAACCATCTCCCGGATCTGAGATACTTGAAACCAAGACCATTGGAATCTTGACTTTTAACCACCGCTAGGATCTCAACTTTTAAAGACCACAACCGTCGGAATCTTTTGACGGAGATGGTGGTGGCGTTTAGGACTTGGGAATTTCTTGTGAAAAACCTAAGGTTTTAACTTGGGGAAGAGATGAAGTGAGAGTGGAGGTTAGGGAAGAGACAAAAGTAAACAAAAGCAAAAAAAGAAAAAAACATATAAATAAAATAAACAACAAGGGTATTACAGTCATTTTAATGTACTTAACGGCTGAAAGGTTAAACTTAACGAGGGAGGGACTGTCTGCAACAAGTTTTATGTTTTTGGACTGACGATACAAAAAGTGAAGCACAAGGACTAGGTGCATTACTGTGTGTAAACCATGAGGTGCAATTATGCAATTAACTCTTTATTTTATTTCAAATTTATACCAGATATGACTCTATGAACAACCACTGAGAGTTGATGTATAACACAATCACTGGAGCTGACATTTAATCTAGTTAAGAGGTTAACCTTAATACGACAAAGGGTGGAAATTTTCACCGAGCGCAGATGTCGAATTATTACACTTATAGGAATCAATTTCGACCGATGTACATATGTGCTTATTGATAGGTCGAGTTGTGTTTTATCTCCAAAAAGTCAACTGAGCCAAATTAATAAGAGAGAGAGAGAGAGAGAGAGAGAGAGAGAAGAATGGTCAAGTGGATTATACAAGTTGAAAGTCGGCCATATACATTTCTTTATGCAAAAATTTCAGATTAATAATGTAATAAAATAGTTTTGGTGATACTATTTTAAAACATTAATTAGTTATGAAAAATTTAGACAAGTGTTTCGGGTCAATTCACCTGACCCACTACATCACCTCTAATTACAGCTGTTCATACAAGCATGTTACTGCAGGATAACGAATGACCTAAATTTATCATGGAATGTATCTAAAATTTAACACCAAAATATCTACTCTGTACACAACACTTAAAAATAGCTTTATAAAGTCCAGACACACCATAAAAATATACAGAAGCTTTTATTCAAATGCCAACTTATTATTCATGCTCATGAACTAACCACCCCCAAACCATACACAAGATAAAAACTTATGGCACAAAGATCAGCAGAAATTATTAATCTTACCCAACGAGTTTTTGATATTTCATGCCATCCATGTGTAACATCAGCTATGTCCTTGAAAGTTGTTCCAACATACACAAACACAAATGTGATAGGCTGAAGCAGATAAAAAATATGTCACAGACTTGAAAATAAAAAACTGATAGATACAAGAGAAAAGGTTAATTAACATATATCTACTTTTATTCACTCGAGTAATTCCCAAAATTGACAGAAAACATACTAGAAGAATGAATCACCAAAAATAAAAAGGAGCATACCATCATCCCTAGCCAAGTGGCCAACATATACTCCCACAAGCGAACAGGAGTAACAGACAACAGGTAATTCAAGACGTTAAATGGAAGCAAAGGAACAAATCGAAGCAGCAAAACAATCTGTGAACCAAGGGCAAAAAAGTCATTAATCATCTAAAATAGGAAGAAAAGAAAAAACAGCAACAGCCAACTTCCCTGTAAGAAAAAAGAAACCGCGGCCGAATACAATAAAATGCATGATTATGTCATGTGCTACAAGATAAAAGAAGTAAATAAAGCGTTCACCGAGTAAAGATGATAATTTACTAATTTACTTATGAAAGGGTAGATTTGGGTTATATTTTCTCCAATTTTTCCTTTAATTTTCCAGATATGAGAAAAAATATTATACGAATTCAATAGCAACCTAGTTCTTTTAATATATTACATAAAAGGTTTTGTGCATTAGAACTCAGAAAGTACACTTCTGTTGTCAAATGTTTTTGGTAAAACTTCAATACACTACGTATTTGACATTGTTATTGACAGAGAAAGAAGAACTATTAACTTTTGTTTTGTATCAAAGAATGCCAAAGGGGGGAAAACTGTTCAGTATTGATTTGCTAGCTTAACATTCAAATGTAGAATACCTTGAAGCCAGATCTCTGTATTGCAATAGCTATGGCCTGGAACTTAGGATATTTCTTTAACTTAGAAATGACGTAAGACCGTCCTATCTGATACAGGAGACAAAATTACATAATGAGATTAGATACATATACCTGAGAATATACAGAGAAGATTACAATTATCTATAGGAGACCCATATTGCAACGTGCTTGGATGGCAATGCAAACTATTCTCCATTACTATGAGATTAATAAGAGTGGATTCACCTAAAAAGAAAAGCAGATATGCATCTTATAAAATGCTCAGTTCTACTATACAGAAAAATACCGTTTTTCCAACAAGAAAAGCAGCTGTTGCACCCAGGGTCGCACCGATTGAATCTGCAACAAATCCTACCGGCAGTCCAAAGAGATATCCCCCTCCAACCTGAAACATAAATAAGAAATGAACGCATAAGGACACACTTATAGGTTAAGATAAAGAACAATAAGCAGATAGGCATCCAAAACTAACACCTAGACATTGGCTGTAACCGAAAATCCATGCATGCTGGAGTAATATATCTAAATACAGTCAACTTAAGCATTTAAGCAGTCAGGCCCTTGACTGCTAGGTAGGTGCTCATAAATCGCTATGTATATATATTCTCATTCATGATCAAAATATAAGGTCGACTTGTCAAAACTGGCATCAATCTAGTAACCTTAATACATTCAACAAAAAAAGAAATATCATTGTTAAGTATTTCAATTTTAGAAGAGTAACTAGGACCAATTTAGTCAGGTTTTGATATTCCAATTGAACAATTTCCGTCCACTTGCAGAAAACCTCCATAAAAAACTCGGTGTTCTCACGTAGGAGACAAATATGATATTCAAAGCGTATCTATCAGTGACTCAATCTAATAGCAAATATCTAACCTTGGACATAGTAGTCAATTCAGAAGAGGTTTGTAATATCATCCTATTTGAAGTTAATTTTAATAATGCACACTTAATTCTTAACTGTGGGCCACACTACCATACTTTCATGGTTATTTCCTAGTATAACAAGTATCTGTGTCCTCCAGCATGCTACGTAGGTAGATTAACAAAAATGAGCGAGAAATATGGTCATCCATGTCCAGGTCGTCGTGGAATCAGCCTCACAAGTTTAGAATCAGCTTACTGTTAACTAGTTTAACATATGGACATCAAGTTACTTATCTAGCATAAGTTACAAAGTAATACACAAGGTTTAAACTTTAAACTGTTTCACTAGGCCTCTAAAACATACACTATCTAACTTTATAGCTTTTCTCAAGCTTCAACCTTTTCGTTCAAACATGGGCATATGATCTACTAATGTTATTTAGAAAGACGAGAGAATGCTTCATCTACGAAAATAATCAAAAGCAGAAATAAGTTCAGTTCTCACCGTAAGCACAGAGGCAGGAACCGCAAACACAGTAAGAGGGATATAAGCAATGGCACTACAATTTGAGGACGAAAGACAGTAAGACATAATATTTGCTTGGATAATGCACAAGAATAATTAATAAGAAAATAGTTGCTATATTTACAGAACATAAGACACTGCAAAAAATGTGTAAACTCAAAGTATTAAGATACATTGGTAACAAAAATTATCTTACAGAACTAGTGGCCCCCAAGGACCCAACTCTTCCTTAATCCACACCAAAAAGTTCTTCAAAATCTGCAGAAAATCATAACACCAAGATTAAAACGAAGAGAAAAACTAAGCTGCAATGATAAATTGATAACATATACAGAACATTTACTTCTTAAAGTCTTAAACACATTTAGCTAGTGCAAATTGAACAAGGAATGAAGATAAGTGACATGTACATAAAACTATCTGCTTATCATTCCTCTGCACTTCCTGCTTTTATAGGTCTCTGATATTATAGGGATTCAAGTGAAAATTGAAGCTAATTTACTTGAAATTTCAACAAATTATGTTTCGAATGAGTATCTGTACCCTTAAATTGAGCTTTCACGCATAATCTGATGTCTATTTCACCGAAATAATTCTCCAATTCTTACAATAAACCTTGCAACAAAGGCTCATACTGTTTGAAGTTCACCGAACTTATTGTAAAACTTTTGATGAGCGCAAATTAAACATGTAATGAGGATAAAGGACACATAGCATATACACATAAAACCATCTACTAGCTATTACTCTTTACTTCCTAACTTTATCAAACAACTTTCAAATTCAGCTAGATTGAAGCTCATTCACTTCAAATGTTTAACTAATCCTGTTTAAAATGCATATATGTACAGCTGTAAATTAATGCATTTATCTTTCATACATAATATAATGTCTATTACATACAACTAATTCTCCAACTCTGTGTTTACAATCAATAAACCTTACAGAAAAAGGCTTCTATTATCCTGCATTTCCTAGTTTTATGAATCTCTAAGAATCTAGGGATTCAAGTAGAAACTTAAGCTCGTCTACTTCAAATTCAAGAAAATGATGTTTAAAATGGTACCCATATCTATGAAAATCGAGCTCTCATATATAACCTTACCTCTATTCACGTAATTTACTCTCCAATTTCTTTATTTACAATAATATTCTGAAATTAAGGAGATACAATACGCTAAACAGTAGAAACGTCTAACTAAAAAATAGAAAGTAAAATGATGATATAACCTTATATGCTAAAGAGTAAAGACTCATCTTCAGTTACTACATTCATTAATTACTACTATTGTCTATCCAATAAATTTAAGTGCAAACTGAAGCTCATTTAGTTCAAATTCTTAACTAATTCTCAAAATGCATATCTCTAATGCTGTAAATCGCTAAATTGAGCCGTCATACATAATCTGACATCTATATCACATCATAAATCCTCCAATTTCTGTATTAACAATCAAATAAACCTAATAATAGTAGTATATATACATATATACATACATATCTATAGCGCGTAACAAGTAAAGAGTGTAATATGAGGAATAACCTTTTCAATCGGAAGAGAAATACAAGCAAAAGCAAAGGTAGCTAGAAGAACAAGAAATACAGATGTACGGACGACGGACGACCATGTGAAGGCGCCAAACGAGACCTTCATTTTCATAGCGGATAATAACCGGCGACGCCACGGCCGGGAATCTTCGTCGTCTTCGTTTCCGGCTAGGTCTTGCTTTAACGACGACCGAGCTCTTAATCCTATTACGTTCGCCAGATTTATTAATTCACAATCGAAATTATTGCTAATTGTTTATACATAACTTTTGTTCAAATCCGAAACAAATCCATTTAATTTGAAAATAAACGATGTTAAATCAACAAGATCTCGGTGTGCGATACGTCGCAGGTGATCGGATTTAGGTTTGTCATAAATCTACAAGTAAATAGTACACTTGCTTTTCCGGTGTGGATCCCACACACGCTTATGACGTCAGCTACACGGAGTCGGTACGGGAAATTTTGTATTGCCACGTCATCTTGGGCCTGTATGGTGTGACTTTTTTCCAAATGGGCTTTAGGGCTTATCTAGGCGGATAGGCCTACAAACAGGTTTTGATTGATTCTTCTCAACTTTATTTGTTTTTGCCCATTTTGTCACTTCTAACGAAAATAAAGAAGGTATTTAATATTTTTTAAGTATCCTTAGTAAAATAATAATATAAGGCCGTAGTTGGTTGATAGAATGAGAAGGATTCGGAATTATATTTGATTTTCACTTTGTAGCATATTTGGTTGGCTGAAATGAAAAGAATTGACTTCCATAAAAATCTTTACATTCATTAATTTAAAGAATTGTCATTCCTTATAGAGTCTAATATAATTTAATTCATTCTCTCCCTTGAACCTCCAAAAGACTATACTACCCTTAACCCTAACAAAATTACTATACACCGACATTAGTTGCATCTTTATTGTTCTTTTTCCTTTCTTCCATGAACTACAACGATTATCTCAGAAACTCGTCGAAAACATCAGGTAACCTAAATACTTTGTTCAAAGTTAAAGTTGTTGTAAGAACGTGCATTTAAAAAGCTTAAATGTTGCATGGTTCATGAATTCAATATAAGCTTAATAATGTTGTTTAAATAGCTAGATATGTATAGCTAGTTGTTTGATGTAGGTGGACATCCTAACAACTAATGAATCAAACTAAATATCTTTGTTGGTCTCACATTAGGGACTCTCCAATGGATGCTATTGATCCCACACGATGGGTTTTGATTCTAACATTTTGATTCGAATTCGATTCAAACCTACTGGTCGAATCAAAATTGTATGTACTATAATGTAGCAAAATTTAGACTACATATTTGAGTTTATTTTAACTTTCTTTTTTGTTTTGTCTTGTGTAAATGGAGTTGGTTATGATGTGTATTGATGGCGGCTATGGGCAGTGTTCAGGGCGATTGACATTGGATACGCACCTCCAGTTTCATTAGAAGCAGCCCTTAATGATGGACTCATTTTCTTTCTTGGTGCTTATGATTTTCGATTGCAGTTGGTATTTGCTTTTATGTTTTTTATATCCAAAATCGTCATGTTTTAGTTGTTAAACTAACCTTATGCGTATTTCTTAGAGAAATAACACGATTGAACAAAGCTTTCTTGAATAACAGATTCCTTAAAACCAAACAACAAAATAAAGTACAACTTCACAAAAATGAAATAACCAAGATAAAGAATCCACCACCCTAATTGATAAAAGCAAAGCCACCACAATCAGAGATAGGGAAACACTCCAATCCACCTTTGTAATTTATACAGTTTCCACCACAATCATAAATAAAGGAAATGTAGATTTAAGATTTCACCATAATTTTTGATAAAAGCAAAGCCACCACAAATGCTGATAAAGAAATCACTCCTAACCACCAATATCACATATCTACAAAGGTAAATAGAGATTTTAAGAGAAATAGAAATGCTTTATTCAATAAATCAAGTCTCGGTTTCTTCATTATAAGAACTCTCTATTAATAGAGAAATGCTAACAATTAACTCTAGACAAAATATAACACAAGAACAAACAAACAAAATGGGGCAAGCACTAAGAAAGTACTAATAAGGAGGAAAGACATAATCTGTCAAAGTCTGTCAAAAGTGTCCTTTTTCCTGCAGAGATCTGTTTTGCTCCACCCATGATAAAATGCATCTAATGAGAAAAGAGAATCCTCCCTGAGCACCCTTATTTTTCTAAATGACCACACATACATGTTAAGCATGTGACTTGGCCCGGTTATTGAAAGCATAAATAGTTCGAATCGCTTCAAACAGTCAAACTTGACTTTACTGAAGAAATCAACATTCAAAGTTGGTTGAACTAGAGTTTTTGTGGTTAAACTAAAGTTTCTCTGGCTAAAAAAAGTTTCTCTAAGCTAGCTGAAGTAAAATTTCTCTGAGCTGGCTGGACTAAAGTTTTTCCGAGCTGGTTGGTCTTCATTTCTGTGACAACCCTCAAATTAGGGTAAATTTCGTACATTTTAATTACGTGCATTTAGGCTAATTCCCTACTTAATTAACGTGAATTCGTTTTCATCAAAATAAGTCTAGCACAAAGCCCACAGTTGCATATGAGATGCACACTATTTTAATGCGGGATGCATTCGTAATCATCGAGAATTACACAAACAATCGGTAGAGACCGACATTCACGAACGTTGGTGATCATTTTTCATAAATAACGTAAAACTATTTGATAATTAAATAGTAGTTATTTACTATTAATATGCCAAGTTATGGCATAACGTTTCAAATAATAGAATCAACGAATATACAAATTCAATTAACGCAAAAACGTAGAGATTTCGCGAATTGTAATAAACGAATTATCGAAAACATACGTATGATATCGAAAGGACTTATAATTAATTAAGTCACTAGGAACTACTCTAACTAACCTTAATCTACCTTAATTACTCCTAATTAACTTTAATCGCGCAATTAAAACCTAACTAATCAAGATTAACACCTAATGACTAAAATATCTAACTTAATCAAGATTTAAACCCCCCCCCCTCCCTTGACCAAAAATCTGCACAAAGCCCACATGCCAAATCCCCTAAATCAAGGAGAAATCATCATATTTTGACTTCATGCAACCCATACTTCCCACTCTCTTACAACACCATACCTTCACCTTACTTGTACAAGCTTTTGCATCACTTTACACTTCATTCTTTCACACACAAACTCACAAACTCTCTCTTTCTTTCTCTCAAAATTCGGCCATCAACAAGCAGCCCCAAAACAGCCCTCATTTGGCTCAAAAACAACCTTCAAAACACCTTCAAACAACAACCCTTCAACCACCCTTGAACTACCATGCATTTCCACCTCTAAAACACTTCTTTTTGCTCTTCTTTCACTCTCAAAAACGTGCTCATCTCAGCCCCTATTTCATTTCTAAGAAAAACCAACCAAAAACCTAAGGATTGGAAGCTAGGAACTCTTGCACAACCTCACTAACCTCTAATACACTCTCATTTGCTCTTTAGTGCTTTGTAAGGACAATTTCTTCTATAAACTACTAATGTTTATGATAAAATACTTATTTTATGGTTATATTATGTTTAGGTGTTCACTCTTGACAAGATCTAACATGAAAAATCGTTTTTATATGTTTCGTAAGTGATTTGTGCAAAAACATGTCAAAACAGTCCATAAATAACAACTTGAAATCCGGACAGAAAATTTGTCCAACTTTGGAGCTTAATAACTTGCTCAAATCTTGATGGAAATACGTGTTTCTTGGTTCTAAAGTTAAGTTCAAGAAGTTAGCTATCAAACCCCACTGGATTCATATTTTTTTGATGAGTATTACTATTTTAAACTGAATTTCTAAGTGAAAGTGTACCTGCTGTACTGTTAGAACAGAAAATGACCCAACTTCAAGATATTGTAACTTACAAACCGTAGATCCAAACATGTTGATTCTTTTTGCTGAAGGTCACAAATTTAGTTAGCCTTGAAAGTTGTATGACCTCATTTTGTGAAGTTAAGTAGAACTCGAGATATAAACAGATCTATGGCCAACTGTCCAAAATATGACCTGTTTGACCTTTGTATGATGAAAAATACGTTTGGACCCCTTAAACTCAACCAAAAATTACAAATATTATGTTTCTGGAAATCTAAGACATAGAGGAACTCGTATAAAAATTTTCATAATTTTTGGAACATGTTTGACTAGTCAAAACCGTAGCTAAAGTGGACCTAAAAACTGGACAGAAAATGCTAGAAATGATTTAGCCAAATTAAAAGGGATAAAATGATATAAACTTTATATTAGGGACTTTAAATGTGAAGACTTGTGTAAATCATGGATTTAGTGGTAAAATAAATATTAGAATGATTTAGGACAAAATATAAATTATTAAACTTTAAGTTATAGAAGTTAAATGTTAAAAATAGAATAAACAATACTATAGGGACTAAATGGCAAAGACATAGACATTAGGGACTTTTATGCAAAATTAGTAGGTTTATAATAATTTAAATAAACTTATGAATTTAAATTAGTAAAAAAAAAAAATATACTTAGATATTAAACGAGGATTTAAAACTGAAACCGTGGATTAAAAACGCGAAACTACGTAATTAAATGATTAATGTATAGAAATCGTGTAATCAGGAATTTTATTGATAAGTCAATGAATTAAAAAGTTAATTAAATATTGATCATGACTTAGAATATTTAGAACGAGAATTAAATTATTAAAACCTAAAGTTAGATTATAAAAGGGAATTTTAGAACGAATTATATAATATTGTAATAAAATGTGTGACGATTAATTTGTGAAACGTATAAGGATATTAATATGTATATAGGAATGCACTTATGAATATATATATAAACATATATATAATTGATTAACGTATTTTAGTGACAAATAACGTATATGTGTATATAAAGACTTATGAGAATATATATATATATATATATGTTAACGTTTAAAATGGGATAAATATAATGAAAATGAATATATGTATATATAGATGCCTACATGGGTATATATTTAATATATATGTGAATATTGAAATAGATGACGTGATGAATATTTGTATTAACAAAATTGAAACTGAACAGATATACGTGAAAGTAATTATCTGGATGAGATATGGATATGTATAACTAGGTGAACGTATATGTAATGAATAAATAAAAGATACACGTTAATAATATAATACGTTTAATAAAGTAGGTCTAATGTGGACTTAAATATATTTTAATGATTCTGAAAACAAAGTGGGATCACAACGTGTCGTTCTTCTTAAATAAAAGCGAAATGTTTTCAAATGCCCGTCGATGGCAAATTTTACGAATCTTGTTGAGTGAACAACTGGCATAGACTGACCATTGTGTCGTCTACATGCATTAATTTAAGCTCTTACGTTTAGGACGTTAAGAGGCTTACTTGGACAATTTGTGATTAAAACTGTTTTGCTAGCACGCTCGGACTCAGGTGAGTTCACAGCCCCATTTTTTTTACTATTTTTATTGTTTCCAACTTGGGGTGAAAAACATATAACTGAATGTATGCGATTATTAAAACCTGACATTGTATCCTTATGAGCGACTAAGTTGGATAAGTTGTAGTGCCGAAGGCCTAGCATGCAATACTATAACCATTAGTTAGATGACTCTAACCACTGAGTATACAGATAGTACTATCGGGTTTGACAAGCCTATCCCAGTTTGTTTAAAGTTAGTCGCACTAACCTGCGACTTCGTTCGCGTGTTCTTGGGGATTAGTATACTTAACCGGTCCAGGCAAATGTTTCATCCATTGTTGTGTTGTGGTTTGGTTATAGGCTTAGTTCGGCATATTAACTCGTCGGTTTAGCTAACCCTCGGGGGATCGTAGTCAGAGGTTTTGATTGATTTAAATTGAAAATAATCGCACAATAGGCCTTTGTTGCCATTTTTGATCTGTTGATAAAATGTTTATAAATAATGGTTTATGATGGAGTCATTAAACCTGTGAATTCACTCAACAATTATGTTGACCTTTTAAAATATGTTTTTCAGGGGAATTAGCTATGCCGTAAGACGCATGCATATTTGGGACCGTACCTGCCACGATAAATTAGGATGCCATGTTTTAAATTTGAACAATGGGATTAATTGACTTGTAGTCTTATTTATGAAATCCCGAAACTTGTAATTTGTTGAAAACAATGTATTTATAACATTGCTATTTTGACGGCTTAATAAGCCGTAACATTTGTAAAATAATTATTGGCATCCTAATAATATAGATGTTCTGCGATAATCATATGCTCGAGGTAATGTTATTCGATCGCCGTCACGCCCCAAAAGCTTCCGCATGATTAACTATAAATGTCAAATTTGGGGGTGTGACAATTTCTTCAAAGTTGGTTTGCCTTCAACGATCAAAACTTTATTCTTCAACAAATCTACTTCAGTTTAAACGCTGAAGTAGTATGATCCCTAAGCCCTCACAAGTGGCTCCAAACACACTTTCAAAGTGGGAAAGAGATGGTAACATGGTCATTGCTTGACCAGATTTGGGTATCACAGAGTTAGGGCTTTCATGAATTGAATCAGCTAATACACCTGTATCAATAACGCACATCATGTTTTTGACTAAATGTCTTCGAGTGGTTCCTTTCTTATTTCCTCTCATATAGTTAATTTTGTACATATTTCCTTTAAATTTCTTTGTTCCAATTATGAATGGTTATGTTCTTATAGATGTCATTAATTTCATTTTTTATTTGTTGTAGTCTCATCCATATGCAATTAGTATGGTTGATAATTCTCAAGGTTGCACCCGTTTGGCAACACAAGTTTAAGGCATGGTTTAATAGTTTGGCTTATGAAATCCTCATTTTGTTTATAACATGTGAAATACAGAGGTGGTTATGACTAGGTCATTGGTTACTTCTTGTTACCATCATGTGGTTTGGGTTAGAGTTTAGTTAAACTATTTGGTGCATAATATTTGCTTACATGATTTATATTTAAAAGATTTTGTGATTGTTATTCTCTGTAGCTGTATAGTATTTGCATAGTTAAAATGACTTTTGTGTATACCTTCAAAAGCATTCAAGATTTTGTAATATGTATTTAGTTAAACATATATGTATGTTGGTATGCAGAATATATGAGGAGCTTAAGTCAAGGTTGGTGACAAACTGAAAGATTTTAATGGTAACCTTAATGATCAGTATCAAAGTATAGCTGCACTTTGACACCAACAGCATGAGGTACATTATTTACTATTTGTCAAATGTCTAAAATACATTTTACTATGAGAAAGTAGTAGGATTTTCTGATCATAATCAATGTGATCATCTTAGATAAATCGACAATGAATGTATGAGGTAACTTGCTCAACAGTCTAACAGTGTTGTGTATTTTTATATATTTATAATTCTCATTTTTTCGGCCATTGAAACTTATATATGTACCTGTTTGTTGATTTTATATTTTGGGGATTAGGTGAATTATAAGCCCTTGCACATGCTGTTGAGCTTACAAGACTAGGGGCTGTTGATAGCTTAAAACTTACAAAGGGTGATCTATTTCAAGCATTGCATGTAAGCTTACCTTATAATGGTATACTTGACCCATAAATCGGACTAAATATATTATTTTTGGCCCAACGTGTTCGTAGACATGAACTTGAAATTTTCAAAGAGTACATAGTCAAATAATCTTTTGCCATTGGAAGATTAATTTTTTATTTTGATTATATAATTTGAAACTGGCAAAATGGGCAGCTCAACGGGTTGGGTAACAAGACAATTCAGGTGATTCATGGTATGAGTCAAAACCGGACTGTTTGTGTGTCCAACCTGATAAAAATATTAAGTTGTTTCAATAATAACCTTAATTGGGATTATAGTGGTGGTATAATGAGGCTGACGAATTAATGCATTGGTTTGAGACAACAATCTGGTAAATAATGAGTAACAGATTTGAGGTTGTCTGTACATGTATCTACTCGTGGATCATTGAGATTTCTCCAATTCAACAAATAAGCATCAATAAAATACTAATAATAATTATAATCATAAATAAATAAATCAAAACTTTTAATTAATTAATTGCATTAAAAGGGAAAAATGGATGACATCGTCATATTTTATATTTTACCTCGATTTTTATTAAAACGTCAATTATCAAAATCTAAACATTAATTCTAATTATTCAAATATGAATGATCCTTACAAATATAAAGCAAACAAATATACTAACGAATCAATTAATTATTATCATCAAACATGCCTCAATACCATTCAAATCACTTGAATACTTAATAATAAAAAACAATGTTAAGACTCGAGACTAAGAACAAATATACTAATGATTCAACAAGTCCTATTAGCAAATATAAATTGTCACACCCCCCCAAATATCATGACTAATACCATGACTAAACATTAATAATAAACATAAATCATTCAACCAAATTTCAAATGTCATTCAAACAACTTGGAAGATAAAACTTTGAACACTTACATATAATGACTAAATACTTTGTTTGTACCGTAAGAAGCAACCTTGCATATTATTTATTACTCCGTATTACGTAAAACATGTTTAGTGTTTGGTAGTTTCGTGTTGGTCCTTTCAACTAGGAAGTCCCCAATGCTTGACTCGAATTATTCTCAAGGTTTCCCTAAATACTAACAAAACATTACAGAGAACTAAAACTTTATGGTAGAGACAATATATATATATATATATATATATATACAAGTAGTTTTGTTGATTATAAATATAGGATATAATCCATTATACGTGATTTCAAGAAATACAACTTGGTACTAAATTGTAGTTTTAAGTTCGAATGCATTTCTACGAAAGTGGATTTTCGTCATTACTTACCAACCGCATTTCATTCAAGCATGTTAAACAATAAGATTAAAAAATTAGTTTGATTTTTATCTATATACTGCTGGTATCTATAAAATATTTTTTTTAAAACTCAACATTTTCATATTTAGTTTGAGTAATTCTCATTTTGCAAGAATTATGTCATTTTTGCATCTTCTTTCACTTTTAACAATCGCATATCTCGAATTTTCTGCTCTATATACGAGTAAGTTATCGTTATCGACTCACAATCATGAATAATCCATTAGTGAAGAACAAACATAGTATATAATCACCGTTGAATCACTATTTGTAATAAAAATATTACATTTTGTAGCATAACACTAGTATTATATTATATATACGGAAACAAAATGGTCGTTATTTTGTATAATAATTATTGCCCTTGGAATAAAATTAAAATTCTCTGACTTTAAAATAAACAATACGGGTAATAGATATTGAGCCATGCATATATAAACAAACACATGTTACTCAATAATCAAAAAATCTTAACATAGAAAATATAGAATATATTGTAGAATAATGTTTATCATAAAAACCACCCATTTTTTTCAACGCAAATAAGGTTTTCACGAATATCTTTTAAATGTTAACCAATATATATTATTCGTCATTTCATCGAGTCAAAATTTTAATATCTTGATAATATTTTATAGTACACGTATGTATATTTTCATGCTCCTTACCTGCCAAAGTTTTATGAAATGAGCAAGGGAAATTAAATTAATCAGAGAATAACATTAGAAACCATTAATTAACTACAAATAAATTTAAAGGAAAACTTTAGAACCCAAATCATATTCTTGATTTTATAAGTGGAATGGCCTAAAGTTAAAATGCCCTTAATTATGGGTAACTTTTGAAATGAGAACTACTAATCATATCATAAAAATAACTCCATTAGCAAAGGTATCAAAGCACAAGCTCTTAGACATCAAAATTTTTATTCCACTTTGGAGTTGGGCATACTATTTATGTCCTCTTTCTTTTTTCTATAGATCGTTTGGAGATTGTTGTCTATAGTATATTTTTAAAATAATATATTAAATAAATAAATCACTCATAGTTTTAGCATATGTTAATTTACTTTAATATAAGAAAACAATGTATACACACACCAACTTGATAGTGTGTAAATTAGTTATTACCAAATGTGAAGGAATACATTAACAATAATTTTTATAATATAATTAAAATAAGGTACGATAGATGAATCTTAGCCCTTTATTGTTTTCCACCATTTACGATCTAACGATTTTAATTTCTTTCGTATAATTACACATTTAACCCCTTAAATATTTGATGTATTTATTTTAATTAAAAAATTAGACTTAATATTTTATTCATTTATAAAAGTTAAAGAGTCTATAAATTATATAAGAAAATCAGCCACAATATTTTATATCTAATGTATTTGTTTAAATTAAAAATTCGGTCATAATATAAAAAATCAACTAAATATTTTATTAATTTATAAAAATTAAATTCGTCCCACCTTATTGCTTATTTATAAACTATATAAGAAAATCGACCAAATAAAAATTAAATTCGACCCGCGTTATCGTGGGTTTATAACCTAGTTGTTTCTAAAATTTAAAGTATCATAACATTATACATAAAATGTGTATAATGTATCTAAATCTCTTCAAACATGTAGAAGTTAGTTATATATTGTACCCGTATCAATTTAAATATTTATATTTTATTTTTTATGTATCTTAATAACATACAACTCGTAAAAAGAATATAATTTTCTTGTCAAACACAATCATAATAAAAACTTATTGTGAGTGTTAATTATCAACATAGATTTATCATCTTTACATACTCCATATAATCATAGTGAATGTACTCAACAAGGGTAATGTTAAATATCAAATATCATAACTTTTTTAATTATATCTTATTAATATTCAAACATAATAACGAATCATGTAACAAAACAAGAAAATAGAGTATTTTATTAGTTTGGACATAGAAACTATAGTCTATAGACCAAACATAAGATCATTAAAAATACACACTATGGACATAGGGAACCTTACCTTTTAGGTCCGATGTTACATCACCATCATAGTTTTCCACTATAAATAACCCCTACACGAGTGTATCTTCCACATCATTCACATAAAGTCATAAATCCTCATATAAATTTCCCTCGACGACATTTGAAATATTCTCCCGCCGATTTATAACCACCACAATCCACCGTACACCACTACCAATCTTATTTTTTCTAAATACAATGACAATGATGATATGCAAACAAGCCCAATCATCCTTGCAACAAATACCCATGAAACTATCACTTCTCCAGCGCCGTCCACAAAAGGAAAAAGTTGTTGTGGTGATGGGAGCCACCGGCACCGGAAAATCAAGACTTTCAATCGATATCGCCACTCGTTACAACGGCGAAATTATAAATTCGGATAAAATGCAAGTTTATGAAGGTTTAGATATTGCTACAAACAAAATCACTGAAGATGAATGTGATGGTGTTCCTCATCATCTAATTGGAATCGTAGACCCCAAAGGCGACTTCACTGCTGACGATTTCATAAGAGCCTCGTCAATTGCCATGAAATCGATCGTTGGTAGGGGAAAACTCCCAATTATCGCGGGTGGATCGAACTCGTTTATCGAAGCGTTAATTGATGATAGAAATTATGAGTTTCGATCGAAGTACGATGTTTGTTTTTTGTGGGTTGATGTCGCAATGCCGGTACTTGAACAATTTGTTTCCGACCGGGTTGACCGGATGGTTGACTCGGGGTTAGTGGAAGAGGTTAGGAAAATGTATAACCCTCATTCGGACTACTCGAAAGGAATCCGAAGATCTATCGGTGTACCGGAGTTCGATACCTTTTTTCGCTCCGAGTATTCCTCTTCTTACGACGACAAAACTCAAACAAATTTATTAGAATCTGCGATTAACGATATAAAGGTCAACACATACAATCTAGCGTGCCGACAATTACAAAAAATTCACCGGTTACGTAACGTTAAAGGGTGGAAAATTCACCGATTAGATGCAACAAAAGCCTTTCAGAGAAAAGGAAAAGATGCAGATGATGCATGGGATGAATTGGCGGCAGGACCTGGTTCCGTCATCATCAGCGAATTTATATACAACAATTCTCTAATTTTTGGTGCCGCGACATCTGATAGTCGCGCCAGTGTAATGAGAGATTTTGAAACAATGACACGGGTGGCAGCCATGAGTCGCTAGGTAGCAAGGAAATCATTTGATGACCAATTTGCACAAATTAAAATTATATCTTACGTAGTTAATGTGTGTACCGTACAATATGATTTGCATGATTTTGGGTAGAATGACGTAAATGCCCATGTAGAGTAGGAATGATAATAATTGGGTGAAATTATTTTAATTTGTATGACAGTGTATGTATGATCTGTTAAATGGATGTATACAAAATATTATACAATGAATCTTATGTTTTTTCGTACGGCCATTGTTTGCTCATCGTAGTGTGAAAACTTAGTGGCATTTATTTATGTACCAAAACAATTTCCACGCGGTTTTATGACGTAATCTTATTTTATCTTATATATTAAAAATAATATACGTGAATAAGAAGAAGCAACTACATTTTGAAGGATTACTTGTTAGTTTTTGTAATCAATGATCCATTTATAACACTGAATTTAACGTAAAAATGCAATATTAAGATGTAGTGAATCTGAAAAGTTAATTATAGATATTAACGACTAAAATCATCTATCCTTCGTTGCCTTCAAAATGCAATTACCCTCGAGACCTTACTCAAAATATATACATATACATACAATATAGAATACAATTTCAAATAAATATTAAACAGTTGTTTGAAAGTTATGGTAAGTTGGTAACTGATTTTTTGAACTAAAATGTAGAAAATAGAAATATGTTTTCTTTTCTTATTTAACATACTTTTCGCATTTTTGATAGTCTTACTAGCTACTACGTTTTTACATGTTTTTACCCTTAGTATGAAGATGATTATATTTTATTTGAATTTTTTGTTCAACTAAGAATGATAAAGTTTAAATACTGAGTAACAAATGTTGCTCAAACGTAGTATTATCTTTGATAATTTAAGATATTTGACTGTGCTATACTAATGAAACTAGTTTAAAATACTTCAATTGGGCTGATTTAACTATTTGGGTCCAAAATATATCATAACGGCGTCGTCTGAAATTTTGACCCATGAAGGCAGTTTGATATTTCATTGAGTTTCTAAGTCCCTAGTGAGTTGATTTTCATGATTATAGTCTTGACTCAAAGACTTGTTATCAAACGGTAGTTCAAGGCAATGTAATATCTAAAAAGATTAAATAAAGGTAATGATATCATCCATATTAACATGTGGTCATAGACATATTATATTGTTAAAAACAAAAACAAAATAAAAAAACAAAGACATATATAAAAGCAGAAAAATATTATAATTAATCCTTATGAAATCAATCTAATAGTTCGAAACAACCCATTGGATTAATATAAACGTAATGACCGGTATAACATAAAATCATTGGCAAATAATATTTCGGTGATAACAACAGACGCTATTGACTTATTGAGTGCTATCCTTATGAAAATAGTTACATACTTGGTCCTTCAATTTTCAAATTTACACAACTAGTATCTCCTTTTAGCGCGTCTAACAACACCTAAGCTTAGATGATCTTAGTTGCACATAAGAGATAGAGGATTAAAGATGTGGGGATGAAAAATTACGGGAATAATGGTACGTGAGGCAACACTGTAAGGGTTGAGAGGGATTTAGAAAAGATAAACATTTCTTTTGTGAAATCGTTTAGGAGGAACTTAGGAGATGGAGTAACAAGAATGTTTTGTGGTTAGATAAGTGAGT
Source organism: Logfia minima (assembly GCA_963921325.1). NCBI lineage: Eukaryota > Viridiplantae > Streptophyta > Magnoliopsida > Asterales > Asteraceae > Logfia > Logfia minima. Next base: position 10,009,784 of record OY992776.1, on the reverse strand, counting down.
TGAGAACTTTAGTTTATCCGATAAGTTCAAAAGATTTCACCATCTTGAAAGTCATAACATTGTGGTGGAGAAGGAAAGGGGTGCATGAGATATTGGGATGGAGAAACGTGGAAATGGGTTTGGTATGGACGAGAAATTTACGTGGAAGCACTTGTGTGAGGCAGAAGAAATGGTAGGTCTTGTTAATGGTATGTCTTTGTTAAAGATTACGTCAATGGAGACTTTCTTATCCGAGTGCAAAGCTGTCCTTGAAGGTGTGGAAGTGGTGTGGTCACATGAGACCTCCACATGCACGAGGCCTTAAAATTAAGTTCGGGTCTAGTGGTTATTAATGTTCGGTACTGGCCCTCTTAATGATTTTAGCCTTCGAGTATATGGAGTCTCAAAAGAAAATAAATTATCATTATTAGTTGTTATATTGATTAAGTGTTATATTATCTTACTCCATTATAATACATTATCGCGATCCCCTCTTGTTATTTATTAGTATACGTAAGTTTTGGGTATACCAGAAAAATATAAATTTATAGGAATTAATTTATAGTTATTATATCATTTAACTATTGACTTTTTTTCTCTATTATGTTTGACCCTCCTAATTCTTAGTTGTGTTTTATTACAACGTTGTAATCTATAAAAGTCACTACAAATTTTGAATATTAGCATCATATAATTTCATGCTTTCAATTTTATTTTGTTTTATTTGAATGTCAATTTTCTTGTAGTTAATATAATTTCAAGTTTCAAGTTTTATCGAATAATATAATACCAAGTAAAGATCTTTATAGGTTGTTATGTCTGATTAAATGGAAGATATTTGTATAGGAAAATCACAAATTACATCATTTGACCAATCATCTTTAAGAAACTGATCATTTGACTTATGTTATTAACAAACTAATTCGCGCCCGTATAAGTGCTCATGACGATCATGCATTAAATAATAGAAAAGTAATCGTCAAAACAATAAGTAAATAGTTTTTGATGAGTTTTTAATTTAAATATAAAAAACAAAAAGGGATACAATATCACCCTTGGGCCCTAGGGCGATCACAGACAATACAAACCATGATCACTCATTTGTACTTATGTTTGCATTTTCATAATTGCTCATGATCACCAACTTATAACAAATGGGTTACAAATGGGCGATCATGAATAAATTACAATGCAAGCATATGTACAAATGGACGATCATGGTTTGTATTGTCAGTGATTGTCCTGGAGCTCACGGGTGATTATTTTTATTTTTCTTTTTATTTTTATGTTAAAACAAATTAAAAACTAATATATACGTGAATTAGTGAATTAATTTGTTGAGAATATAAGTCCAAAAATTAGTTTCTTAGTTGGTTAAATGAGTAAGTATATATGTGGTGCTAAGTGCCAACAATGTCCTCATATTTCAGATAATATTATTTGAAATGTCTCAGATCGAAACTTGTAAGCTTTTATTGTGATCATTTAAAGAGAGATATGATTAAATACTTACTAGTAAACTACCCAATGTAACGAAAATAAATACAGAATGATGGTTATCAGTCAAATATCATTTTATAAGAACACATAGTTAATTCAAATATTGATATAGCAATACTTCTATTCATTGTTGTCATGGTAATTTTAAGAGACACATAACATTTTTATGACAAAACATTTGAGAATAACTGGTCCCAAGTAAAAGTTACCACTACTAGAAAAATGCAAATATAATCCGGTTAAATATAAAATAAATCCCGGTTATTGAACCGGATTCTATAAGGAGGGGATTCTATTTCATGTAAAATAGAACACGGTTAAATAATCGGATTCTATTACAAATGAAACTCTGTTTAAACCGTGTTCTGTTTGTTTTTTCTCAAAGAATATCAGGTCAAATAAAACCCGATTGCTTGCTACAGAACCGTGTTTCATTAGACATTATTGAAAAATAAAATATTAATATTATTCATATATCTGGGGAATTTCATACATAAACAAAAGCTTTTTAACAGAACTAATGGAGAAAAAATGGGAGTTGTTGTTATTTGGAATAATAGAGAAACCTGAAGAAAGCAAACAATAACTCCTTAATCTCACATTTCATTTACTCATCATTATATACATATCTACTTCAAAATGCAAAAGTAAAAATTCAAATGCAAATTGAAACTTTCTTAACTATGAACTATTCTTCTTCTTTTTTTTCCTTTCACCGCACCGCCACTTTTGACGACCGCTAGTGACCAATAGCCACCACCTACAGCAGTTTCAATACAAATCTTCATCTTCTTCACTTGGTTATCATTTTCTAAACATTTATAAGGTGCAAACTTAAACTTTTAGATCTAAACATTTATAAGGTGGTTAGTACATATCTAAACACATAATTATTATATACATATAATCAAACCATGTTCTGTACCTGTGTGGCAGATTTAAGTAAAGGATAATATTTGTAGAACAGAGTTGTATGAGTTTGTGTTTGTTTCCTTCTCTCTTCTAATTTGAAAATGAGTATGCGTACAAAGAGTGACAAGGACAAAATATATATTATGTGGTATTTTTTTACTGAAATTCAAAAAATTTCACTAATAGAATCCAGGTGCTTTTATGAAAACCGTGGTCATTACTAAAACACAAATAGGATCTGGTCACTTACTTCAAACGGGTTCTATTTGTTTTCTAAATAGAATACGTTCATTTTAACAAAATCGTATTGCTTTAAATTGAACCCGGTTGTCAACCAAAGAACCGGGTTCTGTTTTCTTGTAAAAATTCAAGCAAAGTTTATAACCGGGTTCTATTTGTTTTTTTTAGTATTCTAATTCGGTTTTTTGTGTAACCGTATTATATTAGGAGGATTCTATTTGAAAAAGGAAAGTTTAAAAAATAGTAAGGATTAAAAGAGAAAAAGAGAGAATACTAATTAAGTTTTAAGTTTTATAATTTTAAAATTTTAAAAAAGAGAGTGTGAAATATTTTATAAGTAAATATAGATTTACGTGAATAAAATGTTTTCCACAAATGAAACATATTTTATGAAATTAGAATTTTAAAAAATCTAATCGAAACGTTTGCAATGTAATACATAGTTTACTTAAGTTTGAATAAATGAGTTAACTAAATCTTAATGATCCATGATGAATCCGTGAGAGAGATAATAGGACTGAATCGATGACTCGAGAATAGAGTTAAAATGACGACGAGAAACCATCAATTCAGTGGTGAAAGTAACTCCATCAGGAAACAACTTAATTTATGGAAGTTTAAGAGTGATGATGAAGAGAGTGATAATGGAAAGGCTCTTGAAGTGTTCATGTAAACAGAATCAACTATTTTATTAAGAGGTGAACACGACACCACGGTCATTCGTCAAAATTAAACAAAAGTTATACTAAGAATTAATTACGTAACGTTTACATTTTTCTTATTATTATTATTGAGTTAGGTTCAAATGAGAATGGATATTATTTGTGAGAATGGAGGAATCAATCTCAACCATCCATCTCATAAAAAAATAATACCCCCAACACTTTTAAAAATTGAATATCTCACAAACGGTTAGTCAAAAAAATATAAAAATTGCACCATAAAAATCAGCATTTTTTTCTCTTCGATTAGACATCTCACAAGGTATACTTTCGACGAAACTTTTTTTTTTTTTTCATATTTTGGTGGGTTTCGAAATTGGTAACACATGTGTTAGGTGCGGTAACACATGTGTTAGTTGCAGTAACACATGTGTTAGTAGTTAGTAACACATGCCACTAACACATGTGTTACCGAAACTAGCACATGTGTTACTGGTTTTCAACCAAAAAAAAAAAAAAAAAATTTTTTTACCCAAAATATGTCATGAGTTATCTCTAATCGTAGAGAAAAAAACGCTGATTTCAATGGTACAATTTTTATAATTTTTTGATTAGCCGTTTGTGAGATATTTAACTTTAGGGGAAAATTAGGTTTTGCAAAATGGATGGCCATGATTCATTCCTTCATTCTCACTAAAATTTCCATTCTCATTTGAACTTCCCTCTAGTATTATTAATAATTAATAATTTTCTCAAACCCAACCCCACAGCACAACCAACATTATAAACCACTTCCATATATATGTCTTTGTATCAAAACACTTTTAGTAACAAAATATCGTATATTTCTTTAAAGTAGATAACATATATATAAATAGAGTTTATAAATATACACATGTATTGTAAAATACAATACAAAATAGCAATTTAAGAGAAAATTATACATATCATGTATGTGGTTTATCATATACGTATACCGGTAATTAATAGTTTTTTTCGTTAGTCACTTAGTCCTTTAAGTTGAAAATTCGGCTTAATGATTGACCCGGTCAAGTTTTTGGGTTCAATTCAACTGGGACTAATTGGTTGGACTGGAAGCTCAAACTGATCTTACTTTTTGACTTTTTTCATTTTTTTTTTACTTTTTCACTTTTAAAACTACAATTATAAATTATGATATTAAAATGAAATATATAATAGCTATGAATTTATTATAAAATTGTTAAAATAATTATTAAAAAAACTATTTGAAAAATCATTAAAATAATCATTTACATAATAGTAAGAAATATTTATAAATATAACACTATCACAAAGTTATGGCTAGATCAATTGATAATAAACCATCCAACAAGCATAAGGTTTGAGATTCGAAACATGGGATAGAAATTTTTTATTGTGTTTTATTTTTCTTTAATGTTGAAGTTGTCCTACATCGGTGGTAACACAAATGACACCTTACCATGACCTCCTATATATTCTAAGCCAAACACAAAACTAATTCCAACTTAAACATGGTTGAACTACTAATTTAAAACGTTGACATACGTGGTTCTGATCGAAAAAAAAAGAAGAAGAAGTAAAAACAGAGTCAATGACCAGTCCGGTTCACTGGGTCGACCCAGTTCGACTAAAGAACTGCCCGGTTCATTGCGAGTTGAAAATCAAGGTTAGCCCAGGAAGGGTTGGCCCGGCCTTGGGTCGGCCGATTCGACCCAATTTTGAAACATTGCTACAAACCACCAAAAATCACGAGCAACCATCATCACCCACACCACAAACACTTTACCAGTCACTACCACTACACCTCAAACCTATCAAAACACAACAGACAAACACAAATTTTGAACCCCACTCAACGTCCAATTTATGAAAAAATTAAAATTGAAGCACACAATTCTAAAAATACAAATAAATTTGAAGATATCAACAAGAATGATCGACGACTTACATCACGCGGAAAGACAAAGATTGAAAACTAAAAGACAAATAAAGACGAAAGATTCAAACCCCAAATCAACACCGTATGACTACCAATAGAGAAAACCATTTGCTAAAGATGGGTTAATGCAACCGACTTTTCAAAGATGGTTTGAAGAGATTGATTTCTACCGATTGAGTCACCTTAATGGAGATATAGTGTTCACCAGTGAATCACCGAGTAAAGAGAGTTCAAGAGGTGTAGAAAGGAAAATTCAGATAATGAAATATAACTAGTATTGTATTGCCCATGTGTTGCAACATGTATAATTATTTTACTTTAGAGTCAATTTTTTTCTGTTCTATTTTCATTTTAATAAGTTTTTTGTGCATAGTTTTAACTTTATCTATTTATCAATTGAGTATCCACTAATTTAGTAAAAGTATGGTCACTTATGTGTTTGATTTATACGCTACTATATTTTTCAAACTACACTAATCTCGGAATCCGAATTAATACTTTATCAATAAAATAATGTGAAACTCATATCCAAATATAGTATAAATTTAGAATAAATAAAATTAAATAAAATACGTATTGTTTTTCATCTAGTTAGAAAAAATATCATAATATTTATTTGTCTACCGTTAGAAATACAATATAAACAGAAGAAGAAAAGTCATAAAAGTGAAGGCTTTAAAATGGTACGGATTTATAAAAAGAACAACAACAACTATGTTGGAACTCGAATCCAGATGAGTAAATTACAAACTTCACGTGCAAAGGACAAACCACTTTATTTATTCTTTAAGATATTATATGTCATTTGTTTAACTACTTAAACATAAAAAGAATTTATAAAATATAAAAGATAAAATTATTATTCATAATAGTTGAGTAATTAATATTAAAAAATAATGCTCATTGTATCGTCATGATGCACATCACATATCTTAACAAAAACTCTTAACAATCACTAATGGAAAGGACTACCGGTATATAATATACAGCGATTCACAGGGACGATTTATGTAACTTAATAATAAATAATAACAGCAATTTAATAAAAAATATGAATATTCTTCTTATACATTGACGGAGCCATTAAAACCACTTTTGTTGACTATCAAATCTGGACCATCCAAAGTCCCCTAAATTATTTTAACTTTTAATCTTCTCCATCTAAAGTCCTGCAGGAAGTTTTGTAGCAGTTAACCTAAATTCAGTTTCCTATCAAATAACTACCCATTATCTTCCACCTTCCTTCACTTATATGAGGCCCAATCAACTCCTCTCTTCTTGATCGTGGTTGATCATTTCCTGATGAACGTGCCAAATTCCAGTATCCATCTTAACTTATATATAGGTATTGTGTTCCCCTCTTTTATTATAATTCTGAAAAATACTCATATTTACTTAACCTACAAACGATTATGGAGGTATAATTCAAAGTTATTATAAAATCGTTTCACACTGTACATACATTTGTTATGCTATCCTGCAATTATTTATCTTTTCGTTTACAGGACAAGAAGCTTGCATCTGATTTTGAGATCAACTATGCGACCGGAGAACTTCAACCCAATGTCGTTGTTAAAGAGGTTGTTCTTGTCGAAACCTCTTCTGATGAATCTCTGGTAATGTCGTATTTAACAGGCATTACACAATTTTTTGTTCAGTCACATGTACACTTACAATCACAATCTGTTGATTTTATTTTTTTCCAGACCACCAAGATGGATGGCAACGTGGGAATTGTTGACGAATCTGCTGGAACTAAGGATCTCTCTCTTCATAACATCGTCCAAAAGAACTTGGAATCTAGAAAGAAGGATACTGATGTTAAGGATTTTGGGCCATTTGAAGAAATTGATGACAAAGAGGTTTGTCCCCATAATTCCTTGTGCCTGGAGTTTAACTTCATTTTTTGTATTGCCTTGCTTAACTATTAAACGGTTATTGTTTCAGCTCGATGAGTTTCTTAAACGTGTAGAGAGTACGCGTCGTGTGGCTAACTCGCTATGGGGGGATGTTATTCAAATTTCTGATGATGATGTATTACCGGGACTAACTGTTCATTTTCTTATTTACTTTTGGTTTAGTAATTCTAATGTTTTTTTTTTTTCATTTTAGGAAACTTCTATCGATGCAAATCCAAAGGAAGTTCCTGATGAAACTGTTATGCATTCAGCTGCTAAGGAAGGTCCCGATGACACTTCTTTGAATGAACTTCCAGAGAAAGGTCTTGAGGAAACTGGGTTGGCTCGACATCCCGAGGAGGCTGCCAAGGAAGGAGATGTCGAGACTCAACCGTTTTGTATAAAGAGGAGGAGGGTCAATGTTGTGTCTCGTCCCCATCCGTTTACTCTCATTGATGAGAAAACAGATGGTGAAGATTTTTAGCCACGTAGTGTTCTTGTAACCATAGGAGGTCTTTGTTATGTTTACGTTTATATCTCTGCCTTTTATTTTAGTAGTGCTGTTTAGATCCCGTTAACGGTGATGTTTGTTGCTTGATTATGTTATCTTAGATGTGCCAGTGTGTCTGTCTTATGTATTATCATCTATGCGGCCTCCTATTTGAACTATTTATGTTATATGTGTTTTGTTTTAGAGTGGCTTCTCTGGTTAAGCAAGGCAATACAAAAAATGAAGTTAATATCGGTGCTATTTACCAGTTTCTGCATACATATTGCCACAATCTTCATATCATAAATTTCAAGTATTAATATCGGTGTTCCCGGGGCACCGCCCAGATATTGCACCGGTTATCATTATTAAAGCATATCATGGCAAATTCAGTATCAACAAATTGCACACAATACGAGAAAAATGGGCTGCTTATTTAACTAACAAATGGCCTGATTATTCTTGAAGCATATACATATATCTGAAACACTTTCATAACAGTTCTGACATTGTATCATGTCTGTCATGGTCAAAGAAGTTGTTAATACATAAGTTTTAAAAGTCCCAATTCTCGATTTCTGATTTATGGGCTTCCATAGAGGTTGCAAGCTACAACTTTTCTTATGCGTGAACGATGAAGATTTTGAATGAGAATTACCACTAATCAGAAATTAACTAAACAAAAAAAGTACAAATGAGAAATTACTAAATTCATGCATACAATGTGAATGTTAGTTGTATACATGAGTCTAAAGGTTGACTGTGCAAGCTGCTAAGCTAATAAGCTCTCGTAAACTTACAAGTTACAACAAAGTTCTATTGGATTTACATACATACCTCATATTTTTGAGCCCATAAGATACAACAAAGTAGACTTGATCTCCCTACATTGCAGATTTTTGGGAAATGAATAATAGCAGAACCTAACAATCAAACTTCAACTAAATTAACCAAAGCAATTTTATTTAATTTTTCTTTTTATCCTCGGTGTCACACCCTTTATAGATAATTATGGCCCAGTTTTTTATAATTTATATCTACAGGTTGTCAAACATAGTGAAAGAATAGTTGCTTTATTATAATTTATATTTCTGTCTAATTATTATTACACATTACTCTATAATATGGAAGATCAAAAAAGAAAAGTAAAAGATATATATATGATACCTGGGTAAATTTGAGTTTGGCTATAAGAATTAATGCTTAAGATATTACATGAACTCCCAATAGTATGTATGCTGAAATGTATAATCTGTCAAGGGTCTCAGTAGCCATGCTCACACTTAATCTTCATACATGTTTCCTTTTGTAGTTATGTCAACTACTTCCACTTAGAAGCTTCATCCATCAGGTTCAAATTTGCTGCTACAGATCTTCTTCCCTTTAAACCTGTTACTTATGCATTTGAGTTTTTGCATGTTCAGGCTTTTGTTAGGTTATAGTAATTGTTAAGTGTTTCATTTATGCTTACCACATGTTTTATGTGTACATTACTGCTTTTATTGGCTAAGCCTGTGTTCACAATTTTTAGAACCATTATTGTAATTTAGCAATATAATGCCACGGTATAATGAAAACTCTTACCCAAATGCAAGAATCGAGCAACCATCAGCCTTGCCTTCTCAGTCACTTAATAACGGGCTCTCACAAGTAGGGCAATCCTCACACCAAACATGCCCCATCTTGTCTGATGTGACTAACACTTTTGATAATAGTCACCATACTCCTCACTCATCATCAGTTGGATTACCGTGCCCAAGTGTTCGTTTAACTCAATCATCACAGCGAATTGGTCGAACGGGACGCCGACGTTTGTGTGACATACCTGCTGGTGGTCTGCCACCTGCTCAGCGTCGTTGTAATCGCCTATCTGACACCCGTACCATCAGTGTTAGTGGTGTGGGCCTAACAAATCTCTCTGCTGTTACTCACTCTGTTCAATTGACACTTGGTTAGTTAACTCATATGTTTATCCCTTCTTTTCTTGACATGAAGATATAAAAATTATATTATCACTAACCTTCATACATGATACTTTTCGTGCAGGTAATTCGATGCTTCCATCTTCTTTGCATTATGTCAGTCCATTACTTAATAATGGACATACACGGGTTGGGCAATTGCCAACTTCCACACATGTAATACAACCCATCTTGTCTGAAGTTACCAATACTAATTTACAGAATACTCAGCATACCACCAGCTCATCATCAGGTGGTTCCCTGGGTCCAACTTTGCGTTTATCTCAACTAACACAACAAAGTGGCATAACGGGATGCCTAACTCAGTGTGATCTACCTGTTGGTGGTCAACCAACAGCTCCCGAGTGGCACCTTGCTATCCCTTCAAACTCTACTACCACTGTAACATCAAACTCTGTGGTTTATGACACGAATACCAATGGTGCTACTGATGCTCGCTTAACAAATCCATTTGGTGTTGCCCGTTCTGCTGAAATGTCAGCAGGTTAGTCCAATCATATTCTTTTTTTTTTACTTTATGTTCGCATACACTTGTATAACATTGTATCTATTTATCTTTCTAGCAATGACTAAACCTATAGTCGATAGTGTATCAGAATATATAGATGTATATATGGTATACTACTTACTGTATTTTACACAAAAAGTTAGTAGCAGGTAGTTCATATTTGGGTCGTAACATTATCAAGTACAATAATCAGTTAACACCATTATATGTATGATTACTTATAAAAAAGCAAGCAAAGAAAAACTCAGTTGCTCAAAAAGATATTAGTAGTAGACTGACTTTGTTCTAGCATGTCAAAATTCGTTCGTGTCGGGTTGACCAAATCTTGGAACACATAACCAAACTTTAACTAAAATTAACTGCACGCAATGTAACAAACACAATACCTTATCTGGTCCACATAGAGATGATTATGGTTTCTTCCAACTCCCTTTGAATTTTGTAACAACTTTTATGACTCACCAACATCACCTATGCTTTGAATATACTGATACATGTTAATGAAACCAAAAGGTACAAGTAACAAAATGCTATAAATTGGGCACCCAAAAGTAGAGTTTAAAATGGTGCCTTTCTATTTTATTTCAGTTAAAGAAATATGCGAAAATTACCTTTCTCATATATGAACACCATACCAATGCTGTTAGTTTTTTCTAAAAAAAAATAGTTGCCAAAGATATCCCTGTAACATAAGAGAATAACATCTAATTAGTGTTCAAGTAAAATCATTGTGAATAAGATGGAATGCTTTTTTTTCAAGATGGAATGCTTTATATTCAAACATATTACCTGTATCTGTTAACATCCAACATTTTCGTTCAGGTACTCCTGTGCTCCCATCTGATATGTGTACTGTCCACTGTAATCTCCTTTCATCAAGAACAGTTGTTGGCCTTGATGGACGTCCTGTTCACTTTCCTCAGACAAATTCACTTCTAGCAGACAATCTGACATCCGCGTATGTACCTCCTCCTTCATATGCTCCTGCACATGACCATCAGCCACCATCACATGTAAATCGACGTCCAAACAGACGCCAATCTGGTAAAATAAAGTACACCCTTGCATTACATTAACTTGTATATACGTGTACCTTTTTACCTGCTTTCAAAAGTCATGCCTTTTTTTTCAGAACCAATCACAGAGTATTGGAATTGTGGTGATGCTGAATATATTTGCGACCATTGTAATGCAATTGTATGGTATCAAGAAAGAGCAGTAAAGTCTCGCCCAACGAATCCGACATTCTCACTTTGTTGTGGTGATGGGAAAGTCCAAATACCATTTCTTTTTAATCCACCACCTTTACTAGATGAGCTGATGGAATATCGCGGTGGTCAACGCTCAAAGTTGTTCCGGAATAATATGAAACTCTTAAATTCCATGTTCTGTTTCACCTCGACAGGAGGGGTAGTACACAACGAAATAAACAATGGTTCAGGCCCCTATGCATTTCGATTGAATGGTCAAATGCATCACAGAATGGGGACTTTACTTCCAACACATCCAGATCGCCGACCTAGATTCGCACAACTATACATTTATGATACAGAAAATGAAGTTGACAATCGGTTTTATGCTTTAAACGTACCCGTCAGTTCCAATCCTCAGGATATGCTTCTGCGAATGTTGGTTCAGGAACTTCTCATGATGCTTAATGCAAATAACAGGCTTGTGCAGGCTTTTCGAATGGCTAGAGACAGGTTCACTTCAGGATCTTTAGTTCCTGTCACACTTCGTCTTATTGGGACAAGAAATCGTAACGAACGGCAATATAACTTACCTACAGTTTCTGAGGTCGCTGTGCTTATACCCGGAGACGGAAACCCAACAGATTCACGAGATATTATTGTCGAAGAACGTGGTGAATATAACGCGAAACGTATTTCTGAGTTACACCCGAGCTTTATGTCCTTACAATATCCTATGTTGTTTCCGTATGGTGAAGATGGGTATCACGTGAGCATTCCATTACATGCCTCTGGTTCGACAAGGCGAAGATTTGTTTCGTTACGTGAGTATTACTGCTTTCGTTTGCATCATCGACAAAATGAAACTTCCATACTACATAAGGGTGGCCGTTTGTGGCATACATACATTGTTGATGCTTATGCAGCTGTTCTTAATCATGACCTTGAATGGTATAAGCGTAACCAAGGAACAATTCGTTCAGAATTATATAATGGTTTACATGATCGTATATCACATGGAGAGACAAACTTGGATGCAATTGGGCGTAGGGTTATTCTACCTTCATCTTTCACTGGTGGCCCTAGGCACATGGTTCAGCAATACCAAGATGCGATGGCTATATGTCGATGGGCAGGAGTCCCAGATCTTTTTGTTACAATGACATGCAACCCAAATTGGCCAGAAATTGGACTACGCATTGCAGACCATATACCTGCCCAACCAAATTGTGATCGACCAGAACTTATTACTCGAATGTTTAAGATAAAGCTTGATGAGCTGATGGATGATATCAAGAAAAAAAAATTCTTTGGGGATATCAAAGCTGGTTCGTCACTTCAATTCATTTTTATGTATTTCCTTTTTTTCTCTTTCATACACTAAACACTGTTTCGCTAATAGTCATACTGATTACACGTACGCAGTGTTGTACACCATCGAATTCCAGAAAAGGGGTCTTCCGCATTGTCATGCTCTTGTCTTCTTAAAAGACAATCAAAGGCTTTTATCACCTGAAGATATTGATCGCTTTATATCTGCTGAACTACCATCTCCCAACACTGACCCATGTGCATTTGACCGTGTACGCCGTCATATGATGCACGGGCCTTGCGGATCTCTTCGCCCTAGCAGTCCATGTATGTCTAAAGAAAGATGCATGAAAGGTTATCCTAAGGAGTATTGTGACTCAACTTATGTTAGACGGGATGGATGGCCTTGCTATAGGCGGTCAGATAATGGTAGGAAAGCTCCTGTGGGCCGTGACAACACTTTGCTCGACAATGGTTACGTTGTCCCCTACAATAGAGATTTGCTTGTAAAATATGATTGCCACATCAATGTTGAGTGGTGTAACCAAGGGTCATTGATTAAATATTTGTTTAGTTATCTCAATAAGGGATCAGATCGTGCAACTGTCCTTATCGAATCACAGTCATCTAGATCCCCATATCGTTCCCTACTTCGTAGCGACAATGAAATTGAAGAATTTCTTAACTGCCGCTACATTTCTGCCTCCGAGGCATGTTGGAGACTATTTGGATTTGAAATGCACTACCGTTCTGTTGCTGTTGAAAGACTGCCATTTCATGAAGAAGGGTGTAATCGTGTATATTTTCGTGGTGATGCTGATCCAATTGATGTTGTTGAACGTGTGTCTGCTTCGAAGACTAAATTCACCGCCTGGATGGAGGCGAACCAAATATATCCACATGCCCGTACACTTACTTATGCTGACTTCCCAACATTGTTTACTTGGCATGCTCGAGAAAAGGCTTGGAGGCCACGAGATGGTGGAACAACTATTGGTCGCATTTATTATGTACCACCCAGTGCTGGTGAACAATACTATCTTCGTATGTTGCTAAACGTTGTTAAGGGTCCAACCTGTTTTGCACATATTAGGACGGTTGATGGTGTCGAACACCCAACTTACAGGGCTGCATGTGACGCATTACACTTACTAGGAGATGATACTGAGTGGATCGAGTCGATTAGACAAGCATCTCAATGGCAGCTAGGATACCAATTGATAGACCTGTTTGTCACAATATTGTCATTTTGCGACGTGACAAATTATAGTCGTTTTTTCCGAGGCAGCGTGGAACACCTAATTCATGACATTGAACACAATCGTCGTCAATCTTTGCAACAATCTGGATTAGAATTCTCATATGAAGAGCTTCAAAACTATGCTCTCATAGATATAGAAGAGGCTTTAAATGCCAACAATAGGTCTTTGACTGATTTTCCAGGTATGCCTCAAGTTGATCGTCGTTTAATGAATATTGGCAGGAATAGGTTACTTGCTGCTGAAAGGACATATAACGTGGGTGATGAGTTTATGTTGTTCTCTCAATTGCACAGTGGATTAAACAGTCAACAAAAAGCTGTTTATGATGAAATAATTCATCATGTTATCGAGAACTTAGGCGGACTTTTTTTTGTCTATGGCAGTGGAGGTACAGGCAAGACGTATTTATGGCGAACAATGATTGCAAGAATACGTTCCCTCGGAAAGCTTGTCATACCTGTTGCATCATCAGGTATTGCAGCACTGTTAATGCCTGGTGGTCGAACCTCACATTCACGCTTTCATATTCCTATATCTATTGACCAGGACTCGTGTTGTTCAATTGATGTTACTTCAGATCTTGCTGACTTCATACGAACAGCTGAACTAATTATTTGGGATGAAGCCCCATTACAGCATCGTCATGCATTTGAAGCTGTTGATCGAACATTTCGTGATGTTTGTAAACAAACACACCCATCTGCTGCCAATCGTGTGTTCGGTGGAAAAGTTGTCGTTCTAGGCGGTGACTTTAGGCAGATTTTACCCGTCGTTACAAATGGCTGTAGGAGTGAAACAGTTAATGCTTCTATCAACAAGTCATCACGCATATGGGATCACTGTAAGGTCTTTGTGTTATCCATGAATATGAGGTTGAACATGTCTAATGTTGATGATGGAGACGTTGCAGAAGCCAGACACTTTAAAAAGTGGCTTCTGGACATGGGTGAAGGAAGACTGCCAGGAATTGCTCTTCCAGATGATGATGCGTCTACTTGGGCTACTATTCCTGATGACCTTCTAATACCAGTTTGTTCTAACCCCATTGCTTCCATTGTTGCACATATGTATCCTGATCTTGCTTCACGTTTGACTGATATTGAGTATCTCAAAGAGAGATGTATACTTTCTACTACCAATGAAGAGGTCGATAACATTAACTCATACATTCTTGGAACTATGTCAGAGGAGTTGCATGTGTTGCTTAGTTCTGATTCTATATGTCCAACTACTGAGAGGCTTGAGGAGATGCAAATCGCGTATCCACCCGAATACCTAAATTCATTGAAATTTTCGGGTATCCCAAACCATGAACTTAAGCTTAAGGTTGGAGCTCCTGTGATTTTATTACGTAACATAAATGTACAACGGGGCTTATGTAACGGAACACGTTTAATTGTCACTCAAATTTCAAGGATGGTACTTCAGGCTGAAATAATAACTGGAAGTTGTGCTGGACAAAAGGCGTTCATTAACAGAATTGATATGACCCCACCTGAAACAAAGTACCAATTTCGTTTACGACGTCGCCAGTTTCCTGTTAAGGTTTCGTTTGCCATGACTATTAACAAAAGTCAAGGACAGACTTTTAACCAAGTATGTGCTTACTTGAAAGACCCTGTTTTTTCACATGGCCAGTTGTATGTTGTTGCCTCTCGTGTGACTTCACGTTCTGGCCTTCGATTTTACATCGATAATCATGAGAAATGTCCTAACAATGTTACGAAAAATGTCGTCTACAAAGAAGTCTTTTATAATTTGCCAACAGGTTGCTTTTTCCTTTATACCATATAGCGACACACACACACATGCATCTAACCACATACCTTACCTTACGTTGAATCACACATTTGTTGCGTGGACATATACGTGCATTCGTATTTTGATGCCTACATTCTTCTTTAACAACCATCTTAGGGTGATCTTAATGGTTTTATGTATTTAACTCTAACATGTTTATGCAGTTGTGCTTGAGGAACCATGACGGGACGGACACACTATCTTCGTGACTTACGCCCTGATATCACTGAAAATTGGAAGGTCACTGTATTGGTGTCACGTATGTGGCGTGTTCATATACCTACAAATAATCGCTTCTGCTCAGTTGATATGATTGTTGTTGATGAAAAGGTACTATAACACTTCTTCAACTTTCATTTAATAAGAGTATAACACTTCTTGTAATCTACTGAGGATATTGAGTATTCTTCGGGTTTGTTGATATCAATGTTCTCGAAAAATAATGTACTTTCAATCTTTTTAGGCTTCTTCACGTTGCTCTGATTTTTTTCCCCATGTCAGGGAGATTCACTTCATGCCAGAATTCCTGCTTTTTTAGCCGCGAAAGCCGAGTATATTGCAGAGGGTTATGCTTACGAGTTTCATAAATTCCGGGTGGTGCCATATAACACTTTATATCGTCCCCTTAAACGTGATTTCCCCATACAATTTATTTATGGGACATCCGTAAAGCGATCTCCTGTTCATCTACATTTGTTCCCGCGCTTCGTTTTTGAATTCGTTCCATTTGACAAGGTCGACGAACGTCTTGATGATGACACATATCTGTCAGGTTATACCTCTTAACGTCTCCTTCAAACGAAAAATCATGCTTATATTTATGGCTTTTAACATCACTTTCTTTCAATTGTAGATGTTATCGGTGTTCTTCGCGAGTGGGGTACAATTGAACAACCAGGGGTTGGAAGACTTCAAAGTTGTAACTCACAAATAAGGAAAATCGTCATCTCTGATTTGAGGTTTGCCATTATTTGCATATGTCTATTGACTGCCTATGTAAGAAAAACATTAAACATTTATTTTTACCTGTGTTTCAGCAATAATAAGCTCCGGATTTCTCTGTGGGGAGCAATGGCTAGGAAGTTTTCAGATGAAATCATCCGTTCAAAGAGTGGCAGTATAACTGTGATCGTTTTAACGTGCTGCAACGTTCGGTCGCATAACAGTTTGTTCTTAACCATATTCACCTAACATGTTTTATCTTATAATACTAAATCCTTATTCACCGACACTTTTTCTTGTGGCTTATCTAAGGTGAAGTTTATCTTACATCGACTGCATCAACACAAATGTTCTTAGACTTACCGATTCGTGAGGCTGGCCAGTTGATCCAAATGTATTTCCTTTGGCTACTATCTTTATTCATTTTGCTTTATATGTCCTTCAACTCATACGGGCATTGACTTTTGTTGTCTTGGTGTTCAGCCCGTTCCAACAGATTACTTTTAACTCACCACCTCAAAAAGATGAACACCTAACAGCAACACGTATCCCTGATTTTTTTGCACGTTTGCCTTCTCATGTTACTAAGGTTTGTGTATTACTCATTCACATTTATATTTCTTCATTCCATCATCACTGAACCGTTTTCTTCTTTTCTTTCGTTTACATAAGGGAACACAGTTCATCATTGAGGGGATAATCGTTGGGTTTGACTTGACAAACGATTGGAAATACGTACAGTGCAACAGATGTTTGAAAGGTGCCATCTTAGATGAAAACAAGTACTACTGCAATAAAAGATGTCACAAGCATGTTCTTAACCCACATCTTGTGTACGTATTTTTTTCTTGCACACCTTCGTTAAATTTAACGCATATATTGACAATTATCCCGTTACAGCTACAGGTTGGTCATTCAGGTGCAAAATCACCGAACAGTAATGGACTGTGTTCTCTTTAACTCAGATGCAACTCCTTTGGTTGGCCTAACCGCAGACCAACTGGCTAATAAATGTGCTAATGAGGTAACCTTTTCTCCATCCAGTAATTAAATCAACATTTTGGAGCTTCTACCCTCTCTGACATGACACTTTTTATGTCTTTTTTTAGTCTGGTGGTGATCCATCTTGGATTGTAGACTTATTTTTAGATGCTTTATGTGCACGTCGGGTCGTACTTGGTATCCGAATCGATCCCCATAATCTTCTACCTAAGTGCCTTCGTAAGTTTACAGTCTACAAATACTTTGGTGACAATGCTCAAGTTCTTTATAAAGAAAGTCCAACATTGGAAGTACCAGATTCGGGTTTGCATTCTCAAGGTTGTTCCACGCAAGTTGTGTCTGAGACTCAAACTCACCCTGAAAGTGTACAAAATGTTACTGACTATGAACACCAACATCTTAATGAGCCACATTCGGGTTCAGAAGCTCTTTTTGGAAAACAAGTAGTTGGCTTACACGAGGATGTTGTTTCTGACTGTATTCCACTCATCGATCCAGTACATACTGCTAAACTTACTTATGAATCCGCTTCTGCTTCTTTTGGACACGTGTCCGACTCTGCTACTTCTATTGCTACACCTGGGCATACTTGCAATACACCAACAAAACCCGACCTACACTTGGATACCAACACTAACAACATACCTGCTCACTCTGACTCTCCTTTATTTGGATCCCCAAACGCAAGAAAGTCATCCTTTCTTGGATCTGCCCCATCTGATGTTGGCATTAAATCTAATGAACCTGAAGTTAGCATTAACGGGGACCTTCAAGCTTCACCTACTATCACTACAAACACGATGGATGTTGATCAATCTGCGTCTGAAGCATTTACTGCCCAAAATGATGGCCCGTGGGTTACAGATAAGGAAATTGATGTTCATCACGCGGATGCATAGGTTGAGCCTGCATATTCAACATTTACCTGTTAAAGTTGATATGTTTCTTTATTTAAACTTACCTTTCTTTCTTTGCAATTGTTCATTTTACTTTCCTTAACTGAACTTAATCGAATGACATATGCGACTTCCTGCCCTAATTTACACAATTATAGTCCCATTTGGGGTTTCTTTTTAATTTGTAATTAGTACTTTAATTTTGGCATGAAACTACATAATTCACTTATATTCAACTCTTATATACTGATAGAATATTGTGAAACACACAACAAACTCACACTTACAGTTGACTTAAAACATCTAATAATCTGAATTAATGCAATTAACGACCAAATTAACCAAATTCGTACCTTTAACTGTGTTGTTGTTGTCGTTCTACTTCTGGAAATACAAGCAACTGAGTTAAAGTCGGGTCAAAATTTGTAGCATTTGTTGGATCTGATTTGATCCTTCTAATTCAGATTCGATCCTTTGGGTGGATTTCTGCTACAGATAATAACTTGAATGTCACATGGAATGAGCGGAGGAATATCAGTATCAGTGAGTTTTAAATTTTATATTCAAGCCTGGTGTCTGTTTATTGTTTGGAGCATTTTGGTTCGATGATGTTGGTGTGTTGTTTATGCTTGCTGATCTTCACTATTGGTCTTGGACATATAAGGGTATTCTGACTTTTTTGTCTTATGTTTAAGTAATTGGCCCGCTTTGCCTGGGTAGTGATTTACCACGTATGCTAGATGCTATCCAAATACATTGTCAGTTTACTACTATGATATTTATAATATAAGTATTATGACAATTACTTTTGTATATTTGTTTTTCATTACATACAAGAAAGAAATCAAAAACACAAAACACCTTAACCAAACTATGTCACCTAACTTAAAACATAACAAAACAAAAGAATAAAAAATGAATACAATATCATGTGGGATAAAACCTTCAATTTTGTAACGATAAATGCATACCAATTCTACTATCTCATAAAATAAGTAAAAATAAACTTTTAGTTTTACACAAATATGTAGATTTTACATTTGAAATTACCTTTTCAAATACAACTTTCACAAACTTTTTAGTTTTTACATTTTACACCTATTTATAACACATTAAAATGTCACTTTATTTAACAAAAATGTAGTCAAATGAGTTGAGAAATCAAAAATAAAAGTATAAATGTAAAGCTACTATTAGATCCACCTGATTATAAAATATGATAATCTATGTATACCAAAATCAGAGTTATAATGCAACAAAACTTCATTTTACGATTTTAAAAAAAAAAAGATCAGAAGCACTTGAGTCATTTTATAAAATTATTATTAATAATGTAATTTAGATATTTATAAAAGCTCAAGGAAAAGAAACTATTTCATGACTACTATCAATTTAAATTCAATGCAAATTTGCAATTATTTTGATAACTCATGTAAGCAATTATCCATCTTTTGAAATAAGAAAAAAACAAAAACTAATAATGTGACATGGAAATTGGAAACAAACCCACGTAATATGTATGCATATTTTTGTTCTCATAATTAATCTCAATAAATTTGTTTAGATGGTTTAGTTTCATTTTGTTTTAGTAACATTTAATTATCATATATTCATTATCATTATTCACAAAAACAACACTTTAATCGTTCGACAAAATGTTCCCGGGGCACCGCCCGGGTATTACACTAGTTAATTATTAATCAATTTCAGAGTTTACCAAATATCAAAAATTTCTTAGGAAGGAGGGTTATCGAACTGGGACCGTCTCTTGTATTCCAAGTCTCAAACACACTTTATATACGTTTCTAATTCTTATTCTTATTTTCTATAAAAATAAATAATCTATAAAATCGATCATCGTCTTCTTCCTGTATAGGGTTTGAATCATTAACAGAATTGCGGTATTCACTCACACTCTCTAAACCTTTTATTCGCACTTGTTGTTCTATAAAATCACATTTAATTATTTTAAAATTTTTCTATGAGAACAACAATCGTCAACGAATCGTACAGTAATAATTATCATCTACTTTATTTTACTATTTTTTTTTTTTGGTATTTTCATTCAGAATTGTGCGAGTGACTTACAATTTAACAGTGTAATTTTTTATTATAATATGTTATTATCTGTTTTGCATGATCAATTGATGATCAAGGTTTTTGTTTGTATAATAAACGTAGAAGTCTTAATTTTTTATTTACTGTAACTGTTAGGGTTAGGTTTTATGCTGTCAAATAAGCTTAGTTTATTGATTTTGTTCATCAGTTTGTGTTTTTGATAGATCAGGCATTTTGTGGTTTATAATTGTTTTTTTGTTTTTATTCATTTTTTCAGGTTTAATTGAGTTTGAAAGATGGGATTCAGTTCAGTATATAGGGTGTTACAAGAAATTTTTCCACAGGTATGGATTAATTTTGTATTTGCAATTTTTATTTCAACGTTTTGCATGTTTTAAATAGTCATTATGCTCTTTGCTTATCTAGTATCCAGATAATTATGTATCTATATCTATATATATGTATCTATTGATATTTATATAAGTTGTAGTAAGTCTTATGTGCAATGTCAATGCTTTCGAATATAGTTAGAGATCAATTTTATATATCTTTTATTTTTTAGCTTGTGAGATTAAGTTCAGAAGTTAACATTATTTTTATATGAACTTTTTTTACTTATATTGGTTAAAGAGTTGTATGATTTCAAGTAAAGCTTAATTACTGATTTGTGTTTATGAGATACATGGGTACTATGATTTATTGAAAACTGATTGTACATAGTAGAGTAAAGTTACTTATTTACTCTATATTTATTTACTTATTCTTTGTTTGGCTGTACTTTTTCAAACATTTAACAACATTACAAGTGATTATTTGAACATCATTTGATTTTTGTGAATATATATCATAGTATTATCGATATGATAATTAAATACATGTAATCTTTGTTTGAGTACTCTTTTAAATATTGTCAGATTGATATAATGTACCACACTATCTTTTGTGTAGGTTGATTCTCGTATGCTGAAAGCTGTAGCTATAGAACACAGTAAGGATGCTGATGCAGCCGTGGAAGTTGTCCTTGTTGAGGTTTTACCTAATCTTCCTGAACAGTCACCTATGGTTAGCTCTGTTAGCACAAGCTCACCCAGTCAATCTGAAGGTACTTATAGGTTCCTTTTTTGAATCGATTCTTCTTGATTTTGTAGTTCTTTTTATTTGTATAGCTGATGTTTTGTTATCTGTTTTCTTGATTCAATGGCTGTAGATCATGGCAAGGCTTTTCAGTTTCTGGCAACTGTGGATACAGCTGATGTTACTCCACGTTGTCATGAACAATCAAGTGTAGCTCATCCTTCGAGTTCTTATGGAACTTCAACTGGTACAGTCAAATCTGTTATGATCATGTGAACTTTTTCTCTGGTAGTTACAGAGGTGGCAAAGTGGGGTTGGGTTGGGTAATGGGTCAAAACGGGTTAGGGTTGAAACACGTCACCATTTAGTATGTGCCGGGTTGGGTTGACTCACCAATACTGTTTTCAATATCAATATCTCTTTATAAATGATAGACGCTTTAATAATTTATTAATCTAAAATCTTTTGTTAATACAAGTTAGGAGTTTGTTTGGATTAGTTTTGACTTGTTTTTGTCCTGTATAAGTTTTTATATTCTATCCTCTGCCATTAGACAGAACCCATTATAAACGGATGAAGTTGCTACTTGTTGTATTTTTTCTTTTTAACCTGGTTTTAGTTTTTACATGGTAATGGGTCTGTTTGACTTTTGTGTTTGACTTGACTTATCAAATTTGTAGCTCTAAATGGTGGCTCATCTAGTCCAATAGTTGGCGACTCTTCTTTTTATGATGCAAATGATGAAACTGAAGGTGCTTTTGATGATGTACCAGTACTTTCGGAGAAATTCGTAGACAATAACAGTAGTAATTTCAATGGTGCTTTGATTAATGAAAGCGTTGGTGAAAATATTGCATCACTTGATGACACTGTTGTAAGTGGGGGTGCTGTTTCTGGATCTATTCATGAGGATGATACTCTTCCCTTGGATGCATCTGCATCTGCTGCTAACTACAATAATTACATACATTTGGATGTGGATACACTTAAGCTGGATGCATCTACAACTGCATTAAAAGTTGATGATTATGTACATATGGATGTTGATACCCAAATAATAATTCCACCAGTAACCAACTGTGAAACGCTCTTAGCTGGTACTCAGGAATCAGATGCTAGTTCTTCAGAAACTACTTCCGAAAATGATGATGCTTTTGAAGTCGAAATTGTTGATTCAGAGGATGAGTCCAATTTGACCTCCATGCTTACTTCTTCATTGCAAAACTGTAACACTGAACTTCTTGAGGAAATAATTGAAGATGCTAGGAATAACAAGGTATATGTCAGTAGAATAAAATTGCTATTTTTTGTCGTTACTTGTGCAGGCTGTTTCAACGTAACAAATTAGTCTTTTTCTTATATTTGTTGCAATATCACTTTTGCTTTGTGTAATAGTATTTCTGAACATGTTTATTTATTTATTTTTTTGGTACAGGATGCGCTTGTATCGGCTATGAATTCAGTTGTTGACCTCATGAAAGAGGTAGAATCTAAAGAAAAAGCTGCTGAAGAAGTAAAAGAGGAAGCCACTAGGGGTTGCTCAGATATTTATGCGAAAGTGGATGAGCTTAAACAGGCACTTCGACGTGCAAAAGAAGCTAATGACATGGTTGTTAGCTTGTTTTCGGTGAATTATTCTTTTGTAATAATCACTTGTGTTTGTACTTCATCTTTATGTTATTGATTTGTCAGCATGCTGGAGAGGTACATGCAGAGAAAGCTATCCTTGCTACTGAGTTGAAGGAGCTTCAGTTTCGTTTGTTTACTTTGTCAGATGAGAGAAACAAATCACTTGAAATTCTTGAAGAGGTATTATTTATTGTTTAATGTCTTCTGTATCTTGTGTGTATCGTCTAAAGCATTTATAAGATGATGCTTAATTCATCAAGTGTTTTTTGTTTAGATGCGTAAAGTGTTAGAGGTTAGGTTGGCTGCAGCTTTAGAAGAAATCAAGGTAGCAGAGGAAGGAAAGCTGGAAAAAGCAAAGTTGGCTAGAGAAGCACTTTTGTTTCAAGAGAACCAAATGGAAAAGGTAGTTGAAGAGTCCAAGAAACTGAAACTTGAAGCAGAGGAAAATTCGAAGGTAGGTAACATTAAGCGTTTTATTGTGCACAATGCTATTGAAAACATTGATATTTTGCTGATCATGACATGTATATTTTTGGTGTTTTAGCTGCAAGAATTCCTCATGGATCGTGGCCGTGCAATTGATATCTTACAGTAAGTCGTGGTTAATAATATATTAGTATCACTAGCTATTAGAGGTGGCTGAATGGATGGATCATGGGGGTGGGAAAAGTTTCAAAATGGGTAAACTTTTGGTATATGAATAAAAAAAAATATTGTTACAGCAACATATTGTTACATAAAAATGTTTTTCTTAAAACAAGTATTTGATAGATTGTATACTTGTATGCATAAAACATATTTTGTGTCACTTTCAACACATTTGAGCGTGGTTTTTGAACTTTTTTCCAAGTAGTTGGTGTTATCTTAAATGGTATGAAATTAACAATGTTGAACATACGGTTTTACACAATTTTGCAGAGGAGAGTTTTCGGTCAAATTCCAGGATGTGTTGCTCCTTAAGGAGAAATTCGACAAGCGAATTCCGCTATCTCGATCCCTATCATCTAGCGAAAAATCTTCAATCCTAGTTTCCTTAAACTCATCCTTCAGAAGTACTGGTTATCGCGTTGACCATGAACAGGAAACACTTGAAACCCCAAGGAAGGGTGCTGAGCTGGACGATTCTTATGGGTTTCTTGAAAACAGTACAAAGTATGAGGAAACTTGTTCACCAAAGTCTCAAACAGAAACTGCATATCCCATTGATGATCGTAGTCCATATGGAGATGTAAAGCAGATGAAGGATCGCAAAGCACTTATAGAGGCTGAATGGGAATTATTTGAAAATGAAGAATTCGTTATCCGTAATTAGTAGTGTTTTGGTGTACTACTTTTTGATTATAAGAGTTCAGTTTTTGTTTTTTGCTCTATAGGGTCTTTATCGACTCTTAACCATCAAACGGTGTTTATCAACATTAACTCTTTTAGTACTATCAATTGTGAAGAGAATGATTGCATGTTTTTTATAAAATATTTGGGTGCCGTTTTACCAATAATCTCTTTCTGTTAAATTGGTTGTGATTTTGATTGGAGATTTCCATCTTATTATCAAGCGCTTATACATTTTTTAGTGACTGGAAAAATGTGGGAAAAATGTGGTCAGCAAGGTTGGAAGAAGCGAGTATGCACAATTGTCGTGTGTCAACACTGTTCAAGTGTAAAATCTTTTGACATCTTATAACTACAAACCGTACATATATGTCAAACCAATGTCTAGAGATTATATCATCGGCTATTGCTTACCTTTTTTTTATTGGTGATTTTGATTAGCACAATTGCTTAATGAAAAAGAAAATATTGGCTCTACATAGGCCAAAGCCTCATCTTTTCATGTACTAAATACACCGAATAGGAGGTAATATATACAATAAACAGATTGATTCATACATCAATTAAACTGTATAATAGCTAAAGCTTACATTATGTAGCAACATAACTTCGGTTTATGAATCAATTTGTTTGGTGTCTTTATTATCTCTCTTGCTGAATACCTCCCAAAGAAGTTAAAGAAGTTAGAACTAGGTTAATCATTTGGTTCATGAAAAATATAAGTATATAACCATGTTGTTTCAAGTCAAAGAGACTGATTGTCGACATCCATAAGGCTAATTGGTGATACTGAGAAAGAACTGATTACACACAAGAGTACCCATATTTGCATTTCAATTGTTCAACAACAAACACAAAAAACAGATCCTCAAAAGAACATAATTTTAGCTTCAAAATGCTTGTCATCTGATAACTAGAGACCACAATAAATAGAACGCAATCATGTCAAATGAACATCTAAATATTTCAGTAACCGTTTCAATGCTAGTGCACCAAAATTCACCTTTTGATGCCTATACTATACACCCCTGAAAGCACATTTAGGTAGATCTTGCTTTAGGAAAACTTGATTAGTCCATTTACATCACAGCGCTCAATGCTTTCTGAATATCTTTCTGCAATGAAGTTAAAAAATCTAAAACTATTAGCTGTTGTTCAATTCAGGGTGAGAATAGATGTCGCAAAAATGAGTGGGGTGTGCAAGTTAGCTAACGTGTCATAATGGGTCAAGTTGGGTTGACCCATAACACTTACTGTCAAACTTTTTAGCCTTTCCATAATTAATAAGTGTGTCAAATATGACTAACAAAATTATATCATCTGAGAGGTTTAATGGATTAAAAGTACACTTTAAGTGACATTTGACCCATTTCCTTGTTTGACATGTTAAAATTAAAGCATAACCTGAATCAACTAATTTAAGTTTACGGGCCAAAATTGCTACCCCAAATTGAGAAGAAACAAGGCAATATGAAAGCTGGTGGTAAAAGCAGTTACCTCAATGGATAATGGCGAAGTAGATGGTCCATAACGGCCTATAACACGGCCTTCTTTGTCCACGAGAAACTTGGTGAAGTTCCATTTGATTCTAGACCCACAAAATCCCCCTTTTTTGGCTTTAAGAAACTTGTACAGCGGTGCTGCTTTTGGCCCATTGACACGAACCTTCAAGAAAGAAGCAGTTGATTAGAAACAACTTGACCCTTTAAAAGTCATACATATCACAGCTTCATACTTATCATGAATACACACAAGAGAACAGATAAATCAAGTTTTTGGTATGAAACTAACCTTTTGGAAGATGGGATATTCGGCGTTAAACCTTGAGCAAGCAAATTCTTCCACTTTCTCACTTGATTCGGGTTCTTGGTTCAAGAATTGATTGCATGGAAATGCCAAAATCTCGAGACCTGAAGATAATACATCAGACTTCAGGTTTTGTTACAGGCTCAAAAATATTTTTCATTTGAAAATGTAAAAAAATTTTGTGGTGCAGACCAGTAATTGTTCCAATTCCATCACCATTTACCCCTTTGAGATTGGAATCAGAGCTCACTACTTGTAAGTCAATAAAAACAGTACATGAAATCAAAATTGAACTCCAAGTTCAGTATTCATCAATATTCATCAAGAACTAGACTAATACCTTGCAGTATACAGAACATAATAAAAATACACAATAATAAAAGTCATGGTCAAGTATTATTTTTTATTTTTTTATTTCTAACACCATTGCAAACCTTTTTCACAAGATATGCACGTGCGTACCTGAAGCTAATTGCCAACAGAATGTCTTAAATAGTTTCAAAAAAAGGAAAACATTGTGATGAGGGAGTAAAGACATTTTATTCCTAAAATACTACATTACTACCTAAACTTTAAGTTAGGTACCCCACATGGTTATGCTGTATTGCTGACCAATACTAAGACGGTTTCTGGATGTGCATCACAAGTGATTATCGCGATTTCAATTTGCTGTACAAAACTGGATATCAAGAATCAAGAAATTCATGTAGATTTACCCAACTATAAATGATTAAACACCAAGTTTCTAACTACTCTATTAACAGATATGGTAATTAATCATATAAGAAAAGGATTAACAGGGAACTAAATTTTTGAAGGGAAGCAGCGATTTTTGCCTGTTATTCATTAATGAATATTTCACCCAATAATCGTAAAATGGTTGCTTCCCTGCTTAATGAAAACACGTTTCACATATATCCTTTCTCAAAATGTAAAATCACCTATGTATCCATAGCATATATCAACTGATTATTATATTGTTATCTAAAATTGATTATTCAAATAGCAAATTTATATTATTTATAATAATCATATTGAAAAGATATATCTAAAGAGTGTATATTGTAGATGGGTAAAAGAATATACCTTTAGCTCTATAGTTTTCATAAAGCTGAGTCAGTTGTGGGTAGTTTGAGTTTGTGTACCCACTGTTTCAACCCCCAAACAAAACAAACAAACAATTAAAACACAAAAAACACCTAAAATCTTGTTCATAAATACCAAAAAAAAAAGTTTAGAACTAACCATTTAGAAGCAACATTAACAATAACTACAACTTTTCCCTTGTACATGCTTAGATCCACATCTCTACCTTTGCTATCCTGCACAATTTTTATTAATCAAATACAAAATTTAATCAATCAATCAATCAAACAAACAATAAAGCTCAAATAACATATTGTTTTGTTTGTACGGAAAAAAGTTTTAGTAACAACAACAGCTATCATTACGAGGTTGTGTTCACTACTATTTGCAAATCAAATGATTTTAATCAGATGATAACCACTAAATAAAAGAAATCATATCAAACAAATGATAACAAAAAGTAAACATAAAGTACCTTGACAGTAAATTCATGAATAGAATTTTCAGGAACAGACGAAGCAGCACCCATTTTATTTGACTAAAACTGTTTAATTTTGATGAAATTAATGTTTCGTTTTTATGAGCAGCTAAAGTAGAAGCACGGGCGTGAGTTATGGGAGATTTTATTGGGAAAAGATTTTCAATATTTAAGATAATTTAGACAGGATGGAATTAATGTAAGTTGTTGAAGTTGCCAGCAAATGTCATCTGTCTGATAATATATAGATGACATCAATAAAAATTAATTTGACTTTTTTTATTCAACTTTTTGGAGTTTGTTTTGACCAATTGAATTCAGTCAACAAAAATCTTACTCCTTTCACATTCAAAAAAGGTTTATCTATTACCAAATTGATCAAATAATCCTAAATTCTATTCAAACAAGATAAGTTATTATAATATCCTTATTAATTATTTCTATGTTAAGTAGTTACGTTATATACTCCAAAAACATAACAAACAATAAAGTCGAACTAAAAAGGTTAAAAAACATTATAATTAAATCAAAATAAAATATTTTACTAACATCCTATTTAATATGTAATCACTTCATTCCCTAAAATTTCAATAATAACACAATGCATGTAATGTGAACCGAGTCACCTTGAAACCTCAAATTCAAATCGAGCATTAAGAATTGAAACGCGTATAACTTATAAATCATGAATTTTTACTTATTTTATTTAAATCATTCTTACAAAATTAAACGCTACTTTGCATGAATGATGCTAATATAAATAATTTGTCATAAATTCTTTATAAACATAAATTCGTGCAAGTCATTCTAGAACGAAATGTGTCACTTTTAATAAACTTATAACATCATATTCTAATTAGATACCATAGAATGTATGATAAAGGATCATTTAGACCAACAATGTGATTACATATATTTTTTATATTTTTCAATTTTCTTCTTAATTTATCTTTTTTCGTTATCTTATACTACATGAGTTATAAAAAATTGTCTCCTTAAAAGTATATGGGATTTGAGTTTGAGGTTTCATGGAGTTGGTGGGGTTCTAATGACATTACTTAGGCCACTCACTATAATGCAACATAGAACTAGAGAACTGATTATCATCTTAGCGTCACATTAGCACAAGAACAGAACAACTGAAACAAAATTGAACTGTTGGGTCAGAGACCCTAATTATGTAATTGATAGATGAAAAAATAAATTAAGTGTTTTATCAGTCGCTGCATGTGTCAACAACGACTGTCGAATAGACTTAGCATTAGTGATTCGATGCTCATACTAAAAAGCGAACACCTCGATACTTAGAATATTTATGATGTCTTATTCAATTCACTGCATTTGTTAGTAGTGACTCCCATTTTAACTTAGAACTTAACAGAGTATCCATCACTCACTGATAGATACTTAGCCTCTAAAGAAGCTACACAGGCCTCACGCTGTCAAGAACTTGAAGTAACTGTTGAAGTCAAAGATGGAAGACAGATATAGAGAGTAGTACGCTGAAGAGAAATTCAAGCCTGAATCTGTTAGAGTACATTGGGTTTGACAAATACGCAATGTACCAAAGCAAAATTCAACTTATAAGGGATAATAGCCCGCACGTATCTTCCTGTAAAGATATGTACAAGAAAGTTGTCGTACTTTATTAGTTTTTTAATTGATCTTTTGTAACCTAGGAATAAAGTAAAACAGTAAACGTTCTTCCTAGAATGTAATGTCAATTCTATTCATTGGAAGTTTCACAAAGATCTCTTTGAATGTGCTGGTGACACGTGTAGGATTTGAGATGTATTTATGACACTATAAATACATCTCACAACCACCATATTCATTTGTCCGAATTTTTTAATTTGCCTTCGACCTTTGATTTAATCACGTTCCTGTATGTCAGTGAACCAAGTGCCCTCACTTGTTTGTTAAGTGTTGATCACTGAGAATCAACAGCAAGCTATTCGTTGGTGATCTGTCGAAGTCAAATTTGTCACAATTTAGTTTGTCTTGTCTATATTTGTAGTGAACTTTGTAAAGTATTCTTTATTCGAATTAATAAAACAAAACTTTAAACTTGAATTTATTGACTACTTATACATTTGTTGTTAGTAGTTATCTTTAAAATTTGACAAAAGGGACCAATATGAACCCTGTCTATAATGACTGAAGAATTGAACTTTTTAACGTCACATCAACGCCACGTCATTTATTAACTATTAAAACAAATATGTTTAGATTTTTAAAAATAAATTATTTAAAAAAATAGAGAACTAAAAAGATAAATAAAGACCCACCAAATAAACAAGTAATAAATCTACATGCAACAAAGGTTGTATACTACAATCTACAAACAATCTCTTCTTTTTCACTCTTGCATCTCTCCTCTGCAAGTCTGCAACTGCAACCTGCTCACCTTATCCTCAAATCTTCAAACTTAGAATCTCCATATTGTAGAATTTAAGTGAGAAATTCAAGTTCATTACTATTTTTCTTTTCCTTTTCATAAGTATTTCTTAACTCCAAATCTTAGGGCGTGTCCAATTTCAATTTTAAAGTGTATCTGTTGGAACAAGTGGGCCCGCATACCCACCCTCACTTCGTCTTAGCCCTAACGGTCTAGCCAAGGACGGTCCCCAAAACAGGGTTGTGCTTGTGGTGTTCTCCGGAGGACGGATCCAGGTCAGCATGACGGAGGTGAAGACGGGTCCATAATGACCGGTCTTAGGGGTTGGTATCAAAAATGCAAAAGTTTCGTCCAGATGCCGATTTCTTTCTAAGTTTAATTTTTTTAATTTTTGTTTTTTCTAGTTGCAAATCTTTGTTCCAACAAGCAAAGCTTTCGCCTTATTTTTTATTTTCTTTTTTTATAGGCATGATTTTGGGCTTTTTTGTTGTTATAAATGGTTATGGTTAGAACTTAGAGGTGCAAAAAATCGGTTTTCTCCAAACCGAAACCGAACCGGTTTGAGTCGGAGAAATTTCGAACCAGTTCACACTGATTTAGGATTGGTTTGAAACCGGTTTGACTCAAACCAGTTTGGGTTGAAACTAGTTTCAAACCGAGCAAAACTGGTTTTTGCAATCCGGTTCAGCCATATCCGGCGGATAGGTCCACCTGTCCGACAGATAGAACATTTCTAATCAAAAGCAACTTCAGAAATACAAAATGTACAAAACACATTTTTGGGGTAATCTTCTTGTTTATTTTCATTTAAACTAATATTGGGAAATACATAATACATCTTCAAACATAAAAACATAAACGAAAGTCTTCGAGTCGTCGTCGTTTATTTAGTTTTCTTCATAAGCCATGTTGCGTAAGTCTTCTTCATAAGCAAGCTCTAATGCCGTAAGTGGTACCGATAATCTCATTTCAATCTCCTACTCATGTATTTCTTCCTCAACCCTTACCATTTCCCCTTCGAGTGGTGAAATGTTTTGTATCTGTTCAACGGCGTAGAGATAGTCTTTCAAACAAATACATACTTTCACTAACCCGAAATATCCAAAATTATGAAACTCTTTAATAGTGATGAATGCCAAAAAGTCATAACCAATATACATTCCTAGTTCGCTACTAGGAGTGCTTGATCGAGCTCTTTTGGTATTCTCATTTCTCAAAGTTTTATAAAATCGCATCATTTAGTTATTGCCGTGCGAACTTGATCTAGATGTCGTCTCATTTCGAATGTCGTCACGAAGGATGTAGAACCATACTTTGACAAATAAATATTAAATAAACTTTCAAAAACTTTTTTAAAGTTGGAAATTTCATTTGCCGCGAAATTCGGGTCTTTCTCTAACAAACTCAAATCGTAAGAAATGGTTTTGAAGTAAAGTTTCAACCTCACCAACATTTAAAGTCGGGTTCAAAGTGGCGGAACAAGTTATAAAGGGTGACAATTTTTTTATAATAATTTATAAATTTGACTTTCATTGGTTGTACCATGTGTTCAAAAGTGGCGCCTCTCATTTCAAACTCGTTTGTTTTAGAACACATTAAAAATATTTGGTTTAACATTAAACAACTAGTTAGATAATAAACACCCGAGAAAAAAAAGTAGTTGTTTGTTTAAAAACAACAAGCATTTTGGTAATTAGTTGGATAGTATGCCATCTCAACTCCTGAAAATGTGTAACCCCATTACATTATGTAAGAAGGTCATGAAACATTTTTAAAGTTTTTTTTTTTTTTTGTCTTAAAGCACTTTCAAACATATTACATGTTGAATTCCATCCAGTAGGTACGTCACAATTCAGACCTAATAAAAAGTAATTCGAATCGATGAAATTTCATTTATTTATGGTATGTAGCGTTAGTTGAACTAAAAATATCACGTAACATTTGTTTAAAACTTTTTTTTTTATGTTTGTAATACAATTAAGTCCATCCTGCACAACCAAGATAATTGCAACACATCGAATCTGAAAAAATAAACCATTGCGAGCTGATTTATACAGTTTTAATTGTCCGACGGCGCGGTGTTATTGAATGCATTATCAAAAGATATAGAAAATATTTTTCCTTTTAGTTTAAAACTTTTTATCACAAATACCATGTCCCCAACATAGACGAAGACGATCCTTCAAAAAAGGTAATCATACATGATGAAAAATTCAAGGAACGAAATTCAGAGTTGTGCAACAAGTATCTAGTTAAAATGGCTGTAAAATAAATTTCATATTTCTAACCACCCCGAGCTTCTCTTCTAGTGGCATCATGGAGCAGCTCAATGTCAACTCCATCGGGTGGCAACTGCACATATCTCACAACCGATCCTCGGATGAAACAGTTCCTCACTGAGAGCTGCCATATAACCACAAATTAGCAAAACCAACATAAAGCTATTATCTAAAGCCGCATATTATACAAACTAATAAATACCACCAATAATATACAAATATGAACTACAATGACTTTATGCCAATTTTCATAATAAACCAACTAAAGCATCAGCTACCTTTGGTGAAGACTCCAACTTTGATAAATAACAAAGAACTTGGGTCCGAATGTCTTGAAAATCAAGGCATTACGATTTGATATCTAAGCATTATCGTGTTTGGATTTGAGTTATAGAAACCATAATGACTTAAGATCTGAATGATCAGTCATTAACGTTTGGATAAACAGATTCTGGTTATAATTATCTCGGTATTAAGGGGTCAAGTAATCAGTTTGGGATCATCTATATCCCCGCTGTAACAAAAAATTGATCATAAATGGGTAAAATGAAATTACTTATTAAACTAGATTTCTTACTTCCATTTTAGAAAACTAAAAAATGTCATTTTAGTAAAAAATTTCCTTAGCGACCAAAGGAGCAAGTAGAGTAACTGCAGACTGGTCAGCTAAATGAGTCCCTTCCCTCTTCACATGATTAATTTTAACTCAGCATATATTGAGAATTTCTCAGGATAAAGTATAGGTGACCAGGCAAAAGCTTAAAGCTTGAAGCTTGAAGACAGAAAGAGAAGAGATTACCGGGATGCTTTATAGTCGAAGTTTAGTATATTAATTTCATAAATAACCAAAATGTGTCACAATAATAACATGAGTTATCTGATTATTACAACCTCATTTAGCCAAAGCACATCCAAACACTATTTTCTACAACACGTTCTATTACAGCTGATTATCTTATTCTTGTCATCAAATAAGGCAATGAAGATGACAACTAGCTTTTAGCCGCTATGTCTTGTGATACATCCCGACTCAATCAGGGCCAATAGGGTCACTAACACTTTAGGGTACGTGTATCAAAACAAGCCGATGACCCTTCACTTTGTAATTATGAGTGTATAATTCCTTAAACATGAACGCATCTAAAACCAAAACGAAAGTTTTAATGACTCAAGTCCACCTAGGGAACAGACAATGACAATATCAATATCAAACCTTTTTACGACTTAACAATAAACAAATACGCAAATCATGAGAGAAATTTTAGAAACAACAAAGTTTTCAATATGCAAACACACAATAGAATGGAGCTGGGAGCATCAAACATCATTCACCAAAATGCACTTCATAAGAGCCGACAGTGCGCAGCAAACTTATCAGCAATAATATGTACGAAAAATAGAGTAAATAGACTACCAGCTGTTCTTTAGCCCTAATTTCAATGTTTATTCATCCCGCTATAGGAAGAAACTAGAGCCCCCTAAAACAGAATTCTAATCAATTTTTTATATTTCTCTAAATGCAAGCATAAAATAATGGATCTTACATATATGCAATTGTAAGTAACTGATAATATACAGGTTTATCAAATATTCTAAATTCACATTCTGTAATGATACACTATTAACTGTCCATTTCATATATAACCCTAAAACCCTAAAAAAAGGAACGAAAAACAAAATTAAGAAAACGTACCATGTGAGGAAACTTGTCTTGATCAACAACTCTGGTGTTTTCAAGTTTGATGTTGAGATATTGATCTACAGAATGAAGCGTTCCTCTTATAGCTAAATCATTTTTTAGTTCCAC
Organism: Logfia minima; assembly: GCA_963921325.1. Lineage (NCBI taxonomy): Eukaryota > Viridiplantae > Streptophyta > Magnoliopsida > Asterales > Asteraceae > Logfia > Logfia minima. Next base: position 9,975,324 of record OY992776.1, on the reverse strand, counting down.
TGTTACTTCTCTTCCTACTAAATCCTTGAAATACGAGAAGAACAACTGCCAAAAATAACAAATCAGTTGCGTAAATTTTTATATAGGATATGAATTATATAAAGAGTTTGAAGATAATAGAGAAGATTATTACCATTTTTTTTGCACGGGTTTCGTTTTGGAGTAACTGGAGTGAAAGAAGGGAACTTTATTAATTAGTTTGGGGGAAGTAAGCCCTAATTTCAAACAGAAGGGGTGGTTGACTATTTTGGTCAATTGCATCAGCCATCGTAATTTAACAGGCGGACCGCTACGTACAAAATCAAATAAAGAAATAATTTGTAAAAAAAATAAATAATTGATGTATATATTTTTATAAAGAATAAAAATAAATGGATGTATATATTTTTATAAAAAAATAATAGTGTTTATGACGGTTTTTTATGTTAAAAAATTGTGTATGTAATTATTTTTTAAAATAATAAACTCTAAAAAACAAGTATTCAAGTTCAAAACTTCCTAAGCATCCTTATATATACATTATTAGGTTAGATTAGATCATTATTATTAGATATTAGATCAGAAGGGGTGAAATTAGCCATCTTTGAATATGGAGTCATATAGACAAATTAGGTGTATGTTCAAGTCACGTTAGACTTTTTAGTTATTATTTTGACTAGTATGTCAATACTGATTATAAAAAAATAAAAAAGAAATATACTTTTGCAGCAATAATAAGCCTTTCTAAAACACAGTTTAAAAGTCTTTTTGCTCTAAATATGTTTCAAGGTCTCTCGACCCATTTGTTTTTATAGTTAAGGTTTTAACTTGGACCTTTTAGAATCTAGCATGTAGAATAACTAACATCGAGTAAAAAGACATTTAGAAGGTTTCTCCGGCGTTATTTCTACCCACATTAGTAAGCAACCTAATTTATTACAGAAATTCTTTTACAAAGATGAATCAATTAATTAGATCGCCATATGAGTGAACCATTCTATTAGATTTTTTATTTTATTTTCAAACGACGGATGAGCTCGATTTATCCCTCACTTAATTATATTGAGACAGTTTAACATGGACCAATTGATATTTCAAGAATTAAAACCTTTTGAAACTTGACCCCTTAAAACTATTAAAGATGAAGCAAGCCACGGATCAACTTGTTTATAGACAAGTGCCCAAGTGGGTCATAACTCAAAAGTGTTACCTCCTGTTACACATACCAACTAGAATGTCAACAACAATTAGAAAACACGATGAAATAGTATCTGCATAGAGCAGATTCCAGAGATCCAGCTACAATATATGTATAAAATTTGGTAAGCACATAGTTCCAATCACAAACTAAAGGAGTCTAAATCTTTTTCAACGAACCTCAATACATCATTAGTAAAAATGAAAACACCAGTTATTTCAACATATGATAAAAACACTTTCTAAGCCTAGACAAGCTCTACAATTACAATCTGGGTTTGACCCTTCTACCATGAACATCACTTCCATCGAGCATGATTGCATTTGAAGGACTGCATGCGGCAAGAGAATGCTCGCTGATTCGAGCCACGTACTCCAAGAGCTCAGTCAAGACGTGTGGACAACTTTCTTTCAAGTAGTCAAACCCATCCGTCTGCATCACAGCTGATGAAAAACAAAAGTTGAAATTCAATTAGATTGTGATCAAAAGGATAAGGACATGCTAAAAAGTCGGTGAAAATTCTACAGTATTTAAAAGTTAGATCGTTATTCGAGTAACGGTTTTGTAATCATGTATATCATATTTTATTATGAAATACATATAAACAACTGGCGGTGAGCCAACCCAGCTTGTTTTGGCCAGCCCTGAAGTTTGTCCATAATCCAACCCACCTTTATATAATGACATGACACGCTATTAAGCTTTGTAACCGAATTGGTTTAATAAGATTATGTTTTATCACTTGGGTCAAGTGAGTAAAAAAAGGCCCAAACCATGTAGTTTTGATGCGTGCAACCTCCTATATTAATTTATTTTAATTAGGTCATTTACATTGTTATAACGTATAGTATTTATGATCATATTTAATGAATTAAAGACTAAAAAGAATGTCGGAAATGGAGCAGTTCCTGGTCAACTTAACCCAACCCGACCAGAACAAAACTATTTTCTCTGCACTAAATATGATCCATTTGACCCAAACCTGCCCCCATTTTGCCACCTCTAGCCATTACTGAAGAGCAGGCATGTTAAAATAAACCATCTAAGAAAAGTATCTATTGATGACTAGACAGGCCAGACTATTGAGCACCACCAGACTCTCCATGTTCGTAATGTTTTTTAATCACAATAAACATAAAGATCTCAAAAAATGATTACAATGGTGACTGTTATCCTACCAGCAGCCATTGAGAGAAAACATAAAAATAAATAATCAAGGAAACAGTAAAAGAAGATAAGGATTTATTACCTCTGAGATTTTCAGGCATAGCAACAAACTTGAGACACACGGATTTCAATTGAAGACAATGGTGTTGTTCAGCCAATGCTAATGATGTTGCAACGGTATTAACGGCAACATTTTCACAAAGATTAGATTCACATAGCATTAAAAGCCTCTCTAAACCATAACGATCAGCAGCTGCAAGCAGATGTTGATACATCATTGTTGAAGCCCCCTTTGTATTTAAATCAGTAAGCTCTTCCATGTTCGGCAGACTATCCCAGTATATAAAATGAAGCAACGCCTGAAAGTACTAACATATGTAAGACAGTTGCATAACACAGTTGCAGAAAACAACATGCTAATGACGTCAAGGTCAATATATGTTACAGAGAATCATAATCATTTGACATGTTTACAAGGGTAGCCATTTCCAATAAAGAAAAGATGTTTAGCCATCATGATGTACCAAGGAAGAAAATTGCAACCAATTTGTGGAAACAGGTTAATTTTAGATAGAGGTAGCAAGATGACAAGCAAGGACTGGGCAACCGGATTGGGTTGAAACAGGCATATTTTGTACAGGTCCTCAGAAACACTTTTTGATCTTTCTTTATAACAATTAATGAGTTAAAAATGAGTACAAAAACAATATCATTACAATTATAATCAAATGTGTTAATAATTAGTACAAAAACAATATCATTAACAATTATACTCAGCATCTTCATATAAAAGGACTTAAGAGCTTGTTATTATATGCGTGAAAAACCAACTTTGGGCGACTTTCAATCTGCTTGGCCCGTCCCCTTTGAACTAAATAATTGAACCCTTCAGAGATAAAACATAGCCCAAATATACCGAGTCATAAGTAAATGGGTAAGAATTGCCACCTCTATCTTTTTGGCTAAATTTAATAGCTAACAGGATAGGATAGAAGTAGCAAAGCAGCTAACATGTCATTTCACATAGCAAATTGGATCATTATTTTAACAATAGTTTTGATTCACTTAAAAGATCAATTAATTAAGAAGAAACGAAAAGGACAAACAAATAATGTTGATTCTTGACAGACTAAACATTTCCCCTGCTTTAAACCAAGCCTTTAACCCAACCCACAGCCCTGTCCACTTTACACGTAATTTGGGTGACAGTAATAAGTGAAGCAAAGTATGAAAAGCTAGTTGCACCAAACTTTTTTGATGTTAACTTTCATAATGCCATAATGGATAATGAATATGAAACGACCTTAAAAATCGAGGCTTCTATGTCTTCAACTTTGATACCGCGGACATTTTGATCTTTCATTGGACCAAAAAGTTGAGCCCTAAAAACGGGTGAGCGAGCTGCAAGTACTAATTTATGAGCAGCAATAGCTTCTCCATCCACTTCAAAAGAAACATCAGTTCCCTTTCCACATTCCAGAAGCTGCCCGAAATGCTGTCCGATATCTGAAGGGGGCACATGGATAGAATATGACTTAGGACCCTCCGTATGGGACCTAACAACGCCAACACAGCAATGTACTTGGAGGCAGTCATCTTTTAAGTAGTCCGACGTTTCTAAAGCAGATCTTTTAAAAAACCGCTTGTAGCCCCTGCAGCATGCCACAATCATAAACCCAAAGTCAGAAAGAAGCTCATTCGGATAAAATCCTCCAGAATAATCTAATAACTAAAACGGTTAACAACAAAAGAACATAAGTTGCTGATCAGGGGCTATCTCAACCCCTTCAAGTAAAAGTTTGTCAATTTGGGTTTCGTTACATCACTAATTGGTCAAACAGGTAAATACTGAAAAAGTGGCTACAAATGGCTGGACAGTTTCAGTCACCCAAGACATTTTACAACTTCCTAAATTGTGCTATTTGAAAAATGGCGAACATTTTAACAAAATTTTATGCATCTATACCCATATATGAATTAATGTTATAGAAAAAATCAATAAATAAATGTTGGGGGGGGGGGGGGGGGGGGGGGTGGTTGGTGGCAACCCAACCCTTTTGATCCATTCCCCAATTTGCTACATATAGTTTTAGGTCGAGCATCATATGAAAAGCCAGAAGAAATATATATAAAGAAGTATAATACAAAGAATCCAGTTCATTCTTTCTAACAGTTACCTCCCAAGAGATAAAGACGCTTCCTAACTATTTATCAATAAAGTCAATTTGTTATATTTTATTTCTAATGCTACTGAGTCGAACTGGTAGAAATATATCCCTAAACAGAAAACGCCCCACACGGTTTTATAGTTGTCCATGAGTATATACGGTGTCTACAGCCCCCATGAAACAAGGATTTGCTTTAAAATATACTGGTAGTTAAAGTAGGCCTTTTTACAGAGTCATAGGAGTATTCAAAATTAAGCTTCTAACATGAAAATTTAACAAATAAAGCTACCACTGGGTTGGAAAACCATCTGAAAACAAACAGCATCTGGCATCGATTACCTACTTCAAAAATATTATTGGACCATTCAAGGGCACAAGACTTTACATAAAAGGAAGTGCTCAAACATAACCAGACCTAATCCAGTGGCAGGTATAGTCTCCCCCTTCCCATTTTGTAATTAGTAATGTGTTAAATTTTTAGCATAAATCCATAAATTAAGGTGATGTTTGGTTTGTGTATAGAAATTGGTACAAAGAATGGAATTGGGTTTCCCCTTACAGACATCCCTAAACCCAGCCCTTCAGCTATGTTTAGAGGATCCCTTATTTCATGGGTTTTCTCAAACCCATCACAGCATAGCCTTAAAGAAAATACCATCTATACCCTCAAACTAAACACAACACAAGATACGTTTTGCGCATATTGGTATCTTTCAAATCCCTACTAGAATATCTGGCTCCTATACTACCTATAATGTTCAGTTATGCAAGAAATTCAATATTTTTTCCTTCATAACAAAGCTCCATAGTTACAAATTTACAAAGCTCATTGGGGGACAGAAGAAATGGTTACTTACTTACTTCATAATTTAGCATAAGCTACGCTGAGGTTAATGGGATTCCCAATATCTCGTAATTCCTACTTCACTGAAAGAAATCATAATCTTTCATGTGTACCAACTACAAATTAAAAAGATGGATAACCAACGAGGCTTGCAGAAGTAGCTTAAATTGAAGATGAATAGTTCTTTAATTGCAGTTACTGAAGATTTTATTGTTTGGCTAATCTAGTTCTTATTATCAGGTCCGCAGGAGTCGGAGAATCAATATCAAAAGGCATACATATTTATAACATACCCATATTTTAGCTACAACACTTAAGCAATAACAATTTGTCAAATCATCAAAACTTATAATAAGGCAAGCCCAAACACTTTCTCATGCACCACATTCTACCATACACCTTCACTTTAACAAACATATTCAATCCTAGCATAACATAATTCACATAAGAAAAAATAATCATAATTACATCTATCTAATCGCAGTTCAAAACCAACAAACTACAGAACAGAACGATAGGATAATTAGCTTACCACATACTACCCCTGTATTTAAGAGTATAAGGTCCACTTTCCAATGCTCTACCAAAATGACTATGAACCTTATGTCTTTCTTTCCCACTTTGATCAATCAAAGTCAACTCAAAAAGCGCACGAACATCGGTTCCCTCACTCGCTAACGCAATAAACAACGAAACATAACTTGCATTATCCTCTAAACTCTTCCCATCAGGATAAAAATATATCGCCCATGAATATCCACCCACCATAAACGTATCAGACCCTACATATTTCCCTATACCAATCCCTTTCGATAATGAATACCCCGAAATCTTGAAATCATGTTCCCCATTCACCGTCTCAGTTATCGACGTAGATGTCGTCAAGGCAGACGATGATGACGAAGATGATGATGATGGCTTCGATGATTCTATACACGCCCTACCCATCCGCAATTCAATTCAACCCCTAATTTTTAACAAAAGGTACGAATTCTGAAAATCTCCGAGATTGGGGAAACTGGAGTTAGGGTTTTAATTGATTGTGGAAATAGGAGAAATTGGAACGGTTAATTGAGAGGATCAGGGGAACAGCTGTCTGATCTGGTGGTGTAAAGGTGATTTGAGAATAACTGATGAAGTATTGAAATCTAGGGCTAGGGTTTGATAAAATTTGGGGGAAATGTTCAACGAACACTTCTTATTTAGGTGATGAGACGTGAATGGTTTGATGGAATGTTAATTATGGTGATGTGGGTGTTTAAATAGATGACGTGTTTCTTTTTGCGGCAGAATCAACAACCAATTTGGCAATTTGATTTATGATCATGGAGGTTTAGGTTCAACGTATATATCTTTAAACTTTATTACTTTAACAATCTATCTATTTAATTTAAATATAAACTATTTTATAATGTGATTACATGAATTTTTATTAATTGAGTTATTTAATTAGTCATTTTCAAGACTCACCAAAAAAGAAAGAAAAAAATTCGTTGAAAGCATATCATGTTAGATAACTAATGGAAGAGAAAAAATGTTGAGTTTTATGGTATAATTTTTTGACTAATCGTTTTTGAAATATTTAATTTTAAAAAATATAGGGAGAAAATGAGTTTTTGCCAAATAGAGCTCTCTTATTGGTTCTCTCATTCTGACAAAAAAAAAAACTTATTTTCATTTGAACTCTCATCATTCAATGGATTATCAATGACATTATCAATTTGACTAATTAGATTTAACGGTGAGATCACAATTAAGAAAATACATCTAAGGGCTAAGATTAACTTATGAAAATAATTATGACTTTCTTTTAAGAAATAAGAGAGATAATTTATACTTCATATTTTATTTAGAGACTATAACATAACGTATTTTTTGCCACAATTACTTTTAATATTCTGAATCACAAGTATTTTATTTTGACATCAGTGTGTGAGAATACAATTAATTTAAGTCCAAACTCTATAGTGTATATCCAACTTCATTTTTATTTATTGTGGATATTCGATTTTCAATTATCGTTGTTGTATGTATCATGTGGTATTTTTGATGATGTGTCAACTTGCATGGATGTCACATGACACCTTACACATATGGCATGTCAGTGAAAGTACCGTCAAATACGTACGGTAGCGATATTTTGAAAGTTGAATACGCAAAATATACCAAAATGAAAATGTTGAATACAGTGGCGGAGCCACTTATATATTAATGGGGGCATGTGCCACCATTGAATGTGGGCTAGCTAGTACACAAATTTTGGGCCTTTAAATTACTGCCACCACTCAATTAAAATAGTGACACCAGCCCACTACTCAATTATAATTTTATGCTGGCCCATTGTCTTTCAAAAGCCCAATTACACAATCATATTCACTTGTGTAGTTGTGCGGCAGTTTTTTTTTTTCCTGTAATCTATGACCGCTTTTTCTTTTCTTTCATAATGGTGTTCACCTAGTCACGTGAAACTAACCGGATTTTTTAAAAGTTCAAACTCAATTTTCGTCATCCGCATCTGGATCTCATAGTTCTCGATCTTTGGAGCTCACTCAAAGTTATTATCTATAAAACTCTCATTTATCATTTTGAGCTATCTAATACCCTAGGGTTCATGTATTTTTAGGGTTTATACTTTATAATTAGTCGTTATTAGGTTGAAATTAAATTATGTTAATCTTTTTTATGTTTATGTGCCATAATATGATCATATGTTATTCTTTTATTTTCAAAATTCTAACTTATATGTGTTGATGTGTATTATATTTTCATAACTCTTATGTTTATATGATTCTATATGCAATCTATTTAATAAATATATTTCATATATAGATGCAGGCTAAATTGATGGTTGAGACTTAAAAATATATTTCTATGCCAGCTGCAACCGCAACTGTTGAGAGGTGCTTTTCGACAATGAAACTTGTAAAATTTGATTTACGTAATTGAATGAGTGATGAATTCTTGAACGGTTCTCTTCTTGGTGCCATAGAAATAGAAGCACTTGCTACTGTTACGGATGAAGCAGTTATGGATCGTTTCCAAGGAAAGAAGAATCGTAAGCGACATTTGTATTAGCATGTCCTTTTTTTTGTCTTTTTGATATTTGTATTTAGTGGTTCCTTCTTTATTAAAAAAACAGTGCAATGTGTATATTTTGATATTTCATTTGTGCCACCATCAACCTAAATTCCTGGCTTCGCCAACGAATACACATTATACAGTCTTAGTTAAATTTAAGTACATTCCTACAAAATAATTTCTTCTATTTTTCTTTAAAGTGTTATAATTCACACTATTCTTTTACTCGTCTTCAAATGTGTTTTAACTGTTTTTCATTATATTCTCTTGAGTTTTTAGATGAACAAGTATGTTGATCATCATGAATTTATTATTATTATGTCACACCACTATCATTAATTCAATGCAGAGTCCATGCGTGTCCATTTTGATAAACATTTTTCAGAAACCATTTGTGTTTTTGGTTTATGAAATGAAGACGCGATTCTTATGAACGATTTGATATATGTTAATGTTCAAGTTTAAGGTTTCCCCATCACTAGTTTTTGTAGTTGGTGATTTCCCAGTTAAACTAAATTTGGAAATTGAATTTATGTTGAGATCGATCAACACAACAAGAAATCAACAAAATATTATAGTCAATAAATAAAACAAAAATAAATATAATAACATACAACGATTCATGTGGTTCAATTTCTCAAGGTTAATCAAAAAAAGAAAAACTCACTAAACTTTCATATTACAATATGTGCAGACATTCTACTTTTAATAATATGAATACCCTTACAAGTTTTTCTATATACTTTGTAATTAAGGAAATGTGCAATTTTCGTCTTTGTAGTTATTGCGTTTTGTCCTTTTGTCCTTTTGAGAATTTCATCGATTTTTTTGTCCATGTACTCTTGGATTTTGCCAACTATATCATTATCACTAACTTTCGTTATCTTATTATGTAAAATTATATAAAATGACTAAAATACCCTTATTTATCCATTTAACCCTGAAGACCCTTACTTTCTTCTCAAACCCTAATTTACTTTTATTACAATTTTCTCTTTATTTAATTATAATTTTTGTTTCAATAACACAAAAAAAAACATCAAACCTAGAATTAGTTTCAAAGTAAATCAAAATCACCATTACAAACATAACATAAACAAGCTACAACCCAGATTCAAAAGATCAACGATTTACACATCAAAATTCCCAAATCCAACTTCAAATTTTGGTTTTGATGTATTTTCTTTGTTTAACCAACACTATCAATAATTCAACATCTTTCAAAGTCAAAACATACAAAACAATAAGCATTTTGTGCAACTAACGAGAAACAAAGATGGTGGTGTTTAAAATCCGACTGGCTGCGCCTGAAGCACGACAAATGTTCGATCTCCGGCCTTCATATCTCGTGAACACAACAATAACAACACCATCGATCCTTTTCAGTGATCACAGCGGTAATAACAACAAATAATAGAAGCAAGTTGTCGGTAGAGGAACAAAATCCGGGTACAACATCGAGTGTTGATTCAAAAACGAAATCCGGCCATATCTAATTACAACGGTAGAGGAACTAACATTGTCGTCATCATTTATGATGAAGATCCCTTCATCTTCTCAGATGGAACATCCGATCATCGGAGATCTAGATCTGTATATGAAGAAACGCGGCAGGGCACCGCTATGTCGGACTCAACATAGCCGGAGTCTACAAAGTACAACAGATTGACTATTTTCATTGGTTGGTGCAGCTTGTTAGACTTTTTTTTTCTTTCAGGGACGGTGGTAGGAGATTAGACCGCATGTGAGCAAGTTAGTTAGGGTTGTCCAGACTGGTGGTGGTTGGGGATAAAGGGTACTAGTGTCTAACGTTGTTGTACTAGTGTAGTGAGGGTATTGGAGAGAATGTGATGCGAATTTGAAAAAGAAGTTAGGATTTAATGAGGAAAAAGTTAGGTCTTCGGTCAAGAAGATGAAGGGTATTTTAGTCATTTTATACAATTTAGCAGAAAAAGATAACGGAAGTTAGTAAAAAAGATAAAATTGGCAAAAATCAAGACCACATGAATAAATAAATCGAAGAAATTCTCAAAAGGACAAAATCGACAAAATGCAACAACCACGATAACAAAAATTACAAATTTCCCTTGTAATTATGTAACTCTAAGGTGACTATATGTAGAAAACATAAAAACATAAATCTAATTTGATTCACAATTAAATTCCTCAAATAACTAATACAATTATTAAATAGGCAACATAAAATCTCCTACTATCAAATTAAACATACATTTTAAGAAATTGAGTCAGATACTAACGATTCCCATTAAGTAGAATATTATTTTCTATCTTTGACTGTTAGATGAACTTCATTTACGGTTTACCTCTTAAACTTAAGTGATAGATTGGTGGTTATTTGAAGTAGATAAATAGGGTTTTTTTGAAAAATTAATATTTTTTTGTCGACAATCATGATGTTCAACCTTTGACCGACTAATTCACGAGATTCGAGTTCCCACACAAACTCGAATCAAATAAAGCTTTTTTTTTAAAAAATGGTCATGGTCACACAAGTGTTTATTTGTCCGCTCTGTTTCCTTTTACAATGGAAAACTCAAACTCGCTATTGATTTCAATTTGTAGTTTCGGTTCCATTACTTTTTTATGCTCAATTGAAGACTACCCTATTGATTTTTCAATTGGCTTAAGCTTTTCAGTTTCGGGTCCATTATTTTCTTATGCTCACCTTTATAAACCCCTAATCAAAATACTTATATTTCATACTACCTTTCAAGCATAAAATAAGCAATTTTTACTATTTACCCATTTTCTTACATGAAGATTAGCTCTATGTAAAAGAAAACATACTTGAAGGACCACATATGCAAATCAGTCATTGAAATTTCCACTGCCCATAATCCTCAACAAACAATTAAACAACAACTTGCACAACATTTGTCTTGATTCAGATTCCCAGTTGGATCCTCCAAAGGCCACAAGAATTAAAGTACTCAAATTCAACAAATCCCACGTCACTTAAAATATATGATAAAAATATAATTGGAGCACAAAAATCCCAATTATAAATTTCCAACTATTTTTCCTTACCAACCAAAAACTTATATGATCTTTCTAGAAAATCTTGGGAGGTCACTGTTAAAGCAATATACTACAAAAATGTAACCAGTTGTGACCCTCACATAAACAAGATTTGGGTTGGGTTCATATTTTTATATTTGGTATTCATTCATGTTGAAGCTGTATCTAATGGCTTCAAATGGGTATCTTCCTACCCTTGTGTTTCGCCCAGAACAAGGATTGAATAGATTTCCAAAGGTGATATTTTTATGCTTTTTTATTTCAAGATTTTGAAGGTTTTATTCAAGCTTCAATTGGGTACCCATAATTGCTATCTTTATTATTATTATTCTTATTATTTAATTCTTTTTAGTTAACTTATAAGGTTGTACTGATTTGATGAATAAAAAGTTTTGTGTATGTGTTTTGTTTAGTTTTTTTGTGGTTATTGATGTTTATGTGTGAAATTGTTTTGTGTTTGGGGAATTAGGGTTAAATTACATTATGGTTTATTGGATAGTTTTTTTGAGGTTATTTGAAATTTTCATTATAAACAGACCATCTGTGTTATATATATATATATTATTTATATGGATGCTGGTTATTTATTTGTCAAATGGAGATTGAACTCACCTTGTAGTTTAATGGTTTTAGGCTGATCTTGAAGTTGAAAAAATACATCACGTGTTCATAACTATGCTCGGTTTGTGCTCGAAATAAGTAGGCACAATTCACTTTTGTATATGTAATCAACATAGGACATATGTATACATATGACTTGAATGATAAAAGATCTATTTGAGCTCTTACATGATCAAATGTTAACTCCTTTATATGCTTTAAGTTTATATTTGTACATGAACTTATTGCAGGACTCTCAACGACTGTTAGCTAATTATGAACCACGAGAAGATGTCATACGTTCAAGTCCCCTCAATATGGGACCACGACAGGTTGGGGAGCCATGGAAACCAACAGGCGGGTTATTCGACAACAATCGGTTTGTCACGATTGACCCGACTGTTATTAAGCCTGCACTCATTGACATCCAAGGTTTACTCATCCCTCTCTCTTTCGGGTTACCTATTTTATCTTTATTATCTTGTTAAATAATATATTTTTTCCGAAAATTCAAACATCCAGTTTACAGATACTAATATCATGGATGTTTTCTACAGATTGTTGCCCAAAGTCAACACTTTTCAGCTTTAAGTTTCCTATGTCTGGATTAATTGAAGTAGAAAAAGATGGACTAGATCTGTTATCGCTTTCTGACTTAACCGGGCTTAAAACTGTGACAACCGATTACAAACCGTATTTTCCGGATATGGGTGCTCCCCATATGGATTCTCAGCTTGTTTTTCCAAGTCCTGAACTTGATTCGCCAGAACATTTAATGGATTTTGTTGGTGATTTGGTTCGACGTTCTGAAATTATGTTCCATGAAGATGGACAAATCTCGTTGACTGGAACTAGAACTGAGATGAAGGACATACTTTCTATTCTTGCTGAGTTTTACTTGTCAAAGAAGCCGACTAGCTGGAGGAAGCAGTTATCGTTCGTACCACAGTTCAATAGGTATGCATGCGAATATATAGACACAGATATGCATATCTATTATAAGGGGAAAATGGGCGGGTTGGGAAACGTGTAAGGTCAGCTGGGCTGAGCTTTCAACATTTATTTTGTTAATTTATTTAAACAAATTCTACAGAACTATCAAATCTATTTTTCTTTTTATAGCCATTAGGAAGTTGTAAGTGTTTAAAAATGAAGTTCAGAAGTTGGCGAGTTTCGATCACTTCCCATTTGACTTATTCCCTTATTAGCTATTTTTTTAAGTGTGTGTGTGTGACACCCACATACAAGCTAACCTGCTAGGAAATAAAAATACAAAGATTGACATTTTTTGTTATTCCAGGCTGGATTATGATGAAACAAGCTACTATGGTTCTGCATTGGAGCTTGAAAATGTGATTGTTGCTCCTCCAAAGAGGTACGTCAGTTTGATAATAGTTATTTACCAGATCTATATTATTTAAGAAAAATAAATTGGACAAAAATGTTTTGGCAAGTCACGGACATGACCCAACCCGTTTTGACCAGTTACCCAACACACCCAAGTACCCAACCTCTCATTTTGCCATTTACAAGCAAAAAAAAATTATTTTTAGTTTTCTCAAGTTTCTTATTCTTGCAAACTGCAAAGAAAAACCATATAAAAACACCTTTATGTACGTATTTTCTTTATGACTTCCATAAATGATTAGGATGCACTCTAACATGTTAATAAAACGTAACACAGCCCAGAGAAAATCAAACTCAAACCTTCACCAAAGAAGAAGGGAACCCGTAGCAAGACCGCGATCAAACAAAGAAGTAACTACATTCAAGCCTGCGAAAGCCTTTTATCAATCATAGTCGACAAAAACCGAAATGGAAAAGCTGCTATTCCTGTGCTAAAGAAATCAGGTCCCGAGCTACCCAACCTCTTGACCCAATTCTCTGCCAGCATCGCAGGTACAGGGATTGCAGTTCTTTTCTCAGTTATGTGTAAAGTGGCAAGCGGCAGGGTGCCGTTTTGTTCATCAAAACTCCTGAACACGGGGCTCGGGTTTGGACTTGTTTGGCTTTCATGGGCAGTTAATAGATTAAGAGATACGATCGTGATGATTAACAGGAATTCAAATAAGAAAAAAGGGTTGAAAGATGAAGAAATGATGAAGAGTTTGGATAGAAGTCTGAAGGAGATATATTTCAGAGCAGTTGCATTGATAGCAGTGATGGTGTTGAGGCTTGCATGAAGAAAATAGTCAGACAGATGATGTGAAAAATGCACTTTGTGTCGTGGTGTAAATCTTGGGTGGATATAATAGGGAAGATGAAGTTTGATCATTTGAAGTTTTGCCTAAGATAAATACTCGAAATCGAGATATATTCTGGACATATCATGATAATTGAAACAATAAGTTTTGTTTAGGGAGTTATTGTAGTATTATTAGTAGTTATTGTTACAAATAATGATTATTAAGAAACGTTTTAACCAAATGTGTAAATGGTCTATGTCAAGAGGTCTAACAACTGGTCAATCCAAAAGCAACAGTGCGACCCTATAAATCTATCATCATCATATGTAAAATTTGGAAACAATACTATGTGAAATAAGTTGTTTCATAATGATGGCAACACGAGATTTGTTATGCATGTGCATTACTCGAGATCATATATTCATGTGGTTGACATTTGAAGTAGAATCACTTTTGGTATTGTTGAGAAACAGAATATATGATCTCGAGTAATGCACATGCATCACAAATCTCGTGTTGCCATCATTATGAATCATCAAATAAGGTTTTATCATTGATAGGGAGTCATGTTAAACCGATATTGAATGCTTGAAATGAGGCAGTTTTAACAGCATATTTGCATGCTGTGATAAGGTTACAGAACCTATTACCTTGAAAACCTTATGTTTTGTAGTAGTTGATTAATGCTGATATGCGAATGAAAAGATTGCAAGATCACTTAAGTCAATTACTTTTAGTAGATCTGTCTTAATGTAGATGTATCAACTAAGATACACATGTTTGTTGTAATTCATTACTCTGCAGTCAATTTAAATGAAATTACACCCTTTTGACTTTTTGTATTGGCATGTCAGCAACTCTCTACACAGTTCACATTTCAATAAAAGAAAGCTTGGATCATAGTTAGCCATAGAGTATCAAATAAAACGTCATTGTTTTATGCAATTACATTTGGTTTATGGTAGGACAAGACTGCACTGGAAGATACTGTGGTGCGCTGGCTTACAATGCCTACCTTTGATCACCAGATGTAAAACATATTGGCCACTACACGAACTTCTAACGGTATTCAAATTGTGTTTTGTCACATGGACTAGTGGGATATGATGTGTATATTATTATTATTATTGTGTGAGTAAAAGGCGCGTCATCAGCACAATTTTGTTAATCCAAAGCCACGATGACGAAAAAAAACCTGAAACCAAATTCTTAATTACATGTGAATCTAAATACTTTCTGGTTATGTTACATCACCAGGTAATCACTTCATCTGGGAGATAACTGGGCTCAAGTTTATTCCTATTAGTTCAATGGACAACTGGAAGCAGACACGTTTTCTTTGAGTTCGTAAAACTTAGTGATGATCATGAATAACGACAGATAACAAACAATTGTTGCAAAATTATGTGTCTTACCTCTTCCTAAGAACCAAGTGGGCAAAATAGAAATAATAAAACAAAAGCAGTGTTCTCCCATTTATTAGCTTATCACCTTTGAAACTACTCCTGCACCCACAGTTCGGCCTCCTTCCCTCAGTGCGAATCTTTGTCCTGTAAGCCAAACATTAATCCATTTATATTCATTATCAATGAAGAACCTATAGTACGAGCACATTCTCTTCGTTACAGTAAAACTGATAACCAAAAAGCAGATAATTCTGGACAGCCAATAAGTCATACTGTCACCTCTAATTACTAGCATAAAAAAAAGGTGACATGCAGTTCAAATAAAGAAAATTATGTGGTGTGCTTAAAGTTAACAGATCAAGATGGCATTAGAAATTGAGGTGTGTGCAACGCACCTGGTTCAAGAACAACCGGTGTAATAAGTTCAAAAGCAGCAGTTACATTGTCTCCAGGCATAACCATCTTTACGTTTTCAGGCAAGTCTACTTTCCCAGTGACGTCTGCCGTCCTCAAATAAAATTGAGGTCTGTAATTTGAAAAGAAGGCTGTATGACGTCCACCTTCATCCTTTGTAAGAACATATATTTCAGCTTCGAACTTGGTGTATGTTTTTACACTACCAGGCTTCGCAATCACCTGTGCAAGATTGTGGCGGAAAGCAAAAGCTAATTAATCACGGGAAATGTAGAAAATTAGGTTCAAATTTGAGACCTTTTGAACGTAGTAAGCTCAACAGCACATGTAGAGTCAACTCGGCTCAGATATTCTTTTACTTACCTGCCCTCGCTGGATATCAGTCCTACTTATACCACGCAAAAGAAGACCCACATTATCACCAGCCTAGAAGAATAAAAAGAAAAATATTATAAATATAATGTCACATGAAAGTTGGCAGAAAAGATATCTTAAAAAGAAAATCATGTACTTCTCCGTGATCTAAACTCTTCTTGAACATCTCAACGCCGGTAACAGTAGTTTTTTTTGAACCCTACAAGTAAAAGATTGATGTTAAGCAGCCACTAACACAGTAACACATACTGATTACTCAGACAAGCAGATCCAAAATATGAGAACATTCACCTGCATCAACCCCATGATCTCAACTTCCTCTCCCACTTTGATTGTCCCTTGTTCAACACGCCCAGTGGCAACCGTACCGCGTCCCTTGAAAAAGAACATTTGTATAAGGTATATCAGTATGCCTATCGGCCTCTTTTGGAAACATATAAAAGGTTATTATGTTCATTACAAATTAATTTGAAATCAATGTAGTTACCGCAATTGAGAAAACATCTTCTATTGGCATCAAGAATGCCTTCTCCTTTTGGCGTTCAGGTGTAGGTATGTAATTATCTACAGCTTCCATCAATTTAAGAATGGCATTCTTCCCAATTTCATCATTGTTCCCTTGTAAAGCTGATAAGGCTGAACCACGGACAATGGGGATTTCATCCCCTGGGAACTTGTAGAAGCTAAGCAGCTCTGCCACAAGCACAGATTTATTTTAAATGCATCAAAAGCATCATAAATAATTTCAGTGAACGTCTAATCCGAACAAGAACACAGCCAACGAAAGTCAGGTTTTACCTCGAAGCTCTAGCTCTACTAGTTCTAGTAACTCAGGATCATCAACCGCATCAACTTTATTCAAAAAGCACACAAGCGATGGCACACCCACCTACACACAATGACATAGACAATTAATCTACTTTCTAAAAGCATCTTGTTAATGGGCTTGTCAACATTGAACTAAAATTTCATTACATCAAGTTTCAGGTTGTTCTAGTTCTGACAATTTGTACTAGATAAAGACAACCATGCATACATGCTTGTAGACAATTATACAGACATGTCTCGCAGGCCTATTTTGTCAACAGCCTAGACAACTAAAAATATAAATAGATCCGGCGGAGCATCCCACCATCCTTCAATCAGGTGTGGCGTGAAAAGTGTAGAGGTGAGTTAAGCTCAAGAACCAACTACTTCAGTGCACCAGATGTCACAATGGAGTCGTAGCTAGGTGACCGGATAGTGAACACAACAATCTGGTAACATAGTTAACGTGCAAAATGACTTTCATATGGATGCCAAAAGGCATTGTTAGCTTACATATAAAGGATATGGAAAGCACGAATTACTTCTTTACAAGATAGTAGAAGTGTAGTAGAAGTGTAGAACATACATCGACATAAACCCACCATTCACATGATGATAAATTCACCATACGAACTACAACAAATTAAAGCAACAAACCTGTCGCGCAAGAAGGATATGTTCCTTCGTTTGTGGCATGGGTCCATCAGGTGCGGAAACAACAAGAATTCCCCCATCCATTTGAGCAGCTCCGGTGATCATGTTCTACATATAAGCAAATTGTCAGGTACCACAGTGAGTGCATGAAGTCACAGGTTTCCAATTTTTAGCATATCACAGTGTTTAAGTCCCTACTTCAAGTTGTGCAGAATATGTCTATATTGCCTAAGGCAGCACCTTTTCAGTTTAGATCCTACATGCAGCAAAACGAGTAGATACATATAGAAGGGATTAACATCACAGTCTTATCATAGCTGGTTAGCTAGCTTAATAATTTGATAATTCTACCTTTTGCATACTAAAAACGTGATAAAATCTGTAGCATACAAATTCGCATCATCTATGAAGACAAGAATAAAAAGATCGTCTTACTTTAACATAATCGGCATGTCCTGGACAATCTACATGAGCATAATGCCTTTTAGCGGTTTCATATTCCACGTGAGCCTAGATAACCAAACAAGAAATAAAAAGGACATGGATAAAGTAGTTGAATTATCCATGGCAAGATCTACAGCAAACGAAGAGAGAGCAATAGAAAACCGTTGCAATAGTGATTCCTCTCTTTTTCTCTTCAGGAGCCTTATCAATTTCATCAAAGGCAATAGCCTTGGCCTTCCCTTCATCTGCCAGAACCTAAGGAAACCACATAAATTAGTCAATTAATATCAACTTCTTGAATAAAAATAGATTCAGTTCACAAAAATAAGCACTAGCAGAAAGAACATGCATTGTCAGCATGCTAGCTTCCAACCTTTGTAATTGCAGCAGTCAGAGTTGTCTTTCCATGATCAACATGTCCAATTGTTCCAACATTAACATGAGGTTTCCTGGCATAGACAAATCACATCAAAACAACAATTATAACAATTTTATTAAATTTCAACAGATCATAACAAACAACAAAACGAGTGACCGAATTTTCAAACTGCATCACATTCTACATTAGCCACTATCCTAAACATAAAATATATACAGGTTTATACAAGCACACAAGCATCATATGTCATACTCATCTGCATGACCATTGCATAATACAAAAGGTAACTGAGCTCCTTTTCCTATTGAGACCAAATGTCACTTAACCTCAATAACTACAACCAAAGGATTCTTCAATTTGTCGAGTCTCACTTTAATATGGAATACATACAAGAGTGTACAAGAGTCAATTTCCTAAGCATAAATTATATTAAGCTCCAAATTTAGAACTGTAAGATCAGCCTACTAACAATTTATTACATTCAAATAACTGATCCTTCCTTTAACGAACAAATCACATAGACAATTGACATCAAAGTGCAACATGATAACTTATAACCACACTATCGGCATAAATTATAACATAACTACCATTAAGCTACAAATTTCAAACCGCAACATCAGTGTATAAATGATTTATTAGATTCAAAGAAACGTAACGATTAATAATAATTACATTATCTAAACAACCTAAAATCACAATACATAATTTAAATCAACGTGCAACATAATAACCTATACAAATACATTTACATTATTTATATATAAAGTACAACATAAATTGGTATAAAAACATACGTCCGATTGAAAGTAGCCATGGATCTCCACCACGGATTAGAAGCAACTGCTTTATCATTTCCAGAAATCGAATCAATAACCGGTAAACCGGAAGCTGAAATTACGGATCCTCGACAACTAGAACGTAATTGTGGAGATAGATTGAATAAACGTCTAGAATTAGGGTTTCTGAATGCAACAGACGCCATTGATTTAAGAAAATTAGGAAATGGACGGAAAAATGAGCGCTCTAGTGATTTTGGGGGTTTTGGTGGGTTTTACGGTTGTGATTTGATTACTTGGAAAAAGTATCAAGGGTTTTGTTCCGGCGTTTGTATTTGGATGATAATGGGCCGGGCTTTGTAATGAACTTAATTATAGGCCCGTATAACGAAAATTTGGGCCCATTGGACCTGAACTAATAAAATAGTTTTCAGAATGTGTTTGTAGAGGTGGACAAAAACCGGTTTGAGCCCAAATCGAATTGGTTTTAGAACCGAATCGGTTCGAGTCAACTCCGGTCAAAATCGGTTTAAAGCCAGTTTCAGTTTGAAACCGATTTGGTTCGTAAAAAGTCCAAACCGATTTCAAATTGTAGGATCCCAAACCGGTTTGATTGAACACCTCTAAGCGTTTTTGTTAAAGGAGTTTTTTCACTTGCGGATTGCTATAGGAGTTTTTTCACTTTCGGATTGCTATAGGGCATGATAAAAAATATAATTTTTTAATGAATAAAATATATGTGTATTTGAGATGTAAAAGAGAAACATCGATATATGTTATACTTACATGAAAGTTTTAAATTTTTAATCTTTAAATATATTTTAAAGGGTATATAAAGAGGTGTCAAGATACGAGAATTTAAAGAGTTGAGTAATACTTCAAAATATAATGTGTTTAAATAGTATTGTTTCAATATGGGTAAAAAACTAAAATTGATCGAGACAGTTATCCTTATGAGCATAATACTAATAAGTTTATATATAATTTGAAAAGTTTAAAAGATTTTTAACTATCTATTAACAATAGATATGTAATGTATGTAATCTACATTAAGAACTTCAAAATATCATCAGATAAAAATATGTTGTTTACATTATCAAAATCCATAACAATGAAAAATTAACCAATAGACTGAAAACGCAAGATTATATTAATGTTTCTGCACATATACGACGTTCACTAAATATTACTTTTGCAGAGTCAACAATTTCCATCTATTTACTTTATAACTGAGTTATATTTTATCTCTCAAGCCTTAAAGGGAATAACAAAAGTATATTAATTCTATTCCATATATTTACCCATAGATGTTGGAGCCACTATTCATTTCATGGTTGATGAAGAGTGGTTTCAACAAATATTTATTTTTTCTCCCTTTTTATGATTAGTTTTTTTTTTATGAGATTTTACATGTTTTCTTTTATGACTAGTTTTTTTTTTCCATTAAAAAAATTGAAGTGTATATGATTTTTTAAAAACATATGAAATTTTACGTGCTTTCTTTTTTATTAGTGTAATTGTGTTAAAACACATACTATTTTTCTATCTTTAGATATTAGTATAATTGATAATAATTATTGAATATGTATTTAGTTTTTACAGTTCTAGACTAATTATTGTAAAATCGTATGCCGATTTCAACAACTATTAAAATTTTAATAAAATTAGTAATTGTAAAAATATATTAAAGTTTTAAAAAACTAACAATTATCATATATTTATATTACTGAGAAAAATTATTCAAAGTAATTTTATGAATATTTATTTTTATTTAACTATAAAAAAAACAGAGAATTGACAAAAATTGTTATAGCACATATTCATAAGTATAAAATACAAATGAACTATGCATAGAAACAGTCGATAAACAAAAGTAGGTATAATCAAAGTAGACATAAATAGTTGATATGGTATAGAAGGGATAAAGCTAGACAGTTAAGATAAAATACATTGTATGTATAATAATTAATTGGTTCTTTCTATATACGTAGAATTGTAGTTAACCATATATTCAATTTCTATTTATATAAATATAATATAGATTAAAATATTAATACACTAGCTTTTAAATTATAATTAATATATATATTTATTAATTGAAAAAAATTTTAATCTCGTCACAACGCACCAACTAAAAATACAAATGAGTCAAATGAATTCACACAACTTACATTTCTTCTATGGAAATCAATTCACAATTATTTTAAATAAAGTAAAATATTTAACTTATTTATTTTCTTTTAGCATTATTTGTTAGTTATTTTATTAACGTTTTATTGTTTAACACTTAGAGTTAATTTATTTAATAAACACAACCACTCATTTGACATGGAACAATCTTTTGTATCTAATTGTTTTGATAAGTTTTGAAGATTATCTCTAATCTCTAACTACATATAATGCATCTTTACTATTATGTTAAAATTAGTTTCAACACAAGAAAATGTCTAAATTACCCTTAACTCATTTATTGTATTTCCATTAACAAAATCCTTCACTATTAATAATCTATTATTACATATAAATATATAATTATATAAATACAACTGTGCATTATATTAAATAAAATAATACTTCATACAAAACACAAACAATCATTAAACAATTATTAGTTTGTCATTATTATTATCGTCACCTATCATCATTATTTTCACTGTCACATTGCGCGAGTATTATTCTAGTAATAATAAAATAAGTGTTTTACTTTGATCCTCTTTTGAATAATTTCAAACTTTATAAAAGAAAATTAATTGAAGAAGCAAATGTTTTTTTCGATGCTAATGGACCTTTATCTCCTTCTTAGTGTTTATAGTATTATTTTAAATACAAAACGAATTTACACTTACCAATATAATGAGGTAATCTATGGTAGTAGCCTTGTGACTTTACCCAAGTTAGTAAAGTCCGATGAAAAACCACCATTCCTAATATGTTTATGGTTCATGGGTTTTATAACCAATCTTAATTTGCAACCCGCTAAACATACACATATATTAGCTATTATACACATTCATTCACACAAGAAACCACTAAACAAACACTTTCTTATATTTTTTAACGGCTAATAAAATAGTTGATAATTCGCAAAGACTAGCCTTTTGCGCATGTGATGCCGAAGCGGACTGTAGGAGGCGATGGTATACGAGAAGGTAAGACATCATTAGAGTGTTTGTACGTGTTTTAAAAATGGACAATAAGTTTATTTGTGTGTGTTAAATTTGTTGTCTACATTATAAAACAGATAAACGTCGTGTTTGATTAAAAATGCCGGATTTATAAATGTAATTAGTCATCAACAAGTATAATATAATAATCACGCACGTTTGCTAAAGCTTGAAGGCCAATGCGTAATAACAATGTCTATCATAATAAAAATACATTGTATGTTTGACAATTAACTAATTGAAATTGATAA
Source organism: Logfia minima (assembly GCA_963921325.1). Classification (NCBI taxonomy): domain Eukaryota; kingdom Viridiplantae; phylum Streptophyta; class Magnoliopsida; order Asterales; family Asteraceae; genus Logfia; species Logfia minima. The sequence goes on along the minus strand of OY992776.1, from coordinate 9,952,392 downwards.
TTGAAGTTTGTGGCAAAAATTATAACCGACAACTACTATATAATTTCTTCTATATAAGCTGATAGAAGAAGTTTTTATTTCTAAATAATTTAAAGGGCTAATTTCACATATATCGAAAAATAAACCTCAAAATATGAAATTTACTCATCTAAACTAAATAATAACATACTAACAGACACCCGCACAAAGCAGCAAAGTACTTATTTTATTTAATGATTTTATAAATATTTATTTCAAATGTACACTTGTTTATTTATTGACAATATTGCATTTCATTTAATATACAATTATATGTTAAATATCTAGGTCATTTCCAAAATTAGGTAAGACTAGATAGGTCTATTTCGTTAAAGATTGGGTTATTTGTGTCATTTCCATTCTTTAAACATTTAACTTATTAAAGAAAATGGTTAAACCCTTTATAAAGGTGTAAGATATACACTCTTTAAGTTCAATATGTATCATCTATACCTAAAATTAATCAATTAATTATAAATTAAATATTGGAAAATTAAAAATTTTGTCTCAAATTTTAAAGGCATAAATTTTTTTTCCCCAAAAAATATATATAACAAATTGCCCCTACTGTACGCACGTCAAAATTTGCGACTTGCAAGATCGCATTTGCGAGTTGCTTGTCCGAGACACGAGCTCGTGACCGAGCGAAATGCCCTATTCGGACCCAAGTCGAAATTTGCAATATAACTTAAGAACTTTTAAGGGAAGAAGAAAAGTGAATGAGACTTAGAGAGATGATAATGTATAAATTATAAAAGTGTATACAAATGGTGCACATGCATCTTTACATGGAAATTGTATTTATACTACCCTAATATACTATTAGTTTCACAAGATTGGATAATTAGGAGACAAGTAGGTTGTGTATAGAAAATACATAAAGTAGAAAATATGTACATCCGTATTATCTTGAATCAATAATTCATAACAGTAATAATATAATCATATTTATCATTTTCCTTTATAACATAATATATATATAAATATAAATATAAATACATAAAGTAAAATACTTGCTAACAAGAGGTGCCCTGGGCAACCCCATTTAGAAAGAAGGGTCGAAGTTTTTGAGCTTGTAGCTTTACCCGTCCATCTTCGTTGGGTGGTGCTTTTGTTGGGGGTACGCCACCAGAAATCGGGCTTGAAGCTCTCACCTTACCAACGAGCCGATAACTGATGGTTGTTGGTCACGAATACTACAAAAAAGCTCCAGTGAAGATGAATATTTCACATGGAGGAGTGTGCATCTTTATATTGGGTGTTCCTCTATCGTGCGATCTGGCAGCTTATGTGCGACCTGTCTGAGAAATGAGCTAGCTAGGTGTGAGTGGGGCAGAATGAGTGTGAATTAAGGGTGAATGCAAGTTTGATCGAGGATTGAAGAGGAGAGGTGGAAGAAAAGGCTTGAGACGAATGTAGGAGTCTTTGTGTGAGCCGTATGCGGTGAGAGTCGCACGTTCGGTTCATAGAGCACTTTTTTCGTTGAGAATTGCTCGTTCCCTCTTGATGGACCAGCAACAAATTCAAAACTTGTGGGGCCCTATCTCTCGAGCCCCGAAGAAAACCCCCATCCCTTTCGGATTCCATATCTCTTTTGACTCTATATATGTGGGCACCCGATATCTATGAGTGTTCACTTAATGGATCACGGGCATAGGACTATCAGTTCTAGAACATATCACATAATCACAATATGTTAACGAAGGAGGTTTTTGTTATTCAGATTCTTCAGGGAAGATGAACACTCAGATGTACGTAGCCTAACCGAGATATACCCATAACCGTTTTCGACCCTTTCCCTGATCACCTCAAAATGTACATTTAGTGAAGTTTGAACTTAAGATCTCTTGTAAAGATATCAAAACACCAACTACTAAAACATCTCGGTGATGATTCAAACAATCACAACACGTGATATGTCAAAAATATGACTATTTTTGCTTGTTCAAAAATGTAAGGACAATACATTTTGCTGGGTTTTTTCTTTCCTTTAGTTAACTTCACCTAATGATTAACATCCACTATTTATTTTTTATGATTAGGTCAAAAGATAGAATAAAATTGCATAAAGTGTCTTCCTTTAACGAGTAAAGCATCAAAACGATAGGCTATTTTTTAAGAATTTGTTTGTAATCAAACAAAGTCCTTGGTAGCATTTTGATGTGCTTGTAGAAGGCTTTGTTTGAACGAGCCGTTAAAGTTTGGTCCAAGATTGAGGTAAGATGACATTTATGAAAATCAAACGCACGATCAAAACGATATGATTTTATAAGTTTTACATTTATTTGTTTGATTATACTTGTTATTCTTTAGCAGCAGTAGAGAATGCAGACTATAAACAACTTAAACGTAGTGACTCATGCCATGATTGAGTGACACTTTTCTGATGATATGCATCCCTGTCTAACCAAATCATACACAAATCATGAGGTTTAATTGGAAGAAAGAAAAACCCTTCCAAAACATTCCAATTTCCCTTCCATTTTCTTGTTGTTTTGATTTTGATCTAGAACAGTATGTAATTGAATGTAGAAAAGTGTACTAGCTAACGAGAGGAAAATACTTGAAGATATTTGTGTGTTTGTCCCAAGTAAAATGGATGGAGATATGCACGTATTTATAGGCACTTCGGGGAGGTATGCTATCCACAAAGTTTAAAAGTGTGAATATTCATGCTTGGCTAGTGCATGTACATGCATGGTAGGTGTCCATATTTTTATTTATTTTATTTATTTCTCCCTAGCTAGTCTATAGCATAACATGCAATAATTTTTATGTGGTAAAATAATAGAACTTATTATGTTTAAGTACTCTTAATAAACAAACAAATCTCGCCAATGTTTTATAGAAACAGATTGTAGCATCTCTTTATGCAAGAAATATGAAAGGTATTCCAATTTAAATATATAAGGACAATAAACGCGTAGAGAGAAATATACTAAATTAAAGTACAGAAAAAATTTAGTACTTACTTTTGTGTATTTAAGTCTTAATTAACTCACAATCAGTAAACTTATGAGATGAATCCCTTATCGAAAGCACACATCGTAATATAGTAACCACCTATTAGCGTAAGATCCGAATATGCAACCCAAAAACTCTAAACGATTTAGCTATGTACAAACACCCAAAGTTAAAAGTTAACCGAATAAATAAACTTTATATAACGTGTACTTACGAGTTTATTACTTTTAGGTGGATATGATGAAATTTTTATATGCATTAATATAAGAATAAACGTTATAACTAGCTTCACTAGAGCATCATAGAGTCACACCAGGTAGTTAAATCTATTAATGAGATTAATAATATTTCATATTATTAAGTGAAATGAATCGAGAGACGAATATTAAATAGAAGGTGATGTTATTTGATGTGTCAAATAAAGTAACAATTTATTTATGTATTTATTATATGATAATAAATAAAGTTAAATGAAGCTAATATATTTAGTTTATTAGTATGAATAATTGTTATGAGTAACGTATCCTTGTGGAAGAAATTCCATTTGTAAGAACCCAAAAGAAGATCAAGATGATTCAAGTTTGATCGTGCCGATCATCTGCAAGTAAGTAACTATACCTAGTATTGTTTAGCTCATTTGTTTTACATATTTTATTAAATTTCATGATCTTTAGTTCAAAGATTTATGATTAATATGATTGATCTTTTATTTGATTCCAATTTACTTTTTTGTTGTTAAATCTTAACAAATATACAAGTTTATTGTATATGATACGCACTAAAATCCTTCATATGGGCCTCCCACTAACATCATCTTATGTTTAGCCAAGCCACGGTGTCGTTTGGCCAAGGGTTAGGGCTCAATCTCAATATAAATTATGGCCCATAAAAGGCTTTCATATGTTTAGGGTTTTTGTTAAACGGAAACGGTGACAAGATAATACTAGGGTTCTTTTCTATCAGGATGCAGTGTCTGGAGTAATCCACCCTAAAATTCATTTTCATCAAGACTATGCAATAAGAAACATTTTTCAACTTCCTTTAAGTCATGATCATGTTTACATGATTCGAAACCTCATATATCATCTAGATCTAGCTTACTTAAAAATGTTTTTTCATACTCACCCACTTGATTTGCAGAGGAATACTTTTGCCCAATCATGGTTTTCATAATTTGAAAGGAGGTATGAAGACCACGCTCTCGGTGGCGATGGAAGTGTGGCTGGGCTCCAAATCGAAATCCAAAAACGAACAATTTAGTTGAACGCTCTACTTAATACGATTGCAGCTTTGCAGGAGCAACTTAACCCCCTTCCTGACGTAATTAATCATAACCCTTATCTATATCTTATTATTATTAAGGGACAAATTCCCTCCCTCCCTTTAAAAATTCGGCTGAACCCTCTATAGTGTTTTCGGATCGCATTCCCGGTTCAGATTCGATCCCACTTTGAAAACGTGCAATCTAGTTTCAAAACAGCTTAGATTTATACTTACAGTTTACCGCTCATTCAACCGTGTCATTACCGGTACATATCTAACGTATCTTTGTTGAAGAAATTTGATTGGTAGGAGTAAAGAAAAAGGATCAAAATGATTCAAATTTGATCATATCGATTTTTTCTTACTATCTAAATAGAGTAATAGGATATCTTACCGAATTTAATAACTGTAGCCCATTAATTATGATAATTATTAAAATCTTAAACACCGAATATATCATCGTTATCGCACAAAGCAAGAATTATAATTTATTTATACATATATCGCGATGAAATATATATGTTGGCACGTGATGTTTTCATATTTTATTAATATATAATGTTCAAAGAGGTAAGCTGAGGTAATGTTAACTTGAAACACTTAATATAATTATATTATTATTTCTTTGTATTATTGTTTGGTCAAGTGCAGGTACTAAAAGGAGTCAGAAAGTATTATTGTTAGTCAAAAGAGAGTTCAAGTTTAGAAGGTAAAAGTTAGAGGGGTTAAGTGTAATATCGTATAGTTAAAATATAAATAGGACTTTATTTTTATTTTTGTTATTATCTCTGAATTGCTTTTCTTGTTTACTCTCTTTCACTGCAAAATTGTTCATCAATTCTTGATGAATAATTTAGGTCTTTAGGTGTGAGAATTGAGAGGTTTTTATTGTAGAGTGTTTTTGTCTTGTATTTAGGAGTTATTCCCGGTTGGGTTTATGAATGAAATTCATGTTTTGTGAAGTTATTTTTTGTTGTTTTTGATCTGTGAAAATCTTCATGGTATCAGAGCTATAGGCTTTGATTTGTGATCTGAAGATCTTGGGTTTTGTTCGTCTCTTTGATTCTGTTGATTGGTTTCTTTATCACGAGTTGATAAAAACCCTAATTTCAAAAAATTAGGGCTATCTTCATCAACGGTCTAGGTTTTTCAATCGTGGGTGAATTCTTGTTAAAGTTGAAGAGATTGTGGTTATTAGGCTTGCTGTGTTACATTAAGGCTTCGTAAGTCCCAAAATCTCAAATTAGGGTTTCATCAAGAACCCTAAATCAGTGCCTGTTCTTGTTCTTGGCTGTTCCAGAACAACTCTCTTTTGGTGTATTCCGCTGCAATTCTGTTTACAAAGAAAAAAAAGAGGAGTATTCTGTAAGTCATATCTTAACCCTCTTGTTCTGTAGCAAGTACCTGATCTGAGGAGTTTCTGTTGCTAAACAGGAATCAACTGCCCCTTGGATTTCATACTTGGCCTATAGGCAAGGTTCTTTTGTGTGGAATTTTTCTTTTGATTGAATTATGTGGTAATTGCATTCTATATTGTTATAATTTTCTGTTTCTTTGTGTGATAATTACCTAAATTGTTCTAACTTGTTTTCTTGGTAGAAGAGAGATTATTGTGCCCAACTCTTGACCTTAGCCCCTTATAGGCTTCAAGGAAACCTGATCAAACACAATTAATCTTTAAGAATTTTTAACATAAATTCTTGTTGACTGTGTGATTAATTGAAAATGTGTCTTGTTTGTTAATATTTTGTGAGTTTGTTTGTTCAACTTTGGTGTATGTTAAGTTTGTTTGGTGGAGACATGGAGGATCAAAATCAAGTTACATTAATTAACAAATTGGACTTTGGTGATCCATTATAGTTACATTCAAGTGATACAACTTCAACACCTTTAATAACAATAAAATTGAAAGGGACTGAAAATTACAGTGTGTGGAGTAGGTCAGTGCTTCTTGCATTAGGAACAAAAAATAAGTTGGGATTTATTGATGGAACTTGTGAAAAAAGTCTAACAAATGAAATACTGGGTAAACAATGGGATAGATGCAACTCTGTGGTTCTTTCTTGGATTCTAGGATCAATTTCAGAAGAATTGTATGCTGGTCAAATCTTTAACACTAATGCAACTGTAGTTTGGAATGAATTAAAGGAAACATATGACAAAATTGATGGTTCAATCATTTTTAATTTGCATCATGAAATTAACTCTTTAAAACAAAATGGTATGCTTATTTCTGAGTATTATCATAAGCTGAACTCATTATGGAAACAATATGATGCCTTAGTACAACTGCCAGCATGTACATGTGCATCTGCAAATGTTTTTCAGACTCATAATAAAGTTTTAAAGTTAATGCAGTTCTTAATGGGGTTGGATGATACATATATGTCTGTCAGAAGTAATATTTTAATGACAGAACCAATTCATGATGTTAGAACAACATATGCAATTATATCGAGGGAATAATCACATAGGGGAACAAGTTTAAATGATACTGTGGTTAAAAGTTTACCTTCTGCATTTAATTCTCAATATGATAATAAAAGAAAGTTTAATAGAGGACCAAATACTAATTTGAAGTATACACATTGTGAAAAAGTAGGTCATACTGTTGACAGGTGTTTTGAACTTGTTGGATTTCCAACAGGTTATAGACAAAGAACAAGTTTTCAAAACAAAAATAAAAATGTTTCTAATATGACTTCTTCTGGAAATACAAGTGATACTGATTGTTCTACTTCATCCCTTCCTTTTACAAATGAGCAGATCTCTAAGTTGATGTCTATGATAAATGAAAGTTCTGTTCCTTCTTCTTCTTCTGGTGTACAGTCTAATATGGCAGGTATATTTGTTAATAAAAGTAAAATTTTTAATTCTAATTTTCATAAGTTCTTTAACTCAAATAGTTGTTTAGTTAAGAATGATTTGTGTTCTGAGTGGATTGTTGACTCAGGTGCAAATCAGCATATGACAGGTTCATCAAATGGACTTGTTGACTTAGTTGATATAAGTGATCTAAAAATTTCTGTTCAACATCCAAATGGAACACAGGCATTTATAAAGAAAATTGGAAATTTGAAACTGAATAATAGTATAACTTTGTTTGATATCTTAGTAATACCTGAATATTGTGTAAGTTTGTTATCTGTACAAAAATTAGCTAAAGACTGTAAGTTGTTTGTTGGTTTTGATGAATCAAAGTGTTATGTACAGGATTTGAAAACAAGGACAATTGGAGGACTGGTAATGAAACTGGTGGTCTTTATTTGTTAAATGTGAGTGATAATAAAGTTAAATGTAATATGGTTGGGTCCTGTTTTCTGTCCAAGTCTTTATGGCATAATAGACTTGGTCATCCTTCTGACCAAGTATTAAATGTTTTAAAAACCAAACTTAAGTTGGACAAAGATGTTTCTGTTTCACCTTGTGAAATTTTTCATAAAGCAAAACAAACTAGAGAACCTTTTCCTTTTAATGATCACAAAACTAAAGACATAGGAGATCTTGTTCACTTGGATGTTTGGGGACCCTATAGAGTTGTCAATTCAGGAGGTTTTAGGTTCTTTCTTACTGTGGTAGATGACTATACCAGAGCAGTCTGGGCTTTTTTGTTAAAGTCAAAAGAAGAGGTGTTTGAAACAGTCAAAGTTTTCTTTAATCATTTAAAGAATCAATTTGGTAAAACTGTTAAAATCTTTAGAACAGATAATGGAACTGAATTTGTTAATAATAATATGAATGTTTTCTGTAAAGATCAGGGTATAGTTCATCAAACCACTTGTGTTTATACACCACAACAAAATGGTGTTGTTGAAAGGAAACATAGACACCTATTAAATGTGGCTAGGTCTCTTATGTTTCAGGGGGGGAATTCCTCTTAAGTATTGGTTTGAGTGTATAATGACTGCTGTTTATTTAATTAACAGGCTTCCTTCCTCAGTTTTAAATGGTAAATCTCCTTATGAACTAGTTTACAAACATGAACCTTCTCTTTCCCACTTAAGAAGTTTTGGTTGTTTATGTTTTTCAAAGGTTTTAAATGAATTTGATAAGTTTGCTAGTAAGTCAGAAAAGTGTATTATGATTGGATATTCAAATGAAAAAAAGGGTTATAAGTTGTTAAGTCTTGATCATCACAATATTTTGTTTTCAAGGGATGTTCAGTTTTATGAATTTGTTTTTCCTTTTAAGATGTCTTCAAAAGTTGATCAAGATTCTGATGTAAGTACTGGTGTAGATCATTTAATTTTTTTTTTACTTATATTTTTCAGAAAAATTAAACAACTATGATACACCCTATGATGAGGAGAAGGTATCTCAGGATGAGGGCAGTAGGTTCAGTTTTCCTGGTAATTCTAATAGAGTTGCCAGTGAGAATAGAACTACAGCAACTTCCAATGGTGATAATTCTGAGCATCTTGCTCCTGAGGGTACAACTTCAATTTTAAATGAAAACAATAGTCTAAGGAGATCTACTAGATCAACTGCATTACCTCCTAAGTTTAAAGACTTTGTTAATGACAAAGTTAAGTTTAGTTTAAATAAAGTTGTGAATTATTCACATCTAACAAAAGATAATTTCTGTTTTGTAAGTAGTTTAAATAAAACTTATGAACCACCTTCATATAAGGAGGCTGCACTTGACAAAAATTGGGTAAAAGCTACGAATTTGGAAATGGAAGCATTATATAGAAATGAAACTTGGTATTTGACTGAATTACCACCTGGCAGAAAACCAATTGGTTGTAGGTGGGTTTATAGGATAAAGTATAAGTCAAATGGAGAGATTGAAAGATACAAGGCAAGGTTAGTTGCAAAAGGTTACAATCAAAGAGAAGGTGTAGACTTTGATGAAACCTTTTCTCCAGTAGTTAAAATGACTACTGTAAGGTGTGTTTTTAGTCTAGCTGTTAAGAATAATTGGCCATTGTTTCAATTAGATGTAAATAATGCCTTTTTGTATGGAAATCTGACTGAAGAAGTTTATATGACATTACCAGAAGGATATTTTTCTGAACATGAAAACAAGGTGTGTAGGCTAGTTAAATCTTTATATAGTCTTAAGCAAGCACCAAGAAAATGGAATGAAAAATTGACTGAAATTTTAATTGAACATGGTTTTGTACAGAGTTTAAATGATTATTCCTTGTTCATTAAAAAGAAGGACAATGTGTTTATCATATTACTTGTTTATGTAGATGATATTGTTGTAACATGGAATAATCAATCTGAAATAAATGCTTTTAAGCAGTACTTGAACTCCAAGTTTATGATTAAGGATCTTGGAGTTTTGAAGTATTAAGATCAGATTCTGGTGTTTGTTTGTGTCAAAGAAAATACTCACTGGAGTTGCTTTATGAGTTTGGTATGACTGGATGTAAACCAGTAGCCACTCCTATAGAAACCAATGTAGTAATCTCAGATATAAATAACTCAAAAGAATATGATATTCCCTTGACCAATTTAACAGAATATCAAAGGTTAATTGGGAAATTAATTTATCTAACTATAACAAGACCAGACATAGCCTATGCAGTTCACTGTTTAAGTCAGTTTATGCATGCACCACTTCAGTCTCATTTAAAGCTTGCTTTTAGAATTCTCAGATATATCAAGTCATCACCTGGTAAAGGTGTATTATTTCATAAATGTAGCAATCTAAAACTAAAAGCTTTTGTTGATGTTGACTGGGGAAAGTGTCTTTCATCCAGAAGGTCAGTTACAGGTTATGCTATATATCTTGGAGATAATTTAATTGCTTGGAAAAGCAAAAAACAAACAACTGTGTCAAGGTCTACTGCAGAGTCTGAATATAGAGCCTTGGCATCAGTTGTTTGTGAGGTAATTTGGGTAGAAAAAGTTTTAACTGAACTTGGAATAACTGATTTACTTCCAGTAAATGTATTTTGTGACAACAAAGCTACTATTAAGATTTCTGCTAATCCAGTGTTCCATGAGAGAACAAAGCACTTTGAAATTGACTTACATTTTGTAAGGGAAAAAGCATGTGCATGAGTTGTTGATATTCAGAAAGTTGAATCAGAAAATAATATTGCTGACATCTTAACAAAAGGATTGCCAACCCAGCAACATGTGTTTCTTTGTAAAGAACTTAAGCTGTTTGACATGTTTCAAGATTCACATGAAGGGGGCATGTTCAAAGAGGTAAGCTGAGGTAATTTTAACTTGAAACATTTAATATAATTCTGTTATTATTTCTTTGTATTATTGTTTGGTCAAGTGCAGGTACTAAAAGGAGTCAGAAAGTATTATTGTTAGTCAAAAGAGAGTTCAAGTTTAGAAGGTAGAAGTTAGAGGGGTTAAGTGTAATATTGTATAGTTAAAATATAAACAGGACTTTACTTTTATTTTTGTTATTATCTCTGTATTGTTTTTCTTGTTTACTCTCTCTCTCTTGAAAACCGTATGTTGCATTCATCTTTTACAGATTGATTCACTGCAAAATTGTTCATCAATTCTTGATGAATAATTTAGGTCTTTAGGTGTGAGAAATTGAGAGGTTTTTATTGTAGAGTGTTTTTGTCTTGTATTTGGGAGTTATTCCCGATTTGGTTTATGAATGAAATTCATGTTTTGTGAAGTTATTTTTTGTTGTTCTTGATCTGTGAAAATCTTCATATAATAACAACAAGATTTATATATAAGTAAGATCTCGTGCATACCTATGGGTAAATGAAGAAATTACATATACGACATACATATATATATAGTAACAAATATGATGTGTATGTAGCAATAATAAAACCTTGAAAAATTGTAAAGAAAATGACAAGAATAATGTATGTCGGTGGAGCAATGTCCATTGATTAATGAAAGTAACCTATTATTTGTATATCCTATAGGAAGTAATGAGATATGTCTATAAACATATAAATAGAGGATAATGGGACTTAAATAGAAAGTGATGAGATATAGACATAAACACATAAATAGAGAATGATGAGACTTAAATAGAAAGTGATGAGACGGACACATATATACATATAGAATGTACACTCAGTGTGCAATTAAAATTTCTCATAATAAAAATAAGAAAGTAGTACTATTGAAGACAATTGTCAGGTCAAATCAACAATAAACGGTTCTTGTATCATTCGTGAATTTAGATTGTCAAACACGAATATAATGGCGCAAAATCGTTCTAGTGAAACTTCATGTATAAATAACTTCCAAAGGCATGATGAAATCTCACAATTCACAGAATATCTTCTCTCTGATTTAAAACTCAAATAGAAGTTAAGATCAATCTAAAAGCTAGTTCTACGTGGTTGAGAATATCAAGTTGAGTCTTATAGTTTATCGATCGACTTATTAATCGGATTTTGATAAGTTTCTATATACCTCCATTTGGAGTCTATTGTTCATTTCTTTATGCTGGATCAACTATGTTTTACTTTCATTTTACCATTAGCTAATTTAATTGCTATATGCATTCCTTGTGATCCGGTAGTTTCATAATTACATTGAGCTATAATATTTATTGTGAATCTTATTTTTCATTAATAACTTGAATGTTTGAGCACGCATAGTTAAAGTTACAATGTTACGAATGATAAGAAATGAAATCATTTCTATTAAATTAGAATGACTAGATTGAATGATGCCTAATGAGTATGTTCTTATTAAATTAGGGTGACAAATTTTTATGACGGGATGTTATGTACGAACACATCCATGTAATAATTAAGAATGTTAAAGAAAAGTTTTTTAATTAATATGTTTTAAAAGACTTTCAAGTTTGAATTCTCTAACTTTATAGTAGAAAGAATCACCCAAATAAATACCGCAAATGATTATTTGGTTGAAACTATTTATAATATAGTATAGATTCATACATTTCCTTCTGTTAAACCTAATCTCAAGATAATAGTAAAGATTTATAACATGTAGTTAGAGATAAATGGTTATAATAATTGGAAGTTAGAACTTTTAATGGATCACGGGCATAGGACCTTGAATTCTAGAATATATCACAATATCAGAAAGGTCACAAATATGACTACTTTTGTTTGTTAAGAAACGTAACGACGATGCATTTTGTTGGTTTTGGTATTTCCTTTAGTTAACTTCACCTAATGATTAACATCAACTATTTCTCTTTTATAATTAGGTCAAAAGATTGAATGAAATTGTGCAAATGTTTACTTTTAACAAGTAAAGCTTCAAGATTCCATGAATTTCTGATGCATCTTTAGCCAATTCTAGAATCCAATTCTTCTTGCCTAATCGTTTGAAACACGTTCATCTAGTTAACGTCGAGTTTCAAATCTACAATCATTAGTTTAAGAGGCTCGATATACCAATTGGGCAATTCAAGAATCTGATTCTACCTCCACAACTTGATAGGACATTGTTGGTTCGCTTTCAATACCATTTTAACGCGAGAACAATACCACCATGTCATAGTGGAATACAATCCGAACTCAATAAAGTAACGAGTTAGAAGTGTGATAGGAATCGATCTATGATGCTTCTTAGAAGAATTGCCAAACCTTTTTTGACATTTTGTTTGATAGCTTTTACCTTGCAACCTTAGTATTTCAATGGCCTATTAAATGCAACAAACACTTCAAGAAAAAATACATCACATGGCGAAAAACCAATCAACCCAAAACCAATCAAGATCTTCTTGTGAAAAGATACGTAAAGCTATATTTAGTAGATTTCGACGTTTAGATCCGTCATTGTCTTCTAAACCTCGTGTTTCCTACACCCAACAACCCGTTATGTCTAACGAGATCCCAGTTGAGTATGTTCCACCACAAGAGATAAAAGTTGTCAAAAACGTTCGCTTCTCTTCAAAGAAAACCTTGAAAAATGATAATGGTAATGGTGGTAAAGAGTTGGTTGATCAAAAGACTTTCGGTGAGTCACGGTTTGATAGCTTTATTGACCGTGTGAAGATGAAAATGAGTGCCCCTTCGGATGTTCGTGTGAATAAAGTCGATAACCATGATAGCTTTAATGAGAAGGTGTCGAATTTTATTGATCGTGCAAAGCTTAAGTTGCGAGCTACATCTAGTATGGGTGCAAATGGAAAATCCGTCTCAATATTTAAGCGCGATTATTGATCAAAGTTCAAAACCACCATGAAAATAAGCTGAAGTCGCATAAGGTTCAAGTATATATGGTGGGTTGATAAGGTGGTATATATGATACTAAATTTGTATGTGTATTGGCTTGATTTGAACTATTATTATTTTATGTGTGTTTGAAGTACATATATCCTTATAAAAATATAATGTATTCATGTATAATCCCATGAGTTCAATCTAATGTTAACAATTCAAAATTACAATAAAGTGTCAGTTAATTTTTTTTTATTTCTCTCTAACTCAAAAAACGAAAATGATTATTTTCTTTACAAATCTGAAAGGCGAAAGAAAAAATATGTATCCTTTCTCTTTTTTATTATTCTAAGTACATTTCTTTTCTCTGGTGTTATTTTCTTTCCTATCAAACCTCAGGAGCGCAACGTAAGTTCGGAGGCATAAAATACCATTACGGCCATTTCATTATAACGTTGTTCTACAATAGTTTATCATGCATAAGTTTAGGGTTTTGAGACACGTTAAGAAATCACTCTAACGAAAAGTTTTAAGAAATATAAATATTTTATCGATCGTTTGGAATGATTGAATTAATCATGAAAATGCATAGAAAATGATATGCATAAGTTGAATGATAAAGACAAACTATAAAAGGTATGTGATATTGAGAAGTTGATTGAAGTTGAAAGAAAGACATGATATTGAAAGATGTTTATATTCACCAAACATAAAATTGTATAGTCAAAAGACAACACAAATGTGATATGTGTCTTTGACAAAGTATACGTATTGTGTTACAACAACATCAATGGTGCATTTGGAACATGTTTGAGAATACTATGTCATTTGAAGTTGTGACAACAGGAATAAAACTGTTTCACTAAACTTGATTATCTATATAGTTTATGACTTTAAGTTTAGGTTTACCATGTGTGAGTTACTAGTTCTCTTGATATGTAGTAGTTTTTAGTCTAAATCTTTAACGTTCTACAAAAATAAATAATAATAACAAAAATAATGTAAATTTGTCATGACATGAGTTCATTTTTCACTGGAAATCAAATTACATATCAAAGTAGTCATTGAATCTATTTCAGGCCAAGGCCCAGTTCCAACACCTTAGCTTTAGAAGGGCCAATAACAATATTCAAAATTGCTTTCATGAGCCTCAATAGGTTCATTTTCTATGATCTGTGTTTATTTTTCTTTTTGCAGATTTTCATAAGTTGCATAGATATCAGACATGAAAATTATCTATCTTTTTAAAAGATATTAGACAAAATAATGTTTTATTTTTTCTGCAAACGTGCAGATTTGAACAATTTATTCTTGCAGACAAAACAATCCTAAAATTTTCTTGTATTATTATTATTGTTGTTGTTATTATTATTATGAATAAATCCTTGAAGTTATATTTAAACTAAAAGGTTGTGAAATCTTTATGAATGATCTTTTTGAAATTATATGTATGTTAAAGGGATATTAAAGTTGCATGAGTGCTTCCCTTGAATATATGCATATTTAAAGGTTATAAAATTTGTGTGAGACATATAGATATATATCTATAATGGTTATACAATTAGTAAGGAACTCTTATAAATGCTTATATTGATATTATATGTATGTTAACTGGTTATAAAATTTGTATAAATATTTTTCTTGACAATACTGTGTTCAAAATGTTATGAAATTGTATCTTTTGAAAATGTGTTAACTTTGCGGGTTAAATTATTATTGTATTTCTTGTTCGAGACTTTGTTATTACTTATTAGTTCAACAATCTAATATATTTGAATAAAAGTAAAAATTATAATAATTAAGGATTAAATTATATTTAATAGACATAAAAGCAAACGATTTTCGATCTTCAACATACAGAACTTCATGTCACATCTTCTTCTACAAATATGGTCCCAAATATCCGATAAAAAACATCTGAAAAAACAAACTGCACAATTATTTTGTTTTCTCCAAATATTTGTGGAATTTTATTTTATTGTGACATTTAAATCAACAACGGTTATCGTTTAAACTCAAAGGAGTAGACAACCATACATTTAAAATGTATGGAATTTTATATTTTATGTACTACATATTTGAACAACTATACTATTTATTTAGGGTAAGATTTCAGGGGCAATTGCATTTTGAAGGAAAAGAAGGGCAAACGATTTCAGCCCTTACTTTTGTAATCAACTATTCATATTCATTGCATTCTAACAATATTATATTTTATATAAAATGTAGTGCACATGTAAAATGCAGTGCAATAAATCTGGACTATTAATTACAAAATTAATAATTGAAATCGCCTGCTTCATTTCCTTTAAAATGCAACTTCTCTCTCCAATTTTACACTATTTATTTATTACAAAGTTATTTGTCTCATGTAATGCGAACATAGTTGATAATCTCAGAATCTTGCCAACCTCATCAAATAATATTTTTTTTTTTTGAGTTTAATGTTTCATTTTTTAAACGTAACATATTTAAGATCACATAAGTATAAAGCGTCATTGTATAAATAAAACCAAACACAATTAATAATTGTTTATAAATATGATATAAATTAGTATCTAAAGAGTTATTAACAATTATGTTATGGTTATAAAAAGATTGCTCATATAATCAGATGGTCACATCAAAGTTTAATAAAGAATGTTAAATATTTTAAATTGAGAAAATTAATAGAATTGTTCCATTTTAAATATCTAGTTTACCTTATTTTTTTAAAAACGCTAAATATCTCAC
Organism: Logfia minima; assembly: GCA_963921325.1. Classification (NCBI taxonomy): domain Eukaryota; kingdom Viridiplantae; phylum Streptophyta; class Magnoliopsida; order Asterales; family Asteraceae; genus Logfia; species Logfia minima. The sequence continues at coordinate 9,936,325 of OY992776.1, read as the reverse complement.
AAATTATATGTTTATAAATTATTAAAATTACATCATCGAAATCAGCGTCTTTTTAACCTTAATTAGATAACTCACATGGTATGCATTCGAAGTATTTTTTTATTTTTTATTCTTTTAACTTTAATTAGATATCTCACATATAATTTAATACTAATTAATAATCAAAATTTTTAATTCAAATCACTAACTATAGTCACATTAAAATGATCACATTTGCAAATTATAAGTTTAAAAATTACATGAAAATAATTTTATTTGACAAATTGAAGTTGTAATTGTACGTGATTCACATTGTATTCACATATGATTAAAAATATTAAAGTAGTAATCACGTATGATTAGAGTGTAATTATACATGTAAAATAAATATCAATTTGAATCACATATGAATTATCATCTATCAGTAATAACTCATCATATATGAATATTAAATTTAATTGAAAATCATGTGTGATTATATATCAAATCACATGTGACTAAACCACAAATCATAATCACATGTGATTTTTGTTGAAAACGAATGCAATTTTCAAAATTTTACTTGTAATTATTCATGTGAAGTAAAATATTAATTCGTAGTCACATGTTAAATAACATATAACATTAATAAATAATCGTGTACCAATTTCATATTTTATCATAAATCACATGTGAGTATATACTAGATTTTTTTAAGACCCGACAAAAAAATGAAAAAAAGTTTATCGAAAGCATAACTTGCGAGATCTATAATTAAATATAAAAATGCTAATTGTAAATGTGTACTTTTTATAATTTACTGGCATATAGTTTATGAGATATTTGATTTTAAAAATTCAAATAAAATTAAAAATTTTAATAAAATTAAATAATTTTATTAATTCTTCAGTTCTTTAATTATTTAATCTTTTCTATTTGAAGTCACTTTTAACCCACCTCATCATAAACAATGCTCACTGGATGAAAACTCGCAAATTAAAATTATCATAAAGAACAAATAAATAGTAAGGCAATATAGTTTAATGTTGGGTTAGAGTTTGGAGGGCATATAAAGGCATGAAGCTCTTCTAAGTCAATAATTTCTTTGGGGTACCAAAAGGCCAAATACATGCCATTAAATATGCTTCATTAACACGTGGAATTTATTTTATTACAAGTATTCAAGAAAATAGAAAAGCTTTGTTTTCTGTATTTGAAAAATATAATATAATACTATATAAGTATCTTTTTGTGATATAAACTATTGAAACTCTTAAGAGGTGTCCATACGTGCATTTTAAAACCGACAATTTGACCACTATGACTTTAAGGCTTGAATAAGTAAATTATGCATATAATTAGTTTTTATTACTCCTTTTAACATGATTTGAAAAAGACTTATGTCTTTTGATAAAATTCGTTTCTTTCTATTCTATACGATAATTCCTAAACTAACAAATTTGTCAAATACTCGAAACGTAAATCCTCTAAACATTGCACCTTCAAATAGATGAAACTATTCTCAAATATTAGATTTGTCCATATTTATATTTATGACAATCAATTATTCAGTTTCACTCTTTAGTACATGTAACTTAACTCTTAGAACAGTTAGCTAAAATTTCAAATATATCGTAAAAGTTAGATGTACCAACTAGTCTACTTAGGTCGAGAATGCTTCATGGTTAAAAGAATTCGTTGAAAATGGTAGTCTACTTAGGTCGATAATGTTTCACAATTAACAGAATTCGTTAAAAATGATTACACTACATTAGTTCCTAAAGCAAAATCTTAGCAAACCTTGATAACCAAATGTATATTTCAATATTGTAAGACAGCTTGTATAAAAAATTGTATGATTTATATAATAACCTGAAGATTGCTTACTTTGATACAATCTTTATGAATCTTTCACATTACGAATAAGCTAAGATTGAATTAGGGGCATTGGCTATTTTTTTTAAAGGGTCAATGACAAGACTACTAACCCTTTATCTAATAGGACATGGTATGTGCCTTTTCTTCATCTAGTATAGGTTTTATTTTTAATTTTTATGTAGTTTATTATCAACTTAAAATATTGTTGATTGTATTATATACCAAAAAGTACAGAATAAACTAGGTGGGTATTGAATCTTAATTATTTTTTTATTGACACGTTTTAACAACATGCTTATAAGTTACATTTTTAAAATACATAACTATATTGGTTACACAACTTCATTTGTTAATTTATAAAATAAAATAATTTCATCATTTATATCAATTGTATTAAAATAAGCTACAAATTATTTTTCCCGTAAAAGGCTCCAATAAAAATTTAATCATTTGTTCATTTATAATAATGAGATTTTTTAACACGCGCGTTTAAATAGGATTAAAAAGAATTACATTTCAATAAATAGTCTTTGAAATTTAAAAGTTAATATATAAAAATTGTATAATATATATGCATCATTAATATATCTATAATTGTGAAAAATAACTTACGGAATTCAAACCAAACTACAATCTAATGTAAATGAAAAAGAGAAAAGAAGTAGGAAATAGATATGATATAAAATAACAAAGCATGTAAATATAAAACTTCATTCGTATGACTTGAATTAGATTACACAAATATTTCATCTTAGATCTATCTTTTTCAAAAACCAAAAAAGTATAATAATAATAATAATAATAATAATAATAATAATAATAATAATATAATAATAATAATAATAATAAAGAACAACAACAATAATAACAAATTGATCATCATTACATAATATATAACAATGAAAGTAGTAATGATTATACTAAAATCATTAAAGATGATAATATTAGTTAAGAATATCGATGTTAAAAAATATGTTAAATTTAAGAACTTAGATAATATAATTAAAGATGTAAGCTTGAAAGGTTTTTTTTTTTTTAATTTAGTTATAAACAACTTAACTTTTAATTCATGAATAGTTCATTTATCTTTGCTAAACGTTAATACAAGGAATTTTAGAAATAGTGATTTACATTTTGTTCGAGACATTATTTTTTATTCATGGATCCATTGAAAATCTTGATATTTAGTAGGAGTACGTATAACTTTTAGTGCATGTTTAGTTTAATTTAATCGTAAATAATTATGCGGAAATGTATGATTTTTGTTTTGATGATTGCAAGGTGATTAACATAGTGATTATGTTGATTATTATAACTTATATACTTGCATTAACATCGCGTGAAAGCTACAGACCAAACTGACAAGAGAAAAAAAGTGAAAATGTGAACAGTAGATTCACGGTCCACACACCGTCGGACACTGGGTTGACCGTGATCCTGCTAGACCAATTCCACTTTGTCAAGGCAATGTCCGGGTCAATCAATCGAACACTCGTGTCTCCGGTTCATCATTTGAGTCAATGTTAGTCAACTCTTAGTTGCTTAAATAATATGAGTTTCATCACTATTTTTATAAACACGTAGCAAGTTATAAAAGCAAAGTTAATTCATAAACTTTGTGGAATGTTTTATAAAAGTGTCAAAAGTAGAAAAATATTTTATAAATACAAAATGATTAGAGGGAATCTTTTGGTGAGCCTCCAATTTCTTAATTAAACTCAAACAAGAAAATACAAAGAGTATTGGGAAAGAGGTTTGTACCCTAATTGTACTTTTGTGTTTACCCACTGTGTTTAGTCTTTTAACCATTTGGTAAATCATGATTGTGGTTTTGGTAGGGTATCGTGAACTAATTTATATAGTTTGACTTTGGGAAAATATGTTTTGAAATAATTTACAGCAGATTTATTTCTCAAACAGTTTAGGATAGCTGGTCCACGGTCAATCCGTGGGTCGACCTTGGAGCCAACAGATTTATTTTGAGATCTTTTAAAGGTCGACTATAGATATCCAACTCATGTTTAACTTTTAGGTTATCCTCTTAAGCTTGTATAATACATATTTCTCTCAAACTAAAAGTGATCTAAGCTTGTATTATTATTTATCACCAAGAGGGTATATGAGAGTTCAAGCTTTTAAGAAAATAGTTGATTTATGTAGTGAGGTTATTGAGTTATAAATAATTTTTTCTACTACATTATTGTTGTAATTTGTTGTAAGAGATCCTCAAGTGTTTGTTTGTGGAGGATCTCATATTATTACTACTCCAATTAATTGTGGAATAAAGATTGAGTGTTTAGGTTCATTTGTTAGAGGAAGATTCATTGAGTGAGTTACTCGTTCTTGTGTTCTTCCAAGGTTGTGAAGAAGAAGAGTGTGTTGCCTTCTAGAGTTAGAAGAAGAAGCATTTGGTGTGGTGATTTCTTCGCTTCTCAAAACGTGCAAAATATTTTGATGGAACACTCAAAATCATTGTATACGATTGAAGAAAGGATAAAATTCCGAAATCTGATTTGAAAGCTAGAAAAGTGGCTTGGGATTCGATATAAACGTATATTCTTGTTAAATTCTACACGTTAAATCCTAGAGGAAGATTGTTAGAATTATAATTAGAGGATTTAGCTTATGTTTTATAATGTAATAAGTTTAGTTTTGTAATTAATCTTGGGATATAATACACTTAAGTGTTTGTTTTGTAAATTAAGCCTTTTTGATAATATTACGTATGATTATGTTTATTGGAAGTTAAGCGGTTATCATTTTTTCTCTATTGTACACTCACAATTTAATTAATAATCATATAGATTTTCAATAAATTTGTTTTAGATCAATTACAAAGCAATTTTTAAACTTACAAAGATTAAAATTTAAAGTAAAACTGTAAATAATTTATAAGGGATTATCAGTTGTTTGGTTAGGATCCAATATTCCGATGGATCTATGATTGATTAGATGAGAGGTTGTGACTGCCTTTTATAGCTCAAATAATCCAATAAAACTATGTAATTCACCCAATCATATTTTCAATTTATTTAAATCTTATATCTATAATCAACGCAAATTCGACTTTCGCCGAAAAAGAATAAAACAGAAAATAATTAATAATAAAAATTTATACAAGATACACCAGTCATTTATATTTTTACATATATGACCTTTGTTTGGTAATGATGTCCTAAAGATGCACTGTTTTCTTATGAAGTTATTTATATTAAATTTGACTAGTCGTGTTTCTTTAGCATATGTTAAACTCGGAGTTGCTCATAAAAAAAAAAAGTAATAATAAAAAGAACGTTGTAATTAACTTATATATATTAATTTCAATTGAAATATATTCTGAGTCAACGTTAATTTTGTCGCCGTTGAAAATATTTTGGGAAGTACATGTTTGGTCAGCAATCAGCATGATGAACGACTTCACGATGTGTTTATGTATTTTGATTTTATTGATATTGGAGTATTTTTTAATATCCAACTTTATTTATAGTTATTGGGTGGGCATGGGTTGTGACATCGAACCCCGGCCTATGGTTGTTTATATATTTATTTTCTTGAAAAACTAGCTTCTATTTTACTTTGAGAAATAACATCATATGTTGTTCATTTTTTTTTCTTTTCTCGTAATTTATATTACATAATTTGTGGTCGTATTAGAATATTACATAATTTCGAGGTTATATAATGGTTGTATTAGACTAGCGAGTAACGAGTCAAAATGAGTCTTGATCACTTTGAGTTGATTAAAAAAAACGTTAAAAAATAAGTTTTCAATGCATAAGGTACAATGACTTTTATAAATGTTGAACATATACAATTTTCTAAATTATAAAGTAATATTATATGCCGATTTAGAATATTGTATGCATTAGATATAAACTGAGAAATCTTAATTTGACTAACTTATTCTATGCATTTAACAAGTTCCGTGTAAAACAAAACCTTAATATTACCTTTATGATATAATGTATGATCTAAATAATCTAACTCAACTAACGACCAATTTACCATCTCTTACAAAATTTAGAGCATCAAACTTATGCGTTATCTCACAATATAAAATCTTCACTTAGAATAATACAAGTTATATGACTATATATAGAAGTTTTAATTTGATCATTTTGTCAAACTTCATACGCCATGCTACATATGTAACCTTATTATAAGATCATCAAGAAAGGTCCTCAATTAAAGATGGTTTTAAAAAATACTTTGATTTTATTATTTTAGTCATTAATAATAATAATACTACTACTACTAATAATAATAGTAATAATAATAATAATAATAAATATAGCTCTCATAACCAAACTTTTTGACTAGTGCTAGTGCGAATACTCTAAAAAAGAGGCTAAATGTAATGAGTAGCAAATTTATTGACCTTAATTATACTAGTCAGAATGCCTACTTTGAAGACATGCGAGAATTCAATTGTTCTTTTTTAGCACTTGAATATTTTATAACTTTTTTTCTTCTTTTTTTCTCTAACAGGCTGCAAGTCGGCTATATGAACGTGAGACATAAGATAGTAAAAAAGCATGTGACAATGATTATTGTCTTACAATGATATGAAAATGGCAACTAAACCTTTACTTTAAACTATCAAATTTTCAAGATAAGTGATAGATTTAACACAAGACTTCAACAGAGGCTGCTTACAAAATTAAGGCATTTTCAAAAAAATTAACATGACATATAGATTATTTTATTATATTATTTATATGTAATGTGTAATTATGATGATATATGGAAACCTCATACAACAATGTTGCATTTACACGCAATTTATATCTATTTATGTGTACGTATTTATAATTGTATACAAACTTTCTATACTTATAAATGTATAAAATGACAAATTTTGCACTTAGAAGTATAAAGAAAAATGTCTACATTTATTAGTGCGTATAGATTATATTTTGTTCACACTTATAAATGCATACAAATGAATACACACGTTATATTATGTGCACGCTTATACTCCACAAATTGTGGCTTAAACTCGAAGTGGGGTTTAGTCTCCGGTCCCTCATAATGGTTCTAGCTCCCGTGGCAGTACGTCTATTGATCTCCCTCATACTTCTATTATCACCCATGTCTTCTGTTTCGGCTTCTAAATTTACAGACGTTAGTTTATTAACTAATTGGTGTGAACATGTATTAAGCTCATCAAGTTGTTCGGCCAACTCGTCGAGTTCATGCGATTTTAATTAAATCAAATTACGTTGTCTTAACCGATTCAAATATGCAATTCATATGTTGTTACTAATCAGATTGATCAGGTCTAATCAAAAAATCAAATATAGTTCACATTATTCAAAATATAGCAGTTTTCGTGTAGTCATATTCTAAGCATCACATGGTAATGTTCTTTTTTTCTTCTTTTTTTTACACATTAAAATTAGAATTAAAATTAAAATTAAATTGGGATTAAATTCAATAGAAAATTAGAAATAATATATAATGTTTGGCGGATGAGAATCTTCAAAGGGTCAAGTCCTTTTTTATTTTCTTGAAGGTTCCATTAACAATGGTTCTCATGTGCACCCCTTTAACATTTTCCCCAAAAAAGAAACATAGCCAAATAAAAAACATGGTTTTTAGTGGGTCCCACTTCCACATCTGGTTCTTATATATCAAAACGCATAGTATTAATTCGAATACACGAATGTATTTCTTCAATCATATCGCTATGTACATCTATTTAATTAACTAGCATAACTTACAAAAGTGTATTTCTTAATTTTATATGTAAAAATTATTTTTTATGCTTAATTTGATCAAATATTAAATGCTTTTGAATTTCTCCAATCTTGTCAAAACTATCACTAAGACCAACACCACGGTCACCATCCAAACTTCCCCTCCCACGTTGCAACCGCCTCACACCAAACCGACTGACATATTGCCAAAAATTCAACCGGAAGATGTCATCATTCATCAACAACAATTCAACCAACTTATGGGCTTATCAAGCTCATCAAGGACAAGTTAGTAGTGGTACAAGTTATGTTCTCACCCACAAACCGCCTGCTTCCTAGACCACTAAGCCACACCATTACACCGCCGTTACAATACCTCACAACTACCGAGATCCAAGCTTATCGCAACCAAGAACTTTATTCTCGCTTATCAGGGACATTTCATCCCAGTCAACATGCGAACCACCCAACTTTGTAGTTCTCAAACGGAACACGAACCACCCTGGGAGTCGTCTGAACCGAGGTACAACCACGTGAGCCTTGAGGACAATGCTCGTTTTAGGGGCGAGGGAATTCATACGTGCATGGTGAACTTGATTAATGATTAATGCACCTTTTTTTAGAATAGTGGTTTAATAGGTTAGAATATGTCATGCATTATGTTATATAGAGTAGTGGTCATGTTTAACTTTCTATGATCCCATTACTTCCACATATTCAACATTAGAAACGTTAGGATTGCTTATTCAAATTTCAGTGTAATGCATTAGTGAAAGGGGAAGAAAAAAAGTTAGTTTTACTAAAAGTCTAATTTTTCTTTCGTTTATTTATAGGGAGATTAATCATCTCAAATCCGTTTTCTATCAGTAGTCGTAACTACGAATCCATCCACTATACGAAATATAATTTTTTTTTGCAGAAAAAGTTATATTCTTTATTTGTGTTATAAGTTCACAAAATTCAAATATTGATATTGTAGGTCACTCAAGTCTTAAATCCGTCACTGTTGATTCGACTAAATTAAGCTACACAAAGAGGGACATTATATGTTGCTTTCACGTATATGATAGATGCAATAAATGTATAGGAAAATACAATATTTATAGATTTATTGTTGAAAACTCTTTAAAATATATATAATTAGTTCCTTGTTATAGCTTACTTATAATCTAACAATTCATGTAATGTACTACACGAATGACATCTGATATCATATCGTTGTAGTTGTTAAGTATGTAACCAATATATATCTATATTGTGGAGTAATAATATGTAAATGAAAAGATTCTTATAGAAGTACATGTCTATATATTATATCGTTTTGACTCGATTGTTCTTACAAATTTACACAACCAAAAAGGACAGGACATATGTACGTAAGATTTTGAGAACATATCCACATAAGTTGCATATATATATATATATACATATATATAATACAATGTTAAAATAGAACGGTCATAACACTCTTAATTTTCATTCACAATTTATTTTTACTTGTGAAACTTTAGTTTTTTTGCTTCATAAATTTCTTAATTATGAATCTTTATTATTTTTTGACTTTACAAAAAATTTTAATTGTGAACCTTCATTATTTTTTGACTTGACAAAAATTTACAAAGAAGTGAGCTTTATATTTTTTTGCTTCACAAAAACTTATAAATGTGAACCTTTAATATATTTTACTTCACAACTTTTTTTAATTGTGAACCTTTATTAACTTTTGACTTTACAGGAAAATTTTAATGTGAACTTTTATTATCTTTTGACTTTATAAAAATTTATAAAATAGTGAAGCTTTATTCTTATTTTCACCGTTCTAATTGTAATATTGTGTTCTCTCTTAATCCCATGTCTTTATTTATTTTTTTAATAAATTATTCGCTACATTTATATATATATATATATATATAGGAGTGGGTTCAAGGGAGAAATAAAAATTGGTGGAGAAAGGGGAGAAAGGTTCTTTTAATGCTTCGATTCAGCAAATTAACTATTTGATTAATCAAATTAACCATTTGATTCAAGAAAAGTGTTTATTAATGAAAATATTTTTTGAATCATAAATAAGTATTTATTGAATCACATAAAACATTTTTTGCATCATATTTATTTTTTTGCTGAATCATACTTGTTTTTTATTTAAAATTCTTTTTTTCTCCATTCTTATTCAAAATTTTCTTTTTTTTAGATCATATTATTATATATATATATATATATATATATGTTAAGTTGCATCACTTGTTAGTATATATTTCATTTTCTGATTTCTGATTATAACAACTAAATCTAAAAGGCTATAAAATATTTTTTAAGAATCTCAATAGTGAAAAATGGACTCACACTGAAATGCTCATCACTAATTTTATATTCTTCTTCAAACGAATCCCTCATCTTCTTGTGGTGGTACTTGTTAAAGCAAAAGGCTTACCTACGAGTAAAATTCCCTTTAAATTTTTTGAGCACAAAAGGGAACTACTTTTGCCATTTTAAGCTTTATCAACACAAGGAATAACCTTTTCTTTTCCACAACTACGAGTTATAAAACAAGTGAAGAAAGTTTTGATTTCTAGTCACTTTAGCATATCGATATATTCGCAAGAAAGGTGTATATATAGGTCGTAATAAGATGTCAATGATTGAGTATATCATTCGTTTATATAAGCCTCGATAGAAACCTAAACACGATAGTTATGAATCTTGTTTGTTCGAATTTTATTTTTGTTATCGCTTACTTTAGCCGAATCTCGAGGGGTTATCATATAAAACCGTTTCTATTCATCATGTAATCTTCATAGTAGAAAATTCAGCATGTTTTATGTATATATGAATTATGAATAGTTTGAATAGTTAAGGATCAATTGAGAGTAGTTTGAGACGATATGATGTAAGACGATTAAGGTTAATTGAAAACCATCCACATTCTATTATTGACTTTAAAGTTACAACTATAAAATATATATGAACTTGAAAACATGGAATACTTTGACTTTAAACTACCTTTTGTGATGAAAAAAGGGACAAATGTGTTTATATGTTTATTTATTTATTTATTTTTATTTATAAATTTGAATTACTTTAATGGAAACTTTTTTTTTTTGTTAAGGCCAAAAAAGACAAGTTAACATATATTAGAGAGGTTTTGAAAGTTTACCTTATACAATAAAAACTTTTAAAATTAGACCCATACAATATAAAAAAGTTAAAGTTTAGTGTATAACAGAACAATAAACCCTATTAAATTAGATGTTAACTTTTATTTTATTTTATGTAACTAATTAAAATGACTTCTATTATGTGTTACGTGAAAGTTGAGCTACATAATAAAATGAACATGTTAATAAAGATGGAGTATCATTTTCCACATTGTTTCATAGATGATGAAGTTGTAACATGTTAATAAATTGAACACGGTTCTTCTCAATTATTGATTGTAAGTGTGTGATCCATATATTATTCTCTTTTCATATGATTACGTCTTTCATTTATAAAATATCGTAGTCAGTTTTACCTTTTAACTTTTAAATAAATTTTTTTATTAAAATTTATAAAAACACAATGAGCTACCTAGTACACTACAAGCTTTAGCTTTTTCATTTTTATTTTTATCACGTAGTAGCTTAAGATCCAATAAAAAGCTCAATTTCAAAATTACTAAAAATAACTTTTTATGAAAAGCTCAAAACCTAAAGTTACAGCTTACAACTTATAGTCTACAACTACAATTTATAACCCAAACTTCACCAAACAATCTCAAAGTCTTTAAAATTTAAAAATATAGATAACTATTACTTTTTAGAATTTATAAAAGATAAGAAAAATAGAAAAAAGTTAGAATACTAATTGCATAAACAAACATTATTTTGCTCATAATATAGAAACATATAAGAAAAACACTAGTTGCAAAAAGATATTGTTTCATCCGATTGGAAACATTCTATAGACGAGATACATATTTCAAATATGTTATTTAGTTCGAGGTTTGTAATGTAACAAACAATATTAAATTCAAGATGAAATTGTGAACCTTTTAAGTATTGATTTTGTTTGTGTGAATCGTAAAATTAATATTATCAACTCATAATAATTTTTTTTATTTATTTGATAAAAAATAATATTTACAATTTTAAAATAAATTATTTTAACAAAAATAGCGATTTTTGTAACATAATAAAAAACATGCAAGTAATACCATTAATCTCGTTTATAACATTTTATATCCAGAAAATAAGCATATATTTTTATCTTTTGTAGAAGATAAAGGAATAAATAGGGAATTGAGTGGAATAAAATTATCTGTCGATAAAAAATAAAATAAGTTCATAAAAAGTAAAAGGATGAAAGAAGAGAACGATAGGAGTGAAACTTCTCATAGCCTTTGTTAGCGGGTAGGGCCCACAACACTGTTTCCTTCCATGTAATCCGGTGGACCAGATGCTACCGCCGCTGCTGACTGGACCCACCGTCTCCACTACCTTCTGCCGTTTATTTCCGCCGTACTGTTATGTTGATGCGCCGTCATCAATTTTGTTTATATTTTCTAGACGGAATTTAATTAACGTGGCAACCAACAATTTGTTTCGTTTTTTTGTTACAAAATTAAATAAAAAAAATAAAACACAAAGAAAAGAATTTGTGAATTTATACATCATTGATTTATATTTTAAACCCTCTAATGTTTACAGTTACACATAAGAGTTACGTCTATTATTACATTCACTCATATAAGAGTCATATCAAAAGTGTACAAATTTCATGACTCTGTTATAGAAACAATCTCCCAAACAAGTACGTATTTCGTTTCTAGACCGACTCAAAATTCGTTTAAGATCTTTAAGTTAAAATTAAATTTCTTAAATACCATGCCTAAAATCGATGTTGTAGCAAGTATTTTATGAAACTTCTTTTCAAGAATTACAAGGTATCCAAAGTATCAAATATCTCAACTAACACCTAAGTGATCACTAGAAAATTAACTCCTAAGTATTATTCATGTAAACACTATGTAATGTTGAGTACTTTTTTACGAAAATAAATATATATAAACGTTAAAAACTAACCCTCAAGTCAACTAATTTTTGTTTTGAAAGTTATAGGTAGTAATTGCTGACTAATTAGCTCACTACATCTCTAAAAACCTAATCCCCTTGAACTTGCTAATATGAGTCTTGAAGTAGTTGTAGACTTGTATTATTGTAGATGTACTTGAAATTGATAGGTAGGATTAAATCCTACATAAGAACTTTGTCAGAAACATATTAAAGCAAACTTTGTCAGTAATTGATAGGTAGGATTTATATTTTACTCAAAGCAAACTTTATTACCCCATAGAAAATATCAAATTTTAGCTTTTACCTATTACTAAAAAGTTCTCTCAGAAAAAAGAGCTAAAGAAATAATCAGGCAATCAAAGAACATTTATACTTACTATGAAAAGCATCAAGAGAACATGTATGTAAACAACAGAGATAAAATATAATTAATTTATACAAAAGAGAAGAACTTTATATCTTAGAAAATACTCCATAACTCTTTAATTTGAGTAAATAACATTTTTATAATTGCATATTCAAATATTGAATACTAGGAGTATATTTTAACTGAAAACTTATAAACAAAATTCTTTGAGATATGAAAACCATAATAACTAGAGGAAAATGGTGTAAAAAGATATCATCAATAAAAAAAAAAATTGACTTATTTGTAATTATATTTTCTACTGGATAAGATCATATAATTAACTTATTTATTTGACACTTTTGCATATATTCAGAATTTCTTCTCTGATTGTTATAAATTAAAAAAGTTGATAGACATGAATGAACTATTTAGAAGTGTTTGTTTTATGGTTTTTGAAATGGGATTTAGAAATTGGAATGAAAACATAAGTTTGGTATAGGGGTTTAGGTTTTGAAACTATATATGAATTTAGATAAACCCACCCAATTTGGTGGGATTTGTTTGGTTTAGTGACACAAGAGGAAGGGACCTACATTCCTTCTACCAATCTTGACATATGCATTTTTACTTCTTTTTTATTTTATTTTAATCTTAATTAATTATAATTCAAAATAGACATTTATTCTAGAAATCATGTACTTTTCTTCTATTTTTATTTCTTTCAATTCAAAACCCATTATTAATCCTAGATGTAAAACAAACACTAGTGAATTGAACTACACAACTTGACTCCTCTTTTCTTAAATAAATAAACACAAACAGAGTATTAGATGCTTTAACTTTTAACCTTTTATCTTGACTACCCTTCTCCACATAATTCAGAAAATTCAAATAAAAAAAGGAATGACCATTAAAATATATACTTAATTATATCAAATACACATTTTTAAAAAACCCATAACTTACTAATTGGTGATAACATTTTCTATTAGCTAGATCAAATCACCATTAAATTAAATACACATTAAATTTCACTTCTTTTTTTAATATATAACTTCACTTTATTTATTTTCTCACTTTTTATCTTTATTTAAAGAAAAACTTATAACTAAATTCACGTTAAAGACATAGACATATTGATTAATTTCCTATTTCAAATAATTCAAATATAATTTATAAAATTGCAATTTACTTACACATTTTTATAATCGAACATATATGATTAATTGTACTTGAATCAATATTTATTAAAGAAGACATATATTTTAAAAATAGAAGATATATTATGGGAGGTACTATACATACTGGATTAATAAGAAAAATACCGTGTTATAAATTGTAATACCATATTAAAAATTATATTACGTAAGTAGTTGATTAGTAAGATTAGTAAAAATATTTAATACATTAAACTTGAACCTATAGTAAAAGTGTCGTGACAACGTATAGTGTAATTCACATTTACTTCTACTTTATATTTTTATTTTTTACTTGTATAGAAACTATATTCGACTCCTTAACAAATAATATGAACCTAACCCCTTGCGAAATACTTTTCTAGTATAATTTTTAATTAAATTACACGCTGGCAAAAAATACGTATAATAAGTTGACACGTTAGCATAGTGCCCCAAAGACGGACTTGCCAATTAATATCTACAGAAACCAAACCCTCGCTTTCATCAAAATAAAATTTTGTTTTTTCTTTCATTTTTTTTCATTCACTATATATACATGTTACATATATACATATATATCGTCCCTGTATACATTCTCTTATTTCTCTCTCTAAATTAAATTCCGACCGATAAGTACTGAGTTCCGATCACTAATTATCATCGAACGACGTCGTTTCGTTAAACAGCAATTTATATTTATTTCAAAATATTCGAATAGAATTTTAGGTTTTAATGGCGCCGGCAGCTGCCGTTTCGTCAGTAACCGATCGTTTACCGGTGATGATGCCGGCAACGGCGGTGACGTCAGAAGCAATAGCGAAAGATGCGATAATCTCCTGGTTTCGAGGCGAATTCGCTGCAGCGAATGCGATAATTGATGCGTTGTGTGGACATTTATCGCAATTTGAAGGCGGAAGATGTGAATATGAATCGGTGTTTGCTGCAATTCATCGTCGACGGTTGAATTGGATCCCGATTTTGCAGATGCAGAAGTATTTTTCAATAGCTGATGTGACTCTCGAGCTTCAGAAGGTGAAGAAGGTAAGAAGTGTTGAGAAAATTGTTGATGAAAATGTTTTGGCTCCGGTGACGGAGATGGAAGTAGAACGTGAAGTTCTGGAAGCTGAAATTGTAGATGTTAATGGAAATGATGGTGGTGAGGTTATTGATGATGAATCTGTTAAGGATAATTCGCCGAAAAGTGGAATTACAGATGCAGGTATTGAATGATTTATAGCTCGTTTTATACAGTTATATTTTGATTATATATATAAACAGAGTACTTCGTAAATAAAAATTATGATAAATAATTTGAATCAATTATATTCAGATGCATTCAAATTTTAACTGACCATTCATGCATTTAAATTATAACAAATTTAAAATGCATAATTGTTGGATTAGGATTACAGATGCAGGTAATGAAACGATTATTTTCTGGTATTATGCAGTTTTATTGATTACAATTCCATTCTGTGTATATATACTTTTTATTAATTTTTTGTTTTGTTATTAATTTTTTTCCTTTTCTTAAAAGTAAGCAACGATTAAAATATCTTGTTATTTCCGTTAAAAAATTTGTATACGAATCATCTGGCAGCTAATAAATATTAAGCATAATTGTGTACCTCAAATGGCATACAGTTGAAGATTTTTTGTTATAGTCTTGATTATTAAATTCATTGCCATATGAATACGTTACTATTAATGAATGCATTAAGCATGTTTTATTGATACTTTACATGACTTTCCATGATGGACCCTTACAGAGTATTTTTTTGGAGCTTTATTGATTATTTTTCAATTTAATAATCATACATAGCAAGTTCAAACAACAATTACATTAATTTAATATTATATTCTATTCCAGGGACAAGATCTGGTACCTTTGATTGATATTTTTCCAAGTTCGTAGAAAAAAATTGTTTCTAAAGAAATTTCCTAACTTTTTTTTCTTTTTCTTTTTGTACTTGGAAGTCCCCAATTTATTTTTTTATTTCCTTTGGAAAATATGTTGTTTCTAGAATAAGATTTGGTTGGTTGTTTTTCAGGTCTTATTATTGACTGAAAGTATGTACTTTGAAAATTCCTACTTACAATCCTCTGTTTTGTCTCTGTTACCATAGTTGACAAATTTTGAATGAAATATGAGAATCAGTAAAAAGCAAAAATTTAATTTACTTCTTGTAATTTCCCGAGGATTTTGGTGAGAGTGGGAACTTCGAGGTTTGTTTTCTGTCAAAAGTGCCCTTTTTAAGTGTGAGTAAACACATAGGTATTTCCTTGATATGTGTGTGATTTAGCCTTGTAGCCTGCATGACCAGATCTGTTATAACGGACGTCACCGCCTGTATTTGTCCTTTTCTATTTAATTTATTTTATTTTATTTTAAAGAAATTGATGTTAGACCCTAACAGTCATAAAGATACAGGGGTACCTTTGAAATTAAAGATAGTATGCTACATGAGTCTGGTTTTGTTAATGGAGGTGTGTTGACATTTGGTCATTGGATTCTAACCATTGGTGCTAAGTGGATTCCTTCATAACCATGTTTGTTGTGTCCTCCGCCCATTTCAATGGACCATGTCAACTCTCTTATTGTTTTAATCTCTACTTACAATACTTATTCTATACCAGCTATAAGAATGAATATATATTTTGTCATATTATGTGTTCTTACTTCTTTTGATGATTTCATCATCAGTTGTACAACACGCCCATTTATTCATAATATAAATAAATAAGAGAGGCTTACTTTATCTGTAATAGGATTATTTTAAAGTTAATGTTGAAAGAAACTATTAAGATGAGTGGAATTTTTACAATCCAGATAAGGAAAATTTACATGAATATTGAAGAGAAACAGTAGCTAAAATTTGTACACCACTCTAACACCCAAACTGAGAAAAGGTAATGGACTAAAAGTTTAGGACCGATGATGCCCATTTGAGGAGAGGGGTAGTGGAAGAAGAATATGGGAATAGGTATATCCTCTATTAAGTTGAAACAGTGCGTTAGTGCCTTACTGTTATTGCCTTTATATATTTGTCGTACTATGTTAGTGGGATGGAGCTAGTGTTTGGTGCTTGTTAATAGTGATGTAGTGATGCCTATACCTCTTGCTTTTACTTAAAAAGCTACAAATGATTTAGTAACGAATAGAATGTAAATATGGACCATGGTGGATCGGTGGGGTCAGATCTAGCATTTTGGGCGGTTGGTGAATGTTTGTTTACTCTTATTGAAGGTCCTCTAAATAGTGTCAGAGAGGGTATGTTAGCCTAACAATGATTGATGACTAATTATTTTGTCAGCACGGATGAAATAATTCACCTTCAAAGCGTCTTTCTCAATTTTGTAGTGCATACTTCTTATTAGTATTAGTATTAGGAAACTGCTTAATAAAATTGATACACAGAAACTTAACTATAATACATGTTGCGACATTGGTTAACACAAGTAAATCAATTTCTAATCATAATTACTACAAGAGGTGAAACTTATTTGACATATGTAATTACTCATTATTCTTCACCATTTGCTATATTCATTTTTAGTTATAATACTCATGCCAATCTGAACGGCAGGATCTCAAGACATGCATTCTGCAGTGGAAAGCGTTGAGATATGCTCAAACGAAGAAGATTTGGAGGCACGACGTGCTGAAATCAAGATGACAAAAGGGTTTGTAGCCAAAGAGTCTGTAAAAGGGCATATGGTAAGTTGCTTCTTTCTTTCGCATTCAATGGTTAAATCTTTAAACAGAATTTGGTATTCATAAAATATACTGTACAAAATTAGTTGGGCTTGTGATTGACAATAAGATTGTGACTAACAGGTGAATGTTGTGAGAGGCTTGAAGTTATATGAGGAGATACTTAATGCCACCGAGCTTTCTAAGCTGACTGACTATGTTACTGAACTTCGAGCTGCTGGCCAAAATGGTGAACTCTCAGGTGGATCCTGTGATTCGTGATGCTTTTGTAGTTAACCCTGTTCTTTCCTTTTGGGACTGAAGTTTTGAGATAGTAAGGGATTGAACAGGTTTGGCAATTAATTTCCAGTTCAGTTAATTATAGCATTGCACGTATATGTAGAACACAGGCTTAATTTGGATGTTTATGACCTTAGATTATGTCCAAAAATAGAAGAAAAAGGTTCTCAATTTAACCATAGGAAGTCACAAGTCCTGGTCGTTTCAGCCCATTAATTTTAAGTATCTTTTATGATATATTGCACGTTTATGGTAACACTTTTGAACTTGGTATGCGATTTTCTAATCATTTTCATCGGATGTTGGTGATTAGGCGAGACTTTTATCATGTACAACCAGCAGTCGAAAGCAATCAAGAGGGAGCTTATTCAGTTTGGAGCTCCTATTTTTGGACATGTAAAAGATGAAGCTTCAAATAAATCCCAAGATAGTAAGCAGTCACTAACACTAAGCTTTTAAAATTGTAACAATCTATATTCAATCAAAGTCTAACATTGTGACTGTTTTAAATATTTACAGGCAATATCGAACTAATTCCTGCTCCACTTGAAGGTGTCATTGACCATTTAATTCAACTTCACTTCATTTCTGAAAACAGACGACCAAATAGTTGCATCATTAACTTTTTCGATGAGGTATATATCACTATTACCCTCCAATCAGTTTACAAATCTAAATGTGATACTGAACCTGAAATTGCTATGCAGGGTGAATTTTCACAGCCTTTCTTGAAACCACCTCATTTGGAGCAACCCATTTCGACACTTCTTCTATCTGAATCGACAATGGCTTTTGGGCGTACTCTAGTTTGTGATAATGATGGAAACTATAAAGGGCCGCTCATGCTTTCTCTCAAGGAAGGGTAAGTCTATCTTCTTACTTCAGATTTAGGTTTATGTTTTATAATCACAATGCTTTACATCTTAAAACATAAAAAAACCAACTTTGTTTTTAGAGCACTAAAACTAATCTTCATAGTTCATCTAATCACAATGCTTTACATCTTAGAGCACTAATTACCGCATGAATATAAAAAACAACTTTGTTTTTACATGATCAAATCCCTAAACATGTAAAACTTAGCAAAGAAGTTATTAATTATACTAAGTTTAGGGACTTAATCATGTATAAGCATGGACTTCTTTCATTTAATTTCAACAAATTAATGGATTTAATCATCCAAACAAGGTTTTCGTGTAGTCGATGAACATTCATTGCCTTCAGAGGCACTTCTAAGTGTGCTTCTCTGAACTTTAAAATTCTTACAAGTTATTCCTGTGATTTATGCAAGAAAAACTGGATGTTCTATAAGTAGATTGTACTACATTTAAATATGTGATATAATAATGACGATGAATTTTGCAACTTGACAGGTCACTCTTAGTAATGAGGGGAAACAGTGCTGACATGGCACGCCACGTCATGTGTCAATCTCCAACGAAACGAATTAGTGTCACATTTTTCAAAGTCCGAACAGACACCTACGACAAAAATCCACCAAAAGACCATATGACCGGAGCCATGACTGTATGGCAACCTGGCGTCCCAACTCCAATAATCACACCAAACGGAACACTTGAACCATACGAGTCATTCCACATTCTCCCCAAATGGGATGCACCCATTCGAGCTCCACAACTACTTATGTTAGCACCAGTCCGTACGATGGCTATGAGCCCGAGAAGGTTACCACGTGGTGGAACCGGTGTTTTCTTACCATGGAATGGA
Source organism: Logfia minima (assembly GCA_963921325.1). Lineage (NCBI taxonomy): Eukaryota > Viridiplantae > Streptophyta > Magnoliopsida > Asterales > Asteraceae > Logfia > Logfia minima. The sequence continues at coordinate 9,916,490 of OY992776.1, read as the reverse complement.
GGGTCAAGAAAGCCCGCAAAACACCTACCTCCTCGGGCTCAAAGAGGCCGTCTTCTTGCACTGCCTGTGTCTACTGAACCACACAAAATGGATCGAACACCCAATTCCGGCATTAGTGTTGCTTGAGTGAGAAATATGGCTTGGTGAAAGAAGTGTTTGTAGTTTGTTTCTGGTTGTTTGGAGTTTATTAGGGTACAAGAAGGCCTTGGCGTTTGAAAAATGAGTTTTACTTTATTTACCTTATTTTATTTACGGCTTAAGAAAAAAATAGGTGTTAGTGTTGGTGATTATTAGACAACATTTGTTGTTGCCATTGTCAAAATCACCTCATCATTAGAGTTGTAGAACTAGTGGTTAAAACTTGAAATCTTTAATTAAAAAAAAGTGTGAATTGTTATTATTGTTCGCATTTACACATGTCAACTTTGTTTTCCAATTTTCTTATTATTTAGTAAAGAGTGTGTTGTAACGTGTTGAGGTTTTGCCTCTTACCTTTAATTTCTTTCTAATTTCTTATATACATTCTTTGTTTAGATCATCCATTTATTTTTATATTTGATGCATTAATCGTACTAGATAAAAGTTGGCTAAAATGGTACATTTCAATGCATAAGCCATTTAAATATAACTTCTTGTGATCATACATTTTCTAGAACAAAAATTGTTTTATGTCAATTTAATATGACTTATTTTAAACCACAAAAAATGATTGCTTTTGACATGTACCAAATGCTTTCATCTTGCAATTTATACGCCACATAGTGGACAATCATATTCCAATTCATTAAGGCTACACCAAAAGAATCTCAACTATAGGTTTGATGTGATAACAATATTCGTCGATTCACTAAAAAAATCAGTTTAAAAAGTTAAAAGTGCTTTTGATTATAGATAATTTTATCTATTTTTAAGACATTACAAATGTTCCATATCTCTAGCAAACTAATAAAAAGTAAGCAAACGCTTTCAGATATAAGAGAAATAGTTTTCTTTTCTGAAAACGTTATGTGTAGAAAACCATAAATCTACTACTTTACATTTGTAGTAATATCATGAGGAATTAAGTTCACTTTTATTGAAATAGTTTTTAGAAAAGTAAAAAGGTAAACATGTTTTTTTCTTTAAAAAAAAAGGTTACTAAATAATATGAAGAGTTCTTTGTAACTAAACATATCCCAAAAGAATTGGACCCATTTGGAAAACAAGAAAAAGTTGGGTTGAAAATTAAGAATATTCTTGTGCTATCTATCTATGTTCTATAGAATATCTGTTTGAATATGCTTTAGAGTATGTGGCAAATACTTTAAGGTTATTAATAAATGTGGGCAATACCAATTTGTCTATGCCACTCGTTACTAATCTTTAAATTTAAGTTTTGTTAAAAAGAATTTGAGAACATGAAGACAAATTTGTGTTGAATAGGCATTCCACGCACCATGTTATTTGATAGATCAGGTCCACATCATTATACTTTCTTTTTTCTTCTTTATACTAAAACTAAAATTTGTACGGCACATGTAAGTGCTACCTAGGTTGATATTTAAGAAGATGACCAAAAAAGTTTAATTGGGTAGGTCATATCACGAATAGAAAGAGACATGTGTGGATCGACTAATTACCTTTTTTTGATACGAATTAAAATTATTCACGTGTCACTAGATGACCTTTTTGGTCTAGATGACTAACTACCTTTTTCCAAAATGCAATGATATTCACGTTATTTTTTATTTTATAGATGCAATAAAGTCAAAACTGTCCATTCTCAATTCGATATATGCATACAGTGTACTTTTTAGTGATAACTGTACTGTAGGTAATGGTGTAAATATCAACTCGCTTTTCCAAAAACGCCAACGTGCAAAAGATTATGTGTGTTTGAGTGAAAGGTTTCTAGGATTATAAGGAATTGAGCTACTATCTTAATTAAATTTTGTTTGACGAATCATAATAAATGAGAATTTTAAAAAAGAAAATTTATGAAAACCCTTAAAAATAGGAGCTTTTAGAATTCTCTAACGACTCTCCTACTCTAACCATGTTTACTATAATTGAGTCTACAGTTCCGAGTTTGATAGAGCTCAAAGTCGACTCAATAGCTCGACAATACGAGTATGTTTGGCGAAATAAATGTAGATTGTAGTTGTAGTTGTAGTTGTAGGCTGTAACTATAACTTTACATTTAAAGCTTTTCACGAAAAGCTACCTCTAGTAGTTTTGAGATTTGGAGTTTTTCATTTGATTCTAAAGCTACAACTTATACATACCAAACAAAACTTTTATTTTCATAAAAACTTTTTGTTCAAAAACTAAAAACCAAGTCTCTTAAAAGCTTCTAAAACAAAACTTCGAGTTATGTTTCTAAAACTCCAAACATATATTACTTAAAACTAAAAATCAACATGTTTTATATTAGTCTAAAAATAAAAATCAATAATAAAAATCATTTCAAATATTATAAGACTAGATGTAAATTATTTAGAGCATATGAAACAAAAGGCGTTTCGTTGTCGTTTTTGATCGACCACACTCTACTATAACATTCTGCCACTTTCCATCAATGTTTTGTCACTCCTATCATTGTCTTCGATGACATTCGGCATAACATCCTTAAGCAGGTGATGCGACGCTATATTTAATTTTTTTTTTCCTGCTTTAATTTTCTTGTTTTAAAATATGCTTATGAGATTATTTTAATTTTGAGAACACTGTTCAAAACAACACTATTAGTTACTTCTATATTTTTCAACAACCGTATTATTTCAATAGTTCAACAACATATTACTATACATAACACAAAAACCAGTCTCACCAGTCCCTAAGCTTTTCCTACAGTAGTTTGCCGCTGACTAAATTTAAAACCATTATCAACAGTTCATATCATCGTGAATCGTAATATATTCATCAAAGATGTTAACTTTATCTCCCATCACATTGTAATCAAATGATCTCATCGTTGATTCATTATAATTTTAAAGTTATATTATGATAATAGAAACATCAAATTTTGTATGTTTGGCATATTGATATAAGTAGTCTCCGTCGAAAATGTCCCCAAGATGCTATATTTGACTATTCTCAAATAGAACCAACTCAATGAAATAGTCGTCATTTTTATGTATGATTTACTTGTAAATCGTCATTTTTATATGTTAATTACTTGTAAATTTTATTGGATACATCTTTAGAACAACTTTTTCAACAACTAAGAGATGCATTCAAGAAATTTAACTGAACTAATAAACTTTCCTCATACTATTTAGAACATGAGAATCAATTTCGCCGCTATGCTTTCGGTCTCTAGTAGTCCAGTACCTTTCAAACTGTAAATAATATTATCATTTACATATATATATACACAAATATAAATATGAATAGAGTTCTAATAAAAACACCTTAAAACTGAAAATAGATAAGAACATTTTATATTTACAAATGTTCTCAAAAATTAATATATCTGCATTCATACATTTTAAAATATGTGAAAAAAATAGATGCATATCCTTATAAATATATACGAATCGAGAAAACGATCGATGCACGATTTTAAATTAAAAAAATAAATTGTGCACTAATTATTTTTTTCAAATTGTATAATTTTAAGAATGTGCATTTATTTTTAAAAAATATTTAAAATATACAAATATAAATCTAATAATAGTATAAGTGTAATAATAGTATAATTGTATATTCAAAGCGTTCCTATCGATTTTATTTTAAAATTTTATTATTTAATTCATAGTATACTATATGTATATATAGTAAACAAAAATACTGAGTTGGATAAATAAAAAGGGAAAAGAGATATTTTCAATTCATTAAATATAAGAAGCTCCTTTTACATTCCTATGATCTACTAAAGCAGATCGGTATTGTCCATCTACAGTTTAGAGAATAACTAGGTCTTACGCACCATCTATAGTTTAGAGAATGACTAGTCTCACACACCTAAACAAGAAAGACATAAACAAGAAAGACATAAAGAAAATGTCTAACATTATATTCCGTGGCAGCTCTGAGAAAGATAGGAGTTTCTTCTTCCTTCAGACCGGGCCATCCTTTAGGTTGTTTAAATAAGTTTAGGCTAGATCGTTGCGCTCCCGCCACCTCTTAGGAGAATAGGCTGGGAAAGTCCCCTCTTGTCACAAGAGTGTGGGGGCGTTGCAACGGTGTGGAGCGTCAGATGCTGTTACCCCGTGGCCAACTCGATATATTTTAAACTCGATAGCTGAACTCTTAAAAGCTAAAATCCAGCTCAATCTATATGTTGAGCTAAACTCGTATAAAAACTTAAACTCTAACCGAACTTGCACTTGAGCAGAGTTCGTTTACAGACACACCCCTGTAACTCATAGTTGCCGACCCAGATGCAATTTTGGTACAGGCAACACATATCAAACCGAACCAATGTCAGCAACCTCATTCACTTTACAAAGCACAAAAACACGTATTCATCTTATTAAATATCATATCGAACACCCAAAAAAACATAAAACATAAACTTCATTTAGTTCTATTAACATAAACTTCCACCACATTGTGTACATGTATTATATATTATCAAACTACAAAATACAAATTTACAAGCGTTAAAAACCCAGACCAAATCAAACAAAGCTTCACCAAATCACCCGCTGTCCGGTTCACCCGCCCAAACATCCAATAACAATAAAACATACTCGCCATCTGACCCAAACAAACCAACAACCCGACCCGATTCGCACCCATCTTAAAAAACACCGGGTCCCAAGCCAAACTCAAACCAAGCTGACCCAAATAAGCCCATATCGAACTCGGGTTTCGATGAAACCCACCTTCGGCCCATACAAGCCAAGCCGATAAGCCCATCACAAAAGCTGATGATAAACAAGTGAAATGTATAGCCCATACTGGAGGGATCCAAAAGGGCTTTTGGGTGACCCGGTAAGTTCGGTTCCACCCGAACATTGAGATGTTGGCTAACGTTAGTACTAGTGGGATCGCGATCCCTACGGCTAGAGATCGGATGCCCCGTCGCGGCATGGATGACCGTTGATTAATCTTTTGAGTTGTTTTGAAGTCCTTATCTTGTGGTTGTGGTTGTTGTTGGTCTTTGGTTCGGTGTTTTAGTTCTTGAGTTGTGGATTCCATTTTTTGTTGTCAATGAAAAGATAATTACGTTTAGAGGATGATGAAACTGAAATGAGTTTTATAGTGTGTTTTAGCGTGAAGATGTGTATGAGGATGATGAAACTGAAATGAACACATGGCAGTAGAAAGGTGGTGAGGAGTGGACAATGAGATTTGGGTGTGACACGTTGTAAACTGCAGTGCCACGCGTGTGTATTTGTTGGATGCTACCCATTTGCTTAAAGGTTAAGTCAATGATCCAATCGTCTTTATCTATCTACGACTTATAAAGCATCGGAATTTTATTTAATTTTTGATGTGTGAAACGCTACTTGCTAGTGTACGCTGTCAAAAATAAGTGACGTTAGTTTGGTTAGTAAAGACTATTTAGATGATAAGATCACTTTTTATGGTGACTAATTAAGATCGTAAAATTGATTTTTACGTTAGTATTAAAATTGAGGACTAATTTAAGATTGAACGCTCTCTATAGTAACTTTAAGACTGAATTTTTCAGTGACACATCGTTTCTTAAATATCAATACAAATATATTTTTTTATTAAGAATAAAAATTATAATAATTAAAAAACTAATTTATATTAATAATAAAATTTATAATAATTAAAATCCTACGTTACATTAGTAATTAAAAGACTACGTTACACTATTAATTAAAATTACAATAATTAAAAACCTACGTTACACTAATGGGTGAATAATTTGTATTCAGAATTGGATTGTTAACTAAATTATTAAAAAATCATCGGATAGTGATTGAGATTGGGAATTGTTGTTGTGTTTTTTAGATATTTTTGGTGAATGTGTTTGATGTAATTTGTGAGTAAAATGTAAGTAGAGATTGTGAAAATTATGTGTGAAAAAGAAGGGTAATTGTTTGATATAATTTGTGTGTGAAATTGATTGAGATGGTAAGAATTGTGTGTGAAAAATAAGGGTTATTGTATGTGTTATGTATAAATGTTTGATATTGTTTATAATAAAATTTGTTTTTTTTTTTTTTTTTTTTTTTTTTTTTAACTTTGGCCAAAGCTTCCTGTTCTCGCTTCGTTCTGCGCAAGACTAAAGGCCACATAACGGTCCTTAAAACGGGACCGTGTCTATGGTGACTAAGGAGGACTAAAGTTATGTGGCTTCCATGTAGCACTAAGACGAAGACGAAACCACTCTCTATGGAGTGGTCTAACGCGAAGAATTGAGAAACTGAATTATGATCGTCACATTCACAAGGTAACAAATTAAGGATTCATCGACGTCTAAAAAATTAAATAACTGAATCTTTTATTCACCAATAATACCTTTATAATATGCGAACGATGATAAAAAAGATTGATGGCACCACCAAATCGATCTTTTCCCTGTCTCTCTCGTACGAAATATTCCTCTAAACGACAAAAGAACCGGAGACAATGCCTCTCTTTGACTTTCTTCGAAGAAAGCCAAAAAAGACGGACACTAGTAAGTAGCCTAAATCTTTTAAGAGGAATTACCAATGTTGCTTGTAACAATACTCATATGGTTGTACTACCATTTTATTTTATAATAATCGTAACATTACGTGGTGATGATAAATATGTCTAGTTAAGTGAGTAATTTAGAATCATGTTCCTAATAACTATTGCTCTCAAGCAATGGTTGTTCTTACATGCAAAACTAAGAGCGATGGTTATTCTTACATGCGAACTTATTATAAAAGTCGAGTTTTTATTTCTAAAATGATGTCATTATGGTGATCACTTACCTATGGTGACATATTCTCCGTAGTAAAGTATTAATATATTTTTACTTAAAAAAATAACAGAAATATTTAAATTACTCTCGTATCCATTTGTCCAATAAAATGTGTAATAATTTTTCTATACAATATCTAATAAATATTCAAACATTTAATATTTCCATTTAAATCTTAATTTTATTATTCTTATATTTTTGTAAAAATAGACTCAACAATTTATATTGTTATCAAACTTCAAAATCATTTCATTTATAAATTTATATGCTCCTACTGAAATAATATATATAAAATACTGAAAAAAATAATTGTATTGCTATTCAAGGATAACATGTTGTTTAACTTAAACGTACAGTTATACGGATCAAATATATATAATTTAATGGTCTCCACCGCATTGCACGGATAAAATACTAAATATATATATATATATATATATATTGAGTTTGAATATGAAAAACATAATTATATGCTTTAATTTGGTATTTGATATGGAAAACCGAATACGCTAGACAACACTAGGTTTAAAAGGAATATTTGACACCACTGGTAGTACTAATTTACTCTTAGGATCCTAAAAATTACATCGTCATAATTATTTTTCGAAAAATGGCAAAGTAGAGAAAATAGGTTGAATAAAAAGTTAAAATATGGCTTCGCCCGGGTTCGAACCGGAGACCTTCAGTGTGTTAGACTGACGTGATAACCAACTACACCACGAAACCGCTTGTGTCGTAAGACCTGCTGAATTTTAATATATACGTTCCAACCTTTCTTTTTGGCGGCAAAATTATTAGAAAAAACTAAGGCTCCAAAAATCAACACCCTTTCTCTCCATTCAATTCATTTGAGCTTGACAGTTGACTATTAACATTAAGTACTGTAATTATCTAAAATCAATCGAATTATGGTTTAGATGGTAGGCAGTGAAGCACCTCCATCAGTTATTAAACCACTAAACAAAAATGCAATCCACAGAATCTGTTCAGGTCAAGTTACTCTAGACCTCCGCTCCGCCGTTAAAGAATTAGTCGAAAACAGCTTAGACGCCGGTGCCATTAGCATTGAAATTTCGTTAAAAGAATAACGGTTGCGGCATTTCATCGAACAACTTCAAGGTATAATTTTTTTTTATTAGTTATTTAGTAAATGAAGTCTATAGATGTTGTTTGAAGTTTGAACTGTCAATAGTTTGTGTTTAGGTTTTAGCACTGAAGCATCACACGTTGAAATTAAGCGATTTTACTGATCTTCAGTTGTTGACGACTTTCGGATTTAGAGGTGAAGCTCTTAGTGCATTGTGTAATTTAGGAGATTTAACAGTGGAGACGAGAACGAAAAATGCGAAAGTTGCAACGCATTTGACGTATGATCGGTTTGGTTTGCTTACGGATGAGAGAAAGACGGCACGGCAAGTTGGTACGACTGTAACTGTGAAGCAACTGTTTTCTAATTTGCCAGTGAGATGTAGAGTGTTTCACCGCAATATTCGTAAGGAGTATGGGAAGTTGATCTCTTTATTGAATGTGAGTTGTTTTTATTATGTCTTTCTTTGTAGCTTATTCATGATGTTATGTATATATGATTATTTATTGTTGCTTTTACTACATATAGCTACATTTGGAGTTTTATCTTAATTGTGCATAAAATGTACACTGCTTATTACGTTTCTTGTTTTTCCTTTGTTCTGTGTGAATCTCGATGATGTATTTTCATTGATTATTGCTCTACTACCATGTTTAGTATTCCTAGTACCTTGAAATTAAACTTAAAGATGAAAGAAGCTATCGAATCATGAGGAGTCTGCCTATATTAAATATGAAGGTGAATGTCATTAATTATTCCTAGCTCTCATTGAAATTTGCTTGGAAGTATCTTGATTTATGATGTTGCTAGTTAACTTTTGAATCCAATTTATACAGACTGGATAGGAACTACTATGTTTAAAAGAGGAATGAATATCTGTTATTCAAGTAATATTTTTGAATTGTGAAAAATTTGTAGGTGAGCATCATGATATTGGTTTTTAAGTTTACATCTCTTTAAGTAGTTGTTTGGACTCTGGATGCTTGAGGTATACCTCATTTTCATGATAGTTATTGTTTTAAATCCAGGCCTATGCTCTTACTGCAAAAGGGATTCGGTTGATTTGTACAAATACGACTGGGAACAAAGCTCTGTAGTACTTAAAACACAAGGAAGTGGTTCCCTTAAAGATAACATTATTACAGTGTTTGGCATGAACACTTTCAACTGCTTAGAGTCTGTGAGTCTATCTATATCAGATACTTGCCAGGTGGATGGGTTTCTTTCCAAGTCTGGCTTTGGCAGTGGATGAAATTTAGGTGATCGACAATATTTTTTTGTAAATGTTCGACCTGTTGACATGCCAAAAGTCAGCAAGCTTATGATAGAATTGTACAGAAGTACAAACTCAAAGCAATATCCAATCGCAATCATGAATTTTGTTGTTCCGACTGGGGTTTGTGATGTCAATGTGACCCCAGACAAAATGAAAAGTCTTTTTCACTGATGATGGCTCAGTTTTGAAGTCATTGAAAGAAGCTTTAGTGAAGATCTATTCCCCAAATCTTGCTAGCTTTTCAGTACAGAAATCTGAGGAGCTCAGTCAGGATGTAACTATATCCAAGTTGTGTTCTCGACATGACAACTCTTTTCCACAATTTTCACTCAAGCAAGTATCACCAGATGACAGTGATACAAAAAAAGAAGCATACGGTGAGAAGAAAGTTGCAGAAACTAGCAGTGGTTCCCCAAATCTTGCTAGCTTCAGTACAGAAATCTGAGGAGCTCAATCAGGATGTAAACAAATCCAAGTTGAGTTCTCAACATGATAACTCTATTTCACAGTTTTCAGTAAAGCAAGTATCGCCAGATGATAGTGATATAAAAAAAGAAGCATACGGTGAGAAGAAAGTTGCTGAAACTAGCAGTGTTGTGAGGGAACATGAAGAGACATTGAGAACCTCACCCGCTGCTAATGTAATTGATGTTGACGATTATAATTTATCAAAGAGAGACTTTACACTTAAATTTCATGGCATGAAGAAAACTGATACCTCTTCAGCAAGCTATAATAGGAACCATTCAGAAATAAGAAATAGCACTACTTATATCGGAGGCCATCATCATACTACTAAAAGTTGGCGAAAAATGTTACTGAAGGAACAGATTCACCGTGTTCTACAGGTCCTCTTCAGTCACTGCTTACAACATTTGTTACTGTAAACAAGAGGAAGCATGAAAGTATTAGCAATACTTTATCTGAGGTCCCTATTCTTAGAAATGGATCTACCCTGCGCCAATCAATTAATCAAAGTAATATTTCCCATTATACATTTTTCAAAATCTACAGCAAATGATCATGTGGTTGATGATTCTGATGAAGTTGGCAGAAATGAGTCCAAAACTTCTGGTCATACTCTGATGGACGAAGACTGTGAATTAGATGTGTCTCCTGTTAAAGTCGATGAAAACTCTGGGCAACTTGATGAGGTATGTCATTGTTAATGCAGTTTTTAATAGGAGAACATCAGAGAAGGAATGTGATGGGTCATTTCCTTTGGGTTGAAAAATATAAATTTGTTTAACTTCTGAAGAAATGGAACAACTCGTTTCTCAAGGATTATGATATCCATGTTGCCGATTTTCATTCCATGGTTGTGTTTACCCATTGCAGCATGGAATGGAATCAAAGTTCACATTATAACCTGTTTTTCACTCGTAACCCCAGACCCTTCAATATTTATAACTCCAGTTAAATTATTTTTCATTACTTTTAAAAAATAACCATTAATTTATTATTGTAGTATTCTTATTCGCTAGTTTCTTGGTCGTTCAGTCTGCATAATCTACGGTTGTATAATTTTGGTAATTCTTATTAGAAATGGGATCAAGAGAGAAGGGGTTTTAGGAGAGAATTTGAGCAAGTCATCCTAACTATTCAAATTTTAATCAATGGTTAATAATTGTGACATTTTTGTAATTAGTTAGAATTATTAGGTTAGAAGTTAAAGAAAAAAAAACGTAACATAAATTTTTCATATACACCCCTTTCATCTTTATTCAACTTTCTTTTTCTCCCCTCCCTCCCTTCAACTTCTTCACCTCTACCCCTCTCCCCACCACCTGATGCAACCAGTCCTGTCACCAGCCGCAATAAACATTCAAATGACATGCAATATGTATAACATGCATCAACAAATATCAAAATTATATGCAATATGTTTGTAAAATTTTGGTAGTTCTTATTAACTTACGGCATTATGCATCAACCAGAACTGAAGTTGTACATGTATCTACATATACCATGAAAAGCTATTGAAAATTATATTTGTTTAATAGTATATCACAATTTTAATTAAAAATAACCAAGTTACCAGTTTAACTTGATTCGGATTCATAAATGCATTCCAAATAATATACTTCTATATTGTGAAAGGCAACATATTAAGTTATCGTAAAAAGTACTAGCTGATTATCAAATTTAGAGATGATGTAAGAAGTCAAACATGAACATTATAAATTTCAAGTACATAGTCTTTATTACCTGTCATTTTTTTAAGAAGTAATAAAATCCTAATAATTTTAATATAATTCCTTTATAAAAAATATAATTATTAAAATTAATGTTAAAAGTAAAAACAAAAATATACATTTTTACCATAAAAAGATGCTCCTTCATGAACCTTCCTCAAGATAAAAGTTTCATTTCTAATTAAAGATCTCAGTTAGTACATCACAAACAAAAAAAAGTTCCAATAAATTAAATGTATATATTAAGTGCATTAAATTTAATTTTGAATAAATAAAGAAAGTTTAACTTCAATAAATATATGATTTGTTTTATATTAATAGTTTTAAAGGTTGTCATTATTTCCTTCAGTAATCATCATAATTTAATTCTTCACCTGAGATGGTAATTACTAATTACTAATTAGTTATTAGGGATGAATTCAAATTAGTAAAATCTCTATCTCTATTATTACTAAAAGTGGATATAATTATGCCTTAATTAGTCTATGTGGCACCAATCACATGTTGCCAAATACACATAATTCTTAGATGTCATTTTCTCAATTTTTTTCCTCAACTAATTTCCATGTCATTAAATCTTATGTGAAAAATTTTTAAGCTTCAAAATTACTAAATTAAATTAATTTAATTAATGACCATAATTGAATTAATCAATTAGCTTTTTAAATTTTTATATATGTCTACAGTGTAACGTACGTATTTAAGTTAGTACTGGAAATATGTTTCGTCATTAACAAATAAGTTTAGATTTCCATTATGAATGACAATATCACATTACCGTGCATCGCATGGATTTTAGCACTAGTAAATTGATATATAAATATCTGTGGTTTTTTAACTTTTAATTTTACCATGCTCCTTATTGCCATTATTGTGTTTAATCTTATATATATATTGTCGCATTTTATATTGAGACATTTGCATTTTCGCATTTAAACTAAATATCCATTTAGAGTTTTTTTTTTTCATATTTTAATCGGTAATTGATAAATGTGACTCTCAATGCTATGACTAAGGCTTAACTTTCACAAAAAGATAACGTTATGCCCCAAGGCAATTTTAATTAAAAATAATTAAATTAAATACTATAAAATTAGTTTTTTAACCATCAATGACCAATCACCCTATGAAAATAGATTATTAACAATTAATTAACTATATATGAAAATATAATAAAAAAAATTAGTTAATATAAACATTTTATGTCAAAAACTTCTTTGATTTATATTATTTCAATATTATATATTTATATAAAAATGATGTAAAATTTTAATTCATACATTAAGTATGCTCTTAATAACATATGTAGTTAACACCTAATACAAAAATATTAAACGTCATCAGCAATAATAAAATAAGTTACCCTTTTTTTCAAAAAGACAACATTATAATATATCACATAGTATATACAAACAATATATATGTACATGTGGATTCTTATAAAATTTTAACTCAAAATCCCTTGATTAATAAGTTCCTCACATACTAAAATTCTATAAAAAATTAAATATATATTTTTATTTTAATCTTTTCACTTAAATATAATCATTCCTATCAGCTTGAAATATTATGCTCCATTGCATACAAGCTTACGTCGGTAAGTAGGCAGATAACCAAATCTAATATAATCTCATAACAATTATTATTGAAAAATCAATGGTGCAATTAATACATATAACTTAGAGCATTAGTAGTCAGTCAGTTGTGATGACATACGCATAGAGGAAAGAAGCTCATGTAGCAAGTGTTATGCATTGTGGGAAGGGTCATGTCAACATATACTGAATAACAGTATAGTTTTGTACAAATCATATTGGATGTATCTTTTCACACTTCTATTACGGAGTATTTATTAAGATGATATAACACTCAGGATTGTTCTAATATTTAATTGGAAATAGTTTTTGCTTATTTATATATTAGCATATTATCCGTACAATGCAATTGTGACATTTTATTTATCTATTTTATGATGCTATTTTAGCTGGATAATATGTCATCCTTGAATAACAATCTAGATATCTAAATTTGAAAGAAATCAATCAAAAGCACATGATATACCAAAATGCAAAAGAAGTAATATAGAAAGAAAAGACTTTCTTATTTGAAGTAAATATTTTTAAGATGTTAAGACTCGAGATATGAACATGTTTTTATAAATAGTATTAGATTAGTATAACAAGGATAAATTAATAATTTTAAAAAGATTTAAGACGTTTAGACTCAACATATGAACATGTTTTATAAATAGTATTAGATTAGTGTAATAGGTATAAATTTTGTAAATTTAAAAAAAAATTAAGATGTTAAAACTCAACATATGAATATTTTATAAATATTATTAGATATTCTACGCGGGTAATTTATACTTATATTATTTTCGTTCATCTTTTCCTTAGTTTTATAACTTTTTGCTTTACGATTGTAGTTTCTCATTGATACTCCGTAGTTTTGATATTCTATGTTTTTATTGTAGCTTTGATTATATATTTTGAGTTTAAATATTATTTTTAACCTTACTGTATTTGATCTCAAAATTCATTATTTTTAATTTAGTAATACACACTTATATATAAAAAGTAAATTAAAACATAAGTAATTAAGAAAAATTTAATGACATAACACTTCAATGAATTTTTTAAAGTTCAATATACGTCGAGTACTTAGTAAAAAAATGTAAGAAGCTGATGTGGCTATACATTAGACCCTTAAAAGTATGATAAATTGTGAATATTTCTTCGGTGTGTTTGGTTTGCAGAATGGCTTTTACGGAATTGGAATTCTTCAATTAAATTGGAGTTTCAAGGAAAGGAATTTGATGACTTCAAATTAATTGATTCATGAATCAAACACCTTTATGGAATGTAATTCAGATTCCAATTTCATTGAATTCCGTTGAATTCTACAAACCAAACGGAACCTTAGTAGGTGCTATTAGATTATAAGGATTAAGGAGGGACTGCAAATAGGTATAGGCAAATATGAACGGTATAAAGTGTAAAATATCATGAATATGATTGGTTAATAATACATAGATTTAATGTTGTTGAGAGTCAACTATGATATCACTGTTATTATTTTATAATAGAATTATAATTTTGTATGACTAGTTGAATAAAATAGTACTACTAGACTACTAGTACTAACTATGTAATTTATTGTTTTGTTATGAGTTAAATTTTGAATTTATCGTAGAATTTCAACTTTAGATATATTTATCGTATAAAATAAATATTCTAAAACCTCTATTATATGTTATGTATGACTTGAAATTGAAAATTGTTGATTGATGAACCATATAATTGACAATGTTCAATTTCAAGTCACACACAATATAGAATGAGAGACGCAACGTACAATAAGAGTGGTATAATAGATATATTGAAAAATTAGAAGACTCAGTAGTAACAAATTAAAGTTTAGTCCTTAACTATAAACTGATATGGTTTTTCCTCGTGTGACTTTTAAATTTCTTATTTCTTTTAGCTACACCATACAAGTAAAGACTTAACTGCAACGTATCTTCTGTATGTTTAGGTTGGTAAATTCCCTCACTAACATATAAGCATGCATCATATCTATACAATCTGATAAGTTTCTGGTAATGCATCATTTCTGAATAAAATTTTCACTTGGAGTTTATTTACATAAGTTTTGAACAAATGTTTATCTTTACATGCATATTAGTGTTTGATGAAATGCTTGAATGAAACCTTCTTTCAAATTGAAGCCCATTTCATTTAACTATGTGTTTACTCATTAGACAAAATTATACTAGTATATTTTTTGTCAACTAGAAACATCTCATTTGTGTAACAGTGCATTTATTACTATATCAAATTGTTCGAGCTTGTGAGTTGATTAACAATGACTTGAAACAGTTTACTTTATAAACGTATTTTTTGTGTTGCTCAGTCTTATGTTGAAATTGATAAGTGGGTGCTTCATAAATACAAACCTCGAATCCTATGGCTGCAGGTACGCGGAGAGTTATATTCATCGAGATGTGGTAACTCATGCTGCTGTTTCGGCAGCTGAACTTTTCATATTGGAGAGTCAAGACGGTAATGTTACTTTTAATTGTTACCTATGTCTCAAATTTTTACACTGCCTCAGGATTTTAAAACCCTTTGATGCGCTCGTGAATGATAAATAAGTGTGTCACTCACTGATTGGACTTCGTAAGGCTTAATGCAGGAAGAAAGATTTTAGAATGAGTGATAAAATAGTATTCTATAAATTTATGCAATTAGATATACTACATCATATATATTCATCCATTAAATAATTTCATAGAACATGAATATCAATCATCTCAATGTTATCTAAGTTAGGGGCACAATCCCAGAAAATGGGATCTTCGATGTGTTATCAATAGAACTGCATGTTGCTACCTTCAAAAGGAGGTAGTTTCATTTTAGCTCAACTCTTCATAAACCTGTAGACCGGTTTGCATACTCTTGAACCAATGCTCCAAATAGTGAAGGTCTCTCAATCAATCGTGAAGGTTTGTCAAATTCTTTTGCATAACCTGTATCCAACAAATTACATTCACAGCTTAGTGAGTTTATATTCAACAAGACAAACTGTCATCAAGTGTTTTTTAGAAAAGAATGATAGAGTTACCAGCATCAATGACTAAAACACCGTCACAGTCCATCACAGTTGGTATTCTGTGAGCAATGCTAATGATGGTACAATCAGCAAAGTCCTCTCGTATGATTTTCTGAATGACAGCATCTGTTTGTGAATCAACAGAAGCCGTTGCTTCATCCATGAACAACAGTCTGCTGTGCTTCAGCATCACTCGTCCCAAACAAAAAAGTTGGCGTTGTCCCACGCTCCAATTATCACCATTATCAACAACTAGGAACAACAACCAATATGTTTAAACTCAAAAACATGACATCTTCTGTTCACTAAGAAAGTGTATTTTGGATCAGTTGGAGTACCTGCAGAATCAAGTTTACCAGGTTTTGCAGCTACAACATCGCTAAGTTGGCATCGCTCAAGACTCTGCAAATCAATTTCTTACATCAGATAAATGAATGGAGGTCAAGGGACACAAACACGTTAAAGCTCATGGTTACAGAAACAAAAAGAAAAAAAAAAGCAAATGATTACCCTCCAAATCTCTTCATCAGAATGTTGGCCAATTGGGTCGATATTGCTTCTCACAGTGCCTTCAAAGAGTATTGGCTCTTGAGGAATGATCCCGAACCTAGACCTGAGATCATGGAGTCCAAGGGTGGATATGTCGATGCCATCGATGATTATACTTCCACCAGATGGCTCCACCAACCTAAACAGAACCTGGATCAGAGTTGATTTCCCGCCTCCGGTTCGACCCACCACACCAATCTTTTCACCTCCTTTAATGTTCAGGGTAATCCCTTTGATCACCAAAGGCGTGTTTGGGCGATATCTAACTTGAACAATTCAGCATTCAAGAACTTCAACTAAGTTTACTCTACAAAAATGGATACAAGTTCCAGTTTAGGATATCAGATTTTTATATTTGGTTACCTGCAAATCTTTGAGCTCTACATTGCCATGTGAAGGCCAATTTGAAGGAGGAGAACTGTCTTTTTTAACCCATTCAGCTTCTGAGGGTATGTTGGTGAACTGTTTAATTCTTTCAACTGAAACCATTCGGTTTTCGACAAAGCAGCTTATGTAAATAGACCAAAACAGAGCTCCATTCAGTGACAATCCATACGAGAGGGATAATCCGACATTCTCTGGTCAAAATTTCCAGTTTCAAGATTACTTCTCTATAGGAACAAGAGAAAACTATGGGAGTTTAGCTGCAAATATACCTGGTTTAATGATGCTGCTAGGCAAGATGATCATGAACATAGTAGAAGCACAGAGAAATAAGCTTCCAATGAACTCCAAACGAAAACCTAACCACTCGTTGGAGCCGTTGTTGTGGAAATCCATTCTCAGATTTCCATTCACACGATCAACGTTTTCTTGTACAAATCTGTCCTGCTTTCTAAAACAACGTATTGTCATAACTCCAGAGATGCTCTCAGAGAAATGGTGGATAACAGGGGCTTTTGTAATCGAGTCAAGTCGTGTTATTTCACGAGATGTTGCAAGAAAGAATCTCTGAAATAATCAGGCAGAAAATACAAATCAGTTTATAAAGATACCTTATTGTACAGTGTGCACGGACGTTTTACACGGAAGAAACCTACCCGATACCAAATATTGAGCCAACCTAGTGGAACCAGAAGGAACACGGTTGGCCAAGCGTACTGACAAGTGATGACGATAATGCCAATCAATGTTATGTACATAGAAAGAGTCAGGCTTATTGTAAAAGGGAGGATGGTGTCAATGTTTGTTTGATCACTTGATGCCTGAAAAGATTGAACAAACCAGCACGGGGTCATTCTATAAGTGTTAGAAGTTAGTCCAACAGAATGTCTCAAATAGGGAGGTCTTAAGAATGTTTACCCTACTAAGAATTCTCCCTGAAGGCGTAGTGTCAAAAAATGACATTGGAGCATGAAGGATGCTGTGAAGAATTCGTTTAAAGAAAATCTGGCAAGTTTGAAGCCCAAGGACTGTTGAGGATATGACTCTACCAAATACTAAAAGGAACGCGATACCAGCAATCGCTGAATAAACTTCTATAAATAGCCAAGGGTTGAAAGAAGCAGCACGAGCGTCAGAAGTCTCATATGCCAACCAATAATCGCTTGACATCTGTGCACCTTGCCACATTAATGAGAGCACGACAACAATAATCACACCCCACCATCCGAAAGCCTCGGTCACGTAAACTTTATATACGTCGAAGCTGATTCTTCCTGTTTCTCTCTCCTCTTCCTTGATTAGCTTTGATGTTCCTATGATGGAAGTAGACTTGGATCGTTCTAATATCTTATCATATTTGCCATTTTCTTTCCTCATGTTATCGCTAGGAGATTTCTGGAGAGGTCTAGGGGAGGTGCTTTCTGATGTTGCAGGTTTCATTTCTACTTGCTGCATTGAGGTTTCATGAGCAGACACTAAAGCTTTAAAATCGAGTCCAGATTCTAGTAGCTCGTCATACTTTCCTGATTGAACAATCAATCCATCTCGCATTACCTAACATTGTTCATATCAAATTTAAGAATGGACGAATGATCAAAACCCTAATCTTTAAAATGAAATCGGGGTTATGCTACTCACTAAGATTAAATCAACATTATGGAGGAATTCAACTTGGTGGGTGACTAGCAAGATTGTCTTGTTCCTGAGAGCTCCCCTCACACACTCCTGCAACCAAAAATAGAAACCTGAGTTTGTGCATCAAAACAATTGCATAAACTTAGGTCCTAGCTATGACGATTACCTTAAATATTTCTGAACCGGTGTGAGCATCAACCGCGCTAAAAACATCATCAAGAAGATAAATGTCACAATCTTGATAAACAGCTCGCGCCAGTTGAATCCTCTGCTTCTGGCCACCACTCAAGTTAATCCCACGCTCACCGATTTCAGTTTGATCTCCACATTCCATCATTTCCAAGTCTTTCTCCAAGCAACAGTTCTTAATTACTTCCTTGTACTTGTGTCTATCCATTGGCAAACCAAAAAGAATGTTATCTTGGATTGACCCATTTTGAATCCATGCTGTTTGTGCAACATATGCTGTGCTCCCACATACTCTCACCTGATATGACATCAACATTAAAGTTCAGAGACACGTTTGCTTGAAATTATATCAACAGAACCCATAAAGTTTCTACCTTTCCAGACATTTTGTGCATTTCGCCTATAACTGATGAAAGAAGAGAAGATTTCCCCGAACCAACTGTCCCAACGATTGCTGCAAGTTCACCTTTCTTGATCTCGAAGTTCAAATTCTTGACAACAGCACCTTCAGCAGCTTCATCATCCCAGCTAAAAGACCCATCTTTGACCTCGACTGCTGTGCTGTCGTTGCAATCCTCCTGCCTCTCTACCGCTCCCTCATCCAAATCCTTACTCGACATGAACGCATCCAATCTTCCCAACGAGATCATAGCCTGGGAAATAGAAATCATTGATTGAGGGAATGTACGAATTGGCTCTTGCAAGTTCTTGAAAAGTGATGTAGCAGTGAACACTGTCCCTGCATCAAGTGGGATCCCAAGCAAAATCGCACACCCAAACGTGAGGGAAGAGATAAACAGAGGAGTGCTCCATAAAACAATCATGTTTCCACCAATGGAGATCATGAATTTGGAAAGCCATCCATATTCAGAATCTCGAAAAGCTTGAATCCTCTTGTTAAAGTGTTCTTCCCATGCTTGGAACTTAATCACTCTCATGTAATTAAGCATCTCGTTTGTGGCTTTCATCCTCAAGTCACGGTTTTGCATTATACTGAATTGAAACCTGTTGTTCCTTTTAGTACCCAAAATCACATAAATCATAACTACCAAAATCCCGATCAAAGCTACGATGGTTGCCAAGCCAAGGTACAAGTAAAGTATGGTCAGTGCCACCGTAATTTGGACTGGCATAAGCCAAATTGCGTGCAACTGAAGCATCATATCAGACAGCTGTTGAGCATCTACAGCCATGTAGTTCACAATCTGTCCAACTCCATGAGATTGTCGAGCTGAACAAGATAGCCTCAATCCCTTTTTATATAAGGAAGTTATGAGGGTCGCCCGGATTAACATTCCTAGCTTCTGTGAATGGAAATTGAATTGGTGGGACGATAAAACTTCAATAAATTTTGCAATAAGAAGGATTAGAATCAAGTAATACCCCTCATACGGGGAAGATCTTTTTCCTGAAGTGAAATCAACAAATCTTTGGATCAACAGAGGGCCGACATACATAACACAGAGCCTTACAATTGCAAGGGAAGCAGTGAATGCAACATGTTTCCAGAAACATCGGAACAGTGTGGTTCGAACAGGATGTTTCGAGTTTTCATGAGATTTAGGCCACTTTTCTTGAAAAAGTTTGGACATTTTCTCTGCACGATGCTCGGGTGAAAGTGTTGGGATGTCCTCTAGTTTCAGAGGGGCTTTGTAACCTTTACTTAACAATGGGTTCATCCATAGCCAAAAGAGCTTTGATGGGATTGAAGCCGATGCCCATCCACTCACGTCCGACGACTTGTTCAACTGATCACCCTCTGACACTCTACCATTAGCATTAACATTTCCATTCCCGTTTTGCGACTCTAATTCTGTAGTCACTGTGATTCCAGTTGATCCAGTTATGGATCCAATCAATAGGGATACTGAAAATGGTACAGATATCAATGAAATTATGTCGTTGGATTTAAAAAACAATGTGTTTGCTATCTCAGAAACTAGCCGAACAATACTAGAATAAGCCAATAGAGCAATGACAATGAAATTTATTATCCAGAAAACACGAAGAGATAATGTATGAGTTACAGCTTGAAATCTCTTCTCATGGATGATCAATACAATGCTCACAAGGAAAGTCAGAGCTTGAAACAACCAAGAGATTCCGTCTATTAGCTTCCATGGCATCTGAGTATTTTGTGTAAACACCAAAATCGACGAAACAATAAGACAAAATCGCCAAAATGGATGTCACAAGCAGAGACAACTTAAACCAAAGATTGGTCTTAACAATGACTCTACTTTTAGCAATAAGAGGTTCATTAACTGTAGAGGTGTTGTTCTGAGAAGTGAATCTTGAATAGAGCTTTTGAATAGCGAAAACAAAGACGATGAACAAGAAAACGACATCGATGAATGATAAAAGTAGTCTTTGAGGACATGGAGATAATAAGATGAATCTCAGCGATTGAAGTATGAGTGAAAAACCTGTGGCATCCTCTGCGATAGCAGAAGTTGAAGAACATGAAACAGAAGTGATCCAAGATGAAGCAGAATTCATCTTGGATTAAAGTTCAAAATTAACTTCTGCTCCAACCACAAATGATTTAGGATCAACTTGTTTTAAACTTTGGAACTCTGTTCTACATAGTTTGTATTATATAAGTACATGCAAATAATAGAAGATTGTGTTGGAGAAAAATTGACACTGCAACAATAATGTAACCGAAACCAAAACACAATTTGGCATGCTATAGGGTACTACAATGACAAGGGTGTATAAGGAGTTTTACTATAACTATATAATATAGAATAAAATGAAAGTTGCTAGTAATGACCCTTAATTAATATTTCTTAACTAGGTAAATAATTGAGTGCTGGATGGTTTATATTGAATTAAAATTAATACTCATATGCTATTTACTTGCTTGAAATATTCTCTTGTAATCTCTAGCTAATGTATCATATATTTAAATACAAAAAGTACAAGACTTTAATTAAAACTTAAAAGGGGAGAATTCAAGTAATGGCCAAAATAGCCACTATAGCTTTAATTTTTTTTAATGACAGGCCAGGTCATCCAAATAGATGAAACATATAAAAATCTAGAACTCCAAATGATATGGCTAATTTAGTATGGAATTTCAATGGTGAGCACAGGTACCACTGGATTGTGGACTCTTTTATTAGGGAAGGGAAGAATTGACAACAACATAAGAGGGAAGACAAAAACCAAATTATGTGGGTATTAATATAAATTTTTATAACCTTACATGACATGGAAGTGTCTATCAAGTTTCAAATAGAATTTATTTAATTCTCAACTAAATCACTTGCATGTTTTTTGTGTAATTTTAGATACTAGATTCCAAGCGCCATACCGAGATTCATAATCATTGTTTATAAAATAAGTAAATATTTTTTCAATATTATTTGAATGTAAAAAATAAATATATATTGTGTGGACTAAGCTTTTGGATCATCATCATTAAGACAAAACATAGTGGTTGGATCTTGACTCTATGGTTGGCGGTATTCTTCTTGGAACCTAGCTGCCGTTCTCTTTTTCAACAATTATAATCTTGTTGGTATTATAAATATATATTATAACATTTTATAGGTGTTTCTGAAGACCAAGTATTTTTGCTTAATGAAGATGATCATGACATTGAATTTAGACCTACATTTGGATTCATAGGAAAAAACATACATTTAGAGCATTTTGATTCTATTCCACCTTTCTCACATATTATACACGATCGTCTCTGTGAGGTTTGAACTAATAATTTCTTAGTTGATGAATTTTACGCATACGGTTAGGCCATGCCCTTTGGTGAACTTTGGATATTAATCGAGTAAATGGGATTCATTGAGCAAGCAAAGACTTTCTATGATTAATTATTGCGTGTACCGACACAATATACTAATATGATTGTGGTCAAACGCTTTGTATATACCAATCGGGTGCACTAGTGAAAAGCTAGGACGTACATTAGATCGAAAGACTAACCATGTTCGTGTTTGGTGCTCACGAGATTAGGTGCGACACTATAGTTATTCTTGGCATAGAAAGATGGTATCTTTCCCTTTTGTGTTTGGGTACATGGTGGGGGCAATAGGGTCCCAATATAATTGCCTATTCGGCAAATAGTCCTGGTCCATGCATGTGTTGTAGCTACGAAATCTGAAATGGGCCTGCTAAAAGGTGAAAATAAGAAAAGAAAGAAGATATGACAAGGGGAAGAGGAGTAGCTCCCTTAAAAAAATTTGAATTATATAAAAGAAAATATTTTAAAGGTATCGATTATATTTTATTTTAATTAATAGAAAATAAAAATGAAAAGTTTTATCAGTTCAATAAGAATATTCTACCTCCGTTCTTTGTCATTGGGCCATGTTTGTAGACCTGCTTTCTAATCATGTATAGCATTTTTATACAAAATCTCGTCTTTGATGGCATATTTTGATGCCGAGTAATGATCAATAAATCAATCTAATACTAAAAGTTATCATAATTTTCACTATAACTATGTTTCTGTTTTTTAGCATAAATGAAAAAAAGGTAAAATCGACTATCGAATGGGTTATCACTGACCAGTCTCATGATGAATATGAGTTTTTAGTGCATATATATTATATCATTAGGGTGGGGATTAAGAGGGAAGAAAAAAAATTAGGGAATGAGGGAAGCAAATCTCAACCATTGATTTCATCATAAATTAATTTTAAAAAATTTAACATTCATCATCAATGAATGTTAAAAACGTTTTTTAATTAAAAAAATCAAGGGCTAAGATTTGTTTCTCTCCTTCTCCAAATTTTGAAGCTTCCTTATGGATCATTCCCCGTATTATCTATATCTATCTATATATATATATAAAACAAGGTTTTGGATTGCTTATGTGTCAATCTCCTATTAATTTGAGCTTATGTGTCAATTTCTTAGGAACTAAACTTATTTGTCATTTAATCCTCCATGCCACCTCACCTTACCAATTTTCACCTTTTTCTTTAAATTTAAATATCTTATAAACTATACATCAATAAATTATAAAAATTACATCATTAGAATCAGCGTCATTTTATCTTTAAATAGAGATCTCACATGATATACTTTCGAAGAATTTTTTTTCTTCCTATTTTTAATGCTGATTCCAAATATGTAATTTTTATAATTTATTCGCATACGATTCGTGAGATTTTTTATCATTCTTATTTGAACTCACCCCTTATGGGTTAACCCAAACTGATGATGAAGAGTTTTGAATAATTTTGGTTATTTGGTTTTTTGCCATTGTCTACATGTGGCTTTTGAACTCTTGCAACCTATGTTTAATTTACTACGTAATAATTTCAAGGCATGGGTTTTACTATTAGTAGCTATGCAATCCCATCATATTTTTATGTTGATGTTGGGTACAGTCTATTGGTAATATGATTAACCTTTTGATTATCTTTCTTGACATGGTCACAAACACCTACTTTTATTGACATACCTGTTGTATACCGTTGAGAACGAGTAATCGTCTTTATTGAAAATGAGAAAATCAGTTTTGAGATGAAATTTTATATATTTTGATTTAGGCAAAATTTTGGTTAATCGCAAAGTATAAGTTCCACATTGTTGAACTATTTCAATACTAAGTGATTTTTCTTTTTCACAATTTCTTTAAGAAGCGTAAATTATTAGTTTTAATAGTAACAGTACCAATGTTGCATTATCTTAGCATATATATTAATTGTGATTTTTGAAGTTTAAAGGTTGTAAATGTATAAATTTTGTATGTTTACATGATATTATAATGCTTAAAACCACCTAAATCATTATCAACCTTAATATGTTGAAACTATATTTGACACATTAGTTAATTATTAAACTATTTGAAACCGTATGTTTTAAACGGTCATGCATCGCACGGGCTCAATGCCTAGTATATATATATATATATATAAATTAGGGAATGAGGGAAGCAAATCTCAACCATTGATTTCATCATAAATTAATTTTAAAAATTACAAAAAATTTTAAAATTTAACATTCATCACCAATGAATGTTAAAAACGTTTTTTAATAAAAAAAATTAAGGGCTAGATTTGTTTCCCTCCTTTCCCAAATTTTAAAGCTTCCCTATGGATCCTTCCCCGTATTATATATATATATATATATAAAAAGACGGTGTAATCGATCTAAACTTTAAGTCATAGAAAGGGACCAATTGCCCATTTTGAATGAACATCACTTATGTCAACTTAGTTGTGCACCAAATCACTTTTGAATTTTCATCAAATTCCGAAGTCCTAAAATACTACAATAAACCAATATAAGGAATACAATAACACGCCTCCTTCTAAATATGTGGATTCATTACAAATAAAACCCAATAACATTTTTTTAATGAAAAAGTCAATAAATCGCTTGAGAAATTTTCCAATAACTCCAAGAAAAATAAAAATAAACGTTAAATACATCAAAATGTATCTAACTATAATGGAATTTTTGTTGTATCTACCCATATTTATCAACTTCTACTATATTTATTAAACTTTTAAATATTGATATTATATTTTGTCAACAATGTTATTAGTATCTAATGACTAAGTTATCAAATACTAAGATACACTAAAATTAAAAGTTTGATATATACAATATAATTTGATAAAGTTGAATGAAAATAATAAAAGTCTGAATATAGTATCTATTGCACTTAACCCAAAAAGTAATCACAATTTTGAATTTGGCGATGTGTTAGTAAAATTTGAATATAATGTTTTAGATAAAAAATGACATTTAGACTTACAAATTTAATTGGTTAATATAATAAAATGATAAGTAAAGATTAATAGAGAGAAAACGTATAAATGGTATGTCAAATTTAAATATGAGTTATTTTTTGTAAATTTGTAGCGGACTTTAAGTTTTAGTCAACTGAAGATCAATGCGGTAAGGCGTGATGTCAATTTGATTACGACCGTGTGCATGGTCTTAACCTCGTGAAGTGGAACACAAAAACATAACAGTCCCATCGCCCCTTAATTTTGATACAAAGACTTGTACCAACTTCCTGGGGGAACAAGAATCGTGTTCATTTGAATGCAAAGTATTGGACTACTTTCATTAACTCTTAAATAGAACAAAAAAATATCTATGCCAAACAACTACTTATGCTAATTTTGAGATTATGATGCAAACCACTCTTTATTATGATTATTACTGATTAAATTGTTCGAAAGACATCACATCACAGAATTTGAATAACTCCAATGTATTAAGTTTTGTCACTTTTTTCTTGCAATAAGTGTCACTATTAATATGTCAAATTCCATCATTAAAAGCATCAAATCAACATGGTAAATGCAAGGTTGGAAAATGAATTTATGGACAAATCACACATCAAACCAAACAAACAGCTATCACTGTATCATCAACTCCGTTAAGGATTTTTCTAATTGCACGTTTCAAAATTTTTGTATGTACACTCCTTATGTGAGTGTATGTGGTGGGGTCCTTGTATATATATGTGTGAGTGTGAGGGTGTACAAACACTAGTCCCCGTTAATTAAATTGTTCTAACTCAATCTCATTATTAATTGAACTATATTCTCCATAATAAATGGAAAAAAAATGTTCTTAGATTTAACTTTAATGTTTAAATACCAATTTTTCATAACACCGTGTTTATGAACAAGTCAACAAACTATCATAGTGACACATGTTTGCATTTCTATGATAATTAACATCCTAATCTATGAGCATTGCTCACAGTATAACAATAAGTAAGGGTCACCGACTGTAATCCGTTCTTTTCACTAATGCTGGTAATAATATCACTCTTGTCAAAAATAAAATCTCAGTTAGTTTGTGGTTCCCAAATTCCTATGTTGAACTTACTGATGTATGAATTTTATATGTTGGAAACAGGTTACGCGGAAGAATTTGACAACTTTCACAGTTGGGGCACGAAAGAGTATGCAAACGGGTCATGAGGATTATGAACAGTTGCAATCAATGCGTAATACTTAGGACTTGGGTCTGGACAACTGGTCAGCGTTAAAGAATCCTATTGTTGCTAA
Organism: Logfia minima; assembly: GCA_963921325.1. Taxonomy (NCBI): domain Eukaryota; kingdom Viridiplantae; phylum Streptophyta; class Magnoliopsida; order Asterales; family Asteraceae; genus Logfia; species Logfia minima. The sequence continues at coordinate 9,889,696 of OY992776.1, read as the reverse complement.
CCGTACCAAACTTATATTTCTCACTTGCTATTACGGGAGCTGAATCACTGGTCAGCTTGACCCTTGACTGTGAGGTCTTAATCTTGGTAGTCTTTGAAGACAGCTTAGACGGGTTTACCAAAGTGAGGTTTTGATAGACTTGGGGATATTGGAATTCAAGTGTTTGTAGAATTAGTCCCTCTACAACTTCAGATATGATATTTGATGATGTATGCTAGCATACATGTTAATTTTGGGAAAAGGTGATATCATGGTATGGTGTCAAGTACAAGAATGATTTTTTTCAACCAAATAAAGTTATGGATAAATTGTGATTTACTGTATTGAATAGCAAAGGTTTAAAGGCCCCATCCTACAAAAGAGCATTGTGTTAAAGAAGATTAAAACACGTTACAAAGCACCAGTCAATACGTTACAAAGCACTCATCAAATTGTCTTTTGCTATGAATTTCACGTGTTTGAGGGACTATTGGATCAATATCCATTTCAACGGTAATTTCTTTTTCTTTAGTTGTATCCATCGCTTAGACAATTCAGTGTCTCCATACGACTCGAAATAAGAAATTAATCCATTCACCTCTTTAATAGCAATATCCAAACGCATATTCTTGGTTTGTAATTTTTTGCTCACCAAATTTACCGTAAATAAAATTTCAAACCAAGTAACTATTGCAACCAAAAACTCAAATTCACTAACCTCATATTTTGCTAGAGATCTAGCTTCACTTTGAATTTTAGCATCTTTATCATTTTTTGCAACTTGAAGCATAGCTTTTTTTATGTCTATAATCTTAAATCTAATAGTTTTGAAACTATCAACACAACTTTCCCAACGAGTCGTGGACAATGATTGAAGAGTCAACCTTGTAACATTGTCTCTCAAAATCTACCATCTCTTAATAGAATTGGCAATACTGTGTACATTCGTTGTATAACTCCAAAAAACTCTCTAGCTTTGCCACAAGTGTTAGCTATGTCACATAACGCGAGATTAAGACTATGACAACCACACGGAGTATAAAACACTCTACGATTTATCTAGAAATTTCTTTTGAACTCCCTTATATGGACCTTTCATATTTGCCCTGTTATAATAACCTTGACCAAGCACATCATTAATGTCAAGATCAAGAGACTTCAGTTCTCATGTGTTATATTGAAAAGTCCCTAGCCAATCTACATTCAAAAATCCTAAAAACAATTCCTCAACTCGATATATGATGTAATGTTATATATGCAACTTATTATATTTTATTATAAAATTTATATTTGTTAATTATGAACATAATATACATAGCATACAAATAAAAATACAAAATTTTGTTTAAATAGTTAACATTTAATACGTAAATAATAAACTAATTAATGGGATTTTTTTATCATTTAAATAGTTTTTAAACTTGTTTTTAAAATAATAAACAATACAAAATTTATGGAACACTAATTAAAGGGTTAAATGATGGTAAAAAAAATTAAAGAGTTAAACTGATAACTTGATGAAAGTTTGAGATCTAAATCATTATTAATCTTTTAGTAAGTAATCGAAGTCAATGATCAACCGGTTACAAGTTATAAAAGATTATTATTTTAAAAGGTCAAACAAATTAAATAGACTAAATTTTGGTGAAAACACATGCTAAGGTCTTAAAAAGGTTAAAAGTAAATTAAAGAATTAAGACGAAAATAGTTGAAAGTTTAGTTTTTTTTTTTTGAAATAGGCGAAGATATTATAAGAAGGCAAAAGCCAAAAGCGCAAATGCAAATATAGCTCTAAGCAAGAATCAAAAGAAATAAAATATACAACCAAACACCAACACTACACCAAATGAAACACACACCAGCTTAGCCGAACTACAGATTATAAAATAGCTACTTCTCCAGGAGCTCTAATCCAATGACACCAAGTAAAGCGACATTTAGGGGAACGATTTGAAGTCCACAACAAAGATAATCTTTGGATTGCCGGGAAAATGTCCTCTTGTTGAGCCGAAGTGACCTCTACATCTGACGAAGCATGCAAAATTTTATTCCTCCATTTCCACGCGAACCAAATAAGAGACAAGCAAACAGCGTGAAAAAGCTTCATTGTCCACTTATCTTTGATGAAATCAAATTTTCCTTTAAGGATGTCACTCAAAGAGAGCCGGGAATGGACTTTCCACCAACTCGAAAGTTTCAACCACAGTACTTTAACTTTTGGACAAATGAAGAAACAATGATCTCGAGACTCGTTAGACAACTTACAAAATAAACATGTCGTCGTAGGAGGATTAATACCACGTTTGCGCAAGATGAACCTGGTTGGGAGCCGATCGAGGGCGACGCGCCAAGCACAAACATTTACCTTACGAGGCACCCATGGGTTCCAAGTGAAAGGAGGAGCACAAACATCATTTGTATTCACTCTTAAGTGGATAACACTACACAATGAAGCTACTATAAACTTGCGAGAATAGGTCAAGGCCCACTCCTATTTATCATCTTGAACTTCATCGAGAGTAAACCCATTTAAGTCAGTCACTAGCTTTGTAAGATCTCCTTCGGCTCGCCTACTAGGATTCCTAGTCCAAGCCCACTTAGCTTGCCAAACCCTTTCTTCCAAGACCCATCGATCTGCTACAAGACAATCTTTATGCCGTTCCAAAGTAAAGAGACGAGTAAAACAATCTTTTAACGGTCCCGAATCTTTTAACCAGTTATCCGTCCAGAACAAAGTTTGAGTTCCGCGGTTTATTTTCCTAACCATAAGGTTATTAAGAGGAACACCTAATTGTTAAATCCTATTACACAAACTCACAATATTAGACCATGTGCTACTTTTTCTAGACCCGATCATCAAGTCAAAACCGCCACTTGGACCATGAACTTCAGCAATTACTTTTCTCCATAACGCCCCTTGCTCGTTAAGAAAACGCCATATCCATTTTCCGAGGAGCCCCATGTTTTTTGCTTTAATACTACCAACCCCGAGACCGCCATCACTCTTGGCCATTAAGATTTTATTCCAGCTTACCCAATAAATCTTTTTAACACATTCCTTCATTCCCCAAAAAAATTGTCTTCTCATAGACTCAAATTTAGTAATAATGAGCCTTAAATAAAGATAAGAAATATAACGGAAGACTTCCAAGAACCGACTTCACGAGTGTGAGTCTACCTCCTCTAGAAAGCAAGTTTGCTTTCCAAGAAGCAAGCCTTTTAGAGAATCTGTTATCCGCTTCGGTCCAGTCCACAATCTTCCTCATACTTCATCCCACGGGTAGACCTAAGTAAGAGAAAGGTAGGGACCCATCTAAACAATTGAAGGCCCGCGCTATATTCTCGACATCTCTCAGCGGAACCCCAATGCCAAACAGCCTACATTTTGAGATATTTATTTTGAGCCCTGACACATCATGAAAACAATCAAGGATACAAATTAAATGCTTAACATTTATTTTTGACCATTCTCCAAAAAATAAGGCATCTTCGGCGTATTGAAGAAGGGATATGTTGGTCCCGTCTTTGTAGAAGAAAGCCCCCTATAAATACCTTTATTACAAGAATCAGTAATCATAACTTGCAAAGCTTCAACAACAATAAGAAAAAAGGAAAGGCGAAATAAGCTATTATTAACCCACCAAAAGTTAGTAGACTCGAAATATGATGGTTGCATGTAATGATGAGTTCAATCTAAGAGCATCCACAATGGTTTGGTTTATTCAACAGGTCTTTTTGGTGCCACATCAACTTCCACTTGTTTCTATAAATTACAAAGTTTTACACTCCAATGGATTGAGTCCTTGTAAAGCTTTTTCTTCAAAAGTAACAAAAAGAAATTACTAAAAATTACAAAGCTTTACTCAATAGAGTCATTGAGCAAAAGCTCTATTTTGGCAAACCTTTTACCAAAAAAGCTTTTGTCTCCAATGGAATTAACTTTTCCAAAAGTTTTTTTTGTCAAAAAAATCCTTAAAAAGTCTCCCCATAACTCCCTTTACTCTCTTGTATAGAAAAAGGCATCAGCTCAATATATTAATTAAAATTATTAAATTTACTAGTCAACACTCAAATGACACAGTTTCCAATTCAATATCATAATTTTTAATATAGTATTCCCTTTATTAAAATAGTATGTTTAGTAATACTCTAAAAAAATCATCGCTTAATAAAATTTTGTATTTTCAAAGACTAAACTTCTGGTTTTTCTGTATTTATATAACAATACTAATTTAATACTAACAAATATTATTAAAAGTAATATATTTGCTTGTTTGCAACTGAGAAAGACCTATCGACGTTTTGCATTGAAGTGATTCAATATCAGGTCCATGATCTATAAAATGCCTTAATTACACATTAAATAAAAGATTTGAGACCTCCAGTAAATATTAATTATTTGTTGGACGTACTCAAGGTGGTAGGTATGGGGCCGTGTGAGTATCAACTCGATATCTACTTTTATATATAAACGAATAAAAATAATAATAAAGTAAAGTGTAAATAAACAATCAACGTAAGCAATGAAGTCAATGAAAATAAAATAAAATTCATTAAAATTAAAATAAACATTACAAGTCCTAAAAATATAAATTCATAAAAATACAAATGCATTTCCTAAACCCAAATCCAATTCAAATCCCAACTTCTCGCGAATCTTCTTCTTTTACCTTTCTATTATCATTTTGTCTCGTCCCGTCAAGTGGTCCGTTGTCATAGTCAAAATTCAGAGTTGTGCTTCGATATCGTTGTTCCGATAGCAGCTTTACTTGTCTGAACACATGTCTTGAAAGGTATCGGTGATCGAGTCATCAAACGAAACGCGAGACGAAGCGGTGGAACCGGAAGTCATCTTTTGTGATTTTTCTTTCCTTGCTTTCCCCATAGACGTTGGAACTGATCATCACCAAATAGCTCGACATTCGAGTTCTCTTCGTTAGGCTTTGGTTCCTCGTCCAAGTGCACCGTCTCGCGGTATTTTAGAACGTTTAACCCTCCAACGAAAATGGGATCGGGAGTGAACCACTTTTGGCGGTTCTTCAAAAAGTCTCACGCTTGAGAACTTTTGAAAGTTTTAACGTTTCGGTCTTATATTGTGCCTCCACCCGAATCCGAAAGTCATCAGCACCTTCCCCGCTTCTTTGTTGTGATTGAAGCCGCTTCCAAATGCCTCCCAACTTTTGGCATGTGGCGTTGAGTTTATTCCATTTCGAGATCAATGCATCTTTGGTCCGAATAAATGAAGTTGCGGGTATGAAAAGATACCAAAAAGAGTAGTTATTTTGTGCATTTCCTCACTTAAAATCTTCGAAAACGGAGATTCAACTTTGGGCTAATCGGAGTTCGTCATATGGTTCCCAACTGCTTACATTATTGTAATCCATTTGTGGTTTCGATTGTGATGATCCAACCACGGGTTGTTTGCCTTTCTTAGACATATTTCTACGGGAGGTTGGTGTGAGTACCTAATCTTCCACCGATTGTTGGGTGAGAGGTTGTCGGGTGACGGGTTATTGGGCGTTTTGTGATGATTGCCACATTAGGAAAGTGTTATATTGATCGTGTGAGAATTGGGCTGTTTGATATGATGGTGGTTGAAAGGATGACGTTTGGGAAATTTGGTATGGAATATGAAAACCGGATATGTTGAGTTGCGGGTTTGAAGATGATGAATGTTGTTGAAACGGTTTCCATTGAGAGTGTAGGTTGTACGGGTTATTTGGATTGTTCGACATTGTGAATTATATGAAATTATAGAGTTTTTGTAGATGAGAAAGAATGTTTTGATGTGTTTAAAACTATGTTTGAAATGTGATATTTATAGATAGAAAATAGAGTTTAAAAAGAAATTAAAAAAAAATATCTTTTGATCATTTATTTATTTATTTATTTATTAAATTCTAACCGTTAGAATAAAATATATATATATATATGTAGTTGAGCAACCGTAACTAAAACATCGTCCCAAAATGACAAAACCTCATTTTAACAGTTTTTCAATTGGGAAAGAGTGCTCGTTCCACTCCATTTCGTACGCTATCATTGTCTACTTTTTAACTTAGAACCACAAAATTCACCTTTACTTTGTATAATTTATTACAGATAGATTTTTTTATTATTTATTCATTTATACATCTATATATAGTTCAACCGCCATTATTACACACCAGTAGTTGCTTCACCTTCCTCCGTACCCAAAGATAATGATTGATATACCATTTAATCATATATGATGGGAACAGTTATCAAACGCCTCATGTTGGTAGGTTAGGTAGCAGTAACAAGGAAGGTTGCCACGGACAATTTGATTATGATAAGAATTTGAACACTTTCTTATTTGGATAAATAGGCAAAGAGACAATCTAAGGATTTTATTGTTTACTCCATATGCAAGAAAGATGGTAAAAAAAACTCACTTAAATTTTACGTAGTGCATGTAATAAAGGGAAAATGAGCATTTCTCTTATTTTGACTTTTATTTTGACTTTTGATGTTATCTTAACAGTAGGTTTTGCTTCATGTTGTTTATTCAAAATTTGACGACTTAAATTTTCTTATCACACGATCTCACAGATAGATTCTTTCTTCTTTCACACGTCGACAAAAGTCATATTCATTCTTCTAATGTCAAATTTTAACAAATTTACTTTTCTTTTTTTATCTAAAAACTCACTATTTTATTATTATTATTATTATTATTATTATTATTATGATTATTATTATTATTATTATTATTATTATTATTATTATTATTATTATTATTCATTACTTCCGTATTGGTCAATGGGATCTCAACTGAAACAACATAACACATTTTTATAATTATGTTAATTGTAGAAAAAGAAAAAGAACTGCCAAGAAAACGAAAGAAAAAACAATTGAATCGAATGGTGTAAATTTGCATTGTTTGCTTGAAATTTTTGGTAAAGTTCCTGTCATTGTCGTCCCATCTTTTATTTAATTTTGGTTTTATGTGTTAATAACAAAGAGAGCAGAAGGTGCTTATAACTCACATGTTTTGATAGTACGGTCCCAAAGTCACTTTCTTTTTTCTTTTTATCAATGAAGGGTAGGTACTAGTAATTCATCTAGACTAGATTATTACAGCAGAGAGATGAATAGAAGTTGTGTATATTATTTCACTCTTTTACCACTATACAAAGGTTATATTTATAATACAATGCTTGATAATACTTAACAAACTTATACAATATTTGAATATGCATATCCAGTAGTCAAACTTTATCCCCTTGTGATCCGGATATGTTTGTTGCATTAGGTGTGGTGCTAATACGCCCCCGCAAGATGGAGGTACCATTTGTAACTCCAATCTTGGGACGAAATTGTAGAAAGGATTGTCGGGGAAGTGCTTTCGTGAGACAATCGGCTAGTTGATCATGGGTGCTGATATGTTTAACTGTGAGTGTATCGCCTTGAATTTGTTCACGAACAAAATGGTAATCAAGCGCAATGTGCTTCATCCGCGAATGAAAAACGGGATTAGCACATAGATACGTTGCTCCAACATTGTCACAATATAGCGTAGGCCGAGCATTAATCTCCACCTTTAGTTCTGATAGTAAATTTCGTAGCCAAATAAGTTCTGAAGCAGCATTTGCAAGGGCTTTATATTCAGCCTCGGTTGAAGAACGAGAAACAGACTTTTGTCGTGTCGATTTCCAGGAGATAATGTTGCCGCCAAGGTAAACAACATACCCGGTAGTGGATCTGCCATTTTCTTGGATCCCTCCCCAATCAGAATCACTAAAAACACTTAAGGAAAATGGTTGAGCACGTCGAAGATATAACCCGAAATGAATGGTGCCTTTTAAATAGCGCAACAATCGTTATAAAGCTTGCCAATGGGTATCAGATGGGTTATGCATATATTGTGATAATTTGTTTGTAGCATAAGAGATGTCCGGACTAGTCATTGCGAGATACTGAAGTTGTCCGACAATTTTTTGAAAAGATGTTGCATCTACCTGGTTTGAGGATTCGTTCAGAGTAAGTTTGGTAGAATTGCTCATGGGGGTTGTTACTTCTTTAGCCCATTCCATGTGGTGAGTCATGAGTATATCTCTGATATGCTTATGTTGAGATAAAAAAATTCCATCTTTAGTGGAAATAACCTCGACACCGAGAAACTGATGAAGTTCTCCAAGATCCTTTAGAGCAAACCGATCATGAATATAACACCCCTTTAATTATCTCAGGGTTAAATTAGTCACTTGACTCGGAAGCGATGGATAAAAGATAATATTATATATTATATTACAAAATGACTATAAATTTTTCGCGAGTTTACAATATTTAAAATATTTCTGAAACAAAACATATTCTGTTGTTCTTCAAAATCTACATACATATTAACTATCAAATGTTAACATATTTATCAGAGAATGAGCGCATGTCAAACATTCCTTCCACAGCCCATCTTCCTGCCCAACCCACAAAAGATAAACATAACCTGCAGGAAGGGAAATGGTGGGATTAGCACAAAGCTAAGTGAATGAATGTACATCTAATAATTTAACTTAGCATAACAATCTGTTTACACTTAATACGGTAAACACATAAACTCAAGAGGATCGGTGGTTACTGAGGAACCCTACAGCCGCGGTGGCCCACAGTAACACTTACCACAATCTGTATAGGCCCATACAGAATAGACCGATAACATGGCACTACAACACAACAACACAATTTCCAGCGACAACACATGTATCTGGAGCCTGTGTTGAACACAGTAGTAACCAAGTCCAATCGCAATTGACCTCTGAATAACACAGATGCCCGAAGGCCACAAATATAGCAAGCAGATATTCACAATCATAATTCAGACTAAACAGTCTATCAAGTCTACGTTACTTGTTGTAACCACATCATTACAACTAACTCAAATTATGAGTTGCAGATCCACTCACCTGATTTGTCTCAGTCCCTACTCAAAGATCTTATATTACTGAGTCTTCCGCTGATCTGAGAATATAAGAATTTAGAAGTTAGCGACTCTTTTATAATCATATTACATACTTCAATGCATATTATCCAGATTATAAACGATTATCAAGTTTAAATCATCATAATAACACATTCATACAAACAGGTAAATCCCTAAAGTCTAAGGAAACAAAAGTTCAATCTGGAGAAAAACCCGAAAATCCCGAAACGACATTTAAAAACTGAAAAATGCCATTTTGGAGCCTAAGACGACCCCGAAAGGTCAAAAACTGACTAGGCTATTAGAATATAGCCTTGACTACTGGGTTGTTTCCGAGTGACCATGCGAATTTCAGCCCATTCCGAATTAAAAAGAAATCTGTTAAACATCAAATTACACACCATTTCAAGGATTTGACTAAAAAATACCAAAATACTTACAATTAGGTAAAAAAAAAAAAACAAGATGATGATGATGATGACAAACAAAACAAGGATTCACACAGGTTATAACACAATTCAATGGATGATAATTTCGTGATTTAGATTTAGATGAGAAACTTGCAAGAGAGAGATGAAGTTTAAATCATAAAATGAAAAGAAAGAAGAAGTTAGGTGATTATATATATCACCTACCAACACTACAAACTTGTTAGATTTAATCACTAATTGGTTTATTGTCTGGAATCTGAAAACCTTTTTGCGATTCAAAATGTTTTATTTTACCAACAACTAATTTAATTTACAACTATTACTAATTTACCTGACACAATTAACTATTCGACATTTATCTAACTTTCCTATCTAATAAACATATTTGAGTAACATAAACTTGTAATTAAATATAGGATGAAGGAAATTACCTAATTACCCCTAAGCCACAAGAGTGGGTGTTACAATGAAGTTGCTGCACAAACTTGTTAATAAAAGATGAACTATTCCCAGTAATGATTATATCATCAACATAAACAAGAAAATATAAAATGACGCCATGAGAATTATATATGAACAAGGAGGTATCTGCAATACAGTTTATGAAACCAACAGATTGGAGAAAGTTCTTAAGTTCCATATACCATGCTCTCGGTGCTTGCTTGAGACCGTAAAGTGCTTTGCGAAGCTTGCAAATATGATTTGGATATTGTGGATTAATGAAACCAGTAGGTTGAGCCATGTACACATCTTCATGGAGAGTGCCATTAAGAAATGCATTATTTATATCGAGTTGGCGAAGTAACCAATTCTTAGATAATGCAAGACATAGTATGACTCGGATGGTGGCAGGTTTTGTGACCGGGCTGAAAGTATCAGTATAGTCAACACCGTGTTGTTGGTGGAACCCCTTTGCAACTAGGCGAGCCTTGAATTTTTGGATGGATCCATCAGGGAAGCGTTTAACCCGAAATACCCACTTGTTCCCAAGAAGATTTTGTGTTGTTTTAGGGACAAGATCCCAAGTGTGATTCTGAAGAAGAGCATTGAATTCATCTAACATCGCATCTCGCCACTCTTTGTGTTTAAAAGCTTGTGTAACACAAGTTGGTTCAAGTTCAACGGGAAGAGGATGGCCAGTAACATGATTGATAAACATAGGATTGATGTATTTGGAATTTAGTTTTTTTTGTCGAACGGGACGAGAAGGAGGAGGAGGAGGTACAGGTTCATGAGCACGAGGATTAGATGGTCGAACAACAGGTTCAGGTGCAACTTGTGTATTGCGTGAGCTAGTAGAAGGTAATGATGCATGGTCGTGGGGAAGACAGTTCGGGTTCAGGTAATGGACAAGATGAGATGTTCAGAGGTGAAAATGATCTAACAGCCTCTTCCTTTTCATTTTCTACATGACTTGTAGCGGGAGCACGAACAGTCGAGTTAGAAAAATTGGAATAATCAGTAAGTGTAGGTGACTGCTTGAGTGGGAACTGATTTTCAACAAATTTAACATGACGAGAGATGTAAATTTTGTGAGAGACAGGATCATAACACTTCTATGCTGATTGAGATAACGAGTATCCTAAAAAAACACAAGGAACCGATTTTGGTTGAAGTTTAGACGTGTTATAAGGGCGAAGCCACGGATAACAAAGGCAACCAAATAATTTTAAGCGACTATAATTTGGTTGTCGTTTTAACAACACGGAAAGAGGCGATTTGTTTTGTAGTGTAGGTGTGGGTAACCTATTTATTAGATATGCTGCGGTGGAAACTGCATAAGTCCAAAAAGAAATAGGAAGCCCAGCATGTTGAAGCAAGGAAAGTGCAGTAGAGAGTAGATTTCGATGTCTTCGTTCAGCAACTCCATTGTGTTCAGGTGTATGAGGGGGTGTCGTAAAATGAGATATACCATGAGCATTTAAAAACGGAATGAGACCTTTGTACTCACCACCATTATCCGAGTATAATGAAATCAATGGAAGCTGAAAAAACTTTTCAACTAATCTTTTGAATTGAGGAAAAATTTGTGCGACATCTGATTTCTTTTTCATCGGATACAACCATATATATTTCGAGAAATGACCAACAAAAATTACATAGTATCGAAATTGATCATGAGATACATCAGTTGGACCCCATACATCAGAATAAACTAATTGTAATGGTTGTGTACTAACTAGTGATGAATAGTGATGAATTTGCAAAGGGTAACTTTTGACTTTTATTAATTTGGCAAGAATGACAATTTGGAACAACATGCGAAGAACTAGAACATAAATTTTCACTCTTGAGAATAAGTTGCAAAATACGAACAGATGGGTGGCCTAATCTATGGTGCCACTGGTTGACATTATTCAAAGAGACAAAATAAAGTTGCGGTGAGTCGAGATGTGGTAGACAGTACATATCACTCTTGTTTTCCCCGCGAAGAAGAGGCGCCCCCGTGCTCAGATCCTTTATCAAGAAATAAGAAGGAAAGAATTCCAAAGAAACTTTGTTAGTTTTGCTAAACTTGGCAACAGATATTAAATTCTTCTTTGAGGAAGGAACACAAAGAATGTCATTCAATTGAAAAGAACGAGAACCATATTTTAAAAGTGTATGACCAAGGTGTGAGATAGATAAACCTGAACTGTCACCGAGTATAATCTCCTCTGGTCCACCATAGTCAGAGAAGCTTTGCAAATTGCTAGTGTCAGTGGTGACATGATGAGATGCACCTGTATCAAAGATCCAGTTAGGAGATTGAGAGGATTGGGTAGTAGTGAAATGAGCAGTAGGTGTGATTTCATTTTCACGCAAGAATCGGGCGAGATTGCGACATTCCTTTGTGAAGTGACCATCTCTCTAACAGAAATTACACGTCGCATTTTTGTTGAAATATGATGTGGAATTGGAAGTCTTGCTTTGCCATGGTGTCCTCTAGTTTTTGAAGTTAGTTTGGGAACGGTTGAATCGGGTCTCAGTAGGTTGCCACAATCGAGAAGCGCCATTAGTTTGGGCACTTCTTTGTGTGGGCCGATTTCCACGTTGAGTGTAATTAGCTGTGGAAATTACAGGGGTAGCCACTTTGGTGGGCTTTTTTTGTTGCATTTCATAATCAACAAGTTTATCATGAAGTTCATCAAAAGAGATCGGAGTGTCTCGTGCGCGAATAGCGGCACATATCTCTTTGAACTCGGGGCCCAAACGATGAAGAATGTGAAGAACCAAATCATCCTCATCCACGGGACAATCGATCAAGGCGAGATCATCTGCAATTCCACTCATTTCTTGCAAATAGGTTGAGACTGACTTGTCTTCTGCCGAATTTTCGAGAAGACGTTGCTTTAGAGACATAATACGAGTGCGTGATTTGTTGGCATAGAGAACCATGAGACGATCCCATGCCTCTTTAGAAGTGGACACAGATGAAATATGAGTTTGAATGGTGGGTGTACAACTGCCCAACATAGCACTTACGATAAGTTGATCTTGTCGATACCATTTGGAGTACGCTGGATTTGGTTTGTTATCAAGTAATTTTGCGGGTGGTTGTGTTGTACCATCAATATAACCAAGGAGGTCATAGCCGATCAATGTCGAGAAGAGTTGTCGTCGCCAAACCCTGAAGTTGGTTTGGGTGAGTTTCGTTGGAAGGTGAGTGGGTGCTTGTAGCTGAACGATGTCTGCCATAGAGAATATTAAATGGAAAAAAGATGAGATTGAGCAGGGCACGTTTAAGCCAATGTTTGCTATGATACCATATTACAGCAGAGAGATGAATAGAAGTTGTGTATATTATTTCACTCTTTTACCACTATACAAAGGTTATATTTATAATACAATGCTTGATAATACTTAACAAACTTATACAATATTTGCGTGATTGAATATGCATATCCAGTAGTCAAACTTTATCCCCTTGTGATCCGGATATGTTTGTTGCATTAGGTGTGGTGCTAATATAGATAGGTTAAAAGTTTATATTTTCACAAGATACCAGCATGATTTTTCATAGATATTTAGTAACTGCATATAGACCTTGCAGTTTCTAAGATAAAAAAGGGGTAATCATAACTTATAAGTTGATCGCTAGACAATTTTCACTTATGCATTTTATCAAACACCTTGTTCCCATGTAAAACAGACCACGCACACTTGAAAAAAAAACTACATGATACAGTAAAAAGAAAGGAATACATACCGTCGAATTGGAACCAGATTGAGATTAAGAACAAAATTTGCATGCGAACAGCAAAGCTAGTCTGAACTCTGTAAGTTGATGCCTAAATGTAAGCCTCATTTTTCTAGTACGTGAGTTATGAACTTATGATTTTGCCAAAGGATTAGCGTGTGAGAATGCACTAAATTTTAATACGATCTCTATATTGTGTACTTAACTTTATTTAGGTCTATTGTGTGTATCAAACTTTCGGTTTTGATATATTATGTGTATTCGACCTATTATTACTTGTAACCGCTAACGTGACATTCATTTTTTATAACGTAGCAACTTATACATTTGTCACGTCATCAAAATACTCTATTGGATGAATAAGTTATCGGATACACACAATACACCAAAATTAAAAGTTTGATACACACGATAAATTGAAAAGAAGTTAAATACATACTATAAAAAACAAGTTAAAGTCGAGTGCTTCGAGGAAATAACACAAATTTTGATGTGCCACATGCTAATAAGTAGTAAGACCATAAACAATGGTACGTCGGTAGGGGGAACCGACGCACGTCGGCCGACCGACGTCGTTGGCACCGGCCCGTCGGTTGACTGCGTCGGTTTCTTGTGTGGGTTCAGCAACGAGGAAGAGAGAGAATGTCGGTTTTTTTTGTGGGGCCACAACCATTTCTCAACCATTCCTCTGTTCTTTTGTTTTCCTATTCTTCATTTCAGGTAAAGAAAATGGGGGCGGGAAGAACGAAAAAGAATAAGTAAGGTAGTAGGTAACAAACTTGTGGGCTTGCATTTTTAAATATATTTGGGCCTTCATTTTTAAATATATTTGACATGCATTTTCTTGTATTTGGGCCTGCATTTGGGCCATACATATTTGGACCTGTATTTTTAATATTTAATTGTAATTAACTAATATAATGTTTAATTTTAATTAATTTAATTTTAATTAATTAATATAATATTTTTAATTGAATTAAATTTTTTTATTTAAATGTTTGTGGAGCCCAGAAATCAAAGTGACACGTCAGGATTGACAGGGGTGTGTCAATTATGTGTCAGTTTAGGAGGTACTGATATGGCGCTGACGTGTCTCAACTAACACGCTACTGACACGTCCCTTGTTCGGAATGGTCTAAGCCACAACTTTCGGGTACTACTCTTTGAAGGGACAAACTTAATGTAGTAAGATTTTTACTAATGTTACTTGTTAAGTATTCACAAGTGATGCTAAATACACTAGATTAATAAGGAAATACTATCTTGAAAATTGTAATACTACCTTGAAAATTGTAATAATGTGAGTGTCGACTAGTAAATTAAGTAAATTTAATTAGTACATTGAACTTGACCTTTACACACACTAGTCAGTTAGACCCGTGCGTTGCACACGTATTGTATAAATTTTTTTAAAATCTGATATTTAGCATAAAGGGTTAAAAGTATTGATAAAAGGGTTGTTGAAATTGTCAATTATAACTTATCAATTGGTTGGGTCGGGTCGGGTCGAGTCGCACCAGCTCGGTGTTTACTAATAGCTTGTGTTACGATTTTTAGTTCAATATTACGTACGCCGTCTGCTAAGTTTTATCTGGTTTAATAACAATACCTTTACAATCGATGTACAATAAAATTCAAAAACACTTTCAACATAACTCAAGATTATTAATCAAACACAAAACGAAAAAGGAACTTTTGACTAATCATTTGATTATCTCAATCTAATCACAAATAACTACGGTTAGAATTGTTAGCTAAAGCTTTAAAAGTCTCGATTAAAAGTTGTATTACATTTGACAACTTAAACAAAAAAAAAGGAATTTTATCATTTTTAAAACTATTTGGCATTGATATTTTAGCATTGATATTTTAGCATTGTTGATAAGTATTTTTAATATAATATTAAAATTATAATATGTAAAGATGCATTAATGATATTAATCTTTAAGACTCAACATTTAATTGTAGGGATTCAATCTTTATATAAATATAGATACATTATAGAAGATAGATTATTTATATATAATATATTTATTATATACCAATATTTAAGATATTAATATTTATGTACTAACATGTATTGATTTATAATTATACTATTAACATTAATGACTTGAAATTCAACTTTTATTTATTTGTATTATTATTTATTTTATATTTATATTTATTATTATTTTACATCAACATTTATAATATTTATGTTTGTATACTAACATTTATGACTTAAAACTCAAATTTTATATATTATATATAATCATAAAATAATATCATATTTTTAAAATAATATTTTCTTATCGATAAACTACATTTAATAGCTCTCTTTCTAGAAGAAAATTGTTTCGTACACCTATAAATGTATGTTTAAAACAGTGCCTAAAGATTTTAACATCTAGAGAATCGCAAGTATCACGTGTCTTTGCAAATGTATTCAAATGTGACACATGAGTTTTTCGAGAAAAAAATAATAATATAAAACAATAGCTTTGATCTGAAGTTGTAAAATGAAAAAGATAGAACTTTTGTCTTTCTATAAAAGAGTTTCGTAAAACAAACTTGAACATGTCTCTCGTTTAAAATTAGAACAATCATATGAAATTTTATTTACATAAACTTAAAACTAAATACAATTTATTAATGGTTTAAAATGATTTTTTTTTATTTTATACGTTAGTTTGCCATATGTCACATTCTTCTTATTAGGTTCTATTTTGGTTAGTGTATCATTTTGGTTATAATTATATATGCATTCCTTTTCTTAATGCATAAAGATAAATGCTATGCGAAATGATCGACATATCTATTGAAGTTAGTCAATTTACCACCATTATTTGGAGAAAAATTAATAATATTTATTTGCCCGATACGTTGAATTCATCAATAATAGTACAATACTTTAGTGAGTACACGGCATGTCTCTTATGATATTTAATAAAAATAAAACAAAGAATGATTCTTGTCTTTCATTAGAAAATTCATTTGTACAAACTCGAACGTATAGCCTTTTGCAATGTGTTCATATCTGTTTGGATCTAAAATTAAGTAAATGTGACCACAAAGTCATATATAACAACAAAAGTTTTTCAATAACTAATTAGGTGAGTATGAAAACATAATGTACTTCAAAACTAAAACAAATCTTATAGGAATTACCATTAACTTAAACTAAAAGTTTATAATTTGTATCAAGATTAAAAGTTTTATAATCGATCTTGCCAATATTACAACAATAGCTTATAGTAAAATTTATAGATAATTGTTTCGTTATACGCTCAATTTTAAAAAAATTATATTGTATACTTTCAACTTTAAGATCTTATATTGTTTTGAAGTAACTTTCAAAAACTTTTATTGTATTTTGACTTGTCTCTTTTTATCTTCGAAAAATAGGAAACTTTCCTTTTTTGAAATGGCTAAAAAATGAAATATTACATACAATAGAAGCTTTAGAAAGTTTACCTCATACAGTAGAAATTTTTAAGATTTGTAAAACATATAATAGAAAAACTTTAAAGTTGAGAGCATAAAAAAATAATTATTCTTCAAATTTATTTACAATCTCTTATATAAGAACATAAACAACGGTACGTCGGTAAGGGGAACCGACGCACGTCGGCCGACCAACATTGTTGGCACCGGCGCGTCAGTTGACTGCGTGGGTTTGGCGACTAGGAAGAGAGAGAATGTCGGTTTTTTTTGTGGGGCCACAATCATTTCTCAACCATTCCTCTGTTCTTTCTTTTTTCCTTCTTCATTTCAGGTACAAAAAAAATGGGGGTTGTGTGGGAACGGGAAAGAACGAAAAAGAAGAAGTAGGGTAAGTGGGTAACAAACTGACTTGTAATGGGCCTTCATTTTTAAATATATTTTGCCCTGCATTTCCTTGTAATTGGGTTGCATTTGGGCCGTATATATTTGGGGCTTGTATTTTTAATATTTAATTTTAATTAACTAATATAATGTTTAATTTTAATTAATGTAATATTTAATTTTAATTAATTAATATAATATTTTAATTGAATTAAATTGTTTTATTTAAATGTTTGTGGGGCCCAGAAATCAAAGTGACACGTCAGGGTTGGCAGAGGTGTGTTAGTTGTGTGTCAGTTTGGGAGATACTAATGTAACGCTGACGTGTCTCAACTGACACGCTACTGATACGTTCCTTGTTGAAAATGATCTAATTAGATAACGGTAAATATTTTTATAATTGCATAAAAGATCCATAACCGACAATTAATATTTTATAGTATGTATATCTCATATTTTTCTTTGAAAAATCTTGAAATATTATATGTTTCAGAAACACTATGGTAAAAGTCAATATTATTATAAGTGCATATTTGAGTCATAACTATCAATGAATATTTTACACTGCCAGCAAAACTGTCATCTCCACAATTTAAAATCGTTGTTAATAACTGTTAGCAACGAAAATCAGTCATTGCGTATACACCCGTTGCTAAGTGTCAATTCTTTGCAAATTAATCCAAATCGTTGCTACTTGGCAGCGAATTCTTATATCATTGTTAAGTTCAGATTATTTGATAACTCGTTGCCAATTTATAATATAGCAACGAAGATAAAATTGTTAATTATAATAAATTGCAACAAAGCTAACTAAATTAGCAACGACGTTTTAGTGATCCCGGTTAGTTGCAAATGAGGCAATGGTTGCTTATATATAGCAACTAGGATTCGTTGCAAATTTGTAAAATACGTAAACGGCAACATATTGCATATTATGGAAAATCCATTATATAAAAACCTATTTACACATGCATACAAATCTGTTTACAAATGTACACAAACCTGCTTGCACACGTAATCTTAAAACAAATACCAAATCCAAATGAACCTTTAAAAACACAACCACTAATTTCAGTTTTCGTATAAATCGTCTAAGTAATCTGAATCAAAATTGATACTATAAAAGTTAAGCTTCATTGATGAATTTTTTCTACAATTTATAACATTAGTTGATAAAAATTATATTATAAATTTGTTAACATTCATCACGGTGAATGTTATCAAAATGAACATAAAAGTTGACGAATGTTTTTAGCGACGTGTATTTGACTAATACTCATTGAACGGATATTCAATGAACATTAATCAAATACATATTTTTCGATAATTTTTAACTAATAACATCCAGTCTTCTATTTTGTTAACATTTATGATGATGAATGTTAACGAGTTATCAAATTAATATTGATCAACTAATGTTATGAC
Source organism: Logfia minima (assembly GCA_963921325.1). Taxonomy (NCBI): domain Eukaryota; kingdom Viridiplantae; phylum Streptophyta; class Magnoliopsida; order Asterales; family Asteraceae; genus Logfia; species Logfia minima. The sequence goes on along the minus strand of OY992776.1, from coordinate 9,870,930 downwards.
TTAAAAAAGAAATTCATCAGTAAATATATTATTTATAGCATCGATTTTGATTAATATATATTGGTAAAAATAATTTTTTATTGACATATCTTTATTGATAAATGTTAAATGTGCCATTACAAATATTGACGCTTTTCCACTTCCACCATTGTCCGTGCGATGCACGATTGTATTAATTGTAGTACTTGATTCATGATAATGCATTATCAACATTAGCAGTATGTTAGCTGATGTTAATTAGTCTGAATCAGTAGTTTTAACTGTCATGTAAGTTCTTCCGAAATTAAGGAAACGGTTTTCTAACATCTTTAATCGTCATTTAACTTCCGGATTCTTTGACAAGTATATATGCATAATGACATACACTATATAGTATATGAAACATATAATTTCATTTGCTGCGTATTGTGTGTTGAAACATATTCATTTGCTGTGTTTTATCCTAAAATAAAGTTCGTGAATTCAGGCTATACATATGATCGAATCGAAATGGAATCGAGATGGAACTTTAAATGTTGATATCTGCACAAAATTTATCTGGGACTAAACACGTGCTCTTGAATATAGATTTTGACCATGCTAAGGTGCAAATGCCCAACAACTAATTTAATAATTGGAGGGAATGGTGTATTAATTGAAGTGATTCTTTCTAATAAGTAATAACTAGATTGGTCAAAGCCAACAAGCCACGTGCGTTACGCCATGCAGATAACATGATTGGCGGTCCTAAATAGTTGTAATTGATTTTTTTGTTGTTTTTGTAATGAAAAATGATTTGAAAAGAAAGAGAAAAGAAAAAAAGAAATATATATGCTAAATGCTAGGAAAACAAATAACTTTGAACTATTTTACTTGGAAGAACCAGTCAGGAAGTTGATTTAGCGATATTGTGTTTGACTTTTTTTCAGTTATAAAATTAAAGGTTTAAGTTTTGAGAATAGTGGTGATGTTGCGTATGCAACCATTTTTAATAAGAAACTATGATCTAACTACTCGATACAAGTTACAACGATCTATTAGATTGTGTTTTTAAGCATCACGATGTAATTGTATCACTTTTCAACTGGGTATGTATATTTCTAGGTTTTCACAGTTTTGATTTGTATATTCATAATGATACCATGACGTTTTAGGATGTTCTCAAAATATGTTTTCAGATACCGTTATTTAATTACAATATATTTTTGCTCAATGTATAGAAAACACCCACACTTTAGCACCTAGTGTAACGGCTCCTAAGTTGAAATAAAGTAACAAAATAAAGACTTTTTTAGGATTTAATAAAATTAATAAAAATAACAACATGCATGTTTTATGGGTTAAATTCTAGATTGCAAATAAATTTGTACATGAAAAAGAGTTATTTAAAAGAATGCATGAACTAAAAGATTTAATTATAAAATGCAAATGCTAAAAATGACACATTTAACAAACATAAAAGAGTTCATGTAAGAGAGAGAGATTGTTTTTGTTAAATGATAATAGTTATGAGCACACATATAAAACTAAAAATTTTAATAATTATTAAATTTTTACTTTTGTATCACCATGAAAGAAACTCAATCAATGATCCAGATTACTTTATATTATTCTTTTTTAAGTCGATTTTTTTATATAGTTTATAGACTCGCGATAAGGCGTGACGAATTTAACTTTTAAAAATGAATAAAATATTTAGTCCATTTTTTTATATTGTGACCGACTTTTTTGATTTAAACGTTTACTTGGTCGATTTTTTTATATAGTTTATAGACCTGCTATAACGTGGGACGAATTTAATTTTAATAAAATGAGTAAAATATTGTGGCCGATTTTTTTATATAGTTTATAGACTCTTTAATTTTTTTAAATGAATTAAATATTTGGTCTATCTTTTTTATTTAAATAAATATATCAAATATTTAAAGGGCTAAAAGTGTAATTATACAAAAGAAATTAAGATCGTTGGATCATAAAGGGTGAAAAACAATGAAGGGCCCAGATTCCTTCATCATATCCTCTTTTAACTATATAACTAGGTCATCACCCCGCGATAACGTGGGACGAATTTAATTTTTATGAATGAATAGAATATTGTGGTCGATTTGTGACTAATTTTTTTAATATAGTTTATAGACCCACGATAAAGCTCGACGAATTTAACTTTTATAAATAAATAAAATATTAGGTCCAGCGATAACGCCGGACGAATTTAATTTTTATAAATGAATAAAATACCGTGACCGATTTTTTTAAAATTTTATTTGGTCAATTTTTTTATATAGTTTATAGACCCGCTATAATGCGGGACGAATTTAATTTTAATAAAATGAATAAAATATCGTAACCTATTTTTTAATATAGTTTATAGACTCTTTAATTTTTATAAATAAATAAATTATTTGGTCTATTTTTTAATTTAAATAGATACATCAAATATTTAGGAGACCAAAAGTGTAATTATACAAAAGAAATTAAGATCGTTGGATCACAAATGAAATAAAGGACTCAGATTTCTCCGTCATATCCTCTTTTAATTATATATAAAAGATAAAAATAATAATATATAAAGATAATAATATAAAAGAATAAAGAAAAATTATAGATCAATGTATATTTTCTGATAATGAGGTGTGTACCTACTTCCCTAAATAAAAAATAAAAAATGGACAGCTTATCAAAAATCTCAGCTAAATCTAATCATTCGACCAACGTGTTTCTCACATATTTTATTATATGCCTTTAAAAGCCACCTTTTTATCACATAGTTTATTATATGCCTTTATTATTTCCCTTTGATCTACATACATTTTTTCAATCAATTGTTTTCGTATAAGTAAACTTTCCGTTGATCAGATTCTTCACGTGATGCACGACTCCCTGTTTGTTGGGCATCTTGTGCTTTCTTGAACCTTGGCCTGGTTTAATGTTTTTTGCTTCTTTTTTCTATTATTTTGCATACATTATTTCTTACAGGAAGCAGATTGGTGGATGTGTAGATTACAAATTGGAAGTTTGTGACACTATATCTTTCTTGTGCAAATTAATATGAGCAGAAGTATATATTGATTTGGAATCAAGTATGACTTCTGCTTCAAATTGGATGACTTCTGTTTCATGTTCTTCAAGTTCTGTTGTTGCCGAAAATGCCTCGGGAGCTTCACTCATACTTCAATGGCTGACATTCACATTCTTATCTCCATGTCCTCAAAGACTACTTTTATCCTCCATTGATGTAATCTTTTTGTGCATCCTATTCGTTTTCGCTATTCAAAAAATCTATTCAAGACTCGTATCGAATATTTCCGGCATTAATGAACCTCTGATTACTAAAAGTAGAGCCATTGTCAATACCAATCTTTGGTTCAAGCTATCTTTGCTCGTGACAACCGTTTTGACGATTTTGTCTATTGTTTCATCAATTTTGGCATTCACACAAAAAACTCAGAGTCCATGGAATCTGATAGATGGGATCTGTTGGTTGATTCAAGCTTTATCTTGTTTTGTAATCGTCGTTTTGGTTATCCATGAGAAGAGATTTCAAGCTGCAACTCATCCACTATCTCTTCGTGTTTTCTGGGTAGTGAATTTTGTTGGCATTGCTCTATTCGCTTCTTCTGGTTTTGTTCGTCTAGTTTCTGTTACTGGAAGCACTCTACTTTTTAAATCCGAAGACATAATTTCGCTGATATCTCTACCATTTTCGGTTTTCCTATTGGTTGTATCGGTAACTGGATCAACTGGAATCACAGTGACACCTGAATCTGAATCACTAAACGGCAATGGTGAATTGTCAGAGGCTGATGAGTTTGAGACGTCATCAAACGTGAGTGGATGGGCATCAGCTTCAATCCTGTCAAAAGTCTGTTGGTTATGGATGAACCCATTGTTGAGTAAAGGGTACAAAACCCCTTTGAAACTTGAGGACATCCCAACACTTTCACCTGAACATCGGGCAGATAAAATGTCAAAGCTTTTCGAGGAAAATTGGCCTAAGCCTCATGAAAACTCGGAACATCCAGTTAGAATCACATTGTTTCGTTGTTTTTGGAAACATGCAGCCTTTACGGCGTTCCTTGCAGTTACTAGGTTGTGTGTTATGAATGTCGGGCCTTTGATGATCAAAAGATTCGTTGATTTCACTTCAGGAAAGAGCTCATCCCCGTATGAAGGGTATTACCTGATATTAATCCTTCTTGTTGCAAAATTTGTTGAAGTTTTGTCATCCCACCAGTTCAATTTCAACTCCCAGAAGCTTGGAATGTTGATCCGGTCCACACTGATAACCGCATTATACAAAAAGGGGTTACGGCTCTCATGTTCGGCTCGACAATCTCATGGAGTTGGACAGATTGTGAACTATATGGCTGTAGATGCTCAACAGCTCTCCAATATGATGCTTCAGTTGCATTCCATTTGGCTTATGCCATTCCAAATAATAGTAGCCTTAGCTATACTTTACATGTACCTTGGCCTGCCATCTTTGGTAGCTTTGATCGGGATCTTGATAGTTATGTTGTATGTGATGTTCGGTACTAAAAGGAATAACAGTTTTCAATTTAGTATAATGCGAGACCGTGACTCTAGGATGAAAGCCACCAATGAGATGCTTAATTACATGAGGGTGATCAAGTTCCAAGCATGGGAAGAACATTTCAACAATAGGATTCAAGCGTTTCGCGAGTCTGAATACGGTTGGCTTACCAAATTCATGATCTCGATTGGTGGAAATATGATTGTTTTGTGGAGCGCCCCTTTGTTTATCTCTTCACTCACCTTCGGGAGTGCCATTTTGTTCGGGGTCCCACTTGATGCAGGAACGGTGTTCACTGCCACATCATTGTTCAAGAACTTGCAAGAGCCAATGCGGACGTTCCCTCAGTCACTAATCTCTCTTTCACAAGCCATTATCTCGTTGGGAAGATTGGATGCATTCATGATGAGTAAGGAATTGAATGAGGGAGCGGTGGAGAGGCAGGAAGGTTGCAGCAGCAGCACGGCAGTCGAGGTCAAAGATGGGTCTTTTAGCTGGGATGATGAAGCTGCTGAAGGTGCTGTAGTCAAGAATTTGAACTTCGAGATCAAGAAAGGTCAACTTGCAGCGGTTGTAGGGACAGTAGGTTCGGGTAAATCTTCTCTTCTTTCATCCATTATTGGCGAATTGCACAAAATCTCCGGGAAGGTACCATTAATCTTGCTAACAAATCATTTGTAGATAGGACCATATAAAATTCAAGAGAACTTGCTGTAAACCTTGTTGATATTATATCAGGTCAGGGTATGTGGGACTACTGCATATGTTGCACAAACAGCATGGATTCAAAATGGTTCGATCCAAGATAACATCCTGTTCGGTTTGCCTATGGATAGACAGAAATACAATGAAGTAATCAAGAACTGTTGCTTAGAGAAAGACTTGGAAATGATGGAATTCGGTGATGAGACTGAGATCGGAGAGCGTGGGATTAACCTGAGTGGTGGCCAGAAACAGAGGATTCAACTGGCCCGAGCTGTTTATCAAGATTGTGACATTTACCTACTTGATGACATCTTTAGTGCCGTTGATGCTCACACGGGTTCAGATATATTCAAGGTAGTCATTCAGGATCAAAGTTTATGCACATTCTCCATGCTGTTCAAATTCTAACAGTTCTGTTTTTTTATTGCAGGAGTGTGTGAGGGGGGCCCTCCGAAACAAGACAATCTTACTCGTCACACATCAAGTTGATTTCCTTCATAATGTTGATCTGATCTTAGTAAGTATCATACTATCTGATTAGGGCTTTGATTCTTTGTTCATACGTCCATTTAATTAAATTATGTCGGGTGATTTAACTTGAATTCTGTCAGGTGATGCGAGACGGGAAGATAGTTCAATCGGGGAAGTATAATGAACTACTAGAATCTGGTTTGGATTTTAAAGCTTTAGTTTCCGCCCACGAGACCTCTATGCAACTAGTAGAAATGGAACCTGCCACATCGGATAACACCTCTCCTGAATCTCTTCACAAATCTCCTAGTCAAAACCCTAGGGAAGTAGATCAAAAGGCAACAGAACAATCCAAGTCTAGTTCTATCATAGGAACATCAAAGCTAATCAAAGAAGAGGAGAGGGAAACAGGAAGAGTCAGCTCAGGTGTCTATAAGGTTTACCTGACAGAGGCTTTTGGATGGTGGGGTGTGATTCTTGTTTTATTATTCTCGTTAATGTGGCAATGCTCGCAGATGGCAAGTGATTATTGGTTGGCTTATGAAACTTCTGATGATCATGCTACATCTTTCAACCCATCGCTGTTTATAGAAGTTTATACAGCTATAGCCTGTGTTTCCTTCTTTCTGATATTTTGCAGAATTATTTTTTCGACAATCCTCGGGCTTAAAACTTCTCAGATTTTCTTTAAACGGATTCTTTACAGCATCCTTCATGCTCCGATGTCATTTTTTGATACTACACCCTCAGGAAGAATTCTTAGCAGGGTAAAGTTTCTTAGATATTTACTTCTTCGGTAAATTTCTGTTGGACTAAATGCTAGACATTTACAGAACCATCTTAAAGTTATTTGTTCGGTATTACAGGCATCAAGTGATCAAGCAAACATTGATATCTCCCTTCCATTTATGACGAGCACGGTTCTTTCCTTGTACATAACGTTGATTGGCAGTATCATAATCACTTGTCAGTACGCATGGCCAACTGTGTTCCTATTAGGTCCTCTTGGTTGGTTCAATTTTTGGTATCGGGTAGGTTTAATCTGTGTTAAGTTGACATACAAAAAGGTAAGTTAGATATAAGATTTGATCTTATGGCTTGATTGTTTCAGGGATACTATATTGTAACATCTCGTGAAATAACACGGCTCGACTCAATTACAAAAGCACCTGTTATTCACCATTTCTCAGAGAGCATCTCCGGTGTTATGACAATTCGTTGTTTTAAAAAACAAGACAGCTTTATACAAGAAAACGTTGATCGTGTGGATGGGAACCTAAGAATGGATTTCCACAATAACGGATCAAATGGGTGGATAGGTTTCCGTTTGGAGTTCCTTGGAAGCTTATTTCTATGTGCTTCCGCCGTGTTCATGATCATCTTGCCTAGCAGCATTGTCAAACCAGGTACACTAACATTCCTGTGAGCTTTTCTTTCATCTTTATGGAACTAATCTTAAATGGGGAATCTTTGTCAGAGAACATTGGAATGTCACTCTCATACGGATTGTCACTCAACAGTGCGCTGTTTTGGGCTTTATTGATGAGCTGTAGTGTCGAAAACCAAATGGTTTCTGTTGAAAGGATTAAACAGTTCACCAACATACCATCAGAAGCTGAATGGGTGAAAAAGGAGAACCCCCCTCCTTCAAACTGGCCTTCTCATGGCAATATAGAGCTTAAAGATTTGCAGGTAACTCACAACTATGAAAATCTGTAGACCTAAATATAAGCCTTCAAGAGTGATCTCAGATGTTCTTGAATGTTTACTTGGAAGTACAGGTTAGATATCGTCCAGACACACCTCTAATCATCAAAGGGATTACCCTAAGCATTAAAGGAGGTGAAAAGATAGGTGTGGTTGGTAGAACCGGAGGCGGGAAATCAACTCTGGTCCAGGTTCTGTTTAGATTGGTGGAACCATCTGGTGGAAGTATAACCATTGATGGTATCAACATCTCCACCATCGGACTACATGATCTCAGGTCTCGGTTTGGGATCATTCCTCAAGAACCAATCCTTTTTGAAGGCACTGTGAGAAGCAATATCGACCCCCTTGGTCAACATTCTGATGAAGAGATCTGGAGGGTAATCTTATTTTTCTGTTTCCATGAATGTGTGGATCAATGATGTCTAACTCCATGAATTTGGCCTACACTGAATCATCTGATCCATAACCTGTTTTGCAGAGTCTTGAACGGTGCCAGCTTAAAGATGTTGTAGCTGAAAAACCTGGTAAACTAGATTCTGCAGGTACTAGAAATTGATCCAAAGTGTGGCTTCTATTATAAATGGAAGAAATATCTGTGTTTTTTGTGTTTAAACTTATGGGTTGTTTCTAGTTGTGGATAATGGTGATAATTGGAGTGTGGGACAACGACAACTTCTTTGTTTGGGACGAGTGATGCTGAAGCACTGCAAGCTGCTATTCATGGACGAAGCAACGGCTTCCGTTGATTCACAAACAGATGTTGTCATTCAGAAAATCATACGAGAGGACTTTGCAGACTGCACCATTATCAGCATTGCTCACAGAATACCAACCGTCATGGACTGTGATCGTGTTCTAGTGATTGATGCTGGTAACTCTCTCGTTCTTGGATAAAAGATACTTGTTACATTATCATTACTGGACTTAAACTCGTGTATTGAAAACAGGTTATGTGAAAGAATTTGATAAACCTTCACGGCTGATAGAGAGACCTTCGCTGTTCGGGGCATTGGTTCAGGAGTATGCAAACAGGTCTTCCGACTTGTAATCAGTTAATAGCGTTGAAAGTGCCTGATTTGCAGTTTCGATGACTTGCACGAAAAATCCCAATTTCCAGGATTATGAATTTAGATGAATTTTGAGTTAATTTAATAAAACTGAGAATTGATTTGCATACCACGCGATTTAACAAATGCTACAATACCTACATACCATACTTGGTTTACAGATCGACTCCCAACAGCCTTATATAATCATCTAAGATGAAAAGGGAGGTAATCTAAAGCTGACGCCTAAACGAAATTTTTATTCATGCATTCTATCAAACACTTTATATGCATTTAAAAAAAAAAAAAAAAAAAACGATTGTGAAGGCATGTACAGAAAAGCAAAACAGATGGAAAGAAAGCAATACATACCTCTTAATTTCAAATAGCTTGAGATTAACAACCACTTTGCAAGCGATCAGTCAACGATCATAAAGAACGAGCACAATTTTCTTGCTAAATGAAATATATTGGTAGCTAATTAGGAATCTAAACATCAGGTTCGTTGTCAAGTTGGTTAAGATATTGCACCCAGGTTTATTTATGCTCCTATATAAAACATTTTGACGTTTTAGGTATCAAAATTCTAATTTTCATTTGATATTAAGTTTATTAAATTTATGAAATGTATTATCGTATTCTAAATATTTAACTCTACATATGAGTAAATGATGTTATTGAGTCACTATTATAGATAGTTCATAAAGAACAAACATGATATACGACTATCAATGAATCAAATATTATATTCCATTACATATTGCAAGTATTATGCTAGTTATAAATGTATATAGAGAAGTGGCACGCACAAGCCAAAATAGCTAATTTTAGTTTGAAAGTCAACATATTAATATACATTAATTGATTTACATCAGCTGATTTGCTTGTGTACCACCTCATCTTATGTTTGTAGTTCGTTAAATTAAATTCATATAATTTCATAAATATATAGTAAAAAAATATTTATTATTGAGTGTATTATTTTGATAAATGAAATAAACTTTTAAAACAATTGCATTCATAATTTGATTGGGTAATGAGTTACGAAAGTCAGGTTGCGAGTTACGAGGTGTTGAGTCGTTGACCGAGTCACAAAGTATGACTTTCGTTTAAAAAATTTTCTTTCGTATTTTGATACTAAGCATTATGAAAACTGTAAATTATATGAAATATAATATGTGTTTTATAGTTCAATTAATTGTAATCTTAAAATTTGGTCGAAAAATTAAAATTTTCGATTACATAATTAACAACATAAAAACTAACTTAAATATGTGAATAAGGTGTAAAATATATAATTCCATAAAAAGCCATTTGAGTGCTCGTTTTCTATTTTTGGAAAAACTTAAATATGTGTGAAATTTGAGGAAAGTTAAAAATGAAGATTTTAGAAGCATAACTTGACTCTAATAGGTGGGCAAACTGCCTTTGGGGGCTTGCATTTACATATGTATTGTACCAACCTTTCTGTCCAGTAACTACTAACGGTTGAAAAGTTATGATATTTATATTAGTTTAAGGTTTAATAATTATAGTATTGATAATAATTTAATGATTGTAAGGGTATATTAGTAACCTTGTATATAGGGTTCCAAACATGTGCTTTTTCAGATATACCATCCTGATAGGGGTCCATGGACATAGTACTTTTAGGCGGTGGCCATTTAGTCCATTGTCCATTGGACAGTTAGTTTTCTCAAAGACTAATAGTAATGTTAAAGGTAAGATAATAATTTTTCTATAAAAAACATCTCAAATATTGTATATATTAGTATAAATATAGATAATTTCATAAATGAATTGAATGCTTTTTATTTATTAATGATAATTTAATGGATGTATGCGACGGTAATGAATATAAAAATATAGTAAAGATTGACAATGATTGTTGACGTAGCAATAGTTGTTGTATTAACTTAGATTGTTATTATTAGTATTATTATTATTATCATCACAAGACTTGGCTTCACCATTTATCGACCTTTCAGTTTCGTAACCATTAAGAAAACTTACAAAACTTACAAAACCACAAATAACAAATATTTAATTTATTTATTTGGATTAAGTTGATTAATTAATGTGAGATTGAGAGATACAATGTAAGGAAAGAGATTATAGTTGGATCAACTTTCCATTTTTATGATTTTAAGTTTTAAGAGAAAGTGTGTGAAATGTTGAAGGCGAAACAAACAAGATTTCACAAGAATTCTCTTTCATTAAACTCCACACGGACTAACCGGGTTATAAACCCAAAAACAAGACAATAAAAGCTCACCACATAAAAACTCTCAACCACACACCTACACTAAACATTCACGTATTGTTTTGAATGTTTAACAATCTTCTGAATAAGAAGATGAAAAGGATGAGTAGAAAAGCAAGACGAACAAGATACAGAGGAAAAAAATATATGAACACTAATAGTAAAAAATAATAAACTTAACTATCTACATTTAACTCTAACAAACTATTTACTCTTCTGCACCCTCAACTGCCAGTAGTTTCACTTTGACCCTTCAAGCTTACCTGCAATAACAAAACAAACACAAACCAAAAAATATATTGCAAACCAAGTATTGACCAACTCACATGTTTCATTTAGATTACATATTTCAACAAATGTGTTATAGTAATTAATGATAACCAATGAATATTTAAATATATTATATATATATATATATATTAATAGAAAATGATTAGTAAACAAAGACTTAAATTTAGCCCTAAAAATTTAGTTGAAATGAAAAATTGATTGGTTAATAAAAATATAGAGAATTAGTGAATTACACGTGACATTAATTGTATAGTTTATGTTTAAATTTATGTCTATATTTTATGCCTATTTAATAAAACTCATATTAGTAAAAAAGAGAGACGCCTTTTTATTTAAGGAATATATGAAATATTTAAATATGCTTAAAATATTGATCTACTTTAAAAGTTTGATAGATAGATATATTTATCATTACTTCAGACTATATCGAAGACATCATTTGTGATCGTATATAATAAGAGTTAATTAATATCAAGGTCATAAAATTAAATTTCAATATACAAGATAGTTTATTTGAGATGGTGTTTAGAATTGTGTTTTCAAAATAGATTTTGTAATTCTAATATTGCCTTTTTAAAACGTTTATATCAATCTATTTTCTTGAAATCTCATTTTCTCTTTAACAAATGTAAAATAATCATATTTTTTGTAAAACAGTTTTTTCCAATTATTTAAGGTTAAACGCGATAATTAAATAGGTTTTCAACACAATTTCAAGCACCTTCGATCTCAAGTATAAAGAAAATCAGTGTATGCCAGATTGCATCCTACTACGACCTGCTCACATTCACAACACATCCATGCCTATGATACCATATGTTGTGGGCTTCACCACTTGAGCACAACGACTCTCGTAGCGAGCTCTATAATAATCTAAAAAAATATATCATTTTCTTATTTAACATCTTACAAAGTGATCTAGGATCAGTTCGAGACGAATTTACAAGTCATATTAATGATATTCTAAATTCTTGTATCTTTAAAACTGAAAAAAAATATAAAAGAAAATTATCTTATTAATTGAAATTTTCTAACTTCACCCTTATATTTGACTTACCCAAAAAAATTATTAAGGTGTTTATAAAATAAAAATGAAATTACTAATATATTTGCTTTCATATATGTAATTGCCCCTTATATTTTAACTCGCATGTTTGGGACAATAATACCATGCGCTTACATGTTATTAAACTATTAACCTTTTTTATGTGCAAAAATCGTGTACAATTACTATACCGAGTGCGTTTAGGTGGTATCCAATTTCCAAACGAAGTCTAACGAATAATTAGTAATTACTATCAACCAGTGATCAAGTGTCGTGTGGACCCACCAACATCCACTTAAACGGCGTTAATCCTCCGTTAAGCTTTATTTCTACAATATTCGATACAAGCAATGTTTTGAAACTCGAGTTTAAGGTTGACCCGGTCTCATACTTAGGTCCGGTTCAACTGGGTCCGACCGGTTGGACCAGGAGTTCAACCCGGATATTGACCTTTTGACTTTTTTCGATTTTTTTTTTACTATTTTTATTTTTACTCTCAAACTTTTGAAACTATAATTATAAATTATGATATTTGAAATGAAATATTAAATGACTATTAACTTATTATAGAATTGTCAAAATATTCATAAGAAGAGCTATTAGAAAAATTATAATAATCATTTACAAACTAGTAATAAATATTTATAAATACAAAACTATCACAATGTCATGGCTATATTAGTTGGCAATGAGGTCTAAGGTTCGAAACATAGGGTAGACATTTTTATTGCATTTTATTTCTTTTAGTGTTGAAGTTGTCCCACATTAGTGTTAAGACAAACCACAACCTACTATCACCTCTTATATTTTCCAAGCAAAACACACAAATAATTTTAACCTAACCATGGTTGACCTACAAATTTCGAACGATAACCTATACAATTCCGATCGGAAAAACTTTAATAAATTTGTTTTTGATCATTGTGTATGAAAATATGACTTCTGAATGCAATTCTTTGTTCTTTTTTACATAATTTGACATTGTACGAAATGCTTTTTGTAGGGCGGTTTTGGGGAGTGTGAGTGACTATGTTACTCATCATGCCCACTGCACTGTGATGATAGTGAAGAAACCGAAGAACACTAAGCAAACCTCTCGATAGCTTTGCCCAAGCAAAACAAATGGTGGTTTTTGATTGCTGTAACTAAATTTTTTAAAGTATTGGATATAAAAGGTTAAGAGACAACTGGTGTGTGTTTACTTGGTCAACCATCTACAGCTTGAAACCACATTGCAATGGTATATGCGTGTGGATGATAAACCTATAAAGATCATATATAATATATATCTTATAATGCTTGTTTTGTTAGCTCTAGTTAAACCTGGGTCGAGTATTTGCTTCTCTTGAAAGCCTTCTGTCTGGAAATGTATGTAGATATGATGGACTTGAATAGTATGCAGATCAAGTACATAGAAAAAGCCCAATAGTAAGTTGGTATAGATTTTGTCAGTACATCATTTAGGCAACTAAAGTCTTCATAACTTTGATCTTGAATTGTCAATTATAGGCAGCATTTTGATAATGGATTGATATCATCTCATCTTGAGCACAGTATGAGAGGTAATGTTTCCTCATGACAAAACCGTGAGCCCGTTCTTCATTATAAAAATGAATTATCTAATAGATTCAAATTTGTGATGTGAGGGAACATGACCTATTATAGGAAAGGCATATTCTAGCTTTTGACCTTTTTTCTTTTGAAGCTTTTTATCATCTTCACAAATGTCGGTGTAAAGCATACCAAGTCTGAGGCTGTCTACTATGCCAGCTTCTTGAAATTCGGGGCATTCTATTTTTACCAGTAATCTTTGCAGACAAGTCCTTAAAATGTTGAAACCAGCTTCGAGCTTTCGCTACAATTTATCATATATACAACCCTGAAATGAATTTCGCTAAAACTTATCATTTCTATGAAATGAATTTTATAGCAAGATGGCAATCGGCACGTACTCCTCTCAATCACTTTGTGCTTTCCACCAATTTTACACATATATCTTCAACTTCACACTTTTGACACATCCTGCAGAAGCATAGAGGTTTAATTGCAAAAGTTTAATAACCACCAATGAGTTTTGGTCCTAATTGCTTCAGTTAGACTACATACGTAACTCGAAAAACATAATAGTGAGATTAACGCCATTTATTAAACACAATTTTGGAAAAGGTTTACTCCATAATTAAGATGAAATACTGTTTCCATCAATTCAGTTAGATTTAATGGTGTCATTTTCTATTATGGCGGGTCACAGGGATCATTTGTTATGAAGTTCAATTAACACCTATTGTTAATGTCCCCCCATCCCTGCTAACCGAATACTTGAAGTAGATACGACTTGTATTAAAATAGGAATTTAGCAAACTTCAAATCAACAAGCACTAAATCTAGTCAACAATCAAATTCCAATACAACAAATTTATGTAACTTGGTCTAGCAAATATAAATAGGCATTAACCAATCCAAAATCCAGACATGCCCAATATCCTAAGATAGATCAAATCGTTGATATTGAATTTAGTCGGCTAAGGTAACTGATAAACCGGTCTTAAACGTGAAACATGTGACCAACATTTCCCCGATCCATCATTGCTTCACAATCAATCGCTCTTATCACCTGTCAAATTTCAATCCGCAGTAAATTGGTAACTACTGACAGAAAGAAGATGTTCAAACAATAAAATTGGTGCACGAAAGGTAGAGCTGGCAAAATAAACCCAAATGCTTAATTCTGAGCTATTCTGGACTTTTAAAATAGATTTATGAGTAATTATGGGCATAACATTTTTTTAAAGTGGGTCATACTGAGCTTGATTAAAAAAATTAATGGGTCTATATGGGTAAGGTGGACTCAACATTGAGTACCCATTGGACAACCTCCACTTCTTCAAGATAACACTTATATAATATTTTTTTAATTTCGTTTTTTTATTAATTTTTTTTAGTTTACGTTTTTTTTTTTTCATTTTTTTCGTTTTTCTTTTTCGTTTTAAACGTTTTCTTTCATTTTTTAAACGATTTTTCGTTTTTTTTTATTCTTACGATTTTAAACATTTTTTTTTTGTTTTTTCAGTTTCCGTCCTATTTAAACATTTCTTTTTTTCGTTTTTTCGTTTTTTGAACGTTTTTTCGATTTAAACATTTTTTTCGTTTTTTTTTCGTTTTTAAACGTTTTTTTTTTTCATTTTTGTCCTTTTTTTATTTGTTTTTCCGTTTTTCGTTTTTAAACATTTTTTCGTCTTTTTCGTTTTTAAACATTTTTCGTATTTGTTGTTTTTTGTCAACTATACGTTTCTTTTTCGTTTAGACCCGAGCCCATTTAGACCCAAGCCCGTTTATACCCGAGCCCGTTTTGACCCGCCTACCCAAACCCGCCCACCCGCCCATTTTGCCACCCTTAACGAAAGGTATACCTTGACAAACTCTTGCTCCTGCTACGACTCCTGCTTTTCTTTGGAGGACTCCTGCTCTTGCTAGGGCTGCGTTTTTTGGGGCTTTTACTAACACGCTTTGAGCGCTGAGTTCAAGAAGCGAACACAAACATAACAGCAATATAAAGAGTATTTAACTGTGAGTAACAGTTCAACATAAACCTAAAAGGATGTGCTATACATCTTAGAAGAAGCAAGTGAAAGGGCTTTAGAATTGACAGATTGAAGGGGAGTAAAGTTCAACTTACAGGTGGTGGTGGAGATCTGGATCTTGAAGGAGATCTGCAAAAGTTCCAGAAACAAGCGAGTTTAATATCCAAAAGTTCCTCTTAATTACTCTGATCCAAGAGCCTTGATGCCACTTCCACGTCAGAGAATCAGTAACCAAAATCAATACAATGAATGGAAAAACCACAAATGTTTAGCAGCCCAAGAGAGACCAAAATAAGACAGACCTAATGAGTGACGAAATTAGGAGGCCAAGCATAAATCATCTCGAAATGAGGAGGGGAGAAAAAGGATGCAAATCAAGACACAAGTGAACAAGATACCAATAAAGCTGACAAATAAGTTTGAACAGCAAGCTTTATTTTCTACATGTCAATTGGAGCAGCAATGATATGATCCAACTGTTAAAACTGTGATTGCCATTGTGCATATCCCATAATCATATAGCGCCTATTAATAATCCAGCTTTTTGAGTGCAATCCATATCCCACCAAGATCCTAACATGCAATCCTCAGGGAGCTGTATATATCCATATCTAGAAAGGCAGAAACAAGGCAGCTTTCATCTTTTAAGTTTTCAGAATGAAGAATCATTGATAGTTGAAATCTTCACACCTCTGCTAACATAAAATCATAAACCAAGCCACAGGGTAACAGCTCAAAGGGTAAACAATGGAAAACCATGTATTTACTCCAGCGAATACCTACTAGTTTAAAATCCTAACTTTATCACTCTTTCCAACTGCCTATATTAAAGAAACATCCACCTAGAGCAATGCTACGGTATAAATGTCTAAACAGCATGATAGCAATAACATGAGAACATATGTTGAAAGACCACAAAACAAAAAGAGCAGCTCCAATTTGGCAACAGAAAGCATAGATAATGAAACAATAGAAAACAAACACGTAAAACGAAAGCCATACATATCAGAAACAGTACTAAATAACCAGTTGATATGGTTATATAATGCGTGATGACAGCTTAACATCAGCAGTGAATTTCTTCCCTTAGAGATAATGAAATGCAGTTGACATAGAATCAAGTGAGATAAAAGTGTACGACACGATAGCATAAGTAGTTACAAAATAACATTAACAATGACTAGAAAAGAGTACCTTGCTACAGGGCGAGGTTCTGATCCAGAGCGAGCACGGGGGGAGGCCGACCTTGAACGAGATTTTGAGCGACGAGAAGATTTGGCTTTGGGGGACTTGCTGTAAAAGGATATAAAATTACTTAAGGTCAACTCAAAATAAGATTATAAGAAAAGCAAAAATATGGCTTAAAAATATCAGAGGGTGTATAGCATGCAATGGGCCATCACTACGGATATAAGTTTAATAGCAAAGTGAATTGAGAATGGAAATAAAAAACTATCTATCATTTCCATTCCATTCCCTTATCTTCAAACCCAGGATGCAAACATCCCCTAAATAATCATATCGCATCGAGGGAAAACGAGCTTTCAAGACAAGTTTAGGTAAACAGTGCAATGGAACAGAATCCAACCTTCGACTCCTGCTACGGCTATAGCTCTTGCTTCGGCTTCGACTACGGCTCCTAGAGCGACTTGAATCATACTCCTTCACCTATATTAGTTTAGGTGGAGAGTAAAATACATATGACCCAGAAGAAGTGTTCAGAGCAAATAAAACTGTAAGTGTATCAGTATATCATACACGTATAACTCCACGAGAGAAAGCATTCCGAAACTCGGAGTCATCCAATTTCCGTATCTGTGCGCAAAAAGGGTAAATATTAATAAACAAAAAGTAGCCAGAAGATTGCACTGTAACTTCAAAAGAATTATAACGCAGAGACAACAGAAATTACTAACAGCATATTTCATGTCATCATAGTTTGTGTAGTCTACAATCCCTGTGGTGCCTACAAAAAAATAGCATCACCATATCAGACTTGCTTCTCAAGCGGTAATATCCATATACTTTCACATAGATATTGTAAGTCAACAACTTGGAACGGATTGTAGTCTTACCACCACCCTCCTTAAAAACTTGGGAGAAACAAACATCACCAGCTCGACGCATGTGATCCTGGAAAACAAGAGAAGTGAGGCAAAAAATAAAGAAGCCGGAAACCCTGCTTGAGCCAAGCAAATGTTTGCATCACAATAGAAGACTAACCACACAACTAATTCTAAACCGAAAAAGGTCTGGTTTCTTTTATAAAATATATCCTGGTGACAATACTGTTGGATCTTTATGCTCATAGATTAAATTAGGATTAATATTGCTAATATACATTTGAACCTATAGGGTCACACTAATAGCATTAAACACATATTGATAATTGTAAGTATTTGATCCTTACTAATTATCAATTACCCTTGTATTTTATTGAGAATTAATATCTAATTGAAATGTGAATTTTCAATGCATGCTTCATATAATGTGATTATATAAAAGTCATGTACAAGTTTTTGGACCAAATGGAGTTTGGAAATAAAACTTGTACACAACCAATTATTGCACAAGTTTCAAAAGGGGCCCTCCCCCTTTTCTCCTTCCCTTGGCCGGCCAACCAAAGGGGTCCTCCCTTTGGGATTGGTTGCTTGCTTGTTGGTTGACTTAGCATGCCTACTCACACCCTTACTTGCATCATCACCATGCATGGGCTTTCCTTTGACTTTGTGCATGTATGGGAGTATATATACAAGCCTTTATGCAAGAGTAAAGAGTGCAAGAGTGTGCAGTTTTTCTCTCAACTTTTACTCTCACAATTCATACTAATAGTTAGTGAATATTTAAGTAGAGAAATCAAGCTCTCTCTTAAGGCAAATTGTGATTTGCTCTTAAGAGTTATTACAAGGGTATTAAGACTAGCATCAAGTGTTGCAAAGTGCTATTGGTGAATCATCTATAGAGGAGTTCTTGGATTGAGCTCTTAATCTTCATCAACACCCTAATTGCCAAAAGGGTTCAAAGTCATCAAAGGTTGTGATTTCTTAAACACCCTATGGTTGTTTTAATCTTAATTGACATGTAATTGGATCTTGGTGGGTTTAATAAAAGTGTTTTGATAACTTGATCATTTTTAAGGTTCCGTTGAAATTAATTATGTTTTAACATTGTGTTTTGATCATATAAACCCAACAAATACAATCTCCTAAGAAGGATACAACCTCGAAAGAGAGAAGACTGGTGACAATAAAACATGAATCTCTAGACCTTTAATGAGCATGCGAGCTAGAAGAGTAACTGTGCCATTCAACAAGTGAAGTAAGCATAAAATGATGAAGGTAATTGGCCTATTTGGATTGGGGAAGGTGATTGGCTTACATGGTACTTTGTCAAGCTTATAACATAATTTCCAAGTTTTATAGATTATTAATTAAGCTAATTTACCTCCTCCCAAGAATTATATTATTCAATTCTTTGCCAAGCGTTACACTACTACACTATTTCCAAACTTAAAATCTTGAACAAGCGCACCTAATTGAATGATTGACATCTGCACAAACTAAATGACGACTAGGAAAAGGGTGTGTGGAGTGGGGCTAGGGTTTAAGCAAGTGCAGAATTAAGATGCATATGTTTCACAGTATAAAGCATACTAACCTTCAGGTCTTGCCATGACGCAGAAGAAGGTAACCCAGTGACCAAAACTGCATTATAAATTACAAATGAACATAGTTGAGAAAAACAAATTCCAATAGATGTCGTAAACAAGCACTTTCAAGCTGTAACTCGCACCTCGATAATCGGATCGTCTAGAAACTCCACCATGTCCACCACGACCACTGCTATGACTATTATGACGATCCGTAGAAGATGAGTTACCACGACCACCATGGGCAAGTTCCACCTATCGAAAGAAAAAAGCATTATGATTTTTATTGTCACTACCATCAACAACTTAACAACTCACTATGCCATGTCTATGTGACTGACCCTTAGTCTATGTCCATCAAAATCATAGCCATCACGGCCCCTGATAGCATCTTCAGCATCACGAGCCTCTTCAAACTATAAAAGAACGACAACATCCATATCAGTTAATAACAACAATAACACGATAAAAAAAGTGGCAGTGTCAAGAAGAAGAAGCTCACCTCGACAAAAGCATAACCTGGAGGTCTTGGTGGAACTTTCAAATCAATGCGGGCTATTGGACCATACTGCAATATTTAAAAACCAATATACATTAACAAAAGTCTTCCAACTTATCAACTAATGCAATATTTCTCAAACTCAAAGCTTTAGCATTAAAAACTAATATTTTAACATTCCCTCATAATTTTACACCGTTAATTCATCAACAAAAGCCAAAAATCTCATTCTTTATTAAATGGATTAAAACAATTTAGATATTTGAATTTACGAATGAACATAACATTCAACTCCTACAAATTATCCCTGTTTGTTCATGGCTTTTTTGATTCAACTGTTAACTATTTTCTCAATGAAACAATTCATAAAATTTTATAGCTATAATACCGTAAAAAACGCTAAAATGACGTGCACATAAAATGGAATTTATAAAACAAATTACCAGATGATTTCCACTAAAACCAAAACCAGTCATACCTTGTAAAACAAATCTTCAACTTCCCGCTCACGAATATCACCAGGAAGATTACCAACATAAAGCGTTCTGCTCGATCGACTCATTATTTCTGATTATAAATAAACAACAAAAATTATAAGCAAAGTCAAAAATCAATAAAACCTAAGCGCAAAATGAACAAGTTATTGAAAGCTACAAACTTTAAAATTTAATCATTCTATAACATAACTATTAAATCAATCATTAACCTATGTAACCTTACAATAAAAAAAAAAAAAACATCTTAATTAACCATTAGAAAAATAACAATTACAAATCGAAGTTTAACCTAACGTAACCAAAACTTGAAGATAGATACAGATATGATGGATATATAAAGAAAATTGTAAACTGCAGATTATAATAAACTATAAATTTATGAATTGAGAGGATTACCTTAATGGATCCGGCCGCCAGAGTCGTTAGGGTTCAGAGAAACAACGTTTTGCTAGAAAAGAGTTGTTAGAAAGACAACAAAACAGGTGGTATGATTCACTGTGTGTCGCATACGGTGGAACTCAATTCAATCTAAATCTAACGGTCCATATCTCACGTACGGATGGATTCAATCATCATATCATACGAAGTATTAATATTAATATTAATTATAACGGCCCAGTTTTATGGGCTGTTTTAAGTTTATTAGTTTCCTAAAAAAGGCCTGTAGTTTATAAAAGAAAAATTCCTTATAAGATAAGTAAATTTCATGATTTGTATAGCATAGCCAAAAATATGGTAAACTTGCTTTTCAAAGTATTCAGGATTTTACAATCAGGAGTGTAATCGAGTGACTAAATAGTAATTGAAGACTAACTAAAATATATGTGAACTGAATCAGATATAAGTCAAGTAGAATTTAAGCTCGAGTCATCGAAGATGCTCGACTTGTAAGATTTGTAGGCCTTATTAAACTATAATCATGTGACACGTTATACTTTTGACGAATATAGATATTGAAGTGATCTATTTATCATAAAAAATTGGGTTTATATATTCGGAGGCCACCCAAATATATCATTTTATTTTTGTAGGCCACCCATATTTGAAAACAATTTTGTAGGCCACCCAACTTTGTATTTGTTTCATGTATACAAAATTCGACTAAAAACTCATCAAATTTGGTAGTTTCATACTTTGTGAACTCGAATTCGATTAAGAAGTAACACTTATTAATGAATGGACTTATGTAGTTTGTACCGTATAAACGTGCATATTTCGTAGCTTTGTATCTTGAAGAGTATTTTTGATTAAATTTTAGTTTTGTTGATTTTTTCATTTTAAGCGAAACCGAGCCTCCAAGTCAATTTTTGATTCGGTTATGATTCGATTTTGACATATAAATTCAATTTTTAGTTTTCTATTTTGCTTCCAAAATTTTTGAAACCAAATAAATTGAACTGATTAAACTAAAAAAAACTATAAACCTAATCAATAAACACCTTTAGATTGTTAAGTGCAATGTTTTCAAATTTGGTTGACACAGCGGGTCGCACTGGGACCCGGACCACCAGGCGGGCCAAACATGATTTTTGACTCGCATTGAACCAGCTAGTTCTCCGTCGAACCGGGTCAACCTGGTGAAACGGACCGGTAAGTGACTCGGTTTTTGTATTTTTTTCGAATCTGAAAATAAGTCACGGGCTCAGTTTCTCACTTCTCACTTCATTTATAGCCCTGGATCTAAAAAACACCACCCCCATAGCTATTACCACCACCACTGCAGCCTCGTCCTGTCCTGCCACCACCACATGCTTCAGTCACCACCATCAATATAAGTGATTATTGTTGCAAATACCAATTATTTTAGTTATTTTGTCATGGTTGTTGTTGTAAATACCAATTATTTTCTTATTGTAGTTGTTTTGCTGTGGTTGTTGTAAATACCAATTGTTGATGTTATTTTAATTTTGTTACAGTTATATAGAATTTTTCAAGATATTTTATTTCTTTAAAAAAAATTAATGTTGTATGGTTAAACATTTGAAGTTAAAACAATTGATGTTGTTGTTGTATATAATTTAGAATCAAAATCAGAAAATGGCAGATTTTTGAAAGGATTTCATGTTTGTAATAGTTGAATGTTTATGGAATATATCAAATCTGGTAACAATTGGGTCAGAAAAAAATTTGAGCTAAATCTAAAAGAATTTGGGCCAAATTTAGAATGTATTAAAACTGGACAAATTTAGACAAGAGGTTGACCGACTGATCTACCAGATCGAATCCGATTGAACCGAACTCAAAAATTAGCGCGGGTCAACTACAAACCCGGTCTCAAAACATTGGTCGAGCGAGGTTGAAATGAAATCCTCGAAAATATGTGAACACATTTAGCCAAAAAGTGTACAAATGTAGATACTACCTGCCACGTGGGTTAGAGGAACTTGAATGCCACGTGTAAGAAAGAGTCATGTCCCAACTCCCACGTTTCAGATCACACCTTTTGCGCATCCTCAGATCACAATTCACATCCACCCTTTATTCACAAAAATGCAAGCAAACGTTTCTACGTTACTATTTGAATTCTTTTTCTTATTTTTAAATAACGATTTTTAAAAAGTATTTATTGTTTAACAAAATACATTTAAAAAAAACGTAAAGTTTCAAATACTTCGTAAATAAAAATTGTCTACCCAAATAACTTTAAACGATGGTGACTCCAGCAATTGTATTTTTATTGTCCGTAGCGAAACAATTAAATATTGTTTTAAGTTTTATTTAATATTAATATTAAATTAATAATATTAATTAATATGGTGTGCTAAGAAGACTCCATCAGATATAACTTTTAAATCATTTAAATAAAGACTAAACTAAATAATGCACTTTTAATAAATATTTAAATCACTTGGTGCCTTCGTCATTTGTCGTCATTTTTGGAACTGAATATTTAAAAATCTAAACTCATTTTATCAACAGTTAGTTCTTATTAGGTCTTTTCGATAAAACTTGTTTAACAACGTTTTTAAAGATAAAAATGATTAATATATGGAAATCACGTGGGCTATGTCTGCGCAGGTTTGGTTTGAATCCCGCCGTTCACGATAAAAAGTCTACCCAAAACTCTTCTAAAAGCAGTTTCTTTATTTTCGTAATTTTTGTAGTTTGATGTATAATTGTCTACATCTTACCTTTTTATATTTCATCATCAACGGAGTTAAATAGTATTGTTGTTGTGATCGAGCGTACATGCCATTAAACTTTTGTTTGTTATTTATTTCTTTTAGCAACCGTTTGTTATATTTCAAAGCTCCTATATTGAATATTCATACTACTTGTATTATATTTTAAAGAATTATAAAAACAACTTCTTTATTTTGTAAAAAATACTTTGTTTAGCTAAAGTTGTAGTAATACTTTTTAGGACACCTACAGTGAAAGAACGTCACATTTCGTTACTGGTAATTAAAGTTATTGATTATGTTTGAAGTTATATAATTTTTATTTTTTTCTCATCGATCCTAATATTTGTGATATTTACGTTTTAAATGTTGTACTCCGTAACTGATAGATGAAATAACACTTGTAGAAGTAAAATGGATATATTTATTTTTTTTGTAAAATTTAATAACATGTTTATATATATACTATTTTTTAAATCTATATATATACATACGGACCATTTAAGTTTTTTTAAGAGTATGATATTGATGAATTATACTTCTTGGCACAAAGTAATAAATCTATCAAGTATAAATCTTAATTATGCTAATGAATGAATGCATTACTTTTTTCTTAGTATAACTGTCATGTTTGATTCATATAATTCAAAAAAATTGAATGGAATCATGTCGAATATGAATTCAATTATTTGATTAATGTGTTTGATTCAAAATCAAAAGGAATTGAAATTCATCAAATTCATCAAAATTTATTTAATCAAAGGAATTCATAATTCATGTTAAAGGAAAGTCTAACAATGTTAGATTTAAAATATCTTAAATAAATGTCATTTTACACTTATATTTAATTAAAGTTTGATTGAAACTTTTTTATAAAATAAATGAATGAGAATAATAAATGAATGTCAAACATATTAGTTTTAATAGTTATTTTTTGTATGTCAACAATTTTTTAGAATAAAAAAAATGCGGACAACAACAATGGGATGGAACAAATACTTATTTATGAAAAATCAATGCTACAACAAAAAATAAAAATAAAAGTAATATACATATATAAAATTGAGTAAGGTAAAAGATACTGTTAGTTAACATATCGTATTCGTCTACTAAAGTAGATGAATATGGTTAGTTAGAAAACATATATATACTCAGGGGCAATAATTTTATATGGGTTTAAATATTATATAAAAATAATCTGATGAAGTATTATCTTGTAGAAACCGAAGAAGATTGAGAATTGGATCAGAGTTGTAGACACAATTTTCTTTTAAAAAGCTGATATCTAATAAACAAAAATAAATATCTTTAATTTTTTAATTTTTTTTCATACAATTACAAATGTTCAATTATTCATGTTTATAAATTACATTTATAGATAGGAGATTATGAGGGGAAGGTAATACTATTTTTTTAATATTAAATTGAAATATATATGAATATATAGAATAGATATTTTGATTTTAGATAATAATATATTTTCTTTAAAGATTATTATAAATCATTATGTATGATGTTATTATCTCTTTAATTTTAGTTAATTTAACAAAATTAAATAATCCTATTGATCAATTGAATTTTGATAAAATCATCAACTGATTTTTATATTATATTTAAAATATATATACATATAGGGGAGGGTTTAAATAAAAAACATAAATATCATGAGAACGTGAGAATGACTTTGAAATCACTTTTTAAATATCAAAAACACATTTTTCTTCAAAAAAAATTTAATAATTATTATTAAAATAACTTTTGCAAGCTATAATAAAAATTTTAATAAAAAATATTAAATTTTTGTGAACTTTTTTTACAGTCGTTACTGAACACAAAATATAACTTGCTAATCACATGTGATTATTCTCTAATATAATGTGATTATTTTGTGTTCGAGATAATCACAAAATAAGGTTTTGATAACCACATATTTTTCATGTGATTATCTAGTTATAAACTGTGATTATTGTGAATAAAAAAAATTAATAAAAAATAATCAAAAAAGGAAAAAAAAAAGTCGAAATTTTTGTTTATTTTAAAAATAGCTTCTAAAAGTTATTTGAATAAGGAGTTATGAAGAAAATTTTGTAAAATAACGTGTTTTAAATATTTAAAAATGAAGTTGAAGTCATTTCCTACGTTCCTACGATATTTAAATTTTCTCATTTGAACCTAAATCTATATGCACATATATATATATATATATATCTATAACCGTTATTAATCATTTCACACTATCTTTCTTAATCTTTAAATAAAGATATCGAAAATTACCATTTTATCCACCCACTTATTAAATATATAAATTCAATTTATATTATATTTCACATAATACATTTAAATATATTATTTTTTTTATTATAAAAAATCACTTTCATTAAAGAAGTAGCAATTATTCTTCCATTCAAACATTATTAAATATTTGTCTTTTAAAATTAATATGCAAAATCTTCCTTTACTGTGAAATTCAACGTAAATATATATATATATATATATTGCAATTGATTATTGAGTACGAGAATAATTAGGTGACCAGTTATAGGCGATAGGTGGGTGACAACTTGGCAGGTGGTATTTGAACTTTGTAATGAGGGCTAGTGTGAGTTGATGAAGTTTGACTCTTCGAAAAGCATTGTGGGAGTCAATATTACTCAAAGTCAAACCGCCACCTTTGAGTGAGATTGTCAACTTGGGTCAATTTGATCATGATCAGGGGAAACTCAAATAAAAGGTTGTTGTTGCTAATTTATCACCCGTATATATTTGAAACATGATCGGTTCGTTGATTTTGAATGTTCTGTGTGGAAAATAAGATTGGGTTTCTAACTTTTTTTCTAAGTAAACAAAATCCATTAAAACTACGATAAGTCGATAATTGTTATAAAAATAATCAAAACACAAGAGCGATAGTACAATAGATCTGCTAAAAGTTTATGTTTCATTTTACATTAAGTGATATATCTTAACATTTATTAACATATACTACATACACAGTGGCTAAATTTCGGGCCCTATTTTTTTCGGGACCTTGTGCGGTCGCACAACCTGCATACCCTCAAGACCGGCCCTGATTTGAAGCATTTTCTAATTTTATACTTTTCAGTCGCATTTATTACTTATATTATTTTTATTTTTATTTGTTTCAAGAAAATTATCGATTACAAAAATTAGCAGTTATAAATTAATAAAGTTACCAATTTACCCTTGTTTTAGTAAATATGAATAATGGAGCTTTTAGTTTTCATAAGTTATATAAATCAAAGTTAGTTTAATGAAGGGCAAACTTGACAAATTGTTGATCCACCTTAAAATGAATTTTTTTAATTTAGGAAAATAACAGTGTAACAGACGAAGTATTTAACATTTTAAAATGAGTGATGGCATTTAATTTAATAATAATAATATAATACCATGTATAATATGAAAGATTTTAAAATGAGTAATTAAAATCGAGTATTTCAAACTTAACATCGGTACAAAATTTACAATTAACAAGCTGGTTAAGGACGAAGGGGATTAGAGTTTTGGGATAAGTTGAAAAGTATTTGAAGCTTTTATAGTTTGCACACTATTAGTTTTGATTGTACACCATTAAATCAGGTATTATATAAGTCTAAAATCCTAAATCATGATGTAGTATAGAGTATGAATAAACTAATCTGATCATGTACAATTATTTTTAATTATATTTATAGTACGTTTAATTTGTTTAAGGGAATCACTATGTATATAAGATTGATAGTAAAGTAGAACGAGATTTTATATCATTTTCAAACCATCTTTCTCCGATGGGTTTGAAAGAAAGATACCGGAATACTAAAACCACTACCCCTCAAACAAACATCATATATCATTTTTTTTTCCGTTCATATACTCTTCCTTCAAAACGCACCATTAAAATACACTGTAAAGTTTGGTTAATAGTAACAAGAATGAAGAAATGACACCTATTCAAAATGTTTGGTTTGATGAGAATGGATTTAGAAAATAGAATTAAACGTATAAATATTGTAATCCATATCCATTTACGATGGTGAGTTTGAGAAGTGAACTTTACTATCAATAAGTTAAGGAATGTTGCTTTTGATAATTTAATATAAAAAGAAGCAGAAATAATATTAGTAGAAAAGGAGATGGCTAATGTACTTTTTGAAGATATCTCATAACTTACATCAATTGGTTGGTAAAAAGTACAAGTACAAAATAACAATATGTAGAATGGAGACTTTATAAATGATAAAACGTGAAACTCGCGATACTTTGATAATTATGCTTTATGAAATAAATAAATAAAGTTGACTAAATTTAGAGTAGTGGGTTGGAGGGTTCAACTTTGCTTTCCATAAAAAAAAAGTGACATATAACTTTACTACAAAAGTAGCTAGGTCACACAAACGTTACTCTAAACGATTAAAAGAAGTAACCTATAAATCTCTTTAAAGTTGATGTTTGTTACAAGTACTTCTTAGGCAATAAAGTAAAAGCTCTTTTAACATTCATATTAGGTCATCAATAATAACTAAGGAAAAGTTGAACATTAACATCCTAACATCGAAATAGTTCACGTAATCTAAACTAAATTAATACTATTTTATCTGTTTCATTTTAAATATTCATATTGTTATTTTGAGTTGTCAAAAATAAACCTCCAATTCTCATATCAACTAACTAAAAACATTTAAAAGATAAATATAAAATTCTATTGAATAACATTACAATAATTCTACATTTTTAAAATAAATACTTATATTTTAAACAAAAAAAACGTATAGCAACATCTTTTTCATTATTATTTTTACTTACAGTTGCGTTCAAATGAGTGTAAAAGGTTGATTAGAATTAAAGAACTAATAAGAAAACTCTATTTATAAGTGCATAATCGTCATTTTAATAAAAAATTTATTCTCCCAATGTCTTTTAAAGTTAGATGTCTCAAACACGGCTAGTCAAAAAATTATAAAAATTGTACTTTAAAAATTGAAATTTTTTCTCTTCGATTAGATATCTCACATGGTATACTTTCGACGAACTTTTTTTTTTTCCATTTTTTGGTGAATTCTAAAAATTGCAAAATATAATATTATGTGTGATACTGTGTAATATTACATGTGATATAACTGAGTTTTATATCTAAAGTTTTTTAAGTTTCAAGTAAAACTATCACATGTGATTATAAGTGGTGATTTAACGTTCAAATATAATAAAATTTACAATCATATGTGATTAAACACTAAACAATAATAGTTATGATGACGTGTGATATTAGTTGTAAAATTACACGTGATCAATACTTATAGGTTTGAACTTGAAATCTAATTATAAATACATTCACATGTGAATAAAACAACAAAGAATAACTACATGTAATTACATAGTAATGAATAGTATTTATAATCATATGTAATTATAATTGTTATTACATGTGATAATCAGTTGTTATCACGTGTGATATTAGTGATTATCACAAATTATATAATATAGACTCAAAACTAAATATCTCAGGCATATTCCGCGAATCTTAAGGTTGTATAAGACAACTTATTAAAGAAAAAAATAATAACTAATATATATGTAAGATTTTTAAGTTCACAAAATCTATACTTCTATAAATTGTTGGCGCATTTTCTTCAGAAACTTACACTTTCAAAGATGTAAAAAGTCTATTGTATCCTTATCATTGACTTAATATACATGAAAAGTAATTAGATATTATTTTATTTCATAAATATAAATATCTCTAATAAAACATATACATATGACCCATACTAATTGACTAGATAAATATAGAAAAATCAATTATCAACGTAATATCATACAATTATTATAACACCCCAACAATTTACTCAGGGTTAAATATGTAATTTGACTCGGAAGCGATGGATAAAGTAAAATTATATATTATGTTACAAAAAGGATCAAGAAATTTTCGCGAGTTTACAACATTTAATATTCCTGAACCAAACATATTTTGTTGTTCTTCAAAATCTATATACATATAATCTAACAAAACATCCATATAATTATCAGAGTTTTGGCGCTCGTCAAACATCCCTTCTAATATCCATCTTCCTGCCCAACCCACAATATAATAACAAAACCTGCAGGAAGAGAAGTGGTGGAATTAGCACAAAGCTAAGTGAATGAATGTACAACTAATAAATCAGTTAGCATAATAATCTGTTTATATTAAGCACAGTAAGCACATAAACTCAAGAGGATCGGTGGTTACTGAGGAACCCTACAGCCGCGGTGGCCCCCAGTAACACTTACCACAATCTGTATAGGCCCATACAGAATAGACCGATAACTTGGCACTACAACACAGTTTCCAGCGACAACACATGTATCTGGAACCTGTGTTGAACACAATAGTAACCAAGTCCAATCGCAATTGACCTCTGAATAACACAGATGCCCGAAGGCCACAATTATATCAAACAGATATTCACAATCATAAATCATAATACATAGCCTATCAAGGTCTACATTACTCGTTGTAATCACACTATTACAACTAACTCAAAATTATGAGTTGCAGATCCACTCACCTGTCCGCTACTGTCCACCTCTCAGAATTCTAATATTACTGAGTCTTCGACTGATTTGAGAATACAACAGATAATGAGTTAGTAACTCATTTCGTAATCGTATAACATATCTCAACGCATAGTATCTAGATAATAAACATTTATCAAGTTTAAATCATCATAGTAGCACATTCTTACAAGCAGGTAATTCCCGGAAGTCTAAGGAAATAAGAGTTCAATCTGGAACGAAACTCGAAAATCCCGGAACGTCATTTAAAAACTGAAAAATGCCATTTTGAAGCCCAAGACGACCCCGAAAGGCCAAAAACTGACAGGGCTATGGTACATAGTCTCGATTACTTGGTCGATTCCAAGTGACCATGCGAATTTCATCAAAATCCAATTTTTAGTAAGATTTTCACAAAACTTAGTAACACTTACGCATTATTGCCAATATCGCCATAACGACATTGCCAATATCGCCATAGCGACATTACCAATATCGCCAAATCACTAGCGATATTGCAAGCGAAATTAATCGCGATATTGGATGCGATATTACCTGCGATATTGGTGGCGATATCACCAATATCGCCTAAACCAGTTCATCTGCGTTTTTGCAGAAAACTGGGCTGATTTCACAAATAAAATCCCAAATCTAAATTCTAACAACGTTTTTCACCAATTGAACGTTCCAACACTTCGTAAATACATAAACCAACACTCGAAATGCATCAATTTAACATAAAAACACTTAAGTGAATTTCCAAGCAAGATTCTCTTATTTCTAAAAACCAAAAACTAAAAACTAACTAACCTTTGATTCTTTGCTTAAAACCACAAAAACGAATTGCAGGACTGATCTTTGATGAAATCCGAATCTACTAACGAAGTTTGAAGTGATTTTGAGCTTGATTCAACCTTCAATTGCAAGTGTGTGTTTAGTGTGTGTTCTTGGTGTGTGTGTGTGTTTTTGAGATGAAAATGAAGATGAAATGGGGTTGATTTATGGATTTTGGTTTATATATATTTGATTTACGTACACTACGATGTATTATTATCATTAATCTAACACACGATGGTATTAGTTCTAACACTTAGGCTTATCCGTATTTTAAACTAAAAATACCATAATTCCCATTTAATTATTCCTAACAATTATCCAATCAAACATTTCATATAATTTAATTCAATTAAATAAAGTAAATAAAGAGATAAATTTACCGGAAAATACTAGACCATTAGGGAGAATGTTACAATTATAATACTCACTTTTTACTTTTAATTGAAAATTTGTTTAAAAGTCTTACTATTATTATTAAGAAAAAAGATATATTAAATCATGCAAGATAACATAAAATCTTTATACACACAAGTTCCCATGTATTAATAATTCAACTTAAAGTAACAAAAATATTGAAAAAATCAAATGAATTACCCATGATAAAACGTTACTTTTGGTCATCGATGTACGACAATACTACTAACAATCACCGTCAACAACTATTAATATCTCTTTCATTAACATTATTGTTAGCTATCACCATCGACTATTGTTACGTTATTCTCATTTGTTATCGTTAATATTGATAGAATTAATGTTTAGATACTTACTATTGAAAATTTAGTTCTATCCGATAAAAATGTTTTGTAGAATATCATTGTTGTTTTTTTCCAAATGAAAAGTAAGCTTTATATTTAGTATTGGATTGGATTGATATAGATAAGGTGTAAACTTTCTAAGGGTTAAAACTGAAATTTAAGTATTAAAATAGCAAAAACAAAAATGTAATAAAGGTATAGATATTTATGTACCTTTCACCCTCATCATCTATAACTTAAACTCCATTAAAATACAAACTCAAACTCTTTATTTTATTTTTTTGTGTTATTATGTATTAATTATTTAGTTCCTTCTTATACGATAAAACATGTTTTGTTATCATCAAACACTGTTTAATTAGATTAAACAACCCATTAATTAGATTAAACTAAATAATAAATTTTAAAATTTGAAGCACTACAAAATTGAGGACCTTCACATACTCAACTTCAAACATGACTATGTGGAATCAGAAATCGATCTCTAGGTTTTTGGCTTATGGGGTGGAGACTCACGGAGAAATCGACGAGGGTAATAACAACGATGGTGACGGAGGTTAACAGTGGGCGCATCGAAGAAGGTTAATGTCTCGGGCAACAATGGCAGAGATTGGGCGATGGCAGAAGTCGAGCAATGATGGTGACGTCGATTCATGTGAGAGAGATGAAAAGTAAATGGACATGAAAGTTTGCAAGAGGTAGATGGAAGATAAATGAAATTGTTGAATTACTAGAATACCCTTAAGCTTTAAAATCAATTCGTGCTACATTTATTTGGTGAGATCGTCACTTTTAATAAGAACCATCGATCAAAATAAATGAACGGATCAAATGTGTTTCCCCTTCTCACATCAATTTGATATACTTTATTTAATTAACTCTAGTCTTTTCTTTATACTTATTAATTAATTAATAATTAATAAACCGATCAATTTACACTAGCCTAGTACTCGCGCAATACGACGACGGTAATAATATTATTCAACTACATATTCGGTGGTGAAATTGATTCGAATATATGTTTTAAATCAAACAAATACTAATAATATGAAGTAATATGATGAACAACACTTAAACAAAAATCATAGAAAATACTATAATGTTAAGTAGTTAAATTTATTTATATATAGTAATTTTGTATTAAATAGAGGAATTGTTTTCAATTGTGTAAAAGGGTAAATTAAGATAATAAGAGAAGCAATTTGAAGTTTCCAATTTAAAAAAATTTAAGACAAAAAGCTTAAAAGCTTAACAAGGGTTTAAATTAAAATAGTTGGCTACATTTCATGTTGCAAAGTTCACAACTACAAAACCTCATTCCACGGCCTCCCAAGCGCGTGAAACCACTCCCTCACGTGCCGGACATTTGAAGCCACCGCCACCTGTCACCTGACACACTTTCAACCCCACATATAAACTCCCTTCACACCTCCACCACCCCCCACCACCATTTTCACATTCCCATTTTTCTACGATGGGATCTGAATTAACCTACAGAGGTCACGAACCTCAAACAACTTCTGATCAATACTTCCCTAAACCTAATAAACCATGGCTCTCCGTCATCCGTCCAATTCGTTACATCCTCCGTGAACAACGTCTCCTTTTCATCCTCATCGGCATTCTCATCGGCGCCGTTTTCATCTCCCTCATCTCCTCCGGCTCCGGGGCCAGCGTCGGTGCTGGAACCATCAGTTACCGTGGCGACTACTCGGTCTCCGGCACGGAGATTTTGAATCCGCGGCGGCCGGTGTACCGGCCGGGATTCGGATCGATGAACTCGGGTGGTAAAATTCCGTTAGGGTTGAAACGAAAGGGGTTGAGGATTGTGGTGACTGGTGGTGCAGGTTTTGTAGGAAGTCATCTCGTTGACCGGTTGATTGCGAGAGGAGATAGTGTGATTGTTGTTGATAATTTTTTTACAGGAAATAAAGATAATGTTATGCATCATTTTGGAAACCCTAGATTTGAACTTATACGACACGACGTCGTTGAACCGTTGTTACTTGAAGTTGATCAGATCTATCATCTTGCTTGCCCTGCTTCACCTGTTCATTATAAGTTTAATCCTGTCAAGACAATTATATCCTTCATTCACTTTATTTACTACTTTTTCCATTTTCATTTATTAAGTTTTAATTATGTGATTAGATCGTAGAATTCTGATGCTGACATGTGCTCTGATGCATCGTTTTTAAGCTTCCATTTATTAAATTTTCGAACTTTGGTGCATTTTAATTTGTTTGAGAAAATGTGATGCATCAGGACACATGTCAGCATCAGAATCATTGTTTAGATACTTATTATGATTATGATTATTATATGATGTTTTATTAGTTTTTAGTATTGTGAGTCCTTAATTAACTTTGTTACAAGACAAATGTGGTTGGGACATTGAATATGTTAGGGTTAGCAAAAAGAGTTGGTGCACGGTTTTTGCTAACGAGTACTAGTGAGGTGTATGGTGATCCCCTGCAACATCCTCAAGTTGAGACTTATTGGGGAAATGTTAATCCTATTGGTAAGTTTATTTGTTGACGACAAACAAACTGGTAATGTCGTATAGTTTTTAGTGGTAGGTCGTGTGCTGATGTTAGATCTGATTGAGTTTGCTATTTTTGGGCAGGTGTCAGAAGTTGTTATGATGAGGGAAAACGTACTGCTGAAACATTGGCTATGGATTACCATAGAGGTGCTGGTGTTGAGGTTTGTGACTCTGTATAGCAAAGATTAGTACTTGATCAGTTGATTGGGTGAAATTTGAAATTTTGATCCATGGGGTTGTTCAAAGATTTGATTTTGATTGTGTTTTTGTAATGTAGGTGAGGATTGCTAGGATATTTAATACATATGGTCCTAGAATGTGCATTGATGATGGGCGTGTTGTTAGTAACTTTGTTGCTCAGGTGGGTTGTTTGTCATGATCAGTTTTTAATCCTTAAGAATTATTTGATTGAATGATGTTTTTGAAAATGTAAAGTTGGATTGAATAAGAAGATAATTTCATTTTTTTCAGTTTTGTTGATAGTGATTAATTTGTTTGGTAATAATGCAGGCACTGAGAAAAGAGCCTTTAACTGTTTATGGTGATGGAAAACAAACAAGAAGTTTTCAATTTGTTTCGGATTTGGTTAGTTTATGTCTTTCTTTGTCTCTTTAACAAATTTGTAGTTACCTTTATTTTAAGATTTTTAATTGTTTTTTCGCTTTGTGTTTATTTGGTCTCTCTTGTTTGGAATTTTATATATCGTCACGTAATACTAACTGGCTAATTGCCTAATTGCCATAAAGAGTCTGTTTTTGGCAGTGCACCTACTCAAGTCTATTCATTCAAATGTTGATTTTTGATTTGTCAGTGTCAGTTGACCGAGGTAGCAATCAACATGCATAAACAAGACATGGTTTAATTATATACTAAGATTTAAGAATTAGGATCACTTTTGATCATTTTTGGGCTGTCTTTTTGGCAACATGACACAACATCTATTTTCTCCAACCCGATTTAAACTTGCAATATATGTTTTTTTCCTGGAAATTTTTGATAAATAACTTAATTATCTTATTGTTATTATTTAATTGATACTATGGATTTGGGACCACAGTTCCTTTTCTTGTACTTTTGTTAACATCTACGTTATATATTTGATTAACAATTGAACGCTTTTATTAAATGATATGTCAAAATAAAATGTGCAATTTTTGTGAGATGACATGTATATTAGAAGACATCACCTGAAAGGTGTTGGTGATACTATGACTCAAGGAAAAGAGAAATTGATGTAACATTAATGTAATGTCCCTCAGGCGTGTGTGTAGTGAAAACTGATATGATTCAATTGCACAAATTTATTGTGGGTCATGTTCACCAGCCTCAAGGTACCATGTGGGTGGACAATTTGGCCCTATGTAAATAACTCTTTGTGGGTCATAAGTTCTTTCAAAAGCATAACTAACAACTCTTGTCGTACTATCTCCAATTTATAAATTAATTTAGAAATGCTTATAGTCCTAACTCACTCTGCTTTGAATTCATAGGTCGAGGGTTTAATGCGTTTGATGGAAGGTGAACATGTTGGACCATTCAATCTTGGAAACCCTGGTGAATTCACCATGCTTGAACTCGCTCAGGTCTGCACCTTAATTATATACCTAATGACTATAAATCAATAAACCGTCCAATTTGCTACTTGATGTAGTCATTGCTTGAATATTAATATTTGTTTTCTCACATTGGTGCGCAGGTGGTTCAAGAGACAATTGATCCAAATGCACGAATCGAGTTCAGGCCAAACACAGAGGATGACCCCCACAAGAGGAAGCCTGATATCACCAAGGCAAAAGATCTTCTTGGATGGGAACCAAAGGTGGCACTTCGTAAAGGTCTCCCTATGATGGTGACTGATTTTAGGCAACGTATTTTTGGTGATCATAAGGACAATGGTGCCACCATCTCCACATCATCATCCACATCAGCTTAGAGGCAACACTTCTATACCAGTAAAGTATGATGATATGAAGCAGCAGGAAAGGCGTATACTATTTTGTTCTAAAAGTAAAGGTTCCCTTAACCCAGAACAAGTATAGCAGAGGTCACAGCCTTCTCTACCATCGTTTAGGTCTGAGTCGGCTATATTAGCTTTTCGGGCATGTATTACATTGTATTAATATCTTGACCGGATGTGGGAACTATAATTGGTATTTTACAGAGATAAGTTTTTATGTTGTAGCCTATTACCTTCCCCTTATTATTGATGTTATTGTTAATGTTTAATGCAATTGATATTTGAAATATTTATCCCTTTTACAGAGATTAGTTTTAATTTTTATTTATATTTTTCTCTAGCTGGTGAGTTATGAATGATCTAATAATTAGCTGTGAATGTTTTGTATAATTTGTATATTAAATTCATCAATTTTAACTTCACGAGGTGACAACTATACAAAATTAGATACTAGTACTAATTTACTCGTCAAACATTCTAATATTTCTTGTGTACCACGTTTGATATTTAAAGTTGCCTAATATGTCAAGGAGATATAAATATAGAAAACATTATGCACAAGAACCATGCAATTAAAATATGAAACTACTTAACTACATGCACTCTTACACTTGCACAACATAAACAATTTGAGATCAGGTGGCTACATGGCGGAATGCAGCGGCACTTTTGGCACACAAACATGGTGCCCTTGATCACAATCCCGCTGTACGGATTGATCCGGTGATATAGTGACTGCTTTATCGTCATGGGTCGTAGCAGTTGTAAGCCCGTCACTAGATCGTTTGTCAAGCCAAGAAATAATGTCACCAAAAACAATATCAATGTTGTCATCAGTCTCGCCAGCAGTCAATCCGTGCCACATGCCGGGATATAATTTTAAGGTTTTATCTTCACTGCTTGCTTGATCATACAAAGCCTTGCTTACTTCTGGATCTGTCACGGTATCAGCTTCTCCATGCAACACAAAGAAGGGGAATGTTATCTGCCAAAAACGTCAATGCTGATTTTTTTACGCAAAGAACAAAACCTAATGGAAGAAGGGTGATTTTGTGAAATAACCTCATTTAAGGTATCTTCGAGGTGCATACTAGTTCTAAGTAATTCAAGAGCTGTTTTAAGCCTGGGCTTTTCTTGATAAATCAACTTGTTCCCGCGTATCTGCACACATTACAGGAGTGAGTTCACAGAATTATCTTCGCTCGATTTGAAATGGAAATTAACGAGCACCTCTTCTCTCTTAATAGGGTCCTTAAAAGCAGCATCAATGACATCTTTTGTAGGAACAATCTTCCATCTTGGAATCACATCTTCTACTCTTGTTAGTAGGCTTATCACCATTGGGTGAGGCTTTACCTTCTCAGATATCTATTAGTAAAAAAATAAAAATAAATCAAATAATTCCTTTTCATTGTGTCCCTTCATTTATAATTTTTTTATGGGTACCTTACACATGGGAGCAACCAGAATGGCACCATGCCAGAAATTGGCTTCTTTTTTATGTGCAAGAAGGGCAACTGCACCACCCATTGATTCTCCATATAAAAATCTTTTCTTGTTTTTGTATTCATCTTTTCCTGAGACATGCCATAAGAAATTATATTACTTTAAACAGGTGGATATAAGAGTTCTTATAGATTCCTAAGAACTATGTTGGTTTTCATCTTTTAGCAACAAAAGGTTGTCTTGTGTTCTTTTGGACCTACTAGAAATAAGCTTGAAGTAGTTGCAGCAATCGCTAACGATGTTATCAAACTTCTTGATGTAGCAACGTGGGCCCATAGACCGCCCGTGGCCTTCATAATCTATCCCAAACACTGCATAGCCGTAGTTCGCTAGCTTTGTCCCACATCCTACAACCAGAGTTACCCTTTTTGAAATTTAGAACATCAATTATGTGAAAGTAAAAAACTGTAGTCAGTAACCATTTCATGATACAAGTACTATGAACTATGTAAAACTTAAAACTGCAAAAAGAATCAGTAGTATCCAAAGTTTGACTACAAGTAATTCAAAATTGGATTCATAAGTTGACCAAACAGAGCAAGCAGAGAGGACTCTTTATGGTAATTTAGCCAAGTAGTAAATTTTAACCTCAGACTTATGTAGTCATGTAGAGCTTCCTGGAAACCATTTTTGTCGGATATGTGGGGCCCATATTCCTACCTCTAGCAATTACTCTAGTATTAGTTTTTGCTACCACCCACCACTCTTATAAGCTTTTTAAGAACTTATAAAATTAATCAATCAAATATGTTAACCAAGAAGGACAGAGGACCTAACAATTTATATTAAATTTGAAAGGGTTTCTAAGCCAGTACAAACTTACAAAGTCGTATTCACTATTCAGTATTTCATGTAAAGGTGTGGGCACCAACAAAACAAGAAAAAAACACCCTCGAATACACTTAATATTTTCCTAATTTAGAAAGAAGAAAAAAGATACAAATGAACATGGTACTGGGATGTACAGAGTTTAGTCCTTCAATGGCAATTGAAACAAAAACATTATGTATATATGTACTTCGTACTATTTACGTCCAAAAACTTACAATGTTGTTAACATGGTATACATTATTGGATGAAATTGATCTAAAACCAAAATGGTTACTAATGTATTATTTTTTTGAAGCTAAACAATAAAAAGTCAAAATGTGGACCATATAGTGTAATATATTAGTATTATTCTAGTGGTTAGCAACATATCATATATCATATATAATCAAAATATTAAAAGGATGGAAAGAAACTTAAATGAAAAGGATTTGAATGAACAGACAAATAATTTGAAATAAAATGAACAACATATAGCAAAGCAAAAACTGGCAAAAAAACTTAAAAATGAGAATCGAGAAGAACATGTATTACCTCTCATGAAGACACCACATTCCATTCCATAACCTGCAATAGAAACATTGACATACGCAAAATCAAATATTAGTGAAGCTTAAATCACATACTTGTGTTTGTGTGTGTGTGTAAAAGAGATAATTAACACCATGGCAAAGGAAGACAAGGGCTTTTGGTGAAGAAAGAGGCAGCCATCTACAAGTGAAGAGCTGAACTCCTCTTGAATTCTTTATGTACTCCTGAAAGTTCATGAAAATCATCACTAAGATTCAAATTTTATGACACTTACATAAGACCCATTTGCTGAAGATTCAATTTTTATTACAAGTACACAACACCCATTTGCTACAGATTTAATTTGTATTACAAATACATAACACCCATTTGCTAAAGACTCAATTTTATGACATACATAAATCCCATTTGCTAAAGATTCAACCTTTATGATAAATACATCACAGGTCACACCCATTTGCTAAAGATTCAGGTTGTATTACATATGCATAAGACCCATATGTGTTCTAGATTGAATTTTTATGACAAATACATACCCCCCATTAACTAAAGATTCAAATTTTATGACAAATACATCACAACCATTAGCTAAAGATTTAACTTTTGTAACAAATAAATGAAACCCATTACAAATATTGATCAATCTGCACTAGAAAAATGAAGCAAACAAAGATGAAGTTGTATGTGTTAGTGAAGGAGAAACTGAACCTCTTGATATTCAACCTCCATTAATTTGTGTTTGGAATAAATGAAATTGAAGAAGAACTGGAAAATGACAGAAACAAAGAAAAAGATAGCTTTTTGGAGGAAAAGTGTTTACACAGGATAGAATAGAGTGACAGTGATCCCAAGAAAAAAGAGGTTATCAAAACCAGACTGACGTTTGATTCTTGTTTTCATTATATGAGACCCATGCCCTGTATCCCCATAATTTTAGCCATCTTTATTATGACGTGGAGAATGTTCCCTGCAAATTATTTCTTTTTACTGTTTCGATTTATCTGTTTAGTTTAATACACAACTTTTATTTTATGTTTGAATATTATTTAAAAATATATGCAATATCAACAGTTGTTAAATTATTACTATATTGTAATGATGATGATGAGATGAGATGATGATCAAGTTACCACTTACAAAGTAGTTTTAGATTTAAAGTTTGCCTAAAAACATATATTTATTTTAACTAATAGAGACTAGAGAGACAATGTTGCACTTCATTCATTCAAATTAATGAAATATTGGTTTGGTATATAAAAAATCATGCGCTAATGATCATATCTAATGCATCTATTCTATTAATAATATTTTTAATTCTTGTAATAATTGAAGATGTATAGATAGGAGATATATTTGAGAACAGATTTTTCTCAAAATAATGTCATAAATAAAAACTATTATGTTAAAAATCACATTTTCCACTCACACTTTACTTCAATCTATTAATAAATAAATTGATTGATGTCATTTACTTCATCACTCTTTTGTCATTTCTAAGTTTTTCATTAAACCACCGTTTTTCTAAGGCTCACATATCACAAAAATTGTTTCATATTGTTTCTTTCAAAATATAATTCAAATAAAGTGTATAGGCGGTGGTCGTGGTGGTAATATCCACAAGACATGAATAAGGACAATATTTGCATCCATTATAAGATAAGATCAAAATGACCCAAAATAGCATGACTAAGTATGAACCCAATGAAATGAAAGATGTCAATACTATAGTTTTACTTAAAAGAAAAACAAAAAACAAGAAGAAGAAGCTAGATGGATGATCATATATGTGATCAGTATCAAAATCAAATTATGATTCAAGGTATAACTCAAAATTCTGAAGTTAGTTCGTACGAATTGGTGCTATATTACCAAAACTCTCTCTAGATGGTAATTGTTTAGTACACAGTGGTTCAGATTGCTCTTGATTGGTCAGCAATAGCGCAAAATCCAGAAAGAAAAGCAGTCATTACTGCAACATGTTTCCAGTTTCGTGTTCCAGCACCAATGGCGGCCCCAGCAACCCCACCCGCTACTAAAGCATTCACCTGTTTGAAAGCGAAAGACTTAAATTTTCATCAATAAATCGAGGGGTAACTAATGTTATAAAATAGCAAAGTGTTTTGCATTGCTTTGATCCATCGCAGTTAAGTAAGAAAGCTTGGTAAAAAAGTTATGGTAAACTTTTATATCATTAAATAGCGACACACTTACTCAAATGTTCCACATTAGTCATTGCAGAATGACAAAAATGGAAGACTATTACTGATTTTAATGACTAAATTGCTATGGATCAAAGTATAATGACCAGTGTTGAACATTAAGATAAAAGCAAGTAGTTATAATGACCAACGTATGCTAATTACAATCAAATGAACATTATGTGCAAACATGTTATGTTGCTAACCCAATCATTTTTGTTGCGGTATCTTCGAATCCCACATCGTGTAAATGAAAAAATTCCAGCAAAAAGTCCTAAACAGGATAGAAGAGAAAAAACTATCACGAATGTGACTCAATTAGCCAAAAATCTTCACAGAATTACTGACAAACTTAACACAATCATGATTAAAAGAAGTTTTCAGCTTAAAGAAGGTGCATCCGTGAGATTACCACATTGAAACCCATATTTACCAAAGGT
The DNA here is from genome assembly GCA_963921325.1 of Logfia minima. Classification (NCBI taxonomy): domain Eukaryota; kingdom Viridiplantae; phylum Streptophyta; class Magnoliopsida; order Asterales; family Asteraceae; genus Logfia; species Logfia minima. The sequence continues at coordinate 9,829,404 of OY992776.1, read as the reverse complement.
CTTGGCCTGCAAGTAAGATAACATACGAAACAAAACCATCAATCAATTTAGTAGTACAAATTTAAAAACATACAATTTTGGCATGCTATTTTCGGTTTCTTGAATCAAGTGAAGTGAATTGATCACAGCAATAATAAAGCTTGGATCCACCCATTCCCAAATGATGATACATTTGATTTTAAAATTTATAACTATTAACTAATAGTTTATAACCTTACACTCACCATTGCAATGCAACACAATAACACATTCTATCACAAAATTTCAAGATAATTTAGGACCATACTCCGTAGTTCACAACCATAAAACTGCAATGTTTAGTACAAAAAAACAATAAGTTCCTTAATTTAACCAAATTTGAGGTTATAATTCACAACCAACTTAAGGTTATTAACTTCTTACAAAAAAATAACAGTGTTACGTAGTTGTTAACCATTTAGCATATTCCATCTTAATATCAAATCTTTAACCTAAAAAGGCAAGCAACTCTACTAACTATAGGCAATTGCTATGTTTATACGAAGAAACAACGAAACGTACCACAAAAGAAGCACGATCAATGCCAGTCAGCCCTATATCATATTCAACCAACAATTTACAAAACAGTTAAAAAAGTAATCATCTTCCAAATGCAAAATTTACAGCATATACGAACAAAGTCTCCACTTTTATTTGATGTTCATAAAAATTTGAAAAAACCCACATTGTAATTTCATAATTCATACTACTATTAAATGATGTGTAAGTCAACTTAGCAACAAAACAGATCGAATACTTCAATTTAGGAAATCATGGAGTTCACAAAACAAACATGTAGTAAACTCTAAACAGTTAGTTTACCTAATTTTTTGGCATCGTATGATCCAGCACATGATCCCCAAATTAATCCGGCCTACAGATTTACAGAATTTGATTTGCACTGGCTTGAAATATTTGATAATTGAAAAACGAAAATGTTTTTTGGGGGTTACTTACAGTTCCGACGCTAATGATGGATTCGACGGCGACCGAAGAACACGGAACATCGTTGTACCACTCTGTCTCCATCTTTTTTCTTCAGAGATTTGCAATTTTGGGCTGACGGCTGACGGTTGGGGATTATTTCAATTGCAACCCTCGTATTATTACCTTATGTGCATTTCGGTTATGTTTCTATGTTTTTTTGAGATTCGAAGGATTTGAAATGAAGTTCTAATTTTATTAATCTTCGATTTTTATGAATGAAAAGTTTCGTTTGTTAACATGAAAAATAATAATGATAATAATAATTATTAATATTATTAGAAAAAGAATGCTCTATAATCGTTTGAAATAAAATAAATTTTTTCAAATGACTTTTAAAACATTTTTTTATTTATTAAAATTCTCAAGCGCAATTGTCAACTCTAATCACAAGCTTCCGTTTTAGTTTATTATCAAACATATTCTAAGTCTCTTTTTACCTAAGTTTAAAATTTATAATTTTAAATGAAAATTTATATGTGTTTAGGATTAAATTTATGAATCTTAAAATTTAAGCAATCCTTGACTTTGAATGTAGAATTTCAATATATATAGCAATAATTACAATTTGTAGTTTGTACCGATAAAATAATCATTAAATTATTATTAAATACGAGTGATATGTAACCGACTCTTTGGGTCTGTTTCTTTAGCACTTATTGAGATTAATGGTCCACTAAACCTATGTGATATCTTGTTTACCCGGAACTTAATGTTTGACGATTAAGTGAGAAATGTTGATATTTTGTGGTATCTGTAATTTACATTTATACTCGTGGCATCGTATTGTTTCATGACGGTAAGTTATGTCACTCGCAATTGTATATCATATAATGTGTATTTTCAGTATTAACTGTCACGATTACAATATGAGCCTCACTAATTTATTTAATTTCTATTTTTTAGAAAACAACCACTTTTAATTTAAATAAAACTAATACAATAATTAAAAATAACATTTCATTGATATAAAAAAATTTCAATACCAAAAAAAGTTACAATATGTTTTTAGATGCATACATTACATAAATGATAAAAAAAACGTAAAATTCAATATCTTATAAGTCTACAAATTTCAAAAGTTATTCGGAAGCTAATGCCAAGCTGAACTGTCAGGGTTGTCACGACGCTTCGTCGTCGGTTGGGATTGCCGGACTGTGATCGAATAACGCGATATCAGTGGGTGTTTTATATGTGTAGCACAAGATATCCTAAATTATTTAGTACGTACATGCACTAACTAGGGCGAGCAAGTGATGAATATAAATCATGTATCGTTCTTAAAGACCAACTGAATTAAAACTTAAACGCTTATAAAATGTAATAAATAAAACGTAACTTCTTCTTATTATTATTTTGATACATACGATATTATAAATCGTAAACTTTTGATATAATTACAAAAGTTTTACAAACTTACAATGGGCCAAATGGTTTATTAGATAAATGGCCCAGATTTTATTCATGGGCTGAATCAGCCCAACAATTTATCCGACTCAGAAACCAATCTAATAAAACCCTAAAACTCATCACCCCTCCCTCTTTCCAGAACCAGTTTCCGAATTGCAGCTCGCTTTCTTCAAACCCTAGGTACGAAACTTCAATTATCAACCACAATCTCCCTCCATTTTCTGCATTTACTCGTTTCCAATCATATGTTAACTCCAATTTCATTTACTAATCACTGTTAATTCATTTTATTTTATTTCAGTTGCAAATATGAGTCGAGCAGCAGCAGCAAAGGGCGGGAAAAAGAAGACCGCAACGTTCGTAATCGATTGCGGTAAGCCTGTTGAGGATAAAATCATGGAAATCGCATCACTCGAGAAGTTTCTTCAGGAACGAATCAAAGTTGGTGGTAAAGCTGGTAATCTCGGTGATTCTGTTACTATTTCTCGCGAGAAAAACAAAATCTCGGTTACTGCTGACAGTAATTTCTCTAAGAGGTAAGTCAAATGTTATATTACTAATTGTGATTGTTATATTTGTGTATACAACTTTAGTTGGGTTTATATAATTCTGTTATCACACATTTGTAGATATTTTAATGTGATTGTAATGTTAACTTCAGAACTGTAGGAGTGTAGGCTTTTAAAAATCTGTTATCACACATTTGTAGATTCGTATATCTTATGATGTGATTGTAATGCTAACTTCAGAACTATAGGCGTTTGTAAACCTATTGTCACACACTTGTTGAATGTTTGATTGTTTAGTGTTGGATGAGGAACAAAAAAAGTAGTCATTCTGTCATTGACATGAGTTGATCAATACTTCTGGAGCGTAAATACTTTTGAAAAACTGCTTTAAAGAATCAGGAGTTTTCTTCGGGAAGTGAGTCGATGATTATGGTTCAGACTCATGCTCGACTTCATGTTGTTTATTAATGAATAGATGTAGAATGATTGTATGTCCAAATAAATAGTGCAGTTAGTTAAATTATACTCCGTAATAATAGTAATAAAGTAAAGTATGCGCGATGTTTCCTTGATTGACTAAATGACTTGTAATATAAGGATTGTATTTCTTGAACTTCAAGGTTCAGCTCCGATAGTCCGATGTAGGATCTTAGGCTAAGTTTGATGAACCTTGTTGATGCAGGCTTGAGTTTGTGTCGACAAGTATGGATATCGTTGAATATACATACATTAGTTGCATCTGATAACCAAACTTGTCTAAATTATATATGTAGGCAGGCTCTAGTTCAGCTATAATAACTACTAAGTTGAAAATATATACATTGTAACCATATATAACATAAGGCTCGAAAAGCTTAATAAGCATAAGTTAGACAATTTATAAGCTCGAGCTTGGGCTCGATAAAAGCTCCAGTTGTTTGCAGACTTATTTTGTGGAATACATCAATAAAATAGTTTTATATTCCCAACATACATGTGATACCTGTATAGTTGATTTGTAGAGAAATATTGATTTGCTATGAAATAGGTAGCTAAGTTAATTTCAGGTCTTGCTTTGTTGATTCGCTTTATGATGGATTAATGGTTATGGAGTTAGTGTTTTAGGTCTTGTTCTAAGACCCATTTACCGATATTACAATCTCAGCATTTTCAAATGTAGTGCTGATAATCAGTTCCATGTGTTTCAGGTATCTCAAATATCTCACGAAGAAGTACTTGAAGAAGCACAATGTCAGGGATTGGCTTCGTGTGATCTCTTCCAACAAGGACCGCAATGTTTACGAGCTTCGGTACTTCAACATTGCTGAAAATGAAGGTGAAGAGGAAGATTAAACAGAACTCTTGTTTAATGTAGTTTCTTTGCATGGTTATCAGTTTTTCCTTTATCAAACCATTTAAAATTGTTTCGAAGTAGAATATTGAGTTTAAACAAGGGTTTCTCACCTGCGCGTTGCGGCGGGGTTTAAGGGCTGACATTTTTTGATAGAAAAATTAAAAGACAAAGTTCGAATTTATAAGGCGACGTATTAATACACAACTAATTGGAGGTAATGAAATTTCAAAAGTAAGATGGTTCAAGTAGTTTTGTGTATACGTAAGCTGAAATATATATTTTTTTGTTGGTCGATGACTTAGTTTGTGAATACAATAAACGCATCTCATATTTGTATACCTGAAAATGTTTAAGATCAATCAATAAATGAAAAGTGATTTATCTAACAATACAACTGGAGTATTATTTGTTGTAAACAATGGTACAACTTAAAATTCTGATAAACCTGATATACCCTAAAAAGATGAATCATTTAATGAAAATCATACGTTCAATTAGCCAAGTACTTGGGTCATTTCTAGCTATGATGAAAATCGACCGGTCAGTTTTTACCAATTCAGCGTTACGTCAGTTTTTTTTACCTCACATTTACCAATATACTTATATTACTTTACACTAAAAAAGAAAAGAAAAAAAGACGACGAATATCACTTTACCGACGCAAAATAAACAAAACTGAACTGACGCACAAATTGATTAGTTGGTGACATTGGGGTCACAAAAGTGACACTCTCCCAACCGAAACAGCCATTATGAGTGTCCTTATACAATTTCTCTCTCAAAAATCTTTGTGAGTGTCCTTATACAATTTCTCTCTCAAAAATCTAAAAAGAAAGGTATTTAATTACCACAAGAATATATATAGTATAATAAAATAAAATTATGCATGCTTTTAACCATCTGAAGAATTTAATCAAAAAATCCAAAATAACAAATACATAAGGATCATATCAAGAAAGAACAACAGGTTAGTGATTATATATATACATAGAACCCTTGATGAAAAAGAAAAGCTCACACTTTCTATCATTTGAGAAATATAAAATCATTGTATATACTTCAAAACCTTTCAATCTGGGTTCAAAACCTGCCAATAGATATAAATGAAACAAAATCAGTAGCAATTAGAAGATGATAGTTGAACCCACGTTAACACATAAAGAAAAAAACTTGGGATCTGAATGGGATGAGAGAGGGCGTGGTTACTGGAGGCAACAATGGAATGTGAGATTGTGAGATGAGATCTGAGTTTAAACTTTTGTTTGAATGCTTTCTTAGTCCACATGATTGGAAAAGTGATACAGCATGGGTGGAAGAGATGGTGTTCAAAAGTGGATTAAATGGAAGATATTGAAGTATGGTGTGTGTACTCTGTAAGTCAAATACCCATACAAAGTACATATACAATCTCACAACTGAAAAAGTTAAATGTAACAAAAGTATGGTACATGACCTGCTACATAAATGATATAAAATAGAGTATGGAGATCGGATAGAAGTTGTTGACTGAAAACAATAGTGTGCAAAAACTTTATGTGCCTAGACTCGAACCCATACACTTACGTTAAAAACAACTCTCAAAAAATCACTTGACCATTTCCTTTTGTGCTATCTAAAAGGCACCTTTACTTAGATATACTTTTATATATTATTATTGTCATTCATCAACCAACTATTCATTTAATAGTAGGATCTAACATTGCTAAATGTCAACATAGGGAATTCCATTGAATGTTTGACTATCTGTCATGCCAAGAACAAATTTGTTTTTCATCAACCACAAATTTATTGCTTTGCTGAGGCATACAATAACTGTGAATCATATTCTGTATCTTACGAGTATTCTTGACATGTGCATTAGTGTTTGAGAAATTTTAACGCACATATTTATAGGGTTAGGTTCAAATAAGAACCAAATAAAAAGTGAGAACCGCAAGAACTACTAAATTACACATGTTTTCATATGTGATTGACTTCGTTCATATGTGAACATTCATGTACATTTGATTTATAAAGAAAAAAAAGCTAAAAAACTCTAAAACTATATCTCAAAACACAAAATAAGAAATACATGTTCACAGGGGCACCATAATGTGAACAAATCGGTAAAATGTGTTTTAATACTTAATTTTTGGGTTTTTAGCTTCTTTTTTTTATCAATCAAATTTACATGAATGTTCACATATGAATGAAGTCAATCACATGCGAAAAAATGTATAATTTAGTAGTTCCTCATATTTATAAATATATATAGGGATGATCCAGAGGGAAGCTTCAATCTTGAGGGAATGGGGAAGTAAATCTGGACCGCCCGTTAACATTTCTTAGGAGAAGTTAACATTCATGTGTAACATCCTAAAATTTGAAGTCTTGGTGTTCTGCGACACAACAGTAGTGTCGCAGATGGAGAGGGTGCGACACAATGGTTGTGTCGCATCTTGTGTCGCAAAACGATCTGAAATGAAATTAATCAAGGTGCTTAAGTGTAATTCGTGATATATATATGTATTACATCGCTTAAACGTTCCAGACTATTATCCAAACTTCTAAAATCAGTTTTAGAGTGAGAAATCGAGTGATTAGAGAGAGAAAGTAAAGAATCAAACTTTGAACTCAAATTTGAAGCAATTGGATCGTGATTTCAAGGTAAGGTTTTGATTGTTATGTGTTATAGTCATTATTAAGTGAATTGAACCGATTGAAACGAGTTAATTTGAGTATTACATGTCTGAATTCGAGAATTTCGAATTTGGGGTCTGATCTGTTCTTCATTGCGACACAATGGTAGTGTCGCAGGTTGTGTCGCAGGATTGTTCTGCGACACAAATTACCGTGTCGCTTATGGCGGCAATATTAAGTATTGCGACACAATGTCTATGTCGCATGAGCTTATGGTGCGATATAATGCTAGTGTCGCTAAGTTTATGAAAGAGTTATATGTATGCTAATACATGATTATCATCTTGTTAAAGTTTGGTTACGTAAATTGGATAGGTACTGAACAAGCAGGGAACTCAAATAACAAGCTAGCATCCTTAAATAATCGAGGTGAGTTCATATTATAATTAAACTCGTTATGTTGTCTAAATTGGGTTCAGTTTACATTCGTGTAACCGGAATTATGTAACAGATGATACGGTGGTTCCATGTTGTTTATTTGACCACACAGTTGATAGATGATTAAATGGATTCGGATTACATCCGTGTAAGAGAATCCACATGACAATTGTATAGGTGGTTTCATGTTGAAAATGAACCACATGACAGTTGTATAGGTGGTTTCATGTTGTAAATGAGCCACACGACAGTTTTCTAATTGATAGAGATTGTTAGCCTTGTGCTAATTCAGTTGAAATGAGAAAGTGAAACAGAGTACAGATCCATACAGTTGTGCATTTCAAGCACATGCTAGTTGTTAGACAATTCATATTGACTCCAGTTGTTATTGAAATCAAATCGTTAACTGTTCAAGTTAATTGTTGATTCTTGTTGTTATTGGTTTCAATTATGATTGATATTGTTGTTCAGTTAAATTAATTGTTTAATCCTGTATGAATTCACTAAGCACGAGCTTACTCTTTAAGTTGTAACCGTTTTGTAGGATCGAGTAGACCTGGTAAGAAGGAAGTACACGGAAAAGAGAAAGCTTAGTGAAGGATTTCTGAACACTTGGCGTAGGTTTGCAAGTGTTAAATCTTTTGAATCATGATCTGGATTGCTCAACTTGTTGCTTAAACTCAGTTTCGTTTGTAATAAGTCAAACATGTTTTGTTAAGAATTTGATCAGAAAGGGGGAATGAATGTAAATCAATTTAGTTTATAAATTGAAAATAATCAGTGAAATTTAAAAAAAATAAAATAAAAAATGGGCGTAACATCATGAATGTTAATTAACATTCTTCAGGGAGAATGTTAACATTCATGAATGTTAACTACCCCTAAAGAATGTTAACGAGCGGCCCATATTTACTTCCCTTTCCTTTAAGATTACCCATTCCCCATTGATCACTCCCCTATATATGATATAATTATTTTTTTAGATACATTTGATCTCATTAATACCAAAAAATATCATGATTTTGCATCTTTCACTTAAAATGATAGACATAAGATATGACATGTGTAAACTTCAATATAATTTTTATCACATATAAAATATTATGATTAATATCCTTTAAATAGGATTATGAATAGTTTTTGGTGTGCATAACTAACTCAAGTATTCATAGGTCAATTAAAAATAAATATTTATTAGTAATATACAATTAATAATAATGATTATCATTACTTAGATATTTATATGACATATATTAGAAAGTGATCAAATAATTACTTAGATACTTATGTGGCATGTCACACTTAGTAACAAATCTTTCAATTGTAAAAAATAATCAAATCAAGATGACAGTGACCATTAAATAAAACACCGAAATTGTATTTTTTTATTATTATATCGAGTTAAATGATTATTTACAAGACGACACATTGATCAATCATGATTTTGAAATTTTATGTAAAGTAATATATACACATATCACAAAACCTAGAATCTAACAATTATAACTAAAATATAGTAAAGAGACAAATACTCTAACTAAAATGATTTTTTATGCATATGAATTTTAGTTATAACAAATCATTATATTTTAGTCATTTAAAATAAATACAATAAAATTATGTAACTTTGTAATCACTTTGGATTTGAAAGAAGAATCACCAAAATTTTTTAATTATTATTTAGTGAATAATTATAGGGCCGGTCCATTGATTTTGAGGACCCTATAAAAAAAAATAAAAATGGGCTCGTAATCTTTTTTTATATAAGCAAAATTCATTATAACTACGATAAGTCGATAATTGTTATAAAAATAATCAAACCAAAAGAAAGGGGTGAGTTTCAAGCCAACCGATCTACTGGAAGTTTATATTCCGTTTTACGTAAAGTGATATGTATTGAGATATATACTATATATATTGGTTAAATATTGAATCTTATCTTTTTTAAGATTTTTTATGATCGCACACCCGATATTTCATCAGTATCAACCCTGAATATTTATATTTATCTCAGTAAATACATAAGTTTCAAATATGTGTAGAGCTTTGATTTTGGTGTTATTTGGTTAGATGAGTGGATCTATATATTTTGAATTAGCCTAAGATTTGATTATTGTGAATCCTACTTAATTTTTTCCCCATCTCTCTAAGAACTCAAATTATCACTTTTTACCGTTCAAGAGGATCTATTATTTTTTTCAAGACGCAATAATAATTTATACACATCTATATATATATATATATTTATATATATGAGAAGGATCCATAAGGAAGCTTCAAAATTTAAGGAAGGAGGGAAGTAAATCTTAGCCCTTGATTTTTTTATTAAAAAATATTTTTAACATTCATTGGTGATGAATGTTAAATTTTGAAATTTTTTGTAATTTTTAAAATTTATTTATGATGAAATCAATAATTGAAATTTACTTCCCTCTTTTTCTAATTTTTTTGCTTCCCCGTTGATCCCTCCAATATATATAACTACGGAAATTGAAATTTATATATGTCCCAGCCCCTACAAACTTGAGTCCACAATTCCATTTGATAGTCATCTTGATACCGGCTGATTTGGGCATCCATCCCAGTCAAATGGCTAAATATCTATATTTTATCTTATTAATTATTTCCACCGATTACTAGATCGTTCTAAACGTGTAACATGGGGTTGGACCTACTGTCCATCACTAATCGCGATAATATCCTTGATTCTCCGACATAAACAAATCTTTTTTCCTTTCCACATGTAGGTATAGCATTTAAATATCTTTGAATTCTTATTAGTTTATCGGTTCCGATTAAAATATTAATTTTTATTATACATACAATTTTAAATTTTTTATCAGTTATATTTTTTATCAGTTAAATATCTCATATTTACGTACTAATTTTTTTTAATTAATTAAATACTAAAGTAAACAATTATAATAAACTAAAATAATAACATAAACATTTTAAATAAGACAAAAAGAATATAACCTTTCTCACTAATATGGCAGTCCCATGATTTTCCATCCTAATTTGCAGTTACTCTTTTTGTAGGATCTATAAGCTATAATTAATCATCATTTGCCTAAAATGTTATGTCCACATGAAAACCAATAAGTAATATCACATTTTGTCCCAAAACCCATATGGTATCTAAACATCTCTTTTTAGATAGGTAAATATGAAAAATATTTATTTGTGAATTTAGTTTAGATAAAATTAAAGTATTAAAATAAAATATATATATATATATATATTATAATCACAGTTGACAATAAGAATACGATGTATCATTGACCAATTAGCTACCGTATCATTCTTTCTTAATTTTTAACTCAGTTCATCGGTAGTACGTAATTTTATGTGATATTAGCGGCGCATTTAATTTTTTTTTTAAAATAATAAAAAATGATATATACTCATATTCTTTTAAAAATAATAATTTATTTCTAAATAATATGCTCAAAAACCTCTTAATTTTGTCCAAGTATAGTAAGTAAAGAAAGTTAACGTTTTAATTAAATTAGTTACTAATTTCAGTTCACTCAACAAATCAAACAAATATTAGATAACTAATCAGATAACAGTTACGTGGACTACTGATCTCCATTCATCCCTACCAAACACAGATCTCCATTCACTTCCAGTCCTTTTCTCCAGCGATTTTGGAGTGCGTCGTCGTTTCATGTAATTAATTACACAAATTCATTTGATCGCTTTTTAGTTTCAAATTCAATTCATTGATTCCTTCATTCCTGTTTCCGTAGGGTTTCTGATCGTTAATTCATGATGAACGATCATGATTTCTGTACATAACGATAATTCAACAACATCCGCAACGAAATTAAACGACATTATTATGGAAAACATTTGTGAAAAAGAATATTTTATATTCAATTTTGAAACTTCACTTGGAAATGGATTTCGTGCATTTTTGTATTTTTCCGCACTTGCTTATTGTTTTATTGGATTATCAGCCATAACTGCTAGGTTTTTTAAGTCTATGGAACACGTGTTCAACAAACTCGAATGGTGGTTGATGTTGATGATAGTAATAATGGTAGAAAAAGTTATAGATTTGAAAAAGTTTGGAACTTTACGATTGCGGATATTACTTTGTTAGCTTTTGGTACTAGTTTTCCTCAGATTTCGTTGGCTACTATTGACGCGATTCGGAATATTGGACAACTTAATGCTGGAGGTGTGTTTTTTTAATTATGTCATGTAAAGATTTGAGTTTTTTGATTGAGATTGTGTATTGATTATTGAAACTGTTCATCTGTTTGTTACTTAGTTGCTTTTTGATACGATAAATAAGTAGTACTTTTGAGGGATTGTATATCTGTTTAATAGGTTTTGATACTATATATGAGTACTTAAGTAATACTTTTGAAGTGGTTTTCAGGAGTTGTTTATTGAAAGTGTTTTATATGATTATCGTGTTTTGATACAACAGTTAAGTAATACTTTTGAGTGTGTTTTGGATTTTACTTATCCATACCACTTTATATGATTATTTTTGTGTAAAATAAGCAATGCCAAACACCCCTGAAGTTTCAAATTGCTTTATTGAAGTTTGTGAAATGTGCTTTAATAAATAGGTTTAGGCCCTGGAACACTAGTTGGTTCTGCTGCATTTGATCTGTTTCCAATCCACGCGGTTTGTGTGGTGGTACCTAAAGCTGGAGAGCTGAAAAAGATTTCGGATTTGGGAGTTTGGATAGTGGAACTGTTTTGGTCCTTCTGGGCTTACATTTGGCTGTACATAATTCTAGAGGTGAATTAATTTAATCGGTGTCACATATGTATCAGTTTCCGCATTCAATATTGTGGTTGAAATTTTTTTTATTGAAATTTCTCCATTTTACAGATATGGAGTCCAAATGTTATCACTTTTTGGGAGGCCTTATTCACAGTGCTGCAATTTGGGTTGTTGCTGTTACATGCTTATGCACAAGACAAGCGTTGGCCTTATATATCTCTTCCTTTGTATGATATCATTTTCCATCTTCTACTTCTACCTGTGTTCATACCTTTATAAAGTTAGCTATTATATAACTGAAGGCACAAAAGTTGAAAAACCACTTGCACTTATATTGTATTTTATTTTAATCTGTCTATTATGTTTTAGAGAGCGATCAGAAAGACCTGAAGAATGGGTACCAGCAGAGATCTCTTCACGCAAAATTGTAAACAAAGATTTATCTTGTCAATATAATGATGATGAAGATAAAGGGATTGCAGATATATTTTCCATCCATGAAGTAAATGAAGATGGTAACCTTTTGGTATTACTTTAGTTTTTTAACCAAATGTTGTTCCTAAGCTAACTCTGTTTGTCTCTAGCTTTTTGTCAATTATCACAAATTGGTTTGTATATAACTTGTAATTTGCAGGTTCCACATATCAACATCTGCCTATAAGTGATCCAGAGTCTTCTGATAAGCATTTTGATGGAACCGACATTTATGCAGAATGTAATATCGTCTCAGTTTGGCAGCAACAATTTGTTGATGCTCTCATGGTATATATGCATATGCATCTATTAAAGTGTCAACCTTTTCATAATAAAATAATAATAAAATTCTACATCGATTATCATGCAGCCTGCTTTTCGTGATTTCTTTATGTTTAACAGATGGAAAATGCAAAATTGAGAAAATCAAATGAAAGTGGGCTGGGTGTGGGAAGCGTTTTGTGGCATGTTCTTGTTGCTCCATGGAGACTTCTATTTGCGTTTGTACCTCCATATCAGATTGCTCATGGATGGATTGCTTTTATTTGCTCTCTGTGTTTCATTAGTGGGATTGCTTACATTGTTACAATGCTCACAGACCTAATCAGCTGTGTTACAGGCTTGTATTAATATATGATCTAATTTAAGTTTCGGTCTTTTGTTTAGCTTATCATGAGAAGTCAAACTAATCGTTCATCTCTGTAGGAATAAACGGTTATGTGATAGCATTCACTGCATTGGCAAGTGGAACCTCGTGGCCAGATTTAGTGGCAAGTAAGATTGCTGCTGAAAGACAAACAACTGCAGATTCTGCCATTGCAAACATTACTTGCAGGTCAGTGAATGTTGACTTTTATGAAAGCATGTTCTTGAATTAATAACAACACCGCTAGAAACTGGAACATACTGACATTTGAATTTTTTCAACGATCAATAAAATTTCTACCGAAATCTTAATTAATGATAACATTGGTTTGTGTAGTAATTCGGTGAACATATATGTGGGAATTGGAGTTCCATGGCTGATTGATACAGCTTATAACTTGGTTGCCTACGGTGAACCTCTGCATATTGAGAATGCAAAGGGACTGAGTTTCTCATTGCTCGTTTTCTTCTCAACGTCTGTCGGATGTATATCAGTTTTGATTCTTAGACGGATTGTGTTTGGTGGTGAGCTTGGAGGACCTCGAGTTTGGGCTTGGATCACCTGCGCATATTTCATGTTGCTTTGGTTCATATTCGTCGTGTTATCCTCCCTAAAAGTTTCTGGCATCATATGATCAAATCTTTTTGCACAATGCTTTTTGCTGGGATGTTATCTAACCCCAGTCATTTGTTGTCATAGTTATTATTTTTGTACCTTGAAGCGATGCTACTCATTGGTAAGTTTTTCTCCCAATTGGGTTATATGTAATACATATTCAAATGTTATTTGTTGCACCTTTGAGTTTTGAGAGTAACATTGATGCAAACGCATTGATTCGATCTAAAGATTTACACATCACGATATAGTGAAAGCAAGACCTGATGGTATTGCTCGTTTAATTGAGTTCGGATCTGATGCAAACGCATTGATTCGATCTAAAGATTTACACATCACGATATAGTGAAAGCGATGTTTACATGAAGCAGCTACACAGAATATATAGTAACTCATAAAGCATTTCACATGGAAAGAGGGGTGACACTACATTCTAAAGAAACAAAAAACATGCTTTGATCGAACGATTTGTCCGTAATTCTGTTTGAGGTCTTGAACCTAATTCCTCATGCAACTGCACCTGTACAAGCTGTGACTGGAGCAGCATTATTTTGTTTCGCAGAACTGTATTTCTTTGTGATAAATCTGCAATTTTAAAAACAAATAAGCAGTTTAAAACACAAAATTCATGATAGTAATAACCGTAATAAAAAACCAATTTAATTTATTCACTTGCCTGAAGAAATCCCTCCATAGAAGCTCATACATCAACCAGTTCATCCCAGGATCATCATCAACATCTTTTCGGTTTGAAGCAGCAGAAATCGTTCTACAATTTACGCCGTTTAGTAAATAACTAACGAACCGAACATTTTCTTTAAGTAAATAACAAACATTTGAACATACACGTACCTAGAAGCAGACTTCTTTAACTCATCAAACATGGAACGAGGAGAAAGACATCCCATTGCAAGCCATGGGGAGATTTTGCATGAAAAATTTGCACCATAAACACTGCTATCGTTACTTCCATCTTTATTAGGTTGGGCTTTAAATTCAGAAGCAAACTTTTTTAGTCTTTCTAATGCTTCACTCTCACCTCCAACAAGCGAAGCATTAGCAGTCACTTTTGCCTAAACAACAATGAACATAAAGGTAGATACAAAGCATTACATTCGAATCCATGAGGTATAATGTGTTATATCTCCAACAAGTAAAGCATTAGCAGTCGCTTTTGCCTAATCAATAAAATGACCATAAACCCAGTGAAGCTGTCACATTAATACTTGAAATTCGAATATTATAGTATGAGTTTTGCTAAATATGCCAAAATCCATGCCTAAACCATACAATCAATGACACATAGAATCCACTAATTCTCTCTCTTTTTATTCACCGATCATTTTTTCATTTCAACCTATCAAATTTTTAGGCATACTTAGCATGTTTCTTTATACCGTACAAATTGGGGAGATGGAACAGAAGTTACCCAAATCGAGAAAACAAGCATAAAATGTTACCCTAAAATACAAGTTTCCCTCTTTCATATAGGGCTACAATACAATATTATACTTAAACCTTTCAAGGCTTCAACTATGACATACAAGCCCGCAAACTATCTTGATTGACAAGGTATCTTTTAAACTATAACTAACTACAAATTTTATGCCATCTTTTATATCTCTCGATAATGCCACTTTTCAACATAAACTATCCATCAATTCTTGAAACTAAAGCAATTACTATAATCGATATTGATCTTACATACCCTATTCTAACATTAAAAATTCCAATACCGAATAATACATTCATCTTATACGAACACACATTTCATTATCTACATTGCTTTACATCATCATAAAATCCATACCTGATTCATAGTAGCAGTAGGATTAAGTCCCAAGTCAACCAAAGACGGAATCTCGCCATGCTCTACATCACCACTAACCGGCAACCCTCTCAATTGATCGATCGCATCAATCGTTTTCCTAATCTTCAACCCTTGAACTTTCTCCCTAAACCCGCCGTAATTCGTGGGCATTTCTTCTAACTTAAATGGTAAATCATCAACATGATACAATGTGCTTCCCCAATAATACTTCACCTCAATTCCCTCATCTTTCATCTTCATTTCAATCTTTTCTTCCCCTTTCACCTCATCATGACTCACTTCTTTATGCGCGTAAACCGCATCCGCGCCAACGTCCTTCACCAATTCCGCCAACACCGTCTCCGGTTTCCCAATTCGAACAATCAAACCCGACCCACGCGCTTCGAGATTCTTCCTCAAATTCGATACGGATTCGATTAGAAATGCGGCGCGATACGGTCCAGTTTTATCAAACCCGGACTTCGATTTACCGTAATCTCTCGGGTCGAAAATGTAGACGGGTAGGACTGACATGGACTCGTTGTTTGCAGTGGAAAGACATTCGTTATCGTGGACACGGAGGTCGTTACGGAACCAGACGACGGAGGTGCGGCGGGCAGCGGCGGCGTTGGATGGGTCGGAAGGGCGGCGAGGGTTTAAGGATAAAGGGGTTTGGAGAGGGTTGGAAGAAGGGGTGGATTTGAAAAATTGTTTGGTGGGATTGTTAAGGTAGTTGGAGGTGGTTGTTAAGGAAAGATTGTAAATTGAAGAGAGATGGTTTTGGGTTGGGAGTGTTAGGGTTTTGGGGATTTGGGTGGGTTTTGCAGGAGTGATGAAATGGGTTGGAAGTAGAGTTGAGAGTGAAAGAGTGAGTGAAGTGAATTGGGGGATAATGGGTTGTTGGGTTTCAGAAGAATCAGGGGTGTTTTCTGATGATGTGTCCATGGGTTTTGGTGATTCCATTTTTGGTGGGTGGGTTTGAGGGATGAAGGAGATAAGAAGGTGTTTTTGTTGGTTATGGAGTTTGTGGTTTGGTGGGAGGGAGGGTGTTGCGTGCGAGGATAACGATGATACAGTATCGTTTGAAATAAATAAATAGTGTATTTCTTTTGTACTTTTTGTTAAAGTTAATATTCTTGTAGCAACATATGATGGGAGGTTGTTAAAGATTTTTTGTTTTTGTAAAATCAGGATCCTAAGATGGATTTAGGATTTTAAAATTCTATTCAAATATTCAAATTTTACATATATGTTATATACCTATAAAATTTTAAATAAATGTGTGAACTTCATAAAGTTTTTATAGATTAAATAGATTCTCTCACTTCCAATTAAAATGTTCACTTAGATTATACATGTAGTTTTAAAAATCTTTACTATATACATTCTTCACCAATCAAATAACATATCTACTCACTGAACTTTCATTTGATTGATCGTAATATGAAAGTTGACACTTATTTGAGACAATCGAAAATAGTAGTATGAACACTTGTAGTGGGATAGGAGACATTAGTTCAATAATACTCATAAAAATTTAAATACTATATTTGTTATCAAGGATATAGATTGTTAGCTGATATAAATTTCAATTACTATATTTGTTACTGAATCGAGATCTTTAGATCCTATGCTCGAGATTAAGATCAAGATTCTAAGTAGATCCTATACTTTTTAGATCCCATGTAAAATCGGGATCATTTTTGTTAATCAAGATCGTGTATGATCTTTAGATCATGATCCAGATCTTAACAATCCCGTTAGCACATGTTTGGTTATGTTTATAACTCTAATTAGTGGAAATGTGCACACCTATATTTTCATGATAACAAGAATGATTAAAAAGTGTTTATGTTAATTAGTAGAGCTCATATATGAGTACTTACATCAATCAACACCTCTACGTCAATAATACGAGTCAACGAACGTTGAAAGACTTAACACTGGAAGATGTCACAAAACAGTCCTAACATGGACGATCAAAGGTAGATCCATGAATCCGTGTCCTGGTTGTTGGCATTTTCTAAATGTGTAGGATCAATGTGTGAGTCAAACTATCGAGCACTCGTACTTTCCGGAAACTTTCTTCATCAAGCTAAGGTAATATGGAAGTTTATTTAAATTGAGATTGATCACATTTTTATAAACTAATACATCTTAATAAAACCCTAAATATTTTATTAACTTCAAAACTCTTTATAAAACAAATTAAGTTAGAAAATCATTTTTTTACAAGGATATGAGTTGGAACAATCTTCAAGAATCTTTTAATTTTATTGAAAGTCAAACAAGAAAAACAAAAAAACTTTTGGTTAAATGAAAATGTACTTTATTATCTATTGTATACTTCATTTTGTGTTCAATCATTGAGTAAATCATTTTTACCATTGAATAAATCATCATTAAGGTTTTTGAAATGTCTTAGTAACTGATTCGTAAGGTTTGACCCTTGAAAAGTGTGTTTTGAAAAGATTTCAAACATCTATAAACTTTTGACAAAAGTGACCAGTCCGAACACGAACGAACTGAGGATCAACCGTGTTAGGTCTGATATACTTTTTCATTTCCTCTATAAATGGAAAGTTTATATCTCATTTAAGGCTTATCCTCTTACATAAATATTTCTCCCACTTATTCTTTAACAATAAGTGATCTTAATCTCCTATTATACGTCCATATTTAGTTCAGAGATTAAGCTTTTAAGCAAGAATGATTGTAAAAAAAAAGCATAGTTATTGGGTTACAGGCTTCTTAGTTTAGAAGTTAGTTGTGAAAAGTCTTCCCTATTGTGTTGGAAGCAAAGTTTGTTTAGGTGATATTCTTTGTGGTAAAATAAGAGTAGTGTTGGTTTATTATTAAAGGAGAAACAACACTTTAAACGGTTTTCTTCTCTACCTGTGAAAAGAGAAGAATCACACTGAAAAATCTCAATATTGTGTTAGGCGGGAGTTAATTAAGGTAGATTAGTTAACGGTCACCCCAACCACTATAAATTATGGTGTCTTACCATTATATTTTTATTCCATAATCTTTTAGTACTTGCAATTTACTTTCATTATCATTAATTGTCAAGTAATCGTTGATTTCAAATTAATAAATTATTTAAATTTAAATAATAATATTCGAGATGTTTGATAAAAATAGCTACTAGTTGGAACACCCCCCTTCCCTCTCAAACTTACAAACTTTAATATGATGTACATATGTGCGCTTTCAATAACAAAATGCAAAGTTTTTATAGATATTTAAATTTAAAATATAATATTTGGGATGTTTGAATAAAATAGTTACTAGTTGGAACATGTAGTCGTAATTATAAGTCATATCATAGCTTTCTAGTAATGTAGAGAATTTGTTATATGTGTCTGACAAAACAATATCTCTACCAAAGTTTGTATATATGGATTCTGTTAATGTTTATATAGACTTGGTTGTATGAAGCTTGTAATGTATGGTCCATGATATCGACTCCACCTCCCTATCCTTTTTTTTCTTGGAAAAAAAAAATGAAAAATTATCCTTTTCCTATATAAACCAAGTGAAATTCTTTTGTTAGTGTTAGAGACCGCTTGGTTAAAAAGTCAAAATTTGAAATTATAAAAATTCTATGTTATTATAAACTTGGACTTGCATTGATGATACTCTTTGATGATGGTTTGAGAGCATCTTCAATATGTGTACTATTTTAGTGTGTCAAATACACTACTTCGGTGCAAAAATGAAATCTTTTAATAATTTTATTGGGACCAAAAAAATAGTTGCTCCAATGGATTCACTAAATCTATTTTAGTTTGATTTAAAATACAAAATTCAACAATATACAGTATTAAAATTTTTATGTAATCTTTAAATTCTTGTAATAAACGTACTGACAATTATTATATTTGGAGTTTTTTAATAAATGTAATAGCAAATTTTGAAAATATAAATGAAATTTTTATAAAATTCGTAGAGTTTTTTTATAACTATGCTAGCAAATTAACATTCAGTGAATTTAAAAATATTAAACACAAATTTATAATTAATACATCATATTAATACATTTTAGTTCTTATTCAATTTGAATAGTATTTAATGCAGTGTTTATTGTTACACCAAATCTTGTACAACATTATATACTATTTGTCATTGCAATGAAATAGTGCAATGTTTAATGTTAACATCGAAATGTATTATTTTTTATTCTTTTCTACATTTTTACACTATGATAGTGTATTTTTAGTGCTAACATTAAAGATGCTCTAAGTAGATATAGTGATATAATCAAGGGTACAAGTTAAAATAAAAAACATAATTATAAAACTTAAATGGTATAAGAAAATTCATTAGAGCATAAACATTGGAAGTGGGGTTGGGAAGGGTTTGGTGCGAGGTTGCATGGGGTTGGGGTGGGGCTCGGCGTGAGGTTGCGAGAAAATTGGTCTAGTCGTCGAATATTTTTTTTTTCTTTCTATCTTTTATTTTTTTTCAATGTTATGTAATATAATTTTAATGAAATGCTATTTATTTTTTTACTGAAATATGTTTTTATTTAGTTTTTTAATCTTTTGTATTAAAAAAAACTAAAAAGTAAAAAGAAAGTGGTTGAAAGGGATTACATTTTGGTGAAAAAGGGTTTGAATGTGGTTGAGGAAAAGTTAGTGAAAAGCTGATGTGACACTAATTTGTCAAGTAAGATTGAAAGAGATTCGTACATCCCTGTTTATCAAAGTATGGTTTCATCATTGTTAATTAGTCAAGATTAAAAAAAACCATATAGAAGAAAAAAATCATATATTCTATTTGTCTCAAAATAAGTATTCACCTTTCGATTTTAATATGTCCTAAAATAAGTGTTCACTTCAAAAAGTAATATAACAACTTTACCAATTTACATATAATTTACTTTTACAGAAAACTGATTCGTAGAAGACTATACAAAAAACAAGGATAAACATAGTTGTTAGACTTTTACGAGTCGAGGTAAAAATTTAAAAAACGAGGCGACTCAGATTACCGACTCTTAAATGACTTTGACCCCGAGTTGTTTATTGACTCCTACGAGTCTTGTGCGACTCTTATGAGTCAGAGAAGACAATTTTTCGTGTAATACAAAAAATAAAAGGACATAAAAAATATAATGACTATAGTCTATTTTAAGTTAAGCATTTATGTTGATTTTCAGGCAACGACTTAAGTATCGACTCTCATCATGTTTACTTCTGTTAATAACAAAAAATTTAAACAATAATAGAAATATACATATAAACATATATATTTATTGTATAATAGTGACTCTTACGAGTCGAGTCACGAGTTAGAAATCGAGATTCTGAGTCACAAGTTCACAATTATGAGGATAAGGCTGTCAATTTTCTAAAATATAATGTACTAATTATGTTTTTTTAAAACTTTGTATAATATGATTATGGACACTTATTATAGAGGACGGAGGAAGTATATAATTTGTATGTATATGTGAAGATGATCACTACAGCAGGAAGAAAAAATTATAGGGTGTGTGAAATTGTGAAAAGAGGTCAGGAGTATCTGTAATCTAATTTATCAGACTATTTCAGTAATTTTATGAATTAAAGCAAATATTCATTTGTGCAGCTAACTATTTTTCTGGTTACTTTCAATATCAAATTTAGCAAAGTACAAAGTATGTTCCTACTAAAAAGCTACAACTCATTTCTATGAAGCAAATGCCTCTTCTAAACAGCAAAAAGACTAACATAGCTTCACCCCCTTTTTCTGTGGTGAGTGTCAAAATTCCCAGAAACTACCCAAGATATATAAAGATCACAAAGCCATTACTGGAAGAAATAAAGCAGAACATTGTGAAAGACGAGGGACCAACAAGGAACAAAACGAGACAACAAATTACAGCTTCAATGGTGTGATCTTTGAAACTGGCTCGAGCTGGGTGGAGCTACCACAATGTTGATCATATGTTTCGACTTGCCACACTTACTATGTATCTGTATCTGTCATTCACTCCCTTGACTTTAACTTGATTGGTTGTATCTTCACACCAGCTTTCTTCACCACCTTTTATAATATAAATGACCAAAAGTTAAGACAACATTCAAACAGAATACATCTCCTCTTTGTGTTCTTTATCCCCAACATGAATATTAATAAAAGTAAAGAGAAAAAAGGGAAAGATGGCATACATCAGAGCGATTAAGTTCCCCGATTGCTGTGGCAGGGTTGAACTCTGGACCAAGAGGCATACGATTACTCCTTTCAAAGTGTTCCTTATCCTTGAATGGAAAAGGTAACACATTAGTCTGCAATTTTTCAGCCTGCAAAACAAACATTGCTGTCAAATATATGTTTTAAGTTCTCATTATTCAAATTCCAGTTTGATGGGTCTTATTTTACCTTTTTATCCACCTTTTCTGAAATAATTACATGCTTAAGATGTGCATCAGGCCTTCTTCTAAGATCTTCGTCCCTCTTCTTTTTGGCTCTTTCATGTTCTGCCAACATCCAAGATGGCAACCCTCTCTTTTTCTGTACACGGGTCCATTGGCCCCATCCGGGAAGTAGAACAGGCTTTTCGGGTTCTGGATTTTCCTCATTCATAATCTCTTGTTTTGCCAATTCAAAATCTTCCTCCACATCATCTCCAACAAACGCACGTCTTATCAGTTCATCTTGCGATGGCAATTCATAATCGGTCCCGGACGTTATAATTCCATCCACCATACGAGTTTCACCATCAGAATCACTTTCAACATTTCCAACCTTCATTTAGTATAAGCCCAATATACAAAGTAAGTGACTTATTTTAAAGTAACGTATTGAAGATATAATTCAAAGGTACAAGATGTGCTACCTCTATGTCTGTCTCTTTATAGGAGGCCAACTCTACAACTTCTGACTTCTTAGTTTTTGTTTTTTTCTCACTTTTTACCTGATCAGAATCCTTTGTTTTCCTCTTCTACAAAAACTTGAAAAATTGTTTAAAACAAAAGGATGTAATTCCTATAATTGGAATCTTATTACAATTTTGGCGACCAAATGTACCTTTTTTGAGGATTTGGTTGGGCACAAAGAAACTTCATAAGCGACCTTAGGCCCTGAATCTCTCGCAATATCATCAAAGCTCTGTATGTAACAGAAACATAAAATTTGTCACCTAAAAAAGGTTTTAGCGAACTTTACTTCCTAAAAGAGGCTAAAACTGAAAGACAGAAAGCGAAGTCTTCTTTTACCTTAAACAAAGAATCATGTCCGACCTCAGACTCCTCTCGAAGAATATTAGTGTCAATAGTGACATCTTTTTGTGTATAATTCATCTTGCCTTCTTTATCATCAACATCTTCTAGGGTATCACCATCATCCTCACTGTCAGTATTGTCAAAGTAATTGTCTGTGTCCTTAACCTTTTTCTTGGACTTTGAAACCTGCTTCTTTTGAGCACCAAATACCTTTCTACCACCTAAAGAACCTTTATTATCTTTGAAATCATCATCACCCTCCAACTGCTTTATAGATGAATCAAATTCTTCTAGAACAAGCCTAGCTTCTTCATCAGCTGCCTCTTTTTTCTTCTTCTGCCCACGAACCTACCATGTGCAACAAGCACCAATAAATTAGTTAAAGGATATACTTTGTTTACAGACTATATCAAATTATTATATATATATATATAAGAAGGATCCAGAGGGAAGCTCCAGATCTTGGGGAAGGAGGGAAACAAATCTTAGCCGTTGATTTCATCATAGCTTGTCCAAGGAAGAAATAATGCATATATAAGGCCAATTTCACCAATTTTTGTATAAAAATCCAAAATTAAAGCATGTATTTCGTCATTACATCAATCACAAACATTTTAATATTTCAAATTCAAAAAACACGTTCATAGAGATCGTCAATTTATCATGATGCATATTCACCAAAAATTCACGAATTTTGTGTGTAGCTTTTGGCTTTTTGTGAAATTTTTGATTTGTCGATGAAAACCATAAAATGAAACAAATTTCATCATATAAAACTTACAAACAAGCAATTAATTGAATTATGGTCGTCATTCCTCATCGAATTTCACAAAATTAAATTTCCAGCTCGTTTAACATTCATTTGTGATGAATGTTAATCAAACTTACAATTAATACTCTTAAATGATTATCAATCGTTGTTATAAATAATGTGTAATCATTACTTAATATTCACCACTTAGTGATTGAGTTCGTTAGAATGTTATGATATGTTTCAACTTATATATGTTATTATAAGCAAATAACCGTTATAACATTCACTTCAAACGAATATTAACTCATATCAGTTATTATACACGGATAAACACTACTTAACATTCATTTTTGATGAACTTTTAGTGATAACATTCATTGATAAATGTTATAATCGGTTTATAATAACATATATGAATTAATAATCACCATAAATGAATGCTTAAGAATATAAAGTTGTAATTTTGATTAACTTTCATCACAAATGAATGTTAACATTTTGGAAATATCGATTTGAGAGTTTTTGGTTTAAAACGTAATATTATGACAACCTTGTTTGATTAATGATGTATATAACCGATTGAGTCATATTTTATCTTGTTCATATCGTTGTTTTAACTCAATTGAATAATTTTGTGGATTTTTTTATTCAATTTTCTTGATGAAATCGACTTTCAAACTTTATTTTCGATTGAATCCAAACAATTATTCATCAAATTCGTAAGACGAGTTATGTTTCAATGTTTTTCAATTGATTTTTGCAAGTTCGAAGCTTTAATTTGATGAATCTTGCTTGAAAATCATGTTTTGATAGTAAATGGGTATTTGTTTATTCATTTGCCATTAATTTCAAGTTATTCACAATTTTGCCACCGCGTTGACTTTGCATAGACCAGATGAAATGGAGGGTTAAGATCAACTTCCCTACTTCCCTCATTTTTTTGTTTCCCTCTTGATACCCACCTTAAGTAGGGAAGTTGATCTCAACCCTCCATTTCATCATACATGAATTTTAAAAATTACAAAAAATTTCAAAATTTAACATTCATCACCAATGAATGTTAAGAACATTTTTTAATAAAAAAATCAAGGGCTAAGATTTGCTTCCCTCCTTCCCCAAATTTTAGAGCTTCCCTATGGATCCTTCCCCTATATATATATAAGGTATTAAACTTGAAATAGCAAAGTTTACCATGAAAGGTAAAGAAAGAAGTCCTGATTTAGGCATGTCCTCCTCTTCCTCTAACACTTCAAGTGTCCGTCTTTTTCCTTTCTCTAACAATTTAAATTTGGAAGCATCGTCCTCACCTCCTGAGATGTCCTCATCCTCCTCCTCCGTGCTGTCATCGCTACTATCATCATCATCGTGCATGGAATTTCTTTTCCGAGTTAAAAGAGCATGTTGTTGAAGCTGTTCTGATATAGCAGCTCTTGTTCCGTCATCTTGAACATCAAAACCACGTTTCTTGATTCGTTTAGCCCATTTAGAAGTGTTCTTGTGCTTTAGAGTCATACGTTCCTGTCAAAACAGAGAAGTAAAGATTAAGGTTCAACACTTCATTGCTATATGTACAGAAAAAGTTATGGTAATTACCTGAGCTCTCTTAAATTCCTGCTTCTGTGCAAGTTCTTTAGCAGCCTCAGGGTCCATCTCAATATCATTTGCTCCTGCTTTTAACTTATCCTTCTTTTTTACACGGCGGAATGTTTTGGATTTTATTTTTTTAATCCGTTTCGACTTCATTTCATGACGGAATAACAGATTTCTCATTTTTGCAAGACGATCTGCGCGTCCTTTCACATCCTCTACAGATACCTGTTCAAACATTTACAGCAACAACACTTCATGTATGAAGAATCATTATTTTTTCAATCATAAAAACGGTACACTATTTCAAATCTTTTCTATTTGGAGTCCCTAGAAAACTTGATGCTGGTAACTAGTAAATATGATGCAGATATGAAAATAGCCATTTTGGTAATACCAATTGGCCAAACTATGTATAAAAATGACAAATTTAGAAAGAAAAAAAAAAGGTTTGTTACCGGACACTTGAACAAATTTTTTAGGTTTGTACCTTTCTATATGTGAAAGAGAAAAACTATGTTACCCAGAATATAAATTTGCAGAAAGTTGGTTATTTTTTATGCAATTAGCCCTTTTAGCAACTGATGAAACCAGAAATCAAGGTTGTAGAAAAGGACTGAACCTTGTTAAGTTCTAGTAAAAGTCTTGCACCATCTCCCTTATGAGCATCTGAAAGTTCTTTAGCATTTATTAACGAATCCATTTTCTTCTCAAATTCTGTCCTGGGTCTAAACTCAGACGCTATTGCCCCTACAGTGGAATACCCCACATCTATATTTTCACTAAAGAAGATAGTAGGAGCTTCTCTATTTTTCTTCACTACTGCATTAAATTCACTAAGTTTTTCCTTTGAATAAGCGTAAGTACTTATCCTATCCATTTTCTGTTGTTGTGATTTTGGAAGAGGGGGTAGTATGGACATTGACTTTTTATTCATTCGTTGCACATCTTTCCTGATTTTGCTAAATCCAGGTTTACCATGAAGAGGAGCTAAAAGATCATCGATGGTTATGTGACCATCACCATCCAAAACATCACAGCTCGGATTATATTCAGACTCTGGATACGCCTCATAAACCACCACATCATTATTCTTCTTCTTGCCTGGCAATCCATAACAAACGGTTAGCCAGATTAGCAACACTAAATATACCTTACCAATTAACATATTTGTCCCTTAGAATTTAGATATAGGTGAGATTGATTATGGTCCAACAGTTTCTTAATATTGAGCGATGAAAAAGTATTGTGGTCCAAAGACTGTTACTATTAACGGAGACAAACGTTGCGACTTTTTTTGGACAGCGGGAGTACAAATCACATCCGGGCTAGTGCTTCATAAACACAAAGGCTCAATTATCAGGGACAAACATATTATAATTTCCTCGATAAAGAAATTGATTATTTCAACTTTCCATCCACCACTACAAAACATATAAATAAAATAATAATACTCGACAAGAAACTATGAACAAAAGGTCAAACATTTCGGGTCTAGCAAAACGTTCTAACTATTGCTTAGATGGATAGATGTCATCATCAGACATAACCAAATAACATATGCAGTTTCACTTATATAAGAGAACTTGACTTCACATTGGCATGGGTTCTATGAAGCTTTAGAAGACATGGAAGCTTTACTGTTGTTTTGCTCTCCACTAAGCAGTCGATTAGTTCATGAAGGGAAATAAATGGGTAACTTATATTACAACTTCTAGAGTAGTTAATAAGAACATCTACTTTGACGCCCAAAAATAGTTATTTAACAATTACTCATAGAGCTAAAAAGATTAGTAATAAAGACCATATGAATCATAAATATCATCTTGAATTTTGTAGATGACATCAAGGTTGATACTGTATAGAAAGTAATATGGGATTAATCTAAACTGATTATGGTGGATACTAAACTAAAATCACTCAAAAGCAGGGACAAGTATCTGTATATGTTATCGACAGGAAAAATCTTAGTACACACAACAAGCTAATGAACCACCCTTTATGACAAAGGGGACATTTTAAAGCCGTAAATTACCATCAAAAGCTTCCTCAGGCAGTCCAGTTATATCTTGCAACATCCTTGAATGTTTCCCATCATTATCATCGTCGTCATCACTGTCTACTTTCCCAAATCCCTCCTCATCATAATCAGATGCTACATCCTCATCCTATCAACCAAAAAAAAAAAAGTTCAAACGAACAAACAAATAAATACGTCCTATTTTCGTAAGCAAAACAACCTGAATATCATAATCACACAAACGAAGACATCTTTTTCAGTCAAAGATTGGTAATTCAACAGTAGCATAACTATATCACCACATTAACTCATCTAATTAGGCTAAAATTTATTCATTCAACCACACGACACTTATCCCAACAACAATAATAATTACTGAACATAATTTTATCAAAGTGCATCTTTTATCACAATTATAATTACTGAACAACAATGTCGTTCATTTAACACTTATTAAATCCAAAACTGAACATAATTTTATCACAAATTCTATTCAATTCATATAATCATAATCAGTAAGTACTGAAACAAAACACTAAATATAAAAAAAAGTTCTGAAATTTAAGTATATGCAAAATGAAATTACCTCAAAATCCTTGGGAAGTTGATACTCAGAGTTATCAACAGGATCATACCTACGATTCCTTTTCAATTCTTCATCTGCAATATCTTCTTCGTATTCATATAAGTCTAAATTGTCATCTGATGGTATATCTTCGTCGCTTGAATTGTTACCGTTTAGGGTTTCAAGTTCTTTTTTTATGGCGTTCGGTAAATGAGGACCTTTTTTCCATGTTTTATCTTTACTTCCTTTTTTTTTATTTGAACTCTTTTCCGGAGCTTTTAGGGTTTTGTTTCCTTTAGTTACCGCCATCTCATTACGGTGGTGTACGGCGGCAGACGGTGGACGGAGGTTCTCGTTGCGGCGGCGGCTATAACGCAGGGTCAGAAGGTTTTTCTCTGTTCCTAAGGTTTAAGCATTGTTGTTGAATTTTTCGAAAGAATATGTAATTTATAAAAACAGTCCTTATAGTTTTATTTAGTTTTTAGTCTTAGTTGATGAAAGTGTTTAACTTTGCACTTTCAGTCCAATAAGGATAAAGGTGCCAATATTTAAAAAATATATATACGACGAAGAAATTTGTCTATTTTTTTTATATTGACTCGAAAGGTTTTCAAAATTTGAGTATGAATCTATGGCTATCAGTTATGATTTTAAGTTACGAGATTGTTATTATGATTTAAGAGAAAATATATCATGACACTAGCCATATTGTACGTATCTTAGTAGTACATATCATCGTATTAAGTTGAATTCCGATTTAGTCGGTTTTATTTACCTCAAATAAGGGGCAGAGTTAGAAAAATGTTCTAAGAGGCGGAAAATTTTGAGTGAACAATTTGGTCGAGTCTTAGGTTCTTCGATTCATGTTTTTTGACTTGAATTTATTCCCCTCGTTTAAATCAAAACTAACGAAATTGTTTTAAGTTTGAACAAAATCAAACCTATCTAAGTTTGATTTAGATTTTGAATCAAGGTGAAAAGCCGAACTTGAATCCTCAATTCGAGTCCTTGAAAAATAAATATGAAAATCATAAATTAATCGAGACAGCTTTTTATGAAACTAATTCTTTTATTTATTGAAACTTTGAGATGAAGAAAGAAGAATATGAAAAAGATAACACTGGATAAAATTGAACACATAACTGAAGTTACTAATGGCGCAACCATTAAGCCAGACATCAAAATACATATGTTTTTTATTTAACTTTTAAAATAGCAAAACTTCTTGCATTTCATCTTCTACAAATATATATATATATATAGTACATATACGTACATAGTGATTGTCAACAATTCAGAAGGTAGCTGCCTACGTCGCCTTGCTGGCTTCGCCCATGCCATAAACTCATGTTGTTAGATAAGAAATTAAACTTTTTTACTTAATGTCGTCGTGTGATGGCGTTAGTCTATTGGATATTAACATTTTCCTTAGTGATATACATATAGATAGCGCGTATAAATACACAAATGTTTGTTTGAGTGTGATAACAATATTACTACACAAGACCGAGTTGTTTTGATCCATTTTAAGAGTCCATATAGCCATAACTTTATCAAAGAAATAATCCGAATACGACAATTGTTCCCAACTTATGATACTTTCTTCGTATTGAATTCAACTTAAGCAATGGAGTACTGATAATGTACACAAAACTTAAACAAGTGAAACTAACAAATTGTTTATTAGTGTTGCCATGTTGGTATAAGAAGATTTTAGACTCACTTTGGTACTTTGTGTTTCACAAATGTCATACACACTCATCACATTAATAATGGCACAAAGAGGCATCTATGTTATATTACTCATCACGTAACTGTGTTTTCTTTTGGGTACCTTTAAATCTCTATACAGCATACCGAAAAAGGATTTCATGAAAATAACATATCATAGTAACTGAAGTTCAATCAAACTCATTATGTATGTGTACAAGCAAGAGATTTGCAAGACAACCAATTTGTCAATTGCCCATTGCCAATTAGTTTGAAACTTCCTAATACAAATATCAAATCAACAGTTTTGCTTTGTAAATTGCATTATATGCGAAACGACAAATATAACCAACATTAATGAAGCAAAATTCTATTGAAGATACCATAACGCAACGTCTTACATAATTTACACCAAAAAGGTAAAACTAACTAGTAACTTTATATCCTATGACAATTTAGCCACTATTCAATCTCATTTTTCTCAAAAGTGGGGCTCTTGGGCTACACTAACCCCTTAGATATCAGAACAGCAAAAACTAAATTAGCAGCATAGGCACAAAGCAATGAAACCTATCTTTTGATCACACAGTTACCTCTTGAAATTGAAATTAACATGAACAACATATCGCATCCTGATTTGGTCAACGTTGTAGGCAATATACTCGTTGTATAGTAAACTAGCCTGCAAGAAATAAAGATTTATACATCAGTCATGCATTCCAACTCGACCTATTATAATAACCAAACACTAAAAGCAAGGTGACAACTGACTCAGAAGCTCACCTTTGATTTCAGTTGCTGTTTGGGTTGTCCTAGTGGAACAACAACACCATCCTCAAGAGTCTCAACCTCTGACATATCGGGGGCAGTGGCCCCAACGCCTTTGGTGCTGTAAAACAAAATTTCATTAAAAAAATTACAATAGTAGAAACCGGCTGGGTCGGGTTTGGGTTGACCCATAAACACTTTATGTACAGTTTTTAACTAAAAACATTATAATACTTAATGCATTACTATGACCAAAACAAAAATATTGTTACAATAAGAATCTAGATCTTCGATTAAAACAGCTCAGGAAGTTGTATGCATTAGAAACAGATTTTGGCGACTATCAACCCGTTTAATGAATAGTTCTCAACACAAACATCACTTTTTATAATAACAGAAATTGTATTGTATCAGTGTATCAGTTAGGGTTACAAGTACATTGTATATATAGCGTATAATGTTACACTTGTATACCCTGTAGTGTAGACTAATACTATTTGTATACATAGTCTGATACTTTTTGACCCTTTTGACCTTTTTGGCTTTTATTTCAGGTTTGAAAGCAAAGAAGTATCAATCTTACAGACCTAGGAGTCTAGGACAGTATACAAAATAAAGTAAATAAACTTTTGGGCTAATGTCATCCGTTTTCAGTATGTACTATAAACTCATCTACACTGATTTTTTTGGATAAATATTACCTTAGCTTCCCTTGTGGCAACTTGTCAGCATTATGGTCAGCATTTAGTAGCTCAGCAATGTCACCAAGTGCAACCTAATTAAAAAAGAAAAATAAAATTTTAAAAAGGATATCTGTATCAAGTTAGAGGTGATGCTTTTTTGGAACACATACTATGCTAAAACATATATGTAAAACATGAACAACCTCACACAAAAGCAGCACACCAGCTGAAGCTTGACGACTTGCACAGCAATAGTTTGCACTTTTAGAGAACATGTCAGCAAAATAAACACCTTTTCCAAACATGTAGCCTGTTACAGGTGCTTCTGGAGGAGCAATTCGCAAACCTGGCATATTATTTTGTCACAATATTTAGTCATTTAATTTATAAGTATAACAATTGATTAAGGAAAATAATATTTTGAAAAATGAAATGCATTAACCTTGAGACAAAATTCCAGTCCAATTTGATAGCCGGGAACCATGCCACAAAAGCATCCTATTTTTCGTATTAGAGAACTGATCAAAATGAAAATGGAACATTTTATAACCAAGATGCTTACAGCTTACTGTTATCATCATAAATAACTTGGGATAAATCTATGAAGAAATTTTTACAACCTTGCTGAAACGATCAGTTTCTCCATGCCTTGAGGTTCTAAAAATCTGAACGATTTCAACACTATAATCCGAATGTGTCTTGGCATGAGTGTTCCTCATGTACTTTGAGATCTAATGATGGGTAAAGAAAGTATGTACATACATATAAGTAACAACTCATGTACTACAATAGGCAAATTTTCCTAGCATTACTATATATAGAAATTCTAATAGCTATTAGTCTATAATACATTTAAATGCGGGGAAGAAAAGAAAACTATACCATGTGAAATTCTTTCGAACCAACATCTACTGGTGTCAATTCACAATGAAGGCTTTCATAACGTGCAAGCAATGGGTCTTCCTGTAAAAATGATAAAGAGTAACTTTGACTGAATTAACTGGCATAGAAAAATAGATAATTATTTGCCAAAAAGAAATATTGTGAGACAAGCATCACCTGCGTCCCCGCATTGTCATCTAGCAACTTTGTGGCAACCTCAATTTCACCAAGGGCTTCAACCTTCAATTAATCAAACATACATAAGTTATTACATATATGCAAACTTATATAGAGAGATGAAGATTAGCTATTTGACAAAAAAAAGTTATTGTTACCATTTCCAGCTTGCGTTTTAACTTTTGAGGGGTGTCAATTACGAACTCGCCTGTTAACAAATTACTCGGTGAAACCACATACATAACAAAAGATTTATAACGGATACTAGAAAGATAGATGACACTTACGCATCTTTTTATAACCAAAATCATGAGGAATAATGGTGTAAAATTCTCTGCAATCATGGAAGTCAACCATCATCAGGAAATATCCTAGTCAGATTTCTATCTTTGATGTTAAAGAATGAAGAAGCTTATGATGACATATAACCTTAAATCACCTGAAGAAAAGATGAAATGGAATTGAAAAAATCATAAACTAAAAGAACGGGTACATACCCACTTAATTGCTCAAGCTTTTTCCTATCATGTTGTCCAATCACATCCGCAACCCTCTTCAAAACCTCGTATCCCTATTTTTCCGATAATGACAGTGGCATTATCGTCAGGAAACATGAGAAAGGGAAAACACTTTAATAGTGAAAACTATCACAACATGAAATATACCATAAATGAAGATGATATGTGCGAATATGCTTATAATAACAAACTAAATCAAGGGCAAAGGATATAATAGGTTAACCAATGTCGATAACTAAGAGATGGAAATTGACCCCCAAGATTGAGATAATGTACCTTTGAAATTGTTGTTTTACTTAGCTTGCCAAGTGGCAGCTTTTCAGCATTGTAACCTATAATACCCAGTCATTCAGAAGCAAAATTTACGAAGTCATTAACAAAGCAAAAAACTGCTGAACTGAATAAGAGTATAAGACATCAAGATATCGACGTGGAGTTTTTAACACGACCAAGAAATCCATAAAAGTTTCAGATCGGGCAAGTTGTTAACGTGTTAGGTTTGTCCGAACTTTTTCTTAAATAAATAGTGTGTTAAATACTTAAATATGAGTACAAAAACGATGTTGTTATAATAAGAATCTAGCTTTTGAAGTGATTTAAGAGAGTTTATGCATTAAATATGAGTTTAGTTAAGTGACTTTCAACACGTTTGAGTGTTTGACCTATTTCCCGTTTAGGCATCTTATTTAATTTTACCCACCCATTAGAGATAAAACATAACCCAAATGGACGTATTCATAAGTAAACGGGTCCAATTTCTCATCTCTAAAAACACAAATCGAAGTTCTTGACCAGTAATAAAGGAATGAAAACAAACCTATTTCCATCATTTGCTGCTTCATCATACTGACATTGCAAATAAGTGAGATGAACTTTGCAACACGAGCCTCTAGTTTGGTTTCTCGAGGCTGAATCTCCATTTTACAGATGGGTTTTTCCTGAACATGTTTTCAGTCATCAAGCCTCATAAGCAAATAACAAAACAATGTAATAGTATTTCATGCTTTGAACTAAGGGTAGACGTTAAACAAAATAAAAAAACTGAAAAATATGCAAATATCATTCTTAAACAAGCAAGTAAAAGCAACTCACAACAGTTTCTTTCCCTGCTTCATTGTAGTCCATTTCCAACCAAGTATAAAGCTTAGGGTGAGAAACAAATTGTTTACGGTCCGACCAATAGTTTTTGGTCTTGGCATAGAACTTCTGTTCAAACTCATCTAACGCTGACTGTACACTAGTGTATGGACCATGCAACTTATCTTGACCCCTTACTCCAACCCTACCCCATCTATTGTAAACCATAAACGTAGAACCATCATCGGATTCTGTAAGTAGTTCAACCAAATATCTAGTCACATACAAAGTTAAGGTTGTATATCTTCTTCTGATTAAACATTAGGTAACTAACCTAGTGCTTGTATGATATAAAACTTGTTATTGTTGTCCCCAACATTTGTCTGATTCAACGTGGCATCATAAATGTCATCACCCTGCATGCATACAACACATAAAACAAAATATAAATACAGTTAAATCGAGTGCAAACTTGTTTTCTTGTGTGAAGGTAATGAATTACCTGTTGCAGGACATGGTACTGAGACTTAATATGATCCGCTATATATTGATCCAATACAGCCGAGCCTTTCTTGGTAGCTGTAACTATCTTCTCTTTTTTGTTCTCGTGTGAATCTTCTTCGTCTTTAACCTCTAAACCTACCATAACATTTTATTTTTAAAAGAATCACAAACTCGTAAACGACATAATTGTTCCCTCATTTTAGCCTAATAGCACGCAACCTTGCGTGTTGTTAGCTGCACGGAATATTTTCCCAATAAATCATACCGAAATCTATACTATAAAGTACGGATTTCTAATAACAATGGACTTATATCCGTGGTTTCTTATTAAATCAGTAATATGTAGTTAACAATCCTTTATAGCACCAACGCGTAATGAACTTTAACCAAATTTCACTGTATACAATCAACTATTTTTTACCTTTCCATTGTTGCCAATGTATGTAACTAACTTTCTATAGCAGCTTAAATGGTGAAGTGGCACCGGTATCTAATAGCTTGGCATCACGTCACCATTTTACTTGCTATGAATTAAAAGTTTTACTTACATTTAGTGCAATAAACCCTAATATTTATACCCAATTAGATAAATGCAAATACCTTCGATAGCATCCAGACTTTTTGATTCGGATTCATCACACAACCTATCTAACAACTCTTTCTTTGATCCACTAGTCGAAACACCGCGAACAGACGCTTGTTCTCGCAGCTGCTTAACACTCAAACTCCTTAAATCATCAATTACCCTAATTTTAGAAGACTCACATTTAAAATCTCCATCTTCAGTTTTTTCCCTATTTCTTTTTTCTAGTACTGTATTTATATTATTGTTATCATCTGAATCTCCTACAGTAACAGTAGCAGATTCTTTTCGTATAGCTGATTCCAGCCTTTTCACCTACAAAATTTTGTTACAAATTTAATAATTTATTTATTTATTTAATAAGCAGTAATATAAAAAAAGGAAAAAATAGTACCAGTGTGGGTTTGATACCGGAGGTACTGAGGCCTCTTTTGGAGAGTTGGTCACGGAGTTCATCAACTGTGAGTTTGCTTGCCATTAATTATTAATTATAAGTTGGAGATAATGGAGGATAGGAGGGATTTTGAAAACAAAAGCTTCCAGTAGAGGTAGAAGACAACCGTGGACGAGATGCTCAGCACGATTTGCCCGCCACTTCCATTTTTCATATCTTGACCATTTTTTTCTTTTAATTTTTTCGAAAAAGTTTAGTATTAGAATTTACAATATATAATATCTATATCGATCTGTATCTATATCTTCTTTATTGTTATCTTTATATTTTTATCTTTATTTTTTATATATAACTAGCCTAGAAATGCGGCGGCGACAACAATATTATATAACTATATATTTGTTAGGGTATCAATTAAGTTTAATTGTCGGCATGTCGTAGTCGGAGTGATATACCAAGTATGGACACAATGCTACTTGATGGTGGTGACAATAGTTGCTAGTCTTGTGAACCTTATATGGTTATTGAAGGTAAAAATATAATTACATGATATATGAAGTAATTTAGAAGCTATATGTTTCAAAATCAAAATAGTTTTCAAGCTATAATATACACCTTACGTATGATTCAATAAATGTAGCACTTTTAATGACGTAAAAAAAACCATTGTAACAATAAATCAGACCATCACAGTAAGTGGTCGAATATTTTATCTATTATCTTATATAATAATTATTTGTAAATAATACAATTCGAAACCATTGTAACAATAAATCAGACCGTCATAATGTAGTTGACTGGATTTTGAAACTTGGAATTGATAGTGTTTCAGATTTACAGCCATTTTTGTTAATAATTTGATTTTTTGTTAATAAATTTTTGTTACCAAAGTTACATATAAAGAGTTATTAATTTTCTTATGATAATAATGCCAAGCCATTTTTTAAGCCATTTTTCAGGGCTATCATTAATTTAAAAGATTTGATATTTTTTAGTGAAGTTTCAAAAACCGTATTATTTAGGCATGTAAAAAGTTGGACATTCTTGTTAATAAATCACTGTTACCAAAGTTACACATAAAGAGTTATTAATTTTATTTTTATTTGAAGATGAGATATTATGTAGGGGTAAATTTGAACTTTCGCTATGTTGAGGTCAATTTTAAGATGAGATTAAGAGATGGTTTATATGTAGTAGAGATTAAAAAAAAAATACAATAGAGAAATTTGAACCCTTCATTAATTTTCACCATTTGCAATCTAATGATCTTAACTTCTTTCCTATAATTATTATTTTGATCCCTTCAATATTTGATGTGTTTATTTATAATTAAAAAAATAGATCAAATATTTTATTAATTTATAAGAATTAAAGAGTCTATAACCTATATAAAAAAATTGGCTATGATATTTTATTCATTTTATTAAAATTAAATTCGTCTCGTGTTATAGCGGGTCTACAAACTATATAAAAAGTTGACTGAATAATAATTAAATTCGTTCTTATAAAAATTAAATTTGTCCAGCGTTATCGCGGGTCTATAAACTATATAAAAAAATTGCCACAATAATTTATTAATTTATGAAAATTAAATCCGTTCGGCATTATCGCGGGTATATAAACTAGCAACGATCAACAGTTCTTTCGTATATTTGCTTAAATTTAAAAAGTTGGTCACATTATCGAAAAATCGACTAAATATTTTATTCATTTATAAAAGTTAAATTCGTTGCGCCTTATCGCGGGTCTATAAACTATATTAACAAATCGACCACCATATTCTATTCATCTATAAAATTTAAATTCGTCCAGCGTTATCGCGGGTTTATAATCTAGTATATAATTAAAAGAGGATACCATAAAAGAATCTGAACCCTTCATTGTTTTTTACTCTTTGTGATCCAACAATCTTAATTTCTTTCGTCTAATTACACTTTTGGTTCCTTAAATATTTGATGTATTTATTTATAATTAAAAAATAGATCAAATATTTTATTTATTTATAAAAATTAAAGAGTCTATAACCTATATAAAAAAATCGACTATGATATTTCATTCATTTTATTAAAATTAAATATGTCCCGCGTTATAGCGGATCTATAAACTATATAAAAAATTGACCAAATAAAAATTAAATTCGTCCCGCGTTATCGCGGGTATATAAACTATATAAAAAGATAGCCACAATATTTTATTAATTTAAAATTAAATTCGTTTGAATTCCAATTTTTATGATTCAACAGTCTTAATTTCCTTCGTATAATTACATTTTTGGCCCTTTAAATATTTGATATATTTATTTAGATTAAAAAGTTAGACCAAATATTATATTCATTTATAAAAATTAAAAAGTCTATAAAGTATATAATAAAATCAGCCATAATATTTTATTCATTTTATTAAAATTTAATTTGTCTCACATTATAGCGGGTTTATAAAGTATATAAAAAATTTGATCAAATAAAAATTAAAATTCGACCTGCAATATGAACTATATAAGAAAATCGGCCACAATATTTTATTCATTTTATTAAAATTAAATTTGTCCCGCATTATAGCGGGTCTATAAACTATATAAAAAATTCGATCAATTTTTATCGCGGGTCTATAAACTACCAACGATCAACATTTATTTCGTAAAATTACACTTTCGGCCCTTAAATATTTAACGTATTTTTTTAAATTAAAAAAGTCGGTCACAATATAAAAAAAACCGACTAAATATGTTGTTCATTTATAAAAATTAAATTCGTCGCGTCTTGTCGCTTCTTATCGCGGGTCTATAAACTATGTTAACAAATTGACCATAATATTCTATTCATTTATAAAAATTAATTTCGTCCCGCGTTATCGCAGATTTATAACATAGTATATATACATATACTATAAGAATATAAATAATTATTTTAAATATTTCAATATAACGATGTCATATGATACACTTTTAAATTTTTTTAAATTAAACTAAATATATATTTAGAGTTTGATAATATTGTTCTTTGACTTGCGTCTCATTTTTACTATTTCATAATTTACAGTGCTACTATTTAGTATTTATAAACTAGAATATTAAAATTAAGTAATTTATTTCAATTAATGACTCATCCTCAATTTACAATACGGTGCACTAAAAAGTTACAAGAAAAGGATGTAGAAAATCATTGTTGGTTTTAAGAAACGAGTGCCTCTCTCTTCTTGTAACTCATTAGTCTCATATCATATCTCTCTAATCAGTTAGATATAATAGAGTATATATTAACTTTTGTTTCGTAAAATGAAGTAATCAATTTTTAATTAAGTTAAATTGCAAGATCTTTGAAGTTTCATATAAATTTTGCGTTATTAATTTAACTTTTTAATCGGAAAACGAATTTTCGGTAGCAATTTATAATCGAACATATTGAATTCAAAAAAAGAGACGCATATCAGTTGCCGACTTGCCGTGGAGACTACCACAAACAGTCACCTTTGGTATGCCGTGATAATTAGCAAATCACCCAAACACACAAGAGGGTGGAACTGGTATGTTTGATCTCAAGAAGAAGGGGTTCTTGTGTTGATTCGATTAATTTTGTTATTGAGTTGTAATTTGTGCGATAAAAGTGTCAGTACTGTAGAAAGAGGTGGCGGACGATAGGTCTGACAAATGGATCCAACAAGGATAACAACAAGAGCAATGCTACTTCCACTAACAAGTTAC
The DNA here is from genome assembly GCA_963921325.1 of Logfia minima. NCBI lineage: Eukaryota > Viridiplantae > Streptophyta > Magnoliopsida > Asterales > Asteraceae > Logfia > Logfia minima. Next base: position 9,790,668 of record OY992776.1, on the reverse strand, counting down.
AAAGAAACTCTTACAACATGAAGTGGACTAATAAGATGAAGTGAGAGAATCATGAAAGAGAAACAAATTAAAATTGTGATTGGTTAATCTAACTTTCCACGTTATGTTGTAAACTTTATTTTGTGAAATGAATGTGACCCTAGCATTTCTCTAACAACGATACCTCAAAAACAAAAGGGGAAGTAGGTTTGTCAATTGTATAGTGAGAATTTACAATTATATCCCTAATGACTAGTGTCAAATGGTAGCCGATGCTCCAAATCGACAACTAGACCTTCGACAAATAGTTTATATGGTAATGATCTTGTTGAGTCGTGGTTTACACACATTTGCACTCTTCACTTTTATACTTATTTTTGTGTTCGCAGTCTCAAAATTCAGAAACTATTGCGTTTGATCTCTTTTTTAAATAGATTAATTAAAATACTCTTAACTTTATTTTTTATTCATGTACTTATTTTTTCAATATTTTTTTCTACATCAATAATATTTTAAAATAATTAAACCATCAAAAGTGGGTGGTGACAATTTTATAGGTGCTAGTGGCGATTTTATTGGTGATAAAGAATGATTAGTGGGGATTTTATGTTTAGAAAGGTTGGATGTGGTGATGAATTAATTAGAGTTTGGGTTAAGTAATGTGAATTTAAGGGAGTTAAAAAGAAGGGAAGGAATAATGAGATAGTTTTTTACATTTTTATATACTCGATACTACGAATATATATATTAATTGACGAATAAATACATTTGTTCGTTTTAGGACTTAACTTTCAAGTTTATGGTTAAAAAACATCAAGATATTGCTAGATGAGTGAAATATGAACCGAGAGTTTAACAATTTTTGAGTTTTTAAACTGAAAGTGAAAAAATAAAGTATAGAGATTGGAAGTTCAAATGTATGTAACTCATAAACACCATTCATGCATTTAACTCTTGCGACAATAGACGGAAAATACATTTACTAAAAACATCAGTAAGGTTGTGCTTGAGTTAAGATGGGATCATGTACCTGTCCATGTTTCAAGCGGTGTCCACGAGGTCATGGAGCATCATCATATTAAAGGCTGTAGAGATGTTTTTTTGGCTAGCAGACACTCCAAATTGAGTTTGTTGGGCTGGGACAGCCGATGGTAGTGGCCCGAAAATTTCATTTGCATTCTGTTGAGCCATGTGAGGAGCCCGAAATAACTGATGTGCTGAAGGTTGCTGCAAGCCCATATAACCGATTTGTTGGACTGAGGTGTTCTTGGGGCGAGATAGAGGGTGAAGTAGAGGCTAGTAAGCTTGCGGTTGAACTGAATTGGGTTGAGGTTGGTGTTATAATTGGGCTTGAACAGAAAATATGGAGGAATCAATGGTGTACGTTGGCCAAGCTAATCCTATCTGAGATAAGCCTGTTTAGGTGATTTATGCAGTAATGGTTTACTGGGGTGAATTTGTTGACGAATTTTGAGGAAGACAAAGGTAAGAAGAGAAAAACGTGTGATTCGATAAGATTGGTGTGGTTTTTGTCATAGGAATTAGTAAAGAAGATGAGGGAGATAAATAGTTAGGGCTTTATATTATTTCCTAAATAATTATATTTTGCGTCAAAGTCTCTACAAAAGATATGGACTATAAAAGGCTATGCAAAAATGTCGACTAATAGTTGTAGTGTTTTTAGTGTTAGAGACTTGAGCTGAGTCTTTACAAATATGATGATGTTTATACGTTTGTTATAAGAGTTTATTATTTTAAAGTGTATTATATTTTATTTATTTTATTATTATACGAAGTGTAATTTCGTAATTTAAATTATCTGTATTAAATTGTTAGTTTCGTATATTTTCTTTGAAAAAATATATATACAGTAAACAAAATTAATAAATTCAATACTTACATATGAACCAAATAAGAATACGTACGTAATCATCATCATATAATAACTTCAAGGTAACTCACATCAATATAGTACCATGATGAAAGGTTACAAAAGGTACACAACTTTTACTTCTAAAATAATTAGGTAGTCAATGGCATACGACCAAACCTACTCCCACGTGCTACATTCCAAAAACCGCAACACAACTTTATTAAACCAAACCTATTTAACCCATCACAAACTCGAACTCAAACCCGTTCGCAAACCATTACAATCAAACCCACACCCACATTGTGGTGACTCAATAAAGCCACTAATATCAAACGCAGCTGACAGAATCCCAACCGATAAACTCAACTCATCACCATTACGTGTTACTTCCACAATATTCAACCAAAAAAACAACACTTTTACACTTATACCCTTCAAGTTGGTCAACTTGTCTTTACTGATCTTTCCACTTATTGTTGATGAGTATTTAAGATCATAACCTTGTACGGAATAAGAACATGTTTCGGGCAAGTAGGCTTCGAAGTCTCCGGTCTCTTCGTTAAGTGTGTAGCCGGTGACACCCACCGGAAGTAGGCCGGCCGGAAAGTCGTATTGTTCGAGAGCTTCGTAGGCGGTTAGTTCGATGGCGGTGGTGGTAATGAGGGGGAGAGATATGAGGAGAAACAAGAGGAAAGTGGTTGTTGGGGAGAGCATTTTGGAAGTCAAGCAGTTGACTAGGGGAAGTGAGATGATATTGTTGTTGTGTTTGTGTGGTGTGATTTATTTATAGGATTTTGTATGTGTGGAGTATGTCCTACTTACCACCTTTTTTTTTATCAGTTTAGTATATGTGGAGAATTTATGGTACAAGTTTTCATTATTTATTGGATGAAAATATTTAATATGAACAAATGGAATATAACTTCTAGTGACGAATTGATTCTTTTATTTCTATATAATTGTGTAGTAGATAAAACCATGTATAAGGGCATAGCACCTCTACTGATAACTGCACAACTAGCAATTTTTGTTAGAAACAAAAGTGTAAATGGAGGTTACACGTTTGGTCGCTCAGTATATTTAGCCACACGTATGATTATTTAATCCTTTTAGCAAGCACATATGATTATTTAGCTGCACCTAACATTTCCTCTAATAATAACTGCGAATATTTGGTTTATATGTTTTGTTGGGTTAATTTCACTATAATATATTGATTTTATTATTATTTTTTTGTTGTACGTTCATGTGTAACAAAATATATAAGCATTTTAAGACTATTACTTATGATAATTTGAAGAACTAAATAATTGATTGTCACTTCACCGCCACGTTAGCAGAATTGAAAAGGAACCACCTATAAATATTTCACCGCCTATGATAACTGAAGTACTGGAGTTTTTATAGACTCAACATTTACTTATAATACTTTTATTTTATATAAAAAACAATAAAAGAGGCTGGCCGCTTCACTTTGTTTCTGCACCGTCTGTTCGCGACAAAGATACAAAAACAAACGGAGCATACCTTTCTTGCTTATGGCGTCCTCCCGTTTGTGTTTGTGAAAACGTGAAAAGAACGTGACAATAAGCACACGTCTAACGGCCTGTAAAAGTTAGATTACAAGAAGAATATACAAATAATTTTGTTTAATTTTTATATTCAATTTTGTTGCAACTAAACTGACTATTTGACCTTTAGTAGTTAGACAACTGAAAGTGGAAAATGTTGATCCAAACATCAAAAACTAAAAAAAAAAAATAATAAATACAAAAAGTCACACCAATCAAATAATCAGTTTCAAATATAGATCAACAAGACTGCAATACGCATGTCATCTTTAGCTTCTTTTTTGCTACTACGCCTTACACGTCCATCGTCTGACGAACCTTATGATATTCTACAGCTGTGATGTGATCTTCGAGTTTGTAGTCCCCTGAGATTTGCATTCAGTTCATTAGACATGCAGCTATAGACAAATTAGTTAAAATAAAAAAAAAATGAATTTGTCTTACTAGTAAAGACTGTTCCATTAAATAAGCACAAGGCTTGAATAATTCTCCATATTTATTCGCCCATGTTTCGAGTCTTGAACGAATATATTTGTATCCAATAGTATTATTAGCCCAGTAAACGATTCCTCCCCTGATTCAATTTACGTAAAGTAAGTAGTGACCAAAAAAAATCATTGGTTAGAAGAACAAACGCTGTGAAAAAAATGTATCATTAAACCTGTATGAGGGAAATCCCATTGCAAGAACAGAAGCAACATCGATATCAGAGGCCTTCACCACAATTTTTTCTCCCATAATGCGACAAGCCTCATTTACAACTGGAAATAATATCATCTGGACTACGTCTTCCTCTGACAAGCTTTGTTCACGCCTCTTAGGCGTAGTATCGACTAATTTGATATGCTCCAACGTTCTGTCATATTTTATCATCCATAAGTAAAAAAATGATTAAAACGAATATCGACTTAACTAAACAAATGACTAAAGTTAGAGAATCAACAAATATACGAAGTCGCATGATTTATAAAACCTTTAAGGTACCTGAATAGACCTATGTCCATTCCAAATTTTTGCATAACTTGCTCAATATGGGATTTCTCTTCACCTTGTTGAGCAAGAAACGATGCTACTTGAGAATACACGTCAGACATCCGGTTGACCACAAGTCCAGTGACCAAAATTGGTGTTTTCTTGATCTTCTTTGCCACATTAAGTACATCAACAATTACTTGGGGAGAAGTCGACTTGGTATGGACTATTTCCATGAATGGAGAAGGGCTGATTGAAGGATATAAATTATTGTTTAGCAAGAAATATATAATGATACCGAGTATTATTAGTTTATTACCTCCAAAAGTGGGTCCCAGCAATACGGGATTTGGATTTTGTTCTTTCCCCAATTAGTTGCAAGTCAATTGTGGAAGTATTGGTTGCAAGAATGCAATGTTGAGGACAATAGTGCTCAAGAGCGGCAAATATGTGCTGCTTTAACTCGATGCTTCCCTCCGATGTCTGCCAAATTATAACAGAGAAAGTTACTGTAATTGGATTAAAATCGTCATTTTAATTACACAGAGGGATTTTTCAACACAAAAGGAACAACAACACGACACTTGTGGTTAAATAAAAGTAAGTCAAAAATGGTAATGTACAAGATGATGGATAAAAAATAGAAAATGCTACTTACCTCTATAACTAAATCCACATCACTGAAGCTGTCGTAATCAAGTACACCCTTCAAAAGAGATGAAGCCTTTTCAAGCTTCTCTTTTGTCATAAGACGTTTGTGCAAATTAGCTGAAAATATAGACAACCAGGTAAAAATTGTGACCACACTTTTATGCTGATACGGGAACATAGAGGCATATTTATCAGATATGACAACAGAAGGCCGGAAAATAAAAATAGACAGAATCAACCCGTTCATAAGTAAATGGGTTGAGCGTTTCACTTCTCATCGGCATTAGATTTTCAGCTCACCTTTGATTTCACCAATTGTAGCCATTAGGTAATTCTCACGATCTTCCTTAAGGATTACTTGAAAGTTGCCAAGAATTAAGGCTGTTGCTATTCCAGAACCCACTAAGCCCCCACCAATAACACCAACTTTACTTACTTTCCTAGGCTGCATCCCCGTATCTGTTATACCTGGAATCTGTAGCACATAGATAATCAAATGCAGAAAAACGGCGATATAAATGTTCATCCCTGTATAAACTATGTTTTTCATTTTTAATGTTTTACGTAGCTAAAAAAAAAAAAAGATGTCCAAACCTTCAAAGTGTTATATTGAGCAAAGAAGATGTGGACCAAACTTTTGCAAGTTTCAGATTGCCGAAGTTCATTCAAGGTATGTGCTTCCTGACACCAAAAGATTTGTGGTTGGCACTCCATCTTTCATTAGAAAATTGAAGTAATGACAGAAATGTACCTTCCATAGTCCATTACGAGGACCAGAAACTATACCCTCTTCAATGACATCAATGCAAATTAATGGATGAACAATATTTGGGTTGTGTTTTTTTGCTTGAGCTCTTGCTGTGTTAAGTATTAATCTTGCTTCTTTTAATGGTCCTAATTTGTCAGTTTTGTAAAGGCTGATGATCCATGGTTTTCGACCCTCATATATTTCCAAGGCCCAGTTAGATGCTGTTCTGATTAACTCATCAGCGGGAGATAGGGCATCAACAAGTGCCACACGAAAAGCTTCCTTCCCATTTATTCGTTTTGACATCTATAAATGAGAAAAGGAGAAAATTATAGAAAAAGTGGTATCATTCAACTAAAATGGCCGAATCAACCAAATGCAGGAGTTATAGCATACCAGAATCATCTCCAGAGCTTTAGGAAGGCCAACAAGGCGTGGAAGACGCTGGGTGCCTGTTCGATATGATATATATATTAAAAAGAGAGAATCGTTAAACATTTAAAGTAGAAAACTGCAAATTGGGGTAAAATTCAATCTCAAACGGGTCACATGGGTAAGGATGAAAAATATGAAACAACTCTCTTATGAATTCAGTAGAAACCTAAAATGTATTTTAATGCTTAATTGTTACAAAAATAGCACATAAATTGTTACAAAATTAGAAAATAAACTGAGAAATTTTTTTGGTAAGTCGACTTGACTCATGTTAGAAATTCACCCCTTTTGATCTATTACCCAACCATAAGGCTCGAGGATTCATACATGAAACAAATCATAGTATCCTTCTATTTGATTTGCAATTATAGAAGTTTTTTGCTATAAAAAAAATGTCACCTCCAAATCCAGGAATGATTCCATATTGCAATTCTGTCAAGCCAAGCTGTGAGGTTGGTGTAGATATGCGTGCATGACACGCCTACAAGAAAGGATAAAAAATACTGATTATAAGTGTACTCGAAATGAATGGAAGCTTGACCATTGCATACATAACTCATTTTTTTACCAGCGCTATTTCTAGTCCACCACCAAATGCAGGCCCATCTATGGCTGCTACTATAGGCTTTCTTGCAGCTGAGGTATGAATGTTTATAAACATGATTATTTCAAAGAGATGTACTTAAACATGATTATTTCAAAGAGAAGTACTTTAAAAGCACACAAAAAAAATATTGAATATATTTACTATATCAATGAAATTAATACTTTGATTTAGATACTTATGCTAGACTTCAAGATTACGTAATTTTATATACTGTAGAACTCAAGGAAATGATAGTCAAGTGTCAAGTTTCTCACATTAAAGTAACCACTAGATTTTTGAAAGGGATCATCGTCATCATACAACAATTAATAATTAATATTAATAATAGTAACATCAAAGATGGTTTTGCATGTAATTACTTCAGGGTAAAAGGTAACTATATTCATATAGAGAGACTTGACATTGTTATTGATATTGGTAAATGGTAACAACCGTAGAATAACTAGAGAGATGAAAACAACAAAGATATAATGACATACCTTCCAAAAGGTCAGTGATCACCTCTATTGACATAAACCAGATCTCTTTTCCTCCTGTTGAATCATGTGATATATATTACATAACATATAGAACACGATACTTCTAAAAAAGAAACATTAGGTTGGTTTGCAGTAAGAGTTTAATGACTCTCACAAGTCAACTGATGAGTCAAAAAATTAGGATTTGGAGTGACAAGTTGCAACTATAGGTTCACTCACTTTTTACCATTTGAGGATTTCCGAAAACTGTCACGTCAGCTCCCCCGGAGAACTTTCCTCCTGAACCTGTTCAATCAACTCATTGTTTAATATTAAAATTGTGTTTATGCTACTAACCTAGTATAGGATACTAGAATATTTAGTATAAACCGTTTATGACGATTGCTTTAACTTCATCACGTAGCAATGCTTCTTCAATGCTGCTTTTTAAGCTATAAAGCACTGCGTGGACAAGAAAAAGTGTGAATGAAGGGTACAAAATTGTTTGAGTAACTAAAGCTTCCGTGCATATGAAATTGTATAGAACAGCACATACTAACGGTTACGAGAATGCATATTAAGAACAAAAAACACTAAAGTAATGTTATATACCCTCCTACAAAGCATCCTAATAGACAATTGGTTTAACATAATGACAATTTTATATTTCGCAGATGGGTCATGTGGTATTAAAGTTATGTCAAGTGTCATTATGAGGATATAAGTATACAACATTAGTACATCACCCAAAAGCGTTCACCGAATCCAATCTTCTACTAAATTCATAAGAAATGGAAAAGACAAAATCATAAAAATTGTTGAAGGGTGTTTGGTACTATGCAATAGTACAGATAATCTTATTATCGCATTTGCAAAATTCATATAAATCAAAAAGAGATTGTCAATTGATTACTTCTTAGAGTAAAAAACATAACTTTAAAAGCTTATTAAGCTGCTTTTAGCAGACTCGTTAAAATTATGTTTTGCAGACGCAATCCCAAGTGGCATCCCCTAACCCTAATACATTTCTAATTATCGAATTTGCTGATAATATATTTAGTAATCCAAATCATTCAAACTGCATTTTGGCTATAAAAGAAAGGTCATAAGTACCTAAAAAGTATCCGCATCATAATAACTTTGCAGTTTTAAGCAATTAGTTACGATTTCACTAACATAACTTGATTCAAAACTTTAAAATAGGAAATTTGTCACTTGATGAACAAAATAGTGATGAATTTGAAGTATTACCAGGGGTTGAGAGTAAATTGAGAGGCGGATTATTGATTGTGATGATGGACACACCGTCGTCAGTAACTACCAGTTGGGTTTTGCTTTTGGTCGCCATTAAAACTTCGATCACGTGTTCTTGCTTTCTATTTGGAGAAGTATAAATTCAATTCAATTCAATTCAATTAATGAACAATGAACATGAACAATAATTATAATTGGAAGCTCGTTGACAAAATGGAATACTCGGCGGCCAATATTATATTTGCTAAACTCATCTTAATTTTATTTTAATTTTAAAATTAAAATCTATATTATACGATAAAATATTTTACCCTTCTATTTTTAACGATCTTAAAAGTCTTGCATTTCTATCTTTTATCATTATATTTTCCGTTGTTGATAAAACTTTTCATCAACTCATTTATCCACTTTATTCAATTTCTTTACCGTTATATTCAAATGAACAAAAAATAAAAGAAATATGATGTAAAATTATCAAAAATTCACTGTTTAGTTTAAAAGTTATAAAAAATTGGATAGTTTTAAATAAATATTTATCTTTTTAAAGAATTTTAAATTATTAAAACAGAATAATACATAACTAATTGTTTATAAATATGTAAATTAAATTAAATCTACACACTATATCAAAGTAATAATACTCATATTTAAACCCTCAATAAAATCGTCAGATTACACTGTAAACCACAAGGAAACCATCAAATTTGAATTGACGAAATTAATTCTTCTTGTTAAAAAAATATTGATATTGATGCATTACGCGAGTCCGATGCTAATGTTATATAAGTTATTGTTAAATTTAAAAAATATCATATATATTTAAGTAATCAATTTGATTATTAGAAAATATCAAAAACACTTACTCCCTAATACTTATGATGACCGATAATTAACTATCATACCCTTCATTGTTCATTCTAAAATCATCTCTAATATAGATACTATTTGTGTGACAAATTACAATACTTTTCGCGTAAAAATAATAATTTTAAAAATATATTCGCACTAAAAATAAGTCGCTTTATAGTGTTACACTAGATTTTAAAATTTTAACAATAAATATGATAATAAACATTATATTTAATTATAAAAATATTAATGAAAATTTTATAATTAATGCATCATATTTATATATTATAGTTATTATCATATATAATATTATTTAATGTGGATAATATTTCATGTAATATTTAGTGCTACACTGGATTTGGTATAACACAAAACATTATTTGTCATTGTATTAAAATAGTACAATGTTTAGCATAAACATTGGAGTGCATTTTCCCACTATTTTAGTGTTAAAAAACAAGGTTGTTAAGATCGGGATCTTACCAAAGATTCTTTTCATTTTACAAGATTGAGATCATAAAATAGAATCAGGATCATAAGATCCTACTTTAATAAACAAGTTTATTTAATAAATAATTTAAATGAATATTTAATATTAAAACTAGCGTATTACCCGCGCAATGTAACGATTATTAAAGATACGATATGATGACAATGTTGCAGTTGTGATTGATCAAGAAGGATATATACGTCATGATATTTTATTTCACAATTGAATCAAATTAGAAAAGACCTAAAGTTAGGGATTTATCAATAGGTAATGTTGCACCAATACCCAACCAAAGGGCCAGTGCGGTACCAATCAAAAATACGGTTGTCGCTACTGGATGACGAAATGGATTTTGGAATTTATTAACATTCTCTAAAAAGGGTACTGTTAATAATCATATATTTATTCAACAATCTGTCATACTTTAATGAAAATTGAGAAATAATGGTATACTATTTTCTTACTATATTATAAACATCATATTCAAATTATTATAATTATGAATGACAATTCTCGACATGAATAAAAACCCGATTCACAACCGATATAAAATAAAAGGGTTAGAGTTTGAATTTTCAATTGGTCGTCACCTGCTAAGCTCTCATCAACATATTAAACTTTTTGGTCGGGATCGGGTCAAGTTTCAAATGAACATGCCAACCAAAATGAAAAAAAAAAACTATTACTTTAAAAATATATACATATATATATATATATATATATTTTTAAAGAAAGCTCTATCCTGCCAATTCGTAACTCACCTGATAGCCCGCCAATTTTTGACATGAAATCAAATCGCCAACTTGTTCGTTTTGACATGTACATTTAAATGGATTATGTAAGTTGTGTTAGGGTTGGTCAATATTAAACCACCAACCCCTTTATCAAATCAATATGGGTAAAGGTTTCGAACTTCTGACTCGCAAATCTGAATTCGCTAACATGACTCCACCTGAATTACAAAATCTAATAATAATAATTGAATTTTATAACTAATAAGTTATAAATATTTAATCTAAATATTAGATGAGATAGTTAAATAAATGATGGTTACAATTGATAATATCAGTTTCCTCGGCTAAAACACTTTTACCCAAAAACTACAATTCAAACTATTTAATAAATTAATTTTGCAAACATTATTTTTTTAATTTTGGTGAAAACTACAAATGTAATAAAAGAGATATATGTTAGCACAGATAATAATAACTGACTGAATAGTATGTTATGTTTTTTTTTTAAAAACTAACTGGATTAAAATTTTTTAAATATTGAATAAATGAATAGCATACTTAAAAGGATGGTAAAAACTACAAAATATTATTTTTAAAAACTTTAGAATTTTGTGTGGAACTATCTGAATATTACTATATAGAATTGTTATAATTTATAAAACTATCCGAGTTTTCACCAAAATTTATATCTATATAATCGTAACCCACATTTCAATATCCATTATTATGTTATGTCAGTTATAAAAAGAATTAAAGAATAATGGGATTATACCTTTTGTAACCGAAATTCTTTTGTAACCGAAATTAATTATGATGCATTAACTATTATAATAAATAATTATTTTGACTTTATATATGTAATGGTTTAAAAGGTTAAAATAGTAATTTGTTTTGTTTCTCTTTTTAAGATTTTAAGACTTTGACCTCAAATGCTTTATTATATAGTATATAGTATAGATATATAAGATCCTACGATCTTATAGCCAATCGTACAATCTTGTTAATGATCCTTCGATCAATCTTTACGATTCTACAATCTTACATACGATCATGTAAAAAAATTATACAATATTTACACTTTTATAAATATAATTAATATCGACTAACCTAAAAAATTACTCCTTCTATCTCAAATTTATTGTCCACGGACAAGAAATATGCAATTCAAGAAAAATACAATAATTACAATGTTTCATTAATTAGATTTCTATATTTACTATATTAATTTTTTTTTTGATCGGCTAAAATTTAAAATTAAATAATTATTTTAAAACATTACAAAATAGGAAAATGAACTCAGGAGTGCTTGATCGTTTGAGTTTTCCTTTTCCTCGATATTTGGTTGTGTTAATCGGTCTAATATTTTGTTATGAGACGAATAGCGGGTCTAATATTTTGTTATGAGACGGGGACTACTATTGTATATACAAAAATGTATACTCTAGAGCTACGCCCAAACGCACAGTAAAACAAATCGTTCAGTCCAAAAACCATCTCACCATCGTAAACTTGTTGAAATGTTTGACAAACTGGGCCGCATCCGGGCCAAAAGACCCTCAATAATTGGGCCTTTAACAGCCTATTATTATTTATGAATATACTCATCACTATCGTTGTCTTCTTAAACCCTAGGTTTCCCTTTCCCCTCTTTTGTTACCACATTTTCGTGCAGGTACCAGCCTCCGCCGCTGCCGCCATCGTCATGGTATTCTCCATCCGCCGGAACCCTAATTTCAGTTCATCTGTTTCCCGATCATATTCCTTACTAATAGACTTTTAATATATCATAATTTCAGGGTATCGATCTTGTTGCCGGTGGTAAGAGCAAGAAAACCAAAAGAACCGCCCCTAGATCCGATGATATTTACCTTAAACTCCTCGTCAAGGTAAATCACTCGCAGCTCCTCAGTTACAGATGTGTTTTTTAGCTTTATTTATATACTGAGCTTGCTGTAAAATTTTAAACTGTGTAATGATATATGTTTATATAATTATGTCAGTTGTATCGATTTTTGGTGAGGAGGACTGGAAGTAACTTCAATGCTGTGATATTGAAGAGGTTGTTCATGAGCAAAGTTAACAAACCTCCAATTTCGTTATCTCGTTTGATTCGCTACATGTCTGGCAAGGTATTTGTTTACATTTTTCAATTTTTTTATATGCATATATTTCATTTCGTAGATATGGTAGCACTGAAGTTTAAAAAAGAATGTATGTGTTTGAACAAATTATTATTTATGTGTTTTACTATTTAAGTAGCTTAAATCCCCTATAGTGAATTGTCTTGGCAATTTGGTCATTTGAATTAGGAGAGGTTATATCTTTTGTCATTTTTGATGGATCGTATGAAGATCAATGCGTTTTTTGATGTAAAATTGATGAAAGTGGAACACTTTTACTAGGTTTAGTCATTAAATGGGAGTTTAAAAATGATGCGCTTTAAAATAAGCACATTGCTATTTTATGACATTAGCCTTTGAAGTTCATGTGCTTTATTTATAAGAATGAAACATCGGAGATAATATAGTGTTAAAACGATAATAATATAAGAAGAATCAACTTGTTGAGTCTTGTGCTGTTTGCATGTCGATTTGATTTGATTTTGGTTATAAAGGATTGATAATATTGTAAAATAAAATAGGACGACAAGATTGCTGTGGTTGTGGGCACAGTGACAGATGATGTCCGGGTTGATGAAATCCCTTGTCTTAAGGTAACTGCACTTAGATTTACTGAGACCGCAAGGGCAAGAATTGAGAAGGCTGGTGGAGAATGTTTGACATTTGATCAATTGGCTCTTCGAGCTCCTCTTGGACAGAACACTGTACGTATAATTTTCCTGATGCTATCATCTCATATTGAATAAACCGTTTACTTCTATTATCTATTGAACTATTTTGTCTGACGATTTGTTAAAACAAAACGCATGCGGCAAATGGTTGGTTGGTTTAGGTTCTTCTTAGAGGTCCAAAGAACTCCCGTGAAGCGGTGAGGCACTTTGGCAAGGCTCCTGGTGTACCACACAGTCACACTAAACCTTATGTTAGATCAAAGGGAAGGAAATTCGAGAAGGCTAGAGGTCGAAGAAACAGCAGGGGATTTAGAAACTAAGTTATCATCAATGTTTTACGAGTATTTGTTCCAAAGTTTTAATTCCCGGATTTCCAATATTGTGTTTTTGATGAAACAGTTAGTTGTTCCTGTTTGCATACTCGGTATGATGAAAATTTTGTTGTTTACATTTATTTTTCATTGGGTAATGGAATTGGAGGTTTGGACTTTGATTTTAGCAATTTGTTTCTCAAAGATTTTATAAATTGTTAGTGTATTTATTGCTATTTTTGTTACTTGATTTTAAAGTATAAGTTTCGGTTGTAATGCTTCAGTTATTGATGGTCTCAGTCACTTATTGCATTATATAAATGCAAGGACTATTTTTACTGACATCACATTCCAAGTAAAACAAATCATAAGCTGCATCTTCATATTACAGATCATGCGCTCAGGTTGATCTTTCTCTGAATAACCTTTGTAGTATTGGTAAATTTATAAGAATCTTCAGTTTATTGTATTTCTTCTAACAATCAATATAGGTACAAAAAGGATTCAACTTCAGTTTTCAACTAACTTCAAGAAACATTTCATCTTATGATAGTATCCAATTACAAAACACACTTACGGCGATGATGTGTAAATGTGGTTATCGGGTCTCTTGTGTGGTTAATCTTGGTTAATGAAATGGCCAACTTCTTACATCACCAACACTTCTTCCAGTCTTGGCATTTTTTGTTTAAAACCACCGCTGTGTATCAGTGTATGCAGTCTTTTGTTACAGGAAAGTTATTCGTGTGATCAAGGTCCCCTACAAGAATTTCACTGGCACTACTATCTTAAATCCTGCCCATGCTGGCAGAAGTTCCCAGTTTCTGCAATCCAAACTAAATAGTTAACTCCCAAGATGTGTGCCTTATGCTATTAAAAAATTTAATCATTAAGTTTTGAGTATGTAGAGATCAAAACAACGATAGTGATTGAATACTCCACGGAAACATGTGGCACGATATTTGGATGCAAAGAAGTCAAGGTCTTGTTCAGTGAACCTAAGGCTTATGGAGTTAGGTTAAACAACGTTGCATGGTCGACTTTTATATCGTGATCAGGTGATTATTAAGACTAAAGTTAGTATCAAAAGAATAAATAGACATTAAACTACACTCGATGCATTTAAAATATTTTTATATACTTGGGTTCAATTATGCACGTGTCTAGATCAATAACAAACAAAAAGGTATTATTGTATCCGAGGAATTTTTGATCTAGTGATAAGAATTTATGGGTTTAATATGTATAGTTTGTATATGTTAGGCAGGTTATGATGTGTGTTTATTTTCTCCAATCATTCATATGAAAGTTATGAAACATGATTTTAAATATAAGTTTGAGATGTGATGTCTCAACTATTGATGGTCTCATACTAGCTGTCGGTGCTATCAGTATAGATGCATTACATTCATGCAAGGAGTCTAATTGTTGCCTATCACTTTTTAAGTAAAAGCAATTGATTGATAAGCTATTAAGCTGCTTCTTCATACATGTGTTCAGGTTCACTAGTTTTTGCCTAACCTCTATCTTTGTATCCATATACGTGTCGATACCAATATCCATGATCAACACTCCCTTTGAACTTGCATATTTCATAACTTTAAAATGCATCTTTACTTTTCCAAAAGATTAAAATACCGAAAATCCCAACCAGATCATTCCAGACACCTATCATGTAAGAATTAAATCAAGCTCATCTAGTAACTCGTTCAGATTGTGGCTCTACCAACTGATATACCCTCACCGAGAAATATGTCTAATGAATTCGGTTATTCTATTATTCCAATGAGAACCAAGGGCGAAGCTAGATTTTAAAGTTGAGACGCCGTACTTCAGTGTAGAGTAATGATGTTACAAATTATATTGAATCATTATAAATCTGTTTAATAATCACGACAAACAAAACAATAAAATTCTATTTGAAAACTGTCGTCAACATTTTTCTAATAGATCAATGAGTTATATGTAAAATAATGCAATTTTGAAGTAATGAGTTTGGTAATAACATATAAAAGTTATTGATCAATGATCATTAGAGGGGGAAAATGAAGAAATACTATAAGTTGTGGTTCATCTTGAGCAGAACTAGTAATATACAATTTGAGTTGACTGAGCTGTTGAGGGGGCTGAGCAGATTTCAGTTTCCCTTTGTCTCCGCCACAGATGAGAACGTATATGTTAGGACTTTTTACAATTCAATTCGTGGAAAAAGAAGTATGTAAGTTCATATGAGGTTTCACTTTAAAATCAATTGGTAATGGAGTGAGTAACCCATGAACGTATATTCAACATTTGATTTCTTTATTTTTCCGATGTGAGATATCAGTTTGCACCGAACAACATATATTTTGTATTTAATTTTGCACGAACACTATCTTATGATCGTATCCAATTACAAACACAGTTATGGTAATGATAGATGCATAACCCTAAGACGGCGCTTAAATGGTTTAATTCGATTTTAAAACTTGGTAATGAAGTCGTAAATGTGATCGTTGATCTCTTGTGGCTTCTCTTGGTTTATGAAATGACCAACTCCTTCCATCACCACCACTTCTTCCAGTCCGGGTACCGTGTTCTTAAATCCACCACCGTGTATGTACTCTTTTGTTCCCGGAAAGCTATACGTGAGATCAAGGTCCCCAACTATGAATTTCACCGGCACAATTATCTTAGATCCTGTCCATGCTGCACATAGCTCCCAGTTTCTGCGATCCAAACCACTGGTTAAACACCTAAATTATATATTCAATGAATCTGATTATTTAATTAGTTTTAAGTTACGTACAGATCAAAACAACGATAGTAATTCAATCCTCCACGGAACCCTGTGGCACGATATTTGGATGCGAAGTAATCAAGGTCCTGTTCTGTGAACCAAGACGGCAAGGTATATGGAGGCGGGTTAAAAAGCTTTGCATAGTCTTTAGGTATCTTTGGTGGATCCGGAGTTCGTTTAAAGTACATTCCAGCAAGTTGTTTTTTGGTATCGACTTTCCCAAACTCATCTTCCCAACCGATTTCCTGTTATAAAGGGTTAAAAATTGAAGAAAGCAACAACTTGTAAAAAACAAGTTATGTTTTCCAAGCATCAATTTAACTCTATGTGTGTGATATATTTATGTACCTTTTTATCAGTAATAATCAGGAGCGAAGTCAGAATTTAAAATGACATGTTTGATAACTGATTTAACCTTTTTACTCGATCGTGCGTTTAATCGCAAAAAATGCTATCATGAATCAGTGGTTTTTGTAAGAAAAAAACTTATATTTATGGATCAATGGGCGATTAAAGAGGCCAACTGATAAAAAACTTTATAGTGTGATTCATTTTGAGATGAACTAATAATACATATTTTGAATTGATAATAATTAATAATAACAATAACAATAATGCGGTGACGGCAAAGCTAGCCAAACAGTGCAATGTGTGTGGAACAGCCTTATGTTTCTCAGACTTTTGTAACGTGAGTGGTATATATATCATAATCAAGTGATGATAAAAAGTTAAAAGCTATAGTGCTAAATTATAACAATATAAACGATAAACTATCTCCAAGTATTCCAGATTAATATTTGTACATACTTGGTTGGATATGCATTTGTCTAGATCAATAACAATTAAACAACAAAAAAGAAAAAGGATCATCTAACTAATTACCTGGAACCTGCATATGTAGAAATCTTCACCAAAAGTCTTTCGATAAAGATCCAACGGTTTCACCAAAGGATTCCTAGGAGTATAAACCACGCTCATGTTGACCAAAGCTTTGATTCGATCAGGCCGGAAAAGACACACGTACCATGAGATTATGGCACCCCAGTCATGACCCACTAAATAAACCTTGTCTAACCCTAGCGAATCAAGTAAGCCTACAATATCTCCAACTATGTGGAACACCGTGTAGCTGGTTGTGGTAGGTGGAGCTTCTGTATCACCATAGCCACGGAGGTCGGGTGCAATGGCACGGTAGCCTTTTGAGGATATAAATAGCATCTGGTGACGCCATGTGTACCATAGCTCAGGGAAGCCGTGGATGAAAAGTACGGCGGGGCCTTCACCGATCTCGGCGACGTGCATATTGATGCCATTTACCTGGATGTTTTTATGTTGTATTTGTTCCATGTTTTGTTTGTGTTTTGAGGTTTATTGGTGTGTGAGATTTATAGAGTTAGCGTTGCTTTCTAGGCTTTGTCATTGCCGTCCCTTGACTAAGTTGGGACAAAGGCATAAAAATAATGCTCTAAATAAAATGGATAGTTACCTTTGCATAAAAGATTTACAAGATTTTATTTTATAAGTGATGGGATATAAAAGGTGTATCAATTATTTAAACTACTTTTATAAGGACTACTATTGGATAGACTTTCCTAGTTACTGTACACATATTTATACTATCCCTTTTGTTCAATTTTTTTTTTTTTTTTTTTCTTTTTCTTTCCTGAGGTGAAGACTACTATTGGATAAAGTTTCCTAGTTACTTTACATATCTATCTTATCCCTTTTTTGTAATTTACTTTTCTTTTTTGTGTGACCCAGACAATAACATGATTATGGTTATGCAACGAACTCTTTATGGTCATGGCCCAACTAGAATATTTGAATCTATAATAAATTAATCATCGACAACCAAGTTTAGGGTTTTTTATTTTGGGTTAAATGTTTTAACATGTATTAAAATTTGCACTAACGCTGCATTCTCGAGTTTTTGTAATGGAAAGAAAAAATAATCAAATGAAACAATAACAAAAAGTCATTATCGAGTTTTCTAAGGAAGGAAAAAAATGGAGAGCAATGGAAAGGAAGGGATTATGATATGCTTTTTATTGTAGATCTTTTCTGTCCATATTTGAGCCGATTGAGAAGGAAAACAATCCATCTAACTATTTTTCTTTCCTTTCTTTTACTTTCCTTCCAACTCGAGAATACATATCAACTATCTTATATTAAATTCTTTTCCATCATTTTCATCTCTTTTCTTTTTCTTTTTATTATTTTTCATTTAGAAAAAACTTGAGAATACAGTATAAATGTATGTATAAAAATTTCAAACATCTTGTATGAAACTTTCAAACGTCCTATATACGTAACTTACTATTATGTTTATGAAATCTACAAAAGAAAGTATATTGTATGTTAATGAATCTAGATATTTTCAAAACTAAAATACATATACGGTAAAGTTTTGAAAGTCAACGATAAAAAGTATAAATTTTAATAAATTTTTAAATCATTAATCATTTTCCGGATTGGATGGTCACCAACGTAATGAATTCGGGTGGGCAACGTATACCCTAAACTTCTAAAGCCCATTGGGCTTTATTTAATGTATACCCTAAAGCCTAAACTCCTAACCCCATGAGACTTTACATTGGACTTATATGGCTATATCATCTATTATCTATTTCTATTATTATGAACTATGAAGCATGTCTATGTGTTAAATATTAATTTTTAAAAATTAATTAAAATTATTAATTTACTCTTGATGTTACTTTACTTATTTATATCGTAATTAAGTAATCAATGACATAAGATTAAATTTTTCTTATATGTTAATGTTTTTTAATTTTTAACTTTATAATTTATAGATATTTTTTAAATTACTATATATTTATATAAATAATCCATTAATGTAATTTGTGAATATTCACTCTCAAAAGAGATTAAGGCATATAAATGAATTTTGATAATCAATATAAAGCCCAATTTATTTTCCTTATATAATGAGATTAAACACAACAAATACTCCGCTGCTTTGCACGGGTGCTCCGCTAGTATATGTAATACACCTTAATACTTTTTCTCTTTATCACTAGTATTTTCATCAATCACTTGCATTTTTCCAATCAAGCTTACATATATAGATGTACGTATAAATTAGTTCAGTGCATGTAATAGCAACCTTTTCACTTAATTACTTCTTCTTGCTGTAAATCCAAAAACTTTTAAGAAAAAAACACTCGATTTATAACTTCAGAAGCGTTGATTAGCTACACACACACACAACCACAGGCTTAGAGCAATGATCAATGCATCACATATGATCTAGTTGGTTATATAGTAAGCAAATTAAACTTAGTAATAAATTCATAAACATGGTTGCTAATTTCTTGTGGCTTCTCTTGGTGAAGAAAATGAGCAACTCCTTTCATCACCACCACTTTTTCGAGTCCAGGCACCATTTTCTTATTTCACCACCGTGTATGTACTCTTTTGTTCCCGGAAAACTATACGTTAGACCAGGGTCTCAGATTATAAATTTCACCGGCAACAGAATCTTAGATCCTGTCCATGCCGCACTTAGCTCCCAGTTTCTGCGTACCAAACTCATAGTTAAATCTCAACATCAAACTCGGGTTCAAATGTATGTCATATTATAAAGATAAGGAAGTTCAAGTTACTTACAGATCGAAACAAGGATAGTAATTAAATGGCCCACGAAATCCTGTTACATGAAATTTGGACGCGCAGTAGTCAAGGTCTTTTTCGGTGAACCAAGAAGGTATGGTGTATGGGGGTGGGTTAAAAGACTTCGCAAAATCTCGAGGCATTCTTGGTGGGCTTGGAACTCGTTTGAAATAAATTGAAGCAAGTAGCTCTTTTGTATCCACTTTTTCGAACTCCCTTTCCTACATATTTCCTGTTAACAAGTATAAATTGTGAAATATTAGGATTTTCATCAACAGAACTAAGATGAATGAGAAATCCTTAGCTGCTGTAAATGATATGATAGATTATCATTAAACTAGTTTTATGATCATGAACATATATAATTAATGAGAGGTTTTATGATCATTAACAGAATTGATGATGATTATCATTAATTGTCGTTTATGGAATGTGATATATAAAAACTACTTCATTATCATTGAAATAGATGGAATGACAGACAAGAAACACACATACGAATTCACACATTTGTTGGTAAAGATTATACGTTTTGTTTTAGTCACGTTGAACAAAGGACAACATTGGTAAGACTAGGGACAAATATTTGAGTCAGCTTAGGAACAACAATTTTGACAACATTTTGAGGCAAGTGGGTTCAAGTCTTAATGGGACCGCTTCAACTGTTGTAACTTGAAAAACAGTCAGTCTGTTTTAATAGAACCATATAAAATACGGGTTTCAGCTTATCATTTATCGATTGATATTCTTTTCTGCTTCTACTCGTCATTTTCAGTTTTGATTTCATTTCGTTATAGTAATTTTATTGAATAATAATAACGATATTATATTCGGGTAGATAGCCTTTTCTACAAAACTATAGCTAAATTAAGTGCTTAATTGTTAGTTGTTACTTAAGCCAAATATTAGGATCCGTTAGTACTCTTATTATCTATGTGTGTGTGTATATGTATATATATATATATATATGTTACAATTGAAGGGTTCGATCATATGGTGCGTTTACAAGCGTTGCCTTTTACATGTTTGCATTTCCCTTTATGTTGTATGTAACGTATTCTTTTGTCCGTCCTTTTAAAAGGTGAGAAACTATACCCCAATAGATAGGATTTTGATCATTGAGTTTGGTTACTATCAAGAAACATTATAAAGAGAGAAACTTAAACTGGACAGTTGTTGTTGACATGTCCAAAGGCAAATAGTACAATATGTGTGGCATAGCCTTACTTTCTCACACTTTTATAATGTGATTGGTTATATATCATAATCAAGCTAAAGTGACGATAAAAAATCTCAGAAATATAAATATACTACTCGGTCCTATTTTATAGACGGCCATAGCCTATTAGGGTGTTCTAGATAGTCTAAGGTAGCATTCTACGATATAATATAAGATGGTATCAGAGTTGAATATTCTGGATTAAATGTTCTGAATAATATCTGTAGGATTCCTAATCATATTCATAATATTTAAATAATATGTCCATTAATAGAAAGTTTCTGTTGTTCGGTACTTTTCTCGTGTTTTCAGTGTTCTCGTTCCATCATTTTTATATTTATACCCCTATGTAAGTCAACTATTTTTTTTATCACATTGGGTGAAACAAATTCTTATCAATAACAACACTATAAATATAAAAATGGTCATTTACATATTTGCTAATTAAATGAGTTTTATATAACCAACTAAAACTTATATATTTTGAGTTTTAAGTATCGAAAATGTGTTCTTATGAACTTTAACTTAAAGTTCATAAAAACTAATACTTTTTACGCTTTCTAGTGAGCCCTTAATTTAAACAAGCCTATCCAACTCGAACTTCTAAACAAACCTTTGGAGCACAAAAGATGGTAATTGTCACAAACTTAAACGACCTTGCATAGAGCATGAGCTCGAACAATTACTATAATTTTGATAAATCCAAGAAATAGTATGCTTAAATTCTTGGGCAAACACCAAATATAATTCACACCAGTTGTGAATTCCTAAAGAGCATTTCCAATTGAAAAAATCTATAAAAACTTTTTTTGTTCTAAGTTTTATACAAAAATCTTTAATTCTACTTCAATAGAAAAAGTTTTTGAAAATAGACTCAGATTTTTAATTAAAAGATGAATATAATGATTTTGACCAAAATGGATATTGATTTTGCTTGAGATCAAGTTTACTCTTGGACAGCTAGTAATCCAATACAATCGGTCCTAAATCTTTACACCAATAAATACCACTTCTTTGTTGGTGTGTAAACTTTCCTAATTTCTTGTGAATATTTTACACCACTGCTTAGTATGGACATATTTTTCTGAATTCGCGCGATTTATAACTTCACAACAGCATCGATCAATTAGTGCAAGAAAGATTTCGTGTTCCACGTGAAAATCAACTTTGCATGTAATGTTTCGAACTTCATGGGTACAATAAAAGGTTAGGTTAACTGCATCCTTTGTTTACGTACTGTTAAAAAATATATGTATAACAAAGTTGTTATTTTCTGGATAAAACTCATTACTTGTTCTTTAGTGTAGGTGCAAAAGGAAAGATGTTGTGACTATAGGTCCAAGTACGAGGGACTAGATTGGAAGGAACATGAAAGCACAACGACTAGAAGTGAAGATATCTAAAGTCAGTTTAAGTTGGGGAGAGCTCGACATATACACACACGTATTTTTCTGAAGTGAAAAAACACAAATTATATTTCATGAAATAGATAGTCTTTTGAGTACATCTCACATATACAATATTGCTAGTCTGGTCTTTATACTCAATCGCCTTGATGATTCTTGTAGATCGTTTTGTTTATACACACCAGAGTCTTATTCTTGTGTTCTTGTTCATATAGATTTGTATCTATGAGCCATATTGGTGAATATTCGAGTGTGGTCTTGTTCTTGAGCATTGTGTCGAGTTGTATTAGAATCTTGGTTCAAGTTTAATCGTTAAAGGTATACAATACATGCATATATTAATTGTTCTTCAATCAAATTAAATCTTCATCATGTATGTAAATATATATAGATTCCGATTCTGATGTCAAACAAACAAACAAACCAAATACACACTCATATTTAGCAAAGATCAATGCATCAGGCCTAGCTAGTTGGTTGCAAATTATTAAGTAGTCTAATATAATTAAAACTTGGTAATGAAGTCATAAATGTGGTTGCTAATTTCTTGTGGCTTCTCTTGGTTAAGAAAATGACCAACTCCTTCCATCACCACCACTTCTTCGAGTCCAGGTACTGATTTCTTGAATCCACCTCCATCTATATACTCTTTTATTCCCGGAAAGTTATACGTTAAATCTATATCCCCTACTATAAATTTCACCGGCACATTTATCTTAGATCCTGTCCACGTTGCACATAACTCCCAGTTTCTATATACCAAAAGTACTAATTGTTAATTAACCACATCCGGTCGAGATCCTTAAGTATATATGTCACATATGGAGTATATATTATAATAAAAAGGAAAGTTTGAGTTAAAATACTTACAGATTGAAACAACGATAGTAGTTAAATGGTCCACGAAACCCTGTGGCACGATATTTGGATGCGAAGTAGTCAAGGTCTTTTTCGGTGAACCAAGAAGGTATGGTGTATGGAGGTGGGTTAAAAGACTTAGCAAATTCTTGAGGCATTTTGGGTGCGGTTGGTACTCGTTTGAAATAAAATGAGGCTAGCAGTCTTTTCGTATCAACCTTTTCGAACTCTTTTTCCCACCCTAATTCCTGTTAATTAACAAGTAAAAATATACCATAAGTTAGTAATCTGGTAACTAAAATACATATTAATTAGGATGCATGAGCAGTCTTAAGGTAGATATATATGTGTATGTATATGTGTATGTATATGTGTATTATAAATATATGGGTTTGATCATATGGTGTGTTTCACTCATTAAAAACCTTTTGCCTTTACACGTTCGCATTTCCATATTTGTTGTATGTGAATTATGCTTTTGTCTGTCTTTTAAAAAGGTGAGAAACTATATTCTTCCAACAGGTAAGGTTTTGATCATTAAGTTTGGTTATATATATGGTTATATATATAGTTATATATATTATATATATATAAACAATACAAATATGAAACTTAGAATGGACAATATATTGTTGTTGTCATGTATGTGATTTTAAGTTAGATAGTAACGACAAGAGAATTAATACCTTCTTCTTATTTATTTATTATTATTATTTTTAATTGTAATAAAAGAAGAATATTAATTTAAATATATAGTTGGCATGCATGTGCATGTATATTAAATTAATTAAATACGTACTAAATTAGTTGGAATGTGAAATGTGAATCAAACTTACAAACAAAAATTTATAATTATTTTCGATCATTTCTCTAATCACCTTTAAAATGTGCGGTTAGAATGTATATATCTAATCTAGGTTAATAATAATAATAGAAATAATCATTCTTATAATTACAACTAAACAAAACACACACACAAATATATATATATATATATATAACAATTTTCACCTGGAATCTGCAAATGTAAAAATCGTCCCCATAAACATGTCTCATGTACTTCACCGGTTTGACCCAAGGATTCCTAGGATTATAAACAACACTCATGTTGACCAAAGCCTTGATCCGGTCCGGTCTGAACAAACACAAGTACCATGAAATTATAGCACCCCAATCATGACCCACCAAGTAAACCTTATCCAACCCTAATGAGTCAAGCAAACACACCAAGTCACCAACTACGTGTAACGCGGTGTAACTTGTATGTTCAGGTGGTGCTTCTGTATCACCAAACCCACGAAGGTCGGGTGCAATGCAACGATACCCTTTAGAGGATATAAATAACATCTGGTGACGCCATGTGTACCATAATTCAGGGAAACCGTGGATGAAAAGTACGACGGGCCCTTCTCCAATCTCGGCATAGTGCATGTTGATGCCATTTACTTTGATGTATTTATGTTGTATTTTCTCCATGTTTGTTTTAGTGTAATTGTTGTTGTTTTTGTTGTTGTTGATGATGATGGAATATTGTTAGAATGTTTGGTATTTATATAAGGTTTTTTGTAGGCTTGGTGGATATTGGAGTGTATTCAGTTTTCTAGGATATAATTTAGTCTAAATGGGAATTAATTAAAGTAATTATATAATTAAGGTAAGGAAGAACATGAGGGTTTAATTGTTAGATTATTTTATTAGGTCTAACGAATCAATAGAATTTTTCCGTCCAAAAAAGAAAGCCACTTTATAGTTATTTTAAGAGTTAATTAATATTTCCGTCCAAAAAAGGTGACAAAACGCGCGACAATCGTTTTTTGGCAACACTTAAATCCTTGTTAATCCCAGAATAAAATAATCAAGAAAACTCAAAGTAAACTCTGACTTTATTCGATGACTGCTAAAGAAATTGAAAACTTTGACTTGACTCGAGAGATCACAATATTTATAATAAGTTAATAACTAATTTTAAATACCAAATTCGAGTTCTAACAAACGTGCTGTAGATAGTATTAATCAAGAAAACCATAAAAACATAACTACATGATTACTGTATTGGATATACTAGCTTTTACATACACGACCGTTTTAATGTGAGAATGATAATGTAATAATTTAAACTTACAAATTATTTTTTAATAATTAAATATTAAATATGATATTATTAAATTTATTTTTTTAAGACTGAATATTCTAATTTCTTGAATTTGGAGACAATGCTTTCGTCAAGCTGGTTCTAATAGTACATTTAATTTAATAATAAGTTTATCGGATCTAAAGAATTTTGATTAGAGTTGTTCGTAGAAATAATATTTTTGTCAGTATATTTAATTGTAATAACAACAATAATGATTTAAATTAAAATAAATTAGCACTTTTTGATAGATTTTAGCGGTGCACAAATTATCAATTATAGACATAATAATTCATACTATATCACCTTTTTGTTTTGCAAAATAGTCTTAAAACCTCATTGATATTTCAAATATATTCTTACAAATTTGACATGTAAATATGACAAATAAATTGCAATGAATTGGAGAATGAAAGTACGAAGAAAGAAAAAAACGACTAATGCAATACTATTTTCAATTTTAAAAGACTATAATTATTTAAAAAGTTAAAACAAACATACATAAACAATCTCTTCATAACTAAACAAATATATGTTACCACATGTAACTTTTATGCTCTTCGATAACAAACAAAAACTAATGCCTTTAACTTTGCAACTTTTTTTTTCATACGATGTACAAATGTTTGATTACTCATGTTTATAAATTACATTCATAAATGAGAATTATGACGGGCTACATTATTTATAGTTAAAGGTAATATATATATATTTTTTAATATTAAATTGTCATATATAAGATTATATGAAATAAATCTTTTGAACTTAGATGATAATATAGTTTCTCTTAAAGTTATATAACTTTGATTTTTAAAACAGTTATTTAAATTTATTTATTTTTTAAATCATAATTTATGTGGTCGTCATCTCTTAAATTTTAGTCATTTAATAAAGTAATAAAATCGAGTAATTCTACTAGTCAACTAATATTTTAATGACATAAACAACCAATTCTTATATTATATTACATAATATATATCTATATGTTATGGGTGGGGATCAAGAGTGAAGCAAAAAAATTAAGAAATGAGGGAAGCAAATTTCAACCCTTGATTTCATCATAAATGAATGTTGTTAACATTCATATGTGCTGAATGTTACTCAAAATTTAACATTCATTACAAATGAATTTTAAAAACGTATTTTTGTAAAAAAAATTCAGAGTTAAGATTTGTTTCAATCCTTCCTTAAGATTTAAAGCTTTCCAATGGATCATTTCCCTATATATTATATTAAGATAAAGATAAAATAAAATAATTATAAAAAATATAAAATAATATAATTTCAAAATAGATGGTTTTTCAAAAGTCAAAACATTTGTTCAAATCAAACCTCAATTTTGAACCTACTTACGGTCCAAATACTTCCTGAAGTATCTAAGTTGGATTAATTTTACTTTTTATCAATTTTTTCTACTAGTTATTTTCAGCAAAGCTATAGTTATCATTTCTGAATTGTTTATTTACACAAATCTCACATATTAGTATACTTTCTTTATTTTAATTGTTCAAGTTGAAATACTTTTTGTTTGTGTTCCTAGTTTACAGACAGTAATTCTGGTTTATAAACACATTGATCAAGTTACTAGGTAGGTGCGAGTACAATTGTTGAAAAATCTACACTTGTGCAAATGTAGTAATATAATAATGTTTTGTTTTTTATTAAGAAAACGGTAATATTTAGTTTTTGACTATGGTTGAGAGGTAAGCCAATCAACCGTAGGTCCATTGAACCTTCTTTTGTTGGGTGGTTAAATATATATATTTATGACTTAATTGGTTTGGTTCTTTTGCATTTGGTTATATACATTTGAATCACAATTGACGTCTCGTTCTCCGGTAAACCATTTTATGTTTTGCGTTTTTATAATTTAACTATTTAAATGTCAAGTAATAGTACAATACAATGTTATCCAACGATTAATTATTATTATTAAAATATATTATTATTATTATTATTACAATGAGGTGAATAGGAGGTGAGGCGTATGTTTCTCATAATTGGGAGGTTGCCATAAGTCTCTTTGATCTATTTCCACTCCCTACCAGTCCCTTATCTTTAGTAATTTCCAAATTCTACCCTCAATTTTAGCTCCATCTTTATAACTTCTTACCACATGCCAATTTCCATCTTTTTTTCATATTCGACAACAAACCAAAAAGATACCAGGATCCACTTTTACTTTCAATAACAAAACATGACTTCCTCAACATGTTTTTTCCTACTTTTTTCTTTCTATGCCACAACCTATGCCAGGGTCCACCCTGTGGTTCACCCGATACAAAACTTACCTCGCCCCGCGGTTGTGAAACCTGACGTGGTTTCAAAGGCATGCGAGCGATCTTCTGACAAGGCATTGTGTGTTTCGGTCCTAAAATCCCAAAAATTTAGTGACATAAATGACTTGAAACAAGCGACGTTTGTGGCAATTCAAGCAGCATCGCAAGAAGCAGTGGCTACATCTGAGATGATAAAAGTTACTAGACAGAAGGAAGAGAATAAAGAAGTGGAGGAAGATGAAATAGAAGAAGAAACGCTAGCAGACTGCGCTATGAGTTACCTCAGTATTGTTGAAATGTTGGCCGATGCCACGAGTGCTTTGCTGACTGGACCTCAAACCGATGTGACAGTTGATGTCAAGGCGGCTTTGTCTACATCAGAGACATGTGAAATGAGTATTGCTGGAGGAAGGAAGAGTCGTCAAGTAGAGGAAGTGGCTAAAAAGAATGAAAATGTGAAGAGGTTTTGCTCAAATGCTTTGGGAGTTTATGATGTTTATGTTAATGGACATTGATTTTAGTTATTTGATTAATCGGATTGACTATATATGTAAATATTGTATACCTTAAAGTTTTGAGATTTTTGAGGAACTGATTAAATGGTATTTAAGATGTTAATTATTGGTGTTTGATTTGATCTAGCAGATAATATAGTTATCTTAACTTCATATCGACCCGTGTGTAGATACAGTTGTATCAATATTAGGCTCGATTATATTTGTTCGTCAAAAATTGGTTCCAAGATTTCGACGCAATCCTGGTTATAGCCAAGATTGTTTAGACTTTGAAGCATAATTCTACTTGATTTTAACATGTAAAAGTTTTTTATATGTATGTACTTTGTAACATTGTTTGATCTACTGAGTAAATTGTTCTTCAGCCATTGCTAATGAGATTTTTAATTTGGTCTGCATGAGGTGTTCTCGACAAAAGAGTTGAATTAAGTTTTAATGGTTAAAAGTCCATTTTTTATGCTTGATTCGATGCAAAAACGTGGTTCATTTTTTATGCTTGATCCGTTGGCCCAAACCCCAAAAGGGTCCTACTATTTTGTTGAGTGGGGCCTAATGAATCATGACATGGGCTTTTTAGGGGTTTAGTCGGTTTACTTCAAAGTAACTTTATCAATACTTGTTTTGTAACATTTGATATTAAAATGTTTATGTTTTTTTTATTTGAAATAGCTCTGTATTACATATACATATTTAAAATATAATAAAATTTAACTACTAATTGAAAGTTTAAACGTTTATTTATCATCAACAAACTATGGAAAAGGTTATAAATGAAAAAGAAACTACCACTGTAAATTCTTAAGATAATTTGGCACTTTACAAAGAAAATATTATTATTTTATTAACATATTATAATATATTCTTTTTCCCGACAAAGATGTAAAAATGTTGTATTTATTATGTTACGTTTGATGGTGACTTCCGCTTAACATTTCTGCTAATATTTCAACGCCTTTATCATAACAAATCAACAAACTTGATCCGAGTTCATACCTTTTCTCGATTTATTCATTAGTGAGAGAGGTATAGTTTATTTATTCCATGGATGTAAAATAATTTGATTTTTATAGTTCTTTTTTACTATACAATCGTATTTATTTGTCAAAAATAACTATTATAGTGTTTAGTTACCTATTTGTTTATTAGTAAACATTACAAGTTACATGATAACGATTTAAAGATAATATAGTTTTGCTGTATATTTAATTGTTTATTATTTATGTTGTTTGTGGGTAGATGTTCTATTATTAGTCAACTTTGTCATAAATTACATATAAAGTCAAATATTATTAGTTCCGGGGTTGAACATAACATTCTTTTGTCAAAGGATGAACCATAGCTTCAACCTCACTGTCAAACTTCTTGTAATTAATTTGTCTACTTAATCTTCGGTTCAATATGTTAGGTATGTTAGGACTCAAATAACACAAACAATCGAACATAATTGTATTTATAAATAAATAAACGAATAAAATAATTATGTAAATGTAAATTGATACGAGGAGATTACGTGGTTATATCAAATCAGAGTGATTGGTTTAGCTCACGATCAACTAGAGAGTTTTTGATATTATTTTCGTAACTCAGGATTTATACAATGATAGCTTAAAATAAAACCACAAATACTTATTGGGGCGACGACCCCTCGTCACACAACAAAGAATAGTCTCCAACTTCATTTTGATTTCTTGTTCGATTTTCACAACTCAACACAAAAATGTTAGGTATCGACTCACATTATCTAAATTGATACTGATTCGTAAAAAAGAGAGAAATGAGAGTAACATTGTGTGTCATTCTTCATCCATATGTGTAAATTTTCAAAGATTCTATAGTTTTGACAAGGGCACCTCCGAGAATTATTCCAAACTGCCGTTGAGAGATGCGTGAGTGTATTAAAGAGTATAAATAGTCGAGCATTTATTTTTGTAATATCATTCAACATATAATCGATTTTAAGCGATATAGGGTCCTTTGATTTTTACTCCCGTGTGTTTGAAGATTTTGCATATAAAAACTTGTGTTATTGCCTTTTTGTTTATATTATTTAACACCCCATTTTCCAATCATTTTATAAAAGAACAAATATTATTTGTAACATCTCAATTTTTAAACAAATACGAATCTTAAAAATTAATTATCTGTAATGCAAAATAAGTGTTATTAGTATTATGTTTACATGTGGTACACACGAGCTCACTAAGCCATTAGACTTATACATTACGTACATTCTTAGGTTATATCATAGGAGCAAATTAAAGTAAGAAGAATAAAGTTGGACCAAGATTATATGACATCAGGAATTGCCTCAAAGATTTAGCTATATTACTCGAGGCTTTTGTAAGCTTGGGTGTTAGAAAATTTATAGTTTGCTGTAAGGTTTTCGTCTAAACCACCCTTTTGAATCGGGGTTGTCAAATATTATTAGTGATATTTGTGTGTTGATTGATTTTAAGAAGTAAATGAGTGGGATTCATAGTGAAATAATCACACAACTCAAAGGAAGCCTAAGCCTGTAAAGAGAAATGGAAAAACTCGGCTATGGTCTAATTCGTCATATTCTGTGTTTCGGTAAGACAATGTGTATTCGTTAAACGTCGAGTCTGTCATGTAGAAATGCCATTTAGTTAGAGAGTATATATGTAACAAAAAAAACATACCGGTAGTATAATGCTCGTGTGTGAACATGGCCATGAATCTAGTATGAGATCCTATAATAAGCCTGCCGGCTCACATTTCAACCTTGTTGCAGATGGGGTGTCATGTAACAATATTTTCGGTGTACTTGATGGCGTTAACTTTGAGGATTACCAAGCATACAAATAATTTGTCATATGTCTTTTGCAGAACAGAAAGGTATAATGTTACCCAAAAGCAAAGGGTAAAATAAAAATAAAAAAAGGAAAGAAAACTCACACCTTCACAAATCAATAAGGTGGGCCCTTATAAACCATTAAAACTTGAGATGAACATGTTGTTCTTGTATGTAAGTTTGTATTTTGTTTTGTCCAAAATAAATGTATGTTTTTATTCAAGTATATACATTCTAAAAAGTGTTTAACTGAGTATTATTATTTGAAGGTTTACATCAACTTAATATAAATCTCATCTCAGAACAACATTAAATGTGAATAAAATGAACAAATCAATGCAAGTTTCTACCTCTCAATTCCTGTACATTTTGTACAAAAGAATCACAAGCCACTAGTATAAGGTATTCCCGTTTGAGGTAAAAATTCGTCACCCATAACAAAACTAGCCGTAGTAAAATTAACCGCATCCGTCGCGTTTATAATATGAAAACCCGACCAATTTACTCTACGGCTCGTATCCGAGCCCGGACCCGAATTATTAAACTCCGCATAATACGAAGTATTCAACGCAAAATCACCCGACCATTCACGCCAACCCGCCCCATCAATCAACGTATCCATGTATGTTTTCATATAAACCGTTCGCGAATACTCTTTCCACGGTCGGCCTAAATAAGTCTTGGTCGAGCCCAAATCCTCGGCCGCCCGAATATTACAATTTTGGATTGAGGTGCCCGTGTTTTGACCCGGGTCTGTTCTACCTTGTGCCGTGATGGCGTTGAATTGGCCCGACATCGGCAACCGTGGGTACAGGTTACAGTTTTGGAAAACGACGGCTGCGTTTCCAAATATGAAATCTACTGTGCCGTAAATGTCGCATTCACGATAGAACTGACGGAGGGAATGTGTGTATAATGTGTCTTGGTAGCCTTCGAAACTACAGCTGTAGAATGTCGATAAATCGGCCCCGTTTCGTAAGGCTACGGCTTGGTGCTTTACTGAACCGGCCGTGTTACGGATTGTTATGTTGACTGCAACGAAATTGGACGCCGTCACAACTGCAAAACTTGGCAATGTCAAGTTTTGTACAATAGAATAAATCTAAAAATATTGCGAATCAAACAGTTTTGATCATGTAATCAAACAGAATTACTTACTGAATGTAGCAGAATTGAAAGTAGTCCAGCCATCTACAACGCTATGATTCCCGGTGATTACGGTCTGATTAATACCATCTCCGATGATCATTAAATACAACTTGTTTTTGGGAATGTTAACATACTCTTCGTAAACACCTGCAGTTACATAAATCATGAAATAGCCATCAGTTGCTTCCGATTTGTTCGGAGCAATGTTAATTGCGTCAGTAATGGTAGTAAAATTTCCAGAACCATCTTGACTAACGACCACAATATCACTAACTACAACATCGTCGTCACTTTCGTCGCTCTGAAGAAGCTTTCGTCGCCCCACGGTCTCAAAAATCGCCTTACTTCTTTCCGACATTTTCAAAGGCAACCGTCCATTTTTCAAGCCGATATGTTTCTTATGTGAGCCAGAAACATTTTTCTTCTTGTTTTTATCACCCCAACCGCGGTTAAATAAAGACAATGAGACGCTATACAATTTGTTGTCGTTGGTAAGTGGTGCTAAAACGCCGTTTTTCGAGCTCCAAGAAGATGCAGTCGCTTGAATGCCATCGATACACGTTTGTGTATTGGTTAAAATGGCACTAAGCATAGTTTGTATATCTTCTGATTTCATGGTCGAAAGCGTCGTTTTTGTTTTACCGACGGTTTGGAAAGCCTCGGTTAGGAAATCGATATTGACTTGAGCTAAATACTTACAATCTTGAAGAGCACTTATTGCGCCGGGGGTTAAGGTTGATGATCCAGCGAGGTACTTATCAATCAACGTAGCGAAGTTGTGGGCTGCGGAGATAGATTTGCGGACGGAGAAGCGACCGTAGTCGTAGACATCGGCTGATGAGTTGTTGATTGGGAGCGATGAGCGGCAAAATGACGGGTAGAGAGTGTATTGGCAGACGGTGGTGGCAGAGGACGGTGGCAGGGTGGTGCCGGAGGTGGTGAAAAGGTGGATCGTTATGATGCTTAATAGAAAGAGGGTGGAGGTGTTTAAGAAAGAATTGGTCATTGAAAATATAATGTAAAATAGTATATTTCAATACTTGCATGTAATGTTTATTAAATGGAATTTTATTGTTATGAACTTATGAATTATGATATGAATTTTAAGGAAGGATGGGTGACTCATTTATAGTACGTGAATAAATGATGGTGATATAGTATGAAAGAGGATTAGGATTGAAAAAAGTCAATATTATGCATGGAAGACTAGCTTGCAAGCGCGTTTTAATATTTGTTTGGTCGATAGGATACAAGGTGTTGATATTCAAATAGTACCAACTCATTTGTTTTACATTGATCAATATCGTAAGTTAAAGTCAATTCACCTTTATATGATCTTAATATCTTATAATTAAAGATTTGCATCGTTATTTTATGATGTCAAAAGGTGTCTATGGAAATTGTTTTCTTTTGCCAGTTATGATATTTAGGCCCGGTATATCAACCTGAAAATGGGTCTAATCATATCATCTTATATACATGTTACGCGTAGTTTTTCTTTTATTATCAAGTTCAGCAGATTCTATACGTAGGCCGATTTTTTTATTAGGCTTATTACTAGATCCATTGGTTTAGGTCTATTTAACATTTGCTTTTCCATAATCATAAAAGTTCAAATTTGTGTATCATTTTTTGTTGCTAAAGTTTGTCGGTTTGGGTGTGTTGGAATTTTGAATATGGTTATAGTCATTATCATTATTATCATTAGAGTAATATGAGACGTGAAAAACTGTGAAAATCTAACTATAGATGGTGTATATACTTTGCTAAAAAGATAGACTTTGTTTGGTTGATTAAATATAAATTAAGTAAAGATAAAGATTCTCATATTATTTAAATGATTAGAAGTCTTAAATAGATGGAATATATATATATATATATAAAATATAATATAACGATGGTCAACTTTAGATTAGAAGCATGGGTGGCAACTTATTGGTCATTTTGTTATAATAGTTTTCTATATACAAATTATTTGGAGTTAAAGTCTTGACTCATGTTATAAGGCTTAACAATTTAATATTGAATTGAATAATAATACATATTTAGGGGAAAAGCCAACTGATATTGGAGTTTGGTACGTAGCCCAAATTCAGCCTTCGAGTCGTAGTAATTAGGAGCAAGTGCAATTACAAAACTTGTTAAATACTCGTTTTTTTATGTTTAAAATCGAAACCGGCCATAGATGTTTACAGAAGGTCAGCCAACTACGAACTATCATTAATAAAGGTATATAAATGAAAATAGTGACAATATATTCAACACACTTTTTAATAAATTGATTAAAGTTGTATATTAAAAGCTCGTATTGTATATTTAGACGGTGCGTAATTTTTGTGAAATTATCCAAAAATGTGATGTTAATGCGTAAAATATTGATGAATTTATTCAAAAGTGTGACGAATATATTACTATCCAATTAAAAATCGTAACGCATTGTAAAGTAATTGCAAAGTACCGGAAAATCAAACCAAAAAACCATGGCACGTTTCAGACATGTCAGTTTACTTTATAACGCACAAATTATGTCTTAATTCTCTTGCCTGTTTTGTTGTGGGATTAATAACGAATTTGTCATTTCAATTAGCGACGACCACTACAACAGATGTATTGATTGTTCACATTCACGCTTTTTAAAAAGTATGAAAATTATATTGAAGTTTTTAACACTTATAAATATGTATAAAATGTTTACAATAATAAGTGTAAATAAGTACATATATTAATACCAATTTTAACATTTATAATTATGGAAAAAAAATTCATATTTACAAAGGTGTACAAATTTAGAACTTTGTTTACACTTTTAAATGTAAAAATCATTTGTTGCGTCATAATATTCCCAGGCAAGAAGAAGCGTGAAGAAAATGAATGTCACAAACTAATTTTTACTTATTTAATGTGTAAATTTTTGTTAACTACACATTTAGATAAGTTTATAATTAGGGGATGTTTGGAATTGCTTATTTAAACACTTATCTGCTTATTTGTTTATTTTAACAGAAGATAAACAAATACAAATATTTTTTAGAAATGTTTATCTGCTTATTTTTTAAAGAATAAGCATTTAAAAATAAGTATATTAAAACGTGAAGACAAGTTTGTAAAACGGTGCCAACTATATGATTTACGTCAAGGCTTCCTACTGTCAAGTTTGTCCCTTAGATGGAGACACTTTCCCATCCCTCATCCACGGCAAATGTTTGAATTAGTCTAACACCAAAAATTAAAATTTACACAATTTTTAGAGTAAAATCCGTGAATGCTCATGTGGTTTATCAGATTTTTCAAAATCACCTCTGTACTTTTTTTTTTCTTTTTTTTGACAATATTAATTCAAAAACCTCACTTTTATTTTGTAAATGATGATTTTTTAATGTCTTGAAATAACTAAAATACCTTTAACTACTTTTTTTGTTGTTGTTGGATATAATAAGAGTATTTTAGTCCTTTCAAGTGGTGAAGAGACCGTTTATGAAACAAAAGTGAATATTTGGAGCTGACAGCTCAAAAAGAAAAGTTAAAGAACACTTTTAATAATCTATGTCAACCACATGAAACATTTATAAAGTTAACTCCAATTTTCATCTTATTTATATCTAAACATGCAATGAGCAACGTAATATAATTGATGTAACAAATATGCTTAACTAGCTAGATACGATTGAAATTGATTATGACCTACCATTAATTATTGTAATTCAACGTTTGACATAAGTATTGTTAACATTTGTTAAGAAGACCTATCTTCTAACTAAATGATATCGCATTTCATTCAAACTCATCTTCTCATTATTTAAGGACATCATTTGAATCCTTATGATCAAACGAGATTATAAATTTTAATTAGTATTTAATTTTACATGCATGTTCTTATGTTCTTTGACAATCTATTGATTCTAGATGTTTGCATGATCATTAAATTCATTGGACTTTGTCTACCAAAATTCAATGAGCAAGCACTAGAAAAAGAAAAATGATATGCATATTTTAATTGACAAGTCTAAAACAAGGCTTAAAAATGTAATCGATTGATGTAAAAAAAGATAAATAGAAATTAAGAGAACAAAATGTATAAAAATATATATTAAATAATGAATAAATATACCTATTTTTAGATTTATATTTCTAGTTCTAATTTACTATTACTTGAAAAAGCATTATATAATGTCTCTTTTGTAATAATTAATTAAGTCAGTTTATTTTAGTATCACTTAGGAAAGAAAAAATAAATAGCAAGAAGCATTGTCTGGTGTAAATGGGTGATAAATTCTACACCTTATGTCGGTGTACCCAATATTCAAAGTCGTCTTAGATGTGATTGCAAGTCATTTAATAGCAGTTTGGTCTCTATACACATCGGGGGAGACTACAATTGATAGTCCCTGTGATTGATTTAATGGTTTTTTTTTTTAATTTAGATATTCAAAAATTTAGATAAAAATTTTCAAATGAACACCTCCTATATACATGTATGTACAAATCTCTTGTATATATGGGTATCGGGTATCCTTATATACAAATCTCTTGTATATATGTATATCGAGTATCCTTATAGTAGTCTCATATATAGTTGTACTTCCAGTTTCATATTTGATTTGTCATATTAAAAGTCTAAAAATTAAAATATCATTACGTGTTTAGTCTCTCGTCTAACTGAAATGACTATCCTACTCTTATCTTATTCTTTTAATTTATTTTTTTTATTATTAATTCCTTTATTATATAAAAAATGCTAATAAACATACTTATATCTAATAACCCTTATATTGGTTTGATGTCGTTCTAATGGACCGATTGTCGTATGCTACTGTTAAGAAGGGTTGTTTTGGTCATTGTTGCTACATCTAAAATGGTGAACCTGCTTCGCTTCTTTTGAAATGGGGGTATTTGTGTAAATTCCATTGACAATACCGGCGTGAATGTGTCTGCCTCTCTTTGGTACGGGGGCATTTTTGTAATACAACATGAGCGCCGAAAAGGTGGACCAATTGTGAAATCTGAATAGGAAAATTTTTATCTGTTTACCAATTTAAACAAAATAATCTATTAAAGAAAAAATTTAGAAAAGTATATGTACGCTTAAAATTTTATGTATAAAAATAAATTTATAAAACGTTTGTTATTAATATGATAGGTGAACAATTGTGAAATATAAAATACATATATGATATGTCAAAAATAATAAAGAAATCAAGCATACTTAAACAATATATTCTTAAGTCTATCTAGTATTACGTAAGATCTATATACATCGCACTTCGAGAGTGAGGTAATTTCAATAGGAGATGAAGCATCTCAACTAAAAGGTATAATAGAAGAAGCGCCTTTGTTCTCTAGATTAGTCCACGAGAAAGTATTTTGCAAGATCTTCCATCATGATCGAATATCTTCAATTAAAGCAACAAGGCTCCATGGAGGGACTACTTCAAAAGATCAAGGGAAATAATTATTTATATCAAGTTATTTGGCATCAAATTTTAAAACCATCTCAAATACCAATCTATTCGGTATGTTTTTTCTAACCGTTTCAAATACCTTTTTATTTGGGTTGGCTCTTTGCTTGTGATTCCATATATATATATATATATACATATATTTAGCACGGCTTCTTAAAACCATCTCAAATACCGAGTTATTTTACACGAATTTTTCTAACCATTTGAAATACCTGTTTATTTGAGTCAGTTTTTTACTTGTAGTTTCAAAGACATAGTTATTTGAAAAAAGGGAAAATCACATATATACTCAACTTAAGTTAGGTAATTACATATTTTTCCAAAACACAAATATTTAGTGCATAATATACAATAATTTTAAAGCATGTTTAGAGAAATATGTTATTACCCAACTTAAATTGAGTATATATGTGATTGCCCCTTGAAACAACGGCAAAAATTGTTCCAAATACATGTATTTGACACAATTTTTGACCTTACAAAAGAGTTTGTTCTAAAGAGTCATTTTTCTTGTAAAGATTTGACATTCAGATTCCATTGTAGCATATACGTCATGATGCCCAAGACATGCATAGTGCACCCAAAACTTTAGAATGAAGAGGAGTAATAAAAGGGAAAGGCATGCCGCGAATATGAAGAAGATAGCACTTGAATCGCTCACTACAACGACAATAACAACTCTGGATTTCTTATAGGTAGCGTCACAATTTATCATAACTACATAACGACATAGATTTTTAAGTTTTTATCTTAGATGATTAGGGTTACCTAAAAGCTTTCGAAGCTCTTAAATAACCAATGGAGAGAGATCCAGTGGAGTATTATAAATATGAAAGGAAATAAACTAAAACATTGTATAATTGAAACAAAACGTGAGGAAATGATGTGGTTTTCATGATTGATCTTGGGTGCAACAATAATCATCTTTCTTTTTTTTCTTTTTTTCTTTTTTTTTTTTTCCTTTTTAATAAGAAGTGTTTTCAATAAAATGTTCACAATTACCCATTCATTTAGTTTTATTTAGCATTTATTGGTTAAATCTGTTGAGATATGACTCGATTTCATAAAATAGTGAGATTTAGAAATTAAGTTATTTTAGATAATAAATAACTTGATTGAAAAGATATTGTTATCTATAAATATAGGAGTATTTTGTAGAATTTAAGTGAGGATGTTGGTAGAAAAAGATATAGCCTATGAACGTTTCTTTCGTTTCGTGTAGTGAGTCTCGTGTGTTCCCTTATAATCTATTATAAAAGGGGTATGAAGATATTCAAGAGTGTCAAGTAGAACATCCATTTTTTTGAATATCTTTCATATTTAATGGATGTTAAGTGGGTTACGGATCCCGTGGTCTTTACTCTTTATTGAGAGATTTTCCTCTTAACATATTGTGAGTCGTGTTTTTCTGTTTCATGTGTTTGTTTATTATTGGCTTATACATAGTTATATGATTTATTGTGATGGTGATCGATCCCAACAATATAACTTATCATTTTATATAAATTAAAAATTTATACTATATTTAAAGAGTCTTTAAGTTACATCGGTGTTGCGCATACGCGAATTGTTCTTATGCATATGATAATTTAAGCTTCATATTGTGTATTAATTATTGTGATCGTATTCGTAATGACATAATGTCATATGGCGCTAAGATGGCACCTACATGTTTATTTAATGATACAGCAACCATGTGGCATCTAGGTGGCATGTGACGTTGCCTTTTTCTCGATGATATAGCATCCCCATGATGTTAAAATGATTTGCCCGAAATATTTAATCCGTAATAAGTGTCATAGATTATTAGGAGTACGATAATAATATAATTAACATTATACTAATAGGGTTGAGTTCAAATGAGAATGAAAATTTTAGTAAGAATGAAAGAATGAATCCTGGTTATTTATTTTGCAAAATCCAATTTTGCCCTAGAGTTAAATATCTCACAAACGGCTAATCAAAAAATTATAAAAATTGCGCCATAGAAATCAGCGTTCTTTTCTCTACGATTAGAGATTACTCATGACATTTTTTCGGTAAATTTTTTTTTTTTTTTTTTTTGGGTTGAAAACCAGTAACACATGTGTTAGTTTCGGTAAGTGTTACCGAAACTACCACATGTGTTACCAGTTTTCGAAACCCACCAAAAAATGAAAAAAAAAAAAATCATCGAAAGTATACCTTGTGAGATGTCTAATCGAAGAGAAAAAAATGCTGATTTTTATGGTGCAATTTTTATATTTTTTTGACTAACCGTTTATGAGATATTCAACTTTTAAAAGTGTTGAGGGTATTATTATTTTGATGAAATATATGGTTGAGATTAATTCCTTCATTCTCACAAACAATATTCATTCTCATTTAAATTTAATTCTATACAAATATTAATATTAATGACAATATGCTTATAAATTAAAGTTACGCATAGCATAAACACGGATTGCAAAATGTTACTCCAAATACATATCCTTTTATTCTGTTACTCCATTACATAAACCAAAAGTCAAAGTAAACGATTTAAAACATCTACACCTAACCCAAAAGTATCGCCTACCGAAATAATAAAAACAGGGAATATGGTATAGGGATAGGCTTGTCTTTTTTTAATCTTCGCATTCTTTTTCTATTAAATTACTTTTTGAGCATACTAAAATGATTGAAATGACTTAGGCTTCTAGCGAGTCGTTCTCTATTGAGAGTCTTAAAATCAAGCTCAAAACGTATAACGAGCCGCTTTCAAGTTCACAAAAACTCGTTTTAAATATATGTTCAAACTTTTTAACCGTATGTTATATGTAAACATCTCCATATTTGTACTTACACACTCCTAATTACAGTAATGTGAGCAAAACTATCTTATAGCTAAAAGTAATCCTGACTACGACTCTATTTCATATGACTCTATTTG
Organism: Logfia minima; assembly: GCA_963921325.1. Taxonomy (NCBI): domain Eukaryota; kingdom Viridiplantae; phylum Streptophyta; class Magnoliopsida; order Asterales; family Asteraceae; genus Logfia; species Logfia minima. The sequence continues at coordinate 9,749,794 of OY992776.1, read as the reverse complement.
ATTAAGGTAGTGTAGTAATATGATTATCATATTGTAATAATATTTATGAATAATTATGTTCTTTGTAAGTGCTACCGGTTAAAGAAATTTGGATATCTATCGATATCAATTCTGAGTCCGTCCCTGCTTACAGTTAAAAACTTTAGAAACTTTTGTAGTTAGAGCATCTCCAATGCTTATAATTCATCGTAAGAATGTGCATTAATATGTAATAGGTTTTTATAGAAAAAACTTTTTATTCCGATAGCAAAAAACTTTTCTCTCGAAAAACCTTAAGAGTTTTCAAAACCTAATACCACAAAACCGCCACCACCTCCTTTTTTCCTTCCCTCTCCGATCGTGGTTTTTGCTGGCGATGAGGAGGGCCTCCCAATGTCACTCTCTTTCGTTTAATTTTCTCACAACAGATTTCGGTGATCATTTTTTTCGTTAAGAATTTAAGGTTCATTTTTACAGCAAAGGTATTAATTAAGGGTCGTTTTCTTGGAATGGTATCTAGTTTTGCTTTTTGCCAAGGGTGTCAAGCTTCTTTTTACGGAAATGATGGTTATCATGTTTCATTTGGTCGTCGTTCTTCCAGCAGTTGAGTGTTTCAATGGTTACTTCTAGCAGGTGATTTTTGGTGAAAGTTTTAGGGTATTACCGATTTATGGGGCAGTTTAGGAAATGTTCAAGTCAGGGTTTCGGTATGGTTAAAGCTGGTGCTCGTCGTTCAGATCACATTTGTGTTCGTTGTTCAGACTTGTTAGGTTGTCTAAACAAGGGTCAAAGGTGGCCGAGGGAAGTGATTTAGTTGGTTCCAGTCAATGTTCACAGGAAGATTCGAGTGGTTCCAATCAGATGTCTTTAGTTGGCGACTTTTTGTTGGTTTCAAAGGTTCATGTGGTTTTCAGGTGGTCTCTGTCATGCTTTTCGGAAGTTCCTGCTGGTGGTCTCGGGTGGCTCCTGCTGGCGGCTTAGGGTGGTTTCAGGTTTGTAATGGTAGATTGATTCAGGTAGTTAATGTTCGATAGTTTCAGGTAGTTTAAGGTCGTGTGGTAGATTTTTCAGATGGTCTAAGGTCACGGTGGTAGAAGGTTTCAGGTGGTCTAAGGGCGTGGTGATAGGAGGTTTTGGGTGGTGAATGTTTGGTGGTTTCAAATGGTCTAAGGTTGTGTAGTAGGAGGTTTTGGCCATGATTCATTTCTTTCATTCTCACTAAAACTTTCATTCCCATTTGAACTCAATCCTTTAAATATAGTATATATAAATACATATATACATATATATACATATATATATACAATATGTATATGTATGTGTGTATATTTAACTCTTTAAAGTAAAATTTTAGACTCATTTCTAATATATATATATATATATAGAATATATGTGGATAAATGTAGAGTTCCAGTAAGAACACCTTAAAAATAAGAACATGTAAGAACACTTCATATCCGCAAATGTATCTCAGAAATCAATAGATTTACATTCATACATCTCAAATATGTAGAGAAAAATATATGTGCATCCTTATAAATGCATAAAAATTGAAAAAACGATCGATGCACGATTTTAGATGAAAAATGCAGAATTATGTATCAATCGTTTTTCTCAAATTGTATACATTTTTAGAAATGTGCATTCATTTTTCTTTGTATATTTAAGATATACAAATGCAAATCCAATGATTTTGTCAAGTATAAATGCAAATTTGAAGCGTTCTTACCGTTCTTTTTTTTATCTATACTCATGTGGATAATATATATAAATATATGCATATAAAATGTCTATTTATAAAAGTACTTGAAAAATAAGCTTAATTGAAAAAACTGAAAAATCGAACCGAAAAAAAACGAAACCGAAATAACCGAAGGGGTTTGGTTTTTAAAAATTCATAAACCGAACCGAATCGACCCCTGCTCACCCCTAGTTCACGCCGTTTGTGGTAGGTGGTTTAATGTTTCGTGCTTTAAAGTTGTGATCATAGGTTTCGAGTGGTTAATTTTGGTGGTTTTGAATGGTTTTTTTTAGGTGAATTTTTGTTTTTTGGTTCTTGGTCTCGACCTAGTTATAAGTGTTGGTAATTTTGTTTTGGTTTGTTGTTGTAGTAGTGCAGGGGCTATTTAATTGTGGTTGTCTTATATTACTCCTTGTACATAGGTGGTGTCTTGTTTTATTTTATTTAGTTATATGTTGTATTGTAGGTTAATTTCTCTCTAATGGTAAAGTTTGATGTTTTCAAAAATAAAAAAGCAAAAAGCTTTCAAAAGCTCAATTATACTTGAAAGAATTTTTAACTAACTGTCAAATCTAAGTTAACATAACTTAGCTAACCATTAGAGCAAGGGGAGTGGACGGCATTTTTATTGATTGTCTTGGCCTTGAACACTGAAATTCAATGTTTTCTCATTCTCACTAAAATTGTTTTCCGAAGTTAAAGATCGAAGTTGATTTTTATTTCCTCTTCTTGATAAGTTTCAAAAATATTTTATAGACCCCTCTAAGATCAAATTCAATACTAATTTACTACTCTAGAAATTATATCCGATGTTAAAACTTTTTACTTTTGTGCTTAACACTAAATCGTTATTAGTGCTCTTGGTATTGGCATTGGATTCATAAGAAACAAAATAAATAATTAAGAAAAGAAATAAAAAGAAAATGGGAATATCCAGCAGTGTCACGTCACCCTCGTACTGGTCTCCACCAAACTCCTACGAATATTTCACCTGCAAAATCTCTACCAAAAAAACCACACATTTTTTTTTAAATATATATTTTTTCAAAATATATATAAAAAATATTCGCATATTATTTTTGTGTGGCTTAAGCTTTCACTAACCTCTATCTCATCATCCTCTGCTCTACAATACATTACCTCTTCCACATCTTTATTTCAATCCAATTCTTCCGCCACAATTATAAACCCTAATTTTATCATCACTTCATTATCACTTTTCACTATTCAATTACAAAATCTCTGTATCTATACATCCACACATCACTTCATCCTTCAACCGCTCTTAATTCAAATTCTCACAATTTATATTTGAATTTACTTATCGTATTAACATTTCGCAATTAAATTTACTCAATTCCGATTTTATTTACGTTATTTTTGATGCGTTGTTTAATTCGATGAGATTTTTAATCAGATATGGTTTCTGCACCATCAATTTCAGGTGATTATCTACTTTACTTACTAGTGTAAATATATTTATGTTTATTTTATATATGTTATATGTAGCTAGGGTTTGTGATTGAGTTTGTATTGAATGTTGACAGTGCCAGTGGAATGTGTGAATATATGCAAGTTTTTTAAAGGAGATGGAAGTGGAAGATATGATTGTAGTGCGATTTCGTGTGCGTGGAAAGCGCCTAGGGTGTTAACCGGATTTTTAGCAAGTACTACTCATTCATCTGCTTTTTTGCATGGTCAAAATGATGGCAATAACTATCATGTGAGTGTAACACTTACTTTCTCTGTACTTCACTATGTTTTGTCCTCTGTGCATTATATGTATCATGAGTTCTTGATAAAAGCTAATGGTGATTCAAATAGGTGCAGTTTCTTTCAGTTTCGGTTGTTTTGATGCAGTTTAGTGTTGAAACTTGAAAGTTGGGATGTAGATGGGACGGAAATGATTATAACAATGTGCCTGAGATAAATTCAGGATGTCTTAGATGTGATTGTTAGTGGAATTCTGTTATGTGAAAGAAAAGAATTAGGGCCGAATGACCTGAGTGAATATTGTGAGCTACATGCACTTAGCTATTTGCTACTAATAGAAGCTATGACATTAACGTGACGTGTCACTTTGATAAATAAATGAATAGATGCTAATAATCAAGAAGGCTGAATAATTTGGACTCATAGTTTGGGTTGGATGCGAATGAAAGACGAACAGTTAGATAAGTATTTTCATTGAATTGTAATATTCATTAATTAGCCCAACCCCTCCCACACCCAGACAAAGACAGCTGTCAATGAACTCCTGACTATGCCTTTAATTCGAAGACCTCTATGGACATCATAGTGAATAAATAACCCATTTGACACATTATTGGTTAAGAGGTACCTTTTAACAATCAAGCCCTCGTTTTATTGTTTATTGATGTGAGATTTCATTCATCCCCACTACTTGCTTAAGAATCAACACCTTTGCTGATTTTTAGCTCTCACTTAGTTACCGGATGGCCGTAAGTAGATTTGTCTCTTTAGTGAAGGGCTGCCAGACTTTGGTGCTCTCATAGGGGCCTCTCTCCATCATTCTCAGGTTCATGTTAGAAGCATAATTAGCAACAAGTTCTAGATACTGCTGCAGGTTAACAGATAACTAGTAACTGATAAGTTTTAAAATATTGCATATAACACATAATATATAACTTTATTAATTATCAAGATGATGGAGTTGGTATAATCTATAAATGACAGAGTTGGTATATTTTCATCAAATACTTACTGATGGCTGTCTCACCACTTGATGTTTATGCAGAGATGTGAAGTTGCTGGTAAGAGATCCTGTTTATCTTCTGAAGTTTCAGACTTTTTTCCTCCAAGAAAACTCTTAAGGTCAAGTGTACTTCATATTGGCTGTAGAAAATGGGTAGTGGGTTGTTCTTCATCTTCCTCTTCAGGATATGATGAGCTCTCTCCCGAACTTTTGTGGGAGGTATGTCACATTAGTGCCAATTTGGACTTCTAAAATTTAGAAATTAAATTGTATCCCACAAGATAAGATTATTTTTATATTTTAGAAGTGAAATACTGATGGCTTCTTTTATTACTTCAGGATCTTAAACCAGCTATAACATACCTTACATGTGATGAGTTAGAGTTAGTGCATGATGCATTCAAAGTAAGTTCTTGATTGTCTTTATCAGCAACTTTTGTCCAACTTCCTTCTTGATGCATTTCAGCTCTTCGCTTTATCTATAAAGTAAATTTCACGAATGCTTTACCTTATAATAAATTAATAATGGTTTGCTGTAGCTGGCCTTTGAGGCACATGATGGGCAAAAACGACGTAGTGGGGAACCGTTTATCATTCACCCTGTTGAAGTTGCTAGAATTCTTGGAGAGCTAGTGAGTTGCACAATATTTTATGTCATTCTTCTTGAAATAATCCTTTTTATTTTTATTTACTTTTAATAATCATTTGTTTAGGAACTAGACTGGGAGTCAATAGCTGCTGGCTTATTACATGACACGGTTGAAGATACAAATGTTGTTACCTTTGAAAGAATAGAGAAGGAATTTGGTGCCACAGTTCGTCACATTGTTGAAGGAGAAACGAAGGTGATCTATTTCGGAACTTTTATGAATACTTTTCCGCTACATATTGTATTTATCATACTTTAAACTAGCCGATAATTCAGGTGTCTAAACTTGGAAAGCTGAAGTGTAAGAATGAAATCCCTTTGGTACAAGATGTGAAAGCACATGATCTTCGACAAATGTTTCTAGCTATGACAGAGGAGGTGATTTATTGAATAATGCATCTATGTTATTATTATATTAGGTAAAGACCGTAAAGTTGCATAAAAAGGTGATGAACTTTGGTATAGTTTCTGTTTTGGGTAACACACTTCACTTTTGCTCTCAAAAGCCTCAAACTTACAAAAAGCTCTCGTTTAGGGTAAACTTTTTACTTAGCTGTTGCCAGGCATCACACTAGAAAAGAGTCAACACAGTCAAAGTTATCAACACGTCAGCTGCCACGTCATCAGTCCCAAATGTTTTAAAAGTTTGAGGGTTGTTATTAAACTTGAAATTTGATTACCTTCTTATGGGTGAAAATAGAGATTGTTACCCAAAACGGAAATCAGACCAAAATTGGTTACCAGTGTATGCAATTTGCTTTATTTTAAGTTAGGTGATACTGAATTTATGTCCCTCAGGTGCGGGTGATTATTGTCAAGTTAGCAGACAGATTACACAATATGCGCACTCTTTCACATATGCCTTTACAGAAGCAGGTGGGGTGAAATTTGACTGACTAGGTTTCTAGTTTTCATCACTCAAGTTTTATTTTTCTGAAAGTTTTCATATTTAAACAGTCCAGCATTGCATCGGAGACCCTACAAGTTTTTGCGCCTCTAGCAAAGCTACTGGGGATGTACCAAATTAAGGTATTTTGGTCCTTCCTTAAGGCTTAATCTAAGTTCATTTCTATTTGAATAATTTTTGAACTTTTAGTATGTTCACTTGATTTTATTTACCATGCAGTCTGAGCTTGAAAATTTGTCCTTTATGTACACAAATCCTCAAGATTACAGTAGAATTAAGAGGAGGGTAGCAGAACTCTATAATGACCACGAGAAAGAAATGGAAGAGGTACTTAACATATGTTGTTGATTGAAGTTTCTAGTACTTGGCAATAGCTTGCAATAAAACTAATCACTATATTTCTTATCAGTTTTTGAGTTGTTAGACAAACAAACAGCTTTGGAGAAGCTACGTCTATTTAAGTTTTATCATTCACTCATTCATTTTGCCAATTTACTCTTGTCACTTATCAGGCTCTTCTTCGTTTGTTAGGCAAATAAATTATTGATCAAGAAGATCGAAGATGACCAGTTTTTAAACCTTGTGACACTGAACACTGAGGTTCGGTCAGTATGTAAGGAACCTTACAGGTAACTCTTTTCTTTCTTTGTAATATGAGTATGCTACTTTTTTGTTTGAACAACATGAATTTGATATTTAATTTGCCAAATAAGATAACCGTCTAGGAAATAATTTTCACCGTTTATTTTCTTTATTGATTGAGTTCCTATATATGCAGCATCTATAAGTCTGTACTCAAATCCCGAGGTTCGATTAATGAAGTTAACCAAATTGCCCAGGTAGTTGATCAAGGTCTCTCAAGTGTTGAATGTATAATATATATTTACTCTGATCTGATATGCTTTTATGCATTCGGATTTCAGCTTCGCATTATTGTTAAACCCAAGCCAGGTGTTGGAGTTGGGCCTTTGTGTAATGCACAACAGGTATCATACGGTTGCTAAATAATGAGTGCATTTTAAGAGTTTGGTACTCACTCATATTGAGTATGCTGCATGGCTTGCCCTCAAAATATATTATATTCTCATGCAGATATGCTATCACGTTCTTGGGCTGGTTCACGGGACCTGGACCCCCATACCTCGAGCTGTGCGTATCTTGGTCATTATATCATTGGTTTAATCGATATTCAGCTCCTTCTTGATGTTCACAATAATAAGATTGTATAACTTCTTCCACAGATGAAAGACTACATTGCAACTCCAAAACCTAATGGCTATCAGAGTCTTCATACTATTGTAATTCCGTTTCTTTACGAGAGTACATTTCGCCTAGAAGTTCAGGTAGGTTCCTCAATAAACTTTCTTTTCAGGATTTATAATATAATATTTTCTCAAACTTTGTGTGCAAAATGCCATTTTTATGTCTGGCAGATTCGAACGGAAGAGATGAACTTGATTGCAAATAGAGGCATTGCTGCTCATTATAGTGGGAAAGTTTTTGTTAAGGACTTAATCAGACATACAGTCTCTAACGAAGATAGAAACTTGAGAGGAAAGACAACCACTCTTAACAATGCAAATGTGGCACTCAGAGTACGGTTCAGTTCCTTTTCACTATTATGTAGAGGTGGCAACATGGGTTGTTTAAACGGGTCGGGTTGGGTTTGACCCGAAATACTTGCTCCAAAGCTTCAATGTTGTATGCTAAATTATGTGTGTGTCAAATATGATTACAGAAAGAATTTTGACTCATTTCATTAGAGATAAAAACATAACGTGAATGACCCATTCATGAGTAAATGGGTCAAAATTGCTGCCTCTACTATTATGATACTATGCAGATCAGTTTGTGATTGATCTTTTTTTGAACTTCTGTATGTTAGATTGGTTGGTTGAATGCAATTAGAGAATGGCAAGAGGAGTTTGTTGGGAACATGAGTTCTAGAGAGTTCGTAGATACAGTTACCAAGGATCTTCTTGGTAGTCGTGTCTTTGTGTTTACACCACGAGGAGAGGTAAAAGAAAATGAAGAACATGGATGCGTGACATTTTTTTCTTTAAGTTCTTTAATATATTTCTTTTCTATTTTTATTTATTTATTAATACTATTTGCAGATCAAAAATCTGCCTAAGGGAGCAACTGTCATTGACTATGCTTATATGATACACACTGAAGTTGGAAACAAGATGGTGGCTGCAAAGGCAAGTATAATGGAATTGCGAGTGGTGAATATTTTTTTATAAATGATCTGAATCTAAAAGTTGATCAATCTCTCATTTGCAGGTCAATGGCAATCTAGTGCCTCCCTTGCATGTGCTTGCAAATGCTGAAGTTGTGGAGATAGTGACATATAATGTCAGTGGATGTCACAGATCAAATACTTCAAGTTTCGATGGAATAACATTGTCTTTTCTTTCATAATTCTGTCATATAATGTGGTTTTCTTGGTTTCTTCTTTACCAGGGATTATCAAGCAAAACTGCTTTCGAGAGGCACAAGCAGTGGCTACAACATGCCAAGACACGTAGTGCCAGACACAAGATTATGAAAGTAAGTTGCCTTGGATTTGATTATTCTATGGTTACTGTCCCTTTGTGTGTGCTAATTTAGTTGGTGCTATCAGTTTTTGAGGGAGCAAGCTGCACTATCTGCATCTGAAATTACAGCCGATTCGGTAAATGAATTTGTTGCTGATACTGAAGATGATAGTGAAGCAGAAGAGGTATTAGATTACTCTAAAGGGACCCAGCATACATGGGAGAAGATTCTCAAAAATGTCATGGAAGTTTCATCTTCAAAGATGGTTGATGAAAATCTCTTTAAGTTCAAGAATGGCACTATTAAAGTTCCCAAAGTGAATGGCAATAGCAACAAGCATATGCAGAAAGTGAGTTTAAAGACCGACTCTCAGGGAAACGAGCTTGGTAAGATGATGCTTGCCAATATTCCTATGTATAAGGAAGTACTACCCAGTTTAGAAAGTTGGCTTGCTGACAAGGTGGCATCTTGGAGCAACCAAGAAGGACACTCCATCCAGTGGTTATGCATCGTCTGCATAGATCGAAAAGGTAAATATATTTTTTTCCAAGAGAGGGATATTGCATAAAAGAGGTGAAGGACTTTGGTTTGGAATTTGATTCAGAAAACCAACTATAGTGTTACATAAAACACTTTTTTTTTACATTGAACACTCAAACTTCCAAAAGTTATACTAAAAAGGCTCAAACTTTCAAAAGTTCATTGACAGGACTCCATCCTAACTGTATTGAGGTGGCCCACAAACCAATACATTGTGGGTTCAAGTCCCATTAAGGATTAGGATGTTTAAGTATTTAGATCAAAATTCATCATGTTTTTATGCAATATAACCCTTTTGAACAACTAGTACAGTACCATCATTCTTGTGCAATATGCAATTATGGAATGACTGTATCGGTTTTTAAGTAGATATATCTATAAGAAAACAAGTATGCGTCTCTAAATTCTACTTTAGGTGTATATATGGAATTGTCAGTTGAAAAGGACTTCACATCATATCTGTTTTAACTTGAATACCGCTATGTCCAATTGATGTGCAGGCATGATGGCTGATATCACAATAGCATTGGCAGATGCAGGCATTGGAATATGCTCATGTGCTGTGAGTAACTGATCTAGACCTTTGTGATTCATGTATCCTCCTATTTATTAATTTATGTTCATTACATGTTTCTTATGTACAATTGACCAGGCTGAGGTTGATAGAGGAAGAGGAATGGCTGTCATTCTCTTTCATGTTGACGCAAGTTTGGACAATTTGGTATGTATCATAAACAATGATAATCTCATAAATCTGCTTAACTGAAAATTTGTTTGCGTTGGAGCTTAAGCTTGTTCTGGTGTCCAGGCGAGTACGTGTTCAAGAATGGATCTAGTCCTTGGTGTGTTAGGATGGTCCACAGGGTGTACTTGGCCTAGCTTAGCCCAAAATCAGCAGATTCGAGAATGTTAATTGAAAGATGGGGTTCAGAGGTAGCATAACAAGTTTTGTCGGTTCAGAATAAACACAATTCTTTTCTCAGTTGTATGTAGTTATCATATGTATATTTGTTGCACAATTACGATCAGAATAAAGTAGCAGCAGGAAAATTCAACGGAAGGGGGATTGTATATAAAAGAGAATAGCATACATGTAAATGTACTTTGGAAGCATAAAACAGTGAGATATATACACAAGTGTTGCAGGTTGAAGATACTAGTTACCACTATGTCATTGTATAGCTGTGATACAAGATATTGGTTTTGTGTTAGCTGTATCGTATTTGTAAGATAGTACGAGGTACAGTGATTTACAGTAATGAGTGGACATGCAATCACCTAACTGAATATCAGTATAACAAATGCCATTTCAAAGTACATTGTATGGATGTGACTTAAACAGTTATATCTTGTGATGACTGGAGCATAACTTTTCATTTAATGTACCCAACTTCATGCATAACTATGAACATGAAAGTAACAGATTGAGTAGTGCTTTTCTGCTAGAGGGATGAACCGACGAACCTTATAAGCTGACACTTTTAAGCATGCGCGTAAAGCTGGATTCTCTAACTTCTGCAACAATATTCCAAGGGAAGGGAAACCTGAAATTTGAACAGATCTTAGTTATACACGATACTTCCTCAAGAATGATAGCCAATATAATGCAGTAAGAAACTTATGTAGTTTAGCTCGAGAAGTTAGTTAATGTTTGAACGTCAATTTACTTAATATACACATTTGCCAATTCTGCCAAACATTATAAACATGGTACAACTAAGTAGGTTGTAGTTCAAGTAGCAATATAGACGGATTGGATAACGGGTCAAAATGATGTTTTCATACAAGTCAGATTTATCCGAAACACTTTTTGCCCATAAAATTTTCAAACTTTTCATAAATGATTATTGTGTGGAATATGATTACTGACCATTTTAATAATGACATAATCTTTTTAATATAATGAATTATGAGGTTTAGTGGAGTGTGAACCGAAAGTACACTTAGGGTGACTTTAAGCCCTATTCGGCACATATAGCTTTTGTTGTTCTAGTTGATACTGTTTTATCTATTAAAGAAAGAATATAACTCGAATCATGCCACTTATAAGTAAATGGATCTAAATTGTCATATTTAAATACAAAAATATATTTTCTCACGGCTTCCTCTCAACATAATATATAAAATTTCTTAACTTACTATAATCATTGGTGATTTGACTTAAAGCAACTAATTAACTTTATATTATTATTGTAATCATTGTGTCTTTTTTTTGTCTTTTTCTTTCTATTTAATATATATTCTAATTGTAATTAGTTATTAGTATGTTATTAAAAATATATATAACAAGGTTATTTAATTTTTATTCATATATCAAAATAAAATTCGTCCCGCATGATCGCAAGTCTATGAATTATATAAAAAATAGTCACAATATTTTATTAGTTTATTAAAATTAAATTCCCCCACGTTTCCGTAGGTCTATAAACTAGTAACGATCAACATTTCTTTCGTATAATTACATTTTCGGCCCTTAAATATTTGATGTATTTGTTTAAACCAAAAAATCAGTCACAATATAAAAAAATCGACTAAATATTTTATTCATTTATAAAAGTTATATTTTTCGCACCTTATCACGGGTCTATAAACTATATAAAAAATTAACCAGAAAATTAAATTCAACTCGTATTATTGCGAATTTATAACCCAATAACTAGTGTATTAAAAATACATTGATATTATATATCAACAATTATAAACTTAAATAGAATTGTATTTAAATAATTAAATAATAAAAATAAAAAAATATTGTGAACTCATATGGCTAGATGGATAATTGAGTTGATAGATAAATACAATTCAACTGACATAAAATTATGATAAGACACAAATTTTGAAAGAAAAAATAGGAGAGTAGTAAATTTAGCACCATCCTTTCTCACTTATGTACTTCCCATCTCTCTAATAGTCATCTCAAAAATGATACACAGTCGTTGTTGGAATCACATTCCCGATGCTCTCAATATCATCAGATGTACACCTAAAAACAGAAATACACTAGTTTTATAACCCATGCCAACACATATCATTTTAGGAATCTTATAATAATGACTTAGTTAAGTGATCTTGCAAGTATACAAATATAATTGTTTATTAGATTTTATATCCTTGTAGTTATCTACCTAGGTAATGCACACTTAAAAGAGATAGTATTATTCATTTTATAAAAGTTCACAATTTAAATTTAAAAGAGACATATATTTTTCTTTTGAAAATGCATAAAACTTGTTTGAACTTTTATTATTAACTCATTTATCTGTATTGTTGATTAAAGTCATAAGAAAAATAAAAGCCATAATATTTTTACTATAACCTATTGATAGAACAATATATTTACTTACTCCTTATTAAAATGCATGTCGACTGTGTTCATTTTTATGCCATTAGGTTTAGGCATACTCTAACATGGTCATTTATAATTGATTCTTTTACTATGTATAACGATAGAACATTAAAGAATTTATAGATATTCAAACTATCGTATTTAGATTAAAGGTGATATCAATAAGCGATTAGAATAAATTTTTAATAATTCTTTTTTTTTTAAAAGTAAACTTTAGTGACAATACATGCCCATACACGATTACAACCTCATTACTTCATATTCATATGTACAGCTCTACTTCCTATTTACATTTCACACTATGCAAATGACACACATGACAGTATGCAAATGACACACATGACAGTATCCCTTCATGACTCGTTCTACCCATCTTCACATGTTTACTGCTTGACCTTCTATATCCGAATCACCACCCCATTAATACCCTGTCAACCCATTAACTGGCCCATTACACCAACATCCACTATAACTCATTTGTTTTCATCATTGCTTTCATCCATTCAGAGCTTCTAATTTGCACCTCTTGAAATAGGTCAATCCCTCTTAATGTCTTGCCCCCGAAAACTGATGCATTCCTATTCTTACACAACATATACAAAGTTACCCATATCACCCCTTCCCATAATTCTTTCACCATTTGATCATTATCTCTAATATCCACAACATCAAATAGTTCTCCAATATCCATCTCCCTACCATTATCCTTATTCAACCAATTAAACACTTTGGACCACACTAAACTAACTTCACTACACAATAATAAACAGTGGTCTAGTCACACAATGGATACAACAAAGAGTGTAAATTGGTACCTCGTTTATCAAGTTCCACCGGAACCGGCAGCCGCCTTCTTCTAGCTCTACACACAAAGACAATAACCTTGCTTGGAACAAATCTGTTACGCCTTGTTTGTTGACCCGTGTGACCGTTAGCCAATATCACTCCATCAATCCTTTTTGAAACCTTGCTGACCGTATAAACTTGTTCACCATCCACTACCCATTTCCACCCGTCACAACCTTCTGGAGCAATAAAAACTGAATCAAGTATGCCAGTTAATTCGTCCAGTTCACCACACGCGCTACAACGTGGAACCCAAGCCCAAACCCATTTCCAGACCCAACAATTCTCGACTCATCGCAATGCAATATAGATGCCAGACCACCAGCTGAGCATCCATAAAGAAGCACCCGAGATCCAATCACTAAATTATAAGGAATGAGTTTTTATTGAGATAACTACCTTGCATCTATCATTTTGTACATGAAACTCCATAAATTTGTACATTTGCGAAGCAGGATAAATACTACTTGCATCAATCATTTCACCAACATAAAAGATTACACTCGAACATGTTAGTATGTTACCTAACCCCAACATTTAAAAAAATAAAAAATAAAAAAAATACCTAGGATCTTGAGATAACCGATAGTTAATGCATGGTCTCGGACATATTGATTATTTTGTACAAGGCTAGGTAAAAAGTAACAACTTTCTATGCCTTTTCATTCCTGTTTGGTTGATACATCTGTTAAAAGTTTTGAATTTTGATAAGCGACAAGTGACAAGTGACATAAGTACCCTTTAAGTTTTTCTTATAATTTTCTTTACTGGTGTACGGACCTTTGGGATCTGCAACTTACAATAATGTAAAAAGAAGAATTAAGAAGTTGTTAAACTATCGTATTACAAGAGTTGATGATATATAAATTTGTTTGAGGTATGTTATATACATATAACCGTTTTTTAAAAACTCCGAACAACACAATTTACAAGATAGAAGAAAGAAAGAAGAGTTATATAAACATTTTAAGTATTCGAAATTATGATTGACAAAACTTACAACTTGTCAAATCTGACAATTAAGGATTCTTTGTCCAACGACGTAGAAATAAATGATATGTTTATGTTCAGTCAATATATACAACGAGGACATATGTTGCGTCTAATTAAAACAATCGAATAGTGACTTTATATACTCTATAACACTTCCTTACATATTACATTCTTGGTAGTATTTTTTTCAAGTTGTCATTCTCATCTCATATGAAAACCTTCAATCGTGTCTTGCTTATTATATGAGAAACAGCTACGTACAGTTGACCATGCGTAAATAGAGTTTTCTTTAAGAAAAGTTCAACCTTAGACATTGATTGACCTTGACTTTTGTTTAGTGTCATTTTAAACACACCGATAATGCAAAGAGAAAATTTTCTATATGGTTAGTCGACGCACCTTTTTACAATCTATGGTATGTGTGTCCGTGTGTCCACATAATATTTGACCCAAATAGACATTGATCCCGCTGGAATAGGAAAGAGGACCAGCGGGATATTGGAGTCAACTATAAAGTAACATGTGGTATTATTATTCCACTTTCAAACAAAAATTTCATGGTCAACCGAAAATCTCATGGCCTTTTTAAATTTTAAATACCCATTTCAAAATGAAAAAGAATGAAAATTCCGTTTGAAATTTTTGAGAAAGTGGCTTTAATTCCAAAATTCGAATACTCACGGGTCAGCATATTCAAGCGATTCGAAATTTAAAGGGGCCCGTGGAATATCTACATTGACCGTGGGATATTTATACCATATGTTGCTTTTTAATTGACTTCAAGATCCCGCTGGTCCACTGTCCTATTCTAGCGGGATCAGTGTTTATTGAATGAAATTGTTTTTGACTAATATCATAACGTATAAATAGATGTATTAGCTGACTATACTGAGAATTTTCTCTAATGAAAATTGCATTGGTTGAAATTCGAATGGAAGCTCATTGTCAGCAGGAATAAGCCTCGTTGTAAGAATGTATGGTAGTATTCTCAAAGAATTTACTTGAGATACTATGTAATTGAATAACACGAAAGAACAATATATTTTAACCAAACAGTGTCATATCAACTACAAGAAGAATTATTAGAGGGTAAAAATAACAACTTACTTAAACCTATGTCTCCATTTCACAATCTATATCGTTTTGTATTATCAATTATTGTTTTGTCATTTAATCTTTAAATTTCAATATAATCAGTATTTGGCAAACACTCACACATCTAATTATTTATTTATCATCTATTTATTATACCTTTTTAATCAGCAAAACACATCCAAGGTCTAATTTGTACAGCTCATCTTACCTATGTACAAACGGCCCAAAACATGGAATGTAACTTTGGTAAACTAACTTCATAGAACTGATGCATAATGAAAAAGCCAAAAAAGTTATCTGTTACAACTTCTGCTTCGATCACATGAATCCTGAGACACTAAATTTGTAAACTTGTGTAAGTACGTGGTTAGGTATACCCGGAGCTTTAAATCCATTCAATTTTCAAGCACGTACAAGGATTCATCAAAGCTGTTGTCTAGCTCGGTTCACAAAGGCTGTCAGAGGTAAGATACAATTTTTTTCTTCTTCTTGAATTTGAGATATCATATACTCATTAATGGAATCAACTTCCTCATTGGTCGGAACCACGCTTTATCTTGAAAATACACAGGATAATTCAGGTGTTCGTTAAAAGATGGATATATAGCTTCTACCATGGATTTGGCATGATCATTTGCACTAACCCAATGAGGTATGAGACATTTGAATGTGATGGTAATTAAGTATCGCTTTTTATTACTCGGTCCATTTTGTGAAATAGTAATACAACTTGCAAAAAAAAGCCAAGCAATGTGATGTTTAGTACCTAAAGACAACTTTTAACTGGACCACTATCAATATCCTAATGGCTGAATAATTATTCGCATATAGAATGATCAAATGAACTGCAAATTACATTTAATTTGAAATTTATAACATCCGAGGCAAAAGTTACAATTCAAACTACATACATGAAAATAGCATAATCAAAAACCACCCTCCATTCAATTGAACTTCACGTACCACGGATGAGCCCAAATAATGACCCAAATCTTTTATATTACAGAGTATTAGCTTCCTTTAACCTCCAGCAAGCATCATCTTAAATTGAAAGCAAAGAAAGGCTACACTCTCCATTAAGATGCAGCCTGTTCATAGTAGCCTTAATTGAACTTTTTTCGTTTAACCTCCTGCAAGTATAATGCAGTCTAATTAGCATTAATGAGAACATAACTAAATTCAAAAACATAAGCAAGTAATTCCATGTTTCCATGTATCGAACACATAGATATCTGTACATAAATTGAACTGAAATGAAACCATGATATGAATAATATACATAAAAATAAAGCAGAGGGTCAATCGTTGAAAACATAAATCGCAAAATCAAAACTTGTTGAATCCACATGATTAGGAATGATAAAAAAGAAAGAACGCACATAAGTTCATTCATCTTTGAGTAATCACTTTTAGTTCTTCTCTGAGCAAGGGATCTAATTACACTAAAAATTAACTAGCACGTCATTAACCAATTTCAAAAACACTTCCATAAGAAAAATTTATGAATATTAACTTATAGGATTCCTACAGCTAATACCAATCTTGGTTCACCTGTTGTCGTGTCATTTGTTCTTCCTTTCATCGCATACCAAAATTATTTAGATATTTGATCAGTGTAGTAAGTAAATTATGAAAAGATGGTTCAAAGGTGATGCAGCTTACAAATGTGAAGTACTGAATTGGGAGCTACGTACTGAATGGCAGTTAGGATACTATAAACCCATCAAAATAAGCCCTTCCACGCACTCACTCTATGTTGTAGTTGTCGTGTTTATCATACTTGTGTAGTTTTAAACAGTTTTTGCTGATTGCTTTCACATTTTTTTGATTGTCTTCGACTGATGTTGGAAAATCAAAAGGTGGAGCAGGTAGAAAAATCATGAGTTGCAGCAGGTACCCCCGTTGCCAGGGGAGATTGATTATGCAGTAGCATTTTTTAGTCGATTGTATCTAGCCATGATACTATCCAATTTTTGGAAACCGTTTAACTTCATCATCATGCTACTTATTTTGGTAGAAGTGCTGAATTTGATTTTAACTTTGAAAAGCATTGTGGTTTTAATAACGGTTCTTTTCTCAGTCATATGTAGTTATCATACGCATTAATTTTCATTTAAACCGTTGAAAAACACAAACATATAAATCCGTTCTCCACAAAATGGTTTGTCCTCTACTCCAATTTGGAATCAGCTTGCACCATATGTACTACAATGACTTCGAGGTTGCAGCAAGGTGATTTATTTTTTTAGGATAACTTGTATGGACGACGATCATATTACATAAAACTGATTGGGCTGGACATAATAATTTCATTGCCAATGTAAGTTTTGACAAGAAACTAGAAGCCGAAATGTATGGTATTTCTACTCATATTACACTAAGTATGTAGTACGGTTCTGGTAGCCTAATAAGATCAAACCGAACAACAAACTACCAACAAGACTAAGTTTTGGGTAGGGCAGCTCAGAATACCAATGGCACAGGCACCATATTGATACCAATAAGGACCATGTCATCAGTTTAAGATTCCATTGCTCACTTGCTAGTACTTGTTTTTTTGCCTTGGCTAGCTCTATCAAAAAATTTGATGCACTTTTCTTACCCTTTTCTTCTTTTATAATTCCATTTTGGTCACTGTCGTTCTGCTCTCTGCCTAAAATTGTCTGAACTTCCTCCATGTTTTCTTCATTGTTTTGGTTACCGATCTTTGGTTGTGGTGTCATAGACGAGTCTTCTAATTCATCTGAACTTTCGTTACACTTCACTTTAACATCTTCCTCAATTGATTTGACATGTGGGATTTCATCATCCTTGCTTATTCCCTCTTTTACCAATTCATCTTCTGTAATCATCTTTACTTCGACTTGCACAGCTGTTACGTCCTCTTTTTCTTCTTCATTTACCAATTGCCTTGGTGGGTTATCCTCAATTTTTACTGTCTGATCATCAACTTCAGCTTCTTCAATCAGTTGGGTGTGTGTTATTTCACACTTATTGACCACTTCATCTTCAATAGTCACTTGTTCTTCGACTTTCTGTGCTCTTTCTATGCCTTGCTCTTCTTCACTCATCAAATGGTTTGGAGGGTTGTCTTCTTTAACTGTTGTCTGGTCATCAACGGCTTCTTTGAGACTGTTAATGACACATGCAACTACAAATGTTTTGCGGTCTTTATTCACTAGCTCTTCTTGAGCATCAAGTACAAGTTCATGATCAGCCATCTCCAAAATATCTTCCCTCTCTACCACGTCCCCACAATCTGCTTTATTTGCTTCTTCTCCTATTATTTGTCCGCTGATACATTCCATACTCGAGTCTCTCTCACAATTCTCCACAGCGGTTTCATTTTGACGATTGAAAACTTGTACTTGAGGGCTGTTTTGAACTTCATTATGGCGTGCACAAGCTGCATCAGTTACTGCTTGACGTACAACCTGATCTGCATAACCTGTTTTATCACTTGAGTCTCCTTCACAATTCTCCAAAATACTTTTATCATCTTTTGCTTTCTCTTCAAAAAACTGCTCTTGAGAGTTGTCGTATACTCTTACGTGATTCACACAAGAAGCTTCTATGCCTGCTTCCTCATTCATGAATAATGTTTCTTGATTTTCACCTCCTTCATCTTTTTTTCCTGATGCTTTTGCAATGTCATCTCTAAGAGGTACCTCAATTGCTTCGTATTCTGCAATTGATGTGACAAATTCATCAGAAACTAATGACTGAGCATTAGCAAGTTCATCATTTCCATTATCAATGATCGCCGAGTATTTCTTCTCTTCACCACCATCTTCTTTCTTTACACATGAATTGTCTTCAATCTGAGTTTTCATAACTACTAGTTCTTCACACTCCAACACTACCTTTTCATTACTATTCTCAACTTTTCCAATTAAAAAAACAGGATCCACATCAGCTGATGCTTTTGCTTGACCTTCCGCGTCCACTGATAACATAACGTCTTCATTACTATCTTCAGACTCCACTTCTTCATCATTACTGATTCCAGAATTATGCTTTTCGTCCTATTATTAAACGCAATTTACATCGAAAATAAGCCATAAAATCCAGAGCACATAAATGGATTCACAAATTATAGCATGAAGAATTAAACGTACCTTAGTTAAATTTTGAATAGTTTTAGTCTCCATCTCCTTGATGCTAGTGCCCCCATCACTGCTTTTGATTAAAAAGATTTCTAATCAACTCTAAAATATATATAAAAAAAGTATAAAAAAGAGAATTTTCATCAACATGCATTATGCAACGAATCAAATAATTATTGCTCCTCACTTTCTATAATATATATAACTAGACATAATCAAAATTAAATTGGACAGTTTGGATTAAATTGACATGATCATCATAACATTAGACGACAAGAGAAGATTAGAGCTCTGAAATAATTTAATTTATAGTCTAGATTAGTGTACACGATCAAAATAATATAACTGACATGCTAAGAAGTACTATTTTATTAAAACTCTTAAACCTTGGGTTCTCCAAAGGCAAAAAGTCACCGGAAAAATCTTTGTTATCCTTCATCATCAATTCCAATTGGTTTGAAACATCAACAGTTTGCGTCTCCATTGACATGTTTTTGCTATCAATATTCGATGATGATTGATGTTTTTTTCTTTTGAATGCTAAAATTGATACAATGGTTGCAGTGACCAAAGCTCCACCCAATAACACAATTCCACCAATGCCAAAACTGCCGGCACCGGCGCTGATATTTAGTGCCACCGGCATGGTTTTAGTTTTCTTCTTTTTCTCATTTGTACGACGTTGTTCCATTGTGGTTTTGTGGGTGGAAAGTGAATCTTTTTGTGATTCGGTTGTTGGATATGGTTGTGAAGAAAGGTGCTATTAAGGAAAAAGAGAAAATGCGTTCAGGAGATATGACAAAAAGATAACTTATTAATTTTTGGCTCTTTTATAAATTGCAAGTATAGGTATTTAATAAAAAAAGTGTGTTGGCGTTGTAGAAAAACGTACAATATTGATTTTAATGCTGATCAATAATAATGGTCAAAAATAACGAAGAAACAATTAAGAACTAAACTGAAATTTTCAATGCGAGGGAGGGCCGGTTATGTCGTATACCTCTTTCGCTCTTCTTTTACACCCGATTCTAGTTACATAATGACAATAATTACCATTTTTATATTCTTACATTCCTGCGAAATCTAAAAAAGTTACATGTTTAGTAATTAATGTAAACTATATAAAAGTTATTATTATAATTCTAAACACGAAACAAAATAATTGATCTTGATAATAATATTTTCATCATTCATATGTATTAGAATGTAATTAGATTTGGAGAAGTAAATTAAGTAAAACTCATATATGAAAGTTAATTATTTAATATGTAAAAGATTTTAGTTCTAGTTAATATATGAAACTAATTCTTTCGATATGAAGTTAAATATGTATGAAAATAGTATGTTTCATACAGTGTATTTCATGATCCAATTATCAATACCCATTATTTGGACTTTCTCATATTTACATTTCATATCCATACATTCACTTATAAAAAATATATCATAACCATATATGTCAGTCTTCTTCAAATCAAAGATAATAACTGTTCGATTTATATAAGGGTCAATTACAAATTTGATTTATTGACCAATTATAATTAACAGACTAATCATTTGACCGAGTGTTTGACAAACTAATTCACCTTTGATCGCCAAAACCTTCGATATGTTCGATCATCAACTAATTTTTGAGATGTATCCGTTAATTACAAAGTCAAATACCAATTAATTCATTTTTAACACACGGTCAACATTAAACAATTGAGAATAAGAAGAAAAAAACAATAGATCGAAGTGGACCAACGTTCGATCATCAACCAAATTGTGACACGTCGTCATCTATATCGAAATTCAATCATCCATAATCGAAATTAAAGAAATTAAAAAGAAAGAAAAATGCGATTACTTATGGTCGGATTTGATATTTAAAAAAAAAAAATTAAAATTGACGTGCGATCGAAATTGGCATAAATATACTGATGATTGAAAAAGAGGCGGATGGTACGTGTTTACTTATTGAGTTATTGGTAACTTTGATTTTATTACGTACCAGAGTTAAGTGGGTAGGTTTTGGACTTCTGGTATTCTGATAATCTGTGGGCATCCCCGATTCTTCTACACTCTATTCGGGTCACATGTAACCCGTGTCATCATCATGGGCTCCACTTTTACGCACGCGGAATTTCATAATTCATATATGCCATTGTTAAAGTGGCATATCATTTTATATATTTAATTTAATTTTAAAAATATCAAATATAATATTTTAAAATTTGCAACAATAAATTATTAATTTAATCTTTAAAAAATCTTAAAGACTAAAAAATGCTAACAATAAATTATTAATGGACCATCCTATCCTTCTTCTTCTTTCTAAACTTGTGATAAGCAAAAGAACGTTTTTTTATTTATTAGAATTGAGTCTTTAATGGTGTTAATGGTTAACTGCAGTGGAGGAAATATGCCTCGACTATTGTCGTGAGTGTTTTCCCTTTCTATTTTCCCGTATACGATGATTAATCAGATAATGATATTGTGTTGCATCACTTTAGAATCATCCCAAAAGAACGATTCATTTTGGACAATCCCTTTGGTTTTAATATTATAAAGAATAAAATAAGATTATAAGATGGCATGCGTGAAAGAGATTTTGAGACGACACATTCAACAAATATACATAATAATAACATAATTTAATCACTGCATTCAATATCATCTCAATACAAAACAAAACGGCAAATTTAACAAATCACTAAAGACAACATTAGTTAACGAAATGTGCCGGTCAAAATAACAAAACAACAAAATGATGTGATTGATACGACTAGTAACCTTCCTTGGGCACAGATTGATACCCCGGGTTGTATATAAATGGGCTTATCGACGACAAACAATACCCGTTGCTGTTGAGATGACGCGAAAATATAACACGAGAACCGCTAATTCCTCCATTTGTATTCTCGGGATTCTTGCAGCTTGTCCATGGAGAACTTTCGAGGAAAGCCTTGCATTCTCTTATCTCCCACATATCGTCTTTTAGAAGCTTTGACGATGATGATTTGGCTAAGTAGTAACCCTTTTCGTTTGCTGGACCGCTTGAGAAGGAAAATGGGGCTGATTCGTCTCTGTTCTTGTGTACAGCCAAACAAGTCACTCTTGCTGTCGCTCCTATATTCAATAAAAATGTCATTGAATTAAACTTGTTTGTGAAAGAAAAATATTCATAATCACGTAATATACATATGCTACAGCCTACAAGTAATAGTTGAATTCACAACCTTAGGATTATTAGATATTTATCTCACCCCAGTACTGTTAATCTAATGACCATCGTTGAATAAAACATACACTTAGATTTATGGCATTGTGCACTTAGGCCCCTTAAACATAGGTACTATCTAAAATGCAACAAAACATGGTTTTTATCTAGTGGTATGTGATAGAACTTACTACTCGAGAGGTTGTGAGTTTAAGCATCGGAGGAAGAGGCAATAAGTATATATAATATGTGAATTGTACATGTTCATGGGATAGATTAATAGAACGACACTTATGAAAAGATGCAAAACACACATGATGACATATTTTATTGCTAATATGTGTAAAATATGATGAAATATGATTTATAAAAATTAGTATAATGAAAATATGTACCTTGAAGTGGGAGAAGTTTGCCACGATAATTACAATAAATAACGCCTTGAACGGCTATGTTCTTCGGGTGCTCTGGCACATTGGGTAGCGACGGCGTTGGTGTTTTTTCATAGGCACCATACTTCTTTTCGGGTACCACGGGTTTTGTTGGTACCTTAGGATAGTTCTTTTCGTACACACCATGTTCTTTTGGTACCACGGGCTTTGTTGGTAATGTAGCATTAGGCTTCTTGTAAGTACCATATTCCTTCTTTGGTACTGCAGGCTTTGTTGGTAACGTATAATTAGGCTTCTTGTAGGTACCATATTCCTCCTTTGGTACGACGGGCTTTGTTGGCAACTTAGGATTAGGCTTCTTGTAGGAATCATATTTCTCTTTTGGTACCACGGGTTTTGTTGGTACTTTAGCATACGTTGGATGTTCTTTGGTTGGTTTAGCGGGCATTTTTGGGAAATATTCCTCGAGCTGTGACTTCCCATAACCACCATCTCCCGAAACAACTACGACGATCACCGACAACAAAAGAACAATCAAACCAAACCTTGCACCATTTCCTTCCATCTTTCTTGTTATGTATTTAAGCTTCAAATGTTTTTGTTGTGTTATACAATGTCCACCATTACATCCTATTTATACCTATCTTATAAAAGTCAATCATTATTTTAATAATTATTTAAAGAACACGTAACTTTGCGGCCATGTCTTGCCATTATTCAAAACATAGTGGATTACTTGTTAGCACGTTACTAACTTAATCAAATCTAATTAAATAAATACTAAAAATACCCAATGTGGAACCTAACAAGATATAGATATCGATTATTTCATTTACAGAACAGGCCCATTAAGCAGGCGTAATGGGCCGGGTTTGTGTATGCAGTCCATAAAGTTGTACTTAATATTATTGTTATATTTAGGCCCAAATGAAACCCTAAAAGGGGAAATAGAAACGAAACGATATAAAAAGCTGTTACAGCGCATACAAACCCTAATTGACGGTGAAGATGGTGTCGCTAAAGCTACAGAAGAGGCTTGCTGCCAGTGTCCTTAAGTGTGGTAGAGGAAAGGTTTGGTTAGATCCAAATGAAGGAAATGAAATTTCAATGGCGAATTCACGTATGTTTCGATATACAATACCTATATATACGTATTTGTTTCGATTCATTTTTTATTTGTACTATTAGTTATGGTTATTGTGAATCTAGGTATTGATAAATCTTGTATATGTTGTAGATAATTCGTACTTTGATTGTTATATGACCTACATATGAACACCAAAATTGAGAGCAAGTAAGAACTGTTTTCGCTGTATTAGACTCTAATAGTAAATTGCGATATCATGACAATCGATATATATTTGGATTTCAAAGATGATTATTGTTAGCTTTATAAATCAATTAGAGGAGCTATTGGGCTAGGGATTATTGAAATTTGGAAAAGTCGATAAGCTCATTTTTACGAGCTCATGAGCTTAAGAAAACGAGCTTATGAGCTTTTAAATAAGCGATAAGTGAAAGTTTCTAACCTCAGATGCGGATTTAGCTGAGTTTATCAGCGTATCCGAGTTTCAGTAATCTAGTATGCTTTGAAAATAAGCTTTGCCGAACATCTTTTAATTTCCGAAATGATTAACTTATTGTATATTTGCCATATGAATTATAGTTTAGGTGGTCTTATTTAAAAATTAATTCAACTTATATGTGACTATAATTTCCTATTCAAATTGACGAACCCTTATGATTTGGGTATCTACTAAATTCATCGATTAGTGCAAACCAACATACTCAAAAGATTAGGTTACAGAAAAAGATACGTACTTGTTGATGTTATTGTTTGCATTGTCTTTGTTTGTGATAATTGGTAATGCTTAAATCAGTGCATTGCTTATGCATTTATATAAAAGCTCATTTGCATATTCTAGTGTTTAGGAAGGTACTGGTGTTTGCTTGATTTGCCTAATTCTCATTGTCTAATTTGTCCTTTTCTTCTACTTGATGAACTCAGGCCAGAACATCCGTAAGCTGGTTAAGGATGGATTTATCATTAGGAAGCCTACCAAGATTCACTCGCGATCCCGGGCTCGTCGAATGAATGAAGCAAAAAGAAAGGGGCGTCATTCTGGATATGGTAATTATTTATCTCTTCTTTTCTGTCTTTTTGAGTTTTTTGAAAACAGTTTTGTTTGGATGCAAAATTGAATGTTGATAATTTTTTGGTCAAAAAAATTCTTATTGAACTTTAGGTAAACGTAAGGGTACCAGGGAGGCAAGGTTGCCAACTAAGATTTTGTGGATGAGGAGAATGAGGGTGTTGAGGCGGTTACTTAGGAAGTACCGAGAGGCCAAGAAGATTGACAAGCACATGTATCATGACATGTACATGAAGGTGAAGGGTAATGTCTTCAAGAATAAGCGTGTGCTTATGGAAAGCATTCACAAATCAAAGGCTGAAAAGGCTCGTGAGAAGACTATAGCTGACCAGTTTGAGGCCAAGAGAGCCAAGAACAAGGCCAGCAGGGAAAGGAAGTTGGCACGAAGAGAAGAACGTTTTGCTCAGGTATATTTAAGCAGTCTATAATCTTTATTTGTTCAACGTGTATAAACTGTTAAACTGATCTTATGAATGGATTTTTATTTTACTTTTATAAAGGGCCCACAAGAGAAAGCACCAGCAGCCGCACCCGCAGTTGCCCCAGCAGCTGCTCCAGCATCAAAGCCTGCTCAGTGAGTTTCTATTGTGACTTGAGTTTTAATTGTTTGTCTGTGAGGTTTGATGTGTGATTTAATAATATTTTTATATTTTCTTTTCAGGGTATCAAAGAAATCCAAGAAGTGAGGTCTGTATGTTGGTGATAAAGAATATGATGTTTTTGTTAACCATGCAGTCTAGTTTCTTGACATGTTTGTTCACTGTCTTATGTTATAGAACGGTTCTATTTAGGTGATGTTGATACTCTTCTGCTTGTTCAATGTTGGTTATATTATTTATATCTCTTGCAGTGTGTTGTTTTCTTCGTTTGGTTAAGTTATAATCCTTTTACGGTTGTGTTTTTTTTATAATAATTTTTTGTAGTTCACTCAATGCATCTCGATTTGCTGCAATTTGCCTGTCTTGCTTCTAGATTGTAAATGAATGGTAATCATCATCCATTAATAAAATAAGTCCATCAGATATCTTGTAACCTAAGGCAAGTATGGCGATTTTTTTTCTTTTTTATGGGTGTGGAGAGATGGATAATTGGCTATTTCAAAATTTTGAATTGAAAAGGGAAGGGAACTTAATGGAAAATTAAGTAAAATGGGTGCTGAAGAAGTGATCTGGTGGTCATAGCCAATAATGGGTGCCGAGAACCAAGAAGTTTAGGGATCTGTTTTGGAAGTTCTCGTGGTCTGGAATCTGTTAACTTTGTCCTGTTACATGGTTCAACATTATTTTGAGTTCATACTATCCTACCAAAATGTCAAAACTTGACTACGAGATTCACTAATACACGCCTTTTAACTCAAGAACTGATATAAAATGCTTCATCGACACAGTGAGTCCTACTTTTTCTGCTAATCAAGAAGCTATTAGTAGGTCGATTCTTCTCCCGAATATTCCATTCACTTTGATTATTTATATTATTATTAGGCCATGTGGTGAAATTTGAGGAGCAATAGCAGTGAAAATTTTCATTCTACTTGGGTCTATTTTCTTTGTTGCAACATAAATCCCTCGTTTCTTCTAGAGGTTGGGCAATTCACAGATTTTGTTGGTTGGATATGTGCTGGCTAGCCATGCTCATTCATTCATTCATTCATTCATGTTACATTTATACCCAACAATCGCAATCTTGTTGGTTTTTTTTATAACTTGATATATAAATACATCCCAGATGCCAATCTATCTAATCATCAGCCTAGTGACAGCTGTTCTATCATATCAGTGTCTTTGCAAAACAGAGCCAATATGGGAATTGGGTCGGTATATTTTTTGTGCTAAATCACACGCACGTACACAAACAAACACTGCTAGAATCTCTTTTGGTAAAGCGGGAAGGAAGCAGTGGCTTTGTAATCCTGGCTTGATGAATGTTTGTGTGTGATGAGCTCACCACTACCTTGATGCAGTCTTACTCTAGGAACCACTTCGGGCATAATTGGGTCATTTGGACCATTGCAGTGTCCTAACCTCACAAGAAATGTGACCATTGTACCCTTCCCCAATCCTTCACTCTCAATCCATATATGACCTCCCATCAGATTCACAAACCTGTCATCATAATTCTACGAACATCAGAAATTGGAGCTTAAGAACAACAACATCTAACAGGAACCAAGGTTATTAATACCTTTTGCATATGGCAAGTCCAAGGCCTGCACCATTGTTGCTTCTGATAGATGAGTTTCGAGTCTCTGAAAATTTTGTAAAAACGTGTGGAATCTCTTGTTGCGTGATGCCACTGCCAGAATCCTTAACCTGACCCAATTTGTGTGTGAAAAATGTACAAAAATATTATTCTATCAAATATGTGGTAGCATGTTTACAACATCATTTTTGACTAATTCACCAAAATTGAGCATTGTTTATGTGTACAGTACAACTTCTTAATGAACAATTTTGGTGTGTTTATCAAAAATGATGGTATATTCATCAGATTTGAGGTAAGCTGATTGCTGACCTGTACAAGTAGGTAAAACAAGCCATCGGTCAAAATGGGGCAGAATTCAGTGGTTTGCCATTCTCCTATAGACTCCGAACTTAAAACTGAGGCTTCAACTGAAACAAGACCTTCCTTTGTGAACTTAACTGCGTTACCAGCAACATTTAAGAGGGTCTGCATGAGTCGCTTTTCATCACCAATCCCATAAGCAGGTAGATTCAGATCAAGGTTCAAGGTCATAGATATTTTTTTGACAGAAGCAATTGGATTTATCAATCTGATGACCTACAACAACACAGTTAATTATGTTGAGATACTAGAGAAATGCATAATGCGCGTGTTTTAGGGGTGACAATTCTTGACAAAAGTGCAAAGTAAATCCTGTTTAATATTTTCTGGTCAAGTTCAGGTAAACGGGTCGACCAGCAAGCCGAAATAATTTATATTTCTTATTGCTCTTTATATAATTAGCATATATAACCCGTCAACTCAAACCCAAACCGCCAAATTTGACCCACTTGACTCGAAATCAACCCACCAACCCGTTTGAACAGTTTACTTGAACGGATTATGCGGGTTGTGTCCGGGTTGAATACTTTTGACCCGCCAACCTACTTATCAAAGCAGGTCGTGTTTGGGTGGTTATTTCGACCTGCCAACCTGACCCGACCCAAATTGACACCCTTAGTTTAAAGCCATAAATTACCTCACTGAACAAACCATGGATGTCAAACACTTCATTTTCCAATTGTAGGCTACCATCTTCTAGCTTAGAAAGATCAAGAACATCGTTTATGAGTGCTGCAAGAAGGTTACTACTCTTAAGAATCGTCTCTATCATGGCCCTTTGCTCTGGCGTAAGTTCAGTTTCCAACAGAAGTGATGATAATGCCATAACTGCATGCATAGGTGTTCTCATCTCATGATTCATGACACCTAGAAAATCGTTACGAGCATGGATAGCCATCTCTGCCTCTCGTCGGGCCATATCCAAAGCAACATTTTGTGCAATCAGCTGGTCTCGTGCTCTCGTAGATTCTTCTAGAATTGCAGCATGAGAAAGGGCTACAGCAACCTGACCAATACATCATTGCAAGCTTAAATATCTAGTCATAAAAAAAAGAAACAATGCCATAACAACTCTTTATTTCAAGAAAACGAGTAGAGTCAGCCAACCAACCTGATCGGCAACAACTTCTACGAGTTCCAATTCATGGTCACGCCACTTTCTTACACCATTCACCGGAAGTATCAAAACCATGATCGCGTAACTTTTAGCAGAGTGATCAGGCCAATCATCAATTTCAAAATTCGAAAGATGCAACAAAGGTACACGAACAGCAACAACTTCAGGTAGCATGTAGCTTCCCACAGGAGCTCTAATCCTCGCCAATGGGCTTGTACCTTGAATTCTCACAGCTTGATTGCTATTAAACACTTGAGTAACTTCATTGAGATTCATAGGAACTGTGGACCCAAAAGGTATCATATTGTGCAAAGAATGAGAAAGATGAAGAACCATATTTCTTCTAGATGGCATCCAAAGTGCACATTCTTCAAGATCCAAAGTCCGGCCCAGTTCGATCAGGGTTGTGTTTAATATGGTGTGTCGATCAAGCGTGCTTCGAATTTCATGAGTTAGCATTCTAACATGCCTTCCAGTTTCTTCCATTTTAATGATCAAACCCTTTTCTTTGTCAAGATCTTCAGCTCGTTTCCTCAAGAAAGATTCTCGTGTTTTCACACTAAGCAAATCAGGTATGATGTGAAACAGCATTAAAGCTGTGACACATGACACGAAAGCTGTAGATAATTTTGCTACAGTCATAACTAATGCAACGGTTCTTGAATGGGAAGAAAACGTCCATAGACTTATGAAATGGGTTGCACCGCAGAGAATGATGAAAGCACCAAACTGCATAAGCACCCATCTGTATGGAAAGAATGCCGATTTCTGGACAAAGTAAATAAGTTCTATAGGAATAGAGAAATACGCCACGGCTATGAAGAAATCTGATATGTATTGATACTTGATCAAAAGATCATCAGCAGGCCATTGCGTCTCGAAACAATAACATGAATCCATATTTCCTCAATAAACTGCAAGATTTAGTACTGAGAAATTAAGGGACATGAGGCAACATAACCATGATGTTCCGTGGATTTTAGTGGCCCTGTGCTATAATCAAAAAAGTTCATTAATATTACAAAAAGTTGTTACAAGTATATAAACATGCAATTCTGTCATTATTTACTAATATATACTTTAAATCAAGTAAATGGTGATCATCTATTCTGTACTTGCTCAAATTTTTCATTGAATATAACGAATTCGTGATCATAACTGACTAAACAAGAGATGATATCCATATATGTAGTTAAGATTGTACACAAAAAAGAGACAGAAGAGTTCACCTTGATGAAAAACAGTAGTGAATCAGCTACATTTGTGCGTGTGATTTGGGTGTTTGAAGGTATAGTTAGAAAGAAAAAGTGTGCATACAAGTACAGATCATGTCATTGCAGCTGTGGTAATCACGGAAAAAAGTGGCACCACCTAACTTCACCACAACCTACACGGGTTCATTTTAGAAAGAAAGATAGCATATCGATTTGGGCCCCATATAATGTCTTATCTTAATATGATGATGATGATTATTTTAATTATATTTCAAATTTTAACTTTTTAGAAATGGTTATTATATGTTATTCTTAAAGAAAGAAAGAACTACATACATGCACCAGATTTTAAACGTTGTTAAATTTGGAAAATAAGAAAGAAGGAATAATGAAACACTTGGAAAAAGTGAGGGGTCAAAACAGGCAACCAAAGCCCACAAGTTTAGATGGATACATGAACCTGCCCACTTTCTACTTACATGTCATAATCCATTTAGGTGCATTCACTTACTCCCAATTTATTATCAAAGATACAAATATGCTGTATTTAAAAACAATTCTCATTTTATAATGATTCTTACCTTTAGTTATAACTTATAACATACAATTTTAGGGACAAGAAGCATGTTTCCATACAAATTAAAGCAAAAAGTTTGTGACAACCAAATTTTCATCCATTGTGACTTAAACTAGAAATACTTTTCACTCCTTAACAATAAGCTATTACAAATTCATGTTTCTACAATTGATATGCCTTTCCAACAATACATTTGTACCTAACTAACAATTTCTAACAAAACTGTCTGTAATCAGGCCCGGTGATGGACCTGTGCAGGCAATCTAACCGCATTGGGCCCCATCTTCTTAAGGCCCCAAAATTTTCAGTCTATTGTATATGCATGTTAATATTAAGGCCCATAAAATATTTAGACCCGACTTTTTTCAACTAAAGCCCATAAAATATTTAGACCCAACTTTTTTCAACTTAAATCTATCATAAAAAAGGCCAATATGCCAACAATGTGAGCCCGTGACCTTTGCATATTCACCGAATTACTGCTATAGTATTTATTTTTCCATTCCAATTAACATAAGCTAATTAACTGCATATTATACATATTTCATATAGATAGAAGTTTTTTACTATTATTATATGTTAATAGAGGCGACAACGATGTGAAAATCAAGACAGGAATTCTCTACAATGATACTGTAGACCAATGGAAGGGATGTAGCGCAATTTGATAGCGCGTTTGCTTTGGGTACAAAATGTCACAGGTTCAAATCCTGTCATCTCTACCTATTACTGCTCTTTTGAGCAGTAATGAGGGATTTATGTGAAAAAATAATACTAGTAACTTGTGTCTTGCTGGAGCTCGGAACTATCGAATTGATTTCAAGTTTTCAACATAACACTCTAAGTCTCTTAACACTTTTAAAAAGTTATTCTTTATTTTATTTATTTTGATAAAAGTCTATGTTATCACTTTCTAGCGTTTGTATTATTTAATGAATTTCAATCATTCAAAGTTTGACATTATGTTTAATTTTAAATTTTATATGTATTGAATTATTATATGTGAATCGGTAATTAGACATTCTTTGATTATTGTTACAAAATTTTTAGAAATCATGCCTCCTAAAACGAATAAGACACTGATTCCGGACATAAAAAGCGTAAAAAGAAACAAAGACGTGAAGAACTCGCTATATCTCAACTTGGGGCTTTAGATAAATTTGTTCAAAGAAAGACACAAGGTTCTTCTTTGAATGAAAATATCGATGGTAATGAAGGTGGTGACCAAGATGTTTTACTTTCTGCTGGAGAGTCGTTTAAGATTAATTATTTTTTGTACATTGTTGATGAGACAATTGCTTCTCTTATAACAAGATTTGAACAATACACCAATGATGAGAAAGATTTTGGTTTCTTGTTTTATAGTCGGAAGTTGAAGTCGTTCAATGACAACGATCTTAAATGGCATTGTTGTGATCTAGAAGATGTACTCAAAAATGGTGAACGATCACATACTGATGCAAATGAATTCTTTGTAGAGTTAAGATTGCTCAATAGTTTCTTGCTGGATGAAAATATGGGACTGATTGACATTTTAATTTTTCTGAAACAATATAATTGTTTTCCTAATGCAATAGTTGCATGTAGCATATTATTAACTATCCCCGTAATTGTGGAATCTACATAAAGAAGTTTCTCAAAATTGAAGTTGTTGAAGTCCTACATGAGATCTACAATGTCATAAGAGAGACTTAATGGATTGGCAGATAGCTATTGAGAACGACATTCTGGAGATTGTAAATTATGAGGAGTTGATCAACAACTTTGCGTCCATGAATGCTTCGAGAATCGCACAATTTAAATAGTAGATATTGATGCATTTTTATATGAGAACATTTTATACTTTTTTTGTTACACTTTTTTTGATTTTTATGTTTATAATAATTTTGTAGTAGTGATGAACATAATTTATTATGTTATATATGTATATATACAAAATATATATATTTAAAGGGCTTTTTCTTTTTCGTGGCACCGGGTCACCAAATTCCTAGCTCCGGACTTGCCCAGGCCTGGATTTGAACCTATGCAGAGTGAGCTACTGCACAGGGCCCAGATCCATAAGGGCCCATAATTTCTAGCCAATATGTTTATTCATATATAGTTTTGTTTTTGGCCCAATTCAACGTTTGATTTCAACTGCTCAACTTAGTGTAAATTCAGACACATTGGATTCCAAAATCCAATACTGTGATTACATTATTATAGTTTGCCAGTTATGGAGTATTTTTGTTGCCGATTCTTTTACATATTTTCAATCGACAAAAAATGAAAAATAAAATAAAAGATGTGAGCAACTATATCTTTTAACTGTTCAAATTGTGGAATTATAGTATAATTTAATTAATACCCATTGTGAATATACTTGTAAAATTGTAAATTTGATTTTTAGTAAGCCTTTGGATTTTTAAACACTAATTATTTCGACTTATTGTTCCAATCTTGTTGGAAATTTGGCTCTTGACTCCGGAGGTTAGTTCAACGTTTTGCAATAGCTGTTTTAACTTATTACTTATAACATTTATATGGTATCAATGAAATTTTTTGTATATATATATATATTCATGTTTAATATTAAGGGCCTATTTTTGTAATTTTCGCACAAGGCATCTAAAACTCATGAGACGCCCTGAAAGGAGCAAATAAAACCCTAAAAGCTGAAATAATCTTAATAATACGTAGAAGCAAACGGAAAAACCCTAATGGAAAACATCTAACTTGAAGAAGATATTTGAAGATGTTGAACAAATAATAATGCGGTTCTCAATGGATACAACTTAACCCAAATAAACCGCCGGCCGCTGGGAGCTGATGGCAACTGATGGTTTTATAGTTTTCGGTTAAATACAATATAACAACTGTTTACTAGTTACTAGTTGACTTTTGGGTCGTTAATCGTTGACCCTTGCAAGCCAAAGAAATAATAAACAACCGTTTTGATTTAATAACAAGCAATCAATGCTATATTTACTAATCAACTATGACATCCAAAGAGTTGATATTTCAAAAATGTGTAAAACTGAAAGTACTTAATTTTTTAGAAAGTTTCTTGATGAAATATGATTGAGAAAGGACTAGAGGTTAACTACAACATCAACAAAATATATAGCAACTGATCAGATATTGTTCATAAATTGAAAGAATTATATTATATATCTAACATGCTCATTAACTTCCGACAAAGTCTAGCCTTCAAATATTGTGCAATTAAATTAGAAAATCTATTATTACCCAAATAATCATCAATGATTAAGAAGCAAGGAACTTGACAAGATCAAAATTTGGAAAACACAACAATACAACATTATCTCAGAGTCAGAAGCATTGCTTGTTGTTCTAGAAGTAAAGATGCAAATACTCGAGAAGTTATCCCATTGGACGCAGGTATATTGGAACTATGAGTATTTTACAAGAGAAGTTGGCTAACAAGCAGCAGAAATTGTTATGGCATTTACATATATGATATGAAACAAGTAATTCACATATTAACAAAAAAAATTAAAAAACATGAAGATGTATGTAAATCCTCTCATCACTCTCACTCTATATAAAAGAAATATGGAATCAAATAAAAAAAATTCCAAAAAACAAAAGCATAGTTGTCACTTGACTACTTTCTGTTCACAGTTTTCCTTTTAACTTCTGCGGAGGCTAACTGCCTACCACCTCGCTGTGGAGGGTGGCTCGCCATTTTCCGTGAAGGTGAAGTGCCAGGGTTTGGAATCATTGTCCTGCTGATATAACAAGTCATACCAACAGTAAGTTTAAACATCATGTCATTAAAACTTGCAGTTAATATAAGTGCAAAAGGCTTAATAAGGTTACTAACTCAAATCTGATTACTGTTTTGGGTAACCAACTTTCAGAAATCTTGACTTTTTGTAATCTGACCCGTTTCAAAATTACAAGATTACTTCAAATAAAATCTTTGTAAAGTTTGAGTTTTTTTTAACTGCAAATATAAATGTGTTTTACCCAAATCAGAATTTAGACCAAAACTCATTACTGTACCTTTTTATGCAATTTTGGCCTTAATACAATGAACAAGGTTACTAGGAATACCTTGTTGACTTTGCATTTAAGTTGTTGAGTTTTGACATACTGCCATTGGTCAAACTTGAAAGTTTTGAGTGATTGAATTGCCAGAGTAGATCAGGTTCTGACGAGTCACTTGTAGCAGCATCAAGTTCATCAAGATCATCAGTAGTAGCAACATCAAACCCATTTCCAGCTGGAAACATGTTATAAGATTGTTCTGGTAGATATTTTTGGTAAAAGCCGTCGGATATTCGGGAATGTTCTGTTTCCCAAAATCCTACGGTTCCACGTGATCCTTCTTGTTTGTTTACCATTACCTTATCTACCCAATCGCCTGACCCAATTTCTCTATCTTCCTCACCATACATTTCACCAGGGCTGCTTACTGGTGGCCAAGGAGGTGAATTTCCTAAAAGTTCATCTAAATCAATGCTTTGTGTCTTCTGTCTAGACCTGTACTTTTTACTAACCTGCAAACATAGACAAGGTGTCACTCTTAAGTTGATGAAAGAAACATAGCAATGGTGAGTAAATGGGCATGGGCCAGTACAGGTCCTAGGCACGGCCCAAAAAAGCCAATGGTCTGGGTTTCCGTATCACAGTCCTAGGCCTGTTTTGGCCCAAAAATAGCATTTGGTCATAAATTGTTACCAAATCCATTCCTAACGGCTCCCTAGTTTATGGCCTGGATGGCTAAGGGGCCGTTAGGACCGTGCATATGTGATGTTAATCAATTTCTAAATTTATGTTAGACGTTTACACCGTTTATGAATTTTATGTTATAATTTAAAATCACCTTTTAATCATAATAAAATAAAAGGCTTATATAGGACTGCGCCCAGGCCTTACTGGGATCTGTTAATCTAAAATAGCTCATGTTTTAGGGTCAGGACTGGGCTTTTTTGCACCAGGATTTGAGGCCTGACCCGTTCCGTTTAGGGCCATATCTTATACATCTTCAACAATGATACAGGTCGAGATAGTCGAACTTAGAGTTACCTCAATGTTGCCTAGCTCTCCTGTTGGTTTTCTTCGACTCTTTGGCTCAGTAAACATATCTCCAGCCTGCAAATTAGGAGGGATGGGGGACGATGCCATGTTTGATCTATGTTGCACGTTTTCATTTTCCCCTTCTTTTCGTGCTAATGCTGCCTTTAGATTTGCAATCTGAGTGATCATATGTGAATTATAATGTTAATAAACTCTCCGAAAACAAAAAATATTCAACGATCAAGGCAAATGTAGGGGGGTACGTAGGTACCTGTTCTTTGAGTTCTTTAACATCTGAACTATCTTTATTTACTCGTGCAGCACCAAGTTCAACAGTGGCGACCCGTTCTGCAAACTTAAGTGTACTAAGCGTTTCTCCAATAGAATCCAGTTCTGGACTTATATGCACAAACATAAGTGTCTTCGCTTGCCCACCTAAAATAGCATAACAATATTAAATCTATAATTCAAAAAGAAGAAAAATGAATATGCATTCCTTTACCAAGTGAGTCTTGAAGTAATTGTGTTAGTTTGCTATTTCTGTAAGGGACATGTGCATTCTTTTGGGCAAGGGAAGAAATGACGTCTCCTAACGCTGATAGAGATTTATTAATATGTTGTGCCTCTTTTAATCTATCACCAGTCACCTCGGATTTATCCACGCGTTCACTCCCTGCAAGATCAACTAAATGCATACAACCATGCAGAATAGCTCCTGATGTCAGGTCTCTCCCTTGAACATGTACGGTCAAGCAACTGCAGTTATATCGACAGGCTTATTACATAAAAAGGTAATAAATTTTGCTAAAATATTTTTCTTGGTAACCAACTTTTTTCAGGTGCAAAAAGCATAAAAGTTTGAAATTTTTTTGAATATATAGATAATATGACCCTGTCACCTGGTCATGATGTTGTGACATTAACTTTGACCAGGTTAACTTTTTTCCTCACAAGACGCTCTGAAGTCCAGTTTAGTAGAAAGATTACCTAAATATAAAAATCTTAAACTTTCATGGTTTTTATGAGGTCAAAAATTTACCTGAAATTGATTTTTGATCGAAGTTGGTTACTTTTTCATGCAATATGACTTTAATCTATTGGAAATGTCTAGCAAACACTATCAAACCTGTGAGAGCGACTACTACGGTCATTGAGAGCAGTTGCACCCACAGCCCTGTTTTTTTGCCCAAGGTTCATCAGATCAAGAACATCATATGTGGTTGAAACACGAACCAGACTAGCATCTGGAACATTGAATCCATTCTGTGAATTGTTACGAATCTCTAATGTAATAACAGATTAAGGAATCCTAGTTATATTGTATCTTCTATAAGAAACTTGATAGTAAACACATAGCTTTATTTCTGAATTCATAGCATAAGAAAAAGGATATCTTTTGCATAGACCGTCAGTAGTAAGGAGATCCCGCACTTGTTCATTGTATATCTCAATCATCTGAACAGAGACATCATATTGAAAAGTTGATGTTCTCTGTTCCGCTAGAAGAAACAAATCGCTTAATGCCCTGTAATTAACTCCTTGACTACTCTCAGTAAGATCTTTTGGTCCACTCTGGATTAAGAAAAAGCATGGAATTCCTATGTTACTTAAAGGTTGATATAGCAAATTCCATAAAACTGTACAATATTTCTAGGTGGATTTTTAGTTCTAATAACAAACTTTCTTTTTACCTAGTGACGTATATACAAAAATTTGGAATATGGTAATCCTGTAAGTTAACCATTTCCAAACACCAAACGGGTACCACATCAGAAAACAGTCAACATGGTCAAAGTTATGGACATGTAGCACAATTTGACTACTCAACAAGATCATGGGGTCAGAAGATACCAAATCAGCTGCTACGTCAAACAAGCTAAGATGGTAAAGTTACTGACATGTAGCTACTACGTCATCATTTGACCGGGTAACTGGGTTTGGATCAAATCACCTTAACTCCGTCTAAAATACGCCACCTTCTATTGCAAATAGCTTTTTTAACAAATGTCAAACTATGTTACCATTGTATGTGTTTTTCCAGATCCAGTCTGCCCATATGCAAAGATACAAACATTGTAACCATCGAGGACAGAACGAATAAGGGGTCTAGTATCTTCAAAGACTTCCCCTACAAAATAAAATTTGTATGCATAAGATACAAAGGTTCATGAAGATTTAACACATCATCACAAGTCACTATTAAAACCAACCCTGTGTTGCTGAGGGCCCGAAAACTTTGTTGAAGTTAAATGAACGACGGCCTTTTCCATACTTTGGTGGGGTGTTAATGGAAATTGTTCCTTCCTCAATGTAATCCACCGTATTTGTACAGTTCGATTGTCTTCCCAAAAAAGGTCTCACTCGACAATAAACTCTAATATTTCCTGTATGAGAAAACAAATTAACAATTACTGTGTTGTGAGAAACTTTACTAATAACGAGTGGCACATTGAGTTGAAAAACAAATTTTAAAAATACCTTTAAGATCTTGTACTTGATTATATAACTTTCTGTTTTCCTCAAGAACTCTATGGTATCCAGAAGCCGCATGAGCAAGTCCAAGAATGTGCTGACCTGTAAACACCACAAGTAAATTACTAATTTCATAAAAGATTAAATGACAGAAAGTGGAGACCAAAAGACTATTAGTTTAGAAAGTTACCAAGATTCTGAATTTCTTCATGGAACTTCATTTGCATAAACTGCATCCCCGCTTTCGTGGTTGACAAAGTTCGCCTCAGTGACTGAAAAGCCGACGAATCAACA
Source organism: Logfia minima (assembly GCA_963921325.1). Taxonomy (NCBI): domain Eukaryota; kingdom Viridiplantae; phylum Streptophyta; class Magnoliopsida; order Asterales; family Asteraceae; genus Logfia; species Logfia minima. The sequence goes on along the minus strand of OY992776.1, from coordinate 9,711,324 downwards.
TAAGGTGCACAGTTTCTAAATATAGAAATCATTTGACTATGAAGAATACCTTGATATCTTCTTGTTGTTCATCAAAAACCATCTGATGTCTTATTTGTTTTCTTCTCATTTCTTCATCGGAGACAGACTTCTTATGAGAGATTTTATCTTTCGTTATCATTGCAGAATGTTTGTCTTCTACCTTTAATAATATACAAAAAAAAAACAAAAAAGTTGTTAAAGGATTTGTAACATTAATCCTAGCATGTGAACCATGCTACAACTGTTTTACGTAGTTGAAAGAAACAAACATAAGAACAAAAAGATTACCTCAATGTCACTAGAAGTACGTTTCAAAAGCATTCTGTTTCCACTAAAATTAGGAGAATCCATGGGAGATGGTTTGTGCTATTGAACAAGAACAATCAAATGACAAGTAACTTAATATGGTGCCCAAACCAACTTGATAGTTTATATTTTGATTAAAAAGATTACCAATTCAACTTGACTTGCAATACGATGTTCAAACTCTTCCATGACCTTACTTAGCAACGATTCTAGAAGCTGCACAACCGGAATGGCCTCAAATGGTGTAATATCACACAAGAGAAGTAAGATAAATGATAAAATTTCTCAAATTAGTAACTGTCGCACACAAGCTATCTAATCACCGTTGGTTACACTTACCATGGGAACTTCATCAGGTTTTTTATCCAACAAAACTGCACGAACAAGCGAACTTAAGGATGAATTATGCTGCATAGAATAATATTGTAAGTATCACGATAAATAATTTAAATATGATGGCCAGGAGTTTGCAAAATTGCATTGAACTATTCAATTTTTACTGTTATATACGATGTACTTGCTTAACCAACTATTGAACATTTCCAGTGTCTAACCATTTAATGTAACATACTTACCATTGCTTATCTTTGAAAGAAATGGTAGGAATATTGCATTAAATGAGAAAAATATTATCTTGCATATATCAGTAAGAAATGAATAGTACATTGCATTTTCTTGCAACATGTTAACTTGTTATAGTAGTTATTAAAGCAGAATTGGTAGACTACCTACCATTTTGCTATTATCAACTTCTGGAGATTGAAAATTCATCCTTGAATAGGAATTTGTGAACGGATCTGAGTTTTTGCGAACAAGTTGCTTGCTAGGGGTAGTAGGTTTCAAATTTCCACCGAATTTCCAAACCCCATTTCCGCCTGCTTGTTTCCAATCACTGTAGGATTTAAGTGCCAAAACACAATTCACAATTCTTGACGATTTTCCTCCCTGAAATTTTAGTTGGTTTTATTTTCCATTATCCTGACCGTAAATTTCAATATCCATATTGAAAATTAATCACAATAAACACTCACTTGTTCCAAATCAGATGCCTCAAAAGTAGGAAGTCCCATTTGTTCTACAGCTACTAAAAAGTTCCTAACATTCTCAAAGTACTGATATGCAGATAAAGCAGCTCCGTCCGGTACAGCAGTAGAGTCACATGAACTTTCAACCACCTGATAAAAATCATAACTTCATAAAGCTTAGATTTTGAATAAATAATACGGAGTAATTAATCGTGGGATCGTTGTAAATGAGAATTCTTGACCTTAGGCACAGCGCCTGGATTAACTTTATTAATTACATTACACAATATTAATCCACTTCTTAAACCGAGCCTAAATTCATCCTCAGATGGCTCAGCCGGCAAATCTTTTGCTCCAACAACTCCCACCATTTTTCGCAGCCAAGCTGCACCTTCATATCTTCTCATTGCTACACATATTTCCAAGATTTAAATTGTATGCATCAGATCCAACATAATTTACTAGAAAAAAAAATTAAAGCATGCAAAGCTACCAAAACAATTTCATATAAACAAATGCATATAAGCATATAACATGTTTATACAGAAAATTACATAGAAAGCAATGAACTTTTAAGTTTTTAAGTACGTCGCAAGTATATACCAGCTTCTTGGGCTCTACGAGAGTCTAGATCAAGACCTTGAGAACGGTTAAGGATGTCCTCCACAACAGTAGCCAGGGAGAACGATAATACAGTCTCATCGGCCATGATCAAGCATAAATTTTGATATAAAATATCAAAATTTAGTAATGAAGATAACGAAAAAGGAAGAGAGAAAAAATTGGTGGGGATAAAGAGTTTGCTTGCCCCTTAATACAGAGCTATAACATTCGCCATCTTTTTTTCTGTTTGCTTGTTTTATAGTATAGTATACTTACTTGTACTACAAATATTTATTCACTTTGAATACTAGTTTAAAACCCATTAATTTCCTTGTTTAAATAGATATCCTTTCTCTTTCACTTTAATATTCTTGTACAACTTTTGTAATTAAACACATCCCCTTGAGTCCAAATTTTTGTTAGATAATAAATTTGATTTGACTAATTCACTAATCTATATCAATGTATAATTTGTTTGTATATACATAAATATCTAAGTGTTGATTTTACTAATTCTTTCTACCCATTTTGATGATGCGATTGTAATATGAGGTTTTATAGCTCTTCACCAAGTCTAATTAATAGATTTTAACATGTTTGTTATAAACTAAAAAAAACAAATAATACATAGTATGTATTCTATGTTTTCAAATACAGCTAATAAATGTCAAAAGTTAAATGAAATGTATCAAACTCTCTTCTTAAAAGAGATGCTCTTGTTAAAGAGACTAACTTTATATTCATTCGAACTTTAGTTCGATGGTTTTATTCCTAACATTTGCTAGGTGATAAATTAAGGTTCATTTTTCACCTAATCAAGGTGTATTTTAGCTTCGGATTACATGTTATGTTTTATCTTTTGGAGTAGATTTGGTGGCAAACCAAAAGTGAAAGTAGAATAAGCATCAATTGGTAATTGTTGTTGTTTCATTCATTTCATATGGTTAGTCTTTCCAGGTTGGGTGCTCTTGGAATCCCAGGACCACCTTCTATGTTATACAAATCATTAGTCACTCTTTTTAAAAAAAAAATAACTTCAATAAAATTCATTATCATGTCAAGTCATAAAAAGTGTTATGTTTCAATTCAAGGTTTCTTGGATATCTAGATATGTCACTTAAGGATGAAGAGACTCCTTTAAGATGAAAACGGAACTGATTTTGTAAATTGTTAACAAAATTGAGAGATTATGGTTGATATCCATACTTTTGTGTGTATTAGCACATATTGATATACTTGTTGATGTTGATTGATGTGAATCGGCTAAAAGTAAAGTTATTGATGCCTAAAATTCCTATGGTAACATGCCACATTGCTTTTAATTTACTCTCCTCATCCCTATGCTTTCTACTAAAAATCATTTTATGTTTTCTCAAATTCATAACTCTTTTCTATTTTTCTTTTACAGATACAGCCATCATAAATTGATAAGTCTTACAATGTGTATATTTTAGAGGTAAGTTATATTCGCTTTGGGTCCGCATAATTTATTCATTGAATAAATTTAGTATGACTTTTTGTTACATGTTATAGTGAATTTAGAGAATTACTCTTTACTCTTGGAACATTATTTGCTTGCTAACTAGAAAAGTAACAAAAGAACTAGTTAGCTAGAATTGTAAGAGAAAGAAGGCAAAAGATCGTTATCAAACAACTAATGGTTGTTATAAAACAACACCTAGTTGATATTGATATTAATATAAATATTAGCCAAACCTACCTCCACTTTGAGATAAAGCTCACGGGTGTGGTGGTTTTTGTATGTCCAAAAGGATATATTTGTCCCATTAATGTCTTCTTGCTTTGTATTGCTTACTAATGGCACCATAAACTTATTGCATCCAAAGTCTAATAAATGAGATTATTCGATATGTGGTCAACATGCTTATTATTTATTGCACGGTCAACAAATTATTTTAATATTAACAAGAATTTCAAAACATATATAGTGAAAGGATTCATAGGGAAACTCCAAATTTTAGAAAATGAGGGAAGCAAATCTTAACCCTTGATTTTTTTATAAATAAATGTTTTTAATATTCATTTGTGATGAATGTTAAATTTTAAAATTATTTGTGATTTTTAAAATTCATTTATAATGAAATCAAGGGTTGAGATTTGCTTCCCCCCTTCCCTAATTTTTTTGCTTCCCTCCAGATTCTCACCCTATATATATTATATGGGGAAGGATCCATAGGGAAGCTTCAAAATTTGGGGAAGGAGGAAAGTAAATCTTAACCCTTGATTTTTTTTATTAAAAAACGTTTTTAATGATGAATGTTAAATTTTGAAATTTTTTGTAATTTTTAAAATTCTTTTATGATGAAATCAATGGTTGAGATTTACTTCCCTCCTTCCCTAATTTTTTTGCTTCCCTATTGATCATTCCCCTATATTATATATATAGGAGAATGATCCATAGGGAAACTTCAAATTTTGGGGAAGAAGGGAAGCAAATCTTAGCTCTTGATTTTTTCATAAAAAAACGTTTTTAACATTCATTTGTGATGAATGTTAAATTTTGATTTAACATTCATCAAAAATGAATGTTAACAATATAATGAAATCAATGGTTAAGATTTACTTCCCTCCTTCCCTAATTTTTTTGCTTCCCTCTTGATTCCTCCCCTTTATATATACATATATATAAAAGATTATGGAAATGCAAATATCGTATACTTGTAGGACGGCATTAAACCATGTCCAATATTATCTCAACTATTTATAATTACTTTTCTATATATTTTTTTTCAATCTATATAAAAATCTTTGATATATTCTAATAGAACGATGACCATGATGGATGGTCTACTTTTTCAATAAAAAACCAAATAGTTATTCACAAAATATAATCGGTTTTAAAGAGTCAAGACATGATTATATCTGTAAATCGGAAAAGCCGGATATCGACTTTTTTAAGGGAAAAAAATAAAAGGAATATGTGGTTCTAATAAGGTTAATGGTTTATTAAAGTTGTAACCCTCGTAGTTACCATAATCATATCATTCCTTTTTGAGTTGGCCATTAAGGTTAAACAATAGCATTGCCTTTTGGTCACTTTGAAAGCTAATACCAATTACCGATAAGAAACTTAATTTATCAAAGGAAATGCATCAAATCATATTCTCCTACACATAACCTTTATAAGCCTTTTACAATGCATTTCTTACCCCCTTAATCTAAAACCCGAGTTTTCAACTTTCTTTTTTAATCTTTAAATATGAATATCGAAAATTACTATTTTATTTTTCTACTTATTAAATATATAAATTTTTCAATTAATATCATATCTCGTATAATACTTTTTAATATCTTCTTTTATAGCATATTTTTGAATTTATAATTACAATAATTTAGACTATTATAAACAAATCACTTTCATTAAATAATTAGTAATGATTCTTACATTTAGGTACTATTAAACATTTGTTTTTCAACGTTAACATGTAAAATTTTTACCTATTGTTGTGCGCGAGGTCTGATGCTAATTTCTAATTATGTGTTTATGCATTTTGTTCATGTGATTATTAGCACCCATGTCAACAAGGTGTTTGATTCTCTTGATTTAGTTCGTGTCAACAATTATCCACTTGTAAAACATTGTCCTTTCTCTATCTCTCTCTCACACACACACATAGAGCACCATTAAAGAATACAAGTAAATCCCCTAAATTCATGTTACGGGTTTTTTTTTTCTTTCGTGTGATCTGAGTACAAATATTGATTTTCACATAGTCAATATGACGATGGAATTAAGGAGTAAATGACAACAAGGCATTGGTTTTTAATAAATAATGGGCCAAAAAGTTGTGGAATTCTTTAGGTATATACAATTATACATAATAAAAGTGGGAAAGAAGCAAATGATGGTGGTTGAGACCTTGAGGGCCCAAGGCCAAGGCCCAAGGTTGTGGCAAACTGGCAATTGGAAAATTTATCATGAAAGCAAGGCGCACTTCTTTTTTATTTCTTTTTTATGGTAAGGTTCTACACTTTGTGATTAAACTAAATGTGATTATGTCTGTCATATAGTCACAGATTCCCACCAATAATTATTCCCAATCATTCTTCTTACTATTTTCTCTCTCTTTTGTTATAGATGATGAATATTCATGTGCAAAGTTGCATCATAAACTTTAGGATGTTGTTTTTATTTTACCATTTCGGAAACAATTTTGCAGCTTTAAGGGGCCCCTTTTGAAGCTTAGTAATGTGACATGAGGATGTAAAGGCTAAAAGAGAAGTCAAGAGGAAATGGTCCATTCTAGTACCTCCTAAACCTTATAGAGGTGTTACTTGATCAAAGAAATTTAGTACTATTTGTCTCCATGGTTTGTCGTCTCATCAACACAAGCTATTGATAATTGATGAATTGGTCCCCATTCTCTACTTCAAGTACATTAACCTTTATTGCCCTATTCCAAACACACACTGTGACCAACCTATAAAGCATATGATGCTTTCTCAATCTCAACATCTAAAGTTTTTGAATTGATTACTAATTTGTTATGTACTGCACAAAAATGCATGTCGTTTGGTTTTGGGTCATCACTATGCGTAGGAATTTCATATTTCATAACATGGTAAAAGAGAAATGAATCAGTTTCTAACACACCTCCTTTAACAAGTATATAAAGTCCTGGTCTCATTTAATAACCCATACCTCAAACCAAACAATTGATTCATTTCCACTTTCATCACTTCATTCCAAGACCCTCAACTCAAAAAAAAAAATTAATATATATATATATATATATTAAAAATAATAATATAAAAGAAGAAGAAGAAGAAGAAGAAGAAGCAGCTTGTATTATTGTACAGAACATCCCTGACTGGAAAAAGTATTCTAGTTTTGCACATTTGAAAAATACAACTATTATATTAATCTCACTTCTATTAAGATTGGGTGGTGTAGAATGTTCCTACGTAAAACAGAATGAAGGAAGTATACATCTTCACAATGTGTGAGGATGAGGATCAGAAGGAAATGAAGTGACAAGAAATCGGTGAATCATTTCAAAGCTGGTAAATGTTATAACCGCAGCTGGAGTTGTCCTCAGAAGGTTGGTAGCACAACCACGGTAGAAACCAGGAAACCCCTCCTTTTCAAATACTTTCTTTATGCAATCCATCATTCCCGAGTATCTTTTTTCAGAATGGTGCCCTTGTTCTTGCAGTCTTGCCCGAACAACCTGGTCATAGTGTCATACTTTCTTACATTAAATTATGTTCTCAAAACAATGATGATATATATATTTACATCATACCTCGTGTGGATATGTCAAAGTAGAGGCAAATATTTTTGAAACTGAAGAGGCAACAGCAACATCACGAGCCCCCAATTTATCCGCTGTCGTACCATCTGTAGTTATTTTAAACAAATAATTATTATTGTTTACAATAATGGAAATATGGAACTCTAAGCATTGTTATTTGTCATGTACCTCTACTAGCCAAATAGCCTTTGATTTTCTCATAAGATGGAAACTGGATTGCAACATGACTAATACCCACCAGTGCAGGCACTAGACCACTGTCCAAAGAAATTAACATTCAAAGATGCAAAATTAAACATAATATTCATGCTCATATCATATTATATCCATGTACATGATATAAGTGTTAGCAAACCTGTATAAGCCACGAATGCCCTCTTCAAGAGCAATTCTTCTCAGAGCTGATAGGGTACCCTTATATGGTATTAGGCCTGCCCTCATGCCTTGAGTCTGCGAAGGGTAAACAAGTAACTAAGTATTTGACTTTCAACATTAATAGAACACCAACTTCATATGTAGAGAACGTACTTGTAGCCTTGTCTTCACAACCCACAAAGGATTTGTTACTATTGTTGTTGCAGCTCCAGCCCCTGAAGCTGCTAGCATATTGGCACCAAAAGATAGACCATGATTTCCGTCTAAGGATGCAAAATAATTAACAGTCATGAATAAAACCATCCTATTTGTTAACTCAATAATCAATACATATATTATTCGAAGGACAAAAAAAGCAATAGATCAAAAACTAACCGCCGAGCAAATCTTTGAGCTGCTCATAGATAGTAAAATAAACCTGCAAAAGTTGCAACATTTAATTATTAAAGAGCTGAGCTTCAAAAATCTCTTGAAGAAAAAATACATAGAAAGCAGCTTCTCAAAGAAATAGATTATTTATCTAAAACAATTCATTGCTGAATAACCAAATAAAAGAAGTACTAAAAACCTCACTGTACATAGAACTTTGAGTCAATGTCCTTAGTGTAAAAAGAAAGAGCAGAAGTCAAATTGGTAACCATGCAACCTCCTTTTGTGATTAACTATGTAATAGGCTCCAAAAGTTGAACTTTAAACTTACATGTATTAACATGACTTCAATGTTTCTCTATGATCAGCATCTATGAATTTGTAGGAGTTAGGTTGTTTGAAAATAATCTATTTGTGGTAGTTATAGAAATAAAGTTCAAATAGATTATTTGATGACTATATTTCCTCTTATCATTTTCGTTTTTCTTTTTTTTGCCTGTTTCTCAAGTATAAGAGATACAATGAGATGAGCCATTTTGATAATGTTGACGACTAATTTGTACTAAGCTCACCTTTAATCCAACAAACAGAAGTCACTAGATAAGTAAGAACAATCACCAATACTTTACATGATCACAGAAAAATATAATTGTATTCAGAAGAACACTTAAACCTTTTATAAACTACAGATGATTGGAGATGAAAATTTAACCATGGGGAGACATCTAATCGCCACAAAAAGCAAGGATAAAAAACGTTATTCAATGATATCCACGAATTAGAAAGAACTATATAACAAAATGAGACGATTCTTTCTTAAACCATATTATATAACCTTATCCTAGACCCTAGCACAGTGAAGCATATAACCTTACCCTAGGCCCTAGCAGAGCGAAATGAGACAATTCTTTCTTAATGTTATCACGCTACCTAAGCAAGTAAGCTTTGTGGTTAAGAAGTATGGCAATGTAAGAAAAGATAAGCTTTAAATCAACTTATCAAGTCCTCAAACAACTCTACTCTTGTTTACTATAAATCACTCATTGCATCCTAAGTGATAACCAAATGGAAGAACAAGTCCTTACTAAATCCACATTAACAAGATTACTTTGTACGATAAAAACACACAACTCACCGCCCAATTTGGAAGCAATGCAAGAATAGTGGGAGAAAGCCCACGGTACATACCACGAACCCCTTCCTTTCGAAATATCTGTTCTAAGCTACCTACTATAAGACTACCTGATCCAACAAATACTAATACAATCAGAAACTTAACTACAATCAATGCATGCATCGCAAATATAAAAGCAAACATCTTTGTAGTACCGAAATCACAATACCTCTAACGTTTCCGCCGTTAAGCTGCGGAAGACCGTGAACTTGAAACCTAGTTTTTATCACATCTAATGGACATACAAATGTAGCTGCAATAACTCCTGCATATACAGATATATACATATAATTATACATATACATACATATAGGATTAAATAAAAATATACCACAAAACCCTAGGTTTTGATTCATAAGTAGATGAATTAAAAAATTTACTAAAAGTAATAGAAATAAACCTGCAGAAGCACCAGCAGCGGCATTACATAAAATTGGGAATGAAGTAGGGGTGGCGTATGCATCGGATGCCATTATTACTATTATACTTATTATTATTAATGATGATTATATGAAGTGATGATTGATTGGTGAAATAATCCTCTGTAGAGAGGTTGATGGTATGTATCAATGGTCGCATGGTCAGTAGGTCGAAATCAATTTTGATTACGAGAATTAGGGTTGAGTGAATAACAATAAGATGATGAACGAAATGAAGTGAGATTTGACGATCTTTTTTTTGGTGCGATGAAATCGAGGGAGGATAAGGAAAACGCCTTGAAAGCTGTTTCTTTTGTAATGGATGCCAATGGACAAGGTGAAGATTTGTTGGGCCAAGTGGGGGGATCAGAAAAATGAATGAGGCCTGCATTGAACTCCATTTCTTCTCTTAAACTTTATTACAAGACGGTAAGCATAATAATAATAATAATAATTTATAAAACAAGTGGCTCGTGATTTGAGTGTCGTGATCGCAAGTGTTTATGAGATCAGTCGATCACAAGTAGTCGTGTTATGTGACAATCAATCATGTATAACAATCGGTTATTACTGGACGGTGCTATTTGCATGGATATAATATGCGTTCTACCTTAATTTTAAATCAATTAATCACAAACCCAATTAATATAAAATCTTAGTATCACAATTATATATTAAATTTAATAATTATTTTTTTAACTAATACTCTTTTATTAACTTTTTGATTTAAAATTCATAAAAAAGATTATAGGCCTATTTTATTTATATTTTAATATAAATTTTATCAATATATATATATATATATACAAACGGGTTAAATGAAAGAAGTTTTTCTTTGAAACTCATTCGATGCTATTGTAACTTATTATAGAAAAAAAAGTAGAATTAGTTTCATATGGTCTATGATCATAACAATAAACTATCTATTAATATAGAGTATATAATATGAAAGATCGTTAAATAAACCAATTCACATTTTAGAGTAAAAGTTACTTAATGTATCTATAAAATAAGTATTAAATAGAAAAATCAATTGTAAATTTTACCTATATATAAAATTTATATCATTGTTTGAAAAGAGATATAAACTTAAATGTGAAATGAAATAAAAATTTATAAGTTTACTTAACATGTTAAACAAAATAACAATTTTATACAAAGATACACAATCATTCATAACAAATAAAGAAATTGAATCCAACATAGTTAGTTAACGAACTACACATTCATATTCTTTTACCCTAGAGCTCTAGAAAATACTTTGAGAAAAAATTTTTACTTCTTCGTGCGTTGTATATTGATATTGTCTTTTATATCCATATATATCGATAACTTATTGATCAAAAAATATAGTATATTTTTACGCTTCGTCGAAACGCACGGTTAAAAAAAACTTGTTACATACATTTTAGTATGAACACAATACACAAAAGTAAATGATAAATAATTTTTATTCAACACAAATTTTTTTGAGATAAGCTATTCATACAACATCTTGGATTGTCTAAAAGTTCTCTTAATTGTTACAATTAAACATATATCGCGCACATATGAGTATTAATTCGATCACTATACACAATAGCTCAAATGGTTGCATAGTTATACTTGAAATGAACCTATTGTGGATTAATAGATGGCATCGAGTATCTTCCCATCAACGTTATTTTAAGGTAATAGGTGTCATTAACATACCTAATGCAATAGCTTCATGTTGATACCACAAAGCTGGAGTAGAGCGAAACAGTAAGTGCATCACACTTCCTGCCATTTTTAAAACATGTAATATCTCATTGTATTTTGAAGCAATGAGGGTTCATATTTCAGATATAGTCATTCAATATTTGACTGATGTCACTTTATGTAGATCAAAGAAACTCAAGATGTTGTAAATCTGATTATATAATTCGCACTTAAACATACAAATATATTTAGAATGTCAAAAGAGCCTCCCATATTCCATGGGGTTACATGGGTCCTCACGTCCTCGATGGGAAGAGAAATGAGAGATATAAATATTAATTTATAGTTACCTCAATTTGGATAAAAGCTTTTATAAAGAAAAGGATAAAGATCATGCTTTTTTTTATTTACTTCCTAAGAATATCCAAAAACACTATTTAATTTATATTATATTATTTGTTTTTCGTTGTTCCGAGAGGAAAAACCTCGAGAACAGATTAACATCTTTTTATGATATAGGATCATAAAGAGACGGGTGTTTAGAAGGGAAGAGATTATAGATTATTGAATCATAGAGAAATCAAGATTAATGGTCAAAATAAGGTGGTGGTTTAGTAATTAAATTAAAAACTTATAACAAGAGTAAAACTAAAAAAAATATAACATCAAGTTTTGTTTTCACCCCTCTACATTCTTCCTTTTTTCTTTTTTCACCTTTTCACTTTCTTCATCTATTCCTCCCCCACCCCTACCCCACTCATTACCGATTGATGCCACCATTGTTGGCCTTTGGATTCCGCAGCCGCCAGCTATTGCCACAAATTATGATGACCAGAAACTTACCTTCCATCATTTTTACAAAAAAATTTACTTTTTTTGTTTTGTTCTACTAAACCTTAAATGTAAACATTTGTTTAAAACTTTTTAAGTTCTTTTTTTTTTTGTCATTTTTGTTTTGTTTATAAATATGCTTTTACTTTTTTTTCTTTCAGTTATCTTTCTTCTTTTTATTAATTGGTAACAAATTGTTTTATATTTTTTTTCTTTCTTATTATTCCCTCCGTACCAAAGTAAGTGTCCATATTTTCCTTTTAGTTTATTTCAAAATAAGTGTCCACTTTCAAAAATAGATAACCAACTTTACATTTTTAACTCTACTTACACTTTCTCACATAATCCATGCCTAAAGTAAATGATAAAAATGACATTTGACTCTTAAAGTGAGAAAACTTTGTACCTTATCTAAAACTGTGTGTCAGTCACAAATGGAACGCTTATTTTGGGAATGATGCAACATTTTACTAAATATTAGCACTTCATTATACAACTATGATGCAGTTATATTTTTTATGAAAGGAGGATGCAGTATGTTTATTTTTAATGCATAATGCGGTGTTATTTATTCACCAATGATGCAATGTGTTTATGTAAAAACATAATGCGGTGTGTTTAACTTAAAAGTATGATGTAGTGTATTGACCGATGATGCAATGTGTTTAATATAAAAGCATAATGTATTGTTGAATGTAGAAGCATGATGTAGTATTTATTGACCGATGATGCAATGTGCTTAATGTAAAACCAAATGCAGTGTGTTTAATTTAAAAAAAATTGATGGAGTGTTTTTAATTTAAAAAGCAAGATGTAGTGGGAAAAAAAGTATAATGTAGGTATTTAATGTAAAAGTATAATGCAATGTTTTTCATTTAATAACATGGTTAAGTGTTTATTGATCGATGATGCAGTGTGTTTAGTTTAAAAACATAATGTAATATTTATCGATGATGCGGTATGATTAATGTAAAAATATAATGCAGTGTGTTTAATTTAAAAATTGAACAATATATAGTCGTTAAGAAGAAAAAAAAAAGAAAAAAGAAGAATAAGAATTATGTAGTATGTTTAATTTAAAAAAATGAATAAGATATAGTGGTTAAGAAGAAAAAAGAAGAAGAATAAGCATTATAAGTGTGTTTAATTTAAAAATATGATGTAATGTTTATTGATCTAATATAATGTGTTGGATTTAAAAAAATATGATGTATTATATTAATTTAAAACAACATGTAGTGGGAAAAAAAAAAGAAAAAAAAAATTTGATTGTCGATAGAAGGTGATGGGTGGTGTTTGTGGTAGTGATCGGGATGGGGAGGGTAAAAGAGAGTGATAATAAGAAAGAAAAAGAATTGTAGAGAGTAAAATATAAAGTAGAAACATTAAGGGAGTAAGATGAAATTTTTTTGTCTCCTTCTCTTTATAAGGTGCCTTCTCTGACTTAATCTCTTTTTATTATTTTAAAATGATAACTTTTATCTAGAGCTTGCAATTTCTATGAAAAGAGAAAAATGTGAGATGTCTTTTTAACTTATCTAGACACTTGAATTTAAGGACTATTATGAGTTGTTTATATATTGACATTAAGTTAACTGTGCATGTACTTTTACTCTACAAGTTATATTGATACGTTAGGCACATATTATGAGTTGTTTATATATTGTGTACCTATACTTATGAAGTGGATGAATTCAAACCATAATTGTATGAAAAAGAAGTTGACCCCTTGTCTTGTTGTTGACAAATGTATGGTCTTTAAATTAAGACTATGAATTTAGTGATCGGGACATTGCATATTTATATTCCGGATAAGAATGGATATAATCTAGACACCAACACAAGCCCGTTTTTCTTGACTTTGCTTTCAAACTAGCCAATCTTCACTTTCTACCTTTGACTATAATCAGAAAACAACTCTAATAATTGAATTCTCGACTCAAAACCAAAATGGAAGACAAGTTCAACATATAACATTTGTTGATTTTTAATTTTAGGGGGAAACATATGTGATGTGAACGGTACAAAAATTGGGTGCCATTAACTAATAACAAACATTATATTTTACAGCTTCTACCATTCGACTTTCTTATAGATACATATTGTCCTCCAATGAAACCTAATGACACTTGAGTTAGGTTTTATTAACTGCATTAATAATTTTCATTTTTTAAAAACAAAAACTGTCACAACGTACAGTTGATTTATGTTATGGATTGTTTATTGGGGAAAAATTATGTATTGTAGACAATACATAAGTTATGTAATGTGAAAGAGTAAATTGAAAATAAAATTTTACATTTTAACCTTTCAAGTTTTCAAAGTTGTCACTTTTAATCCTTAAGTTATTGTTACAGTACAAATGATGTGTACTGTTTTCACAGTACAAATGATATTCCCTTGTTTATTTACGTGCTTATATATTCATCACTTATATTTAAGGCAAATAAACAAATTTAATTATTCATTGAAACGGTATCATCACTTTATCTTTTTCATTTCATACATATAGTTTTACTTTTTTTTTTCTAAAAATTAGAAAAAACTTATCAGAAATCACAAGTTAGCTTGGCTACGGCAACTGACTTCACAATATCCTTACCTAACCTATGTAGGGTTCTACCCACAATGTCTCTATCAAACACCAATAATAATGGTGGCAACGAGCTCATACCATATGTCAATGTATTCCCATATATCCACACACATCACCATCATACTAGTTATAAATAATAAGAGTATACAAATTGGAAAATTTCTCGTCGTTGTTCACCATCAACAATGCCGAGATCTCAGTGTTCTTCACTCACCTCTGGTGTTCTTCTCTGGCGTTCTTGGTGGATGTCTGGCCCCATACGGTGATTTCTCAGTAATTTTTTTTCCTTCTTCCCAACGTCTACAAAAGGTTTTAAAAAAAATAAATCTTCTTTTTTCTATCTAAAATCTATTTTTTCTATTCGAAATCAATTAAAAACACATAAAAGAAGGCAAATATAACACCCCTCATTTGACCTAGTATTAATTGTGTCATTTGACTCAGAAGCAATGGATAAAATAATATTATATATTATATTACAAAATGACCATAAACTTTTTCACGAGTTTTACAACATTTAAATATTCCTAAAACAAAACATATATTGTTATTCTTCGAAATCTGCATACATGGTAACTAACAAAACATCTAAAAATATTTATCAGAGTTATGGCACGTGTCAAACATTCCTTCAAAAAGCCCATCTTCCTGCCTAAACCCACAAACTTATACAGAACCTGCAGGAAGAGAAATGGTGGAATTAGCACGAAGCTAAGTGAATGAATGTACAACTAATAATTCAACATAGCATAACAATCTGTTTACATTAAGCACGAAAACACATAAACTCAAGAGGATCGGTGGTTACTGAGGAACCCTACAGCCGCGGTGGCCCTCAAATAACGCTTATCACAATCTGTATTGGCCCATACAACATTTACCGATAACTTGGTACTTCTAAACAACAACACAGTTTCCAGCAACAACACATGTTCCTGGAACCTGTGTTGATCACTATTAGTAACCAAGTCCAATCGCAATTGACCTCTGAACAACACAGATGCCCGAAGGCCACATGTATAACAAGTAGATACACAATCACATATCAGACTAACAGTCTATCAATATCTACGTTACTTGTTGTAACCACACCGTTACAACTAAATCAAATCATGAGTTGCAGATCCACTCACCTGACTTGTCTCAGCCCACACTCAGAGATCTTATATTACTGATTCTTCTGCTGATCTGAGAATATAATAATTAAGAAGTTAGTAACTCTTTCCATAATCGTATAACATATTTCACTACTCAGTATCAAAATGGCAAACAATCACCAAGTTGCAATTATCGGATATAATCGCTCTACAACTATCAATTTGTATTAAGTTATAACAATTCGCTTGTTTAATTATTTATTCAATTAACAAATTTCGAAACATTATTATAACCTATTAATCCAAGCAGGTGATCTTTGTAATCTAGAATCTGTTAATAAGAGTCCGATCCGCAGTTAATAAAAATCTGTTAAATTTTGGTCGCTAAAAGTATAACCTTTTACTTATGCACTTTTAAAATTTGCAGGACCAAACTCAACTCGCAAGACCAACTCAACTCGTAAGACCAACTCAACTCGCAAGGAAACTCAACTCGCAAGAAAACTCAACTCGCAAAGAAACTCAACTCGCAAGAAAACTCAACTCGCAAAGTAACTCAACTCGCAAGGCCAATCTCAACTCGCAAAGTAACTCAACTCGCAAGGCCAATCTCAACTCGCAGGATGAACTGCTCATACCAAAACCGAACTATTTTTTCCAAAAACACAAAAACTCAGTTTCCTAACAATCTAACAAGCTTTCTCACATCTCTTAAATATCAGGTAACATCATATAACAACTATCAACTTCAATTACACACCATTTTAAGGATTTGACCAAATTTCAAGTTTAAAACCAAAATAACAAAATGCTTACACTTAGATTTAAGAACAAGAATGATGATGATGACAAGTAAACAAGGAATCACAGCAGGTTATTATCACAACACAATTTATGTTTAATTTGGTGATTTAGGAAATGAAGCTTTGAAAGAGAAATGAAACAAATGAGTTGGTGAAATTAGATGAAAATGATGAGTTTGGTGATTTATATCACCTACCAACTCAAATGTTGGTTAATTTTAATCCCCTATTTGGCTTATTGTCTGGAACCTGAAAACCGTTTTGCGAGACAAGTTATTTTATTTTACCGACAACTATTTAAATTTAAAACTATTAATATTTTACCTGATACAATTAACAATTCGATCTTTATCTAACTTTCATATCTAATAGACATGTTAATGTAACATAAAACTTATAATTAAATATAAGATTAAAGAAATTACCAGATTACCCCTAGGCCACAAGAGTGGGTGTTACAGCAAAGTACTAACCGTCCAAAATTTAATTGTTTCTACATACATCGTGATCGGGTAACCGCAAATGAAATTCTAATGAACGATTACTTTGACAACAACCCGAAACACCCCCATTATTTCAAATGTCGGTACTTTATGAGACGAAGACTATTCCTTCGAATATTGAAGGTATATTTACTTACTCTGAACAACCTATACCTGATAATTTTCTATGTTTTCAACAACAACCTGATGCACATGGTGTTTCGGGATTTACCACTATTTAGATATTGACATCGTCTTACGTCAATTGGCATACAATGCAACACCGGATGCATTTGACGAATATTTACAAATGGCGAAAAGAACATCACGTGAATGTTTAATAAATTTTACATAGTGCATAATTGATTTATATGCAAATGTGTACATAAGAAACCCAACCGCATAAGACATTTGAGGGTTGTATGCAAAGCATGAAGGAATTCATGGTTTTTGTGGAATCCTTGGAAGCATAGATTGTATACATTAAATTTGCGAAACTCACACGAGGCGATGACGGGTATCCGACGATCATGCTTAAAGTGGTTGCCTCGTACGACATGTGGATTTGGCATGCATATGAGGTTGTGGGGTCAATCAACAACTTAAACGTTCTTAATTAACCTCCGTTGTTCAACAACTTGGTAAATGACACCGCTCTCCAACTCCTATATGAAGTGGTTGATGTCGATTACCAAAGAGGGTACTATCTAGCTAACGGGATATACTTGCGATGCCAAGCATTCGTTAAGTGGTTTTCAAGTGTTGTTGATGCATGGAGAGTGAAATTTTAATCGAGCACAAGCATTTGCTCTTAAGGATGTTGAACTGATATTTGGTGTCATCCAAGACAGTTGGCATATACTACAACAACCGTAAAGAGCTTATAGTGTAAATGATATAAAACGAATCATATATACTTGCATCATATTGCATCACATGATTACCGAAGACAACGATTTTAATATTATCGAAAATGAAGAGTATTATGATCCTATTTGAAATATGCAAGGTACTTGAATCGAGAGGTGTGAAACATACAAGAGAAAAACAAGAAATAACGTAATAGAAACATGAACGACAACTTTCAATCCAATCTTGTGGAGCATATTTGGAAGCATCGCTTGTAGTTTTTTAATTTATTGTCTTCAAGTTTACATAATTTGTTTAACATAATTTTAAATTTTTAGATGTTTACTTGATATTTTTATTTAATTTTTAAGACCTTATTTAATGTACATTTTTAATTTATTAATGCATTTTGTTTTATAATTTATTTGATTTAAATTTATTAACTTAATATAATGTGTAAGATTAATTTTTTTTTTTTGAAAAATATTGAAAATTTAGTGTTCTTTAATGCTTCAGTTCTCGATCTTCAAATTTTTCAAAACACTAAGTTTGAATCTTTCACTCATCTGTGTTCTAATATACCACGCCTTCTAATCCATAAATTTGCAAGGATAATTTGCTTTAAAATATGTATGTTATCAAGAAGGTGTTTTGATGGTTTTTGTTCCTAAACTTGTCCTTGATCCATAGTTTCGAGATCAAAGTATTCTAAGTAAATAATATCCCTTATATTATTTATTCTTTTTGACTTAAATCCAAGAATCAACCATACTAAATTATCATAAACTAAAAAAGTAATAACTAATTTGTATTTAGATAATGAACAAACTTAATTGTAATTATTAAAATATTAGCTCCAAATTCAAATAAGATTTTTACTTATATTATAAAACTATACTATTTAGTATACCCTTACATATATAAATAATGAACAAGTTTAATTGTAACTATTAAAAAGTTAGCTCAAAGTTTCAATAAACTTTTACATCTTCAAATAATAAAAATACTTAAATATAAAATTAATAAGAATTAGTAAATGAACTTATAAAATTTTGTGACTAACATGAGATCTTAGACAATGCTCTTGATAATGAAAAAATTTACATTTACATTGTTAATATAAACTATTCGTTTTTAATATTTTTATAGTGTACGTTTAAAATTATTTAGATCAAAGTGACGTAATCTAATCATATTTCTACATACTTTAATAGGGAGCTACTATTTGAACTCCTACACACATATACTTACACAGAGGGTCCACACATGCACTCACATTGGAAGTGTCTACCAAACAATTTAAGGTGTCCAAATAAAAAAACTCACTTTAATAATCTGATGCGTAAATAATTGTACGAGTTTCTTTAACTTGGTTACCAAATGTATTTCCATCGTATATAGAAAATACTATGTATACACGAACTATTTATGCAGAGAATAGCAACTTATTATAAACGAGGACATGCATCTTAATCAAGCATAAGCGATTTTAAAACGATCTTCTTCCATGTAACAATTTACGTGATCTATCGACTTTATTATTAGATGTATTTCCTCGCAATGGTAGTGACATTTTAAAACTTGTTTAGAACATTTAATTATCATAAGCATATATATCATTATTTTCTTCATAAGATATGTTCATTGGATACAAAGTGTATATGCTTTGCATCCTTGAAACACTTATCAGTCTCACATAAGCACAAAGTTAGATTTCTAATTAGAGCATCCTTAATGCGTAAAAGCTATCACAAGCCTTTTCAATTATCACCTCATATAACACTGAATTTGCACGAAGTATTTATAAAAGAGCTACGAGATACAATTGATGAAAAAGTTTTTTATTCAAAATCTACACCCACACAAAAAAAAGTCTCTGGGAAAGACTTAATTTTGTCAAAATCATTCGTACAAAAGCTTTTGTCCCGCAATTGAAAAACAAAACATACCAATTGACTTTTTCTATAATTGTTTTCTTTTAAACAAAATAAAACTTCCTTTAGAGATGCTCCAAGGGTCTTAAAGTCTTATGTCCATGAACCAAAAAGAACTTTAAAGCCCACTCGGCCATCCTCGACCGTAATGGCCTCTAGAAACCATGGACTTACACCCATGTTCAAAGCTATCAACTTAAGGGAGGTGATTTATTGTACATTTTGTATACCATTCTTTTCGGTTATCATATCCCACACAAAGGGGTATCAAAAATTAAAACTCTAAGTGCAGATAAATATAAAAGTGTACATCACATTTGGTCATCAATTCTAAATCTTTCTCTTTTAAGTAAAATAATTTTAGTTTAAATTAAATGATCAAAGTAATTTTAGTTTGACATTAATTTTCATAAGAAAATTCAAATTCTAACTTCTGATTATACGAATAACATTTAGCAGAACTTATTATTTAACATATATTTTTGAATATTTAAGAGTTTGTAAATTGAAATTCGGTCAAAAAGAAGAAACAACCAGCACCGAAGACAAGAGAAAGAAAATAAATGGGAAAAAGAAAAAGAAAAAATAGTGAAAATTGAAGGAAAGAATAGGATTAAATGAATGAAAAAAAAATAAAGAGGACATTTGCCAGAATCGAACTCTTAATCTATCCAATGGTGCAAATGGATGCTCATCATTATGTTGATACAAACTTACTATTGGAATCTGAAACTTTTTTATTATTTATCGATTTGAAGGGGTAAAATATTACCACCATCTTCGAAAATTCTCGAAGTCTGTAAAAGTTTTATGGGCCGAATGTTCACAGTGCCCCCACATGATACATCCCCTGAATTTTCACATGACAAATGTTTTTCTTCTTACAATTTTACACTCATTCATAATAATATAAGTTTTAAGATTTAAGAGTTATGTTTGACCAATTCTAAGAGTTTGATCAAACTTATTTGTACAATAGTATAAATAGTAGATACATTTCTTAAAAGAAAAAGCTTCGTTTTATGCTAATCAATTATGACAGTGTCCAAAATAACTCCCTTGAACTAACAGTACGTAGGTCTTGACTGGTTGACTATAGAATTATCATTTTCTTTCAAGTCTTGATGAAAGTAAACGTATAGTATTTGATAAGTGAGACTCTATGTTTTACAATTTTATGCAACAACTTTTGTTTCATACATAATAATTAGTTTATACTTGATACTCATTACGGAAGACCATAACACAATAACACTATTCATAATGTCTATCGTGACAAAGAGATATTGATATCTTCTTGACTAATGAATGAAATATACTTTTATATTATATCATACGACGAATTAATGTTCTTCTTTTCTTATATTTTACTAGGAAAAAAACGTACCATTTGTGTTTATTTTATAGGAAAACGTTACAATGTTTGTGTATTGAAATATGACCGGTTCATGAAACGGACATTTTGGGAGTAGGTATAATATGATACCCTTGCCCTTATACACAAAGGCATATAAAGTTGGTGAGCGATCCATAACACAAAAAGTCAAGTTATTATATCAAAACACATTAAACAAATATTTGGAATTTTATCATCATTCTCCAACCCACCTTCCTCTCAACATCCATGCCATCCTATTAATTAGCTAGTGTTCCGAAACATACCATTTTCATTTTAATCAGAATGGGACACTTGGGGAGCAAAGTGTCTAAAGGGGTGAAACGATACTGGCGGCGAAGAGGCTACAAGCACCTCACCGCCGATAGGGATGAGCCCGGATCAAAGAAAAAACGACTCTCATGGAGAATAAGGATACCTTCCAAGTTGAAAATAAAGCTTAGGTTTAAACTTAAGTTTAACCCTAAGAAGTTGCTTACTAGATTTCATCGCGCTTATGTGAGTATGATGATGAAGGTGGCAAATTCGCCTGCGGTTAGTGGAGGAGGATTATATGGTTTCGGAGGTGATGGTGTTAGTCAATTTGGGATGAGACCCATGAAGGAATACGATGAGAAATTGGTAATCCAGATGTATAATTCATTGGTGATGAGGCAGGCGCAACTAGCAGCACTCAAAGTCGAGCAGGCTCCCCAAGTAACTTGTTGCGGGTAGCTTTTAATCATCTGTATTATCATGTAAAATTAGTTAATGATAGAATTTGTATAATTTCGGATGTTGAACATGAATAATTAAGTTGTTTATCATCATATCATTCAAGCACTAGTCATACCATGAAATCCACATGCACGACCCTTCTATTATACGGAAAAAGTGGTATTTAAATGCTTATTACACTATTTATTTGATAAAAATGAAATCATAGACGATCTTGACTCAAAGGTTCATCCATGTATGGAGAATATATCTACACCATAATAAATGATCCTTTAAGCATATATAGTTAAAGAAAGGTGATTCGGTCTTTGCATATAGTAAAAATCTATTTGCAGAAATGTTCTCAAAATATCTATTCATGTAAATCTCTTGCGTGCTCTTATTAAAAGAAAGTAATCTATCCTCCGGCGACTGATCGGTCTCATGAGCAATATAAGAGAAATAAATCACATAATACGTAGTTAAAGTGACATTGATGAGTATTAAACCATGACGTCCGCCTTTATGTAAAATTTTACTCTTATCAACGATTGTTAGTTAAGATTTTTTAAAAATATCTTTTATTTTTTTTTCCGCTTAAAAGAAGAAAACCAAAATCGATTTGCCCATGATAATAAATATTTTGTTTTTGACAATTCAACCTAGTAGTAAAGTACCAAATAATCGTTTATAATTAATGATTTAATGCGACTTTAATTTTTTAAACGTACGAATCAGTTGATTGGTTATGCTCTTGTTAATGGTACATCACAAACTGACGTTTCTATCCGTATAACAAGTTATAACGGAGGGGTCAATTATAGCAAAAGTACGGATATCACCTTTCGATGAAAAGATTAGTTGCGGATTGAATTCCATTCTAAACAATATATGTGCGCATAGATGTATATCGTACATATACGTAACATTAGTTTTACGTTTAACCTATAACTTACATTTGTTTTACTTGTGTAGTGTGTGCATGTAAACGAGTTATAAGACAAATCATAAACGTTATATTTATAGCTTGATAAGTAAAAAGACTATTCACTATAGATATATATCTTTAGTTAGGTATTGATATCAACATCATCATGATATATATATATATATATACATATTCACTATGCCGCCAACTTGTTACAATAATTACGTATTTAATATGCACAATAAGTACTTAAGTAACTTACTTGACAACCCCACATCACCATGTGTAATTAAGTAGCTAGAAAGAGCTACACAGTCATGGCTTAACATTTCAACCCCAGCGCAGGGGACGGGCTCATGTCGGGTGACATATATGGGTCAGTTTTTTATTACACCTGTTTCAAAGACAATAATTATTATTTATCAGTTTCTTTTGTCTTATTGAGAGATGATGATTAGGAGTTGGGATGACAATTGAATAGATATGGATTAGATTTAGCCACATATATATTCATTTATTTCTCAACGTACATTCATAACCATAGTGATATAAATATAATATAACATACCTTTCGAAAAATTTTAAGCCTCTTTGATTGATTCTTGTTTAGGTAGATACATATTTGATTGTTATTTATCAATGATTAGTAACTTTTGATGTATGACGAGAATCATCAAATTTAATTTGGGGGTATTTACTTGACGTAGGGATATAAGTTCTCCAATTTACCTAAAAGTTAATAGCGAAAAGTAACGAGAAAAAACTCAAATATGCATTTGGGATTTTAAGATATAAGCACGTTATAACATATTTAAATAATGATTTATTGACATTTACATATAGTGTATGTATATGTAGTAATATGATCTAAAAAGAAAAAAAATTTAGGGAAGAAAGGAGAAATTTTTTTTTTTTTAATAAAAAACAAGTATGATTAAACAAAAAAATAAATATGATTTCAAAAAATGCTTTATGTGATTCAGTAAATACTTATCTATGATTTAAAAAACATTTTCATTAATAAACACTTTTCTTGAATCAAATGGTTAATTTGATAAATTAAAGAGTTAATTTGCTGAATCAAAGGGTTAAAGAAACCTTTCTCCCTTTTCTCCAACAATTTTTCTTTCTCCCTTAAACTTACTCCTGTATATGTATATGTATATTTATATTTATAGTCATACAATGTATATTCGTACATGTATATTTGCATTTCGCTTAAAAACACTTTATATTCGATATATTTAATTTATATTTGATATATGATTTTAGTAAAAGAATTACGTTGAGGCCTATATATTAATGACACAAAAATATAACACGATTGATTTACATTTAATTAAAAATTGGATGTAATTTTTACTGTATTTTTTAACGTATACACCACAAATATGAATCAAAATGGATGTACTTTACGCATAAAAAATGAAAACACTGTGGTGTGTATATTCAAAAACGAAAATGTCGATTAAATCCTCGAATTACTTTTTTGGATTTCTTACAGCTTTGATAAAGAAAGTGAAGAAACCATCTCTTCCATCTATTTTAATAATTTCTCTATATTCCTTCCTAATAAACCTGCATAAGAAGCTTTTAATTGTAATTAAACCACATTAATTCTTCCTGCTTCTAAATGTAAACTACATGAGTGATGAGAGGTTGTGTTTTGATCATGACGATATGCATGTAAGCTTAAACTATAAAGACATAACTAAGAGTTTCACTAAATTTGTTACATTAAACTTTCGTTTATAAATATGTTTGAATATGTCATTACATTAACATCATTTATAGCTTAATTCATTGGTTCAATGAGTTTTGTTAAGAGTAAAATGGACCAATGAAAAAAGGTTAAGAAGGGGATTTTGCAAAATAAGAAACTATGTTTAAATATAATTTTAAACTAATTGGAAGAAAAGAATTTTCTAGACTAAAAATAAAGTATTGGAGTGTTGGACAAAAGAATATATTTTTATAAATTTATTACTTATTAAAAATTAACTTATAAAAATAAGGATGTATTTTGTAAATTGAAATATAAGTATTGACAATCTAATGATCTTTTATATAACTATAAATAGCTCTAAATGGTCAAAAATAACGATTTTTAATTTAGTTGAGCATAACAGAAAATATATTCATTGGGTTAAGTTTTAAGAACTAAAAGCAAGATTATACGTAAATATGTAGCTTATTACTGTAATTGCTAACAAAAAGAAAGATATCGAGATACCACAATATACTCCGTAATATATATATATATATATATATATATGAACTTAAGTTATCATGAGCTAAATTTTCTGAGGTTAAGGTGAACTTTGTTACAATGTACTGTGTAATTGGAGAGAATGGGACAACAGGTAAAAAGACCTGCCATTCATATTTTTCCCACAAACCATATCAAGAAACTTATGCGTATTATCTTGAAACTCATCGCACTCTATAGAAACTAAGGTGAATAGTCGATACCCTGCCATCGATGTGTATATACTAGGTAGTAGAAACCGCACCCCTTCCAACCAGTCGGCCAATTACGCTATTCTTACCTTTCAACCAACCACTTAGATTCCGCTGCGGATTTAAATCTTGCATTTTTCATGGATTAAATGTTTTTAACAATAGATTACTCCATATTTGTTTATTCATCACAGTAATTTTATATAGTGTTCTACTTGTTGTCCATGATCATTATTTGCCACTCTCAAAATAATTGATTTGGACTAATATAATCAATCTTTTGAAATCTTAGTTTGCATTTTAGTGGGAATGCAAGTTATTAAATAAAACAATCTATATGTATATCAATATTCAACATATGTTATATGTAAAATATATGTATTATATGCTCCATATTGTTACTAGAGATAAGACTAAAAATAAAAATATAAAATAGAAAATAATTAAAAGAAGCCGATGAGATTTGAGAGGAAATTTATAATCAAGCTATATATTTAGAGGGCACAATCGGTTGTAGTCTTCATTAAATTAAGTTAAATGAACACATGGGTGCAGCCGACATTTCCGGTGGTAAACTCAGTTTCATTGGCTGGATGCACGGCAACGTAACACATATAATATATAGGAGGTGTGTGTTTTGCGGATGGATATTATTAGAAGAATAAACATAATAATAAAGAAATCCTGTTGACAAATGCACGAGTCTTGAAAACGAATTTGGTTATTTGGGATGTGAGCAGGGATCATTTACTCAAATTGTGACATCTGAGACAAACATAGAACTTTTCTTCTTAACTTCTGTCAATTAAACCAACCATTCATTTTCTATCATTTGACTTTAACCATTACGACTTCACAACAATATATTGATCTCCTAAATATCTTTTTTCTTTATAACACATGTAAATATAGTGAAATATTCCATAACAATATAAGTTTCTTGAGATTTTGTTTTTTATAAAGCAAATCAATTTTGATTGTTGAATAAACCACGTTACTTTTGCAAAGCTCCTATTTTAATGCCTATAAGGAAAAATCTTTACAAGGTCATAGAGGAAAAGCTCCCCGTGTCAAGTCTAGAGGCCAACGAGCAAACGCTCCCCTCTTTCAAAAGACTATATCTATTTTTGTTTCTTTGAACAGCCAGAGGCTAGTAAGTCCTATTGTTGGTGCACGTTTGGTGACAACAGCTTCTAGTTTGTAATAGTTAGGTTTAGAAGTCATTTTGTTAATCGTTGTAATCGTTAGCTTAAGTTTTGTCTGTGTATTTTGTAGATTCGTACGAACTTGTAGGTTCGTACGAACTTAGATGTTCGTACGAACTTAGATGTTCGTACGAACTTGGTAGGTTCGTACGAACTTAGAAGCAGCTAAGTTCGTACGAACTTAGTTGCCTATAAATACACAAGTCCGAAAAAGTTGGTTTTGAAGGAGTTTAGGAACTGGGTTTTTCCAGCTAGGTTCGAATACTCTGTGTAACTTCGAATGTAACCTCGTTCACATTCAATAAAAGGGATATTTATACTCGTTTGTTATCGTTTATGCTTATGTGAGGATTCCGCACTCATATAAACGTTATTACCCCGTAGATCCGAGCCCTAAGGTGACCTACACCTATCAATATCAAGGAAAGAATAGCCTATACTAAAGATTTAGAAGACCTCTTTCCTATCCATTAGACAATGGACGCCTTTCATTGCGATTTTTAAGGTATTTTTACTTTCAGATTTTTTATTGAAAATATGCGATTCAAGTAGTCAAGTCAAGAAAGAGATGGTTGAATCAAAATAATTTTGTTTAAAAATAGAACTTTTGTAAGAAAAAAAAAGAAACAAAAAAAAGGATAATGACTTGAACTGTGCATCTACGACAATCTATGGTAGAAGAGAAGGTAAATCAACTTCGATCTATAAATAATCCACATCACTTCTGCTTCTATTGGAACAAAAGATACCCTTTTCACATAGAAGACGTCTGTATCAGTAATTGATATGATATTTATATGGGATTATATACTTGGAGGTCACCCAAATATATCATTTTGTTTTTGTAGGCCACTCATATTTGAAAATGATTATGTAGGCCACCCAAATATATCATTTTGTTTTTGTAGGCCACTCATATTTGAAAACGATTTTGTAGGTCAACTAAATTTGTATATTGTTTCATATATACCAATTTCGACTAAAAACTTATCAAAAAAATTGTGAAGGGACACAACTACCCCTATATTTGTTAATTAACATTATTTATATTATTTTAGTTTTATTTAAAACATATGAATATTTGTATCCTTTTACACTTTACGAATGAGTTTTTAGTCGAATTTGGTATACATTAAAACAATATACAAATTTAGGTGGCCTACAAAATCATTTTCAAATATGAGTGGCCTACAAAAACAAATTGATATATTTGAGTGACCTCCAAATATATAATCCCTATTTATATCATTATTAATTTTTGTTTATATATTAAATTGTACATGAAAAGGCTATAATATAGGTGTTAGGACCGGAATTTTAAAGTGTGACAATAACCATACCACCTCCATAAAATTAAACATTTGTTATTCATACATCATTTTGTATCTATTTTATAACGTCTGAGAAACCATAAGATAAAAACTGCTCCTCTCACCGTGCTACCTTTTTATTTATTTAATACTTTATTATTATTATTATTATTATTATTATTATTATATCTTTATTTGCTATATAGTGATGATCCTTACAAAAAGGAATAGCACATTCTCACACTATTTACCAATCTTTATCTCGATTAAGAAATATTATTATATTTTTCATGATTAAGGGACGATTCATACCTTTGTTATATTATACAAGACGATTATTAGCACGGTGTCTATTTCATACGAAAAAAGAAGTATTTTTTACGTCTTGACATATGAGCGAAGTATATGAACAATATTGAGGCAGGTGATATGATACCCATTGAACGAATAAACCAATAAACCGAAGGGACAAGGTTGGGAGAGATCCATCACACAAAAGGTCAAATTAAAATTTTGAATGTATTAATCAAACAAATACTTAAAAACTCAAACCCATCATCTCAAGTTCCATTTGACCCCAAAAGATAGCAAAAAGTTTGAAAAACGAGCGACTTGAGAAGCAAAGTATACAGAGAAGTAAAAGGGTGCCTCTTCGCCAACACCGATGAATTGGATCAAAGCGACAAAGGTGGTCATGGAAGTTACAGATGCCACGAAACCTTAAGGTAAAGTCGAAGTGTAAGTTTAATCCCAAGAAGTTGATTAGTAAAGTTGATGATGGTTATGCGAGAACGATGATGAAGGTTCCCCTATGATTAGTGGTGGAGCGATAAACGCGTATGGTGGTGGAGGGATTACTATGTCTCACTTTAGAATGAAAACCATGAAGTACGGTGAGAAGTTGATTATTCAGATGTACAACTCGTTGGTCATGAGGCAGGCTCAACTCGCGGCACTCGACGGCCGACCGACCTCCGCAGATAATCGGTTCCTAGTAATTTTTGATTATCTGTAATTATTAACTATGTAAGATTAGCTTAATATAAAATTTTGTGTGATATTGATTTTTAAAAATGAATAAACAAGTTTGTGTTCATCATATCCATTAAACACTAGTTAGACCATTAACAAGGCCTTTGATCATGGAATACAAATAGTTCAACTTTTTTATTTTTTTATTTTTTATAGTTTTTCTATGCTTCTTAATTATTGTAATTTTGTGGGGAAAAAAAAGAAGAGAAGTGACGTGATAGGCACAAGCCGAACTATATAACCAGCAGCAAGCTGATTAACTTGATTAGTTTATTATATATGTGGACCTATATATTGTACCTTTTAGAAATAGATTCGAGTGATTTAACAAGATTAATGATCGTAGTTATTGCATACTAACTTTATGTTATGAACGAGCAACTAAATCTGCAACACATACACAAAGCACAAGCCAAACTAAATAACCAAATATATCAAGCAACTAGTATAGCCTCATTAAAGCACCTTGTTCTAGGAATGAAGATGTTTGGCGGTCGTACAAGAAGTTTGCTTGGTTATTTTGATTTGGCTTATGGTTTGAACGTATGTCACAAATCAAGTTGTGAAATCTATTTAAAAGCGCTACCAGCATCTTTCTTTACAAATACTTTTGTACGTATATTGCCCACATTCAAAAGAAATTAATAAACCAACATTTGTCATCTTGTTAAACAACTTCCTAAAATTAACGTAAATTTGCTTTCAATTCTTTTTTTGTCTATGCATTCACCAATCCTCACCTCTAAGTTCCCTCAATCTTCTCGAATGAGGCCACTCAGGAACTCCCCTGGCCGCGTTCTCTCGAAAAATTTGCATCCCTCTTAGTAACGATTCCTCCGCAGTGTCGAGTTGCTCCGGTCTCCACGTCATCGCCTTCTCGTCACCAAAATAACCATCCGTCGTCGCATGCATAACTTTCTCAAGCGGTTTCCTCGTATCACTGATCTCAATCTCCGATAAAGGCGACGCTTTATGATGCTTAAAAAACTCCTTATCATCCTCCTCTTGTTCCTTCCTATCATTATTTTTATCATTATTTTTATCGTCCGGCCAAGGTGAACCATCTAATCCCGCACATGACAGTTCCTGCGCGGAGTTGGTAGATTTAGTTCGCCTTTGCTGGACGTGGGGGTCGACCGGTGTGTTGACCCCTGGAGTTTGCAGTTTTGAGGATGATAAATTTGGTGGGACAGTTTTTGGACGAATGTAATGGTCGTCTTCTTTGGTTGGGATAATTTTTTCGTCCGGTTTCGGATCTTCGGTTTCGCCTTGTGTATCTACTCCTTGCATCATGGCGTCATCACCTTGAGTTTCTTGATCACCGGTAGGTGTAGATGAGAATTGTGGTAGTGATTTTGGTATTGTTTTGTATTTTGATGTTTGAAACAAGATTTTGTTAAACTTAGAAACTAGTAGTACTCTTGATTGCATTGTTTTTTATTGTGTAATTTTTTTTTCCTTTTTGGGTTAGTTGATTAAGGTGTTTTGGTTAATTTTATAGATTGATGAAGTATATGTGGAGGTGGAGAAGAGGAAAGTGTTGACACTTGGCAGTGAGTTCGGGAGGTGTCTAGAATTTTGGTTGGAGGTGGCAAATATGGTTTGTTGTCGTGTCATGTCCAGGAACATCTAGTAATCTGCTAGTAATTGCTATTGGGCCAACGTGGATATATGATTATTATGGTAGGCTAAATTTGTAATTTGTAATTTGTTAAACAATGTGGGCTTAATTAATTAACTAAGCCCAAATCAGATATTTGGGTAAAAATGAGTTGAGCCCATTATTAGAATATATTTCAGTACATTGTCTTTTTGGTCATGACTGTATGCACTATATGTAACCGTGTGCTTATTATTTTTTTTTCCGGATTGGCTATATATATAAAAAGCTCAAACCCAAAGAAGGAAAGCTATGGAAAAAATACAGACATTAAAGAACACTTCAAGGAGGAGAATAGAACTATACAAGTGGGGACAATCCAGATCCTAGCAGCAGACTAGGACACCATATAATAAATTGCTAAGTAATATCACCACTGGAATTGGAGATCCAAGCGACCCTGATAAAACATCAAACTCAGAATGTATAACAAACCAGAAAATTATGAATACTTTCAGGATGAAATACAAACTCACAAAAGGATGCAGAAAAGTGTTGAATAATCTAACACTTATGAATACAGCAGAATATTAATAAGAACTCACTACACAGATCACAAGATTGTGATCCTTTTATTTAGAATAGAGACAAGGGTTTTGTATCTTGTTAATCTGAGAGAACGGCTGCTACTGCTTCTGTATGAAACCTAGCACACTTTTTTATTATATATTAACATTATAATAACAAGACTAGTCCCTTTACTTTAGCAGCTCTCCTTGATCTACTATTTATCAAGTCCTTCAGGAACATCAACTTTACACTCCTAGCCCTCATACTTTAACCACCTATTAACCTGCACATAAACTAGAAACCACAAATGAGATGTTGGAATATTATTCCAATATAAGTTTGACTTTCATTATTAATTTCAACAGACCCAGTTATGAGAGACTTTGTTGCTTCCGTTTAACAAGCAAAGTAATGAGAACTGTTGGATTGAAGGAAAACATCTTTATGGATAACTCTCTGCCTACTCTCTAAATGTGCTATTTTATTGGTAGATATATGAGGAGAATATTACAAAGCTTAATTTTGGAACAATTGTGTCATAAAGTTGTACCAATTAATGAGATTAACTGAGAGGCTATTATTATTGTAAGGTGTTAAGTGTAAGTAAGTTTGTATATGCATGAGGATTCTGATTTTGAGAATATGCATGCTTATTTTGAGCAGAAACGTTATTAATTAGAAAATATGAATTTGTAACACTATATACCAAATTAATTGGTAATATAATCCCACAAGGACCTTATTTTGTTCCTTTTTCTAGTATATAAAAATGAAAAATAAAAGCGGGAAGTAAGTTAGAATAGAATATTAGTAAGTTTGGGCCCATGCATGCTACTGATGACAAACACCGCGACCGGGGCCATGCCAGGATATATGGGAATCCGATAATACCGATGTTATTCTTCTGACATACACCACTAATTTAATCTTGTATTTCTCCTAAAAATAACTTAGTTTTACTTAAATCAATGAACAGAGAACTAATTAAAAAGTACACTCCCATCTTTATAACCAAATCCCACAGATCAAAACAATACTTTCTCATTACTTTACATTTGGTAAGGATAAATTCTGGAATCATTCCTGGATCCTTGGGTTTCATTCACTTAGATATATAATGGATGGGACATATAATATGTCAAGTAATTATCATCAGAGTGATAGGAGGCTTGAGATTGTGAGTGGGAAAAGAAACCAGATTTACACAGCGGGCGAATTTCCAGCTGCCAGAAGGTCGAATTCATCGTCTAATAAGCCGTGGGGAGGGTTTAGTGACGCGGAAAGTAAGCGAAAGAAAAGAATTGCGAAGTATAAAGTTTATACGATTGAAGGAAGGGTGAAAGCTTCTTTTAGGAATGGAATTCGTTGGATTAAAAATAAGTGTTCTGATTTCATGCATGGTTTGTAATTCATTCATTTTAAATATCTATGGTAAGGTAATGGGATCTTAGCTTGTTCTTCTCATTTGTTGTAATTTTAATTAATGTGTATCTTTGTTGTTCAATTAGTTGATTTTATAGTTAATGCATATCAGAAACATGTGTTAGGCAGTTAATATTGTTAGTATGGAGCATAAATATATGCTGTGGTCTGAATTCTAAACATGAAATCAAGTCTAGCAAAGGGTTGAACCTAATTAGATTGAATTGAATCCTTGTAATCATCCATTCATATGGAAATAGCAGAGTTAAAGGTTATGAATTGTGTTGTTCTTGACCCAAAGAAAATATACTTGTATGCTTGCTGTTAAGCTTAAGGTTAACTAAATCTTCTTGATCTCCATTTATTTAGTTCAGTCTTAAGATTATGGGACTACACAAGCAGTAACAAGTAAGACATTATTATGTTTATCGCGTGGGTCATCAAAAATTCCCAAGTTAGTTATAGGTCGTATATATTGAAACAAATGAAGCCAATGTTCGTTTAATATCACCAATAGAGTTTAAAAATAAGTTTCGACTGTTTTTTCCTTGCAATGCCTTACATTTTTATAGCAAGATGTTTTAGAGTCTTTATTGTTTCCCCAAAAGCCACTCGGACTAGATCAAAATGACCACCGATCAAGCTCTGGCGAGTCTTGAAATCTTCAAGTATTTCAAAGATCTAAAAGGTTTATAAAGTAAGCCGAAATTATACACTATCGAAATTGATTCATATACCACTATTAGAACACGTTGAATTTACAAGTGTGTACTTCCATCACGAGTTAAAACGAGAGAAATAGAGGAAGATATGTAAACTCAAATAGTTTTGGTAATGTACAAATTACCTTCATTCGTGTGATCTCAATTAATCTAACTATGTGAAAATAAGTATTTTGGTAAGCCAAGAAATCAACTAAAGTTATATCAATTTACATAATACTATGGATTAGAGATCACATAGTTATAGTACTAAAGAATAGATAAGTTAAAGTAAAGAGACTGTTGAACTACGGACAAAATATTTAAATTAGTTTTTGTTTAAAAAAAATGAGGAATTAGTGTGTGGGAATGTCTACTTTAACTCAAACTTTATAGCATGTATTTAATTTCATTTTAGTCTATTGTATGTATCTAACTTTCATATATATTATTATTGTATTTATCAAGTAATACTTTCGATGATGTATGTCATGAGACACATCACACAGATGACATGTCAGCACAAGTACCATTAAATACATAAAATGATAATATTTGAAAGTTAGATATACATAATAAAATAAAATAAAGTTAAATGTATATGGAGTTTAAGCTAATATTAAATACATTTGATACACGCTGAATTTAAAAAGAAAGTTCAACCAGTTAACCACATATTGTCATATCGATACGACTTAAAAAAGGCACATTTTCATTTTGGGCTTAACCGGACTTATGGGGAGCATATCCACCGGATATACTTGGGCCAAGAACTTAACATTTGTTGTCATAAAACCTTAAGTTTTTAGTCGTGATGTGTTTTATATGAATTCCTTTTATATGATAGAATACTAGCATCTTTTTCGATTCTTCGATCATTGAGAAGTGTATATTCCTATTCTCTCTGGCTCGGGTATTATAAGTCATATTGTTTCGACTTTTCCAGGATCGGTCTTCCGGCACATAGTAAAACATTCACACAGACACACTATCAAG
This sequence comes from Logfia minima, assembly GCA_963921325.1. Classification (NCBI taxonomy): domain Eukaryota; kingdom Viridiplantae; phylum Streptophyta; class Magnoliopsida; order Asterales; family Asteraceae; genus Logfia; species Logfia minima. The sequence continues at coordinate 9,677,168 of OY992776.1, read as the reverse complement.
GGATGTTATTCAATTAAATTATTCACGTTTCGGGTTATTCAGGTCAGATTATTCGGGTTTTTAAGTTTATTATTTAAGGTTATTCGGGTGCGGGTCGGGTTTGATAATGTTTTTTACTCAAAAAAGATGATATCTTAAATTTTTGCATTTTTAACAAAACTTAAACTTTACAAAATAATAATAATAATTTCATATATATATGTATAATATATTATGTGAATGATAACTGGCAATATTATTAAACATACATTAATAATTGTCGTAATAGTTATAATTCATTCAATTGTATCTATTAGTGACACATAACAAGAATTTTAAAATTAAAATAAATTATTTTCACTCACATCAACTTTAACATCAAACGGATAGTTGTACAACACCTATAGTGTGTGATAATAAACAAAATGAATCACTAATAATATAATGTTTACGGTTTTTTAAGAAAAATAGTGATCCTAAACAGTTATCTTATATCTATTAGGTAAACGTTGGGTAATTTTATTCTAGATATAATGTTAAATTACAAATATATTTACTAGTTATTCCATATTATAAAAGAGAGGGCAAATGAAAACAAAAGGATAAGGACCCAGAAGCTATTACTTAGAATTTATTATTCAATGAATATTATATCTTCTTTTGGAAGACAGTGAATATTACATCAGGGGAATTGCTACTAGAGGAAACATGAGGGGGCTTGACCAATAAATTGTTCATGATATCGGCTTATGGGCTTGAGATCTAAGTAAATGTTGTGATGGTTGGGTTGGGGAGGGGCACCACTTGTCAGGTAGTCTAGTGTAGTCTAGTGGCAGGGAACATATGATATAAATGTGAAAATTACGAGTTCAATTCTCATCGTTCTTATGTTCCTTTACTTCTCTCATGTTGGCTATGGGATCGTTCGGCTAGGGGCCAACAGATGGTCGATTTTACCCTTTATATATACATATATATATTCATATAAATCATAAAAAACTGAAACATTTACTTATATTTGTATAGTAAATATCTTATTCGGGTTACTCAAATTCTAGATATGTACCTATGATCCGAATCAAATAAGATTTGGGTTATTCGAATTCGAGTGGCCAAATAAGCTTCAAATTCAGGTTGTTCGTTTTCTGATTCGGGTGAGTTATTGAAAACCCTAACACCACTCGTAATATTTGTTGTAAGTGAGATTAGAACCACAACTTTTTTATTGTTGGTTCAGCTAGATACCCTGGGGTTAAAGACATTTGTATAATTCCTCAAATTAATTGGATTCAAAATCTCTTATATTTTAAAAAGCATGACAAAGTTTTGCCATAAATAATAGAAGGAATTAAATGTGTTTGAATAAGAAAATTAGAGTAACTAGGTAAAGATTTTGCTTCTTTTTTTATCTTAACATCACCTAACATAATTTTTTTTATACATTTGCAACGATGAGTATTTATAAAGTAAAATAGCACATATGATCCGTGTGATCATTGGCTTGTAGTCTACGATAAACATTTTGCAATCATCCAAAACTATGTAGATTACTTAATAAGCAATCCATTCTTCTAGGATTGACTACAATGATTTTGTAGTATATCTAAAAAATGCATATGGGTATTTGGGAAGGAAAAATAAAAATAAAAATATTGTTATATCAAGTTGCACAAGATGATCAATAGTTAGCTCAACTTACAAACTAGCAGCAAAAATCGTATGAGAATTGCTTTTCTGACCTTTTTCATGTGGACATCTGAAACTAAGCATGTACATAAAGTATCTCACTGCCATTTCATTTCAACTTGGTCATCAGTCAATCATTTTCTGTTTTTAACACTTGCTTGTTTTCTTTGTCGATGGCAATCGGTTTTTAGCATATAATTAAACTAAATATATATTCATTTTGAGTCTCGTTAAGTTGTGTTTATTACAATATTTTTTTGGTAGGCATAAATTTTACATTATGACATGCATGCAATTCATACGGTTTATGTTAGCATTTAAGACTCTTTTGTTTTTATATTAAGGATCAAATATACGAGAAAAGCTCACATAAATATGAAGGACTTGGGATATTTACATATTATATTTCTGCAACTTATTTTAACTACCTTCTTTTAAGTTTTTATTAAATACATGTATTGTATTGTATGCATGTATATATGTATATATGTATTCCCGATGAGAAATGAATAATTCATGGTTGATTATCAAGCATATTTCTATACTTGTGTGTGGCGGTTTAATCAGTTTGTTACATTTCCATTTATGTGGCTAACCCTAAAGAATCGAATGGATCAAGGTGAGGGGTGGTAAAAACCGATTGGTTTGACACGTTGACCATCTAAGAAGATGAGTTTTGATGGTATGCATGAAACACCATTAACTAGGGTCTCTCCTTTTATAAAGGGGAAGGGGTCAGCTCAACATGGAAGCTCAGAGGTTTAAAGCTCATGGGCTTTTGACCATGTTGGGAGCCCATATATGGGACACGCTTCGGGTGACAAATCCTTATTTATATGTGATTCGTTGATCATCCATATTCATATCTCCTATTTATCCATTTAAAAGTTTAAGAAATGAAAGTGATTAATTGTGAAATGATTTCAAAAATTGAGAAATCAAAACAATTACAACGGATTATATATAAGCAACTGAATCTAACATTTAACTAATTATACTTAACCAACTCATAACAAACTTTACCGCCTAAGTTAAGTTTAAACATAACTTACACTTTCCCCTTGTACTTTCACGAGTTACAAATTTACTCAAACTTTCAATAATTCTATATCCTCCCTTAAGTTGGAAGATCAGTGAAATCCAACTTGCTAGCTAAAAATGAATGTTGATGAAGACCTAAGGCCTTTGTCATCAGGTCTGCAAGTTGTAAATAGGTAGGAATGTAATTTGTCCGCAGAAATCCATCTTTAACTTTATCCATTGTAAAGTAACAATCTATGTCCAAATTCTTTACTCTCTCCTGAAAACATGAATTTGCAACGATTTGTTGAGATGCCTAGTTGTCACAAAACGAGGTGATTGGTATCTAAACTAGAATGTTAAGATCTTTCAGTAGATTAGCTAGGGCCATACCAATTCCTAAGTGATAGTAGCCAAGCTTTTGTATTCTGCTTCAGTGGATGATCTAGATAGAGTTACTTGTTTCTTTGTTTTCCAAGAAACTAGTTAATGAGTTCGGAAAATACAATAACTAGTCAATGACTTTCTGGTCATCAAACATGATGCCCAGTCTGCATCAAAAAAGCTTGTAATTTTCAGATAAGGTTGCACTTGAAAAAACAACCCTTTTGAAATGGAACCTTCGAGATGTCTCAAGAGATGTAGAGTAGCCTGCATATGAGGTTCTAGGAAAAGAAATGAACTGACTCAGATGTTGGACTGCATATTATATCTCTGGTCTAGTCATAGACAAATATAAAAATCACCCAACAAGCCTTCTATAAGCATCCGGTGAAGACAAATGTATACCTTTGTCTAATGAAAATCTCATATTCTGAGGCATAAGAAATGTAGCATGCTTACTAGCAGTTAACCCTGCATCTTTCAATAAATCCAAGATATATTTTCTCTAATGTAAGTAAGTGCCATTAGCCGTCTTGCATAACTCAATTCCAAGAATATATCTAGCTATACCCAAATCCTATTGTGAATTTATTATCCAAAGCAGCTTTAACTTCTTGAATTTCATTTTCTAAGTCACCAGTAAGCAAATTATCCTCCATTAGACAAGAGCAACTACAAACAATGAATAATTATGCTTTAATTGAATAAAACCCAAAGAGACCAAATACTTGGTTAACTCTTGTTTCCACTATCTAGATGCATGTTTAAGCACATCTAATGACTCATTAAGTTTGCATACCTGACCTGGTAATACTTTCTTATAACCTTCTAGAGGTTTCATGTAAATTTCTTCTTATATATAACCATGAAGAAAAGTATTATTTACATCTAACTGATGTAAAGACAATTCTTTTGTTGTGGCAATAACTATCAATACTCTTATCATCAATATAGCCTTTAGCCTTTTAATTGACCCATCGTACTTATATTTAGTCTTATACAACCATTTTGAAAAGATAGCCTTGTGATTTTGAGGTAAAGTAGTGATAACGCGTAAAATGTGAAGTTTTAACGTATGCTATCTCCCATATTTTAGCCTTACACTTGGCATAAACTTATGATTTTAACGTGTATTTACTTTTAAAAAAACTTCAAAGTGGTTAAAATGTAGAAGATGCCTCAAAAATCATCAAAAACAGACGAAAAACATGCAAAATAGAACAAAATATTACAAAGTGATTTTTCTTGTGTTAAATTAGCTATATCTCATAACTTTGATAAATATTCTTAATTAGTCTCGTATTAATTTTCAGGTGATTACGAACACGTGGACTCAAGAATCTCTTAAAGTAAGATAAACCGCATGCGCAATATCCATACATGTTACTGTAAGATAAACTAAACTTCCACCAATAGTGTGGTACAACCTAGGATCATGCAACGGAACACCATCAGTGGGGGTGTACTTCGCGTTGGCCTCAATAGGTGTGTCAACTTTTTGTTATCAGTGAGACGTACTCGATCAAACAAATCAGCAATATACTTTGATTGAGATAAAATATAGCCTTTTGGAGAGAAGGCAACTTCAATACCTAGACGTAGTAAGCTCAAATCTTTCATAGCAAAATGACGAGATAATTCAAACTTCAAAAATTCAATACCCTAACAGTCATCTCCAGTACTTATCATATCATCAACATATAAAGATAAAAGTTTACAACCTCTAGATGATCTTTTGACAAATAAGGTGGAATCTTGATGACTCGAGGTGAAACCAAGTGAAGTAACAACTGAAAACTTTTCATAATGAGGTACTTGTTTGAGACCATAAATAGCTTTATGAAGGTTACAAACTTCACCAGATCGGTGTTCAACACCAGGAAATGGTTTCATATAAACTTCTTCATTAAGGTCCCCATTCAAGAAAACATTCTTGACATCCATCTAAAATATCTTCCATTTGCAATTGGAAGCTACAACAATCATATCACGAACAATCATCAGTTTAACAACATGAACAAATATTTCTTCATAATCTATACCATACTCTTGAGAATAATCTTTAGTAACCAGAAGAGCTTTATATCTTTCAATGGATCCATCAGACTTAGTTTTAATTTTGTACACCCAACGAGACCCAATAGTATGCTTTCCCGGCGATAATGGTACCAAATCCCATGTATGATTATGATGTAAAGCAGTAAGTTCTTCAGTCATAACAACTTGCCAAAGTAGGTCACAAGCAACCTCTCTATAGGACAAATGCTCACGATGATTATGAACAGAAGCAACAAAATAAGCAAAATTACTTGAATAATATGAGTAAACAAAATCATCTTGTTTGGTAGACTTACGGTTAGGTTGGGGCGGGGCATATGGAGGAGGTTGAGTAAAGAAACAGGAGGTTCTACCTCATGAGGTGATGCAGGAACTGTTTTTGACACTGTTTTGTGCAAAGTTTCTGAAACTGCTTTTTGTGTTTATGGGTGTAACAATTTTTGTAACAACATGTGAGGATTCTATAGTTTTTACTGATCGGATCAAAACATCAATATCCTTGAAAGTTATACTGTAAATAGTGTGAATAAGATCCGACTATGTGAGATGATGAGAACTGGCAGGAATGGAGAAGAATGTGATGTGCTCTAAAAACACAACGTGGCGTGAGACATACAACTATTTACAGATCAGATCAAAACAATGATATCCTTTTCGACCAACACCATAACCCAAAAGACACATATGGCAGATCTTGTTGACAATTTTGTACGCTCAATGTGTGGTTTCAGAACAAAACAAGTAAACCCAAAGACACGCAACGATGAATAATCGGGATCAGTTCCATACAATATTTCAATTGGAGACATACCATAATTGTGCAAGGTCGGGATCATATTTACCACATATGTCGTCATGAGAACCGCTTCTCTCCAAAAGTTACTAAGAACTTTAGCTGACAACATGAATGATCTGGTAGTCTCAACAAGATGACGATGTTTACTTTCAGCAACACCATTTTTTTTAGGATTACCAGTACAGGAGGTTTGATGTATAGTCCCATCTGAAGCAAGTAAATTGGTGAAATCATTAGAAGTATATTCACCTCCTAGATCACAACAAAAGCATTTTATTGTAGTGGAATGCTGGGTTTTGGCTAGTGCTATAAAGTTTTTAAAAATAGTAAGATAATCAGACCTACGTTTCATCAGATAAATCCAAGTATAACGAGTGTAGTCATTAATGAATGAAACATAGTATATGGAACCTCCTTTTGTAGATACTCGAGTAGGTCCCCACACATTAGAATGAACAAGAACAAAAGGAGCACTAGAAACTGAAATAATTTATTAAAAGGTAATGCTGAAAACTTGGCCAAGTTATAACCACTACAGTCAGAGATATCATGACTGTTTAATTTACCCAAGACTCAAGTAGAAACTAAAAACTGTAAACTAGATGCAGAAACATGACCCATACGAGAATGCCATAAACAAAATGTTGAAAAAGAACAATTCAACCAAAATGAAGACATGTCCACACTCGAGACTGCAACATAGGAGCCTTAAAACTGCTCCAAAACATAGAGTCCCCCGTATATACATCCGATCCCAATCACCTTCTGAGTATGTGGCTCCTGTATAGAACAATAAGAAACGGAAAATTTAACATCGTATTCAGCATTACAAATTTTACCAACATAAGCAAGATTCATAGTGAGGTTCGGTATATATTAAACATTAGATAAAGACACTGAGGGTGTAGCTATGGATCCGATGCCTGCTAATTGCATCGAAATACCATTATCACTTGCAATCGATTTGGTTGAATTACAAGATAACAAAGTAAACCAAGATAAGATATGAGACATACGGTGTATGGCACCTGAATCCAAGATCCATTTAGGTATATCTGATGATGTTGACAAACCTTTGTCAGATGCCGACTTTAATACCATGAGAAAACTAAAAAGTGAAAATATTATTAATAATTGATTGATTAGAAAGATAGATGGAAATGATTTATATAGACTACATAAATCCTAAAAACTAAACTAACGGGCTTAACCAAACATATGTTGAGCTTGACCAAACATAGACCGATGGGTCACTATCAATCCAACAATATAATATAACATGACTTTTATCCTTATTACACTACATACAAAACAATTTTCATAAGTGTAATAATTTGAAAGGGATTACTACTCGCCATCCTTGTAAATAGCTATCTAGCAATTAAGTAGAAAGTAATTTGGAAGTTGTTGATGGTACGGCTGTATGTACATGTACAACAGCAGATCCACCGAATTCAAGTATTTTATGTTTCAAATTCAACAATTAATTAAGTAGCCTTTGTTGCCTTCTTCTATGAGTGGTTCTCACATCACACCATCTCATTTTTCCTCCCACATATTCCTTATCATTGAAGTATTTTTATTTATTTAATTACTACAAAATAAAATTATTTGTTCTTTTATACACCCATGCTCACTCCTTCTCTCTCCTATCAATATTTTTCATTTGTTTTTACCAATACATGGGAAACAAAAGGTGATACTTTTTGTACCTTATCATCGATACACAATTTGGTGGGTTGTCAAGTAGATACTATGAATGTGTACGGTTCACTTTAGGTTAAAATTTTTGTAAGACAAATGTTACACTTGCAAATCTTTTACAAAATAATTGTAAACAAAATGACGTGTACTAATAAAATAAAAAGATAAACAACAACTAAATATCATTAGTCTATTTCATGGGTCACATCATTCTATATACAACTTTTCTTAGATATTTTAAAAGTGTACCATTTCTCTTTTGGTCGACTGAATTGGCCGAATTATTGTTCCAAATTGACCAATACCGGTTTGAGCAAACATGAGATATGTTTTTCACTTTAACATTAAAAATGTTTTATATATCGATTACATTAAAATGTAAATTATAATTGGGAACTTAAATGTGTTGCTAGTTACACTCAAATTAGGTACATCTATATGAAAAAGAGGGTAATAATATGTATATGCTTGAAAGTAGAAGGTTATAGAATGCAAATATTTCTTCGTAAATAAGTTTTGAAATCGTATGAAAAATATGTTGTTAAAAGTATACATGTTTACACCGGTTTTTTCTTCTCCATATATATTTCCAAAAGTATTACTAGGATGTGGTTCAAGCTAACCGGGAGCACAATCCGAGTCAAGGTGACCAAGTTGCAATTTCACTTCGTAGGATTCAAATTATTAGACAGTAAATCTCTAGCTAAGTTTTAAGGATTTAACCAATATGATAAATCAACTTGTTTATTTATTTTATTTGTCCAATTGTACATGATATTGTAATGAGTCAACAGATTTGTAACTAAATTACCCTACACAAACGTAAGGTTCAATAAGGTCTTCAATTTGCAAGTTCCTATGCATCATGTCATAATATGGAATTTTGCAAGGAAATTTACCACTTCTATGTTTGTAAATAACAAACATAGAGAGTAAAATCGAAGTCCTCAAATAAGGTTAAAAGGTTGTAACTTTTTGGAAATTTAAGAAAATTTACATGACTTTTTTTATTTTAAAGAAAAATCTTCTTTTCATATGAGTGGCAAGTTATTTTAAAATTGTACAATTTTACCCGGGTCTTTTTTTGTTTAAAGTTTCATATCAACTAAACCATCTACTTAATTCAAATATTTCTTCATAAAAAATAACTTTTATCACGTTATTCCGACTAGACAGGGATACTGTAATTATGTCACATGTTTTTCAAGTTTTGACGGTTGTTTCATTACGATCAAAGTTAAAAATATATATCGTTCTATCAAGATAACCTTACAACTAAAATGATATGAATTCAAGTCTCATTTAATACAAATATAAATTTATAATTGCAATAAAAATGGTGTTCCTTTCTCATGTATTACTTTAACATTAATATACTCCAGTATTTTATATATAAAGACCAAAGAAAATAATAATAAGTTGGTTCTTTAGATAATAAACTTTTTAAAACCAAATAAAATATTATGCTAATTGACTTATGAATGTTATAAATATTAAGTAAACTAAACACAAATGATTAATGTTTTGTACGTGTCACAAACCGCAATAATTGGGGAGATGAACCAATAATAAATATTTAGACTTGAAAGACATAGGAAGCATGGTGGAAAATGCATGGATGTTTACCAACAACAAATTAATAAATTAAGAATTTGATCGGCTGACAAAATAAATTAGAGAAAAAGTCTTCGTCTCCAGTTTGTTGTTAGAAGGAGGACAACTTATATTCACACCAAAAACGCTGTTTTAATGTAATAATATTTCTTTTCAAAATTAATAAGAGAAAGAAAGAGATATGCTATTTACACAATACAAGTGAGTTTATATACACAAAAAGAAGTATAATATTTTTGATAGATATAAACTTAATATATGAGGAAAGATAAAAAGTTAAAAAGTCCTGATACAAGTTATTGTAATGAATAAATTGTATAAATATATATATTAAGATCTGATATTCGTAGTATGTAATAAACTATCAGACTTCCATTGTTTATAATGAAATTGTTATTTATTTATATTGTAAATAATCTATGATACTTTTACTGACGTATCATCTATATAAAGTATCACATGACATCCTTACACGTTGTCACGTCACCAAAATATATACAATAGTAATAAATTGTAAGTTCATTACACACAATAAAAAACTCAAATAATTTAATACCCACTATAAATATCGTACTTTAATTTTATATATTTTGAATCACTTAACCTATTTTGTGTTTTTAAAAGAGAAAAAAAAAAATAGCAACAAATGTGTACTTTTGGTAATTTATGTATGAAGTTGGCCCGCGGACAGCCTTGTACCCGACACGCTCCCCAGCCCTACCGCTTATTTCACCCTCTGCTTTCTCCCTTTTTCACTAACATATCAATTTAAGCGCGTATCATATTATAAGTTTTTATTATAACAAAAAAGAAACATTATTCAATCATCCACTTATTTTATTATGGTCCCACTTCTATCTCTATAAATACACCCTCCATTTTTTTCTCATCAACAATAACAATCACAACAACAACAAAAACAAAAACAACTGAGTAGTATATTTTCTCTCAACAAAAAAACATGAAACTGATGCAAAAAAGATCGAGATCGAGGTCGGATGTGAGTAGAAGAGCTTGGAACATATTAAGGTTAGCCTTGTTATGGGCAAGAAAAGGTGGAGTATTTGTTCTTAAAAAAAGACTTGTAATTGACTTGCAACATTTTGTCAAAAGCTTTAAACAATCAAACAAAGGCAATGGTGCTCTCCAGTATGGAGATCGTCAGCTGTCCTTTGATGCAACGCCTATGATTCATGTGAAAATGTCGCGACCTAACTCAATGCGGTTTAAGTTGCCTCATATTCCTTGTATTAATCCACACGTTGATTGTTCTGATCTATTTGACTTTGATGATGAGAGTGAGTACACGAATTATGACGCTAGAAAAAGTTTCTTGATTGGGAATGGGGAAGAATACGATGATCAAGAAGACGATGAGTATGATGACGAAATGTTTGAAGAACAAGTGGGGATTGATATTAAGGCTGAAGAGTTTATAGCTAACTTTTATGAACAACTTAAGCTTCAAAGACAAGTTAATACAAAGAAGTGATTAGACTATTGGCACTGGCGTTTACGCCTTCAATTTTGGGAGTTCATTTTGTTGATTGGGTATTTTTCATAAAGGGTATTGTGGGATTGTTGTAAATACTATCTTCGACCCATTTATAATAAAAAAGCTATTGATTATGATATTTTATAAAACTTGTGTTCTAGTTTCAGCTAGGAAATTTGAATGACATCATTAATCATCATTCAGAATTCATCTTGTTCATATAAGGAAAGAGCAAGTATTAATTATGAAATGAAGAAACAAACCAAATAAAAAGAAGTATAAAGATGAAAATAGTCTATGTATGTCCAAGTTCTGTAACTATAATTTGATCAACATTGTTGTTTCTTTTCTTCTTAAGTGAACAGAGTAAAGGTGAACAACTGTTATATTGCAAGTATCTTGCAAGTCAAAGTTTAATTCGTAGACATAATGTTTACATATTAGTTATCTGATAATTGTTTAGCTCGAATACTAGACTTTAGATTGATAAAATTTCAATGTCACAAAATGCATAAATCTTTTGGGCAATTCTACCAAGGCATATACGGAAGTTTGGAAACTTTTTCTACACAATAGAGTGTAACAGAGTCAAACCAACGCCCAAGTTATTAGAGACTAAGTGACCAACTAAACAAGTAACTAAAATCGGCTTAGTTTAAGTCAACCCAAGCACCAGTGTTCATGTAATAAGACTTTCATATATAGCTCAAGTAAAAGTTTGGAGGTATAAAGCTCGTGAGTTTTATGGTGATTGGCTTATTTTACATTCGTACCCTTTCAGTATATGTTACAATGATTACTCCTAATGTATAATCAAGTCGAGTCAGATCAAGATTCAATTGATACCGCTGTTACAACAAATAAGTTAAGACATTGCACATTAGGCAACCGCATAGGATTAATGAATTTTGTCACGTTTATAATGCATTTTAAAGTGTGATATTTTCAAGCAAATTTGTAATCAAAATCATCTATCAAAGGCATGATCAAGTTAAAGTTGTTTTTCAAACGTTAGTGCACCCCCAAAAATTGCTGAGAACCGTGTCATTTGGGATAGGTTTTCCTTGATTTAACACGTACTAATTGAGTAGAGCCAATCTTGAGCTAGAGGATAAAGGCTTGATCAAGTTGAAGTCGTGTTTCCAACTTTAGTTTTAAAGTACACTGAAGCTCAAGCTTGACAAGGTTTCAACTCAACTCAACTAGACCATCACTTATAATGACCAGTTAGCAATCATGTAAAAACAAACTTGACCTTGCAAAGTACCATATCAAGCATACAACTTTTTCCTAGATTTGAAACAAAGTAGCATGTCATTTCCCAAGACAAATTTCACAAAAAACCAACATACATGCTCATTCTACTTCCAAAAGTTAAAATATCGCTGCCCGCTCCATGTGACCTGCTTAGTTGCTGTTCTTCATTGTAACTATGCAGGTTCCACTTTTTGCACCTAAAGCTAAAGATTCTCTAAACCTCGAAACTTTTTTTTCCCTGTATGTCGATAAAACAGATAATATTTATGACTCCAGTGTAATAGGAACATTGAATGAAATATACTGATATCAACTAAGACAATTGAACTAGGATGAATGTCGAAGTATTATCGACTTTATACCTGCTATAAAAGAGTTTGGCGATAATCATATAGACCCATTCTGGTGTGTCTTACAATATGCTTCCAACTGCCCTATTGCTGCTAATATAAGACCTGCAGTAAAATATAGTTTCAGCCACTATCAATTTCAGGAATAAAATTTCACGGAAACCTCCCAAGAATAAAACTTGGTTCTATACCTCTAGGGCAACATCCATCTTATTTACCGAACAAGATACAACAAGGCATTAAAAAGGAAAATTATAGCATAAGAACTAGGAAAAGCCAAGAAATTTGTGCTAAATTAGGTTGAATCGCACTATATTTCCTTATCAAAGCATTTAATGTTACAAATTGAAAACTGGCTGCACTTACCTAGAAATAGGGCTGAAGGCTTTCCAGGCCGTGATTTATATTCAGGATGAAACTGTACTCCCACATAGAATGGATGGCTTGGAAGCTCTAAAATCTTCAGAATGGAAGAAGAAAATATTAGCAGATTCTAATATTTATTATAATAATAATGAAATATAGCAATAATTATAAAGAGAGTCCATTCTCTCTGCGCATGGTTAATAGGCTTAAATATATAAGTACCATTTAAATCTAATCTTAATTTTGATCTCATAACACTATCATTTCACATTGATGACATCGAAGGGTATAAAGTACAGGCAAGATTAAGTGCCCATCATAAAACAAACCTCCATTCGTTGACCGCTTTCATCCTTCCCCACAAAACTTAAGCCCGTTTTTTCTAAATCACCAACCACCTCAGGATTCACCTACATGAGAACAGAAAAACTGTTTAAATGTGTGATTTTATAATGATCAACTACATTCCTTCACAATGACTAACCTCATAACGATGTCGATGTCGCTCATCCACAAAGTCTGGATTGTGATAACTGCCAAAAAAAAACTGAACATGTTAACCAATTCCCCTGATACTTTTAACAATAAGCACTAATAAAATAGAGCCAAAAAGGATATGGATTCATATTGCCGTGCGTCTTAATGAATTTCCATAGTTAGGATTTAAATCTCATACAGTTTAGCAGTAATACAGTCCGAGGTCTGCAGTAAAGTTCTTCGAGAACCAAGTCTCATTGTGTTCCCCATGTGTGTTCTTGAACCCTGAATGTAAATGCATAAAGAAAGATTGCTGATATCTCAAAACAAAAGATTGTCAAAATATAAAGAAAAGCAGAAATACCTCTGGCATGAATATTACAACTGGATTGGCTGCATGCTCATCAAATTCGGTACTATTCGCCTCTTTCCAGCCCAAGATCTAGATAAATTCGTTAAAAATAAGAAAATATAATATCAAGAAAACAAATATTTATAGAGAAAGGACTTACAGATCTAGAAATCTCAATAACAGAAATCTGCATGCCTAAGCAAATTCCAAGATACGGGACTTTATTCTCTCGGGCATACTTGGCAGCTAGTATCATTCCCTTCACACCACGATCTCCAAATCCACCAGGAACCAAAACACATGCTGAATTCTGAACATATTAATATTTAGCTTCACAAAATAGTAACTCATATTCAGACAAATCATTATCTTACATACCACCGCAAATTAACTCAAATATATCAAGTTGTACTCAGAATAAAATGATGATTCATAAAATAATATGCAGAGTTGGTTGACGTATAACACTTACCCTTAGTGTCTCCCAGGCCTTTGTATGAGCTTCTGGTGCCTACAAAAAAATAAAGTAAACACTTGGATATGGTTTAAATAATAGCATCTAGAAGAATGGAAATCATAGGAATTCTTTACCGATTTGGCACTTTCATCTTCAAGATCAGAAGCTGCAATCCATTCAATGGAGGGTTTCAACGAACATGAGATGCAGGCATGCAGAAGGGCCTGCATTTCAAGTTCAGTAAGTGGAACTCAATATGAAGTCCACAGTTGAACTCAATAAACCAAGGATTAAAGAATATAACCTAGAAGCAATAAGTCTAATATCTAAGAATTGGCAACAATATTAATTTGAATAGTTGATCATAGCATGTGAATGCTTAGTCAAAGAATCAAATCGGTCAATCAACACAAAACTTGATAGAAGTCTTTGACTACCGATAAAACACCTAAAATACCCCTCAATAAGATAAAACTGAGAAAGCTTGCAGACGACAATTAATGTCACCTATATCTTGTAATGGTTGCTAGTGGAAAAATAGGTTAATATGGATGTGAATCTTCTTCTAAGAAAAACATTGCAAATTTTTGGACAGCCCAAATTAAAAGGTTTCCATTTTTTGGGATGAGACTACTGATCAATAACAATAACATCTATTTAAGCATGAGCCTTGGCAACTACCACTTTATTTATAGGGATGTAACTCTTCTTAACTATTTCTAAAAAGGACCAAACATAACTATCATAAAACAGTACCAAACAAAACAAAGTTTCTCTTGCCCATCCTTGTGTTCCTATCATAAGACCCATGAAAATCAGAATTTTGGAGACATCTAAGACTCTGCATTAACAGCAGATGTGTTACATTTCTCGATCAGCATTTTATTCAAGAAAACTAGAATAAAAATACATACTCAACCTACTAGTTTTTCATAAAAGATATAGCATTCTTAGTCTGGAATTTTGGATTGAATTAATATACACCAATCGTACCTTAACAACAGATAAATAGGAGTCTGTTAGGCCAACATATTTCCCAACCATTGCAATCTTGACCTGCAGAGAGTAATCGTTCTTCAGACACTAAATGAGATGTTGCAAGGGAGGAGAATGTTTGGGATGATACTAACAGAATTCGTAAGGTTGTCAAATGTTTCTGCCCTAGTAGTCCACTCAAGTAAATTTGGAGTGTTGGCTACACTGAAATATACAATATTATCAGAATTCCAGCATAGCGCTGTAAATAAGCATAACTTATTCTTTTCAAAGAGTATATTTTCTGCCAGAAGTTAAATCATAATAAATTGTGTTCCTTTAGTTAGTGAAGCTAATGGACTGTAAAAATAAAAGCTCACCGAAGTAGTGCTAGCTGCTTCAGAATTGCCTCGTGAGCATTTTGGTTCTGGAATGAAATCAGTAGAAATTTATAGGTAATATGGAAGATCTCAAATGAATACAAGAATTTTTTTTGTTAAAGTTTACGCACCCGAAGTAAAAGAGGGACGTGCCAAATGTTGGGAACATCATGTATATTGAGAATGTTAGCAGCCTGTTTAGAAAATAAATCAGGACAAATACACAAAAGAACTATAGCCTAAGAAAAGATTAAATAAAAGCCTATCAATCAACTTACAGGAACATGGCAAAACTGTGAGAGTTTCTGCTTTGTATTTTCCAACAATGGCTGCAAGGTAATCATGGTAGCTGTTTAATACGTAATTCCTTATATAATCCACAGTGAAAACATCAATCCAAAAGGTTGAGTTTTATCAGCTAGTGGGAATAGGATAAAAAAACAACATACCTGAGCAGAACGACATGCTAAAAAGTGGGGAGTCAGGCCTAATGCTCGTAGTTCCCGAACACTGTGTTGTGTAGGCTTTGTTTTCTGAAGAAACAAAAATCAGCTGAAACTATAACGGATCTTGGCTAATCATAAGAATGTAACATTTTCCCAAACATCAAAAGCAAACTAAATCCGACATGGCAGCAATTGGGTATTACCTGTTCCCCAACAACACCAAGTACAGGTACAAGGCTAACATGAATGAGGCAGAAATTATCCGGTCCTGAGAAATGAACATAAAAGAAGCATCATAAGTACAATGATAGCCTACCAAACCTCCGTGAGCATATAATGAACCATAACAGTAAACTTACCAGTAGAGAAAAATAACTGTCGCAAAGCCTCTATGAAGGGCATAGACTCGATGTCACCTATGAAGAATTGCAAAGGTAATAAATATATCCTTATATTTAAGAAGAACAGATAAGTTATGATCCATTAAGAGGTAGTACCAACTGTTCCTCCTAATTCTATCACGCACACATCTGCTGGTCCCTCTTTCCCATCAACAGGAATAGCAGAAACAGACTCAATCCAATCCTTAATAGCATCCGTTATGTGTGGGACTACCTAAAAGATGTTTGAACATGCAGAGCAGGAGTAAGTACTAATCTGTCTTCATGTACTGAAAAGAAACAATTCCATCTATGCACATTACTTGCCTGAACAGTTTTTCCAAGATAATCTCCTTTCCGTTCCTTCTCAAGAACAGACTGACAAAAACAAGCAAAAATCACGGAATCAGTACCTCACTGGTTACACACGACTACACCAATCATAAAACATCACCTGATAGATCTTTCCAGTCGTGATGTTGTTATCCCTGGTAAGCCTCACATCTAAAAACCGTTCATAGTTTCCGAGATCTAGATCAACCTATCAAGATCATACGGAAAGATAAATTATTTATAAACAATACTTTTTAAAGCTGGCCATTACTTATATATTTAAACTTATCATCCAACAGGTATCGCCCTGTTAAAGCTTCTTAAAGTGCGGTTGAAGAAATAAATGAATTGGTCAACTAGTGAAAGCATGAATATACATTTCAAACAAGAGCAATGGCTTGTGTAGACAAGCACTTTCTTTCGCTATTCCACTTGAGTTTGGAAAATTTATACTATATCTCTTATTACCCGAAAACATTTGCAATGTAATAGCAACACCAATTTATTTACTGTCGATACAACTCCATATGAACTGAACACTTTGACTTGAACACTATTTTTAATTCTATATGGGCCAACACAGTTACAGTTCAAATAAACATAAGTAAAGGCACACGAATAGTCACTGCTCACGTCACGCCGTTCATGTAGTCATGTACATGTTGAAATTTGTGGATTAATTGATGAATCGATGTAAAGGTAAAAAGAAAAAATCGCACCTCTCCACCATCATCAAGAACAAAAACCTCTCCGTGTTCAAACGGAGACATTGTACCGGCATCTGTGTTCAAATACGGATCTGCATCCACCAGACACCATACCAGAATCTTTAATACACATATACCCCCGTAATTGAAACGAAAGTTTCATTTACAAAGTATACTTCTAATTTCCAAATCAATAAAATTCACATCAAAATCCACATCACCATGCCAATAGTTACAACATGCAATGAACAAAATTAACACGAATTTTATCACAAATTCAACATGCAGTATTCCAATTCATTGCCGTTAGCAATTGCTAATACTAACTGAACACAAATAGTAAACAATTCATAAGGATCAACAGAATATAAGTAAAGACATAGTTAGGAACCTAATTGAAGCGTAGCACACTAAATAAATACACACGCCTATACATATATACCATATGTCTACATGAACAATAGTAATTGATAAACTTTTAGAAAAATGAACCGATTTTGATTGAGGTGACGCGAAGGCCACACGCTTTAAGAACGACGCCAATGCTACTAGCGGTGACGCCTTTACCGAGGCCGCTAACCACACCACCGGTCACCAATACGTACTTCATTTTTATTTTTTTTGAAGATTTTATGATGTCTGCAAAGTGTTTGTGAAAATGTCAGAGAGAGAATTAGGGGAAGTCTAACTGAGTTGAGTCGTTTTCCGGAAGAAAAACAAGGCAGAAGGAGGAAAAGGGGGAACTAATCAATCATTCAATCCTGGGTGGTTATATATTTTAGCCCACATATGGAATCAAACGTATAATAGGACTAGTTTCTAAAAGCATAAAATTTGGTACTTTTACTTGTACATCAATTTCACTTTCTAATCCACTTTCTATTATTATTATTATATATTATATATATTATAATAAATAAAAATAAACATTAAAATAAAAAATAGAAATACGTGTCTTTTTATAATGAATTTGTTTTGTATGATTAGATAGTAATCTAAGTGGTTTAATAGATAAATAGATTGATTAACTTGTTGATGATAAGATAGTTGAACCATATCCACAAATTATAATAATTGAGTTATACTTGTGGCATCATATTCCAATCTAACTTTTCTTAACCTTAATTATATTATATTATATTATATTATAATATATTACTATATATTATATGTCCATTTCAATAGATATCCACATAAATTTTTGCTATCAACAAGTCAAACATGGAATAAGATACCTTGAGAGCTTATATGAAATAGAAAGTGATTTATACATCTAAAAAGTGATTCCAATGGTTTTGCTTCCTTTATATCATTGTAGGCAAATTTCTATAATTAACAAGTATGTTTTGTCGGTAAAGAGTTCATTTAGCACGTGTCATCATAATATAGGTTAATATTCATCAAATACACTTGTATTTTTCTATTAAATAACAAAATTCATTTCATAAACTTTTTTATTTTCTTTTATAAAAGAAGGTCCATCGTTTAATTTTTATCGGTTCTTGAGTTTTTCAATTAAAGAGGGAAAATGAATCAACACAAACCCGTGGAATACCTGTAACCTACTTAGGATAAATCAGATTGTGAGCAACAAGGGAATGAGTTAGGACTCTCGTTGTAACCACTACCACTACCTAATCTCAGTTCACATCCCAAGGGAAAGGGAATGAGTAAGAAATCACATTAGTTTCACAGTTTCTCTCTTTCTCTTTTGAGGGAGCGGAGGTGAGAAGTGTTAGGAATATTCAAAGGGATCAAGGAAGGTTATTGTACCCGCCAAAGGAAGTTGCGAATAGGTTAATTCCTTCTATCAACAATGCCTTGGAATGAAAAAGTTCTTGGTTGCACTCAGCCGTCTGAATCTTTCTTTGAATTTCGAGATGCTGAGAGCAAGTCAAGCTACTCACAAAAATATATATAATATAATATATAATATATATACATGATATTTGAGATTTATAAAAGAAATTAATTTAATTAATGATTTTTAGCTTATGAGCTAATAGCTTACACGTGTATAAGCTATTATATTTTCGAAATCGTGTCCGGTTTATTCCAACTATGTAAGGAACAATATGCATATGAAAAGATATATATTTTTATAGTTAAGTTAACTTTATTTGTTTTTAAAACTTGCGATCAAATATATATAATAGAGCTCAAGTACTGGTGCCTCTAATATTAAGTATCTTTTATTTTATTTGTTGTTATTAATAACTTATAAAATCGAAGCATCTTCATCGTTGAGTAAGCACTCATTCTTTTTATTTGTATCCTTATTAAGCATAATGTCTATTTAATAATTTTTATATATTCAGGTACCTAAAGAAATCGGAGTAAATCATGTGGAAACTGTCAAATAACAAAACAAAAAAAAAAAGTAAAAACAGAAGGAAAGAAAAATTGATCGAAACGTATTTATTGACTATAAACTATAGAATAAATTGATGGCATTTGTGAAAAAATTTCGGTCACGTTTCATGTTTCAATGTAGGTTAACGCGAGGAAAATAATAGGGGATGGCTATTGGATAATTGGACATAAAGGATTCTAGTTTGGATGTCTTTTTGTACTTTTATTATTCTTAAGGGTCGAGGGGTGCTTGGAGCAACGGATTGTTATTATTCTGTTAATATTTTGAATTGAGAACGTTGTTAGATAATGTTTTGTTATTCTGTGTCAGTTGATATTGTCTATATTATATATATTTTTAGTGGTAATATTGATTCTAATTATATATCATCTAAGTTAATTTTAAGAACTTTCGATACTTATTTAGTTTCAAATTAATTATTAGGTACCATTGTTTAAGAAATGAGGAAATGAGCTTAATTGGTGATGATTTTTGAAGAAACACAAAAGCTGACCAAAGTTGCCTAGATACCCGGCTAATACTAAATTCACTCGGTGGGTACTTGTAGAAGACATCCACCCAACTGGTACACATCTACCTGGAGGGTATCCATAGGAAACACCTATTCGGCGGATGACACAATCTACCTGATGGGTGCTCTATCTAACGCGGCCAAGAGTTGTTTCCAATAAAACATAAGCTCAAAACCCTAAAAACACTTATGCTTTCAGGCGATTTTGGTGATCCTATGTGACTTTTGGAGAGATTCTAAGCTACCAATCATCGTCCTAATCATTAGGGAAGTTATGATTGATCATCAAGCATTTCAACAACGATAATTTACTCAATTAATTCTTGTTTTGAATCAAACATGAATTTTTCTAATGGTTATTGTTATTTGTGTGTTTGAGTCCATAATCATGGCTAACTTTTTTATGTTCATTTAGGCTAATGATCCTAGGTGTTGGAAGTGTTTATTAATTGATTATATTTCATACGTTGATTTGATGTTTACTCAACGAACGATTTGTATTTCAATTTAGTTAATTCAAATAGTGTTTTTAAGGAAATCTCATGTATTTTATCTTCATTCGTGTTATAAACATTGATCAAAGAATGTCATTAGAATTTTATAGTATGATTGTGATAGTTACCTTTTAAAAATTTGTTGTCTATTGCTTTTGTAAGAATTACACATCAATTATAATAGCTTACCTTTAGTCTTGGTGAGTTGTGTTTTACACAACCTAAAAAGACTACCTAGCACTTTTGAATATAAATTTGTTTAATTTATAAAATTTGGTTAAAGGTTTTAAAAATTTTCTAAGTAATCAAAAACTTACATTATCTCTTATTATATAAGTAAAACTCAATATATGACGTATAACACAAACCTTTAAAAACACACAGACCATTTATCTCTCTTTGTGGTTTACCCGATTTAAATTGTGTGACTATGAACTTCAATCTCATGAATTAGTCGGTAAAATTTTTTAAACATGACGATTATAAATAAAATGTTGATATTTTATTGTAATCCTTTGAACTTGATTAATAGTTCTACTACACAGATAGTGATCTATGTGTCATAGTATTTAGTTGGACTGTTGTAGAAAAAGGGGAAAGTGAGAACAGTATTCAGGACAGTGATCATGACAGTGTTAAAAAAATTTTATTTTATTTTGTAGAAAATTAGTATAATAATTTAATAAATATAAATAAATAACAAAATAAATAAATAAAAGAAATAAATTCATTAAAATAAAAATAAATATTACAAATTCTAAAAAATAAAATTACAAAACCTAACAATTAAAAGTACGTTAAACAAATTATGTTCTATTACGATTCCTCCAAATATCCTTCACAAGATCAGTTAGAATGCCCTTTTACACGTCTCTATCATGTAATTCTTGGGTTTTCCTCTTATATGTGTCACACCTGTAGATCCAAGTACCATGTATGTTCCCAACAGATACATAATAATCTCCATTCTCGACTATATTAAAATTGTTATCTTTGGTAATCATGTTATGCAATATGATACATGACTTATTTTATAGTGTTTACGTTATAAGGTCTTATTGGTTGTTGTAGTATATGGCAACGACCTTGGAGGACATCAAATGTCCGCTTAATATCCTTTCAGGCAGATGTTTGTGATTTCATAAACTTCACCCTCTTTGCATCAACAATACTTGAGAATCCCTTTACGAACGCTGCTTATGACGAGTATATCTCGTCAGCAAGATAGTATCCTCTTTCGTAATTCACATCATACACATGATATGGGATTTGGGGAGCGGAGTCATTTAGCAAGTTGTTGAAGAATGGAAATGAATTCTGGTTGTTTAAGTCGTTGTTCGACCTCACAACCCCAATGTATGCATGCCAAATCCGCATGTCGTACGAATCAATAACTTCAAATATGATCATGGAATCCCCGTGATCGCCTCATGTATATTTCCCTTTCATGCATTTGGGCATTGTGTCCAAGCCCAATGCATACAATCTATGCTTCCAAGCATCCATGGAAAACCATGAATCTTTTCATGTTTTGCATACAATTGACGGATGTCTTTCTTGGTTGGTTCTCACATGTAAACGTTTTCATATAAGTCAATTAGGTACCTTGTAAAATTTTGTAATGTTTCACATGATGTTCTTTGTGACATTTACAAATATTCATCAAATGCATTCGATGTTGTGCCGTATGCCAATTGGTGTTAAGCAGATGCCACTTTTTGAATAGTGTTAAAACCCGGAACACTACGTGCATCGTGTCGTTGTAGAAAATATATAAAATATTTGGGTATAGGCTTGATAGAGTAAGTAGTTACACCTTCAACAATTTGGAGGAATAGTCGTTCTCTCATACGGAAGCGACGTTTGAAATATTCCTTGGGGTATTTCGAGTTTTCACCAAAATAATCGTTCAATAACGTTTGATGTGCACCAACCCGATAACGATAGATGTACCAACGTGTACATGACTGGTTGGAACTTTCGCCTTCTTCTCGAGGAATTAAAACTTCATCATGATAATTACGAGCTTTAAATGAGGAGTCGCAACGTTATTTCGTCATTAGAAGAAAAATGAGAAGACATTATTGTGAATTATTGAGTTTTTGAGTGTATGTTTGTAGATGAGAAAGAGTGTTTTGATATGTAAAAAGTTGTGTTTGAAGTGTGACATTTATAAATTGAAAATATGATTTAAAATATATATTTTTATAATACGGTCAAAAGACCGTTTTTTTTTTTTTTTTTTTTTTTTATATATATATTTTAAAAAAATACAATTGTTAGAATTAAAAAAAAGATATGGTGAGAAGCGCGTCCCGAGTGGAATTACGTAGTCGAATCCGCATTCAAAATGTCATTTCGAAATGATAGAACACCATTCTAACAACGATCCAATTGAAAAACAAGTCGCATTTCATCCTACTTTGCATGGTCCAAGGAGAGTTCTTTAACACCAATAGAAACTTTAGAACCAATCTTGACGTTTAAATAATAAAAGAAATAATTGTAGTCCTTTGAACTTGCTTAATAGTTCTACTAACTAACCATAAGGAGAGTTCTTTTATACCAATAAAAACTTTGAGAACCAATCTTGACGTTTAAATAAAAAAAACAAAATAGACTACGCAGATTTATTTTAAATTACATGCGATTTCGTCAGTTAGCTTCATATTTATATATTTATATGTGATGTGATCTACATTTTTAGATATAAATCACGTGTGGTTACTTTTTAAAGCATATATGATCATCGTCATTCGTCAATATGAATAGTCTATTTTTTGTTTACTATTCCTAGTTTTTAATCTTCTTACTGGTACATAATAAACTTTCCACTCAACCACTAAACCAGAATTATATTGAAAGACAAACTAATGAACTTAAAAGGCAAAATGATTTCCAAATTGCAAATCAAGATAATATGTTCAAGAGTATCCAATGAAAACGTCACTATTTAATGGAACAATAAGTCTCCAGCATTGTAAGAGCGTCCGGAATGGGTCGAATTTTGTCGTATTTTTAATCTTGAACGTTGGAAGTTTGGCATTCACGACTCCCCAGCGTTCAAGGTCAATGTTTGTTCTTTTTCTTTTTTTAATTTTTAATTCCAACGGCTATTTTCAAGTTAACGAAAGTCTAGTAATTATTTTCTTAGAAGATTGACATATTAATTTTATTTCTTCAAAAAATAGTTACAAACTAAAAGCCGTTTAAAACTCTTTGTTGACAAATATTTCAACCACAACTATGTTAATTGCTCAATAAACACAATTACTTTAAGGAGGTGAAAAGTGCCAAAAACAACACTTTGGAGTGCATGGCTTATGCTCTGGGCTCCTACAAAGCTGTAATAGATGATGGAGGCAAACATATTTCACTTCCAAAATGGAGACATTTGTTGGATCACTTTGAGGCGCTTTTATTACAAATGGTCAATGTTATTTTTGGACAATAGCTTATCAACCCTTTAATACAAGGTTTATAAATGTTACGTTCACATCCCTATATAGTTGTATGTGCAACTTGAGGTTATCTTTATATTTACTCCTACGATGGAATTTAATTGAAAACCCTTGGTACTTAAATGCATTCCCAAGTGGTACCATGCTTAAATTCCTCAACCATATGTCGATATCGGCATTATATTACGTTACATTTTATAATCTATAGTCTATTTATTAAATGTGTTTGTTAACATATATTGTTCAACAACACAAAGTTATAAACTTGAGAATTGAATGATGAAATTATTATAGTCATTTATATTTTAACAATGACAATGGTTGGTGCAAGTGGAGTGGACCTATTTAAGAGTGAGTAATGAGCAATAAACTAAAAAGTGTGGTGGTCCGAGATCATTACTCCGGTCCAAAGTAGATTGTTCGAATCTAAGTTTTTTATATGCATATATTGTGTTCATCTTCCTTCAAACAACATTATTTGCAAAAAGTGTCAATAAACTACATATCATGTGTTTATTGTCTCTCAACTATGATGTGGTAGGACAAATCTATTACTATTAAAGTCTTTATGATTGTTGTTTTGATCAAGGTTGATTTCTTATAAGAAATTAATTAATGTTCATAATACATATAAGTGCACAAAGAAACAAGCTTTTTAAAATAACCAACGGATATATGATGCCGTCAAGTTTGATTAATTGTGTTTTCAAGGTCGAAGTATGACCTGATCGAAAGCCTCCAGTGGGAAGCCAAGTTTCAAAGATGAGACAATTTAAAGTACTAACCGGTTCGTTTAGCGGGCCAATGGCTTTATTAATAAAATTATTAAGTGAGCTGAGACTAAATCAATTTGTTTTACCATTATTTTTAATGAATTACTGTATTAGTTTGATTTACTTTTCACATGATGCATTTTGTCGTCTATTGGAATTGCAGAAACATCAACTTTTCAAACAATCGTACACATAATTAAAGATATCGATTTCAATTCTACTCGTTAATGTACAGAGAACGATGGCACCAATCAGAAGCACGTAAATTTTATGTTTTTTCTATTTTATGCATTCCACCTATCAATTGAAAAGGATGTCGAACATATCGAGTGATCAGTACGTGTGAAGATAAGATGCACTCTTAGTGGTCCATTATTTAGCTGTGATATGTCGGATGGTTTATTATGAGCTTCAAAACATGATGGATGTTACCTTAAAAAGTAGTAAAACAAATTGCACATATGTTGTAGCATTTGTCCTTTCAAAAGACAAAGTTGACACTGATTTGTCATCACCCATATTTCGTTTAGTTTCGGCTACTTTTTATACAACGGAAAAAAGTATGGGTGCCACTAAATGTACATATGCTCAAATGCAATTTTTTTTAAGGGATAATATTCGGTGTCATTGACCACATCGATGAAATTGTACTGTTAGTTTTAGCCGATGGACTATTTGTATATTTATAAAAAAGTTGGATTAATATCATCAATTTTCCAGAAAAGATTAAATATGTATATTTATATTTTATGTAATTTTATAAAAAGACTTTTATAAACTTTATGTGAATGTAACGTACCTCGTATGAGATATACAATATGTCACATTTTAAAAATATTATATACTCCGTACTATTTAAGAGCTTTATAGCACTAAAGATAGAGTTCATATATGATCCTTTGCTAATATTATAACTAGAAGGTAGCTAACACAAGATGTTAGGATATCAAACTTTTCTATTAAATCTTTATATTAAATATTTATTCGTAAATGATTAAAAAGAAAAAAAAGATTAGAGCAAAAACGTGTGACACAGATAGTTCCTTTTTTTCTCTGCCAAATTCACATGGTGAAATGAAAGAAAGCTGTTAGAAATAAAACGGATATGTATTAAGCGATCATAGACAGGAGGTGATGTGTTAAATTAAATATCAATGACTTTTGCACAAAAAGTTAAGAGGGTTCGTAAACAATGTTATACTAACTTCGTACTAAATTTACATTTATATTTACTTTTACTTTTATATATAATAAAATTAAACAAAAACATTTTTTCTTTACGGACTCGCAGAGCTAAATTAATTATCGATCTAGCTCCGCGGTCGATATAAGCAACCAAATACAATCTATTTAGCAAAGATGAGTATAGTATAAAGCTTAATGATCAACCGATCAAGTGAATCAACTTAATTTGATAGATGAACAATAATATGTAAATTTATATTATTATGTACGCGCTTGTTATTTTTACGAATATATATAAGATTAGAATTCATAAATTATAAGTATAAATAATACACAATATAAAAGACAATTAAATAAATATTTTAATTTAATTAGAAATTTTGAATGCATTGAGTTGTCTTTTAACCTATAAATCTATCTATGATATAACTTAGCTAAACCCAAAATAACGAGTATATTTGAACGAACAAAAGTCTTAACTTAGAAAATTTGGTATATATAATCCCAAAAGTATAGATAAGTTTCAAACGACTGAGAATATATATATACTAATTAATCAGGTTATTTATTTAAACGCATACTTCACGTACAAAAACAGTGCACCAATACACATATATTAATGTTAACAAGCTAGTAACAACAATCTCAACTTAATAAATCAATTTCAACATAATCAATCATCATTAGTAGCTAGGCTATTAGCCTTGTTGTACTAAATACTTATTTTAAGAATCAATGGAACAAAAATATATAGTGATCGATCTATCCACTTTACATTTCCAAACAAAAATAAAAACTAAGAAAGAAGCCACGCAATCATATCATCTTGTTTCTCAACATCCACAACCTCTAGTTGTGTTGGACTTTCACATTCCCATGGCCATGGCCATGACATTATATCTTCTTCTTCCTCACCCATTAACCCTAACCCTACCATACTATTCCCGCCTTCGAAATTCATTTCCCGTTCCCATTCCCATGCCCATTCTGATTTCCGATCACCCTCTTTTCCGTGATTACTATCATCGCTAGTCAATGAACTTAATGAACCACTTTCTACTAAACAACCACTTTCAACTATTTGTCCACTACCATTAATTTCCACATTATTATTAATACTATCGATCACCTCTTGTAGCTCACTCAAACTCAATACTTCCATTAACTGACCTTCACTAGCACTAGTTGGATTCATGTTACTTTCTTTATCCGATACCGTGGACGATATAGACAATGCTTTTTTACGAGGTTTTTTGCTCTTCGTTGCTGAACTTTGACGTTTGGTTGGAATTCCAGGAGATGGTGGGGCAACTTTGCGGCTCAAATGTGAATTCCAATAGTTTTTGATTTCGTTGTCTGTTCGTCCAGCCAAATGGCCAGCTATCAAAGACCACCTGCAAAAGATTAAATGCAATTACTTCTTAGTGTCTTCTTTTTCTTCATTTTACCCTACCTAGCTTTATACTTCCTCCTTCTCAATTATATTGTCCCTAACCAAAAAATTATAGTTTAAATTTAGTTCTACATAATATATTATTAAACATGGTGTTGACAATCATGTATTGCACTTGTCATCCAGTCAAAAAGATTGTGCTTAGTATTAAATCTTACATATGAATCAAGAGCTGAATATTTTCAAATATAAAAAGTAAAATCTACTTATTTTAAATTGTTTCTTTTTCATTGGTCAAATATTCCTTTGGTCGATTGCAACAAAACAACATAACCTAAGCCTAAAATAGGTAAACAAACATTGGTTTATTTGCTTCATATTAAAAAAATTGTGACAACTGTACCTGTTGCCGAGCGATGCATGCAACTTAATTATCATATCTTCTTCTTCACTAGATATATTTCCTCTCTTTACATCAGATCTCAAGTAGTTTATCCATCTCAACCTGCAACTTTTCCCGCATCTCAACAACCCTATATATCAATCAACATTAACTCATTAATACTAATTAACGTTAACATTTATAGCGATTTTGAGCAGGCTTATTTCACGGCTTATGGGCTTAGGGAAATTTGTAGAAGTTCGGATATCCATTTCTAACTGCTTATTTGTTTGTCGACTTAAGTTTAAGTCGACAAACTCATAAGCTGCTAACATTAACTTATCAGCCTTTTCAAATTTCTTGGGAATTTATTATTACCTGCATTTTTTGGCAATGATCTCCAGGAACCTTCACCATGTTTTTCGATATAATCTAACAATATTTGATCTTCTTCGGCGGTCCATCTTCCTCTTCTCAACCCAACTTTCTCACAACATGGAGCTCTTCCCATTTTCTACTACAAAACCTTATTTTAAGATGTTTTGTATTTTTTGTGTTTTTACATGCATAAATATGAATATACTAGCTAGAAAGTGACTGTGAGAGTACGCAGTGCAGTGGCGTTGTATTGTTGCATTTAAAGAGGAGGTAGGAACGTGGGGCTAAAAATCATATATGGTTCAATGTTTTGCCACGTGTACACTACAAATGAATATGACTAACTTCTTGTCGTGGCTTCATCTCCGTCATGTGCTCCTCACGGCGTCTACATTTCCCACGTTCATCTTATACTAAATGAGGATTAATTAGAAACCAAATAATTACTAGCTTATAATATAATAATCCTTTTTACACTACAATATTATTTCAATTATTAGCTTTTGTAACTACAAATGTTTTTTGTCAATAAAAACTGCTTAGTATAATCCATATGTATCTCTAAGTTTAGTTTTCTTGCTTTAATTTGTAGCAATGAATGTTGGTTGGTCATTAATATGTTTAGGTATATGCATTATGAAGGAAATCTTTGAGACCACTTCATGTGATATTTAATTTCATCACTTTTTTTTCGACAAAAATGTACAAGAAGTTAGGAAGGTGCGTGTAATTATACAGTACGTAGGGTAAGTAGTATACTAAAACTTAAACTTATTGAGTTATTCTAATATGTTGAGCTCGGCTCGAGTTCCTTCGTGTTAAGCTTTATTGAGTTCAAGCTCAAAGTCGTATACAAAAAGACGAGCTCAAATTCTACATGTAAATATTAGGTGCTTGTATATGTAAATCTAAGATTATCAAATAGTCTAAGTTTTTATCAGAGTTATATATCAGTTTGATCTCTAACTCAAGTCAAGTGTACAATAAAGTTCGAATCCTCTCAAACTGAACTTGAGCTGGCTCGGTTAATCGGTTCAACAGGAGAATATGCTTATATATTATATAATATATATATATATATATATCTTAAATTATATGCCGCCGATGTATAAATTAAGATTTATTGGTGCGTTATTGATTGTATATATATCACCGGCCAACATACATCGTATCACTATCATTTGTTTTTCAGAAAAGTGTATAGAAACAGCATACTTGTATATATTCATATCCACAACCTTTCTCTGGTGTTGTTGCTGTCTTCTCAGGATTCGTTTCTCGTTCTATATAAATACCATTAATTATTATTCAACTACCATGCATAGGCTACAATCAAGCCATTTCCTACTCGTACAAAATTTCAAATTTGGCCTAATCATTTTAATTAGTACCTGCGAGTTGTGATGTAACCACACAAGCTAGGTTCATGATTGCATTGTCAACGTTGTTTGTTTTCTCCATGATTTATTTATTATATATTTAAAGGCAACATAATTTGAAAAAAAAAAAAACTTATATATGCATGAAAAATAAATAAAAAGAGATATTTGTAACATATAATGTTTTGCAATGCACGTTAAAGTTTTTATTCAAGGTAATATTTTTAGCAAATATTTTAAAATGGAAAAACTGTCAAATGTTTGATAACTGGAGCAAAATGAAAATTGAATGCTCCAACATGATCTGAGGTTGCATTTTTCTCTCGCCAACCATTCTATCAATATATAGCTAGAAATTTCATAAAGATATACATGTTCTTTATTTTAACAGCTTATAATTAAAATAAAAAGGTTATCAAAAAGCTAACAAAAAATTACAGAGAAATAGTCAAAAGCGAATTTTGAATCCACGATGTCGAAGAAGGTCTATTCGTTCTATTTCTATTAACAAACCACTTATATGAGAAATCAACAATATAATCAAATAAAGTGTCTCTCCTAGGCTTCTTGTATGCGAACATAATTGCATTCCTGTACTTCCGAAGCACCCAACACGTATTAAGATGATAGCCTGAATAATCCTTCTTTGCAAGCTCGTAAGTAGAACATTATCCATCCATAGTACCAGATGATCAATAGAAGAAAAAATATGAAAAAACAAATCACACCGTCTCCCATTGTTAGCCCTTAAATCCGAAGCAATAAAGCAAGACGTGAATATGTGATTAGCATTTTCAATTCCAACATTACATATGGGACAAAGAGTAGAAGGAATAGCAATATCTCGATAAATCAAATTAGATTGAATAGGAAGTCTATCTAATCAGCATCTTCAAAAAAAGATATTGACTTTCCTTGAAATATATCTATTACATATAGTCGGGAAAGAACCATCAGGAAGCGTTAAAGGAAGCGTTAAATGATCGATGATCCGCCTTGCCTCCTGAACCAAGAATACAGTATCTGCCCCCACAACCCATACCCATCGATCTAGGGAAGATCCCAGTTGGGTTCTGACTAGCAGATGTTCAAGATCCAAAAGTTGAGAACTTGTTTCGCCACGTAATACTGCATGCCTTCAATACCAAGAACCACTGCTATCTACCCATAAATATATACATGTTATCTTCTTTTTTTTAAATTACTTATCTATTTTCCACAGTTAAATGGTGACTTTGATATTTCTTTTTTTTTTTTTTCTGTATTTTTTTAAACGGCATAACTATATAAATGAAACTCGACTACACCCTTACAAATAAGAAAAAAATAGCTTGGTGTGATATGATATAGTTGAGAAGATAGAAGTGTATTATCTTTATTTAATTAAGTTTATATGAAATAGAGAAACATGCAAGACAAAGTGTGATATGATACTTTTATCTTGATATTAACTCTGGATGTACTAACGTACCATTGCCTACGGGTGACTAAGACGCTATAAAATTAAAGTTGCTACTACGTTCCTTTCTTCTTCTTTTTTTGGACTTGCTCATATATAGGACATTAAGTACAAGTAGTATCAACTGTATAAAGAAGTAATATATACGTTTGCGGATGCATGAGTCATGACCAATGTTTTGTATGTTTTGTGGATATCTAAAGTTGCCACTATGTTTTGTGGATGCATTACTAGAAAAATGCAAGTGGTTAGGTTTAAGTAATGTAGAACAATAAGGTGGGATACATAAGCAAAACCGAACGTTTAACTACCATTTATTAGGGGTTTTTATTTTCTAAAGTAACGATTTACTTTTACTTTTGTTTTTTTCAGTCATTGTATTTTTTTTATCCTTCGAGATCATTAAAATTTGACTTTTTTGTCCTTCAGAATTATTATTCGCACTATCCATCAGAAGATCTGATAAACAATTGATGATCTGATCAACTTTATAAATTTGATTTTGTGACATTATATCGGAATTTAAAAATGTAAAAAAATACACCTGAAATGACATGGTTTTACGTGTTAAAACTTATAAGTAGTTTGAAACTATAGTTCACATCAAAAGTATTTTGCTTACATATAATGATGTCGTTTTTATGTGTATTTTGTTTCTTTTTTACGTTTTTAAATTACGATTTTATGTCACAAAATCAAATCTATAAAACTTGATCACATTATCAATTTTCTACCGGATCTCCCGATGGATAATGTGAATAATGGTTTCGAAGGACAAAAGAAAGAGGTTTCAATAACCCCGAAGGACAATAAAAAAATACAATAACTCAAAAGAATAAAAATGAAAAATATGTTGTTATTTTTTTTTTTTAATTTAAAAACTCTTATTTGTTAGGTAAGTTCTATTTACTTTTCTATTAGATGCTACATGTGGGTAATATGTGTTTAGATGTTCATGATCTAGGCTAGAAAGTATGTTTGATACATTAATTATATGTTTCGTAAAAAATACAAAATGTAATCTGTATATGATACATGAATGTTGTCGTAAATATAATATGTACGAGTTAAGTATATGTTTGCCCTTCTAACAAATCCGAGTTTGATAACAAGTTAGAATGTGTCTAAAAGATAAAATGGATTTCTATGGTTAGACCATACACACACAAATATATACACACACAAAACTGACAAGTGTAGAACAAAAACAAACTAAAAAGGTATATTTAATTGTTCAAATCTTTAAACCAGCTCGGTTCTGGTATGGGTGTTAAAATACCCGAATATGAATAACTCACTCGATTCGAATTGAACTTAGGTTAAACACTTTGACTTATTCAGTTACCTGCACTCGAATAAATCGAATTCTAATAATCATAAAGTTACAAATTAAATGTTTTGAAGGGTAACCCAAATAATCCTTAAACTAATGGTATTTAATGTAAATATAACTCAATATGTTGTATTATGATTTATATAAATCTATCTATATAATGAAATACATATACATCACTTTTTGTGATTTATATTAAGCTATTAGTGTTATTATATAAAAGGTTTGGGGATTGTTCAAGATGCAAATGTTTGATATTTAATTTTATTCCGGGTAAACTACATAACCTGAAACCTGATTGAACGCGAAGAACTTGAACCATATTCAATTCGGTTTACAGGTTAAATTATAAACTTGAAAAACTAGACCCGACCCGAACAACTCGAAGTTTGAATAACAAGCCTAGGTGTGTACGGAATTGGCGTAACAAATTGATTCATGACGATATTGGAAACATGCTTAGAACTATTTATGAATATCAGTTTTCAAAAATTCAATCTTGCTCTCAAGTGTGGATGGCAAACAGAAGCAAAAGGTTGGGCTTATCTTGGTATGATTAGATTTCAAACCCGCATGATATCTTTTCTATTTAGGTAGAAGGTGCCTCGTTCTTCAGGTGGTGTTCGAAGGTTGACTTTTCGTGGAGTTTTTGTTTTGGGCTCTCGTTTTTTTTCCGTTTTGGTAGCTTTTGTATTTTCTTAGTTTGTGTTTCTCCTTCTTGGAGATTCGACGGGTGTATTTTTTGTATGTTTCCTCTCATATTTGGAGTTGATTTTTAATATACTCAACTTTAAAATAAAATAAAAAACATACCTAGGTTCGGGACAGTTTCCGGTTTGAACGAAATTTTACTTAAAACTTGCTGAACCGAACTATGTACGACCTTAAAGTCTTAAACCCATAAATTACGTTTAAAGGGCAAGTGGGCTAACTTTTCGTACTAAAGTTGGGCCTCAGCTCATTTTATAGTCCAAGGTTAACTCTAATTTACACTTTCATGCTGAGTATCACATGTCGAGACGTGGCGCATCCTTATTGGTTTAAACAAGTGGAACCTCTCTTTCATTGGTTAGATCCACGTCGCAAAATAACCAATTTTTCTAATCGTATGTCTAGACTATAAACTCCGTCTTTGCCGCGAATCGAGATTTTGATTCCAACCGTTGCTGATCTTCACATTACTCGTGAATCCACAATCTTATTGGTATCAAATTACTCACATCACTAGCTCCAATTTTGGATTCGGAACCCTAAATTTTGATCGGAGTGTGTTTAATGGCGCATTGTAGATCGAAATTGTTTGTGTTAATCTATTTATCAGTTTTACTGATCGCTAGTGCAGCGTAAGTGTCAATTTCAATTCCTACTTCATGTTTACGGTTCTGTTCTGTTTGTATTATATATATATGTTTGGTTATTTATATGTTTATTTTTTAATTTAATGCTAACAGTAAGAGTTATTATGATATACTTCAAGTTCCTAAAGGAGCGTCAGACGATCAGATTAAACGGTCGTATAGAAAGCTCGCGTTAAAATATCATCCAGATAAGAATCAAGGAAATGAAGATGCTAATAAAAAATTTGCTGAGATTAACAATGGTAATATGCTTTGGCTTTGTAAATCGTGTGTATATTTTTATAATTTGAGTTTATGTAGTAAGTTGATGTTTGTATTGTTGTTTATTTTGCAGCTTATGAAGTGCTGTCAAACAGTGAGAAGAGGAGTATTTATGATAGATATGGTGAAGATGGGTTGAAACAGCATGCTGCTGGTGGCGGAGGAGGTGGAGGAATGGATATAAACGACATATTTAAATCGTAAGATTTTGCGGTTATGCGTCATTATATGTTGGTGATTGGTAGAGTAGATATATATTAGTTAAATATTACTTGATGCGTAATTCATACATTGACACTGGCCTATTATAATTATATACTTGGAAATAGTTAAATTCAACTTGCATTAGGTTTGCTTGATGTAACATAGACTTAGGTTTATGTTGGTTGCCAGGTTTGTGGAGTAGGATCAATGAAAATCGTATCTTACCTTATGCGTTGTTTTAGAACTTAGGAAGAACCTTATATCTTGTACAATTGTTTCTTGTGTGGTGAACTAGGTGCTATAAAGATGCATTTGTATGAATGATAAGCACTTGTAGAACTTTATCTGTGTTTAGAACTAGTCATAGGAGTCTATCATGAACCGAGGAACTGGTTTCCTTGAGTTTACCATATCTGTTAAATGTTAGCAGGACCTAAGCATTTCCTTTGAACATTTACAATTTGCAGGAATTTCTTAATCAAGAAAAATGAAGTGATAGAGTAAATTTTCTGTTTTTCTTGTTGATCAAATATCAAGTATTTGAGACTACATAGACCTTGTTAGAAAGCAACTTAACTAGCTAATAGAACTAACATCTTAACATAATGCAAACTTGAAGCAGGCCAGTAAAATTATATACAAAATTTCCCAGCCTAGTATCATGTGAATCAATATATTTTATTTCGAAAAATAAATGATGCAGAAAGGCTTTTGGTGCGTAGATTGCTCTTAGACATGACATCTTCTTTGCAATATGTTCATGATTTGACTTAATGAGATTCATAGTTTTTCTTTATTATGCCTTTTGCATTCAAATATTGTTATGAATGTATACAAGCTCTATTTTCTCTATTGCGACGTATCTTGTATTTCATTTGGTGCATCACCTGTGATTTAGAAGTGTGAGCCTCTTATATGTTCTAGGTTGCGGGATACTCATAACCTTCACCTTGGTCATAAATTTTGGAGGTTATTGAGCCAACCTGCTAGTTTGGGCTTGAGGGATTACAAGTCGTATACTCGTATAAGAGCAGTGGTTTCTCATGGAGTAGTGGGTTGGATTCATGTTTCTATGGGCAATTGATACTAGGTTTGTTTGGGTTTGTATGTAGGCTTGATAAAGACACCGGGAATATAAGTTTGAGAGATTGTGACATGTTTTCCCAAATTGTTTGTAGATTAGAAGTGTGAGCATATATTCACCATGGTTTTTAAGTTGATTGGGTGGCTCTTGGGTTTGGGGCATTACACCTATTCCGACGGATATCATCTGTGTAGACTCTTTTGTCATGGTACTATCTTCTCCCTTATTATCTATTTGCTGTTTTTGTTCAAACTAATAGTACGATGGAGAGTATATTTGAGGGACACACATTGATTCAATTTTTCTCTCTAATTCATTTCATCCATGAGATTACATACTTAAATAGGAAAAACTGATACAATCAGAAGTCATTCTTAGCTCCATACTTAAGAAAAACATTTATTCAAAGGTAATATAGAAGACCTCAAATTTATTTGCTGACTGTTTTCATTCTGCTGGAACCTCAACTGACTCATTTAAGTTTTATTTTCAACAGTTTCCCTCGTAAAGTTTTATTATTTGGTGCCTAGTAGAACAATTGCTAGGCAGTTGATAAGTGGAATGAAAATCACTGTTTTCCCTAGATCATAATACAGCTCAATTTTGAAGTGCCCACATTACTTGCAATATTTATTTTTAATTTTACTGGCATAGTGGCATAGTTTATAGTTAAAATCATTGTTTGTCCATTGTTTGTCATTGCAAAATATCATTTGTCACTTGAAGCGTTTTGCAGGTTTTTTGGTGGTGGCAGAGAACAAGAAGAGGAAGAGAGAGTGGCAAAAGGTGATGATGTAATTGTTGACTTGGATGCAACATTGGAGGATTTGTACATGGGAGGGTCACTAAAGGTAGGAAACTTTATTGATTGGATTAGAAAATCGGTGCTCTCTTATTCAACCATATAAACTGTAGAATATCAAATAGGGGGCAGAGTAGTTAGAGTATTCAGTTCTTCATTACAAGTTATATTATGTTACTGTTACGAATACAATGTTTTATATCGTGATATTGTGCATATCGCTATGTGCTTTCTAAGTAGTCTCCTATTCTTTTCCTGTGGTTTTTTTGTAAATTAATGTTAAATTTCAATCAGGTTTGGAGGGAGAAGAACATCTTAAAACCCGCTCCTGGAAAGAGGAGCTGCAACTGTCGGAACGAGGTTTATCACAGGCAAATTGGTCCTGGGATGTTCCAACAGATGACAGAGCAGGTATACTGTCAATTGCGATATGCCTTCTTATGAAGGTCCTTGTTAATATGCTTGTGTTACCTATACTTGTGCTTCTTATGTTCTTCAGGTCTGTGAGCAGTGCCCTAATGTAAAGTATGAAAGGGAAGGGAACTTTATCACTGTGGATATTGAGAAAGGAATGCAAGATGGTCAAGTAAGCTGCTAGTTGTCTTCAGTTTATAACCTTTCTTCATGCTTTCTGCCTTTGTACCATATAAAGAAAGATTCACGGTTAGCACTTACTGGTGTAATTGACTGTTCAGAATGTGCTGTAACGATTTTACCCTTTTTCTTTGTCCCAGGAAGTGGTCTTTTATGAGGAGGGTGAACCAATTATAGATGGTGAACCTGGAGATCTTAAGGTCTGTTTGTTATTATTGATAAGTTAGTGTTATAGTAAATTAGTTGGAAACATAGTTTCATTGATGATGGTAAATATCAAATTGTGGACAGTTCCGCATCCATACAGCACCACATGATAGGTTTAGGAGAGAAGGCAATAACCTTCATGCAACTGCTACGATAACTTTGGTAATTTTTCTCTTACAGTTAATATATCATAATACTGCTTTGTATGTGGTGTAAGTTGCGTGTTTGCATGAACAAAACACTTTGCTTTTTTAGGCACAAGCACTTGTTGGCTTCGAGAAGACTATTACACACCTTGATGATCATCTAGTGCAAATTGGCTCAAAGGTTAGCACACATTTATGCTTCACTTTATTACTCAAGAACTATTACTGTTTATCTTTTGCATTTCTACTTTTCTTTTATCTGCATCTAATTTGTCTGACAGCAAAGAAAAACATTAGTATGAGTAACTTTTAAACGTCAGTTTTATTTGGTTGGTTGACATACGAGTCTGTTTGCTTAATTCAGGGAATTACAAAACCAAAGGAGGTGAGGAAGTTCAAAGGTGAAGGGATGCCTTTGCATTTTAGCAATAAAAAGGGTGATTTGTTTGTTACTTTTGAAGTCCTTTTCCCCACATCACTAACAGACGAGCAGAAGTCCAAGATCAAAGCCATTCTTAGTTAGTAGGATACGTGTATAATATTGACAGATTCCTATTGTAAAATCAGGAGGCTGCTATAGATTCATTATTTAGGATGGCCCATAAATTTTTCTTTACCTGACAAACCACTTCTGTTGTTATCTTTTTAAGTAGGTCTTAAATTCCATTTTCCTTGAAATTTGGATATATGAAGTTTCTGGCCTTTACGTTGAGTAACAGTGAGACTGCCCTATGTCTATGCAATTTGCTCACGAATTCCCGATTTCACTATCTGATAACAGAATTTAACACCATCGACAGAGATGAGCAAGATGAACACAAGGAGTAAGCAAACACAACAACTAAAACACACAATTGGAGGAATAAAGATTTGACCCACAAATGGGAAACACTCAATATTTTATATAATTTTGATCTGCCGTACAATGATAAGTTTAGCCCCTGAAATAGGCTCAAAAACATTAACTTGAACCACTTATTCATCTACCCATACTCATTGAAAACACCCGTATTTATTATAACTAAGGAAATGATCAGGTGCTGCAAATAAATGGAATGGCAGGAAGTTAAGTCCAAAAGATCTTCACTACTGACCAACTTCTTCCAGAGACCACAAAATATGACCATAGGTTGTAGAGAATTTTGTCTAGTTTACGGAACAATTGAGATCACATTCATCTGAGTCCCGAGCGGAAAGTCATGAAAATACTCACGAGTGGTCAATAGGTGTGCCCACTCGAGTTTGGGCTTGCCCTCTGTTTGGAATCAACATTTTGGTTTAGTCCATATCGTACCCGATCACATCCAGTAACTAGCCTCTTCCGGAAACTATTGGTAAAGAGGTTCAGTCCAACGGTGTTTAGTTTTTTAACTTTTTATACTCTTATTGGTAACTGTATTTATAGTTACTGGTTCTAGTTTTCATTCCAGTGATGATGTGCAGAAATCTGGCTTGTTCACCAAGTAAATATCTGACTTCTTTTTGGCAGAAAATCATTTTCGGTTTATTATTACATGTTCATCTCAACCATATATTTTTATGGTGATATCTGTAAAACCCTAAATCGAACAGTACATGTTCCTCTCAGTTAACGCTCCATACAATTTATATTGTGATCTGCAGAAATACCTATTAACTTACAAATGAACATGTGGTCAGTTCTAAACTCATTTCTGAAAGAAAAACAAAATGCAACACAAGAGCATCAAGGAACTACCACATTTGTAATTAGTAGATAGGGTTTCGCGGATGTCAGGACTTGTACAAGGGTCTACAAGGTGCACATGTATATCTATGGCTGTTGTTTTTCCACAAAATGTGATTTCTATTTGACGACAACATGAGTGAAAAACACGTTTTAACTTTCTTTGCGAAAACATTGGTTGCTAAATTTTATCATCGTATTACTTGGCCTTTAAAAATTGGAATAATTACATATGTACCAAACTTAAATTGAACAATTATATATTTATTCAAAGTACAAATATTTCAGTGCATAAGCTGCAACACTCTTAAAGCATGATTTGGAGAAATGTATAATTATTCAATTTAAATTAGGTATATATATAATCTCAACTAAACCCTTAAATATAACAACTTAGTCATGTAAGAAGTAAGAAGGCATGTCACTATATATATATATATATTCATCTAGTGTAACCAATATAAATATCAGAAATAGAAGTCAAATATACAGAATAGAGAGGTAAACAATATAAAAATTTATCTAAGAGAAACAACTAATACCCCCATAATAAATATGTAACGATTTATTTTGAGAAAAAAAAATAAACAGGTCGAAAGTGATGAAAGCACGCTTGGTAGTAGATGTGTAAATGAGCTAAGCTCTCATCGTTTAGGATTCAAAGAGTTCGAGCTTGAGTTTGACTTGTTTCGAGCCTTATATATAAGTGATAATTGTTCCGTAATGCGCTAAACTTTAACTCTTTTTTATTGTATGGGCTTAACTTTAAAAACTTCTATTGTATGAGGTAAACTTTCAAAACCTCTCTATTGTATGTTAACTTGCCTTTTTTTAGCCCGAGCAAAAAAGGAAACTTTCCTTATTTGAAATGGCTAAAAAAGTAAATATATCATTTAATATAGAGGTTTTGAAAATTTACCTCATACAACAGAATTTCTTAAAGTAGACCCATACAATAAAAAAAGTTAAAGTTTAACGCATAACGAAACAATAAACCCTATATGTAAAGCTCGAATTCGGCTTGAACTCAATTAATTTATTATAAAATATTACTTTTTATTATTATTTTAATTATTTACAATAATTATTTTTATGTAATTTCTAACTACATACAACAACGTATACTATTATTTGTGTAATTATTACATACAGTGATACAGGCATTTTTATAATGAAATGCTATATATCATATCAAATATTAATCTTTATAAATGATTTTTTGAGTTTATTGGAGTTCAATATAAGAAGTTGAAAAGAGCTTCTTTATTAACGAGCTCAATGTAGGGTGGAGTTTGAATTTGATCTCGCCGCTATGTCGCTCATCTACACCCTGGTTAATACAAAAAAAAAAATTCTTGGTGTTCTAAATATAAAATTAAAAACTTATAAGTACTAAACTTGAATTTTTAGGTGACCCGGCAAGGACTTTGAAACCGTACAGAAAGCTCCCGGCGGCGATCACGTGGGGCTGGCCGCCGGTTACGTTTGGTGGGGCATTGGGGATGAGGACCCTGTAGAGTATATATTTTTATGAATGTGCTTTCATTAATTACTATAAAAACTAAAGTTTTATTCATTTTATTGGTGATTTTAAAATGATATCCGCAAGACTTGTTTTTGGTAAAAGATTTAATTTGATTCCTCTTCTCTGTCATTCGCCGTTTCGTGATTACTGTTCTGGTTCTGTGAAACAAACTAGTACCTATGGTAGTTCCAAAGTGACTAAGCTCGATGAGGCACTCCTGGTGTTTGATGAAATGCTTCACAGACAACCTCTACCTTCTATTATCGAACTCCATAAGCTGATTACTGCCATCGTTAAAATGAAACACTATTCTATTGCTCTTTCACTTTTTAAGAGATTAAATTTGATGGGTATTCCTGCTAATATCTATACAATGAACACCTCTATGAACTGCTATTGCTGCTTGAATCAAGTGACTAATGGTTTTGCATTATTAGCCATTATGTTCAAGCAAGGTCATCCGCCTGATTTGACCACCTATAACACTCTCATAAACGGGCTTGTTCTTGCTGATCGAGTTTTTGAAGCTGTGGAATTATTCAAGAAACTGCTTAGAGAGAAAGTTTGTGAGCCTAATCAAGTCACATACGGAGTCATTATTAAAGGGCTTTGTAAAGTAGGTAACACTAGCAAGGCCCTTGAATTGCTAAAGTTCATGGAAACAGGATCATGTAAACCAAGGGTAGAACAATACAGTACAATCATCGATAGCCTTTGCAAAGACAAAATGGTTGATCATGCATTACTACTCTTCACCAAGATGACTGAAAAGGGTATTCGTGCTGATGTCATCACTTACAACTCTTTGATTCAGGGTCTATATAACTTTGATCGAGAGAATGAGGCAGCCAGAATGTTGATAGATATGGAGGAGGAAGGTATATCTCCAGATGTGTATACCTTTACGGTCTTGGTGAATAATTTTTGCAAGAAAGGATCGGTAAAAGATGCAGAACTCACTATTAAAAAAATGGTACGAAGAGGTCTACGTCCTGATGTAATCACTTACAGTGCCTTAGTCGATGGATATTGTTTACGTGGTGAAGTAGAAAAGGCGCATAAAGTTCTTGATCGCATGGGGGAGAAGGATCTTGTGCCCAATATCATCACCTATAACAGCCTGATAAATGGATATTGCAAGAAGAAGAGAATCAATGAGGCCATGAATCTTTTTCGTAAAATCCCAGAGAAGGGTTTGATTCCTGATATTGTTACGTACAATAGTATGATACAAGGTTTGTTTCAATCAGGGAACTCAGCAGCC
This sequence comes from Logfia minima, assembly GCA_963921325.1. Taxonomy (NCBI): domain Eukaryota; kingdom Viridiplantae; phylum Streptophyta; class Magnoliopsida; order Asterales; family Asteraceae; genus Logfia; species Logfia minima. Next base: position 9,635,680 of record OY992776.1, on the reverse strand, counting down.
GCTAATAAACTCTTCAATGAGATGCAAGCAAAGGGTCTGACTCCACATATATTTACTTTCCAGATCGTGTTCCATGGAATGTGTGAAAACTCCCAGGTTTCTGATGCGTTGGTTCTTTTTCGTGCATTGGGAAACAATGAATTAATGAAAGATGTAGGTTTGTATACTATCTTGATCGATGGCTGTAGCAAATGTGGGAAGCCTAACTTGGCAATGGATATGTTTGATGAACTTTTGCTGAAAGGAGTGAAACCGAATGTTCGGACTTATACAGTGATGATACGGGTGTATTGTCAAGAAGGTTTATTTGAGAAAGCAAAGGGATTGCTGACAAAGATGGGAGAGAATGGTTGTTGGCCAGATAGTGTCACATACAATGTTATTGTTCAAGAGTTCTTGAAGAAAAATGAGCATCCATATGCAGAGAATCTTATAGAGGAAATGATCAACCGAGGTTTCTTGCCCGATTCTACTACTTTTGAGATGTTGCTACACCAAATCCCAAATGTAGGACTAGATTCTCGTATGCGAACTATCATTGAGAAGATATCAAGTGCTTAAAAGATGTGAAAATACCTGATTAAACATCCTGAATTTCTCAAGGTATATCAGTACTAGTATTTCACAACAATTAAGTCAGATGCCAGTTCTTAGGCTGGAAATCACACTTTTTGGTGTGTCTGGGTGAATGTTCTGAATTCTGACAACTTGAAGCATTTTGCAGGTTTTTTAATGGTGGTGGAGAACAAGAAAAGAAGGAGAGAGTAGCAAAAGGTGATGATGTAGTTGTCGACTTGGTTGCAACATTGGAGGATTTGTGCATGGGAGGGTCACTAAAGGTAGGTGAACTTTATTGACTATATTAGAAAATGGTGCACTATTATTCAATTATAGATGTAGAAACTAAAAATATTATTGATGATTGATTGATCTACAAAGAGAGATAAAAAGGGTTTAGAAACTGAAATATTTTTATTAAAATGTAATGCTGAAAATTTGTCCAGTTTATAACCACTACAGTCAGAGATATCATGATTGTCTAATTTACCCAAGACTCCGGTAGAAACTAAAAACTACAAACGAGATGTAGAAACATGATCCAGTCGAGAATGCCATAAATAAAATGTTGAAGAAGAACGACTCAACTTGAATGAAGTTAAGTCCACACTAGAGGCTGCAATAGAGGAGCCTTGAAACTGGTCCAAAACATAAAGCCCCCCGTAACTACGACTTGTCTCGATCACCTTCTGAGTATGTGGCTCCTGTATAGAACAATCATAAACAGTAAAATTGACATTGTACCCAGCTTCACAAATTTTACCAACAGAAGCATTATCCAAAGTGAGATTCAGTATAACATCAGATAAAGATACTAAGGGTGTAGCTATAGATAAAGATACTAAGGGTGTAGCTATGGATCCGATGCCAGCTAATTGCATCGAATTACCATTAGGGTGTTGTAATCGATTTGGTTGAATCACGAGATAACGAAGTAAACCAAGACAAGTTATGAGACATATGATGCGTGGCACCCGAATCCAAGATCCACTTAAGTATACTTGATGTTGACAAACCTTTATTAGATGAGGCTGAGAGTGAATGAGCGCCCGAGCCTAGAAACTTTTGAAACTGCTCAACAATAGTTGGATCTAAAGATGGAGCTGTCACATCATTATTAGACTGAGAAGAACGAAATTGCTATTGTCCATGTGGCTGTTTTGGTCTATTAGGACATTGCAATTTCCAATGACCCTTTTTTTTTGCAATACACACACTTGTCAAGAGATACCCTTATATTGGGTCTATTTTGAGCTCCAGTCGACATTCGCTGTGAAGCTGCAAAAACGGATGGGTTTTGTGACGAAATAGTCTTCTTATCATCATGAGACCTAAGACGAATCTCTTCAGCTATACTCACTGACCACATAATCAACATATGGTATAGGATCATGGTGTAGAATTGAACCCCTCAATCCTTCAAAATCATAACGTAGTGCCATGAGAAACTGAACCAAACGTTGTGAATCTCTGTGTTTGACATATGGATCAAAACAGTTATGCAGGTTCAGTTAGCACCAATTGAACCCTTAAAGCTGACATAGAGGACTAGAATTCTTGAATGCTCATATCATTTTGCTAAAGCGTACGGATATCTGTCTCTAACCGATACTATTTAACAAAGTTAGACTGTGTATATAACCTAGCCAGGTGATCCCACACAGCCTTAGCATTGTCATATTTAGCTAACTGGGCTCCAATAGATTGAATAACATAGTTGTTGATCCAAGTGATTTTAGAATTATAAGCCTCCCAAGTTTCGAGTAACGAAGCATAATTTTCTGCTTTATTGTTAATTGGATACTTCTTGACACCTGAAATGTAGCCCAACATTGATTTTCCTCGCAAAAAGTTTTTCATAACATAACTCCAATATGTATAGTTTTTACCGTCCAATTGAACACTAATTGACCGTGGAGAATCATCTTTACGAGAAGCCATTATAATCCGACAAATCAAACACAAATAGTAAAAGGGAGAAAACCCTAACAGAACCTAATTAAGTCGGAGCAATTCAGATCAGAAAACAACAACAAATCGGATCAGAAAACGGAAGCTAATTGGATTAGAAAACGGCAGCAATTCGGATCAGAAAACAGCGGCAAATCGGATCAGACTGAAAGCTCTGGTACCATGTAGAAACTGAAAACTGAAAATATTATTGATGATTGATTGATTTACAAAGAGAGATACAAAGGGTTTATATAAAGTACTGAAACCCTAAAAGCTAAACTAATGAGATTAACTAAACATGGGCTGATGGGCCATTATCAATCTAACAATATAAGCTGTTGAATTTCAAATAGGCACACAGTAGTTAGTGACTTAGAGTAGTCAGTTCCTCATTATGATTTACAATTATTATTGTTATTGTTATAAATACGATGTTTTATTGTGTGATATTTAGCATATTGCTATGTGCTAGCTAAGTTCTCTTCTTTTCCTGTGGTGTCTTGTAAATTTATTTTAAATTTGCAATCAGGTTTGGAGGGAGAACATTTTAAAACCTGCTCCTGGCAAAAGAAGCCGCAACTCTAGGAACAAGGTTTATCATAGGCAAATTGGTCACAGAGCAGGTATATGGTTATCTATCAATTAGATTAATTAGTACATTTATCTTTACTTATCTTTCTTATGTTCTTCAAGTTTGTAGCAGTGTCAAAATGTGAAGTACGAAATGGAAGTAAACTTTATCACTGTGGATATTGAGAAAGGAATAATGATGGGAAAGTAAGCTGATAATTATGTTCTGTTTATAATGTTGCTTCGTTCTTTGTGCCTTTGTACCATATGAATAAAGATCCATGCTGGTGCAATTGACTGTTCAGAATGGGCTTCAACGACTGTGCTCTTTATCTTTGTCCCAGGATGTGGTCTTTTATGAGGAGGGTGAACCAATTACAGATGGTGAACCTGGAGATCTTAAAGTTAGTTTGTTATTGTTGATAACTTAGTATTATGGTAAATCAGTTTGAAAAATAGTTCATTTCTGATGATTTTTATCTGGTTGGTTGACATACAAGTCTGTTTGCTTAATTCAGGGAATTACAAAAGGGCTTAGTGTCTAAAAATGCATCTAATTTTGTCAAAAAAGTTATTGTGTGTATCGTCTTATAAACGTCTCTATTAAATGTAGTCAACTCGTAAAAACACACGATGAATGTATTGGGTGACCTATCAAACCCTTAGCCGGTCTTTTTATCTCCAGTTATCTTCTTCGGCGAATTTCCAATCACCTGACATCTTTTCCGACCACTTGAAATAAATGTTTTAATTTTTTTGTTCATTTGCTCTTTATGCTTTGCGTCACTATTATCATCTCTTACCTGCTATATGCTTTGCAATTCATCTCTTGCCTGATATATTTAAATTGCTTTTTAAAGAAAAAAAGTTATTGAAATATTCACAACTTCAATCGGCCAACACTAGACATTCTCAAACTCATCACATGTACAACCAAGATATATTTTGTACAACCAAAATCTTCTGTTTAGCCGATATATAAAAACTCACTTTTCCGGTCATCCACTTTTGGTGAGGTTAGTATCAGGAAATTAGATCACCCACTTAATGGGTTTCCTTCAAATAGTCAAAATCTTAAAGAAAGTTTGGATCTTGGGTCAAAGGGTGGTCACTGTCAATGTTATAATCAAAGTCAAAGTCAAGATCAAGAATCTTGTTCAAGGAGTTGGGTTCATTTTTCGGTGACTATATGTGCTGCTTTAAGAGCATTTGGATCTGAGTTCAGTTGTTTGTTTCCTTGCGGAAAAGAAGAGAAGATGGTGGCTGAGATCTGGCCGGAAGTTCGAGATCCGGTTTTAGTCAGAATTTCGCCGGAGATGACCTGAGAACATGGTAATTGGCTAAAAATTTAAAATTACGTGGTATATCCATATTAGTACATTAATCTTGAGTTTTTACGAGTTGAGTACATTTAATCGAGACGTTCAAAAGACGATACACACAATAGATTTTTTAACAAAGTTGAATGCATTTTCAAACATAAAGCCCATTACAAAACCAAAGGAGGTGCAGAAGTTCAAAGGGGAAGGGATGCTGTTGCATTTGAAGTTCTTTTCCCCCCATCACTAACGGACAAACATAAGTCCAAGATCAAAGCCATTCTTAGTTGGTAGGATAAATGTATAATATTCACAGATTCCTATTCTATAATCAGGAGGATTATTTAAACTAGATACCCTTCAATTCACATCAAACCAGGAAAACAAAAGATGCATAACAAAATAGATCAAAGTATCAAGTTCTGAATGCTCAAGATAGTATACATTGATGTCCTTTATATAAAGTAGATACATGACAGCGTTATACAATACAAAATTGATGACCAAGTACATCCATTTAGACATCTGTGAATGATTGTGCACACACCAATTTTCGCAACAGTTTGGAAAGATCACTCAATGTTGCATGTATGAGATCAATACTATGATCATATATAGATAATAAATAATACTGTATATCTTCACTCTATATTTTTAAGCACTTTTGAAACACATACACACACATTAGCTTAATATAAACAGATGCATGCGCTTAATTAAAGAAACCAACGACGAATCTTAGATATGACACCTTTCTCCTTGACGAATAGCTCCTTCTTCCACATTTCTTGTGATTTCTCCTCTAAACCGAACTTTTTCTTCCCATCTCTGTTCGGAGTACGCATTTGAGCAATCAATGGAACAACTCCTGTGTATGCCGACAACACGGAGGATTTGGCATTAGGCTTCGTGTATTGGACAACTAATTGTTGGTGCTCTTGTAACATGATTCTAAACAAAGAGAAGCTAGATGGGATTATATTAAATAGTAACAAGAGTTCGGAATATGTTAGTTAAACTGCTCCATTTGGTTGAATTTAAATAGGAAAAGTAATGGATTTGGTGCATAACTACTAAACTAGCTAGAATCTATTTCTTGAGAAAACAGCAGCTTTCGATAAATAGAAAATTACATATGAAATATTAATTTTACAGTAGTAATATGTCAATACAAAATATAAACGTAACTATAACATAATGTTGCTATCGTGTTTTATATGACAACGTTTTCCATAAGTAGACAAGTTCATAAAAATGTAGTATTTATCATAAGAATAGAGTGGAAAACTGATATTTTATGATTTAGAAAACCCATGTTTCCAAAATTTAGTTATGATTTAGAAAACTGATATTTCATGTTTTCTTAGAAAAGTTTCTCAGAAAACATTCATCCCAAACGCATTTTTAAACCTACTGGTTTTCATGAAAAAAGTTTTTGGAATAGTGCCGCACTTTTCATAACTAAAGACACCTTAACGTCTTTAATTTTTGTGTTCTCGAGTTGCTAAGAAAAAAGAAATTACTGTTCGCACTCTAGAATTCACTCTAGAATTATAAAGAAATGAAAGAAATGTTAACCATTTTACAACTTTGCCTTTAACATTAAAATATATTACAACATGTTTTTGATTTGGTTTAGTATATTTTATTAATGAAATTTAAAAAAAAAAAAAATTAGAAGGGAAAATCTTATATAATTTGATGTTCCTATTTCATTCTCCGTAGTTAAAATATAAATCTCACGAACAAACACTCTTAATTGTCTTCGTGATAAAGAAAAAAGAAAAATGGAAAAACATTAACTTACGAACAAGTTCTTCTTTTTGTTATCTTCTTACATTCATTACCCTTGCCTATAAAATACTTATTTTATCCTGACAACATCATGTAAGACAAGTGATGCTAATTCCACCCATTATTTTTTCTATATTAAAAACATCGATTAACATACCTATGAATATGAGTTAAGTTTAGTCCAAAAGGTGCAAACTTTGAAGTCGGGTTAAAAAACAAACGTCTTAGAATTCAAGTTGGATGGTACAAAACTCTTGTATCGAATATAATTTTACTTTAATGTGTATTCATGTGACATAACAATTATTGAGTCTTGGAAGTTCACCTTTCCTTTGGTTGTAGTCAGTGGTCACATCAATTACCCACATATGGTAGCAAAATTCGTCCTTTAGCATACCATTCCACAACTCGATCTTGTGCTCCTGTGTCACTTCAAAAAAAATAGGCTAAATGATAAGCTGGAAATTTATATATAAAAATAAAAATAAAAATAATGTTTAAAAAGAAAAGGACTTTGAGAATGATTTATCACAATGGTAAGAAATTGTGAATGTGACATGTGACACCAACCAAATGTTATGTATATGATTTGAGATCATAAATGGTGGATGGTTGTAATCCACAATGAAAGGATAAACATTTAGCAAGTGGTACTTATTATGTAGTTAGCAAGTGGTGCTTTAGATAGATTACTTTTTTGAATAGAAAAAAAAAATGTTTAAGTTCGTAGTGTCATGCATATCAAAGGATCTTCTTACATGATTCCAACTATACTATAGATAGATATAAGATATCTATTAATTTTGTTCGTTAAACTCTTATTTTTTTTTCTTTTGCGCTTTAGTTAGTCTTAAAAACAGTTGTTATCATTAATTACTGTGAAATTATTGGAATTACCGGGTGAATGCCCTTAGTGATATTGTGTGTGGTTATCTGGATGTCATTATTGTACTTAAATTTGTTAAATTTTTACCCTTATTTGGGTCTAAAGTCGTTATATTAAGGTCAATCGTCATTACATATGTAAATGTTAGTGTCTATGTAATTTCTAGCATCTTGTTAGGTTTTTAATGGTATTTGGTTTGTAGTTTTCAAAAAAGAATTACTGTGAAATTATGTAAAATTAACATGTGAGCAGCCCGCATGTTGTTTACACATTTTCTGTGTAATGATATTTGAATGTAAAACTTCTTAGATGATCGGTTATCATGATACCATAAGTTCAAAGACGGTTTGGTAAATGCTATTCATATTTACTATTTTGCTCTCATAACACATAAAAATGACATGAAAAATGTTACACCTTCAAACTTAAAAGTGTGATTTATATATATATATATATATTTATTTATTTATTTATTTATTTGATGGTATGGATATCACTCTCCTATAATAACAACGTGTTGGTGGACTTATATGACATAGATTACAAGTGCAATGGCCAACTATTTTTGAGCAAGCAAGGGTCAACTCAAAAGCCAATTTTGATCAGTTTTAGTCTAACCCCACATTTAATAAGGCTATTTTTGGTATTTTGATGTGATCGTTGTTTGAATAATACTAGTCCTCCTTTTAAAGTCATTGAATCACTACTACTTGAGCCTACTTTCAGAACCAAATTTCATAACATTAAAAATAAACAGATGGAAGAAGTTAGATTATTTGTCAGTGATTATAACTATTTTAATAATGATGATGATGAATATATGTTGTATGCATCAATATCATCATCAGTAGATATAATAAGTTGTAGAATATGTCATGAAGCAGAGTTTGAAAGCTCTAAAACCTTGGAGTCCCCCTGTTCTTGTTCTGGTACTGTCAAGGTATTTGCTTTATATTATTATGTTTTTCAAACTCCTTTTTCTTAAAAAAATTATTTGTTGATGATGTGATTTTGTTGATCATCAGTTTGCTCATAGAGATTGCATACAAAGATGGTGTGATGAAAAGGGAAACACTACTTGTGAAATTTGTCTTCAGGTCTGTTTTTCGATTGATATTGATTTTATTATAAGTATCTGCTTCATCTCTAAATGGTCACTTTCATGCTGAATTCTGTTACCAGAAAGGTTGTACTATATATTATTTTTCTGGGCTGATTTGCAGGTGATATATACTAAAATTTTATAATTGAGGATTTGAAATCACAACAATATGCTTAAGATTGTGTTTGCAAACTGATTATATGATTATCGCGCTTTACAAACAGTAGGTAACCACTTTCCGAGTATTTGCATGAAAATGATAGTCTAATTATTAAAAAATGAAACATTTAGTTTGAATTTAGCTTAACCAAACTGATTATTCCAAAAAATATAATGACTTCAAGACGTTATGCGAATCATTTCAGTCTCTTCTGATGCTTATATCTTTTTTTATGGTGATCTCCTCCAACTTTTTCTTCCTAACTCATCATCTAAACAAGAAGACGATTGACACGTGGAAAAATCAAAAGAATATATTTTTACTTTAAAGTTAAAACTGGAACAGAAAAATATTATTTTTATATTCACTAATGTAGATATTCGGGTTATAATTTTATATAGTTTAATGGGTTAATATGGGTCCACCGTAACCATGAAAAGGGGAAGAAGGGGTATGATAATATATCTGTATATTCTTATCTACTAATTAATATTCATATTCATATTCATAGTCCTTGTCATTATCAGTTTAAAGTTACACAACACTCTTCTTATCTTCTATTCTTCCCTTATCCTTTATAATATATTAATTTAATTTAGGAAAAAAATAAACACATGATGCTAATTGAAAATGACATGCATTTTTGTAACTTGGCAGAAATTTGAACCTGGCTATACATCCCCTATACAACCCATCCATCAGTAATTCTCCTTCCTTTTTAAAAAAATTATTATTATTATCATAAATTCTTATTAAGCTCGGTGTTAATTAACCAAATTTATTCATATAATGACAGAGTAAGCTTGGAAGTGAATGAAATAGAGGTTAATCCTGACATTATTACTCAAGAAGAAAACTTAGTTGAAGCAGAATATGAAGAGTGTTCATCTGCAGCTACCGATAAAAGTGCTTCTATATGCAGATTTTTGGGTCTCATTGTAAGTCATATACATTTTTTATTTAGTTATTTATTCTTGTTTCGCTTTCTTTAACCATTATGTTTGTTAGGATTTTATGAAATGTGTGCATCTATGGCATTGGCACGTACTGATCAAAGCATAATAACACAAAATAAACAACCAAAAAACACAGACAAAAGAGATTTAGGCAAAAGTGCATAATGCGTATTACCCACACTACATAAAAGCAACGATAGATGTACAACTAAATGAGGCCAAAATAACACATAACCGGGGTGACATGTTAAAAAGATATCCTGACAAATGAGGTAACCGTTATTATTACACGCCATGCCACCTTATATCAAAATGTGATGAAACTCCTTTTTATTCTCTTTAGCAGAATATTAACCAAATTTTGGCAAATGGAACATTATGCAGTTTACCCTGCTCTTACTGCTGAGACATTTGCTTGCATTGTTGATTGGAGGGACAGGGGATTACCCATTTACGCTCTTTACTGTAAGTACCCATAACCCTGTATCAGTAATTAATTAACAAGGTGTTCTAACTTCTAATTCTTGTTTATGTCACTTCTCTTTGTAGTTGTTGGTTGTGAGGGCTAGTGGAATATTAGTCCCTATGTACATAATCATGAAGACGGTTGATTCCATCCATAAGAGCATCAAACATCGTTATCAGGTTTATTTTCTGTATGTAGATGCTAAACTTGCAGCGTGACTTTGCACAAAACATTACTGATGCTAATTTTGTGTGTTAGGTTTCTGGGATTGACAGCGAAAGGCAGCAGCATAGAGATAATATAGACTAATTTAGGATTTATTTTTACCCTATAAATGTATATATATATATATATAGAAGCATTCAGTTTAAAAAATATTTGTATTGAAAAGTGAAGCACTTTCACATAGATGTATAAAGTATAAACCACCCAAGCAGAGGTTGTAGAAACTGGAATTTTAAGTATAGCAAGCATGTATAGACTAAATGCAGAATTCCCTTAATAAAATTTACATAACCTTGAATCAGCTGCTTCCCTAAGGACACTTATAAACAACACGTTTCGTTGTATTATTTGTACGACTCGTTGTATTGATCAAATATTTATACAATTATCCTTTCATTTCTTCCATTCATGGGTCCTGTTATAGTAAAGCAAAATATATCATAAACTTTTCCTCTAAAAAATCCTCCAAACAACAAGATCATGACACCTAACAGGGAAAAAAAGCGAATGACACGTGTCATTATCACAACTCATACAGAACTTGATAGAAGTAAAACCATGTCCATTACCTATTGTAGAAATTTCACAAAAATATCGTTAATCACTGAAGTCAACAGTACATCCTCAGACCTAGAGCTATCTCTTGTCCTTAAATTCTATCCAAACCAAAGGTAATTAATTGTTTTATCTTCTAGTCTTCTTTGACTTGACAGCGGGTGTCTCGCCATCATCTTCAGATGATATTTCATCTGGGACGTCATTTGGGACGTTATGCTTGGTAATGTACTCCTTCAATATACTCATACTTTCTCCCTTCAGAAAAACCAATTGTTCTGATAAAATCCCCTTGCAAGCTTCAATTGTATGTGTTTCTGATCCAAGGGAAAGTGTTGCTTTAACCGTTGGACTCAAACTTGGTCCATCTTGAATCTGCATCTCCATTGTAATTTCACCACAGAAAACTGCACAGTATTTAACAGTCAACATTAATGCAAAAGTTGGATTTTGGAAGACATCAAAATTCAAAAATATCGACCTAAAAGTTGAATTTAGGAATTCAGAGCCCGATGTCATCAAAAATACTATGTAAAGTGTGAAAGTAATTGGCTTTGAAAGGAAACGATCTTTTTAACAAATTTCCAAAGATCCCAGTAGTCCACGTATAAATGACATAAGGCCATCAAGTAAAATGCTAGTTTTCCAGAGGAATTGAATCACACACTTAATTTGATGCATATAGCCTCACATATATATATGATTTGATGCATATAGCCTCACATATATATATATATATATGAATATAAGTTGCTACAAGCGGCAGTAAATACAAAAATTTCAAATTTATATTTCAAACGAGTTTTCTTCCATATAGTTGTCATAGTAAACCTTAGACGAAGATAGTCAATGTATAAGTATTAAGCGTTACAACTATCCAAAATACGCAAAACAATGAAGTTGAAAAACTTTTAAGAAGATTGTTAGAAACAAAGACACTATCCAAATATCCAATGCAGTCACAATGCCTAATACAATTCAAAATATGCTTGTTAAGAAGCATGATAGTTGATAGAAGCTAAGCATCGATTATCGAGCTTCAAATATAGTGCATGAGAGGTTGTTAAAATTAGTTTTTGAGTCGGGAAATTGGTCACAAACGTATAAAACAGGGCAGCATTGAATTAGTGCAGTGTAATGTGATGATACAATTGACTTTATGAAACCATTTTTTCAATGCCCTAATAGCAACTTATGTATAATAAATTCAATTAAGGATTGATTACAAAAGATTAAAAAAAAAAAAAACTTAAATTGTAACAAGCATTGAACAGCAGAAACTATACAACATTTTTTTCCTGCCATCTGGAGCAGCAATTTTTTTTATTATATTCGATAAATTAGGGTCCGTTGTATCTGTTACTATTAAACCTCAGCTAACAGTGGAACCATAAGAACCTGAGTATACTGTTGCAAAATTGCTAAAAACCCTAACTTTATTTATTGGGGTCATGACTTTTAAGAGATTAAACAAACTAACCTGATGAATGATGATAGAAAACGCCGGCTTGTTTCTAGTTCCGCCACAATTGAGTTGCAAAAATGGTCCTTTTCGCCTGTATTTGTTACAAGTGTAAATTTTTATAGTTTGTCCCCTATAATATTGTTTTCTTTGTGGGTTTAGTCCAGACGTTTCATCAATTGCATTCCCAACCTCTTATAATTATTTATATTAAAATTATAATTTATAACTTTTATTAAACATTTAACACTTTCTTTTTTAATCCTTAAACAAAAGATATCAGAAATTATCATTTTATCTCTCCACTTATCCCTTTACTTATTAATTATATAAATCACTAATTAATATTATATTTCACATAATACATTTAAATATCTTTTTTCTTCTTTTATATCACAATATTGAATTTACAATTACAATAATTTAAACTATTATAAAAGAAAATTACTTTCATTAAAGAAGTATCAGTTATTATTGCATTCAGATACCATTAAACATTTGTCTTTCAATATCAATATGTGAAATCTTCACCCACTGCTGTGTACGGAATTCGACGCTAATTTTATTATTATTATTACTTACATCATAGTCACGTGATATATTCAAGATAATTTTTCTATCTAAAGGGGAAGGTCAAAAATTATCAGCCAGGACACATCCGCTCAAATGGATCGATGAGTCGGGTCAACCTGTTGACCCGAATATTTACCCAAACCCAACCCCAATTATTTTTTGTGTCAATTTCAGATCAGATTTCAGTTTGTGTCAAAATTATCACACTAATTATAATTATTCGCTATTTTTTCAATTTTCATTTAAACGACACGTCATTGACAAAAAATATTGTGACAAGTAAAATTTTGTCGCTACCTCATTGTTCAGGCAACACGATACTTGATTATTGGTTGTGTTGGAAATTAATCATAACGCCTATGAACCCATTTTGTAGGTACATGGTTTGAAATTGTCTAGTTTATAGCTACACATTTTCGTTTAGATTTAACGGAGATCGTTAAACGAGTGCTATATACTTGTAAAATATCATGCTAAAAGTTTCTTCTAATAATATTAATTCTCATTCTTATAACAAGAACATAGTGACACTTGTAAAATCAGAAAATAAGATGAGAATAGAGAATTAGTGAATGTAAAATCAATATATACTTGGAAATATCTTTAAACAAAGTATATAACTATACAAATGAACAAAAGAATTGCATTGCATTCATTCAAACAATCGTTAATCTACATCTTAATTAGTTCAAGGTCACTATTGTGACTGAAACTACCCCGGAAATTACAAAATTGAATGAACATACGTATAGTCGTTTGCCATTAACACTATTTGCAAACAGGCTCTCTGCTTGGTTTCCATACTGTGACTAACACTGATGAGTCGCCAGTAAAGAATAGTCCCTCAGATCCGATTTCAATTGATTGAACATCACGTCTTGAAAAGATTCTACCCCTTTCAACAAACCTATAAATAGATAGAAATTCATTACCCCCTCTAATCACAGAAACATACACATACTATATATCAAGATAAAAGACCGTCTACAAAAGCACTTACAAAGGCAAATCATATAAGTAAATACCGTTATCTTTGCATGAACATAGCAAGATCGGCTACTATCAAGATAAAAGACCGTCTACAAAAGCACTTACAAAGGCAAATCATATAAGTACATACCGTTATCTTTGCATGAACATAGCAAGATCAGCTTTTCTTCTGCATCATGCATCCGACAAAAAGCAACAACGCCCTTCAACAATCAAGAAAGAAGAAACATTAGATCATGAAATTGTCTATCCAAGATGAGACACATAAAGTAGAAAGCGGAACATATTGATGCGAAATTAACTTACAACTTACATAATCTACATCGTGTTTATAAACTTTCCTCAATGTTGCCACTTACGGTTGCACCCCAAACCTTGATAGTTTTGTCCAAGGAACTGTTGGTGATTTTATATCACCAATATGATTTAAGTGTAATGGGATTAAACTTGTTGACCAATACGATCATCATGAATATTAAACAAGTATGGTTGGTGCGGAGTGAACATTTGTTTTAATTCGTTTTGATCTCACGAGGGTCCGGGAGCAGCGCCTCCGGTAGCGGGGTCCAAGAGGCAGAGCCCGGTTTCAGGTCAATATTGCTTTAAAGAGAATGCATTGGAAATCTGAATTTTGGAAATGAACCCGGTTTTGACCCGCCCCTTTGAAATGTAGTTAAACCGTTTGAAACGATTATGAAAACCGTTTTTTGGTTAGTTTTCTATTGCAATTTTCTGGTATGGATTTTTCATAACATTCTCAACATATTTCCGTTCTTGAAACATTGAGTTTTATCCAATTGAACTTTCGATTGTACCATCGAAATACTTAAATTTGAAAGTGTTTTACGACTCTCAATTCCATCCAAGTAATCGAAATCTCTAATTTCTAACATGAACCAGACACAAGATATTGATCCCAACATAGAACCGCCGTCACATCACCCGTATGTCCATTCAAAACATGTGTACACTATAGGGAATCACAATCCGATACTCGTATAGTGTGGTCAGAAGAACCACCAGAGAAGAGCCTTTTAGCTCCTATAATGAGCGGAAGTACAGATCCAGTGTGGTCTTTCCAAGATGTTACTATTTATCTTAAAATCTAGTTTTATGAAAGTTGAGACTATGATAGAGTAATTATGTGTATTTAATTTCGTTTTAGTCTATTTAATTTTCAGTTATCCCTATAATGTGTATCCGATAACTTGTTCATTTGATAGTCATTTTTTGATTAAGTGTCAATCGTATAAGCTATCACGTCACCTGATACGGTATAGTCACGTTATCAAAATGAGTGTCACGTCAGCGGTAACAAGTAGTAACACATGGAATACATACAATAGCAACAACTGAAATTTTAATACATACCATATACTAAAATGAACTTGGATACACATAAAAACTTTGAGTCATAGTTAGATACATTTACATAAACTCATCCCTTTTAATCCCTTTAAATAACAATTGTTAACCACATACTGTTTTTTCAATATCTGTAACCAACTATAGCTTTTGTCTACACTAATAACATTATCTTTTATTTTAGCAAGGTTAGTTGTATGATGATTAAAATTCTGTTTGATCCACTCATATGCCAACATTTCTCGTGACTTAGCTAAAGAATTTGTGGGATTCATGTCTATGATTATAAACATGCTTATAGCATACACTTACATAGATAAGTTTTACATAAAAAAAAAAAAAAGTACTAAATAGCAAAAAGAAAAAATTAAAATTCAACCAGAATGATCTAAAACATTTAAGCATTCGCGAGTAGCTTTGACAACGGCATCCTCCAAATCTTTCAATGGACATTGCTTTTCTCTATTCTCTACAAAGCATTTTTGACAGTCCGATATGTCTTCTTCCACAGCACTAACATCGTCGAAAAGTAAATCAGCTTTGCGTCCTTTAAGAGCTTCCATAGCGTTGTCCAAGTTATGAACACATGATGCATAGTTTTCCATACATTTCTTCAAGCATTGTCCTGAACTTGATGTTGTATCACTCAATAAGTTTTGAGCCTCTTCAATAGCTAATTGTGAATTCGATTGGGCTTGTTTAATGAGCGACTCAATAGCCAAAGCAACATCGTGATCAAAGTATACGGAAGGTGAATGTGGATCTTGTTTGGTTGATTCAGAAGATATTTCGACTTTACTTTGAGAAAACAAAGATGAAATGGAGTTAAATCCTTCTTTAGCTGCATCTAAGGCTTTAGAAGAGATTGAACCCATTGCGTGTTTTGCTTCATCTAAAGTTGACGGTGAAACGGGCCCTGAACTAGGTTTAAGGCTCGGTGCATCAGAAACAGATGAAGAAATTGGGCCTAGGTCTTTTTGGGCTTCGGCTAAGGTGGGGGATGAATTAGATGACAATACCTCCTCTTTGTTTTGAGAAATGAAAGATACAATTGAGTCGAATTTTTGTTTAGTGTCAGGTGAAATTGAGTCTAATGCATCTTTCGCTTCATTAACAGTAGAGGGTGAAATGGGTGGTAGTGCCTCTTTAGCCTTACCGAAATCTATGGAGGAATCTGGGCCTAATGCATCTTTTACATTATCTATAGTAGACGGTGAAATAGGTGGTAGTGCATCTTTAGCCTCGTCGAAATCTAAGGAAGAAATTGGGCCAAATTCTTCTTGAGCTTCCTCTAAAAGTGAAGATATTTGTTCTTTGTCTTGGGTAATGAAGGACACGAGTGACCCGAATTTTTCTTTAGCCTCATCTAAGAGCCCAGATGAAGCCGAAGGTTTACTTGGAGCTGGTGCTTCTTTACCATCATTAACTTCTGTATGGGCTTCCTTAGATATATCCTCGAGTCCTTTAGCTTTATCTAATAATTCAGATGAAGCTGGGCCGAATGCTTCTTTCGCTTCAGCTATAGCTGAAGGTGAAATAGGGCCGAGTGCCTCTTTTGCTTCGTCTACAAAGGAGGATGAAACGGGACCAAGTGCCTCTTTAGCTTCATCCCATGGTGAAACCGGACCCAATGCCTCTTTGGCTTTGTTTAATGATGGACTAAATGCCTCTTCAACCTCGTCTATATCCAACGATGAAATGGGACCAAGGGCCTCTTGGGCTTCATCGAAAAGTGGACCAAATTCCCATTTAATTTCATCGATTATTCTATCATCTTCCGACGGAGATGGTGAGGAATTCGAGGCTTTAATCGAGATGGCGAAAATGAGAGAAACAATAAAGATTATGACAAGAATGTGCTTATCAAACTTCATATTTATTCATTACTTTTTGGTATCGCTCTTGTATAAATCAAAATTCTCTAATGAATAGAGAATCTAGGAGAATCACATTTGGATAGAAATCAAGAAGAATCGCAAACGGATAGACAATGTATAAAAAAGAACCTATAAATAGTTAAAAGGGAATGTTTGATTTAACCTTGAAAGGAGGACTATGTTGGTAAAATGTGGTCAAAACTTTTCCTGCATTTTCACCTATCTATTCATATACAGTAATATTTTCTTTCCTTGAGGAAAACATTCAACCATTTAAATTTTAGCACATCAAACTCATTTTTGTTAGTCTTTTCTAGTCTTCTGATAAATCTATTGGTGAGTCACCTCATTAGAAGCACAAGTTTATTGTTCATTTTGTGGATCCATGTTAGCCTGAAAAAAAGACTAATTTTAGTAGGTTTATAAACCAAGACTTACTGCTTTTTTCAAGTTAAAAGTAAAGTTTGAGTACGCTAAAGTCATCATTAACAAGTAGCATCTTTGACGTGTACATTAAAATTAAAATTAAAATATATATTAAAATTAAATTAGTATCAAGGATGAATTTCTTAAAAATTTGATTAGACAAATACATTTATTTCAAACATTTTAAATATTTAAATTACTATCACGATTTAATTTTAGATATTTTAAATAAATTTTAATTAGTTTGAAGTACATATAATAAAATAATATATTTCATGCACTTTGATTTATAACAATTATTATTTTATTTAAGGGAACCAACACATAACCTTTTTAAATTGATATTTTAAATGTGTAATTATAAAAGTTGAATGACTATAGTGTAAATTTCTTTTAAAATTACTCTTTATTTGTGTAGTTAGTTTAATTATTAATGAGAACTCTGTAATATGAGGTGAGTTCATGAAAGTATGGAAATTTTTGGAAGTATGGAAGTACCAATAAGAATGCGTCATGTGGCAAAAATTCACTTTCCCCCACTTTTTTAAAAATTAAATATCTTCAAATCCGTTAGTCAAAAAATTATAAAAATTGCACCATAATAATCATCATTTTCTCCTCTTCGATTTAAGATCCCACAAGGCATACTTTTGACGATTTTTATTTTTTTTTTCATTTTTTGTGGGTTAACACATGTGTTATGATGGATTAACAAAAGTGTTACCCGCGGCTATCACATGTGTTATTAACGACTATCACATGTGTTACAATCGATAGTCGGTGCTAACACATGTGTTAGTCGCCGGTAACACATGTGTTATAAATGTTAAAAATTTTCAAAACCCACCAAAAAATGAAAAAAAAAAAAATTCGTCGAAAGTATACCTTGTGGGATCTTAAATCAAAGAGGAGAAAACGCTGATTTTTATGGTGCAATTTTTATAATTTTTTGACTAACGGTTTTTGAGATATTTAACTTTTAAGAATGTGGGGATTTTGTTATTTTGATCAAGATCAACGGTTGAGATCTGTACCCTTATATTTTCAAAAATTTCCATATTTTAATGAAGTTTTGTCCTCTGTAATAATAATAATATTAATATTCCAAATATAATTGAAAAGGATTTAAAAAAGAAAAAGAAACAAAAACCCTATGGAAGTGATATAAACCATACAAACTTCAAATATTGTTACATGCAAACACATGATGCCGCCATGAAACCAAAAAGATTATGGTGTGTTGTCAACGATCAAATATCTTTTCAATACTCCTAAATCACTGTCTCTCTTTAAAGTCTTTATATTCCGTTAAGATTATTCATGCCCAACTCATAAAGCTTAGTCTTTGTAACACCAATACTTTTTTGGGTAATCGTTGTATTGATCTTTACTCAAAACTTGGAACCGTTCAAGATGCTTTCCGAGCATTTGGTGACATACGCTACAAAAATGTGTATTCTTGGAATTTATATATGCGGGTGTTTATCAAATTTGGGGACATTGAGGGTGCGCGGCAAGTGTTTGATGAAATGCCTGAACGAGATGTTGTCAGTTGGAATTCTATTATTTCTGGGTATGATTGTAGTGGTTTTGGTGATCATGCGCTCAACATGTTTGTGAAGATGCAAACTTTAGGAGTGATGCCAAGTGGGTACACGTACTCAATTGTTTTGTCATGCGTTCACTATCTTTGTAGTGGTATGGAAGTTCACTGTAATATGATAAGAAATGCGGTGGATTTCTCTTCGGTTATTATTGGGAATTCGTTGATTGATATGTATTGTAAGCACGGTTTTATAGATTATGCTTTTTGTGTGTTTATTAATATGGAGGAAATAGATGTCATCTCCTGGAACTCATTGATTGCAGGCTGCAGTAAATTCGGTTATGAAGAAATGGCTTATTATCAATTTTGTATAATGCGATCGAAAAATTACCTACCTGATGCGTTTACAATATCTTCAGTTTTGACAGCGTGTTCTAGCATTCCGGACTTATCAAAGGGTAAACAAATTCTCTCTTTATCCATAAAATCAGGATTTTTATCGAGTACTATTGTTTCAAGTGCTGCCATCAACATGTTCTCAAAATGTGAAAGTATACACGATTCAGTATGCATTTTAGAGGAAGTTGATACATGGGATTCAGCCGTTTGCAATTCAATGATTTCAAGCTTTACTAATCATCGACTCGAGAAGAATGCAATGCAGATTTTCATAATCTCATTGAACGAAAACGTAAGACCAACTGAATTCACACTTAGCTGTTTGCTTAGTTGTGCCTCGATGTTTCTACCAGCTGTGCAGGGGACGCAGTTGCATTGTTGTGTTGTCAAATTAGGGTTTGGGCATGATCCCATCATTTCTAGCTCACTCGTTAAGATGTACAGTAAATGTGGATTCTTTAATGCTGCGAAGATCATATTTGATCAAATGGACGTAAAAGATTTAATTTCTTGGAACTCGATGATTTTAGGTTGTACTTACAATGGAAAAACAATGGAATCTATTAAACTTTTTGAGGATCTACTCAAAACAGGGCTACAACCTGATGAAGTAACCCTGTTAGGGGTTCTTTTAGCTTGCAATCATGGTGGGTTGATCGATGAAGGGTTGTTGATTTTTTGTTCAATGGAGAATGAATATGGGGTCAGACCAACCGACACACATTTCACCACCATTGTTGAAATGATGGTTCAAGCAGGCAAAGTTAATGAAGCGATGAATATTATAACAACAATGGGATATGGACTCAGTGGGTTTATATGTGCATTGATTCTTAGTGTTTATGAAGTACAAGGAGACTTAGAGCTGACCGAAAGGGTTGCTGAGAGGTTGATGAAATTGGAACCTATGTCTTCATTACCGTATATAGTGTTGTGTAAAGCATATGAGGTGTGGGGTAGATGGGAGAGTGTAGCTCGAGTGAAGAAACTTATGAAAGATAGAAATATTAGGAAAGTTGTAGGATGCAGTTGGATTGGCGTAAATAGTGGTTTGTTTGTTTTTAAAGAAAATGACGTTGTTCATCATGGTGGGGAAGATGTATACTTGACACTGAGATTACTGATGCATGATATAGAAGATGAAGGCTATGTATTTTGACAGTAAAGTTAAGTGGATGAAGAAACTCCATGGTGAAAAGGGTGCATCCCGTCGTGTGATTTAGATGGGCAACCGAGTAACGACATATGGGGTAAAAAGCGAAAGGATATTCGCAGGATCAAGTCTACGCTTGGTGAGAGCTAAAAACACAACATCTAAAATCACAGTTAGGCAATTCATACATGGGTTTTGCTAATACGTTCCCTGATGTTATAAATCATTAATATAACAAATTTGTCATTTGTAAATAATACCTGATATCAATTGAATTTCAGTTTTTTCATCCTGTAGTTTGGACGTCGTTTTATTAATTTGATGCTCTGTCTTTTATTTATTTTTTTAACTGGATTAAAACTTTGTAGTGGAATAATTTGAATTTAGTTAATATAAAGTAGCTCTTATAAATGGCAACTTTATTATAATTAGGAACTCTTAACATGTGCCCTCAGAGAACATGTTAGCAAGATCATTCATATATAAAGCAGCAACCATACAATTGTCAAATGATTGCTGCTTCTCCCTGGATCCTTTTTACAGGGATTTTCAAGAACAAGTTTGTCTTAAAGAGGGGCTGAAGGTTGTAAAGGAAAGTTCTTGGATATAAAAACTATGAATGTGTAAGATTAATTTTGTAAATTCTCAATGGAAAGTACTCCAATTTATGTAGTACAAAAGAGTGTAATTCAGAATCATTAAAAACTAGAGCTTCCTCTTTTGCTCTTTTACTAACTAATATGAAATGAAAAATTGCTGATAAAGTTGGTTCAATATCATGTAAAAACTAGAATTTCCTACTTATATTGAACCACCGTTCAAGGCTGGACGACCATGACACATCGTAACATGCTACCAACATGTGTAGAGTTAATATCTGACTAGCAACCATGACAAATCGTAAAATGTCATGTAATTAATAAGAATTGGAACATAAAAGTTTTGATGTCACCACTGTGTACATTTTAATGAACAACATAGCGATCCAATTTTATGCAGATGAGTTTGTCATGACATAGGACCACATAATTCTCACAAATAGGCAACTATGCAAAATAACCAAGAGATTTTACTACTGGGAACTGTCAGCGCAAAGCAGTAATTTGTATGCTTCTGCATATAAATGAAGACTTAATAAATAGCAACAGCAGTTTATTTCTAATCCTAGTTACATTAATACGACGTAAGCTAATTTACTCATCATATTACAAAAATTGTTAGATCTTTTGTGAAACACCTCCATTGTGCCTTTTACTGCTTGATCTTGGAGTTTATCAAAGGCAACGCCAAAGATACGAGTAGATCAAATGTACCCAACTGAATGCTCTTAAGTTTCATTGGTAAAAATCTCTATCACTATAAAGATCACAAGAATGACTAGATAAGGACTCTCCTCTACCAACGAAAATAACCGAGACTATGCTTCTGTTGTGACATAAAAGAGACCTGAAAGCAGGAAGCATTTTCAGTAAGTCTTCTTTCTCACAGCTTTCTTAGTTGATGCACTGGGTCCCGTAACTAGTATTCCTACTTTGCTTTGGTACATGTCTTGTAATCTGCGAATGACCATTAAATTGAGATTCAAAATAAAACAACTGTACCAGAGGTCTTATAAAAAAAAAACTGAAAACAAAAAACCTGTTGTTACCTCGGCATACTGATAAATAACGCGATCACTAATACTCCAATAACGAGTTGATACACAGGTGCCGGGGTCAACTCCTGCTGGACATTAGTTAATGAGTAAGCGTATAGGTTATTAGATTTTGTTTAAAATTATAATGAAAAACTTGCAGTTTAGTAGACAGCCAACAAGGCCAGTCTATCAGAATACCAGGACAGAATCAATCCTAATAGTTTAGAAACCAATTTGCAAAAGGCAACAGGATTCTATTTTAGATGAAGAACTTTGTTTTCAACCCTAAGATGGTTATGCACTTTCAAAATCTTCCATTTATAGTAAATTTGTATGTTAACTGGTCTCCACACGGCCAATCATTAAAAACCAACATGGTCAAAGTTACGGACATGTCAGTTGCCACATCATTGTTTTAACTGGGTTGCTCCAAATTACTGTAAATCATGTAAATTATTAAAGTATGTTACCGTAAATGAAAATTGTGTACAATTCGTTACTTCTTTTTAAGTGAAAACAAAATTTGTTATCGAAGGTCCTATGGCTTAGCGAGTATCGTGGGGATCCAACAACCAGAAGGTTGACGGTTCGAGTCTCATTTTGAAACAAACTATTTAAACAATATGTGATGTGGTTAAAGGTGTGGGTTTGTATTTTTGCCAAAAACAAAAGGAGAGAGACAGAGAGAGAAATCCCCCTAAAGTTACAATATTCTATGCAATTTGCTCCCAGCGAAGAGGGAAAAAACCTGTTTATGGTGATCGTCTTCAATTTCATATGTGAGGGAACCCACGTGAACTTGGGAATTTTTTTCCAGATCCACCTCAATCACTTCAGATTTAAATCTGAGAGTACGTGATGGTAGATTAGACCGAAGCTGCAGAAGATGATTGCCCCGAGACAAGCCCTTAACCTGGAAAAAATTTGAAAGTGACAAAGGTGATAAAGATTCAATGTTGGATGGATCACTAGCCGATCTAACTTCCAACCACAGGTTTTCATAAATCTCTTTAATTCTCTTTCCATCAACCGTGCCAGTTAATAGAGTCATATCTGGCTGCTCGAACACCAAAAAGTCTAAGCTCTTGATATCTTCATATCCAACCTACACAAGCAAAATGTATACAGATCATAAAACAAGTTACAAAAGAAAAGGTATAGTTATGACATGTACAACTCACCTTGACCTCAACAGATTCTGGAGAAGCACGTTCGATCCTAGAGCTATCAAGCCCACCTATCTTTGCTATTCTAATTGTATATGTCGTATCAGGATGAAGTCCCCTTAGACGATAACTTCCTGAAGAATCTGTTACAGTCTCCTCATAATAACCTTTCAAGTCAGAACGGGCCTCAACTGAAACACCTTCTTTTGGTAGACCAGACAACAGAGTAACCACACCCATAGCACTGGAACGATTTAAATCATAAAATTAAAAATTAAAAAATAAAAAATAAAAGAAAGAAAGATCAGAACCAATGCAGTGCAGTTAATGTTTGCAAGTTCAATGAGGATAGGTCGTGCCTCATTTTACTTTTAAAAGCTCTTTAAGAGTATTTTATTGTTTTCGCATACACAAAAGGAGTGTGAAACTAAGTTATTGGGTTAACTTAGTTACCACAGCATGAATCATTAAAATGAAAGAGAGAGATACCTGTAAGCAACACGTGTAGCATGGAAAACAACTTCCCTGGATTCCCCAGAACCAAGTTCAATTGCCTGTGCTGACGGTGAGAAAGCATACTCCTACATATTACAACAACAAATAATTAATTATTAAAATCACAGAATAAAAGTAACTCACATGAATAAGATGAAGAAGAGCCAAATACCTTTAACACAGGACGAAGGTAAAAACTCCCAGGAAACAAATTATCAAATACAAAGTTTCCTCCGGCAGCAGATATCGAATTATTCCTATAGCCATCTTCACCACTCAATGATAACAGTACAGTGGGAAATAATTCTTTGGCATTTTCTTTAGAATGGATAGTTACGGAGATTTGACCAAGCTTCTGACAGGAAAAGGAATACGGTCCAATTTTCTTTACATGATAACCATGCTATTAGAAAAAAGAAAAGGATCAATAAATTAGTACAATAAGTATACAAGTAAGGACTGAACCTGAGACAATTTTATAGCATTATGTTCACTACTACTTATGAAAACTGAGAAGCATATCAATCTGTAAATTGCAGAACTATTTAGCATTAGTTCTGTACTTTGTAAGTAGCAGGTTCAAACCTTTGAAGCTTCTATATGGTAAGTTATGTCATCATATAAGGGTCCCCCAATAAAAGAACCATCTTTGTTAGTGGTTGTTGCAAAAGCTAATTCATTTTTCTTGATTTGAGCATTGTGACTATCTCCGGAAGCTAGGATTCTAATAGTAACATCTGGAAGTGGGGGAGAAACTGATCCTTCAATGTACAACCCCAGTCGGCCAGAAAATGAAGGAACTGAAGTTTGACAGCCATCTTGTGCTACCATGACCTGTTTAAAAAAGTATAACTTATCGGTGAAAGCTGAAAAAATATTGAAGATGCCTCAATCATATCTCTGTAGGTGTCTACCTGATGCTGTCTAGGATAAAATAAAATCTTCTTTTCGTTTTTGCTCCTGCAACATGTCATACACAGGTTAATATTGATGTCACTTGGGGTTTTATTTTAATTGTTTCATCACTTATCTATGGAAGTGGAAATTAGGAAGTGGGCATTATTAAACATAATCCGCTAGACATAATTTCATTCAGTTGCAACTCTAAGATTCCAGTTTAGCCTTTCAGAAACCCAAGACGGTTGGCTAAAAATGCATCGTTTCCAGTAACCACAAATTGAGCTTTTAGTATAGCCAAAAAGAGCACGTAGGACAGAAGATTTACCAAGTATCCCGAGGTACAAATGAAAGTCTTTCTCCAGGATTTGCCCATACTTTATACTCATAAAGAGCTGTATTCAATTGCTCATTTCCAGTGACTGCAGATGTTGCAGTACTGCCATCAATAACAGTTCCTTCTTTGTTCAAAATGTCAATCGACAGATTTTCAGGTAACTTGTCAGCATTTTGTGAGCTCAATTCAACCCTTATTTGTCCTTGGAGTAGATACTTCTCTCCTTTCAGATAGATAGGCTAAAAAGACAATATAAATAAATAAATCATGAGAAATGGAACACGTGCACAAAAATAGTAAAAGAAAAAGCAAATGAACATACCGATGAGTTCGCGGTGTCAATTTTCACAGGTGACTTTCCAAAAAGTATACAAGAGTTTTCAAAGTGAAGTTCATGTACCCCAGGAGATTCAACGCAAATATGCTGAGGACCTTTCTGCAATTGACGACAAAGTTATATATAAGGAAAGCATAGTAAACTATGAAGTGCATAGTGTATAGCATTGACCTCGAACATAATGTGTTTGGATGCTCTGTAATACCTTAATTTTTAAATTCACACGAGTACCACCTGATTGATGCAGATATGCATCTACATCATGAGTGGAAACTAAGTTAATCCAATATCCTTTCTGAATGAAGTTAATCCCTTCAACATCTTCTGCTCCAACATTGAGATGTACAGAGCTCTGTTCCCAGCACCAGTTATCTTGAGGAATAGCTTCTTTAGAACGGTGTTTGACCTGAAAACAGCATATAGAAATCTAAATCAAAAACTTAAATGAGTTCAGTCACAATAATACCTCTAAAACAACTCTTTTGAACGGCCAAGACTCACACACACAACACCTTTGATACACCTTTGTCTCGAGTGGGACTTGTTCCCACAATAATACTTCTAAAACAACTTTGAGATACTTGAATAAATCCATCAGCTTGGATAAAGGTATAATGTTACAAAGAGAAATAAAGATGCTATTGAAATACATAAATAAAACAAAAACAAACAAAAAAAGGAAGAATCCATTGATGGAATAAGTAGTTCTACATTCTTTTGGACACTGGAATACCAGATGTTTGGTTCAATGATAAGGGATATATTTTACATGGTTTGAAGAAAGCTTGGCAATTAAGTGGACAATGGAACTAAGCAAGAAGAGTAACAGAAATTTAAATCAACTCTAAAGTTCAACTGATACAAATTGGGAAGAACAAGCATTTATTTAATGTCATTGTTCTTTACTCACCATCAAAATAATTAGAATATACCAAATGAAAAGCAACACAATACCTCAAGCTTATATTTTCCAGGTAGAACATTTCGAAATAAAAATTCACTACTCTGGCCATTCAAATCAACTGTCTGCCTCTCGTCATTACTTTTACCATCCAGCCTCACAAGATCAACCGTAATAGATGAATCACATTTTTCTTTGCAAGTTACTGAGCCATGTACATTTACCTTTGCCTGAGATTAAAAGAACATTATCAAGTAAGATGCCAATATATCCTACAAAATATGTCCAATTATGATAGTGAAGTCAAACAGGCTACCTTCAACTTCATTATTAATAAACATTTATCTAATCGTTTAGAGAACTGAACTACTTAAAATGTAGAAAAGGATTACATAATGCTTATGAATTCGAGAGTATTAGATTCACATGCGATATCCGAAGAAGACAAAGATAGTGAACATAGATATAGAGGTATATATATATAGCGGTTTCAAATAGTCTTGGAACTGAGGACTAAAGATCTTGATTCCCAAGTAGGATGATTAATATTTTGCAATTGAAATAACCAACCTTGGAAAAAGTAAGAAGATAGAAGTAACAATCAAAAATTATAACTTTGAGATACAATCACCTGATAAAATTTCAGCGACAGCAATGGACCATTGACATTAACATCAATATGTGGTGGCGAAAATAAAAGATCGGGGTTACTTTCAGGTGTGGCTGCAATAGCCGATAAACGATAGTCACCAGGTGGAACCTGAAACACATTAACACGATTCTAGTGAGGCAAATCACAGAGTAATTACCTCAAAGTAAACTTAGAGATATGAAGAGGAATAATCCTATCTTTCAACAGTTCAAGAGACAGATATACAGGGAGAACACACTAAAAGTAGAAGTTATGTTCGCCTAACTAGCAAACCCAACTAATGTGACCCTCTGTTGTTGACTATCAGATTAAACACCACTCCATCTCTGACAATGATCATACGAGTGTTGCAATTGATTCTTGAGCCTCATCAGCCACAAAATCAAACTCATGATTATCAACTTTTCCATACATCAGCAGTGCAAAGGACTCAACCAAGTTGACCACAAAGCTAACTCAATTATGGCAGACTTTACCAAGTGAAATATATATAAATGCCGCTAAGAAGAAAATAACTCCTATCAAGTACCTCAAAGCAGAAATAGCCATTATCATCAGTCTGTTTCATTTGTGGCTTAACATTATGTGGTCCATGAGTCAGAGCTACCTGGAGAAAGTATAATGGGATTGTTATAGAAAACATGTTCACTATTTCAGCGGACATTTTTAAAGATATGACCATACATATAGATATATACAAGGAATGAAAGAGGGCGTTGGAATAACCTTTGCTTTGTAACCAGAATCAACTGTCTGCGCTGAGCCACAAACATCATAAGACACAGCTTTGATATCAGCAACTGACGCCATATTTGGTAACACCTGAAAATCAAGAAAATGTTAAGATGTAAAAGAGCTGGTAAAAGAATAAAAAACAAAGTGCCAGATGCGCCTGAGTTTTGTGGTGCACTTACCATGAAATTAATCAGTTTGTCAAACTTGTAGTGCTCCTTCTTTGCTCCGATCTGATACTGTTTTGACGTAACCTGTAAAGGAGCACAAATGGCAAAAATAAAAAATTGGATGCAAAATCTAGCTCCATGCAATTAAAAAAAAATAAAAAAAGATGTAGAAATATGAAATAACAAATAGCAGTCACAAATTAACACATAAATGCACACATTCATATACAACACACACACATGGCAGCTATGAAATAACAAATAGCAGTCACAAATTAACACATAAATGCACACATTCATATACAACACACACACATGGCAGCATTTCTGCTACACCCATAAACAATAAATTATAGATAATAAACAGATATAAAAATACATGGTTACGATGTTTTACTGGATAAAGCAAAAAAAAAACAGCAATAGTGCTACAAAAACCTACAAGAACATGGAGAATCAAAAACAAGGTACTATTTGCAGTGAATGAAATTACCTGGTCGAGCTTATAATATCCTTCTTTATCAGTAATAGACCTCTCAACACCATCCACCACCACCTTTACACCATCCACTCCCTTGCCATTAGCATCAACAACACGACCCCCAACAGAAAACCCAGTGACCTGAACATGTTTAGTTATGCAAAAAGTTAAGTTTATTTAATGCAAGGCACTAAAATATGCATATAACTGTGACTGGTGATTGAATAGCACTTAAGCTAGTGATTAACGAAGTAAGACTGAACTACAAATATATATTTACAGGTTGCTACACTAGAGATGAGAAATCAAAAAATTTAAGTTATAGTGTCTCAAGTTGAATACAACCAGAATATTTAAGCCATAGTAGTGAGAATAAGCTAATATAACACAATGGTGAGAACATGATCTGCTCTCCTCGAGGTCAAAAAACTAACTTCCTTCAGAACTTGGAAGATATATAATAGCAAACTCAAAACTTCTTGTTCAAAGTTCTAAAATGATGTGAAGACATAAGATACATCCTAAGATGGAATACTAATATTAAAATCTGCAGTTTGTAACTGGAAATGGAATTTTCATGGCAAAAGGAAAACCATTCAGTAATATTCGCCGCTTGCTCTGGTAATAGAACTGTTACTACCAGAGAGTCGTATATCCTGATGGTACTTGGTAAATAGCAAAAAGATCACAGATATCCCCAAACTCAGAACTAGCAAAGAAGATCAATATCTTGTTGAGGTACCTGAAACTTTTCAGATATTATAGCATGATCATGCTGAACAGTGACAGCAACAGACGGAGGGGAAACATCAAAAACTGTATTCTCGCCCTTATAATAAGGTATAAGCTCATAAGCCCCTGCAAGTGCATCACAAAAATGAAGTATAATGACATAAATAACCAATAGAACTGAAAAATGAATATAGAAAACTTTGAATCAGTTCACTACGATGAGCTCTACTAGTGCTAACTATAAATATCATACACAATCCCTCGGATTGAATTTCATTATATTGAGCAACATGTTACTAGTTAAGTACTAATGATACAATAATATCACAACTTATAAGCCTCTGAAAGCATAAAGTGAGTTTCTGAAGGGTAAAGCAAATCACTTTCCACTACAAAACGCTCAAAACATGAAAGCATACAGTGAGCACTCTGAGAGTGCAGAAATCAAATTCCACTACAGAACCCTTAGTGGTCATACATCATCTATCTACATGAAGGTACCTCAAAAACTTCTGCAAGTGTTTGTTACTAAAATGAACTGGATTAAGTGCCATATATAAGCTAGCGAGTTAGAGAAAGAATATGGAATATTACCGCATGGAATTGACTTAAGTTTAAAGGTTCCATCAACATCAGATATGGCATGACAAAGAGCAGTTCTATCTCCAGACAGGTTACCGGAACCCTGTGGGCAGTGCACTTCCTTGACATCATTAGAGTACAGATAAAAGTGAACCCCTAAAATAGGGTTTCCCTGAAATCGCATGATAGAAATAGCGCATTAGTTTGGGTAGTAACCAAACTACTATTTATTATCTTTCACTACGACCACTATTATCGCTGAAACCTGAAAGAACGATTCAGTCAACCTGAATGCATTTCAGAAGTTAAAAAAATACAAGACTTGCCTGTGCAACTACCGTTCCTTTAATATCATATCCGGATACAAAGAAGATATCATCAGCTTGGATATTTCCAAACCCCAATTCAACCTGAAAGTTTACACGTAAGCAATTGAGCGGAAACTAACAAATTGAAAATGGAGGAGAAAGGTAATAGAAAAGAAAGGTATATGTATATGACCTTTGTGGAACCTTTAACTTCAATATTCAGGTCACTGTGAGATGCATGTAGATTGTATCGTCCTACACCAAGAAAGATTGAAGTTAAAAAATAAGAGAAACATGCCAACTTCATGTAACAAGCATGACATTCGCCAACAAAAAGCATCAAGAAACCAAGTTCAAATTTCATGATAGAAATTGTAAATTTATGTTTTTGCTAGTGGTTTTTTTAAATCGATGAGTCAGCATGTAATAAAACAGGATATTTTTTATGAGCACTTTAGATGATAAACTTCGAGCGTAATCTAGAAATACAATGACTACCATTTAAGTCCTTGCGGACAATATTAACCTGGATTTACGTTGGTGAAAGAGTAACTTCCTGCTGCTGATGTCAAAACAGATGATACAACATCCCCACTGGCATCTAAAAGCTCAACATTTACATTTGATGGACCACCATCTCTAGATGAACAACTCGCACCACCAACTGCACCCACTACTTTTCCACTAATACTGAATCTGCAAACATATCATATAGTACAATATGATGTCAAAAGAGATCTAGAGTACATAGGTTCCTAAAATGTTATTCATGAATAGCTTAATAAAGTATAATGAAGTTCTACAAAAAGGAGTTATGAAAATGATTGAAATGAGTAAGCTGGACCAACCCTGTGAATCGGAAGTTTATATCTTCATTTCTGTTACAGCCAGTATGATCGACAAGCACCGGAACCTACAAAGAGTAGGAAATCAGAGTTCAGGGAATGATGCAACAAAAAGGTGGACGTTATGTATTTCAATAAATCAGAAGTACATACCTGATCAGGGTCCCATGACCATCCTTCAGGTCCCTTAATTTTGAGAACAAAAGAACCCTGCACCAAAAAGTATGTTCATTTTAAAATTATCACCTGAAAGTAAAAGAGCTCGACCAATACAAC
Source organism: Logfia minima (assembly GCA_963921325.1). Classification (NCBI taxonomy): domain Eukaryota; kingdom Viridiplantae; phylum Streptophyta; class Magnoliopsida; order Asterales; family Asteraceae; genus Logfia; species Logfia minima. The sequence continues at coordinate 9,604,798 of OY992776.1, read as the reverse complement.
CTATTGCGGGTAACTACCGTTTAAGCAAAGAAAGACTACGGCAATAAAGCCACAAATTTCAAGAAATGTTCCTAATGATCTTTTAGCTATAGTATCCACCTTAATCGATTAATAGGTTGTGTTAACAGAATCTATTATTACGGCACAATAACAGTTCAATACTGTTTATCATCCAAATGAAAATAAAGAAACTACTCGCTTAATCATCGAGCTATGTAAGAGAACAAATGGCCTTCAGAACAGCCTTATCTCCCTTTCCACAACAAAAAAAAACTATTAACACACTTATTAACTTAAATGCAACTTTTTGTAATAGAAATACACGAACTACTTATATGAAGAAAACACTCTGTCCTGCAACATGCAACATGCAAAATGCAAACTAACTACGTAAATCGTCAATATTGACTGCTATAAGTGACCTTCAATCTGTAATGGAGAGAGTGCCATTAAATTAACCAAACCCAGTTAGACATAAGCTAGGCAATTCTTGACGGGACAGTAAGTTAAAAGAACATTTGGATTTTTAACATTGATTAATAGTGTAATCGAGACAAGCTGGCTTGTGAGGGCTCATGAAGAAGCTCGTCAAAAGCTTCATGAGCTTAAAGGTTTCCAGGCTAGCTCATTTGCTTATCATGTCCAAGCCAGAACATATAGGGCTTGGATTGGCAGCCTGAAGAGCCTAAATGAGCAAAAGCAAGCAAGCCCATATGAGCAATGGTGTAGATCATATTTATTAGGTAACTAGTCTAGTTTCATTGACTTTTCACTGTGATTATTCTGGGAGACAGAACATCTGTAACTTGATCTAAAGAGTTCATTTTAAACTTAAAAAGAAGCCCGTACAGAGTTTGTGGTTTGCAACGGCTCAAGCTTATACCAGCCTAAATTAACTGACCTAAGGCTCGAGCTTGTTTGAAGCATGTGGAAAACCAAAGGTATACTAGTCAGGCTAGAGCCAAGAATGTAACCACATGCAAAAACACGAGCCTCAACATTATTCATCAAATAAGCTTTTGAGTAAAGCAACCTCGGCGCAACTTGACTCGAATAAACCCTTAACCACAATATATTATACTCCAAAGATGAATATAGACTAAATACATGACCAAGGATACGAATTGTGAAAATTATGAGAGTGAGTAGGCCAAAAGTGTAAGCCATCGAACCTTATCATAAACCGGGATGAAGTAGTAACCATTAGGGGCACATTGTGTCCTATCCTTCACCAAGCCGTCCAGAGTACGAAACTCAACCTACAATATGGTCAATAACATATTAGTAACCTCATTTTTTGCCTCTTTATTGCTAAAAACATAAAGAGTGAGTTCACATGAAGTTGGATCATGTGCAAATCAAGCATATTATAAGCATACAAGAGTAGCAGGATCTTTATATGGTAAGGTTCGTCAGCATGCCATTAGTTGCAACACATTTTCTTAGCACTAAGTACATAATTTAGTCATGTTAACCTTCTCCACATCAGTGGCCTTCCTTATATCTCAAAATCCCAATAAACGTGATCACCACATCAAGTTGATTACTTTTTGGATAAGACGAACATATGGAAAGTAATATATTCCTCATAATTGGGAAGTTTTATGACTGTCATTATACAGAATTAACAAGATAATAACTTCAACCACAAATTACTTCAAATTTAGCAGCTACACACAAAAAATACAAAAACTTATATTTTCAATTTTGCTTGCATTGCATCAGTAAAATTAACTAAAAACCTAACAGAATCATACCGTGATATGTGAATAGTCCAATTTCAAATCGGTTGGCTTCCGTGACTTGATCAAAGACGAACTCGCCTATTAAGTCAAAAATCAAACGAATAATAGACTACAATTAGAAATTATTTAAACACGATATGATCAGAATCATATAACAAGTGTAATATAGGCATATGTATATGTAGAATCTGATGATGAATGAAATTATATATACCTCAACAAAACCACCGCAACCTTGGATGGCATCAGCAGAAGCGAGTGTAGGTGTGTGAATTGTGAAGACGATAATGAAGAAAGTTAACAAGTGGTAGTAGTACTGTTTAAGCGCCATTGTGTGCGCAGACCTACCACTCTTGACTAACAGATCTTAAGGACTATTGTTGTTGTATACTCGACCGAAAATAAATTAATAAATCAATTAATTAATTAATTTTGTGTGTAGGATGCAGATGTAGACGGAGGTGAGGCTGTGATTTTGGGTTGTTTGATCGTGCCGGCGTTTGTAATGGGCTTGGTAGTGGCGGCTAGGCCCATTTCAGTAGCCCGGCGTCAATGAAGACGGAAGGAACCCAACTACTCATGTAATAAACATGTTACATTTTGCATGCCTTGGTGGTGACTTGTCTCTCAGTCTGTGTACTCCTTAATTGAATGTTCATTTTTAGTTCGTATATAGTTTCAAATTGAGTATTATTACATTGTGTATTAATAAAATTTTATTTTGACATTTAAAAAATATTTTGTTCGGTTAAAAGTTTAAAATGAACACTTAATTTAGAACAAAGAAAAATTGAAAGATAAACAATTCATTTGGAACGTAAGGAGTATGAGATTTTAAGTTTGATTCTTCTTAAGCAAAACTCTTAAGATGGTTAAATAAACTTTCAATAATCATTTATAACACAATGAAACTGAGTACATTTAAATCAAAAAAAAGTTAACATCCTAACATAAAAAAACCTTACATTGTATGCTTGAGTTTTTTTTAGTGGAAAATAATGGGATGGAAAAGAAAAAAGAAGAAAATAATGGAAAGGAATGTAATATAAGATATGTTACATGTATTCTCGAGTCGGAAGGAAAGGAAAATAAAAGAAAGGAAAATATTGTTTTCTCTTCTAATCCCTTCCAAATTAGGCGGAAAATGTTTCTAATAAAAAAACTCATTTATTTCCATTCATTTCATTTCCTTTCCCTTCCTTTTCTTCCTAAAAAAACTCGAGATTCACTTTAAATTATTTTTTCCTTTTCCTTCCTTTCCTTTCCACTAAAAAAAAACTCGAGAATGCAGCGTTATATTGTTAACAGCGTGAATGTTGAGTGTTGTTGAAAAACATAAAGTTTTGAATATATTTAAAGTTTTGTTTGTGGATAACGGCGAGGTTCTTCAACAACTCTCTCAACATTGGGACCAACAGCTCTGTCAGGAACATCCATATCTATACTCTTGTCGATAATTTCAGGTGTATTAAATTGTACCTAGTCGGGCCATGGTCACCAACCATTCTCCTCTGGCTTCTTTGTACTCTCAACAACTTCACCATTACTATCTACATCAAAGATTCTTGAATCCATTGACTTAGTTTCTTCAGACATCTTTTAATCAGGAAAAAAAATAATGCAGAAACCTTTTGTTATATTTGGTGTAGTTGATTTTATGATGAAGAAACTAAAGAGTCTATCTTGAGCAAAGAATAACTTATTTTAGGTAGAGATTATATGGATATGATCAGTTAGAGGTAAATAAAACATACTGAATTCTAGCAATTAATATCACTTACCAAATCGATATTTAATTTTACAATTACTCAATTTAGTCAAAAATCATCATTACCCTATCGGCTGGTATTATATAACAGAGATATTTTCGTAATTTTAATTTAATGATTTGTAGCGTTACTTAATAAACAGAACATTTGAAGGAGATCTTTATCTGATAGTAAACACGACATCCCACTTTCGTATAACATAACCATAAAAAATAACTAATATCTTAATTTGATTTGAAACATAAAACATGAAGCTTAATAATATTTATATCAATAGATGTTTATACTAACATCAATTCAAATGTCTACTTACTTTATAGCTAAACAGGGAATATTGGAACTAAACAAAAACAGCAAATACTAAACATACATAACATATTACATATATCGATTGTAGTTAAAATAAGTATTCAGTAGCACAAAATAAACATCCAAAGTTACAAACACAAAAACTACTTAAATTGTTCAAAAAATTTTAAACACCAAAAGAGATCAAGATTACAGCACTTCTACATTTCATCATCACTTGAGGGAATGTTCATGAAACGAAACCATTCATATGCTTCACGGGATAGAAAGTCTGCTTCCCTCAAGCCTCTTAAATATAGTACACGAATCATTTCTACAATTACATGAACAACTTATCATTAGTCACTACAACATACAATAGAAAATATAAGTTGCATCACAAAATAAAGATAACATACTAATATATATGATCTGTTTCAAGAACTACATTCATACACATTTAAATAAAGTTTTCATGCCAAAACAAAAGATATACACTCATTGCCTAAAAGAATATATATAATAGTATTTCAATTTTAACAAAATATATCAAAATTCTGAACACAAAGTACAACATATTTAAACTTTTCATTCGCATACAAAATAGTTTTGCAGAGTTTAACGATGTATAAAGTTTTCATTTATAGGGATAAAAAAAAAATTACATAACTTTGTAAAACTACCCTGTTGATAAGAAAGATAACATTAAAGCATAAACTTCTAATATTTAAATTCAAAAATGGTATATAAAAACATATCAATGATTAACAGAAAAAAAAATTACCTTCAACTTCATCAATATTGTCATCAACAATCGAGTATTCTGGTGAAGGATCGGGGACCACAGGTACATGCTCCATTCCTCTATGGTACAGGGGAACAACATTTGGTTGTGCTTTGTTGTTAGTTTCCATAAAATCAAAACTTTTATGTATTATATCAGGAATAAGGAACTCAACATCGTCTCCCCAAGGACGATATCCTTCGTCATATCGCTTCCTTTTCTTCCCAGAAACTTCAATACCGTTGTCCACCTCTATTACGCTTGACTTGATCGATCCTAATTCTTTAGACATTTTATCAGTAAAAAAATTGAAAAAACAAAGCTTTCTTTTTGGGTTTTCGTAGAAGATGAAAGGTTATGTTATCGTTTAACTGAGTTAAAATCTGTAGTTATTATAGGGTGTATAACTTATTATAGGTAATAAATATACATAAATTTTAATCAACTGAAATCATAAATACTTACCATACCTATCTTTTCAATCACTCGGTAGATACAGAGATATTTTAAACTTCATTTTTATACAATTTTATTTGCATGCTATATGTAATTAATACAGATATAGAAATAGAATAACGTACAATCTAAATAGAAAGATAAACAGTTAATTTGGAACGTAAGGAGTATGAGATTTTAAGTTTGATTCTTCTTAATCAAAACTCTTAATATGGTTAAATAAACTTTCAATAATCATTTATAACACAATGAAACTGAGTACATTTAAATAAAAAAAAAAGTTAGCATCCTAACATAAAAAAACCTTACATTGTATGCTCGAGTTTTTTTTTAGTGGAAAATAAAATATTGTTTTCTCTTCTAATCCCCTCAAAATTAGGCGGAAAATGTTTCTAATAAAAAAACTCATTTATTTCCATTCATTTCCTTTCCTTTCCCTTCCTTTCCTTCCTAAAAAAAACTCGAGAATCACTTTAAATTATTTTTTCATTTTCCTTCCTTTCCCTTCCTTTCCTTTCCACTAAAAAAAAAACTCGAGAATGCAGCGTTATATTGTTAACAGCGTGAATGTTGAGTGTTGTTGAAAAAAAGAAAGTTTTGAATATATTTAAAGTTTGGTCCATCAAATTTCAATATATTCACATCTAATCCCTCATTCAAGTCTAATAGCACATAACTTTAGGTGTTGTTAGTTGTACCTAAGATTTCCCTTTAAAATAAAAAGAAGTAAAAGATGGAAATAATATTTAACTCACACAATGAGGATTCTATGAAAAGTTCATTAAAATATCTAACGGAGAACGAGGTATAACCAAGAATGTGTTTGACGATTGAGATTTTAAGCACAAGGGGTTTCGAAGGATTTTATGACCTTATAGTTACAGTGATTGAGTTTATAGTTAAATAAGTTTCGTTCGTAAAGTTGATTGGCAAAAAAGGTGGAGTTTATAAGGAAAAGACCCTTTAAATTCATTGAAATAAAAGTATCTTCAAATGACTTTCATAAAAAAATAATTTATAATAATGGAAATAAAATAAATTTTGTAAGAACAATGATATTTTATCACTTTTATCTCCTTAAAATGAATACAAAAATAAAATAAAATTTTTTATTTCTCAATTATTATATTCTAGATCTGCTCCTGATTTTAAGAGTTGATTAATGAGTTATTTACTTATTTATTTTCTGTTTGAGTTTAAGTTCTTATGAGTGCTTGTTGTGTTACTTTAGATATTTAGGTTTCCATCTTCTCACTTATCACATCTATTTATCTATTTATTTCTCTTTATCATATATAAAAAAAGAATAAAATAGAGAAATTTGGACACTAGATTAAGTTCCTTCATTTTGATCAAAGGGGTGGTATTTAATCGTAGCTTCAAATTTTATTTTTATAGGCGTGCCCATGACTTTCACGAAATGGCAAAAACAGACCATCAAAATTGCATGTCAATCCTTACTAATCAAAAAATATTTAAATTTAGTTCTTGTGATTTTCAATTAAGCTGATTTACTTTGGTTAACAATTTAAACCACTCTTTTCATTTACGAATCTTTAAATTAACCATATTATCTTGCATGTTGTTAGAACGTGTTTGTTAGGGGTGGTATGTAATAAAGACGACATTCACTTAGACTACTTACTAATGACTTCTAGGTGTTTGTTAGAATGTGTTGTCTAGTATTATTTGTCAAATTGAACTCGGAATAGAATTCGCTTTCACTCCTCGTGACCAATTGATTATAAATGCTCTTTCGCTTTCACTCCAGGTTTCAAAACGAGCTAAATCTCAATTCAATTTGTTAACTCATGATTTAATCTTGTAAACCTACTTTCGTCGGATTACTAAACTTAATTCGATTTCTCGAGTTAAGTTATGTTCAATTACAACTGAGTTTAATTAACGTGTCCTATTTCAATCTTACTTTTGCAATCATTTAACAATTATTCATAGACTAATAATTGTAATAAACCATTTGAAATGTAAAAATGTTCACTATAAATATCAAATAATTTACCAACAAGAAAAATTAACAATTAAACTTAAACCACAATTAGTTCTTCGATTAAACATGAATTAAACAATTGTAAATCTCTAAAGATTAACGCCCCTAATCAATAGTTCACATCAGCCAAGTGAATGTAAAAGAAATTAGCTCATAAATCAAGCCAACAAGAACAAAACACACAAACAAAATGGAAATAAACATTTTTTAAGGGAAAGAATGATAAACCGAATCGCGTAATGTTTGATTACTGTTAGAGCCTTGATTCTTTAATTATAAATGATTAGGAAGGGTTGTCAATCCTCCCAAAATCACCAAAAGTCACCCACTGACCAGAGAAAACAGCAAAAAAAAGTTTTTTTAGTTTAAATTAGGGTTTAATTTGTGATTAAAAGTAAAAACTCCCGCTTGCACACTACCCAGTCGGATACTACCCTAACCGGAAAGATTTCTTATTTTCTAGAATTGACACTTTTTGAAATTTGTAGCTCTTTAAGTTTCAAGAATTTGGGTTTTTGAATCACCTAAATCGGAGTCCGTATGAAAGAGTTATGACCAAAACTGTGGAGCCTCGTCGAAACTACAATACTTCATTTTTCTTGATCTTTTCATCAACTTTTGCATACATTTTCTTCTCTTATCCGTTCCTAACGATAATGAACACAATCGTATACAGTCTAGTTAGACCGTATACGACCAAGTGCTAGGGTGTGTAGCCTGGTACTTGATCCTTGTGCGCGGAATCGTTGATTTGTATGTGGGACCGTGATCTTGAATATTTTATTGGCTCTAACTTCTTTGTTTGTAGTCTGATTCGAGCAATTCTTGGATCCATGGCGTCGTAGTTGTTTATACAACAATTTAACGCAATTAGGGTTGATTTTCGAAGAATATATGATAACAAATACAAGTACGTTTTTCATTGATTATATATCTTCATTTTTACTCATTTTTCATGTGTTTTTAGAGATTTTTAAATCATCGTCCATGTTTTTTCCTTTTTAACAAAACATGATGAATTTTAGCATGATTCGTGTATTTTGCTAATTATTAGTTTAAAGCGGAGGTGATAATGCACGTAAAAATATGTCTTTTTGGCATTATCATGGTTGTAACGAAAAAAGTTAATTGGGTTCCGTATTTTCTTATGTATTAGAAATGAATTTAAGATTTTCCTTTCTACATTCGATCAAAAACTTGAGTCTCATTGATACATATGTTACTTTACATGTCCTCTTTAAGATTTATAGAGTTCCAATAAAAACACCTTAAAAATAAGAACGGGTAAGAACGCTTCATATCCGCAAATGTATCACATAAATCAATAGATTCACATTCATACATCTCAAATATGTGGAGAAAAATAGATACGCATCCTTATAAATGCATAAAAATCGAAAAAACGATCGATGCACAATTTTAGATGAAAAATGTATAATTGTGCATCAATGGTTTTTTTTTCAAATTTGTATACATTTTTAGAAATTTGCATTCATTTTTCTTTGCATATTTGAGATATACAAATGTGAATCCAATGATTTTGTCGAGTATAAATGCAAATTTGAAGCGTTCTTACCGTTGTTATTTTTGAAGTGTTCTTATTTGATCCATACCTTATGTTTCTTAATGATAAGTAGAATGCAGACATGATTTATATAATTTTTTCTTATTATTATTATTATTATTATTATTATTATTATTATTATCTAAGTTCATATAAACCAAATGCATTCATCTTATTGTTAATGGTTCAAACATTTTCTTAGAAAAACATAGATGGGACTGTAATATAGCTCGATGTAAAATGATATTTTAAGTTTGGTATGCTATGTTTCTAACGCACAACACATAAATAATCTAATTACGTTAATGAGTTTTCTTATCTATAAGTGTTAACGATTAACAATATGAAAACGTGAAACAAAGGTTTATGATAACTACAAATAAATTACATACAAAGTTAATTTATCGTAGAGGAATGCTATATTCACACAAAATTTACAAAATAAGTTTCACAAAATGACATGACACTTGGTATTAACCAATCAAGTTTATTTGTTGTTTATCTCTCATGATTCTCTTCCTTCAACTTATTAGGCCACATCATTTTGTGGATAAATTTTTGTAAAAGTTATATGGATATATCATTTCTCTTCATCTTAAGATTAATATTACATAATAATATTTGTGTTTAGATTCGTAATAACAAGTTCATATTATAATATGAAATATTAGGCATCCATCCACCACCAAACTTATTATACTTAATAACAAACTCGATGATTTATGAAAACTTACAATAAAACTGACAACGGTAAAATCAATTTTATTTTTACATTTAATAATTACTACATTTTGTTTATTCTATACTTAATTGTTAACTTTTTAAACTAAATTATATTGTCTTGTATAACCGCGAACTAACAATCTAATAATTTTGTACAACCTTTTAGTATGTTTCTCCAAGTAAATTATGAAGTTAATTGCACATAGCTTAAATTCTATCATTTTTAAATTTAAATGTAAAATTACAAATTTAATCATTCGACATAAAATATACCTAACAACACGTAACTATTGCGCCTAACGTTTTTTAATACGATCGATTAATCGATCGATCAATAAATCAATAAATGAATTAAAATACACTCACAACTCAACAATTAAAAATAAATCTAAAGGTTAAGAAATGCGTAAACAACTAAAATTTCAACCATTAAAATAAATTTAATTATTAATTAATTTTCTTTTTTGACCATATGTGAAAACAGTGAATGGATTGGATAAGGAAATCCAACAAGTCAGACGAATTTTTATTTCTTTTGCTCGAACAAACACTTTTTGTTCTAGAGGATTCTCATTCTATAGGAAGCCAAACCACCATAATCGGTTATGGCATCGATGACACGTGTCCTAATACCAATCTCATCTACACAATTTCCACAATGCACCACTTCTAATCGCTGCACCAGTAATTATAGCTTTTCTCTCAAGCTAAACCCTCAACACCCAGCCACAACCAGAAGAAAAACAAGATTCACAGTTTTGTCAATGGCAGAATCCAACCGAAGCACCGTCCTTGTTACCGGAGCTGGTGGCAGAACTGGTACAATTACGTTCAACTTTCATCAATTCATCTTCTATTTTTCAGTTTTCATTTTCATACTTTATATATATTTACTCCACTGGATAGTTAATTTGTCTAACATGACACATTTTTTAATAGTTTTCAATTAGAATTTAGTTATTATTATTATTTTTTTATTTTTATTTTTTTCATTTTAAAACCCTAGGTAGTAGGCAAAGTCCAAGTGAAACTATAGTAAGAGTGTATAATTTGGTGAAGCTGAAGTCTAATGAAACCTGTGACAAAGAATTATATTGCGTTTTAATTTTAACTTTGAAATTATTGTATAACTAAATTCCATCATACTAGTCTATATAAATTTCATATTATAGAGGAAAATTACTTTTTTGCTGAAATGTAGTTTCTGAAAATTGAAAGGAATGTGAAAAGCTGCTTTTGGCAGCCGGCTTGTAGTCTAGTTGGTTCTAGAAATGAGGCATTTTGGAAGTATCCCGGTTCAATCCCCAACTGAGCCAACCAGGAACCTAATTTTTTAGAAATATTCCTTGCTAAGGCTGAAGCTGAAGTATCACTTGTTGGGCCACGGCTTCATAGGGCCATTAGATGAGTTTGATTTACCTCTCATGCGATGTCCTTGGGTGGTCTGGTGGGAGCTGGTTGGGGTTGCTGAAATATCAACCTTTTGAAAGAATGTGATAAACTATGTTCCTTAGGGCCTCGGTGGTTCAAATTTTGCTAATAACTTTTATGTCCAAGTGGTTTCAATATTATATACCACCATGATATTGAAATGTAGCTCCTTTGATACTTGTTTTCTTGGGTAGGCCAATTAGTTTATAAGAAGCTGAAGGAGAGGTCAGGCGAGTATATTGCAAGAGGTTTGGTTAGAAGCGAGGAGAGTAAGGAGAAAATTGGTGGAGCAGATGACGTTTTCATTGGTGATATAAGGAATACCGAAAGTATTGTTCCTGCTGTTCAAGGCATTGATGCTCTTGTAATTCTTACAAGTGGAGTTCCTAAAATGAAACCTGGTTTTGATCCAACTAAAGGTGGAAGGCCGGAATTCTATTTTGAAGAAGGATCATACCCTGAACAGGTATTAAATTTATTTTTAATTTTAAAGTAAATAGAGTTTGTTTATAGTTTGTTTCCGTTTGCTTATGTTTGGTAATTGAACATATGTTTTAGGTTGACTGGGAAGGGCAGAAAAATCAAATAGATGCTGGTAAGGGTCATTCAACTTAAATTTGTTTCCCATATTATATTATAATTTGTTTTGTGTTTATTTAGCTTTGGTGCAACTATGTGCAGCTAAAGCTGCTGGAGTGAAACAAATTGTTATTGTTGGATCCATGGGTGGAACAAATCTGAACCACCCTTTAAACAGCTTGGGAAATGGGAATATACTGGTTCGTTTGACCTTTTCATTCACAAGCAAATATTATTATAAACGTTTGTATTACCATCTATGTAGAGAATCGAGTGAATGGCATTTTAGCTCGATTATCAATATAGTTTCATCAGAGACCTAGTTTTATATGCTATCATTGCTTGTAGGTCTGGAAGAGAAAGGCTGAACAGTATCTGGCAGACTCTGGGATTCCGTACACAATTATAAGGTTATCATAAGTACCTTCTTTTCCCTTTTTCTTCTTGATCCAAATCTGGAATCCCACTTTAAATTTTGTTGCCAGATCCCTTATGGAATACAATTGTTTATTTACCGAACAGACTATAAAAGATAATTGTTGAAAGTTAAACATTAACAAACTATGTCACAAATTGAATTTCTTGACTTGTTTCTTTTCAACTTTGGGATGGTGACGATGATAATGGTGCAGGGCTGGTGGTTTGCAAGACAAGGAAGGTGGTGTGCGGGAGCTGCTAGTCGGAAAAGATGATGAGCTTCTTCAGACTGAAACCAAAACCGTTGCAAGAGCAGATGTGGCTGAAGTATGTATTCAGGTATATTCGTTTCTGTAGCAAAATCATCTCTTCTTTCATCCAAGTTGATTAAGGTGTTTTTCAGTTATTACTTATTTAAGTTGTAAACTAATATTGTTATTAGATTTACTAACCATCTTGACCGAGACATGACCTCTCATAGGAATTTGTGGAGGACTAGAATTAGGACGGAGGAGTAGAGTGTTTTAGGTTGATTGATATATTTACTGTATATTGGGATATTTATATATAATTAAATAGCTAAGTAGGGTGATTATAGGTACAGCTAGAATAGATGAGTATGGGGTTTTAGCTAGATAGCTATTTATAGATATAAGGGTGTTACTGTAGGTTTATGATAGACGAGTAGGGAATTTTTAGGTCGATAGATATTTTATGTATTTTAGGGTGTTATATGTAGATAGACGTTTACATATTTGAGAGGGTGTTGGAGGTAATATTAAGATAGTTAGGTGTGGTATTTTAGCTAGATATATATTTATTTTATTCATACATCCACTGATATATATTTATATTTATATACATATATAATATATATTTTATTTAGCTTGGTTATATACTTACATATTATATATATTCTTATATATTTTTTAATATCTATCTATATATATATATTTATATATCTTTATCTATTGTATTATTACTATCGTTGTATTCACTACTACTATTACTATTATTGTTATAATTATATTATTATTATTATGTATGCTTACTGGTCTGCCGGAGGTATTTTTGGAAGCAATTCTACTTACCTTCGGGTAAGAGTATGACTGTCTACATCTTACCTCCTCATATCCCGCCCTCGGCGGGATTGGGTATCATCGTTGTTGTTTAACAATTTTCTATACATCAATAAATTTTCCTTAGCTAAGAAAATGACTTTTATGCCTATATAAACCTTTTTTCATGGCATATTGTGGTTGCCTGTAGGCTCTGCAAATTGAGGAGGCAAAATTCAAGGGATTTGATCTTGCCTCCAAACCTGAGGGAAGTGGAACACCAACAAAAGACTTCAAGGCCTTATTTTCGCAAATTAACACTCGGTTTTAAGGGTCAATTTCTTTTAGATTAGTTTCATCAAGGAGAACACAAGAATCTCCACTACAAGAATTGCCATTTTGTTATGACTTGTTTAATACTTTGTCGTAACCAAGCGTGAATGTTGGATACAGATGAGTTGTAATAAATTTGGATATTTTTAGATATTGATCAGTATTGTCATACTTGTTATACACCCTTGTTTATCTTCATATAATGTTGTAGCACTGATCTAATCACATGTTTATAACTCAGTCCAATATCTTTCAGTTTGATTTGGAATGAAAAGATGAATAAAGTTCTATCAGAAATGTTCCAATGTTGTATTGTTTCGATTTGAATAAAATTGTATGCGGTATGATGTGATAAGAAACGATACAAAGCCAACATGCTTACAAATAATATTATCTAAACAATCATATAAAATGAGACAGACAAAATACGTAACTGTACTTATAGATAAAATGTCTAAACAATAACACAGATTCCATGTTAAATGTTCAAGGCAAAGAGGTGTCCCTCCCGATTGATGAAATTTAAAATAATTATTGTAATAGATAGATTGTCTAAACTAACAAAAAAAACACAGATTCCATGTTATATGTTCAAGACAAAGAGGGGTTTCTCCATAACCGATAATGGAATGGATATAAATTAATTACACGTAACTTTCATTTGTTTATCATCCAACTCATTTTACACTTGTAAGATAGAGATCATGAAAACGTCACAGCAACAATCAAATATCAAAGCAACCAAGAAAACGTCGATCTTCTATTTGGAGTCACCAACCTCATAATCCTTAACAGAATGAGTTTCCAATCCCTCCTTCAATAAATTTAATTCCTCTTCAGTTAAGCTATATTTAACAGGTAATATGGCTTTCGTATCAGCCTTTTCAACCTCCACTGCCCAACTATAAATTACCATGCCACAAACTGCCACAAGCATCCCCATAATGTTTTTGAATGTAAGTTCTGAGTCAAATAAGAGCCAACCCAATGTCAGGACACACACAGTTTTCATATGACCCAAAACTTGGAACGAAACTGCTGAAAAACGTCCAATGCAAAGGTATTGGCTAATGTTGCAGAAAACTGCCAACGAGCATGAAAGGAGTATGAACAACTGCAATGATTCAGATTGCATTAGATGTATATACATATACAATACTTGATCAAATCAATATGTTTATGACGAGCTTACAATGGCGCCGGAAGATATGGTTTTCATGTAAGCTGATACAAGATTTCCGCTCAAAAAGTAGTCGATGAAGGGACCAAATAGAAGGAGTGAGAGGGCCTGAATTGGAGCTGTTTTACTCAACAGTTCAAATGCTCCAATGGAGTATTTCTTCTGTAAGGAGCCTATTGACTGCATTACAGAAAATTCTTCCGTCAAAAAGCTGAGATAACCAATCAAACAACGTTCATAATCAAGTTTAGTTTGGAATTCTAGGATAGCAGAATGTTATGAAATGAACTTCACTTGCATGAAAGAAAATAAACCATTTTCAGAGGTGGCAATACGGGTGGGTCACTCAGGTTGAGTAACAGTTGAATTTAGGTTGGGTTGATATGGCTCATATTTTAGTACTGGTTGAATTACATTAATAATAAAATGGATATAGGAGGTTTTGGGGAAACTTTTAACCCATTGACTGGTTATATTTCATCTAAATTTTTCGATATGACTTATTTGAGATAAAACACTAACTTAATCAACCCATTCATAGAGACTAAATATATTGATAACTAAACAAGCTTGTACTTACAATTTGTTGCAATGATGTGGCAATGACTCCTACAGAAGCGCATATAAAACCTTTAGCATTAACTTTAACATCGGTAACAGTACAAACACCCACGCCTATAACCACAACCAGAACTGAGAGTTTAACTTCCTTTGTGTAATGCTTATTATTAAGGATCCATTCCATTATACAAACCACGGGAATCATGCTTAGTTTCGATATCTGCAACATTAAAAAACATTATTACTATTAGCTGCAATATAAGCGCAACTCTTTATTTTTTAACTTAAAAAATGGTACTATAAAATCCGTACTTGATAGAATCCAACTGAATTTAACATGAGGCTAAAGTTCATCCCAGTAATGGACATATTTGCCACAACTGAAAACCACAAAAGTTCCCACAAAGGAACATGTTTTGGTGCAGTGTAGCCAGTAGAATTTGACACAAATCCCACAAATGCAGTTACAGCAAAGTGAAATCCTGTTAATGTTGTGGCTGCAAAAACCAAAATGCATATGATTCGCCAAATAAAATGTAAGGCCAAAGCCACTAAATAATAACCATACTTTCTGTTAGAAAAAAAGAAGAATCTTGTCAAAAATACTAAAATTTTCGGCTTGCAGCTTGTATTACTAGTTACATATGTTAATGTGACAATTGTGTATGCAACATCAACATATGCAACAACATAATACTAGTTGTACCACAAATGTAAATACTAAGTTGCAAGTCAACATCTTAATATAAATTCTAACAACTAGCAAATATCATAAATCATAAACAGATATTACCAACAATAACCATAAACTGTAGATCAACAAATAATTTTGTGAGTTTTGGTGAAAAGTGACTTACCAAATGTAAAAGCATAACCAGTAGATGACATAAGTTGTTTATTAGCCATAATAATTCCAACAGAACTTATAATATTCATAGCCCATGCACCAACATCCGATACATTTGACGATTTCTTTTCGTTCTCCATCTTTATTTAACTCAATTCCCACAATATTATGATCACCCACAGATCTTGAATTATGATCTGGGGGATAGCAAATTCAAGAATGAGGGCAACGCTATTTTTTTGTTATAATAATTTAAGGGGAAAAAGAGTGAGGGATAACGTGAGTGAGAAGGAGATTGATAGTTAAATTAGAAAAAGATTCTTGGACTAAAAATAGTTATAGTATATTTAGTGTTAGAATAAGTATGTGTATGTCAGCTTTTGTGAAGATGACGGTGTGTATAAATGTATGATTGGTGAGTGATGATGCATCTTGTTTTCTTTTTATTGGGATATTTTATAGTGTCAGATGGAATTTAAGAGAAAGAGAAGAAGAAAGGCATAAACCCTGCCTCTGTTTTGTCTTTTTACAACTTTCATCTACCCACATCTATCTTTTGTACTTCTAACTGCTATAATTTTTATTGTTGTTTAGTGAATAAAAAAAAGTGTAAAGTGTGGGATAGTAAGGTGAGCTTAATTTTGAGGGAAATGAGGGGAGGGAAATGAGGGGTAAGTGATTTTAGTTGTTGATTTCTTAATTTATAAAACAAATTTATAATGTTGTATTTTATGAGTTATAACAAATTTATACCGTTAATTACAAAAATTAACAGATGAAGTTGAATGACTCTCCTTTCATTCAAAATGCAAGTTCTCTCAAACCTTACCTATAAAAATGTATTATATTGTGTCATTAATAATATTTAATTTTTATTTTATCAAAAATTTATGATTGGTTTAATCAAAAGATGTACAAATATTTTTTGTGACGAATGAAAATGAACTAACAACAAACTCAAGACAAATAAAGTAATAATGATGTCATGTATTGTATTGAATTTGATAAAGATTAAAGTTTAGTTGTTAAAAAATAATAATGAAGTTGTCAGTTTGTTTTGAAAATCAATTTATTTATTTATGTATTGAGTAAGTTTTGGTTGAAACTTTTTTGGTAGGGAATTAAATTTATGTCACTTGAAAACATATTGTTTGGAAGTGTGAGTCAGAACTTATATTCTAATAAATAAAAAGCTATTTTGAGAAGCTCTTAAAGGATAAGAAGTCGTATGATATTTTGATAGACAAGTTTACTCCAATAACTTCAAATAATCATCAAATAATCATCTTCCTCCTAGATTTAGCCTCTTCTTTTCTAGATGTGTGATTTTAAATTTTCAACTATAATTACAATCATTTTATCAAACCGTTCGATTAAACTAATATAATATCTGTGTTATATAGCAGAGTTTAGTACTTTTATTGTATACAGTGATTCAATGATATTTATATATTATATTTTTTATTCACCGACGAATTATCCGTGATTGTGAGTTGATGATAACTAGATTTATTTTGTCCGTGCATTGCGACGGGTTTTAAAATGTATTTTTGAAAACATAATCACAAAATCTTAACTTGTTTTCTTTTCGATTAAATTTTTAAAAGCATGACGAATAGTGATGACTAAAATAATCATACTAATGATCATACATCATATAGTATTTCGTTTACTAACATATGCAATTTTTAAAGATTTTTTGTAGCACTTCAACATTAGGGAATTTCTGTAATTTATATTTATTTAAGGAGTTAGTATGTAAATTTATTAAGTTTCAAAAAAAAAGAAAAAAAGAAAAAAAGGTATTATAAAAATATGATGAACTTCTTTTATAATTAAATTAGCCGCATATACTTCTATGGTTTGAAAACATTATATGCAAATACTTAAAAATAGAGATGTAGTATTTATTGTAGCTAATACTTAACAAAAATAAAAAATTAGTCATATGTACTTCAATTGTTTAAAAATTGTTATGGAAAAAAGAAAATAGATATTTTAAGACTTGAACCAAGACCAAGAGGTTAGTTGGTAAATCTTTTAATCATCAGGCTAAGCAACTTTTATCAATTATTTACACACATAAATATATTTATTAAGACAAAAATTTGAATTAAGAAAAGACAAACAACTTACTATTCTTATGTGTTTGTCAATTGATATTAAGGGATAATAATTTACTTATATGCTTAATTCGAGGTTTGAAATACAATTGATGAAAATTGAAAAATATGTAAAAATAATAAGGTTATATTGCGAAATGAGAATTATGTAACTAAATATGAAAATGTTAAGTCTTGATTTTGAAAATTATCTAAAATTAAAATGCTAAGATGTATATATATTAGTATAGAAGTATAGATTTATTTAGATAACAATTTAAATTTATTTATTTATTATTTATTACTTTATAAATGGTTCACTCGGTATTAACTCAACCACTAGAAAACAAAATATTAAATATGATTGTAAAAACTGAAGTGATTTGTATTTCAATTCATTTTCGATCGTCAATATTTAACTGCTCATTATTCAAATCAATCTCTGTTTCAGTATCCATGGCACAACAACATCAACGGTAGTCCTGAATTTGAAGGCATTTCTACAATTATCGATCCAACTAAAAAACTTCATTTTGAAGCTCACAACTCACAGTTACATATGTGTATGACGGCCATTACAAACTAACCTATTTACTTGATGGCTCAACACAATCATATGAATGAGTCTAACCATATCAAAAGATGTGCTTCCTTTATAAATGATAGATGCACAACATATGTATACATGGACCAAATGTTGTTGTCTACTAATGTGACATAGTTAATAATAACTTCTGGCTCTTCTTTGCTAATATTGCATACAACTTAACAAGCTCCTCCTTAATCATGAAAAGGACAGAGGCTGCAAATACACTTTGTACTATTTTGGTGCTCATTCCTTTGTAGAAGCTTGACAATCCTTCATAATGAATCATCTTTACAATCGCATCCAATGTCCCTGCAATGTGAATATGTATGTTTAAGTATACTATGTATATGCTTTAAGTGGAATGGTTCAAAAGTGGTGGTCAAGAAATCTAATGAGAAATATACGTAGCGAAATAGAGAAAATTTAAGATACCTGAATATCGCAATGAATTGTTTGTACTGATTTCTTGCTTTGCTTGAAGTCTTGACTGTAAATATTCAAGAAAAGGATTTTTTTTATAAACTAAATCATAATTTAAATAAATAAATTTGGTCTTATTACCTTCACAACTAACAAAGGATATGTTGTCACAGTTGCTCCAAGTTTAGCAATGGCGCCGACTAAAAATACCTGTCAACACAAGGCGAAAAGAGTAATTTGAAACACTGTTTACAAACTTAATGATCAAACATATTATTGTTCGAACTATGTAAGCTAGAACAAGTCCAAATATCTATTAATGGAGTGATACAGAAGTGGTGAGGTGATGAATTACACAAAATCAAGACTGAGATCACAATCAAAAAATGAAAAAGTTTTCCAGTGATCTTACAAGAAACCCATATGCAATAGATTGGGTGAGTTGAGTAACAGAAAACATGTACTTCTTTGTACGGGTCGAAACAGGTTGGGTTGACTCAGATTTAATAAGATAACTATCATCAATGATTTGAGAGATATTATGAATTAAAAATACAATTAGGACGTGTGTCAACCCGTTTCCTTTTAAGCTTTTTTTTTTTTTTTTACCTATTTGCCCATTAGAGATAAACATTACCTGGACGCAGTAAGAGATAAATTGGCCAAAATTTGCAATCTCTACTGCTGAGGAATACATGTTGCGCTAAGACAGTTGATTATACAAGATGTTATTTTACCTCCAGAGCAGAAACAATATTTGGACTCTGCTTCTTTTCTGCTCGTTTAGTTTTCAAATATTTTAGAGAGGTCTCGTAGATCATAAATTGAATTGACGGATTGCACACCTGTCATGTCATTCCTATTATAAGCAGCAATGTAAGCTTATTACATTATTCATATGCTTTGAAAAGTTATTAACCTAACCATGATTAGAGTTGGTACAATGCCTTTCCAAAATCCCCGTATTCCAGCTTCATTATAAACCTCAGATGCCTATAAATGGCATAAACCTTCATATAAGGCAGGGTCACATGATAGAATCATCATAAATTAACAAAATACATACATATGCTAACACTACCTACCGCATGCAATGTCCCGTACGGATTAGGCTTTACTGAATCGAGTTCACGCAACTTATCCTGCAAAGAAGAACCGATCAAACTGCTTTCAGAGAGTTCTCTTGTCAGAGCTTCCTTCTTTGCTTCTAGAATCTTCTGTTCTGCTTGAGTATGTGTCTATATAAGAGCACCGACAAAAATAAGATCACCTCAATTGAACTAAATGATAACATTGGACAAGTTGTTATTCTTAGGGTACCTGCATACGTGTGACAAGCACCCATATTGGGTTTGTAAACAGTACATTCAATGACCTGAAAACAAGGATTTTTCTGTGAGATACCATACAAACAAAATTAAATGCAAATCATTTCTGAAAGGTACAAGCTTTTTTTAGGTGATCCAATAAACATTTCTTAAAGTTCGTATAGGTCAACTGTTAGAACAGTCGTAACTTATATATTAACTTAAATCCCAAATGATGCTATGCCAATAGAAAATCATTGCTTGTAGCGTAGATAATTGTATCTCAAACAAACAGTAAAGTGTAATACCTCGATTATGTAACAAATTATAAAATGTAGCTTATTAAGCAATAAAAAGTTGTAGAAATATCATTTTCGGCCGGCAAAAAACAGTAGCAACAAAGAAATATAGTATCATCACTATAAAGAGAAGTTCCTAAAGTCACAACTCTTAACCACAAAAGCTACATGTAAATCAAATTAATAGGGAACCATAAAAAATATGTATCGGCAAATTCCAAAGAGAAAAAAAAAATCCTTTCATCAAGTGTATTATAATATACCATCTCTCAACTACTTCAAAGAGATAATCAGGAAAGGGTATGGATTAGATTAAAAAAAAGAAAGGATAGAGAAGTATGAAGATAGCAATTTTTCTTGTGAACGCCAACCTAAGTTATGATAATTTTAAGAGGTTGAGAGAACCCTGATTGGCTTCTCAAAGATTAAGCTATGTTTAACAGACAACAATGTTCTCTTTCCACCACTCTAGTTTGTTGTGAATTCATTGCCATTAACTCTCTGAAGTGAACCCATTGATTAGTTGAATACTAACCAAATATGATTGACTACCGTGATCTCATTCTAGTACTTCGACTCTACCTTAAAACAATACAAGGATGGAAAAGTTGGAAGAACTGCATACTCTTTATCTCGAGGGTGAGATGTAAAGTTGTACACCCAAGTGATCTTAGAAAAATCAAGAACAAATTAAAAGTTTATGTATTTATATCACTTCACTAGATTCCCCTCAAACATGCTACGGATATACTTCTCTCTGCAATTAATTCGATGGAGATATCATAGATAAGCCTTCAATTGGCACATCTATTGTCTCCTCTACTTATAGTTAATGCAAAGTGAGAAATTATTGACATCGAGCATTGATCTGGTGTTGAAAACAGGCTACTTACCCAGCTAAAGCAGCAACAACAAGCCATGACAACATACCAACCGTACCATCCCCACGCCCCTTTCTTTTATTTGCAGCAGCAATAGATTCCGCTTTATTCTTAAACACTTGGTAAAAATAATAATATATCCCCTAAGAAAACCAAAACAAAATCGTTACATATATACAACAAGTCCCACAAATCACTAACGAAAAACCATATGTATATTAATAAAATAGTAGCACCTGTGATGTAGCAGTTCCAAGCAATGAAGGTTTAAGTCCACTATATAATCCTCCAATTCCTTCAGTTCTTATAACCTATCATTATCATATAAATAATCATTATCCATCTGCAACATACATTCAAACCCTAATAATTCAATAACTGGTTGAATTTGAAAAAAAAAACCTGAAGCATTTGACCAAGTATACCGCCGGATGATCTCCGAGACTGTGATTTCTTTGCAATTCTTTCGGTCTGTTGACGTGTATTGACCTGGATTTTATCCAAATTGCAGTTGTTAGTTACCATGAGTATTACATCAATAAATGATATATATATATAGAGAGAGAGAACAGGGAATTGTATGGAAGAAATCGGTACCGATTGTAGAGGATATGTGATGATTTGAGCAATGATACCTCCACCGGCGCCGGCGAGGCCGTTGACGACGGCGTTCGACATTTGACTCCGTCACCGGTGAGAGTTGACTAGCGCCTTTTTCAGTTACAATTGGTGGTGAAGTAGCAGTTAGAAATGAAAGAGCTTGTTATCATCATTCTCCGTACGTGATGATAATGAATGGTGAAATAATATTTTTATTTTAACCCCCGTTATGTAAAACTTTTTTTAGCTTTTATAGTTTGGAACTGTAATAATTACTAACCATTTGATACAGAATTTTTAAAAACTTTTACGAGTTTTAATTTTTAATTTTTAAATAAAAAATTTATATAAAAATAAAAATTTTGTTTGTCATGTATAAACTGTAGCTTTAGAATTAAATGAAAAGTTTGAAATTTCAAACCTAAAACTACAATCTATAGCTACAACCTACAGCTACATCCTACAGTTATTTCACGAAATATATTCTTAATATATGTCAACGAGTATTTGCCATTTAATTGTTACTAATTTCTTGCAACTTTGCACACACACAAAAAAAGGTGTTTGTAATTTGATACACTGTATCCTTAAATGTTACATTTTTATGGATGAATAAATACATATAAACATTGTCATATTTTATATATTAAAAAATTATACACACGATATTTATGCTATTTAAGAGTTACATATGTGAAATTTTATTAACAAGAAAAGTAATTGAAAACTTATAACAGATTATTGTAATACGGTTGTTATACAAAATACACAATTAAAGAGGCAAATGAATAAGCTTAGATAATATAAAATACAAAATAAGAGGTTTTTCATTGTTTTTCATCATTTATGATTTTTCATATAATTACACTTTTGACCCCTTAAATATTTAATGTATTGATTTAAATTAAAAGAATTAAACTAATTATTTTATTCATTTATAAAAATTAAAAAGTCTATAAATTATATAAGAAAATTGACCACAATATTTTATTCATTTTATTAAAATTAAATTTGTCCCGCATTATAACGGGTCTATAAACTATATAAAAAAAATTGACCAAATAAAAATTAAATTCGACATGCGTCATCGTGAGTCTATAAACTATATAAAAAAATCGGTCAATATTGTTTATTCAGTGGTAAAAATTAAATTCGTCTGGCATTATCGCAGGTCTCTAAGCTGTTTCAAAATCGACCAAATATTTGTTTTATTTATAAAAATTAAATTCGTCCAGTGTTATCGCGGGTCTATGACTATATAAAAAAGATTTACATTTTATTCACTTATAAAAGCTAAATTCGCCGCGCCTTATCACGGATATGAGGGGACGGAATCCTCCAATAATAGTTAGCAGTACTGAACAAGCGAGTCATCGGTCCGGGGAAAGAAAATGACTGCCTTTGAAAAAAGAAAAAAGGAACTCGCTTAACTCGCTAGCCCTTCGGAGAAAGGCGATTATGTTCATTATATAAAAAAATTGATTAAATAAAAATTAAATTTAGTCCGTATTATTACGGATTTATAATTTAGTGGATAATAAAAATAAGATGTTTTACCTTGTCGTTGTCATGCATTATTTAATTGGTGACGTGTTGCGGTTTGCTTGTATATAATAACATTTATAAAGAAGAAGAAAGATATTTGAACGTGATGATATGTCTATAAAATGATACTACGTAAAAAGCTATTAGAAAATAGAAACGTACCTCTGGAAGCATGAGTTGTTAAAAACTAACTTCCATTTTATCTCTTTACAAAACATACTTTAATTTAACGTGTGTCGGTTGAAATGAATATATTGAATGTCAACTTCAATAAATAATAGAACATAAATCTCTTTGAGCGACACGTGGTAATTAATTTGGGCCACGAATCATTCGGTCCAATGAAAACTTGACACCTAGACTATTTTTAGCAATAACATAACTTTTGTTTTCGTGAATAACTAAATATCTTATGTCGATCCACCACTTTATTAAAAAGCTATTAATGAAAAAAGGATGAGACCGCCACGTGTGTTCTATCAAGCTTGTATGACTTCCATCTCAAGGATTCGCTTGTTCCCATGTCCTATAAAATAAAAGAAGCTCCATTCATATGATATATTCATATTCATATTCATATTCCATCATCATATATATCTCAAGGTTTGTTCTATTTGAGCAGAAAAATGAGTAAAATTGAGCATCAAGTGAAGGCAAAAGGTTATGATATCAAGAGGTTTTTTAGAAGGGGTACAAATAAGGTTAAATATACCTTAAAAAAAGGGTGGTACAAGATCAAATACTTTCGAAAATGATTTGCTAGCTAGCTACTTGATCATCGGTTTGTGTTTTTGTTTGTTATCTTCAATTTAACACGTGGTTTGTTATGTGTATAGTTTGATTTTATTTATAAGTTTGTGATGTGAGGTAGTTGTTAATATGGTGTGGATGTTTTAATTTGATTTTAATAAAACATATTTGCAGATGAATTCTTTTGATTGGTACTTCAATGTCTTCGTTGTCTTCGTCTGTCATGCACAGCTTTAGTGTATGTATTATATTGTCGGCAGATGTACATATGATATTGAACTGTTTTATCTGTTCGTCACAAATGAAGTTCTTAATAATCACAGGTAGAATAGAAGGATTACTTGATGAAAAAAATCATCCGATGGCTTAAATTAATAGAGGAAAGATAAAAAAACATAGTACCAAGAAAGAGATCCCTAAGTCCTAACATTTGCTCCAAATCTGTGATAGGAGCCCAATTTGTAAGTTTCAAAAGATGATAGGCATCAAGATTATTATCTGATTAGTATACTTAGAGCAATGGCCCTTTCATATTTTTTCTACTGAATTTAAGTGATTTAACAATTGATGAGGTACCAAGCCCAAGCGAATACAGTAAAGGTCCAAGCCCAATTGAATACAGTAAAGGCATATTGGGCCCAAGCCCAATTCCGAAGGGCAAAGCCGAAGGATGAAGCCGGAGGATTAACCGAAAATGCAAACTAATGACTTGCCAACATCAAATGATCAGGCTGATCTCGATAAGACTTAAACAGAAGTTGACATAATATAAGGGTAACAAACGATATGACGATGTAAGCCGCGGCAGGGTACTCCATGACGGGCCAAGAATGACGACATCTTAAGTAAAACACTCATGTCATATGTATGTGTAATAGCTAAAATAAGAAAGACAAAAACAATAATTAACAATGTTGTTCCAGTATTAAGTAATCATAACGATGAACCCATGTGTATATGAACATGTACGAACAATATTGAGAGAGTCTTTTCGAATGTATTTGTTTCTACAATAATAATAAACATTTTGATTATGGATTTATTGTTAGAAATTTAATGCTTAATCTCAGCATTCTACGTGGATTCTTAAATAATCTAATTTTTCAATTACTACCAAGTGTAATTGTATTGAAAAACTTATCTCGATACCTCTTGTCACATGCTTGTATACCTGGACTTTTAAATATGGGCATTGACAATTTAACCAATTAACTAGATTATAGTCGCATTAATATATTTTACCTTACAATTCCCTCCTGGTAACGATTGTCTAACTTTGAATTTTCTTTGTCTTCAATTTTGACATATTTTTAAAACTTAATTGCTTGAGAACTTTTTGTAAGTTGAAAACAACATTGAAGTGCACTTTCATTTTGATCGTCACGACTCAATCTTTATTTTTGTCTTTAACTCTCAAACCCATTATTGAAAATAAAACATTTTCTTTTTCTTTAACGGCACCTTCTAGTCTTGAACGAATAGTTTAAATATTTATTATTGACACCTCATTTGGCAAGGATGAAGAAATTCGCAAGATCAAAGTTTTAAATTCAAATGTCAAAATGAGAATATCAATTTCGCAAGACAACAATATCGATTTCGCAATATCAGTTTAACAATACATTATATTTTAACTTCAAATATTATGAAACGGATATTGTGAATTGCTACTGCGATCTTACTAAATGAATACTACAAATTGAAATTTTAATCTTATGAATTTCTCCATATTTGCAAGGATATCTTATAAAATTCCTTTTTTTAATTGATAGTATATAAAATTGTTAACCAATTTTGTATATCTGACTGAGAGAAAATGGGCTAGTTGTTCAAAGTTCAAACAAGTAGGCCTGATCTCTACTTAACTAACTGGGCTTATTTTCATCTTTGACGATTTATTCTTTCTTTGTAAAATTAATATATAGTAGGGAGTATTATAATATGCAATACACGTGACAGTTTGATTTATACATTTTATCATGTGTTCTAGAAATTTTAGAACGGTTGTAAAGATCCGATCAAAGGTGACCCATGTAATCATTTTTTATTATTTTTTTTGCTTTATTTTCTAAAGGCAACATTACATCTATTCCACATTGTAGATACATATTACCTTTCATGAAGTTTCAACTCACTTCTTGATTGTTGAATTCTTTACATACTAATGGACTATAAACCCCTCTTCATGTAATCCTTTTGTATTAACCATTTACAAATTATACCAATTGATTTTTTATATAAAAACAATTCAATTATAATTTGTAACTCTTGTATAATCATACATAACTTTTTAAATGATGATGATTTATTTTTACATCAAAAGGTAGTCCAAATATTGTGTCATTTAGTTCACAGTTGAGAAAAACTTTGCCATTTGACAAAAAAAAAAACCATTATTCTTAGTTATCCGTCGCTTCTTCTTCTTTTTATTATTATTATTATTATTGTTATTATTATTTTTAGTTTGACCGTTGTAAAAAGAAAAAGTTACAAAATTAAAAAATTTCAATAGCTCTCTCAAAGGTTTTTTTTTATTTTTATATTTTTAAATTTATTTTATCCACTAATTTATACACAATCACTACTATATATATACCCACTTCAAACAACTATAATTAACATCAAAAACATTTATTACACTCTATAATTCATACAATTACACACTCATTTTATACACAAAAACTTGAGGAAGATTATTTGACAAACACGACAAATATACCCCAATGTTCGTGGCAAGAAAGGGTTGAAACTCAATTACGTATGGACAAGGAATTACGCGATCGTACGGGGCATCATCAACTTCACAATGCTCTAATCAAACACGTTGCGCAACTCCCACTAAATTTTCGTTAACGTTAATCGTATTTTTTTCAATAAATGTAATTTATTTTTATTATTGTAATGTTTTTTATTTTAATGAAATATGTTTTTTAATTATTGTGTTTTAAATATGTAAATTAAAACTGACTAGTGACTAATGGAAGTTGTCAATCAGTTGTAGTCAATTTCAGTCAATTTTTTTTTAAAAAAAACTAATGTGGCCCTGAGTTGGCAGAAACTCACCAGTCATTATAGTCACAGATGAGAGAGGCCTTATAAGACCACTTTCAATGGTGGACTGGAGAAGTGAATAACTGAATTGTCAGTTTAGCGTCACGTTAGTACTTCCCTAGAAAAGTTGCACAATGCCAATGGTGTATCGAATAACTGAATTTTTATGAACCTCACATTTACGAATAATACATTTATTATATACCGAAAAAAAAAATAAACAAAGAATTGGTCATGTCCTATATGTATCTCCCTAAAGGCCTGTTTGGCATGGAGCTTTTAGGAGTTTTTCGGAGCTTTAGCTTTTAAATTTTGAACAAAAAGCTCATATGAAAATAAAAGCTCTGTTTATCATGTACAAGCTGTAGCTTTAGAATCCAACAAAAAGCTCGAATTTTCAAAGCTACAAGAAGTAGCTTTTTGCGAAAAGCTCCAAACGTAAAGCTACAGCTACAGCCTACAACTACTTCACCAAACATACCCTAAGGGCATGTTTGGCATGGAGCTTTTCGGAGCTTTAGCTTTTAATTTTTGAACAAAAAGCTCCTATAAAAATAAAAGCTCCGTTTGTGATGTAGAAGCTGTAGCTTTAGAATCCAACGAAAAGCTCAAATTTTCAAAGCTACTAGAAGTAGCTTTTCGAGAAAAGCTCCAAACGTAAAGCTACAGCTACAGCCTACAGCTACAACCTACAGCCTACA
This sequence comes from Logfia minima, assembly GCA_963921325.1. Taxonomy (NCBI): domain Eukaryota; kingdom Viridiplantae; phylum Streptophyta; class Magnoliopsida; order Asterales; family Asteraceae; genus Logfia; species Logfia minima. The sequence continues at coordinate 9,576,810 of OY992776.1, read as the reverse complement.
GCTACTTCACCAAACATACCATAAGTCACTAACTCTCTTGCAAGACGAAAACATAAAAGACGACACACTGAACGCACTGTTGGTTGTGATCCGAAAGGTTTAGCCTCCAAACTTAGAAGCATATAATTTTCAAGATAGAAAGTCTCTATTATACCCATCATGTAGTCCTTTTATGAAAAGTCTATAATTCTTAAATTTAATTACTATTCATTCTTCTTCTTAATATGGAAATGTTCAACTTACCATGAATGTGTTATTGCATTGTTAGGTGAATTTGTGTTTTCGAACACCGTAGAGATACCAAGTTTATATGGATGAATTGCCGGTGTTTGTGATGTTTTCTATTAACTTTGTAGTTAAGTATAGCGTATTGTTTACCACTACGGTGCAATAGAAAATTCGGCTTATTGCTTTTCGATTAATGTTTTATCCCTATTGTTTAATTGCTCATAAATTTACTAATTATTATTACTTTTTCTTAAAAAAAGTGTATAATTGTTAGATGTATGAGTTTGAGGTTAATGAGTTACTATGATTGATGATGATGTTTATTGACTTCGAATAGTATCTTGAATTCATGGTGAGAGTTCTTTCTTTTTAAAGTACGTGGATATTTTTTTATAGAGGTTGGGTTTAGGTTGTATAGTATTTTAGATATATATATTTTTTAATATTATTATTGTTATAGAGTTTAAATTTCGCTGTTTAAGGTAAATAATACAAAAAATATATTATTTTATAATTTAAATGTATTAAACTTTTTACATTGTTCGGGGAAAAAGTAACTTAAAAAGGGGAATCGAGAAATGTGACGTGACTAGGCAGAAGTCAGGCAACAAAAACAAAAAGACGTTATACTTTTACACGCTATTCAAACTATATGGACACTCGACTCTAAAAATTTCGTGTGCCCACTTTTTTCTCGCTCTGACACCCCTTCCAAACCTTTAACTTTTAGTCTTTTCTTTTTCTCCTTTTTATTACATATTAAATAAATAAATATAAATAAGTGCGAGAAAAATAAAAAAGAATCAATTTATTGTTCATCATAAGTTATTTGAAGAAGAATCAATTTATCATTTATCATAAGTTATTTATAGGGTTTGAATGAATGTACTTCTTATATGTGTATACGAAGAGATGTGTCTATGAAAAGGAGAAGGAGTACTTGCATTCATTCCTTATATTTTACTTTCTCTCTATTGTATAATAGGCATACATAGTGATTCTGTATATTTAAGAAAACATATAATCAACACATTATATAGGAAAAAATAATAATTTTATAAGTACTTTCTTCACAATCTTTTACGTATCAATTTTTTATGAAAAAAGTAAATTATAGATAAATTGGTAAAATGAATATATTATTTTTAAAAATGAATACTATTTTGAAACAAATTAAAATGAAAAATTTGATATTTATTTAAAATGAAGAAAATAGATCATATTCATTTTTACATACAAATGAAAGTAATTGGTACACTTAAATGCATGGATGGAACTACACTATTTATGTGTATTTTGAAACAATTGAAAGTCTAAAAATATAAATTCATAAATTTCTTTAAATGCTGATTGATATCAGCAATAATTTGTCATGCCAAATTTATACATACACGTGTCTTTACATGTACCGACTTTATGAAGCATAATGAAATGATTGTTAGTAGAATGTCAAACCAATTGAATTACTCCGTATTTTATTACTTCCCAATTATTCAATTGCGTAAGAAAAATATTAACTTTGAGAAAACAAAAATAAAATAAAGTAAAGATTGATATGATAGAAAACTCTCTAGCGAGTTAATCTTAACTCTCAAAATGTTTTCCTCCACAACTTAATATCATAAGATATTTTTTTAATATCGTTATTAAGTTGTAGATGGTATCCAAAGCTAAAAACAGTTCTAATTCTTTTAATTAAAAAGTTATGAGGATAAAAAACATGATAAAACCAAAAGTACCGCCCCAATAGGATTTTAAGTTTCATGCCAAGATTTTTGGACAAATACATTTCAATTTTATGTTTACAGGGACCAGTAGAATAATCATTTGCAATTGTTTAAATTTCAGATACTTAAAGTTTAAATATTTAAAATTTTGAATAGTAGAAATTTTGAATAGTAGATTTTATTGCTCAATATTTGAATTCTTAAAATTTCAAATACGAATATCGAGTTATCTGAATATACGAAACAAAAAAACAAATATTCTTTTTCAATTTTTTGTATTTTAAAATTAAAGATATTTACAGTTATAAGTATTTAAATAATGAACTTAACGTAATATGAGTATAAAATATATTATGATCAATTTTTTTAATCGAAAATACTAAAAATATCTTCTAAATGCACAATAATTTGGTCTTTAAAGATATAAACTAGGCTTGTTTGACAAATCTTTCACACGATAAACTAAAAAATTACAAGATTTAGATTATATGAATAAAATTTAGCAAAATAAGTAATTTAAATCTAAAAAGTATATACTAAAAATCTATCTTTCAGATATCCGATTTACCAAAAATTCTAAAAATAATTACCCAATATCCGAACTCAAAATTTTGAATACCTGAATATTAAGAGAATTTCCGGATAACTTCATATATTCCAGTATTATATTCGGCTACAAATATTTTGAACACCACTACTGACGACCTGACTACCCTTCCCAATTCAAAGGCAATGCTTTCAATTGATTTGATAAACTAATTGAAATACTTTTTCGTAATTTTAAGATAGAAAATGTATGGAGAATTATCCAAATTACGGTTTAAAAGAATAGAAATTTATTGAAATAAGCTGACAAAACATTTGTTTTCACTATACGATGTCATAGTTTTTTCAAATCTAAAAAATAATTTCGCCAAAATTAAATTACGTGCCAGTTAAATTCTAGTGGCCAATTAAAACCCAACAAGTGTCCTACAAATTTGCCCGTTAACCATATTTTCATCGATCAACGTATTATCCGCTAGTCACATATAATCGTCAAATGTTCCAAAAATATGTCAGGTAGACCGAGCCGCTATTGCATTTCGACATATTCTTTTAAAACACATGGTGATTTTCAATGGATGACGTACTATGCATTAACGAGCAAAAATTTGATTGATTGGTAAAATTTATTGGACACACAGTATTATAATTGATTATTAGTATTTTGTCGGGTGCATAATTTAGTTTCGGCGAAATTGATTTTTGGATTTTGAAAAAGAACCCCCACACCGTTCAGTACTATAAACTTATGATTTAACTATTCATTCCGTTAAATGTCTCAAAAAAATTATGATGATAGGAAATTACGCTAAAACATTTTTTCTTGATAACAATGTGAAAATAGTAAGTCGAATGAGTCAAAATGTGGGACTTGGGAGTGACAAACTATTTAAAATAATGAAATGGAAAAAGCTGCAAACATCTGAATTGATGATGCCCGTTGAAAACAAAATGTCAAACACTAGCATTTGTTATTGGGACATGGACCAATGCTACCAAACCCCACTTTTTCTTTTTATCTATCTCACCTGCTCTTCTTTATCTCCTAGTATTTCATTTCTAACTACATCTCTAAATTTCAATCACACTCTTATAGCGTTACCTTTAAGTACTACATCTTCCATCTCGTAGTTATTCTCTACATAAAAATACACCAACAGAATATAATAAGAGATTGTGAATTTATACACTCTTGATTTAAGATTTATACTCTTTAATAATTATATTCACATATAGAAGAATCACATTTATGTCATCTCAATCATTACATTCACCCTTACAAGGGTCACGTGAATAATATACAAACCACGTGATCTTATAATAATTACATTATATTTTTATATAAGATGATAGTTTTATTCTTACTTTATATTTACATTTTTATGACATACAAATAAAACATAAATCATATAAAAGCTTTAGTTAATTATATCTAACTACTTTTAAATGTAAATAATTAATTTTAGACTTCTAAAAAATAAAATACAAACTATAAATATGAAATTAAGAAAGTATACATATTCATACAAAAGTATTATTACGGACTATTTATAGTTAATGTAATTTACTATATTAATTTTACTATTATAAGTAAGTATTGAAGGGTAGTACTAAAGTTAAGTGAGCCATCTTTTAGGCACAATCAATGAACCTTTTTGATTAAAAATGTGTCTAACCAATTAACATTTTATCTAGGGATACGGTTATAATATATCAATCAAAATTCTACTAGTGTTATTAAAGCTTAATATTACTATATTAGCTAAATCATAAATGTGTGTCACCTAAATTGGCCCTTTATACTTTCAAGTTTAATCACCGGACATCCTTTAACTTTTATCAACATGTTAACCTAGTCTCGAGAGTTTACTTGAAGATTATAAGTTTATGTCTAGTAAATTCCGCATGTATTTATTTGTATCCCTAATAAGGCTTAAATTTTTGACACAAACTTGTTGAATATGTTACAAATTACAAAACCATACGAATACCTTATAACCTAAAGACAATTAGCGTTGTTTTAGAACACAAGTAGTACGGAGTATAACCTAAAGACATACCTTCTTTTAAACTTATAAAGTTCACTTTGAATGATTTGCATAAGAATTATGGCTTTAACAAATAATCAAGTGGCTTACAATTTCACACCTTTCAGAGTTCAGTTTGATACCCAAAAAAGTCAGAACATATATATTGAGATTTGAGTGGTTAATACAAGTAATCTCAACGTTAGTTTCAATAGAAAGTTAGATACTATGTAATGGTAGAGTAACAATGGATGGCAAGTATTTTGATAAACTTGCGATATAAACTTTAGCAAAACTCCATAATAGTGGAGTATTTTTTCATTTTTTTATTACTTGTCGTACAAAATTTGAAAGAGTTACAAACGACTTGAAAGAACTCATAAGAGTTAAAGTAATTTAAGAGTAAAAATCTGAATCATTTCATTTTCTAAATATTTAATTTGATCGATAATAGTTAATTTGTAATTCGTAATAGTTTAACAACTATGCAAATAGTAACTAATTTTAATTCAATTGGACCACTAGTCCGGTAAAATCAAATCCTAATCACAGAAAATTACTTTTTACTGATTGAGAACTGTACCCAATTGATAGCGAAAAGGCGGGGACAAAAGGAGGCAGAACTCGATATGATTTTGGGAAAAAGAGAGATAGATTAGAATAGGTGTAAGAATCGAGGATTCATAGAAAACCTCGCTTGAATGCAAACAGGTCAAACACTTGCAGACATTCTCACTCTTATTTTGACAAATACATATCACCAAATTTACATCCTTCCAATTCACTTCTTGCCAATTTCCCATTTCCCCCATCGCCCATCTCAACCACCCCACCACCTCCTTGTACCTCCGGCGACCTCCCCTCAGCTCATCAACAGCATTTTATTTTTCCACATATTAAAATTGAAGAAACAAGTGGGGTAAACAAAAACACACAGAATCCCAATGTTCCTTGTTCTAGTCTCTATGGCGGATGTTCTTTCATACCTTTTTCTCCTACTCACATTACTTAAACCCTCATTTCACTTGTATGTTCCTTACTAATGTAAAAGTTGTAAACAACTTGCTTACCAATTTTAGTCATATAAAGTCTCAAACATACATTAAGTTACACCATCAACGACCACCCTGAATCGGCAATGGTGAGGAAACGAGCGGCATCCGATATGGAGCTCCAAACCGACCCGTACCACCACAGATTTTTACGAAGACCGCCAACGTCGAACCCGCTCGACAGTGTCGGTTTCGGCGAATTACCGTCGTCGTCGTCGTTGTCACAAACATGCAATAATCAACCCAAAATTTTTAATTCTCTTATCACTGCAAATCCTGGAGGAAGCAGTAGTAATCCGAACAACAATGCTGACCAAATTAATAGTCACCACCACCTGCATCATCTCTCCAACTACTCCGCAATGACGTTACCTTCAACATCTTCAACTCATCTTACGTCATTATCAACCACCTGCTCAACTAATTACATCGACTCATCATTAAGTCACAAAAATAATCCCCCTCCGTTATGCGTATTCTCCGGCCTTCCGTTATTTCCACCTGACAAAAACCACTACAATCTGTCAAATGTAACGCCGTTACTTAATACTGCTACTACTACTACCAACACCGTCAACGTTAACAGCGTCGTTATGCCTACCGATGATTCGATCGCGGCGACCGCGTGGATCGATAACATAATCAAAGACTTGCTTCATAGTTCAACTGATGTATCAATACCTCACCTCATTCATAACGTTAGAGAAATTATTCATCCGTGTAACCCTAATTTAGCTACGTTAATTGAATACAGACTTCGTTCGTTAACAGATCCACCACCGAATTTAGTAGATCAACAATCGATTCATGATCCGAACGATAGTTTTAATAATTCTAGGGTTTCGATTAGAGGTAAAGACGGGCTTTCTTCACCGGCGAACATGTTTCCGCTTCCGGTTACTCAAACGGAGTTAAACAATTGGGAAGGGGTTAGTAACGATACGGAGAATTACACTAGCGCGTCGCCTTCAACCGCGCTACAAGAACAACCACCACCGCCGCAACAACAGCAACAAGAGTCACCGCCAGCCGTCGATCAAAACGCGGTCGCTTCGTCCGTACAAGCGGCGACAATGATAATGCGAGAGAAAAAACGAGAAGAAATTCGACAACAAAAACGAGACGAACAAGGTTTACATTTACTAACATTACTATTACAATGTGCTGAAGCAGTTTCAGTTGATAACTTGGAAGAAGCGAATAAAATGTTACTTGAGATCTCGGAGTTTTCGACACCGTACGGAACTTCAGCTCAACGCGTAGCAGCGTACTTTTCGGAAGCCATGTCAGCACGGTTAATGAGTTCATGTTTAGGTATATACACAACTCTCCCGCCAAACGTAGCGGTTCATTCTGGACTGAGAAGGATGACGTCAGCTTTCCAAGTATTCAATGGAATTAGTCCGTTTGTTAAGTTTTCGCATTTTACTGCGAATCAAGCGATACAGGAAGCGTTTGAGCGGGAAGATAGGGTTCACATAATCGATCTTGATATCATGCAAGGGTTGCAATGGCCTGGACTTTTTCATATATTGGCGTCGAGACCGGGCGGGCCGCCGTTTGTGCGGTTGACTGGATTGGGGAACTCGTTGGATGCGCTTGAGGCGACGGGCAAACGGTTGTCAGATTTTGCGGATAAACTTGGTTTGCCGTTTGAGTTTTCGGCTGTTGCCGATAAAGTTGGGAATTTGAATCCGGAGAGATTGAAGGTGAGTAAAAGAGAAGCTGTTGCTGTTCACTGGTTGCAGCATTCTTTGTATGATGTTACTGGTTCCGACGCCAACACTTTATGGTTTCTTCAAAGGTATATATGTGTATAAATATGCTTATTCATTATTATATGCTACTTTATGATTATCAACATGAACTATGTTTACGAGTTTATCAGCTTCTTGTTAATATTTAAAGGGGTGTTTGATTAATTTATTTTTTGATTTATTGGCTTGTTGGAATTTGAAAAAGACGATAAACTCGTCTTTCCCGGCTTATAAGTTTATCAACTTGAGTTTCGATAAGCCATATACTAACGTTGATTACCTGATCAAAAGCCCTTAAAATGCGCTTAATGACATATTAAATTTAAATAAGCCGATTAGCACACAAATTAAGCTACTGAAGACGCCCCCTAAATAGATCAATGTAATTTTATTATTGCTTTGTGGATCCTTATGACTGTATTTATACGTTGTGGAATTAATTTTGTCATGCTAATGTTTATTGGTTCGGTTGAATCAGTTTGTAATGTTTTCGAGTTTATTACCTTCTTGCTTTACTTTGGATACATAAGGTGTACATTACCGTTTTGGGTTTGATTAGTTTGTAACGAGCCACAAGTCTGTTGATAAATCATCGGTTGGCCCCGAAAGTTGTGACAGTTTGTAAGGAGCCACATTTTGAGTCATACTTTTTTTTTTGGTTTGATAAAATTCGACTCTTGGTGTCTCAGGTTGGCTCCGAAAGTTGTGACAGTTGTAGAGCAGGACTTGAGCCATGCGGGATCATTCTTGGGACGGTTTGTAGAAGCAATTCACTATTACTCGGCATTGTTTGACTCATTGGGATCAAGCTATGGGGAAGAGAGTGAAGAGAGACACGTGGTGGAACAACAACTATTATCAAAGGAGATTAGGAACGTGTTGGCTATCGGGGGGCCGTCGAGGAGTGGCGAACAAAAGTTTAACAATTGGAGGGAGAAGTTGGAACAATCTGGGTTCAGGGGTATATCTTTAGCAGGAAATGCAGCTGCACAAGCAACACTTTTACTTGGAATGTTTCCTTCAAATGGGTACACTTTAGTGGAGGATAAAGGTACTCTTAAGCTTGGATGGAAAGATCTTTGTTTGCTTACTGCGTCTGCTTGGAGACCTTAATTTTCAGACCATGGTCCATGTACTCCAGCTTGTTTAAATGGATCGATAGTCTACGTGATCAAGAACCTGTTTGTTATAATGGGAGGAAGAATAGGAAAGCAAATATCGAATGTTTGGCGTTTGGAAAAACAAAAAAATCGAGTTCCACAATTTTGAAGGATGGCTCAGGTCTACGGGTTATGAAAGACGTTCTAAATCAACATATGTTCATATCTGTTGTTATTTTTGGTTACTGAAATAACATGTCATTCTCCCTCTTTTGTATGTTTCATTTTATGGCGAAGGATATATATTTATTAACTTATTTAAAATATAATGGATCTTTCATTCCGGAGGATCTAAATTATTCCATACATCATAAACATAAGTTTTGATGAAACCAAATATGTGACTTATAGGATCATATATATAGGTGGTGATATAGTTTACTGAACCACAAATGTGAACCCACTGGAACATTAAGTTTTGCCTCAACCGCTAACTAGAATGATTATAAAGATGAAGCGTTAGCTGATGATCGAGCATCCTATCTTGGAAAGTCCGAGCATTATGAACAAAACAATCTAAGGGTACAACAATGGGATGAATTGCTAGCGTCCAAGTGAACATGGAGTTGGTTCAAGAAACCAATGTACATATGCTTCAAAGTTTAGATATAACATTTTCGTTAATTGTAACCAAGTTTCAATTGTGAGGATCAAAGGTGCTTTAACACTAGGGAAAATGGTATGTTCACCATTAAGTCTTTATAGGGTGTAAGTTTTTGGTTTCAATATTTAGAACTTATATGGTGTAAACTTTTGGTTAGTTAATGTGGTCAAGAAAGCCAAAATAGAAGATTAATTTACATGATGGTCAAGTAGTCTCCCATCTCCACCATAGCAGGTTCTAACTTGACTTGTGACTTTTTGAGGTTCGGGTTTCGTGAGTCTGATGTTTTAGTATCTTCCCGTTTTGGGTGCTCGCCCTTTTATTGTAGTGTAAGTGTTTGGTTGGGTTGAAAATCCTTATGTTATCGGGTTGTTTGGAAATTTGTTTCACCGTCTTCATGATTTATGTTCCTGCCATCAATTGCAAGCTCGGCAGAAGGTCACATGCTCGATTTGGTTGTAGCAAGGATTTATTTATGGTTTTCAAGTTCAAGTGTTTTGTATCAACGTAGTAACTAAAATGTAGTAATGGTAGTATTTACAGCTCCAATGTAGTAGTTTCAACGATGTTAGGGTATTACTTGCAAGTTCAATGTTGTAGGTTGGGTTGGTTCTTGCAACCCTTCAATGTGTAACTCAATTGAATCATTTTGATCCTAATCAATACAATCTCCTTTTCACCAAAAGAAAAGTAACAAAAAAGAAGAAGAAGATTTACATGATGGGTAGAAGAGAAAAAGGTCATTATCCAAACTACATGTTTCTCGTTCTTTCACTTGTTGTAATTCAAGATTTAAACATAAGTGTAGTTGGGTAAATTGGTTACAAAATTCAAAGCTTGTAATCTTGTAATGTGTTTTTTAGCTTCTTGCTAGTGTTTAATAAAATTCGCCGTTAAAAAAAAAAAAAAAGAAAAAAAAGAAAAGAAAAAGGTCAATAATAGATAGGTTAGTGGTTTGGGCTGGCAAGTGGCAACTTCAACATTGCATCAAAAAAAAAAAAAAAAAAAAAAAGGTCAATAATAGATAGGTTAGTGGTTTGGGCTGGCAAGTGGCAACTTCAACATTGCTATGCAACAATGGCCTCACTTCTCCACAATGTGTTAACAATGTTGGGAGGAAAGCAAACAAGGATTTGTAAACTTCAATGTGACAGTGTGACACCCTATTTTTCAGACAGTTATGAACTTGCCGTAGTTTTGTTCATGTTTATCGTGAAAATCATCAACAACCACGACATGTAGTGAATCTCTTACCGTACTGTTATTGCATGGAATTTCTAAAACCCTTTGTATTGTGGTTGTGACATGCAATGAGGATGCACTTTCCTAGCCCATTTCTCGTTCTTACACAAGACCCATTGTCCTGCTCGTATAGTAATATCCCTTGAAAGGCTTAATTAACTGGTGTTCTTACACTGAGTTTCCCATGCCATTGCAGTCTCCTATAACTTGATTCTCACTTAAGTAACATGAAGACATACAATGCATAACATCATGCAACAAAATGATATTCATGCATTCCATAAAGTACGTACTAAATATATCTTGTATGCAACAACAAATCGTAATACTGTTATACAAATCACACAAGGTGAGCAAATTCTTCATGTTTGCATAATACCATTATCAGTAACACATGTATGCCCATTTAAAATATCACAATAAAATCACCAGGTAATTTCGAGCTTAGAATTTTTTTTGTCTTAATTCTTGCTTAACTAACCTCGATCCCAGGACTACGTTTTATCATCTTATCAACAAGATGCTAGACATATATCTTGATAGGTCTTAGTTGATTGGTCGATACATATAAACAAATACTTTTGGTTTGAATTTGAAGTCTATATAAACCATTTTATGGTTTGATAATTTATTTTTAGAACTTTAGATTAGATGATCTAAGCCCGATTGTGAGCTTGAGGTCCGTTAGAGTTTTAAAATTTTCAATGTGATGTCGTTACAAGTAGTGATCAATAATTTGTCATACTTATGGGATTTCACTATTAAGAAAAAAAATATATCAACTTCATGAGTTACAACTATTAAAATGTAGACTCTTACATTTGGTTGTCAAGTAGAACCAAAATGCAAGACAAATCTCAGCACAACTAATTACAAGAATTTTTTGTTTGAATAGAATCTACTTTAACAGTTAGGCCTTGCGATAACTTTTAAAGCTGTAGTTAAGAATTTCAGCACGTAAAAATTAAATTTAGAGGACATTTGAGATTGCTTATCTGCTTATTATTTATTTTTATAATATTTAAATGAAAATAAATAATTTTCTGAATAATGTTTATTTGTTTATTTTTAAATAAACACTTGAAAATATATGTTTTATCATATGGTAAATCTTTAAGCAGAAAAATATTTACAAATACCCCTGTCCAGTGCGTGACAGAGTTAAGGAGAAAAATCATAATCGAACTGGAGGAGCTTGCCAGGAGGCCTCTTTCGCCATTCTTTCTAAATGATAACTATTATTAGTTCAGTACGGTAGTTGCTTCCTTTTAAACGCTTCCTCTAGTAAGGCGAATGGGCCCATTTACCCAATTCCTAACACCCCCTTAATCGTTTATGGGAAATTTTCGTAAATCTCAAAATTAAATATCCAAACAATGATTTTTAATGCTCCAAAAATGTTGTTAATGGGAAACTTTGCAAATTCAATTGAAAAAGAACTTCTCAACACAAAACACGTGGCAGCAGCAGGCTGTGGCCTGCCTTACGAGCCCAACAATAAAAGTTCATAACCACCTAGCCCAACAATTGCCAGCTCCTAATATCAGTCCACAAGCGAGCCCATGTTCAATTTAGTGTGGATTTATTGAGAATCATAGAAATCTATTTAGTGGGAAATGAAGAGGGGTGCTGGGTTTGTCCCACATTGACTGCTTGGTAGAAGCAGAAAGTTAGGAAGCTTGTATATAATGAACCCAGGTGTTAATGCAGTGTGGCATGCAGCCACACAATGGGGACAAAGTGAACTATTCTTTCTCCTTTTACTAAAGAATACCGTGTGCTCGTTTTATAAAGTGGCATTCGCCTATTTTTGTAGAGGACTCCAACCAATTGTTATATTTCAAATCCTTAAGTATCGTGTCAATTAAAATCGTATAGGATTAAGGTAAAATTTGTTGATTAAACTGTTTAGCTTGGAGTATAAATGTAACAAAAATAAATGATTAAGAAACTAATTTGCTAGACTAACTAATGTAAGATCTTCCACTTTTGTACATCAAGAGTGTATACCATAGAATGTAAAATTAGAACCATGAAAGCGGGAAACACGTATAATTCGCTAGTAAAGTTTTGTTGTCAGTATATTATTAAAAATAACTTCAATTACAAGCAAGTAGGCTACTATGACTTCAAAGAAGTCGATATTATATAAAACATAATGCTGGCAAGATACAAGTGTGATGAAAAGCGAAACGAGAATTATCAAATTAATTATACTTAACATGAAGTTAATAAATATCAGGTTTCATGAGAGCACCATCTTGACCTCAGCAGTTATCTCATAATCTCATATGGTGGTTCATCTGCATGAAGATTTGCTAAATATTGTTCTTCTGGTAGTAATCAATAGCCTGGACACCACAATCGAATTAGCAGTTTAAGCATATAATTTTAAATGACAAAAACTATAAATAGAATTTCTCTAACGCAAGTGAAAATGGGTCAATTCAGGTTCATTATTATTAATCGTGCATAATACTTTATATGAAAATAAATGGGAGCTTAAACATAATAACTTATGAAGCAAAATCTGCCTAATGGTAGTTAAGAAACTCCAATTTTGATTAGTAGCAAATGGGAAGTGGCAAATGCAACATACCGGCTCAGTCTGCCCGTGGAATGTCTCTAGCCTTAACATCAGAACAGTTGGCGAGTTATCTTTACGTTCGATTAAAGGTTCTCCAGTGACCTTCAAAATGTTTGAGAATCAGGAAAGGATGACATTAGTTGTGGAAACTCCCCTTTATAATTTAGGTTGTCTCTTATCTTAAACAGGTCAATAGAAAAATTGGTCAAAAGGGGAATGGGTTAGATTGTAAGTAAAATTGCGTACACACAACATCCTAAATAATCCATTTTAAGGTCTAAATAATATGAGCAATGATATATCGGTATATTTAGACGGACCTAAAGGTAGGTCTAACTCATCTATTGGGTTGATACGGATTATCTCTCTTAATCTTATACGTTAAACTTGCCACATGTCATTATCACGTTGTTATGCTTACTTTCGGTCTATCTAAGTAGGTCTATCTATTATTTTTCAGATAATAATAGTAAGTGTGAAGCATCATAAATGGTCCACGTGATTTGTCCACTTTATGTTTTTCATCTCTCGTCTAATTAACTTTGTTTTCAAGTTTAGTATAAAAACATAAGTTTCATTGCAAAAATGACCCCTCGTATGTTAAGAACTCAAATTTTTTATCTTTTACACTGACCATCTTAACCTTTTCACTTTGATACCTCACTGCATTTCTTTCTCTACACAATGTGGAGAAAACCCTTAGTGATTATTGAAATTGACCAACTTATAGAAACTAAAAACACTGGTTTAGAGAACTCTGATACTGGTGATGATTTTAAAACACCACCGCAAGGAAAGCTTCCAAGTAAATTAAAAACAAAGAAATGAAAACAAAATTCGGAAGAAGATTATGAATTTGTGTCGAAGATTATGGCTTCAATGAATAATGTTGCTCATACTATAGATCGAAGTACAAGGGTATTACACATTTACATTATATATTGTTATTGTTGTTGTTGTTTTTCTTTGTTTATATATATATATATATATTTTTCATTCTATATTTATTATAAGGTAATGGAAAGCTCTTATTCACACATCTATCTAGAGACGGAAAGATATAATGAACTGGAGCTCAAGGCTTTAGAAAATGATGATATTGAAAATACATATCTTTTTTTGGTGGATCATCCCGAAAGAGCACGAACACTATATGGACGTCCTTTTATTAGAAGGATTTTTATGCTTGAGAAAATGTTGCAAGTTGAAAAGTTGAAGATGCTTATCAATATCCAATTACTTATGATATTATTGTTTTTTTTTTGTTAGGATTGATCACTTCGCATTGTTTTTTGTTTGGACTAAAATAATGTTTTTGGTTTGTGATGGCACATTCGATTTTAAATTGAAATATTTAATTTAGGTTTTAGTTAATCGATTTTCAACTTATTTGTATTTACAAATTTGACACATTTGATTTATAACTTAACGGTATGGTTAAAACATGACAAAGGGTATAATTGTAAAACTATTTATTTTGATTCATTTCCTTTCCTTTCTATGCAAATTAACAGTCCCTTGAGCAATAGTTTCCTCATTAACAGTTCAGTACTTTATTTAGTACTTCAAGCTTTCTCTCAGAGCCATGATTCCTGGCATGAACATGTGTGTCTTTTTTAATCTTTGATCTGTGCGCCAGAGACGATCTTCTTACGGCTTTAGTTGTGAGATGCTCCTTGCAGGTTTACCTTTGATTGATTTCCCTACAGTTTACTTAGTTCTTTCCAATTAGAAACTTCACAATTATTTGGTTTGACCTTTCATTTTGATTAACATCGATTTAAATAATAATAATGATAATAATAATATATTTTCAACTTCCATTAATAATAATAATAAAAATAATAATAATTATAGGTGAGTTCAAATGAGTACATAATTTTTCATAAAAATGAGAGTACCAATAAAAAAGTTCCATTTGACAAAATTTCATTTTCTCCCCAAGTACTTTAAAATTAAATATCTTAAAAACGGTTAGTCAAAAATTATAAAAATTACACCATAAAAGTCGATGTTTTTTCCTCTTTGATTAGACATCTCAGATGATATATTTTCGACGAACTTTTTTTCTTCTTCATTTTTTGGTGAGTTTTAAAAACGACATGCGATACCAACAACTATCACATGTGATACCATTGACCAGTACATGTGCTATCGACAACTATCATATTTGATAGTACAGTCCACATAAAATGAAAAAAAAGTTCATCGAAAGTATAATATGTAAGATGTCTAACCGAAAAAAAATATTACTTTTTATAGTGCAATTTTTATAATTCTTTAACTAGTCGCTTTTAAAAGGTTTTTTCATTTTACTTTGTAGTAGTAATAATAATAATAATAATAATAATAATAATAATAATAATAGTAATAATGATAGAAAAATACAAAGATTAATTAAAAGTTACACTCATATCTAACAAAAATTTCATTTGATCAAAAATCTTAAGAAGGACATTGATACAAAAAAATGTTTTTTATTGGGTTAAAATTGAAGATTGTTAATTTGTTCATGGACCGATTCTTGTAGTTCATCTCCTTTTGAGTTTGAACCTCCGTTTACCTCAAAACACTCCCTCACCCTCGCCGCCAAATACCCTGAAACACATCTTCTTTCTTCCAACTTGTAAGATATAATATCTCTTCTTTATGGTTAAGTTTCTCCATTAACTTTTTTTTTTTGTTTTGTTTTTTATTTTTAATTTAGGTACGTCACTAATTTGAAGTAAAATCATAACTACCCCTTTTAAATTCACTAGTTGAAAGGTGAAGACTTTATATATGATTTTAGAAAAATAGTATCAAAATAAACTAATCAATGGCATTGAGGAATAAAGTGCAAAGTATTGTAGTTTCTTGTTGGAGAAAGAATAGTTTATTGTTATCTACTTCAAGGTCTGTAAGTACCTTTGCGACCCGTTATGATAATCGAATCCTCAAGTCTCCGCCTCTTGTTTCGTTAGATGTCCCTGATGTATGGACATCTTATTCTACCAATTGTAATGAGCCAACGGTCCACAAACTCGGTAAGCAGATACTTAGGTTTTATAATATCCTTACAATAAACTTTTTATGTAGAATGTCCGAATGAGCTGGTGATTGTTTTTTGTTCCTGATGTTTTCTGGTTTTAGATAGCATATACAAGGGTGTGTAGTTTGTTGTTGTACCATTCTTAAATATCATAGATGAACTTATACTTCTTGATCAATTCGCTTGGTTTATATAATAGTAGTATGTCATTGTGGTTCTATGGGATCATCTATATTTTCTGTTATATTAGTCTTCATGGCACGAGACTTAGACCCTTGCAAATGGCAGGGGCGATGAAGGGGGTAACGTAACATTGGTGGCTAAAAGCTTAAAAGAATGTTAAATTAATATGTCGATTAGGGTCATGAGCCATATATATTAGAGATCATGGGTAAGATCACAGTCTTTATTTTGTAGGTCAAACATAAGCAGTTTAAATGTTGTGGGTTATTGTTTCTAACTATCACACAGTGTCTTTATAACCTCAATCCTCCAATTGGCACATCTCGAGAAAGTTAAGGAATGAACTTTTACATAAAGCTCACAGTGACTGGTGTTTTAACACAGCTAGTGAACATACGGCTAAAGTAATTGATGGAAAACAAATTGCGGATGAAATTATATCAGAGGTGGCCATGCAAGTAAGCAGAATGAAGAAAACTATTGGTGAGGTTCCTGGACTGGCTGTGATTTTGGTGGGTGAGAGGAAAGATTCCCAAATATACGTTCGTAACAAGAAAATAGCATGCGAAGAGGCTGGAATCAAGTTTGCATTGGCTGAATTTTCAGATAAATGTACAGATGATGAAGTTTGTGATGCTATAATGCATTTTAATGCAGATCCATCTTTTCATGGTATCCTCGTGCAACTTCCTCTTCCTCAGGTGATTTTTTCTGGTACAAATTTACCTAGTTAAAGCTGGCAACTCTAGTCCGTTTTTGAACGGGCCTCTTTGCGTTAGGCTTCATCTCTAATGTGTCAAATGGGTAAAGTTCTTACAAGGAAACATGTCAACGGTTGGAATTCTAAAAAGAAATATGGTAACCAACTTTCTAATTTAGGAAACATCTCTAATATGATACTCGTAGTAAAAAGCTTCAGTCTGCTTTCTAATTTAGGTAACCAACTTTTGCGGGACAGAAGATATAATGAAGTTGAACTTATGATTTTGAACGGGCCTCTTTGGGTTATGCTTCATCTCTAATGAGTCAAATGGGTAAAGTTCTTACAAGGAAACAAGTCAATGGTTGAAATTCTAAAAAGAAATATGGATTTTTGGATTTAGAGTGCTTCAAGTCAACCCAAACCTGACCGGTACAAAATTACACTTTTGACCTATTACCCAACCAGCCTATTTCCTCATCTTTAGACCTTAGTGCATCGCTTTTAAATAACAAAAGTAATATCTATATTGAAACAGCATTTAAATGAGGGAAAGATTTTGGATGTATTGAAACTGGAAAAGGACGTGGACGGTTTTCATCCAATGAATATGGGAAACCTAGCAATGAGGGGAAGGGAACCGTTATTCATACCATGCACTCCAAAGGGTTGCGTTGAGTTATTGATAAGATCCGGTGTGGAGATTATGGGTAAGAAAGCTGTTGTTATCGGGAGAAGCAACATTGTTGGTTTACCTGCATCCTTGCTTTTACAGGTGATTCCCCATCTCTTTTATGTTATAGCTAGACATGATAATTCTGATCAATTTTTGGAGATGAATAAGTCGATTTGGGTTGTCTACTAGCTAAATGTGTTGAATGGGTAAAAAGTTGCCTAAAGTTTATATTTAAAGCATGCAATGATAAAATTTCCAAATTTGTGTTATTCAAAGATTATGTTATTATTTTAATATTAACGTTTTGTAATCTCAATTAACAAATAAATTTTCATTGTTATTTTTTTATCCCGACAAAAAAAGTGTTTGTGGGTCAACCCAATTTGACTGGTCTGACCCGTACTGAAAATTACCCTTCTCAACTTATACATGTTTTGACACATTTCGCATTGTGCCACCTCTGGCTATTAGCATATTTTATTGCTACTATACTAATTTGGCAACTGTTCCAATTTTGGCCCAGAGGCACCATGCAACGGTTAGCATTATTAATGCATTAACGTCAAACCCTGAAGAAATCACACGTGAAGCTGATGTTTTGGTGAGTGCGGTAGGGGTTCCCAATTTAGTGCGTGGAAGCTGGCTGAAGCCTGGTGCAGTTGTTGTTGATGTTGGAACACATCCAGTCGAGGTACTGACCTTTTCTGGTATATATACAGATGAGGTACTGACCTTTTCTGGTATATATACAACATTGTTCAATTATATAATTGGGTCATTGTGTATTTTCAGTAGAAAAGGTTCAGTTAATCAATTGACATTTTTGACAAAAGGTGGCAAGCGGTCTGGTTGGGTGGGTCGTGTAACGGGTTGAAGCACGTTATTCATAAGTGGGTTGAAACACGTCTGGTAGGGTTGACCCTCAAACATTACTTTGTCATTTATTTTAGAAGAAAACCCGCAATCATTAATGCCTTAAATATTATTACAAAAACAGTTCAATTAGAGTATCATATAAATATCCGACTGAAGCTATTTTGGTGGTTTTATGCATTTTAGTAAACTCTGGGATATTTTCAACTGTTTCCTTGCTGACTACATTTTTTGTTTGACCAATCTGAGTAAGCATACATATCAGTGTAACTGCTTCCTTGCTGACTATGTCAAGTTTAAAAAATCGATCCAAAATGGGCAAGAACAAAAGAAAAGTAGTAATCTAGATAAAAAAAAAAAAGGAGGACAAATCTGATTACCCATTAAAATTTGATGTGCAGGACCCTAGCAGGGAGCAAGGTTATCGGCTGATAGGAGATGTATGTTTTGAGGAAGCATCAAGGGTAGCCTCTTCAATCACCCCTGTACCGGGAGGAGTAGGCCCTATGACAGTTGCAATGCTGCTCTACAACACGCTTGAATCAGCCAGCCGTAAATACAATTTTGTTTGACTAGTCAACGTGTCTTATATGCACAGGTGACCCATATGGAAGGTTATACTGATAGATTATACCAATTTCCAAATGTAACTAGGATTAGTGATTTATTCCCTTCATAGCTTTATTAGTGGTGTACAATTATTCACAAAATTGTGTGAAATTAATATCCCCTCAACTTTACCATGATACCTAGTTTTTATCTATTCTTCTTATAGTCCTCCTAAACGACCCTCGACATAATCACGTGTATATAGTCTACATGTAGATCATATGGTGCTAAAACATTATAAAGTTTTAAAAATACCCAATTTTTAGGTTAGAAACATCTGCAGAATCCTATTTGCAGATCCATGATACAATTTTTAGGCATTATAAGTTGCAAAATACATGTACAGATACCAAATGGATCTGTCCTACATTACACTTTCCATGTTACAACATGTGCAACATTTGCAAAAGAATATTTAGCATGTTGTTCAGTCCATCAAATCCATGGTTTATGCAACTCCAGTTCACATCTTATTATTATATTGTTCGCCTTTTTCTGCTTATGGTTCCACGACCGGTGGTATACAGTCCACTTTGTACCGAAGAGCCTGTTACACATGTTATAATCACTATATCAATTTCGCCGTTTTTAATGATGTAACATCATCACTTAGTATAATAGTATTTGTGCTAACCTTTCTAAAGAATGTTGAAAATGAATTATCCCATATGAGTTTGTAGTTGCCAGCCATGATAGTGCAGAAGTTACCCTGAAAAGTAATTCAGTCTGTGAGTCTGATATACTTGAATCCTTCCAATGCTCTAATTGTTAGGATTAAAAAAAAACCACAGCAAAAAATCACTTACTTGGTCAGAGTCATATCGTCGATATGGCAGGATCAACTATATAACACGCAACACATAAAAAAAGGGGATCAAAAACTGATAGGCTAATTCTTAAAGATACTCGTAGTAAAAAGCTTCAGTCTGCTTTCTAATTTTGGTAACCAACTTTTGTGGGACATAAGATATAATGAAGTTGAACTTACGGTTTTGTGTCCTGAAGAATTTGTATACTCTATGCTGAATCCAATGTCCTAGGAAAACAAGACAGATATTTGAAAACTAAAACATGTTCTCGTGTTTCAAAATGATACGTCTTATGTTATTTGAGTCCATTATCATTCAGATCGAATGGTACTAATATTTTACATATCAAGAATCTGAGTATTTTCATAGCTCACAAGGAAAAAAGGAATGTATAAATTACTTTCAACTAAAACTTCTGAAAAGATGTACCATGCTAATTTTCCCTTGTGTTATGGAGAAATCCCAAGCAATGTATGAATTTACTGATTCGACCTCCAGCGAGACCTAAAGAGAAACCACATAACCAGAAGGTTATGAAGTTTCATAAGTTTTGATATTGAATAAAAAGTACTTTATATGAAAAAGTGTTATCGGATGTAAAGGAATACAAATCTAGTCAAAAATTGGTTGATAGAATTTCGGATAAATAAATACCTCATAAGTTGTCCCAGCAGGAACACTTGCTTCTTTATAGTCATCGTTGTTACTGTAGAAGTCATAAAAGGCAATGAGTACAAAATTAAGCATTGTTGCAACACATCAAGGAAACTTTTGTGCTTACGTTGCTTCTATTGCACCGGCTTCCTCAGCTGTAACAAAGAAAGGAGAATTTGCAAACACTTCCCTACAAATACATTAATAAAATATTTAAGAAAAAGATGAAATTTTAATGAAAAGTAGTACTAGTATCCTGAAAATGTAACGATTAGCTAGTAGCCGGAGGCAGAGTTAGTACCCAGTGAAATCGAGGAATCTTTCCAACTCAGATGTATACACATTAACCGCTTCTTCTAAGATGTGTATTTGATGCTTCTGTCTGCTTAGTATAAATCATCAAAACAAATAAAACATGAGAAAGTAAATTGGATCTTCAATGAGCAAAAAAGAAAGAAATGCAAAAGAAAATACAGTCATGCTCACAATATAACATCTTCAAAGCGCCACCATGACAAAGAAAGAAAAAGATGAATATTGAGCGCCATTTTTGTAAGGGCATACATAGGTGGTCCATACCGATGCCTTTGTTCCTCCATCGGCCTAAATTATATATATAAAAAGATGAGCTTACCAAAGATAAGAAAATAAACTTGGCCAACTTTTTATACTCATATTTACGTAGATAAGAAGTTAATATACCCATGATCATCATTTATCTGTCGAACAAAATCCAGTAGAACCTGTGGGACACCTACTAAATATTTTACAACAGTCTTATAGACACCTGCAGCAGAACCAAGCTCAGCTAATTGTCTTCTCCTGAACACAAATATTTGATTAGAAAAAATATACGCCTAAAAACACATATCAGTTGAGTTGGTTTGAATGAAGAGAAGCATATTAAGATGTTGATTATTTCATCATAAAAAACAACAAACATGATTGATATGCCATGTAGATAGTCATTTGGTATCTAACCAAAAGGTCACCCATTTGGCCATTAATTACTGAACAGATTTTTCATAAGTTGTATGTCTTACCGTTCCATTTGCTGTTTCCATAAGAGAGCATATTTATCGCGTATGCTTCCACCAGAGTTTGCTAAAGCATCAACTTCAGCTTTCTTATTCCTTTCTGATCTCTCTCTTTGTTTTCTAATTAGTGCGCCTCGAAAGTCTTGGGGCATATAAGTCATAACTGCAAATGCATCCACAATTATCATCTGATGACTCATCTTATAGTACAATTGATTCCCACTTATTAGATAAAGATCATATTAACCTGTGCTGAACACATTTTCTGAACTCTTGGATTGAAAGGACTCCACAACCTTCAATATTCCTTCACATTTTTCTTTTAGCCGTCTAAGAAGGCGAGCAAGTTCAATGTCTTCAGGTGTGGATTGTTTTTTAACCTGCTCACAAGATAAATAGCAAAATTGGAATTTGGACAGTAAAATATTTGCTAAATTGAACACAGAACGCCTAATGTAACATGACTTGGCCTAAATCATAATATAGTCTACAAATTCTTATTGTTATTAAGGATTCGTTATCTTATACGGAGTACTATTTAATAGTTAAACTATAGGTCAAAGAATTTTAGTTCTTACCGATTTAGGCCAATGGGAGCTTTCTAGCAAGAAAATAATTTCTTCAATCTGCTCTCGGTTTTTCCACATATTCTCATCAATTTTATGTGGTGGCTGCGACTCCACTTCTTTTAACAAAAGTCTTTTCCCTGAAACATATATATGTATTAGTTTCTGCTATGAAATGATCATTGATATATGCACGTCTAACTCAAACACATTTGTAATCACATAATCCAACTATTTTCTGTTTGAACTGCTTTACCAGCTAAAATCATATTTGTTATTTCCATACAATCGATTGCTTCCTGGTTATCAATCACAGAATTAGTAATGATGCATTCTTGGAGACATGAGAATCAGGATAGGCAGTGGAAAATATTGGTCGTTCGTTCTCCCAAAAAGAAAAGAAATGAAGTTTAAAGTTTGGACTAAAATAGACATGAACTGTAAAATCATAAAGGGTTAATGTTTCAGGCATGTATTAAAGTTTACACTTTTTACTACCGTATGTATCCACGTTTTAGAGAAACTTTCATACATATAGTAGAACTTCTAAAACATGAATACATACAATAGAAAAAATGCAAACTTTAATACATTCCCAAAACGTTAACCCAATTATAAAACAAAAAATTACTTTAGTTTTGTTTCTTACATATTAAAATGTGTGAATGATGAAGGGAAGTCATTCTTTCACTGCTTTAGTTTTAAACTTCTAATTTATACTAGGAAACACACATATTCTATGTTCATATATGATAGCACCCTATATCCCTTATGTGGCATTGCATACTTAAAATGATCAACTGATTATTGCGTCTGCAAGTGATCATATATGATCCTTTAATCTGTTATGAGCAAACTAATTCTGTTTTTCTAATTATTTACTCATAAAATCCTTAAATAATCATATAAATTGTCAGAGACTCAACAATGAACTACCTAACTCTCGTACTTTAAATATCATAAGTACATCCAAACAAAAACTGTTCTTCATCCCATTTTGTTTCAAATACACACAATCTAGCCATCTTAGTCTACTTTATAAAACACACAATCTAGCCATCACATGACATAAAACAATAATAAATGAGTGAAAAAGATGATCAATGGACCTTCAGGAAGCGGAAGAGAAGTATTGCGAAGATTGTTCGACAAGTTATGAAGTTCTTGAGAAAGTCTAGACACATCATCTGAAATGGAAGGAAATGGATGTTTATCATAATAAGATGAAAGAAAAGCTCTTGTTATGGGAACCAAACTGCGGTTTGAACCCATTTTGAAATAATCAGATCACACTGCAATTAATTGGTTTCTACCAAAAAGAACAAAGACTGATACAAATGTTGGTTGACGAGTCACGATAAAGTAATCATAAGAAAAGAATATGCTAAATTTGGAAGAAGAAGATTCTAGTTGCTTTGCTTGTGGTGAAATGGAACCTCATACCAACTTTACCGTTATATTTTGGTGTTTCCATCAATGCTTCTAAATCAAGTTAGTTAACATTTGAGGTTCTTTATTGACTTATTTTATTTTATTTATTTACTTTGAATATCTGAGCTAATTTTTACTTTCAAGTCCCACCAATATTTTCTTATTAAAGTTCTCATTTTTTTCAATTTTTAATAAAAAAGAAACTAGCTTCTTTTATTCATTTAGTATTAAAGTATTGTTTATAAAAACATATTAAAATAGAGAGTCAAAGGAAAGGGTAATTACCTAGTAAATATATACTATATATAATTTAAACTACTACTTTATTTAATTAATAGTAATAAAACTGAGAATCAAGGGTAAGTGTAAACATAACTAGTATCAGACAATTGCTATTATTTATCCTTGTATACACTTCTAAAATAAGAATAGTAAGAATGTTATTCTTTTTGTTTTAATCTGAATTATGTTATGTATGTAAGTGAACAAATCTAATGTAAATTAAACTAGTGCATCCTTGTTAAAGCGTTAAAAAGCATCTTGAAGCATTAAAGTTAACAAAATCACTTTTTATAGAATTAATTGTCACTAGTCAAATACTCTTGAACCCCTATCATCATGAGTCATGACTCATGACAGTCATGAAAGGGATTTGAGAACTTTGTTTGGACTTCTTACTTTTAGTACTTGAAGGTGCACAAAAAGGATATGGATTTGAGACCGGTCCAGAAAAGGCCCAAATCCAGTCAGGCCCAGTCAGATTTCTCTTTATTAGATTGTGGTAGACCGGTAGTCATTAGTCCCACATATTACCAACTTCACGTGTGATTGCACATGCTCAAATAATTTTTATTCTTGTAACAACTCCCAAACATCAAACCATCAAGCTTATAAGCCATAAAATGGTACATGAAAATGTTAAGACTTATAAGATATCAAACTCCATCACTGTGGATTCGAGGTAATCAATGAATGCATTGGGTCATCGCAAAATGCTATACAGCAGTGCAAAGATTTTGTTGTTGGATAAATGGGTAAAGCTGTTTTGAAATAGTCTTTAAAGCCTTAAGTTCCAATATATGTATGCAGGAGACGTGTATTTCTCAATGAATCACAAGAAATACATATATTATTTATGATTTGAATCCGAATAATGCTAGCTAGTTAGAAGCACAAGTGGTACAGTCGCAAGTTTTGGGAACGAAAGCACAAACACCAAAGGGCTTGTGTGGAAGCAAAGAATCTATGACAAAACAACATGGCCTATTTAAGCAGACCGGTGGATCAGAACCCTTAACACAATACTTCACATAGCAAATGTGAAATGGACTTCCAAGTTTCCTACGTTGGCCCCCACCTTATATTTCCACCACCATTTTGTATTCATTCATCTCCATTGTCACTGGCATTGGCGTTAGCACTGCATCTTCCATCTTGTTTTTTTCTATGACACGTGCATATACACATGTATATAGAATTAGAAACGGTCCCATATTATGATGTAGTAATATTGTAATCACATATAGAGTAATTAGAAGTAAATTGTGAAAAAGTGACTTGCCTGAAGTTTTACTAATGAAAATTGAAAAGAAGCAGCAACAAGAAGAGTTGTTTGGCTGCCATGCCAATAATCCTTCAAACCAAACTACAAACCAAACGCGCCCTGAATGAATTTATGTGGGAGATGTATTATAACGTATTAAAGTTGAACATTCTATGATAAATAAATGTGACATAGGCATTAATGTAGTGATACCAAATAAAGAAAAAGAAGTAGTCATTTAAGCAAAGTTAGAGGTTCATTAATGGATTATTAGAACAGAGACGAACTGAACTGAAATTTATTAGCATGATCTGTTTAAGAAAAGATGTGATGAAATGAGTCAAAAACCTAAATTCGTTGATACGTAGGTGACGTTATTTAAACGAACCAATAAATGTAGAAGTAACACGATTAAAGTTCATTTGAGTTCCTAGCTACTGTTAAAATTTTCAATAGTTTCTAACGATTTACATGTTTGCGGAAACTTATAAAAAGAAAACAGGGCAGAAATGCAATTAACCTATCAGTTGTCTCTTACGCAGAAAATTCTACAAAAAATCTAGTCTAGATAAACAAGTTTATTTCTGGTTCAAGAAGATAAATAGAAGTGGAACAGCACGCGATTTATGTGTAACAGATGCAAAAAGTTTATCTTTTACATATCAACACTCAACTTTCTTATATGTTAGCTGGAGTGATTATTTTTCCTTGATTTACAAATGTCAGACTGATTTGTTAAAACGAGTAAACGAGGTGGGATTCATGTTCAGACTATACGGGAAAAATAAGTCTTTTTAACTCATATATATGTAGGGACGGTACCAGAAAATAATTTAAACACGGACGGATTTTAAAATTATCACCTCGGGTTCTTGAATTTAAAGGTTTTTTCCCCTTCTGCTAGTCCCACAAACTTAACTGAACTTATTTAATCATGAGATTATACATTGCAAAGACTTATATAAATTTAGACATGTTAAATTTACAAACTTGTGAGTTTTTGTGTGTTACTCTTAACAACTTCGTCCTTATTTTTCTAAAAATTATCTGACTATGAAGTTTGTAGTTTTTCTTTTATCATCTCTGATTATGATTAAAAAATTCACCACATAAAGTATAATGCTTAGTAATTGTTTAAAGTACAATTACTTTAAAGTTGAATAATTGAATAAAATTGAGCTTAGTAGAAAGAAAAAGGAAATAGAAGGGGCAGTTGGAAAAAGAATAAAGGAAGTAAGAAAGAGAGCTTGAAGCTAGGACTAATTGTTAACAAATAACACACCCAAGTGCTTAACCATTAGACTAGTGGGGCCAATCATAATATAATAGCAACTTAATATATATAACATAAATCTTATGAAAATGGCTGTAAGAGCAGCGGCCTACACTGCTTACGGTGTGGTATCACCCTTAGATATATGTAGCCTAGCATGTATTCGCCTGACCGCCATACAAAGATGTTTCCCGGCAAGATATGAATTTGAGTCGCTTCTGAGACATTCATAACACCTTATCACTTTGATTTGTATATGTAGTTGATTTATTGTATGTTATTGTTAGGATGTGAAGCTATTTGAACAAAAACGGTTTGGTAACAAATAGGAGATCGCGACAACCATAGATGGTTGTCGCGACGCGATGAGCAGTGGTCATGGAGCAAAGTGCTAGTTCACATAAATCCAAATTTTATTGTTCTGCAAGTATGTCCTTTCTTATATAAACAAACCCTTTGGTTCGAAATTAAGGAAATAAGCTCTCTGGTTTGACCATGTGGACTAAACCAAACTCTAAGATCGGAGATTAGACATAACCACGTTATATCCGTGTATTGTATTGTTCATATATTTATCTTGTTGCTTGGTTTAATTGCTAGGTTAGTAATTATGGATTGTTTATTGTTTGTGGGTGTAACCTTGATTATAATAGTGTTGTTTGTGTTTGTTCTTTGCTAACAATTGATTGTTGTTAGTTGTTTGTTCCGCGATAATTCCTAACAATTATAACATATGGAATAAAAATATCACTAGTCTTTAGTGTTAGAATTAAGGATTTATTGTTCCGTAATGCGCTAACTTTTAACTTTTTTCTATTGTATGGGCATAACTTTATAAACTTCTGTTGTATGAGGTAAACTTTCAAAACCGCTCTATTGTATGTAATATTTCTTTTTTTAGTCGTTTCAAAAAAGGAAAGTTTTTTTTTATGTCAAGGCCAAAAAAGGCAAGTTAACATGTAACAGATAGGTTTTGAAAGTTTACCTCATACAATAGAAGTTCTTAAAGTTATGCCCATACAATAGAAAAAAGTTAAAGTTTAACATATTACAGAACAATTATCCTTATAAATAATAGGGCCAACCACGACACGTATAACCACAAGTTATACCCACAAACAATAAACGGATCAACAAAGCAAACAAACAAGCAATAAAGATACACGAGAATGAAGATGACGCAAGGAATTTAACGTGATTATATCCAATCTACTCGGTTGGTTTAATATTTGAGAGAAATCTTATTAATTTTCATAGGTTAGAGTTTACAAGAGTATTAGTTATAATATATATATATATATATAGTGCAAGCAAAATAAGAAAACTATCCAAAACCCCCGAATCTGACAGACATAACGATCTCCCCAGAATTCTTCGTATTCTCAAGAATAATGATCTATAAAAAAGAGATCCCACCGGGGTCGTTCGGATCCAACAGGAATGATGTCATATGTCCAAATTTGCTTGTTCGATCTTCTAAAAACGCTTCCCGTTCCTCCATAATTATATGTCTTTTAGCAACTTTTATTTTCTTTAATTAATTCTTCACACTCAACATTTAGAACTTTCTTTAACCTTATTAATGGGGCGATTCATTCTCTTAAAATGCCTATAGTAAACCACTAATGTTTAGAGATTGTAACCATCAAGATGTCCAATTTGACTTCTAATTGTTAGAAACTAGGACCCAAACGACACACAAATAAATTGCGCCGACAAACAATAAACAAAATAGTTAATGTCACAAGAAAAAAAAACAGAAATAATTCAAGACTTTCCGTGGTTATATCTGATAAACTCAAGCATGATGCACAACAAAATGTTCTTGGTAATTGGTCATGTCAAAATGCTATACAATCGTGAAAGTTTGAATATAACGTGCAGGTGTCATTAAACCGATCACAAGAACGAACCGACAAACGAACAATAGATGTTTCACTCCCTCAATATATGATTTCATAAGTTGTTTACTCATTTAAGATGTATATGTATATGTAATCATAAGTCCATTGGTGGAACGCATTGGAAATCTATAGTGAAATCAAGTGTAGCTAGTGCCAGTTGGGCTGAATCGGTATCTGATCTAAAACAAATAAATTATTATTTGAACATGGTTTCAAAAAAGTCATGTACTTAAACATAAAATATAGATATGTAGAACTTAAGCTGTAAGGTCTGACAAACGTACAATCTTTTAAATGTTTTTTATCGTAAGGCCACCCAAAAAGGATATAGGTACATATTAAAGAGCATCAATAAGACTTCCTTATTTTTTCTATGGGAATGTTGTAATTCAATTCAACAAATTCATTATAACCCAACTGTTTAATTAGTTTCAATGATTTTAGATGATAATCTTCTTAAAACATTTATTACAGATACTCGACTCTGATAGTTATCAACTTTGAGACTTTATGTTGAATTACATAGAGGTAGAAGGCAAACGAGCAACAAGCTGCGCAGTTAGCCCTTTCTGAATTGCAAAAATAATTCTTTTAAAAACAACATCTATGGATCTAGGGGTCATAACATTACTATGCATGACCCGTTGGACTCTGTTGAGGAGCTCCACCGCCCAGGTGCAAGGAAACCAAAAGTATCAAACGCAAAAGGTATAAGCACGTGTTGATTTTCAATGCATCGAAAGAAAATTAACTTACCAAATACGTATTTTCAGTTTTCTATAACTAAATGCGCCTTAAGTATTTCTCAAACTTTAGAGCGAAAAGAAAAAAGAAAAGAAAAGAGACACACAATATAAATATGAAGAGAAGAAAATATTTTATATTTCCGGAAACGTATATAACACAATCAGATATTTAAGTGAGGATATTTTTAGTGATTTAAATATATTTTAAATACTTTCTTCACAAATCATCCCACTTTTGGAAATAAGTTTAAAATATAAATTAAACAAAATTTCCCTTAGATTTTTCTCTCTAAAATAGGAACACAAAGTTTATTTATTTTCTAACATTAAAACACAAGGAACAAGAAGTAATAATTTAATATCAAATATATTCAAATTTATCAAATATCTTAGACTTATCAACTAGTTGCTAAAAAAATATTCAAAATAACAGAACTACAAAAGAAGAGTAGGTGAGTGAGTTCCCCAATACAAAATACACATTCTCTGCAAAAACAAGTACAATTCCATTATCTTTATATTTTTAAGTGGTCTTATTTTAAGTTATATGACAAATCTAGGAAACATGAGCATATGGTATCTGTCACATGTACAAATAACATATTATTTTTGGAAAGTTGAATCTGAATAATTGTTAAGGAGGAGAAGCACAAGTGGTACAGTTACAGGTCTTGGGAACAAAAGCACATACACCAAAGGGCTTGTTTGGAAGCTGGCAATCTATACCAAAACAACATGGCATATTTGAGCAAGTTGTTGGATCAGAAGCCATCACACAGCATCTGCACACCAAACATACTTGAAACGGGCTGAGTTTCCTCCTTCGCCCTCCATCGTCCATTTCCGTCATGATTTTGTACTCAATCCTCCCAACTGGCATCGGTATCGAGGTGTTTTGTGCTATAGAACCTGCATTTTTAGTGAATTGAAAGCAACCCATAAGAGGTAATAATACAAAGAGTAGAAAAGATGGAAATTTGGATTAAGGGGTGTTTGGGATTGCTTATCTAAGCGATTATCTACTTATTTGTTCATTTTAACAGTAGATAAGCAAATCAAAACACCCTTCTTGAAGTTGCTTATCTGCTTATTTTATAAGAAATAAGCATTTAAAAATAAGCATGTTGACATCTGCTTATACTTTAATCATATAGGCGCTTTAGTATAAACAATACCAAACACTCCTTAATTGGTAAGAAAGAAGGTGACTTGCCTGAAGTTTTGTGGATGGAAAGGAGTAAGAAGAAGAGGGTGTAGTACGTATGTTTGGTTGGCTTGTGTATATTGGCTGCCATGCTAGATTGATAACAATTTATGAAAATACAAAGAGAAGGTAGAGAAAAGAGAGACAGTGAAACAAAGATTCTTTGGATGAATTTATGTAGTGTAGAGAGGTCAGGGAAAGTGGGGGTAACGAGGGAATCTTGATGTGAAAAAGACTCTCTGTCACTTTCCTTGATGTTTGTATACTATGATGCTTCTCAACTCTCAAAACTAGATGTGAGAATTTTAATCATTTTATCTTATAATTAACTGAATTTTATCATGTTCTATTTTTATTTAACGGGTAAAATAAAATAATCAGCTTAACAACCCATCGCATGTGAATAGTACAGAATGGTAATAGTTTTGACTTGAATCCATTTTAACCCGTTACCAGATGCCTAATCTATCCATTTTACCACATCTTCTGGAAACCATCATACCAAACATATAAAAAGCCTAGTTTTCTTCAGAGTTAGGTCGGATAAACTTTAAAGCCTCTTGAATTCAGACATGCAATAAAAGTAATGGGTTAATGGAATCTGTCCATTAATAATTAGGTACCAACTTACAGACAAGAATGGCATCATTAAACCCATTCATTAAGCTTTAAATTACGTTACTTTAAAACAAAGGGGGAAAAGATGGAATTAACTAAAATGCTAAAAGCGGTGCAAGAATCTAGATTTTTTACACAATAATTTCAAACCCATTTTAACACACATAACAAATCTCAAAACATGACCTACATCATACCATTACCATGTACAAGCATATCCTCTCAATTACCAATCAGTAAACAACACACTGAAAAGAAAATTTACAAACAACTTGCATAATATATCACATTTCTCATCTGACCCGGCAAGCTGCAGAGGGTTCAGCAGAACAATTTGGGTTAGCCGATCGGCACCCAGCACCGGCCCCAACAGTTTGAACAAACTTGTGATGCATCTGATAGGCCGAATGATTACTCATGATTAGAGGGCGGCCCACATTCATAAGTGATGACGATAACGACACCTCATTTGAACTGCTGCTGCTGCTTTGCAAAGGCTCTAAGGTCTCAACTACATCACTCATAAGTGGTCTTGCTTTCGGGTTCTGGCTTAAACAGTAGTATGCCAAGCTGCAAGCTTTTTGAGCTCCTCTTACTGAATATTGGCTCTCCAATCTTGGATCTATGATTTGGAGTAATTTTCTTTTGTCGTTCAGTTTGGGTCGGGCCCAGTCAACTAAGCTCTGTTCTTTGCTTGGTCTTGTTTTGTCCACAGACTTCTTTCCAGTTAATAACTCCAAAAGAACAACTCCAAAGCTGTATACATCACTTCTTGCAGTAAGATGTCCTGCTCAGTGCATAATCATGATTTTGTGATCAACAACATGAATTCATTCTAAGGGGGAGTTTGGATAGTGTTTTTTGTGCGATATTGGATGATGAGAATCAAATAATGAACTGTAAAATATGTGTTGTAGGAATGCTGTTTGAATGTGTTCATACATTTGCGAATTCAGAATACATAAAATGAGCAAAAATGACATTGCTTTGTTAAAAAGTTGGGAGGGTAATGTTTTTGTCTACCTAAACAGGAAAAGTAAAAAGCTGGTTATGTCATTGATAATCGGACTTTACTTCAGCTGGTTCCTTCCTTTCAATTAGAAGATTCTAAACATGCAAAAAGGGTGCCCTAAACTCTACAGTTATATATATATATATATATATGTGGTTTTTTTCTGGTAACCATGGCTAAAAAGTTGAGTCTTGCAAGTCTGTAACCTTGACATATATTCCAAAAGAATCATGACAAGCCCAAATGTGAATGACTACTCATTAGAAAAAGGAGCATGCATTAAGTTTTATATATAGCTTTAAACCAAATGATATAATTGATGCCCAGTTCCTGATTCGTGTAGATTTGATTCTATATATTTAACTAGTTTTTCTACTAATATAAAATAAAAATAAAATCTCACATTAACTTTCAAAAGCCATACCAGTCATAACATATTCAGGAGCAGCATAACCATAGGTACCCATAACCCTCGTTGATACATGGGTCTCGTCCCCTTGTGGCCCGGCTTTTGCAAGGCCAAAATCAGATAACTTAGCTGTATAATCCTGCAGGTCCACAGTACGTAGTACTCGTCAAGCAACTAATCAAGAGATTCAAAATACAGATGGAAAATTAAAGGAGCAGAAAAAACAACATAATGCTGAAAGCCACTTACCGAGTCCAACAAAATGTTAGAAGTCTTGAAGTCTCTATAAATTACAGGTCGTTCAGCATTGTGAAGAAAGGCAAGGCCTTTTGCTGCTCCAAGAGCAATCATCATTCTTGTTGACCACGATAATGGTGCACTTGTTTCTGAATACCTCAATAAAGCACTCCAAATAAGCTAAGAATTCAGAAAATTTATGCAAAACGAGGCTAATGTTTTAGCATTCTTTGACAAAATTTCAACCACTTAGAATGTTAACAATAATAATTCAAGCATTGGAACAGTAACTGATATATCATTAATGGACACCTAATAAGATAGATAAGTCATACGATTTAATTCTATGACAATTACAGGAGTGCTTTTATTAGCACGGGACATTTGAGGCTTCATATAGATTATGGATATCATACGCCATACATGGATACAATATCCTTGACAGCATATGAGTTCTGGTTTATGATACTAATATGCATTCATTATCTTCAACTTCTTGCTCCTAAACCCCTTGGAACTACATGCCTAGAAAGAAGTGTGAAAGAAAGTACAGAAAAACTGGGGGCTAAGTGGTGCTGAGAAAAGTGGTTACATTACAATGAAGGTCAAACAAGTGAAACAGATGGAAAGGATGACTGCAAGGGGTATACATGGTGATAGTAATAGACTTTAGTTAAATGGAAAGCATACCATACAAGTCTTTTAAATTCCTTTTCTTTTGGGAAAGTTTTTATTTTTTATTTTCTTTTTGGTGCAAGGATTTTACATTTTATAAAAGTTCTCCATCATTTAATAACAGTGGTAATGATAGAGACTAACAATAATAATAACCATAAAAACTATATGACCCTGTCCTGAAAATAAGCAAAAACATTTTGAGCCTCCAACTAAATCCAACTTCCCTCTTTTGTAAACATTCCTATCTAAATCTTAATAGCCCATTTACAACCATTGAAAGATAAGGGTGACAATGACTTTGGGCCACAAGTTTGTTAATTTTGTCTTACTAAGCCGCTTTTAAGTATTTGATTATTGGTCAGAGGCTCTCATCAATCATCATAGCACTTTCTGAAGGGACTATATTACCTAATGCAATCAAAACATAATCAATGACAGAGAGTAGCACAACATAATAGCACAAGATGGGGCAAAAAAGGGTTCACTAAAAAAAGATCCAATGCACAGCAGAAAAGGCAAACAAACAACGTAGATAGATAAGATAAAAAGTTTAGATGATGGTCCAGTGCTTGATGTGAAACGATAAAATAAGAGTTACAGTGCTCGATGACAAAGAGATTAAATGATCATGGTAGTGCTTAATGACATAAGATGAATAACAAAGTACTACCATGCAAGATGGCATAAAATTTGGTTTTCCAATGTGGATTTCAAAGGTGCGATTTTATAGTGAATTGGAGTATGAAGCTTATCTATTCTTTGACAAAAACATTGGTGCACATCAGCTTATGCAATAGTAATAGCAACTCTATAAGAAGTCGAAGATACATCTCAAATGTATTTAAACAAGAGTAGTGGCATGAAATTAGAATCAGTAATCAAGAGAGACGTAAAAAATAGGAGCATCATCAAAATCTGTGGTTATACAATTTCTTTACTAATCTTATGTTTGTCTTAACACCAAAACATGCTCACATACCTCCCTAAGTCATCGAGAATCTAGTGTCCTTAATAAAGAAGTTATTCAAATAAGCTAAATCAGTACTAGTTTGCCACATATGAATCAGAATACAATAACTACAATATCATACCACAACTAAAATCACATTTATTAAGATATTTATCAGGACTGGATGTACCATTAAGGAGTTGTACTACGACAAGAGCACTGGTAGCAGTGAAGAACGATCTAACTGGCAACAATGACAGAAGGACCGAACATGTTGAAAATCACTACACATTTTGTCTCTTTCAATTACCATTGATACTACCACTAATAGTTTCAATAGTTAATAGTTAATTAGTGTTTACAAGAAAGGCATGTCACACTCATAGTGAATATTTAAATTTGTATTACTGACGCCATAAAGTTACTATGCAGTACCAAAACACAAAACGTTAACTAGCAAGAATTAAAAGCCCCTTTTAATAACAACAAAATAATTAATGAGTTATAGAAGGATGGTGCATACTTCGAAATAGATGATTTTCAAGGCTTCCACGAAACATAAACTCATAAACCAGCAATCTATGATCATCTTCACAGCAATACCCAATCAACTTCACCAAATTCGGATGTCTGAGCTGTCCAAGGAAATTAACTTCCGTCTACCACGTAAATACACCATTACGCATATTAATCAAAACGGTAAACACACACATACACTACAAACGATTAAAATAAATAAAAAATACAATTCTTACAAGCCATTCTCTATGCCCTTGAAGCCCCTCCTTGTTCAAAACCTTAACAGCAACCGGTAACGACTTTAATCCCACCCTAACATTCTCATCAATATAACCTTTATAAACAGTCCCGAAACCACCCTCCCCTAAAATATAATCAGACTTAAAACTCTTGGTAATCGTCTCGAGCTCAAACAAAGTAAACGCAATTACATGCGTATATAACAAGGAATTATTTCTCAAATCCTCAATCACATTCACATTAATACTACGCGGTGTTGACGGATCACTCAGATCCGATACTGATCGACTATGTTTCTTCTCTAATCCCTGATGTTTCACCTGTAATTGCTTCACTGTCCAAGATTTATCGGAACATCTTAGTAAACATAAATACATACATATATATAACACTTCCTGATGAAAAAGTATCACCATCATATTCACACTTACAGTCAACAAATTGACTATATTCACATTCATACATCTTATATATGTGTAGAAATATGGATTCAAATGCATAGAATTTGAAACATAAATTCACAATATCTGTTTTCAAGCCCATAATTGTGCATCTACGGCGTTTTCACTTAAATACTACGCATTTTAAAAGCAAAACCAATACGAATCTAGTGATTTTGTCGATTATATGTGTGAATACGATTGATTATTTTTTTTTTTTTATGATCTTATTTTTAAAGTGTTATCTTTCCTAACAATAAATAATATGTGTATATATTTATATTATTATAATTATAATACAGTGACATTTGAAAAATGTGACCTAGATCTGAAAGTAAAACAGTAGTAAAAAGGTGAAATGAGACCTTGATGATGAGCATCAGAAACGACAGCAGATTCTTCACGAGTACCGCAATTACCCATACTGTTTGAATGCAGGTGATGTGGATGATCGAATCGTGTTGTATCTCATTATTCGCCGGAAAGTAACTCCGTTAGTTGTTGTAGTCAGCTGGAGATGATGGTGATGGTTGTGATTGGTGGATGTGATTCCCGAAATGAAACAGGGGAGTGTCGGTCGGTTGAGTCAGTTTCAGTTGTCTCACTGACTAGAAAGTAGAAACGAGAAACTATCTTGAACCTGATTTCTTCGTTATCATCGTTAATTTACATTTTACACCCCTCTTCCTTTCTTCAAAGATGAAAAAGAAAAAAAAGAAAAGAAAAGGAAATAAGAGTAACACGAATAAAAAGATTTTTAATATTTCATCAACAATTCACAATTTGAGTATAAAGATTATCTTAAGAAAGAAAAAGGAAAATATTATCTCTTCATATATAAATTTCTAGCTCGACCCCTACCGTGATATATACTTTTTAATGATTGATTCAATAGGATTCCTTGTTTATATAACCCGAGATGAAGAATGACGTTGGACTAAACATTGATAACTTTTGCGGTTTGTGATGTTGACTTGATAGTTATATCTATGAGTTTTGTTAAATATGTCTAAAATATGTATTTGGATCTATATCTGAAGTATACAATCAATAACACATAGAATTTATTGATTTTCTCTTTCTTTATTTACGAGTTATTTTTTTATTTCTATCAATTATATTTTTAAACATAGATTTAAATCTTGTTTTTCTGTTTCTAGATCACAAAGGCAACATAAGATTATGAGATGTAGAAAGGTTCGAATGGCTTTAATAATTACATAGAGGGAGGGGGGGGCTACTCTTTCGTCCTTACCTTAGGCATTTGATATCGTTTTCTGAATTTGATTTTTATGATGAATAGTTATTATTGGTGCAAGGAACTTTTTACTAGTTATTATTGGTTGGTATGGGACAACTAAAGTCACCTTTAGGTCATATCCGATGTATGAAATAAAATATTAAATTTAACATTCTAATATCAAACTTGAATTCTAATCGGCGCATTAAATTTAGTGTAGATTTTTATAAATTTTACATTAAATTTTACACACAATTATTAAATTTTACTTAAAATATATTTTTATATAAATTCTAAAACAATAGATTAAATTTTTATTGATGAAAAATAGTTACATTACTGACAAACGTAATAAATAAAACTAAATTACAACTAAATTAATAAATCGAAAGGTTATCATCATCATCATTTCCGCTCATATTTTTGGTCGTCTCTTATTAAACTTGTTTTGTCAAAAATTTTGTTGTTCATTTCGGTAGTACCTGCGGTAAGCTAAATTATCAATGGAATTTAAATCTTTGCCTATAATTTTATTTGAAGTTCTAAACCTTTTTCCAAAAGAGAATTGTTTGAATCAAGCATCTCTTTAATCTTTTCATTTGCAGTTGTAAAAATACTTTTTATTTCCTCCACTTGCAATAGCTACTAAGCATCCCTTTCATTTACCATCCGTAAGTTTTCTAATGACTTTATCATTGTTATATATTAGTTATTTATGTTTAATATTCTTAATTAAGTTTAAATTTTTATAAATAGAATGAGTAATTGTAGTTAAAATATATATAATTTAGGGGGTAATAGTGAATGTAGGTAAACATTTGATATAGAAATTTGATGCATATGTTGGAGATGAACTACATTTAATGCAAACATATTATTTAAATATTACTTTTTAGTATTTGATATATATATATATATATTAGAGATTAGAGATGTCTTAAAAAGCGGGTTATGCTATAGGTACCTATTTATTTTGCTAAAAACGAAATTACAATACTAATAGGTTTGGACATTTTAAAAAATAATGTAAATTAATATTTAGCCATTTCACATATTCATTATTATGTGTTTTGTAATCATTCATTATACACTTTAAGATTTAAAACGTACTACGTATACATCAAATACCTATTTAATATTTGATCAATGTCATATTAATATAAGGAATTGTCAACCCAATTTTTTAGAAAAATATAATATTAATTTGAGATTTTTAGTAATGTGAAGTTTGTAGAATTTATTCGAGTTTACATTGATGATGTAAATTCAATTTGCTCATTCTCAGTGCTAAAAATAGTTAATAATTCTAACCTGCGCACCGCCTACAAAATTGGAGAATTATAGGTGATGTGACGAAAATATCAGTTAAAGGTGCACAAAATTAATTTAGGGTTCAAATTGAATCGTTTTGAAAATTAAATCGGCTTGGTTAACACTTGTCAAAATTAGTTTGGTTTCTAACCAGTTTGAGCTAAAGAAATTCCAAAATCGAACTGTACCAGTTCAGGATCGGTTTGGGTGAAATCGGTTTCAAACCAGGCCAAACAGATTTCTTCAGTCCGATTCAACCATATCTGACGGATAGGTCCATCATATGCAGCGGATCAGACATTTCTCATCAACAATGTTGATGAAAAACGTTCTAACCGCCGGATAGGCTAGACCAATCCGACGGGATAGAACATTTCTAATCACAAGCAACGTCAGAAATACAAAAAATACAAAAAACTTTTTTGGGGGAATTTTCTTGTTTATTTTTACTTAAACTAATGTTGGGAAATACATGATACATTTTCAAACATAAAAATATAAACGAAAGTCTTCGAGTCGTCGTTGTTTATTTAGTCTTCTTCTTCGAGTTGTCATTATTTATTTAGTCTTCTCCATAAGCCATGTTGCGTAAGTCTTCTTCATAAGCAATCTCTTGCGCAGTGAGTGGTACTGACAATTACATTTCAATCTCTTGCTCATTATTTCTTGCTCAACCCTTACCATTTCCCCTTCGAGTGGTGAAATGTTTTGTATCCGTTCAATGTCGTTGAGATAGCCTTTCAAACAAATACATACTTCCACCAACAAAAGGGTGAGTTTGGTTCTTCTTGTTGAAATAACCCGACCACTAAGAGAAAAAGCAGACTCCAAAGCTATCGTAGAAGCTTGAACGGTTAATAGATCATGGGTCATAACGGTAATAATTGAAAACTGAGATTCATGATCTTTCCACCAAGCCAAAATATCCTAACTATGAAACTTTTCAATAGTGATGAATGCCAAAAAGTCAGAACCAATATACCTTCCTAGTTCGTTACTATGAGTGGTTGATAGAGCTCTTAAAGTATTCTCATTTCTCAAAGTGTTATATAATCGTAGTATTTCGTTATTTTCGTGTGAACTTAAACCGGATTCCGTCTCATTTAGAATATCATCCTGAAAGGATGTGGAACCATAGTTTGACAAATAAACATTAAACAAACTTTCGAAAACTTTGTTAAAGTTGGAAATTTTATTTGCCGCGAAATTTAGGACTTCCTCCAAAACCCAAAATCGTAAAAAATGTTTTGAATTAAAGTTTCAACCCCACCAACATTTAAAGTCGGGTTCAAAGCGGCAGAACAAGTTATAACATGAGGCATTTCTTTAAAATATTTTATAAATATGACTTTCATTTGTTGTACCATGTGTTCAAAAATGTCACCCCTCATTTCAAACTCGTTTATTTTGAAAAGTTTAAAAATATTTGGTTTAACACTAAATAAATAGTCAGATAATAAACACCCGATAAAAAAGTAGTTGTTTATTTAAAGACAACAAGTATTTTGGTAATTAGTGGGATAGTATGCCAACTCGACTCCGGAAAAGGTGTAACCCGATTACATTCTGCAAGAAGGTTATGAAACATTTTTAAAGTTTTTTTTTTTAAAAAAAAAAAGCACTTTCAAACATATTACATGTCGAATTGTATCTAGTAGGTACATTCGGGAATTCGAATCGACACAAAATTTCATTTATTTATGGTACCTAGCGTTACTTGAACTAAAAATATCACGTAACATTTGTTTAAAATTTTCTTTATATGTTTGCAATACAACTAAGTCCATCTTGCAAAACCAAGTTAATGATATGTGCAACACACCGACTTTGAAAAAAGTACACCATTGCAAGCCGGTTTATATTTTAGTTTTAATTGTCCGACGGCGACGGTGTTATTGGATGCATTATCAAAAGATATAGAAAATACTTTTCTTTCTAGTTTCAAACTTTTCATCACACAATCTATAATTTTATATAAATTATCGCCGATATGCGGATATCCAAATAATTCAAACTCAATGGTATGGTTCATCATTTGCCATGTATGGGAATTAACCCAATGAGCAGTAACGCAAATGTACAAATCCGGTGAACCACGTGGAGCCGTCCAAACATCACAAGTAAAATTTATATCGGTTTATATATTTTGAAAACTGAAACTAATTTCATTTTTAGCAATTTTTCACATTTTAATAACATATCGTCTAAGAGTTGAACGACTTACATGTGTATAACGAGGTTGTAGCATTTCTTGGATGAGTTTCGTCAATCGTGGATTGTTGAAGTGGTCAAAAGGCAAGCTTTCTTATATCACGAACTTCGTGATCTTATCATCCACCAAACTCGCTTCGTATTGACAAATCATAGCATCATTTGCAATTGTTGTTTGATCATTACCTGACCCATATTTCAACGATTTTCAATAGTGGTTTGAATGATTTCTCAAACTAATATTCCCATTTCCTTAAAAATGCCCCACATTTTTTGTGTCGAGCTTTTCTAGAATCGCTCGACATTTCACACTAGTCGTAATTGGACCAAATATCCAGGTTTCTTTTCGTCACTATGACGGAAACAACCATAGTATTACTAGACGATTCCCCAACACCGAGAGAAGATTGTGATTGCCCACATGATGATGCCATTGCGTTTGAGAGTTGAGAGAATGAGTGTTAAAAGTATATGTTGCGTTTTTTGCGGTTTGAGAGTGTACTTAGAATTTTATCAAAGCTTTTGATAATTTGTAAGTTATAACTAAACATCAACATCTAGTACATATATATACTATCAAAATGGATGAGCAAAAACAGACTAAAACGGTGATGTAGCTGTTTTCCAACGACTAGTTTCAATCAGACAGTGACTATCCGCTGGCTATACAATCATTCATAACAATTACATGAATAAATATAATCGAAAGAGTAAATAAAAAAGAGAATTATAATTGGATAAGTTACCTAAGAGACAAAAACAAGGGGCAATTTGACAAACGACGAATGAATTGTAAGAATAGAAGGTCAGTTGCTTTGATGCTTATTCGGCCCTTCCCAGATTCTAAGAAGAAGAATTGATCGATCATATGGAATAAATCTTTAAAAGGATACCTACTACTGTAGTTAGTCTGCTTGCGAATTCTCGTTTTCCGGTGATGGTTGAGTCAGACCTTTCGGGAGATCAACCGTTTTTGCTTCACTTTTGCATTTTTATTTTTGTTTGTTGTAGTTAGTCTGCTTGCGGATTCTCATTTTGGTGCTCCAGCGTTATGGCAGCCGTCTATAGCGATTTCTCAATGATACTCCGAACTGTTATTTTCTCGATATTACTAGGGGAAGTTTCTCAGTTTTATTTCTTTTTCTCCTTGCTCATATTTGATTTAGCGGCATATTCCTACTTTAAATTTCTCATAATGGTGTGGTTTTTACTGATTTTAGTTGTTAACGAACCGTCTATGGATGTGTTTTGATCAAATGTATGTGTTTCTATTAATATATTTCAACATCAGTTTGTACTTTTTTCAGCCTCTATGTATTTTTTCCATTTATTTATTTCTTTTATTGATATGTCGTTTGTTACTTATAAACTAAGTGTATACGGTAATAGGTAGGAGGTAACATTTATTACCTGAAAACCTTACTAGAGTATGTATGTATATTATTAGTTTTAATGTGTTTTTAAGTATTTTGGTGTAGAGTTGCTGCATCACTTTCTTGTTGTTATTATTGTTATACGTTTGCTTGATTAACTTTACGAGTCTATAATATTTTTGCATGTAAACATATGCTTCAATTGTAGCATGTGACTTAATGTGTCAAGTCAAATATACTTCTTGATGTACGGTACGTTGCAGGTGGTACAGACATTCCATTTTCATATGAGATATTCTAAATGAACACCCTAATATTCTTGGATATATATCATGTGTGAGTGTATATGAATGTGTGCCAATTCCATCACCCCTTATATATGTGTATGTGTTAGTCTCATCATCCCATAAAGAATATTCAAACAGTAGACCTCTTCCTATATATGCTTAGCCTTCAGTTGTAGGAGGGCTATACACTTTCTTATTATTGAGGGAAAACTAGAAGACATTTCTAGTGTGGTGTAATTAATTAAATTAAAGCTTACAAGACCCTTTTTATTTCGCTATTTTTGTTATCGTTTATTTTCATTTTCCTTTCTATATCTAATACTTGATCTCTCTTTCTCACACTATTTTCAATGTTATGTTTCTTACTTTATCATTGTATTTTTCATTTATTAATTTTAAACGGATAATTAAAATTATATTGAATCTAATAAACAAATAATATTATTATAAAATTATTTATTTTATCTTTTTTAC
This sequence comes from Logfia minima, assembly GCA_963921325.1. NCBI lineage: Eukaryota > Viridiplantae > Streptophyta > Magnoliopsida > Asterales > Asteraceae > Logfia > Logfia minima. Next base: position 9,534,643 of record OY992776.1, on the reverse strand, counting down.
TCCTATCAAACCTATACCCATTATCAATCATCTCTTCAAACTAAACGCCTCCGCAATTAAAGTGGTCTCAAGATGACACGAATTTAAAATAAGAAATCTTAGGAGGTACAACGGAAAACTAACCTTTGAGGGGGAAATGTTTGAGCTTTACACCACAAATCTTCTATTCTTATAACTAAAGAAGAAGACTGTCAATGTCTCACCATTAATGCCAACTCATATTAATCCTACGTGTCACGAATTGATCTACTACGGATAGCTACACTTGGGCTAAGCTTGGGACTAGAAAATATTGGGCTCTATATTTGAAGAAATAGTTAAGGTTCTTTTTTCTTTCTAAGTTCAAACGGGATCCATGTAAATTTTTAAGTGATGTCCATAAACCTATCTATAAGGCTTTGTAGAAAAAATGAAAATTAAGTGGTGTCATTATTGGACCACCTAATCACAAGAGAGATTTTCGCCCCCGGTGGTTATCAACATCATATCATATCAGGAAGCATGCCAGTGCTGTTCTTACCAAAAACAAAAATGACTTCCTATTCAATTATTAAAGGAATTGGACAATGAGAACACATGACTTATAGTCACACTTATTTACAACATATCGTTTAGTATCAGTCATATATCATCTATGAAATATGGTTCGGTTTTAATACATCAAATTCACATGTCGATAATAGATATAGATATTATATTTATATTGGCAAAACAGAAGGAACATTACGGAGTATAAGATAATAAGAATGATAAGCATGGTATCTCATGGATTTTTTTTTAAATGGCAGGATTTTATAAACCAAAACCAGTAAGATACTAGCAACAAAATTACATAGTACAAGAAATAGTAGAAGGATTGTTTAGCCAACTAATCCAGTTTATTTTGCATTTTTTACACCTATTACAAACCCAAAAGAAATGAATAAGAAACAATGTCGTCAAAAATTGCATCTTCCTTAGGCTTGACCGTACGAAATATATGATCGTTCCAGAATTTCCAAAGCACCCAAAAGGACGTAACAATCATAGTATGAAAGTACTTCTTCTACATGGCATGAAGAATAGAGGCATCCGCCTAGTACAACAAACTATCAACCGAATTAGGGGTAGGCACTGCAATATTCCACCAAGAACTAATACGGCTCCAAATCGGGTTAAGAGCTGAGCACGCAATAAAAAGGTGTTGAACCGACTCTACCAAACCAAGGTAAATAGGACAAAGCATAGAGTCAAGATCAATACCCCTTCCATGAAGATTCTCCCACATAGGAATTCTGTTCTGCCTAATCCTCCACCCCAAGATATTCAATTTAAGAGGCACAAAATTGTTCTATCTAGTAGCAACCCCGGAAGAACTCAACGTACCGTTGTCTAAAAACATTCTAGCCGAGTAAACGGTATAATCACCTGAAGGATCTAAGGATCACAATAAAGAATCGTTAAGATCCATGGGTATAAAACCACGAACAAGAGACACTAACTTCTCCCACTGCTCCCATGGGATATAAGAATTAGAAACTAACATGAAATCCCATGAGATACAAAAATGATAGGATTTTCATGTTTATTTCTAAATTATTTATAACTTTACAATCAAGTTTGAGTCAACTAACCTAAATTAACCGTCTAATAACTTTATGATTCACATACGTATTTGGTGAGTGATAGTTAATTACTATTTCACAATTATAGAATTCATAGAAATAATAGATTGCCAAATGTATATAGATATTGTTCAATTAAGGCACTAGCCTTTCGTGCTAGAGGTTTGAGTATCTTTGGTGGAGACCAAAGTTCAATCTTCGTTAGCTGTAACTTTGGAGTTAGCCCTTACGTGTATAGCCCAGTTGATCCCAGATTAGAAAACATTGTAGAAAAAGAAATAATCACGTTTCACAATATGGGCATACACTTTTTTTAACGTGTCGTTGAGTCGGTGTATGTGGAATGTTTAACATTGTCTTTCATATGTTATTTTTGGCACCCATCATGTAGATCTATAAGTGTTGTCAATTATCAATATTTATTGGAAGAAGTATTCTAAGTGTTATCGTGTAGGTTTTTGAGCTAAGGGCGTCAATATTAGCCTATTATTAGGTTGTAATTATTTGTTTGTTCAATATAGTGACGGACCCATCTATAAGGCTGATTGAATACTTGTGTGAACATAGACCATTAGAGCAAAGAGTGGTCATACGTGGCTTCAACGTTCAACATCAAGAATGTTGGGGGTCGACGTTCCACCGCTCCAGCTATCATTGTTAACGGCTATAAATCAATATTTTTAATTTATTAACTTTTTTAAAACCAATTTTAACATTCTATATACACACATACAATTTATACAAACAATTCACGCCTCAATCTATACTTTCTGCCAAATCTCAATCAAAATGACATATTGAAAAAATTATATCTTCTGATTCTTAATCTGACGATGAAACAACGTTGCAAGTTCTCATCAAGCTCGTAATAAGGTAATGAAGTTTTGATTCTTCAAGAAAAAGCCAAAATTTCCTACTGGTCACAATTGACGCGCCGACATATATTGGGTTGGTGAATACGAAAGGTTAATAAACGATTACTTTGGCGAGAACGCAAAATGCCCAGCCGAGTATTTCAGACGTCGCTTCCATAAGACTTTTATGTAACGTGCTGTTTAATTTATAAGGACTTTTATTTTTAAGTTTACTTTATTAATGTATTTTTTTAATTAATTTCTTGTGTTTTATTTGATTATATTTATTATTAATTGAATTTGTAAAACCAAGAAAAAAAACAAAAACCAAAAAACTTGAGATCACTAAAAACTCAATATCCTCTACTCCTCAATTCTCCATTTCAATATTCTCTTCGGAACACAAAAAACTCGATGTCAACATTCCTCATGGTCTTACACCCACCTCATTTAAATGTATGATGACTTGGAAGCTAAACAATTCATTAAGCGTATGCTACCTCACAATATATTTATTTTATTATTTATTACAGTAAGTATTTTCATACTCGAGTTGACCCGGCTGATCGGACTGGGACCCGAACTCAAAGTCGGGTCAACTCTTGCTGGGTTAACCTAAGTTTTTGGCTCGGAACGAACCGGTTGGGTTTCCGGTCATACCGGATTGACCCGAATTTTTTTTTCCGACCAAAATCACGTAGGACCACGTTCAAAATTAGTATCTTCATTTCATATATCATAATTTATAATTATCGTTTTTAAAGTTCGAGTGTAAAAATGACAAAAGTTAAAAAGTCAAAGACCAGTTTAACCTCCGATCCAACCAGTTGCACCTGATTAAACCGAACCCAAAGACATAATCGGGTAACCATTCACCTGAATTTCAAAACATTACTTACAGGTTGTCTATGGTGATTGATGATCTTGTGAGTAAAGAGCAATCAACATTCATAAACGGGCGTCAAATTCTTGACGGCTTTTTTATTCTTAATGAGATGATCTCGTGGTGCAAAAGTCATAAACAACAAACTTTGATGTTGAAGATTGATTTTCAAAAAGCTTACGATTATGTTAGATGGGATTTTTTTGACGACATCTTGGCTCGTTTTCATTTTGGTGTCAAATGGAGGTCCTGGATCAAAGGATATTTTTCTTCATGTATGGGCTCGATTTTGTTTAATGGCTCTCCTACTCGTGAGTTCCAATTCCAACGAGGTTTGAGGCAAGGAGACACCCTAGCTCCATTCCTTTTTTATTCTTGTTATGGAGAGCCTTCACATCTCATTTATGAGAATCATAGAACGTGGGTTGTTTTCTCCGATATGTATAGGTAATAACAATTATGTTACCATTTCTCATATTTTTTATGCAGATGACGCAATTTATATTGGTAAATGGTCAGTCTCAAATGTTGTTGCCATTAGCCGATTGCTCCAATATTTTTACTTGGCGTCTGGAATGAATGTTAATTTTCATAATTCTAGTCTTATGGGGGTCTCGGTTTCATTTGGAGATGTTGAGACTATGGCAAGTGTGGTGGGATGTAAAGCATCCAAGTTGCTAGTTACCTATCTTAGGGTTAAAGTTGGAACGAACATGATGAGAACCAAGTCTTGGAGTGACAAGATATCTAAAGGGTCCGTTAGATTATCTAAATGGAAAGTGAAAACTCTTTCGGCGGGAGGTCGTTTGACTCTTTTGAAATCGGTTTTAGGAACACTCCCTACTTATTACATGTCACTTTATAAAGCTCCGCAGGTTGTGATCAATTATCTTGAATCGTTACGTAACAAACTCTTTATTGGGGCAGAGTTTGATGAAAAGAAATTAACTTGGGTTGCTTGGAAGAAAGTCCTATCTTGTAAAGAAAGTGGGGGATTAAGAGGTAATAGTCTACTTTCTTTGAATCATGCTTTACTTTTTAAATGGATTTGCAGATTCAGGAATGATCCGCATGCTTTATGGGTTCGGGTGGTGAATTCTATACATGGTGCTGATGGTTTGTTGTCATCATTAGTCAATCGTCAAAGGCATCATTCTGTTTGGACTCAAATAATTAAAGCTACGCATGATCTCAAGGAAAAAGGTCTGGGCTTGTTGTCTTTTTGCATTCTGAAATTGGGGAATGGCCGTAATACCAATTTTTGGAATGATTCATGGTTAGGTGATTATTCTCTCAAGATGCGTTTCCCAAGAGTGTTTGCTTTGGAGCAAAATAGAAACATATCAGTAGCTCATAAAAAAGAGCAAGGATCGAGTGCGATTTCCTTTCGTCGTGCTGCCAGGAGTGATATTGACGCCACACAATGGGAAGAGCTAAAGCAAATCATAGACTCGGTCTGTTTGACGGCAATGGAAGATAGGTGGATATTGTCCGTGAATGGGTCGGGGTTATTTTCTGTAGCCTCTACCCTAATAATCATGATAGATATATTGTTATTGAACTCGGGTGGTGACTTTACTAAGTGGTGTAAACTTCTTCCCATTATGGGTGAATATAATGGTGTGGAAGCTCTCGCTAGATAGGCTTCCAATTCGTTTGAACCTTTCGTCTCGCGGCATTAATATTCCTACTCTTCACTGCCCGATTTGTGAAGATCAATTAGAATCGAGAGATCACCTCTTCTTTTCCTGTACGTTTGTTAACAATGTTATTGACAGGTTTGCGAGATGGTGGGAGATTCCCATTCCCCATATGTCGACATTTCAACAGTGGATGGATTGGTTTAGTACTCTTCGTTTAAATAACAAGCAAAAAAGATTATCTCCAAGCAATTTTCTTCTCTCTATGGTGGCACATTTGGGTGTTTCGTAATGCTTGCATTTTTGGATTGGCGAGACATTGGCAGAACTTGTTTTGTGATAACTTTGTTACTATATCTTTCAATTGGATCAATAGTAGAGGTAAGTCAAATTTAAATTGAATCGACTGGCTTAAAAGTTCATCTCTTTATATGTCTCTTATGTAATTTTATTTTCTTCTAGCTCCTTTCTAATATAATAAAATTTCACCATCCAACAAAAAAAACTTACAATATATACTCCCCACCAATACCATCCATTGAAGTTAAAAAGTGACGTTAACCCATCGAGTTTTATACAAGTTGATCAGTTGGGAATAATATAAATGCAAGATTGAATTGAGTATCATGAAAAAAGCAAAGATAAAAAAAAGGATAATAATTTTAAAAATCTAAAATGCGTTTTATTCCGTTGACCTAGTCAAAGTATTGTGTTTGTACAAGTTGGCCTTCCAGAAGTAGAAGGGGGACAATCTAGTTACGATCTATTGATCTTATGTCACAGTCCATTCAAATATATGTAATCCCCTATGTCGGACCCACCATTTTCTACTCTTTATACTTAAACATATACACAACTCAGCATGATATGCGTGGTGTATACATGTACATTTCATATTGGGCAATATAATATTATCATTTTAGGCGTACATGTATATAGTGGATACATGTAATCTTTTACCCAATTACTCCGTATGTCATATATGATAAGTTTGTAAGTTTTAACGTTATAAACAATGGGTCATCCGTCATTTGTATATTTATGTAAAATTTAAGGGTTAAAAATTAAAAGATATAGAATTTTACTTGCTTGGCCAATATCACAAAACCTTTATACTTTCAATAGCATCAATTAATGTTATGCCCATAATATAATATGTTATTATGATAACAAATATGCAACTATCAACAGCCATCTAGTTCAAGGGTCAACGTTCGTCTTGCAGGTTCATCTTTCGCAATTGCATCAGTTTTTCAGCCATCAAGTTCAACTGTAGGCAAGCAAGAGTTTCGTTTGTTGAAGATGAATGCGCTAGCGGTTAGTTGATTGTGGGTTTTGTTGTTGTTTACAATTTAATCACGTTTCAAGGTCAATAGGTTTTGTTCATTGCAAGTTAGGTTATGTGTTGGTTGTTTGTCACAGGGTTTTGGTCAATATAGTTCTAGGGGTTGTTTTCCTGCAATCCATCACATGTACTCAACATTTGAATATTCAAGTCCATTTCAATATAGTAATTATTTTTTTTGCAAAATATATATATATATATATATATATAATAATAATAATAAAAACAATGTAAAAGAAAACAACCATCCAGTTAACTCTAAGAGAGTAACTTGGTAGTAGGGGATTTGAATTTCTTCAAAGGAGGTCCTAAGTTTAAACTCTACAAGAGACAATATTTCTTTAGAGCCACGTTTGCCTTCCAAAAGGAAGGAAATTTGTCCGGTTATGTGGAGGTAGGTTTTTGCATAAATTCTATCAATTAGTGGTCTATCAAAGGTGGTGTTGATATCAGTGTCTGTAAAAAGAAAGAAAAAAAATCATTTGAATTAATTTATTTAGTGCTATTAGTCATATTTAACTTATATAGTACTAGTAAAAGATTAAGGGTATAAATGTCGGCCACTCGAGATAGGGATGAGACGACGCAATCCACTCCACCTAATATTACCTAAACTTTCAGTTCCCATTTTTCTTTTCCTTTAGCTTCTTAAAGATATTTGGCATAAACTTAAAGTTTGCATGATTTAGTTAAACGTATAAAAAACACGCTTTTGACTTATCGGCTTTATTCGTAAGCCGAAAATGACCTAGCTATTTTAGAGATCCTAAAGTTACACAATATATGTATAAATTAATTAGTAATTTTAGTGTGATTTAGCAGGGGTCAAGGGTCACTTCTTCAGGATCTAGCTAAGGATAGCCCCAAAACCTAAGTGAGAAATGTTGATCGGTCGTAATCTACGCTAATTTTTTTTGACTCGAGATTAAACCCCTTGACAGATTACATAAACATTGAGACAATTAACAGATTTCAAAACCAAAAAAAAAAGCTCACAATTTTTTTAACTTATGTCTCAAGTTATTTCGTCATCAAAAACAGAAATGGACAAAATATAACCAACATTAATTAATAATTAAGTTAGACTCTTTAGGAAAGAAAAAAATTGGACGTTTTCATTCGGTACGGGACGGCACCGTCCACCATGAACAGCCCGCAATTTTTAATGTGATATCTTAACTACCAACAAATATATTTGTCCCACCAACACCGCAAAAATTCTATTAGCCACACAATTTTTATTTTTTTTTGTAAATTATATATATATATATATATGTATATTTATATATAGGAGAGATATTTGAGTAAGTGTGAAAAATGAGAGGAATAGGGAAGTTGATCTCAATCATTTATTTGATCTAATCAACACAAAGTCAATGCGATGATAAACTTGTAAATAATTTGAAATAAATGATCAATCAACAACTATAAAAATATAATTTTCAAATGAGATTAATCAAATTAAAACTTAAAATTTTTATTAATTAATTGAAAAACAATAATACATAACTCGCTAAGTAAAATTGATTGTTAGTTTCAATAAAAAAATAATTGAAAATAGGTTTCATCAAGAAAAATGTATAAACCCAGAAAAAAATCAACAAGATCATTCAATTGAGTAATATATATTTAAAGAAAAATATGAATTAATCGATTGTATACATCATTAATCAAACAAAGTTGTTATATTTTACCGTTTTAAACAGAAAACTCTCGAAATTAAATTTTCCAGCCAATTAACATTCATTTGGGATGAATGTTGATCAAATTACAACTTAATACTCTTAAGCATTCATTTACGATGAATATTAACCTATATTTAACCTCAATTTTATATAGGTTAATATTCATCGTAAATGAGTGTCAATATCTCATTTTTAGGTGTTTAACATTCATTTTTTATGAATATTAACTAATTTATGTTAACATTCATTTTTTATGAATATTAACTAATTTATGTTAACGTTCATTTTTCATGAATGTTAACTCATATACATTATTATACACTAATAAATGTTATATTATAACGTTCTTCGGCGTATGATAACATATATAAGTTAATATCCATCATAAATGAATATTTAAAAATGCTAAGTTGTTATTTGATTAACATTAGATGAATATTAACATTCTGAAAATTTTAATTTTATGAAATTCAATGATAAATGATGATCATAATTCGATTAGTTATTTGTTCATAAGTTTTGTATGATGAAATTCATTTAATTTATTGTTTTCATTGACAAATAAAAAATTTCATAAAAACCTAAAAGTTACCCACAAAATTCATAATTTTTGATGAATATGTACATGACGAGTTGACGATCTATATGAATGGATTTGATGGATTCGAATATTTTGAATGTTTTTAATTGATTTTAGATAAAAATTGATAAAATTGATTTTGTATATGCGTTGTCTCTTCTACAGAGAAGTTGTGATGAAATCAAAGACTGTAATAGACTTATCTCCTTCCTCCATATTAAAATTTCCCTCCGGATAGTATCATCTATATATTTAATATTTTGTTAGGTTTTTCTTGAATAAATATATATAATCACCATATTTTGGATTCATGATCATAAATATTATTAGAGGAACATTGTGGTTAACGTAATAGTTAAGATTATTTCCGTTCAACTTTTGTATTTTCTTTTCATTTTAAGAACTTATTGGGTTGAACTTACTGTTGATAAAGTTTATGACGCTTAAGTTTTATGGTTACTTGCGACATATTTGATAAAGGCTTTTCTGTTCTTACCAATTTGCCCGTTTATCATGTTTGAACGAATTAAGGGTGCTTACAATTTCGAATTTGAACAAAAGTGTAAGCTCAAAAATATACAATGAATGTCAGCTCGTTTGAGTTTATAAGTTCTTCGATCACTTGAATTCTCATATAGTAATGTTTAGGATTATGTATATAACTATTTTTGGGTCGACCTCAATTATCATTTTTTTTCTTTTTATTAAGAAGAGTTTTTATAGAGGCTTCAGAGCTCCTTGTTTTCGAGCTTATTCAAGCGCGTTTAAATTTAGTGTAATTACGACTTAATCGAGATCAAAAAAATTCAAGTTAAGCTATAATAAGTCCGGAGCACACACTCATTTAAATTAACTCTAGGAACTATCACGAAAAATAACGGGGTCCAGGTGGCGGTGCCTGAAACCGGCTGTACTATATACACCAACTTTATTGTCAAATTTGTTTTCTGCCAAATACGAACAGGTGTACGTTTGCCAACAGTTGTGTCAGCCAATTCCGACAGGTGCCTAACTGTCATAAATTAAATCCACATGTAACATAGTTGTTTGGTCTCATATTGAACATATGAAATTTTTAACATAATCTCTGTACGTATTTTGCTCTCATTTCTCTTCCAATAAACTGATCAATCTTTTGAGTTAAGCTATGAAACAAAAATAAAAAATAGAAAAATAAGTAGTGTACTATTATGAAACAATATTATTAAAAGCACCTTAGAAGTTAAGCTATGAAATTGGAGCGGTTAGTAATTAAACGGTAAATGATTATCCCGTTACTATTTTCAACTATTTCTTTCATCATTTCAAAATTTACTGTTAGTGAAGTTTGAACCTGAATCCTCTTATGAGGACATAAGAACGTCAACCACTAAATCATTTTGTAACAATTAGTATCGTATAATTTTCAACTTGATACAAGATAAATCAACCTCTTGTTTTAGCAAATGCTTAAACTTTTGTAAAATTTTCAATCTGAAATTGAAATACAAAAAATGATCCAATGTTTTTAAACTCCTTTCATCAGTTAATATATATGTGCTTTCTTGTTTGTGTATTGATATATTTTTGTTTTTTTTTGTTTTTAGCATATAGAAATTTAAGTTTATATTTTGGAAAATGATAACGAGAGCCCTAAGGGCTTCCTTTAAAATGTTAAAACATGCATAAAAATATGTACTAAGAAAATAACTAACTTTTTGTCCTCCTGAATTTTATTTTGTCCCCCTGAATTTTAGTTAAAGTACAATCATTTTATGCATGTCCAAATATTTTAAAGAAAGCCCTTAGGGCTTTTCATTAACAAAACCTTTATATTTTTATAACATCAAAATAGAAGCTTTGTTTGGAAAGTAAAGTAATATAGAAGAAAAATAAACTCTAAAAAATAAATTACTTGAAATAGTGTCTTAAAAATCTATAGAGCTTATGAATATGGTGATTACATAAAACCCTTTAATTAAATGTGTCATTCCTTTTTTCATATCCTTTTATGTCACCTATATTTTGTAAGCCAGAGCTCCAGTTAATTTCTTAAACACTTACATGAAAATATGAGCCTGAACTATCAACTCGATAGCTAATTTTGCTTAACACACATTTCATAACACACCTAACCTTGCCTAACCACATTTTGTTCAAGTTCTACTATGCACTAAGCTAATTAGATGATTAGATTTTGTGGTTAGGATCTTATTCAATTATTTTTTCGAATTATTATTTGCTTAAGTTATGAATAAGGAGACACATACCTTTCGGTAATTTACGGAAAGTTTGGTTTCATCTTTGAAGTTGCTAGCCAGTTAAAACTTCAGAGGTCTAACTTATAGATGAGTTATTGTTGGCATGGATTAACGTGCAATAATACTGATGCAAGAGCAATGGGATCGAGTGATCACATAGTCACATTGAAAAATAAACAGTCACACCAACACTATATTACTACACTAGCTATTAGACTACAACATACATTTACATGTACTCATCTCAAACATCATCTATAAAAAAGAAAAACCCGTCTGTCATCATAACCATATCTATGACTCTAAAAGGTTGGCATGGACGACTCTCTTCTCAAGAAATATAGAATTACATAAATATATTTTCAAGGACTTAACATATGTACTCTTAATAATACAGTAATTTGGTACATCTGACCAATCAACTCTCAAATAAAATCTTACATATAACACTTTTAACCCTTTAAGGTTTATATGTGTATAGAAACAATCCCTACTTTAGACCTAATAAAATGTAACTTTTTGAACCGTTAACTGCACACTTTATTTTTCTTTTTGTAAGTTGTTAGTCACATTTGGGGTGTATTTGGGTGACAAATTTTTGGTAGCTTATAGGAGTTTAAGTTTATTTTTTTCATAAATTTAAGCTAGTATCATTATTTGAATGACAAAAATGATAAATTTTATAAATGCCTTTTATATATTTGTTTATCATATATTTTTTTGTCCTTTTAAGTCAATTCACAACTATAAGCTTTCAGGTCCAGTTATTTATTCAAACACTTATAAAAAAATAATAACTCTCAACTTTCTACTTAAAAAATAAGCTCCAGCTATAAGTTTCCAGTTAGTTTCGTCTAGACATACTTTTAAAATAACTTTTACCCTTTCAGATGAAAAGAAAAAGTTAGCCTCTTCAATTATAATGTTCTAACTCTGTTCGTATCTACGTTTACTACCACCACCTCGGGCCTACCACTTCTACTACCACCTTGGCGCCAAAGTAATTACACCATCGTAGTAGATGGATCACGGTAACCGCACCATACAATTTCGCATGCTCTAAATAATCTCTTACAATAAATATAAGTTTTCCTTTTGACAGAAAAAGAAGTCTAGCTTATACAAAATGATATTATCTAAATAAGTAGGCATAGCCCAACAGGTGCTGTTGATTGGTCAGCAAAAATAACCTTACAATATCCTGTGAACCTTATCAAAATTCTGATTATTATAAGTAGAATGGCCAAAAATGAAGCCAATTAACTTTTTAGTATAGAAGAGACGGGTCATTAGTTACAAGTTGGTGGATGATATAGTCATGATGTTGATTCATTTGTTTTATTATATAGGCACAAGGCCTATTTTATCATTCAAACTTGATATTTTAAAACGAGACAAAGATAGGTTCAAAAACTTATTGAGCTATGGAAAAATTTCCATGCAAAAATCTTTAGTAATCACATCAAACTTATATCAAATGTAAGAAATTTTTTTATTATAATTAAAGAAGGGTCATTAGTTACAAGTTGATGATGATATCGTCATGAATAATGTCATGATGTTGATTCATGTTGAGTGGTGAAAGAACGACAAACGAATAAAAAAGGAGTTTGAAACAAGAGACTCCGACGGGATCTTCGTATAACCGGCGGGTATAATTGTGTTTGAAGTTGATAATTTTGAATGGAGATTTTTCGCATTTGAGTTGCTTGGGATACCCGACTAGATCATCTTGTACCCGGCGGGATCCTAGGCTAACTGACGGGTAGTAGTATATTGGCTATGAAGCTGCGAGTCGGCTTATTTCTTTATTTGTTTAATATATATTGTAATTGTAATTCTATCATTGTACTAAATCCTAAGCTACGACAATAATATGAAAAAAATTTAGTTGGTTGTGGACTAAACCAATCACTCAGATTTGATATAATCACGTAAATCCCTGGTATCGATTTACATTTTCGTTTTACTTTTATTTGTTATGTTGATTTATGGGTGCAATTTTGTCCAACTGTTTGTGTTGTATGGGTCTAAAATTCCTAACAACTAGTACCGAAGCTTCAAGGTTTGAAATTTGGGATCAATGGCGGACGAGAGTAAGTTTAAAATCGCCAGATTTGACATAACTGATTGTGGGTGTTGAAAGATGCAGATAGAGGATTTATTGTATCACAAGAAACTTCATTAATCCTTGTTAGGTAATAGGCCTAAAAGTGTCAAACTTGAGGATTGGACACTTCTAAATCGTCAAGCTTTAGGCTTGGTTCAATTGTCACTTGCGAAAAATGTCGCACACAACATCGTGAATGAGAAGAAAACTTTTGATTGTCTTAAGGCTCTCTTTAACATGTATGAGAAACCTAGTGTTGTTAACAAGGTGTTTTTGATTCGTTAGTTGGTTAATACGAAGATAGAGGAAGGGGCAAACACAACTAATCATATTAATGAGTTTAACAATATTATATAGAGTCTGGCTTAGGTAGATATTATGTTTGATGATGAGGTGCAAGCACTTCTATTGTTGTCCTCATTACTTGAAAGTTGATCGAGTATATGTACAGCGGTTCGTAGTTCAACCGGGACTACTAAGATGTCATTTGAGGGATTTTGCTACTTGATTCTTAGTGAAGACATCAATATGAACAATTTTGGTAAATCTTTGGGTTCTCTATTGAGTACAGACAACTGGGGCATGAAAACTGAAAGATGGTCGAGTTAGAGGGGTAGATCAAAACCCAAGAAGAGGAGTAACTCTAAGAACATGAAAAATTTCATTTGTTGGAACTGTAACTAGAAGGGTCTTATCAAGCTCAGTGTAAGAACCCGACTGATGAGAAGGCTAAGGACTTGAATTTGATGACTGATGAGACAGATGATTCATTGATTTGTTGCATTGAGAATTCGACTGAGTCTTGGATTATGGATTCAAGAGCTTCTTTTCATGCTAACCCAAGCAAGGATAAGATGAAGAACTTCAGACCATATCGTGGAAAGGTCTGATTAGCTTATGACAAGAGACTAGATATTAAAGGAATTGGAGATGTGATACTAAGGATTTCCCTTGGTATTAACTGGACGTTGAAATATGTGAGATACATTCTAGATCTTAATGGAAGCTTATCTCAATTGGACAGTTAGATGAAGAAGGTAGTGATGTTACCTTCGAGAATCGTCAATGACATGTGGTTAAGGGAAATCGTGTGATAGCTCGTGGATATAATAGGGGAACTTTATATATGGTCGAGGTACCTGGTGATGATGAGGTACATGCTACAGTTGATGTACGGGCATAGTCTACTCTATGGCACCAACAACTTGGGCATATAAGTGAGAAATGTATGAAGATGCTTGTTTCTAGTGGGGTATTCTTGATTTGAAGAAGGTTGAAATTGGCTTTTGCAAACCACGTGTCTATAGGAAGCAAAAGAAAGTTACTTTTGGGGAATCAGTGTCTACATCAAAGATGAAGAATCTTGAGCTAGTTCATACAAATGTTTATCAACCTACATTAGTGGTGCCTATTGGTGGTTCTCGGTATTATGTGACCTTCATTAATGATTGCACTCGTAAGGTATGGGTTTATTTTCTTAAGAATAAATATGATGTATTTGTTACCTTTAAAAAGTGGAAAGCTGCTATTGAGAATGAAACTAACTTGAAGGTTAAGTATTTGAAGTCTGATAATGGAGGTGAATACAATAGTAAGGAGTTCATTGATTATTGTGCTGAGAATGGTATTAGGATGTTTAAAACAATTCCTGAAACACCTCAGCAAATGGTGTTGTTGAACGCATTAACATGACTTTGAATGAGAGGGCAAAAAGTATGAGATTGCATGCAGGTTTGCCTAAGATGTTCTGGGATGATGCGGTTAATACAACAACTTATTTGATTAATATGGGACCCTCAACACCATTGGATTTCAAAATTCCAGAAGAGGTATGAATTAGCAAGAAGGTAATTTTCACAAACCTTAGAGTTTTTGAATGTAATTTTTATGTGCAAACTAATGATGTGAACGTGGGATAAGCTTGATGCTAAATCAAGGAAATTCACATTTTTGGTTATGGCTCGAATGATATGGGTTACCTTTGGAATGATGAGTCTAAGAAGATTATCCGCATTAGAGATGTCGCTTTTGATGAGAGCTTAATTTATAGTGGCAACGTAACGGTAAGTCCAAAACAGGATTATGTTGTTTTATGATGATATTTCCGTGGGTGATCTTATAGGTCCTAGTGGGAGTTCAATAGACCATGAATTGCTAGAAAATCGTGAGGTGTCAGGTGATTGAGAAAGTTCAGAGTCTAGAGAAAGATCTAAAAGTAGTGGGAGCTCAGATGATAGAGATGATGACGGTAGCATGAATGAGTTAGTCACACCTACGGTTCCTTCATTGAGACGTTCCACTAGAACGCCTGAACCTACTAAAAGGTTCTCTCCATCAGCAGACTATCTACCTTTAACTGAAAATGGTGAATCCCGGAAAATTATTCTGAAGCAATGCGAATGAAAAAATCCATACAGTGGAGCTTGCTATAAAAGAAGAGATGAGTTCACTTGAGAAGAACAAGACCGGGTCGTTAGTAAATCTACCTTGTGATAAAAGGGATTTAAATAATAAATGGGTGTACAAGATCAAAGAAGAATTTGATGGCAAAAGAGATACAAGGCAAGGTTAATAGTCAAGGGTTTCCAATAGAAAGAGGGAGTTGACTATAATGATATCTTCTTGTCGGTTGTGAAGATGACTACTATTAAATTGATACTTGATATTATTAGTGTTGAAGACTTACATCTAGAGCAGTTGGATGTGAAGATTGCATTCTTACATATGGATCTTAATGAAGACATTTATATGGCTCAACTCCAGGGCTTTGAGGTAGTGGGTAAAGAGAAGATGGTTTGCAAATTGAAAAAAAGATTGTATGGGTTGAAACGAGCTTCTTGGCAATGGTACTTGAAGTTTGATGACTTTATAAAAAGGAGTGGATACGCGAGATGTGACATGGATCATTGCTGTTGCTTGAAGAAATTCAAGTTCTCCTATATCATATTGTCACTTTATGTTGATGACATGTTGCTTGCGGGTTCTGACATGACGGAGATCAACAAGTTAAAGAGACAATTGTCTAAGGAATTTGAGATGAAAGATTTAGGAACTTCAAGACAAATTCTTGGTATGAGGATCGTGAGAAATTCAACATGCAAGATGCCTAGACATGTAATACACCTTTGGTTTACACCCTAAAGTTATCCAAGATTAATCACCAAAGACAGATGAAGACAAGGCATAGATGGCTAAAGTTCCATATGCATCGGATGTTGGTAGTTTGATGTATGTGATGGTATGTAGGAGACGGATATTGCTCATGTAGTGGGAGTTGTTTGTAGGTTTATGTCTAATCCGGGGAGAGAGCATTGGGAAGCGGTCAAGTGGCTTTTGCGCTACTTGAGAGGTACTTCTAATATGACATTGTGTTTTATTGAAAATTATGTCATTCTGAGAGATCATGTGGATGCTAATTTGGGTGGATGTGATGATTCAGGTAAGAGCATTATGGGGTATGTGTTCACAGTTGATATAACAATAGTTAGTTAGATGTCTAGACTTCAGAAAAATGTAGCTTTATCAACCACGGAAGCTGAGTATATGGCTTTAGCGAAAGGGAGTAAATAACTTATTTGGTTGAAGAATTTTCTGGAAGAGTTGGGTAAGAAACATGACGACTACGTTCTATATTGTGATAATCAGAATGCTATATATCTCGGTAAGAATCCGTTGTTAAATAACATCCTTGGTTTGAAGAATCATGCTGATATGTTTACTAAGGTGGTCACAACAAAAAAGTTGAAGCTTTGCATAGCTTCAACTGGCCTTCCGATGAACTGATGATAGAAGGTGTCGACTAAAGAGTTAGAGAGTTTTATTTAGTCCCATTTTTAATAGGTGTGGTTGAAGGTCCTTTTATCGAACGTCTATCTGATTCGCGTTTAATCAGTGTACATGTCCCGGTTGTTGTCGGCGATATGGAAAGACGGATTCGACTTGTTCGAAAGGGAATTATAAGTGTTTGATAATGTTGGGTTTGTCTGATCTTCAACGGGAGATTGTTGAGTAGTGAAGAACAAACAAACGAATCGAAAACGGAGTTGAAGTAAGAGATCCCAGCGGGATCTTCATGTACCCGACGGGTATAATTGTGTTTGAAGTTGATAATTTTGATCAGAGATTTTTTTGCGTTGAAGATGCTTGGTTGTATCCGGTTGGATCATCTTGTACACGATGGAATCCTAGGCTACCCGACGGGTAGTAGTGTGTCAATTAGGAAGCAGCGAGTCTACTTGTTTTCTTTATTTGTTTAACATATATACTAAACCCTAATCTACGAAAATAATATTAAAAACTCTATAATTAGTTGTGGATTAAACAAATCACCTGATTGTATATAACCACGTAAATTCCTCGGGTCAATTTACATTCTCGCATTACTTTTATTCGTTTGTTAATTTGTAGGTGCAATTGTATCAAATTGTTTGTTTTAATTGGGTCTAAAATTACTAAAAACTCATTCATTGTATTATAGGTTCAATATATATATTTATAAAATAAGTTCAATATATATATAGCTTAAAATATATGAAAAAGTTTATATACAATTCTTTAAAAATGACGTAAAACTCAAAAATTTTAGAAACACAAATCTACGATTTATATATATATATATATGTATATATTCAATTCAAAATCTGAATATTGATGGGCTCCTATGTATTGATGTGCCAATGACTATTTGATACTTAAAACTCGTTAATCATCATATGTAACACATGACCGGGGTTCGAGCAAAACCATCTAAACTAGATAAGTTGAAGTAATTTGGATAGTTAGACTCGACATTTTGAAAAATCACTAATTCATCCGTTCAATATAAAATAATTATCTTAAATCAACGTCGTTGGTATAAAAAAAAGATTTATTTAACCAATCATAAAAAATAAAAATAAAGTTCATAAAAACTATGACTAAGCCACAAGGTCCAAAACCATTATTTTCTACTTGATACCAATTACCAAAAAAGTCTTACTTACATTACGTTAGCATGCAACCAATAATTAGGTCCAAAAATTATTAATACAAATAATGGATACATCTACGTTCCAAAAAAATAAGTGTTAAATACGCAACAATGCACGGGTCAACCAACTCAATTGGACTTGTAGCCAGTCGTCATCACCTTTTTCTATATGTCCCTTTCTCATTGGGGTATTTTAGTCCTTCAAGAAAATAATTCTTCAAACGTTTTCCTCCATTATCTTACTTGAATTACTACAAAAAAAATATTAAAAAAATTATTATTAGTAAGACTATAAAATCCCCCTTCCACTTCCACACATCTACAACCACAACAACATCCTTCATTTCTTTCTTTCTCTAATACACAAATAACATACACATAGTCATGACAAAGGTACACCCAAATGCAATAGTCTCCGAAACTCGGCATTCGGAAGTTCCCACGGTTGTTGCGAATCATAGTCCAGTTGTCCTAACCGTTTGGAAGAAGTCGTTGCTTTTCAATTGCAAAGGGTTCACCGTGTATGATTCGAATGGTAATCTTGTCTTTCGAGTTGACAATTATACCTCTGGAAGTAAAGCAGAGGTCGTCCTCATGGACGCCTCTGGTCGCTCCCTTCTTACCATTCGTCGCAAGGTATTATTCTAAAAACTGCTTATTCGCCTATTATTTTATCAAATAAGCAGTTTGGAAACTTTATTCGGCTTAGTACACTTCAATATCATTTTAGATTTCTAGATATGTTATTACAGTACCTGTTAGGTTAGGGTGGATGAGTACTTGCCTAACATAACATATACTCTGATATATATATCTAAACTTTTGAATTTTCTTAAAACTGGGTATTAGTTATGTGAATTGGTAACTAGCATATGATCATATTCAAAACTCATTTATTAACGGACTTTGGTTTATTGTGTATGAATAACGAATATGTCTGATTACTTCCTAACGAGGTAATAAATGGCATGATTTGTTATTTTCTCAGAGGCTAAGTTTATTGGACAACTGGCTAGTATATGATGGAGAAACCGCGGTGAAGCCTTTATTCACGGTGACAAAACACGTGAACTTCCTCAACACAAAATCCGTAGCTCACGTGAGCATTACAGGTTCTAAAACAAAGAAACCAATTTTCGAAATTGAAGGATCGTATGCACAAAGGGCTTGTGCTGTTTACGACGACAAGCGAAGATGTGTGGCTGAGATTAAGCAAAAGGAAACCGTGAAAGGTGTGAAGTTTGGTGGTGATGTGTTTCGTTTGTTTGTGCAGCCTGAGATTGATCCAACGGTTGCAATGGCGCTCGTGATTGTTCTTGATCAGATGTTTGATTAGATGATTTTACCACGAAAATTTTAACTCGTTGGTGAAATTGAAACTTGATCTGGTTGTAATCAATCGGATCATCTAACATTTTGATGCTTCGTTACAAGTATTATGATCGTGTTGTATTGGTACGCATCGACCGAGTGATAAGGTTTCGAAGCATGTTGTTTTATGTAATTAGTTTTTGTGCTTGGTTTTTTCGTTTTATATAAAAGATCAAGCTCGGAAGGGAGTATTTGTCTATCCTTGTATCTCATCTCATCTCATCTCATCTCATCAATATTTAAATGACAGTTGATATTGGAAATATAAGTTAGTTTATTTTGATCCTATTTTGTTCGTACTTGCGTATGTTTTGGCTTTGATGTATGTTAAGATTTAAGAGGCATACTTTTTTTTAAAGACTATTTATATTAATAATAACAAATAAGCAAGATGTTAAGAGTATAGGGAGTGAAAAAAATTATCTTTCAGTATTTCAGACGGTGTTATGAGAAGATACTGTTGTTGAAAAATAGAAAAGTAAAGAACAATATTTTGGACTTTTTATTTTTTTCTTTTAAAAATTCAAATAATTTAATAAATTGAAACAAATAAGAAAATATATTAATAAAAGAAATTACATTCATTAAAATAAAAAATATATAATTGAAATACAAATAATTAAGAGCACTAACAATTAAAAGTACGTTAAAAAAATTACATAAACTTTGAGACGTTAAATTAAAACAAACTAATCACGATTCCTCAAAATATATTCCACCATATCGGATCGAAGTCCCTTATGCATGCCTCCATCATGTAATTCCTTGGTTTTCTTCCTATATGTGTCGCACCTCTCGATTCAAGTACCTTGTATATTTCCAACATGTATATAATACTCTTCATTTTGGCAATATTAAAATCGTTGTCTTCGGTAATCATGTTATGCAATATGATGCAAGTATACATGATTCGTTTTATAGGATTTACGCTATAAGCTCTTGCCAGTTGTTGTAGTATATGCCAACAACCTTGGAGGACACGAAATGTCCGCTTAACATCATTCGGGTAGACGCTTGTGCTCAAGTAAGTTTCACTCTCTTTTTATCAACAATACTTTAAAACTCGTTAACGAACGATGTCATGACGGGTATACCCCCTCAGCAAGATAGTATCCTATTTCATAATCCACATCATAAACTTTATACGGGAATTTGGGAGTGAAGTTATTTAGCAAGTTGTTGAACAATGGAAATGAATTCAGGACGTTTTAGTCGTTGTTCGACCCCACAATCCCAAAGTATGCATGCCAAATCCACATGTCGTACAAGGCAATAACTTTAAGCATGATCGCCGGATACCCGTAATGGCCTCGTGTGTGTTGTCCTTTCCATGTATTTGACCATTTTGTCCGAGCCCAATGCATACACTCTATGCTTCCAAACATTCCCAGAAAACCATGAATCTCTTCATATTTTGCATACAACCGACATATGTCTTCCTCGGTTGATTATCTCATGTATACGTTTGCATATAAATTCATTATGCACCTTGTAAAATTTTGTAAAGTTTCACGTGACGTTTTTTCTGACATTTGCAAATGTTCATTAAATACATCTGATGTTGTGTCGTATGCCAATTGACATAGGACAAATGTCACTTTTTGAAAGGGTGCTAAAACCTGGAACACCATGTGCATCGTGCCGTTGTTGAAAATATACGAAATAATTGGGTATATGTTCGATAAAGTAAGTAGTGATACCTTCAACAATTTGGAGGAATAGTCGTTTTCTCATACGAAAGCGACGTTTGGAACTTTTGGCTTCTTCTTGAGGAATTAAAACTTCATTACGATAATTACGAGCTAGAATGAGGAGTTTCAATGTTGTTTCGTTATCGGAAAAGAATAGGAAGACATTATTTTTTTTCAGTTTATTATGGAGTTTTTGAATTTTTGAAGATGAGAATGAGTATTTTAATTTGTTTTGAGTTGTGTTTGAAGTGTGATATTTTTAGGTATGAAAATAAGGTTTAAAGAAAATGGTCCAAAAGATAGCCGTTCGAATTAATTTCTTTTTCTTCTTTTTTTTAAGAAAGTAGCCGTTTAAAAAAAGAGAGGAAAAAAACATTGTGCACCGAACAGTGTTTGGGAACGACGTCATCGACGTCCGATGAAGTTCTAGACCAAAAACGGTGCCAAAAACGTTTTCACTTCGCATGCTCTAAGAATTACAATTTGTAACTACAACGATTGGGGGCGAAGCTAGAATATATCTATTAAGGAGGTAAAAAAAATTCTTTTTTCTTTTTGCTTTTTTAAAGAGCAAAACTTATAATATATCATTAATAACTTTTAAAAAAAATTATTTACATTAGGATTTTTTAAGAAACAACTATCTCCTACCCTTCTAATTCACCCTTAAAAACGATCGGATAAAACCAATGTTCTCAAACCCGGGTCGAACCGAGCGAACCGGGACCCGGGTCTTATACCGGGCGAAAACTAGACGGGTTAACCCAGAAGTCAAACTCGGTCAAACCCGGCCGGGTTTCCGGTCGGACCGGGTGACCCGGACCGGGGTTGACCCGGTTTAATAATTGTTTTTTTTTTTTTTTTTTTTTTAATTTGGTCAAATATTCGGAGGAACACTCACTCTTCCAGGTTTATACAGGCACGATGATAACATCCCTAAATTCTAAATGTTACAAACTTACAGCCCTAAATCTTACAAGTTACAACCACCATCATCCATCAATACCCTTTGATCTTTAATCAAGAAACCGGTAGCCATCACCACCGCAGCACCGTCGCGTCGGCAGCCACCACCACCGCAGCTCTCTCTCTCTCTCAGTCTCTTGTCCACCGCAACCTCTCTCAGTCTCTTCTCCACCACCAACAACCGCAACCTCTCTCAGTTGAAATTATAAGCTTCTTAATTGCTAATTGAACTTGTAATGTTACATTGTAAAGTACTAATTTAATTATTATGAATTTGTGAGTTAACTATTATGAAATTGTGAATTGTATTGTTTGAAATTGCTAATTGAATTGTATCAATGTTGGACTTGTAATGTTACAGGCCGTACTATCAATGTTGGACTTGTAATGTTATGAATTTGTGAGTTAACTATTATGAATTGTATTCTTTGAAATTATTATGAACTTGTAATGTTACAGGCCGTACTAAAAATCCTCAATTTAATTATTATGAACTTGAAATGTTACTTCTTAATTGCTAATTGAATTGTATCAGTTTGACACGAATTTTTATCAGATGGTTTGGAATTGAACTTGAAACTGTGGGTTACTAACTTTGATTGAACTTGTAATGGTGATGATGATATAAACTGTAGGTTACTGATTTGAGCAGAGGACAATACATAGCTCATGAAATTAAATATATAATGATAGTTCATCTAAAATATAGTTGGATTGTAACAAAAAGGAGGCTGTTAGTATTTGGAAGAAAAGAACACATGTTGTATCAATGTTGGATATGAATGATTGTAACCCACAGTTTATATGTAACCCAAAGTTTATAACTTTATATTGTCTATTAGTAACAAAAGTTTATCATTTTATTTGAGCTTGAAAATCTAATTGTATCAATGTTGTTTCTTTTTTATAGAATATGGATTCTAGAGATAAAGAACCCATAGAGTCTCAATCGACGTTAGTTATGGAAGGAAATGGCAAAAACGCCATTTTATGCAATTTTTGTCAAAAGACTTTTCGTGGTGGTGGTATAAATAGAATCAAGTACCATCTTGCGGGTGTTTCCGGTCAAGTAGCATCATGTAAGATAGTTACTCCAGAAATTTGGTTTTTAATGCAAGGTCTTATTAAGGAAATTTCTCAAAAGACAAAAGGTAAGGGAAAAGATTATGGGCGTTTCGACATAGTGGATGATGATGACGGAGAAAAGGAAATCCAAATTCAATCCTCTAAACCACGATCCAATAAAAGAAAAACTACATCACACGTATATCCTTTTTTTAGTAAAGGTATAAATGATCCTTCTCAACCGATTATTAGATCCGCTATGCAAACTAAAGAAAGGTTACATGATGTTGATTTGAGTATTGCTATGTGGTTTTATGATGCATGTATACCTATGAATGCTTGTAATTCACCTTATTTTCAAGTTGCGGTAGATAAGATAGCTAGTATTGGTTATGGTTATAAAGCACCTTCATATCATTCTTTGCGGGTTAATTTGTTGAAAGATGCTAAAAGTCAGTATCATTATTAATTGATTCATATCGAAAGCAATGGGTTGAAAAAGGTTGCACGATAATGAGTGATGGTTAGAGGGATATTAGGCAACACCATTTGATTAGCTTTTTGATCTATTGTCCTAAAGGTATATCATTTATTAAGTCTGTTGATGCATCAGATATACAAAGTAATGCGGATAATTTGTGTAATTTGTTTGCTGAGATAGTTGAGATGGTAGGTGTGAGAAATGTAGTTCAACTTGTCACAGATAATGCTGCTAATTACAAACTTGCTAGTAGATTGTTATGTGAAAGATATCGTTCTATTACTTGGTCTCCATGTGTAGCTCATTGTGTTAATCTCATATTAAAGGATGTTTCAGATTTGGAAAATGTGAACAAATTGGTAACACTTGCATCTAGAATTACTGTTTTTATATACAATCATAAATGGCCTTTGAATTGGTTGAGGAAAAGACCCGGTTGGACAGAGATAATTCGTCCAGGAGCTACTCGTTTTGGTACTGCATTCATTGCTTTGAAAAGTTTGCATGATCATAAAAATGATTTGCAAGCTATGGTTATCTCGAGTGACTTTAAAAAGATGTTGAAAGTTCGTCATGCGGTTGAATGTAAAGAGGTTGTCATGTGTGAACTATTTTGGAAGAATTGTTTGATTATAGTGAGAGTGATGACTCCTTTGTTAAGGCTTTTGCGAATGTGTGATGCGGATGAGAAACCCGCTTTGGTTTATGTTTATGAGGGGATGTATCGGGCAAGAAAAGGGATTAAGGATTTATTTAATGGGAGGAAGGAGAACTATAAGCCTTATACGGATATAATTGATCGACGTTGGGATAAGATGTTGCGTACGAGTATACATTGTGCAGCTTATTGGTTAAATCCTGCATTTTAGTTTGATTCCGAGTCATTTTGCAATAAACCTGAGGTGTTTAGAGGAGTGCTTGATATGGTTGAAAAGAATTATCACGGAAATGATGTTTTAAATGTTACTACGACTTTATGCAAGTTTCGTGATTCTGTTGGTGATTTTGGTAGAATCAGTGCTATTGCTTCTCGTAAAGTTACTCGTCCCGGTAAGTTAATTATTAATTGTTATTATTTAATATACTATTGTGATTGTGATTATGAATTTATATATTTACAATAATATTTCTTTTGTAGATGAATGGTGGAAGTTGTTTGGTGGGGACTACCCAGAAATGCAAAAGTTTGCTATCCGAATACTAAGTCAAACCGCATCTTCTTCTGGTTGTGAACGTAATTGGAGTGTATTTGAAAGGATACACACGAAAAGGAGGAATATGTTGGAGCACCAAAGGTTAAATGATCTTGTTTTTCTTCATTACAACTTGCGTTTGGAAAATAGGTACAAGGACCTCGTATTTGATTAAACTTTTATTTTGAACAATGATTTTTTTGTGTCTTACTTCTCTTTGGTGAATGTTTTATAGGCTCAAGATTGATAAGAGGTCTTACGACCCAATTGATTACGAATGTATTGATAATGCGGACTTTTGGGTTGTTGAAGAAGAGCCGGAAGGAGAGCTTAATCATGAGGATATACAAAATATGCTTAATGAGCAAGAGCAAGAGCAAAAGCCGGCTACTCAAGGTTATACGTATTACATATATTATTTGCGATTGAGATTCATTTTAGTGTATTATTTATCTAGTACATTTTGTTAAAATTTCTTATATTTGTTTTAAGGAAATGAAGATGTGTATGGTCTTGTTGATGAGGATGGAAATGAAGATGATAGTGAATTCCGTTTATTAAGTGATCGTGAACTTGATGCCTTTAACACGCCAATGACTCCATAGCGAGGTATGGAATATTGGTTCGAACTTGAAGTCTTTAACACGCCAAGTGATTCCTTTAACTTTTGGTGACTTTAAGTTATAGTTTGATGACTTTAAGTTGTATGTGTTTGATGACCCAATTTGAACATTGAATTTTATGGCTTTGTATGTGTTTGATGACTTTAAGTTGTAGTTTGAATGGAATGTAAGTTGTTAGATTTGTACTAGTTTGAATGAAATGTAATGTCAAATGAATGGATTGTAATGTCAAAATGGAATGGAATGAATGGAAGATGATCAACAGCAAGTTATTGTTTGGAAAATCTGGAAAAAAACAGCAAGAAACAGAAAATAACAGTAGAAAACAGTAGCAGAAAGTCAACTATGGTCAACCGGTCCAACCGGTCCAACCGGACCCGGTGGGCCGGCCGGGTCACCCAAAAAACCGGGTTTGAGAACATTGGATAAACTACTAACCCGTCCTAAATTTTAACTAAAATCATCGTAAACTGTGATTCCAACAAAACGACTCTAAATTTAAGAGGCATAATTACTTTTTGGCATGGTAGTTGTTGACTTGTTGTTGAGGGTGGAGACTAGTAGTTACGGGTTTGACTTGTATGAAAATTTAATAAAATTCGGTTAAATGTATTATTATCCGTAGGTACACATTTTTGTACTGTTACTCGTTAAAGCGTGCCATTCATACAGAACTATATAGCAACAAGAGAACCATAATCGTTGTGGATCGAGTTTGGTATCATCATGACATGTTTTCTTTAGGGCATGATATTAAAAAATATATATGTTAAAAAGCTAGCTTCCACAAACACTTACTTTGTCATGAATGTGAAATATTATACTTGTTCTCAAGTTGATCATATCTTACGCGTGAGAGAGGCATGCCACTTTGAACTTATCTTTTGATTATGTTACTTTAGAAAAAATTAAAAATAGTAATGTTTTTTTTATATAAATTGCAATGCAGACAGTACCTAGATATATTGAGTCAATATATTGACCATGTGCTCTGATACATGGTCAATGCACAACTATATCATTTTTGAACATTTTCAATAAGTTATGTGATACTTGCTTGAAAATATAAATAATAAAAGGTGTAGTAAATTTGTAGTTTGGTAGGTGAGATCCTAATTATACTCTTTAACAAAATGATTGTGATAGGTAACCTATGTGGGGTTAAAACTTTGATTTTATCAAAGCACATGGTTATGATCATGAAGAAATTTAATTTTTTCTGGTATCTGCTTAATATAAAATACAAGGATGTATTGCAACTAAAACTCATGCCACATATATAT
Organism: Logfia minima; assembly: GCA_963921325.1. Lineage (NCBI taxonomy): Eukaryota > Viridiplantae > Streptophyta > Magnoliopsida > Asterales > Asteraceae > Logfia > Logfia minima. The sequence goes on along the minus strand of OY992776.1, from coordinate 9,508,060 downwards.
GATAGAAGTTTATGCTAAAAAAATTAGAAGTCATTACTTGTTTTCTTTCATACATTGACAAGAAAATGAAACTTAACCAAATTATATAGGCAGGATGATAGTTTAGGTATTTGTCTTATGGTTTTGAGTCACTTGACAATATTTGTTTTTTGGTTTGATATCTATTACTTAAAATTTTAAAGAGCAGAAATTATTAGAGCTCAAAATGTTGATCGGTGTGATGACTTTACCACACTAGTGTGGTGAAACCCATATCGGTATAGTCCCGGTGTGATAGAACTCTAAATAGTTTGATTAAGTACAATTTTTGATTTTTTAAAGCTAGAAATATAGATATAGATATAAATTATAATATGGGAATAATTTTGAGTGTATGATAACATGTAAAATTAGAATCAAGTGTGATATTGATGTGATGCATTTTTCCTTTATTGTAGAAGTGATAGATACACATTGCTTTGATGATCTATAATGTTATAAGCTATTTTGTCTAGCGGCGACAAAGGGATCATGTCATTCAAGTTTTTTCATTTTTATGTTGTGAGGTTTGAGAATGTAAATAAAGAAAAAGGCAACGTTTTAGTGAAGTATTTATCAACGTTACAATTGTTCAGTCAAAACATGTACATAATTACAATAGCACAGTCAAAGAAGCAACAAACGCTATTATCAAAGCCTTTTGTATTTCAATTTCATGTCAATGTTCACAAGACTTCCAAGGTTGTTTCAACAGTTATCCTTTTAATGGAAGTTCCCCAAGTATTTTAAGTTGTAAAAGTATATATGGATTGTATTAATTTATTATTTTAAATCCATCCTTATAAATATGTAAAAAGTTACTCTAATTTTATAATAGAAGAAATCCAAGGGTGTGTTTGTTGTGGAATGGGAAGGGGTATCAAAAGAGAAGAGGTGTTTGTTTTGAAAAGTTAAGGTTTAAAATTGAGAATGATTGTTAGAATTGACCCTTACCAATCTCGTCTTTGTTTTTCTCTTCCCTTTTAAATTTTAACATAATTATTCAATTTTAATTTTTAAATTATTAATTCATATTTGGCACGGAACTTTTATGAGATCTTTATAGTATCCGTATCCGAATCTGTGATGGAAAAACCCGAAATCTAGAATTATCCAAAAATTTGAAAACCTGAATTTTAAATATCCAATTTTCAGATTTGGTTTCGGATATCAATTTTAAGATAATTCGAATATTTTGAATATCCGATATCCGAAATATCAGGAAAAATTTTAATCTTTTAAATATTACTAAATATACAAAGGATAAATATGTTATTGTCATTGAATGTTGATTAATAATGACATTATATGATTTAGTGTTCTATATTTGTAATGCACGAACTTCATAATGTAAGTTTTAATTATATTATGTAATATTTTTTTATGTTTAAAAGTTAATTTTTATTAACTTTGAATATTCGGTCATTCGAGTTCGCACAACTAAAAATTCAAATATTGAAATTTGATATTCGAATTCAGATAGTAAAATTCGGTATTTGAATTTTCAAATATCCAGCTTCTAAACACCCTGATGTATAAGAAAGAAAAAGGCTTTGTATTTTTCAAAATAAATATAAAGAATATAATCAATATAAAAATACAAAGGGCTACTTTTGTAAAACGATTCATAGTTCAGGGACCTTTTAAGTACTACTATAGGAACTAGAAAACATGTGTCGATTACTAGAGGCTTCCATGCTCTTCTTTTTGGTTCTCATTTCTCATACGGAAACCAAAAACAGATACACAAATTTAAACATTTTCCTTTACAAACATTGAATACAAACAAAAAAGATGGGAACATCAACATGGAAATTAGCAGATCACCCAAAACTACCAAAGGGAAAGATCGTATCCGTCGTCGTTTTGGACGGTTGGGGTGAAGCCAATCCTGATCAATATAATTGTATCCATGTTGCCGAAACACCCACCATGGATTCATTAAAAAATGTAACACATCTATCTATCTATCTATCTCTAATTATTATATATTTTATATATCGTTATTATATCATTTGATATATTTATAAAAATGTTTGTGGCAAATTATTTTGTTGTGGTAATTTGCATGTAAACTTTGATCTTAGATGAACCAATGATTGTTAACGGTTAATATCATTAAAATGGCAAAATGTAACGTATTATGAATTTTTTATTTTATAGTTTGTTGTTAGTGTATGTAACTACTTTTTATTTGTTTTGTGAAAAACGAAACTAAATTTTTTTCAATTTTTATTAACAATTGCATAAAAATGAATATAAAAAACAGATCATGTTGCATATAATGAGAAAAAGGTGACAGTATGTAAACATTTTTTAGATGTACATACAATGTGGAGGGGTCTTGTAAAAAGTGTGTTTATATAGAAAAAATGTAGGAGGATTTTGATGTTTATACTGATGCATTAGTTTTTACACCTTTATTATAAACTAAAAAATGAGTGCACCATTGTTTTTAAAAAAAATAATGGTGTTTTTAAGCGTAAAAGTTGGTGCATGGGACATGTGTCAACACAAATGCTACTTATAAAGCCCACCATATATATACAATTGTATCACAATGTTAGCATGTTACACGTACATATTATGTTGCATAGGATGACAAAAAGGTAAAGGTGAAAGTAAGTAACATTTGAAGATAAAATTATGTTGTATAATTTTATGTAAAAGAAACTTTAAGTTTTGTACAGGGTGCTCCTGATAGATGGAGATTGGTGAGGGCTCATGGTACTGCAGTAGGGCTTCCCACAGACGATGATATGGGAAACAGTGAAGTCGGACACAATGCGCTTGGTGCTGGACGGATTTATGCTCAAGGGTAGTTTTTCAATTTCTCCTTTTCATTGTTGATTATGGATTTTTCGATGGTTTGATGACAATGTGACATGAACTTTGTTGGTATTAGGATATGTTTGTTGTGTATGACCAGATCAATTTAACTTCCATTGAAAATTGCAAGAATTTTCTTTTACTTACTGCTGCAGTTGTGGCTAAAGTAGTAGATTTATGTTGGTTTCTTCAAAGCACTAAAAAGCGTTATTCTTGACCATCAAAGTTGACAAACTTGATCATGCATAGAAAAATACTTTTGACAATTGGGAATTATAATAAGTACTTTTTTAATGATTTATAAATATACTAAATGGTGTAGCCCCAAATAAATTTCACCAATTGTTTATAATGATGGCAATAGTTGAGTAAGTAATTACAGACTAAAAACATGCTAAATAATGAATTGCCACTTCTTCTTTTCTAATGGGATGTGAGAAATTAGAAGTTGTTCTAGGCTTCTAGCATTGACCGTCAAATGGAGTTGACTTTGTTTAATTCATTTTCAATTTCTTTTATCACCGATTTAACTATTTAAGGAATGTATTATGTGATCGTTGGATCTGTGGTTGGATGAGAATAAAGATTAAGCAGATGAAGTTCTTATTTTGAGACTGACTGTGTCCATCATATCGATGGTCTATATATGTGGAACAACGTCTTGATATTTAGTTACCATTTTACAAAGCTATATTTGTTTATATAGTGCAAAACTTGTGGATCTTGCTCTTGCCTCTGGAAAGATATACGATGATGAAGGTTTCAATTTCATCAAGGAATCGTTTGCTAACAACACCTTGCACCTTATTGGATTATTAAGTGATGGGGGTGTGCACTCTCGCCTGGATCAGTTACAGGTAAGTAAGTATAAACATTTAAGTAGATCATCACATATTTGGTTACTTTTTATTAATAGATCATAATGCGTATATGTTATTGGTTTGCAGTTGTTGCTCAAAGGTGCTAGTGAACGTGGTGCCAAGAAGATACGTGTTCACATACTTACTGATGGGCGTGATGTTGTGGATGGAACAAGTGTAGGTTTTGCTGAAACACTTGAAAGAGACCTTGCAGATCTACGTGGTAAAGGCATTGATGCACAGGTTGCTTCTGGTGGAGGGCGTATGTATGTCACCATGGATCGTTATGAGGTAACTTCTTCAGAGTTAATTACGAAGGTCAATAGTGTCATAATATTATAGGGGCTAATGCATGCACCATAGTTTTTACCACCGGTCTGAATGTAGATATTAGCATGTAACAAAATGGGTGGGTCGGATGGTCTATGTAAGGTTAAATTTTCGACATGGCTCAAAACGGGATAAATTGTGTTGGCTCGATTTTTGTTCAAAATTTATCAACTAGTGTGCAAGATATAGTCACCAAAATCATACTACTTCAATAGATCATTAATAATTTACTCCTTTCATATTATTTGTTTTAGGAAGTTTTGTGCATTAAAATACAATTTGGGTGACTTTCTGCCCATTCAGTCTATTTGACCTGTTTCACTTTTAATAGAAAATAGAAGTTATTTGACCCATTAGATATGAAAAGATATAACCTAAATCGACTCATTAAATGACTGTTGATCTTTGAACTCGTTCTGTTACCTTTGCAGAACGACTGGGAAGTTGTGAAACGAGGTTGGGATGCTCAGGTTCTTGGTGAAGCCCCACACAAATTCAAAAATGTTGTTGAGGCTATCAAGAAGCTGAGGGAAGCTCCGAACGCTAACGATCAATACTTACCACCATTTGTCATTGTTGATGAAAGTGGGAAGCCCGTGGGTCCCATAGTGGATGGTGATGCTGTTGTCACATTCAACTTCCGGGCAGATCGTATGACGATGCTTGCACAAGCTCTCGAGTATGAGAAGTTTGATAAATTTGACAGAGTTCGGGTCCCCAAAATCCGATATGCTGGGATGCTTCAATATGATGGGGAGTTGAAGCTTCCAAGTCACTACCTTGTTTCTCCTCCATTAATAGAGAGGACTTCTGGTGAATATCTTGTGAATAATGGTATCTGTACCTATGCTTGCAGGTTAGATTATGTTTCTTTAAAGCAAAAGCTTTATGTGCACGAATTAGTTTTCTCCTAATTTAAAGAAAATATTGTATATAGTATAATTAGTTCACCAAACTAAAATTGATATTTTTCTTTTGACAGTGAGACAGTCAAATTTGGTCATGTAACATTTTTCTGGAATGGGAACCGATCTGGATGTTTTAATTCAGAGCTGGAGGAATACGTTGAAATTCCAAGTGATAGTGGAATTACCTTTAATGTCCAACCAAAGATGAAGGCATTGGAAATTGGTGAGAAGGCCCGTGATGCCATCCTCAGTCGTAAGTTTGACCAGGTAAACCATGGTACTCCTTTGCTATTAAAAGACGAAAGTCAATATGCATATCTAGTAGAGGTGAAAAAAGTATGCGGGTCAGGCGGGTTGGGTATTAGGCCAAAGCGGGTAATTATTTGGTACCGTTGAAAAGGTCTGGTCTGGTTGGATTGACCCATAACACTTTCTCTCCAAAAAAATTTATGACTTCTCATTCTTGTGTCAAATATGATTAGGAAAATGATAGTATATTTTCAATAAGGTATAGGTTGACCGCCTTTGAATCTGTTCAATCCATTTGACCCATTTCCCCTTGTAGCTAATATATTATTTATTTATAACTTAAGTCAACCCATTCATAAGTAACACGTCTTAACTTTTGTCATATGGTTGTAGGTAAGGGTGAATATACCAAATGGTGACATGGTTGGGCATACTGGTGACATTGAGGCTACAATTGTGGCCTGTGAGGCTGCTGATCAAGCTGTTAAGGTATTAAATCATTACCCCGAAACTTCTCAGTAGCTGCCTTATGATAAATTTTCTTAGGATATGGAGTTAGATTTTGCTAAATGAATAAACTTGCTGCGATGTTTTACTTTGTGGTGATAGATGATCCTTGATGCAATAAATGAAGTGGGTGGAATATATGTGGTGACCGCAGATCACGGTAATGCAGAGGACATGGTGAAGAGAAACAAGAAAGGGGAGCCTCTAGTCGGCAAGGATGGCAAAGTTCAGATCCAAACGTCACATACTCTTCAACCAGTAAGTCACTATATGATGGTTTGTCGTTAGTACGGAGTACTATGTTGAAAATGGGTGTTTTTCAACATCCTGTATATTGGATAAAAGTGGCAAAATTAGCAGATCTCGCTGGTTAGGTAACTGGTCAAAATAGTTTCAGAGTCAAACGGGCAAGGTCTTAGTACGGGTCAAAATGGGTCTGGCCAACCCACAAACACTTGTTTATTTTAGAATATGATTGCGGAAGTATATTACAGTGGTAATCTATCATTCTAAAAAAACTTTGTAAGGTTTTATGCATCTAAGTACATTTCGGACGTCCTTCTATCTGTTTGACATGTTCAACCCGTTTCCTCTTTTGGTTAAATATTTCTCACTTAACCCGTTGGATCTTTTAGAGATGAAATACAATTCAAATTGACCCATTTGTATATAAATGGTAAAAATTGTCTCTGCTAACAATGGAACATGTGGAATCAGGTGCCGGTTGCAATTGGAGGTCCTGGATTAACTGGAGGTGTGAAGTTCCGTAAGGATGTACCCGATGGTGGGCTAGCAAATGTAGCAGCAACGGTGATGAATCTACACGGGTTTGTCGCTCCTGATGACTACGAGACAACTCTTATTGAAGTTGATTGAATATAATAGCTGGTGACTTTTACTGGCCTATTTTATGATGTGATTTCACCTCATTGACTGAGGTTGAGGTTTAATTTAAAACAATGACATTCTGAATACGTCCGAGTTTTTTAGGATTTGAAATAATGGTGAGACCGTAACGTGATAACAACGTGCCTTTTTGTTTTTACAAATGCCAAGCATTTGACCTTTTGATTAAATCAATGTGGTTGCAATGTGAAAACACAGTTGTAAGTTGTAAATTGTAATTTTAATTTTACGATATAATTACCGGTAGTGAGAAGTCAAATAAGTTTTTGTATGCAATTATATAATGTTCATAATATTTTGCTTCATATAGTTTTTTATAACGATCTACAAAAAAACTTTAATTTTTTCTGAAAAATAAAAAAAATTAGTAGTTTTAATTTGGTTAATATTTTTGCTTTATATCATAAAGAATTTTCATCATTATTATACTTTGATTTCTCTTTTACATATCAGGCAAAGATAGTTACAATGGATTGGGCCCAGACAATAAACTTTTACTCCGTACGAAAAAGGCCCAACCCGAACCCAAATAAATTCAATTCACAACTGAGAGGGAAAACACTTTCCCCATTTTGACGGCCGTTAACATTTCAATTTCAAAATCTATACATACACACTTCATCTCTATCTCTCCCTCAAATAACACACACACCAATTTCACATCCAAAAGCACACACATTCATCATAATCCTGCAATTCAATCAATTCACAATGGATCAAAAATACGAAAAACTCGAAAAAGTAGGGGAAGGAACATACGGAAAAGTCTACAAAGCAAAAGACAAAATCACTGGTCAACTCGTAGCCCTAAAAAAAACTCGACTGGAAATGGACGAAGAAGGAATACCTCCAACTGCGTTACGGGAAATCTCGTTACTTCAAATGTTATCGAATTCGATATACATTGTGAGATTGATTTGTGTTCAACATATTCATCATAAAGGCAAACCCTTACTTTACCTTGTGTTTGAGTATCTTGATACGGATCTGAAGAAGTTTATCGATTCACACCGTAAAGGTCCGAATCCGTCTCCGCTTCCGAGTTCGCAGATTCAGAGTTTCATGTTTCAGTTGTGTAAAGGTGTTGCTCATTGTCATGGTCATGGTGTTCTTCACAGGTTTGTATTTTATTGAAAGTATTTATATGTATATGCTTTTTAATTTATTAATTTAATTTAAACTTAAATTATTTGTTAAATATATTTATTGCAAAAATTGTAGAGATTTGAAACCACAGAACTTGCTTGTTGATAAAGAGAAGGGGATATTGAAGATTGCAGATCTAGGGCTTGGAAGGGCTTTTACTGTTCCTTTAAAAAGTTATACTCATGAGGTATTTTGTTGTTATTTTTTAATTTTATTTACTTTTAAGAAGTAATGTTGAATTAGGTTAGTTTTGGAATTTGATAATTGATAATTGTCTGGTTTGCAGATTGTGACACTTTGGTACAGAGCACCAGAGGTTCTATTGGGATCCAAACATTATTCAACTGGTGTTGATATGTGGTCTGTTGGATGTATTTTTGGTCTGTATCTATTGATCTTTTATATTGTTTTTTGATTCATGTTTTTGTACTTTTTCATACCCGTGATCAGTTGTTTTCTCTTTAGATAGCGATTCAAAATTGGCGTTGCGTGTTACTAATTTAGATTGTAATTTGCACAGCTGAGATGGCAAGAAGACATGCGTTGTTTCCTGGTGACTCTGAGTTCCAACAACTTCTGAATATATTCAGGTGCTTTTACAACTTTATGAAATATTAAAATGCGATACATTATCTGTCATATGCAACTCGACAACATACAGGTGGCTTCATGGGTATCTTTGCTCTGTGACCTTTTAGTAGCAACAAGTGTTGACCAAAAGTTCCATTGAGTCGATCATAGTAACTAGACCAACTGATCATTGGAACCTTAACATAACCAATTGGTTCCTCAGCGGTTAACGTTGCTGTTTTGATACAACATTGTAATATTGTATGCAGTAGTGCTGGTTGTTTGTTATATTAAACAGATCACATAGAATAAGTTGAAAATTTAAGTTAAAAAGGGAAGTGGCCAAATGGGGAGTTAGAAGGGGTTGAAAGTCGATTAGCATTTAGTATTAATACAAAAAACCCCTCTATGTAATTTTTATACAATACTATTGTTTTTATAATCACAATTAGCACATTAATTTAGAAAAATGAACAAAAGTTGTCTTTGTGAGGCATCCCAACCTGGCCTGGCAGGCCTGCCTTGTTTTGAGTTTTTGATCGGTACATAAAATTGAGCTGTTATCCATCTTTCTGCCTCTAATATGCTATGATGATAAGGTTGGCCTATAGTTTTTGACCATTGTGTCATTTGTGCTCTAAAATTGACTTGCAGGCTGCTCGGGACTCCAACCGAAGAGCAGTGGCCAGGGGTGACCCATCTAAGGGACTGGCATGTCTACCCGAGGTGGGAACCTCAGAACTTGGCACGAGCTGTTCCATCATTGGGCCCTGATGGTGTTGACCTTCTTTCGGTATTTGTCTAAAACATAATGCTTTCATTTATGTAAGATTTGGAGATTTGGTGAAATACTAATGTGACTGATGCATTAATTGTTGTTTCAGAAAATGCTGAAATATGACCCGACTGACAGGATTTCAGCCAAGGCTGCCATGGATCATCCTTATTTTGATAGCCTGGACAAATCCCAGTTCTGAAGCATCTTCACTTGCGGTTTGGTTGAAAGATGGCATCATCACCTTGGTGATTCTACCGTGTGATATATAGCTTTTCCACTTTGTGTTTTATTTCTGCTATGCCGTGTGTAGTAATTTGTCATCAAACAAGAATGGAATAGACCTACACTTTCCTATTGTGATTACAAATCTTTGTTATAGAATGGTGGTTTCATTTTTATTGTTTGTTGTTGTAAGAGTTCTTATGGTCCATAACACGAATAAAAGCCCATAAAGTGATTAGGACATTTCAATAATATAGAAAATAGAAGTTCACTATATACTGCCAAAAAAACTAGCTGTTGAGACTTGAGATGCCTTTCCACTGCAATGTTTAATTGTCTACGCCACAAACATAACATATCCTGCCAATTTTGACCATGCTGCCAAAGTACCAATAAGATCATTTAACCTCAAGTTAGATTTATTGTATATGCTCTAACAGCTCTTACTTGATTGTGGTATTTTGGTGCCAGTGAGAATTCCTTAATCATGCTTTTGTGGAGAACTTCTTGGAAGTTTATTTATCAAACTTCTAGAATGTCTGTATAATTTCATATCATGTATTTACTACGATGTTTGTTCTTGTGAGTTGTGAAAACCAAACATTAAGACAATATGCCTTCTATTTGGCTACAAGATCAGCTTCCCTAATACATTTCCTGTTCTTAGAAAACCACAAGTGTGCAACCATCTTAATATTTGTCTACGGTGAAAAATTCTAAATATGCTTTTGCGGAAAAATTCTTAGAATTTTGTTCATCAAACTTCTGAAATGTCTGTACAATTCGGTTCCATGTATTTACCAATCATTGTTTTCGTGAAAACAAAACTATAAGATAGTATACCTTCTATTTTCGTACAAGATCAACTTCTGTGATAACTTTTTCGTTCTTACAAGACCACCACCACAAGTGTGCGACCATCTTTCAATGTTTGTCTACGGGGACCTGGAAGTCTATTCATACCGTTTCAACTATTTGTTGACTAGAGATGATAATTTCGACTCAGTTACTTATAAATTGTTCTTTTTTTAGCTGTGGCTTCGACACCACCTTTGGGCCACTATTCCATGGAAACCAAACCCACTGCCACACAGACTTGGCCCAAGTAAAGCTCTCTTTAAGGAGGTTGACGTGGTCCCTAAAAATTGTTTGCTAAGTGAAGTTTGAACATTGGACCTCTTCAAATGTGAGAGAGTTATCCTCCTTTTAAATTTACCACTTAGCTAACCCCTAGAGTTAGTTACTCATAAATTGTTGATTCAAGCTTATGATATATCTTGGCTCCAATGTATAAAATTACAAAAGTTTGCTTAAAAAGAAACTTGATAGTCTCGAAGATTGTATCTTTATTACACGCGTCTTTAATAACTTCACCTGACAGATAGATTATCATTGAAGTTAATGGTAATCATATTGGAGGCTGGACACACTAAATATTTTATACAAAATATTCGAACAAAAAATGTTCCGGTTCCACCCATTTGGCACATAAAAAAATTTCTTGTTTTGACCTTTAATCCAATCCTTTTATTTTGTCATCCCTACTTGTAACAGATTGGTGGTTGATGACATGATCCTATACATGCATGGTGGTTTTTCAAACAAATTTGAAAGCCTGGATCAGATCAGATATGTAGAAAGACCTACTGACTTTGTGGATCAAGTACTCTTGTACAAGTTTGCAAAAACATGAGCTCCACCTCATTTGTTGGGTTCACCAGCTAAAGAGTCTGCTTGTGCAACCATTCATACGTATTTAAAAACTAATTTCTAGTAAATGTCCCACTTTCAGAAGCAATAGAGTAATGATTGCGGCTACAAGTTCGTTGCGGAGAGGTAGCTGGTTGAAAGACTCAGTTCCAAATTACTGACTTCAACGATTTATAACATGGCAAATGCAGTCATAAATGTCATGTAAGTTTGCAATTGCAGTGTGGATGGGAAAAATCATGACCCTCAATGTGATATCTAGATAGATAAAGTTGAGCTTTTCTAGAACATGAAATAAGTGTTGTTACTTCTTCAGAAGTCAAAATTGGTTGTTCAAATTAAAGGAAAAAGGTTTTAATTTTATCATATTTCCTATTAAAAACTCCTCAATTAAGCAAGCTCGTTATTGGATTGTAAATACATCACCCAGATAGAATCTACAAACAAACCGAATTAACATATATTACATAATAGAATAGAAGACTTCACTTTCAACTCTTACGAAGAGTGGCTCAATTGGCTTTGTAATACCCGCTTATTTGCTCATATGAAGGAGTTCTTTGAAAGCACTTGTTATGTGTCGTGGTGGCTTATTTGGAGATTTAGAAATCAATGCATTTTCGGCTCAAGTCAGCCTAGAAGGGAGCTTTTATTTGATGATATTGTTCAAATGTCTTTTTTGTGGATCTCTAGTCGTTGTAAATTTAAGCTTAATTGGGTCATGTGGATGCAAAATCCTATGTTTTTTTAATTTATAACTTTTTCTAGTTCCTTGCTAATTTTTCAATAAAATCGCCGTTCAAAAGAAAAAACATAATACAATAGAATGAACCGAATACCAGAAACAAAATTTCATCACATGACCAGTTTGGTGTTATATCAACTTACATAGGTGACTGGCAACAAAGAAGCCAACTCTTGTGAAAGTAACATTTGCTGTTATACAAACTCACATATCTTCAATAATGTAAGTATCACAAACTCACAATAAATGAAACAACTCTCTGCTGTTAAATACTATAACAATAGAAATTCATGCCAAATCTGTTCCTTCGTTCTCTCGTTAACAAAGTCGGATCTATTACGAATCTAAACTCTGAAAAATAAAACCATAAATAGAATCCAATAACAGAAACTAATATGCATGAGAGAAACGGTATCTTCATGAAGCACAAACATGATGAAGGCATGCCTTTATCCCAAACACACATCTGTTATGCTATACTTAAGTTTGTACTTGTTGTTGGATAATTCCATAAAAGCTTAAACAGTTTTCCTTTCTTGATCTTATATAAAACAGAGAACGGTATTAAACGGTAAAACCAACATCAATATTTTGGGAACTTGAACAAAGAGTATAGTTTAAGGAACAAAACAGATAATAACAAAAAAAAAAAGGTAATAAAATCATGAGTTTTGTTTCATGCTGTTAAAGTATGACTTGGAATTACATGACGATTCCTGGTATTTAAGGATCTCGATCCGTCGAATTTCAAATAGATCAGAATCCATTATGTGATCGGTTCTCAACCAAGTGAATTCTGGTGTTCATATGACTGTTTTCTTGTTTTGCTTTATCATATTTTGATCCGTCGAATTTCAAATAGATTAGAATCCATCATACGATCGTTGCACAACCAAGTGAATTCTCGTGTTCATATGACTGTTTTTTTCTTTTGTTTTATCATATTTTGCTTCGCACATATCAAACACGACTCTTCCATTATCGAACAAATTTCGCGAAAAACATAACGCAAGTTAGAAAAAATTCGATATGTGTAACATAAGTTCATCACACATATTCAAAGGACTTCAAATTCAATTCTGCATATAAAAATGTAACCTAAAATCTATATTCCTAATGTATGTAACTAAATCCTTTATAATACTATCTTACTTTTTGTTACCAAACTTAAATTCTCACAGATTATATAAATAAAATTGAACTTTTAATAACTAATTAATTATTAATTATATAAATAAAAGAATAATGCTAAATATATCTAAAATATATAACTAAATATATACTTGAACAAAATAAAATAGTTTGGCAACTTGAACAAAACAAATATTAAATAAAACAAACACAAAACAATAACAATAGTTTTATTTCATTCCATAATAAACAACCACAATTAAAATATATAAACATCACTCTATCTCCTACAGATAACAATATGCAACAACAACCTCCAAAATCAATGTGGTAAAATCAAAAGAAATCATCCTCATATAAACCCTAATTCTACAAGCTATTCTTATAATGACAAGTTTGATTAGCAATTCTTCTATTCGCAATATCTATATTCACATCACACGTTGAAGTAGAAGTAACATGAATATGTATAAATAATACACGAACTTTAGCCTTAATTTTCGTATAAGTCGAAAACGGCAAATTGCCGCTCAATATATCACTATATATTTGCGAATCAGAAACTAACCGATCCGCAAAAACCGTCAGCGTTAAATTCAACGGTTTCGAATCATCGGAGCCGATTTTCCCGGCAGGAATCGGAACATCGCCGACGTCGTTTCCTTTGTACCGGAGAGTAGCTGAGCTGCTCCGGTACTGAACGCCGACTTTGTTAGGGTTTTTAATTGTAATCGTTAGTGCTAATGAGAGGTTTAATGAAATTCGAAGTGGTATAGGATTTAGGTTAACATCTAGATCCTGAATTGATACTGAATCGACAGTAATTTTAGGTTTTTTTGCTTTGAATACAGTTAATGATAATATGAGAATGATTAAAGCGATAATGAGTATAGTTCCGATTACCGATGACCAGATGATGATGCTTCGCCGGCGTTTAAGTTTGCGCGTTTGGTCGGCGGTAGCCGGAGGTGATCGGAGTGGTTGTTCGTCTTTTTTTTCGATGTCCATTTCGAGTTGTAAAAGTTGAAGAATGCGTGAATATGGAAACAATATAGATATAGATATAGAAGCATGTATACATATGTGGATTTTAATTTTACTTTTAATTTATTTTTAGATTTAAATTATATTATATTTTATTTTATGTTGTTAGGGAAATTGGGAGGAGTTAATGATAAAACGCGGAATGGGTTTACAGTTGGGGAGTTGGGAGTCTAGTGTTTAGCCGTACCAGTTATACTTTATCGAGTTTAAGTAATAAATAATTATATAATGTGTCAAATGTGAGATGATTCCTATTTTTATTTTCGTACGTTTTCTATTTGACACGTCACCGTTACCTAATTTTAACCCTTCATTTATTAAAGATTAGGAAGTGAAAGGAAAATTTGACAAAAATATAAAACACACAAAAAGTTTAGCCAAGTGAAAATTAGTTACTCCTTCGATTTCAAACTAATTATTCACGTATATAGAGTATGCTTGGTAAAATAGCTGTAAGCTGTAGCTATATCTTTAAGTTTGAAGTTCCTTACGAAAAGTTACTTCTAATAACTTTGAGATTTTAAGTTTTTTATTTTATATCTAAAGTTACAGCTTGTATATGATAAATAAAACATTTATTTACATATGAGCTTTTTGTTTAAAAATTAAAAGTTAAAGTTCCGTGTCAAACGTGACCATAAAAATATACAATTCGAAAAAATATATAATTATCAACATTTACACTTATGATAGAATGACATTCTTATCGGTGACAAATTAGTTAAAGACTATTTTCACTTTTATAATTTTAATTCTAAATATGAATAATACGATAAATTTGATCAAATTCTTCCATTCATATCTGACAGTGAACAATTAATTTTAATTTAAGACGATTAGAAAAAGAAATATAAAAATAAAATGGACGAATCGAATACTATATTGGAGATTTGTTGACTAAAAAGTAAAAAGTACTCCGTAGAAATTTGACATTGCAGTTCCTTTGGAAGTTAACATCTCTTTGGAAGTCAACATCTATTTACTCCGTAATACAAATTGATTTAGAGTTTTATTGATTATTTAATGACTCTTCTAGATCAAGGCTTAGATAGTAATATATATACGATGACCGTAATTATTCCATGTTGTAGACCCCCATTCTATATATTAAAGTGGGTCAACAGTCATATTCTTTGCGAGTCAATTAAGAAAACAAGAGTTTAATATTATGCCGAAAAAATGTATAGTTTTCCATGAATGTTACGTTTACCAAAATTATTTAAGGATGGTTTTTTGGGCATATAATTCTATAAACATGCATATAAGTAAAATATGAAACACAACATTGTTAATTTCGTATCATTTTATACTTACTTTTATTTATAAAAAACATGTTCACTTAGGTTGTGTTTAGTAGCAAGCATTTAGAAGCATTTTGGAGCGACAAGCAACTAGCAGTTAGGGATATGATTGAAAAGCTTGTTTGGCAACAAAGCAACTAGAGTTTGCATATTTTCTAACCGCTTCCTGCTAAATGCTTGATGAGGAAGCATTTCAACTAGCAACTAGCATTTTGGTTCTGAAATTACCTATATACCCTCAAAAATAACATGAGTACATTATAAATAATGTGTATATGCCCTTTTTCGTAATTTTACACTTTATAATTACTGTTACTGCTACGTTACCTAACAATTTTTTTAAACAAACAGCTACTGCTAACTGCTACTGCTTACTGCTTACTGTTACTACTACTGCTACGTATCGCCAAACATAGCCTTAAATAGTAAACACCTTTTAAATTTTTCTTTATTCAAATTAAAAAATAAATAATAATAATAATATTATTATTATTAATAATAAAACAGGTCTTGATGATACACCTAATTTTTTTCAAATCTATTAATAAAAAAGTAATTGCCTTCAATGAAAAAAAAAACTTTTCAATTAGTATTTTTTAATAAATCCATGTGACACATGATTTACTTTATTCTGTATTTTTATAATAAATACGGTATTTGAAGAAAATAGCAAAAGTTATTGCACATGGAGTGCTACATGGAGTGCAACTTACTTCAGAAGAAAAAAAAGAAAAAAAAAAAAGAAGAAGGTGGAATCGAACTTGCGGAAGTTGAAAACAATTCCAAGTCAGGTCTTCTGTTTAAAAGTTTAAATTCATTTTACTTATATAAACAAAAATTATCAGTGTAGAGTAATAAACGCGTCTCAAAATTGTCCACAAAGACCAGACACATAATATTAAAAAAAAACACACAGGTAAATGTAACCTTTTTAAGGTTTCTCAGTTTAATAAAAGTCTTAGATAAAATAAAATAATAAAAGAGTTCATAAAGACTATTTTATTTTAATACATACTATTAAATAAATTAAATTAAAATAAAAGGGTAGACAATAATTTAGAAATCATAACAACACAATACATAGCGTATAATAATCTTATTACAAAGGATACTTAAAAAATGGTTACCTAAAAATGTCATATGACTAGCACATTACTTGTTTTATCTCTTTAATTTAATTTCAAGTTACATATTTTATCTCTTCTATATACATTGTATGACTGGTCGGTGTTGATGAGATACTTTAGTGTGTTGTTTATAGCTGTCATTTGAGCTTAGCCTAAGGCCATTAATCTGATTTTTGCCAATAGAAATACAAACTGTTGACCCTCTGGTATAGCTAGGATGATCGAACAAACAAAGAATCATAAACGCTAGGCATGTGGAGTCCTAACAAGAATGTATCCAATACGTTCGCTAACTACAAACCACATAAATAATGCACTATTTGCTGGAAATATGATGTGCATAGGATGAATGATAATCAATATATATTTTGGATATGTATCTTGAATCATGTTGGACACTTTCATATTGTAGTATTTTCGATTATACCATGCATTGAGTTACACGAAATCATCAATCGGATTAGACAAAGTATATCTTGATTCTAGGCATAAGAAACAAGAGAATAATGACAGAGATTGTATTGATTTTGTGTTTGTAGGGCCAACTGATACGATAATATGATCAAGATATAAGCATTAGATCAAGACATCATTAAAATGCATTAAGAAGTCTTTTAGACGCTCACAAATGACTTATATATACATGCAAGTCATCCCCGGTAAACCACCCAACAATTTTTGGTAGTTAGACGTAAGGAAAAGTTACAATGATTTGTAAAAAGTCGTAGTGGTTCAACAATAATCGCATAATCAGGCCAACCTGAACAATCACCAAGATGGCCTAGTGGTTGGTGTCCCGATATCCTCACAAGAGGTCTCAAGTTTCACTAACTGCACATCTTGGGGTGGTCAAGGAAAGGGTTGGAAACATTCACGAGGATACCCTGGTTAGGCCGCATACATGAATAAAAATACTTGCACTCCCCGAGTAAACTGAATAGGGAAAACCTCCTCCATTTTTAAACCATCACCAAGATGGCCTAATGGTTGGCGTCCTAATATCCTCCTAAGAAGTCTTAAGTTCAAACTTCACTAATTGCACATCTTGGGTTGGCCAGGGAAAGGGTTTGAAACGGTCACGGGGATACCCTGGTTAAGCCGTATACATCTGAGTGAAAATACTCGCCCTCTCCGGGTAATCTGAACAGGGAAAACCTCCTCCCTTTTTAAACCATCACCAAGATAGCCTAGTGGTTGGCGTCCTGATATCCTCACAAGAGGTCTCGGGTTAAACCTCACTAGTTGCACATCTTTGGGTGGCCATTGAAAGGGTCGGAAATGGTCACGGAGATAACCCGGTTTGGTCGCGTACATCCGAGTAAAAATACTCACCCTCCTCGGTAACCTAAACATGGAAAACCTCCTCCGTTTAACCCGTTTACTCGCAGCAACGAATGAATATGTTTTCAATTGGTGCTGATAATGTGATTCTTCAAACAGATTATTTCATAGTAAGGAGCACCGAATGATATTGCATCCATTTGGTGCTTTCCTTTCCCTACACAATCATAACACAAACCTTGACTCACATCATATTCGAAATCGGATTCATATAAGTTAATACGGGTGTGCACTTCGCACTTCCTAGCCCCTAACACAACTTCATATGAGATTCATTATTCGATCTCATGTAAATCTCTATTACACTAAAATTACCAACACTATTTAACTCAAAATATGTTTTTTTACCAAATCAGTTACATCTACTTACACAATTATCACGTTGGTTTTTATGTAAGCATCTCTAAGAGGTAACTTGGGGAGTTTAATAATTTCTTATAGCCTTTTGAATTAATTAAATAACTTGAAAAAGAAGAGAATAAACTTTTATATCATTGAGTCATAAAAAGGTGGTACTCAGTTGTCTACAAGCTTTTGGAATCAACATATGATATAAAAAATTAATAAATATATTTTCTTTTGTGAATTATAGGGTTTAGCTTTAAATATTCACAGAATATAAAAATGTTTAATCAATTTTAGGCCCAACCCAGTATAAGTGAATTGACGCACCAAATTATTAGTTGTAAACTTGTAATCAATTATCCCACTACGTATTCAGTTAGGTGACCCATATGACAAAACTAGTCCATCCATGTTTCATTACTGATATTAACGTTTTAATACGCTAAAAGCTTCATCAATCATCAATTTGATAAATGGTAAAAGAGCTGTTTAACGAAAGCTCTTTTTCTACGTTCTCTTCTTTTATGTTTTCTTGAAATGTCACAAAGGATGTACAAAGTATTTAGAGGCTCAATTTGGCAAACGACCAGAAAACATTTATCGATTAACCTGTTTCTTTGATATAAATTCAAAGCATAAAAATCTGTAGCTGATATATTCGGTTAACACCTACCAAAACAATATCTTAGGTCGGCCTACCTACCGGAACGTATATCCATTGATCATCAATATAACCTTGTTTTGCAAAAGTTTTTTGGGTATTGTTGTAGTCCAAAAGATGAAATGGACTGCCAATTTAGACATATATGAATGATGTTTAAACCACCAGGCACAGGTTCTTTAAGAGAAAGGTTGAAACCGGGTCAAGATCTTATTTATTTATTTTACCTTTTTCAACAGCTTAACCACTGATGTAAACCAGATTTGTAAATTGAAAAAAAGTATTTCATCACACCAGGTCGCCAGCCCATCCCAACACTGAAAGATTGGCCATGGCTCACATCAATCGTTACAGTCACAAAACTCTAATATCATTTAAAAACGATGAGAGGCTGTTTGAGAATCCAAATCATATTTCATGTGCTTATAGCTTATTGTGTTGTTTAAACGCAAAGCACACTTTTGAAATGTTTGGATGATACTGCATTTTAGCTTATTCCTACATTAAAATGAGCCTTTTTAAGAAAGAGATTGCTGCCTGCTTATTTCAAACACACAGGTACTTCAAAATATGTACTCCCAAACAACCCCCTAATGCCATAAAAGGTTCCAGATTTTTGACTTATTTACATAAAGAACCTGCAAAATGAGATGTTGACATACAAATACAACCATACAATCCAACAACACAACCATTATCACCAAAGGCAACAACTTTGTGTAGAATGGAAGTGCTATGAACATATAAAAGATTAAAAAAAATTGATAAATTTCTTCAAGCAAGATAAAAGGCATGAGATCAGGATGCAACAATCTTCACAAATAAGTTCACAGTACTACAACCATACAGACAACATGTTCAACTAAATTAACCACTACATGTATAATCAGAATCAGTTGCTGTTTAAATAACAAGTTCTTGCCAATAGCCCTAGCCATAAGTTAATAACTAACTCTAGAAGCAAAACAAGGTTAGCCTTTAGTTATCACCAAATTACCAAAGTTTAAATGCTCAAAGAAGACAACAATATTATATTCATATACTTATAGATCAAATTCAAGCTTTCTGCACAAACCAAGATCAATGTTCCTTGATTTCTTAACCGCCTTCAAAGGTGCACCAGGGCACGTCTCAGCAATCCCAGTAATACGAGGAGCAAAAGGTGGTGTCTTGATCTCACTGAGACACAAATCAACGGCTGAGACCTCAGCAACCATATCTTCCGCCTGCTTACTAATAATAACTTCCAAAAGCGAATCATAAACAGCCTCCAACAGAAGCTCATCTTCTAAACCATTTTCACGTTTCTCACAACTGTCTTTGGTCACAACGGAGTTAAAGTTAAGTCTTCGTGCTACAATACTCCGTGATTCTTCGAGATATTTCATTGAAACGGGCGCTAACATTAGGTTATCGGGCCCAGGTGCAAACGGGTCAAAAACGCCCTCTTTTGGAGTACTTGGGCTACGATCATTATCATCTTCGTTCATATAGAACGCGACATTAGGAGGCGAAGATACCAATGACAACGGGGACATAATCCCAGAGATCAAATCCAAATTTTCTTTGTTTGAATCTGGAGTTATAGGACTCAAAGCAAATCCATCATTATCAACCATTAATGGTGATGTTGATGATAATAATTGAACAATGTCCTCATTTTCCATAGCATTTTTATCCAATTTGTTGACATTTTTGCAAGAAATGATTCCATTCACCCCTAATTGTTCCACAGTAGCCTTTGTATCCATTATTTTCTACATAAAGTTAAAAACGAAAAATGATCAGCCACAAAACCTAACAAATTATATTTTCAACTAACTTTGTTGTAACAAATTAATTCCCCCAAATGTTTAATTTGACCTAATTATTATATAAACCCTAGCTTCAGAACAGTAGTACATATAAAACCCTAACTGATCTAAATAGACTAATCACAATTAGCAAATCAAATTAGCGTTTTATGATGCAATAATGCATATAGAAATGAAGAAAAAGTATCAATTTCACACAGGAAAATGTGGTCCCTATGGATAAATAAAAGTAAAACTGAATCTATAAACGTAGCAGTAAAAAATAAAAATAAAATGATGCTTAAAGGCAAGCAAGCAAGTAAAAGTAAAAATAGTAAGCAGGAAAAAAGCAAAAATGGGAAGAGATATAGAGACAAATAATAAATCTAACCATTTTTTTTTGGTCGAAAACTGAAAAGCAGAAGTTTGGAAGAGAGAAAGACAGGTACCTGAGAGAGTAAAGCGAAGTAGACCCGGTCGTGCGAAGAGTTTGATTTGTTTGACCAGATAGCTGACGCGTTTGGCCACTTTGTTTACTTGTGTTTTTCTTTTTCCACCGACATATTTATTATTATTATTATTATTAATTACTACTATTTTTATTGTTATTATTTTCTCCGAATATTTTTATGAACAGTCGATATATATACTCAAATGCATTTTGTCAATGTATTTGACACTGTAATTATTTACACAAATATCAAGACTTAGTAACCTAATCTATACAATTTAAGACAATTTTGCATCTTAAAAAGTGTTAGCTTCAAGATCTTTCACAAATCTTCATCAAATAGCGTTTTCAATGTATAATAACTCTGATTGTCGACATATCAACCGTGTTCATGTATGGATCGAACGCGTCGTGTCAAATTTTTGTTCATTAAAATGTGTGGATCGAACGCATGCATCATTTATAACTTGGATTAATTGACTTCTTAAGAAATGTACAACTAAATTAGACAATTAATAAGAGTATTTTTGTTAGGTTGAATAAATTATAGGCTGTGAATTGGAATTGAAGTAATATTGGAACACGTAGAACATAATGCAATTGACTGCCACCCGTTAATAATTAGTGTCAACGGACCAACGCTGTCGACCGCCGTCTGCCATCGTCTTTGGCTGTCTTCCGTTGACTCAACCATGTTATACATACTTCTATTAGAAAAAGCAAAAGTTATATTGTTAAACCACCATACACAAACGTTGACATACATGCTCATACATATATTTTCTACCCTAAGAGCCATGTATGCATTCAAATTATATACCTTACACACATGGACGAAACTAGGATGAAATTTTAAGAGTAGTACAAAATTTATTTCAAAAGATTTAAATAAAACATAAACAATTATGATCATACGATTTTAACAAAATACATAACATAAGAAAGTGTGATTTTAACTAAAACTTACGATTACAATAAAAATGTTGCGAACTAACATATTACACCTTATAGTTATTCCCGACGTTCACCTAGATGTTGGAAACAATCAATTATAACTTCAGTCGTAACATTGCCAAGTGCTTCTTTCTCTATAGAACAAACCAAAGCATTATTCAAATAATTATCTCCCATTCGATTCCACAAATGTGTCTTCACAAACTTAATTTTAGAAAAACATCTTTCAACATTCGCAGTTGCAACAGGCAAAACTAAAGCTAATTTCTGCAAACGATAGACCAGGCTATACAGTTTTGTTTCCACCATCAAACGAGCAAGGGTTAGCTATATTACTCAAGTTAGCAAACCTGTCACTACTACTCATAATCTGATAACAAACATCGGCACTAAAATCATTTGGATACATCTCGCTAACCTTTACTAACTTTGATGCGTCAAAGTTAGAGAATGAATCACATGGACTTAAAACCATCATATTTTCAAGCAATTCAGTATTACCTCACTAAAACGATCACCAAATTCTTGAATTTGCATATCCAATACCGTGTTGAAGATCTCAACCTCAAAATGATACTGATTAGTTATTTAGGTCCTTCGATTTCTTGGAGTAACATACATATCTGTCATTTCCACCATCGAAAGATCATATATTTGAAAAAAGAACATACTTTCTTCTAAAATGATGTAAACTCCGTTTTTCTAAACTCTTGCAACGCTTGTTTAGTTCCTTTTACAAATGAAGCCGCTTGCAATATATCTTGATCATTTTGTTGAAGATGTCGTGACAATATATCTGTGAGCCCTAAAATGTGCAACAACAACCGCTTAGTTGAAATATTTGTGCTTAGTTGATTTAACCGTATACCCATATGGCCATATTAGGCTTTAATTTTTATAAAATAGTTTGGGCTTAAAGCCTCTTAATTTTAATTAAGTATGAGCTATGAAAAGACTTTTTAGCTACATGTATCGGGCTATTCTTTTTGTAGTTAAAAGAAACATACTTTCATTTGTTATTTTTTAAGTAACTAGTTGCACTTAAAGAATTTGACTAGTAGCACATAACAAATTCACTAGTTGCACTTTTATTAAAATAATTTTTTTTTAAATTTTTACAATGCGTAATTTTTTTTGACCAGTAGTACTTGCTACCCTTGCCGCCTAAGTAGTTCCGCCACTGTGCACACACCTAGTAGGCCACCATATCAGTACGTACTATTGGCGAATTTTTACATACACATTGACTCACACTTCAATACACATCAAGTATATTTCCTGTACTGTACAACTTGGACAACAGCAGTACACATGACAGTGTCGTATCCATGAACTATCCAATCCCGAATTCGTCACCTTTCATCTGTTTGACACCACTCGATCATCACCAAACACCTTAGGGTCACTAACGCATCTTGACCGCTCTAATTTTGCTAGCTTCAGTCTCATTTTTATCCATACGAAACTTTGTACCTCTTGAAACAGTAATGTACCCCTCCCATAAAGACTTTTGATGATTTTGACCCAAAGCACATCATTTATCCACTAACGTCCACTTTTTGCTTTTAGTGATCCAATATTTAGCCATCCACCCTAATATGATAACACCTCTTCTCATTTTTTAACCCTCCGCAAACCCTCCTCAAAAGAGATTACGACGAAGGGACTCTAAGTTTTTTATGACATAAACTGGATATTAATAATCACACTTTCAAGATTTCAAAATAAACCCCGTGTGCTCCACGGTCCGACCGACCTGTCCAAAAACGTTTAAAAAATATATTCGTTTTAAATAATTTCAAAACACATTTCCCTAAAGTCAAACTATATAATCAGTTCCTAATACCCAACCAAAATCTTAATCAAGATTTACCAAATGGTTAAAAGACTAAACACGTCGGGTAAACACAAAAGAACTATTAGGGTACCTGTAACATCCTCCCCAACGGCCTAGTTTTTTTTTCGGTAAATTCATTTCCTTATTTACTTTATTTAATTGAATCAATTTATATGAAATGTTGAATGGATAATTGTTAGGAATAATTAAATGGGAATTATGGTATTTTTAGTTTAAAATACGGATAGGCCTAAGTATTAGAACTAATACCATCGTGTGCTAGATTAATGATAATAATACATCGTAGTATACGTAAATCAAATATATAAACAAAAATCCAGAAAATTAATCCTCATTTCATCACCATCTTCATCTCTAACACACGCACACAAGAACACACACTAAACACACACTTTCAATTGAAGCTCAAATCAAGCCCAAAACATCTTCAAATTCAGTCATTTGATTCGGAATTCATCAAAGATCATTCCTGCAAATCGTTTCTGTGGATTAAATCAGATTAAGGTTAGTTTTGATTAGTTTTTGTTTTTTTTACAAAAAAAGAGAGAAATATAGTAGGTTGGATTTAATTATGTGTTTTTATGTTAAATTGATGCATTTCGAGTGTTTGTTTATGCATTTACGAAGTGTTAGAACGTTCAATTGGTGAAAAACGCTGTTAGAATTTAGATTTGGGAATTTTTGGTGAAAACAGCCCAGTTTTCTGTAAGTTCGCAGGATGAACTGGTTTGGCGATATTGGCAATATCGCTAGTAATATCGCCCCCAATATCGCTAGTAATATCGCCCCCAATATCGCGAGTAATATCGCCCCCAATATCGCGGGACCGCATCCAGGGGCCAGTCCCTTGGACCCCGTCAGTCGTAGTGTCCCTTAAACCCTCGCTGTTTAGTCGACCCCGAGTGGGTCATTGCGAATACCATATGCAGAATGATATATATATATATATATGTGTATGACTATTTATATAAATATTAAACATTGAATTATGTTAACAGATTATCGACTTATATTCTGTTTATTCTCAGATACGCAGAAGACTCAGTGATATAAGACTACTGAGCTTGTAAGCCGATATACTCAGGTGAGTGGATCTGCAACTCATAATTTGGGTTAGTTGTAACGGTGTGATTACAACGAGTAATGTAGACCTTGATAGACTGTTTAGTCTGAATTATGATTGTGTGTACCTGCTTGTTATATATGTGGCCTTCGGGTATCTGTGTTATTCAGAGGTCAATTGCGATTGGATTTGGTTACTACTGTGTTCAACACAGGTTCCAGATACATGTGTTGTCGCTGGAAACTGTGTTGTTGTGTTGTAGTGCCAAGTTATCGGTCTATTCTGTATGGGCCTATACAGATTGTGGTAAGTGTTACTGAGGGCCACCGCGGCTGTAGGGTTCCTCAGTAACCACCGATCCTCTTGAGTTTATGTGTTTACTGTGCTTATGTAAACAAATTGTTATGCTGAATTGAAGTATTAGTTGTACATTCATTCACTTAGCTTCGTGCTAATCCCACCATTTCTCTTCCTGCAGGTTATGTCTTAGATTGTGGGTTAGGCAGGAAGATGGTTTTAGAAGGAATGTTTGACAAGCGCCTAGCTCTGATATAGAATTTATAAATATGTTTTGTTAGTAACATGTGGACAGATTTAACATAATAACTGTATGTGTTTGTTTCAGACAAATAATTAATTATTGTAAAACTCGCGAAATTTTATGACCTTTTTGTAATATAATATATAGTATTATCTTTTATCCATCGCTTCCGAGTCTAATTACTAATTTAACCCTGAGTAAATTGTTGGGGTGTAATAGTGCCCTTATTTTTACCTAATGATTTTTGTATTTTTTTTGTTTGACTTTAATTCATAATTTTGAGGCTCTCAAAAGATTCCTTCCAGCCATTTTTATGTTTATATAAACATTTTTATACTTTTGACACTTTTATAAAACACTTCAATAAGTTTATAAAATAACTTTAATTTTGTAACATGTTACGCATTTATAAAAATATTGATCAAACTAATATTATATAAGAAACTAATAGTTAATTTACGTAGACTCAGACAATGAATAGGAGACACGATATTCAATTGGTTGACCTGAACACTGACTCGACAAAGTAAAAATGGTTCAACATGACCATAGTCAACCCACGGTATGACTGTGCATGGATCGTTGACCTTTTGTCCACATCTTCACTCGTTCTTTTGTCGGTCTGGCCCGTATCTTTTCACACGATGTTAATGCAAGTATATAACAAATAATTAACATAATCACTATGTTAATCACCTTACAATTATCAAAACAAATGGAGTGTATTTTCACATAATTATTCCCAATTAAATTAAACCAAACATGTACTCACATAACCAATAACCATAAATGCTACATCGACCATGAACTTTGACGGCTATCGTCATCGATGAGTTATAGTTTAAAGCAAGTAAATATTATGATGTACTTTCAACAAAGAACAACCAAACTTTAAACAAATGTGTTGTCAATAAATTTACAATGTCATTAATGAAAATCTATTTGTTACTTTGATATTATTGAAATAATCTTTGAACGTTTGATAAACTATTGAAAGTTTACATATATATATATATAGAGAGAGAGAGTCTGGATCTAGAGGGAATCGCTATTTTATGCGGAAGTAGAGAAACAATAACATTCATTCGCAATAAATATTAATCAAAAGTATAAACAATAATTTTACCAATAAGTTTGAATTAAAATCGATGCAATAATAATATAATTCATGGATGACTTTTTTTTCATAAGTTACAACATCATTTGGTAAAAATCAAGTTAATAACTCGTTAACATTGATCATTAATGAATTGTAACCGAAATGAATATTATTAGTTAATAATGATCGAAAATATGTAGTTAACTAATATTCATTGAGGATTTATTAAAAGAATATACACAAATGAAATTTAAGTTGTTAACTCGTTAACATTAATCGAACGAACGTCATGATGAATGTTAATGAGTTTAATGAGTTTATCACTTAAAATTTATAGATGAAATATTCTTTCATTTAATATTAGTCAAATATACCTTGCTGATAACATTCACCACTTTTATATATGGTAACATTCAATCATGATGAATTTTAACAAGTTTTATAATCTAACGAGTTTAAGATGCATAACATCGATTGTGGTTAACATTCATCAATTAGTGTTTAACTTACAGAAAAATTCATCAATGATACTTAAGATACATGAGATCGATTGTGATTAACATTTACTAATATTTTTGTTGACATTTGTATTGATGAATGTTAGTTACCCGTGATAAATGTTATTGATTTTCTTAAAAAAATTGTTTTCTTATTGATCCTACCATATATATGTAACTAAAATATAATTTTTTCGGCCTTAGGAAGCAACTTAGATTGTGGTACCAAGGAATGAAACAACTACTTAAGCCGAAATGTGCCGTTCACTCTAATAGCTTAGACGTTGAGCCTCCTACTCCTTCCTTTAGAAGGACAAAGTATGACATGGTAATTGTAATATTTAGAGAAGAAGTAATTCGTATCTATATCATCAGTATATGCAAATTATAAAATTACTTTAAATTTAAATTTCATTAACTTAAATTTCACAGTGCGAAGGTTCAAGGCTGTTTACTTGCATACATATTCATGTTTTAAAGATGTTGAATTGTAACGTTGCTCAAAAATTGTAACGTTGCTGGACTTATGGAACTTTTGACTAATGGGCCCGTGATATTGGGCCTTGGGGTCTTCAGCTTTAGTTAATTTTATTTTCTTCTTCTTAATGATCTGTTTAAGGTTTAATCATCTTTTATCACTACTACTACTACTATTAATAATATAAGCAAATTGGTAAGAGAGTTTTTGAGGCCATTGTAGTACTAATTTACTACTTTACCTATACTTTGTTCGACTGTCCATATTTTTCTTTTGATCAATACAAGAATAATTGTTCATTTCTAATTTTAGTCAATTAGAATGTATTTAAATGGGTAAATATAAAATTTTATTTGCTAACATAATAACTACATTTTTATCTCTAACTACATATAATGTATTAAGATATGTCTAAATTACTCTTAACTCATTTATAGTATTCTCATTAATAAAACTATTCAATATTCATAATTCATGATCTATTATTATATATAAATATTAAATGTATAAATACAACTCTTTGTTATATAAATAAGATAATAATCCATATAAAACACATAAAACAATTAATAATTTTGCACTACCATTATTATTACCTACCTTTGTTATTACACCGCCGTATTGCGCGGATATCATTATAGTTTTACTATATCGATCTCTATAGCGAAAAATTAAATTGGAACGAGCGGATTATATACTTTTTTGTTTTTCCTTAAAAAAAGGAAAAAATCTTACTACAAGAGTAGAAGGTTCGAAAAACCGAGTCCAAACTGGCCAGAAATAGTGGGTCAATACCGATTAAAGCAATAAGGATTAAGGACTAAGCTTATTTAATTTTTTATGACGTTTTAATGTGGCTTCCATGGACCAAGTCGTGTTGGTCCTTGTACATCTACTTATCAACTTATACTTTTTAAAACTCTAACATCTTTTTTTCTTATATATATAATTAAAATATAATATTATGAAGAAATCTAGACTATTGATTGAGTTCTTTTCTTGATAATTTAAAAATAAAAATTTAACCACAATTAATAATTTTAGTTTTATAGAAATGTACATGATTATTTTTATTTGACAAAAACAATTTCCTCCCTTACATGATACTCTTTTATATTTGGTAAATATGTCATTTTTAACACCTGCATTTTATAATTAAGCCTTTTAGTTCATGTATTATTTTAAATAACTCTTTTTTATATAAGAATTTATATGAATTTATTTACAATTTAGAATTTAATGAATTATGAATAATTCCGGCATAAAAAAATTTCATAATAATCCAGCGTAGTTGCGAGACAATAAACTAATTTATATTTAAAATCAAATTAATTACCTTAACAATATTAGCATATTACGTTCACTAAATTAAGAATATGATTCCTTCCTGGAAGAAGGCTAGTTATTAGCAAAGGGAGAGAAGTCAATGAGAAAATGACAAGTGTTATTCTAATTTCCCCTTCGTTTTTCCCTCATTTCTCCTTCCTCTCTATTTCTCCACCCTTTTTTTTTTTTTTATCCTTCTTCTTTTCGTTTTTTTTTTTCGTTTCTTTCTTTTTTTCGTTTCTTTTTTCATTTTTCCCGTTTTTCCTCGTTATTAAATAAGATAATAATGGTATACCATGGTTATAAAATATGACACTCTAACTTCTAAATATACGATAAACATTGTTATCATATAGGTTTGTGTCCATATTTTGAAAAATCAGTGCATCATATTTATAATAATGGTGTATTATGGTTATAATATATGACACTCTAAGTTCTAGGTATACGATAAATATTGTTACAATATAAGTCCGGGTGCCATATTTTGAAAAATCAGTGCATCATATTTATAATAATGGTGCATCATGGTTATAAAAAATGACACTCTAACTTCAAGATATACGATAAACATCATTATCAATAAGTCTAAGTGCATCATAGTTATAGAATATGGTTCAATAACTTACACTTTTACGATGCACCATAGTTGTAAACTTTGTTGCTTCAAAATCTAGTCTATCATAATATTAACTTGGGTACATATATAACGTATATTACAAAAATAGAATCCATAAAAAATTTATTTTGTAAAAATTGTACTAAAAGATGCAAAAGAAAAAAAGAGGTAAAAAGTTGTGGTAAAGTGACAGGGGAAATGAAAGATGAAGGATGGAGAAATGAAGAGGAACTAGAATTGGGGATGAAATGAGAACATTTGTCTCACTCTCATTGATTTTTTTCTCATTCTCTACTAACTTCCCCTTCTTATTTGAACCAATACCTTAAGTTAGTTATTTATAATTTCTAGAGTTCTATACATACTAAATGTTTAACTAAACATGTGTAGATACAATCAGATGAGATTTATGTGTCTTCATTTATATTTTAAACTGTTTCAAAATAAATGTTTATTTTGTAGAATAACCATCAAAAATGATAAAATTGATATCTTACTGGCCTTATTAAGGATAATAATATAATTATTGCATATTTTTTAAAGTGGATATTTTTATTGAAAGAGGAAAATATGTTCTTTTTCTTTAAATAATAACATTTGAGTCTAGAACCTAACAGCTAAATGTTGACGAATAACAAATCGATGTGAATAATAATGAAAAGGAAAATATATGAAACTTAACTTGTATCAATCATTAACCGGGTTAAATCATATTTAAGTTAAATTAATTAATAATCATCACTCGTTTTATTATGACATTACCTTCATAAGCGACAGAAACTTCGTTTTTATATGATCACGTGGGCCAGAAATCACGCTTGTCAATAATATAAACATGTTATGTTAATGAGATTAATTGATAATCAAAATTTAAGAAGCCATGTGATCATCGGCATGACGAGATGGGATCATAATTAATTGTGTCATAAAAGTAATCTCATGAAAAAAAACAATGACTCATAAGTCATAAGTAAAGATGGATCATAGGTAAAGTTAATAAGTCTGTAAGCTTAAAGTCAATAAGTCAATAAAGTTGGCTCAAAATCTTGCGATATAGTGACATTCAAATGTGGTGTAATTCTCTTCAAACTGGAACAATATATTTTTGTCTTATTAAACATATTTAAATTAAATATATAGCCATCACTGATAACAAATGCATTTTCATGTGCTGCTCATCTAAGTTCGAATCTGAGCAAGTTTTTTTTCATTGGAGTATGAATATTTTATTTTTATTATTATTCTCATCTTTATTCAACTAAGCATTACTATTATGTTTTAACATTTGTTTGTTTAAAATTTTTTTGGGTGATTTGCTTGTTTATAAAAGTTGGATGTTAACGTTGGAGAAACTAATTTGTAAGAATCGTACTTTCAATTTATAGATATTTTTGAATCTAAATTTATACTTTGTAAGTAAAATTTATTTAGCATTGACAAAAGTAAAAAATTCAAAATGTGTTTGTAAAATATGAGAAAATAAGAAATTAAACATCACTTCGATTAAAGTAATAAACTCGCAATGTACAAAAAAAATACTCATGCTTTCTCAATTGACGTATAAGAACTGGCTAGTCCTCAGGGCGGGCGGGCGGGCTGGACAACCGCTCTGCGCCTCATCTTAGAGAGGTCCTCAAACTTTTTATGTATAATATATTAGATTAGACCTATTTTTATAAATAATTTGAAGAAAGATATGAGCTTATCCGGCAGCTCAATGTGCAAGTCCAGAAACTGAATCGACACTCTTGATCTATTCCGATCTCACAACCACATCGCACACTCGCAGTCTCGCACGCTATTCTGAATTCTCCCTCTCTCTCAAGTCGAATATGATTTCGGAGAAGTGATAATCGACCTCTACTCCTTCTCGCAATCTAAGGTAAAGTGAAAATATAATAGATTTATGGATTTCTTTTGTTTTAGTTATGCTCTAAATTCTTGTTGTAGGCCACAAGAATATAAAATATGGAGATCTCTAAAGAAAGTTAATTTTGTGAACATTACGTCCATTTGCCTTCTAATAGTTTGCATACTCCCTAGGAAATTAGGGATAAATCTTTTTGTAAAAAATGTGTTCTTAATTTGCTCAATGTTCAAATTACTCTTATGGCCTTGCAACGCATGATTTTTTTTTTTTTACAACTCTGGCTTCTATTTCTGATACAGAAGCTATTTATTACTAATCACGTAATATTCTTATAAATACGACCTTATGATCTTGAAGTGATTTTCTTGATAGTTGATTATAGTTTAGTAATGATACTGAGATTCTATTATTGGCCTTATGACATTATGATCATTTAATCTCATTTTCATTTAAAAGTTAGTAATTTATAAGAAAGTTGTTTGTTTGAAGACTTGTCTTCTGCAAGTATTTCATTTAGTCTGTAAGAATGTGATCTTGCCAATTGTCACAAGTATACGTTACATGGTAACCTGCTATTACAAGGCTTAACCCATATACCCAATCACCTTTTAAAGCTAAAAT
This sequence comes from Logfia minima, assembly GCA_963921325.1. NCBI lineage: Eukaryota > Viridiplantae > Streptophyta > Magnoliopsida > Asterales > Asteraceae > Logfia > Logfia minima. The sequence goes on along the minus strand of OY992776.1, from coordinate 9,476,162 downwards.
TTGTACTTGGCTTTACTTTTTGAGCCAAAATCTTCATTCAAAACTAGCAAGAGGATGTATGAATGGAAGAGATTACATTGTCAACAATACATTACATAACAGGTCAATGCATAAAATTGACAACTAACATTCTGATGTCATCTTATGCCGAATTAGTCAATGCAATAATATGAAACTTTTTTTGATATAGAAGTTGTAGATATGTGTTGGTTTTTATGGGCAATTATTATATGTTCTTTTGTAAATTTGAATATTCTAACAATGATATAGTTGCTAAAAATTTATGATGAAATTATTCTGTAGGTTTTGACTTGCTATTAAGATCTTCAGTGTTAATTGTTTAAGACTCAAGAATCAACATTGACAAAGCAATCAACTATCAGAACTTTTATTATCGTTTATTTATATCATAGTTTACAATGTTTCCTAGAAAACTGTTATGTGGAAATGAAAAAATGAAAAAAAAAAAAAAAACAAAAACTTGAACAATTAAAACAATCTCAAAGAGGATCCTTAGATAAATTTGTTAGAAAACATGTTCATCTAGTGCTTTGGATAATGATGATAATGTAACAAATGCTAATGTAACAAATCATAATAATCCAATAAATGTTCATATAACAAATTAGAATGATAATTTAACGAATGAGAATGCAACAAACGATAATGATAATGCAACTAATGAGATGAGAATCAATGTATTCCTCTTTTGATATTTAAGATCCTACAAATTGGGATAGACTTAATAATAAACTAAGGGATATATTAATTGAAAATGGGTCAATAAGAGAACTCAATTTAGTGTTTCCTAAAGATAATAACTCTAGAAAATTTTCCTATTCTTCTTATGCTTGAAAATTGAGTAATGGTGAAACAAGTGATCGAAAATGCTTAGTTTACTCTAAACAAGTAGATAAAGTTTATCGTTTTTGTTGTAGGTTATTTAAACCTAATAATTATAAAAGTGTTTTAGCAAATGATGTATTTAATGATTGGATACATCTTTTTGAGTGACTTAAAGAGCATGAAAATAGTATTCAACATATTATTTGCATGAATTCTTGGAATGAACTACGAATACGATTGAATAATAATAAAACCATTGATAAATATTTTCAAATATTAGTTACAAAAGAGAAAGCACGTTGGAAATAAGTTTTAGTAAGAATATTTGGCGCCGTGAAATATTTATTTAAATATAACCTAGCTTTCCGAGGGTCTAACGAGAAACTTCATGTAGATAATAATGGTAATTTTTTGGGATTAATAGAAATGATGACATAATTTGATACTATAATGCAAGGTCATATTAGACGTATAGAAAACCAAGAAATTCATTATCACTATCTTGGTTATAAAATTCAGAATGAATTAATTTATGTTTTAGCACACACAGTAAACAGTTTTATGATTAAGAATATTAAAGAATCAAAATATTTATCTTTTATTTCATATTGTACCCCAGATATAAGTCATCAAGAACAAATGACTTTAGTGGTTCGATGTGTGAAAATATCTCCTAACAAAATAAACGTCGTTGAATACTTTTTAGGATTTTTAAAAGTAGACGATACTTCGGGGTTGGGACTTTTTAATGATATGTTAAATGCGCTTAAAATGTCGGACCTTAATGTTGATGATGTAAGGGGTCAAGGTAATGATAATGACTCTAATATGAAAGGAAAACACCAAAAATTTCAAAAAAGATACGTGAAATTAATCTAAGAGCATCATACATGTCATGTGCATGTCATAGTCTAAATCTTACTCTTAATGATATGGCTCATTCACGTGTTAAAATTGTTTCATTTTTTGGAGTTTTACAACATGTATATCTCTATATATATATATATATTGTTTTCAAGATGTATATCTCTTTGCCAAATAACATAATGTCAGCCATTAAAATTTAGAGTTTGTTAAAGATGTAGATTGTTATTCAAATGTTTTCATTACATATCGTATATTACTAACTGTGACTATTATTGTAGCATCGGCGGAAATAAGTTTTTCAAAATTGAAATTATGACAAAACTATTTGAGATCATCAATGTTGAAAGGTTTGGCCATGTTATGTATCGAAAAAGGAACTATTGGACAATGTTAATCTTGATACTGTATTATTAATGACTTTACATCTAGTAACGTTCGTAGAAACAATTTTATATAGGTCGGGAGTCAAAATTGATTCAATAATTTCTTTTATTAATAAAATATTATAAAAGTTTCATCGTCCATTATAATCTCACCTCGAAATTTAAAATGGCTTGAACCGGCATGAATTAAGAAGAATAAATACGACATATTAATAAAGTTGACGGTCCTCCATATATATTTTTAAAATTCATATTATATCAAAAGTATTCCCATTATTAAGCGGTGATTGTTCGTTCTTTCTTCAACCATGTGTAACTCCAAAAGCGTGTTTTATTTTCATTTTTTAAATAACAAGTGGACTTGACTTGTTTGTATATATATATATGTATATCTCCTTCATTTCATTCTCACTACCATTTCTTCATCTTACAAACACAAAAACAAAAACAACAATGGAAACACCTACACCACTTTCTGTACCGAAATCCCCTCCTCTCAAATCCCTCTCCAACAACTCGTTTAGGCTCCGTTCACCGAGCCTCAACTCCCTACGTCTACGTCGTATATTTGACTTATTCGACACCAATCACGACTCTTTATTAACCATAGATGAGTTAACACGTGCCTTAAGTGTTTTAGGCCTAGACACAGACACGTCCACTAATGATTTGGACGCAATTATTAAATCATACATTCATCTCGGTAATACAGGATTAACGTATGATGATTTTGTTAAGTTACATACGTCAATAAATGATTTTTTATTCGGTTTAGATAATGAGGCTATAAATAGAGAAGATCAAGAGGAAGCGGATTTAAATGAAGCGTTTAAAGTGTTTGATGAAAATGGTGATGGATTTATATCGGCGAATGAGTTACAAATGGTGCTTGGTAAGTTAGGCTTTAACGAAGCTAATGAAATTGGGAGAGTGAAGATGATGATATCTTCGGTTGACTTGAATCACGATGGACGAGTAGACTTTTCTGAGTTTAAGGACATGATGCGTGTACTTCAATAATTCCATGTATTTTTTAATAGAAATTAATCAAATCAATTATTATCCAAAGGCTTTTCATTTTATCTTTTATGTATTCTTATTTTCTTTTATGATGTTTTTTAAATTTTAATTATATATTTTATATCTAGCTTCTTCGATTTTTGTGTTTGTTTAATTGTTTGTACAAAAAAAAATTGGATGAGTAATATATATATAGATATAGATATAGATATATATTCCATGGAAGCTAGTAGTAATGCATCTTCCTATGAGCCATTTTACAGTAGCTAGCTAGTCTTCATGTTGACCGTCGGATCAATGGAGAGTTATTAGAGGTCAGTTTTACCCAGCAGCTGGCTAAATAAAATATATATGTAGTTATTTCTTTGGTAATTACTCTTGAACTAGTGAATTGTAATCTTTTTGATTTATTAGTTTTTATATTTTCAGAGCAACTTCAATCTTCAATGTATACACCATTTGAATTTTGGAGTAAACGTACCTCTCCAACTAATTCACTAAAATTAGTGTAAAGCTTGGTGTAGAATAAATTTTATGAGATTTTATACTAAATTTGATACAATTATATAAAAATACTAGCATTCAAACCCATATATACACATGAGTCATTTAAGCTACTAAATAAACATTAAATTAAAAAATCATATTTTTTTTGACACAGAGTTCAAATGTCATAACCCAATTATGTTAATCAATGATTACATTTTATATAAGAATTATAAATGACACATTTAGATTCTTTTGTCCTTACTTTGTCTTAATTCTCAAATCAACACTTATTGAGTAGAGATTTTGGTAATCATCTTAGGACATCAATTGATTAAGAATTTAAGATCATAAATATAATCACATTGAAATTGACAGTTTTAATTAATAATTTGCATTTTAGATGATAGAGTAATAACTTATATTTATCCTTATTACTAATTTAAATATTTAAGATTATATATTTGTTGAAACATTGGAGATTTTTTGACACCGCAAATCTTATCCTAAACCTATAACTTATTAATTGAAAAAGTTGAATAAAATTATCTGTCGGGTTCGAGATGGACGTGGAAGAATTTGAAATTATTTTATTTGTCTAAAAGTATTTAAAAAAATAAATTAGTATAATAAAAGTATGTTATATTATTTAATTGAATTGCATGAATGGAGATATATTTTTTCTTAATCTATAGGTATTATATAATGCGTATATAGTTTCTCTAACGATACATGTATGTAATATTGTGATAGTAGTGGAACAAATAGGTAACATTAATAAAACCTATTATTTCATTATTAACGGGTAGTACAACTTTTTTATATGATTCATACTATTAAAGTATTAGTTAATAATTCTTTTTACAGTGTTTAAAATTTTAAATTAATTAAAATAAAGGATCTGATTGCTTAATTTAAATCTTTTGAAAATTGATGATGTCCTTTTTTCCTTAAAGCTAATCAATTTGAAAGAATCAAATAATCCAATCAATTAATTGAATATTTGATAAAATAAGATTTTTGTTGACGTATATCTTAATTTAATAAAAGTTAATTTATATAAAAAGAAAAGTTACGTGAATTTCTATTTACATAAAAAAGAAGAATAGATGTAAACATAACAGAAATTTATAAACATAAACGTAACACAAAGAAATAATAAAAATAAAAATAAAAATATATTTGTTGGTGATTTGAATAAAGTTACGTAAAAGTTAGAGAGAACCGTTTGAAATTGATGGTCTAAGAGATAACAATAAATAATTAAATAGATATATAAAGATAATAAATATAAATATAATTATAATAAAATGTAGGTGATTCTTTTTATTGAAATTGAGTTGAAATTGCAATTTTAAATTGAATATGTATGATGTCATAAACGTGATTCGTATATAACTTTTTTACGAGTAAAAAATTTAACGTAAAGTTTATTGATATGAGTACTCATTTATGTTTGTGAACATATACAAATACATGAAATAGATTTTAGAAATTTGGATAACGTATGATATTTCCGTTAAGAGTTATATAATTTAAAAAGTTTGGGACTGTAATTCTGAATTGAACGAAATTAAAGGACTTAATTGACAAAAAATTTAATTAAATGATGATGTCATCAAATCCCTATTTTTCTCAATTTAACAAAATTAAAGAATTCTATTGGTTAATTGAATATTTGATGATGTCATCGTCCGCTTCTTATATTATATTTAAGATTAATGTTTCATTTTAACCTCTTTGTTTATAACATTTTATTATTTTGGTACAAAACGTAAAAAACTTATCTACTTTTATTCTTCTTTTAATTACATTATAATTTGCGTTATATAACTGATAATTAAAACAATTCAAACAAAGTATGATAAGTAAAACATTGATTCATGAAAAGAAGTTACATAATTGACACCTTATGACAGTAAATAAAATATAGTTACAATTAAGTTAATAGTTTAAAAGATTAATTGAACATAAATATAATTAATTGAAATAAATTAGAACAAAAAATTAGTTTAAGGGGTAATACGTAAGTTTTGAAATTATATTTGGTGTATATATTGAAGATAAATCACATTTGGTGTGAGCATATTTTTCAAAAAAAAAATTCCTTAAATCAAATTTGATGTAATGTTTGGTGTATACGTTGGAGATGCTCTTAAAATAAATTTACTTCTACATGTAGTTTAGATTTTGAGCTAGTTAATATTTTTGATTTAACCTTAATTATTTAGTTAGTAAACACATAAAATAAAAATTATTATACTTGTATATTATTATAAAATGATCACACTTAAAAATCTAATTTGTGTCTATATGAAAAAATAAATTGTGTGACACATGTCACGAGTTAAAAAGGAGTTCGTTGATTGTCCATTTAAAAAAAAAATTATGTACTTTTCCAAAGTTCCTAATGTAAGAAACCTTAGTTGGATTTTAAACAATAATCCAAATCGAAAAGCTGTTTTTGATCGATAATTGACATGGAAACGAGTAGAGTATCTAATCCGCTTGGATAATCAATTCATATTAATTTGTTTTCACAAATGTCAAAAGAAACTTATTATTAAAGCTAGTGACGAAACTATATTTGAAATGCCTCTATACGCCCGACCATTCATGACGACTTTTATTAGCTCAAAAAACAATATAGTGTAAAAACGCGTTCCTCCAAGTAGCTTGATAAAGTCGTGAAGATGCAGTCTTCTTGCAGAATCATATTTGGTCTTTTTTGACGGCGTGGATGAAAAAAAGAAAATAATAAAAATTCACAACGCAAATCAACACACATATTATAGTCTCGTCAAACATTAGGCAACAAACCATCGCTTTACAAAGTCAAACTATGATTCTACGAGTTCAACTTTGGTGTTTAAAGGTGTAATGCTACGTACTCACATTTTATTTAATTTTTAATTTAATGTTATAAAACGAATATATATATATATATATAATACTACTTATAATACATCTAAAAATGTTAGACCTTAAATTCTAAAAAATAAATTAAATTATTAATTTACTCTTATTATGTTTATAAATAATAATTACTTTAAATAGAAAAACTTAGATTCCATAACTAATACTATCAATTTGATTTTGGTCAATCATGTCCATTTAAATTCTTTCTGAATTTAAATATTAGACATCAATTAAATAATTAATTTCTAATTGTATAAAAAGTATTTCAAATTTTCTAATTCCTTTTAAAGTTGAATTTAAGAGATGAAAATAGTTAAATTCTTCATAAAATGTTTAGTTATCTACATGATAATCATACATGCTCATTTTATAAATTATAATACATATCAACATCATATGTACTCGATGTAATATTGACAATAAAGGTATATTTTCTATAAAAAGATCATTAACTTATAAATAATCGGTGATAATGAATCTATATTTATTTGTATTGTTTATTAAATATTGATGGAAAATGTTATATTACTATTTAAAAATATAATATTATTTTGATAAACACACTATCGTATGTAATACAAATAAATAAATTAATTATCATCACTACCTAATAAATTAATTATCATCGCTACGTTTCAAGGACAATATTCTATATAAATAGACTTACATATAAATGCATTTCTAGTGAGGCCTATTTTAGAAGTTCTAGCAAAAATTGCCGTTTTAATAGGATGAGATCCTACAAGTAGATGTCAAACAAACTATTTATAAGGTTGAATGAAAATAATTCTTAACAGTACAATTTTCTAAGTACTTTTTTATCTAATAATTAGTGTTCCAATAGTTGATTTCTAACTCTTCTAGTGAACTCTAATAGATCAATTCAGTTGTCCATATTTACCCTTGAATCAGCATAAATATATATATATTTAAAATCTAGTTACCAACAAAAAGTTCTTACTTCAAAAATAAAAGGAATTTCATTTTTTTTATTTAATTATATATATTAAATGTATCACACTATTATAAAATAAATTTAAAAACTTTTAAAATTATTTTAGAGGTCTTTAAGAGTCATTCATCTCACCCACCCTCCCCACCCTCAAAAATCCTTGATTTCTTGATAACTATCACTATATTACCAAAACATGCATTTCTAGATAACTGTCACTTACCAAAACATTTACTATGATCAATTTTGATGCATTTTCAGAATTCTGTATAATACATACATATAAGAAACTAATCATCTACAAGAAAGACCCCCATCTCCTAGTTATATTATCCCTTTGACCAGACAATACTCTCCCTGCCAACCACACAACAACACCAATAGCCACCACACTCACTACCGGAGCCGCCACAAACCACCATTTCCCCCCTCCACTCTCATTATTCCCTTCAAAAGACACGTACTCTTTCACACAATCTTTATCATCATCCGTTGGGAGCTCGTATCGACATAATGGACAAGTATTCCGTGCATTTAACCACGGCAAGATACACGAAGGATGATAAACATGACCACAAGGAAGCCGGTTCATTACACTACCAACACATACATTATCCTTACAAATCACGCATACTAATTCCTCGTTTACAACCACAACCTCGAGATTCTTCACAAACGATATAGCTGCAGGAGGTGCTCCATGCCATGATCCGTTTGTCTCAGCATCAATATAGTCTCTACGTGATGTTTCTTGGTCCTCAAACGGACTAAAAAGCTGTCGAATTTCACTGTTTCTTATACCTTCATCAGAAAGAATCTCACTTAGCCAATCACTTGGCAGATTTCGTCCATTTGTTGCTAGTGATCTATGTAGTTGAATTCTACCCACCAAACTTCCAACTGCATTTACATTACTTTCAACTTCTTCAAATTCATCATCATTTGTGTCACTGTCAACGTAACTTCGAGAATTTGGATGAGTAGAGTCATGATTATCAAGAAGACTATTATCATCAACGGAAGTATCGGAATCACTTTCGTAAGGATCATATGTAAAGATATCACTGTCTCCAAGAACCGAATAAAAACCGTCACTTTCTGTATCGGATAAAACCCCTGTACACAGTCTGAGTTGATGTTCGTGGTTAGAAATTGTAAGTGGGAACTGTTGTGACAACATATTTTGAACAAAATCTACACTGCTCGTGTACACAGTTTCTCTTGTGCCGGGAGTTCTCTGTTGAGTGCTGTTATCTTCAAGAAACAAAAGCTTACAGTCTCCACATACACCAACAGCTTCAAGGTCTCCAATGATCTCAATCTCAGATAGAAGACTTCTATAACACAGGCAACACCTTCCATGGGGATGCAAAGGTTCCGCAGCTAATTCATCATCCATGTCTATATTAGGGCTGCAAGGATATTGAATGGGATAACTATAATTAAATGGTTGCATCACGTGAGGATAAGCGATAAATGATGATGTAAAACATGCTAATTAAGCATAATAGGAGATATGCTGAAATATTAGCAAGTAACTTAACTCAAAGTCAAGACTTTGATCTGCAAAAGGATCAATTCCAAAAGACTAATAAATACAGCATTTACTAGTAGTGTGGAACAAGAGATTGACTAGTGATCAAATGTCTAAAATGCCATCGATGCTATCATGCAAGGAAAGGACAGTACATCAACTCTATGTGTGTGTTTCTGTTCACATATGTTCATTTCTTTATCAACAAATAGGTCACAGTGTGACAAAAGATACCACAGAGCTTACCTAGAATCAGCTAAGAACCTTATCTTACATTATGAATAATGGATATATTTCTATAAATGGGCCATTTATACATAACAGATTTGTTGGATGAATTTTTTATGTCAAATAACACCGTCGTTACAGAGATGTCATATAAATACAAAGCAATGTCAAAGTGAAAATGTTGAGATAATAGACCGACAGTACACTGCAATTCAATTGTGCTTATATTAAACACATATGTAAGCTAAAAGGAGTTGTAAACAAGTACAAGACTGATAAACTGGAATATAAAGAAAATCACATAAGAACGCACAAGACAGAGAAGACTAAACTCAATTTACTACATTATCATTGCAACTTGCAACATCTTGATTGACATTTTGTCAAAGGGTGCCACACAAGTTTTGGAGCAGATCAACATTTGGGGTTGGCCTCGAGACTAGGTCTTCTGCACTATCGCGTTAAGAAAGTGTCCATTCTCTATTTAACTAGTTTGCTAGTTTGATTGTGTGTTGGCTTACAATTAGCGTAATTGTTACAACATTTTATCAGAGTTCAGAATGAAAGGGATCGATAACTTTTTGAGAAGTGTCCATGTGACAAATGCTCCCTGGTTCACTTCAAAATAGATCCATATGTTTTGTAGTTTCTTATCATGTATGGTATTCCAATCCATCAATTTTGTGGATATTATTATTTTCAATTTCTGTTCTAACTAAATAAAACTGTCATCATCAAATATTTAAGTAAAGAGAGCCATTGATGTTAAACTGTTGCACTAGAGCTAAAATTTCTATTTTATGAATACCAGTAGCAAGTAAATTCTACAAAAAAAAACTAAAATTCTATCAAAATCTCAAATTCTAAATACAATTGCTTGGAATCCAAAATTTCAAAGAACCCTAATTCTAATCCTAATTTATATAAATATACAGATATCAAAGTTCATTCATGATACTTACTTGCAACAACCGATTCGCTACAAAGAGATACTCAAATTCCTCTCCTGAATTGCAAAATTATAATAAGAATCAATCAATTGAATTGACAAAGAAAGGTGGTTACGATAATTCACATGTTCGGAGTAATAAGAATAAGAAATCGCATGAAAAGAAGGCTATAATTAGAATTAATAGACTAATATACTCGGAATAATGAAATTGATTGAATTCATTTACGGATTGCAAAATTTAAAGAAACTTGATTGAGAAGTGACAGAGCAAAGGAGAAAATGAAATGTTGTCCAAAATTGGTTGCTTTCTTAATTCGATGTGTTTGGGATCCATTTGTTTAATTGTGAAGACTTTTGTAGCTCATGTTCGTGCAACACAACTTCCTCTTAAGTCTTATCTACCTACTACTTTATGTTTGTCTGTAACTTTGACTTTTTTAGTCAAAATTATCAAGAATGTTAAGTTATAAAAAACATATTACTCTATTAGTATTTAAGTTTGATAATCAAAATAGAGATCTTTTTTAGTCAAAATCTCATCTTTGTGGGTTCGAAAAGGGTTTTAAGAGACGCTGAGTATGTACTTGTGATTTATGAACTTGTAGGTACATAATCTATGATGGATTTGAGAAAATAATGAGATATGTAACATAAAATGCATGACATTAAGATACAAGAAATGATGCACACACAACATTTTTAAAATCTTATGAACCATCATCTAGAAACAGAAACTCACAATCCACCAAAACGCTAATAGATTCAAGGTCTACACACGTCTTATTACTGCAAGGTTAATGGACACATTTATGCAACAATTCATGATAGTGATGTGACCGATCAACAGTCTATGAAAAAGATGCATCGAGAGTAAACATGAGTCGGTTTGGATCGATTATGATCCAAAACCGAATCCACAACCGAGTTGTCGGTTAAATGAATTTCAAAATTGAATGTTGTCGGTTAATTAAGGTGGCCCAGTAGCAAATTCTTTAAACTTGTGTCCAAAAATTTGGACTTGGGCTTTCAGAACCTTTTAACAAAGGACTGCAGCCCACTAATGAAACCGAAGGGATCATTTAAGTCACTTGCAGTTCAGCAGTTGTGACTTGTGAGTGTGATATCTATAAGGGATGAGACTATGAGAGCCCCTCCCTTTACAGGCTGGAACAGATGTGGGGCAATACTAGAAGTCTAGAATATTAAGTTAGAAGTGAAACAAATTCGATTTTTTAAAAGATTGTCAGTAGTGTTTCCAATCGTATCTTTTTTGGCCAACCATTTATGACAGCGAACAATGTAAACGTCAACCTTAAATTCTTTTTTTGATCAAGTCAATATTTTAACAATTTTGAGGATTGGGATGAAGTCATGAAGAGGAAAATGTATTCACGGGGGGTTCAACGGACAGGTAAACATGTGAAGGACTAGATTTTCTTAAGCCACTTTCACATTTATCATACAATCATCTACTACTGTATTCTTATATTGCAAATGTCTTTTCAACATTTACAAAGTAGAGTAAATGATATAAAATTGTTCACATGCTTTCACGATTTCTCTCTGATTTATTCTTATCTTTCAAAAAGTATTTGAAAGTTTATGATTCAATAGTCCAATTTTTGACACTATATAAATTTTGCCGTTAAAAGGCACCACATGTGCATTGCACACGAAGGCACTTTGAATTTTTCCACTTACACACCTTCTCTCCTACTTATCTTCCCTTTTTAGCAAATCACGATCATCAAAATCTGATTTTATCTTCATAATCGTCAAATACTAAAAATATTCCACGAGACCATTAATCAACACACACACACAAAAACACATATTATCTTCCACACATAAACAAATACGTACTTGTAACTCCACCTTCATCAAACTCAAAAATCACACATTGCTAAAACCTAGTACTTGCAAAATTAACCCATATGCTAAATTCTGAGCCATTATGGGCTTTTATAATTATTTAAAGAGTAATTTTGGGCTTACTAAAATATATTAATTGACTAGACAAAAAATGACATCAAGTCTGTGTCGACAAAGTGAAGAAAAAAGGACGGGTCTATCTAGTCATTATCTTCATTCACAGACTAAAAAGTAAAAATCCTAACTTTTGTCCCCAAAATCACCATTATCAACTCAAAGTGATTTTGTTACTAAAACGAAGTTTCAATAACAAAGAGATTGACACTTCACCGCATAAGGTCACCCTATTACTAACTGATCCAGGAACAACAATCTTTCATGAAAATATATCAAAACACAGTTGATTAACGATTGAATCTTTCATGAATAACATGGAGAAGCAAATCAAATTGAAGAATTCGCATATTGATAACGTTTAGTCGAATTGAATTCGGGTAATAAAGCCATCGAGTTACAACTTATTTCAAGGGCATGTTTTAAGTTGATTAACGACATGAATGTTTCATATCTAAGTATAAGGATTTTTAGTGACGTGTTGAATTACGTTGTGGTAACAATTCAGGATTTAGTAAAGGTAATGATTTGTGAAATCAATATGCGAATTGGAATATCGATCAAGCTGTAAAAGCAATCCAACCGAATGTGGTTTTCGATATATCAAAAGACAAAGGTTTCGTGTTTGAATCATACTTTACTCATGAAATATTTGAAGGTTTTAGTGTAAAATTAGACGAAGATGATGAAGGCCCTTAAATCTTAATATTATTTAGGCTTATTTTTTTTTCTTTTCAAAATCTGCCCCTTTGACCCGAGTCCGTTTTGATCCGAGCCCGTTTTGATCCGAGGTAATTGTGACCTAAACCCTTTTTTGCTCGAACCCGTTGTGACCCAAACCCATTTTAACATGACTTCCCTTTTTAACTTGCCTACCCGTTTTGCCACTAAGTAAACACCACCATCACTTGCCAGCCACCACCACCACCACCACCATCACCACCGATACCGTTAGCATCACCGCACCCATCACCTTCAATCTAAAATTGTCACCGATGCCTACATCATTCAAGCGAAAATCACCACCATTCGAACTAGATCTCAAAACCAACACCACTCTCCAAGCAGCGACGGTGATGACTGGATTATATTGTTACCTAATTTAATAGTGTTTCGGAAGTCAGAGAACGATGGGGGCGACCCGGAGCTTCAACCATTGTCGGAATCACTATCACCGGGGTTTATCCCTTTACCGGCCATCATTGTCGACGTTAATCCTATCATTGCCGAGTATACAACCACTTCGGTGTTTATTTTTTCTAGATATAGACCGCCAAAATCGATACCGGTTTGTGTTTCCAGATCTAAAAGTGACAAAACATAAAAGCTAAAATGTTTGTGAAATTAAATATTTTTAATTCGGGGAAATTATTTATGTGTGTATATGAAAATGAAAGAATGATTTTGAGAGATGTTGAGTTAGGTGTATTGGGTAAATCAAAAATTTCACTTCGAATTTCAGACCTCAACATCTTGCTGCCCATGGTGTCTAAAGATCAGTATTGGAAATGAACAGAGAAGTGGTGGAATACGCGGAACCACATATTGGATCACTCCAGTGCGGTAGGAAGCCGCCGATGTTGATTCAGCTCCTATGCGGGATTGGATTTTTTTTTCTTTTTGGAAATTCCATAAAGTGCGAACCAAGATATGTGATACGAAAACCAAAATGAGAATGAGGAAGAAAAAGATATTGTGATGTAAGTCTATTATTCCTTGCATCATAGTTGTTATTGCGTCTTGAGATCCTAATTGTCATGGTTCTCTTTCATCACAAGGAGCAATTGTGAGAAATATAATGCATTTGATAAAGTGATACTCAGTAGTATTTTAAGTTTGATATGTTTGACGTTTTGCATATTAATTTGATATTTAATAGCAAATGGATTGAAATGGATTCAAGGTGATAAATTTATGAATTTTTTTCAATTTGAGTTTGTATAATTGTGTTTGATTTTGGTGTTTGGTGAAATTAATGTCATAGATAGAGGTGGAGATTTAGTTATGGAAACGAATTTGAGAAGGTGGGAAGGAGATGAAAAATAAGGGTATTTTGGTCCTTGTTCATAATTTACTGAGTGAAAAATATCAAAATCCCTTAGTGAGCGATGCACGTATTGTACCTTACCAGCTAAAATTAGCGAGTGGTGAGGAAATCATGAAAACACAAAGACAATTTAAATAATTTACTCTTTTACTTATTTGAGCGCCGTACACACTTGCAGCATAATAGATAAACAAGAATAGAAAATGATAGCATAAATGTATCATTATCATATATATTTGTATGTTAATTATTGTAGTTCGGTTTATTTTGGTCGGTTAAGATGCGTTAATTATAATAGACTCAAATTAATCAATTAATTCAAAAATCGATAATTCAACCTCTATTATTATTTTGGGTCGAATTAATTTAGATCGGTTATGAATCAGTTTTGATTTTTTCTCATCCCTAAAGCATAATAGGATGTATATTGAAATATTACAAGAGAAATTATATGGGTTACAAAAACTTTATAATTTTTTACTTACAAAATGAGTTAGGGCAATTAAGTAAAGAGAAAAAAGAATGAAAGAAAAAAAAACATATTGATATGATTGGTTCATATCATTATACATTATCTAATATAATTTTTTAATGTTATTTTTAGTAATATTTTCGTAAATGTAGTGTTTCTCATATTCCAAACTAAAATAATTAAATTCATTTCAAGTGTAAAGTATTGAGCTTGTGTCTGTGTGGTACATAACGAAAGACACATTTTGAAAACTATACACGATGGTTGTAATTATTTATTAAGTTAAACCAATTACTTATCTTCAACTCATGTTCGAAAGACGTATTATGTTTTTCATGATCTGAAAATAATAATAAAAAAAACCTCTCGTTTTCCAATCGCTGGATTGCCGTTCTGGTGCCCGCCGGTGGTACTACCGGTTCATTCCGGTGGCTTACTACGTCTTTAATCTCAATAACACTCTGTATAATTATATATGGTATTAATATATAATTAACTTTAGCATACATTTATATAATCAATATTATATTCATGGCATACCGTAGACGGCATGGACTTTCTAGGTCTTCTACGTTCCACGAAGGGATTCGCCGTTCGCCGGACGATGATGAGACCACCACCACATCCACCGGCACATTACCACACCGAGGTTCTGATCCTCGTCTCGACTCGTTTCGTTCAGGCGGTGCCTTTCACTCGTCATTTATAAAACGATCAAAGGTTTCGATCCATTGCTCTTAATTACTTTGTTTCTGTTACAATGTTCCTGCATGCATATAATTTAAATATGTATCATGAATTAATGTGAACATATACATAGCTATCTTACATTATACTAGCTAGTACACTATCATTTTCTCAATAACTTATGGAAATTCATAGAATTTTGTGATACTGTTCGCACTTATAGATGTGTAGCATTTTGGTCTCTATACACAAAAAAATGGTACATTACACCGGAATATTTCAAAATTTACCTCTATTATATGCATTGAACAAACGAGAGTAAAGAATTCGTTAGTATATATACAATATAACTTTCTTTGTTCGATACATATAATTGCAAGTTTGATATATTATGGCGTATTCTGCACAAATAAAACAAGTACAGAATTGTTCACTGTGTGCGCAGATCAACTTGATGCACTCAAATTTTTGCATCAAAATTAAGGATATGTCCGTTTTTATGTGTGGGGATATGTCAAGTAAATGTATACAGTTACTTTATGACTAATGTGCTAACCGGAATTGTGTGATTATGGGTGCTAATCCATATGTACTTACTATTTATATTTCTGGTTTCAAAGTCAGAGTACTGATAATGAAAGAATTATATAAAATAGTACTTGAAATTAGCATCCGAATGCTTGTTTGAATGTTAGTGCGGTAAGATATGTAGTAGTACCTCTGTTTATGTTAACTAGCGAGATAATATACTTGGAAAAATAGGGTTCTGGTACCTATGATTATACATCAATGAGAAGTACTAATGAACCACGAGGATTTTGGGGCTTTGTAGCGAGGAAAGCTAAAGCTATTCTCGAAGATGATGCTCCACAGCAAGCAAATGCTTCAAGCAGTATGAAGCGAGAGAAAATCAGGTTTTCAAAAAATAACCAGGTGAATATTGTTTCTTTTCACATATATAAAATACTAAGTGTTAATATACATCTGTCATATATGATAGTAAAATAAAGTGACTCCTGGTTAACAGTTGCTATTATTCCATTTTTTTGGGGTAGTTTACCGGTCTACAGTCTCAGCGTCGATTTGAATTATATGATCATTCAAAGAAAGTGGACAGTCCTGCATTAAGCATCAGCTTGGATAGACTCAAGTCTTCGCTTGATCAAATTGAGACTAGTAGAAATGCTTTGGAGGTAAATGTACGTTGTCGATTGATGTTTAATGGTTTGTAGTAAATAATCCATATTATAGGTTATCAAACTCTTTTAATTCCTTAAGACCAATCTAATTAATCTTAATTATTCAAGGTGATGGAAGTTTTAGCATTGTTATCCCCTGACAACTACTAGAAATATGAATCTGTTCTAGATATCAAAGTCGTTGGAAGTAGAAAATAGATCTTTTCTTACATTTGTTTTCAGGGAGACAAGAAAACTCAAAATATCATCCAAGAAACACCTAAACTGCAGAACTGGAGAATAGTACTGAAAAATGAAGAACAGGATCTTAGAATGCTTTCTGTTCAACCACCGAAAAAACAAGAAACTCAACTTCAGGCAGTTGGCTGACTGCTTATGTTTTTTATTCCCTTATGCAAGAACATGGAGATCCTTTTTGTTACAAGTTTTGAGCTTTTGCATTAACCTAAAAAAAATACAATTTTGAACTTTTAATCTTCGATATGGGTATCTTGTTGTTGACAAGGAACATGAAGCTCTTCATGGATGGTTCCATCGATTCCTTATTTTTTGCGGTTTCTCATCATGAACGATTGGTTATAACTTATAAAGTACGGACCTTTAAAGTTAATTTCCTGTAACTTCTGATCATTGACCTTGGCATTGTACAATAAGAAGCCAATGAATTACTTTGTTGATCCTAAATTCCCAAATTGAAAGAAATACAAGTCAATAAGCTGCATTGCACTCATAATCCTAGTAACTAGTAATAACGAGCATTTTTGACCCGCGCGTTGCGGCGGAACAATAATATATGCCGCATGTGATAACTATATTAATATACAATTTAAGAATTAACGTATTAAGACACACTGTTTTCGTATATAGTTAAATTTAAACATTCGTATATAGTAATAGAAGATATACATGTTTTAGTTATATTGAACTTCTTTTAACTTTCATATATCCAAGTAAGATATTGTGGGTTTAATCCCTTTCATTCTAGCACTTGTCAGATATATTGGTTTCCGATGAACCCATGTTTTTTACTTATATCTAATTTAAATAACTTTATGATCACAGAAAAAAATAACAACATAATAACTACTTACGTGTGTGTAAATTTATATAAAGATGTATACATCTAAGTTTATAACCACATAAATGATTTTTTGTTTTGTTTATGTATTGATAGAGATATATTATTATAGATTTGGTAAGCATAACAATTAGGTAACCAAGTTTTATTGTAAAGCAATAAAGGGAAGTTGTTCAATAAATATAAGTTCGAATTAAATTAAATCGACTCAATCGTTTTTTAATTAATGTGTGTTAATTCTTATTTAAATTGACATAACATTTATTCAAGAAGCTAAAGTATTTTAAATACAATAGTAAACATAATAATTCTTTAATTAATTTCTATTAATTGAAATATTTATTTATAATATATATATATATATATATATATTGAAAAGAGGTTAAATAACTATTCATTGAATAGTTATTTACCTCCTGGTAAATACTAGGCTTTCTAATGCCAATGAAGCACCTGGTTCTAAATGGGTTCATGCCATATTGCAAACCCATACCAAAATCATAAATCTATAAATGTTATAATAAACATAATATTTGCAAAACAACTATTTGAAATCTCAAAGGCATGAAAGCCGTTGCGAGTGCATAAATATATCTTTTTGGAGCAATAGACTAGAACACCATTAAAACCAAACCAAGATACAACGAAGTGCATAAATATATCTAGCTTTTCATGTCTGATTTCTTGAGACTCTTGGCCCATGAACGAGCTTGTTCCTCCATATTCATGCTTTGGATTTTGAAGAAGAAAAGAAAAAGAAATCAAGTGTCTTTAATTTGAATGGGCCAAATATAGTATATGTTCTGTACATCTATATCTATATTATCTATATTATATTATATATAATACATTTTCATATTTTATTTTTAGAAAATTTTTAAATTAATTAAGACTTAACATTTCCCAATTTAATCTATATATATACTACATATAATGCATTTTGATACTTCATTTTTAGAAATTCTTAAAATTAATTTAGGCTCAACATTTTCCAATTTAAATTGTGTAATTTTCATATTGCGGTAACTTTATATTATTCATATCATTTTCACTTTTTAATACCCCATATTTCGAATCTTCAACTCTAAATATCAAACTAACCTTATCGATTCACCGTCATAGGTAATACATAACACAATATACAATTATCGTCAAATTACAAATTAAAATAAAATATTATATTTTACTATAAAGCACAAATATAACATGATTTGTATGTTAATATTTTTCACTATACATAGATAATTCTTTTTTGACAAACTTACCATTACTATATTTTTTTGACAAACTTAGTACATACTAAATAGTTGTTTTTGAGTTTATCTAGACATTTTATTATTGTTTACGTTGAACTTTCAATATTGTTATCAGATGATATATGTATTTAAATTTTAAAATTTTCTATTGTAAGCATTCGGTTACCTACTTGATAGGTGACTATTTTTAATAAAACTTAACTGAAACTACACTTATGTCGTTAATAAAACATCAACGTAACCGATGCTACGTATGTTAACAAATAACTAGTTTAAGGTAATTTGATACATGCAACAAAAAACTCATAACTTGAATACATATGATAAGAATTTTGAATTTTATATACAAACACTAATTAAAATGTGATGTTCTTTTTTTCTTTTGGTAAAAAATGATGGTACCTCTAACAAAATTTAAAAGTGTAATGTTCAACAGAATTTAAAATAATAAGTTCCTTTTCTTTCTTTTTTTCACAAACTTGCCTTATCAAAATATATTAAAGGTAAATTAAATATGCTCAAAAACAAATAATAATTGATAAGCATCAATCAATTTGTATTATGCATGAAACATCTCATTATCTACAACATAGATATGAAGTCTAATATTTTATATCAAAACTAAATTAAATGTTTATGTACGCAATTATAATTTTTTAAAACCTTAATAAAATATTTTAATGTATATTAACAATATATATTTTTCATAAAATTAAATACGTGTTCTTATTTTTCAGAAATAAAAAATATTGCTAAATAGTTAGTAATATTGAGATAAAATATGTTGATTGATATTTAACATAAAAAAGAAATAAATTTGAAGAAATAAAGAGAAGTCGCTGACTAATTAAATTGACGGGTTTGACTTTGACTCATATCCATCTACATGCAAAACAGTTGTCACCTTTGCTGTACACCCTTGTCCTTAAATAGTTAAATTTAGGAAAGATGAGGGTATTTACGTCCATTCTCTCCCAACTTCCTTACTGCTACGCTTCAAATCCCCACAAATAAATACTTCTTCAAGGGTATTTCCGTCAACTTCCTCCAAAATTCTTAGCTGTTATTCTGCAAATTTCAACATATACATACACAATCACTGTATCTATACCTCTATTCTATCCCTATCCAAACTCTGTTTTCTACATCAATTCTTTTCTCCAGAATTCGTTTAATCATTTCTTACAAATATTTGATTCAAGAACAAAAAATAGACGAATTCAGTAACGTTTCAACGATCTCCGGAGCTAGTAAGTAAGTTTATACAATTTCATTCGCTAGTTACCGTTTTTTCGCTCCAGTTATTTCGATAATGCAGATCGATTTATTAGGGTTTTGAATGCGTAATCCATATGATGACGTGTTCTTGAACGAAATATGACGTCAAGAAGTGATGTAATGTGACTTAATTCATTAAGGAACGTGTTCGTGTTTTTGATTGATGAACTCGTGTGTTCTTGATGAAAAGTTAGGGTTTATTTGAGTGTGTATCGGTTGGATTAGGTACTTTGATCTTGCTTAATTTCATGTTATAAGATTTGTGATTTAGAATCTACATTGTTTAAAGAAGTAGCAGAATTCAGAATTCTAGAAGTGATCGTTAGGGTTTTGGCATTGAGACTGATCGATTTCATTGTGTTGATTTTGAGTAATTTGATGCATAGATGAGGCTTCAGTTTCGAAGTCTAGCGACATTCGTTGTGTTAATTTGCTTCTGCTGGTTGCCACGAGTTGAATCACAATTTA
Source organism: Logfia minima (assembly GCA_963921325.1). NCBI lineage: Eukaryota > Viridiplantae > Streptophyta > Magnoliopsida > Asterales > Asteraceae > Logfia > Logfia minima. The sequence continues at coordinate 9,455,504 of OY992776.1, read as the reverse complement.
TAAATCCTCAATCGAAGCCTGCGAGGGCTTTAGATGCGACATTACAGGACTATGCTTATCGTGCATTTGTTCATCCACGTACTGGTATACCGTTCGATGGTTTTGTACCTCCCTATTTGACTGGAATTGAAATATCAGCGATGAGGCTTAGGATTGGTAGTCTATTTCATAGAGGTGTTCAAACGTTTAAAGAGTTTAGGATTCCAGTTGGTTTAAGAGAGCAGCCATATGTTGAAAGACTTGTTCTGGTTTACCAAAATTTAGGCAATTGGTCCACGACGTATTATTCGTTACCTGGTTACATTTATCTAGCTCCTGTATTGGGTCTGCTTGCTTATAATGGTTCAGATTTATCGGCTTCTAATCTCCCTGAACTTGACTTGTGGGCATCTGAGGAAACCATTAGAATAAACTTTGGAAGAATTAACCCAATACCGGCTGGTTCAGTTGCAAAGTGTGCTTGGTTTGATCTACATGGTCTGGTGAATTTCACGGATTTGGTATCTGGCAATGTATGTTTGACCACTGAACAGGGGCATTTCTCCATTGTCGTTGAATCATCAGCCCCTCCTGTTCCAGTACCTCCTGCACCACCTGAAGCTCATCCTGAATCTCCTAGTAGTAGAACAAACAATGATTCTAAGGTGTGGGGAATTTTTGGCTCAGTATGTGGTGGTATCGCCTTGTTGGCGGTGTTGGCATTGCTGATAGTGTGGGCATGGAGATACAAGAAAAGAAAACGAATGCGTGAACTAGAAAGAGCTGCAGATGCTGGTGAAGCTTTGCGAATGACCAGAGTCGGGAGCATGAGAGCACCATTTGCTATGGCCACAAGAACAATGCCAAACTTGGAAACTGACTTTAGTCTTTGAGACTCATCATATTCATATGCCTCTACACAATATATTTCTTAAGTTTTCTGCTTTTGTAGGTACCTAATTCAACTTTTGCTGTATATTTTTACTCGATCATATTCTAGGGTTATTGACCATTAAACAAGTGTACAATTTGATAGTTTCATTTTGCTGCGCATATATACACATAGAAAAGGTTTATGCTATGTTGTGCATATACAAACATAGTTTCATTTAAAACATGATACATGGGCATTTTTGATAGTTGAGACACTAATTGTAGTTGGTGTTTTAGAGTTTGCTTATGTTCGGAAATTCGTCATTTGGGCTTCAATTATTGGATCACACTTTTTTCATACATGTAGAATGTTTAAGCTTAAAAGAATACTAGTAGCTAGAAGGAGCATATGTTCATACAATACAATTTGTGATTGTGAATATGAAGGTAGCATGTGAAGTCAAACAAACGTTATGTCAAGTACTTATCACCTTAATTGTTGGTAGGGCTTGATATATGAGTTTCTGCCATGTACTTTTTGAATCCATAGGCATTATTAACTTTTTTGGATGATGTTTGATAGCTGTAATTTTTGCAGTTCTCCTATATCTGTTTATTTATACCATTTATTGTGCTTATTAATTCACACATTAATGGTAACAAGTTTTTCTCCTTCCCGCCAGTCTGTTCCTAGTTGGAGTCATCATAAGCAAAAACAATTATATGAACTAATAGATCTCCTTTTTAGCACTTCTCTATTAGTTGATGATCAAAGTTTAAAGATGGTTTTGTTTGATCCAAAAAAAATATAATATTTATCCACTAGGAATATGTCTTACAATAAAAACAAAGTAGAGGAATATTGTGAAGATATAGAATGACAATAAAGACAAAATGAAGGAATCTCTTGAAGAAAAAAAATATAAATTTATAATAGAGGAATCTTTTGAACAAAAACAATTTATGAAACCTTAGTGTAAAGTTCTTTTCTAGCTTGAGTTTGCTTGTGCTCATTTGTATCTATTCCCCCAATGTGAAGTTGTTGGTCTTAAGTCTTATGTGGATTTGTAATATGAGATTTTGTGATTCAGATGTTCAGTAAAAAACTAAAATTACAATGCTAGATCAATAGATATGAAGCATGTGAGTTTATTAGTTATAGTAGTTTTTATTAAGATGTATAGAAATAGAAATGATTTTGGCTTTGATATTAAATCTAATAATTTCAACTTCTTGTAGTCTATATGATGCTTTTGTAATACGTTGTTGATAATTTAGCAAAAGAATACCTCATTATACTTCAACTGCTTAGCAATTATGTGTTTCATTATTCCAGTTGAATTCTTAAACTAGAATCCAAAGTAGGGTCAAACAAACATCCAGATGTACAGAGTGGATTTAATGAGAATTGGTCCCAATCTAACAAAACCAGACCATTCATATCAGAAGAGTCTGATAATTACACACCAACCCAATATCAAAATCTATCTTCATATCTTGAATGTGGCAAACTTAAACTTGTTTTTGGTAGATGCTGCAGCAGAGGGTATTTAATATACACATAAATATAAAATTACATGTAGGACAACACATAAATTCTTCAGACAAAGATATTGCCTCATTCACCAATTCCAATAGTTTCTTGACTCATCAATGTGGGCACAATCTATACCTTGTTTTCAAGGGTACTCCAGCCCATTACCTACATGGCTACATTATAATTCCAATTTATTTATTTTTTGTAAATTAGCATGAATTGCAACACATACAAAGCCAACCAATTACCTAAACAAAATTAGAAAAACAATGAAAAGATACAGAAAAGGAATTGATTGTTTTGGTTAGGTTAGGTTAGGTTAAAGCTTTTTCTAGGAACAAGGTACAACTTTTAACTATTGTATTACAAGTGACAATGAGATAATGAGATAATTGTTCTATATGCCATGCAATAAACGCCTTCATAATGCATATGAACTGTAAATTTAACATCTTTTTGGGAAAGAAGAATTCGAGAAGTTCATGAATAGATAGCAAATTCATGACCTTTTCTGTAATTGTTTTAAGTAACAAACTACAAACTAGCGTATGATTTACAGGTCAAACTTCCTGCTTTGATGACTTATGATGAATGCTTATTCCTTGAAACCCACCATCAAACGTCCTGGATGAGTGAAACATATCAACAAGACAAGGCAAAGAAGCAAAAACACATAATTCTTCAATTCTTCATATCGAGTTTAGGGACCACTATATTGAACAGTTACAACAAATGCCTCTACAAGAGTGCCCCAAATGCCATTTGTTCTTGAACCACATTTTGAAAATCTATTGTGAATAGGAGTAAAGACTAATTCAACAAAAATTGGTAGTTACATTTACTAATTTAGTAATGTTATCCAGATCAGCTCTTACACCTTCTTATATTCATGCACATGCAATTCACCATTATGCTTCATTTACTAAATTTGTTCCACCAACAATTTACGTCTCCTAAGGTGGCAAATTGGCAATTATGACCCAGTTACATCTCCTAGTTTCAGAAATAACATTGAATGCACATGCTCTCACAATTTGTTATCTCTAGTAAAGTGAGTGACACTTCAAGTTAGAAAAGATCAATAGGCACAAAGGGAGGCAGATGAAAGTACAAAATCCCTCAACATAACCACATAAGAAAGCTTTACAAACAATTCCTCTCAACATTTAGGTGCTTATTTTACTTGCACAGAACAAAACATCCAAACTTCTGATTTCTTAAAAAAATCTTATAATTGTTCCATAAGCCATATTATTGTGTTGTGATTTCACATTATTCGAGTGTTATGCTAATGCACGGCAGTACTTTTAAACATCTAGTAGAACCATTTCAATTTCATTCTTACATGATTACATACCCCTTAAATATTCCATCGACCCTAATACATGTTGCATATCAGCTCGTGCTTACCGATTAACAGTACGCATAAGTTTTGTTCTTTACATATACGAAAGCAAAATTTACTACTTAATGTTTTCCATCATTTTACAATAGCACAATGCTTTTTTGTCAAAGAAACAATCTATACACCATATTGTTGCATCATAAATTATTAAAAGAATGATAGAACCTAAAAAAATGTAAACTTTATCATAAGGCATTAACAAAAAACAATAAAAATAGAACCTTAAATTAGGGAGATGAAAAAGGAGAAAGCTTTTCATCAACGATCTTCTTGTCACGTCTTTCCATTGCTACATCCCGCATATCATTTCCAATGTGCTTCGGCTATACATACATACATATATATAAACACATAAAATAATTAATAATTCTGAAAATGAAGAAAAAAATGGGGACTTCTTACACGGCCATGAGCAGCATTAAAGTGTATGAACAAACGAATAGAATTAAGTATACAGTTACAAAATGAGTACCTCACCTATATGTCAAGTATAAGCTAACGCTCTGATAACATGAAGTGGTGATTAGTTTTCTTATGCCCAAATACACGATATATATAATATAATGATCATCAAAATCAGTAAATGTTAGATGGGCCTTTAAACATAAATGGGCCAATACAAATCCATGTTAACACATTTGACTTTTAATGCTACCAAGTTAATTTCTTAAGTTTAAATTTTAGGATAATTGTATGTAAGGGAGAAAGTTACTTAACTATATATTATATTATATATACATTACTAGGTTATCACCCCGCAATAACACGGGACGAAATTAATTTCTATAAACAATAGAATATTGTAGCCGATTTGTGGCAAATTATTTTTATATAGTTTATAAACCCGCGATAAGGCGCGACGAATTTAACTTTTATAAATTAATAGAATATTGTGGTCGATTTGCGGCCAATTTTTTTTATATAGCTTATAGACCTACGATAAGGCGCGACGAATTTAACTTTTATAAATGAATAAAATATTTGTGGATTTTTTTATGTAGTCTATAGAGCTGCGATAATGCCGAACGAATTTAATTTTTATAGATGAATAAATATCGTGACGATTTTTAATTTTTTTTTATTTTAGTTGATTTTTTTATATAGTTTATAGACCCGCTATAATGCGGAACGAATTTAATTTTAATAAAATGAATAAAATATCGTAACCGATTTTTAATATAGTTTATAGACACTTTAATTTTTATAAATGAACAAATTATTTGGTTAATTATTTTAATTTAAATAAATATATCAAATATCAAATATTTAGAGGACCAAAAGTGTAATTATACGAAAGGAATTAAGTTCGTTGGATCACAAATGATGAAGACAATAAAGGGTTCAGATTTCTCCATAATATCCTCTCTTAATTATATATAAAGATATGACTGGTATATGGTTGAAAAAATAATCGAACGAATTATAATCAAAAACTGAACTGGTAAACATATACACATTATTAAGTTTGTCTTAACTTAAATTTGATTAGGTTTTTTGAAGGATAAACAAAATCGTCTTGGCTTTGGTTCAGTTGGACCGAGCTGGACCAAAACCGAATCTTGAAAATCAAAAACTGGTTCGAGAATTCAAGTTTAGAACCAAACTAAACCTTGATGAGTTTGATCTGATTCTTGTTCTTAGTCATGTCAATGTGGATCTACTTTTTCCATCCTAGTGTTAGTTTATTTTTCAGGTGTGTATTAGTTATATAAACTTGTTTGTTCTATTATATGCATGCAAAAACAATTTGTATTGGTAATAAATTAAGAAAAGTAATTTATTTATTAACTAGTAGACATTCGCGCAAAGCAGTGGATAATTTATTTCATTTAGTGATTTTATGGTACATTTGTTTATTAAAAGACTAAATTGCATTTAATTTAATGTATAATTATATCTTAAATATTTATATCATTTCCAAAATTAGATAAGGGTAAATTGGTCTATTTCGTTAAAGATATGGGTATTTGTGTCATTTTCGTTCTTTAAAAATTTAATTTGTTAAAGAAAAGGGCTAAATTCTTTATAAGGGTATAAGATATAAGATATGGTGTGAGATGTGACAAAGAAAGATGACATGAAAGCTTTGTTTCATCTAAATAGAAAAGGATCAAAGGGTAAGACAAAGCCGATCATGTTAAAATATTTCTCCTTTTGTTGAGAAGAGTTAAATCTAGTTTGGTTCGATTTGAGATATAATTAAATAGCAGTCTTATATACTAGTAGTATAAGTATATTTTTACAACTCTTTTCAATAGAAGCTAGATGAATAATAGAAAGTCTTGTAAATTATACTCTTTTCGTTTTGTAATAAGTGTCCACAATTAGATTGTACAAAATTTAATATTCGTCAATATTTTTGCGTCATCTAAAGCCTCTTCGTTAATTATTTCTCCACGAATGAAAATTCATGAATGGTAGAAGATCACCTTATTCAGTTTCATATAACAAAGGTTCTCAGATTCATAAGAACTACTAGTTTAATTGTTTAGTCTCATAAGCTCATTTAGGGGCTGAAATGCTTTAAGTTTTCAACTAGACTTCAAATGGACAACTCATTTATAGTAAAATCTATCATTTTCGTGTAATGTAATTTATCCTTATTTGGAAATTAAATAAATTCTTTTTTGTCAACAAACAAACAAAGTAAAGCGTTCTCTCACAATGACTTGCACGGAACATGTAACTTAAAATAAATGTTGAAATGTCTCAAATTGAAATCCAATTCTATTACTCCTCGTCTACGTGTGCGATAAACGGAGGGTTAAGCTTGAGCATTATCAACTATAGTAGTTTAGTATCGACACTTAAAAAAAAATTATAGTAGTAACATCCGTTGTGACATGTCGTAGATGTCACGTCAGCCACAACGAATTGTTTTCACCACTAATTACAGTTGGGTTTTCATGACAGTTCATGACGGACAATTGAGATCTACTATTTTCTTCATTTTAATTTTTCCTTAAAAACATGTTTACTTCTAGTTAAATATAAAACACTATAATTAATTTAATCTAAAATTTCAAATTATGACTTTTTACCCAACCAATCTCTAATATTAAAAAAAAGTTTCATACTTAATTAATAAAAAAAACATTACAATATTAAAAAAAAAATACATATTTCATAAAAGTAAAAACGTTACAATACTAACTAAAAGTCTACACACTTTGAAAGTCGGCCGGAAGCTTTCAAATGTGCTCAGTGAAATTGGTTTGTGGTTTGTCATGCACCATTTTATCGCGTATTTCTTTTATTCTTGCACTACGCACCGCGACTCTTTCCCTGAAGTCGCCTCGGACCAAGTTAGCCTGATCGGTAAGAAACTCTTCCTCAAACGGACTCAATTTTTTTAAAAGTAACTGTTAGGTTAAAAAAATATCGTTTCTTAAAAGAAACTGAAATAAACGAAAAAGATAATAAAATACTAAAATGAACCTACATTTTCTCGTATTAACTTTCTAATTTGAAAAATGATATATATGCCTAATTAGAAATTAGGCATATATGTCTAAAAATGTGATTGGTAGATGAGAAGATGATTGAATAAAATTATAAGTGAATTACATATATCAAAAACTATATAGTTAAACTAAATTAATGATATACCTAATTTAACAGATATAACATTACTCTTATAATCTTTTCGATGTAAACGAACTGCACGACACAACCCCAAGTAATCCGTACTAGTTAGACGGAACCCCCGTCACAAACAACTAGAAGTGGTCTAATGAACAAATACAATATAAAAACAAATTCACATTTTCATTTCTATTTACACTGTACGTATGTGTATCAGTCTGCTCACCAACTACAAAATTAAATAGGGATCCAGTGTGGGACCACCGCCACGTGTCTGAGACAATATTCAAATCTCCGGACTCAAACTCCAACTCCGAACCAGATCCTTCACCATTCTTACCAAACCCCCCGTCTCCATTCATTCTCTTTCTTACTCTTTAATCTTTAGGGTTTTGATTCCCTTTTTTTCGCTTTACATTAAAACCCATTCCCAAATTTCCTCTTTCATTTCTCCACATTCCCCGCCGGCCGCTCATCGATCATACCTCACTTCACCCTTCCTGAAAAGGTGTTCAATTCTTTCCTTTCAATCTCACTGCTTTAATTAATTAATTTATTTCGTTCATTTTTTTCAACAGATCAACTTATATACATATATTTTTGTATCTTTACTTTTTATTATATGATTCATCAGATCATTACATTTTAGCTTGTATTTATTTTTTGTCAACTTATAATACTAACAGTAATATGTTTCTTAGATCTATATATTACACATATACATATGTTAGTTGTTTTTTTTTTAATTATGTTTATTTAATTATTTATGTTCTGTTTTAATCTTTTCAGGTTGATTTGAAGAGATCACTATTTTGTATTTGTAAGAAAATATGGCGTGTGTATCTCAGCTTAATTACTCTCATGTTACTAAAAACAATCATCATTTAAATCCAGCTAGACATCTACTTAACCTTCAGTTACCAAATCTGATTACTGCCAAAAAACTCGTCGATTTAACGAATTTACCTCTCCGATCAACGTCCTTAAACCCTTATTTACCTTCTAATATACAACCAATTCCAATCCCCTGTGCTGCTGCTGGTGGCGGCAGCGGTGGTAGTTCTGGTGTCGGTCGCGGTGGCGGCGGCGGCGGTGATTGGAGTGACGGCGATGGAAAGTTTGACGATTCGTCGTCACTTGACGGTTTCGGACCGATTGGGGCTTTTCTTAGTGGGTGGAGATCTAGGGTTGCTGCTGATCCCCAGTTTCCTTTTAAAGTGTTAATGGAAGAAGTAGTTGGTGTGAGTGCAAATGTGTTCGGTGACATGGCATCTCGTCCGAATTTCGGTCTAAACGAGCTTGACTTCGTGTTTTCGACGTTAGTTGTAGGGTCGATATTGAATTTTACGCTTATGTATTTGTTAGCACCAACTATGGCTTCAACTTCAGCTACTTTGCCTTCAATTTTCGCTAATTCACCAACAAGTCACATGTTTGAATCCGGTGCTTATAGTTTGGTTGACCGATTTGGTACCTTTGTGTACAAAGGAGTATTGTTTGCAGGTGTAGGGTTTGCAGCCGGTTTAGTAGGGACCGCATTGTCAAATGGGTTGATCAAAATGAGGAAAAAAATGGACCCAAGTTTTGAGTCACCAAACAAGGCACCACCGACTGTTTTAAATGCGCTTACTTGGGCCGTTCATATGGGAATAAGTGCGAATCTTAGGTACCAAAGTTTGAATGGGGTTGAGTTTGTGTTGGCAAAAACGTTGCCCCCGTTAGCGTTTAAGAGCTCGGTGGTTGGGTTGAGAATGGTGAATAATGTTCTTGGAGGAATGACTTTTGTGATGTTGGCTAGGTTGACTGGTTCTCAAAGTTCAAGTGGTGAAAGTGTTTATGAAGATGGTTCTGATGAGGAGAAGAAGTTGTTGACTACTGAGATTTCTTCCAAGTGATTCTGTTTCATGTTTTGATAGTGAAAAAAATAATGAAATCATCAAAAAATGATTAAGGGTTTTATGATATGGTTATGTGATTGTAGTTTAGTGGTGAGAAAATGAGAATGCATGAATTTTGGTACTAACTAGAATAAGTTTATGTATACAATATGTGTTTTGTTTGTGCAACATTTGTGATTTCATTTGACTTGGTTTTTGATACTTGGAATTGCATTAGGTCAAAGGCAAGAATGTGGAATATTAAATGGGAAGTGATTTGTGCATAATTTTTTTTAAATATAAAAGTGATAAAGATAATTTTATGCTTACAAGTCGAATAAGTTTATACATAATACTCTGTTTTTCTTTGAACTCGGTGATGGTATTTTTTGTTTAATTTTTTGTGATATCAATTTGTGACCAGCTTTTTCGTGCTTAGAATTGAATTGGGTCAATGGTAGTGTCTAAACACCTTTTTTTTTCAGTCTATAGGTATATTCAACATACAATGTTCGTTATGCTGTTGTGGGAGAATTGTACACGGCAATAAATTTGTTGCTTAAACGAAACTAATACCTTTGAATATTGTTGCAAAAGAAAATGGTTTTTGATTTGGGTATGAGATGTAAAAGATCACTCAAGTCATTTATGAAAAGATGTAAAATTGATTAGATTTAATGTATTTTAAATGGCAAATTCTCTTTCCATGGAGAAAAGTGCTCATTTGATGAACTAGATTGATGGTAGAGATGCCATTTTTAACATATAATAGAATCTTATTCAATTTACGTATTATTTTATTTTATTTTTAATAATTTTTTATATACAATGCGTGAAATAATTCTGAATATATATTCATGATTAGTGTAGTTTTATCTGCATACTGACATAAATTTTATTATCATATGATTTTTATGTAAAGAATGTAGTTTTTAGTCTCATAATCAACTTTTTTTATATCGAAATGTAAATAAAAATAAGTTTTTACCAAATGACGCATTTTTATTGGTACTCTCATACTTAAAAAAAATTCATAATTGAATGAACTCATCTCTATTAAAGAAACATAAAATGATATGGTAAATAATTAATTATTATTAATTAATAAAATAATAGTAAATAGCAATACAATCTTTTAATCAAATTATCAATTCATCAATGACTGCGTGTAAATAGCAATACCCATTTTAAATGGGGATCAGATTGAATAAGAAAAGCTTTTCAATGTAGAAAGGTACAGGGACGATAAACTGTACAATTTAATGGATTTGTGAAGAATTTAAACTACTTAAAACATTTGTTTTCTTATTATAAAAACCGATACAGATGCTATTTTATAATTACATGGAACTCATGTACCTTTGGATATTTAAGATTAGATTAAATAACGCAAAACTCAATTAAAAATAAAAAGTTTAGATTGAGATTTTTCGCTCGCAACTCATTGACCCACCAACTCGCGAACCTGTTATATTTTTAAGTCGGGCTTGGTCACCTAATGAGTTTTCGAGTTGACCTGCCAACTCAAATACAATTTATAGGTTTGTGGGAAAAAGATAAAATCGAATCATTATAAAATTTTGTGTTCGTGCAACCTATCTTATGATCTTATATCTGATCCTGCATTAAAAAATGATCCTACTATATTCACTTATATTTTCGTCGTCAAGAGTGTAAAATCTTACTACCATGACTTTGATACTGATAACCTTAATTAAAGATATTGACGTATTATTAAGTACTTAAATAACGAACATCCGTCACGTGGACTAAGTTTGAGTATGAATTTGAAATTTCGAACCCAAAATTAAAACAACTAAAACTACAGGCTAGAAACGAACAGAATTGGAACTTTTAGGGACTATTTTTGTAACATACTCTAAAATAAATACTCCTAAATTTCGAATTAAGTTCAAATTCAAATATATACCTTCCCTCCCCAATTTCGTTTCAGTTTCAGAAATTCAATATCACATCTCATCAATGGCCTCTTCCGAATGATTGAAACGTGACTGGTTAATTGATGATTTTGAAATCGGAAGACCTTTTGGCAAGGGCAAGTTCGGGAGAGTATATCTTGCTCGCGAATCAAAGGGAAATACAATTATGAACTACGATTTACTTGAAATTAGGGTTTATTTTGATCAATTTGATTTATGTTGGTTTCAATTTTATTAATTAATGCGTACATTTCAGGTTATGAAGTTATAACTATGATTTACTTGAAATTAGGGCTTAAGTTGATCCAATTTGATTTACGTTGGTTTCAATTTGATCATGTAACGAATGTTTTGTAGATTATGCAGTTATAACTATGATATACTTGAAATTCGGTTTTAATATGAGAAGTTTGGTTTATGTTGGTTTCATTTTGATTAAGTAATTGATGTATTTCAGATTATTTACTTGAAATTAGGGTTTATAGTGAGAAATCTGATTTTCTTAATTTGTTGTTAATTAAAGCAAGTATATAATGGCATTGAAAGTAATATTCAAAGAGCAGACTGAAAAGTACAGGCTGCAACATCAGCTCGAGAGAGAAATGGGGATACAAACTAGCCTTCATCATCCGCATGTTCTTCAGCTTTACGAATGGTTTCATGATGCTGAAAGGATTTTTTTGATATTGGAGTATCCTCATGGTGGTGAGCATTAAAGATCCGGTCATCATTACGAGGAACAAGCTGCCGCTGTAATATATACACCTCTATCTGTCTCAGTTATACACTCACGCACACAACCACATACAGACACTATAGTTTGATTTACACAGGAAACCAGGGGCGGACCTAGGAGGGTTCCCGGGGGTTCACGGGAACCCGATTGAAGTTTGTCGCGTAGTGTAAATTATCGCTAAAAATCTCGATTTCTCCAAAATGAACCCGGTTTCAAAATTTGGTGTCACATAAATACTTGTTTTTAATTAATTAGCCAGCTAATATGTTACAGAAATTAATTTATTTATTGGTTTTAATGAAATCGTACATTTTAATTCATTCTAAAAAACAGTTATGTATTAGTTGTGATCACAAAAAAATATTATTACAATGATAATCATAATGTCATTCAATAAAAGTATTTGGGAAGTTGTACTCATTAAAAAGAGACATTGGGAGACTTGCAACGCATTTGACCCGCACTTTTGCTAAAAAAATTTCCTTATTTGATCCGTTTGAGATAACACAAATCGAAACAGACACATTCATTAGTAAATTGGTCAAAATTCCCACCTTTACTATTAACCAGCTGTATGATAAATTTTTCTGTTATCTACATAGGATAATGAAGGTTGACCCCACTTCTCCTTCTACCCTTCACATTTCTGATGAAGCTAAAGATCTCATCACACAAGTAAGTTCTTTTAACTAGAGATCTACCTATGCGACTCATGTGACTGGTAGTAAGATTGGAAGTGTGTATTTGTATTTGTCATAATACGGTTTCAACAAATGCAGCTTTTAGTGAAAGACTGCAAAAAGGCTCTCCCTTGAGAAGATCTTGAAGCATCCTTGGATCATCATGAATGCTGATCCCAACGGTACATGACGTAAATAGAATTTATAGTTACATTCAACTTGATTGTGGCTATGAAGAATTAACACAAACTAACTTTAGCTTCAATGTGCTATAGAGTGGTAGCTAATAGCTCCTACTTTTTCTTTGTTTACCCATGTTAATACGATATCATTACCTTATTTGCTTCCTCTTTTAGCTAGCTATTACTTGCTTTATAAATGGAAAAAAGCAGGTTTTAAAATAATTTGTGAGTCAATGTCTAATAGTAGTCTCTTAAGCACAATATACAAAATGATTAAGTTACAAAGAGTTGGTATAGATATTAAGCAGTTATGTATTTTACATGGAAAAAATGCATTTTTAGCTAAAATTTGAGTTTTGACCTACATATACAGGATTTGGTGTTGTGGGCTTGGCCATGTGCTAAAACCTGGGGTACCAAAACATTCCTTTGATGCCCTCTGGGTCAGGTTCAAATCCTAGATTCCTATAAAACTCCACAACTGCAAAAACAAACCAAGTTTAGATAGCTTCAGACAACCTATAACAATTTCCAATTGGAAAGGCAAATGAGTGGGTGGTGTAACACGTCAAACAGGTTCAGGTTAGAATGGCTAAATTTCTAGTATGGCTGAAACGGGTCGCGTCGTGCTGAACTTCAAATACAGTTTGTAGATTTTCCGTTCTTAAAAAATCTATTTCTTTTAGGTATATTGATTTATGAGGTTTATAAATTTTGAATACACTTCGGAGTTTGCACTATGTTCGACTCATTTTCATTTAAGCTATGTTTTCTTAGTTTACTCATTTGAATAGTTACAGAAAAAATGCAACCCAAAGTGACCTATTTACCCATAAATGGGTCAAATTTGCCACTTCTATTTTCCAACATTTGGACAATCGAGGAACCACATTACCTTTACTGTCTGCAAATAATGTTATGTTGCCAATGTCCCTCTGAAGTAGAGCTCTTATAATCTTTTCGATTAAAGCCTTTCCAAGACCTTGCCCCTATTAAAAGATCAGCCAATTAAACAAGTTAAGCTCTGATGTATAAATATTAACCTAATCATATATAAGTAATATAACCACTTTCAAATTCATATCCGACTGATGTCAGACAGCCATGGGTTTAAATACAAGTTTGATTACAATACTTGTTTCAAAATCTGTGCGTAATATGATGTTCCAGTTACCATTCAAAGGCCTAATCTGTCTTTTGTTGCAAGATATCTAACAATCTCTTAGAGATAATGACAGTTTATTTAGTTTCCTAATATAGGTTATCCGATTTCCTAGTTATCTTATATCAGTAATAAATAGAGGCTTAACCTCTCAATGAACAAGATGAATTATATTTTTCCTGAATCTTTTTACAGAATCTGAAAAAGGCCACACAACTAGAATTTTTGAATTATCAAACAATCAGAAGCTAGTTTCATAATCTTAAAAGTACAATGTAAATCAACATACTCACTAGGGAATTTGTACAAAAACAACATATATCAGCAGGACATATATATGAACTACATGCATATGAACAAAAACACTTGAGTTGGTTTTATGTTTTTTTTTTTTTTTTTTTTTTTTTTTGATGTTTCATCTATCTTCCTGTTTTCTTCTCCTTGACATAACCATGGATATTGTATAAATAAAAAATGTTATACCTGGTAGCTAGGATCTACAAGGACATCCCATATAGTTGCATTGAATGCATGGTCTGATGTAGCACGAGCCATGCCGATGAGCTTCTTGCCACTATTGGGTTCTGCTAATTCTGTGAAGTAACTTCCCAAAATACACTAAGATTTGTCATTAAAATACAAACAGAACGGGTGAAACTCAGCTGCAAATGCATAGTAACTAAATACTTTATACGCGCCCAATTAGATTGACTAAATTTCAGGGGAAATATACCTTCTCCGGCTGATTTCTTAACGGAATGCAACGTTGCAACCATGTAGCTATTTTTCAGTGCAGCAGCTAGCTTTGATAGTGGTCTTCTGGGCCACCCAACCTTTTAAACCGTGAAAGAATTTTACTTTTGACAACAACAAAAAACCAACCACAATCTGATGAAATATGACAAAATTGGGATGGTAAGTGGAATTTCTCTTGGTCGATAATGAGTCAAAACGGGCTAAGATCAAAACAGCTACTTTACTATGTGGATGGAAACAGGTCCCATTTGGTTGACCCGAAATACTTTCACGTAAATTGCTTTTAGTCTTTTTATAAATGATTAGTGTCTTAGAAGGATCAAAATAACTATATTGTTACAACAATTATCTAATTCAGGAAATTGTTTGTATACTAAAATTGAACGTTCGGTGGCTTGCTGTCTGATTCCAAATTAGCTAATATTCTGTAGTTCTATATTTGGCCCATTCAACCCGTTAGAGATGAAACATAGCCCAAATCAACCCATTTAGAAGTATATTGGTCTAAATTGCCACATCTACATATAAAGTAATGTACATTCACGTAGATCAGTTTGTCATACAAAGTTGAACCATACGAAGTAGCAAGCAATGTATGCAATCGAAGTGCAGAGAAATTACCTTATCACACAAGGCTTGGAGATCATATATGTCAACTTCTGCACCTGAAGAAAAAATAATTTGTTCAACTGTTCCATCTGGTAGGGTTTTCTCAACAAGTACGAATTCCTCGGGCAGAGGTTCTTCCTCTTCTTCGGGGCTAGAAGGTGGCTCTATGACCTGTGTAGTGTTGTTCTTGATTAACCTGTGATATTTCAATGAAGTTGGTTGGATATATTATGGTAGTTATGTGGAGATGCGGAGTTAAACTTGACCATTTCATAAGACAGGTGAAACAAACAGCAGGTAGAACTAGTGATTTGTATAGATCAAACTTCGAATTTATATAATGATCAACAGTATTTGTAATAAAATGCAAATTTTAAATGTGTAAAGAAGATCTTAAGACAAGAATGACATTATAGAACACCTATAGGTCCAACAACATTCTTACTTAATTAATATACCCTGACATTTTGTTTTATTCATATTTTAAATTCTATGTCTGCGAATGGGACAAATGGATAAGATGAAGGGGTGGAACAACAAAAACTATAGACAAATTAAATTAGAAATGGCATAGTTGTGTGATGACCCGACCCCTTACTGGATAATGTCCCTTAACCATCCTACCTACATACGGTAACTAGTATGTTCTTTTGCAAACAGAGGAGAAATTATCATTGTTGAATGAAGTCGCTCACTCGCTCCGGTTTAACTTGCATGAGCCATGAAACTATGCTCCTTGCACAATAGCCCTCTTAGTTGTTAGTTTGTTACAATTTTTATACTACTCTCTTCACTCTTCCACATTATGGGTTTGAATGTTTTACTTTCTCTTCTCTACATGGTTAACAAAGTTTCTATCTCAACTCCTTAATCTTTTATCTTATAATTCCATTCCTTCTTAATGCATGATGGAGTAACAGACACACGAAATACACGCTATAGGTAACATTATTGTAATCCAGAATACCTTGTAGGACTACAGAAGGGTCCTTGTATAAAAACAGTTCTATTTTTGTCCAGTTCATTGAAAATTTAAAATGTAGAATCAGATCTCAAACAGTAAAAGTCCTGCCTAATATAGAGTGAGATCGGATGAAGTTGCTAGTTTTTAAAAAGTGTTACTTAAAGAATGGAACATATAAGAAATGAAAATGTTTCCTGTTGGGTGAAATTCAAAATCGTAGCCTTAATTGATGGAATATGAGACTCATGGTTGGGCCAAACTGCCTTAGGCTGTTTGCCCATGCATGTGGACCATCACACCTTTCCATAGGGTTGTCAGAGGCACTATAACTCCTCCCAAATCAAATGTTACATTTGATCAGAGTTCGTGCATTTTCCCACATGTTTTCCTTAATCCCAACGTTCCATAAACGTTTGGTTAGTTACTATATTTGTTCTACATCATATTTCTATGGTTATATTAGGAAGTTTCCCTCGATATTTTGTGAGGAGAGTAAGAACCATAGGCGGGCAAATTACACAATCGCAAATAAGGACACTTGTGTGCTCAAACTTCTTCTGAGAAACAAGTTCTTAGACATAGATGAAACTCAGTATCAAAGTTTGTCATGATTGTGGGATTTTTATTGTTAAACTTGTGCTTTTTCAACAAATGATTGGTGCACAAACATGATTCAGTCATACTTCCACTTCCTCAAATTAATTTCAGTTCAAGTTAGCCTTAATATTTTTTGTATTTAAATCATGCAATCATCATACGTACCTTGTTGAATTAAATATACCATGAGAAGAAAGAAAGATTGTTACACTTACCCAGATCTAATTGATTCCCAAAAGCCAGCATTCAACCTAGACACCTTGAGCTTTCTACTTCCTAAAAGAATTTCCACAGGTCACACAATAAAATCAATAGTCACGAATATCAACTATCAATCACAGTTCAGTACCAAAGGAAGTATTTGACTAGAATGTAGGCTACATGATAATTTCATTTCTGGATGTTCAATAGTTCCTGTCCCCAGCCTAGGATCCGTTAAGAATCTAAATCTACGTGAGATGCAAACTGATTCGCTAGTGCTACTTCAGCTTACATATTTAAGCAGATACAAGTTAGTTGTGAATCTAAGTTACAGAAGCCGCGAATAAGTTCGCTTCTTACATTTCTCACGTGTATTTAGTTTCATATTTGATCTTAATTCTCCCTTCCACACACACTAGAAATCAGGAATCCATTGCTTAACAGCTTCTAAATTTCTTGAAATTGAATTCAAAGCTTACTCAACTTAAATAATATAAGCTTTCATTAGTTTCCATGTATTTAGCTCCATTCAAGCAACGACAAATTCTGACCGACAATGATCCTACGGTTTATCTATATCAATTTGAATAAAATAAAATATCTTAAATAGGAGATTCATAAGCCAATTACAATACACACATATTATATACAATTTAATATGATTCTCGAGGGAGAACAAACCTGTTGGTAACCCTAAATTGAAACTGAAACTGGAAGGATACGGTTGCTGATTTGAACGATTAAAGATGCAATCTACAGCGCATCTGTAAATAACAACAGCAAACAATCGATAAGATGAAATTCTAAAGATTATTAGTGGTAATGTTAGGGTTAATAAAAATTATATTTTGTATAAATATGGAGTGTTAGTTACAGTGAAGAAGAAGATGAAGAAGTCTGCATATCACTCGTTTTATGAAATGAAATGGAAGTGTACAGATAATGTTCTTGAGGTCTTTAACTTCAGCTTACTTTGTTAAATTGCTTGTTATTTTACCCATTTTCACCATGTGAACAAATTAATGTTAAATAATTAATTTAAGAATATGATTGTAATGTTATGCATTTCTATAAAGGTTATATCATATCGTATCATATACATATTATATACTAGTAAAGTCATGAATGTACAATCGCACAACTCATGTAAGATCACCTTTTATAATTTAAGAATTGAAATAAATAGAACACGTACATTATCATAAGAGAAGAATGGAAAATATTCGAACGATAAGTATAATCATGATGAGTTACGAGAATTATATTAAACAAATTTTGTTAAAAAATATATATTTTTTATGTAATTTTTGCAATTAGAAAGTCTTTAATTAAAAAATTTGTAAAAGATTAATAAAATAATATGTTACTATGTTGTAGGAAACATAACAAGAACAAAATTGAAAGTTAAAAGTTTTAGGAAAATGAAAAAAGAAAAAAAAAAAAAAGAAGAGGAAAGCAGAAATGGGGAAAAAGGGCATGCAAAAGAGGGACATACACTACCCATCTTAACTAACATTTGTTATTAAGTCTGTTAAATTATAACATATATTAAAGAATATATGCCTGAAATCTTACACATGTCAAGTGCAGCCTCTACTACAATAAAAAAGGTCATCTTCTTATAATAGATATATATATATATGCTTGTAACTGCACAAGTTTTATACAAGGTAGACAAATCATGTACAAGAAAATTTACAACTCATTTTCTTCAACATTTTCATATTTACATATTCAATCATTACTTTGATGCTAATAACACCTATATTGTTAACAACATTCATCATTATAAAATGACATTATTTATCATTTAAATAATGAAAAACTATTTGTTCAGTTAACGACACTCAATTTATGTGTCATTAGATTATCAGGATAACTAAAAATGTACATTTATTAAAGATGAATAGTATAAAATGTAAAATATCATAAACATGACTAGTCAACAATATACAAGCTCATTGACAAGATCTATAATATCCTCATTTTAGTAACTATATCTACCGTCTTTTTTCTTCCTTATCCACTTTTAACACCTGCAAATTGCAAATTTTAAGTTAGATTTTTGTAGTGTTGGCTGAGTTTTTGCGGAGTCGTGTTTATCTCTTCAGCATGAAAAACACGAGCGAGATATCGAAAGGGGTAGTGGTAGGTTCAAGTCTTAGTTAAAATATTACATTTACGATCGGGATTGTACATACTAATATGTAGTATAAAAACCACACTATGTGGCTACAAAGTGCTTGTTTGTATAAGGCTTTTATTAATTTTTATGTGTTTTACACAGTTTTCATTAGTTTAATGAACATTGTGTATTATATAAATTTTATATTGAGAAATGAATACATTGAAACTTACTAATGTCAAAATGATATATAAAAGGGATAAATTTTGTTGGAAGTGAAAGAGTAGCCACAAGTAACATGTGGTGCCTTCCTCACCTTCACATGCTTCCCACCTTTGTTTAGATTGAAAACTGAAAACTACTTTACATTAAGACAAGTTATAAATAGAACTAAATGTAGAAACTCATGAAGAAATGTCATTTTTGTCAATCATATTTTGGATTTGTACTATTTATCTTGTTACATATACTTATATCTTAGATAGCATATCACAATAGAGATGGTAACAAGCACTAGAAAAAACTTATATTCCTATAGATTTGAATTATTTGTAGTAGATAGACATATAGTCATATAGAGGGAGAATGGTATACTATTTAAGAAAGGAGCATCATGCATGTGGAAATTTATTTATGAACTCCAAAAGGATAGAAATCTCATCAAGTTTAATTAAATAGAGAACATCATAATATTGAAGTGTTACATCCATCAAAACTATGCCACTCCTTATAATTCAATGTTTTGGTCTTTAAGCACACACATGGTTTGTACACCCCACAACAAGTATCAATTATGTACGTGGATAAAGTTCTACCATTTATTAAATTTAAGGTAAATTATATAAGGAAAATTGACAAATTATATATTTCTAACGTGAACCTTTTGTAATCATGGGTGTTCTTATAATTATAAACCCTACATTATTATAATTTCACATTGCTAATGTATAATGAAGAAATTTATAACCTTCCAACTCTAAATTGTAATTAGGCAATGTTAATTTTGATTAATATATTGGTTTTCTTTTTCTTAATTTAAAAGAGCGTTTATGTATTAGGACCCAAACCATTTTGAGGTCCAAGTTAAGCATCAGTAAACATCATAGTTGTTTCACCATCATATCTTTTCCTTTACCATTTAAATAAAATTAGAAGGGTTTTTAATCTTTAATTAATAAGTTATAGGTATTTAATTTTAATCATAGACAAAGAAATAAATTTGGCTTTGGTATTATTGACTTTTGTTGTGCTATAAATCTTTTATATATATATATATATAACCAAACTCTTTGGTTAATTTAGGATCTAAGTTGACTCCAATTTCCATAAACTTGGTAAGAAAAATGTAAAATCATTGATTGTCAACATATAAAATAATGTGCTAGCTAGCAACTATGTATTATGATGAAAAGTGGTTGTAACCACTATTTTTAATACAATTTTCAATTGCCATATATGGTATTAAATTAAACCGCATGATGTCCAATGTTTCTCATGATTCATCCTTTGAACTTTGTTAAAGCCGTTGTTTAGGTTGTTGGTCACACATTGAAAAATGTTTTCTAGAACGTTGTAACGTTTATTATTTTCTTTATTTTTCTAATTATTTATACTATACGACAATATACGAGTATAAATTGACGACTCTACGTTAAGAAAAAGTAAGAAAAAGTAAAATTGTTCGTGAAAGTTTTTAAAATTTTATTTTTACATTTTTATAAATATAAATATAGAATTATAAAAATTCCCTTTAAAAAGTATGCATTATATTCTTTTCAATATAAGATTATTTATAAAATGTTTACGTTTTTTTACTCATAAAGCGGATATGAGATTTATGAACGAGTTAAAACGAGTCACGTGCCTCCCACACTCAAAAGCGTAAAGAGAAACCCATTTGCAATTGCCCGTAAACCACACTCCTTCCTCTACACAAACACACACTCATGACGTGAACCTTACTTAAAGCAAGCAAGCAAGCAGGAAAGCTCATCGTGTATCTAGTTGTATGTCAACTTTTTTATATTTCATAATACATCACATGATTCAAACATAATATCATGTAAATTAATTGAATCATGATGAATCGGAATTCATCAAAAGACTCTGTTGTCGGTATCGGAGCTCAGAATCTCAATGTTAACGGCATTCGTAATTCTCCGGTCACCGGATTATTATCTCACCGGCGAGTCATGAGTCTCACCTCCACCACAACGACAACCGCCGAGGATTTCAATAGCAACAACAACAATAACGCTGATCTCTTCTCCCGTAATCGCCGTAGTCTCTCCGTCGCATCTTCCGATGAATCCGACTGTAAGGTTTCCGTTACATTTTTCTCTAATATCCAAAAATTGTTAATCATTTTAAATTTTGATTAGTTATAATTACTGTAATTCATTATATTTGAATTATGCGATGTACGACTGAGACGACTTTTCGTTTTATTTTTATACTTCACGCATTTTGCTTAATCTGACTGTACGATTTCGGTTAATGATTTTGAATTAGTAATTAGATTTGAATAATGTGTTCGGTGAGTGACACGACGTCGTTTTCGTTAAGTTTAGGGAGATAAATAACACAGCGAGTCGTTTCGTTAAATATTTCAGAAACTTGACTTTTTTGCTGGTTAAAATTGCCTTTTGTAATTTTTACATATAAAAATGTTTATTAGTACTAGTATTGAATGATAGATGTATGTTACTGTATGTCTATTCAGTGCAGGTGAGATTAGGAAGGCTCACGGCTGGATCAACGAAATCGGCAAAAAACGTATTTGATGATCTTCTTTCATCTAATGAAGATGGAAAACATGATTATGACTGGTATGTTGTATCATAATAAGAATACTAACTTAACTGGCTGTGATAATGTTAACCTTTGCTTTTAGTTCAGATCTAGCTTCCTTTTACGTAAAAACGGCATGTTGCGATCTTAGATTAAATTGATAAAGTTAACAAGTTTTGGGGTGTCGCTGTGTTGATATTTGAATATTGCTGATGTAACAAACTAAAGGAAATTGAATATTAACCAACTAATTAGAAACTTTTTGGTTTGGTATTTATTTTGACAGCTCTCAATAGTTACAGTTGAACATGATTTTAAGGCTCAACATGCATAGTAATGATACTAATGGAATTAGCTGGAAACAGTACACATCTAATTCCCTTTGTAGATCAACTTAAAGTTATAAGTCTGTGCCACAACTCAGGGACAATATGTTACTTTCTGGATGAGATTTTGTTTGTATTTTAGGCCTCAATTAAAATAAGGATTCGCTGTTCATAAAAAGAAAAAGAAGAAAAGGATTCTTCTAGACAAATTATGGTTAGGGATAAATTCATATTGGTTATATCCAGGGGAGAATTCACACGCGCATATATATATATATATATATATCTATTAATAATTAAAAGGCGATATCAATTTGCTTATGTGGCTCCAATCATAGCTTGTCACGTATGCAAAAATATGAGATGTCAAACATATAATTTTTTTGAATTTTTTGCCATATATACATCGATGATGTGTCTTTGTATATCATAAAAACTAGATTAATTGCAAGCGTTGACTGCATTAATTAGTAAAATTTAGTGATCACTATTAAATAAATTAAAACATCATTAATTGCTATTGTTTTTTCATTTTTAAAATTAATAAAATAAATTAAAAAATTAATGACCATGATTAATTGTTATTGTTTTTTTTTCATTATTTGAATTAATTGTATTAATACCTTTAGTATATTAATTAATTGTTCAATTCATTTTTTCATATGGTATACTTACCACATAATTAACTGTTAATTAGTTAATTGCATGATCAAATTGTAACTTAATTAACGCATAAACTTTAATAACTGCATACATTTCACCCAATAAATAAACATCACATTGTCATGCATCACACAAGTTTTAACAATAGTATATAATATACATATATATATATACATATATAAAAGGTGGATTATTGGGCCATCTTTAAAATTCTCCTACTATAACACTATATAAATTTTAATGAAATCTCCTTGAAAATGAGTTTGGATCCTCTTTGTGAGCCTTGAATCTTTTGAACGTACTATAAGTTTTTTTACCGTTAAATTGTTTGATGAAGAAAAATCAGGTGAAAATGTGGTTTGAAGAGGACCGGTGAAAAAGAATATAAAATTTTCACATATATCCCCTTATAGTATCCGTTAATTTATCAAATAAGCTAACATTGTTTTCAAATCTTACTTTTAATCCTTATAATATATACTTTTTCAAAACCACCCCTCAATAATTTCAATATGTATGTAGTTGTCGTAAATAGTATCTATTAGAAAAATAATTCGCATAAGGTCATGTATTGTGATTTACTTTTTACAATTCAAATATACAAATTATTAGTAAAAAAGAGATCCGTTAATTTAACTTTTAAGAAATGACATTTATATATTTTCTTTTTAATAATTAAATAAATATAAATAGAAATTCTCAAAGTTTATGAACAATCAAATAGCATGTATCTATAAATCTGAAATAGAGCAATATGTATAGAGAGTGATTGTATTTGTGACAAGATTAGATAGTTGCTATTTCATTTACTTGTGCACAAATTTTGATTTTTGTAAAAGTTCTGTTTTCCATCTAATTTAACTTGATTTTAAATTACTAAAAAAGTAGAATGTCCTTTGTTAACAAAATTTAAAAGAGGCATATTTCAACCGTTAGCTCTAGACATAAAAAAAACTCAGGACCTGCCCGGGAGAAGATGAAGTTCCATTTCAACTTCATAAACTATAAAAAGTCATAAATAAATAACGAACATGAGCTGTTTTATTAATACTTAAGCTTAGTTCAATCTTTATTCATAAAACATTGAATTCTTAAATCTTTTTTTTAATTCATTTGAAAAGGTCATTTTGACTAAAATTAATCTAAATTGGGAGCTTAAATAATAAGTACATTTTATCTTGAATTTTACCTTAAATCTTATTAAGTTAGGACAATATTATCTGTTCGTGTTCCTTTTATAAGTCCAAGCGAGTCTTACAACCTTTTAAGCAGATTAACTAATGAATATGTCAGGAATAACATCTAACCCGACCTGACCCTACTCGGTATCTAGTTCATATGATCTAGTTATGTTTTTACCTAAAGAAAAAATGAACTCACCTAAATTTCAATTCTAAATTTGCCACTAGTTATACCAGTCATTCTTTATTGAGATTCTTTTTATAAATATTTAGTGATATTAGTGATATTAGTGATATTTGATAGATCCCGATAATTCTCCTGTTAAAACAGTAAAAAACGAAAACAGAAGAGTTGAGAGGTAGGGTCTAACAAGATTACATAGCTGATTGTCCTTAATTATATTACTAATGCACATCTTTATGTTCTTTTGAATTTTAAAGTTTGCTTATCTAACTTTTTTCTGCTCTAAAGGTAAAGCTATAATTTACTCTACCGTTCTGAAGTTCAAAGGTTCCACTATATGTAAATCTTAAAGTGATTAGGAAATATGTGAAAAATTAATGTATAAGCTCTGGACTTGATGTAAGTTTTTTAACATTTCTGGTAACAGGCTACTTGCTCCTCCAGGAACTTCCCTGATTCCGTCTTCAGATGGAAAAGAGTCTCAACCAACATCAGTTGCCCCAAAAAGAAATACTTTGGTTAGATCAGGCTCTACAGTTAAAACCTCAAGGGTTCGCTTTTTCTTTTTTCCTTGTTTTCCAATATATGTTTCATCAGATAAATTTCACATGGAACAAACTCAGCTTTAGAATATTGAGATTCTTTTATGTCAATGGAGAGTTAGGAACTCAATAGATTTTGATGTTTAGCTCTCTCAATTGCAGCTATCTGTTTCTCAATCTGAGAGTAACCAAACTTCAAGACCAGCAAGAAGCAGTTCAGTGACTCGCCCGTCCATCTCAACCACGCAATACACAAACTACTCCAACAGAAACTCCAATATCCTGAACACCAGCTCTGCTTCTGTCACTTCTTACATAAGACCATCCACCCCAACTAACCGTTCATCACCAGCAGCGAGACCCTTGGCCATTTCTTCACGTGCAACAACTTCACGAGCCGCAACACCTTCTAGACACCGCCCATCGTCCACTACCGCTTCCATTGATCGAATGACCAGACCATCAACTCCTACTCACCGTCCACAAACACCCGTCAAGTTGACTTCCCCAACGGCTCGACCATTTTCTAGGCCCTCGACTCCCACTCGTAGGAGTCCAACACTTTCTCACGCTCCATCTTCCAATGGACGAAGTACGGGACCCACTTCCAGGCCAAGCTCACCTGGCTCACGGATTCGCCCATCGCCACAGTCCATCAATCACCCTGATTTTCCACATGAAACACCACCAAATCTCAGAACAACATTACCCGCACGACCTCTATCTGCTGGTAGGTCTAGGCCAGGAGGTGCCATGACTGTGAATGGAAATGTAGAGAATATAAACATGGGAAGTATGACAAGGAGACAGCCATCGCCAATTGTCACTAGAGGTAGAATTACAGAACCACCTGGAAAAGGGCGCCCCCATGGTAACGGGCATGTGGTTGAGACATTAGAGTCTCGAAGGACTTTACATGTGCCTGAGTTGATTACAAGAAAACCTATAAAGACGTTAAATTCAGAGAGTGGTACAGGCTTTGGGAGGAGTATCTCAAAGAAATCACTTGACATGGCTATAAAACATATGGTATTGACACCCTTTTCTATATGTAACTTTGATTCTCTTATTACCATGCTATATTACTGTTGTGCGTGCAATTTAGACCCATTTACTTTCCAATGGGTTGATGCACGTTATATTTTGTCTCTAACAGGTTAAGAAAAGAAGTTTAAAAGATACAATGTCAATTGTGTCAAACTGGTAAAAGAAAAAGTTCCACCATCTTGAAATCTTATAATTTTTGTGATCTTATTTGGTACACTTAACGATTGTAGATAGAAAATAAAGTTTTTCTACAAACAATGATTCACCTCAAACCAACCTAGCCTGCCAGGACCCAGCCTAGTTTACCACCTATAGGCAGACTTTTTCCACCTGATATTAGTATTATATATGTTTGAAACTTAGACTTCCTTTATGGGAGTAGATAAATCTCAAAGAACCTCCATCTTGTTCAGGATATTAGAAATGGAGGTGTACGTCCACTTTCAGGGTCGAAGCTCTTTCCTCAAAGCATTAGATCTGGCAACCCCAGAATACAACCTAGTTGTGCTTCAAATGCTGCAGGATCTATAAACGGATCCTTCAGCAACTTTGTTAACTCCAAAAATGGAAATTTGAATAACTCCAAAATCGGATACTTGAATAACTCCAAAAATGGAAATTTGAATTATGGTTATTCGGAGAACCAAGTCAAACCCATATCCCTACAACATAGAAGTTCATATTCGTCTAAAATAACAGAAAGGGACACTTATGAGAGTTCAAGGTACGATGCGATTTTACTGAAAGAAGACTTGAAGAACACAAGTTGGCTGCATAGTGCAGAAGAATGCAATGATCAAGGTCCATTATTTGATAATGGATTTGAACCACTTCCTGAACCTTTTAGTCCCTTGTGACATGTTATGTGTCATGTTGCATCTAAAAGTTGTATATGTTTTCTATAAAGTTATCTATATGTAATTCATATCGTCCATGTAACACGGAAAAGAATACTTGGGTTTGTGTTGTTCCTTGCTTGGACTTTCAAATGTCTGTATAGTTTATTTATTAACAAAAGTTACACATTCAAATGATGATTTTGACTTTCAAACATAAGAATGAGACCCTATTTGTGGTAATTTGAGACATGACAAAGATGAAATTTTCCAATTCAAGAATTCATCATGAAACAAGGGGGTCAATCTTATGACCCTTACAAACCTATTAAAACAGAAAAACCAATCTGATATTGTATCATGTTTGGTCAAACAAAATTTGGTGCTTTCAAAAGTCAAAAGAAGTGTTGATGAATGCATGTCTTTATTTCACTATATTCATTGCCATATTTTTACTCTTCTTCTGTGGATCACCTACCGGATCTTTTATCACCAACACATTATTTGTTTATGTTTGACTTGATTTTAAAACGAATGCACATAATGGAATAGACAAACATTTTGTGAGAAAAATAACGTTTTTTTTTACTTAACAGCCTTCAATTCAAACTTATAAAAAGGTCAGATTAAAACATTTAGTAACTCATATTCACTGCATAAGATAGATTGTATGTGATTCATAGGTGTTACCTACATCATGTGATTAAAAACAAAATATAATAACATCTTTAGAAATCAACATCCTTCCAAGGTTCACGTGAATGTTACCGGATGCAAAGCGTTCTCAACATCTTATTAAAAAACATTTCACCTCTGAACTGGGAGCATTGTTACCAAATGAAGCAATATAGTCTTTTATTCCAAATGGATAACATCAAAACACCAGCAAATAAAATGGTATTCTGTAGTTTATCCAAACCCGACTTCAAATCTGTTGGTATATTGCTACAATTCTCCACCCTATCTCTCATCTAGTATGAAAAAGGAAGATTAAGTTTCAACATTTCTCCTGCTTGTTTGCTAAAATTGTATAAAGCCATAATCATTTCTTTTGGTACATAAATTGGAAGTACAACTTACTTCTGAACCAAATCAGCGCCACTGACGTATCTGGCCATAAAGGATATCAGCCGGAAGGGAGCACCAATGAGAGGAGCCTCTGTGAGAGGCACCGGATCAACTTTCTCGGGAACAGATGTTGCTGATGTGGCAATCATGACATCATTCTCATCTAGTGAAATCTGCACAATTTCTCCAGACTCCATGCATTCTTGAGAAATTTGATTCAAATCAGAACCCTCTGAAGTCATAAGTTTATCTGATAGCATTCCCTCTTTAGATCTATCTGGCGGGCCCACGTCACTGTCTGTGTCTAAGTTTTCCGTTGATGATGGCATTGTATCAGTTTCAGGAGCCGAACTTTCATCAATGTCAGCCACTTTAGAATTTTTGAGTATTGGATCATCAGGTTTATTTGGTAGAAATGATTGGATTGTTGCACTCTTTTGGTCAAGCTCGGCATTTAAGATGTTGACCTGCAATTACATAGCATAATTACTGAATTTCAGTCTATTGGATAGTCAATGTCATCTGGTAATGTTAAATTACCTTCTCAACAAGAGTTGCGTTTTCAGAAAGCAGTTTAGCAACAAGTGCTTGTGCAGACTTCAATTGTGAGTTCATTTCCTCATTTTCAGTAATGTGCTACACCAGGAAAGAACAAAAAAAAACTCAGGATGAATTCATAATTGAACTTTGCCTATGAAACACAAAGTTAGTTTGTCCTAGAAGTAAAGATAGCAAAACGAGAAGGTTGGGCGGGTTAAGGGACCAAACAGGTTTGAGACAAAGTGGGCACTTTGGGTACTGGCAGTAATGGATCTAGTAGGGTCGACCCCCAAGATTATTATCTAAACTTTATAAAATTTTAAAATATAATTAGTGTGCAAAGCATGATTACAAATTATATTATTTCATAGATAATCTAGCCTTTTTAACAAAATTATTGAGGATGTTGTATGCATTTAAGGTATGCTTTAAAGACTTTCGACTCCTACCTGCTCGACCCATTTCATTTTAAGCGAATTTTATATTCCTGTTTGACCTGCTAAAACAAAAGATAACCTCAATCGACCCATTGATAAGTAGATAGATAAACATAACCTCTACCTAGAAGCATCAGAAAATGCTTTTAATTAGCATACAAAAACCTAGATTACTACACAGCTATTCTTAGGCAACAGAAAAGTGATACACATATTCATAAGTATTATCATAGAACATATGTTATACACACATTCAATTAAATAACACATTATTTTCACCTAAAACATAAAGTGATACGCAAATGAGTAAGTGAATCATAGAATTTATTTGAAGATTTATCACAAGCGTACTCAATGAACTTTTACTTCATGTATATGTTTAAAACTTTAAAATGTTAGTAAATGTTTCATCACGTGATTGGTGGTAGTTTTGAGTCTTGTTTACACTTATGCTTATCAATCACGTCGATGTACTAGTTGTATTGCAAAACAAAGTAATCATGTATCAAATTGATTTTTATGTTTAAAAAATGCAGTATCAAAATGAAATAGGTCTAGAAATCAGTACGTGCGGTAGCTTGATCAAAAACTTTATCATAACTTTCACTCCTTTTCGATGTTTTCGTCATTTGATTATTTGTGTATCTTCACAAATAATTTAGAAAATGAAAAACCCTTTTTGAAAACTAGTAAATTTGAATTTGGCGAAAAGTTTGGAATTACAGAAGTTTTGAAGTCACATGATGTAATTCGTTATAAAGAAATTTACTAATTCAGTAAATAATTGCCACTAAAGTTTCGTTTATTTATACTTTTTCCACTACAGATCTTTTAGTTATACTCCCTCAAGTTCATCAAATTTGGTGACTGAGAGTGCTTCTTATACTTTTTACATAAACACCCTCCTTACAATAACCCCACACACACAACACCTTAATAGGGAAAAGATAAGCTGACCCTTAAAACGTGTTTATTTGACATGATTCTATTTTTATCAGTCTTGCGAAATAAAATGCACCGATAAAAATAAGAGGAACTTATTTGTGTAATAAAGTTTTAGTCCAATTAATCAAAACTATTGTCAATGCCTTTTAAATTCATAAGGTGTACATATTCCAACATGTGCAAATAAACATAATAATAAAAAATAAAAATAAAAAAAGAAGAAGAAGAAAGAATCAAACAAACCTTTGTCCTTTCAGAAGATAAACGCGTAGCAACAGAATTCTCAAGGTCCTGAACCTTTGACTGAAGATCGGACACATGTTCTTTTAGCTGCTGATTTTGGAGGGAAACATCATTTCTGGATGCTTCTAGCTCGATCACCTGCAAGGCTTTGGTTTATTTTTCATATCAGATTAAATATATCACACTTCTTAGAATGTCTATGGGGTAGCCTCATGTGAGCTTTATACCGAGCATCCATTAAACAGGATCTTTATATTTAAAACAAAAAATGGCATTTTATTTTGATGCCTCAACCCAGCACCAAAAACGATTAACACCATACATGTCATGAAACATCATTATTGTGTTCTCTTTTGTTGTGTTTGTGTGTGATGGCTGTGAGGATGTAGAAGGAACCTGAATTCAGCAACAGCTCCTGACAATCTAATCAACACTTCTAAGTTCTAATATACAACTTTGACCACCCTTGAGTCATTTTAATCATCAGAGCATTTCAAATAGCTCATTGTGTAGGTCAAAGTATGTACCTGTGCTTGTAATCTTGCATTATCCTTGTTCAAAGAAGCAATTGTTTCTGCTGCTGAGTTCTGCAACGGGAAGAAAATTTAGACCACATATGCATATAGCCAGCTCATTTTGTTAAGTAGACACAATTTGTTTTAATCAAAAGTCACCTCCATTACATGTATGTGTCAATATAGTTGGAATAAACAAAATAAGAAGACTACTCACCTCTCTTTGTGCTGAGTTAACTTTTTCTTCTTCAATATGCATACGCCATTCTTCAAAGTTCACCTACAGAAATAAATACGCAAGTTAAAAAAAAAGCGCCATGTCTGCACTAAAGTCAAGTCAGATGTTTAGGGTCCAAGTTATAAACAGTATGGTCAAACAAATGTAAACCATAAAAATAAAAGTCCAAAGCAGAATAACCACTACCCCCATAGAACGCAGAGTGGTTGTTTCTTCAACCAAGCGATTTACTTTTTCCTCATAACCAGCCTGCACATAACAGTGGCATCAATCTTAATCATCCAAACAAAATTGGGACTTAATAGAGCACTGAAGTGTCAAAGAAGTCCATAAAAATAGGTAAGTAATGATATAAGAGTAAGCAGTCATTATAAAGATATTAACAAAACATAAGCATACAGTCATTAATCTAAACTCACCTCTTTCTGCAGCCAAGAGTCTTTCTCAGTTTCTAATTGTAAAATTCTTGTTTCAAGCTCAGTCTGATGAACCAAACACAGATTTAATCAGGACATTCAATTTTCCATCAGCAAACGGATAAAACAAAAAAAAATCAAAACATGTGTAGCAGAAGGTAAATAAGAAACCATTTGAAATATACAACTGCAAATCGAAATCACAATTATTTTAGCTATTTTTTTCACCTCTTTATGATGCCATAAGTTTTTCTCGTTCTGCGACTGCAAAATATTTCTCTCCAGATCAGCCTGCAACCGTGTAACAAC
The DNA here is from genome assembly GCA_963921325.1 of Logfia minima. Classification (NCBI taxonomy): domain Eukaryota; kingdom Viridiplantae; phylum Streptophyta; class Magnoliopsida; order Asterales; family Asteraceae; genus Logfia; species Logfia minima. The sequence continues at coordinate 9,424,016 of OY992776.1, read as the reverse complement.
AAAAAAATAATAAAGATTTAGAAGAAGTTGAAATTAATAATAGGTAAATGAAGCTTATAGCATAAGCAAATCAGTTTCTCAAAGAATTCAGTTATTACCTCCCTTTGTACACGCACTTCCAATTGCTCTTGCAATTCTTTAATTTTTTGTTCTAGGGAAGCCTACAAAACGGATGGGTAGTAGGCGACGAAGCACAAAATTATGATACGAAAGACAGTTGATATTAAATACTAATTGCTACTACCACATGGTTCGCAAACATGCTAATGAATGCATAGAATTTTAAACAAGTTCTTACCTCTCTGTTTAACCAATAGGACTTATCAGCTTCAACGGAACGTGACTGTACAACCAAAATTTCAAAACGCAGATTAATCAGGCATCAGAAAATAAACATAAAATGTGCATATAAAACAATTTTCATTCCCTGAATGATCATAAGACACAAAAAGTTTGACTAAAAGTACAAACTTACTGTTTCGGCACCACTGACGGACTCCCTATCGGAATCCACAACTGTTTGCTTAGTCACATTCACATGATTATTATTATTATTATTATTATTATTATTATTATTATTATTTTCAGAAGTTAATTCCCCAACACCACCGGTAGGTACATTCGGTTTCGCCTGCTTGTTCTTCTTTTTCTTGTTTCTCTTCTTCTTTTCATTCTCCATAACTCAACTTCTTTCAGCAGCCAAAACCAAATATGTATATCACACACTTATCCCTTTAAAAACAGTATTTTATCGATATGTCTTTACCTACATACAACGCAAATATTAAGAACTCAAAGGCCATATACATTGCATCAAAATTAAACATATCCTAACTTATATTCAGAAATACAAAATAAATTCCATAATAGTAAACTGATACATTCATTTCATCAGTATAACAAAAAAAGCATAACTTTGCTGCTAACTAAGAATCTAAAACACGCAAAGTTGGAATCTTTAATAATGAAATCAGGGTATATCTGAAAATATGAAAATTAGTAATGACCTAACAGGTTAAAAATAGCATATTTTATAATAAAAATTAAATTTAAGATTACACATTGTGCCTAGAAAACAAAATAGCAGATGATGAAATGAAATTGATTTATAATAAAAGAACAATTGGGAAACCTGAGAGATGAATCGCAGTTGCGTAAGAAAACAAAACAAGAATGAAAGGTTGGTAAACTTACGTGCAGATCTGAATAGCAGATTTCAATTTCAAAATGTATATAATAATAATTAATAATTAATAATTTAGGGTTATTGAAAGGGGATTGTGAATTGTTTTAAGGAAGGAAGTATATATGAGTTTTCGCCCCTTTTTCTTTCTGAATATGAAATGGTTTTCGTATTGAAATTCTACATTTAAATATTGTTTTTTGAAAATTAAAATAAATATATAAATAAATCAGTATTTTAAGGTCAACAAGTTGTTGTAAAACAACATAAAATAGTACAGTGTTGATTTAGCATTTAAGACGGAGACAAATAAATAAGAAAAACAGTTTTTATCTTTATCTTTTTAGTATATGATGTAGCTAAACCAAGGTTCTCATAAGGATTCTAATATCGGATAGAGATGAATTTTATCTTAAAGTGATTTGGTGGTTGAGGTTTCAATATTTTTACAAAAAGTTTTTGGTTCAAATCTAACTAGCTGTATATTTTTAGGGGTGATCAGGGCAAGGTTGGAAACGATCATTGAATACCCCAATTAGGTCGTGTAGATCTAAGTAAAAGTATTTGTCATCTACAATTAACATGAACATAGAAAATATCCATTATTTACCCGTTTAAGATTAGATCGAGATGAAAAGGTTATATCTAAACATCTTCTCTTACATGTGTATGTATTATAATACACTATCAGTGTGTCCGCGCATAGCTGCGGGGACAAATAGTTAATTTGACATTCACATATTTTATTGTTTACAATATATTGTATTACTAGGTTATAAACCCGCGATAACACGGGACGAATTTAGTTTTTATAAATGAATGGAATATTATGGTCAATTTGTTAATATAGTTTATATACCCGTGATAAGGCGCGACGAAATTAACTTTTATAAATGAATAAAATATTTAGTCGAATTTTTTATATTATGACAAACTTCTTTAATTTAAAAATATACATCAAATATTTAAGAGCCGAAAGTGTACCGAACGAATTTAATTTTTATAAATTAATAAAATATTGTGGTCATTTTTTTATATAGTTTATAGACCCGCGATAACGTTGGACAAATTTAATTTTTAGACGAATTTAATTTTTATTTGGTCAATCTTTTTATATAATTTATAGACCCGTTATAACGCGAGACGAATTTAATTTTAATAAAATGAATAAAATATCATAGCCGATCTTTTTATATAAGTTATAGACTCTTTAATTTTTGTAAATAAATAAAAGATTTTATCTATTTTTTTAATTATAAATAGATACATTAAATATTTAAGGGATCAAAAGTGTAATTATACGAAATAAATTAAGATCGTTGGATCGCAAATAGTGGAAAACATTGAAGGGTTCAGATTCCTCAATGATATCATATTTTAATTATATATAAAGATTATATCAAACTGAAAGAAATCAACAATGTTTAAAGTTTGGGTTATAAATTAAATCATATTCTTCATATATGGTTTATTTTTATATCTTTTGTAATCTTACTTACATCTTATAAAAGACGAAATTTAATGAAATGATATGTTAAAAGTTTAATTTAAGGACATGCAAGTTTAAAATTTAGTGTTGCAATTTATTAATTAGTGGTTCATTTGAAAATATTAAGATAATTAATAATTTTTTAGGGTACTTTAAACATTAACCATTGTTGAATCTAATTTTAAGAAAAATGATGAAAATGGTTTATATATAATTAAGATTAAGATTAAGATAAGATGGGTTGCATAATTCAAAACGTGTTTAGTTAACTAGGGCCTAAAAGCACAATAAATGATTGACCTTGTGCTAAGTGTTAAGCTAATGTTAAATTTAACAATGAAACTTAAACATTTTTAGTTTTATTTACTTTGTTTTTATAATATTTTAATTCAATAACTTAATAATTTTAAAAGAAATATTGTAACACACTAAAATAATTAAAATCAAATCTATATTAAAAAGGATACATTGGGCGAATCAATAAGAATAGTCTAACCCATTTAAAAATTATAAGTCTAGCTCAATTAAATAAAAAATAACAAAGTGTCACACCCCGCTAAAGTGGAAACACGATATGCAACAGTACAATGATTTCATAATCGAAAATTACAAAAGATCACCGATCAACGGTCTACAACTAGTACATTACATAAGTCTTACAAGCGTTTACAGCACAAAAGTAAATAATCTAAACATGCAATTACATCCAAAAGAGAAAATCCCGTAATGCTACAGCAGCATAGATCATATAACGGGTTTAGCTTCAATAGACAAGTTGTGACTAATTCCTGAAAAGCATGTAAAAGTAAACAGGTCAACTATGAAACATAGTTGGTGAGTACACAGGTTTTGTGTAATGAAAGACCCTTTTCAAGTGTTTACAAAGTCTAGTTTAAAAGTTCCACGTTACTACGTGATTAGTTCGCAAAAGTAGTCTGCTTAGTGCCGAGACTCATACAAAGACGATAATCATCAGATAAGTTCTTGAAATAAATTTTTAGGATAGTCAAACGTTATTGCGCGGATAATTATAAAAGTAATTCATTAAAACAAGGCTCATTTAAGAGCGATATTCATTTGATAGCTAGATTCATTTGTGAATCGATGTTTGTTTGCAAAAGAGGTTTATTTAAGAACGAGGCTCATTTAAGAGCGATATTCATTTGATAGCTAGATTCATTGGTGAATCGATGTTTTGTTTGCAAAAGAGGTTTATTTAAGAACGATGCTCATTTAGGAGCGATTTTCCTTTTTTATACTCAATTAGAAGTCGTGATTCATTTATAACGCCACACTCATATTTTCAAAGGAATATTCAATTCACGTTTATAAAACTCAAGATATAGTGTTTAATAAGTTCAAGTTATGTTTATAAAACTCATATTGTAGTATTTAATAAGTTCACGTTACGTTTATAAAGTCAATGGATCATCAAATCAATATCAAAACGTTTATAATCTCAACGGATTATTATGTCAAAGTTCATAAGAATGCGAGGCGTTATTATGAAACCACGTTTATCATTGTCCAAAACCACAATGATTTATAATATAAAACTCAGGTTGTAAAATTTATGGTTTTAAAGAAATATCGTTTCAAATGACAAAGTCATGGTCAAGTTCGGGTCGTAAAGTTTATAGTTTCAAAGAAATATCGTTTCAAATGACAAAGTCATTGTAAAGCTCGGGTCGTAAGTTTATAGTTTCAAAGAAATATCGTTTCAAATGACAAGGTCATTTAAAAGCTCGGGTTGTAAGTTTATAGTTTCAAAGAAATATCGTTTCAAATGACAAGGTCATTGTAAAGCTTGGGTTGTAAGTTTATAGTTTCAGAGAGATGTCATTTCAAATGTCAAAACGTCATACATTTATAGTCATTTATGAAATTTCTATGCTATCACGTTATAATGCTTATAGTCACAATGAATTAATATGCTTGAGTCCACAACCAAACCTACAACCGATAAACCTTTGCCCCAAATAGAGATGCCCTATCGTTGGCATTTAAAATGATGGGATGCACTCACGTGGCCGCGTGAGTGGGGAGGTGGTCTCGCTCCCAAATAGTACTATTCGTATGCATCATTTGGCTCGTATAGAGTTAATAGTCGTGTAGATATACCGGGGACTTTAGATACGATAGAAAAACAAGCATATAATCACGTTCGTATAAACGGTAAACATTCACGACATTATTTTGAAATTAAGCATAACATAGCATAGCACTGGTAAGTTGAGCATAACATTTGTAAAACGAGCAAAGCATAAGCATAGCACCAAGTATAGCATAAGCATTTAAATCATATAAACATGCTTTTCACCCCAAAACATTTAAGTAAAGCGTTTAAAAGAGGGGTTGTATACTCACTATTGAGCGTGAGCGTACAGATGGATGTAATGCGCGTACCGATCGGGTTTGAATCCAATCCAATTCCTAAGAACACAAGGTTTCTAATTAGTTTCTCGACTAATACATTTTGAGGAAAATGACACTGTAATTTTCCCATAATTATTTGGTGTCCAAAAGTAATTTTCATGATTATTTCACCTTTTATAGGCTTTATTTGCATTAATTTGGGAAAAATACTTATGTTTTTCCGAAAATTCCCATTTTTATTTTCAAAACTCTTTTCATGATCTAATTACTGAGAAAAATAATCTCCAAAATTTTAACACGTTTTATCTAGCACTTATGCATTTTTGAATCATCACAACACAAGTATTTACAATTTACAAGATTACAACAATGCATGATGTTCATGCATTTTCTAAAAATATGAGATCAACAAGATAAATTACTATCTTTTTATTCTACTGAGATACACTTGTTAGGAGTCTGAGTACAATTTTGTTTAGATTTATTGAACACCTTAAGTCCTATGAACATGTATCACAACAAAAATGCTCACAGAAAGGTTATTGCTTGCGCATCAACTTTGTGTGATACATTTGAAGGTCGAATACTCAATGGATTTGAGTGAGACCAGTGGGGTTTTAAAGGTAAGACATTAAGCTAAATTCTAGAAGAAAAATCAAGATTTTTGAACCATTATTGACTGAGTTATGGTCGATCAAAGTAGGGTCAAAATCTGGACAGATAACATAGAAGACAAAAATGATCTTTTTGGTGTGTTTTCACTACCAAACGATTTTTAGACCTCATCCAATGATTGAGGCCTTGTCTTTTATGCATGAACATCTGTTCTACATAAACATAAACACATTTTACCAATTTAATCCATTCAAACTAGCAAGAACATGAAAATACATACAATAACATTAAAAAGTCGACTTTTTCAGTTTGATTTTCGGTTTGATCATAGGTTACCCTTCTTTTACACATGAATATGTATAAGGTGTAACCTACAAACCATTAAACCTTGTATGAGGATTTAAGCCATGAAAAAGGCATGAAATCCAAGAAATAAACATAATAAAAGTAGGAAATGGAAGCTAAGAAGAGTGATTTACCTCAAAGTTTCTTGTAGTTGTGTAAGAACACTTTTAAGAAGATGATTTAGGGATGAAAAGGGGCTGGAAATTCTGGAGGTTAGTGTGTGTAATGGAGTGTTTGTGTGTGTTTCTTGAGAGAGAATTGAGAGAAGTGAGTGGAAGAAAGAGTGTAGGAGTTGTTCAAATGATTCTTTGCATGGAATCAAATAAGTGAGTGGAGGTTGTTAGTGGACAAGAGATGGGAGGGCTTCAGATTTTTGGTGGGAGGGGGGTATTTTCCAAGTTTAAAATGTTGTTAATTATAAGGAAATAAAAGCCTACAAGTTATATAATTAAGTTTGTACAAGTTTGTGTACATTGTGAGCTTTAATTGTGATGTTGTGATAGTTAAAGTTTGAATTGTAAAACTTTATTTCATAAGTTTTTAATATTCATCATAATATATTTAATTTGTTTACGGTTGGTATTCACGGGTTAATCGTGCGGTTTCCGGTTGCGTTAACCGAGTTACGGAATTTACGATTAAATTCCGGTTTTTGCGATATGATAAATATTTTGTGTTGATGAATGAAATTAAATTTCATTTGTTTTCTTTGGCACTTTGTAACCTAATTTAATGTTGTTTACGGTCTTAAAGTCCGCTAAGCAATCTCCTAAAACGTTACGCGATTTCGGTACTTAAAGAGTCGTAACCTAGACCTTTCACTAGGATTTTAGAGTGCTGTAAACGTAATTAGATAGACTAGGAATTTAAGTGCGTTATTGACCTGAGATTTTTGACGGTTGTCACACAAAGCCCACTGAATAAAAAAATAACCCCAATACTTTTAGAGCACACAGAGTTGTAATAGAACGCTATCAAGGATGGCGTTCCAAGCTGCGTTTTGACCACAACGTCCCTCCCCAGACATTGTGTCCACTCGTTTTCCTTTTTTTCTTTTTTTCTTTTTTTTTTATTCTAACAGCTAGGATGTTCACAAAATATAAAACGGTCACTTGACCGTTTCTTTTGAAATATATATATATATATATATTTAAATCATATCTTCTATTTATAAATACAACATTTCATTTGATGAGTCTCTCACCGATACCTTTCAAGACATTCGTTATGACAAACAAAATAAGGATTTGGAAACACACTCCTAATTTTGGCTATGGCAACGACCACTTGTCGAAACGAGACAAACTAATATAGAAAGACATAAAGAGAAGATTCACGAGAATTGGATTTGGATGAGGAACCGGATGACGCTAGTTCGGGAGATGCTTGATTTTAATTTTAGGACTTGTAATCTTTATTTTTTATTTTTAGTGAATTTTGATTTGTAGGACTTGTAATTTTTATTCTTTTTAAGGAATTTATTTATTTAATTTAATTTACTTTGTTATTTATTTCTATTTATTAAATTATTTTAGTTTTCTAACAAATAAAAAACCCAACAATGAATTCTTGAACCGAGTGCTCTTAGGATTATTTGATTATTCTTCTTTCGAGCACATAATACAACTGCAAGAAGTCCACAAAAATGGAGCAACAAAAAAAAAAAAAAATGCAAGCTTCGTGTTTTTTCATATACTTACCCATTTTGAAAACAAAAACAAAAAAAAACAAAAAGAAGGTTTAACACGACCTTGAGATCTCAACGCCGATTTTGAATGTCACTGGGTGTCGTGAACACCGACATCTCTCTGTTTAAGAGTAAAAATGGTTAAAAAAACGCCGAATACTCAAGATGCTCCTAGGACTTCATGATTTCTTGCATTGGTAACATCAATAAAACAAAGAGTAACTTCTTTCCCAACATACCAAACGTATTATACTAAATAAATACACCACATGACTAAAATCGTGAAATCATAAAGGTGTAAATCGAGCAAGATAACTTAAGGCCGTTTCAAAATAACTCAAGCCCGTCTCAACCTGACAACTTGGCATGAGCCCACCATGCTCTTATGATATTATTAATTATACCTCGTGCTTAAGTGATGACTTTTCATATTTTATAGGTTCTACATTGTGCCTAAAAGTCTCTAACACCTATTTATAAATTATCTTACATGATTTTATTTTTAAGGCTCAGATACTCACACATGCGCGTTACACATATTTTTCAATTGAATTGAATATAAAACCTCTTAATAGATTAACCGTCCACTAAGATCAAATGTACGTGTCGTGTTTGTTATTGTTATCATCTCTTAATTAGGTGAAACCCTTTTTAGATGAACAAAAAAAATATTATTTTTTCAGTAGGTAAAAAACCACTTAAGTATAACTTTCTAAAAAAAAACCTTTTAATTGTGAGAGTCTAGGTACTAAAGTGTCACTGAAAATTAGTCATACATCGCTAATGATGCATTACACCATTGTAACTAATGTACAACATCTTAAAATATAATCAGTGGTGGATGATTTGTTTTTGGTGGTTGATATTGCTCGATTTATACATGTTAATATATAACAATATCCCTCATTTTACCGATGATTCCTATTAATTTTTATGAACTTTCGGTACTTAAAAGATTGAAATCTTATTTTCAAGAGCTATTAAGCGAATGCGAGAATAAATGGATAAATGTTGCGAAAACTGATCAAAAATGGAAGTTCATGTTCCATACCAGCCGGGTACAAAAGGTACCAGCCGGGTAGGGTACTTCTAGTCTGGTACATTGCATCTAACTGGGATCATTTGGGCAGAGATCGTACATCAGGTGTTACCAGCCGAGTATAGAAGGTACCAGCCGGGTAGCCATCTAATCCAGGTTGGTGTCCATTCTGGTACAAAATAATTCATCCGGGTGGGAGTCAATGTTACCAACCGGGTACTAACTCTCCCGGCTGGGTAACATGTCTGTTGCGGGGAATCCAACTTATGTCAAAACATTAAACCCTAATTTTATATACTTTTTACTTAACTTTTAACCTAGTTTTTCTCAAAGAACCCTTTGGGCGATTTTTGAAGGATCATTATCAGTTTTCCATCATTGTTAGACATTGACACTATTCGGTTTACATATTTTCCATTGAATATAATGTTTACTTGCAATTTGTTCATGTTTATTGTTGATTCTAGTCTAGCTATGAGCTAAGTTATTCTACATTCATTTAGATAATGCAAACTCTTGATTATGGGTGTTAATTCTTTGATGCTTATAATTAACATTTAATCGAAGATCCAATTGTGATTGAGTTTTATTTATTTAATTTATCTATTGATGAATTATTGAATGTTCTAGTGAACACTATTGCATGTCTTTGACTTGTTATAATCGTTTGTCTATGAATGGTTATTGAATTAACGCGAACGCAAGATTTAAATAGATTAATTGATTAAACTTAATTGAGGTTGCATTAAATTTAAGTAGAGAACTCCACTTAGGTTTAGTATTCCTGCGAACGTAGGTTTACAAGATTAAATCGTTAGTTATTAGATTAAATTGAGACTAGTTTAATCAGAAACTCGTAGTGACCACGAAAGGTTAATTCTATTTAATCTATTGGAAGGAGTGAACACGAATTCCATGCTTGATTTCGATAGCATATAAACTGGTTTTAACAAACACCCCGAAATCGTTAGTGAGCTAGTCTAGATGAATGTTCCTTTTAATACCTGATACTTCAGTATCCATATGCGTGTCATTTACTTTTATTATTTAGTGATAACTGCAAAGCAACAATTCGGTTGCAAAACCCCCTATTTACTTACTCGTTAGATTAATTTACATTCGCTACACATCTTGATTGTACGGTCCTTTTGGTTCGACTCGGAGTTACCCAAACTATACTGCTATGCGACTGGGTACATTGCCTGATTGTGTAATAGTTAATTGCGGTAATTCTTAGTATAAATTTAATAACTAGATTTTACACATCAGTGGTCTACTTAACTACCAGTGTACTATTGTACTCCATATATATTTTTTTGACTTAAGTGCACCAAAATGTATTGAACTAAATCTTATATTAATTGTGTGCAACAAACTATTCAAATTTTTATGGAACTTGTTATTTATTGATATTGTATGTAATTTATGATACATAATATGACCTAAGAGATATGCCAAGACCTTATGACTCACCAATCCAATTATTATATCTTTTTCTCCTTCTTGTAACATTTTAAAATTTAGTGTTCGAAAATATACAAAATTTAAATGATATTATATCGTTTCTATTAAATTCTAAAAACTACATATATATGATGTGTAACATCCCAAATTTTTTGAGATTGTGGGTGATTTGTTATTGAGATTGCCAGTCATATAATCTCAATTCTAGAAAGTTTACCTCATATAAAAAGGTGTTTGACCGACAATTCTCGGTAATGAGTCATACACAATATACAATAAAAGTTTTTGAAAGTTTACCTTGTATAATAGAATGTCTTAAAGTTGAGAACATATCATAGAATAAATTTAAAGTCGTGAACATAACGAAACAAAAATCCTTTTTTTAAATCGTTCTTATAATTAGTTTTTATTTGTTCTTTACAGTCATTTGAGAAACTAAATCAGGGAATGAACCCAACAGTACATTTCGAGTACAAATCTCAGCAATTTCATTGAACACTCATTTCTAATCAGTAATAAAATATTGAGAGAATATTATATATCCCCACTTTAAATATCAAAATTACAAATTCCCCCAACTAAATATCTTAATATATCATATTCCCTCGACCTAAACTTTAAATTTCTCACATTTATCCATTTTTTGTATTTCTTCATCAATGGTGTGAAAGAAGAATGATTTTGGAAAGAACTAATCTAGTGCCTATATTTGGGGAAGAAGAAGAAGAAAGGTTAGGTTTGTTTGTACTTCTTCATCAACGGCGTGAAAGAAGAATGATTTTGGTGAGAATTAATCTAGTGTCTCTGTCTGGTGAGGAAGAAGAAGGTATTAGGTTGAAGAGATTATCTTATCTCTCACACAATTGAGGGATGGGACTGTTAAAATACACGAATTAAAGGGAGAAGTAAATGGCAATGCGAAAATCTAGTACCCAATCTTGGATGCATGATTCTTTCTGTATTCTACCTGTACAATTGTAAGAATTTAAATGGTAACTGTCATATATTTTTTAATAATAATATATTAATTAATGGGTTGAGTGCGAAAATGTAACAAAGACAAAGAAATGTGTATATAAATTTTTAAAAAGTTTTATTATATGTATTTGATTAATTGTTGATTGTATGTAATTTTTTAACGTACGACTTTGTATAAATATTACGTGGGTGTTTTATATGGATGATATACCACTAAAATAACATATATTATATATTATTAATAATTAAAAATTGGATATATAAATTAAGATTTTAAAAGGTTTATATTCGTATTAATTAATAGCGTTGACGTACAGGAAGGCACCAAACTCGATTAGATGCAGAAGATATTATTAATTATTAATTGTTAATTCTTTATACTAATAATATACATGCCTGGCCACGAGAATCACAACACAATTATCAAGGTATTTCATAAACAATTATCGAAGTTAATTAATTTTCTTCAATGCAAAAATTAATCTAATGCTCCAGGCTGTAGTCTTGCAGGATAATTTTACTAAAATTTTAAGTATTTTTGAAAGCTATTAAATATACTAGTTTAATAAAAAAATATTATTTTAAAAATTGTAATCAAATAAGTGTTAACTAGTAAGATTAATAAAAACGAATAATATTTGTTTGTGCGAAAATATTAAAAATGAGTCACACTGACTTGAGACGCCTTGCAGGATTCTAAGGAGAGCAAACTCGATCAATTTACGCATATAAAGACGTGAGAGTTTTTGAAAGAGAAGCCAGAAATGGCTTGGTCTCACACCGTCTTTTCTTTTACGCAAAATGAATTGAACATCAATCTTGACGACGATGATGAAGACATACTTAATATAGAGTTTTCTTTGTCTCGACAGCTGGATTCCTCGGCCCGCTGGTAAGCTAAGGAAATCAAAAAGCAAACGTTCTACTTCCGCATATCCGCTGCATCCACCGGTTCGTCACAAAAAACTTTCAACGTATGGAATAATGGATCAAAAAGGCCTCATATATATCAAGCTCGCTTTAGCCTCGCAGTACCTTAAACCGATAAGATATGAGTCAATACCAAAAGCTGATCCTACATTATTAAGTTAACCTGTATAAATATATACATTACTTTTCTACGATAGTTATTTTAATCTCGTTAATAACATACAATTACTGATTTATCACTCTTTTTGAGAGATGGTAAATTAAAGTCTATGAATGTTGTAAGGTTCATAAAATGCATGAACACTCAAAAACACTGTATTTTGAGGACTCGATCTACGCTAACTTTATTATAATTTATTTTCTCTATGTGCATCGTTACTACTTCTACTTACTACAGTAATAATATCATATCTATTTTCTATAACATAAAAGATTTAAAGAACAATCAATTTGCAATACAATACACCCCTACAAACTGCCATAAATACACCAAGTTAACCCACATACATACAAACACAAACCAACCACAAACATAAACATAACCATGGCACAAATGGATACTTCTCTGACGTTTACCGTCCGGAGACATGCACCGGAGCTCATTGTTCCAGCTAAACCTACTCCTCGAGAGGTGAAGCCTCTCTCGGAGATTGACTCTCAGGACATCGTTCGGGTTCAAGTGCCGAATATTTTCTTTTATCATCAAGCTGATCCACAATTGAGAAATAAGTATCCCACGAGTGTGATCAAGGAGGTCCTGGCTAAGTTGTTGGTCTTCTATTATCCATTCGCTGGTCGCCTCAAGGAAAACTCGTCGAAGGAGTTGATGGTGGATTGCACCGGTGAGGGAGTTTTGTTTATTGAGGCGGAAGCTGATGTTATGCTCAAGCAATTCGGAGAATTACTTCACCCGCCGTTTCCTTGTCTCAAAGAGCTAGTTTATGATGTTCCTGGATCTGCTGGCATCCTTGATACACCATTGTTACTGTTCCAGGTGAAACAACTTTAATACATACAATAATTCTTGTTAACACAAAATAGAAAAAAAAAAGTATGCAATATTTAATTTTCTAATTAATAATGTACTACCTCATTAATCGATTTTATATATTGTTTTATCGTTGTAACAAGAGAATAATGATGTTACAAACATCTATTTAGCTAAATTTGTACAACATTAATAAACTTTATATTAATAGGTGACACGACTGTTATGTGGAGGGTTTATCTTAACTGTACGATTGAATCACGTCATAAGCGATGCATCAGGACTTATACAGTTTATGACAGCATTAGGTGAAATAGCTAAAGGTGCATCAGAACCAATAACGTTGCCCGTATGGCAAAGGGAACTGTGTGTGCAAGGGACCCACCACGTGTGATATGCACTCATTACGAGTACGATGAACTGGGTGCTACTGACGACAACAAAGATTAAATCACTCCAATGGATGACATGCCCGAAAGATCGTTTTTCTTTGGTCCTCGTGAGATGTTAGCGATTCGTAGGTTTGTTCCAACAAACCTTCAAAATTGTTCCACATTTGATGTGCTAACAGCATGTCTCTGGCGTTGTCGTACAATAGCTCTCCAACCAGATCCTAATGACGAGATACGCATGATAATCATAGTCAACGCACGCAAGTTCAACTCTTTCATCCCTGTAGGATACTACGGAAATGCATCTACCTTTCCGGTTGCAATCTCGACAGCTGGAGATCTGTCTAACAAACCATTAGGCTACGTCTTAGGGCTTATAGAGAAGGCAAAATCCAGTTTCACCGAGGAGTACATCAGGTCAGTCGCTGACCTAATGGTGATCAAGGGACGACCACCCCTCACATTTACTGGGAGCTACATCGTCTCAGATTTGACCCGTGTCGGATTTGATGAAGTTGACTTAGGTTGGGGAAAGCCAGCATATGGAGGGCCTGCTCTAGGGTGCACAAATCTTTCTAGTTTCTATATACCATCAAAAAACCATAAGGGTGAGTCTGGAATTATTGTAACCATATATATGCCAAGTGTGACTATGGAGAAATTTATCAAAGAGCTAAATAGCATGTTGGTGCAAGACAACAACTCTAAAGTACTTCAACAATACAAGTTACTCGCTCCTTCCAAACTATAGATGTTTTAATTCGACGAGGGATTATACCATATGTTTTTAAGAGGACGCGCCTCTCCCATGTTACTGTTTTGTACGGTTTATTTCTTTGTTTTTGTTTTTTAAATAATCATTTCAAAATGTTATCTGGGTAATATTATAAACATTTACATTTTGACGTTAATCTTTCACAATGCATGATTCTTTTTGGTTAATCCTTGACATGTCATTTTTAAATCCTTTTGATGATTAATCTTTATCTTTATTTTGCTCTTTACAGTTATTTGAGAAACTAAATCAGGGCTTGAACCCAACAGTAGTACAAATCTCAGCAATTTGTTTGAACACCTCATTCTCTATTTCTAATCAGTAATAAAATATAGGGAGAATCTCATATGTGTGTACTAGATGATTGGATCAAGGCAGCATGTTGTATTTATTTGATTAAGTCACGTATCCTTTTTTTTCTTGCTTTTAATTCGTTAATCATGTAATGTATATTGATGGTGTAAATGAAAAATGGTATAATAATAATTATTATTATTATTATTATCTTTAGTATTTGTACATTTAAAAGTACTAATTATGATTAAATATGAAATATTTAAGGTTTATATTGGACATATATGATACATGATAATAAAGTAATGGGATATATGTTATTATCCCTAAAATAGTAACTAAATACTCGCTAGTCGCTACACTTGTTGACAAGATTTAGTTACATTTTTTGTGATCAAGATCCTGTATCTAATGGAGAAACGGATCAAACGCCGATAGATTCGGTTCAACCATACCCCGGGCCAGTTCACCTTTTCAAATGTATTAAATTAGTATTAGTATTAGTATTAAATCTGTCCATTGGCGGCTAATAATGATTATTAATTTGAAAGGTTCATACTAAAGACAAATATTATTAAAACAAATACAATTTTTTTATAAATAAGTTACATATCTCGTAACACACTTTTAAATACAACCGATAAGTCATTGCCTATATATCTCTCTTTATATAAGCAATTAATTATAAAATATTCATAAACTCATGAAGAGCTGGGTGGCTGTTTACATATTGTTGAGGTGTGGAACAAGAAACCATGAAATGCTTGAAAGTTAGTAACATGCAGAGATTATTTTGGAAATCAACACATTTTTATGACTGACAACATCAATGCGCACTTAGTTGACTGTAAATATAATGTAATGAAATATAAACACTTAGATCAATGACAGGTTGAGATTTTGTAAGACACTACTTTTCAAGCATAAAGCTAATTAACACTCATCCCACAGTAACATAAGTAAATACAATTTAGGGTCAAATGTACTAAAGCTTTTTTATCCGTATTTAACTTCGATTATTATTATTATTTGTATGTAATTTGCTTAATGTGTCATCTATATAAACTATCACGTGACATTCATAGAATTGTCAAGTCAAAAATTGCATAGACATAGCAATAATCGAAAGTTGAGTATACATAATAAAAAGTTTTAGAAGTTCGATACACACAAAAAATTTTGATCTAGTTTGTTACATTATGACACTTAACCCTGGAATCTGAGCATAATGACCATCTAAACATGCATGGTATAAAGCCGGGAAAAATCATACAGTTCTAGAGAATGCACAAATATTAGATTGGTTTAGTGTTGGTGATAAACTGATTACATGAATTCACTAGACACATCGTGGGATACTGAAATGAAATGAGATGCTACACCACATTGAGATTACTAATTAACGAAGTTTAAGTGTCACAATATTCAACTGTTTCATAAGTAACTTATCGTTTTCATAAATAACTTAGCCTTCAGCATCAATAACAAAATACAAATGTTGCATAACTAAAATCACAAATGAAATTAAACCTATTATATTATGTCTATGATTTAACTAATCCATTATAGTATCTAGGGGATTGTGTGCGATATAAAAGAATCATTTTTGTTATGGGCCAATACACTTATACTACTAGATTAATGCCATTTATTGACTGAAAAACGGTGACAGTAAAAGTATAAATACAGTTAGTAAAGGGGCTCAAAAGCTACTCCTACCGAAGAAACAAGAGTCACTACAAAGCCATCACAAAAGTCTATTCTAACACATTTATTCAGCCAGAAAAGGTCTACTCTCTGAACTGTTTTAGTCACTATAGGTGGTTCAGGAATTTCTGATTTAACGGTCAAACAGTTCGTAGTGACAAAATATTCAGTCAGTAAAAGTCTCAATCTAATAAAAGAAACATATTCTTTTTTCAATTTTAATAGTGATTAAACATGTAGAGAAAACACAGAATACACAAAAAATATACTCTTTAAAATCCAAATATACTTTCTTCAAGAGTAATACGGAGTATATTAAAGTAGAATTAAAAATGATTGAGATTGTTAAAACTAAAAGATTAATCTACTAAAATTTCCTAAAAGCCTTACGCCAAACACACACGAAGAATCCCAAAACTTAAAACATCTTGAATATCTAAAAACACTAAAAGCAAAAGTTTCAAAATTTTATGCTCCAACATAGCCATGTTCATCAAGAGCTCCATCAAATTCCTGCAAAAGATAGTAAGAATAAACAAAGCTCTCATTACAACTTTGGTTGAATTATATTCATAACTTATTGTTGCTTCTATCAACAGAATCATGTTAGGTTTTCATGCAATTAACACAATTTAATATGGCAGCGGAAACAAATTATTGTCTAGTTAACTCATGATTAAAACCTAGTCAATAATCAATAGTTTATAAAACTTGATGTAACTAACTAATCGAATAGAAGACATACCTTGGTTGCTATTGGAGACAATCCTTGTGATCTAGTTCTTGCCACAATGTTGGATGAAAGAGGATCCAAAGGAGAATCTCTCTAATGGAATCACACCCAAACAACTAACCTTTAGATTACGGGTATAACCTCTAACCTTGATTGATTAAACCAAACCCTAGAGAAGGATGGAATAAATCAAACCAAAAGAGGGGAGGGAGAGACAAATGGTCTCAAGGGGAGAAAGAAAATAATGAATGAGCAATTAGGGTTTTCACCCTAAGCCTCTATTTATAGGGAATAAAGAATCCTAACTGGAATCTAACTAGGATTCCTTTATTTCTATATTAACCCTTTGTACTTTGTTCCAATTTAAATTAAACTATTAATTAATGACAAAGTAGTCCCTCAAGTAATCACTAGGTTGTGTTTTAAGGGCAACCAAAAATGACCCTATTATTAAATCAAATATTACCAACTCTTTTGATGATATGGACATTATATCCAACAAATCAACCCCAGATAATTAAATATAACTACTCTGCCTGAAGAAGTTATGCAAACATCCATAGAATAACCAAAAGGTACTAAAAAGAGATGAAACAACTATGTATACATCCACAATTGTAGAATAACTTAAAGGTACTAAAAAGAGATGGAATCACTTGTGGTAATAAATTAATAAAGAGCGAGAGAGCCAGAGCATACTCTGAACTTAATATCAAGGTTGCGTGTTCAGCCATTGAAACCCTGCTTAATATACTAGCTCGCATGTTTAGCAATTGCAATCTTCTCAACTGATATTTCCAGCTTGCACCAGTTTTAAATAGGGATTTCCAGATTTCAGCTACAAGAATTTGTATACTATCATCATTATTCAAAAAAACTTGCAAATACAATCTCTCATTTACTTACATTAATAGCTAGTATAATAACAAATGTATTAGCAATATGTTTAGACCTGCGACCAATTACTCAACCCACTAGACCCACATATTTTTCGGCTAAAACCTTAGTAAATGATCATTTCTAAGCTGCATTTTATATTAATTTTAAATATACATACAACTTTAAACTAACAGCATAATTGAGTGTCTAGGTCACTACTAGAAAACAACCATTAGCGACATCTTTTACATCCCATACATAGACGCAAAAATGTGAATTGAAGGTTGTTTTTTTTTTTTTGTGTGTGGCAAAAATGCAATATTCGGTTCATAATTACTCTGTTTTCTCTCTGTATTCTACCTGTCCAAATTTGTTTTCTTGAGGAACTGGAGCCTTAATCACATGAAAAAGATGAATTTAGTGATAGAGGGGCTATGTTGATCATCATTCATCCATCGGCGGGTACGTGAAGTGTAGGCATGTAAGTAATAGTTCCCATCTCTCTTACTATACTAGTGTCTTAATCATTTCCTTTTTCTTAGCATAATACAACTTTTAATTGACATTTACAATTGCAGGACTTGACTTTACGGGTTAGTGATGCCAAGATTACCGTAGATGGATTGCCTTAATTATCTTGAAACGGGCATAACTTAATTAAGAACCATTAGAAGATAAGGGACATGCCACCCAAGTGACGGAATTTGAACACGTTCATTGGGTAAAAGACTTTACTATTTCAAAAGTTCTTTTCAAAAAGATTTCCCCATTGAAGTACAAAAACTTTTTTGCCAATATGTAGAGATATCAGAAGTCATCATTGATAAAAATATACACTTCATATCTTCTAGTATATATATTTTATAGGTTTATAATGGAATTGATGTATTGAAAAGCTTTATTGCAAGCACAAACCTTTTTCATAAAGGTTTTACCAAAAAGCTTATGTAAAGCTTTAGCACAGGGATACCCTAATAGGCTAATATACACCAAATCCTTAGTTTGTTTTAAAAAGGAAACATCAAACAAACAAAATTAAAACTTGACTCAGGCCATTAGAACCAAATTCGACCGATTAGAAACCAATACGACCATTATAGCCCATTACAACCACCAATTATGACCCATTAACGCAATTACAATCCAAAATGACCCAAAACTTTTTACAAGCCATTAGAAGCAATGATGAACGATATGACCCAATACAACATACTACAACACATTAAAACTAATTCTGACGTGTACATCCATTTTCAGCCCAATACGACACACTCCAACCACCAACCCTCATATAAGCAATTACACTCCAATAAGAGCCATTGTTGTAACCTAAAACAGTCATTGTGACCCAATACGACCAATTTTCACTCTTATAACCCAATTCAACCAATAAAGACCCATATGACCCATTACAACTACCATTTATAACCTACAAGCATCATTGCAATCCAAGATGAGCTACAACAACTTTTTACAACCCATCATGACCCATTACAAGCAGTTAAGAACTACCACACATCGGAATCTTTCAACAACTCATATGATTTTTTGGCACTTGTTCGGTTGTGGTTGAAAACCATTAGCATCCATGTTATCCAACTCCAGTTATCTACAATCGTCAACGGTATCTTCTTTTTGGCACTAGAGTTATGCTAATGCTGATGATGTTCCTTTGGCATTTAGACTATGCATACCCTGCTATTCTATACGCTTATATTCTTTCTGAAGGCGTCCTAATTAAACACTAATCAACGTATAGTAGCTCAAATGTTCTATCTTTCACCATGTCTCATTTCTTGCAAATGGTTTATTCCGCTCATTAGCGACTTAATCATCATACCATATCATGTTTAAGTCACTCAAACCGTCTTAGCTCAAAGCACACCATGAAAACGTGTCAATTATTTCCCAACCCCAAATTCAAACATTTCTAGACTTGTTAAAAAAGAAAGAAAGTAAGTCCCTACTTATCTTTTTGTCACATTCTGCACGTCCACAAAATTATGAAATCATGTGGACCTTTTAAAACAAAATTACTCATCAATCAATCGATATCAATATCTATTTTTAATTTTTCATTTACAAGAAAAAAAGAATGGAAAATCACTTTTTTTCTATCAAAAAGTTACCTTTATTAATATTCATGAAAAACACAAATAAATAAAAATTTATAGTATACCTTAATAATTTTCGTGTGGGACCTTTGAAAACAATTTTTTTTAATATACATTTTCTGTTTCCAAGGTAAGTCTCCACATTTAAAAATTAAAATATATGTTTATTTTTTAAAATAATATATTAACTTTATCAAAGCTATAATTTACTTTTTAAAAATCAAATAAACGTTTATTTTAAAAGTAATATATTAACGTTATTAATTTATCTATAACTAATAGAGGATATCAGTTTGCTTATGTGCCTCCAATCATTGTTTACTATGTATGCAAAAATCTGAAGTGTCAATCATACGATTTTTTTGATTCTTTTTTTCCATATATACACTGTCGATGTGTCTTTGTATATCATAAAAGCCGAATTAATTGTCAACATTGACTGCATTTATTAGTAGAATTAAAGACCATGATTAAATAAATTAATGACCATCATTAATTGTTATTTGTTTTTTCATTCTTAAAACTAATAAAATAAATTAATGATCGTGATTAAATAAAATTAATGACCATCAATAATTGTTATTGTTTTTTTTTTCATTATTTGAATCAATTGTATTAATACATTTATTGACCAATCCATTTTTTCATATGTTATACTTACTACATAGTTAACTGTTAATTAGTTAACTGTATGATCAAATTATAACTTTATTAATGCATAAACTTTAATAATCGCATATATCTTATCCAATAAATAAACGACATTACACTGTTGTACATTACACGAATTTTAACACGATTTATAAAGAGCAATGCAAAAATAAATGTAATACACAATACATTAATTATACTGATTTTCAACCTTCGTATAATCTAATCACGAATACTTTTTATGAGACAAAAGGAGGATCAATCATCGATGCCAAATATTTTACAATAGAAGGTGGGATATCCACTTTTTCCTACCAAAATTTAAAAAGTAGTTCCTTTTTTTAGAATAAATATATATACACGCTAATTAGGGTTACGTCTGTGAATTTATCAATTCATTTCAATCGTTGTCTGAAACCCTCAATTATCAGGTAATCCGTTTCCGTTTATTCAATTTTCTTAGCTATTACTTGTCTTAATGCCAATTTTAGGTTCAATTTTGCTTCTTGTGCACCCGTTTTTTGTATACGTTTTAATCGGAATCTTTGACTCAATTTGAGCTATTTTTAAGTAAATTAGGGCTTTTGTTAGCTTATAAGGCTAAATATTGTGTATGTTGTGAGAATTATTGAAGTTTAAAGTGGCCTTTTTTTCTTTATTGTTTTAGGATGCTTTTTGTCGCAATCTGCTATCAAAAGTTTTCCCCTGAATTATGTAATGAATACCTGCTATTGAGGTTGTATACTGCTTAAAATTTTAATAATAGAAGTTTAAGGGCGAAACATGTTCTTGTTGTATTTTTAGCCTTTGCTACACATAATTGTGCTGTCAGCATCACGTATGATATTCTGTGTATTATTGTATGTATTACTTGTAATTTGTATGTTGTATGTTGTGCTAATAGATTGTTTTTTTCAGGGTAAATTGAGTGAGGTAACTTTTTTAATAATCTAAATGGGACTTTGCTTCTCTTCGGTGAGTTTTCCTCACATTTGTATCTACAGTTTGTTTATATTTGTTTAGGCTCGGATGCAAATCATCTTCTTATAAGCTTCTGAGTTATCTTGTGTGCTATGATCGATATAGATGTTTTTAAACATCTAACCGATTGTGATATATCTTATAACTGGTTGCTTTCATAAATGAAAATGCTTTAAGTGAGGACGTGGATGTGTTGAATGGTAGGAGGCTAGTCAATGATGAATCAAGAGTGAATATATTTTTACAACATAAATGAAGATTAATTACTGTGAACGTATAATTTGACCACAAAGATTCATGCAAAAGATGAACTAAATTGATGGTTTACAGAAAATCAAACGAGTTGCCATGGGTGGGGCAGGGTATGTGATGGAGCATAGGATTATTAGCTCGGTGTCTTTAGAGTGTTTAATATTCTCTGTTTGTGCTAGTTAATTACTTCCTTATAGTCTGAGATAAATTTCATGGATATAAATAGATAGTTTATTCAAGAGACTAGCCCATCGTGCGCCTTATTCTTGGCCTATTGGGTAGTATCTTCTCTCTCATGTATAACTGTCTACTTTACTAAGACACTTGCACCTTCCCTAAAAACTTTAAGCTCAAGTCTTGTATGTGTTTAGATAGGGGTACACGTAAGGTTCTTCTACTATTGACATACAAAGACCATTTTCATTTTTTTGTATAAGGAGAATGTGAGCAGGTAAGGATGATTTATACTATTTTACAGTTCATATTTCAATAGGACTACAAGGAACTAAACACAGAAAGTTAGCTATACAGAATCAATCTACCTAAATCTCGTGATATTAGTAATCATATGAAATTAAATTCTGGGATTGACATAATGTATTATAATTCGAACCAAAATTTATAGGTGAAAAAAGTAATTTTCTATCCAGCAGTCCTCATCAAGCTGACTTCTAGATGTCTTCCGTTGTCAGCTTGCCTACTAAGATGTCATATTTTTTCCTTTCTAGACCTTTGGCGAGAATGTCTCCTGTCTGTTGAGAAATTGGGCAGATAAAGACCACACATTAGGCTATTTTAAGTATGTCCTTGATATAGTGTTTGTCAACTTCTATTTTTTAGTTCCATCATGTAGGACTGGATGATGAGCAATCAAAATGCAAACTTTGCTGTCTCAGTTAACTTTCATAGGCATTGGGAAAGAGAACCTTATTCTTCTAAGAACTTCTCGATCCATATATTCTCACAAATCACTTGTGCAAGGGATCTCAATTCAGTTTCAGCGTTGCTTCTTGCCACAATGTTCCGCTTTTAACTCTTTTGGCGAGTACTTGACATGATTTTCTCCAACAAATGCACACTACACACACTCTTCAACCATGGTATGCTGCTGACACAGTATACCCCCAGTTATCGTCATCTCATATTAACATGTTATTTCAAGTATACGTGAATTGAGTTCTTTAAGAATAATATTTGTTTGGAAGTCATTGGAAAATCTGAAGCCACAATATTAAGAAGTAAGTTTCTCATCTAAATTACAGCTTTGCCGTTAAATTAGTTTGCAAAGAGCATCAAATAAGAGACATATGTACATGAGAAATACTGAGTATTTTGATGGGGTTTAAAAATTATACATCAGGAGATCAATGTAGTATCTAATGCTCTTGCAATTACTTTTTATACCCTTTCTCTTCATGAGTTTAAAATCTTTATTTCACAAATACTGTGATGAGAGTGAGACATGCACAACCGCTGATATAAGAGTGCTCTTAATGCATAAAGGCTCTCTTCTTTTGCTTAAAGGACTCAACGGAATCTGATGTAATTCAATACCATTAATTATATCAAACCAAAAGAATACGGAGGTGATGGAATGTGGGCAAATGAAGTTTGAAATTCCACTCCATTAAATTTCCGTCCGATTTTAGTCATGAAGAATGCATGAATGCTCTAAATAGATAAACCTCTTTTTTTAAATGTCAAACTTATATATCTTGTGTTTTGAATTAACCATGGAGTTTCGTGCTATTAATATATGTAGACTCCACCTGATGAAGATGAGCCTGAGAGTCAACCTCATTTTGCGGGAGGTAATGTGACCCTTATCACTACCAAGGATGCATGGGACCGAAAACTATCAGAAGCAAAAACGCAAGGAAAAATAGTAAGTCATTAAACGATATCGTCACCCTCGTTAAGATATTAATGGATTTTTTTATCAGGTTTGTCTCATATTTAATCAATAAGGAGACTTGGAATTCTATCACAATTGAACTTAAGTAATTCAAACAAAAGAGGTTAATATTAGAGTTTGTAGTTTACGTAGGATACAATTATTGTCAGGAGAATCTTTATAAATACAGTTAGGGGGTTCTAGGTGAATTAAGCTTATTAACATGTAAAGAGAATTGAAGTAGTGAGCATCATTAGGAGAGTTGGGTTATCTCTTGAAAGTTTACCGTTATGTAGAAGAGCTGCACTATCTGTTGAATAAAAGTCGTTATCTTGTTCTTTAACATTGTATATTGATAGTTTATTTAATAATACTGAATATCTTTTTTTTTTTTCAATCCGAGGCCTGTCACGTGCACACATAACCTTATGAACTGCAATGGTGTACATGTCATGGTTTCTGATACTTTCTATGTGATATAGCTGTCTGCTACCAACTCTATAATCTCTTATTTTGTGTTGGTTTTTTTGTTTATCTTGCACGGTTAATAGGTGATAGCCAACTTCAGTGCATCTTGGTGTGGTCCTTGCAAATCAGTTGCACCATACTACATTGAGCTTTCGGAGACCCATCCTTCTCTTATGTTTCTAACCATAGACGTTGATGCATTAACGGTATGTTACACCCTTTAACTCATTTTAACTTACTGATGTGACAACATTAAGCCAGTAAAAAAGTAGCAAATTCATCATTACAATTTAAAGGGTCAGAAAGTACCCAACCTATGAGACAATTGCTCCCTTCCTCAAATAGAGGTTGTTTTGACTTCTGAAGTCAATGTAATTACGTCCCCATTATTATACGGGTAACAACATTTACTTGCAAAGCACACAGCTATTCCTATGTTTGTTAACTGTTACAAAGTTAGATGCACTTTCTCTTTTGGCTAAAGTACATGTGTGTATTGAATAGGATCTGCAAAATATCCACAATTGAAGGTTGTACATGCTTTAAGGGCTTGGAATCTTAAGTTGATATTAATGCTTGATAGCTGCTAGTCCTTGTAACTAGAAGTGGCAATTTTAAACATCTGTCAGTTTGAGCTATGTTATATCCCTAATGGGTCTAAGGGTTAAGTAAATAAAGAAGCTATTAAGTAAACGTGTCCAATGGGTCAAACCATTGAAAGTAGGTCACACCAAGTGTATTTTTATGCATACCTCTTAAATCGTTTTATTTGCAAACTTAGATTTTATCGTACTAATATGTAAACAAATAAGTGATTCAGGTCAACCAACCCCCATTTTGACCCATCACTATTCAAAACCATTTTACAACTTCACTTGAGAGTTGAGACCCATGGGGACATTGCAAATTGCAATGCATAATCCCCATCATAGTGTGAGCACGTTAGCCCATTACGTCAACAACATATCTAAACGCATGACCCAAGAACTGATAGCTACATGAGCAATAGATGGAGTTTGAAATACCTGAGTGAATAAAAGTAATTATACAATGTAATATTTAACATCATGATATAGGTTGCATTTGTGTGATGAATTGGATGATCAAAGAACAATATCACACATAAACATAAACAGAACCTACCCAAGTAACCCAAAACAAAATTGAAAAGATATCTTAATGTACAGTTTGAGTACCACAGCGGCACTGCCAGCTACTTTCCTTAAAATGGGAAGAATTGTAAACTTGAGAATATGGTTATAAATCTCTTCATATGACCTATTTTGAAATAGCACTTCCTGTTATGAAACTCTGTTTACCTACATGTGATGAAGTAAAATATGATACAGGAGTTTAGCACACAATGGGAGGTAAAAGCTACTCCAACATTCTTCTTCCTTAGAGATGGGCAACAAATTGATAAACTTGTGGGAGCCAACAAGGTAGAACTGCAGAACAAGATAACCACCCTTGCGGATTCACAAGTCCCTGCTGGTCAAAAATAACCATAATTTAGTCGAGGGTTGTTCATTGTTATCGACCACATACAGAATTCTTATTCTTTAGTATGTGAGTATTGTATTCTTATGTAAAGCTTAAATGCCTGTTTCATGGTTGATGGTACATACATTTTACCTCAAACAAGTGTAAGAACATATCCTTTTGATACCTTTTTGGTGATATAATTGAACTTCCAATCTTTTTATAAGCGAAACAATAATTTGGGCATTATTTAGAAAATTTTGACAAGTATGTTACCTTCTTGAAATGTTGGCTGAAATTAGCCTGTTAGCTCATTTAATTTCTCATTGTATCTTAATAAAGTTACTCCAATTTAAGTTTTTTTACCCTCTGATTGAAGTAAAGCAAAGCCAATCCTGATCAAGATCTTGCAATTTTATGATGAAGAGGATCATGCGTTTTCGACTATGACTTTCAACTATGATATACCTACATCAAGATCTTATGAATTTATGATGAAGAGCTTTTCGACTATGATACGCGTGCATCAAGATCTTACGAATTAATGATTCAAGGAATTCAGTACAATAACAAGAAATTGTTATACTCTTGATATTTTATTATTATCATTTCTATTGTTATTGTTTTTACTTCAATGCCACTATCAGTATAACAATTTTCCTAGCAATATTAATTTTCTCTAAATGAGTAATAAAGATGTATAACCAATATCTTTTATAGTTATTTTACAATAAAATGGTAACTCAATACGTAAAGCTGTCATAATATAACCATATACCCATGGCTATCATCCATAGAACAATATTCATATTGGCTATACTCTTAACCTACAATCACAATTCCAACTTTTTTGTACTTGGTGTTGATGAAGATAGGTGCTATAATTAAAAAGGCTTGAAAGTTTATATGTATAAGAATGTTATTATAGTTATATGATTTGATCATTTATGACTTTTGCAGGATTGATGACATGGAAGATGAACCATGGACAATGGTGCAGAAAAATGAAAACCATTTCGTGGTGAATGACCATCCGTTTTATGTAAACGGATTCAACATTTTCTGGTTGATGGCATTTGCTGTAGATGAGTCTACAAGAGGGGAAGTTACCGAGTTATTTCAACAAGCATCAAGTGTGGGATTAACAGTGTGTCGAATATGGGATTTTAACGATCGTCAGAAAAACGCTCTGCAGATAAACCTTCAGTTTATGATGAAGATGTTTTCAAGGTTTAATATCCCTTAATTATCTCTATCGTCTATTATATATTTGTAATGCCCCTATCTTACTGAGCAAACTAAATGATATTAAAAGGAACTTAAAAGGGACAAAAAGGCGTTAATCTTATTCAAAGTCAAAACAGAGTCAAAACGACAATATTCAAAAAGTACTAATAAACCAAAAAAAAGTACTAAAGCTTGAAAAACACCAAGTTCAAAGTGCTAAGTCCGCTTCAACTCTACACTCTTCCCTTGTTCCCAACGCCCCCTTGATCACCTGTCGTATAAGAGAAAAAAAATGCGACAAGGGAATACGACTTAGTCAAAGCCCAGTGAGCGAATATAACAAAGATAAGAGTACAAGAGTATAGTATAGTAAGACATACACCGACTCATTTCGAAACAACCTATTTTCAAAACAAAGTACAAATATGTAAAATTCAAAATCCTAAGACGTCAATATATCATAGTATTACCAAAATATATCAAAATCCTGAATTTCCCGGTTTTACGTTTTGACTTGAAAACCACGTTTCCGACCATCCGAGTTTCACGAAATTTTAACCGAGTCATCATGACTCATAATATGTGATTGTATCAAATTTTTAAGGCCAACGGATACTTGAGGGACATATACAAGTGTACGAATTAGGGAACACTCGTACGAATCACCGTATCGAATGTAACACCCAAACGCACCTCTTTCGGGACTGTTTTTAGATCGGGTTTCAAAAGAGGGTTTTGACACTGTTTTTAGATAAGGTACAGATATTCTAGGTGGTACTAAGATGATTCCCCAATCCAAAACATTATTATCAATTTAATTAGTACATCAGGAATGAGGAAAACCATAACACGCTTCAAAGACTAACAAACAAAACTAATTTTCAAATAAGCATATCATACCAATATCATTTATACACAATTCAAAAAAAAAATTGAGAGGAAAGATTTTACCGAAATGATCTTAGTACCACCTAGAATATCCGTACCTTATCTCCGATCACAACAATTGCAAAGATGATAGAATCGCCAAAGGAATACGATCACCAAACCGAATCTAACAAATACAAAAGTATGAGCACAAAACACATCTAAATAGGGAGTATGTAATATGCTTTATTTTATGAGAATAACATATGATTTCCATGTGTTTATTCATATTATTTCAAAGTTATAAGTGTGATTAAAACCCACATCATTTTCCTTGTATTTTGACTACTAAAAAGTATGAAATGTTACACTAAGTTTAGACATGATGTTTATGTGGTTTCATCTCAGAATTTTAGAGTTTATAAAATGATAATATACTCTTAAGAATGTGGAACAAAAGATAGAAACATTACCTTATCACTTGGACACAAAAAATAACCTTGTTTTTCCACCAAAAAGATCAAACACTTAGCAAATTGGAAAGCAAAAGATGGCTGAATTGTTGGACTAGTAATTGATGGGAGAGAGGGAGAAACTCAAGAATTTCCTTTGCTATTGTAATATCAAATGTAGTGGATGGTTTCACATGAAAAGGTCATTAGTTTAGATATAAATGGTGATTTAATATGTAAGTAATTGGTGATTAAACTCAAATTATGAGTAGGTTACAATGATATGGTATCAAAGGTTTTCCTATGAATCTAGACTGTTTTAGATGCAAGATTAAATCATACATTGTATCTAGTTGTTTATACTTTTAAGCTTATAATCAAACAAGAATCCAATGTTATTTGACTTATTTTAACTTTATTATTTAACAACTCAGGATAAAATTAATTATATTAAATTTAGGATAAAATGTAATTCATTAACGATTAATGATTACCCCTCATCATATGTTTTACAAATTCTCAAATTTATTGTGTTTTAATTTATAGGATATTACAATATTCATGTTTGTCTTCTTGTTTCTGGCTAATAAGTGGACAGTTGCAGGCTTTTGATTTTGTGGTAAGTAAGCAAAGAGATTCAACATTAGGCTTATATTTTCACTGGTCAACAATTGGGTTGAATATGGTGGTAAACCGCGGAACGTCAAATGGGGCAAAGAAACTGGCTTGAACTTGACCCATGATGACGATTTCTTCTCTCATCCAACTCTTTGATACTACTACAAGTCCCATGTGAAGGCAAGTTTCCAACTTTTAGCCATTCACTTGTGCATGGTACAAGTGAAGTTGTGCATGGTACAAGTGAAGGGGACTTCCATCCCCAACCCTTGCAAAACAGAGAAATCACAACTGCAAATCTACAATACTCCAAACATAGTTTTGTGCCACACAATAAAGAGAACAAAAGTTTATAATATTAATGAAATTCTAAACGTACAAGAAAAGTTGGTGGGTCTAATTTTGGTGGGTTCAACTATTTATGAAAGTTACCATTAAACTAGAGTAAATGAAGTTCAATGATTAAGATATCGCGTGATTGATGGATACGCATGATCACATGCAATTTACACAAAAAATCAGTAGAAAAAAAGGTATTCATATTTTGGGCAAAATCTGAACCCAAAACCCCCATGATTGGACAAACTATGTCATAACATCTGGTCTAGACCTTTTCATGGGCCGCTCGTAGGCTCTTTAAAAATTCTAGCCGTTTGAAGTTACGTTGTTTAATAGCTCCTACTGTTTCATAAATGAGTCTGCTATAAATCTGTTATGTATCATTTTTCCAAAAATGTTCACAAATATGTACAAATGGTTTCTTGGTTGTATAGACGGTGCTAAATAGAGCGAATACCATAACCAACATAATATACAAAGATGATCCAACTATTTTCGCTTGGGAACTGATGAACGAGCCGAAATGTCAATCAGATCCTTCTGGAGATAAACTGCAGGTATTTTTCATTAATAAAAACCAAGTTTTGCATTAAATGCTCTGAACTAAGTATGTGAGTTATATAGGAACGCATAGAAGAAATGGCAGTTTACGTAAAAACGATTTATCCAACGCATCTAGTGGATATTGGTCTTGAATGATTTTACGGTCCTTCAATACCTAACAAGGTTAAAAACAATCGGTATAACTATTCTCAACATGAGGGCACCGATTTCATCAGAAACCATCAAGTTCTTGGTGTTGATTTTTCTTCAGTTCATATGTATAGTGACTCTTGGTAAGTTAACCAGAGCCTCAACTTAGAGGGTGTTTGGGATTACCTTTTCAAAATATATTTTACATTTGTAAAAAAGCATTTTTAAAAAGCATGTCTCAACCTATTTATTCAAAATTGCTTCTTCTTTTTTTGCAAACAGTTTTTACTAATTATTTGTTTTTTGCAAACGGGATAATCATATAATCTCTTCAAAACAACAAAACACAATCCCAAACACACTCTTAATTTCAAAATAACCTGAACATATTTATACTTATACATCTAATGCTCTCATGAAGGATTGAATGACCAATACCAAATGCTCGTGTCACTTTCATAAAGTCATGGATGAAAAATCACATCCATGATGCTGAAAAGTACTTAAAATGCCAGTGATTTTCAGCGAATTTGGTGTATCTACAAAATACCTGGGTTACAACACATCCTTTGGAACAACTTGATGAGCTTAGTGTACAACATCATATGGCATTCAGCAAAAAAAGGAGGGAGTGGAGGTGGGAGTCTTGTATGGCAGCTGTATCCTGAGGGAACGGAGAATATGGATGATGGGTATGGAGTTATTTAACAAAGTCTCCTTCAACGGCTAATGTTATATCTCGACACTGCACAAGGCTCTTGGTTTTACTTTTTAACTTGCTATGTAAATGGAAATGTCACTGGGGTTGCAAGAAGAAGCATGGCCTTGATGCGTCAAACTACAACGAGAAGCTTTAGACTTGTATTCACTCTTAACTACTAAGAGGTTATAATCAGAGAAACATCTGTAAAAGAACATTAGTATTGAATACATAATATCCTCACTTTGTGGATGATTTTTAATTCAAGTAATAAAACTAGCTGTTTTAAAGATACACCACAGTATATCAAACTTTGGTTACTTTTTTCTGTTCTTAAGAAAGTTGGTTACCAAAAATTGAAATTTGAATGAGTTGATTACCATTCTATGTAATTAGCACGTAAAGTTCATTATGATCAGTGATTAGAAATAAATTAAATGGTAAAATAAGTAAACTAATACCTTTCAGCTAGTAAAAAATGGAGGCATCTTCACATTATCCTTAACTATCTTTTTCTGTATGTTGTCCCGGTTCCCTTCATGAAATGGTGGCTGTTCAAAGATCATACAATAGGTGAAAAAACAGAGTCATCAACGTAATGAATTTCCGAGTTATGAGACTTGATAAGAGCGAGGCTGACGTTTTCTAAGAAAATTTCGCTTAAAAGAACATAAATCAGTATAGATTGGCATACTTTGGTAACTTCTGGCATGTACCCGGGAAAGAATCCACATATGAGTTTTGAATGTTAAATAGGGTGATTAAGCTTCAAATTTGATAAGTTTAGTGTTTCAAATATGATTACAACCATCATATTGCTTCAAAAATGATATAATTTACAGACTCAAATGATTGAAGAGGTTTTGTTCATAAAAAATGACACCTCGAGTACTGTTCGACCCATTTGACCCGTTTTTGACCCATTTGACCCGTCTTTTAGACTAGTTTTTCAACCATTGCAGGCAAAACATAATCGGATTCAACCCACCAAACGTAAATGGGTCAAAGTTGCCTCGTTTACCCAACGTTAGTATTATACATACATACATATCATCATACAACAACAACCACAATACTCAATCCCGCCAATGATGAGGTATGGGGGAGACTAGATGTAAACAATCAACTCAGAGAGACCTCCGGCAAACATACATATTATCAGACATTATATAATTGATGTGAACAATTACTAACGTATAAGAGATGTTAAAAAGACTACATGAACCGATTAGTTTCCATCATCAGACCTACTTTTACTCTAACTTTCTACTCGTATTATAATTCGTTTCACAAATAAATAACTACCTATAGTTATCCGAGCATACTCGAAATCCAAAATGAAATTGTCTTCTGCTATTCATCAAGTCAAGATGATGATCTCATTGCCAGCATGGTACAACATCTAATGCATGTTGCACAAGTTTAGATCTATATATACATATAAAAATGTATTACATCATGGTCTTAATAAGCATTTTCAGTAGATCCAGAAGAAGAAAAGGAAAGCAAACTATCTACAGTTTCAATGAACTTGTTTGATAAAGCCATCCTCAGGTAACATAATTAGTATTCTTATGTTACATTAATTAACTTGCATCTTATATAGGTATTACAATCATAAGTTGTATTTTCGTTCTAGAACCAAAGTTGTCAAAACTGAGATATTATCACGCGTATCTTTTTCATATCCAATCGACATCGCAACATCATATCGGAAAGAATCTACCGATGGTATAGACTTGGCCTATAAACATGTTTGCTTAATCCTGCGTAGCACTTTGACAGAATTAGTTCATTCTTAGTTTTTGAGTTGTGATACACGGGTTTAAAAAAGGATTACGTGCTTCAGTATCGAATTAATATCGGGCATTCAAAGTGTCAGCAATGGTAGTGGGTTGGGGTGGGGTTGGTGTGGGGTTGAGTGGAGTTGGGTGTGTTAAATTTGGGGTCTGAACTTAACAATCAAATTCTAGTTGGAAGGACGATTGTCTTTTTTTTGTCCTTCTTTTTATTGTTATGCAGTGAATGTGAATAATTAAAATATATATGTGTATATAACAATAAAAATATGTGACAAATAAATTCATACTACATATAATTGAAACTTTTAAACTATAAATAAAAAACTTAAAAAGTAAAGTTTTATTACTTTTATGTATTGTTTAATTTTAATGAAAGTTAAATTTATTTTACTTAAATACATTTTATTTTATGTGAAATGTAATTTTATTTAGTTTATTAGTTTATATGAAATGTAATGTTTTATTTTATTAATGAAATGCAATTATTTTTGTTGAAATGTATTTCTATTAATTTTTTAATTTGTTGTGTTAAAAAAAGAATTAAATTTTTTTAAAAGTTTTTTGGTTGAAAGGGGTGAAAATGAGGTTCAAAGTGGTTGAGGTAAAAAGTTAGTGAAAAGTTGATGTAGTCTTGATTTATTAGGTGGGGTTGAATGGAGTTGTAATTATCATTGTGAATGCTTTCATAGTGTGAATTGAACTAATTTTATATCCATTGCGTGTAATGAACTTTCAATTTATTCTTAAGAAATCTACAATTACAGAAATTTTTAAAAAGGGATATGGAGCAGCTATTCTTAAGAAATCTACAATTACAAAAATTTTTATTTAAAATAATTAGTAACATTTTAAAATTTATACCCTAAAAATGATAGAACGAGAAGAAAATAGTTTATCCCCCCATATACTAAGTTCTAGCTCCGCCCTTATGTATGTATTTGACCAGTGACATAATTTGTTCTTTGTTGAAGCAAGGTTAGGGGAAAAGTTTAACCGTTTAAAACATAATTTATTTTTTATACAACAATTCAAACAATTATATTATATTATGTGTATATATACAAAGAAACATGGAACATTATGATAAACCTTTAAAAAATGAAATAAAATGTTACAAACAAAATTATAAGTTTAGTAAAACGTCCTTTAATATTGTTACATTATATTTAATTAATTAATACATGCTTAATATCTGTAACGAATTAAGTTTAGGATACAAAATTTCAATATTTTAACAACTTAAATTTTAAAAATTGCTCTATAAAATTTAAGTGGACATATCCTCTTAGGAAATAAATTAATACGAGGCATCTTTGTCTAGTTTTCTGATTGAGTCGAAGTGATCAAAATATAGATGTACTCTTAATTTATGAATAAAATTACACCAACGCCATAATAGGGAAACCCTCTCCTGCTCTATAAAAGTGAAAGGAGTGGGAAGATGTGACATAAAATGATCAACGACCACTTTGATGTGACCTTTCACCTCTTAAAGTGGTAGACAATTTAATGTAACCACTTTAAGTGGTAGCTAACTTTTTTTATTTTATTTTTATTTTTGTATATGTATAATTTATTTATAAATGTAAAAGTATTTAAGTGTGGGTCTAATTTTCAATGTGATGAGTACGGATAAAAGTTGATTAAAGTGTAATTTTAATATGAAAATAACGTAACGATGATGTGTCAAACTTTTTTTAAAATGCTCAAGTGACCACTCTCTTAATTCAGAGTTCCTACTTTGTATTTGACAGGGGTTCAAGTTAACGTGACATTTCATAATAATGAAACATGGCATATAAAATATCTACAATGGTAATCACAACTTCATTCAACTCCATGGTACATCAGTAATACATTAATTTTTTAATGACTTTTTTAAACCCTATCAATCATTTTTTCACAATAACAAAATCCCTTTCAACGTCTTTTTTATAACTTTTTAATTTCTTATTTTACACAACAAACTAATAAATAAATGAAAAAACATTTAACTATAAAACAATTGCCCTTCAATAATAAACTAATACACTACATTTCACAAGAACTAATAATCTAAATAAAATTACATTTCACATAAATAAAATGTAATTAACTAAATTATATTTAACTTTTATTAAAATTAACCACTGCAACGAAACAAATTTTACATTTTAATTTTTTATTTATAATTTAAAAGTTTCAATTATATGCAGTATAAATTTATTTGTTGCATATCTTTATTGTTATATATATTTTTTAATTTATTCATTTAACGAAAGAAAAAGAAGAAAAAAAAAACAAAAAAAAAAAGAGAATTAACGTTCCAATGAAAAATTTGATTGTTTGGTTCCAACTTCAAATTTCACCCATTCCAGCCCCACCCAAATCCCACTACTACTAATGATGCTCTAATATTCCAATGAAAAATTTGATTGTTTGGTTCCAACTTCAAATTTCACCCATTCCAGCCCCACCCAAATCCCACTACTACTAATGATGCTCTAATATAGATGGCACGTCATTAAAAGTATTATAAATCACATACAACATCAATAAATTAAAAGGTTAATTACATATAGGGCTTGTTTGGCACAGAGTTTTTAAAAGTTAAAAGCTTTTGGTTTTGAAAATTAAAGTCCTCTAAAAAATAAAGTTTTGTTTGGATGCACATAAAGCTTTTAGTTTGAATATTAAGGGCCTGTTTGACACTGAGCTTTTTGAAGCTTAAAACCTTTTGTTTTAAATATTAAATTCCTCTAAAAATAAAGTTTTGTCTGGATACACAACCTTAAAGCTTTTAGTTTAAAGATTAAGCTCCTAATTTATAAACTACTCCAACTAGTTTTTTGGAGCTTTTTGATCATTTTACACTTTGATGTTATAGCTACAACTACTTTACCAAACACAGTTTACAAATAAAGCTCCAGCTACAACTTCAAATTACAACTAGCAGCTACAGCTACCAGCTAGTTTTGCCAAACATACCTTAAGCTCCTAATTTAAAAGCTCATCCAACTAGCGTTTAAGAACTTTTTGATCATTTTACAATTTGATATTATAGCTACAACCACTTTACCAAACACAATTTACAAATAAAGCTCCAGCTTGCAGCTACAGCAACCAGCTTTAACTTATAGCTAACAACTACAACTACTAGCTATAGCTAACAACTAATTTTGCTAAACATACTCGTAATAAAATCTTTGATACACACCAAAAAATATTATATCTTAATTCGACGTATTTTGATGCACTTTAAATTCTTTAAAAAGTCAATCTAATAATGTCTGATTCAGTTAACGGTTACATTCCTTGAAGACGTTCGCTCTTGTTATCTCATCACTTAATTTGTCCCGTGTGATAATCATATTATTAGAATTGATTTAAAAACTTACAAATAAAGCTCATCGACCATTTCTCATAATCTTTTGTTCACCGATTGATTTAAGCTCAACAAGATTAGATCATATCAAAATCTTACAGTGATCGGATACTATGTAAAACCAAAACCCTAACTCCCTAAGCATCATCTGTTTTCGACTATGATATGAATTAGCATATAAAAGTTTCAAGGCATTCACTATGATAACAATTCACCAAAAGCAATCATAACCATTTTACAATACAGGTTTCTCTTTTTCAGGATACGCAATTGGTTTCCATACAGGTTAGCTCATTGTCTTACCTTATAGCTTTTTCCACTATTAGTATACCAATTTTCTTAGCATCATTATTCTTCTTCAAATGAATCAGTAAAAATGTAGCATTCAAAAGGTAAATCGGTCAGTTGATCAGTTCAACAAATTTTAGTGTGTTAGATATAATAATATAGAAACCAAAAGTGCAAGACAAAATAATAATAAATAAATAAATAAAAAACAGAGAGAGAAGTACTAAGCAATAACTCCAACTTAGCTTTGAAGGTAGCAGAATGGTTTCCTCTATGACACTTCACTTGAGTGTCACATCAATGATGCCATCATTCCCATTCTAACAAAAGAACAACCTTTTATATAAATGTCATATAAATATTTGTTAAACACAAACTTAGAGTGTAACCATATACACAATGGATATCATCCATAGAACAATCTTCTTATTAGCTATCCTTTTAATCTACAATCACAACACCAATAGTTTGTTACTTGGTCTTAATGAAGATTGGTAACATCAATGATAAAGCTTGTAACTTTATCTTTATTATAATGTTATTAAAGTTTAATTGATTTAATTATTCATGAGTTATGCAGGATTGATGATATGGAAGATGAACCATGGACAATGGTGCAGAAAAATGGGAATCAGTTTGTGATTAATGATCAACCATTTTATGTAAATGGATTCAACACTTACTGGTTGATGGTATTTGCTGTTGATGAATCTACAAGGGGGAAAGTTACTGAGCTATTCCAACAAGCCTCGAGTGTGGGATTAACAGTGTGTCGAACATGGGCTTTTAATGACGGCCAGTGGCATGCTCTTCAGAAAACACCGTCTGTTTATGACGAGGATGTTTTCAAGGTTGTTACTTTATGGTCCTTAAATAATTATCGCCATCTTTTATCATATATCTATGTTTGTTTCCTTGTTTTTGGCTAATGATCTAAGCTTAATGCAGGCTTTAGATTTTGTGGTTAGTGAAGCTAAAAAATTCAAGATTAGGCTTATACTGTCGTTGACCAACAATTGGGATGCTTATGGTGGCAAACCACAATATGTCAAATGGGGCAAAGAAGCTGGCTTGAATTTGACCGATGATGACGATTTCTTCTCTCACCCAACTCTTAAAAGCTACTATAAATCCCATGTCAAGGCAAGTTTCTAACTTTTTGCCATTCACTTGTTCATAGTATAAGTCTAATGAGGTTTTCTAACTCTAGTTCACTAGGATCATTGATTCAGGTAAAAATAGTAGTCTATTTGCATAATGCAAGGGGACTCCTATTCCCAATCCTTGCAAAATTGAGGAATCGCGACTATAAGCCTACAACAGTCTTTATTTAAGGCACAATGAAAGCACAAACACAGAGTTAACAAGTTTATAATATTAATGTATAGTTCCAAACGTATGAGAAAAGTTGGTGGGTCTAATTTTGATGGGTTCAACTAAAACTTTAAAGTTTACAATTAGACTAAAATAACTGAAGTTGAATGATTAAGATGTCGCATAATCAGGCCAACCTGCTATAGGTTGTTTGTCATGATGTCCAGTCTAGAACTCTCCATTGGGTGCTATTGGGCTCTTTAACTCGTGTTGAAGCTATATCCGTTTGAAATTGTGGTATATTTTCATCTCCTAGTGTACTATAAATGAGTCCGCTAACTCCAAAATCTCTGCCCTCTGTCATCATTCACCTTCGAAAAATGTTCACAAATATGTACAAATGGAATGGTTTCTTGAATGTGTAGACTGTTCTAAATAG
The DNA here is from genome assembly GCA_963921325.1 of Logfia minima. Taxonomy (NCBI): domain Eukaryota; kingdom Viridiplantae; phylum Streptophyta; class Magnoliopsida; order Asterales; family Asteraceae; genus Logfia; species Logfia minima. Next base: position 9,386,197 of record OY992776.1, on the reverse strand, counting down.
AGTGAATACCATAACGAACATAAGGTACAAGGATGATCCAACTATTTTCGCTTGGGAACTGATTAATGAGCCGAGATGTGCATCAGATCCTTCTGGAGATAAACTGCAGGTATATTCCATTAATAAAAACCGAGTGTTGCATCATGTGCTCTGAACTAAGTAAAGGGTATGTGAATTCTACAGGAATGGATAGAAGAAATGGCCGTTTATGTGAAAACTATTGATCCCAAGCATCTAGTAGAGATTGGTCTTGAAGGATTTTACGGTCCTTCAACACCTAACAAGGTTAAGTACAATCCGAATGACTATTCTCAACATGTGGGAACTGATTTCATCAGAAACCATCAAGTTCTTGGTGTCGATTTTGCTTCAGTACATATGTACGCTGACGCTTGGTAAGTTGACCTAAACTTCAACTTTCCAAATACCAAGTACATATTTTATATCTATACTTACACATCTTTATAATGCTCGCTTGAAGGATTTCACTATCAGAAACCGATGCTTATATTGGCTTCACTAAATCATGGATGCAATCACATATCGATGATGCTGAAACATACTTAGGAATGCCAGTGATTTTCAGCGAATTTGGTTTATCTACAAAAGACCCAGGTTACAACACATCGTTCAGGAACCACTTGATGAGCACAGTGTACAACACCCTATTGGATTCAGCTAGGAAAGGAGGGAGTGGAGGTGGAAGTCTTGTATGGCAGCTGTTTCCTGATGGAACAGAGTATATGGATGATGGATATGCAGTTATTTTGTCGAAGTCTCCTTCAACGTCAGATCTTATATCTCAACACTCCACACGGCTCTCGCTCTTTAACTCACTATGCAAATGGAAATGTCATTGGGGTTGCCACAAGCATGAGTTCGATGAGTTAGACCACCACGACGAGCTTTAAACATGTATTCAGTTGCTACTAAATGTTATAATCACAGAAACATCTGTAAGAGAACATCAGTATTTGAATACATAGTATGCTCACTTCCTCGATGCTTTTGTATGCAAGTAATACTAGGTGTTTCAAAAACACACCATAGTATGTCAAATTCTGTTCTCTTTTATATTATGGTACTAGGCTGCTAGTCATTAAATTCTACTTGAAAACTGCATCTGAACTTGCATATATTCATACATATTAACACTTGATTAAATCTTTGATAAATGTCGGCATGCCGAGATCAAAGAGTTAACTGGTCGAAATGAAATGTATAGTATCCAATGATGCATTTAACACTTCGAAGTTTTTTCTAACACAAGCTGTGAAGGGGAAAATACAGTTCTTGTGATGTGGGTAATGGAAAAATGGGAAGAAAATAACCATTAGATCCTAGACACCAGATGAACACAATATATTGGTCATCCTAAAAGACTTCTGCTGAAATACACGGTTTTTAACCATAACAAGAGTGATTTAGTTTGGAAGTTTAGGGTTTATTTTGAACGATTTTAATTATTATTTTTTATAGCTTTTTTTTAAGTTATCTTTTTGTTTAAATAGCCTCTTTATTTAGATTTTGGGTTAAACTTTGATATAAAATAGAAAATAAAGCTTTGATTTACTCTAAGAATCTCCTCATTGAAATTCTTATTATTTTTCTTGTTATTTAATTGCTCAGCCATTATGATCCGCCATTATTTGGTATCGGAAACAGAGTTTCTGGTACTAATGCTCGAACGGATACGTGGAAGACATCTAGTTCAACGAACCGGATCCACATAATGTGGAAATTGCATGCCTCAGGCAACATATTCAAGAGTTTCTGCAATTTACCCTTTATTGCAATTACAAATTAGAACATATGTTTGGTGTCCAGATATGAAAGTATGAGTGAGATATGGTTTGATGTTGGGGTGAACAAAGTTGATCGTTAATCGACCCATAACCGATTAACCAAATTAACTTAACCAAATTAATTGACCCAAACTAATAACTCACAGTTTGGTTTTGAATTTTTAATTAATCGACTAATTTGGGTCGGTTATGGAATCATAACCGACAATAACCAAATCACCCAATTATATGTATTTTTTAATTTTTCATATATTAAACCGTGCGATGCAAGGAAATTTAAGTTAAGCAATTTTTATATTCATAATTTTTTTGGTTTAATAGTTTAATATTATTTTTCAATTAGTGTTTGAGTAGGATTTATAAATTTTTAATTAATTATTATTATATTTAAATATTATCTAACTCTATCTAAATTTATTTTTTAGTTTATCTTTTAAATTTAAATAATTAAATTATTTACTTTTAAATTATGAGAAACCGTTACGTGTCATTTTTTCTATGTGGCAAAATATAAAGCAACCTTTTATTCTCCTTTAGTATATATATAGATATGGTTATATACACTTAAATACATATAAGTTTATAAAGTCAATACAATTTAAACAAATATATACGAAGGCATGTAATATCATGATAAAGTCAATACAATTTAACAAAATTGAAATGTGTCTCTATTTCTATTAAACGTTAGCCGCCTAGTCATTCATCTTTTGTTTTCATGTTTCACACATACACAAAAGTGTCGTTTAACGACTCTCATAAACACCGATATTAACAATAGATGATGGTCGATGTTTTACAAAAGTGAGGTATTTTCTTTACTTTGTGAAGTTTTTTTCTTTCACTATCGTGTTGCATTTTATCTTTTTATAATTTTATAACAATTGATGGTTAATCATTAACCGACCTATAACCGACAGATTAACGACTAACCGACAATCGATGAATAAAATTTAAATGCTCATCTCTAGTTTGATGGAGCAAAAGGTTCAAATTCACCAAAATCGAGTTATTTATTAAGTGATTGGTTTTCAATGTATGTGGATTTACAAAGTAGCATCAACATACTTTCAGAGGCGGGTACGGAAGTCCGATGGGTTCGAAATGGAAATGGTAAAGCCGGAACTACTTGTTGGTCCACTATTAATCGGACCTCGCTATCCATCGGCAATAATGGCATCATTGGGTACACTACAAATTTTGTATAATATTTTTTATTTTTTTAAAAAGGTAATAAACTGATATACGCCCCACCATAAAACACATATTTTTTTAAAACATATATAAATATACTCACTTCTAAACTCAAATGCATAATAACATAATTAAAGAGTCATTTTGATACCGTTAAACTAATAACCTTTTAATAATTTTTGTATGATATTACTCCTAATATGTCACTAGTATACCTTGTCTTACTTTAGTTTCTGTTAATAAAATGTAATTTTATACTCCTAATATGTCACTAGTATAAAAGAGGAATCCATTGTGTATATTTGAAATTATTTGGAGGTTGCAAATATAAAATAACAACAAAATAAAACTTAGCATTTCCTACACTATCCGTGCAACTATCTTAGTTGAACTAGTTTGAGCTTTAGACTTAACAAACTATAATATTCTAAATTTATACATCATATATGAAGAAGATGAGATCTATAAATTCATATAAGACACAACACATTTAATTGATATACACTAGAACTTGTGAATGTAAGTATTCGTTTCTCTTGTTAGAAATGACGAACAAAATACAATTAAATGGAGTCATTTATCCATGTGAAGAGTGACCATGGTTCGATGCATAGCTTCTCTGTTCTCATCTACTTTGGGGTTGAAAGGGTTCGTATATTGAGATACGAAGGTGGTGAATTTGAAAGGGCTTTAAGGTTGAAAAACGTTGTTGTTGAGACACCTTTCAAGTCTAAGATCCTCAAATGTAAGTCATCCTTCCTACCGGATACGCAATATAAGACAACTCCTTATAGTGTAGTTCAGACTGGAGAATTGACTGTCACCTTAGTACCCATCAGCACAAGAAGTGAAGAACTGAACTTTTCAACACCACGTCATTCCTTAACTATTAATACAAACACATTTAGGTAAAAAAATCATTTAATTATGATTGAGAATTATTGTGGTGTTGTTTAGGCATTTTTAAGTGAGTGTGTTTGATATAATTTGTGTGTAAAATAAGTAAATATTGTGATAATTGTTTGTGAAGAAGAGTGATAATTGTTTGATATAATTTGTGTGTAAAATAAGTAGAGATCGTAAGAATTGTGTTTAAAAAAAATAATTATATGTATATATATTGGAAAAAAGTGGTAAAAATTTATTAATTATTCTTTTGTTGGCACACTGGGCCCGCGTATACTCCACCTTCTTGCCCGCGTATACTCCACCTTCTTCCCGTCCTGGCATTGTCTCGCAGGGAACAAAGGTACAAGAATGGTGCTAGAGAACTTGATCGTGCCTATGACTTTTTGGGGAGAACGGTGCCAGCTAGAATGAGAATGGAGAACAGAGAACTGTATAGGGAGAGATCTAAGCAATCCCATCTCCTTTCTTAATCTTGAACCCATCAGGAAGAACATCATCTTACTCTACACGTAATCGTGCCACATATTAAATCTTGCCATCATAATATCTTATACGAAAAATTAGATATAGCTGTCCAATTTTATATTTGATTATATTTTAGTTAACGTTGTCTTTTCGAGTTTTCTTTTAGTGGAAAAGAATGTGATGGAAAACAAAAGAGAAGAAAATGATAGAAAGAAATGTAATATTAGATAGCTCACATATATTCTCAAGTCAGAAGGAAAGTAAAATAAGGGGAAAGAATATAGTTAGATTGACTATTTTCGTTCACAATCTCCTCAAAATTGGAAGGAAAATATTTACAATAAAAACCCATTCAAATCCAATGCCCTCATTTCCTTTCCTTTCTATCGAAAAACTCAAAAATGACTTTTTATTATTTTATCTATTCATTAATTTTCCTTTCAATTGAAAAAAACTCGAGAATCCAGCGTAAGAGTTTATTTTATTTAAAGTGTATTATACTTTATATTTTTTAATACTGTATGGAGCATACTTTCGTTTTGTCTATTATATTGTACTGAACCTGCCAATTCCGTTTATTGGAAGTAGATTTTTGGTTTTTGCCATTCTATTCTTAGCAAAAACCAAAAATCTACATTCAATAAATGAAATTGACAAGTTTAATACAATACAACATACAAAACGAAAGTACGCTCTATGCAACAGTAAAAAAATAAAGTATAATACATTTTGAAACAATAAACCCTTTAATCACTTATTTTCTATTTAATTATAAATTATGAGAAACATAAAAAAGAAGGCATAAGCTCAATGTACTATTTACTTTTACTAATTTTACCGGTCAACACTCACATGATCTCAATTTGTAAAGTAGTACACAGTTTTCAAGACAATAAAAAAAAAAAAAAAAAAAGAAGTTGGTAGCAGTACTTAGAGTTATACCTTTGATGATGAAGAAAATGATCATTACAGTTATGGAGTGTGTCAATAATTAAATGTGCTTGACTTTGGGTTCTAATAATGAAAGTAGGGTTTATTGTTCCGTTATGCGTTAAACTTTAATTTTTTTCTATTGTATGAGTCTAACTTTAAAAACTTATATTGTACGAAGTAAACTTTCAAAACCTTTCTATCGTATGTAATATTTTCTTTTTTAGCCATTATAAAGAATGAAAGTTTCCTTTTTTGTCGAGTCCAAAAAAGGCAAGTTAACATACAATAAAGAGGTTTTGGAAGTTTACATCATACAATAAAAGTTTTTAGAGTTAAGCCCATATAATAAAAAAAAGTTAAAGTTTAACGTATTACAGAACAATTATCTCATACAATAGCCTAATACTATGCAATTATTATTATTATTATTATATTTAGTTGTAAGACTATCACTAAAATAAACTTTTGATATCAAGAAACTTAATGATATCTTTAGTGATACTTATCAATATCAATATAATATATCAATCTAGGTTACTATTATCAAATGATGTGAGCCCTACTATACTGCTACCCAGTACTCCTGGTAATAATATTACACCATCTATTGTTCTAGAGTGAAATATGGTGTAGCTTAAATGACAGTAACAATGTTAGAGCAGTCCTAATGGGACATTGGTTTGGTGGTCGGTTCCAACGGATGAAACCGAATTATTGGCACGGTCCGTCGGTTGGGCCGGTCGATTTGGGTGAGTCGGTTTTTCGACGGGGGTTCGCAGCTTATTCGGTTTTCATTTAAATGTTTTACTTTTTATTTTTATTTTTTTCAAATATAACCGTTGATAATAAAAAAAAAATTTATTTTTTCTGAAAAATGTGTCAAACGGCTCTTTGATTTTTAATATACATATATATATTTTATTTTATTTCACTAAATCAATACCCACAATTACTCCTATATATATACCCACTTCAAACAACTATAATTCACACAAAAAACAACCAATTCTCTCTATAAACTTATACAATTATACACCCATTTTATCCACACAAAATACATATTATGTCTAATTCCAATTCCAATTCCGATTCCGATATTGAAGAAATTCAAACGCTTACGAGTGTTTTCGATACGACCGCCGCAATCAACATGATTAATTCTATAGACTCCGATTCCGACCAAGATGTCGAAAGCTCATTCCGTTCGCTAAGAAGACCTAGACGATTTTTACGGAGAAATCGCGACGAGGTGGGCCAACGTTTATTTTTAGACTACTTTTCCGAGCACCCAACATTCCCGGCGGATTACTTTCGACGATGTTTCCGAATGAGCCGGCCTTTATTTATCCGTATATGTCAAGGTATATTATCGTACTCCCAACTTCCGCTACCTCCATATTTTGCATATTTTCACCAAAGTCGAGATGCTGTCGGTGCACTTAGTTTTAACGTTTTTCAAAAGTGCACTTCCGTCGTACTCCAATTGGCATACGGTTGTGCCGCCGATGCGTTTGATGAATACTTACACATGGGTCAACAAACGTCATACGATTGTTTAGACAATTTTACAAAATGTGTATTTCATCTATTTTCGACCGAGTACTTAAAAAAACCTACACTCCAAGATGTGCAACGTTTACAACAACGTCATTCGGAGTTGCATGGTTTTCCGGGTATGCTTGGAAGCATCGATTGTATGCACTGGCCTTAAAAAAATTGTCCAATGGCATGGCAAGGTCAATACATCCGAGGTGATCAGGGATGTCCAATGATCATGCTCGAAGCGGTAGCCTCTTATGATATGTGGATTTGGCACGCCTTCTTCGGTCCTGCAGGTTCGAGTAACGACATCAACGTTCTGAATGAATCAGATTTATTCAACGATTTACTACAAAATGAAGCTCCTCAAGTAGAATTCACCATTGCCGGACAACAATTCACCAAAGGCTATTATCTTGCCGATGGGATTTATCCGGAATGGGCTACTTTTGTAAAGTCGTTTAAGTTTCCACTAACGCAACAAGAAATACGTTTAAAGAGATATCAAGAATCCGCAAGAAAAGATATGGAACGAACATTGGGTGTACTTCAAGGTCGTTGGCAAATCATAAAAAACCCGGCAAGACCTTATAGTATCAACAAAATAAAAACAATTATGTATTGTTGTGTTATCTTACACAACATGATAACCGAGGAAAACGGTCGAAATATGTGTCAACTTGAAGAAGATTATTTGGCAAACCCAACAAATTTACCCCAACGTTCATGAGAAGAAAGGGTTGCAACTCAATTACGTATGGACAAGGAATTACGCGATCGAATGGTACATCATCGACTTCGCAATGCTCTAATCGAACATGTTGCGCAACTCCCACCAAATTTCCGTCAACGTTAATCGTATCTTTTTTCAATAAATGTAATGTTTTTAATTATTGTATTTTATTTTTAGGAAATGTAATGTTTGTTTTTAATTATTTTATTTTATTTTTAGGAAATGTAATGTTTGTTTTTAATTATTGTATTTTATTTTTAGGAAATGTAATGTTTGTTTTTAATTATTGTATTTTTTTTTTTAGAAACTGTAATGTTTTTTTTTTTATAATTATTTTAATTAAATGTGTTTTATTTTAATTATTGTGTTTTAAATATATATATTAAAAACTGACCGTGACCATTGGCACGGGTCAGTTAGTTGTTAGTCAGTTTCAGTCAGTTTTGAGAAAAGCTGACGTGACGCTGATTTAGCACAAAGTGACCAGTTGGTTTTGACTTAGCATTGGGTATGATCTTAGGAACATGAGAGAATATACATGTATATTTTATTCATTTTAGAGAATCTAATAGTGAGTCTGAAAATTAATAACTAATTTCGTTGAGCAGTTATCAGTTAAGAATATTTAATTCTTAATATTTTCTGATTCCTTTATATTAAAATCTATTTGTCTATACATAGAGATCTAACAATATATATTTTTTAATATTTGAGATAAGGTGTTCAAAGTATTATGCTTTTTTCCCTTTGTCATGAAAAACTTCAAGTATTATTTAAAATAATAAAAATAGGACTTTTATTTAAATTTTTAGATATAGATTAATATTTATTTATACTTTAATCACACCAAATATAATGTCTCCTCTTGAATATTGATCGAACGTAACTAATAATTTTATACATGATCAAATTTGTTAATAACAATCCTAATAACTTCGTTAACAAACTCTTTTAAATATAAATCGTATAAATAAACAATTATTTTTATTAAATTTTCACCTTCGTCGATCGACTTATATCCAAATACTTTATATAACACTTTAGAAAAGTCCATTTTATCTTGATTTTAATATGAAATAACACCTTACTTGCATTGTTTTTCATGAAAAAGTTTATATCTAAAACCAAAATTATAAACTAAAAACCTTAAATATAATATAATAATTAATTATCTTAAACCAAAACTTTAATACTCCATAATAAATTAAAAAAAGAAAAGAATAAAAATGATAGAAACTTGTATATAAACAAGACAAGATAGCCGTTAGGCCCGCTTCGTTACTTTCAAATTCAAACTCCATTCTTTCAATTTTCAACACCTTTTTGTTCCTATTTTATTACACACACTAAGCACACATCATTCATTCATCCACACCTAAAAAATGTTAACACTTCAATCTCCGGTCACCGGAAACAATCTCCTCCGGCCAAAATCCGGCCGCCAGCCTCTCAAATCCCTCACCAACGTACCACAGCAACCACTGCGGATTGAAGAAACGTATCGAAAACCAAACTTAAACGCTAACCTAATTGAAATCACCGAAGATTTAAACAAAGAGAATCCGAATCAGAAACGAAATGTTACGGATAACCCGGATCAAAATCGATCTCCGATTGCTGTGGTTACTTCAGATCCAGTGCAAATCGAGCAATTTGAAGTGTCGTTAGCTGACGAGCTGAACGCGATTCGAGAGAAAATGGAGCGATTGAGATTAGATAAAGAGAAAACGGAGAAGATGTTGACAGAAAGGGAATTAATGATGGAGATGAAAATGAAAGAGCTCGATCAAAGAGGCGAGATTCAAAAAGTGCTCGAGATTGAAGTCGATCGACTTTATCGATTAAACGAGCTCAGATCCTTATGTAACGTAAGTTAATTTGTGACAAAATTCTTAAACATTTCGAGTCAAATTTAAGTTTCGGTTTGGTTAATTTAATTATTTAACTGTGTGTATTACAGAGGATATTACCGATTAGATCTTTGAGAGAAAAGGAAGAGGAGAAGATTAAACCAGATAAATTACAGGTAATTAATTAATTAGTAATTTAATTTCATTATGTTTGATTATATTATTATTAATTAATTTATGAGTAATAGTAAAATTGATTTAAGATTTAAATTTCTGCAGGGGGGAAAGGCTGAAGAATTAGGGGAAGAAAAGGTGGAGAGTTCTTGTGGGGCAATTGATTCAAAGAAATGAAATGATTAAATTGGTGTTTTGCTTTTGATTTTTGGTCTGCTCTTGTTACGGTTAAAAGAACAGGAAGGGAAGAAAAAAAGGTGGGTATAATGGCTTGTTGTATTCATGTATTTGAAAAAAATTGTAGTACTTCTCTTATGCGAGATAATTAAAATTCTCACTTTGTCATACATTTTGGTTCGATTTTAATGGTCTTCTCAAGTATGTTGTAATTTTCGTGTATTCTTTATGATTGTTTACCGAGTTGCATTGTGAAGGTTTTTTAAAATTATACCTCTTCCGTTTCAAAATAATAGTCCAGTTTTGACTTTCTGAAGTCTTTCTTTTTCAACTTTGACCTTAAATATTTTTATTTGTGTTATATAATACTTGATGCAAAATATCTGAATGGATTGAGTTTTAAATGTATTTTCATTGGTATAATTTTCATCAACTATTATATAACATAACAAATATACTTAAGGTCAAAGTTGAAAAAAAAAAAATTCATAAAGTTAAAACTAAACTATTATTTTGAGACGGAATGCGTAAAAATTTTTAATGGATAAATTGATAATCAAAACTTTCATAAATGTAAAAGACCCAACATGTTAATGTACAAAGTTGGAAATTAATTTATTTCAATAATGATTTTGAATCGAAAGTTTTATAAGACAACATCATAATACTGAATAACTCATATAACATAGTGGAATAATTGAAAATTTTAAGACTATCTTTTGTATTCTATATACAAGTAATTTAAATGGACGAGCTTACTTTTTTCCTTCCTATGCACATATTTACGATAATATCTCGTCAATCAGAGTTGTGACACCTAGCTAATCGCCATATTTGATGTTATACATAACCTCCAAATATAAAATAAGTATATGTTAGTATGGTTATAAGAGACGTAATAATTTCTATAAAAGTAATTAAAAGAACTTGTCGATTTTAACATTTTAGATATAAAACATAACATTTTACAAAAAATTATTTGTAAAGAGTTAATGTCTTAATGAGATAAGATATTCAAATTGTTGAAGAATCATCAACTTCATTCATATACATATTATCGTAATTAGTATATATGCATGAGATACATTGGGAACACAATGTTAAGAAAAACGGTAAAAACACTTTTAATTGCATTCACAATTTATTTTTATTCCGTGAACCTTTATCTTTTTTTTTGTTTCACATAAAATTTTGATTGCGCATCTTAATTATTTTTTTACTTTACATAAAAATTTTAATTGTGAATCTTCATTATTTTTTAACTTCACAAAAATCTACAAGATAGTGAAACTTTATTTTTGTTCTCGTCATTCTTATTTTAACATTGTTTGCTACAATTCAACCATATATATATATATATGATCATGGTATATATACGGACAAATATAGTACACGGAAATTATATATTATATAATTTATAAAAGCTAGATAGAATATCTATATTAGTGATATAAATATAATTTTAAAACGTCTTATAGATGGCTATATGGGATAATCGATAAAGTAAAGACACAATAATAAGACGGTCGTTTTCTTTTTTCTTCTTTTCGGGTTTCATGCCGACAATTCTTTATTTATTTTTATTTTCTATTTTATTTTTCTTTTCCCCAAAAAGACCATTAACATTATTAAAAGATAAATTATACGGAGTATAAAACATCTAGTTTTTTCAAAATACAAAATTACATTTTTACCTCTCATTTTTCACTTATAATGACATTTCAAACACACCAATTCAATACATCTTTATATCAATTATATACTTTCACTTATACATTCATCTTCTTTTCTTAACAATCTTCCTCATGAATTATCAACCAAATCACAAATCTTCTCAACCACAACCCCAATATTCCAAGAATTCATTTCAAAACAAATTCAATCCCTAATTTGGTCGATGCAAGTGAACATATATATTTCATTCATGGCATAGTCAAAATAATGGCACACTGGGATTCTGGAATTAATTTGGAAGCACGGGAGGGAAAATGAGTATGTGAGTGTCGTGAGTGATGAAAAGCCTGAAAGTCCAAGTTTTGTTTCGTGCTTAATGCTAGCTCATTTTTTGTTTCGTTTTGTTGAGCTTATTGTGTAATGTTGTACTAATAAGCTGTTTTTAATATAATTGCAACTTTGAATATTCAAACAAATAAAAATACAATAGAGAATCAATCCACAATGTATCCAACTTTTGATATGATTTTTGTATATGTATGAACTTGTAAAGGATATAGAATCTCAGATAACTGACTTCATCCCAATGATATTGAGAGAGATATTGACTTCATCCTAATAGATGCCAAACCGTTCATCAATTCTTACGATATTGTTTCGATTTCGATTTCGAATCCATTCTTCATTTTTCTTTTTATTAAATATATCCACCATGTATCATTGAATCACACTAATATATATTAGTGATTATTTTTCGAGTTTCAGTTTGTTTTTGCTCTATTCACCGAATGTATTTTCATCAGTTAATAATGATTTTGTGAGTTTCTTGAATGCGCAAAAGATGTTCTGTTAAATGCCGTTGAGGACTTCAACAATTCTATCCCGATGTAAGATTTATTATTTCGATTTGGTTGGCTTCATATTTTTGTATCTTATAAGGGTTGATATCGTAATTGATTTCGCTATATATGAAGTGAATAGAGTGTGTGAAATGATTACTGATGTTTATGTTGTCTGGTTGTTGATGAGTTTAAGGAGATTGATGTGATTACTCCAAGTAATCTGTTTCATTGTTGGTTTCAATTCTTTTCCGGTTGCTCGATATGTATGTAGCTTTCATGGAACTGATTTTCGTCTATGTAATTTGAAAGACAACTAACTGATTCATTTTATTATTTTTTTGCAGAAATAGGGAAGAAAGGGAGTGGATAGTTTTCAATATTCCTCGGTGTTTAAGAATTAATCATTAATAACTTTTTATTGTTTATTGTAGAGGTTATATATTTTAATATTTTATTGTTAACAATTGTTTTTTTATTAGATTGTTTATTTTCAAAAGTACCAACACTTAATTATAAGTGATTGTCATAAAAGTAAATACGATCATTCATTTGGTGTTGGATAGTGAGTACGGGTCAAGATATGCTATTCTGAGTTGACCTGCAAATTTGTTGTCTGTCGTTGCATTACTTTTGTATCCTATCCTTTTCACTTAAATATAATTTTGATCGTTTAAAACCATATTGGTAAGACGAATTAATCTCTCTTTGATAGTTTTTAGTATACTTTATGTAACGCCCCGATTTAATATTACACAAAGCTTAAATACATAAAGAGTAGTAGTGGAAGTATCTTACAAAGTGCCTAATAGCCAACAAAAGTTACATCTTAACATATAATAAAACAACTAGAAACGTCGGGGAATTTTTCGGATCATAAGGAAAATAGTCTCCTTATTCCATTTCACCTATTATTGATCCATCACGAGTCGAATCTACCTCTTTGAACATGAGAATGTAGGTAATGCGTAAGCCTAAGGCTTAGTGAGCTTGTGTGTTTGTGTACATAAAATATCACACATAATAATGAACAAATATATCTATAATACAATCATAATATAATCAAAGTTCAACATTGAATGAATTTATGGGGATCCCGATTATTGTGATGTAGGACATTAGACACTCATTGATAGCGATGCTAATCATTTTAAGTGTTATGGTGAGTCAAAACCACAAAGATAAAGACTTGACCAACTTGAGTTAATATCAAGAAATTTTCATTTAAAAGTAATTTGTCCATCACACAACAATCATTAGAATGTATAAAATACAAATGCAATATCATCAATAAACAAAGCATATAAATATGTCATAAAAATTCATATTACATGGAAGAATAAACACACATAACTAGCATACATTCTCATTTCTAAAATACACAAGAATACTCACTTAATTTGGAAGGTTGATTACTCATTTGCCTTTTCCTAAAACCAATATAATGGCTATACTTAGAATTCATTTAACAACAAAAATGGGTAATCTAAAAATGTTACAACATGTCATTTTATTTTATTTTGTAAGATATAAGCTTTTAAATTGTCAAAACCTATATTTCATTATTTTGTTATTAAATTTGTTTGATGTAAAGTAAAGCAAGTGGTTAAATACAAAGTTTTCTAACAATTTTAAAAGATTAATGTGTGCAGTCACTTTTAGTGACACTACAAAATCTGTCACAAAATGTCCAAAATAATCTGCAACAGTTTTAGCGACGGATTTTTCTGTCACAAAAGCTGTAAAAACAGTCACTAAAGCCCCTATTCGAATTTTATAGTTATACTTCGGATTTTTAGCCAATTTTTACATAAAGATTCATTTTGTAACATTTTATTAACCATTTTTCAAGAATGGTTGAACCCATCATATTACTAATACATGGTTAAACCATTACTTTGGAAATTATTACATTTAATTACATATGCATCAAAGATATGAAAATAAAGAATTCAATAAGCATCAAATAAAATGTTAAGACTTGAGATATGTATATGTATATACCTTATGATGAGAACTTAATGGTGAAAGATGATGATTGTTGACCTACACCTTTTACTTCTACTAATCCTTCCCCTTTCTAAAACTCTAGTATGTATATGTTATGAGTTTTGAGATGGAAATTTATACTCTTTATTTTGTTTCTTTCAAAATTACCAAGAAGAGGAATAAGCTAGCATAAATCACCTATTTATACCACTAACTATGTTGATTAGTCATTGCTCTTATTAGTTACATGCTTTACAAGTGTCTTGATTAGTCATCCTCTAATAGTTAAAAGATGTACAAGTGTCTTTTGTAAAGATTAGTCATAAGTCTAATGTTTTCTTAGGCTTATTCATCAAAATCCACTAACTAATCAAGATTTTTATATAATTTATTATAACAAAATTAATTATAATAACTATTTTATTTATTAAGTAATGGGGTATTACACTTTAACTGTAGAGTGGTTCATTGTAGTTTTTTTAAGGAGTATGATCACAATGGATCGAGGATCCAACAAGTCCTTTCTGTTTAGCTCTTAGTAGTATTAAGTTGTCTATGCATGTTCGTTTACTTGGTGTTAGAAAACGGGATTATTGTTTACTCGGATGATACTGAAAGTCGTGATTCACTTTCAGATTGAAATATTTCGTTGGTACTCACGAAAATTCAATCGGATAAAGTTCAGTATATTTCAGAGAATTCGTATGTGAAAGTTATGATTTTCTGTACCAAATGAGATGAACAAAACTGACCAAATTGGCGGTTACAAAATCGTTTTTCAAACGTTTTTAACCATTTTTAAATGGGCGGGTCAAACCGGGTTTCATTTCCAATTTCGGATCTCCAAGGCATTTTCCATAAAGGAACGTTGACCGAAATAAAAATTTCCAAGCTCGACCCCAGCCAGGGGCTTTGCCCCTTGGACCCCACCAGGGGTTGCCGTCCCTTGGACCCCGCTACCGGGGGCGCTGCCTCCGGACCCCCGTTGGACCTAAACGAATTCAAATAAGCGTGCACCCCGCACCACCAAACTTGTTTAATATTCATTTAGATCAAATTTGGTCAATAAGTTTAATCCCATTACACTTAAATCATATTGGTGATAAATCACCAACACTTGGTAGATTGTTTTTGTTGTTTGGATTTTAGTACAAGGTTCACTTCTTCGTTGGTTCGTTTCAATTTTGGAAATTGTGTTGTTGTTTATTATCAACTTGTCTATGTGTGTCATATGTTTAACCTTTCATCCTTTTCATCCAAATAATAGACAATGTTTGCAATCTTGCAGGTTACTTCATTGAGATGAACATAGTCACCTTTTGATCCCAAATTGGGATAGATAAGAAAAAGCAATAGAAAAATCAAATTGAGATGAACATAGTCACCTTTTGATCCCAAACTTTAGTACAATGTCAACAATTAGTAACCCCAACAAGACTTTTAATACTTCTTTACAATGCGAGTTGACATTTATTAATCAAACCATTATCCTTCGTTGTGTGCTTTGTATGCTTTGTAGGTGAAGCACATTGTTACACAACAAAAACATTGTCCTTTGAAGGTAGATAAGTTCATAGAAAAGCATGTTTGGATCACTTTTTGTAATTGATCTAAATCGAGTTTGTTTGATAATAGATGAGAATTGAATTGAACATAGTACATAATTGAGAGAATATTGAAACTTGGTAACTACTATTTCACATACACACGGTTATATAATTGAAAGGATTATCCAGTGGTTTTAACAATCAAGTATGACTTGTCTATATATACTATATTGACTAGACACATGCATTTAGCCCTACCAATATTTACAATCTATAATTTTAGATTCCAAACACTTTTGCAACAATGTCTTTCGGGAGAAGTGGAAGTCACTACTATTGATGCACATAAGGCAAATGACCAATATAAGAAGCTTTAGGCTGAACAATTAGGATATGGGGTGAAGGTTTTCTCCACCTTTCACATAACATGAGTTGTGTGGTGTTTAGTGATGCGAAAAAAAGGTAAGGCTACCATAATCTCTACTAAAAGTTTAGAGATTTTTGATTTAATTGGATGAAAATTGCAATGGTATTGTAATTAGATTTGAATTTATTTTTCTATAAAATTTCACAAGGTTTTTTGAGATTTTTATATTTAAAGCCTTGTCTTATATTTTATTATAGGGGTGGGAGTCATAAGAATAAGTATTTGTAGAATATTAGTCTTTGTTTGATCTTTTACCTATATCTCTTATCTATAAAGCATATTGGTCTCACATTTGTTGTCGTGTGACATGAATGTGGACTCTTAAAAAGAATGCGAAATAATGTACATGAAACTTGAACCGTTAAAAGAAAGTAAGTCAATATGGATTATATACGTATATAGGTGTCCTAAATTTACAACAAAAGAAAGTTTTATGAAATACTGTTAAAAGTGGACATGGATCGAACCCCAAACACATTATTGTTGTTGCGGGTTTTGATAGGATACATAGGGAGCTAACGGGTTAACTTTCATGTCATTTTGTAATTGTTATGATTTAAATATTTTGGGATTTTATCATGATCATTCAATATTGGAGTTTATTTTGTTACAGCTTGAGATTGTTGGAAATATAATTCTTTTGTTGGAACTATTTTAATCATTTGTAGAGAAATCGGATACCCGATACCCGATAGAAAACCCAAAACCTAATGGTATTTAATAAACAGTATTGAAACTAGGTTTGAGATTTACTTTTCGAATATGAACAGGTACGACATTACCTAAAAGTGTCTCAAACCCGATGCATTGCAATCCCTATGCATGTTTAGCATATTGTTGATTCAAGTTTTGGATGTTAAAATCAAGTTTTAAATGTTTAAACACTATTAAAACCTTGACAATATGCATGTTGGGGTCATGTTTCACATCAATAATTACAAACAGAGAGGTCAAAATCTAATTTTTGAGCGAGTAGTATTCGTGACCACTTTAGTGGTATATACCAATATACGCATAATCAAATGGCATCAAATTTATTGGAAGAAATGAATTTACTGGAAGAAATAATTTTACTCAAAGTCTGCATCTTCATGTTAATTATTTATTAATGAAATTGATAAAAGGTGTATTTTGTTGTACTTGGCTCTTTTTAATTGGTCTTTTGAGCTCATAACATGTCAACTTTCATAGTTAGAGTATTACGGCCATTTTTATGTTACAGTGACATTTTCAAATGATTTGGATAAATTATGGACTGTTGGACAAATAGCAAACTTTAGATCTTAAAGAATCGTTAGATATGAGGTTTAAGTATGAAATTCTCGATATAGTTAGATATTGATTAAATATAAATGAGCATTTAAAATGTAAGAGTATTTTCACCAACGCAATCAAGTGGACGGACAGTTATTTATAAAACTAGAATATATATTATTTTATAGTTATTTTTTATGAAGTACTAGATTATAACTCGCGAATTCGCGAGATGTCACATGTTTTTTTCATTATATTTCGCTTATTGTTAATAGTTTGATATATAAAGAACTTCAACATCTTGTTTATACAGCTGAATATGATAATATAACCTGCACTACAAGAACATATGTTTGTTGTTTATTTTAGTTTAATGGTGGATTTAGTGGACATGGGTTAGGTGGTGCGAATCGAACGCTCAACTAAGTTAGAATTTTCTGGGTCCATAATACTTGCACGAGTAAATCTAGACTTTTATTGTCACAACAAATAATATAACAAACAATTTTTTAAGAAGCAATTTAAATCTAGTTAATTCTTATAGCACAATGAGTCGTGACCCTTGTGTTACAGTGTTCAGCAACAGTGTTCCCGGGGAACACTGTTGTTGAAAAAGGTGGGAGTGAGAACAGTGTTCAGAAATTTATTTTAATTTTTTTATTTTTTTTAAACTTTAAAAAATTTAACAAATAATTTTTTTAATTTAATCTATTTTGACTTTAATGGGTTTAATCCAATTAAAATAATTTAATAGTTCATTTTAAAAAATAAGCCCACCTAAAAAAGAAGCCCATTTAAAAAATAAACTCATTTAAATATAAATGAGCCCAAATTAAAAAACCCTAAACCTAATTATATCTGTCTTCTTTTTCTTTGCTTCACACGCACAGCCACAACACACACACAAACAGCCACAACACACACACACAAACACACACAACACACATACACAGCACACACTTTACTCTTTAAAAAAAAAGAAAAAAAAGAAAAGAAAAGAAAAAAAAAATAATAATATGGGAACACAACGTCCAGGGGGAGACGCTGTGGCCGGAACACCGACGGCAACGGTGTCCGGAACGCTGTCCGGGAGTGGGGGAACGACGTTCCCGACGACGTTCCGGACGGGGAACGTGCACGTTCCGTGCCACTCCCTGTGCTCTTATGAAAATGAAGAAATTGTTCTTATTCTATTGATTTCAAACATGCAAGCACTAATTTATGAGTCGAACTATCCAATAGAATATGTACTTTATCATACTAGCCTTTTAAAAACACAAGTGTGCCATTCTTAAATTGCGTGCAAACACAAATTTACATTAGAAGTATCCGTTTTTATCCCTGTTTAGGGTTTAAAATTAAATATTTAGCTGTACAAAACAAATGTTGCGATTTTTTATATATCAAACTATTAACGATAAGCGAAATATAATGAAAAAACATGTGATATTTTGCAAATCTGCAAGTTATAATCTACTAGTAAGTAAAGGAGATGAAAGATAGTTTATTTCAATTTATTAATATTAATTACCATTTACCATTAAAATTAAAATAAACAAAAAATGAAGATAAATTATGGAGTATTTTTGTCGAGTAAAGTGTCATCAACATTAATATCTTATATTGTATTTTAATGTAGTTTCAAGTAATAATAAATATTAATAAATAAAATTTCTTTTTTACATTTAATAATAATATTCACATTACTATTATTGTTTGTTTCAAAAAGATTCTTTACTTAAGAAAAAGCTATTAAAAATAATTAAATTTTCATTTTATCTTTATTTATTCTTTAAGACTCATTTTTATATATTACAAGTAAAAAATACTTAGAAATAAGAGAGAAAGTGATATTTACCTATATATATGTGTGTTTTTTAGAAACACTTTACCTATCTATATTAAATTAATAAAAATTTGCTAATATATATATATATACATATTTATATTTATATATATTATTTTTAAGATACAACGAGTAATTAAAAAAAATCTAAAGTGATATCCAGCAGGCAACATCATGTTAAAAATTTACCCAATTTCAATTAGTTTAAAACTTACATTAAATTATTTGTTTGAAAGTTCCTTATATAAAGTGACATTTTTAATAAGGTTAACTATATAATAAAACAAAATAATATTTTTGTAATATATTAGATAAATTTTTTTTTTTTTTTTTTCTTTTAACAACATAAAATTCGTTAACTAACATGATAAACATCGAAAAAAAGAAGGTAATGAAAATGAATAGGTAACTGTTTTTGAGTACGCTATACTATAGAGCAATCAAATCAAATCAAATCAAATCAATCAATAAAAACGTGAAGAATTAAAGCCAAAATTACTTCCATTTGCAGGCACTCATCATCATCATTACTTTAAAGCAGAAACATTTATGCTTCCATCCACTCGTCTCACATTCAATACAACTTTCTCTTTTCTTTTTTCCTTGATCTCCGTGCACCGCCTAATCCCTTTCTTTCCACCTAATTTTCACCTTCAATTTCCCATTTTTGACGTTCTAGATCTCCTCTCAGCAATTAATTTCTGGGTCAGTTTCACATTTCATCAATTTTTCATCATTTTGTTTAATTTGTGTAATTACGTGTTATATGTATGTAGAATTGGTGGGTTTTCATTGTTTTGTACGCAATGTGTTTGTTTAAATGTCTCCATGAGATTTTGGATTTGTGTGACAGGTCTATTAGTGTATGGTGTTACATTGAAGTGTTAGAAAGGTGAGTTTTTTTCTAGATTTTGAGACCCTCCTGAATTCATAACACACACAATATAAGAACCCTAAATTAGTACAATTCTTGAATGTCTATTTGCTTTGGGCAGTAAGTTGTTTGCACAGATAGTTTGGCTGCCCATTGGATATTTTTTGTTGGATTGAAGGTATAGTTTTCACATCGTGAGTGAAGGGAGTTAAGAAATACGCATTGGGCGGTTGTGTTGCTATAATCTTTGAGTGTTTAAATTGCTGAAAAGAAGGAACCTAACTGGAAAATTGTGAGAAAACGTATTCTAATTCGGTTTCTACAGTTCGATTTTGGGGTTTACTGAAGTGGTGATCAATGTCCATTCGTATATACGAGTGGCATCTTCAGTTGGGGTGTCATTTCGTGCAGCTTTAGCTAATATTAGAATCCTTGTTAAAAAATGCAGTTGGATAGTAATCTAGTGCCTGATAATTCTAGGCTGATATACATCAATAACCCTCAAAGAACCAATGAAGAATACGAATTTACAGGAAATGAGATCACCACTAGCAAGTACACAGTTATTAATTTCTTACCCAAGAATCTTTTCATTCAGTTTCATCGGGTGGCATACATATATTTTTTAGTTATCGCGGCTCTTAATCAGCTCCCACCTCTTGCAGTCTTTGGTAGAACTGTGTCTCTTTTCCCTCTCCTGTTTGTTCTCACTATAACTGCCATAAAAGATGGTTATGAGGATTGG
Organism: Logfia minima; assembly: GCA_963921325.1. NCBI lineage: Eukaryota > Viridiplantae > Streptophyta > Magnoliopsida > Asterales > Asteraceae > Logfia > Logfia minima. Next base: position 9,365,223 of record OY992776.1, on the reverse strand, counting down.
CGAAGGCATCGATCTGATAGAAATGAGAATAATAAAGAGTCTCTAGTGCTTCAAATTGGTAAATTTCAATTGAAAAGGTGGAAAGATATCAGGGTAGGTGAGGTGGTCAAAATTTGTGCTGACGAGGCAATTCCTTGTGATATTGTGCTTCTCGGGACAAGTGATCCTAGTGGTGTTGCTTATATACAGACCATGAATTTGGATGGCGAGTCGAATTTAAAGACACGGTATGCTCGACAGGAAACGTGTTTAATGAGATTTGAAGGAGATTCCATATCAGGGGTTATAAGATGTGAACAACCGAACAGAAATATATACGAATTCACTGCCAATATGGAGTTAAATTCGCAAAAGGTTTCACTTAGCCAGTCCAATATTATTTTGCGTGGGTGTCACGTGAAAAATACCGAATGGGTGGTGGGTGTGGCTGTTTATGCTGGTCAAGAGACCAAAGCGATGTTAAATAGTGCTGTTTCACCGTCAAAAAGAAGCAGGTTGGAACAAGCAATGAACAAAGAGACAATTTGGTTATCTGTTTTTCTCTTTGTGTTATGTGTTGTTGTGGCCATTGGGATGTGTTTGTGGTTGATGCGTCACCACGAGCAAATTGATACGTTGCCTTATTACAGAAAGAGTTATTTAGTTAAAGGGAAATTTCCTGGAAAACCGTATAAATATTATGGGATTCCTATGGAAACGTTTTTTGCGTTTCTAAGTTCAATTATTGTGTTCCAGATAATGATACCGATATCTCTATATATTACTATGGAGTTGGTGAGGTTAGGGCAATCTTATTTTATGATTGAAGATAAACATATGTATGATAGTAGCACAGACTCGAGGTTTCAGTGCAGATCTTTGAATATAAATGAAGATTTGGGGCAGATACAGTATGTTTTTTCTGATAAGACCGGTACACTTACTGAGAATAAAATGGAATTTCGAAGAGCTTCGGTATTTGGGAAAGATTATTGTAACCCCCCTACGGTGGATGACACCATACCGGATACAGAGACTACAGGTTTGACTCTTTACTTGCTTTACTTATAGAAATTTCATTGTATAACTTATTTGTGGTCAGTATGTTTTAGAATTTGGATGCATTACATGTTTATGGTTAAATGATGAGATATGGATGGTTTTCTTTCATAAATGTTTTTTTAGACTGACTTGAGGTCTCTCATTTCTGTCATCATAAAAGAAACCTTAGAAATATTTAAATTAGTATGATGGTTGATTTCCTCTTGATAGGGAAGCTTACTCTTGCAGTAAGTGGAAATTTTGAAAATTTTAAGTACTAATGAGTTGGAGTAGAACAGACAAGAGACCTCCAGTTCTATATAGCCATATAGGTATGGGCTTAGCTGCTCCTAGTCAGATAGAAGTTCTATGCAGGGTCTCTCCGCAACCCTGAAATTCTAAACTTTATGAGGTCTCTTAAGGTGGCAGTGTGTATCATCGCCCATATAGAACCGAAAATGGATTATTATCTACAAAATATTCCCATTAATTAAATTTGTCTCCCTTGCATTTCCTTCACTCATAATAATTCCAAAGCACACTATCTGTGATGTGTGGTAACTTACGCATGATACTACTAATACATAATGTAATATAATTTGTTTGCAATTTGTAATATTATCTTTGAGCAGAAGCGACCAGACCGGCTGCATCATCTCCAACAAAAAAGAAGCTAAAGTATGATATTACCGTGGATCCTCACCTCATGGGACTGCTTCATAAAGACCTAGATGGAAATGAAAGGATTTCTGTTCATGATTTTTTCCTTACATTGGCAGCATGTAACACCGTCATTCCTATTCTTAATCAAACTACTTCCACGGGAACTGATATTCATGAAGATCTGGAAGCTATTGATTATCAGGGAGAATCTCCAGATGAACAAGCTCTTGTAGCTGCTGCTTGTGCTTATGGGTATATTCTTTTCGAGAGGACATCTGGACATATTGCACTTAATGTCAATGGTGAGAAAGTAAGGTAAATAAATTTCTTTGCTACTCTCTAGCTGCCGTGTCTTGTGAGTTTGATTGCTCTATCCTTTATCCCAAAAGCTAAAAAGAATCATTTGATATATAGAGGTTGCAAAATTGGTGGGTAAGGTGTAGGCCTTGGTTACCTTAAAATGCCAGTATTGGTTGACCTGAATCATTTTTGTCTAAATCAATATAATATACATATATATATTGTTTGCGTGTGTGTATGTAAAGAAGTAGTGTTATAGTACAAAAGCTACATTATTTTAATGATAATTGAGAACTTCCATTAAAATGGCTTAAAAGGTTTTATGCACATAATACAGTTTGGGTGACTTTATTTGACCTCATTTCTAAGTTATTTTTCCTGATCTTATCCATTCAACCTTCCAGAGATAAAGTAAACCCTGAATTAAATTATTAATGAGGTTTTATACTTACATGTTACACTTGATGAACTCGACCCATCTGACCCCTTTTCTTTTAAGCTAATTCTGTATAGCTGTGTGACCAGAGATCAAACATACCCCAAATCAACCCATTAATAAGTAAACTCATGAACTTATAGACAGCGCAAAACAGGTTGTGGGGTGAACCACAAACACTTTTTTTTTTTTATTATCTTCATGGATTATCAAATTTGTTAAATTATGGTTGCAGAAATGATATTTTTACAAAAATAATCTAATTTCTTTAACAAACTGATGTGTAAGATATGTGCAATTGGACACATATTGGATGAATTTCAATCTGATTGACCGGCCTGACCACTTTTTTTTAGCTATATCTTTTAACTTAATCTGTATGACCTGTTAGAGATATAACATAACCCAAATGAACGCATTTGTATCTAAATGGGTTTAAATTGCCACCTCTATTGACAGATAAAAACTAAGTAACATTCGTCATAATTTGCAGGTTGGATGTTTTAGGGCTGCATGAGTTCGATAGTGTGCGAAAAAGAATGTCAGTCGTTATCAGATTCCCCAACAATGACGTGAAGGTGTTGGTAAAAGGAGCAGATACTTCAATGCTCACCATTTTGAGAAAAGATCCCAAAAATGACGATATTAGTCTCATTACAGAACACCATTTGGTCGAATATTCATCAGAAGGTTTGCGCACTCTTGTAGTTGCTGCTAAAGATCTTACAAATGAAGAAGTTGAGAAATGGCAGTCAATGTATGAAGACGCAACAACTTCATTGGCTGACCGATCTTTAAAATTACGGGAAACTGCATCTTTTATTGAATCTAATTTGCGATTGCTTGGTGCAACGGGAATTGAAGATAAGCTTCAGGAGGGTGTACCAGAAACCATCGAGTGTCTGCGGCAGGCGGGAATTAAGGTCTGGGTTCTGACTGGAGATAAACAGGAGACTGCCATTTCAATTGCTCTTTCTTGCAAATTATTGACACCTGATATGCATCGGATTATCATAAATGGAACTTCAGAGAGTGAATGCAAAATGCTTCTATCTGAGGCAAAAGTCCAGAGATTTGCAAAGGGTGGGCCAGTAGCATTGATAATTGATGGGAATAGCTTAGTTTACATCTTGGAGCGAGATCTGGAGTCAGAGGTATGAGGCGTTTTCTTGACTTTATCTGTGGCATTTCTTAGAGGTGGCAAATTGAGTGGGTTGAATAATGTGTCAAAAGGGTTAATGATATGGTACGCGATGAAATGGGTTTGGCCTGGTTGACAAAAAACTTTTTGTCCAATAATAATATAGTTTGATAGAGAAATAGATAAGTAGTGTGTTATATATGATTACAGAATATCCTTTGTATTCTTCCCCCCTTCTATTTGATGGGTGGGGTTTTAATGCTATAATTGTTCCAAAAAGAAAAAATGATCACTGGATATATAGTATTTCAATAGTACTCCAATCTTGAATGAAAAATTATTTTGGAGGTTTTTATACATCAAGAATGCACTTTCGGCGCTTTTGACCCAATAAACCTATTTTACTTGTTTTAAGTAATTATTGTTATTTGACCTGATTGATCTGTTCAAGAGTGATTGGGTTTTAATTGCCATGTAGTGTTTCTGGCACATTTGTTTATCTATAAGATAGCACAAGTTTCATTCTCTGATTATGATATTTGTGTTTCTTTGGACAGCTGTTCGATCTTGCAATTTCATGTAAAGTTGTTTTGTGCTGTCGTGTTGCACCCTTACAGAAGGCGGGAATTGTTGATTTGATAAAGAGCCGTACCGATGATATGACACTAGCAATAGGCGATGGTAAGTTGGTTAGTTTAATAAATACTGTGCTATGAGGGAAAGATATGTCATGAACAGGATTATTGTGGATCGGGTTAATTGCATAAAAAAGGTAGCCAACTTTGCTTTCACCCATAATAGTTTTACCTTACTTAGTTATATCTCTCTTCTTGATTGTTTGAGGGTTTTTTATGGGTGAAGACGAAGTTGGTTATGTGAAATTGAATTTGCACCTCAAATGGTTACCTTTTTATGCAATTAATCCTTGTTCAATTTGTGACATTTCAGTTACCCTGGGTCAATGTTTCCATGCATTTGATTTCTTCAGTGTTAACAATAAATAAATGTTTGCGTGCTCTTGAAATAGCTACACACATGAAATTGTTATGATTGTTGGAAGATTTAGTGTATGCTTACTTGATGACAAACACACTTTTTAGGTGCTAATGATGTGTCAATGATCCAAATGGCGGATGTTGGTGTTGGCATATGTGGGCAGGAAGGGCGTCAAGCTGTCATGGCGTCAGATTTTGCTATGGGACAGTTCCGATTTCTGAAAAGGCTACTTTTGGTGCATGGCCATTGGAATTATCAACGCATGGGTTATTTGGTTCTCTACAACTTTTACCGCAATGCTGTCTTCGTCTTTATGCTTTTCTGGTATGTAAGACTTCCCTTTTGGTAAATACTCATAAATAATGATACTTCCAACTGTATGATGCAAGTTGCATTTACACCCTTATTGTAAGTAGAAGAGGAAGCAAAATGAGTGGGTCAGATGAGTTTGTTAACGTGGGGGAGTACGATTCAGGAAAGAAGATTAATTTTGTGGTTAGAGTAGTCGGGTTTGGATTAGTTTGCGTGTATATTTTTCTTAAACACCTGGCTAGTCATATATGATGAGACAAAAAATATGTATTTCAGTTATATAATATGTTTATGAACTAATTTGGAGGTTTTTTGCATTAGGAACACATTGGCATATACCTTTTAGGTTATTGTTTTCTAATTTAGTGATTTTACTCGTTAGCTATATGAGTGGGTCAGATGAGTGGGTCAGATGAGTTTGTTAACGTGGGGGAGTACGATTCAGGAAAGAAGATTAATTTTGTGGTTAGAGTAGTCGGGTTTGGATTAGTTTGCGTGTATATTTTTCTTAAACACCTGGCTAGTCATATATGATGAGACAAAAAATATGTATTTCAGTTATATATTATGTTTATGAACTAATTTGGAGGTTTTTTGCATTAGGAACACATTGGCATATACCTTTTAGGTTATTGTTTTCTAATTTAGTGATTTTACTCGTTAGCTATATAATGTAACCCGAATAGAGCCATTCATAAGTAAATGGGTCAATTTGACACCTCTATCTGCCAAATACACACCGATTAGGGGTCCTTTATGCTTCCTGTGTTGTTGTCCATACATATAGTCCAAATGACATAAACTATATTCGCTTTCTAGTAATGTGTACAATAATGTGAAGCACTATTATGTTGTCTTCAGGTACATATTATGTGCGGCTTTCTCAACAACATCTGCACTTACAGATTGGAGTAGTGTATTTTACTCGGTAATTTACACTTCAGTCCCAACCATTGTTGTTGGAGTTCTGGACAAGGACCTAAGTCATAAGACACTTCTCCAGTATCCAAAGTTGTATGAAGCTGGGCATAGGCAAGAAAGTTACAACAGTTACCTTTTTTGGATCATGATGGCTGACACAATATGGCAAAGTCTTGTTCTTTTCTGTGTTCCGAGATTTGCCTTTAAGGAAAGCACAATTGACATTTGGAGCATGGGTAGTTTGTGGACCGTTGCTGTAGTGATCCTAGTAAATATACATTTGGCCATGGATATTCAAAGATGGGTACTTTATACTCATATATCTATTTGGGGCTCTGTAGCAATCACGTACGCATGTGTAGTGGTCTTGGATTCTATACCCATTTTTCCAAATTACGGGTTAGTTTTCTCTATCTTGGCAACATTTTTATTTAGATTTGAAGAGTAGAGGTGTCGAAATGGGCCGTAAGTTAGTATAGGTTGAAACGGGTCAAGTTGGTTCGGTTGACCTTAAGCCCGTTTTTGCCCATTTATTTAAAAATTTGTATAAGCAACTACTGCATCAAATATGACTATAAAAACTATAATATTACAATAACAATTTCAACCATCAACAAGGTGGCCTAGTGGTTGGCGTCTTGATATCCTCGTAGGAGGTCTCAGGTTGAAACCTCGTTGAAACCTCACTAGCTGCACATCTTGGGGGTGGTCAGGGTAAGGGTCGGAAACACTCACCCTCGCTGGGTAACCTGAACAGGGAAAACCTTATCCGTTTACCCCGTTGTAAATTAATAATTTCATGTATTGAATAAAGAAATTTAAGGGGTTATGTGCATCTAAAAATTAAATACACCTTAGGCAACTGTCTGCCCATATTAGAAGTTGCTCATTAGTAGATCGGTTGTAGTTGTCACCTCTAAAAAGTAACTAATATTATTTCAAATTTTCAGGACAATATATGAATTGGCAAAGCAACCTACATATTGGCTCTCAGTTTGGCTTGTAATAGTAGTGGCACTACTTCCACGATTTATAATTAAAGCCGTGCACCGAATGTTTTGGGCTTCAGATATCCAGATAGCCAGAGAGTCTGAAATACTGAGAAAACGACGTTTCTTTTATGGGGCAAGAATATCCAGTTAGCATGTATATTAATCACTTCAGTTGACTCCATTGTGTGGTCATCTATTTGTGGCTCACCCATGGTTTTCATACCTTGAGAGTAAAATAGTAAGTTCACTTCTTTGTTTTCTTACTATAACAGTCTTAACTTACTTTCTTACTTTTAATCTCTATTCATCAATTTTGCAGATGACCTGAATTTTGTTTAGCTAATGGCATGGTGCTGAGCCAAGGAGGACAAAAGCTACATTCATTCGAAGAACTCAAATTGGCGTGTATATCTTCGGTTGGGTTTTCAGAATAGGCACATTGGGGCCCATCAGGGTGACACATGAGGAAATAGATAGACTAGTGAAGAGAACGAGGTATGTAACAATTTAAATGTAAAGATATAGTTTCTAGGCCTACATTACAAATCAGGGAAACTTGTCTCATAGTTGGCAAATTGCTACGTGTAGTTGCCAAGTAAAGACACCACTCTTGTGGTGCATAAGATTGTTTAGAAAGTCTTAAAATCTTATGGGATCGACTAGTTACCCCTGACATAACCGAGTGAAGGATGCAAGTAAAGATGCCAATCTTGATTCATTACATATAAATGGGTTATGTTTTCTCTCTCATGGGATAATAAGGTAAAATTAAAAAGGTTGAACTCGAAAGAAATGAGACAAATTGGTTGAAAGTCATCTAAGTTGCTTTTAATAATCTAATTACCCGAGTATTGTGATACATAAAGTAATTGTAAAGCTTAATGAAAAATGGACTAAAATTGTGTGCGGATCAGCCTGACTTGATCTCTGTCGATGTGAAGTAATTAAGTAAAGACATTCGTTGCATTTCAAACTCTCCACGCCACCACACGTTACCTAACAACCTGCCCATTTTGTGATATGTTTTGTAACTTAGCTTCTTGAGGGCACATTGTGAAAATACAATATCGTTCATGCATTTTATATTATCTTCTAAACTTGATAACTATCAGTAACATAACCAGCAAAAGTAATAACAGATGGTTAATACTATATTTAGCCCAAAGGACGTATTTTTAAAATAAGATCATAGAACTATTTTTATCATTTCATTCTATGATAAATAAGATCGTGTTTTTAAGATTATTTGTTCCACAGTAAGTCTTGGAATGTTATTCATGGGTTTTACTTTATTAATCAAACAAAATAAAGAATTTGATTTTTAGTTAACCCCTAAATATTGATATCCCCAATGTTGTATTATAATAAACAATGTACGGACACTCCAAGAACCTTTGTCTTGTTCAAAATTTGCTACATGCTATACCATTGTAAATGTTTGACACTACAAAACAAAGGGGTGTTTACTTCACAATAGCCACATTAGTCAAGTTTAAGTTCAAGCATTGAATCAAAAGTGAAAGAATGAGTGTATGGAAATCAAGGTTTGTGATTTGTGTTTGGTTTTTGTTTATGTATGAATCGTGTTTGTGTAGACATGTAGCACAAAACAACTGTTTGAAAGTATCTTCCCCTGAGCATATAAAAGATTCATATGGATGTGCATTTAGTGATTTTAGTGTTCCACAACATAATGGAAAATTAACTGGTATTATTCTTTATCCAAAAGCTAATCAAAACGCATGCAACAGTTCACTCATGAGCTATCTTTCAAAACCCGAAGGTCTGGAGGTATTAAACTATACGAGTATATCGTATAATTCACTACTTGTGTACAAAAAAAAAAGTTCACTTAAAATTATTTTGTATAGGAAAATGATAATGACAACCCCTAAGGTCTGTCAATAATGATGAATTTAATTTATAAAGTTCTATAATTTACTATTAAATGTCATTGTCACTTATGGTTTAACAGTTACTCTATCACATTACAATATGAATATGATAGTTCTAAAAGTTGCCATTAACGAAACCCCTTTTAATAAGATATCCGTTTTTTGATTTGGTAGATTGTTACTTAATGTTCCAGGTACGGAATGCACAAAATGCAGGGGCTGCGGCTATTCTCATGGTGAATGATCGGTATAGGTCCTTGACCAAAATGGACTTGCCTGAAGAAGGTGGTGTAGATGACCGTTACATACAAAATTTAGTTATCCCTTTGGCACTTGTTAGCCCATCGCTTGGAAATCCAATAAAGAAATCCTTAGAGAACGATAATTTTGTTCGTGTAAATCTTGAATTGCCAGAAGCTAACTCTCATCCTAATGAGTGAGTCGATTATGAGTATGAAGAGACTATTGTTGATGACCGTGGGTCTTGGTGCGATGGTCAAATACACAAGCAAGCACGATGAGAGGTTTATCCCGACACTGAGCCTAGTTTCGTCATCTAACCCATGTGGATTGCTCTAATCATGCATAAGATACAGAAATGGTCAATATTATTGTGCAAATATTTGATGCTAGACATTTAAACGGATAATACTTTTAATGCGATTTGAGTTGAATTTATGTAACAAGAAGATCTTGATGGGCCAATCGCACGTGCCAACAATTATAGCGGATTGGCCAATCCTTGGGCCAAAGCTCATCATCGGCAAATCCAAATTCAATTTTTTTATTGAATTTACTAAGATTCTTTTCGTTTCTAATCTTATATGTTTTTTCAAAGATTCTGTGTGAAACCTATCATGTGAAACCTATCATCTGATCATCTTTGTCAGTCACGAAATATATATCTATATGTACAATTATGAACGAATGAATAGTAACCTAACCAATCACAATTTTCCATTTCTTTTTTGTCTTCTGTGAGTTTTTTTGTTTTTTGTTTTGGTTTTGTGAATCGTTTTTTTTCTTTCTGATTTTATTTAACTTTCTTCTTCTTTATAATTTATTAATTTATTTACCCACACTATAAAGCAACTTTTATTTTCATATTTTTATAAAAAGTGTGTGTAATACCAACTAGAAATTATTATTCTTTGTACTACATTAACAATTTTAACAAAAAAAAAAAATCTAAATATACATTGTCTCATATATTATGATTTTTCATATTTTCATAAGGAGTATATGTAATAGCGATTGTAAATTGCCTTTTTTAGACTACATAATTTTAACAAAAATAATCTATATATATATGTTGTTCTATATATTATGGTATTAATTAATAATTAATGATTCTCGAGGTCAATTCAATATAACTTAAAAGTATTAACGAATGAAACCAATTCTACTTATGTGATAAGTTTTTTCGTTTTGCTAAATAAAGATTATTTGTAAAAACTTAGTTTTATTTAAGATGGATATTTTATATTTCCGTCGCAAAGTGGAGAGAAAAAACCCTAATTATAGTTATTTTGGGCAGTTAATTTTCTTTTTATCATGTGTCCCGGTTTATGTTTATCCCATAAATATTGCGATGATACGTAGATTCCCAAGTTCATGCGATCAGTCTTAATCTTCATACACACGAATTTGTTTCTTTACATTGGAATAGTCAAGCATCATTATTAATGCACAAGTACTTAAGAGATTATCTTGGATGGTGATTCCCTATCAACTGACATTACATTTTAAGGGTGTATTTTTTTTTTACCAAATCTATTGTAAATAGTATGAAGTGATGATTAAAGTTGTATTTTATAAGTTTTACAAGCTAGCTATCATTTCATCACTCCTCTCATGCTTCATATGCCCGCTACATGTGGTTTTTCTTACTCAATTATTCTTAAAATAAGTGTCTACGTCTATATTTTTGTTCGTCTCATAATAAATGTTCATTTTCAAAAGTAATATATTAACTTTATCATTTTATTCTTAAGATACTTTGAGTCAATACTACTTTATGAAAGTCTTTGTAAAAATAAAGGTAAAAGTGTCATCTACTTACTACCAATATAATCATTATGGAATTGATGGAGCAATATTTATCGATGAGTAACTAAAACTTGCACAAATTGGACTCCTAAGAGCGTCCTAAGTGGGTGTCGTTTTGGACGAGGAATCCGTCAAGGACACTCTCCAATGTTATCCCGTCACTTTCCATCAGGTTTCTCAACAGTCTTCTGGATCGCGTTCTTCTTCGGGGCTCAGCGCACGACACTACTTTCTCTTTTTTTTGTTTCATTTTATTTGATTGATTCAAAATATATTTGTGGACCTACTTTAACTCCGAGAACACTGTTCAAGATATTATTTTCCACTCCTTTACTTTTTCAATAACAATATTCTTTTACAATACTGTCCATAACAGTTTCACTATTCTTTATGCTCTAACGCAAGTACTAATCCTTTAGTTATTGGTTCGTATTTTATTTCATTATTGGGCTTAAAACTCAAATCCTGGAGTCTATGAAACTTCATACCCATCACGTGTGTGGCAGGTGATGTAAGTTGGGGGGCCAATGTATTAAGTAAACTACCAAACTAAATATTAAAATGACGAGAAAATGTGATCACGTTACATAAAGTTCGATCTTCTTTAACTATTTTCGAATGTCAAGGGCAGAAAATGTAATTTTCTCATGACATTCTTTGAAAAAATTGTTAGTTTCAAATCATTTGTTCGCAAACCATTGGATTTTTATGGCCTGTTGTTACGGGTAAATTACGTAATTAATTAAATAAAGACTTGATTAATTAGCGGTTCATCCATCGCTTCATCGTAATAAACTCCACTGTAACCTGTCTCTTTCTTAATCCAATTCGTAGGAAAAGGACATCATCGTAGTCTCCAATGTGGTACATTTCATAAACCCCATAAATATTTATGCTCTTATTTTTAATTTTCTTTATTTCAGTTTGAAAAATGGGTTCAAATTAACCTACAAGATCACTCTCTTAATACTGGGGTTGCTAAAGTTTAAGTTTTTATTATTGGGGATTTTAGTTTAAGCATTTTGGATTAACTTTTTCAAGTGGGTCATTTTCTTGTGTTGAATTTTGATCATAAAGTGAAAGTTAATTTCAAGATCATATTTTTACTATTGGGTTTTGTTAAAGTTTCAATCTTTACGCTTCATTATCTCACTTGGGTCAAATTCTTTTGACCAAATTGACTAAGTTAAAGTTTGAGTATTCGGATTTAAATTTCTGAAGTTCTTGTGTTAATTTTTGATCAGAAAAGAAAATTAGGAGAATGGAGAAGTTTAATTTGGTTATTTGTGTTTGGTTTTTATTTATGTGTGAATCTTGTTTGTGTAGATTTGTGGTAGAAAATATAAGTTTGAAGGTGACATCACCTGAGAATTTGAAGAAGTCATATGAAACTGCAATTGCTAATTTTGGTATTCCTCAATATGGTAGAACATTAAGTGGTTATGTTGTTTATAGCAAGGCTAATCAAGAGGCGTGCAACAGTTTCACTGATGATATATCTTTTAGAACAAAGACTCCTGGCAGCCTTCCGGTTTTTCTTCTTGCAGAACGTGGTGGTAATAATCCTCTGCCTCATTATTTAGTAATTATGATTTGTTTGTGCGTTTATATTGTTATATAAATATGTCTTGATCATGAACTTTGTTGGTATGGTACTGTAATCCTTTTGGACTTGAAAATTCTAATTATTTCTTGGTATCCATTGATCTTATTGGAGATAGGGATGTTTAGATTCTTGATTAAAGTAAAGCCTTTATAAATGAATACTACCATCGGGCAGAGGTATCACTGTCTACATCTCACCTCCCCATACCTCGTCAATGCAGGATTGGGTATTGTGTTGTTGTTGATTACGGTTATGATATTATGATTATTTAGAGTCTAGATAATAAAATGTAAAGTTGTCTACCTATCCATGACTTGAATAAACTGATTCTTTGTTTCAACTAATCATTTGATTCGGATTATTTAAGACACATTATTAAGTTTCAAAAAGCACCCTCGACTTCCCTATGCTCCTCTGTTCTTCATTGATTGTTTAACTTTGATGTTGAAGTGCAAACAACATAATCCATTTGACCTGTACCTTTTAATAATGGGTTCAAATTAAATATCAAGTTTTCTGTTTAATGTTGATTTCCAAAATGGGTTCATGTCAACTTTGATCTTCATCCCTTTGATCTGTCCAACCGCATTACCGTTCTCATTTTAGCTAAAAAAATTTAAACACCGCCCAAATTATATGATACTGATTTTACCTTCTGTTTTACTCGATTGGCAGGGTGTTTCTTTTCATACAAAGCATGGAACGCACAAAACGCAGGTGCAGCAGCTATTCTGGTTGCAGATGACAGCTCTGAGGAATTGCTCACCATGGACTTGCCCGAAGATGAAAGAAAAGCCGATTACTTGCAAAACTTAACACTTTCATCTGTATTCATTAGCCACTCACTTGGGGAATTGATAAAGAAGGCCATAGAAAAGAAGGATCTTGTCCTCATAAATCTTGATTGGAAAGAAGCTCTCCCGCATCCTGATGAAAGAGTCGAGTACGAGTTTTGGACCAATAGCAACGATGAATGTGGGCCCAAGTGTGATAATCAAATAAATTTTGTAAGAAACTTTAAAGGAGTTGCTCAAATACTTGAACAAAAAGGGTACACTCAGTTCACGCCACATTATATCACTTGGTATTGCCCAGAAGAGTATATTTCGAGCACAAAATGCGAGTCTCAATGTATTAATCATGGAAGATATTGTGCTCCGGATCCAGATGGAGATTTTAGTGAAGGGTATGAGGGGAAGGAAGTTGTTGTTCAAAATTTAGTTCAGGTTTGTTTTTATAGAGTGGCTAATGACAGCGGAAAGCCGTGGCTTTGGTGGGATTATGTGACGGATTTTTCTAACCGTTGCTCAATGAAAGAGAAGAAGTACAACAAAGATTGTGCAGATGAAGTTATAAAGTCACTTGGTGAGTTATTTAAACATTTCTACAATTTTGAACATACAAGTGAATGCTATAATTTCTGTTTAGTTGAAGTTTTGTCTTATGTGTTGTAATTGGCACAAATGCACAATAAAAAATAATAATGATAATGATTTGGTGCACAGAATTTCTCAAATTTGCACATTATAAGGCTTTATGTAACTAGTCAAAGAGTCTAGTTAAAGATGCTAAGTCAAACATTTCAATTTTGTGTGCCGTGTTTACGTGTTCCATCTTCAATGTGCAACTATTTGATTTGTTATTTTTTTTTAACGTCTCAAAAACACATATTGATAAAACTAGCCGGCAAGAAAGAAAACGAGGTATTTGAAACTATTCGAATATTACAACACCTGACCTTTTGGACCAGAATATTAAACTTTTGTTATTTGGTTTGTGGTTGATTCTTTAGCTAATTTTTTCAGGAGTTGATATCAAGAAAGTAGATGAATGTGTGGGTGATCCAAAAGAAAATGCTGAAAATGCAGTCCTCAAGGCAGAGCAAGATGCACAGGTTTGTAATTTGTATTAAAGGTGAAAATTAGCAGGTTGCTTAACGGATCAAAATGCGTCATTTTTGTACATGCTTAAGCCTGAAATAGGTGGGGTCCAGTTTGGGTGACCCACGAGACTACTTGTTTGAAAATTTTAAACTTCTTATGTGCAGTTCGTATGTGAAATCATTACAAAAGTTATAGTATCATAGTAATAGTAATACTCAAATCTTTTGACCAAAATTATATGAGGTTTTATGCTTTCAAAATACACTTTGAACGCCTTTCGACCTGGTTGACCTGTTCGACCCAGCTGCTTTTTCTCTTCCGTTTGTCCAGATAGAGATAAATGATAACCCCAATGACCCATTCATTCAACGGACTGAAATTTATATATAAATCTCTATATATAACTTGATGATATGGTCTTCACATATTGTTGCTAATCTGCAGATAGGGAAAGGTGACCGTGGGGATGTGACAATACAACCTACTCTTGTAATAAATAACAGACAATATAGGGGTACGTAGTCTAGGACTAACATGATAATTTTAGTGCGAGTTTTGGGGTGGGTTCATCTCATTACAAAACACAGTCTAATAATAGTGGGTTGGTGCAGGTAAGCTTGATAAAAAAGCAGTTCTGAAAGCCATTTGTTCAGGATATGAAGAGTCCACAGAGCCATCTCTATGCTTAACTGATGGTTAGTACACATAACTTAATTTTTCTCGGTTAGTTTTTAAGTAAATAGTCAAGTATCTCGTACACTGACACACAGAAATTTTTATCCGAACATATTTATGAAAGTGGATCAATTTGAGATATTATTTTGATGACAGGTCAAAAGGTAAATGTTAAAAAGAAAAGTTTAGTTAAGAAGTAAACAGGTGAAATGATTCAAAAGATGCCTAAAGTGTATGAAGTGTTTTCAACCTTCTAAACTACTTATGATAAAAACGGGTCATTATTTAATTAATTAGTTTGTGTAATTGCACTTTAATATATTACAGTACTTATTTGCAGTCATAGAAGCAAATGAGTGTCTAGACAACAACGGTGGCTGTTGGATGGACAAAGATGCTAATATTACAGCATGCAAGGTACTGAGATAATTCTATTTTTACATGGCCATACTTTTTGGTTATTAACGAAATTGTTTTATTTGGTCATTGTTGGTGTAGGATACATTCCGTGGAAGATTGTGTGAATGCCCAACCGTGCATGGTGTGAAATTTGTCGGTGATGGTTATAAACATTGTGAAGGTAATTTGAATGAGCATGTAGTTCAATGAAATACCTAAAATACCCCGCACACATCGAAAATTCTTTTGACCATTACTGATGTGAAAAGTTGTAATCTTGGATTCAAATTTCGGATGTGATGTATTTTTCTTTTTGTTGCAGCACCAGCCCTACGCTGTCATGTTAACAATGGAGGATGTTGGTATGACACGAAAGAAGGCAGGACCTACTCTGCTTGTACTGTTAGTCTCTCTTCACTCTAACGCCTTCGCTATTGATGTTCGAATTATGAACGTGTGTGTGTGTGTGTTTATATATATATATATATATTTATTACATTATGTATGTAACCATCACCAAGGTGGCCTAGTGATAAGGCATCTTGATGTCCTAACTCCTCAAAAGAGGTCTCAGGTTCGAACCTCTCTAGGTAAACATCTTGGGGTGGCCAAGGAAAGGGCTTGGAAACGGTCACGGGGATAACCGGTTATGTCACGTACATCTAAATAAAAAAATAAAAAATAGACGCCCTCCCCGGGTAATCTGAACAGGAGAAACCTCTTATTTTTATATATTATGTATGTGACTATGTGTGTGATATACACAGATCCGTACATCTCTATATACACAAGTATATATGCATTCATATGTAGTACATATACAAATATGTATATATTTGTATATACATATATGGGCCAAATGATTTAGATATGTCCTGGTCCTCATCAAAATATTATATATTACTAGTTAACCAATCAATTTAAATGTGTTGGAGTAGATTATTTTTTGTTTCTTGTTCCTCTATTTTTTTTGTATATATAACTAGTAATTGTACTCATTCAAATTTTTTGTAATTTGTGTGTTATTTTATCATTAAGGATGACCATACAAAAGGTTGCGCATGTCCACCAGGATTCAAGGGAGACGGAGTAAATAGTTGTGAAGGTACTACTCCCCATCCCCAAGTTATTTTCTGTTAAAGTGAAAATTTCAAACCATTTACTTATGAGTGGGTCGATTGGGTAGTCTTTTATTTTAAACTTTTTAAACTGTAAAATAAAAGATTAGTTAAAAAGGAAATGTGTCAAACGCGTTAATACTTGCTTAAATTGTATTTTTAGTGCATGTCTGAATTCATTGTATTAAAAAAGTTAAATATTTTATTAAAAATATAATTTCCTTAATAATTTTTGACACACTAATTGCTTACCAGAAAAAGGGTCCCGATTTTGGACAACAAGTGTTGTGGGTCAATCCAACGATGTCCGATCCTTTTCCCACCTCTATTTGCAATGCACAAGGATACTTTTTGTGGTAACCGTAAGGTCACAGGTTCAACTACAAAAGCACCTCCATGCAGTGCTTGCCATTATAGAGTTTCGGTGGCAAAAAGTTGATAACCGGCAACTCTAACCGGCCCACAATTGGCTGCCTATCCATAATGTGGGGGGCATATATGACTCACTCAGCGGTTGTGGCTATGGGGTGTCAGGGCTTGAACTCCTGACCTTCTGCTTATTTGGTGGCAAAGATGCCCCCACCCATTACCAACTGAGCTACGCGCCATTGGCTGCCGTTATAGAGTTATAGGGGTGTTTATGTTAGCCTTTTTTGTACAAAGTCAAACTTTTTCTTCGTTCTACAATCTTTACCTTATTTTTTTCTCAGATATTGATGAATGCAAAGAGAAAACAGCATGTCAGTGTTCCGAGTGCAAATGCAAGAATACATGGGGAAGTTACGAGTGTAGTTGCCCTCGCAACTTAGTCTACTTTGGACAACTTGATATATGTATAAGTGAGTATCCTACTCCATGATTCATTCTTTATGCAATTTGTATAGCAATTCTTGATTCGATTTATGAGTTGACAACCAAACTTATCATAGTTACACTTGACTCTTGGTGGGTAGATACTAAACATGATAAAAGAAATGGTGGCTCGGGCTTTGCATGGATCTTTGTTCTTGGTTTTGCAGCTATTGGAGTTGTTGGATATATATTCTACAAGTACAGAGTTCGGGTATGCCTTAACCATTTTCCCACTCCATATATTGTTATTTGTGTTATAGAAAGACGTGCTATTATCGCAAAAGATTGATTTAGTAGATCACAATAGGAATTGAATTATTGTGAGTAATTTACTAGCACAATATATCACTATAACAATACCCCAAAATAGTTGTTGAAAATGAACACAAAAGGAACACGAGGATTTAACGGTCCAGCTATTGCCAACTTCCTCTAACACACAACCAACCTTATATAATATTTCTTATAGTAGAAACATATTACAAACTAAAAGTTGTTTAACCCACGCATTGCAACGGGGTTTCAAATAAGAAATTATAAGTTGTCGGTGTCAATCTCTTTTAGAACGAGAAACATCCTAAACCACATACATATACAACCACCCGCATATATTAATCATGGTCTCAAATGATATTCGAACCCTTGTCTAGGGTCCCTACGCATCAGGGTAGACATAAACGAAGAAATCTCGTGTATTATGGTCAACTATCCCACTATCCCAACTCTGAACCTTATCTTCTTCTTCTCGCTATCGCAATGCTCGCAGAGATCCAACTTACAATAGCGTAGTCCTTTCAACAATTCATATATATAAGCAAATTCAAGGATTTTTGTCCTGAATGACCCTTGCGAATATGTCATAGTCTAATCGCTTTGGAATATCTGTTACTAGTCATAACAACTGTGACAGTTCTCACAACTTTTCTACTCTTGTAATGGTAGGTGTTGTTTTCCCGGCTAGCAATGGTGGACCTTTTAAGGGGCAAGGGTGGGGGGGTCCCAACCCCTCTAAAACTTTGTGCCGTTAGTGTAAATCAATATTACAGGGGTTAAAAAAATATTATCTTCTATGTTGGCCACTCCAAATATTAAGAAAAAAAATATTATAACGATTTTGGCCCTCCCAATAAAAGTGTTCAAGATCCGCCATTGCCGGCTAGCATTCGTTACTACTAGCACACCACTAGAGATAATCATCATAACCGTATATTTTGCTCTAACTTCCAACCGTTAAGCTTTTGCTCTAACTTCGAACCCTTTAACTTCTATAGTTCCTACAAAGTTGAGATTCTTCTATGTCTTCGACTAGTAACGGATGCTTTAATGATACAATTGATCCTTCGTGATTATTCACTCGGATAAACGAATCTCATGGGTAATAATAGGAGTTTCCTTTGTCGTGTAAAGAACTTATTTGTGATTTCAAAATTATCGAACCACTCTCGGTGTGGTGTCATATGATGACTACAACATAGTTAGTAACCATCATATGACACCGCATAAGTAATTTTGAAGATCACAAAGAAGTTGTTTACATGACAAATGAAACACTTCTTACTACATATGGAAATGGTTCACTTCGGGTATGTTTGACAATGACTAGCTGGAGTTTGTGACTGAAGTTGGAGCTGGTGGCTGGAGCTTAATTTAGGAGGTTTTAACTGCTAATTAAAGAAGCTTTTATATATGGCTTCTATTGACTTCTTTTTCCAATAATCCCATTTATCTTTGTTTGCCAAAAGAAAACTTATTTTCTATAGGAGCTTGAGCAGCTCAAGCTCTTAGAATCCCCAAGAAGCTTGCTACCAAACATATCCGACCTCTGAAGAATAGGATGGATCAATTGTACCTTTAAAAGACATTCGTTACTCTTCGAAGATAAAGAAAAATCTCATCTCTGCAGTAACTTTAGAGGCTAAAGGCTTTGAAGTTAGAGAAAAAATGGGATTATGAAGGTTATCTCTATAGTCTGACATGCTAGTAGTAATGAACGGTAGCCAGAAAAACAACACCACCTATCACAACGGGGGTAGAGTGATTGTGAGAGCTGTCGCAGTTTTTATTCCACTGAATTGATAACTGATAGTCTTCTTCTGAAATATATTTGTTAATGGGGATATACAAACAACTAGTGATACTTGTTAGTTTTAGTGTGTTTAAACTCAATGTGAACGGCCCCTTTTATAGGCTCACTTGCACCCCCAAGTAGCAGTTCTCATTTATGTGGGATGATTCTCACAACATACATGAGCCACCATTTCAACCAATCACAATTGGCCAACAAATCAACCAATCACAATGATTTCCACCCTGGTCTTTGACCCTATTTTCCACTTACATGGACTTGTTTAATGGAGTAACACTTTTTTTTTTCTTTCTTAAAAAGAGTCTATATTTGACTTTTGAGTGTCAATGACAATAAAGTCGTGAATTTTTTATTTACCAGATCCAACTATGTAAGTAAACCTCTGCTAGTCTATACGTCATAGAATTATGTATTTGCACAAATATTGGAAGTATGAACAAACCTACTAGTTGCATACTAATGTTCCAAAGAGAAGTCCATATTTGACTTTTAAATATCATGTGAATCGACAATGGTGGTTTTTTTTTACAAAATAATCATAGTATCAACAATGTCTCGTTGAAACCGAGAGATATGTACTAAACTCGTATGCGAATTATTCATGCAGAGATACATGGATTCTGAGATCCGGGATATCATGGCACAGTATATGCCATTGGATAATCCAGCGAGCGTTCCTCTTAATGGGTCTCATGGAAACATCTAAGGATCAACAAGAAACATAGCTCGGGGATGTGACCCTCTTGGTTCAATACTTTCTTGTCCAATGGTCATAAGTTCTTACATTTTTGTGTTTTGATACATACTATCTTATATTATGTATATGAAACGACAAGTTTTGATATTTTTCTGGCCAGTTTCAACATTTATCCATCAATTAATCATCTCAAGTAGATAAGTTTTACCTATTACTATCACCTTTTTACAAAAGGAGATACTTATTTAACTATAAAAAATAAAAAGCTGTATTTGAACTAAAATTATTTGTTACTAGTGAGTAGTGAGCTTGACTCTTATTTTAAGACGAAGATAGAAAATTAATAATAGATAAACTAAAATAATAGGCCCACAATAAGGATGTATTTTTCTCGACGATAAGTTTGGCCCGATCTATTAAGGATTGGATTGGGTCGGTAGATATTTTTTTCTTCAGGTTTTTTAGCCAATCATGGATTGTGCTAGGCCTATAATGGTGGAATAGGTGAACATGAGCCGCTTGTGTTCAAGTCCAGAATGCCCGTGTTGTCCTCGAAATGGGCCGGATAGATTTTGATAGAAAATAATAGTTTATAAAAAGCTGAGATGAAAAGCTAAAGTTGTTTCTGGTATAATTGATGCAAAGCTATCGGGCATTTGCTTTGGAACAATTGAATCTCTAAAAAAGTTAATATTTTATATGGAGGACTAATGCTTATCGTCTACCACACCATGTTAGTTTGGCTAACAAAGATATCTTAATCAGTTACGTTATATATCGTTTATGTCATTCTGCTCTGGAATTCCAAGACTAAATTCTCATAGTATGCTTCTTGGTGTCAATAATTTGGTGTGAAGTGTTTGGATGATGGCAAGTTTCATTCTCGGATTCTTCTTCTTTTAGCTTTTCAAATTTGGTGAAGTTCCTTATTCCCGCAACTCCCTGGTTCAAAGCTTAGATGCTTTCAAGGTATGACTTTTGTTAGGCTTCACACAATTTAGAAATTGAGAGATTCTATTCTTCTTGCTAATCCCGATAAGAGACATAAAATTACTAATCTCGATACCGTTTATGGTATTTTATCATCTTTTCGCTTCTTTGGTTGAACAGTATGTGCAAATTTCATTGCATAAGCTGGGAAATTGGATTTCGAACTATGATTCTAAGTTCGCGAAATTGACAACAGGTGTTGGTTAGCTTGGAATCGAGTTTCATCCGTTTTCGTTATTAGATTCCTTCTTTTCTAATTTCATTTTGTCTGCGTTTGAATCTTACTTTGAGATATTTTGTAATTCGAACTCTTTCATATTTTAGCAATTAATTCTACTTTTTTCCATCATTAAACCTCATTTGTCGAAACAATTTGAATGAGTAAAACTAGCATATTGCTATCACCAATTCATCATCATGGAATAAAAGCGACATGACCATGATTTTATAATTTTGTTATACGTTAAATTGCACAAGCATTTTGATAACCGCTAATAATGTATAAATATAAATGTCAATGTGGAAAAGAAAAATGTGAAGTAGTACTGCGTATATTTTATATGGAAGTTGAGTATTATAGATGGGAACGGAATAGCGTTTGTTGACTAAATAAGGAGGTGTGACCATGTAGGTGGGTGAGTGTCATTTAATAAATAATTTACCCATATCAATAAAAGACTGAGTAAATACATATGTAGTCCCTATAGTATTTACTTTATTTTATTTTCAACGAAACTTTTTATGAGTTTCATTTTTTAATCTGAATCTCAATTTTACTCAAAGAAAGATTACTTTATTATGATCTTAACTAAAATTAAAATCGGGAGTGAAATAAAAATTCAGATTAAAAAACTAAGTTCGCAAAAAACTCGACTCAATAATCAAAGTAAATAATATACTACAGAGACTGACAATGTAATTTACTTCAAAATACCCTTCTAAATTATATTTTTTGAGAAAAACAAAACCTTTTATTTCATAAACTCACATATGTACATTCCATATTTGACTATGTTCAATTCACAATATCCGTACACACTATTTGTTTTAAAGATTCTTGAAATTTTGGGTAACAATTTATCTCTATCAAAGAGGGAATTTTTCTTTTTACCTTTTGATTGCAATCAAGTTTGTTTTTTCTGACATCTATTATTAAAGAACATTAGTGATTATCATCAATTTTGATAAATTTACTAAAATTATATATTAGTTATGCGCAATGTACAACTTATCAATATGTAATTTTAATGGATGTATCAAAATTGTTAGTACATTTATCATTAGCCATTTTTAATATATAAAAATATCTGAACTTGTCCTTATGGCATTGTTCTTAAGATACATGAAACATTCATCTATCCCTAAATGTAGAAGTTACCAATAATTGAAGAAAAAAGTAAAACTGTTTTTTGGTTGAAGCAAACTTGGTACAATAACTGTTATAAATCATTCTCATTATAATTTAATTGGTAAAAGAAATAAAATAAAAAAATGGAGACATGGAAATATAAACAAGCCAAAATATTGTTTATATGATAACAAGTGTGGTATTTATTTATATAAGTAAGATAGATATAGATATAGATACAAGTACAACAACCACAAAGAGAAAATGAAATAAAAACAAAAATACACTTACAAATTTGTAATTTAGCAAACAACCAAAAAAGGTGCAGTGAGATTTTATTTGACTTTAGCTTTGGTAATTTCGTTACTGTGCTTGTCATTTTACTGTCTTTTACCCCTTTGGAATCATGTTGAACAAAGTGAAATCTTGTTTCATTTTAATTTCACACATTAACCAACACTCTTCTTATTATAACATCCACAAAATATTTTGTACTATTGGTTCTTAATTTTGAAGTCTTTCTTATTAGTTATTACACTTTTTTAATGAAATGGTCACATTAAAACATGTAATAAGCCAAAGGTTGTACTTAACTAGTCTTGAATTAAGCAGTATTTGATGATGTAGCAAGTTAATATACACATTTGGTTAGTAAATTAGTTATAGACACCCATAAAGACAAAATAGAAAGAAAATCAATACTTAAAGTCAATACCATCCTTCCATAAGTACTTAGTTGCATATTGATGCATATAAATATAAATAATGCCATTGTGAACTAGACTAGACAATGTCAATTTAATTACTTAAAGGTCTATCAAATAATACATTAATGTTTTGACATGTTAAATGGTATTACTAATAACAAACATTATTACATTAGTTGTATATTTATTTAATTATATTTCACAAATTTATTTATTTATTTTTTCTAAATAATATCTAACACATTTGTTACTAAGAAAACCTTTGAAATTAACTCTACTTTACAAGATAACGTTGTATTTTTTATATAATTTTTATAACAATGAAATGGAAAATAAAACAAAATACAACTTTTTAGAGTATAAAATAGGGAAACCATGTTATGTCGAATGTTTTGACAACATAATGGAGTAGGCATGAGCATGATGGATTGATGGTGGAAAGAGCCAAAAATATAATCATGTGGTTATGTTTTTGTTGGGTACTTTAACTTTGCCTTTATCTTTTTGAAATGAGAAAATTAATCAATTAAATTAAATTAAAATTAAAAAATAATCAATAAAAGAAAATCGAGGTGGAGTAAAGTTTAATGGGTTAATGCAGCCCCACCAGACACGCTCGTTACTCATTACTACTCTTTGCTTTTTCCAACCCTTTCTCTTACATGCATTCAAAACCAAATTCTTTCGCTCGTTTCTTTTTCTTTTTCTATTTTATTTTTTATTTTCTTAAATATTTTATGTTTTCTTCAATTTTGACTCTATTACTTCGCCACTTTATCAATAACTAAGAATTTCCTCGAGAATGACAGGAGATCTAAGATTGCAACGATCAATATATGTCATTCGATTAAGTTCTGAATGATCGCGCACTCGTTTTGTTACTCATCATGTGGACTATGGAGTATTACTTTATAAGAAAAGTAATTAAATGGTGAATTTATGTATCAATATTCAAAAAATAGATTCAAATCTATAACTCAACTCTTGTAGAAATTTATTATTAACAATATTAAATCAATGAACAAATAAATAATACTTCGTATGTCAGGGAAGCTTTCTTTTTATACTTGTCGGTAATGATTTACTCAAACATATTATATTAAAAATATTAATTTAAACTTATGATCTTTAATTTCATTTTCAAAATCATGAGATTCAGATTTCTCACATTCTAATTATCCTTTTTAAAAAGGTACATGCACTATATATATATTTTCCCATTATTATCATAAGTTCTTAAAATAATAACTAAATAAAAAACATAAGTAAAACAATAAAAGGTTCTGTGCAAGAAGAAATAAAGAAAAGCAAAAGCAGTGTCTCCTCTCTCCGGCAACCATCATCACAAAATAACTCCACCACCCCATAAACACGGCACATATACACACACATACACATACCAGACAACCCCTTTTCTTTTGCCGTTTTCTTCTCACTACTCTCACTAATTACACCTACACTTCAGGTGATCTTATTATATCCTTCTGTCCGCCCAATTCCTCTCTAAAATTCGTCAATTTCCGCCCTGAAATACACCTTACAAACACACCCTCACGTCACCTTCATCTCATTAATCACAACTTATTTCAGTTGTTAATCCGAAACCATTTTGTACTTTATCTAACCCATCAAAACCCACTTCTTAGTTTTCTTAATTTCAGCCATATGACGTATCCAACTTTCACTCACGACTTTCATCAAACACATTTCATACACATCTAAACCCCCACTATTTTTAACTGCAAAAAACAATAAAATGTGGCTCACTACGACGCCTTTTCAAGCAATCGTTACTTTTGTTTCCATTCTGTTGTTATTTTTGCCGGAAAAAAGTATTCTTTTAGTAAAATCTGTAAATGTAGCGTTAAACGACGATGTTTTAGGGCTAATGGTGTTTAAAGCAGATATACAAGACCCATACTTAAAGCTTTCATCATGGAAAGAAGAAGACGATAGTCCTTGCAAATGGGTTGGAGTTACTTGTGATAAATATTCGGGTCGAGTCACGGAACTCCGTTTACCCGGGTTGTCACTTTCGGGTCATGTAAGCAAAGGGTTGTTAAGGTTACAGTTTCTTCAATCACTTTCTCTCTCTAGAAACAACTTTACTGGGTATATTAATAACCCAATTTTAACACAATTAATCAAGAGCTTACAATTAATTGATTTGAGTGAAAATGGGTTTGATGGATCCATACCCGAAGAATGGTTTAGACAATGCTGGTCAATTAGATCCATTTCATTATCCAACAATAAGTTAACTGGTCAAATCCCAAAGTCAATTGGGTCATGTTTGACTTTACAAGATATTGACTTTAAGTCAAATATGTTATCAGGTGAAGTGCCCAAAAGTATTTGGTCATTAACTAGTTTAAGATCAATTGATTTGTCTAATAACTTTCTTGATGGTGAAATCCCAAATGAAAAGATTGAAACTTTGTTTGATTTAAGGGTGTTTAATTTAAGTTGTAATAATTTTAGTGGTGAGTTGCCTGAAAAGATTGGTGAATGTTTGTTGCTGAAATCAGTTGATGTTAGTGATAATTATTTAGTTGGAAGGATACCATCGTCTTTACAGAAGCCTACTTTATGCAATGTCGTTAGTTTAAAAGGGAATTATTTTGCTGGTGAGATACCCGAGTGGATCGGAAATATGAAAAGTCTTGAAAGATTAGATTTTTCGGTTAATAACTTTACAGGTTCGGTTCCAAATGCGTTGGGTGATCTTGAATCGTTAAAATTTTTGAATCTTTCGTTGAATCAGTTCACGGGTGACTTGCCTGATTCATTGGCGAATTGTGTAAACCTTTCGGTTGTTGATGTTAGTAGGAATATGTTTACTGGGAAGATTCCTGGTTGGGCGTTTAGTTTAGGGTTGAAGGGTGTTTCACTTTCGGGTAATCAGTTTAGTGGGAACATTGAGTTTGGTGAATCTGCTGCTGCTTTTAAGAGTCTTGAAACATTGGATTTATCTTCTAATTCGTTTTCTGGCACGATCCCTTTATCGATAGGGAATTTTAGTAGGTTGGTGTTGTTGAATATGTCGCAGAATAGTTTGAGCGGTTCTATTCCTGCGAGTTTGGGAGGACTTAAAGCTGCGAGTGTTGTGGATTTAAGTCATAATTGGTTTAATGGGAGTATTCCAAATGAGATTGGTGGAGCGGGTTCGTTAGAAGAACTAAGGCTCGAGAGTAACTTCTTTACTGGCTCGATCCCAAATGAGATCCAAAACTGCCCGCTTCTAAGCATTTTGTAAGTCTTGATCATTATTTTGTCTAATCTTGTATAAAATATTTGTAAGTAAGAGTATATATCAAACTTCTAATTATAGCTATTGTATGTATCTAACGTCTTATAACTTATATACCGGTGAGGGGGCACCAATTTTGATGACTTGGCAATATATATGGGCATATCCAAGTCAAGAAAAAAACCGAACAATTAATCGGATATATACAATAGCAATAATTTCGATACATACAATAAACACTTTGAAAGTTGGATACATACAATAGAATTATGGGTAAAGAGTGATACATTTCCAGACATTTAACCCGAAATATTAATAGATTCTGATTATTTAAAGTCATATTTGCAGGAGCTTATCTCGGAACAACATTACCGGTATGATTCCTGAAGGGATTGCAAACCTAACAGAACTCGAATATGTTGATATATCATTCAATCACATCTCGGGAAGTTTACCTAAAGAGCTCACAAACCTCTCGAACCTCACCACATTCAACGTCTCCCATAATGACCTTGAAGGCGAACTTCCTCTCGGAGGATTCTTCAACACCATACCACTTTCCTCAGTTTCTGGTAACCCGTCTCTTTGTGGGTCAATAGTCAACCAATCATGTCCTGGTGCTCACCCAAAGCCAATAGTCCTGAACCCAAACCCATCTCACTCGGACCACGGGTCAGAATCCTTGAACATGAGTCACAAAAGAATCATACTTAGCATCTCTGCTATTATAGCCATTGGTGCAGCCGTGTTCATAGCTTTGGGTGTTATCGTTGTCACCATTCTTAACCTTCATGTCAGGAACTCGATGTCGCGATCTGCTGCAGTAGCCCTCACGTTTTCTGGTGGGGATGATTTTAGTCATACCCGTTCACCGAGCTCAGACTATGGAAAACTCGTGATGTTTACGGGTGATGCTGAGTTTGCTTCCGGGACCCACGCGTTACTTAATAAAGAATGTGAGCTCGGGCGTGGCGGGTTTGGGGTGGTTTACTGGACCGCCCTAAGAAACGGGCGTTCCGTTGCAATTAAGAAGCTAAACCCGAGTTTGATCAAATCACAAGAAGATTTCGACCGGGAGGTTAAGAAACTCGGGCTGATTCGCCATTCAAACCTCGTGCTACTCGAAGGGTATTACTGGACTCCATCACTACAACTATTGATTAACGAATATGTTTCGAGTGGAAGCTTGTATAAGCATCTCCATGAAAGAAATTCCGAAAATATCCTTTCGTGGAGAGAACGATTTGAGATCATACTTGGTACTGCAAAAGGTTTGGCTCATTTGCACCAAATGAAGGTGATTCACTACAACATGAAGTCTGCAAACGTTTTGATTGATTGCTCGGGTGAAGCTAAAGTTGGAGACTTTGGTTTGGCAGCCTTGTTGCCATCATTAGACCGACATGTATTGAGCAGCAAGATTCAGAGTGCACTTGGATACATGGCTCCAGAATTCGCGTGCCAAACGGTTAAAATAACAGAAAAATGTGATGTTTATGGGTTCGGGATTTTGGTACTCGAGATTGTTACAGGCAAGAAGCCCGTGGAGTATATGGAAGACGATGTGGTCATTTTGTGTGATATGGTTCGAGGAGCGTTGGATAATGGGCGGGCCGATGAATGCATTGATAGAAAATTGAATAATGATTTTCCTATCGAGGAGGGTATTTCGGTAATCAAACTTGGTTTGGTGTGTGCATCTCAAGTTCCATCGAATCGACCCAATATGGAAGAAGTGATCAAGATTCTTGAGATGATTCAATGTCCTTCTGAAGGTCAAGAAGAGATAGAATGAAAAGGGTGAAATGCTACTGGCAAAGATGAACGAGCTCGTGTTATTTATGCAAAGAGATAAGTCAATGCACGAACAATGCGAAAATTCGACCTTTGGGAGATCATTTTGCCCTTTGTTTTGAAGGTAACCAAAGTTAGGTTTTGTTTGATATAGGTTTAGGATCCATACTTGTGGTTGTTTAAGTTTATCTTTGGTTTTTTGATGTGGAAGATTTGTGTTACTGAAATTCTCTGTTGAGTTGAATATTTAAAAAGGGTTCCCATTTACCCTTTGTGGATATTTGTTTTAGTTTACAAAAATTACAAAGTTACATGCCAAATTCACCTTTGTTATATTGTCTAGAAATTTGTCCATCCTTTTTAGTGTTTACATCCTAAATTAAATTCTTCAAAATGATCAAAACTCTCATGTAGGCTAGGGCCACAATATGGGGTAGGAACAAACTAACAACTTTAATGCGAGTCTAAATGATTATTATCTATCTCTTGAATTTCACAAATAACTAATGTGAAAGTATGATTAATTCAAGTTCAATGCTTATATACTGCAACTTTGAGTTGGTAATCGAACGTCTTTTTGAGCGCATGCTCAACATTATCTTTGACGTAAGACGGATTATTTTTAAGAAGTTTATCAAACATTTTACGAAAATTATACTATAAAAAGTTATTATCCATAAATATACATTTTGGACGGTTTTGAAGTTACATTTTGACACATTTAACATGTAGATAATATAGTTACATTTTTAGCTTAACCTATTCTAAGTATTAAGATGAAACATAACCTAAATTAACCTGATTTCAGAATTATTTAACTAAAATTGATCAATTATACCAAAGGAGAATAATTATTTATGTAGGGTATACTCAAATTCAGCAATTTTTGTACCTGAAACCTTATGATATCACTCTTTAATAAATGATGTACAAGAAGTTAAGACATTATTATGGATTCGATATGCAAAATGTTTGTGGGGTGCATTGGTATGTTATTGCATTGTTATGTTGTACTTATTGCATACAAGAATGTGCCTCATGATATCATATCTACCTTGATTTGAATATTTCTCCAACCAAATCGACTCCATGATTTGATTGCGACTTTAGTAAACCCATGTTCAAAAACTTATTTGTGCTGCCTATATGAGATTTTAAATTTGCTGAATCCAATATATTTCTTGTGTATTATGGTTTTTGAAGTTATTATTCTAAGTATTTGTCCTTTTAATTCGGTTAAAAAAAATCAAAACGTATCGATATAACCAGAAAGAGTTGATCAAAGTCGTTGAAACTGCTTTAAATGATCATAATATGTTCTTTTACATGTATAGATATATAAAGTATGATACATGTGTTATTAACAATAACAGTTTTAACTATGTTTTTCTTTAAATTATTGTTATTAACAATAACAATAATTGATGCTTAAATTTGAAGTCAATGGATAAAATCAAATGGTATAGGAAGCTTAATAAGAGTGGGGACCTAATGAATCAATGAGCACAGCAGCACTTCACATGGTGTAACCGTTCTGGTACATATGTTTATTAACGGCTGTTTACACCATTATTCTTTAACCATCCATCACTAACTTAGTAATTTTTGAAATAGGTTAGTATGGTCAAAACCCATTAAATTAATGGTAGATGACTATAAAAATGTGATGACCACCTCTTATTAAAAATAATCCTTTTAAAGTTTTGCTTAAAAAAGTCTAAATATCAGGGGGTAGGTGTCTTCATAATCATTTCTTGACATTCTTAAGATTACCAATGATGGTTGTTATCGATTGTTGCTTGGAATGTTTTTATGTTTACAAAAATTATTAGTCCACTAACCCATGAGTTATTCATGCTTTTTAAAAGTGTATCCAAACACAATATCATTCAATTTTCTATTTAATAGCAAGCAACAACCAAGAAATATAGTACATTCTTTACCAATTGGTTTTCTTCATTTATGAAACATTTACTGTTCTTTTTAACCTTTTTACTTATTTACATTCTGTCATGTATACATAGTACATATCCAGAGTTTAGTCCACTAAATATAATAATCAAATCATTCCTCAATGCAATCTCTAAGTTAGTGAGGGGACGTGTGTAAATAACTATGATTCAATCCTTTTTATCAGGATAAATAAAAATCATCTAAAATATTGTTTCTTTTCTAATAAGAATACAACATTAATCTTCTTTCACTAAAAGAAAATAAACGAATCATACTCTTTAACTTCTTCAATTAAAAGTCTAGACATCAACTATGAATACTTTTACTTCTAGTAAGGAAGTCACCGACACCAACAATGTCCGTAATAAATCGAAAGCTATAGGCACCAGTCTCTTAATTTACTTATATTTAAAAGATGAGAGTATTTTGTTATTTTAAAATGATTTAACAGAAAAGATTAATAAAATTTGTTTTTCATGTGATACGAAATAATGAATATGAGAATGACTAGGTAACATTATTAAAATTAAGATTGAAGAGTGATTTTTCGAACAAACACACGTACGATTCAATGCAATTTTCTCTTTGGGCATGGATCGAGTAAAATGTCTCCTTCTTGAGGTGAAAAATGTAGAAGGATTACAGTATTGACCATACGTAATCTGATTGACCAAATTTGTCATCCTGATGCACCAATAAAAAACTGGCACATCATTTTGTACAAAACGATATATCAAAATTAGTGATAGGTACTCTCAACACCACTATCCTCCCTGTCTTTTTTTTATCTTAAAAATCCTTTTCTTCTTAACTAAACCCTATACTCAATTTAGACAAAAATACATACATTTTATTACATGCGTAAATGTATCACCTTTAAGCATTTCGTTTACATAATAAACAGTAATCTTGCATAAACTTCTGTATCTAACAAATACAAATTATAAAAGGAAAAAATAAAAATATTCGTTTATAACCCCAATTAACATTTTCTTTGGATTGAGAAGGTAAAACTGCATGTCTGCATGTGTTCACTTATTGCATATAGCATTCTAGAGGTGCCCAAAAAAATCGGATTAGGATTCGAAACCGGTTTTCAAACCGGAAATCGGTTTGGTCAAAATCGGTTTTGACCAAACCGGTTCGGTTTGAAACCGGTTTGACGGGATTGGACCGGTTTGAGATCCTACAGTTTAAAATCGGTTTGGATCGGTTTGAAAACCGATTTGGATCGATTTCAAACCGGTTTGGACCGGTTTGACCAGTTTCGATCGGTTTGGACTTTTTTCAAATCAAACCGGTTTCAATCCGGTTCAGTTTGAGTCAAAACCGGTTTTGACCGGAGTTGACCCAAATCGGTTCGGTTTGAAAACCGGTTTCGATTTGGGCCAAAATCGATTTTGCCCACCTCTATAGCATTCCTTGTTGGCCCATTTGGACGATATATTTCTTTCAAGCCCAAACAATAAGTAAGTTTGTTGGCCCTACAGTTATTCTGTTCCAAAATATATACTGTAATAGATAAAATACTGAAAGTTGAAATTAGGGTGTTATCAGGGATGTCAATTAAATCATATACGAATCTTGGTATAATCTTAGCATTCATATTCATATATATTTAATTAATTCAAATGCTTTCATTTATATCAACAGGGTTTGAAATAGCTGCACCTCTAAGTGAGAGGAGAGTGTTGACTAATGTGAAAGAAAAGAGAACATTGATATTCGATCAATATTCCCTATCTATGTCATTGAAGGTACTCTAGTAACAAACATCATATGATTCAGTGTTTTATGAGCCTAATGTATGCTTAAAAGTGCATGTTTGACACATGTTTTGAGAAACTACTTTTTAATTTGTATGTATCATAACTCCTAGTGATGAACATTACCTATATATACAATTGCATGATAGTGAATACTAATCATGCCAATTAGATTGTGCCATATGACACTTTCGTCTTCTATCTATTTTTCTACACTTGCTAGATAGTGAAGAGTAATAATAGCACTTATATTGCATCGTGTGTTACTTTTGTCTTTTAATTTTAGTTTGTTTCTTTTTACATATTCTACATTACCTGTACAATTAAAATAATATAGATTATACATGATTTTATTTATATTATTGACTGTCTTTTCTATCAATTGTACATCATATTCTACATATATGTATAATATTGACTATAAATTATTTGTTTTATCTTTTGATTTTTATCTCGTAAGTAATTCTATAACCTATTTCACATGTATATAATTCAAAGTAGATAAATGATATATAAATGATAGGTCATTGGTTTTATTTATTTATGTTGACCTTTTTTTTTTATTCTTATAGGCGATTCTACAACCTATCTCACTTGTACAATATAAAGTAGATAAATGATATATAGATAATTAGTAACTGGTTTTATTTATATTTCTTAATATTCTTATCATTATAGTTTCTTTCTTCTTGTTATTAATGGTGTGTTTTGATTGAGGGTTTTAATATGGGCGCGTGAAGGTGAGAATGAGAAAATAATAAGAGGTGATTATTTTTTCAACCATGTCACTATCATTGTATAAATATCTAATGTCACATTATTTTATTTCTTTTAGTGCCAAATCAATATTTAAATACGAATTAATTCGAATTTTATATAAAATCAATAACATTTGAAAATCAAAAAATACATTAAATAGACAAAAAAATAATCTTTTTCATTATTTGAACATTTTATATTTGGATTTCTATATAGTATTATATAAGTATAAATACTTTATAGTATTTAATTCAACTCACAATTAACGATTCCGCCGGA
This sequence comes from Logfia minima, assembly GCA_963921325.1. Lineage (NCBI taxonomy): Eukaryota > Viridiplantae > Streptophyta > Magnoliopsida > Asterales > Asteraceae > Logfia > Logfia minima. Next base: position 9,332,336 of record OY992776.1, on the reverse strand, counting down.
ATGCGCATAACAAGTTCTGTAGTTTAAAACATTATGCACTAAGATACGTGTTAGTGTCAGAATTTTTCCTTCTTTTAACAATTTTATCTCATGAATCCTATTTTTGTGTTATAAATCAAAGGTTAATAAAATAATTGTCAAATTACTCTATAACAAAATTTATACTCTCTTAAAACTGAAATAAGTTCTCATTTATATTAGTCTGTAGATTTATTTTATCAACTTTAAAGTTAAAAAATTGTTTTTTACTTGATCTTCAACTCCTTTCACTCTTCATGGTCACTAGCCAACATGAACTCTCTCCCTCACACTCCCTTTCAGTTCCCTCCATCTTCTCTTTTATCAATCCCTTCAAAACCAACCAAATCCACCATCTATGCAACAACAACAACACAATCTCATAAATTCAATTCCCATTTAAAACACAAAACCCTAGTCCCAATCCCATTTCAAGAAACCAAAAGCAAAAACAAAAATATCCAAGATTTAGCAAAAACAATCAAACTTGGAAACATTGAATCCATAAACCAGTTCAATAATCTCTTTATGAATTTGGTTTTAAAAGATGAATTAGACCTTGCGTTTAAGTTATACTCCAATTTATCAAACTTTGACTTTTCCCCGGATAGTTTGACTTTTTCAATTCTTGTGAACTTTCACTGCAAGAGAAATGAACCAATGGAAGCTAAAAAAGTTTTGACCTTTATAATTGGGAGTGGGTCTGATTCCCCTAAAGTTCAAACTTTTACTCAAGTAATCAATTCTTTTTGCAAAAAAGGTAGGTTAAAGCAAGCGTTTGAAGTATTTGAGATAATGGGTAAGGTTAAATGTGACCCCACAATTAATACTTATAATTGTTTGTTAAAAGGGTTGTGTTATGTGGGAAGAATTGAAGAAGCTTATGAAATGCTGTCAAAAATCAAGAAAGATGAAAAAGGTGTGAACTTGCAGCCTGATGTGTATACTTATACTGCTGTAATGGATGGTTTATGTAAAGTGGGTAGGTCAGATGAGGCTTTAGAGTTGTTAAATGAAGCAATTGAAATGGGGTTAACACCAAGTATAGTTAGTTACAATACAATCTTTAATGGCTATTTTAAAGAAGGTAGACCAATGGACGGTTTCGGTTTGTTGGAACGAATGAAAGAGCGAAATTGTGATCCGGATTATGTGAGTTATAGTACATTGTTACATGGGTTGTTACAATGGGGTGAGATTAGGGCTGGGGTTAAGGTTTATAATGAGATGTTGGATTTGGGATTTGGGGCTGATGTAAGAATGATGAATACACTGTTGAGAGGTGTGTGTAGGAGGTCTAGGAAGGAAAAAGAGTTGTTGAAAGATGCGTATCAGGTGTTCGATGAAATGTCTAAGCGAGGGTGTGATATTGACCCGTGTGCTTATGAGTTGATGATTGAGGCATTTTGTAATGGGAATGAAATGGATAAGGCTTTTGTTAATTTGTGTGAGATGATAAAGATGGGTTTGTCTCCCAGAACTTTTACATTCAACATTGTGATTAAAGGGCTTTGTGTTGAGGGGAAAGTCGAGAAAGCGATGTTACTCTTGGTTTCGGTTTGTAAAAGAAGAAGTGAAATGCTTGATAGGGTCGCATTTGATGCATTGATTAAAGAGATGAATCGACAAGGCATGTTTACATATGCGACTTGTGTATATTGTGTTGCGTTGAAAAATGGAGTGATCCCGCTTAGGAAGCCTAGACGATGAATTCTTGTATGATTTAAGTAGTTTAAAGTTTTGACCCCTTTCTGTTTAATATATGTAGGAGATCATTTTTCATGTGTCAATTATTCAATTCATTTGTTCTACAGGTTGCTTGCGGGTTATTTTGATAGTAAGCAGTACAAATTATCACAATAACACCACAAATGGAACATTTGGATGTGATTTTAAAGTGATAATGAGATAATAAAACCAGATAACCAATTATTTTAAAATTTTATTGTAGAAGATAAAGGGACACGGAGTAACACTTGAAGACAATATAAACTATGAAGTTTCTCATAATATAAGTTGATTTGGGGTTTAGTTGAAGAGTACATTCATGATTCGTACAATGTGTATATCGGAACTCTTTCACAGCAAATTTACTAACATGCCTTTCTAGAATCTAAAGTTGTAATGGAAACTTGCGTAGACATGATTGATCAAAACTATTCTGCAAAAAAACTGTTAAATGAACACATTCACAGCAACTCATACACGACTCACATACTGCCCAGTCCTGGTATCCACAATAATTTCTTGGCCTCTCTCTACAAACAAAGGAACATTCACAACAGCACCTGTTTCCACAGTGGCTGGTTTTGATCCACCTGTCAACAAATATAAAAATTATGTTAAGATGCCACTTTCAGATTGGTTTGTAAATTGTAACTTGCCGGTTTTTTAACGAGATTTATACAGATATTATTGAAGTGTACCAAAACATTAGATATATAGTTAAACGCGGAGATTATAGGAGATTTTACATTAACAAGTCTTCTGACTATAAAGTCGAGTTTACCAAGTAAAAGTATATTGATATCATCTAATTGTGACAATTTCATCCAATATTTGAATGTACGTTTTAAAAGTGATTGTATGTACTTCTGCTATTTGAAGTTATCATTATTGAATATTTGGTAAATTCTAATCAGTTCAAGAGATTAATCGATAAAATGACTAACTTTTGTGAAATGGAAATGAAGTCTTTAAAAATATGTCTAAAATATTCCACGTTTGAGAGGCATTTTCAGACGAAAAGCATACTGGTGCTCCTCAACCACCAATACCATTGTTTAGAAATTTGCCAAGTAAGATACAAATATTACCTTGAGCTGTGTCACCTTTCAAACCAGGATCAACCTCAGTTATTTTCACCTTAACTTGTATTGGAAGCTCGAAATCGATAACCTTTCCCTTCCAAAATAGCAAAATGCAATCCATGCCTTCTTTTAGCCATTTAGTCTTATCTCCCATATCTGACTCGTTAAGTCGAACTTCCTCATATGAAGTCTACGATATAATATGCCCAAATCAAAACATAAATAAAGACTAAACTTTCTCACAATGCTTTCGTTCCTAAACAATCATCAAGTCGTTATTTGAACATATTGGTGTTGCTTTTGTTCAGTTAGAAATCATGAAAAGATACATGAAAGCTTTTCATATATAAAAGACCAAAAAGATACCAAATCCATGAAGACAAACTGTGAACCGTCCTTGTATGTGAATTGTTTCGTCTCCTTAGAAATCTCGGCTTGTTCAATCTGACAAGAGCATTTACGAAATAGGTTAAAAACCTTTGTATCTAAATAACTAATTAAACACTTGTACAAATCTTCCCATTTCCAAGTCACTTAAAATTAACATGTAACAAAATCTACACAATCTTGGCTTTTTGTTTCTAAAAAGATTTATAATTACCTTGCTTCCAGCTCGGAAAGTTTTTTCAACAGAGTTTCCCGTGACATGATTCCGTAGTGTAGTCCTCACATACGCAGCCCCTTTACCAGGCTTCACATGAAGAAACTCTACACATCAAGCAACACAACAACTTGTGAATAAATGCAAAAACTTAGATAAAGTGGATTCCTCTATTTAATGATAAAATTATCAAAAGCATTCAATGACATAAGAGTAAAACAAATATAGCATCAAGTTAAAGGCATTGGACATTCCAGTTAGACAGTCAAGGAATGCCAAATTCCATTGTATACAGGAATTCAATGGAATCCATCCGAACTTGAAACCAGACAGGATATGATATATGTATTTCCATTCCCTTGAATTCGGTTGATTCTATCGAACCAAACTCCCCCAAAGTGTATTTGGTTATGCAATTTGCAACTTTTAAAAACTACAAGAGTAATATGTGCAGCTTCGGTGATCCCCTAACGGCCTAACTTGTACATTTTGTTTTTCTTCTTATTTTTGGCAATGCTTTTTCGATAGTCTATTATTACTTTGTGGATTTCTAAAGCACGCCCATATTTCAATTCTTGGACAAATGGAATCTATACACATCAAATATTATCGTAACAACATTTTATGTTTCATCATGTCCATAAAAATAAAGACTTGTTCATCTAGAAACTTTCAAAGCAATGTCTAATAGTAAGCATTCAATATTCTCACTACATAATGTGTGTTGAATAGTCAATATCTATTACAGTACTATGCTTGCAAAAAGTTCACTATCTTTAGTTCTTTACATTGTAAAGTTTCACTTTCGCCTAGTCAAACGATCAAACTATACAGTTCTAGAATCCATAAATGAATTTTAATGCTTCTAGGAATTTGAGATAATAATGAACATATATCATATTGCTTTATAGTCCTATTTGGAACAACAAAACAAATTATACATGAAAACTTCAACGATACAAATATAAATGCATCAATAACTTTGTACCCAGATCAACATGACACAAAGTTTCACCAAAATTTGCAAATTAAATCAATTAGAAATTACCTATAACTTTCCAAGGAGTCCCATCAACCTCAATGTTAGAACCCACCTTAATATCATTACTAGAAAATGCATAAATTCCTGCAATATCCAAAGAAAGAAAAAATCGAAACTTTATACTATTCCCTTATAAAAACCCCTAAAATACAAACATAAATACTAACAAAACAGAATGTATACTTGGAAATGTAGAACGGCGTGGATAAAACTTGATAGGAAGATATAATTTCTTTGAAGAAAATGAAATTGAAGAATATGAAAGTTTTGGTGGAATCCCAGATGAAAAAGGAGATAACTTGAATGCCATCATACTAGCCATTAAAGATTTCTTGCAACTGTGTGTTTTTCTTGTGTGTATTAATGTTGTGATTTTGTATTTTTTTCTTATAATTCACCCAGAAACCATAATCAGAGGAGGTCCAAAACCCACACTCAAAAACTCTTGTTGGATAAGGGTTTTTTCTGTTCTGGTATTTTGATTTTCTTGTTTTAGTATTTTGAGGTTAAGGACCTTGTAATTTTAAAAATTGCAATTCAAGCCTTTCAGTTTTTCTTTTTCAAATGTATAAATGTGTTAACGGTACATACAGCACAATTTTTCTGCACTGCCATTGCTGTTTTCATAGATACTAGAGATGGTCGATGTAATTATTGATAGGTAAAGATGATTGATTAATTTGGTGTAAATTGCATGGACGATGTATAAGTTTTATCATAAATAGGTGACTGGATTTAGTATGTTTATTATATATTGATAAATTACTCATTATAATGAGTCGATAACGATAGTTTATTTGTATGAATAGAGTTTAAAATTAAAAGTTTTAATAAAAAAATAGATAAACTAAATCTGTTTTAAAAAAGTTTTGAAATACAGTACAGTTGCATTTTTTTTTTCTTTCCTTTTTTATTTATTTTTTATTTTTTTATTATATACCAATATTAAATGAAAAATTATTCATAACGCTTAAAGGTAAAGGAGAAGTAATTGTACCTAAGTAGGTTATGAAGATCATAAATATAATTAACCTTAAAATTTTAGTAGTACTTTATAGAATGTAAGCAAGGTATGTTTCTTTCAATTTTTAAAAGTAATCAAATTTACCTTCCTTTTATCAATTTACTTTTAATCTTCCATTTCCTTTTATTAAAATTTGTCCTTAATAAAAGTACAAAAGGAGGAATTGTATTGCATTGAGATGTTTCGTTGTCCAACTAATCAAATACGGATTCGAGTCCTTTCAATCTGAAAAAAACTGTAAACTCAAAAGACCATGGAGTCTAAGTTTGAAAAAACATGTAGATATATCATCTCAAATAGAGTAAGATAAAACAAACAAACTAAGCTATGATGATGTACTAATTTTATCTTGAAATGCTGAGTTTTCAATGATTATAGATTTGAGGTGTAATCTAAATTTTCATATACCTAAACTCGGATATTATGTTTCTTCGTATCAAACACTGAGTACCTAAATTAAAATATTATACTCTATCTGTTTTAAAATAAGTGTTTATATTTTTATTTTTAGTTCGTTTCAAAATAAGTATCAAGTTCCAAAAGTAAGATACTAACTTTACTAATTTACTCATAATTTACTTTTTTATAAAACTGTCATAGAAAATTGTGCAAAAAGTAATAATATAACTGTCGTTTTCTCTATACAATATACTGATTATATTTTTAATTTAAATTTTTTGTAATTTGACTACAGATAATTTTTTATGAGACGAAAAAAATATTAACATTTCGTTTAACGATTTCTATATGCGAAGTCATATGCTTATTAGTACTTTATTAGCATGTTATTGCCTTAGTGTATATCTACTGTTAATGCTATCTTTAATCATTTTGAAAGCAATACCCTTAACATTCTTGAGAGTAAAATAACAAAATTATTGGTAACGCGTCAAATCACACATATATTTTCTTCTAATATGTAAATTGAGATATTGACGTAGGATAATTGATATTTAAAATATAATTGTTATAAATATTTTGTTCCTTTTAGAACATTATTTGTGAGGGGTAATTTTTGTTTTCTTTTGGTTTCTATTATTTTAAGAGAAAATTTTTAAACTTTCATTTATATTATTAAATTTCTTTTTTATGTAATTTTAGATCTTTTAAGGGGCAACAACCCCCGTTGTTCTCGTTGTAAATCCGTCTCTGACTTCAAGAGGAATATACTACATTACATTTCTTTCGTCTTTCTTACACTACTCATGGATAGTCATTAGAAAACGAGAATTAATCGAGAGTTATTCACCAATAATAAATTAAATAAATACATCATACTAAAATAATAAAACATTTTAATTTAATTTAGATATTTTCAATCTTAGTTATAATCTCATTTGTACGTGCACATCCTAACTCACACATACGTTTATAAAATGTTTGAAAACACAAGGCACTAAATAAAAATATGCATAGCTTATTTTAATCGCCAAAAGACATGTACTTGAATCGGTATTCGGATAAATGTAATAACAAGTTTGAAAAACTCAATGCAATTAACAACACGCATACCCCAATACAATCGCCAAAGACATTTACTACTCATCAAACATCAAACAATTTACTATATTAAATAAGTGTAGACATTAATCACATGTTTCAAAGGTATGACAAGGTTGTGAAATGGTCACATAGGATAAAGAGAAACATTTTTATATACTACTATATATATTTAGTAATTTTATAGAAAGTTAATAGATGTTTGAAATTGTTAATTTTAGAGTGCTTATGTGTTTTAAAAATATATCAATAGCAACTTGTTTATTTAAATTTGTTATTCGCTCTCAGAATAAGCAGAAAAATACTTAAATAATATTACAAACACCCGTTAATTGACTAATACAAGCTAACTTTCACTTTCTGAATTATATTTTTAACGAGACTTAGAACCAATAACTTTTTGTTAAGTAAATTTCACCACCCATATTTATCTAACGATGGACATATAAAACATATTAAAAAATGGAAGTAAAAAAGAGGAAAACAATCATAAAAGCAGCAATTTGGTGACAATTTTCCAAATAAAAATCATACACAGAAAGAAAGAACTGAAAAGAAGGAAAAAAGTACAGTAATATTAAAGTACCAGTGTTTGTTCATGTTGGTTTGCTGTATCTCTAAGCATCCTGCATTTCTTGTTATTACTAATATTACTATTAGTATATATATATACACACACACGAATACAAACACATGTAAGTAACTACTTGTTACAATTAGTTTCATTTTATTAAAATTCTGTCACTTTTTGCTACTAAGTTGACCAAAAAAACTTTCTGATTTCACCTGTTGGATGATATTTGAATTTAAATTACAATAGGATTTAGGGTTTTCTGGAACTGATGTTTTTGGTGATTGGAATCTGAAGTATGCATAAATGAATTATGTGGTGCTTCATTAACATAACAGCAGCAGGTGGAGGTGATATTAAAAAGGGTTGGAACTTGAGATCTGGTGGTGTTGCAATTCATATTTGCCGGAGGTGTTCCTGAAAGCAGTGTCTTTACTATCGGGTAGAGGTATGACTGTCTACGTCATATTTCCCCCTATGCCAATGATTTAGGAATAATTGGTATCTCCATTAATGCAACAGTGTTTAGTACTTTTGCGTTAGTTACTTGATTTTTGTTTTTTTTCTTCACAATATTTGAATAAGGTAATAAAACTTGTATTGTGCAAAATGGAATATGCTTAATAGTAGCATTCTATCTGATTCCTATATACATATATATAATATACATATTTAATTTTATTTTATAACTACAGAGTATATGGTGTTTTAAGGTTTGTTCTGTTTTAAGATTCAATATTGTTAATTAAGTTAGCAATGCTTGAAATTTGTTGTTCAACTTGAGGATGATTATTATTTAATATATAGAATGAGATAGATTTTAGCATGCATATTATTTCATTTAATAATTGTTAATTAAATCCATCGCTTTTGCGTTGTATATGTTAGAGTTACCCTAAACATTTAGAGTAAAATCATGTCGTACACACCCTTGATTTGGCACAATTTAAACTAACTAACAAATTTCTAAAGTACACCTTAAATCAATCAAACTTAAGAAACATTATGGAACGTAATCAGTCCTGCAAATGTTGCTGCAAATGAGCAAATATGTTCCGGTAAGGATTTCCTTCAAACAGGAATGTTGCGTATTCGTAAGGTTGGATTTTTCGAAGCAAAGAGAGGGCATCATTATTAATTTCATAATTTCACGTACCATAACATCTTAATTAATATAATATAGGAGGCGGTTGATGATATTCTGCTAACAATTAAACGGGCCATACACGACTTTAAGAGCTACTATCATATATGCTATGACATGGATGTGTGATATGTGATATCCATGGATGAGATGATATCGTCCACAACTATAAGGGGTTTGGTTAAGAAAAAGTAGGAACCTTTTCTAAATGCACACATTTAATTTATTGTTGTTTTAGCTCATCTCTTTGACTTTCAATTATGTGTATTGTTTTAGTACTGCATATGAGCAACAAGCTTTCTGTGAACTATCTCACATAAATGACAACGGCTGGAGGGAGTGCACTTCTTGCAGCAAGGTAACTTTTCACGTAGTTACCTTCATCGATTGTTTATCCTTGAGGTGGCAAAATGGGCGGGTCAAGTAAGTGGTCAAAACAGGTACTTTTGTATGCTACGGGTCGGGTCAGGCTCACCTGAAACACTATTTTCTTGAATTTATTGTTAAGTATTTTCTATAAATAAATACAGTGTTCAATATGATTGCAAAAATTACAATATTTTCCATAATATTAGGTGACTTTGACCTATTTGACTTTTTTCCCCTTTAAATAATTTGTTTGATTTGGCCCATTTGACCTGTTAAAGTAAAACATATATACAAATCAATCAATTTTTTTTTCTTAGAAAGACAATGAACTCACACACCCCACAACGAATATTTACATTTTCCCACTAATATATACATGTGTCCACCCCTGGACTTGAACCCCACAACTTCATGGTTGGAGGGTCACCTCGATAACGCTAGGCCAATGGCCCTTTGGTCAAATCAATCCATTTATAGCTAGAAGGGACGGAATTGCTACCTTTAGTCTTTCCTTTACTTGCTTGGCCTTGCTGGCTGGTGCATAATAGGTTTATATGAATGCTTTTGGCCATGTAGAGATTCCATTGCAAATGCATCGTGTCGACTGCCTTCCTGGAACTACTTGATGATGGCGGTGTAACTTGTGTCAGCTGCTCAAATAATCTGGGCCACAATCCTGTAAGATCATCTTGAATTGACTTTTACTTTTCATTGGAGATTCTAACTTGTGACTTTGGGAGTTTCAAGTCTTTGATATTTTATATGCAGAAGAAAAGAGTAGAGAAGTCCAAAGAAACTGGCATTTCAGTAGAAAATAGTGTTGGCGAAACACGATTATCCTCTATTGATAACCACGTGAATATTGACAACTTGAACAAGACAATGTTGACCAAAATGAACGGTGAAGGTGCTGACAATGTTGAAAGATCAATACTTCCATCAGTAAATCATAATGCGTCTAAGTCTCAAATGAAACACGAAGAAAATGTTCGTCCTTCAGGAGAAAAGGGACTTAAAGATGTTTATGGATCACTTTTCCAAACAAACTTAACAATTGGGTTGGATGCTTCTATGGTAAAACCGGTTTTCTATCCTAGCAAAGCTGTTGATGAACGGGACTCGAAGTCAACTTTATCTTACTTCCAACAAGGGACTTGGTCTCGTCATATTTTGCCAAAATCCATCCTTCCTCAAGGATTTATTAATGCAAATGCTGGTGGGAGTTCACCTATACGGGTCGCAAGGCCACCCGTTGATGGGAGGGTTAATTTTCAGTTGCTTCCTCGTTATTGGCCGAGAATTACAGACCAAGAACTGCAAAAAATATCTAGAGAGTATCCTTGCTTACCAATGCATTATCGTTTTGTTTAGGGTTAATTGCATAAAAAGGTAACCAACTTTAGTCCAGTTTCTATTCCAAGTAATCATCTTTCTTAAGCCCTGAAAAAAAAACCTTTAAACTTCCGAAAGATTTGATTTAAAGTAACTTGCAATCCTAACAGGTCAGTAGTACATTTGACAATGGGTTACCTGCTCTCAAGGTCGAAGATTAACTAAATCGAAAATTTTGGAAGTTTGAGGGTATGGTGCAAAAAGATGTTGGTTACCTGAAATATATAATTTACCCTGTTATGACAACTAACCCGTTTATGTATTGTTGATCAGTCAGTGTGTTACATTGCAACTATTTCTTTAATTTTGGTGATTTAGCTCAAATACCACCGTTGTGCCATTATTTGAAAAAGTTCTAAGTGCCAGTGATGCTGGTCGAATAGGTCGCTTGGTTCTCCCAAAAGCATGTGCAGAAGTAAGCAAGCTGCACATTATTATCATCGATAAACCTTAGTTATTTTTCTTTTACGAGTAAAACTTTATTACATGCAGGCATATTTTCCAGCCATATCTCACCCTGAGGGGCTCCCTTTGAGAATTCAGGATGTGAAGGGCAAAGAATGGCTGTTTCAGTTCAGATTTTGGCCAAATAATAACAGTCGGATGTATGTTTTAGAAGGTGTTACCCCATGCATACAATCTATGCAGTTACTGGCTGGGGATACTGGTATTGATCAAGTACTTATATTTTTTTAGGTGTTTTGGAGTTCATTTTTTTGGTTATGTTATCTCATATTTAAGTATTTCTGTATAGTGATGTTCAGCCGGATGGAACCTGAAGGAAAGCTTCTTATGGGCTTTCGGAAGGCCTCGACTAGTACATCTGTTCAGGTATTCAAGTAATTAACAGATAGAAGTACCAAAAATGATACTCTTATGTATCGTTTATAATTTCGATGATGATTTATTTTCCTAATAGCCACGTTATGTATAGGATCGGCCTCGGCTCACCCAAGATGAGATATTAGTTAGTCATGGTTCTGTTGTCATTTAGCGAAAATTTCTAGTGCATTTTTGCTTTGGCCCACCCAAAAGAAACAGCCCACTTAAAAAAGGTTATTTGGCCATTCACATTTATTTTTTGACAGTCTGATATTACCAAAATTCAAAATTATGAATCTAAATTATCCATTAATTTCTTTAGCTAATCACGATTCGCACATCTCTTTCAACATTTTTTTTACTGTCATTTTTCATGTAGATAAATTATAGTTCGATTTTTGTGTCATTCAACTATGAAAGGCAAGCCATACCTTTATTTATATATCTCTTGATGTATTTTACTTGAATTTAAACTGGATTGATGTTGTAAGCTGTAATTGTTCATATGAAAATAATTTATCATTCTTAATCTGATAATCAATTAACTAGCTATTCGTGAATATTAAAATCACTGTTTTGTTTGGAGTTTAGTTATGCATAACTTTTTTGATGAATGATGAGTTTGTATAAGACATTAAGAAAATGATTGCTAATTATTTTAATCTGATCATTTTCGATGATTTATTGACATAAGATAGTATTATGTGCAACTAAAAGTTTATATAAAAACGAATATTCTATAACATTATGTGCTTCAAGTCTTTTATACCTATTATTATTACTATTTTGGCCCACCCAAAAAGAACTTTCTGGCTATGTCACTGCCTAATAGTATATTCGATGATAGGTAAGGGGTTAAAAAGTCTTTAAAATAGGGTAAAAAGGAGGGGTAATAGTTAAGTTCAATGTTCTCTCAAATAATCAGTTTTTTGCGGTTGGTATGAACTGTTTATTCAAAATTAATTAGTTATCCAGCAAATCAATCATATTCAGAACAACTTTATCATTGCTCTAGTATTTTGCAGCTGCTGAAGGGAAGCATGTATCCCCATGTAAATGAGGTTTCAAGAAATGTGAGTTTACCTAATCCAGATATTGGTTGGCCGACAAACGAGCAGCTTGGAAGTACTTCAATCGCTGGTTCATTTCCACCAACAATGCTGGTTCCAGAGAAAAAAAGAAGTCGAAATATTGGGTCAAAAAGTAAACGATTGCTCATTGAAAGTCAAGAATCTCTGGAGCTAAAGCATACATGGGAGGAATCACAGGATATGCTCTTCCCAGCCCCCCTTTTAAAGCCATCCATTGTTACCATCGATGACAATGTGTTTGAAGAATACAAAGTGAGTAATCTTTACTGGTCATATAACATCTTCAGGTGGAAATATTAGGTAACGGGTCAAAATGGATTCGGTTTGAGATGGATCATATTTTAGTACCACTCAAAATAGTCCGGGCCGTGTTGACCCGCAAACAGTTTTTTGGCCACCTTTTAAATGTATTTAAACATAACTATGCATTACGAGTACAAAAGGAAAATTATTACAAAAGTAATCTGAAAATATGGATATAAACAATGTAGGAGGCTGTATAAAGTAAAAATATTACTTTTGTGGACTTCAACCCAACTCGTTTGACCTTTTCTTTTTAGGTAATTTCTTTCATTTGACTCTTTTGAGACAAAACACAATCCAAATTGACCCATTCATAACTAAATAGGCCAACATTGTCACCTCTACTCACATCTCATGCAGCACTCTGCAATTAATCATCTACTGATTATTTTTTGTAGGAACCACCTGTTTTTGGGAAAGGGAGTATATTCTCAGTTTGCTCATCCGGGTAAGGACTTTTTTATAATTGGTGTGAATGTAGTGTACTAATTTTTCACTGGTGTCGTAGACATGAAATACTATTGAATTATTGATTTTGGAACATTTGATGTTTCAGGGAGCAGGAACAATGGGCTCAGTGTGATAATTGCTCAAAATGGCGAAAATTACCTGCTGATTTCCTTATCCCTCCTAAATGGACATGCCAAGATAATATATGGGACCAGATCAGGTTTGTACCGTAATTTAAAGCTTTTTTAATTGAAGGTAACCAACTTAGATTTCTCTTTGTAATCTGACCCAGTAAAAAATGAATGTGGCAGCTAACGTGTCGACAGCTTTTGACATTGCAAACTTTTTTTCATGACATGGAGCCTCTAAAATGTTTATATTAGATAACCTTTTTGAAACTTTGATGGGCGTTTCTTGCCTAGAATAACTTTGTTACCGAAATATAGAAGTAAGAGCGAAGTTGGTTACCTTTTCATGCAATTTGCCCATTTAAGTATAAATTTTCTTATCAAATTTGCGCTTTTAGAGCTTTCTGTCTTGCCCCTGATGAACTCAGCCCTAGAGAACTTGAGAACCTTCTTAGACTCAGTAAAGGTATGATGCTCTTAAAAGTTAAAATTGTCGGTATTTCGTAATTTTGAATCTATGATTTTCAATAGAAATTTCTCACCAATTAATGATGGGGTACAGACGCAATTTTATTTTACCTTTAGATTCAGCTTTTTTGCAGCTCTTATGAAACAAATAATCTGAGCCTGATTATTTACCTTTAATAATTAGATCATTTTAAGCAGAATCTGCTTATCAAAGCATTAACCTAATAATCAGGCCAAATGCAAATCCAAACACCCCCTAAATAGTATCTTCAACATCAAAAGCTACATGCAACTCTGCGTATTGACCCAAAAGATCCATCTTTATTTCATTTTTTGGTTAGATTTTCAAAAGAGGAGGAACTTTCTAAGTCAAAAGCCAGAAAAGAAGCAGGGAAATAATATCATAGTTGATGCTGAAACACCTTCAGTAGCCATTGGGGATAATGATACTGCACCAGTTGCAATGACTACAAAACACCCAAGGCATCGCCCTGGCTGCTCATGCATTGTCTGTATTCAACCTCCTAGTGGTAAAGGCAAACACAAACCAACTTGCACTTGCAATGTATGTAAGACAGTCAAACGCCGCTTCGCAACTTTGATGTTGCGCAAGAAAAACCGTCAGTCAGAACATGAAGCAGGTATTGTCCAGAAAAATTTCAAGGAAGAGGCGGACATTGAGTGTATGCAAGTCAATGAGCCAAGTTTGTTAGAACATGGAAATAGCAGCAGGGGACATTTAGACTTGAATATCAATCTTTATCATGGAGAAGATAATCATGGTCAAACAAGTCAGAGTATGATGAGTCTTTTTCAAGTTGCAAACTTGCCGTTAGAGATACATTTGAGACAGAATGGTCTTACTAGTTTAATCTCTGAGCAACAAGCTAGTTCGAGTTCACATGTATTGCCTCCAGAAACAGGGGAAACTGAAGACGAAGAAGAAGCGAACAATGATTGCCCTGTGAATTTGGATGAAGCGAACGATGATTGCCCTGCGAATTTGGTTCAAGAGGATAAAGTTGGTTAAAACGACGAGCCCCAACGCCCTGAAAATATCAAAGTCACTTATTTCCTGAGTGCCTTTTTACTTTGTTTTAAATGTGCACATCTTTCGCCTACAATGGAACTCCATTTCTGGAGGACCACTGGCTGCTGGTCAAGCGATTATGAAGGATGGAAAATAGTACCTGTTTTTATTACTTGGATTGGTATAATGTCGTGTATATATATTGTACAATCTGTAATTGAGTTTAAACAGAATAATACACGGAAGCGACTCGTTGCATGAGTCTCACACCTGATATATGATACTTTTAGCTTCAATTGAGCTCTATGATACTTGAACTTGAATCAGTTCTTGTGGCATGTTATAATAGATTCAGGGTATCTAGAGAAGGCTAAAAGGCAGATAATCGATGTATCTATCGTGCCTGTGAGATCGGTGCAAGAAGTTTCCTGAAAATGATAAACATACGAAACAGAAAGGTTGGACCACATTTGAATCAATAATAGAACTTCAAGTACGTTGTTAGCACTAGTCTCAAATTGACACCCATACATTCAAAAGACTCAGTTTTGAATAAGGCAATATCAAATTCATGTTTGAAATGCTGATCATCACGCTATCCTTTCTATCTTTCTTTCGCAAACTAGGATATTTACAAGTAGTTTCACTTAGAAAACACCTAACCAAACATCTTGAATTTTAATCAAAAAAATCAAAATGCTAAATCATGACTATACCACCGCGCCCAAGCATTGTCATTTGATCTCTACCATCAACAACTTTAGGTGGGACCAAAGACCGCCTACAATTTGGGCACGACGTATGATCCTTTAGCCACTTATCTACACACTTAACATGAAACTCGTGGTTACATTCTGGCAACACTCTTACTTTCTCGCCATCTACAAAATCTCCAAGACAGATCGAGCATTCAGTAGCTGAAGAACTTCCACTTGTTCGTAACTTGAACACTGCCACAGGGATTTTCTTTAGGACTCGTTTCTCGAGTCCTAAACCTTGTACATTTGTCGCAGCTGCCTCCATGGACTCACGTCGACGTCTTAAATATATATGAATTACTGAATTCAATAAAAGTGCAGCTACTAACGCACATACTAAAGCAGCCAACATTACTATCATGTCAGCGTCGAAATTAGCATCTTCGGATTCGGATGAATCGTTTGTGTTGTCACCGTCCAAGGGGTAATCCTTCAGAAGAAGACGACGGTTTGACCCGAGCATGGTTTTCTTTTATCTCTGGTTATGAATCGAGGGAGGGAAATCGGTTTCTTTGAAAATGTTGTTTCTATGTATATAAGTATAAAACAATGAAGGTTCAGCTTACCTAATAATCACTACCAAATCCACTTCAAACCTTTGTGAATTTGTTTAATATAATGTTACCTTTTGTTTTGCTATTTTTTTGAGTTATGAAACTTTACAAATAAGATTGTTGAGCATTGATCTTTAGGCTATTCATGTATGAAGTTACTTGGTTTAAACAAATATTAAATATTTTTTATCAAACATGAATAGTAAAATCTTATTGAATACAAATGTAAAACATACTATATTTGCATGAGATCCAAGTATTGCAGCAAAGTCAATTGGTAAGAGTTTTAAGGCTGCGGTTGAACAAACATTGGTGAAAATGGGAAGGTTAGGTCAAGGGTGTGAGGTTTTCCTAATGATTGAAGTTGTTAGGATTAGGCAAGCAAATTTATTACAATAAGTGGTTTTGGTTCACTTTCACACGTTTTATAGATATGTATATAAAATTTTAATCTCTGAAAGAAAACAATAATATAATTATGTTTAAATTAGACGGTACAAATATGATAACTATTTAAGGATTAACCCAATACTTGCATAGTTTTGGCATGTATCTTATTTAAAGATAAGTAGACAATTGAATTAGTAGACTTAGGCAGTGCTCGATCTAGGATTGGAAACGACTTGTAGCATATTTTTATTAAAAGCACATATTTATTTAGAAAAGACGTTTTATATTAATATGGTAACATCAAAACCAACTTGTTATCTATATAACAATTTTAAATTATTTTGTACCCGTAGCACTAATAAAAAAATTACATCTTTTTCAAGATTATTATACGTTTTAAAGTTTGGAAATAACCTGAGCTACCCCTAATTTTAATATGGCTCCGCCTTCGAACCTAGTAATTATAAATTTTGAATTTTGTTTTTTTTAAAAATGAGCGAGAACGAGGATACAGCAGTGTTTGCCTATTTGGTACTTGATAACCTTTTCGATTGTTTATAAAATGTAGATAGTTAAAAACGTTTAGAAACATAAATAGTTGATTGGGTGATAGTCAATTTGAGGATTCTTCATAATCCTGTTATATATACTGATACACGAAATGGATTTTTCACATGTGTATCAAGAGATAAATGATTTCGTAAGAAGATGGCAAATATTTATTTCACAAAAACATGGGTTTTACTAAAAGCTAAATATATACGTTCTTCAAACTTTTTGTTCAGCAAATGTTGAAATCACTAACCCTCAAGCAAACTGATGAAAACAATGTCCGAAAAATAAAGATGGCGTCAATAAGTTGTAGAAATCAAAGACAAATATGTACAAAATTGAAAATTGTTGGAAACGTTTGCTAGAGAAAAACTTAATTAACTTGTTTGGAAATAAAGCCAAAACTATAATCTTTTTTCGATTATGCATTTGCTAAAACAATAATGCTTTCTTGTTTTGTGTACTTTAACTATTGAGACACTCAAGAAAATCAAGATCAAAGACGGTAAACGTATGAGGGTTTTTTTTAGCTTACAAGTGGAGGAGCGAATTTTAGTTTTTATTTGCTTAACTAATTGAGTATTCAATAATCATTTTCGACTATTTTTCTGAGCTTCAAAATGTTTACTTAGTTGAAGCTTCTTATAAAGACATTAAAACGTCTTATCACTAGAACTTACTAAAAGATTGATGAAAATTGTGATTTATTACATACGATATCTTTTTAACATTTTCTAAAAGATACATAAGTAATTCAATTAGTATCTTTATTGATCAAAATAATCATTTTAGCCGGTCTGCGATTCCTCTTTATCAAACTAGTTGCCATAAGCAATTTCAACCTTTATATGAAAGAAACACATTTTTCTTAGCGAAATTAAAACCGTCACTCGAATCAAATGTACCACACCTTTAAAAATACATATTTAGACGCAACTTGAATTGTACTTTTAAAAAATTAGTAATTGAATTCGTGTTTGAAATACTTATGTATAGAATAACTAAAATTTTACTCGTATATGTTACGAACAATTAAAATTGTTCGAAAGCAGTTTTTACTAAATCAAATGTTATTATCAACGGTAGGCAGGGACAGAGCTAGAGAATGTAAATGGAAGGAGGAAAAAAAATTATTTTGTATCTCTTTAATAGTTTTGATGGGACATAATTTTAAAATGACATTGATAACATATTTTCAAATTTTTTGAGGGGGCAGCTGCCACAATACCCCCTTGTAGATCCGCCCCTAGCGGTAGGGTCACTTGTTAGCCCAGAATATCATATGCTAATCAACATATACGATATGCATTGTAGCTTAATTACGTTTCCAATCTAATCCTCTATCTTACTTCTCATGGTCAAATTATATGCTGATGTCGTTAAGAAAGTACACTGTCCTTTTTTTGGACTGGTCGATAAATTGATCACCGCTTAATTTGATGCTCGATCTCGGATATCATTCATCCTCAATTGGATGTTAATTTGGAAGGTTTATTGTTTATAAAGTTGAAAAGTTCAGGTATTAAAATCCTTGATCAGATTCTTATAGTCTTGATGCATCTCTATATTTATAAAAGAAATAGTTTCTTATTTCACACATAATTTTGTTAGACCAATCAAATTAATTGATTACCCTACAAATTTTAAATCATTTTATATCTTTTTATTTTTAATAATTTATAAATCAATTAATTCCCTTAAACTAATTTATAAATCAACTATTTTTTTCTTATATAATTTATAACTAAACTAATTAATCATGTTATAAATTCTAAATCATCTTATCTTTTACTTTTTATATATTTCTTGAACTTATAATTATTGTTATGTGTATAATAAATAGTTTTCTTCCTATTTTTAACCAATAAATAATAAGTGAATTTCACTACATTTTGAGTTGTGCACAAATATTGAATAATTATTTTACATTAAATTATCTTATCCATTATTTTTCTATTTATATTTTCATGTAATTTATAACTAAACTAATTAATTTTACCCCAAATTAGTCCTAATTCTAAACATAATTGATTGATTAAACCATAAAAAAAAGAATCATACTCCAAATTCATTCAGATGAGACGTATGGAAACAATGGAGAAAAATAAAAAGTAAACTAGTATTCTCGCTTAAAATCGTACTTTTTTGGGGCTTTTTTGAAAAAAGTGAAAACAGAGGGAATTTAACAAAAACAGCGGGTATTGGTAGAAAACATAGGAAATTCAAGTTGAAACTGACACACGGGAGACTTATCTAGAAACAGAGGGAATTGGGGGTTGACCAGAGGGAATTGGTGTATGTGACTTGATTTAATTGGTTTTTGAATTCCATCCGTTCCGCTGTTTTATTACGGCGGGAATGGTGACCATTTGCATGTAAAAGCTCATGACAATGATCATATGATGTAAAGCCCTTGTTTGAATGTATATATATATATATATGTAATTTTCTCTTTTTAATGGGCAAATTTCACAAAAAGAAAATGTGATATATTAAAATGATCGATAAAGAGAATATAAAATGATTCTGCATAATAAAATGGTAATTACATTTCTTTATTTGCACAACAAAAAAGTTATATATTCAGTTTTTCACAATAAAAGAGTTACTTTTATATTTTATGTTTTATTTGGAAACTAGAAAAAGGTGTCGTGGTGAATTTTGTTTTTTAACAAAGTAGAACTTGTAATCCTTTATTTATGTCAAATTATTTTATGTTATCTTTATCGAACATTTAGTATACCATGTTTTCCTTTTATGATTTTTTTCCTTTCTACAATTTATAATTATTATTATGTGTATAATAAATATTTTTCTTTCTTTTTTTTTTCTTACAATAATAATAATAAAAGAAAAGAATTTCATTATATATTGAGTTATGCATGGGTTTTGAATTATTTTTTTACATCAAGGTATGAGGTCATGGGGGATTAGGGAGGAACGGAGTATGTTTTGAATTTCACTATATTTTGAGTTATGCAGTGTTTTGATATGAAAGTATCTTTAATTTATAAGTACGATGTAATGCCAAATATAGAAAGCAAACAAAAAATAGAAAAGTAAAATTTTTAAAAAAGTAATTAAAAAATTCCGGTCACTCGAATCTGGCAACCGGCAGCGATTGATGGTAGTTGTCGATGGCGGTCGGATTTTGCGCGCCGGCAGAATGTGTTGGTGATGGGGTGTGAAGGTGTAAGAAAGTCTGGAATAAGTGAGAAAAAAGTTAAAGGGTGTAAGACGGAAATGAGAAAATTAGAGGATGTAAAATGAAAATGCTTTCCTTCATTTCCCACATAACGTGGCTTTCCATATGAACCGTACTCTTACATTAAATTATCTTGTCTCTTATTTTATTTATTTATATAATTGATAATTAAAATACTTAATTCTCTTATTAATTCTAAATCATCTAATCTTTTACTTTTTTAATAAATTGTTATGATTTATAATTATTACTAAGTGTATGAACTATAAAGTAGCATTAGGTCTATTGGGTACTTAATACATGAAATGGATTTTTCACATGTGTATCAACAGATAAATGATTTCATAAGAAGATGGCAAAATTTTATTTTACAAAAATATGGGCTTATGCTAAAAGTTAAAAAACAAGGTGTTAAAATCTTAATCTGATATTAACTGTTTAACCTTTTTTAGGGTTTCACATGATTAAAACCTGAATAAGCTCATATTTTAGGCTCCTTAATTATAATATAATTTTGTTTTTAAAATAAGGATCTAAATGTAAGTTTTGTGAAGAAGGGTCCTTTTAAGTTCTAGTGCCTTAGACCTCCAAATTCTATGGGACATTTTACTTCTTTCTATTGGTCTTTACCTGTTAATCATTATGACAAATACATAAGATAATATAAAAGTTCTAAGAAAAAAATTTCAAGCACCTTGATTAAGAGATGTATAGTGCACATTATAAAAATATGAAATTATATTTAGCTAAATTTAATTGTAATTTGTAAGGCACGTTGTATAGCAACGTATGAACTTTAAAATTTGATATATTTGTTAGAAAGAGTTCTGTTCGCAAGAACTTTCAAGTAAAATATAATTGCGTGACCATGGTATATAACACTTAAAATGTCTTGTTCCTAAGTAAAACAAAGGAAATATATTTAAAAACAATTTTAATTTTCAATCAAAGAATTTTCTACATATCTGAAGCAGAACGTAAGTTTTTAAAAGAATCGTATTATTAGCAAATATAGACGATATGATAATATTGAAAGATGTCATGTTAGAAGTCGTTTTATGTCAAAAAATGGCTTGAGGAGCTCCTTTTGTATGAGATGGACTTAATTTAGAGCAACACGAATGTGGTAAAGTTTGAAGATAAATTTTGTACTCCATTAAATTTGTAAGTCCCTCTAGTCGGTGAGTGTCGCCAATCTTTCGACCAAATCCCCCGAGAAACAGTACGTGTGGTTCTCCCAACATGCGGCTCATGCCATCGAGCCTTCGAGGTGGCCCAGCCTAGCATGTACATGGTTTATGCAGTTTATCATTATGTTTTGTCTTGTAATTTAAATCTACCGATCATCTAACTGCCATAGAAAATAAATTTAATGTATGTTTAAATTTCTACATGCATCTCATTTAATTAGATTTTCGATCTTTTGATGATACTATAATTAATAATTATATTATATGCCACAAATTTTAACTATTATCACTACGTACATTATGAATTATGTGGCCGAAGATAATAGTTATAACTTACAGAATTACCAAAACGTACAATTGCTAAAAGTTGAAATTACAAACATCTCGTTAGGTTCTTCGTGTTTTCACACTACTTTCTGTGTGAAACATTGCAATCCTTACAGATACACATGTCACATTCCTGACAACGGGAAAAAGTGTATATTACTCGGTAGTTTTTTGCTCAACAAATCAATTATTCATCTAATTACACCAAAAGCGTTTTTCTTTTTGTATATTAAATTGTTTTAATTAGTTGAGTATTATGTAGTCATATTGCAACCATTTTAGCATGCCAAGCTCTAAATAATTTTTAACTATGAAGTATAATTTTAGTGGTTATTGATGAATATTGATGATGATTATATACAGTGAAACATATATATTTTATTTTACTTAATTAATTAATTATGATCTAGAATTAAGAATTATGTTTATAGTTTAGTTATGATTATGAAATGAGAACCCCTCACCATCAAACATATTATTTGGTCACATTTAGCCCCTCTATATCACAAAGATCATAGTTAGTTGGGATTTCTTTCCTTGTGCTATAAGATCGAACGATAATATAAAAGGGTTTGGCATATATGCTTTTAATAGTGTCAAACTTGGATATTGTCAAGACAACATGTAGTACAGATATTTATAGTTTCAGTCCGTATAGTATCTCGTACATACATGATCACTCCATACTTTGTAAGTGGCAACACCTAGGTTTAAGTGTTTCTAGCTGAACACGCTATTACCTCAATATAAAATATCGATGTATATAAAAGTTGTAATTTTGTAACTAAAGTTGTGTATTTTATATGGTTATCGTTTGATTATTCGAATTCATCAATTGAAATTGTAAATGAGTTGTATAAGCCCAATGGCCATGACCTTAGATTGTTTTTGATAACAAAACAAATAAAAGCGGATAATCATTTAACATAAGTAAAGCAAGCATCAAGTACGAACAACGATGACAAACATAGGAATCACACTACATCACTACCCTTAACCAAACATCGACATCTTGATAGATGATAACTAGGTTGAGACACTATTACACGACTACATACTAGATCATCGATCTCCATCTTTATTCCCCGCGCGTTATACTAGCTAGCGCTTGTACTTCCTATTTGAGTCACATCCATATTGTATCCTCATTGCACCCTGTAACATGTTTTGAACCAGAGTTAAACTAAGTTACTAGTAGGTCAATAACACGTCAACTCAATTTCATTTTTTGTGAGGTCACTTTCTCGCTATAAATAGATGGTATCATACGTGTTAATGTTCAAAAGTATATCAATTACTTATTAAATAGTTAAGGCTACTAGTCCAAAGGTTTTTGGAACATGGTTACGTTAACAAGGCAAGAGTTAGCTTTAAAGACATATATAATGAAGAATAGGTTGTTGAAATTTTATGGGTAAAACTTTTATTTTATATATCTCTGTCATGCATTCTCTCTTGTTTAGATATATATTCCAATTAACTTAGCTTAATTAATTAATTAATTAATTTGTAGTAATAATTTGTAAACAGAATAATTAATTAGTATGTTATAATAATATTTATGCGACATTAGAAACATAATTTTTACCACTTCATCAGTAAACAATTAAAGCAAACTTATGTATGTATAAGATATGTGTTTTTACCCTAATAAGTTATGTTGCAAATGTTGGGTATATATCTTGCTAAGTTAATGTTATTTTTCAAAAAGTGGTGCATGTGAATAATATAAAATTTACTTGGAACAGTCAGTAGAAGGGCTGATCTTGTATGGGATTTTAACACCGCATTTCCCGGGGAGGCTACCAGCAGCATCAAGGCTAACTCCGGGGATCATTCTGGCGGCTTGTTCCATACATCTACAAGCGGTTTGACGGTCGGTGGTGGTTGCTGCAGCCTTGAATAGTGAGTTTACACCACTGCAACATGACGGTGGGACCGCACCTCCTGTGGTTAGGTAGGAGGCACACGGTGTTAGGCTAGTCATCACCGTCTGACAAGTCACCGCACCCTGTGCGGTGTGCGGTGCACTTGCCACCATGAAGCAGATAAGTACTGCCACAAATGTTATCTTCGCAAATGCCATTACTTTCAGTGTGTGTTTTGGAGAGTGAGTGAGGTTTAATGTTCGCTATTAGTGAAAGCAGTGGATGGATTTTGGAGTAGAGAGTTGGGGTGTTTATATAGAATGTTGAAAAGTGGTGGAAACCTTTTCCACATTAATTGAGTCATTTATGAAAAGATTAAAAATTCAAAGAAAGTTAAAGGTAAGGTTATTTTAGTCATTTTACGTGTATAATGACGAAATTGATCAAAACTGGATGATATGTAGCTAGGGAGACGATGGAAATTAATTTCTAATAGAAAATGATACATGTAAAATGTGCAAAGTCTAAGTATGATCGGTATAATAAGCATATCTTTTTATTAATTACAAGTACAACAATAATATTATAACAAATAAAATAAATAAATAGTGAATTAACGTGAATATAATGCACACAAAGTACGTATATTCATCTTAGAAATTAGGGCTGAGCAAGGAGCATTTAAGGGCATATGTGGTCTAAATCTGCCTCCATAAGTGAATATTTGGTTATTAAAAATTTCAACTGAGTGATTATAGTTAAGTAGCGAATTATTAACGGTTAAAATAATACTTCAGTTCAATTTACTTCCGAATAAGTGGGTTTGCTAGAACTCAAGAATTTGTTTGGTAAATTTAATCTTGAATAGATATTAGTTTGTCATGTTTTTTTAATTTGAATGGGTTTAGAACTTGTCAAGGTTTTTAGATTATAATTAGTATTTTGAGTTTGTCATGATGCAATTAGTTTGTTCTATAAATATGGATAATTAGTTTTAGATACTTTGTACATCCGATTTGATTTGTAATTTGAATAAACGCTTCAGCTTTGAATTTATCTTTATATTTGTTCGAATAGCTAACAATTGGTATCAGAGCTTTAGGTACAAGACACGTGAATTAGTCATCCGACGGTCTTTGACTAATTGTTGACGGTCCGGAAGGATCCCGTTTTTGTTTAATTCCATTTTCATTTGTTGTTTTGTTTTGGTTCGTAATAATCTAAGTAGCTTTGGGAGAATCGTGATATGAGATTCATTAACCGTTAGATCACCCTAAAACTCGTACTGTAGTTTCTTGACACATATTTTTAGCTTTTGACCGTGCAAATTTTCAATTGGAGTTTTGATAAACCCGTATCAATAAGTTGAAGTTCTTGCTGTTTTTTGTTCGTCACTTTATGCATATATGTGATAGAATTGGTGTATCAAGTTCATTTACCATTAGATCGTCATGAAATTTGAACTGTAGGTTCTAGATGCATAGATTTGATATGTGACCATAGGGATCTTGGATTTATGGTCCCGGTAGATAGATATACATTGTCAAAGTTGTTGTCCATTTATGAGTCTCGTGTTGAATTTCATTTTGGTTGTTGTTTGGTTTGGTGGAACGATCTGTTAGTCTTTGAGATCTGATTATACTTAGATCATTATTTTGTGGATCGCGTTTGAATTTGGAGATTTAGACCGTTTTCCTTATCAAATAAGTGGGTCATTAGAAGTTGAATTGGATATTTGAAATTTGTAGTTCGATTTGGTTTTTGAAGACTTGACTATTTTAAGGTAGTTTGATTTGATTCCATTGTTGGGAATCTTTTCAGTTTGAAAATTTAAATCTTCTATGATCGGGCTATTGAAATTTGTTGTCTAAATTTGATTGTTGGTATTTAAGATCGTTTGAGCTGACTTGTTTTTGTTTGGTTGGCCGTTTTGAATTTTTCGATTACCTTTTGATTGTTCGGTTTGAAGTCATCGGCATTTGTCATTGATCGGTTTTCTTTTGAATTAGGCTAGTATCTCTAGCATTTGGAATTTTAAATTTGATTTGAAATTTGGTGAGGATTATATGTTTCGTGTGAAACAAAATCCGTTTGATTCGTAGTTTCTAGAAAGTGTTCCCAATCAGGTGGAGTTCAAGTCACGGTGAAGATTGTTAGTAAAATGACTTGAACTTAAGGGTTTCTTTGGTAAATTTGATTTTGAATAAATATTACCGTAGTTTAGTATGTTTTCTAATTTGAATCGGTTTAGAATTTGACAAGGTTTTAAGATTAAGATTAATACTTTGAGTTTGTTTAGCATAATGTTACAATTAGTTTGTTCTATAAATAGAAATAATCACTTTTAAGAACTTTCTACTTTAAATTTAATTTGCAATTGAATAAAATCTTCAACTTCAAATTTGTCTTTGTTTTTTTTATTCATTCAAATATCTAACAGAGTTAATAACCAAACTTGTACAAACAACAACAAACACAGTTAATCTCACGAAAATAACGTCAACTTTTATCGATATATCTGACAAAACAAACTATTAAAAGTGATTACATGTATTCTATTAGCGTCCATTATTTCATTCAACGGAGAACTATTATCATTTTATTTTGTTAGCTATTTTAGTTTTATTCAACTAAAAGTTACTATCATTTGAGTTGAATTTACTTAAAAAGTAAATGAAAAGATGAAATGAATAAAATAAATCGTTGACTTTTGGCTTTTGAAAGCAGACGATAGTGAGTTTGCTTTTTACTACTCAATAATAGAATAGAAACTACTTACTTTTTCAAAAAAGGTTAAATAGCTCAAATACATGTAATGGACAATACTTAAGATAGTTAATATATGTTGAGCTTCGATTCGGTTATTGATATATATATATATATATATATAACAGGGGAAGGATCCATAGGGAAGCTTTAAAATTTGGGGAAGGAGGGAGGCAAATCTTAGCCTTTAATTCTTTTATTAAAAAATGTTTTTAACATTCATTTGTAATGAATAATAAATTTTGAAATTTTTTGTAATTTTTAAAATTCATTTATGATGAAATCAATGGTTGAGATTTGCTTCCTTCATTCCCTAATTTTTTTTCTTCACTCTTGATCCCCACCCTATATATATATAACCATAACAAAACCATTTATTTCGTTTAATCAAAATTGACAAACTATATTATCGATTTAATTTTGTTGGTTAATTTGATTATGGTTCGGTTTGTTGCTCACCTGTATTAGAAATGATCGATAGTGAAATTTATTGATCATATATATCTTTTGACCAACACTTTGACCTAACATTAGCTACCCTTTTATAAATTTTCTTTTTTCGAACACAAAGAAGTTTGAAATCACAAATGTACCAAAAAGAAGTTATAATCATCCTCTAACTTCAATCCCCCTTCGTCTTTCACATATATTGACTTCAATTCACTCCACATAAAACATGAGAGTTATGATATGAAGGGCCCCTGTTTCCATGAAATGTAAGTTTCATGCATACAGAAAATTTAGTACAATGACTTCTAAATGACTCATTGCTTTATGTGGACTTGGCCAATGACACGTGTCATTTGTAACATAAATTCGCACTAAGGAATTGGTTGTAGTTGCATTGATTTGTTTGCTATAAGACTGTATCAATGTAAAATCCATAAACGAAATAGGAGATGAAATAGTACATCTCCACCTAGATTTTTCATACTTAATCTATTGTGTGTAAATAATTTTGTTGGTAGATGAGTTTCACTTTAATGCTAGAGTAAATTATATGTACCAATTATTTACTGTATTTATTTTCCAGCAAGTAACATAATAATGTGACAATTATACTTGCAATTAATGCTTTATTGGTAAATCAGCAATGGTAGGTGTACCATTTAAAAGAAAGAAAATATCAACACCAAGTTGTAGTACTTCAACTAAGCTCAGAATCATTGAAATACTTTCTCTTGTTACTTATTTTTGGAATACTTATTCGTTTTCCATTTGCAAATGTTTATTATGGTTCATCTTCAAATGTGAAGTTATGTTCTCAATAATAAATTTATACAAAGACATTGCGATTTTGTATATATATTTCCTTAAACTTTGACTTAATGCAAGTATGAAAAACAGTAAGTGTACACACACGTCATACAAAAAAGACCTTATATTAAGACGACTAAACTTGAGTACGCGACCAAAATTATAAGAGTTTATTGAAACTTAAACTCATGTCTTTCCATAAACTTTGGTTATAAGTTGACAGAATTCGTATAAGTATATGCTTTTTAAAAGTAAGTTGCTTCAAGCACCTTTTAAACTACCTTAACTAAACTTGTCTAATACTACCATGCATGCTATCTTGTCAAACATCACTTTCTAGGTTTTTCTTCTTATATTTATATTATATTTATCCGACCTCTTACGATTTACAAATTGGTGATATGGTATCTATTTTTAATGATGTAGTAATAACCTGTTAGATGATGTGACAATTTATCACCAATAAAACTATGGAAATTTTGATAAATAAGTTATCAAATATATACAATATTAGAAATTAAAAATTTTAAATATATAATAGAAGTCGATAAAATTGAATGTACACACAATATAAGTCCAACCATAATATAACCATAATTGTATATATTTTCATGTAGTTTGTCCTTCATTAAATTGCATGTTGTTATTCTTGGTGGCCATACTTTTCAAAAAGATTTGCATGGTCTCAATCGTATTATAAATCTCACACATTGTTAGTTATCTAGCAATTTAAAAGTTACCATTAGTCTAATGTTGATCGGAAGAGGAAACTAGTTGCTAGACAATCTATAATCCGTTTGTAATGCTTTTAAGATGAAATACATAATTTACTACCCAATTAATTAACTTTAGCTTGTTTGGTTTACGCATTCACGAACAATTCAAAATTTTGGGCTAAAAATAGTTAATTGATTACTCCACGTATTGTATCTATTTTTATATATAGTAATATTAATTAAAATATGGTGAACGATATATAAAATAAATATATGTATAACCGGTTAGTATAGTATATTTTTCTTCTATTAGCGGACTTCACACTGAAGTTCGATTTGAATGGGCTTCTTCGGTTTAGGAACATGATCCCCGATAAGGAGAAGTAGATAATTAGACTTATAGATGAGTACGGTATTTATGTATTCTTTTTTACGTTAACTCTCTCTATACCTAGACACAACCATTTTCGCTTACTTGTTCTGTGACTTTCATTTGCTCATGTTCCCACTGCTTATATTCTTTTAGTTATTTATGCTATGTATTCATATATTTGCTTACCACATACATGTATACATATATATAAAAAGGGTAAAACCGACTCTTTAGCGACCCCATCGACTGGTCTCACGGAAGAGGTAAATCGTGTAATCGCAATTAAAGGAATATGAGAACAACAGGGATTGAACTCGTGACATCCGCCTTTATGCTGCATGTCCCTTACCACTAGGCTACCATCGTGGGTACTTCTATATATATATATATATATATTACATATTGTATATAGTTTCATGCCGAATATATTATTGAAAGTAGTTTCTCTACCCACGGATAAATGTATGACTATCAATATATTACTTTACTCATATCCCACTAATGGCGAGATTAACCATTGTTGTTGTAAGAGACTTCGCATTATTGATAAAAATTCATGAAATTTATGAGATCTTATGCGATGTGCATTTTAAATTGATGCAAACAATTTCTTAAGATTAAACGGATGATAAATTATGATGACTAGACGTGATATTATGAAGCGTAAATAAAAACTTGGAAACAAAAGAATGTACAACACTAACATATGAAATACAAAAATTCCTGATACTTCAAATATATTTCAGAATGGAGTAAATCATTATTATTTTGAAATCTTTTATGGTTTTGAGAGAAGAAAAGTAGATGATCGCATCTATTAAATTTTGTGATTAACAGCTCAAATTCGAAACATCTTAATGATACTGCATTTTAAATAAAACACATCGTCCACATAAAATACAATTGTTTCTCATCTGATCTCGCACCTTACTAGAGTGTAGCGAGATAATTGTAGGGACAAACTTATAACGACCTGTTTTGTATTGGGCCACGATTTATTCGAATTCCTCAACAACGTGTATTGGGCCGTTGGTGTGTTTCTATTGCTAAAGTGGGCTTTTCACCAAAGTTGCAGTCAACTTTCTGAGTAACATCTTTGAGAGTAAATTACATCAATAGCCCATGGATGCAGATCAGTCTTTGGCTCAGCGGGTCTAGTCCCTTGACTTGAGGTTTAATTTCATTGCCGGTCCCAACATCGAAACGCCAGTTAATGTACCCCGGCGTTCCACACAAGAGAGCAAATCCGACATTTCCACTTTCTCCCCTCTTTTAATGTCTCAACCTTATCTCAATAACTCAAAACTCAAGACCCTTATTTGTGATGTGTTCTTACATATGACACACAAATCAATTCTTATCAAGAATAATATCTTACTTATATATGACATATTTCCTCCTAATATATTAACCAACATTTCTATCTACTTGTCGATTACCTGAACAGAAACTCAATATTGACCTTTTCACATACTTGGATAGCTAAATTAACTTAAAAATTCAATCTTAAATGGATTTAATTGATGGGTTACGCAAGCCTTGCTCGTTCGATTCGTACACTCTTTTCTTACCTCTAGCTATTTGCTAGATTGTTATTTTAATCTAAAAGTTTCTCATGTCGTTAACATTTTTGAACAAACATTTACACATCTTATAAGTGATCAAATTCCAGTTACTAATTTTTTTTGTTTGGATTAGCTAATTGTTGGGTGAAAGTTTTATTTTCATGTGACAGTTCTCTTAGCAGTTGTACTCATTGTGTGTCTTGATTTGTCATTTGTGGCATACCATGCCTTGAAAGTATATTTACAAAGTCTTGAGGCTACTCAACTATAATATACGTCTCATTTAATCTTAAACCTTAATTTTTTATTAGAGTGAACCTTAACATTACAATTCAAAGAGTGAACTTCACGAAGTCTATATAATCTAGAATGATTTACAAAAAATGTCGTTCAACTTCTTTTTCACGCTATCAATTTAAAAATTTCACTTTTGACTTATAAATAGTTCATTCGCCACTTAAAATGACTCAAATATCCTAACATCTTCATTATTTTTGTTTCTAAATAACAATAAATAAAAATTTAATTAAGTATATTTTAATCATTTCAAGTAACGAGTGAATTATTTACAAAATAAAAGTAAACTTTTTAGAATGATAGCAAAAAAAAGTTGAGAAACAAATTTATGAATTCGTATAAATTACATAAATCATTCATGTGAGGTTACTCCGATCCAAAATT
The DNA here is from genome assembly GCA_963921325.1 of Logfia minima. Classification (NCBI taxonomy): domain Eukaryota; kingdom Viridiplantae; phylum Streptophyta; class Magnoliopsida; order Asterales; family Asteraceae; genus Logfia; species Logfia minima. The sequence goes on along the minus strand of OY992776.1, from coordinate 9,301,371 downwards.
GTCACATCGTCTCAATTGAAACATTAACTGCATATATGTTTCCCTTATAACTAGGAAACATATAGTACAATTATTACAAGTTTGTCTTGGTCTTTGGCCATTTAATTTAAAGTTGACTTGAGTCGACTATACTATACAAAAGTCTTCAAGTTGTTTGGATTCAATTGATGAATCAGATTTAGGGCAAATCCAAATTAAAAAGATGTTAGGAGAGATCAAGAAAATTAACATCAAAGGAAGAGGATATTTTTTAACCGGTTAGTGGATATCATTCTGTTATTTAACGGATACGAACGTCTTTTGTTACCGTTACAAAAAGGACATTTTAAGCTAAGATTATGTCTCCATGTAATTTCAAGTAATAATGAAACTATGAAAGCATTTTGTATCGAGTATGATTACATACTCATTGACTTCTAGTCAACTTTGAAGTCACAACCACTCACTAGACTGCAAGCTCTTGACCATTACATGTTCACATTCAACACTATTAAGTAAACATTTTTATTACAACACTCGTGTTAGTTTATAAACACTTATAAACTTAACCACTAAAATTTTAGAAACGGTTATGAAAGCTATTAAACTTCCAAAAAGATTATACAAATCATTGAACTTCACCAACATGTTACATATTTTTCAATCAAAATTTATAAGGATTTCAAGAAACATATATAATACAAACTCCCTATGATCAATAAAACAAGAACTCAATATGTCCACAAATTCAAATAAAAGTTATTAAGAAAATATGGTATACTATGATAATTCTAATTCCAATTTGATGTACTAATATATATTTAGTGAAAAGGAAGATTAACATAATTTTCTTATTGGGAAGCATCCAAGTTGCATATCTGAGAACATATTTAACATATATATTATTTTAGTGCAAAAAATTGTATTATCTTAGTATAAAAAATTCTTTTGAGAATATATTTATACTAAAAAAAGTTAGTCTAATATGTTACAATAAATCTTTTTAATTAAATTAACATACACAATTCAATAATAATGTATTAAAAATTTTATATAATCATTGAATTTTCACAATAAATGTAATGACAATCATTATAAATAACTAGCATACACATACACAAAGCAGTTGAATACTTACTCAATTTAGTGATTTTATGGTACACTTATTTATTTATAGACGAAATTGCATTTCATTCAATATACAATTATATCTTAAATATCTACGTCGTTTACAAAATTAGTTAATGGTAGATTGATATATTTAGTTGAAGATAGGGTGACTTGTGTCATTTCCGTTCTTTAAACATTAAACTTATTGAATAAAATGATTAAACGCTTTATAAGGGTCTAAGATACGTTATTTACAAAAATATAAAATGGAAGTTTATAAAAAATTATAGAGTTTTTTTAATAAATATGATAACAAACGTTATATTTAGTAATTTTGAAATATTAATCGCAAATATATAATCAATGCATCATATTAATATATCTTAATTATTATATATATAAATTATTTATTGTTAATAATGTTTAGTGCAGTGTTTAGTGATGTACTAAATTTAGTGCAACACTAAACACTATTTTCCACTAAACTAAAATAATGCAATATTTAGTGCTAACAATTGAGTGATTTTTACACTTTTACACTATTTTAGTAAAAAAAGTGTTATGTTTCGTGCTAACATTAAAGATGCTCTTAATGTCCTATATAACCCCCACATATACGTACTTGTAAATCCACATTCAAACCATTTTTACTAATAAGCAAACTCCCCTAAAATCATTCTTCTAGCAATGGCTTCCATGTTTACAAAGTTATCATGTCTACTAGTATTGGTCGTCGTTTTAATGACTTTATCGACACTCGAAGTTGAGGCAGTGACATGTGGTCAAGTTGTGACTTCAATATCACCATGTCTCGGATACTTAAGGAACGGTGGAGCTCCACCAACGGTATGTTGTAACGGGGTTAGAGGGCTTAGGAATCAAGCAAGAACAACGGGTGATCGTAAGACAATTTGTAATTGTTTGAAGAGTGCTTCTTCGTCTTATCGTGGTGTTAGTGGTAATTATGCCGCTAGTCTTCCTGGAAAATGTGGTATCAACTTTCCTTACAAGATTAGCCCCTCTACCGATTGCAATAGGTATAACGTACTAAATATATTATCAAACTCGAATTCATACGTTTGTTTTATTTTGGATCATATATTTCGTTATTTATTATTTTTGTCATATCACTAATTCAGGTATATTGAACTATAATTGTATATATGTTCTAGCAGAAGTGAATCTTAAAATTGTATTTACAACTACAGTATCATATTTGTTTTATAAGGAGTATTGAATATCGAATTTGGAGATGACATTGGTGTTCGTTGACACCACGATACTTAAATGGTATTTGATCGATCAATAACTATTAGTAAATTACCCGCGTAATGCAGCGGTATGAGAAAATTATAGTGATAATTAACGGTGATAGTTAATAGTAGCGTCTAGTAATTTAAGATGTGATATTTCTTAATGATTATTCGTATTGTTGATCATATTAGTAGCAAGTAGTTTTAATATTTTACCGTGAGTAATTAATTTTAGTTTGACATACTTTTTGAACTTCATGTTATATGCTCATGTTTTTTAGATTGGTAAAATAGTTAATGAGTGCGTATATAAATGTTTATTGGTATCTAAATGCAAGAATCATGGTTAATTCGTTACTAGAAGTGATTTTTTAATAATATTTTAAATTATTGTAATTGTAAATTCAAAAATGTGATATATATAAAAAACAAGAAGGTATTTGAAAGTATTATACTAGATATCCTATAAATCGAATGATTTACATATTTATTAAGTTGAGAGATAAAATGATAATTTTCGATTTAAATATAGAATTTTATATTTTACATGTTTAACTCTTAAACTTTTTTACTTGTACACCATCAGTCCCTCGTTTTAAAAACACCTCATCTTAAATGTTGTCTGTTACATACTGTATAAGATTTTCCCAAATTTTTGTTTTTAACTCTTTTATTTTTTGCTTAATTTGTTGTACAGGATTCAGTGAGGAGGCTAAAGTTTTAAGAAGCAAAAGGTGTAGCAATAAAGTCTTAATAATTCCGGCTTAGGAAATAAGACAGAATTAGTCACTTGATGGATTAGTGTATTCGCAAGTGGCAACTTAATAGCTATCATTTATATTATGAAATATGGTACCATAAGTATCGAGTGTGCAAGAGTCTAGACTCAAAAACTGTATTATTTGCGTATGTATTTTACTATAATTTTATCAATATTATGTGTAATTTAATATTGCAATGAGTATAACGAGCGAATGCAAGCAAAGAGTCGTTACTATTTTTGTCGTTCTTATGCAAACAATAATGAAAGCTCGGTGAAACAAAGTATTAATCTGCAATTAATTAAAAGTTATAGCCACATTTATATCGATAAATCAACAAAAAGGGGTTATTAAAAGTGTTTAAGTTACAATGTTGGAGTTCAAGAATGATACCTCGTAGTTAACTGTGATTGAATTATCTTGTAAACACAAGAATTATAAAAAATAGAGTAAATTTATAAAATTGGTCCATGTGTTAATAACAAAGTAACCATTTTTGTAATTTACTCAATGTATGCTATGGGCTTGTCATCTACTGGACTTGCTAGATTTGGACCTGATGCTGGGCTTCTTTGATGGGCTAATGGGCTAATCAACATTTGGTCTTAATCAGTTGAAAATCAGAATAATAATCTGGTAACAAATAATGCCAAACATATTTTTTTTCTTTTAATTTTGTTTTCAAATATAACTAAAAGAAAATATACCTACTTTTAATTAAGGTTTTAAATTTATTTATTGTAGTATTCAATACATGCATTTACTAATGAGTAAAGTTTGGATGAAGTTACACATGGGCTTTACATATGTTCACCTTTATATTCAAGTTATACAACTAAGTACTAAACATGATAATTAATGAAACAGTCCATTTCATTACCATACTTATTTTATTTCATTGTTTATCTATTCCATTAAACCAAATAGACATATAAGGAGTTGCAAAAGGAGTGGGTAGATATATAAATTATAAATATTAAATACTATATATATATATATATAGATTTGTTACAAAGAAATAGGAAAAATTAAAGAAGACAATACAGAAAGGGCCATAACAGAATGTTCCCTTCATCTTTTATTTCTAAAATGAAAAATGCAACAACACATATGGAACCTCATCTTCATTCATCACTTAATATTGCTTTTGGTTCTTCATAAATTAATGAACCCTGTAATTTTAAGATCACCCTCAACATATTAGTAAATGTTAGCACAATTTGTTTCCTAAATATATGTTAATTAAGCAAAAGTGAATAGTATTATGTCATATGGTTACCAATCCGTAAAGATTTTAGGAGCAACTTACTTGTTCTGTTTTATAAAATCTGAATGAATAAGTAAATAAAATTTACTCTAAGAGCTTTTAGACCACAAATTAATGAGTGAAGATCATTTTTCAGCCATCAAAGAATAGCTCTATGTATGTGGGACCAATAGAACTATAGAAGGTTATAATTTTGGCATAAGAACTTGTACCATGAACATAAAATTGAAATGATGGAGCATATCAACTAACAGGTTTTGCGTTCAAGTCGCGTGAATAACAATGTGTATATAATGTGTAAATTGTAAATATATATACATGTACAATAATGTATATCTTTGTTGATTAAATATAATGTATATTTTTATGCATCTAATTCATAAGAGCAAAATTATAATAAAAGACGCTATGTAGTCGACCTAAAAGTTGATCTAATTTTACATGTCAATCATCTTATAGTTTTAAAAGTCGGTCCACCGCACTTCCAAATACTATTATGGATGAATGACATGTGTCATTAGTCCAATTTTTAGATCTGAATTTAGTTGTACATATCATTTATCAAATCATCAAATCATATATAAATAAGTAAACATACTTGGAGCAGTCAACATTTGGGCTGATCTTGTATGGAATCTTGACACCACATTGACTCGGGAGACTAGCGGCATTGGGAGCTTGGATCCCGGGGAACGCACTATAAGCACTCTTAAGGCAACCACAAGCCGTCTTTCTATCAGCTGGGGTGCCAGCAGCCTTGTTAAGACTCTTAATACCACTACAACAGTTTCCAGGCACTGGCCCACCGACCCTTAGGTAATTCAAACAAGGTAACATGCTCGTAGCCACTTCACCACAAGTGATGGCTGCTTCTGCATGTGGTGCTAACACCACCATGCAAGCTACAACCATACAAGCCATTTTCATTAGCATACTTGCCATTGTGGTTTTAAATATTGGTTAAGTTACTAAAAGGAATATTGGAGGTGACTGGTAATTACTAGTAGTTTGGATGTAGAGAAAGGTGTGGAGATTATGGTGTTTATATAGAGAGATATGTGACCAATTATGACCCCCTACCATTTGTTATTTAATTATTATAGCTGTTATAAGATATAAAGTATAAAGAAACATACGGAGTATTTGTTAAGAGGGGTAACTTTAAGCAATGGTGAAAGCTAATTAAAAGGTTGACAATATTGGGTATTTTTATATAAGTTTTCTTGAATGACAAAGAAAATTGATTCAATAAAACTAGCAAATAATTAGAGATTACAGTATAAAAAAATCACCGGAAGAAAATCAACGGAATATAACAACGGACATTCAAAAGCTAGAAATACATTATTCTAGCTTTACAAACGTTTCTCTTGAAAGAACTTCTCGACATTGAATGATTAAATGCTAAATTAGTCTTATTAGATGCATTTCTAATACAATTTTTTTGGAAAGACAGACCTACAACCTATCAATAATGCACAATCACACATATATATTGAATGCTTTCAATGTGGAGGGAAACTCAAAACGCATATATTGATCAATTGATAGGTTCTGTGAACAGAGATTGATCCATGTAGAGTCATGAGGGAGCAAAAGTCCTCCATGATTTTGGTCCAATCATTAAACACTTCAAAATTTTAATGTATATTTAATCAGTGTAAACTGTTTAAGAGCCGAAAGTCTAATTAAATTTCAGTCGAGAGTCTTATGAAATTCTCGCTAAAAATAAATTAAAAATTTGAACTGTTTACACCCGATTATACCAACATCACAGAGGGCCTTTGCTCCACAATACACTACATGGATCTGCTGCTGATTAACATATGTAGTTTTTTGGTGCCCCACAACGATTCTTTCTGAATCGGCCATTGTTTGCAAATACCACTATGCTAAAAACATGGCTATATCCTCCCTTGAACTTTCAATTATACCACAACGACACTTCTTTATATCATCGCAGTAACAATTGTTTTCATTTCCTTTGTCCGAACAGAATGCTAATTAAGAATCAAATTAACCTTTTCCCATAATCTGATTTAAACCTTTCTCCAAATTACTTCAAAACGATAGAAACTATAACTCTAAGTATCATAGTCCGATCCGTTAAAAGCACGAAATCAATTACATACCATAATCAGAAGTTATTAAAAGAAGGGTTAAGTGCATCAAAATGTACTAAATTATGTGTTAACTTCTATTGTATGTAAGAAACTAATTAACGGTTGATATTATATATGTCTAATAAACACGTTCAATTATTGTTATTGTATGTTTTCAATGGCTTGTTAATAGGGTATATGATATTTCTGCTGACGTGACAATTGAATACGTTTCCACATCATCTGACATATCATGATCACGTCATCTAAATGTCATTATCACATCAGTAAAACCGGTGACATGACACCGATTTTACAAGTTATAAAAGATTAGATGAGAGAACAAAAGTCATCGTACATAATTACATAATTTAATATATTTCAATGCATTAACCCTAAAACAAACTTAATTACGTTGGTGTGAAATTACCAAGCACAAGAATCAAAATGTGACAATTTTGGTATGAGAGTTGAGTACCGGTAGTTGGGCGTTGAGTCCTGACTCTTTTAACCCAATAAATTTATCGTACCATTATTTCATTGGTCCTACAATGAACAGTACGTGTTCACTGCGACTAGATCTAGCTAGCTGCCTCAGCCTTTGCGTTATTTCAAAGTATAGTATTTATGTTACAGCAATAACAAATTAAAACTTTAATTAATTCCCCGTTTATAATTTATTGTGATTGTGATGAAGACTTATTATGTTCCTTAAATGTGAAAGATATATACAGAGGTATAACATGATGATTGTTTTTTTTTCCACATTTTATCACGTCGGTAGTCTAATGTAGAGTCACCAAAAACAGGTATAACGTATACCTTTTCTTGGTATTCTTTTAATATATAATTTTGTCAACCCAACTTAAAAGATGATAAATACATCATCTCACTTTTAGCTTAAACTATGAACGAAAATATATTGTCGTATTGAACTTTAAAATTTTTTATCATGCACCTCAAACTTTTAAAATTTTTTATTTTGTGTATCAACCGAGCACATATATAACAACCAAAATACATACATATAACAATAACCAATAATTGATTGAATAGACAAATAGAAATTTTGAAAATTTAATTCATACGATAGATTTTCCAATCATCGTTTTGTTAAGTATTTTGGTGCACTTAACCGTTTCTTACGTCAAATGTGTAGGATCATGAACTTACGTAGAGTAAAAAATTTGTAAGTTGGCCGGATAATTCAGACATTTTCAAGAGAGATGAAGTATTTTCAAGAGAGATGAATTTAGGTATATATGTAAGTATACTATCTCAAGGCTTATAAATTTAGACTATCTGCCAATCTATGCTAAAAGACTTAAGAATCGGGACCAATCTACACTCGTTGATAAAAAAAATGTATAATCAAGTGTAATTCTACCGACTCAAATCACACGTGATGTATGATAACGTTTTTAAATTACATGTAATCTTACACAAATACATGTAATTATTATACTCAACTCATATGTGTTTAGAGTCAATTTTAATATATCATCCATATCCAATTCTCAAATTCTAAAAGTACTAAAAATTCAAACTAAACGGGCCTATTATCAATTATGTAGGGTTAAGTTATGAATAATAGATCATTGTAGTACAACGTTGAAATCGGGTATGTGGAAGTCGATAATTGATAATTGTAAGAAGATTGAGCCGATGGATATTGATTTTGACATGGCCTTTGCTAAGAATATAGGTAATGGGCGCCATACTCGCTTTTAGTTGGATGTTTGGTATAGGTCAGGGTGCTCTTTCAGAGAAAAATTTCCACGCCTCTTTTCTCTTGAGAAGAACAAAAATTGTCTTATGGCAGATCAGTGGGTTAAGCATTACGAAGTTTGGACCGGAAATTGGGATTGGAGGTCATCTCCAACATATCGTGCAGCTGATGAGTTTTCTTCTTTGTTACTAGAGATCAGTGATGTCTCTCTCTGCGATTCTCATGATGACAAGTGGGTTGGTCTCTTGATCTTCTGGTAAATTTCTGTTAAATCTTTATCCACGTTGGTGCAAAGTAAGCTGTTATCAGGTGTCAATAATGATACCCCATTTTCATGGAATTCTTGGAGTCATGGTAAAGTTAATATATTTGTTTGGCGCGCTTCGTTTAATCGCCTGCCCCCTCGTGTTAGGAAAGCTTGGTATCATATTGGCTTTGTCTTTTTGCCCCTTATGTATGTCCGATGTGGAAACTTTGGATCATTGTCTTCTAAAATGCCCCATGGTTCGGCCCATATGGAGAAAAGTATGGTCTTGGTGGAATATTAGGGCGCCGTTATTTGCATTTATTAATGATCTTTTTCACTTTGAGTCGCTTAATGGTGATAGCAAATGGGCGATAAATTTTATTAAAGAGGTTTGCTATGTTTTGATTTGGAAATGGAAAAATAAGCTCGTGTTTGCTAATGCTGAGGATACAGATAAAATCAGATCCATGAATATTTTTCCCGAAGTCCAGCAACGATCCCTTCTGTGGCCTTAGTAACAGGTGTTCAAATCTGGTTTACATGGAGCAATTGGGTGTAGAATCCTAGAAGTCTAAATGATGGCTAGTGTCTGTAGCTTTCTCCTTGTTGGTTTTTAGTCATTTTCACTTTTTTGGGTGCTCCTTCTTAGAGCCCAGTTTTATGTTCTATATCTTCTTTTGCTGTGTTTTTATATGGCTTTGTATTTAAAAAAAAAAAAGAAGTTATAAATCATAGAAATTAAGTTTATGTATGGGTTTTGGGGTTAGGGTTTGAATATCAAATCAAGTGTTTGGCATAAGATCTTAGACTACTCCCATCATTATTATTTCGTGAACTAGATCGTTAGTAAATATATTAAAGAAATAAAAAGTGTGGTAACCTAGGCCATGTTGCCAACCAAGATCACAAGCAAGGTTACCTTGATTTATTTATTTATTTATGCCTTGTGTAATGTTTTCATTGTTGGATATATATTATTTGGATAATTTTGTTATCATTATAAATTTATGATTATCTAGAAAAAAAACATAAAAAATAACTAAAATGTGTGATTTTTTTTCTCTATAAATACAATATAATATTGACATACTTCATATCCAATTTCAAAACTCTTCATTTCTAAACTCTTTTGCTTTCTTTGTTATCATGGATCATTCGTTTTCAAATTTCGATTTCAATCTTGATGACTCTCAAGATTATACAAACTTTCAAGGCTCTGAAACCTCTCAGTTTTTCTCAAATCCCAATCAATTCCTTGTCACTAAAAATATTCAAACCTCACAAAATACTGGAAAACTCCCAAGAGGCAATAAATGAGATTCTGATGAAGATGTCATGTTAATGTCAGCATGCGTTACCGCTAGCGAAGATAGCCTTCGTGGCAAAACCCAAAAAGGTACATTTTTGTGGGCAACTGTGAAGGAATTGTATGATGCAGCTCAGGTGGAAAACCCAAACCCAACAAAGCTTAGAAACATTGTTTAAAAGAAAGGTCGTTGGAAAAGACTTAACGAAAGTGCACAAAAATAGGTTGCTACATTTCGAGAATCATATAGACAAAAAAGAAGTGGAATGAGCATGAAAGATGTTGAGAATGACGCTTATAAAATTTATGAGGTAGGGGGAGTAAGTTTAATGACTCTATTGTTTTTAATACTGTTATGTTTAATCATGAGAAATGGGATTTACAACTAGGTCAAGGCATAACACGTACGGAACGTGTAGTGGGTGATGAAGAAAGTGGTGGTATCACAAAAAGATCAAGGACAAGTGATGAAGGTGGATATTGTGTCCCTTCCAACCCAAAAACGCTAACCAGTGGTGGTTCATCATGTCAACGACCTACGGGTAGTGATATAGCTAAGAAAAAAGGAAAACGTAAGGTAACAAAATTATTGAAGAAATTCTTGCACTGAGGCTTACTCGAATTGATGAAATTGATGTCATGAAAAAAAGACTCGATTTAGATAAACAAAAGGAGCAAAAAAAAAAAAAAAGGAAAAAAGGGAGAAAAAAAGGGAAGAAAAAGAGATAAAGAAGATGCAACTTGTGCTTCTGAATACACTGTTAGCAAAGGAGCATATGTCGCCTGAAGATGAAAAAACCAAGAGATATCTATTGTCAAAGTTGTATGGAATGTGATTGCAATTGGAGTTCTCAATATCAACTTTAGTGATTGTCAGTATCAGCTTTAGTGACTGTTAGCATCAATTAGCTTGAATAATATGGAAAATATTACATTATCTGCAGTGCCACGTGTCAATATTCTACTTGGTTGGTAGGATTTCATACATATAGAATTTATCATCCAAAAAATCTAACATTATCTTTAAATAAAAATATAAAAAAACAAAATGCATATCCGGATTACTATAAATAGTGTATAGTATTACATGATTTCATAACCCACACGAACTCCATTTCTAATTTATATAAAAAAAAATGTCTCAGAGTGAAAACTCATCAGACGGTTCCGTTTCAAGTTCAAATTCATCAAATGTGAATGAATATGATGAATGGGAAGCTCGAAACAAAATCAAGTAATGGATCACCTCATCAGTGAACTACTCATAAGCATGCTGGATATGATCCTAGATGATCATCCTCAGAGAGCAAGAAGGCGGTATCGTGATCGGGCTCGTGGACAGGGTGAGGCACGTTTGATGGAAGACTACTTTGTCGACAACCCAACATATGACGAAGCAACCTTTCCGCGTAGATTTCGAATGCAAAAGCCATTATTCCTTCGTATAGCGAATGCTATTACAACGAATGATAGATACTTTCAGCAAAGACATGATGCCACTGGTAGACAAGGTCTTTCACCATTGCATAAATGTACCAGAGCTATGCGTGTCTTAGCCTATGAAACATTAGCAGATGCAAAAGATGATTACTTGAGAATGAGTGAAACTATAACAAGGGATGCTCTTATATATTTGGTAGAAAGTGTCATTTCATGTTTCGGTGAACTGTAACAAGGGATGCTTCAACGATTCTTCTTCTTCGGTGGTACACAAACTTTCTGTAAAACACTAAGTAACGGCGATTTGGAGAGACTTTCTGATTTATCACGTGAGTTTGATTTGTATCGGTGTCGGTGGCGATTGGCTAGTTTCAAGTCTACTAGAAAAATAATCGTTAGTCATCATCAACAACGCATGGATCAACCATGTTATGAATATTGTTGTTTAAAAATCTGAAAGATTGTTGTTAATATAGTGATTGCTAATGATGAAATTGTTAATGATATAATTATTGTTGAAAATGTTATTGAACTAATTGTAGAAATAGTTGATGATGAAATAGTCAGTTGAAATTGTTGATAGATAAAATCCTACAGTTGTTCTTTCTAGATGATAAAATGATGAATTTTTTAATAAGAGAAATATAATCAAAATTATAAAAACTACACAAATGGTCCTTTCTTTTAAAATGACTAACTTGTTCTCACATGTTTTGTATGTGACCTAACTTAACAGAAGATACTAATGACCATCAGTGTAAAGGATCATGTGCGTGACAAGTTCAAATAATAAGGATCATAAGTGTAATTAAAATAATAAAGGACTGTGAGTGAAATTTCGATCAAATCATATGCACAATTTAGCTTATATACTCATTAAAGAATTAAAAAGTCAATATTAACCTTACAATATGTATAAGAGAAATGATAGGTTCACATAAGCTTTACAAAATAATTTTTACACGACGCTTTATATCAAGAGAGAAGAAACAAAGAGATAAAAAAATATTATTTGTTTATCTGCCAATTTGTCCACATCATTTTGTAGATACTTTTTAAAAATTTTGTAGATATTTTTTATAAACTTTTTGTGAGTATATTATTTTTATTTATATAATAATCAATAAATCACGTGTTTTAATTATATTTCTTATATGATATACTAGTCAACGGGTAAATGAAAAAAAGCTTATCAGTATGGAAAAATTTATTGAAATAAACATAATCCACCACCATTCTCATTGTAACTGCATAAATGTATAGAAAGATTGATTGAACTAAAAAAATCTAAAGTTCTGATACAATGTATGAATAAGAATCACCGTAATGCTAATAGTGAACTCTAATGAAACAATAAACGTATCTATATACAATTGTACTAGATCAACTAGATTAAACTACTAAACCCTCATATAATATTCTCTCTAATACACGTATAATATATTTGATAATGTTTAATCATTTACTCATTTGATTAATAAGCCTAAGCATGAGCCCATGCGGATGAAGTTGTTGTTTGATTGATTTGGGTCCAAATGTCTCAAGAAGCCCAAACATTTAGCTTTATCCAATTGCAGTGGGTCAAGTTAAAATAGTAGAGGCGAAGAGCAGGTATGTCATATGTGCTCAGAGTTTGGCCCATTTATGCCCAAATCACACAACAACGAAAATATTAGTCAAGGTATCCAAAATTTGAACCTTTTTAGTGTTCTATCCATCTAAAAGTTTCAATTTTTCAAACCAAAACACATATATGTCAACGCACGAATCTTATAAGTTCTCGTTTAATTAACTTCGGCCAATAGTAAACCGTAAAAAGATCAGTCAAAAAGTCATTTTCCTTTTTGTTTTAAAAAGGCAAAATTCACACACAATACTACAGATATCCGAATATATGCATTTTTCACGAATTATGTCCACAGTCAAAGATTATCATAGTTTATAAATATATATTCTTGTATTTTTTATTCGGTCTTGGAATAAAATTTCTTTGTAGTCTATTAACGTTATGACGTCCAGCATGCTCATGTTCGGCATCGATGAAGCCTTGAATGAATGTTAAGACAACTAAAACTTAATATTTTTGTTTGTAGGACAGTTCAAAAAGTTGGATTTTTCTTTTTATATTTCTTTCCAGATCTAAGTTAGGTGATTATTTTTTAAAGTTTTGAGCTAACCATATATAATGAAACAAATCGATGTTATGTTTTCATTTCTTAAACAGTTAATTAATACGATGTTAATTCTTATATTAAGTGCAATTTCGTTCTTCTTTTTTTTTTTTTTTCATAAAAAACTTCTTTTTAATTTTAAGTAATGCATTTTATTGTGTTTTTTTTTATAGAAAGTTAAATGTGAATATTGCTAAACAAAGTTCTTAAGGTTATGGTTAAGACTTCAACCTTCAAGCACTTGAAAAGCGCACTAAGAAAGGTTGCTTCTGTTGTCCTTTATAGGGTTACCGTACGTACATACAAGAGTCTTTCGGTTCTTAAGGAAAAGCTCAAAAAATCGAGCTTGAATGGAACTGAACAAGATTTGGCGAATGAATTGAAGGGTCTTCATGCGGCAAACAAACGAATGGAAGGGTCTTCATGCGCCAATCACTATAGAACTGTTAAATAGTTATAATTAAATAGTGAGCTTTAACGATAGAAGTTGAGTTTAGAACCACCATTTATCAACCATCCATGAATGAACCATAGTCCTTAAGAACTAGTTAGCCAAATCCTAAATATAAATGGATCCCATATTTCAATATGTGTTATTATAACAACGTGTAGTTAGTCGAGTGTGATACTAACATGAAAAACGTGTTATGGGGTCACTCGTTATGCTCTTAGCGTACTTAAGAAACACCATTATATTTCCAAAGTAAATTAATAAAATCAAACCTTAACACAACTATTTGTTGTGTTGCACCACACCAAACATGCACATATATAATTGACTCTGCTGTGTTAGAAAGACAGAAAGCAAGAGTATTATTTATATCCAAAGACATTATACAGTCACATATATATGTCTTCGATCATTCACGTAACATAAGAGTACTACTTGACTACATGCATATATGCTCTCCATATATGTAGTCACTTTTACATATATGCTTCTAGGATAGTACACACTTCTTTCTTCATGCATACATTATATTCCAGCCTTACTGTATCCTGCAAAATTCAACATACACCAAAAAACATATATACTTTACTATATTATTTGTTTGTGCACAATATATGAACAATTTAAATTTATGTAAATAGTTTGAAAAATATATTTAAACATACTTGGAACAGTCAGTGCTAGGGCTGATCTTATAAGGTATGCTAACGCCGCACTTGCCAGGTAGCATGGCTGCGTTATGGACTTGGATGCCAGCGTTGGATGCGTACATACTCTTTAAGCAACTACAGATAGTCTGACGAACAGGGGTTGTTTTAGCCACATTATTTAGTTCATTAACCCCAGTACAACAAGCAGGCAGCACAGCACCACCACTTCGTAGGTAGCCAAGGCATGAAATCAAATCATCAGCGACCTGAACACATGTTATAGCCTCTGCATATGGTGCAACCAAAACCATGCAAGCTACAACTAAACCTACAATCATCATTCCTATTTTCACCATTTTTTTAGTTCTCTTAGTTAACTTGCTAGTGTATGTTCTTATGAATTTGTTGGTGGAAGAAGTGTTGTTTAGGGTACATATTTATAGTGGTGTTTTTGCATGTCGTGTACTAGTAGGTTGACGAGATGTTGAGGGAATGAGGGAGGGAAATAGTTGATTAGTTGAAGGTCGGGTTCGAAATTAATGAAAAAATTTAATGCTATTGATGTGTGATCTTTCCTAACAATTGAGTAAAGTTAATTAATTTATTTAATCTACATGTCTTTATCATCATTTTGATGAATAATAAAGATGAATACCGATCAATAATAGAGATCGAATCCATTTATGGATGACAAGCAACCTAACATAGCCGATTGACAAGTTAGAAGTTTATAATTACTTTGATTGTTGTCTTCTATATCTATTTGTGGTCTTCTATACTTATGAAGAATAATGTGGATATGTGATGTGTAGCATATGGAATATTAGTGACAGTACACTAGCGGGGTGCAAGCCGAACGGGGGGCGGGGGGTTATAAACTCTTGAATCGTAAAAAGTTACTAGGCCCGGAAGCTACAGTGGGTTTATATGCTCAAATTTCTTCATATATAACACCAAATCCAAATACTTTATTCTTTATATCAAGTGAAGGTAATGTTGAATTTGAATAAAAAGCTAACAATCAGTTACAACTCAGATATCAGTCGTTAGCAAAAAACCAATCCAAAGTATCCAACTTATAATTGAGGTCACACCCACAAATGAATAAAATAAACAAAGCAATCACGATAACAAACAATACGAACACAGGGATTTAACGTGCTTATATCCCATCTCCGATCTTGGAGATCGGTTTACTCCACGGGGCCAAAATAGAGATTTTTTACTATTAATTTCGTAGTCCAAGGTTACAAATACATATGAGTTATATTTATAGGATAAATCTAATTTATGGAACAAAAAGTAGCCTTTTCTGAAGACCTTATTTCAAGCCGCGATCTTCACCATTGCGTTGCGATCAAGGGTCGTCACGTTGCGATCTCTCCTTTTTCAGCAAAACTTGTTTTTATTCGTTAAGTCTTCACAATCCTAATAATCTCCCACTTGAAGATGAACAAATACAACCAGTAACTCTTCACAATCCGCCCCTTCAACAAAATACAATTCGGGACACGCTGCTGATCTCGCAGAGTTGGAAGACTTTCGATACAAGGCTACCTGAACATACTTCACAAAGCTGAGACCACTCTCTAGTTAGTAATATGCACTACCATCTTCTAACCTCGAGAAGATACGTTGAAGCGTGCAACAACTCCAACACCGTTGTTTCCACAACCATATGATTCAATCAATAGACACTTGCCTCTCAAACTCATCGATTACATCAATGTCTGATCCAACCACTGACATGTCATCGACCACTCATACAAAATTTCGTCTATACAATTTTCCTTTTTAGCAATAAGAAAATCCCCGATAGAACAAACACCGTAGATGTCAGATCTAGGTTCACCCCTGAGAATGCAATCACAACCTTGAAGACCAACTTTTTCAACATTCGCTTTCTCGCTTGTAAAAAGACCCGCAATAAAGCTATAATTTTAATGAACACATCTTCTCCCACTCACCCCCTCCCACTATATGATAAAATAATAACGACTCTTTGATAAGACTCTGTTTCATAATACTCCGTAGGTCGCCAAACCTTGCCATCCGAAAGTATAAATCTGAAGGTCTGAATGTTTTAGTGTACCCTAGAATCCACACACTAGATCGGTAGAAACTAAGAACCATCTTTGCACAACTATCTCCAAAGCTCCCAATATTTCCAAACTCCTACTAGCTTCAATGCTTCCCTCAATTACCGAACTCCCAAAAGTTCCTGAAACACTCAACAATATCCTGAAAGCTCACTAGGGCTTACAAGATCAACTACCTCTAAACACTACTTGAAGATTCGCAATCGGTTCCTCAAGACGATCCACTAGATCATTGAACCAACCCATCAACAGATACCTGAGCCCTGCCAAAAGCATTATATCTAACTTCTCCTACATATCAACCAATAAGTTTAAATGTGTGAGGTCCATCACGATTAGTCACTCCAAACTTGATATAGCTGATCAAAAACATGATCTTCCATTTCAACTTACGAGTGATAGCCAAAATTTCTCGATAACCACCACTGTCGATTACCAAAAGGATGTGGTACCATTTACTACCTAACTGAGAAAGCCTTCCTTTTAAGCTCCGCAACCAACCTCATATCTTTAAGAATCCAGTCCGTATCAAGTAAGGCTCCGATAATCACATCCCAGACTCTCAACATCAAACATCCTAATTCTGATAAACTTCATCGTTCCTTTCACAAGATCGTAAGAAAGTTGAAATCGAACCCATAACCCGGGATTCCCCAAAACTCTCATCGCAACTACAAGATCGTCGACTCTCATCACCAATTCCGTCCCGCCACGACCATTCAACGTTACAACGCGACTGACCTATTTCTGTGTCGCATCACGACCGGCCGCCATCACGCCATTATCCAACTAAATTCAGAATCGCGTCGCGAAACACTTAAACGATTTACTCACTCTAAATGGTACATAAACCTACACCATAATCCCATTGCGATTCGTATACAGGGGCAAAATTTGATTTCCCTATTGCAAACAAATCCTAAACACATGTCGTTCCACTTGTTCCATAATGGTTCTCTTTTATTCCGGATCCAGATCTGTCATAGATCTCCATCTTCCAGAAACTAAAACCCTAACCATCAAAACCTAATCTTGATCTTGCTCACATCCCTTATCGCTCCTGATCTTTAAACCATGAAGCTCTGATACCAGTTGTTAGGAATTACTATAACACCCCTTAAATTATCTCAGGGTTAAATATGTAATTTGACTCGGAAGCGATGGATAACAATAATATTATATCTTATTTTACAGAAAATTCCATATTTTTTTTTTCGCGAATTTATAACATTTAACTATTTCCGAAACAAAACACTTATAATTGTTATACAAAGACCACATACATGTTAATTTACAAAACATCTGTAAATATATATCAGAGTTAGCACGTGTCAAACATTCTTCAAAAACCATCTTCCTGCCTAACCCACAATCTTAAACATAACATGCAGGAAGAGAAATGGTGGGATTAGCACAAAGCTAAGTGAATGAATGTACAACTAATAAATCAGTTTAGCATAATAATCTGTTTACATTAAGCACAGTAAACACATAAACTCAAGAGGATCGGCGGTTACTGCTGAACCCTACAGCCGCGGTGGCCCACAGTAACACTTACCACAATCTGTAAAGGCCCATACAGAATAGGCCGATAACTTGGCACTACAACACAACAACACACTTTCCAGCGACAACACATGTATCTGGAACGTGTGTTGAACACAGTAGTAGCCAAGTCCAATCGCAATTGACCTCTGAATACACAGATGCCCGAAGGCCACATATGCATAACAAGCAGGTATACACAATCATAACTCAGACTAAACAGTCAATCAAGGTTTACGTTACTTGTTGTAATCACACCATTACAACTAACTCAAATTATGAGTTGCAGATCCACTCACCTGTCTGCTACTGTCCACCTCTCAGAATTCTAATATTACTGAGTCTTCGACTGATCTGAGAATACAACAGATAATGAGTTAGTAACTCATTTCGTAATCGTATAACATATCTCAGCACATAGTATCTAGATAATAAACATTTATCAAGTTTAAATCATCATAATAGCACATTCTTACAAGCAGGTAATTCCCTGAAGTCTAAGGAAATAAGAGTTCAATCTGGAACGAAACTCGAAAATCCCGGAACGTCATTTAAAAACTGAAAAATGTCATTTTGAAGCCCAAGATGACCCCGAAAGGCCAAAAACTTACAGGGCTATGGTACATAGTTTCGATTACTTGGTCGATTCCGAGTGACCATGCGAATTTCATCAAAATCTAATTTTTAGTAAGATTTTCACAAAACTTAGTAACACTTGCCATAGCGACATTGCCAATATCGCCAAATCACTAGCGATATTGCAAGCGAAATTAATCGCGATATTACCTGCGATATTGGTGGCGATATCACCAATATCGCCTAAACCAGTTCATCTGCGAACTGGGCAGAAAACTGGGCTGTTTTTCCACAAAATTCTCAAATCGAATTATAACAACGTTTTTCTACAAATCAAACATTCCAACACTTCGTAAACACATAAACAAACACTCTAAATGCATCAATTTAATATAAAAACACATAAATGAATTTCCAATCAAGATTCTCTTATTTCTAAAAACCCAAAAACTAAAAACTAACTAACCTTTGATTCTTTGCTTAAAACCACAAAAACGAAATGCAGGACTAATCTTTGATGAAATCCGAATCTAATAACGAAATTTGAAGTGATTTTGAGCTTGATTCAACCTTCAATTGCAAGTGTGTGTGTTCTTGGTGTTTCTAGTGTGTGTTTTAGTGTGTGTTTTAGTGTGAGATGAAGAAGAAGAAGAAATGAGCTGATTTTTCTGCATTTTTGGTTTATATATATATAATTTACGTATACTACGATGTATTAGTTCTAATAGTTAGGCTAATCCGTATTTTAAACTAAAAATACCGTAATTCCCATTTAATCATTCCTAACAATTATCTAATCAAACATTTCACATAATTTAATTCAATTAAATAACGTAAGCAAAGAGATAAATTTACCTAAAAATACTAGGCCATTGGTATATCCAATCTCCGATTTTGGAGATCATTTTGTTCACCGGAAAAAACTAGAGGGTTTTTACCATTAATTTCGTAATTCAAGTGTTACAAATACATAGCGTTATATTTATAGGATAAACCTAATTTATGGAACAAAAAAAACAGCCTTTTCTGCTAATCTAACTTCGGGCCATAACCAAGGGGTCATCGCACCGCGATCTTTATCGTCGCGCCGCAACCAAGGGGTCGTTGTGTCGGTAAATCTCATTTTTCAGCAAAACTCATTTTTCTTCGTTAAGAGATTCACAATTCTAACAGCTAATTCGAGTATGGTTTGTGGTTTCAGATAGTAGGTTGAAGGCACGCGGTCTGAACTGATTTGAGAAACAGATTGTCATGTGGAAAATACACCACTCAAACACGGTCTACATAGCCTATATAGGTTAATTGGTCGTTAAACGGGTTGACGAATTGACAAATTAGTTTTGAATTAACGTAATTATTTTGTAGGTGAGTTTAGTGGGGTACCTTTGGGTTTGGGAGGTTGATTTATCAATATCAATATATAAAAACTCACAAAAATAGGTTAGTATGTAATGGGAATCCCACCAATCAAGAGGCTGTAGGTAGGTTTGAGTCTCGATAAACATAATACGTTGATAATGGAGTGAATTGTAGATATATGTCGAATCTGTCATCATATTAGCATTTAGAAGAAAAAAAACATATAAACATCTAAAATGCTCGCGCTCAAATTTTAACTGAATGGCGTTCTGTATCAATGTCATAACATTGAAATTAACTAAATCGTCAAAAGTCTTGTAAGATCTCAAACAAAAAGTAGAACTAACTAGAAAGAAAAAGAAACTACTTTTAAGGAAAACAAGGTTTTCTCTATTTTTATGTTATGTCGAAATGTATGGCCCACTCTTTTCTCAATAACGATAACATTTTGGATCTCTCTTCCTTGATCACGAATGAGCCGCAACTCACCTGATTTGACCATTCTATAAGAATTGTATAGCTTTAGTCCACCGGCAAGTTGAAAGAAAAACCTTGTACGCAAGGGAGAAAGTGTGGCCTTTGATGGCACTTGACATGGTGACTAACCAATGAGGTAAGCCCAAACCCATTTTATAACAAAAAATATAGTACACAAATTTCAAATTGAATTAACTTTTAAAAGAGTAGTAGATACGTATATTTATATTTTCATATTTTATAAACACTTTTAACTATTTAGTTCTTTCACGAAGTAAATGATTCAATCTTGAATTGAATAACTAAAAGATAGAATTTCGTTAGACTTTTAATTCACAATACATGAATTGACTTTTTGATTAACTTGATTTTCTTATAAGAGGTAGTTATCAATTATCAATGTAGAAACTACATTGTTAAAAAACACAAATCTCACAAGAACAACGAGATATCAAGAACTTACTAATTTCATTAAACCAAAAACCGAGAAAAAACCCCAAAAACAAAATCAGAAGACTTCCTCTCTTACAAACAAAACTCTCAATCTAATCTTCCCGCACAAGAATCAAATAACATTTGTCAACTATGATGAAGTAACATACAAGATTACATCGACACATATATGCCCATATAAAATCGTACACAACTTCTGAGAGAACAAAATATACTTCACTAGTTCACTGTACAAAAAATGATCCAACTATTCCTTATCTATTACACATTTCCAGAATTACACTTCACACCCTCAAGTGCCTGCAATAACACAAATACCACAAAATGTAATAATAACAACTTACCTGCCTTACAAAGTGACATAGCCAGTCCTGCAAATACAAACAACAAATACGAATACCAAATACAATCTCTATATTCAAGTCAATCAACCCAAGCTTGTTATATAATTACTCATGTTGAACAACTCCTAACTTATCTTTTCATATTGAAAATACCATAGATAAGACTAAGACAAAATTAAATTCTTTCAATCATAAGTATAAATAGTCACCAAGTTACAAAATAAGATTGCTTGCTTTTTTTTTGTTTGTTTTAACATTCCCCAACAATCTTATGTTGTAACTTGTCAAGTTATTCATAAATGTGTATCATTCAAATCCAAGATTGATAATCTTTTCATATTTCAACATACATATAAGAGACCAGTTACAATAATTCATAATATTTAGATGTTTAGATATGTAAAAGTTTGGATTATAAAGGATGTTGTCAGATCGATTATTTTTTCTAACTCTTTAAAATGTAACAACCCAACTTTATAAAACTATGAATTTATTATATAAGAGTTATTCGATGTTTTAAGACTTGTTAAATCAATTTATTTAAGTTAATTTGGGCGTTGGGCATATTAAATAAAAAGATTACATATTTGATTTAGATAGAATGATATTAATTGTTATAACACTATTAACTAAAAGGTAAGAATGTCAATTAGAATACTAGGTATATTTTAGAAACCTTAACACATTCTGGTATAAAAGAAATAATATATGAGTTGCTCACAAATTCCAACAGTCATTTTTCGGCATCCGTTTTCCGGCCAAAGACACACAAAACCCACTTAGTAATTACACATTCATACTTGTGTTCATTAACATAGCTAGAGGGGAAAACAAAGAAAGAGAACGAAAGTGAGTCTCTTGAAACAAAGAAAGAGAGTGGTGAAACGTTCTTCGATGAGATCTACCATTTTTCGGCGATGCACAATAGTTTCTTGTGAGGTAAGGTTTCATTTAAATCTTTTGTTTAGCTTTCATGAGGCTAGAATGGCTCCTTGTAATCTGATCAGTTTGCTTACTGTGAACATGTACAAAACCCATCATCAAATTTCTCTTGTGGGATGCACGACCTTTTTCCGGTGAGCTATAAATCTGAGTTGCGGCTAGCGTACAATAACTTCTCAGGTAACATATCAGACCCTTGTGTGTTTATATAACCTTTTAGAAAGATAAGATTGTTGAATAATTAGAAATTGAAGAACTGGTACTAAGAGCACTCCCAATGGTAAGGCAAAACCGACTGGTAACTTTTTGCCTAATCAGCACCACGTCAGCTTTTCTCAAAACTGACTGAGACTGACTAACAACTGACTGACCTGTTCCAATGGTCACGGTCAGTTTTTCGGTCAGTTTTTAATTTATATTTAAAACACAATACTTAAAATAAAACACATTTCATTAAAATAAAAACATTACAATAATTAAAAATAACATTACATTTCCTAAAAAAAATTCAATAATTAAAAAAAAACATTACATTTTCTAAAAATAAAACACAATAATTAAAAATATTACATTTATTGAAAAAAGATACGATTAATGTTGACGGAAATTTGGTATGAGATGCGCAACGTGTTCGATTAGAGCATTGCAAAGTTGATGATCTACCGTTCGATCGCGTAATTCCTTGTCCATACATAATTGAGTTGCAACCCTTTCTTGCCATGAACGCCGGGTAAATTTGTCGGGTTTGCCAAATAATCTTCTTCAAGTTGACGAATATCTCAACCGTTGTCCTCGGTTATCATGTTGTGTAAAATCACACAAAAATACATGATTCTTTTTATTTTGTTGATGCTATATGGTCTTATCGGGTTTTTGATGATTTGCCAACGGCCTTGAAGCACACTGAATGTTCGTTCCACGTCTTTTCTTGCGGATTCTTGATATCTCTTGAAACGTATTTCTTGTTGCGTTAGTGGAAACTTAAACGACTTTACAAGAGTAGCCCATTCTGGATAAATCCCGTCGGCAAGATAATAACCTTCGGTGAATTGTTGTCCGGCAATGGTCAATTATATTTGAGGAGCTCTATCTTGTAGTAAATCGGTGAATAAGTCTGATTCATTCAGAACGTTGATGTCATTAATCGAACCCGCAGGACCAAAGAAGGCGTACCAAATCCACATATCGTAAGAGGCTACCACTTCGAGCATGATCGTTGGACATCCCTGATCACCTCGGGTGTATTGACCTTGCCATGCCACTGGAGAATTTTTCCAAGGCCAGTGCATACAATCGATGCTCCCGAGCATACCCAGAAAACAATGCAACTCGGCATGACGTTGTTGTAAACGTTGCACATCTTGGAGTGTAGGTTTTCTTAAGTACTCTGTCGAAAATAGATGAAATACACATTTTCAAAAATTTGTCTAAACAATCTTATGACGTTTGTTGACCCATGTGTAAGTATTCATCAAACGCATCAGTGGCACAACCATATGCCAATTGGCGTACGACGGAAGTGCACTTTTGAAAAACGTTAAAACCAAGTGCATCGACAGCGTCTCGACTTTGGTGAAAATATGAAAAATATGGAGGTAGCGGAAGTTGGGAGTACGATAATATACTTTGACATATATGGAAAAATAAAGGCCGGCTCATTCGGTAAGGTCGTCGAAAGTAATCCGCCGGAAATGTTGGGTGTTCGGCAAAGTAGTCTAAAAATGAACGTTAGGCCCGCCTCGTCGCGATTTCTCCGTAATAATTGTCTGGGTCTTCTTGGTGGACGAAATGAGCTTTCTACATCTTGGTTGGAATCGGAGTCTATCGAATTAATCATATTGATTGCGGCGGTCGTATCGAAAACACTCGTAAGCGTTTGAATTTCTTCAATATCGGAATCGGAATTGGAATTAGACATAATATGTATTTTGTGTGAAAAAAATGGGTGTATAATTGTATAAGTTTATAGAGAGAATTGGTTGTTTTTTGTGTGAATTATAGTTGTTTGGAGTGAGTATATATATAGGAGTAATTGTGTGTATTGATTTAGTGGAATAAAAATATATATATGTATATATATATTAAAAATTGAAACTAGCCGTTTGATTTACTTTTTTCAAAAATTTTAAATTTTTTTTATTATGTAACGGTTACCTTTTAAATAGATAAAAAAAAGTAAAACATTTAAATCAAAACCGAAGTACAAACCGAACCCCGTTGGATATTCGACTAAACCCAACCGACGGCTCAACCGACAATACCGTGCCAATCTGTCTATGGTTGAGTTTAGTTGATCAAATTAAAAAGTAAAACGTTGTAATATAGCAACTTCTCAATGATCATGAATTGTGCTATAATCTGTCTATGGTTTAGTTTAGTTGATCAAATTAGATTAAATAATTAATAAGATAGTTAGAGTAAATAATTAGCAAGGGGATTAAAAGTAGATTGATTTAAGAGGAAATGATTAATATGTCTTACTTGTAGGATAAGAGTATCAGGACATGTATAAGTAGTTTGTTAATGGTAACATCTTTAAATTGATTATAGGTGATCAAACGAGTTTGACACTTGATATGACTCAACAATTATAAAAGGAGTTGTTACGCAATTTTTTCTCAAAACGGAAGCACATATCAAAATGTGTTTTTATAAGGATTTTGTACAAAGTTAGTTAAATGTATAGATACTGGTAGCACCAAGGGCAGTTAAGTACGAGTAGTTCGCAATTATTTGGTTAGTGTCGTTGTTAACCATTCAATACTTAGGTGCATTTGTGATCCAATATTAGTATACTAAGTACTTTCAAGCATGACAAGTTGACGATATCATTTAGTTATATGTTGTTAGATACTTGTTGTTTACGAGTGCTTAGTATGAGTCAACTATGTTGTTTAGTTGCATGGATCTATTGCATGTGTGTTAGCATGTTTGTAGCATTTGTGGGTCTCCCACACCGGACTAGAATGCGTGTGTGAGCTTCCCTGTTCACCGGGCAAATGATTGGTAATAAAAATGTTATTTAAAGTTTTAGCTCTTGCTTTAATTAAACATTTTTATTTTTATAGTACTAATTTGTTTCAATCTGGTGCTTAGTATACCCGTGTATGTGATATTTGTCCTTACGCAAGAATGTAGTTGGACCAAGTGGCAAAGGAAAGAAAGTTTCTTAGAGTACGAGATTGTTGAAATAGAAGATAGCTTTTATATTTGTAACTAACCATAGTTAGTATAAACTCTTTATTTTAGTAGTGAGAGATGGTTACACCAGATTTTAAGTAACTATTTATTATAATTCGGCTACTTGAATATGTAAAATTTAAAGTAGTTGTTTGGTTGTTATTTACGTTTATGAAGTTATTCTATGTTTTTTTTTCTCTTTTTTTTTTTTTTTTTTTTTCAAAAATGCTTAATATCTTAATGTAACAAACGGTCGAAAGATTGATTGTGGAGGCAATTCTTATTCTAAATTAATTTTACCTTCACTACACATAACTTAAAACTGATGTCCAATCCAACCACAACGTAAATGCCAAACCCTTTTGAATAATTGTGCAATACTCCAAAATTAATATATTTATGCGGAGGGTTTGTCGTAATCGATTAGCACAACTTACTGGTTCAGCGAAATTGGGTATCTTGATCCCGATACCACATTTTGATCGAATATTCAACGCTCTCAATCATTTGGTGTAAAGATATTGGATGATGTCAAATTCCATTCTCGAAATCTTCTTCTTTTACCTTTACAAACTTGATTTTTGGCTCCTTACTCTCTTGCACATCATTGGTTCGAGGCTTATATGCTTTCAAGATGTGATAGGGTGTGGAGAATGTAGCAATGGATAAATTATATACTTCCTAGTTCATGTCAATCTCGATGAGCAGGGAAAAATGGATTTATAGGCCCTTATTCTAAGCTTGAAGTAATGGCAACAGGTATTGGCTAGCTGGGGCTCAAGTTGTATCCGTTTTGGATCTTGTTATGTTAATTCGGATCTTTCTCCGAGATTTAAAATTTTGTAAATTTTGTTTGTCTTCATTTATTTTGGAGTTTTAATGACATTAGTTGTTCAAAAAAAAAAAAATTATTAAGAAATATTGCAATGGGGCATTTTAAGAAGAGATGTAGCGCAATTTCTTGATCAGGATTACAACATGCGCATCTCAGCCGGTTGAGATCAAGGAGGTGTTTGGAATTGCTTATTTGATTAATAATCAGATTATTGATTATTTTATCAAAAGATCGATAGCTAGATCCGAACACTATTTCAAAAAATGTTTAACTACTTATATTATAAGAAATCGATAATTGATACATATATTCATACTTTTTAAGCAATATTCGCATTAAAATAAGCAACCCTGGCCAAACAACCCCAATCTATTCACTTGAAGGGCCGAGAATGAAATTTTTTGTAATCTCCTTAAAAATGGAAATTTTGCATAGATAGCTTGGAAAAAGGCGACCTCTCCGTTGAATAGATGTGGGCTTGATATTTGAAGCTTTCTAGCAAGCAATCTCGCTATGAATTATGTCGGAATTTGGTGTTGAGAGACAAAAGCATTATACCACAAGTGTATTAAATCCAAATGTAGCCCCATGAGTATCATTATTAGCTTAAAAGGTCAACTTTCCAAGTTATATATTGATATGTCGTTGCTCTTGACAAGAAAATTGGAAGCGGTTAAAAGACTAAATTTTGGGAAGACTTGTGGATTGGTGGGACTACTTAAAAATTTGGCTATCCTGGTCCCTGGAGACTCAAACGAATTGCACAGTAAGTCGAAGATTTTACAAAACCACTAATTGGCCTTTATTTCACCATTGGGCTGAAGGAAGCCAACTTGCAGTGGGCCTGAAAATTACCAATATACGGTATTAATGGAACTTCTCACTCATTTTACATTTGGAATTTTGGATAATAAAATAGATACTTGGGCTTGTTTATTTGATGATTCTAATATGTTCATTGTCAGGCCCGCCAGGCCAGTGTAAGAAAATTGAGGATAAATGATGATTTGGCACGTGCGTTGTGAGGGAATAACATTTTTACGTTATTATCTTAATTAAACTCAGATTCGATCTCATTGTCGTGCTTCTCACCAACAAAAGTAGAGTTTATCATTATAATAAAAAATAATAATCTTTAAAAAGAAAAGACTAGAAAAAGTGATGAATAATAAAGCCTAGTTAATTAATTAATTAACAATACAAATAAAAATGATAATAATAACAAATTAATAAAAAAAAACCTAATATATATTAAAAGAAAGAAGACTTGCATCACAAATGTGCTTTCAAAGATTCGAACTTAGGTCTCCAACATGGGTAGACAGCACCCAGTTATCAAAGTATTTGCAATTTTTTTTTGTTTTATCAAAGTATTTGGAATTTGTTTTGTTAAACTTATTATATTATTATTATATATGTTATGAAAGACGGCTAATAAGACAAAACAGTTACTGTCTATAAATGTAGGGTAATTGATAGTAAGGGAAATGTCTACTTTCATTCTCAGAAGCAGTTCGATGGAACAATATGTTACCAATTAAAATCAGCATCAATTCGTGGATGTTTTTCAACGATTGGCTTCCTACTCGGGTGAATCTTTATAAACGATGTGTGGAATTAAACTCAGTCAAATATCCGATACGTAATAATAAATCACAACACATCTTTTCTTAAATTGTTTGGTGCCTAAAAAGGTTTGGTCGGTAATTATATTAATCAATGGTGTAGTACTGTGGTAGTGCACCTTACCTCTTATCAACAATTTGAGCGACGTATGCACAGATTACCTCACTTCAAGTAGTCGTTCAAGCTGTGTTACCGGTTATATGGTGCCATTGAAACCAAATATATTTGAGCCATAAAGAGGCTAGGATTGACACCATAGGGGACAAGTTAAAAACCATATCTTCTACTCGTATTTAGGGATGACAAAAATCCCTTTGGGAATATCTTATCAGGTTTGAGGCAGGTTCTTGGCATACACCTATTTTATATAGGTAGGGGGGGATATCTTATCAGGTTTGAGGCAGGTATCTATGAATGTCAACAGACCTTGGTAGTAGTTTTTCTATGTTTTTTTAAGTTGCTTTTTGTACTGTTTATGTATTTCAATAGAGAAAAATTAAGGTGGAGTGCAGTCAAATTAGTGGTGGTCAGTTATGACTAGGGGCTGTTGTGGTGGTCTCTAGTGGTGAGTTAGTAGTACCGTTGGATGTGACAGACAATTGTGCACGACCACCCATTAAGAGTACAAGTGCTCTCAGCAAAGAAATATATACAGACATTACGTAAAGGAAGAGTTGCAACGAAGATGCCAACATAATTAGCTATATAACAAAACATTATATAATAAGCAAAAGGCATTACAAATGGAAGAGACATAGACAATGACATATGCTATCTTAACGAACACAATGCTCTCTATACTATTGATTTATATTTTTATATATGCTTCTAAACACCCAAATGCAAACGTATTTCTTCCTTTCACCAAGTCCCATCCTCACTTCACCCTGCAAAAATCACCATGGAAGAGTACATCAATACAAATTTTAGTATTTCTGCGTGCATGTGTGTTCATGCAAGATATTAACTACTAGTAGAATTGGAGGGTCGAAGCAAGAAAGTTATTACCAATGGAGGAAGTTTGACAATTATAATTATAATTATTAATCGCAAAATCATTTTTTATATGAAAAATAGTAATTGCTAACTTTAGTACATATAAGAAAGTCTAAATTGTATGATAATTTTGTGGTGCAGCTCCTGCTCTGCCCCTAAAATCTCTTCCGGTCTTCCCAATAGATGTATATATAAAAATCTAATTAAATTAAATTTAAAGAGATGCATATATTTGAAATTACTTGCTGCAATCGGTGCTTGGGCTAATCTTGTAGGGAATGCTAACACCACACTTTCCGGGGAGGCTGGCCGCATTGCCGGAATTGATGCTAGAGGAGGACGAATAAGCACTCTTTAAGCAACTACACGCAGCCTGACGATCAGGAGTTGATTTCGCAGCTCCATTGAGTCCTTTAACACCACTACAACATGCGGATGTCACAGGACCACCTTTAGTTAGGTAACTAATGCATGGTGCCAATTTGCTAACCACTTGACCACAACTAATAGCAGCCTCTGCATAGGGTGCGGTTAGCACCATGCAACTCACAACTACACATAAAACAATCATTACCATTCTTGCCATTTTTTGGAAGTTATGTTTACTTCTATGTGGTCTTAGCTTTTAAATTGTTTGGTGTAAGAAAAAAGGTGCTATGAGATTATTATATTTATAGGGGTGTTTGTGCTAATTGTGAATGTATACGTGTGTGTGAAACTATGAATTTTTTGGATTAAAGGGGTGGTGGGACTTGTTAGTTGGAAGTTGGGTTTAATATTTAGTTAAACTGTTAACCACTTTGAGTTTTTTGACCTTTGATCTTCACCCATGAGTTAATAATCGGCCCACATTATTAAATTAGATTGCAAAGTAACAACCATATTTAGACTTTTTGAGCTCTAATTCGGGCTGAATTATTTGACAACACCCCAAATATTATAATATCATGTTTTCAAAATGCGGATATTAAACTGAAAATTTCAATTGGGCAACCATTTTAGTGTCAAATTCAACTATTTTCTGACCCGATACGAATTTGAGCTGGGTGAGCAATTACACATGACCTATAATTCGGGCAACATTAAATATAAATCATTCTAATTTCATTTAGTTTTAGTTACATCGTTGTAATTATATTTAGTTACTGTATAATTTTTAAATTGGAATATTGCTATTTCTTAGGATATTATAATTGATGTTTGATAACTATACTTTTTGTACACAAAACGTATCTAGAGTCAAGTATGTAGTTTTTGATTATGATCTGACCATATAGAACAACTTTGCAGTAGTTTTTATTTAGTTTTGTTGTATTTATTAATTTAATTTTGATAAACACGAAATTGGCCGGGTCATATATTATAGAATAGGAAAAACAATCAATAGTCTAGAAAGCAGAAAAACCACTGATAGATAAATGCACTTTCTTACCTTTGTTCGATCTATTGTCTTGGATACCAACAATTTTAGTAGTATTAATGAATTCATTTAAATATGTTTGAGTTTTTTCCTTTATAAGGGCTCACTTATCGAACGGGCCGTCAAAATTTACGAGAAGACCCGTGGAAGGCCCTGTTTATCTTCACAATTCCGACATTGAAAGACAGAGGAAAAATTATAATCAGACACGTAACGTATATAGAAAACAGAGTGCATGAGCATTGCAGCAATAGAACAAGGGTGGCAACACAACATATATATAAAAACTATACGAAGCCACTGGCAATACAAATAAACAAGACATACTAAATTAAATATATGCCTTCTTCGTATGAAAACGGCGTTAGCTCTTCATATTTATTTATTATAATCTCTAAATGTTTCTTGTCATGTAACCGAAACATCTTATTTCATGCATATATATCTCATCCTCATTGCACCCTGCAAAAATTTATCACAATAGCAAGTTTAAAATGATAAGCACGCGTGTAATTTAATTTAAAATGAATATAATCTAAGAATAATTGTTTTGGAATGTTTCGTGCCTAATAATTTGGTTGATACACATAAAACAAAAGCTGGAAAAATGGAGACAGAAAAAGTGTACTATACATGCCAAATATTATATATTTACTAGACGTGTGTACGTTTAGCTTATATTCTATACACAGTTAGCACTACTCATAATTTAAACATAATGACAGATTAATTTGTACATACTTAGTGCAATCGGTGCTTGGGCTTATCTTGTACGGAATGCTGACACCGCACTTTCTTGGGAGACTAGCGGCATTGCGAGGTTTGATGTTAGCGACCGATGCATACGCAGTCTTTAGGCAGCTGCATGCAGCCTGATGATCAGGGGTTGACTGCGCAGCCGCATTAAGTCCTTTGACAGCACTGCAACATGCTGGTGGCACAACACCACCTACTGTTAGGTAACCAACGCATGGGGCCAATTCGCTAACCACTTGACTACAAGTAATTAATAGCAGCCTTTGCAAAGGGTGATGTAACCACCGTGCAAGTCACTAGTAGACATAAAATCATCATCACCATTCTTCCCATTTTTAAATAATACGAGCACTTAATTAAGTTTCTGGAAACTTACACTTTTTTCCTTTTTTCTTTTGAATAGAAGGCTATAGATGAACAATACTGTGGTCCAACGTTGCGATATAAATAGGGTGAAACAAACATTTCTATGTGATAGGAAGTGGTTAATTATTAGTTAACCATTAGAATTAACATCTATCGAATGTGTAATTAGCTTCTTCTATGTTTGGATAGCCTAACACTGCTGGTGCCAACCATGTTTGGACTTTTGATTGTCATTTCGCTCTTAATAATTTGAGAAAGTAGATGTAACAACCTTTTTCGTAGCTACCCTAATGATTCATCATACTTCATAGTAAATAGATAAGTAAAGATGATAAGTAACAGTGATAAAATAAATCAAGACTGAAAACTTGTAACTGTGAAAATAAGTTATATAACGCGTTTATTTTGTTGTTTTATAGAAACCCTGATCTGTTTTTCCATTGAGACAGAGGATCAGTTTTCTAAATCCAGAACTCTAGCTATTCTTTTTATATGAATCAAATGGATACTTATGATATGTCTCACAAACACCGGTTAGAGTATGAGTTGATGGCGGTAGCTGAAAGCTTAATGACTGGAGTTCAATTTCTTAAAACTTATTGAATAACCTTTTTTATTCGGAGACTGATACGAGTTAATCTTCTAAATAAGCTCTACATTTTAATTTTACTAAAACGAAATTGGTTTATTTTATACCAACATAAAAAGTCTCATAATTTACAGTAAAGTTGATATCATTAAAAGAGAATGTCATTTACACTTCAGCTTCTTCATCGAATAGTTATCCAATAAATGTGATGTTATGTGCTGTAAGCATAAAATAGGTGAGTGTAAGAATCACCACCCATAAAGATAAGGCAAATTCTGTCTCCACAATTTATAGAGATAGTAAAAGATCAGAAGACGATGGGCCACAAACCTCAAGTTTCACCGGAGGAAGCTCATTAGGACCATCAACATTCTTGGTTGTTGAACTGCAAAAACAGGATAAACATAAGTTTCATCAAATCTTTAACAAAGAAAAAATCATCGAAGGTTAAATAATTAATAAAACCCAGAAGGTAGAAAATCATATTGTTGATTTCAACTTTTAGATAAAATGAAATGAGCTGAGGAAGGTAATGGATTATTCTTACTTGAAATTATAGATCGATACATTACCTTGCTCTCAACACAAATTGAGCAACAATAAACAAAAGTAAAAGATAAATAAATATATAATGATAAAATAGTAATAATACTTCAAAAATAAACTGAATTAATAGAATTTTACATGGTACATAATGTCAATATGTCAAGGCATACTATGTAAGACCAGTTTCAAATAATCACAATTTTTAAACATCAAATAAGTGAAAAACAATGTCGAGTTCCAACTTTAAATAAATACGAAAACTCTAGTACCTCACCTAGCGGATCCGGAAATTTCACGTCCAGCAGCAAATTGGATTGTCTGCTTCTGAATATTGGGTGTAATCCCCTAAACCCGTTTCTCACGACAAGTAGCATTACCTAAAGAGGGACATGCCTTCTCGCACATTGATTTGCATCCAGACACACTACTGATACAAGAAATCACAAATTGATAGCCCTTTAAAAGCAAGAAATAAATAATTATTGGATAGACGTTTTCAAAAGCTCGTATAAAATCTAGTACACACCATAGGGATTTAAATGTTTTTTACAATCTATGATCGGTAAACATTACATTTACATCCATATACATAATATAATGAATAAAGGAATCAAACACTACATCTATATATAATACATACCCTAGTGAAGAATCTGTGACACACCATTGTGAATTAATCTGCGGTAAATCATCAACCAATAATTAGTGTACCCAAAAGGGTGAATATCTCATTGAGACATTTTATCAAATGGTTGGTGATCCATCAGAAAAGTTAAAAAATTTCAGTTTCTAATAAATTAAAAAGTAACAACTGATTCAATTTAACATTAACATACAATTTAATTAACGTCACAAATAAACCAGGTAACTTTTTTTTAAAGTAAGTGTTGTGATATAGGATCATACAATTACGTATACAACATGTCCATTGACAAACTATAAAACTTAGTGAAGAAGTGAAATGCTTCAGGATCATTATTTAGAAATTAGAATCGTAAGAAGAAATGTATAACCTGTTGATCTGGTGCAATGGAAGAAAGAGAGGAACGAATTGTTGTTTATCACTATTGCAATAATGTTCGATCGATAGGAGAAGCAGCAATCTTTTCATGTGATCTCATATGAACTCAAATTTCGAATTGGTTAGCCACCATGTACCTCATTTGCTTACTTGAACAATATGGAAAGGTTGTTTTGATAAATTAATTGTTAATTAATACGTTTTTTTAACAAGAAATATAAATATCATTATCAAAATCAAATTCAAAATAGCTAATACAGATGATTAAGAATAAAATCAAGGGCAAAATAAGATGAATTAACAAAATTAAAAGCTAAGATTAGTTTCGGTGAAATTCAAATGAAGTAAACTACCTATTATGGACTTGAACTTACATCATATTGAATGGCCACCTATTATGGACTTGAACTTATATCATATTGAAGGGCCACCTTAATACCGTTAGGCGAATAGTCTTTTGATATTTTAGTTTTTTTTATGATAGTAAAAAAAATTTAGTTTTTCTTATAATAGTAAAAAAAGAAAAAAAAGAAAAGAAAAGAGATACACGTGATCAATTCGTTATTGGTTTGAGCATGATTTACCCTCACTTCGCGAGTGTCATGTAAGAACTTGTTTCCAACAATGCACACTAAAAAACAATATACATTCTGCACTCTAACCCAGTTGACTCAAATGGATAGTTTGAGTTACTAAAAGTCACTCTCTTTCATGCAACACAATGTATGAATATGTAATTGATTGATTAGGATTATAATTCTATATCACTCTGTTAAAACTACTTAACTCTAATTTAGGTCAACCTCATACAACTTACAACTTTAGCTAGGTGCCCCAAAATTATGTTATAGATTATATTTTGAAGTCATCAAACTAAAGATGACTGATACTACAAACTTGTCTAAATCCACTTCCTTCTCCTCAAGCTTGAATTTTCAATTTTCACACTTAACGCTCACACTTGTTTTCTATATATATGACTAGAAATTAGCTAATTTCTATATCTAGATCGACAAGCCACCAATTTAAGTCCAAAAATGGTAGAGTTGGTCCCTCAAGTTTCAGTTATTTTCTGGCCCTACTTATTTATCAAATAACTTATCAAATTTAATTGGTTCATATTCTCACTCTCATGACTTCTAAATTAGTAAATTTGATTACGGGCTATTCAACATACAAGTTTAAACTTCAAAGACAAATTATGTAAAATAGAAACGAACTATTGACTGATTTTTTATTCTATAAATCAACTATCAAAATTATTAATAATAGAAATCAACTTTCAATTTTACGATAATTGTAGTTATATGTTACTTTGAAATTTGAAAAGGAAATATAACATGTTAATTATGATGAAAGTGAAAGTTAATTTCTACTATTTATAATCTTGATAGTTAATTTCTAAAATATAAAACAACGGTCTCTCTGTTTTAGGTGATTTATATTTATTAGGAAAAAGTGAGTAACATATACCTTGAATTCGAGATGTTACATGCTGAAATTGAATCTTTAATCCTTTGTTACCTTTCAAGTGATATTATACTTTGGCTTAATAGAAGGGTGTACGTGTCTTTTCACCACTTAGAAGTTTCTAACACTGTATACATTTCCAAAATCAATCTTTAATAAATGCATTCTTCCTATTTCACTCCTAACAAAAGTCAATAAACAATCTAAATCTTCTTAAAAAACAAAAAAATGAAAGAATTTCAAAAAGAACTCAAAACATTAGCTCTTAAACAAGTTCTGTTGACTCCATATCATCCTTATTCACAGTCAAAGTTAGCTCCTCTGCTCTCTTAGCTTGATCCCTCCAATCAGTTTTAATCAAAGTATGTATCATCAACAATGCACATGCAATCTGTGATGCAACCATTCCTAACCACAATCCCTGATAACCGAGCTTCAACACGAAAGCTAATACAATTGAAAGAGGAAGCCCTATAAGATAAAAGGCTGCAAGATTAATCCTGACCCCGATTTTGGGTCTTGCTGAACCACTCAATACGCCACATGCAGCTGTCTGCAAGGCGTTTCCAACCTCAGCAAGGCCTATGAGTGGTAATGCGGAAGAAAGCAAGATAAGGATTTGTGGTTCATTAGTGTACAATATTCCAAGTACATTTCTTAGAGAAATATATAATGCAAAGATTAAAAGTCCATATATAATCGCGATGAATATCCCAATTGCTGCAGCCCATT
The DNA here is from genome assembly GCA_963921325.1 of Logfia minima. NCBI lineage: Eukaryota > Viridiplantae > Streptophyta > Magnoliopsida > Asterales > Asteraceae > Logfia > Logfia minima. The sequence continues at coordinate 9,265,573 of OY992776.1, read as the reverse complement.
GCGCACGAGCCGGTTGACCTCCTCCTAACTCATGCCCTACGCGTTGTGATATGCTTAAGCTCAAAGAAAATGGGAACACATAAACAATGCCGGTTAGTTGCATTATGATACCGGTTGCAGCCACACAAGATTGAGGATTCTCTAGCAATCCGCTTAAAAAAAGAAGGATTTCATACAACCACCATTCTAAACACACTGAACAAACACTAGGGATTGATAAGCTCAATAATGGCCCCCAACCTCTTAAAATGGACGCCATGTTGGTCTTCGTAATCCATGGATTGAGTGCTACTTTTGACATGTAAACATAGAGTGCTAACCCGATATTCATGTTATATGTAAATAAAGTAGATGACAATGCAATGCCCTTAATTCCTAATTTTAAATACCTAACAAGAAAGTAATTAATAGGGAGGTGTAGAATTGTAACACAAGTGGCAACAATTGTTGTTGGTGAGTTTAACCCTTGTGTTCTCAAAAAGGAACGAAGCGGTAACAAATGAGCCAGGGCAGGCAGTTCAGGTAGAGAAAAGACTAAATAAGTGGCGGCAACTTTTGTGATAACACGGTCTTGACCGAAAACATGTAAAACGGGCTCGATGTTTAGCCATAGGAATGTAATGGGAATGGAAGTTAACAAAAGGAGAAAGAAGGTTTTGAGGTATGTTTGGCTAAGGATTGGGAATTTTTTGGCTCCAAAGGCTTGAAAACAAATTGGATCCATTCCCATGCATAGTCCTTTCATGATTGATACACATGTGATATTTGCAAAACCAATGGCTAGAACAACTCCTGCTAATTCAGATTTACCCATATGGCTTAAGAAAAGCAGTGAGATTATGGACTTTGAAAACAAAAGGTAGGTGGTTGTTGCCACAGGACATGCTGATGTTGATAGCATTATTAACTCTTCCACCACCTAAATCCATGAACGAAGACATAAAGTATATTAGTCTCTAAATTAAAAGACTAATGCAAACATGTATAATTACAGATGACTACTTCACATAGTTAGAGTTAACTACATTCTAATACATTAGACATTTTTATAATTATTCATGCATAACCAATTGACTAGGCTTCTTGAAATTTTTCTTAAAAAGATTATATGCATGATGTTCATTTTGAGAAACACAAGTATATATTAACATTTGAGCGTGTCATACATACGTACATACATACACATACATATGTATACAAACATACATACATACATACATAAATTCAAATCAATTTTTATTTAATTTAATCAACTTAGAAGTTCATGTAAGTAAGTAGCTAGGGCGGTGATAAATACAACACCACAAGTGTTATTCATGCATTAGAAATTTACGCTATTAGTACAATACAATTTTTTAAAGTACAATTTTATTATATGGATCAAAACTCAGGGTGTATCTATCACTCCCCAAATAATCTCAAGTTAAATTAGATTACTTAGACGTTACAAGCATTAATACATATATTACTTGTAATAGTACTTTCTCGCCATGATCTTCTAATTTCTCATCATAATGTGCTGGAAAATCATACATGTATATGTTGGATGATAAACTTGATTTTGGTCCGAATTATCATTGGACTAGCCAAATAAAATAGTAGGTCCAAATCCGTCGATAAGAAAATATCTAGAGATATTTATAAAATGTTTGTAGAAGAGAGTTAAGAAAAATCTAGTAGAACTATCTAGTTATTAGTTATCAATGAAAATATCTAAAATTGTAGAATATTTCATTGAGTAGTATAAATAAGTGATGGTGTTAACATTTGTAACCGTACAAAGTTAAAGCAATCAAATAAACATTAAATTATATTATATATTAAATATATATATGTACAAGCAACTTATATAATTTACATGCACATGCATGTGTGCATATAATTTAGTGTACAGATCAACATGTCACCACAAAGTCTCCAAACACCATTTCCCATGATTGTTCCCCTCACGCCTTGAACAGTAAGGTAATCAAAGAAAAAGTTTATTAGAGTATTAATTAAGGAATTAATTAATGTCAACCATGAATACTTACCACTCTAATTCGATCTGTATGGCCTTAATTTCACACACATGCATTACTTTTCAGTAATTAAATTAAGAAAGATTAGAATCATGTGATCCTTATAACATTGGTTTAAATATTCTCTGTCTAATAACAATAAACATATCTAGCGTACGTAACTGCTATTTTATATAAACCAAAAGCAGACTTTGTGGGTATGTACCACAACCTTTTTTATTAATCAGATTAATAAATATTATTGGTTCAAAATAATTTTAAAAACAACTTTAAGATTACCGATCCAACTCAAGCAAATAAAAAGTACTTGATTTGTGTCTTATAATTTGGTGCAAATTATATATAACTTACAACTTGGTGTCCTTTTAACTACCCTTTTTGTGGTCCGGAAAAAGGTTTTCAGAATCTTTCATAATGCAAAAGTTGATGGTCCAAAAGATTTTTATTTATTTGGGTAAGTTATTCAATTCGACCCAAATTATTGCTCGATCACAGATGATTTATCTGACTGCGTTTTATCTATCGGGGTTTATGCTAACTCGACGTATACTTCATTAAACTTGTACTTACTGCAGAAAGTTTGCTAATAGTGCAGGCATTACTAATTAACAGTATCATTTTGAGTTATGGGTCACACTTAGTTATAAATGATATATATTGAACCTATTCAATGGTTTGGACTGATTGTTTGTACTAGCAAATTACATTATATTATTTATATTCTTAATCAAAATGAGAAACCTATATTTATATTATCTTTAGACACCATAAGCAATGCCTAAACCAGCGAAAATGTAAGTGACTTGCTCATAATGAACAATACCACGTACATAAATATGATGCACATTTTCCAGTAACATCTGATAAAATGCGTAAATGGTTCATAGCTTCAAAGTCTATGAAACTTTATATGTTTTAATATTGTATGTGTCCAATTATGAAATTTTATATCGTATATATTTTAGTTCTGCAAACAAATATTTGTAAGTTTTTGGCTACATAAAAGGACAGATCTTTTTTTTTTTTTTTTTAAGTTCTGTACCTGTAACACCCGTTTTTAAAAATTTGAAAACATACGGTAGGACATTCAAAATTGGACATACAGAATGTATAGTAAAACATGTCAAGTTCATTTATACATGAATGTTGAAAGAGAGGGAATGAAAACCTTATTGACGAGCACTCGTTGGGGAAGACCATGAAAGAAACTATCTTCTGCTCCATCAATGCCATTATCTTGATTAATCTTTAACGGTTCTTGCTTATGTTTAATCTTTTCATTATTGATTACAATGACACTATCTGCAGTTTCATTTTGAGGTACTCCTTGTTCACCATCCATCTAGCACATGCCCTCTTTCGAAACACACAACAGAGACAACTCAGCGAGACAATCTGTGCGTGTTTTGCGGAATAAAAAATCAGAAAATTAGAGAAATCACAAGAAATTGGTGTGTAGGTACAGAGATGAATGATAATGACATTGAAAGAAGTATTATTTGAATAATTTTAGAGAAAAAAAAAAAAATTATCGTTTCAGAATGATAGGCTGTTTTCATGGATGTACAGAAATAAATTATAATATCTTGTTAACATAAATGAATATAATAATGACATTTCGAATATGCAAACCTTAAATTCGTCAAAGTAGGTTCTGCAGGTTTGTCGTGTAGTGCTTGCTCTTGAACCATGGAACTGGAAGTGTTTCAAGACAAGAAGAAGAGGGCACATATATATGCATACATATATGTTACTATATTTATGTGTGTGTATATTAACTACTCAACTCCATGTCACCAGCACATGATGATTAAAAAGCTCTTATATCTATGGTACTACATTGTGATGTTTTATAATAAAAACTACAAGTTATCATGATTAAAATATTTAAGAACAAACTTGATTAACAAAGTATAATGTAACATACTAAAGTGGCTTGAAATATGCATCTATTATCATTCCAGATCTATCAAATAAAGAATCAAGTCAACAGAAAGTCAGAAACAGATAATAAAAAAAAATTAATGAAAAGCAAATTATATATGCAGCATAAGAATTAAAAGGCTATAATGGCTATCAACTCTTGTCACAACATTACTACTGTGCAAAACCAATGACCATTTGATTTGCTTCTTCATTCGCAAATCCCATGTTGTATGATATACTAATTCCAGAATTTCAAATCATGAAACATATACTAGAAGTAATATGGTGCCAATTAAATCGAAGTCTCCAAGAAATTTTGGGTAATAAGATGACTGGTTTTTGAAATGGTTCATTATAAGTTTACCTACTACTCGTTAGAAGTGTGACCACAGTGAGTGTGATGATAATCTTGAACAAATTTTTTGAAAATTACGTGTTGAAACATCTTTAAAAATAAAATATTTTGACCCTTAACTATATGGGTATCAAGCAATGCTGCCTTATTGAGATAATCAAAGAAATCACTTAGAATTGTGGTAGAAAAAACTAAGCAAAACAAAGAGATTATGTTGTGTTTCCGTGCGCTCAAATGAAATCAATATATGTTATATTCAGAAACATTTGAGTGGCGTTTAAAAACATTTGGCATGAACGAAGGAACCACCAGATCGACACAACCCTTAAAGAGCCGATACAACTATTCACGAATAGGGTCGTTGCTGAGTTTTTCAGAGGCCTTGGACAAAAGAACAACCAATCAAACCCACTACACCACTGGCACTCATGTTGACAATGATCACCTAGAATTTCAGTCTATATTTCCAGAACGATTAATCTACTATTTGGACAGTTTGGATACATCATGTACCCCAAACAAGCCTAAAAGATTGAAAATACCCAAATTGACCCACTTCAGATGTATTCGGGAGTATATTGTATTTCTCCCCTTCAAGTGAAAGTGTTAGATTGTTCAATACCGCAAGTACTAAACTTGTTTACTACTGTTAATTTTGAATTTACTGTTAATACAGGTAATAACTACAATTTTCTGACAACACATAAGCTAATATTCAAGAGTATACAGATCAATGAGTTCGGAGAACAATTTTTTGGTAAACTCATTCGACCTTTGCCACTCCCCCAGGAATGCTACTTTCGGCTACTGTCTCTCTAACAAACCTGAGAAAAACCACATAAAACCACCAATCAAACCCCATAAAGTCAGTATAATAATTTGTCAATTATATACTCTTAATTCTCATAAAAATATCGCCTACACTCCACTTCAAGTGTGAGCTTTACTATTCAGATGTCCAAAATAGTTGGTACTCTATACTTCCAAATCATAAGTAAAGCCTGTTACCTAACTGAATTCCCGGGATATTGAATTCTAATTTCTTGTAATTGATTGACAACGAAAATGAGGACATGACACTAATATGGGCATGAGAATTTAAGTATGTGACTCAACAAATTCTATTTGTGGTACTTCAAAGAGTAAGAAAAAAGAAAGGAAAGACCCCATGAAGTTAAGAGTTGGCAATTTTTGACACATTTACCTAAATGGTTCAATTTGGGTTGTTCATTATCTTCAAGACTTCAACGAATCAAAATAGGTGATATATTTAAAACAGGGATGAAAAGGAAATGAATCAAGGGGTTAAAGTCACCCAAAAGTATTTTCTAATATTTTAAACATCCCAAATTGCTTTGTTATTCAAAACTACGGTGAAAAGAAAGTGTTGACAGGTTGGTCGACCTAAACTATTTGACCCCGTAAATAGAAATCACTATATCCAACCCACTGACCCGTCCATTTACCACCGCTAATGCAATCAACGATGTACTATCTATTTAATAAAAAGGTGAAATTGACAATGAAATATACTGCAAAAATGAAGGAAATGAAAGTTATACCTCTGAAATTTATCACTAGATGATTGCAGAATGTATATAGAAAGAACAAATGACATAAGAAGCCCTGTTTGTGAACAAGAGAACTAACATAAGCTAATGCTTTTCTGTTGTAAAATAAAAGATTGCAATTCTTTCTAAAGCTGATGAGATCTTCCTTTGCACTTAGCAAATGTACGATTTTATATTCATATGTATGATCTGAAAGTATATTTACCTGATCCAAAGAGAACATAGAACCCAGAAGCAACATCTATTTCTGATTGTTCCTCCCTAAAAGAACCATTCATTAGTTACAAGAACCAAGAAAAGGTTAATATGTATGTAATGTATATAAGTATGAATCATTTACATACATGAGGCAAGTTCGACGGGCTGGGTAACGAGTCAAGACAGGTTCACGTTAAAACAGGTCAATTTGTAGCGATCAAAATGGACCTGGTCTGTCAGGTTGACCCGCAAACACTAGTTTATCTACTTCTTAATTATTAAAAATAATTAATGCATTGATTATGGCAACAAAGAGATTATTACAGTGATTTTCTGATCATGCATTGACCATGGTAACAAAAATATTATTATTGTCAAAAATAGACTATGAGCAATCCTTTACCCATTTTACCTATTCGACCCATTAGCCTTTTAGCTAATCCTGTTTGACTTTGAGAGTTTGAGATAAAATAAATACCCATATAGACCCAGTCCCAATTAAAATGGGTAGCAATTGCCACCTCTAATTTTACATTTCAGATGCCAGTTCTTCAACTTTGATGGAAGATGAACCCGCAAATATAATTAGGCATAACCAGATGAAAAAAAAAAACAATAACTAACCATGTGTATCTGACAAGCACATGTTTTGGCCATATCTGGGCGTCCCAAAATTGCTTACTAATGTCAGGATGAAGCTCCAGATCTGCTCAGTACAAACAGTGAAACAGATACAATATAGTCTAGTGAACGTAGTAAACATTCAAAATGGCAATGCCTTAGAACTAGAAGACCTTAAGCTACGACATACCATTCTAGGTTTTCAAATTTAATCAGCATGGAATGCCACTAAGGAATCTAGTCACTTAATTGACACGAATAGGAATTTATAATTGGCAAACAGAAAGGGGAGTACCGGCTGAATTGCCAAAACGCTTTGTACATTTGTTAATTTGGCAAACCATAAATAACACTTGGGGCTTTCTGGTAACAAAAAATTTAAATAATAAAAGTTTTGGCTGGTAGACTACAACAAAAGCTTCAGCTGGTAGACTACATGTGCATCGATCACGTATAGCTTCAACAATCATATCGCTATATCATGGTAGAATAATTCTGGCCTCTGAATAATAAAAAGGTGAAGTAAAGGAAAAGGTAACCTACACTGATGTGGCATGTCTACAACCTTTGCCGTGACACCAAGAAAATCACTTCCTGAGTACCTCTGTATGACATGCAAAGCAAAACTCCATGGTCACATACGAACAGACATTAAAACAAACTAGCCTTGTACCCACACAAAGCAGTGACGCCGAAATGCCAAATGATTTGGTTCAACACTATATTTATTAGTGTTCAATGTGTGTGTTTTCTATGGTGTTCATTAGGTGTTTTTATGTTTAGATGGCAGGTATGTGAGGGAGACAAATAAAGCTATTGTGTGAGATTTTTGATCAAAAGTGTTTGTTTATTTGTTAGGTGTGTTATTATAAGGTGTGTTATTAGTATAGATAAGCGATATATCATTTATCATCTTGGAATTGCATGCCTGAGGTGGTTGAAATGAAAAGAACTCTTTTCTTATTAGAAGAACCTTACCAAATGCACATCAATCATTGGGACCTCATTTTTCTTACGATTTACCACAAGCAACCATGGAATATAATACTTCTCTTTTCCAACTTGAAATGATCTGCATTCAATCATTCCCAAGGTTAGATTGAATAAAAGCTTATTAGAAAGTTAATGGTAACAATTTCTGAATAATTAACCAAAAGGCCAAAGTTGAAGATGAAATAATGTAGAAATAGTTAAACCAAACACTACAATACACCAAACCTCACTAACTTAAAAACTGAGAAGTGATAATTATACTCGTACCATATTGACCTAATTCATCAGCTATCACCACTAGACCCTTTTCTTTCTTCATTTTCACGTTGCCACAAACATAACTTAGTACAGATTACCCCGAGACATATGGGTACACAACGAGATTTGAGGCACTATAAACTTTAATGTAAGTTAAACGCATTCCAGAACACCCTTATATATGTCTAATCATTAGGCATGTATTAGCCCTATATTACCTAGGCAGCAGGGTAGTTCAACTATTCTATTTGAATAATCTATATATAGAGGGTGAAATGTTTAGACTTTAGGCATGCTTATGATCATTTTCAAAAGTGAATTGAGTGGCTGAGCATCGCAGGAAGAGTGTGTCTACCTCTTGAAAGTAGACCACTAACTTTGTACAGTTAGTCTATCTCATGAATATGGGCGTGTTTATTTGTTTGTTAACTTATTTTATTAATAGGTAGGTTCATTTACTGTCCTTTATTATTACTCTATCTCACAAGACATAAAAGGCCAAATATCTCAAGTTTCTTTATAACTAAAATTGAAGTTACTTTTTTACAATTTTACTTGAACCTTCATTAACCAATAACCAGTTTCACCTATACGCTCATGAGGTAGACGACTTAAGAGAAACGGCTGTTATCTTAAAACCCTGATGTATGCCAAAATGTCAATATATTGAATCTTATATTCAATGCATAAAATTACCATCAACCAAAATACAAGCACCATGAATGGAAAAGAAAAAGGAAATGAAGATGGTTGCTCATATGGATAACATATTCATATATATGTTCTCATCCATAGATGTACTCGATACAAGAAAGCATTGTAGATTTCAGGTAAATTTAGGAGAGACATAGTCAACAGAATTCCACGTTGTCTCTTTTGGGATTGGTTTACTGGATATAGGGGTTACAAATACACCATTCACCTCGTCTATGAAGCTTTGTCCATATTATAAACAGATTCGGGATCACAATGTCTAGTAATAAGTTTCATTGAAGAGTAAAATGTTAGTCATGTCTTCCCTACCTTAGCCATTGCGATGTCAACCTCTATATTCATAATATCATAGAAGTTTGCCGGGAAATAGGTTGCTTCTATGTACCTCGATAGTAACAATATCAAGGTTACTCAAATAATATACATACTGGACACCATTGTAAATTAGAGAGCAACTACTAGGTCCTGCATTTTTGCTGGAGGCAATCTTATGCTATGAAAGAGCATTACAGTTTTCAGGTACATACACCTTTTGAACTTAATAGAAGAATCATATCATTCAAGAGTGACATGACATTATGATACTATGACTTGCTTAATGGAAGCTTACTATGCCAATCTACCAATGACACACATTTACAAGATAGGGGGCAACAGATCAATAAACTGCCATTTAAGAAGGTACTATTGCGCATATTTAGAGGGTTTTTGGAAGTGCATATAGCTTATTGCATTTGTTAAATGCAATAGGCACGTTTTAAGTGTCCGGATACAAGTGTGTTTCAGCTCACTCTTGGGGAAAAATGCACTTATTTTTAAGCTTTCCCAGTGTTAGTAGCACTAGTCTGTAGTCCAGCAGTCATATGCTGTCTATGTTAATGAGGCTTACTATGCTAAATTGTAGAAATAAATGAAAAAAATATTGTATTTGATTGTAAGGAGTCTCACATTTTGTAAGGATCAGCTCCAGTGAAACCAGTAGGTTTAGATATAGGAACCAATACCTATATAAAATAAAATAAAAACCATTCCAGTAAATACATCAATCAAAATAAATAAATATAAATTCTACAAAATCTTAAAACTAATCAGAAATTACCTCACGATTTACACCAAAAATCGGGCAATGTCGACCGATCATATCATGCCAAATAGTTCGTGACTGTTGTAAATCAAAATAAGATCTGTGTATTTCAGTGTGTGTATTATCAAACAAATTATAAAATTAGGGATAAAATTAGGTAACGGAGGATACATACGGAGTGATATTGGCCCATTTTGCTCATCGGAACGATGTCTCCGGGCCTGTAAGCTGCAGAATACGAAATCATTGATGATAATATTAATAAGAATGATAATAAGATGTTACTGCTGCTGATTATGGTCATGAATTTGAAGTGTTTCGCCATCCTTCAAGTTGCAGCAGAAAAAAAAAACCCTAAAATGTGTTTGGGAGCTAATTAACGATGATTTTGCCCTGTTTCCGATCAAGTGTGATACCGGAGTAAAGGATAGTAATATTTAACAATTAAATAAATGACTTTAATTTTATAAATACTTTTGTACATTATAAATAATAAGTGGCTGTAGTTTAGTGGTAAGAATTCCACGTTGTGGCCGTGGAGACCTGGGCTCGAATCCCAGCAGCCACATTTATTTTTTCGCTAGTTTTATTATGTTTATTAAGATTAATTATAGTCTTTTTCTTCTTTAGAATAAAAAGAAGAAAAATTAGTACACTATGTTTTTTCTTTTTGTCCAAAATATGGATCCATGATCACTTCTATCTGATATCTCTTTTAATTAATCTTTTAACTTTTCACCATAATTTCATATTCATAATATTATAATTATGATTATTATTATTCTAATTATTCGGTGAAGTCAATTTCATAATAACTATTAGATCTTTTTTAGATTAAACAGCAAGAAAATGAGTACAATAGCATGTTTTATGATAACCTCCATTTAGGGGAGTATTCATACCGAATTTTTGTTTCTGTATTAAATCGGTACTAACCGAATTTAAACAGTTCGATATTCGATATTCACTTTCGGATAAAAAGAGAATTGGTACTACCGATTAGGCGGTATTTTTTCACTTTTTCTGTTTTGGTATCATACCCGAAATATATATGTTTTACTTTGTTATTGGTCGTTTGGTTCTTTCTATATTTTATAAGATTTATTCAGAAAAAAAAACATTCGTGAGTAAAACATTATTTATGTTATCATATTATGTATGTACAAACACAAAATGGTACTTTTCAACGATTAAACAAAATTAGAGTTGACTATCACGTATGAATACAATTGAAATTTTATAGAAGTCTAGCTAGTGCTATTTGACACAAAAGTTCACGATTTAGCACCTTAGTTAAATCGAATTTCAAGCGTATTGCTTATTAGTATATAGCTAAGACCTGTGACTTTGTGTTATTACAAAATCACATAACATGGTACAAAAATGTTTTGTATATATACGTTTTTCTTTGTCATAGTCCTTCTATGTTGAATGATGATTTTTTATTTATTTATTTGAGATTTATTATTATTAATTTCATTTCATTTTTATCAAATATAAGATACGTACACAAGGGTTCACTCATATATGTAGTATTTATTCTTTTTTATTATATTTTCAGTACCAAACAGGGTATGGTACCACTTTTACTGCATCAGACTGGAACCGTACCAGTACCATATCGTTTCAAAAGGTCTATTATTTTATTTGGTAATCACTTTAAGAATATTAGTTCCGTCCCGAGTTCATCCCCGCCTCCAAAACTATCTATTGGTGCAGCCATGTCAATGTCATATACAATTTTCCTTCAAAGTATTATTTATCAATTTTACCTATATCAATCACTTTCACCACTATTAATTTTTTTCTACTTATTATTTCTCGTAAGTAATAAAATTAGACGCTATACTATATATACATTAATATTAAAATTCATTTGTATTAAAAATAAGCATTACATCTATCTATATATGTCTTATATATAAAAAACAAGGTTTTGAAATGCTTATGTGGTAATCTCTCATTAATCACAAATTATAGATTGCTTATGTGGCAATCTCCTATTAATCTCCAAACCACCTCAAATTAATTACATACTAATCCTCTTTAATGTCATATAAATTAAATATTAAATTTTTTCTGTATGTCTACGCTTTTTTGATTCATCGGAATACAAGCCCAGCAACTGATGGTGACTCCCAGACCACCGTCCTTTTATTTCTTTTTTATAACCTATGATTCATACACAATAATGTTCATACATAGTAATGGATCCATACATAGCAATGGATCATGATCTTTGTAGTTTTTAAATAAAATTATTGCCACATATTTAATAAATAAGGGTAATAAGTAATAATAAGAAGAGAGAATCACAAGTAACCAATGTGATATTTTATTTAGGTAGTAGGTTACTATATTGCTTTTTTCTTTATTAAATTTTTTGATCTATAATATACTATATTGCCATATATTACTTTTTTTCATATGAAATTTTTTATTTTTATTTTTATCTTCTTTACATTGAAATAAAATCTTCAAAACATAAAAAGAATAATTAGAAATTTTTCTATATTTTTTTATGACAACCAAACATAATAATATAAAACTTAATACATAAAACTTATATCTTCTATTTGTACTTACAAAATTTAAGTAATTATTTTATAAAAAAATTTCATCAAAACTCGTGTAATCACGGGAAAATAAACTAGCAACTCAGTAAAGTATATGTTGCACTGGTGGCTAATTATATGTTGCACTTTCAATAAGCCAAATGTCAAGAGGACGGGATCAGTCATTGATATCCACAACCAATTGTTACATTGGTCTCTCGTTGAGGAGATTCACAAACAGCGTTTGTTCAAGACTAGTGATGCTATTGAGAACATCGGTTACCATAACCGGTTTAGTGAAAATCGAGCACTGGCCTTTATAAAAGCAATTGCTTTTTCAGGTAATTTACTAGTATAGTAGTATTAAATGTAAAATTGTTGATACAAATAAAGGTTTGGATTGGTGAGATTGTGAGTTTGTTTAAATTAACAAGTTTGATATTTTTATCTATGATGTGTAAGGAATAAGAATATGCAAATGGTTTGAACAATATATTGTATTGTATGTGTGAAATATTAAACTTTGGTTACAATGATCATGGTGCATGTTGAACTATCGATGATTTTGTATTATTCTTTCTCTTCAACCTTTTTTGAATTAGATATGAATCATTTATAAATAAAAAAAGATATATATATTAAATCTTCCATCCTTTTCTTTTTATCTCAACCGTCCCTAATCTCTTTCCAAACCCTAGGCCTTACGTTTACTTTCTTCCAACAAAATCTGTCCATATCTATGATGCTTTGTATTTCCATGACTTCAAGAAAAATCATAGTTGCAAGACCTTACACATCGAACCATAACATCATGTCCACCGTCGATTGCGCCTCTTCTGATCTTTGCTATTTCAGTCCGGCAAATGGTAAAATCTTCGACCGGTAGCCGACAATTTGTTCTTTCTCATTGTCAAGTTTTCCGATCGTACGACACAAAGAGCAGTTAGACCAAAAATATTATTCCGGCCAAAAAAAATAAATAAATCCCATATAAGATTTCACCCTTAATTAAAATTATTGATGCCACCAGAAATCATACCTCCATTATTCTTCTTTTTTCTTTTTCATGATTTTATATTATATTTTTTGTCTGACTCTAGATTCTGTGTTTTTAGGATTTGTTTGTTATTAATTTTTGTTTATGGAGTTTTTTGTTCCAGAAACAAAAAGAAGGTCATCATATTCATTGGATTCAAAGTTTGCATCAAGTTTTGAATTTGTGAATCAAGTGTGTAGTATGTGAATTAATGTGTAGATTTTGTGGATCAACATTTAGTTTATAGACTCTGAATCATTTTTTGAGTTTGTGAATTTGTGAATCAAGAATTGAGATTTTTTAATCAATTGAAATATTGAAAAACTTTGTGCATCAACTCTTTAAGATTTGTGCATTAAGAGATCGTTGTGAACTAATGTTTTGAAGCTATGTATTCAAGTGTTAAGGGTTTGGATCAACTCATTTGAGGACTATGCATCAACTTGTTTTATGCTTATTCATACGAGGAATAATCAATGATAATTTCCCCTATTTGTGTGCACCAATAAGGGGAACTAGGTTCTAATTTTTTTTTTGTTATATGATGAATTATTGATGATGCAATAGGATGTTTGATTGAAAATAAATCATGGGAGGAAAAATCGGATGACAAAATGTAACTGAATTGATAATGTATTCAAATGAGATTGCAAATGTACCAAACTACCCCGGAAACCATTTAAATTAATTAACGAAATCAATCAATTATTAATGTTTTCTTGAGATGATCCAACGGTTGTCTTATTTGTTTACCATAACTATTGTTTTACGATAACCGACCCATATTTATATATATATTTATATATATATTATATATAGGGGTTAGATCAAATACTTTAATTCTTATTTAAAATAAATAAAACAACATTTAGTCAAATGGTGAATTAGTATTTTTATTTGTATAATTATAACCATTTAATTAAAATTAAACCCCCCCCCCTTCCAATTTTTTTAGCTAACAACCACTTCCCTTCCCTCTCCCCTGTTACCCTAATCTCCATAACCATGAACAGAAGCAGCAAACCAGTAAACGTTTTACATATCGTTAATTGTATCACTCGGTTTTTTCATAACTTTCTGTTCTCTGCATCATCACGCATCAGTCAAAATTTTGTGCATCACATCTTTATATTCTTCGTGCATCGAATATCTGAAGCTTTCAATTTTCAAATGGCATGAAATCTATATCACCGGAAAATTCAGTGTGCATCACCGACAATTTTTGCGTGCATCATGCGTTAGAATTTCTATTTTTTCGTTCAAAAATAATCAATGTTGTTTTGACTTAGAAATTGAAACTGATCTCATTATAATGATCCAATGTCACATACGCAGTCTATATATTTTCTTTTTTAATAAAGCATCATTAAATACATAATTAAAATTGAGCAAATAACATATTATGTGCATCAACTTTACTAAATTGTGCATCAACGTTGTCTAGTTTTTATTTACCGTGCATCAATCATTTTTTTTGTGGACTAGTGTTTTCACGTGCACCATTGTAAGATTGTCTATTTTGCCTTCCCAATGCAATAAATGTGGGTTTGACTTGGAAAATAAAACTAATCTCATTATGATGCATCTAACGATTCAGATCGTATATTATTTGTTTACATTAATGTTTATTTTACGATAACCAACATAGATATATATATAATATATACATATATATGAGTGAGTTTAAGAGAGAATGAAAAAATGGTGGAGAAGGGGGAGAAGAGTTTTTTAACCCTTTGATTCAGTAAAAGAACTTTTTGATTCAGTTTGAAATCATATTTATTTTTTATTGAATCATAGTTGCTTTTTGCTTAATCATAGTTTTAAATATATATTTCTCCCCCTTCTCCGCCAAAAAATTTCCTCTTTTTAGATCTGGTACTATATATATATATATAGGGGGTTGATCTAGTGAGAAGGGGTAATCTTAGGAGAATGGGGGAAGCAAATATGGGCTGTCCGTTAGCATTCATCACGGTAAATGTTAATTAACATTCATCGTGACCAAAAATAACATTTATCGTGATGAATGTTAATTAACATTCACCATGATGAATGTTAACAGACGACCCATATTTACTTCCCATAAGATTAGTCATTCCCTGTGGATCATTCCTCTCTCTCTATGTATATATATATACAAGTTCTACAATGTAACGGTAATATCGGATTCAAAGCCTTTAGAGGACCAAATATAGAACACCAAAGGTTATCCAAGAAATTGTGCGAATTCCATGCAATTGTTCTCGTTTTTTATATACATTTTCACAGTAACTTAAACGCAAAGATAAATTTACAAATTAGTAATGTTGACGATGCATCATGACATTTTGATGCCATAAAAAGTGGCATACAAATAGTATAACAGCCTCTTTACTTGCATCTTATATTCTTTCTTTTGATCCGTACAATAACATCATACATTTTCCACAACAATTTTGAAACTATGGCTCTGGCCCGCATCAAGAATCGCTTATCGTCATCAACAGCACCCGCACCACCGCCTTCTCCTGTGCCGACATCGGCCAGAGGCAACCGCACAGAACCAGCATTTAGCACGTATCTTGAGAAAATGAAACATATGCCAGATCTCAATCTTCCTGAATATGTCAACAGATCGATGATTGCAGATGTCGAATATCGCTTGATTAAAAGTAAGGACAAGAATTCTATTAGTGAGATGATGAGATCGGCTACAAAGTATGGAGTGTTTAGGATAAGTGGACATGGGATATCGATCGAGGAGTTGCACCAGGCGTTTACAGAGGCCGATTTTTGTTTTGGGTTGTTGGCTGATAAGTGGAGTCGTGATGGAGATCGAGAGGAGTTTCAATGGTCTCGTTCTGCCCTTTCGGTGGCAGAACGTAGGCGAGATGTAGCGCGAGAGGAACGATTTCGAAAGTTTAGGTAACTTCCATCCTTCAAATGCAATTCCTAACTATATTAAGATAACCTAACAATAAAGGGATAACGAGTTCAAGTATCACTTGAGAGATAATATGTGTAATTATTGTGTGGCGTGTGATTAGATATGTGTCTATACTTTTTTCTAAATTGTTTCTGCCAAATACAAGAATTTTGAATAAATAATGGTATACATAATTGATAACATATTATTCGGAAAGTTATCAATGCCGCTAACAGTATGCAAGATGTGTGACACGTTAGGCTGTGTGCAAATTTAGAATTATAAACATGAGATAGAGAAATTGTGTGCAGTATAACGTACAATTATATACATCTTACATTCTGTCAGCAGTACATTAAAGTTCTTTTTTAAGGTTAAATATATTACTATAAAAGTAGAGTAATACTAAATGTGCAAAATACATGTTTAAATCTATATCTAATCCGTACACTGCATGACATACAATGCTACTTATTCTCTTTCTTTTTTTCTACGAATCATTATATTATAAGCAGCGATCCAATTACTTTTAAGCAGTAGACATACAATTTTAAACACAAGAATCCTCTTTCTTAGAAAGTACTACCAAGGTGCTAGATGATCATAACAAACCTGCCACTACGATAAGTACCAAAAAGTTAAACAAGCACACTACAACATTCTGCTAGATCTAAATAAAATGCCACCAAACTACAATGCTAATAAAGCGAAATAGACAATAGGAAACTTTTAATTTAATGTTATTCCATAAGTAGGTTTATTTATCATCTTTTTTAGCTAATGAGTTTACATTATTTAGTTAAATGTTATGATTTAATTAGTTTGTTATAAATTCTATCTCAGCCAAAAGATGGATAATTTTGCAAGTAAGCTTGAAGCTATTGCAGATGATGCTGCCAAGATTTTAGGAAGCCATGGAAGCAAGAGATCTCGAAAGAAAATTATGGAAAATGAAACACGAATGACATTGTTCAAGCACAATAACTCGGCTCTTCAACCTCACACCCCACGCTCTTCACAAACTCCGCGTGCAGCCACTGATAGCAAAAAAGACTCTTGTTCATTTGCTCTAAGCCTCCATATCCCAACCGAACCAGGTGATTTTGTTTTTGTATCTGATGAAGGCCCACTGTCATTTAGAACAAGCCCGGATACCATTGTGTTCACTCTTGGAGAACAGATAGAGGTAATGTCTCAACTCTTTATCTTCTTTAGAGATTTGACCCTTGTATATAATTTCATATGAATGAGTCGATCTGAGTTAAATTTTATTCTAACCAATTGAAACCAAAAGAAAAAATTGCTAAAAGGGAAATAGATTGAAAGTCAAAGCAAATTCATGTATTGTGATTACAGATTGTAGAGTCTAGTAACATTTTTTTCTAACAAATGATGACAGATCCACCTTATTAGTATTTATTTTGTTTTGACCAACCCAAAGTGAAATACCTATCTACGACACTGCTTACGGTCAAGGGTAGAGCTAGAAATATATTATCAAGATGACGAACTTAAACAACTGAATTAGATTAATAAAAAGCTATCTAAATGGGAAACTACCGTTATTATTAATTTAATCTATAATATAATAAGAATTACATTTATGAAACTTTTTAAGGAGGTAGATGTCCCCTCCTAAACCCACTGTATGCGCCCCTGCTTACACAAAAATTATTTTATTATGTATAAAAATTAGATTAGTGTTGTGAAATATTAGGTGGTCTCATCTTGCTAAACACGTTAGCTATTTATACAACAATTGACTATACGAGCAAATTCAAGATCTTGCTGTTTCGAGCCGCACTAGAGACAACCTTTTTTTATCCGCATAAGCTTATACACTCTTTTTTTTCTTCCAAATTAAGGTTTATTTTTTAAGTTTTTTTGCCAAACAACAACATGACTAAACTTCTATTGGATGTATGGAAATTAACAAGAAAATATGCATTATTTACAAGTGTTTTATAGTTCACTTGATAATCTGTTAAAAATGAAGGAATGGAGCTGTGGAGAATTTAAAGGTGCAATTGGGGAGATAAACATAGAGCCAGAAATACAAGCAGATCAAGAACAAGGAGCATATTCAGTGGAGCTCAAGTGTTCACCTTTGATTCTTAATCGTGTTGTTGATAGAATCAACACCTTTTCCATTACTGATCAGGCCTTTGTTTTACTTGCTGTTGTTCTTTTATATTCCCTTCTTTACTACTTACGATCTTAGATTTAATTTGGTTATTTCACAAAAGAACCTTATTATAAGATAACATGTCTACTTTTACATATATCTAAACAGTTTCGTCATTTTATCAATAGAATTTAGGGAATGTTTGATATGATGGAATGCAGGGCCAGTCCTGAATTATTTAGTGTTCCGGGCGAAATGGTCGAATAATGTCTCTTTATAAACAAACAACACATTATTTTTGTTCTTCTTATTTTGAATGTGCCCAATGCTCAGGGCCGATCCTAAGTCTATTGATACCTCGAACAAGATGGAGAAAAATGCTTTATTAAATTTGATGAGAAAAAAACACAGTAATTATAATCTTAACTACATTTTTTAGAGTACTATCCACCTTATAATTTTTAACAAAAAAAATACTAAAGTTTAATAAGTAAATTTTTCACAAACTCATCGGCATGTAATTACAATAATAATAGCCGAAACAATCATTTTTCATAAAATTACTAGGTAATAATTCAAAATAAAAATTTAGAATATAAGAAATATAGTGTTATATTGTGATATCATTGTGGTTTTATCATTTATCCCTTTTCACAAATAGGGGTGAAATTGTTAAATAATATAAGTTGAGGTCTAAATTGTATAGCGTAGAATAGTAGCAGGGAAACTAAAGAAAATATTTCATAAAAGAAAATGGGTGGGACCATACGTGGAGTTATCTTTCTCATGACAACAAACCTGCAACTCAATTGCTCCATTAAACACAAATTTAAGATTTTTTCGTTTATATTTCATGACTTCAATAAACTTGATTATAGCTATCTAAAACATATTTTTTTTACCTAAAAGTATCATATAAATGCATTAAACTGTTCAAAAAATCAATTTTTTCACGCCACTAATATTCAGATCCGCGTTGCACACTTGATGTCCCTCTTTGTTTGATGCCCTGGACCGTCGCCCACGCTGCCCAGGCCCAGGGCCGGCCCTAGTGGAATGGAAAGGTGATAAAAGGGAAGGGAAACATTCCCCATTGTTGGTTTTGCACAAAAAATGAAAAAGGAGGGTCAAACTTCTACCGGTGGACTTATAAAAAATTTAATCACCTGCAGTATAAAAATTTAAAGTTAGTTTATTAAGTTCATATAAACAATGAGGTTTGTCGTCTAAAAATGAGTAGTAGCACTCTTTAAAAAGTAATAATTTTTCAACTAATTTTACACTAACTCGACTTAATTGATTGATAACATACAACTAAAAAACAATCAAGTATAATCGTAAAAGAACCAGATTCTGTAAACAACTTCGAGTGAATACATTGTACACCACAGGAGAATCCATATACATGTTAGATGGGTCCAATGACCACCCTTAGGAAAAAAATTCTACCACAAAACCCAAACAAATTTTAATTAGATCCACCTTGTAATTAAGTTTGGACCCTCCTTGACTTTACACTTCTTTAGAAAGACCAGTTCATCCATCAACAAATTAGCCTAATTCATTTTGTATATAAGTACAAGTCGACAGTAAATAGAATATGTGATTCAACGTATTGCAGGAGATTGTGCATACAAGCATAGGAGTTGTACCTTTGACGTGGAAGTGTAAATTTAACTTTGTTAATTTCAAAAAAATAATATAATAACTCATACTTCGTGTTAACTTATTATGTTGTTATAGAATAAAAAATTAATTATCTGTAAGGATAATGTTACATCTTACAATAACTTCATTTAAACATCTTAAAATATTTTCACATTCTCCTTGTTAGACCTACTTTTATAGTGTTTGATTATAATGTTATATTAGTTTTGCTGCTTGATTTCGTTTATGTTAAGAAATTTAGTTTCTCAATTGAAAAGGTTCAAGTATTTAATTGTGACAGGTGACTACTTTGTTTCTTTCAGTTGCAATATAAAAGTTTTTAACAAAGAAATGATAAAATTCATGAAACCTCGTGGGGAAGATTTGCATTAATTTATTTCTTTGAGACAAATATATGTTTCATGTATTGTATTAATGATCTGATCCGTCTCAAGTTTATGTTTCATGTATTATATTAATGACCTGACCTGATCCGAACTACTCTTTTGACCATTTAATTATATCACAAACCAAAAGTCAAATTCTTAAAAAAAACCTATGAGTATTTGAGTTGCCACTCCATTACTCTTTAGATCCGCCCTAGAGCCGTTCATTATCTTTTCCCTCTTTTTGATCCTACACAAAAAGTAGAGAAACGGGTGGAGTGGAATTTTAAGAAGGGCTCCCTTCTTCGTCTTATTTCATGTGCGAATCAAGTGAGATAAAAAAAGAAAGGCATACAAATAAATATCAACGTGTGCCACGCACATATCTTCCCAAATAAAAAAAACTTGACAAACCCTAGCCAAATTTCTCTCTAGAACGACGACAATTTTTATGGGATTTCTTTTATTTCCTCTACTATCGGACATCTTCATCGTTTTTGCTACCGTTGTTCGTCAATGTTTAGGTTTGGAAAGCAATCAAAACCCTAGCCACTTTTTTTTCTCCTTTCTCTCTTATCGATTTCAAGTTTGCTTTTCAAGACTTGAAACCCTAGCGACTTGTGTTCTCTTATTTCAAATTCTTTGGATGATTTCATGAATCAAAACCCTAGCCACTTCTTCATTTATACATCTTCAAACAGATTTCGTTTGTTGCTGCTATTGTAGTGAATTTGTGTTGTATCAAGTTAATTAGTTAAATCATTGGTTTGGTTATTTTTTCAATAGGTATAGTTATCTATGTATATGTATATATCTCCCGTATTTGGAATGGTACTACTGATTGTGTGTTCCGTATTTTCCTTCAATTCCCTGTTGGTACGAAACATGAGAATAATTCTCTAATACGTTTCTTTTAGTCGATTCCATGTTGGCTCTAAACAGCGGAATTGGTTATGTTTCTCCACGCCCATTCCCTTTCTCGTCAAGTGCATTCTCTCTTTAATTCCATTCTTTATCATTCACTCCTATAGAACGTGCCCTAAATCATTCTGCGCATTAATGTTATGTCTTTTACTCATGCAAATGTACGTGTTGAAGCATTTAATGTATATATGTAGAATTAATAACAACGGATTAGTGCCTGAGAATAAATTTAACTTTAACTCAAACTCTATATTGTGTATCCAACTTTATTTTGATGTATTGTATGTATTCAACTTTCAACTATCGCTATTGTATGTATTTAATGATACTCTGTTGATGTGTCATTGTATAAGATGCCATGCAACATCCATATAAGTTGACACATTATCAAAAGTACAATCTGATTCATAAAATAGAGATAATTGAATGTTGAATACACACAATAAAATAAAATTAATTTGAATACACACTATAAAGTGTAGGTTAAAGTTAACTCTATTCACACACATTAATCCCAAATAACAATTAACATATTTGCACAAAATTCTGTGTAATCTTGTGTGATAATATATGCGTTGTTTTTTCTGTTAGTTTCTTACTAGAATAAACGGAGGGGGTAAAGAAAGAGAGAGATCCATGTTCTATTTAATCAGGGAAAAGCAAGTTTTTCTTTTCTTTGGAATGTATGCGATCTGACTGGTATTTCTTTGACCGTCTAATCATTCCATAATGTTTATTCAACAAGGTTGAACATGAGTCTTTTGGAGACCTTCAGTACACCTCAAAGTAGATCATCCAAGAGATGATTTAGTTTCTCATTAGCATATTTTAGTAAAACGTTGACATTATAAAAAAGTAAAAAATTATAACTTGCACATTCAAGTTCTCAATTATATGTGTGTATAAGAAAATAAATAAATTATATAAAAAAGAATAAAAGGGACATTGTAAATATGCATCCATCCAAATACACAAAGATACCCTTCCCGAAGATTATTTTACCATAAATTATACACACTAAAACAAACAGTAGCAGATTGCATATACAATGTCCTTCTCTTCTTTAATCAAGTTTTCACATTAAATTTAATTAAAAATAACTGAAAAAGGAAAGAAAAAGTTCCTCGAGTGGGAATCGAACCCAAGTCTAGTTGTCTAGAAATCTATTTTACCACTTGACTTTTATATATAGTTAGTTTTGCACAGAAGGATAAAGATACCAAAATGAACAAAAACTCAAATGTTCACTTGACCTTCTATATACTGTACCAGTTATGATCATAGTATCGTAAGAAAAAGAAAATGGCGGGTGGAGATAATTAAGTAGATAGACATTTCACACCACTATGTTTATTGTAAAATTAACCGACCATGAGAAGATCACTCCAGTTGTGAAACACGTGTACTTATGTGAGTGGTCACATCAAAGACTTCTACCATATTTTTTGAAAGATTTAATATATATGGATGTAACTAATAATTATGTTCATGTTTCCTCATTATATTATTGGTATGGGAGAAATAATATGAGAAATGACATGTACCATTGGGATAATAAAAACTATGTAACAACCAACTTAAAGGGTCCTGGCCTCTATGAGTCGTGTTCAGTTCAGTGACGAGTCCATAATTCTTTAAAGGGTCCTGGCCTCTATGAGTGGCGTTCAGTTAAGTGACGAGTCCATAATTATGGGTAACCTGTAATTTCTGTATTAAACTAATATCATATCATTTAATAAAGAATATAATCAATTATATAAATGAGCTTATTATTTAGAGCATAAGCATCACAACTTTTATAAACCAGAAACACTAATAAAAATTACTAGATGATATCACAGTCTACCTCTATTTTCAATGTAGTTCTGCCCTTAGTTCAACACACCACGAGCATCAGCACAGACAGTCACTTGTTGTGGCCGCGTGGTGTGATGCATGCTGTATATGTTTTGGGCGAAATTTGTATTTCTTCTTCTTATGATATCACACATGGACCATATAGTATACGGAAGGTGAAGTTGATGAAACCAGAGTTGGTATATTGGGCTAACTATATCGGCTCAATAATATACAGCCCAACCAAAATAACCAAGTAATAATGGATTGTTAAATAAAAAGTAAAATATAAATAAACAAATAATATTATCAATTGGCTTTCTTAATTTATACTTCCTCCGTCCTATATTTATTACTCACATATTTTCTTAACGTCTCGAATTAATTGTTCATTTTTAAAAGTGTTCATTTTTAAAAGTATATGTGTATAATTAATCAAAGTTTCTATATTACTCATATTTTGTATGTTTGTTATAAAAAAATGTGTGTAAAAAGTAAGGTAAAACTGTCATCTTATACAAAACTACAGTGTAATTATTGTATTTTTTTAAATTGCATGTTTTTTTTCTGTGAATAATAACTTAAAAACGAAAGAAGTATAATGTAATCCTTATTTCTAAGATGTTTAACAAGTGTTATTTTTTAAATATGAAAATTAAAAGAAAATGTGAGTTTTGGTTGGTTAGCGACGGTGGGTATAAAAAATCCTTTTAGGTGTTTGAATTGTTAATAAATGATGGTCATTCAACGTTAGTATGACACAGTTTTATGATGTGGGGCTGCTTATCATAGTAAATATACATAGTAAATATACTTGGAGTGTCTTTGATAAATCGGTTGAAGTTTATCATTATAGTTGAAGTTCAAAATGTATAATTAAAATTGGAGGTTTATAACTAGAGCTTACAGTTGAAGTTTATATTTGAAGTTAAAAACTGAAACTTATATTTTATAAGTATTTGATAAAACTAGTTTAAATTTAAAATATAAAGTGATCTAAAAAGACAAAAAAAATACATAATAAATAAAAATATCAAAAGTATTTATGAAATTTCTTCTTTTACGAGTTTAAAATTTATTTCTAAAAACTATTTTAAATAACTTTTTTTAGATTTATTTTTCTAACAAACTCTTAAAATATCACCTACCAAACAATTTTAGAAGTCTCGATCTATTAAAAAAGATAAATCTAAAACTTTTAAATTTTAATAAGCTCGTGTGGTCAACCAAAGCACAAGTAATCAAACAATACGTTATATATTCCTTAATTAATGGGTGTAACTTGCTACGTGAATTTCATGGCACAATGTTCAAAACATAATGTTGACAAACACGATAAATTAATTAATATGATTGAATGCGTTGCGACATGCAATTTTATTAGAAAAAGATATGATGTTGAGGCAGGTCTCAATTAAATTTGTCGTTTGTATATACTTTGACTACGGCTATAACAACAGCCAAACAAAGAACAAGGACCGCGCATGGACACGTATTTCTTTTACAACGACAATTAATCGTCAAAACCTTATCTATTCATGCCTATATACCGTTTAAAAATGGATGAATAATTGAATGTTGTGAAAATAAACATAAACACTATAGTTTATAGTGAAGTTAATTTAAATCTATCGGTCTTAAATTCTTAATTCTTGATATATAGATCGTTGAATGTATATACGATGGAACACGTACATATGAACGACATTTGAACTATATATATAATAGGTTTATCTTCTCTCAAAGCTTATAAAAACATCTCCACTATATACATAAATTGCACTATTGATTTGAGTAAAATGATGTACATGTATACAAATTTTCTCCAATGTAGACACTAAATAATTGCATTACATTGGTCTAGTAGTGATCAAATTTGTTGTAACGATATATAATTAATCATAATAAAACTATAATATTTTTAGTTTCACCAATAATTATTCTTTTATTGTGAAATTTATAAAGATAATGTTATTATTATTGATATTATTAATTATTATTATAGTAGAAAAGTAGTCTTATTACTTCTTTTTATTTTTATTTTTGTTGTCTAAGATATTGGAACGCGTTTTATTCTCTAGATTATTAGCGAGAATTCATAAATAAGTTCAAATGTGATGGGTGGAGTTTTATTTTTCATAATATGAATTTTTATAAAAGATAAAATGAGAGTTTCTCAACATTATAGGAGAGTTTTTTTTTAAAAAAATACCAACTTAGAACACATATTTTAGCTTTTCGGTTTTTTTTAAAAAAAGAAATATAAGCGGATTTTGTTGCAAGTAAACGAAATATAATTGTTATGGTAGATAGACAAACTTAATGGGTGGGGTCCTTATGGGAACAAGAGCGGCGTGAATGCAAAAAATCAACAATAAATATACGTTGATATACATGTACGTACGTGTGTGTGTACGTGGTTGGTGATTGTGCTCGTGCGTTTATAATTTGTTTGATTAGGTCTCTTTCTATTGGCCTGCCGACACTGACCCGTTTTCAGTGGATCCATTTCGATTTTTATTTAGATTTGTTTCTTGACCCCTACCCAATTTTTGTCTTTTATATTCACCAAAATATGCTTTTGACATGAATTACACACTCGAGATATAAATGAACGATTGAAAGCGATTTGCATTTGTGACCACTTGACAAGTAATAAACATGATGACTCTTGAATACAAAGCAGAGTTGTTTAGCTAAATTTTACATGTACGAAAAGACATCATTATATCAAAAAAAGTTCACCTGCATGAATGTCTATCTCTTAAGGGTGAAAATTAGCCGAGCTATTCGAGCTTGACTCGTTAAAAGTTCAATTCAAGCTGAGTTTAAATGAGTTTGAACTCGAGTTTGAACATTGTTTGGAGCTCGTTTAGTAAACGAACTCGAGCTTTTTATATCAAGCTCAAAGAAGCTCGTGAGCCTAAACGAAGTTTTCATACATATATACATAAATTACTTTTTATATAATAATATAAGGAGCGGGTTCAAGGGAGAAGGAAAATTTGGTGGAGAAGGGGGAGAAGAGTTTTTTAACCCTTTGATTCAGTAAAATAACTATTTGATTCAGTTTGAAATCATATTTACTTTTTATTGAATCATACGTGCTTTTTACTGAATCATAGTTTTAAAAATATATTTATCCCCTTCTCCTCCAAAATTTCCTTCTTTATAGATCCTGATACATAATATAATATATATAATTACATAATAATAATAATAATAATAATTATTATTATTATATACGTAATACTTGAATAATAATAATAGTAAATCTAATTATATGTAGTTGAAAATAAGTAAAAAAAATAAATATATTGTAAAGTAACGAGCTCAACTCAATGGATTATACCAACATTCTTATTGATAATATGTGTGTGTTTCAATATGAGACATCAACCTCCTTTTATAGGAGGAGGATTGAGTCTTAGACATAAGTACAAGCAAACCAAAGGTTGAAACTTATTATACACATAACTACTATTTATGCTAGTGTTTAAAGGAGGGCAACCAAACATCATATGAGTTACAATACTCCCCCCTGGGTGCCTGAATTTAACACCGAATCATATTTGTACTTCTTCGTCTTGTATCTTCAGACAATCCAAAAAACACGTCGCCTCATTAAAACCTTGTCGGAGAAAACCCTTTAGGACAAAAACTCTGGTCGAAGGACAAAAGAGTACGATCTGGATGTCTTGAGTTACACAAGGATTAGTAGTATCGAGGAAAATAACCATACATGATGTGCCTCATTAAAACCTTGTTAGAGAAAACCCAATGGGACAAAAACTCTAAACGAAGGACAAAAGAGTGCACTATGGTTAAAAGTATTCAACTGGATACTCCCCCCAACTTCAACAATCCTTACTTGCACACAACAGGGTGCATAATACATGTCATTTAGGTAGCTTAGAAAACTTCCCAAGTCCAATGGCTCTGACATGTTTTTGAAACGAATATTTCGGCAGTGACTTGGTGAACAAATCTGCATGATTCTTCTTTGATCCAATATGTTGCACTTCTATCTTTTGAAGTGTTTGTTGTTCATGTGTAAAGAACAGTTTCAGAGAAATGTGCTTAGTGTTATCCCCTTTGATGTAACCATGTTTCGTTTGATCAATAACAGTAGTGTTGTCTTCGTATATAACAACTGGTTCATTAGGATCATAAGCTAAATCACATATACTTCGAATATAGCATATTACAGCAAGAAGCCATACACACTCTCTAGTTGCCTCATAGAGCGCGAGTAGTTCAGAGTGATTCGTCGAAGTAGCAACTAGAGTCTGTTTACAAGACCTCCAGGATATCGTTGTGTTCCCAATGGTAAAGACATAACCAGATTGGGAACGTCCCTTATGCAGGTCTGATAAGGAACCTGCATCAGCATAACCGACAAGGATTGCGCTATTTCGAGTATCATTCAGGTTAGATCCACTCGATGACGCGTAAGGATAGAATAAACCCATATCCGTAGTACCTTTAAGGTAACGGAAGATGTCTTTAATACTATTCCAATGGCTGCGTGTTGGAGCAAGACAGTTTACAGCAAACGAGATGTCTGGTCTAGTACATCGGGCCAAGTACAATAATGAGCCTATAGCACCCAGATATGAACACTCGGGGCTCAATATCTCTTCCTCGTCCTCCCTTGGACGGAATGGGTCTTTTTTAATGTCTAAGGAATGAACGATCATAGGAGTAGTGACGGCTTTGCGTCATGATGACTAAAGCGTCTCAACACCTTTTGGGTGTAATTTTCTTGATGGAGTAAAATCCCATCTTTTCGTATCTGCAAGCCGAGGCAATACTGTGTTTTCCAAGATCTTTCATCTCGAATTACTTCTTTAGGATTTTAGCAGTTTCGAACAATTCTTTCGAGGTTCCTATGAGATTCATATCATCTACATAGACTGCAATAATTACATATCCTGAAGTGGATTTCTTTATGAACACGCATGGGCATATCTCATTATTCAAATATCCCGCTCTGATCAAGTACTCACTTAGACGGTTATACCTCATCCGTCAGATTGTTTCAAGCTCACTTGGAGAATCTATTATCAGAAAGAATGAGGAAATTAGCAGCTGATCAGTATAAACAGATGAAAGAAAAGCCTTTAACAAAGCATCAAGAAAGAGTGAGATATACTGATTTCTTAAAGTCTGTTGGGCATCATGTGAAAAGATTAGTTTCTATAGATTTTGATAAACTGAAAGGCTTGTATGAAAGGGAAAAGATAAGAATAGCCAAGATTGATGAAGAGAACAGAATGGAGATTGAAAGAAAACTAAAAGGGATGAATGAACCATGTCCTGAGCCTATAAGACAGTTTGAAAGAAGGAAAAGACATGGTAAAGAGGTTAGAAAGGAAATGACTGAGAAATCAGAGAGAAAAAAGCATAAGAAACAGGAATCTAAATCAGATAAAACAGATGTGAATACTGATGTGCCATCTACAACAGGGAGTGATAAGAGAGAGAAGAAAGAAGCTAAATCAGAGAAAACTAATGTGCATACTGATGTGCCATCTACAACAGGGAGTGATAAGAGAGAGAAGAAAGAAGCTAAATCAGAGAAAACTAATGTGCATACTGATGTGCCATCTACAACAGGGAGTGATAAGAGAGAGAAGAAGGAAGCTAAATCAGAGAAAACTAATGTGCATACTGATGTGCCATCAAAGAAAATGAAAAGTGATGAGGAAATTAAAGCAACGATCATGATTAATATCATTGAATTCAAGCCTACACCATTGAATACAGACTATCCTATCTTAGATTGGTATCAGATTATTGATGCAGAGAATAGAAAATGGTATAAGATTGTGAGGGCAGGAGATAAAATTGAATTGTATAAAACTGTTGTGTCAATGCTTAGAGTCTGCAGCAGGAAATACTTGGATCAAATGTGGATTGTTGCAAAGAACAAGTATGCTAAGCAGACAGAGTTTGATGATAATGTGTTATTCTATGAATATCTACATCAGATGTATGAGCCTAACAGAGAAATGCCAATATTTAGAAAAGCTTTTACACCAGTCACCAAATGGCAATGTTTTGATACATGTAGAGTTCATATGACACATCACATTAATGGAATAGTTGTATATTATCTGATAGGAAAGGTGTATCCTTGAAATCCCAGTACTCTGAAGAGTTTGATGAACATGAAGGTTCAGTGCAGAAGTGTTGTAGTAGCAACATAGTTAATAAATGAAATCCAATCATATCTCAAATAAAAGTGAAATTCAGAAACTTAGTACTGTTAGAAGTACACCATAAGTTTTAGGAGAAATTGTTGGTATAAATCTGTTTGTGTTGTTTGCAGAAGTTAGTACTGTGCTCAGAGTTTATACTGTATGAAGACTTTGTACTGCTTCAACGTTTGTACTGTCTTCAGAGTTTATGCTATTACCTGAGTTAGTACTGTAAAGAGGAATGAAAAGTTAATATTGTTCTAGTAGTAGTACTACTTCATAGTTAATAATGTTTATAAAAGTTTGTACTGTTACAACATTAATACTGTTTACGTATATTATAATTATGGTAACAGATAGAGTTTGTGATTAGATTGATTTTGTTTCCTAGTTTGTAGGAAATATTGTTCAGGACTCTATACTTATATAAATAGAGATCCAATAGCTTATAGAGACGTACGTAAGGCTTCAAGTTGTAAACCCTAATGCTTTTGTGTATTCAAATTATTGATCTTAATAATATTGAAGCTTTGATTGTTAATTAAATTGTTCTGTGAATTACTCTAAAGTTGTCAAGTACTATTTCGCAAGTTTCTTGATAATCAATCAAAACTATAAGTCTTGATTAGGTCACATCGATTCTAACATTAAGCATTCATCAGTATATCTATCAATGAAGTATATGAGAGATTTTTCTCGGTTCTACTTCAGCAAATGTACTCCGATATGTGTTTTTATGTGTTCCTCTTTTGTTCAAAATGCTTGATAAATTGCTTTAAAGGTCGGCAATGCATGTGATGCTATGCTTGGGTAGATCGGAGAATTAAGATCTGGCATAGGAGCTTAGGACCGAGGGAAACGTGTGTCATGCAACTGCATTGTCCGAGTGTTGGGGTTTTCATGGCATTGTCGAAGGTGTGCCGGAAATCTTCTGGGTATGTAGTGCCATCGTAGTTTCCCATAGTGAGAGGCAGAGATGTTGCAACTGGGATGTGGTGTTTAACAATGGCGGGGATGAATTGCTCTTCTACATCACGAATTCGATTTTTCTTTGGGACATGCTCGCCCTTTAGTATGGGATTAGATTGGCTAACATAGGTGGTAGAGGAGGCGGTGCTGGAGGAATTGGTTGCATCATCTAGCCCAATAGTTGTTCGAGTAGGGCGATTGGATCCTGATCGGGCTGTGGTGGCTGAGCATATTGTGTATGTGTAACAGAGGTAGGTTGTGAGTATTGATGAAATTGGTTATGGTAAGGGTAATATTGCATATAAGTCTGAGGTGTTGGGGCAGTGTATCTATAGTGCAGCCAAGATGATAATGCCTTAAATGGATATGGGGTGGAATATGTATGAGGGTAAGGTAATTTGGTGTTTAGCATAGGCGATATCGTGACAGACGTTGCAAAAGATGGATGGGTGAAACTTGGGGCCGATAGCGGTTGTGTGAAGGGAATATAAGGCGTTTCAAATCCAAGCCGAGATGTAGCGGAGTCCGGGATCTCCGGTCGGCGAGTGGTGGTGGCTAGTGCTGAGGGCTAGAATGGACGTGCAACGCTAGATAACAGTGCTGAGAATGTTAAAGATGTTGATGATGGAGCAGTTACAGAGGAATGATAATTGTATCTTGGATGCGTGGAATTGCTTTGGTTGTTTGACGCCATTGTTGACCGTAATCGATTTGGGGTTAATTGGTGGTGTTGTGTGATTCCGGGAAAAGTAAGAAGTAGGTGTTTACGTGCGTTTTGCAACGGATGACGCCATTTGATAACCATTAGTAAAATACTCGAGTGCAAAGGTGAAAGTGGACAACTCGTTACTCTTCGGTTGACTCGAATAATCCTTGTGCCAAATTATGATTTAGTCAAGGGTGTTAAGAGTCGCCAAAAATTGTTGTATGCTTTGGGAGTTTTTTTTGGGTGAGTGACATTTCGTGTTGGATATATTGTGTCCCTGGTTGAATTCCTTTCTTTCTTTTATGTGTTAATCGAGTTCCAAAAATTCAGGAGGAAAAGTCGGGATTTGTTGAACGTGGGTGGTAACTGCCACATTGGTGATCGTGGGTCTTACAGAAGACCTAGTCAAAACGAAGTGACGCCTTGAAATGGTTTGGACTTGGACATTAGACTGGATAGGTCTGCACTGAGGTTTGTAACAGGTACTCTTAACGCTCTGCTTGTAAGGCTTCTGCCATGTAATATGTTATGGCGACAGACGCTAACACTGGCTGGTCTGTGCAGAAGTACATCATTAATCATAAATAAGAAGTCTTTTCATTCTGATGCAACATTTGCAACTATATTTCAATCTAGAGGTACACATCAAAGCATGTATAAGCTTTAAAACCTAGTAACGTATACAATCAACATTATAAATAATATTTGTTTAATCTACTAAATAAAATTGCATTGTGATAATAATTATAAACATATCAGAGCATTGTGTAGTAACTTAAAGTTTTCTTTACGGTTAAGTTTTGCAAAATAAAAAAGAATCATTACTTTTGTACAATTTATGATTACTTGTGCTTGCTAAGAATGATGTGATAATAATACGAAATTACCTATTAAGTGTCGACAAAAACGTCCCAACCGACAATTGAAGCCAAATCGAGCTCAATGTTATCAGCTTCATGTATGAATTAGCGCTTTCAAATTGGTCATAATTTGTAACACGAAAGCGTGCTAGCTAAAAACATGTACAACAGATTGGATATTTCATCATCTTGTACATGAGGTTTCGATGGTTGTTGAAATAGATTGAGGTACCTCACATATCTATATTTTTGCTAAGAAAGAAAAGAAGGTTGGAAGACAATAATTAATCATGAGCACAATATATGGTAGAGTGAAGTTGTTGCCACAAAGAGAACTTTTATTGATTTGATTAATCGATCAAATGTTAATTATTGTAGCGATAAGACGATAAGGACAAGTTATATTATTTATCACCTTCCAACATGCTTGGACTTTGTTCGTACGCCTTCTGGTTTAATCAATTTTCTTTTATAATCCTTATTATTCTATACAAACTTAAATAATAATAAAAAAATTGAATTTTCTTTTATAACCCTTATTATTCTATACAAACTTAAATAATAATAAAAAAATTGTGTAAGTTAGAAACTTTTAGTTGAAGTTGCTAATTGTATAAAACGAATTATTTTTATTCGCGCGTTGCAGCTGAACTGCGTAAAAGGTGTATATTTTTAACGCGCGAATGAAATTCTTATTTAGGTTGTTTGATCATTCTGCGAAACTTAAGACCTTCATTTTTAACTTAATTAGAAAGCAGAAGACCTTCATTTTTTAGGTATCTTAGTAAAGGGGATTCATTGAAGCAGGTTTTGACTTTCTAGTCGTTATTATTGGGTTGTGTTGTTTGTTAAAAATTCTTAACATCTACATAAACAATTTAAATCATCTTATGTATTGTCTTACTTCTTTTATTTTTTTACTTTTTTGTTTTTATTCCAATATATATTCAATAACATTGTATTGAACTTTGAAACTAACATTTAAGACAGACTGTAAAAAGACATTTTTTAATATCTTGATAAATTTTTTCATAGATTAATTTGACTTCTCTCATTTAACTTTTATAAAGAATAATAATAGATTAATTTGTCTAATTTTGTCCATTCAACATTGTCACAAATCTATTAAAATTGACTATTTTAATCTCGATAGTCCAACTTCCTATGGAGCCGATTTTATCATACTTCAAAATGCGAAAGTAGCGTGTTGATTATGAAATACTTAAAATTATAGTAGTTATTAGCTCACTCTGTAAACAATGAACCACATTTTCTTGGTTGTAGTTCAATCAATCAGATAACCACATTGTCAAGGCAAAAAAGGTAAAGAATGAACTTATATATGAGTAGTACGTCCACGATATGTATTTTTTGGAAGTACATAAAAGAATAATAGTATTACCAATATACATAAACCACACATTTTAATAAAATATATTATCACCAATTGTCATTATATGATTTTATCATTTTGTAAACGTTTATTATAAGTACACTAATAAGCCGTTCACTTGTATTTTTTTGAGTTAAACTAATAAACATTTTCCTTTTTGTCGATTCAGTCTTTTTAACATACTTTATAATCACATTTTTTATGTTCTTACCTTTTTTCTTTAGCATTTAACCCCTAAAATTGATTTGTTGTTTTAAAAAATACCACTCATTTTGTATGGGACGATAATAATTGATATTATAACTGTTGATTTTAATATGTACTTATTTGTTAAGTGTTTGGAGGTTCAACGTATAAGTACAATTGTAGAGGGTGTGAATACAATTTAATCGTTTAAGTTGAGTTTTAGAACTTTAATTCGATTAACCAATAGTTTAAAAACACTTTGTTCAATTAAAGAGAGTATGACTAGCATGTACTTAACAAATAAGAGAGAATGCAAGAACAATAGTTTAAAGGTGAATTTATTAATAAAAAATTACACCAAGTATTGAATACGGAATGATTTAGTCAAAGCTACAATTGATTCAATATAATCGCTAATTGTTATACTCACTGAAGTAAATATAATAGCTGACAAACAAACTATATTATTACTCGCTGACACGTATTTGTACTTAGTAAAGTACAATCACTGACAAACTAGTGATTGATACAAAAATGAAAACTTTCTTAGTACAATATGCCACTTTATTTATACCCAAGATACTTGCGTAAATATCTCCTGAAACATCAGACTATAAAATGACATGTGTCGTTGTGTAAATGGCTTCGCTCTAACAGAAAATGGTTAGAGGAAGATTATGTGGTCCCTATTTCTGATCATGCTCTTTGTGTGTGTTGAATTTTCACCAATCACAGTCAAGCTTGATGTCACACATTCCATCACTTGTATTTAACTTGGATGTTGTTGATGCACTTGATTAGGGACCACATATCAACTAGTAAAATACTTAGTAAGTCTTGTTATGTCTTTATTGTTAAAGTCGTCGGAGGAGCAATAATCTTCTTCACTCACTGCGAGCCAACATGCTCTTGTAGAGTGATTCTTCTAGTTATCTTTCAGTGACTGCATTTATTACTTCTTTTATTAATAGCAGGGAGTGAATGAATCTCTAGTTGTTGCACCAGTGAGCATGATATACTAAGTTGATATTCGGTCACTCTGATAAATACTTGGACAAACACAAATGGTAGCAGTAATCTTCTTCTTTTGTAATAGGAGTTTGACTTCATCATTTCAGTAATAGTATTTTCTTCTCTGTTGATAATACTTATATGAGTATGATTGTAATATATATATATATATATATTCTATTTAGTACCCTTTTCATTAACTTTAAAATTCATAAATTATCTTGTGAAAATGAAGATTTCATTTCAAAGATAAAAGTTCTCTTTAAATATTGACAGACATTTATTATTATGTTAATATTTTTGTTTCTTATTGCTATTCAAATTGAAATATTACAATACGTACAACAAAAAACCACCGCTTATGTATCCTTCTCTATATATGAAAAGTAATAATTGAATTCCTCTTAGACTATAACAACCATACCATACTCTTCTCCGTCACCTCCTAGTCCTCCTACTTCCTCATCAACTCTTAGCTATCAAATAACCTCATTTATAATGTATTTTTAAATGTCAAAAATGATAGAAAAGTATAGCCTTGGACTTGATCACTTAACCTCCTTCATAAAACATTATTTGCTAACCACCAAGCTAACTCTCTTCAACATGAATAGGTTATTAATAATACAATTAATTTTGATAACTGTTATAGAGATAATTGTTGGGTAAACTATAAAAAGGTAATTGAAGAGTTAAATTACATGAAATAAATTATCTATATAAGTGAAATGTGTCCAAGTATAATTGGACATCTATTTTGGTCTATTTAATTTTATGGGTTAATTTAATAATAGTGCAACGTACTGTCATCAAATGTTATATGTATCGAAGCTATCATTTTATCGTCTAGGTATGCAAACAATCGAAAGAAACCATTTACATATCTTCAAATACTTGATTTTTACCTGATATAAATTGAGTTTGATGATTAGGCAGCCACCTAACTCGCCAACTGGATAACTTTTGCCACGTAATTACTAACATTAAGAACAAATTGTCAGCAAATTTTAATGAATCAATGTACGTACGAACATAATTAAACAAACCACATATACATGCACATACACATACACACACATATCTGTTCGAACATACATACATATACAACTGGATTTTGATTTTTATCTTTGAAGTTTGGATTTTCAGTGAGTGGTCGCTTTTTAGGTTTCTGGCGAGTTTTAGGTCGCCATTGGGGGGTCGAAGTGAGATGGCATCAACGAAAAGGGGGTCGAAGTGAAAGATGTTTTCCTGCTAGTTGCGGTGGTCCCCGATGGTGTTAATGGTAGGTGTTGGTAAATGATGATGTTGTTCTTTTGTTGAAGATGATGTCTTATTAATTATGTATTCGGATTTTTTTTGTATTTGGGTGTTTGTATTTTATTTGAGTGGTTGTGTTTGAATGTTTTGATTTTGAAAATGGAGATGATATAGATATGAATTTAATGTAATTGATTCAAACTTTTATTTTGGGGTGAAGTAATAAAGATGATGTTATATTAAGGATGATGGTGGCCTGGTGCTTTTGATGATATGAATATGATGATGGTGGCATGTCGCTTTTGATGATATGAAGATGATGTTTTTAATAAAAGAAAACTAAAAAAGTATGAGTATAATAGTTATGATATTGCCACATAAGGAAAAAAAAAAAAAGCCACCTAGTCAGTGTAATCAAAAGAAAAAAGTCACATAATCAGTTTTACTAGTCCATGTTGCATACATCAATACAATATCTTTCAGTTTGTTGTTGCATACATAGTCAATAAAAAAGGTAGCTTGTATACATATAACATTTGGTAGCAGTACGTTACACTATTATTGCATTAACCCTAACTTTATCAATACTCAACATACACATGTTTTAAACTTTATCACCAGTTTACAAGTTATAAGAGGTCGGTTACATATAATATCATTAAATGAAAGTTCGTGTGCTTCTTTTCAAAGTTTGAAGCAAAAAAAAAAAAAAAAATTAAAATTTTGCTCTCTCAACTCGTATTAGAAAAGAAATTTATGTTAAAAAAGAATTTGATGAAATTAAAATCTCAATTTTATTTCAAAAGGGCGTTTGGTTCATATTTAAATTGAAGTACTAATTTCTTTTACTAAAAAAACTCACATTCTTTAAAAAATCTCAATTCCATTAAACAATTTCGTGAATCAAATACATCTTTAAGTTTCCAAAAAACTCTGAATTCGTGACAAAGATACAAAAGAGTATGTAGACTTTTGCTTATCAGTATTTAACTAGTGTATACTTGCTCTATATATATTGTACTTGTAATTGTTATATAATACTTATTTAAAAATATTTAGTTGTTAAGGAATATAGTAACGGGAGTCATATAAAAACTTAAAACTCATATCTAAAAGTGTTGTACTATAATTATTAATATTTTTACAGTCGTCCCTATTAAATTTGTATCTGATGAAGATTCGCATTCAATCGACTTAAAGTGACGGGAATGTTTTCTCTCTAATAAATCAAATAATGCTTCTAGGTGTCAGTGTCAATCAACATAAGTTTTAAGCAAAAATATTCACATATCAAGATCATATAGTCGACCAATTATATTGCAATGGATATTATCGGTCAAAA
Source organism: Logfia minima (assembly GCA_963921325.1). Lineage (NCBI taxonomy): Eukaryota > Viridiplantae > Streptophyta > Magnoliopsida > Asterales > Asteraceae > Logfia > Logfia minima. The sequence continues at coordinate 9,228,488 of OY992776.1, read as the reverse complement.
GTATGGGTCTAATTAAATTTTATGAATTAATTACTAGTATACTTTATTAAAAAGTAATACTTCTCAATTTACTGATAAAAAATTGTTTTACCTTTTGTGGTTATTAAGTGGCCGGTATTTTATACTTTTATATTATTATATTATTATTATCATTAGATCATCACTCCGTAATAATGCGGGATAAATTTAATTTTTATAAATAAATAAAATATTGTAGTCGATTTGTGACCAATTTTTTTATATAGTTTATAGACCCGCGATAAGGCACGACGAATTTAACTTTTATAAATGAATAAAATATTTGGTCGATTTTTTTATATAGTCTATAGAGCTGCGATAACGCCAGACGAATTTAAATTTTATAAATGAATCAAATATCGTGAACAATTTTTTTTTAATTTTTATTTGGTCGATTTTTTTATATAATGTATAGACCCACTATAACGCGAGACGAATTTAATTTTAATAAAATGAATTAAATATCGTAACCAATTTTTTGATATAGTTTATAGACTCTTTAATTTTTATAAATAAATAAACTATTTGGTCTATTTTTTAATTTAAATAAATACATCAAATATTTTAGGGGACCAAAAGTGTAATTATACAAAAAAGCTTAAGATCATTGGATCACAAATGACGAAAAACAATGAAGAATTCAGATTCCTTCATCGTATTCTCTTTTAATTATATATAAAGATTATTATTATTATTATATTATTATTTTTATACTATATTATATTATTTTTTAATTATTATTCAACGTTTTCACCAACCTAGCTATCTATATATACCAAAATAAAAATCACAAACTTTATTATAATAAGTTGATTTTTTTCACCAAATATTTCCTTTAGTTTCCTATAAATGATGTACGTATCCACTTCCTACGTAAATTATTTAAAGTCTAAAGTAAATTATTTAACACGTCAAAACAAAGCTGTTAACGTGTATAAAAACTAAAACATCAAATGTGTAATTAACTTTAAGTAAAACTTTGTATATAAAAGAAGAATACTTTATTTAATTTATCGCTTAAAATAACATTTTCTTATAGACGGTACATTCATTGTGGATTGGTCGGATATCATAATGTCAGAACCACATATTTTCCAACACGTTTTATGAAATTTCTATTCAACTTTTAAGATAGCATGTAGTAAAACAGATTTACTCTAAGATGGAGTATATAGTTAAGTTAAAGTCGAAATGAGTAAAGAAAAAATGCGATAAAAATTGTATCGACAAGTTACTTTCTTAGTTCTCATACTTTTTTTTACCGCAAGTTAAAAACATTCTCCTAAGTTGGTTCTCGATTGTCCGGTAATTTACACCCATATTCTAGATTAATACTCTCACTGTTTTCTAATAAACGTCCACCGATCATTTCTCTCTAATTTGAGATAGATCTATAAATTATCAGTTTTACACTTATATTGCTTGACTAAAAGTTATTAAAAATTAAATTATTGATAATAATAAATGGGATAAAATAAAGAATTTAATAACTTTTAATACTAATTTTTGTAACTAAATAATTTTTTGAGATAAACAAAAATAGTAAAATGAATAATTAAAATGTGACGGATCGAGTAATATATATATACATGTATGTACGTATGCGCGTACACGTGTGTGAAATATAAAAAATTACTTATTTTCGTTTCAATGCATAACTACATTATTAACCAATAATATTTCTTATTTAACCAGCAAAATATATTTTCTGGTTGATTAAATAACTGTTTCACGACAGATCAAAAATAGGATATGTACGATTAGATGAGACAGATAAAATGTATAATATACAAGTTCTGGGTACACCATACAATACAATTATTAAATATTATGCAATTTTATTTCCCATTATTCATAAATAATGCCTCTAAAATTTACAAAATTTACGAGTAGAAAATAGGATTTACATTACAATCTAATATTAGTACTCTCAAGCCAAATTTGCTTGAACACTTTAATAATCAAGTCATGATACTCATTAGAATTTAATGATAAATAACATGCAAGTAAATCTTCCAAATCCTTTGAACTCTTCATATTATTCTCCATTATCATCTCCACCATTGATTCTTTAAAATCTTTACCAGGATCCACCGATGTTTTCACCACCGCCATACTCTCAGACAAACTCCGACGGCTTCCATAGCTTCTCCGGCCACCGTTAATCCCATGAACCCTAACACGGTTTCCAATTCTTGGTGAGTAACAATTTCCTTTCACTCTTCTAACTGGACTTTGTGTTTGGGTCGTAGATATGTTAATAATATTATCTTGTTTATTTCTTAATTTGGTTATGATGGGAGGGAGGTCAACTTTGGAATAAACGTCGTCGTATGACGAGTTTGTTTTGCAAGAACAAGTGACGGATAATCGGGGTGATAAAATGTCGGTATCGGAGGAATTGGAATCCGTGAAAACGGATTCTGGTGTGACCGATTTTCGGTTAACTGGCTTTTTCGGGCTAGCGGGTCGTCTTTTCTTGGATGATTTTCTTGGTGGGTCCGGTGGGGTATTGGTTTTCAGGTTGGGTTCGGCTAGCTCTCTAGTAAAGTAGTATGATTTTCTTTCGTCGACGGTGGGCATTTTGGGTGGCGAAATCGCGATTGGTTGTTTTTTGGTTAGTTTGTTGTTCTTACCTTTTGTGCTAGCAGTGGAATTCTTGAAATTATAGAACCAAGAATTTGGTATCATGCTTGTGATTTTGAACTTATATTTTCTCATTTTGGTAATGGGTGAAAACGGGTGTATATTTGATAGAAACTCGAAGTGTTGTTTATTGACCGATGAAGAAAATGTTGCGAAAACTAGATGGATTGAGGTTTTTAGAGAGGTTTAGGTTTAGTATTGAAATGGAAGAGTTTTGGGAGTGAAGTGTAGAGAGGAAGATAAATAGAAAGTGTGGAGAGATGTGGAGACAAATTATTGTAAAAAAAAGTCACGGAAAAAAACAAAAAGAGGTAAGGTGGGGCCTTCAATGGTAAGGTAGGGGCTAAAGATGCTAAATAGGTAACGCTAAATTGACGCTAATTGTGATTAGTGTGAAGGGTTGGTTTAACGGAACACGTAAGCTACATAATGAATAGATGTTAGCTAAACGATACACTATTACATATAAATGATCTTAAATCTTGAACTCTTGTAAAAAGTTCATGTATTATTTTTAAAGTTTTAAAAGTAAATATAAAAAATTACTCTTATATTTTTATCACTAATTATATAATTATAGAAATTATTACATAATTATAGAAATCAATTATAACAAATCAATGTATAATTACTTACTTCTTTCTATATATACATTGCCCATTTATATTCATATTTACTTAAAATTTTATAATAAATAATAAATATAATTCAAATATTTATTAAATTTTATCAATTTAATTTTAATTTTTAACATACATTTTAAAGCGCTTGCATATATAGCAAAAATTTTAAAGAATCAATATGTTTGTTGTTATATCACTATTATTATTCATATCTATTGTGACAACAAAAATTATAGATGAACAAAAAATATATAAAAATAAATGAATAATAATAATATAAGTTATTATAATCATTATTGTTACGTTAATTGTTATTGTAAATTATTAAATATTTTTTATTTATTTTCATTGCATTATACGGATTGCTAATTAGAATATGGGTTAGGTGACATGAATTCGTCAGAAAAATCAGTAGTTGATTGTATGAAAGAAATGTAAGTATATGTAATCGACAAGATATTGAAAGGATCAAATTAGTAGACTTAGTCATTGTGTTTAATTTGCTGGATACACTGGGATGGTGTTATGATTCTGACATGTTAGGTTGATTTTATGTTTCATAGATGGTCAAATTAAAAGAATTTAAGAAACGGTTTTGGATGTATAATATGAAAAGTCAAACAAAATAAAATTAATTTTTATGTTGTTGTGTGTTATTTAAATTATAGAAAAACTCTTATAAGATAATATTGTGCTATCAACATCACTAATTATTCTCCTGATAAAATGATATTGTGAAATTCATCTTAAATTATGACTATATTCACTATTTAATGTGATGTACATAATATATGGATTATGTTTTATTTTAGTATCACCTTCTTAAAAAAAAAAAAAAAAAGTTACATGTTTATTTACTTTTGATTAATATATCTTGTAAATCGTATCTAAATTACCCAAAAATTGATACTCGAATTTTGAATATTCAATTTTATAGATTCAAATATCGTTTTTTAGATTATTCGGAAATCCGATATTCGAAATATATGAAATATATTTCTAAAATTTTCTAATATTATTTAATAAACATAAGATAGATAGATTAGTAGAGTTAATTGCATGGTTGGTTCATGTGGTTCACATATAGTAACACACCTAGTCCTATACTTTACTTTTTGCATCAAAAGTCAATAAACACAAATTTTTGTTACATAGACGGTCACTCCTTCATTAAGTTTAACATTTCAGTCGATAAATATATTAAAATAATTAAAGAAATCCTCATTTTTGTATTAACTTTGTTTTTCTTCTTTTTTTATCATAGTTTTATGTTATATTTGTTTAGATGATGGAAGATGATTGAAAGAGTGGTCAATTTCGTTCGATGGCTAAAAAGGTCATTTTAACATACTTAACGACTAAAATGTTAAAATTAACAAGAGAGACTATTTATGCAACAGAGTTTGTTGTTTTGGACTTCAGATGTAAAAAGTGAAGTACAAAAACTAGTTATGTTACCGTTTATAAACCACAAGGACCAATCATGAACTCTAGATTATTACTATTGAATATTGATTAATAATGATATTATGTGGTGTAGTGTTTTATATAATCTATACATGAACTCAATAACACAAGTTTTGGTTTTACATCTCAACATTTTTCTAAATTTAAAAATTATTTTAAGTAGTTATGGATATTCGCTATCAAAGTTCGGGTACATGAAATGTTGGATTTGAATAGTAAAATTTGGTAAACGAAGTTTGAATATTTGAATTTTTAGATATTCGATTTTAAACACCGTAGCATATTTGTCATACTACCTTTTTCTAAAGAAGAAAAAAAAAACCGTCAGAGGTTGGGATGAATATTGGATTTTGGAATATAAAATTTTCAATTTTTTAGGTAATGGTGTGCATAACATCACGTTCACATAAATCCATTTAAGTAATACATTTAAACCGAGCTGAACCGGTCTCCCCGCCATGGAGGGACTCATACCTCGGATATCACTTTCCAAAGTAACCTCCCACGATCAACGTGGTCCCTCTCTCAAAAGTGGAATCCGCTTAGCGACACCCAAGCTCAGATGACATTATTCCTTAGCTCAATGACACACACGTTCAACACGTTTCCTAACAAAGTCTGAAACATAGGATTATGCTATAGTAGACCTATGATTTAGCCCTAACAAATATGTTAAATCACACCATTCCACATGTGTTCGGGATCGCGCTATACCATACCAATGTGATCTAAACCTAACAAGGTTTTCATAGATCACATCGTTGGTAAACCGGCAGCAGAACGTGTAATTCATTAACGGTCCAAACATGGATCACAAATGGGACCAAAGACATAACCGAAGTCATAACCAAAGTCACTATAAATAATAGTACTTGCTCTCATTCTCAATAAGCACCCCACACACTCAAAATTACAACACTGTGTGATTTTGATGATCAATTTCTTCGTCACCCTCGATTAAGTTAATCTCGAACTCATTTTGCGCGTTCATCGGAGAGTCAAGGATTAATCACTCATAAACCCTCACCCTTCTGCATTCAAGATGAAATACGCTTGACCAAATGACGCCATCTGTGGGACAACTCACTAATAGAATCGTGATTTTATCATTTTTTTTTTGTTAATTTTCACTTATGACATCATAAACTACCATTCCGCGCACCGAAATCGGGTATTTCCAAAAAAAAAAAAAAATGGTTACAACTTCATCACACGCGCCTCTCAAACGACGCATTAAGGAATTATGCCACCGATGCTACATAGCACTCCAATTATCAACCCAGCAGCTGCTACAGCAGTTTTGACACCGTTAAATGCAAGGGTTAATCTAACTCAGCTGGATTTTGGTGTTGGCCAGGGATTGAAATCTGGACTCTCTGTCGAGAGCACTCCCATGTACTCTATACCACCACTGCTTTTACTTAGGCAAATGAGTTACGTCATCTACCCTGAACCAAGCTTCCTTCATGTTGCCGCCAAGCCAGTTCCAACTAACAATGAATACTCTGCCACTAGTTGGTTTCCAGAACCCAACTTACGCATATGTATCACGTCCAAGTGTCGTGCAGAACGTAGCACCTTCACAAGATCCAAGAGCTTTATTGGCAAGGCTTCTGGTGCAAGCGTCGTTGAAAGAAGTAAAGAAACCATTGGAGTTATCCACAACTACCGAGCGATTCACACCTCATATTGCCAACCATCCACTTCCTGCAATCATGGTGCCACCACTCTCTTTCAGAACGTATGATGGGACAACTAATCTGGATGATTTGATGAGAAGGGTTGATGGCGCCATCAAAACTTAGCACTGGGACGATGCTATCGCTTGTCACATGTTCCTAATCGTGTTGCAGTCGTTGGCCCGTAAATGGTTTGCAAAGTTGCCATCACAGAGCATCACTAGCTTTTATGATTGAAGAGTTAAGTTTCTAGCACAATATCATAACTTGAAGCATCACAAACTATCTCACCTCGACGCCCACGATGTTAGGCAGTACGCCAAGGATTCACTAGACGAATTCATCCCTCGATACACTATGGAATGCCAAAAAAGTACCTGACTTACCGCTAAGCCAACAAGTGTCAGGTTTCACCTGCGACATTGACCCCAACCGACATGAATATTTTGTGAAGAGGCTACGATGAAAGTTTCCCAAAACGTTTGTCGAGGTAGTGACTATGGATTGATCAGACTTGAGTTCTGGAGAAGACGAAGAGCTAAACATAATTCACAGGCATAACGATGGCCGAGATGGGAATAGAGGCAGAGATAGAGATCACCATTCTATATGTGATCGAGATCATGAAAGGGGGTCGGGTTCTAGCCGGCGAAACAACTATAGAAAGAAATTGAGACACGGAAACCGTCGTAACGACCGTCAAGGCTCTAGACGACATCCATATGACAAAGGGTCGTTACTGAGCTCCTTAACGAAAACGCCAAGGGAAATTCTGGCTACTGAGTTATCCAAGCATACTGTCAACTAAATACTGTGACCTTCACGAAGAGCATGGCCATGACACTGACGACTATAGGTAGCTAAAGAAAGAAATCAAAGCTGCAATATAGGCAGGAAAGCTTAAACACCTACTAGCAGGCGAGAAATTCAAAAAGGCAGAAACCGGGAAGACATATGGCTGACAAAAGAAGAAAGAAACCAAAGCCAAGAAACCAAATCTAATTATTCACATAATACATGCCCGGGGCTCTAGAAAAAGACGCAAAGGTGAAGTAAGTTCTAGAGGCTTGGTAACTTGAACCAATAACATTCCCACCTGTTTTGGAAGTCAACGCATCTGACGAACCGGTCGTTTCAACGATTCAGATTACTAATTGTTTAGTTGGGAGAGTTTACACATATACCCAAGCGTAGTGGAAGTAATGTACGAAAACTGTTTTCAACAGCTGCCTAGTGTCGTCTGTGCATGACTGGACGACTTACTTGTTTCGCTTTCCAAATTTTCAGGGGAAACGACATGGCTATTGGGTCGGATCATTCTCGAAGTTACATTGGATCATTACCCCTACACTCGCTCAACCGAGTTGGAGTTCGTAGTCATCATGTCTCCATCACATTACAACGTGCTGCTGGGTAGAATAGCAATGTAGAAATTTGGAGCAATTACCTCAACGATACGTAGGTATATGAAATTTCCAACCCGAAGTGCATCCCTTTACATCCTTTCACTGCCACCTCTTTATCAGGAGGAGTGTTGGCCCACTCTTATGACAACGAAGCGACAGGGTTGTACTTCCTAATCTCAGGAAACCTGCTAAAAAGCGCCTTCAAAATATCCTCATCAACCGAGTTGGCCTCGGTCCTCACATCAGCATATGAACACCTCTCCCCCCCCTTACCGTCGGCTCATCATCCGAAATATTTATAACACTTACTGGGCCCACCATGGAAACTTTATAAATGCACAAGGAGATTGATGACTAACTTTGAACGTTTGAAGAAAATCGCTCGAAATTAAAAATATTTAGCCGGAAAGTTTGAGAGATCATCAGAATGCTCTTGAATCTAATGTTCGTACAAAAAGTAAATGATGTCATGCCGTATGGGCCTCAATGACTGTCTCACACGTTTTCGACTATAACGTGTTTTCAAAAATTACTATTTTTATAACAACCTGTTTAAATGACATCATTAACAAAGTAGACTCACTTTTACCCTTTCAACTGACACACCTAATGACGTGCATTTTCTCTCTAATAATTATTCCAATTTAACCGAAATTACTCTAAAATATGAAGTTGGTAACAAGTCTTTTTCTTTCTATGTTTTGTTTTTGTCATAGCCGTGTCTTTTCATTATTAATTTAATAGATTTATGTACCGTTTGGTATGCTGCATAAAATATTTAACAAAATGATTATTTTAAAATGAAAGTATGATTCGCTTCTTTTATCAATTAAAACACATGCTACAAACATATACCAGCTAGTAATATTCTGCAAATCGGGTGCCAAGTGTATATTACTTGAATTTTTAGTATTTAAACTTTGATTTGATATATATACTTAGTTATGCATCTTTTTGTGAGGTGCCTTGTGAGGTGTTATTTTCTCTCTTTTACAGAATGAAAATACAACATATTTTTTCTGTATGTAGTACTTACTAACATTTATGTATATTCATTTATTTGGAAATTTGATTTGATCTTTTATCAGCTCATGCTTTCAACGATGAACGGTTAAACCGAAATATGAATTGTAACAATGAATGGTTTACATGGCTATTTATATGTATAATAAGGATGTTTGGTAAACTAATTATACGATATAGATGTACTCGTAAGTTATTACTTTAATTATATACAGATGTTTAGCAAGCTAGTTGTAACTATAACTTTGAAATGTAGAATGACAGAAAAAACATCATTATAAAAATTAATAATAAACATGATTAAAACTAAACTTAACAAATAATATTCACTATATAAATAAAATACTTTATTGATTGAATATAATAATAATATTTTTTCATATAATAGTGTTAATTATCAATAAAATATAAGAAGTTCACTATATGATTGTTACGAGAAGTTTAAATGAAAACAAAGTAAAAAACAAATTGACAAAAAAATATAAATAAACATAGTATGCTTCTAATAATAATAATCATAATAGTAATGATAATAAACATTTGTTAAAATAATAGTAGTAAAACATTCACTCTATTTTGATGCTATAAAGAAAAATATACTATACCTATAGCTGATAGGTTATGAAATATGGATTGATGTAAAGATAGATAAAAAAACAAACTCATTACGGAAATAATTCGGTAATTTTACTACAGGAATGTTCCATTTTCAAGTTTTTTTACAAATCGAAAGCTTGTGAGTTTATCTAAACAAACCTTTTAATATGATAAAAGTTTTTTTCTTTTTTTTTTAAACTGGAAGTTAAATTTTTTAGAAGCTTTTTGTGAAACAAACACAATAGTGAACCCAATAAGACCCCCTCCATTTAGACTTAGAGTAAACCGGTTCGAAAACTCAATAGTGAACCCAATAAGACCCCCTCCAACCGAACCGGTCCATGCATCGGAATCAATTTTCGAACTGGTTTCAGTCAAAACCGGTTCGGTTGACCGGTTTGATATTATAGTCGCTCAAACCAGTTTGAAAACGGTTTAGTTGAAACCGGTTTGAGGGCCTATCCGCCGATAGGTAACACTATCCACCAGATACTACCAGACAACAATTGTAGCCATTTTAAAACGCCCATATACCCCTTTAAGTGAGTTTTTTACCCTTTTTTGGTGTTTTCTAGGAGCCTCAACTACATTTGACACTAGATATATGTGTTAGATGTTGAAGTTTAGTTACAACAGTCAAAAGCTTGATTAAATTGTAAAACACTCCCAAATTGCAAAAACGCAACATATACTCTCATCTCTCAAACGCAATGGCTTCATCATGTAGGTAATCACAATCTTCCGTTGGTATTGGATAATCATCTAGTAATGTTACGGTTGTTTTCGTCATAGCGACGAAAAGAAACCCATATATTTAGCACAATTACAACTTGGGTGAAATGTCGAGCGGTCCTAGAAAAGCTCAATGCAAGAAATGTGGGACATTTTTTAAGGAAACCGGGAATATTACTTCGAAGAATCATTCAACTCTCTGTTACAAAGCAGTAAAATATAGGTCAGGGCATTATCAAACAACAATGGCGAATGATGCTACGATTTGGTAATACGAAGCGAGTTTGGTGCGAGATAGGATGGTGAAGTTCTTCATATAAGAAAGTTTGCCTTTGGCCACTTCGACAATCCACGGTTGACGAAACTCATCCAAAAACGCTCCAACCTCGTTATACACATGTAAGTCGTTTAACTTTTAGACGAGACGTTATTAAAATGTGAAAGACTGCAAAAAATGAAATGATTTAAGGTTTTCAAAAATTATTTATTTCTATTCTGAAATGTTGATGTAGTATTTGGACGGCTCCACATGGTTCACCGGATTCATACCTTTGCGTTACCGCTCATTGGGTTAATCCCTATACGTGGCAAATGATGAAGCGTGCAATTGCTTTTAAATTATTTGGATATTCGCATACTAACGATAACTTATATAAAATTTTAGATTATATAATAAAAGTTATAAACTAGAGGGAAAAGTATCTTCTATGTCTTTTGAGAGTGCATCTATTAACACCGCCGCCGTCGAACAATTACAACTAAAATATAAACTGGTTTGCAAATGTGTATTTTTTCATAGTCGATATGTTGCACATATCATTAACTTGGTTGTGGAAGATGGACTTAGTTGTATTGCAAACATAAAACAAAGTTTTAAACAAATTTTACGTGATATTTTTAGTTCACGTAACGCTAGATACCATAAATATGAAATTTTTGTCGATTCGAATTCTTTTGATTATGTCTGAATTGGGACGTACCAAGTAGATGGAATTCGACATGTAATATGTTTGAAAGTGTTTTAACACCAAAAAAAAACTTTTAAAATGTTTCATGAATTTCTTGCGGAACGTGATCGGGTTACATCTTTTCTGGAGTCGAGTTAGCATACTATCTAACTAATTATTTAAATGATTGTTGTTATTAAACAAGCAATTACTTTTTTGTTGGGTGTTTATTATCCGACTAGTTGTTTAGCTTTAAACCAAATATTTTTAATGTGTTCCAAAATAAACGAGTATGAAGTGAGGGGCGACATTTTTGAACACATGGTACAACCAGTGAAAGCCAAATTTAAAAAATATTTTAAGGAAATACCTCTTGTTATAATATGTTTTGCCGCTTTGAACCCGGCTTTAAATGTGTTGGTGGGGTTGGAACTGTACTTCAAAATAATTCTTACGATTTAGGTTTGTTAGACGAAGACCCGAACTTTGCGGCAAATGAAATTTCCAACTTTAGCAAAGTTTTTGAAAGTTTGTTTGATGTTTATTTATCAACGTATGGTTCCACATCCCTTCATGACAATATTCGTAATGAGACGGCATCCGGATCAAGTTCGCACGGCAATAACGAAATGATACAATTATTAACACTTTGAGAAATAATACGATTATTAACACTTTGGCTAGTGGTCGGGTTATCTCACCAGGAAGAACCAAACTCATCTCTTTGTCGGTGGAATTATGTATTTGTTGAAAGACTATCTCGACGGTGTTGAACGAATACAAAACATTTCACCACTTGAAGGGGAAATGGTAAGGGTTGAGCAAGAAATACATGAGCAAGAGATTGAAATGAGATTTTTCATACCACTTACCGCGCAAGAGCTTGCTTATGAAGAAGACTTACGCAACATGGCTTATGAAGAAGACTAAATAAACGACTGACAACTCGAAGAAGAAGACTTCATAAACGACGACGACTCGAAGACTTTCGTTTATATTTTTATGTTTTGAAGATGTATTATGTATTAATATTAGTTGAAATGAAAATTAACAAGAAAATTCTCCCAAACACGTTTGTTGATCAGAAATTAGTTTATGTTAGAATGTTTGATATGTGATGTTTTTGACCAGATAGGTCCTATCTGGCGAATAGGTCCAGCCTATTCAACGGATAGAACATTTGTCATCAACATATGTTTATCAGCCGGATAGGCCTTAACCGTTTTGTAGAAACCGGTTTGGACCTCTTTGAAACAAGTATGGCACAAACCGATTTCAAATCGGTGTGGACAGGTTTGGACTTTCCCCGGTCAAAAAGCGGTTGAATTTTGACCAAATTTGACCCAACCAGTTCGGTCTGAAAACCAGTTTAGAAACCCGTCCAAACCGATTTTGTGCATCTCTACCTCCATTGGTTTCCCCTTTATTGTACATAGACACAACAAAACAGGCCCAACAAAGCCCAAACGAGTAGTGCAATGGGTTCGTACTATACCAAATCAAGTCTAAACACAAGGCCCTTTTATCCCATTTTTCACCTTCCTAGATCCCATAAGGTCAATTGGTCCCTTATGTAATAGTAGCTTCTAGCCAATTATGTTCAATTTGGGCCATGAAGCAACACACAAATAATATCCAAATAGCCTAATAAAATTCCCATTTCAGCTTAAAGTTATTGAGTCGTGGACATCTTAAAAGACAATGAGATATTATCGAGTCAATTTTCTTGTATTAAGTGTTATAACCAAAAACATGTTTACATTTGAAAGTGGCACCATTTCCACATTTCCTGTTGGAAGTAAAATTAACAAACAAAAGAAACTATGCAAATTAATTACATAATCCGCAAAAGAATCATATAAAAGAAAGAAAAGAAAATTTATGTTCTTTGTTTTTCAAAGTAATCTACCCAGGCAACACAACTCGAGTCGTAGTTGTCGAACTCGCAATTGTTGTCGAATACGCTGCTGTCGCATTTCCATACAAACCGGCCGCCCATCTTCGTAGAATTCTCAACAAAGTTGCTGCCTTCCTCCGCCCTCGCCCGGTACCCATTCCCATTACTTCCCAAATCACTCTTTCAATCCCCGGGATTGCGGCCAGCTCAGACACAATCTCGGACCCACCTTTACGACAAACATTCACAAGTGTTGCGGCCGCACTCTCTTGTGCTCTTCCCGTCCCGTCCCTCAATATCATTGCCAATTTCTTTATCACATGGAACGCGGCCGTAATAGCCGCCAATCCACCTTTCTTCACTATTGCCTCAAGAACCGTCACACCTTCTTCAGGCAACCCGTCCATTACATCACTTGTCATTTCCACCACCCCAATTTCAATCAACTTCCCAACTGTCTCTCTATCGCCCGCCAAATTCAAAATCGCAACCAACGCATCTCGTTTCGAACTAACCGGCCCACTTGTAGCTAATTCCACCAAACCCTTAATCACTCTACTTTTCCGACCAAGTTTCTTTCGATAAGCGTGAATGCCAGTTAGACTAAATATTGTTGCGGCCGCATTTCCTTTCGACTCCCAACTGGCACCCGTTCGTAACACTTCAATAACTCCGTTAAGTACCCCGTCCGTTTCCATTATAAGCGTCTTGTTTGCTTCAAGTATTGATAAATTCAATATCGTCGTAACAGCATTAACCTGTAGGGTCGGATGCTCCGACCCTAAAAACCTAACCAATAAATTCAACCCGTCCGCTTCTGCAATACACGCTCGACTGTTTGAATCTGTTTTTGCCAACACCCTCAACTCGTGAACAAACCGGTTCGCCATTTCCAACGACTGTGACGCACACGCCTTTTCAAGCAAAAATGACACCGTCATTTTTGTTGCTTCGAGCAATGTCTTATTAGTTATAACGTGGTTAACTTTTTCCTTTTGTTCCGTTGATTCAAACGGAATCCTATGTTCACGGCACCACATTACTATCAAGTTACGCAATGCGCAATTGGGTATCGTTTCCGTGTGGTCCAAAGTCTGGCCTGTTTTTGGACACGTGGTGTGTCCTGATTCGATCCAAAGATTAATTGACATCCGATCATATGTTTGACCCGTGGATATAATCACCGGGTCACGGATTAAATCCAATGAAATCGGACACCTAAAATCCGCAGGAATAGTCAATTCCGTTGAACTCGAATTATTCCGGTTCCGATTCCGAACCATTTTCGACGTAGTTTCACCGTACAACACGCACTTTGTGTAGCGTACAAGTCCGATCAACGACACGATTTCAGCTCTAGAAGTTTCCTCACTTTGATTCCTGTATTCTTCTTCCAAAATCTCGATTTCATCCATACAGCTCGCAGAATCGTTCAATTGTAATTTACTGAAGATCTCTTTAAGTTCCGATTGTTGCGGAACGATTTCGGATTTAATTCCGTTTAATTTCTGTAACACATCGTTTCTGAGATTATCATCCTGTTTGTAGATATAAGTGGCGTTTTTCGCACACTGTTTTCGCAACAAATCGGCTACTTCTTCAACATCTTTACATAATTTCATTTCCTTAACAGGAAATATATCAATCAGAGTTGATAATTCGAGTGTGAGTTCATGAAACTTGTTAGCAACTGATTGTTGTTGAATCAATAGCCACAATTTACTTCCTGCACAACAATCTTCAATTAACGTTTTTACGCTTTGTAAAACGATGAATAATTCTTCGAAACATAAAACCGCAGACGCCGGAAATTTCGGTGTAATTTGATAAATAACCAAATCCTCTAGTAGCAACGTTAATAGCTTCGTTTTACGAATAATCGAATTCGAATTTCGATATAAAACGAATGGAATCGGATTCAGTAATGATGTTTCTTTGGATCGAATTAGTAGCGATCGAAGAAGCCGTTCGTGTGAATCCGGTTGCCGCTTCTTTTTTGGCGGTAAAGTTTCCGGTGTAACTTCCATCAGAAAATGAACAAAAAAATGATTAATTTTTTTATATATAAATACGATTTGGAGAAAATAGTAGAAGAAAAATATGATTTTGCAGTGAAATCAAAGCGTTTGTGATGTTAGAATCTTTGAATTTAATTCGTCAAAATAATTATTGCAGTTGTTGTTGATGATAGCTGGTACGCTTCTTTTTACAACTTTTTATGCTTCTTTTATTTATGGGGATCATATCAATAATTATATTATATATATTAATATATTATACTCTATGCAAGTTCTATATTATAGGGTCACCTAAGCTGGAAAATGGTTGTTTGACGGAGTAATTTATTGCGCTTTATTTAATATTTATTCATTTCTTTATTATTTGTTTAATGTTTTAAATCTATGGTTTTGTAAAAAAAGGAGGTAGTTGAGAAGTTGAAGTTGAACATTTGGCAATTTGGTGGTGGGTACACCAAACAAAAAACAAAGAAAAAGAAATGGGTTGCGGTGGCGTTACGGTGGTGGTAGGGTGGTGGTGTGCTGGAATGGACAGCCGTCAGACGCCGGCAGAAGAACAAGTATTAAAGACTTTGTCTTTTTTCTTTTTTTTATTATTTTATTTGGCTAACAATGTTTGTTTTGGTGTGTTTCCATCGGCGCTCGTTGACTAACTTGAAGTTTAAATTTTGACCCTTTGGATTTCAAGTTTGTTAAGTTAGTACCTTGATGAATTTTAAAATGCACTTTGTCGAATTTGTTGTTATCTTGTTCGTCATAAATAGTTGATTTATTATACGTGACTTATAGGCAATAGCTATACCCTAGGAGCTATTATAAGTTTGGGATAATGTGTTTTCATTAAATGACCTAAATGTCCGATATGCACTTTATATGGTTTTGATGAATTAGGTTAAGAAAAGAAGGAATATATCATTTTCTGGTTTGAATGATTATTGCAAAATTTATAATTTAAGGTTGGTTTGAAAATAAACCATTTTTGTGATAGGGTACAAATGATATATGAGATTTGTTCATTGATAATTACCCTACTTGTCAAGTTAATATGATCTTAACAAAAAGTAATTCATTAATAATGATAATTTACCTAATGATTTTACAATTAATAATGGAAATAAATATATACTAATAAAGTTTAATTTTTTTAGTTAACAAAATTGAATTGGGTTTATATTTTGGCAACGTATCGAACTCTACACTTTTTATTATCGTATGCATTTAACTTTGAAATCTTCTATTATATGTATTTAAGTTTTGAAAGCGTCTATTGTATAGTTTAACATGTGTTTGACTACATAATTTAACGTGTTTTTTTGTATATTCTATACATAAAATAGAAAGTTAAATGCATACAAAGAACAATTATAAAACTTAAATACGTAAAATAAAATATTTTAAAATTGACTACGTACAATCCGTCATACTATAAACTCAGTTGAATCCATCATATGTGATAAAAGAGAGTCATTTCCTTACTTTCTTAGCCGGATTATATTTTGTTGTTTTAAATCGTTTAAAAGTTTCTCATTCATTCATGTATCGAATCAAAGAACTCTAGAGAAGGCCATTGGTGACATATTTTCTTCTAAAGATTGTACTTTCTTTAATTAAAGTGAAAACATTTCAGGATTATTTGCGAGAATTTAAGTCAAGTTTAGGTTTCATAACTTTGGTAGACTAGTTTTTCGTATAAATTAATGACCGTTATTTACTTTTTGTATTAATTAAATACTTAACTTTTTGCAAATATGTACTCTACAATGTTTTTTAGTTATTGACGTTATTTTGGGATGAAAAGTAGGGTTGGTTTGAATTATTATAATTCAAACAAGAGCGGCTTCAGTAAATTAGTCTTACGTTATGTTCCCACACTAATGAAACTAATGATAATCTTATGGGACCATAGGGACCCAAAAAAACCACAGTGAGGACAACTAATTGCAGCTATAAATATACTTTTATGGAGTCTATAATATATACACATGTTTTTATCAACCAGTTAGGTTAAGGTCTCTTATGCTGTGTGCACACTTGATTTGTCAAAGTATTATTGTACGAGTATGGTAAGAAATATAACAAAGTTTAATGGTCCATGCTTCATAGGAAGTCCAAATTAAAAGGTCGTTAAAATTGTTTCTCAATACAAAGTGTTCAAATAGTCACGTAGAAAATTAAAATATGACAGAAAAAAATATTTTTATGAGTTGTAATTTCTAATTTCAATTAAGAATATCATTTGTGTATATAATGAGTGTGTAAATCTCGATTTAAGAAAAAAAATTAAAAAATCCAAAATTTATTTACAGTTTGATGTTGATTAAGGATCGATACGATTATATTGCCGTTTAAACACAAACATACGACAAAGAACTAATAAACGAATTCAATCTTGTTTTATCTTTAACACGTAACATAGGACACAAAATTCTCACAGTCAACACAAATATTCTACGGACCCTATAAATATCGAATACCTGCGAGATGTAAACGAATACTTTAACTAACCATTTAATTTCTTTTAGAATAAGTGTGTCACATTATAAATGTGATGGGGATAAGTATTGACATTTCCAGCACGATGGTGATGGTGCCAGATGATCAGGCCCATGCCTTTGCGTCATACTCGCCATCTATCTTTATTGGACTCTCAATAGAACAAATTAACGTTGTTAATATATCTCCAATTGGTATTTTGATGTATTAGATATATATTTCGGAATAATAAATTAGAGCATGGTCTATTTGTTTAATTGATGTGATGATGGGAGACTCGGAAGTTTACAACCAAAAGTATGGTCTTCTTAGATGATAATTGTGTTTCATTTTTCTTTTATGTGATAAGAAAATCATGACTTTGGTGAAATGAAGTTTTATAAATGTGTAAATACTTGGAAACAAATATAAGTTCCGGAGACACTTATAGTTTATTTAATTTTTATGCTTCAGATAACTAGGTTATGAATATCAAATCTTTGATAGCTATTAGATTTTAAAGATTTAAGACGCCCGCTCACTCTCGTCCGTCTTGATGTTCGTTTTTGTTGTGTCCTTGAAAGATGTTATAGGCACCATTCACCTCTTCTTCCATCTTTGGAAGGAAGATGGCGTTATTAAAACGGAGAAAATCGGAGGGGGGGTTCTTTTTGGTGAGTAAAGGTCAAATAAATAAAAAGAAAAATATTCAAACAGATTTGCTTCCCTCCTTCCTCAAAATTTGAAGTTTCCCTATGAATTCTTCCCTTATATATACATATATATATATATATTTAAACGTTATATAGTGATATAAAAAATATTTTTTTAGTTTTTTCGGGTTAAAATCGTCATATAATAATCAAGCTTCACAAGTGTTCAATCAAAGTCACTCATACTTTTATTGTCTTGATTTAACCACTCAAGTTTTATATAATGTTCAAATGTAATCATCAAATAATAATCAAGTTTAACAAGTTATTAACTAAAGTCACTCATATTTCTATTATCTTGATTTAACCACTCAAGTCTTATATAATGTATAAATATTATAAAATTAAGCAATTTTTGCAAATTACCATATTTAATATCATTGATATGAAGATTTATTTATATAAAAAAGCTGACACGGATACTATATTTATGTAAATATACTGACATGAAATTTATGATCCGATTTGTCGTTAGTCTAATATATTAAGGGGTTAATTCATCAAAAGTGCAACGTACTGTCACCAAATGTTCCATGTATACAAGCTACCCATTTTATGTTCTTGGTATGCAACAAACCGGAAGAAACCGTTTCCATATCTTGACAAACTTGATTTTTACCAACTGAAATATGCAATTTGGTGATTAGGCAACCACGTCACTTGCCAGCTAGACAATTTGTTGCCATGTGTGTATGGTTAATTCATTAAAAGTGCAACGTACTGTCACCAAATGTTCCATGTATACAAGCTACCCATTTTATGTTCTGGGTATGCAACAAACTGGAAGATTTTGTATCGATGTATATCAAAATGATGCTATTTCATCAAATCTATAAATACCCACTTCTACCTCCTTGTCTTTTTGCCCGACCAAGAATCATCGCCGGAGTGTGATTGGGTTTGCCGGAGTTCACTTGGGTTCACCGGAGGTGAAGTTGGTGTGGGAAGAAATTAGCAGGACGGTGGGGATGATAACAACGAAACAAAACGACGGATCTTGACGATCTCAAATCTGGGTTTTTATAGTAACATGGTAACCAGTTAATTGTGGGTTTTGTTAGTTTGAGTGATATATATTATGTATGAATTGATCAATTACCTTCACCCACAATCTCAATTCCAGTCAGAAATAAGTGATAAGTGGTAAGGAGAGGAAGAAGAACATGAACATCTTGTTATTAAAAGTTATTTAAAGTATGTCAAGATATGGAAACGGTTTCTTCCGGTTTGTTGCATACCCAGAACATAAAATGGGTAGCTTGTATATTTGGAACATTTGGTGGCCGATACGTTGTACTTTTGGATGAATTAACCCTTAAAGAAAAAAGCCACATAATCAATGTTACCTGCTGTTCCGGTAACTGGTTACCATGTTACATACATCGATACAATATCTTCCGGTCTGTTGCATGCCTAGAACATAAAATGGGTAGCTTGTATACATAGAACATTTGGTGGCAATACGTTGCACTTTTGGTGAATTAACCCAACATTAAGTCATACACTTTAATTTGATAATGTGATACATTTTATTTCTACAAAAAAATACCCAATCGCATGAATGCCGTAATTTATTTGCTCCGTAACTATTCTTGAATACTTTCGGAATATATACAGAGGTCATTAAAGTATATTTCAAAATATTCACTTAGAGTACTGAAATTCACGATTTAACAAAAGTAAGACTTAACATGGAAAACCGCCTAAAATTTGAAGTCATTTCGGTTACATCGATTAAACAGCCAACTGTGGCAATATTTAATGACATGGATTCATTGATTTTTAAACATTTCAAAAATAAAAAAGGTTTATATACACAAAGGTCACTAAAGTATCTCGAAATGTTTCCTTAGAGTACTAAACTTCACGTTTTAACAAAATCACAAACTAACTTGACAAACCTTTTAAATTTTCATGGCAATACTTTAGGGTGAAGTATAAAATTATCATCATCATTTCAACAACAACCATATATCATACTCATAGTATAAAGATCATCATTATCATCATAAATCACCACCATCATCGACAGATTTATGGGGTAGTAACCTTTAAACCATCACCTTACTTTTTCGACAGAATACAAGTCAACCACTACTATCCCTCCATCTTCTCACCTTCCCCCTTCTCAAGCGAATTCTAGGGCACATAAAACTCACACTATAAACACATACAAATACATCTACAAATTGATACACAAATCCATCTAGAAATTTGAAACCTTATTATAGATATGAAAAATTGAGTATTATAGTCGGAAAAAAAAATCTAGAACTGAGTATCATCGAAAGGTAAATCCCAATACGGAGATCCTTGACTGCCGCCGTAGTTCCGCAACTCGAACTTCTGCAGTTTCCTAAACTCGAACCGTCATCGCAATTCCGACGACCTACCTTCTTCAATTGTAATTCCGGCGAAGACTCTGACCCACTCACATTTCTGATCAGTATCTGTTGGAGACGTTGTTTAGTGTATTGGTTGTCTTCGATTTGCGGTCAATAAAAATGGAGGATGGCGATGGTTGAAGATGAATTGTGGCAAACAAAAGAGAGGTTGAAGATGAATTGAGGAGTAAAAACAAAAATTGACTAAAAATATGTAATTATTACTATATTAATATAGTGGAGATAGGAAAAGGAAACATAATTAAAAATTAAAAATTAAAAATTTGTTAGAAATGACGTGGGTTTTGACATGGCATTAAATCTACTTATGTGGAGCTTACGTGAAGCTAACATGGAAATGGTAAGAGGTTACTAACATGTCATTAGTCACCGGATTACTCCAAATAAATTATTAAATATAATTCATCAAAAACTATGAAATGTATAATCTATCCATGATTTTGTTAAAATGTGAAGTTGAGTATTCAAAATGAACATTTTGATGTATTTTACTAACATTTGTGTGTATTATACTTGGAATTTAAAAACTAATTAGACTTGAACAAAAAAGCATGAAATGTCAATGCAACAAGGTGGTTGCATAAAGATGCAACCTAGTTATCTCCATTAAATAAAATATAGTTTACATATTAGTGAGTTTAGGTGAATGAACACTTTATAAAATTTAAGTGATTAAATCAAATAATATAAATATGAGTAAATTTAGGTGAACAATTGTGAAACTTAGTTATTATTTGGGGACATAAACATTATAAAATACATATAATTTCATGTCAATCTTTTTATTAAAAGAAAAAACTCCATGTCAACCTTTTTATTTAAAAGAAATCCATTTCAGCCTTAGAATTCACAAAATTAAGAAAGAAATTAATCTACATAGAATATTATAACTAATTCATAGATAAACTAGTTGCACAAACAATCAATTGATAGAAAGAAAGAAAGAAATTGTAAATTGAGAATAAGATACTTGCAAACCACACAATTACTTCTTCAATCAAAAGGTTGATTGCTCCTTATCGTCTTTACAATGCTTGTGAATGCTTGATAATTATAATGAAAAACTAATATAAAGAAAATACAAGTATCGACTATATCTTTCTTAAGAATACAACAACTTTTATTTATAGATAGAAGACTGCTGGGTCTAGCTCAGCAAGTTTCGTGAGTGGCTCGACAAAATGGAGTTCCAGATCTAATCCTTTCTATATCTTATGATGTATATAGTTTTCTTTAATGATAGTATACAAGATAACCTTAAGTTCTTGTTGAGACATGACCCTTTACATTGATTTTATGATGACAACAACTTGTATTTAAAACTAAAATGATTCTTTGTACAGCTAGCGCAAAGATCTTAATAGATAGTTCAGACAGTTCACAAGTGTGTTATGTGAACTGGTACAAAGGGTTTAACCACACGTGCAACCAGTACTAAGAAATAACCTTTGGACAACTTTCAAGTTTCATCCTACTGAAAAAAATTTCTTGTGCTAGCTACGTTTTAATACATTCAACTAAGTCAAAGATGAAATTGAAGATGGATTATTTGAAGCCGGCTCAGAGAATGAATATCATCCTACTTGTTACAGATTCAAGTTGATGATTCACCAACACTTTGGAACCTTGATCCTTATCCAAATGGCATCTTCCCAGTTGTACAAATATACATACGCGCTGAACATGGCTGTTTGTGCATATGGTGTTCTCATTATCAATGTCAGTTAATAAAACAAGATTATGCAGTGTACTTATAACAATATCTGTAGGCAGCAAATATTGTTTGGCAGTAAATGTCTGAACACACAATAAGCATGTCCAGAATTATCCAATGAAGAAGAAGACACTTGAAAGATTCTGATTGGTTGAAACGATTACTAGGAAAATACTTGCTCACCTATAAATACAGAACATCAACCTTGACGTCAAGTGTGAATTGGTGTGAACTACTTTTGAGTTTGAGAGAAATAGTATTAGCAGTTTGGCACTCATTTGTAATCAACTTTGAGTGTGTTCTCAGTTGATAGTGAGTATTATAATTTGTATTCAGTAGTTAGTTATTCCACATACAACTAACTTATAATTTTTTAATTCAAATCAAATAAAGAATTATATTGAAAAGTACTATATGTTCTTATTAACACTTACAACTTAATTTAATATCAATTAAGTTAGGATAAAAAAGATTGTATTCACCCCCCTTTATAACTTCTGTTGTTAGTTGGGACCAACAGTTCCTATCAGCTATCATCTCTATCTTGAAGTTGTTTGAAAAACAAATTCAAGTAAGACATAAAAAGTCTTTTTTGCTAGGTCTTCAAATATCATCTTTGCATATATTTTAACTTTTATGTTTGACGAGTACATGATATAACTCGACGAGTAATTAGATATGAATTCTCTTGAATTTGCATTTCAGCCCTTAAATATTTTCGTCTTCAATACTTCAGCTCCTAAAGTCCTAATTATACATCTATTAACAAATTAAGTAAAATTTACAATAATTGTCTAAAATAACTAATAAACTAACTATATAACATACATAGAAATATATACAATTATACACTTATCATAAAATCCAGTTGAACCTTAACCGAAAGAATTTTTTTAAACAACACACATCTTTAAATCGTCTACACTCCCATATCTCTCTAGAAGTTAACTTATAATTTTTAAGGTTAAAAAAGATACATTCCAGATATTCTTTTTCCTTGTGCTTCATATTATACTTTCCGTGTTTATTCATAATTACCTCGTGTGCATTTCCGTGTTGATATTCGAATCCGTTAAGTCGATTGAAAAAAAAAACTCTTACTGATTTTTTATAAAGAAATCCTAAAAGAAAAGCAAAAAAAATTATCGTTTGAAATATTGCATGAATTGTTTTATGAGTAGTTTCATTTATGTACGATTTGTCCCTCGCTTTCTTTAATGACAATCTTAAATGTTGACAAAGTAACATTAAAGGATAACCTTATGCGTACTATAAGTCATTAATGATTTTATTACGATTTTTTATACAAATTTTTTTAATCCAGTTAATATTCGATTTCAATTTTGAACTCTTATACCCATCATCTTTTTCTTCTTCTTCTTCATATATAAGTACAAACCTTTATCTTGTTGACACTTGCAATACGCGTGACTTGTTAAAATATGTCGTTTGAAATATATATTAACTCTAGTTGAGTAGATATGCCTTTTTTCCTTAAGACCACGTTTGATTTGTTATTTTGTCCATTTCTAATTTTTTTTTATCACATGCTTAAAGTTTTCATATTAAATTAATAAGATCAAACTATAATATGTGTAAATGTGAAAGTTATACTAAAATCAAATTTTTAAACGTAACATCTTTTGAAAACTAAAAGAAGCATTGAAAAGACTATTGCGGTCAAACTCTTATAAAATTGATCGAGTGTGTTTAAATACTATAAATGTTACGTATATGTATATATAATGTATAATTCACGGTAAAAACTTTAAAACTGAAAAAACTTATAGATAGGTAAATGCTGAACATCAAGATCTCAACCTATCTATATAAAGAGGATTTTTGACATCACATTTTTAAAACATATTTTGCATTAAAAAATGACGTTTTTAAAATACATTTACTAATTCTATTTTTTTTTAAGTTACATTTTCTCTCCAATAAAACGCAAATAATTTCTTATTTAAAAAACATTTTTTCCTTTTTATTTGTATTTTCTGAACAAATAAGCAGATAATCTTTGCGATCTCAAACACCCTTAAATGGAAGTTAAAATATAATAGGCCCCAAAAAACATGTATACTTCCTAGGTGGTTGTGAGTTGATTGTTGAAATGAAATATAAATATATAACTAGTTAACTTTGGAATTAGAATTTAAAAATGGAAGTGATACACAAATATGTATCAATCATCAATCAGTGTAATAGCTAATAGTTTGTTCTAACAACAAAAGTGAACGACTACTGGTTTTTCTTTGTTTCTTTAAATTTATTTACTAGACTAACGGTACGAGAGGCAATTTTTGAGACCCCAAGCACTCGGTGCGCCTCTGTACAGTCGCACCACTTACGAACCCTCAAGAACGCCTATGATAATAAGATCGAACTATATAGTATGTGTAAAGGTGAAAATTATACTAATGCATTGACTAACATATGCTACTTTCACTCTTCATGTAACTATGGGCTACGGTTATTGGAAGAGGATATCCGTCTCTAATATTCTTTTCAAAACCATTTACCCATAGAGTAATTAATTAATTAATAATGATATTAAACAAATTGAAATCAATGGAGTAGTTTATAATTTGAAATGGTCAAATGACTGTTTCCAAATAAGGGCAAAAATATAGTCAGTGACGATATGTATAGTTGATAACAGATAAATAAGTTAGTGCAGGTGGCAATAGAATAACAATGGTTGAAAACTATGGCAAAACAATAATATATAAAAAACTTTTCAGGTGCATGAATCGTTGATCATTGTTTCTTACTAATATTATATTAAAATCATTAAAAAAATGGCTGGCTAAGATCCTGCACAAAATACTCGAAGCTGTCCCATTTGGTGTGTGTTTACTGGATACGCAATTGCACATCACTGCCATTTGTGGTCCATATGCAAAACTAACTCCGAGTAATCAAAATGGAGAATATATGACAACTCACTGGCTAGCAATAAAAACTGCCAATAAGAGAATAAGATCGAAATTTATTAGAGAAGAATTATGGTTAATTGGTGATTAATTAATCTAATTTCAAGCCTTGAAGCAAATATATAAAATAAAGACAATGATCATTGTCATATTTAGATGTGGGGAAACATGTAGAAACCTTGTTAAATTTAGATGTGGGAAAGAATTGGAGGAATTAATAACCTCTTCAGTGAAGACAAACATATTATATATGTTATGAAAACTAATTATTTCTATTTCTTGGTGGTTGAGTAAACTATGTACATCATTCCATATGTGTCTCAGTCTTGGTTCTACTTAGCTATTACATGTTGCGTGGACTTAATTAGCTTAGTTTGTTAGAGCATTATTCCTAGTAATCGAAACAAAAAATGTCGTATTCGAGTTGGGTCTAGCGCATGTTCATGTGCATCTAGTATGTAACTAAAAGCGAAACGAAATGAAACTTCAGCCCCTCTACAAATATGCATTAGAAGTGAACCTAGATATATATCCTCAAACAAACTCATCGTGGAGTAACTATTGAAAATAATACATATAGAAATAAAGAGAATAAATAAAAGAATGTCGAAAACAATTGGTTTTATGATACTTCTGATGTTCACTGCCAGGTTCAATGTCTTTCCCACCAATTGCCATGATGAACTCAAAACCTACATTGTTCACTTAGTTCACATCCTCAAGGCCAAGACTACTTAGTTTCTGATGTCAAGCTTGAAGAATGGTATAAGTCATTCTTGTCAAAAGTAGCATTGAAGTTCCCCTCAAACGAGAAACCGGGGATGGTTTATGCATACTGTCATGTGATTACAGGATATCCTACAAATATGTCAGAAGACCAAGCAAAGGCTATGGCGAATTTGAGTGGCGTTGTAAATGTCTGGCCTGAAAGTTTCTATCAGTTGCTTACAACTCGTTCACCTGACTTTTTGGGGTTGCACACAAATCCAGGAGGTTTGTTGCAACATTCCAACAAAGGGAAGGGAATCATAATCGGGATTATAGACACTGGAATATCCTTTTTGGACATCCTTCGTTTGATGACGAAGGTGTCCCCCATCCTCCACCAAGAAGGAAAAGCAAATGAAAGATTCTCGGTTGTAATAATAAAGTCATAGGCATGAGAAGCTTTATCAATGGAAGTACTCCAAAAGATGAATTGGGCCACGGGACACACACTTCAGGTACCACAGCAGGGAGTTCAGTAGACAACGCAAATGTATATGAAATGGCAAACGGCACTGCTAGTGAGATGGCACCACTGGCACCCGTGGCCATGTATAAAGTTTGTGTGTGGATCTTTTGTTCGTCTAGCGCCATTTTAGCGGGAAAGGATGCAGCCATCAAAGATGGTGTTAATGTCTTATCGCTTTTGCTTGGTGGAATTCACAAGACCTTTTAGGAAGATCCTATCGCAGTAGCTAGTTTTAGTGCCATTGAAAAGGTGTGTTCGTGAGCTGTGCAGCAGGTAACTCGGGGCTTACGAATTCATCACTATCCAATGATGCCCCATGGCTCCTTACAGTTGGGGCTAGTACCACTGATAGGAGAATAAGGACATCAATTTTGCTCGGGAACAAAGAGGTATATCATGGTGAATCGTTGTACCAACCAAAGGATTTCGATCATAACCTTCGACTTCTTATTTATCCAGGACAAGATGGTGATAATGAAATGGCAAAATATTGCACGGAAGGATCCTAAAGGGCATTCATGTGATCATGTCAAAGGAAAGATGGTATTGTGTGACTTTGGTGATATTGGCAATGTTGATAAGGCCCAGGTGGTGAAGGATGCTGGAGGAGATACCATGGTTATTGCAAATAATAAAATCACTGCTGAGAGTATATATACCGAAGCTCACGTTCTTCCCACTTCATATGTTGGTTACAAAGAAGGTCTTGAGATTAAAAAATATTTGAATTCGGCAGCCTTCACCTGTTGCAACTATCCTTTTCTTTGGAACCGTAGATGGATTAAAATCCTATTCACCTGTGAGTTATTTTTTAGTTTCTCATCAAGAGGGCCTAGTATTTCTAGTCCTGGTATCCAAAAGCCAGACATTACTAGACCGGGTTCGACATACTTGCAGCTTGGTCTGATTAGCTAGATAATAATACAAATAGCGGGAAAGTAACATTTGTGATGATACGATGGGACATCAATGTCTTCTCCTCATCTAGCAGGGATATTAGGACTTCTCAAAACTGCCCACCTCAAATGGTCTCCTACTATTATAAAGTCTGCAATCATGACCACCGCTAGTCAAGTAGATCGAAACCAACATGCCAGGGCTTGTTTTTGACGTTGAACCTGATGACTATATTCCATATCTTTGTGGGTGAGACTATACCCCAAAACAAATTCAAATGATTGTGAGAAAACCCGTTAGTTGCTCAAAACCATACCAGAGGGGGAACTTTTTTACCTTCTTTTATGGTATCTCTAAAGAAAGGGGACCGCAGAACATACTCAAGGACGGTGACTAATGTTGGTAAACCAGATTCAACTTACACTATCAGGGATGCATCCCTACCGATGGTGTAACTATTGCTAATGAGACTAGTACTAAAGAGCTGAGGTCATAAACATGTACGAAAAGATAAAGTACGACGTAACATTTACTCGAGATGATAACGATGGAGGGAGAGGTCCACATGGCCAAAGACATACGAGTTGGATATATGATAAGTATACTGTTAGAACCCCATTTTTTCAAGTTTGAAAGAAAATGTAGCTCCAATTTATGATACTCACAGCTCGATTCACCTCTTGATCATTGTATCGACCAACTTCTATTTATAAAATCTATTGATGTTTTTACATAGTTTTTATATTTTTCATTTATGTTATGATTATTAATACCATATACTAGGCAGGGGCAGATCTATCCTTGTTTACATGCCTTTTTCTTCTTTTTATAAGGGTCATTCCCTTTGAAAAACTCTTTTATGTGAGGATGTGGGACGTGAAGTTTCAAATGACGATGTGGGACGTGAAGTTTTAAATAAAATTAGTTTGATATGTACAAGAAGCATATCATATTATTATGTGTTGTCACTTCTTTCTTTAAGAAGCATATAAATTAGTTTGATATGTACACCAAATAGAATTTTTGCAACAATTGCATTAAAGTGTAATGGCTCAGTTTATTTGTATAGATGAGCTGCCATCCATTAGAATTAATATATCGATAGAATATTCTCTTTGTATAAATACTTATATATCAATATAAAACAGATTTAACAGATTGAAGCTACTTGGAAAAATAAAAGAAAAAGAAAACAAATACCGTATTTATTTGCTACTTTATAATACTCCTTTATATTGTACTCCACTCCTTAACGCATTTAACAACTAGATAACTACTTTTTATTACCTCGTATTCCCGACAAACATTTTCTCCAAAAAAAATAATAATACATGTAATAATATATGTACGTGGGTTTCATTATCGACGCTTCATTTATTTACTTTTAATATTTTAATGTATAAATATAATTTTAAAATCACATCCATCTTTCCACTTTTGGAATAACTCTGTAGTAGTGGTCTAGTGGATACTGGATACCATGTTGAGCTCAAATTGAAGCCTTGAAGGAAGGCCAAGTGACATGTCTCATACTCTCATGAATGTTTGGGGAAGATCTTAGGCCCAATTAGAAATGAAAGTTATCGGGCTTAAAATAGTGATTGTAATTCATATACATGTACTATTTTTCCATTGTATATAGTGGCAGAATCAAATAAAAACAATTTAAGATTAATAACGGTAGAATCAGGTGCGCAAGTAATAACGTTTCCCACCGGCGGTGCGGAGGGCATTTTTTTTTTTTTTTTTTATGTTTTCCTTTTTCGATCTTTCTTTTCCACTTCAATAATCATTCGACAGTATTGTTCACAAATGTCATCAGTCAATCGTCAAATTTCACCCATTGTCATGTGTTAAACCATTTTAACTTTTCTTCTTAGCCATTTTTCAAGTGTGCAACTTTTACGGTCACGGTTGCCGGAGTTTCAACAATATGTTTCACTTCAATCACATTTTGCTTCTTTATGCCTGATTTTCAATAGCTTCATATAACCTATCTTCATTACCTACAGATGTAGACAGGGACGAATCTAGAAGGTGACAACTACTCCTCAAGAAATCTAAAAATAAGAAAATTTTACTTTGAAGGTAATTAGTGACATTTAAAATTTTTACCCCCAAAATACGATAAAAAAAAGAAAATTTTTTTTGACCCCTCATATATAAATTTCTGACTCCGCCTCTGGATCTAGATCGGAAATACTTTTGGGTTTTGCCTATCAACTATCTCAACCTCCAAATTTTTCTATTTCTTTATTTATTCTTCCATGTTTTACCTGACGCATCAAATTTGTTTATCGACACCTTCAACAACGTTTCTACTTTACTTTCTCCAAACCCTTTCTTGTCCAGTGATTTCATGAGTTAACCATCACATCGTCTTCCCTTAAAGTAAGTAATTTTTTTTGTTTCAATGTGAGGATGTCAAAAAAAAAAAATTGCGGTGTTTCGCCTGTTTATCGTTATTTAAGGCAAGATCTTGAAGAATGAAAAGTCATCACGGGGTGGTTTCAACTGAGTTTTTTAGTTTCTTCAAAATCAAAATTTTCGTGCTTTTGTTTGAGCTGGGATTTTCAAAGGTTTTTTTTTAGTCAAGGTATTCATTATTCGTATCTTCGTCAAGGTTGTTACAAGCAAGATTCTTAGTATTCAGTTAGGTTTAGTTTGGTTAAGGATCTAAACAGATGTTTGCATTTGTCTTGGTCGCTTTCTTTTTGTACAAGGCGTACCTTTATTGTTGGTCTTTAGAGAGGGAGTGGTTTTAGGGTCAAGATATCTATGGTTCAAGTTCAAGGTTTCAAGGGTACTCGAATATACACTTGGAAAACGCTGAGTCGATTGAGATGCTTCTGATTCGACGTTCACATTTGGTTTTCTGGATTTTGACTTTGATCTTGAGGTGGATCTTGATTTGGAACTCGATCGGCTTGGTTCGGTCGTTCTATCCTTAGTAGTCATGCAAGTAATTCGAATATGACCGTATTCCTTGCAGCGACTACTTTGGTTCTTGTTCTTTTGTTTCTCCTCTCCTTTGGAGGAATACGAGCACGTCGAGGTGGACGACCAATTTGCCTTTTCATGAGGACTAATGGCAATACAGTATGCAGATCACCCGGATCAATCGATTTTGAAGGATGACCCATCTCGCGTATGACCTCTGCATAGGCCGCTTGATACGTCTCTACCATGAAATATCTCTCGGCATAACAACTTACGTTGTCCTGGTTGTAGTTTCGTGACACTGCTATAGCGTGTCTGCAAGGTAAACAGAACAACGGCTATTGTCTGCAACTGCATGTTTGTGTGTCAAGGTTGACAATCTCATCCTTGTTGCCATCTTGCACCTCAAAAATCCTATTTATGAATAGATTTACCTGCCATCTTAACGATTAACTCTTTTCACGATCTTTTGGTTGGTATACAGTGTGAGAGATATTGTAAGTCCCACTCCAGTGGCACGATGTTTGAAATACCATTGTTGCATTGAAGCTCGAAAAAAATCCAAGAACATTTTGATCAGGAGTTTTCGTGTATGCTTGCTTAACGCGTTAATGGACTCGGGGCTGTTTGATGTCATGTAAGCATATCTCGTCCTTGTAGCTAGACATCTTGATCAGCTTTCTCTCACAAAATTTGTAAAAGTATTAGAAGAGGATTGTAGGTTCCGTCAAATCATACCCCAATGGTGATTGAAATCTAAATCACGATATGTTTTACACATTTTCTAGTAATGTCATTCATAGAACTTGACCCTACCAGCTTAGCTTTTCAAGTTAATCAACAAATGACGACAACATAACGCATGATATACGTTAGGAAAGACCGTTGAAATGTTGGCTGCAATTGAAGCAACTCTATCAAATACGATAGTTCTGATTCTCAATCTCGCCATTTCATTCAATGGCATCACGCAAGTTTCCCAAGAACCATGTCCAATGATCAACCGTCTCTCATGCCCCGACTAAGCCCCCTTCAAATGTGCTACATTTATGATAAACATTGTGCGCGTATGGTTAACAAATGTACGTATCTACAAGGACAATAAATTTAAAAATATATCAATTGTAGTAGAACATATATATATGTGTGAACATGAAAACAAAATATAGTTATTTACCGATGTACCAATGAACATGTAACACCTTACAAATCTATTTTCCTCATTTGTAAGCACATTTGTAATGCTACCATGTTTTGTCAACTTCAAGTTGTGAAAATAAAGAGGAAGAAGTTGAAATGATTTTTGGGGAGCACTTCTCAACAACTCTATAGCATAACACTTTGCCCTCCAAACTTGATTGTATGTAAGGCTGATTCCGAAACGCGCAGTCATGTTAAATATCATGTCGTTGCCTCTGTATACACCTCCTTCCTTGGTAATTAACTCTTTTAATATGTGACCAATAACTCTCTTGTTTGCATGATGGTTATTTGCTTAGAGCTGAGAACGAGAACACGTGTGAAGGTCAACAAACCATGACCTGAACACGCCACCTACAATCATAGTCACATGACCCACAAATTACAGGTTACTTGTAGAATGTAGTTTTAAAAAAATCAATTTTTTTAATATAAACCTAAATATATACTTTTAGCTTTTTAAATTGTAGTTTTGGACTTGCTATTGACCTACGGTCTAAAACTTTTTTATAGTTATAAATTATTCATGTTTGGCCGAGTATCCGGCCCACGCACAAAATAGGCCCAACCATGTCACAATGGATACGCAAGACTTTCAACCGAGTCCATGAGTAAGGCAAATGGACACATAAGGGTGCGTTTAGAGTGCGTTTAGTTAAAAATTATTTTGTAGATGTCAATTGTATTTTTTAGAAGTTTGCAAAATGTTTTGTATCATTAGGAACTAATAGAAATTTATTTTGAGAACGTACTCCGTAAGTGATATCTTTTCGTATCGTGATATTGGACCACACACGTACCTTTTCGTTCGAAGGTTCAAGCCACAGAAGTCAGTGTCGAATTTCTTTTGATATATAATTACAAAAGAATGTGCAAATAAATATCTCCTCATATTTGAGGTACAAATTTGTTAATATGAAAAAATATCATTATGTTGTCATCAAGACCGGACAAACCTATCATGTTCCAAACAAGCTACGTACACTTGACAAATGTTTTACGCGATATGTCACTATTTTAATTTCTTTAACGGTTCCAACTCTCGTTATATGTCACTATTTTAATTTCTTTAACGGGTCTTAATTCTTTTAGAAAAACAATTCTGCGAATTAAACGTCCGTTAAATATATTTGTGTTTTCATGGACAAACAAGGACCTACGTTTCAGAACAAATTAAAATAAATAAATATCTATGAGTAATAGTTTAAAATGACTCAGGTTCGAACTTATAAACTATTTGAATTCATTTCAAATACGGCATGTCATAATTGCACATATAGCCAACATGTGACTTTGACTTAATAAAGTGGTTATATTTATTATTTTTTAATTATGTGAATTTGGACGTGTTTAAAACAATATGAATAATCCTACGTTAATAAGTAGCCAATTTGATAATGATAGGTTTACAACGATGGTTCAACTATAAACAAAAAATATGTAGTATAGGTAAAGCTAAAATAATACACGTTTTATTCATTTTTGAAGTTCGATGACATGTATAGTAAAGAATATAATATGATTATGGCGTAAGTTTTTATAACCTTAACTTAATCGTTCTTAGAAGAACGTTGAGTCAGTTTAACATTGTGTTTAGCATACGTGTTGATCGATCAAACTAGCGTTGCCCGGTAATTAACGTTTTGTAAGTATCAATTTTGCATAAAATGAAAAGACATATATGGGTTATTATTTTACTTGAAAAATGCATAACTGTCTAGACCAAAAACGTAGTCGATACATTATTCATTTCTATTTTAAGTAGCATAAAGTTTATAAGTTTTATCTTCCTTTGAAGATTTGATCATGATATTGCGGCAAAGCAAAGAAATGTTCACATCAAATTGACGTTTATCTAAATTACAGTAAGTACGTGGATGCTATTAAGCGGTATTTTGTGTGTGTTCCTTTTACTCTTCAAAAGCCAATTATAATCAGTGTACCTTAATACCGATTTACAAACTAATCTGATGATTAATTGGTATGATCTCAGTGTTAAAATTGATAAGTTTTCAGACAAAAGTTCATTTCGCTGAAGTAGTTTTTGAAAGAATGGGAGAATGAATCCCAACCATCAAATCATTCTAATCAATGGATAAAATTAATTGGACTCTCTCTTGTAAATCTCTGAAACTAATATATCAAATATAAGGGCATGGTTATGATTGTCAAATATAAGATCATTCCCTTCTCGGCCTCCATCAAACACCAAGTGCCGACTATTTCTAAATTCACCTTCTTATGTACCACTGTAACATCCACCGCCTAAAGACATTGAAGACCGACATGAACCACTGTTTCCACCACCACCTCCAACGGAAGTGTTAGTCCTTGACGCTCAACCGTCTTTAACACCCTCATCGTTATTCAACCTTCTACCACCGCCTTGCCACCGACTTACTCTACACCGACCAGGATGCTTGCACCTTCTATCGACAAGACAAATGAGGATTGACCTGTAATCCGAACCTATATGTATAACCTTTCACTCAATACTATTATCGAGAATGAAACATAAATTCAGTCAAACGGGGGTGTGAATGTGAGATGCCAGTGGAAAAGAAAATGGAGGTTTCAGATCAAACCAGGTTTCAGACTTAACTGGAACAGTGATTTCAGTCTAAGAGCTTTTCAGACTTAGAGTTTTAGATCCAGAGCGAAGACTTCAAGATTTTCAAAAGAAGATAATCTTTGCAGTTGGCATCTGAAAGGATTCGAAAATAACTACGAAGAATAGAAGATTCACAATTTAAATATTAGTTATGTAGTTTTCGAACATATCGGGTAGGTAATTATAATCTGATATATATTTGAGAAATAGGAGGATTCTGTTTGCTTACTTATCTCAAATATACTTGTATAAATAGAGACCATTTAGGTTACGAAAAACCTAATGCTTCATATGCTAAGAAGGCACTTACAGTTGTTCTTAATCTCTATATACAAATTTGTGTAACCATTGATTATACGTATTCAATAATATTCTATGATTATTGAGTTTATTCGTATTATTGTTGATTTTCACTATATATAATTCATATACTTCAATTGTTAATTAATTTAGTATCAAAACATTTCAAATTCTGCATAATGCCTCTATCATCAGAGAATTCAATCAAGGATGAGTTCTTAAACTCAATATCATGATCACTTCTCAGTTGTTTGACTGACAGGCTTTTTTGAAGTTGTTTTCTTTTGATTAAGCTTGTTCTTCTCAAAAGCATCACTTCTGGCCTTAAGAAATATCACCATGTATATCTTGTAAATTTATCAACTATCACAAGAGTATACTTCTTTCCTCCTACGTTTCCAATGCTCATTGGACCAAATAAATCCATATGTAACATGTGTAGTGGTCAATCAATGGAAGCTAGTTGTTTAGAAGGAAATTTATTTTTGGTTTGTTTCCCAAGAACACATGTTGAGCAGACTTTATCTTTCTTATAGGTTAGAGCAAACAGTCATCTTACCAATTTCTTCTATGACAGAAAGTTGATGCTCTTGAAATTCAAATGTGAGAGCTTTTTATGCCATAACAAGTTTAGTTCAGGAACAGATTGTGAGTATAGAAAAGTTTCTAACTCATGATCCTTCAGAGCTTAGATCTAGTATATAAACATCCATTTCTCTTCTTGCAAGCAGCATCGGTTTGCCCTTGGATCACAAATAATACTTGCTCTTTTCCTAAATCTAACTTCATTGTCATCATCAGACTTCTACTAAGTAAGTTGTATCTCAGTCCAATTACATATGCAACTATTTTAAAAGTTACAATTCCAACTTTAACTTTACCGTATTCATTTGTCTTTGCAATGGAATTATCACCATACTTCACAGAATGTACATCCTCTTCCACAATATCTGATAAATACTTCTTGCATCCAGTCATATGTCTTGAGCAACTACTATCTAAATACCATTTATTTTCATTCTTCACAAGAGAAACAAAATAAATTAGTTTCTTTTGGGAACCCACTTGTAAGTGGGTCCTTTTGGAAGAGAGTTAGTTTTCCGAGTTCCATTTGATTTCTTTTGTATTTTGT
Source organism: Logfia minima (assembly GCA_963921325.1). Lineage (NCBI taxonomy): Eukaryota > Viridiplantae > Streptophyta > Magnoliopsida > Asterales > Asteraceae > Logfia > Logfia minima. Next base: position 9,192,881 of record OY992776.1, on the reverse strand, counting down.
TCACATGTTTACCTTTTAGAAGGTTTAATTCACAGTCAACTTTATTGATGACAGTTTGAGTACCTTGACCACCACAATTGTAACATGATCTGTCCAAGTTGTTGGTGATCTTTGGAACCTTATTAGTCTTCCTTTTTGACTTATGAATGAATGTTGTTTTGACAGATTTTTCAAATTCTATTGTCAATCTTTAAAGTTGAGTTCCAAGTTTTGATATATATTCAATTTAAGGATCAAACTTGGGACTTCTTTTAGGTGAGGGACTCTGCTTTGGTGTTTTAATGTACTTTGGATAATAGTAAGGAACACTGGTATGCTTAACACGTGATTGTTTAACATAATTTTTAGATTTTGCACTATTTTGACTATATTTAGAAGAATACTTAGCTTTTGGTTTAAATGACTGTTTAAAATCACTTTTCTTGTTTAACTTATCTTTAGGTATACTATCATTATGAACTTCTTTGACTATAGTAGTTTAAACACTTTTGCTTTTCAAGTTAGATTTAGAGTTTTTAGTTCTAGAATCTGTTTTTGTTAGATTCTGAAGTGTTAGAATCTATTTTTTCAACTCAAATTGAGACACGAGAAGTAGAAGCTTTGTTCCAGTCAAAGTTGTAGCTTAGTATTTCATCTTCTTTATGATGAGACTCAAACTGACTTGTTACCTTTCTTGTTCAATGATTGCCATCAAACATCTGTCTTCACGCTCATTCTCATCATCAAATGATAGCTCTTCATCCAACCACTCTTCAGCATATAAAGTCTTCTCCTCTTGCTTCTTAGGTTGAAACTTATTTCCACCCTTCTTCAAGTTCATATACTTCTGTATGTATTTCTTGGCTCGTTCTGCAACCTTATCAATGTTTCATGTTTCATTAGTCTTTACCTTACAGTCAATAGCTATATGTCCAATATTACCACATCTATAGCAAATATCTTTCTTTTGATCAAAGGTGGTTCTAGTTTTTGATCTACCAAACTTCTTCTTTTCTAGCCTTTGAACAAGAAAAATCATCTCTACTTTAATTGATTTGGTTTAATCATCTTCAGACTCATAGTTATCAGAGTCTGAAGTTGTCATATGGTAATCATCTCTAGAGAATAATTGTCTATTTCTTCTACTAGTTGCTATAAGTGCAACTTTTGGATCTTTAACTATTTTCTTTGCATTCAACTTTTTCCTCTCCTTGGTTTCTTCATAGTTTAGAAGCAATCCAAACAAACTTGGAAGATCATAATCATTCAATTTCTCACTAACCACCAATGAAGTGATTATCTTCTACCATGGAGGTTAAATAAGTAACATTCATCTTAACCCCTTATTGAAAGATGGGTTATCATTTTGAACGGAATTTTAAAACCGAATTTAAGTTTTATTATGTAGTTCTTTCTTTGTGCACCATTAATAACATTTAACTTAATTACTAAAGAAAGAAGTCTTAAATACTAAACATATAAAGTAATTCAGTTACTTATTAAAATTATGACTTTAAGAAAAAGAAACAAGAATGCATAAGGAGTGTGTTTTGATCACTCTCAACAGTTGTTATGTTAGTTTTATGTCAGTTGTGTCAACTTAGCATTTTCAAACTGACATAAAACTGTCAACAATAACCGTGTCAATTCAATTTCATGAGGCCACACACTTTATTATATTTTTATTTTTTTTAATCAACACATTAATTAAAAAAAGTCACATTTAAAAATAAGGATACATTCATTAATAATATAAAAAATACATTACATTCATTAATAATAAAATGTAAAACATTAAATTTATTCGAAATAAATATGATTACATCTATTAAGTACGGTGACGAAAATTTGGAGGGAAGTGTCAAATGAAGTTTAGTTGTATAAATATTTATAGTATGTTTAGAGTAGGATAATTGGATTAAAAAAAATAAAAATAAAAATATTTGTTTTTAAAAAAAGGAGTATATATAAGTTATATAACGGATTCATTATTTTTTAGTCCAATAATTATAAAAGATTTATTAATTATTTTAATTCACGGGCACCACCTCTGTTCCCTTTCTAAGTTGATATACCGACCCACCATTGACACTCGTCTTATGACTTTATTCATTGCATTTCTTGTGAATTGTTTTTTAAGAAGCTTAGATGTGTCACTGGACACTGGACCGTCTAATGCGACTACCTGTAGCCAACTATACTTCGCCAAGTGTAAGTCAAAGATCCGCCCAGCATGTATCCCAAAAGATGGTGCCAGATGTTGTGATCTTCAAAGTGTTTTAAATATTATATCAAGTATCTATTTAATTTAATTTAATAAGGTTCCATAAAAACATATATACCTCAATCTCAATATATAAATATAAAACACAATTAATAAAATAAAAACAATAAAATGACTTGTTAATGCACATGTCTTTCACATGAATAATTAGTTTTTCTTTCTCTATACAAACAATGATTATGTTATTTGATACTACTATTGTATTACGATACGTTTTTGTCACATAAAACACATCAATAAACAATTTCACATATACAACTCAAAATAAAAGTAGGGCGGATCTAAAAAGAGATAGACGAGACATGTACCAATAAAAATTTTCAAATCTCATAATAAAATGTATTTAAAGATGATATTGATATTTTATAAAAAAAATTTGGTCTTAAAAAAATAAGAAAGAATAAATAATATTTTTATACCCTAAGGGCTATAATTAAGCTTACCTAAAATAACATCAACAACTTAATTTACAATAATTCAAAGTGATTATATTTTATATTTATACTCACATTCTGTATATACATTTGTAAATATTTAATATTTATGAAAATAATTAATTGTAATTTTAAAAAATTTGTAAATATGATAAACTTAACCGTAACCTTAAAAATTATAGTTAGCAATTTTCTATTTATATACGATTGTCTTTGCCACTGTTTCCTACCAATCATTGTTCGCTCCTCCAAAGTTCAATTATAGACACCACAATCTAAAAAGTAACATAAAATCATCGATAATACACTCGCAAATTATAGCAAAGTAGACATGTTACAAAGCACATTAACTAAACATTGAACAATTTAATACTACACACAAATTATATATCCTATCTAATACAAAAATCATCTCATATATGAAGTTCGTGTATGAATGCAACTGTCCACACATATGTAGGTGTGTGGAATATACACTCGTATAGTCGTATACAAGTCTTGGCAAACTCACTACATTATTTGCACGAGTCGTTTCACTAAAATAATACCAAACAGTGACTTCATAAACTGATGTTATCAATATATATATATATATATCTCTGTCTTTGTATCTATCTCTATCTCTAATCATCCCCCACCTTTCTTCCAGCTCAGAACCATCACAATTTCCTCAATTTTCAATCTAAAATTTCACTAAAAATTATTAAACGTTCTTTTCATGATCAATTTCACCTGATGCCGGCATCAGAACACGCCGCAGACGAATTGCCGGAAAAAACCTTATTCGGGAAATACGAAATCGGCCGGCTTTTAGGCTATGGCGCCTTCGCTAAGGTGTATCACGCACGTGATTTGCACACAGAACACAGCGTTGCGATCAAAGCCATTAACAAACAACGGATTCTGAAAGGCGGTCTGGCCGCGAACGTTAAGCGCGAGATCTCTATAATGCGCCGATTACGTCATCCTAATATCGTACGCCTAATCGAAGTTATGGCAAATAAGAAAAAAATCTATTTCGTTTTAGAATACGCAAAAGGCGGTGAGTTGTTTGCGAAAGTAAAGAAATCGCGGTTTAGTGAAGATCTCAGCCGTAGATATTTTCAACAATTAATCTCAGCCGTTGGATACTGTCACTCGCGCGGTGTTTTTCATCGTGATTTAAAACCGGAGAATTTATTATTAGATGAAAACTGGAATTTAAAAGTTACGGATTTCGGATTATCCGCTTTAACAGATCAGATCCGACCCGACGGTTTGCTACATACGCTTTGTGGTACGCCTGCTTACGTGGCACCGGAGATTTTGTCAAAAAAAGGTTATCACGGAGCACAAGTTGATATCTGGTCATGTGGAATAATTTTATTCGTTTTTAACGCCGGTTATCTTCCGTTTGACGATCCAAATTTAATGACGATGTATCGGAAAATTTACACCGGCGACTTTCGCGTTCCGCGGTGGACGTCGCCGGAGCTGAAATCACTATTATCGCGTTTATTAGATACAAATCCGGCAACGAGAATCACCGTAGATGAGATTATTAACGATCCGTGGTTTAAAATCGGTTACAAGGAAGTGAAATTTCATCACGATTATCTCGAATTGAAAGACGATGACGGTGACGGCAACGATTCTGTTACATCGACGTCGGCCGGAGGTAATTTGAAGATGATGAATGCGTTTGATATAATTTTGTTTTCTTCTGGTTATAATTTATCCGGATTATTTGATGATCGAGAGGACCGTGAGCGGTTTTTGTCGACGTCGTCGCCGGAGAAAATAATTGAGACGGTGGTGTCGGTGACGGAAGGTGAACGGATGACGGTGGTTACGAAAAAAGAATGGTGCGTGAAGGTTATCGGAGGGCAAAATTGTAACTTCGTAATGAGGGTAGAGTTAAAACGTTTAACGGAAGAGTTTGTTGTAGTTGAAGTTAGGATGGTGGGACCTAGTTGTAAAAATATATGGAAAGACAAAATTAGGCCCGGTTTAAGTAATTTAATATATAAAAAAACCGGCCCTGCCGGTTGTCCGTGACTCATATCAATTATTGGTATATTTTTATTGCATAATTGCATTTGCATCTTCGATCTGCATGTTTTCTCACATCGTGTTGTTTTGTCGTATGTAAAACAAAGTTTTATTTATTTTTTAATAATTTATTTATTATTATTATTTTTTTTAATATTTTCATGATATTAATATTTTCTTTGAAGTATCGATCTGGTTTTGGTGACAGAATTGGCATGACTGAATTTATTTAATTAATTGTATTGTAAAAGATACATTTTGAAGGAAAAAGGATGATTCTAAATGAAGGGTCTAGAAATAGCCTGAATATTCTTTTCAACCTTTTGTTTGGCTGTGTACCTTTTTTATATAAAAAAACGTTTTTAATTGAAAAATTAGTCGACATAGTTTATATACGTTTATACCTTCAATTTTTATATTTCACTTTTTACATTGATAATTCAAAATTAAAAATTTTGTTGCTCGATTGGTCCTTTTCTCTTACCCGTTTGTTTTTGTTCGTTATGAGATAACTGATTTCCATGTGAGGACACGATCGTCCTTTCACCTGAACATCCTCCATGCCCAAAAATCCTCTCCGTTTTCCGGCATCCATCTCCAACAACATCATATTTTCCGATGATACTAAAATTTCACCTTTAAAAATCATTGTATCGAATATGAAACAAAAGTCATTCCAGTTTTGATGATAAAAAACAAAAACCGTTCCATAATATGTTACATGATACAACTGAAGTTGATGATGCCGACAAAGACAAACAAGATCTAAACAGGTAACCCACCACTCATTACAATAACCGTTTTTCTAAAAGTGAAAGAATAACGAACAAGATTTGAACCAAAGTTCAGCCGGAGTGGTAGATTTTTTCGTTGAGCTCGCGTTTTTCAGGTGAACTCATGTTTATCCAGAAAAATTTCAACGCAATATGTTGTTCATTCTGTTGTCATCACCACCATCTTACCTCAAACACATGGAAGAAGAGATCTCGATTACAAATCCAGAAGTTCGATTTATAGACTTGAACAAAGCATTTTTGCGGCTGCGCTTCATAATTAATCAATAGTGATACACAAGGTTTTAAAACCCGGGTTTTAGAATGACCGGGTCTAATGACCGGGTCCGGGTCAACTCGTTTTGTGACCCGTTCTTAATAATACCACAAACGATTGGAAACAAAATAGTTCAACAATTGGTTCATCACCATAGACAACATAAAAATAAGATTGGAAACAAAATGAGTATTAAAAAGATATCACTGAAGGTGCACTAATGTGTAAATTCATCACCATAAAAACAAGAGTGGAAACATAATAAATATTAAAAAGACATAAAAGAAGGTGAATTAATGTGTGGTCATCGATGAATTCTCCAAAAATCTAGGTGAGTATGCATGTTGGTCAACTTCTAGAGCAATTGGGTGTTATATTGAGACAAAGGGTGTTACATGCATCAAGTTCATGATCGCTTACTTAGTACACTAAATTCATCATCATCTTCATCCACAAGAGCAAATCCTCTTTCATTTTCTACAATATCAAATCAAATGTTTACTTTAGTATAATGCACTAACAAGTAATAATAGATGACTTAATTAATGTAGAGATGTAACCTTTCGGTTGAGAAGCAGGTTCTTCCTCTTGGGCATGTAGCATATTTTGTAACTCATCATAATCAAGTTCTCCTTCTTTCACTTCTTCAACCACCCAACTATATACCTCATCATCCTCATCAATACATTGATAGTCGATAGGATTATACGACTCCCTATCAACACTGAGTCTAGAAAAATATGCACAAAAAAAAAATATATCAATAATGAAATAAGGAGTTGTTTTGGAACACCTAAGATGTTGTATAGTGGGTTTGTAGTATAACAGTAGTATGTAAGATTGTGCATGTGTTGAGTAACATTTTGGGTTATAATAATATAAGTCTTGCTTTCTCTAAAAATAAATAATTAGACTAATATATATGTACCTCTTTTGTAAACGCAAGTTATAATGAACATACACAAGGTCATTTAACCTTTGATGTTCCAACCCAACCTATTCCTCTTCTTCGTGTGAATCCTTTCAAACACACTCCAATTGCATTCACAATCAGAAGAAGATGCGGTTTGACTTAATATCCTAATAGCAACCTTTTGCAATGTAGGATAATCTCCACCAAAAAGTTTCCACCATTCATCCAGAAAATAAATGGTTAGCAAAGTGATATATTTAATAATAACATGATAATATATTTGATAATAACATGTAAAATTTAATCTTACCGGGACGAGTAACATGACGAGCAGCTACAGCCCTAGGTCTACCAAAAGTACCCTCAACGTCACGGAACTTGCCTAAAACCATTCTAATATCTAAAGTATCATCAGGCTCATGATACTTCTCAATCGTATCAAGAACACCTTTAAACACCTCCTTCTTAGCACGATTATTAGACTTATTAAACTGAAAAGCCGGGTTTAACCAATTAGCAGCACAGTGAATATTCGTACATAACATCCTATCCTAACGGCGATCAATGATGTCAGTATACGGCTTGTATAATTCTTTATTTTTCTTAAATAGATCTTTTACCCCTTTCCTCGCCCTATACATTCCCTCATAGACGTAGCCCAATGCCGGTTTTTCATCTGAATCACACAACCTCAAAAGCTTCAATAATGGAGTCATCAGTTTCACCATAATCAAACAATTCTTCCAAAAAACTTCATTCATGACAATTTCCTTACATTCAATTGCATTTTTCACTTTCAACATCTTTTTAAAGTCACCAGAAATAACCATAGCTTGCAAATCTTCCTTATGAGCATACAAACTTTGCAAAGCAATGAAAGAGGTACCAAAACGAGTAGCACCAGGACGTACAATTTCTGTCCAGCCTGGTCTATGTCTCAACCAATTCAAAGGCCACGTATGGTTATAAACAAAAACAGTAACCCTAGATGCAAGAGTCACTAGACTTTTCACATGATCTAACTGTGAAATATCTTTCATTACAAGATTTAGACAATGAGCTGCACATGGAGACCAAGTAATCCTACCATATCTATCACTTAACATGTTACACTTACAATTTGAAAAAATGAAACATAAATACACTTATGCATAAAGCCAAAGTTAAAAATTTGTGAACATCAAGTAGGACATATAATAGAAACAGAGATGAAAAAAGATTTGTTATTCATACACATTCATGAACTCAAAGTTATAGATTGATACTTGGCATGTCTAGAACAATTTTGGTCCTTTATTCTCTTTACTGTCCATACTTTTAAATTTTAATATTGTTACAATTTTGATTCATTATGTATTCATCACGTAGTTTGTTGAATAATGTTACAATTGCTATGAAGAAGAGAAAACAAATAATTTATCTATAATTTTGAAAAATAACATTACATGCCATATGGATTATCTATAATTTGATCTTATATGCATACTAGAAAAAGAATTAATCTTTAATTGAAGTCAAAGACAATACAAAAAATATCCCCGTTCCAATTGATTGTATTTAATTACCAACAAAATGTAATTTGTAAATCGAAAATAATTTGTACAGTTATATTTGATCCAAATATAGCTGTCTACAAACCAAGTTAACGTCTTGTGCAGGCATTCCATAACAGCACCAAAAGCAACAAAAAGTTGAACTGGAAAATTATAAATAATACCGCATCTTTTTCTAGTTAGAATACTTAGATTGATGAAAAAATAATAGTTTGCAGCAGACTTAATATTCACAAACTTGTTTATTTTTCATATTTATAAGATTAGATCATAAACAGGTTCCTAATCTAAGTTCACCTTACATTCCGATTCATAAAGTAAAAAGACATACTAAAATTACAACAATACGTACAGATACTTGAAGTCAATCATAAAGAGTATATATACATATATAAATATATAAAACATTACATGTTAATTGAAAAAGGAAGAAAGAAGAAGGAAGAAATTAAAGGGAAATCAACATTGTTCTTTTTGGGGACGAAAAACAAAAGGACGGCTCAGGTAGTTTAACTTTTGATGTATTAGGGTTTTCAAAGTCAACATTGGTCAAACCCGCCGGGTCAGTCTAACCCGGGTCACGGATCATAGCATCAAACCGACCGGGTCACAGTGGGTTAGAAAGTAAGGTAAACCCGGCTTATTTTGACCCACGTTACTACCCGGGTCACGGGTTGACCAGTCCGCTCGACCGGGTCAACCCGGGTTCAAAAACCGTGGTGATACAATATAATTTCGAAGAAGTTGAGTGCTAGATTTGATAATAATAATAATAATAATAATAATAATAATAATAATAATAATAATGAAGGAGAAAAGGTGAAAAGACAATCATGCCCTCAAGTGGAAACTACATATTATGAGTTAACAAACAAAAACAAATGAGGTTAGAGGGAGGGACCAATCGCGCAATGAGGTGGTGCAAAAAGTGAACCATAGAGATTAACATTTTAATTGTGTGTAAATCATATAGATCAATCATGCAATTAACTTATATATATATATATATACTAGATTTAAACCGTGCTATGCACGACAATTTAAATTAATCAATTTTTATATTCACAATTTTATAGATTCAATAGTTTAATTTTATTTTTTAATTAGTGTTTGAGTAGGATTCATAGATTTTTTAATTAATTATTATTATACTCAAATATTATCTAACTCTATCTAAATTTATTTTTAGTTTATCTAAATTTATTTATATAATTATTTTTATTTTGAAATTATGAGAGGCCGTCACGTGTCATTTTGCCTATATGGCAAAATATGGAGCAATCTTTTATTCTCTTTTAGTATATACATAGATATATATTTATATAAGGGAAGAATTCAAAGGGAAACTTAAGATCTTGGAGGAGGGAAACAAATCTCAGCCTTTAATTCAACATTTATAACATTTATTTCATACGAATGTTAACTTATATTTTGTTATTATACATCGATGAACGGTACTTAACACCATTTTTTGATAAATTTTAGTGATAACATTCATTGATAAATGCTATAATCAGTGTATAAAAATATATATGTGTTAATATTTATCGCAAATGAATATTTAACAATATTAAGTTGTAATTTTGAGTAACATTCATCACAGATGAATGTTAACGTTCTGGAAATGTGGATTCTGAGAGTTTTTTGTTTAGTAAAATTATAACAATATTGTTTAATTAAATGATGTAAATAATCGATTGATTCATATTTTCAACTTAAATTTGATGAATGTTGCTTGAAAATCATATTTTGATCGCAAATAAGTATTTACTTCTCTGAACTTTCCTCATTTTTTTGTTTCTCTCTTGATCACATCTATATATAGAGTGAATCTCCAAATAATATGTTGCAGTATATTTCAGGTGAATTCATATATTCTATTTTTTTTGTACATATGAATGAAATTTTCATGGTTTTTACCGTAACAAAACTGTTATACATGTAGCAAGTCTACCCATCAGGTTGTCATACAACACGTACAGTAATTAAAATACACCAAGTTATTTTTGGAAAACAATATGTAAAATGTCATGTTACTCTGCATCTAATCAAAAACGTGATATGTGCAAGTTATTTCATATATTGAGTTTTATTATCTATTATTATTATTACTGAGAAAGAAACTTTGGCATACATAAACGGACCCACAACCTGGTTTTGGTTACAAGTCACACTTATCATATTTAAAGTTGGGTTTTGTTTACAAGTTACTTTATCATATATAGCTTAAATAAAGTTCCATCAAAATGAGCTTATATACTTGTCATAGATGTCAAAATATAGTTAACCTTGTTTAATTAGATACCTTATATAAATATATATAAGTTGTTCAATAATGCATACGAAAATCTCATTGGCCAATAGCTTGATTACAAGTCTAACAATAGTTTTGACCCTATATTCTAAACACACGCGTATATTTGATCTTTTAACTAATATTTTGACCACAAGTTTAATGATATGATTCGCTCGAGCTAAACGTGTATATTACTATGATTGATCTTATTCTGTCTTTTTATATACAATTTATGCTAAATAATCAAATCGATCATGAGTTGGCAATCAAATAAAACACTCACTCACACGTGTTCACGTTCATCAAAATAAGAGGAGAAGAGAAAACTGAACAGGTGTTTTAGACAAAGTGAAGGACAGTGAAAACACAAATCGAATCAAAGCAAAAGGATGATTGGCAGATTGTCCTTATCACTTATCAGTTATCACATCTTTCTTACCCACCCACAAAAATACACTCACTCATTTCAGGAAGAGAAATTTACGGAAATAGACGTTCAAGGCTTACCTTCGAACTAAATGGACGGTGTCATAATTTTTTATACAAATTTTGGGGAAATTAAACTACTTATCTGGCATACCTGGAGAATCCTAATGCTTGATTAAAACTTGACAAGTGTACTCCAAATTTCGCTGGTCAACGAGCAGTTCACCAATTTGCCATCCACAAGAATTCGCCACGTGTCACATAAAGTATGTCAAAATGCAATTAAAGGGCCAGGATACCGGTGAAATTTAATTTGTCACGTGTCAACGAATCCGAATCATTAATTACGAAAATTGATCGCCGAAATCATTTGACCCTAATTCCTCTTAAAATGCAACTGCTTTCTAATCTCACACCGAAACTTATTCCAAAATATTAAAATATCTAATTTAAATTTTGTTTCCTAATTTATTAAAAATTCGAGTGAGATCCTTAACTATCAGAATTAACAAAACAAACAATATCTATATGTTGACAAACACGACCGCCCACCAACCGACACGTTTCTCATGTAATACAAGCAGTTGTTGAGAACGAGTGAAGGCATAATGTGACACTAAATATAAATTTGATCTATTGCGCACCCAAAAAAAAATAAAAAAATAAAATAAAATAAAAAATAAAAAAATATAATTTAATGTCAATCCCAATAAATGACTAGGATTTTATTTTTTAATATAAAGACCACGTTTGTGACTATCTTTTGATATGTTCCAGCCTGGTAATAGCTACCATCTCCCAAATTTGAATCATTAAAGGTAATTCATGAGAAGAAAAAAAACTCTTTTGTTTTTCCGTTTAATCATTCAATTTACTCACCTTCCTTGATCTTTCATTCTATTTATTTATATGCGTATATTTGATTATTGATGCTTCATGTTTCAATAAGTTTGTGTTAATTGAGAATTCATCTGTGTTTCATAGGTCTTTTTGCCATCAAGATTTCTTCATTTTCTTCTCCATTATCACATATAATTTGGTTTGTTAAAAAGATATGAGAATGGAGATATATGTGCTTTGAAGCCAAGAGGTCTTTCTTCTTCATATTGCTTAGATGAAATAGGACTAATGCACATACATTGTTTTTGTCAAGGTTGACCAAGTATTATCAAGGTCAAACACGATAACGTATCATATCGTGATCATTTGATATCTTTCAAAGAAGCCATACTATAGTTTAGTGATTCGGGTTACAAGTTGTTTTGAACGAATTTTCTAAATGGACGAGAAAGGAGGTGTTTTGATGCAACGTTACGAGTTAGGGAAACTATTAGGACATGGGAATTTTGCAAAAGTGTATCATGGTAGGAATGTTGAAACGGGTGTGAGTGTAGCGATTAAGGTTATAGACAAAAAGAAGGTTTTGAAAGCCGGAATGATGAATCATATCAAAAGGGAGATTTCGGTTATGAAATTAGTTAAACATCCGAATGTGGTAGAGCTTTATGAAGTCATAGCTAGCAAAACCAAGATTTATTACATTCTTGAATATGTTAAAGGAGGTGAGCTATTTAACAAGATAGCTAAAGGGAAGTTGAAAGAAGATGTTGCAAGAAAGTTATTTCAACAACTTGTTTTTGCTATCGAGTTTTGTCATAGCCGAGGTGTTTACCATAGAGATTTGAAGCTAGAGAATTTGTTATTAGACGATGAGGGGAATTTGAAAGTAACGGATTTTGGGTTGAGTGCGTTGGCTGAAACCAAGAGGCAAGACGGTTTGCTTCACACGTCTTGTGGTACGCCTGCATACGTTGCGCCTGAAATCATTGACCAAAAAGGTTATGATGGTGCAAAAGCCGATATTTGGTCTTGTGGAGTGGTCTTGTTTGTGCTTTTGGCTGGTTTTCTACCTTTTCATGATTCGAATCTCATGGAGATGTATAGAAAGATTGCAAGTGCAAAATTTAAGTACCCGAATACGTTCCCTAATGAAGCTAAAAGTTTAGTATCAAAGATTTTGGATCCAAACCCATTAATCAGAATTTCCATTGCGCAAATAATGGAAGACTCGTGGTTTAGAATGGGTTTGGTTTCTGAACTACAAAGTACAGAGCAAACGGTTTTCAGTAATTTGGAAAACCGTTTAGATTCATTAGAAGAAACAAAAGGCTTTGGAAAAGCCGATAGTTTAAATGCATTTAATATAATCTCTTTTTCACGGGGATTAAACTTGTCGGGGTTTTTCAACAACAGTCTTGAAGATGAGAAAGAAGTGAGGTTCGTGTTAAAACAGCCTGTCACAAACATTATTCTAAAATTGGAAGGAATAGCCAAGAGTTTGAAGTGGAGAATCATGAAAAACAACGGAGTGTTGCTAAAAATGAAAGGATTGATAGAAGGCAAGAGTAGTGTTTTAGCCATTGATTTTGAAGTATTCGAGATCATGCCAAAGGTGCACCTCATCGAGGCAAAGCGAGCTAGTGGTGATAGGCTCGAGTTTCAGGAGATCATGAGTGATCATATAAGACCGGCCCTTATGGATATCGTAACTAGTCATTAGTCAATGAAATAGAGAATTTGATTAAGATTAGTTATTCTTTTATTGTGATTATTATGTATTATTCATTGTTGTAATCTAAGCCAAGTTGTGAATGAAAATATGATCTTTTACAAAGCGGAAACAAATGCAAATTCAATAATTTCAAGGGTGGTAATTGGGTATATTTTTCATGAGACATGCTTTCCGCATAATTGTTTGTTTGGTTTGAATCATTAATGGCTTAAAATTGTATAAAAATTGTAGTACACACATTTTTGATGGCTGTAATGGAAGAGAGAATGACATTACATGTGAAGTTGATGATGGTGGGGCGATAATTGATTGTAAATGTGACAGCAGTAAGATATTTCTAAGGTTTTATAATTTGACAACTAATAATATAGTTTCATTTTAAAACATGTGATGCGAGTATAAAAGTCCTTTATTAGGTAATCATGTTTCTCGTGTTAAATTACTAATCAGAGTTTGCATACATCACACGTACTGCACATGTTTTTGTTGAACTGTAGGAGATGAGTTGGTTTAATTTCATATTAAGAATATTCCTAAAACTGTTCAGTAAATTTCTCCAACTTTGATGAAAACTGGAAAAGTCAAAGCAACAAACACAGCAGATTGGAAGTGTTGTACACGTTTGATCTTTTATCTTTTGAACTGTCATCTTAGTATTTTCCAAAAGTATGAAAGCTCGATCGATTTGATATATACCTGATGCATAAATATTGTCTATTGACATGTGAATATACTGTATTTGGATAATGGATGCATTTCATAACCAGTTAATTAATAAGACTAGGAGCCCTTGAAAGTAACCATTAAATGTAGGTTTTCACAAATGGAAACCAAAAAAATCAGAGGTAAAGTATACAGAATTAAGAAATAGTATGTGAACTACTGTTCGTATAAAGAAACTTCATCTTCTGCAACCCACAACTGCATCATTTGTCGAAAAGAGATCAATGAACTTTTTAAAATAGGAACCAAGAGCATAAGTCTCTATAGAAGCAGTTGGAACATCAAAGATGAACGCAACACTGATCAACTTGACAAAAAAGAGACTTATTCACACACACAAGGGGGTCTTTTTGGCGTGCCTGGGCAGATGCAAGTGTGAACTGTGCTAACAACTGTGGTCTGTGGGTTCCTTATGTTGATCTAATTACTATGTATGTAAAGAAGTTTTTCGACACCCCATCTTTTAAGGTACTGAATCTAATTGGTATCTAGGCTTTCACCAAATGTATATGTAAATGGTGAGATCCTAAGATAAAACATCTTGTACCAAGTTAAAAGTGTTATAACAAGTTAGCACAACAAGGTAGAAACTGTTATCAGACTCGATACAGTTTGCTTTTGATTATGCAACTGCAACTACTGGACAAAGCAGAGAACTAATATGGCAAACCTTCTGGTGCTATAGGTTGTAAAGTAGCAATAACTGAAAGTTTGAAATGGTAAGTTTTAAAGTTGATATATACAACAGATTTTCAGGTATAGTTGGATACATTTAAACAAACTTGACTTAACATTTCTACGAAAAGTCTAAAAGATCTATGTTTTAGCATCACTCTCAAATTTCGCCCCACCAAAATCAATTGCATACATCATAATATTTCTCCATTCAACTACAGCCACCAAATTCTGTGTATGACACCAGCAATTAGCATAGCATGGACCCGTAAATTATGTTAACCTTAAATCAAATTGGTACTGTACAACCAAACATATCTATTATTTCTAGAACGATCAGAAAATAACTCAATCTCCACTTTAAAAGAATGATCAAAAATTTATATATAATACTGTCTAAACATTAATGTTAGCAGTTTGTAAAATGAATACATATATGATCTAATTCTAATTAACTCTTTCATAACAACAAATGAGATTGTAATTCTCAATTAGATTCAAGTTCAGTTTTCATTCTACATTGACTTCATACGATGTCCATAAGGGCCGGCTTTACATGTACATTCATGATCTCCTGAGGCTCGATCCTATCACCAGCCAATCGCTTTGACTCAACAAAGTGAACATTAGGCGCGATCTCAAATATTTCAAAAGCAATGACTATAAGACCATTCTTTCCTTCTGTTAGTCCTTCCATTTTCAGCAACATTCCATTGTTTTTCAAAAAATTTAAATTCAATCTTTTGGCTATTAAGTCCAAACTCGAAATAATGTCTGCAACCGGCTGTTTCAACATGAACTTCATTTCTTTCTCCTCTTTTGCATCGTCGTTGAACAATCCTGATAAGTCAAATCCCGGCAACAAATAAATGATATCAAATGCATTCAAGTTAAAATCTTTTTCCAAACAATTAGAAACCTTATTTATGGTTTTTTGTAGTTGAGAAACAAAACTCTTTTTAAACCATGAATTTTCCATTATTCTCGCAATGGAAATCCTGGTTTTAGGATTTGGATCCAACATCTTTGACACTAACTTTTGCGCTTCATTTGGAAACCAATTCGGATACTTGAATTCGCCCTTTGGAATCTTCCTATACATCTCCACAAGATTTGAGTCATGAAATGGTAAAAAACCAGTCAAAAGCACAAACAAAACCACCCCACAAGACCAAATATCGGCTTTTGCACCATCATAACCTTTTTGTCGTATAACTTCAGGTGCAACATAAGCAGGTGTACCACAAGACGTAGGAAGCAAACCATCTTGTCTCTTAGTTTCAGCCAAAGCACTCAATCCAAAATCCGTAACCTTTATATTCCCTTCATCATCTAATAACAAATTATCCAGCTTCAAATCCCTATGAGAAACACCTCGGCTATGACAAAAATCGATAGCACAAATTAGTTGTTGAAAGTATTTTCTTGCAACATCTTCTTTTAGTTTCCCTTTAGCTACCTTATCAAAGAGCTCACCACTTCTCCTACCTTCTTGAACTGCTCTGTCTAAGAAGTCAACCTGTGAAGCTCCCTTTGCAAGTCAACCTTTTCATTAGAAAAGGAAATTTTTCTTGAAGGTAACGAATTTGAAGATAATCTTTGATGGGTTTTCTCAAGTTTGAATCTTTCTTTCTCGATCTTTTTGTTGTATGTTTCCACGGTTGCTCTGATGTCATGTAAGATCATATGTTGTTCTAGTCAAATTCATTTTAGCTTACTTTAATTCCATCAAGCTAAAACCGGGAGCCGAAGAAGGACACATCAAGCTATCACCAGCCGATTGTGAGTCAAGAACATTACTGTCATTTCCGTCTATTGGCTCTTCGATATGATTTTTTACCAATACGTTGACTTTAGCGGATTCTTTTTGTAGTTTGACTTTTAACTCTTCAACAGTAGCTTTTGTTGCTTCGAGTTCCTTCAAGACTTCGAGTGTTTCCCTTTCTTTCACCATGAGATCATTAGCTAACTGCGACCCTGCTTTTCAGCCTTTGCCGCATCAAATTCTTCTTCAGTACCATTCTGCCATCACATATACAAAATACGAAATGGTAAGCATATAGTCAAAAGTCAAACTACTATCAATCAGTTTGTTAAGTTTCAAATTCAAAGACATAGATATGAATCGTTTCTAACATTACATCAGTACATCACCAACTTCATTCTATTTGCAGCATTAACACTATACAAATGTCAACATTTCCTTGTTAATCAAGACAAATGTATTATATTTGAAGCCTAAAGTGGTGTGGGTTTGACCTCAAAGTGAAAATTCAAATTGTTAATGTCCTGCAGAAAGTAACCATCCCATTTGCAAGACATGTTGTTATTACAAATTATTATCATATATAATGAACAAAAAAGATACAAACCAACATGAAAGCAAACAAGAGCTAGATGTTCATTTGTTTTGATGCAACTTCAATTTCTTGTGATACACATATGTTTGACCATAAATACATATGGGACACAAAATATATAATTGAAAACTGCAAGAAACTAGGCAATATGGAAGGCAGGAAGGGGATCCTATTGAACTACATAACAAGTCTACCCAATTCTAGTATCAAAAAGTGACAGTCAAAGACATAAAATAATATAAATAATAGTCCTAACTCCAGGAGTATATTTTCTACGAAAATAGCCCAGTTAATAAAATTCCATTTTTGCAATTATAAACAAAATATAAAAATATAAAAATTGAACATCATGAAACTTATGATGAGGATTCCAGAACCCGACTCCACCGAATCGGGTCACAGCCAGGGGAGTACGTGGTCCAAGAACCGTTCCGAACCAGACCGTACCACGAACCAATAAATAAAAAATTAAGGACCATGAACCGCACCATGTAATTTGGTTTTGGTCCGGTATGGTACCGGTTCGGTTCATGCGGTTTTGGTTCAAAATCCCGAACTAAATAATATACTCTCATATATATGTTATACATAAGGAGATGTCTAAAAGCATGTAGTTATCAAAATAAATACAAGACTAAAATAATCGGAAAAACACTTAAAATCGTCTAATAATCAAAAACTAAAACGTTGCGACAACTCAAACGTTAGATAAATGATGCATTTAAGTTTTCTCACGCAAAACCAAAAATGTATATAAAAAGTGCAGTAGATGTTCAACATCATATTGTAAAGTTCATCCAAATCTTCAAATGTGTAGTTGCATTTTCGTTTCCTAATCCATTCTTTAGTGTATATCAAAGCTTCAACCGAACTAGGTGACAAACAACTCCTATAATCTTCTAAAACTCGATCACTTGTACTAAAGGCGGACTCTGAAGCAACAGTTGAAATAGGAATTGCTAGATGTATAGTAAAAAAAATATAAACATTAAAACATAATATATCGAGTTTTTATAAATGTATAAAGATAAAGTTTAATACATTTTGCCATATTTGATAGAATTGAGAACCTCAAACTATTAACTTTTCACGAATTTAATAAGGGAAAAGTGCATGGGAATGCATTCAACTTTGTCGCAATATCTATT
This sequence comes from Logfia minima, assembly GCA_963921325.1. Taxonomy (NCBI): domain Eukaryota; kingdom Viridiplantae; phylum Streptophyta; class Magnoliopsida; order Asterales; family Asteraceae; genus Logfia; species Logfia minima. The sequence goes on along the minus strand of OY992776.1, from coordinate 9,174,437 downwards.
GTGTGTACCATACTCTCCCTTAATATTTTTAATGCATTCAACATTCAAAAAATGTGTTTTAATGTATTCTGGTGATGTTTTGATGATGTGTCAACCTCTGTGGATGCCACGTGACAACTTAAGCCGACAACACATCAACAAAATAAATTATAACACACTTTTTGAAAGTTTGATGCATTATAAAAGACAAACGTAAGTATGGTACACACTATAAACATACGACGCAAGTTAGATACATTTTCAGACACTAACCCAAATTTAATAATTATTGCGGTTCTAATGGTCCAACCAGTTTTAACGGTTCTAGTACCGAACCGTACCGCGAACCATTAAGGCCAAAAATTAGAACCGAGAACCAGACCATTGTGCCTCGGTATGGTACGGTGTCCGGTTCCGGTTTGGTTTACCGGTTTTTACGGTTCTAAAACATTTATGACTCACAGCTTCCTTCACGGACTCAAATGGTGCTGATGTATCAACTTCTCCCCTTACACCACCACCACCATTATTGCTTTGTTTCTGCTCCATACACGTTAACCAAATGCAGACCTGACATTGTGACCCAATCAAAGGCTTCAGTGACTTCATCCATGAGACAAATTGATTGTTGTGGGTTTACATTATTCGGATCTCAAATGAAAACAAAACCCTAAACTAAGGTTAAGAAAATTAGAAGTGAGAGTGAAGAAGAGGCAAAAAAGGAAGGAGATTTGGGGTTGGGGGTTAACGTTATGTGGAATGTGAGTGTTTTAATATTGGCAAAAGTGCAAGTAACGGCTCAATTTCCCCACAAACAAAAACAAAATCATTGTGCAACATCTTTGCTTTTTTCATCCGAAACATTGATTATTTAAACCCATTTATTTAGATCACTCTCGATGGAAGAAGTCCGTACCACATCAACGCCATATAAGCATTTCTTCAAAAACACTAAAGAAAGACTATTAAAAAAAGACTGAACATTGCCAACTGAAGAAACTTATTCAGAAAGACCGGACCCCACAATTTACCAATAATACATTTTAATATACACACAAAACAAAGAAAAGTATTTTTCTTCTTTTTACTTTTTGTATGTGGGTCCCACCCCAATCCGGTCTTTGCGGTTCTTCACGAAGATGGGGATGGAAGACACTCTGCGGAGGACGTGCAGAAGACACTCTGTGCCATCGAAGGAAATGGAAGACGGGAACAAGAAGTTTTCATTGGAAGGGGTCTTAATTTGTTGAAAAAGTATTTGAAAACAACATATAATTTTTTGAAGAAAAACATTAATTGATGTTTTTAAAAATATAGACGTCGATTGATGTATATGTTAAACTTCTAAGTATATGTAGGAGTTTGACTGCAACGTGTATTTGGTTAGTTTCGTTAGCATCCGGTTACACTTTTCGTTAGCTTCTTTAATTATTAGAGCGCGAATGATTAAGGTAATGGGTGGAGTATTATGTTAAAACTCTTGATCAAAATAATGAAATCAATAAATATGTCAACATTGTTCGAAGTTGATATAGTCTAGTTTGATGATTTGATCACTTTGTAATCATTTTCATGGTGAAAAAGTTTATAAACTTTTTGGGTAAGTTCCTACTAAAAGAATCCGCTATGAAAAAAGTTATTAAAACTGACACATTAAGAAAGCTTTATAAAATAAATATTGCTCCAATATAAAAAAAATATTCCAACTAAAAGAATCCGCAACGTGAACTTTCTTTTTTGTTTGTTTTTTTTTTTTTTTTGTACGTTTGGATTTGACTGGTCAACATGTAGCAAATAAATTTGGTGTATCACACGTGTTTTCCCCCTTTATTTGTTTGGTGAAATCAAATTTGGTTGTCTTTCAAATAAACCTAAGATGGAAAGAGAGGTTTGGGTCAAAAATAAAGGCCCGGGAAAATTACACATACAGGCCCAGGCCGGCCTTTAGGATTGTTGACACTTGACACTTTACTTTTCTTGTGTCATCATGCTTAATGATTAACAAGTTCTTCTCTAAATATTATTAGCAGATCAAACAAATGTTACCCTGATTCCATTGATCATACAATTTATCATCGATTTATAACTGAGTAAGTCGACCCGAAACTATATATTTATAACTTTTTTTCTTCATGGAAGCGTCAACCGCTTACGATTAAACAATGAACTTTAACGACGAAAATTCAGTTCATTTTATAACTACCATTTATCAACCATTCATAAACATCATCTTTAGCAAATCAAATACGAAATGTTGATGTTTATCAAATACTTTATAGCTAAATGATTACACTAGTGGTGGTTAATTAAGTCACAAGTCAAATAATTAGTCGATCAGTATGACAACTTAATAAACGTTGAGCCCAATTGAAAGAAACGAAAAAGCAAAAAAATAAATATAAAAATAAAAATAAATAAAAAAGAAGTTTGATACCCTGTTCATCTGTGTTTGTACGTGCGACACATGCCACACGTTAACGCCAACAAAATTCAACTAACTCATTCAATTCATTACATAACTACCCCATGATATCACTATTAGATATACTTCCTTCTCTCTGTGATGTTTTCATTATTAAATCAGGCTCCTTTTTAAGTAGATATTTTCTTGTTTTATTTTTAAATAATCCATATTTATATTATATATATATATATATATATATATTTAGAACAGCTTGTTAGATGTTAGTGTTTATGTCTAGTAGTGACCCTCATGTTCTTCTTTTTCTATTGTCTAAAGGGGTAAAAGTCCCACTAAAGTTTCGGGTGGGACTCAAACTTGATACCTCCCCTAGCAAACATCCCCTTCCCAATACCTCATAAGAAAAACTTGATAGTCAACTTGATTTGTTTATTGATTGATCATATGCTAACAAATTATGGTAATATAAAAAATATGTTTATGGAAATCTTTGACTAATTTTATTCTTAGAGGTGCTAGAAAGGGCAAGTCAACTTGTTTGAGTTATATGTTAGTGATGTTACAACAGCTGATTTTGTAATTTAAGTACGGACTATTATAATTATAATTATATTATGAAGTAAAATAATTTCCAAATGTTGCATGTCTATAGATATACTTCTGATCTGTTTGACCATTTCCCTTTTGACTCAGAATTTTATCTACAGGTAAACTACCATTGAAAGCGACCTATTCTACTAATAGTACATCAGTATTGTTACAGTACAGTTATTAATACTGTTCATTTTAGAACAAAAGTAATCGAGCAAAACCTAAAACAGTTAAGTAAAATAAATCGATAGGTTACTTTATTTTGTGTAAATGATCAATTAAATAACTAATAATTTGTTCGATTAAATTACTTGACTTATTAAATCACGATACATATGTTATTTAAGTTATAAATATTATATACATAAATCAGTTTACTTACCTTATAAACTTAACTAGGTTAATTAACTTATAAATACTATTATAAATGCAGATAAAGGTACTTAACTTAGAAATTTAATTCAATTATTCAATATATATTTGAACATTTTCATAAATACAGTACATATATATCTATTAATCCAATAAAATATAACTAAGACTTGAAAGTCAAAACTTAATAACCACATGGTTTATGCAAGATGACTTTATGGGACCTAGTAAGTGCTATGTATATGAGTAATGGTTTTGTGGAAGGGTCATGTGAGGTTACACAGTCTATCAGTTGGATTGGTCTGGGGGACAATTTAAATTATATATGGATTTAACCTTACCTTGCCCCACATTCAGATCTTGCAACTCAAATCAGTATCGATTTTCTATCAAATGCTTTGAATTCATTAATTATACTGTTTATTATCAATTCTAACAGTGGCCTCAACAAAGAAGTAAACTTATAACATTTTAGAGTTACTATATACAATACTATACATCTCTCTCTTGACTTTGTCTGTCTATCCCTCGCTTCCTCTTTATTTGTATAAGTATATATATATATATATGTAGACTCATTATTGATAACTTAACAGTACTTCAAATGCTTGTGTGGTTTCACCTCCACACTTGCACACACTCACTCACTACTTTCTTTCTCCCCCATTATCTTCAACATCTTAACTTTAAACTAGAAAATGTTGAGCACTACTGGTTGTCCTGAATTTACTCAGAAGTCCCTCAAGATCAAACAAGATGACAAATTCTTCTCAAGACTTGTATCCAAAGAGACTTCAACAGCAAATCCTTCCTTTAGAGTCTACTATGGAAATTCAAGTTCAGTCCCTTTTACTTGGGAAATTCAACCTGGTACCCCCAAAAACAATTTTTCTGACAATTCAGTCCCTCCACTTACTCCTCCACCTTCTTACTACATCTCAAACCCTGATCACATACCCAAAAGAAGAAAATACTACCAAAGATCTAAACTCTACAAACTCTTGTTAAACATCAACTTCATCAAGAAAGGACACGTGGCATCATCCTCATTATCCTCCTCTTTGTCATCATCTTCATGGTCTTCTTCAATGAGTAGTAGACTTCCTTCTTCTAAAGGGTATAGATCTAAACGACATCGTTTTACGAGCTTTAGTTCTTCTTTTGATGATGGACACGTGTATGGTGAGGGATCTCCAGATTCAGTGATGTGTTTTGGGAAGAATCATAACAAGAGTATAGATAGTAATGGTGGTGGTAGTGCTTATACGGTTGTGCTCATGAAGAGAGCTTTCTTGTCAATTTTGGGTCGTCGATCTGTGTAAAAGGCAATAAATTACCATGCAAGAAGTTTTTTTTTCTTTTCTTTTTTTACTTTTGTCTTTGTTCTTAATTAAAACCATATTTTGGTCTCATGCACTTACAATCACCAATGCCTAACGTACATATATATGTTGAAGCATAAAGTGCAAGTACGTTTTGAGATCAAAATAGTTTTATTTAGTTTTTTTTAGTTAATTGTTAGGATGATTTGGGGTGTTTGGTGTGTATGTGTAGTGACCTCCACTACAAGAAATGGGAATTACATTTAAGAGTTTAAATTAAAAATAAATGCAAATCTTGTTTATGTCACCCCTTTATTTAAATTTGTAATTGCTTTATGGTTTATTAGTATTATTAGTACAAGTGAAATTGAATTGGTATTCTCAGTTATATATATATATTGATATTTTGTGTTATATTTGTCTTAAAATTATTAGTTAACTTGTACAAATTGGTGTCAAACCAACGAGTCAAGAACGATACTATGCTAGTTCATAGTTCACATTGAAAGTATACATATGAGACAACATACACCCGATACTAACCTTTTATTTTGGAACCGTTTGATTAGAAGTTACTAATCACGTAGTGAAATCACATAGATTTGTTGATGAGTCTTTATTTTATTTTATTTTATTATTATTATTATTATTTAACAAGATGTGTTGATGCGGCTTGTACTATTTAATTGGTATAAAGACAACTAAGATATTAGAGTTTGGAATTAATGTATTTAATATAATATATATTACTCTCATTTTCAAATAATTAATACCCAAAGTAAGGATTTAGTGTCGTGAAATGATAATTTTTATTCTCCAATAATAAAAAATAAATAAAGTAATGCCAATAAAATAACCAACTTGAAAGCGATACAATTAAATACGTTCCAGTGTAAATTATGAAAATGATCCCTCTGATATATCATATATCTCATACAACATGTTCAGTCCTTTAACTCCATATTTTATTACATAAATAGTCATTTGTCTCTATAAAATGATTAATATATTCTTATATCTTAAATATTTTATTCATTTTCTAATAGTAGAAGATGTTTTTAATTGTGTTTTTTTTTCTTTTCTTGCCCTGTTAATAATCAAAACCCTAGTCGCTCTTTACCAAACAAGAAGGCACAATCCAAATTCAAGTTTAATAAAAATCGTACCCCACTTTTTCAAAAAATGAACCACAATTAAAATTTATGTCAAACAATAACATGCATAAAATCAACCCGTCTAGTTCCTAGTCAAACCTAAATTCAAAATCAAACAACAATAATCTTACGATCGAATTATAATATATTTATTTTGTTCGTCTCAAAATAATAGTCTATTCTTTCTTTTCGAGTTGTCCTAAATTAATTATTCACTAATAAAAATAAATAAGTTCTTTTAATCAAATTACTGTATTACCTCTATTTGTAATTAAGCTTATATAATTTTATTTCCTTTAAACTTAAGTCTCATTTCATAATATTAATTAATCAGTAATATTAATAATTAAATAGCGAAATAAACTTAGAATGTACTCCGGTAGTACGTTGAGTCAGTATACTTTTAATCAAATCGATCGTACGTAGGTAGATTCAACTAAATACCTCAGCTATAAAAAGTTAAAAAACCAATGATTTAGATAGTTATATATAGATGTGAACGTATCAATCAGTTAGATCTTGGCCCGTTTATACATTTAAAATGCTTGGATTATTGATTAATTTACAGATTTGGCCTTGAATGAAACAAGTCACACAGCCTACTATTTAATGCAAAGATGAAAGATCGTTAGGCGTTGCTCTCTGATTATTAAAATTGTACTCGCTGTATATTTGTATGTATCTTCTTTTATTTGTCTTTTCTTGTTGGTATTAATGTTTATGTAGATGGAAGGAAGTTTCTCCGTAAATTTAAAAAATTAAAGCTTAATTTGTGTCGGTGGTATCAGGATCAATTGAAAACAAGTGGTACGATAATCTAAAAAATATTTCGTATAAAATAAGTCTCAAAGTCTATTAATGATCACTACTACATAAACATGTATAGATTACCCTTAACATATTACAAAAATAATGAAAAAACTATAAAGTTGTGATTGAATGGACAAAAATTGCATATTTTTATAACTTTTAAGATCACGGTTTAAACAAAACAGGCCGCTTTTCTACTTATGAACCATAGTCTATTCACTTAAAAACAAGACAGTCTTGATTATATGATAGTGATTTATTATAACAAAAGGATCACAGTTATTTGCCTGAAAATTGTGGTCTATTTGAATTTTCTAATGGACCACCTTTCTAGTGTGTGAACCGTTGTTTATTGTCTAAAAAATTTAAAAATCTCAACTATCCGCCTTTATTTTTCATATTCACGAATATTCTACCTTATCACTTCTCCCTCTAATATTTTTGTCAAACACTACTTCTACTTAATGTACGATCGGTTGTTTTTCCTTCTAATATCTCTAAATTTACCTTAGTACTTAAAGCTTGTTCTCTTGATTAACTACCCAACGAGATTATTTTGAGTGATTTGTTACTTGTTTCTATTTCTTTATTCTTTTATTACTTTATTTTTGTCTCTATATTTATTCTTGTATCTTCGATTTAGTTTTAAAGTTGTTATTTTTCTTTGATATTATAAGGTTGTATCTTTTAGAGTTGTATTTCAAAATTTTATGAACTATCTTCTTTACTTCAAATCTTGTTTGGGTTACCTTCTTCAATTATTGATATTATTACTTCCCATTTAGGTCCTTGATATTATTACTTCCCATTTAGGTGTTTGATGTGGTATTGAAGAGCAGTACTTTGCTTCTATGAATTTAGTACCCCATGTGATGATGATGTTAATTTCATTCATCTGTTTAAATATTATGTTGGAGAAAGTTCGAATTTAAAAATTATTATTTTTTTCGTTTTATAATAAGAGTTCACTTTTTTTTTTTAGTTTGCCCTAAAATAAATGTTCACTTACAAAAGTAGTAAATTAACTTTATTATTTTCTCCTTTCTCAAAACTGATACATGAGAGTCTGTGCAAAAAACAATGATAAAAGAGTCATCTTCACTATCAGACAACACAATTTTTTAACTGTGTGCAAACTGATACTAGACACTTAATTTGGGACGAAGGATGTATGATTTATTAAGGTTGATGTGGTAAGTATCGTTCAGTTATATTACTTACAAACACTAAAATAAATAGAACGTTTGCAAATCTTTACTTATATCTTCGTCATAGTTTTATTAGAAAATTTTACACGATTCAACTAACTGAAAATGAATGCAATGTCATTGGCTATGATCATCCATAGTGTCGGTAGCCACTTTACAAGTGTTCCATGCATATCCCTTGACAACGAGGCCTCATTATTTAATTAAACATTTGAGAGATCATTTTAACTTTTACTTAATTTAAAAGTAATAGTAATAGTATAATATATATCTATAGTATTAAATTTAATGAAAATTGGAGGTGACCACCCTACACGCATTAGTCTATCATATACGACTAATAAAAAAGATATCCGACAATCTTTTTGATGTGAAGTTGATGATGACAAAATGGTACCTAAATGGTCGAATTATGTTTCTAAAATTTTGACCAATCAAACTTTTAATGATCAAATTCGGAAAAATATTTAACTTAATAAAGAACCTACAATTTTATGCTCATCACATTAATTTTATGCTTGGGAAACTAATGTGAAGTGACATAAGAAATTTAATTAAACCGTTTGTTTGTTTCATCTCGCTTTCAACAACAACTAACTAATAACTAAATGGAAAACTCTAATATTTAGGAATAGATAAATGATTATTGAAAACTCTAACATTTATTTGCTAAATGATTATTTAATGTATTTTTTATTTTTTCTAATTCTCCTTTTGTAATTATAAAGTTATACATAACATTTAGCAAGAGATAAATGATCATTTAACGTATTTTTTATTTTAATTTAATTCTCCTTTTTATAAAGTTATATATAACATTTAGTAAGAGGTAAATGACTATTCAATGAATAATTACTTTTTAGTTTTTTTATAATTTTTCTTTTGTGATTATAAAGTTATATATTTTTATAATATATTTATTTAAATGGTTAAAATATTTTACAATTTTAGTAACAATTATTTTCACACTATTTCTTTTATTAAGGTTTATTTTTGGTGTTAGTCGAGACTAACACACTGAGTTAAACTCGAATCGTTATACTTTATATGAATATCATTATTAAGAGCTAATCCCAATTTTTTGGAGCTACTTTTAACAAAGCTTTGTATGAAATTGACTTTTCTAGTGCAATAAGAAGTTTTAAAATAACTCTTATGCAATTTATTGGCATATACGTTCGCATGCTGTTAATATATTTAAAACGACTTTTAGAAACATAATATACACCTTAAATTTATCATTTACTTGACTCATTTTACTTAAGAAAACAAAATAAATATTACTGCAAAACGTTTGAACTTTTGTACCTTGATGGATCTTCAACATAATCCCCATTCAATGTTACACGAATTTGAAGGATAATATGAATTTCGGTAAAGACTAAGCGAAAGTGTTTCTGGAGCTATATGAATAACGGATCAAATAAAATCGCTTTAAAAGGAATAATTTTATCCGATAAAATCTATAAAATTTGATAAAATCTTATTTAAACTCTTTTTGAGATAAGACATTTTATTCCCAAAAAATATTAAAAATATATAAAACCTAAGAAAATTTTATCCATTTGTGAAAATTTTAAAAATCTTATCCAAACGTCAAGTATTTATAAAATTTTAAAAAATTCCAAAAACCTCTAATATCTTACCGAAAACGGATAAAAATTAAGACAATTTATAAAAAGTAAATCACCACCGGCAACCCACTTTGCGGGTTGTGTGTGCCGTTGCAATCTGCCTACTTTCCCCGCCACGAGCCCGCATCCACAGACACGCAAACCGCAGCCGGACACATGCAACCTGCAATTTTGCAAATGCTTGCCAAGAAAATCATGAGACAAGGCCCCTATCAAAAGTAAGGATGTTAAGAGATGTTAGAAATCTCAACTCCTTTGATTTGATGGAATTTTCTTTCAAAATGCTGCATCACGTCGAATGACGAGTCCATCGTCTATCCCCAAGGTAAGATCCCGAATGATGATCGATAGTTTTTTCTAAATATATTTTTTGTAGTAAAAAATTATAGTTCTCCTTCTAGTGTTATTTTGTAAATTTCACCTTTTTTATTTATTTTCATTTATTTTTATTTATTTTATTTTTTTTTATATTTTCATTGGAATAAATATTCCGTTCTATCATATATCTAGCCTCTTGTATCCAAGCCCATGTTTAAGGCTCATAAGTTAAAGTCTTGGAGCAGGCTAGAGGTTTCAAAGACTTCGGCCTCCTTTAGCCCAATTAATCGGTATTCGCCTTCCTTTATGTGGGCTCAAAATTTTTGATCGGACATGGTTACATAAGTTAGCGAGTCCAAAGTCTAATGAATAGGTGAAGGCGTGAAGCTCTCAAATTATCTCAAATTAGTGAATTACCTATTCCTTACAAAAAAATATATATAGCTAAAAGAAATGAACTTTCTGAAAAAAGAATATTGTCCAACCTGTCTAAAGTATCTATATCTAAAATTTTATTTAGTGCCAGCAGATAAACACATAATCTCATTCCCTAAAAAGAACACGAAATACATGATGTACTAACTATTAATGTTTTATTTTCAGTTTTTCACCGAATCTAATGCTTACACAACTGAAATTAACTTAACACTCTCAAATTATTACACATACAACATTCAATATTCATATTGTTCTTAATGCATAGTCTTAAGTTAATTTAAATTGGCCTCCTGCAGTTGGTCCTAATCTGACCATTAGTACCCGTAAGTGGGATAAGGTTTCCCATCTTCACCATCGCATTTGCAAAATCCGTAAAGAAAGCAGCCGAGTTTAGTCTATATCGGTCAACTTGAGCATCCGTTGAACCTCCACTGTAGATTTGGTTTACTAAGTTCCGGAAGAAAGCGTTATCAAAACCATTTGGAGCTGTGCTGTCAAGTGGAGCAATAGTAGCAGCACCTCCGGTTCTAGGACAATTTCTTTGCATAGATAATGCAAATGAAGGATCGATGTTGGTTTCGTTGTAGATATTATTTTTAAATACTCCACATCTTGCCTGCCCTATTTCATGAGCTCTGCATTAATTAAAGAGCAAATTGCAAGCGCATGCAGAAAGGTAATGTAAGTGTCAAAAGTTCGCAATTGCCTTTTGTGATCTATGATTGCTAGGTTATATAAGGACTTAACATTATATAAATCTACTTCTAGCTAGAAATCGTGTAATACTAACCAATTCATTACATCAAACAATTAACTTAATTTCTGTATCACTAAATCTCATTTCTCCACTACTCTAGACGAGTCAAACAAGAATATTACTATCAGAGACTCATTATCACGGCTAATCCGTAAAAAAGGAACAAAAATGGTACAACACTGTCACGACGTTTTGTAATTTTTGTTTTACCCTTGATTGCTTGGGTGTTTTGCCAGTAAATTATAAACCAAATCCAGTATTTGTTGTTGTAATTTGTAGTCGATCTATATAAGAGGCAAACAATTACCAGTGAGGGCAACCATTTCTTGAGCCAAAAAACCTTTGTTTGCGAGTCGAGTGATTAGCTGAGGGAGATCAAAAAATTGTGAAGGGAGATCGGTATAAGCAGCAGATAAACTCGCAGTTAGTGAGTCCCTTCTTCCTAGGAGAACATTCCATGTTTGACCACCTAGCTGAAATTTTATAATTTTGGTACATATAGGATGAATACCAACTTGATTAATTGTGAGAGTTTCTATGTATATATAGTTGATTCAGGATTGTTATTGAAGGCGAAGAAGAAGAAGCCATGGTTTAGTGACTTGAAGGTTTTTGATGTGAAGAGTTCAAATATCACTCTAAATGTTATAGTAAGTTGGATATATAGAAAATGTGAAAATACGTTGCATGGTTAATTAGGGTGAATGGGGAAATTTCGTACATGTATATATGCATTGTAAACGGAGAAACTATAATATAAAAAGTAGGGCGGATTTATGTAGGTGTACGGGGTTGCACGTGCTACATACGAAATTTCCCGGCAAAGTGTAAATTATTTGTGAAGAGATTGTTAAATAATGGGAAAAGTCTATTTAAGTAGTGGAACTGACGAAATACAACAAATATCACTTCTAAGTTCAGCTGGCTAGATTGTTGCATAACAATTGAGGGGTCACACGTCCGAATTTGTCTTTCAGCCCAATTTCTTCCCGTTTTCGAGGTTTTACTCATAGCACTATTTCTAATTGCATCCCCATCTTACACAAAGTATTATTTATAATTAGAGTTAATTATTTCATTATACGCTAAATATTGATCTTGTTACTATTATATGATCACAACTTTGAAAACATATATTGTATGAGGTAAGCTTTCAAAAACCATCTATTCTATAAGAAAAACTTTCAAAAAACATCATATATTGAGTTTGAGTTTATTTTTGCTAACGACTGATATCAACATCATAAAAGATTGTTGTTAGTTGTTTTTACTGTAATTCCTAGCAGATCCTCGCAATCCCAAACTCAAGCTCCCTATCCACTTCCTTCAGCCGGATAAAGGAATACCTTTATCAAACTCAAGATTAAAAAGCCTAGAAAACGTATCAGACAATATGGAAACGAGCGTAAAGTGAATGACGAATGCAAGCGTATAAGATAAGGAATGAAGAAACTAATAAATGACATGGAGATGAACTTAAATAAGAATAAAGAAAAAGTTGAAAATAATGTCACTACTCGTAAATCCCTCTAATGTAAGGGTAACATCAGTTGGAATTAAGGAATTTGAACGATAATGGGAGTAATGATACTCTCTCTTTCCTATTTCTCCACCAAAAATATCAACTTGAAAATTTATTTCCCATCATCTAGTTTTTAGGCGAAACTTTTTTCTCTCCCCCAAACAATTGATTTCCACCGCTCTCTGAGCCTCCATCAAAATCCTAAATAACAATTACTCATCATTTATTCCTTCGTCCTCCAAGAAGCTAGCTTTTCAAAGCTATGAATATTACATCATCGATCAAGATGCTTTTCACCATCATTATGGAAGGCTAAACTCATTGTGATCACTTCGGTACAATTTAGGTTATGGTTTAATTAATTTAATAGGTTTATTATTTAGTTATGTATCGAACTTTACATTTTTAATTATTGTATGTAATCACCTTTTAAAAGTGCTATTGTATGAATCGAACTTTATAATTTTGTATATTGTATGTAACCGGTGACCCGATGACTAGAAATTACCGGTTTCGATACATACAATAGACATTTTTACAAACTTCGATACATACAATAGAAATTTTTTCAAGAGGAAAAACTGGGTACTTGCTCATCCGGTCACCTGTTACATACAATATACGAAATTGTAAAGTTCAATACATACAATAACACTTTTAAAAAGTGATTACATATAATAGTAAAAAATGTAAAGTTCGATACATAACCAAATAATAAGCCCTAATTTAATTGATTTCTAGTTTTTATGGACATGGGTTTATATTTTATTCTCATGATTTTGACTTATAAATCTTGTTCTTAATTCACATCAATTTGATTATCGTAGGAAAAATTATTGTAATTCAGTCATTCATTGTCGAATCCTATTAGCTCAGCGTTAAGACAATTATTTGAAAAACATAAATTGTACCCTAAATTAATTAGTACTTGAACACAAACGTGATAATCAATTAAAAGATGCAATTTTTATGAAAGACCATATAAATTGGAAGTGATTACTTATTTAATATTTAATATTTAATATTGCAAATCTCAATTCTCATTTCTTTCTTTAGTTTAAGTAAGTCACTTTTTGTTCTTTTAATAGCAAAAGTAGTTTTTATTCATTCAATTCAAATCAATCTTGGAATTTACTTATAGTGCTTAACTTAGCAATATACATGTACTCTGGATACGATACACGCTTACTATATCTAGTATGATAATAGATAATTAGGTTTATTTACATTTGGTACTTTGACGTTGGTCATCACATAATATTACTTTAACGAGGATATGGTAGTTTATTATGCAAAGAACAAGAACACATTTTGTAACTTTTCAAAGGCATAGCTCTTTATTAATATAACTAAATATTCACAAGATCTATAATGGAGATAAGTAGTTGAAATCTAACTCAAATATATATACTGGAGTAAGTATAACCTTCTTCAACCATTTTCTAGCTAATCGAACGCCTACACGAATCTCCATTCTCATCAGAGGATTCCGTTCATGCTCTTTCTTGTAATACCATACAAGATATTATGGTCGTACTTCTTGTCGACGGTTAATTGCGGGCGCTCAATCTATTGGCTAGCATAGTGAGTGGGAATGACCTCGCTTTTTGAGATCGATCACCACCATAAAAAATCTCACAACTTTGTTTAAGCCGATAATTAAACACGGAAAATAGAAAAACTTTACTCACACTGTCACATAATATTTTGTGTGGAAAGCCTCTCAAGGGAAAAAATCGCGTGACATGTAGGCTAATTAACATTCGCTATTTGAATATCCTCACACTACTCTCAATGGTAGATTATAATAACGAAATCAGCTCCCGTCGTCATTGAATCACCGAAACCGCAACACGGGGCGGAGGGAGACGACTCTCATAGACTCTCTCTTTTTCTCTCAACCTCCTCACCTCTCTCTCTCAAACATAATTCCTATATTTATATAGGTAGCCAACTTGTTCTCCAAGTATCTTGTTACCCAAGATAACTCGATTTCCAAATCTTTTATTTAAGAAGTTGAATCATACCCTAACAAGTCCACCCTTGATTCAAATTCCCTATAAACTCATCAATAACGTGGATCTCATCTTCAACGATAATGAGTGTAATCTTCATCTTGAAGCGCCATATTCTCTCTATCGGGACACGCCACCTAACCATCTCATTATTAGGAAGACTTTCGACACAAGGAACTCTCATGATCAACATACTCCATCGAGTCTCATCATCTTTGAAACTCATATAATCCACATCATTAAATCCACTACAGCATCATCACCAATCTCGATTGTGCTCACTAAAACGAAAGCTTGATAGAGAAAATCTCTCTTAAACATCATCAAAACTAGCAGCAAATTTAGACATCATTATCTCTCTCTGGACTCCTGATTGCTCCCAAATTTGGTCACAACGTCGATCTTCGTGTCTTGAACCCCCTATACAAAATTCACGACGATCCAAGAGTTAACGAACCCACAATATATAATTCTCCACTGTTGTGTTTAACCCACGAATATTTTTCAGCAAACTTTGACAATACATATCTCTTTATAGGAACCTCAAATCGGAAATCCTAATGGTCAGATCATTAAAAATCTCTTATTAACCTACTGGGAAAATTTCACAATGATCCGACAGTTAAGAAAACCACACCGTCAATTATCTAGTCGGTGCGCAGAACATGACGAACTGCACTATGTTTTCTCTCGTATTGACTTCCTCTCGGTTATGTGATTATTCTCAACGAACCTCGCTCTGATACCAGTTGTTGTGATCGACCCCTTCTCAAATACCACTTGTTAGGATCGATCACTAGCACAACGAATCACACAACTATGTATAAGCCAATAATTAAGCGCACAAAACAGAAAAATAATACGCACACTATCACACACAATATTTTGCGTGGAAAACCTCTCAAGGGAAAAAACCATGGGACCTGTAGGCCAGTTAACATCCATTATATAAAAGATATTTATTGTTGGAAACGCTTGACTCTCGACACTCTTTGATATCTTCGGACCACTCTCAACACTAGATTACAATAGATCCCGTCGTTATTTAATCACCGAGACCACCACACAGAATGGAGGGAGATAACTCTCATAGACTCTCTATTTTTCTCTCAACCTCTTCACCTTTCTCTGTGACATAAATGTTATATTTATATAGGCAACCAATTTGTTCTCCAAGTATCTTGTTACCTAAGATAACTCAATTTTCAAATCTCTTATTTTAAGATGTTGAATATAACACCCCTCTTTCTATATAAGAATATTATATTAATAAACACGGAAGCATGAATTTAAAATACATTACATTAAAATATATATCAAACATTTTACATAAACAGTTTATATTTTCAATATATACACCAAATTCAAACTGTTTAAGACTACAAAAGGCGGGGTATTATAAAAATTCACAAAACAAGGTTTATTACAAAACCATATCAGAGTTCAAGAGCGCAGTCAAACATTCCCTTGATCAACCAATCACCTCCCGCACCCACAATAATCAAAACATATCTTGCAGGAAGTAAAATGAGGGGTTAGCACAAAGCTAAGTGAAATAGATTCAACACACTCCATTCAACTTAGCATAACTAGCTAATTACACCAATAAAACGTAAACACACATAATTCAATGAGGATCGGTGGCTCTGGGGATATCATAATACCCGGGGATTCCCCCAAGAACACTTACCGTCAATCCGTATGGCCAATACAGAATAGACCGATAACTACTGGTTATTAAACACATACACAGGTCTCAAACACAACAAATGAATCAAAACCTGTGTAAAACACATAATAACCAGAAGTCCAACTACACGTTGACCTCAATAACATAGTACACATTGTTCACATATCACGTAGATCAATAATCAATAATCAAGACTAACAGTCTAATACACATCTACGTTTACTCGTTGTAACCAAATAGTTACAACTAAATCAAATGATGAGTTCCGAATCCACTCACCGATACCTCTGACGTCTCCACACTCAGGATTCTTATATCACTGAGTCTTACGCTGATCTGAAACAGAAAATCGTAAACAAGTCAGAAGTTCGTTCCATAATTATCATTATAGTCCATTTATCAAATCAGGTAATCCCTGAAGTCTAGGCAAACAAAAGTTCAATCAGAAATAAACTCAGAAAAAGCCCGCAATACCGCTTAAAACTGAAAAATGCCATTTTCGGGTCCTAGATGACCCCGGATGGCCAAAAACTGCCTAGGCTATTAGAATATAGCCTTGATTACTAGGTCGTTTCCGAATGACCATGCAAATTTCAACTAAATCCGAGTTAGTGAGATTTTTACAAAACCGCTTCTCAAAAGTCTCAAAAACACTTACGCATTTTCAAATTTTGCAAGTCAGCTCGCGAGTCAACTCGCAGGTCAACTCACAGGAATCTCGGTTCGCAGAAATTTGGGTTCGCAGGTCAACTCGGTTCGCAACTCGGCTCGCAGGTCAACTCGGCTCGCAACTCGGCTCGCAGGTCAACTCGGCTCGCAAGTCAACTCGCAAGCCAACTCAACTCGCAAGTCAACTCGCACCGCAAGTCAACTCGCAAGTCAACTCGGCTCGCAGAGTCAACTCGCAGGACGAACTGAAAACTGCGAGTTGAGCCGCTGTTACCAGTTTTTCGAACCAAAATTCACCAAAACTTCATAAAACTTAATTCTAAGGGTTCTAATACATCAAGTAACATCAAACAACACCTAATAACAACATATCAAGCTTCAATTCGATTTACCCATTCCAATTCAAACTTACTTCTCTTTTTCTTTCTTTTTGAAAATAAAAGGATGGATAAATCTGATGCAATTAAGATATAGATGATAATGAATCTGATGTTATGAATTCGGAATCACAGGAACACATGCATGAATTCAATTTTGGTTTTGGGTTTCTTTGATTTGCAAGTTTTCTAAAAATGGAAACAAGAAGAAGAAATGAGATATACATATGAATTCAAAGTCGGTTCACTAAGTCGGCTTGTAATATAATGGTATAATTTTATACCCGTCCTAAATCTTTTGTCTGGAACCTGAAAACCGTTTGCGAGAAATATTATTTTATTTTACCGTCATCTATAATAATTTAAAACGATTAATATTTCACTAGTCACAATAAGTCAAAGGACTTATTTATCTACGTTTCACAATGAAACACATAATATTAAATAATTTCTAAAACATTTAGATAATCGATTAAAATAATAGAATTTACCAGACCGCAGAAGAGGATGTTACATTGAATCATACCCTAACAAGTCCTAGCTCAAACAACAGATATCAAGTGTTGTGTTATCTTATTTGATTCAAAGCTAGGTAAGCACAACCATATGTTAAGACAACTTTAACACACTAATCTATATTAAATATTTATAATCTCTAACACAACAAAACATGATATATATAAATGTATGTATGTATAGGGGTACTGAAATCGCCTATTTTGTACATATTTTCTACATCGAAATCAATGGTTTTTTATGCTTAATTTAATTGAAAAATGATGTATATTTGTACTTAATGGGTATGATTAGGTTATTAGGTACAATTTGGAGGATATATGCAGAAGAAATGAAAATTGGATCGAGAGCTGAAGAGAAGATTGAAGCTGGAAAATTGCGGAAGATTTGGCGAGGTTTCACCGTTTCAGCCATAACTCTCTCATGCAGAGTCCAAATGATTTGATTCAACCATCGAAATTCACGAGACTCATTGGGCTATAACATATATGTGTTTCATCCCATTGGGACTTTTACTCGACGACTTTCGGCCTTAACATGGCGAGTCAATTTGAATTTCTTACAGATTAGCAGATAAGCTCAAGCTAAACTAACTTTGTGAAGAGATAAATCTTAAATTCCAGATAGATAAACCTCTAACATGTGAATTAAGTCGGTTTACAGCCTATATAAACCTCAATAACCCCAAAAAATCATATCTCTTTCTACAAATTCTTAGGGATTAAACCTAGGGTTTTTTTAGGCTTATTCTTGGTGACTACCAACTAGAAGACAAAGAACATGAAGATTCAGTCTCCATCCGGTTTGCAATTTCCTCTAGTTTATGCTAGACTTCTTTTTATGTCGTCTATTATCATGTTTAGTGTAGTTTTTAGTCCCATTATGGACTGATTTTGTATGTTAACTTAGAAGAGATGAACCCTAATTATGTATAATGTGGTACAATTGATTATATGATTTAGATTGATGTTTGATTGATTTTGGTTTACTAAATATGATGTTTTACGTGTGATTCATAGTTTGATCTTAATAGTTAGAAAAATCTGATTTTAAGGTTTAATTATTCATACAATATAGATCTATATGTATGACATAACGATAATTAATTACTGGTCTTATACGATTCACTGTTTGATCATATGAACTCAGCAAGCACACAAGTTCTACCTGGTGAGTTCCTTCCTATTTAACTGTTCTTCTATTCAGAATTAAATTAGTAGGATTGTTTGATAGTTAGATCGGATTTATACGTTCACATATTACATATAGTTGAATAATTATTGTAGTTTGGCTAATTATTATCATATGCTTTATAATAATTAATTGATGTTTTATTAAGGAATTTTGATAGGATATTAATTGGTTAAATTAATCAAGAACTAGATCTAGTTATTGGTTATACAATATCCATCAATCTAGAAATCACACACACACACACATATAGGGGTTGGATCAAATATAAAAATTCTTAATGTAAAACAAATAAAATTATATTTTAGTCAAATGGTGAATTAGTAATTTTGCTTGCATAATTATATCCATTTAATTAAAATTAAAAGCTTTCCATTATTTTACCTAACCCCTCCCTCTCCCCTTTGCCCTCCCCCATTACCCTAATGTTCATAGCCATGAGCTGAAGCAACAAACTAGCAACAGTTTTATAGATCGTCATTTGCATCACTCGTTATCGGAAAATTCTGTGTATCATCGTGCACCAGTCGAAGTTATGTGCATCATCATATTTATATTTTTCGTGTAACAAATATGTAAAATTGCAATTTTCAAATGGTATGAAACTTGTATCATCGGAAAATTTAGTGTGCATCACCGAAAAATTTAATGTGCACCAATGGAATTCTTACTGTGCATCACCAGAATTCTAACGGTGCACCACCGGAACTTTGGTTTCTGACTGTGCACCACCAGAACTTTGAATTACCCTTTTACCCTTCAGAAATATATTTAATGAGTTTTTGACTATTTTGAAAAATTAATTTCATCATATCTCATCCGACGATTGATATGTTGTCTTATTTCTTTTACGTCAAGGTTTGTTTTACAATAACCAACCCATATATATATATATATATATATATATAGGGGGCTGATCTACAGGGAATGGGTAATCTTGGGGGAAGCAAATCTGGGTTGTCCATTAACAATTTCACCCTCATCTTCTTCTTCTAAAAGTATGTTGTCGTTAGGATCAGTTGGCTCTGAATCAGTACTTTCACTTTCATTATCATCTTCGTTTGTCAACGTTTCAAAATCTGGACACCAAGCTGCGTATTCCTTAACATGTATTTTATATGAGATACCTTTTACGACAACCTTACAATCTTCATCAATGTTGGCTTTAATTCTGGTTTTGATACAAACACGGCCTTTAGTTACGCACTCAACATCATCTTCATCCACAGATAGGGCATCGCCCCAACTATTTGCAACCTTTTTAAATGCGTTTGTGTTACATGCTTCAAAAGGCAATCCTAATATGTCGATCCAGACTAATCTTTCATCTACAACGAATGAATTAGAGTATGGTTTCACATGTGTGAAATACAATTCGGTTTCTTTATGATTTTTAAAATTTGCTAAAGATGCTTCTAATGCAAATGCAATCAATAGCCATAATCCACCCAGGTACTTAACGTTAAAATCAGCAAAACCTTCTTTATTTAGTACTTTGTAGATATTATCAATTAAATTAATATCTCGTACCTTAACTAGCGCAACACGATCACGTTTATTCTCACTCGTTAAATCAGAATTCTCCAAAACAACGTTTTTTAGAATTGATTTAATCGAATCAGAATGCGAAGTAGTTTTAATAAGGATATCATTCTCCTGTGCTGTACCTTTTAAGACGGATGCGTAAGATCCATTTGGAGCTACATGGATTGCATGGTTTTGAATGGTATCTGATTTTTTGAAATTAGGGTTTTGCTGAGATATTTGATCTAATTTAAACGAACTAACGATAACATAAGAATCTTAGGAAATCAACTAATATTATTGTAATCCTTTCTAGTTGCCTTAAATAATCCCTTTAGTAACCTAAATTAAATTAACTTTCTAAATATCTAGTTAACAAATTTCCTAGGTAAAGAAATGAGAAAGTAAAAAAAGGGGGCCCTCCCCTTGACTCCCTTGACCCTCTCCCTCTCCAGCCGTTTTCCCTTCCCCTCAACCACCATCACTCCACAAATTTCCCGATTTCTCACATGCACACTCAACCTCCCTCACCTGTCTAATATTTAATTACATACACCATGCTTAAAATATCTCCTTTGACTTGTGAGTTATTGATAAAGAGTTGAAGCTAGTTGCAAGGGTCAAGCAAATACACACACTTCACTATCTCCATCAAAAATCTGCACATTCTCTCTATACTTCCCCTCATCGAATGCCATTCATCATCATCACATTCATCTTCATCAGTTTCATATTATTATCATCAAGAACACCATAAAAAATCCACCATTTTTACACCATCTTTACATCACCTTAATCACTATTTTAAGCTCATCAACATGGTGTAATTTTCTAAATCTCATGATCTTGAGGTTTCAAGTATTTAAAGGAAAGCTAGCAAAATCGGGTTTTATATAAAAGGATTTCGAGTTGAAGATTCAAGTTCAAGTTCTTTTCTTTCTTATTATTTTCATCCAAGAACTTTGGCGCTAGGAGGCTATTTCTGGGCAAACTTATTCACTTTAAATGCTAGCACTCACGCGACTCACATTGTGAGTTCACAACCCCTATTTTACTGCTTTTAAACTGGGGTGAAAAACTTATGAATGATTTTCATACGATGAACTGTTTTGCATACGATACTATTTGACTGACAAGTCCTTATGAGCTACTGAGTTTACATGATGATAAACGCCTTGATGGCAAATGATATTCAAGCCCTGTGATGGCACTACTTGATATTCAAGCCATGTGATGGCACTATATGATATTCAAGCCCTGTGATTGCACTACTTGATATTCAAGTCCTTCGATGGCACCACACGATATTCAATAAACAATTGGCCAGGGATGGCACGTGATATTTAAGCCCGTTGATGGCACATGATTTCAATAAACGGTTATTGGTCGTGGATGGTGCAAGGTATTTAATAAATGGTTATTCAAAACTATATTTCATTGTACGTTTTGCTGTGGATGGCACATTATGGTTTTACGAAAAGTTTACTCAATATTTGGTTTAATGATAGAGTCTTAAACCTGTGAATTTACCCAACAATTTTGTTGACGGTTTTAAATATGTTTTTCAGGGAATTAGCAACCGTGTAAGAATTGCATGCACGTTTGGGACCACGCTTACCTATGAAGTTAGGATGCCACTTTTGGAAACACTTACGAGATTTCTTTTGTATTAATATAACGATTTTAGTTATATTTATGAAAACTCTAAACAATGTTATTTTGATAACACTAATGTTTTGACGACTGGTTAAATCGTAAACTTGTAAAACAATTTATGGCCTTCTAATATTATGTTCTATTGATAATCGTATGCTCGTGATTGTGTGTTAAACGCAATGTCGCGTCACACCCCGTGCTTCCGCCTTAAATAACTATGATTAGATTTTGGCGGGGTGTGACAGATTGGTATCAGAGCATTGGTTATAGCGAACTAGAAGTCTTAGAGACCTATACCATAACCCTAGACTCGAGCATATTCATTCCATGCATTTGCATAACTCATACCTTATCGTACGGAAACTATTGTCATAACGGGTCTAAGGAATACCCCATCCTCGTAATCGATATCGATGAGGAATCGTCTGAGCACGACTACGATAACAATAAAACGAACGTATACAAAATAAAAAATAAAAAACATATCGTCCCGCCTTCGAGGAGCCGTTGACGATGATAATAACGAGACATTACCGTCTCTAATGGACACTACCTCTGATGATGTGCGACACGACTTCTGAAGTCGATGTGACGTAAAACCTATTCGCCGAGAGGGCACGCTCACCTGAAATGGGTGAACCCTCCGAACTATGCGCTCACCCGAACGAGGGGAGCGTATACAATAATCAGTAAGTTGGTAACTATTTCCTTTAAGTATGACTACTTCGAGTGTTGCATCATCTGACTTTAATATAACATAGGTTGATCACCTATGTACAATTAAAGAAAGATTGATGCGAGATCGGAAGTGGTTATAAGTAGTAACGTGTAGTATTTTGAACATTCTAATGTTGATATTTAAAGTATCAAATCAATATCAGTTTTAGGAGGAAAATAGTTATTGTTATAAGGTGGTGGAACATTTTTATAACCTATCCCAGTTTTAAGTTTATCATGAATTTGGGACTTTATTAGATATTGAACATTCTGAGATGAATTTTCTAGGTCATTTACTTTCAATTTAATGCTATCTCTTTTAGTTATCACAGTTTTTAATTTCTTATTTAGCTCCTCAACTGTATCTTTTAAACAATCGCTCTCCCATCTAGCATATTCAATATCATAAACATATTGTGATTCATTCTTTTGATATGCTTTGATTTGCTGTTCTAGAGTTTCAATAGATGCAATTGTGCTTCTATTCCTAACCTCCCATTTTTCAAGTTCTCCACATATCATTAAATTATGGTCTCTATAATGTTTAACAGTTTTCTTGCATATAGATGAAAAAAATTTATTTTGTACCTGCTGTGGAACTTCACAAGAAGTCTCTTCTTCTGCAATAGCCATTAAGGCTTGATTTTGCACTTCATTTTCAGCCTGATCACTCCAATCAAATCGAAAACCATCCTGTGATACCAAAGCTGTTGAATTTGGATTGTTTTGGATTGGAATGTTTATTCTCTACACTCCACTGTATCCCCCAGACCTTTGATCATTCTCTTCTGATCTTCCTGTACCTATACCTAGCAAAGTGTCCCAATTATAACACTCCACTTTACTCTTATCAAACCCTACTCCATCTTCTCTTTTATAAGCAAAGTTATTCCTTCCAGTTCTTTTTATGAATCTCTTTGCTTTTACAGTCAACATGGCCATTTGCCATTTAATGTCCATCTCCTTTAAGTCATCTGGGTTTATTTGCTCAAGTTCTTCATTAGTTTAAAGAACTTACATGGCTAGCAAAGAAAGCCTGTAAGACTTGATCACAAAGTTTATCTTTTGCAGATGTTGATCCATAACCTGATGAAGTGGGGCCTGATTGGTTTGTATTGTGACCCTGTGATGCACCCATAGAGATAAAAGCAACATTGTTTGTATATCATGTTGTTAGCTTTTTGCTTTCAACTTCTGCTTCAAATGATCTTAGATCATTGTATAGATGATCTAACTCTTTATCATCAAGATCATTGCCTTGTCTCAAAGCCATAGTATACATAGTCCATTCATCACCTAAAGATCTTAAAAATTTTCTATTAAGATCATCTTTGTCAATCTTAACACTGTGATTGTCAAGGTCACCAACTAACTTTGAAAATCTGTCAAAAGTTTGAGTCAAAGTTTTTTGTCTTATAGAATTAAAATTTTCAAACTGTTGTTTAAGTATAGATCTTTGAGTTTTCTTTCTATTATCATTCTCACCAAATCTCTTAGCTATGGCTACCCATAGCTCTTTAGCATCAGCATACTTTTCAAATCTTCTTTAATACTCATTAGGTATTGATAGTAATAGAGTACTCAAAGCTTTCATCTATGTAGCCCTTTCTTTTCTCTCTGCATCAGTAGTTGGTAGTGGTCTGGGTTTGTCTAACACCATCAACACCTATAACATACTTAGGTCCATTCTCTATTACCTCCCACATCATGTAATCAGTAAGCAATATGTATTGCTTAATCATGTTCTTCCACATATCATACTCATTGGGTTGAGCATGGGAATCTTGTTAACTTAGATACCATCGATATTTTCTGAAGTCATCTTTGTACTCTTTAAACTGTGAATCTCCTTAATTCAAAACTAACCAAGCTCTGATACCACTTGTTAGGATCGGTCTAACCTAATCAAGACTTATAGTTTTGATTGATTATCAAGAAACTTGCGGAATAATACTTGATAACTTTAGAGTAATTCACAGAACAATTTAATTAACAATCAAAGCTTCAATATTATTAAGATCCATAATACGAATACACAAAAGTATTAGGGTTTACACCTTGAATCCTTACGTACGTATCTCTATACTATTGGATCTCTATTTATATGAGTATAGAGTCCTGAACAATATTTCCTACAAACTAGGAAACAAAATCAATCTAATCACAAACTCTATATGTTATGATAATTACAATATACATAAACAGTATTAATATTGTAACAATACAAACTAATGTAAACAGTATTAACTATGAAGCAGTACTAATACTAGAACAATATTAACTTTAAAGCTCTGCAGTATTAACTCTTCATTCTTTTTTAGAGTACTAACTTAGGTAACAGCACAAACTCTAAAGACAGTACAAACGTTGAAGCAGTATAAAGTCTTCATACAGTATAAACTCTGTTCTTAACAGTATAAACAGATTTATATCTAACAGCAGCTTACCTAAGTTAACCAAGAAACAGGGGAGTTTACTACGGGGAGGCCCGTAGATGTTTTACCTAAGTTAACCCGGAAAGAGGGGAATTTTTCCTATAGAGAGGTCCGTAGTGTTATGTTTATGAGAATGATATTGCTTCTATGAAAGTTTCAGTTTATATGTTTCTTATAAATTATTTTCATAATTTTTATATCTTGCAGGGTCTAAACCCATGTATCTCACGAGGCTTTACGTCTTACGTATTGGTTGTTTCGAAATTGCTATGTACTAAGGATCTTGAACCGAGGAATAGAAGGGTAGAGATTATTTGAAGACTTTTGGAGCCTAGTATGGACTTAGCTTTTATAATAAATTATCTCTTAACTATGGCCGTATGCAATCTGTGAAGGCCGTATACGGCTTGTGCGAGCCGGATTTGCGGAGTCATAAATCTTGTGTGCGGGATCGTAATTCTTCGTTGCTTGTTTTCACTCTAACTTCTTCATTTCTTATCCGTTTTTAGCGATTATTGAACCCACGTGATCGTAATCACATGATTAATAATCTAAGGTTGATGAAAGATAATTTCCATAAAATTATCAAATAGATTATTAGAACGCGAGCGAATCGTCTTTGATTGATTTTGCTCTATTTCACTCGTTGTTCACCCGTTTTTTGGTGATTCTTGAATCGTTATTACCTATTAAAAAAAATAAGACAAATAAATGTATTATTTGGATATATGTTAATTATTTTATAAATAGAAATAAGATATCGTACATAAAAACATGACTTTTTACGCGTTATTTGCCATTTTGACACGCTACCAAATCCGCCCCATCCATTTTGCCATCTCTATAGTTAAATAACTCAGATTATGAACACCCTATCATATCTATTGTTTAAGCTATCTAACCACCAAGACACGATCAACAAAGTAAACAATAGTGAAAAATAATCATTAATCAATCAATCAATAATTTAGTAATCCCATCCCCTAAATGACAATTACGTACATTTAAATTTTAATATATTAAATATATTTAAGTAGTTGTCAAGTCGCAAAATGCTTTTAATAACGTTCAATTGTTACTATATTAAGAGAGCTACAAAATATACTATATTGGTAAGGGAATACAGTCTTGAAAATTGTGAGACTGCTTTGAAAATAGTGATTATGTGAATGTTAACTAGTAAGTTTAGTAAACATACTAGTACATTGAGCTTGTCCCCTAGATTAAGCCTAAGGAGACTAATCATTATCATTATGTTAATATGATGGCAATTATGTAAACTATGAACAAATGACATGTTGATCACACTTGGTTCTATTTTGGTCCATTCGATTGTGGTCATAAAACCGACCCGAAAAATATATTTATTGAAAATTAAAATTCAGTATGATTTCTCATTTACAATAAAATATATATTATAATTAATGCATATATTAATTTAATAAAATAAATGGTGGATTTATTACCATCCGTATGGTAAGGATGTTTTAAATACTAGATTTTTATGAATAAATTTTTCGATTAAAAGGGCTTGTTTAAATCCAAACTCATCGTGACCCAAACTTATTATAACCCAAATCCGTTTTAATACGCTATCCAATCTGCCATGCCCATCTATTTTACCATCTCTACAATTAAATAACTCAAATTATGAGCACCCTGTCATATCTATATATATTGTTTAAGCTAGTAAACCACAATGACACTATCAACAAAGTAAACAATAATCATCAATAATTAATAATCAATCAATCAATAATTTAATAATCCCATCCCCTATATGACAATTACGTACATTTAAAATTTTAATATATTAAATATATTTAAGTAGTTGTCAAGTCACAAGATGCTTATAATAACATTTAATTCTGACTTAATTAAGCCTAAGGAGATTAATCATTATCTTTATGTTAATGTGATGACAACTGTGAAGAAATGACATGTTGATCACAGTTGGTATTGGTATTAATATTAAAGACCAACATTTTACTTTCAACATATTATATTATCAAACATTTAATTATATTGTCAAACATTTAATCCTTATAATGTTTTTGGGGGATAAAATCGATCTATACCACATACAATATCCCTTTAGTTGCTTTTATTTATTCTAAATAGATCTCTAACATGTGGACGTGTTTGTCTAATAATGTTAACTTCATTATATTGAGATGATGTAATTAAAATACTCTCCTTTAATCGGTTACAACATGACACAAACTGCACTAACAACTTTAATCCTTAACAAAATGATATAACTAATAATCACGCTATAACAATTAGGGATGTTCAAAAAAACCGGTTTAGCTTTGAAAAGAAACCCTGATATTTGGTGCAACTATGACTTGTGTGAAATGTCAAGCAGTTCTAGAAAAATTCGATACAAGAAATGTGGGGCATTTTTTAAGGAAATCGGGAATACTACTTTGAGAAATTATTCAAACTTCTATTACAAAGCGGTGAAATATGGGTCGGGTCATGATCTTGAATTTATAAAGCTATGAAATTTGAGAAGAAATTAGGAAAAGAGTTTGACAAAAAGAAAGCCTTTAATGTCAAGAACATTATGAAAACTCAAGTGAATGTTCATGTGAAGACTTACACGGAAAAGTCTCCAGACCACTTTCAAAAATGATTTCTCAGTTTACCAATTATTCTTTGCAAAAGAATAAGGGTTATTATAAAAAATCACACCCACTTGGAACATTTACTCAAACAAATTTTCATCATTCTGATCATCTTAAATTCTCCAATAAATCAGTTTCAAGAGTTTCCTAGACAACAAAAGTTTGGAAACCAAAACAAAGTTATTCAGAGAGAACTTCCCAAACAAAATCATTCAAATATTCGAGATTGAACATGTTTGCACTTGCACCACAAAACGTTTCTTATTCGGTGCATTGAATGAATGATTTTGTATCCCCCTTTCCCAAAAGAATTCACTCACCGTTGATTCCACAAAACTTATTTTGAAATGAAACACCGAGTTTCAATTCCAAATGGAATTCAACGTCTTTACATCGAATAGACACAACTTACTCATGGTTTTCGAAATTCTCAAAACCTATTGTCTAGTTTTAATTGACTTTATGGACACATCAATTCATAACTCGATCTTCAAATGAAATGGCTTCTGAACATTTTAGTGCAAACCCGTTTTACTTGTAAGAGCTCCAAAGTGACATTCATTTCCTTTGAGAAAAAGTTTTCATTGTTTGAGATCGAGCTCCCATTATACTTCTGTGTGAGGAATATATATTATATTTGAGGGGGAGCTTTCACAATATCAAAAGAGAACTCACCTTCATATGTAGTTTTTCACGACGATTATGCATATGTAAAGGGGGAGTGTGTTTAAATGATCAAAACTTTCAAAGTGTTAATATCTTTATCATTTTCAAACACTTTGAAATATTTTTAAATGATTTTGGTTCTTAAAATCTTGGAGGGAAATCATATCGAAGGCATCTAGTCGATGTAATTCCAAAATCTCAACATCGTGGTGTGATGATCAATTAATGATCAAATTTTTGGCACATGCTAACATATGCACTGAGTGTTATAGAATAAAATTACTCCGACGATCCACCAGAGCCGGATGGATCTACCTCGAGAGCCACCTTCCAAAAGTCAGGATGTAAGTGTCTATTAGGTCTAAGAGAGAGCAATGGTGGAGATTATGATGCAAATCAACATACTTTAAAAAGATGCCAACATCATTTGTCATTTCAACTAAAAATGAGGGAGGAGTTGGAAAATTTAAGAGGTTGAGTGAAGACTGTGTGACAGGGTTAAAAGAAGAGGAAAACCCTTTCTAAACTGACTAAATCGTCGGGTTGCCACATCTACTATCGGATTTCATTCGTTGATTTCTGGTATTGAAGAAGACATCATGAACCCAGTGATGTGATGCACACTACCCTCCTCGCTACTCAAGTACTTCTTAACAAGTCGTTGTTTCAATTCTCACGGAGACTTAGTACATAATCTATCGACTTCTCTTTTGGAGATTGTTGATATTGAAACAAGAGGACATTCAGCTCCAGTCCCTGCCTTCATTTCATACACATATTAAAGTCTAGAGCCAAATTAAAACACTTTTAGGACACAAGGGTATGTTTACACTACATGTCTTTGTGACATTATGCATGTCTTTGTGACATTGCCGGAACATTCATAGTGATAAATAAATAATGGTATTCCACAATGATTGAATAGAAATCCTACCAATGCTAACATCAACGCCAACATTGAAAGTAGGTCAGTCAATTTTAATATTGATGTGGAAACTGGTAATCTACGTGATCCAGGAGTTAGTATATTTTCTAAAATTTGTTTTCAGAAAATACAACCAACATTTCTTTGATTTCATCAAGTGAATTGTTGTATTACCCAAATGGTTACGAAATTGATGTTTTACTTGAATTTTTGTAACATATGATGCTTATTGATGATTCAACATTCAACGGAATGTTCTAGAAAGTTAGTTGCGGAATGTTCTTCAAACCAACTTGTGCTACACCATCGTCATGATTTTCATGATGAATCATAATCATCATGAGGAGGAGATAATGATTATGTGTTTAAAGATAGTGAAAGAAAATGATGGTTTGAAATATACTGAACAAGAAATGAAGTTACTCAACATAAATGAAAATTTGTATAAAGAAAACTAGTGGATTGAAAGTAAATAAAAGGGTTGATTGATAGTATAATGAAATAAAGAAAAAGAGGTGGTGAAATTGTGTTTGAAAGGTTGAAAAGCCCGAGTGTTAACTAAAATGAAGGGATTATTGATTTGAGGGGGAGCAACTTAGGAATCGAAAATGGTTCAATTAGAAAACGAAAGCTCCAGAAGATTAATATTGATATGAGGGGGAGCAAGAGAAAATAAGCTTCAAGAGCAAAGTACAAACGAAAGATCAAGATTGCAAATATAAAATCATAAAACTTTTATAGATCAAAATTGGATACACAAATGAGGATTCGTCGACAACAACCATTTGGAATATACTTTCATGATTGATCAAGACTAGTAAAAGGTGAGTTCAAAATGCGAGCTTTTAAGAGAAATATTCCAACAACACATTCAAGATTAGAAGTTGTCGTTGAAGATCAAGAAAAAGATTTGTCTTCAAGATTATCTTCGAGAATTAACATCAAAGATAAAAGCTGAGACATAATTATCAAAAAGTGCGCTTTAACATGGTTTTCATCTTACAAAAGATTCTAGAAGTTGAAGCTTAAAAGTTAGATATCTGAATTGAAGACAATCCAAGCAAGGTTTACAATCAGGGGGAGATTATTAGAAATAAAAATATAGATTGTAAACCTTGTTATTGAAATTAACCATGTGACTAGTCTATTAGTATATATAGAAAGTTAGGGTTAATCATTTGTAAGTTTCCAACTTCCAATTCATAATGACTCTCAATATATAAAAATACACATTCGAAGGAAACTCTCTCAACTATCAGTGAATCATCATAGAATTGCTTGAATATATTTAACAAACCTACCGATAATAAACAATAAAAATTTTTCCTTCACACATATAAATAATTATACTCTAAAAGTCTAACATGTGCATGACTTTATGTTAGGGGTGTTCACGGTTTGGGTTTGATTCAGTTTTTGGCAAAAGTCAAATCAAATCGAATATTTTGATTTTTTAATAATCAATACCATTTAGTTTCGATTTCTGTATGATCTGGTATTTCGAGTTCAGTTTGGTTTCTTATTGGTTATTTCAGTTCATATTCAATTTTCTATTTTAAAATAGTTATAATTTATCCCTATTATTTAGTATTTGTCATAAATATGATTGAGCAATGTTATAGCCACATACATTTCACAAAATAAAGTTCACAAAATGACGTGGAAAGTGAGATAAACCAATCATACTTGAAAGTCCCCTTGAACGCATCCAAATGGGATTACAATGTGTATTAGAGTGCGGAATCCTGTAATAAAATAAACACAAACTAAACGAGTGTAACAAACGTGTTTTTAAGCTTTTAACAAAGTAACTTCGTATGTATTCGAGCTAGACACAATATTACAATGTATTCGAACTTAGTTTGCTTAAACTCAGTTCTCAAAAGCGTACAAAATGAATATTTCGAACTTATATATATAGGCAGCTAAGTTCGTACAAACTTAGCAGCTCCTAAGTTTGTACGAACTTACCTGTAAGTTCGTACCTACTCTAAGTTCGTACGGACATACAGGTTCGTATGAACCTACAAAATACCTAAACAAAATATTCATTAAATAAAACAACATAAACAAATTACAAAGCTAACTATTATAAATATGAAGTTGTTGTCACATTTCCTGTACCAACAATACTTTAAGTTTGTTTCTCTCTCTTGCTTCTCTCTCTTTACACTATTAGTCCATGTCATTTTGTGAAAAAAAAATTTGTAAAAATTTTGTCGTTCTAGCATTTCCCAATTTGATTTTGTTTTCATTTACCGTCATTTCTATTTAGATTCACCAAGTTTTGTATTTTTATTACCGACTTGTTGTTGATCTTCAACTGCCTTTAACTTCTGTCTCATGATGTCATTAGTGAGAATCAACGTAAACTAAAACCACTAAACAAAATTATTATTATGATATAATAGGAAATAATATAGAGCTTATAGAATTAACTTTAAATGAGAATAGAATAATCAATCTCAACTATGTATTTTCATCAAGATAATTAAATCCTAACATTATTAAAATCTAAATTTCTTAAAAACGGCTAATCAAAAGATTATAAAAATTGCACCATCAAAATCAAGATTTTTTTCTTTTCGATTAGACATCTCATATGACATACTTTCGACGAACATATTTTTTTGTGAGTTTTGAAAACCGATAACACATGTGATAGTCGTTGGTAATACATGTGTTACTAGTGACTATCATATGTGTTACCAGTTTTCAACACTCACAAATAAAAAGTTCGTCGAAAGTATATATCATGTGAGATGTCTAATCGTAGAGAAAATATGTTGATTTTTATGGTGTAACCTTTATAATTTTTTGACTTGCTATTTTGAGATATTTAATAATAAAGAATGTGAGAGGAAAGTTGAATTTTACCAAATGAATAGCTAAAATATATTCTTCATTCTCACTAAATTTTTAATTCTCATTTGAACTCAATCTAAAACTTATATATAAAAAACAATATAGTTAAAGGATTGAAATTAAAATTATTAAGTCATAAACGGAGAAGAAAAGAAAAGTGAGAATACTTAGGAAAATCACATTACCACGGTTATTTTGGATTTAAGCCACGATTATTTTGAGAGTCAATTCCTTAGCCCTAAAGGCTACATTTAATATAATATGGGTCCCATAATGGGTACCCCCTAATCATAGTTATCAACCTCATCTATACATTTCATTATTTTACAATACTCTTATATTTAAAAATTAATATTTTAACAATAAAAGCTAAAATATTTAATGCGACTAAAGCAAAACTTAAATTATTTAACGCGATTAAAACGAAAGCTTGAATTATTTGACACGAATAAAAAAAAGTTTAAATTATTTGACGTGACTAAAGTGAAAACTTAAAATTATTTGACGCGACTAAAACAGAAGCTTAAATTATTAATAAAAATTTTAATTATTTAACCCAATTAAAATAAAAGCTTATGTATTTATTAAAAAAGAAATAAAATATATATTAACTAAATCCATTTTTTTTGTTTAATTAAAAAGAATAGAAACAGTAAAATGTAACAAAAGAAACAATGAAAAAGAAAATGAAAAAAAAGGAAAAGTCAAGATGGGACAGAAGGAGCAGGGAAGGGGGAATAAAAATAGAGGAAAAGTCAAGATATATGGCAGGGGCAGCAGGAAGGGGGGTACGTTCAAAACCTCCCTATAATATGCTTGGTTTGACCGGATGCTATCATTGAATATAATATGCTTTTTAAGAAAGAGACAAAACAGAGGCCGCCTTAAATAGCATAAAATAGTACTCTAACATGTGCTAGAGTTTTTTTAAGTCTAAGGTTTTAAAATCCGGGTTGACCCGGCCGGGTTATCCGGGTTGACCCGAACTCGGCCATATAACCGAGTTGACTTAGAGCGGGTTTATGGTGCATTTTTTGATTCGGATTGACCCGGCGGGTTTTACGGGTTAACTCGGGTTTCGTTGACCCAGTTTAGCTTGGAACCCGATTTTTTTTTTTTTTTTAATAAGTTTGACCAATCTTTCGTTCTTGTAATTTTCGTTTTTTCTTTTTAAGTTTAACTTTATTATTTTGTCATTAAAGTAGTCATTATAAATCAGTAAACTGTATTAAAAAGGATATTTGTATCGCATTAAAAAATATTTTTCGATCTTTCGTCCATGTATCCGTACACGATTTCTTAAAAATATAATGATTTATATAATAATATTTAATTATCTACAACTTCCAACTAAGAATTCATTATTATTACAGTTCAACAAATCAAGACAAGGTCGAAATTAGTACACGAACATATGCGTTGACAAATATTCAATTTTCTGAAAACGAGTCACAAATCGAGTTGACCCGGGTTGACCCGGACCCGATCACTATACCGAGTCGTTTTGAAACCCGAGTTTTAAAATATTAGTTTAAGGTCATCTTCAATAGCAGATTTTTGAGATCTTTTCATAAAAAGATTTTTAAAAAGTTTAATTCTATTGAAAAAAAAATATATTCTGATAAAAGTTTTGTTAAAATAGAACTTTTGATTCATGACTCAAGTGAGTTATATTTCACTTTGTTAATTTGAAAGAAAAACCTTAGGAAAAATTTAATCCATTATGAAATGTAAAGCTATATAATTTATAGAAACAAATAAATATGATTGTGTCATTTAAAAAAGTATTCGAAAGACTCAATCCATTGTGACTATTTTAATAATAATGCCAACTTTATTGAGATCTGTAATTTAATAACCTACTTATCTAATTGTTTGACCCGTGGAACCAGCCACTGAATCCGTTTCCACTACAATATATGCTTTTTTCCCCCATTTACCTGCCACATACAAACACTCAAATACCTCCCTTATATCTTCTTCATTCCCTTTACGATACATCCCTTTTCTTTGTGCAGGTAGTTAGTTAATCAGTTCGATCGTAGATCTTACTTTATCCTCAGACTATAACCCGTTGCTTTTCTGCTTCTTAATTTTCACTTGATTTTAAGAAATATGGCATTTGCAATCAGAGAACTTGCTCACTTACAAATCCCACTTCAAAAAATACTAGATGCAACCAACAACTTTTCTGATAAGAATATCATCGGGAAAGGTGATTTTGGAAAAGTTTACAGAGGGAAACTTGAGCACAACGGAGAGATGATTAAAATTGCTGCTCAGAGGTTAGATCGTAAGTATGGGCACGGAGACGTCGAGTTCTGGACTGTGGTTTCTACGCTTTCTAGTTTCCCGAGAAATGATTATACGGTAGATATGATTGGGTTTTGTGACGAAGAAGATGAGAAGATCGTCATAAACCACCATTATCCCGAGGGAAGTCTCTCGCAGTACATAAGCGACCCGTTGACCCTCGACGTGAGCCAAAGATTGGCTATTGCTGAGAGGGTTTGCAACGCAATAGACTATATTCATACACACTTGGAAGGTGATTATATCATACACCGTAACATCAACAGCTCCACAATTTTATTAGATGCGGAAAGGGAGCCTAGGTTATCTGGATTTGAATTTTCCATCAAACATACAAAAGAACGAATGAACGAAGTTGTCATTTCGGAAGCGATTGGCACACAAGGGTATATAGACCCCGCCACTGAAAAGTATGGAGGTGTGAATCACAAGTCAGATATCTACTCAGTTGGCGTCGTTTTATTTGAATTGTTGTGTGGGAGGAAAGCATTCGAAGAAAATACATTGCTCGCTCCACTCGCCAAATTTCATTATGAAAACGGAACACTGAAAGATATAGCCCATCCTGGTATATGGAATCAAATGAATCCGAAATCATTCAAATGCTTTTCAAAAGCGGCGTATTCTTGCTTACAAGAAGATCCTTCACTACGCCCAAAAGCAGAAAAACTTGCGGGGCAACTTATGAAAGCAGAGAGTTTACAAGTAAGTGTTATAAGACACTTTTGAATTATGTAATAAATTAGACTTTAAAATTTAAAGAGTTTTTTCACCATGACATTACATCTTTTACAATATTTGAGAAATAGAAGTCTACAAAAACAAAAAATATGCTTTAAAGTTTAAACCAACGATATTTATTCTTATTATAGGGTTAAAAGAGAATATTACGGGGAAATTTGAACACTTCATTATTTTTCACACTTTATGATTCAACAATCTTAATTTATTTTATATAATTACATTTTTGCCCCTTAAATATTTGATGTTTTTTATTTAAATTAAAAAATAGACCAAATATTTTATTTATTTATAAAAATTATAGAGTTTATAAACTATATAAAAAAATTGACATAATATTTTATTCATTTTATTAAAATTAAATGTGTTACGCGTTATAGCGGGTCTATAAACTATATAAAAAATCGACCAAATAAAAATTAAATTCGTCCCGTGTCATCACATGTCTATAACTTATATAAAAAAACTATTTTAGTCATTTATAAAATTAAATTCGTCTGGCGTTATCGCAGGTCTATAGACTATATAAAAAATCGACCAAATATTTTAGTCATTTATAAAAATTTAATTCGTCCCGCGTTTTCGCGGGTCTATAAAGTATATAAAAAGATGGTCACAATATTTTATTAATTTATAAAAATTAAATTCATTATGCGTTATCGCAGGTCGATAAACTAGCAACGATCAACATTTCTTTCGTAGAATTACATTTTCGCCCTTTAAATATTTTGATATATTTTTTGAAATTAAAAATGTCGGTCACAATATAAAAAATCGACTAAATATTATTCATTTATAAAAGTTAAATTCGTCGCATCTCATCGCGGGTTTATAAACTATATTAAAAATTGGCCACAAATTTACCACAATATTTTGTTTATTTATGAAAGTTAAATTTGTCTCGCGTTATCGCAAATTTGTGACCTAGTTACATTTAGAGTATATTTGGTGAAGTAGTTGTAGTCTGTAGACTATATGTGTAGCTTTAGGTTTGGAGCTTTTCGTGAGAAGCTAATTCTAGTAGCTTTGAAAATTTGAGTTTTTTTCGTTGGATTCTAAAGCTACAGCTTGTACATGACAAACAAAACTTTTAATTTTATAGAAGCTTTTTTTTTCAAACTAAAAGCTAAAGCTACAAAAAGTTCTTAAAAATTTCATGCTAAATAGGCCCTCAATAATATAAAAGAAAAGCTTTTATACATATTTGAAAAAAGATCAAAGAATTTTTATCAATCAAATCACAATCAAAATTGTATTTCATTTAAGAAAATTTCAATATTGCTTTTATCTTAATATTGTGGGTAAATTGTCCAGAAAGATAATCTAATCATATAAAATTTAAGAGAATAGGAACAAGTTTCTCTCCGTATAGAGACTTGATTTATTGAAATTATTATGTTAATTGTACGATGCAACAAAATACCATACATAAATTGTATATTATATGAGTTAATATATTTGTAGTAATAATTTAAATGATATTATTATGAATAGTTTCTTTTAACTTAGTTATTTAGTTTTTCTTTTTTCATACAAGTTAATATCAATTTATCATGTTCAGGGAGTTGAGTAATATCTATGTATATTGTTGGCTACAATCATAAAATAATTTTTTAATGTATTTATGTTATTTGACATATCTGCTTTATTAAAAATAAAAAAATTTGTTCAAATAAATGCAAAGTTTTATTGTTTCAATCTATTGATTTAAAACATTGGTTCCAAATATTCAAATATTC
This sequence comes from Logfia minima, assembly GCA_963921325.1. Lineage (NCBI taxonomy): Eukaryota > Viridiplantae > Streptophyta > Magnoliopsida > Asterales > Asteraceae > Logfia > Logfia minima. The sequence goes on along the minus strand of OY992776.1, from coordinate 9,137,241 downwards.
CCATATCGTTGTTAGTAGGTAGATGTATAAAACTAACATCGCATTATGAAATTTTAAACTAATAGCGTTTGCTTGAAAATGCATTTTAAGGGTTACGAATTAATTAACGATATATAACAAAATATTGCATCAGAATAATGTATAGATAAATAATTTAGTATTGATACTACGTATTTCCATAGTTTTCCATAATTTGTACATTTGCCCACCTATTATTTATATTATACTAGCTTTTAAATCTGTATATATATACGAGTCATTTAAATTAGTAAAAAAATAAAATGACATTAATAAATTACTTTTTGACAAAAAAATCTATAATTATCATGGATTAACTTAATTTTATTAATCAATTGTTGTGTTATTATTTATTACGATAAGAGTCACAAATCACACTATTATCTTTGTCCGTATAGTTATTTCAATTCTCAAATCAACTATTATCGAGTAAGAGAATTGGTAGTCTTCTTAGTATATTTGGTTAATTAAGAATTGAGCATGGTAAATGTAATTAAAAATGGTTTTGATGTTTTTAACTTTGAAATTCAACTTGTAGCACAAACTCTCATTCTTACTTCATACACTTTTTAAATTTCAAAGACCCATTTATTATCTACTTAGTTGATGGGAAATCAAAATTATAATAAAAATAAAAATAAAGGAATGTACATGGTTTATAAAACTGTGTAAAATACATTAATATGATTAGTTGATAGTTGGTTTGATTAATAAAAAAGGAATATGATTGGTTATAAGTAGTTTTCTTATACAATTATTCGTTTTAGTAATAATGTATACCATTACTTAATCATAGAGTACTGTTGGTCCCAAAGGTTTAACAACAATGTTGTAGAGGGGGGGGTGAATACAACTCTTTCTTTTGTGTACTAATGAATCAGATTAATGAAGGGATAAGAACAAGTAGGTTTTTCAAATAATTCTTTATTTAGATAAATCAAAGAATTACAAGTTAGATGCGGAATGTTCTAACTTATTTGAATACAGAAACCTAATACTAATGTCAGCTGAGAACAGACTCAAAGCTGATTACAAGTAAATTGATTATGTTAACACAATTGCTCTCTAACTATAACTGATTCACTAAGAATACTTTTAGTTTTTCACACACTTAGCTTTGCATGCTAAGTCTGGTATTTATAGTTGAGCATGTGCCATGCTTGAAACTTAATCATCCAATGCAAGTCTTCCAGATGTCTTCATCTTCATTGGTTGACTTGAGACATGCTTGCTGTGTGTTCTGATGAAGTCTGCACGACCAGGCCTGGCAGTCTGTCAGAAGGTACACTGCAACCTTTGTCTTGTAGGCTGATCATGATAAGGGAGCATGATGTGCATAAGAGGCCAAGAACCACAGATATGTACACTAGGTACAATATCAGAACATGCCATTTTTTTATGCACAAACATTCCCTAATAGTTGAAAGCATAAACACTTGAGTTTATTATAACTCAAATGTTCTTCAGTTTTCAGTGCTGAGTGAACTGGCATAAGAGACTCTATGCTGGGTCTTCATTCCAATGTTCAAACTTGATCTTGAATAACTTAGAAGATCTTCTCAGCATAACTGAAGAGTACTCATCATGTATATGATATACAGCCTTGAATAGTTCAGAGCTGATTGCTCTTCACAAGTTTTCTCTGACTGCTGGTTGGCCTGGCAATTCTGTCTGCTGAGTGAGCTAATAAACAGTAAATCCTTTGCAGCCATCATACAGAAGACTTTATATTCAAAACGTATTTTGCTGCTGAAATAAGTAATCCCAAGACTCTTGTATCTTCAAAGGAATTATTGTCATCATGAAATCATCATAGGGTCAGTTAGGTCTCAACAATCTCCCCCTATTTGATGATGACAAAACTCTCAGCATATAAAAGACTTATAAAAATTCAGTACATCATATTGCTTCAGAGCTGAATAGTTACATGTTCATTGTTCAGATAAGTGGGATCTTTTCAGAGCTAATCATATCACATCTTAGAGTAAAAATATCAGAACTTATAATCTTATATTCTTGAACACAGAAATACAAGTCTGATTATATGACAGAAGTTTGATAGAGTGAATTACAGACATCCTATCTAGACAAACACATTGTCTTCAAAATTCTTCCTCTTCTTCCTTCACAACACTCAGCATACCTGGACCATCAGGGTCCAGTCCTCTTCTAATCATCTCTTTCACAATCACCTTTGAATACATACCAGCTCCAGCAGCTAGTAATGCCATTGACCTGAGATTGATTAAGTGCTGAATGCTGACCAAGCTCAATTCTGAAGTTCTCTGAAACCTCAGAATATTTCCATCTAGGAAATAGATACCATGCTCAGGATATTCAGTATGAAATCCATGATATCCTTGAACACCCATTGGTGGGTCAGTATTTCCTGGGATTGAGTATGGCAGAGGAGGAAATCCAATACTGGGAATGGGAGCAGCAGTTACACTCATCAGTTGGTCAATATTGACCTTCTTCCTGAAATGAGTTGGACTTGAGATAGTAGAGCTTTCTTCAATGATTCTAGCCCTCTTCTGCTTTGATTTTGCAGCTGGCTTGTAAACATCCCTTCTTGGTGTGCCTTCTAATCTGGATGCCTTATTGAACAACTCTTGCAGTCTTTTCATAACTGCATCTCTAGTAACTCCACTCCTTGATTGATAATACTCCTGAATTTCCAACCATTCAGAGAAGCCAAAGTTATACAAATTGAGAAGTCTTACATTCTCAACAGTGTCATCTGATCTGGTGATGTTAATCACTTCATCAGTGCATCTCTTAACTTTCACAATCTTTGCAGAATGCTTTCTTCTCTTGGCACAATCTTTGTATCTCTCCAGCTCTCTGGGAAGATAAAAGCTATCAACAATGTTTGTTGATCTTGGTTGTGGTTCATGGACATCATCAGCTCCCTTTGCTTCTGTCTTCTTTGTTTCAGCAATCAGCTTTACTCTTTCAAAAGCTATTGCTTGTGATGCTTCAGCTGGGATGACTCTGGAAATGATTCTGGTTGCTGGTTCATCCTTCAAGGCTTGAACATTTTCTGATTTGGCCAGCCTCTTGGCAGCAGTTTCATTTCTTTTCAATGTCCTTTCCTTCTCTTTCTGAAGATCACGATTACTGAGATAATCTTCAATAGATTCAAAACCAAAGCTTTTTGCTTCTTCAGTCAGCATCTCTTCCTTTGTTTTCTTTCTTTCAATACCAGCAACAGACCTATAGTCTTCCAAGGACATGTTAAGCTTCCAGGCAGCTATGGAATCTTCTTGGTCTTCTGGTATGATGCTTCTTCTGACTAGCTGAATGTAAGCATCCAGCTTGAGTTGATTTTCAGCCTTAAGCTCTTCAACAGTAATACCCAGTTGTAATGCTTCTCTAAATAGAGCTTTGTCTTCATCAGACATGCCTTCTGGATAGTTAAAACTTGTTGACTTGGGCTTCTTCTTCTTTGAAGGTTCTTCTTCTACAGCAGGTTGTTTTTCAGGATTTTTGTATGGATCAATCATTGGTTCTCCTGTTTGCTGAATAGAAGGCATCTGGACACTTCTTGAGCTTGAAGTTCCAGGTACATTGACTGTTGGCGTATCATCATGAGCTGGCTCTTCTTGTGGAGCAGGCTCAGAGGTTGTTGCAGACTTTTCAACTTCAACTTCAATTACCTCATCTTCTTCATCATCAGACCTCAATTTTCTGGCAGCACCACTACCAATGACATACTCATCATCCTCAGAGTCAACCACATACTTTGACTTCTTGATGTTTCTTTTTGGGATGATCTTAACTCTCTTTGATCTTTTCTTTGTTGGAACAGCTGCTGGCTTGACTTGTTGGTTTTGCTCCCCCTCAGATGAGGATGAGCTGGTTTTAACACTGGAACTGCCACCAGCTTCCATCTTCTTGATCTTTTCACTCCTCTTTTCATACCTTCTTCTTTTAGAATCTTCAAGCTTCTGTTCAAAAGCTTGATCTCTCTTTCTTTTCTTGGCTTCATATCTTTCTCTTTTTCTCTGTATAATAGATTCAATTGTTTCTGATCTGTCCTGATCAGACTCTTGCTTCTTTGCTTGCTCCCCCTCAGCTTGAGCTTTATTCTTGTTCTCCCCCTTTTTGTCATCAGCAACAGGTGTGGAGGTAGCAGCAGCAGGTGCAGGAGATTGAGTCTGCAAAGGAGTAGGATAATGAGACAGAATTTGAGAAAGCTTGCGCTCTATATTTGTAAGGTTGGCTGCTTTAATGAAGTCCTGAACTGCCAGTGATGTAGTAAACTTGTCAAAGGCAGCGACATTGGAAGCTTGAGCCTTGTGAAGTTGCTGGAGTTCAGAGAAAATTCTTGATTTTTCTTCAGGTTGAATGGAGTGAGCCTTGAGAGCTGCATTTTCTTCCTTTAATGCAGCATTTTCCTTCTTAAGAGTCTTCAACTGATGCAACAAGTCCTCATGATCTTGATGAGTGATCATGGTTTGGTCAAGGTCTTTGGACTTTTGCTTGAGTTCATCCATTTCCTTATGAAGTCTTTTGAGAAATTCAATTAACTTCAATTGATTTGCAGCAGAGAATGAGTCTTGTCTGAGCTCTTCTAAAGCAGTAGTAAAATCAGAATGAGCTTGTTCATCAGCAGCAATGAGCTGAGTAAATTTGGAGACAAACTCCTGAAGAGCAGAGGTATATTCTGTAACCATCTCATCAACATGAGTCATAAGTGTACCTATACCATTGAACTTAGATTCCAGAACAGGAATCAAGGCTGCCATGACATGTTTAACAATGTCAGCAATAGAAGGTGTATCAGCAGTGAATTGATGATGAGAAGAATCCTTGGTGTCTACTGGTTGTTCAGGAGGAGGTGAATCTGGAATATCAATGTGAATTGGTGAAGCACCATGAGAAGTATTCAGCATTTCTTCATCTTCTTCTTCTTCCTCAGGCTGTAGATTTTGGATATCTTCATCATCAGATGGAACATCAACAGGATCAGCAGAGAATGAGTATAAGGTCTGGTTGAGAATCTTGGCTGCAGCTGGATGAATGAATGAAATAATGGGCATTGAAGGTGAAAGTTTGGGTTCCTCAGATAAAGTCTGTGATTTGACTTCATCATCATTGGAAACAGAAGTTGATGCCTGTAAGATCAGCTGTGTTTCTGCTGACTCATTGACAGCATGTGCAGACTCAGATGGTGTAAGAGAGAGTGACTGAGTGGAAGTATGTGTGAGACCAGTTCGAACCTGGGCTGGGTTCTCAATATCTAACTCCTGAGAGCTGATATTGGTAGATGTGGTTTCCCTTTGTAAGATGTCAACATTTTGGGATGTGGACAAATGTTCAGGTTCAGTGGGTTGACTCACTGACTCAGTATGAGGTGAGATGTCCCTCTTTTTTTCAATAGACTTCACCTTTCGAGAGGTTGGTCCAGATAACGGCTGATCTCTTTTCAACAATGTATCTTTTCGAGAAGATACATCTGAGCTGGTTAAGGGTTGATCAAGAACTGGGGTTGACTTCACACGACTAGAAGTCAATCCAGCCTTGGGCGCTTTTGGCATTGCCTTTTTGGCATATGCCTTAAGTGGCTGAGTGTCAGCTTTCACTTTTGTGCGCTTTTCAAACAATTGAGTTTGGGATTGATCATCCTGTGCTGGCTGTGAAGCCTGCTCAGGAGTGGTTGAAGATTGTGATTTTGAAAACTTGGTGGTGGATGCTGGGTTAGAAGAAGTGGGTTTACTTGACTTCTTGGCATCCCTTTTTGAAATTTGGGAGGAAGAAGAGGATTTAGTATCCATACCTGAGGTCTTGGTAGACTTAGTCGTCAGTACAGGTTTGGAGACTATCGGCTGTGCTGGTTGGCTTGATGGTTTTGTTGCTGCTGGCTGATCATCATCATTATCATCATCATCTGAACTTGATGAATCAGGGGGTTGAGGATCAGTGACTGCAATGTCAGGATCAGCATCCAGAATGATTTCTGGAGGAATAGCAGCGAGCATAGATGGAGAAAGACCTTGATGAGGTTTCTCGATCACTTTATGGAACATTTTGTCGCCCATAAACACATCTCCAGCATCTAAATCTTCTAAGTCCTTGTATTTCTCACCAAGTATGCCTTCAATTATCAGACTTAAAAATCTAGGAAATGGAACATTCTTTTCCTTTTTCTTCTTTTCAATCTTTTCTCTCAATTCAGTGTAAATGAGAGCAGCAAAATCAATATTTCTCCCAAAAATGAGAGCATGTCCTAACTGTAATTCGAAATTGTTACACTGATCTTTGCTGCCAAACTTGTGACTCATACACCAGATAAGAACACCAAAGAAATAACTCCAGAATCCATTCATCTTAACACGTTTAGGACTATTGTTGAAGTTATCAGGGTATCTAATGAAGCTTAACACTTCATGTCTACAATCAGTTGGTGATGGAGGATCAACAAATGGTTCTTCTGGCAATTTAAGGTATCTACGAATGTGCTCTGTTGAAATCACTATGGGTATGCCATTTCCCACAGTGGCAGAGATATAAGTGGAACCTAGGTTAGATTTGGTAACAACACACGTATACCAAAATTCAATGAGTGTTTGAGGAAAGGTTTGACAAGGAACAGTTGTTAAAGCATAAGAAATTGGGGAGTTTTTGAAATAAACAACCATGTTTCGATAACCTGCATTTCTGTAATTCTTTGGAATTGCAAGACTTGTGGCAGAGTTATTGTTGTTGAGAGTGATTTCCTCAGCATCTGGGGAATTTGGTGCTTGTTTCATGTTTTCCTTTAGTTCAAATGCAAACGACATGATGGATTTTGTGTGAAATTTATTTTAGGTTAGAACAGAGTGAGGAAGATGAACAGAGTTAGCGTTTATATTCTTAGTTAAAAATGGAAATGGAAACGGTAACATAAACGCTTACGGGGTGACAACTATTTATAGTAGGAAAGAGAAAGACATAATCTCTTTGAAAGTGACATGTTTCTGAAATGTCAGAAACTTTACAGAGATATGGTGCTACAGTGCTACAGTGTTCAGAAGGCGGCAGGAGACTTTGGTCGTTATTTTCAAACGGCCAAGATTAAGAAAGTGTGTTTTCTAAAATATTATCTTAAATCACATCAAATTAATGTGATTACACATTTTAAGAAAACATTATCCTCAATTTATTTCATAAAAGAGTAATTAGAAAAGCAGATTAAATCAGAAATGATTTATCAGATAAGCTGCTTGATACAATTGGATAAGAGTTGTCTGTGCTGGTTGATCACTAATGTTGTTCTATGCTGGTTGGGCAGAAATAGTGCAACCAGCTCAGACAGTACATTCTTTTATATTTCAAGCATACCCAGCTCAGAGATGAGATAGTTAAAACGTTTTTCATCTAAGGGCTTGGTAAACAGATCTGCCAATTGTTGATCAGTAGAGACAAAATGTAACTCTACATCCTCTTTCATAACATGATCTCTTATGAAATGATACCTGATATCAATGTGCTTGGTCCTTGAATGCATGACAGGGTTATTGGTGATGGCAATAGCACTTGTATTATCACAATAGATAGGTGTCTTTGTGAAATGCATTCCATAATCTTTGAGCTGATTTTGCATCCACAAAATTTGAGCACAACAACTGCCAGCAGAGACATACTCTGCTTCTGCAGTTGATGTTGAGACAGAATTTTGTTTCTTGGATGTCCAGCTGACCAATTTGCTACCCAGTAGTTGACAACCACCGGTAGTGCTTTTCCTATCAATTTTGCATCCTACAAAGTCTGCATCTGAATAACCAATTAGATCAAAACCATAGTCTTTGGGATACCAAAGACCAAGGTTTGGAGTACCCTTGAGGTACCTAAAAATTCGTTTGACAGCAACCAGATGAGACTCTTTTGGACAAGCTTGATATCTTGCACACAGACATGTGGCAAACATGATATCTGGTCTGCTGGCTGTTAAGTATAACAAGGAACCAATCATACCTCTATATAATGTGACATCAACTGTTTTACCATTTGAGTCAGCATCAATTTTGATAGAAGGTTGCATAGGTGTTCCAATGACTTTACACTCAGCAAAGGCAAATTTCTTTAATAAGTCATTTATATATTTGCCTTGACAGATGAAAATACCCTCATCAAGTTGTTTAATTTGTAAACCAAGAAAGAATGTTAATTCTCCCATTAAACTCATTTCATACTTATCAGACATAAGTTTAGAAAAATCTTGACAGTGTTTTTCATTTGTTGACCCAAAAATGATATCATCTACATAAATTTGCACTAGAATGATATCACCATTTATTTCTTTTATAAACAAAGTGGTATCAATCTTCCCAACATTAAATTTGCATTCAGTTAGAAAATTGTGAAGTGTTTCATACCAAGCTCTTGGTGCCTGTTTTAGGCCATAGAGAGCTTTGTCTAACTTGTAGACATAATTAGGAAATTTACTGCATTCAAAACCTGGAGGTTGTTTGACATAAACTTCCTCTTGCAGCTTTCCATTGAGAAATGCAGACTTCACATCCATCTGAAATACTTTAAAGTTCTTGTAGGCAGCAAATGCTAGAAATATTCTGATAGCTTCCAGTCTTGCCACAGGAGCAAATGTTTCACCATAATCCAATCCTTCCTCTTGTCTGAATCCTTGAGCAACAAGTCTTGCCTTGTTCCTGATTACAACCCCATGTTCATCCATCTTGTTCCTGAAGACCCATCTTGTACCAATGATTGTTTTGTCATGTGGTACAGGGACTAATGTCCACACTTTGTTTCTTTCAAACTGAGAGAGCTCATCTTGCATAGCTCCTACCCAGCTTGGTTCAGCAAGTGCTTCATCAATCTTAGTAGGTTCAACATTAGACACAAAATTGACATGCATACAGAAGTTGCTTGTAGCCTGTCTTCTTGTCTTAACACCAGCACTTGGATCACCAATAACATGCTCAATGGGATGTGATCTTGTCCATTTCTTAGCATATACAGGTGGTTCAGATGCTCTACAATCCTCATGATGACTAGTGGAATCAGCATTGCTGGTAACAGCAGCTTGTGCTGGTTGGTCTTGCATCAGCACATCTTCTATGCTTTCTAAGCTGCCTTTACTAGCTGTATCACAATTTGAAGTATCATCTTCTGATTCTTCAAGTAGTTGTTCCATAGGCTCAATATTTAGCACAACTTCTAGTATGGGTGTACCAGGAGATGTAATTGACCTATCTTCACTGGATTTAGGAGATTCCATATGCTGATCAATTTGATCTTTATCTGAAATTTCTGAAGAGGGAGCAGAGGTTGCTAATTCTTCAAAATCCAGTGGTGAATCCTCAGTATCTGAGGGATGAGATGATGCTGGAAGTGTATTTTCATCAAATGTAACATGAATAGATTCTTCCATGCATCCTCTTTTATTGTTGAATACTCTGTATGCTTTTGACATAGTTGAGTATCCAAGGAATATACCATCATCAGCTTTTGCATCAAATTTTCCAAGTTGATCTCTTATGTTTAGAATAAAACATGGACTACCAAACACATGGAAAAAGCTGATATTTGGCTTCCTTCCTTTTAACACTTCATAAGCTGTCTTCTGATGTCTTTTAACAATCAGAGATCTGTTTTGAGTGAAACATGCAGTGTTTACAGCTTCAGCCCAAAAATGACTTTTTAGTCCTGATTCAGCAATCATTGATCTTGCAGCTTCAATAAGTGTTCTATTCCTTCTTTCTGCAATACCATTTTGTTGTGGTGTTCTCACAGCAGAGAAGTTTTGTGAAATTCCTTTGTCAGCACAGAAAGATTCCAACACATGGTTTCTAAATTCTGTACCATGATCACTTCTGATCTGCTTCACTTGTTGTCCATTTAGCAGCTCCATCTTCTTTACAAAGTTGATGATGTCTTCTGCTGCTTCACTTTTATGCTTTAGAAAGAATACCCATGTATACCTTGAGTACTCATCTATTATGACAAGAGTATACTTCTTTCCACCCAAACTTGAAGTGCTTATAGGACCAAATAGATCCATGTGAAGCAAGTGAAGTGGTTGCATAATGGATGATACTTGCTTTGACTTAAATGAAGCTCTGTGCTGCTTCCCTTTTTCACATCCTGGGCATAGTCTATCCTTGACATATGTCATGCTGGGTAACCCTGACACCAATTCTCTGCTTGCTAGCTTGTGGATATCTTTGAAATTGAGGTGTGAGAGCCTCTTGTGCCATAACCATTTAAGATTATCTGCTGACTTGGAGTAGAAACAAGTGTCACTTGTGGTGACAGCAGTGTTCATATCAATTTGATACATGCCTTCATGTCTCTTTGCAGTCAGCAGTGGTTTACCCATTAGATCAAATATAGTTCCAAAATTCTTTCTGAATTGAACTACTTTCCTTCTGCTGGTTAGTTGACTTATACTGATCAGATTATGTTTTAATCCAACCACATAAGCAACATTCTTGAAGGTTACATTCCCATTACTCAGAGTTCCAGAACCTCTAGTATAACCCTTTGAATTGTCTCCAAATGTAACAGCTGGACCATCTTTCTCTTTATAGTCCAGCAGCAGGGACTTACATCCAGTCATATGCCTTGAACATCCACTATCCAAGTACCAGATTTGTTTGCTTTGAATGCCCTGCACAAACACAAAGAATTAATTCATTTTGGGAACCCATCCAGGGATGGGTTCAGGAGGATTGACATCAAGATTTGATATCCTCCTAAGGTTCCTCTTGTTAATCTTAACATTTATTCCACTAGAGGTGTTCTGTGTAGATTGAGTTGTTAATTGATTCAACAGAGTTTTGGGAATCATGCAGTAATCTGTATTACATTGATGAGACATATGTGATCTCTCACCACAGTTGTAACATTTCCTGTTGTTCTGTCTTTTTGATGTAGGAGGGATAACCTTTGACTGCTGGGTATTACTCTGGTTCAGCTGCTGATTGCTAATGGCAAACAGTTGTTGAACTTGAGTTGTGAGCTGGTCAAGCTTACTAGCCAAAACTTGAGTTTCAGTTAAACCAGCTTTGATTTGTTTACCCTTGCTATTTGCTGGCTTACCCTTGAGAGTATTTGACTCTTCTTTCTTTCTCTGGGTAACAGTCTTGTTTCTCTTAGCCTTACCAGCATTGACAGTTTGACTATCAATGGCTGATGTTAACCCATTTGTTGAATTACTTGATCCCTCAGCTTTGGTTTCTTCAATGATCTTAACCATGGACTCAGCTTTAGCAGCAGGTTTTACAAATTTATTTGTTAAAACCTTTTTACCAGCAACAACTTTAGCAAATGTTTCAGGTAGAATCTCTGCTGGTTCAAGTATTGGGTCCATCATGGTTACTTCAGCTATGGCAGCAGCAGACTCAAAATCTCCATTTAAAATAGCTTTTACTTGGTGTGGCACTTGCTCTTGAACACACTTAGCTGTTCTTTGAGCAGAGTGACACCAAGATTCAACAACCTTTTTGAGATTAACTAATTGATTTTTGGTGTCTGCTGACTCTTGCAAATAAACTTGGGAAGCATAGATTTTGGATTCAAGTTCAAGCTTATCATTTTTAAGACACTTGTTTTCAAGTTCCAAAACATTTAATTGAGATTTTAAATTCCCAATTGTTATTTTAAAATCATCTTCCCTTTTGCAAGCCATATCAAGATCAATTCTAAGATAGTCAAACATTTCTGCTTTTTCATCATCAGTATAAGATCTGAAATTTTCTACCTTATACAGCATAGAGGTTTTCCATTCTTCTGATTGCATCTTTACATCAGCCTTTCTCATATCATCCAGAAATGTGCTATCCTTTTTGTCCTCTACAGAATCTTCTTTGGCCGTCAGACATTTTCCATGTCTACCTACTTTGATACAGTCATCATCACTCTCACTTGATGAAGATGAAGATGATGAGCTGTAATCATCCCAGTCATGAGACTCAGCAATCAAACTTTTGACTTCAGGTTTCTTCTTTCCTTTGGAATCAGCTTTCATCTCAGCCTTCATTGCCTTATATTTGGCTTTGTACTTTGCTGCTTTTGAGTAAGTGTCAGCTTGAGTAAGTGGTTTCTTGAACTCACAGTCAGCTGCAAAGTGTCCAATTTTGCCACAACTATAACACTCAGCTTTGGTAAACATTCTTGTTTTACCAGAGTTCCCTGGGCTAGCTTTCTTACTGAATCTGAAACCAGATTTTCCTTTTCTTCTATTGAACTTCCTGAATTTTTGAGCTAGCATAGCCATTTCATTAGCAAAGCTTTCTACATCATCTTCATCACAGCTGTCATCTGAGTAGTCTTCATCTTCACTCTGTTCATCTAAGCTGACTTCTGCTTCTTCTTTATTGGCTTTTTGTTTGTACACAACCATAGCTTTTGAACTCTTTCTTTTTGGTTCAGTAGCAACAAGAGCAGCACTGGAATGCTCAAGATGCTTCCAGTTTTCTTTAATGTTCTTGTCATGCAAGGCCTTAGTTTTCTCATGATTCATGAGAGCACCATAGAGTGAAGCCAGATCAAAGTTTTTAAGACTATGAGTGACTTTAAGTGAGGTAGCTACTGATTCCCAAGAAGATGGTAAGGAGTCAACAAACTTGTTGGTAACTTCAAAGACATTGATGTGAACTTCCATGGCTGCTAGGTCATTCAGCAAAGCAGTAAATCTGGTGTACATATCAACCAGAGATTCTCCTTTATGACAGAAGAACAATTCATATTGCCTTTTTAATGCAATAATGTTGTTCTGCTTGACTTCTTCCTTTCCTTCATATGCTATATCCAAAGCATCCCACATTTTCTGGGCAGAAGAGAGCCTGCATACTGAGTTGTATACAGAGTTAGGAAGAGAGATGGCTATTTGAGTTCTAGCTTTAGCATCCAATCCAGTTCTTCTTTTATCTTCATCAGACCATTGATTAGTTGCTTTAACTACCTCCCTAGATGTTGAAGGAGTAGTTCCAGAAGCAGGAACTTCAATGGTGGTGGTTGGAACAAATGGTCCTTCTAAGACAATGCTTGGCATTAATGAATCAATTGATTCAAAATGTAGCATCATTCTTGATTTCCATGTCTGGAATTCCTTTGCATCAAACTTAGGGGGTCTGGATGCAGAACCATTTTCCAGGTAAGCAGAGTTTGAGCTGTAAGTGGCCATTTCAGCAGATCTAAGATTTAAATAACCTTAACTGCTCTGATACCAGTTGTTGGTCCCAAAGGTTTAACAACAATGTTGTAGAGGGGGGGGTGAATACAACTCTTTCTTTTGTGTACTAATGAATCAGATTAATGAAGGGATAAGAACAAGTAGGTTTTTCAAATAATTCTTTATTTAGATAAATCAAAGAATTACAAGTTAGATGCGGAATGTTCTAACTTATTTGAATACAGAAACCTAATACTAATGTCAGCTGAGAACAGACTCAAAGCTGATTACAAGTAAATTGATTCTGTTAACACAATTGCTCTCTAACTATAACTGATTCACTAAGAATACTTTTAGTTTTTCACACACTTAGCTTTGCATGCTAAGTCTGGTATTTATAGTTGAGCATGTGCCATGCTTGAAACTTGATCATCCAATGCAAGTCTTCCAGATGTCTTCATCTTCATTGGTTGACTTGAGACATGCTTGCTGTGTGTTCTGATGAAGTCTGCACGACCAGGCCTGGCAGTCTGTCAGAAGGTACACTGCAACCTTTGTCTTGTAGGCTGATCATGATAAGGGAGCATGATGTGCATAAGAGGCCAAGAACCACAGATATGTACACTAGGTACAATATCAGAACATGCCATTTTTTTATGCACAAACATTCCCTAATAGTTGAAAGCATAAACACTTGAGTTTATTATAACTCAAATGTTCTTCAGTTTTCAGTGCTGAGTGAACTGGCATAAGAGACTCTATGCTGGGTCTTCATTCCAATGTTCAAACTTGATCTTGAATAACTTAGAAGATCTTCTCAGCATAACTGAAGAGTACTCATCATGTATATGATATACAGCCTTGAATAGTTCAGAGCTGATTGCTCTTCACAAGTTTTCTCTGACTGCTGGTTGGCCTGGCAATTCTGTCTGCTGAGTGAGCTAATAAACAGTAAATCCTTTGCAGCCATCATACAGAAGACTTTATATTCAAAACGTATTTTGCTGCTGAAATAAGTAATCCCAAGACTCTTGTATCTTCAAAGGAATTATTGTCATCATGAAATCATCATAGGGTCAGTTAGGTCTCAACAAGTACAAAAATATATAATTTTATATTTTGATACTTAACGAATAGAATAAATAAATCATATAGTATGTATGGTAATGAATAAAAACTGAATTTGAAATTTAAGTTGAATGATTTTATATTTTTAACATAATTATCAAAGCAAAAGTAGAACTTGAATATCAATGTGCATTGACATAGATTTAAAAAGAATGTAATAAGTATTTTAGTCTAATAGTTTATTAAGAAATATAAGTATGAAATAAAGTAATATAGAAACCATTAATTGCTTACTAAATGTTGTTTAACAAGAAAAGAGAAAAAAGAATAAAAAAAAACAATATACTAATCTTATTAATTTACTACAAAAAACTCATTTAGAAAATATAACTATAATATTAATGAGAATGATTATTATGAATGAGAGTCGATCTACACTGATAATCAAATAAGAATAAATAAAATAAATGTATAAATATAATTATAATAAAACTAATTATGAATTATCTTTTAATTAATTAAGATTGATAGTTTAAATTAGTTTAAACTAAAATGATGATGTCATATTATTAGATTTAATATAGATAAAAGATAATTAAAGATAATGTGTAATTAATTATTTTATAAATTGTATGAAACATGCATATGCATGTGATGATGTGTTATTAAATTTAATATAGATAAAAAGATAAAATTGATACATATTAGAAATCGTGAAATTAATTAATTAAAATTTGAAAATAGAGAGATTAGATGAAATTAATTAAACTTAATAAAAGATATTTTTAATTAAATTATGATCTTTGATTGGTTAATTGAATTTCAAATTAAGATGATGATATCACAAGTGTGATTCTTATATGTTATTTATTATAAGATAAGATTTCGATTTAACTATTTATTTTCATATTTTTATTTACAAATTTGAAAACCTGTATGGTTTGTTAGTAGATAATAATGTGATTTTAGACCTTTTAAAGGGGCAAAACAATAATCTTTTAGCTTCGTTTTTTAAGTTTTCACGGATGTACACTTTGAAGTAGTATTTAATTTGTATTATTTTGTATTTAAAATAAAAGAATATTTTTATTTTCATACTATATGTTTACTTTTTTAATTGTGATTAGCTGCAATGAGCATTAATAACATCTTATTTAACTGCATTAATGCAGTACAAGACGAATCAGATGAAATACGACGATCAATCGCTATATGAATATTTGTTAGACTCATCACTGTCCGACCTCGACCTCTCGAAGGTAATAATTTAATTAATTTACATAGGTGATTAAAGGTGATTATGGGTTATCTTACTAATGCATTATGAAATTTTAAGCTGATAGCGATTGCTTGAAAATGTATTTTAAGGGTTATGAATTAATTAAAGATATATAACAAAATATTGCATCAGAATATTGTATAGATAAATAATTTGTACATTTGCCCTTTTATTTTTTATATTATATTTCGATTTTGATACTTCCTGTATAACACATTTAACTATTTGCGTTCATATTTTAATTTACAAACTTGAAAGCGCGTATTTGTTAGTAGACAATAATTTGATTTTAGACCTTTTAAAGTGGCAAAACAATAATCTCCTATCTTTGTTCTTTTGAAGTTTTCGAAGATGTGCATTGTGAAGTAGTAACTGTAATATTTAATTTGTATTATTTTGTATTTATTTTATTTCTCTAGTGATCTGGGAGTACATCCTCGAAGCTCAACCATTACCCACCAAACAACCTCTCATATCCCACTATGGCTATATAGATAATGGGTCTTTTGATTCTCTATTTATGTGTTCTCTTTGTTGAATGGTAAAAGAGTAAAAGTTTAAGATAATTTAACAAACCTTTTTTATCGTTTCTATTAGGTAATGGAGGATGAGATGCAACGGGAAAAACATCCGATATTTGAGAAAGCGTTGGACAAATCATCACCCGACGTCTGGAAGGTAGTTAATTAATTTACGTACATGATTAAAGGTGATTATGATAAATGGGTTATCCTACTAACTCTAATTACAGATTTTCTTAACTTTCATTTTATATTAAGATTCTCAAATATTGATGTCCACCGATATATTTCCACTTATGCCTTACAATAATAACATTGGATGCATACTAATCTTACACTTAAATAGCCAAAACAATTAATTGACTTCATTGAT
Organism: Logfia minima; assembly: GCA_963921325.1. Classification (NCBI taxonomy): domain Eukaryota; kingdom Viridiplantae; phylum Streptophyta; class Magnoliopsida; order Asterales; family Asteraceae; genus Logfia; species Logfia minima. Next base: position 9,120,862 of record OY992776.1, on the reverse strand, counting down.
ACACATCTGGCTCCCCAAATAGACACGTGTCTAGGGTTGCCCCATTTCTTAAAGACCGTCGCTTTGGCATTATTTATTACTTCGACATATTCTAATTCACTTTGACAGACATGGTAGAATAAAAACCAAAATAAACTGCAACTAATCCGAACCTCATAAAAATCACATACCTAGCAATACTATTCTTTCATGAGATGAATCTAGAATAATGCACAAAAACGGTGAATGAATCTTGCCTAGATATGTTAAAAGAGAGACAATATGTTAAGTGAACTATCACTTCCATTCCTTTCATAATGACCTTTTGTGGCAAACCAATACTTTAGAGACACATAAGTACGTAGTGGAACGGTAACGGGTGACAAAAGAATCTGCAAGTCGCTGGTGCTTGTTTGCGTGAGTGGGTAAACCTATGAGTCCGTGCAGGTATGGCTAATAAATATAATATTTATTGGCGAGTTGGGGATATGCATGCACTATCTGGTTGGGTAAATCTGACGTAAGAGCTCACAATACCCATTTGATTTTACTCGCGAGTATATTCGTAAAATTTATCAAATATATATATATATATATATATATTAATGGATAACAATATCTTAGTAAAATTTTCGTACATAGAATAATATGTTTCGGGATAGCATATTACGCAATGATTAAGAAAAAACATATAAAAAAATTCATGATTATTTTATATCTGTTTAGTCATTCTGGCCTTATATTCAGTCATCACAATGACTAAATGTAACCAAATGAGTTAAAAGAGGGTTAAGGGATCCAATTATTTAAGTGTTTGTACTAGTTTTCACTTTGATATATTTTATAATATTTATTATTACTTTGATTTATGCAATTGAGTATTTTAGATAACTTATATGATAGAACAAAATAAAAATCAAATATCCACGGCGAAGCGCAATTACAATTAATCTTGTTTATAAACAGAAAAGAAAGTTATAAAAGGTAGGCTTACAAAGATATCTAGTAACTTATAAATTGTTACATCATCGGTAACAACTTGTACTTTACATCCATAAAATAATGCACAATCACAATTTTTTATAGAAAAATTACATTTATTGTAGCTTTCATTTAACACAATTACATTTCTATCCTTTTACGAATTACTAAGTTTTTCTATACGGGTAATATAGAAAATTTAATCTATTATGCATATTTATATTTATATTTATATTTATATGGTGGGGATCAAGAGGAAAGCAAAAAAAAAAGGGAAGGAGGGAAGCAAATACCCATTTTCATCAAAACATGATTTTCAAGCAAGATTTATCAAATTAAAGCTTGAAATATAAATGAATCGATTATATACATCATTTAATCAAACAATGTTGTTATAATTTTATGTTTTAAACATAAAACTCTCAAAATCGACATTTATCATTCATTTGTGATGAATGTTAGTTAAAATTTCAACCTAATATTCTTAAAACATTAATTTATGATAATATTAACTCATATATGTTATTATACACTGATTATACCATTTATGGATGAGTGTTATCACTATTAATTCATCAAGAAATGATGTTAAGTAACATTCATGGGTGCATAATAACAAAATATGAGTTAACATTCATCTAAAATGAATGTTATAAATGATGAATGTTATAACAAAATATGAATGTTAATATATAGAGGTGAGTTCATTAAAGTATGAGTTTTTTTGAAAGTATGGGAGTATCAATAGGATTGTGCCATTTGGCACAAAACCTAATTTCCTCCACCTTTTTAAAAATTGTATATCTCAAAAACGGTAAGTCAAAAAATAAGATCCCACAAGGTATATTTTCGACGAATTTTGTTTTTTTTTTTAATTTATGTGGGTTAACACATGTGTTATGATGGACTAACAAAAATGTTACCCGCGGCTATCACATGTGTTACAATCGATAGTCGGTGCTAACACATGTGATAGTCGCCGGTAACACATGTGTTATTTGTTTATAACACATGTGTTACTAATTTTCAAAACCCACCAACAAATGAAAAAAAAAAAAATTAATCAAAAGTATGTCATGTGGGATCTTAAATCGAATAAGAGAAAACACGGATTCTTATAGTGCAATTTTTATAATTTTTTGACTAACGGTTTTTGAGATATTTAATTTTAAGAATGTGAGGGTTTTATTATTTTGATCAAGATCAACAGTTGAGATTTGTACTTCCATACTTTCAAAAAATCTCATACTTGAATGAACTTTTGTCTTATTATATAATATATATATATATAGGACTTGGTTATTGTAAAATAAACCTTAACGTAAAACAAATAAAACAACATATCAACTGTTGGATGAGATTTGATGAAATTAATTTTTTTAAATAGTCAAAGACTCAATAAATATTTTTGAAGGGTAAAAGGGTCTTCAAACTTTCGGTGGTGCACAGTCCGAAATTAGAATTCTGGTAGTGCACAGTCAAAATTCAAAATTCCAGTGGTACACAGTCAAAATTCTGATGGTGCACAGTAAAATTTCTAGTGATGCACAGTAAAAATTCCGGTCATGCACAGTAAATGAGAGAGGTGGATGGGGAAAAGGAGAGGGGGAGGTTGTTAGCTAAAATAATGGGGATGTTTTAATTTTAATTAAATGATTATAATTATGTAATCAAAATTAATAATTCATCATTTGCCTAAAAAATTATTTTATTTTTTTTACATTATATATATTATAGAAGTATAAATGAAGGCTTTAGAATTTATCACGTAGACAAAGATGTCACGCGACAAACTTTCATAATTTAAAAATAATCAATTATATTAAATTTAATAATATAATATTATTATTTAATTTTTTAAAAGTAACGTGAACTTTTTTAATTGATTTTGTAGTTTTCGATTCGTCATAACCTAGCCTTTATCAAATATGCACAATAATGGCCAATTAATTAAAATAAAAATAAAAACAAAACAAATAAGTCGGCAGTATGTTCGTACCAATATCATAATCATTATTGAAAACAAACACCTTTGATTAATCATTAATAAAATAAATATATATTATTAATATATTAATATTAATCTTGATATCAATTTATATTTATACTTTTTATATATATGTATATCCAACATGGCCTCTTTTTGTAGAATTATCATCCGGATTCGCAACTCTTTTTGTAGGATTATAATACAGATTCTTAATTCATGTACATACAACTCTATATATAGACTGCCATTAAACCGACTTTCTATGCAACGTATTTTCTCAAGTTTTTTTTTAAGTCAACTTTATGTATTTTTTTAAGCCAATTGCTTTACGTCTTTCTTTTTTACATGGTATGTATATGTATGATCATTCTAACCGATGAAATTTTACACTTCACTTTTATAAGTGTTCTATCATTGAGGTTATTGTTCTACTAATAACATTATTGTTATTGTTCTTAATGTTATGTACGATCATTCTAATCCATATAATCTTTACATATGTTATTGTTCTTCATGTTACGTATGATCATTCTAACCATACAAATATACATACGTAGTTATTAATTGAAGAATCCCAAATTAACATCTCTTTATGTAAATTATATTATTGATTGATTTTTTCTTCTTTTGGTATGATTGTTTCTTCCTGAGATGAATTTAGTTGTTATCCTATTCTTCACGATGTATTTTGTATCATGCTTGCATTTTTTTTAGTAACCGACAAAATTTGTTATATAACATACATCTCTAGGGTGTTATTCCGGCCTGGGGTTATTGAAGCCTTTTCTCTGATTCAGTCACAATTTTTTTTCCTTCTTTTTTGTACTTATAAAATCTATGATAATTGTAACATTTACCAACAGATTAACGTTACCAATCGATTATATTCGTAGATGTTTGTGGGATGTATAATTTCTCTATCTATAACCTTTCTAGAAGTTCGTCACATATATATTTCTCGATCTGTGCTTTCTTTCCCTACATTGGATCAATAGATTAATGCTCCATAATCATATATTAAGAGATGATTGTATAATTTATTTAGTTTAGTTTAGTTTTTTATAAGTATATCAAACTATTTTAGTTATAATAACTTATATATACTTTAGGCTTATAAATAAAACTCCATATTACAAATAAACTCTTAACAAATAAAAGCCCACTACAAATTACATACTTGGCAAACATACATATAGAAAAAAATATATTCCAAAGATGCAAATTTATAAACTAACTATTAATTCACATTACATCTATAAATATACCTCTGCTGAATAAACTTAAAACAAAACACCCAACACAATTGTAATAAGAATGAAACTTGCTAAAAAAAGAAAAAGAAAAAGACCTGTTCAACGTACATTATTTTTTACAACATATATAAACTACAATAATTACTATTATTTAATCACACCGTACATATAATTAATTTAATATATTATTATGCATCACACAGATCTCCAACCTAGCTATATATATATATGTATATATACATTTATAAGTTTAGTGAACAGTAACTTTTTTGTCTGATCTATAACTTTTATCCTTTATATATTTTAAGAGCAATGCTATGGTTACAAACAAAAATTACAAACTGAGATGTCAATATTAGATTAGTTTATTTTTTCTCACTCATCTTTCTCTTCCTCTATCTGATTGGTGACACATCATTTTATATCCCAAAGTTTATAAATTATTTGTATCCATATCATTTCTCACATTTTAAAGGCAAAGAACACCTAAATTATAGGAAACTTTTAGTTGTATACTATTAGAATCAATTTGATGTTAGGTAGGAAAATTAAATGATTTAAGACTTTTAAGTTTCAACATTTGAAACACAACTTCTTTGTGAGGTAGTTTGCATTAATATGCTTATCTTAAAATATTAGAAAAATAATTAAACATATTACGGATTAACACTGAGAATGATCACATATATATATATTTATATAATATATATAGGGTGGAGATCAAGAGGGAAACTAAAAAATTAAGAAAGGAAGGAAACAAATCTCAACCATTGATTTCATCATAAATGAATTTTAAAAATCACAAATAATTTCAAAATTTAACATTCATCACCAATGAATGTTAAAAACGTTTTTTTATAAAAAAATCAAGGGCTAAGATTTGCTTTCCTCATTCCCTAAATTTTGAAGCTTCCCTATAGATCATTCCCCTATATATATATATATATGCATGAGTTCCACTGAAAATAATGAGTTCGAAAAAATGATGATAACACTCTTTAGACTTGCATCAATATATATATATATATATATATTATATTATATAAATTGGATCAAGAAAGAACTTCATTTTTAGTGAGAACTCGAGAACCTTCAAAATTACACTGAATATTCATCAATAAATGCTTATTTATATGTTATATTTATCGATAAATATTGGTTTATAAATACTACACTAAATATTCATCAATTAATATTGATAAACCAACATTTAGTATAAATAAAGGGATTCTCTGTGGATCTTTTCCATATATATACATGATATCCAGTAAGAATACAATGTTAAAAAATGAACAGTGAGAACACTTTGAGTTTTCATTCACAGTTTATTTTTATTTGTGAACCTTTACTTTTTTGCTTCACATAAAAATTTAATTGTGAATCTTTATTATTTTTTGGCTTCATAAAAAATTATAATTGTGAACATTTATTAAATTTCGACTTCACAAAAATTTACAAAGAAGTGAAGCTTTACATTTTTTTTGCTTCACAGAAACTTACAAAAGGTGAAACTTTAATTTGGTTTTCACCATTCTTTTTTTAACATTGTGTTATCACTGGAACCGAACCCTATATATATAGAAATTGGATCAAAAAAGAACTAGAGAACCTCCGAAATTATATTGAACATTCAGTGATGAATATTGGTTTATGTAGTATAATCATCAACGAATATTGATAAACCAATATTCATTTATGAATATTCAGGGTAATTATTCTAACATTTATATATATATATATACACACACACACACACACATTGTTTTCAGTTTCATCCTTATTCTTCTAATAAGTATAAGTTGTAAATCTCTTTCCCTCTATTTTCACAATGCTACAGGTAAAGAAGTGGGAACATTTGAGGATTGGACTGACACACATTCATTCACCCCTACCCTCACCCACCTTAAAGTATGCACCATACCCTAAAGACCATAAACATGTTACCTTCAAACAAGAAATTGAATATTACGAAAGAGAATATGTTTCTTTCGTGGAACATAAGGATACAAATGAACTACATAAGAGACGCCACACTGTAATGGCCAAAATGGTTGAATATAAAGAAGATGTGTTCCTTAGAGAAATAGAAATACTTGTTAGTTGTAGGCATCCCAATATTCAATCTTTTCTTGGATTTTATGATAATGGTCATATGATGATGCTTTTTTATGAGTATGCTTCTAATAAATACCTTTACCATAGTTTGGATGATGTTAATCTTAAGTGGGGAAAACGTTTGAAAATCTGCATTGATGTTGCACGTGGATTAGATTATCTTCACAATGGGATGGAGGACCAAAAGATGGTAATTCACGGTAATATACATAGTGGCAACATTAAGTTGGATGATATTTCGGGGGCAAAGATTGTCGGATTTGAAAAGTCAGTTATCCTACACTCGAATCAAGATGATGATTCTCTCCAAGTTAGTCAAATTTCTTGCCTAAAATGTTACAAGGATACAGGTTATGCTGAGATCTGTAAACTTAAAAGAGAATCGGATGTACTTAGTTTTGGAGTAGTTATGTTTGAAATCCTATGTGGGAGGCTTCGTTTTGGTGTGCCACACCATGTGGCCAACAAAATGGAAAGGATGGCATCTATAGCGCGAGGATGCTTTGACGAGGGAACAATAAAGAAGAACTTAGCTACCGGAATTAAGGAAGAAAATTATGGAAACAATTTATTTCTAAAGAAAGGGCCCAATGAAGATTCTTTAGATACATTTATTAATATTACATATAAGTGTTTGGCAGAATCAGAGAATCAACGTCCAGAAATAAAAGTTGTCATCAAGGAACTTCACAAAGCATTATCTTTTCACGTAAGTCAATATTTTAAAATAATATTATATCTTATCCTCTTCCATTTATTTTAAAATAATATTTTATTGATTATATATAAATAATATTGGTCTATGATATTTTATCTTATCACAAGAAGTATTTATAGAGAAGTATGGGTGAATAAAACAATCTTAATTTTAATTAAAACATATATAAAAATATCTAACTGAAACCTAAAAAGATGACTGATATATTAGTTAAGCTATCTAAAAATGTTACACTTATAAAGTATTAGAAAATGTTTGGAATGGAGTTATCATAATACACCTTACTTGAAACAATATAGTTGATCTTGCATTTAAGATATTCATACAGCATAATATATTTTGATATAGCTAGAGAATCAATTCATTGATCTGATGCATGAAAATTGAAAACTGATAATTAAGGATTGAGGATAAAATAAAAGGGAGAATTACATATCTCTCTCCGTAAAACCCCCTAAATATTAACCAACTAGGCGAGCTTAGTTGGCCACCAAGATTTTCTTATGGGGCCTTGGGGAGGGGATGTTTGGCCAGAGGAGGTCTCAAGTTCGACTCCCACTCGGGACTTTTACCCCTTCAGGTGATAAAAAAAAGGAGGAACGGGAGGGTTTCAGGGCTAACATACTTAACATACTGCCCAATTGGATGTCACTGCTAGTCCTGAACCACTAACATCTAACTAGTCGTTCTAAAAAAAAAAAAAAAACCCTCAATCGCATATCTTTTCAAAATACAAGTTTTCAGTACAAAATGTAAAAAATTTTAATGTACGTTAGTAATCAGGATTTTTGAACTCTTAATAGATGAAAAAAAACATCAAAAGGACCCCTAAAGGTGTAATGCAATAAAAACAACCAAGAGAATCATGAACAACATGTCTTAAATAAGTCCGTAAGCATTTTAATCAAACATTCTTCTAAATTTTAAAAGAGTCAAATAAACATTAGAAGGAATAATACAATATCAAATAATCAATAATATATCCATTTCTAAGATAGAAATAATAAATATAAAAACCATCTTAATTTTATTTTATAATGTTTTATTCAAGTTTTAAGACAAGTATACAACTCCTACATTAACTATATATATATATATATAGCTATTATATAAAATCAACACTTAACTTAAGAATTTCACTTATAAGCAGCTAATAAGTTGACACATCATCCCATCCTTATTATCATTATATGCTTTATCAAAAATCATACACATATATAATATAACAATGCTAATAATAATAATAATAATAATAATAATAATAATAATAATAATAATAATAATAATAATAATAATAGGATATTGTATCATTTGTGTTGATTTTATTTAATGTCAAGATTTATTATTATTATTATTATTATTATTATTATTATTATTATTGCTAACTTATTATCATTAGTACACTCTTCAGAATATCAAAAAAATAATTAATACTTAACCCTTTAAATGTTTTAGTTAAATCAACCAAAGCTTACTATATAAAATAAAAATACATAAATGCTTTTTAACAAAACATATATACCATGTACATCCATGATAAAATGATAATTATAAAAGTATCTTGTTTTTTCAAATATTAAACATATAAAATATTACACATTATATGTGTAACTAAACATATTATTTACTCATTATCTCAAATGATACTCAAACACATAATATATTGATTGATCAATTATTCGTATAAAGATATGACATAAACTCTTTGATAAAAGATATATATTTTTTAATATACGATCATCACAAAAAATGCAAATATCAAGTTATAGTTTTAATGATATTTAAAAATTTAATAAAAATTGATGTTTTAAAGTTTTTTGTACCATTAAGTCGTGTGGGCTCTGCATTTGCATGACTGTATGTTTTATTATCATTATTATTAATATATTATAAAGATGCCCTCAACATTTCTACATGCTTTAATCAAATGGCACACTAATATCTCAAATAATAACATGTGGAAAATATTTACATTTGAAAAATAAATTTCAAACTATTTTGTAGGCTAAAAATCACCTATTTAATTAAATTTAAAACTATTTTGTTGACTAAAAAACTCCTATTGTGCCAAACATTTTCTTGTTTGATTTTATTATTGAAAGTACATATTGCATTAACATTACATGAAAACTTTATAAGAAAATAATACTTATGATAATCATCTTATAACTTATAAGCTTATAAGGGAAGCATGGAACTCATGTACTTGTGTCACGGTATATGATTGTTGAAAAACCACACTTACATATCATTCCTAACGTAAAAAGTATTAATGATATTGTTACTAAAACCCAATATAACATATTTTTGATGTTTTAAGCAATAGCTTTTATAGATTTATATGTAAGGTTTTGTGATGAAATATAAATTGAAAGCCAAAGACTTGCACAATTGTCACAATTGAAACTTGAATCCACGTCAATTTATTTGATAGGTAATAATAGAATTAGATGAAAGAGCTATTAGAAAGGGGAAAAAGATTAATTGCATACAAAATGCAACTAATGATTCAAATATATAATACTCTACTATTTATAGGAAACATCCAAAACAATAATTGTTGCGTAGTGCAATTAACTTCGTAAAAACAAATATACATGTAATTATGTTTGAAATAATTTATAATTTATCATTAGTTAAAGAACATAATTTTATTTTCTAGATTGGGTAGATGTCATAATTCATGCGGATTAAAGTTGCGAAATTATCGACTTTCAATCTACTTCAACAAACTTACGTATAAATGTTAGTGCTAATAGATTATAATTATTGGCGAATTTATTCATCCACCGTCTCTTGATTCATAGGAAAACCACAAGGACCCTTTAAAAATGTCATTTAATGACATTAAATTGGCCACACAAGATTTTGATCGTGCAAATTGCATTGGAGGAGGAGGTTTTGGGCTAGTATACAAAGGAAAACTTGCACACGGAAAGGTTAATGGACATTCTACCATTGTTGTAAAGAAGTTGGATACAAGTCTAGGTCAAGGGGAGAAACAATATTACAATGAGCTACAAATTCTTTCTGAGTATAATCATGAGAATGTTATCGGTCTTATTGGATATAGCAATGAAACTGATGAAAAACTCATTGTTTATGAGCATGCATCGAAAGGGAGTCTTGATAAGCATTTGAATAATGCTAGTCTTACATGGAGAGGCAGACTTAAAATATGCATAGATATTGCGACCGGGCTTACTTTCCTTCATGAAGGTATTCAAGGACAACGGGTGGTGATACACAGGGACATCAAAACTGCTAACATCCTATTGTTTGATGATTGGAAGGCGAAAGTTGGGGATTATGGACTTTCTTTTATAACTAGAATTAATGAGGAAACAAACTTCACCATCGATCATCCTTGTGGCACAAAGGACTACGTGGACCCGATGTACTTAAAATCAAGTATTTTAACCATAGAATCTGATGTTTATTCATTTGGCGTGGCTTTATTTGAGATCTTGTATGGTAGAGCAACATATACACTCCCCAAACATGAGAGACAGTCTCTACCCAGTTTCATTAAACACAAGTTTGAAAACAAGAAACAAACTGAGCTAGTATTTGAGGCTATAAGTGAAAAAATTGTGCCAAGAGCATTGACTACATTCCTAAACATTGTCTACCGGTGTTTAAATGACGATAGAGAGATACGACCAACAACAAGAGTAGTTTTAACACAATTGAAGAAGGCATTGGAGTTTCAAGTAAGTTATCATATCTTTACATACTAAAGCTGACTTCGTATAAATGCTTTTATACCAAAACTAAAATATGTATGTCATTAAGAACTAAAAATAGTGAACCAACAGAAAGGAAATACACCAAATTAAGAATGTGTAAAAATTTCCACCTTAGTACACCAAAATCACTCACAAAATTTCCACCTTAAGGAAATATTAAATTTTTATTACACGTAACGAACTCCATTTTGTAAAAATACTTAAAGAACTTAAGAACAATAAACTACTCATAATCACTCACCTAATTAAATCAATTGGACTAAACCTCCAAACTAAAAATCCTTAAAAAATTTACAACAAAAAATATCTTACTACATGAAGTTAACCTCAATAACAATCACATAAAAATTAGTTCAGACAAAAAAACCAAATGTACAAGTTATATGTGCAAATTTATAAGCTAGGTTAGTGTTGGAAGAAAACCAACAAACCTTGAAAGCTAGCGCGGAATAATGACTCGAAGAAACCACACACATAATCTCAAACGTTAAACCTTTATTAACCAACGAATGAGCAATGAAAAATGTACAACTAGCGTCCCCCCTCACCTCCTTTTTATAGAGATGAGGGGGGCATGAATCCCTATGGAATATGTCCTCCATAGAACCTCCTTTAAAGGCCCTTGCTTGTCTTGCAAGCCAACTAATCCTACTAAGTACAATTAAATCTTATAGTAAACTAAGAAACACTTTAACCCACTAAGAATTGATACTATATCCTAAAAATTTCCACCTTAGTAGTGATTCTTAGTTTGTATTGATATTCAACAAATTCATCAAATACTGAAACCTCGAACCGGGGACCACCCTATTAACAAGACATTATACCTTAGTAAATTCCCAAGCTTAGCTTCCTTAGACCTTGTCATCTTCTTCCTCCCAGCAGCATTACCCTCTGCTCCTACTCGACCAGGTACTCTGGTATCTGTACCCCCACCTTTATACCAAGGTGTAACTTTTCCTGCTCCTTTACCAAGCATCTCATGTTCTTCCCCTCAAGTTGATAAACCTTCAACTAAGCAGTTCTTTGAGTCACTGTGTAACAATCATTTCTTCCTTGATCAACCTCAACTTCACGATCTCAACCTTAACACACCTTTTGTCATCTACTCCATGAAGTTCTGTTTCAAAACCGTGACCAAGTTATTGAGAACCGACTTGTGAAGAATCTTCATTCCTTTGTACACCAAAAGTCTTCAATTTCCCATTTATCATGTAAACCCAATTTCCTATCCTAATCCCAATCATCATCACTGGACAACCTTTGATCACCTTGGTTCTTCCCATCTGCATTTTCACAGTATAAACCTCTTTTTCAAGAGTACCTAATGATATAAAGTTTCTCTTTAGATATGGAATTACCTCATATCAGCTAGAACAAAACTTGTTCCACCACCCATTTGTATCTTCACCTTACATGTCTCCTTGATAACGCATGTCCCGCCATCTCCTAGCCGAACCGAACCACTACCTTTCCTGAAGTCGTACATGAAGTCTCTCCTCGGTGTCATATGATAAGATCCTCCTGAATCAGTCATCCATATAGCAACCTTATCATTCCCAACTACCGTCATGGCTTCTACATATCTTCCTCGGACATTCCCTCTTCAGATGATCCTATGAATGGCATATGAAACACTTGAGTTTATACCTTCCACCTCGTGATTTATACCACGAACTCCCCTTAGATTGATTACCCCTTAGAAAAAACCCTCACCACTATCCACCTTTGCCCCAGTCTTCCTCTTGAGTTCCTTGGAGTTTAGCATGGCCAACAAATCTTCCAAAGTCAAGGTATCCCAACCAAACAACAAAGTATCCACAACGTGCTCGTATGACCGTGGTAAAGATGTAAGTAACTTTAATGCCTGATCTTCATTCGCTATCTCAATCTCAACGTTTACCCAATCCATGATCAGCTTATTAACCTCATTAATATGCCCACGCATCTCCTTTTCCTGCTTCATATAAAAAGTATACAACATATTTTTCATATACAAACGATTTGTTAAGTACTTAGTCGATACATACTCTTAAACTTAGCCCAAACGCTTGCTTCAGATGTCTCATTGGTGACTTCTCTCAGAACCCTATCACTGAACAAATAATTAATGTACTGTATACTTTCTTATGAATGACATCGTCATACGCCGATGGATTAGTTGCATGTAACTCCTCCAATTCTGCAGCTAATCCCTGCTATACCAGCAAAGCCTTCATCCTTACCTGCCATAACCCGAAGTCATTTGTCTCATCGACTTTCTCGATGTCAACCCTAGTTTGAGAACTACCCATTTTTCCATAAACCTTGCTAAAAACCATGTCAAGTCCTATTTTACCCTTTAAAAACCCTAAAGTTACAAAGTTTTCTAACAAGTCTCACAAGTTGTGTGTTAAACCCGCTTTCTTGCAAATATTGATCCACTAACCTTTAGAAAACCCTAAAGCTTCGATCCTTCCACCTGAAGTCTATAAACCTGATACCTTGTACTTCAAGTAATCACTTCCTTAGAATAAGCTATAATTCTCTTCTAAGAATCAACAAGACTTGAATTCCAAAAACCCGCGGAAACCTTCAAACCTAACAACTTCAAGAAATTAATAATTCTAAAATCGACTAAAACCTTGAATAAACCTTCAAGACCGATTCTTTACCCAAGTTCTCAAACCCATATTCTTGAAGATCGGAGATTCAACCTTGTCAAATACCTTGAAGCCGAAAACCCTTGCAAACCTTGACATCTTTGAAGCTGAAAATCGAAACTCCAAGAAACCTTGTGTTAAAAATAGATAACCTAGAAACCCTATGATAATTGATAAGCTTTTACAACCTTGTCATACTAAACCTTATATATACCAACCTTGATAAACCCGAGAATCTTGCAAAAAAAAAAAAAAAAAAAACCCAACAATCTTTCAACCTTCAAACCGTTGATCAAAATATGCCTTGTACCTAAACTTGTAGATTCTAGACAGAATCTTGGACCGCTTGTATCTCTCACTAGAAACCTCATATTGAAGATCTCTCCAGTCAGAACCTAGATCAATGTGTCTTCAACCTTCAGTTTATGTTTCACAAAGATTGAACACTTAACAAACCCGTAGCAGAAATTCTCCCATCGTCGCGTAGAAACCAACGAACCAAAAAAAGAGAAACTAATTTTTGGGATTGTTTACGTTTGAGTTGACCAAGATTCAAGATACCAACGTAACCTTGGGTATGATACCAATTGTTGGGAGAAAACCAAAAAACTCTAAAAGGTAGCGTGAAATAATGACTCAAAGAAACTACATACATAACCTCAAATTATCAACCAACAAAGAGCAAGGAAGAATAATGTACAACTAGCTTCCCTCCTCACCTCCTTTCTAAAGAGATGAGCAGGTATTAATCCTATGGATTACGTCCTCCAAAGAACCGATTACGTCCTCCAAAGAACCGCCTTTAAAGGCCCTTGCTTGTCTTGCAAGCCAAGTAATCCTAGTTTTAGTACTATCATAATATTATTACTAAGTACAATTAAATCCCTATACTAAACTAAGCTACACTTTAACCCACTAAGAATTGCTACTATATCCTAATAGTTAAAATTAATATAAGATATGTTTTTTCAATGAAATGTTTTCTAGTTCTATTTAGTAGTAATTAGTTGCAACGGGCAATGTAGGATGAACAGGACGAGAAGGATAAGGAGGCACAGAAGGATGTGATTGAAAGCCCATCAGACTCGAAGGTAAGTTGTTTAGGGTGATTATGGTAAATAAGGGTTATCCTATATATAATTATCGATTTTTTAATTTTACTTTTGGACTTACTAATTTCATGTGCCCACTGATACATTTATTTTCATTTAATGTGTACTCCCACGAATTATGATAAGATGCAATTAATGAAATTTAATTTCTTTAGATATGAAAATATGCATTTTATATTCATCAAAAAATTTAATATAACATTTACCTTTTTTTTGCGCATATCATTAACGCAAATTTTCACATTTAAATAAAAGGCTAAGTAAAAAAGTTTTAAAAGTTTATACACACAATAAAATTATTTTGTGTTATTAATTACGGCTTATTGTGTTGTGTGCCAAGGACACACGTAAAACAAACTTTTTGATAACATGCATCGTAGACCTAGCAATCATAAATGTCCAGAAAAAACTGCATCTGCATCTAATCTGAATTCTATAAGAATCATTGACCTAGCAATATTATTCTTTCATGAGATGAATCTAAAACAATGTTGTGAAATAATGTTGTCTTGCAAAGTGTTAATAAAGGAATTCTAAAAGAGTAAATAGATAACTACACATCTTACATTACACCAATGAATGTCATGGGTAAGTGAATTGTCAAATAATCTTTTCTATTTTTATAGAACCTCCCAAAACCAATACATATAGTTAAATTGTTAGCCCTTTCTATCCAAAATTGCTCGCTTAACTATAGCATTGGGTTACGATCATAACATTTGTATAATTTTTCACTTTTAAGAAATTTAGGCATAGAAATCAAGAAATCTCATTCCTAACAGAACTCTAGAAATTTGTAGTGGAGCTTATTTGCGATTTTTTTCTTCTAAAAATTTCATGTCTCCTAACTAAACACAAAAACTTTCCTTTATAATTTTCATGTCTCCTAACCAAACAAAAAAAAAAACTTCCTTTTATCCATCCTTGCCACTCCATAAAGAATTTAGACAAATGGCACACTATGTTGGTTATTGTAAATCAGTCCCTAATATAAAAAAAGGTACCAAAGAAAGATCGTGTGATACAATTCTACATCATTATCCCTAATGGGTAATTGGAATGCATACAACTCACATAAGAAATATTATCCTTATACAACTCCTATAAACCTCACATTACTCATCCTCTAAGTTGTAATTCTCTTTTCTGCTCTTTTCACAATACTACAGGTAAAGAAGTGGGAACATTTGAGGATTGGGCTGACACACATTAGTCACTCTTCGAGATCGTCCGTGACTATCCAAGGCATTATTTTTCAGAAAAAGGTAATCGAATGTTATGATAGAGAGTATGTTTACTTGAAGAATATAGGTGAACTACCTAAGATACACCACACAGTAGTGCAGAAAATGGTTAAATATAAAGAAGATGTGTTCCTTAGAGAATTAGATACACGTGGCAGCTGTAACCATCCCAACATACAATCTGTTATCGGATTTTATGATGAAGGTAGTACGAAGATGTTGTTTTATGAGTATGTTTCTTTTAGATTCCTTTATCAGTTTTTGAATGATGGTAACCTTACGTGGGAAAAACGTTTGAAGATTTGCATAGATGTTGCACATGGATTAGACTATCTTCACAATGAGATGGAGGACAAAAAGATGATCACGCATGGTGGTATAAATTGTGAAAACATTGAGTTAGATGAAACTTGGGGAGCAAAGATTGTTGGATTTCAAAAAGCGGTTATGTTCGATCTGACAGTAGTACATGATTCTGTTATCCAAAGTGAATTTCTGACCCCTCATCTCAAAGTCAAGGATCCTGCTAAGACCCGTATACGAAAAAGAAAAGAAGACATATATAGTTTCGGAGTAGTTATGCATGAAATACTATGTGGGGCGCGGTTACCAGACGTAATAGATAGTAACGACTGCATGATAATGGAATCGAACAAGCAAAGGTGTTCTCTCATAATTAAGGAAGAAAATTACGGAAACAATTTCTTTCTAAATAATGGACCCAACGAAGATTCTTTAAATACATTTATTGATATTATGTATAAGTGTTTGACAAAGACCGACGAGCATCTAAATATGAAAGTGGTCATCAAGGAACTTCAGAAAGCATTGTTTTTTCACGTAAGTCGATAATTTTAAACAAAAATATATCTTGTTCTCTTCATTTTATAAGTTTTAGAATTAACTCTTATTTTTTTTTATAGTTTTAGTAATATGTTATCTCGAAATTAGGAAAAAATATAACATGCCATGTAACTATTACTAGCATTATGATGAATTCTCAATTGGTTTCTATTATTGAAATTTTAAATAATTGATTTCTAAGATCTAAAATCAGCTAATAGTTTATTTTCATTTTTGGCAATTTGCCCCCTTTCCTTTTTTTTTTTTTTTTTTTCTTAATCTCAACTAGTAATGAATGTGTTGATTATCATTTGTGGTCCCTGATATTCTATCTAAAAGTAAAAACAAACTCATAAAATAATTAAAGAGAGGTATGGATGAATAAAAATCTTACTTTAAAACGTACGTAAGAAGACCCGATTGAGATTTAAAAAGAGATGACAACACTTTTAACTACTTATTCTACATTGTTGATATCAGAAATTATATTTTTATTACAAAATAGATGTAAATAACACACCTAATACAAACTAGTTGAACCAAAAATAGCAATTCACTCACTACACACTCTTGTTAAATTATATCAATAAGATGACTAAACCTATAGCTAAGAATACACTTGAGCTAACTAGGATATTGTTGTGATTGACCTCGCTCTCATACTATTTGTTGAGATCGATTACCACCACAAGATATCATACAATCATGTATAAGTCAATGTTCAAGTTACTAGGGGAGGGAGGGTAGTTTTACTCGGATGTACGTGGACTAACTTGGGTATTCCCTTGAACGTTTCCGACCCTTCCCTGGCCACCCCCAAGATGTGCAACTAGTGAGATTTGAACCTGAGTACTCTTAAGAGAATATTAGGATACCAACTACTAGGCCATCTCGGTGATTTTTACTTGGAAAACCTCTCAAAAGAGGGTAAAAACCACAGGACCATGAGGCCACTTAAATTTAACTGTAATATGAACATAATAAAAGAATGGACGCTCCTCTACACACTCTTGAATACCATCACATATATCTACATATCGCTGTCAACGATGGATTACGACAACGGAGCCGCCGCGAATGTTATTCAATAATCAGAGACTTGCCACACGGGTCGGAGGGAGACGAACCTCATTAGTTCTTTGTTTTTCTCTCAACCTCCTCATCTAAACCCCTGCATTTAACTCATGTATATATAAGCAACTCTTAATTTCTCCTCCAAGCAACTTGTTACACAATTTTTGATCTCAGATTCTCTCTAATTCAGGAAATTGAATCATATCCCAACAAATCCTCCCTTTCCAATTTCTTAAATCTTCATCAATGACTTAGATCGCTTCTTCAAATATAATGAGTGTGATCTTCATCTTGTACCCCCGCTTTCACTCTACTTGAACACGTCGTATAACATACTCATTGTTAGGAAGACTTTCGATAAAAGGAACCCCGATGATCAAGTTGCTCCACCAAGCCTCATGGTCGTTGAACCGCAACTCTTCCACAAACCCATTTAGCTTCATCAATCCCGAAAGTAATTCTCTAAATTGAAAGTTTGCACCAAAACCAACTCAACGATTTCATCATTTTCGGGTAGAAAATTCGAACAACTATATCTCCCAGTTGGGTGGTCCCATCATTACCAAATTCGGTCACGATGTATACCTACACATTTTGAACCCCCTATGCGCCAAAGCCGGCGAATTTTTTATAGCAAATTTCAACAACAAAAATATATCAATTATTATTTCCAATCACAAATCCCTACAATCAGATGGTAGACTAATGTATACTAAACCTACAGTCCAAATTCCACTATTGTCTGATGGTTAACAAACGCACACCGTCAATTCTACTATCAGTGCGCATAATATAAGGAACCACATTTTATTTCTCTCATTAGCTTCCTCCATGTTGTGTGATTCTTTTTCTTAGAACCTCGCTCTGATACCATTTGTTGTGATTGACATCGCTCTGATACCACTGTAGGATCGATTACCACCACAAGAAATCATACAACCGAATTAAGCTAATCATTAACAAATGAACAAAACTAAAAAACAATACACACAAGGGAGAGTATATGGCCACTTAAATTTCACTATAATAAGAATGATGTTACAAGATGTATGCTCCTATAATAGTCTTGAATACCATCACATATATCCTCACACCATTCTCAACAATAGATTACAATAACGGAGGTCGCCCTCGATGTTATTGAATCACCCGAGACTCACCACACATGACACACGAAGATGACTCTCATAGGTTCTCTCTTTTTCTCTCAACCTCCTCACGTAAACCCTGCATTTAACTCCAATATAATAGACAACTCTCAACTTCTACTCCAGGAAACTTGGTACCCAAATTACGTGATCTCCGAATCTCACTAATTCAAGAAATTGAATCATATCCTAACACGATTTGCTTAAAAGCTTGAGAAAGTTCGACAAAGTGTTGGTGATGTCATTTTAAGATGTGCATATTGCATACAACATAAAGGTTTTGAAAGTTTACCTTATACAATAGAAGATCTTAAAGTTGAAAGCATACAATAGTAAAAAGTTAAAGTTAAACATATAATGAAATAATTAACCCAATATAAGAAGCTAATATATTGAAATAATCCAAGCTATATTGTATATTTCACAGCCTTTTCTTTTAAAAGTTACTAATGTTTGTAAGTAATCTTTGATATCAGGAAAAAACGTGTCATTAGTTTTAAAAAGAACATGATGACATAGCATATAACCATACTATGCATACGGTAAAAAATAAACAATTAAACAAACAAGATTTATTGGATACAATTAAAATTTGGCACAAATTGTTATATTTTTTGTTGATTTTATACGCAGGATGAGGATAAGATATAGGAGCCCAACCTCAAAGACTGTAAGAAAAAAAATCCAAATGTCGATAAAAAAATCCCACATCTACATACTCAGTCCATATGAAAGGACCCTCGCCAATCTCATTTATTTAATTATTTTGTGTTTTGGTTGTTGAAAAATAGTCGATTCAAAAACTCTTAGTTTTACCTTTTAATTAATAGACAGATTTGGTATCAAACTTTGCGTGAATGTTCAATTTTATGAACCAACTTGTTTTCATAACAATTAAATGAACGTACTATTGAAACCGGTCAAAAATTATTAGACTTCCGGTTACATAATGGCTACGTGGCACTATTTATGACGTGGCTTTGTATACGTGGCTTTTTTTTTTTTTTTTTTGTAAATTTGAATCAGAAGGAATCGGTGCAAGTTACCTTATTTATGCTGATGAACACACTGGTCAAATTAGAGAAGAGTAGTTGTTGGTTTTAAGGGATTTCTTTTGCAACTTACCTTAAATTTTTCATTTATACATTAGAGAGATTTAAGTCTCATGTATTGTTTGCTTGAGAAATCATATCATATTTATAAAACCTTTGACTTTGAATCTGATCTAGAAAGCCATGGAATTGGGTTAACCGTTAGGGTGTGGATTTGGTGTTTGTAGTTGTTGATTTATGATAATTTGTGAGTTTCACCCCTAATTCTAATTTTGCGGTTAGCCATTGATGAAAACTCAAGCTAATGGTGGTGCTCACGATGATGGTGTTAGTGAGAAGATCTATTGCAAGTTATGTATGTATAGATATATGATTTTGTGTTGTATATTAGAGTGTTAATGGGAACAAATTTGTTGTCTGATGCCTTTTTCCAATGAATTGCAATCACAGCCCTCAAAAAACTTCCTTTTTTTCTTGTTATAATTAAATAATGTTGAAAAAATATAATTAAATAATTAACTCTTGTTATTATTAGAGTTGGGTATTCAATTTGAAACAAGAAATAAAAATGACGTGGACATGTGACATGGACCCACGTGGAAAGTAATTGTTGAGCCGAGCATACGTGGCGCTTAGGTGGAAAAATAGCCGGTTATCAAAAGGTAACAGGTTACCGGATTCATGTAAATGAATAAATTTCATTAGAATGATTATCTTAGTGAACAACCCGTATACCACGTTTATAGAATTGTAACGAAAAAAAGTTGGTTCATGAAATTGAACATTTACGAAAAGTTTGATACCCAATTTGTCTATTACCTAGTATATAATTTATCACAGGTATATAACCTAGTATATAATAATATCATGAAATAAACACGTTAAAACATCTGATTACTCCATAATATTTTTCAAAATTCTTACAACAGCATACCCCTAATTTTATTTTAATTATTAAATTATATAATATTATCTTTTTCCAAGTAAATTATACGTACTAACTACGGATTACGGGCCTGTTTGGCATGGAGTTTTTAAGAGCTTTTCTGATTAGTTTTTGACAAAAAAACTCCTATGAAAATAAAAATCTTATTTGTTATGTACAAACTGTAACTTTAGAATCTAACAAAAAACTCAAATTCTCAAAACTACTAAAAATAACTTTTCACTCAAACTTTCAACCTACTAAAACTACACCAAACATACCTTACCTTTATAAAACTTCTAATCAAAGTTGATCTTAAAAGTCAAAACCCTCGTGCATGCATTTCGTGCATGCTTTCTTTTCACCCAATCGTCAAATTAATTCCACCGCCGTCAACCTTCGTCAACCTCCATCATCTCCGTCCACAGCCGTTACTGCCGTCACCATCGGTACACAACTTCTGATTACGTTGCAGAATCTGTAAGTATTGTATACTTACGTGTGAGTGTGTCGTGTGCATTTTGATTTCAAAAATTGATTTTTATTTTATGCTTTTAGTAAAGTTTAGAAGCTTAATCGTCGTTTGTGATCTAAAAATTTGTTGATTTATAGTTTTGATTTGTGAATTTTGTTAGGGTTTTTACTTATTTATTTCCATGGGAATTTTGAAAAACAGAGAAATTTGGGGGTCAAATCTCGTCCTCGTCGTCACCGATGAAGATTTGTATGAACGGATTGTGTGGGGAAACGTCGTCGTTTCTATGGAAAATAGGTTGGCCCATGAAAGTCGGTGGCTTTGCTGATCTTTGTTATGCCTGTGGGTAATTTCAATTTTACCCAGTCAATTAGTCATGTTGGTATTAAGATATTAAAGAAATAAAGTGTACGCTACTGTAAACGATTCCATCTGAACGAATCGGGTTGGAGAGAATGCAAATTTTGTGGGAAGGTAATTTCGTATCAACGATTTCTTGAAATCCTTATAAAGTTAGTATTGACTTCCTTTCTGCTCACCAAGTTCCTGAGTTTGCCGTTGCAGCCTGTTCACTGTGGATGCATTGTTTCAAAATTCCTTCATGAATGCCTTGATTTGGGTGGGATATCATGTATAGAGTGCGTAAGAGCCAAGAGAACCCAATCCTTGAAACAGGTAAGTTGCTCTTATCAACTTAAAATGTCATGCATTTTACTTCCCACACTAATTTGTGGAAATCTGAAGTCTTGTAATTGATATATCAAATCTTTCAGTCTACAGTTACAGAAACTCCAAATGGCTTTGGTCGGTTTTCTATCAATTGGCGTCCCTCTATCTTGACCAACCGAACTGAAGCACTTGATAAACATCAGGATGCATCTTCAATTTCTTCTGGAGAATTCGGCATTTGTTGCTCTTCTAGTAAAGATGTTGGCACTAGCTTCAAAACCCCATTACCTTTACCTTCAATCTTTACAAACCAGTCACCTTTAGCCACCTTAGCCATTAATAACAAATTAAATATAGGGTCTAAATCAATTATTAAACCTCCATCTCAACAATCTTTGGACTTTTCTGTACTCCCTACTTCTGATGGGGCTGCAGAGGGAAGAGTTCAAGAAAAAGTTAGTTTGCTTAAACAAGAGAACAAATTGCATCAAATGGTTCCAAAAACATCGAAATCAGGAGTTAGCAAACGGTCGCAGCCAAACAAAGACATAGGTTTAGATAACCGAGTTTCCAAACCACCTCCTAAAGCACGAGTTCATAGTCAACTGCTTCCAAAATACTGGCCAAGGATCACTGATCAAGAACTGTTGCAAATATCTATTCTTTGAATATTTTTATAGACAGACTTTAGAGGTAGCAAAACTGGTAAATTTTTGTTCAGGGTTGACAGGTTGGGTAATGCCATGATGAGTAAAAAATTGGTAATATCTGGTTTGGGGAAAAATTAGGAAAATCATTTTTAGCTATATTTATTTGAAGTGTTTGGCTAGTTAGACATAAAACATAGCCCAAATCTGAAACTTAGGAATCAAAATTGCAGTCTCTAATGCATGCACACATAAATATTGTTTGTTTCTCTAGTTTCTCTAAGCGGAAATATATGTACCTGTTCTGAATTTTTTAGAGGTAGTGTCTGTGATGTAGACTTAAATTAAGATAACACAAATCGAGCCTGTTGATTCACACGAATACCAGAAACGATTCCTCCAACTATTGTTGATTCAAAAGAATACCAATAATTAGGTTAAAATTCACCTCAAATTGAGAGAAAATTGAAATTTCATTCAAACAAAAACTAGCTGCTCCATAATGTTCATCAAACCCTAAAAAAGAACCAGAATCTCGAACGGGCCAAAAAAGATAAACATGCCGGACTCTAGCCCAAAAACAAAGTCCACCAAAATATGAAAACAACATAAAAAGGTCTATAACTCATAAAATACAGCGAATTTGGGCCCAAAAGTTGGGCTAACCGCCTGTGGCGGTTAGTCACGACATTGGGCTCGGCCCAAGCTTTCTTTCGCATGGTCATCGGCCTCAAACGGACACTCCTAGCCCAAGTTACGGCCTTTTTCGTGAACCCCTTTTTGATACGCGATCCTGGGCCTCAAGAAACATAAGGGCCTGATCCTCCACACTTGGGCCCGCATCAGTCTGAGTTCTGGATTCTGAATCATTAAGGCCGCTTAAAGTAAATAAATATGGAATATAAATGTCACAGTATGGGTAAGTGTCTATTTTCCCACTCATTGTGTTTATAACATTGTCGCAGAAAAATGAGCGTAAGCACACTTGTGTGAACATATTTTTACAAAATCTGTGTTCACCTTTAACATTTTCTAGCTTAAACTCTAAATGCACGATTACTCCACTGTTTGAGAAGGTTCTAAGTGCAAGTGATGCTGGTCGAATTGGTCGCTTGGTCCTGCCAAAAGCATGTGCTGAAGTTTGTTGACTTTCTTCTTTGACGTATTTCTATCTTGTTGCATGTCTATTCCTGATAATAAAAGATTGGTGCAGGCGTATTTTCCGCCTATTGATAGTTCAGAAGGTGTACCAATAAAGATCCAAGATGTAAAAGGGGAAGAATGGACGTTTTAGTTCAGATTTTGGCCAAATAATAACAGCCGAATGATGTTCTAGAGGGCGTAACGGCTTGCATACAAAATATGCAAATGGAAGCTGGGGACACAGGTATCCTTTCATGATCCTTGTGTTATCTATGAGCCATAGCCAACTTATGGTATCTTAATGGAGCATTATATGCAAATACTGGAGGTTTTAGAATGGCTGGGTGGGGTGGGTTGCCTTATGTCAAGGTATTGTTTTTGTATGGGTCAGGCTGGGTTGAGCTGAATTACCTTTTGTGATATGTCCATTTTTTTATTTCTACTTTCTTTAATAAACGATTTAGGAGGTTTCATACATCTATAATTTTATGCGGCCTTATCTTTTAAGTTTATATTGTACCGTGTTAATCATATTTAATCTGTATACTAGAATAATACCCGCGCAATGCGATGCTGGAAATAATGATGGTGGGTGACGGTGGTAGTAGTGAAAAACTAATAATTGTTTAATTATTGTATGTGTTTTAAAAGAAGTATTATATTATTTAATATAATAAAGAGCTATATTTAAATATTATATATTTATATGTAATAATAGATTATTAATTATTAATAGGGAATTATTTTGTTAATGGAAATACTATAAATGAGTTAAGGGTAATTTAGATATTTCCTTGTGTTGAGATTAATTTTAAGATAATGGTAAAGATGCATTATATGTAATTAGAGATTAGAGAAGAGATATGTGGTTGAAAAATTCTACCATAGTACCGTGTACTTCAATCTTTCGCTCTATTTTCTCAGTTTATCAAATTTTCTGCAGTAATATTTTGCCGGTTAGATCAAGAAGATAAACTTTTAGTAGGATGTCGAAAGGCAACAAATTTTGTACAAGCAACTACTCTTCCTAATGCTGTTAATGATGTAGCTCCTGTCTGTACTGAGAATGGAAACTCACCATCAGTACGTTTTACACATGCTAGTCTTTCCTTTCTATGTTTGGTATTTTTAAGTCACTTTTGCTTATTAGAGTTACCTTTTTAGGCAACAAATATGGAGCATGAAGGCACGAGTAAACAAGATTCAATGCAGCGATTAGTTATTAATATTTGTTTATCAAATCTTCGTTTATTACTTACATGCGTATTTATTTATTTGTTTTTTAACATATTAATTAATGTTTATCATTAATATTTAACTACCATCTCATTGAGATCGACATCGACATCGACATCGATTAAGCTTATCATATTATACTATTACATAGAAGTTCTATGCCTATGTAGTCTAGTTTTAGTAGATTAGTTTAATTGGTTTTTTAAATATAAAACTTGGTTTTACACATCAGGTATCTATATATAATATGTCACGATGTTATATGATATATCACACAACCTGAAAGGAGTAATAGTTGAACATGAGGATATTAATTTTTATAAAATACATTGACGATAAAAACGTTTGAGTTATCATTTAGCATCCGTTGCGCTCATTGCACAAGTTGTCAATTGTTCCATACGTTTGTTCATGTTTACAATAGGTATGTATGTTCGAGTTGCAGAACATTACGATGGATACAATACTATAAGGTTTGGTAAATGGATATTACTATAGGTTTTAGCCTCTCTTCTACATTACGCAAATGTTGTTCAAATGGTGACTATATGTAACTATACATGTTGGAGCTCCACATCACTACAATAGATACATTAATAGTATTATTTTGTAAAGTATTATTCATGTTTTTACTCATTTGGAGATACATCTAGTTGTTTGAATTGTATGAAAGAAAGTGAAGTATTTATAGATAATAATAACAAATGTACTCAAATTAATTGGTATCAAGTGGTGCATTTATTGCAAATAGAGATTAATAGACTGATTTGGTTTATTGCATTTATATAGATGACTAATGAATTTCTCATCTGTGTTAAACCGTTGTACGACTTTTTATGAAAGTTATTGATTAACTAATTGATGTTTAATTCATTTGTAATTAGTAATAATAATTATAATTAATATTACATTGAAACCGTGAAGAAATGAAAATAGTTATTACTGAGTTATTGATTATTATTATCAATGAAACCTTTACTATTTGATATTTTCACAAATTTATCATCCCATTTATTGAGACAAAACGTCAAAGTTAATTATGAAAATTATTTAATAAACAATTGATGATTAATTGATTTGTAATTACGATTAGTATTACATTGATATTGTGATGAAATGAATATAATAATTTTTATATATAAAAGCATCGATAGATATTATACATAGAAGTTGGCCTATACAAAGATCAAGAGGTGAATCGAAGTGCGAGTATCATGAATTGGACCTCGATCTTCATTCAAACTTGAATAAAAATGGGGTTCTAACGGCATACTTACCATATGCCCAAGTCATATGTCCTTGGCCAAATGGACCTCTCTCTTTATCGTGATCACTTCGAGTAAACGTTACATTGTACATTACCTTTTCGTACATTTCTTTGAACCTCAGCTCTTTAGTACTATTCTCATTCACAATGGTTACACCCAACGGCAAGGATGTATCTCTGATAGTGTACGTCGAGTTTGGCTTACCAACATTAGTCACTGTCCTTGAGTATGTTTTGCGGTCCCCTTTCTTGAGAGATACCGTAAAAGAAGGATAATTTAGTTGGCCCTCCAGTATTTTTTTTGAGCAACTAACACGCTTTTTCACAATGATTTGAACTTGTTTAGGGGTATAGCCTAATCCACAAAGATACGGAATGTAGTCGTTAGAGTGGAGGTCAAAAACAAGCCCAGGCTTATTAGCTTTTGATGGGTTCACGTGACCAGAACCAATGGCTAATACATCTGCAGGGAGGTCTCTTTCGTCTATAATGGCATCTCCCTTTCGATCTACTTGACTAGCCGTGGTCATTATTGCAGACTTGATAGCAGCAGGAGACCATTCGGAGTGGGCCCTTTTTAGGAGTGCTGATATCCCCGACAAATGAGGACAAGACATTGACGTCCCACGTATCATATTAAATGTTGCTTTCCCACTACTTGTATTGTTATCGACAGACTCAGGCCAAGCTGCCAGTACATCAACACCCGGTCCAATAACGTCTGGCTTTAGGATTCCTGGACTAGCCACGCTAGGCCCTCTTGAAGAGAAATAAGCCACCTCTGGATCTGATTTTAATCCCTTTACGGTTCCAAGTAAAAGGATAGTTGCGACAGGAGAAGAGGTCGAATTCATATATTTTTTTATCTCAACACCTTCTTTGTAACCAACATATGATGCAGGAATAACATGACCTTCTGCTGCGATACTCTCACCAGTGATATTATTATTCACAATAACCATGGCAGCTCCTCTAGCATCCTTCACCACCTGGCCCTTTTCAACATTGGCAATAACACCCACATCACATATTACTACCTTTCCTTTGACATCAGTGCCGCCCAGGGATCCTTCAATGCAATATTTTGCCATTCCATTATCAGTGTCTTTCCCTGGGTAAACAAGAGGACGAAGCTTATGATTGAAACCGTTTGGTTGGTATAACGATTCACCATCTAATAACTTATCGTTTCCGAGCAAAACTGATGTCCTTATTCTTCTATCCATGGTACTAGCCCCAACAGTAAGTAGCCAAGGGGCATCATTCGATACTGTTGAACCCATAGGCCCGGAATTACCTGCTGAACAGCTCACAAGTATCCCTTTTTGAATGGCACTAAAACCAGCAACTGCAATAGGATTTTGATACAAGGGAACAGATGATCCACCAAGCGAAACCGATAACACATCACAACCATCTTCCATGGCAACTTCCATTCCCGCTAAAATGGCAATAGAGGAACAACCGAACCCCTCACATACTCTATACATGGCCAAGTGTGCTAGTGGTGCCATCCCGCTTGCAGTACCGTTTGCCTGTCCAAATACATTTGTGTTATTAACTGAATTCCCTGCAGCGGTACCTGAAGTGTGTGTCCCGTGTCCCACATCATCTTTCGGAGAATTTCCATTAACAAAGCTTCTCATTCCTATGAGTTTGTTATTACACCCAGGAATCTCACATTTTCCTTTCCATCTTGGTGGCGGAGGGGGGACGCCTTCGTCATCAAAAGAAGGATGTCCCGGAGTGATTCCGGAGTCTATAACCCCGATTATGATTCCCTCTCCTTTGTTGAGATGTTTCCACAAGCCTCCTGGATTTTGACGCAAACCCAAAAAGTCAGGTGAACGTGTTGTATGCAATTGATAGACACCTTCAGGCCATACATCCAAAACGCCACTTAAATTTCCCATAGCCTTTGCTTGGCCTTCCGACATTTTCGCAGCAAATCCTAATATCACATGATGGTATGCATAAACTATTGTGGGTTTCTGGTATGAGGGGGAAGCAATTTTTGACAAAAACGACTTATACCATTTTTCTAGATCAACATCTGAAATTAAGTAGTCTTGGTCTTGAGGATGTGAATCTAAGTGAACAATGTAGGTTTTGAGTTCATCATTGGCTTTGGTGGGAAAGACATATAAACCGGTAGTGATCATCAGAAGCAACACAAAACCAATTGTTTTTGGCATTCTTTGATTAATTCTCTTTATGTGTATATGTATATCTTTAGTAATTACTCGACGAAGAGTTTGTTTGAGGATATATCTCAAGGTTCACTTGTATTGTAATGCATATATATAGAGGGGCCGTCGTCGTTTCGTTTCGTTTCTAACTGCACATCAAGTGATGGACCCATCTCGAATACGACATATTATCATTTCGATCACAAGTAATTACAACGTTCTAGCAAACTAAGCTAATTAAAGCCACACAACATTTAATAGCTAGCTAGCAGTACGACTGATACACATATGGAATGATGTGCATAGTTTACTCAAACATAATTATTTTGTGCTATATATGTTTGCCTTCATTGAGAGGTTAATTCCTTCATTATCTTTCATTTATATCTTTACTTTAACTTGAATTTGTAATTGATTGACTATTCTTATGTAACAGTTCTAGACGTAAAGGTTTGAACTTTCAAAATATCAGCATGATTCTTCTTTTGTGATATAGTTAGAAAAGAATTTAACAAGTGGCTAATGTATTCAATTAAACATAAATGTATAATCAGTGTTAGTAATTGATTAATTTGGAGGTCATTTTTCGTTTTGAATAACGTTATATGTGAAAACCGAAAATGCATACCAGGTGTTTCATGAAATGTCTGACTCATAAGTTTATGATAAAATGCCTTGAATCATACTATTACGATTAATCTTTTGTGATCTGTACATTTGGAGTGCACTTTGTTAAGTTGTACCTCGTTAAGTTGGACAACAACACCTAAAACAGAAAATATTTGGATCGTGAAATTTCTTTATGGAATATATATTGATTATTTGTGTATTAATATAGGTATTTGGAATTAACAAGGCAACTGCTGGAAATTGTAAAGTTTTATTATTTGGTTATCATATACTGTATTAGTTACAACTAATGATGCTACACCCTAGAATAAGTTACAACTAATTACAAGATAAAGATAGAATAATATATTGACAAAGTCTAAGCTTTGTCAATATCCTTAAAATGCCCCCGCAAGTTGGAGGATCCCTCGGAGTACCCGTTTTAGAGATTGCCAATGTAACTTAGTTGGTGCATCCATGAACTATGACAATCTATTAACATCAAACAATGCATCCGGGCGAGTAATTAGTAGGTACTGAAGTGAACCAACAAGTCTATGATAAGGTGATGCGTCAACCTAGAGGTGATCCATCTACAAGAGGTGTAGAAACTTCCTTAGCGCCATCCATGTGAAATTGTGTTAATAGGTCCGCAATGTGTCAATATTGAGATAAGAACAGCCCATGCACAAAAAATGATGTAATGGTCCAAGATCTTTGATAGAAAACTTACGTGATAGCTCGAGCACAATATATCCAAGAAATCATTATGACTACCTGTAAGAACTATGTCATCAATGTAAACCATAAAATAAGTTGTTATCCTATGATGATTATAAATGAATATTTATCCCTATCTGATTTCTCAATCTTATGAAGCTTGAAAACTGGCGATTCCCAAATTTCATTATCATAGCCAGTTAGCAGACCTGCCTCTGCCTTTGCTTCTGATCTGCCGTACGTTTTCAACTCCAATCCTCGATATTTGCTTTTAAACCTTTTATTTTATTTTTGAGAATAATGTCTGCAGATCCATTATATTGTCCTGATTTCCAAGAAAACTCCACTAAGGAATTAAAATCATCGAGACCAAGCCCCGGACATTCTACGTACTATCCTTCCGTTGATCTATTATAAATTTTTTAGTATTTATGATTTGGGTCCAGATAATTATAATGTGATGTAATCCCTATGTTTATTAGATCAGAAATTATGATCCCACAATTTCCCTTTTTAGTTAGTGTCAGATCAGCGAGTAGTTTAGACTTGATATCTTTAAGTTCTTATTATATATGATTGTAAGCACATATACTTAGAACTGTCTGCAGATGAAAACTTGGATTAGTCCTCTCCTACACAAGACATAACAAGAAACTTAATCCAAGTTAATTTTATCATAATTTCCACCTTCCACTATTGATTAAGCACTTACATATATTTATAAGTAACGGTTTCCATCAGTGATTAGAGGAATTTTCATTTTATTGTCACTGAATATGAGAGCTTACACAATTTTAATGATTCAAACACGCATGAAATTTATTACAAACATTAACATTAAATGCTGCTTTTTTTCCTTAACTAGTTCGGCCTCCTGCAGTTGGTCCTAATTTGGCCATTAGTACCCGTGAGTGGGCTAAGGTTTCCCATCTTCACCATCGCATTGGCAAAGTCTGTAAAGAAAGCAGCCGAGTTGAGCCTGTATCGGTCAACTTGAGCGTTTGTTGAACCTCCACTGTATATTTGTTGATCAGAATGAAGTAGACCCCTTTGGTTTACCAAGTTTCGGAAGAAAGCATTGTCAAAAACATTTGGAGTAGTGCTGTCAAGAGGGGCGAGAGTAGCATCACCTCCGGTTCTAGGACAATTTCTTTGCATGGATAATGCAAATGAGGGATCGATGTTGGTTTCATTGTAGATACGATCTTTAAATACTCCACATCTAGCCTGCCCAATTTCATGAGCTCCTGTATTAATTAAAGGGCAAATTGCACAGAAAGGTAATGTAATTGTCAAAAATTCAAAATTGCCTTGAAGTAAATTTATATAAGAAGCAAACAAGTAATTACCAGTAAGTGCAACCATTTCTTGAGCCGAAAAACCTTTGTTTGCGAACTGAGTGATTAGTTGGGGAAGATCCAAAAATGGTGAAGGGAGATCGGTATTAGCAGCAGATAAACTCGCAGTTAGCGAGTCCCTTCTTCCTAAGAGAACATTCCATGTTTGACCACCTAGCTGCAAATTTATATTTTAAAAGGTTAACTATTTTAAAGTTGTTGAGAAATATATATATATAAACTACTAGCTTGATGTTGATTTGGCTTACTCGGACAGTTGCATCTCGTGCAGCAACAGTTAGAAGATCAGCACACGAGACAACACCGGGACAAGATGCTTCCAGTTGAGATTTAATCGTATCGATCACTTCAAATCCTCTAATTGAGTTAGCATTTGGGACAGCATTTTTCTCTCCACCATCAAGCAAAACTGATGCATCACATCCCTGCATGCATATATATTAATCACATCAAACAAAGTTACTATTAAATTACTATATAACTGACTGAGTTTATTTCGTATTTTCTAGCTTCTTGGTACGTAGTGTCTTTCAATGAACTTACTTTACTGATCATAAAATAAAAATGAAAAAATTACTATAGCTCTTAATTAAAATGTCAAGACGAGGGCTAAAAAGATAAACTTACATTAACAAAGCAATCATGGAAATGGAGACGAAGTAAGGAGGCACCCATGCGACGTTCATTACCAATTGCGGTGCTAACACCACCTTGGATAATGGACATGGCAGTCGGGCAAGTTTGGCGATAGAAGTTTGCGGTCAATTGAGCCGAAGCTATTGATGCAGTGAATAATAACAAGCACCATATGAAAGTAAAAGCAGAAGACGAAGAAGATGATGAAGCCATAGAGGTTGATAGTGTAAACAGGTGTTGTTGGCTTTCGATGTGAGGAGTTCATGTATTCTTCATCATCTACTTATAGTAGTTGTGGAAATTAAGTCATAAGAAAGAAAAAGAAAAAAAAAAAAGACATTTTTTTAAATGGCATCATTCAGTTGACTATATAAAATCAACATAGATATTTATTTAAAATCCACGTGTATAATTTTTTGTAACATTTTTGTCGAAACAAAAGACTCGGTCACACAATATGAACTATATAATGGGAAGAAAATAAGATGTAGTATTATATTAGAAAAATAACAAATTTTAATTTTTATAGTTTTTTCTATATGTGGCCCTTTTAGACGTCGGTGGGAAAGTTGTTCGAAATTTGAAGCTCAAGGGTCTTAAAATACCTTTCTAGAACAAATCGATCGTCGTATAGCTGCTGTCATGCATATTTGCTTTTTTACTAATTCTATCTCATCGCTAACTCTGTGTTAGTCATATTTTTCCTTGGGCTGTCAAAAAGTAATAATAATAGTAATTAACAACAGTAATTTTAGGAAGAAAAAAATAAACGATACGGAGTATATAAATAGTCGACAGTTGATATAAACAAGGAGAACTCACAAAAAATGAAAAAAAGGTCAACAATTCCCGAAAAAGGAAAAAGTCAAAATGCATAACTTTTTTTGTCAAATGCTTCAGAACAATGGTCAACATACATCTTAAAAAATATATATTTTCCAAAATGACTTGCGAATTTAGTGTTATTTTATTGTAAATTTTTTAAAATTTTTTTTGCTATATGATTTTCAAAAATAATAATAATAATTCAAACGAAATTACGTTGATACTTTGATTTTTAAAACGTTAAGATTACATCTATGGTTGTTATTGTTGATATATGTAACTCGAACGTTCGTTTCATGAATGTTTTGATCTTGATAACACACAAGTCTATCTGAAATCTTGTAACTATATGTAAACTTCAATACGTCATGAAACTTTTTGCCGATTTACTTAATGTGAAGTTGCAGCAGTTTCAAGTGCACAGATATATAATGAGTCCCATATATACGGAGAAATAGCCGGGAAGAGTTAGAGTTACACCTTCTGATCAGTGGGACTCGGCTCGCTCATGTTGTCACGTTGTGCATCACGAAAATCTTCTATAAAATGCACACGTACGGTTTGCAATATTGGACTTGAAAATTCTTAGAATTATAGTAGATTAAGTGGTCAGATATATCTCTTAAAATGTCAAGAAATGTAGGAGATAATAGATCAGATGATAGATCAATAGATGAGGCAAGTTTTTATATAGGGTTAAGTATTTGAAAATGTAACAAACTATGACAAACACTCGGTTGTGTATATGAACTTTCAAAAACTCTATCATGTATATTCAATTTTTGATTAAGCTAATTGTACGTAATTTGACTGATGTGTCATCTATACAAAGCTCTCACATGTCATTCAAAACCCACGTCAAAAAATTACATACAATTAGCAACAAATTTAAAATTGGATATACACAATAAAGATGTTGAAAAGTTGACACATCCAATAGAGTTTTTGTCATAGTTTATTACATTTTTAGACATTTAACCCTTTGATATATTAGTACGTGTTAAGTTGTTTTGTTGGTCTTAGTTTGGTGTTACAACATAATTTATGTTGTATTTAAAAAAGTACATGAACAAGAAGAAGCAAAAAGCACAAGAATTACATGCTCTGGTCAAGCACTGACATACATCCGCCACAATAACAATTCAGTTTTATTAATTTGAACCCGTTCGGAACACATGTAAAATCAGTTAATCAATTGACTTAGCTTCCAGAGAAGTTAATCAGTTATATACCAACAAGCTAGAGCTTTGGAGAAAGTGTTATGATTATAATTAAGTATACAAGGAGTTTGTATATTTTATTTTTCAATAGATCTCATGAAAAGCATAAGATTTAAAAACCATGTATCTTCATAAGATGGATTCTGATTGAGTGATTGTAGAAGTGTAACAAAGGCCTTAATTGTGTGTACATATATATACATACATATATATATATATATATCTATATATATTAAAGTTCACTGATTGAACCGTGTTAACAACTATGTTCCTTCTTGTTTGCGTATTCAACATTAGCTGTCCTTATTAATTGTTATATATTGCACCTAGTATATAGCATATATTAATAATCACAACACAAATACACATATACATACTGTATATAAAGACATCAATATATTTTATAGATAGAAGTTGGCGGATACAATGATCAAGAGGTGAACCGACATGTGAGTATCACGAATTGGACCTAGATCTTCATTCAAACTTGAAGAAAAAAGGGGTTCTAACAGTATACTTGCCAAATACCCAAGTCATATGTCCTTGGCCATATGGACCTTTCTCTCCGTAGTTTTCACCTCTAGTAAACGTTACACCGTATGTAACCTACTTGCTCTTTAGTATCATCTCAAACGTGGCTTTCCCACTACTTGTTTCATTCTTTACAGGATCAGACCAAGCTGCAAGTAGGTTGACACCGGGTCCAGTAACGTCTGGCTTTAGGACTCCAGGACTAGATATGCTAGGCCCTCTTGAAGAGAAATAAATCACTTGAGGATCTGATTTTAACCCATCCACAATTCCAAAGAAAGGATAGTAGCGACTGGTGAAGACATCGAATTCAAATAGTTTTTAATCTCGACGCCTTCTTTGTACCCAAGATATGATGCAGGAAGAACGTGTTCTTGTGCTGCTGTACTCTGACCAGTGATGTTGTCATTCACAATAACCATGCCAGCTCCTCCAGCATCCTTTACCACTTGGCCCTTATCAATACTGGCAATCCCACCCAAATCACACAATACTACCTTTCCTTTGACATCAATTCCTTCAAGGATCCTTCCATGCAATACTTTGCCATTTCATTAACACTATCTTGTGCTGGATAAACAAGCGGCCCAAGCTTGTGGTTGAAATCCTTTGGTTGGTACGACGATTCACTGTGTAATAATATTTTGTTCCCGAGCAAAACCGATGTCCTTATTCTTCTATCTTGTGTACTAGCCCCTACTGTAAGGAGCCACGGGGCATCATTTGATACTGATGAATTCTTAGGCCCTGAATTACCTGCTGAACAACTCACAAACACCCCTTTCTGAATGGCACTAAATCCACCAATTGCGATAGGTTCTTCATAAAAGGGAATGGAAGCCCCACCAAGCAAAAGTGATATCACATTAACACCATCTTCAATGGCTGCATCCATACCCGCAAGAATGCCGCTAATCGAACAACCATACTCCATACATACTTTATACATGGCTAAGTGTGCCAGTGGTGTCATTCCACTTGTAGTGCTGTTAGCCGGTTCATATAGATTTGCATTGTCTACTGGACTCCCTGCCCCAGTACTTTAAGAGTGTATCCCGTGGCCCACATCATCTTTTGGAGTACTTCCATTAATAAAGCTTCTCATTCATATGAGTTTGTTGTTACACCCAGGAATCTCACATTTGCCTTTCCATCTTGGTGGAGGAGTTGGGATGCCTTCGTCATCAACCGAAGGATGTCCAGGAGTGATTCCGGTGTCTAGAACCCTGATTATGATTCCCTTCCCTTTGTTGGAATGTTTCCACAAACCTCCTGGATTTGTACGCAAACCCAAAAAGTCAGGTGAGTGACTTGTATGTAACTGACATACACCTTCTGGCCATACATTCAAAACGCCACTCAAATTCCCCATAGCCTTTGCTTGGTCTTCTGACATTTTTGCAGAGAATCCTGTAACCACATGACAGTACGCATAAACTATTCTGGGTTTTTCCTTTGACGGAAACTTTAACGCTATTTTTGACAAAAACGAATTATACCATTCTTCAAGCTTGACATCAGAAACTAAGTATTCTTGGACATGAGGATGTGAATCTAAGTGAACAACGTAGGTTTTGAGTTCATCATTGGCATTGGTGGGAAATTAAGACATTGAAACTGGCAGTGATCTTCATCAGAAGTATCGCAAAACCAATTGTTTTCACGACATTCTATGACTAATTTTCTTTGTGTGTATATGTATATCTTTAGTAGTTACTTGATGTTGAGTTTGTTTGAGGATATATCTCAAGGTTCACTTCTAATGCATATTTATAGAGGGGCCGGAGTTCCGTTTTGTTTTTAGTCACATATTGGCTACACATGCAATTGACAAGTGCTAGATCCCACTCAAATACGACATTATTCTTTACGATTATTAGGAATAACTCTCTAACAAACCAAGCTAATTAAGGCCACGCTACATATGATAGTTAGCTTGAACTAAGACTGATACATATATGGAATGATGTACATAGTTTACTCAACCATCTAGAAATAGAAAATAATTAGTTTTCATGCATATATGCTGTCTTCATTGAGAGGTTAATTACTCCATTTCTACAATTTTCCCCATATCTAAACTTAACAAGGTTTCTGCAAGTTTGCCCATATCATAAAGTTAACAAAGATTATTGTCTGTATTTTATATCGTTGCTTCAAGGCTTGAAATCAGATTAGTTTATCACCAATTAACTGTAAATCTTCTCTAATACATACCGGTCTTATTCTTTTTAGGAATTTTCTATCGCTAGCTAGTGAGTTGTCATAAATTCTCCATTTTGGATAACACTCTGGAGTTAGTTTTGCATATGGACCAAAAATGGCAGCGATGTGAAATTGCGCGTCCAGTAAACACACACGAAATGGGACAGCTTCCGAGTATTTTGTGAATGATCCTAGCCAAGCCGACCAATTTGACAAGCGTGATGCTTATTGTTCCTTGCCATTACTGAAGGTCTTTTTACCCTACCAGATAATTATTTTAGCACAAGACGAAATGGCCACAAAATAATACTTACATTGGTTAGGAAATAGACGAACTGTGTGCTTGATTTGATTAAGAGAAGATTATTATACATTAGTCAGCTTTGTTAAACATTTGGCTGCATTCTTAATACATATATGGCAGTACCTAATAACGTGGAAATTTATCTTGTTGAACTCCATTTGGGCCCAAGAATGTTTCGCAGATGCATATGTATTGCTATTTATTGACTTAACTCAAGTTTCTTTCTTCAAGAATTGGAGTTACTCCTTTTTCACCAAGTCCAATTAGCATTGCTTATATTTTTATCTAGTTTTCCTGTATACTATATATAGGATCATTAATCGATAGTATGAGAGTCGATCAATAAAGGTTAAAAGTTCCTTAATAACTGACTATGCTAATCACTGATGTGCCTTTTTTACGGTGACAGTGATTAGCTTTGTCTTAATTTAATTCCAACTTAGTTATCAGACTATCAAATTTATCCATAACGAAGTTAAGTGTTGCAGAAAGATATTCCAGTTTATATAATGTAATACGGAGTATGTATGCATTACGAATAAAATCCAATTTTATAGATGTTTATATATCTAAGACTAGTTTTTACACATGTGTATACACACGGGTCATTTTGAAAAATATGAAATAATACTATTTGAACATTTTTGAAAATAATTGCAAGTGAAACTATAAAAAAAACTATATAAAAATATTAATTAATTAATTAATTAATAGTATATTATTTTGATAATGTTAGTAATATTATTTACTAATTATCTTGTTTACTATGTTTATCTTTAAAACAGTTATTTGTTTTATTTTTTAAAGTCATTATTTATGATGTTATCAAATCCCTAATTTTACTCAATTTAAAAAAAATTATTTTAATTAAATTATGACTTCTGATTGGTTAGTTAGATTTCAAATTAAAATGATGATGTCATAAGTATAATTCTTATATATTATTTAAGATAAGCGTTATCCTAAGCGATAATTACGTTTAATTTGGGGGTATCAAATTAATACGAGATCAAGGTACTTCATTGTCATCAATGGTCAAGACTTGTTGATATTTTTTGGCTAAGTTAACCCTTATTGAATTTTGTTCACCAATATATACTTTACAGTATTAGCTAGACATATTTTAAAAATTTTAATAATTAGAAAAGAAAAAAAAAAAAAACTCGTAAATACCTGAAATAATTAACAACCTTTCAACACTTTGCATGCCATTTAAAGGTGGAGTCAAGTTGTTGTAAAGCTGTAGTTAGCTGCCTTATAATGCCAAGCACCATTTTCACACTTGGAAATGGAGAATTAGCTAACGGAACATGGAAAAGTAGTACTATCAAAATAAAGTCACAGAAGACCGAGTCTCCGATGGCTTCCAAAGCATCGCTCCTAAACTCGATTCTAGCTTTTAAGTTAAACTTTAGGTTGATATATGTAATTAAACAAGCAGCATGATCATTAGTTGACCAATGGATATGGATCAACAGGAACAGTAGATAACACATAGATTAAATTTAGTTTATTGTAATCTTCAATCATTTTAGATATGA
The DNA here is from genome assembly GCA_963921325.1 of Logfia minima. Taxonomy (NCBI): domain Eukaryota; kingdom Viridiplantae; phylum Streptophyta; class Magnoliopsida; order Asterales; family Asteraceae; genus Logfia; species Logfia minima. The sequence goes on along the minus strand of OY992776.1, from coordinate 9,082,462 downwards.
TTACTTAGATTACACGATACCGAAATGCTTTAGGATTAAAGGTGAGCTAGTTGTATACATTGACTAACCAAACTTAACAAATAATAGGGGCCTACAAACAGTGCCCCTTCAGGGTGCCATTGCCGGGTTGGCTGGTTCACGGGCATATGATCAATATATTCAATAAATCAATATACTTATTGATTAATATTTTTATTGAAGTGTTGAGTGTAATTTATGTGATTGAGTAGTTCCCTTTAAAATTTAGGTTGTAAATTGATAAAATTAATCAATATACTCAATAAACCAATAAATTCGTATATAAATTGATAAAATATAAATATAAATAAATGACTAATAATACATTTGCATGCATGCTATAATGTAAAATCAGAATTAGTTCCGCAATGTTGAAATGGGGATTGTTTTGAGCCGGGCGATTAGTATGGACTTCAAACTCAATAGTCAATACCTGTTGGGCCAAGTTGACTGGGGGCTGGTACCGCTTGCCCCATGATGATAAGCAGATTAAAAAATCTTCTACTTCTACAAAGTACAAATCCACCATGATTTTCAAAAAATAATAATAATAAATAAATAAATTACCGTGATGTATTGAATCTATCTATCTATTTTATATTTATAATTTTTATAAGTTTAATAGTTTAATATTATTTTTTAATTAGTATTCGAGTAGGATTCATAAATTTTTTAATTAATTATATTGTATTCAAATATTATCTAACTCTATCTAAATTTATTGTTTAGTTTATCTTTTAAATTTAAATAATTATTTATTTTTAAATTATGAAAAATCATCACGTAAGTTTTACTTATACAATAAAATATGAAGTAATATTTTATTCTCTTTTAATGTATAAATAGAATAAATATATTATAAAAGTATAAACTATTATTTTAAAATTTGCCACGTAAACTCAAACACCACGTGACATTCTCTCAAAATCTTAAATTAATTAATTAATTAGATTTTTATAGTTATAAATAATTATAATTATACAATTTAAAACCGAATCATAAATATAAAATATCTAAGTAAATATAATCTATGCATTATACATCAAATTAAATATCGCAACTTCAATATCTATCCTCCAACTATTTTGTTACATCGTTTGATAAGATCGTAAATATCTCAAGACTTGATGTCATTGTTGGATTATGATTAGGTTTCATCTTATTAATTAAGGATATGAATACTATTGAATTCTTCTAAAACTCCAATTCCACTAGTCATAAATAGACCAATTACCAATATTTTTATATTAAAAGCCATAACTAAGCTATCAACAAATACAACAATTGTCAACAAAATTACCAAGGATATAGATAGTATTGAGTTCTCCTAAAAAATCAAATTCTACAAGTCGTAAATAGACCATTTATCCCAATATTTTATATTAACAAACATGACTAATTTGGTTTCGATATATTTTTTTGGTCATCAAAATTCTTTAACGAAAGCATACATGTTTCACATTAAGTTTTTATGATCCAATTGAAATTTATAATAGATTAAGTGATTGTTGAATAAGGTTTTACCATCTATTGACATGTACGTACGATCTTTCACTTGAAGAAATATGATTACTTGATGTAATAATATTGACTCTTTTATTTATTTTTATTTTTTTTGTTATTGGTGATTTGACTCTTTTATGTTTTTGAGTGCGTTTTTAAAATAATTTTTGTTATATTACAGGTGGAATAATTTTCTAATCTCATTCACTTCCTTTTGTATCGTAGATTACTTTCTACATTTTTGTTAGTGTTGTTTTTATGATTATTTGATTATCATATACCTATTACCTATATAATATATACATACATGTAATTTGTAATGATATTTGTAATAATATTGTTGTAATTTTTTATTTTGTAGAACAAGGATTAACAATGAATTACAAAATTATGAAGCAAGCTCTTTCTTGATTATCATGCTCATAATTGAATAGAAGAAACTTTGAAGGTGCAATGTTTTCCTACACTTATAAGATTGAGTTGTATACATTAAAATCTATTTTTATTTATTATATTTTGCAGATATGTTTATCATTATTTATTGTTATGATGATATATACTCAATACATACACATACACACATATATATGTATAAATTGAGAGCACTTTGTAATTATAAATATATTTTATTACTATTATTATTATTTTATTACTAGATCATAAAATCGTGATGACGTCAGACGAATTAAATTTTTATAAATTAATAAATTATTGTAGTCGATTTGTGACCGATTTTTTTATATAGTTTATAGACCCGCGATAAGGCGCGACCAATTTGACTTTTATAAATAAATAAAATATTTAGTCGATTTTTTTATATTACGACTGACTTTTTCAATTTAAATAAATACATCAAATACTTAAAGGGCAAAATTGTAATTATATATAAAAAAAAAAAAAAAAAAAAAAAACGCTTGCTCACTCTATAGTTTTCAAACACCATAAAACTTGGAAATTACTTGAATTTTCAACACGTTAAAGCAATTTTAAAAGTCAGTCAAATTTGGTGTTAACTTGCAATTTCCTTATAATGCGAATTAGCACCGGCTTCGATGGCAAGTCTTCGAACACTTTGTGTCACTATTTTTGTCGGTGGCTAGTTGTTGACTATAACAAATACACTTGCGCGCACTTATATAATAGTATGATGATGATATGACTTTTTGTAGTGGTATATAACACAAACAAATTAATTAAATAATAGTATTAATGATATAAAAGTTAGATAAATTACATTCAGATGATCGGTTCATATATTGATCAATGAGGACGTGAAAAGCGTGTAACATTGCAATTTTTTGAATGAAGCCCTAATTTTAAAGATTCTTGATTTCTTGTATTTAGTTATTTTTTGTACTTTTGTTTTTTATGTAACTTTCATTAAATTGTGAAAATATTTCCATCTACTCCAATTTAAAAAATAAAGTGAACTATTCTTTCAACTGTAAAATAAAATGACATATAATGTTATTAATTTTGTAACGGAAAAAAGATAAGTCATTTAATACGAATTATTTAAAAAATAAATAAATTCATTTTCTTTTTTCGCACAAAACATAACACGACCCATCATATTAAACGTTATCACTCTATATAAACAACACAATATCTCACGGAAACACATAATGTACAACAAACCTAATGTTTTGATTGTACTTAAAAGTTTAAAATGATATAGTATACTTGTAAATAAAAGATACCACGTAGAACTTACCAACATCAAGGGATTTAAAAACGGAAGAAACTTCAACGTTTTGATAATATAGACAAAGTTGACTTTGGACAATATTATTCACATTCATAGAATTTGATATTATAAACTTTCATGTAATTTAATTTATATGAACGAACAAGGAACTCCACATTTGTAAAATCTCATAAGGTGGCTAACTAGTGAACGCGTGTTTCTCATTCATATAGATATAGTTCTAAATTCAAATCACAACAATTTTATTTCTTATAATTAACAAAGTTGCAACTTGATGTTTGCAGATGAAAATCCATTGGACTTATATATTGTTGGGAGCTTTTTTAATAGTAAAATTAGATTAGATTTTAATATCTGAGTAATAATGATAGAGGCTAAATTCATTCATTGTTTGATATGATTTCTTTCTTCTAATCTTGTTAGTTAAACTTGACATATTTTATTCTTACATTTTTATATCTACTTTTACCTGTTCAGATTAGTATAATTAGCGTAGTTATTTGAAGGGCGGACTTCGGAGAGTTAGATTTATCTATATTTTTCTTTGATGTGGGCTTATAACTTACATTTTTAGTCATACCAATGAATTGGACTACCTCTTACTAATTTAACTATGAGTTTGTTCTTAATTTTATGAAAACGATTGTCAATTGTTTAAGCCGAAGACATATTGAGAAACATAAATTTTTAGGGTTGTGTGCTTCGTATTAAGTCGTGATATTTATGTCAAGATTGGGGCCAATTATCACGAAAAATTATTGTAGAAGAAATTAACTAAAACGAAACAAAAACGAGTGTGCGTTGCTGCTAGAGGTTGCGACATTGGGCCGCCAAATGTTGCGATGAGCTGCCCACAAGAATTGGGTTTCTGACCTTCTAATTTGGTTAGCCCGCCAATTAAAAAGAGCCCAACTTTTGATTTCGAACAAGAGTTCTGATTCTGAATCCTGATTATTACAACTAGCATTATACATGCGTCTTAAATCAGAGAATATATATCTATCTGTGTCTATATCTATATTTATCTATATCTTATCTATCATATATACAAAAGAAATATAAACAGTAAACAAAATGACACGTGACAATCTTTCATAATTTCAGTTAATTACAATTGAATAGTTCAAATAAGTTAATGCACCTTTAAAATCAGACTCGGAGTTAATTATGATGTAGGATGATATGAAAGTTGTGTCCTACACTAACTAAAACTTAATGAGTATATTAATGAAAGTGTAGCTATATATTTATTAAATTATCGTGGGCTCTATTATTTACATATTAAATTAAAGAATTCTATATTCCAAGTAATTGGGATCGAATCTTCATTTAGTGTGTGTTTGCTTTGATGTCTTTTAGAATTGATAATGGGTATTAAATCAAGAAAGTTGTTTGTTATGAAAAAACAACATCATTTTACTTTTGTGGTATCTACAACTTTTGTTGCGGTAACTTTACTTTCTTTAAATTACAACTTTGTTGAATATCAACGATCAAATATATAAAAACTATTATACATGAGTGTAATCTAAAGTTATATATTTAGTTTAATACTAATATGTAGACAGATGATTTAACTACGATAAGCATATTTGTATATTATATGTTATTGTCTGTATGAATTATATAATTTAGATTACCGTATATCACACAAGTTTCAAATCTAGTAATATTATATTTCAATTAGTAACTTAGCGATAATTATATCTTGTGTTTATTATCAACTAATGTATTATCCATGATAGTGAATCAGTAAAGACAGTTTGGTGTGCTGAGTTGTAGATTCAGCATAGGGTCGTTAAAAGTGAAAACAATATGAAAAAAAAGAAAGATTATTACACTATGAAAATTATACAATTTAAATTTAAGAATATTGAATCTTAATTTTAAATTTTTTTAAAATAATGTATCAAAATAGATTATAGGTAGTAAAAATATATATAATGCATCTTGATCATGCATTGAAGTTATCATTATAAGAAACGTTCAAATTTCGTTGGATACAATCAATATCGTACATATTTGATTCTACATAATATGTGAAATGAGTGGTAGATTTTTTGTTATAATTTTTTAAACATAAGATTAAATTAAGTTATATTATTATTTGTTGTAAACCTAATATTTACGCAAGACCTAAATTGAAACTTTAAAGTAACGTGTTTTGCCTTTTAAAACAAAGTAACACTTTAAAAAGACTCCAAAATCGAAACATTAAAACTTTTGGTACCTTAGTGGAAGTTGGTTAGGAGCTATCGAGGATTAGGTAGCTACTAAAAACCAATTTATCGTCACGATTAAATGAACTATTTTTCACATTGAAGGTCATGATCATTTAATTGGACATAATGGACTTGGGCATGACTTATGCAACTAAGTATTTAATTAATTATATTCATAGCACATTGATTAGTCTATGAGATTTATAATTAAACACACATTCTTTTTACATGCACATGGTAACCTTTGCTTAATTGTCATTTAGTTAACAAGATAATTCAAAGGTCACATATTTTACCATTATCCTAGCTACTTAAATAGTTAAAAAACACTTTTACTAAGGATTAAACCAATACTGAAATATTATAATTACCACGACAAACTCATATTAATTGATTGAAAGTTGAAACTAGTCGAAAATTTACGCCCTTTCAAAAGTATATTTTTCTTGTGTTTGAAAATCAAACCACCTAATTAAAATACGCAAATTGCTCTACACTAATATCATTATCATTCAGGCATTACAAGACAATTAAATCCAAGAAATCCAAGCAAACAAAATTAGTATACCAGTTGGTACGTTTTAGACCTTTGGTTGATTTCCATATTTTGGGGAACCAATATGTGAACTTATCAAATGTAATACTACTTTTACAGTCTTCTAAAATTATATTTGACTTGTTCAGTCTTTGATTTGGTTAGTGTTATAATAATAATAATTATTATTATTATTATTATAAATATTTTGAATTGTAAACATTGTTTAGTAGATAAATAAGTAAGCATTTTATTAATATAAATCACGTATATATTTTGACAGTTTTATGTCTCTCATATACAGTTACTGTTCAATCACATTCAACATCAATTCATCATAAAATTCAATTTAGATAAATTACAATTAATATCATAACAGTAGTATTCGAGTTTACAATTGTTTGATTGAACAATTTCTAGAGAAAAGGGTATCAAATATAGCAAATTTTGAAGGAAATGGTTTCGTGAGTGAAAAAATTGTACTCATCAAATTCAAGTGATTAAGAAAGTATTTTACAAATTCCACCGAGCAGTTGTTTCTAATTTTTTATTGGGAATCAAACGGTATAAGTATAATACTCTAATTTAATAAATTCTGTTTAATTTGAATTTTTTGAACAGTGACAGTTACTGTGTTCATGATGAACTCGATAGAGTAGGATATCGATCTCGATAGTACAGTCCTTGATTTATCTCAATGCACATATATTATATCGATCTCATACTTAGAAAATGTACTTTGTATCAAAGCCAATATAAATACAATTTGAACTCGATAGTATTTTTGAACTTAAGTTGAATCTCGATACAGTTATATCAATAGCCTTTATTCGATCTTGATAGGTTATCTTGGGTAGCTTGTATCGACTTCGATACAAGTTGTAGAATATTGACCCGATATCGATATAAGTGATACGACATCGACAAAAGTTGTAGTTGAAACATTCAACATCGATATAAAAAAAATTATTTATGCTTACAATTATATAATTTTGGTTTGAGAGAATTTTCATTTTACCCGAGAAACTTTTGAAAAAATTCAGAGGAAATTCGTTTGGATAAAATTCAAATTCTCGATCAAATTTTTTCTCAAAAGAAAAGGGTTCTTTAAAACTTCAAATCATACATGTTTAAAGATCCATTCGAGTAATCAATCAAGATGTCGATTGTTAATGCTAGGATTAAATACAACAACATGTATCATGTAAATCCACAACCAGACTACATGACACAAAGTGAATTGTTTGTTACAATGTTAGAAGATGAACTTCAAGGATATTACTCCAACATAAAAAGTGTTAATAAATGAGGAACTGAGAAAATAGCTGAGGTTAAAGATATTCAAGAGCGACGTGAAAGACTTCAGATTGAAAAATGAGAAGCTTAAATCTAAGACGTTAGAAAAACAAACTGAGCAACAAAAAGAGTTAAAAATTGTAGTGCGAGAATGGGAAGAAAAGTTTTAGGAACAAAATGCTTGTGTTGTTAAGCTAATAATTGAACTATCTAGTGCTTTAAGAAAAGTGGAGATTCTTCAAGAACAACTTAAGAACCTTATGAAGGAAAAACGATTTGATAGTTTGTCAATTCCTCATATATCTCAGCTAACAAAAGCAGCAAAACCACAAGCCAATGTTCCAGTAAAGATTTACACGGATAAATCTTTCAAACCACTTTCAAAAGTTATTTATCAGTTTACCAGTTATTCTTTGCAAAAGAATAAGGGATATTCTAAGAAATCACAATCACTTGAAACATTTACTTCTCAAAAGAATTTTCATCATTTTGGTTCTGATAGTCTTAACTTCTCAAATTAATCAATTTCAAAAGTCAACAAGAGTTTGGAAACCGAAAAAAAGTATTTCTCAAACATCTTCCCCAATACAATCATTCAAATATTCAAGGTCGAAGATGGTTGCAATTGCACCATAAAACTTTTCTTATTCGGTGCAAAGAACGAATGATTTTGTATCCCCCGTTATTGAAATATTTTTTGTCACCGTTGATTCCACGTAACTTATTTCGAAGTAAGACACCAGGTTTTGTGACACCCGACCCTTTAGGGTAATGATTACCTTAAACTAGAACTCTAATTTCGTGTATTTAGTTCTTTATTAGGCTAAGTACTTGTGATTACTTGCAACTATTTGTATATATGTGTATATACACTTACGTAATTGTTTGAATTACACCTTCGTAATTATTCGTACTTACGCGAAACAACCGGACGTGGTCCGACTATTTATACGACGTTGGTGAAAACTATTCATAGATAACGCAATCATATTTTATAGTTAAAATAGTGGTTATATACCTTATATTATTATTTCAAATAATATACACGAAAAACTTTGACGTTTTGTTTAAAACGTAACAAACGCGACACCCGAGCAACACCCGAAATATACTTTTGTAACTCAATTTAGTATTTTAAGAATACTTACTTATCCCGAATGTTATTCACAAATTAAAAGTATATAGAAAAGCTCAACGTAAATTATCAACTTTTTAAAAACCACAAATTAACGTTTAAACGAACGGGGAACGAAACACGAAGTCGAGAAAACGAGTCACGAGCCCGAAACACTTTTGGGCCAGGCCCAACTCGTCTAGGCTAGTCCAAGAAGCCCACCCCACAAAAACACCTCAACTCACTCCATTTTTCACACACACAAGCCCCATTTTCTCTCTTCCTTCTCTCTACTCTCTCTCTCTCTCTCTCAAATCTGCCACCATCCACCACCCACTCACCACCATCAACCACCACTCTACCACCACAAGCCGCCATCACACTTTCAAGGAGAAGTCAAAAATCCTCACTTTCCTCTCCTTTTAGATCGGTTTTCAATATTGTAAGAACATCTAACTCATCTACAATACTTGTAACACATCTATAAACATGTTAAAATGCTCACTTAACAAAGATATGTCCAAAAGATTGCACAAAAATCGTTTTTCATAGCTTAAAACATGCAAGAACCTTACATGAAATCCGGCCAGAAACTGTCCGACTTTGGGAGGTGATATCTCCCTCAAAACTTAACCAAACTGAACGATTTAAAAGGCTAAAACTAAGTTTAAGAAGTTATCTTTCATTTTCCACTGGTTTCATAATTTTTGGAGCTCGTTTGATACCAGAAATAATTTTTACAAAAACATGTAGACGGGCTGGGTAAAAAGCAAAAAAATTGTCCCTCATTGTTTTAGTCATAACTCGAGAGTTACGTGTCCAAAAGACTTGAAACCACCGCCAAAATTTCAGAAATTTTGTTGAGAAGAATAGTCGTAAAGATGACAATGTCCCAAATATGCACGCATTCTGCCCAGAAACTCGATCTCCTTGCATGTCTCCGGATTGGCTACTTTTTGACCTCTGTGGGAATTTACAATTTTTATAAATGCTTAGACTTGTCTAAAAATTCTGTAAAAATTATTTTAAGTACCTAACATACTAAGAAACAACATATATTTTTCTTGAATTTTATCTCAAACATTTGAATTACGAAATAAAATCTGCAAAACTGGTCTGTTTCTGACCCTGTGTCGCAGAAGCTCAATAGCCAGTAGCGACACTAACCCTTGTGTCGCTATAACATTCAAACCGTCACATTTTGCGACACAACCCTTGTGTCGCTATAATAATTGAACCGTCACATTTTGCAACACAACCCTTGTGTCGCCCTATCATTCGAACCGTCACATTTGCGACACAACTTTTGTGTCGCTATATCACATTTGCGACACAACCCTTGTGTCGTTATAACATTTGAACTGTCACCTCTGTGACACTAAAATTGTGTCGCCAAAACCACATTAGCGATACAAGCCTTGTGTCGCTGATGACCAAAAATCAAAACATTTTTACTAAAGAAATATAAGTTGAAATAAAAATTGTTATAACATTTTATAAGTTGACCAAAAATCAGCTCGACCCCAGCCAGGGGCCTTGCCCCTTGGACCCCACCAGGGGTTGCCACCCCTTGGACCCCGCCACCAGGGGCGCTGCCCCCGGACCCCCGTCATTCGTGGGATTCGCCCACTTACCACACAAATCAACATTATGTTTTCACAAACTTTCACCAACGGGTCGTACACGTTTTCAATAAAGCAAACAATAATGGACATACTAGTTAAGTGAACTACTAGCGAATAGGTGGGCATTAACCCTCCACCTACATGATTGGCTTAAGTGGACATTAACACTCCACTTATACAATCACTATAGATGGTCTTTTGAGACATCTACTTACACAATCCTATACGTATAGGGCGTTAGAAGATTACTCTTGGGAACACCAGTTGCTTGCTATTTGTTATTTGCTAAATAACATATTAATCTCAGGTGAGTTTCATAGCCCCTTTTTCTACTATTTCCACTCAGGGGTGAGAATACATACAACTGCTTTTAACAACTGCTATTTTCATGTGAACGCAAGTACAAAACACGATATATTGGTTGCATGAGTTATTTAACTAATCCTGAAAGTCCCCCACACATAGTTTGTTAGTATCGTTATAGCATGAATGTTAATGAATAGTACTATTTGGGATTGACTCCCCCCGTCCGGGTTAGTCGCGCTAACTGGTCAAACGGACGCATTATCATTTGTTCTTACGAGTGCTGGATTAGGCACTCGCAGGGAGGCATCACGATCGTGGCACTTGATTGTGACCCGACACCACAGTTAAGCTCGAACTATGGGCTCATGGCAACAATATACACCTCTTTTACATTTTTGTAATACATTACTATAATTGTTGGATGATACAAACAGGAAATCTTGTGTTCCACACGTTCCATACGATGTAATATCAACTGTTTTCAAACCTATGAACTCACCAACTTTATGTTGACTCTTTTAGTATGTATTCTCAAGTGACCAGCCGAAGTAGGATGCTTTGGAAGCAATAGCTCGAGTCGCATATTTTGAAACAATCCAAGGAATTAGATTGCATTTACTATATTTTGTAATAATAGTTATGTAATTCTACGTATCGGATGCGAACTCCTAGTTTTATGTGAACACTTTTAAGTTTGTAATGTAATGATTTTTGAAAACGTCTCATATAGAGGTCGTTTGTTGTAACTCTTGTGTTGTGATATTTGATTTGGTCGGCGCCCCCTTGACACCTCATGCTTTCCGCTGCCACGCGTCTTGGGGGTTGCGACAGGTTTCAACTCAAAGTGGAGTTCAACGTCCTTACACCAAATCGACACAACTTACAAATGTTTTCAAAATTCTCAAAACTCATTGGCATTGTGCTTAAATGGGTTCATAATGTTATTGTCTAGTTTCACACAATTGCTTTTTGCTCACCACAAAGTAAAACTCGTTCTTCAATGTTGTAACTTTTAGTCACATCATAGTAAACCCGGTTTTCAAAATGACATGGCTTTTATACACATGAGAGTAAAATTTGGTTTTAAAATGAGATGATTTTCGCTCAACTCGGAGTAAAACACGTTGTTCACTGTAATGGCTTATGAAGATCTCAATTCGAACTCGTTTTAAGTGACAGCGCTCAAATGTGATATTTAATTTATTTAAGAAAAAGTCTAGACTGTTTTAAGATCAAGCTCCCATCATAACTACTTTTGGGACAAGTATGATATATTTGAGAAGGAGCTCGCACAATTTCCAAAGAATAACAAGCTCATCTTCATATGTAACTTTTCAAAAAAAATTATGTATATGTTAAGGGGGTGTATTATTCACAATCAAAACTTTCAAGTGTTAAAATGTCACACCCCCCCCCCCCCCCCCAAATCAAACTAAGCTAAGTGCGGAAGAACGGGGCGTGAACGCAATTAGTTATCTAACTAATCAAGAGCATATGATTATCAACGGAACATAATATTAGAATGCCATATATTGTTTTACAAACGTTGCAACTTAACCAGTCACCAAAAGTAATAGTGTTATCGAAATAACAGTAGCTTAGAGATTTCACAAATATAACTAAAAACCGTTTATAGTAATACAAAAGAAATCCCTTAAGTATTTCCCAAAAATGGCATCCTAACTTCATAGGTAGGCGAGGTCCCAAACGTGCATGCAATTCTTACATGAATGTTAATTCCCTGAAAAACATAATAAAAAGGTCAACAAAATTGTTGAGTGAAATCCACAGGTTTAAGGTTCAATCATTAAACCAAGAGTTTAGTAAGGTTCCACAAATCATATCGTGCCAACCATGGCCAAGAGTACGATGGTATACAGTTTAAAACAATAAATAGCTGACGGTGATCCCCCGAAGGTTTGCAAGACCTTGCGAGTTAAAGTGACGACACTTAGGCTTATTACCAAACCACGACTTTTATTGTTTTTGCCTGGGACCATTAAAATATACGCTCCTCGTCTCGACTTTTTGTCGACAGTTAGCATGACTCACAAAAGTGGGAGGGATGTCATCCCAATAGTACTATTCGCATATTCGGTGGCTAGCGTCATCTAGCTAATAGTTACAGTTTGTAGTCATGAGGACTTCTATGCACTACAACTAGTTTAACATAGGTTCGCACAAGGATTCATTGTCAGGTTTTCAATTAGCGCATGAAAACAGTTTATATGTAAACAGTACATATGTTTTTCACCTCAAGTTTAGAAAGTAGTAAAAAGCAGTAAAATAGGGGCTGTGAACTCACCTGAGTCCAAGCGTGCTAGCAAAATGGCTATATATAAACGTCTGAACAAAGTCTCTAAGCGCCCTAGACGCAAGAGTTTATATCAATATACGTAGACGACTCAATAGTCAGTCTATGCCAGTTGGTCACTCAACTAGGTTTATAAATTTGCCATCGACGGGCTTGAATATCATGTAACGTTATTTCAAACGAAAACGACACGTTGTGATCTTTATTAGTTTTCAAAAACATTAAAATGTGTCCAAGTCAACGTTATAATACCTTTTCATACGCATTATATCAATAATCGTGAATTTTGATTTCTTATATATATATAAATTCACATTTCTATATATATATATATATATATATCGTTATCGCATTTTATTCAAGGTTCGTGATTAGTTTTTAGATCGGGAACCGTTCATTAATATAGTATCATTATGTTATTTATTCAATATATATATACTCATATAGGTATATATATATATCTCAATATCGTTATAATACTTAGATAATATATATACATACTCATAGGTACATATATATATATATCAGTTGTCGTTATGATACTTGATCAATGTATTTATATATACTCATATATGTAGATATATATTTGTATAATGGTCTTTATAAGTTTTTATAATTCATTTTTACACCTTCGTCGTTATAATATCGAGTAAGTCGTTTTAATTCCGTTTTCTTCTGGTTTTACCGTACGATTTATATTCTCGACATCCTTTCTTAGGTTTTTCTTTTAAGGACTCATAAATTATTGTTTTTAGTGTTTTTTGTCCATAAACTTTCTGATTTTACACTCTTAGTCCCTAAGGTTCCATTTATTCCGTTTTTAACCTAAATTTTGGGTTTATCGGGTTTTAACCGTACAAGTCTCGTTTTTAACACTTTAAGCCATGGATTATACTTAATTACATTTTATTTCATTGATTTCATAATCTAAAATCATAACTTAGGGATCTTACGCCTTTAGTCCCTAAATTTCATGTTTTATCGTTTCTAGCTCAAAGTTTAGGTTTAATCCACATTTAAATATCTAAGTCTTGGTTTTAAAATTTTAATTCATGGGTTTATCTATATTACTGTTATTACTTACTGATTTTTAATGTCTTAGTCCTCAAATTTACGGATTTTTCATTTTAGTCTCCATAGTTTCATTTATCTCATTTTTAACACAAAACTTTGGTGATTTAAGGTTTAACAACTTAGATCTTGTTCTAATACTTTATTTATGCTTAAATACATGAGATCTACTGATTTTTATAGTAAAATTCCTTAATATATGATTTTTATTCCTTTGGTCCTTTTTAGTTTTCATATGTCACATTTTCATAGTTTCTGTCCAGATTTTAGTCTTTTTTTTGTCACGTCTTTGACTAGTCAAAAAAGCTTAGATTATTATGAAATTTTTATCACATGTTCCCCTATGTCTTAGCTTCAAAGAAATATAAGGTTCATAATTTTTGGGCACGTTTAAGGGGTTCAAACATAATTAATACCATACAAAGGTCCAACAGTACTCTTTCTGGACAGTTGGTGAAAAATCCATGTGTTTACTAAGTTGTGCTTACTTTCACGGAACTTAATCATACTACTTTTAAAGCTAACAAAATATGTGACTTTTAGGAAAAAGAATCACTTCATTTAGATATGTGGTTTAAAAGTTATGACCTTCCAAAGTTGGGTCAGTTTCTGCCTTTTAAGAACAGTTTGTATACCTTGGTTTAGAAATACGTTTTTAAGTACCAATACTTGTCTCAAAAATTATGAAACCAGTGGAGTTGGAAAGCTAACTCTTTAAGCTTAATTTTAGACTCAAGAAACACTAGATTTGGTTAAGTTTTGACTGAGTTATTTAACTCCAAAGTCGATCAAAGTTTCTGTCCGAAATTATACTTTCTGTTTTGGTGTTTGTGTTGGTTCATTTTAGCAAATCTTTATTATAATCCAACCAAATACGTGTTTTTAAGTTGATTTCTAGCATGAGTGAACATCTAACACATATTAACTATCATATAAGTAATTAAATGAAAGAATCAAAGAGATTATATAGTGATAGTATGCTTACAATGAGTTCTTGAGAGTTTTTGCAAGATAATAATAATAATGAAGATGATGATGATGAAATAATAATAATGAAGATGATGCTGATGAAATGACGATCAAAAGAGAGAAGGGAGACCAAGGAAAAGTGAATGGCAGATTTTTGATGAGTAAAATGAATTGTGTGTGTATTTCCTCAAGCTAGTTCCCATTTAAGTGATCTTTCATAAACATGCAAGCATGGCTTGACATTTAAAATAATAAGGATAAGGTGACTTAGAGTGCTCAAGTAGAAATGAAGAGGAAAACATGGAAATGTATGGGGTGAAGGAGGATGGCCGGCCAAAAGGTCAAAGGGTGTATGTCACCTTTGACTTTTGGTCCACTTGACATTTAGGCTAGATCTTTTGATTAGTTTAGGTTAATTAGAAATTAGTTAAGTTTATTTTACATAACTATGGTAAATTTGGTTAGTCAAGGTAATTCAATAAAACAAGAATATTGTAAATTGTTTCGATAATATTCATATGTCACAATTTAGTTTGTTAAAAAAAAGTGTATTCATAGTAACTGTTGTGCTCAATTTAAATTGTGTACACGTTTATTCAATTATCCGAGAACGTTATGCTTTTAATCTAGCATAAATAATATAGTATAATAACTATTATTTAATTATCAATAGATTTACAGTATTTATGAATTCTTATCACCAACGTTCGCATTTGTCGGAAATCATCCGATTTAATCGCACAATTCTCAATAACTACGTAAATGTAATGCATCATGCATTAAAGTAAAGTGCACTAGAATGTGCAACCTGGGCGTGTGCTAGACTTATCTCAGTATAAATCAAATCGATTTCAATTACGAGGGAATTAGCGTAAGAATGCATGTTAATTGTGTAGGGAAATATACCGGTTTTTGAGGGTTGTCACATAAAATCCTTATCATTATCAAACACTTTGGAAAAATTTCAAATTTTTCAATGCTCATCAACTTAAAGAAATCTTCCTGAAGGCAACCAACCGACATAATTCAATCACAACGCTATGTTGTGATGATCAATTCATGATCAATTTTTGGCAAATGCTGCAACCTGGACTTTGTGTTATAGAATTCAATTACTCTTTCAATCCACCAAAGCCGGATGAATCTATCTTAAGAGCCACCTTTCAAAATTTAGGACGCAAGAGTCTATTAGGTCTAAGTAGGGGGATGGTGGATATTAGGGTGCAAATCAACATACTTTTAAACAATGCCAACATCTTTTGTCCAAACGATGAAAACAAGGGAGGAGTTGAATAATATGAAAGGTTGAGTGATGAGTGTGTGAAAGGGTTAAAAGAAAACTAAAACCCTTCCTAGACCTACTAAATCGTCGGGTTGCCACATCCACTATCATATTTCATACGTTGATTTTTTATATTGAAGAAGACATTTTGGACCCAGTGATGCAATGCACAATACTCTCTTAGCCACTCAATTACTTCAGTGATGCAATGCACATTACCCTCTTAGCCACTTAAGTACTTAAGAAGTCCTTGTTTAAAATTCTCACGGAGACTTAGCACATAATCTATCGACATCCCATTCGGAGATTGTTGATATTGAAACAAGAGGACATTCCACTCCAGTCCCTGATTTCATTTCTTGCATATATCAAGTTTAGAGCCATATTAAACACTTTTTAGGACACACGTGTATGTTTACACTCCATGTACTTGTGATAATCTGTATGTCTATGTGACAATGCCGGAACATTCATAGTGATACCTAAGTAATGGTATTCCACGATGATTGAATGAAAATCCTACCGATGTTAACATTAAAGCCAACAATGAAAGTAGATCTCTCAATTGATTCATTTATGTTTCAATTAATTTGCAAACTGGTAATCTGTGTAATTTAGGAGTTAGAGTGTTTTCGGAAGTTTATTTTTAGAAAACACAATCAACTTTTCTTTGATTTACTCAAGTGAATTGTTGTCTTACCCAATAATTATGAAATTGATGCTTTACGTGGAGTTTCCACATCATTATCCTAAGATAATTAATTTGATTGTATTTTCAGCAAAGTTTAGTTTGAGACAAATGACATTAATTAAATATTCAACATTCAACGGAATATTCTTGTAAACTCAGCTCAGTTTGTTAGTCTCACATATTCTTCAAACACCTTGTATTACGTCATATTCATGATGTTCACGATAAATCATAATCATCATGAGGGGGAGAAAAGAGTTTGTGTTTGAAGATAGTGATAAGAAATTTTTTGAGAGTGAAAAGATGTTGGATAAGGTTATTTGAAGATAGTGAAATGTATGCTCGACAAAGATCAAAAACTGCTCGATAAAATCTTAAATGAAATCTATGAAGGTTGAAAAGATCGAGATTTCTAGAGGATTCTAGAAGATGGACTTGAAAAGAAAAGATGAAATATGCTAATTAAAATTTGACAAGTATTTAATGAAAGATAAAAAGTTTCAATGAAGATGTCATTTCTTTCGATTATTGAAAAAATATTTTAATGACAACACACATCATCACCTATTGATTTGAGGGGGAGAAAATTAGGAGGATAAATGATTGGTGTAATCAAAGGCCAATTAAACTCCAGAAGACGAATATCAGTTCAAAGGGGAGCTTGAGATCAAATATTAAAAGAGGATTCATCGACAACAACCATTTAGAATATAGTTTTAGATTAAGATCAATAAAATGTGCTTTCAAAGTGTAAGCTTCAAAGAGAAATACTCCAACAATTACATTCAAGACTAGAAGTTGCAGTTAAAGAACAACAAAATGATCCGTTATCAAGAATGCTTTCGAGAATTAACTTCAAAGATAAAGGCTGAGTTGTGATTATTAAAAGGAAAGTGCATATCAACGTTGTACTCAGCTTACAAAAGATTCTTGGCATTCAAACATAAAAGTTATATATCTAAACTGAAGATAATCCGAGCAATGTTTATAATTAGGGGGAGATTGTTAGGAATATATATTTTGGATTATAAACATTGTTTAGTAGATAACTAAGTGTAAGTTGTGAGGAGTATAAAACTAAAGGTTTTCCTCACAACAAGTAACCCTTTTATTAATATAAATCGTGTATGTATTTTGAAAGTTTTATTTCTCTCATATATGTCACATTCAACATCAATTCATCATTAACTCGATTTAGATCATTTACAACTAATAAATAAAATCATTTTTTAATTCAATGAAGATTTAATCTCTCGCGTTCTTCTAAAATTTATAGTTGGAAACAACACTTTACTCTCAAACACAAAACTAAGCAACAGAAACCATTTCCCCCTTCTCATAAACAATATTAACATTTTCAACATTCTTTCTGATTGTTGAACTCATGTCTTTATCCTCTTCTTCAAACATGATAAGCTTATTACTAATATGCATAATGCTTCTATTTGTATTCGTTGAGGTAGTTTCAGGTCAACTTTCGGCCAACTTTTATGCTAGCTCATGCCCTAATTTTAGCTCCATTATATCAAGTGCCGTGAACTCTACCGTCTCAAATGAAGCTCGAATGGGTGCTTCTTTGCTTCGTCTACATTTCCATGATTGCTTCGTTAATGCAAGTTTTCAATCACCAGCTCCATCTCTTTCTTCTTGATTCTTTTATTGATTACCGTATATAACTAATTAGCAGCATATTGTGCTTTTAGTTCTTAAGATGTACGTATATGATCTAATATCAAGATTCTATATAGATATCTAGTTTATTAATTTAAATAACTACGCCATACACCAAGTTCATGAGCTGGCCTTTTATTCGGTTGTAGGAGGATATTAAAGTCAATAAACCCTATAATAAGTTGATTTGTTTAGTTCATATTAGGATGAGTACTTTGGATCGGTCTATATCTAAGTGTATCTCATTTTCTTTTTAAGTAAAATTAAAATACTATAGCATTTATAGGTTTTGTTAATCAGTACCTATGGACTTAACTGTCTTTTAAGAAAGGGTACTATATATGATGAGTCAACTCTTATACGAAGTTCAGAATTTAAGCATGTTCTTCTCATTTTTTTATTTTATTTGTATAACTAAATACCCTAGTTAGCGAATTTGATTATAAAGTTTATAAGTTAATTTTAAAAGGGTCAAGTTCATGGGTCTTTTAATCCATAATCCATCTGTCTCGATAGGATTATCCATATTTACATTTATGGTTGTTTCAAAATATAGTGTTTATTTCGTATTATAATTAATCAAATTATATTTTACTTTAGAGAAATAATATTTATTGGTGAAAAATGAAAAGTGTAGTTGAGGGTTAATTATTTCGTTATGTGTTTAACTTTATATTTTTCACCATTGTATGTAACCACTTTTTAAAAGTCCTATTATATTTATCATCCTTTACAAACACGTATATGGTATGTCACGGGTGACCGGATGATCAGGTATCTAGTTTTTTCCTCTTGAGAAAATGTCTATTCAATCAATAATGTGTGTATTGAAACTAATGTTTTCTAATTATCCGATCACGATTACATATAATATACATGTTTGTAAAGAATAATAAATATAATAGAACTATTGAAAAATGATTATATACCGTAATAAAAGTTATAAATTTAAATAATATTACGAAACAGTTAATTTTATACTTATCGAAATTTTCAAAATTGTTATTACTTTAGAGTGTGTACTCTAATAGGACGGAGGAGTACTTGCCTAGGTTATGTAGAAGATATTTTAAATAGGCTTATGACTTGTGAGCACGTGTATAATGGTATTACTTTTTCTTGTTCGTCTTTTGACTTTTAAAGCATGATTGATTAATTAATCAGACTAAACGCGAATGATTATCTAGCTTTATTATTGCATTTTTCGTTATCTGTTTTCTTATTGGTCCAAGTCATCCGTGTATATAACTTTGTCCGCAATTAATTAATTTGCATGGCATTTCACTACGTACGTAATTCTAGAAGTAGGACCATGTCAATTAATTTATTAATATGACAATCAATCAATATATTAGGTTACTAAAGTCATTACATGCATACTTAATTTTATAATAGTACGGTGTGGTAGACAATCATCATCGAGATCTTTTTATCTGTCTCTTTGTCCTTTTTGAGTAGTAATGTTTTTTCAAACTAGCTGTAACAACGAATTTAATCACGACTCATTAAACTATATTTTATATATTACATTCAACGCTAGTGATGTTTGCGACCTAGCTAGCTAGTAATTAAACTGTATTTTATTTATAACATTCAACGCTATATTTTATTTTTTAAACGAGCAGTATAGTATCTTTCCCATTTTTTAAATGCTTAAGGTGTTTTTGTTTGATCTATAAACATAATTAGGGATGTGATGCATCTGTGTTATTGGATGACAATTCAACCTTCACTGGAGAAAAAACAGCAGCACCTAACAACAATTCGTTGAGAGGATTCAATGTTATCGACACTATCAAAACTCAATTAGAGAGTTCGTGCCCTGGGATCGTCTCTTGTGCAGATATCTTAGTAACCGCTGCTCGTGATTCTGTTGTAGCTGTAAGTAGAACGATAAACAATTTATTATCAAATTTGACTGCATTATGTACTATTTATTACGTATTTGTTTATAATTAACGAGTGGGTTGTGTTTTAAGCTAGGTGGGCCGAGTTGGAATTTGTCGTTTGGTAGGAGGGACTCGACGACTGCTAGTTTTAGTGCTGCAAATTCCAACATTCCTGCTCCAACTTTGAACCTTAGTGGTCTTATATCTTCCTTTTCAAACCTAGGGTTTACAACAAATGAAATGATTGCGCTATCAGGTAATCGAACTCACTTTCTCAACCTCATCGCTAATCAGAAACCGTGTAAAAGTGACCCATTCTATATGCATATTCGATATGCAACGGCTATTGACTCTTGTGGTTAAACGTGCTACACACAAGCAGGGATGGAACTTGCACATGTTGTGCGGAGTCACTGGATCCCGCTAACAAAATTTTATTTTGTGAAATTAGTATGAATTTTGTGTAATGTAATTCAATCCTAACAAATTTTTAGTTATGAACCCGTGGCTTTGTATACAGATTTTACTAATTTTTCCTTTGAATATGTTGAGAAAACTTTCTAACTCCGTCCATGCTTATAAGACTAATAAGGTCATATATATAACGTGGGATCACCTAGGATAATTGTTATTTAAAATTATATAGATTTACAAAGAATAAACCGACATAATAATGGATATTATTTTCTTACAGAATGTTATTCCTCCAATATAGGAGCACATACAATTGGACAAGCAACATGTACTGTATTTCGAGCTCGCCTCTACAACGAGAACAACATTAATTCATCTTTTGCTACATCTCTTCAAGCTAATTGTCCTTCAAGTGGTGGCGACAATAATCTCTCTCCGTTAGATGTTAATACCCCCACATCATTCGACAATTCATACTTCAATAACTTATTGAACCAAAATGGTCTACTGCATTCAGATCAAGAACTCTTTAATGGTGGTTCAACCGATGCACAAGTACAAACCTATAGTTCAAATTCTGCAACTTTCTTTACAGACTTTGCAAATGGAATGAGCAAGATGAGTAACCTTAACCCGTTGACGGGATCAAGTGGTGAGGTTCGGACCAATTGTAGAAGTACCAACTGATTACTTCTTATATAAAGGATGAAATCTATTTGTCAGTCAAAAAATAAAATTGATCAAAGATCGTTGTGTTTGAAAACTATTTTGGTTTGCCGTTGTGCTATGTTCTACAAAATTATATATAATGTAGATGTTCACCAGTTTTGTGTTCTATTTTTACCTGAAATTAAAATGCTTATATATGACATGAATTTGTTTTCAATGCCTAATATCATAAAGAAGTTGTGTATTCTACTCATGCTTTAAGCCTTACTCTTCTAAAATGTAAACAATTATGTATCCTGCTAATTAAACTAATACAAATCCTCATCATTGAAACATGACAAAAATAAATGTGATACTGATCACTTTTGTGCATCTACAAATCCTCATCATAAAGAAGTTGATTTGTAGTAACATATTGTCTAGCGGGTGAGTTTTCAATTGAAGTGGTTTGTCTTTCAAGTAAGTCTGCAAATGAAGTTCTCATTCGGGTAGCGTTTTGTTTTTTATGGTTCAATATTTTTGGTATCCTTTCACTGCTATGCTCTTGTGCGACGAGCATCCTGGTGTGTTCTATGTTCGGTTGATGTGATAGTGTTAGGTATATAAAAAGTCTAATAGGATTTACGTGGTTTGTGTGTATTGTATAGATAAGCATGTACGTAGAATGTTGGGGTATAAATACCCATAGTATTACTACTTGTAAGGACTTTTGCTCATTCATGTAATTTGGATGGATCTTTTCATATCAATACACTATGTTACATTTTTTTGTTCACATCATTGTAATTACTTTTGATTCTTCAAATATTTGATATCGATTTTACAGTTAGATTTGGTTATGTTATTAGTCAAAACTAAACTATAGTCAAATATCTTGGTTTGTCAATAGTCAAAACTGCTTGGTTTCGGTTTCAAAATGTTTCAGCTTTTCCGGTTTTATAAATAAATTATGTTTCTAATAAGTTATTTCATCTTATAAACAATTAAAATATTGGGTTTCTAATCAGAATTTGAGTTTTGACCCAATTAAAATTTTGAGATACATATAAAAAAAAACTTTATATATTCGTTTGACAATACATATAGCACGCCAAAGTAGTTACGATGTAACAAAATTTCAATATTTTACCTCCAAAACTAACCAGATACATAATTTTAGGATAGTGATTCTTACACCACTTACTTTCATGCGTACACCACAATTTTATTCTCTTAATGCATATAGTACAACTCCTTAATTCTTGTGGTGTGTTGGATGCATCAAAATCATTACTAATAACTTTATGCTTGAAATAGTAGATTACGTACCTATCACAAAGGTTAATAAGCAGATAAAATCATAAAAATACTTAATAACTCTACAGTTTGTATAATATATTTATATATATACGTAAATATATAAAAGAGGATAGCATGAAGTAATTTAGACCCTTGATAGGGTTCCATCTATTTTGATCTAACGCGGTGTATCATTTCCTGAATCTTTTTTTGATTTTTGAGGCGTGCATAAATATTTATGCAAATGACAATTTTGATCCTTATGTATTTATTTCTAATCCTTATACTTTAGAACATCAAAATATGTATACATCCTTTTTGAAACTCATAATTTTTTCTGAGTAGCAACAATGGTTGAACATAAGCAATATTATATTAAAAGGTTTACATTAGTTAAAAGAGTTGAGTTTTTTTATATTTAAAAATTTCAAATTTCAAATAATAACAACTATGTAATATATAATTGGTCTTTAATATTATTGAAATTAATTGAAATTTATTCATTTAAAATTCAATCCACTCAAATAACATCATACATACATAAACATTTTTTTTTTAAAAACACTTTGTTAAATGAGTTATGATAATATCACACTTTAATAATTGTTATTATTAATTGTAATTTTTATTACATGTTATATTCAAACTCAATATTAAACGAAACATAATACTTAATTAATAATTAATTAATATAAAATTAAAAATATATATAAATGATTACTAACTTTCACGATGTAATTGACCTACCTTCATGTTTAAAATTTAAAATTAAAAAAAATAGATTAAAGGGTTTTCTGAATTAGTCTGCACTTTAATCAACAATTAGTTGTAAAAAAATGTTTCACTCATTTAATTTTTTCATAATTAATTCTATCGATATGGTAAATTTATAGGTAATTATTATAATTATTACTACTACCCTTAACATCCCCGATACCTTTAATTTTATTCAAAAAAACTTATAGCAACTTCATTTTCTCTCTCATTTCCCCCCAAATCGGATCAAAACCTCATTTCACAAATTCTAATTTATTTTACATCCAAAGTGAAAACAACAATGGCCGATTTCGATAGTTTCATCTATACCAACTCTTCGGAAGTTGATAACGTTACACAAAAGCTTGATTTCACAAAGTGAGTGTCTATAGTGGATCCTAATGCTATTTGGCGACCCGTTGAGTATTTCAGAGAAAGTGTCAATGAAATAATCTTATATGTAGCAAGGTTAAATGAGCAGAGCAGCAACTAGGTTCGAGTACTTCGTCGAGAAATTTGAAGAAAGTGTATGATAATAATCATAAGTTTTAAATTAAATATCTTTTCATATATTTAATTTCAAATATTAGCTGATATTATGCGTGATTCTTTACGTATGACTGATTTCAACACAATTTCTAATGGTTACAACTTTTAGTGTATATGTACTATTACTGAAAGATTCGTTGAACTACATTTAATTGGTGGTTATATATATAGCGGCAAAATTAAAATTTTGTGGCCATGTTTACACCTTTAAGCTCAATTTGTTTAAACATGTAAATGATAATAACATTGAGAGATGCTTCATGTAATTATATTATTAACTTTTAAAACCTAAATGTGTTAGTTCGTGTAACTGCGAGTCTATAAACTAGTTCTTGTAAAACAAAAACATTAATTAGTAATTAAGTGTATGACCGGTGTCTAAGTATCAGTGTTTTAAAAACCGAGTTTTTGATTAACCCGGTTTGGGTCCCCGGTCCGGTTCGACTGGTTCAACTTCACGTCCAAATTTTCAGATTTAGTCACCAAACTATTGAAAATGTCCAGATTTAGTCCCTAAAATTAAAAAAAAAATTGAAAAATCCGGTCCGACCGATTTTGTTCACCGGGTCAACCCCCGGTTCAATCGGAAAACCGGTCGAGTTTGACAGAGTTTGACTTTGAGTTTAACCCGCTAGTAATCCGCCTGGTCCAACCTCCTGTCCCGGTCTGACCGGTTCGACCGACCGGATCAACCCGTGTTTAAAAACACTGCTAAGTGTAATTTGAACGGAATCAAAATATCTCGATTATTATACACAATAATAGAAGAAGAAACACTTTCTCCCTTCAGTTTATACCTTATTGATATACTTTATCATATTTATCGCTAAAAAAAGTATAATTACAATACCTGATTTTCTTGACAATTGCGATTTCAAATTAATTAATTTAAACGCAAGAAATTTTTTATTACAGAAAAATTAAAAAATAAAGAAAGCTAATCTTGAAAAGCATATATATCCTTTTGATATTATTGCATCTATTAAAGATCATATCTTTTAACAATTGGACAAAACATGAATGGACTAAACTCACTCTAATTTCCTGGAAATTCATCCGTTAATGGAGCAAGAGATTATATCTACTTTGGTTGAACTTAAGGGTTTGAAAAGTAGATACAATTAAATGGTTACATCACGATCCATTTTTAGTCTAATTTGATTTGATTAATTCAATTGAAACAGTAAACAACAAAATCCCATGTGTATGTTTTACTTTAAATCGTATGTTTATATATTTTATATTCCTAGAGGTTATATAAATATATATTCGATTGAAAATGAATGTAACTCGTTGAATCGAAGGTTTGAATTTCGAAGAATAAATATGAAGTGACGATCTGCAACTACTTTACCTATGTTTTACCTTTTATAGTATCCTAACATCATTGGAATCAACTTAATTTGTTTAGAGAAACAAAATTTATACAAGTATATAACACAACAAGATCTAATATGTAACTTATAAACGAGTAGAAATGATATGGATTTAAGTATTTAAGATATCAATTTTGTTAATGATCGATAACTCCAACGGCTATCGTTAAACATTGTAGTTTAACCAATATTCTAAGAGGTCAACCAACCATTACTTAAGGGTAGACATTTAGTTATCTTTATTCGTGCGTATACGGGGCAAAGCAGCTAGAATTTTATTTATAAAGGAGCAAATGAATTCTTTTTCTTTTTCGATCACTTTTAAGTGACAAAATTTTTAAAACGTCGCAAATTACTTTAAAACAATTTGTTGTTATTTGTTATTTTAGAGTTTTTGGTGGGCAGCTACCCTTTCCTTTTTTTCTAAATCTGCCCATGCATCGATTAAGGATTTAATAACAGCCGTAACAGCAATCGTATCATTTTCCTTAAGAATATGAACTTAATTAACCAAACAATTTAAGAGAGGTATTGGTGATCAAGCAATTTGAATTGTTCTTCCACAACAAAAGGGAATGAACCGCGTTTTTCCATTTTGTTCACGTACAAATTCTTGTTTTTATCTGGGTAGTGTTCGTCAACAGCTATACACATCAATTGTTGTAATGTGTCACGATAAAAACAATAATAATGCAAGTATCCCATCAATCTTTGTCGTGGTGTTTGTTATTTGACTTTAGCACTTCATCAAACAATAAATATGGAAGTGGGAAAATCAAATTCAAATTCTATTTTGTTACTATAATATTTTTAGGTCGATCATGATAACGTTTTATTAGGCTAGAAAGCTTCATAATTTGACTGGGTTTGCCCATAGATTAACATGCATAGTTGAGATACATTATCTTGCTTTATAAAAACTGTGGGACGTTCTTAAATGAGTTGTGCCCGCTGCCGAATTACTTTATGAAAAGCAGAATAAAAAATAAAATAAAAGATAGAAAATAGAAAAAGAGAAAAAAAGTTTTATTTTAATTTTGTGTTGCGAGGTTGGATAGAAAAGAAGATAGGAGATACAAAATTTAAACATAATCTTTCATCTCTCTTAATCTTTCCGATATCGAGAAGAAAGTTACGAAAGAAAATTTGAAAGAATTATCACTTTACTTCCTTTTTTTTTTTCCATTACAAAATTTTAAGAACACAGATTATTATTATTTTCTATTTACTTCTTTTCTCTTCTCTTCAATAATATATTCGGAGGCACGCTAACTTGCACTAAATGACATCCATCCAATATATTGCTTATTTAGTTATTGAAGTTATAAAATCTAACATATTATACTCATTGTATTCTTCAAAACTATTTATTTTTACGACTAATTATACGCGTCTAAAGACATTTATGGGAGCTTGGTCCCTTTATATATCTCTTTTCGGATGGTTCTTATAAAAGTTGTCGAAAGTTGGATGATGTTAATAAAATGGTTGTTAATTAGCATTAGCAAGAAGCTATAAGGGTAATATACGTCTTGGTCTTGATATTGACTTCTATATAATTCAGATGTTGAAAAGTAAGCTTCCTACTTGGATAAAACAACTATATCTTTTGGTGGACGCCTATCGCTTATATAATCTATGTTATGATGTGTCTCGTTTTGCTATTTATTGTTAACAAAACTCCGCATCAAAGTTTTTGAGATGTGTTTGATTCGTAAAATATTTTTGTTGAAATAAAATTTATGAAAGGCATTAGAGCTTCAAAGAATATGAATTCTTTCGAGTGAAATAATTTTGTGAATCTCAATGCAATTCCTTTTTGAATCAAACAATCTTAGAGTATCTCCAATAAAAGCTTTTTCTAAAGCTTTTTATGCAAAAAAACTTAGAATAGCTCAAAAGTTTTTTTGCAAAAATTTGAGAAATCTCAGCTCATACATAAAAAGCTTTTCTAAAAGTGTGTGTATGATTTTTGGAAACGTAGCAAGCAAAAAAGCTTTTAAAAGCTTTTCTTCAATATAAATGCTCTTATGGAATAAATTGAAATTTCAATTCTATCAAATTTCATGAAATGCTGAGGAACCAAACACAACCTTATATTATAAGATTGGGAAAAAATCTCGTAGGTCGATTGGGGGCAGGGATGTCCTGATTGCTTCAAAAGCATGGGTTTCAAATCGAGGAATAATTATTTACGAAGATAAGTGCACGCGCCTTTCATATATGGTTAAGATAGAAAAATACACTTGCTAAACGTTAGAAGTTAAATAACATGTTAAGCAGACGTCGTGTCCATGCCACATCTCTTGGATTTTGCGATATATTCAACACAAAAACAAAACACATTTCAGTACATTTTGAACTCTATTTAGAATAAATATTCCGTTACATAACACGTGGGTCATGATATGTTAGAATTCAAATACCATGACTCAACCCTCACCTATACTTCTAAACTAATATATAAAATATTTTGTTGTTTGATATAAAGAAACTCTTAAAATTAAGATTCAACATTTTTAAATATAAATTATGTAATTTTTATTTTATATTAATTTTATCATATTCATAAAATTCATCACCGTATTATAAATCTTTAACTCTATATACAAGTAAACTACTATTATTGAGTCACCATTATAGATAATTTATATAGAACGGACATCATATATGACTATTGCTGAATCATAGTTTATAATAAAATATTATATTTCATTGTATAGTACAAATATTACGCCAGTTATAATATCACCTTGAAAGTGATAATTTGAGAAAATTATTGACCAAATCAATATATTTTTGCATCACACCCAATTACTTACTTAAGTCAATCATATATTGATGACGTGTTTTCTTACGTTAAGTTGTATCTATATATGATTAAAAGTTATTACATATATAGAAATATTAATTTTATTTACCAATTAGAGGTTGATTAAGTCGCTACTCATCTTTGATATATTACTTTTACCAATTTCAGTCACTTCTAGTCTTGGAAATTTTAATTAAAATATAACCGGGAGTAGTAACATATGCAAACAGTCATTATTTTTATACGTAGTACCAAATATCATTTTCGTTGAAGTAATCAACTAAAATAAATAACATGCACCTTGAAAATCTTGTAGATAACAAACCGGTCAAATATATTTCCACTTAATTTAACTTTAAGATCCATGTCCGTAGCTTACTACTATTCTCCCTGTAGCCAGTTTTATTAATCAGATCTAAATCAATGCCTTTATTGTAATAACGTACAATATATATATATATATATATTATGATGTATAGTAGAATACTTCATTTTATATTTTTGAGTTAATAGACAAGTATGTTAATCTATTTTACAAAAATATTCAAGTACGAAGAAAGACTGACTCTTGAATGGTTTTTTTCTTTCTCAAACTCCTCATCTAGAACCTTACAAATATCTCATATATTTAAAGGCAACCTCAAACTGGACATTTATCTTATGGGTTATGTGTTTTTAAATATATGTAACTTTTTCAAAAAAGATATTGTGTGTATCGTACTTTGAACGCATCGATTAAATATACTCAACTTGTAAAAACAGACAATTGTATGTAATTTGGTCACGTGTCACTCATACAAAGCACCCACGTGTCACTCATACAAAGTTCCACGTCAAAATATTACATAGAATAATGTGTTTTTATGAGTTCAGTACATTTAATAGAGTCCGGTAAGTACGATACACATAATAGCTTTTTTGAAAAAGTTAGATACATTTAAAAACACTAATCCCTTATCTTATTCCACATGTTAAACTTGATTTTGAAATGGCTCTATAATTAGGTTTTAGAATTATACCCAACACTTCGTTGCACGGATAACTTTCACATAGTTATTTTTTTAACATCTTCGGAAAAGGCTAAACAAATAAATAAATGAGGTTTTTTCTTTTCAGGTTATTCGGATAAAACGAGTATTTTGTTATTTAAATGTACGCGGTCTAATACGGGTATATTTGTGACTGTTTCCGACCAATTCATGATCACTCCTGATTAAAATGTTTACTATGGATGTTCGAACCTAAGACTCTTGTGATAATTATCTACGAAAAAATGCTTAAGGTTTAAAGCGCCAAAATCATGAAGATTGGTTGATTTGGCACTGGACATTTTATGTTGTGTGAATTGGAATTGGAATTGAAGTTGCAAATAATTAAAGAAGCATAATTTGAGATATTGTTAAATACATTTGCAGATTTTATTCATTAGAACTCACAGCATTAGCTTGATACAACTTCAAGATTTGTAAAGGAGCCCTAAAAATTTCAGTAAAACAGCATGAAACCGAGAAAGCAAAACATTGTTTGATGAATTGAAGTGTTTTAAACATATCAACTTTCTTTGAAGATGACAGACTTTTTCTTCCCCAGACATCAAATGAGAAGAGATTAGTTGACTCTTCTGCAATTGGTCCTAATTTGACCACTTGAGCCAGTCAAAGGGCTAAGGTTACCCATCTTCACCATTGCATTGCCAAAATCACGGAAGAAAGTAGCCTGATTCGATGCATAGGTCCTCACTTGTGCATCAGCTGAACCACCGTTAAATAGTTCTTGGTCCGAATGCAATAGTCCACTTTGACTAATTAAATTATTATAGTACCTGTTGTCAAAAGATGTAGGTGAAGAATCTAATGGTGAGAGATTATTGTCACCACCACTCGTCGGACAATTTGGTTGCAATGATGCTGCAAACGATGAATTTATGTTGTTCTCGTTGTAAAGACGATTACGGAACACTGTGCATCTTGCTTGACCAATTGAATGAGACCCTACATCGAAACCTAGTTGTCAGAAACCATGCAACACATAGTAATTAAAATTGATAGCCCTTAAGGCTGTCGTTAAAAATAATATTTTTTTATACGTAGTCGTCTTGTATATTAGCAACTAAATTGAACACCAAACATCCAAAATCTGTAACCACAAAGTACAACGATGTGAATCATAAAAATAATTTTTAACGACATGTCTTAGAATTGTTGCCATAATAATCTTTCACGTGTCTCACCTGACAAAGCTACCATTTCATTAGCAGTAAAGCCTTTGTTCGAGAAGGATGAAATAAGACCACTAAGACTTGAACCTGGTCCAGGAAGGTTAGAGTTAGCAGCACTTGCGCTTGCTGTTGTTGAATCCCTTCGACCAAATACCACGCCCCAACTTGGCCCTCCTAGCTGAGAATCAAATCAAATCACTATAAGCAACGCGCTACGACAAGGCAAATAATTGTGAGCAGGGGAGAAACGTGTATACATCAGAAGTTAGAAGGTTGGAAATGTAACTTTCTAAAAAAATTCTCCTTGCTGCAAATATTTAGTTTCTTTTTTCATGCATGGTTTGTAAGTTGTATAGAAGAAACCAATTGTATGCTGATATAAATTTTATACTTACAGCAACAACAGAGTCTCTAGCAGCAGCAGATAATATATCAGCACATGAAACGACACCTGGGCACTGGCTCTCTAATTGTGTTTTAATAGTATCAATGACATTAAATCCTCTTATTGAACCGCTATTTGGACCGGCTGTTTTTTCACCAGTAAAGGTTGAATTGTCGTCCAATAACACAGATCCATCACATCCCTACATTTGTCAATGAAAATAAAACATTATATTTAAGTTATAGAAAAACTACAAATGAAGAAGATGAATAAACAAAAATCTTTTTCTCTTTTGACCCCATGTGGAAATCAAGTACGTATATAAAACAGACAAATCACTAACGGCATTGATCGGAAATATAATTATTAAAGTAGGCTTTTTGTAGTCAACAAGTAAACATGGTGTGAGAAGCCAATCATGCATGGGTTCAAAGTCAAAAGGAATATAATATAAATAGCCTCCATGGTTCCTATACAACTAGAAAACAAAACCTAAAGTATGCTAAAAGAATTGATATACTCCGTGTGTGATTTGTACCTAACTATATTTTTAATTATCAAAATAGCACATTGGTAATGCAGTCATGCATTATGCATATGATACAATACCTTCGGTGGATATTCTTGATGTACTTAATTATCAGAAAAAAATAAAAAGTTAATTGATCGATGTACAAATCATATGTCATTCAGTAATATATATTTAATGTCACGGTAGAAGCAAGGATCGAAAGATTCAACCATTTTAGAATCTTAGTTGAACTTTTCAAAGGTTCAAAATGACCGGAACAAACTTATACTTAAACCATCGAAATGACGCTAGATTTTTAATTATTTATAACATACATAAGATGAGGTCAACTATTAAATATAATCAGGGTACTAGGATTATATATGCACTTGATGGAGGCAGATTAACATGACGATAATTTAAGAACATTGAGTCTATCAGTAGACCTAATAACGTAAGCCTAAATGGAAGAATGGTATAAGAAAAAGTAAGAGAGTAATAAGAAACTTGCATTAACAAAACAATCATGGAAATGGAGTCGAAGCAATGAAGCTCCCATGCGAGCTTCACTTGACACGGCTGAATTCACAGCTTGAGTTATGACAGAACGGAAATTAGGACATGTTCTAGCATAGAAATTGGCAGATAACTGGCCAGACGTAGTTCCAAATAGAACCCAAAAACATAATGTAAAAGTCGTAAACTTAAACAAAAAAGAAGAGATTGATGAAGCCATGTTTTTATGAAAATACTAGTAATAAGTATTTTTGGTTTGAGGGTTTGTTGTGGTTGATGTAAGGTTTATGCATCAACTATATATAAGAGAAGAAGATGAGGAGGGGGAAGGGGGGGTGGTGTAAGGAATTATGAAGTCAACGGTGAGGGTTACATCAACAATATCCAATTATTTATTCAATCAATCACCTACTACTAGATTCCATAAGGCTGCTTCTTTATTTCGTTAAAACTTTTAGAAAGAAAAAGTAATCAATTTATATCATTCCACGTTTTGTGAGTTCTTTTTCTAATTAATTATTTTTTTTTATTTTTGAAGCGTCTACAAATTCATACATTCCTAGCTTTGAATCTTTTGATAACATGCAACGATCGATACTTTTACGAGAGTGATTAAATGAGAAACCTAAATATTAACTTATATGTGCACGTGAAATTTAGACATGATACAATGCATTTAAATAGATGCATCCGCATATGTAGATTATGTTTTAGTAGCGATTGTTAGTCATGTTAGCGTTAATATAATTTCTAACATCTTGCTAAGTTTAATCGTTGATTTTTCATTAAAATATTATACAGACTAGTTCGTAATTTCCTACGAAGTAGTACTAAATCATTAATTAGGCTTTTTATTGGAACTCTTCTCACCGATAATTAACTTTTAGTTACTATTTTGAGTTGATTGATTATAAGAGACATGTATATTTTGGTAATTGTATCATCGATCAATACTCCAATAGTGTTATGAAGTGCCATGTACTTTCTTTGTATTTCGTTTGCTTTTAATTAATTTGTTCTTGTGATTTTGCTCTGCTTTCTAATGCTATAACACATAATTTTAGTTTGTTATCAAGTGGATATCTGTGCCAAATCATCTTCGATTGTTCGATTGCGATATGTTTCTTGTTAATTGTTTACATCTCGTGAATTCTTAAAATGTCGTATTTTTAATCAATTCTATCGTCGTTCGGCAAAGAAATTAAACAAATAATTTTAGTTTGTTATCAAGTCACAACAATATAGACAACTAAATTTCCATGTGAATCATCAATCATGTCCCCATAATACTTCATTTTTATGCATGATAATGAACCTCAATTTACTGCTTTATAGTGTGTTCTTCGTTACATTTGTGGATGTTTGATCATGGTTTCCAATTGTACTTATTACACACTATCTAAATCAAGGCTTACTCTGACATCGATTGGGCTGGGTGTCCTACTACATGTAGGTCCAGCTCAAGCTATTATCTTTTTCCCGGTGACAACCTCTTGTCTTAGTCCTCAAAAGGACAACGTATCACTTTTCATTCCATTACCGAAGCCGTATATTGTAAAGTCGCTAATGGCGTTGCTGAGACTGCTTGCATTCACAATTTCCTTCAAGAACTTCATACTTCGTTATTTAAAACTATTCTTGTCTACCGTGACAATGTCAGTATTGTATACATGTATTTTAATCTTGTACAACATCAACACACGAAATACACTGAAATTAATATCCCCTTCGTTCTAGACAAAATGGCCATGGCTCTAGCCCGTCTTGTTATCAGTATGCAGATATAGATGCAGTTTGAGCGTTCGACGACCTCCTTCTCCAACTGCAAGAGAGTAATAACGAATATACTAACAAATTTGAAAGAAGACTCGGCCCATTATTACATTAGGAGTTCAATGTTCCAAGCACAAATAATACTAATCCTTACTTCACACGGAAGAACTAACATTTAGTTATGATCTTCTGTTGGTTAGCAATAAGTTATAGTTCAAGCACGGTTATCTTTTCTCTACAGAGAGCGCGATTCATAATATAGATTAAGTTTATACTCTGTATTTCTTTTGCCTTTTTTGTTCTTGTGATTTTGCTCTGTACTTCATCAGATATAACAGATTGATGTACGCTTTTACATCTTCAACTCGACTCCTTAATCACTCAGATGAGATTCTTTACTACCCGATTTGAATTTATATCGTGTAGATAAAATCAAGCTAGCGATCGTTCATTTGACAATACGTTTCTAGCAATGTTTTAAATTAAGGTCTTTGTTTTTTAATTGAATTCCATCGTTCGGCAAAGAAATTAAAAAAAAAAAATTAAATTGTTACCAAGTCACAACAATATAGACAACTATATATATTCATGTAAACCATGTCCACATAATGTTTAGTTTAATGGAAGGAACATTAAATGATGTATAAAACTCAGTTTGTTTGAATGTTGAAATGCTAACCATTCAATTCGACGAAGTGAAATGGTGACCAAACCGTTTGCATGTCTGTATCAATAGACGGATATATTTAAGATTAGAATAGAGTTATTTCGGGAG
Source organism: Logfia minima (assembly GCA_963921325.1). Classification (NCBI taxonomy): domain Eukaryota; kingdom Viridiplantae; phylum Streptophyta; class Magnoliopsida; order Asterales; family Asteraceae; genus Logfia; species Logfia minima. The sequence continues at coordinate 9,048,216 of OY992776.1, read as the reverse complement.
TGCACTTTTAGGGTTAATCAAAAAGCGTCACGAGTTATCCGATAATTTTTATTTAAATTTTTTCTAATTTACTTATATTATATTTTCTTTCCTCTCATTTATTCTTCGGTCACAGTTTCACTTCACCCCCACCCATCACCAACTTCTACCTCCAGTCGTCAACTGCTATCGTCAACCGCCGGCCACCCTAGAATTCCGATGACTTTTTTTTCATATTTTGCTCAATTCCGATTACTGTTTACTAATTTTTTTTCTTAAAATATTTTTTTTTTTGAAATTAATCTTAAAATTTTCACAACATTTTGATGTATGTCGATGCACTTTATACAAAATATGCATATTGTATACATAATACCACATATGGAGTATACAAAAATGCAAATGTAAAACACTAAAATGCAGTTTACAAAATATAATCTACAAATACAAACTACCAAATATGCAACATTTATAAAATAAAGTAACAAAATGAGTATATAAACATCAAAATGAATAAAGGTTAAAAAATATGCAGTATAAACAAAAAAGCATGATCTACAAAATAGAAAACACCAAATATGTACTATATATAAAATGTAGTAATAAAATCAATAAACAAAACATCAAAATGTAAAAAAAAAATTAAAATAAAATGCAGTATAAACATAACAACATGATCCAATACCAACGACAAACAAAAAAATACAGTAACGAATAACACTTAACATGCAAGAATATACATATAACATGTATACAAAAATTTAACATAATTTACATTTATGTAGTAGATTTGAAAAAAAAAAAAAAAAAAAAAAAAAACCTACTACATATAAAATAGAAAAAACCAAGCATGCATTACCTTTGAACTCTCGATTGGGAAAACAAATCGAAAAATCTTATAAACATAACGATGAAAATGTATCTTACAAATGAAATAAAAGTACATAACATTTTACACTTTAGTTTACAAGTTTAAGCTACGATACATATTGAACCCCGCATGCCTTTAAATCTTCTGGACCATAAATCGATAATTTGAACGGTTAAAATGTATAGCTTTCTCTCCTCTCTAATAAATAAGTGCCTTTTGATCCTTTATCTTAAAAATAATATCAAATGAAAGTCAAATTTATGTAATGATATAATTGGATTAGACGTAGAAAGTGAAATGGCTGTAGACTAAAAAATAACAGATACAGCCCAACTACATAAGAAATTATTATGCATGTCGTAAAATCAAAAAACCACATTATAATAATAAATTCCGGTTGATTCATTCCTCATATAAATTTCAATTCTACAATTTATCTCAATTGCATTAAAATTGGATGCAGATTTTCATATATAATATAATAATAAATAATAATAATAATACTAATAATAATAAAATAATAATAATAATAATATGTATTATTAATAGTACAAGATTATGACATTTTTATGAGTTGAAGATAGCTTAGTAATAAATGTTACAGCTCATGTCTTTATAATTCAACAAAAATATATCAAGTGTTTGAATTGTATACATCAACTATAATTTATTAACATGATAAAGTCTTCCATGTTGATTTCTTCCAAATTTGGAAACTTATAATAAAAATAATATGACGTCAAATATCTCGGACACATATACATATCAATATGCGTGTATACATACACCAGACACGCTTGTATTTTGTAATACATATTTGGTTAACAACTAGGAATGATTTTGATCGCACAATTTTTTTCTTTTTTTTAACGGCAACTATATATTTAAAACGAGGCTAGCAAAAAACTAGCAGAAGTACAAATTAAGGCATAATTGGCCCTTACATCCAAGCGTTCCATTTCTTACATGCCTTAGGGATGCGTTTAGTAATGGAAATTTTTTTCATTTTTCCCTTTTCATTTTTCTAAGGAATGAAAAGTAATTTACTTCTCTAAAAAAACAATGAAAATTTAGAAAACGCATTTAGATGTGAGTGATGGAGTTTCCTTTTTCAAAAAGAAGAATTAGAAAATTTTAGAGAACCGTAAAAATGAGTTTTCTAATTTGTAGTTATGGAAAAGAAAACAAGAATTTTTATTTTCTTAGAAAACTTTAAAAAAATTCGAATTTAAACATGTTTCCTAACTTTTTAATTTTCTTTAAAAAATATTTTGAAAAATAAGGAAAGTTTCTTGTAACTAAATGCGTCGTTAGTGTTTTTAAAGGAAAACCACTTAAAAGAACAAGCAACAACATTATCAAACAGAGTTTGTTTCCTAATCTTTTTGTCTCGATAAATGATCGCGTTCCTACGCACCCAAAGCATCCAAATGGTGGTGGTAAGAATTGATTCGATAACAATTTTATTTAATTTCGCATAAGTAATTTAAAGCATGGAATTACCTTTTTCATCCAATATATATCTAGTAAAACAGAGGAGATACCTTCCCCAGAGCTTCAACAATACTAAATTCACCCATCAAAAGTCAATGACCAATTCAATTTATAAATATTCGGATTTGGGTATTTTTTATAGATAGACCAGAGAGATAACAGCAGATGGATTAAATTACTGGGAAAAGTTTATACTATATTGCTTTTGATATATCTTTGGGTATTTTTCATATAAAATCAGGTTGATGAACAGATACGCTATTCTAATTTAGGAAAATGTTCAAATGAGTTATTGAACTATTAATTTGTTCGGTTGAATATTGAACTTATTAAATCACGATATCTAAGTTTTTTAACTAATAAATATTATATACATAGATCAGTTTACTTAACTTATGAATTTAATTAGGTCATTTAATTAATAAATATTACTCCCTACGTCCTAAAATAGTAGTCCAGTTTTGACTTTCTGAAGTTTTTTTTTCAACTTTGACCTTAAATATATTTGTTTGTGTTATATAATACTTGATGAAAATTATACCAATGAAAATACATTTAAAACTCAACCCATTCATATATTTTGCGTCAAGTATTATATAGCACAAACAAAAATATTTAAGGTCAAAGTTAAAAAAGAAAAACTTCAGAAAGTCAAAACTGGACTATTATTTTGAGACGGAGGAAGTATAACATAAACTTTTGTTACTTAACTTACGAATTTAGTTCTCTTATTCGATTGAACAAATTAATAGTCCGATAACTTAGTTTAACATCTTGACACAGTAGAGTGACACAACTATCTATTAATCCGATAAAATCTATTAGCCAATTTATTAACTCAAACAAACATTTATATCTATATTATATCATAACGTATGCATAGTTGTAAATTTGTCACTCGGAATCATTAATTTCAACTTGTTATTCGACTCGCAAGTGTCCTACCACATAAACATATATAAAAATCACACACTAATAAACATCAATAAATCTCATAGATCTTAATTATTCAAAGTTAAAAAACAAGTTTACATAAGCATTTGATGCATCATAAAAAATAAAAAAGTGCAGCTGCCAGAGCCCCGTATTTACCAGCAGGGGTCCCAAGATATTCTATGATCAAAGGCTTTGTGGTTGTCACAAACTGGATTCGAACTAGCACCTCTGGGAGCAAAAGACAGGCCCAACGAACTACCATTCATTATGATCGCGACTTTGTTTACCCGGTTCCCCTCGCGGCTAAAGGGTACATCTAGGTCCAGTCGCATGGACTCCGCTGCACTCTTATTTCATGGAATAAACGCATTTTCTCTTACAGACAAAAGAAATGGATTTCTTCCGGCTAGCTTGAAGGAAAGAGGGCATGTATTTTGCTCCCAGAGGTGTTGATTCGAATTCAATTTGTGACAACTACAAAGCCTTTGATTATAGAGTATCTCGGGGCCCCCACCGGTAAATACGGGGCTCTGACAGCTGCACTTTTTTTTTATGATGCATCAAATGCTTCCTCTGCTTTCAGTAAAATTTGACAAAGTTTCTGATTGAAATTATAGAAATATATTTAAATAAGTTTTTCATTCATATTTACTTATTGGAATCTGATAACAGAGACACGAGGAAATGCTTAACATGTTTATACTCAGATCTTTTCAAATTTTATGTCAGATGTATATTGGTCAAGGTAACATTATTTATGTATGTGCAAACATTTTAATGTAGAGTCTTTAACATAATCCTTAACTATTGGTTTCATAATTAAATAATCCGTACTTAGTAGAATTACTATAGACAAAATATTTTGGTTTTTTATAAATGTGATGATTATAAAGGTGCAAATATTGATTTGTGCACATGTTGAATTATAGTCCGTAGAATACTATAAAATTCTTTATAATAATATGAGGGAAGAAAACTTCGAAATACAGTTGCCTATTGTCACTATAACAATCAGGAAATCTCCCCATATATGATAAAGCTCACTTTCCATAATAGGTATCAAGTGAAAACAGAACATCAACCACACAGCACAAACCGAAAATAAACTTTTTATTCGCTACAACACGGAACTTTGTTTCCTTTCTTCTTGACATATGAGCTTAATTGGTACGCCTGCAATTGGTCCTAACTTGACCATTAGAGCCAGTTAAAGGGCTAAGGTTACTCATCTTCACCATTGCATTTGCAAAGTCATTAAAGAAAGTTGCCGGATTCGATCCATAAGTCCTCACTTGTGCGTCAGTCGAACCCCCATTGAATAACTCTTGGTCCGAATGCAATAGTCCCCTTTGGCTAATTAAGTCATTAAAATACCTGGTGTCAAATGATGTTGGTGAAGCATCTAGTGGTGAAAGATTGTTGTCGCCACCACTTGAAGGGCAATTTCCTCTAAGTGACGTTGCAAATGATGAGTTTATGTTGTTCTCGTTGTAGAGACGGTTGCGGAATACAGTGCATCTTGCTTGACCAATTGTATGTGCTCCTAAATCATAACATAGTTGTGAGGAGTTTGCGTAGTGTAAATTCACAACATATTGGTCTAATAGTATGTAAGGAGCTAATTATCAACCAGGAGGTTTAAATCTCATTGAAAACTATTTGTATATATGTATGATTATACATACATATACATGAGTTAGGTCATATGTTTGACGTTAAATAATCAGTATTTGGATTCATGCAAGTAAGTACGTATATAACTAACTCACCTGAGAGTACTACCATTTCATTGGTAGTAAAACCTAGGTTAGAAAATGTTGAGATGAGACCACTAAGACTTGAAGTTGGTGCAGGGAGGTTAGAATTTGCAGCACTTGAGCTAGCCGTTGTCGAGTCCCTTCTACCAAATACAACATTCCAACTCGGTCCACGAAGCTGAAAATTAAATAAAAATTCACAATAAAAACATATTTCATTATAGACAAAAAGAAAAGAAAAAAAAAAAGAAAAAAAAAAAGACAAGAAACATATTTGAAGAAAATAAATTAGTGTTTGTATTTCCAAATAGGGTAGTATATACTAGAGTTTCTGCTTACTGCAACAACGGAATCTCGTGCTGCAGCAGCCAAAATATCAGCACAAGAAACAACACCGGGGCATTCACGCTCTAATTGTGTTTTAATTCTATCAATGACGTCAAATCCTCTCAACGAATTGTTATTCGGAAGTGCAGTTTTTTCTCCGGTGAAGTTTGCAGTATCATCCAGTAATACAGATCCATCACATCCCTATATACAAACAAGAAATGTATATATTAATAAGTTCCGACTCTAGAAAAAGAAAGTTAATTTATATGCATGCATAGTATTTTTTCATAAAGATTTATGTTTTCCCTCCAATTTTTGTAATTGGATATTTAAAAATATTAGTAGTATAAAATCATGATTCAAACTGTTTTAATCTCCTAAACATTACTACAATAATATTGTCTATATTTCACCTTTCACATATGTTTTCTTGATCCGCTATTTCTAAAGACTAATCATTATAAGTGTTAAGAAAAAATAATCATGTACGTATCGATGATAGTAATGGGAAGCACACTTATACATGTAGAAAAAAGAAAAGGTGGTAAAAAATAATTTTGAGACTTGCATTAACAAAACAATCATGGAAATGGAGGCGTAGCAATGAAGCTCCCATTCGAGCTTCATTTAACACGGCCGTATTCACCGCTCCAGTTATAATAGAACGGAAACTAGGGCATGTGCTGAGATAGAAATTGGCAGATAGTTGACCTGAGGTTGTCCTAAACAAAACCAACAAACATAATGTAAAATTTAAAAGCTTAAACAAAAGAGAAGTTGATGAAGCCATGGGTATGACAAATTCAACAACTTGAAGAAAATAAAATGTTGTTGTTGTTGTTTATTATGGTTGATGAGTATTCAAGCTTCCTATATATATATATAGAAAGAGGGGATGCAGAAAGGGATATTCACTGCCTTTTTTTATTAAAAAAAAAAATAAAAAAATTCATCTTATAATGTTTTTTTAAGGATCGTGATTTGTGCCATCAAAATTTTGTCATACACCTCCATTTTTGTTTGACTAGTTTTGTACATATAGCTTAATATGTTTTACATAATGTCAAAAAGTGGCGTATAAATTTTTTTTATAGTGTACAAATCATTATTTTTTTTTTTTAAGTTTACAACGAATCTTTCGGTGCATGTTTAAGTGATAATCACATAAAAATCCTATCAAGGTGTGGGTTTGGAACGAATATATGTAATGTTAACATTTAAGGTACTTGATTGAGGCGTATATTTAGAAATAACTAACAGGAGTTGGAGGTAGAGGTCGAAGCGGAAACTTATTTTGAGAACTTTAAAAAACTACTCGAAAAGTTTATATATATATATATATATAGATTTTGTGTTTAGTTATCCCCACTTAATTTTGCCAAGCAAAGCTTATAATTTATAAGAGTTTGATCATTAGTTTATACAAAAACTAGACGCATAGGTCATTAGAATATCAAAGAAGCTCATAAAAATTTATTGTCGAACACACCCTATGTCTAGAGGCGGATGTATAAGAGGACAATTGACCCATCATGAAATTCTACACCGTTAAGTAGGCAAAACCGAGTAGCTGGATCATATGGTTTTATGTTGGTGACTAAAATTAGTTTTGATACAAAGTTTTATTGATTTGTAGCTACTTATAGATCGAGGATATGATATATCGTTAATTCATCACCAAGGGGGTATTTGTTGTGAAATGAAATCACTAAAGATCAACTGGGTCATATCTATTGTAACTAACAGAAGATTATGATTGTATGAACATGACGTAATTACTAACAATTTACAAACTCATAATTGTAATAAAATTTTAACTTTTGACAATAACCATAAGTTTGTTAAAAATCCATAGATAAATGGTACAATAAAAAGTCAATTTAAAATCTAAGTCAACGATATCAAATACTCAACCGTGTTTATAGGAAGCGTAGATTGACGATCAAAACAAATTACTCCATATAACTTTGTCATTTACTTCTAACAAGTTGTTTATAGGTGCTTAAGTCAAAAAAGCTGCTATCAATTTAAATCCCACGAGTGTTGAATGATATATCTATATTTATCTTTGCTATTAAAATTTTATAAATGAAAATTTAGTCAGACAATACTATATAATGATAATATTAGTTGTCACATTTTAAATGCTTATATTGACTTTCTATGAAAATTTAATTGAAAAAAATCATAAACAGTCATTTCAAAAGTTTCTTGCAATTTTATGAAATTTAATATGTATGTGTTTCACCATGTTTTAACGGTAGATAATATACGATCTGTAAGAGAAGAAGGTAATAACATTTTCATATTTCTAAAATGTATCATTTCATTTAAAACACATTTACTCTAGGCAGCTAAAGAAAGAAAAATATTTATATTAGAAAAGTCATATAACTACATATTTTGAATATTTTTAGCTACATTTTACAGGTACGGACTTTATATACATATATATATAGATATATAGTTAGTTATGGTGAAATAAACCTTAACATAGAATAAATAAAATAGAATATGAATTCTTCAACAGAGGACTAATAAGATGAAAAAGTCAATGATAATCAAATATCTCTTAAGAGAAAAAGGATAATTATACAATTTTTGGATTTGTGATACCCGTTGATGTACAACTCTAAGTTATAATATTTCTCGATACACAAACTATTTATTGATCTAATGTAATGCACATACTATGTCTATCATTTTATTTATTCTATTTTAAGATTTATTTTATCTAATCCAAACCCTACATATATATATATATATATAGCATTTTGCCCTTTTTTGAACACATAAAACACTTTCCCCCCAAAAAATTTATAAATATTTGCCCTGCCCTTTAGCAAATCACAATTTGCAGGTGGATATATGCAATTTATGTGTCTGAGGTTGTCGACGGTTTGTTATTTGCGTGTCTGAGGTCATGGTCGGTTTGCATATTCGGGGTTTGCATGGCTGGCCGCAATCTCGGACAGGCAAATTGGAAATCCTCACTCGCAAATTGCGGTTTGCTAACAGGTAGGGCAAATTTTTATATATAAATTTTTGGGGGGCAAAATTTTATATATCTTTAAAAAAAAGGCTAAAAGTTTAATTTCCTATATATATATATACAAATGTTCAAACAAGAACCACAAAAGGTACAAAACTGCAAAATCTATTAAATTATCGAGATTTTCACGTACGATTAGAGTCAATCACATGTGAATATCGATGTACATTAAGGTTAAAAGCAAAATAGTTTGAGAAAACCTCAAAATTACCCTTATAATCAAAATTTTTATTTTTTCGAGCACATGTTCATAGTTGGTATGTGAACATGTGACCCTTTCATATAATGTATAATTTAACATGCATTTTGTGGTTTTAAACTTCTATTTGTCAACAATATGAACATTTATATGTAATTTGTTATGTTTATATGTATAAAAACATGTAATTTAAAAGTTTTTGTAGTTCTGCATTTTATATGGTTCTCGTTTGAACCAAACCACCCTATATATATAAGTGGGTTTAAGGAGGAAGGAAAAATTGGTGGAGAAAGGGGAGAATAGCTTTTAACCCTTTGATTCAGTAAAATAACCATTTGATTCAGTTTGAATCATATTTATTTTTTTATTGAATCATACTTATTTTTTGCTAAATCATAGTTTTAAATATATATTTCTCTTCCTTCTCCCTCAAAATTTCTTTCTTTTTAGATCCTAGTACTATATGTATATATATATAGAGGTTCAAATTAGAACCAAATAAAAAATTGAGAACTTGTAAGAACCACCATATTACATTTTTATTCACATGTGATTAACTTCTTTCATATGTGAACTTTCATGTATAATTGATTGAAAGGGAAAAAGAAACTAAAAACCTTAATAAATATGTCTTAAAACCCATTTTAACCGATTTGTTAGTATGATCGTTCAAATGTGAATACATTTATTAATTTTTGAGTTTTTACACATAATATTAGGAAAAAAAAATTACTTTTTTCTTTCTTAATCCAACAGACATCAAGGTTCACGTATAAAAGAAGTTAATTACATATGAACAAATACATAAGCTAGTAGTTCTTACAATTTCTCAACTTTTATTTAGTTATACAAATACATCACAGGGCTTAATTCATATACAAAAATTCTTATTGTAAAATAAATAAAACAACATTATAGTAAAATGATGAATTAGTAAGTTTACTTGCATAATTTTAATTATTTAATTAAAATTAAAACCTCTTCAGTTTTTTAACTAACAAGCCCTCCCCTCTCCCCATCAACCTAATCTTTCAAAAAAAAAAGAAGTAATGTAACATTTCTACGTTTAAATGTATACGAACATAGTATATTTGTGTCCGTTCATTAAGGTTTTATCAAACAAACACAACTGGATAAACGAACATATTTTCTAGCTCAAATTTGTTCACTAAGAAAGTATATTTGTTCACGAACATAAACGAACGAATAGAAAAATAACACATTCATTTGTTAACATGTTAAAAGAACAAAAATGAACATAAACAAAGATACATGAACACAAACGAACATTTATATACATATATATATATAAATTATAGAACTTGAAGCACAACGTTACATACTTAACATTTCAAAACGATAAAAATATAATGTTTAATTCTGACATATGAACAATTTCTGTATGACATGATAATATCTCAAGGTTTAATAATTATTTTTAGCTTTAACTTAGATAAAATTATATATACAAATTTGTATAAATTTAATCAAATTATTAATAAACAAACATAGACAAAGGAACATAAACGTTCACAAAAGTAAACGAATGAACGAGACATATATTCATGTACATTCGTATAATCAAAAGAATGTAAATTTTTCTTCATGTTCGTTTGTATAATTAAACGAACGAACATGAACGAACATAAACGAACTTTCCCCCAAATGATCCACTAATTATTCGTTGAACGTTTGATTCACTTACAGACCTAAGTGTACATCTCTTTAATGGGAAATTAAAAAAATAAATATCAAGAATTAGAAACTTAATAATTAAATCAACAAACAAAACTTCTAGATTACAAATTTTAATAGGGTGATAATTAAACAAGATAGAAAATAGTACCTACACATGCAAATGTCTAAAACGACTAATTTTTTAAATATATATTATTTCTTACTAAACGTTAGTATCGTTCTTTGAAAAATGACCAGATAGTATGAGATTAAAGGCACCATCCAGTAGTCGTGGGATTTTAAACTACGAACTTCTTGACTTAATCACATTTTTAACAAGTTGTCGAGAGTTGGTATAAAGTTACATAAATTGTTTTGTTGGTCGAAAGAAGCTTCTATATATATTGAACATGGCTGACAATGGGATGTTATTGACTTAGCTTAAGTTGTCTTATCTCCCTTTTTAACTTATTAGGGCTAGTAATTAAAATTAATAATTTAAAAATTCGTTTTCTATTATTAAGATTTGATTTGATTCGTACATGTTCTTTTGTGCGGAGCAAATTCCATCATGACAAGACAGATTACCTTAATTCCTAATTTTATCAACAAATTCAAATATTCAATCGGAAACTTTCAATAATTTAAGAAACTTTTACCTGAAAATACGCTAATTTAATACCTTCTTTTTATAATAAGTGTCAATAATCAGTTTCCACAAAGTTTAAACAATAATATTATTTGATAGTGAAGATGATCATTTTACTAATATTTTTTGTACAGACTCTCGTGTATTAATTTTAAGAAAAAGTATATTGAGAATAAAATGATAAAGTTAATATACTACTTTTTGAAAATAGACATATTTTTTTAGACAAAGTAAAAAGAGAAAGTGAATACTTGTTTTGAGACAAAATGAAATAAAATAAAATTGTCCCAAAATGCTTTTTAAGCTGCTTTAACATAATTCTGTTCTAAAACAACGCTCTAAAAATCATTTCTATTTCTATAGTGAAGTTAAATGACAGCGGCAATGACAGTGACAAGTAGTGGTATTTCTTTTTAAATATTTCTTTTTTCATGGTTGGTTGTTTTTGTTTAGATCAATGGGGAAACATAACCCGTGGAGCTTCGACAACGGGAGCACTGTCGGAGCGCGGCTCGTGCTCACCGGTCGTTATGGAGCAATCGGTGGAGCAAGGACGGAACAAAAGTAGGGTCCGTGGCTTTTTTTAATTTGTTTTTCGTCGTTTTTTGAGCTGCAGTCAATTTATACTGAAAAAAGAAAGAGAAAATAGGGAAGAAGTGCTGGTGTGGATGAAGTGCGGATGTGAGCAAACAAACAACCCTAATATGTTTATTGGGTTTTAATTAAAGTGTACCTTTTATTTAAAGTTGAATGTTTTTATTTGGTCTCTTTCGTTATTCAGGTATTACCAACAAATTATATAAATGGCATTGTTTTAAAATTTATGTTAAACTTTATGAAAATTTATGATCAAAATGTAATTTTTACAAATATTTAAGTAACTGGAATTGTTTTTATTTGGTTTAATTCATTTTTTTAATTTAATTAAAAGTAATTAATAATTAAAAAATAGAAATTAAATAAAATAGTGAGTTCCAAATTGCAATCTTGAACAGTCGTAACAATTATCACTGCAAACAGTCATGAGACGATATGTTGTCACGTGTACAAGTGATCTTATTTAGTATATCGGTTGAAGATGTAAGTTTTTGGTTATATTTTTGTTTTTCCTTCAACTTAGTTAAGAGATAAGCTTATGATGTACTTATCATGGTAGTAATTTCAGGGAAATAATATTCCAGAATGTGGTGACCACTTGATTGCATGCATGCACTTAGAAACTTAATTCATAAAACTTGTTCACAACATTGAAAATAACATCAACGTATATTTTTTTTGTTGTCCTTGTGTAAAAAATATGTAGTACAAGCCAATACAGTAATTGGATTATTAAGTGTCACATAAGAAGGTCAATAAATATAAAAATCAAGCAACATGTACAAGATTTAGGCAATACAGATCCTCATTTAAATTACTTTTAGCGCTGCCCACATATCTATTAGTCAAAACAGGGTACTCTGTTATTTGCATGGTAGTTCTACTTATTTGTCAATCATTCTTCTTTTCTTAGGGTCATTTCTACTCAAAATGGATAGATTTAATCAAATTAATTAATATGACCCGTTAAGACGAATTTGAGAAAGAAAGAGAAGTACATAGAAATAATAAATATCAAAATACAAAAGAAAAAACAATATGAATCATCTTCTTCTTCATGATCATCGTCTTCCTCTTCTTCATCCTCATCTTCATCAGTATCATCATCATCACCTTTAACATCCCTACTACCACCATCCTTCTTCTTTCCCTTAATCTTCTTTTCCTTATGATCCTTATTAACCTCGTAAAGAATCACCATAAGTGCAACAACAAGCGCGTAATCAACATTTGGAGACACTGTTATCCCATATGTGTCCTTAATTATTATCAGACTCAAGGCATGTATCAATTTCTTTATCATGCATCTGCATATTATCACACCTAAACATAGATTATTAATAGTCTAAAAAATACACTAATCTAATAATTATATAATACTTTATGTATTAGAAAATAATTATAAAAATGCGAATGTTAAGTTACCTGGGCAAGGATGGTATCACCATCGTATGAACAAACTGTGCTAGATCGTTTCTTCCAGTCTCCCATAACTTTATAATCACCGGCTTCTTCTTCTTTGCTGTTTGATAGGAACGCATTTAGCTCTGTAACTCGTTGGATTAACGGCGTCTTTTTTTATCTAAAAATCAAATCTTATTATAAAAATCACATTTCCATTGACATCCAACACACAACTGAGATTGCCATCGGCAACAATTAACGTGTTTCTAACAATGGCTCCATCGACCTGAAAAGGCGAAAAGAATCTGGGGTCCACGAGCATCATCGTTGCTACTCGTATGACAACGATGGTGGTGCATGAACCCAGGGCCTGGTTGTGTGTACAATATGCAGGTTCATAACAATTTTAGTGCGCCTTAATCGATTAGTATCTTCTGTTTATATATGTATGGATGGATGTTAGATGTATAATTTCTCAATTGGCTAATTATGTTTCAAGAAATGGAAATGTATATAGATAAATGTTTAGCAGTGATTTCACCGAAAAATGCTCTCCTAGAAACATTAAGGTTTAAGGTTTAATACACAGATTGAGTATCAAACTTTACTCAAATGTTTACTTTCATGAACTATCTTTATTTCGATTCGATTGGATGAACAAACTTTTAAAATTATTCAACAAGATAATTCATCTAATGAAATTCATTCATCAAGATAAACTATTTTAATGAAGTTTATTCATTTACATGAACCGACCGATCATCTAAGTGAACATTATTAGAAGTTTGTTCATTCAATCGAATCAAAATGGAGATGGTTCATGAAAGTGAACATTTGAGTAAAGTTTGGTACTCAATCTTTCTATTAACCCTTCTAAAAGAGATTTTTATCAAGTATTTATCTTTTTCATTTATATTTATATTTTTTTTATTATTTATCATAGTTATTAACTAATTGTTATTGTTAGTACCATTTTATCTAAAAGGGAACTTGAAATACTAAAAAGCTCGATAAAAAGAACATAAGATGAGTTTCTACAATAAAAGAATTATATGTTATATTTTGAAAAAAAAAGGGAACATAAGTTTAATTTTTCTCAATAAAAGGATTTGTCATGAAAACATTATGATTTGTTGCGGAACATGTAATCCTTTTTTAGTGCAAAATTAAACTCATTTTCCCCTTTTCTTAACAAAATAAAACACGTAACTCTATAATTGTGCAAAATCATCTTATGTTTCCTTTATTGAATATTTTGTCATTTTATGTTCCCCTTCTATGAATATGCCTTTATATCTATAGCTTTAATTATTTTTACTTTTAGTAGTAGCACTAAAAAATTATATTATCACTATTGTCGTTTCAAAATAGGTGTCTCATTGGAAAGTGACACGTAGTTTTAGGTAAGGACTTCACATTTTAAGAGGTAAATGTCCGTTTTATCTTTTACTTTAAGCATAGACTTTTATGAAAAAAATGTAAGGATAGAAATGTAAAGTTAATTATCTATATTCGAAGGTGGACATTCTTTTTGAGACAAACTAAAATGAAAATATAGGTACTTAGTTTGGGACGAAAGAAGTATTATTTCATTATTATTATTATTATTATTATTATTATTATTATTATTTTATATCAACGAAATTAGGCCAATCAGAACAGTTGCCCATGAATAGATGGGACTGGGGAAGAACACCATATATTCGACCTAAAATGAACTTTAAAGATGGCGAGCTCTTATCTGACAAGGGCCTGGACGTTAGGCCAGTTAAAAAGATTATTAATTTGTAGCATCTTAAATCTTAAATATAAAAAAAGAAGCGGATGATTATGTCATCAAAAATTCAATAATTTAATCAAATTGTTCAATTTGATCAAACTAACTAAAATCTAGAACATAATGACATCATAAATAATAATTTTGAATATTTATCAAATAGATAATTTATAATCTTATCTTTTGAAAAAATTTGAATCTCATTGTTAATTTAATTAATGATCTTTAATTAATTAAAAATAAAATAAAAATTGAAGTTGACATTACTATTACGTGTTAAATATGCAATAAAATAGAATAAAAGAAGTATACAGTTGAAAAGAAATCTATTGGATAATTATATATTAGTGTAAATAAATATTATTATTATCACTATTATTATTATCAAGGATTGTATCAATAGCAAATATAACATAGAGTAATTTTATTTTTGCCAATTATTTAAGATGGTAAGCTATAATTATTGTTAATCACAATAATATATATACATATATATATAATTGAAAATTAAATAGCAGAAAACACACATATAAAACTACAACAACATATAACTATTACATGTGATACTAAAGTACAAACTATATGACAAAAAATCCTTAAAGTGATTTAGTAACATCTGAATTAGATTTTGAAACAACACCAAAAAATAAATATTAAAAATAATCCATTTAACCTTCATTTATTACTCTCATTCATTTATTCATAAAAAAATTCAGCCAAACTTGTATCGAATATAAGTTGAAAAGGACATTTATTCAACATATCTTAAATCTAACATTGTTATACTTTCTTTCAACATGAATTATGAATTCTTTTGATTAAAGGAATTTAGAAGAATTTGATCAATTTCAATTCCTTTTGATTTTAAACCAAACACATTAATTAAACAATGGAATTTAAATTCGATCCAATTTCACTCAATTCCTTTGAATTATGTGAATCAAACATGTCGTTATACTAAGAAAACATTAATTCAATCATTAATTAGCAAAATTAAGATTTATACATGATAGATTTATCACTTTATGTCAAAAAGTATAATTTATTAATGTCATATTCTTAAAAGCTTAAACAAAATATGTATTAAATTTAAATAACTATCTTAAAAAACAAAATTAGGTAACTTGCAGAGAAAATATATCATTATCTAATCTGAAAGATTTATTCCATATACTTTATGTTTATACCAATTCAATTAAATTAAATATAAAAAGCCTAATGATTAAGTTAATGCATAAAATTTAAGTATTTTGTGTTAAAAAAAATATAACTTAAAATTTTAATGGTCTAAACGACCCGTGTGTACACATAGGCTTAAACGCTAGTTAAATAAATGAAACAAAGGAAATTTACAACAATACTCTAAACAATACAAATTTAATTTTATACTAAAAAAATGTAAATAACTACCCTTCACATGAAAATTTTATCCGAAAAATTATCCACATGAACACACACTCGTGATCGTCATCTTATCTTTGAGTCATATTATTTGTAGAGTTTTTAAAAATCTCAAAAAAATCATACGGAAAACGGATAAACAATATGACAATTTACACAAAAAAAACTACGACCCCGGAAACGATCAGACCACGACCCTGGTTTCGGGCGCGCGTCCAGGCCACGACTTGGACATGCAACCCGCAAAGTGGCGTGTGCGGTTTGCGGTTTGCGGTTTGTGTATGGTGGGTGATAATGCTCAATTAATATATGTTTTACCCTCACATTATCTCTCGTTTTATCCGTATTTAGCATGAGTTTAATGAACTTTTGATACTTAATATGCCTTGAATATGGTTATTATCATTAGGAACGGATGCGAGAAGAAAACGAGTTAAACCGTGGAAGAAAAGGTCAAGAAATAAGAAGTTTTGTAGTTTCGGCGAGGCTCTACGGTTTTGGCCATAACTCTCTCATACGGACTCCGATTGAGGTGATTCAAAAACCCAAATTCTCAGAACTCAAAGGGCTACAATTTTCAAGAAGACATCAATCTGAGAAAAAATGCTCACGTGTCCCAGTGGCTAGTCCACACGTCCGGGTGAATACATACAGAAAGTCAACTTTTTTAATTCACCCGTCATGGTAACTTTGGTCAATCGGGAGCCAAAGTCTGTCACGCGTCCGGGTGACCTACTACCCATCCGTGTGAGGTGTTTTTCTAGCGGGGTTCTGCACTTTTAACCTAATTAAACCCTAACTTTATCTTATCTTTTACTCAACTTTTAGCTAGTCGTTTTCTCTTAACCCATAGGCGATTTTTGGGTTTTAAAAGCCATTGTCTCATTCATATTAACTCAAGGATCGAAGATTCAACATTCCAAACACGTTTATAACTCGAATTTTATTCTTTTCAATCTTAAAGATGCTTAATTTGAGTTTATTGAATTGTTTAGTTGTTTCTTATATGATTATGAGTTAAATTGCTTTATATTCATTTAGATGATGCAAACTAGTGATTAGGGGTGTTAATTCTTTGATGTTTTTTATTGTTTAATTAACGTTTAATCGAAGATCCAATTGTAATTAAGCCTTATTTGTTTAATTTATCTATTGATGAATCATTGAATGTTCTAGTGAACACTATTGCATGATTGTGATTTGTTTTAGTCATTAGTCAATGAATGATTACTAAATCAACGCGAAGGCAAGATTTAAATAGGTTAATTAATTAAACTTGATTGTGATTGTGTTGAATTTAAGTAGAGAACTCAACTTAAATTTAGTATCCCTACGAACGTAGGTTTACAAGATTAAATCGTTAGTTACTAGATTAAATTGAGACTAGCTTAATTAGAAACCCGTAGTGAATACGAAAGGTTAATTATATTTAATCTATTGGAAGGAGTGAACATGAATTCCATACTTGATTTAGTTTGATAAACAATAACATATAAACTGATTCTAACAAACACCCCGACATCATTAGTGAGCTAGTCTAAATGAATGTTCCTTTCTTAATATCTGATACTTCAGTATCCATTTTCCTATCATTTACTTTTATTAATTAGTGATAACTGCAAAGCAACAATTCAGTTGCAAAACCCCCCGTTTACTTACTTGTTAGATTAATTTACATTCGCTACACAATCTTGGTTATACAGTCCTCTTGGTTTGACTCAGACTTATCTTAGCTATACTATTACATTGACATGGTTCACTGCCCGTTTGTGTGATAGTCCAATTTCATTAGTTCTAAGTTTATAAATTATATAACTAGATTTTACACATCAGTGGGTAGTGTTTGCAATTTTTTTTTTTATTTTTTTTTGGTATAAAGTTAAATCAATGTCTTTAGGTTATTTTTGTAACTTTCCCTTTAACTAAACTTGTCGAGAATTGTGGAAGATCAAGTAACAAAAGTAAGTGGAAGCCGGATCTTGTATTTATGGTGGATTGTAAAGGATCGCGACACGATGTGTAGTACTTGCGACACGACTGTGTAATTTTAGGTAAAATCACGACATGAAGTATCCTTGTCGCGATGCGATGTGATAGGTTGGAAGAATATTTTATTTTCTTATTTCCAAAGTTATCTATACCCTATATAAGTAAACCCTATATGATTCGAACAATTGGATTTCAGAAAAAAAAAAAAAAAAAAGAAAAAAAGAAAAAAAGAAAGATAAAGCCCTCTGATGTGGCATAGTGGACTAAACCGATCTCCAAGTTGGAGATCATACATAACCATGTTAAATCCTTATGTTTATATTGTTTCGTTTATCTTGTTTGCTTGGTTATTTATCCATTTATTCTTTGTGGGTGTGACACGATAACACATTGTTATTTGAATTGGTTAGTTACTAATAGCGGGTATTAGAGTGATCAATTAATCGTTGTTAGTTATTTGAATCCATTGCAATTCCTAACATATAGCACATCAACATGGACATGACACAAATAATACTGGCTCAAATCAATAGGGCCATCGTCACATGATTATGGCTATTAGGTTTATTTTGGTATATAGTTGGTAACAGTTCCCCAATCTAATCGATCAAAGACAAGACATACTATTAGGTTTATATTGGCGTGAATTGATTATAAGATAGGTAACAAATGGATTTCAAAAGCCCTAACAATCACTCTGCGTATTGAGATTATTTAAGATCTACCGAATTAAGTATAGTCATATAATTAAAGTTGTGCCTAGTTTATGTATGAGTTTTACAGTTGGTATATTCTTTCATAAAAATAAAATGAAAAGATAGAAAGTTACAATAATCAGGGAGAGGAGTAGATAGTCCCGAGCGAGGCCAGTCAATCATGTTGAGAAAAATGATGATGAACCTTAGTGTAAAGTGTAAATTAGATGCAATTTTAATATACTTTATTTTATATATTGTGAACATGTTGCTCTTACATATATCAACAATTATAGTTTTGAAACAAATGATAACATTCTTAGCTCCACTATGATAAACACATGTCTAGATTGATTTCTTTTTGAGGGTATTTTTTTTTCTTGATTATTAAAGGGAATTAAATTTAACTACATTATGAGTTAATTAACAAATGTTTTGTTAAATATGCTCTATAATATATATTTGATTAAACTATGAAATAATAAATAAAAATCATTTTTTATATCGAAAATCATTTTTTAATTTGGTTCAATTTAAATATAACTCAACCTAATAGATAAAAAGAAAAATAAATATATCCGTTGGAAAACCAGACCGCAGTGGGCGTTGACTAACGCGATATGCCCAAACCGACATATCATACACAAACCTATAAATACACACTTTAACCAATTCATCGATCATTGTTTTCTTCAATATCCGGTTGAATTTCGAATCTTATTCCCACAGAATCAAACCCTAGCAGAGTAGCAGCGTACGGATCAATCGACGATCTCCCGCAATCAGGTTATACAGATTTTCGAATTCTTAGTTTTTTTTTGTTACGAAAGATCTTGATTTCAAACCCTAGGGTTTAACGAAATATACGATTTTGATTTCAAACCCTGGCATTTGAATTAGTTGTTTTGCGTTTAATCAATTTGCAACACTATATTGTTCTTTTGTTTGATTAATGGAAAGGTTCAATTCGATTATTTAATACATCAAAATTTTGTTGCTTTAATTGAACTACTATGCTTGTAAGAAATTGTACTCCTCTGAAAATAGAAGCCCTAAATTTATCAACATGGCTTGTATTTTATCTTTTATTATTATTATTATTATTAATTATTAATTATTAATTATTATTATTATTATAATAATAATAATAAAATATTATTATTTTTATTATTATTTGAAGATATAAGCCCTAGGTATACCATAATGTATGTATCTTGGATTCTTGATGTCCAATATCAGTTTTTAAAGATTTTGATCATTATGGTGTATAATTTCTCGTAAAACATTTGTCCTTTGAACAAAAGTACATTATACATTATTTTATATCATACAGTTATGTTCTTTCCTCATTCAACGTACACTAACCTCTTGTCATCTTACTGCAGCCATCTTTTACACATGTGGATTTGATGGTACAAATCTGTCATTGCATTCGCTTCTTATAAGACGTGAACAGGTTTCATATACTTTATACTCATTTCAACCCTTATAAACCTTTGATTTTCTTCCATAAAACTTCATTCTGTTTTACATAACAACGATGAGTTCACGATCTCTGAATTCGAAAACTTCCATAAATAATAAATAAATAATACTATAATAACACACACATATAGGAAAAATGAAAAGCTTAATGCCTTTTGATGCACTAGCTACAATATTACCGTATTTTTTTATTGTGATTTTACCTTCTAATATTCTGTTAATTGTCTTCCTGTTAATGACTTCTAGTGTGATACTGTGATATAAAAAAGGCTAGATTATATTGAGGTTTGCAGTAAATTGTCATATATTTTGTTAACTTTGTAAAGCATTTGATTCGTAACAGTGGGTGGGTGGTAGGTGCTTAGTTACTTTATTTTGAGCTGAAAGTTGTTAACACACTATAGATCTTTGTACTTCTGTTGTGATCTTTTGAGATTTCTCTAAAGTTGCTATTAACTACTCCTTCAATTGGCTGCTTAAATCTTACATTCGCGACTCAAGTTTATCTGGTTTTAAAACATATGAGCTTTACTGGCATTTTTATTCGTCCATTCTTGTTTATTTCTGATGCTTCTAAAATTTCTCCCTTCTTGTTGATATCAAATTCACCGTGTTTTTAATTTGGTTTGCTTGAATACATTTACCTTTTTATTGCTATTTTACTATTTAAAAAAGATGTTTTATCTTAATTCGAGAAGTTGAAATCCCGTTAGTTGAACGCCTAAGGACCCTTTACAAGTTTGTTGGAATTTGAGTATTGTAATTTGAGCTTGCATGTGCATATACCCTGTTAAACTAGCGGGATTGTATTCTTGAGTTGGGAATCTCCTTTCATTTTCTCATTTTTAGTTATATCTTTGCTCGTTCTCCACTTCCTCTATTTTTCCCTTGACATCAAATTCCTCTCGTTCTTTATTTGGTTTACTTATAAACTTCAAACTTTTTTATTGCTATTTTACTTTAAAGAAAATGTTTTTTATTAAGTTATTTAATTCAAGAATTAGAATCCCGTTACTTGAACACCTTAAGACCCCTTACAGATTTTTCGGAATATGAGAGTTGTACTTTGAGCTTGAACGACTGTTGATAGACAGCTAAAGTAGCGGGATTTCTTACTTGAGTTGGGTATCTCCTTTTATTTTCTGATTATGTTTTTTCGTTAGCTTTATGATAGGTATCAACTTTGAGCTTAAACATTTGTATATAGGCTGATAAACTCATTCTCGTTGATATCAGATTTATGATGTTTTTTATTTGGTTTATTTATAAACTTTTACCTTTATAATGCTATTTTAATTTTTTTAAAATGATTGTTTTATCTTACTTCGAGAAGTTTGAATCCCGCTAGTTGAATGCTTAAGGACCCTTTACGAGATTGTTGGAATTTGAGTATTGTAATTTGAGCTTGAGCATGTGCATATAGGCTGTTAAACTAGCGGGATTGTATTCTTGAGCTGGGCATCTTCTTTCTCTCTTTGTTAGTTATATCTCTTCGACTTCCTCTATTTCCCTTGACATCAAACTTCTCTTGTTCTTTATTTGGTTTACTTAAACTTATACTTTTTCATTGCTATTTTACCGTATAAAACATGATTTTTTAAACTTAATTCAAGAATTGGAATCCCGTTACTTGAATGCCTAAGAACCCCTCACAGATTTGTCGGAATTTGAAAGTTGTAGTTTGAGCTTGAACGAAAGATTGTATATAGGCTACTAAAGTAGCGGGATTTCTTACTAGAGTTGGGTATCTCCCTTAATTTTTCTGATTATGATTTTTTGTTATCTTTATGATAGATGTCAACTTTGAGCTTAAACATGTGTATATAGGCTGATAAACTCATTCTCGTTGATATCTGATTCATGATGTTTTTTATTTGGTTTGTTTATATACTTGTACATTTTTATTGCTATTTTACTTTTAAAAAAATGATTGTTTTATCTTAATTCGAGAAGTTGAAATCCTGTTAATTGAGCACCTAAGGACCCTTCGCAACTTTGCTTAGTATTTAATCTGAGCTTGAACATGTGAATATATGCTGTTAAGTTAGCGGGATCGTTTTCTTGAGTTGGGCAACTCCCTTCATCTTCCCATTCTAATGTGTTCTTTTTAGGTAAATCTCTTACTTCCTCCATTCCTCTTGATATCAAATTTATCTTGTTTTTTATTTGGTTATTTCTACACTTTTAATTTTGTATAGCTATTTTACTTCTGAAAATATGATTTTTCTCCTTAACTCAAGAAACTGGAATTCCGTTACTTGAACGCCTAAGGACCCTTTATACGTTTGTCTGAATTTGAGGATTGTACTTTGAGCTTGAACGATTTGATATAGGCTATTAAAGTAGCGGAATTGCTTTTTTGAGTTGGGTATCTTCCTTTATCTTTTTTTCTGATCGTGTTTTACATTAACTTACCGATCTCTATCTTCTGCATTCAAGTTGAAATCAGATTCATCTTTCTTTTATTTTATTTATTCATATACTTTTACCTTTTTCGTTTTTATTTTTATTTTTATTTTACTCTTTATAATTGGTTGTTTTATCTTAATTCGAGAAGTTTGAATCCCGTTAGTTGAACGCCTAAGGACCCTTTACGAGATTGTTGGAATTTGAGTATTGTAATTTGAGCTTGAACATGTTCATATAGGCTATTAAACTAGCGGGATTGTATTCTTGAGTTAGGCATCTCCTTTCATTTTCTCTTTTTAGTTATATTTTTGATTTTTTTCGAATTCCTCCATTTCTCTTGTTCTTTATTTGGTTTACTTATAAACTTATACTTTTTTATTGCTATTTTACCTTATAAAGAATGATTTTTTTAACTTAATTCAAGAATTGGAATCTCGTTACTTGAACGCCTAACGACCCCTTACAGATTTGTTGGAATTTGAAAGTTGCAGTTTGAGCTTGAACGACTGTATATAGGCTATTAAAGTAGTGGGATTCTTACTTGAGTTGTATCTCCCTTAATTTTTTTGATTATGTTAGATATCAACTTTGAGCTTAAACATGTGTATATAGGCATATAAACTCATTCTTGTTGATAACAGATTCATGATGTTTTTTATTTCGTTTACTTATATACTCTTACCTTTTCATTTTTATTTTACTTTTTAAAATTGGTTGTGTTATCTTAATTCGAGAAGTTTGAATTCCGTTAGTTGAACGCCTAAGGACCCTTTAAGAGCTTGTTGGAATTTGAATATTGTAATTTGAGCTTCAACATGTGCATAGAGGCTGTTAAACTAGCGTGATTGTATTCCTGAGTTGGGCATATTCTTTGATTTTCTCATTTTTAGTTATATCTCTGATTGTTCTCGACTTCTCCACTTCCCTTGACTTCAAATTCCTCTTGTTCTTTAGTTGGTTTACTTATAAACTGATACTTTTTTATTGTATTTTACCTTATAAAAAATGTTTTTTTTAACTTAATTCAAGAATTGGAATCCCGTTACTTGAACGCCTATGGACCCCTTACAGATTTGTCGGAATTTGAGATTTGTACTTTGAGCTTGGACGACTGTATATAGGTTATTAAAGTAGCGGGATTTCTTACTTGAGTTGGGTATCTCCCTTAATTTGTCTGATTATGTTTTTTTTCATTAGCTTTATGATAGATATCAACTTTGAGTTTGAACGATTTGTTATACGCTATTAGAGTAGCGGGATTGCTTACTTGAGTTGCGTATGTTCTTTACTCTTTTTTTTCGATTGTGTTTTACATTAACTTGCTGTTCTTTATCTTCTACATTCCATTTGATATCAAATTCGTCGTTCTTTTATTTGTTTTACTTATATTCTCCTACTTTTCATTTTTATTTTACTTTTCAAAAGTGGTTGTTTTATCTTAATTCGAGAAGTTGGAATCCCGTTAGTTGAACGTCTAGGGACCCTTACGAGATTGTTGGAATTTGAGTATTGTAATTTGAGCTTGAACATGTGCGTATAGGCTGTTAAAATAGCGGGATTGTATTCTTGAGTTGGGCATCTCATTTCATTTTCTCATTTTTAGTTATATCTCTGCTTGTTCTCGACTTTCTCCATTTCCATTGATATCAAATTCCTTTTGTTCTTTATTTGGTTAACATATAAACTTATACTTTTTTTATTGCTATTTTACTTTATAAAATATGATTTTTTTAACTTAATTCATGAATTGGAATCCCATTACTTGAACGCCTAAGGACCCCTTACAGATTTGTTGAAATTTGATAGTTGTACTTTGTGCTTAAACGACTGTGTATAGGCTACTAAAGTAGCGGGATTTCTTACTTGAGTTGGGTATCTTTTGTCTAATTATGTTTTTTCATTAGGTTTATGATAGATATCAACTTTGAGCTTAAACATGTGTATATAGGCTGTTAAACTCATTCTCGTTGATATCAATTTCATTCACGATGTTTTTTTATTTGGTTTGTTTATACACTTCTACATTTTTATTGCTATTTTACTTTTTAAAAAATGATTGTTATATCTTAATTCGAGAAGTTGAAATCCTGTTAATTGAGCACCTAAGGACCCTTCGCAACTTTGCTGAGTATTTAATCTGAGCTTGAACATGTGGATATAGGGTGTTAAGCTAGCGGGATCCTTTTCTTGAGTTGGGCAACTCCCTTCATCTTCCCATTCTAATGTGTTCTTTTAAGTTAAATCTCTTACTTCTTCCATTCCTCTTGATATCAAATTTATCTTGTATTTTACTTGGTTACTTCTACACTTGTAATTTTATATAGCTATTTTACTTCAGAAAAGTTGATTTTCACCTTAACTCAAGAAACTGGAATTCCGTTACTTGAACGCCTTAGGACCCTGTACACGTTTGTCTGAATTTGAGAATTGTACTTTAAGCTTGAACGATTTGGTGTACGCTATAAGAGTAGCGGGATTGTTTACTTGAGTTTCGTATGTTCTTTACTCTTTTTTTTCGATTGTGTTTTACATTAACTTACCATTCTTTATGTTCTACATTCCAGTTGATATCAAATTCATCGTTCTTTTATTTGTTTTACTTATAATCCCTTACCTTTCATTTTTATTTTACTTTTCAAAAGTGGTTGTTTTATCTTAATTCGAGAAGTTGGAATTCCGTTAGTTGAACGCCTATGGACCCTTCCGAGATTGTTGGAATTTGAGTATTGTAATTTGAGCTTGAACATGTGCGTATAGGCTGTTAAAAATAGCGGGATTGTATTCTTGAGTTGGGCATCTCCTTTCATTTTCTCATTTTTAGTTATTTCTCTTATTGTTCTTGACTTCCTCCATTTTCCTTGACATCAAATTCCTCTTGTTCTTTATTTGGTTTACTTATAAACTTATACTTTTTCATTACTATTTTACCGTATAAAAAATGACTTTTTAACTTAATTCAAGAATTGGAATCCCGTTACTTGAACGCCTAAGAACCCCTTACAGAATTGTCGGAATTTGAAAGTTGTAGTTTGAGCTTGAACGACTGTATATAGGCTATTAAAGTAGCGGGATTTCTTACTTGAGTTGGGTATTCCCTTAGTTTTTATGATTATGTTTTTTCTTTAGCTTTATGTTAGATATAAACTTTCTTAAACATGTGTTTATAGGCTGTTAAAGTCATTCTCGTTGATATCAGATTCATTCATGATTTTTTTATTTTTTTTAGTTTATTTAGATACTTTTACCTTTTTATTGCTATTTCACTCATAAATAAGTGTTTGTTTTTATCTTAATTCGAGAAGTGGAAATCCTGTTAGTTGAATGCCTGAGGACCCTTTACCATTTTGTTGGAATTTGAGTACTGTGATTTGAGCTTGATGATGTGCATATAGGCTGTTAAACTAGCAGAATAGTTTTCTTGAGTTGGGCATGTCCCTTCATCTTCCCATTCTCAAGTGTTGTTTTTAGTTAAATCTCTGATTGTTCTTGACTTCTTCCCTTCCTCTTGATATCAAATTCATCGTGTTTTTTATTCGGTTTACTTATGCACTTATTTTTTTAATTGCTTCTTTACTCAATAAAAATGATTTTTTAATTCAAGAAATTTGAATGCTGTTACTTAAACGCCTAAAGGACCCTTTATAGCTTTGTCGGAATTTGAGGATTTTACTTTGAGCTTGAAAGATTTTATATAGCCTATGACATTATCGGGATTTGTTACTTCAGTTAGGTGTCTCTGTTTATCTTATTTTCTGATTATGTTTTACGTTAACTTTCTGATCTCTATTATTTCCATTCCAGTTGATATCAATATCATCATTTTTGATTTGGTTTTACGCTAAATCTCAGTTGATTTCAGTTAGGTCGAAAATCCCCATTTTTATCTGATATAATCTTATATGATAGAAAATACAGGACTTGACACTGCGCAACTAATTTGTACGTGTTCAACCCAATGACAAACTGACATGTGCCTTTCAAGCAACTAACAGTGCCGACTCTGCAAACAAGTTGACTATTGTTGACTGATTTATTAATCCATATTAACTACTTTTCTCTTCAGCACATCCTTGTTGTCCTTGAGGATGGTGATTTGACCAAACATCAAATGTAGGAAATTGTGCTTGAAGATCAAATACATCATCCCAAGTACTATCCTCCACAGCTGTATTACTCCATTGAACTAGAATGTTGTTTATAAGGCTGCAACTTTAGATAAACCCAGTCGCCAATCACTTCTATGAGAGTCAGCTTGTATCTTCATCCTCTGTTGAGCTTTGAAAAGATGATCTTTAACAACAGAACCTGACAGTCCCTTTCCTTCAGTAAGCTGTCAATTGCTTGATTACTTGAATCTTTAGGGTGAAAGTGAATGTTAGTTGGAGAAGGTTGACCGAAGAGTACTTCACAAGGAGACATAACTAGTGTGATGAATTGTGCCGATGGTAACCAAGTAGCCCGTGTAGTAGGTTTATCCAAATTGTAGTATTTGAGAAAAGTTATACATACATCTGTTTTCCACTCGAGTTTGACCAGATTATTTGACCAATATGCATTGTTGACGGATATGACATTCTCTAATTAAGATCTTATCTGAGCTTGCAAACTCTTCCAAGAGACAACTTTGGTCATTCTGTGAGTGGTGGCATGAACACCCGAATGACCACCCATGGCACTAGTTTGGAAGAACTGAAGTAAATCACAAATCAGCTCACTATCTTCTTCTACAACAATCATTTTATTCTAGTTAAAATGTCTGTCTTTTACTCGATTTCATTAAATGCGTACAGAGTTATTACAAAATGATAAAACTCAACTAACTACATTTAACCTCCTAAACGACCTATTTAACAACCATAACAAACTTTCTAAATAATTTACATAACTGACCCCTATACTTTGAATATTTATACACCCTTAATTTATATATTTCACAATACACCACTAATTGTGTTTTGCAGTATTGTACTCTACGAAATTTTAATGAATAATTAGTGGTGTACAGAGAAAAAGTGTTAGTGTAAGAACCACTTCCCCATTCAAGTCCTGTTTGGCATGAAGCTTTTAGGAGCTTTTAGGAGCTTTTCGGAGCTTTAGCTGAAAATAAAAGTCTTGTTTGTCATATACAAGCTGTAGCTTTAGAATCTAACAAAAAGTTCAAGTTCTCAAAGCTACTAGAAATAGATTTTCGCGAAAAGCTCCAAACCTAAAGCTACGGCTACAGCCTACAGCTAGTTCACCAAACATACACTCAAAGTGTGTAATGTGTTTGGATATATAATTAGGCGTGTGCATGGATTGGTTCGCTTAAGGTTTTTGGCCATTTTGAAAACCAAATTAAAATTCAGTTTTTAGATTTTTAAAATTATAACCGTTTAGTTTTTCGGGTTTCGAGTTTTTTCTTTTAAATTATTCCGGTTCGATTTTTCCATTCAAGCTTGTTGGTCCAATAACTTTTAGAATATAGATTATATATACACATACATATACTTATATATAGTATCCCCATATATGTTGTATCTATATATATATTAGGAATGAGTGTAACATAGTTTAAAGAGTGAATTTTACATACATACATATATGTGTATCTATTTATATATAAAATTATTATATATGGTATTTAGAACGTTCGGTTTGGTTTGATTTTTGCATTGATTTTTAGAGGGAAAATTGTAGCCAAATCGATAAGTTCAGCTTTTAGAAAGTTGAAAACCATAATCGTTAGTTTTTACGTCGGTTTAATTTTTCCCGTTTGACTTTTTTCGGTATTTTTAATTTTTCAGTTCGATCGATTGGGTTTCTGCTCGCCCCTGATGTATATAACATTATGACACACACAAGAAGTAGAAAATGAAATGACATTAATCTAAAGTATTGCAACTTTTATCTCTCAAAAAAGTTCGAAAGTAGTTAGATAATTGATAACGTGGCCCAAAAAGTATCATAGGAAGAAACAAATTAGTAATAAAAAAAATTGGGTTAATAGATAAATAGGGTATCAAACTTTGCGTAAATGCTCACTTTTATGACTCATCTTTTTTCCGTTACAATTGCATGAATGTAGTTTTAAAACCTGCTAAAATTTTAACCCTTGCCAGTTCCACCGCTAAAGTGTATACGTGGCATATATTTTTCTGACATGGCTTTTATTAATAGGCAAATAGTTAATTAACCTTTGCAAAAATGTTCAGTTTGGATAACTATCTTTTTTTATTAACAATTATAGACATATATAGCTCACTCCTTAATATTTTTGAGTATTGTATGATTGTTGTTAATGGGGAAATTCTGAAAGGTGACGTCAATGATTGTATTCCAACTGATATTTGTACTAAAAGCAATGGTTATTAGGCCTTTGGTGAAATAGTAAGAATTTTTTTAATGATCGTTAAGTGTTAAAATTTTGGTTTGTATATTTTAGTTAAGAATTTTCATGATGTATACACGATTAGAAAGTAGACTTGATTTTCAATTCAACATCAATATATTTTTCTAACAAAATCCTACTTTATTCAATATCTTCTATCATTTTTGTTTCATGTAAACAAAGTGTATTTATACTGGTAATATAATGTTTCTTCTTATTATATAAACACTAAACTAAGTTTCTCACCATTTATCAATTTAATATTTCCTATTATTGCAAGTGTTTAGTCAATTTTGGTTCCATCCATCAAGTCATGAAAACGGTTAAAATGTGCATAATACAATTATCAACTTATCAACACACTTAATGCTATTTTTTTTATTAAGTTTATAATATATATTAACATATACTACATAACTAATGTTTATAAACCTACTCCGCTATATCCAATCTTAATATATAATGAACGACACACTATAGCAAATGTTTTTAAAATGAAAATAAAATCGCATGAATACACGTTTAATATAATAGATATAAAATTTGGTGTACATATCTTCAACTAATACACATTTGAGTTAATAAATGTTTAATATAACACTTTTTGATTAATACTTAAGTCATTATAAGAGATGTATTTTTCTAGGGGAAAAGGTGTGTTTCTTGCATCAAATCTGCCGCTAATTACTCATAAAACTTGACAACAATCCCATAATCAAGGAGACTAAATTCAACAACTAATATAAATAATGATTGTTTTGGATATATGTCCAAACTTTCTTCAAATGGAATTAAATCTAATTCATATATCGAATCAACAATATCTTTTGAAACTCTTCCTCTATGCCCTATCCAATTAATAACTAAGAGACACGTAATGAAATTATACAGTTGTAAGGGACCACATATTATAACTTCAAATTGTCCCACAATTGTTCTGTCTTTTATGAATGTGTGATATCTTATCATGCATCTATATCTATATACTACATATCTGATCTATTATCAACTATATATTACACAGTTTAATTAATTTATTCCACTTCATGTAACACGTTTGATAAAGCTAAGGTTGTTACTTATCTTTTTATGTATATGTTTTATTTTATCATTCATTTAGATTAGATGTTAAAAAAGGCTAACATTGACACTTACATGACTTTTCTTTCTTTAATAAAATAGAACATTTAACTATTTTATTGTGCAATATCATTGTATATTGCATTTATGAATCATTTTGGTTATATATCACATTACAATTTTATGAAATTTAACCTTTATGAAATTCAACATCTTTTTATTTGTACTCATGTTTTATCAAGCATAATACACTATATAGATATATTTATTAAAAGGTTAATTTTTAAACAAGTAACAAATTTTGCAAAATTGTTCAATATAGGTATGTTGGGTTTTGAATAGGAGGAAGACATTATGTTCTTAACAATTAGGTCCAATACAAGATATATTGAGTTATGTCTTTTAGGCATTTTAGACTTAAAAGAAAAGCACCTATTACAAAAGAGAGAAGCAAAAGCACCTATTAAAAAAATCCAAGTGCACTTATTAAACTGCGTTTCCTTTTTATTTTTTATTAAATTAAACTGCATTTGTCGGATTGCCCTCAAATTTGGATAGTAGCTTCGCAACATTTGAGTCAACGTTTTGTCGGTTGGATCCTTTTTGGAGGTTTGGAAGTCAGGTTTTTACTATTGTTAAAGAGATCGAGCACAAAATTGGTGATATATATATATATATATATATATATATATAAATATATAAATGAGTGGATTCAAGGGAGAAAAAAAATTGGTGAACAAATAAGAGAAATGTGTCTTTAACCTTTTGATTCAGCAAATTAAATCTTTAAATCATCAAATTAACCATTTGATTAATGAATTGTGTTTATTAATGAAAGTGTTTTTTTGAATTATAGATAAGTATTTATTGAATCACATAAAATATTTTTTGAAATCATATTTATACTTTTGATGAATCATACTTGTTTTTTATTAAAAAATTTTCTTTCTCCTAGTTTTTTCTCAAAATTTTCTTCTTTTTAGATATGTTACTATTGTGTATATATATATATATATTCCTTTTTATTTATCTTTAGATTCCACACATCTTAATGTTATATTTCAAATATACGATGATTAACATACTATATCTAGAAAAGACTCATTTTTTTTACTCTCTTGTTGTTGATAGTAATAGATTATACGCGACCTAAGGATTCTATGATTTTTACTTTCGTCTTAGATTTTCCATTTACAAAAGCTTGTGTTTTTATGTGATCAGATACCTCAATATTATTGATTTGGGGACTTATATGTCTTGCATTTTGATTGATCTATTTGTTTGAATGCTCATAACTTTATATACGGGTTTGGAAAAATGTTGTATAACGAAGATTTAATTATGTATTTGTGTATTACCGTTAGTAACATATTTCCCATCAAACTAAATATCATTTCATAAATAAAATTGTTGTGAGTTGAATTTTATCTATAAATTATAGGTAGCATGAAACTGGAATTCCTAATGTAGCTTTCTGAATTTCAATTTGTTCTTATATTTTTGTGGATAATTGTAATTGAACTCTAACTTCTAACTCTTTCTGTTGATAAAATTGAACTTCTAATCATTATAAAACTTATTTCTGAAACTTCACCGTATTAAAAGTAAACAAACGTAAAATGTAGTTGAAGTGATTAAGGGTAATAATGTAACATAACACGAACACATGTTTGTTTATAAAATGAATGTTTATTGAATAAATAATAATGATTCAATTGGTAACTAAACAATGGGCCGTGGCCCTTAAACAATAATCAAGCAAAAAAGAAGAATAATCACATGGATCCCATCCTAATTATTGCTCTATGGTCTCTACCCGTCATATAATGTCCCCTAGTTAAAGAATAAAATAGTAAAAAGAAATCACAATGAGCTGGATTGATGGTGATGCCTCATCATCAACTCGTTTGATGCACATGCATGATGACCATCCATGCCTAATGCATGATCCACCATCCATTCATGCCAACCATTTCTCATCACATTGTTTAACCGTCGGATCACCTCTCCGTCACCACCACCGCCAATAGGTTGTTTTCTTTGATCATAATACCTTAAAAACCCTGCCACCTTTCCTTGGTCAACATCTTTCCAACAAACCTCACTGTTTTCGGGCTGTAGGCTGACATCTTCGCCAAAGGTCGATACTTCTCGCATTTTAAAGCCAGCTAAGTCGCTTACATACTCAACGATACCATTCATAAGCATGGGTGGAGTTGTCCCATTTCCGTCCCATAGCCATACACGCGTCATGCCTTGTAGTATTGTCCATACAATGAGATCATTGTTGTTTGAAGTTTCCAATAAAGAAGGACTCAAATTGATCACATATTCATGTGGTTTTGGCGAATCAACCGATACAATAGAAGGAATATTTGTAGAGGCGAGTCTAAGAGTGATACCATTGATTTGCTTCTTGTTATGTAGGAATTCTTGATTAGGGTAGAGAAGATTCTCGACAAATCTACTTGTGTTGAGTAGTATTCTTGTTGCTTTATCGTTTGATTCATAGAAAAGTGAAAAACGTTTGCCAGACGATGAGTATTTCCCTGCATCGTTCACAATGGTGATGGAGAAGCCTTTTGATGCCTCATAATTTGCCCAAATGGAAACTATTCCTATGAACGCTATTAAAAGTACACGAAAAATGACACCCGGAACATTGGTGATAGTAGTTGGATGCGCCGATTTGGGTGTCAAAGATGCTAGTGTGCGAACATCGTAACTGGCGGCGGTGGTGGTGGCAATGGCAGCGGTAGTGGTGGTTAAGAGTGATTGGCGTGGGGGGTAGGCGTCCATTTTTCATAAGTGATGGAGTAGTTAGTTACTTTTAGAGAAGGTACTTTTGGAGAATTAATTTGTAGTTGATGCATTATAATATTTATATTTGAATGGATAAAAATGTACCAAAAAGCCAAAATAGTTTTAAGTGTCGTGGCCATGTGTTTGGCCCCAACGATCACTCAGCTCTAAGGAGTCTGGTTAAAATGTGTTTGGAATAATATGTAGCTTGAATGACGTGGATACCTCCTGATGCCAAATCACATTATGTATGTACCTAACCCTGTTTGGTAGAATTTTAGTATTTGGTATGGTCTACTTGGCTACTTGTGCTTAATGTGACCTCAAATATGCATGGTAATTAGAACATACGCTATGGGAAGGGTAACCACTACCATCATTGTCGTTACATTAGTCTATTTTTCAAATCAATTTTTATCGCTTTTACCACACTATCGATTATTTTCGCCACCCCTAATATTATAATATTTTGTATATTGAAAGAGTAAAGAATTAAAGACTTATTTTTTTCAATTTGATTGGTGTGGTGACCACGAACATTTAAAGACGCATGCCGATTAGAACATCACCACTATGGTACCACTTTTCGCCACTTTGTTGAGCGAGTACTTTATCCATAATGGATGTTAAGTCCATATATGTACATGGTTTTTGCTCTAGCAAAAGAGAATTTTCTTCACCTTTTAATCATCTTAATTTATCTCTCATGAGTTACCCGTTTTTAAACTTAGCAGTTATGGCGTAAAACGACATGCATTCACACCTAAACCGTCTAAACATAGTGTGAATAACCAGAAAGAAATCTGCATCTGAAACGGTCATCAAGCAAACCTAATTCAAACACTCGTGAATAATATTTTAAGTAGTTGTACGTAATAGCTAAAATTGTTTAAGAAAACTTAAAACTTAAAAGTCAAAATCAAAAGTAATATATATGACACTAATTTTGAAGCTTAGAGTTCTGTTTGGTTTTCAAGTGTTATAAAATACATCATGTGATTATGTGAAGCAAAGAATATAGATCCGTATAAGAGTTTTGAACGATGGTTACGTGATACAATTATATTACTATGTATGTGATATTTGATGTATATTTGATGGTACTTTTCATAAAGTATATCTGGAACACTACAACAAACGTGTTTAGCTTTTGGAACTTTTGTATTTTACTCCATTTATATGCGTTTTATGCTCATCATTACTCATGTTTGTAAAACTTACTTTTTGTTGATAATAATGGTAAAATCTTTCTACACATGATTCACGTGTAGTGATGTGTTTTATGCTCATCATTACTCATGTTTGTAAAACTTACTTTTTGTTGATAATAAAATGGTAAAATCTTTCTACACATGATTCAGGTGTAGTGATGTGTACCGAGGGAATCGAAATGGCCAGAGAATTGTCTAGATCAATATTGACTTAATTGGTCAAAAATAACACCATCATAATTACGAGTATAGGGATAAGTAGGCCATCCTAGAGACAAGAACATGCACGATTCTTATTTAGTTAAAACAAACTTGATTTGACACTGTGAAACAACACTAACTACTTGGAAACAAATATTAATGAAAGACGAGCAACATAGAGCCTTATGTGATGGAAAATTATTTAATCACTTCTGTTTTTGGTAGAGACTCAAGTTTAATCTTCACGTACTATAATTTTTTGGAGTTAGCTAAATATGGCGGACACTTGTATTAGGAGACTCTTAAGATAGTTTGGAGTGTATGTTTAGTGTTTCCTTCCACAACTCCACATATTGTTCCAAGAGCGGAGCATGTAAAATGCTTATCGTATACGATTACTAATGCTTTGTGATATAGACATTTTCTTGATGTCAAAATATGTAAACAAAAGTACCAATGTGCTAAAAGATACAAACCAAACGACGACATATAACATTCTTGTGATTTAAGAGAACACCCAACACATAACCCCGTCTGCACTGCACCAGAAGACTCTAAAAGTAGACTGAGAAAACATCAAAAAGAAATTTTAAAACTAGAATCAAATCCGACAATCATAGGCAAATTTTGTTAGCTTAATAGTTTTATTGGACTCCTTTTGATTTAGGCCATATGTTTAAGCCCATTAGCTAGTCTAACCTAATTAGCTTATATATATTGTTCTGTCTTCCCTTTCCTGTAACAAGAACATTCAATCAATTATAATGTAATTCTTAGCTCTCTTTTGTGTTGATCTTGTAAGTTAACATGGTATCAGAGCTCTATTCGATCCTTCGTTGGAGTTACAGGGGCAACGCGCCCCGTTTTGAAATTTTTAGTGTTTTAGGTATGTTTTTCTGATCTGCCTCTGTTTACTGTTTGGTTTGATGTGCTAGATTTCGTAGTTTTTTGAGAAGCTTCAGATTTCTTTGTTGGGTTCAAATTTGTTAGTTTGGTTCTGATTTGATTTACCTGGAATATGTTCGAAGTTGCTTTGACCTACCTGGTTCTGTAGTTTTGGAGGGCTTCAGATCTGTTTATTTAGTTCTGATTAGCATTTGCCTGGTATCTGTTCGAACTTGCCTCGGTCTGTATTGTTCGAACTTGCCTCAGTTTGTATTTATCTCAGTCTGTACTCAGTCTTAGTCCGTCTTGTGTTTTGTCTGCTGTTGTTTAAATTTCATTTTCCTTGCATCTATTGGTCTGGATAATCCTTTATTTGTCTTCTATTGACAATATGGCTTCAAGAGATGACTCTCTTCAATCCGTAAGTACTAAACTCGATGGCAAGAACTATGTCTATTGGAGTTATGTTATGAAGAATTTTTTGCGGGAGAAGAATATGTAGGGGATTGTTACAGGTGAAAAGGCCAAACCCACAGACAAGAAGGCTAAAAGTTATGCAACCTTATTGAATTCGTGGGAGGTTGATAATTCCAAGATTATCACTTGGATTAATAATTCCGTAATTCAGTTAATTGGCACCCAGTTGGCAAAGTATGACACTGAAAAGGAAGCTTTGGATCACTTGGGTAGATTGTATACTCAGTCTAACTTTGCAAAACAGTATCATTTAGAGTCTGATATTCGAGCCCTTCAACAGAACTATCTAAGTATTCCTGATTTATGCTTCTATGTCAGATTTGTGGGATCAATTAGAACTCACTAAATCTGCTGAACTAAAGGCCTCGAAGGCTTACATTTCCCGGAGAGATGAGCAGCGGTTAGTTCAATTTTTGATGGCCTTGCGTTCTGATTTTGAAGGTTTACGTGGATCTATTTTGCATATCACCCCTTTTCCCACTGTTGATTCGGTTGTTCATGAATTAATTGCCAAGGAAACTCGTCTCAAGTCTCAAGCTATGGGAGAATCGCGATATGAGATTCGTTAATGGATGTATAATGTTTGGTTTTGTTTTGGTTAGTTTTATATGTTGTTGGTTGAAGAAGTTTTCATATGGGTTGATTTTATTTATTTGGTTTCAAGAGTTTCGATTGCAAGTTATCGTTTTGAGCTTATTTGCTTCTACATAGTTGGGTTCACTTTGGTTCGTATCTTAGATTTATTTGGTTTTGCAATGTTCGGCTTCCATTTCCACTTTGTTCTGGTTTGATTCTGCATCTAATTATGTACATAATTGGTTCAGTTTGTTTGGTTTCATAGTTGAAATCGAACATCTAATTATGTACATTGATACTTGGTATGCCTCATAGTTGATTTTTTAGTCCGTCTGTTTCAGACTTGACTGATTATATCATCTATTTTGGTTTTGTATTAGTTTGATTTTGGTTTCACATTGGTTTATGTTCAATTTCACTTTAGTTTAGTTTCGTTTGGTTTGTTTTAGTTTGGTTTGGTTTAGGTATCACTTTGGTTTGAATTCGATTTGGGTTTGGTTTTGGTTCTGGAATAACTTTGGCTTCTTATATGGTTGTCTTTGGTCTCATCTTAATATGATTTTGGTTTCGCATTGGTTTGGTTTGGTTTGACTTCGATATCACTTTGGTTTGGTTTGGTTTTTGTATCATATTAGATTAGTTTTGGTTTAGCCCTTGATGGGTATTGGAATTAGCACTTGGTTTGGTGGCCTTAGAATTCGCATTTTATTTCTTGTAGTGGTTATTGGTATTGGGTTTCATCTTGGTATTGGTGGTTAGTGTTGACATTGCTACTGGGTTCAAGTCTCGACATCAACATTCAAGGCTTTGCTACGTTTTGCTTTCTTTCATATTTTGATTTGAAGTTAACAAACTCTCAATGCATTTAGCTTTAGCATGGTGAGTTTGAGGGGGGATGTTAGCTTAATAGTTTTAATGGGCTCCTTTTGGTTTGGGCCCTATGTTTAAACCCATTAGCTAGTCTAACCTAATTAGCTTATATATATTTTTTGTTTTGTCTACTCTTTCCTATAACAAGAACATTCAGTCAATTATAATGTAATTATTAGCTCTCTTTTGTGTTGATCCTTGTAAGTTAACAAACCCCATCAAAAATCCACGACTTAGTAAGTCAACAACCTTAAGAAAATATCTTGAACGTTTTGGATAACCTTGGTTCCCAGTATGCTTAAGTTCCTTGATCAATTTTTAACAATTATTTATCTAAACAAGCTTGAAAAGTTTGAAGTTTCCTAATACTAATCGTCTTCTTCTTCAACCACATAAATATCCCCCCACCAAAATATTTAGCCTTATAGAGAAATGGTAGATGACTCTTTGATACCATTTGGGCTCAATTTTTTTTTTTTTTTTATATATAAATAAATCTCTTTTCTAATTGCATTTGGACCAAACTTATAACAAAATGAAATAACATTTTTCACATCAGTAGTGGTCTTAGAAAAGACTTGGCCCAACTTCTTCCTTTATGATGCACGTTATCCCAAGGTGGAGCAAGATTCATACACCCCTCATTAATGTGATGTATGAATCTCAATTTAAGGTATGACATTCTTATCACATCAACACTATCCACTTTTATTATTAGGATTAATTTTGAACATATTTGATTTTTCTTTTATGTTTTTTAAAATATAATGTTTTATAAAATTTCAAATATACCGTTGTAACGTGCTTATTTTTATTTACGTTTCGATGTAAATTTTTTTCAAAACTGAGTCGGGTAAAAAATAATGTATTTTTTTAAAAAAAAATTAGTATTTTTATTTTTATCTTATAACTTTTAAAATATTTTGTCTTTGCGAACTATTTTGCGAAAAGTCTCGTGAACAGTCCTTTCGCATTCTTTAACTCATGCGAAAAGTCTCATGCGAACAATCATTAAATATATAAAAAAAATGCATTATTTTTTACCCGACTCAGTTTTGAATAAAATTTATATCGAAACATAGATAAAAATAAGCACGTCACAATCGTATATACAAAATTTTATATATCATTATATTATAAAAGATATAAGAGAAAAACGAATTATATCCAAAATTAAATAAAATATTTTGACCCGACTCAGTTTTGAATAAAATTTACATCGAAATGTAGATAAAAATAAGCACGTCACAACCGTATATTCAAAATTTTATAAATCATTATATTATAAAGATATAAGAGAAAAACGAATTATATCCAAAATTAATTAAAATATTTCGACCCGACTCGGTTTTGAATAAAATTTACATCGAAACGTAGATAAAAATAAGCATGTCACGTATATTCAAAATTTTATAAATCATTATATTATAAAAAGATATAAGAGAAAAACGAATTATATCCGAAATTAATTAAAATATTTTGACCTGACTCAGTTTTGAATAAAATTTATATCGAAACGTAGATAAAAATAAGCACGTCACAATGTTATATTTGAAATTTTATAAAACATTATATTTTAAAAGATATAAGAGAAAAACCAAATATGTTTGAAATTAATCTTGTTTATAAAAATTTCAATATATTGTAATAATAGACATGGGATATTTTGCTGACAATGTTACTTTTCCTTTATGAAATAATTGCGATAACTTTCGTCAAAAAGGAAAGAATCAATCTGTAAATAAATACCAAAAGTTTTTGTAATTTATTGGTAAATTATTAAGGCATCTTCATGCATCTGATATACACTCCAAACTACATAGCAATATTGAAACATAAAATGATTACCCATTCATATGTGAAGGATATAAAAAACGTGTAAGGTGATGGAAATTGTGGGTTTCGGGCGACAGCTTCTGCACTCGGGTACGGTGAAGATCAATGGTTATTAATCAGGAGGTTACTAATTGATGAGATGGTGCAGTTTGAAACACATTACAGAAAGGCTTTCAATGACAAAAATAATGAGGTGGACGAAAACAATGAGGTAGACGAATACAAAAAGGTGTTTTCATCCTTAGAATGGTCGGGGCCTGGTTTTGCGCCACAAGAATATTGGATGATTATGACAGAGACGGGGTTTTTGATTGCGAACAAGTTTAACGTAGTTTTTCATTTCATATCTAAAGAAGGTAATAATAGTTCGACATTGTTTCCGCTATGGAGAGGCCCTGACCAGTTCTCAGATAAAAAGATAATCACAATTGCACTGGTAAATTCAAATCATTATGTAATGGTGGAAATGCAAGGCGAGTTTCCAATGGGTTTCACACACAACTTATGGAGGCTAAGGAGAGAAAGAGACGCAGCTGAGTGGAAAAGCCTATTTAAATCACGTCAAAAGTTTTATAAAGATTGGGTAGCAAAACCTACTGCATATGAAGTTATAGATTAATTTTTTTATTTATCAATTGTTGTTATTTATTTGTTTTAAATTATTAATCCATTGTTCTTAGTTTTTATTTTTGAATTTTATTGCTGCATTTTTTAATTTTCAAATGTAAATTGACTGTTTGCACGAGACTTTTTGCATGAGTTAAATAATGTGAAAGGATTTTTCATTTCACGAGACTTTTCGTAAGATAAAATATTTTAAAACTTATAAGATAAAAACAAAATGTGTTTAAAAAATTATACTAAATTTTTTAAAAATACATTATTTTTTACCCGACTCACTTTTGAATAAAATTTACATCGAAATGTAAATAAAAATAAGCACATTATAACAGTATATATGAAATTTTATAAAAAATTATATTTTAAAAGATATAAAAAAAAAATTAAATATGTTCAAAATAAATCTTAATAATAAACTAGTAGTGATGTGACTAGGTATACAAATCTTAAAAGGGTGTATAAATTTCAAAATTAGTGTGTTGGAAGTCTTCATTTTTATTTCCAAAATTAACCTTTTCTTTATTGTAATCTCGCAAATTACAATTTTATCTTTTTATCAGTGTATTATCTATCTTGTTTGTTTACTCTCCGTCACCGGCCTCTGTCACATCCCGACCTTCTCACCGGCAAACTTTCTATCGTTTCTTTTCTGTAAGTATTTCTTTTTTGTTTATGTAACAATTTCTGTTTATATCTTCTTCTTTTTCTAAAAAAAATAATAATGTACAGCTAACTATCTTGTTAATTGCACATTATTGTGTGCGTCAAGTGTTAGTATTGAATAATATTTAAGAGCACACTTATTTTTAGGTTTAGGGTTTGGAGTTAATTTAAGATGCTTGATTTAGGGAAATGCACGGACTTTATATAAGCTACTTTTAGGTTTCAGATAATGAAACTTACTATTATCTATTAGAAAGTTAGTTTTTTGATTTCTTAAATCCATGTTTACTTTTTTAACATGTTGTTGGTGTTTGTATGATTTGTGATGTTATATTTTGAATGAATTATTCTTGTTTGTGTGCTGTTGAAGTAGAAATGACTTTCTATCTATAATTATTTATGTTGAAGGGTTTTTCATTTCTGACTTTGATGATTATCTCAAGGACGTAGATTTTTATTGAAGTAAAGCTATTAATTGAATGATTACTTAGTATTTTACATATCTTTATTGTTTTATGTAACATTAGTTCCCTTATACTTGAAATGTTTCAAACACTTAAACAACTGATTATCTAATTATTACACCTTCAAATAGCAAAAACACGTTCGAACACTTTCTCCTACAACCCATGTTTGTTACATCTGATTATCTGATTCTTAGGTCGTGGTTGCTTCACGAATTCATTGAAACTCTGATGGAATTGAATATGAATTAGGTTCTGTATGATGTTTGATTAGAAAAGGGATGGAAATAAAATTCTTCACATTTAATCAAATTCCCTTGTCCCATATATTGTGAGAACTCGTTAAATGAAGCTGTATAATCTTTAAGCATGCTTGCATCGTCTTAGATTCACTCATATTGTCTTTTATAGAAACCAAATCTACTATAACTTGATGACTTTTTATAACTTGTCTGTGTTACACATGTTTGCAGTGCACTGGCACCTACGCCATGAGTAGATATGATAGATGAAAAACTGATAACAAACTGATAAATCCAAAGTTCTTATATCATATGATACATCTGTGATTTGCTGTATAGTTTCAGGCCTCGATTTTCTGTTTATGTTTGTTGCTGCTGCTTTGACTGGAGAATTATATAAATTTAAAAAACACCAATTATCTCTTTTATTATTAGATGTATCCAATTCCTTCGAAAAGATTCTAAGAAGTTGAACAATCCTGAGAGATTTTGCAATTTCTTCAATTTCCAGTCCCTTCATATTCTAATTCCTTTGAGAAAATTTTGATTCCTGTAAAAACGTTCTGTGAACGAAAAGCTCATTTATTATTTAACATCACACAAAAAATTTGAAGATGCGATTCCAGACAGCGCCTAGAATTAAAATCCTTTTCATAGATGTTTATGACTAAACTAATAGAATTGTTTATGTAAGCATAACATCATTGTTCATTCTTCGCAGGTTTATCTGAACAAAGAAACTGCAACAACTCTTCTTTACTTTACCCTCATGTTTTCCTACGATAAATAAGTAAGTTGATGAAATGAGTTACCTTCAAGTCACTTTGATCCGTCCTTCTATGTGTGCTTCAAATCAACGGAATACACTCCATGGATCAGCTATTCAATCCATTGCTCCACTGAACATATGTGATCTTCAGAATGCCATTAAACTATCCCTTGGTTCGTCAAACAAATGCACAGAGTTGATGAAATGTAACCTGACTTTAAGAGCTGGACCATCTCGCTATCAACAATGCACACCTGTATATTCATTTGGTAGCAAAGGAGAGTCAAAAAACGGAAATGAGGTATGATATCTTCTACTCCTTCTTTCATGATACATGTGTATGTATGTATGAAATCTGTTAAAAAGATCAAAATAGTAGTAAATTGAGAAACAATAGGTGAAATACAATAGGAAGAATTGTCATTTAACTTTTCGTGAAGTTATCCTTTATGCTGTCTAACAATAATCTTACTTCATTTAATTTTTCGTGAAGTCTATATATATGACCTTTTGATATTCTCTGTACATAAAGAAATCTATTTTCATCATCTTATATTTGTAACTCAGTGTTAGCATGG
Source organism: Logfia minima (assembly GCA_963921325.1). Lineage (NCBI taxonomy): Eukaryota > Viridiplantae > Streptophyta > Magnoliopsida > Asterales > Asteraceae > Logfia > Logfia minima. Next base: position 9,005,870 of record OY992776.1, on the reverse strand, counting down.
GTTATATCTTGTGCCCTCTTTGTATCCGTCATTAAAAATATGTCCACTTTTAATATTATTTACAAAGGTTTCCATTTTACCTCCAAGTGCAAAACTGAACTAATAGTACATTATGGTAAGGGTAAAATTGTAATTTACCTAATTAAAAACTGCATCCAATACACTTCTCTAAAAGTCTTTATTTTGTCTGGTGGACAATAATATTGTGATGAAGGGAGTATATATTTGTTATAAAATAAAGGTAACGGTAGAATGATCTGCACACCATGTATGTCATAATAAGTTAAAGAAGTTCCCCACAAATGATATAGACACAATATTAGTCACCAATTAGGTAAAAACATATATCTTTTACAGGGTTCCCCGTGGAAATCTCTTGAGAAAGCTATGAGTAGTTTCAAAAAGGAACAATCACTAGAGGATGTACTGCGACAACAGATGGAGAAAGGAGATTACTATGATGGAGATCCTCCTAGTGGTGGCGGCGGCGGCGGTGGTGGTGGCAGCAGTGGGTTTGGTGGAACAGAGGATGAAGGCTTCGCTGGGATCTTGGATGATATACTACAAGCAACCTTGGCAATCCTTACGCTTATTGTCCTGGTAATCGGTTTTATCATCTAACTTTGGTGTTTCAAAACTGTTTTAACTAGAAAAGAATTCTTGTTAAGAGTTAAAGTATGGTAATCAACATCAGAGTTAATAATTCCTTGCTATATTGGGGAGAAATGTTTGTTTTCCCTAAAGTGTAAATTGTGTTGTAGTTAGATGTGGTATAATGGGCGGGTGGGTTACAGGTCAAGAACAGGTCGCTGTTGAAAACATGAAAAAAAAGTTACATATCGGTTCAGGTCTGGTTGACCAAAAGCATAGTTTGTCCAGGTCTTATAAGAAGTCCTTTAAATTACTAGTGTTTTATGATCACCATAACTGTATTAGTACAATTTTATCTTTTAACATACAGCAATGTAGAATGTCGCATATGTGTAAAATACAGTCAGGAATACTTTTAACCTATTTGACCTGTAATAGATAAAAACATACCAGAAATTGACCCAGTTTTATGTATATGTGTCAAAATTCCACATTTAGGTCTAACACTTTATGCAAATATTTTTACAAATGCTTTTAGACTTCATGCAAATGCATCCCTTAATTTATCTTGCAATAACATATTTTAACAAGGATATATTGGTCAAATCACCTTCTTCTGGTCAGAAAGCAAGGGCAGTGTGAAAAGGTTGCCTGGCAAATTTTATTGACAAATTAATAACCTTTAATTTCACAAACATCTTGTAGCGATTGCTAATGGTGAAATAGGTAAAATGTGCAAATACATCTTTTAGGAAAATATAACATTGCATAGTTTCGGAACAATCAAAATACAAAGTATGCATTTTTAGTGGGTCAGACTTCAGTGGGAGTACATCTTGTTTCCATGCTCATTTCTTAGAGTTGAAGAGCCTTAAATACGATTATGCTGAATAATTTTTGTCCTGGATCCATAGGATTTATATACATGCTGTAAAACGGGCGTGTTGGGAATGGGCAATGGGCCATTTTGAAGTTCACGTAATCACGTCAAAATGAGTTAGGCGGGTTGATCAACCCAAAATTTTTATTCTTAAATTATCTTTTGAATTGTGTATCTTATTATTATTATTGGTATTAGTATTAGTATAATTAGTATAATAAAGTCACAAATGTATATTATTGAAATTAAATAAATCTTATTTACGGTTTTGGAGATTTCAAGCATTTGAGGGCACTTGAGACAACTTTTGACCTTTAGTTTGAGCCACTTAAAGCTTTCTTGATTGCTAATAGTCCAATATATGGTTTTACCTCTGAGCCATTTTTGATATAATACAATCCAAATTGAAGCTATTAATGGATTGAAACTGACGCTGAGATTCAATTATACTTTTTCCACTAATGAACTAACAACTTTTCTGTCATCTTCTTTTATGTTTTCAGTACTTGTACATCATCGCGGGTGACCAGGTTATACTCTTCATAACAGATACCTTCGACTTTCTAATTGGCAAAAAAGGTCCTCGTATAAGGATCATAATGTACAACTTCGCCAATTTCTATCAAAAGTTCAGAGCCAAAGTCCCATATGATCCATATTGGTTGGAAAAAGAAATAATCACCACTCCTACATGGTGGGATAGCCCTGAAAAGTATCGACGCATGCTTAAGTTATCTACAGGTGCAATTAAGTCTTCTAAACGTACGGTAGATAGTGATAGTGATAGTGAAGAAAAATCTTACAGTGACAACACGTATCGTGACAACGCATATGATGAGGATTCAGACAATGATAATGTGTATAGTAAGAAGGCGTACAATGATGACGATGATGATGATGATGACAACACGTATAATGAAGATGCTGATGATGACTACTAAATTAGTATAAACTCATCCACCTTTAACTTGCATATGAGGGAGTTTGTGATTAAAAGGTCATTTGTATCCATGGATTAGGGTAGCAAATTGCAGGGAAAAGAATATGAATGAAAACTATGACTTTTCGCTGCCTTTCCCTTTGTCATCCTTTTTGTTTCATTTGATATCTGTAGCCATTTTTGGGATTAATATATTGTTCTAATGCGCCAGTTTTTGGGTGTAAATTAGTTATGCAGAAATGGTCCAAGTTCTATGACCGGTGCAATGCTGGGCTTGTAACGAGTCTCAGAAGGTGCGGTCTTTAAACATGCCGAATATATGTAATGCATTACCCCAGTCTTGTGTAGCCTGTAACATAGGACAAAGAATATGTTTTCTTTTTACCGAGACTGGGCTCAGTACGAATCAGTCTCGGCCTTGTTAGAATTATCGGGCCCAAAGACCCAATAATCTACGTCAAGGACTGATTAATGTCCGGTATGGCTAAACACACTTGGACCGTGATGTGTAAAATCTACGAGTTTAATAACATTTTATCTCTCTTTCGATCCCAAGCAGGGGCGGACCTAGAGGGGTTCCCGGGGTTCACGGGAACCCGATGGAAGTTTGTCGCGTAGTGTAAATTTTTCTTAAAAATCTCGATTTCTCCAAAATGAACCCTGTCTCAAAATTCGGTGTCAAGTAAATACTTGCTTTTAATTTATTAGCCAGCTAATATGTTACATAAATTTATTTATTTATTGGTTTTAATGAAATCGAACATTTTAGTTCATTTTATTTCCTTTATACTCGTAAAAAAAAAAAGTTGTGCACTTGATGTCTCAGTGTTCTGAGTTCACCCTTGATCCCAAGGTCAATGTGGGGTGAAACTTTACTAGCTCACTTGGCATGATCTTTGGAAGTGATTGCCGTTAAAGCCGAATATAAACTCAGGAGCTTAAGATTTATGATCCCCTTAATCACATGAGTTAGAAGTTGTTTAAACCTTGTGATCTCCTAACCACTTGCTAATAAGAAATATGAAGAAAAGCAGTGACATATTTTAATTAAATTAAAAAATATTAGCCTTTAAACTTTAAAGAGGATCAATGTGTACAATGTAATTAATGAGTATAAATTCTCTTGCAATTGGGCGTGTTAGTAAAAAGTGAAACTTACAAACAAAATTATGAAAGGGTCCACCATCTGACAAGCTTTTACGAACGGTAACGATATCGGGCCAGCAGTTGGAATTTTGTTTTGTTTGGGCAGGTAAAATGTGGTAGGGTCACGGGCTGCACCTTTTCTTACATCAAAAGCTGCTCAAATGATCCGGTGCAACCGGGCCACCTCATTTGCAACTTTATCAATACTCGAGACTCGAGAGATACTTGATTTGAGACTAATTCGACATAAAAAAAAATCACTTCACTATATATTATTATTATTATTATTATTATATATGTCAAAAAAGGTGTAAAATCACATTAAAAATCAGTTCTATATTTTTCTAACTAATCTTTTTATGCCACATCATTTTATATCTAACATTTTATAGAGCTTTTACTAGCTAAATTAGTAGGATCTAAACGTTGCTTCTCACTTGGTTGAATCATGTTCACAATCAGAGTTGCAAATACACGAACCTATATTTTAGACAAATATGTCAAAGCTTTCAGATTGTGGTATTATTTGCGGTACTCCCGACCTCCAAGCTAAAATTTGTGACAATAGTTTGATAAATGGTCACTCAGACCGACCCACAATCAATTATCTATCTATAATGTGGGGGTATACATGATTCGCTCCAGGATTGTAGCCATGGGGTGCCAGCCTGTCAGGGCTCGAATTTGTGACCTTATGTTATTTGTAACAGTGATAACTCCGTTCATTATCAACTTAGTTACACGTCATTGATTCAAACTAAAAATGATGTTCATTAGGAAAAGGACACGGAAGTTTAGGTTTTGTTAATTATTCCAACTTTTATAAGTCATCTCTATTTTTACTTTCACTTCAGTTCTAACAATGCAATTTGTGAAAATGTGAAAGAAAATTTAAACATGAAAACTCGGTATTTTACTTTGTAAAAGTATATACAATTTTAAGATAAATCAAAATATATATTATTTTCTAACAAAGTGAGTAATGAAACATATATAAATCAATTTAAAGGACCAGCATTTACAGACTTGATTATGAGAATATTATATAATTCTGTCAAATTTATTAAAATGAGTTTTATATATAAATCAACTCATCCAGTATCCTTATACAATTAGTCACCAAATCACTTAGGAGAAGACCACCGGCATTACTATGGGCGGAGTAAAAGGATGATCCACTTTTAGAGGCGTATGAGAAGGACTTTATGTCAATGCAAATTTTTGTCTTGAAACTTCAAACCATGCATGCCTTCATTATTACTATTTGGCATCCCAACAATATTACTCACATGGACACCTAACTCAATCTACTTCACAGGATCCAGATTTCAGAACAACAAAACAAATACAAACATTGATAAATAGTAGAATTTGTAATGAGAGATATAGTTTAATCTTATTAACAATTTGTTGATTAATTAGATATGTACTTGAAAAGTATTTAAAATCGTAAGAGATTACTCGATACGAGATATAAGTGTAAAATATGTACCTGAAAATAAACATAATAAATGTGAGATTTTTCCAGTTCAAATTACTCACATAGAAGAGTATTTTTATTCGGAAGTACACGACTTAATCGGGGTATTCTCATGACTGTTCTCATGGTAAATAAATAAAATAATAACGACGTATAATTCATTACCGGTTTTTAGACATGCAAAAACATATAGTCTTACTGTTACTCTATGAGATTAATTTGTGTGCATCAATTGTGATCCGAATGTATTTACAAACGGTAATTATTTCATCAAAATTCAAAATTAAAATCTATTCATATGCTATTAATTTCGCACGTATACAATACTATAATAATAAATTCTTGATTTTGTATACATCACCGTTCATTATAATTATAATATAAATAAATAAAAAAGTGCGAGTCTTTACTATCTTTTTTTTTTTTTTTACCATTTTTACCATTCAAATGTGAGGAATTTTTCCTTTTCTTTTTATTTTTACTGATTTAATTTACTGTTCATATGCGTCAATAATTGGTTGTCATATGCTTAGTTGCAGTATACACGTGGAAATAACATATATGTGGTGCTTATAGCGCACTTGTGTTTAAAACTTCTGCAACTTGTGTGCACAAATGTAGCATTCATGTACCAATAATGAAGAAACAAAATATGTGAAGGCAATTTCATTATTGATTTTGTACCTTAATTGAATAAAAATAAAAGGGTATCCCTTAAAACCTAAGCTAACAAATAATTTAAAGCAACACCTTGCAAAGACCTCACACTTTCTACTTTGGTCAAACATTCAATTCAAACATAATATTTACCCTAAATCCTTGCCAACAAACATAATTATTAAGCAGATAAAATATACTTTACTTTATTTTAGTTTGAACTGTCAAAATTTTAGTTTGAAAATATCATGCATGTATCACTTTTAACAATAACAAAATATAATAAGTAAGATTGTTAAGATCTATATTTTGTCTTAAAATCTTACAATATTATAATTTTAATTAACAAAACGATCATAATTTTGTGTAAGATCTTAAAAGTATATGATTTCATTAGGATCTCGTTCTTAACTATAAGACTTTAAGGTCTAGATCCAATACGATGTTACTTAGATTTAAATTAATGGACCAGAGAAATAGAAATATGGTAGTTATTTTCTCATATAAAAGTGTATGGGACTAGTCATTTAGTCAAGCCACAATAGCAATTTATTTAATTCATCAACTTTAACAGTTTAACACTTGAAAATAAATCTCTTTTTAGTAACTTAAATTGAGAATCTTAAACTATTGTTATAATATTTACAGCTTAAATATTTTACTAGTTTGTCACATATTTGCTATTTTGTATACATTAAAACACGCATGTAAGATAATATAATATTTGAGTAGAATTTAAAATTTTCAATTTGATCTTATGATTCGATCTTACAAATATTAAAATAATGTTAGGTAAAATCTCAACTCTTTATAATAAGTAGAGTAAATTCTCAAAATTAATGATGAACTTTGAGTAAAAACAAGAGTACTCTAGTTTGCAATAAAAACTCCAACCATAATAGTGATAATTTTCTTAGGTTTTATAGTTGAATGGTATAAATCAAGGAATTGTCTGGTCTATATGTGTAGGGGAAAGTGCCCTAACACCAAAATCAAATGTGGTTAACAAAGACCTTTTCAACAAAGGAGAAGAAGTATTATTTCAACTTTTGTAAGAAGAATGTGAGTATAATAATAGAAATCATAGCTAAAACTGGATTAATTGGGTGGGGTACAAACTAGAATGGTATAGAAGAAACTTGAGCCTCTTTTTCCAAAGGAATGTTGAAAAGGCATACACAAACCTAACTTTATATCGATGGTCGGTGCTCCACTGCTTCTTGTTCACTCCCTAAACTATTTTTATTAGCAGCAGGTTGTAAATAAACATGGTTATTGACTTATTTCAATATCTAAGTTGACAAAACTAATAATTTTGTTAGTAGAGAAAAAGTATGATATTTTATAGAGACACCTACTTTCTTCTAAATATCATACAAACCATACAGATTATGTAATTTGTATATAAAATAGGAATAATTGTTCTGTCATGCGTTAAACTTTAACTTTTTTTCTATTGTATGAGTCTAACTTTAAAAACTTTTATTGAATGGGGTAAATTTCAAAAATCTCTCTTTGTATGTTAACTTGCCTTTTTTGACCTTGAGAAAAAAGAAAATTTTCCTTCTTGAAAACGGTTAAAAATTAAAGTGATCAATCCTTATTTTTTATTAATGTTTTTTGTTAAATGTTTTACAAAAGAATGTTATACTTCACTTTTTAATTAATTTATTGTACAATTTAATGATTTTAATTTATTAAATTATTTAATTTTTTAGGGAAAAAAAAAATTAAAATTCCAGAATAATATTTTCCACTCTACATTTTCTTGGCAACAATTTTTTCTCCCGAAGCACTGAAAATCGATTTCATCGGTCCGTATACTCTATTATTAATAATGATATTAGTCCGCGTTGACACCCTTAGGTAGGTCCCACTCATCATTTTCCTGTTCCTCCAACACAAAAACACTCTTTTCCTTTTTTCCCTTCTTCTTCTTCTTCTTCTTCTTCTTCGTATCTCCATCCATTCCATACTCCAAACCCTCCCTAATTCCCCCCAAGTTCATTCCAAGATATTGATCAATCAAATAAATGAATGATATCTCCTCCGCATTCCCAATGAACTTCCCCTATTTCTATTCCCATTTCATCACCCAAACATCACTTATCGGAGCTAACCACACTTCCGCCCGTTTCTGCTCCAGATAATCCCCATTCCCCTAACCCAAAACCTAACCCTAATATCATTCATTCATTTAATTGAATTCATTCGTTAAGACAAATATAATTAAAACTCACACAAATACACACGAAACGCTGTCGTTTCATTTCAATGGAACTTAATTACGCCGGTAAACCCGGTTTCCTCCGAAACGTCGTCGTTCGGTTCTTACTATTCTCGCTTGTCGTTATCGCAATTCGGTTTGCTTACGTCATCACACTTAGAGGCGAATCCTGCCATTCCGGCGACGATTTCTGTTTCTTCTCGCCGGGAAATCAAAACCTCGTCACCGCTGCCGCCGTAGGCGGCATTCATTCTTCCGTCACACTCAACCCTACAGCCGCCGCATCGCCGGAATTTCATAAACGCGTGATGTTTTACATCACCGTGTTTCAAGATCTCATCGTCGACGGATTCCTGTCGACGAAATCGAAGTCGCTCGTCGTTGATACGCCGGCCGGTGATGACGTGTATGCGTTACGAGAGATCGGCGTTGACGATTCTATTGGAATTAACAAAAAGTCTTCGAAACCGTTGGTAATTAGTAAACTAGGGTTCCGGCATCCGTTTAAAGAAAACACGTTCGATTTTATATTTTCCGGTAACGGCGCAATAGACCGATCGGAGAAAGTAGAGGAGTTTGCATCAGAAATTGTACGGACACTTAAACCCGGAGGGTATGTTGTTGTTCATACTGCTTCTACTGATACATATAGTTTCGATTCATTTATTCGTTTATTTAATAGTTGTACGTTTATACGATCTCGTAAAATCGATGGATTTGATACGGATATGCCTCACATTCACGAAATTATAATGAAGAAACAAGTAGATATTATAATTCAGCAGAAAACCGATGATAGATGCTCAGTTTCGGAGCCTAACCGTGAGTTGTTGAAGAGAGCTGAGCCAATAATTGAATCCGAACCGTTAAAACCGTGGATCACTTTGAAGCGAAATATCGAGAATGTTAAGTACTTGCCGTCAATGGCTGATATTAATTTTAAGCGTCGGTACGTTTATGTTGATGTTGGTGCTCGTAGTTACGGTTCAAGTATAGTTAGTTGGTTTAAGAAACAATATCCGAAACAAAACAAGACGTTTGATATATATGCTATTGAGGCCGATAAGCATTTTCACGATCAATATATGTCGAAAAAAGGTGTTACGTTGTTACCATATGCTGCGTGGGTAAAAAACGAGAGTTTAGTATTTGAGATTAATCAAACACCGGGTGATGAGAACGTTGAAAAAGGAAGAGGAATGGGTCGGATTCAGCCTGTGAAATCGGGCGGTGGAATTGTGGGTTCGACTGATGTGATCCAAGGGTTTGATTTTGCAAATTGGTTGAAACACACGGTGACTGAGAAAGATTTTGTGGTGATGAAAATGGACGTTGAAGGGACGGAATTTGATTTGATTCCTAAACTGATTGAAACCGGAGCGATTTGTTTGATTGATGAAGTGTTTTTAGAATGCCATTATAATCGGTGGCAGAAATGTTGCCCGGGTGTTAGGAGTCCAAAGTATCAGAAAACGTACGGGCAATGTTTGAATTTGTTTAAATCTTTGAGACAACGTGGTGTGCTTGTTCATCAATGGTGGTGATTGGTTGTTTTACTTGAAATACTGTAGTTTTAACGCGTTTGCTTATTACAGTTTCTGCCGATGGAAAGTAAGTTGTGTTAACGTTGTAATCATTGATCATCAGGAAATAGTATACACGGCTAAGCCGGTTCATTAGTTTCGTAGTTTTGTTATTGTGTTCTTTAGATTAAATCATAAAGAATTGAAATGTTCGAAGATTGTTTAATGATGCATTGGTGCTAACTTGGATTTGGTAAATAGTTCATTTTAATGCTCCCTTAGTAGATCCAAGATTCTTCAGTTTGGTACATAACTATTCATTTACCAAAACCTCTAATTTGAAATTTTAATCTAAAACCAAGGGTGTATTAGTCATTTTAAGCTAGAGACCTGCACAATGTGGTAGATGCGTAGCTTTTAAGACCATTATATATAGTGCAGCTTAGAACGGAAAAATTAACCACCTGATGTGTAAAATCTAGTTATAAATTTATAATAAAGAATTACCGCAATTAATATTACACAACCGGAGGGTGTACCCTGTCGTTTAGCAGTATACTTTGGGTAAGTCCGATTTGAACAAAGACGACCCTCCAATCAAGAGTGTGTAGTGAATGTAAATTAATCTAACAAGTAAGGAAATTGGGGGGGGGGGGGGGGGGTTTGCAACCAAATTGTTGCTTTGCAATTATCACTAAATAGAATAAAAGTAAATAACAGGCAGATGGCAGATGGATACTGAAGTATCAGATATTAAGAGAAACATTCATCTAGACTAGGTCACTAATGATTTCGGGTTGTTTGTTAAAAGCAGTTTATATGCTATTATTCATCAAACTAAATAAAGTATGAAATTCATGTTCATTCCTTCCAATAGATTAAATAAAATTAACCTTTCGTGTTCACTACGGGTTTCTAATTAAACCGGTCTCAATTTAATCTAATAACTAATGATTTAATCTTGTAAACCTACGTTTGCAGGAATACTAAACCTACGTTGAGTTCTCTACTTAAATTCAATACAACTATAATTAAGTTTAATCAATTAACCTATTTAAATCTTGACTTCGTGGCAATTCAATAATCAAAGACATGTAATAATGTTCGCTAGAACATTCAATGATTCTTCAATAAATAAATTAAATAAATAAAACTTAATCACAATTGGATCTTCAATTGAACGTTAATTAAACAATTGTAAACGTCAAGAATCAACACCCCAATCAATAGTTCATGACATCTAAATGAATGTAAAAGAACTTAGCCCATAACTAGATGAGAAATAACAATAAACATAAACGAATTGGAAATAAACATTGTTCAAAAACAAAAGAAATGTTAAACCGAATTAATGAATGTTTGATGATGTTGAATCTTGGATCCTTGAGTAACAATGGTGAAAAGTTGACGAACTATCTCTCAAAATCCCCCAAAAATTGTCTCTGGTCGCCCCCTGAACGGCTTAGTGAAAAGATGATGTAATTAGGGTTTAATTTGGGGTTAAAAACTCAATTTTTGCGTTTTTGACAATTACCCGACGGGTAGGTAAGTGTACCCGGCGGGTATTATTGTTTCCAACAAATTCTAACGCAAATTACGTTTTGAGCAATGTTACCCCGCTGGAAAATGGAGTACCCGGCGGGTAATATTGTTTATAGGGTTGCAATATTTATAGAAATATTAAGAATCTCGAAGATATCGGAAAATCTTATCCAAAACGGATAAAGGATAACGCGTTTTTGCCAAAAAATGATATGAGCCGGAAACCAGGCTAAGACTCTGTGTACCTGGAGACGCAAGCCGCAACCCAGCCACGCAAGTCATAAATTGCGACTCCCAAATCGCCACTTGCGGGTTGCCAGTCGTAATTTGCGACTTCGATAACCTGGACGCAAACCCCAGCAACTGGACAATTTTTAAAGCTCCCAATGCATACAATCAATACTTTCAAGCATACCAAGCAAACCATGAACCTCTTCGTGTTTTTCATACAATTTTATAATGTCATCAAGTGTAACTTTTCTTAAATATCTTGGACCATACACTTGCATGGAAACTTAACATAATCTATCTAAACATTCACGTGAAGTTGATTTAGCCATCTTTAAATAATCGTCAAATACATCCAATGTCGTCTCGTATGCCAATTGACGAATATCGGTGTAAATCTTTTTTCCTAGAGCATCGTATCTTTGTTGAAAATAAGAAGAGTGGTTGGAAATACCTTATACAATATGAAGAAACAAATGTTGTCTCATTCGGAAGGTTCGTTGAAAGTACTCTGGAAAGTAGTATGCTGGACCATCGAGAAAGTAGTCGTTCATGAGTTGTTCTTTGGCGGTTGACTCTCAACGCCGACTTCATCTTCGCTAGAATCTTCTTCGAGTAATTCAATATCTTTGTTAGCCGCTAAATGCATTAGCTCGTAAACATTGGACGAGCTGGAAGAACTTGATGAGTTTGAGGAAGACATTGCTGTGTGATTTGTGTATAAAGTGTGAATTGTATAGAATATGAGAAAGAAATGTATTGAATTGATGTGTTTGAATTGATATGTAAATAGTTGTATGTATAGGTAAAAGTTGAGGGGCTAAAAGTGAAAAGTTGTATTCTTAGTTTTGTAGGCATTTTAAAAAAGAAACAAAAAAAAAAAATACAACCAAGTTCGACATTACAATGAAAAATTCGCTTGTGGCTTCCCAACCCCAAAATGACCCAGCCCAACCTCTCCGACCCCGCTGAGTTGTACACCTAACCCCAGCAATGCCTTTGGCGCTGCACATGCTCTAAAGTATGATGAGATGGAGATGTGCCCATGAATGATCATGTGACGTATGATATGTGTGTTTAATGTCCTTGCAACAACTCATACTTTATTGTATTGTGCATTTTGTAGTTGTTAAAGTACTTGGCCCTTGTTTGGGTCAAATATTAAGTGCATAGATAGAGTATAGGATAAAGAAATTGCTATCTGTTAATATACACATCTAACCTTCGTATTTTGTCACCTTTTGATATTCGATCTTACTTTCAACTCGAGCTATACGCCTATACATGTTGTTCTTAAATAGTTGAGAAAAATTACGTTTGAATGCTTTTGGAGGGGAAAGAAATGAGGTATGTCGAGGTCATTAGAGGCATATTTGGTTTAACGATCAACATATGGTAACGGATTAAATTGGGTTTGTGTTAAAACGGGATAGTTAGAGCATAGGGGATATAATGTGATGTTCACTACACATTTATTGTGTATTGTTGACCAAACTGATATATCATAAATGGTTTACAATTTCTACATCTAAATTCTCTTAAATTTACGTGTTCGGTCATTCCTTTTAGTAGCATTTTCCCTTCAGCATATGATGAAAGATTGGGTTTAACAAGATAACAGTTCTTCTCTATTTTTCTTCAAAAAGGAAAAGAATGAAAGGAACAATCGTCATAGATAATATGTATATAGAAGTAGAATAAAAAAGACGAGTTAGTCTTTTGATTAAAGCTTAAAAGTTTACAAATAGAGGCGAAGCTAGAAAATAATTGTTTAGAAGCGAACTTAAAACAATTTTTATAAGAACATCAAAAGTAACGTTAATAATATATATATATATATATATTTTTTTTTTAATTTTTATAAGAACGTAAAAGTTTACATAATATAAATTTTAAGAGGGCGACTATTTATACCGTCTCCCCACTGTTTACAAGGATGCAAACACTTTGTGTACTTTGAACGATTGTTAAGTGTTCCAGGTATATTTTGTTGTAATTTTCTGTATAAAATATTAAACATTATCAATAAAATTACAACTGTCCACCTTGTTTGCACATCCGGCATTACCATGTGCATTGTATCTTCTACTACTGCAACAGTGCAACGTAATCAGTTGATGTTAATTAAATTAGTGTCTAAGAAAGTGGGGCCTACCAAGACTTGGTTTAATGTAATGCTTTGCATTGTGTGGAACAAAATTAATTAATTAAAGGAAAAATATGTGCATAAAGTCTCAAAGTGAGTTCATGACTGTTACAGGATCATGTTTTACGTTTCCTAGCATAATTCTCGCACTAATATGAAGCTTTATTGTATTACACTTCTTTTCTCTTTCATCTTTCTTTCTGTTTATATTTAATGGATTGAGATTATTTTTGTAAAGATTTAGTAAATTTTCTTCAACTCTAATTTGATTTTATTAGTTATAATATTAAAATTCCATCGCAACGCATACATTTCCTAGTTCGTAACATATTAGAATGCATTTCTACATAGCTTTATGAAAGTGGTAGTTTATAGTGTGACAAAATAATCAATCTACTACTGATATAGACAAGTGTTAGTACAAGAGAACTAAACTCATGCTTAATACGGCTGATAAATGTTTAATATAATCTCTAGAGAGAACTTGAATATTTCCCACACACACAAATTTGGTATATATATCTTTCCCACACTTTGTGATCAATTTCTGTGTATACTAATAGGATCCTAGCTATAAAATGAAGAACACATGTCGGCTATTGAATTCGTTTCATACAATTCACCAGAAAGACATGATCTGCTCGTTGGAGATGATACAGATCAGACTTAAATCACATAAGCCAATAAGATCACACGTGTCAGTATTAGAACACGAATTTTATGCATTTGGTGGTGGATCTAATGCAGCACGAGAATGATGAAACACAAGCCCATAGCAACCAAGACAAGAATACAGATTACATAAACTCATGGTCCTTAACTCGAAAATATTATGCAGCCAAAATTGATGTGGAGATAATCCACAAAAATACACAGTAAAATACATTTATAATTCTAAAGCAAAACAACTATCTATAAACGGTATTCAGTTTATATACTTCATAGAGCAATAGCTGAGAAAAAGCATCTCCAACCACCAGACTTCCTTTCCAGAGTTTCCCACCCTTGGCCTTCCTTGTAGCATTCAACCTGTCATTGTTACAAGAGTTTAAGCTTAAAAGTTTAACCAATTTATGTGAAGGCGTCTGGGTTAAACTTTTAAACTTGTTTAAAAGTCACCTATAACTCAATTGCGTACAACTGACTGCGGGTATGAATTTTCACTTAGTATTTATATATTTTTTTGTCAAATAACGAAAAATGAAATATGGATTACTACTGTAACGATATTGTTTTCATAACAATATATGAAGGATTAAGAATTTATTTAAAAAACTGTAAGATGGACAGATATTGTTCTAGGGTCAACCCAGCCTGTTTTGACCCTTTCCCTGACCCACTCATCCATCTCGCCATCTTTAAGAACAGGTTACTCAAGGATTATACAACTTACTGTGTCATTGACTTCTTGACCATTAAGTCCACCAAGGATGTATAGAGATTAATTTACAACTGCTGCAGCGTAAAATCCCCTAGCGTACTCATCGATTATCCCATCACCCACGTCGAGGATCATAGATTTCTACACTTGGAACCATTTCATTACTATCATACACCTAAAATGTATCTGCAGATCAATCACCAACCATTTAGTACACAAATCCTTGCTTAATTTTTGTGTAACGAATTTATAGTTGGCAATTAAACCCATTTACTTGTGGATGGGTTGATCCAGATTATACTTTTAGCTAAAACGGGTAAAAATAGCTACAAAATGAAACAAGTCAAACGGGTTTCCCAATTCGTATTTTTGATGCATAAAACCTACAAAGCCAGTCTGTTCCCAAAAATATATTATTATTTAAATCTATATATTGTTCAAAACAATATTTGAGAAGTTAATTAATTTATTTAAATTCGAATTTTGGACATAAACTGTTCCAAGTAAGCCTAACCAGCCCTGTATATAAATATACTTGTTTTGACCCTTTCCTGAACCTGGCAGACCCGCACATTTTTTCACCCCCGAACAACAAACATATATGAACGTCGTACAATTTTTCATTCAAAACGACCAAACAAGGGCAACCCCTCATTGTGTTCATGCTTTCGATTCTTGTCCAAGAATGTTCTCTTGGATCAAATCTTTCACCAACCTGAGATGATAAAGGGGTATCTTTTTAGCTACAAGATTAAATTGACTAAAAAACCCAAACAGAAATGGATTCATTTGGGAACTGTTTGGTGGCTATTTGGACCCATTCGCTTATAACTAGATTACATTGGGTTTTGTAATATATCTAACGATTCAAATGTGTAAAACAAAAGAGAAATAGCTAAAATTGAAACAGGAAAGATGAGTTGAAAGTCACCCAATGTGCATTTTAATGCATACAATCTTCAATTGTAATAGTAGATTATATTGCAGTCAATTTTAACACCCAAATTGGTTAATGATGACATTGTCCAAGGACTTGAATCTATATGTGTTCATTGATTTGAAACAGTTTGAAGGTTCTGATAAGATTAGAGAATTTACATTTATAGCCCCTTTTTACAGAATCCCAAAAGTAAATTCCTTTATCTTGAGATTATTTATAGGCATGGAATGCTTGTCTGAGAAGATTTATTCTTTTAGAGGTCATGGTGGTCCTAAGCATGAACTAGTTTTCCTTCGCAAAGAAAAAGAAGTTTTTTTTTCTATGGTTGTTGAACAATCCTAATGGTGACGTGTTTCCATGGAAGATGACTGTGAAGAGGCGAAGTAGGTCAGGTGTTGCTTATGTGATCGTAGAGACAGGGATGCAAATCTTGATTGAGGTATTTCTCTCACTGGTTCGTATTAGAGGTGGCAATATTGACTTAGTTACCCAGTAATGGGCTAATTGGGTTATGTTATGTCAGACGGATCAAAGAAATAGTTTTTAGCTAAAAGGGACATGTATCAGGCATACTGCATACATCATTTTTCTTTTTTGTCTTTTTATTATTATTAATTATTAATATTAATATTAATTATTGCTGTTATTATTATTATCCTGATAACATATTATCTGTGATTATGTTTAACGCATTAATTAGTTATAGCAATTGGACAAAAAAATTGTGGGTCAATCCATCCTGGCCCGTACTTAAAGCAGACCTGTTTCAACCTGTAGCCATTTTGACCTGTTCTACATTCTCTTATACAGTGACCTCTAATTTAATTAGAGAGAGAATGAAGGCGGGAGAAAGTTTGGATGATGGCTTTCACTTTATTCAAGATTGAGAATTACTTCATTATGCTCCATTCAATCTTGAAAGGATTTCATTGTCTGTTGCAAGTGGATGGACACACGAACATACAATGGTAACCATACACATCTGGGCAAAAGGGAGCATTCCGCTGGCACAAATATAGCAAAGAGGTTGAAATAAATGCCATTTTTGGTTGCCCTCAAGGTAACTTATCAATTGCTATTATCTTTGTTCAAATGCTTCATAATTTGCTTGATTAGTAAAGGAAAAATACACGGGTATTGTTGTATTGTTGAATTAAGACCTCGTTAGTTTTAAGTTCCGATTCTTGCATGAATGTGAAATGCTCTCTCGTTTCCTTACTTTTATCGATGCTAAAATACTTTATTATTTTCTCACTTTTGTAAGCGTTTATGCATTATCGGATTTATGTCCAGAAGTCAAGCTGATAAGCAGGATCATGCTCAACATTATTGTACACACACACTCATATGAGTTCGATGTCTAGTCTTTCTAGAATGCAAAAGTACCGTTTGTAGGATGTGAACTCTTATCATTATAGTTGGCAGCTGTGTTGAGAAAATCAATTACTCTTCTTCCTTATATGAGCTTTTTATATTATTTAAATTTAGGGCCATATATTTTGTGCAGTAAGAACCGACTCTGGATGTGAAGGTGCAATTGGGGTGAAGATGTATCATTGTTAACACGAAGGCATTTCACATTTTATAAGGTAAAGTAACTGATTTTTATCACATGTCTTAGGGATTTACCATAGTTCACAAAACTGTTTAAAACCTTGGTTTTTGTGAGGTCTAAGGTATACATTGATTTGAGGAATATGTGATGTAAATCCTTCATGACTCGCCAGTTACCACCATGTGTAAGGATGATTTTTATCATATAGAGACACTTTTCTGTATTTGCATCACTTCTACATATGGGTGGCAATATCGGCCTATTTGCTATAAATTAGTCAATATTCTTGTAAGCTATTATTACACTCTTTTCACATAAAAATTGTATTCTTATGGCAGGAAATGATGTTTCCTTAGCAATGTAGATTGATAAGGTGGTGTAGAGGAGATAGTAAAATCAAAACCTTTATCTTACATCAGATAATGTCCAAATTAAGCAGAAATTTTGTCTTTGAGGATGTAGGTAACGAGTTTGATTAGGTTAAAACCAGGCGACTGGAATACTGGATCATTCCTAGTTGTAAATGTGGCGAAGTATGGGTAGTCGCTGCTAAATATTTTTCATTGAACGCAAATAGATATTCAGCTGGATTTATATCTTGCTAAAACTATTTTACTATTTATAAGTTCCATTTATCCTAGTAATGACAAGCATAGTATGACCAGTTTGTAAGTGAACCATTAGCAGTAACTATTTGCTCTAACAGATGAATGCAACATTTCAAAACTGACCTACTCATTTTTTATCAGAAAACTATCTGCAGTAGTTGGAAGTCCAAGTTTGTAAGTTTGTTTTTATTGAAATTGTTCAACAAATTAATAAATACAGGTATGTTGTCATATTATTTGGCAAGCTTTTGAACAATAATAGAAGTGGATTATAGAAAACTAATTAACAATTGAAATAAGTTCACCGATAAATACTAACTAGATTATAACCCGTGATTTCGCGGAATTATACATGTTTTATTACATAAGTGATTAAAAACAATAATATGATAGTCTGAATTTGAAATTAATATTGTCTTCTAATAGCCTACTTCTTACTAAGATTATATTGTTGATACCTATTTTTAACATCCACATTGTAACAATTTTTTTCATGTTTAAATCTTGCAGACGAGGAAGCCAAAAGAGTAAACAGGGCCTACAACCTAGAGAAATAGTCATTTATTGCAAGCAATGCAAATGTTGATTGTCGAGTGGTATGCATCTGCTGTAATATCTGTTCCCACGGTTGATCTGATATTTGCAAAAATCAGTAAGTACACAGTGAGAATGACATTTAAGCTCGTCATTACAAAGCATTGACTTTTCAGGCTAGCATATTATAATTTTAGAGTTGAGGTCAAGTAGACTAATTTATATAGCTATGTCATTATGGACTAAGTGTAATCAACGATAGTATTCATAGAAAAACTATCATTATTTTGTTTTTCTTTCATCAATATTATTGATTAACTATACACAAGTGAAATAAGTTTACCAATAAATACTAATGAAATATGTTATTGTTTTTAATGTATTAATAATAATCAATTTTAATATAACTCATTATAATTAATGTTTGATCAAAAGTAGAGGTACAAATATTGTACCATAAAGAATGGAGTAGCATACAAACTTCAAAAGAAACAAATCTACAACAAAATATTAATGTTACAAAAGCATGCTTTGAATTTACACAAGTCCAAAGTACCATAATGTTTCTAAATGATTTAGGGCCTTCTCAACCTCGATCTCACAATCCATCTTTGTCATGTCTTCATTATGAAGGTCTCTTTTCTTGTTAGTGTTACCTATGAAGATGAAGATGAAGATGAATACGGATTTAGTATGTAATGCTTGATGATAAGTAAAATTCATTAGGCCAAAGTATATAATACTAACCAAAAATAGTGTTTGCTTGATTCACATCAACTTGGCTCTTAACATCTTCACATACAACTTCCTTTTCCACCATTAGTTCAAGTCAAATTAAACCCTGCTGTATAAGAAACAAAATGAGTATTAATTTCAATATTTGTATTCAACTACTCCATTAAGCCAAATTATTTACATTCTTTTGGCAAAAATTTATAATATAGAACACTTCACACATAACAAAGACTAAAGACCAAACATTTCTGTAAAACACATAATCAAAATTGGTTGGTAACACACTCATTTGGATTACTCATAGAGCAAGAATATATAATTAGCTTGGTTTCACATCATATAGATGCATCAAAATATTATACAAATTAGAGCATGAAAAATGCAACATAAATCATTTGATAGAAACTGTATTGTATAAAGTATAAACAATTTAAATTCCATCAAATGAACTCCCCTCAAAGATTTTTTTTTAAGAAATAAGATATTTAAAATCCAACTTATTGAGTCAACTCTAGAGGGAATTTAAAGAGTATAACTATAAGTGTGAAATCGTTAGAACTTTAAAGTGTTAAGCAGAGAAGAAAAAACTTATCATTATCAAAGGATTATAAAGTTCCTCACCTTTTATGAATGAATTAACTTATGCGAACATTGATGCATGAACTTCCTTTTATATAGAAATCAATAATACAAAGTAAAGAAGAAATTAAACACGATCCTACTCATTTCACTAATCATTTTTGTAAAGACTTAATTATAGAAGCATTTAAAAGAAGACTTGTCTACCATTTTCATTCAAACAACCCAAAACATATACCTACCATGCTTTGGTCAAAGATAATATTGAACTGTTGGTTGTTATAACTATATATTATTGTATACAGGAATATAACATGATTTAGAAATTTTATAATTGACTTATTGACCTTTTCGGGTCAACAAACACTCTTGTCCTTTGTTGGAACTTTCTGGGATGGATGGTTTGATGGTCACATGATCCCCCAAACCCTGTTTTATTGAATTAATATTTTTAGAGATTTCTACATTTATAAAAGAACTAGTATAAGAACCGTGCGATATAGAGTAGCGTGAATATAGAGACAGTTTATGGAGTTTATCATGTAAAATAACATAGGAAAATATATACTTCATATTATCATATATCCCAGGATGTCAGTTTACTGTTTCCATATATAACACGATAACAACACATATGAATCGAAAAGTTAGGATTGTTCATACATTTAGAGTAGACTAATTAAACATCTTCTCATGGGTAAAGGGGATTACCCTGGAAAGTTTTATAAATCAAAGAATAACCTTTACAGGTACAAAGATGTGGAAGACCACATAAGACTCAATCTAACGCTAAAACATGAAAGATCAAGTATATATACATGACAAACCATGTATATGACACCATTCTAGGAAGGGTTAATTATTTCGCTATTTATCTAACTTTACATTTTTTACTATTGTATGTAAGCACCTTTAAAACTTGCTATTGTATGTATCGAACTTTGCAATTTCGTACATTGTATGTAACGGTGACCGGATGACCGTAAATCACCGGTTTCCATACATACAATAGACATTTTTACAAAGTTCGATACGTACAATAGACATTATTTACAAAATTCGATACACACAATAGATATTTTTACAAAGTTCGATACATACAATAGACATTTTTAAGAAGAAAAACCGGGTACCTACTCATCCGGTTACCCGTTACATACAATATACGAAATTGTAAATTGCAAAGTTCAATACATACAATAGCACTTTTAAAATGTAGTTACATACAGTAGTAAAAAATGTAAAGTTAGATATATAAAGAAAAAATTAACCCTTTTAGAAACTAAGACCTCTAAGACCAAAAGACAATTAAACATCTTCTCCATTGCTCCATAATGTGTTTTTTACCGAGCGCTATTATAGAATACTTTTAAAGCCTTATATGGTCATCAACAAATCCTCCAAACTGTTCCTTTATTCTTCCATGTGTTGGAACAACATAGATACGCTATTAAACAAATTATTATACATGTGAACCATTTGTGTAGGAAATCAAAAAAATAAAGATGAAAATTTAAGAAAACACAACCAACATGCTGAGTTCGTGCTTGCACCGGATAGTTTGGTATTGATATAATACAACAATAATAATACGTTTCGGAGTAGAACTCCTAGTGGGCAGTACCTACATATTAGAAACCTGGATGAGCTTTAGTGGGCAGTACCTACATATCAGAAAAATGGATGAGCTTTTTTCCTTTTCAGGTTATTCGTGGAAGGCGAGAATTTTTATTCAAATGTATATGGCCTAATTGGGATATCTCCACCATTTCCAACCCTTTCCGACACTCCAAAATCTGCAGATAGTGAGGTTTGAACCTGGGATCTCTTGTGGGATATTAGGACACTAACTACAAGACCACCTTGGTTTACCTACATATTTAAGTAAAATGAATACTAAGGGTGTGATAGAAATAGAAAGTAGTTGGTATGCTTGTTGTGATGATAGTGTTGATATAATGTTTGGTTTTAATGCCTATCTAATTACCAATCGGATCATACTGAGATGTCAAGTGCATATATTTTATTGCCGGATTTTACGTGAATACACGGATTTTCCCCTATCAGGGGCATACACCAGATGACTAGAGTGCCGTTAATTTATGAATGCCATTTATTTTAAAATCTCAATTCTTGTTATTTTACTTCCAAATTAATTATGACCTGGGTGGTCAACTATATGGGCTGCCGAGTCCATTTACCTAACGTGGATATATAGTTTAGGTTGATAAAAGATGTGAGTTGCGAGTTTAATAATAAGATTACTTCAATAATAGTGTGGTACGTTACTATTAATTACTTCATTTCAAATGTCATTAGATTTATTTTTCTAAACTGTGGATTTACCAAGGATGAAATGGTTATTTGTTAATAATTGTGTATATCCCTAGGTGATCGAAAGCAGGTGGTGGATGTGAAAATCAAAGCAAAGCACAAGAATATATGTGTTCGGGTTTGAGGGTTGTTAAGGAATCGGGCAATGGTACGAGGCTTGTTACTTATGATGTTAACTTTTGCAAATAATGTTCTAACAATGTAAATCTTGAAACTTATCTTTTGGACATTTGAAACATGGGAAAAACAAATAAAAATAATCTAAATTAATTGCTGATGTCTATTAATTTTGATGAGCAAGAACGCGAAATTGCAAAAAAGACTTCCCAAACACCACATGTTCAGAAAACGTATAATAAACCCAAAGCCCGAGTATGCAAAGATTCAAATGTACAATTAAGCCAAAAGTCAGAGCACCACCAACCAAAATAAACCCTAAACCAATATGAAACAAATAATAAATATAGAATATTAATTAATAATCTAAACTATATGACTGAAATCGTTACTAATATTGAGAATGTGTCGAAACGTAGGCACCTATTTATTGTATAACGTCTCAATTGTAGCAATTCTTTTAATTCGATCATCACCTAGAACACGGAATTAGGGCAAACAGGAGCACAATGAGGTTAACGGATAGATATAGTTGTATTTATTAATCCTAATTCCCATAAGATTAGATGGGATCTCAAACCAGATAGGAATCTTTATCAAAATCGAATAATGAAAGTCGGTACGTGACATTATTGTATATTTTAGTGTATTGGTGTGTTAGTGGACACGGATTAGGTGATGCGGAGTGCATAACCGACTAGATTACTAAATTCCGGATCTAACCAAAATTACGGGGGTCAAGGGGGTCGCGCCCCCTTATGGGGTTCTAGCGGCAATGTTTTTAGCGGGGTCGAAGGGGTAGAGCCCTTGGCTGCCATCTAGTTGACGATTATTGATGCACACATTCAGACACACTTCGGACATAGAAAACACACACATGGATATGATCTTTTTGCCAAGAACATATTCAATTTCTCTTGAATTATCGGACGGCGAATTTCGTGAACCTGGACAATCTAAGGGTCCAAATATTGTCTTTGAAAAGTGATTTTCGTAAACTATTATGAAAGAATATCCGGTCATTAAATCATTCACTCAATATTGCATTAAAACCATGAAAGTTAATCTAAGAGGCCGCATAGAAATTTTGATGTCGTTGTTGAGAGGAGATGCCCAGTGGCGGATCTTGAAACTTTTTATTGGGGGGGCCAAAATCGTTCCAATATAAATCATAATTTTTTCATATATAAAATAGGACATAAGTATGTGAATTTTAATGTGATTATGCGGTTATAGTTTCAATGAATTATAAACTCATTATTAAAATTAAGTTACAAAAACTTTTTAGTTATTAACAATTTTTTGATTAAAACGCTTAGAGTTTGAGTTATTTATTTTGTGAAGCTAAATAAAGACAATGCTTTTCTAAAATATGATTATAAGATAATGTTTATTTTTTGTTAAGAGTATAATATAATTTCTTATCTTATGGTAAAGAATATTGCTTTTGTAGTATATATAAGATATTTCTATTTTCCAATAGAGATTAGTATTAAAATCAGGGTTGAAATCGGATTTTAACATAAAATAAGGGGCTATGTGAAAAAATTAGAGGTATACATCCGATTTAAACATAACACAAAGGGTTATACTTGAAAAAAAGAATCTAGAAGTACACACTAGTCATCTTCCCTGTGAGTTGGCAAAATCAAATTCTCATTTCTTCCATTGAAGACTACATTTGATTCTTCTCCCTATCATAATTTTAGTCAAAAATTACATAATAAACATAATCTTATATGTGTAGTGCATTAGTTACTGAGATGTTTGGGGGGGTTAGGACCCCTCCCTGCCCCCCTTAAGATCCGCCTATGGAGATGCCACATAGATTTGAGTGAATCCTCTCTTACATAGATAGATAGATAGATTTACGATAAATTCAAATATACAAAATGATGCATCTTAATCACATTATAAAATGAGAAAGAAAGGGAAAATAAGTTAGATCCACATCATTTTGTATATAATTAATGTTTAGAGATAAAACGAGTTATATATTAAGATCATATATCATATCATATACACAATAAAATAGAATTACAATTTCCTAATACATAATCCCTTGATCAGTAAAAGTAAAATTAAAAGTTGCAATACTGAAAGTTTAACAAAACTCCAGTAGTTATTATTTAGAAATACAAATACAAGCATTAATTATCCATGGCATTCCAACATATTCTCCACCATGGATGAAAGCTCTTTACACAAGGTTTGCAATGATTAGAACCCATATCTTTTTCAAGTTGATCCAATGTCTTTTCATACTTATCAACATTTGCAAGCTTACTTCCTTCAAGACAGTGACTTGCACCCTCTACTGCAACATTTTCTCCAAATCTTCCTTATGGAGCTTTCCCTTGGAAGTCTTTCCAAACGTCTTGATTTTGCCTTTCACATTGTCGATGCAATCCTCCAATGCATTACGTGCAAATAACTTCTTCGTGTACACTTGGTCCTCAAATTAGTACTTTTGAGCATCTTTCAACATCTTCTCAATCTCTTTTTTTGAAACCATTTGCTTGTCGTTACTAATTCTAATCTTCTTTTTGAGGCTAGTGGTTACTTCCTCACCTGAACAACTTAAAATCCCATTAGCATCAATGTCAAATACCACTTTAACTTTTGATTTACCCTTCAGGTACAGGTGGGACTTCAACGCTGAATTCCCCCCAAAAGTTAGTGTCTTTAGACCTAATTCTCTCGCCCTTGTAGACTTTCAGAGGTCTAGTCTTTTGGTTATCGAAATGGTTAACATAACTTCTTTCCTTTTTGACTGGTATTGGTGTATTTCTAGAGATTATGACATCCAAAGAGACATTGTTCACTCCTATACCAAGCGAAAGAGGGACGATATCTAACAACACCAAATTCTTCACTTTTTCATTTCTTTCGCCACTTAACTTTGCAGCAAGAATTGCCGCACCATATGCAACTGCCTCATCAACACGGATCATCTTGCTAAGCTCTTTCCCATTGAAAAATTCTTTCAATAGTTTCTGTACTTTCTGTATCCTAGTTGACCCACCAACAAGTACCACCTCATCCACTTCTTTCTTATTCATTTTTGTATCAGCCAAACAACTCTCACACTTACTAAAAAAATCTTCATTAAGATTTTCAAATTTTGCACGACTAATTCTCGTAGAAAAATCAATTCCCTGGTGCAAAGAATCAATTTCAAAATACATAAAAAAATAAATTCATTAAAAACAAAAAAATAACTTAAATACAATAAATAAAAAGTCATAACAACTAAAAGTATATTAACCAAGTTATGCTCAATCACGATTCCTCCAAATATGCTCCACAAGATCGGATCGAAGGCCTTCGTGCATATCTCTATCTAATTATCAAGTTCTTCTTATATATGGGTCACACCTCTCGATTGAAATACCTTGTATGTTCCCAACAGAGACATAATATTCTTCATTCTCGGCAATATTAGAATTGTTGTCTTCGATAATCATGTTATGCAGTATGATGCAAGTGTACATGATTCCTTTTATAGCGTTATGATGTAAGCTCTTTTCGGATGTTATAGTATATGTCAACGGCCTTGGAGGAAACCAAATGTCCACTCAACATCCTTTCGGGCAGACGTTTGTGCTTGAGGAAACTTCGCCCTCTTTGCATCAATAACATTTAAAAACCCCGTATTGCATAACATGTCAGCAATATAGTATCCTCTTTCGTAATCCACATCACACATTTGATATGGGATTTGGGGAGCGGAGTCATTTAGCAAGATCCTGAACAATGGAGATGAATTCGGGACGTTTAAGTCGTTGGTCGAACTCGCAACCCCAAAGTATGCATGTCAAATTCACATGTCATATGAGGCAATGGCTTCAAGCATGATCCGGATACCCGTGATCACCTCGTTTGTATTGCCCTTTCCATGCATTTGGGCATTGTGTCCAACCCCAATGCATACAATCTATGCTTCCAAGCATTCCCGAAAAACCATGAATCTCTTCATGTTTTGCATACAACCGAATGATGTCTTCCTCAGATGGCTCTCTCATGTAAACGTTTTCATATAAGTTCATTATGCACCTTGTAAAGTTTTGTAATGTTTCACGTGACATTCTTTCCAACATTTGCATATATTCGTCAAATGCATTCAGTGTTGTATCGTATGCCAATTGGCGTAGGGCAGATGTCACTTTTTGAATTGGCTAAAACCTGGAACACCAGGTGCATCAGGTCGTTGTTGAAAATAGGTTCATTAAAGTAACTAGTTATACCCTCAACAATTTGGAAGAATATTCATTCTCTCATACGGAAGTGACATTTGAAATACTTTGAGGTATTTCGAGTTTTCACCGAAGTAATCTTTCATTAACGTTTGATGTGCCCCAACCCGATCAAGATATATGTACTGACGTGTGCGTGCCCATTGGAACTTTCGGCTTCTTCTCGAGGAATTAAAATTTCATTACGATAATTACGAGCTTGAATAAGAAGTTGCAACATTGTTTCATCGTCGGAAGACATTATTGTGAATTATAGAGTTTTTGAAGTGTATTTGAATATGAGAAAGAGGGTTTTGAATTGTGTATGAAGTGTGCTATTTATAAATATGAAAATATGGATCCACAAAAAAAAGACAAAAAAACCCGTCAAATGAATGATAGCTATTGGAGATTTTATTTTTATTTTTAAAAAAGAAAGAAAAAGAAAACTTGCCGTTGTAAAAAAAAAAACAACAAAGTAGCACATTGTCTTACCGGAGACGTTGCGCCGGAACACCGTCCAATAGTGTTGCCGACAGAGAATGGCTATGGGAATGCCTCCGGTCCTAATGTTCTTATGTTGCCAAACCCCGATTCAAGAATAAGTTGTTCCAAGGTCAATACCAATCGCGTGTCCAATACCTCTTCTGGCCATTATGCTTTCAATTCAAATTTACATGATCAAACCATAAAATGAAAGATTACTAATCTGTAAAGTGTATATAAGATTAAATTCGGTACAAGTACATTCATACAAATATAAAATGTATAGCAACCGTCTAGTTTTAAGAACCAAAGTCATCATTTCACTCTGAGCAAAACAAAATAATTAGTTTTTAATTGCAGGACACCAATTTTACTCTTGGAGCAGTTAGGATACAAGTTAACCTGAAAAACTGGGGAAGTTTTCACAGCAACTTTAACCGGCCACATCAGATCACCTCAAACATAAATTAAACGAAACTTACAAAATCACATTGTCAGTATTGACTAACATAGACTTATCATATTTTATATTCATATAAAAACATATAAAGTAAATAAGCAACAAATAATTAATTAAAAATATATATGAAATTTAAAAATACTTGTCAGTTCAATACTAACGGTATGTGTTTTGTGTGATTGATGAGTTGATTGTGTATCTCCTGTACGTACATTAAGCACGAACACAAGCATAAGCATCATTTCACGTAAAATAAACTCAAATATCGTTCAGTTAGTTTGAATATACTCATAAGTGACACTAATCCATTCAAACCAAATATTAGTTGGAACTAATAGGATTTTTAAACTTGGTTCTCTTTGAGAAAACAGATCAAATTTCCAGATGGTTTGCTAAACATTACGTATTTGCTAAATATTGTTCGTGTTATAGGGACGTCGTAATAATACGATCCTTCATAAAAGACATCCAGTCTTAAGTTAGTTATAGTATCGCTAAACCGGACATTTTGAGATTGTATAAGAATCACAATATTGAGAGCATATATAAAAATTAACAATAGCAAGGAGTTCAAAATCTTACCTTTGTATGAATAATCCACCATTCCTCATCCTCATATTTATAGAGATATCATGAATTTGTTATTTCAACGACTTTGTAGAGTATTTGATTATTCTAATTAAGTTTTTATATTATTTCAGATTACAAAATGACTAGCAAGAGTTCACATGTATTTGATTTTCAAAGTAGACTTTCAAAAGGCTTTTGATTCAGTAAATTGGAGCTTTCTTTTTCTGATCTTAGCTTATATGGGTTTCGGATCCAAATGGATCAATTGGATTCGGGGTTGCCTCTCTTCCGCTAAAGCCTCCATTCTCATTAATGGGAGTCCTTCTCGGGAATTTCGTTTGGAAAGAGGTCTTCGTCAAGGCGATCCGCTTTCGCCTTTTCTTTTTATTATTGTCATGGAAGCTCTCCATGTAGCGGTTCAAGATGCGATTACAGCTAGTCTTTATAGTGGTTATAAGGTGGGTTCCTTGTTAATATCTCATCTTTTATACGCTGATGATGCTTTATTTTTGTGAGATTGGTCTCATTCAAATATTACTGCTCTTATTCGTATTCTAGACTGTTTCTATTGCGTTTCTCGTTTAAAACTAAACCTGCACAAGTCGACTTTATTTGGGATTGGGGTCGATCCTCAAGAAGTTGAGTCTTTTGCTGAGCTCACCGGTTGCCGGGCAGCCTTTCTTCCTTTCACTTATCTTGGGTTACCGGTAGGAAAGAACATGTCCCGTATCAAAGGGTGGAAGCCTATAATTGACAAGTTTAAAAAAAGACTCTCTAAATGGAAAGCGAATATGCTCTCCATTGGTGGGAGATCGATCCTCATATCCTCGGTGCTTGATGCTTGATGCCTTAGGAACTTATTACATGTCGACTTTTGTCTTACCTTCTCTAGTCAAGAATGCTCTTGAATCCCTACGTTCTAGATTTTTTTGGGGCTCAAATGACACTTCGCATAAAATCCCTTGGGTCAATTGGAAGCTCACCCTGGCCTCTAGGGAGAAGGGTGGTCTTGGTATTGGTAGCTTGGAGTCTCTAAATCAAGCTCTCATTCAAAAGTGGAGATGACGTTTTGCAACAGGATGTAATGCTTTGTGGGCTAAGATCATTATAGAAATTCATGGTCACTTGAGAGGTGATCTTTCCATTCGTGATCCTCATTCTCCTCATGGAGTTTGGTCTCGCATAATTGGTTCAATCAACACGATGCACGATCGAGGTATCATCCCTTTGTCATCTCTTTCTAGATTGGTCGGTAATGTTAAAAATACTCGTTTTTGGGAAGATTTGTGGCTTGGCTATACTTCTCTAAAAATAAAATATGGGCGGCTTTATCGTTTAGAGAGTAACCAATCCTGTTTGATAGCTGATAGATGGTCCGATGGTTGGAATTGGTCTGGGATCATAAACATTAATGGTGGTAGACTTCAAGGTTAGCTCGATGATCTTCTTGTTCAATTGCAGTCGATCTCTCTCTCCAATGAAGATGATGTTTGGCGTTGGGAGTTAGGTGGTAATACCGGATCCCGTGTTAAAAGATGTTCGTTGGTTCCTTGATGATATTGCCCTTTCGAACGCCTCTCTTTCCACGAGATGGAATTGCTTTGTCCCTCGTAAAGTTAATATTTTTATTTGGCGTACTCTTCTTGACAAAATTCCTACGCGATGGAACCTTAGCCTTAAAGGTATTGAGCTCCCTTCCCTTCTATGCCCCTGTTGCACTTCTCGAGTGGAGACTGTCGACCATCTTTTCATACATTGTGACCTTGCAAATGAAGTTTGGCTTAGAATTTTCCGTTGGGTGGACTTGATTTTACCGGGTTTCTTGGCTACTCTTCACGACTTGTTCTCCAATTTGCAAGGTGTTCGGAAGCATGCTACGGCCTCTATAATTGACACAACCCTTTGGTGGATTTGGAAGTACAGGAATGGTGTTCTTCTTGGAGAAAATCTTCCTCGGAAAAGTCTTTTATTTGATAATATTGTTGATTCTTCGTTTAGTTGGTTTGTGTTTAGAAACAAGAAGGTTAAAGTCACTCGGGTTGAGTGGCTTCAAAATCCCATGTTATTTTTGTTTTTGTAATCTTTATCTAGCCTCTTGCTAGTTTTTCTCAATAAAATTCAGCTGTTCAAAAAAAAAACTTAATTTAGTGGACATATTTTAAGACCCCAATGGCTTGCGTCACTCCTAAGACGTAATTCATTTTCATTGAAAAAAAGTAAAATAATCAAAACCCTATCAATTTATTTTATTTTATTTTTTATCAAACTATTACATAGAGGCATAGATAATTTGCCCTTCCCAATAAAAGTTTATCCACAATAAGGTTGTAAAGATGTAAATATTACATATAATCCTTTTTCTATTTGTAAGATCTAGTTAGTGGCTATATTGGGATCGTAATATTTAACTAAAATACACTTATATAGCTCAAAACTCTAGTTAGTGGCTACAACTTCAACCACCCTTAAAATTGACTCAAGTTTCAAGTTGTAGTAGTAATTAACCGGGCTATTATATCCTCAAGGGGTTCTATTCTCGTTAATGGAAGTCCAATCAACGAATTTCAATTCTACAAGGGTCTTAAATAGGGAGATCCCCTTTCTCCGTATTTGTTTATATTGGTGATGGAAAGTCTACATCTTTCTTTTCATCAAGTGGTGGCTAATGGTTTATTTACGGGAGTTCAAGTTGGATCATCAATGAAAGTTTCTCATTTATTCTACGCGGACGATGCCGTTTTTATGGGACAATCGAGTGAGTCTAACATCGCTACCATTATTCAGGTTTTGAAATGCTTTCACTTAGCTTCTGGTCTTCGTATCAATATGAGTAAAAGCAAATTGATGGAAATTGGTGTAGTCTTGGGATGGTATAATTAACAAGTTGTCGCAAAGATTATCTAAATGGAAGTTGAAAACCCTTTCAATTGGAGGTAGATCGACACTTTTAAAGTCTGTTTTGGGCTCGATGCCTATATATCATATGATCATCTAGATAAAGTTCCTAAATCTCATCGGTCATCTGTGTGGATTGATATTGTTCGGGATGTTCATCTTTTAAAGGATAAAAGGATAGATCTTCTTGTGTATTGTAAGAAGGTGGGTAATGGAGAGACATCTAAATTTTGGGATGACGTTTGGATGGGAGATATTCCTCTCAAAATTCAGTACCCAAGGGTATATGCTTTGGAGCTCAGAAAATCGATCTGGGTAGCAGAAAAGATTGCGCAATCATTAGTTACTAATTCCTTTCGTCGTGCCGCTAGGGGTGGGGTAGAGAGTGTTCAATTATCGGAGTTATGTTCTCGTTTGGAAGCTTTTGAAATGGCTCAAATGCAAGATCGTTGGATTTGGTCTATGACGGGTACGGGAGATTTCTCAGCGTGGCTTCAGTTAGATTGATGTTGGATGACCACATGTTACCGATTATGTCTTCTCAGACTAGATGGATTAAGGTGATGCCGATTAAAATCAATGTGCTTTCTTGGAAAGTTCGATTGGATAAATTACCAACTAGATTGAACCTTTCTCAGAGGGTTACCTATTACTTCTATCATATGCCCGATTTGTGACGAACATGTTGAATCTATGGCTCATATTTTCTTCTCATGTTCTATGATGAAAGATCTCGTTCGTAAGGTTTCAATATATTGGAATTCCGGATGTTTCATCTTATGATGATTGGTTGAATTGGATTACTAATATTCAAATTTGGGTGCAAGCTAAATGAGTTTTAGAAGGCATCTTCTATGTCTTGTGGTGGCAAGTTTGGAGCTTTCGTAACAACATTGTTTTGCGGTCGAGTAAAGCAAGAAAGACCGGTTTATATGATGAGTTAGTTTCGGTATCATATAATTGGTGTAACTCTAGATGTAAAACCAAAATTATTTGGATACATTGGTTACAAAATCCTATATTATCGTTTTTGTAATTTCTCAAGCTCCTTGCTAGTTTGTTTTTAATGTATTTACCGTTCAAAAATAAAAGCTGATTAGGCTATTAATTATTTTGGGTCACATCAATTAAACACAACCGATAAAACCAAAGAAAAAAAATGAGCGAAAAGTAGGATCAGATTGTTACGAACTTAGCTCCGCTCCTACATCCAATCCTACAACCGTAGTGCCATACCTATCTTAAAAAAAGATCCTATTAGGGTCCGACTACATATTTGTTGTTAAGATCATAGGATCTTACGATAACCTTGATCCAAAAAATTTATGAGACCAACTGTGGTTAACAAGTTTTTATTGGTAAGAGTATTGATGTTCATTAAATTAGTTCGCTTTTTTGTATGATTTTCTTGGTTGGAGAATTTCATCAACTTGTCAAAATATTAAAATGCAAAATTGGTTGTTTGAATGTGTTTGATGCGGAATCAAACCAATTTTGATTAGTTGATACAAGCAAACCGAATCGGTCAATTTAAATTGTTAAAAAAGTGCAGGTTTCTAGTTATTTAACGTGTATACACAGCAAAACAAAATTATGAAAAACCATGTGAATACAATTATTTCAATGCACGCACATCGCATGTCATTTACATCAATTATTTATTTCATGGAGTTTGGAAACAAAAATTATTTTTTATTTTTTATTATACAAGAAGACTTTTTGATGTTTGTAAGAGTTTTGGAAACTTCGTCAGAAAATTGGGGAAAGCGTTGGGCAAACATAAGGCCTATATTTAACAATCGGAAACTCATGGGTAGTTATAGTAAGTTAAAACTTAAATTATTTAATGAATGTTTAATATTTAACCGTCTGTTTGTTAGTGGTCGGTGGCAGTTTCATACAAGTTAACATCTTTTTAAAGGAAGTTATACTTTTAGAAATAGTCCTATAATGGTTGAAGCTTTTGCTTAGGCATGAGTAACACAACTAAACAAAATAAAAGTAAAACAAAGAACTAATGAACAATGTGTATGTATATATATAGAAAGAGAAATCAACTGGACTAGTTCAGTTGACCACCAAGAAGAGTATCGGTTGTTTTCTCATGCGAGAGGTCTCAGGTTCAAGTCTCTCTACGGAGGTTTTCCTTCTTAGTGGGAATTTGTGGGGTTATGCCCCATAGATACGTCGATTCGAGGCTGGCAGGGACTAC
Source organism: Logfia minima (assembly GCA_963921325.1). Lineage (NCBI taxonomy): Eukaryota > Viridiplantae > Streptophyta > Magnoliopsida > Asterales > Asteraceae > Logfia > Logfia minima. The sequence goes on along the minus strand of OY992776.1, from coordinate 8,972,869 downwards.
CTTTTGGGTAAGTGGGTAAGTACTGTGGAATAGAATCACTAATTATAGTCGTGTACTAACTCGTCGTTGAAAATATAAATATATATATATAGAAAGAGATAGACAGTTTGAATCATATAGAATAAATCTTCGCACGAGTAACACAACTAAACAAAATAAAAATAAAACAAAGGACTAATATACAATGTGTGCGTGTGTGTGTGTGTATATATATAAATAGAGAGAGAGAGAGAGAGAGAGAGAGTTTGGATCATATTGAATAAATCTTAACATAGAATAAATAGAATAACCTAAAAATAGAATGTGCATCATCTTGCATCAATAAATAGTATATGCCTTAAGAAATATTATAACTCAAAGTTTTACATCAACAAACATCAAAGATCTGAAAATTGTATAATGATCTTGTTTACCCTTTATAGATATTTGATGATCACAGACGTTTTCATCTAATTAGCTCACTATTAATCAAAATGAATGGACGGCAAGAATGTGTTCTCATTGTTCTATCTTTAATATATATATATATATATATATAGTACCAAGATCTAAAAAGAAGAAAAAATTTTGAGAGAGGAATGGGATAAAGATATATTTAAAAGTATGATTCAGGGAAAATCAACTATGAACCAATAAAAAATAAATATGATTTCAAACTGAATCAATGAGTTATTTTACTGAATCGAAGGGTTAAAAAACTCTTCTCCCCATTCTCCACCAATTTTTCCTTCTCCCTTGAACTTACTCATATATATATATAGGGGAGGGTTCAAATAAAAAACATAAATATCGTGAGAACGTAAAATGACTTTAAAATCATTTTTTAAATATTCAAAACACATTTTTCTTCAAAACTTTTCCAATGATTATTATTAAAAGAGTAAATTACAAAAACCGTCCCTGTGTTATGTTACATTTTTCAAAAACCGTCCATGCTTCATGTTTTTTGCATAAACCATCCTTAGTTGACATGTTTGGTAACACTTTCAGTCCCTCATACTATATTTGTCTATTTTTAATTTGTTAAGAGACGTCACGTGCAGATCACACGAGGGTACTTTTGTCATTTTGATATTTCCTCTCACGTTTTCACTCTCTATTTATTATTTTATTTTTTCCATACACATAAAAATAATCTTCTCCTTCATCACCCCAAAACCCTAGTTTTTCTCTCAACAACAATGGAGAATTGTAGACATTGTGGCTCATCTTCCATGATTAACACCTCTTGGATACCATCTAATCCTAGGAGACGTTTATATTGCTGCTCAAGAGTTGTAAGTTTTATATTTTGTATTTTCTTAAATTTTTATACATTATTTTGATATAATTCGAATATGAATAGGGATCGAGACATTTCTATTGCTTTTCATTCTCCACCTTGTGATCCGTGTTCATCTTCGATTTAGATCACAATAATGTATAAAAATTCAAGTGAATACAAAATATAAAACTTACAACTCTTGAGTAGCAATAGAAATGTCTCCCAGAATTAGACAATGTCCAAGAGGCGTTAATCATGAAAGATGAGCCACAATGTCTACAATTCTCCTTTGTTGTTTGAGAGATAAACGAGGGTTTAGGGGTGATGAGGGGGAGAAGAGTTTCTTTTATGTGTCTGGAAAAAATAGAATAATAAATAGAAAGTGAAAATGTGAGAGGAAATATCAAAATGACAAAAGTACCCTCGTGTGATATGTACGTGACGTCTCTTAACAGATTCAAAATAGACAAATATAGTATGAGGGACTGAACGTGCTACCAAACATGTCAACTAAGGATGGTTTATGCAAAAAACATGAAGCAGAGACGGTTTTTGAAAAATGTAACAGAACACAAGGACGGTTTTTGTAATTTACTCTTATTAAAATAACTTTTGCAAGCTATGATAAAAATTTTAATAAAAAAATATTAACTTTCTTTTAAATATTTTTTATAGTAATTACTGTTGTGATTATTCAAAGTACAACATTATAACCACATGTGATTATTCTCTAATATAATGTGATTATCATGTGTTCGAGATAATCACAAAATAGGTTTTTGATAATCACATATTATTCATGTGATTATATAGCTATAAAAATGTGATTATTATGAATAATGAAATTAATAAATATAATTATAAAAAAATAGTCGAAATTTTTTTTATTTGAAAAATAGCTTCTAAAAGTTATTTGAATAATAAGTTACGAGGAAAAAATTTTAAGATAACGTGTTTTAGATATTTAAATTGAATTTGAAGTCATTTCCTACGTTCCAACGATATTTAGGTTTTTTATTTGAACCTAGATCTATATATATATATATATATATATATATATTGTTGGGTCAAAACTCCTAAACTATAAGTAACCATAGTTTGGTTACTGATCGCTGGTCAACCTATTCACTACTATGAAGATAAAATTAAACTCTCATTACAGAAGAAGAAGATCACTACTAAGTAAATAATCTAAACTATGTGTATTCTGCTCCCTATTGTGCAGAAGAGATTTATTTAATTATGTAATCAATAAATACAACACCCGCAGCTGAAAAATAAAATATAGTCACTAGAAGATATCAACTCAAGTCATTATACAAGAGCATGTTAGTCCGCAGTGAGTGGGGAAGCTTTTTATTCCTCCGGCACTTGAGCAATATAAGAATAAAGCATCGTTCAAGTTACAACTCACTTGTGTAAGGTCCCTGATCAATATTGCTCAACAACCTTCAGAGTAAAAGTGATGGTATGTTTGATATCAAGCTTTATGGTGATTGGTGGAAAATCAACGCACGTAAAGCATGATCAAAAGTGGACCACATAATGTTCCTTATTAACCATTTGTCGGTTAGAAGGAAGCCAATCACACAGCGACACATGTCATTCTATCTTCCTAGAATTCAGGAGATATTTACGGGAAATATCTTGTCATTAAATAGAGTGACACATTGTACTTAGATTTTCACCAAATTGCATATATCACTTGTTTGTTAATGAAAGTTTGTTCTAAATGCAATTTCGAGTCAGTGAGTGATAGTCATACCATTCTCACACTTGTAATTATATTGAACTAATCTTTTCCTTTGGTTTAGACTATTCCGATACTTCGATGTAATTTGTAGTTAATAAATTCATCGTTCAAGTTATTTATTTTTCTGTACTTTGCAATTCATACTTTGCAATTCATACTCTGTCATACAAACAAGTGTTTTAAACTACTAATATTTTGTTAAGAGTTTTAAAACATAACAATTAAGAGTTAAATTGTATTCAATGGTCAGAAAGGATAAAAAGTTGGTTAAACTCGATAAGAAAGCTAAGATCATCATAGGCATGGCTTTGCCAGATGAGGTGTTTTAGTCTATCAAGTTGTGTATCACTGCTAAAGAAATGTGGGACACCCTGAAGAACATTTACTTTGGAACACCAAATATTATTCATTGTAGATGAAGTGAATCTTACAAGACAATATGAACTATTTGAAATTGAAAACAATGAAAAACTCTCAGCTATCTACACCAGATACCAGTCACTAATGAATAAGATGGACAATGCAAATATTGGAAAAGGACATAGTTGTATTGTTGAGACATTCTTAGATATACTGCCTAGGAAACTCTGGGGTACATTAGTCACCTGCACTAAGCAAAGAAATGACTATCCTCTTCTTAACCTAACCCAAGTCTATGGAATCTTATTAAATTGGTAACAATCAAAGAAACAAGCTGATCAAACTAATCATATTAGAGCCACTCTAGGTACCCTAAAGATTTTCAATGCATTAGTGGTTGAACTTCAACAATTGAAAGAGGAGGAGGTTGAGCAAATCATGGAACAATCTAAAGATGGTGCTGATGAGGATAGAATTATTCAGCTAGAAAAAGATATGGCTATGATGGTGTCTAACTGTAGAAAGGGGATTAGATAACAAGATCACTGGTGTTTCTATTTCTGATAAATCTAAATCAGCAAATAGTTGTTACAACTATGGAAAACTTGGTCACTATGTTGCTGACTGTAGAGTAAAGCCAGCTGCTAATGTCTCTGACCAGCAATCCAATTCTAGGAGGAACAAGTATGAGAAATATAAAGCTAAAAAGAAGGAGATGAAGACTAAGGGAGACAAAAAGAAGAGCAGGGGCTTGGTTGCTGAGTAAGCATCCTTTAGTGACTCTGAAACTTCATCATCTGATAAAGAAGATGTGACACTGATGTGTATAGACAGGGACTACTATCTGATGCAAAGGATGTTGAATTCCATGCTGAGAAATGTGCAACATCTAGATGCGATTCTGAAACTTTATCTAAGGTAGACAATTTCTATTCCCTGACAGAGAAAGACTCAGTAATTGAGTGTCTAATAGTTGACTTATCAAACTCTTATGACATTCAACAATTATTAAAAATTGAACTCACTGAGTTAAAATCAAATGTGGTTGATCAGCAAGAAAAGGAACTTAAAATCAAATCATTGCAAACTGAACATTATGCACAGATTTATGTAAATCAAATATGTTTTCAAGAAAAGGTTAAATTTGAAATTCAATTCCTACAACTTAAAAAGGTTATGGAATCATGGTGTATAACTTCCAAAAAGGCCACTAAATGTCTAAATGATCGAATCCTAAAACAAGTGAAAGCTATTTTGTGAGGTGATTATGAATCTAATATTTTATACTGTGCAATTCATACTCTGTGTATACAAACAAGTGTTTTAAACTACTAATATTTTGTTGAGAGTATTAAAACATAAAACCTTAAGAGTTGAATTGTATTCACCCCCTCCCCCCCCCCCCCCCCCATAATTCAAGCTATATATTGTGACTCCAATCCACTTAACTTATAAGTAATTATTGGGGTGAACATATATATATATATATATATATATCTATATTTCAATTCATACAAACTCATAAAAACCAAACTTTAATACATTCTAAATCCAATAAATTTATTATGTCTTTTACGTTGGACCGTTTGTAATTTAGTGTAATTGAGGGATATTGTTGTTAGACTTGGAAATGGGTTAGGAGGTATGGAGGGCGTAGAACAAGGATAATACGTATGGATTGTTTTGATCCATGATAGTTTTGACACAAGACATTTTTGACCTATGGGCAGTTTTGACAAATGTTAGGCCATTTTGACCTGTAACATTTTTGACCCATGGGTTGTGACTGTTGGTGTGTATGTAACTGATGGAAATGTATGGTCATTATAGTTCTAATGATCCGTAAACTCAAAGGTCAAGAAAGCGCAATTGAATAATGAAGGGTATTATTGGACAATTAATTTCAATAACTCCCTTTAATTTGGGTGTTCTATAAAATGGAACTGGAATCACATAAGAAAGATATACAAAAGATAATCACTCTCTAACAATAAGGGTTCTTGTATTGCTGTCTCAATCAGGAACATCACTCTTTGTATTATCCCAAAAAAAAATTGTGTAGCCCAAACATATAGGGTTGAATTGTTGTTTCGGAAAGTGATTACACAATTCAAAGAGATATCCGGTCATTGAAATCTTTACCCTTTTACACGGTTACTTCCTACATAGACAAGAATTTGTTAACCCTATTATTGTAAGATAAAACCATTATTTATTTTTCATTGAAAATAGTTAATTTGAATTTTAACTCAATCATCCTTTAATGTGACTTTTAGTTACATTTTAGAGTCAATATATACACATATATACAGTTCAGGAAAATCAGTACTAATCTGCTTACGCCTTGGCGCAACGCGCAGGCAATCAAACACTCGTTTACTCCAATTCGTGCAGTGTACTGGGTGGGATGTAAACAGAGATTTCACTTCAGAGTGATTCAAAATATCACAGCTACATACATTATTAAAATTAGCAAGTCAATTACAAAAAAAAAAAAAGCCCGCACCTTTATGAGTAAGTACATAAGAATAACTGTTGAATTTCATGCTTATTTATGAAGATGAACTTATAGTTTATTTAAAGTACAATATAAACCAACATTCATAAAATCCTCTGTTGCAAACAAACAATGCACATTCTAACCAAAAGAATTAAATGAAGTTGGAATCAGTGGCGATTGGGTAAACGATAAACCCCATGGAAAAATATCTTGTGATGGAAACGAATTGCTACCATTAGGAATGATAATGCTTTGAGATCCGAGTGAAGGACGTTTTAATCTTTGATTAGATACAAGATCATCATCATCAATCCTAACCCTTTTTGTGAACAGGTGATCTTGTCTATCTTTCATTTCATTTGTGTCGACTTCTGAATCAGATTCGAAGTTCCTCATGATGGATTCCGACACATCACAAAGAGATGGTAAAGATCTTGGAGACATCTTGTTGATTTTGATCATATTTGGTCTGATTTTGTGTTCTTCGGTGAGTTTCTCAAGATAATTCGATTGTGCTTCAATTTTGAGTTTCAAATTCTTTTGTACCTGTTACATAAACCCCCAAAGATGGGCTTCAGGTTTTAGCTTCAACCGGCTTCATATCAAAATTTGAAGTTTTTGTCACTTTGTAAATAGGCGTTGGCGGAACTTGAATATTTTTATGAAAAACCTTTCCACTAATTAACTCAAATTATTGGTAGGGGCCAAGGCCCTCCAGCCCTCATAGATTTCGGCCGCTGTCTATAGGTTGGGTGATGGGTCAAACGTGTACGGGTCAAGATGGGTTTGGTCACACTGATCAACACTTCTCGGATAGTTTTTCGAAAGAACTTACGAACGATTAATGCATTTATTGTGATTATAAACACAATATCTATAAAAATTAGTATTTCTTTTCAAAAACTTGTAACCATTATACCTTTTCAACTATTGTGGCGTTGGGAAAAAAAGACTCATGTAAGTAAATGGATTCCCAAAGACTCATGTAAGTTAATCGATCGTATTTGCCACTTCTACTGAGCTTAGTACTGTTCTGGACAAAGATTCCAATTTAAAAAATTTACGATATTGATCGTTTAATTTTTTCGATTCACCAATTAACAACTAGTTAAAAGCATACCTCAAGTTGATCACTTAATCGCCTTTGACCTTCCATTTGCATTTGTAATGCTTCATTTAGCTGAGCACCACTGCAGATTGAAAAACCATAAAATGATAAATAAATACTGTAATGACAATAATAATCAAACAAACTTCAAATACCTCATGTATTACCAAAGGTACACAAGTTGGTGCATAATAAAAGTTGTCATCAAATAACTCACGATGTTGTACCAAAGTTTGGAAATATGTCGGATATGCTTCTTTTCTCAAACTTGTCTCCTGTTGATTATATATCATATTAGTTTGTATGCAAAGGTGAAACCAATGTTTTCAATTCCTGATTTTAACAAAGTAACAATTATATAATAATCTGGGAGTGAGCTTTCTCTTTACTGAAAAATACTCAAATATAATACTTCATGATTTGTATCGAAATAGTCTTGGAACTTACGTCTTGATGATTCGGGGATGAATTTGGACATTCTATATTTCTGCAAAACCAAAACAAAAAATAATACACTTACTTTAGGAGATTATAAGTATATATGATCAAATAAATTCATATGTACACAATTTATTTTAAGAATGGACAGCTAGTTGACCCAAATGTCCGTGTTTCTTCGAAGTAAAATAATAAGCATCATAAGTACAATTTTGCTCAATTTATACGTACTATTGGGATTACTATTAGAATCTCATTTCATAAATTGTGTTATGTTTTTTTCTCTTTTTCAAGTTAGGCCAACTTATATGTAAGTTCTACTACGATTGAGATTTTACCTGTAAATGACTTTTAACATGATAGATAGTAAGTGCTGATATTCCCATGGCCTTCAATATACCTTTTGGTGTTGCCCCTGAAAATAACAACAATCAATATAATGGTAACATTCAAGATTCATTACAACATGATATATAAATATAGTAGGTATAACTACTCCCTGCGTACTTATATAAATGTTCACATTTCTATTTTGGGTTGTTCCAAAATAATTTACCAGTCACAAAAGTTTAGAAAATGTAAAAGTTGAATTTTGATTGTAGGAGAATATAAGTATTGGACATTTCTAGAGCTACATGTATGTTCAAAATGGACAATTGAATTGAGACTTAGAGAGTAGCGCTATGCATGAGAAAACTCAAATATATGGACTTACTATCAGGACCACCAAGCTGATTAACGGCTTTTTCGAACAAATCATGGAGCTCTTGGGTCCACTTCAATCGTTCTTTTCCCGAGCCTTGATCGGACCGAGTTGAACCCATGTTTCACTAGCAAAACACAAGTTGTTGAAAGATGGTAATTAATATATCGAGGCGATTTGGGCTAAGGAATTTAGAAGATGCTATATAATGTTTGCATAGGCAAGGTTTCGGATTAACCTAAGAAAAAGTTTGGGAGAGTCCGAAATTTGTGAAACTCAATGTCTTGGTTCATATTATAAGGCGAGTTGTCCAAGAATACAAGATATATGAAGAGATTCACTCATATGAATTGACCTTGTAAAACAATCTAAAATTGTATTTTTTACTTGAGTGTCCTTTTCTTTGTGAATGTAGCTGTTGACGTCCCTTGGATTCTAGTAATGGTGTAATCGAGCCGACATAGTGTAAAACCCGAGCTCAACTCGATTAGAAAAATCGGCTCATGCTCGGTTAATTAATCAATACTTTAGCTCGACTCGATAATAATCATTTAATTTTCTAATACAAGTAATTTATATTAGTATTAATCTACTCGAAACTTTCAACCTTGACTTGACCGACTCAATACTTTTTTCTCGACTCAACTTGAAATTTATTAGAAAATACGTTAATATACATATAAATATAGGGTCCAAATGTAAAATATCGTAAGCTCCACAAGGCTCGTGAGCCTCCGAGCCTGGTATCTTAATACTTGAGCTCAACACATACCGATTCGATTTCAAATATCTCTCGAGTACCTCACATAGTTGTCTTGGTTTGATTACACCCCTAGATTTTAGGAAGGCGAATTCCTGCCGAAAGGGGTTGTCAATTTCTTGGGTAAACATTTAATTCTTTCCTTTTTCTTTTCCTACCAAATATGATGCTTCAAGACATGTATGATAACTAAACTAATCCTAACATTTTCTACCTTAAGCACCATTTGGGCTTGACTCTTGAGAAAACGATCAGGTATGTATGTGTAGTTAGGAAGTGCACCTAAAGATCGCTTCTCCACTTCAGAAATAGAACTGCAACTCCGCAAACCGCATATCCACAACTTGCAACTCTGCAAATCCACAACACTATAATGATTATCACAAGGGACGAGGGTAAAGATGATAATTATAGGATTGGCTGCGCTGTTGCCAATCGGGTTGAAGAAGATGATGGTGGTGGTTCCGCAATGCCAACATTGAACCCGGAGCATTTGGTTGCAGATTGGAGGGGTAGTTTTTACCAGAGATATGGAGAGGTCACTGGATTTAATTATCTGTGGATTGGGGGTAATACCGTGATTTTCCTTTCTTTATACAATAGAATGGTACATAGTTTGGAGTTTGGACCAGAGATATGACTAGCCTTTTATTTTGGCTCAAAAGCAATCACCAGATAATAAACATATATTATCAGATTACAAAATAATAATAATAATAATAATAATAATAATAATAATAATAATAATAATAATAATAATAATAATAATAATAATAATATTAATAATAATAATGATAATAATAATATAATAATAATAATTAATAATAATAATATAATAATAATAATAATAATAATATAATAATAATAATAAGATGATTAAGGTTTATTTTGGGAATCCCTATTGCAAGTAAGCCGTATCGCAAATAATAAACCAACGTTCCAACACCATGGTCAAGCATACTAGTTACTCATGCAACTCGTACACTTGCACCATACATGAATCCATCTTACAGCAATGTAAAAATGTCAAGGAGAGCAAATAATCCAAATCGATACGCTAAATGTAATCTACAAATGAGCATAAGCTACAATTCAACACCTTTCAACAAGGGTAGGCTCCTTTTCCCTAAAAGAAAAAAGATGAGTTAAAACAAATAAAGTGCAAATGTATATCTTTTAGTTCAGCAAGTAACAACTCACTATAGCATGATTGCGTTAATCTCACAACAATAAGAAATCGCAATGATAATCTCTCATTTAGGAGTAAATTGGCTAGCCTGATGTTCTTCGTTCACTTTGAGTACGACACTATGGTCGGGATCGTTTGGTGCAGTAGGGGCATTTGTATTGTTTGATGCTCTCAGCCTTTGCGGGTGTTATTTTCACACACTTGCCATGATACCACCTCTCACATATGTCGCAGCCAATCCAGAACTCATCTCCACTGTAGTTTCCACCACAGCTGCCACACTGTGTGTCACCATGCTCATCTTCTTCCTCCTCAAAACTCTCTTCTACAACCTTTGGGGCACTTTTAACCTGTCCATCACTTGATCTCTGTGTATACAATAATTATAGTTTAAATTCAATTGAGTTAGAAAACAAGCTGAAATGTTTCCACAAATGTTAAGAAGATTCGACTTCGCTCACGTCTCCCTAACCTAGAGGTGGCAAAATGGGCGGCTCGGCTATGTCAGGTAGTGGGCGAAACAGATGACTTTTAGTCTACGTCGTGTTGACGTGCAAATAATCTTTCTAAATCTTTAGTAAAATATTTGATGCATCAAAGATGAATACAGAAAGTATATTACTGTACATAATAATAATGAAAAATTTTAAAGTAAAACAATTAGAAGAGGTATTTCATTAAATATACACATCGGATAACAGTGGAACCAAAGTTACTTGGACCCATTTGACTCGTTTTCTTTTTGGCTGATCTTTGTAGTTGCCCATCTGATATAAAAGATAACCCAAAATGACCCCATTCACTAAGTAAACGGGTCAATTTTAGCACCTCTAGCTCAACCAGAAGGGGGCCAGGAGAGAGGATATTTAATGGCAGTATACTGACAAGTCAAGTGCCTGAAATCATAGTTTCTAACACCAAAATCAATAAAAACATGTAAATTTGAGAGGGTGGAGACGTCAATTTCAACACATTCACTTATGAACAGGTTGTCGTCTTGGACTATGTTTTATCTCGAATGGGTAAAACAGATGTAACGAATATGAGTCAAAAGGGTCAAACAGAAGCCATCAAAGGACTGCTTTTTGATGCAAGCAAGGAATTGCTTTACACATTTTTATTTTCTTTTGAACGACTACTGAACAGCTTCATTCAAATATTTAGATTATCGTTGTAAATGCCATATAATTGTTACTAAAAAAATCAAAGAAAAAGTATTTTGGGTTAACCCATTCTGTTTTGACATAAACTAGAAATAACTCGTTCTGACCAACCTGGCTAATAGTCTACTACATGTAAGGGGGACGCATAAAAGTCAGTTCTAATCAAAATAACTATTTCACAAACAAAAATTGGAAACATACTCCCTCATATTCACTCCTTATCTACTAACTTTGGTTTTCAGTTTCGTATGGTACAAAAGCGGGCAATACTAACCAAAAGACAGGCCAGTTCTAGATTTTTCCATAATCTTCAGCAAGAAATACATGCGCGGCATGTATTATGTTTCTAACATTACTTTGTAAAAAGTGTATATAACTTTCTGTATTCATTCATGACATTCCAAATTAATCTTACTAAAAGAATGTAAATAAATAGTAATTAACAAAAAACAGCACTTCCATGAAGAACTTCTCCCGTTCATGACTGAAAAAAGGTAAACACTGAACCAAATGAGGACAAAAACATTATCTTTTATCATTCTTAATTCTGTTATTGTGGTATTTCGGGTTCGATTCAGTTCCAGTTTGGGCTATATAGAAATAAATAGAACATATTACATTTCACAAGGTTCTTCAGTACTCGTTGGAGGTGCTAACTTTGACCCATTTACTTACACATGGGTCGATTGGCATCAAGTTTTATCTCTAACGGGTCAAACATGTCAACTAACTAAATTTAACGGAACAAAACAGGTCAAACTGTTGAAAAGACGCCCATAACGTTTACTGTAAATGCATAGAACACCTTAAATCATTTTATTCAATATACTATTATTGAAACCATATAACTTTTGTTATCCTATTCGCAATTTCTTAGTTCCGAAAAAAATAGAACTGTTTTGTCAATCCAACCCAACCTGTTTCGATCGAAGAACAATCCATACAGAAAATTAATTACCCAGCTTGGCTGACCCGCATATTTTGACACCTCTAGTACTGATAAACTCGTAGACCAAAAAAAGACCTCGTTTACAAAATATTGAGGCACTGTAATGTAAAATGTACAACTTCTATTACCTTTGTGCTGCCCCTAGATTTGCTTCCGCTATCTGCACTAGGCTTGTCTTTTACAGGTTTCCGTTCAGTTACAACTTCAAAAACATTGGGCAGATCATTGATCAAGCTAAATAGACGCTTCCTGTAAAAAATCTTTGTCAGAACATGAGTCCAACTAAAATTACAAATTTATAGCCATGTTTAAGAAAACAGCTCTACATGTCACATAAAATAAAATATAAAAACCTAGGAGACTAAAGAGCACTGATAACCATTGTTCTTGATACTTGTGAAATTTTGGTGAAAATATTCATGTTCAGAAAGAACAGGATTATTTGGAGAACTTTTCTATGTATAATGGTTATTTTGATATAAAATGTCAAGTCTGAGGGTTACAAATGTAGAACCCTTCTTCCACATACACAAGGATCAACCAAGTAGTCGTTTTTACAGCTTATAACTGAAATATATGGTAACAGTAATTATCCCATATCTTTTGACTATAACAATTATGTGCACATGATTAAGGATCCATGCTAAAGACTTTATATGTTATGTCAACTTTAAGATTTTTGTAAATATTTAAGGATTTCTAGCAAAAATTTGGTTTTGAGTAGTGGATCCATAGCTTTCGTCCAGGGTATGCATTGCCACATGAATTACTTTTGAAATGGTACACTAAAAAAATTATTAAAAAAAATTCAGGGTATGCATGTGCATGCCCTGACTTCCACATAGGTCAAACCATGGTTCTATAAATAGTACTACACCTTTTACTGACCACGCACATATTGGCTGATAGTAAATGTTGAATATATATACCCTTCTGAATTGATAAACAGGAGTATCTAGTGCTCCAAAAAAAGATCTCATCAATAGTCGGGAATACTAGTGGACAAGAAGACAATTTTGACTTAGAATTCTCTGAGAGAGAAAGAGAGACTAGTTTACTACATTCATTTTGAGAAAAGGAAGAACTGTTGTTCAGTTCATAATGGAAAGAATGCAACAAAAATGCTCATGTTATATCCGTTTCATGTTGAGAAGAGGAAACTCGTTTCTAAAAACTAATACATTGCAAGTTGATGTATGACACTATCATCCATCACAAAAAGGAGTTGCTTATCATAAGGTAACTCATTACAAACAGTTACAGTGTAGAACTATTAGTTTACGTCCATTGCCATAACTTAGAGTTCATTATCAATCGAAAGTACATTGGAGAACAAAACAAGAATTCTGTAGTGAAAAGCCGTTGGATTGGCAGAGAAGCAAAGCAAACAGAATAGGTTTCACCGTTTTGAATCAAACATGATAGTTAATCCGTCATTCAGCAGGAACTTTATATATTTAAATATCTCGTGTTAACTTGTAACTTTTCGGGTTTTCAGGAACCTAAGTCTAGTGTAAATGAAGAATGGTGTCCTACATGAATTTGTTTCCAGCATTCGAAAAAGCAATTGTCATATTCGGAAGAATAATCACCTTAGACGATCATTCAAACACCCCATAGAATTGCTATATGCAGGAAGAATGGCAACACATATATTAACAATTAGAGGAAGTTATGAAAACAAACGATATAGAGAGCCATCCAGGATATGGAAAATATCCAGTTTGATAAGGAACAAAAGCTTCAAATGGAACTGTTCTCATGTAAGCTTTGAAGAGTATAAACTTATGATGAATAAACTGACACAAAACGCAATGAGCAGCTTTTAAAGAGTATAAGGTTGGTTTTATGCATGATTAAACCAGATTTTGTGGTTGTGAGCAAGTGCAGTCAGGCTCATTAACCACCAACCAGAAATACAGAAGAACCAAGCATAAAGAATATGGGCTCTATTTCAACTGTGATGCTTACAAGAAAAGTGAAATCAGGTCATGCTCATGTTACCCCAAAATCTTTTAGAGCTGAACCCGGATGCCCGGTGAATAAATAAAAGACATAAATACCTGACATCACTTCATGGATAACTGGATAAGGCAATGCTAAAAATAGATGTCACGAATGAAATGAGAAAAGCAACAAACGACTAAAAACCTTTATAACCAGCAGAACACAGAAACCAATTTTATGCAGATAAAATAGTAAAGAGAGCAAACAAATGTACATAAATAGTAAACAAATGAAGCAAGTAAGCACCTCTCATTTCGGTTCAGACGTGCACCAAGATAGAAAGCGACAGAGAGCAACCAACAGTCACTGTGAACTGCAACCAGAGAGAGCCAGTCTTTTCGGTTCATTCCATCTCTTGCAAAGTTGATTCCAAGAGCTGGTTCAGGAAGCTCTGGTGGAACTTCCTCTGCTGGAAGAGTAACTTCCCAATTTTCATTTGGATGTCCATATAGACACAAGTTGTCTTTGTCTGGAACCACAGAAACCATACATTTACTAAAAATAAATAAAAAATAGCAAGTCATAAAAAAAATTTAACAAAAAGAAATTTCATGTAATATTGGGCAGCACAACAGATTAACATAATTAACCTACATCGAAAAGTTGTATTTTTACTTTAAAAATTCAATTTATATGCAAAGACATTATACTGCATTGGATCATGCTAGATTGATCTCATGTTTCACATCTCATCAATTTTCACTCCCAATAAAAAAAAAATTCCTTTAAAAACATTTGACAAGATTTACCTCTTTTCGTTTTGCAATTGTGATACTATCTGATATTTACAACAGTTTATCTTCGCATATAAGGGACTGAACACAAATTCAGTTCGATCTACAAGTTTAGTCTCAAAAGAGATCTTAAATTTCACACATTGAGGTTGACTGTCCTGACTCCTGAATAAAACCATTTTTTGACCCAAATAAAATCTATGTTTTAAATTTCAAACATACCCATTGTCCATAACAACACATGACCTAATTTAATTTTCTTCTTTCTGATGTTCTTGGATTAAAATAACATATGCACATTCACCATACACAAAAACAAACGAATCTACAGCAGAATGTATATCCACATTCCAAAATTCTAGAAAGAAAAATACAAAAAACTAAAATTCTCAAATTGAATTAAAAACATACCTGGATCACAAAGTCCATAGAAGTCATCGACATCTAAATAAATCAAATGAAAAGAAGAATCCGAAAGTCAGTAAGTAACTTGAACAAAAAAGGGGACTTTTAGGGTTTAAAATTAGGGTTAGGGTTTACGAAAAAAATAAAAATTGTACCATGAGTTAAGGCACGAACGATGCCGGAACGACGACCGCTATAATCTTTGAAGATATCTTCTACTGTTCGAAGACCTGAAGCCATGTCCGTATAAAAAAATATGAATTAAATTGAATTTTGAAGTGTAGAAAGAATATTGACCGTATTCTCTGTGTGTGTTTTTGATGAAGGGGACTTGATTAAAGAGTAAAGACACTAATAATACGAATTATTTATTTATGGTCATACGAGATAAAAAGGCAAAACGGTAGTCAGATGTATTTTAACTATTTATAGAGAGAGAAGAGAGAGATGTGCAATTTTTATTTCTTTTGTTAAATTTTATGTATCGGAATTTGTTCGAATAAGAAATTGGTTTTTTTAAAAAGATTAAGAACCCAATAACAAAGTGATCATTATCTTTTTATTTCTTTTTCATTTCTCCTTCCTCCTCATTTCTTCACTTTTCATTTCTCCTCCCTCCTCATTTCTCCACTCTTCATTTCTCCTATATCCTCATTTCTACACCCTCCATTTTCTATATCCTCCATTTTCTCATCATTTTTTCTATATTATTATTTATTTTTCATTTTTTAAAATTTTTTTATTTTTTATTTTTATTTTCTTCGTTTTTTTCGTTTTTTTACATTTTTCTTCGTTTTAATTGTTTTTTGTACGATTTACTTTGTTTTTTACGGTTTTTTTACTATTGTCTTCGATTTCTTCGTTTTTTTACGTTTTTCTTTGTTTATTACGGGTTTTTTCGTTTTTCTTCGTTTTTTATCGTTTTTGAATGTTTTTTTTAAATTTTTCATCGTTTTTTTACGTTTTTCTTCTTTTTTTACGCTTTTCAATGTTTTTTACGTTTTTCTTAATTTTTTTATGTTTTCATCGTTTTTTACGGCTTTTTTTTGTTTCTCTTCGTTTTTTTACGTTTTTCATCGTTTTTCTTCATTTTTGTTACGTTTTTCTTCACTTTGCTTTATTTCTTCATTTTTTTACGTTTTTCTTTGTTTTTTTTAGTTTTTTCATTTCTCTTCGTTTTTTTCGGGTTTTTCAGTTTTTTTCGGTTCTCTTTCTTTTGCTTCATTTTTTTACGTTTTTCTTCTTATATGATTACAATGTTTATCGTCTATCTAGAAATTAGAGTGTCATATTTTTATAATCATGATGCACCATATCTTATAATATGATGCATGACCATTTTATTTAATAACTATACTTTATTGTGTATTATTAATTAAATAATTAGTGCATCATATTCAAGTTCGGATGCATCATATTTAGCAACGAAAAAAAATGACAACAATGAAAACGTTAAAAAGAACCCAAAAAAAATCAGAAGAAAATGTAAATAAAAAGAAAAAACGTAAATAAATGAAAAAAATGTATAAATGGTAATAAAAACGTAAAACAAAGAAAAACGTAAAAAACCGATGTAAAACGAAAAAAACGAAGAAAAACGTGAAAAACGAAGACAAACGTAAAAAAAATTGACGAAAAACGTTAAAAACAAATAATAAAGTAAAAAAGACAAAAATGTAAAAAAAAAAAAAAGCAACAAAAAATGAAGAAAGACGTAAAAAAAATTAAGAAAAACGTAAAAAAACGAATAAAAAAAGAAAAACGTAAAAAAACGTAAAAAAAAATGAAAAAACGAAGAAAGACGTAAAAAAACGAAGTAAAACGAAAAAAAACGTAAATAAACGAAGAAAAACGTAAAAAAAAAAAGGGAAAAAATGTAAGAAAAACGTAAAGAAAACAAAGAAAAATGGGAAAAACCATAAAAACGAAGAAAAACGAAAAAACGTAAAAAGGACGAAAAACGTAAAAAAAACGAAGAAAAACAAAAAAAAAAAGAAGAAAAACAATAAAAAAAACGTAAATGTTTTGTTTTTAAAAAAAAACAAATTTAAAAAAAAATAATTATAAAATGAATTTAAAATATATTATAGAAAGGTGGAGAAATGAGAATAAAGGAGAAATGGAGAGGAAATGAGGAGGACACTTGTCACCTCCTCATTGACTTCTTAATCTTCCTACAAATTTAGCTATTCTCTTAATAACCACATCTTTTTATTAGATTCTTTTTGGGTAAAAGGGATTACCAAGTAAATATTATAAATAAAAATCAATAAATATAACGTTACATACAAAGATTGTAGAATACCATATGACTCTCTAACTAACACAAAGACTCAAAAGAAAAAGAGAACTTCCAAACTCCAAGCCAACAATTAAATCACACTTCCACCACGAATGAAGATTCCACCAATGTAAAACTCGAGATTTCATCACATGCCGATCATCATTGTGACAAACGTGTGAAAAAAATAGGGAATTTACATCGCTGCTAATATAACCCCTTCACAGCTCTGATGAGCATATGGGCGGATCTGAAACACTCCATCACAAGCCCTTCACAGTTGTGATGAACATGTGATGAAACTAAAGTATTAAACGTCCACGTAAACGTCGGCTGTTGAAGCCCCTTGACAGTTGATATGCCGAGGGGCGAAGCAGAAAAGCCAATGGCCAACATCCAAAAATCCATATACAAGTACCAAGCAATTATCCATTGTAGACGCATAACATCAATCAAAATCAAAAGTCCTTAATCATCAAGGACTTCGGTAACTTCCATTTCTCCATCATACAAGAAGCACGATCCGCCCGCTTATACTTGAATGAATAAAGCCTAAGACGAACCACATCAATTATAGTTTTGACAACCTAATTAGCCGATCTAACTCCCTTCTTAAATAACCTTGAGTTAGCTCTTGCGATATAAAGTAAGACGTTGCACCAAGGAAAAGCTTAAACACAACACGAGTCACCATCTTTCGAGGAACAATAGGCTTCAATTAATCTATAGTATCTACCAAACGGTTAGAAGAACAATGCCAACCCCAAAACTATTTCACCATTAACCATAACTGCGAGGAAAATGAACATTCAAAAAATAGCTGAGTCTGAGATTTCAATTGTGTGTCACAAAGAGGATGCCGAAGTAGGTTTAAGTTAGTCGATGGACTGACATCCCTTTGCCTCAACCTGTATTGGGTCTTCAACTTTCCACCCAAAATCGGCCATAAATTAATAGAATGTCGAGGAATGAAACAAGATAACTAAACAATCCCGTACCAATCAACAACTCCAACTCTTGGCCAAATAGTATTCCACACTTAGCTAACTTTAAATTCCACCATGTTCCCAGAATTATCCCTCCAAAATAGCCTATCTGGTCTATTAGGCAAAGAGGGATTAAAAAGTTGATTAAGAAGAGGGGTATCTAAGAGCCCAATCATTCGGTTGTCTCCAAGCGTTGTCAAGAACCACATCCGCAACGGCGTCTGTGTGTTGGAACTCCCTAGTGATAGCACGATCCGTAAAAAAAGATGACAATGGGCATTTGCATTCCCATTTATCAAACTAAACTGAAACGGATTTTTTATCTCCTAAACGAAACCAAAAATGATCCCGAAGGATATCACGAATATGGAAAAGTTTCTCCCGCCCCAGCTCATATCTCCACTCGATGGAATTTCCCAAAAATTTTGACCTCAAAGCTTATGCAAATAAATCCATCTCACCCGTATAGATTCTTTATGGGAAAAGAGATTCCAAATGTGTGTAGCCACGAGAGAAACATTCAAATCCAATAAGCCACGAAAACCTAACCGTTAGGTCTTAAAGTAAGATCTCAGATAACTTGATGACAGACTATCAATTATTGAATAAGAATTAATCGATACAAACTCAGTATTCAACGTTTAATATCAAGTTAATAACAGTTCAAGTTATATTGATCTTTACGGAATTAAGAACAACATTGAATCACACAGATTATCGAACATACACGTATTTTATTCAATTGATACAAAACACATAGTCGAATATATGGTCTAGTTTCTATTAATTACATAAAAATATATATACAGGTATTGCGGTTTATGAAATACAATCATATCGTATTTCTAACTAATAGAGTTCTACTTAACCCTACGGGTTTTATGGAAACAAGATTAATTACAGTATAATTCGAATTCTTCTAACTAATTAGATATCTTCGAATCTTCAATCTACAATCTTAATCTCCAAGTTCTTCTAAGTCTGCATGACTTGAGTCTCTCTTCTTCAATCTATATTTAAGTATGTCTTGGTCTGAGTCTGTGTGACGTCATTCAGACTCAGACCGAGCATAGTGGACAAACTAACGCTCAAGACTGTCTTAGTTTGAGTTAGTGTTCCCCACTACTAAGTTGACACGTGGACCACTGAGATTTTATGGGTAAGTGAGATGATCATATTACCTAATGGTATGACCACCATGTCCCGGATGGACCGATAGAAATTAGGGCGCAAGAACAATGGTGACACCGTGTTGGGTAGCATACCTTTTTATACCTTTTGTACTACATTCTACAAGGTGGGTACACCAATATGTGTGCATATCATAGATATTAGACGGATACAAGAAGTCAAAAAAGTTTGACACTTATAATCTACAAACATGTCCAAACATGGATTTAGGAGATTAAGCCAAGACACTTATCCGCAATACAAGCAAATCTTAATCATACAATTTGGGAAAGGACAGAAACACATAATGTTTCCAATTGATTTAGGGTCTTCTCATACTCAGCTACAGATGTAAGCTCATTGATATCAAGACACTTACTTACATTCTCTATTGCCTTTTCAATCTTCTTCATGTCTTTCTTATGGATCTTTTTCTTAGAACTCTTTCCTATGGTTTTTATTTTGCTTTTCACATCATAAATGTATTCCTCTAAAGCATTGCGCGCAACCACCTTCTTCTTGTACTCTTGGTCTTCTAGTCTATACTTTTCGGCATCTTTCAACATCTTATTAATCTGTTCATCAGACAACCTTCCTTTGTCATTAGTGACTCTCATTTTCTTTTTTAAACCGGTGGTTAGTTCCTCGCCCGAGCAACTCAAAATACCATTAGCATCAATTTGAAAGACTACATTTACTTTTGATTGGCCCCTTGGTGCAATTGGGACTGCAACACTAAATGTTCCCAACCAATTATTGTCTTTAGCCCTAACTCTCTCACCCTGATACACCCCAAAATTTGCAGCACTTTGATTGTCTTCAACAGTATAATATATGCTTTCCTTCTTGACTGGTATCGTTGTGTTTCTTGGGATCAAAACGGACATAGTTTCATCATACAGCCCCACACCAAGTGACAAAGGAGTGACATCTAAAAACACAATGTTCTTAACTTTTTCACTCATGTCACCGCGTAACTTTGCAGCAAGAATTGATGCACCATATGCAACTGCCTCATCAGCATGGATCCTCTTAGAAAGCTCCTTTCCATTGAAGAACTCTTGCAACAATTCTTGTACTTTAGGTATCCTAGTGGACCCACCAACAAGTACTACTTCATCTACATTTCTTTTATCCATATTTGCATCACCCAAACAACTCTCCACCGTTTCTATGCACTTGCTAAAAAAGTCTGCATTTAGATGTTCAAACTTTGCACGAGTAATTCTGGAAGAAAAATCAATACCCTCGTGCAAACCATCAATTTCTATAGTAGTTTCAATAGTGGAAGAAAGTGATCGTTTAGCTTTTTCACAAGCTACCCTTAACCTCCCTATTGCTTTTGTATTCCTCTTAACGTCTTTCTTATGCTTTCGACTAAACTCCTTGATAAAATACTCCACCATTTCATTATCGAAATCTTGACCACCCAAATGAGTGTCTCCGGCTACTGCCTTCACTTGTAACTTCCCTTTTTCATCAATTGTGACAAGAGAAACATCAAATGTACCACCACCCAAATCAAAAATAAGAACGTTTGTTTCACATGTTATATTATTTGACATATCTAGTCCATAGGCGATTGCAGCTGCGGTAGGCTCATTAATTATTTGTAAAACATTAAGTCCTGCAACATGACCGGCATCTTTAGTTGCTTGTCGTTGTGAATCATTAAAATAAGCAGGCACTGTGACTACCGCATCTATAACCGTTTTACCAAGAAATTCCTCAGCAATATTTTTCATTTTTGCAAGTATCATGGATGATATTTCTTCAGCACAAAATTCCTTTTCCTCACCTTTGTACGAAACCACAATCTTTGGAATGTCATTAGTCCCTTCTATGACCTTAAAAGGCCACAACTTCATATCTTGCTGCACTGTTGCATCACTTAATCTTTTTCCAATTAGCCGTTTAGCATCTAAAAATCCAAAAATTATGAAATTTAAGTATGTAGTTATCATTGATGATCTCTATAGTTGATTCAAATTGCCTACAAAGGATAAGAGATAACTAAAAACATACCAAAGATGGTGCATTTGGGGTTCATAGCGACCTGGTTTTTGGCCCCTTCACCTATTAGACGTTCAGCGTCGGTAAAAGCAACACATGATGGTGTTGTCCTATTACCAAGATCGTTGGGTATGATCTCAACTTGGCCATGTTGCCAAAATCCCACACAAGAATACGTTGTTCCAAGGTCAATACCGATAGCTGGTGCAACAACTTTTGTACCAGATTTGCTGTCACTTTCTCCTTTCCCATCCATATTTTATTTAACAGAAAAATGTATGAAACACCCTCCCAAGTAACCTGAACAGAAAATCTCCTTTGTTTATCCGTTTAGGAAAATGTATGAAACCTACAGTGTCAAAATAAAGAGTATTGGTGAAATAAAATTGGAATCTAAATTGCCAATTACAACGGTAAAATTAGAAAAAACATTTATGCAAAGTTAAGCTTAAATAAGATACGGTCTGCAATTAGGGATACAGTTAATATTATGATTTTCTTAGAAGCTAGGCTCCAGTTAAAACATCAAACTCACTTATCACTAGAAGTTTCATCATTTGATAAGTTAGACATGAAAGGGAAAAGTTTGTGAATTGAAACTAAACCAAAAATATATCCGACTCTTTTGAACAAATGTACACCACATGACAGCATATGTCTTCTAAGTCGGGTGAGAATTTTAGCGACAGATTCTGTGAATATGACACTGACCGAATATTGCGTGATTGTCCTCTTAGTCTTCTACTACCTGCAAGTACATCAATCACAGACATGAGTACGTTTAAGTTTGCGGAAAAAATAGTTACCAAAAAGTAGCAACTTAAACATGTAAATATGCAGTACTCAAGGAAGATCTTTTAGAAATTTAAAGATATAAATGGAAGGACTATGTACATATGAGAACTCATACTCTCTCCCTTTATTAATGAATGAAAAGGACATAAGCAAAAGTTAACTGGACGGCATGATTCGATCCTTGTTCATCTGTCCATAATACATAAAACAATTACTCAACAAGAAGCATGCATCAATTATTTATTTCGAGAACTTTGGAGGCTTTCTTTCATGAAAATTACCGAAAGCCGAAAGTATTTGGTGCACCGTTATTAACATCATTGCTTATATCGCCTCTAGTCGAGTTTTGTCATACATGTTCCATTTTAATAGAGCACCTATACTAGGCTATTAGTTGTATATCACATAGTCAATCTCCATTTTTTACACACAAACATATCGTTCCCAAATGCATGTATTAATATTAGAAGAAGACCCGTGCAATGCAGCGGGAAAATTTTTTTAATTTCACATTAATTCGACATGTAGTATTATGTTTTTTGTTAATATTTTAAAAATTAAAAACTACATTACAATGCACACACAATACTGTTTTGTAAGTGAGAAAATCACCTTTAACAAAAACTTTCTTTTTTAAATTGTAATAAAATAATCAAAAATTAAATATATCATAATATGTCATTACAAACTCGATGGTCGGGTTCCGAGTTGCAAGTGCCGAGTTTCGAGTTCTTAATGAACATATTGCGAGTTGTGGAGTCGTTTGTTGAGTCTAGAAGTTTAAGTTTCACTATTTTATCATAGTTATTTTTTTATTTTTTTATTTTCTGTATTTTGACATAAACATTATCTACGTTGAATGGTAATTTTAAAAACCATCTCAAATGCATCATATAATATAATAGTCTACAAATATAGATATAAAAGAGTTTAAGTTAAAATTAAAAGTCATATATTAGTTAGTTTATAGTTTAATAATATTTGTATTGATGAAAACTAAATAAA
The DNA here is from genome assembly GCA_963921325.1 of Logfia minima. Classification (NCBI taxonomy): domain Eukaryota; kingdom Viridiplantae; phylum Streptophyta; class Magnoliopsida; order Asterales; family Asteraceae; genus Logfia; species Logfia minima. The sequence goes on along the minus strand of OY992776.1, from coordinate 8,949,286 downwards.
TAATAATTAGGGGTATGTTAATTAAATGTCATAAATTAAGTAGTTTATGTTTTAATAATGTTTGTATTAATGAGAATTTAATAATTAGTAAGTAGGGGTATGTTAGTCATTTATATGAATTTTTAAAAAACCTCTTAGTAATTGTAAGGACAAAATAGTAAAATCTATCTTAAAAAAAAACACTCAAATGTATTATATATTAGTAATAGATAGATAATATGTCCACTATCTATTTTTATTTTTATTTTTTACGGCCCCTAAATTTGAAAGCCCTAAACAGTTGCCACCCTTAACGGCCCTGAATTTTTGGGTAAGAGCAATAACTAGTCTGACAAATGTACCATTTTACTTTCAACGAAATAATTCAATTTTACAAATGTTCCAGATCCATCACCACATATGAAAAACAAAAATCTATCTTCACAAAGAAGCCAAGTAACAATACCACATAAAACAACAATCCTTTCAAAAATAAATATCAAATTGAATGTTCCCGACTCTAAATCAACTATAATATTAAATAACAACCCCAAAAAAATCTAGCAAAATGAGAAAGGAAAAGAAGGAAAAAAAAGGTTCTCGATTTATAATGAAGCGCCCCTTCATGAAGATGTCAACAGTCGCTTGATCCCTGTTTTCTGCTCTGAAGTAAGTCTTGTAGGGAACTTAATAATGAATTTGACCCTTAAGTTACCTTTTTTGGTGGGTTCTTTAGGTATTGGCATCCCTTCACCTTTAACTACCTCTTCATAAGTTGGGCTGATTACAGAGTTGACGAGGATTGTTAAGTTTCGACCATCAAGCGTTGTGACTTGTGCAGTGTAACCAGTCAGAGCTTCTGCTAGTGATATCTTTTGGGTAGCAACTAGATCATTGCCATCCCTTTTGAACACAGCATGTGGTTTCTCATCAATAATGAAAACAAGATCTGATGGGATAACACCTCGTTGTTCATTTCCTTTTTCTGGGAATGTTATTTTTGTACCCTTTTTCCACCCAGGTTTCACCTCTATTGTAAGAATTTCTTCCACCGTGGTTGGTCTCCTGTAGTCAAAATGACACAAGACGAACAAGTATAATTCCGTGAGCCCAAGTATATGCGACAGTTCATTAAAAATTTCACTACGATTGGCAGTTGATTATTACCATTCTGAACCACCATTTTCCTACATCTACCTATAACTGTAAAGTTATATTATCGATATTACCTTGTTACTGTTTCTAAGTTTCTTAATTTATAATATTTCCTTATTATCATACATGTAGATGAACCGAATAGAAATAGAGGCAAAACTTCAATAACTAACCAATCTCAGATTGTATATAGGTTGAATTTACTAGCATATATAGATTGCACATTAATGAAGACCAGAACCTTAAATCCTATGGACAAAATGATCCAAACTAGCTCCAGTTACATTCTCATTAATAGTATGGCCAAATGATTCAGTAATAATTTCTTATAATGTTTACCAACTGAAAACTGATTAATAGCTACTCATTCAAGCCAATAGGTATTTTCCACAAAGCCTAGGACTAGAGTTCACAATTTCAATCCGTTCACTTATCAGTTTGTGATCAGGTCGATTTGGCTTGTGACACATAAATTTGAAACATTTATTTAAAAGGGACCCACTTGCCCGAATGGCTGTCAAAATTCTACTATTCTTAATCATAAATCCTCCTAAATCATTTTAACCGCAAATTTGGAGTATTATTGTAACTGTGTTTCCTATCTCATAGTTAAAACATTAATAACAAAAAAGAATCAACGATTGACAAGAAGTGCCAATGGTCAATCTGACTCATTTTGACACGTTACTCCACCTCCCATCTCACAACCTATACCTAGAACTATATATGTTACATATGAACATGGCCAACGGGAATCTGCCAGAAACAACATAGCCTGATTGTAAACACAGTATGATGCATTAAATACAAGCTTTAACATATGCTACGATTTCTAATATTAAAAACATGTTTGGAAATATTTTTTGGGTAAGTCATGCTCAGAAGTCAGAAGTCAGATCTTTACTACTAGGGCTAAATTATCCTATAAACATTGCAGCATTAGGTTAGTGATTGAAAACAGTTAAAAAGGTTTTGAAAATTGTCACCAATTCACCATCATCATTATAATGGAAAAAATCAAGTATAACGATCAGTCGTTGGCTGGATGTGCACAAGCCTTATGATAAACCTAGCTATATATATATAACCGTAAGAATATATAGCCCTGATGTTTAATCAAATCTGAAAAAATATGTATTGCTTAGAAACAGCCCTAAAGTCAGTGTCTCAAGACGACAAATACCAAACATGAACTATAATGCATATTCTAGACCATATACCCTAAAAGAAGAAAATAGCAAAGTAAAATACTTGCAACCCCATAGACCTAAGCTTCATACATTATTATAAGAATGACATTTACCATACCCAAAACTCATGATTGAATCCTTTATAGCCATGTGTAGCGACCAGCATACAACAACTAACTTATCTCATGTAGCTTATTAAGGGAAATAATAAAGATATACTATATGCATATACGCAGGTTATTAAACACTCAACACTTTCTACGGAATAAAATACGACTACACTATACATCCATTTCTGGCATGCATTTAAGTAACTAATACATACAATCTTTGAATATCATATGTGCTACATAAAGATGGTCGCTGCATGAACACCAAGGGGCTATACTGAAAAAGGGTATAGACAGCAGATGAGATAAACTATATTTGATAATTATGTGAACAGCAAGGGCCAATATAAATATGTAATAAACAGATAAAAGAGGATAAGCTAAGTACTTCAAAAACACCGTATGTCATATCCTACTTGTAATTATTACTCCTTTGCCATGGAAACAAGCTAGTAATATAAGTATTATATAGTTGGGACTTGTGACATGAGTCGAAAGTGTGAGCAGTACTTAACAAGAAAGCAACATACTTCCTTTCTTTTTTAAATTTGACCAGGACTCTAAAATGTGTTACACAAACCACCATAATTTTTTTGTAGTATTTTAGGTACTTTTGGCAGGAAGCCTATATAAATGCTGACATGACTAGATGGGTTTTTTTTTTTTCCTTTTTAGGGATCGGATGGTTTTATAAAGTTTACAAATTTTGAACGGTTTAACATTTTTTGAATGTTGCATGTTCTATTGACGACTTCAAAAGTCCAGTGACCATCTACGTAAAAGTTGATTCAACTCGTTTACTATCTGTTGACGTTTATCGACAGCTTTACCAATTTTAAAAACTTAATGCAACTCACATCCTATCTAAAGGGCGCTCACAAACCTATTGTAAACTAATGTCATACTTCCCTAAGATAATTAGAAAGTTAATCCAACTCATTCACTATCTGCTGACATTTATCGACCTATATGCACAATTCCAGGTAATTATCTTTACCAAAATTGAAAACTTTATGCAACTTGTATCCTATCTAAAGGGTGCTCCGAAACATATGTAAACTAATCTCATATTTCCCCAAAGATTGCTTCATAAATCTTATTAGTTAGCGTGACTAAACTGGTTATAGTTTAATGTAATCTGACATTTCAAAAAGCTGATAGTTCAAGATGCATAAGAAGTACTAACAATCCCCGAAAACGGAAACTTATTATAAAATCACATTCACCATATTCATTAAATAGCCTAATACGTCAAGAAACATGCCATTAAATTCAATGCAAAAGTAATTTCAAAACATAATACAAACAAATCAAATATCACAACCAAAGCTTACCCAGTAGCATCAGTAGCGTCCCTCGAGATCTTCATCTTCTTTGTCGTCCCTTTATATAAATCCTCTAAGCTACACGGCAATGTACGTTCAATCGCGGCCGCTTTCCTAGGAGGCATACTACCAGACCCTTCACCACCACCACTAGCACCTCTGAACTGTGAAAATATATCATCACCAAACATACTCCTTGGAAACTGCCCGCCTGGCCCGCCCCTTGACCCTCCCATATTATCTCTCATCCCTCCAAACGGACTCGACAATCCAAAAAACTCTGAGAATATATCATCCGCATTTCGTGGATTAAACCTGAAATTTGCCGAACCCCCATCACTAGACATACCCGAAAACCCACCAGCACCAGGTGGTGGCATTTGCCCCTTCAATCCCTCCTCACCATACTGATCATAAATAGCCCTCTTTTGTGGATCACTCAGAACCTAATGAAACAAAAAGCACACAGAACCCTAGGCAACTTAATCAATTAATAAAATCAAAAACACAAAATTCACTTTCAAAGTTTGTAAATTTCAAGCTCAATTCCACTAATTAATACATACACATACTCAATCTGAACGGAATACACAAAAACTGAAATTGAATTAAAATTTCCCGAAATTGAAGAGATAAAAATAAAATTGAAGTGTAGTAAGCAGAGATAATGATATACATACATCATACGCTTCAGAAATAGTTTTGAATTTGGCTTCAGCATCTTTTTTATTATTAGGGTTTTTATCAGGGTGCCATTTCATCGCGAGTTTACGATAAGCTTTTTTCAAGTCGTCATCTTTAGCGTTGCGATCGACTTGAAGAACCTTGTAGTAATCAACACCCATGATTATGGCTGTAATTCTGTGGTGTGCTTGTTGTTGAGGTTTGTTGGTGATTTTATTTATTGGTATATTTAGTTCAAGTTTAGTATGGTGGTTTCGAAAAGCTTCTTCGGGTATAATGATGATGCGAATGTGAATGTTGGGTGAGTCAGCCACGTTGTTGGAATTTGGGCTTTCAGGTGCTTTTTAGGCCCAACATGTTATATTTTGCAAAGAACGAGTGGTTAGGAAAAGAGTTTAAGATAGCAAAGTACTATTTGTTAATTATGAGACGGTACAATAAATAGAATTTTTATAAGTGGTGGTAAGTAGCAAAGCACTTGGTTTTGTTAACAATTTTATAAGCGTTTTATTAGAGTGATGTGTTAGATTATATTAGTATAGATCGGTCCGTTTGTGGGTACAAAATTCTAAAGTTAAGGTATTGTGATTCATACAAGATTTCTTGCCGTCCGATTTTTGCTGCAAGAGATTCAATTACACAGCTTTGAGAGAATAAGCCGAAGATTGAGCAATGAAAAAAATCTCATGGCAGCAATGGCTTGTTAACCCAATTGTGAGTCTGCAAGTTACCGGGTGTTAATGTGAGGTGTCTATAGTATGCATGATCTTAGAGCATCAGTAGTACTCGTGGTATAGGAGTTGTATGCATAAGTTATGTGCTTATGTAGAGAGAGAACACAACTCTTTTATTTTAAATAAAATCAACTAGATAAAAATTGATACCACATTTACATGAGATAGAGTGGGTTCACAAAGTGAGTGGTGAGCCCATCTTAACCTTTTCATATGCGATAATGACGTTTTATGAAATGTCAATTGATGTGGCAATCTATGCCACTTCTAAGAGTGGTATGCACTAAAACCATTCTAAGCCGCTGTATCGATTGAGAAATTGACGCACATCAGCTAACCAATGTCGTTGGCACCACCTTGGTTTGGTTCGATGTACCTCTCTCTCTCTCTCTCTCTCTCTCTCTCTCTCTCTCTCTCATTTTTAGATAGTTTGAAATTCAAAGTTACTTGTAATCGATGGTTGTTGAGCTTTTCTCATTCTATTCCCCTTTCATGAGTTGTTTATATGTCATTTAACTCCTAAGTTTCATGTTGTTTGTTTAAATGCCCTTCAATTTAACTGCATTTTCTACCTCTCACAGCATATTCAACATGATCTATCGAGTTAAAGAATTTGAATTTGAGATGATCACAATCCCTCATTCACTATCGATTGTGGGTGGTGGACTTTAAATTCTTTATTTTCTTCATCTTTAGTAACCATCATTTACATAAGAAGCATAAGACCACTCCCTATGGTGACTGAACAAGACTGCAAGACTGACCTCCACGTCAGCGCTAAGATTGAGGACTAACCCAAGACTGAACGCTGCCTATGGTGACTGCAAGACTGAACAAGACTGTGCCACATCAGCGCCACGTCATTTCTTAAATATCAATACAAATACATTTTTTAATTAATAATAAAATTACAATAATTTAAAAAACTAACTTATATTAATACTAAAAATTACAATAATTAAAAAAGTACGTTACATAAATTCTTAAATAAACTACGTTACACTAATAAATAAAAACATTACAATAATTAAAAGTATACGTTACAATTACTCGTCGTCCGTGTCTTCGTTCGTCGGTTCGTTAGGCGTAACATTATTTCGAATACGAAAATTTGACGGGAGGCTCCAAATGTGTTCGATGAGATTATTACGAAGTGAATGATGCGTTCGTTTATCGCGTAATTCTTTTTCCATACGAGCATAAACTGCCACCCTCTCCGACCAAGTACGTCGCGGAAGATTATTCGGGTTTCGGAGGTAGTCTTCCTCAAGTTGACATATATTGCACCCGTTGTCTTCGGTTATCATGTTGTGTAGAATCACACAAGTGTACATGATTCTTCTTATCTTGTTAATACTATACGGTCTTGCCGGATTTTTAAGTATCGCCCAACGACCTTGAAGAACACCGAATGCTCGTTCTACGTCCTTTCTTGCAGCTTCTTGGAATCTCTTGTATTTGATATTCTTTTCCTTGATTCGACATCTAAATGATTTAACAAGAGTCGCTCATTCCGGATAAATCCCGTCAGCGAGATAATATCCTTTGTTATATTCAACCCCATTCACAGTAAACCTTGACTCGGGAGCTCAATCTTGGAGTAAATCCCTAAACAAATCTGATTCATTAAGAACATTAATATCGTTGTTCGAACCTGCAGGACCAACATAAGCGTGCCAAATCTACAAATCGTACAAGGCCACCGCTTCGAGCATGATTGTTAGATGCCCGTGATCACCTCGTGTGTATTGACATTTCCATGCTACTGGACAATTTTTCCAAGGCCAATACATACAATCGATGCTTCCGAGCATCCCCGGAAAACCATGTAACTCCGCATGTTTAGCTTGTAAACGTTGGACATCTTGTAGAGTAGGTTTTCTTAAATACTCACTCGAGTATAAATGAAATACGCATTTAGAAAAGTTATCTAAACAATCATATGAAGTTTGTTAACCCATATGTAAATATTCATCAAACGCATCAGCGGCACAACCGTATGCCAATTGTCGTATTGCGGAAGTACATTTTTGAGAAACATTAAAACCAAGTGTACCGGTACAATCGGGCGCTTGATGGAAAAAACTAAAATATGGAGGTAGCGGTAGTTGAGAGTAAGACGTTATACCTTCACATATACGGAGAAACAATGACTTGCTCATCCTATATCTTCTTCGAAAGTAATCTTCGGGGAATGTTGGATTATTCGCAAAGTAGTCTTGCCACAAACGTTCCCCGGCACCGAGTCGATCTCTATTTAAATGCCTTCCACGTATTTTTGGCCGAGAACTTTCGGCTTCGTCTTCTTCATTTTCTTCTAACACTTCAAGTATATCGAGCATAGCATTCGGATCATAAGTAGCAACACTTGCTACGAATTCTTCTAGATCGGAATCGTCATCCGAATTATTATAGTGATCCATTTATAAAATAAAGTAGGAAATGTGTGTGAAAAAGTAAGAAATATAAAAGTAGTAAATGGGATAATTGTGTGTGATAATTTGTATGAAATAAAGTAAGAAATGTACGAATTGTGTGTAGAAAATGTAGTATAATGTATATGTATATATAGTATTGAGAATAATTAAAAAAATGTTTTTTTTTTTGGCCGTTGGTTTTGTGCCGTTGGGGATTTTTGCCCGTTGCACTAGCTGTTTGGCTCAATCTCTCTCGTTCTTCTCGCGTTCTCGGCAGCATGAAGAAGCCACAGGACGGTCCCAAGACGGGACCGTGCCTATGGTGGCGGTGGGAGGACGATGCCACATGTGCCGGGACGAAGACGGGGGCGGTGCCAAATCAGACTATAGGCACCGGTCTAAATGTATTCATTACATTGACAATCAAGGACCTTAATGATTTTTATGACGATGTGTTCTTATTTCATACCAGCTTCTCCAAAATCCATTTAATTACCTTAAAGTTCGATTTAAGGCCATGGATTCGATTTGGGTATTTCATGTATGTTAAGGTATTTCTAGCCTCTATGAACACTAGATTTGTACAAAATATAACCAACGCTGAAATAAACATGAATAGAAAAATGATAAATAGATTACATAAAAGCGAAATTATTTTAGATGACAATAAATTCAATTTTCAATATAAAATATAAAAAGAATGAGAAAATGTCTAAAACATATATTAATCATCAAGTGTACTTCATTATATCAGTATTTAAGTTGATTCTTTTGTGCCTATTTTATCATTACTTTTACTCATACGAGCATGAAACATCCATATTACAAAGGTGTATATAGATATAAACAATTCTTTTTATAGAATAGAATAGAACCATACAATATACAAACTACAAAGTTGGTTCGAAATATTGGTTGTCCCACATCGGGTAGTAGAATAAACAAGTGTAAAGGAAGTGGGTGTATAAAACGCGAAGGAGATGAACAGAGTAAGGCATCTTTGCGCTTGGGGCAATGACGCAGTTAATGAGGTAATAACCGAGACGCGTCAATTGCTGGTTGAAAACTATTTCCAAACCCCCTCCTTGGCTTTGGGTTTCCCTTTGCCATCGAGAATTTCTGGAAGGACTCCCTTTCTGAGGGTAAAGTCCTACAATCTTAGTTTTTAAATGTTTCTTTTTCTGGAATAAAAATTCCATCAATCCAGTTGTGTATTTAATTGTTGTCTAAAAGCTTGTTTCAAGTATATTTGCTTTACGAAGTGTTGTCTCTATTATTTTCTTTGTATTATCTTAGAAAATATGTTTGTAAATGCAAATAAAGTTACTATATCGTGTTAATCATGCAAATGCTTAGAAGTTAGCACTATTTTGTAAGTACATTTAATATTTATTTTTGTTGTTTTTTAGTTACTAATAGTAACTCATTGGCGGGCGGTCGGTTGCAAAGAAAGAATTGGTGACATGTATCACTATTTGATACATATGAAAATTCCGGTTTTTGCGAATGGAAAACTCTTGAAAGGATGAAATTTTAGATGCTATTCGTGAATTTGTTTTTCTTTAGTTTTGTAATAGAAATAGGTAAGGCTCTTTAAATTGGGTGCGCTCGTTGCAATATCCTCTTAACATGTTCTTTCCTTTAACTCCTTTTGAGTTTTCAACATAGTTGGTTGTTTAAAAAATAAAAAAGTGTTATGTTTTAGAATTTTAGAAAGACACAATAAACTATTTTTCGTGTTCGGTTGAAAGCGCAATTCAGATCTAGCATATGTTCAAATGAAGTTTCAAATTTTAGCTACAAGTATTTTTGAGTTTTGTGTTTACTTGCTTTCACATTCATATTTAATGTTTCGCTAGAGATATGGTTCCCAAATATATGAAAATATTATTGAAATACATATGAAATTTTGTTCAAGATTATGTAATAAAAGTGTGCTTTCTATCACATGTATTTTGTTTTTTATGATAATTTCAGGTTACAATGGTATCAATTAAATCAATTATATCTAAATTGGTATGATATAAAGTACTAAAATTATATCTAAATTGGTATGATTTAAAGTACTACTCACCATAATTGATATCACATTTGATAATGACTAATATCATTTTTGATAACAATTTATATCACATGTGATAATGATTAACATCACAGGTGATCATAAATATTATTGGCTCATGTGATTTCACATTCGGTTACTTATTGATCTTCTATTCACATGTGACTGTATCTCTAATTAGATTTAAATTTCAAACCTACAAACATTTATCATATTTGATTACAACTAATATCACATGTGATAACAGTTAAACATTACATGTGATAACAACTAATATCAAATGTGATAAAAATATTAATGATTGATGTATAATCATATGTAGTTACTTTTTGATGTTTTGTTCGCACGTGATCGCATTTGTAATCATATATAAATTTTGAATGTATATTATTTATAACATGTGATTACAACTAATATCACACGTGATAACAACTTAAGGTTAATACACACAGAGAACATTAAAGTATTTCAAAATGTTCACTTAAAGCACTAAAGTTCACAAGTCGACAAAACCATTATTGTATTATGTGGTTTTTAGTTTTGCATAAATAATGTTTAGTTATTTGTTCATTTCAGGAATTTTAGTAACTTGTTACCTGTTGATAACCGGTTTTTCAATCCATATAAGATCCATGTAAATGTCAAGTCGATCTCACATTATCACCATGTTGTCCAAATTGTGCACGTCATCACACAACTAAGATTTTCCTCAAAAACTCTACTTTTACCTTTCTTCAACAATTCAAAATCCTAACACCCAAAAACACAATACAACGAAATTAATCAAACTTGAAGTTTCATTCAACAATTGGGATTTCCGGTTCATGATTCATTTTGCTTCATCATTATAATCTTATAATATGAATGTTAAATTATAAAATTAAATATAAATATTGAATATTATATCTTGTACCTAAATATATATACATGTAGTATAAGATTTCTTATTAGAGTTCCAATTGAAGCTCCTAGTTCAAAAATCTGGGTAATCATTTTCAAATAGGATTTCAAAAATTATGGATCAAGAACCATAAATCGAAATCGGTAAGGCAAAACCCTCATCCAAATAACATCATCGTGTTCCGCAACCACCACTACCAGCACCGTTTGGCATCTCAGATCTCGATTTTTTGCTATGGTGCTTGTTCAGTATATCTGGTGAGGGAATGCTTGACGAAAACCCACCACCACCATCACCAGATCGGCGCCACTGTCACAACCACACCACCATCGCACATTCGACTTCAAAGGGGGATTTTTTCGTTTTTGTTTACATCTCTACGATTTTCCATACATTTAAGGATTTTCCTCCAAGATCTACATGAAACCATCGCCAGAATAATGGTGGTTAGATGAAAATAGAAAATGGCCACCCGAGTTGCCGGAAATGACCATTGATGGTGGTTAAGCTGAGCGGTTGTTGTTGGTGGTGGTGGTGTTGATTTGTAGAGAGAGAAAAAAGTGAATTTGTAATTATAATAACCCTAAAATATTTATATTATATATTTTATTTTAGTTTTGATATTTTTTAAACATGTACAAAAATAGGAAAATTAAAGCCACATAAGCTGAATAACCGGTGGAATTGGAATGGTTAAATTTTTTAACAGGTTTTATAAAAGCATCTCCAATGAAGATATTTTCTAAAGTTTTTTTTTATGTTAAAGTTTTTTTTGTGCAAAAAGGTTTTTGAAAAGCTTTTCTTTATTGGAGGAAAAACTTTTTTATGCAAAAGCTTAAGAAATTTCAAGTTATACATGAAAAACTTTTTTGAAAGTATGTGTGTATGGTTTGTGAAAAGAAAAAGCTTTGAAAAGCTTTTTATCATTGGAGACAAAGCTTTTGTTAAAAGATTTTTTATAAAAAATTGATGTGGCAAGAAATAGGCTTGTTAAAAGCTTTTCATCATTGGGGATGCTCTAAGTTTCATAAGTTCAGTAATGATTATGTTAACACGTGAAGATAAATACTTTAAGTGAACATTTTGATATAATTTAGAGCCCTCTATGTGTATTATCATATGTTATAACAAGTAATATCACATTTGATAATAACTAATTTCAACCCTGAACCCGAAATTTCACATATGATAACAAGTAATATCACATGTGATAATATCTAATTTCAACCCTAAACCATAATTATCACACGTGATAACAACTAATATCACATGTGATCATATATATTATCGAGCGTATAGTCACATTTAGTTACTTTTTAGTGTTAAATTCACATGTGGTTGTTTTGTAATCAAATTTATATTTCAAAACTTCAAATATTTGCCACTTGTGAATACAACTAATATCACATGTGATAACAACTATAATAATACGTGATCATGGATTATTGACTGATGTCTAATCATAGGTAAATACATTTTGGCGCTCTATTGACTTGTGATTGTATCTATAATCAAATGTAAATTTCAAATCCAAAAGCAGTTATAACCATTGACAACAACTATAGCTATATGTCATCATAACTACTGTTTGGTGTTTAATCACATGCGATTGCAACCTTTTATCATATGTGAACTTTATATCACAATTATAATCACATGTTAACAATATTTTTGACAATTAAAAAATTAAGATAAAAAAACTTAGTTTTAATCACGTGTGATATTACACATATCACATGTGATACTATACTATGCATTTTTCAAAACTCACCAAAGAATAAAAAAAAAGTTTTTTGAAAATGTATCACATTTAAATTTCAAAACTCACCAAAGTTTTTTGAAAAAAGTTTTTTCAAAAATCATTAAAGAGAAAAAACACTGATTTTTTGCGTGCATTTTCTACAATTTTTTGACTAGTCGTTTTTGAGAAATTTAATTTTAAAGAACGTTAGGAGAAGGTGAGTGATTTCGATAAAATGACTTTTATACCCTTATAAATAAAGTTCTCTCATCATTTCTTTCATTCTCACCAAATTTTCTATACTCATTTGAACTATATATTAAGTATTCATATATAACATTTTAGATTTAATATTCCTTTTTGATAAAACATGTTAAGATATTATAATAAAAATTAAATTCACAAAATACATATATTTATTAAAAATTAATAAAGAAAATAACTATTGTCGACCCATTTTAAGTAAGGTTAACTGTAAAAAAAACACAACGAGCTTTATTTTTGTCACTTTTAGACAACGTATGTCCCATTTCCCATATTGTAAAGGATAACTGATTATTTGGTGGCTCTTACTAATCGGTCCTATGACTAACATGAAAGTGGTAAATCACATACTTCAAGGTTAAAGGGACGTGAGGATGAGAAATGAACTCACTGTGTTTTCAATTATTGTTTATTTTTGACCATTATGTAACCCGAAGACCGAATCTAATCTTATAAACAATAACCTTTTGGTTGCTGTCTTTTTAAATATTTATAGCTTTTGTCATCGTGTATACACACACTATACGGACAATTGGTCTTTGATAAGGAGAGAGAGTGAGTTAAGATAGTTGGAAATCCAACTAAACAATCTTCACACATTCTCTTTTAACCATCCAAAACAACCACTTTTTACCACCTCGCCCCACCACCGTACAACCACCGTTAAAGTTCATGCAGTCTCCAGCAACGGAAAACAGTTGATACAATCTGGGACTGTGGTTGCCATTCTTCCGAAAGATGCGGTAAAAGCCATTAATGAGAGTGGATATCAACTCTTGGACATTAGGCCAGAATGGGAAAGAGAGAAGTCACGTGTGTCAGGGTCCATGCACGTGCCAATGTTTGTTCAAGACATGGGTAATGGTCCCATAACATTGTTGAAGAAATGGGTTCATTTTGGTGCATGGGCTGGTCAGTATTTTTCAATGATGAATCCTGATTTTGTTGATCAAGTGGAGAAAATGGTTCCTGATAAAACCACCAAGGTTCTTGTTGCTTGTGGTGAAGGTTTAAGGTATCATTTAATTTATTAATGAATTCAACCTTTAGATTGTTTATTGTGTGATTACTGATCAAATAGGCATCACTGAATTGCCTTTACGCATAAATCAAATGCTGATAAAATAAAATCATCAATTGTGGCATTTTATTAACGGGAAATGATGTGTCCTGCTTGCGTGCAGCTGAGCTTAGAAATTAGAACCGAATGTGGTCCATAATTTCATAGATCTTATATGTAGATTATTAAGGATTGTGTGTGGTTCAAAGTGCAGTTGTATGCAAGATTCGTGTAGCTAACAACACGCATCATTTCACCCTATAAAAAGGCAACTGCAACTAACTTATGTGTTTCACGATTGCTCCACCTAGTTCCGTAAGACGTTTAACCAATCAAGTTTGAATCTATTACGATGTAGTGAATTTAAAAAATGATACACAACTTATATATACTTCACGTTGTGGGCTAATTGTGTAAATTTGATGACGTAGCATGTTAGCATGAATAGTTGACCATTTACACCATGTCATCAATTTAACACAATTGCTACGCCTGTAAGGATATATGTCAGGTTTATTGGAGGTTGCATTCCAGCTACTGAAAACTGTTGACAACATCGAAACAAAATTGCAATTTGAGTGCTTAAACCTCTTGAAAAGTTTGAGTAACCAACATTGAAAGATTGTGAAACTTGGTAACTGTTTAGACTGTTGAAACATTTTCAAATTTCTATAACACAAGTCCTTTCAAGGAATTAAAATGAGGAACAAATAGACGTAACACTTAAATGTCTTGTGTTTATGTTGCAGGTCAATGATGGCAACTTCAAAGCTACATAAAAACGGATATACCAACTTGGGGTGGTTGGCTGGAGGATTCAATCGTGCCATTGATGGAGATTTCTATGAAGTCGAAGGGCCAGAGAAGTTGCAGTATGCCACAATTGGAGGTGCATCTTATCACTTTCTTAAGGTCCTTATTTTGTTACAAGCAGTGGGAAAGAACAATTAATTTATATATTGACTTTTGACCATATCAGTCAAACATCAATAGATCTATTAATTTACCTTTCAAAGTTTTGGATCATTTTTCAAATTATATTAAGAATTGATGTACACATATCATGATCATCGCACGGTAATGACCTACAGCACAGATTATTGCCAGTTGCATCTAAAGTATTAGATGATCTTTGACCTTTAAGGTCAAACTTAATATCACAAAATTCAAATTATATATACAGCACGTCACTTATTTTGCACCAAAACCTGTTATTATCTGATGTTGTCTTATGTGTTGTGATGTAATCACCTAACTGATTTTGAAAACTTGATGAACTGACTTCAATTTGGAAGTTGAAAATTAAGGTATTTGACTTCAGTCCCATTATCTAAGATCATGCTGATACATCTGTTTTTGCATTGTGGATTCCTCATTGTATATAAAAACACGGTTTTCTGTTTTCAAACACTAAAAAGAACATTGAATATTGAAATATATCATAACAAGCAACACAAAGATATATAGTTACAAAAAAGTCATACGAATTCAAAACGCATAAGCAGCTTCACAGATTTGTATTTATTACCCTTTTCGTCGTGAAGGGGTACAGCTCGAATCCCTGACAGTAGTTCAAAGACAGGAAGACAAGTTTGGCCTCCAAAATCATCCTTTTCGGTCATATCATATTCATGTACCTCCACACGAAGCAATGCAAGCTCTGGAACCGTCAATGGGAACTCAAACTCTTCTTCCCATTTTGGGATCCAATCGTCTTGTATGATCTTTGTTTTCCTCATCATTGAATCAGCTCGAACTCCCGCTATTCCAACCTTAAAGAAATTTTTAACTTATTTAAAATACATATCTAGAAAAGTCAGTTAAATTTGGAAGAAAGGAATGCTAGTCAACCTTTACATAGAAATCTGGTGGTGAATATACATCAAAATGTGTTCTTTTGAAATCTAAATGCCACCCATCTCCCATATATACTTTCACCTGCAAATGCATAACTATTTATAAATTCAAATGAACTTCTTGTGATCTAGAGTTTATAAACATAAAAGTTTACTATACCTTGAGAGTCTTTTTGACAGGAAGTGTAGCTTTAGGATCGAAGATCTTGTCATCATGGCCATTTTCAAGTAATAAATCTGGTTTTTTCACATACCCACAATCTCCATTGGCTCTAAACATTCCTTGCATCAACCAGAGTGACCTACCATGGGTCTGTATTAACATAAAAACAAAAGTCAGGGTATACTAAATATGGTAGGTTCAGTACGGGTAAAAACATGTCATATAAAAGGATCAACGGCTCTGGGCTAGGTCAGGAAGAGACTTAGATTCGCCCGGCCATCAGGTGGACGGCGTGACCGGTAATTTTCATTTCTTTCGAGTCCTTACTAAACAAAATGAAGTTATGACATCAAAATATTTATATCAAATGACCATGTACGGGTCAAAAGCATAAAATGGTTACCACCTTTATTAAATGCATACTTCTCAAAAAATAGATTATTGTCATACTATAGTTTTTGTAATCGTATTTAATACTTTAGTCATCTATACAATTAATTAAAATAACAAGGACAAATGACTGTAGTCAACACAACTTGGTCGGACCCATACCATCTTAAATTCCTTTAAGTTTTAGCCCATTTTGCACCCATTTGGATATGTTGTTAACTTGTTTCATCCAAAGAAACCCAATTGATTAACAAATATTAGTCCCAGATTGATCCAAACTTGAAGCGGACACTCAAAATGTAACGAAACAGAAGGGAACAAACCTGCATATTAAATGCAACCATTTGAGCCCCATGAGTCCAACCATTCAATGGATTGTAGTTGGATGAGTCAACTCGCGACCCTTTTGGAAACACCCTTAACAAGTTCCTTTGCGTAAACCTATAAAAAAAGTTTAATCAATCTTGAGTCACATTAACAATCAACCAAATAGTCCAGAAATTAAACAAACTATAGTTTTACCTAATGACATCTGCTGCATGATTCTCAATGGCCTTTTCAAGTCGAGTTTCCCTTAAGCTAATCCGCTTAGCTGCTGCAGGATCATCATGTAGCCAGTCTTTCACTCCTCCTTTTAGTTTCTTCGCTTGGATTGCGATAAGTTGTTTGTACTCGGGCTCCACATTCTGTTTCACAGTTTCTTCTTCATATTGAAAATCTTCATCCTTGTGATCCTAAATGGAAGTTCATCATTTTTTCAAATAAAAATTCTTGTAAATTATGCATAAAATAAAATAAAATGTGTAGAATATAGATTTGTTGTAATGTTTATATGCATAAAAATATATCCGACCTCGTCAAGTTGTTGTTTTTCAAGAGGGTCTGATAATTCTACACCCCATACCTCCTCTTCAGCTGAGGCATTTATCTTCACCGAGTTCTCATCATTTTCTTTCATACTCTTGGTGGTGTCGAGATACTCTTTCGGTGGTTTCGTTGAGACAACAATCCTTTTCTTTAGTGATTCAGGGGAAGGAAAATCTTTCATGTCGTCTGATCCAGTGTACGTATACAGGACATCTCCATAAGTTTCGGTCACCATCTAACAAAACAGCATATTGTTATCATTAAGCATAAGTCATTAAGCCAAAATGAGGCTTATAAGATTGTAATTCATCAATAATTTGAGACAACAATTATTTACTATGTACAAAATTTTGTAGTCACATGTATAAAGGGCTACCCACAATTATCTGCATAATTCCTTAAGCTTGAAGATCAAGAAGAAGGTGATTTTTGAAAGATGGAAACTTTAAACTCATATATACTAAAAAATATTACACTCGTTATACTAGATTTTGGTTCATGGTTCTTGAAATGATACTTCAGGATAGATGTAACTTGTTCCACGTTGATATCAAAAAGAAGTTTTAGCCCTCTATATGTATACACTTGTGGGTACTAATACCTTTCATCTGCATTTTTAATTGAAACTTGAAGGTATCCAATTAGTCCATTGCGTTAAGCTTTGTGGGGCGTTACAATAGGCATTTATATCGTGTCATGTACCTAAAGTACTAGCTCTAAAGCGTCATTTGGATGATAACCAACCGTACTTTTGAGCAAGATTTGTTTATAAATAGTTAGTTTGTCAATTACTTAATTACCTTTGCAACTTTGGCTTGAAGATCAGGAGTAAGGTGATCTTCAAGAGTAAGGATGACAGGATATTCAGATGCAACAAACGCGTATGTCTTAATGGCTTCCAAGCACTTGTCTAACTTAACTGGGGCTGTTAGTGTCCTGCGTTTTATGTAAACAAACATATTTAAGTGGTCAACTGAAATTAATTGTGTTGTTTACCAAAACAAATGAAGGAAAAGTTACCCTCCATGGACAATATCAATATCATCTTTGGTTGAATTAGGCCACATGTCGAGTTCAATCACACGAACACCTCTTCTAAGCGATTCAATGATGGGCACAACACTACAATTACTACTTATTTGGTTGCCGGTTAGATACGAATTGTGGCCCGTGTATATGAAATAATGTGCCAAAGGAGCATCCATATCATGCATCACCTGTTTATATATGGATTAATGTTAGTCATTACATACAAGGAATAAATTATCACTAGGAAAATCTCAAAACATGTTAGCATTATGAGAAGCATGTTGTTAATTATTGGAAAAATATGTCATGCCGCTAACAGCACGCAAAGTTGGGTTGGGCTAAAAAGAGAGACCAATTACGCGTACTTACGAAAGCTAAAAAGAGAAGCTTTATAAACTTTTTAAAATAAATTTATCTTGCGTTACATCTAATTTGTGCGTTACATCCCCCTTAATCACATGCTTAGTTAGTTTTGATGTAAGCGTACATACGCGGTGGGTGAGGTGATCGACCATCCAAAGCCTTCAATTATAGAGACATCAGAATGTGTGTGTTTGTATATATACATATACATATACATATGATTGTTAATTGCAAAAAGAATATTCTTTCTTTTAATTGTTTCAAAGTCGATTAAAACACAACAAAAAGAATAAATATAAATTATGATATATTGACTTCACTAGATAAAAAGCAAACAGGTTAACCAACTAATTAAGCGGCTCGAAAGAGTAACTTTCATAATTTTTCAGGTATAATAGTTCAACAATTATAAAATAGCTCGTAACACATTAAGTCTTTGAAAATCATACACCACAACATACATGAAAAAGAAGACTATAGCAGTTTTAGTATGATGATACAAACTTACCATCTGAATTTTATTTTGACAAGATCAGTCCAAAGTGATATCTCAATTTTCCAACATCCTCAGTTAATATTTTCTCCTGGCACAAGTCTTTCGAAAGTTTTTGCAAGTTTTATAAATTAGTACTGCGATACATCATCTAAAATGCCTTTAAAGTTGTATATTAGTTGGTGTCGTTAGACAGGTGCCTATCGAGGGTCACGTTATCCGTCCTACTTCCACCTGGCATCCGTTCTTCCGTCCTCCCAGGGCCGTCTCGTTAATTTCGAAGACTCTGTGCTACAAGGCCCTTAATCGATTCTTTATATAAGCTTTGTGTTGCTTTATAATATTAAGGTAAATTAATTAATTGACTTATTGTAAGGCAAACTTTTTTTTTTATCAAATAAAAAAAATATACGAAGACAATAATTAAATAACTAAGTAAAATTGAAAAACTTAATCGACTACTTTAAAAAATTTACTTGAAATATTTAAATTGGCAAAATAAATGTCAATAAATAATATTTGAATTGGAAAAAAAATAATACCAAAAAAGATCTTAAAATTGAAAACCTTAATTGACTACTTTAAAATTTTATTTGAAATATTTGAATTGGCAAAATAAATACTATAAGAAATAATATTTGAATTAGAAAAAAATAATGTCGAAAAATGTTCTTAACATTAATATATCGAACTAGCAACCAAGTACTTCCCTTTGCAAGGTGTTTTCCGCTGGACTAGGTGAGTTTTCATTAAACAAAACAGTTTCGTAAATATATAACCACAAATTAAAATTATTTTTCGGGGCCCCAAACCAAAATGGGCCCTGTGTAACAACCCATATTGCACACCCTCATATCCGGGCTTGCGTCCTCCCATAGGCACGACACCGTCTTCGGGTGCCGTCCTGAGATATTTGTCCTGTTGAGAACGGTAAGAACGGAGTACATACTTTGATTTCTTGTTTTTATAAAAGAGAAAGAGAGCGATATAGATATAGATATAGAGTGATATAGAGAGAGAAACAAAGGGTGAGAAAAATGGTGAAGAAGAGTTGGGCTTGTTGTTAAGATGAAAAAGATATACAAGTTTCTTTGCATCGG
The DNA here is from genome assembly GCA_963921325.1 of Logfia minima. Taxonomy (NCBI): domain Eukaryota; kingdom Viridiplantae; phylum Streptophyta; class Magnoliopsida; order Asterales; family Asteraceae; genus Logfia; species Logfia minima. The sequence continues at coordinate 8,929,403 of OY992776.1, read as the reverse complement.
TTAAGTATTGTACATCAAATGAATTTTCAGGTACAAGTTTTTAAACATGAGGTACAAGCGATGTATGTAAAATTTGGATTGCTTTGTCGGGTGTTTTTATCAAGAAAATAAAAACATGAACTTTGATAAAAGAATAATGTGCTGTTGCATTAATGTAATACGTATTTTTTTATTTATTGTAAATTTTTTTAAAAGATATAAATGTATTTGTTTAATATTTAAGAAATGACGTGACGTTGACGTAGAGGTCAGTCCTCAGTTATGGGGCGTCATGATAGACAATGTTCAATTATGGGTTAGTCCTCAGTCCTCGTGCTGATGTGGCGTCTGACGTGAAGGTCAGTCCTCAGTCTTGAGAGCGTCACAATAGGGAGTGATCTTAAGATATTCAATTAGTCAGATTTCGAGTTCATAGAGTTATTTGATTTGATTTATTCAACTTTTGACCAATTCCGAATTCATTCGGGACTCAAATCAAAATAAAGGTCACCCAATTCAAATTATCCAAATAAGAGTTCGGTTATTCGGTTGGGTTTTGGTTTTGGTTTACCCCAAATAAATGGGATCTTGTATTATGACTTAGATTATTGAGATAATTGAATTGCTTAAATATAAATTTAAACATTTAAATTACTCATATCGGCTTATTTGAATAAATGAATTTGTATTTAAGGTATTCGAATTAAATTATATCGGTAATTAAAGTTGTATGCGACTTTATTCTGATTTGATTATCAAAATAAGTAGTAGCAACTGATGTCTATTCAGGTTTTGTGTGATTTCTAATTGAAATATTCAAAATCAAAAGTGAACTATTAAACTGTTTTTTTTATTTGGTTTCATCCAAAAATTAAATCAAATTTAAATAATCCAATCTAAATAAGCTGGATAAAAATGAATCAATTGGATATTCAATCAAATCAAATAATAAACAGCTCTAAGATAGTGCATACTTTATTGGTATATGAATAAAATTAAAAGCGTACGAATCCAACAATTTTTTATAAACCCATGTTAAAGATTATCAAGCTTTATATTTAAAAGTGGGTTTATCTTGAAACTGTCCCCACTCCCTCTTTCACAGTACCCCTCATTTCGCATCATTCACATCTTGTTGACTATTTCAGGTACATCGATATAAATACCTTTTTATAGTTATCGGAAAGTGAGTGATTCGTACACTATTAATTATAATTTGTATATTATTAATTGTGTTTTGTAATGTTGTGTTATATTATATAACATTATGAAACACAATTGATAATATATGAATAAAAATTGATAGTGTGTAAATCAGCACTTATAATTTTTATAATATTTTTTTATATAATCGTCTCATCTAATCTAAACCAACGAAAAATATAGAGTAATTGTAATATGAATTATTAAGTTATCTTCATATTACACGTATTATTAGAACTCATTATAATCATCGTTTAAAATAATTATGAATTATAAGTAGTCACCAAAAGATACTAATATAATTTGTGTAGTTGTTAGGTACTATATACCAGGTGACCTTTGTCTTTGACTAGGCTACTCTATAAAAAGAAAACACCTTATATTTTGGAAAGATACAATGAACCATTTTCGCATATTTTTTTAAGTAAAGTTGATGAATATAGATAGATAGAAAAATAACTAAAATTGGTCTTATCGATAGTGACTTTGTAACTAATATATTTTTATGTGTTTCTCGAAAATTATAGAGGAAAGTTTAATAGTAAAGTTTGTTATAGTAGTACTGGTAAAAATAAATATTTTTATTTTAAATATTTTAATTTTTAATTTTAAGGTTTATTGTTTTATTATGTGTTAAACTTTAACTTTTTTCTATTGTATGAGTTTAATTTTAAAAACTTCAATTGTATGAGGTAAACTTTCAAAATCTCTCTATTGTATATAATATTTCATTTTTTAGCCATTCCAAAGAAGGAAAGTTTATTTTTTTGTTAAGGCCAAGAAATGGAAGTTAACATATAATAAAGATGTTTTGAAAGTCTACCTCATACAATAAAAGCTTTTAAAGTTAGACCCATATAATAAAATAAAGTTAAAGTTTAGCGCATTACGAAACAATTATCCATTAACTTTAACTTTAACTAATTTTTTGACAAAATTTTTTATCAAAATCATTAGAATTATATGCTCTTTAATATGAAATAAAAAGTTTTTTAAAAAATATGTGAACACAACTAATTTTTGTGATACACACTAAAAAATTGTTAGTGTGTATCACACTTAAAAATTATAAAAGTTGTGATACACAAATATAAATATTATATTATATATATATCTTTAAAAATCAATTTCATCTTATATAAAATAAAATTTTAATAATTTTATTATTATTTTTTATTAAAAAATATAAATATGTTGAAATTAAAAATATAAAAATATTCATTAAGAATCATTACCATCATAAAAAAATTTACCACGATAATCCTTTTCAAAAACAATAATAACTACAAAGATTCGAATCATTATGATGAAAACTTATATCGTATTTTCTTTACTATTATTTTTTAGAAATTCTATTAGTTATTACTAGTTAATAATTACAAAAATTACCGTTTAACTTCATCTTGTTGAACAACGATTCTACTATTTTATTTATTTATTTATGATTTTTGATGATAAGAAAATCTCATTTGAACCAATAATCTATATATTTTATTTTGTTACTAACCAATTTAATTGATTGGTCAAATATATCCAAAACTTCAAAGCTCCATCTCTATCAAATTAAATGATATATATATATATATACTTATGATGGTTGAGTATATTATATCGATCCCACTGAATTAAATACATATTGCTCGATGACCACTTGGTTTAAATGGGACACGCAATCACTTACAATTATTTATAAAGGATTATATTGATAACTGAGGGCCAGTTAATAAAGCATTGTGTTTCATAACTTTTGATACCTTTGTTTTGATTAATATAGTAATAAATTCTGTTCTGATTAATATGTCTTAAATTAATAAAATGTCGACATGCATCATTATAATTATAATTATTATTAACTATTATGCGATGGATTCTAGAAAGATAGTGTTTAACGACCATTTGTTTCTAATTGCGCATTTAACTATAAATAGTGAATAGTGATATATTTTTGATAAATTCATCAACATTGTGCATCATTTATTTATAAAGTACAAGCTATTAATGCATAATTATGGTAAATTTTTCAAAAAAGATGGTGAGTTTATCACCACTTATAAATAATTATTTAAAATTGGAGAATATAATTAAACATCCGTCATTAATTACTCAAGCCCAAATTAACAAAGGATAAGTTTGTACATTCTTTTAAACTAATTACATCTATCTATTTAAAATATATAATAGCCAGTATATAATGATCTGTGAATAAAAGACTTATATCTGATCATATATGTAAGAAATTTATTTCCTTAGTAAAAATAAAAGCTCAACGAATAAACTTTAGTCCTTTGTAATCTACAAAAAGTCAAACATGAAACCTATCCTAGAAAGATATATGATCATCATATAACACTATAGTTATATAAAAAAAATACCTTAGGAGGAAATGGTAGAGGAAGATTAGAGTCACCAAAAAGATACCGAAAAAATGCATCAAGATTCAAAACTCTCCGATGAAAAATCCGAAGATGTCTCATCTCTTTGATCGTTACATCAATCGCCACCTCAGCGTCCACTTTCGTAGCCTTATGGTCTCCTTGAACTTCCACCATGAACCGGTGTAAATGCTCGGCAGTCATTACACTGTTCTCCGAATAATGACTAAAGAGCTCCCTAACGTCGGTTGGAGGTCTCGCTTCACTGAGCTTAAACCGCCGACGAAAACACAAGCAAAATTTGTATGTTTGTTTCGACATGTTGGAAAATATTGAGAGTGACTTCAAGAACTTGTGTTTTGTTGCGTGAGAATATAAAGGTGAAATAAGAATAGTTATAAGCTCAAAGTTGATAATGACTCATGAATAAAAATTATGAGGGAGAATTAAAAAATGTTAGCCCGCAAATCAACAGGAAATAAAGGAAAAAAGTTGAGCTATAATGAAATGGTATAAAGGTTACTTTATTCAAAATATCGCTTGTCATTATTTTAGATCATACAAATTATTTAATAATATTAAATGTATTATTTAATATTAACTAAACAGAAAAAGGACAAAGAATTTAGAAAGTCAATCCAACCTGATACCTAAATTACGAGTAGTCTGTCTACATGCGAAATATATGATGCTAAATTTCATTTTGAAGTTTGACACGAGTTTTCAATTAACGTTTTAAAGAGTAAATTACAAAATTCGTCCCTGTGCTATGTTATATCCTCCATTTTCAGTCCTTTGATTATTTTTGTTTTATATTTAATAATTAGAAGACGTGTTTTATTACATAATCAGTCTCTCATTTACATAAAATAATTAAAATATTCTTGTTATCTTTTTGCATGTTTAATTTTTATAAGGGATTAATTGTGTAACAAAATATGTATATTAGGGACTGAACATGCAGAAAACATAATTAAGAAACTGAAACTAAAAAAAATATATGATATATAATATGATCATCTAAGAGAACATATGTTTTATCAACCATAGTTCTTATGCGGCTTATAAATAAATTCACAATATGTGAAAAATAAAACTTTACATACATTTCAACTTATAAATAAATTCTCAACACCCTTAAATTTAAAAATCTTCGGTACACCACTGTGGTGAAAGTAGTATAAACGAGATTAATATATATATATATATATATACTAGCCTAATACACGCGCAATGCAGCGGCGGCGATAATATTATGTATGTTCATATATTGTGTGAGTATCTTATTTTTACCTTTTGGGTGTGCTTTTGTGGTCATCCGATTGAGAGAGATAGGGGAGAGGTGTGTGTAATTTTAGGTGTTTACTGTGTGTATGTGTTGTTGGTAGTTTTTATAGGTAGGGTAAAAAGAGAAAGATAGAAAATAAATGGTTAAAATCAATTGTAGTTTAAATGAATGGTGTGATCCATTTTACTTAGTCTTAAATTCTAGAGATTTAAAAAAGGGTAATATGTATTATAGAGTAGTATAGATAGGGGAAGGATCCATATGGAAGCTCTAAAATTTGGGGAAGGAGGGAAGCAAATCTTAGCCCTTGATTTTTTTTTTATAAAAAAACGTTTTTAACATTCATTGGTGATGAATGTTAAATTTTAAAATTATTTGTGATTTTTAAAATTCATTTATGATGAAATCAAAGGTTGAGATTTGCTTTCCTTATTCCCTAATTTTTTTTGCTTCCCTCTTGATCTCCACCTTATATATATATATATATATTATTATGATCTTCAAAAAGAATGGAATTTAAGGGGAGAAGATATTTGTAGAAACGATATTATAGGAAATTATAAATTAAATATATATTATTTCGTTTGAATTTAATTGTGGGGTTTATAGTTGCTTTTAGGAGACTAAGCCTTAAAAAAATCACATATCTCAATCCCTACAAAGTAGGATATTAACGACCATTTTCACAAAATCTGCATTTCAATTGATGGGATTATACCCCTTATTGTTTACATTTTAGTTAATTGAATTATACACCCTATTTTGCTTTTCAATCTAGTAACACTTGAAATACCAAATAAAAATAAGTGCAAACAAAACAAGGAGGTGTAAATTCAAAGTTCGATTGATTTAGAAAATCATAAAAATAAGGATTGTTGAAATTTTTTTTCCTACGATTATGAGCACCTGCGATTTCAATAATAAGGGTTTTGGAATTTTGGGTCAAGAGAGAAGGATTTGGAATTATTTGACATAAATGTACATCTTTGTAACTGAATAATCTCATCCATTGATTTCCATCTTTTTTTGTTTCTCCATTGAATTTACTCTATATATATAGGGTGGGGATCAAGAGGAAAGCAAAAAGATTAGAGAATGAAGGAAGCAAATCTCAACCCTTGATTTCATCATAAATGAATTTTAAAAATCATAAATAATTTTAAAATTTAACATTCATCACAAATGAATGTTAAAAACATTTATTTATGAAAAAATCGAGAGCTAAAATTTGCTTCTATCATTCCTTAATATTTGAAACTTCCCTATAAATCATTTATATGTATATATATATATGAGGAGGTGCATGATAAAGTTATTGAAAAATGTTAAAAATTTGAATGACCTCCACATATTTAATTCCTAAAGCTTAACATGAAAAGTGATGCCACGGGTTAATAAGAGAATCTTTGGATGGAGGGTTTTGATGGATGAAAATGGTAATGGGAATGACTAGGAATGATAGAAGGTGTTTGGTTTAGAGGTATGAATTTAACAATTTGAAAATGAAACTTTCAAAATAAAGGTTTTCACCCCTACTAATTGGTGGGTTTGAGATTGAAACTCATATTCCGATTCCATCTATCATGCTATCGATTTCATTTTCATATCTATTACTTTACGTAAATCAAACGCACCATAAGTTAAAGATAATCTTTATTAATCAACAAAGCCTTGTAAATTGTTAAGCAAATCTATAAAGCCTTGCTATAGAAAAGGACAATGCCTGATTCATGGCAAGTAGCCAAATATGCTACCAAACTTTCTCTAAAAAATTAGATTAGATATTTGTACAATTATAAAGTACCCTAATGCATCTGGTTAATAAGGGAAAGTGCTTAGATGCTAATCATGCTACTAATGTTAAAGGCAGAGCATTAATCTATGGTAAGGATTGGGAGCATCGAGCCGTTAGTCACTCATTGCCTTTTTTAGGTGAATTTCATATATGAAACTCTATAAAAGTCATTGTATTCTGTGTATATTAAAGAGGTTTAATAATTCTTATGTACAAATCTTTACACGTTTTATTGTTGTGTATGTTTAATTTTGAAAACTTTCTATTGTACGTATTTAAGTTTTGAAAATATATATCTATATGCTTTTGAATTCATAAAGATACATTTCTTTTTGTAAGTTCAATTCTATATGTACATGAAGTGTTAATTACGTTAAATACATACGATATATGTTTTTAAAACTTAAATTCTTACAATAGAAACTTCAAAATTAAAAACACAATAAACGTGTAGAATTTATGCACTTTGAAACTACCCAAATCTTACTAAAAACTTGCTATAGACAATATTTACTAGTTTAACAATGACGTATTCTAATTTTGCCTTCTTATAGTAATCCCAATTCTTGAGAGATGGGGAAGAAAGTGGCCACTAGTTTTTACTTGTTTTTAGAAACATCAAATTTTATAAATTCAATAAATTTGTACGATGTCCACAAAATCCCTATTTACCGGTAGTTTTTACTTTTTAAATGAACTTAACTCTTTTAAAGGATTAAATACCTTGAAATATATTAAAGTAGATTCCGATATTTATAGTGTGTATCAAACTATTCAGATTTTTATTATTTATAATAAACTTTAAATTTTTGTTATTGTATGTAATTAGTGAAGTGTCAACTTCTAAGAATGACACGTGACACCTAATACCGTTGATACGTTCTAAAATTACATATAATAACAACGAATAGTAAGCTCATTGAACACAATGAAAGTCAAAATAACTCGATACACACTATGAATGTACAGACCTTAATTTGACACATTTAGACACACTTAACTTTGTTTTTAAAACAGTTATAAATTCTTTTATTTTACACTTTCTCACATTCAAGTTCAGAAACAATCATTATCTTTTCATAAATCTCAAACTTGTATCTTACAACTTATAGTAATTGACCAATTAGGCTGTGATGTTATTTAACAGTCTTTTTTGAGCACGTTTCAATACTAATAGATGATAGCACCCGATATCAAATCATGATTACTAACAATCAAATGTATAGTACGTAGTATGTATCTTTTGATAAATGTTACATACATAAGTTGGATAGAAATTAGCTTGCATTATGTTCTCCATATGTAAATTACTAGTATCCTATTGACTGAAAGTATTTAAAAGCTTCTGACTAAATACACAATATTTTTTGTACAAAATTCTGGATTTCAAAGATTGTTGATTCTGACTATGAATATTTGACGAGTGCTTATCTAATAATATATTTTTTTTTTAACGGCAGCTTTATATAAAACTATCAAGAATTAGAAAACATTACAATTACAAAGAAAATGAATTGTTAAACTTACTTGAATAGGATCTAATAATTTAATTATTTCTCATGTACATAGTTGTGAAATTGTTAAACTTATCATTGATTAATTTTTGTTTGTTCTTTTGGAATAAATTTGTTTGAGTGATTGTACTAAATTATTGCCAGCCTGCCTTTGATTCTGCTTCCTGTCAGCATGCCTTCCTTCAATTCTTGATGCGTGAATGCTTGTCTGCCTTCCTTCGTGCGTACTTGTCTTCCTGGCAGTCGTCCTGCCCATGCCTGCTTTTTCCCCCCCCTGCCTGCCTTCCTTCTCCTTCTTCTTCCTTCATGATTGCCTTCCTAGCCTGCCTTCCTTTCTTCCATCTGCCTTCTCTCCTTCCTGCATAGCTTCCTTTCCTCCCACATTTCCTACCTTCTGCACCTTTCTTCTACTGTTCTTTTCCGCCCCTTCTCCGAGCTTTTTTTCCGTTTCCTTTCATGCATTCAAAAAACATTAACTAATAATTAGGTATTTTTTAAAAAATTATAAAATATCTGTACACTTAATTATATTTGTTCATGGACCACTTAAATTATATCATATATTATATATATAATATTAAAAAAACATGTATACATGACACTTAATAGCATATTGCAAAAATATAGGCATGAGTAGTTCTACTTGCTTTGAAAATCTTTATGAAATTTGCACTAAAACCTATAACAATTTCAAATAGAGTAAATTTTGTCTCTGCAACATCAACAGTATTCATATAAAAATCCTAATTTTAAAGAAATATATAACCCTGCAAAGTCCGAGCACAACAGTAGTTAAAGTAGTTTCTAGCTTAGAAATACATTTGTACATGTAGTTTTAAAGTTTATCGTTTCAAAAACATTCGACATTTATTTTATATATAATATAGCATGGAAGCTCAAACTAACCTTCAATATCAAAAGATTTTCAGGTATCATCCTTTCTTAAAGTACACACAAGACATTTTTTAACCATCACATATGTTCTGAGTTAACCAACCCAACAAAGACCCATACAAAATCACTTGTCTTGATTCATTTCCAAACCCATCCAACCCACCCAATTTGTCATCTCTATTCGTTAAGATACTCTCATTTATGAAAGAAGAAATATACCAACTTCCCGGTTTCAACTTTGATACCCATTCGGATGTTGTGGGGCTCCATACCGTGCATCCGTGCCTTAAGTCTCAAATACTTGTGCTGATGACTTAGTTTCTACAACCACAAGACTCCAAAAATCAGAAATCAAATAATATTACGAGTCTTGGAACATCTGCCTCAAAGTCTGGTTTGCTTCCTTTAGTGTATGCTCCTGTTGAATGTTAAAGAATTAAAAAATGATCGTACACCTTGTATACAATTTGAATGCTAATATTCATAACAATGCCAATATAGTAGTTCTAGATAATAAGAATTGACACACACTATTAAGCCTTTACAAAGTCTCATAAATTTGTCTTACATCTTTCCATTGACCCGAACCAAACCCCAATAACAGTTGTATCTCGCATAATCATTTTAGAAAACTTGAACAAAAGCAAAATTTGGATTAAGATTCCTGTTGACCTGAACCATACCCCATATATACAGCACTTGAAACACGCAACGAGAGCAGGACGAAATACAAAATCTAATTCTCAGAAAGAGGTTGATAACATCAAAGGATTGTTTTTGAAAAGAGAATTCAAAGTTGTAGTTAGTATAGCATGTCAAAAAAATTCCAGCATTGGTTGCAGGAAGATAGAGAAAACAAAATAATTCTAATTATCTATTTCTAGTTGTGATATCCAGAGGAGATGGGCAGGAAAGTCAAGCCAAATGGCTGACATTGAAGCTCTATATATTTGCCACATACACCCCAATATCCTTCTTTACTTTCTGTACACAATAGATCGATCGAATCACAAGCATGACGTGTATGCCGTAAAATTTAAGATGTGCTACTAACATGCATAACTCACAGTCAAATAATCAACATATTGTTTATCCTCCAAACCTCTAATTGCAGCTTATTACTACTACCAGACTGCAAATGTGATTAACAAAATAGATTTAATGTCACGACCAAATGAGTGTACGGTTTTATGACTTTATCTATAATCAGCAAAAGTCTAAGGAAAACCGAGCGAAGGAGTCAACAGTCACCTAAATTGTATTTTTAATGCCGAAAATCTCCAATCAAAGAAATAGAGTATTATCAAAACAGTATAATTTTTGTAGTCATGATTGAGAACCAAAGTTACCTTCTTATAAAAAGAAAAAGCAATAAAAAGCAGGTGGTGCAAAGTTATAAGACGATACCATCAAGAGTCAAACAGTCAACAGAGATTACAAGTCCACAACCAACTAACGAGAGCATGTGGGTTTTGGAGGATATACTAGAGTCATTAATAAAATTAGCAAAGTGTTTAGCGATCAACTCAACTCGACCCAATTATCAGTCTCCGTCATAACATGTTACCAAGCCTGTCCATTTTGACATCTTTGATAGAATTCAACAAGGTAACAATATGAAAAGGTTGTCTAACATGTCAAAAAGTAAATTAAGCTAGAATTAAAGATTTTTTGACCACAACCAAGAAATTTATGATAGACCCTCAATATTAGGATCCTTACATGTTTCATCTCAGAACCTTTGTACTCATTGATCTCTTAGATTTTGTCATCGACCCGGTAATAAACTAGTTTAATTATAAATCACAAATAATACATACAAAAAAACAACAAATCATACATATAAAAAAACGTTAATAGCTGACATCACATACTTGTCAACAATATTTACGGTTGCTTACCCATCTGTTAAGATAATAAAAAGAGTAAATTGCATCTCATTCTCTGTGGTATGTCACTTGTTTCACTCCGATCAATAGATTGAATTTTTTGATGATTTAATCATTTAACCCGGTTTTTGTTTTACTTAAGTTCCTCGTCCACATAAAATGGCTAAAGGAAAAGACTAGGTTATCTTAATTGAAAGAGGGACTAGGAATGAATCAAAAATTCGGGTTAAGAGACTGATCATGTGTGAAACGAATGATATATCCACATAGATTGAGAATGTAATTTATTCCAATAAAAACTAATACCAGTACGTGTAACAGTTTTCAAGTCACTTTTGACGCAACAAATATTACTTAGTATGCACAACTTGTCGGACCCGAGTTTAAGTCTCATGGACAAAACATGAAATGAGTTTTACACAATTCAGGATAAACCTTTTATTTGATAGATCAAAAACAAAAAGAAAAAAGAAATTGTGCATAAACCTTTTCTTTAGATCAAATTCGTTTTGTTTTGCTAACATAATGCGAATCTTGTAAATCCAAACACCAGTTTTACACTCTTCAGGATGACTGATAAACGTACCATTTCTAAGGCTAACGTTGTAAATGTTATCGATCACCGTCAAATTAAATCAAACTAAAATTCTATTCAACAATTAAATCTGCTTGCATCACCCCACGAACACACCTCATCAACTTTAAACAACAACACACTTGTCATCACAACACTAACGCACAACCCACCACGTGTACAACTTATCCACCATTTTCTTACACGAAACCAAAGTCTACATATATTCAATAAAAACCATATAAATAACGACAAGCATTACTAAACGTACCATCACAAATTAAAAAACACAAACAATTTAAAGAAATACACAATTAGAGATGGCTACCGGACAACAAGAGGATATGAAAGTGAAATGGATGGGACGGCGTAATGCCCCGATGAGCCCGGCAACCATGGTTGTTGCCGGGATCGTTACCGCAGGTGCAATCGGTTACTACTTTTACGCAAATAAACGACGCGAAACGATTGACGGAAACCGTAGGTACCCGGAAAACACACCTCCGCCGCTAGTTCGCCATCCATGAAGGCGAAAATTAAGTTTCTAGTTTTTGAATGTATAGTTAATTAGTGTTGCTTAATTATAATATTAGGGTTTCTTAACTTAATTAAGAGTTGTTTTTAGTTACATGTATGCATCTTTTGTATGGTAATAAAACGGGAAGTTATGGTTCATGGTTTTAGGAGGATAAATGTTGTTTAATTTGTTTCTCATCTAAGCTATTAAGTTATATTAATTGTTCTCGTGTGTACATGTATGTGTTTTAGATCTTTACAGATTGTATGATAAAATGATCATGTAGGGTTATAAATAGTCCAAACTATATTAATTAATTGTTGTATATAATTGTGGATAATGTTTTTGTACAAATCACGATGAAATCGACAACCCTAAACAAATCTCATACGTATTTTATTGTTACAGGTTTCAATTCATGATGAGTTTGCTGTTATCGTTTTTTTATACAAGAAAATATAATAAAACAAATCTCATACATGCTATCGATAGAATATTCACGTACGTAATACTATACGACGGGGAAAAGAATTATTTGCGTTCTATCGGTATTAGTTGATAGAAGCTTTAAGGCCGATATTCCTGACAAAGAATAGAGTAAGGTCTTTATCGATTCTGAATTACTGACTTCTTTTAACGACTTATTTAAAAAAGTCTTTACAATCTCCTTTCTTAATCGATCTTCTGCCTTTCATTATTTGATCATTTTATGGATCAAATATTATCATATTTTATCTCATATTTAAAAAACAAACGTCCGTATCAATGTATTGACGTATAATTTTTTAAAATGGGTCGTTTTCTAAATGAGTTGTAAATGGCATTCAATAGTTGAATTGTCAAAACAATTTAATCTACTAGTTTACTAATGTTCAGTTGCAAATTCAATAGATGAGTTGTAAATGGCATTCAATAGTTGAGTTGTGAAATAGTGAATTGTAAGATAGAAATTCGTTTCTACTAGTTTACTGTTGTTCAGTTGCAAATTCAATAGTTGAGTTGTGAATAGCAGATTGTAAGATTGAAATTCGTTGGACCGATCATAAGGTTTGATTTTATAATATGATATTTATTGAGTGATAAATTACAATTTACTACCGCGCATAATAAGTCTTTAATGGAGTTATAATGTTAAGGATATATGACATAAGTATAACACCAATATCCAACCCGAATAGTTACTAGATATTTTTGGTTTCTCTAAAACAGAAACATATACAGATGACTAGAAATTTTGTTTAATTACTCGAGTGGCAGTCAGACACAACAATGTCTTTATAGTGGTTAAAGGACAGATAATCTGAGTAGCTAGAAATATGAAGTGTAATTGAATTGATTAATCTATATCTATAACCTATAATGGTTAAAAGACAAAGAATCAGATTAGCTAGAAATATAAACTTTCATGTATGTCATGTGGTTGAATGACCCAATTGGTAAAAAAGTAAATTAACTAAAAGCTACATATATGTTTCTATACTACACATGTTTTAACTTAATTTAACATCAACATCATGAGATGTTTCAACTTGGATTAATTCTGTTTCTCTAACTATGACTAATTCGTATAAAAATTATCTGTTTTTTGTAATATGGCATTAAAAGTCACCTCTCAAAGCGAGGGTCAAACAGAATCTAGTTAGTCATATTTGAGATGCGTAACAGTATTAAATTGTAGAAGCATTCGCAAATAGATATAAAAAGCAAATTACTTAAACCGAATGGTATTAACTTTGCATTAATTGTAGAAGCATGCCCAAACAGAAAAATTGGTAAATTACATATATAGAATGGTCACGGTCATATTTGGTTTTTTGCCAAATTCTAGTCCACCCTAGACCAAATCTTAAGTATGGGTCACTTAATTAAAACTATCCAAACAAGATCTTGGATTAGTCTGGCGCGTTTCAAATTACCCAAGTAAAAAGAAGTCACATTTTATGATCATTTGGGTTACTCAAATACCAGTTTAAATCATTTGAGTTATTCCTAATCTAATATTCCGATAAGCATATTCGTATTTGAAGTATTTTGAGTTATATAGATAATTAGAATTGTATTTGGTTATGTGGATTGAATTATGTAAGGGTAAACGGAATGAATATGCAACATATTGTTAAAATTTATTTTATATATGCAACATTCCCGTTTTATTGTCAAAGTATGTATCACACTTGAAATTGTTGACTAGGCAGCCACGTATGATGCCACATGAACTTTCTGTCCATGTACAGGTGGCGGTCAGTTAATGAAAAGGGGTGTGGTTTCAAAAAGTATTGAACGCCCCCCATCTCTCTACAAACACTATTTTCCGGCAACTCTAATATATATTTTCCTACGAGATTAGTATATATTCACAAATTAATAGAAATCCAATATCACCTCAAAATCGCAAATCTGGTCATGTTTTCACCTCAAAATCTCGATGAGTTTTCATTTCTTGTAAAAAAATCACTGGCTTTACAAATTTTAATACTAATTTTCAGCCAGAAAAAGGCGTCGGAATTATGCCGGAGACATAGAAGAAGAGAGAAGGGAATGCGAAAAATGATATGGATGTTTTGAATAAAAGTTATTTCCTATTTTTTATTTTATTTTTTTCAACAAAAATGTCTTGTTTTGTTTCATATTACCTGCAAAAATAGTTAAATAAAAAGGGTAGGCTGTATCAATGGAACAAATATTTTGCATTACATTGCTGATCCGCACGATTTACCCAATTAATATTAACCACGTCACATTTAAAAAGAAAAAGAAAAATGCTTACGATATCAAGTTTACCGAGTCAACCGATAACAGATTATCATGTTACTTACATCGGTATAAAAGATTATGATTTGATGCATATCTAGTCAATAAAAATGAGTAAATTGCACATATAGAACAAATTGTGACAGTACATAGCATATCCGTTCCATTTACCTAACAAATTGTGGCAGTATTAAAAATCTATTCTTATTCAAGTTTTCGATATGATTGACAATATACAAAACAAAAATTGAATCACTCCAACAAATTCCTTATTCAGTTTCACCATATAATTAAAGCAAAACCAAACAACTTAATCTGAATAGAACATATCGATTGGGTTATTCGATTAATCTACCTAATGTCTATCTTACGTTTCTTCGAATTTAATTGATTTTAGAACGCCATTTTTATCTAACCTAAAGTTTACATAAAATACTATTAAATACTCGTTGTCTATCTAAGCGTTTATATGTTCTTAATTAGACACACACGCACATACACGCACATACACACACACACACACACACACATAAATGTATATACTATAAGAATACTTGCGAAATGTAGCGATGAATTTTTATTAACTTCACATTCATTTGATATATAGTATGATTTTTTCTGAAAGATTAAAATCAACAACTATATGACAATACACGAAAAATACCGTTTTGTAAATTGGAAAATCTTTTTTTAACTATTTTTCAAAAAAACTTGTAACCAAATAACCTAAAGTTAAATATATCATAATATATTATTGCAAACTCGATGGTCGGGTCGCGAGTTGCAAGTGCTGGGTTCGAGTTCTTAATAGACAAGTTGTGAGTTGTGGAGTTGTTTGTTGAGTCTAGAGATTTAACTTTCATTGATTTCTTTTATTTTGGTTTGTTTTTTTATTTTATTCTAATATTAAGCATTATGTACGTTAAAGTGTAATCTTAAAACTTGAATAAAACTTTGAATTACTCGACTATAGAAATTGACAACATAGCAATGAAATTAAACATGTAAACAAAGGTGTAAACATAGAATTTCATTAAAAATACATTTAAGAGTTGGTTTTTTGTTTTTCTAAAGCTTACAATATGTGTAAAATTGAGCGAAAGTTAACTTTTAAATGCTTAAGAGGTGGAACTTGACTCCGAAAGATGGACAAACGGCCTTTAGCAGTTTTCTAACGTCTCATCTTAAGCTTTAGGTTCATAATTGGCACGTCTCGTAACAACTAACGGTTCAAAAGTTATGTCTTTTCCGAAATTCCTCATATGAAGTCCATTGTATCTTAAAAAAAACATCTCAAATGCATTAAATAATAGCATAGATAGAGAGAAGTTTAAATTAAAGTTTAATGTCATATATTAATTAGTTTATGATTTAATAATACGTGTATTAATGAGCATTTAATAAATGTATGTGTATGTTAGTCATTTCTATGAATTTTTAAAAAAGTTCTTAGAAATTTTAGGGGTAAAACAGTCATTTCTATCTTTTAAAAAACATCTCAAATACATTATATAGTAGTATCAATATAGAGAAATTTAAGTTATAATTAAATGATATATATCAATTATTTTATAGTTTAATATGTTGTTGGTTGGAAAACCACACACATTTGGCTAACTTAACTGTGGTCTTGCCGTCATTTATTTTTTGTAGGTTTTGTTTAATATTTTGAGGTGGGGTTGGTAGTGGGTCAGGCATATGAGAAAACATGTTTTCTTTCCAATCTTTAGGAGATATGTATTTTACATTAACACCTTCGTTTTCATTTTCTTCCCTACTAATGAATCCATAATCACTATCACTTTGTTCTCCACATTCTTTGGCGCAATCTTCCCCACATTCTTCCCCTCGATCTTCCTTTCCTTCTTCTTCACTTACTACCTTTCTTTCTTAGCAATAATCATAGTGTTTGGGCGACATTCCTACATCGTAATTGTGCTCTTTTGATGCACCTACTTCATAGGTTTTGTTGATAAACCAAAGTCAAATAATTGTTGCGTTTGGTAATTTGGAATTTCATTATAAAGTGATTGA
Organism: Logfia minima; assembly: GCA_963921325.1. Classification (NCBI taxonomy): domain Eukaryota; kingdom Viridiplantae; phylum Streptophyta; class Magnoliopsida; order Asterales; family Asteraceae; genus Logfia; species Logfia minima. The sequence goes on along the minus strand of OY992776.1, from coordinate 8,912,593 downwards.
AAACTGGTTTCTTTATGGTATTGTGTTTGCATTTGAAAAAAATTAGGGTTTTGATATGTTTCATCGATAAAAAATGGATGACGATATTGATTTGATTGATGATACTGATATAAGGGAATACACAAATGTTGTTGATTTGGATAGTGAGAAAGTGGCTTATGTGTACTAGGGATTTGTACCTAATTATTCTGTTGGGTTACATAAGGCTCAAGAACAAACAACTCTATTGGTTTTCCATTCGCATTAACGGCTGCTTCTACAAAGAAAGAAACGTCATCATCATCAGTAATTTCCATTGGATAATCGTTGGATGACAGTTTATAAGATAAACTATATCCACGATCCATATTTATATTAAACTTCTTTTCCACATATGTCACTAACTTGTTGTAGGTAGTATTGGTGTTCAAGTTAACACCACGTCTAGTGGTACTTGTCACAAAAATTACCTTAACAACATGTAACATCCTCCCCATCGGTCTAGTATTTTTAGGTAAATTTATCTCTTTATTTACTTTATTACATTATATGAAATGTTTGATTAGATAATTGTTAGGAATGATTAAATGGGAATTACGGTATTTTTAGTTTAAAATACGGATTAGCCTAACTATTATAACTAATACAATCGTGTGCTAGATTAATGATAATAATACATCGTAGTATACGTAAATCATCATATATAAATACCCAAATCTGGAAATCAGCTCATTTTCTTCTTCTTCTTCATCTCACACTAAAACACACACTAGAAACACCAAGAACACACACACTTGCAATTAAAGCTCAAATCAAGCCCAAACCATCTCCAAATTGTGTCATTAGATTCGGAATTCATTATAGATCATTCTTACAACTCGTTTCTGTGGATTAAATCAGATTAAGGTTAGTTTTGATTAGTTTTTGTTTTTTTACAAAAAGTGAGAAAAGTTAGTAGGTGGGTTTAATTATGTGTTTTTATGTTAAATTGATGTATTTCGAGTGTTTGTTTATGTTACTACAATGTGTTGGAACGTTTAATTTGTGTAGAAACGTTGTTATAATTCGATTTGAGAATTTTGGTGAAAATCAGCTCAGTTTTCTGCCCAGTTCGCAGATGAACTGGTTTAGGCGATATTGGTAATATCGCCACCAATATCGCAGGTAATATCGCGATTAATTTCGCTTGCAATATCGCTAGTGATTTGGCGATATTGGCAATGTCGCTATTGCAATATCGCAGGTAATATCGCGATTAATTTCGCTTACTAAGTTTTGTGAAAATCTTACTAAAAATTAGATTTTGATGAAATTCGCATGGTCACTCGGAATCGATCAAGTAATCAAAACTATGTACCATAGCCCTGTAAGTTTTTGGCCTTTCGGGGTCGTCTTGGGCTTCAAAATGGCATTTTTCAGTTTTTAAATGACGTTCCGGGATTTTCGAGTTTCGTTCCAGATTGAACTCTTATTTCCTTAGACTTCAGGGAATTACCTGCTTGTAAGAATGTGCTATTATGATGATTTAAACTTGATAAATGTTTATTATCTAGATACTATGCGTTGAGATATGTTATACGCTTACGAAATGAGTTACTAACTCATTATCTGTTGTATTCTCAGATCAGTCGAAGACTCAGTAATATTAGAATTCTGAGAGGTGGATAGTAGCAGACAGGTGAGTGGATCTGCAACTCATAATTTGAGTTAGTTGTAATGGTGTGATTACAACAAGTAACGTAAACCTTGATTGACTGTTTAGTCTGAGTTATGATTTTGTATACCTACTTGTTATGCATATGTGGCCTTCGGGCATCTGTGTTATTCAGAGGTCAATTGCGATTGGACTTGGTTACTACTGTGTTCAACACAGGTTCCAGATACATGTGTTGTCGCTGGAAACTGTGTTGTTGTGTTGTAGTGCCAAGTTATCGGCCTATTCTGTATGGGCCTTTACAGATTGTGGGTAAGTGTTACTGAGGGCCACCGCGGCTGTAGGGTTCCTCAGTAACCGCCGATCCTCTTGAGTTTATGTGTTTACTGTGCTTAATGTAAACAGATTGTTATGCTGAATTGAATTGTTAGTTGTACATTCATTCACTTAGCTTTGTGCTAATCCCACCACTTCCCTTCCTGCAGGTTATGCTTGTCTTTTGTGGGTTGGGCAGGAAGATGGTTTTGAAGAATGTTTGACACGTGCTCTAACTCTGATATATTTATGTTTCGTATATTAACATGTATGTGGATTTTGTATAACAATTATAAGTGTTTTGGTTCGTAAATAGTTAAATGTTATAAATTCGCGAAATTTTATGGTCTTTTCTGTAATATAAAATATAATAGTATTTTATCCATCGCTTCCGAGTCAAATTACCATTTTAACCCTGAGGTAATTTAAGGGGTGTTATAAGTTGGTATCAGAGCATGGATTTGGGTGAATTGTACATTGGTAAGTGTTCAATCCCAAATCTGTACGCATTTTGTCAAACATTATAAGGTGTGGGATTATGTAGTGTAAGTGAATTGGGTTGTACCTTAGGCTCTAACGATTAACGGTTTGTGAGCTGTGTTGTGTGACAGACATGGCAGATAACGAGCAACCAACCATTACCCCTAATAACGCCTCCAGGACTGATATTTCACAATCAGATCATCCAGATGATAGGCAAGGTCATAATGGTACATCCTTTTCAGCCCATGTTGATATTGACCGAGATGAGTATATTTTGCAGTTAGAGGATGAGTTACAAGAACTTAGGGATTACAGACAGAGGAATGAGACCCGAAATTCTCAGCCACCGATAGTTAACACTTTTCCACCAGTGTCTTCATCTCAACTACCAGCATCTTTACCATTTTATTTTCAGCCCCAACATTCATTTGGTATGTCACATCAAGCTTCAGTGCCATTTGTGAGTTCAGGGCCATATGATTACCGAATTCCTGGAATTCCACCTCCTCAAATGCATAAGGTGTGCTCTTTTAAGACTTTCATGGCATGTAAACCCTCTGACTATTATGGTAGCTCAAATCCTTCTGTGACTATGGACTGGTTGAGGGATGTTGAAAGAAAGTTTGAGGTTTGTCGTTGTGAAGAAGAGGTTAAAGTCCCTTATGCTGTTCAACTTTTGAAGGGTCAAGCTATGACATGGTGGGACTCGATAACAGCTACCTTTTCACCTCAGCAAAGAGAGTGCATTCGTTGGTCTGATTTCTACAATGAAGTATGCAAGCAATTTTGTTCTGATTTTGAGATGGCTCGTATTAGACGAGAGTTTATGGAATTGCAGAAAACGGATAAGATGACTATCGATGAGTTAATTACTCAATTTTCTGAGAAGTTGAGATTTGTTCAGCAATGGGTTCCTGATGATAGAACTAAAATAGAACATTTTGTGGGAACATTACCTCCGGAGTACCGTACTACTGTGAGAATGGCGTCCTCTTTATCCCAAGCTTTTAATCTCGCCCGATCTGTGGATGGTGACTTGAGGGCTCGAGAGGCACAGAATAAGGATAAGTTTTCTCTGAGGTATTCTGGAAGTTCGTCGGGAAAGGGTAAACAGAAATGGCAGGGTGGTTCACAGAACAGGAATTTGGGTAACCATTCACAATACAAACGGATACATATTATAAACGCCAACCATTTAAAACAATAATCTATAAACCGCAACCAATTAAATGAATCAAGCAAACGACATTCAATTATGTCGCCTAAATTACAAAATCGCCTACTTGCACGGAAAAGGAACATGTACAACCAAAATATAAAATCGCCTACTTGAATGAAAATCGATATTCTAAATAATCACAGAGTTTCCCGAATGTAAATCTAGCCGTTTATATTGTCAATGTCATCAAGGTACTAGTACTAAATGTTAAAGTAAAACTTCATATTACTGTTACCTGATTGTAAATATTACTACGAACCCATTTTTTATACACAAAAATATTGCCCAAAAACATCATTAACATACAACCATGATATCAAGACTCATGTTATTAATTTTATCATTTAATTCAATGTATCAAAAATAATTATAGTCACTTTTTCACCCAACTCATATGAACAAATTAAAATACACATATTAATAATATCAAATTAAAAAAATTGAAATTTGTAACATATAAACAAGCGAAATTATCATAAACACATTAATAAAGATCATAAATAAAAATTCAGAATCTGTAACAAATATACAACATAAGTTAACATACACACATACATAAACATTTTTTTAAAAAAAATTTAAAGCTTGTAAAATACAAGATAAATCAACTTATGCACATTCATAGGAATTATAAATCTGATAATTAAAAATTTAAAATAAAAATACACAAATTAATTTCGTATATATATTAGTCACAATTTTAAGTAACTTATACACATTCATACATTATTAAACAATTTCAATTCAACGTTAAAATAAATACGAATATTTTAACCCAAAAAGAGAAAGAAATTATTAAAATTGGTCCTCTGCTCCCTCTAAACCGACTGCTCCCTTTTATTTAAAAAGATAAACAAAATTTTATTTACTCATAGCAAATATAAATGTAAAAAAGTTATTAAAATGTATTAACACGCTATTTAAAAAGATATTAAAGTATATTAACATACACGATATTTAAGAATACATATCAAATATGTTTTTGATATATATAGACTTAAATGCACTTAAACACACACATTACACTTTGAGTTATATTTACATTTCTAAATATTTATCCCATTTATTTACACTTATGCTTTTAGAAGGATTCAAACAGGTTAATTTGTAGTGGATAAACGGCCACGAGGGTTGTGGCGCAACTTTAATTGTATGTCTCATTAAATGGTTCAATTAGGTTTCTTTTATAACATAAGGATGTCTTCATAACCCTCTATATATACCCTCTAGCTCTATTTCAAATGAAGCAACATAATCAACATACATTGATTCAAATCTATCTTCCGAAAATGTCTTTGAAGCAAGAGGATATTATCCGGCCTATTGCTAATTTTCCTCCTGACATTTGGGGAGATCGGTTTCTTGACTATGATCAGGTACGTAATTAGTTTAAGTATGTACGATATACTAAGAATGTACATTGGATTTTAAACAATATTAATAATGTCTTGTTTATAGATGAAGCAAGATGATAATGAGGGAGTTGAAAACGTAATTGAAGACTTGAAAGAAGAAGTGAAGAAAAAAATACTGGCAACTTTGGATGTTCCAGCGGAACGTACAAACTTATTAAAACTAGTTGACGCAATCCAACGCCTTGGTATTGCCTACTATTTTGAGGATGAAATCGATCAAGCTTTGCAAAACATCTATGATGCATATGGTGACAGCTGGAATGGTGATGGTACTTCTCTTTGGTTTCGACTCATGCGACAACAAGGCCTTTTCGTTTCAAGTGGTTAGTGTGCATACATACTCTAACTTTAATATTCTAGTGCAAAAGAAGCCAACCCTATTTTATATTAAATGAAACAGATATTTTCAACAGCTACAAGGACAATGATGGAGGTTTTAAGGAGTTTCTAAATAATGATGTTGAAAGTTTAATCGAATTGTATGAAGCAACATATCTCAGGGTGCGTGGTGAAGTCATACTAGATGATGCTCTTGCCTTTACCCAAAATCGTCTCTCTGACATAGCAAAGGATCTTGAGTCGAGCAACTCTACTCTATCCAGCCGTATACAAGAGGCACTAAAGCAACCCTTATATAAAAGGCTCCCACGATTGGAGGCAATACGCTACATATCTTTCTACCAACAACAAGCCTCTCGTAATGAGTCTTTATTACAACTTGCCAAGTTAGGGTTCAATGTGCTTCAATCACTGCATAAGAAAGAGCTAAGCCAAATTTCCAAGTAATAAGATAAATAACACCCCATATATAGATTTCTAATGCTCTTTTGTTGTTTCTAAATATTGCTAAGAGATTCGAAATGTCTCCCATTAACTATTGTATGAGTATAAATTTTTTATAGGTGGTGGAAAAATTTTGATGTCCCAAATAATCTACCTTACGCAAGAAATAGATTGGTTGAATGCTACTTTTGGGCATTAGGGGTGTACTTTGAGCCTAAGTATTCTCTCTCAAGAATGTTCTTAGCTAGAATTCTTGCAATGGAAACACTTCTCGACGACACTTATGATGCTTATGGTGTTTATGAAGAACTTGTGCTCTTAACTGAAGCAATTCAAAGGTTTATATATACATGAACATGGACAAGTCTGTCATCCAATAAATAATACTTAGTATAGTTAAATATATCAACTTACTCGTAAACTATTTTATAGTTGGTCGAGTACATGCTTGGACACGCTTCCAGAATACATGAAACTTGTGTACAGAATGGTCCTGAATCTTTATGAAGAAATGGAGGAAATGTTGACAAATATGGGAAAAGCTCATCATCTCGACTATATCAAAGAGGCGGTAAGTTTAAATAGTAATAAATTGAAAATGATTCTCGGCTTATGCTTCATATATATATATATATATATATATTGTTAGGCGTATCTCTGATCTATTTGTATATCTTCTAAAACATTATGCTCCTAAAGCAACTTCGTTTTGTAAAATTATCATTCGAATTGGTTTACTCATAAGAATGTTTTTTCTTCACATTTTGGACTAGACATGCATTCTCTTTGAGGCTTGTGAAATCTGGAAATGTAAATTATAAACGGAGGAGGTTTCGCTTATTCATGTTATCCGGGGAGGGCAAGTCTTTTTGACTTAGATTTACACGGCCTACCAGGGGTATCCCCGTGACCATTTCCGAGCATTCCCCTAGCCACACCGAAGTTGTTTACCTAGTTAGGTTCGAACCTCAGACCTCTCGTGAGGTTTGAACCTGGAAATGTAATTTGTGTATCTTGTTATTTTTTAATGCATGTTTTAAATTAGTCTTTTTTATATGGTATATTCCTTTTCTTGTTGTATTGGTTTGGTTCGATTAATTGTAATCATTTACAGACGAAGGAATACATTAGAAGCTACCTGAGAGAAGCAAAATGGGCACATGAAAAGCATATACCAACACTGGAGGAGCACACAAAAGTTACGGTTATTAGTTCCGGGTATAAATTCACTCTTACGGCAAGCTATGCTGCGATGGGAGAAGTGATCACCGACAATATATTCAAATGGACTTCCACCAATCCTCCTCTTGTCAAAGCTTGTTGCTTGCTTTCTAGGATCATGGATGACGTTGTCACGCACAAGGTACATCTAACTCTGATGTTTCCTAATGTTATAATTTTACTTTATGCGAAACGACTACTACTAATTTTGAAGATTTGAATATAAAATTTACAGGAGGAACAACAAAGAAATCATGCTGCATCTGGTATTGAATGCTACATAAATGAATTTGATGTTACCGAGCAGCAAGTCTATAAATTGTTCAATGTAAAAGTTGAAGATGGGTGGAAAGATATGATTCGCGAGTCCATGTCTAAAGTTGTTGAAAAGCCAATAGTTATGAGGGTGATCAATTTGGCACGTGTTATGGATGTTCTGTACAAGGATAAGGACCATTACACACATGTTGGAGAAGAGCTCATAGGCCATATCAATTCGCTTCTCGTTGACCCTATGATCATTTGAGTTCAGTCAATATGTCATCAGCCATCATGCTCCATATACTTGGAAGTTGGCCCATTGTCCTTAACATTGAATAAGATGCCAAGTGTTTGGTGTACTAATCATGGTTTATTTAAAAGCTACTTGCTTATTTCAAGTGAACGTTTTAGTATTATTATGTGTGAGACTTTAAATTTCAGTCTGAATTTCCAAGTTTGAGAATAAAGTTTGATTTATGCTTCAGATAAATGTTACCTTCTCAAGTGCATTTAGAGCTTTCAGGAAACAAGCTATTAACTAAATAAAGACGTGTAATATTCACGTTGTGGTTGAAACTATTTTTCTATAAAATTTACCTTGTTGAAGTGAAGTGTTATCAAACTTAACCATATGCAAACTCTTCGGGAACTCGCTATGCAGTCATCTCTCCTTCTAGCCCTATTTCATTGGAAAGTTATCGATTCATTGATCTAAAACACATTCATCTCGTAAGGTGATCGAGTATGGGTTTATGTTAGACTTGGGACAGGCTGCCAAGGGTCGACCATAAACCTTTGAACCAATTAACTACATATGTGAGTTTTCTTTTAATTTAGGTAACATAAAAAATATATATAATAATGAAAACCAACTAAGAAAGAAGTATAGAACCAATCAGGTTTTTGGTTTAGTTAGTCCAGAGTACAGACAACTTAATTACTCAATAAATATTGACCCATTAAGTTATGAATGAATGCACTATGCACTCGGAATATGCTTTAATGCTTTATCTCCAACAGTGAAAACGGCATAAAAATCATACCAAAAACTATCCAATTTGATCGAGTATGGGTTTATGTTATTGTATGCATCCAACGTTTAAATAGTGTTATTGCATGCATCCACATCATATTGATGATAATGATGTTAAAGAGTTTTATACGTACAATAGCATTTGGAAAGTTGAGTACATACATTGATAAAAGTGTAAATTTCTATACACTTTTAAATAATAAACCCTATTGAAACTATACGTTTTGAACAAAATGGTAGTAGAACATTATCAGTATGTAACAGGGATCTTGTATTTAAAGATTCATCTCAATTGGATCTTTATGAGATCATATTCACTAGAATTCATTTCTTACCAGGAAAAAAAAAAAAAGCCTAAAAGATACAACATGAAAGTAAATACCTTACCAGTAATCTTTGCAAGAACAGACACCATTTTTAAAGCAATGAAAGCGGCTTCGATCCCTTACTACTATCTCCCTATCAACTATCTCTGATATCAGCTTCAAAGCAACATGACAATCTTCACAAACACGAAGATTCTTCATAATTCTAATCGGCGTTCCTTTTACTGCATTGATCAAACCAAACACAACTGCTAACTTTTCACTATGCCCAAATAAAAATTTAACCTTTTCGTTCTCTTCAATATCAAGAAGAACAACAGAAGTATTTGGTACATACCCATTTAACGTCATGTCTTCTAATAACTTTTCCCGTTTTTTTTTATTGCTTCACTTTGAGGATGTGTTTCGTCACCAGCCACAAACTCATGGACTACACCATCTATCAAAATTGAGCTCGACCTGGGCGTCTTTTTCACCCCTTTATCCCTCATCAACTTTCTCACTCGTGCATCATCTTCCCACCTTTTTGCTTCTGCGTAAATATTAGATAAAACGACATAGTATCCATCATTAAGTGGAATTAAAGAAGATGCTCGATGGCTTCTTCTGCCATTTCAACGTTTTTATGGACCCTGCAGCCGCCAAGTAGTGCTCCCCATACTACCCCATTTGGCTTAGTCGGCATATTTTTTATAAATTCACGGGCTTCTTCAAGTAACCCAGCCCGACTCGAAAGATCAACCATACAACCATAGTCAGGGAACTATCCCGTAATCTCGACTCATGCTGGCAAAATACTGACGACCCTCGTTTACCATACCCATATGGCTACAAGCATGTAATAGTCCAATAAATGTGACCACATTAGGTTTGATTCTTGATTGAATCATTTTAAATTTAAAGCTTCTTCACCGTTTCCGTTTGTAGCTAACCCTTGAATCATAGCTGACCAAGAAACAATTGTTTGTTTCTCCATTTCCTCAAAAACATTATGAGCTGACTCTAAGCATCCACATTTTATGTACATATCTGTCAACGTGTTGCAGTACAAATATTTCGTTCAAATCCACTTCGATTTGAGAACTCGTGAATCCTTTTTCCTAAATCAAGTGCGCCAATATCTGCACATGCTGCAAGAACTGCCACCACTGTAACCTCATTTCGGACACAACTTTTCCTCTTCCATTTTCGTAAAAAGATCAATAGCTTCTTTCGGTTTCCCACATTGAACAAAACCCATAATCATAGATGTCCACGACCTCACGTTTCTCTTTGGCATCCTATTAAACAACCCAAACGCCTTGTCCACATTTCCCCTTTTCACCAACTGTGTAATCATTATGTTCCATGTAACAACATCTCGTTCAGACATTTTATCAAAAAGTAGCCGTGCATCATCAATCTTGCCACAAACTGCATACAAATGAACCAAACTATTCTCCAAAAACAAATTTGATCGAAACCCAAGTTTCTCAATTAACCCATGAACAAGCCTCCAATCTAAACCACTCGAATCCTTCACACAAGCTTTTAAAAGGAAAGATAAACTAAAAGTATCTAAACAAACATTGTATTCGCATAATTGACAAAACAAATGAATCGCATCTTTAGGCAAATCACTCTCTGCAAAAGCTTTAATACAAAAAATCCATATAACAGTTTCAGGCTCCCCAGAAAGATGAATGAGTTTTTTAGCGTAAGGGAAGCCAGGAGTTAACGCGCAAAAAGATGCAGCACGAGAAAGTGGTAGGATATATGGAGATGTGTTGGTTTTGACGATTTGGGCGTGAATTTGTTTAAGCTCAAATGGTGATTTAAATGTATACAAAAGATCATTGTTTTCAAGAGTTTGTGGTATGGGTTTCGGATAGTTTAGTTGGTGAGTTTCGGGAACAGGTGATGAAGTTAAAGAAAGCACATGATGAGACATTTGAGCTTCTGTTTTATGTAGCGGTTGGTTTATAGTCAGGAATCACTAGGGGTATGGGTTCGTCAGTAGGATGTAATAAGAAAGAGTATGATGCTCCGCAAATTGTTGTTTGGTTGATTTATTGGGTTTAGGCTCATGCCTAAAGTGAATGTTTGGTTTGTAAACTTTGCTAACCTTAACCAGTACTAGAAAACCTGAAAAATGTAATGCATCAATGAAAATTCTACGAAGACTTTGTTCGGTTTTGAATTTACTCTATATAATGGGCAAAAATTTCACTAAATCACTACTTCTAACATGAAAACTAGCATACAGTAGATTTGATATTTTAAACCAAAGAAACCTATATTTGCCATTTTGACAAGAAACATACATACATAATAAGAAATAAGATTGGTATACTAGGCTACTAGCATCAAAAGGCATTTGAAACAGGTATCTGAAAACAGAAGATAACTGCTATTAAAAGGTTCATTTTGCTTAATACACCAGCTTAAAGATTATCAATATGTGTAACAAAATATGCTAAATTGAATGACGAATAATTCGAGTTATCAACAACTAATTTGACAGTTTTGAGTGTAGACCACAACAGACTATATAACATTATATCAACAGAAAAACGAGATAACAAGAAACTGCAATCAGAATGAGGATTTAACCATCGAATCGAATGAGGTAATGATATATAATTATGAAATGTATGAGATAACCATTAAATTGTTTCATTAAATATCAACAGCTGAAATACAGAACCATCTTGATAAAATAGTAATGGAATAAAGTTAGGGCTTTAAACAGAAGAAATTTACCTTATCAATTTGACAGAAGAAGCAGTGATGAGATGAAAGGGTGTTATCTCTTTCATCGTTGTTCGGCAAATATGTAACTTTGAGTTTTTAATTTATTTATTTAGTTCTTTTTCTTTTTAACAAGGTTTGCACAGAAATATCAAATATAAATAGAAAAAATACAACAAAGTCATAGTTAAATACGTAAAAATGATGGAATCAATTAAATAAATTGTAAGCATCTATAATTTATTAGTTTAAGATATAAAAAAAATTGATACCATTAAGACAGAAATGTATCAATAAGTACAGAAAAACATAATTACTATAATGTTCCTAATACAAAACATCGTAAAAGACATAATTACTTGAATAATAATACATAACCCATTCATATATTATTACTTGAATTATAAAATTTCCAATTGCAACGGCGATAACATGTATTTAAGATGTTACACGTGAAAACAACATTAAAAAGATAGAGTACATTTTCAAATTAGATTGGGATATATACAAGCGTGTTTTTATAGGTTTGATAGTCTCTTTCAGTTAGTGTTTGATTGGATTTGTAAATTTTTTTAATTAATTAATATTATATTCAAATACTAGGTAATTCAAAAATTAAAAATTCTTAGAGGTTGCCACGTGACATCTTTCTTTACATGATAAATTCTAGAGCTTCCGTTTATACTCATATAGTGTTTATTATTACTAAAAGTGAATATAATTATGTCTTAATTAGTCTGTGTGGCACCAATCACATATTGCCAAATATACAAAATTCTGATTTTTCATTTTCACAATTTTTTTCACATTTAATTGTACACATCATCAAGATTATGTGTCTTTATACCTAATGTTTTTCAAATTGTGCAATAACCTCCAATATGAATGGCCATTGAATTGAATTTGACTTATATTAATGCCATAATAAAGACTCCCTAATTTTATATATTGATAATTGATAATGCCTACAAGATGAGTTTAAATCCAAATTCAACATCACCCACAATTATTAATTGATTGATATCACAAAATTGCAGCTAATTTTATAACTTACTTCATTTCAGTTTGGAAACTTCTAAAAAGACTCACGCATATTATAGTTAATTCAGACCCCTAAATTGATTGGTATCACCATATTATTCACCTCCTATAATTAACCAAATATCATTGGCTCTATATAATTCGGTACGACATTTTATCTAAGTGTATTAATACCTTTAGTAGATTAGTTAATAGTGTGCTCACGAAACTTTATATTGAACACATTCACATGGTCGTGCATTGCACAAGTTTTAGTGCTAGTATATATATATATATATATATATTAGTTCATAAATTTTATAAATCAATATTGAAATATAAAAGTCAACACATTAATATCCTAATTTATGTAATATAAATAGAGGTTGGATTTATAGTTCACTATAATTCCACAAATATAGAGAAAATCAATGAACCCTTATACAATCTTCCCTTGTCATATCACCTATTTATGTCAACTTTGATTATACTTAATCTTGTTTATCAAGTATTTTTATGTATAGTTCAATTGTATTTTATGCTTACTACTATGTACTATGTCATTTCTTGGCAATTCTATATTTTCTTTTTATAATTAAAAAATATATATATTCATACAATTAATTTAAATAATTTTTCCAAGTAATTTAAGTATGTGATCATTTTTAGTTTTTTAAATTCTATATCTTTAATACATTTTCTTACATTTACCAATTTATATTAAAATTTTAATAATTTTTGAAATCTTCATACGATTAAGAAACATAATTTATAAAATATTGGTCTACAATTGTAAAAAATAAATACAACTTCAATCATTATTATAAACTACAACTAATATCTAAAAATAGAAAAAAGTTGTGTTTTAATATCATACTACAATAATAAAAAACAAAGCATGTAAATATCTCATTCATTTTTGTATAAAAAATCATTTACACTTGAAAATAGTTTATTGAAAAAAATATTCATCATCTATCGAATGAATAGCTACATTTACTTTATAAATGTTAAAATAAAATAGGAAAAAGATTTATATGTTAACATGATACTACAATAATAAAAAAGAAAGCATGTAAATATTTTATTTATTTTTCTATAGTAAAAATTATTTACACTTGAAAATAGTTAATTGACAAAAGAAAAAAAAAAACTACCTATCTACTATTGAATGAATAGTTACCGGGTAAATATTAAGGGCTTAAGGTAGGGGAATGCACCCGACTATTACGTGATGTCTATTGTGTGTATCCAACTTACGTTTGCTTTTTTAATGCATCCAAGTTTCAAAAATTGTGTTTTAATGTATTATGTAGTACTTTTGATGATGTGTCAACCTCTACGGATGTCACATAACACCTTAAACAGATGACATGTCATCAAATTACATTAAAACACAACTTTTGAAAGTTGGATGTATTAAAAATAGCAAACGTAAGTTGGGTACACACAATAGACATCATGTAATAGTTGGGTGCATTGATAACCGAACCATTATTTAATTACTAATTAATTTTAAAAAATATTTATATATAATATACAAATCATAAATTGTATTAAGTTTGTTAATAATGTTATCGACCCACAAACTTTAGAAATACATACACAATCTACTAATTCTACTATAAACTTGTGTATCAAATTTGTTTTTTGAGTTAAAATTTGAATGGTTGATACATTATAATTGACTAAGTATATTGCTATACCTTTAAAAGCATTTATTGATGATGTATTTTAATTTATATGATATAATTCTGCTTATTTTAACGGGCTTCATACTTTCAAAATAATATATTTTTGTTCAATATCGCAACCCAAATGTTTTAATTAACTTATAGCGTAAATTCGGTTATAAACCGAAATAACCAATTAGAAACCGAACCGATACCGAAAAAGATAATCGTAGAGAAAATCGAAATCGAACGGTTTTGATTATTATAAAATCAAAATCTTCGGTTTGATTCGATTTTTGTCAAAAATGGAATCGAACCGAACCGTGAACACCCCTAATATATCGGTTAACTAATTAGATTTATAGTTTTTTATTTACGATCTCTTTATCCACAGCTAGCATTTATCAGCGCCATGTAAATTAACGTACAATTATTCTATTGTAGTTAAACATTTAGTACCTCCTTCAATGAAATTAATGTAGATCAATCACCAACCGATCATTAGATGTATTCCAACCACATAAGCTCGTATTTCATATTTCATATTTTGAAAAAACGTTTACATAAAAGAAACAATCTCAATACCACTCGCAATGGACCAACATCAACTTTTTATTTAGTATTACTCGGTTCCCAGATTTAATTGTCCATATTCAAATACGACCCATTGGTTAAAAAACATAGGTGGTTTACCATTTTACGATCCATTTACACTTGACATTACCTTGTTTACCTTTGTTTTCAAGTTCGTATTATATAATAAACTGTTAGCTAACATCTGAACCCACCAAAAACATTTACCAGTGCATCTAAATATCATCAATGTTAGCATCAATAATTCGTGGAGTTGGTCCGGAATCTGACGGGCTGGTTTCATAATTCGAAAAGACCGCTTATTGTCATCTTGAGTTTGTAGTTAGATACAAACATCAGATAGATGTTGGTCCCGGTTTGTCAAATAAAACGTTTAACTACTAACAACAATTGTAAATAGACAAACAAATTCAAGTTTAAAGTTTTCTTTTGTTAATATGAATCAAATGAATACTTTACAAAGATTACTTGCAGAAATAGACAAGACAAACAAGTCTAAGTAATCTAACTTGTGACAAATTTTGGTCTCAACAGCTTATCAGCGAAAGGCTCGCTGATAAGGCTCAGTGATCAACACTTAACAAATAAGTGAGGGCACTTGGTTCGCTAGAGAGTAGGAACGTACTTTATCACAGGTTGATCTCGAATACAAAATTCTGGACATTTAATATGGTTGTTGAGCATGGTATTTATACTCTCACACAATGAGAGATAAACCACCACGTGTCAACACCATATTAGTTGGGACAGTAAAGTAACTTCCAACATTTGGAAGTGACAGTACATCCTAGGAGTAAAGTTTATACATTACTTTAATCCTAGGTTACAGAAGAAGGTACAAGGTATTTAATGCAATTGTACAATAAGTGTTCGTACATATCTTTGAAAAGATATGCACGATTTCTACTGTGCTGCATAAGTTGACCTTCTATTGTACAATAGGTATTTGTCAGACCTATTGTACTTCCTGGGATAAAGGCATGGACCGCTGGTTAATAGAGCAGTGATGATTTCCACATCATTGAACTGCTCTCTGTTTCTGTCTTCAGTCTTTGACTTCAACAGATGAAACTTGTTCTTTTCAGCGACAACCTTAGTAACTCTGAAGATGAAGTGTTCATCAGCGAGTGATGAAGTCTAAGAATACTTCAAGTTATAGGAGAATCACTGCCAACATGTGCAGTGCTTTAGAGTAGACTTAGAATATTCTAAGTGATTTATTGTTTGCTGATCAAACTGATTAGTAACAGTTTCTTTTCTACTCTAACTTGTTCACTGCTAACTGAAGCAGTGAATTATAAAAACACTAAAGTGAATTTGTCATCTATAAATTACATTTAGTGAGGTCTCTGACCCAATAATCTCCCTCTATTTATTTATGACAAATTATCTCTCTGATAAGTACTTAATGTTTTGATCTTGTTTTTGGTTGACCCTAATGTTCTGTTTTTGGGTTCTTTTCATTTTACTTTATATGGAAAGCAGTAAATATAAATCATCACATGGAGAACATTGATTTATAGAAAACACACATAATTGTCAGATACAATGTAAACAAAATATACAACCACCTAATCTAACAGCTCCTGCTTGACTTTGAAGAATTTGAGCTCATCATCTGTAACATCCTCCCCAATGGCCTAGTATTTTTAGGTAAATTTACTTTATTTAATTGAGTTAATTTATATGAAATGTTTGAATGTATTATGGTTAGGAATAATTAAATGGGAATTACGGTATTTTTAGTTTAAAATACGGATTAGCCTAACTATTATAACTAATACCATCGTGTGCTAGATTAATGATAATAATACATCGTAGTATACGTAAATTATATATATATAAACTCAAGAATCCAGAAATCAGCCATTTCATCTACATTCTTCATCTCAAAAACACACACAAACACCAAGAACACACACTAAACTCAAATTTGCAATTCAAGCTCAAATCTAGCCCAAAACACCTCCAAATAGTATCATTAGATTCGGAATTCATCAAAGGTTAGTCCTGCAATTCGTTTTTGTGGTTTTAAGCAAAGAATCAAAGGTTAATTAGTTTTTAGTTTTTGGGTTTTAGAAATAAGAGAATTTTGATTGGAAATTCATTTATGTGTTTTTATGTTAAATTGATGCATTTAGAGTGTTTGTTTATGTGTTTACTAAGTGTTAGAACGTTTAATTTGTGTAGAAACGTTGTTAGAATTCGATTTGAGAATTTTTGGTAAAATCAGCCCAGTTTTCTGCAAAAACGCAGATGAACTGGTTTAGGCGATATTGGTAATATCGCCACCAATATCGCAGGTAATATCGCGATTAATTTCGCTTGCAATATCGCTAGTGATTTGGCGATATTGTCAATGTCGCTATGGCGATATTGGCAATATCGCTATGGCGATATTGGCCATATCGCTAGGGCGATATTGGCAATATCGCTAGGGCGATATTGGCAATATCGTTTTTTTTATGTCGCAGTTTTTGAAAATGCGTAAGTGTTACTAAGTTTTGTGAAAATCTTACTAAAAATTAGATTTTGATGAAATTCGCATGGTCACTCGGAATCGATCAATTAATCAAGACTATGTACCATAGCCCTGTAAGTTTTTGGCCTTTCGGGGTCGTCTTGGGCTTCAAAATGGCATTTTTCAGTTTTTAAATGACGTTCCGGGAATTTCGAGTTTCGTTCCAGATTGAACTCTTATTTCCTTAGACTTCAGGGAATTACCTGCTTGTAAGAATGTGCTATTACGATGATTTAAACTTGATAAATGTTTATTATCTAGATACTATGCTTTGAGATATGTTATACGCTTACGAAATGAGTTACTAACTCATTATCTGTTGTATTCTCAGATCAGTCGAAGACTCAGTAATATTAGAATTCTGAGAGGTGGATAGTAGCAGACAGGTGAGTGGATCTGCAACTCATAATTTGAGTTAGTTGTAATGGTGTGATTACAACAAGTAACGTAAACCTTGATTGACTGTTTAGTCTGAGTTGTGATTGTGTATACCTACTTGTGATGCATATGTGGCCTTCGGGCATCTGTGTTATTCAGAGGTCAATTGCGATTGGACTTGGTTACTACTGTGTTCAACACAGGTTCCAGATACATGTGTTGTCGCTGGAAACTGTGTTGTTGTGTTGTAGTGTCAAGTTATCGGCCTATTCTGTATGGGCCTTTACAGATTGTGGGTAAGTGTTACTGAGGGCCACCGCGGCTGTAGGGTTCCTCAGTAACCGCCGATCCTCTTGAGTTTATGTGTTTACTGTGCTTAATGTAAACAGATTGTTATGCTGAATTGAATTGTTAGTTGTACATTCATTCACTTAGCTTTGTGCTAATTCCACCACTTCCCTTCCTGCAGGTTATGCTTGTCTTTTGTGGGTTGGGCAGGAAGATGGTTTTGAAGAATGTTTGACACGTGCTCTAACTCTGATATATTTATGAATGTTTCGTATATTAACATGTATGTGGATTTTGTATAACAATTATAAGTGTTTTGGTTCGTAAATAGTTAAATGTTATAAATTCGCGAAATTTTATGGTCTTTTCTATAATATAATATATAATATTATTTTATCCATCGCTTCCGAGTCAAATTACTAATTTAACCCTGAGGTAATTTAATGGGTGTTATATCATCATTTATCAATCTCTCCTTCAGTTCATCATTGATCAGTTTCATAAACTCAGGCTCGTTGTTAGACCCTTCACCCATATACTTAATTGCCACTAGATGCTCAGTTTTTGCAACGCCAATCTGGCTGGCCCTCTGGAAGCAGTGTTGCTTGTCATGGTTGAGAAAGTACATACCATACTCCGGTACTCTGATGACTCTACCAGGAATAGGCATGATGTTGGGAGGAAGAGAGATGTCTAGATTGACTGGGTCAGGAAGAACACCCCTTCGTTGAAGATCTCTAATCAGAGCAGCTTCAGCAACTTTGTCCTTTCTTGCTCTGGGAGCTCTTCTGGGTCCTTGGACATTCAGCTATGATAGAGATTGATTCAAACCAGCTTTAGTGTTGTTCAGATTCACTACAAGTTCATCAATTATCTTGAGTATCTGAGGCTTGGCAGCTATAACACCCCTCAATTTACCTCAGGGTTAAATCTGACATTTGACTCGGAAACGATGGATAAAAGATAATATTATATATTATATTACAAAATGACTATAAATTTTTTTTTCGCTAGTTTACAATATTTAAAATATTTCTGAAACAAAACATATTCTGTTGTTCTTCAAAATCTACATACATATTAACTATCAAAACGTAAACATATTTATCAGAGAATGAGCGCATGTCAAACATTCCTTCAAAAAGCCCATCTTCCTGCCTAAACCCACAAACTTATACAGAACCTGCAGGAAGAGAAATGGTGGGATTAGCACGAAGCTAAGTGAATGAATGTACAACTAATAATTCAACATAGCATAACAATCTGTCTACATTAAGCACGAAAACACATAAACTCAAGAGGATCAGTGGTTACTGAGGAACCCTACAGCCGCGGTGGCCCTCAAGTAACGCTTATCACAATCTGTATAGGCCCATACAAGATTTACCGATAACTTGGCACTACAACACAACAACACAGTTTCTAGCGACAACACATGTATCTGGAACCTGTGTTGAACACAGCAGTAACCAAGTCCAATCGCAATTGACCTCTGAATAACACAGATGCCCGAAGGCCACATATGCATAACAAGCAGGTATACACAATCATAACTCAGACTAAACAGTCTATCAAGGTTTACGCTACTTGTTGTAATCACACCATTACAACTAACTCAAATTATGAGTTGCAGATCCACTCACTTGATTTGTCTCAGTCCCTACTCAGAGATCTTATATTACTGAGTCTTCCGCTGATCTGAGAATATAAGAATTTAGAAGTTAGCGACTCTTTTATAATCATATTACATACTTCAATGCATATTATCCAGATTATAAACGATTATCAAGTTTAAATCATCATAATAACACATTCATACAAACAGGTAAATCCCTAAAGTCTAAGGAAACAAAAGTTCAATCTGGAGCAAAACCCGAAAATCCCGAAACGACATTTAAAAACTGAAAAATGCCATTTTTGAGCCTAAGACGACCCCAAAAGGTCAAAAACTGACTAGGCTATTAGCATATAGCCTTGACTACTGGGTTGTTTCCGAGTGACCATGCGAATTTCAGCCCATTCCGAATTATAAAAAAAAATCTGTTAAATTTTGGTCGCTAAAAGTATAACCTTTTATGCATTTTCAGAATTTGCAGAAACTCAACTCGCAGGAACTCAACTCGCAGGCCAATCTCAACTCCCAGGGAATCTCAACTCCCAGGAAAACTCAACTCGCAGGAAACTCAACTCGCAGGAAACTCAACTCGCAGGAAAACTCAACTCGCAGGAAACTCAACTCGCAGGAAACTCAACTCGCAAGAAAACTCAACTCGCAGGAAACTCAACTCGCAAGAAAACTCAACTCGCAGGATGAACTCAACTCGCAGGATGAACTCAGAATTGCGAACTGAACCGCTGTTACTTAAAAAAACGAACCATTTCGACTCACAAACTCAAAAATCAGTTTCCTATCAATCTAACAAACTTTCTAACATTTCTAATACCTCAAATAACATCATTTAACATCTTTAAACATCAAATTACACACCATTTCAAGGATTTGACTAAAAAAATACCAAAATACTTACAATTAGGTAAAAAAACAAGATGATGATGATGATGACAGACAAAACAAGGATTCACACAGGCTATAACACAATTCAATTGATGACAATTTCGTGATTTATGAAAAGAAGCTAGAGAAACTTGAAAGGAATAGTGTTAGGTGACAAAATGAGGAGATTAGGAAAGAGTTGGTGATTTAAGTCACCTACTCACACAATTGCTTTCTAATTATATCCTCTAATTTGGATTATTGTCTGGAACCTGAAAACCGTTTCGCGAAACAAGTTATTTTATTTTACCAACAACAAATTAAAATTAAAACTATTAATATTTCACCTGCCACAATTAACTATTCGATCATTACTAACTTTCCTATCTAATAAACACATTAATATAATATATATATATATATATATATGTCAAAATTGGGAAATTACCTAATTACCCCTAAGCCACAAGAGTGGGTGTTACAGCAGCGCTGGAACCATTCTGAACACAAGTATAAATTTCCCCCAGCTCACTGAATCCTATCCCTTTCACTTCAGAGAAGTAGATAGTCTCTATCTTTCAGATCCTTCTCTAGTCAACTCCAGAAATGATTTCTTGTCCTTGAATACTCTGGGAGTGACTTTGATGATCTTAACAGGGTTCTTCCTGACAGAGAGATAGAGCTTCAGTCTTTTCAGCTCAGCAGCTTTCTTTTCCTTTTCTTTTTCTGCCAATTTCAGTAATTTTTCATTGATCTCTAAGGCAGTTTCTCCTTTCTTGCTCTCAATCTCCATTTCTTTTGTCAGAGCCTTGACAACAACATCACTTTCCTTTTCAAGCTGAGCCTGTTTCTCAGCTTCCAATCCTTCTTTAATAAACTCAACAGGAACCCTCAGTTCCTTTGCCTTCTTTTTAATCTGATCATCGTCATCAGATTCAGACTCGATCACTAACTTTCTCTTTTTCTTCTGATCACCAGCTACAACAGTCGCAGTGACCATCTCTTCTTCTTCTTCCTCAAGATCCTCATCATTTTGCTTTCTTTTTTTGATTAGAGAGGATGATTGCTCTGCACTTTGCTCCCCCATGCTCTGTACACCAGTTTGAATTTTAGTTTCTTTCTCAGTAGCAGCAGCAATGGGTTTCTCAACTTGTGGAACAGTGGTATCAAGCTCAGGAGTTACAACAAGAGCATCTTGAACTTTTTCCCCCAGAACTGGTGAATCTGGTAGATCAGCAGTTATACCAATAGAAGTCTTGGAGATTTGAGCAGTGCTGGAGAGATGAGCGATGAAAGGCTTCATAATTGCCTTCATCGCAGAGACATCTTTTTGCAGAGATGTCAATGAGTTGCTGGTTAGAAGTTGTGATTTTGTGATGAGATGAAGTTGAGTTCTGTCAGCTGATGTGAATGAATCAGTTGGCAGTTGGTTGACTTTGGTAGAAAGTGTTGAGATGGAGTCAGTGTTGGTGGAGAGTTGGGTTTTCAGGGATGAGAGCTCTGTGGTGATGGGGTTAGAGATAACAGAGATGTTGGTTTGTAAAGAGTTGCATCTTTCAAACAAAGTGTTAAAAGTGCGATCCACGATATGAATATGATTCTGCTGGATGCCTTGAAGATTTTCAACATGAGATGACAAAGAAGTCATCTTAGAGAGAAGAAGCTGCAGAATGTTGGTTAACTCTGCTGCTGATGACTTAGTGAGAGATGATGGTGTTCCTGTTGTGATGGGTGGTGATGTGATAGTGGTAGTAATGAGAGGTGAGGTGGGTTAATTTGTTATACCTGGTGGTGGTGATGGAGTTGCCTCAGATTATTGTTGCAGATGAGTGGGAGATTTTATTTTCTCTTATGGAGATGGTGGAGCTGAGGATGGAGTTCTCTGATGAATGCTTGTATATGATTGAGTGAGATGTGGTGGAGTTTCTTCAACCTCTTCCTCATAGTTAAGCTGAGCACCTTCTTCAGCTACATCCATTTCAACATCTTCAAAACCCAAGCTACTTGGAAAGAACTCAGGTTCATTCACTGGAACATCAGAGAATGAATCAATAAATGAAGGCTTATCCAACCCATAGTGAGTCAGAGCTTCAAGATAAGGATTTCTATTTTCTTCTTCAGCTTCAGCTTCAGCTGCCCTTTCTTCCAAGACCAGTTCTTGCTGAGGAATCTCAGAGATATCTTGGGCTTCATTTAGTACAGTCACTTGTTCATCTTCTTTCTCAGCACTAGAGACTTCATCATCAGTCTCTATGATTACCTTATCAAGGGGATCAGAAGTGCCTACTTCCTTCTCACCAACAGAAGATGCACCAGCTTCAACATTTAACTCATCTTTGGTCAGATCCACAGCTTCTTCGGCAGCAGTGGAAGATGGAGATCTAATAGCCAGTGGAGTGGGTCTGAGAATATTTGTATGAAATGCTGATGGAGGAGTTGGTTTGAGATGTGGAAAGTCAACATCTCTGATGGTCAGCATGGTGGCGGGTATGGTTGATAGAGTAGATCCTTCTCTGAGAGCTGGCTTGTGAGTATAAACTGTTAGACCCATTCTTGTCACTGGCAGAAAAGCTAAGCTGTCATATGCTTCACCATGCTGATCTAACCCATAACTGTCTTCCATTACACGTTTAATCACCAGAGAGATGAATCTGATGTAAGGAATTGTTAATTCTCTCTTCTTAGCACAGACTCTCTTCTTTAAATCATCAACTATTAATTTTGCAAAATCTATGCATCTCCCAGTGATTAGAGCTTCAGCTATCTGCTGCTGCATCCGGTTTGCCTGATCATGTGATCCTGTATTTGTTCCAAGGCATTGGATGATATGTGCAAAGAATAGGTTCCACTCACCATTCATATAAACTCTTGTGACCTTATTGTCACCTTCAACGTGTTCATAGTCAATTAAATCAACTAATGACCTAGCCTCTTCAGGATCAATGAGATCTTCATAATTAGAGACATTATCAAGAAACTTCAGATAATTTAACCCAAGTGCTAACCTGAATCTGGATAACTGAAAGCAGATAGGAGTTGTTCCATTATTGACAGTAGCTTTAAAACCAATGTAATCATCTTCTTCTTCTCCATTGACGTATCTGACAGTATACCAGAACTCAGAAAGATAAGGAACGTACATAGGAGATAGATCCCTTATAATAGCTTCATAGATAGGAGAGTTTAATAGATAATCCAGCATAGGCTTGTATTCTGGTTTGGAGGGAGGATATGCAAGTTTTGCACCGTAGTTGCAGGGTTTGATGATAATGGCATCAGGGGCAAACTTCACGTTTGCAGGTTTGGATGCTCTCACAGCATCAGATGGTACGAAGGGAACATTATCCGTAGGATTCTTTGATCTGTCCATGTTTGATTTTGAGAAATGAGGATTTTGGAATTTCTAGGGCTCGATTGCTTTAGAATGAAGAAAGGATTTTGGGGAAAATGGAAAAGAAGATGATTTGTGAAAGAGGAAAATGAAAGGTAATTTTTGGTTATATAGGTTTAATGTTATGGTCGGTTTGAAATGAGAGAGAAAGTTGGAGAGGGAAATGGAAAAGTGCAGCCGTTTTCAAAACTGTCAAATCAAAAAGTAATCATTTTGTTGGATAAGATATTTTTAATTTATTAATTAAGAAACATAAAATATCTGAGATTAAAATAATCATTTTGAAAAACATTTGAAGATAGATTAATATACAAATACTATAGAATATACACAACTCCATTCTCGCTGATCAATCAGTTAGAGAGTGAGATTTGAGATTCTTTATTAGATGTACATTATTCTGATATCTGATAGATTCTCGCTGATGAGACCAGTTAGAGAACATATCAGAGATCAACTTTTGAAATCTCATTTAAATGACCTGAGAAGAGGTAGAAGGCATATCTAATGTTTTCTCGCTGATCAATCAGTTAGAGGATTCATTAGATATATTTCTTAACTCTGTTCAAGTTTCAGCAGAAACAAAGTACCATCAGTTCAGAATCTCGCTGATTAATCAGTTGGAGATATTAGCTGATAGACAAGTCTCTGATGAGAGTGTTTTGAAAAATTTTAGAAAGATTAAGTTTCGTTAATATGTTTTCGCTGATATATCAATTAGATCCCATATTAAGTTGCTTATTGGAGAACACTGTTATATCACAGATTATACTCGCTGATAGATCAGTTGGAGCATAAGCTGAAATAAACAATGAGGTTTAAGAAGAGATTGTTTGAACAGAGATAAAACTTCGCTGATGAGATCAGTTGGAAATTTTCTTTGTTCGCTGATCAGACTAGATCTTACTCGCTGATCAATCAGTTAGAGTAATTTCAGAGTCAGTTCAACATTGTTTTCAGAAAATGTTGACAATTTCTGGAAATTAATTGTCAATTCTAGATAGAAAATATTGCTTATAGTTAAGCATTTAACATCCCCAGCTCGCTGATCAAAAAGTTAAACCTAGATTCATCCAGGGGTTTTGTAAAAATGTCAGCGAGCTGGTGTTCTGTGGGAATAAAGTACCACTCCACATCACCCTTCATAACATGATCTCTGATGAAGTGATATCTTCCATCAATATGTTTTGTTCTAGAGTGCTGAACAGGGTTATTTGTGATAGCTATTGCACTTTGATTATCACAGAAAATTGGAGTTTTAGTTACATTGACACCATAATCAGCAAGTTGATTTTTTATCCATAGTACTTGAGCGGTGCAATGGCCAGCAGCAGCATACTCAACTTCAGCAGTGGATGTAGAGACAGAGTGCTGCTTCTTGCTGGACCAGCTAACAAGTTTTCCACCAAGGAATTGACATCCTCCTGATGTACTTTTTCTATCTAACTTACATCCTGCATAGTCAGAATCTGAAAAGCCTGTTAGATCAAAACCTGAGTCTCTGAGATACCAGAGACCAAGGTTGGGAGTACCTTTAAGGTACCTGAAGATTCTTTTTACTGCTATCAAGTGAGATTCTTTTGGGTTAGCTTGATAGCGAGCACAAAGGCAAGTAGAGAAAAGGATGTCAGGTCTACTAGCAGTGAGATAGAGTAGTGATCCAATCATTCCTCTGTAAGTAGTCACATTCACTGATGTTCCATCAGTGTCAGCATCTAACTTGACAGGAGGAGCCATTGGAGGTTTCATGGTGGATGAGTTATCAAAACTATACTTAGTGAGTAAATCTTTTATGTATTTACTCTGACAGATGAAGATACATCTGTCAGATTGTTTTACTTGAAGACCCAAAAAGAAAGTTAACTCACCCATCATGCTCATTTCATACTTTTTAGACATTAGAGAAGAGAATTCTTTGCACAAGTTTTCATCAGTGGCACCAAAGATGATGTCATCAACATAAATTTGAACAATGATAATATCATCTCTGACCTTTATATAAAACAGAGTTTTGTCAATTATGTCACGAGTATACTTACTTTTGAAAAGGAAATTAGAGAGAGTTTCATACTAGGCTCTAGGGGCTTTTTTAAGTCCATAGAGAGCTTTGTACAACTTATAGACATGAGAAGGAAGCTTTGGATCGTGAATCCAGGAGGTTGCATCACATAGACTTCTTCTTGGAGTTCACCATTCAGAAATGCACTCTTGACATCCATCTTATAGACCTTGAAGTTCTTGTGAGCAGCGAATGAAAGAAACAGTCTGATAGCTTCCAAACGTGCAACAAGAGCAAAGGTTTCATCATAATCAATCCCTTCTTCATGCCTATACCCTTGAGCAACCAATCTTGCCTTGTTTCCGATCACAATGCCATTTTCATCCATCTTATTACGAAAAACCCACTTAGTACCAATAATAGTTTTATTATTAGGTTTGGGTACCAGCTTCCACACTTGATGTCTTTCAAACTGCATCAGTTCTTCTTGCATGGAAATAATCCAATTAGCATCTTCAACAGCTTCATTTATTTTCTTTGGTTCAATAATAGAGGCAAAATTGACATAGAGACACACATTGCTTGTGGCTTTGGTTCTTGTCTGAATACCAGCTTCTTGATCACCAACAATCTGATCAATAGGATGGCAGCGAGTCCATTTTGTGACTCTCGAGGGAATGTGAGGAGATAGAATGATTTGTTGATTTTGAGATCCATTATCAATAACAGATTGATCTTGAGTTTCTTCGGTGGGAGACTCAAGATTTTGGTTCAAGGGTGATTGATCAGTGATAGGAGAAGGAGGTGATTAATCTGGGTTATCAAGGATAGAAGAGATAGGAGATGGATTTTGAATATCAGCAGAGATATTCACATTAGTCAAAGGAAAAGGATTGCTGAGATTTTCAAAGTGAAATGTTTCAATATTATCAGCTAAGCTTCTATCTGAGCTAAGGCATTCTTCAAAAGTGACATTGATTGATTCTTCAATAGTCTCTCTTCTAAGATTGTACACCCTGAATGCTTTGGATACCAGAGAGTACCCAATGAAGATGCCTTCATCAGCTTTAGGATCGAATTTCTTTAGCTGATCTCTGGTGTTCAGAATATAACAAGTACTTCCAAAGATGTGAAAGAAGCTTATATCAGGTTTCCTTCCTCTGAGAACTTCATAAGCTGTCTTATTGTGTCTTTTCACAATTATGCTTCTAGTTTATGTGAAACATGTAGTGCTAACAGCTTCTTCCCAAAAATAACCCTTAAGGCCAGCATCAGCGAGCATTGATCTGGCAGCTTCAACAAGAGTTCTGTTTCTTCTTTCGGCAATACCATTTTGCTCAGGGGTTCTAGGGGCAGAGAAGTTTTGAGAGATGCCCTTATCTTCACAGAATGATTCTAAAACATTGTTTCTGAACTCAGTTCCATTATCACTTCTGAGCATTCTGATCCTTTTACCATTCATGGTCTCCATCTTTTTGATAAAACTTATAATTTCATCAGCGGCATCACTCTTTGCTTTTAGAAAGAATACCCAAGTGTATCTGGATTATTCATCTACAATCACCAGAGCGTATCTCTTGCCACCAAGGCTAGTGGTGCTGACTTGTCGCAACCCCCAAGACGCGTGGCAGCAGAAGGTATGAGGTGTCAAGTGGGCGCCGACCAAATCAAATATCACAACACAAGAGTTACAACAAACGACCTCTATATGAGACGTTTTCAAAAAAATCATTACATTACAAACTTAAAAGTGTTCACATAAAAACTAGGAGTTCGCATCCGATACGTAGAATTACATAACTATTATTACAAAATATAGTAAATGCAATCTAATTCCTTGGTTGTTTCAAAATATGCGACTCGAGCTATTGCTTCCAAAGCATCCTACTGCGGCTGGTCACCTGAGAATACATACTAAAAGAGTCAACATAAAGTTGGTGAGTTCATAGGTTTGAAAACAGTTGATATCACATCGTATGGAACGTGTGGAACACAAGATTTCCTGTTTGTATCATCCAACAATGATAGTAATGTATTACAAAAATGTAAAATAGGTGTATATTGTTGCAATGAGCCCATAGTTCGAGCTTAACTGTGGTGTCGGGTCACAATCAAGTGCCACGACCGTGGTGCCTCCCTGCGAGTGCCTAATCCAACACTCGTAAGAACAAATGATAATGCGTCCGTTTGACCAGTTAGTGCGACTAACCCGGACGGGGGGAGTCAATCCCAAATAGTACTATTCATTAACATTCACGCTATAACGATACTAACAAACTATGTGTGGGGGACTTTCAGGATTAGTTAAATAACTCATGCAACCAATATATCGTGTTTTGTACTTGCGTTCACATGAAAATAGCAGTTGTTAAAAGCAGTTGTATGTATTCTCACCCCTGAGTGGAAATAGTAGAAAAAGGGGCTATGAAACTCACCTTAGATTAGTATGTTATTTAGCAAATAACAAATAGCAAGCAACTTGTGTTCCCAAGAGAAATCTTCTAACGCCCTAGACCTATAAGATTGTGTAAGTAGATGTCTCAAAAGACCATCTATAGTGATTGTATAAGTGGAGGGTTAATGTCCACTTAAGCCAATCATGTAGGTGGAGGGTTAATGCCCACCTATTCGCTAGTAGTTCACTTAACTAGTATGTCCATTCTTGTTTGCTTATTGAAAAGCCGTTGGTGAAAGTTTGTGAAAACATAATGTTGATTAGTGTGGTAAGTGGGCGAAGCCTACGAATGACGGGGGTCCGGGGGCAGCGCCCCCGGTGGCAGGGTCCAAGGGGCAGGGCCCCTGGCTGGGGTCGAGCTGATTCTGGGTTTTTAGCGGCACAAGGATAGTGTCGCTTAGTGTGATTGGCGACACAAAGCTAGTGTCACAAAAGGTTCGATTTTTGGGTTGTTAGCGACACAAGGCTAGTGTCGCTAATGTGATTGGCGACACAAAGCTAGTGTCGCTAAGGTGACGGTTCAAATGTTACAGCGACACAAGGCTAGTGTCGCTAATGTGATTTTGGCGACACAATGCTAGTGTCACTAAGGTGACGGTTCAAATGATATAGCGACACAAGACTAGTGTCGCTAATGTGACGGTTCAAATGCTATAGCGACACAAGGCTAGTGTCGCTAATGTCTACTGGGCTTCCGCGACATAGGGATCACAAACAGACCCGTTTTGCCAATTATATTTCGTCATCCAAATGTTCGATATAAAATTCAAGAAAAATATATGTTGTTTCTTAGTATGTTAGGTACTTAAAATAATTTTTATAGAATTTTTAGACAAGTCTAAGTATTTATAAAAATTGTAGTTTCCCACAAAGGTCAAAAAGTAGCCAATCAGGAGACATGCAAGGAGATCGAGTTTCTGAGCAGAATGCGTGCGTATTTGGACGAGGTCATCTAAGCAACTATTTTTCTCAACAAAATTTCTGAAGTTTTGGCGCTGGTTTCAAGTCTTTTGGATATGTAAATCTCGAGTTATGACTAAAACAATGAGGGACAATTTTTCTGCCTTTTACCCAGCCCGCTTACATGTTTTTGTAAGAATTATTTCGGGTATCAAATGAGCTTCAAAAATTATTAGACCAGTGGCAAATGAAATATAACTTCTTAAACTTAGTTTTAGCCATTTGAATCGTTCATTTTGGTTAAGTTTTGAGGGAGATATCACCTCCCAAAGTCGGACAAGTTTCCTGGCCGGATTTTATGTAAGGTTCTTGCATGTTTTAAGCTATGAAAACGATTTTTGTGCAATCTTTTGGACATATCTTTGTTAAGTGAGCCTTTTAACATGTTTATAAATGTGTTAAAAGTATTCTAAATGAGTTAGATGTTCTTACAAGTTGAAAGACCGATCAAAAAGGAGAGGAAGGTGAGGAAAGGGCTTGATTTCTTGACTTCTCCTTGAAAGTGTGATGGCGGCTTGTGGTGGTGGAGTGGTGGTTGATGGTGGTGAGGATGGTGGCAGATTTTTAGAGAGAGAGAAAGAGAGTAGGGAGAGTAGAGAGAAGGAGGAGAGAAAGTGTGGGTTGTGTGTGTGAAAAATGGAGTGTAGGGAGGTGTTTTTGTGGGGTGGGCTTGGGCCTATTTGGGGTGGCCTCTTGGACCAGCCTAGGCCGAGTTGGGCCTGGCCCAAAGGTGTTTCGGGCTCGTGACTCGTTTTCTCGACTTCGTGTTTCGTTCCCCGTTCGTTTAAACATTAAGTTGATAATTTACGTTAAGCTTTTGTATATACTTTTAAATTTGTGAATAATATTCAGAATAAGTAAGTATTCTTAAAATATAAAATTGAGTTACAAAAGTATATTTCGGGTGTTGCTCAAGTGTCGGGATCGGTTTACGCGTTTTTGTCGCGTTTGTTACGTTTTGAACAAAACGTCAAAGTTTTTCGTGTATTATTATTTGAAATAATAATATAAGGTATATAACCACTATTTTAACTATAAAATATGATTACGTTATCTATGAAAAGTTTTCACCAACGTCGTATAAATAGTCGGACCACGTCCGGTTGTTTCGCGTAATTACGAATAATTTCGAAGGTGTAATTCAAACAGTTACATAAGTGTTCATACACATATATACAAATAGTTGCAAGTAATCACAAGTACTTAGCCTAATAAAGAACTAAATACACGAAATTAGGGTTCTAGTTTAAGGTAATCATTACCCTAAAGTGTCGGGTGTCACATGACTGGACCAAAAAGATCCATACGAAGAAGTTGAAATACTTCAGAGATAGAAGAGAAATGTTTGGATTTGAAAGAGGACTTGTGTTGTTTTCCTTTTTCACACCTAGAACAGAGTTTGTCCTTAGAGAAAGTGAGAGAGGGTAAACCATATACCAGATCATTTTTGACCAGATTGTTTATGGATTTGAAGTTAAGATGAGAAAGTCTCTTATGCCATAGCCAATTCTTCTCAGCTACAGATCTAGAGTAAAGACAGATACCCTTTTGAGATTTAGATTCTTCCATGTTGATGGTATACACATTCCTCTTTCTTTTGGCAGAGAGAACAAGTTTGCCTTCTTGATTGAGGATAGTACTAGAGAACTCATGAAATAGAACATTGTTCTTCAGAGAACAGATCTGACTAACACTTAGAAGATTGTGTTTTAGTCCTTCAACAAAAGAGACATTAGAGAAGGTTATGTTTCCATTGGTCAGAGAACCATGTCCTCTGGTAAAGCCCTTAGAATTATCTCCAAAAGATACAAAAGGACCATCAGTTTCCTGATAGTTGTTGAGCAGAGACGTGGACCCAGTCATGTGTTTAGAGCCTCCGCTGTCCAAGTACCAGGTACTCTTTCCTTCCTGCACATAGGATATAGTTAATCCTTTTTGAGAACCCACCTTTTAGTGGGTTCAGATGCCTTTTTGACATCAGGTTTTGGTTCGCTGATGTAAGTGTTAGTGTTGACAGACCTGTGGGTTTTGTA
This sequence comes from Logfia minima, assembly GCA_963921325.1. Taxonomy (NCBI): domain Eukaryota; kingdom Viridiplantae; phylum Streptophyta; class Magnoliopsida; order Asterales; family Asteraceae; genus Logfia; species Logfia minima. Next base: position 8,881,368 of record OY992776.1, on the reverse strand, counting down.
TTTGATGTCTCTCCACTGACACTTAAAGAAGATTTGACCTGATCAGTGATAGATCTATCAGCTATATGATCTTTCCTACCACACTTGTAACATTTCCTATTTTTAGGGAGAAATGCTTTTGGCGGTTTGTGAGTAGGTACAGGACCCAAAATTCCTTTTTCTTTATCAGAGATAACAAGAGTAGTAAGGAGAGTAAGCTGATCAGACATTGACTTTAGTTGATTTTTCTGTTTTAAGTCAATTTTATGTTTTCTAGGCTTAATGATTTTCTTGCCTAGATCTTTTCTAAGGCATTCTTCCCTGATGGGTTGTTTGCCTTTGATTTTCAAAGAGGGTTCACTGATAGAGGTAGAGAGAATTTTCTCTGATTCAGTTTTCTCATTTACTGAGATACTAGATTCGGAGATATCAGTGACAGGGACATCAGATTTGTTTATTAGAGAGAAAGATTTAACAAATCTGTTGGGTTTTTGAGCATCTCTCCATGTAAAGCTGGTCATGGGAGATGATTCATCTTCTGAGCATTCATCAGCCCACCTAGTCAAGGGCTCATCAGCTATATTAGCAGCGAGCTCATAGTCTCCACCAATGATGGCTTGGACTTGTCTAGGTATCTGGCTATTAACACACTGAGTGGCCAGCTTAGCAGATTTACACCATGACTCACACACTTTCTTTAAGTGTGCTGATTCTTGTTGTGCCTTTGCAGTTTCCTTCATCAGGATAACATTAGCATAACGCTGCTCTGCTAGATGTTGTTTAACTTCTTTTAATTCAAAGTTTTCAAGCTCGCTGTTGGACAGATCAGCAGCAAGCTTTGAAATTTTTTCATTCAAATCTTTTTGAATTTTATGAGCATATTCAACATCACAGATCAGAGAGTCAAGAAGTGTATTTTTCTCATCATCAGATAAAGATTTGAACTTGTGTACCTTGGTGAATTGTTCTCTATCCCAAGTGGTAGCTGATGAAGGAGTTGATGAAGATGCTTCAGTTGCATTATTTAACTGAACCATGAGACATTCTAGTTTAGCAATGGTTTCTTCTTCACCAGCAGATTTAGAAGGAGATTCAACTTTTTCAAGGAGAGATACAGGTTAAGTCTCTGGTGAAAAGTTTTCAAGGAGAAGTTCATTCACCAGACTAGCATGATCATCAGATTCAGAGACATTAATGGAGTAGTCATCTGAATCATATTCACTCACTGAATTGGCCATAAGACACAGTCCGACAATATCTTCATGATCAGATGAAGAAGAATCATCAGAGGATGATGTTTCCTCACATATACCAAGTTTATTAAGGTCTCTGTGTTCAGCTACAAGCCCAGTATCATTTTTCTTGATATGTTCTTTAAGTTTCTTATACTTAGCTTTGTATTTTGATGCCTTTTGTGACTGCAGCGATTTGTTGATTTCAACACGTTGAGCCTTTCAATCAGCAGCAAAATGTCCAAGTTTTTGACAGCTAAAGCATACAGCATCAGTTTTGTCAAAACTTTGTTTCCTTCTAAGTTTCTCGCTGTAGGGATTTTTTATAAACTTGGAGGAAGATGCTCCTTACCTGATGGCAGAGTTTTTGTTATAATTGGTAAATTTCTTGAATTTACTAGCTATCATAGCCATCTCTTCAGCGAGAGATTCAAGATCACTTTCATCTTCTTTTACAGAGATGTCAGCTTCACCTCCACTTTCAGAAGGTTCATACGCTGACTCTGCAGAAGATGCAGAGGGGATATCCTTGATGGATACAATTTTTGCCACTAAGGCAGAGTTAGATGATTTGTAAGTCTTTGAAAGAGCGAGTTTTTGAAGTTTATTTTGCTCTTTACATAGAAAAGTGCCAAATAGTGATTTTATTGTCATCTTTTCTATATGACATGTATCCCTGAGGATATCAATAGAGTTTTCATAACAGCTGGGCAGAGAGTCTAAAAATTTGTTCATAATGTCAATTGACTCATGTGTATACCCGTTGTCTTCATATCATTAAGTAGACAGTTAAAGCTATTGTAAGTTTGAGTTATGGACTCACTTTTATTAGCTTTAAATAATTCATACTGTCTGTTTAGAAGGACACGTTTAAGTTTTGAGATCTGATCAGGTCGTTCATATATGGTACACAAAGTCTCCCACATATCTTTACCACTAGTGCAGTTAATCACAGAGTGGTAGACAGAGTTTGGTAAGGACATGACTATAAAAGATTGAAGCTTTGAGTCAATATCTACCAATTTCTTGTCCTCCTCAGACCATTGACTTAGAGGCTTAATAATACTCCTTGGAGTAATATCCTCATCACTACTAATAGAGGTAGGATTTCTTTCAAGAATGGTGTGAGGAGTGAAAGGACCTTCAGTTAAGATTTTAATAAGAAAAGAATCTTGGGCCCTTAGAAAGAGAAGCATACGGCCTTTCCACATTTGGAAATGGTCAGCATCAAATCTAGGTGGTTTTGCTTTTGAACCATTGTCAATGTATGCATTCGTATCTTCAAAGGAAGAGTTAGTAGTCATTGCAGATCTAGATATTAGTTTATCTAAGCTGCTCTGATACCAATTGTTGGTCCCGGTTTGTCAAATAAAACGTTTAACTACTAACAACAATTGTAAATAGACAAACAAATTCAAGTTTAAAGTTTTCGTTTGTTGATATGAATCAAATGAATACTTTACAAAGATTACTTGCGGAAATAGACAAGACAAACAAGTCTAAGTAATCTAACTTGTGACAAATTTTGGTCTCAACAGCTTATCAGCGAAAGGCTCGCTGATAAGGCTCAGTGATCAACACTTAACAAATAAGTGAGGGCACTTGGTTCGCTAGAGAGTAGGAACGTGCTTTATCACAGGTTGATCTCGAATACAAAATTCTGGACATTTAATATGGTTGTTGAGCATGGTATTTATACTCTCACACAATGAGAGATAAACCACCACGTGTCAACACCATATTAGTTGGGACAGTAAAGTAACTTCCAACATTTGGAAGTGACAGTACATCCTAGGAGTAAAGTTTATACATTACTTTAATCCTAGGTTACAGAAGAAGGTACAAGGTATTTAATGCAATTGTACAATAAGTGTTCGTACATATCTTTGAAAAGATGTGCACGCTTTCTACTGTGCTGCATAAGTTGACCTTCTATTGTACAATAGGTATTTGTCAGACCTATTGTACTTCCTGGGATAAAGGCATGGACCGCTGGTTAATAAAGCAGTGATGATTTCCATATCATTGAACTGCTCTCTGTCTCTGTCTTCAGTCTTTGACTTCAACAGATGAAACTTGTTCTTTTCAGCGACAACCTTAGTAACTCTGAAGATGAAGTGTTCATCAGCGAGTGAAGAAGTCTAATAATACTTCAAGTTATAGGAGAATCACTGCCAACATGTGCAGTGCTTTAGAGTAGACTTAGAATATTCTAAGTGATTTATTGTTTGCCGATCAAACTGATTAGTAACAGTTTCTTTTCTACTCTAACTTGTTCACTGCTAACTGAAACAGTGAATTATAAAAACACTTAAGTGAATTTGTTATCTATAAATTACATTTAGTGAGGTCTCTGACCCAACAATAGAAGATACGAGAAGTTCACGGGGCCGGTTCTTAGTAGCTATTCAGCCGGGAATTCATGTTGCTAACATGGACTACATTAGGTGGATGTGGTTCGTATGCAATAAATGTCGGGAACCTGATACATCCTCGTCCCACGTTCGTCACATATAGAGGAAATGTTGGGTATATCAGTGCAACTTCCCCTTAACTGGTGAACACGTTTTGACTTGATGTATGGGCCCAACTCTAAAACAAACCCGTGAGATAGAGGTACCAAAGCGGACAATGGGCAGGTTCGTATCAATGGTATCAGTGTCGTCTCTATACGTCTCCATGTGGGAGACAACTCGATAGATCATTCTTCATGGGACGAAGAATCTCCATAGGGAAATGAATTGATATATCCTTGTCCCACTTTGTTGATTCCAATCATCGCTTATAGACTAAGTGTTTTGTAGTCATAATGTAAGTCTGGAATTGTAGAGGGGGTGAATATAATTACTTACTTTAAATATGATTATTAAAACTTTAAGTAATTATTTGGTAGTTTTAAATCACTTGAAGATTAAAACAAAATATGAATAATAAGTATGTAAACAAATAACAGAGTATGTAATAGCAATAACTTTAAAGGTGAATTTATTAATCACAAATTACACCAACTATTGATGTGGAATGAACTAGCCAAAGCTAAGATCAAATCAATACACACTAACTATAAAACACGCTTATGTAGTACAATATTTGACAAACAAACTACATTATTACTCGATGACACGAATTTGTTCTTAGACAAACTTAATCACTTACACACAAGTGACTAATACAAAAGCGACAAGGTTTTAGTACAAGATATTCTCGTAAATATCTTCTGAAATCTGGGACAATAGAATGACAAGTGTGACTGTAGGAATGCCTTCGCTCTAATAGAAAACGGTTAAATGAAGATTCTATGGTCCCCCATTTCTGATCATGCTCTTTGTGTGTGTTGGGTTTCCTCCAATCACAATCAAGCATATGTCACACGTTTCATCACTTGAATTTATCTTGGATGTTGTTGATGCAATCTTATCAGGGACCTTATACCAGTTTTTATAATACTTGGCGCGTCTTGAAACTTATTTATTGTTTAAAGTCGTTGGAAGAATACTTATCTTCTTTACTCGCTGTGAGCTAATGTGCTCTTGTAGAATGATTCTTCTTGTTATTTTTCAGTGACTTCCTTTTATTTGATAACATCGACTGTAGTTTTTATTCAAATAATGAGTGACTGAATATCTCGTTACATCACCAGTGAGCAAGATAAAAAAAGTTGAGATTTATTCACTATGCTAAACACGTGGACAATCACAGGTGATAAAAGTCATTTAGTAGTTTGACATCACCATTTCTAGTGACAGCATCACAACAATTTTGGTTTGACCCAACAATATACATGTAATTCTAAATGAAACATATTTACTTTTTTTCTTCATTTGCAAATAATTATGATAATGTCTCATTAATTAGAGTTGTGACACCATACATTTGCCACTGTTGACATTATATATGTCTTTCAAATATAAAATAAGTACTTGTTAGTATGATCATAAGAAACACAATTATTGTAATAAAAATAATTAAAATAGTTTGTCAGTTTTAGCATTTGCAATTAGAATAATAATATCTTTGTAATTATATTTACAGTAAGTATGTACGTATTAATGATTAAGATTCAAACATGTAAAATCATTATCATCTTAATTAATATTATCAAAATTTACATATATATATATATTTAATCATGCTCAGGGGTGTAATCGAGTCGAGTCGAGTCGACACGGTGTCAAGCTCGAGCTCGACTCTAGCTCGACCGAGCTCCATATTTCAAGCTCGAGCTTGAGCTTGTTGATGTATTGACACTTTCAAGCTTGACTCGACTCAACTCGATTATCTATTACAATATGCTTAACAAAACAAACATGATTACTTAACCTAGCAATCTGATTTGCATAATACATATACAATTATACAAAAAACTACTCTGTTAATAGAATCATACTAATAGACTCATTATAATCACTTCAAAAATTCCCATGATACATACCAATATGGATCCTTAATGTATCAAACGTTGTGATTACAATGGAAATAGGAAGTACAAACAGAAAAAAGACCAACAAAGCAACAACAAGTCATGGGGCCTAAAAATCTTTATCAACTTCCATCTAATACATCTAAAACAGTAAACATAATATAACAGCCATAGAAAAATAACATAATAAATTAAATTTTATGAGCTTAAGGAAATTATTTATATGAGATATATATTATTCAACCTACTTCAAGGAACGGAAAGATTGATCTCAGTTAGCTTCTTTTGTTTGTGAGTTGCATAAAAATAGGCGAAGTTAGTATATAATCAGATTAAATAACAAGAACACAAAAATAGTTAGCAAAACGAGAAAAAGCACATTTTTTTTTCTTTATAAGACCGGTCCCTATGGTCTTGTTTGTTCTCCGTCCTATACCCAAGGTCGGCCATCCTATACCCAAGGACGGTCGTCCTATTCGTCTTGCTATAGGCACGACCCCGTCCTTGGGTGCCATCCTCGTGGTCTAGTTCTTTGTGAGACGGATCTAGAACGGGAAGAAGTGAGCCCAAATTTTCAAAAGTTTTCATTTTTGTAAAAAAGAGATCTAATTCTTTTAATACCTTTTTCCAATCTCAAACACCCTGGTATATCCATACAATTACCATTTTCTTCCACATAATGTAATTTTTATCAATGTAACGTTTATTATTATTATTGTGTTGTAAAAATATAAATATATTTGTATTAATAGTTAAGAAATGACGTGGCGCTGAAAAATGCAGCCCTTGTGTCATTATACGCGCAGAGTTCAGTTCTTTTTCAGTTCTTCAGTCTTTGTGCTAATATGGCGCTGAGATGGCAGTCAATTTTTCAGTTCTGGGGTGCATTATAGTGAGAGTGGTCTAACTATCAATTTCTTTACTCCCTGCACTAAAAGAAGCTTCTAAAGCAACCGTTGTGATCTAACAACAAGTATATCTCGAGCCATTTGAGACAAAATACGATACTTTGAAGAATTTAACCGCTGCCATTATAAAACATCAAAGGGTGAACCATCATCACATATGTATAGACCATCTTAAAGATATGTAGTTAACTTAGACTTTTATGTTTGGACATTTTCAGTTTTCTTCACAAATTGAGAATATTCATACTAGCCGGAAGAGGAATCTTGAACGCTCACATTGTTACAAGCTTAAACGTTCACATTGTTACAAGCTTGACATCTTTAAACTCTAACTAAACTGAAGACGTCCTTTGACTTTTCCTAGTTTCAAAATCAGAATCTTCATCCACTTCATTTTCTCCATTGCTATTAGCAGTTGTATCATCCATGGAAGTGGTATTTTCTTGTGGTGAGTTCATAGCAGATGAAACTTCATGTGTAGCATCCATATCTACAAAATAATTGCAAGTGATATATTAGCATATTTTGGATCAAGTCAAAAAGAACATTAAAAATATAGAACCCAACACAAACTAATAAAATAGCACACCTCAGTTTGACAAAAAAAAAAGTGAAGTAAAATCCCTATTTATGTCATAATTAATTCATCAATACAACTATAATGATCATAAAGACCCTACAAATCTTTTAGTAGATATGAGTGTTATTATAGTAACAAAGTAATAACAAGTGATTAAAATAGTGTTAATAAGATATGTCAACTAGTATGTCTTAAGAAGAATATTTAAACATAACAGTACCGGATAGTTTGCTCACATAGTAGAAGAATAACTCATACAATCATATCAAGTAATTTAATCAAACATATGGTGTGCATATGAGATTACGAGCCCTGATAATACATATGAAAGCTAAACATACAAGAACATAAACACAATAACTATTTAGTATTAAAGGAGATGAGGAACGTTATTAACCTCACCTAATCTCGAAAAATATGCCTGAACAAATCAAATCGATTGTAACTAGTAAGAACCATAAAAGTTGAAGTCATAAGATCATTGATTGCTTTAAGAATTTTTCAAATTAGAAAGGATGGAGAATGGGGAAGAATAAAAAGATCGAAATCTATGAAATACAAAGCGTCATTTGAAAGGATTTGTTTGTTTGTGGTTTGAAAAGATATAATATGATTTAGGGGTTCTTCTTTTTGTATATATAGTAGTGCACTTAAGTAAATATATTAAAAAATCAATGGTGAAATAGTAACATTGATTAAGCTCAATTAGGCTCGTGAGCTTTACGAGTTGGGTATGATGATACTCGAGCTCGGCTCAAAATCATACTCGGGTAGCTCGAACTTGACTCGACTTATCCCGAGTCGATTTCGAATATGTTTCGAGTCGGTCTCGCGTAGCTCACGAGCTATATCGCAGACACCCCTAATATGGTATCCTATGAATTACGAGTCGGGTATTATGATACTCGAGCTCGGCTCAAAAACATACTCGGGTAGCTCGAGCTTGACTCGACTTATATCGAGTCGATTTCGAATATGTTTTGAGTCGGTCTTGCGTAGCTCACGAGCTATATCATATACACCCTTAATCATGGTATATATCCAATGAACTAATACATTACACAATTATGTTTAAGTTATTATATATATATATATATATATAGGGATTGGATCATGTACAATAATCTTTATTGTAAAACAAATATGATAGATTCTGGTGATGACACGTGTCCTTGAGGCTTAAAATTGGTCAAAGGTTATTTTGGGTATTTGACTTTCATAAATTATTCTCATTTAATAAAAGAAAAATAAAACTGTCACCATTAAAAAGTTCATAAATATGCACCAGACTATATAAAACATGTGCATCAAGTCAAGATTATACAAATGTGCACCGACTTTTGTGTTTTTCTTCTTCTCTAGTTGTTATTGTTACTATTCATATCGTGTTGATATATGATACTCACAAGAAAAATCGTGCACCTTCGGCAAAATGTCGTACACCAGTCCGTATCAAAATCTGTGCACCACATTTTCAAAGAGAGAGAAAAACTCATTCAATGCATGAATAGTTTATTAAATTTAGATCTAATGGTTGAGATTCTTTTTTATTTGTTTTACGTTAAAGTTTGTTTTACGATAACCAACCCATATAAATATATATATATATATATTTATATATTATATGCTTATATTCTTCTTTGATATAAAAGGTAGGTTGAATACTTTATATTATTGATATAAATATAACTTTAGTATATTTTGTAAATGATTATATGAAATTAAAAAAATATATAAGTAATTATATCACATAAATTTCTGTTTTATAGTAGAAAATAAAACGAGATGGATTTGATATGGTGTAGTGAGTTTAAATAGGTTAGGATGATGTGTTAGAAATTTGAAGATACGTATAAGTTTTTGAAAATATAATATTGGGAGAAAATGTATAATTGTTTAGGAATCATAGTTTTGAAAATATAAAGATTGTCTACTGTATGCATTGAAACCGGTGGTTTCCGATCATCAGGGTCACCTGATACATGCAATATACGAAATTGTAAAGTTCGATACATACAATAGTAAAAAATGTAACATTAGATGCATAACGAAACAATTAACCCATAAAAAACAACCTACATGCGTAACCAAGGGAGAGATGAAGAGAATGAAGAGATAGATGGGGTAAGTTTGGGGAAACTCAAACTCAGAATTTAGATGATTGAGTTTGTTGTTAAGATCTAGGACATAACTTTTTCAAATCTTACAATTTTATACTTTTGGTTTATGAAAGTGTGTCGATCTTGACTATTGGATAGTTGAAAGTATAGAGTTTACTTAGCTTGATTTTGACCATATGATTGTTGATTCTAGACCTGATTCGATCTTACTTAAATCGAATTCAAGAGATAGAAAAAGTAAAAATATGTTAATTTGAGAGTTTAATTAATAAAATGTTAAAAAGACTAACCGTTTAAGTGATTTTAAACCGAATTTTCCAATTTCAATCGTACCTTATTTTATGATGATGTGACCAAATAAAATGCAGATTTTAACAAACGTACTCTTGATCTAAAAACTGTATTTTCCTCCGTCCCAAAATACTTAAAAACCAGGTAACCTGTTCTGTTGCTGCGGTCAAAGCAGCAAGTTGACTTAAACTTGAAAGGCTTGCTTTCTCTCCCTTGAAATACCAAACTTTTTAGGGCATCCTTATTTGTTCATTAATGGACATTGCTCTATTTTCTCCATCTTCACTTTTTCATGATGATGATGACACATCTTCAGGTAATAACTCTATTTCTATATCTTAAATACACAAAAATTCACCAAATTACAACTCTTGATGGGTCACAACTCTTGATATTGTCGATGGTTTGCAGATGATGAAAACGTAGAGGAAAGTCAGACCTATGTTGAAAGAAGTCACCAATTTCCTCAAATGGTTTGTTTTGTTTGTTTCACTGCATCAATTCAATTAATTTTGTTTTAAGTGAATCAAATTTGTAACTTTTTTTACTAACTTTTAAAAATACATAGTCATATGCATATGCTGTTGTTTGTAACCCTAAGACCCCATTAGGCTTTTATTCATTTTGCGAATTTCCATTTTAATTTTAATTAATAAAAAAAAATGAGTTCTTGTAGTTTCAAGAATGACTTTTTGGTTTTGTAATTTCTAGCTTCTCGCTCGTTATTTCAATAAACATTTATTTGCAGTTCAATAATAAAAATAATAGATGAAATTTGTTGTGTTCATTTTGTTTATGAGTTATTGATTTCCACTAAATTGAGGTTTTTATTAGACATCATGGATTCATGGAGGTTGGTTGTTTCTAAACTTAATGTTATAAGGGGATAAAAATTAATACATGTTAATAATAATTTATATGAAGTCATACATTATGTTTTCTTTATTATGAAGAAAATAGAATTAAAATTCCGCATGTTAAAGTTTATTGTTAGTTTCAAGTTCACGGTGTATGATGATCAACCTGTTGTGTATTATTTTATGGTTTGTTATTTGGAAAATTTCATTTTAAATTAGACGTGGGATATTAATTGTACATTCTACACTTTGAAATGTTTAATTGGATAACTGTGAGTATATACGCCTAGTCTGGGAGGAATGATTATTGTTGATGCAAATTCACCGACAACATACTTGCATTACGAAAAGGAATGTTGGGTACCAAGTCACTAAACTGTGAGTAAAGTCTTATTTCACATCAGTTGTGAATATAAAATTAAGACCACGGTAGTAGGCTACTAGTAACTGATCCCCATCGTTTCATTTGACTTGGAGAATTTTGTCGAGTGGCTGCCTTTATTCAAATTAATAGAATAAAGTTGTGGGGAACTACAGAAATGAAATGAAATACGTTAGTAAAAAAAAAAGAATCTGGTTTTTATTTTTGTTCCGATTGTTCCCTACAAAAAATGTGCAACAAATCTGTCTGCAAAAACAGAGAAAATTCTCCTAAAATGGAAAAGTTACTAGACCATATATTTTCTTGCATATTTTTGGTATTATAGTAGCTATATATATATATATGTGTGTGTGTGTGTGTATTTATTTAAGGCTCTTTATGAAGTTAAGTAATTCATTTCACATATGAAGTATCTTTCATTGCAGAAATTGCTCATTCGAGAATTCTCATTTCACCAGATGAATGCCAATCTACTGTGGCCAGGAACTTTTGCGTTTGTAGAATGGTTTATTCAAGACAGGTCAAAAATACAAGGAAGACGTATCATTGAATTGGGCAGGAAAGTCCAGTCGGTTATACCTCGATATTATTATTTTGATTTATAGTTGACTTTTCATTCAAGGAATTGTGTTTTTGATACTATCTTTTAAGTGATGGCAGTGGAACAGGTGCATTGGCCATCTTTTTGAAGAAGTTATATCAGGTGGATATAACTACTTCAGACTATGATGATCAGGAGATTGAAGATAATATAGCTCATAACTGCAAAGTTAATGGAGTAACTCCTGTGCTTCCTCATATTAAACGTTAGTTCTATTTTTCATATATACATTATTTTTATGCAATAAAAATATATCACAGATAAACTGTTTTTGATCCAAATATCCAAATATAAGTGGATCTTTATTTCTATGTCAATGGTAGATGTGGTAAATGGGCATGCAGTGCCGGTTGTATTGGATAATAGGTCACTAAATAGTGAGTCAAATATAAGGAGCTGACTTCGTTAATACGAACACCCTTTTTTTATTTTCTTGCAGAAAAAGGAACTTATGAGACTCATTTGTATAACTTCAAAATAATTGAAGTTTAATTATTTAAACTTATCAAAGTTGCATTTCACAAATAATAATTTGAATGTAACAAAGCTACCTTTTAGTTTAATGACTTTTATATGCTACCTCCAAACAATTCACTCAAGTTTATCTTTTCAAAATTTAAGATGTGCTAATGTTATATCTTATCTTTTTATTCACCAGATTCATGGGGTGATCCCTTTCCAAATTCTCATCCAGATTGGGACCTCATTATCGCAAGCGATATCTTACTGTGTAAGCACTTCTGGCATAAGCCTCTTTATATCATAATAAACAATTTATTTTAACTGCTATGTATGGATGTGTGTATATTTTATGCACACATACATAGGCCCTTAAACTCTGATCCTTTAAGTATGTTCCCTAAAGTAGAAATTGAATGAAAATGCATTCCTTTTACTTGCACTTTGACCTCTGAACAATGTCAAAAAGTAGCTAACTTGGCTTCCTTTATAGTGGTTATTCTTATAATGCATAAGATACAAACCTTTTGTAAAAATGAACATTTTTCAATATATAAATACAAAATAAGCATTGTGCCTGTTTTTTCTTTAAATTTTAAAATTGCCCGTTCTTGTAAATTGTGCGTTAAAAAACGATCTGTGTAAAACAAAAAGCCAATTACAATGGCTTTAGTTGTTAAAGTTAGACACTCATTTTCTTTTTACCTACAAGTTACTTGGTTATCCAGAACAGCTCTTGAATCTATTTACTACTGTCATTTTGTTAAAAATTATCGTTGTCATCAGACATGTTTTTTCACCATTTTTGCCTTTCCACTTGCAACTCTAGGTTATTGTTCAGATTGGTCTCTTATTCTATTTGGTCTTTTGCAGATGTGAAACAGTATCCAAACTTGATAAAGACTCTATGCTTCCTTCTAAACTCTTACAAGCCACGAGAAACTGCAACATCTGAGTCTCAGGGTAAGTCACATATTGTTAATTATTTGTGATGTATAGGGGTAGCAAAATGGGTGGGTCAGCACGTTGAGCTACAGGTCAAAAAGGTGGGCTAGACCGGGCACTTTTTGTCCAAAACTTTCTAGATTATTATGATTCGTTAGTGTGCCAAATATGTTTACAAATAAGTATTATTATTATTTATTATTATATTTTATTTACTAATCCACGAGGTCCGAGTCCACCGCCACACAAACTCGAGCCAGGTAAAATCTGCCAAAGGGAGACTGGCGTGGTCACACAAGGGTTGTCTTTTATTCACTATTTTCATTTTATGTCATTACCAAGGTTTGAACCTTGGACCTCCAATTCTCAAATACTTATTTCAATGTTGATATACCACTTTGACAACCCTTGGTGGTTAAAAATAATAAATAATAAATAATAAACATTAGGGTTTATGATTTGGTTATGTTTCGAACTTTACATTTTTTACTATTGTATCTAATCACCTTTTAAAAGTGCTATTGTATGTATTGAGCTTTACAATTTTGTGTATTGTAGGTAACGGGTGACCTGACGAGAGGTACCCGGTTTTTCCTCTTGAAAAAATGTCTATTGGACTAATCGAACTTTATAAAAATATATACCGTATGTATCGAAGTTTGTAAAAAATGTCTATTGTATGTACTAAAACCGGTGGTTTCCGGTCATCAGGTCATCCATTACATACAATATACGAAATTGTGAAGTTCGATACATACGATAACACTTTTGAAAGGTGGTTATATACAATAGTAAAAAATGTAAGGTTCGATACATAATCAAATAATAAACCCTAAATATTATTTCAATAATATTGTAATGTGATTTTTTAAATAAGATGATTTTAGGATGATTTGTGAATTACCACTTCAGTTTAAGGCACTTTGAAGTTTGATCGACCCATTCATTAGTAAATGAATCGAAATTGCCACCTCCACTTATCAGTGTTTTTGACGTATGAAAGCAATTGTAACTTGGTTAGAAGCTCATTCTCTTTTCAGGTATTCATTCAGAACTGCCCCAACCAGCTTTCTTGATGAGTTGGAGGCGCAGAATTGGGAAAGAAGATGAGTCATTATTCTTCACAGGGTGCGAAACTGCTGGTCTTCAAGTACAACATTTGGGATCCCGGGTGTACTGTATCACGCCCATCATATCCGCAATCGGTGATATTTGTGACTAAAATCCATCCTTTTTTTTGTGGGTTGGAAAGGTCAGGACCTGGATGAATGGGCAGTTAGATTTTTTCTGACAGAGTTAGGAACCGAGACCGACTTGTTGGACAATATAGGACCATGATTGGTTGATGGTTAGGACAGTTTAGCTGCGGGACCAGATTGGAATGAACTGTACTCGATTCTATTTCATCATGCGCACATTGAGCAGCTCACCATGTACAAGTAAACCAAAACATATATTTTTAAATATTTAGTTTTACGTTACCATATTTATCATTTTAGTTCAATTAAGACGAGATCTCATACACATGAATATTCAGTAATTAATCAAGTTAAATTTTACTTTTTCCAGTACATGACTTCGTTTTCTGGAAAAAACTAAAGACTAACATGTCGTTAGTATAGTTGACTTTGGATTGAGTAATGACACCTTGGGTAATCTTATACACATGGGAATGATATTTTGATAAATGCAAGAACATCCACGGTCCCCGGGAGAACCACTCCCAATCGCTATTGTTGCATCAAAGTTTCTCTTCAAATCACTTTTACATCAGAATTAACACAAGTCGCTTGACGGTGAGTACTCGACATACATTGCAATTAAACACAAGTCGCTAGGTGGTGAGTACTTGACATACATCACAATTAAACACAAGTTGCTAGGTGGTGGGTACTCGACAAGGACGTTATAGTGAGTATCCGTCCTGCCCGGAGAATACTCAGTATTGTAATTTTTTTTACATATAAATTATTATATTTCGAAATTATAAGTTTAAATATAGACAAAAATATAAATATAATTGTTTAGAAATATAACCATATCAGTTATTAGGTTTTGCCGCCGAATAATTAGAGTTTTTTCCCTAAAAACTCGGTAACTCGGTCAAACTAAGCCAATAATTGAGGTTTTTTTATTGTTTCCGTTCTCTTTCTTTCGCACAAAAAGCAAAAAAAATTCCCCTTTATAATTATCTCACATTGAATTTTGACATAGCCAACTAATAGATCGATTCGGCATATGGCCAACTAGCGATTACTTGAGGAGTTGATGGCCAACTAGCGATTACTTGAGGATTAATCAACTGCCAATACCGACTTTCACAACCCTATTAAATATAGCATGTGATAACAACTAATATCATATATTCATATTTCATAACACCTAAATATCATCTATGATAACAATCATAATCACATGTGATCATATATATAATTGATTAGTGTGTAATCATATTTAATTACTTTTTTATGCTCTATTCACATGTGATTATGTTGACAAAATCAATGGTCAAACCTAAATTATAAATTTGATTAGTCAAAATGTGAGTCTAGTTAACTTAGTGTTAAAATGGCTAAGTCTTTCTTAGTATGTGCATAATTGCATAGTCTTAGTCTTTAAGCATCATTCTGTGTAAAATGCTCAGTTTGAGTTTGTGTGAAGTCAGCAAGACTCAAACCAAGACAGACTCATACTATGACATACTCAAAGGTAGACAGACTCAAGTAAAGACATACTCAAGCGATGACAGAATCATGCCATTACATACTCAGAAGTCAATGGAGATAACAACAGAAAATTCAAAGAAATCTTATGGTTAGGAGAATTCTAGACACACAGTCGAACCGTGGATCAACCATGGATGCTCTGGCGGATTCTTTTGCTTTTGTACCCACTTTTACTTACATCTCCACTTACACACTCAACCCCTGGTGTTTAAAAAATACTAAAATCTGCAACTCTCTCCTTCCCAAGAATATCTCATGATCCATCTAGGAAATCATGAATAAATAGTATCTCACTTTCATCTTTAAATCCCCACCACTTGTGGATCTTCTTTCCCACAAGGGATTAGTATCCATGAATGCATCCAACTTGTGTTTGGATGTATATTGTATGTACTCAATTCTCGTTTGTTATTATTTATGCACGTAATCTATTAAAAATCACATTTAATGCATACATCATATGTGGATCCGGTTACCATTTTTTATGGCTAGTCACATGCCATGTCATTACATACCGGTATGTCATGTAAGATTTGAATGCCATGTGACATTACACATGGCATGCCACGTCAGATTTTTTCGAACAAAAAAAAGACTTAATTTTTACGGAAAAAAATTCGACATGGCATGCCACGTCAAATGCCATGCGACAGTCAGATCTGGAAATAGTCAAGGGGTAATTGGTTAAGGGTTAAACCGGTAAACAAAGCATTGAAAACACACTTTTTGAGGCTAAGTGCATTAATAAAAGCAAACGTAAGTTGGGTATACACAATAGAACTCGAGTACAAGTTGGATGCATTCCTAGACACTAACCTCTTCTGAAAACCACTCTTATCTTCTTCTTTCAGATCTTTTCACCATTGCATGCTAACTTACAAAAGAATGGCCAAAATAAGCAAAGAAACGTCTTACTCATATGTAGAAAGCTATTATCACCCCATAATCAAAGAAAGATGTGTCAACCTATCATCACTAAGTGTCACTCAAATCCCTCCTATTTTTCACAACCTTAGTTCGGATGCTTTTCGCTTCGTAAACTCTCGATTTTTTCCCGAGCATATGCAAGAGTTCATCAAACTCTTCCACTAAGATCAAGAAAGTAAGTCCCTAAAATTCTCCATGTATGGAACCTTCTACTCATAGAGCCTTGAGTACTTTGGTACCACTCTCGAACTTCCGTATAGAGGCATTGAGTTTTACCCTCTCATCTATCTCTTTCTTTCTTCGACATTAATCATTCCAAGTATGACATCTTCAACGACATTTGAAAAAGTAACATTTCTTTGAAACTCTTCCAAATAAATACATCACATCATAAAGTGCAAATGTATTTTGCAAATACGTACCTGATGAAAAAGGTCTTGAGTGGTGAAGCATATCTCCTTTACTTTTTTGATTAACTCCATTCCCGTGAAGCTTGCTCATTTCTCAGGAATGTGTCTAAACATTGTTGCTTGAAGTCCTTATCTCCATATAGCCTATGGCATGCTACTTACCAAAATCTTCAAAGCATCTTCAACTAAAAGAAAGCTTCAATCAAGCTTGTACTCTTGGTCTCCTCTCCCCTCGTCAAAGTATGTTCTCCCAAACATTACTCTAAGAAGAGCATCATGCTCCCACTATTTTGCTAGTGCTTCGACCTCTGGTGCCGACAGCCTCCATGAGCATCCAACGAATCCTTCTTGCCAAACGAGTGACGACCACTCTAAAGGGAACCCAACTCCTTTAGAAGTCATGTGCAATATACAAAACAACAAATCTAAAGAATCCAAGGAGATGTCATTCAAATTGCAAAAGGAGTTCTTGAGGTGAAGAAGGATGTCAACGGGATATTCAACTTTCTCAAGCAACTTTTAGGAAATGAATTTCGATTTGGTTGTAACAACTTAATTTAACCAACATCACCCAAGGGGTGCATAACAATAAGGACA
Organism: Logfia minima; assembly: GCA_963921325.1. Lineage (NCBI taxonomy): Eukaryota > Viridiplantae > Streptophyta > Magnoliopsida > Asterales > Asteraceae > Logfia > Logfia minima. The sequence continues at coordinate 8,863,934 of OY992776.1, read as the reverse complement.
TGTGATGTACTAGGATCTAGGTTTATGTATGCCCTAGAACTTATAGTTTTTAGGAGGGTTATGTGTTTTTAAATGTATCTAATTTTTTTCAAAAAAGCTATTGTGTGTATCGTACTTTGAACACCTCTATTTAATGTACACAACTCGTAAAAACACACAATTGTATGTAATTTGGCCACGAGTCACTCATACAAAGTTCCACGTCAAAATATTACATACAATTATATGTTTTTACGAGTTCATTACATTTAATAGAGCCATGGAAAGTACGATACACACAATAGCTTTTTTGACAACGTTGGATGCATTTACAAACACTAAGGTCTTTTTAGGATTATGTGATGGTTGTGTTGTGTGAACTTTGCCATGATAATTTGTGTAATATGGTTTGTGATGTTTGTTGATTTCCATGCTTAGGATTCAATACTAGATTTGTGATATGGTTGATATATTACATTATTATTGCTTACCCTTGGTCACACACATAATTGCTATGATTGGTTGACTTTTGTTGGGTGTGTGTGTAAGTGTATGTTTGGAATGGAAATATTTTTTTCGTAGGTGATTATATAAAAGGTGCAAGGTATCATCATTCAAGGGAGAGATTTCCAAAGCAATTTCATTTGTCAATCAAGTGGTAAAAATGGCTATACAAACGAAAAAATCAAGTCTACACGTAACAAAGATGCCTCCAAATCTTTTCGATTTCAAGCCATTCAGGGGGAGCAGTAGTTAAGGGGGAGCTTCCGTTTTGATTTGCAAAAGTGTGACAACCGTCAAAAATCTCAGGTCATTAACGCACTTAAATTCCTAGTCTATCTAATTTCGTTTACAGCACTCTAAAATCCTAGTGAAAAGTCTAGGTTATGACTCCTTAAGTTACTGAAATCGCGTAACGTTTTAGGAGATTGCTTAGCGGACTTTAAGACCGTGAGGAACATTAAATTAGGTTACAAAGTGCCAAAGAAAACAAATGAAATTAAATTTCATATGTCATCACAAAATATTTATCATATCACAAATCGGAATTTAACTGGAAATTCCGTAACTCGGTAACACGACTGGAAATCGGTTTATTAACTCGCGAATGTCAATCGTGATCGAATCAAATACATTTTGATGAATGTTATAAACTTATAAAATAAAGTTTCATGACTCACACTTTAACCAACAAAAACATCACAAAAATCGGAAATTAACCGAACTTTCGTAACTCGGCAAACGCGACCCGAATCGAATAAAAGAAACTCGTATCCGACCAACTAATACTTGAATATCCATTATAAACAACCTAAAATACAATTTGAAGTATTTTAGAAATTTAGAACATTAATTTTTATAACCCTTATATTAAACATAAAAACAACACAATTTAAAGCTTGAAATGTGCAAGACTTGAGCAATTTTAATACAAATAAATACCACATCTAATACATATTATATTTTATCAAAAAAATAAAATAAAAACCCCAAATATTCATGCCAAAACCGGACCTCCTCTTCCCCCACTCAAATCCTCTCTTTTTCTTACAAAACTCCACTCACTCTACATGCAAAAAGCCTTCTACACTTACACACTCTTCCACTTTCATCATTTCTCTCATTTCCACTTTCAAAAACACACACAATTCTCTCTAAACACACACTAAATCTCAGCCAACATTCATCCCTAAATCATCTTCTTAAAAGTGTTCTTACACAAATACAAGAATTTTGAGGTAAAATCACTCTTTCTAGCTTCCATTTCCTACTTTTACTATGTTTATTTCATGGATTTCATGCCTTTTTCATGGCTTAAATCCCCATATAAGGTTTGATGGTTTGTAGGTTACACCTTATACACATTCATGTGTAAAAGAAGGGTAACCTATGATCAAACCAAGAATCAAACCGAAAAAGTCGACTTTTTGATGTTATAAAGTTTATTTACATATTCTTGCTAGAATAAATGGTTTAAAATGTTAAAATATGTTTATGTTTATTTAAAACACATGTACATGCATAAAATACAAGGCTTCAATCATTGGATGAGGTCTAAAAATCGTTGGTAGTGAAAAACACACCAAAAAGATCACTTTGTCATGCATGTAATCTGTCCAGATTTTGACCCTACTTGAAACGACCATAACTCAGTGAATAATGGTCCAAAAATCTCTATTTTTCTTCTAGAATTTAGCTTAATGTCTTACCTTTAAAACCCCACTGGTCTCACTCAAATCCATGGAGTATTCGACCTCCAAATGTATCACACAAAACTGATGCGCAAACAGCTACCTTGCTGTGAGCAATCATGTTGTTATACATGTTCATGGGGCTTAAGGTGTTCAATAAATTCAAAAAAAATTGGTTTTAGACTCCTAACAAGTTTATCTCAGTAGAATAAAAAGATAGTAATTTATCTTGTTGATCTCATATTTTTAGAAAATGCATGAACACCATGCATTGTTGTAAGCTTGTAAATTTCAAATACTTGTGTTGTGATGATTCAAAAATACATAAGTTCTAGATAAAACGTCTTAAAATTTTGGGGATTATTTTTCTCAGTATCTAGATCATGAAAGGAGTCTTGAAAATAAAAATGGGAATTTTTGAAAAATCAAAAGTATTTTTTCTAAATTAATGCAAATAAAGCCTACAAAAGGTGAAATAATCATGAAAAAATACTTTTGGACACAAAATAATTATGGGAAAATTCTAGTGTAATTTTCCTCATAAAATGACACTATCCTCAAAATTTCACACTCTTTCGAAGTGTTTTGATATGTTTTCGATTTACGTCTCGTTAAAACGCATAATGTTGGGAACCAAAGTTCCATTGCTCAAAAAGACTTGAAAATTTTACACAAACCTAGAAATGGGTACAAAATGATCTGGGAAAAGTTCCAGAATTTTTAGTGAATAATTACTATTTTTCCCATAATTATCCTACTTTTTAGACATAAAATGGTTATAAATAATCCATAAATCCAAAAATCCCCAAATTTTCGCAGAAAATTTGTGAACTATATTTCATATTTCATACCAAGTTTGGTAATTTTTAGATGTTCTATTCACATATTTTCATTATTTTGTTGACAACTCGAACAATTACCGACAACGTTAATTAAAGGGAAATTCGAACTTTTTCGGCACTTTGTAATTTAATTAGCTAGCTAAGCAATCCTAACAAACCATATTAGTCGAGGAACTAATTAGAAACCTTGTGTTCTTAGGAATTGGATAGGAGTCAAACCCGGTCGGCACGCGCATTACATCCATCCGTACCCATCCGTACGCTCACGCTCAATAGTGAGTTTACACAGCCCCTCTTTTTAACGTTTTACTTAAATGTTTTGGGGTGAAAAGCATGCTATATGATTTAATTACTATATTTGGATTACAAATATTATTCTTATGCTATACTTGATTTACGAATGCTTTGCTTATACTATGCTCGTTTTACAAATGCGATCCTTGATTTACAAATGCTATGCTATGCTATGCTATATGCTATGCTTACTTTCGAATACTTGACATGGTTAAAATGTCGTATTGATTACGAATAACTTTTTGAATGTTTGAAGTTTATACGAACATGATTATATGCTTGTTTTCTATCGTATCTAAAGTCCCCGGTATATCTACACGACCATTAACTCTATATGAGCCAAATGATGCATATGAATAGTACTATTTGGGAGCGAGACCACCTCCCCACTCACGCGGCCACGTGAGTGCATCCCATCATCCTAAATGCCAACGATAGGGCATCTCTCTTTGGGGCAAAGGTTTATCGGTTGTAGGTTTGGTTGTGGACTCAAGCATAATAATTCATTGTGACTATAGACAAAAATGCGATAGCATAGTAATTCCTAAGCGACTATAAACTTTACGACTCGAGCTTTACAATGACCTTGTCATTTGAAACGATATTTCTTTGAAACTATAAACGTATGACGTTTTGTCATTTGAAACGATATTTCTTTGAAACTATAAACGTATGACGTTTTGTCATTTGGAACGATATTTCTTTGAAACTATAAACGTATGACGTTTTGTCATTTGAAACGACATTTCCTTGAAACTATAAACCTTACGACCCGAACTTTTTAAAGACGTTGTCATTTGAAACAATACTTCTTTAAAATCATAAATTTAAAACTTGAGTTTTACATTATAAATCATTGTGGTTGTGGACAATGATAGACGTGGTTCCATAATAACGCCTCGCATTCTTATGAACTTCAACATAATAAACCGTTGAGATTATTAACATTTTGATATTGATTTGATGATCCATTGACTTTATAAACGTAATCTGAATCTATTAAATGCTACAATATGAGTTTTATAAACATAACTTGAACTTATTAAACACTATATCTTGAGTTTTATAAAAGTGAATTGAATATTTCTTTGAAAATATGAGCGTGGCGTTATGGACGAATTACGACTTTTAATTGAGTTCCAAAGGGAATCACTCCTAAATGAATCTCGTACTTAAATAAACCTCTTTTGCAAACAAAACATCGATTCACAAATGAATCTAACTATCAAATGGGTATCGCTCTTAAATGAGCCTTGTTTTAATGAATTACTTTTATAATTATCCGCGCGATAGCGCTTGACCATCCTAAAAATTGATCTTATGAAATTATCGGATGACTTTCGTCATTGTATGAGCCTCGGTACTAAAGAGATTACTTTTGTGAACTAATCACGTAGTAACGTGGAACTTCTAAACTAAACTTTGTAAACTCTTGAAAAGGGTCTTTCCTTACGCAAAACCTGTGTACTCACCAACTATGTTTCATAGTTGACCTGTTTATTTTTACATGCTTTTCAGGAAATAGTCACAACTTGTTTATTGAAGCTAAACCTGTTATATGAGCTATGCTGCTATAGCGTTACAGAATTCTGTCTCCTTTGGATGTAATCGCATGTTTAGATTATTTACTTTTGTGCTGTAAACGCTTGTAAGACTTTATGTAAGGTATTAAATGTAGACCGTTGAACGGTGATCTTTTGTAATTTTCGATTATGAAATCATTGTACTGTTACATCTCGTGTTTCCGCTTTAGCGGGGTGTGACAAAAAGGGGGAGAAGAAGGTAGATGCTTTCGGTGTTAATGTAAGTATCGTTAACATAATTCTAGTAATTACTCAAAACATATATCATTAATTTTATAAATGTGTAACACGTTATAGAACTTAGTTACTTTATAAACTTGGTGAGATGATTTATAAAAGTGTAAGAAGTATAAAAATCTTTTTACAAATATAAAATGGCTAGAAAGAATCTTTTGAGAAGTCAAACAATAAAACACAAGGACAACAGGGTAAAGATATTAGTACCGTAATTGTACTATTAGTCTACCCAATGTGTTTAGTTATTTAACCCTTTAGTAAATCATGATTATAGTGGTCCATGGCTCAACCACGGTTGGACCGTGGGTCCACCGTGGAGCCAAATGATTTATTTTAAAATCTTGAAAATGTTGACTATAGATATTTAACTCATTTTTAACCTTAGGGTTATCCTCTTTCGCTTATAAAATACATATATTTCTCAAATTAAAAGTGTCTAAGATTTTATTGTTTATTACTAAGAGCGTGTACGAGAGATTAAGCTTTTAAGCAAAGAGTTGATTTTAGTAGTGAGGTTATTAAGCTGTAATAATTTGTGTCACTACATTATTGTTGTAATTTGTTGAAAGAGATCCTCAAGTGTTTGTGTGAGGAGGATCTCATATTATTACTCTTCCAATTGATTGTGGAAGAAAGATGGAGTGTTTAGGTCTTGCATTTGTTAAGGAAAGACTCATTGTGTGAGTTAGTTGCTCTTGTATTCTTCCAAGGTTGTGAAGAAGAAGAAGACTGTGTTGACTTCTAGAGTTAGAAAAAGAAGAGTTTGGTGTGGTGATCTCCTCAAGTAAAGTTAGAAGATCAGTTGAAGAGTAGTTATCTTCTATTTGTTAGGAGAAGAGATTATTGGGGATTGAAGTCTTCCATATTGAAAGTGGAAGCATCATAAATTTTGTATCTAGGTTTCTTATTGTAGAGGTTAGCTAGTTGGATTAGTTCATTTGCTTTTAGTTAAAGAAGATTAGTGTTGTGTTTTTAGTGAAGAAGAAACAACACATTGAATAGTTTTCATACCTACCTGTGAAAAGGTTTGAACATCTAGTGTATAAATCTCGATATTTATCTAACCCTTAAACCACTATAAATCGTGGTGTCTCTTGGTGATATTTATCTAACCCTTAAACTATTTACTTGCATATTTATTTTGATTATATTTGCTAAGCTAAGTAACCATCCAAGTTTCAAGCAAAAAAATTTAAATTGCTAAAATCAGTTAATAATTATAGAATAAATGATTCACCCCTTCATCTCGCTTACTTACACATTTGTTGTTAATTAATTATTAATAGATCTTTATTCATATTAACTCATTTGAAATGTATTTCTAACAGCATATAAGTTAATTATATCATGTAATAATGATTTTCTTGTACCCTTGACATCCTTTGATCAAGTCATTTGGTTCTTACATCGTGATTTAAATCTGGTTTCTACTAAATTGTTCCGTGAAAGTAACTATATCTATATAGATACCTTATCTAGTTTTTGCTATTGAGCGGTCATATCTTAATTATTCTTGGACAATCTTGGTAAATTTGCTATATTATACATAATGATAGGTTCTCTCGCCTGATATGTGTTTATTTTTTTATAATATTTTAATCATATTATAAATGAAAAAGGAGATCTAGGTTTATTGACACTTAACCATCTAACTCGTTGTTTGTAAAGTGATAGTCGGTTGGAAGCACATCAATTACACTTTCACCTAAACGGTCCAAATCCTTCCATTACTTTACAAAATTGTACTATTATCCCTAAATACGTCTACCTCAAAAAACCTTCAAGTATTTGTAACAGTTGATTTGAAGAAAACCTGACTTATTTTTCAAGTAAGTCGTTAATTTAGCTATTTTTATTTCTTTTCTATCACATTTTTTGTCTATGTATATGCGTATAGAGACGATTGGGTGTGTGTGTAAAAACCCGTGTTGAATTTAATGTTACAAAATCGAGTAGTGTAGGTGATTCGCGTACTGAATCACAATAGGCAAATGGGTATCAGTTAAATAGACCTTACCTTACTTCAAAGATTACCACTTCAGTTTTTATATCGGATCGTTTATCTTATGTTTTCGATGATTTAGGTAAATTGTGAACAAATTTAACATAATTTTAGCTTTGATTATTTGTATCTTAATACATATCTTGTACTCTAACCGATTGTCATTCAAAACTTTCCTTTTTAAAAAAATTTAAGGTTCGCAATGTGATAAAACAACTAATTAATGATGATAGTGACACTCCTAAGATGTATAAGGAACCCTTGTGATGATCAATGATCAAGTAAAATGAAATCATTTTATTGAGCAACTTCTATTAAGGATTGTATTTTCATTGGACCTTTCGTACATCTCATCAATATAATATATGAAAGAAAATACTAATGAAAAAGTTAATGGAATTTTGTATTTCCCTTTTTAATTAAATTTAATTCTAAGACTTCCCTTTATTTATCAGTCACGAATAGACTTTGTAAAACTCAGTTGTATGCTTAATTGTTCTATTTAAGATTTTCATTGTTTAATCGAAATCAATGGAGATATGAGTTTTAAATTATTTTTCTTATTATTTAGATTCATATTCATATGACGAAATGTTCTAATTCAACATGAATACTTACATTACATACACAAAGAGCTATCGCTCATGTATCAACTTAATAGTACATTTTAATATTTGTTATAGTACGTTATTTATTACATATATAGACATAACAATCCTTATTTTAGAAATAATTACGTTACTAACTATTTATATTTATACCAATAATAAATTACCTGTAATTAATAAACAAAAAAAAATTGTTGTTGTATGAAATGTCATGTCTATCCTCGCGTAATCAAAAGTAATTAAACTAATATATATTAAGATAATAATAAGAATGTTAAGTTTCGGATGCACATAAGAATTGTTATTTATGTTGACATATTATATCCCGCTCAATTCTCCTAAATTAAGTCCTTTCAATTACTCCGTATTATAGATTGTTTATATTTACTAATAATAATCTGATTCTTTAAAACTTATGTTCTACAATCATTTACATAGATATTTCTTTATTTGTTTTTATAATCCAACAAGACATTAAAAGTGTTCAATACCATCGTTAATACAATAATATTTTCATTGAATATCCATCCCAACGTAACTAGCTAAGAATACTTTATTATACTAAAGAAGCATTCCTAACAAATACTCAAAATTCTATGGTTCATACGTTGCCATAAAACGTCATAACGTTTAAGTTTAGCCACAACTAAGTGAGGTGAAATATGCATCCACTAATCACGGTGCTCGAAATTTTTCTCTCGAGTTTTTATATGACTTTTCCTTGTTTGTCATAAGGATTAAGAGTACGTTATGTCCAACTGAAAAAAAATAAGAATTTGAAAAAAATGAAAAATGGAACGTTTCATACAACTTCGATCAGGGTGAAGCCTTTAGAGGTTATGGACCCTTATAAATGAGTATAGTCGGGGTTTTCTTCACTAAAACTACTATTGGATAATTATAATATACATGGGGTTAGCCTAGAATATGGACCTATTTGCTTATTTATTCATTCATGTGAGACCTAAAAAGGTTAAAAACATGAATGTTCTAGTTAGTATATATGTGTATATGTATGTTATATATATACTATTTACAGATTTATGCTTTGCACGACAAATATATCCAGCTTATATGTTATTGGTGAAACTCAAACTTATATCTAAATTTATATTTATAGATTCTAATAAATTGAGGTTTAATAGTTTAATAATATAATATAATTTTTTCATTAGTGTTTGAGTATGATTTATAAATCATTTAATTATAATTATAATTATAATTATAATTATAATTATTATTATTATTATTATTATTATTATTATTATTATTGTATATAATTAAAAGATGATAGCATGGAGGAATCTAAACATTTCATTATTTTTCACTCTTTGCGATCTAACGATCTTAATTTCTTTCGTATAATTACATTTTAGTCCCTTAAATATTTGATGTATTTATTTATAATTAAAAAGATAGACCAAATATTTTATTTATTTACAAAAATTAAAGAGTCTATAACTTATATAAAAAAATCGGCTAAGATATTTTATTCATTTTATTAAAATTAAATTCGTCCAGCGTTATAGCGGGTATATAAAGTATATAAAAAAATTGACCAAATAAAAATTAAATTCGTCCCGCGTTATCGCGGGTCTATAAACTATATAAAAAATATGACCACAGTATTTTATTAATTTATTAAAATTGTCTCGCGTTATCGCGGGTCTATAAACTATATAAAAAAAATGACCACAGTGTTTTATTAATTTATAAAAATTAAATTCGTTTGGCGTTATCACGGGTATATAAACTAGCAACGATCAACATTTCCTTCGTATTATTACACTTTCGGCTCTTAAATATTTGATGTATTTGTTTATATAACAAGTCGGTCACACTATAAAAAAATCGATTAAATATTTTATTCATTTATAAAAGTTAAATTCGTCGCACCTTATCGCGGGTCTATAAACTATATTAAAATATCCGCCACAAATCGACCATTATATTCTATTCATTTATAAAAAACTAAATTCGTCCCGCGTTATCGCGGGTTTATTACCTAGTTAATATCATATTCAAATATTATCTAACTATAATTAATAATTTAATTTAATTTAAAATTCTTAGAGGTTACCACGTGGCATCTTTACTTACATTACAAATTCTTGAACAAGCTTTTATACTCCTATAATTTATATATAGATAGATGTAGATATAGAAGATATAAACGGGGCCTTAAAAGTTCGGGGGTCTAAATCTTTAGCGGGTCTAAATCTTTAGCTTTAGACTTTACTGTTGAGCCATCCTTGTGCCCGGTCACCGTTTATATATATATATATATATATAACATGTATAAATTTTAATAAATTGATAGTTTATGTTTTCAAACTCAACTCCTTTATTATTATTATTATTATTATTATTATTATTATTATTATTATGGTAAGGTTCTGAATGGTAACTTCATTTTGAGGGAAATGAGATGTAGACGATCTCAGCCATTGATTTTCGTGTGACTCCGATTCATTGCATCTTAACAACACTGTATTTTACATAAAATGGAGTGTTGCGAATTTGAGACGTTAGGTACAGAAATCAGCTGTTGAGATCATCTACCCTCCTTATATCACACACACAGTATCATTATTATTATTATTGATTATTATTATTATTATTATTATTATTATTATTATATAACCCGGATAAAACTATTTTCTGAATACAATATATGCTACCTATTTGATGACAGACATCCGAAACCATTTAAATATGTATGCATGCGATAATTTGGGTTCGTTTGTTATATGAATACGAGTTATTAGCAACAACAACTAACAATTCACAATGTGTCCATCAACTTCAAGTTTTAAACTCACATTTTTATCTTAACCAATTGGATCAAGTTTTACGTCTCATAGGAGTCCTAAGTCTACGTAATCTGCAGATGCTATAAATATATACATTAATTAATCTCAATAACCCCATTATTCATCTCTTCCACTATTATTAACAACTTAAAGAAAACCATGAAGATGTTTAGAGTTTTTCTTCCCCTTTTCATCACTTTTTGTGCTCTTCAATGGTCTTGTTTAGCCATCAAAACCAAAAAGGTATTATTTTTTTCTTATTCATTATTCTTCATAAATTCATTATACGAAGTATTCTTCATCTACATGAAGCACCGTGCATGCAAACATGCATTCTTTTTATCATTATCATTATTTTATTTTTTTATTATGATCACTGCAAATATATATAGTTTAAATTGATTTTTATATGCATACATTTATGCAGTCTTACATTGTCTACTTGGGAGGAGTTGGTGATGAGTTTGAAGCATCTCAGATTCAAGATTCTCACTATGAGTTTCTTGGTTCGATTTTAGGAAGGTAAATATATTTACATAATTTTTAGAAAAAAAAAAAAGATATGTTTAGTTACAATTTTGTTGTATAAATGTCTCCTGATCAAATTGATTTTTTTTCACAGCAAAGAGAAGGTTGATGAGGCCATGATTTATTCTTATGACAAACATATTAATGGTTTCGCTGCTGTTCTTGAGGAGGAGCATGCTGCGAAAATCGCAGGTTAATATATAAAACAAAAAACTTTTTAAACCTATGTGTTAAGTTACTTGGCAATCTGTAGTGTAGATATTTATTATGAACATATGATGTTTGATGACGGTGATGACTTTTTTAATAAATTAACATAATGCAGAGCATCCGGATGTTGTTTCGGTTATCCAAAGTAAAGGGCTGAAATTACACACAACTCGTTCATGGGATTTTTTAAAACTCGAAAGGGATAATGGTCTGATTGATGCATCCTCTTTATGGGTCAAAGCCAAATTTGGTGAAAACATCATCATTGCTAATCTCGATACAGGTAACTTCTATCATAATGAACTTTCGAACTTTAAATTCCAATTTAGGATTTTGCGTTGATGCTAGTTTTGTTTTGAAATTATGTCAGGTGTTTGGCCCGAATCGCAGAGCTTCAATGACATTGGTTATGGGCCCATTCCTTCAAAATGGAAGGGTGGATGTGAGAACCACACCTTAGTTCCTTGCAACAAGTATGATTCATAGCAACTTTTTTATTTTTTTATTTTTAGAACAGCATATTAATTTTATTAATGTAACAGAACTTATCTATTATTCTGTTCTGTTATAACTTATAACTTATTGTTTTCATTTTATAATGTTTACAGTAAACTTATTGGTGCAAAGTACTATAACCAAGGTTTTCAAGCCTCTAATGGATACCTTAATTGTTCATTGAACAATGCACGTGACCACGATGGACATGGTAGCCATACATTATCGACCGCAGGCGGTAACTTTGTTCCTGGAGTAAGTATCAACGATGTCGAGCTTGGAACTGCTAAAGGTGGTTCACCAAAAGCCCGAGTGGCTGCATACAAAGTGTGCTGGCCACCTACTTTATTAGGAGGCGGATGTGACGATGTTGATATCATTAAAGGGTTTGAGGAAGCGATGCATGATGGTGTTGATGTACTTTCGGTATCGCTTGGTGGAATCCCTGTTGATTACATGGAAGATGGTATGGCCATTGCCTCATTCCATGCTATGAAGAAAGGTATTAGCGTTGTGTTTTCTGCAGGGAACGATGGACCCACTCCTGGATCCGTTACTAATGTGGCTCCTTGGGCTATAACCGTTGGTGCTAGCACTATTGATCGCGAGTTTCAATCTTTAGTTAACCTTGCTAGTGGACTTACCCTAAAGGTCCAAACATCCATCCATACCTCTAATTTGATAATTAGCTTCTGTTTTTTTTCTTTTTTTTTTTCGTTTTAACTGTAATAACTAATTCCCTTATGTTGTGTCTTTTAATAACAGGGTTTAAGCTTGTCAAAACCCTTACCGAATACTGGATTTTATCCACTAATCAACTCTGCAGATGCTAAAGCCGAAAATGCATCAGTGATGAATGCGTATGAAGCTTCTTCTTTTTACTTATTTTAATTATTGAAAAAAATTTCTTAATAATTGATCGTATGTATGTATTGACATATGATATATATATATGTAGGACGCTTTGCAAGGAAGGTGCACTTGACCCGAAGAAGGTTAAAGGGAAGATTTTGGTTTGCCTGAGAGGAGACAATCCTAGAGTTGACAAGAGTACACAAGCTGCTCATGCTGGTGCTGCTGGTATGATTCTTTGCAATGATAAGGCCAGTGGTGCCGAATTAATTGCCGATCCTCATATCCTCCCAGCAACACATATCACATATGACGATGGGCGTCTTGTCTATGACTACCTTAAGTCTACCAAGTAAGTTTAACAATTTACCAATGCATTGGTCAATATGGGTCACGAACACTTTTAATGGGTCAAAAGGTAACAAAAACTTAAAAAGAAACCCTTCATATGGGTTCAACGGTTCAAAAGTCAATGACTTTGATGTTAAAAACCTCTTGAATCATTTTATCAAGAAATTAGATTTAGGTTAAGAATTTAGGATAAGAAAAAATTTCGGGTCAACCCACTTAATTTCTATTTTGACCCATTACCCGACCTACCGACATTTCCATCTTTGATCATTTTACAGAACTCTCTATTTATGATACTACAAAATTTGGTGTTACTGAGCTATATGTACATGTTGATGCAGAGAACCAATGGGATACATCACCCCTCCTAAACCTTCTGTAGACGTAAAGCCTGCTCCTTTTATGGCAGGATTCTCTTCTAGGGGTCCGAATACCATCACACCCGAGATTCTGAAGGTGTTTGCTCTACCAAAATTGTTACTTATTATTTTAGCTTTTATCAACAAATACTAATTATCTCTACTTTATGTAATCCATTTACAGCCTGATATTACTGCACCTGGAGTGAACATCGTTGCAGCATACACCGAAGATTCAGATGGTTCAGCACCTGTATTCAAATACAATATCGAATCAGGCACCTCTATGTCTTGCCCACATGTTTCTGGAGTTGTTGGCCTTCTTAAAAGCCTTCACCGTGACTGGAGTCCTGCTGCCATCAAATCCGCAATAATGACAACTGGTATACTTCACAAATAGCACTGGAAAATATTAAATATATATTACTCCCTCAAAATAATTGTCCACTTCCAAATTTGCATCATCAAAACCATTAGTGGTAAAGATAAAACTTTGGAGGTGGACCAGTATAATGATTGCATTTTTTTCTTAGACTGCGGTATTTTGTTTGTGGACAAAGTATACATAGTAAAAATGTTAGTAAATAGTTATTGATTTTGGGTGTTGTTGTACAGCAAAAGCAAGAGACAACACGGGGCGCCCAATGATGGATGAATCTAAGATCACGGCAAGTCCGTTCAGCCGTGGAGCTGGAGATATTGATCCTAACCGTGCAATGAATCCTGGATTGGTTTATGATTTAAGCGTGAATGACTACCTCGACTTCCTTTGCGCCATAGGATACAACAAAACCGTGATTCAGAAGTTCTCTACTAACCCTCATGAATGTCCTGAAAACTACAGCCTCTTAGACTTTAACTACCCTTCGATATCTGTCCATAAACTTAATGGTACTGCTACTGTAACACGAAAGTTGAAGAACGTTGGCAGACCTGGTGTGTATACAGTTCATGTTAGGAACCCTGCTGGGATCTCAGTGGATGTGGAACCGAAGATTCTTGCATTTAAGAAGAAGGGTGAAGTGCAAAAGTTTGTGATGACAGTGAAAGCTGATTGCGAAAGTGAAATCAAAGATCATGTTTTCGGAGAATTGGTGTGGACTAATGGGAAGCAGCATGTGAAGAGCCCCATCGTGATCTCTGTGTAAATAGTTGATTACTATGTAGTAGTTAAATTGAGTAATGACTTGTTGCTTGTTCTTTTAGTTATTAGCTTTAATTTATTTGCTTATTGTTTGCTACTATCTTGTGGGATTTTAGGTTTTGGCTATATTTGCATACTATACTATATATTATTATTAGGTGGATTTGTTAGTGTTTTATGAGTTTTATTCTTTAAAAGTTTTGTGCATATGGAATGTGATTTAGCCATTTAGGTTTATGGTAACATTTTCTTATCTGCAATATAATTGATATGTTTGTTAAAGTGTGACATGGAATTGTATGAAGTCTGAAAGGATTTGAACTCACAAATCGAATACCTTCATTCGATATGCCAATCCACAAGCATGAAGATTCATAACTAATGAATGACTTGCTTAACTTAAAATAGAGCAAACTAGAACAGACTTCCGACAGTTCTAAGTTTTCTTAGATTATATACTTTTGTTGTTGCAGGGGAATTTACAGAACCAACTGTTTTGGCCTTCTATTTTTTGAATGAAAAAATGGAACTCTTATTAGAGAAAAAATAGGGCCAAGTGAGACTTATATACTGTTTTTGCCGCCTCGAGAGACCAAAATACATGCAAGGAGTTGTACATGAAAGATGAAAATCGATAACTTTCTATTGGAACCAAATCAATACTAGGAACTGTTTTGGCTTATAGTAAGCGAGACAAAAACTAGGTATGTTTCTTGTGGACTCTTAGTTGAGTGAATAAGAGCATCCAAGATCCATTATTGTAATTCATGTGCAAGTGTTACAAATTTATACATTCTAAGCATAGAAACTTTCTATGTTTTTGGCTCTTTTGCACTGTTACAAATGTATGCACTTTTCAAGCTTTGCAACATCTTATACTTTTCTTGAAAGTATGGTGGGGATCAGAGGTGATTATGACTTAGAGAGGGAAGGAGGGGCAGGCAATTTCGACTGTTGGTTTATGTGATCTAAGGTCCGGATTCGCTGCATCATAACAATATTGCATATTACATGCATTATAAGTACACTGCATCATAGTAACATGCATTTTACCTTTACAAATTTGATTGCAGCATAACAACATTGCATTTTACCCCTACAAATTTGACAAATACCGCAAGATGATTGGTCTAATCTCTACTCTCTCTTCCCCTCAAAACCTCCCTGCACCTCAAAACCGAACCCTGAAAGTATTTGTAGAACTATAAATACTTCTTGTTTCAATAGATTATCAAGTAGCAGAATTCTCACCATTTGTTTGAATTTTTTATTAGTAATGAATTAAATTTATACTTGAGCATCGTTCATTCGATCATAGGGATATCAGCTCTACTTTCATATCTTACACTTGCAGAGTCATTGAGACGGAATGGTCTGGTTAGAATAAAAGACAGATCTTGTTAAAAAATGAATATAAGTATTAAGATCTGGATGTTTGACTGACAATTATGTCAAGAATGAACAACAAAGATGATGATCTAAGTAGGCACTTATCCAATCTCTGGTAGAATCAATAAAATCAATATAAAGTTTTATGTAAATTAGTCTCACTTTGTTTCGGTTTGTATGCCATTATGACGTCTTGAATGCAACATCAAATGTTATACAAAATATGTTGTACAAGGAAAATATATCAGCCAAATTTGATTTTCAATCCAATGTTTACGCTAAACTATTGTAGTGAAAACAAGTTAGTCATAAATATTTTGTGCAAACTTTGTGCAAGTCAACATAAACCAACATAATAAAATCGCACCTTATGAAGGTGCCCTTGGGTAAATAATTGGTGCAACTTTTAATGTGGACACCGGAGTATAAACCAAATTTGGTGAATGGATTCTCTTTTTTACCAAATTTCATGCACCGTTTGGAGTATAAACCAAATTTGGTGTGAGTAGATTCTCTTTGTAGACCAAATTTCGAGCAACATTTGAGATGCCCTTGCACATAATGAACTTTTTTGAAACTTGCACCAAAAAGTCAGTTTAACAAACAAGTAAATGAACTCTAGAAAACTTCAAATAAGATGCATGAGACACCAACTAAATAGTGCTCTACGATAACACAAGGTTACACTAAAAGACGGATCTGAATCAAATGTAACAGCCCTTAGAAAGAGTCCACAAGCCCTCAGTATTGATAATTTGGTTGGATATTCCCAACTTACTAAGAAACAACTACTACTACAAAAAGTCAAAAATTAATAGTCTTACCCATTTTGTTGTGTATCTATAGATATTGTCATGATTGACTAATAAACATCAACTTCTGCAACAACTGTTGGAAAACAACATAAGGTTAACTTATCATCCACGTTTATAATTGTAAAACATCTAACATATAACATAACCATTTTCAAACATCAAGTCTTATTTGAAAGCACAACATCAACCTTCTATGACACTTTTAGACAGGGGATAGAAAATGGACCCTGGAAAGCGGATATTCCTTTCCAGAAATCCAAACGCCAGTCTGTGACCATTGGATGTCTTCCCAATCTAGATTCTCTTCCAACACCTACAAAAACATTAATGTTTCCATCTCTTGAGAGACATTCAAAACCAGAATTATGCATTAGTACAAAATGTAGAAGAATATTTACATACCTGTAGATGTTCAGGTGGCAATGGGATGCCAATGGAACGCATAACAGTCTGGGGAAGAGGCTTCTTACACTCTGACCATCTGAATACATCCATCATATTAGTACTACTGTTGCTATTATTATTACTCTCGTTATCCACACCATTTGTCCCCATTTCATTAGCATGTGCTGCTGGTTTCACCATCTTCTCTCCATTGAAGCAAAGCTCATACCTTCACCATAAATAACAAATAACCATAAACAATATTAAATCAAAACTAAATTTTAAGAGTAGAGAAGATTAGTTTTGGTTCAATGAAAAATATTATGGCACAACATGAATTACTGGCATGTTACCTGCGTATACGGCTTTCCAAGTACAGAACTTCACCCTTTTTTAATCTTGCAGAGGTAAATAGAGGCTTCTTCAGACCTTTGTCCGCAATCGCACTAATACTATACTTGATCCTTCAAACAGACAACCTTATACGTCACTCACATATATAGCAATCAAAGATAACTTACAAGTACTTGAGTGAGTGAGTAGTTGATGAACCCAGAGTGATGGTGAATAAGTATATATCTATAAACGTGCACAAGGCAAATAAAAGAAAGAGGAATAAAGTTGAGAGGCTTGTTGTGAATCAAAAGACATACCAGGGTTCATTGCAAAGGTTGTATTGTAAAGTCACTTCACGCACAAATCTTTGCTGACGAAGAGCATTCTATGAAGCCAAGAATAAAATGAATATTGTAAGATATACAACTGAGCTAGATAAGCAACAGTCACACTATTGCACTTCAACGAGGCAAAAAAAGGTTATATAGCTATCTTTAACTCTTCAAATTAGCAATAGATCGGAAACACTAAAGTTTCATAAAATTGGGAAGAAACTAAGCCAGAAAAAGTTTCAACTAGCTAAAACAATGAAGTTCTTGCTTTCCTTTCTCTTTTTATACATAAAAGGAATGAAGGGTTTCGAAGTCATACAGTCACTCAACGAAGTAAAAAAAAATTTCCTTTCATTTTCCTGGAGTGAGGTTTAGCAACTAAGATAACTGATACTTATTTACAGTCCTGATAACTAAAAACTAGCTATGGGGTTTGATGCATCAAATCAGTACACCAGTGGGAGAGCAACACAAGATGAGCAATGAGATATAAGACATTCTAATTCTAATATATTTTATAGTATAAGTATATGTTTATAATATATCAAATAAAATATAATCCAACAGCATAATTAAACTTCCTTTCAAATTAAGGGTCCTCATATATAACTTGATGGCTTTGTGTGCAATGTTTATACATTAAAAGAACTCTGATTAAGAAGCCAGCTACATTTTGTGGTACTATTATCCGAGAAAGAAAAAGGAGAACTCCAAGTAATAGGGCAAACAATCGTCTAACATTAGATATTTTTTAATGATAATTCGTGACTATAATCTTGATGGTCTATGATTCACCCTGCACAGCAATTTCTGTATTCTGCAGCGAGACTTGAGAGTTAGCAGGATAGTGAGAATGCAGAGAGTGAACATAACATGCAAAATAAATGTCAATGTTTATGCATATGTTGAATGAATAGCATGATGAAGGATATAATACCGATGCTGCAGCTCTAGTAGTCATTGTGCGTTCCACAACCACAGGAGCAAGAGTAGGTTCGACAGTGGATGTATGTGTAAGACAAGGTTCAAGATCAATTGTCCCACCACCTTTCTGTGATTTAATAATAAAAAGAAAAAAAAATGAAATGGGGCAAGTAAAATAATGTTGGGATAAATAAATAGCACAAGTTTCTCACCTTCACAATGTAACATCGTTCTACACGATAACTGCAACCAATAGCGGCCCCCCATGCACGAGAACGAACATTGTTTCGCAGTGTGGAAACATAACCTACGAATTTACCAAAATATTGTTATATCCCTAGCACATTATCAACCTAAACAAAGCCAGATAAAGAAGCCTGAACAAATAAAGACTTAAACTTCATAGTTGAATCATGGACATGAAGGTATTTGGGGAAATGGGATGACTTGAATACTAGAGTACAACATTATATAAATAATGTTGTGTATAAACTTACAATCTTGTGGAGGGAGGACTCTGACAGTAGCTCGTAACTCCTGAATAGCAGGTGGAGGAGGAGATGCAGTTGGACGACAGTAGCCAGTGTGCATTAGAACTGAATAAAAGAAAGATAAAAGTTCATAAGGTACAATTTCATAAACTATGAAAATGTAAACCTTTATCTAAAAGTGTCATAAAAGAACCAAAATAAGGTATACCGGCAACCAGATCAGAGTCATCAGTGTATATGTCTGTGCCCCATAACTGCCCACCTTTAACCTGCAATTGCAGTTTACAACTCAAACATGAAAACTCCTATAGCCAGGATATTTTTACAAAGACTGAAGATCAAAATTTACTACTTTATAGTTCAAGGAGGCTGACTCACTTATTGTCATAAGTTTTAAGTAATCAATGCCTAAACAACATTGGAAGCAAATATCTTACTTGGCGATTAGTAGCACAAACATGCTCAGCAGGTATACGGATTTCAAGAGTAGGGCCACTTTTCGAGCTTTCAGATGTGTTAGATGGTTCATTTTCCCTCCATAGTTTTATCAATTCTTGCATGCATTCACCAACTCTATATACTACAGTTGACACATCACCTTTACCTGCATACACAATATTACAACCTTTCATATGCAGGTAACAAGAACATGAACTAAATTATAGCTAAAATGGCCTCTCAACTACAAAGCATATATATCATGTATTAGAAAGCTCAAATTAAAAGAGTTTCACATCTAAATGGTAACAAGTAATGTAAATCAAAGCACCTCTTCAATTTTTTACCATTAAACAATTCAAAAGCAATAAAAGAGTTGCAATTAATAGCAAATAAAGGAATTTCTTATTTACTCTTGGCCTCTTGCTGTATACCAATTTCCTAGCAGTCTATTACAACAATGTGGATCTGGACTATGGTGTCGTATGTGGATAAAAATAAAGAAAATTCATAACATCTTTGACTACAGGTAATGCAATAACAAAGAAATACCAGCGTAGGCAACTCATGCTTACAATCAAGAAACAACACCTATAGAAGACACATAAATGTTAGATAACAACATAAAGTCGACCACTTAATATTGCTCTGAGATCTCCTAAATTTGGAAGATTTTTTCACCAAAATCAACAAAGTGAGGCTTGTTTCATATTGATTTTCAGTATGTCACCATGAGCAATAGATTCATAGAATATTTGGCTTGTATGCTGGCAAAGGCATATCCTATAATTGATTATCATTTTAAACCACCTACGAGCCTAGGATTTTTCAAGGAATATCAACTGAAACCTTAAATAGAAAATAAATGTGTCTTACAAACGCATTCATCCATCCCCAAACAACAAATATTAGCTTGTTATCCGGAATCAATGAGCTACTCTTGATTTATTGTCGAGCTGTATGGTTTAAACGCATAAAGGGTAGCCGAGTGGTAAGGGCTCAAGCACTTTAAGGAGAACCCAAAAAATTGCCCCGGGTTCTATCCTAATAGGCTTCAACTCTTGTGTTGCCACATACAATGCAAAAGAAAATGAGAAATGTTTACCTAGGACATGGGTTTGAGTAGTATCTGGGCTCCTAGGGATGATGCAGCCAGCCATAGAACAGTGAATACCCAGTTATGCAAAAGAAAGAGTTGTTTTGTTCAAACTCAAAGGGTTATGAATATTTGATATACGATATGACATTAGGGAAAAGACATAAATATCTTCCCTTATTATGCGTATTCTTTAATCAAAACCCAAATGTCACGTGTGTGTTAGTGTGCAATTTTATTTTACTTTTATCAAAGTTTGTGTGCAAACATAACCTAATAGGAAATGCATTGTTAAATTTTCACTCTATGAGTTAATCTTGACAACGTTGGGCAGGGTAAATCTTTAAGGTAAAAGTGTAAAACATATACCCATATTTCTAAGGAGCCTTTACACAAGTTCGAGAGGTCATATAAAAAATAATACAACATGGGGCTCAACCCATCTCCATCCACTTAATGCACTTAATAGATATAAGATTTTCCAAAATCTATAACCCACCTTAACATAGTGATACAAAGTGAAATAGCCAAAGAGGTCAAGGTAATATATTGCAATTGTTGGGGTATAGAGTATTTTATTCTTAACTTATTAGATAATTAGTTTCTATTGGTCATTAGTTTCCTTTGATGGTGTCGACTTGTGTACCAAGTTTCTTGATAAGCAAGTTAGAATATTAGTATTTATAGGCCATTATGGTTGTGTTTTTATTTTATGGATGGATTATTTTGAGTCTTACACTTTAGGAGATCCCTACTCGAATTGGAGGAACTATCTTGGTGTTTTCTTTGTTATCTTTTTATTTAAATAAGAATCTCTTCCGGGTTCGTACCAATACAGTTTTGAGCCTAAGTATCTTTTAAATTCAACAAGGTACTTCAATTGATGAGAATACTATCCTATCTTGGTATATATGAGGATTAGAAGAAAAAAAATCCAAAGCTTCCATGGTGAGCAAGTACCAAGCATACATCAAGTAGTTATGGTTATGAATCAAGAAACATGTATATGTTTCTCAAGAAGTATATCACTGACTAAAAAAATCCAACTTCAAGCACTTACAATTCTAGATAATAACTAATTAATTAGTAATGTATATTCTTGTAGAGCAATAAAATCCATCGTAAATACAATGCTTCATTTACTTAGCATGCCATTTTTGGATACTAGTGTATTTTAGACTTGTGACTGGGCCTCTTTCGATTTATTAAATAGGATTAATAGTGGGCCTCAGCCCATTTTAACATACAAAGTTCAGTAAAAAAGAGTAGATTATTCCAGTATTCCTTATACACTTATATAAACCTGAATCACTAGAAGAGCCAGAAAACTAATTATTGGAATTGTTCTTAGTGCTTTTCTAGGTTTTAGGGAAAGAAGATCAACCTCTCTAAAGATGGCTAACCATTGTGTCCTATTATACCGTCAATTTAATTTAAATATTATCCTTCATGTTTCTTACGGAACTTCCAAATAGATTCACACTCAACTACGTAAGCTGTTAGTGAACGATAGGATTTAAATATTATCCTTCATGTTTCTTACAGAACTTCCAAATAGATTCACACTCAGCTACGTAAGCTGTTGGTGAACGATAGGATCTAGGACCAAGGGTCATTGTGAAAATTCCTTTTAAAGGCTTTAATCATAAATACTATTTTCCGGAAAAAAAAAAATGTACCCACTGTAGTACTAAGTGCTGCAATTACTAATCATCAGGTCATATATTGTTTTGTACGTCAAACGAAGATTAGTTCAGGCAAAGTAAAAGATAAGGATTATCAGATTGAAAGATAATTATTAACTACCAAAACCTTAAACAGAAGAATAAACTAAAGCAAGATATAAAGCTAAATATTACGAAGCACAAATTGAAACAAAGATATATTTGCACCATGGAGAGCTTTAAGTTACTATGAACAAGCATAAACCCTCTGACCAATTGTTCAAAAAGATAATCTGCTTACCAGTAGACCTGCAAAGATTTAACAGAAAAGATATGTCACCAGATATTTTAAGCTATAAAACAACACTAATAGAAATTATCTTGCAGAAATTTAAAACTGACTTGAATGAGAAAATAGAGACCCATCATATTAAAATTCATGTGCAAAGAAGGTGGTCACTCATGACTCGTGAGGCATGTAATGTTAGACTCGTATCTCCACTTATGTGGTTAACATAAATTAATCTTAAACTACATCTGCTAGAGTCAATTGGTATGGAGCTAAAGCACAAGGTTATCAAATGCAAAGTACTTATACTGGAAAGTCAAACTAAATATAAAAGATAAGCAAACGCAAAATACTTTAAGAAAATAAATTTTGGGAGACAACAAAGATAGGAGAAGCACACAGCTCAAATAATCTGTAAAGCCAACAGACAGCCAGCGTGATCATTCCAGCTACATTTCGGGAAAAGGCATAGAAAGTGCTTACGGAACTATTCTTTAAAAATGATCACAATTGTGAGGGTTTAAGAACTACAAAGATGTTCAAATGCATTATCAGGAACAATTATAAAAGATTATATTTCATGTTTTGTAAGTACTTGAATTTAAGTTAATACTCTACCGCCCCTAATTGTACACAACTGAGAACAAGAAAGATATGCAATACTCTAGCATCAAATATCAAGTCAATTAAGGAAAAATCATCAAGCATTGTGTCATAGGGATCATATCGAAGAGAAAGCATACAGAATTGATTTGCTATAAATGACATGTATAACAAGTCACTTTTCAATAGTAGTAACTAGAAGAAATTGATTATGTACTTGACTAAAATAGCGTACCCATCATTATCCTGAGCACGAGATCTAAAGCGGGGATCTCGATTTCCAACCTGTGGACTGCCCCTCGGTCGAAGCATCCTTTTCCGCTGTTGAACACCATAATTAAAAGCGTCCCTCTCTCTGTCAGCACTCCCTTCCACATCCATACCTCCATCATCCGAATCTTTATCAAACGCTTTGTTTCGTTTCTCCCCTTCAATGTCAACATCTTTCTCTATCCTCTTGTCTTTAGTTTCTCCATCTGTAATTTTCTGTTTCCTCTGCTCCAATGATAAATTATCCTGATCCATAGCTTTGGATGATGATGATACATCCACATCTTTCTTCTCATTCTGCAAACTCTCTTTCTCATTTACAGCCCATGAGTCCTTCTTAGTATGATCTTTCTCTTTATCTCTCGCTTTCTCCTTTTCCTTCTCTAGATCTTTTCTTTCAGTTTCTCTTTCCTTGGTTGGATCTTTCATCTCATTATTGATGTTACTCTGACCTTCGTTTCTATCTTTATTACTGTCTCCCCATTCCCGGTGTTTCCCATCTTTCCTTTTCCTGTCCCTCTCTTTGAGCCTATCCTCGCCTTTCACATCAACCTTGTTTTCAGAAACAGCCTCACGAGCTTCGGTGTAATCCTTCTGTTCTCTGGTCAAATTTTCTCTTGCAGTTTCCATTTGTCCATGCACATTACTACTGCGTGATGCATGCCATTGTTGATCCAAATTTCCACCAGATGTATCGGGATACTTCCATGTCTTGTGGTGATCTTTTGATTCTTTCCAGTTTATCTGACTATTCATTGGATTGTACGCATCCTTATCTGTCTTCATTTCATTTCTATAATCAGAATAAGCATCTCTCTCATACTTTGCCTCTTTATGATCATCCCCTTTGCTCGTATACCTAACATCTTTATCACTTTTAGCACCTTGATACAATTCTTTTGATTCTGACTTCACATCCCGACTCTCAACCTTTGGATCTCTAACGTTATTAACATTATCCCTAGAATCTCTTGACTCAACCCTTTCCTCAGGTTTGACAGCATGATCAGATTGGGAATCATTCAAGGACGACGGCTGCATCCGGTACATTGGAAGCAATGGCGATCTTCTACTGTCCATTTCAGTCCGCGGAACTTTCGGCAAGCGGGCATCCTGCCCGCTATCAAAGGAAGCAGCATGATAATTACTAGGAGCAGATGGATTAGCCAGCTTGGAGTTTGCAGGCCCCATGCCAGAGTATGATCCAGAATCATCCTGCGTATGAGAATACCTTGCAACGGATGAATGACCTCCACTGTCCTCATGCACCCTCTTATTAGGTGTACCACTCATACTGATCCTGCAAAATCAGAGAATAAACCTTCCTGATATACAATCAATGGATAACATACCTAAAAGAGAATGAACTGATTACAGAAAAAATCGATAAGTCATACATATATCAGGAGTAAACAACAACAATACCAAATCCCGCCTGTGCGGGGATATATCAGGAGTAAAATGAGAGTAAATAGGGTGGAAAAGTATCCAACTTCACCAAATGTCTCATTTCAGGTACTCAACTTTCTTTCGACTAATTAAAGATATCAAAGTTTTCTTACCTCCAAAAAAGAGAGTTTATTTTAACTGATTTTAAAATTTAAGTAAGCTTTTTATATGTTAACTAAAGGATTGTTTGCGTAGCGTGATGCTTTAAATGGTAAAAAAAATGATTTTTTGACAGTAAAAACAGAAAAATGTAGCACCGCCTTTCAAAAAGCATTTATTGGTGTCGTGATGCTCAAAAGGTTAAAAACAATCCCTTTTTGGTAGTATAAAAAAACTTAGTTACCTGATAAAAATAAAAATAAAGAGTACCAAAAATGAAAAATTTGGTAAAGCTTGGTACTTTTTGTGCCATTAACCCTAATATAAGGAGCTAAATATTCGTGAGAAGACATTGACTGGCTACATTTGTAACTTTGATTCCGTGAAAATCCATTTTTGTTTGATACGATTGTGACTCAAAGATACAAAATTAGTGAATAAGAATTAATAAAAATACATTCAAATTTCGTAATAACAATTAATAAAAACACGAAATTGATTAAAATAAACTTTTAATTCACGCAAATCAAAAGGTATTAGACACAATTACATTCAATGAGACGCACTTACAAACTCCAATTAATCAAACAATGATAGAAATTATACAGGAATTAGGAAATACATGAGTAAAGTGACCACCCTGATGTTGTTTTGGGAATTAGGGTTTGTAAAGTTAGAACGCAATTAGAGAAACATGAAACTAAAACAGATTGAAGAAATAAAAAATGCAGAGAGAAACTTACTGAAGAATCAGCAGAAAGCTAATGAATGAATGAATCGAGAACGGTGAAATTGAAGCCGAATGAATGAAAGGAAAATATTTGTGTTTAGAGTTATGTATTATGATTTTAGGAAATTTATTACTTTTAAGAAAAATAAAAAATATACTCCGATCTATATCTATATCTATCTGTTGCTTTTATATATTATCATTTATTTTATTTTATAAAATTAAATGTATTAAATGATATTATATTAATGATATTATATTTTAATAATAAATCTATTTTATAAAAGCATTAAAAATGTTTTGTTTAATATATATAAATCAATTTTGCATATATAATAAACGTTTTATATTTAACTTTGATATACTTAAAATAAATTCAAGGATCTTTTGCTTAATATGAAATATGAAGAAGATAACAATTTGTGAATTTTCTAACAGACAGTTTGAGTTGTCAAATATTATGTAAGAATAATATTACATCTTACTAAGATCATCACGAAAACAATGAACAAACGTGTCGTTCTTCGATTATTCATATTGACTTGCATTAACTCCATATTATTCAAGAAATTACATGTACCCGACAACTACCATTTTTTTGTATTTATTTCCGCTGCATAGCGCGGGTACCCTACTAGTATAATAATAAGTGTCCTAATCAATGAATTCATACATTTGGTATACATTATTTTTGTTTTTTTCTATAGGTTTGAATTTTATAGAGAAGATGGTATTTTGATGAGTTATTTTTTCACAATGGTGTATAAACTAGAAAGATAAGTGATAGATGTGAGCGTATAAGTATATAAGCATCGTGCTCGTGAATAGTTACGTGGTGAATGAAAAATGTTTAATGTGTCTAATTTGATGGATCTAAATGTAGACCTAAAGATTAGATTGGTGTATATATCAAAATGACTAGTGAATATAAGAATAGAGAATAAATAGAATTTGTGTGTCAAAAACTATATGATTATATATAAATTTAAGTTTATATTTATAGACATATTTACCATTACTCATTTATAAATGACGAAGTACTAATGTGTTACACAATGATTTCGTACCTTCTAAACTTGTTATAATGGTTTCAACGATTGTATTTATATGAGTGAATGACATACTTTTTGTTTTCTTCTTAAACTTGGGTATATTCATACCGTTTTACTATACTTGTTAATGTGTAGATTTATGCTTAAATATGATTAACTTGAAAATGTATCTAGTTCAACAAATATTAGATAACTTAATTCGACTAATACATCCAAATTTTTCATTAAGATAATTAATCAATTTTAAACAAAACAATTTAAATTGCAAGTGGATTAGTCCGTACAGTTGGGCTAAGTCCACATTAGAAGAAGCTAGCTCATGTAACAAAGCATATATCCATAGTCGTTGTTCATATTTACAGTACAAGTCCCTCAACCTTGAGAAACTCGACACCCTCAACAATTTTAAACTTAAATTTGGCCTGCTAGACTATAGAAGTTGTCACCTCTGTTTCAAATTCATGATTTTTTCACTTTTCATTATGTGTTTTAACATTTTACTTTCATGTAAGTCCAACGCTCACACTTTTACATTAACTTATACATTTTTAGTTTTATCCTAAATGTTTTGGGGACTTACAAATGACCCAAATCAGGTCCAAAAGGCAAATTTTCTACCAATTTTTTTCAGTTGAACAATAATGTACTGAATTTGGTGCATTGCTTTGCTTAATTCCACCATTATCTTGTAGGTCTTCAAGATCACTAACACTATAAAATGATAACTCAAAACAAGTTATTCAAGAAACATACACTTGATATTCACGTTTAAATTTCTTTTCATGTCCTTCACGAATACAGGGTCACCGACTTTGATCAACTTTTCATTTCCTTCATGTAAATCGTGGCATACCATATTTTGTCCAAAGTACACCTGCAAA
Organism: Logfia minima; assembly: GCA_963921325.1. Classification (NCBI taxonomy): domain Eukaryota; kingdom Viridiplantae; phylum Streptophyta; class Magnoliopsida; order Asterales; family Asteraceae; genus Logfia; species Logfia minima. The sequence goes on along the minus strand of OY992776.1, from coordinate 8,836,203 downwards.
ACCATTTTACGTATAACAATAACTAACTATTGCTGTTCAAATAAGGGGAAAACATCAAACGGTATTCTTTACCTGCCCTTTACCTTTTCAATTCAGATGCAAGACTTTTCCCGACCGAAACTTCACAAGAGTTTCAGTTGGCTCAGAATCTGAAACTGCATTTTCTTGATTAATTGTGGGTACCTGAAAAACACACCCTAACTTTTGTCAAAATTTTATTTTGGAACCAACCTTTTTTACCATAAAAATCATAAAAGTCTTGTACATTCCAATTTAAATTAATCTTCAAATTTATCTGAGTTTCAGGCACCATGTCAGCTTCACATAGGCGCCATGGTCAAAAAGTTACAGAACTTACAACCATATCATCACTTTCGACAGGGTAAGATGCAGATACTATGTTAAAATCAAAATTGTTGAAAGTTGGTTGCTCTCCATCAAAATTTTTGAAACTTTAATGGTTTTTCTAGCATAATTGGTTACCCAAAATAGCAAGTAGACTCAACTATATTACAGTACCCTTTAATGAAATTAGCCCTCTGAATTAACAATATGTAGCTGATCTTTTACATGCAGCTATTGCTTTTACACAAATACTTAACAATGCAAAAGAGAGGCATAATGTATCACCTTACAGCAGGCGCAAAGCTTGACCCCACTGAATATTAAATTGTCTATTTTAATCTCTTTCCATAGGTCCTCGATGAAGGGTTCACAGTCATCAACCAGAATGCTGAAATGTGTATATACAAAGGTACGGTCATTACAACAATATGACAGAATCACAAATTGTGAGACAAGATAACTAGTACAAGACGTCGTGAAGTAAAATTTATCATTTCAGCTAGAATGGGAATATCTACGGGTCAGGCTCATTGAGTAAGTGGGTAGTTTTTATTATAAGCTAAAATAGTTTGGGTAGGTTCGGACAAAGGTCGTACCCCATGGTTACCAGAAAAGGTTAATAATTGACTTGTGACTTATTAAACATGCTTGGGGTAAATAAGCTATTAAAATAATAATGGAATTTCTCACTAAAGCAAATTTGGAGGTTGTAAGTATTTTAACACACTTTGGGCAGAATCCATTTAACCTCTTCTATTTTTGGCCAAATTTTACCCATTTGACCCATTGGAGATATACCATATCTCAGTTCCACCATTTTATGTAAATGGGTCAAAAGTGCAACCACTAACAAGTGAATTTTTGTAAGCTAGTTATTTTCAAGGCTTTAAATAACTGCAAGTTGATGTACATACTTTGGTCGAAACTGGTTTATTGGTGCAGGGTCCTTGAGAAGCTCATTCAATGAATCTAGAGATCCCTGCCAAAAATGCATTCAACTTTAAAGATGATTTTTATAAATTTAGTATAATTCAGAAATGAAAACCAACCTGGGAAACTAATAGGAATGGATAAACATAACTCTGAACCCAGGTGCTTAATTGGGATCCACAGGTCTAATCTGCGACTCTGTATGAGGATACAACTTGATTTAGTTATTATTATCACTATATCATAGAATGGATAAAATGGGGGGGTCAGACAGGTTGGGTTTTGGGTCGAAAGAAATAACATTTTGGTTGGAGTAAGGACCTGAAACACTTCTGTCCACCTTTTGTTAGCATTATTATTTTATTTATAAAGGCAAATGTACCACCTACCACACACATTATAAACAACCACACATATATACATTGCTTCCAGTGAGGCTTGTACCATGATGCTTTTCTAAAAGAAAAAAAAAATTTGAGGCTTGAACACACAACCTTTTGGTTAGTGGGCTCCTCACATACTGCTAGGCCAAATGCCCTTTCGTAAGTAGTATGCCTAATATGATACTAACTTTATAATTATTCAACAATAATCTAAATTCTTGTATCAAACAATTTAGGAGGTTTTGTGCATTAAAAGTACACTTTAAAACCATTTGACTCATTGAACTCATTTACTTTTAAGCTACGGAATTACCTTCGTTGAAACGTACTAGCCGACTGAGCTTGCCAAGATAATCGGTCAACCATTTTGACGCTTCATCTCCCTCGTCTAAAGCAGATCCTGATCATTTCCAAACCGAGACACCATCACATATTTGAGGCGGGCTACATAATGACACCTTCAGCTCATCCATCGGGTGCTCTTATAACTAGTAGATCAGTGATTCAATATCAAACTTTTATTAAGTTGTCAAAACTTGTACACAGACTTATAACAATAACAACTTAAAAAAAGAGGGTAAATGGTCTGTAAATGTATCGAACTTTCTTGAAAATCATATTGTATGCATTCTACATTCAAAAGTTCTATAGTATGTACTCAACTTACTAATTCATCATATTGTCCGTAGTCATTAATTCAAAACACCAGTTACCGGTCAAAATGAGCTTAGATGGCTTGAGTAGCTGATGTGGCATTGCCAAGTCAATGCCATGTCACTAAAAGTTTGATACATTTTTTCTGCATCATCAATTTCATCATCTTCAATTTTCCCGTGACACCATTTTTTACTGTAACATCACCACAACCAATTTACACCTCCCTAACAACCACCCCTATCATTCCACCGTCTCCAAAACATCACCATCTCTGGTGTCACCACCATCTCCACCATTTTTTTCAGCGACACCAGTACAACCAATTTACACCTACTGAACCACTAAACCCTATCATCTCCACCTCACCACCATCTCCAAAACATCACCATATCGGGTGTCACCATCATCTCCACCATTTTTTCCGGCAACACCACTATAGCCAATTTACACCTCCTTAACAACCAACCCCTATCATCTCCACCACACTACTATCTCTAAAACATCACCATCTTCGGCACCACCACCATCTCCACTATTTTTTCCGACAATACCACCACAACCAATTTACACCACCTTAACCACCAAACCTATCATCTCCACTTCACAACCATCTCCAAACATCACCACTATTTTTTTGGTGTCACCACCATGTCCACCTCACTACTATCTCGAACATCCTCACCACCTCCAACGTCTCCACCATCTCAGGGTGACCAATTGTTGATAGAGGCTCTCAAAGAAGATAAAGGCATGGTGGTGAGAATGGGTGTGAAAGTTACGGGTTATGAAAAAAAAAATGCTATAAAAAAAGTTCGATACATTTCTTAAGTTTGATACATTTCCCTGGTCTTATGTGGTTCTACGTAGGTGATTACATGGAAAAAAGTGATCAACTGGGTACACATATTTAAGGAATAGGTTTCAGGTTAATGAATACACACAATAGGAGGAATTAGTAAGTTAAGTACACATAATATGACTTTTGAAAGTAGGATGCATACAATAAGATTTTCATGAAAGTTCAATACATTTACAAACCATTTTCCCAAAAAAAGAAACATGATGGAATATACTCATTATTGCAGGACAGATCAATGAACAAAATAGATGAAATGTAAATGACTCTAGTTTTTACACATGTTTAATAAAGAAGAACAACAATTCGAGCGAACAATGTTGAATAAGTTAGGGATTAGTGCGAGGAAATGCACCTAACTTTAGCTGGATCTCTAAAGTGTGTACCCAACTTCATTTTGGTCTATGGTGTCTATCAAACATTCAACTTTGGTCTAGTGTGTGTATCCGATGACCTATTCATCTGATAGCCGGTATCTTTGATGACATGACAACCATATAAGCCACTATGTCATCAAAAACGGGTGTCACATTAGCGGTTACAAGTAGTAACAAATCGAATACACACAATAGACCAAAATTGAAAGTTTGATACACACAATAGACTAAAATGAAGTTGGGTACACACTATAGAGATCGGGCTAAAGTTAAGTTCATTCCCACACGCTAATCCCAATAAGTTACTATCCTTGATTTTTGTTGCATGAACATCGCAATTGAACTCACAGTCTTTCTTACTAACCATTTGATGAAAAAGAATAAATGGTTGAAAACATATGAAAAAAAGAAACTCTAAAAACTGTTATTTACCTAGGTAAGAGCTTAGGTTCGGCTTCCAACCAACTGAAATGCATCATTAGGTGGCACCGGTTCGCCACTACAATAGATATTTTTACAAAATTCGATACATATAATCGGAAGTTTTAAAGGTAGTTACATACAATATTAAAAAAGGTAAAGTTAGATACATAATGAAACAATTAACCCATAATATAAAGAAATATAATTAATAGAGAGAAATTAGAAGTGACTTTGATTGGTCCATCTCATATTTCATATACATTCTTTTATAAAGTTTTTGCAAGTGTAGCATTTCTTTAGAAAAAATGACTTAACTTGTTGAAAAAGTAAGTTTTATGGATCTTTACTTTGTACCTGTAATTTGTATGCAGTAGATGATTTAATTGTTAAAATGCATAGATGACATGGGTGTTAGTAGCAAGTGTTCCATATGTCGAAATGGGTTAATGGGTTTCTGAATAGCTTTTCTACACATTTTTGTTTAACCTATTGCATTATCTATGAATCTATCTATCTATCTCTAGTAAACCATTTTTAGTCGTCAACAGCTTATAAGTTATTGAAATCTATTGGTTGATAGAGAATGTATGTTTGAACAATGAACATACACATTTACTGATTGAACACACACTTGCATTTATCAAGATCGTAGAATCCTAAGATACTAGAATCAATACCGACATCTTAACAACTATAATACAAACTATCAGTACTCTCGTGAAATGAACTAGTTTGTTCGTCAAAAGAATCAACTATAACTTCTATCAATTACTGATACAAATACAAGAGAAATAGTTCAAAAGAAAGGAGGGAAATGTTGCAGGATGAAATGGGAAAAGAACAAAAATGTAGATAAGGTTTGTATAAGTCACCTCTAACCACAGTATTATTCTCAACATTAAAATCACTCTAACAGCAGTATTCATTGCAAAATTAGCAAATGCATGATTCAAATTCAACACATGATCTAATTTATCATACATAAACAATCTCCAACAATTTGACAAATGTTAATTCAACAGCTTTAAGTAGCCTCTTAGATTTGTAGCTCAAAAGAAACTAGCACTACCTAGGCACTGGTCTCTATTTACTACGTTTAGCAGCTCGCTTTCCTTGTCCCTTCTTAGGTGGTCCCTTGCCACGACGCTTCAACATTTCAAGTTTAGATAAACGCCTGCAACATTGTGACAAGATTGAGTAATATGTTATAATTTTGAATTTTACAGCAATTTGACATTTTGACCATGTATAGAGAACTAAAATTATCATCAAATTCGAGAAGCAAAAAGAATATAAATGGCAAAAAGAGGCATTGTTGCTAAACATATCCATTGATAGTACAAAAGCTATGGTTATACTAGTTTCAACTTTCAAATCCGCTTACAAGACCTATACTGGGTTTTACAATAGTGTACATAGGTTGATGTCAAATAACAAAATAAGTAAAAACAGCAGAGTTCACATTCGATATCTTCCTTTCAATATGCTAAGAGGCAGTAACTTCGAACCCTTTACCTAAAACTAAGATAATTTATAGGTTAAATAATATTTTAATGGGTCAAATGAGTAAATTAAAAAGAAATTAGCTAGATAGAAGTGACAAAAGTCGTTCAATGTGTAATTGTTTTCTTTCTTTTTGAACGGCACACACATGTCCCTGATGGGACTTAAACCCACAAGGCTACAACCTATGATTGGTGGGACAATAATGGTACATTTGGTACACCTGGGCGGGACTAAGTCGTTCAAAGAGTATTTTCGTTCTTTCTTTTTGAACAGCACACATACGTTCTAATTTGAACCCACATAATCTATGGGCAATGGTTGGTGGGACGATAAGGTCAGTTTTGATAACGTTTCAAGTGTTTGGTAAAAGAGTTCAGCTCTTAACAATAACCTTCTTACACAAAAATAACTTCTCAATAATTCATGAGAAATTGAGATTCAGAACAGCAAGGTCCACAGAAAAGGAAGAAGCGTCGATTATGATCATTGTGTATTTAAATTTGTAGGCAAGCGGTTTCGATCTGATAATCCAGTGATAAATGAATCTCATTTTCGTTTTTCTCTACACTAAAATGGTTGGTGATGGTTTATTTACTATTTAGCAAATAATCATAGTTGTTTACCCCTTTACCCAACCATGTATTTCTATTGCTATTTGCACTGTTAGGGACTGTAACATTAGTAGAACTTGCTTTAAAGGGTGTATTACACAATTTCTACTTGAGAAAAAATCCCAATTATCTTTCTATGTTAAGTTCTTGTACATTTTTCCTGAAAAGGCTATCTACATTAGGTGGGCACAAATGTTGGTTGTAGTGGATAGGTTTAGAGGAAAGTGAGGAATTATTGAGTTAAAGTAAACACAATTTAATTGACATCCAAAAAGATGTTGAATCAGTCATCGTGTTTCTCATTGTTCACTATCTCTATTCAACACAATTTTCAAGAGACATAGAAAGAGACTAAAAGGACAACAGTACTCATGACTGTGGTTATTAGTATCTTCAGAATGTAAGAGAAAGAGAAAGTACTTGACTTAAAAAGATACTTGAAAAGGCAAATTTTCTATCAATTTAGTTTCACAGTTAGGGCACACAGTTCATCGTCTGTGTAGGTTTAGTCTGGCAAGGAAAGCCAAAGGTCTAATAGACTACAATTTGCGTACCGGCTTACTTAGCTAACTTTAGTTAGTGTGAGCAACTGTCTAGGTCCATTAAACTTTTCAAAATAAGGTATATGCATATCCAGGATATCAACAATCATTCATCAATAACAATAAAACCTAGAGGCGGCAACAGTATGGCAGGTTTGGTAAGGTCTTCTGGTTGGAACGGGTTGGTAAGGGTTTGGGTTGGGTTAAGTTGAAACATAAATACCATTTTGTCCATTTTTTATATCTATATCAATATATAAAGCATTTACCCCCTCCCCACTCCCTCACTTTTTAAGACTAAATAAAGTAAATCTTCACCATTGAATCTATATCACTTTTAATCTCATCTCTTCATTTCAATTTAACCTACGTATCTAGTAACATACCGAACAAATAAACAAATACTTTTGACCAAAAATCTCACACAATAGCTTTATTTGTCTCCATCACAAACCTGTCATCTGAACATAAAAACATCTAATAAACACCATAGAAAACACACACATCAGAGACTAATAAATATGATACCGAAACAAATAATTTGGTGCTGTTGCTTTGCGTGGGTACAAGGCTAGTATATTATTAAACAAATTGATACCTTAGTATCATTACAATAATACTATAAGTATTTATAAGAATTTGGAAGGTTGTATGCATTAAATATAAAGGTCCGGTGATTTTTGACCCATTTCATCCCCTTCATTTTAGTTATATCTTTTATTTGACCTGTTTGAGCTAAATAAATTACCCCAGTCGGCCCATTGAAAAATACATGGGTCGACAGTGCGCCTTTTAAGTGTAACTACAGATATTCAAGTTTCTTCAACATAGAATAAAAGAGAGAAGGGTGGAGGGAAGATTACTCTTGTTCTCTGCGTTGCACGACAAGAGGGTCCTCTTTCTGGATGTCGTTTGGATACCATGACACAACTTTTTCGCCAATAAATTTCTTGCGTAAAATCTTATGGGCAGATCTTTGACCAGTTGGGTTGAGTACATGGCCAAATATCTTAGCCCTTGCCTCTGTTACTCCTCTAACTGCAGCTTGAGCTAACATGTTTCTTAAGCTCGAAGAGCTCATCTTTTGCGTCTGTAATACAACAAAAGAGAACCAACCTTTTAGTACACTGTTCAAGCTAAAAAAAGTACCTTTTTGCAGCGATCAATAGTGTTAAAATTTGTCCACTTGATCCCTCTGCTCCCTATTTTACCATTATCAAAGGGTTCTTCATGTGATTAACCACTCTTGACACTTCCAAAATTTCATTAAGCTACAAGTATAGTAAATTATTACAAATTTCGTGGAACAATCTA